>JAWQUS010000027.1:0-10000000 GCA_036365455.1 Macrosoma leucophasiata | reverse complement strand
AAAACAAGATAACCATTTGTTTATCTACACTGAAACTTTACAATAAATATACAATTGTTGTGTTCGTCGTTCAAGATATTGACGTATTTACGAATGAAGTAAAAAAAAATACATAAATATTATTTAAAAATGGCACCAAAAGATTTGAACTATTTAGAAATTGCTCATCAAAGGGCAATAGAAAAGAAGACTCATGTGAGTTTCCCGCAACTTAAATATCCGTCACTGCGGGATGAAGGAATGAAAGATCCTATGCAATGGCTGATGGGGAAAGCAATGGATGATGGCGCTGAAGGTTTATGGAGAGTGCATAACGGATTATATGACCTCAATGAGTTCATTGAGAAGCATCCAGGAGGATCAGAGTGGCTAGAACTAACGAAGGTACGTTAATTTTCATGTTATAGAGAATTCAAATTTCAAGACATAAAAAATCTGTAAACAAATTTCAACGCGAACGCTAATTCAGATGATTTACTTATTTAAAAAAAATATGAAAAAGATTAGTGATATAGATTTAGTTTGGAGTAATTACTATAAGAGTAATTACTTCCTCCATCCTAAACAGTACATTTATGCACTAGTACTGTTACTATTCAATTAATTTATTACAGGTACACATACCTATCTAAATTTAATTTTAGTTTGTAAATAGTTATTGGCACAGCAGTTAGATATATAGCAATCCTGTTTCAAATTGTTTGTTTCTTTAGAATTAGGTGAATGGAGTAGCGAGGATTTCTGTATGGATTTGTATAATGAAAATAGTTATTCATTCTAACATTCTGCATTTTGTCACATGTATTCTTTAAATAAATCAAATATTTACGTAGATAATATATACGAAATATAGCAACAATACACGCGATAATGTAATGATGTTTTGAGTATTTAACTGAAAGTAGTGAATAGTCGTATAATGAAATTACAACAGAGTGCACAAGGCGGGGGCATCCAAATAAATAATTATGATATCCATATCCATAGATAATCCCTACTTCCCTACTAATATAATAAATGCGAAAGTAACTCTGTCTATCGGTCTGTCTGTCTACAAAGGGTAAGTTTTCATGTCCAAACGACTGAAGCGATTTTAATAAAATTTGGTACAGAGATAGAACTGACTTTGAGAAAGAACATAGGCTACTTAGTTACTTATAAAACGATTTCCGCGAAGCCGCGGGCAACAGCTAGTAATATATATGTGAAAGGTCATTCACTCACTCATTACGAAATCTCAGAAACTAGAAGTGATAGGAATTTTCAATTTTGCATGGGGTATGTTTATAGGACGTAGGTGCTCGCTCACTAAGACTGTGCGTAAGGGATTTTGAATAATTCAACGCTTAAGGGGTTATTGGTTGACAGTTTGTTAGAAACTTCTTCACCCCAAGTGCGAGGAGTCTAAATATTGCATAGGATTTTTTTTAATTAAATGCTATGTAAGAGGGGATTTTGCAAAACTTGACCCCTAAGGGTGTGTTTGTACATACCCCGTGTAAAAAATAAATACAGCGGTTTGAGGGTAAATAACCCCTTTTTCTAACTGCTAAACAAATACGTATTAGGTAAGGAATTTATACTAATGTGTAGGCTTTGTTTACCTCTGCTATATTTAACATAATTATGTTAACCTGGAATAAATGTCCCCCCCCCCAAATGCACAAAAAACATTTCAGAGCGAAGAAAAATTTTAAAAAAAGTTATAGAATGAGAATTTTATTGCAGTAATTAATTTTATAATGATAGTATTTTCCTGATCGTTTGCAGGGCACTGATATAACTGAAGCTTTCGAATGCCACCATTTAAGTACTTACCCTGAAAGACTGCTTCAAAAATTCTACATCAGAGACGCAAAGACGCCCAGAAATTCACCCTTCACGTTCAAAGATGACGGATTCTACCGCACCTTAAAGCGATCAGTACAAGAAGAGTTAAAAAATAATCCACCACAGACGTCGAAATTATCTGATATGATTATAAATTGTCTATTTGCGACTTGCCTAATAACTTCTGCATTAGCATGTTGGTCAACAAATTACAGGATTGTAATGGCTTCATACATTACATGCTCTTTAAGTTTGTCATGGATGGTTATAGCTGCACATAACTATATTCATATGAGAAATAACTGGAGAATGTATCTTTTCAATTTGAGCCTTTGGTCTTACAGGTACTTTATTAATTTAATTTACTTCAATATTATAACTTATTTGAAATTCACGTTTGCTTATTTGAGAAGAACTTAATTGTCGTACTTACATCAAAATAGACTGAAACAACGGACAATCATCAAAATAAATGGGTACTTTTTATTTCAAATGTGCTTAAAACGAATTTCTTTTATTTGCAGGGATTTTAGGGTGTCCCACGCTTTATCACATCATTTGTATACAAATACACTTATGGATGTTGAAATAAGTGGTTTCGAGCCCATCGTCTTTTGGAATGCACGGAGGGATCAGCCTTACTACGGCAACTTTGCGATATTAATTGAAATCGCTCTGTTTCCTTTTATGTTTATCATAACCTTTTTAAAGAAGTAAGTTGATTTTATTTACATATTTTTATATTTATTATTATTATTTCGTATACATATTTTTTATCTTTATATCAATGTGAAACATTTCCATCTGTCGGTACATGTGTAACTTTTATGGTAGTGCTGAACTAGTGCTCAGCACAGCACTACATACCTAACATCGTGTTTAGGTTAGTGGTTAGATGGGAATGATGACTATGAGAACCTTATGCCGCTTAATGAGCCTTGACCCCTTTTTTAAAGGCGATTTATGTGGTGAGTCTTCGTATTTCCCCCGGAAGAGCATTCTACAGACGTGTAGCTTGAAGTAGAAAAGAGCTGGATACAAAGTTTTATGTAGGTTTCTTGTTTGCCACCTATGTTTAACAATTAAAAAAAAATACTACGTTTGTTAGTCCCTTTTATAATATATTATACAAAATACCTACATAATAATAGAAATATTTCGTAATTACACGTTTCTGAATTCATATTTTGGTACTTTGAAGCAATATTTCGTACCTTTTACCTATATTAAAATTATGACGTTGTTCTTTGCTTTTAGGTTTGCACTCAACTTTTTGCGAAAAGGTTACTTCGAAAAACATTACCACTGGCACGATGGTCTTGGTTTCCTATTACCAATTTGGATGTACGTTGCCAGCGGCTGTGGATTTTATGATGCTTTTGTTATGTGGCTGTGGATTAATTGCACTGCGAGCTTCATTACTTTCATAATTGGCGCTAATGCAGCCCACCATCATCCCAAGATTTTTAAAGATGGCGACCAAGTTGCGTAAGTTTTAGATTAAAATTTAAAACATTAAAAAAAATGTGACACTGAAAAAAGATTTCGCGAATTTACGGTATGTATCTTTGTATTTTCACACCAAGTCCAATACGGGGTAGGCAGAGTGCTTAGCGCCAGATTTTCAGGTCCTCACACACCTCCCGAGCTTCTTCTAGTGCTATAATAATAACTGCCTCAGTAGCCTAGTGGTAGCAGGCCACTACTACTACGCTGAGGTCCCGGGTTCCGGGTTCCCGGGTCGGGGGATATTAGAGATAACGGTGTAGAATCCTTTATCTCTGGTTCTATTGGGATATTTTCATTTCCTGAATGAAATCCATGCATTCAATCATACATGCAAACACCCACGATTCGCCGGTTACGTTTTGACCCATGTAACAGGTGGCGAGCCTGTTGACATCTCCGAGCACATCACCTAACTTCGAGGTACTGGGAAATTTCCTGAAAATGTAAATATCGCAATAGAAGCAGAGATAAAGGACTTTACACCACTATCTTTGATAACCCCCTACCCGGGAATCGAACCCAGGACCTCAGCGTAGTAGTAGTGGCCTGCTACCTCTAGGCTACCGAGGCAGTTAAAATAAAATTACTTTAATTCCATTTTTTGCTTGCAGAGACGTTACAATAGACTGGGGTATGCACGAACTTGAGGCAGTCATGGACCGGCCGATTATGAACAGCAGTCATTTCACAGCATTGACGTTCTTCGGTCATCATGCTCTACATCATCTCTTCCCGACACTCGACCACGGCGCTCTAGATCTTTTGTATCCCACATTTCTGGAACATTGCGAGAAATTTAAAGCGAACTTTAGGCTGACATCGCAACTCGACTTGTTCATTGGCCAAATCCAAATGACGTTGAAAAAAGAACCTACTTTATTATCTGATCGATATTGATGCATTTTTTATGAATTTGTGTCATACAAATTTCTAAAATTTTGCACTAACGTCTTTGACGCTTCTTCTCGAAACTCAAATATGGAACTATATATTTGAATACCTGCATCAGCACAAACCTCTTTTTGATGTAGTTAAAATTGGACAATAGTTTTAAGTATATTTAAATAAATAAAAAAAAACTAATAACTTGTTTACATTTTAGTAAGCTGTACAATTATCAATGTTTAACACTAGTACAGACATTTTCAGTTTTAGAAATTAGCTGATATTAATAGTAAGTTGTCCACATAACATACCTACTTGAAAACTAGAATGTATGCTGGTTTTAGTCTTCCATTGCAATTTGACATGTTATTTTTTTTATTGTAATGGATGTGGTAAACAAACTTGCAGTTCACATGGATGTTAAGTGATGACTGCAGCCTATAGACACCCACACAAAGACCAACGTCAAAATGTAGATGCGTTACCACTTCTGAGGCCTAGGGTGTTATGCCTCTGTGCCGGAAATTACAGGGCCGACATTACCACCTGATCGGAACACGATAGTGCTGAACACTACCATTTAGCGGCAAGTATATAAGGTAATGCGGTGTCGCTACGCCCGCGAGCTCCGTCACTGGAGCTCTACCACCAGTAGAGTTCATTGGTCTTAATGATGTTGAAATAAGAAAAAGAATAATAAAATTAAGACCTATTTGTATCACTTTGTTTACTCATTTATAGTTCATCGGACATAGCTTTTTACATGTAACCTTTTCAAACCTAGAATATTTATATCCAATGTATCCAATTATGTGATGAATACAATCAGTATATCTCAATTAAATGTATGAAAATTTTGTTTTGCATTTTAATTTGGACTGTGAACCCCTTAATGTTTGCCACTGGAGCTGTACCATCACGACAAAAACAATGTGTCTTTTTATAGATCGGTTAATAGTTATACAACGTGTAACGGGAATAATGCACACTATCTAACACCTCGATTAGAAAATCGAGTTATAATCATAATACATGAACTGAAATTACATGTTTATGTATTTAATTTTTTTTATTGAAGAAATAAGTTGTCCTCAATTGTTTGAACAGTATGCACACCCTATGCATACTTACCCTACCTCTACCTACGGTTACAAGTAAAACACGAACCGAACAAAAGTGATGTAGCGTAACTTGTGTACCCTTATTTAACACTCGCTTGTAATAAGATTAATTTTAAGTTTCCACTATTTAATTTTTTAAATTATTTTTTATAGTTAAAAGCACGTCTCAACGAGTTCTAATAGACTTGTTGAGCCTAGCATTTTATTTTGGATAGACGTAAGTCTCATTTTCGTTTGTATTGACTGTTCACTTAATGGGTGACCATCATTTCCTTGATTGTAATTAACTTTGGGACAAAATACTACCTATATCAAGAATGCCTGAAATCGATTCGGTTATCGATTCCGAACTTACTAGTTTCGGGTTGTACATTCAATCCTGTTACATGTTGTATAGATAACGTGTATTATGAAACCATGTTTGATAAAAACATCAGGGCAATGTTTTAGTATAAATATGATAATGATGTTATGTATTTAACAAATCTTACAAATATTTAAACATGCTGATTCATTATTATTTCAGCAAACATACTTTACAAGTCCTAACAATTTTAAAACTATAGTCATAAACAATCTATAACCATCTATTATATTTGTATAATAAAACTGAAGAGTTTTGTTTGTTTGTTTGAATGCGCTTATCTATGAAAATATGTATAGGATTGATATAATGTATCAATCATAATCATACATGGTTAAAGTTTGACTAACAAATCAGTAATCACGCCTAAAGTGAGCGGATCTACGTAACTATCTATACATATAATAAAACAGTAAAATCCGCGTGTACATTGTATATAATAAAGCAAGAAGTTGAGAGAAAGCGACCGGAATTGATCAACAGAAGGGGTGTGGTGCTTTATCATGATAACGCTAGACCTCACACATGTATAGCCACTCAGCAAAAATTAAGAGAGTTTGGCTGGAAGGTGTTAATGCATCCGCCGTATAGTCCTGACCTTGCACCTTCAGATTTCCACCTGTTTTGGTCTATTCAGAATTCTTTATGCAATGTTAGGTTAACATCACGAGAGGACTGCCAAATCCACTTGTCGCGGTATTTTGATGAGAAGTCCCAAAATTTTTATAGCAATGGGATCATGTCCCTACCTACAAGATGGCAAAAGGTTATCGTACAAAATGATACATACATACTTTAGTTAAATTTAAATAAACTATATTAAAAAATGTTTTGAATTATCTTAAAAAATGCGATGAAACTTTTTTCCCAACCTAATATATACGAAAAACTAATTGGGGGCGACGTATTTAAACATCAGTATTGAACATTTTTCAATCATTTTAATTTTTTTGTCTGTCTGTTTGTCTGTTTGTCCAGGCTAATCTTCGAACATACTTGACGGATTCGAATGAAACTTTTTGTGGTGTATAGATACTAAGCCTGGCCAACATTTAGGGTTTTTTTATTGCGGGAAAATCACTAATTCCCACGGGAATCTCTACATTTAATAAAATCGTAGGAAAGTCAAAACTGTACCTTAAAAATGTTTAAAAGAATACCTGGGACGCGATCTACTACCTAGAAATCAAAAATATAGTTTTTAGATTTTTGTGTATGTCCGGGATAAACTTAAATCTACTACTTCATAAGGCCATAAGGCCTCCGACAAAGTTTAACGACTGCTATCTATCGATAACAACCGGGACCGACGGCTTAACGTGCCCTCCGAAGCACGGAAATGCGCATTTTTTTGTGCCATTAGTGGTAGCCCATCACACACCTGACCGCGCCCGTTTCGAACAGCCGAGTAGATTCGTTCTACAGCTGATGTAGAACGCATGGCCCTGCGGCTGATGTGGGCCATGCGCGCTTCGTATAACACATGTTTACTTAAAATACTCACGCCAAGCGCAACAAGATAACTGACAGTTTATCTAAATGAACTTTAAAAACAATACAATCGATATTTAATTTTGTCGTTATAAGGTGATTGAAGTATTTAGAAACTGATTGTTGGAGAGTGAACATGTTTCTGTAATACATAATTCAAAATTAAATTTCACTAAGTTTAAAATGGCACCTAAAGATTCAAATTATTTAGAAGTTGCCCATCAGCGTGCCATAGAGAAGAAAACTCATGTCAGTTTTCCTCAACTTAAGTATCCATCACTGAGAGATGAAGGCCTAAGAGATCCAGTACAATGGTTGATGGGAAAGTCAATGGATGATGGTGCTGAGGGTCTTTGGAGAATCCATAATGGGATATACGACCTTAATGAGTTTATTGAGAAGCATCCAGGTGGATCCGAATGGCTGGAGCTTACAAAGGTATGTTTATTTTTTCTAAAACGATGAAATACAAATTATACTAAATATTAGATTCTTAATAATAACAGACAGATGCACTCGTTTTGTAAGCATTTCTTCTTAACATTGAGTTGAATTTTTCATTCTTAGGCTATTAAGTATATCAGAGTTTTCCTAAAAAGTATGCGTTTAGTTAAGTATGTCGATGTTTAATTCCATGTTCTGGCTATCTATACTCTCTGCCTACCCCGTAAGGGACTTGGCGTAAAGATACATAATGTTTCAATAAAATAAATAAATGTCGGTTAAGTAAGACGTCACCAAGTATTATAACATATTCTCTGCCATCACTTATATTTACTTATACATAATAATATATATGTATGGTGTATTATGGCTTTGATTTATTTGATAATGACAAAAAATCCTATTCTATAAACAGTAGATACCTACATTTTGGAGATTTTGTATATTAATTTAAAGAATTCCTAAACGTAGGTGAATCTGCGACCCAATCGATGATAACCTAAGCTAGGTTACAAACTTTTCTGTTAATTGGTTTTGTGTGTATTCTAATAAAATATTTACTATCAAATTTAGAAGTCTACAACGACTGGTCGCTGGGCTTCCCTCGTGAGACCGATCGTTGTATATATCTCCATTTTTTCAGCCCTGAACGTCTTTCGACCCATATGACAATGATAGAAATAAACCAAATAATTTAAAGTTGTAGGTTTTAATACTACAAATATATAAAATTATTTTTCTCGGTACTAAAAGTTAAAAAAACACTATGCTGTTTTACATATTTTAGATCTGTAGAAGAAGAGAAGCAAATGCTAATTTCAATCTGATAATAGCATTTGCTTCAATATTCGACCGACCATAAAGTTGTGACTTAATATATTATTATGTTCGTACAAGAATGAAGAAAAAATGTTATTGCCGCAGTAATGTTACTTATGCCGCTAAATCTCTAATGACCGAATACTTAAACGTCACTCAATTTTAAGTAATGCTCAAATGTGCGCTGTCTCTATCGTTTGAACGTGTTTTATAAAGACAGAAGACTTTCAAGTCCCACTTAGATTCAAGTGTAGTTTGAGTATTTGGCCGTAAGAGAAATGTATAAACAATAAAATAAAAGAATCGTCCCTTGTTAGTACCTACAATTGGAATAATGATTAAAATTGGAAATAAACACCTGAAAGAATTGTGTCGAAAAATGTGTCTAAACTACTTACATTGTAATTCTTGGTCATAGAAAATATAAAATTCAATAATACTATATTGTCAAAGTAAGTGTTGGCAAAATTTATCAAAATAAGGACACACACCTACATGGAAATTCTCAAAATAGTGTCGAAATATACACCGAAATGAAGGTAGAAAAATGCTTAATAGTAATCTGCCAGTCATGTATGTATTATGAGAATTCCATAGAAAAAATATTTAGTCTGAAAGTAGTAGGTAATGCCACGTAATACTGTACTAATTAGGACTGGTGGTAAAGTACCAGTGTAGGAGTAGGCACCACCGCATTACCTAATTTATCTGCCGCTAAATAGCATTGTTCATTGTTCAGCACTATCGTGTTCCGGTTAGATGGTAATACCTATACGGTCCCGTAATAACTATCACAGACACTTAATAACTAGGGTCTAAGGGGTGGCAACGCATCTGCATTTTGACCTCTGGTCTTTGTGTAAGTGTCTATAGGCTGCCGTCATCACTTTGTTGTTCGCCAGCTTCATTACTTAAACAAAAACATCGAAAACTGCAGGTATGTACTCGTACTCTCCGTTTGTCCAAAATCATTGAAATGTAGATATCTCTACCACCACGTAATGTGTCCATGTAGTTAAGCGGCCAGAAAAATATTACCTGATAGTATCTATTCACTTATGATCAAAAGAATTCTTAGGCACTTAAACAGCAGTTAAATCAAAAAAATTGGTCATTTTTAATTGAAACTGTGTTTTCCAGGACACTGATATAACTGAAGCTTTCGAATGCCATCATTTAACTTCTTACCCTGAAAAGATGCTTCAAAAGTTTTACGTCAGAGATGCAAAGACGCCCAGAAATTCACCATTCACTTTTAAAGAAGATGGTTTTTACCGATCACTAAAAAGATCAGTACAAGAAGAATTGAAAAAAATACCACCACAGACGTTTACGATATCGGATATGATTACGGATGGTCTATTTGGGACATGTTTGCTAACAGCTGCCTTGGCATGTTGGTCAACAAACTATTGGATTGTGATGGCATCCTACTTAATTTCTTCTTTTAGTTTGGCATGGTTAACTGTTGCTTCACATAACTATATTCATAGAAAAACCAACTGGAGAATGTATCTTTTCAATTTGAGTTTGTGGTCTTACAGGTATTTTAAATCTTTCTTATAAATTTCTTTATTTTAAAATTTATTATATTTCATATTTATATATTTATTTCTAAATATGTGCCTCAGTAGCCTAGTGGTAGCATGCCACTACTATTACGCTGGAGGTCCCGGGTTCGATTACCGGGTCGGGGGCTATCAGAGATAACGATTTAAAATCCTTTATCTCTGGTTCTAGTGGGATTTTTCCAAGTTGCCCAGTACCTCGGAGTTTGGTAATGTGCCCGGAGATGGCAACAACAAAATTGTTACATGGGCCAAAAACGTAACCGGCGAATCGTGGGTGTTTGCATGTATGCTTAATGCGTGCATTTATTCTGCCTACCCCTTCGGGGATTACAAGCATGAAGTTACGTTAATTTCTAAATTTTTTAAGAGTGTGACAAACAAGTATACATTTCATACGTATGGTATGTGTATATAACGGCCTATAGATATCTACTTTAAAACCGGTCAAAATACTAGGCCATAATTTTGATATTTATACCATTAAACGGCAGAAAAGTTAATTAGTTTCCTGAAAGAGAGAGATTATTGCTCGGATTATGAACATCTGCAACAATGGGATGTTGCCAAAATGAATTCGGTCCCGAAATATTATAATATCAGGAATATAGCTAGTTTAGCGTTCCAAAATGACTTCGGAAAGTAGCTAATTTTACAGATAACTTGTGTAAATTATTATGTTTATTATAACAAAAAGTGCACGAAAAGTTTACGAAACAAACTGCAATAATTTGCTGTAAGAAAGGAACTGCTTACAAAAATTTTGCAATTTTTTTGGCATAACTACTATTTATGCACCGAATCTGTGAAGTTCCCGGTCAAAAGAAAATATTCTCATTTTCGCCGGAGTTTCAGTATGTTGACTGGTTTCCTTTGACATGGTATCAACCGTTAATGTGCCTAGTTCACCCACATTTAGTAAAAAATAATACACTGCTGCCACCATAAGGCAATGCAATAAATGTGAAGGAAAGATTTGACAAATCGGGCATGACTTCGGTAGCTCAGTTGGAAGAGCGGCTGGACTAGATTCCCAGTGGCCGCGAGTTCGAGTCTCGCCTGAAGTCAAACTTTTCTTTCCATTTTTCTTTAAATTAAAAAAAATCACATCGTAAAATAAGCATATTTTTGCTTTCGCAGCAAAACCATGTTACTAACTGACCCGGCAAACTTCGTACCGCCATCGGACATTTATTTAAATGGGTTATTTTACCCACAGAGCAACACTCCAGTCCGCCGCGGCCGGTGGCCCGTGTTGTTCTATGATCTTACCCCATTTCTAACAAAATTATCGTTGACATACATGAAAAAATGTTTATTTTTTAATTCTTTACAAGTGTGTATTGTTTTTGGTAGAGCTCCAGTGACGGAGCTCGCGGGTATAGGCACCACCACATTACCTAATATGCTTGCCGCTAAATGGTAGTGTTCAGCACTATCGTGTTCCGGTCAGGTGGTAATGTACGGTTCTGTAATTTCCGGCACAGAGGCACAATACCTTAGGCCTCAGAAGAGGTAACGCATCTGCATTTTGACCTCTTGTTTTTCTGTGGGTATCTATAGGCTGCAGTCATCACTTAACATCAATGTGAGCTGCACGCTTGTTTGCTACTAGCATAACATAAAAAAACAATGTCAGTAACATAGTATAAAACAATATTAAAAAAATCCTTATTAACAAAACAAATATTTTCATAATCAACTATTTTTTTACTACAAGAAATTGATATCTAAATAATTGTTTGCAGGGATTTTAGAGTGTCACATGCTTTATCCCATCATCTGTATCCAAACACGCTTATGGACTTAGAAGTGAGCGGATTCGAGCCTATTGTCTTTTGGAATCCGCGCAGAGATCAGCCTTTCTACGGTAACTTTGCGATATTGATTGAATTCGCTCTGTTTCCATTCATGTTCATTATGAACTTTTTCAAGAGGTAAGATTTAAAAAATATTGTTAATAGTGTTGAAAATCATTTTTGTTTTTTTTTGGCGGGAACCTTGAAAGATGCGTGTGGTGCTCTTATTTTATTTAATTTTGTTGGTGTATTTTTGAGTTACATTAAATAAAGTTGGTGGCATTTTGTTATAGGTTTAGTAGAATAATGGTGCGAAAACACGTCCTTTCAGATTGCCTCCAAAACTTCATTGTAAATGTTCTGGTAAAGTAGCCATCGCTTTACTCGAATTACTGACTGTGACTGACTGATGGACTGATAAATGGACTAACTGACTCTGACTTTTACGCTGCTTAATACAAATACGAAATATCGTTTTACTTGACACTGGCAATATGCGTAATAGAGATGCCAAAATAAAAAAAAAATGTTATTAAATATTTTTCAATAGTTAATGTTAAAGACTCTGACGTTTGTTTCAGGTTCATCCTTAACTTTTTACGAAAGGACTTCTTTGTGAAGCATTATTATTGGCATGATGGAGTTGGTTTTCTCTTACCAGTTTGGATGTGTTTAGTCAGCGGCTGCCAATTCTATGACGCCGTTATTATGTGGCTGTGGATAGTCTGCACTGCGAGCTTCATTTTCTTCTCAATTGGCTCTAATGCCGCTCACCATCACCCAAAGATATTTAAGGATGGCGACCAAGTCATGTAAATATTTTTCAATTAATATATTTTAAACTCTGCCATTAGCGACTAAATTCGTAACCGTGAAGTTTTATTTTGTTTATATTGGTATCATATTTGCTAACTTGATGTCAATGATGAATACGTTATTAAATATGTAGTAGTTTAAGTCGTCATTATTTTCTTGACCGACTCTTGACTGGGTTCGCGCATTAATACGTTCCATAAATAATCATTTTCTACGAAAAAATTAGCGATGATGTGTTCATTATTTAGCGAAGACAAATAAGGATGTAGTTCAATTTCAGGGTATGTTTATAAAACCAAAGGTATCAATGCCGAGGCGTATACATAATGATGTTTGAGGCAGTCCTAAGATCTTCTGTCAACATGTTAGAAATCACAACACCGATATCACCTAATTTTCTGCTAACTCCAATGTCTCTTCTATACTCCAGTATCTTCGACGACCCACAAACGAACTTGAAAATCATCAAAATCAGTCGAGCCAGACTGATTACAATGATTATAGCGTACGTTCAGGAATGGTTTAAGGTTATAATTGGATCTCTTGGCCCTGCGATCTTGTATTTCGGTCTGGTCTATTATCGTATATTGGAATTAGGTTAGGTTTTTTAGCATACAATTTTACTCAAAAATAACTTTAGACTTATCTTTTTCTTTTTCTAGGGACGTCACGCCGGATTGGGGTATGCACGAACTCGAAGCTGTCATGGATAGACCCGAAATCAACAGTTCACATTTCAAAGTGATGACGTTCTTTGGTCATCATGCACTCCATCATCTCTTTCCTACTCTCGATCACGCGGTTCTGGAACATTTGTATCCCACATTTTTGGAACATTGTGAGAAATTTAGAGCAAACTTCAGGATGACATCGCAACTCGACCTTTTCATTGGCCAAATAAAAATGACGTTGAAAAAAGAACCTTCGTTGTTAACAGAAAGATAATGAAAGGGATATTACTTTTTACCATCTTTTATTATTTTTATCGATTACATAATATAAATTCACGTGATCGAAAACGTGTAGGTAGGTATGTTATTATGTGAATAATGACTTGCTTTAAGTAGATATGATAACATTATAATATTAAAAACATATCATAACTTTTAATATCTGAGTCTTTGTTATTGTTGGAGAAAGATTGGCTACTTAGTTTATAACTTTATATTTCTGTTTTTGTCTTGCATTTGCCCAATATTATTTTTTACTAAGCACAGTTTTTTTTTCTAATAATTATTTTTAATATTTTAGGATATTGGTTGTTATTCATACACGGTTTTGATTCGAACTTATATGTCATATTTATTATGTACCTACATACCGCAAGTTTTACCTACTGCTAAGATGCTAACATCGATAGTCATGATCGTCCTGTTTTTTATATTTTTGAAACAGTTTTAGGGATTAGTCAGTTACATTTTTTTGTTTGAAAAATTAGTTAATCCCTCCAGACACGAGAAAAATATAACAATTGAAATTCAATTGTGTCTGGGCGCCGATGGCCTTAGGATCCTTGAAAGATTAACGCCAATGTATACAGCTGTTGTCGCCAGATATAAAATAACAGTTTCAAAAAAGATTAAGCAAATTTAAATCTTGTCTATCGAAATTAAAATAATTAACAATATTATATAATTATTTGTAATGAATTCCAAGTGTGATCCAGTACATTTAAAGCAGATAATTTTGCTTTTTTTAATACCTAGTCGACAATAAACATTCAATAATATATATTATGCAATTTTATTTTTGTATAGGCAGATAATAGAATTCCCTTTTTTTATCATTCCATTCCTCAATAATGTTACTCAAATTAATAATCTATTAACTTAGCATTTAAATTATAACCGACAATAAACTCTCAAATACATGAACTTTCAGTTCAGTTATATTACACAAAGTTTGCTTTATGCAACTTAAACAAACCATGAATGAATGTTAATTTTCTTTCAACTAAGTTCCTTTAATTTATCTTGCTCCAGTTTTGTATCATTCTTGAAGCAGAAAGTCATACTTCATTTGGTAAAAGGAATTTGTTGGTTTATTTATAGAAAGCAAACAATACTGCCTTGGTTACGTAGTCGCTGTTAACTACTGTAGTTGAGCCCAGGGTTGATATCCACATCACACCGCGGACACTTCGCCAAAATTCCATACAAACGCTTAATTTGGTCTGTATTACACAGACATCAATCAGTGACGTGTATTTACACATGCACTTGTGTGCGTAGCACGTAGAGAATACCAAACGTCGCCCATAAGGAGGAGGTTGGGTGAGGCGGGAAAATCGGGCGGGACGTCGAAGTGTCCATTCTATACGTAGTATTATTACTTATTCTCTGTCCAGGTGGAAAATAGTAACCTATGCCCATGGTTGATATCCAGGTGGAAAATAGATTTTTTTGTTAAGTAATCTGCCAAATAGACTTTTTAGAGATCTGTAGGCTTCAAAGAACCTTTAATCATTTCACCTTGTTCGTCCGTTAGTTACTTATAATACTTTTTAGTACCTACCAAAAGGCTGCAATTTGCCATGAGTAGTTAGTACATTAAAATAAAACTAGAGATTTTTGAATTCTTTACATACCTACAATGCTTTGAAGTGGCTGATAGTTTATGTAAAAACAAGTAAACCTTTTTTTGGAAATAAATTAACATTCATTTATTAAATATTATTTGTGGCCACATTGTGACTGGCACCCGGGTGTCATGATATTCTCCTATTCATAAACTTATGTAAAAATGTGAGTTTAATTAAGAACGTAGGGATTTAGCAGCGGGATCTTAGACTATAAGTGTAACATTTTGCATTCAGTACTACAAGAAAAGGCCCAAAATAACGTCCCACAAAAAGGACTCTCATGTAATTGGCTCAGCGCTTTCGCGAGATAGTGAGCAGAAATTTGTGACTCGAAATGCTGTTTGTAGATTAACTTAGATCAAGTTTGTGTATTACCAAGTTCGCGAGGGTAATCCTATTTAACTTCATCACTATCCTATTAAGCTGCAGACAGTTCTTACGAAGTCTGATTTAAATCAAGTTCTTAGCGGGAGAATATCATGAGACAGGTTCCCGCATGGTGTTTTCATTATTCTCGTTTGCATTTCTTTAAAGAAAGTGGAAAATACGTATTGTCCTTTATCTCTGGTGTTATTTGTAACTTTGAGAAGTTCCCAGTGGCTTCTTTGTAGTTAGTAATGTGCCGGGTGATGTTAATAAGCTCGTAACCCTCGATTCGTGAGTGTTTGTGTAATATGCTTGAACGCACGCGTTACCTCTGTCTCAAGGTAGACTTGTACAGGCGTGAAGTTACCTACTTTATTTTATTCCACGCAGCACTATTGTCCAGGACTAAGCCGCCGAAGGAGACGAATTTAAAGTTATTTACTAACTTTAATACACAATTAATTAATGATTATTTAACTCTTCTCATAATATTTGATAGCAGGAACTCATCAAATACAAGTCGTGAAATCTATACGCAAATAACCTTTTATCTGTTTGTGTAGGAAAACGCTGTTCAAATGCCAAGTAAGAAGTTGATAAAGCTGCGGTCATGTCATGTTTAGTCATCATTAATTATTTTGTAAGTAATTTATATATTAACAATCAGTTGGAACTAGATAATATTTGAAGTCCAATAACATTTAGTGTGCATACTTGTTTTAATCAGAATTAACACTGTGTAACCACAGCTTAAAAAACATATTAATTCGGTGGTATAGACAACTTTATAATTTCCAGCACAGAGGTAAAAGTACTTAGAGACGTTTCTACAGTAATAACGAATGTGCATAGGGATTTAAAAACACATTCAGTAAACATTCCAGCATATAAAACATAACTAAATCAATACTGCAGAAAAGCAATATTGCAGAATTTTGATTAATAAAATAAAACATTAATTAAATCGTTTGAATACAAACTATTTAACATCTATCTCAAAAAATCCTCTATAGAAGAGTGATTAACAAACTACTTTGAACGAGTCGCAGCATCGTGAGCAAATATCGATGTTGAGAATCAAATATTTATAGTAATGTTTAGTGTACGGTTATAGCCCAGACATGTAGAGCAGCATCAATTTGATTGTTTTATTTGTTTCGCTCATATTTCACTCGATATCTCCATGATGCCATCATCAGACCCCAACTTGGTGGCAATGGGACCAACTAGAACGTGTACCCTTTTAAAAGAAGAAATATTAAAATCAGTTATCAATAAAACTGTATTACGCGGTAATCCGTAATACAGTCAAACATAGAACCGACACATTTTTTGAAGTTGGCTAAACATATTATCAATTGGCTGGCACGCTCAGCAAAACACGGTCGTGAAGTTTATTAAAATGACGTAAATATTGTTCAAAAGACGTTCGGCGGATCGTTGTAATGAAATTTTTATTATAGCCATTTATAGCGACACAGCCTCACTTGATACAATCAGACTGCAGATTTCATGATATTAAAATGCCGACGAGTACAAATTTAAAACCGTCACCCATTTAATTATAGCATGACTTAATGTTCACGGTGTCTATTAAAATTAAGGGTGGTAGCGGCAGTGGAAAATGAAATCGGGTGGTTCGCAAATAGGCATAAATTTGCTTGATTTACGGAATGCGGTAGTTGCAGGGAACATTAACTTGGTGGAGACATCTTCATCACAAGCGGCCGAGCAATTACACTGATGAACTGTCGCCGAGTCAACCGAGCTACGCCATCTGATTTCCTTGATGTTACAATATTTAGTAAATTAAACAGATGGCTTGTTTTGTTGTCAAGGAGTAGAATAAAATCATATTTCACTTGTTAGCAAATTTTAATGTTAATGTTGGTCTGTGCTATATAGAATACATCTAATATAATTCTCGTGTCACAGTGTTTGTAACAATACTCCTCCGAAACCGCTGAACCGTTCATTATGAAATTTTGTGTAAGTATATGTGGTAGCTGTGACAATCGGTTGTAGTCTATTTTTTATATCCCTAAATGGTAAGGGTGATTATCACCAAATATATGTTTTATTTTTGGATATTACATTTTTTTATAACTCTAAGGCGAAACATAGTTCGTCGGGGCAGCTAGTAGTAATATAAGATTTTATGTATTAGATGAAATCTGCCGCAAATTTGTGTATTTCACGGATAGTAAATTGATTTTTCTCGTGTTGCTGAATGTTAAGAATTTGGTAAGCATTTAAAATTTGGAGTTGTTAAAGAACTAACTAGTATTAAAAAGACAATGCAGAGAAATCCTTAGATGACTGTTATTATTGTAGAGTTAAATAATATTTTGTTATGTAAATTTAGAGTTTAGAAATTTGCTTAAATAAGCTTGGTTTAGGAATGCGGTGGTTGCAGGGAACATTAAATTGGCGGAGACATCTTTATCACAAGTGGCCGAGCAATTACGCTGATGAATTGTGGCCGAGTCAACAGAGCACCACGTTTTGATTTCCTTAAAACGCACGAACATCTGTAGTTTATGTTTATAGCCTACAGTATTTATTTACCATTTCAATTCAATGTGTACTGTTTGCTAGTTTTGTATAAAAAAAAACATTTAGTATTAATCTAGAATCAGATGTGATTAACACAGTCTGTTTGTTTTGTGTACACAATCATAAACTTCGTAGCGTCAAATAGCAAAGAAATACTGCTTGCAACACAAGGGTGCCATCACCATCACTAAAGATTAATTAGGAAAATACAATAATGTAGCTTTTAATTTAATAAGTACATTTTTCAGGTTCTGGGTATTTTTACGTGGTAATAATATCACATTAATGGTAATTACTGCTAGGGTTACCAGATCGCGAAACTCAATAGCCGGACAGACCATCAAGTTTAGCCAGACATTTGGGTAAAAAGGTCGGACACCGGCGATAGAAGCGTTCGGCTGTGATCGGCGCTCGCTCGTTTAAGAAATGCAAAAAGCCTAACAAAAGCCGGACTCCGTAAATTATTTTGACCGGACACGCAATCATAAGGCCTAGCTATGTCAGGCTTTATCCGGACGCCTGGCAACTCTAGCTTTGGATTATTGAATTAAAGACTTAAAATTTAAATGCGTCGCCGCTACTGAGTTTTGAGATATTTTGCATCTATGCTGGAAATCTATAACAATGTGGTGTCTGTTTTTCCGTATATCTTGATCTGGCGTGTTATCATCAGAAGGTGTACCTATTATGTATCTCGGTTAACAACGTTTCGATAGCCACTTTGCAGTATATTGGTGTTTTGACGGAACGTGATAACTACAATAATTTTAGGAAAACAACAGTGTACTGTAAAGTGATTTTTGAATTGATAGCCTCCGTGTTACAGAATACGTCTGCTCATCTAGCATTTTGGTATACAATCTGCATCTTAGTACTCATGAGAAGGTTTTGCTCATTAATATCAGATTCGTTTTTTTTTTTTTGGTCGGGCTTTTTGTAAGCGGCCTGTCTCGAGACGGCACTAGTCTTCTTCACCGGGTAATCGGCGAGCGCAGAAGGCGCTCCAGCCTATATATCAGATTCGAGCTGTTCAGTAAAATCATTTCAATATTACTTTTCCTTATTTAAGGTGCATCTAACTATTACCTGAGATCAATACACATGTGTATTAACGCATTTCGTCAGGTGAGTAAGCAACAAATTGATTAGCCACCTCATCACCTTGAGTGCATTTAGCTGTCAGTCTCAGTGTCAACTTAAGAAGGCAGTGATTAAGTGTTGCTGGCACAGAATGACATATTGAGCTCCCTGTTTACCAGCCATTATAATTTGGAACGAGCTTCTTCAATCACGATATGATATTATCATTAATTTTATGAACCTACATGAAAATTGGGATACATTTGCACAGAGGATTAAGATATTCCACTTCTTAGTCTGTAATTACAAGTTTTATCAAAATGTTACATATACAGATAACTTCTGGTTTCACATTAAACCAAAATGATGGAATTGCGGGCCAATTTTAATGGAGTCTTAATGAAAACTTAAGTACTAGAGCACGTATGTACAAAAGACAATTAGGTTTTAACCCATTAAAGTAAATTACCCCCGCATAAGAAAATTTTGGTAGTCATAATATCTAAGTTTGAAATGAACTCGACTTTATGTCCATTATGACCGTCGAAAATATGTCGACGCGCTTTTGTTAAAAGGGAAAGTTTTGGAAGTATGCCGTTTTCTTTTGTAACATTGACACGGGCTTGTTCATTTTTAGGTAACCGTAGTAAATGGATGTGGGCGCGGTAACAAAACGTTACTGTCTGCCGCAAGGAGGGTTCTCCCGCAAACCCGGATGACTAATAAGTTTTGGGAGATTCAAGCTTTTTGGCCTTCTTGCCCATCCGCACTATTATTCTGTAATCGGATTTTCGAATCACCATCGGTTTATCGTATGTTTATTTTATATACATATGTCATATATATATCATGACGCCCGGTCATAGTGATGCTCGCATCATTATGCGAAAGCGCAAAGCTTTGCTTGTGTGCTTAATTTTGACGACCCGATTGGTCCAGCGGTGTGAGATGACCGTTTAATTCGAAGGGTCGCGGGTTCAATCCCCGCATCGAGACAAATATTTGTATAGCTTACAGATATTTGTTTCGGGTCTGGGTGTTTGTGCATGTGTTGTTTGTATACAACGGCACCCACGATACAGGTTTATACCTACTGTAGGGCTATGAGTGTAAACGTTTTTTTTTTTTAATAGGTTAGTGAGCCGTATTGTCAATTGGGGCGTATTACCTAGTTTTACCTTAATATACCATAACTTTTGGGATATAAAGTTTTATGTTAGGTTTTGCTCACACTAATCCTCACGAAGCCTGTACTCTAGCGCTTTAATCCTTCGATAGTATTAAAGTACAATATATACTTTCTTAATTCTATCAGTGTAAGGTACAATACCAAGTTATTAAAATTTTCAACTCACAAATTCATAATATTTTCTCGAAGGGGTAGGCGAAGCTGCATATACAAGATGAGCCAGAGTCATGTTTTCCTAGTCTTTATGTTAAATAGGTACATAACATAATAGTATACATACCTACGAATTGTAAAATAGAGACGAGATTTTTTTTAAGTGATGAAAATGGCAATTTTGCTTACAGTTCACATGGATGTTATTGATTGGATCACATTGTTGTTCAATATGACTGCAGCCTATAGACATCCACAGCACATAAAACACTACCATTTGGCGGCAGATGGATAACTAATGCGGTGGTGCCTACCCCCTACACTACATAGAACAACACGGACAACCGACCGCGGCGGACCGGAGGGGAGAAGCCATGTGCAGGCTTTCCCCTATGTCAAAGTACAAGAACCAAATGAGGGACCTTTTGGTTCTTGTACCTGTCGCCCAAATATTTAAATGTGTGCGTGAAATGGTTTACGTATTTTGTTAAAGTCAAGGTGTGAGTTTCGTGGTAATAGACGATTCATGTAGTGTGAGTGTGTGTCACACGTATTTCCCCCCGCAAAAATGACAGACTATTTTGCATCGGTTATAAACGCTATGGCTACTCCCCTCCGGTCCGTCGAGACCGGTGGGCCGAGTGTAGCCGAGCGAAAAAGGTCGTGGTCAAAGGCCGGTCAGGCTTCACAGACTGTGGCGAAACCCGGGTTAACTCGCAATAAGGTGATGTTGTGTGTGTGGTGGGATTGGAAGGGCATTATTCATTATGAGCTATTACCACCAGGCAGGACTATCGTTTCTGAACTCTACTGCGAACAACTGATGAGATTAAAGCAAGAAGTTGAGAGAAAGCGGCCGGAATTGATCAACAGAAGGGGTGTGGTGTTTCATCATGATAACGCTAGACCTCACACATCTATAGCTCACTCAAAAATTAAGAGAGTTTGGCTGGGAGGTGTTAATGCATCCGCCGTATAGTCCTGACCTTGCACCTTCAGATTTCCACCTGTTTCGGTCTCTTCAGAATTCTTTATGCAATGTTAGGTTAACATCACGAGAGGACTGCCAAATCCACTTGTCGCGGTATTTTGATGAGAAGTCCCAAAATTTTTATAGCAATGGTCATGTCCCTACCTACAAGATGGCAAAAGGTTATGGAACAAAATGGTACATACATACTTTAGTTAAATTTAAATATACTATATTAAAAAATGTTTTGAATTATCTTAAAAAATGCGAAAAAACTTTTTCCCCAACCTATATATCCGTTTGAAAATAATAACACAATCCTACGTTTTCATAAACTATTTTATTTAAAATCTATTGTAGACACTGTTTTCTTCTTGACTGAGTATAAAAAGTTATCTAAGACTTGTCTGACACGCATTTATTTTAAGATCAGCGTAGAAACAGTTATCCGTCAGTTTTTCCAGAAAAATGTAAGAAAAATAAATATGTATAAATATCATTTTAAAGTGTCTAAATCTAATAAAACATTACCGAAAAAAAGTTTGTACTCGTACATAGAATTATTTCTAGAGCGGTTTGAACACAAAATACGCTCTCCTGAAAACCTCGGTTTTTGACATGTCCTTATTACGTAGGGACCGTCGACTGAATGTAAAATAAAGTGTACAATCGCTAAAATAATCCCAAAGTAAAACCACATAGAAAAATTTTACTTAATAAAAAGTCTCTTTACATTTACTTAATTTCTTGGAAGGAAGTGACTCGAAAAAAATAGATTTCCGTTTATACAAGAACAATCAAATATAGCTTTTATTGCCACCGAACAAAGTTCCCAATCACAAGACTTTCCTGATTGTACATGCATTGCCATAAATTCACATAGCTGTCTCAGAAATCCAATATCAAGATTTTATATCACGCGAGGTATTTACATTCACTGCATAGACTTTCTGCTGTAATAAAATACTGTGTATTGAATGTTGGGAGTCAATACACTTGTGAATAAAATGTAGGTAGTTGATAAAAAATATTTAGATACTTTCTCTTACAAATTAAAGAAATACACAAAAAATATTCATTGACAATTAAATTAATAATTACATAAGATACGAATAACTTACATACAGGAAATGGACCGCATATCTAGATCATAGACAGTGGAACAAAAAAATATTTAAATATTTCGATGTGTTTTTTTAAGAATATTGAATGTCTTTTGGAATTATTGAAAAGATTGTGTGCCTACTTTTTTTACATTCTGTATGTATTTCTCCTAATTCACTCGACACTTAATCCCCCGACCCGAGAATCGCAAATAGGACTCCAGCGTAGCAGTAGTGGCCTGTTGCCACTAGTCTGTCTAAGTGTCTGTAAGTCTTATTTTATAATTTTAACAACGATGTGTCCATACAGGTTTTTTTTATGTGATGGAACTGGTAAACAAGCATGCAGCTCACATTGATGTTAAGTGATGACTGCAGCCTATAGACACCCACACAAAGACCAAGGTCAAAATGCAGATGCGTTACCACTCTTGAAGCCTAAGGTGTTATGTCTCTGTGCCGGAAATTACAGAGCCGTACATTACCACCTGACCGGAATACGATAGTGCTGAAAACTACCATTTAACGGCAAGTATATTAGGCAATGCGGTAGTGCCTACGCCCGCGAGCTCCGTCCCCGGCGCTCTACCACCAGTAAGGTAGTAAGGTTATCAATGTTAGCATTAATTCACGACAGTGAAAGAAATAAATGAAGAAGTGAAGTTAATAACATTGAGAAATAAATAAAAGTTCACGAACGACAAATTTTTAAGGTTTAAATTGAGCACGGGTCCGATCCTTTTACCCGTATATACAGTTTCCATAAATCTCACTGTAAAGTGGATTGGTGGTCTTATAAGTAACCGATTCAAAGAAATAAATAAAGAGTGGACATAAATCTTGTGCAGACGCAATCAAACGGTCGTGCGTCGCAAAGGGACTCCCCCGTGTGTGCTTCCCACTGAATTACAGATATATTTTGCAAATAATTACATGAACCTCTATATAATGCTTTCAGCGTATATAGCATGGGTTACGTACTGTGGTTACGTAGTAGTAGCCGGCTGCTACCAAGTTGTCAGTTTCGATTTTCTAGCTCAGAGGTTCCCAAACTATTTGTACTTGTAGACCCCTTTCAATTTTTTCTGGTTTCGGTGGACCCCCTTGCTAACATTTATATCACTTTCCCATATATCCCATTTTTATTTACTCATATACGTAGACCCCATCGAGTCTCCCGTAGACCCCAGGGGGTCTATATGGACCACTTTGGGAATTACTGCTCTAGCTGGAGAGTCATATAGAGTCATAGTCTAAAATGACATTATAATAGAGTCTTTTAAGAGTATTAGATTAGTCTTTTAAGAGTTTTTTAATGGTGGTAGAGCTCAAGTGACGGAGCTCGCGGGCGAAGGCATTACCGCATTACCTAATATTCTTGCCGCTAAATGGTAGTGTTCAGCACTATCGTGTTCCGATCAGGTGGTAATGTATGGCCCTGTAATTTCCAGCACAGAGGCGTAACACCTTAGGCCTCTGGAGTGGCAACGCATCTGCATTTTGACCTTGGTCTTTGTGTAGGTGTCTATAGGCCGCAGTCATCACTTAACATCAATGTGAACAGCACGCTTGTTGGCCACTTCCAGTACATAAAAAAAAATCTTATTATTTTTTGCAAAGTAAACTTTTAAAAAAATAATGAAGCTGAGATACGGGTAGACAAAATTACTACCTACGCGTTTTAAATATAATAATAATATTTTGTAGAGACGCTTACAACTATTTTATAAACCACGTCTATTAGAAAAAGGCACCCATTCAGCATACAACTGCTACCTGCCCCGAATGCCATATGACGTATTAGGTACCTACTGGGTTGCATTATATTAAAATGGTAAGTATGTATCGGTTTTTGAATAGCAGGTGATGTCTTTAGTATTGAAGGATAAAGAAATTTTGAAACATGATTTTTTCTTCTGGATTACAAAAGGTGGTTAAGATTATGAATACCTACATTTGTTATTCTCATTAAAAAACGTTTGTTACGGATTTAATTATAAACATGTATTAATTTTAAACATAACAATACTAAGTTAGGGAAGGTTCAAGCCATCATCAGATTTTAAGAAAATTAATATAGTCTCTATAAATTAAATGGTATTGAAAAAATTAATAATAATAAAAAAAACGTAACCGGCGAATCGTGAGTGTTTGCATGTATGCTTGAATGCACGCATTTACCTCTGCCTACCCTTTCGGGGATTACAGGCGTGAAGTTAAGTTTACTTTTTGAATAATAATATGCCATTTTCTTATATTAGTCTGAATGATTATCCATCCTCTATGTTCACTCTGTAAAAAGAATGTTGGACGGCTGTTCTTCTAAAAAAAGCCCTAGAAAAAAAACAACGTCGATATAAAACGCCGTTTACTATAAAACTAAAACAATGTTACTCAAACACCCACTTATAATAAACATGTCATGAGAAATACCAGCCAAAAATATTCATCCGCTAAATTTAAAAGCAAAAATAAGAATAAGCTTACCGCGACGAAAACATTTCAGTCTTGTAAAGTGGGAAATTGTCTAGTTACACCACAAGCCCTATGAAGGCATTTCTAGAGCATAAGAAAAAGAAACTCTTTGAGAGACAGTCCTTTATGGCTGGGTTCAAAGACTCTCGTCACAGCAAGAGCATTACTTAGGTCTTATGAAGAGACTCACATATCCTTTTCATACCACTTTCGTTTGTAAGTCGAAGCTATTGTGTTATTTGAGTTAGGTTGTTATCTAAAATTAGGCAATTTTAAATTGTTTTATATTATTTCGCATTAACACATGCTTGTGAAATATATTTATTTTAAAGAAAAATGGAAAGAAAAATTTGACTTCAGGCGAGACTCGAACTCGCGGCCACTGGGAATCAAGTGCAGCCGCTCTTCCAACTGAGCTACCGAATTTTAAATTACAAAATCGCCTGTTATGAGGTGAGGTAGTATATAATCTATACTTATAATTAAAACTGTAGAAGTGTGAATTCTGTACATTAAAAATATTTTTATAAAATACCAGTGGATGTTACTAGATCGATACCGAACCCAAATATGTTATTAGAATTTTTTTTGTCTGTCCTTCTGTCTGTCTGTTTGTTTAAGAATCACACAAAATCTACCGGTCCGATTACGATGAGACTTGATATAATTATACTTTAACCTTTGGCGCACAACACTGGGAAAAATGTCTGTTTGTCTGTGTGTTTGTGCACGCTGATTTCAGAAATGGCTTATCCGATTTGCAATTTCACTAATATGTTGTGGTAAGTTTTACTAAACATTTAATGTTTGTTTCGTGTCAATCGGTTCAGAAATAAAAAAGTTATGACAATTTAAAGAATCATATCGAATATTTTAAACTATTTTGTATCTATCTTCATTCTTTTAGGGGGATTCGTACCTAAAAGGTAAAAACGAACCCTACGGATTACTAATTCTCCGCTGTCTGTCTGTCTGTCTGTCTGTCCGTCCATCCGTCTGTCTGGCACCAGGATGTGCCTATCTCATAAATAGTGATAGCTAGAAAGCTAACATTTTCACAAATTATATATTACTGTTACCGCTATAAAGACAAAATTAATTACTAAAAATAAGAAAATGAAAATATTAAAGGAACCAAGGGGGCATACAGTAAACGTATTTTTTTGCACGAGTTCGACTCGCACTTGGTCGGTTTTTTCTCTGTTAGTAACGTTAAGCATACCGCATAGCAGCGTCGGCATAAAACAATCGCCGCTATGATCACCAATCAGCATGCCAAGTGTGGCAATAATAAAAAAAAAAATGCTCATTTAGCGTCGCCGAGCGTCCCGACGTCGAGCGTCCCGACGCCGAGCGTCCCGACGCCGAGCGTCCCGACGCCGAGCGTCCCGACGCCGAGCGTCCCGACGCCGAGCGTGCCTACGCCGAGCGTCCCGACGCCGAGCATGCCTACGCCGAGCGTCCCGACGCCAAGCGTCCCGACGCCGAGCGTCCCTACGCCGAGCGGCCCGACGTCGTGCGTCCCGACGCCGAGCGTCCCGACGCCGAGCGTCCCGACGCCGAGCCTCCCGACGCCGATCGTCCCGACGCCCAACGTCCCGATGCCGAGCGTCCCGACGTCGAGCGTCCCGACGCCGAGCGTCCCGACGCCCAGCGTCCCGACAACAAGCGTCCCAACGCCCAGCGTCCGGACACCAAGCGTCCCGACGCCCAGCGTCCCGACGCCGACATCCCGACGCCCAGCTTCCCGACGCCGAGCGTCCCGACGCCGAGCTTCCCGACGCCGAGCGTCCCGACGCCGAGCGTCCCGACGCCGATCGTCCCGAAGCCGAGCGTCCCGACGCCGAGCGTCCCGACGCCGAGCGTCCCGACGCCCAGCGTCCCGACTCCCAGCATCCCGACGTCCAGCGTCCCGACGCCGAACATCCCGACGCCCAGCGTCTCGACGACGAGCTTCTCGAAGCCTAGCATCCCGACGTCGAGCGTCTCGACGTCCAACATCCCGGCGTCCGGCGTCGGGACGCACGACGTCGAGACGCCCAGCGTCCCGATGTCGAGCGTCTCGACGCCAAGCGTCCCGACGTCGAGCGTCCTGACGACCAGCGCTCCGAAGCCCAGCGTCCCAACGCCCAGCGTCCAGATGTCCATGATCCAAAATTAACCAAATGTCATATCCAAAAATCCTGCCCAAAGCCACTATTCCACGCGAACGAAGTTGCGGGCACAGCTAGTAGTGTATATATAATTGCAGGAATTTGTTCCCATAACATTGCAAAAAACATAACTATGTTGCATAATACATTTTGAATTGCTAATATAGAATCAGTTTGATTGTTTGTCACAAATTCATATATCATTTTAGACTTTAAAGATTATACGTTATAAATGTTAGACTCTCGGTACTTCTTCAGCAAGATATTATAGATGGTTTGCCATGAACGGGAAATGAATCAGCTGATATTTTATTTCCATAAGTTTCATCGAATTCATCTGTGTAAAGCCGGGGAGCGCTGTTGCGAGTTATCCATAAAAATGTTTTTCCGTTGCGTGATTTAAATGGATACATTATAATGCTTGAGTGATTCATACAATTCACTTTTGGGAGGGAACAAATATTTGAATACCTACATCAGAACACAAATAAATGTTTCAATGTGCGGAGGGGTGAAAGCCTTCGTTCGTTGAAAGTGTCATTCAAATGTAATTCATGAATATGTACGCAGTAGTTGAGTACTCGCAGATGTAAGACGTACTCCACATTATTTCAGCGTCTTTGAGTTTTTAGGGATTATTTTTTGATGTAGGTAAGTGTAATGTATCAAATATCCAGTCAAATAATTTTCTTTGAAGGAATATAATATACAGTAGATAATATTAAGAATCATGCTGGGTGGAATTAATCCATGAAATATAATCCTTATGACTATTGAAAGTATTTTAGCTCCAAAATAATAAGAATTTAGTTGATCAGCCAAAGTCTTTGCTAGAACAGATTCGTTTTCAATTTCAAATCATATCGTTAGAAATATATTTAGAATAACAATAGGAACTGATGGAGTAAACAATCAACATAATAGGTTGGGGAAAAAGTCTTTTCGCATTATAGTATGTATGAACTTATAATAAAATCTCTTTGGCTGTAGTATTTGTATCTGGCTGGTTTTGGTATCATTGAAAGTTACAATTTTAAATAACATAATTTCAAATTCAAATTAGGCAAATGTGTGATTTTCATTTGTTTTTCGTACTGTCAAGATGAGTGAATCTAATTAAGAAATTCGATATATTTTAAAATTTTACTACAAAAAAGGTAAAAATGCAACGCAAGCCGCGAAAAAAAATTGCGATGTTTATGGACCTAGTGCAGTGTCTGTGAGAGTAGCACAAATTTGGTTTAAGCGTTTTCTATCCGGAAATTTTGATGCCAAAGATGCACCTCGCTCTGGTCGCCCTATTACGGATAAAATGGATGCCATTTTTGAAAAAGTGGAGCAAGATCGACATATCAGTAGTTACGACGTAGCTGAAGAACTGATCACAAAGAATTGATCACAAAACAGTTTTGGCGCATTGAAAAAAGCTGGGTACAAAAAAAGTTCAATATTTGGGTACCTCACGAGCTCACTGAAAGAAACCTAATGAACCTAGTGTACTCATTTGTGATTCTTTATTACGACGTAATGAAACCAAATCATTTTTAAGAAGCTGATAACTGGTGACGAAAAGTGGATCACGTACGACAAGAACGTGCGAAAAAGGTCGTGGTCAAAGGCCGGTCAGGCTTCATAGACTGTGACGAAACCCGGGTTAACTCGCAATAAGGTGATGTTGTGTGTGTGGTGGGATTGGAAGGGCATTATTCATTATGAGCTATTACCACCACGCAGGACTATCGATGCTGAACTCTACTGCGAACAACTGATGAGATTAAAGCAAGAAGTTGAGAGAAAGCGTCCGGAATTGATGAACAGAAGGGGTGTGGTGTTTCATCATGATAACGCTAGACCTCACACATCTATAGCCACTCAGCAAAAATTAAAAGAGTTTGGCTGGGAGGTGTTAATGCATCCGCCGTAAAGTCCTGACCTCGCACCTTCAGATTTCCACCTGTTTCGGTCTCTTCAGAATTCTTTATGCAATGTTAGGTTAACATCACGAGAGGACTGCCAAATCCACTTGTCGCGGTATTTTGATGAGAAGTCCCAAAATTTTTATAGCAATGGGATCATGTCCCTACCTACAATATGGCAAAAGGTTATCGAACAAAATGGTACATACATACTTTAGTTAAATTTAAATAAACTATTTTAAAAAATGATTAGAATTATCTTAAAAAATGCGAAGAAACTTTTTCCCCAACTTAATACATAAAAAATATGCCTACGTTCGTGTCGAACATAGAAAGAACCTCCTCCTCTTTTGAAGTCGATTAAAAGTAATGAAAACTAGGATTTACCAAAAGTATTTTATTTTTATAATAATAAACTCAATTAATCACATTGCTAGTACAAGTTTCTCTTCAATTTATCAAGAAATTGCTATAAAATGTGAGAATGTAATTATAATAACCATACTATTTATGTTTTTTATCTAAATGTGATAATGTGTATATATTCGAATGTGTTTTTAGTTTTTATATCAAACCCGCTGATGATGATAGATTAACGGCCACGTACTAAAATGTTACTTTAATATAAGTGGGACTTACAAGCCTTTTGCCTTAATAAAACCCGTGAAACGACAGAGAGAGCTTACATTTGAGGGTTTCTTAAAGTTAAGTGACATTCGAATATTCGGCCTTAAGTCAAGAAGGCTGCCTCGGCTACATTTCATTGCCTTGAGTCCTCGAAAAAGAAGTCGCGGGTAACATAGTAAATAAATAGTTTCAGTTCTTTATATTACACAAACGTAACATTGCATTTGCTAATTATTTCGTAAAGGGTTTGCCTTTCATTTACTTTGCTTTGTAATGTACGAGTATGCAGAAGAAATGCTCTTACAAATGCTGTAGAATCATTACTAACCGTACTTTGTCGGCTTTTTATGTGTTGTATGTTTAAGTGTGGTAAAATCAGAAATTCATTTAAAGTTTCTAAGATTTATGTTGCAAAATAATTTGTAATTGCTACCCGCTGTACGGGGAGAGTGGGGGCAGAGAGAGACGATTTTTGTTATAGCTATAAATCGCCAGAATACAATGACGACTTTAAACATAATTTAATCTAGCTAATTGTTTATTCAGGAACATTCTGTAATCAAAATTACATTGAGAATGTGTACATTTGATTTTATATTAAATATTTTGTTACGCTAAAATACTTTTATGTTCGTTGAATAGCAGATTTTAAAAAAATTAACAGTCGTAGGCTAACAATGTTTGGTAAATTAAAAATATCAAAATGTTCGCACTGCATTAAAAGTATTTCTTTTTGTAACGGGCATTTTTGGTCGTATACCTCTATATGTTCCATTTATTCCTAAAAAATAAAACATCGGTAACATTCAGTCCGCTCACCTTATACTGCACACGACACCACGCTGTGCCCTTGCCGTCCTCGGTACGAGCGATTTTTTGACAGAACTTCTGTCGAGTTTTTACTTATACATTCCGTACGTACCATTTTCTGTCTCCTATTAATGTCCTATCAAACTCCTACATAATGTTCCCGAATAAACAATTAGCTAGATTAAATTATGTTTAAAGTCGTCATTGTATTCTGGCGTTTTTATAGCTGTAACAAAAATCGTCTCTCTCTGCCTCCACTCTCCCCGTACAGCGTGTAGCAATTACAAATTATTTTGCAACATAAATCTTAGAAACTTTAACCCCGCCAATCTTTTCACCCACTTTTTAATTTGAATATTATACACATAAAAATTTTAATTTTAATTTATGTGACGAAATTTTTGTTTCGATCTCCGAAAATTTATTTACTCCTATCAATGATAAAATAGCGATAGCGTAGCAATGCGATTTTGTCAATATATCGGTTGCTTCAGTTTCATCTATGTGTGGGACGTGTGAGTGTATCAACTGTCATCTACGTTTGATTTAAATTATACTATGTGCCCCGCGTATAAATGTGCTCCCATTCCTCCTACAAATATGTATTATAAAAATTTAAGTCCAAACATATTTGGTACATTTTTTTTACAGAAACATCATGGTATTGGCATTTGGTTCTTTAGATTTGAGTTCTCTAAAAGTATCTACCTCACATACGTAAGTACTAACAGTATAGGCACGAACATAAGTACGACTGGGACGTGATTCATTAAAGTCAATATCTGTGTAAGCAGTATCTAGTAATCACATATTGCTCGAATACGAACTTATCCTCAACTTTTCCGGTAAAGTAAACTTTAATTACGAAAATACTCTTACTTCACGAAACATGTACATGAAGTATACTAACGAAAACAATCAACAACTTGCCCAAGTACCAACAAACAAAGACTATTGACCCCGTTCTGAGATTTATGCCCTGAAAGAAATACTTTGAATCATAGTGAGTACAAAGTTTATCATGTTATTCGTGAGTGCCATACAGAAGCGCTTGTTAGCCATATGTTTATTGTTCCACAGGTTGCAGCGACATATGTTATTCATGTGTTAGACCCCTAACGCCACGAATATGTATGCAATGCATCCAACCCAGCTCTCTAAAAGCTTTCGCCCTAACAGGACGGTTATTTTCTTGAGATGCTCATATTCGCTTAAGATGCATATTTTATATAGACATATAGCCTAGAATATGTAGTGTTACTCCGGTTTCGTAATCTCGAAGAGCACCTAATAGGTTAGGATCCCACTGCAGAATTATTTCGTTCATCCAGATATGCTGCAAGCCTAATTTTTACGTTATGATTTATAGAATACTCTACTAGGTTGCGTATCAAAATATGGCCGCTAGTATTTTTAATTAAATTATATTATCTTTGACAACCAGCAACTTTTATTTGCAGCCGATTTAATTTGGATCGTACATCATAAAAATGAGAAAAAAAAATAGCTTTAATTTGATATTAAATAAAAAATGTACGTAATGAACGTCAGAAGATATCGGGGCGGAACAGAAATATGTAGGGGCGGCCAAGTGTGCGACGGCAGCCGTGATTTTTCAAAGTCTACAAATATTGCCGAGAAGTAAACAAAAATTAATTAAAAAAACAAGTAAAAAATATACAATTTTCACAAAAAATAAATAAAAAATACTTGTTGGCATTTTGTAGGCCTTTAATATCATATAATTTTAGACAACAAACATTTTGATAGGCGACCTAGTGGATAAATATTCTCTACATTATAAATATGCGTAGAAATTAATTTGCACCATATCTGCTAAATAATTCTGCAGAGGGATCTCAACCTATAATAAAGAAATAACACGTGAACATAATGTTCTCATTATGTTATGTTCCGCTTGCTCGGTTCATATTACGGAAAACTTGTCATGGTTTAATTTAGTTTTATGTGTGAATGGCTTAGACAACAAAAATAGTCTCTTCATTAACAAATATGAAACAAAGTTACTTCATACCTACAGGTATATACTGCGAGGGTGGGCAGAGATAAATGCAGACATGCACAGAATAGATAATTACGCGACTTAACGCTGAATCATACATACAAACACCCACGATTCCGGTTACGTACTCGTAACAGGTGGCCTATTGGCATCTCTGGGCACATTAGCACACTCCAAATAACACCAGAGATTAAGGATAATACACCCTCTATTAGCCCCCGGGGATCGAAATCAGGACACTAACGCGTAGCGTAACAAAAATTAAATGAGATTCGCAAAAACCTAAAACCACATCAAGCAATTAGTCACTTGTCACTGATTATTAAAAATAGGTTTTTAAAATTAAATCTTATTAGACAGCAGACTAGCCTAGCGTTGAGACGTGAAACGGTACTCATCTGTTATCTTTTTAGCCTTCCAAAAGGCCTTCACGTAAGTTTCCTCTCTCGCACAATTTATTGCGATGAGAAAAATCTCGTTTAAGCTTCGTCGCACTTAGTGTCTATCCATTTTGCCGCATGAAATGTGTGTGAATTTTAAGCCGCCACCTGTGATGCGATGCTACATAGATTTATAACACTAATACCAAATAACTACATGCAAAATGATTTATAGCTTTCTTATTTCAAAATTTAGAGGCCCGGATATATTATACCATTTTGTAAGGTGGAGGAAGAGTCTATTTTTCAAACGATTGCCTGACAGAACAAATGATTTTACAAACTTCAATGTCATTTTCAGAGATCTGTCTAGGTATGGCCACTCTACATGTAAAAAATTGATTTAAAAAAATGTTATGGTTTCAGTTTCATGTATAAAATGTTTTATATATTTTGAATTTTGTTTATATATCATAAAGCGGTTCACAGTACTCCTTCCGAGTATGTAGTCTTATTAGTTTTATAGGAAGTCGCCTGTGACGTAAGGATAGACAGAAAGAGTAGACAAACAGACAGAATATACCTACAAGGGTTTCATTTATGCCATTTGAATTCGGAACCGTAAAGAGGTCGAGAATTGTCCAAAGGCGGGTTCAAGAGTCTTTAGAATCAGCACGCATATACCTATGATGGGATTGAAAATAAATCCACGTGTTCTGCGTATAAGGGGTGGTGTAAAGATACTACATGCATAGTCGTTGAAATAGAAGGGTAATAATTTAAACTCTCAGTAGCTTATTGGTAGCGAGTCACTTTTGTTATAAAGTCCCGGGTTCAGAAATAGGAAGGGGAGGTAATTTTACTAAAATCAAGCAATTAGCTTCCTATCATACAATTATTTTGCTTTAAAAAGTTTTAGATACTTCAAGGAATTCGTTGAGCAAATTACTTCGCCAACGATATTCAAAACAGGGTTATGCGTCATTTTGCGGAGAGTAAAAAGTGAACTTCGGCAAAATAAAAAAACTGATTTTCAGTAATGCGACCAATTTATATCAGTAAGGTTATTATAATTTATATAAGTAGGGCGACCTGAAATGACGGAACTCGAGAGTGTAGGCAGTATTGCATTCTTATGTAATGTAATGTTCAATGCTACCGTATTCACACTTGATTCCAATAAAACGATATCCTATTAATCGATCAGCTGTCAAATGGTAGTGTTTAACTCTATTATATTCCGGTTAGCTGGCAATATATTGTCCCGGAATAACTCACAGAGACATAACACATAAGGTCTCAGGAATGGCAACGCATCTGCATTTTGACCTCTCGTTTTTGTGTGGATGTTTATAGGCTGCAGTCATCACTTAACATCCATGTAAACAGCATACTTATTTGCCACCTTCTTAACATAAAAAATATGTTTTAAACGTAGCGAAAAAAATAATTAATTATATTTTATCACTCATAGTACTATAATCACTTCGAAACAGAATTTCCGGATCAATATTGAAGCGTCCATTAAGAAAAGCAAAACACTTACATAGGGAAACGTCTGTTTATGTTCTTATAGAGAACTATGAACTGTTGGTTGTCTAACACTGAAGAGGGTCGGTGATAAATCAAGTACTTCATTTCGTGTTGCAAAAGTAAGCATTTGGCGCTATTGACGTCTGGCAGACGGTTATATGGTCAATATCTAATTTGTGAAAGTTTTTACTGAAGACAATTTGCTACGTTGTCGCAATTTCATATTCTTGAGAAAGAATATTCTATGCTTTAAAACGTTGAATGAATATCATAAAAATAATACATACCATAGTACACACAACATTCGACAGTAAAATTTTTTTGTTCCATGTAATAGGTGGCGGGTTTAATATCCCTTTAGAAGTTTAGAGGCTCATAGGGTTTATGTTAAACGACCGTATCTTGTGTATATTTGTGTTAGCATACTATTGTGTTCACAACTCCATCATGGGATTGCAAACTTGAGTATTTGATATTAATTTCAATTTGACACCTCCAAGATTTTCTGAGAAGGGTCCTGACAGACAGACAGATATACGGTCTGATTCGAAGTGATTCTATATGGGTTCTTTTCATACAGGTAGGTACGGAACACAAATTAGAAGTGTCTTGTTCTTATAGATTTTTAAATCAAGCAGACACTTAACGATGTTTATGAATATAGATATACCCCAAAACCTACTTCCTTATTATCCCCATTTACTAAAAAAAATCAAAAATTAAATGCGAAAATGTTGTAAATGTTGTGTCTGTCTGACTGTATGTTCCGTTTTCACGTCAAAACGGCTGAACCGATTTCAATGAAATTTGAGAGACGCATTGCCTTTTTTTTAAATCAACCCATTAAGGAGGTGAAAGTTTGTATGGAATTTCGTAATTTGTGTTCTGACATCCATGCACAAAAGTTAGTACATAATAAAATGTTTTGTATAAATATAAATTAATTATAAGGTTCATATAAATTGTAGAAATAGTCTGAAGTCAAACAAAACATACTTTATTACCCACTGATGATATAATGCGTTCGTGGAAAATAAATTCAATGATCCCGAGTTAATTTGTTTAAAATAAGCTTAATAAGAGACAACCCATTTCCATTTTCTCCGAAAGTCAATTTGGTAATCACAACAGCACTCATTGGAACGTTCGCCGTATAATTGAGTGCGTTAATGGAATAGTAAAAGAGAAACTGTTGCGGTGTCAACGAAATTGTCCCTAACGTACCACTTGGGAATATTTTGTACCTCACTTGAAATATTTTCTGTGGTTGACGCAATTACGGTGGTTTTAAAATAATTGAAGTGTTTGCTTTATTGTTTCGTCTTTTTTGTTACATATGACAAAGAGAATAAACGTTCGTTAATTGAGATATACGTACCTAAATGGAAGAAGGCAGGGAAACTATTGGTTTTCTGAGGTACAAAATATTCCCAAGTGGTACGTCAGAAGCAACCTCGTTGTTATTTTCTGAGGTTATTGCAATTGTAATGATTTTGAAATAATTAAGTATTTCTTTTTCTTGCTGCTGCAATAAATAACCAAAAATTCCGGTCATATTTTCAGGTTAAAATTTATATTCATAAATAAACAAGTAGGTATGTTGTAATTACGTCGTAACAATTTGATGAATATTATGACGATCGTTTCAGTCACTAGGGACGTTGCTGATCATTTATACTTATAATAAAACTATAGAAGGTCAAATACTGTACATTGAAAATATTGAAAAAATTGGTTGTTACTAGATCGACACTGAACCCAAATATGTGATTAGAAATTTTTTTGTCTGTCTGTCTGTTTGTTTGTTCATGCATCACATAAAAACTACCGGTCCGATTACGATGAAACTTAGTATAATTATATTTTAATTTTTGGCGCACAACACTGGGTACTTTTTATTCCGGAAAAATGTCTGCTTGTCTGTGTGTTTGTGCACGCTAAATTCAGAAACGGCTTATCCGATTTTCGGTTTGCACTAATATATTGTGGTATGTTTCACATAGCATTTAGTGTTCGTTTCATGTCAATCGGTTTAGAAATAAAAAAGTTACGTCTGTTTAAAGAATCATATCGAATATTTTTAAACTATTCTGTATCTATCTTCTATTTTTTAGGGTTCCCGTACCTAAAACGTAAAGACGGACCCTATTACTAATCCTCCGCTGTCTGTCCATCCGTGCATTTGTCTGTCACCAGGCTGTATCTCATAAACAGTGATAGCTAGAAAGCTTAAAATTTTCACAAATTATGAATTTCTGATGCAATTGATGTGCAATACTAATTCTTGAGTTCTGTACATACAAACCTACATACAAATCAATAGAATGGGAGTGTCTCCGACTTTGACGCGACTTTAACGGTCAGGTAGCTGATGTAATAAGGAGTAACTTAGGCTACTTTTGAAAGACGGTAAAATTCGATTATCATATTCATTTATTCTTAAAAAATAATATAATTAAACGATAAAATAAGTGTCTGTACATTTAGTTTCTAAAAAACGAATATGAGCTATTAAAGAAAAGTAACAGAAACAAAAAAAAAACGGGTTTTGGAATTTTTGTCTGTCTGTCTGTTTGGTACGTTATAACTTCGAATCTACTCAACGGATTTGAACACGGTTCACATATTATTATAATTAGGAGCGTTGTCAAAACATGTTTTGTCAAAATCGGTAAAGGAAAAATTAAGTTATGATCAATTAAAAATTTACTTAAAACACTGCTTCAAAAATTTTAAACAGAGTTGAATGTGGTTTACATAGGTGTTAGTGGCGTTGATGGCGTTTGAGGCGTTGGTGACATTGGTGGCGTTGATGGCATTTGTGGCGTTGGTGGCATTGGTGACGTTGGTGGCGATGGTGACATTGGTGGCGTTGCTGGCGTTGCTTGCGTGGGTGGTGGTGGCGTTGGTGTCGTTAGTGGCGTTGGTGGCGTTTTAAGCGTTGGTGGTAGTATTGGTGGCGAAGGTGGAGTTGGTGGCGCTGGTGGCATTGGTAGCATTGGTGGGTTTCGTGGCGTTAGTCTAATATCGCATACAGAGACGTAGGTATTAATGTAAAACAGATTTTATTAGCTATCCATAAGTGTTTTCGTTTGATCCAAAATTAACCTAAAGTTATATCCAAAAAATGCTCCCCAATGTCATTATTCCACGCGAACGAGATCGCGGATCAGCTAGTTGAGAATAAATTCCACTCACGTAGTAATTATTCGTGCTGCCGTTGTGAATGTCCGACTAATAGAAAGGTTTTATTTTAACTTATAAAAGGCAAGTTTGCAGCGCCACATTCATATTGTTTTCCGGCCGGCATATTTGTATGGATTTTATTTATGTAAGTTTTAAAATATGAATTATTTTCGAATATCAAAAAGATCACAATTCAATTTAAAAACCATACATTACAGATATACACAAAAAATAATCCCACTAACGAAAAAATTACTCGTGTATTATTGTACTCTGTCCGTCCATCTAACGCAAAAAATACTGGACCGATTGAGTCGAAATTTGTACAAACTACATTGTGTAACATATAATTATTGTATGACAGAGCTTGTTGTTAGAATTTCAAATAATATAGATACTTACATATTTTTGATAAATATCAATTCCAGTAATTTTAAAGATTTAAATAAAATAGACGAAATGTAACCACTCTCCCATTGCTGAAAATAGTTCTTTACTTCATAGATTATACAAGGAAACCTATAAAAAGTAATGGTAGTAATGATAACATAGTCAATTCGTTAATTTACCTTAAGCTTACTAATTTAAAACTAATTGCGCTTAAACCTAATGAACGCGAGCTCGACTCGCACTTGATCGGTTAATTAACAAATGCATTATATTTCATTATAATTAAGCAAAATGCGATAGAAGTTTTCGACACTAAATAACACATGCAAGTAAATAAATGGAAAGAAAACATTGGAAACTTTACCTGGAAGTCCTTAACCTGAACGGCGAATTTTTCTATCCCTTTCTGATTTCAACTGATTTTTTGACACTTGTTTCAGTCGCTTACTAATGTCGTCGCTTCTCGTTGCTGATTATTGAAACTGAATGCCTCTCACGTAATAATTATCCGCCCCCACTGTGAATCTGCGACTAATGAAAAGGTTTTAGCTTATGAAAGGAAAGTTTGCGTCCTCGCAACAAAATATTGCTTTCCACCGGTTTTGTACGGGTCTTGTTTATGGAAGTTTTACAATAATTATGATTTTTGTGAGGCCTGAGGATTTGATTTCGTCGGAAAAATGTAGTTTTCAGCCACCGATACAAATATTGCTTTAATCATATGTGACTTTTGAGTATATTATATGCCTCGATTTGATTTCATCGAAAAAAAGCCGCTGATACAAATATCACGGGTACAATATAGATTTTTATTGATAATTTGATGTCATTCAGTTGATTCATCGATTTAGAATGGTAATTGATAACTAGCCGTTATGTCAAGGTCTATAAGGTTTACATTAGAAAAGTTATTATAGTCGTTACGTTTTTTTTAAACTTCTATCTATCCGCGACGCTATTTTTTTTTCAATAAAACCTATTCCCGGACAGTTATAAATGCAACACAAAAATAATTAGCGTAATCGGTATAGTTTATTCTCGGGTTTTGCGGTAAGCAACATATTTAGCGTTTCATTTTAAGATAAGAACATCAAGAAATTACGATGTTATACAATCTGAAAAATATTTTGACACCCATTTCAGTCGCTTCTTAATCTTTGCTGATCATTGAAGTTGAATTCCACTCACATAGTAATTATTCGTGTCCCTACTGCGAATTCCCGACTAATGAGTAGGTTTTAACTTATGAAAGGTAAGTTTATTTATTGCTTTCCACTAATTTATTTACGGAAATTTTACAATAATTATACTTTTCGATTATGATAGAGGAATCGATTTGGTATGGTAGCAAAAAAATATTTTTCAGCCACCGATACAGATAAATAAATTTAAAGAACGATATAAGTAACAACGTAATAATTTGATAAATACTTTGACACTCATTTCAGTCGCTTATTAATCTTCGCTGATGTCATTCACGTAGTAATTATTCGTGCCCTCGCTGTCAGGCTAATGAAAAGGTTTTAATTTATAAAAGGAAAGTTTGCGTCCCCGCAACACATTGCTTTCGACCGAAATTATATAATCATAATAATTTTTGAGGATCATAAAAGCTTCATTAATTTCAATTGAAATTAAAATACAAATGTTACTACAGGAACACGTTTCCGATTTAACAAAGAACACAATTAAACTTCCGAATTTACGCGTGCCAATGAAAAGTGAATCCCAAAAGTTGATCATTATAATCTATGAATTGAACACCGCTAGGCCTTTCATTACTATGAACTTACTAATTTAAACAACGGAGAATAAAGATCATCACCAAGTCTTCAAAGACAAAAGCCTTCTCCAACGATTCCCACAACTGATTTTTTTATTTTGATTTCATGTAAGCGGCACGTCTCGAGACGACACTAGTCTAGTTGCGTGTCAATTTGGGGAGAATAATCTACCATCGCCTCCACTCAAAAAGGGGAGAGACTCGTGCCCAGCAGTGGGACGTATAATGGGTTGCCATTATTTTACCATAATCCCGCATGTCCCCGCTGCTGGTGTAGATCGGAATCGATCTTCTCGGATAAGCGATACGGGCGTGGTCGGGTGTGTGATGAGTGACCGCTAGTGGCAAATTAAAATGCGCGTTTCTGTGCTTCGGAGGGCACGTTAAACCATCGGTCGTGTTAGCTATCGATAGATAGCAGTCGCAAAACCTTGTCGGAGGCCTTCTGGGTGGTTTGAAAACATCCGACAGCGGGTTGGCCACTAACCCGTATCTCCAACCCACCAACCCACTGTCGGATGATTTCAAATCGCCCATAAGGCCTCCGACAAGGTTTTGCGACTGCTATCTATCGATAGCTAACACGACCGATGGTTTAACGTGCCCTCCGAAGCACAGAAACGCGCATTTTAATTTGCCACTAGCGGTCACTCATCACACACCCGACCACGCCCGTATCGCTTATCCGAGAAGATCGATTCCGATCTACACCAGCCGCGGGGACATGCGGGATTATGGTAAAATAATGGCCGCACCCGTTATGCTTAACCGAGTAGATCGCTTACGATCTACACCAGCCGCTGGGCCATGCGCGCTTCAACCGGCCTATTAAAATGGTTTAATTGCCATTGTTCGGTTGACAGACTACACTGGCCATTCAGTATGGCCAGTGAATGGCCAGTGTAGTCAATCGACGGTCGGCGGTGGAGTCACCTCAACGCCTTATATAGGGCCACACAAAACTGCGATGCGATGCGACGCCGCATCCCAGGCGATGTATTCGTGCGAACTCGCAGATATTTGCAATGCGATGTGAATTCGCGTTGATAAACTTCCTGAATCTTGGCACATGTGTGACCAATTAAAATGTATAAGTAAATTGAATTAAAAAAACCTGTAATATATTGATTTTAAAATTTATCGATTACTCGTTATTTCATAATGACTTATCTTCTAAACAACTTTCCTGGCGATAGTAGAGCTTTCATTGAGAAGAAGTAATTTGTCTGTCCTCTAATGGCAGCACTAGTGCGTCGTTGTATCATGATGATGTACGACTATGTAATTATGGGCACCGAGACGTACAACATTAGTCTCAGGAGTAACATAACTTTTGGACAAAAGGTAGTTTTTGTAGCTATTCGCTGCAGGAGCTACTTATCATTAACATGAAATATGACATGCCTGATGAAAATGCCAGAGTTTTTTTATGTTATGAAGTAAGTTAACAAGCATTTTTACCGGTGGTAGACCTCCAGTGATGGAGCTCGCGGGCGTAGGCACCACCGCATTATACTTGCCGCTAAATGGCAGTGCTCAGCACTATCGTGTTCCGGTCAGGTTGTATGTACGGCCCTGTAATTTCCGGCACAGATTTATAACACCTTAGACCTAAGGAGACGCATCTGCATTTTGACCTTGATCTTTGTGTTAGTGTCTATAGGCTGCAGTCATCACTTAACATCAATGTGAACTGTATGCTTGCTTGCCACTACTATTACATAACAAAAAACAAAATTACTTAGTTCTTGGCTTTTATGACATAACATATGGTTATATGCCAAATATTTTCTTCTTAAATGTAAGGTAAACAGAGTTCACTTTCCATGACATGTATTGGAGTACTCTTTATAAATCCTCCAACAATACGCATTGCCTGATTTTGAATTTTGTCTAGCTTGTATAGGTGTGCCTTGGCGCTACTATCAAACAAAACACTTCCATAATCCAATTGGCTTCTTATCATTGCTATATATATTCTCCGTAGGTGCGTGGGATGTAAACCCCATGATGACTCAGCTAAGTTTTTTAATAAGCTCAGTAATCGTTGTACTTTATTTATAGTTTCTTTTATGTGTTTATGCCATCGAAGAGATTTATCCAGCCAAATACCAAGATATGTGTATGAATTCACGGATTGAATTTGACCTTGATTAATTGTGAGATTTACAACGTGATTTCGATTACCTCTACTATACAGACATTTTTAGATTTTGTTTCTGAAAGCTTAAGACCGAGTTCATTAAGCAAATCAGCAAAAATGTTCAAAGCTTGTTGAAGGTTATCAGCACTTATAGTTACATTTTTATGAGCCGAATATAAAACAAAATCGTCAGCATACTGACAAATTGAAACATTATTGATACATTTACATAATTCATAAGTGGCAATATTAAAAAGAAGAGGTGATAAGGGATCTCCCTGTCCAAGACCTTTGCACGCAATTCTCACAACACCAGAGTTATTGTCGAATTCGTTTTTTATTTGTAAATGCCTCTCTGTTAAAAAACTCCAAAGATATAGGCAGATTCTTTTTCCTACTTTAAGGTTATTTAATATATTGATTAATTTATCCACTAATATATTATTGTATGCATTTTCGATATCTAAATAACAGGCCAAGGTGGGAATATTCTCAGAAAAACCAATTTGTATGTTTGTAACTAAACGTTCTAAGCAATCATTTGTGGATTGTCCTCGTCTAAAACCTGCCACATTTACAGACAGAATATTATTCTTTTCGACATACCATTCCAAACGTTTTAATATCATAATATGGAATATTTTACAAAGGCTAGAAATTAATGAAATTGGACGTAATTTTGAAGGCAATCCAGGCTGAGTGATCTTTGGTATAACAACAACTTTTATGTCACGCCATTGATTTGGTATTTTACCTGTTGTATAAATGCAGTTATATATTTTTAAAAGCAACATTTTTGCACAATATAGTATATTCCAGATCATTGAATATGTTACTCCATCAATACCAGGTGCAGCATCTTTCTATTTAAAGCAGTTAACCATTTCAGCTGAAGTAAACAAACTATCTAATTATTGATTAGAAAATTGTATATCTGGAATTGATGGAATTACATAATATGGAGCAAGTTCAGACAAAAGCTCAATCTTAAGTTCTTCATCCACACATATTTTTGCTGTTTTTACTCCTTTCATCCATCCCATTCGGCCCCACATCTTTGAAGAAGTAGTCGACTCGTCGATAGAGTCACAAAATTTATGCCAATCTTGTGAACTTGCTCGTGAAATAGCAGATTTTGTATTGGAAATTTTCTCCTCTAGCTTATTTAATTTATTCGGAGTTGAATTTTTCCTGAATTCACTAAGAGCTAATCTACGTTGAGCTACTTTATGTGATAGTAACGGACTTAACTACAGTAAAGCAATCAACTAAATAAGCTGCTGTCTTAGCTATCATACCTATGCACATAAATAGTTCTCAGTATTCAGACATCAATAGTCGTTTGGCAATATGTCCGACGTCCAATAATCGTAGTGTCTTGTTATCAAGAACCTATTCATGCCAAATGATACCTACGCGTAGTTAGCTCTGACAAATATGCCTATATGATTGCATCCGGCAATTGCCTTTGTAGGTTGACTTTGCAGCTCTTTCTTCTTCTTAGTTTACGTATAGGTACGTTTTTGTAAGCAAATATTGCTATAACATTGGCTACGAGCAGTAAAACAGCGGAGCGATGCAATCGCGAGCCAATGACAATTACGATTAGTTACGTTAAGCGCAATACACACTGAGCCCGCCGGTTTCGCCGACCTATGTCGGCAATTTTTTGACGCCGGGTTAGTTGGCGGCCTTTCTCATTGCAAGTCGGAAAAGTTTGTTGGCGGCATGTCGGCTGAGAAACTTACTTGTCACTACCGCTCGAGTGTCGCCAGGCAACTGAGCGAACATCAGCAAGCCGCTAACATGTCGACGGGAAACACGTTCGGGCGTTAGTTGCTGACATGATTCTTTTCATATAAGCCGCCGGGTTGAGTCGGCGGGCTGTGTAGGTCACCCGGCGTGCTCAGTGTGTATTGCGCTTAAGTAGAATTAGGCCCCTGGTCTCTCACTCTCAAGCACTTGCGTATGTCTCACGCACCCTTCTAACCGGAGGAGTTGAGCGTGCACTCTGGCCTTAACATGCTGAATGGTTATTACTCAAGAAATTCACAGATTCTACATTTTGTATAGTTTAATAGATTCACTTCAGTGAAAACAAACATCAAAATGAGTCCTCGTTTGTTTCACGACGTATTCACGCCTCGTAGCACTGCGCAAGCAATTATTGTGAATTTTCAATTTCTTTATATCTGCTCCATGTTCATAAAAGTATTCGTTTATTGCGTTTCATGCGCCAAATATTTTTACTGTCCGAGCGTTCGTCATTTTTATTTCGTAACTCAATTTTCTGATTTAAAGTAACTATCTTCTGATAACATTTTTTCAGAAATGTAGCTGGATATTCACTTTTTCCGTCGTTTCGTAAATAAGAATCCCTCGAATATTTATCGTTAATTAGTAATCGCTCAATGGTCATAATTCGACTATAAAACATGAGATATGTCTGAATTCTATAACGATCTTCTATGATAATAATCATTACTTTGTTTTAGGAGTATGAAACCCTTTTTATCCATCGACTATATAATATGGTCGATGCTTTTATCACAGGCTGGTAACTTATGTTATGACGTATGTGAACTTAATTTATTGTGTATCAAACGCATGGTCGTGTGTAACGTACTTTTGATATTATGCATACCCTCTTGAAAAAGCAGTAAGACAAAATCGACATTTTGTTAGTTGCTACTATTTTTGTCAGCATTTAATCTAATTAACAAATCTTTAATTTTCAATGTAACTAATAAGAATTAGAATATTTCAATCCAAGGTCTGCACGTCATGAAAATTGTTAGAAACACAACGAAACATAAATATTTTTATACGCGAAGCGTTGCCTTAAATTTAGTTTTGAAGGTTCATTTTAAATTTTCTTCCATAACTGTTAATAGGTTTTATCTAACTAGGTGGCGTGTCCAATTTCCGCAAACTCGATTGTCGCCTGAGATCCTCCCTCATGGTGCTCGTGAGGGTTCTGTTCGGTATGTGGCGAGAAATATGGCGCTATAAATTATTACATTATCAGTCGATACCAAGACCGTCGATTCGCTTCTGGTCACTTCATTGACTTTATCGATTCTATGTTGGTTTGACTAAGAAAGGTAGAATTTATTAATCATTGGTTTTATCTTATTTGTGTCCGGTTGCAAACCAAAGTTATTTTAGGTATAAATTCATATAACAACTTTAACCATTTTCATTCATAAATACACTGCATAGTGGGATTCACTCTACAGTGCTGTTTTAAATATTTCTAAAACAGCGAGTTCTTACAAGTTCTCAAAACAAATATTTTCAAGTTTGAAGAAAAGTTTGAAAATGTTTAAAGATTCCTGTTAACTTTCTTCCGGCATCAGTTGGAACGGAACTGGTTTTGTCTAGCAAACTGACATGTCCAATTTCCGCAAAATCGATTCTCGTGGGACGTCCTCCCTCATGGCACTCATGGTTCATGGAGAAATATGACACTATAAATTACTATTTCACTATATTATCAACTGACGGCAAGACCGTCGATATGCCTATGGTCACTTTGTTGGCGTTGTCGTTTCTATGTATATCAATTTTGATTTGGTATTTTGTTGATCAAATAATACCAATAGAGTATTGGTGTTATTTGATCAACGAAATATCAGATGTGTCGAATGATAGAATTCAACTCATGTTAATGAAACATTTGTGATGTAGCAAACTTCGATCCCAAATCGTTTGAATACAGCGGGCAGCCGTCTTTAAATACTTTCCAGTCAGGGTATTATCTCGATTCGTTAAACATACCGATTCGTACGCCTTTATCAACGCTTATTTGCCTGAACATCCTGTTAACACGTTTGAAGTTAACAAAAAATTAACCTTTCGAATTTTGCTATGTAATTTTTATTTTGCCAATTGATTACACGTGGTCCTACGGAGAATACGCAAAAGGAAATCAAACAAAAAGTACACTACGTTTCGCACGTTTGAAGGAAAATAGGAAATTGCGGAGAAGTTTCCGTAAAGCGGTATTTTTACTACAAAATGCGAATTTTAACAGTTGGATCATAGAAAATGTTAGCTTTGACTCTCGTTTTAGATAAAATAAAAGTACACCGCGGTGCGCTTACTGCATGTGCAGGTCTTCATTTTTGCTATTTCTTTCATGTTCGTTATAAAATTTGTTTTGCTCAAAATAATTATGTCACAGGTATATTCAATTGCATTTCTATAATACCCATAATATATTGTAGGTTTCGTAAATTAATATTGTTTGTGTGTGTATATCTTCACGCCAGGTCCCTAACGGGGTAGGCAGAGAGTGTAGAGCGCCAGACATCCCGGTTCTGACAAACCTCTCGTGCCTCGTCTACCTTCATCATTCTCTTCATACATGCACGCCGATTCCTAAGACTTTTGGCACCACCATCAGACAGAACTCGACCTATTTGGTCATGGTAGGTCAGCCTTGGTCTTCCTGGGCCTCTGCAACCATCCACATTCGCATTGTATATCTGTTTAGTCATTCGCTCATTCGACATTCTTTCTATATGCCCGAACCATCGGAGCATGCCTTTTTTCATTTTTACACCGATACTATCATTCACACAAAGTCTCTTTCTTACATCTTCATTACGAACGCGATCGGTGAGTGATACACCGCAGATCTTGCGCAAAGATCTCATCTCGACCGCGTTCAACTTACTTTCATGCTCTTTCCTGCATACCCAGCTCTCGCTTCCGTATAAAAGCGTTGGAGTAAGTACAGCATTATGTACGGCTAGTCGAGCCCGCTGGCTGAGATGTTTAGATTCTAGTAGCTTACCCAACGCTCCATTCACGCAATTCCCAGCAAGCACTCAATTTACCTACTACAAGCAATATTGTTTGTAGTAGGTAAATATTGTTCTTAAGTATAATGTAGGTATATTGATTGTAAAATAAGTACTCTTTAGTACTTTGCAGTTACATTTACGATTTGAAATATTATTTTTTGAATAAATACATATAAGTAATTAAGTGAGCTGTGTTTATTAATGTATACAGTTCGATTTCAAATTATCACTAGCGTTTAAACTAGGCCGAGACTGTATTTTTTATGTAACGAAGTGTGTCAAGTACGCTTGCATCTCACATGAATATGTCATAAAAACCAGAGGTCAAATTGTAGATGCGTTACCACAGAGAGAGGTGTTTTGATTGTTTTTTTCTAAATTCTTGCGGAACCCCGACAGAGGTATCACGGAACCCTAGGGTTCCGCGGAACACACTTAGAGTATAGCTGCTTTAGATGACTCTCATTAATTTCTCTAAGCTAATTTTGCGAATGCGCAACAAAAAGGAGGTGATATAAAAATGAGGTTTTACGAAGGGCCGTGATCGTGGTTAGAAAGACAAAACTGTGTCCGGACTATTCGCTTACCAAGCCACTGTTGGCATCCATTTGTCTTGTCAAGCGCATGATTGATGAGATTGTGACGTTAGCAGGCGTATTCCTGCGTAACATTGAGGAGATTTATTTAGTAAGGTAAAGTAAAGGTAGACCGAAACATGAGCACACCGAAACATGATAAAACGTTTACTTGAAATAAAACATTTTTACAGATTTATCTCGCGTATATCTTCTTGTTCTTTATATCATAATATTATTATATAAATTACGTGTCACAGTGTTTGTCCGCGATGGACTCTTAAACTATCTAACTTAACCGATTTTGATCACATTTGCACACCGTGTGCAGTTTGATCCAACTTACCAGATCGGATAGCGTACATCTCAATTTATAGTTGCAATATTATCTATGTACCTACCTAAATTGCATCCGTGCGCAGCCGGTGCGGACCGCTAGTATATATGTATATAAAATTCTCGTGTCATAATATTATTTACCATACTCCTCCAAAACAGACGGACCGATTCTATTGGGTAGGTCTGAGAATCGGTCAACTTCTATTTTCGTACGCCTTAGTGATAAAAAATGTCCACCCCTAACTTTTTAATTTTTGGACAATTTTTCCAAGGCTATGTATATAAAGTTCGTCTTAGCAGCTAGTTTAAACTAAAATGATTATTTTAAAACAACGTTTCGGTTGCTTTCGAGTTTCTGTGATAACTTTTACTTTGTGCCAAAGATGGCAAAAAAGCATGCAGTTTATATGGATGTCAAGTGATGACTGCAAAGACATAATGCATATGCATTGCCACCCCTGAGTCCTTTGTTCTTATTTACCCTGGAACTCTACCACCACTAAAAAACTCTCACCTACTATAGGTACATAGGTATATTTTTGTGGTTTTAGATGTGTGACGAAGAACTTATAAGCACTTATCAATGTACCAGACAAGTCGAAAAATATTACGCCATGTATTTATTCAGATCCGTATGATTTTAACCGCTCACTGGCTTACTTTCATCTATTCGCATACATCTGGCACACATTGCACAACAGAGAAAATTTTGGTGTGTAATTCATTTCATGATTCGTTAGTCTTATTATATTCTGGAAATGTATTCATTAATACGCTTATATAAGCTTGGTTTGTATCTATGTATGTATGTATGTATTATATGTGTGTATGTAACGGAATCTTTGAGCTTAATTTTCACTGGCTTCTAGAAGTCTGATTAATTTGAAACTTTGCATACATATCAAGGACCGTTGCCAATGCAATAATTCGAAAAATGTAATAAAAATAATCCATAATTTAAAAGTAAAAAATAAATTATTATAACCAAAAAAACTTTTTGGTTCAATTAGCGTGTTTTTTTTTAAACAAGGTACATTTTTTTGATATAGTTTGAGAATCCCCGAAAGAGAATAATCCCCGAAGAGGCAGAGGTAAATGCATGCATTCAAGCATACTTGCAAACACCCACGATTCGCCGGTTACGTTACATCTCCGGGCACATTACCAAACTTCGAGGTACTGGGAAATTTCCAGAAAATTGAAAAAACCCAATAGAACCAGAGATAAAGGACTTTACACCATTATCTTTGAAAACCCCCTACCCGGGAATCGAACCCAGGACCTCAGCGTAGTAGTAATGGCCTGCTACCACTGGGCTACCGAGGCAGTCAATTTATAATGAACGGTATTCTTAAAAAACAGTACGCAAATTTAAATTTTTCGATCCGGCTGAAAAAATATTTTACAACATGGATATTTTGATACTATCCAAGAAACACATTACTTTTTACTGTAAAAATTCTGTACAATTTAACGAAAAACCTTGCAAGAGCTACGTTGTTGATAATATTAACAAACCTATTCCCCTGGTGACTCGTAAGGTTAAATTCCAGAAGCCTATTAAATTTAAAGTAAGTCTACAAACGTTGGTCTAACGTAATTGAATTCAACAAAGAAGATAGAAAATAGTAAATTTAGTACGTGAGAGGAAAACAAAATTCTTGATATCAATTTGTTTTGTAAGTCAATGAGAGGCTATGGAGAGAAGTTAAATAAACGTATAATATTATGCGTAATCTTTGCATATTGTTCTGTTTTGTTCATATTTTTATGATTAAGTGTACCTAAAACAGAGTGACATTTTAGATGCCCTTTACTATGTTTTGCCATTCTAAATGAGTTAAAAAAGTACCGAATAAAGAATATTATTAGGTACTTCTTTTTACTTAACACACACTTTTAGTTTTTTTAATATTTTGTCATTTGACCATGACCAAATAGGTCTAGTAGTGTCTGAAGGTGGGGTTAAATGTCTGAGGAATCGGCGTCCATGAATGAAGAGAATGATGAATGTAGAAGAAGCAGGAGATGTAGTAGGACCGGGATATCTGGCGCTCCATACTCTCTGCCTAGCCTGTTAAGGACCTGTGTACATTGTATATAAAATAAACACAAATCAATGGGTACCCTTAAACATATTATTGCAGGGTGATTTCCAAGATCAACATAGAAATAATGCGTCCAGACTCTACAATAAGTACTAGTAACATAACAGAATAAACAAGCAATTTGCGCCCTTTTCACCACCGCTACCTTGCCTGCCTATTTGTTGGAAAGCTCAATGAATAATTCTTTTATATGACCTCTTTTTTCTACTAGGTTTGATGAAAATTTCATACTCGCTTAGTAGTTGACGCAGTTTATTCATATCAGTACGAATATAATAATATCCTGCGTTTCTGTATATTACTGCGTCAAATTTATTTCTAGGTGAGGGCAGATACAGATGCGTATTTAATATTAAAATATACAAAATATTGATGGCGGATATGTGTTTTACGTACCTTTATTGATAAATTGACATTAAACGCTTTTTGATACGAGTACAGAGTCAATGATTTTCACATAAGATTTAATATGAAAGGTTTTAACTTTTTTGTTGACCTGAACTCAAAAATCCTCATTTCGGTATCAATTACATTAATTATTCAAAGATCGAAACAGGTCCGGATTTTTGAAATTAATTAAGAAAGCATCCAAAAAGTAGAACTCCACTTTTTAGATAAGTATTTCACGGATGGCGCGCGATCGATCGCGGCCGCGCGACTGTCGATGCAGTATGAAAATGTATGGAACCGATTCCATGGCTTGCGACAGACGCGCGCGACCAACGACTGTCGCCAGCCGCGCGCGGCCGATGACGTCAGAAACGTCATGGATTTCATGGCGTAAACATAACGAACCTCTATGTTGAAACCATTTTACCACTTGCTGGTTACACAGTACATATAATATGTTTGACATTTTGACAGACAACCCCGACTAATTACGAAATTTTCATGACATAGGTTAAGATCCCGCTGCAAAATCATTTCGTTCACCAAGATATGCTGCAAAGCTAATTTTTACGCAACTTAAAATCAAGAGAATATATATCTACTAGGTTAATAATGCACATCAACCTCAGGAAGAGACGTCTTCTTATTTCGGATCTGTAGAGCGTTATCTCTTTCGCACCTTACCTATTTGACGTTTGTCGACCATTTTGATCAAGTTTTGACCAATACCGGACTACGGATGCTTACGCACGCAGTGTGTAGCAGAGATAACGCTCTATAAAGCCGAAACTAGCCGATTGTCACTTTCATAGGCTCGATGTGCATTATTTCTTGATGAGCACTGTAGATACTTGTAAATAACTAGGATTTTTTTTAGCTGTACATACCAGCCCACTCGAACACAGTAGACAGCGTTATGTAGATTAGTAATAAAAATAAAAAATAAACCGCAATTCTATAAATATTATTAAACTTGGATTTACTACGCGGTATGTATTCATAGCATTCAAATGAATATATTAAATCCTTTGAGAGGAATCACGTAACAAGCGTTTTATTTCATTTGCTAACGAATGACGCTTTATAGCGCATAAACTCAGCCTCTGAGGCTATAATATCGTCTCGTGATAACAAGGGTTGTAATATATATGTCATTTTGCAGCGGACTACTTGTGATCCCGGGGATCTCGTTCGTTTTATGATCTTCTATAAAGTAAGGCTATATTATGTTTTTTAGGTTTTCCGTCTATTGATTTATATGTACTAAAGCACCGAAGTCATTTGATTGGTACTTTTGATCTTCAGTTGATGGCCATTCTTTTTTATTGGTTCAATTCGGTTCACCGATAGTGAATACGTATAACGAATTTAAAAGGAAAACTATCACAGCGTAGTAGGCTCTATAGCTTTCAGAGTAATAGATGATCAACTTATAAAATGTTATTAGAATAACCTATAATGCACGTGGCCTGACATGCATCTTGCATGCTCTTCTTAACTGGTGGTAGAGCTCCAGTGACGGAGTTCGCGGGCGTAGGCACCACCGCATTACCTAATATACTTGCCGCTAAATGCGAAGCACTATCTTGTTCCGGTCAGGTGGTAATGTACGGCCCTGTGATTCCCGGCACAGTGATCTTGGGCCTCAGGAGTGGTAACGCATCTGCATTATGACTTCTGGTCTTTGAGTAAGTGTCTATGGGCTGCAGTCATCGCTTAACATCAATGTGAACTGCATGCTTGTTTGCCACTTCCATTACATAAAAAAGCTAGTTTTAGGTAAGTGTAAGGTTTGAGCGGCTTAATGAGCTTAAGCGATTTTACTTTTGAGCTGGTTGTTATGAGATGATGTGAATAATTCCTTTCTTTTAATTAATTTGCCAGATACAGTATGGTAGTGCCTAGCTCAAGAATTACGATAAGCTATACGACTCGTTACAAATACCCATTGAAAATATACCTAGTTTCCAAGCGTATTGGTTGTGACAGACGGAAAGACAGACCCGCGAGTGGTCCTGATAGGGTTACATTTTTTCGTTTTGAAGTACCTACGGAACCCCAAACCCACGAAATTTCAATACAGATGCTGAGCGAGACCACAAAATTCCACCACTGTGTTTGTGATTGATTGCGATCTCATTCAGAGTGTGCAGTGTAGCTTGTCTATTTGTTGATCATTTCAACTTTCGAATTTTAAGAGCTCACCTACTTGAGAAATTTTGTTCTTTACGGATTTTTTGCGTAGGAAAATAAGTGTACTTACTATTGTATTTTATTTAAAGAAAAATGGAAAGGAAAATTTGACTTCAGGCGAGACTCGAACTCGCGGCCTACTGGGAATCTAGTCCAGCCGCTCTTCCAATTGAGCTACTGAAGTCCTGCTTTATGGTAGCAGCAGCGGTTGCCTAACTAGTATAGTTGGCAATAGATGGCGCTGCTGCTACCATAAAGCAATGCAATAAATGTGATGGAAAGATTTGACAAATCGGGCAGGACTTCAGTGGCTCAATTGGAAGAGCGGCTGGACTAGATTCCCAGTAGGCCGCGAGTTCAAGTCTCGCCTGAAGTCAAATTTTTCTTTCCATTTTTCTTTAAATAACATATATTTCACAAGCATGTGTTAATGCGAAATAATATAAAACAAATACTTACTATTGTGTTTTTCGATCGATAAGTACAGTAAGAAAAATTACAAATTGTTCAATGAGTATTTTTAAATTATTGTATAGGTTACCTCCAGATATTTCACATGTCTGTAAATATCATTGACGTTTGTCACCGATGTCTATAATTGTACATAGATCATGCAATTTCCATTATAGCAGACATGGATGCTATTGTGATATCTACTATAGACTCCCCGCGAGCGGACCGCATCGGACTTGATCAATTATAATTCTGTCCGCCGGACTACTCTACACACGACCAGATTTGGTACGGAGCGTACAGAATCCGCTGTCCGCTCCGTACCGTGCTGTAGTACCACACACTTAACTGACATATCGTAGATATCAACACATGTATGTATGGTGTACATTCTACTGATATACCTATGCTATATATATTATTTTAGTTATTCTTACTTCCTAAAGTGCTTATTTTAGTATTATTTTCTTCCATTTAAGTATATTTTTTAAATTTATGAACTGACTCGTGTCTATTATTGTTCACTAAAGTTTGTTTTATTGTTTTTGACGCTTCATAAGAGCTTGGCTTCCTAACTGAATAAATACATTTCTGATTCTGATACCTGTGCATAAATACATTCAGTCCATGAAAGTGTACAACTAATCAAGAAAAATAGGCGTAAAATAATATCCCATAGAAATACACCGAACATAAAGCTTTCTCTTTAGTTTCATCGACACGAATAACGTTTAAAAAGTATAATTTGTAATTCAAATAATAAAACTGCACATGTCGTCAGCGTTTATCACAGAAAGAGAATTCGTTTTTCTGACAGCAATTGTATAAAAACGAGGTTAATGGGGTGAGCGTGTCGCGCGGATTACAATAGAATAGAAGTTGCGCGTTAATTATACTGTTGGGAACGCCCATGTTTGTTTTCGGCACTCATGGGCGTTCTGCTTGTCAGGTGGCTTAGGGAATCATGGGTTAGTTTTTACTGCTGAATTTAGCTGAGCTTTTACTGATAAGCCGTTCTCTTTTGATTGCTCCAGATGGAGTTTGATTGGATACTTTTTAGCGTAATCGTGTGCTGGGGAAATTGTTTTAGACGACTTTGTGATTCTGGGTCTGGGTTCACTGTTACATTTCAACTTATATGAGACTACTGTTCAATAACTGAAGACCTTAAACTTGAAAAAATCTTTTGTAATAATACCTTATATATTTTTGGTCCTTAATGATCCTGCTTGACTCTGTTGACTCCCCTTTACGATCTAGAAGTTGTATAAAAAATGGTACTAGTATAATACCAAAGGTCTTTTCACAAAGTAAGCTGAATAAGTTACGTTACACTCACAGCTAGTAAGATATTTATGAAAATATGTGGAAGGTCTCTATGAATGGAACTTAAATTAGATTTCGACATCGTAAACTTTCAGATGTGAGAGATTAACCCGGCAAGCGAGTGTCGGATTTTATATTAAAATCTTTTAACTCTACTACTAATAATACCTCTATTTATTAGAACGTTTGGTTTTGGAAATATATCTTGTTTGTGAATGTATAATAACTGCCTTTGTAATGATAATAAAAATTAGGGGGTAGAGCAGCTTCTGGCGAGCTGTTGGCGAGTAGCGACACTACCCTCTACCATCATGTCGAGTTCCTCCGAGAGAACTGGGCTCCGCCTCGTCCGCTACACAGAGGTACGGCCGGACAGAGCATCAGGTCTCTCACCTCTGGCTTGCCTTCATTGGCCGGTCCAATGTCTCTGTCTGCATTAACTATTGATGCAGTCAGAGAGAGGTCCCACCGAATATAACCCATTACAAAGGAGATCAAAATTCTCGAAAGGGCCTCTACGTGTTGGATCCCCATGTCCCCGCGCAAGCCTGACAAAGGTCCGGAGTTCAAATTGGACCCCGCGCTGACGAGAGATATAATAATCATAACGCTTTACACTCAAAAAACACACACCCACGCAAAAACGCAGGCCAGAAACAAATATCTTCAGGCGGTACATATAATATATTTGTCCTTGTGCATCTTACCCGTGATCACTCGATTAGCAATCGTTCCAAACTTCTCAGCCAACGAGGTCGTCAATGTAAATAGAAGTACTCGAGTATTCAAGCATCACTGTATTACTTAAGTATCAAACACAAACAACATAACAGTAGATAATCATCAACTTTTCGTCTGTATTTTAATGTAAGGCTTTCGAAATTTCTGGTACATAGGTAAACCTATTCTACTTACATATTTTTTTGTTCTTCAGGTTTAAGGAGTAGGTGGTTTATGTCTATTACTCTTCTACAAAACAATAAGCTAATGTAAATGAATCGGGGTAAATTGTCCAACTTAGCGCTGTTGTTGATTGCGCCAAATTCAACAAATCGCATTACACCAGCACCTATGATCCTGAGGAAAACGAACATTTTTCTTTACGTTTACGACAGTGAAAAGTTATATATAAAATTAAATATCTCAAGGGAAGCTAATGGACGTTCAACATTATTATATTTTATATTAATTTGATGGATCTTCTTTGGCTGTATTGCTACAGTAGGTAATATCATACATGATCACCAACCTAGTATTCACGGAATTACTGTAGAAGTTGAAATATGAATGAATCAACGAATACGGTCTCTGATTGTTAATATTGTGACGTGTGACGGATATGTAGGTCATTTCTAAATTATTGAATGTAACATTGTAAACAAAATTAAAAGATGGAAATAGTTAAATTGAAAACATAAGCAAAACTTAATACGAAAATAGTAATCTTGACCTCATTAAATTAATGACGCAGGTTTTTTCGAATGTAATACTCTTAAAGCTATAGTCTAATTATCATATTTCAATAACTACAAAACCAAATAAAATTGCGTTTTATCGCTCTCAATTTTACTCAACAAAACATTCACTGTTGTTTGAGATAGAAGTGAATATAAAACGGAACGGTTCCGTGATTCTAATCATCGATTCACCTCAAAGTTTTATACAGACAGTAGATAAAGTTCGCGTCAAGGATCGCATCAAAACAAATTATCTTTATAAACTTATTAAAGACTTAACTGTGACTAAACTTAAAGAAGTAATCGAGAAACCACAAAAAGTTAAATTGCCCAAGTTTTAAATTACGGTGCTCTGTAACTCTCGTTTTCGATTTTCTTGTTATGAAATTCATAAGAAAAGAAAACTAAAACGTCATTTGTACTTAATGCCCATTGACTCGATGAGCCAAGTCGTATAAAAGATTTGTCTTTGTCAAATGCTTGTATTTTGTTTCATTGTTCGCTTGTGGAGTGGGATGACTAATGAGAATTAGGGCAATTTAAGAGAGGATTCATTTTTTTATTATACTTACTCTGAGAATTTTACTTTTGCAACACTCACGGCGAAATTATACTTGTTCTGGAACCAAAAAAAAAAAAAATTCAAGGAAATATTGTTTGTGCAAAAGTTACGGCTACACACGCTACGTTTACAAACCTAAATTTGCGCAGTGAAAATGTAAGATGTGTCGTGCGACGTTAGGTTTCTGGTGTAGTTTTGTGCCATCTACTAGTTTTAAAAATCAGAGATTTCATCAAAAATATTAAGAAAAAAAATAATCCCGTTAATTAACAATTAAAATGACATTAGCAGCTGTAACTTTTACAAGATACTGGTCCTTCAACCATAGAAAACCATGGAGTGTAGCCATTTTGTAATTGCTTTTTATAATTTTTTTGACAGTTTAATTAGAAAAGAATTCGTGGTTTTATAGTTGAGATTGGTTGAAATGTTATTGTCAGTTTATCAATCACAACTGGTACAAAACCACACCAAAGCTTCAAATTCGAGCCTTCTCTTTTGTTGCTACGTAAACTTATACGTAAGTTAACAAAAACAAAAGCTCTGCGTTTAAACATAACCTTCATTACAGTTTTAATCAGTGGTATATAGTTTAGGCTAGAGGGGATTTCCCTATGTTATACCTCTCGGGATTACACATAGCTACCGTAATCGTTGGACTTGTAGCAGGCTGCATTTCTATCTATTCTGAGAATATTTAGTAGGTACTTTTGTAAGTATATTAAAATTTGTACTGACTATGACATTTTTTAATAAATACGTCTTATTTTTACGTATTGCCCTGTCCAATCTTAAGTGTATAGGTACTACACATCTTACAGTATACTTCTAAAAGTCTAAAGGGACGTCTGTTGTATGGCTTTTTATAAAATTTGTGTGTACACACGTTTTGTTATCCACGCATATTAGAGAATACAATTTTGAAAAAAATTGTAAGGTGATGACCGCCGTTATGCCGGCCATCACCTTAAACATTAAATTTTATATATTCAGTCTGTTTGAAATGAATTCAGCATGTCCAAATTATAATTCCCTACAAACTGACAAGAGCGGCACATATAACGTCAATTTGCTATTCGCAATTAAAAAGTAGACTATAGACCAAAAACTGCAGCTCTGCATTAATTCCTTTTTTAATTACAGTTTTAATTAGTGGATCTAGTGTAAAAGTATGTAATTGCCAACTTTATATGTGATTTACAAGCATTTGTTATAATATCGTGTTCAGGCATTTGAACTTTTTGCTGGAGGCAATCAGTTCTTCACATAGATTTGTGTTTGCCAAACCTCATCTCATCCAGAAGTTCATAAAAAGAGCACTCCGTTTATACCAACGGCTTTGATTTATGTTGCTTTTGATTGCACTTAAAGGAGATGTTTAAGGTATGTCCTAACGGATCGGAGGGATGAGACCACGTTGGCCATCGGAATAACCGACCTTTGCGCCGCCCCGTACCAAATGGCGCCCTTCGATATTCCGGTTATCACCTACCGATGATTAGAGCGATAGTTGCACCTCTATATCTCATCCTCCCTAGCAGTGGTCTGAGCAGAGGTTCAAACTCATAAAGGTGTCCCTTAGACAGTTGCTTAAATTTTTGGACTCTGAATCATTTGCCTAAGATCTATCGTGTCAAATACTAGCCTAAAATGAATACCAGGAAGATCCAAGAGATGAGTGCTGGGGTGATGAATACGAAACCGTAGCTGGTAGGCAGAGAGATAGCGGAGGGTGTATTTAATTCAGAGACGGGAGATACGGGAGATGACGTCACTTCTGTAATCGCTGCGGCTCGTCTGACTGTTGCGTAGCTGCGACTTTTTGGTAGTCATGTAAAATCACTCCTGGATTTAAGTTGAGAATTTTCGAGTCCTACGTAACGTCGATTCTACTATATGGCTGTGAAACGTGAAATAATGTCACCCAAGGCCACTTCATTAAGACTCCAGATCCTTGATAATCGTTGTCTTCGCAAAAGTTTTGGGGATATACTGGCCAAAGAAAATCTCAAATGTCCACCCAATTGAACGTTGCCACGAAACTTCAAACGAGAAACAAGTTCGGCCCCATAAATGAAACTGGATTGGCTGCACACTTCTAAGGGGTTCTGTTATTTTCAAAGCTCTATTTATACGTACACCTAAACTATAATCTATCTACACGAAACGGCAGTTGTATGATTTCTAATTGATCTAAGTCAATAACATAAATCCGTACTGATGCAATAACCAGGGGTCTCCGATTTCTATATAAGAGGTTGTTGGCCACTGAGCTATGTAACCCTTATTGCCCGTAATGGAAGCAAACTTTGTAGAGTTTCCAACTTGGGTGGTTACGAACCACACATTAAATTGTTTAACTCTGAAGCGATTAAACTTCACACTTCGAATTCGTTACTGAACAATATTAGTTGCATAATAAGCTGTGTCGTAACATTTTTGGATAATCACAGAATTTACCGAATTGCATGTGTTTAAATTTGCAATAAAACGAAAATTGAATTAGACGCAAACAGCACTTGATAATTATCGTTCTTTGTAAACAAAAAAAAAGTATTTTTTTACGTATGAGATATTCTTATAATTATAATGTAAAAAGAAAGAAGAATGAAAGAGAAGTCCGACGGGTTGTTGTGGGATGCACAGGGTGGTTTCAGATCTGGAAGAGGATGTATGGATCAAGTTTTCTCCCTCCGCAACATCGTAGAGAAGCATCTGGCTGTGAGCCAGAAGGTTTTCTGCGGTTTTGTGGATTTGGAGAAGGCGTTTGATAGGGTATTACGAAAGGAGCTGTGGGACATTTTGCCAGAGTATGGTATTGATGGCAGTCTGCTCCGTGCAATACAGTCCACGTATGTGGGCTGTCAAGCATGTGTGCGGGTAGATGGTAACATGTCACCCTGGTTTGATGTTAACATCGGTGTCAAACAGGGTTGCGTGCTTTCGTCTAGGCTGTTTATTATATATCTGGACAAATGTCTCCAGAGGGTGAAGTTGATGGATGTGGGAGTGCGTATGGGTGACTTAGTGGTGAACTGTCTGCTTTACGCAGATGATGCGGTAATTGTTAGCTCTACACCATCTGGGCTACAAGCACTAGTCACAGTCATGAAAGAGGATTGTATGGAGAAAGGCTTACAATTGAATGTGGATAAAACTAAAGTATTAGTATTTGAAAGAGATGAACAGAGAACAAATGCAAGGGTAGTAGTAGATGATGCAGTGTTAGAACAGGTTGATGAAATTGTATATCTTGGATGTGCTTTTAGCAAGGATGGTAGGTACACCACTGACATAGAAAGAAGAGTGCTTGCTGGGAATTGCGTGAATGGAGCGTTGGGTAAGCTGCTAGAATCTAAACATCTCAGCCAGCGGGCTCGACTAGCCGTACATAATGCTGTACTTACTCCAACGCTTTTATATGGAAGCGAGAGCTGGGTATGCAGGAAAGAGCATGAAAGTAAGTTGAACGCGGTCGAGATGAGATCTTTGCGCAAGATCTGCGGTGTATCACTCACCGATCGCGTTCGTAATGAAGATGTAAGAAAGAGACTTTGTGTGAATGATAGTATCGGTGTAAAAATGAAAAAAGGCATGCTCCGATGGTTCGGGCATATAGAAAGAATGTCGAATGAGCGAATGACTAAACAGATATACAATGCGAATGTGGATGGTTGCAGAGGCCCAGGAAGACCAAGGCTGAACTACCATGACCAAATAGGTCGAGTTCTGTCTGATGGTGGGGTCAAAAGTCTTAGGAATCGGCGTGCATGTATGAAGAGAATGATGAAGGTAGACGAGGCACGAGAGGTTTGTCAGAACCGGGATGTCTGGCGCTCTACACTCTCTGCCTACCCCGTTAGGGACCTGGCGTGAAGATACATACATACATAATGTAAAAGCGATAAGTCACTTACTCATCACAAACTCTTCGGCAATACAAGTGCTAGTTTCAAAATTTGCATGAAAGTTATCTGAAGGTAGGTGCTCACTGTTTTAGGGTTGGAAGTTTGTATGCACCAGATACAGCAAGTCGGCTTAAGGGAAAATATCAACTTTTGCAACCCAATAGATGAGTACAGCATTAGTAGTAGTAATGTAGGTAACAATGCACCCGTGCAAAGCCGGAGAGGGCCGCTAGTACACAATAAAACTGATGATACTCATGCATTTGAAACTAAATTGGCACGATCGCAGGTGTTCCACGTCAAGTAATTATAATGAACGAACAATACGAACAAGGGACTGATACCACGAAACTTATTATCGGCCGTGATCAATCTTACTCAACAAATTGGTGCCGCGAAACTGCCACGTGTTGCTTCAAGAAAATTATAACGGAAATCTGTACTTAGCTTGACAAGCCCTTATTTAATATTCCCCTGCTTTACAGGGCCCTCAAAATTGATATGAAAGACTGGTCCATTAATAACAGAAGAGAATTAAACGTCACCGAGCTGACAGGCGACAAGATTTTGAATCTTTCGTTAAAATATTTGGTAGCATTAAACTGAAGCGTTAAATCGATTGGTGGCAATATGAGTAGGTATGACTAGACGAATGTTCTTGCATAATCTTTTCTGATTCTGCTATACAATTGTTTCACTTTCGTATTACTTATTGTATTTCATAGGTACCACCTATAAATATCTATTTACTTTATAATAATAATAATGGCAATTCATTATACGTCCCACTGCTGGGCACGAGTCTCTCCCCTTTTTGGGGGGAGGCCTGGAGCTCAACCCGCTGTCGGATGTTTCCAAACCGCCCATAAGGCCCTTTTTTATCCAGAGTAAAATGCGTTACGCATACCTACCCTTGGGGAGAGGGGTGGGTTATATGGGACTCGGGACAAAGAGAAAACGTCCGTCTACCCACTAAAAACCCCTGGGTGTTCCGACTCGTCCGCACTAGGTGGCGGGGTCGCGGGAACGCTTTAGCACACATCCGCAGCCCAAAGACAGCCAGATTGCATTGCGTTTACTAATACTGTTATGTTTAACAGTTACGTGCGGAACACGTGCACGCCACCCAGCTTGGGACCTATCTCCATTTGAGCGACGGACATCCGACACCCAAAGGTCCCTGCCCCGATCACTCACAATGCCAGGCGTCCCAAGACGCCCGGGTGGAGGAGTCCAGGGGCACTCTGTCCGGCCTCGGGGGAGCGGGAGTGACAGGGATGAACTGACCTTCAACCGCCCCCCCGCGGCCCCACCACGTCCCTATCGAGCGGCGGGACCACCGCTAGGCGGCTGGGGATAGGGTGCAGGGCCAACGACATACCCATACACCTCTTCCCCAGCCGCCTTCCCACCACGTCACCATCTGACGGCGGGACCACCGTTAGGTGGCTCGGGATAGGGTGCAAGGCCAATGAAATACCCGTACACCTCCTCCCTAGCCGTCTCCTCTCCACAGCAGCGAGTGGCGGGCAAAGCCACAAAGCCACGCCAAACGCCGCCCCCTCTCTGGGTTCCTCTTGGCTTCGCCGGTGTGGGGACAACCACCGGGTACTGAGCCCCCCCGCCACGACAAGGCGGAAACCCTAAGGGGGGCCGCCCATAAGGCCTCCAACAAGGTTAAACGACTGCTATCTATCGATAGCAACCGGGACCGACGGCTTAACGTGCCCTCCGAAGCACGGAAAATATTTATCTATTTACTTTATCTAAGTCTATTTCCACAAAGAAAAGATAACTTCCAAGAAGATGGAAATAGACAGAGTATGTATTGATCAAATGACGGGAGGTATAATTAATGTTACCAAGTTTAATTTTATGCCGCCCTATATTAGAGAATATTCTAGACATAGTTTACCGCTATCTTTTCGCTTACCCAAGTAATCCTGTTCTTTTGAATTTTCAATACTATTTTCACACCGACATATTAGATTTTTAACTACGTCACGTATTCAGAAGACAAATTTGTGAAAATACAGAGAGTGACTAAGGTGTATAAATGATTATAACCCACATTTCCAGACAGTTCTATTTGAACAAGGCGTTGTAGCCGTCACGTCGACCCTTTCAAGAATGTGAATAAAGCTGCTAATTACTCACTTTCATATTAACACTGATCTCACGTAGACCTGCCATGAACCTCAAGTGTGCTGCTGAATAAATTAAGAGGCTTTAATTAAAGCGTATTCAACTTTTTAATTTGTGTTTATTAATTTATATAAACTGCGTTTGTTACTGTCTGTCCGTGATAGTTTGTTATATGTACGAGTATATTAGATTATATTACGATGAAAGCTGATTTCACTTATATATTATGTCCGAAATTGGGTAATGAATAAAAATTATGTTTTCGGGTGACTCACCCCTTAGCTATGAAATTCGGTTCAGTAAATAATTTATTAAACATAAGGAGACATTAAATTTTTTCTTTTTCTTTTTCGTATCTCTTTTTCTATTTCTGACTCTGTTTCTGTATAATGTATGGACTAACCCATGTCTTATTATTATTTTTTCTCCCATCAGTTTATAGTGCTCATCTCTATCGGAGGAATCGATGCGAGGTAACATGTTACAGAACTTTGATTCTAAAATCAATGAATAATTTAGTAGGAATGTTATAATTTCCACTTTAGTATTATTATGACATTCAATGTGTACCAATTTCAGGTTAACACCTGTTTCCATAAATATTCATATTTCTGTGCGTGTTGCTGGAATTATAATTATAAATAGATTCTTAAAGCTTTGAGTGTAGACAAATCAATCGCACCCCATGTTAATTGAAAGAACTTTCAGTCTATGCAACGATTAAGAGCGGTTAGTCAATTGTCTGCTGGATAATGAATGTACAATTCACAGAATTCCAACGTTGATATTCAGGGGCTAATGTCGAAGTTCCTGCTGAGAAACGAATATCTAATTTCTGGCTAAGGAAGCAAAGCTGTAGCACTAGGCATGAATATTAAACGTTGAATATCTGCCAGAGTGCAGACATAGTGAAAATTCACTCCGATCTAGAAATGGAAATCTCACGGTTCACTTGCATTTCATCATTAATATGATTTGGATTCCGTATTCAAATAAGATACTTTCAGAACATACATTTGTAGCTGACGGGATATTATGGACTTAGGATATTGAACAGCGTAGGGGTTTTGATAGAGTTTGCAAGACAAATGGTGTAAACGTGTAAAAGTTCTATATGAATCGATTATTTGGACTATCTCGTATTAATTATACGGTGTCAGATAAAATGCAATATGCTCAGTATCAAACAAAAGAGGCTGTATTATAAGTATCACTATTTATTTTGGATAGGTATAATGAGATATGTTTAATAGCAAAATATGAATACGTATTGTAAAACTGGCGGATAGGAGGTTGTTGTTTAACAGTTTTTTTTAGCACAATACTTACTAAGTTTTCCTATAGGAAATATTTCATTAAAAGTATACTCAATTGAATATATTAAATCGTTTTAAGGAGTTTTATCTTTATTGCTCTATTGCGGTGGTAAACCTAATCTCAACACAAAAAAAGTGTAACCATACAGCAAGCGAATGCAGCTTTTAATTATCCACTCCTACACACAAAAGCGTTATCTCTCGACGTATGACTTACCTAGTTAACCATACCTTTACCCATACAACTGTATTTTAATGTGGTTACAGTGAAGCGTGAACAGCGAGCACCGTACACATTATGTTCCTTAAGATGGGGCTACACGAGACTTGTGGTAATGAAGTGTAAGTGCTTTTCTCGAATTGTTCTGCACAGACATTCCTTCCAGGGAATGTTTTACATATAATTTGAATACAGGGATTGGTTTGGAATGTATCTTTTTAAACAATATATTGTAACGTTCTTTTGCTGAAGTAGGTTATTCTCTTGCCTTATGATTTCTCTATAGTTTGAGAGGTGTTAAATGAATTAGAATAAGTTAATTAAATACTTAAAAATTGGAGACCCAAATGAAGTCTTCAAGATTAAAACTGCAATCAACTATAGTATATTATTATGTATTGTAATTAAAATTGCAAGTTAATTTTATGAAGAAACAAACAGAACCGTTGCACTCAAATATTTAATGAGGGCGGCACACAAGTGATGACGAATTAATACTGAAGCCTATATACCTCCATCTAAATAAAAACCGTTGACATGCAGGTGCGTTGCTACCCCTGAGGCCAAAATTGTTTTGCCTCAATGATTGTAGCGACTATCAAACTGGCACACGATTGTGCTGAACATTTTAGATAGATTAGGTTATATGACGGTGCCTCGAACTCCAACAATGAAACTTTACCAGCAAAGTTTTGAATACAAATATGTAATAACTCATATAAAGTTGGACTTTCCATTATCAATACATTTTAAATATTTTTCCAAAAACCTGATACGGGGCGAATAAAGAAGAGTAATAGAAACCAAAAAATATATTTTTTGTAATTTTTGTCTGTCTGTCTGGCACGTTATAACTTCGAAACTACTAAACGTAGCATAGTCAAAATTTTGCTGCGTCAAAATCGATTAAGAGAAAAAGAAGTTATTGTCAATTGAAAATTTACTTCAAGCACTGCTTCATAACTCTTAAACAGAGTTGAATCCCAACAACAGAGTTGAATCACAACACAAAAACAGTGCACGCGACTTTTCCGCTTAGAATTTAACTAAATTATTGTTCAGTATCTACGCAAACTAAGTCGTGGGCACAGCTAGTGTAATCTAAGCTTAATATGAACACAGACTTGGCCCCAGCGACAGTAAGTAAATAGATAAGTGGGTGTCTAGGCTGGGGGCAGTAAAGTGGAAATGAACGTTACACGTAAGCTGAACCGAGATTGCATGTGAGCACCAACTTGTGCGATGTACTTGAACATGGAAACGCTTGTTTTAGTTATGTACTGTATACAGGTCTTGTTTATTAGGTCTTGTTTAAATTTCTGTAGTTTTTTCAGTAGGCTAAGGCTACCAAAGACGACGCAATGCTTTTACTGGTGGTTCAGTTTCAATGGTGTAGCTCAAGCCTATTAATTAATCTGCTTGCCGCTAAATGGTAGTGTGTAGCGCTATCGTGTTCCGGTCAGGTGGTACTGTATGGTTCTGTAATTTCTAGCACAGAGGCATTACAATTAAGACCTCCCATGTTTGAAATTGGTTTATTTTCAAATTGGTTGTGACAGATGGACAAACAAACAGAAGAGTCTTGAAGGGTTCAGTTTTTTCTTTTGTCGTACGGAACCAAACTGACCTTCTTCATTCTAAATGATCACGATAAATAATGTGAGTCACAGTAAAACATAAAAAGGGACTAATTCACGTTTAAAATTTATGATCTCCAAACAGTTATAAACAAAATATGAGCAAAATATTATCACTGGTTGAAACGCGTATTTTTTGTATGTTTTGCATTGCGCCTGGCTAACTGCCATTGTTATTTCGTCCCATAATGGTTTTTCGATATGTTACAACAGTTTAAAACCAGCTAGCCAGTATAACAATGTAACAAAAAGGTCCCTGAAAATGATGAATGATTTTGATGTAGATATTACGTTTAACGAGTATACTCGCTGTGTCCACGACTTCGGCCGCGTAGATACTGAAAAATAATTTTATTAAATTCTCCGCGGATAAAGTCGCGGGCACAGCTAATCTAAATTACATACAAACTGCCTCGGTATCCTAGTGGTAGCAGGCCACTACTACTACGCGGAGGTCCTGGGTTCGATTCCCGGGTAGGGGGTTATAGGAGATTATGGTGTAAAGTCCTTTATCTCTGGTTCTATTGGGATTTTTCCATTTTCTGGAAATTTCCCAGTACCTTGAATTTTGGTAATGTGCCCGGAGATGTCAACAGGCTCGCCACCTGTTACATGGGCCAAAAACGTAACCGGCGAATCGTGGGTGTTTGCATGTATGATTGAATGCATGCATTTACCTCTGCCTATCCCTTCGGGGATTATAGGCGTTAAGTTACGTTTTTGTTACTTCTTTTAATCGTCCCCTATCACCTTCACCTTACGTTTTTGTTACTTTTCTTTAAAAATATTTAATGCACAGACACTCGATTTTTACTGTCACTATACATTGATATCAATAGAATAGATGTATCACTCCATGTAATTACTTTTGCTGGCTGATTTCCAGTGAATTTGAAATATTTTTATTATTTGATTTTTATAGATATTTTAATGCGATATCGGAATACATGTTTCGATTGTGGAAAAATGTACTTTTTTTTTGTAATGAAGGTGACAAACAAGCGTGATGCATGCAGTATCACGTAGATGTTAAGTGATGACTGCAGCCTATAGACATCTACACAAAAACCGGAGGTCAAAATGCAGATGCGAGCCCACCCCTGAGACCTTAGTTGTTATGTCTTTGTGATAGTGATTACGGGGTACATTGCCATATAACCGGAACACGATAGTGTTGAACACTACCATTTGGCGGCAGATAGATTAGCTTATGCGATGCCTACGTCGTCGCACCACCAGGTAGAAGGTTACCTAAGTAAATTTCCGTTAAATTGACTTTTATGTAGAACTAGCTGACCCGACAAACTTCGTATTGCCTCGGAATGAAATAATGTGTCAAAAGTTTGATATATATATATATATACGGACCATTTGTATGGGAAAATGAAATTGTGCTTTTTACTATTCCCCTTCAATTTTTTCATATTTTCTTACCCTTTTAAACCTTCCGTGGGCTTCCAGAAATAATTCAAAACTAAAATTAATCAAATTGGTAGAGCCGTTCTCGAGTTTTAGCAAGACTAATGAACAGCAATTGATTTTTATATACGGTTCCAAAGGTTAAATGAACAAAAATAATAAAAACTAACCACAATAACCGAAAAATGGTTACATTTTGACCAAATTTCTAGGTTTTCCTTGAATGCCCATAATTTTCAAACTACATGGGATAGATTTTTTTTCTGATTTTTCTCATGATGGTTACAATCAATCCTGTCACCCCGTTTCGGCTTGACGTTGAGTTCTGGGACACCCTGTGTAAAGATATTGATGATATTATTAGGAGATCCATTATTTGATTGACATAATAAGTAGTTGTTAAAAATTGATTCCGAGACAATCGACAGTTAAATATGCATTGAATTCTTTTTTGTTTCATCAGTCGTCTCTTATTCAAGAAAAATAAATATCTTCCTTTTATTGAAAAAATATTAAGTAGGTATGTCAAATCGTACATTACGAAAGCCGCAAGAGAATCGTCACTTATTCGTTTTTTTTACGACAGCCTAACGGATATGAATGAAAGAGGAAATTAATGTTTTAACTCTTTTACTTTTTTCTCCAAACGAAGCTCTACTGGGAAATTCACCAGAAAAACATATATCATATTGGATGGCGCGAACCTGGATTAGTGAGGATTTTTTTTAATTCACAAAAGCCATATTCCCTCTGTTACTTTTTATTCAACAAAAAAGTCCATAGCAAATGAAAATGCAAAGTAATTCCAGTAAAATGTGCACGCTTATTAAGGGTGGATCGGGGAATATTGGATTATATTGAACCATGAAATGAATTACTGTTTGGCCCGCCATTGGTTAACAATAAACGCATCCCAAAAGTGTATTGAAACATTAAAATAATGAATTCACAGATTATGCGAGGTTAACTCGCCACGATATTGTAGTAATTCACTTTATTACTTATTGTTGAAATTCATAAATATTACTGCATAAAAATAATTATATGACACACTTCAATTACTCAGCTTATAAATATTTTTCTTGTTATGACTATGGATTGGTTACCATTCCTGAGGCCTGAAATTACAGGGCCGTACATTATCACCTGACCGTAACGCGATAGTGCTGAACATTACCATTTAAGGGTAAGTATATTAGGTAATGCGGTGGTGCCTACGTCCGTGATTTGCGTCACTGGAGCTCTACCACCAGTAAAAATATTTTTCTTGTTATGACTATGGATTGAATATTCATCATCACTTCAGTCAAAAGACGTCCACTGCTGGACAAAGATGTTCGCAATTGTATTGTGCGTCTTTGGGGGATAAAATCGCAATCGGATGGCATGCGGATTGGCGGTAGTTATCAAGGGACGCTGCTGCCTATTCTGCGTTATCATACTCGTATTTACTACCGCCCTATTAGAATGGTTTAACCGCCATTGTTCGGTTGACTAACTAAACTTGCAGAAGAATTGTCCTCCACTAGAGGGCGATGAGGTTTTTATGTTCCGACACCTTGAATTGACTTTAATTTTATAAAAACTCATCAGTCTGTTTGATTTTTGTGCAAACTTTACTTAATGATTTTACACTGCTAGATATACAGCGTGCAATTTTAGTTATTTTTTTCTCGTACTAAGACGATTGCCTGGTTATGTGTAAATATGTTTCCAAACAATTAAAATTACCATAATCGAAAGTGTGAGAAATGATAGAAACGCATGTATTTCTTACTTGAACTAGTGCACCGCTGTGCGCTGCCGACAAAGTGTAAAAAACAGCGAATTTTCATAAATATTCACAGCAAAATAAGCTCACGCGCCTTGTAATACGCCATAACCAATAAAAAAATATTAAAGAACGATTGCACTACCAAGACAAAATAATTTTCCTGCGGGAAATCAACCATTACAATTTCACCGTGTAGGTATAATAATATACATACATACATTCTCGCTCTTGCCTTCACATAAATTGCATTTAGTTTTGCTATGGACTTGATTTTCGATAGGTCTATTCAGGAAACTACGGCATGTTGAAGGAGTCATGACTGAATTCTGAGGTAACAAACTGTTTTATACCTACTACTACTTCATTTCAAGACAGATAATTCAAGATTTTGTAATATTTACTGGTGAGAGAATTCGTTGAATTACTAGAATACGGAGCTCGCAGGCGTAGTCTCCGTAATAAAAATCTACGTGCTGCTAAATGGTAGTGTTCAATGCTGTCGTGTTACGGTCGGGTGGTAATGTTCGGCAGCGTTACCTATTTCTGGCACAGAGGAATAACAACTTTTACCTCAGGAGTGAACACATGAACATTGAAATCTCTGGATTTTATGTAGTTATTTGTAAGCTACAGTATTTATTTACCATCAATGTGAACTGTATGCTTCTTTGACCACTTCATGCTAAAAAAGTTTTTTGTACTTGAAACGTAACGCAATGGCATATAAAATCATAAAATAAATACACATATTTTTTATCTTTTATTACGTAAAGAATAATGGTAAGTTTCATATAATGATTAGTACAGAAAAATTAAAAAGTGTGAAGTTAAACACCCTTGAAATACAATCTAGAGAACCTTAGGAACATTTCCTGATGTTTAAAATATTTTTATTTCACCGGAATGAGAATCGTCTTTCCTACGAACAGCAAAGTCAAAGCCATACTGTTTATTTATCATTTAGGATTTCAAGCTTCTTATGATGTGCCAGAAATTAATAACTATGTTAAACTAAGTACAAGACGACTTACATATTAGACGTTAATTTGAAACATTTTATTCCGGAGAGGTAAAAATATCTAAAATAAGTATCGAAAAATTGAGGTTCTCAAAATAATATTTCAAGGTTTAATTTTTATCATTACGATTTGGTTTGAAGGTTGAAGAATGAAATCTAGAACTTTATGCTACGAAATTACAACGTATGCTAAACCATATAAAATAATTTAAATAATTTTCAAGTTCATCCACTATTGAATATGACTATTGTATATTTTAAAAGACAAACATATTTACATATTATTATTTATTTATTTATTTAAACTTTCTTGCACTAATTGGTGCATGTGGCGGTCTTAATGCTAAAAAGCATTCTCTACCTTTGGGTAGTCGTGTGAATTTAACTGAGGTGCAGTGAGAGACCAAGAAGAATAACAAAGTGAAATAAAAAAAATACTAACATCAAAATTTCATATAAATTCATAAGAGTATTTTATTATAGATATTATTAATAAAATAATGTGTTAAAAAAAACACATCGATGTTATTCTATATTCAAAGTGGTTTTGCAAAATAAATATAACGAAACATCTTATATAGAGATTTGTACGTTACAATGTTTGTTGCAAGACCTTGAACAAGTAACTAATTGAATAACTGTAATCCACAGTTCAACGTTTTGAACGCTTTAGACCCTTTGCTATTAATTTTACCTAAATAACAACAAGCGCCCATTCCGAATCCAAACAAACACAGCAGTATGCAAAAGGATTGTCATTAAAAACTCACTCATGTATGTTTTTACCAATCAGGATGGACGGCAATTTCCATGTGCCGAGTATACGGAAATGAAAAGCGAGTTTCGGAGTTTCGATCATTATCAGTATGCACTGCACGCGACATTTGTTCTCTAAACGTCGAGAGAGCATGAAGCGACAACATGGAATAACATTGCATAATGCATAGGGCCTGTCGAATTCTGATTGGTCCAAAGGAATATCTAGAAAATAGGACAATCGTACGACCTGAAGTAATAGTGAATAATTTGGTATCGATTAAAATGAATGAGTGGCTTTAATAAGATTTTCGCAAACAATGCATAAATATTTATTGTTTTTCTTTAGTTTTTTTTATAATGAAGGTGGCAAATAAGTTTACATTGTTAAGTGATCACTGCTGCCTATAGACACCCACATAAAGACCAAAGGTCAAAATACAGATGCATTGCCACCGCTGAGACCTTAGTTATTTTGTCTCTGTGATAGTTATTACGGGGCCATACATTACCATCTAACCGGAACACGATAGTGCTGAACACTACCATTAAGCAATGACCAGCGCATTGCTTAATGGTAGGCTTACTCGCTCGAGCTTCTACAGTGGAACTCTACCGTTATCTATACTAGTATTTTTTAAAGAGGAAACATTTTGTGTTTTTGTATGTATGTTTGTAACATTTAAAACGTTAAAACGTACGTAACGTAACTTCACGCCTGTAATCCCTGAAGGGGTACACAGAGGTAAATGCATGCATTCAAGCATACATGCAAACACCCACGATTCGCCGGCTACGTTTTTGGCCCATGTAACAGGTGGCCAGCCTGTTGACATCTCCGGGCACATTACCAAAGTTCGAAGTACTGGGAAATTTCCAGAAAATGGAAAAACGTAACGTTTCGTGTAACGTGTAACGTATCTACATAAAAATTTAAAAAATCTTTCGCCATTAAAAATCTGCATCTTCACTGAGTGACATAGGCTATATACATTCATTGCATCCGAGCGAAGCCGGAGCGAGCCGCTAGTCGTTTATAAATCAAGCAGTTGCGACTTTTAGTGATTGACCCGAGTCTTTGAGTGTTTGAGAAATATTTGGAGGGGCTTATCGAACTCGAGATGCGAGGATTGATCCCAAAACCTAGTAGTAGTTGTTGCCTTTTACCGATATGTCATTGAAGCTAAGAAATATGGCCATAAAATATTTTTGGGTACATTTCGTTATATTATTTTGTCGGATTTTATCGTGCAATACAGCACAAAAAGACCCTCTTTTTCGAGTTGCACCACAATGGCGGGGTTTTCGCTTTACTGCGGTTTACCTGGGTCGTGTTTAAAGTCCTACATGCTTGGAATTATCTGGTCATTTGCTACATCTGACCATCCATATAGCTTTTTATTTAAAAAAAAACAAAGGAAGGTCAGTATTATGGATTTGTTAAACAATGTCACTTGAAGGTTTTTATTTTGAATTTACCTTTGATTTGGGAATTGATTTTGAAAAATTATTGAAATATATTTTTCAACAAAATTTCATTATATAACATTGGGATTCGCTTTGCATTTGCATGTAGACGCAAAAGCAAAAAAAAAGTGAAGTTACACTAAAAACTTGGTTATTTTTTTATTTAACTGTAGTTTTCTTACAGGAGCGGCATAATCGCTGAGCGATTAAGTTTCTTAAGTAAAGAGAAAAAAAATACACGAACATGTCATAATTGTTCTCTACTCCAAATGTTCTTCTCTACCAGTTTTTTTATGTTATGCTTTGTAGATAACAAAGCATTGAATGATTATGTTTACTACAACATTTTGCTAGAAATGTATATTGCCCCATATAACTAGTCAGATATTTAATATACTGCACTGATATTACTCTTAATTTGTTAACTATATCGTGCTATGTAGGTACAAACGTGAGCAAAACTTTACTATTGGTAAATTTATAGCGGGGGTTAAAACGTGTTCTGACATTAATGTTTTGTTTAGTTTGCTTTGAATTAACAAAATAAGTACGTTAAACTATAAATTTGATGTGCCATTATGATTGCTATACAGTTTGTAAGTCCATAGATAACGCGAAACAAAACGTTCAATTGTTACACAAGTTTAGAACGGTGTATTAAAGATGTGTTCTATGTGTAGCCGGAATAAATTCAACTAAAATAACGCTTTTTTTTGTAGGTATAAGAGAGCTTATTGGTATAGGTAATTCATATAATAATCATAATTATGATTCATCTGTCGCTCAATGATAGCAGTTCTCAGCAGTAGTAGATACATAGGTATCACATACCTGCCTCAGTAGCCTAGTGGTAGCAGGCCACTACTACTACGCTGGAGGTCCTGGGTTCGATGCCCGGGTCGAGAGCAATCAGAGATAACGGTTTAAAATCCTTTATCTCTGGTTCTATTGGGATTTTATCATTTTCTGAATATCTCTTCCTACCCCTTCGGGGATTACAGGTGTGAAGTTATGTTTTTTTGGTATCACATTGGTTTACAGTGAGTACAGTAATTACCAATAAATATTGCACATCGAGCCTATGAAAAAGACAATCGGCTAGTTTCAATTTCGTAGAGGGTTATCTCTTTGGAAACTTCCAGAAAATAGAAAAATCCAAATAGAACCTGAGATAACGGATTTCACTTATCTCTGATCCGGCCCGGGAATCGAACTTAGAGCCCATAGCAGTAGCCCATAAAAATCTTACTCAAATGAAACTCAATTTTTGAATGATTTACAGTAAGATATAAAAATATGAGCACACCAGATAGAAAGAATTAAAAATTCTTTATTTTTTCCCATTGTCCTACTCGAAGAAGACAAATAAAAAAGTAACGCGAAAAATGAAAATGAAATCCGAGGAACTCATGTGCATACCCCCTGTTACAGATTAATTGCTCTTTCGAGCTTTATAAAATTCATTGATAGGCGGATAGGATTTCAGGGCAATGAAAAACTCATTTGAATTTTAATTGATATGCGATGGAACTGGGGTTATATCAATTCTGTTGGAACCATGGTAAAGCTACTCCAACACTGGGTTTGTATATTCCAACTGGTTTAATTATTGTTACAGTGCTACGTTTTTTGAATAAATGTTTTCACGTGATATGATCCAAACCCATCAATATTCAATAAGGGTACTTTAAATATTGAAAAATGTGTATCGAATTACTGTTTTGTTGAAATAAAATATGACAGACGAGCTTTATGAAAAACGTGCTCTCTGGCTAAAATTATATTTCTTGATGTATATTTAATACTGAAATGTTATTAGGATTTAAAAATTTTATTATTTTAAGACGATTTTTTGTACATTATTAGATTTTATTATATTTTGACGCAAATATACTGAAAATACAGTTTACAGAAGCGGTCTTCTTTTTAATGACTGCAAAGAAATCATCTGTTTGTGCTTCCGCAAATATACCAGACGCAGCAAAATACCGTGGCAAGCCCAACATATCCTGAATTCATTATTGTAGGTAACCCTTGAACTGTCAATAGCTTTCTGCGTATAGTTTAACCACAGATTTCCCGTGTTTGAGAAGGTCTGACAGAAAGCTTTGAAGAGTGATATTTTTGACTCTACTACAACGGCAGGACCGGTGAACCAGCATGTTACATCTCGCTGCAAAAGCCCTTCTTTCTCGTTCAATATCAGCCTGATCTTTTAGATCTGCGTAATAAATCGAAAAACAATGCAATTTGTTGCATGACATTATCGAAAAAAATTCAAATATTCTGAAAATAAAATGCCACTGGAATCTATACATCTATACAATTATATAATAAGGAGTAACTTAGGCCACTTTCATACTAACTGCGCCTACGACTTCGTCCGGGTAGATACAGAACAATCATGAATTCTCACGTGGACGAAGTCGCGGGCACAGCTAGTAACATAATAAAAATTTAATTTGAAGGAGCCGGTCACTAACTGACATGTCATAAAAATGGCCCATTGGTGATGGATGGGGCAGATTACATCTGATGCGAAAGCTAATGCGATGACTTGACGGATAAGATGGGAAACACTTCGGAAACTTTTTGATAGAGATAAAGATATTTAGGGACCTTACAGTACTTACTGAATCTTTTACCTCTCTCACTTAATTATATTTCTCAAAAGATCTGACCCAGCAAATATACTACTAAATAGGCAGGAATAAAAGTTCATATATTTTTTATTTTTTTTTATTTTATAAATATACAAAAATAAATATGTATAATATAAAAAAAAAGTTCATATTGAAGTATAAATTCTCATTACAGAATGCGTAGTACAACTACGTCAGTAACAAATAAATTTGTATATAGACGTACTACATACAAATTTTCGCATTGAAGACGGAACATAATACATTACACATGAGGCTGCCAGCGTTTTAATCCCCAAATAATACCACGTTTGTGTCTTTACATTATGGTCTAAAATCCGAACCTAGGTCGTTCTCGCCCATCTGTTTAACCATGCAATACATGCAAGATGTGTTTATTTTATTTTATTCGTATAGGTTCGGCTCTTACTATTAGGATTAGTAAAGTCATACAATTATATGAAGTAGAAATGTCTGTTTGTAATATTAATAATAATCTATATGTATGTATACACGGTACATATACCAAAACATTTTTTTTGTCATTTTTGTCTGTCTGTCTGTTTGGCGGGGCTAATCTTGGGAACGGCTGGATTTTGACGGGACTTTCACTGGCAGATAGCTGATGTAATGAGGAGTAGCTTAGGCTACTTTCATACTAGCTGCGCCTACGACTTCGTCCGGGTAGATACAGAACAATCATGAATTTGAAGCTTGAGGCGGTCGGGCGCAGGTCGGGTGCCGGGTGGCTGTAGTAAGCTATGATCCTTAAATTTATTTCAGCTTGGTGATCTTCGTTCATTAACAGTTTTTGATTCAAATTCACTTTTTTAGTTTTTTTTTCGATGGTTACAAATTTTGTTAAAGAGTTAATTTAATAAGTTTAACGTCCCTGCTTGATTTTAGGCCGCAGTACACATAATATGTATTAAAAAACTTGTTAAGATTTATACGAAAATATTATATTAGAAGGTAAGCATTAATTATACGCAATGTAAGTATACAGCAAAAACGCGTATTGTGCGGGACACAGTTGTTCCAGCGGGCGTATTGTGTCGGTAGTAAACGTCACATCCACATCCTGTTTCCGGGAGGCCGCGTATCATAACTGTGTAAAACTCCCATACCAGTATATATACCACTCCCCCCGCTGGTCGGAACGCGCTAACACATATTCCCATAGTGCTCGTAACATATAAATTTGCTGTCATTAGTAAAGTTGTTTATTTAGTATAATTTGAGTAGCACTGTGAAGTTAAACATATAACTAATATAGTTCGCGCATCTAATTTACACCTAACGAAGTAATCAGTGAATAAATAACAATACAATAATCCCCGGTGAACATATTTTGATCTGCAAAACTGCGAATTCATTGTGTCATCGTATTCAACAAACGATAAGTTGGAGTCAACTACCGGTTTTCGTCCACACATCGGCGCTGCAAGAGCCCTCACGGAGCGCGCGCTTGGCTGTTGCTCGGGATCCGAAGACACACGAAAACGACGCGACGTAAGCACAGCACTGCGCCTATTTACCGTGACTGCGCGGCACTAGCACGCATCAAGACAGGATAAGTGCTATTCATTCCAAGTAAGGTGCTTCGTTAATATTGCTAATAGCCACCACTACACGTCATCCCAGATTTATCGGTATCAGGCAAAATCTAGCTTTAGCTTACCAGTGGCTTACGTAAATTCATAGTACCTTGAAGATATATCTGTTCCTTATCATAATGCTGCGTTCTCCATCGAAAACTCAAGCCTCGCCTATGCATAGCTCTGAGCCAAACTTGGCAATAAGCTTGTAGCGTCCACTACATTAAAGCGCCAACTAGTGTAACACATATGAAACCTCACAGTACTTGTCTAGTACGATAGATGGCGTGCATTCGAATTACATCGCACATGGGAAGATTTCTCAAGAGTTGGCATATATACAACTTCCCAACGTCAATCGTTGGGCCGCGGCCGCGGCCCGCCAGGCGCTACCACCTCGCCTGGTCGGAGGATCCTCCCTTTTAACGGTGGAACACTTCCACCCGTTCCTCCACAGTGGTGACCCCCGAGGTGATTGGAAGCAACCTTCTCACCAGCCACTCTGCAGCACTCTCGACGACGTCATCCCGCACATCACCAGCATCTGATCGAGCGGTAATCAAGTCACGCCAGCCAGCACCCTCGGCTTCATCAGGGATACTCCACACGCCTGCAGCGACCGCGCATGCCTGGACTACCCTGCAGCCACATCAGCGTCAGTACTGCGTGGACGGACGCAGTAACTACTACTTGTTGAATATTGCGGCAAATCCACAAGAATCAGCTGATCAGGTCAATGAATTTTTTGCGAGTATAGGAAAAAAATCTTGCAGAAAAGATAAAAAATAAGCATCTTACTAAAAATTTCGATTTTGCGGGCAGACTTCATAACAATATTTCTCACTCAATGGCACTGTTTCCGACTGACGAGGGAGAGGTTACAGATTTGATCATGAACCTACGTAATGACTGCGCAGTGGGATGGGATGGATTATCAAGTAACCTGCTAAAAAAGCACGTACACAAAATTGCACCACCATTTACTCATATCTGTAATCTGGCTCTCTCATCTGGTCAGTTTCCTAAAGTATTTAAGAAATCGGTCATCCACCCAATCTTTAAAAATGGAGACAGAAGCCGGGTTGACAATTATAGACCAATAGCTATACTTCCTGCTTTGTCTAAGATACTAGAGCGCATAATGAATAACAGGCTCGTGAACTACTTGGAAAAATGCAATATATTATCATCTACACAATATGGATTTAGAAAAGGGAAATCCACATCCGATGCAGTTCACGACTTAACAAATCATGTTGTAACAAATCTAGACTTAGGTAACAAGGTTATAGGTATTTTTATTGATCTTTCAAAAGCCTTTGATATCGTTTTTGTTCCTATATTGATACGCAAGATGGAAAAAATAGGAATTAGGGGTGTTCAATTGAAATTGTTCGAAAGTTACCTGAGTGAGCTTACTCAATGCGTCAAAATTGATGACATTCGCAGTAACGAGGGCTCTATCAATTACGGTGTACCACAGGGGAGTGTCATTGGCCCGACGCATTGCCCCTGTACTGCCATGTCGCTTAATATATAAAACGCTGTTTAAAAGTCGAATAATTTTATGTTTTACCACTTGATGTAAGGTTTGTGTATCAAATAGAAAATATTGTTAGTTGGACAAGTATTTACTAAAACAATACAAGTACGTAGAAAAGACATGCATTGTGTGGGATGCAGTTGTTCCAGCGGGCGTATTGTGTCGGCAGCGAACGTCACGTCCACATCCTGTTTCCGGGAGGCCGCGTTTCATAACTGTGCTGCAACCGCTATCTCTACGTCACTATTTGTTCGCTTAGTGCCAATAGACTCGCTTCTTTTTAATACATTTTGAATCTAGACTATTTATAAGGAAATCTCAGGAATGTTATTTGAAATAACTGACAATCCGCCACGTCTTCACGTACCGCTGGCAACCGCATGCAATGAAAGCAATCAAAAGGTATGTTATTCCCGTTTATGCAACATATTTAACTGAAGCTCCACTTTAGACATAGCTGAATGTAGTATATAGCCCATAGCCTGCCTAAATTAGTAGACTATTTTATACAAAAAAAAAACAACGGGTTGCACTCCGGAAGTGCCGGCAGAAGTGAACACTTGAATATTTACGTTTTGGATTTTTGACCACCACCGCTTAGGAAAGATTGATTGTCAAATTGAAAGAGATTGTACGCTAAAACAATATCAGAACAATGCAAGTTTGTAAAAAAGACATGCATTGTGTGGGATGTAGTTGTTTCAGCGGGCGTATTGTGTCGGCAGCAAACTTCACGTCCATATCCTGTTTCCGGGAGGCCGCGTTTCATAACTGTGCTGCAATAGCTATCTCTACATCACTATTTATAGGCTATGTCGCTTAGGGCTAATAGAATGGCTTTATTTTTAAATGTTTTACGACGACCCGGTTAGTCCAGCGGTGTGCGGTTAGTCCAGCGGTGTGAGATGACCGCTTGATTCGAAGGGTCGCGGGTTCGATCCCCGTACAGGGACAAATATATTTTTTTTCTTATGAACTGAATTAGACGGCCGTATTAGGCCAGCTGTGTGAGCAACAATTGCTTGTGAATTGAGGCTTACGGGTTCAAACCTTGTAACGGTACAAATATATTTGTATGGCCTACAGATATTTGTTTCAAGTCTGGATGTGTCGTTTGTCTACAATGGCACCTATGTACTGGTTTATACGTAGTGTAAGCCTGAGAGTATAAGCGTATATATTTTTAATTATGAACTGAATTAGAGTGCCCCATTAGGCCAGCTGTGTAAGTAACAATTGCTTGTTTTGAGGGACGATATTTGTATGGTCTATAGATTTGGGTTTAGGTGTTTGTGTATGTGTTATGTGTGTACAACGGAACCCACGATACAGATTTATGCTTGGAGTGTGGCTGCGGGCTTACACTATACGTACTACGCTATGCGTATTTTTTTTAAGTTCAGCTGACAATCATACCCTCGTATTATTTAATGTTTTGTTACGCGATGTACACTGCTAACAAGCGTTCGTCATCCGAACTGTGCAAGGTTTAATACAAGCTTTGTTTTTTTTTGCAATCAACTCCTGCTACAAGACTGCAAAATTTGTTTATACCCCGATTGGGCCCGGAAATGAAAACTATATCTTGGACGCTGCGCCGCTGCCGCAATACGTCCCTCACGTACAAAATACCCATCCAATATGTATAATGTTCTTGAACCGCGTTTACTCCGCATATGTCATGTTTTCATATGTTTTTACCAACGTGCCCTTAGCATCATCTATGCGGAGTTTGTACTCGCACTCGCAGTATGGATCGTTCGAAAGTGCGTTATTAATAAATGTTATTGTACAGCATTTCATTGAGAAGCATTACCATTTAAGGTGAAGTTTCCCAAAGCCGAAGCGCGCATGGCCCAGCGGCTGGTGTAGATCGTAAGCGATCTACTCGGTTAAGCACTACGGGCGCGGTCGGATAGTGTGATGGGTGACCGCTAGTGGCAAATTAAATGCGGGTTTCCGTATTTCGGAGGGCACGTTAAGCCGTCGGTCTCGGTTGCTATCGATGGATAGCAGTCGTTAAACCTTGTCGGAGGCCTTATGGGTGGTTTAAAAACATCCGACAGCGGGTTGGCCACTAACCCACCCACCTCCACCAATCCGCATTGGAGCAGCATGGTGGAGTAAGCTCAAGGCCTCCTCTCAAAAAGGGGAGAGACTTGTGCCCAGCAGTGGGACGTATAATGGGTTGCCATTATTATTATTATTAATTTTTTTCCAATGGCCGTTGTTTTTATATTAATAAAACTACGTTTTTGTAATTAATCACTTTACTTGGAATGTCTTAAGCTATTGTATATTATGTATTTTAACTATTTAGCATTGAATATTTCATAATGCTTGAACGGCTAATAGTTTATATGAACTATTAAAGTAACTACGAAGAATTTTGTTCAGGAAAATATCTATGTGAATTGCATCGAATAGAAATCAACAACGATTCGCCTTCTATAATTTGTTCGATTTATTCCAGTAATAGTTCCAGTAATAATTTATATCTATGACATACTGTCCACCAAATTTCTGTTTCAATCAAGTAAAACAATACTGTAAAGTCAAAAATGCAAACTTCTAAAAAGTTTAACTGAAAAAACCACGTTTCATTTAGCTTTGTAATACACGATGTACACTGCCAAAAAGCGTTCGTTAACTGCGCAAGGGTTTACTACAAGCCGTTGTTTTTTTTTCAATCTCCTATAGTACTCCTTGTACAATATTGCAAAATTTGTTTATAGTCCGAATGGGCCCGGAAATAAAAACTATATGTTGTACGCTGCACGCGGCCGCAGTACGTACCGCGCGTACAAAATATGCCTTTAACGTACAATCTTCTCGAACAGCGTTTGCTCCGCATTAAACGTCATGTTCTTATATGTTTTTACCAACGTGCCCCCAGCACTGCCTGCGCGGAATTTTCGCTCGCAATATAGACCGTTCGAAAGAACGTTAATATTAAATGTTATTGTGCAGCGGCTCGTAGAGTAGCACCGTCATTTGATTTTTATTTTTCTTACTTAAACATTTTATTTGGTATGCCACAATTTATTAAATGGTTGAATTTTATGATGAAGCACGATAGGTAAGTTGTTTCTTTTGTAGTATGAACGTAACTAACAAGAATTCAGTTCACAAAAATGACTTAGTGAATGGCGCTAAATAGTTTTCAACTAATTCTGCACGTTATCACCCAGATGTACTAGTTTTATAGTAACTAGTTTTTTTTTTAATAAAATAATGGGAGAATGTTTCATCGCGTGCATTTAACCTTTCATAGATTAGTTGTTAAAGAGTCTAGAGATGCAGTTATAACTTACATACCTCTTGTTTTGCTATAATTGTACAATGATTTTCTGTTTCAGTCAATAATAATAATCAAATAAATAGTGAAATCTGTGATGCAACCTTTTCAAAAGATTTGCTAAAAAATCCACGTTTAATTTAACATTGTAAAACGCGATGTACACTGCTGACAAGCGTTCGTTAACAGAACTGTACAAGGGTTTAATACAAACTGTTGTTTTAGCAATGTCCTATACACCTTGTACAAGATTGCAAAATTTATTTGTAGCCCGAATAAGCTCGGAAATAAAAACTGTTTGTTGAATGCTGCAACGCGCCCGCGGTACGTGCCGCGCAAACAAAATGCTGTCGAATGTACGTACAACATTCTCGAACTGCGTTTGCTCCACGTTATATGTCATGTTTCTATTTTTTAACAACGTGCTCCTAGCACCGCCTAAGCAATTTTTTGCAGTATAGAACGTTATTAACAGTTATTGCAGCAGTTCGTTGAGAAGCATTGTCAATTTTTTTCAAGTTTTCTAAAGCCGTTATTTTTATATTAATAGAACTCCAACCACTTTACTTGGAATACGTTAAACTATCAAACAGTCGAATCTAATCGTTAGGTTTTAAAGGCTTATAGTATATTTTTGTGCTAATAATGTAACTGCCTCGGTAGCCTACTGATAGCAGGCAACTACTACTACGCTGAGGTCCAGGTCGATTTCCGGGTAAGGGGTTATCAGAGATAATGATGTAAAGTCCTTTATCTCTGGTTCTATTGGGATTTTTCCATTTTCTGGAAATTTCTCAGTACCTCGAAGTTTGGTAATGTGCCCGGAGATGTCAACAGGCTCGCCACCTGTAACATGAGCCCCAACGTTACCAGCAAATAGTCGGTGTTTGCAAGCATTATGATTGCCTTTACTTCTGCCAACCCCTTCGGGATTACAGGCGTGAAGTTACGTTACATTTCAAAGAGTCAGTATACCAAGTTTTAATTTTCTGCCTTGAAAATTGTGGAATGCTGCTACAAACATCCACCCGCTATTTGAGGGTGATAGGCAGATATCCAAAAAAAAAATTAAGTAAATGCTGTTTTTTAGTAACAAAGAGTCCGCATACCAATTTTTAACTTTCCACCTTGAACACTGCGGAAATCCCAATACAATTTTCACTCCCTCTTATAAGGGGATGGGGGCAGATTTATATTATTGTAAGTATTGTTAGATTGTTTGTTAGGCTGAAAGAGTTCGCGTACTAAGTTTTAACTTTGTGCCTTGCAAATTGTGGAATGCTCCATTTAAATTTCCACCTCCTATTTTAGGGGGGTGGGGAAAGAATAAGAAGACAAAAAGTTGCCTATGTCACTCTGCACCTTTTCAAGTATCTCTACATAGAAAATTACACCAATCCGTTGCCCCGTTTTGACGTGAAAGACGGACAAACAAACACACTTTCACGTTTATAATCTTATGGTATAGACAGTATGGATTCATTAAGGAAGGTAATATACAACTTCATATTCTGTGAAAAATTTTAAGCGTCTACTTGCTTTGTACCTCTGTTAATATCGAGCAGAAAATATACAAAAAAAAAATCACGTTTATTGTATGCCACCTTGGACCCCTTAATACTTTCATTTTCTTATTTTGAGTATTTAATTTTGTCGTTATAGCGGTAACAGAATACATAATTTGTGAAAATTTTAGCTTTCTAGCTATCATTGTTTATGAGATACAGCCTGGTGACAGACAGATGGACGGACGGACAGACAGACAGACAGCGGAGGATTAGAAATAGAGTCCGTTTTATCTTTTAGAATCAGAATCAGAAACTCATTTATTCATTTAGGGTGACAGGCACCTCTTATGACACGTCAAAAACAAACAAAATAAATTAAAGCGAATAACAATTGATATACATGTCAAACAAGATAAAAAATATATGTAAAGTCAAGAATATCACTAAGATAAAACTAAATGTCATAAACTAATGTAAAAAGTATATCAGTAGAATGTATCTTTTCCCCTTTACAAACTGATAACAAAGAGTAAAAAGAAAAGAAAAAGAGTAATTCTTTGTCATTCACCGGCAAAGTTCCAAAGGCCAATATGATCTGAGAAAAACTTGCCGGAAAAAACTCAGTCGGCTCTTTTAAAAATACCTCTTAGGCATATTTTTACAATTTTCCATAATTTAAACAAGCTTAAAATTAACAATATAATATCAACATTACACTTTGATTATTACATTTAACACCTTTGTGGAGCTAGATCAGCATTTAGCCAAAAATTTCTATCCTTGAGATAGTCCTCGAGTTTATAGTAAGCCTTTTTACATAGAGTGCGTTTAATTAATGCTTTGAATTTACCATCGGTGAGTTCAGCAATCCCGGCTGGGATCTTGTTATAAAATTCTACACTATATTTTAGGAAAGATGTATTAGTTTTCGTCAGTCGAAAACTTGGCAGAGACAACTTGTTCTTATTCCTCGTATTATAACTATGCCTATCGGAGATTTTATCAAACAGATGTAGATTTTTCCTCGCGAAAAGTATATTTTCATAGATGTAATGGCAAGGGACTGTCATTATATTTATTTCTTTAAATAGTTCTTTCAAAGAATCACGACTACGTAAGTTATACATCGCTCTAATGGCCCTCTTTTGTAATACAAAAATTGATTGTATGTCAGCCGCTCGACCCCACAATAAAATACCATGGGACATGACACTGTGAAAATAGCTAAAATAAACAAGTCTTGCAGTGTCTATATCAGTTAATTGCCTAATTTTTCGAACAGCATAAGCTGCGGCACTCAGACGTTTTGCTAACTGCCTAATATGTGGTCCCCATTGTAACTTCGAGTCAAGCGTTATTCCCAAGAAGGTAGCGTCATCAACAAATTGAATTTTGTCATTGTTTATAAAAACGTCTCCTTCTTTACTTTTTACATTAGGGAGGGTAAAACGGATACATTTGGTTTTTTTACTATTCAGTGCAAGATTATTGACAGTAAACCATTTATGTACTTCTCCTATGACCTTATTTACAGTATCGTAATCTGGATTCCGTCTGTTCATTTTAAAAACTATTGAAGTATCGTCTGCAAATAAAATTGTTTTGGGCATACTATTAGGCATCAAATGAAGTAAATCATTAACGAAGACTAAAAACAGAAATGGTCCTAATATTGAGCCCTGTGGGACACCCATTCCTGTCTTTGCACCTTGAGATTTTACTCCATTCACTTGAACTACTTGTTCCCGATCCTTAAGGTATGATTGAACAAGTTGAAGAGCTTTATTTTCAAGTCCATAATGATCAAGTTTGCCAATTAATGTATTGTGGTCCACGCAGTCAAACGCCTTTGAAAGGTCGCAAAATATACCTATAGCACCTTGTGAATCCTCCCAAGCTTCAAAAATATGTTTTAATAAAGCAACACCGGCATCGGTTGTACAACGTCCTTTTGTAAAACCAAATTGCTGTTCGTGTAAGATGTTATTTGTATTGAAATGTTGCAGCAATTGAGTAAGCATCAGTTTTTCGAACACTTTACTGAGAACGGGCAGAATAGATACCGGTCTATAATTATTAGGGTTTTTATTGTCACCTGATTTAAATAGCGGTATAACTTTACTAAACTTTAATAAATCAGGAAAGACTCCCTGATCAATACATAAGTTAAAAATTGATGCTAAGTAAGGAGCTAAGGTATCTATAATCGACTTACACACCACAACAGACATGCCATAAATATCTTCGGTAGCTTTTATTTTAATTTGATGAAAAGCTGATCTTACAGACTGTGGGCTAACATGTTTAAACCTAAATTGAATAGTACAAGCTTCTACGTTATTTTTCAGAATATCAATGGATAATAAAGAGGATGAGTTTAAGGGTTTTGTAATTTCAAAGGGAATCTTAGCAAAGTATTCTACAAAGTGCTGCGCAATGTCAGGATTCGAACTCACAGTACCCTGAGATGTCTCCAAAATCACGCGACCATCACTCCGTTTATTTTTGCCTGCTTCACTATTTATTACTTTCCACGTAGCCTTCATCTTATCGTCTGCATTTATTATTTTCCTACTCAAATATATAGACTTTGCCTTTTGACACACATTTTTGTAAATTTTTGAATATGTAGCAATATATTTATTAAGTTTTTCATTTTGCATACAATTCTTAAGGCCATATAATTCGAATAATCTCTCCCTACTTTTACGAATGCCAGTTGTAGCCCAATCACAGAAACTAAATTTATATTTGGTAGATTTAGTTTTAATTTTAAATGTTTTATTAAATTGTGTATTAAGTACCTTAGGTACGGAACCCTAAAAAAGATAGAAGATATATGCAGAATAGTTTAAAAATATTCGATATGATTCTTTAAATTGACATAACTTTTTTATTTCTGAACAGATTGACATGAAACATACTAAATGTTAAGTAAAACTTACCACAATATATTAATGAAAATTGCAAATCGCATAAGCAGTTTCTGAAATTAGCGTACACAAACACATAGACAAACAGACATTTTTCCGGGATAAAAAGTACCCAGTGTTGTGCGCCAAAGGTTAAAATATAATTATACCAAGTTTCATCGTAATCGGACCGGTAGATTTTGTGTGATGCTTGAACAAACAGACAGACAGACAGGCAGACAGACAGACAGACAAATTTTTTTCTAATCACATATTTGTGTTCGGTATCGATCTAGTAACATCCCCTGGTATTTATTTTTTTAATATTTTTAATGTACAGTACAAACTGTAGAAGTGTGTCTTCTACAGTTTTATTATAAGTATACGAGTAGATTAACATACTACCCAACAATTTTCTCTATCAATCAAGTTAAACAATCAATCAATGTAAAATCAGAAATGTGACCTCTTCAAAAATTAAGCTCAGAAACCCTCGTTTTATTTAATGTTGTGATACACGATGTACACTGCCAACAAGAGTTCGTTAACAGAACTGTGGAAGGGTTCAAAACAAGCTGTTGTTTTGTTGCAATCTCCTGTAAACCTTGTACAACATTGCAAAATTTGTTTGTAGTTCAAATGGGCCTGGAAATAAAAAATGTATGTCGACGTCATCGTACCGCGGTACGTGCCGCGCGTACAAAATACCCCTAGAATGTACCTACAAACTTCTCCAACTGCGTTTGCTCCACATTAAATGTCTTTTTTTATAATTTTCGTAGGTTTTTATTTTATTAATCAAAGTGCTTCTATCACCGCCTGTGTGGAATTTTAGCTCGTAGTATAGATCGTTCGAAAGACCGTTATTATTAAATGTTTTTAAGCAGCGGTTCCTTGAATAGTATCGTCACTTAATTTTTATTTCACATTTTATGTTAGCGTTGAATTTATATCAATAAAATTCTTATCTTTTTCGTACTGAATAAATTTATTTGGTATTCTATTAAACGGTTGAACTATATGAAAAAGTGAGTCATTCGTATTGTAGCACGAAAGTTAAAAAAAAAATAAGTGAATTGTACCAAATTCATCGATTGATATCGTCAGTTCGTTACCGACATAATATTGAGTTTTTAATGAAAAAGTGCAAGACTATTTTAAAGTGTTATTACCTACATACTACTTCAGTTTCCGTCTATTAAATAAATTACAGTAACATCACAAAATATGCAACCTTTTCAGAGTTTAGCTGACAAAGTATTCAAACTTGTAATAAACGATGCACACTGCCAACAAGTGGTCGCTAAGGGTTTAATACAATCCATTGTTTTGTTGCAATCTCCTATACTCCTGTAAAAGATTGCAAAAATTGTTTGTAGCCCAAATGGACTCGTAAATAAAAATTGTATGTTGAACGCTGCACCACTCCCGCAATACGTGACGCACGTACAAAATACCCCTTGAATGTACAAAGTTCTCGAACTGCGTTTGCTCCGCATTATATGTCATGTTTTTATATTTTTAACCAACATGCTCCTAGCACTGCCTCTGCGGAATTTTTACTCGCAGTATAGACCGTTCGAAAGAATGTTATTATTAAATGTTATCGCGGTGCAGCGACTAGTTGAGAAGCATTGTCATTTTTGTTCACGTTTTCTGTATCCGTTGTTTTTATATAAATTAAACTTATCTATTTCATCGTTAACCATTTTACTATTGCTTTAAGTTGTTAAAGAGTTCAATTTTACCATAAAGCTAGAACGGCTAATGCCTTATTTTTGTGGTTTTAACTTTAGTACTTACTAGTTACTTAACTGGCAAGAATTTTGTTCACAGAGATAACTCGGTGAATTGCATCAAACAGTGATGAACAATACTTTCACGTCAACGAAATAAAAACGGAAAAATGGGAGAATAGTTCGCTTTCAGTAATGTCCAATGAAGCGTTTAGACTCTAAACGCTGATTTGATGATTACATTACTAAAGCTTTAGCTGAACTTTAGAGCTTCACTAATCATTTGACAATACATTGCAGTCAGTAAAACGATCCATTTAATGCATTTTTCAAAAGTTAAGTTGAAATCCCTCGTTTTATTTAACGTTGTAATACACAATGTACACGGCCAACAAGAGTTCGTTAACAGAACTGTTCAAGGGATTAAAACAAGCCGTTGTTTTGTTGCAATCTCCTGTACTCCTTGTATAAGATTGCAAAATTTGTTTGTAACCCGAATGGGCTCGGAAATAAAAACTGTATGTTCAACGCTGCACCGCGCCTGCGATACGTGCCGCGAGTACAAAATACCTCATGAATGTACAACGTTCTGGAACTGCGTTTGCTCCACATTATATGTCACGTTTTTATTTTTTATCAACGGGCTCCTAGCACCGCCTGTGTGGAATTTTTAGTCGCAGTATAGACCATTCAAAAGAACATTATTATTAAATGTTATTGTACAGAGGCTCGTTGAGAAGCACTGTCAATTTATGTCACGTTTCCTGTCGCCGTTGGAAAAACAATAAAACTCTTATCTTTTTCGTAGTTAACAATTTCATTTCTATTAAACAGTTGAATACCTATTGTGATAAGTCTGAATGGGTAATAGTTTTTTTTTGTCTCATGAAAGTATGTAATAATTATGTTGTTCACAAGAATAACTAAGTGGATTGCATCAAGTGATAATGATTTTTTCACGTCACATGTCAGAAAATAGGAGATTGGTGTGACATTTTCTAGTCTATCAATGTGCAGGCGTGCAATCGAACAAAACCTTTCTAAAGTTAAATTTTTCATGTTTTGTTTTCTTTGTTTAACTAGAGGTCTTGTGTGTTGCCAATTCTAAATTCTGTGATATTATATATCCAGACCAATAACTGCATGATCATACATTCTTCTTATTGAGTGCTGAAAATTATAGACATATCGGTTTATTGACAAAAAAACGCGATGGTTTTTATAAAATTATTGTTAGCAAAATTATTAGTAATCCGTTGATTCCCACGTGTTTCATTCAGCTCCTTCACTCCTTTGATAATATTGCCACCAACACAGGCATACTTAAACAGACTACAACATTAATGCAATCAATGTTACAGAAAATAATTGAAATGAAACTAAAAGTGGAATCCACATCAGTGATTGTCACTTGAAATTGACGAAAAAAAATAATTGGAGCTAGCGTTATCAGCACGAACAACTCGAGCGAGGTTCCGAATAATTTGCTCGTTATTCTGGAAGCACTGCATTTATAAACAGTTGGCGGGAATCCAATGGAGTATGCACAATTTGTGGAGTTTACGAAGGGGCGGTTGCTGACGGAACAAATACGTGACCGAGTGAAGACACCGACCTACGTCAGCGTCTCTTTATGTTGTCTGCAATATGAACTGACTTGTTAGTTAGACTCTAATTCAATGTGGCATTAAAACAGAGTTGCTATTTTTTATCAGTATTTTCCTTCTATGCAGTCGTGTCATTGAAGCGCGTTTAGAAAAGCAGGCTAAAGATGACTCATTAATGGTTTCACTGGTTTTTTAAAAGAAAAGTTATATATTTACTCGTGGTTTTAACATGCATCACAAATAAGTCTGACGAAATATTTAAAGAAAAATGGAAAGAAAAATTTGACTTCAGGCTACTGAAGTAGCTCAGTTGGAAGAGCGGCTGGACTAGATTCCCAGCCGCGAGTTCGAGTCTCGCCTGAAGTCAAATTTATCTTTCCATTTTTCTTTAAATAAAATATATTTCACAAGCATGTGTTAATGCGAAATAATATAAAACAATGACGAAATATTGCATTGTAAAAGCCAAGGAGTAGATAATAAAATCTAGAACAATAAGAACTAGGCTTTTAAGTAGGTTTATTTTTATTATAATTTTTAATTTTTTTATTACTTACGTAAATTTGGACTAGGAATTTGTGTGTGTATATATATACATATAGTGGGTTTCGTTACCAAATCCTATAATTTATAGCAGGTAGGTATATAAAATCGTGAGTGGACAAACTGGACTAATTGTGATATAAAGGAAGAACTCTTGCGCACATAATATGTATAATATACATACTTATATCAATTTACTTTCGATTTATGTTTACGCTGTGAAATTATTAATTTCTTTAATTATATTTATTTTTTTGTTTATGTGTAGGTACGTATATAATGTACTGACTACTGGATCTTTGAAAACCAGCGTCGGGCTCCGGTCTGGCTTATGCTGAACTGGAATCTATTTGGTGCAGCCATGGGACGCTGATAAAATGCCATCTTTATTATGCATTTATATTTTTTATGTCTAAAACTATTTTTTTTTGTTATTTATTTCTATTTTTATACCTATTTAAGATTTTTTAAAATTTTATAGCATATTGATGACCATCACAAGTTAGTAATCTAGGTACCTAATTGGTGCCATTATTGTATGTTATTATGGTCAGTTTGTTTTTTATTTTTTTTATTTAACATTAAAATAATATCTCATCGCTGCATCAATAAAGCACTCTTTCTGTCTTTCTTTCTAACTATAGATTATAGTTTCCATATTATTTTGTCGTCCTAAAATCTTTAGTATGATTTTATCGAATACTAGGTAAGCGATCGACCAGTGCTTGCAGTATTCGCTTCGTCGCTTATCTTGATGCTTCTTAGGAAAGAAGATTCGTATAAAGTAACTATAATTCTGGAAAAAAATGAAAAGGCAGAAACTTCACAAAACACACAAGAAACAAAAAATAAAACTTAATAATATCGGACATAGGTATAATATATTATTCAATTTATCTCATCTCGAAAAAATGTATACTTGTTTTTTTTTTTTTTTATATTATTTCGCATTAACACATGCTTGTGAAATATATTTTATTTTTAAAGAAAAATGGACTAGATTCCCAGTAGGTCGCGAGTTCGAGCCTCGCCTGAAGTCAAATTTTTCTTTCCATTTTTCTTTAAAAATAAAATAAATGTATACTTTCTAATACATATTTCTATTTACAACTAATATTTTTATGTGTGAAAAGTTTGGTCTCCACCCTTGAAGGTTCTTGATGGATTGCAATAATTTTTCTATGGGATCATCTCGGAGATATCCTCTTTACTCCGACACCCTTCCAATCGGTCAAACCACCTCGCAGTAATCGGCGGACATTCATAAAAATGAAACCTATTTTTGAATTGTAATATGTTTGTTTTTCGCAATATCACAAATGAACATTAGAAAACGAAGAAAAATCGTAAAAAAAAATTGACTTCGGCCAGAAATCGAACCTGCGACCTCTTATTTTTGAAGTTAGTTAAAAGTATACACTATACCTGAACAGTGTGCCTAGTATATTTTTTTTCGAATGCGTTAAAGTTAACTACAGTTTGAACAGAGAACAGAGAACAGGAAACAGAGCCATCTTGTTATAATAATCAACAACAAACTATATGAGATGAGCAATTATCGGTGTACTTGGCAGTAGGAGCGGGTTTTGTATATGACATGTTCTTTGACAATTCAATCAATGAAATTTATCTTGATGAACCCGTATAAGTCATTCCGATGTAATTTTGTGAAACCAGCACAAGCATAGATTTACAATACAGTAGTATAATAAATCTATGAGCACAAGGCACTCTGATCTGATAAAGTAAAATGAATAATCAAATACGGAAAAATTAAATGATCTGAAATTGAATGATGATGATATAGTCTCCCTTAAACCTTTGGGTTATGAAACAGACGACGATGTAGGTGCAAAACAGGTAAAAACGATGAAATTAGGAGGAGAAAAAGATATTATATAGCACAGCAACAATTCAATATATAATATGTATAAAAGGTTTTTAGTATAAATGTGATGTTAAATAAATATAATTTAATAATGTTATATAGAAATCCCAACGATGAATGCCAAACTTGTATTGTAAATTGTGTTCTCGAACTTTCCGCTTGAAAGTGAATTTACAAGCTGATTTTCTGATTGAGACAGTGTATGAGTTGGACAGTTTTTCCGAGATTTGGAGATTAAGATAATGAGGGTCGCCCAGTGTTTGTAAATTAATGTTAAGATAGTTAGGATAACGTTGAATCGTTAATAACATTAAAAAATGAGGAACGTATTCTGACAAATCTGATGTCTAACGGATAGGAAACCATACCCTATAGCTTCAGGACGATACGAGGAAATCTGACCAAAATTTCGCAGACCGAAAAAAAGTTGACAATATCAATATGTGATTGTGAAAGTGTGGTGGTAGTGTGGCAGTGTGTTGTCTAATATGTTAGAACATATCGGTCAATATTTGTGTACCAGCCTGTGATAAAACGCTTTCACAAACCAATGTAGCGATTATGTTAAGGTTCGTTATTGAATTCAGACTTAAATACATTTCATGTGTTGCGGTCAAAGTTCGACCAAAGTGGGATCACTAGTACGAGTATTTATATATCAGCACTTCATCAGCAGGCAAAAAAGCCTATCTAGTTACTTGATTTTCTTTCATTTCTTCAAAAGGTATAACGCTCTATTTAAATTTCACTAAAAATGTAGGTACCTACTTATCTGCGGTATTTTCCATTACAATGTATTCTACGAAGTATGTATAATAAGTAGGTAAATATATGAGTTTTCTATAGGGTAGAGTGAATTCAATTCGACGCTTCGCCGAGCACGATGTCTATGTAAATGTGTGGGTTGTTGTAAGTGATATCGAGTGATTTGCACACTGTCAATTTCTTATCGAGTGTGGATTGGTAGTGCCTTGTTCCTGTTTAATCAAATGCTACAAATATATATCTATGTTTTCATTTATCTCTATGGAAGCATCTTTATTATTTTGGGGTTAGCAGTTCATTCGTAAAAGACGGTACTGAATTGTAATTTATACCCATTTCCTTAACTCTTTTACTAACTAATGAAAATATTGAGAAAAGTCTCAAAAACGTGTGTAAGTATCGAGTTGATATTTTTATAAAATTATATCTGTAATCCGTTATAGTTGTAAAAATATAGCAATATAATAACTCGAAAAAAATATGTACTTACTAATATTAGATACTATATATAACTATTATTTTGATGTGTGAAAATATTTGCAATATATAACATTTTTATGCCAGACTAGCTGGCTCGGCAAACTTCGTATTGCTTTGAAAAATAATTAGAATAAAGATAAAAAAAATACGCTATAGTTTTAGCGAAACAAACAAACAGCAATTGATTTTTGAAAATTGCCTATCCTGTCCAGTTTCAGTAATAATTCAATGACATTTATTAAAAATGAAATGTGCGCGTCATGGCGGGCTTTGACATTTGAATTCATGAAATTATTGATTTTATTTAACGAATTTAGCAAAAAATACGAATTTTGCGGATACATGTTCTCGACTCAGAACAATTATTTTTTTACGATCTTTAATTGAAAATAGGTTTCGATCGAGTCTACCGCAGATCTGTGGCAGAAAATATGACATGTAATGTCTGTGCTTAGGTTCATAATGGCGGATGTGTAAAATTGAATATTAACGTTGTGCATTTTTACCTTTAATGCCACCAATACTATCACTACCATTACCATCATCGTCACCACCACCATCACGACCACCACTATCACCACTACCACCTCCACCACCTCCACCACCACCACCACCACCAACGCCATCAACGCCACCACCAACACCAACATCACCAAACATCTACGCCACCAACGCCTCCAAAACTACCAACAACACCACTAACGTTACCAACGCCACTAATGCCTCCATCGAGACTAAAAACCACCACCACCACCTCTAACGCCATCTACACCACCACCGAAGTCACCATCAACACCAACGACACCAACGACACCAACGACACCAACGACACCAACGACACCAACGACACCAACGACACCAACGACACCAACGCCACCAACGCCACCATCGCCACCAACGCCACCAACGCCACCAACGCCACCAACGCCACCACCACCATCACAACACTAACAATGCCATCAACACCACTTACGCTACCAATTTTGTTATTTCTTGTATTTAATTTAGTCGTTACGGCGGTAACAGAAATACATAATTGTGAAAATGTAAGCTTTCAAGCTATCACTGTTTATGAGATACAGCCTGGTGACAGACAGATGGACGGTCGGACAGACAGACAGCGGAGGATTAGTAATCCGTAGGGTCCGTTTTTACCTTTTAGGTAGGAAATCCCCTAAAAGATAGAACAAAAATACAGAATAGCTTAAAAATATTTGATACGATTCTTTAAATTGACATAACTTTTTTATTGCTCAACCGATTCACATGAAACAAACACTAAATGTTAAGTGAAACTTACCATAATATATTAGTGAAAACCGTAGATCGAATAAGCCGTTTCTGAAATTAGCGTGCGCAAACACACAGACAAACAGACATTTTTTCGGGATAAATAGTACTCAGTGTTGTGCGCCAAAGGTTAAAATATAAACATACCGAATTTCATTGTAATCGGCCCGGTAGTTTTTATGTGATGCTTGAACAAACAGACAGACAGACAAAAAAATTTCTAGTCACATATTTGGGTTCGGTATCGATCTAGTAACATCCCCTGGTATTTATTTTTTCAATATTTTTCATGTACAGAATTTACACTTCTACAGTTTTATTATAGGTATAGATAACAGAATTCAAAATCGTTGTCGTTTATGCCGCATATGCATATTACAAATGATATGAAAACAATATAAGCATTTCTCATTCATTAAGAATTATCAGCTAAAAGCAAACAAGTAAAAAATCAACTCTAATAATCAAACTACCTTTTTCTAGACCTCATTATAGATTTTGTTTGTGAGACAATTTGAGAAATACCACTAGGTATATCTTTTGTAATTGTAACCATTTGCTTTTTTGTTAATTTAATAATGATTTAATGATATGTGAGTAATGGTTTAATGATGATGAATAATATAATATGGATACACCAAATGTGGCAGGCCTCAGTATCGTTAATTACGAAAATCATGCCAAAACAAACAGCTGCGGTCGTATTATTATTCATACGATGATTATTTGTAACACTTATACATTTGTTTAATTTCGTAATTATATTATTGCGATATTGGAATTTAAAATATACCATTTTTTTTTTAAATAAGATATTATTTTTTTAAAGAAATTTCTGCACTTTGTAGGCACATATTACCGTAACGTACCTTACAAGGACTACTACAAGGAATACCATATTGCCTTATCATTTTGTTCTAAGATATACTATGCATAGGGTAGGAAACTTTGCCCAGTGTGTGTGTAGCAAGGTACAATGATGAGATCCTCTGGTATGCAGTATCTCGAAGCAATATTGTGCTTGGCAGATATTAATTTCAAACTATTAAGTTGCGATGTGATATGCAGTATGATCTATAACATTAATATTTGGAATATCCTGCCACAAATATTTCATTTTGATATTTAGAAATCATATGATTTTTGTTTGGGTTTTACCATCATATTTTTTTTGGAATATTTATCATCTTTTTTATCATGTCTATCATACGAAATTTTGTTTTCAATTTTTAGATGTATGCACAGACATTTTAATAGGTTAGCGTATATTATTATCTGTCAAATGTAGGTATATGGTGGTGAAAATGCGTTAATTGAAATCTTAAATCGAAAAAAAAAAGAATGTGTGACGACCTGTCGTGGGAGTAGGGTTTTCATTTAGATTATCTCAATTCAGTAATCAAAATTTGATCCCTATTCTGGTCATTATATCTAGTACAATATGGGCTAGTAGCTAATTACTTTTACCACTCATTAATAACCAAAGTAGAAATAAACTGAAACATTTATTACAATATTACTTTTTTATACATAGAAAGTATGCATTTTTGAAAATTATGGCCATTAAATAACCCATTTGTATCGTAAAGTAATAAAATACGAGTGAGTTGAGAGGCGTTGACGCTTTATTGCGAGACCCTCGAGGATCATACAGTAATGATACCCCATTTAAAATATATTTCGGCAATTGAAAATAACTCCAATCGCGCTTTATACGACCGTAATAAAAATAAAAGAAGGAATATGTGATTGATAAGTTCGAAACATAACTTAAGTCTGAGTTCGATAGGTAGGAATCTACGTACCTACCTAAATGTCTACTTAATGCTGATTCAATTCAAAATAGTTTCTTGTATAAAGTCTTTTAGATTTGAGTGGATTCTCAGTAGCAGGTTCTTCCTGGTATTTGGAAATGTGCCCAATTGGATACCAATTTGTTCATGGGAAACAAATAACTAAGGTCTTATGAGTTTGTCTTCTTGAAACACGGGCGTAAGGTGGGCTATAGTTTCATAGTACTGACCCCAAAATAACTTCACTGTCTTGGACGGAATGTGAATATATATATTTTTTTATTCCATTCAAACATATACGTAATGACTTGGCATTTTATACAAAATATTAACTTAATAAATTCATAGGATCATCATCTCTAACCGAAAGATGTCCACGGCTGGATAAAGCCTTTCCTAAAGATGCCCCCAACAATGTTGTAGGTACGTCATTAGGGGAAAATATACCATAATGCCACAGTATAAGGACATATTAACATGTTCGTTTTCTTTAGACTGTGATAATGCCATGCTTGGCAGCTGGATTGGCGATCGCAGTAGTGGTAATTGTATCGTGAGACGCTAATGTTTTTTTTAATACCAATTAATTAACGGGTAATCTTCTTATTTTTTAAAATAACCGGCGAACTTAAACCTTTGCTACGATATTGCTATATAGTATAAGTTAAACCCATTCCGATACTAGGTCACACTTATCGTAGCAAATGCTTCTTGAAATTGGCAACTTTAATTTACAGCTGATGCTATCAATTGCATGGTGTAATGAAAATAACACAGTGCCATAAATTTTTAAAAATGCGAGTGAGTTGAGCGCTCTCTGGGGACACATAACGGTAACAAATTGCGGCAATTTCCAATGTGTAACGTATTTCGATGGCAATTTTCTCGTTGAAATGATGCTCAAGTGCCTCCAGTGAGACGCTTTCGTTACGTCGTCTCATCATCGCCGTCAATATCATAAAGATAAATATTATACACCATAAACATATACATTAACAATGCCTGGGTATCATTACATGTCAAAGTCGTGGTGACACGTGGTTTTTAACTGATTACACGTATTTATACATATAATCACTTAGGGCTCCTACACATAAATGCAAATTTGCATCGTATCGCAAATATCTGCGAGCTCGCACGAATGCATCGGCTGCGATGGGGCGTCGTATCGCATCGCATCGCAGTTTTGTGTGGCCGCCCTTACTCGTAGATAAAGCGCAAGGCGTAACTCAGTGTTTGACGCTAAGAAGTTGTCTAGGTGGCAAACCAATGCAAAGATCCACGTCATCCATTATTAATTTTGTTTTATGTAATGAAGCTACATAAGATTAGACATAGGTAGATGCATAATTTGGTATCGAATCTTGATAATAGCAGACCGTCTCTCAGCCATTTATATTGACTTGAGCCAGCCAGCCCATTCTATGATAGCTCAAAGAACCGACAGAAGAGTTCTTGAAAGACGAAGCGTAGATAGGCCCCACGAGATGGACCGTCGACTTGGTGAAGCTCGCTGGATAAAGGCGACCTTTTATTGTGGCAATCTTTGGTAGAGGCCTTTGTTCAGCTGTGGACATCGTAAGGTTGAAATGATGATGAGCCTATTGATTTGAGTTTTATAAAAAAAATTAAACACAAATAGAACAGAAAAACATACATTCTAACAGAAAATATACATTTCCTGGTCCATGTTAGAGTAAAAAAATTGACCTAAGCAACATAAATGACTATCTATTCCAGTTGTGTTATTTTATGATTTCATCAAAGGGATTATTGAAAGAATACAACGTCACAACTGTATGAAATTATTATAGTATATATATGTTGTTATAGTAATTCCTGACCACCGTAGTTGTTATTGTCTTCGCAAATAATAGCACATAAACATATTTATAATGTAACGTACATTGAATCTAATTAAAGACGTTGAAACAGATTGAAAGATTTCTGTGTTCTTTGCACTCTTTAATTATAGATGGTTTAACAAATGAAAAAAGATTGCTTCTCACTGATAGATTACGGGATAAAAGACTCAAAGATCGAGAACTAGATTAAGTGACAAATCGAAGGTCACTACCCCACCATTTTACGAAGCGATGCAGCACCCGCAAAGGGAAATGAAGGTGATTTGTATTACTTCGTATAGTAGAATAGCAACTATCCTATATCCCAATGAGATTATATCACTGGCGAAAGGAATGTAGGAGTGTAAATGTTTAAAAAAAATGATCATAGTTACCAAAATTTAAAATAGGCAAAATGTGTTTATGTTATGAAATTTTATTGTTTGTGTTTATTGCCCGTGTATTGTGTTTACTATAAAATTCACCAACATAATTGATTTCAATGCCACATCAACATATGGGGTTTAAGGTGTTTTTTAGTAGAAATATTGGATTTGATACTGGTGGTAGAGTTCCAGGGTAGGACCTCGAGTGCGTAGGCACCACCACATTACCCAATCCATCTGCCGCCAAATAGCAGTGTTCAGCACTATCGTGTTTCGGGTAGATGGTAATATATGGCCCCGTAATAAATATCACAGAGACAAAACAAATAATGTCTCAGGGGTAGCAATGCGTCTGCATTGGTCTTGGTCTTGAATACCTGTGCTACATCCGACGCAGATGCAGCACTGGGGCTACATTAATACGCAGCATTTTGTAGAACAATTTATTACAATTACGATTAATTATTTAAAAGCTGGCTACAATAGCATTTCCTGAATATACAGTCAGAGTTAAAATTAGTCACACATTAAACTTGGCTGCTATGATTAATGCAATGTTGGGAAGTTGGTATGCCAATTGCCTCCGTTGGTGGGCAGAGTGAAAACTGCTGTTTTGGGTACGTGCAATGTGACCCATTTCATACTAACAGGCAGGTTTATATAAAACAATTACTGATTTCTGAGATTTTTAGGTTCCGTTGTCAATTTTTGAATTATTTCATGAAATTAAAATGGTAAACAAGTGAAATATAGACGTTGGTGGAGAACTGAAGCCCATATAATAGAGACATACAGTGAAATTTTTCTGGTTGTTTTCCCGCTAAATGATTTTATCATATGAGTATCATTAATCTTTTTTATCATTAGTCATTAAAATTTTGCCTGATACAGGTTGAGCTTATTTTGCTCTAAACATTTATGAATATCCATTGTTTTACGTATAGTATAGTGCGTGCACTATTTCAAGTAGTACATAGCATGCACAATTTCTTAAACTTTCGAGAATTAGTTTCAAATATCTGATGTTTCTATTTTTTTTATATCGGCTATTGAAGGATAATCGTTCTGCCGCCGGAACAAAACCACAAAAATGTTAACGTGTATAATCTGGAAGAATGAATCACTTCATGTAGATGCATTACTACTTCTGGACTTTTAGCTGTTTTATATCTGTTCCAGAAATCTTAGAGCCGTATAGTCCATACAACCGTATATCGTAGAATCTTGTGTGTTCACTTTTTCAAGTTTAGAATATTTTTTAAATGTTGCAAAACATAGAGCAACTCGGGCCACCAAAAAGCATCTAAGCAACAGGAATAGTCTCACTTGGGCTTATACTTTTACAGAGAGGAGTCTGCATATGTGACGCGTGTTGTTCTATGTTGCAAAAGCTACAAATAAAATAAGTTCCTAAACGCAATACAGATATCAATAGATATATTAATGTAGATGCTAGGTACTTCTCGAGTAACCTAAGCTCTTCTATCTCTGTTTTGGAAATCACACTACCTAATCCAAACACAAAAGTACCTTATGAAGGAAATTTCATTAAAAATACTTCCAAATATTCAAATAATTTAACGCCCGTGAAAGCAATAAATACTCCACGGCATTTCCTGAATATAATAAAGTCCGGGCTTAAATTAGTCACGTATTAAACTTTAATGTTATGATTACTGCAATGTTGGGTAGTTCACAGTGACCGTCGTCGGCGGGCAGAGCGAAAAGCGCTGTCTTGTTTACGTGTTAAATGGCACATTTCATACTAACAACTCGGTATAAAATATAAGCGTCGACTTATTTTCAGACTTTTGTGACATATTTTCACACTATTGATTTTAACCAAATGCGGCCATTTTCAGTTAATTGTCGACCATTTCAAGATGTGGGCATTTTTACGATATGGCTACGACATAATATAGACATCCTTATAAAAACTGGACGTATTAATGTATGTAATGATGTTTAGCTAATAATGGAGCAATCTCAGATTATTCATCTTAATATTCGAAATCACAGGATCATATAATATACCTAACGACCTAACCCAATCACTATCATTATACCTTTATTAGTAAAATAAAGGAAACTTTAAATAGAAACATACGAAATAGTGTAATAATTATTAATTCCGTGAAGCACCAACTAGAGTGGTATTTCTAGAATATAAAGTCCGGGTTTAAATCAGTTACGCATTAAACTTGGTTGTTATGATTAATGCAATTTGTAGAGTTCGTTTGACAGGGATTACGTGCAATGGCCTCCGTTGGCGGGCAGAGCGAAAATTGTTGTTTTGGGTACGTGAAACACGACACATTTCATACTAACAAGTATGTAATAGTTAAATAGTTTTAAAACCAGTAAAAATCATACTTTTCAGGGCTTTTAAATGATGTAAACTATTGGTGGTAGAGATTCAGTGACGGAGCTCGCGGGCGTAGGCCGCCGCACTACCTTATTACCTAATCTACTTGCCGCTAAATGGTAGTGTTCAGCACTATCGTGTTCCGGTCACGTGGTAATGTACGGCTCTGTAATTTCCGGCACAGAGGCATAATACCTTAGGCCTCGGGAGTGACAACGCATCTGCATTTTGACCTCTGATCATTGTGCAAGTGTCTATAGGCTGCAGTCATCACTTAGCATCAATGTGAACTGCATGCTTGTTTGCCTCTTTTATTACATAAAAAGAAATGTAAAAGTGGAATTTTCTTAATATAAGCTACGCATTCAACTTGGCTAATATGATTAATGCAATATTGGGAGAATCGTGTGCTACCCGAACACGGTAGTACTTAATAAAGGAAATTTCAAACAGAAATACATTAAAATATTAACAGCATTTCCTGAATATAATGAAGACCGCGTTCAAATGAGTCACATATTTGACTTGAATGTTATGATTTCTGCAACGTTAAGAAGTTCACTCGACCGGTATTAGGCACAATGTCCGCTGTTCGCGGGTAGAGTCAAAACTGTTGTTTTGGTTTCTTGTTAATAGTAAGTAAATATTGTAGTATATAGACATCTTCATAAATTGGAGGCGTGAATGTTGATGTATTGCTTTTGATGGAACAGCCTCAGGCGTTTCATCTTTATATTGTAAATCAGAAGAATCTCTAACCCCAACATGTTAGAATAGAACCTAATGAAGGAAATTCAAATAGAAACATACGAAAATAGTTTAATAATTTAAAAGCCCGTGAAAGCACCAACTGTAGCATTTCCTGAATATAAAGTCCTGGTTCAAATTAGGCACGCATTAAGCTTGGCTGTTATGATTAATGCAACGTTGGGAAGTTCGTATGTCGGGGATTACGCGCAATGGCCTTCGTTGCTGTGCAAAGTGAAAACTGTTGTTTTGGTTAAATTTGGCATTTCAATGTGCCTTTATTTCCCTTTGAGAATATATCGAGTCACGATATCACGAAATATCCAAAACTGCTTAAGGTATGAAGATGAAATTTGGCAAGCCGATGGATTTTAGGTAGCTAAGAATGGAGATTTCGACATGGCCGGATTAAGATCTTATGGCTCTCGCAAGCAGGTCCTTTATTTTTTTTTTTATTTTTAAAGAAAAATGGAAAGAAAAATTTGACTTCAGGCGAGACTCGAACTCGCGACCTACTGGGAATCTAGTCCAGTCGCTCTTCCAATTGAGCTACTGAAGCCCTGCCCGATTTGTCAAATCTTTCCTTCACATCTATTGCATTGCTTTATGGTAGCAGCAGCGCCATCTATTACCAACTATGCTAGTTAGGCAACCGATATAATAGACTTTTCAGTTTATTGAATATCGTAAAGAAGTCGCTTTTACCCGTAACAATTGTTTTATATTATTTCGCATTAACACATGCTTGTGAAATATATTTTATTTTTTTTTTAAAGAAAAATGGAAAGAAAAATTTTACTTCAGGCGAGACTCGAACTCGCGACCTACTGGGAATCTAGTCCAGCCGCTCTTCCAATTGAGCTACTGAAGCCCTGCCCGATTTGTCAAATCTTGTCCTTTATTTTTTGTTACTTGGCACAGAGGTAGAGTAGACATAAAATTTGCTACGAATAGATTTTGCGACAGGGATCTTGGTCATTAAGGTGTAGGAGACAGACATCAGCTTAGAATTATTTTTTAGCAAATTAATACGAAGTTCTTTATACTGTAAATGGAAGAGATATAAATGTCAGGTAGGAACTGGTTTCACGACAAGGCCGGTTTAAGAGAATACAATCGTTTACGCAACCCTGCTTGATCAACAAGGGCACACTCTCTGCCTATACCGTAAGGGACATGGCGTGAAAATACGTACATATGTATTAAACGAATGTTGATTTATGACAAAGTAATAATGGGGAGTTGGTTGGTGTAGCCCCGTTCGTGTAAAATAATTATTGCGACTCTTCAAGTGTGAGATTCTGTGAAGTCCATATAACATATCTCGGTGATAGGTTTTGGGGGTGCAGCCTTTCAAGTCTCATGGAAATTGATTCGTTAGACATCATTATATATTTTCAAGTCAATAACGACATCCGCGTGGGCGAAATTGTAGGCAACATTATATTTGAAAATGGAAAATAAACAAAACGGTGAGCCGGTGACTTAAGTAGTTTATAGATATTTATCTAACGTAAAATAGAGGTCTCACTATAAATATAGGCATTGACAAAACTGGGGCTTAAATTGTTTCGTCTTTTGAAAGTATGGACTAATTAATTGATATACGTATGTACCTTATATGGATGTAATTAATAACTAATCGCTTTTCTAGATCTAAGAATTGAAATTAATGTAGTCAGAGGGAACATCGGAGAGTAAGACTAATAGCTCACTACAGCCACCTGCACTCGACCAGCACCGCCTCGTTTTACGGCGTCCACTCGTTGTCGACGGGTGGTCCACGGGTGAATGACGCGAAGTTACTTTTGAACCACTCGCGGACCGCGCGTGATCCACTTGGGAACAGCGAGTTGGCAATGCAAAAACAACACAAGAAAAGCTGGTGATCACCGAGTAGTCCACTCGCTGTCTGTGCATGGACCGCGCGCCGCCCGCGCCTTGACGTCTTGCGGTCGAGGCGATACGGAGATCACGGAGCGGAGTTGATTTAATGAGTGCATTGAGCGCAGACCGCTTGAGGCGGTCGGGCGCTGGTCGGGTGCCGGGTTGCTCTAGTGAGCTATGACTCTAAATTTTATGCAAATACGGTGAAGGTTTGAATATACACGTGTTTATTTGGAGACAGGAAAGGTTTTACCATTAATCAAGAGAATTTCCCGGTTCTAAGCGTTAATGAATCAAATGTAATGTAATAGGTTGGGCAAAAAGTCTTTTCGCATTATAGTATGTATGAACTTGTAATAAAATCTCTTTGGCTGTTGTAGTATTTGTATCTGAATGGTTTTGGTATCATTGAAAGTTAAAATTTTAAAGAACATAATTCCAAATTCAAATTAGGCATATGTGTGATTTTCATTTGTTTTTCGTACTGTCAAGATGAGTGAATCTAATGAAGAAATTCGATACATTTTAAAATTTTACTACAAAAAAGGTAAAAATGCAACGCAAGCCGCGAAAAAAATTTGCGATGTTTATGGACCTAGTGCAGTGTCTGTGAGAGTAGCACAAATTTGGTTTAAGCGTTTTCAATCCGGAAATTTTGATGTCAAAGATGCACCTCGCTCTGGTCGCCCTGTTACGGATAAAATGGATGCCATTTTTGAAAAAGTGGAGCAAGATCGACATAATTGTTTTTATATTATTTCGCATTAACACATGCTTGTGAAATATATTTCATTTTTAAAGAAAAATGGAAAGAAAAATTTGACTTCAGGCGAGACTCGAACTCGCGACCTACTGGGAATAAAATATTCTGCAGTATATTTAGTATCAGCATTGCAACCGTGCGAGGCCTGGGGAGTTCGCTAGTCAATATAAAAAAGTCCGCGGAAGCTAGCTCTTATGTTTGAAGCTCTACTTTTTTTGTCACATATCGAAAACAAAATATGTGAAGTCGAGATGTACTGAACTAAACTAGAATCTTTGTCAAAATAAATATTTTTATCATGAAGATAATTTAAAGAAGATAAAATTTGTCCTTTAAACTATGTTATTTGGTTGTGTAATTTAGGAGATTTAAAAAAAAACAACAAAGCGAGTTTATCTTTCAATCGTATCGTCCCGATGGATTTGAAAAAAAACATAATTGTTACTGTTGTTTTTAGTAAATCCTCTTGAAAGTGCTGGTTTATACCTGAATAACGCGTTTTTTTTTCTTTTCGCACTGATCACCTTCTGCATAACAACAGTCAGTGTATCCTGTAGTTGTTGAGGCACGCATCGAACATTGTACTAATAAATTATTGTTTGCTAATAATGATCGATGCCTTGTTATTGGGTCCGATCCCATTTATTGATATTATTAAGAAAAATAACGGTAAGTTAACGTCAAAACTCCTACACAATGTCATGCCTATTTCTTGAGTAGGTACATTTCTTTACTATATTTATTTATACCTATACTAGCTGACCCGGCGGCTTCTGTTAATAACTAAATAGCACAATTTTTTCATATGGGAAGATGAAATTTTAGCTTTTGCTATACCTATTTCTATTTTTTTTATATTCACTAACTTTTTTATTTTTTTTTTTATTTTACCAGTACTATGTTTGTGTTACTAATTTACTTAATGTAAGTCCCAAATTTGAACTCAGTCGGCCCACTAATTTCAGTTAAAAACGACTGTGACAGACCGACAGTCACAGAGACAAACAAACAGACAGACGAGTGATCCCATAAGAGTTCTGTCTTTTCCTTTTTTGTTTTCACTATAATTTAAACACTAACCCTCTTATACATAATAGACTGCCGGTAGCCTAGTGGTAGCAGGCCACTACTACTACGCTGAGGTCCTGGGTTCGATTCCCGGGTAGGGGGTTATCAGAGATAATGGTGAAAAAGCCTTTATCTCTGATTCTATTGGGATTTTTCCATTTTCTGGAAATTTCCCAGTACCTCAAAGTTTGGTCATGTGCCCGGAGATGTCAACAGGCTCGCCACCTGTTACATGGGCCAAAACGTAACCGGCGAATCGTGGGTGTTTGCATGTATGCTTGAATGCATGCATTTACCTCTGCCTACCCCTTCGGGGATTACAGGCGTGAAGTTACGTACATTGTTCAGTGGTGTGAAAAAGATGGTCTAGTCATCTTTTTTTATAAACCCTATTAAGGTATTTAACTAAATATTTCTCCAGGATCCCATCATCACATCTTGACATGGTAACAATGGGGCCACCTGTGAGGTATACCCCTTCCAACAATCAAAAAATGGCCAAATTAGTACAGGCGTTTTTGAACAATCGCGGTTTATAATTACAATAAGTAGATACTCCTACTCCAAGATAGAGCTTCAATAAGATTAATATTATTCCAGAAATTTTCCTAATTTTCCATGTGAATCAAACCAACGAATGTGATTACAAATTTCTCTGACTTGGAAACCTATACAGACAGCTCGTTTAAATTGTAACCATTACATGCACAGTTAATTAGTGTATCCAACCGCTAATACCTTCTAATTAAGAGAGAATCGGGATAAAACATTCCGCGCACTAAAATAGGAGCAGTATTATCTTGGGTTGGGATTGTCCTACTTCCACTGTTTCTAGTAACTATATTGAACAAATAGGAGATGAAGATAAACTATAAATACCATTCTAAGAAAGGAATACATCCGACTGGAAGCTTCGAAGCTACGGAAATATAACTAGGTTACGAAGATATAAGAAGTTATTATGCATGTGTTGAGTTACTAAGATTACACTATACAAGTTAGACAAGAGAATACAACTGTAAGTGAACTTCACGCCTGTAATCCCCGAAGGGGCAGAAGTAAATGCATGCATTCAGACATAAACAAAACACCCACAATTCGCCGGTTACGTTTTTGGTTAAGGCGAGCCTGTTGACATCTCCGAGCACAATACCAAACTTCGAGGTAGTGGGGAATTTTCAGAAAATTGAGAAATCCTAATAGGACTAAGGGTGCGACCGCCTATCGACATTGCTATTGTCGTTGTCATTGCTGTCAAATTTTCATGTCGATTTGTAGCTCCTTTAAAAGCAGTAGTGATAATCTGATCGTTTTTCTTGCTTTCGTAGGTGAGACACAAGCGATAATGGTAGATTATTTCGATTGTTGTTATTTAGTTAAAGCAAAAATTGAGATGAAAATTTGACGGCAATGACAACGACAATAGCAATGTCGATAGGCGGTCGCACCCCAGAGATAGAGGACTTTACACTATTTTCTCTGATAGGCCCCTATCCCAGCATCGAACCGAGGATCCCAGCAAAGTAGTGGTGGCCTGCTACCACTAGGCTACTGAAGCAGTAAAAATATACATGAAAATGTTACAAAACTGAATATCAAAATATTACTTGCAACAGTTTTGAAATTTTTTATAAGTAGTCTTAGTTAAAAATAAGTAAGTAAATATGAAATACGATTACAGAGTTAAAAATGTCAAGGTATTATGAGATATCGTTAGACAATCCTCTTATTGTTCAAGTAAATAACTTTTGAAATTCTTATAAGTACGTGTACCTATACGTCCGCCCTTCTTAGAAAAAAATAAACAAAAATGACATTATATAAAATTCTATCCCTCCTTTTTAAACCTTTACGACGTATATTTTGAAACGGGCGACGTTGATGTCATCTCAGTTTAATATCACCGTATACCGGACAAAAGGTTGCAAATCCATGTCGCCTCCTTGAGATAATCTCGATTGAATTTTTACGGGCGAGATCTTCCAAAAGAAATATATTTTCCCGTAATGGTTAGTGTGTTGAATTTCACATGAACGAATATCTTTTGTAGTTACCCTTTTAGTTAAAATGTGAAAATGTTGGTATCATCAGAAATAGGGTAGCAGAATTTGTCATTTTTGTAGGCCCTGTGGGACTCCTAAGTGAGCCTTTAGATGGTAGCGTGTTGCCGGTAAGTACCGTCAGTAATGTGGCGAATACGTTAAGGTAAATTTTACTAGTCATATCACCCCAATAATTTCCACAATATTTCACTTATAGTGTGTTATTGAGTTCTGTGAGGTCACGAAATTGTGTGAAATTAATACAACCTGTTATAATTCTAGCAATATTAAATACCTATATTGTTAATATAATTCACTCTACCTGGCGTAAAGTTTATAAAATGGCTGAGAAATATAAAAAAAAGTATAATTGAAAAGATATCACTAGCAAATATTACTACTTAGGTATTTATTAATTAACTAGCGGCCCGCCCCGGCTTCGCGCGATTCAATGTTGCCTACCCTCTCCTATTCGTCTTAGCGTGATGATTATACATAGATAAAGCCTAAAGACTTCCTCGATATATTTTATAGTTTAGGCAGCGTACGCAAAATAAGTAACTTTTCTGGTTGATTTTTTACACTTTGTATCTGAAAAACCCAAATATCTTACGGAACCCTACTTTTTCCAAAATAAAATATAGCCTATGTTACCCGTGGATAATGTAGCTTTCGAATAGTGAAAGAATTTTTTAAATCGGTCCAGTAGTTATTGAGCCTATTCATTACAAACAAACAAAAATACAAAAAAAATATTTCCTCTTTATAATATTAGTTTAGATTGTGTTCTCTAGAATTGTTTTTAAATATTACGTTACAAATCTCATACGTTGTTACTTGCTTAATGAAATAAAATTTGTTGACATAGATTTAGGTTAGTATTTTCTGCATTATAATTTATTAAAACACTAGCTGTGCCCGCAACTTTGTTTGCGTGGAATAGTGGCTTTGGGACATTAGGCAGCGCTTTTGAATATACGTTTTGGTTAATTTTGGATCATAAACAATTTGGGTAGCTAAAAAAATCTATTTTGCAGTAATGCTTCTCTTACACGATATTAGACGTATGACCATCGGGGATAAAATCACACAGGCTGCTAGGATTGCGAAAAATTGCTAATTATGTGTTTAAACGCGCATCCATCCTATGCTGAACCGTATTTTCGAAAATGCTATTTTAAACTTCTACGCATAATATTTTTTTATAGAAAATTATGTAAATATATTCAGTCAATTTTTAAACATAAAAGATAGATCTATGCATAATATAAGCACTCCGTAAGAGCCGGCAGAAGAGAAAAATTAAATATTAACGTTGTGCATTTTTACCCATTAATGCCACCACCACCACCGCCACCACTACAATCGCCACCAACGCCATTAACGCCATCACCATCACCAAACACCTACGCCACCAATGCCACCACTGATACAAACGCCACCAAAACCACCACCACCACCACAACCAATGCCACTAACGCCCCCAAAACTAAAAACAACACCACCAACATCACCAATGCCTCCACCGCCAGTAAAACCACCGCTAGCACCACTAACGCCACCAACATCACCACCAGAGTCACCAACAACACCTATGCCACCAACGACACCAACGCCACCACCACCACCGCCACCACCACTACTAACACCACCAAAGCCACCAACACCACTAACGCCACCACCACCACCACCATCGCCATCATCATAATCACATCCGAAAGACGTCCATCCATATCCGCTGGACAAAGCCTTTCCCGAAGATGGTCTTGTAGGTAGGGACATGATCCCATTGCTATAAAAGTTTTGGGACTTCTCATCAAAATACCGCGACAAGTGGATTTGGCAGTCCTCTCGTGATGTTAGCCTAACATTGCATAAAGAATTCTGAAGAGACCGAAACAGGCGGAAATCTGAAGGTGCAAGGTCAGGCCTATACGGCGGATGCATTAACACCTCCCAGACAAACTCTCTTGTTTTTTTCTGAGTGGCTATAGATGTGTGAGGTCTAGCGTTATCATGATGAAACACCACACCCCTTCTGTTGATTAATTCCGGCCGCTTTCTCTCAATTTCTTGCTTTAGTCTCATCAGTTGTTCGCAGTAGAGTTCAGAATCGATAGTCCTGCCTGGTGGTAATAGCTCATAATGAATAATGCCCTTCCAATCCCACCACACACACATCACCTTATTGCGAGTTAACCCGGGTTTCGCCACAGTCTGTGAAGCCTGACCGGCCTTTGACCACGACCTTTTTCGCACGTTCTTGTCGTACGTGATGCACTTTTTATCACCAGTTATCAGCTTCTTCAAAAATGATTCGGTTTCATTACGTCGTAATAAAGAATCACAAATGAGTACACGGTTCATTAGGTTTCTTTCAGTGAGCTCGTGAGGTACCCAAATATCGAGCTTTTTTTTGTACCCAGCTTTTTTCAAATGCGCCAAAACTGTTTTGTGATCAATTCTCAGTTCTTTAGCTACGTCGTAACTACTGATATGTCGATCTGTCTCCACGTAGGACGATCAGAGCGAGGTGCATCTTTGACATCAAAATTTCCGGATTGAAAACGCTTAAACCAAATTTGTGCTACTCTCACAGACACTGCACTAGATCCATAAACATCGCAAATTTTTTTCGCGGCTTGCTTTGCATTTTTACCTTTTTTGTAGTAAAATTTTAAAATGTATCGAATTTCTTCATTAGATTCACTCATCTTGACAGTACGAAAAACAAATGAAAATCACACATTTGCCTAATTTGAATATGGAATTATGTTCTTTAAAATTTTAACTTTCAATGATACCAAAACCAGCCAGATACAAATACTACAGCCAAAGAGATTTTATTACAAGTTCATACATACTATAATGCGAAAAGACTTTTTCCCCAACCTATTATACAACATAAGACCTAAAAATTCTGTGAAAATTTTAAGTGTATACTTGATACCGTAATTGATCTCGAGCAAAAAATATACGAAAAAAAACACGTTTATTGTATGCCCCCTTGGACCCCTTAATATTTTCACTTTCTTATATTTAGTATTCAATTTTGTCGCTATAGTGGTAACAGAAATACATAATTTGTGAAAAATTTTAGCTTTCTAGCTATCACTGTTTATGAGATACAGCCTGGGGACAGATAGACAGATGGACGGACAGACAGGCAGACAGCGGAGGATGAGTAATAGGGTCCGTTTTTACCTTTTAGATACGGAACCCTAAAAAATGTAGATTCAGAATAGTTTAAAAATATTCGCTATGATTCTTTAAATCGTCGTAACTTTTTTATTTCTGAACCGATCGACATGAAACAAACAGTAAATGTTAAGTAAAACTTACCACAATATATTAGTAAACTAAAAATCGGATAAGCCATTTCTGAAATTAGCGTGCACAAACACACAGACAAATATACATTTTTCCGGGATAAAAAGTACCCAGTGTTGTGTGCCAAAGGTTAAAGTATAAATATACCAAGTTTCATCGTAATCGGATCGACAGATTTTGTGTGATGCTTGTGACAAAAAAAATTCTAATCACATATTTGTGTTCGGTATCGATCTAGTAACATCCCCTGGTATTTATTTTTTCAATATTTTCAGTGTACAGAATTTGAACTTCTACAGTTTTGTTAGAAGTATAGATTATACTTTATTTTAAATTAGTATTTTTACTCCAGTGACGGAGTTCGCGGGCGTAGGCCCCACCGCATTACCTTATATACATGCCGCTAAATGGTAGTGTTCAGCACTATCGTGTTCCGGTTAGGTGGTAATGTACGGCCCTGTAACTTCCTGCACAGAGGCATAACACCTTAGGCCTCAGGTGTGGTAACGCATCTGCATTTTGACCTTGGTCTTTGTGTAGGTGTCTATAGGGTGCAGTCATCACTTAACATCAATGTGAAATGCTTGTTTGCCACTTCCATTATTTAAAGAATATTGCATGTATCTTCACTCCAAGTCCCTTACGGGGTAGGCAGAGAGTATGGAGCGCCAGATATCCCGGTCCTGACACACTTCCCGTGCTTCTTCCACATTCATCATTCTCTTCATAGGTACATGCACGCCGATTCTTAAGACTATTGATTACCTGCAACCATTATTTAACACAAAATATATATCAATACAATACATATTTGGCAATAATTATGCTGGTAACTCTTTAAATTTAAAAATATATCTTGAACTCCTTAAAGTTTTTTTTAATTTAATTCTGCTTATCTGTAAAGTATGACTAAGTTTTTGCTATAAAAAATTACCTTTAAAAATTAATTGAGGTTGTATGTCATAATTTGTCTTCCACACAAACTTACACTATATCGGAACAATCCCTGCGTATTCCATTATTATATAAATCATTCAAAGCATCTCAGTAATTTCCTCCCAGACGAGTTAAAGAAATAGGAAAATAGTAGACCATTCTCGGCGATGGCGAATCACAAGGGACGTCACTTTAACATTCGAACAGTGGCGAGTGAATCCACATCGCATTTTACTTCATATCTATGATAAAACAACGGCGCTGTTGTCTTCTATTTCAATCCAACGATTCAGACAGAGACAATGTAACACTGAGAAGTTTAGAATAGATGTCGGAACGAACTGTGAAACTTGAGTCGTCGTGTTTATTGTAAGCAAATCACATATTCGTACCATTTCGATGTTCAGTCTATTGATCTCCTGTTACACATCAAAATTTATCATGTATAAGATTTTATATTCACTCGAAGCTTTTAGGGGCTCGTTGGAGGCGTATTTCGTTTCAATATCAAAGGTAATGTGATACTATGTTTATAAGACGATGAAATATTTTACGTTTGTGTAATGTGTAGGATTTTTCGAGATTAATATGCACATGTTTGGTAACATAATCCTAATTGGTCCTGTAATAACTGCACTTTGTGTAGCTATAAAAATTGCACCTTACAAAGCAATGTTGATGACTATATTATATCGCTCAGGGTATTTGCAACTCTACCCTTGTTGCAATTTAATTGCGCAATATATTCCAAGTGTTGTGCAGCATTATTCTGCAACTGAATTGCTGAGAATTTTTTTTCGTAAACGCACAGCAATATTTTTTTTTTTTTGTTATGTAATGGAAGTGGTAAACAAGCATGCAGTTTACATTGATGTTAAGTGATGACTGCAGCCTATAGACACCCACACAAAGACCAAGGTCAAAATGCAGATGCGTTACCACTCCTGAGGCCTAAGGTCTTATGCCTCTGTGCCGGAAATTACAGGGCCGTACATTACCACCTGACCGGAACACGATAGTGTTGAACACTACCATTTAGCGGCAAGTATATTAGGTAATGCGGTGGTGCCTACGCCCGCGAGCTCCGTCACTGGAGCTCTACCACCAGTGAGATAGCTGAGATATAGCAGCAATATTGCAGCTATATCTCAGCAGTTAATGAAGAAATGGCGGATACCGAAGCTGTTCTCGTTGCTAAAGCATTTATTGTTTTGTTAGTTTAAAATCTTATCGTTTTACCACGCGGCCATGACCAACAGAATAAAAAAAAACAAACCTATACATCTGATAGAAGCAACTTCGCTAGTACTGTTTTGATACTCAACAACTTCGTGAGGAGGGAAGAGATGTGTACGGGTATGCCGCTGGCCCTGCACCCTATCCACAGCCGCCTTTCGGTGGTCCTGCCGTCAGATAGGGAGGTTGTGGGGCACAGGGTTGTAGGGTTGAGGGTCGAACTTCTTTGACGCTCTCGCTCGCCGAACTGTGTGTCGAACCCTCCTACCGGGCGGTATGGGACGCTTGGTGTATTGAGGCAGGGATGAGGGGGGTTGGGGCAGAGACCTTCGGGCGTCGGACTAGTGATGTTATTCGTCCGAATGGAGACGTCCCGGGCTGGCTGGCGTGCACGTATTCCAATCGCCACTAGTGTTTGTTGAAGCCGAAAAACTCTGAGGGCTCGGCAATGAGCAGCCGCTGGCACGGTCGCGTACGTGTGCTAGAGCGTTCCCGTGACCCCCCATCACTGATGTCGGACGAGTCGGAACACCCAGGGTTTTTTGGTGGGTAGACGGATGTAGCCAGCTAGACATAAAATAATTGCAACTATATTTATGAAATATCTTGGCAATATCGCCGGGCTACACATAAGATTGCCGCAATTATTGCACTGTTTTGAACGATATAACCGGCTTATCGCTGGTTTTATAATTGCAGCAAGAAATGGCCCAAAAACAAGCCCTTTAAATTAAACGTTAAAGAGAAAATATTAGGTATTGACAAATAAGAAAATGGTTAGAAATTATGTAAAAAATATGGATCTTTGACTCACGAATTCAGTAAATTACGGATATACGAAAAAATAAATTTGTTTTTTTTTTAATAAAGGCAAAAATATGAAGCTCAGTGTAGAATCTAAGAACAATGGTATCTCATAAAACACGAAAGGACTTTGCGGTATTCCTTACGTAAGAGAAGAACTGAATGCTCGATGTGCTAATATGCAAGCACATCGAGCATTCAGTTCTTAAGAGTTGTGTGTTCTTAAGTGTTCTCAAAAGACAAAATTACCTATTGTTGTTGCACACTATTCTACATTGTTATGAAATACTACGCCTTATTATATCTCATTCGTTGATGAATTCTTGCACTTATAGTATTCGGATTAAAGTTGATTTAAACAACTTATGGAAATGTGTTTAACCGATACAAATTCCAACTCAAATTGACTAAAGAGCACTGTCCAATATATTCATGAATATAAAGTTACTGAAGAAATTTAGAATATTCTTGAGCCACAAATCTTTCGGCTAGCCAAATTCTTGGAATTGTATTCAGAGCTAGTTCTTGAGCGACAATTTCGAAACTACACTAAAACCGCACATAAATAACAACAATTAAGAAAATTAATGGCCATTAATACGTCTAAAGTCAACTATATCATTAGATACTAAAATATTTATGAGTGGGCTCGCACCATCTAGATGATTACGACGTTATCTTAAACGTCAGCAGTAATACAGAGTTCAGAATTATCCGACTAATTATGATCGCTAGGTGTTTAACCGTAAAGCTTTAACTACTAATTGCTCTTCTATTTGCTTGGTTAACAGTTTTACGGGTCGTTCACAGCCATTATGCCTACAATATTGATTTTACACCAACACAAAGCGGATATGCGAGGCTACCTTTATATTTAGCCCGAACCAAAGTATATTAATAACTAGCAACTTACCCCGGCTTCCCATGGGTAGAATTTATTATAGGTACCTATAGTGGAACCGAAACTGTATTTTACCGACTTATTTGTCAAAAACTGTGATATCTCGGTAAAAAGTACGATATTGATAAATTATAGATATAAACCTACTTCAGAAAAACATCTTTCCAACATTTTAAACAAGAACAAAATCCGTTCGCAACTTTCCGAGATTAGCGCACACATACAGGCAGAGAAAATAGGGGGACTTGATATTGATAGACGATGTATTCAGTAAGCATAAAATAGTTTTTGTTTTATTCAATTGCTAATAAAATAATAATAGAAATTTCGCTACAAAACATAATAAAATGACATCATGTAAACTTATGAAATTCGTAATCGCTTTCATACTTGCACCACAGTCGAACAAAGATTATTCTGATACTGTGCTTAGATACTATGTAATACTCGTAAAAGTATGTATTTAATTTAGCTCTCGTTTTGTTGGTCCGCGCGTCCATCCATTCGTCCGCACAAAATCTATATTCGCAATATCTATAAGGAAGTTAAAAGGAAAACTATCACAACTAGTAGGCTTTACAAGTTTACGAGTTAATAGTTGCCCAACCCATTAAACATACTTGTAAAAACATGTAGCCTGACACGCACTTTGCTAGTTTTCTTAACTTCAAGAGCTTTAGGTTGTTTTTTAGGAACAAATGTTCCTACTCACCTACATTAATTTTAATTCACATATCTGCACCACTTTATGATAATGAGGTAAATGTTAGGTTTTTTTTTTTAATTTATCGTAGTTCCATTATTATGTTGGATTGTTAACCAGAGACAGGCATTTGGAGTCGGAACAATTTATGCAGCCGGCGATTAACCTCAACATGTCTGGCTTTAGTGTACCCAGGGACTATTAAGTCTGGAATTAAGTACGTCTTTAATGTATATTTGCAAAACGAAAAAGAGCTTTCATTTGTTTCTTTCAAGATTTTTCATTAATGTAACAAAATACTTGTACGACGAAATTAATGATCGCCTTGCTACATAACGAGATTTGAGAAGGTCGTCCTTCAAAGCAATCAATAAACATTTTATATTTGGAAGTCAGGTTACAATGTTGGAATTTAAGAAATATTCAACCAATCTGAGCATTTAAGGTAAGATTCCATGAATTGTGCTTATTTATTTATTTAGTTTGATGTCAAATTGTTAGAGCCTCTTCAAAAAGCATCGAAAATTATTTGCTTGTTTCTATTTTCTTAGAATTTCTATTTTTTTTTCTTTTCTTAGCGATTTGATAGTTTCTAATGTAGTTTCACGCTTTTTTAGTTTTATTACGAAGTTTTATTCCTTACAATCGCAACACTACGGACCTTTGAACATTTATCTAGAATTTTGAAACTTAAGTTAGGTACTGGTGACTGGCAATATCATTTTTCTTTATCACTCACCATATAGGTTTGGGGTGTTACCGAGGATCTGAGCTGAGCATTTATTATTATCCATTGAGTTTCTGTTTTTCCTGATCTCAAAGAAACTCGAAATTCCTCGAATATTTAATCCATCGATAGGTAAAAATATTATTGATAAATAAATCCAACTCATACTCGTTTCGCTTTCAACACCAAACCGTGATAAAATGAAACTGAGATAGTTCGAATTTTATGAATAGACATGGACTATTTTTACCTGCTACGTAGGTTTGCGGGCAATATTGCGCGACACAGCTTGTAATGTGCATAATATGCCGCCAAATGCTAGTGTTCGGAACTATGATCAGTTAGTTGGTCCGAATTTGGTTCTATTATTCTTGGTAAAGAAGTATAAGAATAATAGTACCAAAGTCTCAGGGGTGACAAGGCATCTGCATTTATATTTCTACCCCCTTTTTCATAAACGTACATTAGATACGTTTTAGCTATAGAATGCTTTGTCTCTGTCAGTTGCATTGTCGAATGTGCAGGATAGAAGAAGACAAAGAAGAGATTAGCAACACTTTAGCTTCTTTATTTATTTAATCGTATGGCAGTCTGTAGAATAGGCGAATACACACAAATTATAATTATAAGTCTACATTCAGATTTATTAACCAATTGGCTGCGTCTTCAGTTAAATTGAAGATTTCTTTTTTCTTTGTAGTTTTCTTGAATTTTGTAGTCGTAACGCCTATTTCGCCGGTATTGTTGTCGCTTATTTAGCACTACCCAGGGGACACGTGCAGGGGTGTGGTAGGGCTTGTTAACACTTTAGCTAAAATACGTTTATGAATAAGGGGGCTAGTTTTTATGTAGGTACGTTACTTACTAACCATCATAATGTGAACTGCAAGCTAAATAAATGTATCTACAACAGAAAACAGACGTTACATAACAGCTTGCTAAAACACCTTTCGGGCCCATAAAACATCCGTAGTAAATAAGGAACCCTTATAGTTTCACCATGTCCATCTGTGTGTCTGTTTATCTGTCTGTCCTTCCGCGGTTTAGCGCAAAAACTGTTGGTACTAGAGACTTGAAATTTTGCACAATTATACACCTTAATTGCGCCGACAAAGTGGTGGAAAATAAAAACATGAAAAATAAACTTATTTAGGGTACCTCCCCTACATGTGACACACGGATATATATTTTTTTCGTTTTCTATATAGTACAGGGTATCTTTGGATAGGTCTTTTTAAAATGTTACGGGTGTGCTAACATATTTTTTGGAGTTAGTTTACTGTTCGTGAATTATTAGAGTAGAGTTAGAGTCAAGATTCCCCCCCTCTCCTCTCTACCAATTAAACGGTGGTTGTTAGATTACCTACCTACATTGATCAAACCAGAAAACTACGGAACCCTACACTGCTCGTGGCCCGACACACACTTGACCGGTTTTTTATGTTTGTAAACATTTTATCCTACAGAACTAACTAATTCAATATTAATTATATTATGCTTAGCATGCTGGGAATAATGAGTGGAGGCCCCGGACTTGACTTAGCTTAGTTAATTTTCAGTATTGTTACCTTTTGAATGTATTTTAATTTTAATTTAAGTATGTTGAATGTGTATTATTATTTAAAAAATCTATAATATCATAAAAAAATATATATATTATTAACATGCTCACATCACGTATTAGTTGCGAACAGATAGGGCATACATAAAGCTGACATAGTTTACCGGATTAAATGTCTTCCGTAAACTTTGCCCGCTTAGGAAGTACGGCCCTTATAGATATAAGCTTCCGTCACTTAACATTGTTTCCTTGTAACATAGATAATTAAGAAAACATTTAATAAAGTACGACAAATCACGAATTGCAAAACGGTTATGAACTACAAATAAGCAATTATTTCTAATTTAATTAAATAAGGAAATCATACGCAAATTAAAAGGTATTTAGGGGAAGATGACGAAGTTTGCTTGTTTGGATTTTTCTAGAAGTATTTTAAATGTTTTTCTTCATGAAGAAGATTTGATTACTTAAATACTTTTTTATTTAATTTAGCTTTATGGACACATAATTTTATGAATTTACTGGCTATCTGTATGACTCCTGTTGTCATGCATTGATATTAACTTCTGAGGAAATTTAATTTTGTTCCGCAGTTTTTCAAAATTTTACTACCATCCCTAAAGGGTGAAGTTATAACCTCATAAAGTTGACATTTGGGTTGAAGGTGAATATAAACTGTGAAATGAGCTCCCACACGAGGCGTTTTTGTACGATATACGAGTATGAGGTTTTTTAAAAGTTAACCATCAAAAGAGTAAGGTTCAGGGTTGGTAGTCTTTTAGAAATTTAAATTATCGTATTATTTCTTTAAAATGACATAATTGAAGGTAAATGAAATAAAAAAGCAGAAGGGACTGTAATATGATCCATTCTATGTAATCAGACTAATAATAACCTAAGTATTTTAGGTTTTCGCTATTAAGGTGCGTCTACGCTAGGAGAGCCGAGCACGAACGGAGCATGAGCCGAACACAATTCGTCTAGTTTGGACCAACTTACAAGCCTCGAACGAGCATTTCGTTCGTGCTCGGCTGCGTTCCGCCTGTTGTCGGTTTTTTGACGAACACATAGGGATTTGCTACCGCTTGTGCTTCGCTCGTGCTCGGTTCGTCTAGCGTAGACCCGCCTTTAGGAATCACTTCGGAAAGTCCAAAAGTAGCTAAAAACGTAGAGATTTAAAATATGACACTAATTTCGTTGAATATAATAATTTATTGTCGAGTATCATTCATATCGCTCAAAGTAGGTCATTAAGATTATAAACCATAATTGGAAACACATAGAGGCGCGCATGGCCCCGCGGCTGGAGTAGATCGGAAGCGATCTACTCGGTTAAGCGATACGGGCGCGGTCGGGTGTGTGATGGGTGACCGCTAGTGGCAAATTAAAATGCCGTCGGTTCCAGTTGCTATCCAGAGATAGCAGTCGCCAAACCTTGTCGGAGGTTGAGCGGTTTGAAAAACATCCGACAGCGGGTTTACAGCTAACCCTTATCTCCACCAACCCGCATTGGAGCAGCATGGTGTAGTGAGCTGCAGGCCTCCTCCCTAGAAGGGGAGAGACTCGTGCCCTGGTGGGACGTATCAAGGATTGCCATTATTATTATTATTAAAACATAATTACAATGTGAACAGAATCGTAATGTGAACCAAATACAATAATTATTTCATAAGCTTTCCTGGAACGAATGAATCCAAATACCAAAGGTCAAATAACAATAAATTACTTACCAATTATCCTGTCGAATATTTCTGGGTTCGGAAGGTGTCAAATACGAACGATTCAAATATTTCGTTAGCAAAATAGCACAACTAGAATTGGGAGTAGAATCTGGCCAATTACGCAAAATATTTACGGACAACTGGTTTCATTCAGAGAGCGCGTGAGGAAGGTATTTTAGGCACGCCTTGTTGGATAAGGTTCGCATTTTCAGTTTATTAGCGTGTTTGTTACGTGGCCTAGAAATATAATATAATTGAATAGTACCTGCTAATTCTGAAGAAACTATATAGCAAGTTTTATTTTGGTTGGGCTTATGTCGGCGGCTCGTTTTGAGACGGCCCTGGTCAACTTCACTGGGTAGTCAGAAGGCGCAAAGGGCTCTCAGTCCAAATAAATTGACACAACTGCCTAAAGGAGAACCATGTGGGTCCGATCATCAGCTTATTGTTGCAGGGCAGTAGGGCAGAGCTATAGGGGTACTTCAATTTTGTGGTAGATTCTCACAGCGACACTCAGAGTTTGCTAATGAACCCGACGTATGTTAATAGGCTCGCCACCTAATACTGGGTACAAAACATAACTGATGAAGCGATGGTACTTTTGCGTGTAGACTTGAACACATTCATTTACCTCTGTATATCTCTTCGGAATCTCAGGCGTGAAATTAATTTGAACGTTCTCTAATTTGAATACTGAGAGCATTTTAAGAGGTACGTGGGTAGAAATCGTCAGATCTAATGTATTTAATTACAAAGACCAGTTGAAAGTAATCTATAGTTGCCAACTGGTCCCATTTTCTACTCAAATATTTTGCATTGCTTAAATCAAAAGTTCCTGCCCGGCTTCCGAGGTCACCCAGTCACGATGGTACCTATGTACGCTTAGCTATTATTACCGAGCATTACCAGTTTAATTTTCACACAATTTGTCTGCAAATCGGAAGTACAGTTCATCGCTCATGTATTATTTAAAATCAATACTAAGTCGGTAATTGCTTACCTATGAATTAATGTGATCGTTAAGGATATGTATTCTAAATAGATTACAAAGTGATTCATTAATTAACTCAATCAAGATATTGTATAACGGAAGCTTCCAACAAATTGGTACATTTGATTAACACGTTATTATGGGTTGTGATCAAAATTACTTTGGTTGTTTTTAAACGACTTAAAAAAGTAACTCCATGCTCATGTACTACCTTTGTAACATAAAAATGGTTTTGGTAAGTCTTGCAGGAGTTAAAAAATGTATAGGTAATGGAAAAAAATTCTTCAGCAATTTAAAAAGGACTAGAGATCTAATAAAACACACATTAAAACAACTCAAAGAATATTATTATTAACAACATATTAAATTAGGTACAAAATTAATTAACATATTTACAACAACAATAAACTAATGAGTGTTATAATAAGTGATTTGATCTATACGAAGGTATTTTGATGAAGTCGAAATTTATTCGTTTCGTGCGCACTATTTCACGGTAATTAATTGCGGATAGTTTTGGAGTTCGTGTCTTGTCAGGGCTTTTGAAATCCACGTGGAATAAGCCGAATTTAACACTGTGAACAAACAAACATTTTTAGTACATATGAACACAAATAAAGCACAGCTAAATTACCAACGTTACATTCGGGGTGCAATGAAACGAACGGTAAACAAACGAATACCTATTATATACGTTATTTTCTAATGTTAACGATTTGTGCATACTGGTCCAAGAGATACTGAACCCTCCGACCACCGTTGGTCCTGTAAGGCTGGAATTTTTTATAGGGATAAATCATAACATGTTAAGTACAAAAACCATCGCCTGGCAAGGATCTGCCAGTCACGTGACCAACCAAACATTTTTGAAAATGTAAAAAAATAATAAAAAATAAACTTTAACATGTAAGGCTGAAATTTTTATATGTTTTAGTTAATATATAGGGAAGTTTAAAAAAAACTTGACAGGCGATTCCGATGAGCACAAGTGCCTGTCAGGCGAACCGAAAGGTGTGCTATATGTATGAATAAAATAAACTTTCTTCTGTAAAGTTGAAATTGATATAGGTGTTTGTCTAAGATATTTGAGGTGAATAGGTTCAATAACAGGCGGTTCTGGATAGTATAAAAAAATCGGTTAAGTGCGAGTCAGACTCGCGCATAAAGTGTTCCGTACAAAAAAATTGCTTAAAAATTACGTTTGTTGTATGGGAGCCCCCCTTTGATGTTTACTTTATATTTATTTAGATATTTTTTATGAAAGATAACATACAAATCAATATTCTGTGAAAATTTTAAGACTCTACCTGCTACCGTTGTTAATATTGAGCAAAATTACAAAAAAAACACGTTTATTGTATGGGGACCCCCCTGAATATTTTTAGTTTTAATTTTTACTATTTGTTGTCATAGCGGCAATAAAAATACATAACTAGTGAAAATTTCAGCTTTTTAGCTATCACGGTTTATGAGATACAGCCTGATGACAGACAGAGATTTGTTCCTTAGCTTCACTTGACTCATTTGACTCAAATATTGAATCTTATAGCTAAATCAATTAGCTGATCGTACGAGTTTGTATTAAATAATCAAATATAACAATATAACCTTTTTAACAGTTGAACCTTATACACCTGACCTTTACACGAATAAGCGTAAAAAAAAACCCATGGGAAATCAATTTAGTTTCTACAATACCGGTAGAAAGGAGAATGTCTATTTTTAGTGTTCGGAAATTTAATTCGATGTCACGTGTTCAAGATGCCACTATTTTGCTGTGTAACATTAGAATTGGATAATTACTTAACTTAATAACATGCACATGCCCTAAGATTTATCTTTTCATTAAAATATAGCACCTTAGGTACAAGATTATGTTAGCAAGAAAATATCTTTTTTTTTTTTAATGTTACGGACGTGGCAAACAAACATGCAGTTCACATTGATGATAAGTGATGACTGCAGCCTATAGACACCCACACAAAGACCGAGGTCAAAATGCAGATGCGTTACCATTCCTGAGGCCTAAGATGTTATGCTCCTGTGCCGGAAATTACAGGGCCGTACATTACCACCTGACCGGAACAAGATAGTGCTGAACACTACAATTTAGCGGCAAGTATATTAGGTAATGTATATTAGCTTGATGTAGATCAAAACATTATCGGAAAATATATTCATTATTTCATTAAGTACTACTTTGATTATTTGGAGTATTTCAACATAATGCAAATAATAAATGCTATTTGAATTAATGATGATATTTCCCGAGTAAAAATTGAGGCTTTATTTTTGTGTTATGCCTACAAAAGTAACTTCACGCTTGTAATCCCCGAAGGGATAGGCAGAGGTAAATGCATGCATTCAATCATACATGCAAACACCCACGACTCGCCGGTTACGTTTTACCTACAAAAGTATTATAGATTAACCACGTTAAATCACACGAACTTCAGTTATTGTTATTGCCGCCCAATGGTAGTGTTCAGCACTATCGTGTTCCGGTGAAGTGGTAAAGTACGGCCCTGTAATTTCAGGCACAGAGGCATAATACCTAAGGAGTGGTAACGCATCTGCACTTTGACCTTGGCCTTTGTGTGGGTGTCTATAGGCTGTAGTCATCACTTAACATGTGAACTGAATGATTGTTTGCCATTTCCATTACATAAAAAAAACTGAGTAATTAAGCAAAAATTCAACTTACGTATAACCATCGTTCCACTCGAAATCATCCATGAGGGTCCAAGCAAAGTAACCAGCTATATTACACCCGTCTTCATGCATCGCAAGCAATAACTGGTACAGATATTTGTTGTAGTACGAAACTCTATCGTAGTCTTGAAGTCCACCAAAATCGGACACTCCATTTTCGGTAATAATAATTGGAACCTTGGTACCGTAACTCTTTGTTATCCAGTTGAGTAGTTTTCTGAATCCTGGTGGGTAAACCTGAAAAAAAAAATTATGTTTTTTTATACATCATATTAATGCGAAGATATAAACTTTTGAAGAGAAGATCGTTAGGACGTATATGGTACCATATGATATATGTTTCTAAATATTTTTTGTTTTCATTCTCCTCCGTTTGAGGTAAGAACGCAACTGTCAAACTCCAAGGTACTGCACGACCTACCTTGAAGTTTTGAGGAGTACTTACATTTCTCAGTTTCTCGTGTCATAACTGACCGGAAATATTATTAAATACCATATTTTTTTATAAAACAGATTCTCAAGACCTTGTGAATTATCTATATGATAATCCATACACATGAATAACTGTCAAAATACAACTAAGAATATGGATTTCGAGGCGTCCTCATAAAGTATCCTCAGCTGAGTGTGAGTCAAGGCATGTTTCGAGTAATGTTTTAGGATATGGGTGTCAATGTCTCTGGATCTGCATCTGGATAACTTTTAGGACCCTAACTCACTAGGACGCCATGGCGACATCATCACTGGTATTCGCGAGCACCATACGCGCGACGCGGATGCAGCATCGGGGCATCCCCCTCTGCTGCAGCTTCTTCTGCCCTGCGGCTGCAGGACGGCGTTTGGCACCCCCTTGGGGGCTGTGATGGAGGAGGTGGGCACCATGGACTCATGTCACCACATACTAACTGCTTGGATACGTAGCCGGTGACGTTGCCATGGCGTCCCAGTGAGCTAGGGCCCTTAGTCAAAATAAAGTTATCTACTCGTATATTAATTTCTTTCTCCATACTTTTTGCCATAGTTATGTCGATTATCAAGGTCCTTAACACTATCACAAAATGGTATTACTGTACTGTCGAGAATTATTTGTGGTATTTTTGTCCAGTCAATTTTCGAATGCATTCGAGAGCTGCCAACTATGATTGCCAGGGTCTTTAAGGGATTAATTTTAAGACCAAAGGATTGACTCCATTTGGAAATGCGACCCAGATCTTTATTAACAACTTGGATGGCTTCAGGCAAATTCGCAATTTTAGCATGGTGGTAAATTTGTAGGTCGTCAGCATACAAGTGGTAGAGAGACGTAAGATTTTGAGAAATGATGTTGATGAAAGTAGAGAAAAGGAATATATTAATATAATATATATATTATAGTAATTATGGATTAGATTTTTCGTTTCATCTATTCAGGATTACGTTTTTAAATATAACGTATTAATGAATTTAAAATGTTTCATTTTTTTATTTTATAAAAAAATTCCTATTGCGGTAACAAGACATGTACAGTATCCAACAAGAAATAATGCACATTGACCTAAGGAAGACGTGGGCTTATTTCGGATCTGTACAGCGTTATCTCTTTCGCACCTTACCAATTTGACGTTTGTCGACCATTTTGATCAAGTTTTGACCAATACCGGACTACGGATGCTTACGTAGGCAGTGTGTAGCAGAGATAACGCTCTATAGAGCCAAAATTAGCCGATTGTCATTTTCATAGGCTCGATGTGCATTATTTCTTGATGAGCACTGTAAATATTTGAGCTTTTATATAACTATCGGAAACAGTTTGAAACATACCTCAAAACGATAGCTCATGGTAAATACACAGGGCATAGATATTTATGAGACATTTTCATAAATATACAAATCATGAAATAATATTAGTAAGCCGAACACACTGGTATTGAAATATTTCTCTCCATGATCTTTCTACACGGATGAGTCGATATTCAATAGGTAGATATAATCTTTTTCAGATATTCCTGCTTTTAATATTATTCTGAAAGCTGCGATTTTAAATTTAATTTAAACTGGAAACAGCAAATTCTAGAGGTCATGATGATATTTTCCCTATTATAAAGATCCAGCTTTATACGTGGTTGTCTATCATGCACGTTTTGTAATATTCCAATAATGAGAACGTCCAAATAGAACACATAATGAGAATAGCAAGTACAGCATTAGTGGGTCATTCATCATATCTCAGGTTAAAGAAGAATTAATTGTTTGTACAATAAATAGTTTTGTACATAATAACATGTATATCACATCTACTGCTAAGTGAAATCTGACATATAAAATTCTCGTGTCACAGTGTTCTTAACAATACTCCTCCGAAACGGCTGAACAGATCATTATGAAATTGTGTGTATATGTTTCAGAGGTATGGCAATCGGTTGTAGTCTATTTTTATATCCCTAAATGATTAGAGTGATTGTCATCAAATGTTTTATTTTTTATTTTTGGACATTTAATTTTTTTATAACTTTAAGGCGATACTAAGTCGTGGCAGCTAGTTTATAAATTAAATACTCGACTTATTTGCTGCAAAATGTTACTGCTCAGCACTTCCTTATACTGCTAAGATTATTCTGACATATCGGCTGAAGATGCTCTTATGCTACGATTGTAAAAAGTGTACGATCAAAGTGCATGCATCCAGCGAAGTGCTTGCTCGTAGAGTTGCTGTCTGCTGCAGGTTATGTCTAGCCAAATATTTAAGTAACCGGCATGTGCTGCTTACGGTAGGCTTTCTTTTTTATTAAATTATTACGATAAAATGTATCCCTGACTTAAACCTTAAGACCTGCTTGAGTGCGCGTTAGTGTTCCAAAACTGTACTTTGTAGTTGCTTGCGCGCCACGCCAAATCTAGCAGCTCATTTACTATTTTCATGAAGTTACTGTTTAGCAAACTATCCAGTATATGCTCCAATGCCCATCCTGTTCCTGGTTATGTAGGATGCAAGATCAATGGAGAAGTTAAGAACTGCAAACGATGCAGTAATTCCTGTGCAAACTTATTTACTGGTGGTAGAGCTCCAGTGATGGAGCTCGCTGGCGTAGGCATTACCTAATATACTTGCCGCTAAATGGTAGTGTTGAGCACTATCATGTTCCGGTCAGGTGGTAATGTAAGGCCCTGGAATCTCCGGCATAGAGACATAACAACTAAGGTCAGGAGTGACAATGCATCTACATTTTGACCTCTGGTGTTTGTGTGGCCGTCTATAGGCTGCAGTCATCACTTAACATCTATGTGAACTGCATGCTTATTTGCCACCTTCCTTATGTGAAGATGTATAGTCTTATTAGATACTGTTATGACACAATAATACGTACCGATAACCATTCAGCGCCTGGGCGCGGCCATTTTAGATTTTGCTCAATCTTCACGCCAGAGTCATGGTCCATTGAAGGAACTTTCCAGCTTGGCTCCATTTTTGATGATGACATTAGATAAGTGGTATAATGATTCAAACCGAAGAAATCGGAGCTTCCTTTCAACATTTTAATCTGCAAATTTAACAAGTTTTTTTTCTGCAGTGAAAGTGGACGCAGATTGAAATTCTTACGTACATTGCCAGGATTCTGATATGATAATAAGTAGGTAGTAAAAATGGCTCAGGACAAAAAATTTACATTTATTTTAAATGTGGGTACCTTTCTACAAAGATTGAGATAACATAATTATATTTATACAAAAGTTTGCCTTCAATGTAATTTATGGTTTGAACTGACTCTATTCATATTGATCAAAAAATATATTTGTTTTTAAAAGCAGTAAAACAGTTAAAAATCTTACTTCTGCTGGTGTGAATCGGGGCAATCTTGACCTTGGATAGCCCTGGAAATGACTCGCATTGTCGACCTTCTGTCTGATCAATGGTGGATAATCTCCAGATTCTGAATATATCGGATGCGCATACAATCCCAACTGTGGACGGACAAACAAAGTAAATTACTTATAAAAATAAAGAAAAAAACGTTACTTCACGCCTGTAATCCCCGAAGGGGTAGGCAGAGGTAAATGCATGCATTCAAGCATACATGCAAGCACCCACGATTCGCCTATTACGTTTTGGCCCATGTAACAATTGGCGAGCCTGTTGACATCTCCGGACACATTACTCAACTTCGAGGCACTGGGAAATTTCCTGAAAATGGAAAAATCCCAATAGAACCAAAGATAAAGGACTTTACACCATTATCTCTGATAACCCCCTACCCGGCAATCGAACCCAGTGGCCTGCTACCACTAGGCTACCGAGGCAGTTAAACAATAACGAAATAAAGTAATGCAAAGAAATGTTATGTAGGTATTGACTTATGAATAAGTTTTACCCGCATCTGAAGATACGTTTCTGTGGCTTCCCAATCTTCAGGTTTATCTTTATCCTTTGGTTCTGCCCAAAAGGCATCCAAAGTTATGCCCACCTTGCCTGTAAAAACACAGATGATATAAATACGAATTCCATTTCACTTTACGTTGAGCTATAAAATAACATTTGTACCTTTTTGTTGCGGTCTGAATTTCTTATCATAAAGACGATAGGCTCGAGCGTGTGCCAGTAGAATATAGTGAGCACATAAATATTCTGCAACCCCGTGAGAATTTATAGCAGGAACGAACAATGTACCTCCGTAGCCCTGATTCAACGAAAATGATGATAAAATTAAAAATAAACGAAAATGTTATACGATACTTTCGTTAAATAAACAAAAAATATTTTAATTTATAATGAGAACAACCGTCTGTGCTGTAATAACATGGTAAGGTGTAATAAATGTGATTTATGATACACCATGGGTCAGGCCCATGGAGAAGAAGCCGATTTTATCCCCTGCAGACCGTCTTTAAGCTTTTGAAATTGTTTTTATATGCAAAAACGGCACAGAGAAAGTCGCATTTCCATAATACTTACCCTCTGTGTCAGATTTGTGTCATCAAAATGTTATTTTTGTCCAAATTTTAAAGCAGGTACCTTTCTTTCTCGTAATATACCAAATATTTCATACTAGCTCTGCTCGCGTCTTCGTTCAAAATGCCTTCCCGTTTTTGCAAAATTTTCTATTTATGATCCGCTCGCCTTGTATCTCTAATAATAGTGATATATATTTTTTTTATGTAATGGAAGTGGTAAACAAGCATGCAGTTTACATTGATGTTAAGTGATGACTGCAGCCTATAGACACTGACACAAAGACCAAGGTCAAAATGCAGATGCGTTCCCACTCCTGAGGCCTAAGGTGTTATGCCCCGGGCAATTACAGGGCCGTACATTACCACCTGAACGGAACACGATAGTGCTGAACACTACCATTTAGCGGCAAGTATATTAAGTAATACGGTGGTGCCTACGCCCGCGAGCTCCGTCACTGGAGCTCTACCACCAGTAAAAAGATAGTAATAGACTGTTTAATAGCTATTCTATATAAATGGACAAGACTAAAAAAAAATATTTTTCAATTCAATCTAGATCTACTTCTTGAGATTAGCGCGCTTATCTAAACAATCAATTAAGAAACAGACATAGTCTTCAACATATAATATTATACGTAGTACCTACCTATCTATAAACTTGCTTCAAGCTTAAAAATTAAATACTTTTCTTAAAATAAAATACCAAACAACTAATTACATTAGGTACTTGACTCAGTATTTCTCTGAAATGATGGGGAGGTGTACAATCTACATGAACATTATGTTACTCGAGTCCCATCTAAATAGGGTGCGAGGCCATTGACATTCATCGAGGACATTCCTAAACTCTGAGGGTGCCAATGAGAATCTTTTCAAATAGAAAAAAAAGCTAATATCGCCTTATTTTCGGATCTTAAATTCTTTGATAATTACTGAAGCAGCTTTTTAAACGTTATTTTGATGTACATTTTCAAGAGATGGAAATGTACGTATGAATAAACTGATGACAAATAAATTGATGAATGTCATGGCACAAACTAATTATTTAGTGGTAGAGTTATAGTGCTAATCTTTCTGCCCCATAGGGGTAGTGTTCAGCATTATCGTGTCCTTTTTTTATGTAATAAAAGTGGCAAACAAGCGTACAGTTCACAGTGATGTTAAGTGATGACTCCAGCCTATAGACACCCACACAATGATCAGAGGTCAAAATGCAGATGCGCTGCCACTCCTGAGGCATTAGGTGTTATGCCTCTGTGCCGGAAATTACAGAGCCGTACATTACCACCTGACCGGAACACGAAAGTGCTGTACACTACCATTTAGCGGCAAGTATATTAGGTAATGCGGTGGTGTCTACGCCCGCGAGCTCCGTCACTGGAGCTTCACCACCAGTGAAAAGTTCTGCTAACATGATAATGCATGGCCCTATAATAACTATCACAGAGACATAACAACTAAGGTTTCAGGGGTGGCAACGCATCTGCATTTTGGCGGCAGATAGATTAGGTAATGCGGTGGTGCCTACGTCCTTGACACTGAAATTCGTCTACTAAAGTGACGTGTGAGCGAATATCAATGGATACAAATATGGTTCAAGTTTTAATTTCACAGTAATTTTGCATGTAGGTAAGTACTATTTTCGTTATTTCACTATTCCAAATAGGATTACTAATCATGACTCCGTAATCAGGATGTTCAGTCTGTGTTAGAATATTTACAGATTAACACAAATAATTCCCGAACTGAAAATGAACACAAAATTTAAAGCGCTTCTTGAATAGCAAAGAGCAATAAAATGTTTTAAGACTCAGTGCTATAACAGTTCAAAGCAGCGATCATTGACGTTGTTAAGTAGGCTAAGGTTATACTTGCGTTAGCGAATATACTGTACTTCAAAAGCAGGTTTTGCTGCGCACGTACTAAGCGGCATATTGGTTATCAATACTATTATATCATTGATAAATCATTCTCCAAACGGACAAGGAAGATAAGAACAGTTTACATGTATGTAGTTTTTAAGTCCGGTACATTAAATCCCTTACATTTGGAATCTTGAAGCGCCAAATATCTTAGATATCTTACATTATCTTCTATATTCATCACTCTCTTCAAGCGTACTTTTTATGCCTGTTTGTTAATTAATTCTACCCGGCACGAACTATCAATATAGGTATAAATATTAACTGGTTTTCACTGGTGGTAGAGCTCCAGTGACGGAGCTCGCGGGCGTAGGCACCACCATCACTTAACATCAATGTGAACTGCATGCTTGTTTGCCACTTCCATCACATAAAAAAACTGGTGGTAAAGTTCCAGAGCTCGAGGGCGTAGACACCACCGCATTACCTAATCTATCTGAAGTCAAATGTTAGTGTTCAGCACTATCGTGATCCGGTTAGATAATAATGTGAAGCCCCGTAATAACTATCACAAAGGCAAAAACCTAGGCCTCAGCGATGATAACATATTTGTATTTTGATCTCTGGTTTTTGTGTAGATTTCTATAGGCTCTTTCTCTTTCTATAGGCTTTCTCGTTCCTTACCGTACATGTAATCTGCATTCTTGTTTACCATCTTTATTGCAGAAAAAATACTCTGCCAATACTAGCCGATACCGAGTGACTGACAGATAACGTATAGCAAATAATATATTGTAAGTCCTTGGGAAGAGTAAGGGAGAACCGTGAAAGAGTTCACAAAAATACCTTCGGAAACGGCAATGATTATAAAATGATATGACGTACGAAGTCACTGACAAAAGGTAGTTATTTAATAGAAAAACACGTTAACCGGACCTAACAACTGTTGTTTTCGGAACCGGTGACACCAGACACCTTTTACACAGTCATAAATTTCCTTGAAACTCTCCAATCACCGGCTTTTATTACTATAATAGCTTGGTTATACCCTAAGTTAAAATAAATATAAGAGAATGTAAAAATTGACAGTTCAATTTCCGTCAGTGTGGTTTTCACCGAATCTTTATTTAGAACTTTGCATGACCTATGTCAGAAAGTAGTATAAATAACCGGTCATGTGCGTGTCGGGCCACGCGCAGTGTAGGGTTCCGTAGTTACAGAGTAAGAGATGTAACGAAATGTGTGTATGGAGTTGTTCGAAATTTTTTAGTAAAATACATTTGGTCGACTATTACTCGCAAACTTGCAAGGCCAACTTAAGTATGATAGTTTTCTTTTTAATTTTGTTATATGTAGCTACTATTGCCATAGCGTTTGAATTTCTAACAACAACCGATTAGTTGGTAGAGGGGGGGACACTTGACTCTAGAGAAAGTACACACTTTAAAGCTTAATAAGTCACGAACAGTTAACTAAATCGAAGAATGATGTTTGAACGTCCAAATTATTTTTTAAAGACCTATCCAAGGATACCTTATAATATCCGCGCTTTACAAGTTGGGAGATTACCCTAAATATATATTTTTAATGTTTTATTACCTACCACCAGTACCACTACCACTTTATCGGCGTGATTAAGATGTATACTTGTGCCAAATTTCAAGTCTCTAGTATCAATAGTTTTTGCGCTAAACCGCGGACGGACAGACAAACAGACAGACGGACATGAAAAAACTATAAGGGTGCCTTGTTTACTATGGAATCCTAAAAACCAGCCAAGTGCGAGTCGGACTCGCCCATAAAGAGATACGTAGTAGCAATGAATTTGTTAAGTTAAATATATATATCTCAAAAACTGTTGAGAAAGACTCTTTCAGACTACATTTCGTTTTTCATTAAACACTTTAGCATATTTTTTTTATTTTTCACTTTTTTATTTTAAAAGTTAGAGGCCCTCCCTCTAACTTTTAAAATAAAAAAGTGAAAAATGAGGGGGTTGAAAATCATAAACCGGTTCATAAAATACATCTATGAATCAACCGACCGAATTTCTAGTATACAGTGCTAATAGTTTCGGACTAAAGTGGCTGTAACATAAATATTATACGTGCGGACGGACAGACAGCTACACAGACGTGACGAATCTATAAGGGTAGCGTTATTTACCATTTGGCTACGGATCCCTAAAAAGTATGTGTTCCACCATGTATTTTTTCCAGCGAATGTATTTTCAATATCACGTTCAAACGTATCGAAACGTTTTGGAAGTAAGTTAATTTAAAAAATAAAATACATTCAAAACGGGGTTGTGTCTTTGATCAAAAAAACAAAATAACAAAAGAATGTTGATGGCATGATCTTCAAGCAGCCTTTGATGTTCTATGGAACTAAGAATGTAAAATTCAATTACACATTTTCATCTAAATCATAATGTGTTACCATATGCATTCATCAACATTGTTTTTGTAAACATTTACAACACATTTACAGTTTCAGCCTAAATGCTATAATATTTTTTTATAATTATTTCGTGTGTTGTGTGTATTCATTAAAGCTCATCATGACTTATCGGTTGATATTAAATTCACAACAGTGGCTTTTATATAAATTTTGTAACGTAACGTAACGTAACTTCACGCCTGTAATCCCCGAAGGGGTAGGCAGAGGTAAATGCATGCATTCAAGCATACATGCAAACACCCACGATTCGCCGGTTACGTTTTATTACAAATATCTGCAAAATACATGCTTTGATCGAAAGAAATGTTAACAAATAATTAAAACACCAACATGTTTTGCAAGCAACGTCAATTAAATTTGTGAGGATAAAATTGGCTTCTCATTTAAACCTGCGAATCTCTAAATCATTAAAGCATACACACCAAACTAAAGTATTGTACACAATACAAGAAATGAAAACTCACATTGTAACAATGTTGTTGCGGCTCATTCACAGTTGTCCATATCTTAACTAAATCACCAAACAGAGTGTACGCAATTCTTGCGTAATCCTCAAAGTAATCTACCATTTTGGGATTAGTCCATCCTCCCAAATCCATGAGGGGTGAAGGTAAGTCCCAATGGAATAGTGTTACTGCAGGAGTAATGTTGGCTTTTACTAGCGCTTCAAACAATTTGCGATAATATCTAACGCCGTCCTTGCTAACATAATTATCAGTGCCTTTTGGTAGTAATCTGTTGGAGACAATATCATTAATTAATTAAATCAATTTCGCTTAATATAAGATCCTGTAATAGACTATGACAAAGACCTATATTAACAGTAAGTGTTGTGTTAGTTTTTATCGCCAGTTGTTTGCTTCCATAATTAAAAGTTAGCGTTCATATTAAGTAGCGTGGAGACAAAAAACTTGTTCTTAGATAATATTTAAATGAGGTGTTTGTGTTAATAGAATTTTCATAAAAAATTGACAGTCGCTAACTTAATCTGTATTTTGCCGGTTATAATATACGTACGTAACTTCACGCCTGTAATCCCCGAAGGGGTAGGCAGAGGTAAATGCATGCATTCAAGCATACATGTAAACACCCACGATTCGCCAGTTACGTTTTGGCCCATGTAACAGGTGGCGAGCCTGTTGACATCTCCGGGCACATTACCAAACTTTGAGGTACTGGGAAATTTCCAGAAAATGGAAAAATCCCAATAGAACCAGAGATAAAGGACTTTACACTATTATCACTGATAACCCCCTACCCGGGAATCGAACCCAGGACCTCAGAGTAGTAGTAGTGGCCTGCTACCACTAGGCTACCGAGGCAGTCAATAATCAGTTATAATATTAATCTGTACAACTAAGACTTTATCCCTAAACATTAAATAAAATTTAGGATTGAGTGGTTTTTTGCGACAAATGACTCGACTTTCGTAACGGTATATAATTGGCCAAGAAGTAAACAAGTACCTAACATTTACTTCTTCTGGTCTTTTTAATGTTTAATTTTGATTTATCAGTTTGGTTTAGAGTTAATTTTAGAAACGATTGTCCAAACTGATTAAATAAAAATTAAAATATAAAAAACGTTATAAAAACGTCCATGATTCCGAAAATATTTGAGTTCTCCCTAGAACTGAAATATTTTCGTATTCATTTTCACAAGTAAATGCATTTTGTTACGATCTCTTGTTGCATAAGTACCTACGTACCTACAATAAGACAGATATAGAAATGAATAGATAAATCAGTAATATATAGTGGATCCGGGTTTTTGTGCAAATACGGAACACCAGCATGACAAGGTTAGACAAAGTCAATATGAAACTAAGTACACGGTCTCATTTTTTCAAGTGAGTGGTAGATAGGTACACTTGCGTGACAAAAAATTATAATCTTATAATCATTATTAATCACACAGGTATTTTAATAATCATTCAGTACGTACTTATTCTATGATAAAAGCGAAAGTGTAGCTTTATATAGGTATCAATAGTCACGACACGGTTGGTATAGTAGCTTTTTACTGTGACTTTGTCCGCATGCCCTTTAATTTTGGTACATAAAAGAGCCTCTGTCTTTTTTGAAGATTCAGATTATATTTATATTAAATATCACCTCAATCAATTCAACCGTTTAATTGTGACACACAGAATGACAGATTTATGATATTGGTATAGATATTACGATTGAAAGCATTTTATTGACTGCATGTCATATCATAAATAAGGTTATATTATTTCTGTGACTACACCAAGCGTCTTTTTTAGGATTTAGACGTTGAAGTAACTGTTTGTATCACTGCTGTAGTAGTACAGAAAGAAATTCTCTGAGAATAAGCGTAGGCTTATTCTCAGAGAATTTCTTTCAAAACTAACATAAAATATATATTATTTGTTGAATCTTAAATTGAATTTGATAAGTCAGAATGATTATTAGTGTTATTTGTTTTAAATGAGGTTTAAGCGAATTACTGATTTTTATCCCTAAACAAAAGCGTTATGAAGAAAAACGCGATGAGTGATAGCAATATTTTATTAAAACATCAATTGTTTTTATTGGTATAAGAACTAAATGGTTAGGAATTATTGGCCATTGACGCTGATTTTAGTGGAAAAGGTATTATATTACGGACTAAAAGAGGAATTGTGACGCGGGAGGCAACAGTGGTCAAAGTCGTCCGTCATTCGCGGTACTGTGGGAACGGCAACTGTGGTAGCTGTAGGTCGTCATAGTATGGCGTCGAAAGGAAGCTGTTACAGCCCCTGTAGATGAGCTTTATGGAGACGAAGTGCTAGGGGAACCGGAGGAGTGTCAAGTCGATGGGAATATGTTTCCATCTTGTATAATCATGATATACAGTTGTCATGATGTAAAGTAATGTCTGTTCTAACACGTATTATTACCATCTTACAATAAACGGTATTGTTTAGTATGCAGAGATAGATCAGGTATTCCACACGTGGATGAATTGAATTCTCATCGAATCAGGGTTGGAACTCCAAGTAGCTAATATATTATGAAATATTTCTTATTACAGCCGTATCGGATGGATAAACCAAAATATTATGTAGTTGAGAGCAGTCCCTTGAACTGAAGCATTTCTTGAGTTTGTCTTCCAATAAAGATTTTATTGCTTTATCGATCAAACTGATAAAATATTAATTACCTTGGCCATGATATAGATAAACGGTAGACTTGTACGCCCAGACTCTCGACCATAATGATGTCTTGCTTATACTTATGGTAAGAATCAGCTGCGACGTCTCCGTTTGAACCATCAACCGCGAATTTAGGATGCTTGTGCAGATATGTGTCCCACATACTTTCACCTTTGCCTGTAAAAAACAACATTGAAGATTAAAAAAGAATAATACTTATGTGTCAGTTTGTTAAGACTTTTGATTCTTAAATAAAGGAGCATGGCGGTAGAGCCCAATGGTGGTAGAGCTCCAGTGACGGAGCTCGCGGGCGTATGCACCACCGCATTACCTAATATACTTGCCGCTAAATGATAGTGTTCAGCACTATCGTGTTCCTGTCAGGTGGTAATGTACGGCCCTGTAATTTCCGGCACAGAGGCGTAACACCTTAGGCTTCAGGAGTGGTAACGCATCTGCACTTTGTCCTTGGTCTTTGTGTGAGTGTCTATAGGCTGCAGTCATCACTTAACATCAATGTAAACTGCATGCTTGTTTGCCACTTTCAGTACATAAAAAAAAATGTACAAAAAAATATTAGAAAAGATCATGGTGAAACAGCTGTGGTGTTTTATATAAGCAGAAATACATAAAACCAATGACATTATGGATGAAGGTGATGTTAAAATGGCAATTGCATTTTTTGGTTATTGCACAACGACAAAATTAAAATTATGGGTATAAATTTACGGAAGCTTGTCGTGCGATAAAACGGCGGGAACAAATAGTCAATGTAGGCAAGGGTGGACAAGAAAAATGAATGTTAATTTAAAACCAATTGGTCTTGTTTCGGAATAATTTTCCACATTAAATTTTTTGTATATTTTTGTATTGTGTGTATTTATTCACAAGCTTTTATTTAACTTGCTGTGTTATTATGAATGGATTCAATTTTGCAGTTCAATGTATGCTTTGTTTGACCCGACTGACTGATTTGTCCTTTCGTGCTTTAGTAGTTGAAATGCTTAAATTTTTTTTTCATCAGGTTTGAGCTGATGAATAAATCATCATCATAGATGGACCCCCATGACCCCATCAGAAATTCACTATTTTAAGCAATTGCATAGCTTTTTATCGAGGGTTTTGAGCGCGGAGACCGGTTCAAGAAATTTCGGTCTTTGGACGACAGGAATAGCGAGTTTTACATTAAAATGTCCACGTTGGAACATTAAAGGTGGGGTAGACTCTAATGTCGACAGGAACGAGCAAAATAAAAAAAAGTAAACAAATTTTAATATTAACACCCGTCGCTGCCGTGTTCCGGTGAAATGATAATGTACGGCCCTGTAATTACTAGCTGCAAGTAGCTACATATTTGTGTTGAAGACTCGTGGCGTTTATTCGTTTGCCTCTACCTCTAGTCTATTTGACATTAATGTATTTCACATTCCTTTTTGTTATTGTGCAACAATTTTGCACTAAGCGTTTTTGGAAAATGACAACAACTGTGTGAAAGTCGCTCTCTGGTGATGGTAGAGTTCCAAATGTAGGATCTCGAGGGTTTAGGCACCACCGCATGCAGTTCACAATAGTTCACATAGATCTAAAGTCATGAATCATAGGTCAAAATGCAGATACGTTGCCACCCCTGAGACCTAAAGTTTTTATGTCTCTGTGATAGTTTAAGCGGTGGTATATTGCCATCTAACTGGAATACGATGATACCTCATTCCCAGATAGATTAGGTAATGCGATGGTGCCTACGCCATGGTCGTATCTAGAGATATTTTGCAGGGGGTAAGTACCTTAGCATATGTATAACGATATCAGCACTAACGATTCAGCTTTATTTATTGTTAGAAAAAATCTGGGGTGTGCACTGTCCACCCGGCTCCTCAAGTTTCTACGCCTATGGGCGTGGCCCTCGAGTTTACGAAACACATACAAAGTGAAATATCGCTATCATATCCGTGTCATACTTTATTACATAAATATACGTACATATTCCTTAAAAAAAAACTTGCAAAGCTAGTTATACGTATACTAACGCCTACTCCCGCTAGTCGCATGTACGCCAGTCATACATTCTCTTTGCAATATAAAGGTCAATGCAGGCTGAAGTTGTTGAACGCACAGTTCAAGTTCAAGGTTGCCAGTCGTGGAAAATATACATATCTTAAATTACACGCGAATTGAAGACAAAAAAAACCTATTTGCTTGAGACGTGTATGAGTGGAATTAATGCGTCTTTTACTCGTATTTATATAAGTTTAACGTTTTAAGTTGTTTACTCTTGACGGTATAATCGTTTTCTATATTAGTTTTTCTGTTTTAAATAAAATAAAGAATAGGAATATGATATCAGAAATGACACTGGTGTTAAAGGCAAAATACTGATAGAATTCGATCGAAAATGTGTGGTTATAATATGTATAATCATAATATCCACAATTTCGTTACTAACTACACTTATATAAGTGTATATTTACTGGTCAAGTGTTCAAGAGAATAGGCACCACCGTATTACCTAATCTATATCTGCCGCCAAATGGTGGTGTTCAGCACTATCGTGTTTTAGTTAGATGATTATGTATAGCCAGGTAATACCTATCACAGAGACATAACAACTAGTCCCGGGAGTGGCACTGCATCTGGATTTGGTTTGCATGATCCCCGGCTTATTGTAGATGACTTTAAGCTGCAATCATCATTTTACATCCACATGAACTGCATTCTTGTTTGCCACCTTCGTTTAATAAAAAAATAAAGGGTGAAATCAGCATTCAAGTAAGTTACTTGACTACAAACTTACTTTAGTTTGGCCGATGGTTTTGAATGCCTACTTCTCTGCTGTATACCTACGCATAGTTTTTTGCTTTTTTTAACTTCTTCAAATGATAATGCTGTCTTGTTTACATACAAGCTATTGTATGTATGTATGACACCTGCATGCTCATTTGCTACCTTAGTTACAGGAAAAATACAATGCGAAGATGGAGACGTGCCTAATGTTTTTTTTGTAACAATTTTTGCTTTTCCTTTTTATTTTTTTCCGCGTTCAGATACTTTGTACCAAAATTCCTCGTTCTTACTTTAATTAAAGCGAAGGGTCTAGAATGTTACTTAATATTGACAGTATTATGTATTGAACTGACGTTTCAATTCCTACATTAAGCACGTTTATGAAAGGTAACTGAGGCCGTTGACATTCGCCTATAGTTGTTTATCTAGAAACAACAAAACTTTGAACACCAGTAAATAAATAGGGCGCGAACAGATTGTACTATTTTGAATACATAAATTATTTAAGCTACGATTTTTCTTGTTTGCCTACTTTGTTTACCGTAAGAACACATTATTGTAATGGGACGCTATCTCTCAGTTCAATAGTCTGTTTTAAAGATAAATATTCTTCACTTAACATTTGATTAATGATTAATTTTAATATTCTGAGATAAAAAAAAAATACCTATAGTAAGAACTCCTCCAACAACAAGGATTATATTGGCAAAATTGCGTAGTGCGATAGGACAGTTGCAGATAATGAAAAATTACTAGAGTTGGCAAGGATTGGATGTTCGCGACGGACGGCATAATAGGTATATTAGGTATATCATACTGTCCGTATCCTACCGTAAAGTCAAAATCATAAAAATTGAACTTTTATTCCGTTCCGGTGATTTAAAAATATAGGTATTCTTAAATGAAAAAAGGCATGCTCCGATGGTTCGGGCATATAGAAAGAATGTCGAATGAGCGAATGACTAAACAGATATACAATGTGAATGTGGATGGTTGCAGAGGCCCAGGAAGACCACACTGACCTACCATGACCAAATAGGTCAAGTTCTGTCTGATGGTGGTGTCAAAAGTCTTAGGAATCGGCGTGCATGTATGAAGAGAATGATGAAGGTAGACGAGGCACGAGAGGTTTGTCAGGACCGGGATATCTGGCGCTCTACACTCTCTGCCTACCCCGTTAGGGACCTGGCGTGAAGATACATATGTATTCTTAAGGCCATTAAAATGTATCTAGTCATCGACACGAACTCAATAACATTGTAGGTGCCTACATTAGACTGAACTTTGCATTGTTTATTATTCATTCACCACGAAAACGTGAAACAAATGATACAATTTTATCAAAATATTTAATCTTATTGCAAAATGTAAGCACAAAATTATGAGCATATCATTTAGTCAGAATCGTGCCAAATTTCATGCATCCATTGTTAGAGCTCCTCCGTAGGAACACCTGTGTAGGAAATGTATACAGTGCTAATATGATTCTCATAATCTTCTCTATATGTAAAATTCTCGTGTCATGATGTTAGTTACCACACTCCTCCGAAACGACTGGACCGATTCTCATGTAATTTTGTGTGGTTATGTATAGTGCGTACAATGACAGGCGGTTGCATATTAAACTGTAAAAACGGCTAGCCGCGCGGCTATCCGCTCCCGCGGCTAACCGCTAGTGCGTTAGGGCGCTTAGTTACGAATAAGGGTGATTCTCACCAATTTTTTTTTTCGATTAATGGACTTTTAATTTTTATAAACGTCTAAGGCGATACAAAGATCGTCGAGGCAGCTAGTAATATATACAAGAAAGTGTTTTGATACACAGAAAATTCAGTAACGTATCTTTATATTATTTTTTACATCTGCACTGGAACTTCTAGTTTCACGTACATGATTTTAACAGGCCACTTCTACTGCATATATGCTTTAGCTGCCTCAGTAGCGTAGTGGTAGCAGGCCACTACTACTGCGCTGGTGGTCCTGGGTTCGATTCCCGGGTCGGGGACTATCAGAGATAACGGTTTAATATCTTAGTCTGGTTCTGTTGGGATTTTTTCATTTTTTGGAAGTTTCCAGTACCTCGGAGTTTGGTAATGTGCCCGGAGATGGCAACAGGTTTGCCACCTGTTACATGGGCCAAAACGTAACCGGCGAGTCGTGGGTATTTGCATGTATACTTGAATCTCATATCTATCGGAGATAACCGTAGGTGCTGAAAAATCATTTATCTCTGATTGATGATCTATTGGGTTTTTTTTCTCATTTTCTGGAAGTTTTTTTTATGTATAGAAAGTGGCAAACATGCGTGCAGTTCACATTGATGTTAAGTGATGACTGCAGCCTCAAAAAAAGCCACAGGTCAAAATGCAGATGCATTACCACTTCTGAAGTTTCTCAGCATCTCGGCGTTAGGTAATATGTCCGGAGATGTCAACAGGGTTGCCATCTCTTACGTGGGCTAAAACGTAGGTAACCGGAATTCTAGGGTGTTTGCATGTATGCTTGAACGCATGTATTTCCCTCTGTCTAAATACAGGCGTGGAGTTATTACGTATCTTTATATTTTAGGCTTATAAAGGCTATTACACGACACGGTATTCAGGGTCCGGCAGAAAGGGTAGGCGTGGCCTCGCGCCGGGTTGCCGCTTATTACACTATCCGGTCGCAGTACAAATACACAGGCCGCTCCGGTCGCCCTAATTAGGGCCCTAACTCCCTAAATGTTATTACACTACCCTGACTCTTGCTATCGTACCCTGAATACCGTGCCGTGTAATATGTGCTTAAAAGCCAAGTGTACCCCAAAACTTTAAACAAAATGAACGTTGGTAGTTAATAGAATACCTACTAAATATCGAACCAGTTAGGTGGGTATATAACCGAAATTATTGTAATATTTTATAGTTTGCTCGTGTAGTACTTTTACGCTCTCTTTGTTGCTAGTTTTTAGTACTTTAACTAGCATAGTATCATGATAATAGTATGTTGTGAAGCAATCGGTTAATGCTACATAATTGAGTAATATAGGTACATGATACAAAAATACACGCGTTGTTTGATTATTTTACTCTTTTATATACACAGCTGGAAGTAAGTACTCATACGTCGAATTATTTAAATTTTAGCATCGAGAAATCGTAATGAATTTGTGGTTGTTTAATAGCTGGTAAAGTTAAATATTTGGCAGTACCTAGAAAGATCTAGTTACAAGCTTTAAGTTTTTGATAATAATCAAACCTCTACGTCATGTTACTAACATATCTTTTGAATTCGTACTTATTTTTTTACACAACAATAAAAGTGTGGAAGTGAGTGCTATTTTATTTTATAATTATTTGTAAGGAAGTACTAACATCATATCGCAATATGGTTGGTCAAACACTACAGAATAAAATAACAAAAACAATTATTCATGTTTAGTATTAATTATTTAAGAACCATTGTACTAATCTAGGAAATACAGTATGATAACTGAAATAAAAACTATAGAAAGGGTCGAAAATTCAGAATAAAATTCTTTAAAAAATAGGGTTGACATAATAAAAACCTGTCTTAATATTCGTATTTCTGTGGTTGGCATAAGTCTAATCAGAACAAAAAAAACCATAACGCTGGAATCGTTTCCCTCATTCAAAGTAAATTGCTCGAGATATGGTGCAGTCAGGATAATAAAATCATATGATGCAATATATTATAAATGAAATAAACGTATTGCATCATGGCAACGGTTCGTGTAAAAAGGTTCAACCATGAAATCGTAAAAAATAAAATCATTTTAGACCTATGACCAGAAAAGTTAAGCAATATAAAGCAAGTCAGCAATGGATAACCAATTTAGAGGTCACTTATTCGTGATATATGATATTTAAGTTACTAAGGTAGTAAGTAAGTAATAAATATACAGTTAATCATTTCAATTATCAGAAATGTTGGAATGATTTGCTGTACAACCCTTATCTACTCGTATAATCCCAGAAGTTACCAAAATGAAATGAAAAATACGTAAACAAAATTGTTATTTAATATGAGAAATTAAGATAATGGAAAAAGGAAATTCCTGCTATCTCGATTGACATATATTCATTGATTACTTTTGTCATCAATTTCACATATTAGCGTATCATTAACACACTCGTTGGTAACAAAGAAACGTAACGTGGTAATTTCTAATGGGTTTTACCAAATAAATTATGTGTTTATAATGACTTCAAGATGCGAATTCAAATTTGATCATCAACTACGACTGTACTAAATCTTTTAAATTTAAATATGACGTACCTCCTTCTTTCCATCCTCCTTCAATTTGATATGCAGCCGATGAAACTCCAAACAGAAAATCGTCTGGAAACGAGTAATTGCTCAACCCAGAGCTCGCTACTAGTGCACTCACTCCATTTGTCAACCACAGCAGGCTGTAGACAGACAGGCTCGTTAAAATAGATTTCTCACATTTAAAAAGTATTACTTTTACGATGTAATTCTTAAAACACGACACTATTGGTTAATCTAAGGAATAAGATTAATTTGTCACGAACGTTAAAAACAAACACAAAACAAACATCCCTATATATTTAAACACAACAAAACACTACGATTAAAAGATCGCTTATTAAACAGTATGTGTTTTAAATTCATATAGAGTCAAAATGTTGTCTCTATATTTTTTTATGTTTTATCGATCACATGATCTAAATTGATCACGCCCTACTTAGTATAGCGTGTGTAATATTTCGTTCTATAAAAATATTGACCTGAGGCTAAGTACTAGAGCTGCGCTCCGGGCGACTCTACTCGGGCTCTGCATTTTATCAACTAAACCAAGACATAATTGATATCAATAAAGTAAGCTTAATCGTTGCCTTTAAGTGCGGAACAACCTTGTGGGGTTTCCCTTAGAGATAGATCTCATTATACCTCTGTACCTGTTACATATTTGTGTGTATGTGAAATGGTCGGGTTGATGGTGAGTGATAAATGACAAACAGCAAAAATAGTCGTATGTCAATGAGGAAATTATGTTGCCAATTTTTTTTATTGCAAAGAATTGACAGACAAGCAGACGGGCCACCTGATGGAAATTGGTTACCGTCGCCTATGAACATTTGGAACATCAGGGGAGTTGCCAACGCGCTGCCAGCCCTGAAAGACTCTTTTGATGCCTGTTTTTCCTATTTACTGATAATAGAGCTCTAGTAACAGGCCTCGTAGGCAGAGTGTGTAGGAACCACAGCATTTTTTAATCTACTTTCCTCTTAATGGACAGGGCTCGAGCGCGTAGGAGCCTGAGCATTAGGTACTTAATCTACTTCCCGCTTAATGGTAGTGTTCAATGGTATCGTGCTTCAGTTAGGTGGTTGTGTACGTCTACATAATATCCGGCACAGAGACGTAACAGCTTAGGTCACAAGAGTGGCAACGCATCTATATCGTAATCTTGTTTATAAGTAGACGTTTATAGTCTATAGTTTTTTTTTGACGACCCGGTTAGTCCAGCGGTGTGAGTGGACCGTTTGTTTCAAAGGGTCGCGGGTTCGATCCCCGCACCGGGACAAATATTTTTACGGCCTACAGATATTTGTTTCGAGTCTGGGTATTTGTGTATGTGTTGTGTGTACAACGGCACCCACGAAACAGGTTTTTACCTAATGTGGGGTTGTGTGTAAACGTATTCTGTTATGATTTTTTAGTATGTATTCATTTACCATAAGAAAGGTATTATTATGTATTTTTGAAAGTGAATACTTACAAGTGGCTTATTTGCCGCTTGCATGACATAAAAAAATATCAACCAACGTGGGACAAAGTCAGTACTTAAAAGTTTTTTGGGGTGGCATACTAATGTATGTTTTTCATGTCATGCAGGCAGTTAACATGTAGGGCAATGCAATTCTTTATTTAGCGACAGATAAATTATATATCTAAGTATTTTATGAGAACGCAGATTTTTTTTTTAAATATGTGTTTTTTTAATTAGTACCCACGTTTTTTGTACGTAATTACTACGCCATTAATTCTTAAATGGCCAATTAATGCTTGAATACCTATTTCATTTGTACTTCAATTAAAATCATATTATTATATAAATAACTTATGTACCTCCGTTATGTCGTGCTTTATGTAGATTTATTGCAAAATGAATTGCTTTGTTTTATAATAAAAATAAAGTGTGCGTACAATGTAAATAACCCAATAACATAACAACTTAAGCGACTGAAGAAAATGACTTGTTGTGACGCCATTTTTCCTTGTTTTTCAAAAGAAAAGAAAAATGGTATAAGGAAGCAAAGAAACAGCTATCAATACTCCTTAAAGTGCTCTAATGTATTTGATATTGCGGTTTCATTTTTTCATACGTTCAAATTGTGATTGCATTATTTTAGGGAAAAAGTTTTTCTGTAAGTATTCCTTACTGTGCCCGCGACTTAGCCCACATTCATATTCTGCTGTTATTTGGTCGAGATAATACATTTAACAAAAATATAGAAATCCGAACTCGTCTTGGATTTCTGGGGTTCTGCCGATTCGGACGACTCGGCGCGGGCAAGTGAATTTCTAAAATTAGCTCCGTTTGGATCTTTCGTTATGTTTGTTGGCATAGTAGTAAGGTAATCTATCTTATTTCATTATATTATTATATTTTCATAGATATAATGAAAACTTTTAAAAGAAAGAACACATGAATAACGCTGCAATTTTAAAGGAGACGGGTAATTATAGGCCCGCAAAATCTTTACCAGTTAACCAAGAGGTGAGTTATTGAAGTAAGTATCAAAAAAGTGTTTTTTTTTTTGAGGTAAAAGACAAAATACACCGTCATTTTAAATATACAGAAAGCGAGAAAAGTTAGTAAAACAAATAACATAAGAGTGAGAGAAGGTAGAGAACACCTGGGCCCAGAACGTATGGAATAGTATTTATTCTCCTGTGTTAGTTACAAGTTAATTTCGACCAATAAGCGACTACAATGCCTGATAAGAATTTACACAATTATTGTCAATTGAGTCGACATTCCACGCGAAGTTGCATCTATCCCGGACACATAGACGGACGTACTATTGATTCATAAATGATTTATTCATCGTAATAAGCCGATAATAATGGCTTTGTAAACTATGAATTAACAACTGCATTTTGATTTAAAATGTGAACTGGAAACATAAACAAATATCTGCGTTTACGATATCTTTTGGTTTATAATTGATGATTATACTAGATAAACTCAATATTGTATTAAAGTTTTAGTTTTTAATATTTTATTACATTTTAGTTATAATTTCGTATGTTAAGTTTCTGTCAAATTTGTCATGTTAAGTCTAATGTAAAGTTTGATTCTGATTGTAAGTAAATGTGTTCTAAAATACTTACATATCTTTTTTAATATGCATATTGATTGCTTCTGCAGACAGCGTGGACGTAATGTATTATACAATGTTCACCAAAGTCGTTAATAAAAACATGTTTGAATGGAATATCATAATTCCATAATAACATAAGTTGATTAAATGCGGCAATACTCGAATTGAAGCGTATTGTACCACAAATGTACCCCAATTTTTTACCTACCTATATCATATCGACTCATCTAGCTATGGCGGAAGTGAAGGGCAATCAATTATGTTAGATTATTAACAATTAATAATGTGTGTTGCCCATCAATTATAATCAACATAAACAAATCAAATCTCAGCATTATTGCTATAGCAATAATGCTGAGATTTGATGTTATAACATACGTTTAAAGGGATTTAATTGATGTACGGAAAACACGAGAAATCAATCGAAATCAACGTGCCGCACGTGAGATACTTAACATAACAGAATTCATGATATTGCTTTGTAGTATGATTGATGTATTTTTTTTATATAATGGATGAGGCAAACAAGCTTGCAGTTCACACTGATGTTAAGTGATGACTGCAGCCTATAGACCACACCTGAGGCCTAAGGTGTAATGCCTCTGTCTGTCTGTCGGAAATTACAGGGCCGTACATTACCACCTGACCTGAACACGATAGTGCTGAACACTATCATTTAGTGGCAAGTATATTAATACGGTGGTGCCTACACCCGCGACACAGTAAATAGATACAAACAGTATGGAAACTAAGCCCATTTTATATAATATTTACCTACACTCCATTGAAGTAACAGGGATGTCACTAAATTTTTTAAATAAGGGTGTTATTATTTTAGCATTTACTGACGTTTAGTCAATCGTATTGGGATGTTGACTATTTTTTATTGGTTACCCTGTAATAGTATTGGATAAATAAATACTATTTGTCTTTGAAACATATAGTCAATAAGTACTTAAAAGTTGTTAAGATATAACGATTCAAAATGTTGCGAATAGTGAAATGACTCAAAACGGCCTAAACGACCCAGTTAGTCCAGCGGTGCGAAACAACCGTTTGATTCGAAGGGTCGCGGGTTCGATCCCCGCACCGGAACAAATATTTGAATGGCCTACAGATATTTGTTTCGGGTCTGGGTGTTTGTGTATGTGCTGTATGTGTACAACGGCACCCATGACACAGGTTTATATTATACCTTACCTACTGTGGGACTGTGAGTGTAAGCATATTTTATTTTTTTATTTTTAAATAAAATTGCAGCACGTTATGACGTCACACCGGGGTAAAATAGTTTACAAATAATAATATGTAGTCTATGTAGATAATCTTATGGTGTTGGTTAATACTGCAACGAGTTGTCGAGACCGGGCAAGTTTCTCTTTCCCTCACCCACTCGGGTAAGCAGGATAATAAATAGCTGCCTGGACGAACTTCGTATCGCCTTAAAGGTATAAATAAACAAATAAACCGTCCAAAAAATCAAAAAAAATAAATGGTGAGAATCATCCTTACCATTTAGGGATATAAAAAAAGACTACAACCGATTCTCATACACACAAAATTTCATAATGATCGGTCTAGCCGCTGCGGAGGAGTATTGTTACAAACACTGTCATACGAGATTTTTTTTTATATGTTAGATATTATAACAATACAACATTCTTGCCTTTCGAAATCACCAGGAAGTTTAAAAAACGACAGCTCCGGTTTTGATGATGCAGAGTTAAAACAGTCGTATACCACGCAATACGCTTGTGGCATCTTTAAAACACTCGTGGAAACAAAAACAAATCACAACGTGACCGCTCGTCTCGACGCGACACTCGCTACTGTAGCACCGCGAGAACCGCTTAGAGGCCTCGTAGATGCGCATGTTTGTGTGCGTGTGCCGTTTTGAACGCTTTGTACGTAGTTTCCTCACTGTTCTATATTTACATTGTGCCCGCGAGCTCCGTCACTGGGGCTCTACCACCATTTAAATATTATTAAAAGAAAAATAAGACCGTAAATAACCGTACGACACCTAAGGGGCGGGTGTGTGTGACACTCCCTCACGTAGCGCGTGAATAAATCAAAGGGAGGCGTTACGGTAATGATTTATTTCAACTCTTTCTCTCATAAACTCAGCTCGATTCTTCTATATTTGAACTTGTTTTGAATACCGTATGTCTTCTTTATTTTGCCAGCAGACAGTGAAGATAGTTTAACGATAAAATCGAATGAATATGTGATAAACTACTCATGGAAGTATAATTGTAAGTTGTTTTTACACCAACTAAACCCAAACTTTATAGTCAGACATTTGAGTTACTTTTTCTAACCTACTTTCTGTAAGCCTCTTGACCCCACCCTCTGACAGTACTTGACCTAATTAGTCAAGGTAGGTCAGCCTTGGTCTTACTGGGCCTCTATGACCATCTACGATTGCATTATAATTCTTTACCTGTTGAGTCATTCGCACATTTTTTCAAATTGATGATTTCAATTTTTTTCGAATCATTGGAGTTTGCTTCACACAAAACCACTTTCTTACAGTTGCAAGGAACCTCTCCTTCTGCACATTATTACGTTGCCAAAACACGACAACGCTGAAAATTAAAATTTGGTGGATTAGATTAGATAACGCTATTATATCTGCAAACTTCAGTTAACTACTTCGCTTCGATAGTACTCGTAAAATATAACGAATCAGGAAATAAAAAAGAAATGACAAAATTGATTGATCGAATGCGAAATATTTCAAACGGAAGAAAGAGCTAGTTTTTTCATAATGAATTTTTAAATTATTTTTCATAACATCGATCAATCAAAATTTTATTTTAGGTACCTAATACGTTTAGATGATACACTATAATTTGACCTCCGCTTTGCAATTTAATTGTAAGCAAGTAGTAATATATTATTATGCTATTAATTACTATATTTAGGTAATTAATGCTACTTTTAGTGGTGATAATGTTCCAGTGCTGGAGCTCGATTACGTAGGCTCAACCGCATAACCTAATCTATCTACCGATATTCAAATGGCGTTTTACTGGGCGGTCATATGGAATCCGTTATTTCTCCGTCCTTGCCACAAAGTACCCAACGCAGGCCTATGCATTTTAACAAAAAAAAAACACTTACCCCCTTATTATAACGTAAACGTATATTAGCTAAAGTGTTGCTAATCTCTCCTTTGCCTTTTTCTATCCTGCACATTTGACAATGCAACTGACATAGACAAAGCATTCTATAGCTAAAACGTATCTAATGTACGTTTTTGAATAAGGGGGTAAATGTTCAGGGTCTCATAGCTGGAAAATCGAAATTTATGTGATTTACCTAATTCCATAATATACTTGTATTATAGGTATACCAACCAAATAAATTCAATACCAAATACAATAATAATTTTTTTCTATGTTCATCAGGACAAGGTCTATTTACAAAAGCCCGAAAAATACGTAATTTCCGTGGCACACTATGTTCATCAGGACAATGTCAAAAAAATGAATTTTTCGCGATTTTCAGCAAAACGGTAAGTTTAATCAGAAAAATACCTCAGACTAAAATTGTAGATCATTAAATTATCTATAAAAAATATATCAATACTTTTTTCTCACGAGACACCGTTTCGGAGATATCGCAGTGTAAAAAGTTGTAACAGTTGCAATTGTCATAAAATGCACACGTTTCCACGCCACCTATGAGGTAGTGTACTTAGCGCGTTTTTTTTAACGTGGTTTCCCCAGTAGACCTACTCCACAAGTCAGTAATTATCCAGTTTTTTTGACAAGGACCTGTCGCTATTGTGGGCACGCGTGGATTACGGTGGATCTACCCGAATATACGCGTGCGTGTACAGGTCCTATAGCGGAGACGGGGAGACAGCCCGCTTATTCGAGCACATCCAACAGGTGGTCGACACAGTGCTTGTGCAGTATCCTTCTGCGGAGTTGGTGATTCTTGGTGACTTTAACGCACACCATACGGAGTGGTTGAGTTCCCGGATCACGGACTTCGCTGGAAGATCTCGCGACGATTTCGCGTTGGCTAATGGACTCTCACAAGTTGTAACCGGGTTTACCCGGATACCAGATGTCGAGGGTCACACTGCCTCTTTGCTGGATCTTCTGCTGACCTCACATCCTGCCAACTATCAGGTGGTGGTCGAGGCTCCCTTAGGATCCTCGGACCACTGTCTGGTACGCACAAAAACCTCGTTGTCGGTTCGAGCGCCGCTGCGGCCCTCGGCAACTCGACAAGTGTGGCATTACAGGTCGGCAGACTGGGATGGACTGAGGGAGTTCCTGACGTCCTACCCATGGAGGCAGCTTTGTTTCTCGTCGGAAGATCCGAGCACGTGTGCCGATGCTGTAACCGATGTGATACACCAGGGAATGGAATGTTACATTCCGTACTCTGTGGTATCCATTGGCGGACAGTACCAGCCCTGGTTCGATAAGTCCTGTGCTGTGGCTTCTAGTCACAAGCAGGAGGCTTACAGAACCTGGACTGCGGCTCACGCTTGTAAGGATCCTAATGCCTCCGGCCTTAAGAGAGCACTCAACGCTGCATCCAGGTCCACTAAGCGGCGCATGGCCAAAGCGAAGTCGAAGCACATCGGTAGAGTTGGCAGGAAACTAATGAGACACCCTCCCGGGAGCCGTGCCTATTGGTCTCTTGCCAAAGCTATCGAAGGGAATTTTTGTCGGTCATCTTTCCCACCACTGCGTAAAATTGACGATAGCCTGGCCCACACGGCAAAAGAGAAAGCTGACCTTCTGGGCAGCCTCTTTGCCTCAAACTCGACTCTTGACGACATGGGTATCACAGCGCCTACTATCCCGCGCTGTGAAAGCTCTATGCCTGACGTCAAATTCACTCAGAAGAACGTCAGGCGAGCTCTTTTATCCCTTGACGTCAAGAAGTCGAGTGGGCCGGACTCCGTCCCTGCGGTGGTGTTGAAGATGTGCGCTCCCGAGCTGACCCCCGTTCTGACGCGCCTGTTCTCGCTTTCCTACGATCAAAGAACCGTACCGTCTGCGTGGAAGACCGCCCTCGTGCACCCGATACCCAAAAAAGGGGATCGCAGTGACCCGGCCAATTATAGGCCCATAGCAATAACCTCCCTACTCTGTAAAGTCATGGAGCGTGTGATCAATACTCAACTGCTGCAGTATCTAGAGGATCATCAGCTGATCAGTGACCGCCAATATGGATTTCGTCATGGCAGATCTGCTGGTGATCTTCTAGTATATCTTACGCACCATTGGTCCCACGCCTTGGACAAGAGTGGGGAGGCATTGGCTGTAAGCCTGGACATTGCTAAGGCCTTTGACCGGGTCTGGCACAGGGCACTCCTCGCGAAACTTCCATCCTACGGTCTTCCCGAGAGGCTATGCAACTGGACAGCCAGCTTTCTGTCTGAGCGTTATATACAAGTCTTAGTTGACGGTCAGCGCTCAGACAGACTTCCTATCAACGCTGGTGTGCCGCAAGGCTCTGTGCTATCTCCCACGCTTTTTCTTCTGCATATCAATGAAATGTTGGAGCAAAACTCCAATTTTCATTGCTATGCGGATGATAGCACGGGAGATGCACACTATACAAGCCGTGCAAATGCCTCTCGGACACTTATCGAAGAAAGCAGGACTAGACTTGTGTCTGAAGTCGAGCACTCTCTGGAGCGGGTCTCAGATTGGGGTCGACTCAATTTAGTGCAGTTCAACCCCTCGAAGACACAAGTCTGCGCGTTCACCGCTAAAAAAACCCCATTGATTGTAGCACCACAGTTCCAGGGCACTCCGCTTGCCATTGGTAAGAGTATCGGTATCCTGGGCGTTGACATATCGAACGAAGTGCAATTCGGGAGTCACATTGAGTGTAAGACCAAGTTGGCATCCAAAAAGTTGGGGGTGCTTAACAAAGCGAGGCAGTATTTCACATCGGGGCAGCTACTACAGCTTTATAAGGCCCAAGTGCGGCCCCATCTGGAATACTGCTCTCATTTGTGGGCGGGAGCCCCCAAATACCAGCTTGGTCCACTTGACTCCCTACAAAAACGCGCCGTTCGTATTGTTAACGATCCGGGACTTACCGACAGGCTCGAACATCTGAGCCTGCGCAGAGACATTGGGAGTCTGTGCGTGTTGTACCGTCTCTACAATGGTGAGTGCTCTGCGGAACTGTTTGACATGGTGCCACCGTCTCTTTTCCTACACCGTACTACCCGCCGAAGAGAGAAGTTCCACCCACACCGACTGGACACCTGGCAGTGCTCAACGGTGCGGTTTTCGCGTTCGTTCCTGCCCAGAACGTGTAAATTGTGGAACGAACTTCCCTCTGAGGTGTTCTCTAGGTGCTACAATATGGGGTTCTTCAAAAATGGCGTCAAAAGAGTCCTTCAGGGCTGGCAGCGCGTTGGCAACTCCCCTGGTGTTGCAAATGTTCATAGGCGACGGTGACCACTTTCCATCAGGTGGCCCGTTTGCTTGTCTGTCAATCTTCAGACATAAAAAAAAAAAAAAAAAAAAAAAAGTTTAATTGAAACTATCGTAAATAATTGATATTAGCCAAAAAAAAAGCGATGTTGATAAAAAAAAAGTACAGACATTTATTAGTCGGAGTCGTAATTTTCGAATTCTTCTCGATTTTCTCCTTGTTCTTCTTCTTCTAGATTTTCTCCTTTTTCATTTTCTTCTGGTTCATCCTCGTCTTGGGTGCAAGTAAATTCAGCCAATAACGATGTATCGCAAGTTGGCTCGTTGACGTCGAATGTATCATCAATTGTTGGTGATTCAACATTAGAGCACGACTTGCCTTGGCAACTTGTACACGCCATAGAACAGAATAGACCCACTTTTTTGCAACCACATTTAGCGCTGCATCCCTTTTTGCAGTTGCAAAAAATTGCGTTTAGCAATTTTTCCGGCGCAGGTGGAAGCAAAGTTGGACTTGGTTCCAATTCATTATTTATAAACTTCCAACCCCAGTCTGTTGGGTCTTTCTGACAACCAAGCCACACTTGAACTTGGTAATATACCCGAAGAAGATGTTGATGAGCAGCAGCCGACGTTGGAGGAAGACAAGCTAACTGTACCTGTTTTTTGCTTTTGGTGTTTTTGACGAAACATGCATACTGATGTTTAACTAAGCACGTAGTTTTTTTAGGAGCCCCGTACATCGAAAGAAGAAAGCGAATGCCACTTGTGATGATCTCATGTTGAGTTGAATTACAGTTTTGAAAAACTTCAGCACATTCAACTAAATTTTGTTTTCAAACATTTTGAAAACTGTCGTTTTACCCCTCCTACAAAATGCAGATGTCGTATCACAGCCAGTTATTGCATGCAGAAATAGTATGTGATTTTGACTCTTTGCAAAAGAAGATAATAAGCTTTTAGAAGTATATATTTCCAATTGATGTTGAGCTTTTCCTGGTTTTAAAAAGAAAATAGTTTTTTCAGTTGGAGTTCGAGCAGCGAGCAATACGATCTTCACCAACAACAATAATTGTATTACAACTTTTTACACTGCGATATCTCCGGAACAGTGTCTTGTGAGAAAAAAAGTATTGAAATATTTTTTATAGATAATATAATGATCTACAATTTTAGTCTGAAGTATTTTTCTGATAAAACTTACCGATTTGCTGAAAATCGAGAAAAACTCATTTTTTTGACATTTGACCTTGAATAATTTTTTTTTCCACACACGGGAATGATGGGGAACTTTCAGCTATTGTTTATAATCGTGTTTTGAACAATTGTACCAAAATTCAGCTTGTTGCGAATTTATGTAATTTCACCCTAATTTTTTGGTCTAATTTGACCGGACTACTACGTTTTGTCTCGGAAAATGTACAGTACACGTGGGAAACATGCTTTCATTTTGTTTTCTCTTACGTAAAATATACTGCGACTCACTAGTCGGGCGCTGAGGTTCGGTGAATCTCAGGTGCGGAGCACGAGGCCCCTTGGATTTGGGAGAGGGAGGGATAGAGCCCCCTTCTTAAAATATGGTTAAGTAACTGCGACTCTCCAGTCAGCAGCGGAGTTTAAGTGAAATGCAGATGTGAAGCTCGAGCCGGAGATTGAGGGATTCACCTCCTCTTGAAAACTGGTAACTCCAGTCGAGAGCGGAGATTCGGTGAGATCTAGGTATGATAGCTTGGTAGGAGGTTTAAGGGGTGCGATCCCCCTTAAATATCCCCAACCAGGTCAGCCCAGAGGTTCCGTTGTGGAGTCTCCCACCGAACAGTTGAAGTGACCTCCTACTTTTCTAGTGCTTTATGTGGACGAAAGTCCGAAATTTCGGCCAATAAAACCATTTAGGATATATTAAAAAAGAGATCTGTTATAAGCTTCCTGCGAACAGCTCCAACACTCCTCTAAACGTTGTGAGTAGTAATTAGCATCTACTTAGTAATAAGTTTCCAAAAGATGGCGTGAGGGGTCTTAAATGAATTCATTTAATTACGTACTTATTGCTAAATCATTCCTCTAACAAAACTCTTTCAGGAAAAAACTGCTAGACGGATTTGAATGAAACTTTACAGTAATACAATATAAGGTTACAGAATAAACTATAATAACATTAGAATAACATAATAATAATGGCAACCCATTATACATCCCACTGCTGGGCACGAGTCTCTCCCCTTTTTGGGAGGCCTGGAGCTTACTCCACCACGCTGCTCCAATGCGGATTGGTGGAGGTGGGTGGGTTAGTGGCCAACCCACTGTCGGATGTTTTCAAACCGCCCATAAGGCCTCCGACAAGGTTTAACGACTGCTATCCATCGATAGCAACCGGGACCGACGGCTAAACGTGCCCTCCGAAGCACGGAAACGCGCATTTAATTTGCCACTAGCGGTCACCCATCACACTACCCGACCGCGCCCGTAGTGCTTAACCGAGCAGATCGCTTACGATCTACACCAGCCGCTGGGCCATGCGCGCTTCAGAAGACAACATCAGAAGAGAATAACATATAGGCTACAATTTATAATTAAATTAAAAGATTAAAAGTAACACGGACGAAGTCGCGGGCAAAAACTAGTAATTATAAAATAATTTGACTTTTCATATTCTGTCAGAAAACTCGCCGCTTATCCAAAATCAATGAAATATGTTTATTACGAACGTGTTAGGTGCCCATAGACTTATAGGTATCGTATATTACTTCGCGAATCATTGAAGGTGCCCATGTGATTGAGCGGCCAGTACAACCAAAGTCATTGACACATAAATTAAGAACAATGAAATCACACTCATTTAAAACAATAGCTAAGGCTTTTGTTAGTAAAATAAACATTTTTGTTACCAATATCACCATCCATTATTATTTAGAATCTAAAGCGGAACTCTAAGTTTCTGTAAAAGCCTTTCTTGATCAAAATAGTTTCATGAAAGCCGATGGTCTTGGAAGTTATCCAAAACTATTTATGGTGAATTTTCGATGACTCGGTAAAGGACGTCTAGTGGCATTTCAAACAATTCGGTTCGTCGAACTCTAAGATTGGATTGAGTTCTTAAAATTTTCCATGATAATAGCTATCAATAGTTCATCCTTTGATTGGGATTAAAGCTGTTTTATGTCTAAGTACCATTTACTAAAAGATTATTTAATGCGTAATTTTTTGGGCTATTTGTTGTATTATGAGCACTGTGTGTTAGTGTGTTAACATTGTTAACTAACATATTATACATAGCAAAAATGTTATAATGTTAAATCGATTGCGCTCCATACAGTTATTCAGCGTTTATCACGCTGTTTGTTAAGTGAAATACTTTTCGTCTTTTGAGAATATTCTCGAAGTTTTTTTTTATGTAGGTACGGAAGGTGACAAACAACAACATGTAGCTCACATTGATATTAAGTGATGGCTGCCGCCTATAGATACCTACACAAAATAATGATTGTTAAACTCACAATATGTAGAAAATAAATATCTACTCAATAAAAGCCATCCTTAAATATACACCACTTTTTCAGGAAGAAAAAAAAATGAACCGTCTATATTCATTAACTCAAGATTCATAAGCTCTACAATTTCTTCTCTTAATTAACTCAGTAAAGCTTTTTTTATTGCGGTTCATTTCATGGTGACTACTGCACTTCTTATTTCATGCAGTTTTCTTTTAATTTAAACTACTGGAGCTTGCCTGCAACTTAGTGAACGTTGATTTTAAAATACTAGAAACAAAATGTAAAGTTGATGTTCAGAAAATGATAAAATACAATGTTGAAACCATTAAAAGCCCAAATATATCTCGTAGATACGTTGATCAAACAATATAAACATAATTCAACATGTTACGGGAATAATGCACACTATCTAACACTGGAACACTTGGAAAATCGTGTTATAATAATAATACATGAACTGAAATTACATGTTTATGTATTTAATATATTTTATTTAAGAAGTGCCGAAACCCAGCGCTCCGAAGCCCAGTGTCCCGAAGTCGTGTGTCTTGACGCCCAGCGTTCCGACGTCGTTCGTTCCGACGCCCAGCGTCCCGACGTCGAGTGTCGAACGCCTAGCGACACGAGGCCCAGCATGCCGACGTCGAGCGTCCCGACACCCAACGTCCCGACACCCAGCGTCCCGACGCCCAGCGTACCGACGCCCAGCGTACCGACGCCCAGCGTCCCGACGCTCAACGTCCCGACGCCCAGCGTTCCGACGCCCAGCGTCCCGACGCCCAGCGTCCCGACGCTCAGCATCCCGACTCTTAGCGTCCCGACGCCCAGCGTCCCAACGCCCAACGTCCCGACGCCCAGTTTCGACGTTCAGCGTCCCGACGTCGAGCGTCTCGACGTCGAGCATCCCGACGCCCAGCGTCCCAACGCCCAACGTCCCGACGCCCAGCGTCCCGACGCTCAACGTCCCGACGCCCAGTCTCGACGCCCAGCGTCCCGAAGCCCAGCGTCCCGACGCCCAGCGTCCCGACGCCCAGCGTCCCGACGCCCAGCGTCCCGACGCCCAGCGTCCCGACGCACAGCGTCCCGACGCCCAGCGTCCCGACGCCAAACGTCCCGACGCCAAGCGTCCCGATGCCAAGCGTCCCGACGCCCAGCGTCCCGACGCCCAGAGTCCCGACGCCCAGCGTCCCGACGCCCAGCGTCCCGACGCCCAGCGTCCCGACGCCCAGCGTCCCGACGCCCAGCGTCCCGACGCCCAGCGTCCCGACGCCCAGCGTCCCGACGCCCAGCGTCCCGAAGCCCAGCGTCCCGACGCCCAGCATCCCGACGCCCAGCGTCCTGACGCCCAGCATCCCGACGCTGGGCGACGTGGGCCCTGAAATTACATGTTTATGTATTTAATATATTTTATTTAAGAAGTACCGAAACCCAGCGCTCCGAAGCCCAGCGTCCCGAAGTCGAGTGTCTCGACGCCCAGCGTTCCGACGTCGTTTGTCCCGTACACCCAACGTCCCGACGCCCAGTGTCTCGACGCCCAGCGTCCCGACGCCCAGCGTCCCGACGCCCAGCGTCCCGACGCCCAGCGTCCCGACACCCAGCGTCCCGACGCCCAGCGTACCGACGCCCAGCGTCCCGACGCTCAACGTCCCGACGCCCAGCGTTCCGACGCCCAGCGTCCCGACGCCCAGCGTCCCGACGCCCAGCGTCCCGACGCCCAGCATCCCGACTCTTAGCGTCCCGACGCCCAGCGTCCCAACGCCCAACGTCCCGACGCCCAGTTTCGACGTTCAGCGTCCCGACGTCGAGCGTCTCGACGTCGAGCGTCCCGACGCCCAGCGTCCCAACGCCCAACGTCCCGACGCCCAGCGTCCCGACGCTCAACGTCCCGACGCCCAGTCTCGACGCCCAGCGTCCCGACGCCCAGCGTCCCGAAGCCCAGCGTCCCGACGCCCAGCGTCCCGACGCCCAGCGTCCCGACGCCCAGCGTCCCGACGCCCAGCGTCCCGACGCCCAGCGTCCCGACGCCCAGCGTCCCGACGCCCAGCGTCCCGACGCCCAGCGTCCCGACGCCAAGCGTCCCGACGCCAAGCGTCCCGACGCCAAGCGTCCCGACGCCAAGCGTCCCGACGCCAAGCGTCCCGACGCCCAGCGTCCCGACGCCCAGAGTCCCGACGCCCAGCGTCCCGACGCCCAGCGTCCCGACGCCCAGCGTCCAGACGCCCAGCGTCCCGACGCCCAGCGTCCCGACGCCCAGCGTCCCGACGCCCAGCGTCCCGACGCCCAGCATCCCGACGCCCAGCGTTCTGACGCCCAGCATCCCGACGCTGGGCGACGTGGGCCCTGAAATTACATGTTTATGTATTTAATATATTTTATTTAAGAAGTACCGAAACCCAGCGCTCCGAAGCCCAGCGTCCCGAAGTCGTGTGTCTTGACGCCCAGCGTTCCGACGTCGTTCGTTCCGACGCCCAGCGTCCCGACGTCGAGTGTCGAACGCCTAGCGACACGAGGCCCAGCATGCCGACGTCGAGCGTCCCGACACCCAACGTCCCGATGCCAAGCGTTCTGACGCCCAGCGTCACGACGCACAGCGCCCCGACGCCCAGCGTCCCGACGCCCAGCGTCCCGACGCCCAGCGTCCCGACGTCCAGCGTCCCGACGCCCAGCGTTCCGACGCCCAGCGTCCCGACGCCCAGCGTCCCGACGCCAAGCGTCCCGACGCCAAGCGTCCCGACGCCAAGCGTCCCGACGCCAAGCGTCCCGACGCCAAGCGTCCCGACGCCAAGCGTCCCGACGCCAAGCGTCCCGACGCCCAGCGTCCCGACGCCCAGAGTCCCGACGCCCAGCGTCCCGACGCCCAGCGTCCCGACGCCCAGCGTCCCGAAGCCCAGCGTCCCGACGCCCAGCATCCCGACGCCCAGCGTTCTGACGCCCAGCGTCGGGACGCTGGGCGACGAAGGCCCTGAAATTACATGTTTATGTATTTAATATATTTTATTTAAGAAGTACCGAAACCCAGCGCTCCTAAGCCCAGCGTCCCGAAGTCGAGTGTCTCGACGCCCAGCGTTCCGACGTCGTTCGTCCCGTACACCCAACGTCCCGACGCCCAGTGTCTCGACGCCCAGCGTCCCGACGCCCAGCGTCCCGACGCCCAGCGTCCCGACGCCCAGCGTCCCGACGCCCAGCGTCCCGACACCCAGCGTCCCGACGCCCAGCGTACCGACGCCCAGCGTCCCGACGCTCAACGTCCCGACGCCCAGCGTTCCGACGCCCAGCGTCCCGACGCCCAGCGTCCCGACGCCCAGCGTCCCGACGCCCAGCGTCCCGACGCCCAGCGTCCCGACGCTCAGCATCCCGACTCTTAGCGTCCCGATGCCCAGCGTCCCAACGCCCAGCGTCCCGACGCCCAGCGTCCCGACGCCCAGCGTCCCAACACCCAACGTCCCGACGCCCAACGTCCCGACGCCCAGTTTCGACGTTCAGCGTCCCGACGTCGAGCGTCTCGACGTCGAGCGTCTCGACGCCCAGCGTCCCGACGCCCAGCGTCCCGACTCCTAGCGTCCCGACGCCCAGCGTCCCAACGCCCAACGTCCCGACGCCCAGCGTCCCGACGCTCAACGTCCCGACGCCCAGTCTCGACGCCCAGCGTCCCGACGCCCAGCGTCCCGAAGCCCAGCGTCCCGACGCCCAGCATCCCGACGCCCAGCGTCCTGACGCCCAGCATCCCGACGCTGGGCGACGTGGGCCCTGAAATTACATGTTTATGTATTTATTATATTTTATTTAAGAAGTACCGAAACCCAGCGCTCCGAAGCCCAGCGTCCCGAAGTCGAGTGTCTCGACGCCCAGCGTTCCGACGTCGTTTGTCCCGTACACCCAACGTCCCGACGCCCAGTGTCTCGACGCCCAGCGTCCCGACGCCCAGCGTCCCGACGCCCAGCGTCCCGACACCCAGCGTCCCGACGCCCAGCGTACCGACGCCCAGCGTCCCGACGCCCAGCGTTCCGACGCCCAGCGTCCCGACGCCCAGCGTCCCGACGCCCAACGTCCCGACGGCCAGCCTCGACGTTCAGCTTCCCGACGTCGAGCGTCTCGACGCTCAGCGTCCCGACGCCCAGCTTCACGACGTCGAATGTCTCAACGCCCAGCGTTCCAAAGCCCAGCGTCCCGACGTCGAGTGTCCCGACGCCCAGCGTCCCGACGCCCAGCGTTTCGACGCCTAACGTCCCGACGCCCAGCGTCCCGACAGCCAGCGTCCCGTCCATAACCGAATCGTTTTCGGACATATTTGATATCCCTACTTTATATTATAAATGCGAAAGTAATTTTGTCTATCTGTCTGTCTGTCTGTTACCTTTTCACGTCCAAACGATTGAACCGATTTTATTGAAATTTGATTCAGAGCTGAGAGCTGACCTTAGGAAAGAGCATAGGCTACTTACTTATTTTAAAACGATATCTACGCGGGCAACAGCTAGTAGGTAATATTTTGTCCCAAAGTTAATGACAATTAAGGAAATTATGGTCACCCATTTGGTGAACGGTCAATACAAACGAAAATGAGACTAATGTCTATCCAAAATAAAATTCTTCGAGGTGCGGGGTTCTTTTCCTGGCGATAACGAACACATAGAAGAAATAATTATTCAATTAAAAGTGCAGTCATTTGGAAGGAATGCGCCTAAGAACATTTCAATGATTATTTTTTTATTTTTTAAGATAGATTTTAATAAACATCTATACAGATGTTTAAAATTTACAGAATATTTCATACTTAAATTGTTTGTGTTTTGGATTAGCATTCAAAGTTCAAATGCTCGGATTAGCTTATAACTTTCAATGACGAGCGCTTTTGGAGTAAGAACTACTTTGATGTGAAACAAAATTCTTTACTCAATTAAGAACTTTGTTTAATTATGGTTACAGGTTAGATACAAAATCGAAATATTGATATTTAATCAAGATTGGATAAACAAGACTTATTATAGAGTTACGAGTGTCAGAAAGTTGATTTTTTTTCTTCTTATAGCTACACAAATATTTGTTACCTACTTGTTAGAGATATAATACACGAATATTATTCATGTCCTCTACAGAAATGCGTGGATAGCCGTATCTTAAAAACTACTGAACAAATTTTGATGAAACTTAGACTCTTCCCTAAATTGAAACATACCACCTTTTGAAATATACCACCTTTAAATAGAAATAGCATATTATTACAAGCATAATATTCAACTCATATATTTAGTAGATTATCAGCAGAGCATCTTCTTTTGATTATAAAAATTAGTTGTTTATGACATAAGAGGCACATGTCTGTCTAAATATGCGTCCAAAAAACGAAGTGAACCATAAGTGAACAGACCTCAGAAGCGGCAGGGAAATGTTAGAAATAAGTTTAACCTATTACCCCAGTTAAGATAGAAATAAAATTTGTGGGAACCCCGGCTACGGCAGTCGAAGGGTGCAGGGAGTGAACTTACACATTACACATTATCTTGTTAGGTTGAACATGATAACTTAATTAGTAAATTATTTTGGTTACGTACCAACTTATTACAGTAAGTCATTTTAGGTTAGCTTAATAAACTTTAACTTGTAGAATGATTGAGAGTATGCTTATTTTTTAAACATATATTCACTGATTATTCGGTCAATTGTGAAAAAAGAATTGGGTAACACCGCACTGTCAAATACCTTTTCTAAGCTTATGTTAATTTCAAGAGGGTTGTTAATAACATCGGTGCTCGAACAAACTTTAATGTCATGTTTCTATTAAATTCAAGGACCAATGCATTAGTATTCAAACACGGATCATTAACCCATTAGTCCAACAAAGTGCTATGATTTTCAATTTAGATCAGGCAATTTGGTATTATGCCTGAACAACGTTATCCGCCGTGAATTAGTTAGCGTGCTTTCATAATGCTGACTAGTTTTATTTTACAGTTCTCTCCATCATTTATAAGATCAAGGACTATCTAACACTTTTCATGAGGTTCCAATCTGCGCTGACATAATTTGAATCAATGTTTCATTCCAATTAAATATTAAATTTAACTGCCTCAGTAGCGTAGTGGTAGCAGGCCACTACTATTACGCTGGAGGTCCTGGGTTCGATTCCCGGATCGGGGACTATCAGAGATAACGGTTTAAAATCCTTTATCTCTGCTTCTATTGGGATTATTCCATTTTCTGGAAGTTTCCCAGTACCCCGGAGTTTGGTAATGTGCCTGGAGATGGTAACAGGTTCGCCACCTGTTACATGGACCAAAACGTAACCGGCGAGTCGTGGGTGTTTGCATGTATGATTGAATGCATGCATTTACCTCTGAAGTGACGTATTTTTTTTTTTAATATTAACGTACTTCTTAAATTAATTAAGTGACTTTTACTGGTGGTAGAGCTCCAGTAACGGAGCTTGAAAGCGTAGGCATTACCTAATTTATTTATAACTAATTTTAGTAATCAGTGCTATCGAGTAGCAGAAACGTGGTAATAATTGCAGTACATTGGAAAATAACAAATTAGGTCTCAGGAGTTCAACTCTGCTCAACACATCTACATTGAAATTGAAATATTGATTAGTTATAAACAAAAATAAATATTGAATTGATTTAAATTGATCAATAAATACGATACGTATGGTCGTTGGCCACTATCGTGGCTTAAAAATGAATCACATTTTATTTTAAATATGATCAAACAGTCAACACAAAAAGAGATCCATAGAAAAACCTTTAGAGCGTCGCTACTATCTAAACTTACATATCATAGCTAACATCATGAGAAATCAGACAGTTATGTATAGGTGTACTTAACTATTCCAGAAATTACAAACTCAAATGAAATATCAACAAATTTGAAGGTAGGCAAATAGTTAAGGCTGTAAGCACTTGCAAAAATGTAAATCTTGATTCAAATGCGTTTGCAAGCCTTGATTAGAAACTGGCTCTTTGAGCTGGTGCTGCAGACCGGAAGCAATTCGCTCTGATGTACGAAATCAAATCCATGAGTTAGGACCAATTTGTATTAATGTAATTTTTATTCGTTGTTACCTAAAATACTCTCCGCACATTGGTACAAATAAATGTTCTTTCTATTTCTATTTCTATTTCTAAACCTTTGACGAAATTGCTGATCCAAGTTTTGCTACTTTTCGAAATATTCAAGGCGAATATGAATGCCTAAAATAAATGAGATATGCCGAATTCACCTTTAAAATCAATGTGTGTTAACTATGTACTACTATATAAACAACTTACTTTACCAAATACAGTGAAAAACAAAGCAAAATACTCGCAGCCAGCGTTCAATTGTTTATACTTACAAGCCCATTTTTATTCTGTCCAACAAATAGGCCTGTCTCACGACGACAAATTCGGGAATAACGCTTACAATAGCTTTCGAAAAGGTTTTCTGGAATCGATGATTGTCTAGATATCGGAATCGGCGCGTTTAATATTTATGGCCTCGAATATAAAATTCACAGATGTTTCAAGATGAAAACATTATAAATTCCAATTTTGCACTTTAGTCGGGCGGTAGACATGCAGATGGGCGAGGAATTTTGCAGCGATCTGCATCGGTTGCAAAACTAACTTATGGTAATCTGACTATAAGTTACAGGCTCGGCTGGTAAGCTTTTCAATTTTATTGGGATACTTTAAGCTTTAAGTTTTCGGTGAAAATTGAGTTTGTGCACCGAATGATCTCTCATATCGGTTTAAAGTCTATTAAAGTGATTGTTTCAAAGCCAGACTGAACCATTTAAGTTCAAATCTAGCTAATACTTCCTCCGATTTTCTTTTGACTTAAAAATAAATGTAGACGCTTTGTTCTTAGTATCTAGTTTCTGATTTGTATCAGTGTTAGTCGACTCTTGTTACGGAAATAAACTTGTCAGGAAACGCAACTCTGTGTTAGCGAGAACTCACGCAAGATTTATGGGGATATGGGTACACCTACTTTGATACGATTCATGGAATTCCTCGAAACCGTTTTATTACTTCCGTTTATGTCGCAACAAACAAGAACAGTAAAATTCTGAAAGTACTAATTTGATTCTTTAAGGATCATTATTAAAAGTTGTTAGGATAAATTTGAGTATGCCAATATGGGAAAATATTTGCGACAAATTTTCTCAATAAACCTTAACCGTACAGCAACATGTTCGCAATTTTATGATTTATTGCGTCCAAACTTACCACAATGACATAATTTATTTGTAGCTCTATTTTCAGCGTTCCTTTCTCAAATCTCACTAATATTATAAAGCTGAAGAAATTGTTTGTTTGTTTGTTTGTTTGAACGCGCTAATTTCAGGAACTCATTGTCCGATTTGAAAAGTTTTTTCAGTGTTAGATAGCTCATTTATTGAGGAAGGCTATAGGCTATATATCATGCTATGACTAATAGGAACGGAGCAGCGCGAGCAAAGCCCGCCCCGGCTTTGCTCGCGCTGCTCCGTTCCTATTAGTCCGCTAGTGAAAAATAAAACTCTGATAAGATCACTTGTGCTTGTCTGTCTCTTTGTCACTGCCAAAAGGGTTCTTCGAGAGAACAAGACCGATTGTGTTGAAGTTTGGCATACATGTAATTAGTAATCCAAACATAAACGTGTAACAGAACCAATTAAATTTCAAACATAAATGAACTCTATTTTTGTTTTATATTATTTCGCATTAACACATGCTTGTGAAATATATTTTATTTAAAGAAAAATGGAAAGAAAAATTTGACTTCAGGCGAGACTCGAACTCGCGGCCTACTGGGAATCAAGTCCAGCCGCTCTTCCAATTGAGCTACTGAAGTCCTGCCCGATTTATCAAATCTTTCCTTCACATTTATTGCATTGCTTTATGGTAGCAGCAGCGCCATCTATTGCCATAAAGCAATGCAATAAATGTGAAGGAAAGATTTGACAAATCGAGCAGGACTACAGTAGCTCAATTGGAAGAGCGGCTGGACTAGATTCCCAGTAGGCCGCGAGTTCGAGTCTCGCCTGAAGTCAAATTTTTCTTTCCATTTTTCTTTAAATAAAATAGACCTCTATTTTGTTTGTTTTCGCGAGCTTCATACATTGTAGTGAGTAGCTGAGTCTGCCCGTGACCACGGCAGCTGGAAAGCGACCAACACGTCGGGTATGAGAAGAAGTTTGGAAGTGTTGTAGACGCGAGAAAATCCGCAAATTTAGTTTCTTTAATGTATTGTGCGATCTGCTTACCATGAGACAGATAAGGAAATCAACGATTTTTGTGCATACAACATAAATATTTTTGAAGAAATTTAAGAATATACTTAGTGACCATTCCCCTTTTTATCTTTGAAAGTGCTGGATCTGAAATTGAAAACTTTTCCTAACTTGCAAATTACAGAAAAACCTATAAAAAGCTATATTTATGTACATAAGACAAAATAAAAAATCCGTAAATTGTACAGAACTCTGAGTTTAACTTGAATGTGTCCGGTTTTTTACTTTGACGTGTGTTCTAATAGAATTTATTGCGTGTAATATTTCATAGAGTCAGTGACAGCGACTGATGAGCATTCGAATTTCACATTGTTATTACAGTTATATGGTTAAAGCACTCTCTTAGCGAACTGAAACAACATACCTAGTTGGATATTGGAATGCTAATGGGTTCTTACCAACATTTCCAAACATATTCATAATGAGCATATAAATTCGTGAATCGCATGCGATATATTCGTGAAAACGTAAATCAATTACTTAGTAAGTTATAGTTTTCTCAATTTTTATCATTTCAAAGCTACGTAAGAAATAAGGTCGAACCTACTGACAGACTAAGAGACTGTCCTTGGTTTTTTTTATGAAAAAAATGAAAATAAAAATATTTTGCATATTTTCTCAGAACAGGAAATTAAACTCTAAATATTCAGTTCAATCATCATTATTTCAGCCGAAAGACGTCCACTGCTAGACCAAAGCCTTCCCTCCCCGAACGGGGTATGTTATATGCCATAATCGCCACGCTTGGCATGCGGATTGCCCATCTTGCGTTATTGCACTTATTAACACCCCATTGGAATGGTGTGACCGCCAATTTTCAGTTGACTGACTCCACTAGTGGAAAAATTATTCCAATGGATGAACATTCTTCCGCTAATGAGCGGTGGGGTTGTCACGTCCCAACGCCAGCATTTTAGTTTTTTTTATGTCATGGAAGTGGCAAACAAGCATGCAGTTCACATTGATGTTAAGTGATGCCTGCAGCCTATAGACACCCACACAAAGACGAAGCTTAAAATGCAGATGCGTTACCTCCCTCCGTAAGGTGTTATGCCTCTGTGCCGGATATTACAGGGCCTAACATCACCACCTGACCGGAACACGATAGTGCTGAACACTACCATTTAGCGGCAAGTATATTAGGTAATGCGGTGGTGCCTACGCCCGCGAGCTCCGTCACTGGAGCTCTACCACCAGTAAAAGTGACTGCACTAGTGGAAGAATTCTTTCAGTGGAGGAAAATTCTTCCGCTAATGAGCGGTGGGGTCGTCACGTCCCAACCCCAGCAGTTCAGTAGCACCTAAATATTTATATGTTACGAGCCACGGAAGAAGTTATCACGTTTCATGACTAACAAAACATTTATGATATCCCAAAGTTTTATAACATGACATAGAACTTTACATGAGATAAGTTGGCAACAAAGCATCTGGTCCCTCTTAAATTAGACGAGGCAATCATCATATTCTAAATGTCTACAAGCTATGAATATATTTCACAGGTTATTATTTTTATTTTCGACTTCAACTTCCTGTTTCCGTTACACTTCCTTCCTTTAACACCTTATCATTTGTATAACGTCGTTAATATAAGCATCATTGAAATTTTTCCCCTTTTGATTTCACGTTCGCTTAACTTTTGATGTTCCTTATACGTGCTGTAAGGATTTTTTTTTTCATTTATTGGTATTGCAAATGATGTAACTCTTTATTTACACATTTGAAACATATAGGTATGTTTAAATATTTATAAATGAGTGTTGTTGTTCTGGTGATTTTACCGCTTACTATCTTATTGTTATAAGGCATATTCAAAATTCAAATCATTTATTTCAAATTGGTCTACAAGTACACTTTTGCATTGTCGGGTTATAAGCTACCTAGAGAGAATGACTTATAATAATAATCCAATAGGTATTACTATATACCAATTTAATAACCGATACGTGAATCATCAAATTTTTCAATTCCTTCATAGAAGAAAATGAAAAATCTGTTCGTCATAATCATAGTCATTCACTTAGCAGAGTTCCAAGTGCAGGCACTACTGAGAAGAACTCCGCTACTCAACCAACACAGCGTGTTGCTCTTTTGTCAAAACCTTAGATTTAATACAAATATTATTAAATAGAATAAAGATAATGTGAACGTTCATGACATATAAATATTTGCGTATAAACACATACGCAAATACCCATCAACAGCTTAATATCGTGATAGAAAATAGAAAATAACACCCGCAAACCACAACAGACCAGTCCCCACAATCAGCACCCGTTCACGAGTAAGACGCATGTGGCAGTCATTGCTCTCTTCGACCAATTTGAAGGTAAGTGAGCAATCCGTCACACGACGCCTTTTATACCTCTACTGGTGGTACTGCCTCGGTAGCCACTACTACTACGCTGAGCTCCTGGGTTCGATTCCCGGGAAGAGGGTTATCAGAGATAATGGTGTAAAGTCCTTTATCTCAGGTTCTATTGGTGTTTTTCCATTTTCTGTAAATTTTCCAATACCTCGAAGTTTGGTAATGTGCCAAAACGGGCCAAAACGGATCCGGTGAATCGGCGCCTACCCCTTCGGGGATTACAGGCGTGAAGTAACGTTTTTTTTACGTTACTGGTGGTAGAGTTCCACTGCAGTAACTCGAGAGCGTAGGTACTACCGCATTACAGTTAATAGATCTATCTGCCGTCAAATGGTAGTGTTCAGTACTTTTCAAATTTGCCTTTCTACTTTAACGTAAGTTTGTAAGCTTTTTCTTACCTTTAGTTTGCGGTATCTGTGAAAGGGCCCCATTTTAAAGTTTGTTAGTGCGAATACCGCCTAAACCACATATAAGATAAATGATCCTCAAAATTGCAGCTTTGCTAAAATGACGTTGGTCCGGTGACTCTGGGATCTTGGACTAATACATAATAATATTGATGTAATGTTTTACCCAATACTTCTTTTTTAATTATTTTATTACATACATATTTTTTGTTTGACGTTAACATTTGTAGTACGTTATTATTATATTCAATACAGTGAAAGAAAAAGTCCTCAGTCTAAAAGTTAATGTCCGTAATTCTCAGCTTTGATATAACCTACTCGTTTAACCAAAATTCCTCGAATTGTTAAATCTTCCAAAACTGCATTTCTGTGAATAAAATCAATTTTAATAAACTTTTAGTTGGCGCTGTGAACGCGAATTTCGATTTTCCAAACATTTTATGTCATTAATGCTTTTCTGTAATAACATTAAAATAATGGTGACTTCAAAAATAAATCACATTTAAAAAACTACTTAAGAACTAATTAATCAAAAAAATTAACATGTAATCAATAGATGTTGCGTCGGCAAAATCGTAAGAAAACAAGCGGCGATGGCGTGGTGAAAACTCGCTTTCCCAAATCGTTTAACCGTTGGGTTTAATTATGAAACATCCGCGAGAGCTCACTCATCAGGCTTTAAGGCATCTAGCAATCCGCATGCGTAAACCGTCCAGACCTATCAGAGTATTCAGTACCGAAAGAGAAACGGTGCCGAGGTGACGCCCCATCTCTCCACCATGAAACACATTTACGCGATCGTGACGCTCGCATTGATAGACCAAAAGTATTCGAACAATCAGTGACTATAACCTTTGTGAAGACGTGATCTAAAAACAATTTTAACATTTTGTGTGATATAAATAATAATTAAGATTAATGAAGTGCAGTTTCCAACTATTTCGAGTGACGTAAGAAATAGTAAAGAAGCTAAAAACTTAAACATAGTCGTGATTGTGAAATAAACGGCACGCAAAGCAATTCATATTTTAGAAACAAGAAAGATCTGATAATATTGACATATGAAAAGCTATGTATGGGTAATAATACAACTGTCTAGCGTAAAATACGGACAAGCAATGCTCGTAAGATTTTATCGCTGTTAGGGTTCCTTCGTGTGCTTACTTCCGTTTGTGATATGGACGTCATAAATTATGCATAAGATATATGCGAAAAAAATAGACCTTGTCCTTAATTGTCGTAGTGTCAGTACAACGTGACGCGGTCATTATGAACGATAAATCAGACGTCACATGAAAGTTATTAATCCGGAAAGGATCAATGAATAAATTAGGCTACTGTTTAATAGCAAAACCTTTCAGGGTTATTGGTATTGTTTATTGTATAACAAAATATACGATTTGCATTAAGTGAGTTAGGGTATCTATCTACGCAATACTTATCTAAAATATTACGGTATTTTTAATATTAAATTTAAGAAACAGATAAATAGTTTTTTGATGTGATAGTATTTTAGAAACCCATTGATGTTATTTAATTTAATACTGAGCTAATGTAAAAAAGTTTAGACCACACCTTTGAATACTACAGAACTAAACGCCTTTATGTCTATAATGAAATCTAAGATACGCTCACTAGTGTTAAGCCAGGTCAGTGATGTGATGGGTGAGGCCACGGAATTAATTTTCTTCAAACATGCTGTGTTTTGGTACTGTCATTACGTTATTGATTCCGGTATTCAGAAATGTTACATTAAGGCTGGGTTGCATCATATTATTTGTTAAAGTAAAAGTTAATAGAACATTTTACATTAACTTTAACAATTATGATGGTGTAACCCAGTATTAGTAATTGTAACTATATAAATCAACAGTGCTTGAGCAGCTTATTCTACGACACTGATTACACTGACATATATCTGCATCACAGTTATTTATATGGAAGCGAGAGCTGGGTATGCAGGAAAGAGCATGAAAGTAAGTTGAACGCGGTCGAGATGAGATCATTGCGCAAGATCTGCGGTGTATCACTCACCGATCGCGTTCGTAATGAAGATGTAAGAAAGAGGCTTTGTGTGAATGATAGTATCGGTGTAAAAATGAAAAAAGGCATGCTCCGATGGTTCGGGCATATAGAAAGAATGTCGAATAAGCGAATGACTAAACAGACATACAATGCGAATGTGGATGGTTGCAGAGGCCCAGGAAGACCAAGGCTGACCTACCATGACCAAATAGGTCGATTTCTGTCTGATTGTGGGATCAAAAGTCTTAGGAATCGGCGTGCATGAATGAAGAGAATGATGAAAGTAGACGAGGCACGAGAGGTTTGTCAGGTTTGTTTGGCGCTCTACACTCTCTGCCTACCCCTTTAGGGACCTGGCGTGAAGATACATACAGTTATTTAAAAGACGCCTTCATGCCAAGTCCCTTACGGGATAGGCAGAGAGTGTGGAGCGCCATATATAAGAATATAAAAATAAAGTAGACGAGGCACGAGAGGTTTGTCAGAACCGGGCTATCTGGCGCTCTACACTCTCTGCCTACCCCGTTAGCGAACTGGCGTGAAGATACATACATACATACAAAAAAATAAAATACGCTTATACTCACAGCCGCCCCACACTAAGTATAAACCTGTCGTGGGTCTCGCTGCTCAACACATTACATACACAAACACCCAGACCCGCAAGAAATATGTGTAGGGCGTACAAATATTTATCCCGGTACGGGGATCGAACCCATGAGCCTCGGTCAGCAAACAGTCATCACAAACTACTGGACCAACTGGCTCGTCAAATATTCCGGTCTTTATACAGGTCTCGTACTTCTGCTACATTCGTCATTATCTTTATGCATGCACGCCGATTCCTAAAAATCTTGACCCCACCCGGACAGTACTCGACCTATTTGGTCAAGGTAGGAATCTTGGTCTTTCTGGGCCTCTACAACCATCCACGTTAATACGGTCTATGCTATTCTTGTTTTTAAGCCCTTCAACAAATATAATCGGCAACAATAATTATTGTTGTTTTATATTATTTCGCAATAACACATGCTTGTGAAATATATTTTACTTAAAGAGAAATGGAAAGAAAAAAAGGACTTCAGTAGCTCAAATGGAAGAGCGGCTGGACTAGATTCCCAGTAGGCCGCGAGTTCGAGTCTCGCCTGAAGTCAAATTTTTCTTTCCATTTTTCTTTAAATAAAATATATTTCACAAGCATGTGTTAATGCGAAACAACTTATAGATTATTTTCTGATCTCAGATGTTAGACTTTATTTTTGAATGTGGTAATGAAGAAAAGGTTCACATGATCAAGATAAGAAGTTTACAATAATAAATTAATAATAGTCTCCTTATCTTACTTACTAAGATCATACCAAATGTCCTCGTTACGCCCACTACTGTTATGGTTGAGGGTACTACACTCGAAGTGGTTGACAATTATGTATACCCGGGACAAGCGGTCCAGTTAGGTAGGTCCAACTTCGAGAAAGAGGTCAATCGCCGAATCCAATACGGATTTGCAGCGTTTGGGAAGCTACGATATATCTTCTCATCTTACCACAGTGTCTGAAGAAGAAAGTCTTTGACCAGTGTGTGTTGCCAGTGAAGACATAAGGAACCGAAACGTGGTCGCTCACTATAGGCCTCATAAGAAGGCTCAAGGTCACTCCGAGAGCAATGGAGATGGCTATGCTCGGAGTTTCTCTGCGAGATCGAATCAGAAATGAGGAGATCCACATGAATACCAAAGTAACCGAGATAGCCCACCGAGTAGCGAAAGTGGCAGTCGGCAGGGCACATAGCTCGCAGAACTGACGGCCCTTGGGGATTATCTTTCTAAATCCGTTTTCTAGAGACAAGTAAAAGCATTTGGGAGATATAAAGTCTGTTTGTCCAATCAATCTGAAAAGTTTTGACACAATGAAAACAAGGATCAACTTACAAAATTTGGCAAGTGTTAGCAAAAACATTGTTTCCTCATTGGCCATATCGTTTTAAATCCTGTTGTGAAAAAAAAACCTGAAAGTTGAACTTTTACAAACGCACGTAAGAATATCATTTAATTTCAACTAGCTGACCCGACAAACGTCATTCTGCCATACCATAAACGTCAAAGCCTTTAGTTCTTACCGGTGGTAGAGTTCCAGTGTAGGAGCTTAAGGGCGTAGGCACCACCGCATTACTTAATATATCTGCCGCTAAAAATGGAAGTGTTCAGCACTATCGTGTTACGGTTAGATGGTAATGTATGGCCCCGTAATAACTTAACAGAGACATGACAACTTAGGTCTCAGGGGTGGCAACGCATCTGCATTTTGACCTCTGTTTTTTGTGTAGTTGTCTATTGACGGCAGTCATCACTTCACATCAATGTGAGCTGCATGCTTGTTTGTCATCTTCCGTACATAGAAATAGCCATTGTCGCACAAAATGCCACACACCGTACACGTGCCAACATTTTATTGTTTTTCTTTTACTTCCGGATACGAAGTTATAACTCTTCTAAAAGTTAAAATAAATCAAATAAACCGTACCTTACTGGAAATAAGTTTCGTCCATTGGGATGTTCATTTCGCTAAAACAAACGTCGACTTATCTCCGAATGAACATCAAAAGTGGAATACAAACTTGACATTTTACATACTACACCGAAATACAATTGGGAATAAACTGATGGTTGAAACGAAATTGTTTTTCACTTGTGTTTCGGTAGTAAATGTAACTTGAGCTATTAGTTGCTATTAAATTTTGTCAGTTTTAATAGGTTTGGAACATGACCCTGATCCTATTGGTCTAAAACCTCAAAAACCTCGGTCAGGATATTTTCAGTCACATAGAACTTTAGTAGCTAGAGTACATAGAAATTTAGTTGATACATCGGAAGTAAGGAAGTGAAAGCATGATTATATTTTCTTTTATTCGAAATCGAATCACAAATGAGGAGATCCTCATGAGAACCCGTAAAAACGTAGTTCACCGAATATCGAAATTCAAGTTGCAGTTAGCGGGTCACATAGCTCTGTGAGAACCGATGACTGAAGAGTTGAAGCATGAAGATAGGAAGAGGTGAATATAGGTCTCAAGGTGAATCGATGACCTGGTGTAGGTAGCGGCCAATCACTATATGAGAGCAGCACAGGATTGGTCTTTGTAATCATCTTTGGGGGAGAAGGCTTCCATTGGAGGGGCAGGCTTCCTCCTGTCCAACAGTGGAAGCCTATCGGCTTAACTGATGATTAATGAGTAATATAGCCGAATAAGTACGCACTTAAAGTGCTTTAAATTAATCAAAATTCAAATCGTTCTGTAACCATGTTCTGTTTACTTGTATGTAAATTTGAAGCGAGCTTGCAAGAAATTACGAGGCTATACATTAGAGAAACACATTAACAGCGAGCAATACCATTTAGCAGATTTGATTCGATAGTACGCACTCGATTAAGCATTGTAGCTCCTCCAATTGAAACGGTAGAAACTAGAGTAAACTTATTTCAAATGTTAGCCATATTATAAAAAAATATAAATTAACAAAAAAAATATTAAAGAAATAAATAACAGGCTTCTAAAACCATAAAATTGCAATTTTTACTGGTGGTAGTGATCCCGTGACGGAGCTCGCAGGCGTAGGCACCACCGCATTACCTAATATATTTTTTCCGCTAAATGGTAGTGTTCAGCACTATCGTGTTCCGGTCAGGTGGTAATGTACCACCAGTAAAAAAATAACAATTTATGTTACTTAAGATCATCATCATTAAAAAAAACAAGGTATGCAAAGCCTATCTGGCATCTAATAATTTCCGTGAGCTCAATAAAACTGAGTACAACGTCACTCCGAATGCTCTACAAAAACAAACGAGGCTGCTCTACCCAGAGTACTGTTCACATTTGTAAGTCAGCTTTCAAGCCAAAGGTTCCCTTTGTCGGAATGCCGCTGTGTGAAAGGTTATTGACACAGCTTACGGACTATCTAAAACATCAAAAATTGCACTAAGGTACTTTATAACGATGCTTTAAAAAAATATTTGATCGTGTGTTATAATATAATAACAGCTAAAATATATAAAAATAATAAACAAACCAAATTTTATGTAAGTGCAATATGTTAACGATATTTTGTAATTTTCTATGCTTGTAGATCCGTTAGTTGGTGTTTATTGAATATACATGTACGGCGCCAAATTCAATTAGTTGGATATGAAATTTTAGTTCGTGTCTGAAATTGCTCGCGGCGTTACTCTGATTTGGGGATTGTACACATTTGACAACATCGGTTCGAGTAATTTTGTTGATCGTGGACGTGTTTACCTGATATTCCATTATCTGCATACACTGGATGAAAAAAAAGAGTTAAATATATAATTCGCTATTTATAATTACACTTATCTCGCAAGTAATGTATGGCCCCGTTATAACTATCACGAGACGTAACAAATAAGGTCTCAGGGGTGGCAATGCATTTGCATTTTACCTCTTGGTCCAAGAGCTAGTGAACACTTCGAGTATCGGAACGCCTGTCAGCCTAGAAATGTTCGTAGGGATGAGTCATAATATGCTAAGTATGGTAACCATCGCCTGGCAAGGATCAGCCGGTTACGGCATCTGGATTTCTGATGAGAAAAGTTAATTACATATTTTAGATCTGACAGCCATAGTTTTGCGACCTTAAGTATTGGTAACAATACTTAAGGTCGAGACGTAAGTCTCATTTATATTTGTAGTGGTGTTTCCATGACAACGGAAGTGTGTTTCCATGACGATGAAATTTTTAGGACGAATTCAATAAATTATGTTTTGAACGTATCATGCAAAATGTAAATTGTAAATCAATGTAAATGTGAATTGTAAAAATTGTGAGTTGAAAAAAATGTAAATTGTAACTCGCTATTGATATACGATTGATTCGCTCATTTGCAGAAAACAAATCATGATTTTCTATAAATATCCGAACACACAAAAATTTTACTTTAAGACGCAACATAAATGGTCGCAATCGAGCCAAATCTAAAATATGGAAATAACTTTTCTCATCAGAAATCCAGATGACGTGACGGGTTGACCAAAAGGTGGCAAGGATGCCAGACGATGGTTTTTGTACTTAGCATGTTATGATTCGTCCCTACAAACATTTCTAGCCTTACAGGGCCAACGTTACTCGGAGGGTTCAGTATCTCTCCTACTATCCATTGAACTGTATGTTTGTTTGCCATCTTCGGTATAATAAAAAATATCCATTTGCCTTTGGTTTCACCTAAGTCCACACTATATTAAATTTTGAATTTATTCCATAAATAGCAAAAATTCTCAATTTACATTTCAGTTTCCAATTTCCTGTATATATATAAAAATGCATACTATCAAATATACCTTTCCAACAAAAACATTCTCCGTGGCAATCTAAAACAAATAGAACTCAACTTTAAAAGTTTTAATACGAATAAAGGTGATCAGACCCTCTAGATTTCAATCAACGCTTTACTGGCCTATAAATATTCCTGTATAACTACACGAAACTCCAAGAGTTAGTTAACTGAACATTTCGTTTAGTGCAGCTTAACATTTTACTTGTATCTAAGAGTGGAATTCCCTAAAGATTTATGCACACCGAGTTAACCCTAAACTTGACTGTTAAACGCATCAAGTGAAAACTATAAAAAATAATATACCAAAATGAATAGCTTTGAGCGGTTTTTGTAAATTATTTTATTGTATCAGTGTGAAGCAACTTTTAACTTCCAGCGTAATGATGAATTAAGGTATCTTGGGAACATGAGGTTTTCTTAAAAAATTATTCAATTTGATAAAAAAATACAGTTACTTATATAAATTTCATCTCGCGTAAAGATTCACGCTATAAATGGTGTTAACATTTGTAGCATAGAAACAGGATTTATTTATGAATGTAAATGGTTCAAGATTAAGAAACATGAATAATTGTCTTATTATTTAAAAAATCTTTTCAAAAAAAATCATTCGAATTCCTTTTATGAGACCCATCTGAATTAAAAATAGCACATCCAAATACATTTTTATTATGATCAAAATTATACCTGCAGACGTATTAGATCATAACGTGTTAGAAATGTATAATTATTTTCAGTTGATAAACTAGTTGATTCTTTCATAAAAATACTTGCATTGTACGTTATCTTACTTTAACTTTAACAAATTAGTAAAAGCACCGATTACGTAAAAAAATAGTTATACCATTTTAAATATTAAGTGACGTCATAACGTTGACTCCTAACTGAAACTGGCCGATATGCGCTGGTTAAAGTTGATCTCAATAATCTGTCAGATTATGAAGGAGTCTGTCAACCATAATAACCTTAACTATGTCAAAAAATAAGTAAGTGGTACGCATTTCGCAGAAACTGCTAAAGTAAATGCTATTGTTATTGTTAAATTTCACTAAAACCATTACATTAACAACATTAAACATTTTTTGGTGTAAGCGAATCGTAATTTAGTATTTTGCCCTCAGAAATATACGCCAACTTATCTTGACGAGAATCAATTTTATCTTGACGAGAAGCAAAAGAAATCTGCCGATTTCCTTCAATTCTTAAATTCAGAATGTGTCGAAAACGACGAACTCCGGGGAATTTAAAATATCCGCAGAACGAGATACGTCGATATTTTTAGCATTAATTTGGATCCCCAAAGGAGAATTTTGTCGATCGTTTGTAACAAATTGATATTTTTCATGAGTCCTTCATCATAAGGACTGTCATTTATATCTAGGAAAGCTGCAATTTATTGCCCTCATTTATCATTTTATCGAGTCTCTTGTGTCATGGGAAACTTGACCGAGTACTTGACTGGCTTGTTCTGATCCGTTGAGGGAATTCTGACCTTAAATATTATGACTATCAATTTGTTACGTACCTATTCCTGAATATGAATAATAAGGTATTAAGATTAATGATTTATAGAAGAGGTGAATATTATGGAAATTCATCTAGGAAATTCAATTCGTTTTATTTTTGTATCATCTCAGTAATATTTGTGATAGGCCACTTAAGCCACTGTACCTGATAACACGTGATTTCTGATTTTTAGTCGGGTTCCTAGGTTCTCTATCTTTTGTAATATCCCATAATTGGTAAATATGTAAATAAATATACGATTACATACCTACTATTTATTTTATTTCAGTTGTTGTTTCTTGATCTTCCTTTAATTATTTACTAATATTTATAAATACAGTATAATTTGTCGTATTTTTATTTTTCGCAATAACACATGCGAGTAAATAGAAGAGAAAAAAAATGGAAATAAAAAACATTTTAATATATCCTCACGTATTCAAACAAAACAAACATTATAAAACATTAATTTACGATTTTCCTGGAATGGCAATAGTTTATGGGCGTAATTTAGGATTTCCTCTAAAGCTTCTGAAACCCAGTGGTATAAGATAAAACGTGTGCTTATTTTTTACGTAACAATATATCTTAAAGATAGATCTGTGACTGGCGCTGTTTATTTTCCTCCATTTTTAGCTTCTTCCTTCGCTTTAGAAATATTCCTGTATTTATTGTTTGGATCCCAAACGGTGTCGGTTAGCCACCTATTGTTCATGTCCCTTCCCCTACCGGAAAGTATTTCGATAGGAATGCCTGAAGAAATTATGATACTCGAATAGCTAATATTTACGAGGAACGAATTTTACCTTTAGCTCCATAAATACATAATGGAAAGGTCGAAATTATAGAAGGCTTTCGGGATATAGATTTCGGGTTTATTGGATATAAACTAGGCTAACGTTTGGTTTTGCTTGTAATTTAATAATAATTGTATCTGTAATTTAACTTTTCTGGGGGATGAGTTGCAGTACCGGGGCTCGAAGGCACGGGCTCTCTTTCTTTCCTATGTCTATTGTCTAATCTTTCTGCCGCTTAATGGTAGTGCTCAGCGCTAGATTCGTATCGGATTTATAATATTTTATTTCTCGCAACGCAACGCATGCTAGTGAATTTGACCGGTTTAATTATACATTCCTCGGACCCATAGTAATTGTCACCAGAAAAACAACTTAGGCCTCAATGCATTTGTATTTTGACTGCGTATAGATGTTTATTGCCTGCAGTATTCACTTACCATCCATGTTGACTGCTTGCTTGTTTGCTGTCATAATTTTGACTTCATGTCGTGTAATAGTATATAATACACGTCCGGGTTGGGTACGGAGTGGACCGCGGATCTGTACGCTGTGAACCAAATCTGGCCGGACATCATTATTATTAAAGTCCAATACGGTCCTCTCGCGCGGATTTGATCGGCGGATTCGGTCCGCCGTACCGAATCCAGGCGTGTGTTACTACTATACTTGATACAAAAACAGACAAAATGTGAGATCAAAAGAACAAAACAAATCTAATCGCCATACATATACAAACAAAAGATAACAGAATCATAATAGATGTTATGGAAAATTACATAAATTTGGTGGTACATACCTACATGAAATATGTGCTTATTAAATAACGATAAACCAATGTACGAGTATAGCGTGATACATTTATGAATAAAATATTTATTGGTATGGGTACTTTCAAATATTGCCAATGTGAAAATGTACAGTACGAGTAGTAAATTGTTTTTCAAAGTTAAGCAACAATTCGACATTTCGAAACAAACTTTGCCAGGGATTTATAACACATTCCTTCGAAAGGACTCAACGAAAAGCGATTCATATTAAATCCTGATCAAATGGTTTTTATTTGTTAAAGGAATTGATTCGTAGTGTAAGTAGTGTGAATTGGAAATAGATATAAACATGTTTATAATCAAAAATACATGAATACGCATTTACTTACTAGTGGTAGCAAGCCACTACTACTAGGGTCCTGGATTCGATTCGGGGGCTATCAGAGATAACGATGTAAAATGCTATTGGGTTCTATTGGAAATTTGCCATACTCTGGAAGTTTCCCAGTACCTCGGAGTTTGGCAATGTGCCTGGAGATGTAAAAAAAAAACACTGCAGTAAAATTTTGCTACATTTGTCTATTGTAAAATGTTATCATGCAATGTAATGTCTTATAAATAATTATAATATGTAATTGCTATGTGGAAGCACATTTAAAGATGTGTCTACACTGTTTTCCTTGAACTTACGATGTATTACTAAATTATAATACTCAACTCTAGATTTTGGATTCAAAAATTCCCGAATTAATCAAAATTCTCAGATAAAGCCTAATTTTTCCTTTTTTAGCCTAACTTTTAATTTAATTTGCATCAGACTGAATAAAAGTTATATAAAAATACGTATTATAATCAATAATTTATCCTTGTTCTATCTATAGATGTTACATTTTTTGAACGAAATTCATCTACACATAGGTATATTAAAATTTAAGTAATATACGTGTTAAGTATTATCTAGGAAGTATCTTCCAGTTTTTGTGGACATTGCACTCAAAATATCAACGCCAACCTGACCTGATGAATATGAACATTGACAAAATTTTACGAGCTTTGCTTTACTTTATCACACATTAAAATCGACAGTTCACATAACATATCTCAATAACTTAGAATGTGGAAGAGTGATTGTGTGGGTATTCAGTTAAGCAAAAATTGTGTCAAATTGTGTCACCAATGCGGCGTGGGTGCATGACTGTGTTGGGTGCAGTATGAGCTGGATGGCGCTGTTCGGGCTAGTGTGGCTGTTGCGGGTGCGTGGCTCACTTTGTGGGTGCGCAGCGTGCAAGCGCGCGAGACACGACGAGCGTCCGCCGTCGCCGCGGCCCGACGAGCGCGCGCCCTTTGACGTCATCGCGCTGCAGCAGTACACGCGTGACGTCACCGTGCAGACTGACTTCGACGACGAGGAGGACCTCGATAAGATCGAGATGCAGATCACTGAGGAATGTGAGTATTATGTTTCTTTTTAAACACAGCGTAGCTCAGATCTGATAACATGACGCTATAACCACTTTCTCTACGCTTATGTAGAAAAAAAGAAGAAATAATACGTATGTAGGTATAACAATGTTACATAATAAGCATAATATTAAATAGCAACCTAAAATCTAAAAATGGCATGCATGTTATTTCATTACGTCATATACGGCTATATGGCTAGATTAAAAGGAAAAACACTATCAATTAAATCACATTTTATTTGTGAGAACACAAACAACAGTAAAACCAGGGATAACATACGTAAAAAAGGCAATTTGGTCTAATAGTGATTAGAACTAATTTATTGTTCTTTCAAGACCAATTGTATTTATGTCAATGACAGTTCATTTAATGTACGGCCCTGTAATTGCCGGCACAGAGGCATAACACGCGAGGCGTAACGCATCTGCATTTTGACCTTGGTCTTTGTGTAAGTGTCTATAGGCTGCAGTCATCACGTAACATCAATGTGAACTGCATGCTTGATGCTTGTTTACCACTTCCATTACATAAAAAAACTCAAGAAGTAAAAGGGTCATCAATATACCTGTTTCTTGCAGAACATAACAATTTATTGTATAAAAATAATGTGTAAAATGACTAGAATAAAAATCGTTATTTGTTACGTTCTTTTAGGGTCGTTCGATTAAGTACACAAATCAAGGTTGAACTATAGTCTTGACCTTACTGTAAACGAGCGATAAATCTTCTGAGACTAGTATAATTTCGTGTAATAAGTCGGTATTTATCATCATATTTCTCATTACTCATGCACCTATTTCATGTTATAATACAAAATATTGTAACCATAATTTTGTAGCTAAACCATTAAACAGAATTTAGAGTTTCATACTTAAACAGCTGATCGGTGTGTCCAGTTTATAATAAAATAAACATTTTGATAATTTCTCTCAAATTTATTAACACTTTAATTATCATGATTTAATTCAGGTAACAATGCTTACAATAAACAATAGTCCCATGTAGAATAAATACCTTACACACTAACATACATATCAGAACTACTAAAACTTAACTTTACGCCTGTAATCCCTGAAGGGGTGTGCAGAGGTAAATGCATGCATTCAAGCATACATGCCAACACCCACGATTCGTCGGTTACGTTTTGGCCCATGTAACAGGTGGCGAGACTATTGACATCTCCGGGCACATTACCAAGCTCCGAGATACTGGGAAACTTCCAGAAAATGGAAAAATCCCAATAGAACCAGAGATAAAGGATTCTACACCCTTAGCTCTAATAGACCCCGACCTGGGAATCGAACCCAGGACCCCAGTGTAGTGGTAGTGGCCTGCTACCACTAGGCTACTGAGGCAGTTTAACTATCATAATTGCATATTTACTTAAAGCAGAATACTATGCAATTATATATTATAATCAGTTCCGACTACTATGTAATGTACTTATTGTAAGTCCACTAACTAATGCTTCTTTATAAATGTATTACGAGAACATCGAAAAGAGGTTTAAGCAATCATAAACAATTCATAAAAAATCAATTACTGGTGGTAGAGTTCCAGTGACGGAGCTCGCGGGCGTAGGCCCACCGCATTACCTAACTTACTTTCCGCTGAATGGAAGTGTTCAGCACTATCGTGTTCCGGTCAGGTGGTAATGTACGGCCCTGTAATTTCCCGCACAGAACCATAAAACCTTAGGCCTCAGGAGTGGTAACGCAACTGCATTTTGACCTTGGTCTTTGTGTGGGTGTCTATAGGCTGCAGTCATCACTCACAATGTAAACTGCATGCTTGTTTGCCACTTCCATTACATAAAAAAAAATTAAGAGAACATCATGTGCTTTATGTGATCGTTATCAGACTATAGTCAGACACCAGCCGTTGTTTCCTTAAGCTACAGTTAAGAGAAGACGGAACGGAGATAATCGATTTATAAAGTCAGCGAATTTAAAAATCCTTCACCGCTCTGCTGCTGAAGTCCAACATTATCTGAGAATTGTTTTAGACAGAAATGTTTTGCATGAAACAGTGATTTTGGGATGTAATTTAAAGGATTTACTAGGCTTACTTCAGTTTGTAACACAAAAAGGATACTGGAATTGAGCGTTGGAATAAGGACTTGTGTAGATACCTTATAAAGTTAATTAACTTTAGTTATTTTGCTAGAACCTTTTTTTGTGAAAGTATCAATCAATCGGAGTTCACATGGATGCTAAGCAGAACCAATTTGCGTGATTCATATTGTTTGATAAAAATATTTTTCGTTTGGTCCCATAAAAGTGTAATTCAGTTTGATCCAGTAGTTTTCATTATAATATTATAATGAGAATTTATGTTTACTGAAATTGTAACAAACACACTTAAAGTGAGAAATAACAATACATAGAATCTAATATTTAGAAGTCGGTGGTTTTATGGCCCGACTTCTAAATGCAGAATTTTGTCTTTTGTTATTTCTCATTCTTCAGTATTGCGATTATTTGGTCTTATAGTCTACCCATTACACATAAATATAACTAAGTTAAGAAAAACCAACATCAATACTGAAAAGTAAAAAATAATAAAGATTTAATTGTAATTAGGTATATACTACCTATTATTTATATGTGCGATTTACTAATAGGTTTGAAGTCGGTGCCAAGCCTTAAACAAATAATTATATTTTAATCACTTAAATATGAATACGAGCAAATTAATACACTGCACATAATGTAACCGGCGAATCGTGGGTGTTTGCATGTATGCTTGAATTCATGCATTTACCTCTGCCAACCCCTTCGGGGATTGGTGCCTACTTTAGTGATTTTGGCTTGGCACCGACTTCAAACCTATTAGTAAATAGCACATATAAATAATAGGTAGTATATACCTAATTACAATTAAATCTTTATTATTTTTACTTTTCAGTTTTGAAGTCGGTTTTTCTTAACGTAGTTATATTTATTTAATAATTTTTAGTTTATTGCTGCATTGCCAATTAGATAGGTGTGTCGATACAAAATTATTACACGACTATACGAAATCAATGAAAAAAGTTATCTACGAAGGAGTAAATAAGCTGTGTTGTGTCGTCGATGAGTAAATGTGTCATTGTCACTTGTTGTCATCTTGTTGTCATGCGCATTAGGACTATCTAGGACGTCAGTGGATTCAACGCACTGTATGACAACTCGCCGTCTATTCTAATTCCTTTAATCTGAGGTGAAACTAAGTAAAAAAATGCTCATAAAATAAAAACTGATGGGCCTATCTGAATCAAATTTTTATGCGACCAATTTGAAACTATTCCGCATCAAACAAAAGAAGAATTACGTAAATCGGTCTTGAAATCTCGGCGAAATTCGCGTACATACATAAAAATATATATATATATATACCACCCGAATTGAGAACCTTCTCGTTTTTTGAACTCGGTTAAAAAGTGTAGATTTTATTGGCGTTAAAAGTGTTAAACCGAAACAGCCGATTGAAGATACTAGACATTTAGTACGAACCTCAAAATCCAAAATACATGTCATGTTATTATTTTTTTCCTTTTCCAAATCATAAGATCGATGTATAAAAAGAATAAAAACATTGACATCTCTAAAACCCGCCACGTATAAATAATATGCGATATTGGTTCAACTTCACGAAGCAAATTTAACCATTATAACATACCGTCTATCTTTTTTGTCACGGCAAAAAATCCTTTATAAGCCTTACATACGGATAAGGATCAAACACATACAGGCTTTTGGGTTTATGATATGAACTTTATTGTATTATTTCCTGTGGGAGCTGGAAGGTATTCCCTTTTCATGCAAATGTATTAAATTCAAATACACAACAGGTATTTTTGAAAAGGAAAATGTTCGTCAATATTATTACCAGCTAAATTTGAATTTTTAGAATAAATATTCAGATAAGCGCTGAGATAAAATTTAATGTCATGGTAAAGTTTCAGAGTTCTTTAAACTTAAATGTCTAATTCATATACGACAAAACCTTTAAAAGAAGTAGGTATAAGGTTTTAAGAAAAAAAACAGCTTCAGTTTTAAGAATTTATTTCTCAAAAGAATTACATCTAATTCACTTACAGAGAAACATACATTATATTTAGAAGTATAAGTTTCACATTTAGCGTACAGAGTTACGAAACTAAGTGGATATTCACAAAATAAAATCGTATAAAATCTATGGAGCGACACAACAATATACAGACCGTGTGCAAAACACGGATCTAGGGAGATCGTGCGACTGGATGATGATGAAATAAACAGCTTTAAAAGGTAAAAAGAAAAAAAAGTAGTTTAGTTTATCCACTGAATAAGTGCATTCACTGTTGGCTCAATCGTCTGCAAACCTTAGTAGGTATATTGAGAACATTCAAGCTCATGTTATATTCAATGGTCTAACCCAGTGATTCCCAAAGTGGTCCATATAGACCCCCTGGGGTCCATGGGAAACTCGATTGTGTCTACGTATATGTGTAAATAAAAATGGGATATATGGGAAAGTGATATAAATGTTAGCAAGGGGGTCCACCAAAACCAGAAAAAAATTGAAAGGGGTCTACAAGAAAAATAGTTTGGGAACCTCTGGTCTAACCACTCATTATTTTTATCACAATCAATTTTTTTTTTATTTCTTATGTCGTCATCCGAGACTACTTTTGAAGTCCGAGTGCTCTTTGGTTTAAACCAAAAAGCACTCGGACTCCAAAAGTAGTTTAGCATATAAGGTACATGATTTCTAAAGATTCAAACTATTCCTATATTAAATTTCAATAACATTGGCTCAGCGGTTTAGTTGTGAAAGCATGACATAGCAAGACAGACAAACAGCAACAAACAGCGGTACTTTCACCTTTATAATATCAGTATGGATTGGTTTCTTAATATTACCAGACATGAAGGCTCCACGAAGCTACGAGCACATCCTGTAAACACTCAATATAATATAGTTCGAGGAAGAAAGTTTAAACTTTATTGAATTAATTTCCGCATCAAACCAATACACTACCAATAAAATATTCCATCCACGTAGTCTCACCACAAAAACTGGAGGAAACTTGCCGTCGCCATCTGCGGTCGTTATGTGCAGAACTATATTGTATGACGATAAACTATCTGGAGCGATATACCGATCGCATTTGTTACAAGTAATTTATAGGGGAAAAGTTAGAAAAATGTTTCAGTGTTGCAAAGTACGTTGTTACTATCATACATATAACATTTCTTCTAAAATGAGCCTTTGTTATTGTAGGATACAATTTTCTGTTCGTCTGGACAAACAGCCATTACATTTATTGTAAGAATCTAAATCTACTTGGTTCTAAACATACGAGTTTGTCATAACAGTATACAGTAACCTATTATATTATTATCGAATTTCTATTAGGTATATAAATATTTTTTAATTTGTGCGTATATATTTTCACTTTATAGAGTTGTTAAAAGTTGGTAGTGTATAAAACCATACTAAAAAGTTATGGCAAGGGTTGGTAAAAACATATTTATCGCATGACGTACATTTATCTTTGTTTTTGTTCAAATTGCCTTCGTTTTAAGAATTTCTTTTGTGGTAAAGATTCGCGCTGAAGCGTGCATGGCCCAGCGGCTGTTGTAGATCGTAAGCGATCTACCCGGTTAAGCGGTACGGAAGCGGTCGGGTGTGTGATGGGTGACCTAATGCCACCAACACCACCACCACCACCACCACTGTCACCACTACCACCGCCACCACTACAATCGCCACCAACCTAAACCTCAAAATTCAATTAAAATTTTAAGCGTCTACTTGCTACCGTTATTAATGTCGAGTAAAAAATATACGGAAAAAAAATCACGTTTATTGTGTTTAATTTTGTCGTTATAGCAGTAACAGAAATATATCATTTGTCAAAATTTTAGTTTTCTAGCTATCACTTTCTAGTTTATGAGATACAGCCTGGTGACAGACAGACGGATGGACGAACTGACAGACAGACAGCGGAGGATTAGTAGTAGGGTCCGTTTTTACGTTTTAGACACGGAACCCTAAAATAGATAGAAGATATATACAGAAAAGTTTAAAAATATTCGATATGATTCTTTAAAATGTCGTAACTTTTTTATTTCCGAACCGATTGACATGAAACAAACACTTAATGTTAAGTGAAACTTACCACAATATATTAATGAAAACCGCAAATCGGATAAGCCCTTTCTAAAATTAGCGTGCACAAACACATAGACAAACGGACATTTTTCCGGTATAAAAAGTACCCAGTGTTGTGCGCCAAACGTGAAAATATAATCATACCAAGTTTCATCGTAATCGGACCGGTAGATTTTGTGTGATGCTTGAACAAACATACAGACAGACAGACAAAAAATTTTCAAATCACATGTTTGTGTTCGGTATCGATCTAGTAACATCCCCTGGTATTTTTTTTTTTTTATTTTCAATGTACAGAATTTACACTTCTACAGTTTTATTATAAGTATAGATTAAAGATTCGCAATTTTACCAATGGATAGCGTTGAGATCGGATGCCATAGTGTCTTAAAAATTAACGTTTAAGTCTATACGCCTCCGTAGCTACCTCGGAGGCGTATAGACTCCAATTCAACGAATAACGAATATGAACGTTTATTTTTCTATCGACACACTAATTATCTTAATGTCAATAAAATGTTTAGATTTATATATGCATGTATTTATTTTTACGCCAAGTCTCTACGGAGGAGGCAAAGAGTGTGAAGATATATTTAGATACTAGCGGCCCGCCCCGGCTTCGCGCGGTTGCAATGTTACCAACCCTCTCCTATTCATCTCAGCGTGATGTTATATAGCCTAAAGCCTTCCTCGATAAATGGGCTATCTTACGCTGAAAGAATTTATGATATAAGTATAAATATCCTATGCCAAAAGAAGATTAAAAAAAAACGAATGAAATTCCAATTCGTCCATTATACGTCCATATACCTGTTACGAATAAGTGTCTTCGGTCTTAATTATAATTGCATTAACGTACAACATAAATATTTAATAATGTTGAAGATATATTATTATTCTTTCATATTATCATATTTGTCTGATACTTATATAACGCATTTTAAAATACTGATAGCCTACTTCTGCAAAATTAACATGTCTTGATATTTAACGACATGTAAATACCAAGGTTTAAAAAATCGCTAGCTATCAAAAATGTTTCTTAATTAAATAATGGTTCAAAAATATTTGTTCGTCCAACCCGCATTCTAGAGTTATCGGAGCTAGATTTAAAGTTTTGTTTGTGTGTTCAAAACTTAGTTTTGTTGAATAGTTTGAGGTACTTTAGAGCTAAAATATGAATATGACATATTTTCATACTTACATGTAATATCAAGAAGCGAAGTCATAGCTTTATTTCATCATAGCATTTCAGTTTAATTTTTAAGGCATTGATGTGGAAAGACTGCCTGCTAAAGATGACGCACTTATTTCAATTAACCCAGCATACTGGGTTATTGCCTCATAAGGCATAAATAGCTAGGCGTAGAAAAAAGTCAACAAAACTTTTGTTAAATTACAAAGACTATTAACGACACAAAAGTGATATGTACAGCAATTAGTAACATATTAGATTATTTGACGTAATAAAAGGTTGCATGTTAATTAATATTACGAATAATAAGCTGGCGCACAAAAAATATAGATATGACAAAAAATATGGCTTACATGATCAATTACAGTGATCACCCATTAATAACAACCTTGGCACAAGTTCCTGGTTTGTTTCGCGACGCGTTCAATAGGAAATTTATATTCAGGTCAAGCCGACTTGTTTGTGATTAACACATATGAATGTGAACTTTCAAAGTCGTGTCAATTGTTTAAGATAAAATTTATAGCCAGCTTCCGCTCACGATTTCATTTTGTTTGTACTTCCACACGGATACAGGTATTATAAGTCCTACACCAAGACATGTGTGGTATTATTTCATTTATTGATGTGAATATTATGATAATACTGCAGTTCTTAGACGTCGACATATTAATACGCAGTAAGCAGCGGACCGTCATTCTTGAGTGTTCCATCTTTTCGTATCTCAATTATACTTAAACCGTCTTTTCCGAATTTTGGTGTCTTTTTTTAATAATTGTACGCATTTCTACAGAGAAAGTTTCCGGTCATCCAAAACAGCACACATTGCAAATCAGCTTTATGTATATAGAAATAAGAAACTGACACGAACGGCCCGTCAATTTCTGGTTAGGTTCATGAAACGCAGGTGAGAGTCGTTGGGTTATTTTGGATGTTCTTTTGTTTGGTACATATCTGACCCTTCTCGCTCTTCTTATTCTAAAATTTTAATCGATTGTGTCACTCTTTAGCAGTTCCTTTGTTAATATGGTCGATACGCGCTTGAGCTATCAAAATATTACAGCTTGTATATTTTATTCACCGTTACTCGCAACCAAATAGATGTCAGTATCTTGAATGCTGTGTTGCACATCTCCGAATTCCTTCACCAGGTTTCTTTCGCCACCAATATTCGCAATAATTATTTCGCAATTACCTGCTTATCTGGTGCTCCATACTTACTGATTGCACCGTAAACGACTCGGCGTAAAGATACTTAGTACATACATACTTACCCACAGATAACCTGATACACAAATATATTAGATATCTATACAGATCTAAGCTTTCAGGTTGATAAATAAATAAATATACGCTAACGAATCACTCGATTTTCAAATTGTTGACATAAGATGATGAACAAAAAAACGTTGTAGGTATGCAAATACACAACGATAGTGTACGTTTAAATATTTTGGAGTCCACTTTTAAATAATGTTTTAGACGTAAATTTAATAAACTCTTGTTGTAGATAATTCAACATTTTTAAAGCAAAAAAAGATCTCCATTATCCCCATAAAAATTACGCAACTCAAACAAAAGTGAACATTCATTCTCCCGTCCACCTTGACGCATCGAATATTTCTTTTTGTCATTTATTATTCAATCGTTGGAGAGGTTCGTTTAAATTGGTAATTATGCAAGAGATATCTGCAAAATAATTTGTTTTGTGGAAAATAATTAATACGCTTAATACGCTTACACTCACAGTCCCACAGTAGGTATAAACCTGTGTCCGTTGTACACATACAACACATGCACGAACACCCAGACCCGAAACAAATATCTGTAGGCCACACAAATATTTGTCCCGGTGCGGGGATCGAACCCGCGACCCTTCGAATCAAACGGTCATCTCACACCGCTGGACTAACCGGGTAATCAATGCAAGTAGTGATGGTGGCAAACAAGCATACAGTTCACATTGATGGTAAATGAGTACTACATCTTATTGACATCTATACAAAAACTGATGATCAAAATCATGTGTTGACAATCTGCCCGCAGGCCCAAATTGTTTTGCCTCTATGATAGCAATTACGTTGTCATACATTGTTTTACTGACAGATTTACTATCCTGTGGATGGAGGATATGGATGTTTATAGGCTGTAGTCATTACTAATCATCAATGTGAACTGCATGAAATAAAAGAAAAAGCTGAAACCTTGTGCTAAAACGTAGCATGTAGATGCTTGTTTGCAACTTTCATAACATAAAATAATACAAATCAAGCGTTATTTCGATATACGAAAATATTCTAATCCAAATATTAAAGTATTACATCAATAATGCTATACCAATTGATATTGATAATCATGACATGTTGGATTTGTATATTCCAATAATATGTAAAATAATGAAATGATTGATTGATGTAACTTTTATAAATCGAGAAAAAAAAAATGAATGACATCGGCGACCAATTAGTCATTTTCACCACCGGGAATGGAATAAACGATATTTTCTATAGGGAGTTATTTATTTACTGTCATTAAGCCCGAATCCAGGGAAAGTTACCATAGGAGGAGAGGGATGTAAGAGTTCTACAATACATGTCTGTTTGTACCTAAATATGATATGGTTTTGTGAATGATAGTGTTTATGTTGTGTTTGCCTATAGTTTACTATAAATAGTAAACGTCTTTATTACCAACTACTGTTTCATTATCTGATAACAGGGCAATGCTTTGCCCGGGTCGGAGGTGAGAAATTTTAAGATTTTCCATTGTTTGGAAATTTTTCAGTACCAACGTGGAAGCGAAGAAATATTCATGGAGTTATAAATAAGCTTGCCATTGAAGAATCGCGAGGGTATGTATTGTATACGTTTACCTCTGCCTACCTCGCCGGGGATATCTACAGATGTGAAGTTACGTCTGCTTTATTGAATCCTACAAAATGTTCTAATCAGAATATTAAAGTGCTCTATCATAGTCTATACTAATAGATGCAAATAATTATGATAAATTGGTTTCATGAATTCCAATACATGCTAACGAGTTAAGTAATTGAGTGATTGGTCTCATCTGAATCGATTACATCAACGTAGGACTAGGACAATATTCTGGTGAAGCAAACGAATATCACTTGCAAGGAATGTCAAAAATCATGAAATTTTACCCAAACTTTACCCAAGAGAACTTTTTTATTTATTTTGTTCATAATGAATTTATCAGCTTTTAAAGATTTTTAGAACACACAATCATTTTGTATTTACTTGTTTATTTCCGTTGATTAGTTCCGTTCCGTATTGTTGAGTGAGCTGTGTGTGTCCCCGTAATCACTATTACAGAGGCTAAACAACTTAGGCCTCAGAGGTGGCAACGCATTTTTTTCCTCTTTTGTGTAGAAATACGCAGCGCTATCTCTATGTTTTTAAATTTTTTCAGTAAAATATTTTTTCCAACACTACTGTAGCATAGTTTAGCATCTCTAGTTTAAAAATCTCTAGTTTAAAAGAGTCTTCATTTGATTCAACCTGTATACCATCATGAGCAATCTCAACGATACATTGATGTGCATTTAAGGTAGGATATTTAGAAGCAATATTTCAGAATTTTCAAATACATATATAGCAAATTGCGTTCTATAGGGGAAGCTCGTTAAGCTGTTTGTGGGGAAGGTTGACGTAAAATGGCACACTGTAATCACGATGCCTGTTGGCGGTGGTAGACAGAAAGTAGTCGAAATTTATGTGCTCCCGTTAACATTGCATTGTTGTATACAGGTGAGTGAAATGAATATCGCCTGCAGAAGATTAGTAAGTTCAATTAGTCATGAGACCTACTGGCTTCGGAAGACATATAGTGGTTGATATTTATGTGTTCAGAGTCATGTACCCGTTGAATCAAACGAATACTCTTTGGGAGGCAAGTATCTTAAATATTGAATTTAGCACGTTTACAATTATGGATATTCTTATAAATACAAAGTGTTTTAGTGTGTCTTTCAAGAAGTGGCTAGCAAATCCACTTCATATATATTTTAAGTAAACATTATTTATGTTATTTTTAAAAATCCGTTACATATTTGTAACATGTTACTGGATTAGCTTATTATCTTTCTTTATTTTAAGATGCATTGTTTATTACATATTTCTTTCTAAAAGACTCTTTGTTAATGTAAATACTCATTGTTCGGCTCCATTAATGGACTTCTAAAAAAGTTGGTGGTTTCAATATTTAGGATACTTCTCCACCGCTTTTGTTTTTTTTTTCATTGTATCACTTTTTGTATACAATTCTTACAAAACTCGGCGACTAAATACAAGTTCGATTCTCGACTCCGGTGAGAACATTTAACAAAATTAATACCGATAATAGTTGTTTATTGAATTGATTTATGTCTTCTGAATCAGTAACATTGACTTCTGACTAGGGTTCATAAGTTAACAGGTTAAATGAATAAAGAGCCAAATTTCAAAGTCAGTAGTTTTTTCCTCAAAGGAAACTTTTCTTAACATTTTGATAAAAACATTATTTATTTTCCTGAAAAACACATATTTGTATTAACTTGATAAATTCCTGTTTATTTGCTTGTAGATGTAGGTATGTTTGTATATTCACGCCACGTTCCTCACGGGGTAGGCAGAGAGAGTGGAACCAGATATCTCGGTGCTTTTAGATGAAACATTTATTATATAGATTCCTATAAGATGTTTTATTGATGTAAATACAAATTATTTATTTTCTCAATTTTTTCGGACTTCAATCACCGGTTAAGAACATATCCGTGAAAATTGCTTACTGTGGGGCTATTGGTTAACGTTTTCTATATACCTACCTATCATCTTGTTGTAAGTATATCATCCTTACAAAACTCGGCGATTAAATGCATTCAAAGAAATCCTTTTTGAATGCACTTAATCTCCGAGTTTAGAAGCCATATATCAAATACACAGGTAGCAAATTGCGTGCCGTTGGAGAAGCTCGTTAAACTGTTTGTTAGGAACGATGACGTAAAAGTGCACGATGTAATCATGACATCTGTTGGCTTTAGCAACCAGACTGCTGTCGATATTTATGGTTAATATAAACCTTGTAGGTTCATAGGCGGTGGCGGAGCTCTAGCGCGAAGAAACCACTGCATTACCTAATGCATTAGTCACTAAATTGTGATATATTCTACTAATGTATTCCAAAAAAAGTTGGCAACACTAGTTCTCGCCCTGCGCCGGATATTAGAGCCTTTTTACACTAGCGATATTTATGGGCGATTTCACGGTGAGTCAAATGTAGATATCGGGCGGTAACGAATGGTATTTTATCGCGGTGACAGCTCGTAGCGAGCGCGCACGAATACGTCGCGAGCTCGCTGCTAAATGGCCTTGTCGTAAAAAATATGGTGTGAAAAGGCTCTAATATCCGGTGCAGGGCTAGAAAGCTGGAACTCCTCAGACTTCTAGTTAATTGACCTCTAGTCGTCGTCGAAGTTGCAGCTGGCCACTGAGCTCACTAATAGTCAATGCAACATGCTAACATGCTGTATATCAACGGTGACATGTAAACTTTCTAGACAATTCTATATCACTTGACAGAAGATAAAGTTAAAACTCACAATTACAAGACTAGCCATGGGACTTACCAAATTTTTACTGTTTTACAATAATTTTAGTAGCTCCCGTTCAATTTTTGTCCCTCCAGAAGTTTCAATCGGTTATAACTTTTGATTTTATAATTGACATTGTTAAAACTTTTTGACGCCTACGTAATTGCTGCGTTTAATTAATATAATTAATAAAAATGTTTTCAGTATGTTTTGTTTAATAAATAACCATTTGCCATTTAAGGACTGGTACTGTCACTAGATTACTTTTGTGACTTGATATTATTAGGGTTCCGTATTAAAAAAGTAAAAATGTAATATTCAAACAGGTGTGACGTAAATAAATGAATTTTATCGATACCGACCCGTGGTACAACTGCGATGTTCAACTGGTTGTACTACGCGGAAGTAAAGTTACCCATAGTTCAACTCTTTTTTTATATTTAAGATTATGAACCGTGGTACGACTGTGAAATTATGTCCAACTGGTTGGACCACGGGGATAAGATGATCATCGTTTAATATATACATATTGTGCCTTTTATTTCAATTATTATAACTTCTCAATTTTCCGGTATTTTACTTTGGTATCGTGTGAAAACGAGAAATATTCACGCGGCAGTATCAACGTTTTAATCATCAATAGACAATTATGTGTGAATTTTTTATCTGTGATAAAAAAACGTCCAACTTAAATTATTTTCTGGTTTTTAAATTAATTAAAAAAAATTGACCTAACCCATCTGTTTCGATTCTATAAATACTTAATCATATTACGTTGTACATTACACTCAACTCATAAGAAAACATCTGATGATTCCCTTTAGTTCCAAAAAGTTGAGTATCCTACGCTAACACTGGACCACGGGAAAAATATATTTATCTTGGAATACCTAGGTGAACTAAGGTGGATAACAGAAATAAGTAATTAACCCTGGTACACCCAATTAATTATAGGTGTACGACGGGTAGAAAATTTTACCCCTGGTTCACCCAGATGGACTAAGTTGGTGTACCACGGGAAATGACCCCCGTCACGGCAATAGTAGTACATATAACGAAATCAAAAGGAAAACTATCACACTTCTATTTTCTTTACAATATTCAAACCTCTAAATTAAAAAGATCCGGACGAATTGAGAACCTCCTCCTTTTATCGAAGTCGGTTAAAAACTACTACACTGCGCGTGGCCCGACACGCAGTTGACCGGTTTTTGTTATGAAATTACATTTCGTATCTAGTACAATCTGTGTCTAACTAGGTATATAGCTACGAGAGCCAGTAAAAACCTGATTTTCATCTACGGCACGGCAGTGTGAAGACAGTAGGGAATTTCCCTTGGGTCGTTACAGCTGGACGTCCGAGGAATCATATGTTAACCTAATATGAACATTATGTTTAATATGACGTAAATATTATTAAATCTTTGTACATATATAGTTCCGCAGAAAAGATAAGGAATAAAACTTAATCTTCTGTTAGTGACAAGTACGACACTTAAGTTGGTCTTAAATAAAACTCTCATTACGTTTCAGTAACAGTCCATGGTTGCAGTTTTTTTTTCAATGTAATGATGGTGGCAAACAAGCAAGTCATCATTTAACATCAATGTGAACTGCATCACATTGATGTTAAATGACGACTGCAGCCTATAGACATCTCCATAAAAACCAGAGGTTAAAATGCAGATGCATTGGGTGGCAACGCATCTTGAGACCTTAGTTGTTATGTCTCTGTGACAGTTATGACGGGGCCAAACACCATCTAACCGGAACACGATAGTGCTGAACACCACCATTTGGTGCCTACGCCTTCGAGCTCTTACACTAAGACTTTACCACCAGAAAAAACTTCTTCATTAAGTACAATAAGGTGACTGATTTCAAATATTCAGAAAAACTAATTCAACATTAATATGCTATAATTAGCTAAATACGCTTACACTCACAACCCACAGTAGGTATAAACCTGTGCCGTTATATACAAACAACACATACACAAACACCCAGACCTGAAACAAATATCTGTAGGCCATACAAATATTTGTCCCGGTGCGGGGATCGAACCCGCGATCCTTCGAATCAAACGGTCAACTCACACCGCTGGACCAACCGGGTCGTCGTCAAGCGTTGCGTTGGGACGTCACTAGTAAATCCTTACAATAAACAATTCCAAGGCAGATAATATTAATTTAAAATATTGTTTTATGTATTTGTTTTTAATCATCTTATTTCTTTTGTTTTGTAGTAACAGATTTTTAATTTTATATTCGTAAAAAAATTGTGAAAGAAATTAGTTCGATTTTCAATTTCCGGCCATTAGTTAGGTTTACATTTAATTTATCTCTCTTACGATAAATACAAACACATTTTTGTCGCGATTTCAGCTTGAGTTCAATCGAAAGCAAAGGCGTTATGTTTGATTGGTAAGTAAAAGTTTTGAACGCAATTGGCCTCCAATATTCACCGCCTCGCTTTTACTGTTTATGAGTTGTCCGTTAATTTCACTTCTCAACTTCAGCAGTTAATACGCAGTCGTTAGGAAAACAAATGAAGTAAAACACGTATATAAAGTTGGATCTGGGGCAGATGTCATAGTATAGCCAAAGATTGTCATTAAAATCAATATCTGAATTCAAAAACATAATACTTCATCGTAGAAAGTATAGAGCAACACGGGCCACCGGCCGCCGCAGCGGACCGGAGGGGAGTAGCCATAGCGTATTATTACCGACGCAAAACAGTCTGTCATTTTTTGCGGTGGATATACACACACACTACAAAAATCGTCTATTACTACGAAACTCACACCTTGACTTTAACAAAATACATTAACAATTTCACGCACACATTTAAACATAAGGGCGACAGGCGTAGGACCATTTGGGCTTGTACTTTGACAGAGGGGAAAGCCTGTATATGGCTACTCCCCTCCGGTCCGGCGCGGCCGGTGGCCCGTGTTGCTTTATGGTAGAAAGGGATTGGTCGCAGTGGCAGTTTTATCGCAGGACGCCGCTGCACATCTTACGTTATTGCACTTACTACCGCTCCATTGGAATGATTTAACCACCATTGTTCGGTTGATTGACTGAAAGGAAATTAGTGGAAGAATTTTCCTCCACTAATGCATTATCATAAGGATGTAAATTTATCTAAAGCTGAAGAAATGATTAAATTTTTATAGTTGCAATAACAAGACTACACCATAAATAAAAATTAAATAACGATTGTTAGACCCACTTATACTTTACGAATATTTAAAACTTAAATACAGTTTTGGCTAATTTTATTTTTAAAATATTCATAAAAGTCCAAGGAAGGTGAGAAAGTGTGAAGAAATTGTCAGGCAAATAGTAAAACCGACAATTGCATTTACCTATACAAATAATTCGCAATTGTCAAATCTTTTACAACCTTGACGAGCCAGTTAGTCCAGCGGTGTGAAACGACCGTTTGATTCGAAGGGTCGCGGGTTCTAACCCCGCACCGGGGCAAATATTTGTATGGCCTACTGATATTTTTTCGAGTCTGGGCGCGCTTGTGTATGTGTTGACTGTCTGTCTGTTTGTCTGTTACCTTTTCACGCCCAAACGACTGAACAGATTTTAAAGAAATTTGGACTAAACGACATCCACGCGGGCGAAGCCGCGGGCAACAGCTATTTATTAAAAATTATTATATATATTATTTAGTTTTAGTCGCCAGGTCAGCTAGTGTATTTTTTTTATGGTTACGATATTTGTCTAAATAAATATATCGTTTATTTCATCCCACAATACATACATGTGACACTTTAGTAGGTATATTAAATAAAAAATAGGTACATAGTAGTTACTGAGTAACTTAAGTACAATATTGTGGGAAGCTGGTGTCTGACATAGGTATATAGACCTGTATTACAGATCACCAGGTTTCCTCCCCGTGGTACAACATGCTTGATTACTTCAGTAGGTATGTTTATTTCTATAATATAATATTTATTTTACACAATTTTATAATTTTACAATTCTACAAGCCTGCGAACAGATTAGTGAGAAGAGTAAATTTGACCTGACCATGATGCCAGGGTTCATCTAAAATAGAAAATATTTTTAACAACGGTTCGAATTCTGCTTCGAAATCGTTGCTGGGTATCACAACGTAGGTTGCGCTTGCTATACACACAACAACATCACAACTGACAACCAAATAGAAGCAGTCATTCACAGTTCGACGGTTCGTTTGGTGACGGTTTTTTCGAACGGTAGCAAAACGTTGACGTTGAAATTACAACGTTGCCATGAAGTTACAACGTGAGGTTTTTGTTTGTGTTTAGCTTTGTTAGCTACTATGTAAAAACCCTTTTCATTAATTCTTAGCTGATTCTGCCATTCTATTAATCCCTGAAGCAGCAATGGCCCCGATCGGGACCGACAACAACAAGAAATCAATTGTCATATTTTTCTAGTGGCCTGAGGGAGTAAGTTACCGCTTTGTCATGTCATTGCTATATATTAGCATTAAAAAAAAAACAGCAATGTACTGCATAGCACCTATAAAATTGATATCAACTGAGTGACATATATACACGCCCTTTTAAAAATGTATTTATAACTCCTATTCAAATACGAAGCTTGTTTCACATAAAATAAAAAATATGAAAACTACGATTGGAATTGAATCACGAAGACGTTGCTGGCTCTCCTACTCTCGTATTATAATGTAGGTTTCGCTTGCCATTAAAATACACACTGAGAACCAAATAGAAGCAGTCATTCACAGTTCGATGGTTCGTTCGCTGACGGTTTTTTCCAACGGAAGTAGTTAATTTGTTGAACTTTAGAAATTCAAGAAAAGAGGGAAAGGAATTTGACTTCGGGCAGGAATCGAACCTGCGACCTCAGGATAACTAGTCCAGCCGCTTCACTACTTCGGTAACTTAGTGGCTGGCTGGATAGGTTATCCTAAGGTCGCAAGGTCGATTCGTGCTTGAAGTAAAATTATTACTTCCCTTTTTTATAAAATTTCCAACGGTAGTTACCCATTGACGTTGAAATTACAACACTGCCATATAGTTACAACGTGAGGTTTTTGTTGAGTTGTGAGTAAGGTACTGGAAAACTGACGTTAATTTTCCTTCTGTAATCTGACCTCTGCATACTCCGTAACGGACTCACGTTAACATGCGATATTAATGAAATTCTGAAACCAGAGTCTTTTCGCAATAGGCATCAAAACCCAATTAATCTACACTCACTGAAAAGCCAGTATCAAATTGATCAAATAAAATCAATTGAACGATATCGCGGTACGCAGTTTATTTTGACATAATGGATTTCAGTTTAATTAATTAATTCAGCGGATAGTTTCGCGTACATTCTAATTTCACGATTCACAAACTGCGACCGTTCAAATCACAGTTTGTACAGGCACGAACTGACGCGCTGAAAAAACATGTTCTTTCACTAGGGTTGGGTAAAACATATCGATGTTTTAAAATTTATTTATTTATTTATTTACGCTGTAATGCACTCAGTACATTAGGCGGGCTTAATGTCACAAGACATTCTCTGACAATTAAACTTGGGTAGAGGAACAGCGTTGTGGAAGGTGCAAATGGAAAACCTTAAAAACAAAATGTAGTAGGTATATAGTTTATTATTAAAAAAAATAAAATATATTATTTATATATTCATATTATTTTAATGCTAATCTTTGTTTTAATATAACCGATATAAATAATTGCCAAATTTATTTTCAATTTGAACAGCGACTTTTATTTTGGACTATTAAGCATTATTTCTTATTCATTTCCTTTTAAGTTAACCTTAGGTATGCCCGCTGTACATCTTATGTTTCATTTGCGTGAAAGTAAGAATTGCACAAACTCGGTTTGCGCCCATATACTTAAAAACACACACACATGAAAATAATGTACATTTATTGGAGCCTTTATACCAAGGTGGCGATTTGATTGAGCATTATTGGTTATTCTTGAATATTTTGATAATGTTACTGGTAGAGTTCCAAATGTGGGAGCTCGCGGGCGTAGGCACAGGCACCATCGCATTACCTAATCTATCTGCCACTAAATGGTAGTGTTTAGCACTATCGTGTTCCGGTTAGATGGTAATGTATAGCCCCGTAATAACTATCACAGAGACATGACACCTTAGGTCTCAGGGGTGGTATCTGCATTTTGACCTCTGGTTTTTATGTAGATGTATATAGGCTGCAGTCATCACTTAACATTAATGTGAACTGCAAGCTTGTTTGTCACCTTCGTTACATTAAAAAATGATAAAATGCCTGATACTATAAATGAATCGATACTACAAATATCGATTTAATTTATATCGACATTGTGTTGCGTTTTCCTATCCCTACTGATTTTTCCTGTTTTGTTTGCAGCGAACGTTGGGAACTACGAAGGCGGGGGGGAACAGGCGGCGCCCAGCCCGGAGAACGCGCGAGGACACGCAGAAAGTTATCAGGTACGTTTAACTGTATTTGTCAACTTCACACCAGTTCCTGAAGGTAACCGAACTGAATTTTGGAGTTCGTCGATTGTTGACAACGTATGGCGAAAACGCGAGCTACGTCGAGGAACTGTTTTAAACGGAAATGCACAAGGTACTTAATACTCGTATATCATGATAAATATACTACTAGTAATAGTATAATATATATAATAACTATTAGAAGAGATTCAGTGAGGGAGCGGGAGTAGGCACCACCGCATTACGCTAATCTATAAATTCGCGTAAAACGGGGTAGCGTAAATCGGGGTATTACTGTATTTCATGACCACATAGAAAATAAACAAACCAAAATAACAAAGAACTCTTCAAAGATCTTTGCAAAAGTATGTCGTAGAAGTTTGTTGTGCGGCAACCTCAGTTTACGTTCAGAATCGTTGTTGCCGCATTCCATCGTCGTTATTGAAGAGATATTTACGGAAGTTAATCGGAAACTAATCATTAATCGTCAAATTATAGAAGACGTTTATGTGGGTATAAATATGTATAGTAAATATCATGTAGGTTTTTTTATGTAATAAAAGTGGCAAACAAGCATCACATTGATGTTAAGTGATGACTGCAGCCTATAGACACCCACACAATTACCAGAGGTCAAAATGTAGTACTTAGGCCTCAGGAGTGGTAACGCATCTCGTTATCACTCCTGAAGCCTAAGGTGTTATGTCTCTGTGCCGGAAATTACAGGGTCGTACATTACCACTTGACCGGAACACGATAGTGCTGAACACTACCATTTAGCGGCAAGTATATTAGGTAGAGCTCTACCACCAGTTAAAAATGAAAAAAATGTAGGTCGATTTAGGACGCGATATTTCTTATAAATGACGACAAAAGTTATTTGTACGATATTTGATTACTCGAGGATATTTTAACGGAAAGTCCTGGTCGAAGAAAGGGCGTTGCTTCCACAAACCAATACTTAATTTAGAGTGCACTATGGAGCTATTTTTCTCTCTATATCTGCCTTGATTTAGCAGTAGTAGGTATCTAGCTATGTATCTACTCACTATTTGATCAATCTTGTCGCCACGTAGGTATAACGGAAGATATCAAATTGTTAAGCTCATTAAATGCATTCGTTAAATTGAAATACATTTCATTTTCTAACAGTTTTTTAAATTCGAAGTTCGTCTGATGTTAAATAGAAAATGTTATAACAACTGTGAATTTTATTTTGGAGGTATATAACGAATTTGACTTTGTACTTAATTATCACCCCTTTTAACAAATACCCTTTTAAAATACGGATGAGGGATAATAGAGTTGTGAAGGCATATTTTGTGTTCTATTTATATTTAACTTTTAAAGTAAGCTTCTTAATGGCTGCCTTCGTCTGTCTGAAGTAGGGAAGAAGTGATCATCAAAAGGTTTTTTGTCGATGAGTCAAGAATAAATTCCTTGGGGAAGGCGTTGGACTGATTCTCAGTAACTAAATACAATTGACTGTCGATTCTTTTAACGTCCTCCGTCAACAGACTCAAAAAAAGTGACCTAGTGCGAGTCGGACTTGGCAATGAAGGATTTCGTATCTATAGAAGATCCTATTTTTGACCCTTTGACTCCGCCTAAAATTATATACTGTACTCTATTTTTCTTATTTAGGAGGAATAATGAAGGAGGAACTGATTTTGACGACTTTCTAAAATCAGGACTGAATATAAAATTAAATCAACATAATAACACAGGCCTCCCCCCAGAAAAGGGGAGAGACTCCGCAGAGTGCCCAGCAGTAGGACGAATAATGGGTTGCCATTATTATTATTATTTATTAATAACAATGTCTATAGAAAACGAACATGTCCGCACCAGCACCAGCAGCTATATCGTATATTTTACTGTAGGCATGTACCTAAAATAGTCCAGTTCCGAATCGTACTTACAGATTAGGTATGATTCAGAATTACTGTATTAAATGTCATATTTTTATTTCTCGCAATACAAGTTTTTTTAACTGTATTGATGTTATTAAAATAGATCTAGCGCTTTTTTGGTAGTCCTTTGCTCACTTCCTGATGACTATTTTGTCCACTGATTTATTTATGATTTATATGACCTTGTATTTGTTGTTGATTTATATTTATTTATATGAGCCTTATAACGTGCTAGAGCTTCATATGATGTGTTGTAATTACATTTAATTGTGTTTGTTTCACCGACATCACCTCACTCAACAATTTAAAGGCTTCATCGCTTTTAAGTTAATATTTTATAACACCCAATATATATTCTGGCAGCCCTATAGCCCTCTTGTTTACCTTTCGTCTAATTTGTCGGATAAACCTATAAAAGCATCACAACATTTTTCAGCTTCAAACTTTACTCCACCCAGTATAGCACCGGACCTATGAATATACCTTTATACCTTACATATTTAGATAACCTTGAGCATGTTTGTGTGATATGGACTATGGCGTCGACGTATGACGTGACGACCCCACTAGTGGAGGAGAATACTTCCAGTGCAGTCAGTCAACCGAACAATGGGGGTTTGAACCATTTTTTTATGTAATGGAAGTGGCAAACAAGCATGCAGTTCACATTGATGATAAGTGATGAGAGCAGCCTCTAGACACTAACGCTAAGACCAAGGTAAAAATGCAGATGCGTTACCGTTCCTGAGGCCTAAGATGTTATGCGTCTGTGCCAGAAATTACAGGGCCATAAGAATTTGTCTCTACATAAACATAATTTATTAAGTGAACCCTTGAGTGGCTTAAAAAATAGAGAGACACATTAATAAATAACTGAATTAAGATGTCTCCCAAAGGACAACGACGCTGAATGAAATTTCCACTAAATGCATCAGAGTGCAGATCCTGTCTTGCGATTAAAGGCTTATTGATGCTAATTTTGTGTAAACAGAATTCATCAAGCGGATCCTTAAGTGGATTAGAAAAAATAGAGAGACTCATTAAGCAAGAACCGGATTAAGTTGTTTGACGAAGCACAACGACGCTGGATGAAATTTCTATTAAATGCATCAGAATGCAGATCTTATCTTACGATGAAAGGCTTATGATGCTAATTTTGTCGGTCGTATCGAATACTAAGGATAACGGAGGTAATTTATAAGTGCTTCTTTATCGCTTGGATTGTTTAAATGTAGCGAATACGGAGGCCGAACAATATCATAAATCAAATAAAGTCTAGATAATACAAAATTTTACTATAAAACTGGAATATTTTAGCTAAAGTGTTGCTAATCTCTCCTTTGTCTTTTTCTATCCTGTACATTTGACAATACAACTGACAAAGACAAAGCATTCTATAGCTAAAATGTATCTAATGTACGTTTATGAATAAGGGAGTTACAATATATTCTCATATTAATTTATGTTTAAAACTTCCACGGAAAATAATTTTATTACACCAATATCTTATGCGATTCATTCGCGTTGTTACGTCAGAGACCTAACGTTCTATTTAAATAAATAAATGTTTCCTCTACGTACAGTCAGGGAACTCTTCAATATAGCTTTTATCATCATTGCATAAGGTGCAAGCAGTGGTGGTCAAGCGGCTAGTTCTCTGATAGTACGAGTACATATTTCACTCTGTTCGTGCAGCGTTTGCGAGTGCCAACGTTTTGTTTTTTTCGCAGTACCCGTCAGACTCAGATGGCGATTCCGTTTGGGAGACGACAGATGTGACGTTGGAGCGCGGTGCTAACGGCCTAGGGTTAAGCATTGCGGGCGGCGAGACTGGTGGTGACGTCAGCATAACCCGCCTCGCTGCGGGCGGGGCCGCCAAGACCGACGGCCGTCTGCAGACCGGCGACATTGTTTTGAAGGTTTGTACAGACTTAAATTATTCATTGACACTAGACCGTTGTTGAATGGATCCGGATCGTGTCCGGTTACTTTAAATATTGAAGCTGATTGTCACGAAATTGTGAGAGCGACGCAAAAGTTCAACGGTATCATTTTTTCATTAATCAATTCTTACATTGCATTTCTGAATGTTTAACAGAGGTGTTAGGTTATATTATTAATTCACAAAGTAAATAACGCTGTTTACACCAGTGATTAGTGGGGTTACGGTAATTAATACAACCATAGGAAACCCTTTTATGCCCCGACACCGGCAAAGGTAAATTACCAACATTAACAATTAACAATTTTTCATTAATTTTCAAACATGTTAAGCATTTTCATCCAAAGAAGGTAAGTCTTTAATCATTCATTATGTTGGAGCGAAGGAGACGCATACAAAGGCGATGAGTGATTTGATTGAAAATTACAATGTAGATCAGAAAATCGCGTTCACAAAGTCAATTTCATATTGAAACAAAGATACATGACGTAACAAGTAAACTTGTACATAAAAGACGAAAATGATAAAGCATCGATAAAACATGTCATTCGTTTTATCAAATTTTATAGGGTAGGCATAAAAATGAACTAGTGTCACGGAAAGAAAATAGTCGCGTCAGGATAACTCCAAACTTTTTTTATCACGTAGTTAGAATGCTTCCTGAGTTTCTAAAGGCCATTTATCCCGGAGTTTTCTTTTTGTTTAATGAAATTTTATGTGAGGTTGGGAACTTCATTTGACAGGTCAATGTGACTCAGATGTTTTCCTGTTAAGTATTCTTTAAAGAGGTTCCACACATTTTGCCTAGATCAACAAATTTATCTGTGCAAGTTTACATGGCAATGTCAGTATGACTGAGCAGATTTGTATACCGTGAGCCAACTAAGGGTTAAGTGGTAAATATTTAAGGAGCCGTAATTAGACTGCATATTTATATTTCGTGAAATTGAGTTCCGCCTTAAGTTTGTTTAAGAAGGTACTTGTGCTCAACAAATTAATATATCATACATTCCAAACTATGCAGGATTTGTGGTGAATTCAAAAGTGTAATACATAAAGATGAAATATGATGCCTCTAGAACTTCTGCGATTTGTTGCGAATCGAAGGAAAGTTTTAGTATTGAGTTAAAATTGTTTCAGTTCTTTGACACTTGTACAGAAGTTTTCTTAGAAAGGTAATTCATGGAAGCTAAATTCATGGAAGATATTTTTGTACTTACTTGGTACTAACACTTTCACTACGCCGCAAATGGTTAACAAGATAGTAATTTATTTTCAGAGAAAACATTACTGGTGCTGTATGGCTTAGATACATGTTTACTAGTTTACCAGTACACAATCTGCTCTAGATTGTTTAATTACCACTTACCAATTTAGTCTTATCCCTACTTAATACGATAAATACGAAAAAAGGTATATATTTGTCTGTCTGTATGTTCCACTTTTGGGTCAAAACGGCGGAATCAATTTGAATTACATTTGGAATAGAAATAGTTCAAGACTTCAGGAAGGATATAATTCAGTTCCTTTTTGTTAAATTAACTCGTAAAAAACCTCCACCAATCCGCACTGGAGCACCGTGGCGCAGTAAGCTCCAGGCCTCCCCTCCAAAAAGTGGAGAGACTCGTGCCCAGCAGTAGGAAATATAATGGGTTGCCATTATCATTATTATTATAACTCGTAAAAGGCTTTTAATAATGTACGAAAGTTGTTTGGCAATCCGTCATTTTTTAAATGAATTCCATGCGGATGAAGTCGCGCTCAAAACTTAGTAAAAATAAAATGTGAAAGTATTTTTGCTGCTGTCACGCTGCGAAAGCGTGACAAACAAAAAGACGGTTAGGCACTAATTTGTACAAAATTTGGAAAGAAAATAATTGAAGACCAGGCTTTTTTTAATGAACTTCTAAAGGGATAAAATAAGGGATGGGAATTTATGTATTCCAAATTCTACACTGACCAAATTGCGAGAACAAGCTGGTTTCATATTTGGATTATAACGTCTTAATTAATCAAAGATCTAGACAAATATTTGGAAAGTAGATAATACTCGTAATATATACACAGTGTTCTAACAAGATGAAGTAAAACATGGTTGAAACCCAAAATGTGTCAGCCTAGTCGCCGTGTATCCAAAGTTTCAATGTCAAAACTTCATCTATTCTAATACGAATATCATGCAGTCGTTATCCCACGGCAGTGTAATGACAGAATATATTATACGCGTCCCAAAAAGGGTATTTGCCAAAGTGTCTCGGGATAAGCTCGGCTTTTCTGAGAAGTTCCATATTGGTCAAATTTGTTGACTGGGACTTTACATTTGGATAAAGTCGAAATGTCCGAATTTTGTTCTAAAACGACGTACAGCGTACGGGTTTTTGTGTTTGTGTGTTTTGCTTCTCGTTAAAATAACTAAAATATTGTTTTACGCCAGCAATTTTTTTTGCGTACCTGCATGCGGCCGCTGTCGGCCGTTCTGCCGTTTGGCTCTCTACAGGTAAAATGAAAAAAAAAAATTTGAAAAAATCTTTCAAATATTCTAACTACAACAAAGCTATTTGAGTCTTATACCCCAGCGTTGAATTTCTCCTTCTCTTTTATTACAATTGTCAAGACCGGTGACGACATTTATTGATAATACCGAAGCAACTAATACCAAACTGTGTTTTTTTTTCAGTTTACTATAAATATGTATTTGTTAAAGTTATTGTCACATATCACATTCTTCTCTAACATTAACTAATATCTTTAAGTTAGAGAAGGATGTGAAATGTCACAATAACCTTAACTTTAACAAATATTTTGGTGCAACCCAGACTAAGAGCTTTTTTTTTGCATTTCGTCTTCATCGTGAAATGGGTATTTGCCATTGTCTTCTATAATTTGCCGTTCTTTGGAGTTCAATCCAAAGAAATTACAAGAGTTTTTTTAGAAAAATACTTCAATGTCAATATTTAAGTTTAAATTTCAGCATTGAGTTAATGGAAAATATTTGTTGACAGGTTAACGATACATCAGTGGAAGGAGTACCTCATTCAGTGGCCGTAGATGTATTACAAAAAGCTGGGAACGTGGTGAGATTAGTGAGTATAATTTGATTGAAATACATTTCAACGACTTGGCTGAAAGACCGAATTCAACCATTTTAACAAAGTAATACTTGCATACTCGAGAACACCTTGCATCTCCTGATATAATCAAGCGTAGTGCACTGACGAAGTGATGAAGAGTGTGTCAAGATGAAGATCTTTGACCGGTATGTATTGCCAGTGATATCATACGGAACTGAAACGTGATCGCTCATCATTACGCAGAGAGTAATGGAGGCAGCTATGCTCAGAATTGCCCTTCGCGACCGCATCATAAATAAAGAGATATAGCCTGAAGAACCAACGGCTGATGGGGTAGTAGAGTTCTCGAATGGCGTATGTGTACCGGAAAACAAAGCATAGGCATGGGCCAAAGACCTCCTGGAGGTTGCGGACAATCACTGGATGAGAATGAATCTGGACCGTTCGTTGGAGCAATCTTTAGGTGAGGCTTTGGTACATCAGCAGAAACATTTTTGGCTGAAATGAAGATGATGAGGTTAAGTTAGTAGTTGCCTACTTTACCAAATTATGAATATGATATAATATCAATTTTTTATATGCTTACAGAGTCGCCATTATCATTTGATAGTAGCCATAGTTAGCTCTACGCTAATATCGACTTACAGCCGCACATTAATACTTTTAACGGAATATTCAAAGACGAATCATTCCCTATACCGTTGCGTTTAAGATATCACATAAATAAAATAAAATACGCTTACACTCTCAGCCCCACATTGGGTATAAACCTGTGTCGTGGGTGCCGTTGTACACATACAACACATACACAAACACCCAGACCCGAAACAAATATCTGTAGGCCATACAAATATTTGTCCCGGTGCGGGAATCGAACCCGCGACCCTTCGAATCAAACGGTCATCTCACACCGCTGGACCAACCGGGTCGTCTAGTCATAATTTTTTACAATCTTTGTGACTTTTACAGTTAAGTTGTACCTAGTGAGTTAAGTAAGTTTTACTAAAATTATAATAACGTCAACAGAAAGTACGGAGAGCCCGTCGGCCACGAGTGGTAACACTATGGCGAGGAGTTCGCGGCCTTGGTCTCGGCATCGCTGGTGGTTCGGACAATGCTGCAGGGGGCGGTGGTGTCTTTATATCCCATATTGCTGTTGGTGGGGCAGCTCACCACGATGGCAGATTGAGATTAGGTGATAAAATATTGGCTGTGAGGGATGAAGATGTAAGTACCTAAATCATTGATATCATAACTAGATGCTATATTAACTGAATCACTTTTGTCTCCGTTTTCGTCTTAATATAAAATGTTCTTTAGTAACGATGAGAGCAATTATAATACTGATATACTGTCGTTATAAGGTACTATAAGCGGTATGAAAACGATAGCTATTTGGATGTTGGGGTCTTATTTTAATCTACCTTTGTCCTTATGTACTTTCTGCGGACATAAATATAAAGTAAGACCTAAAATAAGACTGTTATAAAAGATAGTGTACGGCCCTTGAATTCAGATAATATAAAGTTTTTGTTTGAATATTTCCTTCTATTGATTTCTATGACCTTGAATTTTTTATCGTATGAAGCAACGTCATAATGAGCAATGATTAACAACGAGTTTAAAATTAATTTAATTGGATAGTTTCGGATTTTAAAAGAAAAACATTCCCGATTTTGTAAGCAACACCACTTTTTTGTCAAGTCGTACAAAGTATTTGGATCTAGAACAACTTGAACATTATTATGTTTATAGAAAAATCGACTTCCACCCTATAACCTTGAGATAATTGGGCGCTTTGCCAAACAAGCTTCAGGGCTCGACAAGACGACCGACTACACCAGTGACTTAGTTGAAACTAAGTCAATCTTTTCTGCCAGTTTTCTTTGGATCTTTTTTTTATGTAATGTAAGTGGTAAACAAGCATGCAGTTCACATTGATGTTAAGTGATGACTGCAGCCTATAGACACCCACAGAAAGACCAAGGTCATAATGCAGATACGTTACCATTCCTGAGGCCTAAGGTGTTATTCCTCTGTGCCGGAAATTACAGGGCCATACATTACCACCTGCCCGGAACACGATAGTGCTGAACACTACCATTTAGCGTCTAGTATATTAGGTAATGCGGTGGTGCCTACCTTCGCGAGATCCGTCATTGGAGCTCTACCACCAGTGAAATGAATCTTCATCATTTTTTATCATAATTTATACTAGTTTAATGACTAGTAAGGAGAAGCAGGGCGTTCTAGCACAGGTAGTGCACATTTGAAAGAAATCCCTTTCTACAGCTTAATTTCGCCTATGTTCCCCTTTAAGTAAATTCTTTGCTTCTGATGCTCCCCACGGCGTGACGCTCTATGAATTTGCTTTTGCTTATGGACTTATCCGGAACTGGTCATAATAATTAGTCTCATTCTTTTACACGCGCCGCATTTAAAAATGAAAGAAAACATAAGGTTGACGATAAAACATGTTTTGTAAAGATCCCTGGTGTACTATGATAAATTAAGTAGTGGTACATTTTAGGGTATAGAAACGTCATTGATCGGTGCTACCCACGCCAAAGCGGTAGCTGCATTGCGAAGTACGGGCGAGCACGTGACACTTGTGGTGTTGCCCGCTGCCTCTATCCCGCCCGCCGCGAGAACCGCACCATTATATACTAGTAAGTATTATACGAAGCGGGCATGGCCCAGCGGCTGGTGTAGATCGTAAGCGATCTACTCGGTTAAGCACTACGGGCGCAGTCAGGTGGTGTGATGGGTGACCGCTAGTGACAAATTAAATGCGCGTTTCCGTGTTTCGGAGGGCACGTAAAGTCGTCGGTCCCGGTTGCTATCGATGGATAGCAGTCGTTAAACCTTGTCGGAGGCCTTATGGGCGGTTTAAAAACATCCGACAGCGGGTTGGCCACTAACCCACATCCACCTCCACCAATCCGCATTGGAGCAGCGTGGTGGAGTAAGCTCCAGGACTCCCCCCAAAAAGGGGAGAGACTCGTGCCCAGCAGTGGGACGTATAATGGGTTGCTATTATTATTAAAAGTATTATACAGAACCACTTGGTAACTTCTTAGTAATATTAAGTTTATTTTAAATCAACATTATAGAAAACTTAATACATCTCTCTTACAAGGAAAAATAACTATCACTTCTTGAAATTCAAAGTAAAACTAAACTAACAATTTCACGAAATTTAAATAACTTATTCGTATTTTCGTAGCAAGAACCCAAGCCACTTCGTGTTCAACACTCCACGAGCTTTCGGAAGAAGAGCCCAGCAAGATACCGAGGTGAACATTTGACTTTAAGTTCCGCTACATTTCATTTTGGCTTTATATTGCAATGTTGTTGACTGTTCGCTCTTATTCAGAAATATTTTGCTTCATAAATTCAGGAATATAACGTGCATAAAATCATTTTTATAACTCATCCCTGTAACTGCTGCATCGAAAATATTTATTTGATCTTAACAAATACATTTTTGTGGTTCTTTATTTTAAAAGTTCGGTGAACAATTTTAATGATCCAATATCAACTTCAGCCGTTCAGTTCTGTTTAAGAACGATAAAACGTAGCAGAACGTTCATAAAACTTGAAATAAAAATTAATGAGCTCTAAGGGAGCCTTGATCAAAGGAAAAGTACGTACTAACTATGAATGCTGCCTATAATTTCTCTAACCGAGGTGGGTTGAAGGGTTTCTTTGCGTTCATTTACGATTTCTTTGTTGTTATTTGTTGTTTATGTTAATCTTATGCAGTAGCGTGTGGTGGGTAGTGGATTTGCATGGGTATCTGTATGAATAATTGAGACTTATTTGTTTATACGTGCTATAAATAAGTACATTAACTTCCGATACAGACACGAGATTACATGAGACTTTTGAGTGTTTTGTGACAACTTTTAGAACGCCAAAATAAAGGTAATAGAAATAATGTACATCGAATCTATGAAAGTGACAATCGGCTAGTTTCGGCTTCAAAGAGCGCTATCTCTGCTGCACACTGCCTACGTAAGCATGCGTAGTCCGGTATAGGTCAAAACTTGATCAAAATGGTCGACAAATGTCGAATAGGTAAGGTGCGAAAGAGATAAAGCTCTACAGATCCGACGTAAGCCGACGTCTCTTCCTGAGGTCGATGTGCATTATTCTTCTTAGATACTGTATTTAGCTTATTACCTCTCATTCCGAGATTACTCGCTAAAATGACTGGACTGTATAATATCTGCGGGAATGAGTATTAGAAAAACTTTAAGAAATACGTTCATAGTATTAGTTAGTTAAAAAATTGGCACGTCAAATCGCCAATATCAGATTTAATTACTGTATGTATTATTTTCTCTAAATATTTTTTATTCAACTTTAATGTAGGCACGATAATGCGTAATTCCCTCAGTAAGTAAAGGTCACTTCAGTGCCTGGAACCAGAGTAGGTACTATCAGTCTAAGATACAGCCATAAAAATTATATACCTTCATCTAATTCATTTATCATCATTGAAGGAATTGAAAAAATTGTGATAATTATGGGTATGGTAAAAATGGGTATCTTTGGAAGAGGCCTTCACCTGAGAGGTTTCTTATAAAACAAGATATCTTGTTTTTACTTTTTACAAGTATGTCAAAAGTTACATACATAAGTATGTAGATATAAGATAATTGTACACTTTTGGAAATAAAAGACTTTTTTATTTTATCATTATTTTATGATATTTTTACTGAGTACTTTAAATTAAAATTAAAAAATATGTTTTTGCTTTTACTATATGTAATGGTTATTCACTCTAGGTAATGTATGATTTCTTGACGTTTTGAAAGTATCTGTAAATATTTATTCGAAATAAAAATATTTTCTTTCTTTCTTTCTTAATATCTGATGGTCAATAACATGATAATGATGTTGGTCAAGTAAATTGTTAACCATAGGCAGTAATAATGTAAAGTGGTTTTAATCTTTTTTTATCAACTTCACAGATTTGTTCTTGATGGAAGTAGAGAATTATTGGAGAGAATATGAAATATACAAATAATAGATATATTCTTTCTTTAGTATTACTATGAAATTTCAGGGCATAAATTAGGTAAACTGGCGATATCAATTTACCCTCACGATTTATTTAGTTATTTACAAAAATTAAAAATTACTTTATTACTTAACCAACAATACTAGGTTACTTAAAAATGTGTCGCATCCATGTTTGCCAATTCTTATAATTTTTTCATATTAGTATCCTACTGTCCTACAATTTAGTAAGGCAACCCATTTGCGATCTAATGTATAATTTTAGTGATCACCAAATAACAGGTAAAGGTACAATATTTAAAAAACCGTATCTCTTACTATACAATGCTCGTTGGTTGTAGAGACCTCCCACACAGTGCCCAATTACAGTTACCCGAACTTACTCCTTTTCATTTATGTATTATACTTACGTAGATATTATATAAATATAAACCAACCCTGCTTTATCAGTTTCATACATAAGTACTGGGGTAAGCATAATTTTATTTTTAGTTTAAAGTTATTTTATATGCGATACTGTGAATTTTATTACAGGCGTTATTACGTCCATACGTCGATGGCCCACATCGGCCTGTAGCTATGTTTTCTCATCTTAAAATAATGTCACAATATGTATACAAAAGCCACACTAAAATTACTGTGTCCTTTACCGCATGACACAAGTACCTGTTATGAACACTAGAGTACCTAATTGCGGCTACGTCAGGGGAGAAATTATCCTACTCTTATATACATGTGGTAACTAACTGTGCCATAAACGTGTGTGTGCTTTTGTTTTGATGAAGACTACGATGACTTATGTACATTTTGACTACCTATTACTAGGTTATGTTATCTAACAATTACAATACTTATAAAAATCTACAAAATAAATATTATCGCAAAAAAAAATACTGAACATAATATGGACAATCAATTGATGTCAGAGAAGGTCATTAGAAGCACAGTAAATAGATTGTAAACAGTAAAGTAACTACATACAAAGCGTTCAAAACGGCACACTCACACAAACATGCGCATCTACGAGGCCTCTAAGCCACAGTAAATAGATACAAACAGTATGGAAACTAAGCCCATTTTATAAAATATTTACCTACACTCCATTGAAGCAACAGGGGTGTCACTAAATTTTTTAAATAATGGTGTTATTATTTTTGCATTTACTGACGTTTACTCAATCGTATTGGAATGTTGACTATTTTTTTATTGGTTACCCTGTAATAGTATTGGATAAATAAATACTATTTGTCTTTGAAACATATACTTTTTTGAAACAGTCAATAAGTACTTAAAAGTTGTTAAGATATAACGATTCAAAATGTTGCGAATTATGAAATGACTCAAAACGGCCTAAACGACCCGGTTAGTCCAGCGATGCGAAACCACCGTTTGATTCGAAGAGTCGCGGGTTCGATCCCCGCACCGGAACAAATATTTGTATGGCCTACAAATATTTGTTTCGGGTCTGGGTGTTTGTGTATGTGTTGTATGTGTACAACGGCACCCACGACACAGGTTTAATATTTTTTACATACATAAGTAGTTATAAAAAAACAAACATATACTATAAGAAATTAAAAAATAGTGCTCCGTCGGCAGCGGGAACAGGGTCCAGAGAAACGCTTAGACACAGTAAATAGATTGTAAACAGTAATGTAACTACATACAAAGCGTTCAAAACGGCACACTCACACAAACATGCGCATCTACGAGGCCTCTAAGCGGTTCTCGCAGTGCTACAGTAGCGAGTGTCGCGTCGAGACGAGCGGTCACGTTGCGACTTATTTTTATTTCCAAGAGTGTTTTAAAGATGCCACGAGCGTATTGCGTGGTATACGACTGTTTGAACTCTGCATCATCAAAACCGGAGCTATCGTTTTTTAAACTTCCTGGTGATTTTGAAAGGCAAGAATGATGTATTGTTATAATATCTAACATATTTAACTAACATATCTAACAGCAACCGGCACCGTCGGCGTCCTCCTCTCCGAAGCACGAAAATGCGCATTTTAATTTGCCACTAGTGGTCACCCGTCACACACCCGACCGCACCCGTATCGCTTAATCAAGTAGATCGCTTGCGTTCTACACCAGCCGGGAGGCTTGCTACAGAAAGATGAGAAGAGGATGATAAGAAGATATAAATACTAGCGGACCCAACCTAAACTCCGCTGTCCTGTCTCTATCTACTTAACTAAGTATATATATAAAATAAAATAATTAAAAGAGCATTTTGTAGTGGTTGGTCTACTACAAAATGCTCTTTTAATTATTTTTACTACGAATCTAAAATCTAAACCATTCTCAAAACACACACGAATATAGACTAATCAAAATTGGTCCAGCAGTTAAGGACGAGTTCAGTGACATATCTACACAACGACATTGCTAAGGCCTTTGACCAGGTCTGGCACAGGGCACTTCTCGCAAAACTTCCATCCTACGGTCTTCCCGAGAGGCTATGCAACTGGACAGCCAGATTTCTGTCTGAGCGTTATATACAAGTCTTAGTTGACGGTCAGCGCTCAGACAGACTACCTATCAACGCTGGTGTGCCGCAAGGCTCTGTGCTATCTCCCACGCTTTTTCTTCTGCACATCAATGAAATGTTGGAGCAAAACTCCAATTTTCATTGCTATACCCATGATAGTACGAGATATGCACACTACACTAGCCGTGCAAATGCCTCTCAGACAATTATCGAGGAAAGAAGGACTAGACTTGTGTCTGAAATCGAGCACTCTCTGGAGCGGGTCTCGGATCGGGGTCGACTTAATTGAATGCAGTTCAACCCCTCGAGGCCACAAGTCTGCACGTTCACCGCTAAAAAAACGCCATGCATTGTAGCACCACAGTTCCAGGGCATTCCGATCGCCGTTGGTAAGAATATCTGTATCCTGGGCGTTAACATATCGAACGAAGTGTAATTCGGGAGTCACATTGAGTGTAAGACCAAGTTGGCATCCAAAAAGCTAGGGGTGCTTAACAAAGCCAGGCAGTATTCATTTTCACTTCGGGGCAGCTACTACTACGCATACTAATTTGTGGGCGGGAGCCCCCAAATACTAGCTTGTTCCACTTGAATCCCTACAAAAACGCGCCGTTCGTATTGTTAACGATTCAGGACTTACTGACAGGCTCGAACATCTGAGCCTACGCAGAGACATTGGGAGTATGTGCGTGTTGTACCGACTCTACAATGGTGAGTACTCTGCTGAACTGTTTGACATGGTGCTACCATCTATTTTCCTACACCGTACTACCCGCCGAAGAGAAAAGTTCCACCCACACCGACTGGACACCTGGCAGTGCTCAACGGTGCGGTTTTCGTTTGTTCTTGCCCAGAACGTGTAAATTGTGGAACGAACTTCCCTCTGAGGTGTTCCCTAGGTGCTACATTAAGAGGTTCTTCAAAAATGGCATCAAAGGAGTCCTTCAGGGCTGGCAGCGCGTTGGCAACTCCCCTGGTGTTGCAAATGTTCATAGGCGACGGTGACCACTTTCCATCAAGTGGCCCGTCTGCTTGTCTGTCAACCTTCAAACATAAAAAAAACACACGCACACCAAAAAAAAGATGAGTGAATGACACAATTTCATTTAGGAATTGAAATGAAAATAAGAATGCAGTCTTTATTTCTTTGTTCATTAGGTATTTTAGTCGAATATTATTAATCAAAATAAAAGAATTGAATACTATTAATCGAAATTTATTTTAAACAGGGAAGTTAATTTTTATAAAAAAAGTATTTGGACGCTGTTTCCCCAACAACCGGTTTTATAGCTCATCATATACCAATACAGCATTGCTAAAAAGTCATTTGCTGGTACATTTGATGGAAGAGAAGATAGGTATTGTAAAGATACAGTTCTGTAAAGCCCCGAATATTTAGATTTTTTAAGTTGAGTACGCGTATAAACAAAATAATGTATACCAATAAAATTAAAACAAACAATCAAGGAACAGCGCCGGTGGCGGGTGGGAAGGTCTCGCTCGCCTGTTCGGCCTGGCACCGCGCTGCGGCGTGTGCGTTGCCATCGATACGCGACGCGCATGCGCAACAAAATTCCTCATAAATTCCTCTTAAATTTTGAGGAAGCGGTAGCGGAAGAGGATTTTTTATTTTAATTTTTGAGGATGCGGAAACGGTTGAGGAACCCAAAATATTGCGGAACTTCCTCATTATGAGGAAGAGGAAGAGGAATCATCAGCAACCCTAGTTTCCATACTGTTTGTATCTATTTACTGTGTTAGAAGGGAAAGAGAAATTCGACACATATGAGGCGACATTTGATTGTAAGGCTTTAGCTGTGGTAGCTTAGTGGTATTCAATGGGCAAGTTATCCAGAGGACAAATTTTCATAACTTTTTTTTTCATTTAAAATCTTTAAAAGAATACGACGATAGATCTTAAAGATAGAGATAGAGATCTTTAAAATAATAAGATGATATACGATAACTAGTATGAAATCCCTTGCACCAGTGATTGCGAATGACAATAATAAATAATAAAAAAAATCGCTTACATTCACAGCCCCACAGTAGGTACGAGTATAAACCTGTGTCGTGGGTGCCGTTGTACACATACAACACATACACAAACACCCAGACCCGAAACAAATATCTGTAGGCCATACAAATACTTGTCCCGGTGCGGGGATCGAACCCGCGACCCTTCGAATCAAACGATGGTTTCACACCGCTGGACTAACCGGGTCGTCATACATAATAGTAGGCATTCTTACATTTACTTAAGCAGTGTTTTGACAGTGAGAGTACTTTTTGGGTCAAGTGGACACGGATCGACTTCTCGAACACCACTTGTACTGTGCAAAGCTGCGAATAAGTTATTGGGATAAAGTTTAATCTCTAAAGAAGGCTAGAAGTCTAGAGTCCCCAAAATTTTGAACTACGATAAGAAAATATTGATTGATAGCCTAAGATAGCAGAACTTCTTTCGAGTTGCTTATATCGAGCATGATTGATAAACCATATTAGGATCGTGATAAAATAGATATCCCTTGGGACCTATTTTTTATTTTAGTTCTTTGTTCCTACGTAATAAGTTATGCCGAGTCCGCATCAAACAAGAAAAATTCTAGTAAACTTTATATTAGTTTTGCTGGTTGGCAAGGAAAACTAAATCATATTTTACGCTACTCACAAACTTCATAAATGCTTTTTGAAGTTGTTTTAAAGAAAAATAAACCGCTAGCGCTGGTATTACTCTCATAGTTATGATGACAAACATACTGAAACATTATTCTGTGTAGAAAAAGAACATTAGGTATAAGGGAGTGCATTCAATGCCTGTTTTTAAAAGCAATATTTTTGAACGACGTGGCACGTAATTGTAAAACTAAATAAATATTATATTTGTAAATATTGTTTATTTATTTATTATTTATATAAAGTATGAATAGATAAAGTAACATTTATGGTCGCCTATTATAATTCTAATAAGATGTTTACCTTTTTTGAGAATCTTATTGAAATATAAAACCTTTTTAAGGGACTATGGGCACGAAAGGGCGTAACTTTCTTTCTCAAGTATTATTATGCTCAAAAGAAAGTTCCAAATACTGTTAAAACTTTGTACCACTATGTTACAGAAAATAAACATTTTTATTTTTTTTATTTTATATTTTTAAATAAATTTATTATAAAAACATAATATTTATAGTGTTGTTCGCTAAAATCATACAAAGATATGAGTAATTAAGCCTAATATACTCGCCGCTAAATGGTATCTAGTGTTAATGTACGGCCCTGTAATTTCCGGCTCAGAGGCATAACACCATCATCGGAGTCAACGCATCTGCACTTTGACCTCTAGTCATTGTGTGGTCTATAAGCTGCAGTCATCACTTAACATCAATGTGAACTACATGCTTGTTTGGCACTTTCATAACATAAAAAAAAATAAGCAGGTAAATAGTATTAAAATGTAGGTAGTCATTCTAGGTAAACCAATGATGAATCCAATTTTCACAAAGCCTAGTAAACTTAACTTACAAAACTTAGTATTTTTAACACGAGCGAGCAATTTTTCCTTCTTAGGGGCTAGTTTTTAACCGTTGTTTCTGACCCAATTTTTCACAAACCTTAATCTCACAACCGCAGAATGCTCAATGGCGAAATCCACATAATCTCTTAAAAGCAGCTCGTAGATAAATTACGCGCGGTTCAAATTCTCTATAACCTGAGCAAGGCAATGAAATGAGATTTTTTCTCACAAGAGCTTAATGCAATTGACTTCCATAGTAGCCTGGCGTGTATCTAGTTGTATCCATTGTAAAGTGAGCTTCGTTGATAAGTGCTCTATGCAAGTCTATTTACTACATTCTTTTATATGAGACGGTCTTAAAAGGGTGAATAGTGTAGCAGTAAATGGATGAAATTGAATTGAAATGTTTTGAATGTGAGTGGTCCTAGATGTACACACCCTGCATAAACCTATTAATATAAAACATGTTATTCTAGGTAGTGTTGATAAACATAAATTAAATTTTGTTTTTTTTTTCGTTGCTGGAACGAGAATAACAGGTTTGACAATGAAATGAGCGTTTAGATATCACATTTGTAATTAAGTAAGGTTTACGAAACTAACCAGGCTTACGAAATCTTACCGAAAATTTTGGTTAGTTTACGCATATATTGGCTAGCTTTGTGTCTTTAACTCTTACCCAATTTTTCAAAACCTTTTTCTTACAACCGCAGATTGCTCAATGTCAAAAGCCAAATAATGTCGTAATAGCAGCATGTAGATAAATTTCGCGCAGTTCAAATTCTCTGTCACCTGAACAAAGCAATGCAACGAGATTTATTCTCACAAGAGTTTAATGCAATCGACTTCCAAAGTAGCCTGGTCTGTATGTAGTTGTATCCATTGTAAAGCTACCTTCGTTGATAAGTGCTCTATGCAAGTCTATTTACTTTATTCTTTTAAATAGCCTTAAAAGCATTGCATAGTGCACAGTCAATGGATAGAAGGTAATTGTAAAAGGCTTCTGTAATGGACAGTGTATTCAATTATTAATTTTCATATTGACTTTTACTACACGGCTGTCCAAACTTCCACGGAGTACAACTTTTTCATAGTTAATTATCTACGAATTTTGTGCGTTTCTCATATATCTACAATATTTCTAAGCGTGTCAACCAATTAAAATATGTTGGATTGTTATTTTTATACACATTTTATTGATACACGATAGGTGTGAAATGATTGCATACGTAATATAAACGAAAATTTATCACATGATGAATAAGTGAAAGAAATGTTTAAGATAATATCGGTATCATGACAAGATTTATAAAAAGTTTTGCAAAATAATTTTGTGAACGTTTTCCGATGTTCAAAATATGTTTATCTTTTGCTGGAATAAAAAGTTTCAAATTAAAGTTTAGTTTGTATTTAAGTACATTTTATTGCAATTAGGTAAAAATGCTTTAAATCCAAAAACATTTTTAGGTTCTCAAAACCATATTTCGTAAAACTTTTTAATCTCGCACACTTGCTACTATTGACATCGAAAACAATATTATAATATATATAAAGTATTCATACTTGCTAATTTCTATTCATAACAAATAGTAATAGTTAACTGGAAGGCTCGAAGTTTGATAGAAAAAAAAAATTTTCTTTATTACTTGAAATAACGTCATTTTGTACCATCAAGAACAGTCAGTTACCACTCCTTAATTGATGTCTTGAGAATGAAAATATTACCAAAAAAATACAATTTCAAGTGAAAAGGCACCTTTACACGACGCACTAACGATCAGAAGCATTAAACTGACCGAATATTTTCGCGAGTATAAAACTTATGCGCGTTAGAAAAGTGGCAATCGAAAAGGGTAGGGATAAAGCATGAACGTCAAATGTGATAGTCTTTGAAGAATTTGATTTATCGTCGTGGAGGCATCTTCCGCATCTTTAAGGGGGAAATAGAGTTTTAAAAGTATTTGAAGCGACATTGTGGTGCGTATTTTGTAAAGTACCTAGGGGCACATGACTGCTAGACTTGTTATAGTATAAAACTGCCTCGTTGGCTCAGTGGTCGCAATCGCTGGTGAAGCCTGAGGTCCCGGGTTCGATCCCCAGGTCGGGAAAATTTGTTATTGAGTTTTTTCTGTGAGGAAATTCCTAGTAAGTAATGGCCCGGAATCAGGTACCGGTGGCATGGAGATCACGTAAAAGCCGTCGCTCCTGCGCCCAATCTCTCTCCGGTCGTGTCGGATTGCCGTCCCATCGGAGTAAGGGAATAGAGAGTGCACCTGTGTTTGCGCATACACCTGTGCACTTTAATGTGCACTATAATGGCTAGTCTCCATTGAGATTGGCCGCCGTGACCGAAATTCGGTCTGGAGGACATTATTATAGTATAAAAACTGAAAACTCAATTTTATTCTTCGAAATGTATTTTGGCTATTATTGTGGTATAACAGAATGCCTGGACAAAACGACTTACCTCTGTCTGGGTCTCTATTAGAATATTACCAACGTGTAGCACATATTATTATTTGGTACTTTTACTTCTCGGTAGTTCTTGAAATCGTTGAAGTGTTGAAGTTGACAAAGTGCACGGATAACGGTAAGAGATGTATTGCCAGACTTAAATCATAAAGGATAAGTTCCACGTTGGGCCCGTACCTTGTGCACTATATCAAAAGATTGAAATATGTAGAATCATGGGAAAATACTCAAAAAATAATTTGAATCGTTGTTTTTTTGTCGGAAATATTTATTTTATGTAATTTTTGTATGACAACAATATGTCACCATATTGCTACTGTGACGTTCTTGTAAATGAAAAATACTTATCTTATACTTGCGGCCAAATTTTGATAGACAACCTAGTGGATATATATTCTCTAAATATAAAAAATAGGTTTGCAGCATATATGGATGAACGAAATGATTCTGCAGTGGGATCCTAACCTATTACGATAGTTAATTGAAGGTATTATAACCGATTTGAATAGCTGAAAATGATTAAATATTTTATGTTTCTTCTTTCGATATAGTGTACAAGGTACGGGCCCCAACTCCATACATTTTGGAATGTCTCCTTTTCAGAATCAGAATCAGAATCAGAAACTCATTTATTCATTGAGGGTGACAGGCACCTCTTATGACACGTCAAAAACAAACAAAACAAATTAAATTAAAGTGAATAACAATTGATATACATGTCAAACAAGATAAAAAATATATGTATAGTCAAGAATATCACTAAGATAAAACTAAATTTATTATACTAATGTAAAAGTATATGAGTAGAATGTCTCATTTTCCCTTTACAAACTGATAACAAAGAATAAAAAGAAAAGAAAAAGAGTCATTCTTTGTCATTCACCTTTGTAATTCATCTTTAAAAATGTTCCTATTAAGACCTAGACATGGACGAATATCTACAACAAGTAGATAACTCAAATTGAAAAGAATGAAGCTGCGCAAAATAATACTCTTTCCTTGCAATAAAGCAGACACAAACAACGATACTTTAAGACTTTAATTAACTAGGTAGCTAGGAATATTTTAAATTTCTACTGTGAAGATTGGACATAAAAAGAAACTTAAAAATGTGCTTTGAAATCACTTCTCTTTAAAACTATAAAACGAATAGGTAGTTTGGTCAAATATAAAACACTAGTGAAAAGCGAGTTAAAAATTATTGCAATTCATTGTTTATTCACGAATATGTTGCGAATACCTATGTTATATATGAAACATAGCCGCCATTTTCTTATTACTTTGTGCATAAAGTGAGCACTAGCGTGAAGACAACCGCTCACACTGGAATAATATCTCAATTTACCACACATGATATTACACGGGTATCTTTATGCATGCATGAATTTATTTACGAGTGCACTCAGGAAATTCCTATTACTGCATAAACTTTCATGTTTCGCTTGACAAAAGAGCTTCAGTGACGGACCTAGCGGGCGTAGGCACCATCGCATTACCTAATATACTTGACGCTAAATGGTAGTGTTCAGCACTGTCGTGTTCCGGTCAGGTGGTAATGTACGGCCCTGTAATTTCCGGCACAGAGGCATTACACCTTAGGCCTCACCTTACCACTTCCATTACATAAAAACAACACTGTTGTGGACGTCTTTGCAGAAGACTTTCTTCAGCAGTGGACGTCTTTCAGCTGGAGTGATGATGATGCGTCATAAGAGGTGCCTATCACCCTAAATGAATAAATGAGTTTCTGATTCTGATTCTGAACCTCCCTTCAATATGTAATAAGAATTGTACATTTTCAATATGCCCCTTTTCACTCATTTAATACGTTGTATCACACCAGGTTCCTACGGTAGGTAATCCTAGGTATACGACTTCTCCTGTTATCTGTTGGCTAGTTATCAGCCAAGCACAAGGCATCTCGATTCTTTTTGAAGGAGACCGATTTATGAATCGATTTGAATATTTGTGAATCGAAGTGAAATAGATCGGAAAAATTGATTTCCGATAAATCGATCTATTTTTGATTCGTATGAATGTATACTATATCTAAATTTAATAACGCACAACAAAGATGAGCAACAGAAAGAAAAGGTTTTTTGTATGTCAACACTATGTACTTACCATTTTAAATATTTTTCACTATACCTGTGTAGTTGACTAATACCTACATTTCCGTATTAATATGGTTGTTATTGAAGCAAAAAATCGCACTTCGATTTTATAGGATGGATCGATTATATAAAATCGAAGTAATCCGATCGATCGAATACGAGTTTATTAAAATAATGTTGATCCAAAATATCGACTTTCACCAATCACATAATCTGACTTAAGTTCGTTACCTTTGTCACATGTAGGTACTTTCCTATTCTTCAAATGTCATAAAATAAGCTGGTAAGCTTGTAAGGATTTGTTGACAATACTCGGTGTCTCCTGAAGATTCATTTCGCTATTTTTCTTTCAATTCTACGACACTGTAGTTTTCATTTAAAGTTTATGACACTCGTTTTATCCCAGATGAGGTGAACTTTAATCTTCCAATAACCATTTAACTTGGTTGATGACATATTTTTATATTGGTATGTACTTTTTGAACAGTTTCTAGTTACAATGAAATCTTTAAGCGTTAACTTTTTAAATTTCTGTGCAACAAGATTTTAATTTCTTCTTATTTTCTCGTACTCTTCTATGAATAAATCTATACTGACCGATTTACACATAAAACCGCCTACAAGCTCTCCTAAAAATAAACTGACCATTCTCCATCAAAATTCACTTTCACCAAATCCCTTCGGTCCCAAATACTTTATATACCTTACTTCTTCCAACAGAACGTACTCCCACGTACAATGTAAAGGTTTTGCGTTAAAGAACTAGCTGATTTTTGAAATGAAGTGTAACAAATGTTAACCATAAAACAAAAGTTTGCAGTTTATAAAAACTTCAATATTTATGGAATATCTTTAAAAAGATTGCTATCACTAATTGAAATTGTTGTCGACAGTGTTATTTATTGCTGTAATCAATGCTGTAATATTTAATGTCAATTTGTACGTCCTTAAGAGGTCATGTAAATAAATTTGGATAAAGTGATCAAAGTACGGCGATGCTTTGGACTAGTAAAGGTATGTGTTCACTTCTAATTCAAACACCCAGAACCGAAACAAATATCTGTAGGCAATACAAATATTGTATTGCCTACAGATATTTGTTTCGGTTCTGGGTGTTTGTGAATGTGTTGTGTGTGTGTAACGGTACCAACAACACAGGTTCATTCCGAGTGTGGGGCTGTGAGTGTAAGCGTATTTAATTAATTTATTTTATACCTGAATTTCACGTATGTCATTATAATTTAATACCACAGAGCAACACGGGCCACCGGCCGCGGCAGACTGGAGGGGAGTAGCCATATGCAGGCTTTCCCCTCTGTCAAAGTACAAGCACAAGTGTGCCTGTACCTGTCGCCTTGTTGTCATAATGTGTGCGTGAAGTTGTTTATGTATTTTGTTAAAGTCAAGGTGTGAGTTTCGTTGTAATAGACGATTTTTGTAGTGTGTGTATCACACGTACTCGTATTTCCTCCCGCAAAGAAAGACAGACTGTTTTGCATGGGTAATAAACGCTATGGCTACACCCCTCCGGTCCGCCACGTCCTGTGCCCCGTGTTGCTCTACATTTTATACTTTTGTTTAATAGTTTAAAGTAGCATATTGCAAAACTCAAGTTCGTCGTCATTCAAAGTTAGTAAATTTTGATTTCCCATTAGGTATACCTTAACATCTGACAATAAGGTCCTCCATTAAATGTATTACTATATCGCCATTCTGACATTCACAGCTCCTGCTAAATTATTACATTGCTGACCACACTGAATGATGATTCCCTAATGATCACATTTGATGTCAGAGCGCTATTACATACTGCAATATAGTATTTGTTATGAAGTAGCAGTTTTGAGGCAGGCATATATTTTGAGGATTCATAATCACAGGAAAAACGCTGACGCAAACCTCGAAGGGGCAGACAGCACAATCTATCTCCATGAAAGTATAATGTCACGCCTGTATTTTCGGATCTTCCTGAAGAAAGTTTAGGGGTGATATATTACCCTCCGATTCTGAATATTTAACTGAGATATTGTGAGCTGTAAAATTGCTTACAATGAATAATAATTATTATAACCACTGACTTAGCCGTAAGGTCACAATCATATTTTTTGCGATACCTTTTTCATTTGCAATAGACTATTCAGCCATAATCAAGTTATTGGGCTTGTGATGTATATTTCAGCAAATACTCTCCTCTCAGCCTCAGAATACTCCACTCCTGAAACAGTGTCTTTAGTCTAATTGCAATATTTGCCATCGATTTAGTCTTGTAGTTACACAATCACATAAACGAATAATTATAAGCAGACGTCTAAACAAATTATAATGAAAATTTAATGTTATCAACTGAATTTTATTAGAAGTTTAAGTTAGCATTAAATTGCTTATTAGTCTTATAGGCTAGGTTGTAATTTTAATAAGGTTCAAAAAAAGGACCTTACGTTACTTAAAAAAAAAAAAAAAAAGAATTTTAGGTTGTATGCTTCCTATCTATATTTGTAATTTATTTGACAATTTTCAATTAAGTTCGAATAAGTACCTAATGGTTCCCTTTTTTTTATTTTGATTTGTCATCAACAACGGCTATGATTTTACCGCTCGCTGGCTCTAAGGTGCCGCTTACAACGGCAAAGTCGTGAACGAGATGTATGAAAACACCTCACACACGATTCATAAATTACATTTTTAATTCCATTATACATAGTAAATAGTTGAAGAAAATTTAGAGAGAAAGAAAGAAAAACCTGAAACATACATTTTGTTGTAATCTTCTAAGTACATCGCCATTTCTCCAAAGTCGTCTCATCTATTAATTTACCTCAATTTATGGCAAAGAATGATTATAGTGGCAAGAACATCTCATTGTCATCAGTTTTTTATCCTCTAGAAGCTCTTGTAACAAAGATAATTCATCTGTGAGCAACATTTGATTATTGTTTAAAATAGACGATCGATCACGCTGCGGTTGACGAATGTATTCAGCGGTTGTCGAACGAATGCATTTGTTTGTGACGAGGTCGCTTCCCACATTCATATGACGATTCAATATAATTCGGCTTATGTCCCAACACAGCGAGCACAAATGGTACATATTGTAATAGAGAGATATTGGTTTCCTAATACATCGATTTTGCTATCAATTCATGGGCTGTGAGGTTGCCAGCGGCATAATTATTATTGACTTCAATAGTAAGTAATTTTGGCAATTAAATCACTCCTTCTTTATATAGGTACATATACCATTCCGCAATTAAATACCTACTTTCTATGTATCAAACTGATTTCCATTACCTTTGATCGGCGCTATTTTTGGTAATAGGATATTTTTTCAGAAAAATTAAGATAAATAATGAATTATGCACGTGCACCTTTATGTTTACGATAGTTCATTCTGAAAATTAATTTTCCTTGAATTTCAATTCAGAGCTGACGTCTCGACGAAGATTAGTTGGACAGGAGTTAGACAGTTTATATTCTCCTTCATTTTGATCCTCATCAAATTATTGAAATCGAGTTTTTCTACAGCTTATAACAAGGGAACACTAAGTTGATATTTCTCTTTATCTAAACAGCGGCATTGTGAGATTATTTTTCTTTGAATTTCAGTTTCCAGTATGATACTTCGTTCGTTTTTTTTTAGATAAAAGCTGAACAATCCAATAATATGGTGCTATAAAGCATTTTAGGAGAGGATTTGGTCCAGCCAAAAGACGTGTTTCGGCTGAGATGATGATGATGATTATTATCATTATGATCCTTAATACAGTACCAAAATCATATGTTCCTAAGATTGTAGTCTGCAATACCGATACGCACAAATCGTATAATAGAAGGGTCAAAATAGTTCTCGAGTATAATGTACTAATGTTTATACAGGTGTGTTCGAATGGTGCGTCTCGTGCGTTCTGGATCGCGTCTTGGAATGGACATTGTTGGTGGATTGGGTGGAGAAGGAGACGGAAGCAGTGGCGGTGAAGAAGAGGCTTGTGGAGTATTCGTGTCTGGAGTGTCAACTGGTGGATCTGCGTTCGGAATGTTGCATCGAGGAGACAGAATATTGAGCGTCGATGGTAGAGACCTGACTAGAGCAACACATGAACAAGCTGCTGCTGCTTTGAAGGTATAATGACGTTGATCATGGTTCTCTCTTATTATAGAGCTCAAGAGCCGTGTTCATTTTACGACTTCTTGTTTATCTACTTGGCTCTTGTTATCTAGTGGAAGTATTTTACCAGAGTGTGGCAGATAGCTTAATTTACCATGAAGACAAAAAAACTTATACCTCAAGGAATGTAAGGTATCTACGTTAAGTTGTGTGATTTCTGGCTAAGATGTTTAATATCTTAGATCACATAAAATGGTTGAGATCTTTAGTGTTCATGTCTAGAAGTGTTTCAGCCTTTTGATGTTTTTAGTAGTTTTTTCCAAAACCTAACGTAATCTAATTTTCTCATTACCACAAACTCAGTACTCGGGCGGTGCAGTTACAATAGCGGCGCAGTATCAACCAGAACAGTACGAGAGGCTGCGCGCGCGCATACGAGCCATAAATGCGGCAGCAATGTCACCACACTCATCGCTGCCACGACATACAACGCACGTGCCTGTGCATCCTGACCTCCATACCGTTTATCCAAGGTAAATAATTATACCTAAAGCTATAGATAAAAATATCGGATGCATATCAATAATTATTATAGCCACGTCTGATAATATACTATCAAGATATTTTGTTCACCAATGGCGGCTTACGGGCGCGTCCAATAGTTTGTCTCAGTTTGAAATTTTAAGGGATCGTTTAACTCATCGTTATTAACAACTTTTACTATTAGAGAATATAGGCAACTCAAGAACAACTACCTCAGAAAGAACGAAAAAATCAATGCTCTGTATAAAATATTCGTCACCGTGCGGAAAAGTGTATCGAGTAGCAGTTTTTTGGCGATTTCCAATTTGGGCCTGTAGTAAAAGGTACTCATGATATAATAATTTGTTACAATTTATTAGTTGTTGTTAATTATCGTGGGTGGTGTTTTCGCGTTTTACTAGGAAGGAATATTAAGGAAGGAATTTACTAAACACAATTATTTTTTTATGTCTTACATACAGGCTTCACCTAGTTTAGGTGCTAGTGATAGAAAGTGAATTGTTATTTACATTACACGGCTTATGAAACAGTAGAAGGAGTAACCTACTGATTATGTATTGGTGACAAATAAACGTTTTTTTCTTATGGATGATCAGTGAAAGCCCCTTAATTGGTGCTGAAATCACCTAATCATCTTAGACAAGTTACGGGCTACAAGCAAATACTGAACGCCTTACAACATAACTAACGCAGCATAACGTTGAAAATGTATTGCTATGTCGAAACTGAGAACGCCGGCACGACATGACATGTTGCATGTTGCTCTCAGGATTGAGCCTGAGATCAGAGAATATGTAATAATACTACGTATAGAATGGACACTTCGACGTCCCGCCCAATTTGCCCGCATCACTCAACCCCTTCCCCTCTTATGGGCGATGGTTGGTATTTTGTACGTGCTACGCACACAGGTGCGCGTGTAAATACACGTCACTGATTGATGTCTGTGTAATAGAAACCAAATTAAGCGTTTGTTTGGAATTTTGGCATAGTGTCCGCGGTGTGCTGACATCCTCATAGAGGATGGGTTGTTTTCATCGCTGTATAGGTAATGCAGCTTGACGCGTCCCAATAATAATGTGGAAATATAATGTGTGGTGTAGAAAATTAGCTCTTTGCTCATATTTTACTGATTACGTACTCATGATATGACAACAATAATTGACACTATTCATTTTATCAACTTTTCACTTATTATCGAATATTTCATAATATTTTTCTGAATAACAGATCAGTTAATCGAATTAACTATTGAACACTTATAAACGATTCCTTTAAAAGATCGACGACATAAGCCTTTTCAAATAAGGATAAACAATTTTTTTTAATCGCTTTACTGGTAGATATGGCATTTCAGAAAAACTATGTCAACTTTTCGATTAATAATCGTAAGTAAAAAGTTGCTGAAACAAGAAGTAATACTTACTAATATCATTTTCATGAGTAACTAGAAAATATGTTTGTAAATAGCTAACTTTCGCTTTACGCCACACGATACATTGCCTCATAATATGCGAATGTGTTGTCCTATTTGCTGCTTATTGGGACGCAACGTGTTGCTTTACGTATACAGTGCTGCATAGCATCGCTGAAAAGAATTCGTCCTACTGTGACTGACTGATCGCAGACTCGATCGGGCAACATGTCGTGTCGGTATTTTCAGTTTCGACATAGCGATGCGTGCTCTACGTGACTACGTTGTGCCGCGCTGTACCTACAGAACGCTTTCCTTTAATATTTATTTGAACTGTTCATTTTAAAGATGAGTATATAACTTTATATTCTGTGAATATTTCAAACGTCTACCTGTTACCGTTGTTTATATCAAGCAAAAAAAATACGTGTGTTGTCAGAGATCACCCCATATTTATTTATTTATTTCATTGTGTTTTCAGTATTTGTTATAATCACGGTAACAGAAATACCTACATCATCTGTGAGAATGTTAACTGTTTAGCTGTTCACGGTGCATACATAGAGAGACGGATAGTAGAGTCTAGTAATAGGGTCCCGCCTATCACTAGACTCCGTTGTCCATAACAAGACAAAAATGTCAATTACTGATAATACGACAAGGACATTGTTAATGACATTATTTATATAGGATGCTTTTATAGTATAGGAGTTTGTTTCAAGAAACAATATACATTTGAGGTAGAAAATTGTAATTATCTTGATAAAGTTTTATCATCTTTCTTATTCTTAGTTTAATTAGTATTTGAACAGTGATTTCAACTGTGGTCAAAACTTAAACGAGACGATGAAAACTTAGATCACTTCAGATTATATTTCAGACCTGACAATCAAACTACGTGTTTTAAGATTTATAAGCGTCTCTGCATTTAAATCATCAAATTAATGCATCAAATCTCAAACCTATCACGAAGGGTTCGTAAAATTTGAGAATACTGTAGGACCGTTCTCTATGTAGATATTCATAGAATATGAATTCTAGTTCATGCATACTGAATACGGTCGATATGCCGACCATATGATGTTCGACATTCGTGTCAACACGTTCGACATTCGTTCGACACTCGAACATCAACGTACATACATTTATGTTGTAAAGTTACCAAATAGAATCACCAATAAATCATAAAGCATTGTCATTTTATAAACCTTGGTTAGCGACGTCATTTAAGAAAGACGTAAAGTATATGAACATGTTTTGTTAAACAGTATGGATTTGAGTCGGAAAATTATGGATATCTTGATAAAGTTTTATTATCTTTCTTATCCTTCGTTTAATAAGTATTGGAACAGCTATTTCAACTGTGAAAACTTAAACCACTTCAGATTTTTTACTGGTGGTAGAGCTCCAGTGACGGTAGGCACCACTGCATTACCTAATATACTTGCCGCTAAATGATAGTGTTCAGCACTATCGTGTTCCGGTCAGGTGGTAATGTACGGCCCTGTAATTTCCGGCACAGAGGCATAACACCTAATGCCTCAGGAATGGCAGCGCATCTGCATTTTGACCTCTGGTCATTGTGTGGGTGTCTATAGGCTGCAGTCATCACTTAACATCAATGTGAACTGCATGCATGTCTGCCACTTTTATTACATAAAAAAAAATTAAAAAAAAGATTAATTTTGAGACTTCACAATTAAGCTACGTGGTTTAAGATTTATAAATGTTTCGACATTAAAATTAAAGCATCAAACCTATATGCTATATACCTATCACGATAGGTTCGTGAAATTTAAGAATACTGTAGGGCCACTCTCTATGTAGATATTCATAGAATATGAATTCTAGTTCATGCATAGTGAATACCGCCGACATGCCGACCATATCATGTTCCATATTCGTGTCACATATCTAACAAGAATGTATATCTACCTACCTGTGAAGGGGTCAGGATGTAATAGCATTATTTTTGTCATAAAAATGTAGAAGAAAAAATCTCAGATAATCATAAATTTTGTGAACATTGTTTGATTTGATATGTACCCACCGATTAGGTTATTAGAAGTTTAATGGAAAATTACTCAAACGTCACCCAATTTTAAGCACCCATCAAATATTAGCTATTTCTGTCGTTTGCACGTGTTTTTAGAAACAATAGATTTTAAGTCCACCGTAGATTATAATAATGTTTGAATATTTGGCTGTTAAATCCATTAGAGTTAAGAAAAACCATAGAGATCTAAAAAAACCAAACTGCTCTTATAATGTTATGGGTAGGACTGCTGGTATATTTCCCAAACAATATGAAGATATTTTTGAAATGTTATCATTACATGAGATAATTGTATTTTCCACTAGTCTGGCGATATTTTTTGGGTAACTTTGGGACAAAATTGACATAAAATCAATCGATTTGCATTAACAAATCAATTCCATACATTTTATTTAAAGTCAACCAAATACAGTTGCATTAGTGAAATTAATATTAAGCCTTTGTCATGCATGTCCTATGTTATCGTTCAGTGTTCAACCACACACTACGGGCTGTGGTTTGAAGAGAGCCGTCAGTTGTTCAATAAACTGGGCCAACCCTCTCGCTACCAATTTTTTATGTATGACATTTTCAGCAAGTTATTAAAACTAATTTAATATTTGACGTGGCTGTCACCGCAGCTAGGGTAGCCGTGTCAGTTAAGAGTCTGCTCTGGCTATGTAAACCCGTTTGATGTGGGTCAGAGCTTTAAAAAATCCGTTCATTCACAAGCCCTGTTACGACCTATATCATGCCTATCAAGGGTTTATGTTATATTTCACTTGATAGTGCTCAAGGTTATTTTCGTAAAGGTTTGCCTGGAATTTGATATTGCGCTAGAGCAGTTTCATTATTTTTTTCGGCGTTGAACATTTTTAGTATGTCCGGAAAATAAAAACTTATTATTCACAATTTTGTGAAACTACATAAAACGTTATTATACTTTTCCAATACAATTCCTGTCCTTTTAGTGACAAAATAATTGAATACATACATTATATCAATGTTATTAAATAGAAATAGAAATAGAAATAGAAACAGTTTATTTTTTGACACACACACACACACTAAATAAACAAATGATAATAATAATAAAGAAAAAAAAAAAAAAAAAAAACAATAATAAAAACAGAAACAACTTAACACAACTACCGGCATGATGTATGTGTGAGACCAAAAAAATGGTACCTATCTCAGCTGATTGCTGTAGTAGGCACTACAGCGCTGGTGTTCTGATAGGACCACCGTAAGTGGCTTTGCGAATTACAAGCCGCCCAACTACATAAAACTTCCATGCATACTACAGTTATATTTATAAACAAAATTACGTAATATTACATAAATATAGATAAATAAATAAATTATTAGAAAAAAAAAAAATATTATTAGAAATCAATCATGCATTTCTGATCAATGCATTTGGGTACAGTTTTGAACTTAAATAACCTTAAGGGTATTATTACCTTTACGGCAATAATATCAAGGGGTAACGGGCTATTTGGTTTAAGGGACATTTTGGGTGATATTGAGTTATATACATATTTGGAATCAGCGAATTCTTCTCCGACGAATGATGCCGGTTTCATTAAAATCGGAGCACTTTTTTGGCGTTTCAAACAATACTATTTTCGTGTCGTTTCCAAAGTGGCAGTGTCTTAAACGACGTGGATTTTGCATTTTTTATTAAATCATATACTTGAACCATACCATCATATTAATAACCGAGACATAAACCAGTCACCCTATCTCTCATTAATAAGTGAATAAGAGTTAAAGCGTTTTTCCTAATACTAAATTTTATTAAGAAGTAACTTGAATCATTTTGACTTCCCTAATCACACGGTGTGATGTCGCTTAAACCATTTGTCCGTCACCCAAATACGATATGGGTCGTCGCTTAAGCTCTTTTAGCTGCATCTATTTTCGACGCCGGGTGCTACTTGAATCAAATACTCGTTTGTGTTCAGATATTTTGTTTAGTCGTTAAACCATTTTAGTCCTACTTTTTTAAAAAATGCATGTCAATTAATACAGACGATAAAATTAATTATGTATATTGAAACATTTAGCCTGTATTCATAAAAATACAAGTCGGTATTTCAATCACAAAATATTAATATGGTACATTTCAATCATGTCATATGATACCATATTTATTTCCTCGCCGGGGTGTTAGAAATCGTAATCATTAAACTGAACTATCGTGCGCGGGCGCCTCAGTCACAATCCAGAGTGTGCCGTGTGGAAAAAAGTTGTCCCTACAAGTGTCAAGAAATAACACCAGATAAAAGGAGTGCCATATTTGAACATTTTTGGGGATTATCTACGGATAGAAAAAAACAGTGGATAATATCTATGTCTTCTAGGCAATCTATAAAAAGGAAGAGATCTAAAGACTCTAATTACAGGACTAATACATACTTTTATTTTATTAATGATGGAGAGGGTCGGCGACAAGTTTGTTTGAAGTTCCTCATGAATACTCTCGATGTCACTCAAAGATACATTTATTATACTTTGACAACACAGAAACAAGGTATGTCGAAAGAAGATGGAAGAGGAAAATGCATTCCCCCCAACAAAACACCCAACGAAATTAAAGAAGCAGTGAAATCCTTCATCAAAAGTCTACCGGCAGTACCATCACACTACTGCCGCAAAGACACTACCAAACTCTATCTTCCGGTTGAATTCAAGAACATAAAAAATTAAAAAGTAAATTAATATAATTGATGTTCTTAGTGAGACTGTTATATAATAATAATTATTCTAAATAAATACTTTGATTGATTATTATGTTGTGTTTATTTATTCATTTATTCAATGTAAGCACCTGAAATTTTCGGTGATTGCAATATATCCTGGTTGTTTTATCAGCCATTGATAGTCTTAGATGTAAATAAACTATAATTATTAATAAACATCAAACGTTACAATTTCAATGTTATATGTTACATACGTAAATTAGCCTGACAGTCATTTTAATCTAAATTGGTAGTTAAGATAAATAGCTAGCTTATACTAATTTTGGGTTTCGTTACTTCATACCTTTTGGCTTGCTCCGTACACAGAATGCGTTGTCGCTTAAATTTTTCCCCTGTAGCCAGTTGTAGTTATGAAGTCACTTAGTTTTTCCTGTCTCTAAAAAAGGGCACGCTGTATTAAGCGACATTTATCTTTGTAAATAAAGGCCCGCTTTATTTGGTATTAGCATCAACAACTAGATATTTTTAATTAAATTTCAATGCAGTTTACCCCGTTTTAATAACTGCAGAAGTTTTTTTGTTATGAATTTTATTTCTAAATTTCAAACTTTAAAAGGCTCTCCTGTAAAGTTGCAAAAATGTCGCTTACACCAAATAGCCCGTTACCCCTCGATATTATATCGATATTTTATACTGAACATAAAATGTTTCAAAACAAAAAAAGCTGATACTGAATTGATGCGTTGGTAATTGGAGGCAAAGTTTTCAAAATTGACAAAAACTCTTTTGCACACTCTTCTTATTTCGTTGAAACTTTTTTTTTACTTTCAAACTTGTGGGTATTTTCCGCGCAGACATATTACGTATTATCCTAATAATATGGTATGACTAAAAATATATATTTCTTTGTCCACAGGTAGCAGTGGTATGACCGTGAAATCGACCACAACACGAACTGAAGATTAGTTAGTGAATGATTTTAATTTACATTTTATAAACAGAAACAAGTATATCAAATTATCCAGACAAGGCACTTCACGCTTATAATTTTATTTTCTAATTCACAATCCACCACTGCAAATGAAACATTTTCAAATATATCGTTACAATACATTTTAGATGAATAAACTAAGTGCATGAATATTGTGGAACAATTTTAATGCACGCTTCAAAATTTGTTATTGTTTATTTAAAGAAGTTTGCAAAATATAATAAACATAAATCAGAACAGAAGTACGTCAACGAATTTATTGTCAGGATACGCAATCTGCTGAGTAATCCACTTATAGCAGCTTTAATACTATCCTGAAATTGTCTGAAGTTTGTGTCAGAGCTAAATTTTCCCACCTGGATTAGTGTACTAGACTTAACCATCAAGACTTTTGTACTGTATTTCTTAACACAAATAAACGTTTTGGAAGTTATACTTCGTTTGGCGCGATTGGGAAAAAATTTGAAATCGATTTTATAGGATATGCGCACACTGACAGATAAAAGCAACAGTCTAAAGTTAGTTGCTAAACATTTTCATAACTGTTCCTATCGCAATCCTATCCCTATTCACAATATTCCCATAACGAAAGTTGGTGTCTCGTTCTAGTCACGTGACGTCATGCTTGATTCATGACAGAATTCGCCATTTTGAAACAATAAATAACATTCCGCCAAATTGAAAAGAAAAAATTTGCATGCTATTGTTGTTATTTTTGGATTTTTACGCTAAAGAAGTATAACTTCTTACGTACATACTTATGTTCACACACTGTTTTTTAAGATTAATTTCAAATTTCCCTTTAAAAAGAAATTCGTTTATTTATTTATTGATCTACTGATTTGTGCGTATACTTAGAGCGTTTGAGTTTATAAACACAACACAGTACTGCATTGACATAGTTGTAACACTTCTTTTAAATTATTGTTATAATGACTATTGTAATATAGTACTAGGATTAATTTCAATGTGAAATACTATAGAATACATTTTCAAGCTATACAACTGTGATATTAAAGTTAATGTTAGTTGTAGGTATCATTGTATTAACTGATTAAATGAAATTGAATATATACGTTGCAGTTTTTTTTCCTATTTACTCTTTTTACTCGCATGACAATGTAATATATTTAACTGCCTCAGTAGCCTAGTGGTAGCAGGCACTACTACTACACTGGGGTCCTGGGTTCGATTCCCGGGTAGGGGGCTATCAGAGATAATGGTGTAAAGTCCTTTATCACTGGTTCTATTGTAATTTTTCCAAAATTCTGGAAATTTCCTAATAAGTACCTAGAAGCTTGGTAATGTGTCCGGAGATGGCCCATATAACAGGCTAATCGTGGGTGTTTGCATGTATGCTTGAATGCATGCATTTACTTCTGCCTACTCCTTCGGGAATTACACGCGTAAAGTTACATTTTACAATGTATACAACAAAATGAAATCAGAAAATTAAAACAGCTATATATAGCTTAGTATGCATGTACGTATGTACGGATTTTCACGCCAAGTCACTTACAGGGTAAGCAGAGAGTGTGAAGCGCCAGATATCCCGATTCCGACACACGTAGCTCAGTTACTGCCAAAATTAAGTAGTCTGGTGGCAGCAGGCTGCTACTGCTATGCTGAGGACCTGGGTTCGAACTCCGGCTGACTAAAATATTTATTAGCCAAATTTTATTAGAGAAGATTTTTTTAAATGAAATGTAAGTGGCAAACAAGCATGCAGTTCACATTGATGTTAAGTGATGACTGCAATCTATAGACACTCACACAAAGACCAAGGTCAAAATGCAGATGCGTTACCACTCCTGAGGCCTAAGGTGTTATGCCGGAAATTACCACCTGACCGGAACACGATAGTGCTAACACATTTAGCGGCAAGTATATTGGTAATGCGGTGGTGCCTACGTCCGCGAGCTCCGTCACTGGCGCTCTACCACCAGAGATGGATGATGACTTTCACTGTTATGGAAACCCATACTTGGTAAACGTGTAGCTATCGTAGTTTACTCCATCCACACCATTTTGTGACGCCTCCGATCAAAGTAAGTGATTTTGATGTGAAAACTATTTACTACCACTACTTTATTAGGACGTTATTAAGATGGGGCTACGGAGTTAGGTGCGATTGATATTGAAACTACTGTCAGACAAATGTCATCTGAGGGCGGATTTCACCGTTTGCTATGAAAATTGAGTTTAATAAAATGCGGTGTAGCCTAAAATTTGCATCCAATTTCAACCTTATCACGAACAATTTTAACATCCAAATAGTGTTATTGAATATGTTTAAGAACGTAAAACGGAACGGAAGCTGAAAATTTTACAAGAGCGGGATATTTGGCGCTCCACACTCTCTGCTTACCCCGTTAGGGACCTGGCGTGAAGATACACACATACATAAATCCATAAAACGGCTGGACTGGTTACACTGAGGCCGCGGGTTCGATTCCTGCCCGAACTCAAAGTTTTCTTTCCAAGATGAAAAGAAAACGTTTAATTTCTAAAACTCACTCAGATGACATGTGTTATTGCGAAAAATAATAATATTACAAAATAGGTTTATTTCAAGGAATATTAATTTACTGTGTCAAAACGTATACATTACATCTGAACACAATAATGTTAACATTTACGTCTGGTATAGATAAGCTACTTATCAAGCAACTTAGTTCGATTTACATGCAAATCCTCGGACGCTTCGCCTCATAAACAATTGTAGGGAGTTACGGTAACAGATTCATGTAATCCATGGAAGTAGATTACGAGAAGCACATTTTGTGGCTAACTTTATTTTGTTACCATCCAGATGATTCACTGTGTAGACGATACAATTTATACAGGAATGCTTAGGGTTCAGTGGGAATGATTATTCCAATTCGTATCATACTTATCTTACTTATGGTGATGCATGGGTGAAGGGAATCTTCACCCATGCTTAGTGGTTGTAGTAATTAAATTAGATAAAAATAATAAATTACAGTTGGCCTGTATGAATTGGTATGTTTAGCATCTGAACGTAATAAAATGTTGAGATTCACGTCCTTTATAGAAATTCTACATAGATTAGCTAATTTACAAGCAACTTACTTCGATGCAAATCCTAGGATGCTTCGCTTCGTAAACAATTGTAGAGGATTTACGGTAACAGATTCATGTAATCCATGGAAGCAGATTGTGCTGAGAAGCACGTTTTGTGGCTAAGTTTATTTTGTTACCAACCAGATGATTCACACTGCATTAAGCATCGACTGTGTTGATGATAGAATTATTCAACTACGTATGATTGCTTTAATCAAAAATTAATTTGCATCATAGGTATACCTATGCAATGTACAAGCATACAGCTTATTTTTTTAGCTATGCTAACTGGTCATAGTTAATCAATCAGACTAAAAATATTAAATCATATTTTACAAAGCCTAGATACTATTCATACTTACTGATTATTTAGTCATAATTGTAGGTTAGACAAGTCTAAATGCAAACAAGGAAGGGCCTAAAACTTGCGATTGACTGAACTAATCAGTTCTAAACTAGAACTAATCAGTTCAGTTAATTGCATTTTTAGACCTAGGCTTAACGCACTGCGGCTCGACCGCCTAACGTTAAAATGAAAGTTATTTTTGTTCTTCTTAAAGTTTTTATTTTTCTTGTCCTCCTGTTCCACCTATGAGACCAACAGCGATAATCTGATTGTCGCTATCACTTAAACTGCTTGCAAAAGTGATATCGGAAGCCTGATTTTCCCTTTTCTCCCATAGGCGGTACGATCAGATAAGAAAAATCAAACACATAAACAAAACCGACATAGTGGATTTAACGCAATTGTGCGCGTCCTTGAGCACCACCACTTAATCTTCAGTAAATTATGAACACTAAAAGTGTGTCGATAACTCAGAAATCCGAGCGAAGAGGATCTTATCTAGTGCCCTTTGTATGCCGCGTTTATAGGCTGTGAAGTTAATGGTGTTATGAATGTTTGGGTGGATAGGATAAATCTTGAATAGAGTACAAATACGGTTTCGGTCGTTATCGCAATCGTAATACGATTTAATTCAAACATCCAAATCCGATCGCTGTGTTCAACTTGATTTTGTTATTTGATGAATACGTCGATAGCGACTGACATAGCTAGAGGCACAAGACGTGAAATGATGAGTTTAACAGAATAGTGTTGAAAAGCAGTTCGCAGAAGTACCCTTTTACTTGCTATGGTTAATTTTATATCAACATTATACTATGGAATAGTAGCAAACAAAATAAATTTATAAGATGAAACAATGAATCATTAAGCAGCCATTTCATTGTGTCTGTCCTGGTTTATCCACTTCAGTATTCCAACTCGGACAGAGTGAGTGTATTCAATTTGAGAGTGATTGTGAGTGTATTCAATTTGAGAGTGATTTGACATGGTCAGACTACTATCTTGATCAAGATTTTTTTATGTTAGGAAAGTGGCAAACAAGCATTGCTGTTAAGTGATGACTGCGGCCACCGATATTACCTAGACTCTTCTAATATCTTTGTCTGCAGGCTATAGACATCTACACAAAACCCAGAGGTCGAAATGCAGATATGTTGCCACTCTTAAAACCTAAGTTGTTACGTCTATGTGATAGTTATTACGGGGCCATACATTAAATATATTATAAATGACAGTTGCTGACCGTTGGTCATCGTTAAGGCTTGTTATGATGTTTTGAAACTCAGAAAAGTGACAATAGGTTGGTAATTCAAAACATAAAATTAGAGAAGTTATTATTCTAAACTAAATTAAGTTACGGGTTTCAAAATTGTGAAACCATATCCACAGCAAAAATTTTTATCCTGTTACCGCTCAGATTAGGAACAAGCGGAGTTCTTTATCTTTTTATGAGCCTTAAAAGTCCGCCCATAGCTCTGAAATCCGAGTAAAGTGGCTCTTGTCTAGTGGCCTTATGTCATGCCTCGTTTATAGGTAGCCAAGTTAATGCTGTAATGAGAGTTTGAGTGGAGGGACAAATCTTATTGAGAACGAATACGGTTTCGATTGCGATCAAATGAAATACTATTCCATTCCAACATCTGAATCATGAATCATGTTATGTCACTTTTGCTCCAATTTCGTGACTTTCTGGAATAAAACCATTACTAGCGACTAGTAATTTATGTGACTATGCTACTGAAATCAAAAACAAAACTAAAATTGGGTTATAAAGTAGGTATGTTCATTTTTGGGCAGCCGGATGCATTTGACGACCCTGTTAGTCCAGCGGTGTGAGACGACCGTTTGATTCGAAGGGTCGCGGGTTCGATCCCCGCACCGGGACAAATATTTGTATGGCCTACAGATATTTGTTTCGGGTCTGGGTGTTTGTGTATGTGTTGTATGTGTACAACAGCACCCACGATACAGGTTTATACCTTCTTATGTCTGTCTGTCTGTCTGTCCGTCTGTCACAGCCAATTTGCTCCGAAACCGATTGAGTTGAAATTTTATGAATACATGTAAATTGGTGACCCAAAGATGAACACGTCAAGTAAAATAATAAATTTTAAACAGGGGGGCCACTTCCGGGTGCTAAACCAAAAAATAAAAAATAAAAATTCGTGAACTGTGTCGTGTGACATATCAAATGAAAGAGGTTATTGTCAGCATCTCAGATATTTTTTTATAATTTTTGCATTAACAAATTTGAAGTTATTTAAGAAAAACGACGAAAATTGACCATGGCGTCGCCCCTATCTCCGAAACTACTGAACTTAAAATTTTGAAAAAAATGTGGAAAATAATTCTTTGCCTATAGATTACTGGAAAACCTATAAGAAGTTTGAGTATTCAAATTAAATCCAAAATTCTTAATAATATAACCCCCCCCCCCTGCCGGTACCACCGTAACCGCTATGTCCCTGCATTATAAATCTGTAATATTTTCGAAAATATTTATTTAAATTACGGAATCCTCACCACGCGAGTCGAACTCGCACTTGTCCGGTTTTTTTTCGAGATTTCAAGATTCGGTCCGTATTAAATGTTGCTCATAATAATTAGTTATATGATCCTTTAAAATTATGGTCGTTTCTCAAAACTCATTTGGTATAATAGATATCAGTGTAGGTATAGGTATTCATTTTCCATCTGTGTTGTAAATATTTAATGCTTCGTATACCACACAAAGTTTTTTGACTTCAACACGAAACTTTATTGAGCTCAAACGTGTCTTTCACATGGGCATTCCCAGCACAAAAATTACCTTAAATGAAGTTAGTTAATTTGACTATTTTTTTTCTGATTGTAAGGTTCTTAATAAGTATCTTTTAAGAATACAAAACATACGAACTAACAAAAGCAAAGTATGAAAATTAAAAATGTTCGTGTTTTTTGATTCTTTACTATTATATTTTTTTTAATTCCGGTAAAAAGTAACCACTCAGCTGCAGGACAAGCAAATTTATTAAATTATTTATGACTTTTAAAATTGCGCCGATTGCCCATAGCTCTGAAATCCGAATAAAGTGGCTCTTATCAATTATAAATACTACATTAATATGATATGGCATACTTAGTATAAAAGGTGGTAGAGCTCCAGTGACAGAGCTAGCGAGTGTATGTGCCAATACGAGATCTCTTAATAACACATCTTAATATATATAAATCTCGTGTCACAATGTTTGTCGTCAATGGACTCCTAAACCACTTAACCGATTATAATAAAATTCGCACACCATGTCCTATCTCTCAAGTTGGAAGTTCGATCCAACTTGAGAGATAGGACATAGGATAGCTTACATTACGCTATGACTGATAGGAGCAGAGCAGGGCGGGCGAAGCCGGGGCGGGCCGCTAGTAAAATTATATATTGTTATAATTTCTTGCAGTCAAATATATATTACAGGATAATATTAACTAACTTCAAAAAAGGAGGAGGTTCTGAATCGTCGGAATCTTTGTTTTGTTTTAAATAATAGTATGTTCTCTTCTGAAAATGTCATAGGGCTATATCAATCACAACTTTATGAGCTAAGTTTTACTAGTCAACATTTTAAATTGGTAACCGAGCTTGAACTTTATTGACTTCTACTCCACTCCACAAAATTAAATTTGGGCCCCCTAGGCAACACTGAAAGAATTGTTAAAATTTCTTTTGATTAATTTTGATGTATATTGTTGTATTGTGTGGGAGTGGGAAAGAGAGTGAAAGAATATTTCATTTGAACGCGGAGAATACGTTGTTACTTTACACTTACAAGACAAGTACCTATATACACAAGTTAGATTACTGCTACAGCCTTCGAAATATATATTTCTATTCTATTATAAATATATATTCTTTATTATATATATAATTCATCTATAGTTTTTAGCTTTATATCTAAGTTTTATTGAAAGAAGAACTTCTGTGATGGACGATTGAGATATGTCAGTGTGCCTTTTAACTTTTGGTGATCGCTCTCGGTTTCTCCCGAATTCATCACAGATAAATATAATATTATGTCGTTCCATGGACATAATGAACTCTTTCTCATTTTTTATCGCACCGTCTGTAATGATCCATGCCCACTTACGACAGGTTCGCTTCTTGACGAAAGAGTTCGTTATATAGAAGCTCTCTTTCTCCAAGCAGTCAGCTAGTGCCTGGCTCCTGGTGTTTATCCGTTTTGATTTATTTATACATAATTATCACGACATTCTTCAAGAATATCGGTCCGTTACTAGTACGTACTAGCTCTGATTTGTTTTTGTTATAAAATAAATCAACTACCTAAACTGTGTGGTCTGGATTGGTTTTTGCCTGAGTATATTGATTACAGAATACTCGCTCAGACGCAAATTCCTTTATACATCGATCTTGCAAATTTTTGTAAGAGCTCCCTTCCAATTTAAGTTCTTAGGAATACTAGAGTCTTGAAAACTGGTTTTGATAATGTATTGTTAACTTCCTTATTCTTGCAAAAGTCCTGAGAAGACTACAATGTCTGTAATGTGGGCTAAGCTACCAATACCACCCAACCTTATTAAACAATGTTTACATTTAATTTTGTATTTTCATTGTTGTGCCTTAATTAAATGATCATTGTGATTGAAACTGGATGTCAAACAAGGTTTAATACATTTTACATTTTTCCTGACGTAGGTATCAAGATGTACGGACCAAGGGCCGGGGAAGAAACTTAAAAATTTAATTTTATTAGGTTTACCAACAAACAGGTACCTACGAAATAATGAAAATAAAGTTTTCTATTACTTACCCGTCTTTTATTACTTAGGCGTTCAGCGCTTTCGTATTTCGGTCAGGTAGTTATGTACAACCCTGTTATTTCCGACACAGAGTTATAACATCATATGCTTCAGAAGTGGCAACGCATCTACATTGAAATTTTTGGTTTCATGTACCTACTTAGATATTTATAAGCTGCAGTATTACTTATAATTGATGTAAACTTTAAATTTGTTTGCTATCTTTGACATGAAAAACATCGTATGGCCTCTATCTTTCACATAGGTAAAACTACTTAGGCGTCAGGGGTAGTAACGCGTCTGCATTTTAACTCCGAATTTAATGTAGATGTTTTTTACTGGTGGTAGAGCTCCAGTGACGGAGCTTCGGGCGTAGGCACCACCGCATTGCCTAATTTACTTGCCGCTAAATGGTAAAGTTCAGCACTATCGTGTTTCGGTCAGGTGGTAATGTACGGCCCTGTAATTACCGGCACAGAGGCATAATACTTTAGGCCTCAGGAGTGGTAACGCATCTGCATTTTCACCTTGGTCTTCATGTGGGTGTCTATAGGCTGCAGTCATCACTTAACATCAATGTGAATTGCATGCTTGTTTTCCACGTCCATTACATAAAAAATCATGACTATTATAGACTGCAGTCATCACTTACAATCCATGGCACTGCATGCTTCTTTGCTACCATAATTAAATAAAAAAATAATACGATACGAGTTCTCTATCTTGATAGCAAAAAGTAATCTTTCATACCTGGAATTATCGAAACAATAAAGCCTATGACACTTAGCAGAGAACAAAAAATGTATGTAGGTAAGTAATATTAGTTAAAAACTAATATAGTATATTACATACTCAGATTAAGGTGTTATTTTAAAACCGATTTAAGTTAGTTCAGTATCAAATAAAACCCGGAAATTCGGTTCATTGTGTAGTAAAGTTCCCTCTTTGTTTTCCGCTGTGGTTAGTGGCCTGCCTAATGACATAATTTTCAGTCGCTGTATGGTCGGACCTAACGGTGCATCATATTACAAACGCAAAGCCTACTGGCTTAATGGTTCCTTGAAACACTGTATCTGTGAAATAGTTTGAAATTCACTGATTATCTTGTTCTTTGTTACAAAAGTGTTAAACAAACTTAGAGAACAATTTTTTTTATATAAATTCTGCTCCTTGTAAGCTAAAAATTAGAAGTATATATATAAGTAATACCATACATACCTGTTTAGGCTTTTGAAATTACATCTGAAAGGCATCACGTCAACCTTGAAAACGTTAAGTTAAAGGAAAATAATTGACGGTAAGACATTATGGTTGTAATTTTTTTTATTGGGCGTTCGAATATATGGACGACTCGTCTCGGAGCACTTGTTGTCTACTTTACTGGGTAATCGACGAGCGCAGAGGGCTCTCGGCCTTATGTGGTGGCCTTAGTCATCAAGCATTGTATTGGAAGTAGGAAAATCCTTAGCATTGTATACTACTTAATCTACTTATTGAAATTCAAAAGAACTCTTGAAATGACATTTTAATGAACAGCTTAATTGAACAGCCTGAAAATTTACAGCCGTAAGAACACAATACTGATTTAGTAATAATGATTGTATTTGTTTTATGTATTGAAAGTGGCAAACAAGCATACAGTTTACATTGATGTTAAGTGATGACTGCAGCCTATAGACACCCACGCAAAGACCAATTTCAAAATACAGATGCATTACCACTCCTGAGGCCTAAGGTGTTATGCCTCTGTGCCGGAAATTACAGGGCCGTACATTAACCTGACTGGAACACGATAGTGCTGAACACAACCATTTAGCGGCAAGTATATTAGGTAATGCGTTGGTGCTTACGCCCGCGAGCTCCGTCACCGGAGCTCTACCACCAGTGGTGGTTGAGTTCCAGTGACGGAGTTGAGTAGAGTTTATTGCTCTCTAAATTCAAAAATACAACGTCAAAGTTACATTTTTAAACTTAAGAGAATATTAAACTTCTTAGTCACGCAGAAATATGAAATTGTACAATAATACAGACTCCATTTTCGTTTAATACTGCTATGCACGTTTCATTTTACGTAAATAATAGAGTTGATATGGTTTTAATGGTACACTTCTGCTCTTTAGTGGCAACATAGACGATAGACGTGACATCTGTTTCTATATCCACACATTGTCTCCACGCTCTGTACTTTATGAGGCTATTTAAGGTGGAATTAAGTCAAGTTTTGCGAACGCTATAAGACAATAACCACGTAAAAAGAGCTCCACACCAGATACGATGATTTTACTTATATTTTCAAAATGTCCATGATTATTTAAATAAATGTCCTTAATTTAAAGTAAATTAAACTAATAATGGCATGATTGAAAATTGATTACAGTACTCAACAATTAATATTGCACATCGAACCTCCGAAAGAGACGATCGGCTCGTTTCGGCTTAGTAGAGCGTTATCTTTGTTGCACACTGCCTACGTAAGCATTGAGAGTCCGGTATTGGTCAAAACAAGATCAAAATGGTCGACAAACGTCAAATGGGTATGTTGCGAAAGAGATAACGCTCTACAGACCCGAAATAAGCCGAAGTCTCCTTACTCAGCTCGATGTGCAATATTTATTGTTGAGCACTGCAAGTATATTACGCAGCATGATAAAGGATTGAAGCAAGATTGCACATTGACCTAAGGAAAGAGATTTCGGGTGACTTCGACTATAATCTCTTTTGCACACAAACTATGTGACGTATGTCGACCATTTGGATCCAGTTTTGACCAATACCGGACTATTACTGCTTACGTAAGCAGTGTGTAGCAGAGATAACGATCTATAAACTCGAAACTAGCCGATTGTCTCTATCCTTATCTCGCAATGTTTCTCAACGGGTTACTTTGTTTTCAAGACAAAATGATAAAATAAAAAGGATCCGTACGAATTGAGAACCTCCTCCTTTTTTCGAAGTCGGTTAAAGAGAGCGATGATAGCAATTAGGATATCGTTTGCTTTCAAAAAAGGTACAAATTGATAAAAAAAGTTGACAGCGGTCGCGAGCCTGAACTCCAGAATGAAGTAACGCAATTGTGCCGATATCATTGAGCTCCACCATTTTAGATCCAGTAAATTTTGAGCACTAAGAGTGTCGATAACTCAGAAATCCGAGCGAAGAGGATCTTATCTAGCCACCTTTGAATGCCTCGTTTATAGGCTGTGTAAGTAAATGGTGTAATAAATATTTGGGTGTATAGATAAATCTTGAATAGAGTCAAATACGGTTGCGGTTGCGATCGCAAACGTAATGGATACGATATAGCTTAAACATCTGAATTCTATTCCCCGCACTGAACATTATTGTACTTCATATATTTACCTTCATGATTGTAATCACTGTAGAGATAGGCACACCCACAATTCGAAAGTTACATTTCTGCCCATGTAATAGATGACATGCCTATTGACATCTCTAGGCGTGTTACCAAACTCTGATGGTGCCACTGAGAATTTTTCTGAAAATGGAAAAATCTCTACAGCACCAGAATTAAAGGGAACTTTTTTAATTATTTAAGGACCTTAAAAATGAGCCGATAACTCTGAAATGCGAGTAAAGTGGCGGTTAACTAGAGATGTTATATCGTTTGTCATTTATAGGTAGCCAAGTTAACGCTGTTATGAGATTTTGAGTACAGACACAAAGCTTAATGAGAACGAATACGGGTTCGAGTGCCATCAAATGAAATACGATTCCATTTAAAACATCTGAATATGAATCATATAATGTCACTTTTGCTCTTATTTTGTAGTTTTCTGGTAGTAGGGGGGCCGAATCTAGGTCGACCTTCACTTATCTGTTTATCGAATGAAACATTGTTTTTATCAAATTTCATACAAAAACAAAAACGTCTTGCATGTATTGCTCAAAAATGTTCATAGAATAATTAGGCAATACAATCTAGACGTGATTGTTTATGTACGAAATTTGATTTTAAAAGATGTTTCATTCGGTAAATAGATAGGTGAAGTTCAACCTAGATTCGGATCTTAGACTAAGGAGTAAAGCCATTAGTAGCGACAATTCAAACTTGTTGTAAAGGCAATTTATATGATTATCTTGCAACGACATAATGTGTAACTTTATATAAAAACGTCTCTAATAAAAATATTTTTACCGATATTCTAAATATTTAAGGAGAGTTATACAAATGTTATATTTTTTTCCGCAGGGAAATCATCCTGAAAATTAAAGTTAGCAACTTAAATAAATACCTTTTTCTTTGTTTGTAAGGTTCTAACTTATATAAATGTGAAAGACACATTTGAGCTTCATCAAATATCATGTTAAAGTCAAACAACTTACAAAAGCAAGAAATAAAATCATGCCATCCTACTAAAAAACCTCCTTTTATTAAATTCTGTAAAAAATAACCACTTGGAACTCCTAACTCTGGTAAGCCGAGTACCTAATGTGGTTCTTATCTAGTCGTCTTGTGTTATGTGTCGTTTACAGGTAGCCAATGCTGTTGTAAATATTTGTCTGTAACTTCATCTATTAGATATAATTGGTTCAAGGTGAGTCAAACAAATGGCCCGCGCCACGAGATAGTACCCTAAATTGCTATTGAAGCTAGAAAATTTTACCTAAAGATGTTTTTGCAGCTGTATTAAATATCTTGTCAAAGTCAGACGATTTACGAAAGAAAATAAATCCTCGAGTTAAAACCTCGACTTTTTTAAATACAAATAGCACCCTGATGTTCAATTTACTCAAAATTCATGCAAAGTCAGCGTGACTAGTACTGAGTATTTTCAAAGTCTGTTTTCATATCAGTTTACGCCTAAAATCTTCATTCCTTCTTGTCCTATAAAACCTCAACGTTGAGGTCGCTCGGTACAAGTTAAGGAATAGAAAACTGATGAGATAAAATAAATGAGACTATGTCAAGCAATATTTAACAAAATTTGAATCTTAGCATATATATATATATTTGTATGAAACTACGTAACTTCACGCCTGTAATCCCCGAAGGGATAGGCAGAGGTAAATGCATGCACTCAGAACATACATGCAAACCACCCACGATTCGCGGTTACGTTTTGGCCATGTAACAGGTGGCGAGCCTGTTGCCATCTCCGGGCACATTACCAAACTTCAAGGTACTGGAAAATTTCCAGAAAATGGAAGAATCCCAATGGAACTGAAGATAAAGGATTTAACACCGTTATCAGAATAACCCCCTACCCGGGAATCAAACCAAGGAGTAGTAGTAGCTTAGTGCCACTAAGTAGTAGTAACCTACAGTACCACTAGGCTACCGAGGCAGTTAATCACAAGAAACTAGTTCACAAGTATATTCTTTAAAAAATTGTCAACATTTCAAGCACAGTGGGGTACACCAATCCTCATTGGAGCAGCGTGGTGCAGTAAGCTCCAAGCCTCCCCCCAAAAAAGGGAGAGAATCATGCCCAGCAGTGGGACGTATAATGGGTTGCCATTATTATTATTATTTCAAAAGCAACCAAGAGGAACTTGCCTATACCTAATTAAGGTAGCTGTCATAGAGTCGTCGAGAAATATTGCACATCGAGCTTAGGAAAGTGACAATCGGCTAGTTTTGAGAGAGCGTTATCTCTGCTGCACACAGCCTACATAAACACTAAGGACGAGATTCACAGACTGCACTACGACTTTACTTTCGAGCAAAGTACGCTTCTAACTGTCAAATCCCATACATTTCTGACAGTTCTAAGCATACTTTGCTCAAAGTAAAGTCGTAGTGCGGTCCGTGAATCTCACCCTAATAGTCCGGTATTGGTCAAAACTAGATCAAAGTGGTTGACAAAAGTCACATAGGTTGTGTGTGAAAGAAATCCGAAATTACCCGAAGTCTCTCTCCTATGATCAATGTGTAAAATAATATATAATAAAATATATTTTTTTATTTGATATTAACGTTTAATTTTGTAGTACAATTATTAGAATAGGTACATATTTCAGAGCAAATTGAATAAAGGTGAATTGATATAGGTGGACAATAGTTATAATATGGGCATTGTACCATTCTTCTTGCCAGGCTATTTATTACAATAGTCTGTGTTAAGAAGAAGATAATATTATAATATTATCTATTCTATACTTATAATAAAACTGTAGAAGTGTAAATTCTGTACATTAAAATATTGAAAAAATAAATACCAGGGGAGGTTACTAGATCGATACCGAACACAAATATGTGATTAGAAAATTTTTTGTCTGTCTGTTTGTCTGTCTGTCTGACTGTCTGTCTGTTTGTTCAAGCATCACAGAAAAACTACCAGTCCGATTACAATGAAACTTGGTATGATTATAGTTTAACCTTTGGCGCACAACACTGGGTACTTTTTATCCCGAAAAAATTTCTGTTTATCTGTGTGTCTGTGCACGCTAATATCAGAAACGGCTTATTCGATTTGCGGTTTCCATTTATATATTGTGGTAAGTTTCATTTAACATTTATTGTTCGTTTCATGTGATTCGGTTCAGAAATAAAAAAGTTGATGTCAATTTAAAGAATCACATCGAATATTTTTAAGCTATTCTGTATCTTAGTTCTATCTTTTAGGGGGTTTCGTACCTAAAAGGTAAAAGCGACGAACGAACGAAACGAAGGATTACTAATCCTCCGCTGTCTGTCTGTCTGTCCGTCCGTCTGTCTATCACCAGCCTGTATCTCATAAATGATAGCTAGAAAGCTAACATTCTCTCAAATTATGTATTTCTCCTACCGCTTTAAAGAAAAAAATAATTACAAAAAATAAGAAAATGAAAATGTTAAGGGATCCAAGGGGGCATACAATAAACGTGTTTTTTTTCGTATATTTTTTGCTCGATAGTAATAATGGTAGCAAGTAGACGCTTAAAATTTTCACAGAATTCTTAGGTCTCATGTTGTATATAAGCTTCCATAATAAATCTATACATCTTTAAAAATAAATAAAATTGGAGTGTTTGTTTGTAATATTATAATAACCGCTTTTTACTAAATGCATATGATTGTATACACGGTTATACCAAAACAACATTTTTTACAATTTTTGTCTGTCTGACTGTTTGGCGGGACTAATCTTGGGAACGGCTGGACCGATTTTGACGGGACTTTCACTGACAAATATCTGATGTGTTAAGGAGTAACTTAGGCTACCTTTATCTCCATACATCCATACATACATACATACCTACATACAAATAAGTGGAATTGGAGTGTATCCGACTTTGACTGGACTTTCACTGGCAAGCTGATGTAATAAGGAGTAACTTAGGCTACTTTTATACTAGCTGCGCCCACGACTTCGTCCGTGTAGATACTGAGCAATCATATTTTTTGTCACGTGGACGAAGTCGCGGGCACAGCTAGTACACTAGTACAATAATATTTTGCTGCGTACTGTATTTCTAAGCGCCGAATTATCAGTTGTTCTCAGCAAATGGATACTGAATTAGTCTGAATTAAATATTTTGGAAATATAGTACCTATTTTCGTAAACATTCCTTAAAGAGAATTGGACTTGATATTTTATTGTTTTCGTTACTCCGAAGTTAGCTAATTGAAATGATGTTTTGTCAGACTTTGTTGATGGTAACTGAACTTTCGATCAAATATCACATTAATGAGAGCTCTAGTGACGGAGTAATTTATGGCCCTGTAATTTCCGGCACAGAGGTATAACAACAACTTACACCTCAGGAGTAGCAACGCAATCTGTGGTATTTTATGTTGACTTTTTTATGTCATAAACTGGCAAACAAGCATAGAGTTTATATTGATGATAAAAAATAGGCTTATTATATATACCTACATCTCCATAAACCCAAAGATTTCAATGTAGATGCGTTTTCACTTTTGAAGCCTATGATGTATTTTTTTTTTATGTTACGACAGTGGCAAACAAGCATGCAGTTCACATTGATGTTAAGTGATGACTGCAGCACCCACACAAAGACCGAGGTCAAAATGCAGATGCGTTACCACTCCTGAGGCCTAAGGTGTTATGCCTCTGTGCCGCAAATTACAGGGCCGTACATTACCACCTGACCGGAACACGATAGTGTTGAACACTACCATTTAGCGGCAAGTATATTAGGTAATGCAGTAGTGCCTACGCCCGCGAGCTCCGTCACTGGAGCTCTACCACCAGTAAAATTTATGTCTCCGTGCCGGATGTTACAGGGCCAAAGGATGTTTAAAACTTTAAAATCTATTGTTCACTTATCATTCATTCGACCGTATGCGTGTCTGCCACCGCATGACGTAAAAAAATTAAAACTTTTAATTATTTCAACGACTACGTATCTCAAATTTATTTATTTAAATACGATAAACTAAATTTCGTTGAAGTTATACAAATGTTTTGCTTACATTTTTAAATCGATCAAAATTAAATTGAAGCTTAGATATCTCCGTTAGCACTCCATACCATTAAAGTCAATATATTCCCGATAGAAGCTTATTCACTTTTGGTCAGTTTTCGGTTCTAAAAGAACTTATAGTGTAATTTTTCAAGTCTGAGCCAGACATAAAGCACTTGATCCTACGTGGCGTTTCAAGACGGCTTCAACTGATAGCTTACTGTGATGTATTGGTTCAAACTATTATTATTCCATTATATGGTCTAAGCTTATAAAATGTTTTATTAGATCAAATATGAATACGATTATAAAACTAGTTCATTTGTGTCTTCTGTATGTTTTACTTCTGGTGCAACTTCAGTGACTGAACGCGAGGCCGTAGGCCTTCTTCCTTTTAACTTGTGGTAAAGTTCCAGTGTAGCTGGAGGGCGTAGGCACCACCGCATTATTTAAGCCATCTGCCGCCAAAAGGTAGTGTCTAGATCACTATCGTGTTCTGATTAGGTATGGCTCCGTAATATCACAGAGACATAACAACTAAGGTAATAGGGGTGGCAAAGTATCTGCATTTTGACCTCTGATCTTTAGGCTGCTGTCATCACTTCACATCAACATTGAGTTCACATGAACTGTATGCTTGTTTTCCGCATACTTAACATAAAAAGGCACGACCCCGTTATCTTATGTACTCGCCGTTAAACAGTAGTGTTTAGCACTATCATATTCCAGTCATATGGCAGTGTAATTTCCGGCGCAGATACCTAACACGTTATACTTTAAAACTAACAACGCATTTACATTAAAATCCGTGCTAAAAACCATGTAGAAGTTTATAGCTTACAGTATTAACTTACCATCAATGTGTACTGTATACTTACTTATCATTTTTATGGCATTAATAGTAGACTGCAATCGCAACGATTAAGCCTTAGGCAGAAAATATACAATAATACCTCAAGTGTGCATGACTTAGATCAGCCAGTATTTAGAATCAGAATCAGAATCAGAAACTCATTTATTCATTTACGGTGACAGGCACCTCTTATGACACGTCAAAAACAAACAAAATAAATTAAATGTATCTTCACGCTAGGTCCCTAACGGGGTAGGCAGAGAGTGTAGAGCGCCAGATATCCCGGTTCAGACAAACCTCTCGTGCCTCGTCTACCTTCATAATTCTCTTCATACATGCACGCCGATTCCTAAGACTTTTGACCCCACCATCAGACAGAACTCGACCTATTTGGTCATGGTAGGTCAGCCTTGGTTTTCCTGGGCCTCTGCAACCATCCACATTCGCATTGTATATCTGTTTAGTCAGTCAAATAATTAAAGTGAATAACAATTGATATACATGTCAAACAAGATAAAAAATATATGTAAAGTCAAGAATATCACTAAGATAAAACTAAATGTAATAAACTAATGTAAAAAGTATATCAGTAGAATGTCTCATTTCCCCTTTACAAACTGATAACAAAGAGTAAAAGAAAAGAAAAAGAGTCATTCTTTGTCATTCACCGGCAACCTTTAATAATGCCAACCCATTATACGTCCCACTGCTCGGAACGAGTCTCTCCCATTTTTGGGGGGAGGCCTGGAGCTTACTCCACCACGCCGCTCCAATGCGGATTGGTGGAGGTGTTGGGGTTCTGGGCCTCCGACAAGGTTTAACGACTGCTATCTATTGATAGCAACCGGGACCGATGGCTATACGTGCCCTCCGAAGCACGGAAACGCGCATTTAATTTGCCACTAGCGGTCACCCATCACACTACCCGACCACCTAGTGCTTAACCGAGCAGATCGCTTCCGATCTATACCAGCCGCGGGGCGGTAGACTGTAGTCTACTCGTGACCACGGCCGTTGCATTACGGCCGAAACGTCGAGTGTCGAGGTAAATACTTCGATTAAAATAGTACGCCATTAAGTCCCGTTTACAATATTAAAATCTTCGAAAACTTTAAAAATGCTATTCTAATAAAGTAGACCAGTTATATCAAGTACCATTATTTAGTGGCCGCATATTTTATTGATGCCTGTATTTTTTGATTTCCCGACGGGATCACATATGTTAAAACGATGAGGTGTTACTGCATATTTTAAATGAAGGGAAAATGATAAAGTTTAGCCTGAAACGATTTTTACGAGCATTCAAAAACATCCCTTTCGTGAAAGGGTAGCGAATAACAATATTAACTTTATATTTTCTTCGGCCACGCAGTCTGATAGTTTATCTATCTACCCACTCTAAAAAACATCTCAGGGACAACAAAAGTAGACCCAAAGCTATCTTGGAACAATATTAGTTATAAATACGTTGGCTTCGTTTTTTTATTAAGTTTTGAATTTACTTTTTACTGATCCGTAATGAGTTAGCATAATTGAGATTAGTCAAGAAATGCTCAAAAGTGAAGAAATGATCGTAGATTACTGTCTGTACTTTTCATCAGAAACAATCCATCCTTTCAAGAAAGACATGCCACGCTTTTCAAATAGGTACTTTTGTTGTCACTTAGATGTTTTTTACAATGGGTAGATGGATAAACTCGGCGTGGCCGAAGAAAATATAAAGTGAATATTGTTATTCGCTACCCTTTCACGAAAGGTATGTTTTTGAATGCTCGTAAAAATCGTTTCAGGCTACACTTTATCATTTTCCCTTCATTTAAAATAAGCAGTAACACCTCATCGTTTTAACATGTGTGATCCCGTCAGGAAATAAAAAAACACAGGCATCAGTACTCCATAGTTTAAATATTTATTCATGAGTCAAATAATCCAGTATAGTCCAGAGTCAGGAAAAGGACATTCACCTACGCTCTTTAGGTACTCAAAGACTAGGCTGTTAGTGAGCGTCTATAGTAAATTTGCAAAAAGTGGCATTTTAATGGCTCTTTAAATTAATCCTTACCGCTAAAATAAATTCTCTTTCTGTAAGGTAATTCTGTTGTTTTTCTTTAATAGGTTTTCTATAAAAAAAGAATATAGGTAGGTATATCTATAGGTATTAAAATACTAGAGAATAATTATTTAGTTAGTAAATTCTTTATCAACTTTTACGAACTGAATTTAGTTAACAATGAAGAGGAATTATTAATCTTCACCAAAATGTAATTTGGCTCAGTTTATATAAGCACAAATAATCAAAACAAGCGTCCCCTCGTTTGCACATAACTATTCACATCTCAATATGGTTAAGCTTGACCCCAATTTACAAGACTCCTATAGAAGGTTTACTTTGAATGTCCCATAGGATTGCCTACCATAATTTAAGAGCGCTGTGGGTATTATACTTCCGACGCAAAAAGGTATGCACCAAAAAGGTAAGGTTTCAACTCAATGAATTATAATCCTACCCTATCCTATTGTAAATCAGATGATGTTTCGTATACAGTGTTAAAACAGCGGATACTTTTATTGAAAATAACCTGATGAAGTTTAGTACTGAAAAATAGTTAATTATTATCATAAAGTAAAAGGGGCTGAAATATAAAATCCATTTATCGTGGGTTGGCCCCCTAAAAAGGATATCGTCGTTATACTCATATTAGAATATATTGATACCTAAAAATAGTACATAGTGAAACTATAACAAATATCCTAGAATCAAATTTTCAAATTTTAATTAATATTTTTTTTATCAAAATTGCAAAAACAGTAAAACAAAGTTATTATGAAGACAATACATAAAACACTCTCACTCTAGAATACTTCCGATAGCAAATATTTTCACGACTTACCTACGTAGAAAAAATGCATTTTTAAGTTGAATTTTTTTTGTCTATTTTCATGATTTCAACCACAAAAAAGTATAAAATAGTAATTCTGAATACTTTGAGTAAGTTTTATTTAAAAAACACTTTTGTATGTATCGTCTGATTACTCCAAGGAAATTCGACAGAATAGATTAGAATGATTTTAGAGTTTCCGTAAGAGGGCGTCACCTGAATAGCCCTACGCAATCGCAATGCTAGATAGTGTAAACTGTAGAGCCTACCACAAAATAGTTTTAGGTTAAAGTATTTAGTAAAAATTTAAACTCTTTTATATAAATCCACAAAAATGAATCACCGTAATCTTTGTTTGTGCATAACTACTGAATGACTGCACCAAATTGACCAAATCTTTCTCTTATGTTTGTTACTATCAGAAGAAGGTTTATATGAAAATAAAAAATATACAGCATATGGGCAGGAAATGATGTTATTTAGACAGTGCTATTACTAGCAAAATTGATAAAAGGCTATAGTAATTACAATACATTGAGTTGTTTGACGTGACCTTTTTTGCACCTGAGGTGTAGATAATACTGGTAAAACCCACAGTGGCATAGAATTACGGGACGGAATATAGATTATTCAAAACAAAACCTTGTGTAAGAACTCCGTAAATTGGAGTCAAGCTAAACCGTATTGAGACATGGATAGTTATATGCAAATGAGGGATCCATGTTTTGATATCCTAACCAACACCCGGCAAATAATAATAAAATTTTGGTTAAAATGGAAATTCAATATTAATTATTAACGAAGTTCATCTTAGGAAAGAAGTTTTTAAATATTTATGAGACTCTTCATGAGAAAATTCAGTAAAATGTAGGGAGAAGGTATGTTGTATTTTGAAAATATACATTTGACAATTGTTGGTTAATTTGACAATTGTTGGTTAATTGTGAAAATTAAACATGCATTATGATTATTAAATGATTATATTGATATTAAATGATTATTAAATAGTAATCACATGTAACAGGGACTTATTCACATACTTTTACCACGGGGCCTTTATGGAGAAAGAATCTTATCAATATATTTTTTTTAATAAGCTTCCACTCACAGCGTCACACTTAATATAAATCTGTGTCATGGATGCCGTTGTACACATACAACACACACAGAAACACCCGAACACCGAGACACGAAACTAATATCCGTAGGCCATACAAATATTTGTCCCGGTGCGGGCATCGAACCCGCGACCCTTCGAATCAAACGTTCGTCTCACACCGCTGGACTAACCGGCTCGTCCTATCTAATTGGGAATATAATGTTTTATTATACCCGTAAATTAAACGTAAAATAGCATGAGAACTGATGACCTCTGATGGATTGCCTTCCAATAGAAATGCAAAGAATACACGAAATATTTGTGTAATTAGTTCACGAAATAGTTTCTGCTAGTTCGTTATAAATCCGGTTCGCCGAATAGGCTATGGATATTCCTACTAGTCAACGTGTTTTTAACGAAGCTCGGAATATTGTGCCTCGCGCCATAGATGACGCGCCTCGTTTTTCAGCATTGTCTTTTATCTATGTCAAATTCGAACAAAGACATGAAATTGCAAGGGGTTTGCCTGGTTAGTAGACAAAATTTTCACCGTGTTGTTAAATCAATTTTCTGATACCACGTGTGTCTAGTGGATGATATTGTGATTTATTAGTGAATAATAAAATACTTATTAATGTCTGTAAAGTATTATGACAAAATTTAATTATTATTATGAGCATATGATAAAAATAATATTTAAAAAAATCTAGGTACAGAAGTTATAGCTGTGCATTGCCTTTTGTATCTGTAGATTATGAACAACTTTTACTACGGGGCTTCTAACAATGAAGATGCAAAAAAGGACAGCTGCTCTTACATTTTATCACTCAGCGATTATTATTTTGTAAAGGTGCTTAGTGGATAGTGTCTGAAAAAAATATCATGTATGTATACTAAAGCACATACTTTTGAGTTTCAGGAATAACGCGCGTAAAACAATCAAAACAATTTCTGTAACTTTTTATAACGAGTATAAAAAATACAAAATAATAAACAAGAATGCTTAAATCAACGTCACAAAAATAATTGAAACCCACCAATTAAATTAAAGCTCCAATATCTTAAACTTACGAAAATGTATGCAAATTTTGTGAAAGTACTTAGTTTTGACCACGTAATTTTTGACATAAAGGCGATGTTCCATGCATTAATGATCCTTTGAGCTAAACGCACGATCGATTAGGCAATCAGATGCTTCAGTCATCAATCAGAAAAAAATATTCAACTATGAACCCAGGAATCTAAAAAATGTTTTTTTTTTTTCAGAAGAGAATTGAAACGTATTTACCATTCACAAAACTTTTCTATTCTTTAAATATCTTAATCATGTTTATTTCAAGGATTCAGAAGATTAAAAAGAAAAAAAAAATACCCCTTAAATATACAATAAAGCCTGTAAAGCAGTTTATATGAAAAAAATGTTTTTTATAATCTGTAATATCTGTTAAGGAATTATGATAAAGATAAAAGGTTTAAAGATAAAAGGTTTAAAAGGTATTTGATCTGTATTACAAAATTGGGATGCTAAAAATGAAAAATTTAAAATTGTGTATATACGAGTATTTCATTTTATCAACATTACTGTTCAACCCTTCGTTATTTGACCTTATAAAATCAAGTAGATAAAACAAAAGTTCACCAAACTACAAAACTTTTGGAGGCGGATGAATTACAAAATAACTTCAATTAATCTTTTAGAAATTAGAAAACATGTCGAGGGACGTCTTACTAAGCGGCAGTAAATCTGAATAAGAAGATGTAGTAAGGAGATATAAAACAAACTTTGTGGAAGTTTCTGACAGCGTTGCTTTATTCAATGTCCAGTAAAGCAATTATTTTCCCTTGAGAATCAAACTGGACGCTTAAAAGTTAAAATCTTTAGTAGAAAAACGTAAAGGTGTATGTACTTCATGCACAGATAAATACGCTTACACTCACAGCCCCACAGTAGGTATGAACCTGTGTCGTGGGTGCCGTTGTACACATACAACACATACACAAACACCCAGACCCGAAACAAATATCTGTAGGCCATACAAACATTTGTCCCGGTGCGGGGGTCGAACCCGCGACCCTTCGAATCAAACGGTCATCTCACACCGCTGGACTAACCGGGTCGTCAATGACAAAACATTTTTATAAGTTGCACAAGGCAACAAAACATCATTAGTATGATAAAATATATTCATGTTAATTTTATGTAGACCCTGACTTGATTCATTAAGGTACCAAAAGTATAGAGGACCAACATGTTAGCTTTGCATTGTTAACAAACAACAAAATACAAATGGGTGCCCCGATCCTCCATGAGTTTAAATAATATGAAGCATATTTAGCAAATATTACCATCCCAAACACGGTTGTCAAGCAGACTGCAGGTAGTTTGAGACTCCCAACGGTAACAGCACATTGCTTACATTCACTATATAATACTAATCGGCATTTTACCCTGATGGTATGGAACCAATTCCTATTCATTATTGTTCTCACCTAGTGTACCGTCTAAAAGCGATAATGACAGTTGCCGGCTTCCCGGGCCTGCTAATGCGGTACTGCTAGAGACAATACTCTAGACGGGTCCGTGAATCTTACTCCGCTTTGTTTAACTACATGCAGTTCACATTGATGTTAACTGATGACTGCAGCCTATAGACATCTACACAAAAACCAGGAGTCAAAATGCAGATGTGTTGCCACCCTTGAGACCTTAGGTTTTATGTCTCTATGATAGTTGTTACGGGGCCATACATAGAGGCTAGGACACCTTTTCCCCTTCATTATTGTTCTCACTAAGTGTATCATCAACAATCCGCAGGCGGCATCTGTCGATATAACAGTCGCCTAGCCGGGACTGTTAATATAGTACGACTTACTACATTAGACACTTTTCATGATGAACTACCGATATAAAAATGAATTTTACTCAGTTCAAGCTATCAATTAAAATGATGGTTTATACTTTAATAAATCAACCAACCGCAAAATCGATAAACCGTTTCCGATCAGATTATGTAATCATCTGGTTGTATCGCGAGAAAGATTAAATTTAACACGAAGGTTAAAGCGAATCAACTAAAGCAAATTTACTTACGAATATCCACAAAGTAAATGTTATTGCGGGATCAAATTATTTTTCAGAGTCCAGACAAACTTCAAATGAACGGAACGACTCTCCCCTCCTAATTTATTGCAGGCGAATAATTTAAACTTTATTAGCTCTATGACCTTTCCCATTTTTATTGAGACTAAGCAGGGAAATTTCCCAATTAGAGCGCAATTAGTTTAGTATTAGCTATTGGCTGCTATGTTACGGACTGATCATTCTCCATTTAATGCCTGGTGATTTCGTCCGTGGGAACTTGTTCCGGTTTTTTTACAGGAACTTTCATAACGTGTGCTCAACAACCTCAACTTACTTACTTTTAAGTTTGTTTCTTATGATCAAAAATTTAAAAAAAAAACGATGTCTTTCATGACTCTTTTTTAAACATGTCATTAAAAGACCATTTATTTTAACCACAGCAATGATTTAAAGAAGCTCAAATTTTAACATCATCTCAATTATTTATTTTTTTGATACTTAAAGCAATTAATTTTGTTCTTGTATACCTACGTCAATAGATTGTACTATCTCACCCTAAGGTAATACTTGTGTGTAAAGCAAATACTAGCGTCATTGCCATTTTTGTAAGTTAAATTTACTACCGCAAGCGCCAGCAGATAGATCGCGGTAACGATAAATCCGATGTCATTTTATTGACCATAAATATTTTTTATGTAGTTCTTTTTGTAAGCCCCCGTATCACAGCGCCGGTTATTTATTTTCTATGATTTTATTTAAACAAGCTGTAAATATATTCTTCTGCAACAAAAAGGTTATGTTTCATTTTTAACGAATGAATAGTTTTTTTTAAGCTATTGCATAGCTTCTATCGCGGGCCTTGAGCGCGGGGACCGAATTCAGAAATTCCGTAACGCAGAAAACCGGACGCTCCGGATTACAAATTTTAAACTCATTTAAAGAAAGTCATGTATAATTTCGCCGTCCGACCTCGTGGGTAGCGTGGCCGGGCGGTCTAGGCGCTGGTTTAAGGCACCAGTCTCTTCAGGGGCGTGGGCTCGAATCCCACCGCTGCCAAGATTGTTTTTGTTCATTTTTTTTAATTGTTTGTTTTCCATTCAATATTTTAAAAGTGGTAAATATTAATAGAAAATTATTGTTTCATTTTTCAATTTTTTTTTCTTTTATTTGCATTTTATTTTGTTTTGCATAATTTTAGATAATTATGTAAATGCAATAGCTTTACCGCGGCGTCCTTTTTTTACTTAGTAACTATTAATGTTTATGAAATATTGACCGTTAAGACAGATTGGTATGTATGCTTAAATTTACTGTGATGTATGCATATATCTGATTTTCACATTTAAAGTACAAATATATTTTTTTAATTTTTATATTGGTTAGAATCTAATAAAAATTCACTAGTAAAATTTAAAAATTAATGCTATTTTATACAGAGCTAATAACAATAAAAATGACTGCAAAAAACTTAATAGGATTCAATTTGAACTGTTAATTTTGTACCTATCATAACTTTAAAAATATAACCACACTGACTCACCCCAGGGTAATACCCGTGTGCAAAGTAAATACCAGCGTCATTGCCCAAATTAAATTTACTACCACAAGACCTCCAGCAGATCCCAGTAACGATAAAACCGACGTCATTTTATGGGCAATAAATATTTTTTATGAAGTTACTTTTATATACTTTTGTATCGTAATCGTGGTTATCGTTTCTGATTTCATAATCTCTATGATTTTATTTAAATGAGCTGTAGAAATTATCTTTTTCTCTATTATAAATAAATATGAATCTGTAAATGTGTTGCGTAAAACTTAAAAACGGCTGGACCGATTTCGCAAATTCTTTTCGTATTGTGTTTATGATAGTTCGGAAAAGGTTTTTATGAGAAAAAAGAAATAGATAATGGCGCGGCAAATTATAAATTTAAAGAAAACTAAACAACTATAATATAATATTATTATCTTTTCTAATTTAAACCTTACAGCCCTTACAAACCTTACAGTCTTTGTGTGGATATCTATAGGCTGCAGTCATCACAAAACATCAATATGAATTGCATGCTTGTTTACCACCTTCATTAAATAAAAAACGTAACTTCACGCCTGTAATCCCCAAAGGGGTAGGCAGAGATAAATGCGTACATTCAAGCATACATGCACCCACGACTAGCCGGTTACGTTTTGGCCCATGTAACAGGTGGCGAACCTGTTGCCATCTCCGGGCACATTACCAAACTCCGAGGTACTGGGAAACTTCCAGAAAATGGAAAAATCCCAATAGAACCAAAGATAAAGGATTTTAAAGCGTTATCTCTGATAGTCCCCGACCCGGGAATCGAACCCAGGACCCCCAGCGTAGTAGTAGTGGATTGCTACCACTACGCTACTGAGGCAGTTAAAATTTACAATTTACATGACATAAAAAATAACTTTCCTTGGAGGTAGAGCTCCTGGACGAAGCTCGCGGGGGAAGGCATCACCACTTTACCTAATGTACTTGTAAATGGTTGCTAAATAGTAGTGTTTAGCGCTATCGACAATTTAAATCTTAGAAGTTGTAATGCGCTACAGCTGATAATGATAATGATTTATTTTTTTCACCACAATATAAGTGAACTACATTGAAATCCCTGATTGTATACCTACACTTTGTTTATATAGGTAATTTATTCACTTACCATCAGTGTGAAATGTATGCTTGTTTACCATTTAATTATATAACAAAATAAGCTTATTTCTTGATCTTTAGTTCGGTTATTAAATTGTTTTTTTTTACCGCATCTAAAGCAGATGTTGCGAGCTCGGCTCTGGTTCGCACATGTCCTTAAAAATGGGTAAGTTATAGAAGAATCCGAAAAAATACAATTAATTTTATCAAGAACATATTTAAGAGTTACCACCACATTTAATTCAAACGATTTTATCATTTTCAACCATGTTCAACACGGCGGCGATACAGCCAACGCTTGGTATCAATCTATTTCGATAGTATTTATAAAATATTTTTTTTTCTCCAAGTACTAGATAGTCAAAAAACAATTTAAAAAATGAAAAAGTCAAAATGACATCGTCCGCCATTTTCGTCATGTTGGTTTTAAGTTGCAATTCTAACTGCAAATAATGTTTTGTAACTGCAAACAAAGCTAAATAAGTGAAAATATGCAGTAAAAACGTTTTTATATTGATTTTGCCTGTTTACTGATATTGTGTACAATACATGGCCGGAGGTCCATACATTTTTGCAACATCTCCTTTGTTGTTTTACAGTTTTTGCACCAGCGACGATAATAACATTTATACAAGGATATCACAACAATGAAGACTTAATTAGCTTAAATTTGAATGATGCAGTCGTTATTGGACTTCCAAAGAAAGCATTTTCTTTTTTATTAATTTTGTACCTGTCATAATTTAAAAAATATAACAATAGAAGTGTACCGTAACACCCCAGGGAAATACCGCTCTGCAAAGTAAATATCAGCGTCATTGGCCAAATTAAATTTACTACCACAAGCGCCAGTATAACGATAAAACCAACATCATTTTATCGGTAGTAAATATCTATTTTTTATGTAGTCCCTTTTATAAGCATTTGCATTGCAACGTCGGTTGCTGTTTCTGATATTATAATCTCTATGATTTTATGAATGAGATGTAGTTTTCTGGAAATATAAAATGTTCATAGAGTTATGCAGACTGTTAGACTGGGCTTTGGTTAAGTTTGCTAGCGTGTGTTAATTTATTATTATTTTTTAAACTTCTCCTTTTTTTATGTAATAAAAGTGGCAAACAAGCATGCAGTTCACATTGATGTTAAGTGATTACTGCAGCCTATAGATACCCACACAATGATCAGAGGTCAAAATGCAGATGCGTTGCTACTTCTGAGGCCTATGGTGTTATGCCTCTGTGCCGGAAATTACAGAGCCGTACATTAAAAAGAAGAAATAATGTCTTGATGATGCGATGATGCGAATGCGATGAAGCATTCTCAACTAACCTTAGGGTTGTGCAGAGAATAAAAAAGGTATTAAAGTTTTCGTTATATGGCCAACAATACACACAAAATTTTAAAATGAGTCCAAAAAAAACTTGTCTTACGTAACGTGGGGCGGGGCATGCATGCATATATTATGCATTCATGTTAACCTTTGGCCCATTTCACAGCGTGATTTACGTTTTAATTGCGCCGGTTTTTTTGTCATGAATTGGCAAGAAGCTTACCTACCTACAGTTTACATTAATAGTAAGTAATACCATAAATGTAAACTGTAAACATCTACATGTAACCAGAATCAGAATCAGAATCAGAAACTCATTTATTCATTTAGGGTGACAGGCACCTCTTATGACACGTCAAAAACAAACAAAATAAATTAAAGCGAATAACAATTGATATACATGTCAAACAAGATAAAAAATATATGTAAAGTCAAGAATATCACTAAGATAAAACTAAATGTCATAAACTAATGTAAAAAGTATATCAGTAAAATGTCTCTTTTCCCCTTTACAAACTGATAACAAAGAGTAAAAAGAAAAGAAAAAGAGTCATTCTTTGTCATTCACCGGCAAAGTTCCAAAGGCCAATATGATCTGAGAAAAACTTGCCGGAAAAAACTCAGTCGGCTCTTTTAAAAATATCTCTTAGGCATATTTTTACAATTTTCCATAATTGAAACAAGCTTAAAATTAACAATATAATATCAACATTACACTTTGATTATTACATTTAACACCTTTGTGGAGCTAGATCAACATTTAGCCAAACATTTCTATCCTTGAGATAGTCCTCGAGTTTATAGTAAGCCTTTTTACATAGAGTGCGTTTAATTAATGCTTTGAATTTACCATCGGTGAGTTCAGCAATCCCGGCTGGGATCTTGTTATAAAATTCTACACTATATTTTAGGAAAGATGTATTAGTTTTCGTCAGTCGAAAACTTGGCAGAGACAACTTGTTCTTATTCCTCGTATTATAACTATGCCTATCGGAGATTTTATCAAACAGATGTAGATTTTTCCTCGCGAAAAGTATATTTTCATAGATGTAATGGCAAGGGACTGTCATTATATTTATTTCTTTAAATAGTTCCTTCAAAGAATCAGAGATTTGTATTCAGATGCGTTGCAGGCCTAATGTGTTACCTCTCTGCTGTAAATAAAATTACAGGGCCGTACATTACCACTTGACTCGAAGACGATAGTGCTGAACACTGACATTTAGCGGCAAATAGATTAGGTGGTGGTCTATACTCGTGGTAGAGCTCCAGTGACGGAGTTCGCTGGCGTGGGCACCACCGCATTACGAAACCGATATTACGACGACCACCGCACTATCTAATATACTTGCCGCTAAATGGTAGTATTCAGCACTATCGTGTTCCGGTCAGGTGGTAATGTACGGCCCTGTAACTCCCGACACAGAGGCATAATACCTTAGACCTCAGGAGTGGTAACGCAGTCATCATTTAACATCAACGTGAACTGCATGCTTGTTTGCCACATTCATTACGAAAAAATATAGGTAATACGGTGGTGCCTAGTCCCGTGAATTCCGTCAGTGCAACTTCCGAGTGAATTTCGTTACAGTTTATTATCAAATCCTTTGTAAGCTCTTTATTTTACTTTTTTATAAGATACCGCGATTAAAAATGTACACAGACGCAATAATAATAAAATTAAAACAAAACTTTATTACTTTAATTAAAACTATATTCTTTCAAAACTGACTTTCTAGAATATTAACACTTTTATAGCATAGTAGCTTAACACGAACGTTTTCTTTAGACTGTGATAGTAGGTACTCAAAATATAACACACACTTGTACTATCGGATTTGCAATATTCTGTGGACAAAGTTTCAATGTCCAGACATTTGAAGCGAGAATTGCTGAAAATGTAAGTTGAGTCTTAGCAGTTATGAGACTGTTAAATCTCATCTTAAACTTTACCTTGGAGCTAAATAACTTAGTAAAGAGTTCTTAGGTGATTGTATTTTTAGGCTTGTAGCTATATAGAAAGTGGATAAGGTAGGTAATGGACTTCTGTAGGCACTATTCTATTTTTTTGGGAAATTGGTAAGCACACAGAACTTTCAGCCTTAATAAATTACTACAACTGTTTAAGGATCCCTGCGGTTCGGATCCTTGGCTTAGGGCGTTGTGGGTGGATACATAAGACATAATAATATGCAATTAGGGGCGGTGCAACTTTTGTTCTAGTTATCGGTAACCGCAATAAGAGCACGCTGGTCAGGGCTGGTAGCGGGCGTGGCGCAAAACCAGTTATTATTTATTCAAAATATGTATGTATGTATCTTCACGCCAAGACACACCGCATATCTTGCGCAAAAAACTAATTTCGATCGCGGTTAATTTACTTTCATGCTCTCTCCTGCAAACCCGGCTCTCACTGCCATAAAATAGCGTTGAAGTACAGCATTATGTATGGCTAGTTGAGTCCGCTGGCTTAGATGTTTTGATTCTAGCAGTCATAGAGCAACACAGGCCACCGGCCGCGGCGGACTGGAGGGGAGTAGCCATATGCAGGCGTGCCCCTCTGTCAAAGTAAAAGCCCAATTGGGCACGAGAAATTCATTTAGGTGGATTTGATACAGAATATATATTTAGGGAATTTGATTCAGCTGTAAACTTACTCAAGATATTTCCTTTACTAAAGTAGTAATTAAAACATTAAGAAGCCCATTTCATTACACGATCTATTGGACTCTGCCTCTCGGTTGCCCTGTTTTTCTAATTGGCGTGGCGCGTGATGTATACACTAGTATACTAGAATACACGCCAAGAACTTTAGAAGTTTATTGAGTAAAATTGTTAAGATCTTAATAATAAAAATATGAATAAGTTATAATATTTCCAAAGAATTCGACTGTCGTCCCTCAGTCCTCACAAAATTCATAAGAATTTTTATATAATGTATTTTATATTTTTTAATGAATAACAAAAAATTTTATGTAAGCATAAAATCGTGTATTATTTTGATCGGAAATTAAGTAAACACCTTACTTATAGAAAATATTTTTAAATAAAAAAAAACGCAATTGTTTGTAATGTTTTTCATTATTAAAAATAATTATTATATAACATTGTACATTGAACATATTTATTGAAATAACTCCAGCATAATATAAAAACATACATGAGTACATTTAGCGTTATTTGAAGTTTATTCAACAATTTTGTATATGATCCCAATTAGGTATATTTTATTTCATTCTCATCAAGAAGTAAGTCCATTCGCAATTTAGTGAAAACAAAATAGAATTACCAGTTTGGGCTCTGACCTAAATATTACATTCGTTTATTCAAGCACTTAACTTAAATTTTATTAGCTTATTCATCCTCTTGGAATTTATGTTATTACGAGTATTTGCGTTATAACAACACAACTCAAACAAATAGGTATTTACTATTAACTCCACTGGATCGATTGATTTGATATAAATGAAAGATAGAGTCATCGAATATACCGAAGTTTGTAGAATAACAACAGAACAGCAAGATTATTTATGGCCCCATAATAATTATCATAGAGACATAACAACTAAGGTCTCAGATATGGCAACGCATTTACATTATGACGTATGTCTATGTGTAAGTGTCTACAGGCTGCAGTCATCACTTAGCATCAATGTGAACTGCATGCTTGTTTGCCACTTTCATAACCTAAAAGAAATAAAAATCATGGGTGATATAATTCGCACAAAATATCGGTTAGTTTGTGTAGCAACCACAGAACGTTTTCATTTCTTTATCTTATCCAACTTTTTATTTATTTAAATTTAACAGAGGCAGGCATTAACACCTAGGCTTTAGGAGTGATAACGCATGTGCATTTTGACCTTGGTCTTTGTGTGGGTGTTATAGGCTGCAGTCATCACTTAATATCAATGTGAACTGCATGCTTGTTTGCCACTTCCAGTACATAAAAAAAAACATTTCATATAAACGTTTACGTTGCTTTTTTCTCGTCTGTAATGATGGTGATGACTGACCTTTAGACATCCACACAAAAACCGGAGGTCTAAATGCAGAACGTGGCAACACTTGAGGTCTAATTTGCTTTCCACCTGTAATAGTTATAACGTGCTTACCATTTTTAGATACGAGTACTTATACATTTCTCTTTCAAGAAAAATTAAATTCGCTAGTTCGCAAATGAAGCTGTCGAGGATAGCTGATGCCGATTGTTACATTATTCATTATTTCACAATATTCTAAGACAGTAAAACACAGTCAGTGTATGTTATGTTACAAAATGGAAATAAAATGAGTCATAGAAACGCAAGAGGACCAAGCTATTGAGCGGCAACACGAAATAAAAATTAAAATAGGTTCGTAAACTAGCTGTTGCCCGCGGCTTCGCCCGCGTGGATGTCGTTAAAAAGTAGCCTATGTTCTAAAAAATTATAAGTCGTCCTCAAACACCACGTACTTTTCTCTTGAAATTTTTCCTGAATTTTCTTTGCTATAAACCTCACGGAGTCTGAGACCTTTCCAACGAATGCAAAACCGTGAAAGAAATCGATTCGTGCGTTCTGGAGTTATAGGGTCAGGAAGGAAAACTCGACTTATTTTATATTATAGATTTGCCTGTATACCAAATAGAGGTAGACAGAGGTATGTATCATCACGCCAAGTCACTAACGGGGCAGGTAGAGAGTGTGGAACTCCAGATATCCCTGGCCTAACACACCTCAAGTGCTTCTTCTACAACCATCATTCTCTTCGTATGTACATGCACGATTTTTAAGTCTCTTGACCCCACCTTCAATACAATACTCGACCTATTTGTTCAAGTCTCGATCTTCCTGGGCCTCTGCAACCATCCACATTCGCATCGTATATTTGTTTTGTCATTCGCTCATTCGACATTCTTTCTACATGCCTGAACCATCAGAGCATGCCTTTTTTCATTTGTATACGATCGGTGAGCCATACACTGCATATCTTACGCATTCTTGTACCTATTGTAGATAAAGTTGTATACATGTAGTGTAGGTATATCATACATATATCAGCTACGTTTTTCTTCCATGTCTTGAACCTATTGACATCACCGAAATACAAGTATTAAATTACAAATTTCCGAAGGTAGCACTTGTGTTTCTTCCTAAAAAATGACAAAAACCTTTACCTCCGCCCCGATATTCGAGTATGGAATGTCAACGTAATTGCAGTGGCTTGCTGCCAGTAGACTACTGAGGTTGTGATTTTTATCTGAATAAATTTAATACAAAAATTTACATCAATAACAGCAGTTTGCTTTCATATTACATGATGTATTATTTTTAAAAGTAATTAATATAAGAACATCTTAATACAACCAATATTAGATCAACGGTATTAATGATTATTACTAAGGGTCCAACAGGCTCGCCTAATCCTCGACGCTACTTAATATTTATTTATACTCGACTTAAATCGGCACCATTTGTTCCATTAATTAGATTTAGCTTCCGCTATCTATTCCATGCCAGGTCCACGATCAACCCTTGATGAATAAGCCGCTGACATGAAAATAATTAAACCCTCAAACTTGTTCAGTTCATAGGAACGGTTTATAAACAGTAAAGTGTTGTGTTATGTTTAATGATGATATTAATTAATCTGTATCGGTTTATTTAGGAATGGGGTATTCGAAGGTATTATAGAACCCACTAAATTTTGGATGTGAATTCATACGAGTGTAGTTTTTATTCCAGTAGAATTCTACGAAAATGTTACATAAATTGAAATAAGACTAGTTTTCGGATTTATCTCGCGTATTTAACTACGAGTTAAATTATTATTCAAAATCGAACCCGTTTCGGTCGCTTTTCAGCTTCCGTGGTCTCGGGCAGGCAGTCTGCTGAGTCAAGCTCGCAAAAATCTAAGAAGGTACATTTATTTTCCTTTACATTTACAAAACGGGCCAGATCGTGTACCTACACTTCTCTTAAACATGAATCTGAGAAAATGTTAATATATGTTATAAGCAGATATTTAAGAGCTACGAAATGTATTTTATTCCATCATTTTTTAAGATAGCGACATACGTTGAATCTAGTTAAAACTCAATCGGCCCAGTAGTTTTAAAGAAAGTTTGCGTTAACAGAGGACATACAGACCTGACATTCGAGGGATTCCGTTCTATTGAGGTACGAAACTATAAAAACATCAAATACAGAAAGATTTCTATCTGTTGGCGTAAGTAGAGCAAGAAGGAAATTCATAAAATGAAATCATGTTAGAACGTCCGAAAAATAAATTTAATCAATGATACCAAACAATAAATATAATATTAATGTGACTTGTGCGTTAGCAACTCCAGCCGCCAAACGTCTTCGGACGTATTCCGGTTTCCAAGCCTGAGAGCCAGCCTCAGGACCGATATGAGAGCAGGCAGACCGACATCACTCACATGGATCTACTCCTCAGCCCACCAAAGTAAATCTATTAATATCCAGGTCATTTTGAAACCTGTCGCCTCTCAGTCTATTAATGAAGAATAATTATTAATTCAATTAATAAAATTTTTAATTGAGATTCTTTCAATAACAATAGGTATAAAACTATGATTTGCTCCACAAATTTCTGAACATTGACCAAAAAATATTCCAGGGCGATTAATAAAAAAACTAGTTTGACATCAAATTTTCAGAGAATATGTTAGACTTATAATACTACGTGCATTGCGACAATGTGCGTGTGTGACCCTCACTTGTGTTTTGTGTGCATCCGTTCTTAGGGTAGGTATGCGTATGCGGTATGCGTACGTAGGACGTACATATTGTTGGTACAAATTAAATACATTTTTTTTTAAATAAACGTAATTTAAAACATAAACATGTTATATCAGTTCATGGATTATAATTATAACTCGATTTTCTGGAGTGTTAGATAGTGTGTGATATTCTCGTTACACGTTGTACATCCTTCAGCTCAGGAACTGTAGTAAGTAATCTAAAGTTTACTTCAACATCAAAGCAGTTTTATCATTCGATGCCCCTTGAATAAACAAGACGTTTGAATATAAAATATAATTTACATTACTCTTCAAACGCCTTAGCCAAAAACTGGCGGCGGTTTCAAAGATCAGTGCTTGCAGAGGAATTTGGATATATGATATTCGTTTAAGAAAACACTAGGTATATAGTTCTCAGTACGTGTATATGTTTTTGTATAATCAGATCCTTAATCGACCCTTTACGTTACCTTATTCATGACGATAATTTAATTTTTATATTAGACTGAAATTGGGCGAGTAGGGACCCGGAACTCCTTGAGGCAAAATAATATTGTTTTAATTAAGAAAGTGAAGTGAACAATAAATATTAAGAATCATGGGTTACCATTGCTTTCATGTTCTTTATAGTTTCTTTCTTTTTGTGTAAAAAATATTTTATACATCTTCCCGATTAATTTTGAATATCCATGTCCCCTATATATTACCGAATTGAAACTGAACTGCACTACACCATGGACAATAACAAAACCATTTAAATACTTCAGTGACCCAAACAGGGAAGTTTAACGTAAATAAATGAAATGTGACATAGAAACCGCTTTTGTAAAATATAGACATTAAGCAAGTAAAAAATGAGAAACATACAAATAGCAAATGAAAGGCTTATTGTTCACATCTATACTTAATATTATAACGCTGATGAGTTTGTTTGTTTGTTTGCTTGAAGGTGCTAATCTTATATAGCTAATATTATCGAGGAAGGCTATAACATCACGCTAAGATGAATAGGAGCGGGTAGGTAACATTACAACCGCGCGAAGCCGGGGCGGGCCGCTAGTTTCAAATATAGCTATTCCTATACCTAGTATAGGAATACATAAGTTATTGTGTGCATAAGTACACACAAATAATATTATTTTACCCAGTGACATTTTTAAACTATACAATATTTAACAGTAAGCTGCAGATTTGCAAGTAAAACCGAAATGGTGTACTATTCCCGTATTTGACACAAATATTATGTATGCAGTTATGCTGTAGGTATGTGGATTGCTGAAGTTTTACGACATTTGAAACACAGCATCGTATCGACAGCTTTCATAGCCAGGTGGGAAAAACTTTTCAATTTCTAACTCGAATTCCGACAGAAATCAAATAAATATATTGTTGTTTTTAAAAATATTAACTGCTCCGGCCGTTACCTGCAGCTGTGCACATTCGTATCGAAAATTCGATTACGCTACACCGGTTGTTACGTTTTTTCATCTACACTGGTGATTAAATATAAAAAATAACTGTGTACTGCACACTTTTCGACACGCTTTTTCGATCGACAGCTGTGCAATTGAATTTAAAAAAAAATCATATATAATTACGGTTTGATAGTACTGTAGCTTATAAAGATGAAATATCATACACAAAACTAGATATTTAAATGCATAATAACCAACGACTTACTTCTGTGCCTGAAATAACGATGTCATATATTACCACTAATGCGGAAACTGTAACATTAAATACAGTACAAGACCTAATAGCGGTAAATAGGCTAAGAAATGCAGCGGTAGAACTATTTTTACGGATATATCTCGCGTATATAAAACTAAAATTATTTTTAAAATCAACCCGATATTTCGTCCACTTTTCAGCTTCCGTGGTCCCGGGCAGACTAAAAATCATTTTGGTTTAATATACGCGAGATAAATCCGTTATTTCAACGAGTGTAGCTCGCAAAAACCTTAGAATATATCAAATGCAGCGGTGTTTACGCTTTGGCATAGAGTTTTCTGTAAAGAGAGAAAGGACGTCAAATAAAAAGATGAGAGGACGATTTACCTAAACGATGGAGAAGATTTGCTCTTAATAGGGAGAAATGGAAAACAATGGGGGAGGCCTATGTCAGAGGACAACCTGACCAAATTGGTTGCTGAAAAAGTGTTTGCACTAAATTTTCTTTAAAAAAAAACATTTAGTTTCATATTTGTAATGTATAGATAAACTTTAAAAAGAAAAATTGTACACTTTGGTGAGAGAATAAAGGCTTATCTATCTATCTATCTATCTATAGAGTTTTCTGTACAAAACTGTTTTAACGCGTGGGATAGTAAAGATTTTGAATAAAGGTAAGAAAGGCTTAGAAAGGCTACCATTTATATTATTTTTATCTAAACAGAATAATATATTTAAAAACATCTAAAATGTTGTCAAAACGAGGCAATATGGCTCACACTGCGAAAAAGTTCTCAGATGTAATGAAGAGACAAGTTTTTAATTCCTTTACACCTTAATCAAAATGCGTGCTCTCTACCTTTATTTCTTACTAGCTGTGCCCGCGACTTTGTCCACGTGAGAAAAATATGATTATTCAGTATCTACCCAGACGAAGTCGTGTGCGCAGCTAGTATAAAAGTAGCCTAAGTTACTCCTTATTACATCAGCTATCTGCCAGTGAAAGTACCGTCAAAGTCGGATACACTCCAATTCTGCTTATTTGTATGTAGGTATGTATGTATGTATGGATGTATGGAGATAAAAGTAGCCTAAGTTACTCCTTATTACATCAGCTACCTACCCGTGGAAGTCCCGTCAAAGTCGGATATAGTCCAATTCTACTTATTTGTTCGTATGTATGGATGTATGGAGATAAAAGTCGTGTCAAAATCGGTCCAGCCGTTCCCAAGATTAGCCCCGCCAAACAGACAGACAGACAAAAATCGTAAAAAAATGTTTTGGTATATGTACCGTGTATACATACATATTCATTCAGTAAAAAAGGTTATTTTAATATTACAAACAGACACTCCAATTTTATTTATTTGTATAGATTTATTATGTGGAAGGTAATATACAACATAAGATCTAAAAAATCTGTGTTAATTTAAGGGTCTAGTACTTGCTACCGTTATTATCGAGCAAAAAATATACGAAAAAAAAACACGTTGTATGCCCTCTTGAACCCCTTAAAATTTTCATATTTAAATTTTATTTTTAGTAATTAATTTTGTCTTTATAGCGGAATCAGAAATACATAATTTGTGAAAAAGTTAGCTTTTTAGCTATATTACACTGTTTATGAGATACAGGCTGGTGACAGACAGACAGACAGACAGACAGCGGAGGATTAGTAATCCCTAGGGCCCGTTTTTACCTTTTAGGTACGAAATCCCCTAAAAGATAGAACTAAGATACAGAATAGCTTAATAATATTCGATATGATTTTTTAATTGACATAACTTTTTTATTTCTAAGCCGATTCACATGAAACAAACACTAAATGTCATGTGAAACTTACCACAATATATTAGTGAAACAGCAAAACGTGTAAGTCGTTTCTGAAATTAGGGTGTACAAACACACAGACAAACAGACATTTTATCGGAATAAAAAGTACCCAGTGTTATGCGCCAAAGGTAAAAGTATAATAGTACCAAGTCTCATTGTAATCGGACTGGTAGATTTTGTGTGATGCTTGAACAAACAGACAGACAGACAGACAGAAAGACAAAACATTTTCTAATCACATATTTGTGTTCGGTATCGATCTAGTAACATCCCCTGGTATTAATTTTTTCAATATTTTCAATGTACAGAATTAACACTTCTGCAGTTTTATTATAAGTATAGATATAGACTAGCTGACCCGGGAAACTTCGTTTTGCCTAAGAATGAAATAATATGTCAACGGTTTGATAGATACGGACTATTTGTATGGAAAATGAAAATTGTGGTTTTTACTATTTTCTATCAATTTCTTCATATTTTCTTAGCTTCTAAACCTTCCCTGGACTTAAAAAAATCATTCAAAACCAAAATTAGCCAAATCGTTCCAGGCGTTCTCAAATTTTAGCGAGACTAACGAACAGCAATTGATTATCTATACTTATAACGTCCCGACGCCCAACGCCCCGACGCCCAGCGTCCAGAAGCCCAGCGTCCCGACGCCCAGCGTCCCGACGCCCAGCGTCCCGACGCCCAGCGTCCCGACGCCCAGCGTCCCGACGCCCAGCGTCCCGACGCCCAGCGTCCCGACGTCCAGCGTCCCGACGTCCAGCGTCGCGACGCCCAGCGTCCCCACGCCCAGCGTCTCGACGCCCAGCGTCCCGACGCTCAGAGTCCCGACGCCCAGCGTCCCGACGCCCAGCGTCCCGACGCCCAGCGTCCCGACGCCCAGCGTCCCGACGCCCAGCGTCCCGACGTCCAGCGTCCCGACGCCCAGCGTCCCGACGTCCACCGTCCCGACGCCCAGCGTCCCGACGCCCAGCGTCCCGACGCCCAGCGTCCCGACGCCCAGCGTCCCGACGCCCAGCGTCCCGACGCCCAGCGTCCCGACGCCCAGCGTCCCGACGCCCAGCGTCCCGACGCCCAGCGTCCCGACGCCCAGCGTCCCGACGCCCAGCGTCCCGACGCCCAGCGTCCCGACGCCCAGCGTCCCGACGCCCAGCATCCAGACGCCCAGCGTACCGACGCCCAGCTTCCCGACGCCCAGCGTCCCGACGCCCAGCGTCCCGACCCCCAGCGTCCAGACGCGACCAGCGTCCCGACGTCCAGCGTCCTGACGTTCAGCATCTCGACGCCCAGCGTGTTGTTTTTGTATGATCCGAAACTAACCAAAAATGCTGCTTAAGCCACTATTCCACGCGAATGAAGTTGCGGGCACAGCTAGTTACAACCACTGCGGCAAGGATCTCAAGGTACATGAAACATTCGATACCCCGTTAACACTCGTCAAAATATTTTTAAATACCATATCGTAGACAAAGCCCGACAAATCATATAGCGTAAGATGCTTTAAGGTTCTTTGCGATGCGACATCATTGTGCCGATACCGTGAACGTGCTCAACATCGTACGATCCGCACTTGATGCGGACAAAGAAATAGCCTCTCGCATAGTGGCCGCAAAGCACGTTTTGTTAGCTTACACAATCTCTAGAGAGACTTGAGATACGTTCGAGCAGTTTGACTGAGACCTAATGGTAGTTTAATGTGAGATTAAAGCGAACTATTGAGCAGGTCGACTGTAAATTGATTAATTTTGTTATTAGTAAAGCTTACAGTCCCGAGAGGTTATATTTTGACTGTTTACATTTGAAACATAAATAATTATGCTGTTACGTTTGAAACATTTGTATTGTATTCTTTATAAAGTCATAAAGTAGCTTCACGCTTGTATTTCCTGAAGGAGTTTGTAGAGATAGCTATAAGCATTATTAACAAACATTATAATATGCAAACACCCACGATTCCCTACTTACGTTTTTTATCCGACACGGGGATCGACCCCAGGAACCCAGCGTCGCAGTGGACTGATTACACTAGAGCAGAGGTTCCCAAATTATTTCTTCTTGTAGACCCTTTACAATTTTTCTGGTTTCTGTGGACCCCTGTCCTTGCTACATTTATATCACATTCCTATATTTCCATTATTTATTCACGCCTACGTAGACCCCCATCGAGTCTCCCATAGACCACTTTGGGAATCACTGGTATTATGTAAATAAATTGGCACTATCAGTGTATGTGTTGAGATCCATTATCGTGGACCCCCATTTTCATTGCATGGACCCACAATTTTTTTTTCCGCTGACGCCGACCCCTGTTAGGTTGTCGTAGACCCCCAGGGGTCAATAAAGACCACTGTGGGAATCACTGCACTAGATAATTGACATGTCTTGACTGATGGATGTAGGTAGTCCTTAATTTACAGTGCTCATTAAAAAATAATGCACATCGAGCTTCAGAATACGCCAATCGGCTAGTATCGGCTTCATAGAACATTATCTTTGCTTCACACTGCCTACGTAAGCATCCGTAGTCCGGTTAAGGTCAAAAATTGATCAAAATGGTCGACAAACGTCAAATATGTAAGGTGCGAAAGAGATAACGCCCGACGCGCTCTACAGATCCGAAATAAACCGACATCTCTTCCTGAGGTCGATGTGCATTATTTCTTGTTGGATACTGTAACTTTTTTTTTTTTTTTTTTTAAGCACACTGTTAATACTACCACTGTGAATTGTTTTTCTAGTTTACCAATATCGTGATACAAAATATAACCCTTCAAACGTCCCACTGCTGGGCACGAGACTTCCTTTTTTAGGGGGAGGCCTGTAGCTTAATCCACCACGCTGCTCCAATGCGGGTTGGTGGATATACGTGTTAGTGGCCAACCCACTGTCGGATGTTTTCAAACCGCTCATAAGATGTCCGACAAAGTTTGAGACGATCGAGACCGACGGCTTAACAAGTCTTCCGAAGCACGGAAACGCGCATTTTAATTTGCCACTAGCGGTCCTATCACACACCCGACCGCGCCCGTATCGCACAACCGAGTAGATCGCTTGCGATCTACACCAGCCGCGGGGCCATGCGCGCTTCAATAATCGATACAAAAACTTGTAATTAAGTCACTTATTTAAAATGTTATGAAGTAATAAACTTTTAAACATTACTTACTGTGGGTGCTCATATCAGCATGTTTTCAAATATCTATTTAAAAGTATGTAATCTGAAAATCTTCATTGCATTATAACATTTTAACACGTGAACTTTTAAATAGCCCGGTTCAACCTTTATCACCAATAAAGCGATAGTCGAGACCGAGGGATTATCCTTCGAACACGGAAAATTGTCGAAATAAAAGCATTTCCAAGTATCTTCGTGGCACTCTGCTAAATTCATTAATCGTTATAACGAAATAACAACTTTTTCACTTTAGGAGTTACAACTTTATACCAAGGGCTAATAGATTTTTTCTTTTTGCCACGGACACTAAAATTGGTGTTTTTGTATCTCATTTTATTATTAAGAACAGTTTTTTTGGCATTTTCGGTTAATGCCAAAAAACTGTTAATTTACCAACAGATTGATAGAGGTTTTGAAGGAAAGTGACAGACAGACGCACGCACAAGTGATCTTATAAAGACTTATCTCTTTCTTTTTGAGATATGGAACCCTAAAAAAAATTCCATTCACAAAATAATAAATGTAGCTTTGTATATTTTACCCCCTTATTCATAAACGTATATTAGCTAAAGTGTTGCTAATTTCTCCTTTGTCTTTTTCTATCCTGGACATTTAAGAATGCAACTGACAAAGACAAAGCATTCTATGGCTAAAACGTATCTAATGTACGTTTATGATTATGGGAGTTAATGTTTTGCATCTCATAGTATTATTATGTGAAGCAATACATTAATTATTATTGTAATTCTAGTTAATAATGGCAACACATTATACGTCCCACTGCTGGGCACTAGTCTCTCCCCTTTTTTGGGGGGAGGCCTGGAGCTTACTCCACCACGCTGCTCCAATGCGGATTGGTGGAGGTGGGTGGGTTAGTGGCCAACCCACTGTCGGATGTTTTCAAACCTAATAAGGCCTCCGACAAGGTTTAACGACTACTATCTATCGATAGCAACCGGGACCGACGGCTTAACGTGCCCTCCGAAGCACGGAAACGCGCATTTAATTTGCCACTAGCGGTCACCCATCACACTACCCGACCGCGCCCGTAGTGCTTAACCGAGCAGATCGCTTACGATCTACACCAGCCGCTGGGCCATGCGCGCTTCGTAATTCTAGTTATGTTATAATTATTGGAACAAACTTGTACGAGTATGTTTACTAAATGTAAACATTGTACCCGAATTTGCTAAAATAATCACACATATTCTCACATAAATTAATTAAAACCGTTAATTTACTAATGAAGTGTACATTACAGGATATTGTTCTTAATTTAATTGCCATGTTTATAATAGACTAGTTACTCGTTTCGGTTTTGCACACTTGTATTTTTCTAATACTGAAACACATGCTCAAATGAAGTTTATTGATTATATTTTGTGTTCAAAATTCATCAAATATGACTTGGCAAAAATATTTTGAGTGGATAAATATTCATTGTCTAATCAATACGTATTATTTTACCATCCGGGTAACCATCGCCACGCCAGGTGTTGCCGGGTACTGAGGTACTAAATTGTTCGTACATTTATTTATGTCTGTGCAATTCTAATTTAATGTTAACTGGGTTGGTTCTAGCACTTGTTTATAGATAAATGTATATTTGGTTAATGAAATAAATATTTTTGATATAATTTATCAATTTTGTGGAAAAAAAGACATTTCCAATATTGGCCAAGCGTTTACGTTACGTATCTACCTATATCATGATAAAAAAATATTGTCAGGTGTCATCTTAATGTGCCCGGGACCACAAAAACTGTGTGGAACATTGAGCCGAATAGATTTAAAAAGTCGGTTTGTACATTTGCGTAATAACTTTGTGTTAACTACGTGTTTAAAATAAACTTGTATTTCTAAAGAAACTATTTACTAAAATATATCGACTTCAAAACCAAGTAATGGCAACACTAAATAGTGAGAAATAACTAAAACTTGCAATACAAAATTTTTGTTTGAATGTCAGACCGTAGATTTTTCGGTGAAAAAAAACATACCAACCGAATTGAGACCCTTCTTTCCTCCCTTTTGAAGTCGGTTGAAAATATGAGTAAGGTTTAATTACTAAAATTTTCTTTGTTACTATGCATTTTGTGATAATTCTACCAAAACAGTCTTGATATTGAATATCACGTAACGCAAAATCCTGTGCGTGATCTGTTAGTTTGCCTTTATTTTTAATTTGGTATTTAGTATAAAATGAAGACAACCAACCCAGAGACATACAGGGCATATTTTGTTCAGATTCTTAAAAAGGACTCCCTGTAATAGCTAATTAGGATTACGAAGCGAGCAGACGAGATTCTAATCTGTCTATTATTCACTGGAAGCTTGGAGTACATCGCTTCCTTTTGGTTAATGATAATTGAGGCAATTCCTTGTAATATTCTTTGATCATACCTGTAATAATCGTTTTAGAGTTTCCTTTATTAAAGTTGTACCGTATTTGAAATAAAATGTCATGCCGAATGATTTTGTTCAATTTTTTTTTTGCATTTTGTACGTTTGTCCACCATTTCACCTGATAGAAAGTGAAGATGAGGCCGAAGATGAAGCACGCTTGTCTAGAAAATTCCAAGGTTACAGTTTTTTGGAAAGAAAGAAGCCGGAAAGTTTTTATTCCTTAGCTGTTCGCATAGTAAACGTAGAGCCGAAACGCTGGGTCCGAATTTTAAGGAAGTTTTGATTTAGCGGTGAACGTTTTACAACTTAATGGATGAGAGCTTATAATGAAAACGATAAGATATGTTATTTATTTCATTTTTACATTTTTAGGATTAGGATAACTTACGGCTGGGTTATAAATATAAATACATTTCTAGATACATCCAGCCATAAGGTATAAGAACAATTACAAGTTACCGCAAATATGTTAAGAAATACGTAGTTATAAAACAAACAGTAGACAACGATTATTTAGGATAAAAAAATAGTACAATAAACATTTCTAACAACACGTACGTATGCAAGAATTAAAATTATTTAATTATTATACTACCCAAAATATTGCTTATTCCATTAACTTATTAGATGTATAATTTTTTGTTAATGTTTCACAGAGATTACAGAAATCGTAACCAAAAACTAACCTTACCGAAAAAAAAAGATAAAAACTACAACTGCACACACTTAGACGTGCAAAAGCAGCTGGAACAAGTGGATATTGTTATTACAAGCGTTAATATAAGCGCAAGTAATTAAAGTTGTTAAAATTATCTACAAAACGGTGTACCTATCTAAGTCTGTTGCATTCGTATTAGGTTAAGATCCCACTGCAGAATCATTTCATTCATCCAGATATGCTTAAAACTTATTTTTTATGCATATTTATAACCTAGAGAATATATATCCACTAGGTTGCTATTCAAAATTTGGAAGCAAGTATTTTTTATATTTTTATTTGGGAAAGATTTTTTTTACTTCTTTTTTTTAATAAAATATCGTCTATTTCACGGCAATATGTATAAAGACTCTGAAAAATCACGGCTGCCACTGCGCACTTGGCCGCACCTTTCTATTTTCGTTCCACCCCGATATTTTTTTACGTCCATAACGTACATGTATTATTTATATATCAAATTAAAGCATTTTTTTCTCATTACCATTAAGAGTTACTGGCTGTAAAAGCTAAAAAAAAATATTAAAAATAATAGCGGCCAAATTTTGATGAGCATGTTGTGGATGAACAAAATGATTCTACAGTGGGATCCTAACCTATATAAAGATGCCTGTGCAATCATTATTTTTCTTGTAGTTATTGAACTCCATCCTCTATTGCTATTACTACGGAAGTTGACAGTTCTAGTTTATTTTCGAACAACAAGCCTGGAAAAAGATTTTATTACAAGTGAAATATTGTTCAGTACTCGAAATGACATTGTAAAAAAGTTATTCATCCAATATTCTAGGTAATGAAAAGGATTCGCGCCTTCACGACTGTCAGAAAATGACAAACAAAAAATTTAATTAAATTAACCACTAAGTACGATTAGAATTTTGGAAAATTTGAAATATGGCCAAAACGTCTCACTTAGGTACAGCCTAAGTGAGACGTTTTGGCCATTTTCCACAGATTTGAATATCTCCAACACAAAGCAAAGAAGCCAAAGGAAATATTATCTCGTAGTGGATAAAAGAAAGTATTTTCATTAGCCTGTTTTTACAAAGTAGTTATCTAAAGAGGGATGGATTATCTAACACCTTTACCCTCTTCCGGATAAAATCAATACGGGTTTTTAAACGATGGAGTGACTAAGGATCTATTTATAGGCTGGGAAGGCGATTAACTATTTTGCGGCTCGGGTTTTTTAATATCGTTACATTGAATAATAATTATAAAACTGCTTCGGTGGCTTAGTGTTAGTACTACTAGGATTCATGTTCGACTTATAAGATCAAGCCCAGGAAGACCGAGACTGACCTACCATGACCTACCATCTTTTACTGGCGGTAGAGCTCCAGTGACGGAGCTCGCGGGCGTAGGCACCACCGCATCACCTAATATACTTGCCGCTAAATGGTAGTGTTCAGTAATATCGTGTTCCGGTCAGGTGGTAATGTACGGCCCTGTAATTTCCAGCACAGAGGCATAACACCTAAGGCCTCAGGAGTGGTAACGAATCTGCATTTCGCTGTATTACATTTAAAAAAAATCATGACCAAATAGCTCCAGTTCTATCTGATGGTGGGGTCAAAAGTCTAAGAAATCGGCGCGCATGTATGCAAAGAAGGATGAGTGTAGATGGGTCACAGAAGGTGTATCAGGACCGGGATATCTGGTGCTCCACACTCTCTGCCTACACCTGGCGTGAAGATACATACATACATGCTAGCGATGCTTTTGTCCCGTAACAAATAAGATTAAATTCAATTATTCAAAACAAGAGTTGTAGTTTATAAATGGGAAACATAACGAATTTGTTAAAAATGTCGCAATTATTCGTGGCAAGTATTATGAATTCGTAACATTTAATGAAACTGCAAATTTGAGGTTGTTGGATTCATATCATATCATGAAGTAAGATGAATTTACTGAGTAAGCTGCAAACTATTTTATCTGCTTATTCAACATCCTTACACTTTCTAATATTAAAAAGGTGAAGATATATTTTGTTTGTCACACGTTTATCTCGTATATTAATATTGTTGGACTAAAGTAATAGAAATAAAAAAAAATTGATACTGATCTTAAAAAATGTACTGCCCTAATATTTATTTTTTATGTTATATAGGTGGCAAAAAAGCATGCAGTTCACATTGATGTTAAGTGATGACTGCAGCCTATACACTCACACAAAGACCAGAGGGCAAAATGCAGATGCGTTGCCACCCCTGAGACTTGGATGTTTTGTGTCTGTGATAGTTATTAGGAGGCCATATTTTTTTTTTTTGTTTATGTAATAAAATTGGCAAACAAGCGTGCAGTTCACATTGATGTTAAGTGATGACTGCAGCCTATAGACGCCCACACAATGACCAGAGGTCAAAACGCAAATGCGCTGCCACTCCTGAGGCATTAGGTGTTATGCCTCTGTGCCGGAAATTACAGAGCCGTACATTAACCATCCAATATTACCATCTAATCGGAACATGATAGTGCTGAACATTTGGCGGCAGATAGATAAGGTAATGCGGTGCCCACGCTCTCGAGCTCCTACACTGGAACTCTACCGCCAGTGGAATCTCTACCATAGAATATGTAATAATACTACGTATAGAATGGACACTTCGATGTCCCGCCCGATTTCACCGCCTCACCCAACCTCCTCCCCTCTTATGGGCGACCTTTGGTATTCTCTACGTGCTACGCACACAGGTGTACTTGTAAATACACGTCATTGATGTTTAATCAAATTAGGTTCTGTAGTTTGCTAGATATCACTGATGGTAGAGACACACCGCCGACATTCCGCCAAAATTCCATACAAACGCTGAATTACACAGTAATAAAGACCAAATTCAGCGTTTGTATGGAATTTTGGCGGAATGTCGGCGGTGTGTCTCTACCATCAGTGATATCTAGCAAACTACAGAACCTAATTTGATTAAACTTAGACTGTTCCCTAAGTTGGAACATATTAAATAAAAATAGTGCAGTTGTTTCAAGTCTTAAGTCTCAAAAAGGTTTATAATTATAAGTACATTCACTTTAGGTACGACTTGTGTGGTGTTCATCAATTTCATTCAGCTTAATTCAACCTTAAACAGACTCATAAAGTACAGAGTTTGGAGACAATGTGTGTAGAATAGAAACAAATGTCACACAAGGAGCAGAAGTATACCATTAAAAATATACTCACTTTATTATTTACCTAAAATGAAACGTGCATTTAAGTATTAAACAAAAACATAGTTTGTGTTCTATGCTTCAAATTATTTTATACTAGCTGTTGCTCGCGGCTTCGCCCGCGTGGATGTCGTTTGAAAAGTAGACTTTGTTCTTTCTCAACTCTACGTCAAGTCTATCTCTGTGCCAAATTTCATTAAAATCGGTTCAGTCGTTTGGACGTGAAAAGGTAACACACAGACAGACAGGCACATTTGGTGTACACATAAGTAAATAACTAGGTATCTTTATAACTTGTTATGGAAGAGCGGTGCTCCTAACACAAGCAAACTTGTTGCTTAAAAGGTAGCTCCGACCACTGATTACTGTAATTTTATACCTTTGTTACTGAATAAATATATATTTTTTTTTTCTTGATATGTCCGTAAACCTAAAAAAACCTCGTTAATTTCCGAGCACGGAGACAATGTGGATACAAAAGCATAATTGTTGTAAGGTAACGTAACTTCAAGCTTGTAATTCCCGAAAGGGTAGGGAGAGGTAAATGTACGTATTGAAGCATAAAATAATAAATAATAATGGCAACCCATTATACGTCCCACTGCTGGGCACTAGTCTCTCCCCTTTTTTGGGGGGAGGCCTGGAGCTTACTCCACCATGCTGCTCCAATGCGGATTGGTGGAGGTGGGTGGGTTAGTGGCCAACCCGCTGTCGGATGTTTTCAAACCGCCCATAAGGCCTCCGACAAGGTTTAGCGACTGCTATCTATCGATAACAACCGGGACCGACGACTTGACGTGCGCGCCAAAGCACGGAAAGGCGCGTTTAATTTGCCACTAGCGGTTACCCATCACACTACCCGACCGCGCCCGTAGTGCTTAACCGAGTAGATCGCTTACGATCTACACCAGCCGCCGGACCATGCGCGCTTCATTGAAGCATACATGTAAACATCCATAATTCGCCGGTTACGTTTTGGTATGTAACGTTTGTGGCGAGCCTGTTGAAAACTTATTAATATTAATATCTGTTGAAAAATATTAATACCGCAATAGAACTAGAGACAATTTAATTTTACTGGTGGTAGAGTTCCAGTGACGGAGCTCGCGGGCGTAGGCACCACCGCGTTACCTAATATACTTGCCGCTAAATGGTAGTGTTCAGCACTATCGTGTTCCGGTCAGGTGGTAATGTACGGCCCTGTAATTTCAGGCACAGAGGCATATCACCTGATGCCTCAGAAGTGGCAGCGCATCTGCATTTTGACCTCTGGTCATTGTGTGGGTGTCTTTAGGCTGCAGTCATCACTTAACATCAATGTGAACTGCATGCTTGTTTGCCACTTTTATTACATAAAAAAAAAAAATAAAAAAAAAAGACAAAGGATTTTACACTGTTAACTGTGATAGCCCCCGACCCGGGAATCGAACCAGGACCCCCGCGTAGTAGTAGTCATTGGAAGGTCCACGTTGCTACTGAGTAACAAAAGTACGTACACCATTACAACCAAATCAATCTCTTTTACGTAATATCAAACGTCCAATTCAATATTAAAGTGGAGTCTGTATTAAATTTCGTCATATAATTTCAAATTTCTGCGTCAGCAACAAGGTTAATATTTTCCAAGGTTTCAAGTAATTCTTAATAATACATCTTGAAAGCCTGAAAACTTTAACATAGTACGGAATATGGCAGGTTGTTTTAATACATGAACGTGTTTAAAGAATATATTAGACATGTTACCTGGGACATAACATTGTTTGTTACACTTGAAACAACCTTGAAATGTTATTTTTAATTAAATTCTATCGTTAAATATTAGTAAGAAACATCAACAACATATTCGTAGGAGATTAATTATATTTTACGAGACGTTTATTGTTATATTATTGTGAAATCTAATATTCTTATTGCCTCAGTAGCTTAGTTTTGGCCGGCCACTACTACTAAGTACGATGGAGACACGGGTTTGATTCTTACGTCGAGGGCTATGAGAGATAGCGGTGTAAAATCCTTTACTGCTGGGTTCTATTGAAATTTTTACATTTTCTGTAAGTTTCCCAGTATTTCGGAGTTTGGTAATGTGCCCAGAGATGTCAACAGGATCGCAACGTAGATGTATGCACGTATGCTTGAATTTAAAAGTTTTTAAAACATTCCCCTCAAATTAAACTGATCCTTTTATCCACGTTTTATATTCGATAAGCCACAGCCATAAAGGCTTATTATCAAAAATTCCCAATATTCGAACGAAACGAAAAGTGGGATCGCGAATGAAAAGTAAATATTTCATTTAATTGTTCGCAGAAATCAAAGTCGGGTTTAAAACTTGCTTACAGCTTAACTTGGACAATAAGGAATTGGGAAACGAGTAAATCGTTTGCCTCCTTCTTGAATTTTGTGAAGAACGAAACAAGTTATTTAATCAACCTGATGTTCACAAAAGGGTTTAAACTTACTGTAGGTAAATAAGCCCACTCAAATAATATATACTCGTATTTTTACAGGTAATGCTCTCAATCTGTACCTATTAGTTTCGTCGTATATCGGTCTTTAAACTCGATTTATGTTAATATTTGATGGGTGATAGATAGTTTTCTAGTCATATTTGAAATGTCATTGACATTTACACAAAAAAAATTGGACGCTAATAATTATATTTATGTATGACCACGCATAACTTAAACTCAGTAGTGCGATTTTGATAATTATTCTTTTTTATTGGAAAGGGCATACCTTCCTTGAAGTTGGTCCATATAAATTACAACCTAAAGGGTGGAAAAATAGGGAATTATTATTTTATTGGAAAGGGGGGGAGGGGGGATGTGCAAATTTCTTGTAAGCCACAAAAAAAACTTTAACAAAAAATGAAACCGCCAAAAATAAATGAAACTGCAAAAATAAATATTTGAGTCGGCGATAAACGAACATATTCATAACCTGCGTGCGTTGACGGCCAACAAAGTTGGCACGGGTTGGTTGGGCGCCGACACGAAATATCATTTTTTGTTTTACAGCCTCATTTATTTTCGGTGGTTTAATTTTTTGTTAAAAAAATATTTTTATATTATTTGTAAGTTCTTAGTGCTAGTAAGAGACAATTGTACAACCTTTTGCGCACCAATAAGTTTTCTTATAAATTATAATAGGTAACTGGTATACATTATCGTCGACAAAGATGACATTTGGTAAGGAGGTAGTTTCAAGTTACTTAATAGACGTCCGCTATGAACGAACTCAGGATGTGAGTAACGTATCCAAAGAATTGGTTACAGATCTTTCAGATCAAAAACGGTATGCATGCGCGGACTAAGCTGCGGGCTTCAGTCATGTATGTCTAAGAATGCCAATTCAAAATTCAATAACGTACACTCAAAGTTTTTTACCGCATAATGAGTTCACTTGTATTTACGATTCAGTAACTTCTTTGGGTTAATTAATGCTAATTATACGCCAGGGATGTGAACTGTTTCAATTAATAGTCTCTTAATCCTTCAAGGATCGTACGGCCACCGGCGGCGAGACACAATTAAATTTCAACTGTCATATTTTTCTCGTGTCTGGAGAGATTAAGAAAAACCGACTTCAAAACTGAAAAGTAAAAAATAATAAAGATTTAATTGTAATTAGGTTTATACTACCTATTATTTATAAGTGCTATTTACTAATAGGTTTGAAGTCGGTGCCAAGCCTTAAACAAATAATTATATTTTAATCACTTAAATATGAATACGAGCAAATTAATACACTGCACAAAACGTAACCGACGAATCGTGGGTGTTTGCATGTATGCTTGAATTCATGCATTTAACTCTGCCTACCCCTTCAGGGATTACAGCCGTGAATTTACGTTTTAATACAATGAAATGCCTACTTTAGTGATTTTGGCTTGGCTCTACTTCAAACCTATTAGTAAATAGCTCATATAAATAATAGATAGTATATACCTAATTACAATTAAATCTTTATTATTTTTTACTTTTCAGTTTTGAAGTCGGTTTTTCTTAACGTAATATTTATTTAATACTTTTTAGTTTATTGCTGCATTGCCAATGAGATTAATGTTCAAATCTGTTAAATTTGTAAAATCTCTCTAAAACTAAAACTCTTTTAGCTTCGTGATAATTAAATTAGAGAAAAATTTTATCCATGAAGGAGTAATTAAGCTGTGTTGTGTCGTCGATGAGTAAATGTGTCACTGTCACTTGTTATCATCTTGTTGTCATGCGCATTAGGACTATCTAGGACGTCAGTGGATTCATCGCACTGTATGACAACTCGCCGTCTATTCTAATTCCTTTAGTCTGAGGTGAAAGTAAGTAAAAAAAATGCTCATAAAATAAAAACTGATGGGCCTATCTGAATCAAATTTTTATGCGACCAATTTGAAACTATTCCGCATCAAACAAAAGAAAAATTACGTAAATCGGTCTTGAAATCTCGGCGAAATTCGCGTAAAAACATAAAAAAAAAATAATAATAATATGTACCACCCGAATTGAGAACCTTCTCGTTTTTTGAACTCTGTTTAAAAGAAAATAATCGCTGTTGCAAAATTAAAAATATTATTTGTGTCATTATGTAACAAACACGCAACTTAAACCTCACAATGATGGAAAATAATACAAAGTAAATAATGTGGCATAGGAATATAATTTGGCACACGAATCTAAATTGTGTGCTTCGTTCAAGAAATTATGGTACCTATCATACATTACCACAGATCAAGGTTATCTGTGTACATTACCTTCTTACTATAACACGGTAACGTTAGCTATTATAAAGCTAGATAATTAGGTGATGCGGCGATACTACGATACGACAGCAAGACTTACTATTGGGAATCCTGTTTCTATGTAATGTAAATAAATGGCTGCATTATTCATATAGAGATATGTGAATAATGCAGCAATTTGTGCATTGTGAATATGCTCATTTGGCTGCTTTTGCAGTTTTAGAATGAGTTAACACATTCATTTTTAAGCTGGCACATAGATTTTTGTAGTATTCGGCCAATTACGCTAACTGAAGATCTATGGCACAACTTCTAAATATTCAAAAATTATGCGTGCTTTGCTTGCTTTGCATTCCGTTATTTTTCAATTTTTAGTGTTGAGATTATCAGATTTTTGAGGTAGGTTTTTTTTTGGACAAATATAGATTTTTGAACTTTTTTTCAGGAAAATCTCAAAATGATATTTTTATATAACGAGGGTGGAAAACAGCAGTTCTCATGGATGTTAAGTGATTTTTAGTCGTTAGTACGAGTACATAATTTACACTTTTACATTTTGCGGGGTCTATTTGTGCTAGTTTTAATTGCAGGACAAAAGAAATCAACACGCTAGAGGGTCTCTTCTTATTGGCCCCGTGCCCTAACGCACGTTTAATACACAAATCGGGGTATTAGTGTCACAGACTCCATATTAAGAGAAAAAAAAACAAAGAATTCCTTTCAAACAACAATGAGAAAAGATAATTATAATATATTTCATATTACAAAGTTTCAATAACTTTAGGTCTCTTACGACGTCTGCGTATATTTTTATGGCGAAATATGGAGTGATAAGTAGTAAACCAAGTTACACGCATACGTGGAACCCTCTAACTTTCAAAATTTGCCAAACAGTATATTACAACATTTTCCTTTTGTGACACTTTTATTGTGACCTTATTAGTTGGGGAAAGTTGGCGCACAACCCCCGAGAAATGTCGTTTAAGAATTTACGACACTATTATTTCTGAGCGCAGTCTCTGGCTGAGGATAGTGACGTGGAAATGTGAGAAAACATATGGATAAAGGGATGTTCATACACTCATACTTTGTAGCCTTTTTATGTTTAAACAAGCTGACTCAGTTAACTTGATATAGTCTAGAATTAATTAATGTGTCAAAGATTAACAGATACGAACTCTGTGTGTGGACAAAATAACATTTGTATATTTTTTTAAATCTTAAACTTGCTTTGGATTTCCACAAATATTTCAAAACAAAAATTAGACAAATCGGTACAACCATTCTCGACTAAAAGTCGACTAACTATGACTAACAAAAGTATCTTTATTTTTATATCTAGTAGGGACTATTTTAGTGACCCGCCCTAGTTATTCAATATGATTTACATTATGCATATATTTGAAGTTTGTATGAGAATGTACAGTTTTTTAACTATCCTTAAAATACGATGCTACGCTTCGTAGCTTTGGACTACGAAACGTAGCATCATTACAGTCTACGCATTGCTATACAGAAAAACTAAATATTTTTTCGGATTTCATTCGGTTTTGAGAGAAGTAGTACAACGAAAGAAGTGATATCAGTATATCACCGATATATATTTGAGCAAACAATTGTTGCCCAAAATCGAATACATTTCTGTCACCAAAAATGTTGAAAAAAGGAGTATGTAAAAAAATTACTTATATTTAATTAGACTACTTTTCATTCGATACGATCGAATAAATATTGTTGTCCCTTGAATATTTAAAGGTGTCCTAAGCCATGACTAAAACATTTAATTTTGAATTTTGTACATTCTATTCTCTATTTACCTCTATTTTAGCATCTATAAAGAACGTAGGTAATTGTGCTACAGCTCCTAAGCTCTAAAAGTCAAATGTCAACTGAACATTTTCTAATAAAAAAAAATAAACTATCAAGCGTATTTACGAAAACAATAAGAAAAAGCGGAAAAAAGAAAATAAATTGTTATCCGAAGGTTTTGAATATAAATCCATACTCCTGCATGCGGATGCAGTTGCGTAATCACTGCGGCAATCGTGAAACATATTAATGTTATTAATTTTGTTCATATAAAACTAATCTTCATGCTCTAGTTAAGCCAGCCAAGCTTAAGTATAAAATTTAAATACGATTTTCCATCCAACTTTACCTTGCTCTCAAAGGACCGCTTTATCGACAAAACTTTACTATTTACTAAAACCTTGCTTACCGTCCTTGATGTTTGATTTGAAATAACTTTGTATATAGTTTTTAGTAACTTTGTATATATATTTGTGTATGGAGGTATAGTTTAATGATATTTATTCGAGCCAGCGACTCTTCATACCTTAAGATGTGTACTGAGATATTTAGTAATTGAATACGTCTGAAATACGGTGGTGCCTACGCTCTCGAGCTCCCACGCTAGAACTCGTCACTGGTGGTAACCAGTAAATATAATATTTAAAGGTCGAAGAAAATATTTTACAAATTTTATATATTCAAAAGCCATTTTAATTTCAATTTCAAAATATCATTTTCTTTAAATATTTATACGGTAATAATGGAACGCAAAAGTTACAGAGTTTCTAATTAATATTTTTTCAATTAATTACGATCATCGATAATAGTATTAAATCGAATTGATAGAAAATAAACATTACAACTTCGTATGAAATAATGAGCGCCTATTCCGTTAATGAATTCAAAGTAATGGTTAATGAATTCATAATGTATATGGATTGTCTATGTCATTGTTTCAACCTTAATTAAACCCACTGAATGTTGTATCTCAAATCTATTAACTCCGACAAATGTCACCGTATTTATTTTGAACTACCTGGACCGGTGAACTTCGTGTCGTTTTAAAAAATAATAAGAATACAGATAAAAAAAATACACTACATTTTTAGCGAAACTAACAAACAGCAATAGATTTTTGAAAATTGCCTATCCTGCCCAGTTTTGGTAATAATTCAATGACCCTAAAAATGACAATTCAAGTGAATATCATTTACTTTCATAAGCGGCGCACCCTTTAAACTATACTCGAAATGAATTTGCCTGACTTTCCTGATGAAGGTCATGGAATAGCATTTAGAGACGTTAAGATCCAACTTATTTCTAACACAGTATCTCTCAAAATGGTTCAAATCCCCTTGCAGAAGTTTACAGTCAGACATGTAATACATACACCCCGTTAGAGACCTGGCGTGAAGATACACACACACATGTAATACATATTACGCAAAGTGAACATAAATTTATGAATTTAGTGAATTCCGCACTTTAAAGAGCAACAATATGATGACTACTGCTTGCTGTCAGTAAATTGTGTTAGATTATGGCCAAGTATCCACTTGGCAACATTTGACGCGTGACATGTTGCTCATCATGCTGAACGGCAACGGTTTTGCAACGTAGCGCGTCACGTCTCTGTTGACAACAATATCTATGCTAAAATAACAAGCCGCTCGTAATGTTGCGTGCCCGCTGGCAACACTTCGCGTTGTTGTGTAATGTTGCCGAATATGTTGAGCGATCATGTTGCGCGTCAATGGTTGCCTTATGGATTTCTTGCACCAAAATATTACATTAACTATATCAAATATTTTGGTGCAACTGAACCTTAGCTTTAGAGTCATACCTTACGAACCACATAGCCTTTCATCATCACACTTATATTGTTCTGTGGTCTATCACTCGCAGGCCAATTGATAATAGATACAGATTAAAATTTAAAACTTGTTGCTAAATGATAATTTTGGATCATGGGGCAAAACCGGAGGGGAGTAGCCATATGTAGGCTTTCCCCTCTGTCAAATTACAAGCCCAAATGGGCCTATACCTGTCGCCTAGATGTTTGAATGTGTGCTGCGTGAAATTGTTTCTGTATTTTGTTAAAGTCAAGGTGTGAGTTTCGTAGTAATAGACGATTTTTGTAGTGTGCGTGTGTCACGCATTTCTCCTATGTGTTGCTCTATGTGTTGGATAGAATTGAAAATGGTGAGTGTCTGTGTGAAATCACTTTAATTTAACGGCTTCAAAAATATAATTACTATAATTAGAATAAAATTACTCTGTCTACTAAAGCCACACAATAGCTACTGGTTTCTTGTACGTTAATTGATAGATGCTTATAGGCAATCTAGGTAGGTAGCAATCTATTTCCTCTTATCTTACGTATATTATAAAATTTAAAGAACGTACTTCTAATGTGAACAAAGCTTTAGTTTTCTCGGCAGACGTTTCTTGTGAGAGTATTATTAAAAACGACTATTCTGTTACTTTGCGTGTGCAGATTCCGAATATTCTCTGACAAGGAAATGGACATACGAGTTGTCGGAAGCGTTTGTTATATGGCCGAAATTACTTGCATAGGAAAGAGGCGGTGGTTGAATTGTTGATTCACTTAAAGCAATGTCAGCCAGTAGTGCATATGTTTATTATGTTAAAAAAACAACGGGTTTCACTCCGACAGGGCCGGCTGAAGTGAAAACTTGAATATTAACGTTGTACATTTTTGACCACCACCACCACCACCACCGTCATGTATTGTATGTTTCTGTTTAAACAAGTGACGAATCAAAACTAACGAAGTATCTTTATTGACACTTTTTCGTGCTTATTTATTTATTTATTTATTTATACTTTCAAGCACAAAAATGTAACATGAGGCGGACTTAATGCTAAGTAGCATTCTCTGCCAGTCAACCTTGGAGTTGTATAGAAAACATAAAAATGGTGCAGAAAATTGCAAATAATCTAATCTAGTTATAACGACTAAAGATAAGTATAAATAATATTTTTAAAAGTAACAAACACAAGAATACCTATTGTTATATGGAATATATTACTTAAACCGAAATAATACATATATATATAAATATAAGCTAAATACATATTTTATATATACATATATATACATAATACACATATACACATATATATCCATATACATATTCCTAAATACCTGTAAAAAAATTTAAATAAATACAACGAAACATATTAAACTCAAAGCAGACATAGCGTGAAGAACATGTAGGTAACTGTCACATATGTACAAAAAACTCAAAGCATCCTCAAATAATGCTCACGTAGCTTTCTCTTAAACGACAATTTAGTCGTAGCTTTTCTGATGTCCACGGAGAGTGCGTTCCAAAGCTTTATTGCCGAAATGGTGAATGAGTTAGACATGAAACCTGTTCGGTGAAAAGGAATGATAAGGGTGAGATATTTAGAAGAACGAAGACAGAGATCATGAGAGTTACCCAGGATTTCAAATTTGCTTTTGAGATAATCAGGAAAGTTTGGATCGTTAATTATAGAGTATAACAATCATAATAATCTGATGGATCTACGCTGTTGAATAGGCAGCCATTTCAACTTACAGCGGTAGAAAGAGATATGATCAAATAAGCAATAATAAGCATTCACCTATAGACTGCAGTATCCACGTTCACCAATCTTAACTATGCGAATAACAGCGATATTTTTAACAGAGAAATCTGAAATGGGACCTCTAGTATTCGATATGGACACGGCTCACAATAATCATTTTTCATGAACGTGAAGTGCGCCGTTGGCTACATAACTCCACCAAAAAAGACTCTCATTCATAATATAAATAGGATAAGCTTAGCCGCCGCCACTTTTAGTGCCTACATTTAGCCGGTCTTTATTTATCGAGATCAAACTAGGTCAGGTCCACTTTTGTTTATAAGTACGTAATACTGGGATAGACAATAAATAGAGACGACAGAATGTTGCGACGCGAATTTAATATAGATTATTCATTACTAGTGTCCGTCGAAGTTTATTAATTTATTATATTAAAATGAAAGGGGTATATTAAAATGAAATTTAAACTCAGTAGCCTAGTGGAAGCAGGCCACTACTACTATGCTGGGATCCTCGATTTTCAGGTTGGGGTCTATTAGAAATAAGGGTGTAAAATCCTTTATCTCTGGTTCTATTGGGATTTTTTAATTTTCTGTTAGTTTCCCAGTGCCTCGGAGTTCGGTATAATGTCCGGAGATGTCAATAGGCTCGCCACCTGTTACATGAATCGTGGGTGTTTGCATGTATGCTTGAATGCGTGCATTTACCTCTGCCTAGCCCTTCGGTGATTACATGCGTGAAATTACGTTTTTTTTTTTTTTTATAAAATGATACTGTGACGTCTAATCGATCTCATCTCATTAGCACTTTTTGAACTATAGGTATATGTAATAATTGAAAAAGAGGTAATAATTAATTTCATTTATTCTGATCGGTAAAAATACCACCGTTAATACCGGTAATAACCGTTATACCGCAGTTTAACAATAATCCTCGTTAAATTGTGGTTGTAGATGGCTGTTGATAGTCAACAAAGGAAGTTCAACAAGACGTCTCAAGACGAATTAAACCGTGAAGATTTGATCCAAACGTAGGAAGCTGTGTACTCGAGTGTGAAGCCAGATATCCCTGATGACCAATATAACGTCGGATGGGCCAACACGTGCTGTGCTGATAGGCTTTCCCAATTCTACTCCTGTAATTGGACTTTGAGTTTACTACTCGTGTATAGACATTATGGCTCTACATATACAGCTTAAATTCATGATTTATTTTAGGGAAAATAGTTGCAAATATCTATAACCATTGTTTTTTTTTTAAATATGATGTAAGTACAATTCTGAGTCACATGTCTAAATCGAATCTGTATAGAAAGCCAGTACGAGGCCATGGAAGCTGTTAAGATAATTTTTAATAAATATTTTTAGTTAATTGCTCTCTTTTTCATGCAGCTGGGGAAAATCTAAGAACATATATTACTACTAAACTACGTCTGACTAATTAATGGCTTTTGATAGTCAATGAAGGAACACAAGACGTTTCAAACCAAACCAAACATAGGAAACTGTGTACTCGAGTGTAAAGTGAGATATCCTATATGATTTTCGTGGCTATTATCCTAATAAAGCTATCCTGAGGTGACAGGTTCTATCCCTACCCAAAGTTTTATTTTCCGTTTTTTTCCTTTCATTTCTAATTTCACTCGCGTAAAAATAAAATATCGCAGTTATATGAATTTAGTTAAAAATAATTTCAGCTCAATGTGCGAGACATGAGAAAGGTAAAAAATACGGACATAAACCGTCATAAAGTGTTTTCATTTCATGTAACTCGCGAAAACCTAAGAACTCGAAACTATTAAACTACATCTGGCTAATATCTAAAACTGCAACAAAGAACTATAGCTGTTGATAAATCAATGAACGAAGGCTAGACGTCTGAAGTCGATTTAACCCGTGAAGATTTGATCCAAACATGGAAGCTGTGTGCTCGAGTGTGAAGCCAGATATCTCAGATGACCAATAAAACGTCGGGCATCCCAACTCATGCCGTGCTGATAGCCTTTCTAAATTCTATTGCTGTAATTGAACTTTGAGTTAACTACTCGTATACACATGTTATTGCTATACACAGTTCAATGAAATTCATTCACTTTGAAATAAAAATATAGTTTGGTACGGTTTTTTCAGTATTTAAATATTTGTGACAATATTTTTTTTCGTGTAATATAATGCGGTATTATGTAACATTCCTAAGTTAATGAGACTATCTAGTCGGTGAGCAGCAGCGTCCCACAATAAAGCTACCGTCACTGCGATCGCCAATCCGCCTGCCAAGCGTGGCGATTATGGCATGTTCTCTAACGCTGTTGTTAGTGTCTTTGGGAAAGACTTTGTCGAGCAGTGAACTTCTTTCAGCTGGAGTGATGATGATGATTATGATCTAGTCAATCCACCCGGAACCACAGAATGGTCATTAAATTTTTAAAACTATGGAAATTAAAAAGTGATCTACACATGAAGTTAGAAATAGCCAGGAAAACCGGTCCAGTCACGCTGAGCGGCTGGACTGGTTTTCCTGAGGTCGCAGGTAGATCACTTTAAAATAGTAAAAAAAATATTTCCGTTTTTTCTTTAATTTATACATTTATAGTGTAAAAAATAAAAATATTGAAATTATATGTATTTAGTTAAAAACAAATTCAGCTTAATGAACGTACGTGATAAAGGTAACAAATACGTATATAAACCGTTATAAAGGGTTTTTATTTCATGTAGCTCGCGTAAAATCTAACCTAACACGTAACTATTGAACTATGTCTGGCTAATATCTAAAACTGTAACAAAAAACCGAAGTTGTTGATAATCAATGAAGGAAGGCTTAATCAGACATCTCAGAAGACCAATATAACGTGCTGTGCTTACAGGCTGTCTCAATTCTATTGCTGTGATTGAACCTTGAGCTAGAGTGAACTTCTCGTGTCCTGTCATTATGGCTACATACAGTCCAACCGAATTCATTCGACTCTTTTTTGTAATCATGACACTGTGTCAAAGTCGCAAAAATAGAATGCTGATACTAATGATACGGTACAGAATGTTGACAGTCGGTACCTTTCAATTATTTAATCCAATTAATTTACAATTGAAAGCAGGTGCACGCGTTCGTGCGCCCGAGTCTAGCTAGAAGAAGGAAGTGAGCGAGAGAGTAATGCTATCTCGCTTAACTGAGGATGCGTTCTGAATTTATCTACTGACTTATATAATCCTATAGTAAAAATTAAAACGTGTTAATTTTCATTAAACAATGACACTGTGTCAAAGTCGCAAAAACAGAATGCATTCATACGGATTTAAGTGACGGCTGCAGTTCATAGATATCCAAAAACCAGAGATCAAAATGCAGATGCCTTGCCACCCTTGAGGCTTTAGTATTTTGTTCTTTTGTTTAGCTCTGTGAAAGAAAATACTAGGCCACAAAATACATTACCATCTAACTAGAACATGATAGTGCTGAATTACATAGTGGCGAATAATAATGCGGTGCGGTGAATACTACAATTTGGCGGAAGAAAGATTAGGCAGTGTGATGCCTATGTCCTTGAGCTCCAACACTGAAGCTTTACCACAATAAAAAAATCAATAAATACTATACCTACAATCAATGAAATATCATAAAAAGTTACTGCGAAAAATGCGAGACATAAAAATGCCTATTTTATAAGAAATATTTTTAGTTTGGGTCCCACGAAATTATATGTAAATCCCGTTATAAGGTATCTACGTAAACTTATACAGTTTTATCTTGCCCCTGTTGCGTATTAAACATGATGTTCAGGGTTACCAGGGAGATACTAAAATAATATAGAAAATGAGATAGGCCGTTTGAAGCATTCGCTTCGCTCATATCTGTTTAGCGCGGTGTTTTTAACGGGCGTACCCTTAAATAAATTGGATGTTTATGTTACGCTAAAAATAATAAAATAAATTTAATGCTGCACAGACATTATTATGAATTTCGAGGACATTTTTTTATGGAAATGCTTATTCATTTCCTTGAGAGATCTTTATATTTTAAAACATGTAGTTTAAATAAATGATATCAAATATTTTTTTTTTTCATTCATTTTTTTCTCTTTATAAATGCACCCCGATTCCTTAGGCTTTCTATCCCACACTGTCAAATAGTATTCTCTACATACTTATTGTGTATTTTATATTATATCTCATAAACATAAATCTAAATCTCTAGAAATTGAAGGGAAAATCGTCCTAAGGATACCTCAGGTAAAACCAGTCCAACTGCTTCACTCGCATGTATTATTGCGAAAAATAAAAACATGCCAAAAAATCAAAACGTTTTATAAAGTATTTATTCATGGCAAACATAAATACAAAATGTACCATTTGTCCAAGTGTTAACGTCGCTTTGTTTTAATATTAATATCGCAAAGTCGTCGCGTTTGCACAAGACAGCTCTTTCTTTCAGACAACTAGGCAATAAAAAGATGGCAGAATCCAGACGCCGAGGGAGACAGCTAAGTATAAAATATAATATTTCCCGCTAAATAGCCTTTCCACACTGGCTTATAATCTATGTCTAAACAGAGAGAATGTTGATTCGCTAAATCCTTGTTGATATATCTCCAAATCTCAGTTTCGGTTAAAGCTCGTCTCAGCCACTCTCGGGAAATAAAAGATTACTCTATATGAATAACTCTTCGCAGCCCATCTCGACGATGTTTTTCAAGAGGCACGATAATCTCTTCCATTATTTTCCTCGGAGTTTGGGTAATTTGTTCCAACGACGCAGAAATTGCGTGTAGATTGAATTGAAAAAACAACGCTCGCTTTAATTGCACCGACGATAAAGAAAATCTTGCCATGTTACGAATGTTGATGATAAATTCATAACATTCTTTTACCTCTTTGATGTTTTTCTATTTGATATGAGAAAGAAATAAATTTTTCTTTTAAGATTAATGCTCTTTTCAAAGACCAAAAACTGTATAAAGCACAAGCAGTGATATTGAAAAATACAAAATGTATTTCATTTTATATCCTTCCGGTTCGTTAAAAGACTCAAGAGATAGAATAAAATATCGATATATGATAATAAGTTCTGGAAGAAATGAAGATTGAATTAAATATTATACAAAATCCGCGTTGCCATTTCTTTGTCGGTCAGATGATATCTGTATATTTTGGTATGTAATTGTTTTCGTTCAGAGTATATTTATTGTGTTGTTCCTACATTTATTACGTTATTTTTTTGAAGGTTTATTAACATTAATTTCTTGATATCATCGCCTATATTTTACTTTTTTTAAATAACTTCAAATACAGGCATTCTATGTTTGATGCATGTTTTTGTATGTTCACCTATTACTTCAATTGTCGAGTGTTTTTGTAAATGTACTGCAAAGTGAGCCTTCAGGACCTTAGTGTAGCAGTAGTTGGCTGCTGTCTTTAGACTACTGAGGCAGTTGAATTTTATTTTTAAAGTATTTTAAATAATTTCTCACATACTGATATGTATATGTTTTGTTTCTGTGCAAGATAACGTTATGCGATTCATCACTTCACGAGTTAATTGTGTAATATCAAACCAGAAGATGTGCAGTAAGCGCACAACTTCATTAAAACTGCTTTGTATTTCCCTGTAAATATTACGTTATTTGCGGCGCTTGAGAATTTGCTTCAAGTCCAAATATTGGTAGATTCACGTGGCGTTATCTTTAATTCTTTTCATGACATTGTTTTGTTTTACAGCTCCATAACTTTTACTTCTTCTACTGGAAGAGTGTTCTTCCACTGCCAGTCAGTCAAACAAACCATGGCGGTCAAACTTTTCTAATGTGTAAGGTGGTAAGCGTAACAACGCTAGATAGGCAGCATCCTGCGTATAGAGAGGCTGATATGATGAAAGGCGTGTTTGAAAGTGTAAATTTATGCGTACTAGTATTATAAATATACCTAGCTATCATGCTAATCATCATCTTCTATTTCATACGCTTTAACAGCCAAACTACTGAGCCGATTGTGATTAAATTTAGCCATAAAGAAAATTTGAATGCCGAGTAGTAGGTCATAAGTTTGTTTGCGCGAAAACTAAAGAAAACATGTATGCAATCCCGGAATACAGGTACCAGGCGCTATTGCCCATTGAAGTGTTACATTCATCAAAATGATAACACCAAATGCTACTGTTGCTACACAAAACACATAGTTTTTATAAAGGTAGTAATCTGTACAAGAATATAAAACTAGTATATTATGAATATTATTCTAAGAACTTGTAGTAAATTTCCTCCCCAGAGTTAAATATGTTCTCCCTACGAATAGTAGCCTTCCATAGTACAGTTTAAAGTTAGTTTTTGATACAAATATGTATTTTATAACATCACAAAACTTTCTCTATATTTTCAAGATAACATTTCAAAATTTTCAAAGCAGTTTTGTACATATCTAGATATTATCCTTTGTTTAATATAATACAGTATATGTAAATTGAATAAAAGCACGCAACGGACAAACGGTTGTGCGATTAATATAGGAGGTAGTCTTAAATTAAGGAAATCTTATTACAAAATTCCGACGTGTGTCGCCGCCTAAAAGCCGGGACGAGGGATTCGTGCGGGACCTAATGAACGTGTTCAAAATTTATAACACCTTTAACCTTTTAGTTACTCTGTAAGAAATAAATAAATTCAACCTCAAACGCTTTCTGTAATGGCCAATAATTTTTCCTGTACAAGTTTTTTGCACTTGAAAAGCAAAGAATCGTTAGGAAGGAGAATGAAAAACAAAAATGTGTAGATATTTTTATTTCGTTCACAAATTCGAGCCGTACAAGTAAATTATCTTATCACAGTATTTATCACGGGAATAGATACTGGAGATTATAAGAATCAAGGCTAACGCAGTGCAAACATCTATTTTTTAGGAAAAGTCAATACTTTATTCCATGAAATAAATAAATGTATCATATGAAGTATCTCTCATACGTTTTACATTCATACATTAAATAAAAAGGCATAGATCTACATGAGAGCATAAGGGAGGGCATAGGCATACTATGGGAGCATTGTAGATACAATTAAAAATATGTACAAATAACCACAGATTAAAAAAAAAACAAAATTAGACATGATTGTAGAATTGTCGGATATGTGTTTTTAATTGATTTACTTTCTGTTATGTTTCGGTATAAAATTATCATTGTTTTTTATTTGTCACAGCTTTTGTTTTAAGTATAGTATGCGCAAAACGTAAATCCGTCCGCGAAGTTGACTATAAATCGCTGCAAAGAAGATGATGTTAAGAACGCATAGAAGGGATACGCGAGGAGGACAAATTGGCAGCAGTTCACTTCCATCAGGTCAACATTGACTCGCTCCCTTTCTCATTTCAATTTCATACACACATCGCGAGCTAAGAGACTGGTGCAAAGTTTACGCCGCTAACATCACTCAGTAGCATTAAAGTTTAGCACGTACTGTATGTTTAATTCACGAGCCATTCATCTTAAACCAATTTTTCAAATAAATATCAGACAAAAATCATAACAATCACATGTACAAATTAAAATTAAATAGATTATATTATTTTAAAGACGTCTGCAGCCCTATAAATAATCCCAATAACATTAACACACATGACGGGAGTACAGATGTTGACGCTGAGATACTGCGGATCCACGTCGTATAATTTGATACTCTAGTGTACACTTCTGGGAAAGATGATATTCTGCACTGATCTGTGTACCAAAGTACACCAGTGAGCGTATTGTTGCATACTAGAGGATTCCCGTAGTCATTCTGTAAAAAAATGAGAAACTTTGTGTTATGATCTTTTGTAATGATGGTGACAACAATTACGCAGTTTACAATAGTGGTAAGTGAGTACTGCAGCTTATAGATATCTATATGATAACCGGAAGTCTATAAACAGTTTCATTCTCGTAGATATAGGCTTTCTTTCTCTATGTCATCTTGACCAAAATGAGTAAATAAGATTTACTTTATCCTTTAAAAGATTTGTCATAAAAATATTTTCAAATTATCAATTATGATGGCCCGGTTAGTCCAGCGGTGTGAGATAACCGTTCGATCCGAAGGGTCGCGGGTTCGATCTCCGCACCGGGACAAATGTTTGTATGGCCTACAGATATTTGTTTCGGGTCTGGGTATTTGTGTATGTGTTGTATGTGTACAACGGCACCCACAACACAGGTTTATACCTACTGTGGGGCTGTGAGTGTAAGCGTATTTTTTATTTTATATGTTACAGCATCAGAACAGTAATGATGAAACATATAAAATAGATATTATTATTTTCGCATTTTTCTTAACCTTTTAAGATTTTAGGATTACTTGTATATTTATACTAAAATGGAACTTCAGGCCCGATACGAGGCAAAAGGCAAACATTCATGTATTAGTGCATAAATATTCACGATAGTGGACAACCTACTGACATCACCGCACGTTACGCGGACAGCAATGATCAAACCAAGGTATCAAGTACTCAACCAGGAATCAAACCTCCGACTTCCGCATAAAAAACAGTGGTACCTTTACAGAAAATTTAAAATTGAATTACAGAAAATTGAATGCCAACTAATTTTAATGACGAATTTAGATATTACAAACGAAAAGCTAAAAAATTGAACGAAATAGATCTATCACGACTTTCCACAACTAGCATTTCCAGTTTATTGAATTCACTTGCAAAGCTATAGATCTGTTGGAGAGCTCGAATGCGTAGGCACCAAGGCTTTATCTCTATCTATAAAATTGTAGTTTTACCGCTGCTGTGTTTGGCTCCATGATTAATGACTCAAAGACCCTATCCGACTTTCACTCAGAATAACGAGGTTGCGTACAAATTCTATTTAGTTTACAACATTTGAGATAGATTTTTTTGTTTGTGTATTAACCTGTACAAACGATTTGTAATTAGATATTATCGAATAAAAAATTCACACTACTTCTATGACAAGTGTTATTCGATTTTTTTCCATTATTCGAAAGTTTTAGAGTGCCACCTTTGTATTTTATTAATGTCCCCGGAGATGTCAATATGCTCGCACACCTGGAACAAACTATTACTGGCAAAATGTGGGTGTTGGCGAGTATACATTTACCTACTTTAAAAGGTAGGTAAATGTAAACACGGAAATTGAATTTACGTACAAATGAGGTGAAGTTACGTTTTAATTAAGACATTATAAGAAATAAAGGTGTATTACAATCATCCTTTATTCTTGGTGCTTTCGAAGCTTAATAATGAAGTTTTGGCCACCTGTTACAGGGGCCAAAACGTAACCGGCAAAACGTGGGTAGTTGCATGTATGCTTGAATGCATGTATTTTACTCTACCTACCCCTCCAGTAATACATGCGTGACGTTACGTTTTAATGCAAAGAAAAACTCTATGCAAGAATCGAATCCACGTGTTCTGCGTTTTATCTCTAAGCTTAAGCTAATGAGGACAATAGATAAATAGTATATGACATACAAGCTTATACAAAAAAATACTCAGAACTCTATACACGCAAGTTCAACTTACACTTGGTCGGTTTTTTAAGCATTTAAATCGAATTTGAATAGTAAAAATACTGACCGTACAACCTGCAGACAGCAAGTCTAAAGACGCTGCACACACCATGGTCGGCATAATATTTACTGTGTAGATCTGAGAGTTGTACAACGAAGTACATAGGCTTTGACTGTAAATGTACTTGTTTGCGAATCTTAGCTCTGTGCTGGCCTGAAACATACATTAACTATAGTTTAAAACTAGCTTATTCAAGGCACTTACCTAGTTTTAAACGTTACGATATTAGGATTAATTTTCTATGACCAAGCTATTTAAACGGAGAATTAAAAAAAAAATAATAATATGAATGGACATGTGAGGATAGCTCTAATATTTAAACCAAATTTCTTTCACCACTTTAATCAGTTCTTCCATTTATTGTCGTAATATTTTGCACACTTTGCATATTTTTTTATGTAATGGAAGTGGCAAACAAGCATGCAGTTCATATTGATGTTAAGTGATGACTGCAGCCTAAAGATACCCACACGAAGACCAAGGTCAAAATGCAGATTCGTTACTACTCCTGAGGCCTAAGGTGTTATGCCTCTATGCCGGAAATAACAGGGCCGCACATTACCACCTGGCCGGAACACGACAGTGCTGAACACTACCATTTAGCGGAAAGTAAATTAGGTAATGCTGTGGTGCCTATGCCCACGAGCTCCGTCACTGGAGCCAGCAAAAAATATTAATTCTTACCGAAACTGTTACATTAAGACCACCCCATCCAGCAACGGTGCATTTTGTAAAATCTGCCTGCTCCAAGTCACTGGCCGGCAATGCGATAGGCGTGACCGCAGTTATAGGGAAAGGGGTCGTGACCTGCCGACAAAGATATGAATATTATATTATTCCGGAGACATCCCAAGGGTATGAAACTCTTGACCATATGTTCTGAAAATATTTGACGTATTTGTACGGAATAGATGTTTCCCGTGCTTGGTCTCCGAGGATTTTAGACCGTAATTTACTTATCTTTTATCGAAATTTGTCAAATAACGTTTACGAACAGCAGAATTCTTATAACACTTCTTCTCACATACGTGAAGTAAAAACTATGTATCCTTTTTACAAAAATCACGTTGACGCAGGAAAATGAAATTTAAATTATACCTAGTTTATATGGACAAGGAGTGAACAATTTATGTTTTTTATTGCTATTTTATTTGTTTTGGATGTTTCATATGAAATCTTCATCCTAAATGAAAATATAAATTTCTGATTCTGATAACATAACTGGTTAATTTTGCCCGTTTGTGGGTGTTTGAAATATTTTTTTTTTTTACAATCTATTTAGATTAACCTAGTGCCATCTAGTTTACGTCGAGACCTGAGAGTTGAGCCGTGTCCATAATATTCAACAAATTATAAGTAAATATCGACAGTTTCCCCAGAGACACGACCGGATGGACGTAGCTTATAGGGGTCTTCCTTTGGCAATCCCAAAGTCGTCTTAAACTCGGACTGATTCATGTAGCCCATGACGCTTGAGACACAAATTTTAACCGAAAGAACTTAGAATAAAATATTATAACAACATAACTAAATAGTAGATAATAATGACAACCCATTATACGTCCCTGCTGGGCACGAGTCTCTCCCCTTTTTGGAGGGAGGCATGGAGCTTACTCCACCACGCTGCTACAATCGACTGCTATCTATCAATAGCAACCGGGACCGACGGCTTAACGTGCCCTCCGAAGCACGGAAACGCGCATTTGAGTTGCCACTAGCGGTCACCCATCACACTACCCAACCGCGCCTGTAGTGCTTAACCGAGTAGATCGCTTACGATTTACACCAGCCGCGGGGCCATGCGCACTACTAATTTTACTAACTAAAATTGGTAATATTTGTTCAACATTTGCTTTTACAGCCTTTAATACGTCTTACACATCCAACATAGAAGCCTCCTAGGCCGCTAGGTACGAAAAAGAAAAAAAAACGGACAAGTGCGAGTTCGACTCGCGTGGTGAGGGATCCGTAACTTAAATAAATATTTTCGATAATATTACAGATTTAAAATGCAGGGACATAGCGGTTACGGTGGTACCGGTTAATTTGAATACTCAAACTTCTTATAGGTTTTCCAGTAATCTATAGGCAATGAACTATTTTTCCCATTTTTTTCAAAATTTTAATTTCAGTAGTTTCGGAGATGGGGGGAATGGTCAATTTTCGTCGTTTTTCTTAAATAACTTCAATATTGTTTTTGCAAAAATTATAAAAAAAATATATATCTGAGATGCTGACAACTTTTTTTTAATTTTCTGGTTTACTCCCCGAAAGTGCCCCCCCCCCCCTGTTTAAAATTTATTATTTTACTTGACGTGTTCATCTTTGGGTCACCAATTTACATATATTCATTAAATTTCAACTCAATCGGTCGAGTAGTTTCGGAGCAAATTGGCTGTGACAGACGGTCAGACCGACAGACAGACAGACGCACGAGTGATCTTATAAGGGTTCCTTTTTTCCTTTTAAGATACGGAACCCTAAAAACCGTCAAATATTTATAATGGCACAAAAATATATTATCTCGAACGTTTATCTTTAGGAATTCAACAAAGTTTGGAATATGGAAAACTTGGATTTCAGAGGAAACCGTTATACTTCAAGGCGTCGACATTTTATGTCCTTACTTTACACAATTTGCATTTTTGAACAAAGCCGCAGCGTGCTATTAAGTATTTACATTTAAAATGCTTTGAGGGTGGTACAAACTAATTATATTCATGCAGAGTACATATATTATGAAGCTCGGGCATAGTGCATTTTATTTTGTAGATTTAATACAGTCAATGCTCTCTATGCCAAAAGTTTCACCTTTAGTGGTTTCCGTCACCTCTAAACTAACAACTGCGAGTCCCCGGCATGCACTCATTTTAAATTTAAAAGTTTCAGAGTTCTAAATCTCTGGAGGGTAAGTACAGTCGCAAGATTTATATCTCTGCCTCTAACTCTACCAAGAACAACAATAGAAGCCGCATCCGTTATTAAGTTATTTTTTACAATACCCCAAACATTTTCGGGACATTTAATTTGTACTACTTTTTCATTCTTTGTGCGGTTTTATTGAATTAAATGTGTTTTGTAAGTTGCTATTTTATGTATTTCTTGCAAAGTTAACTCGTTGTAGTTTACTTTGAATCCATGTTATTAGGTAAAACGTATATACGTTTCTTTCTTTTTTTCTATACAAGACGATACTAAAAATATTTTTATAATTAGATTGGGATAAATGTTTCGTTCTAAAACAAAAAATAATGGCAACCCTTGATACGTCCCACTGCTGGACATGAGTCTCTCCCTTTCTTGGGAGGAGGCCTGGAGCTTACTCTACCATGCTGCTTCAATGCGGGTTGGTAGAGAGATAAGGGTTAGTGGCCAACCCGTTGTCGGATGTTTTTAAACCGCCCATAAGGGCTCCGATTTAGGGACTGCTCCATCGGACATCTCCATCGTCGGTCCCATTGCTATCTATCGGTAGCAATGAGATAGACGGCTTATCATGCCCTCCGAATCACGGAACCGCGCATTTTAATTTGCCACTAGCGGTCACCCATCACACACCCGACCGCGCCCATGTCGCTTAACCGAGAAGATCGCTTCCGATGTACACCAGCCGCGGGGCCATGCGGGCTTCACGCCAAAATTCAATCTTACCGTTATGATAGCGATATTGTTCAAAAAGGCAGGACCGCCAGTGTATGAAGGATGTACAGTGAAATTCGCCACAGGTCTGAATCGGTCGGCACTTGTGTCATTGGTGAGGAGTGATGCTCCAGCAAAGACACGGTATTGAGCAGGATTTATTGGTACCATGGATCTGTAAAGAAGATTAATATCAGGAAACATTGTAACACGATTCCTATGTAATAAACTGCATGTTTCAACTAAATGTACTTCAAAAAAGAATAGTATCATAATCGTTTTTTTCTGGTAGTAGAGCTCCAGTGACGGAGCTCGCGGGCGTAGTCACCACCACATTACTTAATATACTTGCCGCTAAATAGTAGTGTTCAGGACTATCGTGTTCCGGTCAGGTGGTAATGTATGGCCCTGTAATTTCCGGCACAGAGGCTTACACCTTAGGCCTCAGAAGTGGTAACGCATCTGCATTTTGACCCAGAGGTCAAACGTCACGACCAGAGTCGTTTTGTAAGTGTCTATAGGCTGCAGTCATCACTTAACATCAATGTGAACTGCATGCTTGTTTGCCACTTTCATTACATAAAAAAAAAGTTAAAAATCTTTTGTCCATGTGACTTCACCCCAAAATGTAAGTAGGTACATAATTATTTACTGAAACACCAAATATCCTCGGTGGCTACCTGTTTAGGGTGCCGCTCAATAGCACTATAAATTATAGGAAACCTTATAAAAAGTCTATGGTATTTAAGATCACATAGGCAATCTTTCAATTGTGCGGAACCCTGTACACGCGAGTCCGACTTGCATTTAGCCGTTTTTTTACAACTTGACGGTAAAATGTCCTTACCCATCGACTGCAATATCAAAAACGCAGTTGGCCACGGTTAATGCGTGTTGGTAAGTTATAAGGGCGCCTCCACACCTGTGCCCTCTCGTCTCTGAAAGCTGTGGTGTACCCAGCTGTTGGAGGGATACCTGAAGCATAAAAACGTTTGTTTAAAAGTCACATTGTATAACTTTATGACTGGAGCATAATAGGTTCAAGAGTTAATTTATATGGCTTGCAGGATCGTTTTTAGGGTTCCGTACCTCATAAAAAAAGGAACCTTCATGAGATCACATTGTCCGTCTGACTGTCAGAATCTGTCAAAACTCTTACCTAAAAGGGTATCATAAACGTACATTAGATACGTTTTAACTATAGAATGCTTTGTCTTTGTCAGTTGCATTGTCAAATGTGCAGGATAAAAAAGGCATAACTAGGATTTACTAAAGTTGAATGGCAAAGTTGTCGGTAATATAAATATCTACAACTTTTGCATTGGCCTTTTTTCATATAACCTCAAAATTTAATCGAATGCCACGCTTGGCCTGCACTCGCATGCCAAGCGTGACGATCGCAGTGGCGCTAGTTTTATCGTGGGGTGCTGTTGCTCGCTCTGCGTTATCGATATTATATGTTTTCGTTACTAACCGACTTCGAGAAAAGGAGGAGGTTCTCAATTCGTCTGGATCTTTTTTTTTTGACATAAAACATGAATAATACAGATAAAATAGAAATAAAGTTACCGCATATGGAAATTGTAAGTTTGCTGCAATTTCTCCATTGACTATCCGGGAATTTTCTAGAGGTACTGCGTTTACACCTGTTGACAAATTATTAATAACCAAAATATTAATACCTATTTACAAAGAATACTACAAACCTACAGTTAATGCTTGATGACTTAATGCTTTTCAGTCAGTTTTTTGTTTTACCCTATTCCATGGATATTCCTTATCATCATTCTATAGTACCTTCAATAGTAACGGATAGTCATTCTCACACCTCAAAGGGCAATTCGTTCGTCAGCCGCTGGGGAGGTAAGTGGTAAGATGGAACCTCTATTTGGCAGTGCGTGTGGTGTTAAAAAATGGAAACAATGGCAGTATATCAAACAGTGTATTAGAACCACAGATTAGAACAATCAACATTGTTGAGACGGTAAAAAACGCACAGACTCTCGATGGCTCTGTTAATGAGTTAATTATTCCTGAGTCATCAACAACTCGGACGGCATGTTTTTGTCAGGACCAGAGAATATGTAACTCAACTTGACCATGCTAATATTGTGGACTTACCAACACCAACCCGCTGTTGAGAGCAGTCTTCCAGATGGGGTCCCAACCGAACTTGATATGGCTGTAGTGAGTGGTTGCCCCAATAGGAAATACTACCTCGCCTTATCTACTCGTACCCTAACTTATACTGGCAAACTCTTCACTACACTCGCGAACGAAAATATAACCCATGTTACTCGTGGCAGAGAATATGTAATAATACTACGTATAGAATGGACACTTCGACGTCCCGCCCGATTTGCACACATACACAACCCCTTCCTCTCTTAAGGGCGACGGTTGGTATTTTGTACGTGCTACGCACACAGGTGCGCGTGTAAATACATGTCACTGATGGATAGAAACCAAATTTAGCGTTTGTATGGAATTTTGGCGGAGTGTCCGCGGTGTGCTCGTGGTTAAGCGAAAATTGCTTTTTATTAAAAATTGATAATATTATAATATATAACAAAGAAAATGAAACTTACAAATTATTAGTTAGTCTTACATGATACAAAGCCTGTTGATGAGAAGATAAACTTGTTTATAATCATTCGCAAATTCATAACTTGTGGAATTCTTTCTGTATTTAATATGTTAGGTACATTTATTGAAAATATTAAGTTAAATACCTTACTTTTTACATGCTAGCTATAGAATAACAAGTTACACTGTACTCCAGTGCAGTGCCAACTACAAATATTGTCGTAGATTTTGTAAGGCCTTCTAATACAAAAACTTATTTGCTGGCATTACAAATAAGGTAGGTTTTTGAAAGGTTGGAAAAAGCATACAAGTAAAAGTAATGTTTAATTGAACTCTTTTACAGTTTAATCATATGTTTAGATATAGATTATAAAAGTAATTTGTATTCTATTGACATCAATTAGGTACGATATCTTATATAAAATATGTACTGATCATTTGTATTGCGGTATACATGGAACACATGGAACACAGACCAATCAGATGACATGGAAGAATACTAAAATATTATGGCGTGGATTGGCTTCAAAATTTTTCAAATAGAATATTTAAATACTTACAGAACACAAAAACTGCTAAGAAATATATTATCCGATCCATAGTATAAAAAAATGCGAGCAATACTACAAAAACACTATCACAAACTGTATCATGAGTCCTTGGGCAGCTAAATATTAAATCAATGTATGAGTCAATTCAATTTTTATCATACACCTACATAATATACGTTTATGATTCACCTGAAATTTTATCAAATACGAGTTATGTACAGTACAATCAGCGATAGGACAAACCATCTACATGTATACTTTAAGTTATTGTAATACGGGTTAATTTGCAATGGTTAAAAAAACTCATCAAAATGTCACGTTCAATCAAAAATTTGTTCGTGTATTATATATCAGTAGTATCCATTTTTATCTATTGCTAGTCACCTGATAAAATAAAAGCAATTTGATAAAAACTCGAGATTATCTTTTAATATCTACCTAATTCCGGCTCTTACCTTGTTTTTTTGAGAAAGAACTTACTTATTTTCATTTTTTCACAATCAGATCTGTTTGCCAGTATTCAAGTCTGTCGTATTTAGTTAGTGTATAGCCCCGTGATTTCTGCAGATCTTGCGCATTTCGTAAATGCGCAAGATCTGTATAACCTCGTACATACATTACAAGGAAAAGTTTATTTTTATAACGTAACTATTTATATGTAGGTAAACAAGACATTTGGACATGCAGAAGGTAAAGAGAAAAAGACTAACGTTTATTGGACCCGTGTCATCCAAGTTTACTAGTATTAAGGGCTTTTCAATTGGTAACTTTACCGATTTAGGTGAAAAACAATACTCTCATTCTTGCTCGTGCAGAAGGTAAAAGTCAAAGCAATTAGAAGAGTCATCTGTAATAAAACTACCATTTTACGACGAATGTGTCGACAATACTACTTTTAATGTAAATTGACGATAATGGGTAAATTTCTTGTTGTTCTCTCGCTTATACTAAACAAGAATTATATTTCACATTGATCCAACGTTTTAGTCGCTTTCCAGTTGCTAAACTAGTTTTATCTATATAAATAAAAATGAATGCTAATCGTAAAAATCGGCAACGGCTGGACCGATTTGCAATACTGATTTTTATTTTGTGTGTACAATTGTCCAAAGAAGATTTATATGAAAGAAAAAAAAAACAGACAGTTGCATAATAAACAGACATATTAAGAAAACTTAATATTTTTTAAAATGTATACCTTATATCGCTTGTCAAAACAGTCAGTCGTCAATTATCGTTTTAAACAGATGAATCGGTAGCAATTGATGATTGATAAAAATAACTACGTTCAGAAAAACCGACTTCAAATCTGAAAACTAAAAAATAATACAGATTTAATATTAATTATATATCGTACTACCGTATTACACCGTACCGTACTATACCGTATTATTTATATGTGTTATTTACTAATAGAATTGAAGTCGCTGCCAAGCCTAAACAAATAATTATATTTTTATCACTTAAATATGAATACGAGCAAATTAATACAACGAACAAAACGTAACCGGCGAATCGTGGGTGTTTGCATGTATGCTTGAATGCATGCATTTACCTCTGCCTACCCCTTCGGGGATAACAGGCATGAAGTTATGTTTTAATACAATGAAATGCCTACTTTAATGATTTTGGCTTGGCACCAACTTCAATCCTATTAGTAAATAACACATATAAATAATAGGTAGTAATAATATTAAATCTGTATTATTTTTACTTTTTAGATTTGAAGTCGGTTTTTCTTAACGTAGCTATTTTTATTTCATACTTTTTAGTTTATTGCTGCATTGTGAATAAGATTAATGTTCACATCCGTTAAATTTGTAAAATCTGACTCTTTTAACTTCGTGACAATAAGATAGGTACATAATTTAAGCTGTTTAGATATGTCGATACAAAATTATTACACGACTATACGAAATCAATGAAAAAAATGATTGATTTTTGGGGAAAGTAATCATGGACTGTTAACTCCATAGATTTATTATCTACTTCGTTAGATAGATTAGCAATACAAAGAGAAAGAATATATCATACGCATGTGTGAGAGCGAGATAGCTAGGCAGGACCATTTACAGACACGTTCTCGGCCTGAGACACCCTGGCGTTAGTCGTGAACACAACAATTTCCTTTTATTTTTATTAAATTTAAGGTTTACTGGTGTTTATTGTACATAAATAATGATGGTTACATGTGCAATACCTGAATATAACTCATCTAAGAATGAAAACCCACATAGTCCTTAATTTCACATGTAAGTACGAATTAAATGTTTGGCTCTCTAAATGCAAGGATTTAGTTCTGATACAACACTTTTATACATAAACGGATAGACAAAATTAACAGGTTTTATAATATGAATGGTTTGAATGCATAAGAATTTACTATAAAATAATAACAAATACGTGAATTACTTCTATTTAATAACCTCACCTTTGTTGGGATTTTACCATATCGATAATTTGTATAATGTCTTTAGTGTTCATCACTAAAGAGGTTAATTATATAAAATATCCTCTACCCTTATTTACTCCATTTATTAAAAGTTTAGAGTTTCATAGCCAAACTGCGCTGTTATAAATATTATAAGAATAATTTAATAACAATAGAATAATGGCTAACAATGATCAAAATAAATCGACTATGTTATAATGCAGCAAGCACTTCGAACAAAAAGATCTTTGAATAAAAAAATCACGTTATTTCTTTATTATTTACTATCTGTCTCTTTAACTCCTTTGCTGCCTTTTTCTTCTTAGTATGTTCTTAGGTTTTCGCGAGCTGCACTCATTGAAATAAAACTAGTTTTCGGATTTATCTCGCGTATATTCTTCTTGTTGATCTTTCCTTGAAAACTGTTATCAGATTTATTTATCATCATAAGAAGTTTTCTGTCATCCTTGCTCACTTATCTGGTCACTTACTGTTTAATTATTATTAGATACTTATTTTTACTATGTCTCTCGTCAGCACGGGATCCAATTTGAACCCCGGACCTTTGTCAGGCTTGCGCGGGGACATGGGGGGTCCAACACGTAGAGGTCCTTTCGAGAATTTTGATCTACTTTGTATTCGGCGGGACCTCTCTCTGACTGCATCAATAGTTAATACGACACAGACAGACCGCCCAAAGAATATATGGGACTATTGTAATGATAAGTGATTCGCCAAACTTTGGGCTATGTGGGTGAACTGGGGGGACTAGCTGGCTGGGCCTATGGAGTGAGATCCGACACCTGCCTATATTCAACATCTCATATTATCGAATCCTGATTTAGGCAGGTGGTGACTCGCCTCTTCTTGGTGGGCCCCCAAACAGCTAACCCGATGGTCGACGGGGGGCAACACTGTTGAGAGAGGCTGAGGGTGTCCAGAGGTGTGGCTCCGGTTTCACCATCACGAGCGAGTAATCTCAAGTTCGGAGCGGGCTTCCCCGCTATTATGCCTTTAGACACTTCTACACCCGAGTGTATGGCTCTTGCAGAAATTTAGACAACAGCCTATTATCCGAATTTCTGCAAATGCCATACCTCTAGCGCCCCACTCAGACCGGACAATGAAGGCTATGAAGGCTCTTTCCGGCCGTACCTCTGTGTCGTGGACGAGGCGAAGCCCAGTTCTCTTTGGAAGAACTCGATATGATGGTAGGGGGTGGTGTCGCTACTCACCAACAGCTCGCCGCTGCTCTGCCCCCTTTATTATTATTAGATATTTATTATAAGATTTGTGTTTATGTTGTACACCCCTACTACTTCCTGAATTTGTTTCTTTACATGTAAGGTTGCCTGGAAGAAATCGCTGTTAGCGATAAGGCCGCCTGTTGTTCTATAATATTATGTCCTAATTGTTTTTTCGTAATTATTATCTATTGTGTACAATAAAGAGAGTATTAATATTATTTATTTATTTTGTATACATATGCGCAAGGTTATGCACATAGATCAACACGGGCCACCGGCCGACTAGAGGGTTGTAGCCATAGTGTCTATTACCGATGCAAAACAATCTGTCATATTTTGTCGGGGGGAAATTTGTGTGACACACACACGCACAATAAAAATCGTCTATTACTACGAAACTCACAAAATACATACACACAATATCACACACACATTTAAACATCTCGGCTACAGCGGCTTCTCGGAAACAAACTCTGATCAGTCGCTCGACCGATCCGCGTATCGTTTAAGGTATACCTATCAGTCCGCTCGATTGTATTGTTTGAATCAGTCCGAAACAAGACTGCCGATATTATCGCATTATTTAGTTTTAAAGAATCAAATAACAGTTTTATTAGATTTTGTGTCAGATTTCTTTTTAAAGCAAAAATACAGAGCAAATGGGCATTTTTAAGACGTCAGTTCAGTCGCACAACTAGATTTAGTCTAATGAACAGTCCGGCTGTAACTAGTTTTTATTTACGCATAGGACTATTTGGGCTTGTACGTTGACAGAAGGAAAAGGTCCGGAGTGGCCGGTGACCCGTGTTGCTCTATGGTTGTGCATGACTTGTCTTCTAACGTGTACTAGCTAACAGTTTATTTTTTGTTATATTTTCAATGTATTAATTGCAATACACTATTGTGATGCATATTCATTGCAGTTGTTATTAGATACAAAATGATAGGTACTACATTTGTTGGCAGGCAACATTGAAACCAGAACGCAAAGTATCGTCTTAAGTCTACAGACAGAGATATATCGTCAGTACCCAGCACCTCCAAAGAAAATGTGTCTGCTCTAGGCAATACACCATTTCTGCCAAGTCTACTACGGCATTTCTATAGTAATTTAATTATGGTTGGGGAAAAAAAAATAATTTTGTTTGTAGTTTTATTTGTACAAAAATATTCCCTGGTTGATGTGTGTAAAATCAGAAGATAGATTGCATCGATCATCGATATGGATATTAAAATCTGAAATCTTGGCAGTACTATTTTGCTCGTACACAAACACATGTCACGCACACTGACGTAATCCGAATTTGGTCTCGTCCTGACTACTCAATTGCCAATCTTTAGTATTATACATCTATGGTTAACTCTATGCATTTATCCACGAAGGAGTAAATAAGCTGTGTTGTGTCGTCGATGAGTAAATATGTCATTGTCACTTGTTGTCATGCGCATTAGGACTATCTAGAACGTCAGTGGATTCAACGCATTGTTATGACAACACGCTGTCTAATCTTATTCCTTTAGTTTGAGGTGAAAGTAAGTAAAAAATGCTCATAAAATTAAAACAAATGGGCCTACCTGAATAAAATTTTTATGGGACCAATTTAAAACAATTCCGCATCAAACACAACAAGAATTACGTAAATAGGTCTAGAAATCTCGGCAAAATTGGCGTACATACATCAAAAAAATAAAACAAATACCGGCCGAATTGAGAACCTTCTCGTTTTTTTGAACTCGGTTAAAAATGGCATCAAATTACCAGTCACAATCCTCATTGCAGCCGCGCGAAGCCAGGGAGGGCCGCTAGTTTTCAATGAATCTAGCCTACAAAAACCTAAGAACATACTTTGCACTTAATACTGACCACTTTGTATCAATGATTCAAGAAAGTTTTCCTCTATCGCGTTGGTATGCGTTATTCATAGGTGCAGAAATGATATATCGTGTTAATTTATCAAGCTGCCACATATTACTCATGTATGGCATAGCAGCGTCTGTGGGGATCGGGAACAATAGCGTCACATTGGCACGGTGGTAAATTGCTTGATGTTATCTTGACGTCATAGTTTTTCAACATTGTCCATGATTGAGCCACATTTATTAACGTTGTGATGACAGGAATAAATAAAACAATTCTATATACCTATAACTTGTATGTAGAATTAGGGAACTTCATCATCATGCTGGGCGACGGAACGCTGGGCGTCAGGACGCTGGGCGTCGGAACGTTGGGCGTCAGGGCGCTGGGCGTCGGGACGCTCGACGTCGGGACACTCGACGTCGGAACGCTCGACGTAGGGACGCTGGGCGTCGGTACGCTCGACGTCGGGACACTCGACGTCGGAACGCTCGACGTAGGGACGCTGGGCGACGGAACGTTGGGCGTCAGGACGCTGGGCGTCGGGACGCTCGACGTCGGGACACTCGACGTCGGAACGCTAGACGTAGGGACGCTGGGCGTCGGGACGCTGGGCGTCGGGACGCTCGACGTCAGGACACTCGACGTCGGAACGCTGGGCGTCGGGACGCTGGGCGTCGGGACGCTGGGCGTCGGGACGCTGGGCGTTGGAACGCTTGTCGTCGGGACGCTGGCGTCGGGACGCTGGCGTCGGGACTCTTGCCGTCGGGAGGCTAAGCATCGGGACGCTCGATTTCGGGAAACTCGACGTCCGAACGCTAGACGAGGGGACGCTGGGCGTCGGGACGCTGGGCGTCGGGACGCTGGGCGTCGGGACGCTGGGCGTTGGAACGCTTGTCGTCGGGACGCAAGGTGTCGGGACGCTGGCGTCGGGACTCTTGCCGTCGGGAGGCTAAGCGTCGGGACGCTCGATGTCGGGACACTCGACATCCGAACGCTCGACGAAGGGCGCTGCAGCCGTCGGGACGCATGACGTCGGAACGCTGGGCGGCGGAACGCTGGGCGTTGGGACGCTGGGCGTCAGGACGCTTGGCATCGGAACGCTGGGCGTCGGGACGCTGGGCGTCGGGACGCTGGGCGTCGGGACGCTGGGCGTCGGGACGCTGGACGTCGGGACGCTCGCGACGCGTGTCTGACATCACGATGAAGTATTCTGTTGGCAATAACGAGAAGTATCCTCTGTAGTAGGTACACAATTGTGTCGTCTAAAGTCGATAATTTTCTGTATTCTTTGTTGTTGTCTAACTTTATTAAGTAGGTATACTTTATCTCTGTGATGCAGCAAATTAGACTAATACAGTCCTGGTCTACGTTGTGCTAAGATGCACATATCGAGCTAATTTATAAATTTGCTACGTATTACTTCACATTTGAATTATGCCGATGTGAGAAACCGAAAGTGGATATTTTTCTAGTTTACCTTATTTCTGAATGTGTCTCACTGACGCTATAAATTTGACCACTTCAGTGTTGGTGCGCGCTAATAAAAGTGTACAAACGAAGTATAGTGCTCATTCATCAAGTCGTTCATATTGAATGAAAAGTTACTATTGTATGGCGTGACAGCGTGTGCGGGGCCTGGAAAGATCACATTGGCACGGCGGTAAATTAATGAAGTAATGGTGAGTAAGTACCTAATCATGCAACATTTAATTACCTATGTAAGTTCTCATCATAACATACTGTTACACACATTTCAGCTAAAAAGCGTTTTCTGCTGGATAAAATACTTCACCAAAGACCCATAATAGAGATATTTATGTCATAATCGCCACACTTGATATGCAGAATGACAGTGGCGGTAGTTTTATCGCGTGACGTTGCTATTCCACGTTATGTTTTACTACTTTGGTAAAAATAAGTTATTTCAGTATGGGTTCAAATTTGAAAAAATATGCACGTTAGTCATAAACAGCGATAGAAAATATTTATTTTCCGTAGTCCATGTGTCTGTACAGTCACGATGGTCAGTCGATGTCTCAATGGTTGAATGTAAATACAGTGCTCAACAATAAATATTGCACATCGAGCCTAGGATGGAGATTTTAGCTTATTTCGGGTCTATAGAGCATTATCTCTTTCGCACCGTACTTATTTGACGTTTGTCGACCATTTTGATCAAGTTTTGACCAATACCAGACTGTCAATGCTCTACGAAGTCGAAACGAGCCGATCGTCTCTTTCGCAGACTCGATGTTAAATATTAACTGTTGAGTACTGTAGTTTAGTACTCGTAATATTAATATTTTTCCCAGAATGAAAGGTTACACGAATTAAGATTACATGTTTAATTACTTTAAAAGCGTCTATCTTATCAAGTTATCTGTGTTATTGATATTGAATGTGCATTTCTCAAGCAAATGCGTCACATTTTAGACGGCCTTGTTTTCAGCATAACTTCAATTCACGTGTTATATTGATTTATAGAAAACACGCGGACAGAGGAGTGTGAAATTAGGCATAATAAAAAAAATGTATTTAAAAAATAAAGGTATAAATTAAATCAATAAATAAAATATAGCACACACCACCACGCTTTTATAATACATAGACATATACACACACTATTTATAAACGCATTAATAAAACATTTAAGCCACGTATGCCAGCAACATGTAGCCGAGATGCTGTCAACATGTTGCGGGCAACACTTATATTACGCAGTTGATCTTGTCATGGTGCAGAGTTAGCGACAACATGTTTATGCAACCATGTTGCTAAGCAAATGTTTACCATGAATACGAGGCTTTACACACACTACCATGCATTTGACAAACATTCAATATATTCACATTGTTCATTAAAATGTCAAACATAATGGTGCTGGGTACCAACCTGTAGTAAAACGGTTTGAAACTTAGTTATATTTTATGTATATGCATTGCGGTCGAATTTCGACCATTGGGCGATCACTACTTTCAATAAATGAATAAACATTGCCCAACGTGTAAAATAGCTTTCAGACACACGAAATGGAAAGACGAACTGGGTAATATTTAACCTTTCCAATTTTTCTATTTACCAACAGCATCCAAAAGGAAGATAAAACTGATTACAATTGCTTCCACACCTGATCCTCGCTAAACAAAGATACATATCGATGAAATTCCAGGACTTAAGTAAGCATAAAACGGCACCTGTGTTTTCATGTCAGTAAATGGTTACTGTAATGCGTCGATTTTCATTAATGATAATGTTTATGTCCTGACCGAAAGTGTTGTTTTCGTAAACATCTACGCCTCGCCGCCTCGCGACCGCCTCGAGCGGTCTGCGCTCATTACTTCAACTCTGGTTCGTATCGCCTCGACCGCAAGCCGTCAACGCGCGGGCGGCGCGTGGTCCACGGGCGGACGGTGAGTGGACCACTCGGTGACCACTAGCTTCTCTTGCGTTGACTTTGCATTGCCAACTCGCTGTTTCCAAGTGAACCGCGGTCCACGAGTGGTTCACAAGTAACATCGCATCGTTCACCCGTGGACCACCCGTCGACAACGAGTAGACGCCGTAAAACAAGGCGGTGCTGGTCGGATGCCGGGTGGCTGTAGAGAGCTATGACCGTAAAACGTTTTGTATCATCTTATGTGTAAAATAAAATTATAAAGGCTTGATTTCTTTTTGTTAGGATAAGTCAGCGTCATCGCCATTGATAATATAAGTAATTAATTTACTGTGACTCCAGTGACGGGGCCTCACAGGACGTGAAACCGCTCCAGTGGCGGGGCGTGGAACCACTGCATTACCTAATCTACTAACGACCACCACCAGAATTATTCTATTCCATAAAGGTAAAAATGCAACGCAAGCCGCGAAAATAATTTGCGATGTTTATGGACCTAGTGCAGTGTCTGTGAGAGTAGCACAAATTTGGTTAAAGCGTTTTCAATCCGGAAATTTTGATGTCAAAGATGCACCTCGCTCTGGTCGCCCTATTACGGATAAAATGGTTGCCATTTTTGAAAAAGTGGAGCAAGATCGACATATCAGTAGTTACGACGTAGCTGAAGAACTGAGAATTGATCACAAAACAGTTTTGGCGCATTTGAAAAAAGCTGGGTACAAAAAAAGCTCGATATTTGGGTACCTCACGAGCTCACTGAAAGAAACCTAATGAACCGTGTACTCATTTGTGATTCTTTATTACGACGTAATGAAACCGAATCATTTTTGAAGAAGCTGATAACTGGTGATAAAAAGTGGATCACGTACGATAAGAACGTGCGAAAAAGGTCGTGGTCAAAGGCCGGTCAGGCTTCACAGACTGTGGCGAAACCCGGGTTAACTCGCAATAAGGTGATGTTGTGTGTGTGGTGGGATTGGAAGGGCATTATTCATTATGAGCTATTACCACCAGGCAGGACTATCGATTCTGAACTCTACTGCGAACAACGGATGAGATTAAAGCAAGAAGTTGAGAGAAGGCGGCCGGAATTGATCAACAGAAGGGGTGTGGTGTTTCATCATAATAACGCTAGACCTCACACATCTATAGCCACTCAGCAAAATTAAGAGAGTTTGGCTGGGAGGTGTTAATGCATCCGCCGTATAGTCCTGACCTTGCACCTTCAGATTTCCACCTGTTTCGGTCTCTTCAGAATTCTTTATGCAATGTTAGGTTAACATTTTATTTATTTTATTTTATTTTATTTTTACATTTTTAGGATAACTTACAGCTAGGTTATAAATATTAGGTAATACATTTCTAGATACATGCAGCCAGGGGCTACAGGTATTTTAAGGCCAATTACAAGTTACCGCAGATATTTTGAGAAATAGATATAAAAACAAACAGTAGACAACGATTTTAGGATACAAAAATAGTACAATAAAAATTACTAACATAACACGTACAGATGCAAAAAGGAAAGTTATTAATTTAGTTATTAAAAAACCTATCGCTGAGTAAGCGTTTGAGTTTAGGTACCGAAGTATTAAACAGGTCAATATCCAAATATGCTTTAACGAGATGATTGAATGAATTAGAAGCTCGTAACATGAATGAATTTTGCCGATAATTAGATTTTACAATCACATCACGAGAGGACTGCCAAATCCACTTGTCGCGGTATTTTGATGAGAAGTCCCAAAATTTTTATAGCAATGGGATCATGTCCCTACCTACAAGATGGCAAAAGGTTATCGAACAAAATGGTACATACATACTTTAGTTAAATTTAAATAAACTATATTAAAAAATGTTTTGAATTATCTTAAAAAATGCGAAGAAACTTTTTCCCCAACCTAATATGTATCCATATTAATGTTCAATACTACAGTTTGAATAATGTTATATAGGTATATAATGTGAGGTTTCTGAAGGTTTTTTTTTCATTCAACCCAAGAACAAAGGTGTGAATTTAAGTATTTCACTGGATAGGTCATTATCAAGACCATGTGATGAACATACAAGTGCATGAAAACTTCATTCCTATATTCCCTTATGAATAAGTTTAGGTAAATCATACATATGAACATTAACGATTCACTAGTTACGATGTTTTGTTGTAAGCAAAAAGTGCTTATAAAAACAACAATTAAATTCACCTATTATATATCTTCAACCTAGAATTCAAGATCTTAACGCAGCAGTAAGTCACCTTTCAATACGTTACTAATAAACATTTCTATATATCATGGTTAAGGATACCACCAGAACCTAGTTGCAAATGGAAATTCTTAACATTCTATAAAACTTACTTTACGGTTTATATTGGCGAACATTGAACAACTCATTGTGTTTTGGTACACATTCGTATGCTGATACGTGGCCCCTAATAAAAATAAATGGAATCTCGCCTGATCTAAATATTAGGATACAAATTCGCGCCGAACAAATAGATTTTTTTCTACAGAAACTATGCTCAAATAAGGAATAAAGATACATTTTGCGATCTCCTTTGAAGTGGGACTAGGATTGCTTGTTTATGAGCGCAAAAGTTATAATAACAACCATATTATGCAACTAAAAGTATTTCAAGATATCAATACGCAACGGGAGGGGAGAGGGGTGTAGTTTACAAAGTGTACAACCAAAAATGTTTAAAAGCATCAATCACTGGTGGTAGAGCCGCAGTGTTGAAACTCGAGTCAGAGAATATGTAATACTACGTATAGAATGAAAACTTCGACGTTCCGCCCATTTTCCGCGCTTCACCCAATCTCTTCCCCTCTTATGGGCGACGGTTGGTACTCTACAGCGAGGTTGTGAGCGGCCTAGTTTTTATTAATTTGTAATCGAAAATTTTATTTATTAACATTAAGATGGTGCTTTATTATGCAGTGTATGGCTGTATGTCAACAAGTCGTTACAAAAAAAAACATTTTTCAGTTTCCCGAAGGAAAAAATACCTACGGTAAAATAATTATGTTCAGAATTATTTTTTTTTTTATTTAACTAAAAACTTTTTTAATATTATAATTTCTTACCTTTACGCCCTGTGATTGCATTGCATTAGTAATAAAAGTGTTTCAGTATAATGAATTGAAGTGACTTGTCGACGTAAATAGTAGGTAGTGAGTGTTATTTTCCAATACTCGGTAGTGTTTGTTTTTTTATGTTTTTAAAATGCACCGGTAAACTGGGTGAGACTGGTACATAGAATGAAATGGTAAATAGAAATTTGCCTTACTGTTGCGCCGCAGTTGGCCGATATCGGCCAAGAACAATAAAATTAGAAATCAAGTCATATTTTTCTCGTGGCCTGACGGGGTACATAGTGTAAACCGGGTCAAAGAATAGAAAGAAAGAAATATCTACGTAAGTACATAGTATTATTTTATTTCTATATTGTCTGTCCAAGGCCTAAAGTAATAACCCTGCGTGCTACCACAGTATAAGTACATACAGTAGTTTATCGCCTTTGAAGTTTTGCAATATGCCGCCTTTACCCTTAAAAACGCAAATTCATTAAGGTTGTCACGTTTTTGGTTTTTATTTACGTTGTTTGTAACGCGTCAGTTTACGTTAAACATATATAAAAATCCTAAAAACATCACACCTGTAATCCCCTAAGGGGTAGGCAGAGGTAAATTGGATTCATGCATGCATCCAAGATTCGCCGGTCACGTTTTGGCCCACGTAACAGGCGGCGAGCCTGTTGACATCTCCGGGCACTTTACCAAACTTTGAGGTACTGGGAAGCCTCCAGAAAATGACAAATTCTATCAAACTATAAATATCTCAACCTATCAACAATTTACCAGTCTATCATCAATCTACCAGTATTCCAGTTGGGCGGTCTATCAGTACGCCAGAATTCTAACAATTATAATGTACCGATTCTATTATTCATCCATACGTTTTTAACTTAGTCCAATATAATCCGAATATCAAATACATATTTTTTCGTTTTAAGTGTAGTAAGTATGTAGTAGTGTAAAATATAACAGACATTATTATTAAATTAAAATTATAATTAAATAATATTAACAGTAAAGTTGACATCAAATTTTCAATATCATCTTTCCAATAACTTAGTAAAATAAATTTTAAATCTTGCAATACAGTCCACGTATGTGGGCTGTCAAGCATGTGTGCGGGTAGATGGTAACATGTCACCCTGGTTTGATGTTAACATCGGTGTCAAACAGGGTTGCGTGCTTTCGTCTAGGCTGTTTATTATATATCTGGACAAATGCCCCCAGAGGGTGAAGTTGATGGATGTGGGAGAGCGTATGGGTGACTTAGTGGCGAACTGTCTGCTTTACGCAGATGATGCGGTAATTGTTAGCTCTACACCATCTGGGCTACAAGCACTAGTCACAGTCATGAAAGAGGATTGTATGGAGAAAGGCTTACAATTGAATGTGGATAAAACTAAAATATTAGTATTTGAAAGAGATGAACAGAGAACAAATGCAAGGGTAGTAGTAGATGATGCAGTGTTAGAACAGGTTGATGAAATTGTATATCTTGGATGTGCTTTTAGCAAGGATGGTAGGTACACCACTGACATAGAAAGAAGAGTGCTTGCTGGGAATTGCGTTAATGGAGCGTTGGGTAAGCTGCTAGAATCTAAACATCTCAGCCAGCGGGCTCGACTAGCCGTACATAATGCTGTACTTACTCCAACGCTTTTATATGGAAGCGAGAGCTGGGTATGCAGGAAAGAGCATGAAAGTAAGTTGAACGCGGTCGAGATGAGATCTTTGCGCAAGATCTGCGGTGTATCACTCACCGATCGCGTTCGTAATGAAGATGTAAGAAAGAGACTTTGTGTGAATGATAGTATCGGTGTAAAAATGAAAAAAGGCATGCTCCGATGGTTCGGGCATATAGAAAGAATGTCGAATGAGCGAATGACTAAACAGATATACAATGCGAATATGGATGGTTGCAGAGGCCCAGGAAGACCAAGGCTGACCTACCATGACCAAATAGGTCGAGTTCTGTCTGATGGTGGGGTCAAAAGTCTTAGGAATCGGCGTGCATGTATGAAGAGAATGATGAAGGTAGACGAGGCACGAGAGGTTTGTCAGAACCGGGATGTCTGGCGCTCTACACTCTCTGCCTACCCCGTTAGGGACCTGGCGTGAAGATACATATGTACATAAATCTTGCACCCCTTATCGCTAAGTACCAAGTAGATGACAGTTTTTGTATAGGCTACTTGGTACCGCCCCCTCCGTCCCTCGCGTCGCGCGCCCCGCACGATTGCTCTGACATTACACGTTCGTTGGATGACTGTAGGTAATTAACAGATTCGTTTTCTTTAGACTGTGGTGCTACGCCGTGTGCGTGCACGTGTGACTACACGTCACTGATTGATGTCTGTGTAATAGGTAACCGAAATAAGCGTTTGTATCGAATTTTGGCGGAGTGTCCGTCAGAGATGGAAACGAAACTGTATTATAACCTCCGATTTAGTAGGTTTCCGTACCAAAAGGATGAAAACGGGACTCTATCACTGGGACGCCGCTGTCCGTCTGTCTGTCAGTCTGTCTATCACCAAGTCTAGCTATCATGGCTTATATCATGAACCTACGATTAAATTGCTTAAAAATGACAAACATTACAAATATGTATGCCTGGATTAAACATTGTTTTTAAATCGAGGCTCTAAAAATACCCCAAATGGTTTTAAGTACTTACAGATTTAATTTTAAATAAAACGCTCATAAACGAAACACGTAAAGCTTCCCAAAAAGGAAAAAAAAATAGATCCAGCAGTAAAGGATTAAAGAATTTTAATGAGTTTGGGGTTCCATCTGTCAGAATAAAAACTCAAAACCACTTCACCCTATACTACTTCGTAATGGAGCCTTAAAAAACGCTTGTAAAATATTCATGATTCATAGGCATATAAAAAATATACTCAATTAATTTTTCGTAGGCTTATTTATTTGTATGCACACGTACATTTCCAATTTTTATGTACCGGAATGAATGTATGTATATTAACACCAAGTCCCTCAGAGTGTAGCCAGAGAGCATACACCCAGATATCTCTATTTTCAACTCCCCTGCCTCTTCTACATCCAACACTTGATACATGCACGCTGATTCCGAAGGCCATTATTTGGCTTATACGATCAAGACAGGTGTACAACCATCAAAATATCTGCATACACAAAAAGAGTCCGAACGAATAGACAGAGGTAAATGAATATATTTAAGCAAGCACCCACGTCTCGCCATTCAGGTTTCATTCGGTTAGACCCATGTGGTGGCGTTCCTACATTTCAGAGGACATAACCAAACTCAAACGTAAATATTTCTGAAAACATAAGTTTTAATTTATTTAGAAAATTAAGTAAGAAGAAACATTAACAAATGTAAAACCTACTAGGAACTTAGTACGTTCTAATACTGTGCTACCTACTTAAATATTTTGTATAACTATTTGTTTGATAAATTGGTCGTGTATCTCACATTTTTCAAGCATTAATGAAATCAAATATTAGCAATAAAAAATATCTCTACTGAATAAGGCACCTACAAACCAACATATCTCCATTCTCAATACTCAATAAATACTCCGAAACATTTCTTATGTTTGTTATAAAACCAAAATTTTCGGTCGCTGCTTTTTTATATTATTATCGCAGATCTTCCTTTATGACCGTATTTTGTACGCCGTTTTTACAAAAAATATTTTAAAGACCATTTTTACAGGATAGTCAATTTACTTTAATGGTTCATAAACTGTTAATATAATTTATTTTAACGGTCTACATGCAGCGGCGTTGTGATATATTTCGACATTGTGGATAATTGCCAAGAATTATATTAGGGGAAACGTCCCTGCCGTTCAAACTGAAAATGTACTTTTTACGTCCCTTTACTTACTGTAACACAATAATTTACAAAGGGAAATATACCTAAAATATGATGTGCACTCCATTTTCCTTAAGCTACACTCATTGATAGAAAGCTATTTAAATTTAGAGATAAATTCGTAAAAAATGTTTTATTTCAATTAATGCATGAATTAAAAGTATTATGAATGTTTTTAACTGGTGGTAGAGCTCCAGTGACCGAGCTCGCGGGCGTGGATACCACCGCATTACCTAATATACTTACCACTAAATGGTAGTGTTCAGCACTATCGTGTTCCAGTCAGGTGGTAATGTACGGCCCTGTAATTTCCGGCACAGAGGCATAACACCTTAGGCCACAGGAGTGGCAACGTATCTGAATTTTGACCTCTGGTGATTGTGTGGATGTCTATAGGCTGCAGTCATCACTTAACATCAATGTGAACTGGATGCTTGTTTGCCAAATTCAAAAAAACAACATAATCTAAACAGAGATTATGTATGTATGTATGTATGTATCTTCACGCCAGGTCCCTAACGGGGTAGGCAGAGAGTGTAGAGCGCCAGATATCCCGGTTCTGACAAACCTCTCGTGCCTCGTCTACTTTCATCATTCTCTTCATACATGCACGCCGATTCCTAAGACTTTTGACCCCACCATCAGACAGAACTCGACCTATTTGGTCATGGTAGGTCAGCCTTGGTCTTCCTGGGCCTCTGCAACCATCCACATTCGCATTGTATATCTGTTTAGTCATTCGCTCATTCGACATTCTTTCTATATGCCCGAACCATCGGAGCATGCCTTTTTTCATTTTTACACCGATACTATCATTCACACAAAGTCTCTTTCTTACATCTTCATTACGAACGCGATCGGTGAGTGATACACCGCAGATCTTGCGCAAAGATCTCATCTCGACCGCGTTCAACTTACTTTCATGCTCTTTCCTGCATACCCAGCTCTCGCTTCCATATAAAAGCGTTGGAGTAAGTACAGCATTATGTACGGCTAGTCGAGCCCGCTGGCTGAGATGTTTAGATTCTAGCAGCTTACCCAACAGAGATTATATTATGCATTTAATATCCATACAGCGATTACAACCGTTTAGAATATTTTTGTTGGTAGAATAGTTCATGTTGCAGAGCCCTAAGGCGTGATGCCTACACTATTAGATTAAACGTATTATGTACATTATTATAATCTATATGTCGCCAAATAACAGCATTTATTACTTATATTATTATGTTGGCTTATGTATGTATGTACTATGTAGTTACCTACTATTCGCGGTGTCCATACAACTTAGGTTCTTGAAGCAACGCATAATACAATATTAAATATCATTACAAATACTGTATTTTGTAGGCTACTACACACCTAGATTATTCATCATAATGTTATGTAGATACCTAGGTACTGCTTGATTCACTAGCTTAATAAGTGCAAGCATCAATCTCAATCTCTGTGGTTCATATCAAAGTCGAAATTGTTTCATTCAATTATTGCACTCAAATTGCTGTATTAGTAAAACAAAATGTATTATATAATGCGCAAAAATTTAATTTAAGCAATGTTAATTAAGATCCGACCTAAGCTGTGGAAAGCCTTGTTAACTTTGACTTTGCTTTGTACCTATTTTGAAACTGACATTTTAATACTAGTGCCTTTGTACACATTACTGACACAGCAGAACCGCTTTATAGTTAAATGCCTTTAGGTCGATAAAGGTGAATTTAAATTAATATCTTAAGATTGTAAAGTCACCACTGCCAATTAATTTCTATTCTAGTTGCGTCCTGAATTTTAGACAGTACTTATAAAGAATAAGGCCTTGTTCTAAAGATCAACTCCATGCCATATTTTTAACCTACTTCACAAAGGAAGGAGGATTATAATATACGTATAATAATATCAAGATTTCTCATCCAATTTATGTTTTTTTTTGTTCTACGTAAATTAGTTCCCATTTGACTGGTGGTAGAGCTCCAGTGACGGAGCTCGCGGGCGTAGGCACCACCGCATTACCTAATATACTTGCCGCTAAATGGTAGTGTTCAACACTATCGTGTTCCGGTCAGGTGGTAATGTACGGCCCTGTAATTTCCGGCACAGAGGTATAAGACCTTAGGCCTCAGGAGTGGTAACGCATCTGCATTTTGACCTTGGTCTTTGTGTGGGTGTATATAGGCTGCAGTCATCACTTAACATCAATGTGAACTGCATGCTTGTTTACCACTTCCATTACATAAAAAAAAAAAAAAAATTGAACCTATAAAATTGTTAACCTCATGATTTTATGAGTGGTTTCGTAACACTCAACCTTCTGAAACTGTCCACAAATAGATAGACAAATAGATAGACTGTACGATATATAAAAGGAATCGGATAACAATGCAAAAAGAATAGTATTGAATTTTAGGATAATGGAATAGTGATTGTTACTACAGAAAATGTATTATTCCCGCCTTGATTTATCCAATTTCACGAATTACATGCAATCAAAGGTGAGGTACAAGGGTAACGTTGAGGCTCTCAACCTATATTAATTTTGGCTGTCGGCGCCCCGATATTTCAAATTCACTTCGCTCGTTTCTTGGGGAATGTAATAATACAATTAATTTGTAAATGTGTTTTACTTTAATCGACAGACTAAATAATAGAATTAATTAATGAAGTACCTTACAAATGCTTTTAATTTGATTTATTATTATTTACAAGAAAAATATACTTGTGACTGTGTCAACTCTTTGTTATCAGTTCGTAAAAGAGGAAATGATACATTCTACTGATATATAAAATATGTACCTATATAATAAACAGTAATGACATGTGTATCTGTATTATTATTATTATTAGCTATTATCTATTGTTATGCAGGGGATCCTGGGTTCGATACCCGGGTCGGGGGCTATCAGAGATAACGGTTTAAAATCCTTTATTTCTGGTTCTATTGGGATTTTTCCATTTTCTGGAAGTTTCCCAGTACTTCAGAGTTTGGTAATGTGCCCGGAGATGGCAACAAGTTTGCTACCTGTTACATGGGCCAAAACGTAACCGGCGAGTCGTGAGTGTTTGCATGTATGCTTGAATGCATGCATTTACCTCTACCCACCCCTTCGGGGATTATAGGCGTGAAGTTACGTACCTACTTGTTAACATAAATGGACAGACCCGTTTGTTACTTTTCTCAAATAAAATCAAGCAGTAAAAGTTATCTTCCAGCATTGGACAAAACGGAGAAAATTTGCAAAAGTATGCACACATTTGAAACGGACAAGGTTCCAGCCGTAAAATTGCACATTCCTTCTGATACAAATACCAGCTACAATTTGGACTCGTTTGGAAATTGATTTTAAGGAACGTTGTTCTCGTTAATCCAAGCCATTAACCTACAAAGCTGAAATGCTAGCAATCGATTCTGCATCGGGCGTCCCCGACTGACCGTTAATATCACTTAAAGACAGCGAAACTATTTCTAATGTCACCGTGTGTATGTTTTGTACGTCTTCCAATATTTAATCTGTGAATTTCATGTTTACTCTTGCTCGAGTCTGTGGCTATTGTACTAACGTTGCCTTTTGATTTTGAAATAATAATTACTTGAACAAGAAAAGTAGTAAAAAAAAATCCTAAACAAATAGTTTGCACCTGTCACATAATATATTTGCCACAATATTTAACTCTAAGGCGATACAAAGTTCACCAGTTTACAAAATTTGTTTAAAGATCCGTAAAATAAATGTAAGCATGGTTTAAATGAGTACGGCTCACAATAATCTAAACATTGCACTGCTTTTTAGAGTTATATAAAATACAATTATTATGTCAAATATTATTAAATATGTAAGCAAATAACGTCGTAATTAAGTGTGTTTTTGTTCTTTATTTGATGGGCATACATTTCTTTGGCTTACTTAGCGCTTACAAGTAAGCAATATTCTTGTTAGATCCAATTTCAAAGAGAAAACCGCAAGCAATAAAGTGCCAATAATAATTGAAAAATACCATTATAATCCAAGACGGTCGAGATTAATTCGTAGAGAAAATAAAGCGAGCACAGCAATATAAAGGAGCGCTATTTGAACAATAAACAAACCAATTAGACATCGATGCGATATACAGAAATAATGAAGATTTATAAATAGTGTGCTAGTATTGTACGTTACAATGTGTTTATTTTTTTAAATACGTTGACCAAAAGTAACATGGAAATGAAAAGTATAAACATAAAAATTATTAAAATCGGTGCATAATTGTAGAAGAGGTATAAACATAAAAAAATAAAAACAAAAAAAAAATATTTAGTTAAAAAGTAATAATAGTATTAGATTCCTTGTACAAATCCCAACAACTTTTACAAAGCATACTATTTACAAAAACGCAATATTAACGAAGATATTTTAAGATTTCTTGAATTCGTCATTGGTCTCGTGAAGTGAATAGGTACAAGCAATATATAATTTTGTATGAGCCGTTTGAGATCAATGGTGATATCTCAAAAACTATTAATTCTTAATTAGTTCTAACTAGTGGTTCCAATGACGATATTTACTAACATTTCTCATACTTTTTGAAATCACAATAAAAAAAATTGTTTAATTTTTATTTTTAGTGTATAGTTTTTTGAAACGGAGGTGGCAAGCATGCTCGCAGTCAAATGGATGTTAAGTAAAGACTGCAGGCTATAGACGTCTACACAAAAGCCAGAGGTCAAAATGCAGATGCGTTGCCACCCCTGAGACCTTCGTTATTAAGTATATCTCTGTGATAGATATTAAGGGGCCATAGATGTGAAATATTTGGATACCAAATTTATACCAGGTTTTAATGTAAACATTTCTTCAAAACCACGTTTTTAGAAATACTCACAAAGGGCCATATCGACTCTTTTACTTTCACATTCAACCAACCCTAATAATAAACTAGGATATGCACTATGACATTTGTTTTTGTTTAAATTTTTGAACACCTTACCTTCTACTTCATGTAGTGCTTCTCCAACGTGTAAAGGTTGGCTTTCAGTTCGGCAAACTTTAGGCTGTTCATCGCAAGACGTAACAGTTTAGCGGTGCTGTTGATTCCGGTCACTCGCGAATATTTCTTATAATAGGTACGAATAAATTCCTATGAGAATAAAAAATCACCAGAAGAGAAGCAAAATTGGTTCATTTGACTCCATACAAAAACGCTCCCATCAAATCGTTGAGGACCCAGGACAAGTACTGTAACATCTGAGTCTACGCATTTTTTACCGTCAGTAAAATATTGAGTGCTCTGCTGAACTGTTTGATATGGTGCATACGGTATGCAGTGAGTGCGTACGGGTGACACCCGCCGAATTGAGAAGTCCAACGTTGAGGTTTCTTCTCAAAACTTACAAATTAAATTGTAATAGGTACCCAAAAATTATGAAGACTAATCACTTTCTAAAAAAAATAGATTTTTTTAAAATAATGAAGAGGTTCTCCTAAGATTTTAATAAAAGCTCACTATTTTTCATGCAATAATATTATTCCATGTTGGTTATCTGATATATTTAGAAAAAACCGGACACGTACGAGTTCGACTCGCGTGGTGAGGGTTCCGTAATTTAACTAAATATTTTTTACAGAATACATAATATTTTAAAATGCAGGGACATAGCGGTTACGGTGGTACCGGCAGGGGGGGTTATATTATTCAGAATTTTCGATTTAATTTGAATACTCAAACTTCTTATAGGTTTTCCAGTAATCTATAGGCAAAGAACTATTTACCACATTTTTTTCAAAATTTTAAGTTTAGTATTTTCGAAGATAGGCACAGTTTACGATTACTATTTTTTTAATTTTCTGATTTACCCCCCGAAAGTGGCCCCCCTGTTTAAAATTTATTATTTTACTTGACGTGTTCATCTTTGAGTCACTAATTTACATATTATTATATTCATCAAATTCCAACTCAATCGGTCTAGTAGTTTCGGAGCAAATTGGCTGTGACAGACGGACAGACAGACAGACAGACAGACGCACGAGTGATCTAAGGGTTCTTTTTTTCCTTTTAAGGTACGGAACCCTAAAAAATAAAAGAAAGTTTTATGATAGCGTCTGTTTTAAGCTTCCTGAATTCAGCGGTACATTTTCATATTATTACTTCTATAAACAACAGCAACACATAACCCTTATTAGCGGAGCTGAAAATGTAAGTTATGTTTTTCATAGAAACTGTTCCGTTGCAGAACAATATATTTCTATTGTATTAGGGCTTGTGATTGAATTTAACACAATACGTTACATAGCCGTAAACATTGTACCGCACATTGGTGGTATTAATATCACAATAGCGTGGAAGCAACGCTGAAAACCACAACGTTGCCTTTTTATCGAACTTTATGAAGCTATTTGATGTAATTACATAATGATAAAAATCACGGAACCGTTGATCCAAGTACCCACTACACTATAGTGTATCGTTCATTAGTTAATATTGTCTTACCATACCATTTAGTCTGGGTTGCACGGATTGCACCAAGATATTTGTTAAAGTTAAAGTTATTGCAACAGCTAAGTCGTGTCTTAGTATCGGTATAGATATTAATTAGTGTTTTCTGTTTCTTAAAGGCATTCAATTTGAGAAGCACATCATCTAGATTTTAATTTTTACTTAAAACTACAATCATTAGATATGAACACAGTATGAAAAATAACATGTTTCCTATCATCACGTCCAATGAATTATAATACATATTTAATGTATTGTATTTCATTGGACGAACGCATTACTTTAAAAAATAATTATTGTATAGAATATTAAATGTTTCAGTAAAGACATGACATCAAGGGGTATTAACTAACTAGCTGTACCCGCGACTTCGTCCGCGTGAAAATTTATGATTGTTCAATATCTACCCGATATTAATAACGTAATCCAAGCAAAAACCACGAGAACATCCCTCTATCCGAGCATGTAACGCTATTCGGTGTGCAATTACACAGGGATGAAAATATCCCAACCGTTGATCAAAGTAATTTTCACTACGCCAGTGTCGTGTACATTCGTCGATCCTATCACACCTTTTTGATTACACACGGTTATGTAAAGCAAATTATAACACTAATTAAATTTCTTACGCATAATTGAATGAACAATGCGGTATATACTAGTATATACTACATATAAAACCGGTGTACCTCAAGGTGGTGTACTGTCTCCTCTCTTATTTGCAATTTTCATCAACTCTATTAGTCTTCCTCTTACTTCTCTCTACCATCTTTATGCCGACGATCTCCAAATATACTCACAAGCTCGCTTGGATGATCTCCCCAATGCAATATCTACCATTAATGATCTGGCTTATATCTCGAGTTGGAGTAGATCAAACGGATTAAAAATTAATCCTGAAAAGACTCAGGTCATTATCATTGGAAGTAGACTTCTTCTAAATAGAATAGATTGGGTCAATTTGCCACACGTTACATTTGATGGAATAAATTTACCGTATAAAGAGAATGTTAAAAGTTTGGGTGTCATATTAGATAGTAATCTTTCATGGGGGCCTCAGATTTGTGAGGTAAGCAGGAGGGTCTTTGCGATAATAGGTTTTTTGAGGAGGTTACGGAACTTATTACCAATTCCTACCAAAATTGCGCTAGCTCATGCTCTTCTTTTTCCAATACTTGATTATGCTGACATAAGCTATCTTGATGTGACCCAGGAGCAATTTAATAAGCTTGAGCGTCTCCAAAATATTTTCATAAGGTTCATATTTGGTTTACGTAAGTTCATACTTACGTAAACCAAATATGATATGATATGATCATTCATATCTCCGAATTTCGTAAAAAGCTCAAGTGACTCCCAATTAACCATCGCCGGGATACACACATTCTTTCACTTCTGTACAATGTGATATTTAACCCTGCAACTCCACTATACCTGAGGGATCGCTTCAACTTTCTTAATAATAATCACTCCCTTTCACTTCGTTCTTCCAATAATCTTTCCCTTAGTACTCCTTTACACTCTTCTCTATTCTATCACAAATCTTTTTCAGTTAAAACAGTTCAACTTTGGAATAATTTGCCTGTCGAGATTCGTAAAACTCAAACTATTGCTACCTTCAAGAAACAAGTTAAACATTTTTACCTTAGTCTTTAACGTTCTTAGTTCTAGTATCTACTTTCAATTTCCATCTTCCTATCCCTATCTCTCTCATTCCCTTTATTTCTGTTATTCATCAATTGTGTTTTTTTTGCATTCCGTGAAACTTTTTGACGTACTTATGACATTATTTGTATATTGTATATTACACAGTTGTTACATTTTGTATGTACACCCTACCGACTTTTAAATTTGCGATCCTTTATGCAAGGTTGCCTGGCAGAAATCGCTACCTGAGCGATAAGGCCGCCTACTGTACCCGTTTTACTGTCGTCTATTTATGTAAATTGTTTCTGTTTGGTGTACGACCAGAAATAAATAAATAAATAAAAATATACTACACATTTTACTGGTGGTAGAGGTCCAGTGAGGGAGCTCGCGGGCGTAGGCACCACCACATTTCCTAATTTACTTGCCGCTAAATGGTAGTGTACATCCCTATCGTGTTCCGTTCAGGTGGTAATGTACGGCCCTGTAATTTCCAGCACAGAGACATAACATCTTAGGCCTCAGGAGTGGTAACGCATCTGCATTTTGACCTTGGTCTTTGTGTGGGTGTCTATAGGCTGCAGTCATCACTTAACATCAATGTAAACTGCACGGTTGTTTGCCACTTCTATTACATAAAGAAATAAAAAATTTATATACTGGTGGTAGAGTTCCAATGTAGCAACTCAAAGGAGTAGTCACCATCGCATTGCCTTATCTATCTGCCGCCGAATGGTAGTGTTTAGCACTATCGTGTTCCGGTTAGATGGTAGTGGTCTCATAATAACTATTACAGAGACGTAACAACTAAGGTCTCAGGGATGGCAACACATTTGCATTTAGACGTCTGGTTTTTGTGTAGATGTCTATTATTGTCTATAGGGTGCAGTCATCACTTAACAGCTGTGTGAACTGCCATCTTCGTTTATTGAAAACTAGCTGTGACCGCGACTTCTGCCGCGTTAGAATTTATTATTGTTCAGTATCTACGCGGACGAATTCGTGGGCGCAGCTAGTATAAAAGTAAGTTACTCCTTATCACATAAGCTATCTGCCAGTGAAAGTCCCGTCAAAATCGATAGAGCCGTTCCCGAGATTAGCTCCGCCAAACAGACAGACAAACAGACAGACAAAAATTGAAAAAAATGTTGTTTTGGCATATATTTATGTACCGTGTATACATACATATGCATTAAAGAGTAGTAAAAATCGGTTATTTTTATATTACAAACAGACACTCCATTTTTTTTTATTTGTATAGATATATGAATATTTACGCTATATAGGTGTTAACATACCATTTTATTTGTTGGCTCATATCACCAGGTTTTTTCGACTTTCACCCTATAGTACAAGTTTAACTCTATTTACTGTAGAAGGAGAAAATTGTCCCAACAATGGCTTAAGAAACGTCACACAACCCACACCGAATAGACCGGTACAACGTAAAGTGAAATCAGATATAGCAAGATTTACTCGACGATTCGCGAAAACAGCTTTTCTTAATACGGACAGCGAGTGCTTTATCTGAAACGTTATAGTCCTGCGAAGAATTATGGCGAACGCACCTGACACCGCGTCCCACAAGCTTTGTTCTTTATGGTTACGTGCAAGTAATGATAGATTCTTATCCGCATCGCAATTTTCGTCGATGTTATCTTTTTCTCATTTGGAGAATCTTCGTGCACGTATGACTGTGAATTGTAAGACTTTATTAGTTGAACTGTATTAAGTAAAGATAGGAATTTATTTCAGTTTCCTTAACATAAAATAGTACGCAATGATAATGTTTTCATTGATTGTAATGCATTTACTCATTTGTTCGTAGGTCGCAATGTTTAACTACTCGTGAAACCGTAAAGTTACGATTCCGAACTCGGCAGCACGCAGCAGTACTGCCGCTGCAGTGCTGCCCCAGCAGTGCTGCCGCAGCACCATATTTTTCTATTTTATATTGCATTACCTACAATAACATAACAACTTATGTCTCAGGGATGGCAACGCATCTGCATTTTGACCTCTGGTTTTTGTGTAGACGTCTATAGGCTGCAGTCATCACTTAACATCAATGTGAACTGCATGCTTTTTTGCCACCTTCTATAAATAAGAAAAACAGAGACTCTTGTCTACTTTATGTATATAAAAACTCCTATTCAAAGAGCAGCATAGATTTATCTAAGATTGAATTTCGGATCAAGATTGATGAACCGTGGTATTAGTGGTGAGAGAGTGCTTGAATATATATATATTTTTTATGTAATGGAAGTGGCAAACAAGCATGCAGTTCACATTGATGTTAAGTGATGACTGCAGCCTATAGACACTTACACAAAGACCAAGGTCAATATGAAGATGCGTTTCCACTTCTGAGGCCTATAGTGTCATGCCTCTGTGTCGGAAATTAAAGGGCCGTACATTACCACCTGACTGGAACACGATAGTGCTGAACACCACCATTTAGCGGCAAGTATTGGGTAATGCGGTGGTGCCTACGCCCGCGAGCTCCGTCACTAGAGCGCTACCACCAATACCTATACGAAGTATTACGACCGGCACAGCCGACGTCCCACGAAATGTTATGTAGTACGTAAATAAATGTATCATGGCGAATTTCATTTTATATACCTACATTACAGTGATTATATTATATTATAGTGATTAAATTCTGGAACAGCCAAAATTGTGACAGTGCGCGTGAAGAAATGATACAAAACTTTCTTATAGTGATTATGTGTGTCCGCTGAGACAACAACTTTTGCCTATGAAGTAGTATGTTCGTTTTCCTATACAATAATAGAAATTTGGTTTCAATTCATTCCACTTTTTAACACAAGATGTAAGATATATTCCGTTGCGAGGCGATTATCGCCCATGGCAACGAGCGAGAAGAGCGAGTGTTTAGACGAAGAAGAATGTTTTATATTCCTTCGATAATCGTATCTTCGAGACGAGAAACTATCTCCGTCTAAATGGCTCTTTATGTTCTTATACTATGAATACGAACCGCATGGAACCGTAAATTGACTTTTCACACATGAAAGCTTGTCTGCTAATGAAGTCCGCCGTACTTCAACTGATTTATTTTCACATTCTGATGTTTTCTCAGTAAAGCGTAATGGTATCATACCAAAAATGAGATTTCTACACAACACTACTATTTTACTACTACTATTTTTTCCGGGATGTCTGGCGCTCTACACTCTCTGCCTACCCCGTTAGGGACCTGGCGTGAAGATACATATACATATATACTATTTTTTCCCAATTAGATCCCCTAGTGGGAAATAACGTTAAGTTAGGTTTGAAGGGGAGGGGGGGGGAAGGGGTTCAATTCACGCCAAGTCTTTAACGGGATAGGCAGCGTGTAGCAAAATATCAATATAATGCATATACAAAAAAAATATGCTCTCTCAGAAAGTTTTTTTATAAGCCAAAGATGACAAACAAGCATGCAGTTCTCATGGATATCAAGTGATGACTACAATCTATGGACATCTACACAAAAAACTAGACGTAAAAATGCAGATGCGCTGCCCCCCTGAGACTCAAGTTGTGATGTTTCTGTCACTGTTATCAGGGGGCCATTCATTACCATCTAACCGACCCTGTAATTTCCGGCACAGAGGCATAACACCTTAGGCCTCAGGAGTGGTAACACATCTGCATTTTGAAATTGGTCTTTATGTAAGTGTCTTTTGGCTGCAGTCATCACTTAACATCAATTTGAACTGCATGCTTGTTTGCCACTTCCATTACATAAAAAAAAACACGATAGTGAACTGAACTCTACTATTTGGCGGCAGAAAGTACATCTTTGAAGAGCGATATGACCAGTGAAAGAGAAATATGTTAGTTGATTCTTTAGCACTAACTATTCGATTCTTATTAAATATTGTTTTAAGTTGGTATTGGGTTCGATGGAGTTAACATTTCGTATGACAAAACGCCTTGCGAAATAAATAAAATAAAAAAACCGGACAAGTGCGAGTTCGACTCGCGTGGTGAGGTTTCCGTAATTGAAATAAATATTTTCGAAAATATTACAGATTTAAAATGCAGGGACATAGCGGTTACGGTGGTACCGGCAGGGGGGTTATATTACTAAGAATTTTCGATTTAATTTGAATACTCAAACTTCTTATAGGTTTTCCAGTAATCTATAGGCAAAGAACTATTATCCACATTTTTTTCAAAATTTTAACTTCAGTAGTTTCGGAGATAGGGGGGGTCAATTTTCGTCGTTTTTCTTAAATAACTTCAAATTTGTTTATGCAAAAATTATGAAAAATATATATCTGAGATGCTGACAGCAACCTCTTTCATTTGATATGTCACATGACACAGTTTACGAATACAACAATAATATAACGACAATTTTTTTTTTTTTTTGGTTTACCCCCCGAAAGTGGCCCTCCTGCTTAAAATTTATCATTTTACTTGACGTGTTCATCTTTGGGTCACCAATTTACATATATTCATCAAATTTCAACTCAATCGGTCTAGTAGTTTCGGAGCAAATTGGCTGTGACAGACGGACATACAGACAGACAGACGCACGAGTGATTTTATAAGGGTTCCTTTTTCCTTTTAAGGTACGGAACCCTAAAAAGACTAATTTCAACGGATGAGGCCAGGCTTATGGGTTTAATTCGTAAATTGACTATATCCAACGGAGTAATGAATACCACATTTTATGTGTGCTAAATCATTGCATAAAATGTGTATTTTCGATAATTATCACGCCACATCCTCACATTATTACCCGGCTTTGCGTCAAAATGCGTTACAACGGCGTCACATAAATATCTGCCCTGACGCTAATTGTCGAACGAACCCTTATATAGCCATTAATCGACGAGTGATCTGACCACTATGTTCAACATTAAATAAATATCAATTAAAATGCTTTCATTAATTTTTTGCATTTTGTGTTTGTTTGTAGAATGTTGCAACATTTTTTCAGTCAAAGAATTCTGTGTATTTTTTATTGATTTATATGAAATATGTGTACAGATATTATTATGTACATATTTATATACTAACGCCTTGTGCGTAACTAGCTACTGAATAACGACTTAACGTGGGGTGTCAAACAGCTCTATATTTGAAAACCTCCTATTAATTGAAAACATCAATGTCGTGTTCTTGTATTACTACTGGCTGTCGTTACTTTTTAGGGTTCCGTAGTAAACAAGGAACCCATGTAGTTTCGCCATGTCCGTCTGTCTGTCTGTCTGTCCGTCCGCGGTTTAGCGCAAAAACTATTGATACTAGAGACTTGAAATTTGGCACAAGTATACACCTTAATCACGCCGACAAAGTGGTAGAATAAAATCATGAAAGAAAAAACGGAAAGATTTTTTTTTCCTTCCCGAAGTCAAATTATACTTTCCGTTTTTTCTTTAATTTCTATGAAAAATAAAATAATTTAGGGTTTAATAATTTTTCATTTTTTATGTAGTGTGGAATATTGTTGGATAGGTCTTTCAAAAAATTTTGAGGTGTTATAACATCATTTTTGGATTTAGTTAACTGTTCGTTAACTTAGCTTTAAAGTGCCAATTTTCGTTAGACCAACTAAACGGTTGTTGTTAGAAATTCAAACGATACGGCTATAGTAGCTACATATAACGAAATTAAAAGGAAAACTATCACACCCAAGTAGTCTTTACAAGTTTGCGAGTAATAGTCGACCAAATGTAATACCTACTCGAAATTTTTAAACAAATACATAGTTTTTCTTTTTTTAATTACATTAATCAAATCTAAAAACTACGGAACCCTACACTGCGCGTGGCCCGACACGCACTTGATAGGTTTTTTATATATTAATCGATTTAACTGCCTCGGTAGCCTAGTGGTAGCAGGCCACTACTACTACGCTGAGGTCCTGGGTTCGATTCCCGGGTAGGGGGTTATCAGAGATAATGGTGAAAAAGCCTTTATCTCTGGTTCTATTGGGATTTTTCCATTTTCTGGAAATTTCCCAGTACCTCAAAGTTTGGTAATGTGCTCGGAGATGTCAACAGGCTCGCCACCTGTTACATGGGCCAAAACGTAACCGGCGAATCGTGGGTGTTTGCATGTATGCTTGAATGCATGCATTTACCTCTGCCTACCCCTTCGGGGATTACAGGCGTGAAGTTACGTACGTTAATCGATATCATTTAAGTCTATATTTATAATAATAGATAAACAGTAGCGGTCACATGAGAAATAAAACTCCCTAGACAAATGGCTTAAATTTATATGAATTGAGCATATAATGGAGGAAGCCTTATCCCAAACTGCGTTGGTTCCGCGCTATAAACCGACATTTGAATGCGAACGTAATGCACGTACACATAAATAATGGCATGGGCATTGATGACGAAATCCGGGAGTGACGCTATACATCGGCGTTCTGTGATGGCTTTCAAAAACTTTAATGTTTTCACATTTAAAACATCCTATCCTAGTGAAACTATCTGAATATTTCAGAGCTTTGACTCAAAATTACTAGCGAAAATATATCGTGCATCGATTATCATGAAAACCTAAAAAAATATATATGATGTGAGTTACGTTCAATGAACAAATAAAAATGTTTTAAACTAGGTTTCTTAGTTCTTAATTGTACAAAATATTGCCACGGGAAAAAAATACATGTCCAATTAATAAGGTCTAACTAAAAGAAAAAAAAACAGCTAAGTACGAATTTAAAAAGCGTGCTATGCTGTAATAGAACTACTGTTTTCAGTAGTTTCGAAAATAACCCCCTAATTTTTCGCCTATCTTATATAATATCTTCAAAACCATTTGTTTTAAAATTAAGTATAAAAAATAAATATTTATAACATGTATTTCTAACCAACAACATTTTTAAACGTATTATTATTAAATTGTTTCAGTAATTCTGAAATTTTATTCATAAGAAGATTCTGAATCATGATTTCTTACAACCGTCATTTACATTGAAAATCCGTTTAAACACATTTTCATATTCCCTTTCTTCAAACATCAATTGACAATACAGTAAATGTTTTCAGGAAATCATGAATTATGAAAGGTTTAATTATCATAATTGCATTTCGAGCATTGCCAATTTTCGACGCGATCGCATAAATGATTCGGTCTGTAATTAAACGCTGTAAGTAGACATCAGCAATTAAAACATACGGAACCTTTATGACAACCCTGGCTTAATTTGCAACGTGGTCACCGTAGACTAACTAACATATGACTATGAATGAATTAACTGTTAAGACTTGTTTAGTAACTTCTACTTCTTAACTGCCTCAGTAGTGTAGTGGTAGCAGGCCACTACTATTGCGCTGGAGGTCCTGGGTTCGATTCCCGGGTCGGGGACTATCAGAGATAACGGTTTAAAATCCTTTATCTCTGCTTCTATTGGGATTTTTCCATTTTCTGGAAGTTTCCCAGTACCCCGGAGTTTGGTAATGTGCCCGGAGATGGCAACAGGTTCGCCACCTGTTACATGGGCCAAAACGTAACCGGCGAATCGTGGGTGTTTGCATGTATGATTGAATGCATGCATTTACCTCTGCCTACCTCTTCGGGAATTACAGGCGTGAAGTTACGTTCTAACTGTAAGTAAATAAGTAAATAACACTTCATTGTACACCTAAATCACCGTCCCACACTAGATTTAACGTGTGGCATAGTGTACATACAAACAGAAAGAACTAGGCGTAGGTTAATATTTGGCCCAACGCAAGGATTAAGCGGCCGTCAGAGCTATCACACAGCTGAACCAACTGAGTCGACATTCGATTCGCCAGCAAAAGCTGTCCAATATAGTTGAGGCAAATATAATTGAACTAAAGTCTGATGTAGGTATTAGAGGACCAAAAAAATATGTTGGATTAATTCAAAGAATTTTTGCAAATAGAATTTCTAGTATGATAAATCATTACTAGAATAGCTTAGGCTTTAAATGTAAGTAATAATAATTACTTACATTTAAAGCCAAGGCAAATCCTATCTCCAAATACTATCTCTACAAAGTTTTTGATTCTAATGAAAGTATCCGACTTGGATTAGTTTCGCAAACGTTCCCACAAATTAAATAGATTCGTTAAGAACTTTATACGATGGACTGATTAAATAGTGATTGATTTTTCCCAATGAAGCTTTACATTTCGATAATGATAAGCGCTTTTTATTGGAAGAAAAGATTGAATAGTTAATTATAATTAGTATAAGGAACTGATGAAAAATGTAAGTTTAGGTTATCAAACATTGTCTTATATACTACTTTTGGGAGTGTTTATTCGAATGTTGAGTGTCTGTTTATGTACCTCTTTGTGGATCAACATTAATATCAATTTTTATGTACGTCACATTCAAGAAATTCTGACTTTACCAGCATATATGTATAAATTGAACATTTAAATAACATATCAAGTACAAAATAGTCGAAGAAACTCTTCCGCTTGTGTTTGATGAGATTTTTTTTTTTCATTTTTGTTTGTATATTCAATACAAATATAACAAAGGCTAAAGTTAGGGTTCAATAAATATTCATTCATAGGTTCAATGTAAACAAAAAATAGAATTAATGATATGAGGTGACCGCAACTTTTGCATATCAATTAACATTACTTGTCCTATGAACTAGAGTACGTATTTGTTAGTTTATTTTTTGTGCAAGACCTAAAATACTTAATTCTAATGTAACGATTTCTTAAGCTACGTAGTAGTCCACAGATTCGTATACACTTCCCATTTCCTTTCGAGGAATTTATGACAAACTAGCTGTGCCCGCGACTTCGTCCACGTGAGAATTTATGATTGTTCCGGACGAAGTTGTGGGTGCAGCTAGTATAAAAGTAGCCTAAGTTACTCCTTATTACATAAGCTATCTGCCAGTGAAAGTCCCCGTCAAAATCGGTCCCGCCGTTCCCGAGATTAGCGGGAACAAACAGACAGACAGACAGATAAAAATTGAAAAAATGTTGTTATGGTATATGTACCGTGTATACCTACATACATATGCATTTAGTAAAAAGCGGTTATTTTTACATTACATTTATATATTATTTCCAATTTTATTTATTTGTACAAAAAGCGTACAAGACCTATAAAACCAGAGATATTTTTAGAAATTTTCAATATTTTTTATAAGTAGTAAAACTTAAAAAGAAGTCACCTTTTGATAATTAAAACTTGTCGACAGTGCTAGTAATATAAACACAATTGCTACGCCTTACGTCGATTGTGGAGTGTGACTTATTTTACCGAATAGTTAAAACAAAGTTTAATTGCCTATATTTGTACTCTATAAACATTTATCTCTTAACGTGGTCTAAGTTTTGGCTAACTCAATCTATTTCTACATTTGCAAACCATTATCCTGTCTTCGAATTCTGTTTACCTTGCTTATAACAGCAAACAAATATGTTATTCTGTTGTGGAATCACGAAGTTCTCCTTCACGATTAGTTAATTAGAAAACGGCTCACATAAATCTGTCATCAAATATTCAATCATAACCTTAGGTCATCATCGTGTTAATTGAATGGTGTAATTTAAATAGATTCCTTGCATTATGCACACATGATATTATAATTAAACATTGATTAGTGTTAACGATGAGATAATTAATAATGGTTAATAAGGCGCATAGAACGTTTAACGTCCTATTGTGCAAATTTGACCAATTGCAGACCAATTCCAACTACAGAAATCTAAGTAATTGTGTTTTAATTTCTTATTGCTGTGATTCCAATTAATAAATAGTTAGACATAATTTATTACAAAAATTCTTCATGTAGGTAAAGATATTTATTTTGTTTTATTTTATCCCTTACTTAGAATCCATCTAATAGACATTGGACTTAGATATGAAACCAAAGCTTTAAATGTCAGCTCATTTCCCTCTTGTTTATATTGAATAGAAACTATATTTTTTCTTCAATTTTCCAATACTAGTGTCGGCGCTCGAGTGCGCACCACCACATTACCTGATCTCGGTCATGTACCAGGTCTATCGTGTTTCGCTGAGATGGTAACATAATGCGTCGTAATTACAACCATAGAAGCAAAACAACATAGGCAGGGCAACAACTCAGGGCCTCAGGTAACGCAAAACCAACCACCAATTTTTGTGTAGATGTCTAGGCAGTAGAGGAGTGGCAACGCATCAACTTTGAATCTCTGGTCGCATGTACATATTTATAGGCTACAGTTTCAATTACCATCAATATACCCAAACTGTACGCCTGAATGCAACGTCATGATATAAAAAATCGTCATCACAATTTCAGAAAAAATACGTCTTATGTTAGAGGAAAGCCTTACCCCGAGATTCCCAAAATAGTGTTGTATGTCATCAGGGGAGAATATGCCATAATTACCATACTAAGCCTAGGTTGCACCACGACATTTGTTAAAGTTAAACTTATTGTAACATTTCACATCCTTCTCTAACTTAAAGAAATCTGTTACAGTTAGAGAAGGTGTGAAATGTTACAATAACCTTAACAAATATCATGGTGCAACCCAGGCTTAGTATTAGGATTGGCAATCGCAATGGTGGCAGTTTTATCGCCGAACGCTTCTGCCATTTCGCGTTAATTACTCCCATCTATTGGAATGGTTTGACCGCCATTGATCAGTTGACTGACAGGACTAGCGGCAGAATTCTCCACTAGTCGGCGGTGGGGTCATGTCCTGACGCCATTTTTGACGTTTGCGAAAATTAAATACCTAGAGTAACCAACAATAAATAATGCACATCGAGCCTACGAAAGAGACAATCGGCTAGTTTCGACTGCGTAGAGCGTTATCTCTGCTGCACATTGCCTACGTAAGCACTAACAGTCCGGCATTGGTCCAAAATTGATCAAAATGGTGGTCAATGTCATATAGATAAGGTGCAAAATAGATAACGCTCTACAGACCCGAAATAAGCCGAAGTCTCCTTCCTAAAGTCGATTTGAAATATTTCTTGATGGATACTGTACTTATAAATTTATTTACTACCGAAACCCCAGAGTTCTATTATCATGTTACAACTTGACAATACAATACAAGTCGAACTGCTGTCCCTAGAGCTCAATTACTCTTACCTGAATCTCGACAACGAGTGATTTGACTCAACACCTACCAGGACTGGAAACCACGAAACGTCAAACCTTTAAACTTTACCGATGTTAAAAAGTTTGCCGAATTTTATTCACCTTTGCTATTACTGGCTTTTAGAAAATTTGTGTTTTATTTAAGAAATTACGTTTACGTGCAAAATGTTGCAATAACATCGTTGTTGTTAAATTACATTTCTATTTATACGTAAGGTACATAAAGTTACAGATATCTACTAAGAATGTTCCCTTTATATTAAAATTTACCACGACTACGGCGGATTGATTAATATACAAGAATTTGCAAACAGATAAACTGTATTATTACTAAGATAAATTAGAATCAATAAGTGCATATTTAATCTCAGTTATCAATAAGTAGATTGAATATACTTTACAAAATAGCAATTTATACAAAAGTAAAGCTGTTCCACGTATATCGTGATTATGGCTCCAAGAACGGTTAAAGCGAAAAGTCCAAAATGAAATCGGGATCTAAAAATAATTGAAATTCTGCATATTATTATGGCGCAGGCGATAGATTTTCAATATGAGAGGGCTGCCACAGCCCCATACGGTGATACGTATTCACCGGTAATCTACGACATCGCACGTCACATGGTTCACAGTAGGTACATACTCAAAGTTCACACAAATTAAAATTAGTCACTAATACTTTTGGCTACATTCCAGGTTCGGGCCTGACAAATAATGCTAATGAACGATCGTAACACCCCCACAAAAATAATAAAGGACTGTTTTCAAAAATTCACTAACACCCTAAACCGTAGCAGTTTATTTCAAAAACAGTTAGAGTATAAATTTCAAGTCTGAAAATGCAATAATAATAAACAAATAATAAAAGTAATTTGAAAAAATAAAATTATTGTAAACTGAAATAAATATTGTAAACTAGCTGTTGCCCGCAGCTCCGCCTGCAGGTAGGTCGCTTTTTGCGTAACCTGTGGAAACTACAATTAACTAGACCTATAATAGACTTATGGCAGAGAATATGTTGCTGCGTATGCTTGCTTACAGTTATTTCTAAAGAATTTTGAAGTATGTCTGCGCCATCTTTTGAGGTTTTATGTTACTGGCGCTGGCGCTAACTTAATGAGCGTATGCCCACATTCAATGTGTCATTTTATTAAAATTCAATAGAGACTGCAGTGTTTTCTTATCTTTATTGATATCGATAAAACAAAGTAGAAATTCCAGCTTTATCTAAATTAAATACTTTTATGTAGGTAAGTCGCATTCAACTCTTTCAAGCAGTGTTTGAATTAAATTTTCAATTGACCATAACTTTTTCTTCCTCTACCGATTCTGATGAAATAAGTGAATATGAAATAGTTTTAACAACGTTCCTTATTATATGTAATGTAATCCACTTGTAAAAACCGCGTTCAAATCCGTTCAGAAGATTCGAAGTTATAGCAGGCAGACAGGTAAAAATCCCAAAAAATTTTTTTTTGGTTTTTGTTACTCTTCTTTAATATCTACATAGATATAGATCTGCTTAAGGCGGTGTGACGGTGTGAAAGATTTTTAATATGAGATGGCTACCAGTGTGCCATATTCAATGCGGTAATCTACGACAACGCACGCCATATAGTTCACAGTCGTTCAAACAAATTAAAACTAAAGCCGCTTATACTTTCGCATGCATTCCATTTTTCACACCTAACAAATAATATTGATGGATAACCTTAACACTCCCACTAAAAAGACTCCACAGCATTAGTAGGAACAGCCTGCCTGAATTGAGTTTTAAAAGTATTTCTAGTGAATTACTCTTTCAAGTTCTGTTTACCGGAGCAAACGCGTGAATGAACAATGACCTGAATAAATAAATAACGCATTTTACAAAGAACATTTACGTTGTACACACGGTGACCGCAACCCTTTGAATGAATTAGCGTGGCTTTACTCTTGCAATTTTAACATCTCAAAACAGATTCAACCATTGTCGGTTTCAACGCATGTCAAGTGTTGGAACTCATTTGGTAGAGTAACAAGGCTCGCTTTTAGCACAAGTAGACACACAATGGTCTGTCAACGTGATTTTCTGTTTCAGACACGTTATTTGTATTAGACTCGCTAGTTTGTTGCAGGTTTAGAATAGAGCACTCATTTTATATTAACTTGTCTACTCAGTATTCAATTTATGTAGGCTTAGCACAGGTGGTATTACAGAATAAGAAAAATGTTAATTGATAGTTTTTTAGACTGAGGTGGTATAGCAATCTGTTGCTGTAATGATTTTCGGGAGAACATTAAATACTGAAGTATACCTAAACGGGTTGTTTTGTGTATTATGTTCTTATAGTTCTTAGATTTCTCTGGACACAATAAGTATACTTTTAAATTGTTTACTAACCATAATAATGAATGCTGCCTACTCAAGAGAGGATCGTAAAATCTGGAAATCAATAAAAAAATATATATATCTCATCCATGCTTTTATGTGAACTGGATTGTTATTTCGACTTCTGGCTTATTAAATAGAGCTCTCAGTCGATTTCAAATAATTACTTGGGGAACATCCATAGTTTTTAATGATTTATCGGAATAAACTTTAGATCTGTCTACTGTTGTCTAGTAAACTTTGTATTTGGATTCCCTTAATCCAAAACCTTCGGATGTAGTCTAGATTTAAGAAACGAGTTTAATGATCAATAATTAATGTTTTTTGAGGATTTCAAAATCCATCACTGATTTTGTGGCTAGCTAAATCAATAATCTAAACGAAATTTTTGGATATTGTTGAATTGGTTTGTTTCATTGCCTACATTTTTTTCAAAACCGGTTTAGACAATAAGGATTTTTTTTCTGTATTACAACAGATTCGCTTATTATCGGTGTACATACATATAAAAAAAAGATCCGGACGAATTGAGAAAAATACATTTTAACCGACTTCAAAAAAAGGAGGAGGCCTTTTTTCGAAGTCGGTTAAAATGTATTTTTGTAAATGATAATTTGACCCCCTCGAATTTGAATTAAATGATCACTAGCGGAAGAACCCATAGTTGTTATTATATTAAAATTAAAAGTCATGAAGCTTATTTCTAAAATTCTGAGACACTACGAGAGCTCAAATTAGTTGTCTAGCTAACAACATTCCAGTATAAATGCTAGCCGAGTTTTCTGAAGAAAATTAATAACCGAGTACTGACAGCCGCAGATAAGGAGAGTCTGGCATAATAAGGGACTTGGAATTATGCTTCGCTTATTACATAATTATTTTTGGAGAAATATTCGAAAGTAAAGATTACTTATAAAAATTATTATTATTTTCGTATCAATTTATTATTCAGTCCACGGTGAATATTATGTTGCAAAAACTCAATTGGGGATTTATATTAAAAAGGCCAATTTTTATATCTGGAGTAGCGATAAGGTGGTATGACGAGTGGAAGGTACAGGGATGAACATTTTTAATTTTAACATTTAGAAATTAGCTAACAAGCATAAATCTAAGATTTTCTATGTCAGGTAAAACAGTGAAATAAGAATGTTTTTTTTTAAATAAGTAATTACTCTTCTTATTTAAAACATAATTTGATTGTGACTCAACACAATAAACAATAATACATTGTGCCATATGACAAAAGGTATATAAGTAATTATATTGGCTGCCACTTATACCACTTGTACCACTTATTTAAAGGAATGCAGGGGGACTAGTTTTCATGAGCTTCTTGACTCGAACGTTTCTAAATTAATTATGAATTCTTACCAAATATTAATATCAATCCTGTTTTTACAAAAATATTCCAATATTTCGTGGTACATTTTCGTGAAATGACAGTAATTTAATAGCGGTGCCAATCCCTTTGAAGTGTAGTTCAAAGGTGACCCCTTTCCCGTGCCAGACTCTCGTCATTCATTTGCTAATTAGTCATCAATTTTCCCTCCCCTAACGAACGCACGTAATGAAGTAATTGTGGACCTTCACACTCTCATCAATCACATGCGTTAGCAAAATTATCGTTTATTTAAAAAAAAAAGATCATTCATCAAGGAGACAACTCAACTATTGGCTACTCTATCTAACCCAACTTTTACTTGATCATATATACTTCAATTACTGGCAAATTCAGAAATTGCTCGAATTTAAAATTATTGATTTTATAGTCATTTGAAAATGACATAATTTGTACAGTGTTAACACCCAGAAGCGCGCATGGCCCAGCGGCTGGTGTAGATCGTAAGCGATCTACTCGGTTAAGCACTACGGGCGCGGTCGGGTAGTGTGATGGGTGACCGCTAGTGGCAAATTAAATGCGCGTTTCCGTGCTTCGGAGGGCACGTCAAGTCGTCGGTCCCGGTTGCTATCGTTGGATAGCAGTCGTCAAACCTTGTCGGAGGCCTATAAGCGGTTTGAAAACATCCGACAGCGGGTTGGTCACTAACCTACCCACCTCCACCAATCCGCATTGGAGCAGCGTGGTGGAGTAAGCTCCAGGCCTCCCACCAAAAAGGGGAGAGACTCGTGCCCAGCAGTGGGACGTATAATGGGTTGCCATTATTATTTTATTATAACACCCAGAAATGTATGGAACAGTATTATTCTCCTTTTACACCAGAATTACAATGCGAATGTGGATGGTTGCAGAGGCCCAGGAAGACCAAGGCTGACCTACCATGACCAAATAGGTCGAATTCTGTCTGATGGTGGGGTCAAAAGTCTTAGGAATCGGCGTGCATGTATGAAGAGAATGATGAAGGTAGACGAGGCACGAGAGGTTTGTCTGAACCGGGATGTCTGGCGCTCTACACTCTCTGCCTACCCCGTTAGGGACCTGGCGTGAAGATACATACATACATACACCAGAATCAGAATCAGAAACTCATTTATTCATTTAGGGTGACAGGCACCTCTTATGACACGTCAAAAACAAACAAACAAATTAAAGCGAATAACAATTGATATACATGTCATCAAGATATATGAAAAGTCAAGAATATCACTAAGATAAAACTAAATGTAATAAACTAATGTAAAAGTATATCAGTAGAATGTCTCATTTCCCCTTTACAAACTAAAAAAAAAAAAAACCGGCAAATTTCCAAAGGCCAATATGATCTCACCTTAATTATTTTCCTGTTAAGGCTGTGTGACCACCAGCATTCACTGTAGTAGCTACACAAGCAGTTATGCTTTTTGTTATATTCTCTTATGTCTTCAGTATAATTAGGTTTTTTTACAAATTTTGTTATAGATGTATCATGTAGGGAAATAAAAATTAATATTTAAATTATGTAGGTATTTATGGATTGCATTATCTTTATTGTATGTTAATGGTGATCTCTAATTGGTCTGTAAAGTTATACCCCCTTATTCATAAACGGACATTAGATACGTTTTAGCTATAGAATGCTTTGTCTTTGTCAGTTGCATTGCCAAATGTGCAGGATAGAAAAAGACAAAGGAGAGATTAGCAACACTATAGCAAAATTTCTTTTATGAATTAGGGGGTTTTAGTCGTTTGTTACAATTAATACAGTGTGTCGAGTAGGCAAATTTAGGAACATATTGGTCACGAGGAATATTTCATATTGAAATGGACATTTTGTGGTCACGTTCCAATATCTATGACAAAAGTGTATATTCTCGAGCTATAAAGCTTTATAAAATTCAATAGTGTGCTATCCATTCTAAAATATCTACAAATTGCAGTCTAGTTATTCATAGCTTATAGAAAGCTATTCTATCTCAATTCTATAGTTTAAGCGAGATGAAGTTGGACATAAAACATATTAATTTCTGAAAGTCCAATGTTTAACTTCAAGGCCTTGAATTAGCAGCTTTTCAATTGAATAAATTATAATTAGAAATATACTCAGAAACTCGTTAACTGGAATTAATTCAAAGGACATAATATGAATGACGTTGGACTATAAACGAGAAAGATAATTTTGTAGTATTTTTTGAATTGATAAATAGTAAAATAAAAATCCGACCAAGTGCGTGTCGTGACGCGCACAATGTGGAATTCTGTTTCGCACTAGGTTCAAAATTGAAAAAGGTTTTAATATTCTATATTAAAACCTCTTTCATTGTTCATGTCCGTTGCCTCTCCCTCATCTAACGGTGGTGCTATTTTGTTGACTCAGAGGTCAACAAAGTGGCACCATTATCATCGTGTAGGAGGTATATCACATAATGTTGTTTTGTTTTGTACCTACCTTTTTACCAATGAAATAATGCCACATAAATTACTTGTATAAGATAGTTGAACATGCAACTTTTTTTTTTTTTGTTATGGAAGTGGCAAACAAGCATGCAATTCACATTGATGTTAAGTGATGACTGCAACCTAGAGACACCCACACAAAGACCAAGGTCAAAATGCAGATGCGTTACCATTCCTGAGGCCTAACGTGATATGCCTCTGTGCCGGTAATTACAGGGCCGTACATTACCACCTGACCGGAACACGATAGTGCTGAACACTCCCATTTAGCGGCAAGTATCTAAGGTAATGCGGTGGTGCCTACGCCCGCGAGCTCCGTCACTAGAGCTCTACCACCAGTAAGACTAACTTAGGCTTAGGGCGGCCACACAAAACTTCGATGCGATGCGATGCGACGCCGCATTCGCAGGCGATGTGTTCGTGCGAGTTGGCAGATATTTGCGATGCGAATTCGCAGTTATAATGTATGGAAGCCCTTAGGTAGATTTGCATAGTCTTAGATAGGTGTTAACATGAAAACTTGTTGATACTTGAATGCATGCGAATTGACTGTCTCAAAGTTGTCCCTCCCACTGTGAAGCGTATAGTTAGGTTTACCTTTCAATTTACGTAATAATATCACATACTGAATTCCACGTGTGTACACACGAATAGGCTTCTCGGTTGTTATATAATAAAAAAGGCCGAATAACGACTGCCGAAAATATTTCACCAAGCACCGCGAACTTTGTCCGCATACCACACATTCTGCTTTTATTTAAAAGTTCAAACTGCAAACGAAACAGTTTGTTGAAATTCCCATATTTGTGCCAGTGTACACTAAGAATTCTTGTTATGGACATTATGTTAAACAACTATTAACTTATGTTTATAAAATGTGTGTGAAAATTTTGTGAGCAAAAAAGCTTACTAGTTGTATTAAAATTACTGTACCATATTGATTTTATTAGGTGCTGCTAGAGTTCCAACGAAAGAGCTCATGAAACGAAGAGTCTCTATTAGTTACACTGAACTAAAATTTTAAACGTTAAAATCAAATATATTTCAGTTTCTATATTTTCTTTAAATTTTAAATTTATTTCTTTTGGAACAACACAATTTCGTTTTTTTTGTTTTGTTTGAAAAAAAAATACTATCCACCGAACAAAATGTTCTTCAATGGCGTGTAGCGCCGTAGCGCATAGCACTGCCGCGTAGCCCCGACTCACGTAGCATATAGCGTTATCGTTGAGGCGGGTCATGAGAGTGTTCTCCTTTACTCGAGCCTTATTGGTTCAGTTTGCTCGAAAAAACTGGGTCACACTTACCTACATGTTTTTTTTGTACGTGCGGCTCTGCCTGCCTACTGCGACGGAAATAATTATTTAATGATTTATTTATCATCCCCATATAAAAAAGCACATTAAAAAATAAGAATAATTTACTATATGAATCTGGTGCCTGAGCTAATCGAGAATTTGCAAGTAAATACAACCATTAATTTATGTTCACATTTTAAAAGTTTTTTTTAATTTATTTTTACAAACAATCCTAAAAATTCAATAGTAGCATATCATCACCTGTATGCATATATGCATATCTGTACCTTATTTAAAAACTAAAAAGTATTTTAATTAACCCAAAAGCTAATTTGTGAAATGATTTAGCTACTGGTTAAATACTGTTTTATAAAGCAAGTATTAATAGACAGCCTTAAAAAGCGGTGTACGGAATAAATAATTGTTATAAGTAAGACAGTAATAATTTTGGACTAATAAATGAATGGTAGGGTGTCTTTGCTTTCCCCGAAGCACAGTTCCTTCGCTAGTATTTTTAATAAATTTTATTAAAGTACACAGTCGTTGACTGTGTACTTTAATTTAAGACGGAGTTAAGATTTAATTAACAGAAAACGTCATCCATAGTAATTTATATTAGCTTATTACTTAGAACGAATAAATTACATGGAAACATTCATTTTATTTATTATGTACATTGAGTGTCATTTGTAATTTAGTGTAAATAAGGTTCAACTTATCAATATTTTTAATACTTATTTTTAATATTCTTTCCCAATTACGTAGTTCATGAAGATATTTTACTTGTCTCCTTATCGAACCAGACCAGTATCGAATAATATCAGAAAATTCGCCAAAATAAACAATTGGATTGCATTAAACTAACTTAAGAAATAACAAACGTTTACCGAAAAACTTACAAACATATTGGTGCACAAACATCCGACGGTGTGGTGATATTAAGCACAAGTTCAAACTAAATCTAACGAAACTTCAAACATCAATAACTGTTCTGCTTTTGATAAACTTTTAACGATTTATTATACAAAGTGTGATGCGCAAAACTTTCAACCTCAAGCAATGTGATAGACATCGAGTTACACAATGGTCGTTGAGTTCAATCAAAGTTGATAGCTTCCATACGAAACTGGAATAGGTGAGAAAACTAAATGATATTCAGAAAATGTATTTCACATTTACTATAGTTTCACAGGTTAGGCAAGACGTAGGCATCATCCCATTATACTTTATCTATTTGCAGCCAAAATATAGTGTTTAACATTTTCGTGTTCCGGTGTATAATAATTAATGGTCCCATTATTTCTATATATATATATATATATATATATATATACATTCAAAAGCAAAACAACCAAAGCTTTAAGAGTGTCAACTCATCTGTAATTTAACCTCTATTTTTGTGTTCAATGAAGTATGTTCTTCACAGCTTCGATATTCACTTACCATGTATGGAAATGGCACATACTTGTTTGCCATCTTTCTATCTTAAAAGCGCATTTTTAACCGACTTCGAAAAAAGGAAGAGGTTCTCAATTCGTCCGGATCTTTTTTAATTCAACTTGTTTCACCTAGTGACAATAACTAGCACACTCATTGGAACAATTATTTGATTATTCACTTTAGTATTTCCATATGTGTATCTTGAATTCTAACCCTTTAGTTTAGGCATCTATATATATAAAAATCAATTTCTGTTCGTTAGTCTCGCTAAAACTCGAGAACGGCTGGACAAATTTAGCTAATTTTGGTTTTGAATGATTTTTGGAAGTCCAGGAGGGTTTAAAAAGGTAAGAAAATTTGAAAAAATTGAAGGAAAATAGTAAAAACCTCAATTTCATTTTCTCATACAAATAGTCCGTATAGATCTATCAAACCTTTGACACATTATTTCATTCTCAGGCAATACGAATGTGGCCAAATCAGTTTAACATTAAGTAAAGTCTCAAACTAAAAAAACTTTTGACGAATATTAAATTATAGTATATCGGCCGGTCAAGAGTTTTGCCTTACACGCTTTCTCCTTTGCTTCAACAATTAGGTTTTATCGTCCCATTTAAAAGGGAACTTATCCCTTGCCATTGCCATGAATTAGGTATATCTCCAAACGATGAAAGAAACAATTAGAATAAGACCCTTATTTATAAACGTACATTAGATACGTTTTAAGCTATAGAATGCTTTGTCTTTGTCAGTTGCATTGTCAAATGTGCAGGATAAAAAAAAAAAACATAACATACGCTTACACTCACAGCCCCACAGTAGGTATAAACCTGTGTCGTGGGTGCCGTTGTACACATACAACACATACACAAACACCCAGACCCGAAACAAATATCTGTAGGCCATACAAACATTTGTCCCGGTGCGGGGATCGAACCCGCGACCCTTCGAATTAAACGGTTATCTCACACCGCTGGACTAACCGGGCCGTCAAGGATAGAAAAAGACAAAGGAGAGATTAGCAACACTTTAGTTAAAATACGTTAATGAATAAGAGAGTAAACGTACTTTCGTCACATAAAATAAATAAGAAATAAAACACGCTTACACTCACAGCCCCACAGTAGGTATAAACCTGCGATATTTGTAGGCCATTCAAATATTTACCCGGTGCGGGGATCGAACCCGCGACCCTTGGAATCAAACGGTCATGTCACACCGCTGGACTAACCGGGTCGTCTAACGTCGTCAAATGAATCGGACTTTGGTAATTTGATTATTAATACCATACAAGTATTGGCCTGCTTCCAACCTATTGATGCAGTTAAAAATCCACTTGAAAAAAAAAACTTATAATAGCTAACAATTTTAACTATGCCCTAAAATTGTCAACGACTATTAACAATTTTCAACTCCGTACATTGCAAACTTAAAGACTCTTCGTAAAGTCTTTTGTTGTCATAATCGTTATTAAGTTCCCTCAGAGCCTTGACACAAACAACGTTACAGAATATTATGAGTCAAACACAATTTTGTCGGTCATCAATCAAATCACACAAAGTGGGTATTGATTCTTTTGCCAGCTTCATCCTATCCATCTCGTGTAAATGACAATATATTGAATGGTCGACAGTATCAATACTGTCTCTCAGTAATAAATACGATATTTTTTAATGTGATAAAAGCGACAAAAACGCAGACAGCGCACTTTGAAAATAAATTACATATGTCCTTATCCTTTGACGATTGCTAACAAGCATGCAGTTCACATAAAATTATTACAGCAGCCTAAAAATATTTACCCAAGAACCAGAAATGCAGATGTGTTGCCTACCAAGTCCCAAGTAGGTTTGTCTTTGTAATAGAGCAATGACAGGGCTATATTTTACCATCAAACCGGAACATGATAGAGCTGAATTACAGTAGTAGAGCTTCCCTTTGGCGGAAGATAAATAAAGTAAATCTATAATGCTTACAACCTCAAGTTTCGACACTAGGAAGTCAACCACTAGTATTGAGTTAATGACGTCTACTTAAAATTGATCTGAAAGTATTCTTTTTTGTCATAGACCTCTTTAAAAAGGCGAGGCCAATGGTATTTTTCAAGTGTGAAATTATGTTATGCATCATGTTGATTTAATTATTTACATCAACGTCAACTTTGTTGATTTAAATGATTATTTCATTATTTCTATTGTATTGACATCGATTTTGCTCGTGTAAATTCGCCATAACATCTTTTTTTGTTTGTGATACCTGAAATATATTACTTACAAAGGACTTAACTGCATCAGTAGCGTAGTGGTAGCAGGCCACTACTATTGCGCTGGAGGTCCTGGGTTCGATTCCCGGGTCGGGGGATATTAGAGATAACGGTTTAAAATCCTTTATCTCTGCTTCTATTGGGATTTTTCCATTTACTGGAAGTTTCCCAGTACCCCGGAATTTGGTAATGTGCCCGGAGATGGCAATAGGTTCGCCACCTGTTACATGGGCCAAAACGTAACCGGCGAGTCGTGGGTGTTTGCATGTATGATTGAATGCATGCATTTACCTCTGCCTACCCCTTCGGGGATTACAGGCGTGAAGTTACATTTTCTTACAAAGGAATATGAAATATTTCTGAGATTCCACTCTTACTCGTACCTACATCTTTGCTAGAATTTTATCTGTGTACTGCCAGTAAAATAAGTGTACAGGTAGTACACAGATGTGCATGATTATTATGCATATATGCCGGCAAGGAACCCTTATATAGTTACGTGATCTCCATCCTATCGTTTGCCTGCACTTAGTTCAGGAACTTTCTGTACTAAGAATCTGTAATATTGCATGAATATACGTGCACATTTTTCTCAATAGTAAAGAAATAGAATCAAAAAACAAAAAAAAGATATCGCTGCGGTTTTTATGCATTCCAGCACAAACTTCTCAGTCTGGTCATAATAATTTGTCTCCATGTTAGTTTTGGAGTGGGTTACGGGGTTTACATATACGTACGTTTGTATCAAATTTCAACTCAATTAACCCTAGTAAATATTGGAGCAATTTAGCTGTAACAGATGACTCATGATCTCATAAGAGTTCCTTCCTTTTGAAGTACCGGACCTTAACGAAACCTCACTTTTTGCTATAAAAATTCCCAGCTTTACCTGGATGAGAAATAATCTAAGTTAATCAAACAAATGAGATCTTAACCGATATTTTTCTGAAGTTACTAGAAATACATCCAAGTTCATTCACACTCATGTCAATCAGCCCTTAACTTACTTCTCGATAGACAAACAACAGAAGGACTCCTTAATCTCCTTAATTTGGTCCTAACAAAAGGTCGTCTCCAGAGAGGTTAATATCATCTTCAACACGAATTTAGTCTTATTATTTGTTCAAATAGAAAGCTTTGCCTTTGTTACAAAATCCTCATTGAGTACCTAATTAAATTTCGGGGTTAGTTGTGTATAACAAGTTTTTGTTTTTAAGATATTACATATTTTCAAAACCTGGACCTCTCCTCTCTTTTCCTACACCGTACTACCCGCCGAAGAGAGAAGTTCCACCCACACCGACTGGACACCCGGCAGTGCTCAACGGTGAGGTTTTCACGTTCGTTCCGGCCCAGAACGTGTAAATTGAGGAACGAACTTCCCTCTGAGGTGTTCCCTAGGTGCTACAATATAGGGTTCTTCAAAAATGGCGTCAAAAGAGTCCTTCAGGGCTGGCAGCGCATTAGCAACTCCCCTGGTGTTGCAAATGTTCATAGGCGACGGTGACCACTTTCCATCAGGTGGCCCGTTTGCTTGTCTGTCAACCATCAGACATAAAAAAAAATGGAAATATTATTTTACATACAGTTCATGAAATCGTACAAAAGCCATAAGTTATGTAGATTAGAAACTGCTTCGGTAGCCTAGTGGTGGCAGGCCACTACTACTACGCTGAGGTCCTGGGTTCGATTCCCGGATAGGGATCAGAGATAATAGTGTAAAGTCCTTTATCTCTGGTTCTATTGGGATTTTTCCATTTTCTGGAAATTTCCCAGTTCCCAGTTGGTAATGTGCCCGGAGATGTCAACAGGCTCGCCACCTGTTACATGGGCCAAAACGTAACCGGCGAATCGTGGGCGTTCGCATGTATGATTGAATGCATGCGTTTACCTCTGCCTACCCCTTCGGGGATTACAGGCGTGAAGCTACGTTATTTAGATACCTTCTGGAGAAAAGTCATAGTGGTGAACATTCAAACAAATATTACTTGCCACTACGGGACCCTTAATGGGCAAGTATGACTAGCACTTGGTCACTGTTTTACTTTTAATTAAATTTAGTCAACGACGCACAACCATGAACAAATTAAATAACCATGGTAGGTAAAAGTTTATCAAGAAAAGATTGCATTAACTAGTGGAACAGTTGTACTGATAGAGTTCGCGGGCGTAGGTTCCACCAAATTACCTTCTTGCCGCAAAATGGCAGCTAACATCGCTTTCGTGTTACGGTCAGGTGGTGATATATGAACCTGTAATTTACAGCACAGAGTTATAACGATTAAAATATCAGGAGTGGCTTAAAGATGCGTCTATATTCATTTGTGTAGTTATTTTATGGCGTTGTTCATAGGTTACAGTATTCACTTACCATAGTTACAATACCACTCACTTTTTTTTCATCGTTACCATCAAATATCAGCCGAGAGACGTCCACTGCTGGACTTAAGCCTTCCCATTAATCGCAGGACGCTGCACCCCATCTTGCGTTTTTGCACCTACTACCGCTCCAATGGAATGGTTTGACCGCTATTGTTCGGTGGACTGCCTGCACTAGTGGAAAAATTCTCTTCCAGTTGAAGAGGTCATTACGTCCCGACGCCCCTTTTTTTTCATTATTTTCTTCTTTTTTTTTACTTTTCATGTGTCTTTTCTTTTTTTCTTTTCTTCATTATAAACTGTTTTTCTGATTGCCCACTTCATGACATGATATTTTTTTCGTTAAAAAGCCAAGAGTTTACACGCAAAGACTGCTTTATATCTTAAAGTGAGTGGATTGGAGTGTAAAGCGAGAGTGCACGCTTAACCAAATCCGAGCCTTGAATCAGATCGATTTCAAGCTGAACGGTTTCGCAGCCCTAACTGTCATTTCAAACATCATGTATCCGATTTTGTTCTTTTTCTTAGCTGCCCTTGCAAACTTAATATCGTGGCACTATTTCATGCCTTAGGCGTCAGGCGTAACAATATATAAATAAATATTTATTTGTAAATTAATTACAAAAATATACTAATAGGTTATTATCTAATGATCTAATGCATCTAACTTCGGTCTATACATAAATCTCCGGTTTATGTAGATATTTATAGACTGACTGTATAACTTACCGTCAATGTAAACTATATGCTTGGAGAAGAAAAATCAAAGTCGTAAACGAGAACAGCACAAAAACGACAGACAAAGCCGCTTTATCTGCTTGTCATCATCATCAATAGATTAAGTGGCTGTTAAAATAAATTTTATTCGTGTTTAAACACAGTGAGAGTTCGTATGTTGACAATAGACTCTGAGTCGAGAAATCAGTCTAGTGAATTCAACAGACTTGAGCCTCTTGAGGTATATTTGTCGACGTTCTTGAGTGCACCTGTTGAACAGTAACGTTTATTTGACTAACTACAACGGAAGATTTTATATGTGTTAAATACCGACATGTTGCAAATTTGATTGATTTGGTCCAAAATAATCTTTTCATTTATTAAAAAAAAAATTACCAATTTAATTAAGTCAATACAAATTGTTTTTCATTTAGGAATTCAGTGACACTGACACACACGTATGCTCTGGCGGTCAAAAATTTGCGTAGTTTATTTATGAAAACTAGTTGAGGGAGTTCCTTCCAAATAAGAAGAAGAAGAAAGAACATTTATTTGTATCAATGTAACAAAACAAGTAAGAAGAGGTATGTGACAAACAAGCAAATCTTTTATAACTATACACGGTTAGGACTCATGTTAGGATTTTTTCTGTCTCGAAAAAGCGTTACAGTCGCGTGGAGGGAGTACACGATATATACGTGAGAAGCGGTAGTTCTATGGTCAAAAGGAGACGTCCAAGGCAGGATCTAAACGATCCTGATGACAAGACCATGTTGGTCATTGCCGCGAGGAACGATCACATGCAACACTTCAATAACACCCGACGAACGCGCCGCCGCGTTCCCCGCCGACACATAGTTGTTCCGGGCTATTGTGTTTGTGTACAACGGCAACCACGATTTAAGTTTGTTCCTAATGTGAGACTATGACTGTAAGCGTATTACATAATTTGTTTTATTTGTAGCCTAAATCGCTTGTTTCCTATATAGATAGTTTTGATATCTATGCATCTCTTCATGTATATAATATATTGGTTTTGAGCTCATGACCTCATTGTCAGAAGATATCATACACATATGCATGTACGACATAGTAAGTTTTGTCAAAAATGTCACTAAAAAGGTAAAACAGTCGTTCTTTATACCTAATTATTTTAATTCGTATAACTTGTCACAAGAAGTAAGCTATAGTAATTACATATAACAGATAAGCGAATACAATAATACAAAATAGAGTTGCTATTTTGATCTCAATAATATTTATATGACAATATGGATGCCCTTATAAAAACCTACTCGAGCCAATGAACAAACATCCTCAATCGAGCTTCCTTTCTCCACACTTAAGAAATAATATTCGCTGAAACAATAAGCATCAGCAACTTAGCTCATAAGAAGCAGTTACTGTCGCAGGATGTTTGTTTGTCCAAGCGGGGATGGAACAAATTGAACATTATTTTCCTCCGGAAGTCAATAATCGCAGTGAGAGAGATAATTAATGCCATAACTAATCATATTTTTACAACTAATGTTGACAAATGATCTTTTTATTATTTTTATCTTTATGGATGGGAACAGTCGCAATCTTTTGAGATTCAGCAGATATCAATACCCTTTGACGCAGACATCATATTTGATGTTAGTGAAAATAAAAAAGAATACCAACTTGGTAAAACCTTGAGTTGAGTAGCAACGTCTTTTCATTATTACCCATTTAAGAGTTTAAAGGCAATAAGATATTTAACCTGGTCAATTGACAAGGTATAAATTAACTGTTTTTAGTGACATATCCGTATAACTAATTAAATCGGTGTAGAATTAATTGTATGACATAGAAGTACCTATACTAAAAAAAAAGTAAAAATACCTTTTACTTGCAAAAATGATCCCAACAACTTTTATCACACTATCACACCAACTATTTAGAAAAACGCAATATTAACGAAGATATTTTAAGATTTATTGAATTCGTCATTACTATGATGACGTCACAAGAAAGTACGATTTTGTATGCGCCTTATGAGTGGTGTCATAGCATACAAGTTTTTGAATAGTGTATAATATATATATCTCAAAAGTATTAAGTACCTATAGACTAGTGGTTCCAAAGACAAGATTTATTTATTTTTCCTGACTTTTTGATATCTCAAAAAAAAATAGTTTAATACCTTATTCTCATGGTAAGGCAACCTTCTTGCCCTCATTAACATCTACAGCAGTCGTTCACGTACTTTACAAACCACGGCTACCCCTCTAACCGTATGCATAGGTATCTACTGCATCTAGCATTGGTCAAATTTGAATTCCATTGATTTTAATACTGTATCAATGCACCAGAAATCCTAAATGTATTACAAATATTATCAGAACATATTATTATAATGTTATGTTTAGCAAACATTAATAATATACATAAAATAATATATTAAGACCGACATGTGATCGAAAACTAACAGTATAAAATATGAAAGTTAATATAGAGAAAACGTAGTGTAGTGGAGCCCCTGTCCTCGACATTACCAAAGCCCTACCGCGTGACAAGCTTACCGATTATGCTCAATATTCCAAAGAGAACAAGTTTGGGTACGATAAATATCTACTAAGCGTTACCGTTTTATCGAAAGCGCTATCGTATCGTTGGATGACGATCCTGTGATTTTACACGAAAATAATATATTTTGCTTTGCTACTATGTTTAATATACACATAATATGGTATGTTTGAAGCATTTCAAATGGTTATTTAGTTACATTCAGATGAGTTAATCTTCTTCTTAATATTCATAATATATTTAAATTACGACTCCCTAATATATTAAATCGATTGTAATCAACCTTTCCACACCGTGTGCTGTTTGATTCAACTTGAAAAAAAGGATAGTTTGCATCCCAATTCATAGTCACAATATTATGTTAGTAACTAAATTGCACCCATACGAAGCCGATGCAAGCTTAGTATTTAATAAAACCAATACAGAAATGACAGAGGTTATAAACAGCGTAATATTTCCACGCATCCACTAATTTTATTTCAACTTTTAATTCAACTAAACTGTCTGTTTCAGCTCAGATTTCGTCGTCATCTCTGTGTCTAAATCTTGCATGAACACAATCGATAAGGTTGAGTATAAAATTCCTGAATAAATATTATTTACTAATCCAATATTACCATAGTACTATAGTACCAACAAAGTTCAGAACTCATACCTCTAAACACTATCAACCCTACTTGAATACAAATACCTTCTGAAGCGGCACACGGTATTATGAACCTTGTAAAATACACCTTCGCCGTTTCGCAAATTCAATTTGGAAAACATTCCGCCAACATTTCACGGTGCTTACGTATGCGAATGCGATACAGTTAAACAGCCACCACATCCTGGGAATAGGCTCGAAGCAGCTAATAAAAGGGGATCGTATCCCCCAAGCATTTCCGAACATCCACACTAAACAAGTCGCTTATTATTCAGCATCTCATTAAAGGGTAATCCGCTATACGCATCTCGTTTAGCGAAAGCCTTTATACTAAAGCACCAAAAGTATTAAGACTAAAAAAATTGTTGCACATAAAATTTTATGAACACTTGTCTGCGTATGTTATAGTGCTTATTATTTGGCGTATGCTCCTATTTGTTTTTATTTTCGACATTCACTTGTTTTTTAGTAGTTTTACGTGGAAAAATATGGAAGTAACTACTTTGATAGTGTACGCGCCTACTATTTGAGTGATAGCAAAGCGCGTTCACAAGGAACTTTGTCCATCCTATGCAAGTAAATTTATAAGGGCCATTTTAGTATACCATTTGCCGGGACCCATCCACCAATCAAATCGACTGAAGGAGCTTGGCGTCATCGCGGGTGGAAGGGTCTCGAAGCTTCGTCGAGTCACTTAATTCACTTCTAAACTTGCTCACTTACCTTCAACTAGAATTACCTGACCTCTGCGCATGTCTTTGTTCTAGTTTCTAAATTATCTAGATTTATATTCACGTAGATTATACAGTGTCCGATTATACATACAAGTTACATTTGTTGAGCATTAAAAATAATTATAAACGTTAGTGCTCGAAGTTTAATTTCAAAGTTAGGCTTCCTACATTCCGTGTCCCGCACAGATAGTTATATTGTTGTTGATAATCGCTGTTAAGACTATAAGAACTTTGAATAGTGACTATTTATTCGTCACTCTCAAAAAACAAGTGAATGGCGAAAATAAAAACAAAGTATTAATTTTTTGTATCGAAAATACTTGTGCTTGCATTAATAATGATCATGGAAGAGTACCTACCCGCTTTGTATTTTTATGTCTTTATCTTAGAGACAATTAAGACACAAATTCTGCTAAAAAGCCAACATTAACGCGATTTGTTACTAATCACCATCAACATATCCACATTAATTTAACAAAGGTACGCAGCCTACAACGCCTGCAAGTAACTCAAATACATTTAAAATTTTGGACTCTTATTATTGGTCACGCATCATATTTTCAGTTTAACAGCAAATTAATCCTGAACACGAAATATTTAGCGGTTTCCGGCCATTTACAACGAGGTTCCGACTGAAAGGCATATTAAGTAACTTAGTTATGTATTTTGTTCAAAAAAGTTTATTTTATCTTATACTCTTTTTAATGATTCAGAATGCACATATTGTATACGTAGTTAAATATAAAGCCTAAAAAGCATAATCAGCCAGTGTAACTTTGCTAACAAAATATATGATTGTTCTTAATAAAATCTTAACGTTTTCTCTCACACAAGCGTCCGATTGGACGATGTCACCCAACACGAAATAAGTGTTACAAAACAAGAAATGTTTCTTAAAAAATTGCCATCCAAAGTTTTATCCACAAATTTTCTTTATTGTTCAACGGCATTTTCATTTCTTTATGTCTTCGAATTAATTCCAATTGTATACTCTATATTTTGGAAGTGAAGAGTGGATAAAGTAAATAAAAGTTTTTGTTTTATTTTGTATAGAAAACAGTTTTTTGCGCTGCCACGTATATATAGGTAGGTTATTCAAATTAAGATTTTTTTCTGTAATGAGTATCTTTACTTTTTTCAAGAACAATATTTTATGCTACTGCTGAAAAGGAGCGCCATTTAATAATGTAAATAAATAAACTACGCTTACACTCACAGGTCCACGTTAGCTATTATATAAACCTGTGCCGTAGATGCCGTTGAACACATACAACATAATCACAAACACCCAGACCCGAAACAAATATCTGTAGTTCATACAAATATTTATTCCGGAGCGGGTATCGAACCCGGTGGTTTCGCACCGCTGGACTAACCGGGTCGTCAAAATGTATTTACTGTCCATGAAAACTGCTGCCTCTATGCCATCTTCATACGGAAAAGTTTTTTTCTTATTTTATAAGTCAAATTTATTCGCAGCTCTATAAAGTCTTTAAGGGGTATTTATTTATGAACTTATTACAAAACGTGACTTAACATCTTTCACATACGCGGGCTTTGCTAACGGCTGTGGTTTGTGGAGCTAAAATTTAAAGCTTAAACGTGTTACATTCATTCACATTACAATATATTTGTTTTCAGAATTTAATTTCACATAATTTTTATAAAAATGTTGTGTAACTTTCGTTAATCTTTATAAAAATTGCTCTGGAATAAAGGTGACATTGAATTTTTTACTGTGCGATATTTGTAAAAGGTCAAACATGGTTCTCAGGGAAGAAAAATAAAATTGCACAATATACTGAAAATTCTTCATTTTAGGACTTTTCTTAGGAACATATTTTGCCATTCGACCTAATCTTTAAGTAATACTTATTTTAACAGGTCAGCGTATTTTAAATACGCTGTTTTGAAGAAGATGGGAACATACATATTCTTAAAGCAAAGATCATTCAAAAATCTATTTATGTTTAAAAGTTTTATAAGTAAAATGTGAAGCATGATTAAACTCTTCTCATCGTGATATAATTTTCATTGTATTTACTTATGTAATCCGATTATTAATTAAACCTTCATATTATATTGCAAAACACACGCAGTTTAGTTACTTCAATGTTGCCATGATATTTGTTTTCGCTGCTTAATTAATCATTTATGATAATAGGGATATTACGTAAATTTAATTCAATTAAGCAGTGTAAATATAGCATATTACAATTTAATTAATTATTTCAAAACTGTAAAATATACTCTTTTAAAAATACGAAGTTGTAATGGCTTCAGAACTCTAGTAGACCATCTACTTCTTAATGGAGGTCCCAGGTGTAATTGGCAGATAGTAAGGGCATTTTATTATTTGAATAATTGAATGAAAAGATACCATTAGCATTTACCATCCTTTATTTCAAATACTGGCTGTGCCAGCGACTTCGCCCGAGTGAGTGTTCAGTATCTACCCGGATGAAGTCGTGGGCGCAGCTAGTATAAAAGTAGCCTCAGTTACTACTTATTACATCAGCTATTTGCCAGTGAAAGTCCCGTCAAAATCGGTCCAGCCGGTCCCAAGATTAGTCCCGCCAAACAGACAGACTATATCCAGGTAGGTATACTGTATTTTCGCTTTCGCGGATATATCACATTATTTATATCAGAAAATAAATATGTATAGGATCAACCGACACCAGATAAATCCTGTCACGTTACATATTTTATGAATCCTTCGAGAGTTTTATGAGCTTACCTAACAAGATGACCCTTTCAGCTTCTTGCTTAGATGTAAGTTGGTGAACATTACATCAGGTAAGTAAAGGCATATTCTAACACAAACGATTTTCATTCCCGACAGTAATACAAGCCTCTAGTGTAAATTATGTACATCAAAAGTAATTAGTTTAATATTAATTATGAATGCCTTTGAAACAACTGCATCACGTCATCATTAACCCCATTGAAGGAAAATTATTGTACTCGTATTGTACTTACGATTTTGAGCGTAAAATATTCAAGCGAAGAGACGTTCACATTATTTTTTTTTCATTCACATGTTAATATTAAGATTGCTACTATACATAAACTTGCTTCCATGCCCATTTTATCCCGTGATATATTTACTTTTTCTCCAGTCACCATAGATGAGGTCCAGGTTTCATGTCGAATTCTTTTGCAATATCTGCAATTAAACTCTGGAACATGCTGCCTCTAGACATTCGTAAATCTCCCTCTAAATAAACGGAAACTCGGTAGTCATTACCTGAAACTATTGATGTAGGTGGTTTTAATTATCGTCGTCTTATTTATTGAAGTATATATTTGCTTATATATTCTTACTATTGTTATTCTTACATTTGCTTATATATTATTTATTCAATCTTACTTGTATATATATGTATATATATTTATTTTATACTTATGTATGTACTTTATATATATGTGTGTGTGTATATCTTTATGTAATTTGCCTATAAGCTCCCATTAAGTAATTACTTTTTTATTTATTTTCCTATTATTTATGTTCCTCTATGGTCTTTTTTTTTGTTTTTTCTATATTGCACCTTCACAGTATGATTCCACTACCACAAGGTCGACTGGTAGAGAATACCTTATGGCATTAAGTCCGCCTTATGTACCTAAATGTGCATTAAAGTCTAAATAAATAAATAAATAAATATGTGAATATTCACCTATCATGACTCCTGACGTGGCCTCTCATAAACTTATAAGCAGATTTTCACGTCCAGCGATTTAAGCTGAATTTTTCCGTCGACTTCTATACTCTTGAACAATTTCCTAACAGGAGAGAAGCTGAGGAAGCACCACAGGATATTTATGTTTAAAATATGAATAATTTAAACCTTTCAAGCGATTAAGATGCAGCGGCGACACCTGCCACTTTTAAGATCAATTACGAGAATTGAATATATAACTTAACAATAGATTCTAGGCATCGATTGTGAAAAGTTTTGATTTACAAGCACGAACTAATTAAAAGTTTTTCACTGTCTAACAGGATTCCCCAAGAGAGTCAGACGTCTGTGGCACACGTTTTTGGAAAATCACTTTCAGTGCGAAAGTTTTCCCATTAGGTAAGTATCGAATAAACAATTTGTGTTCTAAAGGGTCCTAATACTAACTCGGTAAAATAAAGTATACACGTTAGAATGGCTAGACGACTAGACAATGTTGTTTTACAGTACCACTAAATTGCTTGCGATAGGGATTACAAATTTTTGGGCAAAAACGATTCCCAAAGTATCACATGCCAAAGTTTACATTACGCAAAAAACCATCTGGCAAAACAACTTTTCGCAATTTTACAGTTAGCAATACTATTTTCGGCAATTAAAAAATAAATATAATTTCATGGCAATGTGTCATTCACCGCATTAAAAGCTTGGCAAATCAATTAGATCTAATTTTGTCAGCAAAAAAAATCCTAACACGAGCTCGCCCACCGCTCAGCAAAAGTTAAGGTTCAGGGTTTGGTTTTTAATTCAATCGATTTTTTTTATCGAATTTAATTCAATCAAATCGTTGTATTTCGATCGATCGGCTTACGACGACTTTTACTCTACTTTCTAAAAATTCAAAGAGAAAACGTGCGATAGAAGAACTACGAAAACTGATCAAGCGTAAATTGAATCATTGGATTGACATAATTTTTCCATCGAACAATTTTAGGGCGATCTTTTATAACGGTAAAAGTTTAACATTTTCGAAGTTTTCAGGCGCTTCACGCATTGAAAAAATTATACTAACGGATATCTGCCGCGTACCTATACCTACTATAATCTCAACTTATTAACTCTTTACTTACTCGAAGATTGGGTCGCTTTTCAGTTATCGTGGTTAAGAGCAGACTATACAGTTACTAAGCAAGGGTAGAGGTAGTACATGTAAATTGTGGAACGAACTCCTTTCTTTCTGAGATGTTCTTTCGGTGCTACAATATAGAGTTCTTCAAAAATGGCGTTAATAGAATCCTTTAGGGCTGGAGGCGCGTTGGCAACTCCCCTGGTGTTGTAAATGTTCACAGGCGACGGTGACCACTTACCATCAGGTGGCCCGTTTGCTTGCCTGTCAACTTTATGACATGTTATAAAAAGTAAAGGTCGGATAAATGAGGAAGTTGGTAATATTATATACGCGAGAGAAACATAATTTGTATAATGGTAAAAGTTTGTCAAGATGAATCTATGAATTTTGTCACTCTTTCCGGTAACTTTTTTAAGAATGGAACTTTCTGGCTATTCAGATTATACCTAAGTATTACCTACATATATCAGAATGACACAAACAATTTAATCTTATGCTTTGAAATCTACCGCCAAGTAGACCCGCGCGCGTAGTAGACTAATTATTAACAGAAATATACCTACCTATTTGGATCGCAGAAGGCAAAAAATATATTACCGATATTTTTTTAAATGAAAACGAGTTTATTTTATGCAAGTAACAAGCGTGTATTTATAACGGCTCAAAACACGGAACAGACAACAGAAATAGCTTAGCAACTGAGTATACGAGTACGGAACTTCAAAAACCTTAAACTCAACTCACCTAATTTTTATTTCTGTATCTCCGTATCATCATATCAGTTTGAAAAATTTTGAAAAATACATTTTATTTTATTACCTCAGAGACATTCTTTTTAAATCTACTTTTTTCGGTCAAGCCATCACGGAAAAATATTTAAAAAAAAAAAACATTTTAAAAGATTATCCTCTAAAATTACCTTATTAGGTAAGTGATGTTTTCGGGAATCGAAATGGATTTCGAAGCCGGAAAATATTTTTTAATCCAAATCTTTTAAAGTAATCTCTAAATTATTTAATATAACGTCCCTACGGGTATTGGATACACACAACCGTAGGACTATTATGCGGCGCGCCAAACCGGAAAACCGAAATTACGTAAACGCTACATTGAATTTTCCTATAATCGGTACGCCTCCAGGCGTATACCTTATTGATATGGTTCAGGTTATTGCTCGATGTTCTAGCGACATCGGATATTTGTGAGTAATGCCCAAATATTGATCTATAGAACTGCTAGCTGCTAGCAGAAGTTCTTGCAAACCCGGTAATTTGTACTGCCTTAAAATGAGAGTGTTATTTATTTGTTATAAATGTTCATACCATATAGGTACCTGTTTTATTAGTTATTCTGTCATTAACATATAAAAAAACCGATGACGCTGTTCTTGATTTTTAAACTGTGTAACAACATAAATCTCGTTATTGGGTTTGCAAGAACATCTGCTAGCAGCTAGCAGAAGTTCTTGGAAACCAATAACTTCGTGCTGCTTTAAAGTTACTAAATGTGGTATTATTATTTGTTTTTCATGCAGGTACCAACGTCATTAGTTTTTTTTAATCACACAAAAATTATTAAACTCTTCTGGATTTTATTTTAAGGCGTAACAAGAAAAATCGGAATAATAGTGAAACTGATATAATTTTGTAGCTTGGTTTCATTTAAATAGATGTACATAGGTATTAAGAGACATAACAGACATGGGCGCCCATTTGAAAAAGCATAATAATTTTAAATAGGTCCTGAAGATCGTTTGCTTATGCCATAATTTACACCAATCTTCATTAACGGAATATATAGCACAGCATTAGTTTCTGGTCTTGCAAATCGGCGGCAGTAAGACGGCTTGGAAACACTAAATGACATTAATAGCTTCATCCCCCAGACATGAAATTACGCTTCGTCCTCTATAAAATTTCCATTAAATTGGATATTATAGACTTACCTGACTCCTGGGATGGAAAATATACGCAATAAGGTGGTGAAGTGACGTGTCTCATATTAAAAATGTATTGCCTAATCTGCATACCTTCAAGCTGGGTATCATTGAAATTATCTTAAAATTATAGCCGCCATTTTTCGTTACTTAGTTCGGTCGTTAAACAGCCTCGAAGTTTGTAATGGTTGTGAAACTGTGCGCCTTCTCGAAATGTATTAAATGTAAGGTGGGCAGTGTCATCACATTGATCAATGTTGCAATTTTATAGCCTTAATGATAATATGAAATTTCTGGCTAAGGTAACAGACCATAGGAGTGATACTCTGTGTCACGGTAATCTAAAACTATTTTATGAAGATGGCAAACAAGCGTGCACTTCGGGAATGACTGCCGTAGTCTATAAACATCTATACAATGACGAAAAGTTAACATGCATATGCCTTGTCACCTCTAAAGCCTAAGCGGATTTACCTTTATTGATGGTAAGTGGTAGAGCTCTAATGAGGAGTTCGCGGGCGTAGGCACCACCGCATTACCTCTATCTGCCGCCAATTGATAGTGTTCAGCACTATCGTGTTCCGGTTAGATGGTATGGCCCTGTAATAACTATCACAGAGACAAAACAACTCAGGTCTCAGGGGTGGCAAGGCATCTGCATTTTGACCTCTGGTTTTTGTGTAAACGTCTATGGACTGCAGTCATCGCTTAACATCAATGTGAGCTGCAAAATGGTTTGCCACCTTCCTTACAATAAAAAAATCTGTTAGGCAGTGATAATTTGGATATGCATCACAATCTAACGGATAATGATAGTGCGTCACATTACCGGATAGAATAGATAATATGTAATACGCTATGCCCTCAAGTTGCGCCACTGAAACTCTTACCAACATTGGAGTTTTCTGTATGTTTACAAGCTGTTTTTCCAATTAACATAACTATATGCTAGTACATCTATAGCCTTTTACTTATCTTTTTACATTTACGAGTAAATTCGATGTGATTAAAATATTTATTAAAAATATATACACTAACCCCCTTATTCATAAACGTACATTAGATACGTTTTAGCTATAGAACGCTTTGTCTTTGTCAGTTGCATTGTCAAATGTGCAGGATAGAAAAAGACAAAGGAGAGATTAGCAACACTTTGGCTAAAATACGTTTATAAATAAGAGGGTAGATGTAAAGGAATGGTAATGGTTACAAATCATTTATATAAATCCAAAATATTATTCATATGAACATGTTAGCAGTAATATTCGTCTTTTGATTTATTGAACGGGACAAGTTTGACAAGCGGCCAATTAGTCGTTGCAAAAGAGGCTTGAACGACAAACTATTTGGACCAATTAGAATTTAAGCCTTACGTATAAAAGCCCAATAGATACCTACGTAACGTATTTAATAGCAGTTAGATAGTGAAAATCAAATCAAAATCAAAAATTCATTCAATCACTTGGAAATAGTAACATTTTCCTGTGATAGGTCAAATTACAAAAAAATAAAGCGAGTAACAATCGATACATTGATTACCTAATGTTTCAAATTGAAACTTAAAGAACAAATAAAGTGTACCTACCTATGCAAATCCTCTATTTTTCACACGAAAACCATCGGAGTTCTACGATCATTTTACAATATTAAATGTAACTACAACAACGACTCTAGCAGTAAGTGATACTAAAGTAGGTAATAACATTTGAAAACAATGCCAGTGAATTTACAAACCGTAACTGCACATATAACCGTGAAAGATATTTATAGGCGCGTAACCAATTTAACGACATACGAGAACATGAGCTATCTGCGAATTTGCCGTTTATTGCGCTAACCAGAATAACAATAAGGTGCTTTCGTGAAAAATACGACATTTCCTCTCAGGATGAATAAAGCGCTTGCGATATTTGAATTCTCGCCAAAAATGCGATGTTATATAGGGTTAATGTAAATTTCAAATTAGTATTTGCGACTTCTTTCCTGTTGTTTTATTGATAGGGTTCTACAATACTGTTTTGGTTTGTAAAAAAAAGTACTCTGATAAAAATATTCTGATAATTTTAAATTTATTTCGTTAAAAAGTTTAAATAAAAAAATATTGATACATTGTTCTCTTACATATTATATTCTCAAAAACTCGGCCAAGTGTGAGTCATCAGGACACTTGCAATCGCCGTTGCTCAGTATATTTTAAATATTCATTGTCTATTGATCATTAGCTTGTAAAGCCTAATTAGGTATGATAGCACTTGTGACTTTAATTTTAATTCTGTGTTTTTTCACACACCATCTTTTAGCTACGAGAGACTTTAAAGCTTAATATTACGCAAACGAATCCCTTAATCGAAAAGTGATGTTATGATCCCCCAAATGTTTACTACGAGTATATGCGTATCGAACGACACCCCACAGTTCAGGAAACGCGAAAAAACGTAGGGTTCACCACATTGTTGCATTTACTAAAATGAATATTGGTGCCAAATTACGCGTACTTACAGGTCTTTAACACGAAAAATGAGCTAAACTGCGGACAGACGGACGGACGGAAGGAGGGATGTAACGAAATTTTAAAGGTTCTTTGCAGAATAGAAACCCTAAAAATTATAACAATATTAATAAAAGGAGGCAATATATCTCAAATTTTCAAAATTATAGTGTAAGTTGGCTGGTAAACCAATCATAATTTCACAAAGAATTCAAAAGTAGTATAGGACATGATATGCTCTGTCCTTGGGAAAATGTATCTTTTACAGATTATCAAAGGATTTATTTAATATACACATATGATTTCGATAGAAATGTCATAGATAACTTCCACTTTAAGCTTAATACTCTAAGCATGTTACCTCTATCGTATTTTTCCATTTGATATAAGTCCTCTAAAAGTTTCACCTCTACATAACAGTCCGTCACGTTTGAGTAATTTTGTTTAAATGACGTGTGGGTATCGTTTAATTACGCTTACCTGCCCGCAACCTCCAAATTTAACAAACATATCATAACGTTATGAACTTGTTACTCGACCACGCTTCTCATGGGAATGTACACATCTCATCGTTAAAACCATATAAACCTCAATTTTCAGAGAAGTTTAGCATGTCTAATCGCTCTTTTGTTATGCTATATTAACAACATCATACCCTAAGCACAAAAGTTATTACTGTATACGTATTTCAGACCTTAACCTTAATATTTCATATTATACTGTAGAGGATTTTCTAAATTAAGATTACAGTTCATAGATAAATTTGGTTTTGGATTATTTTTGGAAGAAGATTGAGGTGACAAAATATGACACATTTTAAGTAAAAACAACATTTTCACTTTCCAATACAAAATAATAGTCTTCACCTGTCAAACTTTTGACACATTATTTTATTCAGAGGCAAATACGAAGTTGTCCGGTTCTAAGTATCAATAATTAAAAAAAAAAATTTTTTAATTCCTATGGTGACTAGAAAATTATCATGTATTAGTAGGGGAGACCTAGGAGAGTTGTGACAAAGACGATTTCTCCCTACCTATAATCGTTAGCGAGCTGGCTTCAACGCTAGTTTGCGACTTGAGTGATGCGCTACTTGACTTAGTACTCGCTGGCGTCGTACGAGAAGCGGTTATCAAATTATGACATCTGCGTGAAAAAATATGCGAAAAGTACGTTTTTCTTTTAAAATTTGATCAAATTTATATCATGCCTTATTACATGTTGATTGTTGTGTTATATTTTCTTAAATTGTGTGGTTATTCAAGACTCAAAATGTTGCATCAATCTTATGTGTTTGTATTGTGTCTAGAAAATATGAATTATTATTTGGACCAAGTCATCATTTTGAGTATCTAGGCGAGTTGTGACAGCCTGTCACAACTCTCCTATCTGACTTCATTTTTCGCGATGTGGTGTGTTGCATGCTAAAAGGCTACATTATTGGTTTCAGAATGCAGAATAAATATACAAGAACGACTGATGAGGAATGGATGATGGAATTTGAAAAGGTTACGTGACAAAACGAGATAAATGTCCAAGAGATGTCGTGTCCTCTTGTAATCTTAACTACATGTCTCTGTCAAGATATATTTAGAAAAAACACGCTTATCAAGCAAACCCAGTAGGCAAGGCTTCATCAATGGGTTATACCATATATGAGAGGAATATAATAAGTGACTATTTGAAAACATCAGATCGAATGAGCAGTGGGTCCAATGCCTAGAATGCAAAGACTGATCACATGTAGATTGTATCTACTGGAAACAAGTTGCAATACGTTAGCCATAATTGTCTATGAGATTAAATGAAGATTTTTGACGGATGCGATGATTAACTTAAAAATGATTAACTTAAAAACTTAAAAATAGTACCACATATTAGATACTTATAAGGTTTTGTTTCCTGTTACGAGTGTTATGTTTTTTTTTTATTTAATGTACTAAAAGATGATTATCAGCACTTTTTTGCAAATTAAATTGTTTGTTTTATATTGTATTATCTATAATGGTCCTTTCATATAATCAAACAGTCTAAATAAAAAGCTGTCACAACTTATCTCGGTCCCTGTCACAACTTACCTCGGTGATAGGAGAGTTGTGACAGAGGGAGTTGCCTTTGTTTTTGTTGATTTTCTCAGAAACTATGATACTTCAATTAATTTTGCAACGAGAAGGAATGGTGCTACATGAATTAACATAGATCATAACTGTGAAATGTTTCTTGAGCGAGATATGCCCATTAAAGTAAAAATTGTCACAACTATCCTCGGTCTCCCCTAATTAACCCATCCTATCTTTTCGTATGGTAACACAGAAACATGGTTTAAGAATTTACATTATCGACAGTCACTCAACTTGCAAAAAATAATTTTCGGAAAGAAATTTAGTTGTTAATTTGTTCGACTTCCTTCTTCATCGAGAATGGGAAGAATATCATTTTTCAGAGCAATCGTCAGATAATGATAGCAATCTGCGCGACATTGTTATGTCTTTTCGTAACTGCAATCATCTTTGTTCTGAAACGAATCTTTTACGTCACCTAAGATTATGTAACCTAAGTATTTAGGACAAAGTTTTCCAAAATCCCAAATGTTTTGTGAATATGAAGTACCTTCAAGGATTAAAAAAAAAACTAGGATGAAGCTTCGACATTGAGGCTTAAACTTCCATACTGCTTCTGTGTTGCTTAGTGTATAATAATTATATACTACTAGCTGTTCCCGCGACTTTGTTCAAGTAGAATTTAACACAATTATTATTCCGTATCTACGCGGACTAAGTCGTGTGCACAGCTACTTTAAAACAATTCATATAAAGTACTGCAAGTGAAACTTCCGTCAAAATCGATCCAGCCGTTCCCGAGATAAGCCGACACAAACAGACTTTTATACCATTATACTATATATTTTATTTTTTATATACTATTATAAAATTGTGAGATGTTTTTAATACCTCGCCGTATCTTTTCGGCGAAATGCAGATGCGAATGTTATTTTTTTGATATCAGACTTAATAAGACATATGACAACTAAATTATAAATAATAAGTTATCTAGTTTCCCTTTAGTTTATACCCTAACACTTGAAAGTATAAAAATTGATTCAAGTCCTTGGATCGGCAATATTGGTAACGAGCTAGCTTATCTTGTCATCGCAAAAAAGTGATTGAATTCCAGAGGCTACTTCTTTTTAATACAGTCGATAATTGAAAACTTCGGCTTAATCGACTACTTGCCTAAATTGAAATGTGGTGAAGTGGAAAAAAGTAATTATATGGATTTATTAAAAATCTTTACAGTATTCCTCTTCAGTTCTATTCTGGTCATCAAGTGTTTCTTGAATGAATATCGATAAATTAATTGCGAATTGAAAAGTTATTTGTTGTTTTCTCTTAATGGAGGAAACTTGCGGAAAAACAAAATAATGAATAGGTTTTATTTCACGAAATTAGGATTAATCATAGTTGCATATTAATTTGTGCATGTGAAAATAATTTAAGAATGTTATATTTACAAAGTAGAAAAAAGTGGCCAAGTGCGAGTTGAACTCGCACATGAAGAGTTTTGTAGTGTTGTTCCCCATAGAGTAGACCTACTTTATGAGGGACATTAGTACATAACTCTACATGGGCGAGTTACATAAGAATGACAAAAAAAGCTGCATATGTAATATCTGAAGTTTTTTTTAATATACATGTCTCAAAAACCTAGTAAAATATCTCGTTAAATATCGTTGGAAACTTTTCATTCAGAACAAAATATTTTTTTCTTATATTTTAACTTTCTTATTTTGAAAGTAAGTGTAGATTGGGCACAGATTTTGCCACTTCGGAAGAGTCTATATCTCAAAAAAATAAATTAAAAACCTCGTTATAATTTTCAATAATCTACCCAATGACATGACCCTCCACACACACTTTAGTTTCCCAATTTAGGTAGAAATTTTAGTTACAGTTCTAAGTATAGAGACACCTTTTTTTCATTTATGTATAAAAACCATTATGTGCTTACAGAATACATCTATCTACCTACCTAATTTAATAGTGGGAGTAGAGTGACTGTGATGTACGGACGGATGGACAGACAGACATGATGAATGTATGAGAGTTCTGTATTTTGCCATTTATCTATGGAACCCTAAAAACCAGTTCCTATCGATTTTTGTTACGTATGGCTATGAAAACTTATGGTTACGCGATGGTTGTAGCTGTGTTCGGTCTGTCTTTTTAATATGTGGATAAAAAATATTGTGATATGTTAGTAGTTAAAATAAATTCATAATTTTGAACTTGCAGGGAAACATGAATATTCTATAACAGAATGAAAGCCCTCTCATCTTCCGCATTAATCAGTAAAAAAACCTATTACTAACATGACAACCATTTAAAATAAGGAATAATTTTAGGTCCGTTTGATTAAAAAATCTAGATTACCAGGAATATCACAGGAAATCAACGTAAATTGAGATTCCAATCATATTTCTGCTAATATCGTAAAGCGGAATGATGGAAGTGAAATTGAAAAGTAAGAGCGAACGAGAGGCAGACGTTTACCGATATTGATTAAGGATAACGCTTACGAATTTCTATACTGAATGTTCTGTAATATTTTACAGATACGTAATATGTATCAAAAAACTTACAGATAGTTGTAAAAAAATTAAATACGTCTCCGAAAATAAAATCGTTTTCCAAACTGTGAGTAACTAGCACTTACGATGGTGGTAGCATAATTATAAAAAAAATTGTAATTACTGCTTCAGTAACATAGGAAGGAGGAGCTACTGCCGATTTCAATACGCTACTTTTATAGATTTTGAAACGATTTCAAAAGATTTTGAAATCCCGTAGTTCGATGACGAGCCTAATTAATATAAAAAATATATAATCATTGTATCTGTTGTTTTTGTTATACTTCAATTCATGTATCATGTAAACATGAATTCAACTAGACACACTAGCAGCAAAGTGGTGTTCACCAAAAACAACACTTGGAATAATGATTATTAAAGATGTCGAAAGAAATAACTATAAAAATATAAATGAAGCTAATTTTGCTTCTTCTCCTAAATCAGAAGTCATCAAACTAGCAGATCGGTACAATTTCTTTATACAGAGAAAAATGGAGACGCGACGGTTTTACTTGACAGTGCTATACTAAATCAACTAAAGACTGTCATGTTGTCACTTAAATCTGGCCCCTAAACGTAAGGGGATGTCGCTGGAAATAGGCTTGAATTACATGAAAATATTGCCATAAAATCTTTCCGTATGATAAATAACGGAAAACATTAAAATGTTCTCGAGTACTTACTTATCTCAACTAATTTTTCATCTCCATTAAACTCGAAGTTACTTTCTCTTCAAATCGTCACTGGTAGAAAGAACGTCTCTCAAAAGACATAGATTTCCACTCCGCAGCCACACTGACGAGAAAAAATATATTGATAAATATAATATGTATTTGGCACAGAATCAAATGGAGGCAAATAACACTATTTTATCAGGCATATTGTTCGTCCGTCGATCCACATATTCGCGGTAATCTAATAATATTCCTGAAATACTACGATCATCATCGTTAATTACAGTCTTTTGTATTCTACTATGAGATTTTCACAGAGCTTAGCATTATTCTACTAGACGATGTAACCATAGAAATCAGTTGTATTCAGTAACGCTATTTTATCCATATAATGAATGACTGTTGGTATTCTTTTACGTACCTACTCGTATATATGTCATGTTTAGTTAGTGATCCAATGAAGTTTAAATGACGGTATTAGTGAAGAAATTTTCCCTAGTAACTTCACGCCAGTGTTGCCAGGAAATAGTAGGTAGACGTGTATCACTATAAATAGATGTAACCTATTCATTGAAAGATGCATGTGCTACATCCAGAATTAGTTTGTACTTTTTGAAATACATTTTTTTTATGTAATGGAAGTGGCAAACAAGCATGCAGTTCACATTGATGTTAAGTGATGTCTGCAGCCTATAGACACTTACACAAAGACCAAGGTCAGAACGCAGATGCGTTACCACTCCTCAGGCCTAAGGTGTTATGCCTCTGTACCGGAAATTACAGGGCTGTGCATTACCACCTGACCGGAACACGATAGTGCTGTATACTACCATTTAGCGGCAAATATATTAGGTAATGCGGTGGTGCCTACGCCCGCGAGCTCCGTCATTGGAGCTCTACCACCAGTAGAAAATCATTTTAAATTATAGCATTTAGTCACGTGCAACGGACAAACAACGGCCGCCTGACGGGAGGGCACTCCCGCGCGAAATCCTCTCCGTGGTATCAACCCGGACACCCCGGGACGCCGACGTATGTCCGAGCCCCGATCCCGAATCGTGATCCGATACGTTAGTGAGCCAAGCTCGGCCGGGCTCGCCATTAGATGCAGAGCCCTGTGACGATGTCACGCAACCTGCCCGACCCGGGTTCGATTCCCGGACGTGGGGGCTTCCATCGGGGATGCGGTCGCGGGTCCGACTACGGTCCGGGCTACGACCGCGCAATATCTGCGGGCGTTGCCACTGGAGTGGTGGATGCTCGCCCCTGTTGGCTTCCCAAAACTCGACGCTGGGCGACGGAAGCCGCCGCAGCGACGCCACTTCGCGCCGTGACGACACCCCCGCCGCCGCAATACCAACCGCCGCGGCACCGCTATCATCGCGGCACCACCACACTTGGGAGGCGCCTACTCCGTCGCTGCGCCCTAATCGGCGACGCGGCGCTTACCACTGCGCCACCCAGACAAGACGCCGCTCCCATTACTATGGGAGCAGAAGATGCCGAGGAAAAGGGGCACGTGCCTCGAATCCTATACCGCGCCGCGCGCTAGCGCGCGCGACGAATCTCGACGACGAACGCGCAAATTGACCGACATCCGACAAATTTTAATACCATAACTAGTCAATCGTATGTTTTCATACATGTATGAGTAAGTAGGCACATTTCTTTACTATATGTCTCCACTCAAGCTGTTTTATGCTTTTTCATACTTTGAATTATTTAAATGAATGGGTACCAAAAGTCAATTCCAATGAGAAAAAGTTGTTTATTTAAGGGACCCTTTACCTTCTAATAATGAAAATTAACCATCCGTGGATAAAAGAATCGCATGAAATCAATTTAATGCAATAATTAAAACGATAGGTAAATGCTCTATCACCAGAACGATAAAGACAGGAAGTAACTTTTAGAAAATATACCGTTAAGTGTTTCATTAAATACACTAGCGGTCCGCCCCGACTTCGCGTGGGTGCAATGTTACCTACCCTCTCCTATTCGTCTTAGCGTGATGTTATATAACCTAAAGCCTTTCTCGATAAATGGGCTATCTAACACTGAAAGAATTTTTCAAATCGGACCAGAAGTTCCTGAGATTAGCGCGTTCAAACAAACAAACAAACAAACTCTTCGGCTCAATAATACGAGTATTAGTATAGAATATTTCGTAAAATGCTTCTTTGAAATTTGACAACTGTTGAGACACTTCTTTGCAAAACAAGTCGGTAAAGGGTTTTATACTCCAACACCGCAGATTTCCACTTTAGCTGAGCTATACAATCGGCACTTTCTGAGAAGCTCCTTCACAGATTACATTCCCTCCATCCACTTTTTCTTATGCCTTCACTTATATCAAACATTTTAAAAATTTTGAAGCTTCTCATAGTATCAAAGGAAAAGACTTTTACTTAAGGAGCTATTAGTTTTCTTCAAGCTTAATTACTTGATATTAGCAGACGTTAATTTCGTTTTCATATTATGTCCTTGATGTTTTCAGCATGATCATTAGTTGAGTTAATAGAGATGATGACTAGTTTTTGTCCTTTTTGTAATTTCATAAAGTGTACAAAAATATTACCAATTCAAAACGTTGCGAGTTGTGAAACGACTCATGACGGATTTTTTAATGTTATGGAAGTGGCAAATAAGCATGTAGTTCACATTGATGTTATTTGATGACTGCAGCCTATAGACACTTACACCAAGGTCAAAATGCAAATGCGTTACCACTCCTGACGCTTAAGGTGTTATGCCTTTGTGCCAGAAATTACAGGGCCGTACATTAACCACCTGACCGGAACACGATAGTGCTGAACACTACCCATTTAGCGGCAAGTATATTAGGTAATGCGATGGTGCCAAACCCCGCGAGCCCCGTCACTGGAGCTCAACCACCAGTATAACACGACTGTTTAACAACGGCTCATAAAAAATGACTGTTGCGAGTACTTTTTTTTTTTTTTTTTTTTTTATGTCTGAAGATTGACAGACAAGCAAACGGGCCACCTGATGGAAAGTGGTCACCGTCGCCTATGAACATTTGCAACACCAGGGGAGTTGCCAACGCGCTGCCAGCCCTGAAGAACTCTTTTGACGCCATTTTTGAAGAACCCCATATTGTAGCACCTAGGGAACACCTCAGAGGGAAGTTCGTTCCACAATTTACACGTTCTGTTCAGGAACGAAAGTGAAAACCGCACCGTTGAGCACTGCCAGGTGTCCAGTCGGTGTGGGTGGAACTTCTCTCTTCGGCGGGTAGTACGGTGTAGGAAAAGAGACGGTGGCACCATGTCAAACAGTTCAGCAGAGCACTCACCATTGTAGAGACGGTACAACACGCACAGACTCCCAATGTCTCTGCGCAGGCTCAGATGTTCGAGCCTGTCGGTAAGTCCTGGATCGTTAACAATACGAACGGCGCGTTTTTGTAGGGAGTCAAGTGGACCAAGCTGGTATTTGGGGGCTCCCGCCCACAAATGAGAGCAGTATTCCAGATGGGGCCGCACTTGGGCCTTATAAAGCTGTAGTAGCTGCCCCGATGTGAAATACTGACATTATCACGTCACGTTCAAGGCAAAACACGTGAATTGTATGATGAAATCAAAACATTTTTAAACGACTGCTATGAACTATTGGGCTTATTGCCACTTAACGTAATTTCACGCCTGGAATCCCCGAAGCGGTAGGTAGTGGTAAATGCATGCATTCAAGCATACATGCAAACACCCACGATTCGCCGGTTACGTATTTGGCCCATGCCACAGGTGGCGAGCCTGTTGACATCTCCGGCCTTATTACCAAACTTCGAGGTACTGGGAAATTTCCAGAAAAGGGAAAAATCCCAATAGAACCAGATATAAAGGACTTTACACCATTATCTCTGATAATCCTCTACCCGGGAATCGAACCCAGGACCTCAGCGTAGTGGTAGTGACCTGCTACCACTAGGTTATCGAGGCAGTTAAGTTTTGTTATTCTCATATTATTTCGTTTCGTAATATATATATATATATATATAATACATCATAATAATTGTCAGTGAATTCGAATGTTACCAGTCCTAAACGAAATTATAGCATATAGAAATAAATGAACCATGTACTTATGGTATTTGAATGTAGGTAATCATATGAAAAAATAAAGCCTTATTTTTGTTGCCAAGTAAGTGAGCTCTCCATACAGAACCAACAACATCATTTTATTGGTATTCATGAAAGTATCTTTCCCAACACAATTATTGTTATGACAGGAGTAGGTATGTTGTAAGAGTGAACTGATCGATCTTTCTAGAAATTAAAATAACACGCATCGCTTTGTTAATGCATATATACTAAGTTTTATTGAACTTTTAATCCGACGCGACGATAAAACAAAAGAGAAAGTTATAATAATATGTTCGACAAGATAAGTGTTTTGTGTATGATTGTCCTTATAAGTTTTTCTTTTTCTAACGGATAAAGTATATCCACAAGTAATACCCATTTTTATTTAAAAAAAAACTGATCTATTTGGCGTCGGGCTCAATTTTATAGCAAACATAACATTTTATTTATTCAATTTAGATAACTTCACACATACGTATAGTATAGTAGTAAGATCATTAAAATCTAACGAGACCTTTACGGCAATTATATATCCTCACACGAAAACCGATACTCTTTATTGACAATAATAGTTAGGTGCGTAAGCTCTTCATCAAAGAGACGTTCCTAACATAAATAAATTGAATAAACTTAACGATGCCACGTTAGAAAGCGAGGATGTCTTCGTATAAACAATAGGAAAATTTAGGAGTACGATCAGCTTTGAGATAGCCTCAACAATTCGAGCCAAACCTTCGTCAAACTAAGGACACCGCAATAATGCCACCATCGGAATTTATGTCGACCCCAGCCGCCCTTATCCCTTCGAAGATGGTCACTTTGACTAAAGTACCTGTCATTCTAAATAATACCAATGACAAGATGCGACGAGTAAGCATACTAATTAGTTGAAAGTCAACGATAAATTGAAATTCATTACTTTATCTTTGATCCAACAGTTAGACTGAAACCGCAAGTTCAAGTTTGGGCAAGATACTTCAGACTTCAATTAATAGGAACATTCAATAAACAAATCCGACAAGATTAATTTGTTACTTAGACATTCACTGGAGTGAAAGTACACGTAATCCTTTAATTAATAAGTATTTGTTTCCTCGACTGAGTCGAATAAAGCATCTTATACAGATTACGTAAGTACAGAATTAATCTGGCAACATGTTAGGTACATATATGGTCAATACTCGTGTCGCTAAGTTAAATTTGAAACCTATGGCACTGATAATTTCTTAATCCCTACTTTCCTCACACACATTATACTATTTTCGATAAAAAATATACTTTTTTACCTTTATGCCGGCTACTTAAATAACTACACTTGACTACTCCATCGTGGCAATTAAAGAAAAACGGATAGAAAAATTTGGAATCGAACCTGTGACCTCAGGATAACCAGTTCAGCCTACTTCGGTAGCTTAGTGCTAAAGCAGCTGGATTGGTTATCCTGAGGTCGCAGGTTCGATTCCTGCCCGAAGTCAAATTTTTCTTTCCGTTTTTCCTTTGATTTCTAAAGTTCACTCGAAAAGTTCATTGCGAAAAATAAATAGTACAATTACTCCATCATGCTTATAAAAAGTATGAGAACAATAGCAGTGGGTTAAAAACAATAATAACTAGCTAAGAATATTTTCGTTTCCCTACAGGATCGAAGCAGAAATGAGGAGATCCGTAGGCGAACGAAAGTCGCTGACATAGCCAAGCAGACTTCCAAGCTGAAGTGGCAATTGGCAGAGCACATAGCTCGGAGAACCGATAGCCGCTGGGGCAGAAAGGTTCTCGAGTGGAGACCACGTATTGGCAAACGCAGCGTAGGACGTCCACCTGCAAGATGGACCGACGACCTGATCAAGGCTGCAGGTACCCGCTGGATGCACCTCGCTTCCGATCCGTCGGCATGGAGGTCATTGGGGGAGGCCTATGTTCAGCAGTGGACGTCTTATGGCTGATATGATGAAGAATATTTTCAATGTCGCTTGATTTCTTGGTTGTTGTAACAATATCTATTTGTTGTACTAATATAATTATTACATTTGGTGGTTCTAAAAATAACTTGAGGAAGAACAGCCGAAGAAGATATATGTAGATCTTTGTAGACAAGAATGACGTCTGTTATTTTTATTAATTACATAAAAAAGACAAATTTTGGTAGAGCTCCAGTTAAGTGACGGATCTCATGGGCGTCAGAATCACCGCATTACCAAATCTACTTCCTGCTAAATGGTAGTGATCAGTACTATCGTGTTCCGGTTGCATAGATTACCACCTTGTTACATGTACATTAGTACGACCCCGTTAGGGACGTGGCGTGAAGATACATACATACATACGACCCTGTACAGATTTCCGGCACAGAAGCAACACCTCAGACTTCAGGAGTGGCAACGCATCTGCAATGAAATCTCTGGTCTGGAATGTACATTGTCGGAGGCCTTATGGGCGGTTTGAAAACATCCGACAGCAGGTTGGCCACTAACCCACCCACCTCCACCAATCCGCATTGGAGCAGCGTGGTGGAGTAAGCTCCTGGCCTCCCCCCAAAATGGGGAGAGACTCGTGCCCAGCAGTGGGACGTATAATGGGTTGCCATTATTATTTGCGCGTTACAAGTACGGGAGGTCACCCTAAATATTTTTTTTCATGTTTTTTTTCTACCACTTTGTCGGCGTGATTAAGGTTTGCCAAATTTCAAGTCTCTAGTACTAATAGTTCTTGCGATAAGCCACGGACGGACAGACAGACAGACAGATGGACATGGCAAAACTATAAGGGTTCCGTGTTTACTACGGAACCCTAAAAAGCAAAGGATGACTTACACAATAAATAGGTTAGTGTCTTCTTCGCGTAGGCGCATGAAACGCACAGCGCGGTGCGGTCAGAATATGCCCGGGCAAGGAGGCCAAGCCTCGTAGGCCCACGAGGCTTGGTCTCCTTGTCTCCATATTCTGACCCCGACTCAGCAGGGTCGTGGTCAGGAATTAGGTAGTCGAAGGCGGCGTGCATGCGAACTTAATTCGCGCGCGCGCATCTACTGCAACTTGGTGGCGAACAGTTGGTTGGCAGCGTCGTATCGTCATTCAGCCTTAGCCGGGTACCGCGGCCGCCGCAAGGCGCTCAGTGCTAGTCCCGGTCGAGGAATAAGCCCAACCGTTGGCCAGGGATCGAACTCGACCGCGGGCGTCTAAACATTGGGTGTAGAAAGTGGGAGTTCCCAGAGCTTACTTCCGAGTGGTGTATGCGGATACGCGGAACACAATAAATAGGCCAAGTCGTTTAAAGCTAAGGACAAAACGTTCAAACAGTCGTCGCACCGTCCAAATGCTGCATCCAAATGGTGTATAATTTATTGAGCGCACTGACTATAAAGCAAACATTTTACAGTAGTTTTAAGAATATTTTCCATTTCACTTACGTTCTTTATATTTACGTACATAAGGTGGAGTAGGAATCTCTGCAATTTAAGATTTTCATGACGGTAAATTGTTTAGCAGAATTGCAAATAATATTATTACATTGTCTCGTCGTTGTTAATAGCTAAAGTAGCAAGATATTTATTTATAGACAAGTTTTTTATTGAGCTTTTCAGGCTGTTGCTTACTAAATCCAAATAGCTTGATTCACAACTTAATAAGTAGAAATTGTCATTGAATTGCAATTGAAAAACTTCCCTGTTTTGCTTAACATAGGCCTTGCGAATTGTTTATAGGAAGAGTGGTGGATTCAATCACGACCCAAAAACAATTACATTACTAGCAAATGTAGATTAAGGCCCCTAACTTTTTGTTATTTTGCTTTCATAAAAAAGGAATGCTATGGACAAGTCCAAAACGAAAGACCGTAGTTGTTGTTTCCAAAAAACAAAATGATCAAAGGAACATTGCGCCGTTCGAATGCTACATCCAAATGGCGTCTAATTTATTGAGCATACAGACCATAAATCAACAATTTTGCTTTAGTTACAAGAATATTTTCAATTACGCTTCTGCTCGGTATACTTACTTTTATAGAACTAAGATACTTTTAGCATTTTATTATTACTTTCTTGGTGAAAAAATGTTTATCTAGTCGTTGATGGTCAGCATAGAGCAACACCGGAGGGGAGTAGCCATATACAGGCTTTACCCTCTGTCAAAGTACAAGCCCAAATGGGCCTATACCTGTCGCCTAGATGTTTAAATGTGCGTGAAATTGCTTCTATATTTTGTTAAAGTCAAGGTGTGAGTTTCGTAGTAATAGACGATTGATGTAGTGTGCGGATGTCGCACGCATTTCCCCCCGCAAAAAATTACAGACTGTTTTGCGATTTTTTATAAACGCTATGGCTACTCCCCTCCAGTCCGCCGCGGCCAGTGGCCCGTGTTGCTCTATGGTGGTCACCATTGAAAATGTTGATCACTTTTTATCTGTGCTGACTCGCGAGCTGAAGACCAATCGATTATCGACCAATAACAATCATGAAAATACAATAACAAACATACACATAGTTATAGTTTTTTTTTAAGAAAAATGGTAAGAATAATTTGACTTCAGGCGAGACTCGAACTCGCGGCCACTGGGAATGTAGTCCAGCCGCTCTTCCAACTGAGCTACTGAAGTCCTGCCCGAATTGTCAAATCTTTCCTTCGTATTTATTCCTTTGCCATAAGGTACACATATAGTTTGATGAACTCATAATACTCCTCCGCGTTTCGCAGATGGGTAAAAATAGAGTGGTCAATAAAGCACTACACCAACAAAATTTCCAAACGGACGTGCAAATGGGCCATTCAAATCGTACGGCGTCCTATTAATTGAACGCAGTAACGATATTATGAATCTTATTCAGCTTATATTTATTTAAGTAGGTATACACAGAAAAAAGAACAGACTCAGAGTATGATCTGGATGGTTGGGCAGATGTACCTATGTAGATCTATGCATTCATACTCAAATCTACGATTCATCAGATCGCCAGTTTTACATTTCATCGTAGGTACAGTTATTTTTTATCGGTCCATCCATCTGTTCGTCTGTTCGTAGCTTAGCACAGAGACTTTTATGCTCGGGCTATACTTATGTCAACATCACACCTAGTATGTACGTAATAATCTATTATATATCTACACTAATATTATAAAGCTGAAGAGTTTGTTTGTTTATTTGTTTGAACGCGCTAATATCAGGAACTACGGTCCGATTTGAAAAATTATTTCAGTGTTAGATAGTCCATTTATCGAGAAATAAATATAAAATCACGCTAAGACGAATAGGAGAGGGTAGGTAACATTGCTCCCGCGCGAAGCCGGTGCGGGCCGCTAGTGTTAAAGTAAATTATGTATTTCCTTAGGACTTTAGTGTAGCCCGAGTATTAATACAAGAAAGTAAGAAGAACTCTTCCATTTTAGTTGTACCTGTTCTGTATATAAATACTAGATACAGAACACTCACAAATAACAATATTATCTATGTTATGGTGTATGCTACTGATGGTAGAGCTCCAGTGACGGAGCTCACGGGCGTTGGAGCCACCGCATTACCCAATATACTTGCCGCTAAATGGTAGTGTTCACTATCGTGTTCCGGTCAGGTGGTAATGTACGGCCCTGCAATATCCGGCATAGAGGCATAACACTTTAGGCTTCAGAAGTGGTAACACATCTGAATATTGACCTCTGGTCTTTGTGTAAGTGTATAGACACTTACACAAAGACCAGAGGTCAATATTTCATTTTCATTGATGTTAAGTTATGACTGCAGCCTATAGAGGCTGCAGTCATAACTTAACATCAATGTGAACTGCATGCTTATTTGCCACTTTCGTTACACATAAAAAAATATATCAATATGCTAAACCAGCTGTTAACTATAGTATTCACACAGAATAGTAAAGCAGTAACAGTACAAACAATAATAAATAATGTGGTCGGTAAAGCTGTGAAATACACTGGAATATAATCCAAATGGACGTCTAAATATTCCATTCAAGTCTTACGATTAGGGATTGCAATCCCGCAGCTTCATTTATCCCGCGGGATTGATATGCGGGATTGATCAATCCCGGGCGGATCCCGCGGGATCCCGCATTTTCGAAATTTTGTTTTTTTTTTTTTTTTTTTTTTTTTAATTTATTTAGGACAACAAACAATTACACTCATAAAGTAACAAGGACAATTACTCGGTACATAATTTTACAAGGAGCGTAATCAACCCCGTTGTCCACAAATTAACTATTAGGACATTTTAGGGTAGCGGTGTGAAAATACAAAATCATTTTTTTGAACAAAAAAAAATAACAAAAAGAATACACCACAGATGTTAACACAAAGTAAACAATATTAATCTTACATTATGTTAATGTTCTGCATTACATTTAGAACATTTCGCTTAAATGCGTTAGGTGACGTTTCAAAAAATTCTACCTTAGTGAAATATTTGTTATATTGTTTCATGAGTCTATTTATAGGTGCTCGCTCACCTGCATTCGTTTTACAATTAGGGGGTGCAAATAGGTTGTTCTTACGGGTATTTCGTGTCGTAGAACGACATGGAATACTAATATAAACTTGATTATTAAGTCTATTGCAGTCAAATTTGTAGTGACATATGTTGTATAGTAACATTTGATCTAAAAGCAATCTTCTCATTTTGAGTGTTGATAAAGAAAATTTGAAACTGAAAATCAATTGAAACTGGAGGCTTTATGGGGTTCTGTCGTAAACAAGGAACCCTTATAGTTTCGCCATGTCCGTCTGTCTGTCTGTCTGTCTGTCCGTCTGCGGTTTACCGCAAAAACTATTGGTAACAGAGACTTGAAATTTGGCACATGTATACACCTTGATCACGCTGACAAAAAGGTAGAATAAAAACATGAATAAAAAATAGAAATATTTAGGGTACCTTCGCTACATGAAACACACGGATAATTGTTTTATTTTTCGTTTTCTGTATAGTATGGTTTTAGTAATGTTAGGGATGTGGTAATATCATTTTTCGATTTTGTTAACAGTTCGTGACTTAATAAGCTTAAAAGTGCCAATTTTCGTTAGAGTCAAGTGTCCCGGTTGTTGTTAGAAATTCAAACGTAACGGCAATAGTTGCTACATATAATGAAATGAAAAGGAAAACTATGACACTTAAGTTGGCTTTACAAGTTTGCGAGTATTAGTCGATCATATGTTTTTTACGTGATTTTTTTTAAGAACTCCCTAGAAAATATTATGTTATTATTTCATTACATTATTCAAACCTAAAAACTACGGAATCCTACACTTTGCGTGGCCCAACATGCACTTGACAGGTTTTATAAAAATAAAGTTTTGATTTAGTACATTTTTTTAGCATTTGATGGAAGGAATTTAGGTGTATTTTTTAGGTGAGTTTTAAGTAAAAAGTCGATCTTCATTCCGAAAACTAATGATACCTATACAATACTGTATTATTTTCAAATAGTAGGTTCATACAATACTTTTTACAAATTAAAAAGAATACTTTTAAAACGCATGCACGACGCCCATCATGTTATTTTAATAAAGTCGGATTATACACATAAAAATCATATACAAAAAGTTTTCTAATACCTGCTTTTGGGTTTTCCATCTGTCTAATTCTAAAAAAATGTACTATAATAAAATATGTCTCACATATTATTGCATCAAAAGTGCCTATTTGTTTTCTGACAAAATATTAATTAAGTAAGTAAGAAATATTTAGTAATCAAATCAGTTTTATAAGACCTTAATTTTTAAAATGTTTGGCATCAAGTTTTATTTAATTTTAACCTTACATCTAAAAACTGGTATGGTAATCAATCTTATTTATCATGAGATTTAGAATGAATTTGTGCTTTCTCGCGTAACTTCATGAAGGTTTCAGCAGCTAATTTAAATTAGCGGGATCCGCGGATCCGCGTTTTGAAGGTGCGGGATCCATCTGATTGATAAAAGGTGCGGGATTCCGCGGGATTTCGGGATCCCACTTTGCGGGATTGCAATCCCTACTTACGGTGTCTAGTTTATTGCACGCACTATATCGTTAGAACTCTGAAACTTGTCTATCTAACTTTTAAATAAGTAAGGTTTGTACAGAATATAAAACTGATCAAATGTAGAAGTTAATAGGTTTAGACTGACGATACGGTAAGTCCAGCGGTGTGAGACGACCATTTGATTCGCACCGGGACAAATATTTGTATGGCCTACAGATATTTTGTTTCGGGTCTGGGTGTTTGTGTAGGTATGTGTTGTATGTGTACAACGGCATCCACGACACAGGCTTATACCTAGTGTGGGGTGAGTGTGTAAGCGAAAAAAAAAAAGGAAATGTATGCTTATACCTCTAACTGTATCTATCATTCAAATTATTTATTTATTTTATAGAAGTAGCTAACCATAGAGTTTTCAATGATGGTAAGCAAATATCGGCCTAAATTTGCAGGCCTTGCCTCCGCCTGTTATACCTCTGTTGTTATCCTCTGTTACAGTTTCGTACGATCATCTAACCGGAACAGGATAGCGCTAAATGCCAGGATAGCCTATGCTACAATTTGGGTGCAAATAAATGAAATAAAAGCGGTGATGCTCTGACTTGACTTTGTCATTGGATCTATACTACAAATAGTATGATATTGTGTGTTGATATAAAGCTGGCTTTGGATGTTTCCATTGTGACCTGTAAATGTTTGGAATACTTCCGTTTGAAACATTTGAAGAACTTCTCTTGTTCAGGCATAGAGCAACACGAGCCACCTGCCGCCGCGGCGGACCGGTAGCTCATGCTCGCTTTGCCCACTTTACCCTTATGCCCATGCTCGCTTTTCGCTCGCTATTCGCCAAATGCTAGCTTTTCCCCTCCCCTCCCGCTTTGTTTTGGTTCTACTTTTATATTCTTGAGTTATAGGAGAAATTACAAACTACAATAAATTCACTATCTAATAGTAATAACAGTGAGTGTGGCCCTCTTCTTTAAGTATTACTTTTTCTCGTTTAAAGATTTGGTGCTCGCTTTAGGCCCCCTTCCCCTAGCCATTATTGCATTACTCAGTGTTTGAAGCAAAATAGTAGCATACAGCAATATCGGTTTCCAGTTACATGGTAATGTAATTTCTGTTAAAGAGGAAAAACGACTTCAGCCTGAGGGCCCCAAACACAAAGGTCAACAAATCTTTGAATATATTATGCAAACCAAGCGGGATTTATGGATGAATGACCACAACTACGGTCTCACGAACCGGAAACAATCACCAGTCGACCTTCCTTACCTATGACTTGACTCGTTACGACGTGTTCGATTCTCTTGTACTGTAGCAAAACAGCTACGTCGAGTCTATCTTAAAGTAATAGGTTGGGGAAAAAGTCTTTTCGCATTATAGTATGTATGAACTTGTAATAAAATCTCTTTGGCTGTAGTATTTGTATCTGGCTGGTTTTGGTATCATTGAAAGTTAAAATTTTAAAGAATATAATTCCAAATTCAAATTATTCAAATGTGTGATTTTCATTTGTTTTTCGTACTGTCAAGATGAGTGAATCTAATGAAGAAATTCGATACATTTTAAAATTTTACTACAAAAAAGGTAAAAATGCAAACCAAGCCGCGAAAAAAATTTGCGATGTTTATGGACCTAGTGCAGTGTCTGTGAGAGTAACACAAATTTGGTTTAAGCGTTTTCAATCCGGAAATTTTGATGTCAAAGATGCACCTCGCTCTGGTCGCCCTATTACGGATAAATTTATTTTAGTTCTTGCTGTTTACACGATGCCATAAATAATGCGAAAAAAAAACCCTATAGTGCCCTTCCAATCCCACCACACACACAACATCACCTTATTGCGAGTTAACCCGGGTTTCGCCACAGTCTGTGAAGCCTGACCGGCCTTTGACCACGACCTTTTTCGTACGTTCTTGTCGTACGTGATCCACTTTTCATCACCAGTTATCAGCTTCTTCAAAAATGATTCAGTTTCATTACGTCGTAATAAAGAATCACAAATGAGTACACGGTTCATTAGGTTTCTTTCAGTGAGCTCGTGAGGTACCCAAATATCGAGCTTTTTTTTGTACCCAGCTTTTTTCAAATGCGCCAAAACTGTTTGGTGATCAATTCTCAGTTCTTCAGCTACGTCGTGACTACTGATATGTCGATCTTGCTCCACTTTTTCAAAAATGGCATCCATTTTATCCGTAATAGGGCGACCAGAGCGAGGTGCATCTTTGACATCATAATTTCCGGATTGAAAACGCTTAAACCAAATTTGTGTCTATGGACCTAGTGCAGTGTCTCTCACAGACACTGCACTAGGTCCATAAACATCGCAAATTTTTTTCGCGGCTTGGTTTGCATTTTTACCTTTTTTGTAGTAAAATTTTAAAATGTATCGAATTTCTTCATTAGATTCACTCATCTTGACAGTACGAAAAACAAATGAAAATCACACATTTGAATAATTTGAATTTGGAATTATATTCTTTAAAATTTTAACTTTCAATGATACCAAAACCAGCCAGATACAAATACTACAGCCAAAGAGATTTTATTACAAGTTCATACATACTATAATGCGAAAAGACTTTTTCCCCAACCTATTACTTTAAGATAGACTCGACGTAGCTGTTTTGCTACAGTACAAGAGAATCGAACACGTCGTAACGAGTCAAGTCATAGGTAAGGAAGGTCGACTGGTGATTGTTTCCGGTTCGTGAGACCGTAGTTGTGGTCATTCATCCATAAATCCCGCTTGGTTTGCATAATATATTCAAAGATTTGTTGACCTTTGTGTTTGGGGCCCTCAGGCTGAAGTCGTTTTTCCTCTTTAACAGAAATTACATTACCATGTAACTGGAAACCGATATTGCTGTATGCTTCTATTTTGCTTCAAACACTGAGTAATGCAATAATGGCTAGGGGAAGGGGGCCTAAAGCGAGCACCAAATCTTTAAACGAGAAAAAGTAATACTTAAAGAAGAGGGCCACACTCACTGTTATTACTATTAGATAGTGAATTTATTGTAGTTTGTAATTTCTCCTATAACTCAAGAATATAAAAGTAGAACCAAAACAAAGCGGGAGGGGAGGGGAAAAGCTAGCATTTGGCGAATAGCGAGCGAAAAGCGAGCATGGGCATAAGGGTAAAGTGGGCAAAGCGAGCATGAGCTACCGGTCCGCCGCGGCGGCAGGTGGCTCGTGTTGCTCTATGCCTGAACAAGAGAAGTTCTTCAAATGTTTCAAACGGAAGTATTCCAAACATTTGCAGGTCACAATGGAAACATCCAAAGCCAGCTTTATATCAACACACAAGATCATACTATTTGTAGTATAGATCCAATGACAAAGTCAGGTCAGAGCATCACCGCTTTTATTTCATTTATTTGCACCCAAATTGTAGCATAGGCTATCCTGGCATTTAGCGCTATCCTGTTCCGGTTAGATGAACGTACGAAACTGTAACATATGGAACAGAGGTGTAACAGGCGGAGGCAAGGCCTGCAAATTGAGCTCTCTTGTGATTATTTACATCTCTATAGGCCGATATTTGCTTACCATCATTGAAAACTCTATGGTTAGCTACTTCTATAAAATAAATAATTTGAATGGTAGATACAGTTAGAGGTATAAGCATACATTTCCTTTTTTTTTTTCGCTTACACACTCACCCCACACTAGGTATAAACCTGTGTCGTGGATGCCGTTGTACACATACAACACATACCTACACAAACACCCAGACCCGAAACAAAGTATCTGTAGGCCATACAAATATTTGTCTGAATTCTGTTTCTTCACTGAAAGAAACCTAATGAACCGTGTACTCATTTGTGATTCTTTATTACGACGTAATGAAACCGAATCATTTTTGAAGAAGCTGATAACTGGTGATGAAAAGTGGATCACGTACGACAAGAACGTACGAAAAAGGTCGTGGTCAAAGGCCGGTCAGGCTTCACAGACTGTGGCGAAACCCGGGTTAACTCGCAATAAGGTGATGTTGTGTGTGTGGTGGGATTGGAAGGGCATTATAGGGTTTTTTTTTCGCATTATTTGTGGCGTCGTGTAAACAGCAAGAACTAAAATAAATTTAGTTCTTGCTGTTTACTAGATGTATAGCTGTTAAGACGTAAACAAATAAAATGGCTCTAGCGGAAGACCAGCGCTGCTTGTTTTACAATCAGTAAAATGCTGAGCTAGGACCAATTTATACCAATGTCCTCAAATATAATTGTTTGTAGTAAATATGTTCGATGTTGTAGGTACATTGTTATAAATAAATAAAATATTCTATTCTATATTCTATTATTCATTATGAGCTATTACCACCAGGCAGGACTATCGATTCTGAACTCTACTGCGAACAACTGATGAGATTTGGCTGGCAAAAATTAAGAGAGTTTGGCTGGGAGCTGTTAATGCATCCGCCGTATAGTCCTGACCTTACACCTTCAGATTTCGACCTGTTTCGGTCTCTTCAGAATTCTTTATGCAATGTTAGGTTAACATCACGAGAGGACTGCCAAATCCACTTGTCGCGGTATTTTGATGAGAAGTCCCAAAATTTTTGCAATGGGATTATGTCCCTACCTACAAGATGGCAAAAGGTTATCGAACAAAATGGTACATACATACTTTAGTTAAATTTAAATAAACTATATTAAAAAATGTTTTGAATTATCTTAAAAAATGCGAAGAAACTTTTTCCCCAACCTAATATATTCTGTTTTAGATAGCACTTTAAACTACATTTGACACAATGTAGTCATATCAATGATCATCATCATCATCATCATCATATCAGCCATAGGACATCCACTGCTGAACATAGGCCTCCCCGAATGACCTCCATGCCGACCGATCGGAAACGACGTGCATCCAGCGGGTACCTGCAGCCTTGATCAGGTCGTCGGTCCATCTTGCAGGTGGACGTCCCACGCTGCGTTTGCCGATACATGGTCTCCACTCGAGAACCTTTCTGCCCCAGCGGCCATCGGCTCTCCGATGTATTATTTATTTATTTATTTATACACTTTATTGTACACCAAAAAACTAAACAAATTATATAAACAAGAAAAGAAACAAGAGTACAAAAGGCGGTCTTATCACAAAAGGTGCGATTTCTTCCAGACAACCTTTTAGTCAAGAACATAAAGTAAAGAAATTATTTATTTGCCGGCAGGGTGTACTGAGCAATAATAAAGATTTAAAACATAATAATACTAATAAATGAATATTTAATTACGAAACGAGGAGAAATATTATAAATATTTATACATTATGAGAGCAAAGCATGACCAAAAGATAAAGATAATAAATTTTAGAAAAAAAGTAAAGAAGAAGGATGAAGAAGGATAGATAGTTACAGGGTCTGAGTTAAATAAAAATCTTTGACCTTGTGTTTGAAGGAAACGACAGTTTGGGCTTGCCGAACTGTCGTTGGTAAGCTGTTCCAAAGATGAACAGCTTCTACAGTAAAAGATTTCGAATAGAATTGAGAAGAATGCTTGGGAATGTGAAGCTGAAGGTTTTCAGAGGATCGAAGGGAAAGTGAATGGGAGAGGCATAAGTACTGGAAACGTTCTTTAAGGTAAAGTGGAGCATTCGGATTGAATAGAACACAGTATAAAAGTGAAAAAATGTGGGTGTTCCGGCGAAGATGAATTGGGAGCCACTTGAGTTTATCACGGTAGCTGGAGATGTGGTCATATTTGCGCAAACCAAATATAAACCGAATGAACACGTTTTGGAGACGCTCAAGCTTATTAAGTTGCTCCTGGGTCAAATCAAGGTAGCAGACATCAGCATAATCAAAAATTGGAAAAAGTAGAGAATGTGCAAGCGCAATCTTAGTAGACACCGGAAGAAATCCTCGCAACCTCCTCAAGGAACCAATCGCGGAAAACGTCTTCCTGTTGACTTCAGTAATCTGTGGAGACCAAGAGAAATGTGAATCAAATGTGATACCTAGGTTTTTAACTGTTTGACTAAAAGGAATTTGTACATTTTCTAAATTAAGTTGGGGTAAACAATCCCAGTCAATTTTATGTATGAAACGTGAACTGCCAATAATTATTGATTTAGTTTTCTCAGGATTTAATTTAAGTCCGTGCGCTTGACTCCAAAGTGAGATACGAGCTAGGTCAGTGTTGATAATATTGATAGCGCCTGGTAGATCTTTCAGATGAGCCTGCGTGTATATCTGGAGATCGTCTGCATAAAGATGATAGAGAGAAGTAAGAGGGAGTGTAATAGAATTAATGAAAATGGCAAACAGAAGTGGAGACAACACACCACCTTGCAGCACACCAGCGGAAACGTCACACCAAGTTGATAATGTGTCGTTGACTTGAACACGATGCCGGCGGCCATACAAGTAGTTACGAAACCAGTCAATTACCGATGGAGATATGTTAAGAGAATACAAAGTAGCCAGTAATATATCAAAGTCAACAGTGTTGAAAGCATTGCTAAAGTCTAACAATGACAACACTGTGAGCTGTTGCTTTTACATACCGAAGCGAATGTCGTCAGTGATTTTAACTAAAGCACTAGTCGTACTATGACCAGGGCGGAAACCGGATTGGAAAGGATTAAAGAGATTGTGTTTCGAGAGGAAAATGCTTAATTGCTGGTGGACTAGTCGCTCGAGGACCATAGAAAGGAAAGGTAATATTGATATGGGCTTATAATTCTGAGCGGAAGAAGGATTAGGTTTTTTTGGGAGAGGAATTATATTCGCATGTTTCCATGTGCTAGGAAATGTGCCCGAGGAGATGGAATAATTTAAGATGGAGGTAATTACAGGAGAGAGGATATCAATTAGGGGAATGATCATTTTACGACTAATACTGTCAACACCAACAGCATTCGAATCGATATTCTTCCTAACATCACATTCAGTAAAGTGACTAAAATGAAATTCGGGATGATTAGGAGTAGTACTAGTTAAAATATTTTACAAAGTATGAGATTTTATATTCTCATCGATAGTTTCGCACGTTGAAAAATGTTTATTGAGATCATTAATATCTATGTTATTAGGAAAGAAATGATTAGGGGATTTACCGACTCCTAATGTTTTCAGAAACCTCCAAACCTTTTTGGGTTCTTCATTTTGAACTGATTTATAGATATGGCGTCGTTGTGCATCTCTACACTCTTTATTACAGCGATTCCTTGCAAATGTATACCTCTCCTTACTCCTATCATTGGGGACACATTTAAGTTTTGTCTTGGCAGAAACCTTAAATGTGCCCTGTGCTATGTGCCCTGCCCATTGCCACTTCAGCTTGGAAATCTGCTTGGCTATGTCAGCGACTTTCGTGATATCAATGATAGTCGTGTTTTATTTTATGTAGAAATATTAAGGTCTTAAGTCTAAAGTATGTATATTCATACATATATATTTGTAACGTAAGAAAATGGCTTTGTGTGAATGACAGTATCAATATAAAAATGAAAAAAGGCATGTTCCGATGGTTCGAGAATAGAATGTCAAATGCAGTCAAATGAGCGAATGACTAAACAGACATAAAATGCGAATGTGTACTTGCAAAGGACCAGGAAGACCAAGACTGACCAACCATGACCAAATAAGTCGAGTGTTGTCTGAGGTCCCTACCTCAAAAGTCTTAGGAATCGGCGTGCATGCATGAAGATAATTATGAATGTAGAAGAAGCACGGTAGGTATATCAGGACCAAGATATCTGCCGCTCCACATTCTCTGCCTATCCCATCAGTTACTATCGGATTCTGGCGCATACTTAAATGTGAACCATACATTCTTTCCATTTTTTTTTTTAATTTCAATAAAAAAATAGAAAGAAAAGGGGCAGGTATACGGGCAGGAATTGAACCTGCGACCTTTGCCCTGTAATTTCCGGCACTGAAGCATAACACCTTAGGCCTGAGGAGTGGTAACGCATCTGCATTTTGACCTTGGTCTTTGTGTAAGTGTCTATAGGCTGCAGTCATCACTTATCATCAATGTGAACTGCATGCTTGTTCACCACTTCCATTACATAAAAAAAAGCCGTCGGTCCCAGTTGCTATCGATAGATAGCAGTCGTTAAACCTTGACGGAGGCCTTATGGGCGGTTTGAAAACATTCGACAGCGGGTTGGCCACTAACCCGAATCTCCACCAACCCGCATTGGAGCAGCGGGGTCAAGGCCTCCCCCCAAAAAAAGGGAAGAGACTTGTGCCCAGCAGTGGAACGTATAATGGGTTGCCATTATTATTATTATTACTTTTGAAGAAACATAACTTCAAGACTTCGTTTCAGAATCCATAACCTAACTTTTTGGCACTGTAGCGCGCTATTTTAAGCCATATCACAACTAACAGAACGCCACGTCGGCGCCTCAGGGGCGATTTTTTGTAACTGTGGCATGATAAACTTCCTAAAGCCCGCATAAAACTTAACTGTCCCGAAAGTGGAAGTGAAAAGTGCGGTCAGCTAATTTATCTTTCGCACACTTGCATGACATTATATCCGTAATTGTTAGCCGCAGACATTTCTTTTTGAGAATATTTATCACTATTACGTTGTGAGTTGTTGCTTCCATATAGGTACTATGAAGTATGGTCAGTTAATTAATCTTTTGCACACTTTTACGTCGTAAAATCTATCCAAAATTAGCGATCGTTAGAATTAGGCCTGAATTTTATTTAGAGAATTGGACATATTAATGCGCAGTGGGTAGTCGTTCTCGTACACATACAATTCGGCCTTTATCTTTTCCCAAAAACACGGTAGATAACACGGGCAGACCAACTATGTTATTCGTTAATGTAATAGGTAATGAGTATTGTATGTATGTATCTGCACGGCATGTCCCTTACGGGACTGAGTATTGACTTATGAATATTGAAAAAAATACAACTTTGCATCAGGAATAGAATCCAGGCCTTCGTATATGCATTCAAATATTTGAGTGCTAATATAAGTAGGTACTTCGGTTTAAACAACAACAAAAGTAAAAAAAATATACTGTATTATTTCAGATGATCAAAAACACATATTTGTACCTAAGTGTATTTGTAGGTACCTGCGTTATTTTATTGTATTCAATAAAAAGCCTGGATGTTCCAATATCATTAAAGTTTATCTCACAAGATAATTCTGTCTTTGAAATTGCATTGTAATAAAAATATATGCTCTTATCTTTTTATCACATCATTTTTTAGTTTTGGAAACTCCTGTAGCCCACATAATTTCCTGTTTTACCAACTGTTCTGCTCAAAAATGTCCCTAACAGGTGAGAGAGACTCACTTGTTAGGGACTTTTTTTATGTAATGAAGGTGCCTAGCAAGTATGCAGCTCACATTGATGTTAAGTGATCACTGCAGCCTATAGACATCTACACAAAAACCAGCGGTCAAAATGCAGATGCGTTGCCACCCCTGAGACCTAACTTGTTATGTCTCCGGTGATAGGTATTACGGGGCCATAAATTAAAACTACTAGACTTGTTGTGTCTATACGTAATATAATACACACATAAGTATTTAATTTTCATCCTTTATACTTCCTTGTGTTTTATTCCACGATACCTATTTTAAGTGATAGTATTCATATAAGTATGATATATCCACAAAATATATGCTACAAAAGTATGAATGAATAATTAGGCCACTACAGAAAAGAATGGCACAAGCGAAAAATTTACTTTATGTAACTAAGTACGTAAGTTTACTCTGGTAAAATGGCGTATGCAGCTGCATAATTTTATCCAGCCAGGAATAGAGCAAAGAATGTGAATGCGTACGTTACGGACACTAAATTCCCACAGAGATTCACGAAAAAATGTGAAAAGTGCCCTGGTCAGGCTACAATACCTATCTTGTACGGATCATTGGATTAGATGTATGGCAACGTTGCCTTTATAAAATTACTGGCTGTTCCACTCGGTTACACTCGTTTCGAAAATCGTATTTTTGTCCATGGGTTTCGAACACCGTCCATATCGAATTTATTAAATTGGGTTTCTGAATCTACAAATAACACTTTACATTTCAAATATTATGTGAACGTACATTACTTACAATTTTACTTTTCTTTGCAAAATATTATACCCAAAATGTGTACAATTAAGAATTTTTTTTCAACATTTAGGTATGGCATGAGAAAGAATTGAGTACGCTTGAATTAAATTTGTTTTAAAAAATTAAAACCTACCAAGTATAGTACCGGAGTACTTGAAGTACTTGAAGTACTCCGGTACTATACTTGGTAGGTCGTAACTTAGGAACAGTAGACCAAAAATCAAAAGTAGGCTTAAAATACGCTTTACACTCACAGCCTCAGAGTAGATATAAACCTGTGTCGTAGGTGCCGTTGTACACATACAACACATACAAACACCCAGACCCTAAACAAATATCTGTAGGCCATACAAATATTTGTCCCGGTGCGGGGATCGAACCCGCGACCCTTCGAATGAAACGGTCATCTCACACCGCTGAACTAACCGGGTCGTATAACAAATAACATCCTTTTTTATTTTGGAGTCGATTAAGAATAGCTATGTAGACTTACTATTGACGCAAGTCTTTTGAAAAGTACATTCACTAGGCTGAATCAATACGTATTTTTCAAAATTTGAATCTGATTTAGTAAGTAAAATAAGAGATGGCCCTGGATGGTCTAATATGTGTGTGTCCTTCGTTATAAATTTGTTTATAACTAGCTGTTGCCCGCGGCTTCGCCCGCGTGGATGTCGTTTTATAAATATGTTTTCCTGAATTTACCGAAGGTGGAAATCGGTTCGTGCGTTCTGGAGTTATAGCGTCAGGAAGGAAAACTCGACTTATTTTTATATTATAGATGAATATATATATATATATATATATAATATACATATATAATATATATATATATATAATATACATATAATATATATATATATATATATATATATGTATATATATAATATAAAATTATAGGTAATAGTTGAATTGTATTTTTGCAAAGAACTATATTTAAAATATTAATAGACTAGCTGTGTCCGCAACTTTGTTTGCATTGAATAGTGGCTATGGGACTTTGGGCAGTGCTTTTGGATATACATTTTGGTTAATATTGGATCATAAACACTTTCAAGTAGCTAAAAAAATCTGTTTTGCAGTAATGCTTCTCTGTACACGATATTAGACGTATGGCCATCGGGGATAAAAGCACACAGACTGCTAGGATTGCGAAAAATTGCCAATTATGTGTTTAAACCCGCATCCATCCTATGCTGAACCGTACTTTCGAAAAGGCTATTTTAAACTTCTATGCATATTTTTTTTTATAGAAAATTAAAACCGGCTAAGTGCGATTCGAACTCGTGCACGAAGGGTTCCGTACAAAAAATGGTATAAATATTACGTTTGACATACAACATAAGACCTCAAAATTCTATGAAAATTTTAAGCCTCCGTTTGCTACCGTTTTTAATGTCGATTAAAAATTATACGAAAAAAACAGACTATTGCATTTATTAGGTTGGGGAAAAAGTTTCTTCGCATTTTTTAAGATAATTCAAATCATTTTTTAATATAGTTTATTTAAATGTAACTAAAGTATGTAGGTACCATTTTGTTCGATAACCTTTTGCCATCTTGTAGGTAGGAACATGATCCCATTGCTATAAAAATTTTGGGACTTCTCATCAAAATACCGCGACAAGTGGATTTGGCAGTCCTCTCGTGATGTTAACCTAACATTGCATAAAGAATTCTGAAGAGACCGAAACAGGTGGAAATCTGAAGATGCAAGGTCAGGACTATACGGCGGATGCATTAACACCTCCCAGCCAAACTCTCTTAATTTTTGCTGAGTGGCTATAGATGTGTGAGGTCTAGCGTTATCATGATGAAACACCACACCCCTTCTGTTGATCAATTCCGGCCGCTTTCTCTCAACTTCTTGCTTTAATCTCATCAGTTGTTCGCAGTAGAGTTCAGAATCGATAGTCCTGCCTGGTGGTAAAAGCTCATAATTAATAATGCCCTTCCAATCCCACCACACACACAACATCACCTTATTGCGAGTTAACCCGGGTTTCGCCACAGGCTGTGAAGCCTGACCGGCCTTTGACCACGACCTTTTTCGCACGTTCTTGTCGTACGTGATCCACTTTTCATCACCAGTTATCAGCTTCTTCAAAAATGATTCGGTTTCATTACGTCGTAATAAAGAATCACAAATGAGTACACGGTTCATTAGGTTTCTTTCAGTGAGCTCGTGAGGTACCCAAATATCGAGATTTTTTTTGTACCCAGCTTTTTTCAAATGCGCCAAAACTGTTTTGTGATCAATTCTCAGTTCTTCAGCTACGTCGTAATTACTGATATGTCGATCTTGTTCCACTTTTTCAAAAATGGCATCCATTTTATCCGTAATAGGGCGACCAGAGCGAGGTGCATCTTTGACATCAAAATTTCCGGATTGAAAACGCTTAAACCAAATTTGTGCTACTCTCACTTTTTTTCGCGGCTTGCGTTGCATTTTTACCTTTTTTGTAGTAAAATTTTAAAATGTATCGAATTTCTTCATTAGATTCACTCATCTTGACAGTACGAAAAACAAATGAAAATCACACATTTGCCTTATTTGAATTTGTAATTATGTTCTTTAAAATTTTAACTTTCAATGATACCAAAACCAGCCAGATACAAATACTACAGCCAAAGAGATTTTATTACAAGTTCATACATACTATTATGCGAAAAGACTTTTTCCCCGACCTATTATATAATTATCTAAAATTATGCAAAATTAAATAAAATGCAAATAAAAGAAAAAAAAATAGAAAAATGAAACAATAATTTTCTATTAATACTTACCAATTTTTAAATATTGAATGGAAAAACAAACAATAAAAAAAAATAACAAAAACAATCTTGGCAGCGGTGGGATTGGAATCCACGCCTCCGAAGAGACTAGTGCCTTAAACCAGCGCCTAGACCGCTCGGCCACGCTACCCACGAGGTCGGACGGCGAAATTATACAAGACTTTCTTTAAAATTTGTAATCCGGAGCGTCCGGTTTTTTCGTTACAGAATTTCTGAATTCGGTCCCCGCGCTCAAGGCCCACGATAGAAGCTATGCAATAGCTTAAAAACACGTTTGTTGGATTTAATTTTATCGTTATAGCGGTAACAGAAATATATAATTTGTGAAAATTTTAGTTTTCTAGCTATCACTGTTTATAAGATACAGCTTGGTGACAGACAGACGGATGGACGGACAGACAGACAGACAGCAGAGGATTAGTCATAGGGTCCGTTTTCACCTTTTAGATACGGAACCCAAAAAAAGATAGAAGATAGATACAGAATAGTCTTAAAATATTCGTTAAGATTCTTTAAATTGTCGTGACTTTTTTATTTCTGAACCGATTGACATGAAACAATCACTAAATGTTAAGTAAAACTTACCACAATACATAAGTGAAAACTGCAAATCGGATAAGCTATTTCTGAAATTAGCGGGCACTAACACACAGACAGGCAGACATTTTTCTGGGATAAAAAGTACCCTGTGTTGTGCGCCAAAGGTTAAAGTATAATCATACCAAGTTTCATCGTAATCGAACCGGTAGATTTTGTGTGATGCTTGAACAAACAGACAGACAGACAAAAAAAAATCTAATCACATATTTGTGTTCGGTATCGATCTAGTAACATCCCCTGGTATTTATTTTTTTAATATGTTCAATGTACAGAATTTACACTTCTACAGATTTATTATAAGTAAAGATCAATATTTTTGAACGTAGAGATGATTGTAGACAAAAATTAATTGCGCAATTCCTTTGCAAGACTTTGATTAGATACTTCAAAAATTAATATAACTTATTTGCGTAACAATTGTCAAGAACCTGTATAACGTATACTCGAAAATATATTAACAACTTTGTTATTGCCTCTACTAAATTCGTTCCAAGAGTACCTATTATATTAATAAGGCTCATCGCGCAAAACTTAGAAAAACGAGAATTAATTAAAGTGGTATTATTTTAATATTTTTGATTGACATGGTCGTAATTAGAATTACTTCTGTTTAGCTTAATAAATAGTGGAGACTTAAAATGTAGCCCTTTTTACATTGTAAGCAATTTTATCCCTGTCTATCCCAGGAATCATGAATTATTTATGATTCTGCACCCTAGTAACGTGCAAGTCATGTAAACTTTTGAAAGTGAAAGTGAAATAGAAAACGAATTCTGGTGGACGTTACAAAAAATCGACCGGAGCTCAAAGTAAAACAAATTCGATTTTCGATGTTCAAACGAACTAAAAGCAAAATTCAAAGGTTAAAAACGAACCGTTACTTAATTAATTATCTTATTTGCACAAGAGGATTGCGAGTCAATTTAAATATTAACGAAGATGTATATTGGGAATAGTAAATCTATAAGTGGTTCGAAACTTAAAGCAGATTATAGTCATTGCATTTCTATTCTATGTATTGATGACTACCTGTTTCCCGCGATGTAATCCACGTGAAAACAAACTCAGTGTGAATAGGTTACTGTGAAACCTTCTTAAATAAACATTCTCCACGAATCACTTCGTCAATTGGCGAAAGCCGAATAAAAATCGATTAGGTAGTTTTTGAGTTTATGGTGGGCAAATAGAAAAAAAAAAATTGTCTCGCAACAGTTTGTCTAGATCTATCACGTAAACGTTACAGCAATAATGGATTGAAATACGGCACTACAAAAACCAAATTAAGAAAATATATAGAATAAAAGCAGTCGCTGTCACACTATTTGTTGTAGCTTTAGTTATTCGTATTTTTATCTATGTATATTTGAATATTCAGCTTGTCATAACGTTAGTGAACAAGAAACAAATATGCGAAATATTTCCGTTGGTCTAGCCGAATATCGAATTCACAGATTTACAATGGACCCGAACATTCGAAAAAAAATCCGGTCAACGCAACATTGAAAGCAATATGCCGCGGTTTTGGTTTCGTGGATAATTGTTTTCTGTTTCAGGAATTTGGTACGTCGATAGCCGATATCACGGGCCGTCAGCGGTTCATCTGGCTGGTATTATCCGATTTCTAACAATAATAGGCTCACAAAGGTTAAATAAATGCTTTCAACGGCTTTCGAACTTTATTTAGTTCTAGCTTTTGCTCGCGACTTCGTCCAATACAATTTCGTTAGTAAAAGTATTCTAAGTTACTTTTAATAGATCCAAGTATATGGGTATAAAGTTTCTCGATGATTGGTTAAAAAATTTCGAGTGGAAGTGTAACCAACAAACTTACATTCGCATTTTATAAAATTGGTAACGATATTTCTACGTATAGGTTTAAATAACATTTTATAAATTCATAACCACGACCAAACCCATACCTATACTGGGTACTACGTCTGAACGGACCAAAAAGAATGGACCGTAGTCCATTCGGCCGTAATCAGAAATTGTCTACGTCTCAACGGACCGGTCATAAAATAATTTAAAAGTACAGTCGCATACAAGCGTAACAATCGTATGGTTTATAAATGTTCACTACAAAATATTTACATATTTAAAGTAGTATTTAATCTAATAGTTGTAATCTAAGTACACAAAATCTTTAACATCCTCATTTCTAGTTGGCACGACTTTAGGTATCTTACTCAACAATGACCTCTTCTTATCAACCAATTACAAGCAGGCAATTTATCTGTTACGTCAGAGGAGTGGCGAAAAGAAGGTTTATAATAATATGCAATCAAAGTTTTTTAAGGTTAAGTAGTAAACAAGGAACCCTTAAGTAAGCCATGTCCGTCTGTCTGTCTGTCTATCTGTCCATCTGCGGTTTAGCGCAAAAATTGTTGGTACTAGAGACTTGAAATTTGACACAAGTGTACACCTTACAACAACGTATAGGTCGCGCCAGGTAAAAAGAACGCTGGCGGTCAAGCTGCGCAGTAGACGATTTATCGATCTATTTGGTGGTATGAGGTGCGGCGTTTTCAATCTGCCTACCAATACACGAAACCGCAAGCGAAAGCTAGATCAAAAATAAACCAATAGGGCTAGTACTTTCCTGCGCGAGTGTACCGATGCGCGAACACATCCCTTCTACTTTCTTCCAGCGTTCTTTTTACGTGGCGCGACCTATATAAAGGTTGAAACAAAGTATAAAGGTGTAAAGTAAAACTGAAAGTGTATTGAAAATCATTATTAAGATACAAACTTTCAGAATGTATCAAAAATATTTTTAAATCTTTAATTTTTTTATTTTACTAGACAAGTTTTTTGGTGCAGTAAACCTTGTTTCACTCAATTCATTTGGAAGTTATCCCCATCAATTTCATTAATCATGTGTGGGTTTTGGAAATTCTACCCCAAATTTTATCCATTATATTTCTACATATACCTACCATTTTTTTTAACTGAAAAAAAAATATATGATATACTAACCTAACCTAACGAGATATCAAACTGAGTCCTGGCTGTTACCAATAAGCTACTAAAGTAATTGCTTCAGTGCGTCGTATGTACCTTGAACTCGCAGATTCAAAAACAGTATCGTATGCAGATGATACTGCCATTACATTTTTTGCAAATTCTTGGACAGAATTACAAAGTACTGCCCAACAAGGTTTAAACACCACCTTTGACTGGCTCTTATCTCATAAACTAACAGTTAATGTAGATAAAACTAAGTTTTTAACATTCTCAAATAAATCGCCTCGACATCCTCATTCTCTTTTAACTTTGAAAGCACACTCTTGTCATCAAAAAGAGATGTCCTGTCAATGTCCACTTATTTCTTCGGTTGAATGTATAAAATATCTTGGAATTATACTCGATAATTCTTTGAACTTCAAGGCCCACATTGAAGCTTTGACAAATCGAGTACGTAAGCTAATATATGTTTTTAAAACCTTAAGACATGTAGCTAACTCCATCATAATTCGAAACGTCTATCATGCATTATGCTTATCTATTTTAACATACTGCATCCCCTGCTGGGGGGGTGCTGCTAAAACCATACTAAAACCATTAGAAACAGCACACAGAACCATTTTAAACGTTTAAGAAACACCTTTATCCTACCACTCAGCTATATAAAGACTGGAATGTTCTCAATGTGCGACAACATTTTATACTGAACACAATTCTGTTACAACATCGCAAGACCCCATACGTTCAAATCTCTAAACGGCGTAAAGATTTAATATGTAATGTCCCAAAAGTCAATTATACTTTAGTCAAACGTTTTGCATACTTCTTAGGCCCATTCTTATATAACAAAATAAATAAATCAGTACCAATATATAAATTGTCTTTATACCAGTGTCGAAAAGCAGTTCGTAATTACCTTCTCAATCAAAATTATGAAGATACAGAAAAATACTTATTAACGTTGTCATAATCATTTTACACGGAAAACTAATTTACTCAAACCAACACATGCATCATGATTACATTACATTTTACAAAACTGACACACACTTACACATACACACACACACTCGCACACGCACACAAAACTCACTCTCTCACACACACTCACTCACTCACAAACACACTCGCACACGCACATATACTTACATTTAGTGTTTATAATAATTAAAAATAATTAGTTATATGATCAAATGTCCTTAATATCATTCTAATCTGTCATGTGAATGTAGTACCTACCTACCTACGCATTAGCAATTACTATAATTAAGTAAATGCCTCATCGAATTTAATTGCATGCTATACCCACCCGGGGGGCGGTACTCTTCTTCTTAACACAGACTATTGTAACAAATAGCCTAGCAAGAAGAATGGTACTATGCCCATAATTTAACTATTTGCTCTGAAATATGTACCTATTCCAAAAATTGTACTACATATGTTATGTTAATTACTGAGACCATGCCACATGTTAATAGTAGGTAGAATGGATGAAAATCAACAGATGCTATAACGTCAGAAATGAACCAAAATGGTATTTAAAGAATTTTAATACTTATCAAGGAGCTTAAAAAAAACAAAGTGGTCGTTTGTTTCCGCAATTATACGACGAATAAAAGCGTGAAATGAAACCTGAGTTGCACCACCACATTTGTCAAAGAACAACAGATTTCTTAACATTTCACATCCTTATCTGACTTTAACAGATGTCTGTAAGTTAGAGAAGGATGTGAAATGTTACAATAACTTAATGTCGTGGTGCAACCCAGGCTTAGAACGTTTATTTCTCAACTTTTTTCTTAATAACCACAGGCACAATTATACTTTTCCAATTCAGAAACGATAATGAATAATCTTTTTCTGAATTGCGTTACTTCATATTTCGCTTCTAATAAATTAATATCTGTAACGACTTACAGGAGTGAAAAACTGATGATTACTTTGCAAGTTAATCGCTGTGATACATTGTTTAACAACATTTCGAAGAATGGACACAATCTAAAAATTAATAAAACGAAATATCTAAAGTTAAAAGAACTGACAAATTAAGTTTTAATAAAATTAAATCCAGAAAACGTTCCCATGTTTCAATGAATAATTTTTAGCTGTAATAGTCCCCGAAGGGGTAGGCAAAGGTAGATGCCAGCATTCAAGGATAATGTAAACACCCACGATTCGCCAGTCACGTATTGGCCCATGTAACAGGTGGCGAGCCTATTGACATCTCCGGGCACATTAGCAAACTTCGAGGTACCTATTGAGAAACTTCCAGAAAATGGAAAAGACCCAATAGAACCAGAGATAAAGGGTTTTACACTGTTATCTCTAATATCCTCCGACCCGGGAATCGAACCCAGGACCTCAGCGTAGTAGTAGTGGCCTTCTTCTTACTAAACTACTGAGGCAGACACAAAAAAATAATTTTGAAGGTAACGCAGACTTTGTCATACTGACCCAATCGAGTGCTTCGGGCGCACAGTATACTTACAAAGTAAATCATGAGTATATTTATGTTGCTGCCAAAAGCAGGTTTTAGCCAAGAATATAAATACCTATATTACTGTTAACTTCAAAATTTTGTTAATTGTAAAATATTCAATGTAAAAGTCAACGATAGAACCCAAAACAACATTTTTTAACAGATCGCGGCAATAAATAAGGGCCTCTGTTTATTCAGCCCGCGCAAATACTCATAATTCGGCTTGTAAAATATAAAATATTGGTAAGTATGTCGGTGAAAAAGAGGCCGTTTCACCTCAGTTGACCCGGAGCGACTATCGTAGCCTGCCTCTCGGTTTTTCTGCCTATTTAGAGTGTTACATTTACACTACGTTAGAAATTAGGTATGCCCTGTGTGACTCACACTGTTTTGAACTCAAAAATAAATGTATATTACGTAAATCTTATTTTTCTTTTAAACACGCATAAATATATAGCTAGACATAAACTGTGCGCTCACGCGACGATCGAGCTCCCTGCCCCCTGTTCCTTCCAACCGATAATTTGAGCGAAACTTCCTTCCCCTCACTCTCCCTAGCAACACCCTAAGCCGAGGTTCGGATCCAAAGGGGTACCACTTGGATCCTTTAAGCAACTGTCTAATGCTTAAAATATTTAGTCTGAGAGCCCTTTGGGCTTGCTGATTACTCAGTGAAGTAGACTACGCTACTGACTGAAACTGAATCGAACCACAGATACCACACCCTGTCCTTCCTGTTGAAGACAGAGCCCGAGAATTGCGTAGTGAAACAGCTGTTTTAATAATACGGATTTTACTGGAAATGTTAATTGATTCTTTTATCTCAGTAACTTTCCCTCTGAGCTTAAAGAGGGTTTGCAATCTAGGTACGTGCAGAATAATCGAACTATTCACACGAAAGCACTCGAGCGTCGTGGCACTGGAGCGTATGACGGCGTTATGCGAAAAAGTTGTATACCTAACAGAGGTGAAACTACAGGACGAAGTTAGTACTAACGGTGAGTGTTTTTTTGCAAACAAGCATGCAGTTCACATTAACGGTAAGTGGATATTGCAACCTGTACCTTTCCTGAGAATTTTTTCCTCTGGGGCCCAAGTTACGGTCGGTAGATACCAAACGTTCGCTACCTTGATGGATCGCTGTAGTTCTGAACACTGTCTTTTAACATTGGATAGATTATCTAATACTGAGGCAACTACGCCTGTGAGGCACTACTTCCAAAGGGATAAAAATCTTTTACAAAATTAGGTATATGTACCATTACAATCAAAATATTAAAAAATCTTCATAATATCTTTTTTTTTTTTTTTTTATGTAATAAAAGTGGCAAACAAGCATGCAGTTCACATTGATGTTAAGTGATGACTGCAGCCTATAGACACCCACACAATGACCAGAGGTCAAAATGCAGATGCGCTGCCACTTCTGAGGCATTAGGTGATATGCCTCTGTGCCTGAAATTACAGGGCCGTACATTACCACCTGACCGGAACACGATAGTGCTGAACACTACCATTTAGCGGCAAGTATATTAGGTAATGCGGTGGTGCTTACGCCCGCGAGCTCCGTCACTGGAACTCTACCACCAGTAAAATATCTTTTCATTTACCGTCATATTTTTTTTAAAGTTCCATAAATATTTTTAAATTTTTTGTACAAGTACTTTTAAGCTTTCAGACATTACGGATGCATTACATCATTGAGTTTTAAGACATAAAAATACACGCCAAATTATTTTTTTGTGAAGTTGCGTCCAAAAATTGAGTAATATCTTTTCATGAATAGACTTTGAAATTTCAACCACTCACTTCTTGGTTCTAAAGTATGACCTGATTCGTCTGAAGGTATTTAAATGACAGACATCAAAACTATGTTTTAAGCTGAAACTTATAACTTGTCAGTGGTCAATGTTCCTGAATATCTAAATACGTTCACCTCGGCGGCTGCCGTGAACCGCTCGTCATAGAACGTGACATGCTAGTCGCGCGGCCCGCCGCGCCGCTCATCGCTAAGACTGATGATGTAAACAGACCATTAGTGATCAACACTTAATGAAGGTTTAAAGTGGAATGGAGGTTTTCGTTGACATATCTATTCCATGCATTAGTGGGAAACTGTGCGATATTTGGCCTGTACTAGTGCTCCGTCATAATCAATTCCACTCTCGAATTGTTTATTTAGTAAGCACCCTCAAACTCGGTATTGGATACCAAATCTATATTGACACTGTAGTGTCATTTGCTGCATTTCATATTGGCCAGTGGAATGAAATCCCGCAAATATTGAAGCTCGATTTCGTCGCTGATTGGAATCATAAAGTTTTACGCAGTGGGACAAATATCAGAAAAATAATGTCTGCCTAATATTATGATTATTAAAAATATATATTAATATTTGTAATTTCCAACGTTATATTTACTAGAGTCATTCATTGGTCATGTATGATGTTATTAGGTAAGGAATAGTAGTCTCTTCTTTGTTTTTTTGTCGGTTGAAAAACAACGTACAGATAAAATACTAGGAGGCTAACTACGGCTTGGCGTTTATTAATAAGAAGGTAGGTGTTTCAATCTCTAAAATGATGTTAACAATGAGCAATCAATCACCATCAACATAATTATCCTTTAACGGACCATAATAGCGTCAGGAACACGGATAATTTTAATGTTCATCAAAATTAGCTAAAGTACATCTAGTTAACATGCATTTGTTATGGCAAAGGTGGCAAACAAGCATGCATAATATGTACGGACATCTACAAAAAAACGCGTTGCGTTGCCACCCCTGAGACCTTAGTCGTTATTTCTCTGTAACAGTTATTAGCGAAATATCTCGTATAACGACCTTTGTGAACATGTATCCAAAACATGTCATCCACGTTAAAAGTAATCACGACGTCATACTGCCTCAGGTCATATAAAATAATATACCAGATACTTTGCTTTATATGTGTACAGAAATGTATCGAATAATTATACTGGATGACATTTTATACCGCCTGACAAAAAATACATCTCTACTATCTCATCTATTTTAATTTTGAAATGCTTACTAAAATAAGATTTAACGGCGTTTATTTACCTATGTCTCATTACATATACATTGGTACTTTTCAGGAATGGTCACGCTTTATCTCTACATCAGTAATGATGAAATCAATTTATGCAATCAGTTAACCGATGAGGTTAAACCATTCGAATCATCATCATCATCATATCAGCCATAAGACGTCCACTGCTGAACATAGGCCTCCCCCAAGGACCTCCATGCCGACCGATCGGAAGCGACGTGCATCCAGCGGGTACCTGCAGCCTTGATCAGGTCGTCGGTCCATCTTGCAGGTGGACGTCCTACGCTGCGTTTGCCGATACGTGGTCTCTACACGAGAACCTTTCTGCCCCAGCGGCTATCGGTTCTCCGAGCTATGTGCCCTGCCCATTGCCACTTCAGCTTGGAAATCTGCTTGGCTATGTCAGCGACTTTCGTTCGCCTACGGATCTCCTCATTACTGATTCGATCCAGTAGGGAAACGCCGAGCATAGCCCTTTCCATTGACCGCTGAGTGACTTGGAGCTTTCGTACGAGACCCATAGTGAGAGACCACGTCTCGGCACCGTAGGTCATTACACGTTAAACGCACTGGTTAAAGACTTTCGTCTTCAAGGACTGCGGGATGTTTGACGAGAAAACGCTCCTTAACTTCCCGAACGCAGCCCAGCCGAGTTGGATTCGGCGAATGACCTCTTTCTCGAAGTTCGACCTGCCTAGTTGTATGGTTTGTCCTAAATAGACGTAGTCGTCGACAACTTCGAGCATCGAGTTCCCAACGGACACTGGAGTGGGCGATACAAGGTTATTGAACATGACCTTGGTCTTATCCATGTTCATTTTAAGGCCCACTCTTTGGGACACTCGATTGAGGTTTTCGAGCATTGTGCTGAGATCTTCCAGCGACTCTGCCATGACTATAATATCGTCGGCAAACCGAAGGTGAGTGATGTATTCGCCGTTGATATTGATGCCTAGTCCTTGCCATTCCAGGAGCTTGAAGGCGTCTTCCATTGCATTGGTGAAAAGCAGAGGTAAGATGACATCTCCCTGTCTTACTCCCCTCTGCAAAGGAATCGCCTTCGTGCATTGGTCCTGTACTCGGACTGATATGGTGGCGTTTTTATACAGACACTTCAACACTTCGATATACCGATAGTCAATGTGGCAACGCTGTAAAGACTGCAGCACAGCCCATGTTTCAACCGAATCAAAGGCTTTCTCATAGTCCACGAACGCTAAGCATATGGCCGGTTATACTCCTCGGACTTCTGTATAACCTGCCGCAGCGTGTGTATGTGGTCTATGGTACTATAGCCTTTTCGGAAACCGGCTTGTTCGGGAGGCTGGAAGTCATCAATCCTGCGAGCGAGACGGTTCGTGATCACCCTCGAAAACAGCTTGTAGACATGGCTCAGAAGCGAGATGGGTCTATAGTTCTTCAATAGGGCTTTATCACCTTTTTTGAAGAAAAGCACCACCACGCCTCTGTTCCATGCTTCTGGCGTAGTACCTTCGAATAGGACGGAATTAAAGAGCTTCTGAAGGACTTTCAGTAACGGTGATCCACCCGCTTGCAAAAGCTCTGTAGTGATTCCGTCCTCTCCAGGCGCCTTGTTGTTCTTAAGCTGTTTGAGGGCCATCCTAATCTCGTACAGGCTGATGTCCGGGATATCTTCGGTATAGTGTCGGGTTAATTTGGCTCTCGGGTCTCTAACCAAATCAGGCTTAGTCAACGCTAAACTGCCGTCCTCTGTCTTCAGCTGCATCAGCCGGCTCTGTCCAATAGACAGATCCCTTGCAAACACTTTGGAGCCCTTGTTTCTCTCTATCGTTTCCTCAACACATTTTGTGTTGAAGGATCTGATATCGTGCCGCAAGGACTGTTGGATATGTCTATTAAGTTGCCGGTATTTTTCAGCTTCATCAGAGGTAAATGGTAGTGTTCAACACTATCGTGTTCCGGTCAGGTGGTAATGTACGGCCCTGTAATTTCCGGCACAGAGGCATAAGACCTTAGGCCTCAGAAGTGGTAACGCATCTGCATTTTGACCTTGGTCTTTGTGTGGGTGTCTATAGGCTGCAGTCATCACTTAACATCAATGTGAACTGCATGCTTGTTTACCACTTCCATTACATAAAAAAAAAAAAAAATGGTCTGCAGTGTCATTGAGCGTCGTTCTGCCATAAGGTTGAGGGTTTGATCGGTTAGTTTTTGAGGTCTATTTCGTCGGCGAGTTTTAAAGTATTTATACCCCACCGACTGGACAGTTTCTACCAACCTGTCATTCATATCGTCCACTGAGATGCAATCCTCCAGGCAAGCAAAGCGATTTTTCAATTCGAGCTGAAAGCTCTCGGGGTTTTGTATGTGAGAAATAGTAGGTCGGAGCGTAGACTTCATTAGACGAGATCTTTCGATCTTGATGTTTAAATTCAATGTGCCCCTAACCATTCGGTGATCACTTCCGGTTTTCACCCTGTGAATCACGGAGACATCATTGAATATGTGTTTCTTGTTGGCCATAATGAAGTCTATCTCATTTTTTATGGAACCGTCTGGGCTCATCCAGGTCCATTTCCTATGAGGCGGCTTCTTGAAAAAGGAGTTCATCATAAAAAGTTCCTCCTTCTCCAGAAAATTGGCCAGCCTCTGGCCCCTAGGGTTCCGATTCCCACATCCAAATTGCCCCACTCTCAGCTCATTATCGCATCCCTTGCCCAGCTTTGCGTTGAAGTCTCCCATTACAACAGTGAAATACGTTTTGGAAGTATGTATGGCCCTACTTATGTCCTCATACATAGCTTCCACCTCGTCGTCCGGGTGTGCCGAGGTCGGTGCGTAGACCTGGATGACCTTCAAGGAATATCTCTTGGATATTCTGAGTATCAGGTACGCGACCCTACTCGTGATGCACTCAATGTTATTAACGAGAGACTTGTAGACGATAAACCCGACACCACCTTGGGACTTCTGGTCGCCCTCCCGGTAGTAGAACAAGTTACCAGACTTCAGGGTTATCGTGTCCTCTCCCTCTCTACGGACTTCAGATAGACCTAAGATGTCCCAGTGCAACTTGTTCAATTCTTCTTCCAGCTCAGCAATTTTCTCGTCTGTCCTTAACGTGCGTGTATTGTATGTTACCAGTGATAACCTACGTCGGTTTTCCGTTGTGCATGCCGAAGTCGTTTGACGGAAGCGACTCACCCGGAGATTCTTAGCCCCCCTGGCTCCAGAGCTCGACCAGCGCCCGTCTACGCCGGTTTTGCTCCTGGAGCCGCCGGGCACTTGGGGCCTTTTCCTCGTCTGCATTTCCATCTTGGGGGGGTTTAGACCATAACCCGCCACGCTGGTCCAGTGCGTGTTGGCAGGTCACCAGAGCCTCGTTTGTTGTGTAGCAGGGTGCACCACGTGCAGGTGAGGTTGGCTTGGGTCTCGATGGTGTTGGTTGAGACCCCTTACACCACCATTCGAATAAGTAGCAGTAAATACAAAAACGTGTCCTGGGTAGAAGCGTCCGGCGTTAAAACTGCCGCTTATGCGATCGCAAATCCTCTGATGATGCACAACTTATTGTAGGTACTTTTGGGGAAAACTTTCGTCCCGCTGTAGATGTCTATCGGCTGAAAAGGTAATGGTGATAAAATAATGATCTTTCAATAATAATCTTCTGAATATACAATACTCATATACAAGCAACTTTTCGTATCCCATACGATACACATAGGTACAACATAGAGAGGAAACCTATTCATAGGCTCTTGCCGCTACTTATACCTAGTAGGGTTGTTGAGGAAGTGATTATGAGGAAGAGGAGGAGGAAGAGGAATTGTGATGCGCCAATTTAGAGGATGCGGATGAGGAAGAGGATATTTTATGAGGAAGAGGATGCGGATGAGGAAGCGGAAGAGGAAGCAGATGACATAATAATAATAGCAACCCTTGAAATGTCCCACTGCTGGGCACGAGTCTCTCCCCTTCTCTCCGCTGCTCCAATGCGGGTTGGTGGAGTTACTTGCAAGGGTTAGTGGCCAACCCGCTGTCGGATGTTTTCAAACCGCCCATAAAGCCTCCGACAAGGTTTAACGACTGCTATCTGTCGATAGCAACCGGGACCGTCAGCGTCCTGCTCTCTGAAGCATGAAAATGCGCATTTTAATTTGCCACTAGTGGTCACCCGTCACACACCCGACCGCACTCGTGTCGCTTAATCGAGTAGATCGCTTGCGATCTACACCAGCCGGGAGGCCTTGCGCGCTACAGAAAGATGAGAAGAGGATGATACGAAGTTATAAATACTAGCGGACCCGACTTAAAATCCGCTGTCCTGTCTCTATCTACTTAACTAAGTATATATGTATACAAAAAAAAATAATTAAAAGAGCATTTTGTAGTGGACCAAACTATGAATCTAAACCAGAGGTTCGCAAACAATTTTTTCTTGTAGACCCCTTTCAATTTTTTTCTGGTTTGCGTGGACCCCCTCCTTGCTACATTTATATCACATTCCCATATTTCCAAATTTTATTCACGCCTACGTAGACCCCCATTGCGTCCCATGGAGTCTATATGGACCACTTTGGGAATCACTGATCTAAACCATTCTCAAAACACATACGATAAAGAATCATCAAAATTGGTCCAGCAGTTAAGGACGAGTTAAGTGACATATTTACACAACGACATTGCTAAGGCCTTTGACCGGGTCTGGCACAGGGCACTTCTCGCGAATCTTCCATCCTACGGTCTTCCCGAGAGGCTATGCAACTGGACAGCCAGCTTTCTATCTGAGCGTTATATACAAGTCTTAGTTGACGGTCAGCGCTCAGACAGACTACCTATCAACGCTGGTGTGCCGCAATGGCTCTGTGCTATCTCGCACGCTTTTTCTTCTGCACATCAATGAAATGTTGGAGCAAAGCTCCAATTTTCATTGGATTGGGGTCGACTTAATTTAATGCAGTTCAACCCCTCGAAGACACAAGTCTGCACGTTCACCGCTAAAAAACCCCATGCATTATAGCACCACAGTTCCAGGGCATTCCGATCGCCGTTGATAAGAGTATCGGTATCCTGGGCGTTGACATATCGAATGAAGTGCAATTTGGGAGTCACATTGTGTGTAAGACCAAGTTGGCATTCAAAAAGCTAGGGGTGCTCAACAAAGCCAGGCAGTATTCACTTTCACTTCGGGGCAGCTACTACTACTTTATAAGGCCCAAGTGCGGCCCCATCTGGAATACTGCACTCATTTGTGGGCGGGAGCCCCCAAATACCAGCTTGGTCCTCTTGACTCCCTACAAAAAGAGTCCTTCAGGGCTGGCAGCGCGTTGGCAACTCCCCTGGTGTTGCAAATGTTCATAGGCGACGGTGACCACTTTCCATCAGGTGGCCCATTTGCTTGTCTGTCAACCTACAGACATAAAAAAAAAACAAACGCACACCAAGAAAAACGAAGTGAATGACACAATTTCATTCAGGAATTGAAATGAAAATAAGAATGCAGACTTTATTTCTTTGTTAATTAGGTATTTAAGTCGAATATTATTAATCAAAATAACGTAACGTAACTTTACGCCTGTAATCCCCGAAGAGGTAGGCAGAGGTAAATGCATGCATTCAAGCATACATGCAAACACCCACGATTCGCCGGTTACTTTTTGGCCTATCTCCGGGCCCATCACCAAACTCCGAGGTACTGGGAAACTTCCAGAAAATGGAAAAATCCCAATAGAACCAGATATAAAGGATATTAAACCGTTATCTCTGATAGCCCACGACCCGGGAATCGAACCCAGGACCTCCAGCGTAGTAGTAGTGGCCTGCTACCACTAGGCTACTGAGGCAGTTAATCAAAATAAAAGAATTGAATACTATTAATCAAAATTTATTTAAAACAGGGAGGTTAATTTTTGTAAAAAAAATATTTGGTCGCTGTTTCCCCTAACAACCGGTTTTATAGCTCATCATATACCAATACAGAATTGCTAAAAAGTCGTTTGCTGGTACATTTGATGGAAGAGAAGATAGGTATTGTAAAGATACAGTTCTGTAAAGCCCCGAATATTTCGATTCTTTAAGTTGAGTACGCGTATAAACAAAATAATGTCAATAAAATTACAACAATCAATCAAGGAACAGCGCCGGTGGCGGGTGGTGAGGTCTCGCTCGCCTGTTCGGCCTGGCACCGCGCTGCGGCGTGTGCGTTGCCATTGATACGCAACGCGCATGCGCAACAAAATTCCTCATAAATTCCTCTTTAATTTTGAGGAAGCGATAGCGGAAGAGGATTTTTTTATTTTTATTTTTGAGGATGCGGAAACGGTTGAGGAATCCAAAATATTGCGGAACTTCCTCATTATGAGGAAGAGGAAGAGGAATCCTCAGCAACCCTAATACCTAGTACGAGTATGTTCTGGCGATCTTAAGTCCGGCAGCCTTTTTTTATACTCGTGTAAAAAAAATTCAATTTCAATTAAAATACCCAGTATATTCCTTTATTCCCATCGGCCCCCTCTGAGACCGCCACCGGGGTGGCCGTTGGGAATAAATAGTGCCAACGGCCACCCCGGTGGCCGTTAGTTTCATTTGCCCCCTTCGTAGTTATACTGCAATGGTTTATTCGCATTTCGCATCGGACGTTAGGTACCAATAGTAAAAAATTGACTTAGGTGACAATTTTTCAATTTGACAATTTGTGTCAAAATGTAAATCCAAGATGGCGGCTGCATGGAGTTGACATCTTTTTCGCCGTGGATGTCGTTTTCATGGTTCATGGGGGTGTCCAATCCGATAGTGGTTTCAAAATGTAAATCCGAGATGGCGGCTGCATGGAGTTGTCAACGTTTTCGTCATGGGTGTCGTGAAAATGGTTCTCGGGGGTGTTGAATTCGATAGTCGTGTCAAAATGTAAATGATTGTAGCTATTAAAAAATATTTAAATTTTGTAATAATATTTTGTTCTATTGTTATACAAAAAACTGTGACTATGCAAATTGTTATTAACTACTTTAGAACTGTTCCATATAGAAATGTCATAAAACGAATAAACAAACAAAATAACATAATAATGACGAAACACTTGAAATTTTAGTACATATTTATTCTCCACGTAAATTATTGTAAGAGTATCTGCTAATATACCCTAGAAAGAAATATTAAATTTAAAGCATTCTTAAATAATTAATGTCGTGGGGCGCTCTTCTGGTTGAGCTATGACGCAGTGGCATACGTGGTGCCACTGCACCTGCTAACCACCACGACCGTAATGTGCGGGCGTTAGAATGTATGGGCGGACCTATTGTCCGTCCGGCGCCGGATGCCCGCTCGTAATGTTGACACGGATGGCAGTTTACGCTTGTCTGGATTGGTAATTTTATTTCAAATATCGATAAATCGATTTTAATATCGATTATTTTCATTATCGATTATAAAATCGATTATGATTTCGATTATAAAATCGATTAAAAAATCGATTATAAAATCGATTATAATATCGATTATAATATCGATTATAAAATCGATTATAAAATCGATTATAATATCGATTATAAAATCGATTATAAAATCGATTATAATATCGATTATTAAAAATATCAATTATTTCAAATATCGATAAATCGATTTTAATACCGATTATTTTCAATATCGATTTTTTTCAAATATCGATTATAATATGGATTATAAAATCGATTATAATATCGATTATAATATCGATTATAAAATCGATTATAAAATCGATTATAAAATCGATTATTTCAAATACCGATATATCGATTTTAATATCGATTATTTTCAATATCGATTATAATATCGATTTTAATATCGATTATTAAAAATATCGATTTTTTCAAATATCGATAAATCGATTTTAATATCGATTTAAATATCGATTTTTTTCAAATATCGATTATGTAAAATATCGATTACAAAATCGATTATAAAATCGATTATAATATCGATTATAAAATCGATTAGAATATCGATTATAAAGTCGATTATAATATCGATTATAAAATCAATTATAAAATCGATCATAATATCGATTATGTAAAATATCGATTATAAAATCGATTATGATATCGATTATAAAATCGATTAGAATATCGATTATAAAGTCGATTATAATATCGATTATAAAATCAATTATAAAATCAATTATAAAATCGATCATAATATCGATTATAATATCGATTATAAAATCGATTATAAAATCGATTATAATATCGATTTTAATATCGATTATTAAAAATATCGATTTAAATATCGATTTTTTTCAAATATCGTTAATGTAAAATATCGATTATAAAATCGATTATAAAATCGATTATAATATCGATTATCAAATCGATTAGAATATCGATTATAAAGTCGATTATAATAATATATAATAATCGATTATGAAATCGATTATTATATCGATTTTTATATCGAATATTAAAAATATCGATTATTTCAAATATCGATAAATCGATTTTAATATCGATTATTTTCAATATCGATTCAAATATCGATTTTTTTTTAATATCGATTATGTAAAATATCGATTATAAAATCGATTATAATATCGATTATAAAATCGATTATTATATCAATTATAAAATCGATTATAATATTGATTTTAATATTAATTATTAAAAATATCGATTATTTCAAATATCGATAAATCGATTTTAATATCGATTATTTTCAATATCGATTTAAATATCGATATTTTCAAATATCGATTGTGTAAAATATCGATTATAAAATCGATTATAATATCGATTATAAAATCGATTATAAAATCGATTATAATATCGATTATAAAATCGATTATAAAATCGATTAATATATCGATTTTCATATCGATTTTCATATCGATTATTTCAAATATCGATTATTATAAATATCGATTATTTCAACATCGATTTTAATATCGATTATAAAATCGATTATAAAATCGATTATAATATCGATTATAATATCGATTATAAAATCGATTATAAAATCGATTATAATATCGATTATAATATCGATTATAAAATCGATTATAATATCGATTTTAATATCGATTATTAAAAATATCGATTTAAATATCGATTTTTTTCAAATATCGTTAATGTAAAATATCGATTATAAAATCGATATTATAATCGATTATAATATCGATTATAAAATCGATTAGAATATCGATTATAAAGTCGACTATAATATCGATTATAAAATCAATTATAAAATCGATCATAATATCGATTATGTAAAATATCGATTATAAAATCGATTTTAATATCGATTATTAAAAACAAACAAAATAACATAATAATGACGAAACACTTGAAATTTTAGTACATATTTATTCTCCACGTAAATTATTGTAAGAGTATCTGCTAATATACCCTAGAAAGAAATATTAAATTTAAAGCATTCTTAAATAATTAATGTCGTGGGGCGCTCTTCTGGTTGAGCTATGACGCAGTGGCATACGTGGTGCCACTGCACCTGCTAACCACCACGACCGTAATGTGCGGGCGTTAGAATGTATGGGCGGACCTATTGTCCGTCCGGCGCCGGATGCCCGCTCGTAGTGTTGACACGGATGGCAGTTTACGCTTGTCTGGATTGGTAATTTTATTTCAAATATCGATAAATCGATTTTAATATCGATTATTTTCATTATCGATTATAAAATCGATTATGATTTCGATTATAAAATCGATTAAAAAATCGATTATAAAATCGATTATAATATCGATTATAATATCGATTATAAAATCGATTATAAAATCGATTATAATATCGATTATAAAATCGATTATAAAATCGATTATAATATCGATTATAAAATCGATTAGAATATCGATTATAATATCGATTATAAAATCGATTATAATATCGATTATAATATTGATTATAAAATCGATTATAAGATCGATTATAAAATCGACTATAATATTAAAATTAAAAATATCGATTATTTCAAATATCGATATTTCGATTTTAATATCGATTATTTTCAATATCGATTTAAAATCGATTATAAAATCAATTATAAAATCGATCATAATATCGATTATAAAATCGATTATAATATCGATTGTAAGATCGATTATAATATCGATTATAATATCGATTATAAAATCGATTAGAATATCGATTATAATATCGATTATAAAATCGATTATAATATCGATTATAATATTGATTATAAAATCGATTATAAGATCGATTATAAAATCGACTATAATATTAAAATTAAAAATATCGATTATTTCAAATATCGATATTTCGATTTTAGTATCGATTATTTTCAATATCGATTTAAATATCGATTATAAAATCAATTATAAAATCGATCATAATATCGATTATAAAATCGATTATAATATCGATTGTAAGATCGATTATAATATCGATTATATAATCGATTATTATAATCGATTTGATAATCGATTATTTTCAATATCGATTTAAATATCGATTTTTTTCAAATATCGTTAATGTAAAATATCGATTATAAAATCGATTATAAAATCTATTATATAATCGATATTATAATCGATCTTACAGTCGATATAATAATCGATTTTATAATCGATATTATGATCGATTTTATAATTGATTTTATAATCGATATTTAAATCGATATTGAAAATAATCGATATTAAAATCGAAATATCGATATTTGAAATAATCGATATTTTTAATTTTAATATTATAGTCGATTTTATAATCGATCTTATAATCGATTTTATAATCAATATTATAATCGATATTATAATCGATTTTATAATCGATATTATAATCGATATTCTAATCGATTTTATAATCGATATTTTACATAATCGATATTTGAAAAAAATCGATATTAAAATCGATGTTGAAAATAATCGATATTTATAATAATCGATATTTGAAATAATCGATATGAAAATCGATATGATAATCGATATATTAATCGATTTTATAATCGATTTTATAATCGATCGATAAAAATCGATTATAATATCGATTATTATATCGATTATAAAATCGATTATAAAATCGATTATGAAATCGATTATTATATCGATTTTTATATCGAATATTAAAAATATCGATTATTTCAAATATCGATAAATCGATTTTAATATCGATTATTTTCAATATCGATTCAAATATCGATTTTTTTTAATATCGATTATGTAAAATATCGATTATAAAATCGATTATAATATCGATTATAAAATCGATTATTATATCAATTATAAAATCGATTATAATATTGATTTTAATATTGATTATTAAAAATATCGATTATTTCAAATATCGATAAATCGATTTTAATATCGATTATTTTCAAACATCGATTTTAATATCGATTTTTTTCAAATATCGATTATGTAAAATATCGATTATAAAATCGATTATCAAATCGATTATAAAATCGATTATCAAATCGATTATAATATCGATTATTAAAAATATCGATTATTTCAAATATCGATAAATCGATTTGATAATCGATTATTTTCAATATCGATTTAAATATCGATTTTTTTCAAATATCGATTGTGTAAAATATCGATTATAAAATCGATTATAATATCGATTATAAAATCGATTATAAAATCGATTATAATATCGATTATAAAATCGATTAATATATCGATTTTCATATCGATTTTCATATCGATTATTTCAAATATCGATTATTATAAATATCGATTATTTCAACATCGATTTTAATATCGATTTTTTTCAAATATCGATTATGTAAAATATCGATTATAAAATCGATTAGAATATCGATTATAATATCGATTATAAAATCGATTATAATATCGATTATGTAAAATATCGATTATAAAATCGATTAGAATATCGATTATAATATCGATTATAAAATCGATTATAATATCGATTATAATATTGATTATAAAATCGATTATAAGATCGATTATAAAATCGACTATAATATCGATTATATAATCGATATTATAATCGATCTTACAATCGATATTATAATCGATTTTATAATCGATATTATGATCGATTTTATAATTGATTTTATAATCGATATTTAAATCGATATTGAAAATAATCGATATTAAAATCGAAATATCGATATTTGAAATAATCGATATTTTTAATTTTAATATTATAGTCGATTTTATAATCGATCTTATAATCGATTTTATAATCAATATTATAATCGATATTATAATCGATTTTATCATCGACATTATAATCGATATTCTAATCGATTTTATAATCGATATTTTACATAATCGATATTTGAAAAAAATCGATATTAAAATCGATGTTGAAAATAATCGATATTTATAATAATCGATATTTGAAATAATCGATATGAAAATCGATATGATAATCGATATATTAATCGATATGAAAATCGATATGATAATCGATATATTAATCGATTTTATAATCGATTTTATAATCGATCGATAAAAATCGATTATAATATCGATTATTATATCGATTATAAAATCGATTATAAAATCGATTATGAAATCGATTATTATATCGATTTTTATATCGAATATTAAAAATATCGATTATTTCAAATATCGATAAATCGATTTTAATATCGATTATTTTCAGTATCGATTCAAATATCGATTTTTTTTTAATATCGATTATGTAAAATATCGATTATAAAATCGATTATAATATCGATTATAAAATCGATTATTATATCAATTATAAAATCGATTATAATATTGATTTTAATATTGATTATTAAAAATATCGATTATTTCAAATATCGATAAATCGATTTTAATATCGATTATTTTCAAACATCGATTTTAATATCGATTTTTTTCAAATATCGATTATGTAAAATATCGATTATAAAATCGATTATCAAATCGATTATAAAATCGATTATCAAATCGATTATAATATCGATTATTAAAAATATCGATTATTTCAAATATCGATAAATCGATTTGATAATCGATTATTTTCAATATCGATTTAAATATCGATTTTTTTCAAATATCGATTGTGTAAAATATCGATTATAAAATCGATTATAATATCGATTATAAAATCGATTATAAAATCGATTAATATATCGATTATCATATCGATTTTCATATCGATTATTTCAAATATCGATTATTTTCAACATCGATCTTAATATCGATTTTTTTCAAATATCGATTATGTAAAATATCGATTATAAAATTGGATGTGCTTTTAGCAAGGATGGTAGGTACACCACTGACATAGAAAGAAGAGTGCTTGCTGGGAATTGCGTGAATGGAGCGTTGGGTAAGCTACTAGAATATAAACATCTCAGCCAGCGGGCTCGACTAGCCGTACATAATGCTGTACTTACTCCAACGCTTTTATATGGAAGCGAGAGCTGGGTATGCAGGAAAGAGCATGAAAGTAAGTTGAACGCGGTCGAGATGAGATATTTGCGCAAGATCTGCGGTGTATCACTCACCGATCGCGTTCGTAATGAAGATGTAAGAAAGAGACTTTGTGTGAATGATAGTATCGGTGTAAAAATGAAAAAAGGCATGCTCCGATGGTTCGGGCATATAGAAAGAATGTCGAATGAGCGACTGACTAAACAGATATACAATGCGAATGTGGATGGTTGCAGAGGCCCAAGAAGACCAAGGCTGACCTACCATGACCAAATAGGTCGAGTTCTGTCTGATGGTGGTGTCAAAAGTCTTAGGAATCGGCGTGCATGTATGAAGAGAATGATGAAGGTAGACGAGGCACGAGAGGTTTGTCTGAACCGGGATATCTGGCGCTCTACACTCTCTGCCTACCCCGTTAGGGACCTGGCGTGAAGATACATACATACATACATTATAAAATCGATTATAATATCGATTATAAAATCGATAATTATATCGATTTTAATATCGATTATTTAAAATATCGATTATTTCAAACATCGATTTTCATATCGATTATTTCAAATATCGATTATCATATCGATTCTTTCAAATACCGATAAATCGATTTTAGTTATATAAAAAAATCGATTACAATATTGATTATTTCAAACATCGATTATCATATCGATTATTTCATATATAGAAATATCGATTATTTCAAACATCGATTTTCATATCGATTATTTCAAATATCGATTATTATATCGATTTTAATATCGATTATTTTCAACATCGATTTCAATATCGTTTTTTTAAATATCGATTATGTAAAATATCGATTATAAAATCGATTATAATATCGATTATAAAATTGATTATTAAATCGATTATAATATCGATTATAAAATCGATTATAATATCGATTATAAAATCGATTATAATATCGATTTTAATATCGATTATTAAAAATATCGATTATTTTCAACATCGATTTTAATATCGATTTGTTTCAAATATCGATAATGTAAAATATCGATTATAAAATCGATTATTATATCGATTATAAAATCGATTATAAAATCGATTATAATATCGATTATAAAATCGATTATAATATCGATTTTCATATCGATTATTTCAAATATCGATTATCATATCGATTATTTTAAATATCGATTATTTCAAATATCGATAAATCGATCTTAATATCGAATATTTTCAATATCATTTTTTTTCAAATATCGATTATGTTAAATATCAATTATTTCAAACATCGATTTTCATATCGATTATATTTGAAAAAGTCGGTATTTATTATTATCGATATTTGAAATAATCGATATGATAATCGATATTTGAAATTATCGATATGATAATAATATCGATAATAAATCAATCGATCGTTGAAATCGATTTTATTTCGACGAAATTATAAAGGTTTTAAAATGACCAGTGTCCAACGCAAAAAAGTAAATAATGTAATGGTGTTGACATTGGCAGCTTGGTTATTGGTCTGTGATTGGCAGTTCACTACAAAATAAATTTATTAACTTTTAAAACATGTTTTGTAAATCCCCATTCGTTTTAACGTGAAAAAAATGTGAGTGAAATCTAAATTAAAAAAAAAAAAAATTCTACATACAAGTTGTGAAGACGCCAATCAGGACGACTTTGGTCATTCTCCATTTTTTACCAATATTAAACTTTTGTAATACTCAAGTTTGTTTCAATTCAATTTTCATTGGTACCTACCGTCCGATGCGAAATGCGAATAAACCATTGTAGTATAACTACGAAGGAGGCAGATGGAACTAACGGCCACCGGGGTGGTAAACGCCACTTATTAGTGCCAACGGCCACCCCGGTGCCGGGCTCAGAGGGGGCCGATGGGAATAAGCGAGTTTGACCAGTTGACAACTTTTACGTCATATATTTTGACACCACTATCGAATTCTACATCCCCAAAAGCCATGAAAACGACACCCATGACGAAAAAGTTGACAACTCCATGCAGTCGCCATCTTGGATTTACATTTTGACACCACTATCGAATTCAACACCCTTATGAACCATGAAAACGACACCCATGAGGAAAAAGTTGACAACTCCATGCAGCCGCCATCTTGGATTTACATTTTCACACCACTATCGAATTCAACACCCTCAAGAACCAAGAAAACGACACCGGTGACGAAAAAGTTGTCAACTCCATGCAGCCGCCATCTTGGATTTAGGTACATTTTGACACCACTATCGAATTCGACACCCCCATGAACCATGAAAACGACATCCATGACGAAAAAGATGTCAACTCCATGCAGGAGCCATCTTGGATTTACATTTTGACGCCACTATCGAATTCAACACCCTCATGAATCAAGAAAACGACACCCACGACGAAAAAGTTGACAACTTCATGCAGCCGCTATCTTGGATTTACATTTTCACACCACTATCGAATTCAACACTCTCAAGAACCAAGAAAACGACACCCGTGACGAAAAAGTTGTCAACTCCATGCAGCCGCTATCTTGGATTTACATTTTGACACCACTATCGGATTCGACACCCCCATGAACCATGAAAACGACACCCATGACGAAAAAGTTGACAACTCCATGCAGCCGCCATCTTGGATTTACATTTTGACACCACTATCGAATTCAACACCCTTAAGAACCATGAAAACGACACCCATGACGAAAAAGTTGACAACTCCATTCAGCCGCCATCTTGGATTTACATTTTGACACCACTGTCGGATTCGACCCCCCCATGAACCATGAAAACGACACCCATGACGAAAGAGTTGACAACTCCATGCAGCCGCCATCTTGGATTTACATTTTGACACCACTATCGGATTCGACACCCCCATGAATCATGAAAACGACACTCATGACGAAAAAGTTGACAACTCCATGCAGCCGCCATCTTGGATTTACATTTTGACACAAATTGTCAAATTGAAAAATTGGCACCTAAGTCAATTTTTTACTATTGGTACCTAATGTCCGATGCGAAATGCGAATAAACCATTGCAGTATAACTACGAAGGGGGCAAATGAAACTTACGGCCACCGGGGTGGCCGTTGGCACTATTTATTCCCAACGGCCACCCCGGTGGCGGTCTCAGAGGGAAGGGGAGGGCCGATGGGAATAAAGGAGTATACCTTTCAGTAGAACCGAGTGTACAAACTTAGTAAGTACAGATTTTTTTTATGCGGACGGTAAAAAAATCCAACCAGTATTTTTCTTCCACGCAATCCCCCCAAAGAAAATTTAAATGAGTTCATTCTAATCTTGATGACAAATCTCAATTAGTACTTACCTGCAAAAGTGTTTCACTTTCACAACCGAATCGCAGTTACAAATTGAACGAATCTTAAAACGAAATCGATTGAGAATCCCAATCAAACGTCCAAATTGCAAAATACTTGGGAACTATAATCATTACAGACCCGATTTAGGAACCGTGGTAACTTAATTAAATATTTTGTTTACGTAGCCAACTGAAGTCGACTTTGATAAATTGCTCGATTTAAAAGAGATTTTCCTTTCGTATGTTTTTTCTTGGGTTTTATCTGTGACCCGGACCCTCTTTGATACTAAAACGGGCCTACATTTTTCACAGTTAATTAATATCCCTATCTTATCTGTCCCTGTTGTGTCAGCGTACATTTATTATACATTTTCAAGAAGACTTTCTTTAGATCCCGTATCACTTCTTAGGAAAAAATTTAAGAAATGGTGGCTGTTAACATTACTGCTATGATATTTACAAAGGAAAATAACTAAAAAACGTAAACATTTCCCAGAAAAATGATCTAAAATTTTTTTGATTTAAAATTTGATCTGTCCCTGTTGTGTCAGCTTATATTTATTAAACATACAAGTCTATTTTACTCAATGAAAGAAATAAACCATGTGTTGCTGAAAAGAAGATTTATTGTAAGTTTTTTTGTACAAAGACTATCTTATCTAGATAATATAAAACAATATAAACCCAAACCTAAAAAGAAGAAATGACAATTAAAGTTTATTCTTTCACTTTTAAAACATAAAAATTATTTTAATTTAATTTTAATATTATAATAGAATTTTCATTGATAATGCAATTGTCAATCCACTCGTATTTGAATCTGTCTCTGACATTCTGCATTCGTTTATTCTTTAAAACTAGAAATATAATAGTATTTCTTTACATCTCCCCCCATGGGGAAGAAAATTCACCCGTGAATTTTCTCTCTAGTTCTCCATTTGAAACTTGCACATTCTCATCCTCTGTTATCTTGTATTGGAATTAGTTTTGTGATATGAAAAAGATTTGACTCTGTTTTTCTATGTCCTGTATCTATCTCGTAAATTGTATAAGATTTCTTTTTAATTATTTTATATGGTCCAATTCTCAATTCATCTAGCTTTTTCCTATTAAGTTTATTCCCATTTTCTACATATACTAGATCTCCCACACTGAATTCTCTTTGTTTTCTATTACTATCATACCGCATTTTGCTAAAGTAATGTGATTTCAAGGTATTATTAAGCGCTGTTTTCTTATCTCTGATCCAATCACTATTTATACCTTCTTAAATAATAATTAATTGTCGTTTTGTAAGTCTATTTTACTCAATGAAAGAAATAAACCATGTGTTGCCGAAAAGAAGATTTATTGTAATTTTTTTTGTACAAAGACTATCTTATCTAGATAATATAAAACAATATAAACCCAAACCTGAAAAGAAGAAACGACAACTAAAGTTTATTCTTTCACTTTTAAAACATAAAATTATATTATAATATAATTTTCATTGATAATGCAATTGTCAATCCACTCGTATTTGAATCTGTCTCTGACATTCTGCATTCGTTTATTCTTTAAAACTAGACAACTAAAAAGTTAAAAACTATAAACCAAACTTCATGATTAATAAACACGCAGAGTGCGAAGAAAGAAATATAATAGTATTTCTTTACATACATTGTCAGATTCCGTACCATTTCTTAGGAAAAAAATATTTATTTAAGAAATGGTGGCTGTTAACATTACCGCTATGATGTTTACGAAAGAAAAATAACTAAGATAAGTAAATATTGACCAGAAAATTGATCTGATTTTTTTCGATTTAAAAGCCACTTCTCTACTTAAAGTTGTTTGTGAGGACTTGTATTCGCTCTACTTCTACGCTTTATTCGAGTTAAGGATGAGACAACTGATATTTATCTATAAATTAATACATACACGCGAACCTCCACGCTTAATCAGCTACAGTTGTGATGTTTAAGTCAATTGAAATTGATATCAAGACTGTTCTTATTTATTGGACAGGCTTCCGAACTCTGAGGGTGCTGTTGAAAATCTACTTGAAGTTTATTCTCACTTATTTGTTCCGTGGACCTAGAATTCCAGGCGTTATAGCCCATTTTCATCAAGCCACTGAATCAGATAACGAAGTAGCGCGAAGCACCATGTTCTATTAGAAAGATTGAATAATACAACAATGCCATAGCTGCGTTGTGTCGTCGATGAACAATACATACATGTCATATTTGAGGTTCTTGACTATATCCTGGTTACTACTGCTACTATGAGAAACTACAGTGGTGGCAGGCCACTACTACTACGCTGGGCTGGCTATCAGAGATAATGGTGGAAAGTCCTTTTTCTCTGGTTCTATTGGGATTTTTTCATTTTCTGGCAATTACCCAGTAGGTGCCTCGAAGTTTGCTAATGTGCCCGGAAATGTCAACAGGCTCGCCACCTGTTACATGGGCCAAAACGTTACCGGCGAATCGTGGTTGTTTGCATGTATGCTTGAATGCATGCATTTACCTCTGCTTACAGGCGTGAAGTAAGTACGTTTTATATTACGTTATAACAGTTTGTTAAAATCAATCGCGTCCATGACCCAAGACATATTATATAAACAGTGATGAAACATTTTCACATCCAGAACAATAATCATAATTCAGTGATTATGAGATGATAACAATATGAATGGTTGTGACCAACGTCCGTACATTATGGTGGAAAGGTTGTATTAGGGAGGCATCGTTGGTCTTTGGGCATCACTGAGCACAGTTACGGAATGGGGCCGCGTCAGTAGCAGGTCATAAATATAATTCTTGGGCAAACGGTTACGTGCAGATTTACACCGATCGTCCAAATTCGAGTATTGATTTTATTCGATTAAAGGGGTTCAGATTAAACATGTTATATCGAAATCAGTAAAACCCACAAATTGAGCAATTACATGTAGAAAAATGTACTGTAAAAATCGGATTTGGCTAATGGACCAACATTGAAAATTTCGAGATACACGGAAGCTGGCGGCTTTAAATCCTAATTCTGCGAATTCAATCGCCGCATAATTAAGTTGATCGTCCTTCACAGAAATTCGACGAAATCGAAAGTTTATACTAAAAGAGTACTTGTAACAAGATAATTTATTTTCAAAAATAATAAGTTACCATAAATATCATATTTTACATAACCTCTTCTTTAGTAGCGGATAACACAGCAATATTATTATATCCAAACATTCGTGAAATATAAAGAGAATATCTGTCTAAACAAAACAGAATTTTGAAAACGTGACTCGAGTTTTAACAAAGATGTTGTAACATAAAGACAATATTTTCATCTGCGACATGTGTTAAGTGGCAAAGTTATTGTATTGTATAATTTGTGTCCTGTTCTGACGTTCTTTTAATTTTCATTGTTATAACGTTAGTTACAATTTTCTTGTTCAATATAACAAATATATTACACACCGGCCGGGCAGCAAATTAAGTGAAAGCGGTGCCTACATCAATTTGGACGGAGAACAATAGGTCTCGCCCAAATTCCCTCTGACACCTAAACTTTTTTCGATTGCACATTATACCCGTTTACGAGATAGATATACGACAGACCCGCCAAATCGTACTCATTGTTCGGCCCTTTTATGAGCTTTTGTAACAGCAATACCATGATCTTAAAATTCGATGTTCGGAAATTTGCGCTCCTGAGCAAATCGTTATCGGATTATCACTTGAAAGTGTCTCCATGTAATTTTACCTCAGTGTTCTCTTTTAATACTTAAAACAGCAATTCAAGAAAAGTATTATTACGTGCTATGTTGGAGTTCACATTGAATATAACTGAAAATCAACTAAAATGCTTTGGATTTGCCCATTTTAGGGGTGAGATATAATGAGACAATTTGAAATTCGTTCTTATTTATTTTAATTTTTGGACTCTATTGACGCCATTTTTGAAGAACCCCCTAATGTAGCACCTACGGAACATCTCAGAGGGAAGTTTGTTCCTCAATTTACACGTTCTGGGCAGGAACGAACGTGAAAACCGCACCGTTGAGCACTGCCAGGTGTCCAGACGGTGAGGGTGGAACTTCGTTTTTCGGTGGGTAGTACCGTGTAGGAAAAGAGACGGTGGCACCATGTCGCAGTTAAACATTCATTTTTAATTTTTAAAGAAAAATGGAAAGAAAAGTTTGACTTCAGGCGAGACTCGAACTCGCGACCTACTGGGAATCTAGTCCAGCCGCTCTTCCAATTGAGCTACTGAAGCCCTGCCCGACATAAAAATATATTTCACAAGCATGTGTTAATGAGAAATAATATAAAACAATTCATTTTTAAATTGTATACCGAAAGAAGAAATCACATAAAATATTGTACCTACTTACACAGTTTGAAAAACGTATCAAATTGGCTGATTAGGTACCTACATCTAATCTATACTTATAATAAATCTGTAGAAGTGTAAATTCTGTACATTAAAAATATTGAAAAAATAAATACCAGGGGATGTTATTAGATCGATACCGAACACAAAAGTATGTGATTAGAAAATTTTTTGTCTGTCTGTTTGTTCAAGCATCACATAAAAACTACCGGTCCGATTACAATGAAACTTCGTATGATTATATTTTAACCTTTGGCGCACAACACTGGGTACTTTTTATCCCGGAAAAATGTCTGTTTCTTTCTGTGTGTTTGTGAACGCTAATATCAGAAACGGCTTATTCGATTTGCGGTTTTCACATATATGTATATTGTGGTAAGTTTCACTTAACATTTAGTGTTTGTTTCATGTGAATCGGTTCAGAAATAAAAAAGTTATGTCAATTTAAAGAATTGTATCGAATATTTTTAAGCTATTCTGTATCTTAGTTCTATCTTTTAGCGAGTTTCGTACCTATTAGGTAAAAATGGACCCTACGAATAACTAATCCTGCGCTGTCTGTCTGTCTGTCCGTCCGTCCGTCTGTCTGTCACCAGGCTGTATCTCATAAATAGTGATAGCTAGAAAGCTAACATTTTCACAAATTATGTATTTCTGTTACCGCTATAACGTAGACGCTTAAAATTTTCACAGAATTTTTAGGTCTTATGTTGTATTGTAGCTTCCATAATAAATCTATATACGTACAAATAAATTAAATTGGAGTGTCTGTTTGTAATATAAAAATAACCACTTTTTACTAAACGCATATGTATATATACACGGTACATATACCTAAACAACATTTTTTTACATACATACCTACATACAAATAAGTAGAATTGGATTGTATCCAACTTTGGCGGCACTTCCACGGGTAGGTAGCTGATGTAACAAGGTACTCCTTGTTAGTTACTTAGGCTACTTTTATCTCCATACATAAATACATACATACCTACATACAAATAAGTAGAATTGTGGTGTATCCGACTTTGACCGGACTTCCATGGGTAGTTTGCTGATGTAACAAGGAGTAACTTAGGCTACCTTCTATCTCCATACATCCATACATAAATACTAACATAAAAAACTACATACAAATACATAGAACTTGAGTGTCTCCGATTTTGACGGGACTTTCACTGGCAGATAGCTAATGTAATAAGGAGTAACTTACGCTATTTTTATACTAGCTGCGCCCACGACTTCGTCCGGGTAGATACTGAACAATTATATTTTTTCTCACGTAGACGAAGTCGCGGGCACAGCTAGTTAAAAATAATTGCTTGAATATTGTAACATTTTTGCACAAATTAAAACAGTTAATATAGTGCAAACCGTAAGGGTTGGAGGTTATTAATTCGCACTTTTTTATATGAACTATATTGGATTATTCTTTAAACGCGTCCAAAACTAGGTTAGGCAGAGCTGATAGGTCCATTATGGATTTAAAACCATTTACCCATTTTAATTATCTTTAAATTAGCTTACAGTAGGAATGTGTGAATTCGCTTCATAATCCAGACAAGCCACTAATTATATCGCATGTTATAAATTCCGTAATTGTTCCAAGAACATAAACGAATAAATGCTGTCTAGTTTCATTTTCATGCTTCTACAGACAACAGAAGACGTTCATACGAGTTAATTATAAGTTGTGGATCTGTTCTCTACAAACTTCTTGTATACGCCGCGAACACGGCTAGAGGCGAAACCGCAAATAATTTTAGCACCGTGTGATTAACGTGATTAACAGCTGCACCGGGATATTGTAACGCAGCAAAAGTTTATTTAACTTTTGCTCATTTCAATTGTACGCCATCTTTCGAATTGGAGCCTAAGCTTGGCTTACCGTCATTCAGAGGATCCGAGCAAGTCTTTGGCAATTTGTAAAGATATGTACTTGGTATCTCTTTACTAAATTTTGTTGAATGCTTTGCTTTAACTGAGAACTAGTTCTATGAATACGGCATTTAGTAGGAAGAGGTACTTATTATTAATTAGTACTCGCTCTTTTTACTTTTAGGATTCCATAACTCAATAGGAAAAACGGCATCGTTGATACCCTAAGTATTCGTGTGTATGTATTATAACTGAATCTGGATGATTGTCTGTCTGTCTCTTTGTTTATAACAGCTAATTTGCTTCAGAATTACTAAGCCAAGAGAGTTGAAATTTTAGTACTCATAATATGTAAATCAGTGATTCAAACAGGGACATGTGCCGTATAATAATAAACTTGAAACATGAGATCCACTATTGGCTATCAACAAAAAAAGTTTAAAATAAGTTCTACAACAGACATTGTCCGATACATAAAATACGAGTTCTTATTACGACGATCTGAAAAATGTTTTTTTATATATGTATCTTCACGCCAGGTCACTAACGGGGTAGGCAGAGAGTGTGGGGCGCCAGATATTCCGCTCCTGACACACCTCCCGTGCCTCATCTACCTTCATCATTCTCTTCATACACGCACTCCGATTCCTAAGACTTTTGACCCACCATCAGACAGAACTCGACCTATTTGGACATGTCAGTCTTGATCTTCCTGGGCCTCTACAATCATCCACTTTCACATGTGGATGCTGTAGAGGCATGTTCTTCATAAGTTTAAAATAAACTTTTTTCAAATTATTTAAGAAAATAGGCGACAGTTGATTATTTGCCCCTCTTGAAAACTAGCAGAAATTGTGACAAATACACAAAAGGTCTTACTTTACTCAAAGATTCCAGATGATTATATAAGAAGCATTGGTTTTTAAGATATGTTACTTAAGAAATCTCTCAAACGAGAAGAAAACTAGTGTTATGATTGTGTGTTGGAAGACAGTTACCTCTGAACGTAATGCGGTTCAGTGCCCTCAAACATACTGTAGCTCTACCGTACAGAACGTCCGTGTAATATAATTAAAATACAACTGTCACCTGAAACCCACAAACAAACCATGTTAAATGAATAACACTGTACAACTTACTCGGTTTGTATGAGAGTTTATCTCGTTTCCATTATGATTAACAAGTTATATAACTTTGCGTTGCACATCTCACGAAACTTTACAGAGCACACTAACTTCTGCTAACTCCCATTTAAAATACTAACTTGCATATCATTTCTTTGAGTAAGGTAAATAAAATTATAAGCAGCACATTCCTACCGTTTTTGTTTCAAACTGTCTGCAGTCTTTCGTCCCAGACTTTTAAATTGAAATTGGCAAGTACGTACCTGTACACTTGTTCAGTTTTTAGATGGTTTATGCATAGATATCTACAAAGAAATTCAAAACATATACCCCCTTATTCATAAACGTATTTTAGCTAAAGTGTTGCTAATCTCTCCTTTGTCTTTTTCTATCCTGCACATTTGACAATGCAACTGACAAAGACAAAGCATTCTATAGCTAAAACGTATCTAATGTACGTTTATGATTATGGGGGATAAAATATAAACAAAAATTAAAACAACTGTAACCACATCTGCTTCAAGTGACAGTTAGTTGAACGGTCACTTGAAGAAGATGTGGTTACAGTTCCATTTCAATGATTTACTTCATTTTGAGTTGCAGTTTTATTAACTAACAAACAAACATAGCTGACTGATCAATGTGAACTGTTTGCATGTTGGTCGCTTTCATCACATAAAAAAGTATTATCGAATTTTATTTCTAGTCCATTTTTTATGTATCTTCATAATTATATTGAATACAGACAGTATTGATGCTATCGACCATTCATTATTTTGTCTTTTACACGAGATGTATAGGGTGAAGCTGGTAGCAAAAGAATCAATGCCCACTTTGCGTGATTTGATTGATGACCGACAAAATTGTGTTTGACTCATCATATTCTGTAACGTTGTATGTGTCAAAGCTCTGAAGGCACGTATTAAAGACTATGAACACAAAAGGTTTTATGAAGAGCCTTTAAGGTATCAATGTATGGAGTAGAAATTTTTTAACTATATTGTAAATATTTTTTTGACATATTACTGTTTAAAATTATAATCGTGTATAATTTTATTATTTTCTAGTAGATTCTATTTTGCATCAGTGGCTTGTTGACAGCAGAAAATAATTTATTGGTATTAATGTAGGTAGTCCAAAAAGTTATGCTAACAGTTTCTTCCATCGTTTGGAAATCTGATTTATGTGAATTGTGTATTAAATGGAATCTATAATATACATTAAAAGGGAAGCCAAAAAACCCAATTGTTGAACTAAAGGAGTAAACGTTTGCGTTAGTTTCAGTCATAACTCTAAACTGGCCAAAACTTAACTGAAAATATTGATTGAATTTTTTTAGTCTGAGATTCATTAGAATACATACACTTGTTTAACAGCCCGCCGGCGGGCTTCTACCACTTTACACGAATGAAAAAGCGAGTCGTCAAATAATAAATTGTTCATTAGACTGCAGGTGCTATAGTTATTGTTAATACTGAAATAAAAATGTGTTTTTATGGTAGGAAGGTGGCAACCAAGAATGTTATTGCCGTTAGATGAAAAGTGAAAACCGAAGAGATCTATACAAAAACCAGAGCTTAAATTAAAGATGCGTTACCATCCCTGAAGCCTCATTTGTTTTTCATCTGTGAAATAATGAGGCCATTAATTACTGTACATCGCAATATGATAATGCTAAACACTATCATTTGGCGAAAGATGCGGTGGTGCCTACGTCCTCGAACTCCGACACTGTGCCAGTATGTATGAAAGTTATTCAAGTTTTTTAAGTTTCCATTTCCTGCTATAACAGACACATTGTTCCAATATCTTGTTTTCAAGAGAGTTCCAATACTTCCTTATGTAATGTCCAGCGTTACGTAAGGAAGTTATCCAAACTTTGTTTGAATTCAATACTCGATGTCCTTTGTACAACTCGATGTCTGTCACATTGCTTGAGGTCGAAAGTTCCGCGCATCGCACTTTATATTCTAAATCGTTAAAAGTTTATCAAAAGCAGAACATTTATTGATGTTTGAAGTTTTGTTAGATTTAGTTTGAACCTGCGCTTAATATCACCACACTGTCGGATGTTTGTGCACCAATATTTTCGTAAGTTTTTACGGTAATTGTCTGTATTTTCTTTCGTTAATTTAATGCAATCATATCATTGTTTATCTTGACCAATTTAGTAATATATTGTTCAATAAAGAGTTTCTCAATAATAACGAAACAGCATGAAATAAAAGATTTTTATGGTTATTAGAGCTTTAATAGATGAGGCACTGACCGACAAACGTTACACTTTTCCGGATAAATGGAACCCATTGTAATGTACGTACGATTGGAATTACTCTTGATCTCTGTGCCCAGAGGAAAAATAACCTATAAAAGTGTTTGCACTGAGACTACTACTACTACTACGTCATATACTTACGGTATATGTGTACTTGTTATCCACTTTGATTAAATTAGTATAAACTAACTGATTGTTAAATGTTATTAATAAATCCTAAACATGTTTTTTAAATATTCATTTATTCAGTATTCTAAATTAATCTAATATAAAAAATTATCTTATGTGTTTGTCACAACACTCCAAAATGGCTGGACCGATCATTATAAAAGGTTGTGCTTCTATTTGATAGGTATAAAAATCGGTCTAGTTTTTATATCCTACAATGGTAAGAGTGATCCCACAATATTTTTTTTTCGAGTTTTCATATTTAATTTATTTGTACCTCTAAGACAAAATAAGAAGTTCGTCGGGGCAGCTAGTATTATATACGAGTATATTAATTAAATTTAATAAATGGTATTATAAATATAACTGGTTTCCTATAAGAGTATTCAAAATATTCCATTCGTATTTTATTAGCTAAACCTTATTTACACTAAATTACAAATAACACACATCGTGGGCAGGGCACATAGCTCGCAGAACTGACGGCCGTTGGGGCAGAAGAGTTCTAGAGTGGCGACCGCGTACCGGAAGACGAAGCGTAGGCAGGCCCCCCACGAGGTGGACCGACGACCTGGTGAAGGTCGCGGGCAATCGTTGGATGAGGGCGGCCCGGGACCGTTCGTTGTGGCATTCTTTGGGGGAGGCCTTTGTCCAGCAGTGGACGTCTTTTGGCTGAAATGATGATGATGATGATGATGACAAATAACACGCAGCTTCAATGTAATTTATTCGTTCTAAGTAATCTATACTTATAATAAAACTGTAGAAGTGTAAATTCTGTACATGAAAAATATTGAAAAAATAAATACCAGGGGATGTTACTAGATCGATACCGAACACAAATATGTGATTAGAATTTTTTTGTCTGTCTGTCTGTCTGTTTGTTTAAGCATCACAGAAAAACTACCAGTCCGATAAAATGAAACTTGGTATAAATATACCTTTATACTTATATAACCTTTGGCGCACAACACTGGGTACTTTTTATCCCGGAAAAATGACTGTTTGTCAGTGTGTTTGTGCACGCTAATATAAAAAACGGCTTATTCGACCTGCGCCTTTCATCAATATATTGTGGTAAGTTTCACTTAATATTTAGTGTTTGTTTCGTGTAAATCGGTTCAGAAATAAAAAAGTTATGTCAATTTAAAGAATCATATCGAATATTTTTAAGCTATTCTGTATCTTAGTTCTATCGTTTAGGGGGTTTCGTACTACAAATTAATAGAATTTGAGTGTCTCCGATTTTGACGGGACTTTCACTGGCAGATAGCTGATGTGATAAAGAGTAACTTAGGCTACTTTTATCTCCATACAACCATCCATACATACATACATACATACCTACATACAAATAAATAGAATTTGAGTGTCTCCGATTTTGACGGGACTTTCACTCGCAGATAACTGGTGTAATAAGGAGTAACTTAGGCTACTTTTATACTAGCTGCGCCCACGACTTCGTCCGGGTAGATACTGAACAATCATATTTTTTCCCACGTGGACGAAGTCGCAGGCACAGCTAGTAAGCTAATATAAATTACTATGGGTGAGACGTTTCCTCTTAATTAAATCTTAACTCTGTCTTAAATTAAAGTACACAGTCGACGTCGGTAATGAAGTTAAATTTATTAAAAATACTAACGAAGAAACTGCTTCGGGGAAAGCAAAGAAACCGGGACCTGCCCTTCATTTATTCGTCCAAAATTATTACTGTCTTACTTATAACAATTTACAAGGCAATTTAAACCGAATTCTGTACACCGCTTTTTAAGGCTGCCTCTTAATTTTTTCCTGATTAAAATGTATTTTAACTAGTAGCTACCTAATTTCACAAAGTGCCGTATGAATTAATTAGAAGAAATTCTTTTTGTTATTAGACAAACTTCAGGCATATATTTACTAATTCAAACACAAAAGTAAATTATTGTTTGTTTTTCCATGTAAGTTCTTGAAATACAGTTTTTGCTTAACTCAGGAACTAGAGACACATAATCCAATTAGGCTGGGTTGCACCATCATATTTATTAAAGTTAACATTTTTTTTGTAACATATTTCATCCTTCTCTAAATTTAACAAATTTGTTGGTGCAACCCATCATTATTGCTTAGTGTGTTCATCTGGATGCGATGCTAAGTGTATTTTATTCATATGGTTAAATCATTAAATGATTATTTCCTCCCTCCTTATGTCTCATCCCTACAAAAATCTCTTTTTAGGCTTACAGGCGTTTCGATACTCGAAGGGTTCACTAGCTCTTGGACCAATAAGACTTGAGAGAATGGGAACACCCGTATCAACGACGTCACTACGTGCTACGAGAATCGGGGTTACGTTCTAATGCTACGCACTACGAGCTACTATATACGTCGCTACACGTCATTGAAGAACCATCTACTTTTGTTAGATGGATAGAACGGCGTTTGGCACTGACTAAATAGGTTATTATTATAATGTAGTAGGACCGTTGTTGGTCGTTGATCGTAGTACTTCGACCACATTATCAACAAAGAACGACTACTGAGTGCTGACACCAATACAATACACCGTCCAGCATTACGTCCAATCGGATACATCGAATAATAAGTTAAAAATGACTGATTGCATGTTGAGCTTCGGGAAATGAAAGACGCCCTAGTTTTCCGCAATAATGTAAACATGAAACAAGATTTTTTATTTAATGTACTCATTGATTGAGTTTACGGTTTAAAGGCTAAAGTTATTGATGTTATGATTTTGTGTTTCTATTATATTGGCTTTGGTTCATAAACCTCACTATACCTACTAAGAGTTTCACAATTAGCTACTAGATTTTTTTCATTGGTGTAGGGACGTGACGACCCGCGTGATCGACGTGATCGCCCAATAGCGGAAGATTTTTTTTCCACTAGTGCAGTCAGTCAACCGAACTATGGCAGTCAAACCATTCCAATAGGGCGGTAGTAAAAATAACAACACGGGATGTGTAGCAGCGTCCCGGGATAAAATTATCGCTACTGCGATCGCCAATCCACCTGCCAAGCGTGGCGATGATGGCATGTTCTCCCCTAAGAAAAAAAGAAGACCTTTTGTCCAGCAGTGGATGTCTTTGAGCTGGAATGATGATGACTTTTCATTAGTCATGTATTATTAAATATTATTATACGAATTCTTCTTTGCACTTATACAGTAAAATACGCTTACACTCACAGCCCCACAGTAGGTATAAAGTGTGTGTGTAGTGGGTTGTTGTACACATACAACACATACACAAACACCCAGACCCGAAACAAATATCTGTAGGCCATACAAATATTTGTTCCGGTGATGGGGATCGAACCCGCGACTCTTCGAATTAAACGGTGGTTTCGCACCGCTGTACTAACCGGGTCGTCGCTTATGCAGTATGCGTAAAACTCAAATGTATCCATGATACTGCAAATAATTAAATAATGCAATGTAGTTATAGAAGGATTATTTACGGTATAGAAGGGACACGTGAGGAGGAAAATACATTACCTATGTAAACAGCGAAGTTAGCAATGAATAAAGTTGAATGGACAATAAAAGTCGATATGTAGATAGATTCATGATCATGTTATTTATTTAGTCGTAGGAGAGAGAGTATAAATGAATCTTATATTGTTATTATACCCACACTCATAATCTTGAGCTTACTTTGAATAAATATGTCATAAGGTAACGTCATGAGGTTTATTATGACCTCATAAAGAGCGTATTTTTCTTCGTTCGTCATAGTGAAAGTCGTACTTCGAAAACTATGCTAGTCTTAGACATAAAACTTATTATTTTATCTTTCACCTGTGAGGCTCAGAGTAATATAAATGATAAATAATCTTGTTTTCGTTCTCACGATTTTGACTTCATCTTTCGACATTTTTCAGAAATACTAATTTTTTAAACTGAAATATATTAGGTGATATGAGGTCATATGAAATTTTAGTTCAACATAGAGAAGCGCGCATGGCCCCGCGGCTGGTGTAGAACATAAGCGATCTACTCGGTTAAGCATTACGAGCGCGGTCGGGTGTGTGATGGGTGAACGCTAGTGGTAAATTAAAATGCGCGTTTCCGTGCTTCGGAGGGCCCGTTAAGCCGTCAATCCCGGTTGCTATCGATAGATAGCAGTCGTTAAACCTTGTCGGAGGCCTTATGGGTGGTTATAAAACATCCAACAGCGGGTTGGCCACTAACCCGTACCTATCTCTACCAATCCGCATTGGAGCAGCGTGGTGGAGTAAGCTTCAGGCCTCCCCCTAAAAAGGGGAGAGACTCGTGCCCAGCAGTGGGACGTATATAGGGTTGTCATTATTATAGAGATTCCTTAACTAAAATCTCATCTGTCATAGGAACTAGCATTACCTAATAAAATGAAAGTGGTACAATAATTTAAATACAGCAATTAAGCTTTTTTCCTCACTTCGCACAGTTATATAGCGAACAGTAGACTTTAAAAAAAAAGTTAATAGCTGCGTAAGTTCACAGCATAATGTCCATAACAAGAATTCTTAGTGTACACTGGCACAAATATAGGAATTTCAACAAACTATTTCGTTCGCAGTATGAACTTTTACCTAAAAGCAGAATGTGTGGTATGCGGACAAAGTTCGGGGTGCTTGGTGAAATATTTCCGGCAGTCGTTATTCGGCTTGCCTACCTACGATGCCTTTTTTATTATATAACAACCGAGAAGCCTTTTTGTGTGTAGGCACGTGGAATTCAGTATGTGCTGTTATTATGTAAATTTACACTCATATTTTCCAAAGGGATCGGCAGCTTAAAGTCGGTTAATTTGCGTACATTGAAGTGCATAATATATACAAGTGGAGGGTAATTTTTCCGCTAGAGCAGTTAGTGAACAGGACAATGGAGGTTTAACCATTCGAGTAGGATGATAGTAATGTCAGGTAGGCAGGGGTCAGCATATAATCACCTACATTTATATCGTGTGACTCGTAACACCGAATGTACAAATGAAAATGCTTTGCGACCTCTAAGGCGTAAGATGTTTTACCTTCGTGGTAGTTATTACAATACGTAATATCACTAAGACCAAACATCTTACCCTCGAGAGATGGCAAAGCATTTGCATTTCGACCTTCGGTTTTGCAGTCATCACTTACGATCTATGTAAATTGCATGCTTATCTCATAATTTGCCAACATCATTATACCTATAAAAAACCTACTTTCGAAAAATAAGAACTAATTAAATTTAATGGTGTTCTTTTATTGTAAACTATTTATTTTCTATTTTTAGTAAAGAATCGAAGAATAATCTGAGTATTCTGCACAATACCGAATAGACCCCGATAAGAAATTAATGAATACCTTCGTATTGAATTCTTTTGTAATCTTCGAACAAAAGTATTTTTTCAGATTGTATTTAACAAACAAAAAATAACCCTGATTGAGTTGGTTTTGTACGATTCTTTTTAAAATTACAAAAGGTTTTTAAAGTTATGTAGCCTGCAAGGAATCCTTATAGTTTCTGCTATCTGTGTGCGTCCATCCGTCTATCCGCCTGTATGCAACATTTTTTTTTTTTACTCGGGGATAACCTCCTGTTCATCCGCCGTCTAGGGGAAACGACGGCGGGTAGTGTGAGACTCGTACTCACTAAAACCCCGCGGTGTTCCGACTCTTCTGCCATCAGTGGCGGGGTCACGGGAACGCTTACGCACACATCCGCGACCCCGCCGGCGGCTGCTCGTCTCCGAGCCCTCCGCAGGTTGGGCTCTTTGGCTACACTAGTGGCGTGCAGAACACGTGCACGCCACCCAGCTTGGGACCTATCTCCATTTGGGCGACGGACATCCCCTAGTTCGACACCCAAAGGTCCCTGCCCCGACCACTCACAACGCCAGGCGTCCCAAGACGCCCGGGTGGAGGAGTCCAGGGGCTCTCTGTCTGGCCCCGGGGGAGTGGGAGTGACAGGGATCAACTGACCTTCAACCGCCCCCCCGCGGCCCCACCACGTCCCTGTCGAGCGGCGGGACCACCGCTGACCACCGCTAGGCGGTTTGGGGATAGGGTGCAGGGCCAACAACATACCCATACACCTCTTCCCCAGCCGCCTTCCCACCACGTCACCATCTGACGGCGGAACCACCGTTAGGCGGCTGGGGATAGGGTGCAGGGCCAACGAAATACCCGTACACCTTCTCCCCAGCCGTTTCCTCTCCACAGCAGCGAGTGGCGGGCAGAGCCACGCCAAACGCCGCCCCCTCTCTGGGTTCCTCTTGGCTTCGCCGGTGTGGGGACAACCACCGGGTACTGAGCCCCCCCGCCATGACAAGGCGGAAACCCTTGGGGGGGGCCTGTATGCAACCTAGCTCAAGGATTCTTTGTATTAGAAAATTGTTATTTGGCACCAATACACATTTTAGGAAGTCCAAAAGAGTGGTAGAAAAAATCTGTAAAATGTTTTTTAGAGTACCCGTCTTATTAAACAATTACATAGTAGATAATAATATGTTTAATTAAAGTTTTCATCTTTTTGTTTTACACAAAAACTACATTTTATTTACAAGTATAATATAATTTGAATAACGAAAAAATATTTTTTCCACTTAGATTGCGGTGCGGTATTGCAGTAAATTTGTAAAAAAAAGACGGTTTATTATTTTAATAGTTTGACATGTAGCATGCAGAACCAGCAAAGTTGGTAACATTTAGTGGCATTGAAGGCGTGCATATAACAAATACGCCATGTTTCTAATCTACCCAAAAATGTAAACCTCTTTCAAGTTATTGTAAAACAAATCCCATCTTCATCTGGCCTGGACTAAAGAGGCTGAAAAGCAACCAAAACCTCGGGATGGTTTTAAAAAGAATTTCAGTAAAATATATGCGAGCTAGTCTGTACTTTGTTCCTTTGGTCTGAACTCCATTTTGACAAATGAGACGATGCGTACCTGACATTTTTTAATGGAATTAAAATTAATATAAATTGAATATTGTTACTTTCTGAAGCGCAAATATTGTAATATTTTATTTCGTCGGCACCCAATAAACTGATGAAAAAAAAAATCCGGACGAATTGAGAACCTCCTCCTTTTTTTGAAGTCGTTTAAAAAACCTTTATTTAAATAAGCGATAAAAGTTAACGTATGTGATTGATGAGCGTGTGAAGGTCCACAATTACTTCATTAGGTGCGTTCATTAGGGTTGGGATAATTGATGACTAATTAGCAAATGAATGACGAGAGTCTGACGCGGGAACAGGGTCACCTTTGAACTTCACTCCAAAGGAATTGGCTCTGCTGTTAATTTGGTGTAATTCCATCGAAATGTTCCATGAAATATTCGAAATTTTCTTAAAAACGTGATATTGAAATAATTTCATTTTTCTATGAATATAGGTAACAAATTTGATGCTTGAGTCTAGAAGCTTAAAGCTTCACTGTATTCCTGTATCTAATTGGCATTCAACATGAGAATAGAATAAAGTTTGTTGGCGCAGTTTGGAGACACAATAGACAAATAATAAACACGGTTTAAAAAACACATTGGATAAAAACATAGAAAAAAAAAGGAAATAGAACGTACAAGAAACAGGTAAGTTTCCTAAACCTAATTAGTGTAACCTATGTCCTGTTATCCGGTTGTCTGCGGAATCAGATATATTATATTTGTGATATTGTAATCCCTACTAATATTATAAATGTGAAAGTAACTCTGTCTGTCTGTTACCTTTTCACGTCCAAACGACTGAACCGATTTTAATGAAATTTGGTAGAGAGACAGAGCTGACTTTGAGAAAGAACATACTACTTTCCACATCCACGCGGGCGAAGCCGTGGGCAATAGCTATATTTTTTGTGTTGTTTCACGTTTACGCTTGTTTGAAATACGAAGCGTAATGATTAGAAGTAGAACAAATAGCGGTTACCATTTTCAAGGGCTTTTCAAGGCACTAACCTATTTTACCTACGTCTCGTCCTCCTCATCCAAAAATGAGTATCTCTAAGATAACATTCACGGTAAAGTGAATAATAAATTAATACAAAATGTATGTACATTTTAGTATTTTACTTTTCTTAGTAATCTTTACTTCCGAATATTCCTTTTAAAAATAATTACGTAATAAATGGAGCATTATTTCAAGTGCCTTATTATGCCAGCTTTTCGTTATCTACGGCTGTCAGTACACGGTTATTAATTTTCTCCAAAAACCTCGGCTGGCATTCATACTGGAATGTTGTTAGCTAGAAGACTAATTTGAGCTATCATTATTAACACATAATTTTTGAGATAGGTAAGTTTAATGCTCACAAAATAATAAAAATTAACTGCAGCTAGTGATCTTTATTGTTAAATTATTATTTAAAAATATATTGTCATTGAATTGATTGTAATAAATAAAAAATAAGATAATTATTTGAGAATCAATGACATTATTTTTATTTTAACCAAATCCGAAATAAATGTACTGATACAAATTAATTCAATAACATTTAAATTTCCATTTAAGTTATTAATTATTTTGCGCAACGCCAGTGATTGTTTTTAATGCCTATATCAAACACATCGATTACCTACTTATCTCTTAACTTGTTTCTTGAATCTACACTACAACCGAAAGTTTTGGATTAAGGGAATCTCAATCACAACGTTAACTTCAAGACATCAACTTAGCCGGGGTTGCACCACAATATTTGTTAAAGTTAAAGTAATTGTTACATTTCACATCCTTTTTTAACTGGTAATCTGTTAAAGTTAGAGCATGACTGATTGATTAAAACATGACTGAAACATATTGTTATGAGATTGACCTCCAGATTTTGTGGTCCACCGTTGAGAGAATAACATTCATCATTATGATCAATAAACAATTGAATTGTGTACTTATTATGTCCATTGAAATTCATAAATTTTAATAACATGATATACAAAACAACCCAGTTATCGTTTACATCCTTAATTCAATATTGTTGAACGCTCTCTGGAAAATAATTACAGCTACTGTCTGGCATAATACTACGGTTATGACATGGTCAACACCGCACTAAGCCTACATAAACTGAATACTGAGTAGATAAGTTAATATGAAATGAGTTCTCTATTCGAAACCTGCAACAAAATAGAAAGTCTAATACAAATAACGCTTCTGAAACAGAAAATCACGTTGACGGACCATTGTGTGTCTACCTCGGCGTAATGCAAGCCTTATTGCTCCACCAAATGAGTTCTAACACTTGACATGCGTTGAAAACGACTATGGTTGAATCCGTTTCAAGATTTTTAAATTGCAAGAGACATGCCACGCTAATTCATTCAAAAGGTTGCGGTCACCGTGTGTACTTCGTAAATGTTCTTTGTAAAATGCTTTAATTATTTATTCAGGCCATTGTGCGTTTACGCGCGTACTCCGGTAAACAAAATGTAAAGGATTCATTCAGTGAGAATACTTTTAAAAGTCAATTCAGATTGTTCCATATATATTAAAGTATCAATCCCCAGTTATTGTTAAAGGAATAAGCCTTTTCCTTTAGTGCTGTGGAATCGTTTTAGTGGGAGAGTTAAGGTCATCCATTAGTATTATTTGTCAGGCGCAAAAACTGGAATGCATCCAAAAGTATAAGCGACTTCAGCTCTAATTCGTGTGAACTCCTGTGAACCATGTGGTGTGCGGTGTCATAGATTACCGGTGAATATGGCACAGTGGCAGCTTTCTCATATTGAACATCTATCGCACCGCGCCATGTGCAGGATTATAATATTTTTAGTTACAGCTGGCTCGCGAATGAATTTATAGGATTGGAGTTTTCGCTTTAACTGTTTTTGGGGCGAATTGGCATGATATACGTAACAATAAACTGAAACAATGTTAGTGTTGTTCACATTACTGTTTTTGTTGCGCAATAATACATGCGGCTGAAAATGAATTTTGAAAATGAATTCGTGCTTTGTAGCCATTGCTTCATTACTTTTTGTGATACATTAAGCCAAGTGTCTTAATGTATGTTGTTTAGTCCAATTGTAAGCTATATTAACAAGACAAATTGATATTTGTAGGATGTAATATCCTAATCAGTGATTTATGTTTTCTTTTTAATGAAATCAAACATAAGGTAGGTACTTGTTTTAATATATACAACTAGCGGCCCGCCCCAGCTTCGCGCGGTTGCAATGTTACCTATCCTCTCCTATTCATCTTAGCTGATGCTATTATAGTCTAAAGCCTTACTCGATAAATAGGCTATCTAACACTGAAAGAATTTTTCAAATCGGACCAGTAGTTCCCGAGTAACTAAATGGCTCATGTCTAAATCATACGATGACACTGAAAATATGCTTAAATTAACAACACTGATAATATTTTTTTTTATATAATATGTAAAACTAAACACACACACACACACACACTCACACACACACATATACACACACACGCGCGCGCGCCTTAGTCTTAACTTCAATATGTATTCATTCATGTTTGCTGCAATTAATATACCACCAACGCATACACACAACATAACCGACACTAAATTGTAAATTGTGCAAGTGAGGTGCGAGAGCCCTGGAACTCATAACACAAGTTTAATCTTACTTTGGGTACCAAGTGTTCAACAAATTCCATTGTACAAACATTATTTGTTATTATCAGTTTGTGATCAAATGTGTGTATATTCTTGTGTCCATAAACTGTTATTTATTTATTAGCGCGTGCAAGCAAACATAAAAACTCTTCCCCTTTACAATATGTATTAGTATACATATACAAGTAATCAAAATGTTGATAGTCAACATTGTTATTTATGTAGGCAATATAAAAGTTTAACTGTTCGGCAATTTAACTACATAAATAGTCTGCCGTAACCGTAACAGTGATTTTGAAATATCGTTTACTTAAATTTGAATCTAAGATTCTTTGAACGTATCTCTAACTTTATCTACCTTACTAATAAATAATAGAAACATAACTTAACAACTTTTTTATTACATAAATTGTAAGACTTCGTATGAAAACGCAATTTCTTAAAATTAAACGCAGCCCATAAAGTCAGTAACAACATAAGAATAAAATTCGGTAAATTTCTAAACTTTGGTAAAGTTTAAAGTTTTGACGTTTCGCGGTTTCCAGTGTTGGCAGGTGTTGAGCAATAGATCACTCGTAGTCGAGGTCTCGGTGAATGTAATTGAGCTCTAGGGACAGCAGCGCAACTTGCTTAAGTTATAACATGATACGTTTATATTTCTAGAGAACTCTGGTGTTCTCAACGCCTCAGTAGCCTAGTGATAGCAGGCCACTACTACTACGCTGGAATCCTGAGTTCGATTATTATTATTTATTTTTTTTATTCACTAAAAATTTTTACATTGTGTTTGAAATTACGAGTATGTACAACCTCGTTCATTAATATCTATAAATACAAGTTAATCTCCTCGGTACAAAAATAATATCTCTCTAAAATAATATCAATTTCAAATTAACAATATTAAATTAAATGTCATAAAAGATATTACAGCGATTTTGAATCCAGTCAACCTACATAATAACATCAATATTTTCCTACACCTATTTTACAATGTCAAAGATAAAATTGTATATTATATAATTAATATGTCATTATAAATTAGATTCTGAATCTGTGAAATATCCAAGAAATATCATAAATGATCCAATCAAATGCTATAAAAATGTTAGTTACAATTTTAAATAGTCTCCAAGTCAGATACAGAGTACAGACATTTCTTTATTAAGAATGCTTTTAATTTTGTTTTAAATAAGCTCGAGTCATAAATTACACTTTTCAGTTCCGTTGGCAAGATATTGAATATTTTTACTGCCTGATAGCCAGAACAATGCTTAGTTACATTCAATTTCGGCATTATTTTATTTTTTAAGACCCAGGTAAACTGATATCAGAAATGACGGCGTAAAATCCCTTATCTCTGGTTCTATTGGGATTTTTCCATTTCCGGGTAGTTTCCCAGTACCTCGAAATTTGGTAATGTGCCCGGAGATGTCAATAGGCTCGCCACCTGTTACGAGTACATGGGACAAAACGGTGTTTGCATGTTTGCTTGAATGCATGCATTTACCTCTGCCTACCCCTTCGGGGATTACAGGTGTGAAGTTACGTTTTTTCTAACTCTGGTGTTTGGGTCGTTCTCAACATTACGAGTAGGTTTTACTAAAGTAAATGTTTAAAACGGTGACTGGACGAGACGACCCTACGGCGCACTAAGGGAAGAGAATTCTGCAACTAATGCAATCAGACAACTGAACAACGATCAATCCATTCCAATAGACGACAGTAAATACAATAACGCTGGATGACGAAGCATCTCGCTATAAGACTGCGGCCATTGCGATCACCAATCCGCGTGCTAAGCGCACTTATGGCATATTTTGCTCGAAATTATTGATTGAATATTTGATGACAGGTCTTGTATCCTATCCGTATCGTATTTAACTGATCGTGCAGGACTTAGTTACTCCACACAAAAATGACATATTTGTTTAGTGTTATTAGCAAGATAAACGGAATTCGAACAGAGTAAAGTGGTTTGCAAATGTAGAAATAGAAATCAATAAAGCGACGCCAAAACATTTTTTTTTAAATTTAATTTTCCACAGATACATAATCAAGTAAACTTATAAACTAAAATCTCACCAAACTGACGAAGCAGTTTGTTGGCAAGGCAAAACTCAGTTCTAGTATATGTACCTACCATAGCTGTTAATAAGACTTGATCTGGACAGTCGGTTACATAGAATGCATACATCAAGAAATAAGAGGTTAATTATTGAAATATGCGTATTTTATCAAAATAAATCATTCTTTACAGACGACTTAAATTTGCAATTCATAATTCAAAACTTTAAGAAGATTTCATGTTTGCGAGCCCTTTTATACAAGATCTTTGGTCATATACCTACTACGAGTATCATTCAATTAGGAACAACGTCAGTCAGGACGTCTTAATAAACAATTATTGTTTTACGATACAAGAATACTAAATACAATATATAAATAGCGTTTTTTGAACGTTTCTTTATTAACCCTATTCGTAGTTAATCGTTACATCAGAAATTTAAAAAAATAATAAAAAAATAAACACTGACAAAGCAGAAAGTTTCCTGAATTATTTTGTCTTTAAAAAATAGGCTGAAGCAAGGCTTCAACGAAATTTAGTAAAGAGATACCGTGCAGATGTCTTTACAAATTGCCAAAGACTTGCGTTCGAATCCTCTGAATTACTGTAAGCCAAACTTTGACTCCAATTTGAAAGATGGCGTACAATTGAAATGAGCTATTTAACTTTTGCTGCGTTACTATATCCCGGTGCAGCTGTTAATCACGTAAATCACAGGGTGCTAAAGTTATTTGCGGTTTCGCCTCTAGCCGTTTTCGCGGCGTATTCAAGAAGTTTTTAGAGAACAGATCCACAACTTATAATTAACTCGTATGAAGGCTGGTACTTCTGTCGTCTGTAGAAGCATGAAAATGAAACTTTCACAGAAGACAGCGCTTATTCGTTTTCCGTTTCGGTGGACTCACTAAAATAAAAACATGCAACTTAATTAGTGGTTAGATCTGGATGAAGCATATATATATATAGATGAAGCAGCAAAATGCATATCTTTTTTTCTAAAAATTATTGCATATTGGGTAAGTTAAATTTTTTATACAAAATTTTCAAAATCTATATCTGAGAATTGCGTTCAAAACAATTGTATATCTATCAGCTTTGCCTACTACTAGTAGCTTTAGACGTGTTTAAATAACAATCAATTTGTATACCTAAGTTTTATAAGAGTGTGCGAATTTATTACGTCAGATTGCTGCAGCCGCTTTGCACAACGTTTTATATTGAGTTAGGTACATATTCGTATACCCATAAGTACGTGCTTCGAATCGCTTCATAATATCTCACAATTAGAACTGGCAACTCCAAAGCATTTGCGTCCATTTTCAGTTACATTCAATGTTAACTCTAACATAACACGTGATAACACTTTTCTTCAATTTCTGTATTAAGAGAGCGCACTGAGGTAAAATTACATGGAGACACGTTCAGGCGATAATCCGATAACGACTTGCTCAGCAGTGCAAATTTCCGAACATCGAATTTTAAGATCGTGGTGTTGCTGTTACAAATGCTCATAGAAGGGCCGAACAGTGAGTACGATTTGGCGGTTCGGTCGTATATCTATCTCGTAAACGGCCTTCGGGTATAATGTGCGATCGAAAAACGTTTAGGTGTCAGACGGAATTTGAGGGCGAGACCTATTGTTCTCCGTCCAAATTGACGTAGGCACCGCTTTCACTTAATTTGCTTCCCGGCCGGTGTGTAATATATTTGTAATATCAAACAAGAAAATTGTAGCTAACGCTGTAACAATGAAAATTAAAAGAACGTCAGGGTGCCACATTATATAATAACTTTGCCGCTTAACACATGTCGCAGATGAAAATATCTGTCTTTATGTTACAACTTCTTTGTTCAAACTCGAGTCACGTTTTCAAAATTCTATTTTGTCTGGACAGCTATTCTCTATGCATTCTAGGAATATTTGGATTGGATAATATTGCTGTGTTATCGCTAGTAAGGTAGAGGTTGTTATGATACGATGGCAACTTGTAGTTCTATTATGATACTCGTTAGTATTATTTTAGAAAATAAATTGGTTACATCCAATTCATGTGAAAGACCAGCTTCATTATTTAGCGGCGACTGAATTCATGGAACTAATATTTAAAGCCAGCTTCCCTGTACATACGTATCTCGAAATTTTCATTATTGTTCCATTACTCAATACTCATCTAATTATTACAGTACCTTTTTCTACATATAATTGCACAATTTGTGGGTTTTACCGATTTCGATTAAGCATGTGAAATTGGAACACCTTTAATCAGATAAAATCAATACTCGAATTTGGACGATCGGTGTAAATCTCCACGTAACTGTTTGCCCAAGAATTATATTTATGACCTGCTACCGACGCGGACCATTCCATAACTGTGCTCAGTGAAGCCTAAAGACCAACGATGCCTCGCTAATACAACCTTTCCACCATAATGTACGGACGTTGATCACAGCCATTCTTATTGTTATTATCTCATGATCACTGAATTATGATTATTGTTCAGGATGTGAAACTGCTTATCTACCTAGATTCATAAACATGATTGATTTTAAGAAATCGTTTTAATATGGTTTCTAGTTTGCTGATACTTTAATTTATTTAGGGCCATAGTGAAGAAGCGTTGCATTACATTTATACTCGTACTAATAGAAACTAGTGCTTTGGTGAAAATGGGCTACTACCCCTGGCCTGGGGTAGTAGCCCATTTTCACTTTAGTTACCGGAACGGATAGTTGAATATCGACTTTAGGTAGAATAATTCTACCTAAATTCTAATCACCCTCAAAGTTTCAGAATGTTGTCCGGTGGACCGATCCGCCTTCTCAAACTACCATTAACTCATTTATAATGAACTTCAAGGACTTTAGAGAAGAATCCTTATCAATTGTACAAATTTTTTCACGATGACCTGAGAAATGTCTAAAGTTATTTTTCCCCCGTAAATACCATGGCGGTGATGTTATCAACCAGATCTTTTTACATAAACGATTTTTTTTCTTATAAAGGGTCTTAAAATAATCTTCGTGGAAATGTACAATAAATGTGCGCTGACACAACAGGGACAGATAAGATAGCGATATTAATTAACTGTGAAAAATGTAGGCCCGTTTTGGTATCAAAGAGGGTCCGGGTCACAGATAAAACCCAAGAAAAGACATACGAAAAGAAAATCTCTTTTAATACGAGCAATTTATCAAAGTCTTCTTCGGTTGGCTACGTAAACAAAATATTTAATTATGAGAGCACGGTTCCTTAATCGTGTCTGTAATGACTATAGTTCCCAAGTATTTGGCAATTCGTTTTAAGATTAGTTCGGTTTTTAAATGGCATTAGATTGTGGAAATGAAGCTCTTTTTCAAGTAGGTACTAATTAAGATTTGTTAAATAGATAAGTATGAACTCTTTTTATTTCTCTTCAGTGGATTGCGTAGAATATCTTTTCTACCGAGTGATCTTTTTTACCGGGTGTAAATAAATGCCATGCTGTATTTGTAGATTGGATTACAAAATCCAAAAAAATGAGTTCTTGCATAAGCATGTAACTAAATATACTAAGCGTTTCGAGTCTTGAAATTCAGAACAAAACCGTGGGACCGTCATTTCCCGACGGTATCGATAATAATGATTTCGCCTAATGTGAAATTATTTGTGTAATGAAGGTGATAGGTACAACGATATTAAGGGAAAAAGCAATAACCAAGGGTGAAAATGCAAACCCATTACTACTCCCGAGACCTGAATTGTATTGCCTTTGTTGATTACAACATTTAGGCGCTTCACACACAGGACCGCGCGCCGCTGCGGTAGGCGGTGAAGCGGATTTCATGTCGCTTGGCCTCTCTGTCAAATACGTTGATACCATTCACACTACATACACCGCCCGACCGCTGATATTTATCAGCTTTTAATATATATATATATATATATATATATATTTATTTTATAAAAGTGTGCAAACAAGCGTGCAGTTCACATTGATGTTAAGTGATGACTGCAGCCTATAGACACTTACACAATGACCAGAGGTCAAAATGCAAATGCGCTGCCACTCCTGAGGCATTAGGTGTTATGCCTCTGTGCCGGAAATTACAGAGCCGTACATTACCACCTGACCGGAACACGATAGTGCTGAACACTACCATTTAACGGCAAGTATATTAGGTAATGCGGTGGTGCCTACGCCCGCGAGCTCCGTCACTGGAGCTCTACCACCAGTGAAAATATTTAATATTATATTACTAAAATACTATTCCTATGTCATCCATATACCCTAACTCTGCCTTAGTTTTCAACAGTTACACTCGTATAGAGAAACATACTTATTTTATATTTAATTAAACTTTTTCTAAAACGTCTATAAAGGACCTAAAGGTGTAGTGGTTAAGAACACAAAACGATCGGCATATGATATTATAATACAACAACTTAAAAAGAATACGTTTATCACCCACGCACGACGCACAAAATGGTATTTTTAATAAAGTCGGATTATACACAATGTCAATTTTGCTGTCATATCATATACAATTTTTTTTGTGATACCTGCTTCTGGGCTTTCTTTCTGTCTAATTCTAAAAAAAAAGTAATATAGCCAAATATAAAATGCAGCAAACGACACAACATTGTCAATATAGATTCGGTATCGTGTCTAGATTCCAATAGGGATCCTGGGTTTTAGCGTGCTAACTAAATAAACAATTCGAGAGTGGAATTGATTATGCCGTAGCGCCATTGCAAGCCAACGTTCGCACAGGCCTGTTTCCTACCTAATGGACGGAATAGGCACGACGACGCACAATTTCGACGAATGTTGACGTTTTACATCTACAACCTTCCATAGGTGTTGATCTCTAAGGCTGATTGCATAAGTAACGTTTCAATCGACTTTTGTGAAGCACGATGAGAGATGAGATGAGATGAATAGAATGTGAAACGTAACCTGGGAGTAGTGACAGTAGATAGGCATAAAGATAACTTCACGACTGTATTTCTCCCTAACGGTAGTTAGGAGTAAAGATGTAATCATGCACACACATTTTATCAATCCAAAGTTCGAGGTGGAACTGAGTATCATTCCAATTAGAAAGAAGCTAGTAAGAATACGCTTAAATTCTCGGCTCGCTACATACGCATTGCACTACAACGTAGATGTCATTGTACACACAAACAAATACCCAGAACTGAAACAAATATCAATCATCATCGTCATTATATCGGCCGCAACATGTCCACTGCTGGACCAAGGGGGACCCCTCCCCTCCCTCCCCATAAGGGGGATGTACCATAACCGCCAACTTGCCATGCACATTGGCGATCGCAGTGACGATAATTTTATCGCAGGACGCTGCTGCCCATCTTGCTTTATTGCACTTACTACTGCCCCATTGGAATGATTTGACCCCCATAATCATTGTTCGGTTGAGTGACTACAGTGGTGGAAGAATTTCCTTTCAGTAGAATAAAATGAAAGTGAATATGAACGATACAAGTATTGATTCAAAATCTAGAAAGTAGTAAAGTTAGTAATGGCATTCGGGTTGCTTTTCAGTGCAATAGCTATCTTAAATAGTCGTAGTCATTTTCGAGTGCGATTGCACACTTGCAATGTTTAGTCCATTTTTTCTTGCGGCGGTATCGCTCGTAGATTTGACTCAAATCACTGCAACGATTGTAGACGGAAATCACTGGTGCTTTCTGGCATTCATGCATTTCGGCACTTTTCATAATGTTTGCAGTCAGTGAGCGGACAGAATATCAACGTTATTGCACTTGGCGACAATATAATTTTATTTTTCTAGGGTGAGACGCTTGATCTTTAAAGGGAGACTAGATTTTTTTTCAGATTAATTGCTAAATATGTAAATATAACGTGTTCGCAGGTTTTCGCGAGCATCATACATTGTAGAAATTATATTTGCGGTTTTTCTCGCGTATACAATATGTTAAATCAATAATATGTTAAATCCATGAGTAAGAGAAAGAAGTTACTCTGTTTCGATTACTTTGTTACAATAGCAGAGATGACCGTTTGATTCGAAGGGTCGCGGGTTCGATCCTCGCACCGGGACAAATATTTGTATGGCCTACAGATATTTATTTCGAGTCTGGGTGTTTGTGTATGTGTTGTATGTGTAAAACGGCACCCACGACACAGGTTTATACCTACTGTGGTGCTGTGAGTGTAAGCATATTTTTTATTTTAAGTGGAACCGCTTAATGAAATAAAGATACAAAATCAAATCCATGTGTCAGAGCATTTAATTGCACTTCCGTTTCGTACACACAGGTACAACCAACTAATCAATGCAAAACTAGTTTCGTAGCAGATGTGTGCTTAGAGTTGCTGTGCTTAGTGAGCTCTGATAACATTGAAATATCCATGAATTGTTCATTTTATAACGATGACGCATTTACGTATAATCAGTTTGCTTCATCTTCACCTCTCGAGTTGCACAGACTGCAGATAATTAATGAAATTCAGTTTTACAGCTATGCTCTAGGTACGTCCAAGCTATTGATTGAGTAGACTTGCTATTTGTGACCATGGTCTCTAGACGATAATTTAAGGGGACATCAGTATGAATTTGCTTCGAGGATACAAAAATTACTGTCCTCTAAACATACTATACTACGTTATTCGTAGCATAAACGATACGCACGATAAGTCCACATTTGGCGGAACACAGTCAAGCATGAACCAAATGCTTGAGGCAAGACATCGTCTGAGATTTGCAAGTCAGTCTACATTCGACGAAGTAGTTAACCTTCAGACGAAGGCACCACAACACTACAACATTACATAATATTACTTTTTGTAAAATTGCAGCTGAATTTGAATACAGTTTTATAATATCAGCCAATGAGACAAAACAGAAGGGCAACGTATCAAACGTCTAGACTTTGTGTAGATTTGTAATATTTATCTGGATGTCCTTGGGCTAAATTATTCACTTACCATCCATGTAAATTTTATACCTGTTTGCAATTTTCATGATAAAAATATTCTTCCTGCAACGTCTTTCGTCGCATTCAAGGAAATTTGCTGAAATATTCAGAAATGTAAAAGGCAGTATTTTATCAGTTTAAGGTATATAAATCACAGCGTTTGCAGCAGTTTCAGATAAATCACAGCTTTCCAGTGCGTGGGCGGCACTAACACCTACATACGGAATAAAAAGTAATAGATAGACTAGTGGCATAGGCATGGCTTTTTAATTTTACATTAACTTGCGTATGTATATTTTCATTTTCAGAAACATCTCATCATATTGTAATATCATCACCTTTTACGATTTAAATATGTCAAAAAATGTTTACATACATTTTCAATATCAAAACATTTTATGGCCATTCTAAAGTCAAGACTTCATGACATAAAATAAATATAACTACGTTAAGAAAAACCGACTTCAAAACTGAAAAGTAAAAAATAATAAAGATTTAATTGTAATGATATACTACCTATTATTTATATGTGCTATTTACTAATAGGTTTGAAGTTGGTGCCAAGCCTTAAACAAATAATTATATTTTAATCATTTAAATACGAATACGAGCAAATTAATACACTGAACAAAACGTAACCGGCGAATCGTAGGTGTTTGCTTGAATTCATGCATTTACCTCTGCCTACGCCTTCGGGGATTACAGGCGTGAAGTTACGTTTTAATACAATGAAATACCTACTTTAGTGATTTTGGCTTGGCACCGACTTCAAACCTATTAGTAAATAGCACATATAAATAAAAGGTAGTATATCACTACAATTAAATCTTTATTATTTTTTACTTTTCAGTTTTGAAGTCGGTTTTTCTTAACGTAGTTATATTTATTTAATACTTTTAAGTTTATTGCTGCATTGCCAATTAGATTAATGTTCACATCTGTTAAATTTGTAAAATCTGACTCTTTTAGCTTCGTGACAATAAGATACCTAATTAAAATTGTTTAGGTGTGTCGATACAAAATTATTACACGACTATACGAAATCAATGAAAAGAATTTATCCACGAAGGAGTAAATAAGCTGTGTTGTGTCGTCGATGAGTAAATGTGTCATTGTCACTTGTTGTCATCTTGTTGTCATGCGCATTAGGACTATCTAGGACGTCAGTGGATTCAACGCACTGTATGACAACTAGGGATTGCAATCCCGCAGCTTCTGCAATCCCGCGGGACTGATATACGGGATTGATCAATCCCGCGCGGATCCCGTGGGGTCTCGCATTTTAGAAATTTTGTTATAAAATCAATTGAAACTGCAGGTTTTAGGGTTCCGTAGTAAACAAGGAACCCTTATAGTTTCGTCAAGTCCGTCTGTCTGTCTGTTTGTCTGTCCGTCCGCGGTTTAGCGCAAAAACTATTGGTAACAAAGACTTGAAATTTGGCCTAAGTGTACCTTGATCACGCCGACAAAAAGGTAGAAAAAAATATGAAAAAAAAAACAAATATTTAGGGTACCTCTCCTACATGTAATGTTTTCTGTAAAGTGTGATTTCAAAAATGTTAGGGATGTGGTAATATCATTTTTCGATCATGTTAACAGTTCGTGACTTAATAAGCTTAAAAGTGCCAATTTTCGTTAGAGTCAAGTGTCTCCCTACTCTACCAACTAAACGGTTCTTGTTAGAAATTCAAATATACAATAGTATGTACATATAATGAAGTTAAAATTGGATAGCAATAATGTTTCTGTTTTTCTTTCACATCTCAATTCCATACACCATAAAATCAAATTCACTATGGAATTGGAACAGGACAATAAATTAGCCTTCTTAGATACTTTATTAATTAGAAAAACCAATAACACACTCAGTCACACTGTGTTTAGGAAGTCTACCCATACTGATAGGTACCTTAATGGTGAATCACACCATCACCCGGCACATTTATCTGCCGTTGGCTCATCTCTATTTCAGAGAGCACGAGGCATCTGTGACGACCACCATCTTCAGGGGGAGCTGAAGCACCTACGCCAGGTGCTACATAACAACAAGCTCCATGTACCACCCGTCCGTCACAGAGGCCGCGTGAAACCACCTACAGTAGAACGACAACCAGCCATACTACCTTACGTTAAGGGTGTCACAGATAAAATCAGCAACATTTTAAAAAAGAATTCCATTAAAACAGTTTTCAAACCATATAAAAAGATTCATCAGTATTTAAGACCCATTAAAAGTAATATTCCATTACAAAATTCTGGCATTTATAAATTAGATTGTGATTGTGGACTCTCATATATTGGTCAAACGAAGAGAGCTGTATCCACCCGCGTTAAAGAGCACATTGCTGATGTCTGCAGTCTGTGAACACATAGCGGATAAGCCAAACCATTACATCCGGTTTGATAAAATTTAAATACTCGCTAGAGAACACAAACCCATTCCACGAATGGTACGCGAGGCTATTGAAATTAAAAAACACCCAAATTTCAATAGAGAAGATGGATGGCGATTATCAACATCATGGGATCCCATACTTAGCAAGATTAAATCCCAGCCGCAGCAGTCTGCAAGACCTCAAGATACCATAAGTAATTATTGTGTTAATCCTGAACGCTACGCAAGGCGTTTACGAAATCGATGGAGGTAGCTACATATAATTTTTCAAACTTCTGTCAGACAAATGTCACCTCAGTCTGCCCGGGACCACGGAAGCTGAAAAGCGACCGAAACGTCGGGTTGATTTTAAAAATCATTTTAGTTTAATATACGCGAGATAAATCCGTAAAAATAGTTTTATTTCAATATCACACTTAAGTTGGCTTTAGCAAGTTTGAGTGCAATAGTCGATCAAATGTATTTTACTCGAAAATTTTGAAGAACTCCATAGAGAATATTTATTTATTTTTTCATTACATTACTCAAACCTAAAAACTACGAAACCCTACACTGCGCGTGGCCCGACACGCACTTGACAGGCTTTATAAAAATCAAGTTTTAATTTAGTACTTTTTTTAGCATTTGACAGAAGGAATATCGGTGTTTTTTTAGGTGAGTTTTAAGTAAATAATTTAAATATGTCGATCTCCATTCCGAAAACGAATGATACCTATACAATACTGTACTATTTTTAAATATTAGGTTTTAAACTTTTTTTTTTTTTTCAATTCCTTAACAGTAATTGGCAACATATTTATTTTATAAATAATTAAACTTATGCGTTTTCTAAGACGTCTCCTATAAAAGACCTAAAGATGTAGTGGTCAAGAACACAAAACGAATGGAATACGCTATTAAAATAACAATAAATTAAAAATAATACTTTTATCACGCACACACGACGCCCATCATAGTATTTTAATAAAGTCTGATTATACACAATGACAATTTTGCTGTCATAAATATCATATACAAAAAGTTTTGTGATACCTGCTTCTGGGTTTTCCTTCTGTCTAATTCTAAAAAAAAATACTTTAGTAAAATATGTCTCTCATATTACTGCAACAAAAGTATATTATTAAGTTTTTGACAAAATATTAATTAAGTAAGAAATATTTAGTACTGAAATCAGTTTTATAAGACCTTAATTTTTAAAATGTTTGGCATCAAGTTTTATTTAATTTTACCCTTACATCTAAAAACAGGTAAGGTAATCAAACTTATTAATAATGAGATTTAGAATGAATTTGTGCTTTCTCGCGAAACTTCACGAACGTTTTAGCAGCTAATTTAAATTTGCGGGATCCGCGGATCCGCGTTTTTAGGTGAGGGATCCACCAGACTGAAAAGAGGTGCGGGATCCCGCGGCATTGCGGGATCCCACTTTGCGGGATAGCAATCCCTAATGACAACTCGCCGTCTATTCTTATTCCTTTAGTCTGAGGTGAAAGCAAGTAGAAAAATGTTCATAAAATAAAAACTGATAGGCCTATCTGAATCAAATTTTTATGTGACCAATCCGAAACCATTCTGCATCAAACAAAAAAAGAATTTTATTTTTAAAGAAAAATGGAAAGAAAAATTTGACTTCAGGCGAGGCTCGAACTCGCGACCTACTGGGAATCTAGTCCAGCCGCTCTTCCAATTGAGCTACTTATTTCCATTTTTCTTTAAAAATAAAATATATTTCACAAGCATGTGTTAATGCGAAATAATATAAAAACAATTATTAAGCGACTTCTTTACGATATTCAATAAACTGAAAAGTCTATTATATCGGTTGCCTAACTAGCATAGTTGGTAATAGATGGCGCTACTGCTACCATAAAGCAATGCAATAGATGTGAAGGAAAGATTTGACAAATCGGGCAAGGCTTCAGTAGCTCAATTGGAAGAGCGGCTGGACTAGATTCCCAGTAGGTCGCGAGTTCGAGCCTCGCCTGAAGTCAAATTTTTCTTTCCATTTTTCTTTAAAAATAAAATATATTTCACAAGCATGTGTTAATGCGAAATAATATAAAAACAATTATTAAGGGTAAAAGCGACTTCTTTACGATATTCAATAAACTGAAAAGTCTATTATATCGGTTGCCTAACTAGCATAGTTGGTAATAGATGGCGCTACTGCTACCATAAAGCAATGCAATAGATGTGAAGGAAAGATTTGACAAATCGGGCAAGGCTTCAGTAGCTCAATTGGAAGAGCGGCTGGACTAGATTCCCAGTAGGTCGCGAGTTCGAGCCTCGCCTGAAGTCAAATTTTTCTTTCCATTTTTCTTTAAAAATAAAATATATTTCACAAGCATGTGTTAATGCGAAATAATATAAAAACAATTATTAAGGGTAAAAGCGACTTCTTTACGATATTCAATAAACTGAAAAGTCTATTATATCGGTTGCCTAACTAGCATAGTTGGTAATAGATGGCGCTACTGCTACCATAAAGCAATGCAATAGATGTGAAGGAAAGATTTGACAAATCGGGCAAGGCTTCAGTAGCTCAATTGGAAGAGCGGCTGGACTAGATTCCCAGTAGGTCGCGAGTTCGAGCCTCGCCTGAAGTCAAATTTTTCTTTCCATTTTTCTTTAAAAATAAAATATATTTCACAAGCATGTGTTAATGCGAAATAATATAAAAACAATTATTAAGGGTAAAAGCGACTTCTTTACGATATTCAATAAACTGAAAAGTCTATTATATCGGTTGCCTAACTAGCATAGTTGGTAATAGATGGCGCTACTGCTACCATAAAGCAATGCAATAGATGTGAAGGAAAGATTTGACAAATCGGGCAAGGCTTCAGTAGCTCAATTGGAAGAGCGGCTGGACTAGATTCCCAGTAGGTCGCGAGTTCGAGCCTCGCCTGAAGTCAAATTTTTCTTTCCATTTTTCTTTAAAAATAAAATATATTTCACAAGCATGTGTTAATGCGAAATAATATAAAAACAAAAAAAGAATTACGTAAATCGGTCCAGAAATCTCGGCGAAATTCGAATACATACATAAAAAAATGTATATGTATCGGTATACATATACATTTTTTTTATGTATGTATGCCGAATTGAGAACCTTCTCGTTTTTTGAACTCGGTTAATAACTGAACTACATTGAAACGAGAGTCATTATTTTAATTGAATAAAAAATTAGATATTTGAAATAATTTGAAACAAAAAAAAATTAAACGGATAATGTTCAATTTTTAAAGGTTCCATACCATAACAATTAAAATTTTACCATGTACGTACATATAAATATTTAAAAACCTTACATTCAAAGATAAAAGGTATAAAAGCAAAAAGAACTTTAATATTATCGTTCCAAAAATCTTATAATTCCTTTCATAGTTTAAATCAAAACATTTATCACATTACGAATATCAAGATAAAAATTGCAGTAAAGAGAAATGACAAGAAAAATGCTTTTAACATTCTAGGTGCAGTATTTGGATTTCCTAATTTTCCAGTTCCTGAAAGACAGATTAAATGTCGAGACTTAATTGCTAGTAGGTTGCAAACCCTCTAATAATGGGACGCTCAGAGGGAAATTTACTGAGATAAAAAATTCAATTAACATTTTACCGTAAAATCCTTAGTGCTAAAACAAATTTTACACTACACGATCCACGGGTCCTGTTTAGATGAACAGGGTGGTGTAATAAGAAACAGGGAGTTATAAATAGGGCAATCGAATAGAGCCAATTTCTCGACTTCCCTGGGACCCTGCCAATTGGTTAATGTAATAAGAAACAGAATTTTATTTAATAAAATGGGCGCATACTTGTGTAGACTGCTTGTATCAGTATAGTTTACTTCACCGGGCAATCAACGAGCCCAAAGTGCTCTCAGATTAAATATTTAAGCAACTGCCTATAGACAGGGCGTTGCTAGGGAGTGTGACATACACAATCTGCGCATTCATGTGAACTTAGCCTTAGTTTAACTGTATTTTTCTGCGTGTATGTATAAATTTTGTCCATTAAACCACAATAAGTTTTACTGAAAGTATATTTATTTTCGCGTTCGGGCAGAGTTTGAGTCATAATTTCTAGCATAACGTTTAAGCGGCACTCTTACTACGATAAATCGTACACTGTAACAGCTATTTCAGATCATCCGTCGCTCAGGGTCAACTGAGGTGAAATAGCCGTTTTCCGTGAAATACTTACCAATATTTTATATTTCACAAGACGAATTATGAGTATTTGTACAGACTGAATAAACAAAGTCCCTTATTTATTACGGGGTGAATCTGTTGAAAAATGGTTCCATCGTTGACTTTTTATCGATGAATTAAAGGTAAAGGTAAGAAGAATGTTTATAAGTGAATATAATTATTATTATGTTTCTTTATTTGCTATCAAAATCAGGAATTACCTACAAATGTAGACACCACCGCATTACCTATTTGCTATGTGGTCCTGGCTACCAAATAACCACGTAGGAGGAATCATTGATCTTCTAAGTTGACGTGTACGTGCGTATTTTCGGGGCAGTCAGAGAGCATATGACCCACGTAGCTCTATCTGTAGGCACCATCGCATTACCTAATCTATCTGCCACCAAAATAAATGTTCAGTGCTATAAGTATTGAGGAATGGCAACGCAGTGTAGGCTTTGGTTTTAAGGAAGATGATTATAGGCCTGACCACATCAGAATGGTAATTTACTAATTGAATATATTTTTGAAGTAATTTTACAATAATATTTTATTTGAAAACAAGTATTCAAAAGACAATTTAAATAAGTGCCAACTAGAACTTCTGTTTTAGGGATGGAATCATATTAAGACGTAATTTTGTCAGCTCGTTTAACTTTTCGTATTCGTCTTATTAGTTTTTAAATTGTGGCCATTCTTCAAAACGTTGTTAAACAATTTATCACAGCAATTAACTTGTAAAGTAGTCATCATTTTTTCACTCCTGAAAGTCGTTACAGAAAATAATTTGTAAGAAGCGAAATATGAAGTAACACATTTCAGAAAAAGATTGTTCATTACGGTTTTTGAATTGGAAAGATATAATTGTACCTGTGGTTATTAAGATACTTAGAAGTAGTGAAATAAACGTTCTCAATTTCACGCTTGTGTTCATCGTAAAATTGCGGAAACAAAGGATCACTTTGTTTTTTTTTTGGCTTCTTGATAAATGTTAAATTGATTACATATCATTTCGGTTTTTCATATCTGAAGTAGCATAGTAATGGTATCTGTTGTTCTTACCTACTATTCTCTATTCTATTTAAAATGTCGGAGGATATCAAGAATTATAGGTAGTACCTATATAATATCAATAGATTTTAAAGACTTACTTATCGCACTGAAACAATTACTTAGGTTGTTGGTGACAGACTTAGTTTGAGAATCCGGTGGGGAAATAACAATCTATTTTTTTCGGTAAAAAAAGATTATAAATAGCATTCCCAGAGCTTCATGGTTTACCAGTGCATAGATTAAAATAAATTTATAAATGTATCCTGTACATTTGTAAATCGAAACATGTCATAAAATTTGTTTAAAACTGCAACAAAGAAAGGGGAAAAGTAAGCATTATAAAAACACTAAAATGTCTTCCACACTGAATTTTGGGCATAGCGGCCAATGTCAACGGAGACTAGCCAGCTGCACGGGAGATATTATAGTGCACAAGTGTATGCTCAAACCACAGATCTGGGGGTGATCTATAGCTCAAACATAGGTGGACTCTCAACTCCCTCACTCTCAAAGCTCGATGGGACGGCGATCCTAGACAAACGGAGATAGGTCGGGTACAAGAGCAACGGCTTTACGTGCTCTGCGAGGCACGGGTACCGGACTTCGGGCTACTACTGTGAATTTCTTCAGAGAAGACACTCAATATTTTTTTTCCAGACCTAACCCGGAACCTCAGGTTTCACCCTTGCAATTGCGACTACCTAGTCAACGAGGTAGTCAAATCATTAAAATCAGCATTGCAATTAAAAACCAACAGCGGTATAAGAAATATACCGTAATAAAAAAATACCTAATGCCCAAAAATTAACACGATAAAAACTTCCCTTTTAGCAATTTAATTTAAAAAAGTAGCAGAGACTTTTATAATTATGAACGTCCATTGTAGCTGTAGGTTTGGCGTTAGACTTTGTATTATTATAAATTCGTCTTACGGGTGGAAGTGGTCGTTGAAAAGTTTTATTTTAAGTTTCGTTTTAAGTGTTTTTTATGACCTCCTTCCTGTTTTCTTTATTGTTGAAGTTACTTAGAGAGGCGTGAGGCTTATTTATATTGCTCTCGAATGTGTTATTTTCGATAGCAAACAGAATCTTAGTCATTAGGTAGACCTTGTATATTTTTCGCTTTATCGCCGAACTTACTTTATATTAAATTCATTTTTGTATGATTTCATATTTATTTTAATTTGCGATTCCTTTTTTATTGACATATTGTTGTATTTATTTTTAAAGTTTTATTTTTAAAGTTTTATTTATTAGTTTTATTCACTTAATTTTTTATGATTCGTATAATTCTAAGTGATGAAATGAATTAAGAATTGAACTATATCAGATATCTATGATATAAAAATCGCACTATTATTTGTACAATCGTACTTTTTTAAAGAAAAAATATTGAAACATTGTTATTTAAAAAATAATGGTATGGGCTTGGCCCGAGCGACTGATCTATCAGACGGGATAAATATTTTATTAAAACATCGACGACACAACGCAGCCTCCTCCATCGTCGATATAACTTTGATCTTGAGAATAAGTTTTTCTTTTTCTTCATTTATCATCATTGAAGGAATTGAAAAATTTTGTGATTATTATGTTTTAAGCAAGTAGTTTAAATTCTAATTTTTAATTTACTATTAATATACGATTTTTCTTTAACTATATGTAATGGTTATTCACTCTAGGTAGTTTATGATTTATTGACGCTTTGAAAGTATCTGTAAAGATCTATTCGAAATAAAAATATTTTCTGTTGTATTCTATTCTATTAAAAGTTTGAAATCCGTTAAAAGCGTTTATTTTACGTAACACACGTTAGTCTGTTGTTATTAGAAATTGATACTAGCCAGATGAATCGCTCACGGCCTGTGATATCCGTTGTTATCGACGCACCTAATATCCGGCACTGAAAACAATGATTAACCACGTTTTATTTAGTTGAGTTGGCCGGATTTTTATTTGTATGATCGACTCCATTTAAATCTGTGAATCCGATTTTCGGCTAGGCCGGCTAGACCAACGAAAATATTTTTCATATTTGTTTCTTATTCATTAACGTTATGACAACGCTGAATAATCAGTAATACAATACAAATAACTAAAGCTACAACAAATAATTGTTTTTTATATTATTTCGCATTAACACATGCTTGTAAAATATATAGTTTTTGAAAGAAAAATGGAGAGAAAAATTTTACTTCAGGCGAGACTCGAACTCGCGGCCACTGGGAATCTAGTCCAGCCGCTCTTCCAACTGAGCTACCGAAGTCCTGCCCGATTTGTCAAATCTTTCCTTCACATTTATTGCATTGCCTTATGGTGGCAGTAGCGCCATCTTTTGCCACACTATGCTAGTTAGGCAACCGATATAATAAACTTTGCAGTTTATTAAATATCGTACAGAAGTCGCTTTTACCCTTAATAATTGTTTTTATTTAACTACAACAAATACTTACGTTGATTTTTAGTGGTATTATAGCGACTGTTTTCATTCTAGTTTCTTTATCATTTAATGTGCTATATTTTTATTGGTTGTTGGTATACCATTGTATGGTGTTGGTATTGGTTGTTGGTATACTTTTTTGAGTAAACATTATAATGTTTACTCAAAAAAGCTCCAACAAGTAAACTGTTGGGAGGTGAGGTATATGAGCTATGTGGTATATATAGGTAAATGAAATATATGAACATAAAACAAATCTGTCAGTTTGACCGTCATATACTCAAAAACTCATATTGGATTAAATTGATTCGCAATTTTATTGCGGAAATAATTAAATCAATACCGCGATAATATAATGCGTTTACGTCCTCTTTATCATTCGAGTGTAAGTTTTAATCCATTTTAACCATGATTTTAGAATCCAATTTAATGTTCTTTGACCTGCAGTCGATTTTTTGTATTAACCAGCAGAATTCGTTTTCCAATTCACTTTATACCTAGGGAAAGTTTACGTAACTTTAACGTTACTACGGTGTAGAGTCATAAATAATTCATGATTTCTGGGTGTGACGGGAGAAAATTGATTATAATGTAAAAAGGGCTACATTTTAAATCTCCAGTATTTATCAAGTTAAACAAAAGTTATCCTAATTACGACTATGTCAATCAAAAATAGTTATTAAATTTTCTATTAAAATACTACTTTAATTATTTCTTGTTTTTTTTTTAGTTTTACTACTTGCTCTAGTTTGAGTACTTAGAAAAACAAGAACGCCTTCTTGATAAGTAGATACTTTCGAAACGAATTCACTAAAAGCAATAACAATGTTGTTAATGGATATACCTATTTATGATGGTACGTTATAAAGGTCCTTGATAATTGCCACTCAAATAAGTTATATTAATCTTTGAAGTATCTGATCAAATACTTGCAAAGGAATTGCGAAATTAATGTTGACTATAATTATCTCTACCCATAGAGCAACGCGGCCCACCGGTCGCAGCGGGTCCTGACGTTGATGTTTTACCGTGTTTCTTAATTTTAACATTTTTCGATATATATTTTGATTAAATTGTAATAAATAATATACGTGCACGTAAATATTTGAAATCTAAAGTGTTATTTGTACATTCAGTAACCCACCTTAATAAATCCAATGTAGACGGTGTTCGAAATCCGGAGACGGATATACGATTTTCGAAACAAGGGCAACCGAGTGGAATAGCCAGTAATTTTGTAAAGGCAACGTTGCCATACATCTAATTCAACGATCCGTACAAGATAGGTATTGCCTCCTGACCGGAGCACTTTTCACATTTTTTTGTCAATCCCTGTGGGAATTTAGTGTCCGTAACGTACGCATTTACATTCTTTACTCTGTTCCTGGGTAACTGGTCTAACCTGTCTATGCCTCTCCAATAATCCATAACAATGTAATGTCATAACAATACATATAAATTTAAGACAATACACGTCTTTTTTGTTTATCACACCATCTTTTCACTTTGACTCCAGATTAAGCTGACGCAATTGTCATTGTGTTGTAGTTTTAAAAGGTTGGGGAAAAAGTTTCTTCGCATTTTTTAAGATAATTCAAAACATTTTTTAATAAACTTTATTTAAATTTAACTACATACATACTTTATGTATGTACCATTTTGTTCGATAACCTTTTGCCATTTTGTAGGTAGGGACATGATCCCATTGCTTTAAAACTTTTGGGACTTCTCATCAAAATACCGCGACAAGTGGATTTGGCAGTCCTCTCGTGATGTTAACCTAACATTGCATAAAGAATTCTGAAGAGACCGAAACAGGTGGAAATCTGAAGGTGCAAGGTCAGGACTATACGGCGGATGCATTAACACCTCCCAGCCAAACTCTCTTAATTTTTGCTGAGTGGCTATAGATGTGTGAGGTCTAGCGTTATCATGATGAAACACCACACCCCTTCTGTTGATCAATTCCGGCCGCTTTCTCTCAACTTCTTGCTTTAATCTCATCAGTTGTTCGCAGTAGAGTTCAGAATCGATAGTCCTGTAGTAATGATAGGTAATAGCTCATAATGAATAATGCCCTTCCAATCCCACCACACACACAACATCACCTCATTGCGAGTTGACCCGGGTTTCGCCACAGTCTGTGAAGCCTGACCGGCCTTTGACCACGACCTTTTTCGCACGTTCTTGTCGTACGTGATCCACTTTTCATCACCAGTTATCAGCTTCTTCAAAAATGATTCGGTTTCATTACGTCCTAATAAAGAATCACAAATGAGTACACGGTTCATTAGGTTTCTTTCAGTGAGCTCGTGAGGTACCCAAATATCGAGCTTTTTTTTGTATCCAGCTTTTTTCAAATGCGCCAAAACTGTTTTGTGATCAATTCTCAGTTCTTCAGCTACGTCGTAACTACTGATATGTCGATCTTGCTCCACTTTTTCAAAAATGGCATCCATTTTATCCGTAATAGGGCGACCAGAGCGAGGTGCATCTTTGACATCAAAATTTCCGGATTGAAAACGCTTAAACCAAATTTGTGCTACTCTCACAGACACTGCACTAGGTCCATAAACATCGCAATTTTTTTCGCGGCTTGCGTTGCATTTTTTGTAATAAAATTTTAAAATGTATCGAATTTCTTCATTAGATTCACTCATCTTGACAGTACGAAAAATAAATGAAATATTTGTATCTAGCTGGTTTTGGTATCATTGAAAGTTAAAATTTTAAGGAACATAATTCCAAATTCAAATTAGGCAAATGTGTGATTGCCTAATTTGAATTTGGAATTATGTTCCTTAAAATTTTAACTTTCAATGATACCAAAACCAGCTAGATACAAATACTACAGCCAAAGAGATTTTATTACTAGTTCATACATACTATAATGCGAAAAGACTTTTTCCCCAACCTGTTATCTCACTAAAGTATCTGATAAAAACCCATACCCTTTTTCCACATAATTTAATTAAGCAGGTTTAGGCCTAAGTTTGCTTAATTAAAATAGAAATATTTTTTTATTGTTTGGTTTTTCTAAACAATTATAATGTTTTAGTTTTTGTTTTAATTGTGTTGTTTAGTTACTTGTCATATTGTTAGTGAAGTTAGTGATAGAATCAGTTTTCAGTTTCCTGACGATATTCATCTCATCTTAATTCTGTTGGGGCTGACTTATGACAAATCATGACATTTGCCAATTATAGTACCCTTCTTGTAAAAACGGAAAAAAAAATAAAGTAGACGTAGACACGTCATAATAAAATATCACATCATTACATAAAATATTCATAAATTTGTTCCAATACCAGTAAAGATGGTAAAGAAGAAAGGCACGTTTGGTGAAAACGTGCTTTATCTAAATACATGTCAAACACGACCAATTTATGTACAATATATTGAACATGAATAAATTTAATATAAATGTAATGTACATAAAAATAACATTATATATTGTGTAGGACGTATATTTCACCAGAAATAAAATTTTGTATGTTTGCAAAAATTGTTAAGTATATTTTAAACTAGGTACCTAAACGTGGTTGTACTACATTAAAAGGGGTATATTTTTGTTTCAATATACTCTAAACCGTAACTCATACAATAATATAATACTTTACGGTATATATTAAAAATAATTTAATTCTCAAGTCTCATGTGTTTGTAATGAAAATACCTAATAACTCGCCTTCCCGAAGGGATAGACAGAATGCATACATGCAAGCATACATACAAATGCATTAGCCAGTTACTCATCATAGTAAAGCTGGGGGTTAGGGGCTGTTATCTCCTTAACACAGATCGCACTAGTGATCTATCTAGGAGGACGGTTAGGATGGTATAATTTTAAAGCTTTTTAATATATAATCTTGTATTGTATAAAAAAAATATTGTAATAGATTTAAGCATTTAAAAGAGAAATAAAGAAATTATCTTATCTTATCTTATCATCACACGTATAAATAAGTAACTGGCATAATATAAGGGCACGTTACCAAACTCTCAGGACACTGGGAAACTGCCGAAAAATCAAAGCATCTCAAATGTAATTACTTACCGGCTCGAGTATCAAACCACATTTTTTTAGTATCGTGTGTGGCGAGTAGTTTTAATTGCAATTTAAAATGGGAAACAGTGTTAATTAAGCCTGACGTAGCTGTTTCTGCAACAGAATCGACTACGCCGTAGCCAGTGTAGTCTGTAGTCGAAGGTAAGTTATGCTTAAAATTCGTGATTGCTTCCGATTCGTGAGACCGGAGCTGTAATCAAGGGATCAGATAAATTTATAAATATTTAAGGTTTATTTATATGTAACTAGCTGATCCGGCAAACTTCGTACCTCATGTACATGAAATAATGTGTCAAAGGTTTGATGGATACGGACTATTTGTGTGGGAAAATGAAATTGTGGTTTTTACTATTCGCCTTCAATTTCTTCATATTTTCTTACTTACCTTTTAAACCTTCCCTGGACTTCCAAAAATCATTCAAAATCAAAATTAGCCAAATCGGTAAAGCCGTTCTCAAGTTTTAGCGAGACTAACGAACAGCAATTGATTTATATATATATATATATATATATAGATACTATCCCCCTTAATCATAAACGTATTTTAGCTAAATTGTTGCTAATCTCTCCTTTGTCTTTTTCTATCTTGCACATTATTTGACAATGCAACTGACAAAGACAAAGCATTCTATAGCTAAAACGTATCTAATGTACGTTTATGAATAAGGGGGTATATATACGAGTATAAGGATTGGTTAATCTTTGCGATTGCAGTCTTGAGGATTAAGTTGTTTTTCATGTTTGATAGCTAGATCGCCAACTAACTATTAGTTGGCGATCGCATTGGGGGTAGTTTTATCACGGAACGCTGCTGCCCATCCCGTATTATTATATCTACCGCCCTATTGGAATGGTTTGATCGCCACTGTTTGGATGAATGGCTGCACTAGCGGAAGAATTCTCCTCCACTAGAAGGCGATGGGGTCGATACGACAATTTTTTTTTAATTAATGAAAGTGGCAAACAAGCTTGCAGTTCACATTGATGTTAAGTGATGATTGCAGCCTATAAACACAAAGACCAGAGGTCAAAATTCAGATGCGTTACCACTCCTGAAGCCTAAGGTGTTATACCTCTGCGCCGGAAATAACACGGCCGTACAATACCACCTAACCGGAACACGACAGTGCTGAACACAACCATTTAGCGACAAGTATATAAGGTAATACGGTGGTGCCTACGCCCGCGATCTGTCACTGGAGCTCTACCACAAGTATAAGCATCGATAAACATACAGACGATTCTAAAACAAAACTGTAAACTATTCATGATCACAACAAACTAAGCTTAATGCTCACCGTTAACAAAGGGTGCTAAACTCCCTCAACAGTCCACAAGCCCCGCTTCGCCAAGTGGAAACAATAACCAGTCAATGCCCATCGTTACACCAGTTAACAACTACTGCTAAAATAACGTAGGCTCGCAATTGAACATGAAAATCAAAGCAGGTCGATCGATTAGTGCATTCCAGCTTACAAAGATTCTTTACATGAGTGTGATACCGGACTTCGAATATAGTTGTCCGTCTGTCTGTCTGTCCGCGGTTTAGCGCAAAAACTTTTGGTACTAGAAACGTGAAATTTGGTACAAGTATACAGCTTAATCACGCCGACAAAGTGGTAGAATAAAAAAGTGAAAATAAAAAAAATATTTAGGGTACTTGCCCTACATGCAGCGCGTGGATATTTTTTTTATTCTTCGTTTTCTATGTAGTGTGGGATATCGTTGGATAGATCTATAAAAAAGTTAGGGATGGGCTAACATCATTTTTGTAATAGTTAACTATTCGTGACTTATTAAAATTTAAAGTGCCAATTTTCGTTAGTCAAGTGACCTCCTCCCCCGTATCAACTTAAGATTGTTGTAAGAAATTCAAACGTTACGGCAATAGTAGCTATAAGGAAAACTATCACACGTAAGTTAACTACATGTTTGCGAGTAATAGTCGACTAAATGTATGTTACTCGAAAATTTCGAATAACTCCACAGATTTTTTTTTTCATTACATACTTTACTCTGTAACTACGGAAATATACGCCGCGCGTGGCCTGAGATGACCGGTTTTTTTAAATAGAAAATCTCACCTGCTTTGCAAATAATATCAATGCTTTGAAATTTTAACTTTTATATGTGGTACAATTTTATAAATATAGCAAAGACCAATCATATACGGCCACCGGCGGCGAGACACAATTGAATTTCAATTGTCATATTTTTCTCATGTCTGGAGAGATTAAGTGAATTTTAAACTAAAACTCTAAGCAATCTATAAATACATATGCTTTGTACGGATCGTTATTACTTATTAGGGTGTTAAACTGCCTCCAGAGGGTCCACAACCCCCGCCTCGTGAAGCGGAAACAATAACCAGCCGATTCCAATCGTTACTACAGTTAACAACTACCGTATGAAACTATTTTACTGATATGTGACTGATCCATTATTTTAACTGTTGGTCGAACTTTGATTCCAGAGAGTCAGACGACAGTGTTTATTAAATATTTTTAGATTCACCGAATCAGTCTAAAGCCATTCACAATATTAGTGCCATAATTCATATCAATACATAGTTTTTAATAATAATAATTTGACGACCCGGTTAGTCCAGCGGTGTGAGATGACCGTTTGATTCGAAGGGTCGCGGGTTCGATCCCCGCACCGGGACAATATTTGTATGGCCTACAGATATTTGTTTCGGGTCTGGGTGTTTGTGTATGTGTTGTATATGTACAACGGCACCCACGACACAGGTTTATACCTAGTGTGAGGCTGTGACGTTAAGAGTAAAAAAAATAATTCTTTAGGACTTTTTAAAAAAGAGTTGCCTACCCGGTCTTGCCGCATATTGTTGTACGGAGACACTACCATGATTCAACTGGGCGTGCGTTTTAGCCGAATACAATTTTGTCATTGTGGTTTCTGTTAAACTATTTTTCCAAATTACTTACTGTACAGGACCATTATTATCTACTTTAAAGTGTATAGAACTCAACTATTCATGAAACTTTTGCAAAAAGTTGGGTTCATTGTAAATTAAATAAAACACCATTTAGATGCAACATTTGTACGGCGTGGTGTTCGTTTGAATATTTTATTTTGAAGCAGTATTATGTTCATGAAGAAACACGAACATCACAAACATGACAACTGAACGGTGCTAATTTACTAACTAATATTTACCGACATACCTATTTTTATCTTCGAATTTCAAATTCGCGGTGTTCGCGTTTGTGCGTTCAAATTTCTCTGAATACGTTTTTTGATGACTGACGACAACTGATCGTTCCTGTATTCACGATTTGGTCTTCATACAGCGTAGTTTTCATTGTTTTAGACCCATCGCTTTTGTTTTTATGCTAGTAATATGCCATGGAATTACAAGCTTTCTGCTTTACTTGCACATTTAATCATCATGAGGAAGACCTACATACATAAATTGGCGTATCGACTACGTTAATATAATAAAGAACTACTACAACTCAGAAATACCGCTACCGCACATAAACCTCAAATTTAAACAAAATAGGATAAATAAGTACCTACGTACTTTCCTAATAATAATCATTCTTCAAATAAAAGAATAAAAGTTGCCCTGTGATAACTCTGTTGGAAATTGTTGTACAAAAATCATAAGCTGAGAGGCGGGGCCGCAGATGTACGTGTGCTCGAAAGAATTGTTTCCTTACTATGTAGGTTTTCTCCATTCCTTCATTTTCTGTTGGCACTGCGGTCTGCCCGAGGCTATACGAATCGTAATTTTACCAAAACCTAGTTTCTAGATCAATTTGCCGGTGTCTTAGGAAATTTTTCAATATTTTTCTGCTGTGATAAAAATGAAGGGTTACTTATTGTACAGTAATCTTTTTAATATTGTACGCTGTGATTTTCAGTTGATCTATGAATAATTATACAATTTTTTTTTGTATATTTGTTCTCCTTTTTTTATTAAGCACCTCCAGTTTTTTAATACCTATTCAAAACATACACACAATATCATTGATGTGATTATCCGCAAAAAGCAAGACAAATATGTCATAGGGAATCAGCTACAAGCTATTAAATGACAGCTACAGCTTTTAAATTAATATAATTACTATTTTATTATTCAAGAACTTTTCAGTTCTGCCGGATCTCTCGGAGTGCAACTCGTTTTTTTTTCTGTCACATACTCTGCCTGTCCGGTAAAGGACTTGGCCTGAAAATACATACATTCTATATTATTTACTGCATTCCAACGTAAAACAAAATTAAATACTTATAAGGGTCATAGCTGATTACAGCCACCGCCTCGTTTTACGGCGTCCTCTCGTTGTCGACGCGCGCGGTCCACTTGGGAACAGCGAGTTGGCTATGCAAAGTCAACCCAAGACAAGCTAGTGGTCACCGAGAAGTCCACTCGCCGTCCGAGCGTGGACTGCGCACCGCCCGCGCGTCGGCTTGTGGTCGAGGCGATACGGTGTGTCTGTAATGAGCGCAGACCGCTCGCGGCGGTCGGGCGCTGGTCGGATGCCGGGTGGCTCTAGTGAGCAATGACCCTTATGTTTATGACATAAACAATAATACTAGATCAAAATATTTTTTTGACCAGCTTTTTGTATGAAATATACACGGAATAGATGGAAATATCGCTATGTGCATCGGTAAAAAGTTTTAATATAACCTGGTATGAAATAAAAAGCAATGCGTTTTATTTTAATTTCTAGAAAGACCGATCAGTTCACTCTTACAATATACCTACTCCTATTATAAGTATAATTATGTAGATAAAGATACTTTTATGAATACCAATAAAATGACATGGTTGGGTCTGTACGGAGAGCTCACTTACTTGGAAAAAAATAAGGCTTTTATAGTTCATTTACATAACAGTTGAAACATTTTTCCTTACAATTTTTTCTAAGGAAAAATGTATGTATAAATAAAGTTGAAGATATCCTAATGGTTCATAGTAGTACCGTTTTGTAACACGCATCTTCATTTTGACGCCTACGCCCGCGAGCTTCGTCACTGGAGCTCTACCACCAGTAACAACCTCTTGTTTTTGTCCCCCGTTTATGTGATTTCAGTTTAAAGCTCGCCAGTGTATATCTGGAACCTTTTAAGTTTTTCCTATATTGTGCTATGACTAATTGTTTAATTTTCTTTATGACGCTGAAATAGATGTAGACGCTTTGTCGCACCTGACACCCGAGATTTTCTCCAAATGTAAGAATTTTTGTCAGACGAAAAAGATAGGTATTTTGACTGTATGTTACATTTAAATAATAATGTCATTTTTGATTACCTTTGATTTAGACAGACAGACAGACAGACAGACAACAAAAAACATTTTGACAGACAGACAGACAGACTCTGTCTGTCTGTCTGTCTGTCAAAATGGTAAAAAATGTTGTTTTGGCATATGTGCCGTGTATACACACATATTATGCATTTAGTAAAAAGCGGTAATTTTTATATTACTAACAAACACTCCAATTTTATTTATTTGTATGTGTAGATAACATCGTATAATTATCCCAACTAGGTACACAAAACATTGAAAACATCAAGGAGATGATATCAATGAATTATGACTGGCTAAAAGAAATTAATTAAACTTCAAGTGAACTAATAACTCCTTAAGTAAAGCCTTTGCCTTTGATACTTTGAGAAACTTAAAAAAAAAAAAAAAATGTATGCGTTGGCACGAGAAATAGTGGACGGAGAGAATGTAATCTGTGAAGGAGCTTCTCAGACGCCGCTTGTATAGCTCAGCTTATGAGGAAATCTGCGGTGTTGGAGCATAAAACGCTATTCCGCTTTGTTTTACAAATAAACGTCGGGGTCGTTGAGAAACTTCAAAGAAGATGTTAACGAAATAATATTTTAACACTTCTTTGGCGATGAAATTTTTGGAGTGTGAACTTCTTTAACGGAGCCTTGCACTATTTATGATGGGTAAAAAATGATAAAGACGCATCAGGACGTTTTAGGGTTCCGTAGTAAACAAGGAACCCTTATAATTTCGCCATGTCCGTTTGTCTGTCTGTCTATCTGTCTGTCCGTCCTCGGTTTAGCGCAAAAACTATTGGTACTAGAGAAATTTGACACAAGTATACACACCTAAATCGCGCCGACAAAGTGGTAGAAAAAAAACGTGAAAAAAAAACATATATCATTGTGTAACGCGCCGACATATTTTTTATTTTTCTTTAAAAAATGTTAGGGATGTTCTAATATCATTTTTCGATTAAGTTAACCGTTCGTGACTTATTTAGGTTTAAAGTACAACTTTTCGTTAGAGTCAAGTGTCTCCCCTTTCTACCAACTAAACGGTTGTTGGTAGAAATTCAAACGTTACGGCAATAGTAGGTATATATAACTAAATTAAAAGGAAAACTTTCACACTTAAGTTGGCCTTACAAGTTTGCGAGTAATAGTCGACCAAATGTATTTTACTCGAAAATTTTTAACAAACTGTGCCAAATTTTAAGTTTCTAGTGCCAATAAATTTTGCGTTAAAACGTATAATATATTAACGTCGAAGTCAACTATAATATATTTAGTTGTTCAATCAATAGACTAGCGCCTATCACCTTTATAAAAGCGCAATTCAGTTGAATAAGTGCTATATATAGTCAGCCGTAACATCTTATACAACATTACTCTCACTCTATATTTGTTACCGGACCCAGAACACCCCGATACGGAGAGCACTGATACTATATCCAATTATTAGTTCATCAAGATAGGAAAGTTTGAATTTGCTACCGCTACAATTATGTTTGAAGGAAACAATACCATTAAATTCTAAGTAATTTCCCACCGCTCTTTCCATCCCACATGGTTTAATATAATATAAGTTATGACGACTCTGTTTGTAAAACAATAAATTGTTCCATGGTAAGGTAAGATGAATGTCGAAAGATATCACTTTTAAAGTTTGTAATGCCGGTACGTCTTACGAATATATGTAGGTATTCAATTGAAAAATAAAGCGGTGTTGAAGCATTTTTTTTTATACACCCACACAAAGACCAAGGTCAAAATGCAGATGCGTTACCACTCCTGAGGCCTAAGGTGTTATGCCTCTGTGCCAGAAATTACAGGGCCGTACATTACCACCTGACCGGAACACGATAGTGCTGAACACTACCATTTAGCGGCAAGTATATTAGGTAATGCGGTGGTGCCTACACCCGCGAGCTCCGTCACTGGAGCTCTACCACCAGTAAAAAGCAATGTCATACAGTTTCTGTTACTCACGCCCACACTACGTCATAGTATAAGAGCAAGAGGTAACGCTTCATAATAATTTAAAGTAGTACAAAATATAATTTTGACGCGCGTATACATTGTTATGTTTTGTACGTGACAAAATTAAATGCCTCGCTTCTTGTATGTCCTACTCAACACTACTCTGTTTGATTCTGTACCAAATACTTATTATATTTATCGAGATATTTTTTCTTGTTGGTAGCGCGCCTACGGAGTGGAAATCGATGTACTTTTGAAAGGCGTTCTATAAGGGTTTACCAGTGACGATTTAAAGGGAAAGTGGCTTCAGGTTAAATGGGGACGATAAATTAGTTGAAATATGAACTTGAGTACATTTTAGTGTTTTCCTTTGAGCCTTATTTATCACAAGGAAAGATTTTAAGGCAATATTTTCGTGGAACTCAAGCCTATTTTCAGGGATATTGCTTTATGTTTAGAGGCCAAATTTAAGTGACAACTTGACAGTCTTATAGTTGATTTAGTGTCAAATAAAGCCGTCGCCTATTTTTCTCCGTAAAAATTTTTTGTTTATATATTTATTACTTTGATGTCCTCAAATTTCGGGGAAAAAGTGAAATTGGCTTTATATATTATGATAGTAAGTTCAGTCGATATTATTAATAGATAATTATTATTCCAAGCGTTGTTTCACCATTGTGCTGTAAGTGTAGGTATGTATTGAATTCACTGTGCTAATCGGCCAGTTTCATTACTTTAACAAAACCTGATAATTTAACACGCAAAACCTCTTACATGAAATATTTTACATGGCAAATAAATATTTAAATAATCGCTATATTTTACGTTACATATAAAAACCCAGTTTTCGCCAAACTTAAGGCTCGCTTCAAGCACTTACAAATCATGTGCATCCTCAAATATTTGAACCGTGTCACGTCCATGTCAAAGCTAAAGTCAACCTCTAAAACCTGAATCCACTAGACACACCATACATATTTGAAAAGTAGGTACCTACTGCAAATAGAGTATTTTACACGCCGGTCACAGCACTGCACTCGTGGATAGGAAATTAATGGTTACAAAGTATTATATTCACTGGTGGTGGTAGAGTTCCGGTGGTGTTCTTGCTCGGGGTGGCGGCATGAAAACGTAGTAACCACAGAATTACCTAATTTATTCTCCGCCAAATAGTAGTTTTCAACACTATCGTGACCGGTTAGGTGGTATTTAGCAACTGCATGGTTTTCAACCATCATTAATAGAACAAAATAAATAAATCTTACTTTTTAAATAAAATAAAAACCGGTCAAGTGCGTGTCGGGCCACGTGCAGTGTAGGGTTCCGGAGGTTCTAAGTTTCTTACATCAACCAAGTGCGAATAAAATTACTATTCGCACTTGGCTGATGCCAAGTACGAATTACTATCACGATTTCATTATTCGATTTTTATGTCTATTTGTTTCAAATAGATATAAAAATCGCCATTGTTTATGTCTATTTGGAACATAAACAATGGCGCCAGGCGTCATTTGTACCAATAGTTTTTGTGCTAAACCGCGGACGGACGGACGGACGGACAGACAGACAGACAGACGTATATGGCGAAACTGTAAGAGTCCTTTGTTAACTACGAAACCCCAAAAAAGGTACCTTTATGAGATCACTTGTGCCTCTGTCTGTCCGTTTGTCACAGCCAATTTAAATTTGGTCCACATTTGTACCTAAATTAGTGAATCAAATACGAACGTGTAACGAAAATAAATGAATTTTAAACATAGGACCAACTTTTGGTGTATAAATCGGGGAATATAAAAAATCTTACTAACTATACCTATTATGCGACTTATTGTAAGACAGGACTTATTGTGAGAATTTACCACTACAATAGTTTTCGCATTCATCAATCAATATCTTTTACAACTATCATTAACCATAATTTGACCCATAGAACCATTCTATTGTTTTGTTTTTCCGCAACTAAGTTATTCCAATAAGGGAAAACAACAAACAACTTTTCAATTTGCAGTGAAGTTATCGATATTCATTCAAGAAACACTTTTTACGATTTGATGACCAGAAAAGAACTGAATAGGTATAATGTGAAGATTTTTAATAAATCCATTTAATTACTTTTATCCACTTCATCACATTTTAATTTAGGTAAGTAGTCGATCAAGCCGAGGTTTTCAATTATAGTCTGTATTAAAAAGAAGTAGCTTCTGGAATTACAATCAGTTTTTGTAGCGATGACAAGATAAGTCAGCTCGTTACCAATATTTTCGATCAAGAACTCGAATCAAATTTTAAATTTGTAAGTGTTGGGTACAAACTTAGTGAAACTAGAATTAGAAATGTGAAAGTGTCTTTGGCTCTCAGTACAGACAGAGAATATGTAAAAATACTACGTATAGAATGGACACTTCGACGTCCCGCCCGATTTCCCCGCATCACCCAACCTCCTCCCCTCTTATGGGCGACGGTTGGTATTTTCTACGTGCTACGCACACAGGTGCACGTGTAAATACGTCACTGATTGATGGCTGTGTAATAGAGACCAAATTAAGCGTTTGTATGGAATTTTGGCGGGGTGTCCGCGGTGTGGTACAGTATAAAAATGTATTATACGATATAAGATGGTGCTATCCAAATAATATACAAATACTTGCTATCAAGTAGGTATAGTAACGTTTTGACGACTAAATCCCTGAACCGACTGTGATTGAATATAACATACTGATAGTTTGAACCAGAAGATGAAACATGGGCTACTAATAGCCCTTTCGGGTGAAAAGTTGTCAAAACTGCACACGACTGAAATAGCGTGAAACAGGTATGTGAAGGTAGGTAGGTAGGCCTGAAGCAACACGAATTGTAGGGATTTATGGGTCCTTTTTTATCCATATACTTCATAATTACAGAACATTTGTAACTTTGCAAGACATTGTCCTAAATTCTTCAGTTACATAGTCTTGGGTGACGTAAAAGCTTGGTTTCACAACAAAGAGGATTCCAGTTACGAAAAGACAAAACAATGTCGCGCAGATTGCTATCGTTATCCGACGATTGCTCTGAAAAATGATATTTTCCCATCTTTGATGAAGAGGGAAGTCGGAACAAATTCGAAATTTCTTTCCGGCAGTTATTTTTTGCAAGTTGAGTGAGTGTCAATGCTTCGAGTTAAATTCCATTTGGAATGTCTTCAGTAATGTTTGATTTAGTGAGCTTTGTAAAATAAAGTTCAATAGATAAATCATGCTTTCATAGGTTTTCGTGTTACAATAATTATTTTGAAAGAATAGGATATATTAATGGGCTAACACAGGGTAATTTTTTAATTAGTATCCATTATTATGGACAACGTTTACAATGGACTTAACCTCAAAAAAAAATTCAGCTGCCACATAATATGTACAAAATGTTTATCGTCGAGCGGCTAAATATATGACTTTATTTCGCCATTTCATTTCACAGTATTCGCCCCTTACTAAAAGTTGTTCATAATGATGAATAAAACGACCTCTTAAAAATATGAGTACCTAATGATAAAAAATTACATGCTTAGTTAGTGAAAGAATACAATGCTTAGTTAAATTACATCTTATCTGATACGAGTGAATTCTCATGAATAGAAATGTTCAGTATAATTACGTGTAAGTAAAGGACCCTAAAAAGAGATACATAGCTAATTATCATACATCACATTGACTCAGTGTGGTATGGTTAAAGTAGGTTAATTGGTAACCACCAGTCAGAATTTTCAAAAGCCTTTTGATGTTACATGACTTCATCTGATTTGTAATTACTATGCGACAAATCCTCCAAATCTACGAAACCAAACAAACAAAAGCGAAAATAATGTCAAGCCGGGCTCTATGAAATATGAATTTAAAGTGTGACATCTTAAAATTTCCGTACGATATACTGTAAAATATAAAGGTTACTTAAGTCCTGACATATATATACAATAGGTAACAACTTTTGTGCTTAGGGTATGATGTTCTTAATATGGCAAAACATAAGTGCGATTAGAGATACTAAACTTCTCTGGAAATGGAGGTTTATATGGTTTTAATGATGAAATGTGAACAACCCCATGAGAAGCGTGGTCGAGTAACAAGTTCATAATGTTATGATATGTTTGTAAAATTTAGAGGTTGCGGGAAGGTAAGCGCAATCAAATGATACCAACACGTTATTTAAACAAAATTAAACAAACGCGACGGTCTGTAGAGGTATATCTTTAAAAGGACTCAATTTAAGTGGAAAAATACGATAGAGATTACTTGCACAGAGCATTTTGCTTAAAGTGGAAATTAGCTATCAAGGTTCTATCGAGACTATCTATCTTAAAACATTTTATAGATCTAAAAAGACAATGCCCACACGTCAAGACCATATGTAGACAGGTCCTCACGAGGTGGCCCGGCAATCTGGTGAAGGTTACGGGAAATCGTTGGATGATGGCGGCCTAGGACCGTTCGTTGTGGCTTTGGGGGAAGCCCATTTTTCCTGCTTTTGCCTGAAATTATGATGATGGAAAAGATACATTGTATCGCTAGGACAGAGCATGTCAAAATAAATGTGCATACTAAGTACTTTTGAAATCTGTGTGAAATTATCTAGTAAGAGATTAGTTTACCATTTTATTGTGGAATATTGAGATCTGTTCTCCCTTTTATTTGCATTGTATTAATTTTTGAGAGTAACCCTATTGATATTGAAACTTTTTACTGGAATAATTTTTAAATTAATACAATATTTTTTCGTACAAACAAAAACAGTATTGCAGAACCCCATCAATAAATCAACACGAAAATCGTCGCAAATGCTAATTTGTAATCGACATTAACCCCTTGAAATATCGCATTTTCGCCGAGAATTCAAATATCCAAAGCGCTTTGTTCATCCTGAGAGGAAATGTCGTATTTTTCACGAAAGCACCTTATTGTTATTCTGGTTAGCGCAATAAACGGCAAATTCGCAGATAGCTCATGTTCTCGTATGTCGTTAAATTGGTTACGCGCCTATAAATATCTTTCACGGTTATGTGTGCAGTTACGGTTTGTAAATTCACTGGTATTGTTTTCAAATGTTATTACCTACTTTAGTATTACTAACTGCTAGAGTCAGTTGTTGTTCGAGTAGTTACTTTTAATTTTGTATTTTTATAATAATATCTTTTTGGGAATGATCGTAAAATTCCAATGCTTTGCATGTGGAAAATCGTCGATTAGCAAACGTCTATTTAACTCCAATTGTATAAGTTACGTATTTTCCTGGTGGTAGAGTTCCAGTGTAAGAGCTCTAGGACGTAGGCACCACCGTATTACCTAACCTATCTGCCGCCAAATGGTAGTGTTAAGCACTATCCTGTTCCGGCTAGATGGTAATGTATGGCCCCGTTATACGAGTAACTATCACAGAGACATAACAATTGTTACAGTTAAAACACACGATCAACGACATTTTATGTTTGAGCACTTGAATTTCGTCTAAATACAGAAAATATGTTTTCCAAGTCAATGCGTGTAATATCAACACAACATGTCGTATTAAATTATATTTTTGATATAAATTTAAACCGTTCTGAACTGCAGGTTTTGTTAAAGATTCTTCTACCTGTAAATGTGTAAATAAACCGCTGAAGTATTCGGTGAGTGTTTATTTCGTTGCATCGGCACAGTTCCGGTGCACCAAGGGACTCGGGAACTCCGCAAATAATCCTCGGAATATTGTATTGCATTATCCAGTCAAGTTGCGCTCGAGTTCTGTATTCGGACGGAATAAACAAATTCCTATGTGTTTCTTTCCAGCTGCAAGGCATGGATTTCGTGAGTTTATTTTTCTGTTTGATTTATTTATACTTTTGCATTAATATCTGATGAAGTGTAAAAGTAGCGCATACATTGCAATATTTTTTGCTTATTAACTTCATAATTATCTACATTATTGACGGAAAACCATAGATTATTTTTGCTTTCAAGGTCATCGACCTTAGGAACATCAATATGGCGTGCTCCTTCTCGGTGTTTCACAACCATTACAAACTTCGAGGCTGGTTAACGACTGAACTAAGTTATGAAAAATGGCGCCTACGATTTAAGATAATTTCAAGAATAACTTGAAGGTATGCAAAGTGGTCAATACATTTTTAATATGAGACAGTCACTTCACCGCCTTATTGCGTATATTTTCCATCCCAGGAGTTAGGTAACACTACAATGTCCGGGAAATACCAATTTATGGAAATTTCATAGAGGACGAAGCGTAATTTCATGTCTGGGGAGGGAGCTATTAATGTCATTAAGTGGTTCCAAGCCGTCTCACTGCCGCCGATTTGCGAGACCAGAAACTAACGTTCTTGGCATTATCAAGCGATATTGCTGTGCTATGTATTCTGGTTATGAAGATTCGTGTAAATGAAGTCATAATAAAACAATCTTCATGATTTATTTACAACAACTATCATGCTTTTGTAGATTGGATTGGTAACAGTATTATCGATATTTTATGTCTTGCGTCGTCAAAAATCGAGAACAATTTAATCAGGTTTTGTGTGATTTTTAATTTGTTAAATGGCAAAATAATTAATATAACAGGTACCAGTAGGTATATATAGTTAAGAAAATAAAAATAAATTATACTACATACCTATATAAATTTTAAGGCAGTACAAAGTTCACGGGATTCGCAAGAACTAAAAACGTAACTACTAAGCAGTTATAAAGATCGCCTCCGCACTATGAAACTAAAATGTGAAGCTTATGACATATTCACATAAACAATGACGATAATACCTATCCGCAGTGGGCGTCCCTATAGCTATAGGGGAGCGGCAGAGCAGCCCGCACCGGGCTGCTCTGCCGCTCCCAACCGTGCCAACCGTGTGGGGATGGCATCCTCTCTTTAAATAACCAAAATTGAAGCGGTTTAGACGTGAAAGCACAACATAAATGTCAATTTCGCATTGATAATATCAGGGTATCATTTCGTGGGGTACGCCTGAGACAGAATTTGCCCTATGAAATAAATAGGGGGCTCACCGATGGAGAGGGGAGAAATAAGATACAGAAGAATACTCCCCGTATTTCCTTTTTTTTTTGCTCATCCGCCCCGGGTGCCACTCATGTAAGCTGCGCCACAGCCTATCTGCGAAAACTTTTCTTCGTATACTGTGGCTGTGTGCATTATCCACAAAATATATCCGATGTCTCCAGAACATCGAGCAATAACCTAAACCATATCAATAAGGTATACGCCTGGAGGCGTACCGATTATAGGAAAATTCAATGTAGCGTTTACGTAATTTCGGTTTTCCGGTTTGACGCGCCGTATAATAGTCCTACGGTGGAATGTATCCGATACCCGTAGGGTCGTTGTAAATTAGATACCTAAATATTTTTGAGTATAATTCGGTTAACTTCCAGCAAAGATGATATTAAAAATATATTATATGCTTCGAAATGGGTAATTTCATTTTAGAAGGTAATCATTTCACCCGCTCAAAATTATTCCGTGATGGTTTGACCGATTGGGACTCGATTCGACGAAGAATGTCTCTGAGGAAATATTGAAGAAAAAAATTACTTCAAAGCTTTTAAAAATCTTGGTAAATATATTATCATGGACCAAAAATTATATTACATACCGGGCAATCAATGAGTGAAACTGTGAAAAACATGCAAAAATGTTAAACTTTTATCTTTTATAAGTGTATTAAAGTTTGTGATAAAATCGTTCAATGCGTAAAATACGTCAGCCCGATTCACACTTGAACAGTTTTCTTTTACTGTACTTTTCTCATGGTATTTAAGTTAAAGTCGTCGTTAGCCGATCAATCAATACAACGATTTGATTTAATTAAACTCCGGAACATTCGAGATCAATTCAGCCATGTCATGTTTTGGCAAACTCGCAACCAAACTTCGTTGTAGGTCGTCGTGTCCCCAAGCGAAATATGTTGTTATGGGGCAACAATGTAATGATATATAGGCATCACCGTATGATAAACGCAAACTCTTAAAGTTCTTTTAAATAATATATTATACTGGTGGTACGGCTCCAGTGACGGAGCTCGCGTTGTGGGTCGTCGTGTCCCCAAGCGAAATATGTTGTTATGGGGCAATAATGTAATGATAGGTATATAGGCATCACCGTTTGATAGTTCTTTTAAATAATATAATATACTGGTGGTACGGCTCCAGTGACGGAGCTTGCGGGCGTAGGCACCACCGCATTACCTAATCTACTTGCCGCTAAATGGTAGATAGTGTCCATCGGTATCGTTTACGGTCTGCTTATAATTTATGGCCCTGTAATGACAGGCACAGAAGTGTGGTTTTGTGCCTCAGGACTTAAACCTCAGGAGTGACAACGCATTTACATGGAAGTGGCTAGTTTTAATGTAAAAGTTTTTATGCTACTACAATTTTTAGTTTTTTGTCTTATTATAAATGCTATAGAAAAATGTCCTGCAGGTGTCGAATAACTTGTTTCCGTAAATGACCTTGTTTTTGATCCCGCGGGCGGACCCTATTAACCGTAATTTTCTGGTTACGGATCAAAATGTTTTTAATTACAGGTTCATTCTGATTATTTTTGTGTACACCAAAAAGGTTTTGTAATAAAATATGTGACACAGACAATGCGTTTAAAAATATATTAATCCGCTAATACACGCGTTTGTTGGTTGACAAAAGCTAGCCAGGGTCGGACTATGAACAATGGGTACGATTTTCCGATAACACTAAAATAGGCACACTTGCACAGCCTCAAAAGTGTTACATTCTCGTTCACCCATCCTTTTATTTCCGATTGGTACTGGTTTTACTTCGCGCATTATTTGTCTTATTGAAAATGTCATACAAAAATATACATATTTGTTTTACTTTTGTATAAGAGACCTTCGCGTTTTTTTATTCCATTTGTTGCATGATGTAATACCGGCAGTACAATATAATTGAGTAGCATGAAGAAATTTAGTTTAAACAATAGATAATATGAATCTTTTTGAACCCCCGACGTAAAACGGTGTGTTATAAACTGGACCTGTCTGTGTGTTTGTGGTCACCACACAACCCAATGGTTGACTGGTAGAAAACGCCTAGTGGCGTTAAGTCCGCCATATACATATCTTTTAGGTGCATAAAAGTATAAATAAATAAAATATTTTCTTACGTCAAGGGGCTTTGTACATTTTTAATCCACAGGTTGATTCCGTTATTATTTTCGCATACATCTATGAGGCCCTGTAATATAAAACATACAAGGACAGTATATCTTAAAATATTTCTACTGCTACTCACGTCAGTTGGTTGAATAAATCTAACCAGGGTTGGACTAATCATATATATTTTTTTATCTCTGTGCATTAGGTATGTGTATTTGTTTTTAATTGCATTTTTTTAACAATGTTCTGTTGTGTCTTTGGCCCTACGCCGAATAAATGTTTTTCTTTCTTTCTTTCATATAATATAAGTATACAACAAGATACAGAATTATCATAACGATAGGTTAGACGTGAGAGTATAGAACAAAACAGTTAGGAGAACGACCACTCATTTTCATCATATTATCCCACGCTCGGTTGATTAATAGCAAAAATACAACCCAAAATCAACTGAACCTAAGAAAACATGCTAAACTTACATTGCTATGAGTTAATATTATAATAAAAATAATATTGTTACTCGTTGTAGTTACACAATGCCTGTATGTAGAAAATAGTTTTAGTAATTAGATTTTTACGCGTGTTACAAATGTTTTATTAGACACCTTTTGCCACTTATGTTTTAATGACTACCATCTTATACATGGGAATGGAGCGCAAGTCTTTTGACATTAGACACTGAGTACTTGGGACACAAATCTTTTCAGATAAAACAAAAAAAACGCTTACACTCACAGCCCCACAGTAGGTATAAACCTGTGTCGTGGGTGCCGTTGTACACATACAACACATACACAAACACCCAGACCCGAAACAAATATCTGTAGGCCATACAAATATTTGTTCCGGTGCGGGGATCGAACCCGCGACCCTTCGAATCAAACGGTGGTTTCACCGCTGGTCTAACCGGGTCAAAAATGCTATTCAATTATCCGTGTCGGACACAGGTATCGAACTCACGACCTGACAGCTGACACGGCATGCGGCAGCAGCGTTAGTCTTATATATGATAAATAAATAAGTTGGTATGGAATTTATTTTCATTTTTATAGTTCGCAACAAAACACAACACTAGGTGTGTTTGTGAGCGGTAGGAAGCGGCCTGTACCAGAGCCAACCAATTAATCTGCGGCGTTGACAAAAACGTTAAGACCGTAGGTATCTACAGCTTCGCTGACAAATTCTTTTCAGTACCGAGATTTTTAACCGGCTTGGGGTTCTCGTTAGCTTTATGTTTCAAAATCATGAGGTTGAATTAAAATTTCATCACAATAAAAATAATTTTAGGATAGCACTAACCATTAACACAAGGTATTACCACAGTCTAAAGAAAACGAATAAGTTGTATTACACTATTATCATTACGATTTAAGTAAATGGTACGCCTGTTGACGATAGCCATTGAATGAAACTTTTGTAATGTTTGAGCATGCTATCAGTGTATGTAATGCTTTAGATAGTCTGCAATAACACTTGGGAAGAATCTGTAAAACGTAGAACTATCACAGGCAACTCAGTGGTAGTGTAAAACAACATTGTCTAGTCGTCTAGCCATTCCAACGTATTTGCGATATCTTACTGTGTTGGACAGTTTGTGTTCTTAAGGTACCTACAAGAGGTACCTTAAGAACACAAACTGTTTATTTGATACTTACCTAATGGGAAAACTTCGCACTGAAATTGATTTTCCAAAAACGTGGGGAATCCTGAGTTTGAGACAAACTTTTATATCTGTTGTAAATCTAAACGTTTCACAATCTATCCGTAGGATCTGTTGTAAACTTGTGTATAAACAATTTTCGTAATTGGTCTTAAGTGGCAGGTGTCGCCGCTGCATCTTAATCGCTTGGAGGGTTTGAATTATTCATATCTTAAGCATAAATATCCTGTGGTACGCTTCTTAAACAACTTCCAAAAAGTTTTTGAAAAGCAACGAATTAATTAATCGCAGCGATTAAATAGAGAATTTTGAATGCGCGTCATCCATCCATCATAGGTCAATTTATGAATGAAAATATGTCAATGTGAACGCTTCGCTTGAGATTTTTACTCCTGGGTTTGCAGCTGTTTGCGGATCCAATATTTTTGCGAATTTTAGAAATTAAAGAAAAAACGGAAAGAAAAATTTGACTTCAGGTAGGAATCGAACCATTCGGTAGCTTAATGATAAAGCAGCTGGACTGGTTATCCTGAGGTCGCAGGTTCGATTCCTGCCTTCACAGAAGTAGTGGCCTACTTACAAACAGTTCTGATCTGTTTGCGATAACTATGTATTTTTTATGCTTTCATATAAATCAATTACAACGTACTATACTATATCTAAACAGCAAAATTTAGAACATATTCCTCAAATAGGTATGATGCCTACAATGAATTAGTAAACTCTGTGTAGTGCAATATTTCACATACATCATAATCGGATAACACAAATTATGATTTTTATTTAATGTAGGTAATGGAAGTGGCAAACAAGCATGCAGTTCACATTGATGTAAAGTGATGACTGCAGCCTATAGACACCCACACAAAGTCCATGGTCAAAATGCAGATGCGTTACCACACCTGAGGCCTAAGGTGTTATTCCTCTGTGCCGGAAACGGGACCGGAACACGATAGTGCTGAACATTACCATTTAGCGGCAAGTATATTAGGTAACGCGGTGGTGCCTACGCCCGCGAGCTCCATCACTGGAGCTCTACCACCAGTAAAATAATATAGAGTATAAATAATATTAAGACGATTAATGCGTTTCATTTTAACTACACTAACTAAATAGACTATTATTAGTGTGGGGGACAGATTGGCTTGCACCAAAATGAAAACAAGTCTGCATCGATGTACAAGAGTGGACTGTATTCTGGGTTCTTCAATAATCTTTCTATGCTCAACTTATTCACTAGCTTACTTCACTACGTACTAGCTAACTAGCAAACCAGGGGGTCTGGTACTATTCTACACTATCACTTGACTGGCAATACCTTCACGGTCTGGAAACACTTTTCTTGCTGAGAATCGAACGAGGACAAATTTGCACCGAAATGTGCCGATTTTTATATGCTTCCAAACCGTCTCCCTCCATGCAGAAATTCCGTGACACGCCCCAAACACGGAAAGTCCCGAAGGTCTGGGTCAACAGAGACAGGACTCTAAAAGGCTGCCTATACGGTCTAAATTACAACAACCGTCATACGTCTCTGCCGACCCATCTTTGCCTTGCTACAACACATACACAATATTTCTTTATTTATCAAAATTTCTTATACAAAACTTATTCGAACTTAATGCTAATACTATACATTACTAAAGTGTCTACTTGTTAGAAATACATATTTTTTTAGGGGCTCTGTCATGCTTTATCACCTATGACACGATTAAATATCGCTAGCCAAACCTAAAACCAACTTAAAACCGAAAACGGCATCTGCCTATCCCCTTTACTTTACGAGTGAGAGACAATTTTGTTATCAAGCAAGATTGGGTACATTCGCATTATCCTTACTTCGAGTTAACTAACACATTTTCCAAATATACTTCCCTGAGGGGGCAACAAAGATACATCTCGTACATAACTTTCAGCTCGGTACCTTTCTTATTTACGAAAATACAGCGACTTTCACCTCTCTCTCTTCATACAAAACATCGTATTCAACATCAGCTGTGATCACATAATAAATCGAAACTACCTACATACAAGTTGAGATTTCTAAGCGGAATACTCCATACAAGCTGTGTTACAATTTCTTAATTTTCTTAACTTTCTACGCGCGGTACACCGTCGTCAACCCGTGTACATGCTCAGGCCAGCGTGTGTGTGGTAAATATGTAATAAAATACCTAAGTTACTTTTTCCTGTGAATTCTCCATCTCATAGTAACGTATATTGAAGCGAGCTTTGTCAGCTGATAACTACTCATCTGCCTATGCCATGCGTGGGGGTGGTCGTGAATATGCATAATCAGTCATTATTACGCCGAGCTCCGCCACTGAATGAGCTCTAAAAAAGTGCGCCGCGTATTTACGCTTCCTCCGCGTCGCTTCCCCGCACTTCACCCCCGCCCCCGCAGGCGGATCAGGTGCTCTGTCGGCCACCTTTCCGTGGACGACCCTCTCGACCAAGCGAAAATACCTACTCTCACTGGTATGGTACTACTAGACCTAGAAAAGGCCTTCGATACCGTATGGCACGAGGGCCTAATCCATAAATTAGTCCTGGCAGATATTCCTTATGAATACTGTCAGCTAATAAAATCATTCTTAACTGGTAGAGTCATTAAAGTTAAAGTTAAAAATGTAATCTCACCCCCCCACCCCGTGGTGGCGGGCGTGCCCCAAGGATCTATATTATCCCCGAAATTATTTGCTATTTATATTAATGACATACCAAAACCCCCCGGCACTGTCCTGGCCCTCTATGCCGACGACACTGCCTACCTAGCTTCGGGGTCAAAACATAACCGTATAACTAACCAATTAAATAAAGCCCTCCACTCTGCCACTATTTATTTCAAAAAGTGGAAACTTAAAATTAACGAAAATAAGACCGAAGCTATACTTTTTACTAAGAGCATCAGGAACCCCAATAGTATCCCAAACATCAACATTAACGGACAGACAATAGAGTGGAAGCGCCAGGTCAAGTACCTGGGACTAACACTCGATCACACACTTTCGTGGATCCATCATGTAAACATGACAAGGTCAAAAGCACTCGCCGGTATGGGTGCTTTAAGACCTCTTTTCAGTAGAAATTCCGGTCTCTCTATTCATAATAAACGTATACTATACCAGTCATACATTCGCCCTATCATAACATACGCGTGTCCGGTATGGAACAACGCCGATAATTCACAAATAAATAGATTACAAACAATACAAAACAAAGCAATACGCATCATATACCGGACGCACCCGCGAACAAATCTAAAACGTTTACATAAGCAACACTGCATTCCGCCACTCAACAAATATATACATAAAGCGTCCGCTGTCTTCTACAGAGCGCTATTACACATCAGTAAAGGGAAAGGCAACCCAGCACTCCGGGAAACGTGCAAAAAACGACACCTCGCAGAGTACTGCCTATCCCTTGCGCGTTACAAACACCCGCTCCCACATCACAAATTTATTACTCTATCAGAACATTAACCCGACACTCACCGGGTACACGAGTTCATCGTTAAAACTAGAATAAACATAGTCTATGTACAACCAACGTGTAGTTGGTTTATCTATAAGCAATTTAACAATAAAAATTACTATAAGTTTATTAAGAACATATAAGTTTGTATAATTGGTAGGCAGGGATGTTTTATTTTCATCTGTAAATATCATTTTCCCCACCATCCCCGCACCTAACCCCCACCCCTCCCCCGTACCCCTCCATATGTCTTTAGACATCCTCCCCTGCCTCCTACCAATTACCTTATCATCTATTGCTATTAATAGCAATTCCCTTCATCTTCATCTGTACATATCATTTTCATCTCTTTTCTAGTCATAGGTTAAGCTCAACGCTCCAAGCTAGGTTTTCCTATGTTTTCCTAGCACATAAATAAATAACTTTATATAGCTTCCTCTTTATAACCGCGAAATAACTTTATATAATTTAACTTGCAATAAATAGGGTCGTAGGATTAAGTATTCTTATACCTAAATAATAAGTCAAATTGTCATTAGTTAAGCTATTCTTAAGTAATGATTTGTACATACTAATTATCTAAATAAAGAAATTTGAAATTTGAAAATTTTTATTTTTTTTTTAAATACCTACTCTCTCAAATCTAATCTTTTTGATAACAACTTTCTTATCATTATGTTCAAATATTACACGTCTACTACGAGAACCTAACAAGTTATATCAATTTTAATTTGCCTCTGCATCCTTCCTACGGAGGCCTCCTATGGCGGCCATTACAAGCTTCACTAACTTTACTTATTTTATTATGGAAACAAGACGCCTATTGATTCTATCCTTTACAATTAGGTATGAGTGGATCTTAAAATTATTGTTGGCTTTTAAAAAATAACCTGTCCACTTAAATACAGCTGTTTAAAATACGCTGTCCGGTTGCAATTAGTTCAATGGACTTCATAATAAAATCCCAGAATAAAAAGCATTTCGGCCTTTCACAAATATTTTACAATGGAAAAATCAACATAGCCTTCATTTCACAACTAATTAAAAATTTTTCCGAAAATATACGTTTTTTTGAAAATATTTTTAAGGTTTAAGCATTTTTGTTTGAAGCTATGTTTTCAAAACAAATATTGTATGTGAATTAATGTAAAAGGTTTAAGCTTTAAATTTTAGCTCCACAAACCACAGCCTGAGCAAAGCCCGTGTATATGATGGATGTTAAGTCACGTTTTGTAATAACTCCATAAAATATCGAAATAGACTTTGTATGGAATCGAAGGTATGGAATTTGTCGGGTCAGGTAGTACTTTTAATAATGAATACGCTTGTAACAATGTTTAATCGTCGAAGCTGTGTACAAATACTTTGTAAGGAACATTATTATCGCTCCATATTCTATACAAAAAACAAAATAAAACAAAAACTTTCATTTTCTTTCTCCACTCTCCACTTCGAAGATGAAATTAATTCGAAGTCATGAAGAAATGAAAACGCCGTTGAACAATAAAGAAATTTTGTTTGATAAAGCTTTGGGTGGCAATCTTTAAGAAAACTTTTCTTGGTTTGTATGTACACCAACACTTACCTATTTCGTGTTGGATGCAAAGTTCGAAACGGCAGTCATATCGTCCGATCCGAGTGAGAGAAAACGTTAAAATATTATTCATAACGACCAACATTGACAGGCTGCGTTAACAAAGTTACTCTGGCTTGACAAACTTTGCAATCGCTTTTGCTACCTATAAATTTCAATTGGCACTTTGACGGCATCGATTTAATACTTACCAGCAATATACAATGTGGACCTAACTGAAAGGAATTATATTTAACTAGGTGCCTACGTATAGGTAGGTACTATAATTGCGTTCGGAACGAAAAAGACAAACACTATTGTGAACAATTTATTAAAATTATTCAATATGCCTTTCATTCGGAACCTCGTTGTAAATGGTAGTAAGCCGCCAAATATGTTCCAAATTAATTTGCAATGAAAATATAATGCGCAATGAGATATTAATCATAAGTGAAAAACTGTAATAATATTTCAGTTACTCGCCGACGTAGTGGGTGGGCTGAGGTACCTATATTAAATTATGGTGGATATAATCATATTGATATTGATCGAATTACGAGTAGTGGCAAATCTCGTTATTGTTGACATTTTAACAGAATTTAGGTACGTCTTTATTGACATAACTAGCTGTATCGGCAAACTTCGTATTGCCTCATGTGTCAAAGGTTTGATAGATACGGACTATTTGTATAGGAAAATTAAATTAAATGTAGAGATTCCCGTGGGAATGAGTGATTTTCCCGCAGTAAAAAGTAGCCTTAATGTTGGCCAGGCTTAGTATCTATACACCACAAAAAGTTTCATTCGAATCCGTCCAGTATCTTCGGAGATTAGCCTGGACAAAGGGACAAACAGACAGACAGAATCTTTAAAAATCATTGAAAAGCGTTCTAATACTATTTTAACATCGCCCACAATAGATTTTTCGTAAATATATACAATGTACAGACACGCGGATTTTACTGTTTTATTATATGTATAGATTACAAAGCGGATAAATGTGCTCTAGGTATATTATTTATGTACGAATAAGTGTCTTCAAAACAGAAAAATTAAGTTATATTTGTCGATGTCCAATCTCCAAATTGATTCCGAAGGACTTCAAGTTTAGCAGCGATTATAAACAACAAATTAGCTATGAAAGTAGTGTTACCTACTTTAATAATTTTTCACGTGAAGCCACTAAAAAACAAGTGAGTGTCGAAAATAAAAACGAATAGGGAGCATACGCCAAATAATAAGTACCTACTGTAACATAACCAGACAAGTGTTCATAAAAAATTATCTGCATCAATGTTTCGTCTTAATACTTTTGGTGCGTTAGTAAAACGGCTTTCGCTAAACGATATGCGTATAGCGGATTACCCTTTAATGAGATGCTGAATAATAAGCGGATTGTTTAGTGTGGATGTTCGGAAATGCTTGGGGGATACGATCCCCTTTTATTAGCTGCTTCGAGCCTATTCCCAGGATGTGGTGGCTGTTTAACTGTATCGCATTCGCATACGTAAGCACCGTGAAATGTTGGCGGAATGTTTTCCAAATTGAATTTGCGGAACGGCGAAGGTGTATTTTACAAGGTTCGTAATAATACCGTGTGCCGCTTCAGAAGGTATTTGTATTCAAGTAGGGTTGATAGTGTTTAGAAGTATGAGTTTTGAACTTTGTTGGTACTATGGTAAAATGATAATATTGGAAATGTATAACTGGTCTCAAGTTTATTATTTGAATTATATTTAGATACTAACTGTTGCCCGCGGCTTCGCCCACGTGGATCTCGTTTTATAAATAATTTAAATTTTACAATCCCATTGAAATGTCCTAATCAAGTTTCCCGTCGCGTACCTATATGTGGAGTTCTTAATCACGTCTATAACTTAGAAATCTCTATTTAATTTTAACCTCTTATATTTGAAAGTTTAGGGGTGATTGTGACAAAATACTGAAGCACGTACCTATTTTTTTATACCTAACAGAAAGACTGGAACATCACTTTTCAAGTCTCTAACTTAGAAACTACCAAATTTCCCACGCAAATTTTAACCTCAATTCCATACAAACAGTACCCCTCCATTTTGCTGCTTTATGGGGAAATTTTGTCCATTTCACTTAAACAGATCATTTTTACAATTCCTAATCATGAGCCTGTTTTTATACTGTTTAGTTCAGAAATGAGAAACTTTCCATAAAAAAATACCACTTAATTTTCCCCCTTTAGGACAGAATTTGTCCATTTCGTCTACACAGATCAATTTTTATTGTAATCCAAAATGTTTATACCTGTTGTCATATAGTCCTTTATATTTATCTCTAAATCCTTTCTTATACATCATGAAAGGAACCCTTGTACCAAATTTGAAGTCTCTAGGAACAGTAGTTTTATATAACATTTTCGTGTACAATTACAAAATCAAAAGCAAATAAATAATCAATGTAGAATTAACCGTCTAACTCAGAGCAAAGGTAGCGCGGCCGCTGCTCCGACTTAAGTGTAGATCAAGAAGACAGCGTAAGCGCGTTTTAAAAAACTTTTGACTCCATCCATCAAAGGCCATGGGTAACACTGCTTCTTATCTTTTGCCTAGAGTATTTGTTTTATTGCTTTTTCTTTTTTTTTGTACCAAAGAGCCTGTTCGCTAATATTCCACCTTGAAAATTGCGGTAAGTCCCATATCAATTTCCATTACCCATTTTAGGGGTGTGGGGGAACATTTCAAAAAAAATATTGATGCTACTATTTTTCGTACATAACATAAGAAGCCCGTTAACCAATTTTCAGGCAAATTTCAAAAAACAATTTTTCTGGTGGTAGAGGTCCAGTGAAGCAGCTCACGGGCGTAGGTACCACCGAATTACCTAATATTCTTGCCGCTAAATGGTAGTGTTCAGCACTATCGTGTTCCGCTCAGGAGGTAATGTACGGCCTTGTAATTTCCGGCACAGAGGCAAAACACCTTAGGCCTCAGAAATGGTAACGCATCTGCATTTTGACCTCGGATCTTTGTGTGGGTGTCTATAGGCTGCAGTCATCACTTAACATCAATGTGAACTGCATGCTTGTTTGCCACTTTCACGACATAAAAAACGGCACTAAAAACTGACAAAATACCCGCATAAACTATCAACTCCTCTGTTAAAGAGGTTGGAGCAGATTTCTAAACAAAATTATTCAATAATAAGCAAATGTTGTATTTTTTAGTAATAAAGAGTCCGCATACCTATTTTTGGCTTTCCAGCTTGAACACTGCCTTAAGACCCATACCTTCAAATTTCACCCCCCGTGTTAAAGGGATGAAGGCAGATTTCTAAAAAAAAAATGATGTACGTATTGTTTGTTAAACTCAAAGAGTTCACATACCGAGTTTTAACTTTCTATCTTGAAAATTGTGGAATGCTCCATACAAATTTCCATAAAATAGGGGATTTTAGGGGGATGGGGATAATATAAGGAGACAAAAAGTAGCCTATGTTCGTTCTCAAAGTCAACTCTATCTCTGTACCAAATTTCATACAAATACATGTATGTATGTATGTTTCTCCACGTCAAGTCCCTAACGGAGTAAGCAGAATGTGGAGCGCTAGATATCCCGGTCCTGACCTCTCTGAATCTGCCATTCATCATTCTCTTCATACATGCACGCCGATTACTAAGAGGTTTGACCGCACCATCACCAAAAAAAATATGGACACCCTATTTAGTTATTTACACGGCTAATCATGGTTGTCATCATTAAACGTAAACGACCTGATTCATCTTGTTGAAATATAGTTGACCATATCATGAAATGGTTGCAATTTATGAAATGCTCGAAAATAAAATAATCATGATATGGACAGTTTTACGATAGGTCCACGACATACAGATATATCTTCATGTCAGGTCCTTTACAGTGTAGGCAGACACGTAGTATTTTATTTATTATTATGTCTCTCGTCAGCACGGGGTCCAATTTGAACCCCGGACCTTTGTCAGGCTTGCGCGGGGACATGGGGGGTCCAACGCGTAGAGGCCCTTTCGAGAATTTTGATCTACTTTGTAATGGATTATATACGGCGGGACCTCTCTCTGACTGTATCAATAGTTAATACAGGCACAGACAGACCCCGCAGAATATAATGGGACTATTGTGATGATGAGTGATTCGCCAAACTTTGGGCTTGTGGGTGAACTGGGGGGCCTATGGAATGAGATCCGGCACCTGCCCTTATTCAACATCTCACATTATCGAATCCTACTTTAGGCAGGTGGTGACTCACCTCTCCTGTTTGGGGGGCCCACCAAGGCCCCCCAAACAGTCAACCCGATGGCCGACAGGGGGCAACACTGTTGAGAGAGGCTGGGGGCGTCGAGAGGTGTGGCCCCGGTTTCACCATCACGAGCGAGTAATCTCGAGCGAGTAATCTCGAGCTCGGAGCGGGCTTCCCCGCTATTATGCCTTTAGACACTTCCACCCCCGAGTGTATGGCTCTTGCAGAAATTTAGACAACAGCCTGTTATCTAAATTTCTGCAAATGCCATACCTCTAGCGCCCCACTCTGACCGGCCAATGAAGGCAAGCCAGAGGTGAGAGACCTGATGCTCTGTCCGGCCGTACCTCTGTGTGGCGGACGAGGCGGAGCCCAGTTCTCTCGGAGAAACTCGAGATGATGGTAGGGGCTGGTGTCGCTACTCACCAACAGCTCGCCACAAGCTGCTCTGCCCCCTTATTATTATTATTATTACATTCACTTACTCTACTTTTGATAGTCCTGACGGTTGTCAAAAGTCAAAGCCTATCCTATCATACCTACGTATGGTTACGGTATTTTCTAAATATGAAAAACCAACATCAGTAGATAATTAGATGTGTATGTAGGAATATCTACACAAGAAGAAAGCAATTTGGGCTACAAATAGTGACTGAAATTTAAAAATATTAGATGTAAACAGAAGAAATTCCTAATATGCTAAAAACATAAGCATAATATAAAAGAGAATATTTACATAGAATGAGAAAAACTCTGAGTAAAAGTTACAACGATTGCACGATTAAATAAAAAGTTAATTAATTTAATAACTTTGCCAGAGGACGTACCTATTTTTATTTTTTTGTACTCCATAGTAGCCTGTGAATAACTAATCCTCATTGGACCACTAATGAAAAAACTTCCAATTCCTGGTGCTGTCAGTTTGCCTGAAATTTGCCGACTCAGTTGTTTCAGCTCAATGAGCGTTCGGAATTCAAGAGTATTTCTATTTTTCATATTTGACAGTTACCTATTCGTATAATATTTTTTGCTTCTTTTTTCATACGTCAAATGGGATAACAGTATAATCAGTCGTATGTATGTATGATTACTGTATAATTGATTTACCAATCTGCATTTTTTTTCATCAATTTTACCAATTCAAAGCATCGAAATTAATCGTAGGACAAAATGTGTATCGCGACTTTTGAGAATGTACGTTTTTAAAAATAAAAAAGGCTTTGGAATTCGTACAAGAAGACTAATTCGTTTGTACCTAGATGAACGAAAAATACCTCAAGAGGCTAAGATTGGTAGCTTGGTTGTGTTGACAAAATAGTGATTTTGCATCCCAGTATCTATTGACAGGGCAACCTCTGAGTGTGTTCAAACTTTAAATAAAAATATTGTATCAGCTACTTATTACTAGGTATGACAATTTTGTGTCAAAGAGTTTGTGGTAGCTTTTTTCCTTAACGGTTCGACCGATTTTTGTTTTTTTATCTTTTTCTTACAACTTGTTAGATTTGATAATTATAGGTCATAAAGTATGGATAATTTTATACATTTCACTATACGAAGTATACCGGAACATTTAGACAAGATATATTAAAATATAAAAACAAACTTTGTGTTTTAAATCAAAGACAGTGCAGCGAAACCGTTCTGCTGGAAGTCGATCCGATTCAAGGCTCGGAGTCAGATAAGCGTGCACTCTCGCTTTGCACTCCAATCCACTCATTTTGAGATATAAAAGGGTCAACACTCTTGGTTTTTGTACTGAAAACAAAGCAGTATGTAGACCTATACTTAGACGAGAAAATATTTTTATTCAACCCTTTCTGAATATTATAACAACCTATCCTACGATGGTTATTTTGGTTTTCTTCATTTTCGATTGTCGTTAATTAATAAAAACAATTACAATTTAAAAAATCCGTTGAGAATAACGCATTATTGAGCTTGACTCTAATTTCACAGTAATATTTTTGATGGGGTTGAAATAAAAATTAAAAAAAAAACAAAAAATCAAAAATGCTTTATTCTTTTTAAACGGTTTTACGAGTACAAGTAACAACAAACACATCGTGTTTCAGTTCAACCAAGCAATAAATTCAAATTCAAGCAGTTAAAAATAGAAAATACTCGCATTAGGTCCTGGTACCTAAAAATAATAATTTAAACCCTCCCTTAAATTTGCATTTATAATTATGAGTAAAAATTGAGTAGGTATAAGTTCGTAGGTAAAAACACGTCTTGTAGATCTTGAAATTATTGATTATAAGATAGAAAATGTTTTTAGTTAGACGTTAGATAATATCAGCATTACTTTCCAATTCCTATATACCTATTCGCAAAAAGAAGCTCAATTACTATCGCATGAGAGAAACAATACAATACCAAAAAATAATATAAAATGTGTTATCACCTGAGAGCGCCGTGTGATTGAGTCATACACATATTCGGAGTTATAATATAAAATCAATTTCATTCATACGATATAAAAATACGTTTTTCATTATTTTGTGAATCTTAGCGTGATATTATTGAAATAAGGGAATCGGATTTTGTTTGGATCGCATTTGGATAAAGATATTAGATACATACGTGTTTATTTTTTGGTTTGTAGTACATCTTACTACTACTATAAATGTGGGAGTATGGATGTTTGTTTGCACCTCATCATCATTTCAAACAAAAGACGTCCACTGCTGCACAAAGGTCTCCGCCAAAGAGTGCCACAATGAACGTTCTTGGGCCATTCATTCAGTGATTGCCCGCGACCTTCACCAGGTTGTCGGTCCATCTTGTGAGGGGCCTGCCTACGCTTCGTCTTCCGGTACACGGTCGCCATTCAAGAACTCCTCTGCGTCAACGGCTGTCAGTTCTTCTAGCCATGCGCCCTACCCACTGCCACTTGAGCCTCGCTGTTCGGTGAACTATGTCCGTAACTTTGGTTCTTATGCGTATCTCCTCATAAATTTCTGATTCGATCTCGCAGAGAAACACCAAGCATAGCTCTCTCCATTGCTCCCTGCGTGACATTGAGCCTTCTTAAGAGGGCCATAGTGAGCGACCACGTTTCAGTTCCATTTGTCATACCCGTAGGTACTCGTATATGACTACTACTTATTACTAATCTTTAAGTAGGTATGTGTTTCAAGAGTACCTACCGGACCTGAAGTCCACAAGGACGAAGTGGAAATGTTATACCAATTTTGGTTAAGTACAAAGCTTACTTTGTAGTAGGGAATTAAAATCTGGGTCATCAATATTTGTACAACAAAAATAAAAACCGCTAAGTGCGTGTCGGGACACGCGTAATATTAGGTTCCGTTTTTCCAAGTACCTACCTAGATTATAGAAGTTGATCTACTATTAGGTAGGGTAAAGCGGTAGAGTCTAGAATCTAGAGTCGTGATAGATAGATTTCCATTTAATTTCGTTATACACACTTAATATACTTATTAAATACTTACTACCAACGTAAAATTTTTTTTGGAGGAGGACACTTGACTCTTATAAATATTTGCACTTTAAAACTAAATATTTTACGAACGAACCCTTTAATCGAAAAGCGGTCTTCTCAAACCCACAATATTTTTAAAGACCTATCCAACAAAGCCTCACACGGTGGAATAAACCTAAAAAAAATATTTTTTTGAATTGCAATTGCATCCTTTTTTACGTGTAGGTAATCCAAAAAAATATTTGTCAAGACTATATTGCACCACTTTTTGGGCGGAACAAATAGGTATGTATAACCAATCGACGACACAACGCAGCTTCTGTATAGTAATACAAAATTACAGCTTTCTAGTGCTAATACTGCTAATAGTCTTCACATATAGCTGCGGACATCATAAACCTTTTTTTCGTTTTTTTTTTAATCAACGTACACAAATTGCCTTGATTTTTTGTACCAGAAAAAGATAGGTCCGCTACCTGTCCACCACACACATACCTACACTTTAATATCTTATGATATTTGATTCTGATCAAAAGGTATTTACGTAGGTACCTATATCTAATATTCTAAAATATTGAGTTATGTACTTAAGTGCCTTATTTTTTATTTTCATACCTAGTAGTAGGTACGTGGTAAGTTGGTATGTATATTAATATTAAATTTTATAGCCACTTACCTACCTTAAAGATATCAAATATCCTTTAAATAAATATAAAGCAACATGTAGAAAAAAAATAGATAGGTACCTACGCATCGAATTTGCAATTCCTTTCCAAAGTTGGTTATAGAAACCATGGAAGGGTGGAAGGTGAGATAAATGATGCCATTTATCAAACCCTATAACGAATGACACCAACGTATATATTAAATTATTTACACATGAGAGTTTTGATATAAAAAGTAGATATGGTAGGTATTCTGCCTAAAGTTTTCATGATATTAAAACCAAATTGACATATTGAGGAATTGGAAGATTTATTATAATTTTCGTGATATGACATACCTAGTTTAGGTACCTATAAAGTTTCAAATTTTACTAAATAGAGACAAATGAAGGTACCTACCTACCTACATAATAGGTTGGGGAAAAAGTCTTTTGCGAAAAGTATATATAATTATAGTATGTATGAACTTGTAATAAAATCTCTTTGGCTGTTGTATTTGTATCTGGCTGGTTTTGGTATCATTGAAAGTTTACATTTTAAAGAACATAATTCCAAATTCAAATTAGGCAAATGTGTGATTTTCATTTGTTTTTCGTACTGTCAAGATGAGTTAAAATTTTACTACAAAAAAGGTAAAAATGCAACGCAAGCCGCGAAAAAAATTTGCGATGTTTATGGACCTAGTGCAGTGTCTGTGAGAGTAGCACAAATTTGGTTTAAGCGTTTTCAATCCGGAAATTTTGATGTCAAAGATGCATCTCGCTCTGGTCGCCCTATTACGGATAAAATGGATGCCATTTTTGAAAAAGTGGAGCAAGATCGACATAGCAGTAGTTAGGACGTAGCTGAAGAACTGAGAATTGATCACAAAACAGTTTTGGCGCATTTCAAAAAGCTGGGTACAAAAAATAGCTCGATATTTGGGTGCCTCACGAGCTCACTGAAAGAAACCTAATGAACCGTGTACTCATTTGTGATTCTTTATTACGACGTAATGAAACCGAATCATTTTTGAAGAAGCTGATAACTGGTGATGAAAAGTGGATCACGTACGACAAGAACGTGCGGAAAAGATTGTGGTCAAAGGCCGGTCAGGCTTCACAGACTGTGGCGAAACCCGGGTTAACTCGCAATAAGGTGATGTTGTGTGTGTGGTGGGATTGGAAGGCCATTATTAATTATGAGCTATTACCACCAGGCAGGACTATCGATTCTGAACTCTACTGCGAACAACTGATGAGATTAAAGCAAGAAGTTGAGAGAAAGCGGCCGGAATTGATCAACAGAAGGGGTGTGGTGTTTCATCATGATAACGCTAGACCCCACACATCTATAGCCACTCAGCAAAAATTAAGAGAGTTTGGCTGGGAGGTGTTAATGCATCCGCCGTAGTCCTGACCTTGCACCTTCAGATTTCCACCTGTTTCGGTCTCTTCAGAATTCTTTATGCAATGTTAGGTTAACATCACGAGAGGACTGCCAAATCCACTTGTCGCGGTATTTTGATGAGAAGTCCCAAAATTTTTATAGCAATGGGATCATGTCCCTACCTACAAGATGGCAAAAGGTTACATACTTTAGTTAAATTTAAATAAAGTTTATTAAAAAATGTTTTGAATTATCTTAAAAAATGCGAAGAAACTTTTTCCCCAACCTTGTACATTAACATGAAATAGCTGTAGGTATGTTTAGTTTTTCTGAGCTTCAATATTGGAGGAGATCTTGTTCATTTGGTAACTTAAACCTACTTACACATAGGTAGGTGATTCATAGCTGGTAGGTACCTACCAATGCACTCCCCCCGCTCGCTTACGCTCTTAGCACTTTCTCAACTCATCTCAAATAAGATATCGCTTCTGGTAAGCCACTCAAGTCGATTCGCTAACCCAACTCAAAAAAGCACACTAACGGACTAGCACGTGACTTGAAGGATCTAAAAACGCTTATGTTGGAGTTTCTTTTTACCGTAAACAGTAGGTATCTAGGTACCTACCTTGTAGGTTATGTAATATGTTACATATATACAGTGACTCGCGTACGTTCTATTGTTGTTGTCAAGTCACGATTAAAGGAGATGTTGCAAAAATGTGTGGAACTCCGGCCATGTATTGTACACAATATCATTAAACAGGCAAAATCAATATAAAAACGTTTTTACTGCATATTTTCACTTATTTAGCTTTGTTTGCAGTTACAAAACATTATTTGCAGTTAGAATTGCAACTTAAAACCAACATGACGAATATGGCGGACGATGTCATTTTGACATTTTCATTTTTAAAATTGTTTTTTGATTATCTAATACTTGGAGAAAAAAAAAATATTTTATAAATTCTATCGAAATCGATTGATACCAAGCGTTTGCTGTATCGCCGCCGAGTTGAACATGGTTGAAAATGATAAAATCGTTTGAATTAAATGTGGTGGTAACTCTAAAATATATCTATTGATACCAACCGTTTGCTGTATCGCCGCCGAGTTGAACATGGTTGAAAATGATAAAATCGTTTGAATTAAATGTGGTTGTAAAACTAAAATATATTCTTGATTATATTAATTGTATTTTTTTCGGATTCTGCTATAATTTACCCATTTTTTGACAACATGAACGAACCAGGGCCGAGCTCGCAACATCTCCTTTATAAAATAAAAAATAAAAATGTAAATTGTAAGCAGTATTGGCTTGTACAGTGTGCTGCCGAAACGCGTTAAGGCACGTTATTGCCGAAATGTGCTTATCATAGAGTATCTATACGTTATATTGGTGCTTATCTATGACATTCAGTCGTTTCTAATCTAATGCTGATTGGATTACAAATTCTTTTAAGACTTTAACTTTTGTTAACACACCCAATAACAGCTGATAATGACAACCTGATCTGACATAACTGACATAGGCAAATTTGACGATGACATTTCTTTTGTGTTACCTATCACAGCGAATTCCCTGATTTGAGGGAATTCGCAGGTCAGTGCAGGGAGCAGGCGGGGAGAGGAATTTTGAAACTCATTCCCTATCCCTCCTCTGAAACGTCGCATAAATAATATATGATAAAATCCGTCATATCGGAAAAAAGCTAAATGTGTACAGAAAAATACGAAAAAAGCTACCTTCACAGTAAAACAGCTTTGAAATATTAATCAGTTAACCCACATTATTATCCTGGTAGTATTTAAAATATTTTTAACAATTTTATCTCGTCGGAATAATTTAAAATTGAAGTTTAACATGAAGTACCTAATTCTACTGTTGTTAGGAAAGATAATTTTTATTCCGGAGAGTGTTCTTACTAGAAAATACTTTCTAGCCTCGATATAATAAGATGGTGGGGCTTTTTCGGTAATTGGTTATATGTAGCAGTGTATTTCAGGGAACGGGGAATCAAACATTTTGCTTTGGCAATATTGGCATCACTGTCACCTGTCACTCTGAGTGATTGTTTATTTTTTACTGAATTGTGCTATTATGAATTTATTTTATTTTGTACATAAAAACAAGATAAACCCATTTAACCCATAATGTGGACGCAGTTACCACAGCATCGATCCTTTTACACAATGTTTTTAAAAGAAGACAGTTATGAAATTTATTTAACGGACTATGTCAGGATATGGGTGAAGAGTTTTACAGAAACTGGTTTCTTAAATTGTTTAAAGGTATTTTATCCTTAGATTAACGTTTATCCAACTAGAAAACGCACAATTTATGAAATTTTATAAGTTTTTGTAATCTTCAATGTGATAAAATAGATTATCAGACAAAATAGAAAACGAAGTAATTCAACAAGAAATATGGCACATATCGACCATAGGAAGGAGTTTTCGGGTCTGTAGAGCGTTTTCTCTTTCGCACCTTACCTATGTGACGTTTGTTGACCATTTTGATCTAGATTTGACCAATACCGGACTCTTTCGTAGGCGTAATGTATAATGTTTCTTGCTCAGTACTAAATTGTTTTGCTAATTTACAAATGTTTGTTATTGAATTTGCAGGAGAGTAATACCAGTCTGGAAATGGCAGATGGAGAATTTATCCAAAAAGGATGTAAAATGCTTCTCAATGTTGGAGATCTGAGGACTGTAAAAATAACTCCGGAAGATAAATCAATGAAACTATTGTTCATAGCAGTCTATGGTTTTCCTTTAAAATTGACTCTAAGTATGCAAGAAGGTTCTCATGAATTAGTAAGTAAATTATACTATAATACAAAACAGTGTTCAACTCCTTCAGAAAATGGCCAGATATTTTGTTTCACCGAATGCTGGGGTGATTGGTGAAACCTGGTTCTCCTAAGGAATTGTTTCGTGAAATATGTTCGAAAATAGAGGGAGGGATGGTATCGTCAAGTGCAATGGTACATGTTAAGAAGATATGAAAAAGGGTGGTGAAGAAGGGGGTGGGGACGGGTTGAAAATACCAATACTTTGCATCTTGTAATTTATAAACAGATACAGAAAATGTTATCACCTAGTTACTTTGTTTCACAATCCATTGGGTTGATTGGTAAAACCTGATTAAAGGTTGAAGACTGGTATGTTATATGGCTTACTTGATATTTGTTTTTAATTCCCTACCCTATATTAGGGTGCCGGTGGGCTCTAATGCAAAAACATTTATGTAAAAAGGTTATTGCACATCATAATCGGGCTGTTATTGTTTCTTATTAACTGCGGAGACATATTGAGGTTAACTGGAGTTATATTTCTTTGATTGAAAGTAAATGCACCCAGTCCAGATGATAGAACCTGTTACATCACACCCCAATAGCAATGTTGATGGGGTGATTGTTTTTTTTTTGTGTTATGAAAAGGCACTGTGTACAGTTATAATAATGGCAACCCTTAATACATCCCACTGCTGGGCACAAGTCTCTCCCCTTTTTAGCGGGAGGCCTGAAGCTTACCTCACCATGCTGCTCCAATGCGGCTTGGTGGAGATACAGGTTAATGGCCAACCTGATGTGTACAGTTAATTAAAAAAACAATCATCATTGTGCTGAGATCTTCCAGGATCTCAGCCATGACTACGATACCATCTGCATAAAAAAGCATTTTATTTTAATTATTAAGTGAATATTGTTAACATATATATAATAATATATGCAGTCCGCCCTTATGTACACCATCTTCGTGCATAGAAATAGTAAATAAATAAATAAATAAATAAATATGCCTATAGACATTTAGACCTCCTCACTAAAACCAAATCTTAATGAGGATATGTATTGAGCCACATGAGATATTTTTTCCCAATGCCAGAAATTACCTACATGAGGTTAAATAGGTACTGCATAATCTAAACTAAACACAATAACTTGAATTTAATTTCTTTCTGTCATAAAGGTTTTGTTTTTTAGTTTTTTGAAAAAGTCACCAAGCCAATGTTAAAAACGATTCACAGCTTATATTCTAGTCAGAATGTGTTACGAAATTTTCTTAGTAAAAAGGATAAAGAAATACAAGAATTTAAAATTGAAGGGAATGAAATTGCTTTACGTAAGTAGAATTAAAATTGTTATCCATAAATATGCTTACACTCACAGCCCCACGCTAGGTATAAACTTGTGTCATGGGAGCCATTGAACACGTACAATACACACAAACACTCAGACCCGAAACAAACAACTGTCATACAAATATTTGACCCGGGACAGGGATTGAACTCATGAGCCTTGGTTAAAATAGTTGGCACACACTGCTAGACCAACTGGCTTGTGTCTTATACAAAAGTCATCATATTGGATGACAATTATAAGAAAATAGGCTATCATGGCTAAATATAATAGAAAAGAAGCCAGAACATAACTGTGTTTTACTTTACATAGGTAACTTTAAATTTAATTATTTGATATGTTCTTAGGTTTTCGCGAGCTACACTCATTGAAATAAAACTATTTTTACGGATTTATCTCGCGTATATTAAACTAAAATGAATTTTAAAAATTATTCATGCTATAAAACATTATTAACATTAGAAATCTATAAACAAAAAAAAATATTGTATCCATGGTACATTATTCAATTTGTAAATTGAAATTTTATCACTATTTTTCAGGATGCTTCAAAACAATTCCATACAATGATGAAGAACATATGAAGAAATATTCAGATTATTCAACGAATTTTAGTGCAAATAATATCCCTAATGAATTGTTGGAGAAAACTGTAACTATTGTACAAAAACATTGTGATATGTGAGTACCATATCATTTTTATTACGTTTAATTGTATCATGTTGCAATAACTGGCAATGCATCCATTTTGATCCTGGTTATTGTGTAGATGTATGTAGGTTTGTATGCACTATCAAGGTTGGCAGGTAGAGAATACCACTAGGTATTCAATCCACATAAGGCTATGTGCAAAAATAATACTTAAATAAATAACTAGATACATTTAAAAAATTATGTTATTAATATTAGCTACATAAGACTCTACTTTGATTGCTGGGAAGAAACAGCAAACTGTCAGTAGACAATAAACTCATAATTTACAAGGCAATCCTAAAACCAATCTGGACAATTGGACAATATGGGCTCCAATTATGGGGTAGTGCCTCAGATTCTATTTAATCATGTTTGCAAAGAATTCAAAATATGATCCTTCGAAAAATCTGTTATGTGCCATGGTGTGTTACAAATGCAGAAATTCAGAAATATATGGATATGGCTACTTTAAAAGAAAAAAATAAATATACTGGACTGAGATCCCGAGAGAGGCTGGACTAGCTCCCTTGCACCCTTGCTCCTAATACACTTGCAAAACAACTCACAATACGCAGTTATGTGAAAAGACGTAAGAGGAAAGATATATGATCTTATGAAAATGGGTAGATGCCTTCGCTGGAGGGCACACTCGAATGTTCTAAAGCCTTAAACTCATTTGCTAAAAATGGCCGCACTGATGAATGCGATCAGTGCCGACCACACCGCCCACTAGCGGAAGAATTTTCAATGGCGGCCAAACCGTTCATTACATAAAAAAATATATGTATACTTAGTCTGCCCCCATGCCTCCCAATTTAGCCCATATTTTACATGTCTGAGTCAATTTGGACCTGTATGGGTCGTTTCAGTCCAGAATGTCAAATTTCCAAAATGTCAAGCGGTTCCAAAATGTCGAGTTCACGAAATTCGTATGGGTCAGTGTTAATAATATTTCTATTTAAATTTACAGAAAACAAGAGGATGAAATTAATGTATCGATCAAAACTGAACCTGCTTCCTGCGATTCAACTACAATTATTAATAATCATAACAATATATCGCTTTTAAAGATTAAAGAAGAAGTAAAGATGGAATCACAGTGTTCTTTGAATGTTACTACTCCAAAGAAGAAACGGAAAAAGTTAAATATTTAATTATGGTTTTTCTCCTTTAGATACATATATTATATTTTGACCAGAGTAATTTATTGATAAAAATGATGATAGATTTTTCTTTGAGGTCTTTCACAATCTCAGTATAATTATTATGTATTTTTTTTTAATTATGTTTTTTTACTGGTGGCAGAGTTCCAGTGACGGAGCTCGCGGGCTAGGCACCACCGCATTACCTAATAATAATATACTTGTTGCTAAATGGTAGTTTTCAGCACTATCGTGTTCCAGTCAGGTGCTAATGTACAGCACAGATTAGTAACACAGTAATTTCCGGCACAGAGGCATAACACCTAAGGCCTTAGGAATGGTAACGGATGTGCATTTTGACCATGGTCTTTGTGTGGGTGTCTCTAGGCTGTAGTCATCACTTAACATCAAAGTGAACTGCAAGCTTGCATGCCACAATCATGAAATAAAAAAAAAATGTATTTTATTTGTATGTTTCATATTTGGTATTATGTAAATAATGCTAATTTTGGAGAAAATTTCATTCGTTTTACAAGAATACAGTTTCTTTTTCTTTCAAGCTGTATGTATGTATATCTTCACGCCCAGTCCCCTAATGGGTTAGTATTCTTTCAAAATGTATTTTATAATTTGATGTAGGTTAATGGAATGATGGAATAGATACACGTTTATGGAATGAATTTAAAAATATTATGACTGCTTCGGTAGCCTAGTAACCCTTTTTCTACTAGTGAATGTGAAAATAATAGAATATTATGAAGTAGTATTCACCGTTATAAATGAAAAACAGTTTTTGTTATTAAAATTTTATTATACCGAGGTAAAACTAATTTCCACTTGTGCTGGTGTTAATCATGTATCAATAATGAGGTTCATTGGAGATTATGTTTTTATACGATTTGATGAAATAATATAATGTGATGTAATATTAAATTATTCAATAATAATATTAAATTTTATAACATTAAATCTGCCATCCGCATAAATCACGTTTGTCTTTTACATTGTTTTAGAATAAAAAAAAATGAAATTTCCACTTTAGCAAAAAAAAAAAATCCTACGTATTTTTAAATTTTAGCCTTCATTTTTATGTTTTTGATAGTTGTTTATTATTTGATAATTTTGTTTCGATCGCCACCCCCATCTTTGATCTTAAACGTTTTCCTAACAAATCACATTTTGGTTTGTTCTATAAAATCTAAATCTGATGGTAGAGTTCCAGTGTCGGAGCTCGAGGGGGGGCACCGGACTACCTAATCCACTAATACACCATAACTATCGCCAAATGGCAGTATTAGCTCTCGTAGGTCTCGTGATAACTATCATGGAGGCAACACAACAAACAAGCGCAGCGCGTCACTCATGCGCAGAGTTCGTGGGAGCACTAAGCCTGGGTTGCACCAAGATACTTATCAAAGTTATTGTAATATTTCACATCCTTTTCTAACTTAAAGAAATCTGTTAAAGTTAGAGAAGGATGTGAAATGTTGCAATAACTTTAACTTTTACAACTTGGTGCAACCCAGGCTTACACTATTCTAAAAATAAACAGCTGACACGCCGGATTGTTTCTTTGTAAAGCACTGGGTGCATACCCATATGTTTATGCCCCTATTCTGAAAATAAATAGGCGACACACCGGATTGTTTCGTTGTAAAGCATTGTGCGACAAAGTGGCCTAGGACCTATTTAAATTAGTTCTGTATTTTACTAACATAGTTCTATAAGTCTTGTATGTATTAACAAATTATAGACCCTGTCTGATTTAAATGTATTTTGTTTACTTTTTTTAGAAGTGGCAACTACAATCTATCTGCATACCGACCTCCGGTTTTTGTGGTCCCTAAATGTTTGTAGACTGCAGTCATCACTCGCTATGCATGTGAGCTGCATGCTTATTTGCGAAGAGACCGAATCCTATATTTCACACAGCAGTATGTAACTGCTGTGTTCGTTATGAATATCGAAATATAGGATTCGGTCTCTTTTTTGCACATGGATTATTTTTACATATTCGTTTAAGTAAATTCAGAGTGTACGTTTGTTATGCCTAGATATCAAACTGTGAACTTAAGGTAATTAAAAAACACAAAATTTAAAACATGTTATTTAATTTGATTAAGTTATGAAATTAATGGTTTACTGATTAATTTGAATCAATAAAAAAAAATCATTTCTCCAATGTAATCACATTATCACCTCAGCCACATTGTAGTACAGCTTTATAATTACAATAACAAATGTTTCTACTGTAAGAAATTCTTTATTAAGTAAATATTTAAATTCGTAAAATGTGCTTGTTATTCATTGAGTCTATAATTATTAATTTATTCTTATTTGTGAGCAAATTGCTTTGATGCGTAGGCTGAATACAATAACGACTAAGCCAACATTAAAGGCCTTATTTCACTCTTCGATGGTACAATTTTGGTTCAATTTTTCAAATGGATTTAATGATCTATACAAAAAATGTTAACATCTTATTATATCGACTGATAGTTGAAGGTTAACAGTCTTAATAGTAAGTATTGATAGTACACAATAATGATCTCAGTTTATGGATATTATACAAGTGCTAAGTGTAGAATGAAACCTCAATGTTGTGACCCTTTCGGTCCATCTGGACAACTATCCTAAAAAGACAACTTCCCAAATAGCCAACTCATCGGTTCTATTTCCCAATTCACTAACCTATCACTTTACCAACTTCTCAATTCACCAACTTCCCAGTTCATCAACTTAGTTAAAACATAGAAGAAACTCTGACGTAGAATATACTTGTATGAATATATTGTGTCCCGTCTGTCCCATCAAAGCTATTTGAATAAAGCGTGAAAGAGAGCAAGTTTTAATTTGATTCAATAAATTTTAATTATAAAATATGCGGTCATGTCCTCAAAATCTAGAAAAAAAACAACGCCTAGTGTCTCTTCTAATCGTTGAAATGCAGTGATATCACCCTTTATAAAATAGCGCACGGGAATATGACTATTTACTGTGTGGTCCTAAACTCATCCAGTGTATATTTGTATGTCCTACAGATATTTATTTGTGTATGTGTTGTGTGTGTACAATGTCACCCACAACACAGGTTTATACCTAGTGTGGGCTGTGAGTGTAAGTGTTTTTTTTATTTTATAGTACATAACTAATATATTATCTAACGATTTCTAATAACAATTAATGAATGTGGGTGGCATGTCCTCAAATGAGCCAATTTTATCTACAAGATTAATAACCTTTTTGCTACGTCATCTAATGAGCTACATAATATTATGGGTATTTAATTTTATGTCGATATAATAAGATGTGATATTATGAATGGTTTCATCCGTAGCAGAGAAAATATTAGAGATCAGTTAAGTTCATTTCTTATAATAAAAAATGGCTGTATGTGGTGGAAAAGTTGACATCAATTTAAGAGCCACTATTCAGTACATTGCTGTTTTGACGTAACGTTATGATTACTATAATTTTAGTAAAACAGCAATGTAAGGTGGGCAAGAGAAATCGAACTCGCGCAATTTATGAGATGTTTACGCCTGCGTAACAATAACAGTAGAAATGCAAGTTTACTCTATTATTTGCTCTGTCTACGTATTTAAGATATTGCTAATTCAACTGTCGTTAGCAGTTTGTTAATACTGTAGTGCGTTTGGAAATCGCGACAGGTGGAACACGCAGAGACAGCTAGGTTATTCTGTAAGACAAAACTCGCTTTACCGAAGTGAGAGTAATAAAATTCTCGATCAGTCGGCAGAGATGCATTTGTGCGAGCGTAACGCAAGATATTTACACGGGAGCAATTGAGACAAGTAATAACAGGTAAATGTACCAAATTATTCCTTTATCGCGACCCCCTCACATATTTTTTAAGCGCGCAAAAACTCACATCAAATGAGTTTTGTGTTACAGAATAACCTTACAGCACACAGATTAATGCGTGAAGCGTGCATACAGTCTCTAATTAGGAGCTAGGTTTCGAAGCAAATTAACTAAGTTTTGTGTGACAGAATGGGTACATGCAGAACGTTGGTCGTAATGTTGCTTATTTCGCAATATTTGTTTATTTAGACTTTAGACTGCTGCTGTTAACTATGTCTTTCCATGAATGGCATATTTTGACGACCCGGTTAGTCCAGCGGTGTGAGATCACCGTTTGATTCGGAGGGTCGCGGGTTCGATCCCCGCACCGGGACAAATGTTTGTATGGCCTACAGATATTTGTTTCGGGTCTGGGTGTTTGTGTATGTGTTGTATGTGTACAACGGCACCCACGCCACAGGTTTATACCTACTGTGGGGCTGTGAGTGTAAGCGTATAAAAAAAAATATTTAACAACCAGTTCATAACTATACAAAAACATAAAAAATACAATGGATTCTCAATCGGTAGGTACCTCATAAACTCAAAGTTAAAACTATTTTTTGTACGTCATTACCTACCTATTTATTTACTTACGTAAGTATTATTCTCGAGTTTCCCACGACATATAAGTAGGTTGCCTATGTTACCTATGTTAAACCCATAGCTGTGTTGTGTCGTCGATGGTTAAACCAAAGTTTTTTTAGAAAAACAAACTGAGTTTGTAGCTGTTTTTTTTTTCTTTTTATCGTTTTAACTATATTTCAGGCAGTATCTGCATGTACCCACTATTATAAAACGGTCAACGCTTCGAAAGCTCAGCCACCGCTACCCTATATTATGATTTACATCCGAGGCACAGAAAACTATAAGTATGTAAGTACTTACTAATTACCTATATATTTTTTTATTTAATTGAGATTCAGTTAGTTAATTTAGTAATTTAATCGTAAAACTTTTATTAAACCGAGGATTTATTTAACCACCATTATCTATCTAGCTAATTCCGTGTTAGCACGCCATGATTGATAAACTATGAATTTTCTGAGCCTCAAATGTAAATAAAATTAAATATCCAAAGCATATAACAACAGACTTAGTCATATTTCTTTACAATCTTATTAAAACATTTTACCTTTGAATGTACTAGAACATCAAGAATTCATGAACTTTGATAAAAAGACGATGAACTGCAATTTTCTGTGACTAATTGCTATTCCGAGAATAGTTATTCGAACAGTAGGTACTAGTAATTTCAGATAGGGCATTAATAAATAAATAAATATACTCAATAAAATGAAGAAAACTTGTAGAGCTGTTAGTTTCCCTAATAGTTTCACTCTGCAACAATAGAAAGAGCGTCAAATGTCATGTTGTAAAACTTAATAACGTGGTACTTATAAATAAGACAGTTAAAATAAATAAAAATATATTTACTCCACAAACTTTGAAACTTACTTACTCTTGTTAGTAAGTTCATAACAATCTCATCTCATCATCACAACATCTATTGTGTCATAAAAGTTACCATCGTTGATTACAAATCTAATACCTGAACAACAAAATATGATTATATCTCAATTTTAAATGATACCTAAGTTTGTATGTACACATACTTAGGTGACATCTGCTTCAAACTCCGGGCTCCATTAGTCTTTTCTACAAGAGTGTCATATAGAATTGAGAGCCATTTAAGTACCCCCTTTAACATTAACGTATATTTTAGCTAAAGTGTTGCTAATCTTAAGTCTTTTTTCTATTTGATGCAATTGACAATGTAACCGGGAAAGATAAAAAAATGTTGTAGCCAAAACGTATTAGAAACGTTTGAGCTCTACCTAATATTTGTCTATGTGACCGTTTATGAATAAAGGGGTGTCTAATATATATATATATTCTATGTCTCTCGACTCTCTCTAATCTCTAAAAACACTTTAAAATGACAGATATTTAAAATTAAATTATTTAGGAGTATTAGGTTATTCGTGTTCTAGTACAAACAATATCTCAATGATATACCCGATTACCTCAATTTAAAATGTTTGTCCGCCTATACATGTGTCTGTTGCAATTTGCGCGGATTAATCAAATTAATTCATGCAAATGGCTAACAACTACACTTTGACACATCTGTTTCGGATTCAGAAGGCTTTATGACGTTGTCTCGCTCCTTGAGCTCGAAGGCGTCGGCCTGAAAAATAGAGAAGAAGAGATGTAAAAAATCTTAATTGAAATCTAAAGGTAGTTTTGTTTTGTACGTACCTTAGTCTCCCTGTATTCCCTAATTTTCCTTGCTAGTGTCAAGAACGCATCTTCAATATTAATATTACTCTTACAGGAAACTTCGAAGAAGGGCATATCAAAATCATCAGCGATCTGAAATAATACATATGAAACATTCATTATTTTCTCTCTCATTCAATGCAAATATTTGTAGATACGTACAGTGGTCTAAAAATATTTAAAAAAAACCCCCGTGTCCGTGACTTTATTCGTAAGAAAGGGTCCTTTGCCATGCCTTTATTTAGTGTGTAAAATATAGTAGATATTTTTTAAACAAAGACGGCGCCTTTTGTCTTGATAGTATAAATATGATAAAAACAAAAATTCCTACTCATTTCGTAAATTAAATGAAACGACAACCGATCTCCTTGCAGGCCCAGTATGAGATTACAGGACATGTTGGAAGTGCATTTTAGGGACTGGAGACAACGAGCACTGAACAAAGATCAGTTATAGGAAGGAAGGGACGCCTTTCCCAAAAATGAGACAGCGTAGGCTTAAATAATAATTCTATTCTGCAATCCTGAAATATAAGCATGTACCTAAGCCTGAATCCTTCACCTGATTGGTAATATTCAATCTGCTTTATTACTTTAAATGTTAGACATAGATATCTTCATAACCTACCCGTACCTAGTTACTAGGTACGCAGTGATTGCTTTTTTTATAACATAAAAGGTACTTTACCTTTTGTCCTCTCTCCTTTGGTACCGCCCTATAATTCTCATGCACGTCACACTTGTTGCCCACTAGGACTTTAATTACATCAGGAGACGCGTACTGAAATATGTGAAACAAAAATTTTGGAATTATAAAATATACACACTTAAGTAGGTATATAAATATTTGTCATCAATGTCGGGCCGTATTTTTTGACCCAGGCAAAATAGTAGATATAGGCCTCAGGAGTGACAACTCATTGACTTTCAAAGCTCTATTTTTGCCTACTGTAAGTGAATACTGAAGTCTTTAGTTATTATTCACGTGAAGTGCCTGCATGTATACCATTTTCATATAAAAAACCATATTATTTAAGTTAAAGCTTTAAAAAAAAATAAGTTCCTTAACCATGATCACATTGATCTTGCTCTCTTTAGTTGGTCATTTTTCACTGATTGAAATTTTCATCCTTCATAAAGTTTTTTAATATGAATAATTTGGTCAAGTTACTACTTCGAATTGTAATAAACATTATCTAAATATGGCTATTTATGCTCCTACTATAAATTATAAAGCCTATCTTTAAGTGATAATGTCTCACCTCTTGAATATTCCTCAACCAATACGACAAATGGTTATAGGACTCCAAGTTGGTGATGTCATACATGAGGATGATGCCCATAGCTCCTCGATAGTACGCCGTAGTCAGGGTGCGAAACCTTTCTTGTCCAGCTGTATCCCATATTTGAAGCTTGATGGGCACCCCGTCCAAATTTATAATCTTCTGTTTGAAATCTATACCTGTGAATGAAACACGGCTTGTAGGTATCTTAACATCCCAAAAATTACATTATCTACATTTTTTTTATACCTTGGTAAATAAAACGTTACAGAAGTTAAAATAGTTCAAAACAATAGAAAAATTTTTAAATACAAAGATTAGGATTATTTTAAACTTTAAAAATAGAATGGCTAACATGAAACAAGGACAAAGACGAAAAACTTAAAGAGTGAAGATATTCATCTTGTATCAATTTAAGAAATTTATACTATTTATTTTATATAGGTATGATATTTTTGTTTAACAGTAGGTATCATCCATTCGTAACAAAGGTACAAGCATCAATCCATTTTCTTTGTGACCATAAAATTATTTCTAAGTGCTTTCAAGAGAGATTAATATTATAAGAAAGTACTTACATCTAAGTTTATTTTAGCAGTGACACTTAATCTGTAGTGAAAATTATAAGTAAAAAGTGTTGTTTTGTGTGTGTAGTAAACATAAATTGCTACCTCACAATAACCACTACAAAACATAGGTAATTCTTTAGGCTTTAAACACAAAGAGACAAAACACAGCATCACTTGTCTGACAAAGGCTCGTAAAACTAAAACTAAATATTTTACTCACCTATTGTTGATATGTAAATATCGTAATATCTCTCGTCGCAGTAACGATGCACTATACAAGTCTTCCCCACATTCGAATCGCCTAAAACTAATAATTTATACGTAGCGGAAAAATCTAAAGCCATATTTTTTGTTTACTTCGTTGTTGGAACGCGGGTGTTAGCCCAAAACATCGGCCGAACTGTCAAAGTGAGAAAAATCAATGAAGGTAAGTGCGCATGTGCGGGCGAATCACCCTTGTCTATAAGTAACTACGGATCCACAAGTTGGCCCCAACGTTGGCTGCTGAAATGCGCCGGCCAATTATCAACGCGTCACGCTCGGCCAAAACTTGGGGCCAATGCGTTGGACATGTAGTGTTGGCGCCAACGTTCGGGCCAACGTGTGGAGCCGGCCTAAACCGCGATACGACTGGAGAACTGACCTGGGTTTTCCTATGAACCTATGACGAACGTTACTATGCAATTTCCAATTTGATTGCGGAGTACAGTGCTTAGAATGAAAGAGGGTGCTTTATTGAAGTATATTAGTGAACTTCAAATAAAGGCATGGGTTGAAATTATCATCTACTTAATATAACACAACAATATAAATAAAACCTACTAATAACACATAATAACACATAATTGAACAAGCCCCGTACTTAGGTATATGTGGCTCCAGTTTAAAGATCGCAAGTGTATTTGTTCTAAGTAGGTATACTGGCTGGCTAGGACTTTGAACTTGCGCAATTCTTATTGGGTGAAGTATTATTGTGTCGTTTATAATTTACTGGTGGTAGAGCTCTAGTGACGAAGCTCGCGGGCGTAGGCACCACCGCATTACCTAATATACCTACTTGCCGCTAAATGGTAGTGTTCACCACTATCGTGTTCCGGTCAGGTGGTAATATACGGCCCTGTAATTGTCGGCACAGAGGAATAACACCTTAGGCCTCAGGTAACGCATCTGCATTTTAACCTCTGGTCTTTGTGTAAGTGTCTATAGGCTGCAGTCATCACTTAACATCAATGTGAACTGCATGCTTGTTTGCCACTTTCATTACATACCTACCTAAAAAAAATGGAATCTACCTACCTGATACCTACCTACGTATACTTAGGTACTACGTATTACTATTTTAACACTGTATCTGAAAGGCACTTAAAATATAGGTATTATACCTATATTTTAAGTGCCTTTCAGCTTCTACGTAACTACGTAGAAATATTGAATATTGAAAATGAAATTAATGGTTAAACTAAAAATACTATTTACTGTTTTGTCAATTGGACTTAGCCCTAAGTCAAAAGTTTTACGCATGGCCAGACAGCAAAACTTAAAAAAACTGTTAGTTTTCTCTAACTGGACACTCACTTTTTACGAAGAGCTCAAATAAGACACTTGAATCAAGTGTCTTATTTTGAAGACGATAAAAGAACGTGGGATCGGTACTAATGGTGAGATTCACAGACCGCACTACGACTTTACTTTGGGCAAAGTATGCTTAGAACTGTACAGTATGGGTTTTGACCACCCTAAGAGTATCCTGAATAGAACGGATTACGATGACATCATCCTTAAACCACGAAAGCATGATAATAATATGGGAAGCAAATCTTAGGTGAAAAGGAATAGTAGGTACTTACTATACTTACCACAAAAACCAATTTCAAATAGATTAGTTTGCGGGGAGCGGTAAGGGTTCTATTCAAAACGGAAGAACATGGCAATTTGTACCTATCATAGATGTACCTAAGTTGTAGGACAAAACCAAAGCCTTTGAGTGAATTAAACTCTAAGCAAGCATGCTTATGGGATAAAGGATATTATTTTCCTGCCTTAAATCTTTTATCAGAGATATCTACGAATAGTATCCGGAGTTATAGCGGATGGACTAAAATTAGGTAAAGTATCTATGCACAACGAAAAGCATATGATACCTAATATGAAAAATTAACAACAGTAGATATTTTACTTGAAATACTATTAACAATAATATAAACTTGCGAGCTTTAAGCTGTGATAACATAAACTGGGGTAGGTACCTAACAATATAAATATTACAATTAGGGAACACCTCAGAGGGAAGTTCGTTCCACAATTTACACATTCTGAGCAGAAACGAACGAGAAAACCGTTGAGCACCGCCAGGTGTCCAGTCGGTGAGGGTGAAACTTCTCTCTTCGACGGGTAGTACGGTGTAGGAAAAGAAACGGTGGCACCATGTCGAACAGTTCGACAGAGCACTCACCATTGTAGAGACGGTATAACATGCACAGACTCCCAATGTCTCTGCGCAGGCTCAGATATTCGAGCCTGTCAGTAAGTCCTGGATCGTTAACAATACGAACAGCGCGTCTTTGTAGGGACTCAAGTGGACCAAGCTGGTATTTGGGAGCTCCCGCCCACAAATGAGAGCAGTATTCCAGAGTCTCTCTCGAAGTTATTAAAGAGAAACAAATTGATTAAAAGTCAGCTCCACCTAAAGGTCTGAGAAAAATAATAGGTAGGTGCATATGAATTATCGGGCGATTTTTCTATATCATGAATGCACTTAATTTATATTCGCCTCGGCTTACGCTATAAAAAGCATTATTTAAATAATTTATGTAAAAATATCACTCACACGATTTTATTGACTGAGAAAAATAAGAAGTTATCTGCCCAACAATGTCCGCCACACGCCGTAACTTCGGACACACATTCAATATAAACCTTCCGGGTATTGTGGGTGTTGTTAGTACCGACATTAAGAGTTCCATTTATTTTACTTAAATCCGCATCTCGCATATCTAGTGGGTATATCTTATTGAACCTGTAGTATGTAAATACACGGTTTGTATATAATACATTGGATTCGGATTTAAGATTTCTTATCATTCCTTTTGTTACTCCTTTCTTTTTATAAATAAATAATAAAATAATACTATACTATTGTTACAAATTATTCTATAGTAGCAGAATTTACAGATAATAAGACAAGTCGGTTTATACCTACGTCTTTTTGTAATACCTTCGTAGGCATTACAAAATCGTAGGTACCACGATTTGACATTGTCGCCTACGTTTGTATCTAAATTATTTGCACCCATGTAGGTAAATGTTCATTGGTTTAGACAAGTCATAACAACAAATCCCTCTTCATCAAAACCAAAATGTTATTCCAATTAAAACTGTTATCTGATGAAGTGGAAATTTTTAGTATATTTAAAGTATATTATATTTCAAATGTTCCTAACGTAGCCTTTGTTAGTTATAGCCAGATAACTTCAAATAAATAAACATTGGGTTTTTCTTCCAGTTAATTTTCCTTTCCCTTAAAAATTTGGTATGCCAGAGGTTACAGAAATAAAATTGGATTCCGCGTTCAACAGGCAAACGCACTGCACCCGTCTTTCCGGGTCACACAGTAGCCGCTAACGCCATAACGCTAACTCAAGTCACCGTGAATTATTCTCGCGCATGAACAACTTCATTTGTCAAACAACCGCAAGCCAGAAAGCGAAGCGGCGGCAGGCTTAGCTTGACGTATTGTGAATAGCTGCAATTTTGACATTCGCGTTCCATTTGCCCATTCAAGAGTCTTTATGCCGCCACTGCTTCTGTTTCCCTGTAATTTAGACATGGATGACGAATGTTCTGTTGTTCTGATACCGCTCAGCTCCTGATGTTAGTTTGTATTGATGTTTACGTATGCGAATTCGCTGTTGGATGAATGCCTGATATGAAAACGCATTGGTTGGAATTAAGATTTGATTTATTTTGTGCCGAGAGTTATCATTGACTTGAATAGTAATTAGCATGTTATTATGTAGAAATTGGATAAATCTCTCTTTTATGTGTTGGTTATTGTCAGGATAATGTTTATATCAATAAAAAGATCTTAACATAATGGTGGTTCGAAAATAAATGAAATAAAACAGTTAATACCTACACAAAATTTTAGTTTGACATTGCCCTATACAGAATAAACCCAGGTTAAATCTACTTGTTTAAAAAACCTATCAGCTGTTGGCACTATGCCCCAAGTGCCCAATATTCTCTTTAGTTGTTTTGACATCACGGCACCTCGTAGATTTAAAATATCATTTCAAGCGACTATGTGCACATCAGAAGGGAAATTATCATCGGCTGTGAATCATTAGAGTGACTGGGCACTGGGCACGCCAAGCATTTGCTATCGTCATTGCGCTAATATCTATTAGACTATCACTTTTGGTCGCCGAGTACTCTATTGTGCGCGATATGATCTTTTTTCTTTTAATGAGCCCGCAGATCCGGCTGATCGTTACCTAATGGTGACGCACTTGTGGGAATATCGTGTTGAACATTTCTTTTGAAGCTATTCGATCCGTGGGCGGCTGTTTCTTTCACCAATCTTTTAACGTGACTAAAACTGGTAGCTTGTTATTTGTCATCAATAGCTTTCGTTTGCTCATTGCTAAATCTATACCTATCCATTTTTAGTGTCCTCTAGATCGAGCTAGTTTTCACCTCAGCTTACTTTCAAGGTCTTTAAATGTATGACTATGTTGTAGAATTTACGAACGGAACGGAAGTGACGGAACGTAAGGGCGTAGACACCACCAGCGCTATTGTGTTTTTTTTTTCAACTGTAGATCTTTCTCCAGTAGGAAGACTAAGGACATGAAGATACCAGTTATGGTCCTCGCTAATGAATAAGGTGATCTACCTTACTCATTACCGTAGTCGGTTATTTGAGATCCTTAAATCAAGATCGAGTTCGAATCGAGAAACGAGATCGAAATCGAATCGTTGTCGGGAGTAAGCCTGCTGGAATTTTATTAACATACGCCAGCGCTGTTGTGTTGCACAAAGATATACGGAATACGGATAGATGGCAATACATTATTTTATTATATTATAATACAATACAAAAATAAAATTACGATTAGAGCTTTGACCAATTTGTGCTAGGATTTCGAGTGTATTTACGACTATAGGTATACAAAATATAGTTGACGGTTTTGATAGATATTTATTGTAATATTTTCTTTTTACATTTATCAAATATGCTTAAAATAAGATCGACGATTTATTTATATTTATTTGATCAAAAGGTTTTCTTAATATCTTTTACATTCTGAAATCGAATATGTTTGCCTTTTGTAACATTTTGCCATAATTATGTAATAAATACGCATATTTTATAATTACGAAAAATCTGTGATAGCTTAGAATTAATACTGATTAATAATACACGGATATGACTACACTACCGAGGTCAATACCAATTGATATAAGAATCATGAAAATCGGCTCACGCGTTCGGGTTCTAGACTAGCGCCACAAGATAACAAACATACAGACCTACATATACCTACAGACTGATGAACACACTACCCTCTTCGGTGCTACGCAGTCGGGAAATAATGTTCAGTTATGAGTAGTTCAAAATAATGAGATGAAAGTATCTTATTTGGAGGATTAACGCATACGATGTAGATTATAATTTACATAATCTATTATATGAGTTGTGAGGCCCACACTATATATAATGTGGCTCAAATTGGCATTAGCGACCTTAACATTGAATATGTTTAAGTATGGAGAAATTTACCTAACTGGTTCAATCTTTGTGTTTTTTATTAAGCTGCTAAATAACTTCCCTCCGAACTTCCCTCTGAGGTGTTCCCTCGGTGCTACAATATGGGGTTCTTCAAAAATGGCGTCAAAAGAGTCCTTCAGGGCTGGCAGCGCGTTGGCAACTCCCCTGGTGTTGCAAATGTCCATAGGCGACGGTGACCACTTACCATCAGGTGGCCCGTCTGCTTGTCTGTCAACGTAATGACATAAAAAAAAAATTAAAAAAAAAAAAAAACAAGGTATACCTAACGAATGATAATTTTTATCATCACTCATAACGGGACATTCTCAAAATGAACCTTCAAGAAACCAGGGGGGAAGAGGTTTACTTACGAACGCCCAGCTACAACGCCCTTCTTTAAGTATCTTAGGTATCGCTATCGCTATCGATTGCTTTTTGAGATTATTATAAATTGTTCAAAAAGTATTTTAAAAAATGACGTTTACACGAAAAGGAGATATTGCAAGCTCAGCTCTGGTTCGTACACGTCCTCAAAAAATGGGTAAATTTAAGAAGAATCCGAAAAAAATACAATTAATTTATTCAAGAATATATTTTAGAGTTACAACCACATTCAATTCAAACGATTTTATCATTTTCAACTAAGTTCAACATGGCGGCGATACAGCCGACGCTTGGGATCAATCGATTTCGATAGTATTAAGAAAATATTACTTTATTCTCCTAATACTATAAAATCAAAAAGCAATAAAAAAAAAATGAAAATGTCAAAATGACATCGCCCGCCATATTCGCCATTGTTTTTTAATGTTATGGAAGTGGCAACCAAGCATGCAGTTCACATTGATGTTAAGTGATGACTGCAGCCTATAGACACCCACACAAAGACCAAGGTCAAAATGCAGATGCGTTACCACTCCTGAGGCCTAACGTGATATGCCTCTGTGCCGGTAATTCTAGGGCCGTAACCACCTGACAGGAACACGATAGTGCTGAACACTACCATTTAGCGGCAAGTAGGTATATTAGGTAATGCGGTGGTGCCTACGCCCGCGAGCTCCGTCACTGGAGCTCTACCACCAGTAAAACCGCCATGTTGGTTTTGAGTTGCAATTCTAACTGCAAATAATGTTTTGTAAATGAATGAAAATGTGCAGTAAAAAACGTTTTTATATTGATTTTGCCTGTTTAATGATATTGTGTAGGTACAATACATGGCCGGAGGTCCATACATTTTTGCAACATCTCCTTTCAGTCGGGTACGCTAGTTTCCTAACATTTTGCTGAGATAACCGTTAACGGGACATTTTCGCCTCCCAAAAGTTTTCGTGGGATACCGGGACGGGCTGCATGAAAACGGGACTGTCTCGTTCAAACGCGTTAGGTATTCCAAAGGATTTTGCTAGGAATTTATATTTCCAATTTCATTTCGTTTGAAGTTTTCTATACATAGGTACCTACTTATTTTAATTTTCGTCTTCCATTTCAGATTTTTTAAACTTCTTATATTTAATATCTATATCCGTGCAAAAGTAATTATTTACTAGCTTAATATTTTTAATCGAATTCCACTGAAGTGGCATATCGTGTACAGCACGTCTCCTTTGTATTTACTGAACAGAGAATGTTTGAGTGTGTGATGGAGGTCACTCGGGCTGAGGTCGCTCCGGGTTCGAAGTGGGTTCCGGGAATGTGTGTGACAAGCACATGTATTGTTCGCAAATTGTTGCGAGCAAGGTCCCGTGTTAAATGTCAATTTTATCGGCGCCGGCGCCTGCCTGTCGTTTACCATTTTAAAACATTGCTTTTTACGCACGCATTGGCTATAGACTGCTCTAAATCCGGTCTTTGTGCTTTTATTGCCACCTGCATAATAAAGCCTCTAGGTTCACGGTTTATTTTCATATCTGGTTCTCCTACTACGTTCACTGAATTTGCCACTGCAGAAAGTTATGTTTACAATCTGTCTATACTAATATTATAAAGACATTGACAAAACATTTGTGTTTGTATGTACCTATGTTTGTAACATTTTCACACAAAAACTGCTGGACCGATTTCAATAATTCTTTCACCATTAGAAAGCAGCATCTTCACTGATAGGCTATAGCACATTTAAAAAAAAATAGAGATCCCTAAAAAAAAATGTAATAATGTAATGCAAGGTGGGTCATAAGAAAATTTTGTTATTTCCAAGTGATTAAATGAATTTTGAATCTTGAATCATATGCCCGATAACTTAAGTACACGCGGACGAAGTTGCGGCCAAAAGCCAGTGTGTTATAAAGTAAAACCGTTCTTGTTTTGTTCACAAAAAGATAAGAAAAATTTACCTTTAACTTAAAATGGTTAAACGTATAAATGAAAGTTGCCGATCCCTCGGGCATAGAAAACTTAAAGCCGTTGATCGCAGACGAGGATATGATGAAATCCCCTTGGAAAATACTTTCACGGCTTTCAATTAGTAAATCGATAAAAGTTATACCTAATAATATTTAGCAAAATGTAAAACAAAATTATTTTCTAGCAAAATATTTACGATGATAAATCTCAAACTATACGTATTATTATGATCGCTACGCAGAAAATTGAAATTTCTATGAACTATTGTAGGTACGTAGCTATAGGCAACTTAGACACGAACATGGCTACTAAAATTATTTAAGTTACAGGCAGTCGATATTTTAATAGTGTCTATCCTTTTAACGTTTAAAGTAATACGTCAAAGTCAAAGAGTAACTCTATAGGAAGTGTAATGAACGTGCACATGAGTTGCATTGAGGAAGCGATCGGTGTAGCTGCTGCCGATGAAAACTTCGTTCTATATATGACAGTCATTTTGCATAAAATTAACATGTTCTTATTATTAAAAGATTATTCAGCAAATTAGATAACAACTACATAGTACCTAACTTCCAATCCCACCACACACACAACATCACCTTATTGCGAGTTAACCCGGGTTTCGCCACAGTCTGTGAAGCCTGACCGGCCTTTGACCACGACCTTTTTCGCACGTTCTTGTCGTACATGATCCACTTTTCATCACCGGTTATCAGCTTCTTCAAACATGATTCGGTTTCATTACGTCGTAATAAAGAATCACAAATGAGTACACGGTTCATTAGGTTTCTTTCAGTGAGCTCGTGAGGTACCAAATATCGAGCTTTTTTTGTACCCAGCTTTTTTCAAATGCGCCAAAACTGTTTTGTGATCAATTCTCAGTTCTTCAGCTACGTCGTAACTACTGATATGTCGATCTTGCTCCACTTTTTCAATAATGGCATCCATTTTATCCGTAATAGGGCAACCAGAGCGAGGTGCATCTTTTACATCAAAATTTCCGGATTGAAAACGCTTAAACCAAATTTGTGCTACTCTCACAGACACTGCACTAGGTCCATAAACATCGCAAATTTTTTTCGCGGCTTTTGTTGCATTTTTACCTTTTTGTAGTAAAATTTTAAAATGTATCGAATTTCTTCATTAGATTCACTCATCTTGACAGTACGAAAGACAAATGAAAATCACACATTTGCCTAATTTGAATTTGGAATTATGTTCTTTAAAATTTTAACTTTCAATGATACCAAAACCAGCCAGATACAAATACTACAGCCAAAGAGATTTTATTACAAGTTCATACATACTATAATGCGAAAAGACTTTTTCCCCAACCTATTATATTAATTATTTTTATTTAAGTCACCAAGGCAATAACAATATGAACTTGTCATTGTCTACTGTTATTGGGTACATTATTAGGTATTTCGTCTTCAAGTTTTTGATCCGATTCGTGTATTAATGCGTAGATACGTGAATTGAACTTTATCGTAGGCAATGATGTTTTGGGAACAATTTTTTTTTTGTAGTCAAATTTAAGCGTACAAATCAGTGCCAAGAAACCAATTTTTGCTCATTGCTTTCCTTTTCAGCTTCCTTTGTAGGTAAATTATAAAATCCATTTCTCTTTAAATTCTGACATGCAGCATTGGTTCAATGCTTCCAAAAAAATTGATTCTTATTTGTCAAGCTAATGTAGTAGAATAAACACACTTAATTCACAAATAAATTTGGCAAATATTTTGCAGTTAAAAACCTTAATATTATTATAGCTACGTACTAATTTAAGTAAATAGAATAGCCAACGACAAAAAAATTTAAGCTGCTTAATAAGACACTTGATGGTTTTTATACATAAAGCTGTATGAAACCAAGCGTTAAATGAAAATAAGGCACGGATAAGTCTCATAGCACATTAATGACATCGCTATCTGGTAGACTTAAATTGAAAGACCTTCAAATAAATTGATAATACCTAGGTACATACAGTTAGTCACGCTCGTAATGAAGAGATCTTACTGTATATTCGAGTTTGTTGCAGAAAATACCTTATAATAGGTAATCTTGTCATATAAAAATATAATTCTAGTTTTAAAACAGGAAAATCTTTATTCTCATAAAAGTGGAACGTTTCAATATTACAATTACTTTAATATAATACCAATATCTTTATAATTAAATTCTCAAGTAACCTATTACTGCGGCACTTCATTACACCAGGATAGACTATAAATATATATGAACAACAAGCTCCCGATATTAGATGCTAGTGGCACCACCAGGACAGCATATATCGAGTCGATTTATCTCCATCCATGTCACGATTGTTTGCGTAAATAAGCACATTTATGTGTAAATAGGGGACTACAATGTTTATTACATTCAGTCCGATGCTAAAGTGGCCCTTTCCAGCAAAATAATTAGATATTTCTATGACACGACTTACAATATTCAATAGAGCAAATTATCAACGGATCACGGAAATGCAAAGAGGCCATGATAGAGCATTTTTCGCCTTTCTATACCAACAAACATCGTGATGAGACATTTTATTATAGGTAGCAATATTTATTTTTACGCAAACCGTTTACTTAACATCATTTCCATTGTGCACCGTCCGATTCCGTTTGGTGTATAATCTGTGACATTTTAAAAGGTTCGTACAAAAGTTTTCGATCGCACTTTCAAAGGTTTCACTTATATTGCTTGTATTGAGGTTTGTAACATTACAAGAATGGAAATAAAATGGTGATTTAGGACGACATTCGTTATATTTTTTTTGCTTAAATGATAGGTAAGTACCTATTTCAGCAAAAGTTTCTACTGACGTTACCTACCTAAACCCTAACCTAACAAGCATCTCACTTGCAACTGCAACTTCATTCATAATATTATTGACTAGCTGACCCGGCAAACTTCGTATTGCCTCGCAATTAAATAATGTGTCCAAGGTTTAATAGATACGAACTATTTGTATGGGAATATAAAATAGTGGATTTTACTGTTTCCCTTCAATTTCTTCATATTTTCTTACCTTTTGAACCTTTCTTGGACTTCCAAAAATCATTCAAAACTAAGGTAAGGTAAATAGTTGACAAACTTGTCAACTACTCACCTGAATGTAGCAAAAAATCAAAACCTTATTAGTAGAGCAAAGCAAGATCTGTATATGAGATACGAGTTGCAAGCTTTATAGAGCAGACACGATACTTTAACTGCCTTGTTGAGATCTTAAAACATTCGAATACATATGGCCGTCAGCGTAGCATAAATTTAAAAAGCAGACAGGCAGTAATTTTTAAGCAAAGAAATAAGACTATTCGCCTTATTTACGGCAATAACAATAAAGACGTCTTTCGCTATTAAGTTAAATGAAATATGTCTTGTGGTCTAATTTGTCCTGGGTCTTTGTGTTGATTTTATTTTCCAAGAAAAATGTTACCGCGACTCATGAACGATTTTTATGTAGGAAAATTTACAACATTCCCTATATAGTTAATAACGTGTTATTTCTGTGGTTCGCTGTCAATGCGGTAGTAAAGTCCCTTTTATAGGTGCTTTTACTTTTTTCAAATCGACATGTCTCAATAAAACGTGGTGATATACGATTTATACGAATGTCGCACACAGTTACCAGTTCCCGTGTTGACAGTGATATTTTAAATCCGAACGATTACTGACAGGGCAGCCCCACGAAATGATCATTAGCTAATTTAAAACACTTAGGAGGTCATTGCGCAATCATTTCACAAGATACTCCGATGTGACGCAACAAAACAAACGCTAGTGCCACCAACCAATAATATTAATGGGCATAAATCTAATCAGATTCGCAATAAATAGACAAACGCTTGTCGCAATGCTTAACGCAATACTCATAATTAGTAAACGCACGATCTATCCCCCTTTCGAGGTCTTCCGATCGGTGTTATCGATCATAGGGAGATTTCAATCTTATCCGTTAATCAATTAGGTGCCCGTACACAATGAGAAATATGGACTTTTTCGTTTCTATTATTAATGTGCTTTGTACGTTTCACTTGGAGATAGTTAGCTTGCTTAATTGCTGAGATGCCATATTACGGTAATCAGGAATGTTGTGTAATGTACGAACGCCGCCTGATGTCATGTAGTTTGTTATTAAACTGTCGGAAATGTCTGGAAACGCAAGTTATTTTAGAAAGACTAATAAGGCGTATCCTTAACGTATTCTACGATGGATGTTGTGAAATATGTACGTAATATTTATATTATAATGTCATTGAAAAAATAGCATGCACACAATTTCGTAATCATTTTGGCATATTCAATAGGAAAAATGGAAAAATAAATTAATTAAAAATAATTCCATCATTATTTTGAATTTATTAATTTCCAGGTGGGTGATGCATTGCTTTACATCATTTTCAGTTACTTGAATAAGAAGGGAAGTTTGTGTGAAAGCTATTTACTAAAATATTTTAACAAAAAACTAAATAATTTGTAGTTTCAACTATATTTGTATTAATAATCTAACGAGGTTATCTATTTTTAGATTTTAATTATGTAAGTCATGGTGAGCACCATCATTAAAAGTTAATTTCAACGAAACTTTAAGCAACCACCATACTAAACAAAAAATGCCGAAAGCTTAATCGCACTGATTTCTTTGACGATAAAATTGTTAACTCTTAAATACTCAGTGTAAAAAAGTTACCATCAAGATTACTAATAGAGACAGGTATAAGTACGATAAAAAGTAAAGCCTTTAATGGAAGCCAATTTTTTGCTGTCGTCGGTTATTTAAACAACAAAATTAAATCATATTTTAATTTGTAAATGCCTACCTATGACATGGAAAGATCACCTGCTAGATAATGTATTACACCAGTAAAGATCATTTCAAAAATTTTAAAAGGAAGGCTTTGGTACCTACATATCATCGACTAGGGAACCAAAAAGAAGGCTGATTGGTCTGTGCTACATATGTACCTAAACTTTTCTTCCCTACACCCGCGCGGAAAATGCTACTACTTACTTATATTACTTTAAAAAGTAAGATTAAATTTAATTTAAGACCAAGGCTGACCTACCATGACCAAATAGGTCGAGTTCTGTCTGATGGGGGGTCAAAAGTCTTAGGAATCGGCGTGCATGTATGAAGAGAATGATGAAGGTAGACGAGGCACGAGAGGTTTGTCTGAACCGGGATATCTGGCGCTCTACACTCTCTGCCTACCCCGTTAGGGACCTGGCGTGAAGATACACATTAAATTTAATATTTCCACTGTAACATGATGTTGAAATTCAAGGAAATTACCAAATTTATTCCATTCACTGAAACTCTAACAAAAGTATTGGTACACCGCTGGTAGAGTTCCAATATCTTAGTTTGAGGGTATAAGCATATATTACAGAAGTCTAAGGAAAGTATATATATATATATATATATATATATATATACTAGCTGTTGCCCGCGGCGTCGCCCGCGTGAATGTCGTTTATATAATATAATTTTATTTGCTTGAATACTATAATATAATTTGCTATAAACCTCACGGAGCCCGAGACCTTTCCAACGAATGCAAAACCGTGGAAATCGGCTCGTGCGTTCTGGAGTTATAGCGTCAGGAAGGAAAACCCGACTTATTTTTATATTATAGATATATTTTATGTTATGGAAGTGGCAAACAAGCGTACAGTGAACATTGATGTTAAGTGATGACTGCAGCCTATAGACACCTACACAAAGACCAAGGTCAAAATGCAGATGCGTTACCACTCCTGAGGCCTAAGGTGTTATGCCCCTGTGCCGGAAATTACAGGGCCGTACATTACCACCTGAACGCAACACGATAGTGCTTCCCATTTAGCGGCAAGTATATTAGGTGGTGCGGTGGTGCCTACGCCCGCGAGCTCCGTCAATGAAGCTCTACCACCAGTAATAATGCCGTATTAGGTAACCTACCAAATCTATCCGCCGCGTGATGATAGTGTTCAACACTATGGTGGTCCGCTTAGATGGCAATTAATGGCCCTGCAGTTTCTGTTATAGAAACAAACAACTTAGGCCTCAGGGATATACAATACATCTTCAGTTAGACCAGCTGTGATTGCATAAGTACAATCACAGCAATCTGCGTAATAATTAAGTGACCTGCATGCTTGTTTGTCACGTTTATTTTATTGAAATATATTCATAATCTTCAAGTCCAGTAGGACTGTAGTAAAGTACTCGTAGGTACATAAGTCCTCATAATACAGAATTCTTATTTTTGCAGTAAAAGGCAAATACATAATAATATTGTTATATTATATCTGGAAGGTTCATAACGGGACAAAAAATGCAGTCAATCCTTCACTCGAGTGAGTACTTGACTAACCTAAATCAGTATCGTGTTCTCCGGCACTCACCTACATCCATCGTTAAGAAGGAAATAAATACTCATGTAATATAATCCGTGCATATTTGCTTGGCAAATTTAAAAGTGTGTCGCTAAGTGCGCATGCGCCGGTTATGTCATACGCCCCTCACCGATCCGTACCGGAGATCCGCTACGCAAATACCGAAGTGTTAAATTCTTCTGTACTTTTCACTCTCCATTTGTAAATATGATCGATTGCTACTGTCCATTCATGTATTCATAGCTACTTTTTATTTGACTAGATAACAATCTAATAGATGCTAAAGTCGACTTTGGTAATACGTTTCATTTTTGTTTATTTAACAATATTTTGGAGCTAAATTAAGCTCTGGAGCTCTATCCCATTCTATGGTCGATGCTCTATTCCTACCAATAAGGTAGGATCGACATTTTCGTACAAGCATTAACAAATCGTATAAACAATTTAAAAGTGATATTATTTTTATTTTAAAGTTAATTTTATTTTTCACAGTGCACACTTTTAAGTCGTACGATTCAACTCCATCTTTTCATAATTTTTGTATCTTTATATCCCATTTGCAAGTCGCTTTTATATGAAATAATAAAACTTCACACCTAATTATTCAAAATCTCCAATGAACGTATCGCAAACTCACCTACCTTACCTACAGGTGAAAATGACCACTATTGCTACGTTATTTGGCCCGGATTATAGTTGAGCATAAGAATGTAAAATCTATCAGAAAAACATTCGTCGCATTACAGTCATTGTTGGCGGAACAAACATTTTTTCATTTCATGGTATTTAGGCCATGTTAAAGGCCGTTTCATGGATAATTCCCGTGACAAAATGTTTTTTTTCTATGACCATTATAGTGGGCCGAATCGCAATTTAGAGCAAAGGTGACTCACGCCCCATTTGTTGAAGCTTGATAGTGTTTTGTTAGCAAATATTTAACGTGCTTCGGCTATCGGATTGAGGTAATCAAAGTATTTTTATACTGTAGGTAACTTTCCTTTATATAATTATAATACTAGCGCGACTGATATGTACAGTAGGTCAATAATTAATATTGCACATCGAGCCCGAAAGAGACGATCGGCTCGTTTCGACTTTGTAGAACGTTATCTCTCTTGCACACTATCTACGTAAGCACTGACAGTCCGGTAATGGTCAAAACTTGGTCAAAATGATCGACAAACGTCAAATAGGTACGGTGCGAAAGAGATACCGCTCTACAAACCCGATATAAGCCGAAGTCTACTTCCTAGGCTCGATGTGGAATATTTATTGTTGAGCACTGTGCCTATCTACTAGCTTTGATTTCATAATGTAATTCATCCATTGATTCCCGTTTTCGAAGTTCTAGTCCATTTAAGGTGATAATGTAGGTACACTAAATTCTAACCTTCACTTGGGTTTGAATCTTTACGGCTTATCATCGTTATGTTATCGTTTTCATGTTCATAAATTATTATTTTTTATGTACTGAAAGTGGCAAGCAAGCATGCAGTTCACATCGATGATGATAACTGCAGCCTTTATAGACATCCACACAAAGTCCTGAGGCAGAGAATATTTATTTATTTATTAACTCTTTATTGTCACACAATACATACATGATATTGGTACAAATGGCGAGCTTAACGCTAAAAGCGCTCTCTACCAGCTAAACCATTCGCAGTTTAGATAGTTAGGTGGGCGGTATGATGACACAGCAAACATGGGAAACCATAGACGTAAAAATAATAATAATACTAGAGATACATAATTAATACTAATACAAAAAGTTACCATTTAGTTACAAAATACATTAAAAAATATTTACATAGATATGAACAAATATATATACATACAAACATATATGAATATGTAATAATACTACGTATAGAATGGACACTTCGACGTCCCGTCCGATTTCCCCGCATCAGCCAACCTCCTCCCCTCTTATGGGCGACGGTTGGTATTTTGGCGGAGTGTCCGCGGTGTGCCTGAGGTCAAAATGCAAATGCGTTGCCACCCCTGAGACCTTAGTTATTATGTCTCTATGATACAGGATAGGATGTATGAACATTACCATCAAACCGGCACTCGATTGTGCTGAACACCATTTGGCGGCAGATAAATTAGGTAATGTGGTGCCTACACCCTAGAGCTCCGACACTGTAAACTCTATCACCAGTAATTGCTTAAGCGGCTAAGTCATAGTAGGTAGGTAATTGATTTGTTGAATTTTTACTGGTGGTAGAGGTCCAGTGACGGGGCTCGCGAGCTCGCGGGCGTAGGCACCACTGCATTACCTAAGATACTTGCCGCTAAATGGTGCATACCACCTTACACGCACGCATAACACCTTAGGCCTCGGGAGTGGTAACGCATCTACATTTTGACCTTGGTCTTTGTGTAGGTGTCTATAGGCTGCAGTCATCACTTAACATCAATGTGAACTGCATACTTACACTACCATGACATAAAAAAGTTATCCTCGACTTTGATGGGGATCATCACTTCAGCCATCGCCAAATCAACCGCCGCTTGGTATGCGCATGCGGTCGCAATGGTGTCAGTTTTATCGCGGAACGCTGCTGTCCATCCTGCGTTATTGTATTTACTGCCGCCCATGGGAATACTTGAACCGCTATTATTCGGTTGACTGACTGCACCAGTGGAAGATTTTTCTTCCACGTGTGGGCGATGGGATCGTCATGTCCGGACACCATAAACTACATAATTATAATTCTATGTAGTAAGATCTATGTTTTTTTATGCAATGAAAGTGGCAAACAAGCATTCAGTTCACATTGATGTTGAGTGATAACTGCAGCCTATAGATACCAAACCAGAAGTCAAAATGCAGATGCGTTATCACTCCTGAGGCCTAAGGTGTTATGCCTCTGTGCCGGAAATTACAGGGCCGTACCACCTGATCGGAACACGATTGTGCTGAACACTACCATTTAGCGGCAAGTAGCTCCGTCGCTGGAGCTCTACCACCAGTAAAATGTAGGCACCTACATAGATTTTAACAAGAATTCTATTACGACAGGTTAACACGATTATGAAAAGGTCAAAATTACGACCGTGATATTTAAAATATTACTTTTACTACGTACCAAACAAACTTAGGCTTCATCCTTTACAGGGTACAAGAATGTATTGTTCAAATAAAGGTTAAGTACACTTGTTGTAAAATAATATATATATTTATTATTATTACTATATATTTCAATTGTCCTTAACAAAAGCAATCACTGTTATGGAAGTGTACATACGTATATAAAATAACCCACAAAAAATAGATTAGAACCTGGATCTAACCGATGGGATAGGCAGAGATTTGTACTAATATAATACAGGTACCTGCTCTGTTTTTATCAGACTTTTTTTATGTAATGAAGGTGGCAAACGAGCATACTGCATGCTTTTTGTGTTGCACATTGATGTTAAGTGATGACTGCAGCCTATAGACACCCATAGGTATAAAGACCAGGAGTCCACGGGTTGAATGTACATGATATCTCTGTATTTTTTTCGAGAAGCAGACGTAAGGACAATAAAATTATTAGAAACACATTACGAGCACATGTACAGTATAATTTAAATTTGTTGACTTCTAGAAATTATTAAAATGTAACATTTGAACTATTATGAACTATTATTACGAACACTGAAATTAATAGTCGATGAGCTCTCTAAGATATGCATTACTACCTAGGTACCTTTTCGGGGGGATGTTACCTTGGTGTAATGTATATAAATACAAACTGTCTTATTAAATAATTTAATGAACATAACAAGATCTTTGCGCAAGATCTGCGGTGTATCACTCACCGATCGCGTTCGTAATGAAGATGTAAGAAAGAGACTTTGTGTGAATGATAGTATCGGTGTAAAAATGAAAAAAGGCATGCTCCGATGGTTCGGGCATATAAAAAGAATGTCGAATGAGCGAATGACTAAACAGATATACAATGCGAATGTGGATGGTTGCAGAGGCCCAGGAAGACCAAGGCTGACCTACCATGACCAAATAGGTCGAGTTCTGTCTGATGGTGGGGTCAAAAGTCTTAGGAATCGGCGTGCATGTATGAAGAGAATGATGAAGGTAGACGAGGCACGAGAGGTTTGTCAGAACCGGGATGTCTGGCGCTCTACACTCTCTGCCTACCCCGTTAGGGACCTGGCATGAAGATACATACATACATACAATATAAGAATTGGAAAAAACTCACTGTTATATGACTGATCGAGCATCAAAAATTACGCAACCAAAAATAATTAAGCTCTGCTAATTTACACACCTACTTTGAGCATATTACGGTCCAAAGGTCGAAAATACTCTACGCGGATGTCTGTACTTTCACGTGCATAATTTATTATTTTATCATGTGTAGATAAATAAAAAAGAGATATTTTTAGTAAAATATTTAATAACTAAATCAACAATAGCGGTTTCTGTGTTTTCACCTTCAGCGACGATCACGCGAATATCTAAAACAAGATATAATAAATTTTCTCTGTTACAACGTTGTAAAGATATTATGCTAATTTTCCATTCAAGCATGACGGCGGCATGCGCAGGCGCAGCGTCCACACAGGCGCCACCTGCCCACATTGAACCCCATCTGTCGCTTAAGATGCGCTACACTCGATTATTCACATAAATCGATTTGTACAACTGTTGAGTATTTTATTTGAACCAACTTCAGATTTTATGCTTTTACGACTTAAGAATTTACTAGCTGATCGTCCGCGAAAACTTAATCATATTACACGGTTATGCAAATCGTATACTACTTGTCTTTACTTCTTTTAATTTTGTTCGTAATATGATATGCTTTACACATATCTTAACTTAAATCAATTTCAAGCTCAAGCTTAACATACATACTTTATATCGATTTACATCGGTAGAACTAGTCACCCATCACTTTCTGTCATGTTATCGTCCTCTACATCATATTATATTGTAGTATAAACGCTACATTGTATACTGATAGTCTATTCAAACGTGACCGTCATTGATGATGGTTTGGCCATTTCAAAGCCATCGCCCGCGCACGCGCACACCGATCGATCACTTAAATTAAGCAATGGTTTTTGAAATCGTAACTTGAATATTTGTATTATATCACAATACGATAACTTAGCTTGGTATTTCGAAAAGAATTGTGTGTAACTGTCTAAAATGAACTTGCTAATATATTGGTCTACCTTTGAAAGAAATTGAACTTGAGGTTCATACATAAGAAAATAATATAGGCTGACTATTTTAAATTAAGATTCCTATCTTTTATTTAGAAGCAAAATAACTTTATCAATATATAAAGAATGTATTAAAAGAGTATTTTAGCATTCAAATGAAAACATGCCTTATCAAATAATTTATCAGAAACTATTACTAGTCTATCAAAAGAACCCGTATTTTTCCAGTCTAACACGTTGATACAGAATATAGAAAGCGTTATATTCACCACATCAATGAAATCGATGCAGGCAGTAAAAATTTAATTACAACAACTTCGAAATCCGCTGTCAAATTAATGACCAACTATCGATAGAGTGATCACTTTTTCATCGCCCAAACAACATTATTTATGTTTATGAGGAAACGTTCGACTAATTTAGGTAAGCGTTACATTTGCATAATTAATATAAAAGATAAACTTACAAATATTGCAATCAATTTCACATCACAATCGGAATATTGCAAAAGAACGATGTCAAACATATTGGGATTCAATTTGCTAATGTTTTCGATAGATCAATATACCTGCAAATGTTAAAACACGTTTATTTCCAATCAGAGGTTAAGAATACGTTTTGTGACGCTAAACAGCGTTAAAGCTTTCTTCATTTTCAATCAGCATCACCGAATAAGATTATGGCGATAACACTATAATAGTGACGTTAGTTCATTCATTTCACCTTGATTAACTATATTTCGTGTACAATGCCTTGTTGTGCAATTGTTCTTATCGCTTGCATTTCATCTGTTCGAAGTTGCCTGTACCTCGTGATTTACTCTGATATTTTTGCCCTTTCTCATTCATTGATGTACAAATGCGATGTTCTTTCGGACGGTTCATATTAAAGCTTGCTTGTATTGTTAACTAAAGAGAAAGACATATATTATTACGTCACAACGATCGTCATCGCAGACTCATCGATTTAACGGTGGTACTTTCAAGGTGCGTGTTGCGTAATTTCATCCGTTTGGTGTCATTGACATTACGGATGTAATCTGATTTGTGATAAAAGGACTTGATTTTTGGCAGTGAGAGTGAGCGCGTTGAACTTTGAATGTTCATAATGAATTTTTATTCAATGCGCTTGCTTATAGACTTGACTTGCTTTAGTTTTTTTATTTGGCAAATTTGAGAAAAATAACCAGTTTTTTTATTTGGAAAATTAGAAAAAAGTTATTTTTCTCAAATTTGCCAGGAAAGCTATTTTTCTCAAATCTGCCAAATAAAAAAACCCATAACTGTTTCAAACACAGTTTTTTATCTACCTGCGACGCCTTCGCGGTAGACGACAGAATGCAGGGTCTTGGGATTAAAGGCAAAATATCCCTAGGGATAAAAGACTGCAGCATAGTAACAGTGTCTGCTACCACTAGGCATCCGAGGTAAATACTTGTTTAAAATACCTCTTTTAATTTTATGTAACGTTACTTCATGCCTATAATCCCCGAAGATTGAAGAAGTAGGCAAAGGTATGCATTCAAGCATACCTACATGCAAATACCCACGATTCGCCGGTCACATTTTGGTCCATGTAACAGGTGGCAAGCCTGTTTATATCTCCGGGCACCTGGGAAACTTCCAGAAAATGTAAAAATCCCAAGAGAACCAGAGGTAAAGGATTTTGCACCGTTATATCTATAGATAACGGACCCCATCATGACCCCATCGAACCCAGGATCCCAGCGTAGTACCTAGTATTGGCCAGCTACCACAAGGCTACTCAGGCAGTTCATAAATCCAACTGTCATCTTTATTATTAGGTATTCAAACAAGAACATTAAGTATAGGTATATATACAAAACACGGATTTATAACAAGAGCATACCTTGACCAATATAATGTTTGACCTACTTAAAGAACGCTTGCTAAATTGGTTAATCAAACGAAAACTCGAAACTAAAACATAATCAAACTAAACGCGTAAAAACTATATGCCCTACCATATGATGTAAAAGGCATCTTTAGGGCTTTGGCCTAACAGTGGAAGTATTTCAGTTGAAATTATGATTGTTATGATCGAGATAATTGACTACCTATCTTGGATCAATGTCAAGTTTCAGGGGATGTCGTGCGTGACCTAGATCTTGAACAAGGTATCTCAGGCCCACAAGTACCTAGTAGGTTTCTACCACTAATTAAGGTGTCGGGGCATTTAAATTATTGTTCATACGAGTACATTGATTGGAAATTATCTTCGTGGTTTTAAACGAGTTGTAATAATATTCACTCATCTAGATCCCTTACATGAGAGAACTTTAATTTTAATTCGGATTTGTTTTGTGATGAAATATTTTTTATATATTATTTTAGCGTTGTTTAAACTCAAATACGACCACTGGGTCATCTGGCCCGGACTGGGCGGTAAGGGCCTGGGTAGACGGTAGCTCCTTACACGCCCGGACCTAATACTGATGGTCGCCCCTCATAGATTTGTATATGTAGGTACTTATACTCTTATGAACCAACTAGTTACCAATATAAACTGTAAACTGTAACTGTAAACTGTCCTTGGCACTTCATGACATCATAAATAATATGACTCTCACTATAGAAAAAATCAAACGAATTCATTCCTCACTAGCAAAAGATAGAACCTTATGCAATCATTTTCGTGCGAATTCGACTGGTTGTTAAACCTGATATTATGATTTATGGCGTTTGGAAATATTGCGTCGTGACACGCTCTAATCATATCAAGTTAAATGGCTAATGGACACTAATGGAAATAATCAGGAGATCATCAGAGGAGGACTGTCTGCCACTGTACGGAGAAAGTGACAAGTTCACCGCCTTTTCTGTTAAGGCCAAGCTCATTTCACATTTAAATTCGATCGGATTATCTGATATTTAGATGATAATTTCAACATAAATTCATGGGTCGGAATATTTAAAGTTTAGTGATTAGATCAAATTTTGATCCGGTTTTGCATATCGTTATTATAATTCCACTTCCTTTTGTATCATCCTTTCATCGGAACAAAAAAAGGTTTTTCTTTTCATTGATAAAACGTATCTTATGTAACGTTAGTAATGTTTAATGTCTAGTAACTTTAATTTGACTTACAAATGTCTGATTGAAATGATTGATGATTAACAATACGAAGTATCTAATCTTATTATTTTTAACGTTTTGATATGACTGCCAGTAAAACACTTTTTAAATTCTACATTACTCTTTGAAAGTTCAAACATTTGATTCTAATTAGTTAAAACGCAGTCTACCGATTTCACTTAAATAATAATTAATATTAATAATAACATTAACTCTTAATATTTCCACACCGTGTATAAAATATAAAAGTAATCAAAGGAGGAAAGGAAGGAGCTTGGTCAGTAAACTGTACTGCTTATATTCAACCTTAACACAAAACATGAAGCTGAAGATAAAGAAAATATAATACCGGTATCTATCTGTCTAAATCTAACCTGTCACTCGCAATTAGGTACTTGTTTTGAAAATACGGCCTATCAAAAATAAGAAAAATATTGACGAATAAATTAAAGCAATTTAATAATAGAGAGTACAATTTATATAAAACTCGTTGAGGTATTAAAATTATTTTTAAGAAATTTTGAGAGACTGCAATTTTCACGAAACTAATAATTAGCTTGAACGATTAATTCGCAATTGAAAGTAAAAGTGGTCAACACTCGAAAATGTAGTTCACTTTTACTATTAATATATGTTAAGAAAACGATCTTTGATTATGCAACAGACGGGTCATATTTCGTGATCGATGTCTTTAGGATAAAGTTTCTGTAATTAGACAATATTAACATTTTGTATGTGGTAACACTAAGCGGTGTGGTAGGTCCGACCAGTGACTGCGCAATGGCATTTTGCATGTCAACCTATTGAAGGAATAGATTTAAGCGTGGGTCAATGTAAAAAACGATTAATAAATATAAAGCTGTCAACAACATTGACGTTTGTATTTGCATTTGTGAAACCGTTAATAATCTCAAAATGTCTTGTTAATTATTTCTTATTCATACAAATGTTTCATTAGAGTCTGTTTCGCACTTATTTGGTTATTGACATTTCACTCATGATACATTATTAGCAATAGAAATATAGGTGCATGGCCGGTTAGAAAAATAATTAGGAAATACCTAAAGAATTTATGAAATTCATCTCAGTTGAATACTTTTTAAAAAATTTCCAAATTTTTAAGCGAGCGAAGACTCGCCTCGCAATTTACTTAGGACTTTATATTTAATTAAGGTTTCTGGGTTCTGATAAATAAGATTAGAAATAAGACTTACGAAATATTTATTGTTTTTAAAGTATATTGCTTCGCAATTAATGCATTTTTGCATTTGCTTCATTACGCACATTATAGACATAGGCCTCTGTGATAGCTATACAAGGACCATAACCATCTAATCGGAATATGATAATGGTGAACACTTTCGTTTGGCGGTAGATAGATTAGCTCAGGGTTTCTCATAGTGGGGTACGCGAACCCCTAGGCCGCCCTAGGGGTTCGCCATTCGACGGCAGAGGGTTCACGACTAGGTTTACTATAAACCGACCTGATGCCGAGGGTTAAAATTGTCCAAAATACCTCCTTAAATTGACTCCATTTGTGACAACAAACAAGCACACCCATCAGATTAATATACCTATTAAGTAAAAAAATATCTCTTTTGGCACTTTATTTGTTACCTTTTATTGAAATAAGAACACTATTTTCTTCAACAGTCAATTTTATTGTTTTCTTGAGGGGGGAAGTTTCATTAGGTGTGGGGTTCGCTGGATACTTTTAACAAGTACCGAAAGGTGGTGCCGAAAGTTTAACATGTCCTGGATTAGCTAATGCGGTGGTGCCTACGTCTTCGATCTCCGACATTGGAACTCTACCACCAGTAGCTTTACCTCCCAAACCAAACCGAACCCTCGGCGTAACAATAATGGTGGCCTAACAGGTATTACATTTGACTTTACGTAATAATTACGTATTATTGTCACCGTAATGAATTCGATTTTACAGCATTGAGTAATAAACCATAAGTTGACAACTGTATTGTGAGTTTTAAGTACCACTTGTATAGCGATGTAACCACTTACCACTAACAATCGGCGGAAAACTGTGCACTATGAAATTGCCAATTGATTCCAGCTTATTATTACCTATTATTATATCATTGTATATTATCTACAAATTCCTATACACAAACTATAATTTGTACTAATTCTAATGTCTTATTATTCTTTACTAGCTGACCCGACAAACTTCGTATTGCCTCAGAATTAAATAATGTGTCAAAGGTTAGAAAAATACGGACTATTTGTATGGAAAAATAAAATTGTGGTTCTTACTATTTCCCTTCAATTTCTTCATATTTTATTTTAAACCATCCCTAGACTTCCAAAAATCATTCAAAACCAAAATTAGCCAAATTGGTCCAGCCGTTCTCGAGTTTTAGGGAGACTAACGAACAGCAATTGATTTTTACATATATAACATATATTACCTTAATTTAAGCAATTTCAGACTCGCTACTGTCATCTGCTAGCTATAGTAAAATACATCTGACATTCGAATGTAATAGATAAAATGACGTCTTTTCCTAACTCCAATGACATACAACTCACTTACTTCATTTATAAGATGTTACAAAATTTTGTAAGGACTTAGATTTTCTGAACATTCAGTATATGAATGTAAGGTGAAGTGTGACGTCACAGCACAGGTCACATGACCTAGCGTTTTAGCCCGAAATGGAATCTTTATCGAGGAAAATATTTAATTTTGATTAAATAATGCGTTTTCGAGAGAAAATTGATTGTGAAGGTATATAATTATACATTTGACACGCCTTAAAACATATATTTTGTAAAACTTTCAAGTAGCCAATTAGATTGTTGATATTGTTGTCTGATATGAGCAAAAACAATCATTAGCACGAAAACATAACTCTTCATCGCCCAGACATGTTGTCAGAAGTCAAAAGATAAGCTTGTCATTGTCTCCAACAGTGTGAGACCGTACATTGTAACATGTGTAATGGACATGTGTTGAGAAATACATAGGTACATGTCATTAACTTAATATTAATTAGTTTTTTTTACATGCGAGACAAAGACGGTGCTTGGTTGAATTTTGTAATATTTTTTTTAATAATTACAAGCGAATCACACCGGTTTAGCAATGATAAATAAGAAGCGCGCATGGCCCAGCGGCTGGTGTAGATCGGGAACGATCTGCTCGGTTAAGCACTACGGGCGCGGTCGGATAGTGTGATGGGTGACCGCTAGTGGCAAATTAAATGCGCGTTTCCTTGCTTCGGAGGGCACGTTAAGCCGTCGATCCCGGTTGCTTTCGATAGATAGCAGTCGTTAAACCTTGTCGGAGGCATTATGGGCGGTTTGAAAACACCCGACAGCGGGTTGGCCACTAACCCACCCACCTCCACCAATCCGCATTGGAGCAGCGTGGTGGAGTAAGCTCCAGGCCTCCCCCCAAATAGGGGAGAGACTCGTGCCTAGCAGTGGGACGTATAATGGGTTGCCATTATTATATTATATCCTATTTTGTTTTAAAATATTTTACTCATTGATCACCAACCTTTGAGTTTTGGGACAACAAAAAGCACAAAAAAAATATTTTCGGAACTGGTTCAGGATTATTTAAGTTATGCGCTTACACACATTTAGGAATAGGTTTTGTAGAGTAGTTACCCGTCCTGAAAAGAAGGCCCGTAGTGTATCAATTGAATGCCCATAATCCGCTAGTTAGGTTTCTTAAGTCCCTTGTTTGCTGTTTTGACAATCACTGCGTTAACAATTCGTGATTAACCCTAACTGGAGGGGCGGGACGGGACGGGACGCGAGCGGCACGCCACGCATAGTGTGTTGTATGGTTTACATAATAATATGTAGTGCCGGCGGAGCCTGATCGTGACCGCAGTGTAAACCCTACCGCTAAGCCAAATTCGCGCCGGCCGGTGTCCCGTCCAGTCACGCCACGCCACGCCGCGCTGATAGACCTTAAATCTTCTTGAACTTGCCATGATTCTTTATATATTGCAAGGCAAAACCCAATATTGCTTTTTCCCCGTCCGAAGTTTAGCGGAAGTAGCCAATGTAACAAGCATTACCAAAAAAATAGTTTTGATGTAGGTATCTATGTGCGTATGTATGTTTATTTTTCTGCTATGGTGGGACATAACAGTTACAAAAGCAAATCGCACAGCAATATTATTTATCTCAATGACAATAACTAGGGCCACGCTCAAAAGCTGTATGAACATTTAATAACAGACCAGTCTTTAGAAATGATTTATTTTTCATTATGTAACCTATAACGTTGTATTCTGTATGAATACAACGTTCAACACATACATCAAATATTATGAATCTTAAAAAAAGACTGAGTAGGTCCTTATGAACTTTTAGTATGCTTAGAAAAACATAAAATTGATGATGACATCGAAATTCGTTATAGGCAGATGTATTTATAGTTCAGTTTACTTGGTTTTAATGAGTGAATTTTGAAATGCGGCATTTGAAGCGACTACGGCACACATGGTGTTTTTTTTTAATAATTACATAAAAAATATGGTGTGTTCCTAATGCAATAACGCATTTATTCTCATTAGAAATAATTCACTCAGTGAATTATACCTAGGTTTTTTATTATTAAACATAAGTTATTTACATTAATTAACAGTACGACTAAATCGCTCACAACAATTCTATCAACAAAATAAATTTGAAAAACTACTAAGTATACCTGAGAAGATCATATATCAAAAAAAGGTTTTCAAAAGAAAGGAAAAGTTCACCCGTTCATTAATTATGTTTTCACTTAGCGTTGCAACTCAAACGGAATGCTGATTTGTCATAGAGTTTCTCGCGAGTTATCTCAGAGCGACATTCTTACTAAATCTTTATGTAAACGTATTATACTTTTTATTGTTTAAACCTTGTCACTAGAATAGCATGAGTAAATTCGACTTATTCAAATTTGCTTCAATAATTCTTAGGGCGAGATTCACAGACCGCACTACGACTTTACTTTCAAACAAAGTACGCTTCGAACTGTCAAATCCCATACTGTACTGACAGTTCTAAGCATACTTTGCTCAAAGTAAAGTCGTGCGGTCTATGAATCTCACCATTAGAGTTCCGAACAAAGTATTAACGGGACCCATTTCATCACTTAAGCCGAAAAAAAGGAACTACTCAACAGGCCTCCCTTAGCGGGGAATATACCATAATCTCCACACTTGGTAGGTTAACTGGTGGTAGAGCTCCAGTGACTGAGCTCGCGGGCGTAGGCACCACCGCATTACCTAATTTACTTGCCGCTAAACGGTAGTGTTCAGCACTATCATGTTCCGGTCAGGTGGTAATGTACGGCCTTGTAATTTCTGGCACAGAGGCATAACACCTTAAGCCTCAAGAGTGGTAACGCATCTGCATTTTGACCTTGGCCTTTGTGTAAGTGTCTATAGGCTGCAGTCATCACTTTACATCAATGTGAACTGCATGCTTGTTTGCTACTTCCATAACATAAAAACACAGATGCATAACACCTTAGGCCTCAAGAGTGATAACGCATCTGCATTTTGACCTTGGTCTTCGTGTGGGTGTCTATAGGCTGCCGTCATCACTTAACATCAATGTGAACTGCATGCTTGTTTACCAATTCCATTACATTAAAAAAAAGTCTGTTACTCCGCTCCTTGCCCTTTAGTAATAGAGCTGTATTTCTTGCACCATAAAAGGCCAAACCACGCATTTTGACTAAGGTGCAAAGTTAAGAGGGTTTTAGAGCGTATATAGTTAGGAATCTTAGCTCTGCAAGAGATTTAACGCTTTTTAACACTATCTACGAGTGATAGTGTCTCGTTCGGATGGATTATTTAAAAGTAATTAAGTACCTAAGCCTTCTTGTACTCCCGCCACTGATGGCGGATGAGTCGGAACACCGCGGGGTTTTAGTGAGTACGATTCTCACACTACCAATGATGAGCCAATAAGGGTTTCCCAGCGTAAAAAAAGACTTTTATAATAACAAAATATAATACAGCGGTAAATATTACATGGTTGTTACCCTTCTCGTGGGAATTCAGCTCCATCTTAGCTGATTTATGGTTCACTAACGACCCTGAAACGTTTAGAAAGTTATATTGAGTATCTATTTAGTGTTGAATAATATTACGATACAACCAAGAATCAACGATACCGGTATTATAAACATAAAAGGGTATCACAACGTTGCCAAATAAAATCCCATGTTGAAAATGGACCACTTTAAAATTTATATGACTATTAACACCTTATAGCTTTGTTTACAAGCTATGAACTCAATTCTGCAAAATCTATCGCAACACCATCGCAATTGTGTAACCATTTTGCATACATAATTTTGACATAATAACATGGTGAAGTTTAATCACGTGACGTATCGCATCAGTGGGGTACCTGTCAAAACATTTTGACAGGCTCAGACTAAACTGACAGTAGGAACTGTGAGTGTTGAAAACGGTGCTTATTAACTGCACTTGACAGTACGTTACAGTTCGACTTTCATTTGTGACACACGTAATTTGCATAATATTGATTTATATTAATACTAGCGGCCCGCCCCGGCTTCGCCCGCGCTGCTCTGCTCCTATTAGTCATAGCGTAATGTAAGCTATCCTATCTCTCAAGTTGGATCGAACTGCACATGGTGTGCGAATTTCATTATAATCGGTTAAGTGGTTTAGGAGTCCATTGAGGACAAACATTGTGACACGAGATTTATATATATTAAGATTTACAATTACCACTCATTGAAATTAACTGAAATTATTCACTTAAGTATGTGGATTTAAGAGTACTCATTTGCTCAGCATGAACACAAATTAATATGTGTCAACTTAAACTTGAAGTACAGCTCGCCTTATAAAGAATCATAAAAGCCCACTCTTGTTTATATTTAGATATCAATTAATAGTTCAAAGACCCAAATTAGTTAAAATCGTATAGTCAATTTGTAAGAGAACTGTAAATATACTCGTACCTACGCCTACGCGTTCTAAAGAGCTTACTTTTATAACATACTAGCTGTTGCCCGCGGCTTCGCCCGCGTGGATGTCGAAAAGTAGCTTACGTTCTTTCTCAAAGTCAGCTCTATCTCTGTGCCAAATTTCATTAAAATCGGTTCAGTCGTTTGGACGTGAAAAGATAATAGACAGACAGACAGAGTTACATTCGCATTTGTAATATGAAATATAAAAATAATATAATAATATAGTAGGGATGGGTAGTATGTCCGATCGCGTTCAATTTTACAGTAGCTGATATCATTCGGAATATATTACCAGCCTTGCTACATACTGCTGGATATCATTTATGAATCAGCGAAATACTATTATAATTTGACGCAAGCAAAATAGAGCAATAATTTCCAAGTAAAAACCGCACTTCATCGTCTATTATCTTTACGAGACCCACGAATGCAGAGGCAAACTCTATTTTTTACAACAAAAGCGCATGGTAGGTAAGTACTCGATCTCACAATGAGTCCAGGCGTGACAAGATAAAATCAGGGGGAGACGCTGTGAAACTGGAATTAAATAAATATCATTGAAAACTGACTGAATAGCCTTAAGGACGACATTAAGCGCAATTACAAAACGCTGTTTACCAGCAGTTTCAAAGGGCAACAAAAAGACTTCGATGATTCCCGCGTTCAGCTTCAATTGCTGTGTTTATTATGACAAATTTCAATATTATAGGAACGTAATTTTACGTTTATTCAGAAAAAGGTCGGTGTTCTGGGGACTGCTTAAGCGCAATCACTTCGCCTCTGACCAAGTTAGAAAATTGCTTACATTACTCTATGTCAAGAGCATCATGTCAAATCTTGTTACACCCACTCTTATTATGGTTGAGAGCACTATGCTAGACGTTATCAACAATTATCCTCGTATAAACCTGGGACAAACACATGTAACAGGTAGGTGAATCGCCGATACTGACTTAGTTGGTCAGCGTTAGGAAGCTATGATACTTACATCTTCTCCTCCAATTGGACGTAGTTACACGAAAAGAATCCAATCCAATCCACATTCAAGTCATTTCGAGATAATTGACGTTTGAAGTTTATATATAACGTATTTCTTCATAGGCATTAATTTTAAAATTATTTGTCAGTATGTCGTTAACGAGCATTATTATTTTGATTGTTTACAATACAATCATACACGATATTGTATTTTATGAGATATTTATAAAAATATGCAGTTGGATCCTTTTTGTTAAATACAGTTTATATTGTGCACGCTCAATACTTATTCAATTAAAAAGGTCCATGTAATAAATCATTTAATAAATTATATCTAATTTATTCAGTAAAACGTCAGTAAGTAAACTATTTGTTATAACTTTAATTTGACAAATAAAATTGAACTATATTATACTTACGAAATTATGATATACGATTACGACGAATACGATTTCTGGGTCGCTTTATTTATAATATATAATTATACTAGCGGCCCGCCCCGGCTTCGCCCGCGCTGCTCTGCTCCTATTAGTCATAGCGTAATGTAAGCTATCCTATCTCTCAAGTTGGATCGAACTGCACATGGTGTGCGAATTTTATTGTAATCGGTTAAGTGGTTTAGGAGTCCATTGAGGACAAACATTGTGACACGAGATTTATATATATTAAGATAATGCAAGTGATTCCGCAAAACGTGTCCCGTTCTAATACGGTAAAGAACCACGACGGTTGGGCTGTTTTAGGTGAATTAAAAAATATAAGCGGCTTTACATCCGTGGGTTGGTTTCGATGTTAATAATCTAGGAAAAATAGATTTTTTGACGTGACTCTTTTTACTGACCGATAATTTCACTATGTAGCATCAGTTTGGCATACCTAACTCATTTTTGTCAATATTGTGGATTGGATCATTTTCGCTACGTCCAATTTACCACAGTATCTCAAGACAAAGTGTGTGTTGGCATGCCAGTGAAGACAACTGACACGTGGTCGCTCATTATAGGCCTCATAAGAAAGCTCAAGGCCCCGCAAAAGTCAACGGAAAGAGCTATCGTTTCCTTACGAAATCGAATCAGAGAAGAATCGATCAGGCCGCTGGGCTGTCTCTCGTTTGGCCGATTGGCGACCTCGTACCGGAAGATGAAGCGTAGGCAGGCCTCCCACGAGGCGGACCGACGAACTGGTGAAGATCGACAGCAATCGCTGGATGAGGCGATATGACGTTACGATCCTACCGCCCATTAGTGGAGGAGAATTCTTCTATAATTGCAGTCAGTCAACCGAACAATGGCAGTCAAACTATTCCAAAATTCCAATAGGTGGCAGTAAATACAATAATGCAAGATGGGCAGCAGCATTACGCGAAAAAACTGTAGCCTCTGCGATGGCCATTCCAGTGCATGCATAGCGTGGAGATTATGGCATATTCTCTCCTAATGATGTACTACACTGTTATGGGAATCTTTGGGGCAGACACATTGGACATGAAATGATGATGGTGGTGATGATGGTGACTTGCTTGATTAAAGTTAAGAAAGAAAACTAACATTCAAATTAAATTAATGACAAATTTTTTTGTATGCCTTAAGCACGACATTAAGCGCAATCACAAAGCGGTATGCGCTATTTAAAAGCTCCGAACCTTGTAAATCGCGGCATGCACTGGACTTCGATGATTCCCGCGTTCAGTGTTTATTATGACAAATTGTGATATTGTCCGTAATTTTACAGCTGTTACAAAAAGGCCGGTCTTCCATAGGATCTTTTCAAGTAAAATTTACTCGAACCGGCCGTATAAGATTACTCGCGATTTTTTTAGTATTCGGTGGTTGTGTTCTTATAAAATCAAATTCGACGGCCTAGATACCGTTACCTAATCTATCAACCGTTAAATCGTAGTATTCAGTACTATCGTGTTCTGGTAAGTTGGTTACGTATAGCCCCGTAATTCCGTTACGGGTTAAACATCTAAGGCCTCAGAAGTGGCAACTCATATGCACGTTGTGGTAATGGTGATGGTCTCTTAGGTGTTCCCCCGGTACTACTATATAGAGTTCTTCAAAAGTGGTGTCAAGGAGTCTTTCAGAGCTGGCAAGGCGTTGGTAACTGTCCTGGCGTTTCAAATGTTCATAGTCGTAACCTCTCCACATCAGGTTCCCCACTACCATCTGCTTATTCTTTGGACATAAAATAATAAACATTAAATTTTATATTTACCTACCAGATGTTGAACTAATTTTACTGTAACTCTGTTACATTTAAAAATAAATTATTAAAATTTTATTGCTTCTTTTATCGCAGTCATAGTAAACATTCTGAATGACAGACTCTAATCTAAATTGAAATTAAAATGTTGAATAAAAATTAAAGACTAAGAATTCATTTTACAATTAAATATATTCCCTCCTGCTATTTTTATAACCTTTGTATGAATACAAACAATACTATAATACACTTAACTAACGATAAAATCCTGAATTACAGTTTTAATTTATACAAAAAGTGATAAAATGTACCTCTGTTTACATAAATTATAATAATATTACTTACGTCCTACTATCGATACTAAATCTCCAGAAAAATATTTACAGTGCAAAAAAATCCTCGTCAAAGAATCCTTAATCATAATCATTTATTTACCAGAATGTAGTGGGTACATGTAGGTACAGATGGTGAGGTAATAACATTAAAGCACTATCACATTCTACCATTACAATGGTGTGTAAAATATCCATAAACTTAACTAAATAGTATGTCAAAATATTATTATTGTAATTCGAATATTTATAATTAATTAATGTCAAAGTTATTATTGCAAATTGTGGTCATCTAATTGAGATATTATTACAGCGATAAAGTTTATTGAAGATTTTAATAATTTAATTTAAATATTTAGCATTACTTTTGGATAATAATAATAATATATATTTATTTAGTCAAATTATTGAGTCATTAATAAATTATAATATTGTTTTATGTGTCATATAATCCTTTAAGTCATAAAAACAATGTTGATGTAGCCATTGAGTCAGTTTTTTTTTAAATAATGGTAATTGTGTTTCTTTAAGCGTCGTCGGTAATTTATTGTAGACTCTTATGGCGTTAACATAAGCATTTCTCTTATGCAATTCAATCCTATATTGTGGTATAAACAGTTTAAATTGATTTCTGGCCCTAGCATTTCTACTTGTATATTCGGAATTAAGTTTAAAATAACATGGATGCTGCTTTACAAAGACACATAGCTCTCTAATATACATGCAAGCTAACGGTAAGATACGAAATTTATCAAATAAGGGCTTACAACTGTCTAAGCACCAAGCTCCACAAATGGCTCTTACACATTTTTTTTGGACAACAAAAGCTTTATTAATTGCAACTGAATTTCCCCACAATAAAAGACCATAGGCTAGCACCGGGGAAACATATCCATGGTACGCAGTTAGAGCTGCTTCTGTTGAGACAGTTTGACGTAATTTTTTTATTGCATATACAAACCTATCTAGCTTGTCGCAAACATACTCAATATGAGATTTCCAGTCACAATTTTTATCAATTATCAATCCTAAGAATTTCGTGGAGTCAATTTCATTAATTTTATTATTTTCGTAAGTTATATTAAGGTCAATAGGTTTTTTTCTGTAAGTCTGGAATTGAATTAGATTAGTTTTATTAATATTGATTTTTAAATTATTGTTTTTTAACCAGGCAATTATATTACTGAGCGCTTCATTTATACTTATTTCATATCCATTTATATCATTACATTTCACTATAAGTGTAGTGTCGTCGGCGAATAATACTGTTTTGTGGTGCGTAACATTCGGTAGATCGTTAATATTGATTAAGAATAGTAATGGTCCCAAAACACTTCCTTGAGGCACACCGTAGTTATTTGTCCTGAAATCTGATTGACTATACATTTTAGTTCCATTCACTATTTTAGCTATTTTCACACATTGGGTTCGATCTGACAGATAGCTTTTAATCCATTCGTTTGCAATATTCGTTTGCATTCTTTTTAGTAATAAAACTTTATGTAGCTATAGGGAGAATATCAAATCGAGAATATCAGTCCACCCTGAGGCATTCTTTTGACTAAACAAATTTGTAGCAATAATAACCGAAACTGTCTTCGTTCATCTTAAAAAACTATGGAACAATTGAAAAATTGTAGTACCTAATGGATGCAAATGAGTGGTATTTATTAACCATGAATCTGACAACGCAGAAGGTTTTAAGACCACCATGCTAGAAACTTTTCAACAGTATCGTTTACAACGTCCAAAGTCATAATATTTTGATACTACTGTTTCGCTTTTTCTAAAATCATGTTTACTCGCTCGATCAGTGAAAGTTCTGACGCCCATTCGTGTTTCTTATTGATTTCTTATCATCTTACCGCATACGCAGATAACCGGACACGTAACTCAATTTCTTAATTAATTACCACACGCAAGCAATCAGATAGCATGCCCCCGGATTCTTGTAAATTTTGTTTACTTAACGTTTCCTGACTCGTCTTGTTTATGAAAGCTTAAATAAATTAATTCATGTCATGTTAATCTCCGATCGATTCGTCAGTACGATATGCAATCTCACAACTCAAAGATCACAATCGGATGATTATGTACCCAGTGCAAATATTTCGTTAATTTTATTTTCATTTTCACGTATGTTAATCTGATTACGCGATTTACGTACTTGTTTACGTTTTATTTTTGTCAATGTGTGTTCATCGCGTTTCTGTCACATTATTTCACGCAACCTTTGTTTCTACAAGTTGTATTTTACATAAAATACACCGTTTATTTTATTCATCCTAACTCGTTTATCGGGCAATCTTAAATAAAACACGGAATGACCTTTCTGGTCAATATGTAATCAGAAATCGTAAGAATACAAGCTTAGTACACGGTGGTACATTTCAGGGGAAATAATTCACTGTTACTTCATTAGGTCTAGCCACGATAAGATCGGGGGCCCGCGAAAGTCGTCTGTATAATGGTTGTACATCAATTTCCTAATTGTTTTCACTTTCGTTTGTTACGTAGCGATCGTTCCCGTGCAGACGGGAGGGTCGAGAGATGTTATCGCTCTGACAAATGGGATTATTACGAGATGCGATTAATGTTATGCAATTTGCATAAAGGCTTCACTTCTTTGCACCGTGACCCGACGTATTAAGCGCTTCTCAAAATTGTAATAAACTTGTCCGTTGTGTGACGACAGCTTTTTTCGTTGAGCATATCATCTAAGTTTTCATCGCTAATATTTGAACGCATAACTAATGACATGTTTAAATTATCTTTAAATAATCATTAACTGGTGTTATTTGGCTATGTATCACCTAATCCTATGTTTAGACGTTAACTTTATAATGTTCATTATTTAAAATTTCATATTTAAATTAGTTTTAAATTATTAGTGAAAAACAAGTCATTGTATATTACGAAACTCGTTACGCAAACAATGTCTTGTATTCAAACAGATTTTGTTTTTAAAACAAAATCACGATGGCGTTCAAAACGTGGGTGGGTCGTGTGACTAACACCATGTATAAAATAATGACTTCCCTTATATGGCCCAACACCTTGTATAAAGTAATAACTTTCCTTAAATGTTCTGTGCAGCCTAATACTAAAACTTACATGAAGTTATTAGCAAAATCAGACACCTACGCACTTGTTCATTATCTTTCATAAAGCACGAATTGTTGCTGTTAAACCATCTAATCTACTATTTATGTAGTAGGGGAGCATATTACTCCAGACTTGTTATTTATTTGATTTATTAGATATGCCACTGATGGAAGAAATATTCTTATTTTTTATCAATAATATTATTTATTTGTATGTCACTTAGTTGTGTGTATTTGCAATACTCGTATGTGCACACAAACATCAATACCGTTAGCAACTAAAAAAAAAAGCTATTCAAACTTCACAAGGGCCTTTTTAAAGTTGGTGAACTATGAGCAAACCACAAGCTTGTGGTCAATTTTAACGATTTCATCGACTGACTGTCATTGCTACTACATCATTTCCAGCAATAGTTTATAATAGTTATTCTTCGAAACTTATGTTGACATAACATATGTTTTGAAAGTGAACATTTCACATTCACGTATAGACATACTACGACTCTGGTAATTAGACTTACTTTATAGAAAAAAAGAGAAATTAATTCATGCTACGACCCTGGTAACTTATACCTAGAAGGAAAGAAAAAAATATTAGATTTAGTTCTGAACAAGTTGTAGCCAGTATGTCTCACTGCTGCACTGAATGGTTTCCCAGATCAGCTTCATGTCAAGCAGATATCATCTACTTGACGTTGTTTATATCTGGGACCCTGAACTCCACGGATATTATTCAGTCTTCTTTTTTATCTCTTTGGTACCGAAAATAAATAAAATTGGTATATGAAATAATTATACAATGACAAACTTTGTAGGTACATTATTGGTAATTACTCTAAATCTAAGCTTGAGAAAAGCTTGAAGAGTCAATGAAAGACGAAAAAAAACAACGAGTTGTACTCTGAGAGTGCCGGCAGAATTGAAAACTAGATTATTAACGTTGTGCATTTTTGACCACCACCATCATAGACGCGCCGGCGATCTACTCTCCCTCCGTCTTACGAACAGGTCATGTATCCCGACGTGGGTTCAAGTTACGTGGCCTGACGCGTCTTTACCATTTTTTACCCACCACAAGAAGTGCAAGGCGCCGCTAAAGAAGTTTACACTTCAAACAAACAACTTTAAAAATGCTTGAATTCACACTGCACTTTTGTTTCCTCTCCTGAAATGTTAGATAATTTGCTTCTGTGCAAAAATTAAGGATATTTGCAGCGCTGTAATTAAGCGGCAGTTAATATTGGTTACCGGTATTCTATCACTAGTATTATCATTATCATTAATTCTATCATCGTTATGAGGTGACAAAGATTAATCTCTGGAATAAACTATTTAATTTACTAATATTGATAAATCTACCAGAAAATGCAAATTCAAACTGTAGCATAGGTATAAATACTCTTTGAGATCACTTCCATGAGTCACTTATTTCACCTTCATTAGGTGTCATTAGTATAATTAATGTATATTTAATGTTGTTTTTCATATATAATTGTATATATTAAAATATATTTACTCTAAGTAAGCATTTCTGTCATATTTATCATGTTTTATTTATAATTATGGTAATTCCGTTGTCTTTTTTTTTTTAACTCGCACTTTCTTCTTTCCCACAACCCCACGATATTAACTGTCAGTTAAATAATATCTAATGACATAACTCTGCCACTTAACTGAATAAAAGTATAAATTAATGAGATGATAAAAGATTTATACAAAAAAAATACAGTTTAATTACCATCTGACTACTTCAGGCTACAGTAGGTAGTCCATTGCTGGCCATACTCCTCTCTATACTACCATCATCATACCGACCAAATCCATCGATATATTAAAGGAGCCGAAAAGGGGATTAGTAGCTTTCTCTAGAAAGAATCAGATAAAGGTATGGAGGATATCTTGCATCTTCTTGAGTAAATTTATCAAATCTGAGTTCTTTTTTAAAAAGAGTGCAAAACTGAAGTCTCTCAGAATTTTGTAAAGATATATTTGATATCTTCTCAACAAAGGCCTCTAGAGGTCTCTAGAGTAAGTACTCTTAGACTGTTTTTTAATTTATTACATTTTTTACATTCAAATGATTGTGCCTTTTATCTTGAACAATTGTTATTGGCCCTCTTCAAAGATCTACAACTCCAAACTCTACAATTATCTTTTGGTAAATCTTAATGTGTAAAAATGTAATTGAATGTAATGGAAACGTCGGAATCGATCACAAGTTACCAACTCGCCCTACGTTTTATTTAAACATTCGAACACTCTTGTAACGCACACCCGTCGACGATTGGCGATGTACAAACTCTTATCTTGAAATATTGTCATTGTATGCAGTGTGTATCAATCGATAAGATTTTTATGTGATGATCTGACGAAATTACATAAGCATTACTGTAATTTGTATACTTATGTGTGAGAACACTGACAGAGCAACATTGTAAGAGATAAGTGAATTGCTGATTTTTAAATTATTCATAAAGCTATTGACACTAAGGGACTGTTCACGTGCTTATCTTTACTGATATATGCTTATCCGTTTTCACAACACACCGAAGATGTTTCGATATTTTACCTATAATTTGTTTTCAAAAAATCAGAAACCCATGCCGATATTTGTCTTCTTTTTCAAACTCGATCTTGATTCTGTCAATACATCATTTTAGTGTTTGGTAATCGATAAAAATTATTTTATTTTATGTGTAAATATAAATATAGATGACAAAAATAATTGATTAAAAAAATTGCAGGATTCTTTTGGCTATGGGAACACTTGTTCTCTTCTTCTTCATTTTCTGCGATACATCAAGAAAAGTTTTTTTTTTAATTTCTGCGTTATCTTTTATTTGTCCACAGTAAATTTAGCATACCTACAACAAGAAATATTTTTTACGAAACAGATAACAAAAAGTCGTTATTTTTGCGTTATTTTTTTTACGAGTGGAGTAGATTATATCAGAATGAAAGGATTTAAGTAAGTAGCGATTACAAAAATCAATCCGGATTATTGCGGTGATAGTGCTTTGTGACAGAAGTAGTGAAACCGGTAGCAAAAAAGTAATAACCAAGCTTTACTGAATTTTATTAGTTGGTAATTATTTAGTTTCTTATAGAAACTTACTCGTTATAATTTGGTGGCGTACTGTCTGAAAGTTTTTCGGAATCTGCGTGCATATATAAAGGGAATGTTGAATGTAAAACCTCCACCGGACTGGAGGTACAGTTCGAAATAATTGACGCTCTACACTCTCTGCCTACTCCGTGACAGACTTGGTTTGGTATACAGTATATGCCACTGCATCTTTAAACTGTTCACAATAAACATTTATGAACGTGCTGAATGTTACAATGAGTGCACCGATTGTGCGGTTGCAGTAACAATGCAACTTATATTCAAATGACAAATCAGTCTGTCTCTGCTTTCACTAGTATTGTCATCACGCGCATGCGTACACCAACACTTTCGCTGCCAAACTCAACAATTTGCTTTAACTTTTGCGACTCTTACATTTCACCGAGTGAAATTCCTCTGATTGCGTCATAAAAGAAAATTAAGCGACTTTTGTTCAAACATCTGAAGACAGAGCTAGAAGATATTGACAACACCTTTTCTAACGTGTCTTCCGCTAAAGACTAAAATATGTGTAAGTAATTAGGTAATTATTTCATTGTAGTTATTTAGAACATAGAAATGAACTATTTATCCCTATTAATATTATAAATGCGAAAGTAACTCTGTCTGTCTGTCTGTTACCTTTTCACGTCCAAACGACTGAACCGATTTGAATGAAATTTGGTACAAATATAAAGCTGACTTTGAGAAAGAACATAGGTTACTTAGTTATTTATAAAACGACATCCACGCAGGCGAAGCCGCAGGCAACAACTAGTTTTTTATAATTTTAATACTTAATAGTAACATGAAGTAAGCATAAAAGATTACCTATTAGTTTTAATGAGTATCTAAATTTCCTTCGACTGGATTTAGTTTCTTAAACTTACTTTTGTTAAAAAGGGTTAATAAATTGTAGTTCGCAAGGTCACTTGTGGCCCCATCAAAATATTAGGACTCTTGTGCTAATTACAGCAATTAGCTGAGATGCGTGCCACTTTTTTGGCCTCACACATACCTAGATATCGTACTTACTATTACGATCTTGTATTTTCTGATTTTTTAAACTCTTTTATTAATATTGTGTGTCAAACAATTAACTATCTATTTCTTTCTAAATAGCGTAATAGCATAACTTTTGTCGGGGTAGATAGGTAATACGACCGCACAGAAGTATAAAATATTTCATTACGCATTTTTAACTTCAGAATTCGTAATAAGTAGATAACTTTTATATGTTTCTCCATTCTACTATAAATAATCAACTACCAAAGACAAAGCATAAAAAGAAACTACAAATAGGTATTAGTTTAATCTTCGTTTATGGATAGCGTTAGCATTTAGCTAACTTATTGCTTATTGTACCTATACCTATATCCATGGGTTGCAGTAATCAATTACCATCAACGTTAACTACGTGTCTGTCTGCTACTTTACTCGCATAAAAAATAGCGAATTATAGTTTGTTGTAACATGAGAGATACGAGGGAAGGAATGTGAGGAATCCGGTCCCTTGGAGGATGCTAATTGACTATCAGCATATTACCAGTCGGCAAATGGCGTCTACTACGGAAGGCGCATTAGCGAGCGATCGACGAATAAATGTTTGCCCATGTTATCAGAGGCTGCTACTTTTTTTAACTTTAGATAAGTGTTTCAGAAGTCGGGTTGACTCTTTTTTATGTAATGGAAGTGGCTAACAAGCATGCAGTTCACATTAATATTAGGTGATGATTGCAGCCTATAGACACCCACACAAAGACCAAGGTCAAAATGTAGATGCGTTACCACTCCTGAGGCTTAAGGTGTTATGCCTCTGTGCCGGAAATTACAAGGCCGTACATTACCACCTGACCGGAACACGATAGTGCTGAACGCTACCATTTAGCGGCAAGTATATTAGGTAATGCGGTGGTGCCTACGCCTGCGAGCTCCAGTGACGGAGCTCTACCAATATAAAATTTTAAAATCATTAATAAATTTTAGAGACAAATCCATAAAATAGTTTTATATTCACGCACACACATTTTGGAAATTGATGTCTAGATGTCTAGTATACCCTATTTAATGCAAATAAATGAATTTTGATAATTTTTTTGAGTGTTTATCATTCAGGAATTTTTTTTTATGTTGAAATGTGGAATAATTGGTTACCTCTTATAATAGGTTCAAGGTAAGTTTCATGGTTAATTATTACCTATTAATTTTAAGATATTCCTAACTAATGTTAGTACCTACGAGAGATGAATTCCGCATCAAAAACCACGCTGACTGATATAATATAACTTATTAACGAAAAATATATGAAAGATAGATTAATTAAAGAAATCATAAAAACTGTCACATCGCAAACACAAATGAGTTATTTTTTTATTAATTTTTTTGACATCTCTTTAATTAATTTGATTTGATATGTTGATTACATATCCACAATATTATGATGTTTGACGACCCGGTTAGTCCAGCAGTGTGTGACGACCGCTTTATTCCAAGGTCGGGGGTTCGATCTCGGACCGGTACAAATATTTGTATTGACTATAGAGATATTTGTTTCAGGTTGTTGTATTGTGTGTGTCACACCCACGACACAGGTTTAAACCTGAGGGATATGAGTGTAATGACCGAATACTCCAATATCACTTAATTTTAAGCAACCCTCAAATATAAGGTTCTTTTTTGTCATCTGCACGTGTTTTATAGACACAAAATACTTTTAAGTTTAAATCCCAATTAGATATTAGTAAAGTTTGAATAATTGGCGATATTGATTCATTGAATTATTCGTTAATGATTTTGATTTGTGTCATCACCCCAACCAACGTCCACAGCTGGACAAAGCCTTCCTGACAAAATCCCACAACACATGGCAACCTAACCCGACACGACAACACAACTCAAACGTGGACGTGTAATGTAAACAAAAGGAACTTGAAATACGGAGGCTGCTTTCGATAAATAAAAAAAAAAAGTATTCTAACTTATCAAATAAGTCTCATTGTAAAACTGCCAAACATATATATTTTTGTAAAAAGTTTTAAAGTAGGTATTTTTTATAAAGTGTGAACATTGACAATTCCCTGCCCCAATTTTTTAGTTCGCAAAATTATGATTGCAATATATCTCCGTCGTGTAAATACATACCTTTATAATCAAAACGTGATTCAGCGAATTTAATAGTATCGAATTAATTGAGTCAATTTTGATGTTGAAATTCAATTACCTGCAAGGGGCATGTCAGACGCGTGCGTCATTTCTCTGGCACGCGACATACCGATGACGAGTCAGTTCTCAGATACTGAGAGGGGTCTACTCTCATAAGTCAAAATAAATAGGTACATTATTAGAGTCCGTCGAAAAAAATTGAAGAAGCTTGACGTACGTGAAAGTGATGAATCATGCTTAAAATTTGTATGATATTGTACATTTTTGCACTTTCATCGGATTTCTTAACGCACGGAAGAGGACGTTTACCTACTACTACTATACTACGTATTATGTCAAAATAGAAAACTTTTAGCTTAATTGGCATTGATAAAAGAGTAGAAAGATCGGTGAAACTTGAAAAACTTGAAAAAAGTGAAAATTTCTATAAGAAAAACAAAAATTGAAGTTTTAAATCTGATTGTTGGTAACAAACGTTTTTTTTATATGTACAGAGTTCAGGAATTTTGGCTTCAATCCGTTCATTAAATTTCAGCTTGTACGTTTATAGATAATGTTACTAAAAATAGTTAATATAAGTAGTAGTAGTAGTAGTAGTAGTAGTAAATACCTACTTTTTATCTAATACATCAAGAATTTCTATTTTTTAGTATCTTCTCATAACTTTATTTGAGTTTGATAACGGAATACAAAGAAAACTTAATAAAATCCATGTCGTAATGTCAGTAAAATGGTGTCTGTAGGTAAAATTTTACGTTTGTCCAAGGTATGTCACCTAGCTACCTACTAGTTATTTACAGGCCTTCTTCAAACCTTTGTAGTATTCGGAAAGCTAAAACAGGCGTTTGAGTTGATAGTAAGCGCCGATTACGTAACTTTGTGATAGTAAAAACTAAAATACTTTAAAAGGTAAAACACTGATATGTAGATTAGAGGTAAAAGAGTGTGATACACAATTCTTTACTGCCTTTGTTTCTTATTTCACTACAGTGGAATGTTATTAAAATGCTTAGATAAAGCTAAGCTTTGTGACAATTTAAGTAACAGATAAATTTAATTAAAAATATCGCCCATTAACCAACCGAATTAATCTTGAAATAACTGTGAACGAACCTCCAGATATTTTTAATAGTTTTTTTTATGTTTGAGTTTTGTTGTTATTCAAACTGGCGACGATTACGACTCTAAATTAAAATTGATTTTTTTTTGTTTTCAAGTGAACTTCGAGGTTAAAATACATATACCTACGTTTTGCCTCAGTGATAGTTATAGAGGCCATACATTTTTTATTATGTTTGTTAACAAGCTTAGGATTGGAATTATACAATATTGGGATTTTTCTATTAGTGGATATTTCCGATTCACCTCCGAAGTTCCTTAATATTTCACCATCTGTCACAAAAGTTTAACTGGCGAATCGTAAAATGTGCATATACATTTACCCCCTATTTCATAAACGTATTTTAGCTAAAGTGTTGCTAATCTCTCCTTTGTCTTTTTCTATCTTGCACATTTGGCGATGCAACTGACAAAGACAAAGCATTCCATAGCTAAAACGTATTTAATGTACGTTTATGAATAAGGGGGTTATTGTTTATCCCCTGCCCACCCCTACGGAGAAAGGCATGCGTGATGAAATGTTTAAAATACGAAAAAACCTACATTAAATTTAGTTATTTTGTCATATCAATTTTTTTTTAACTAAATTGCATAATATCGTAATAAGTAGTAAGGTAGATATCCTTACCTATCTAATCTAGATAGATATCCTTAATTATCTATCTAATACTTACTAAGATTTTCAAGATTTTTGTTTAACACTAACGTTTAAACCGTATTTACTTGCGTTGATTCTAATCCCGTGAGATACCGAAAAAAGAAGATTTTATGAGTATTTAAATAATAAATTTATTTAGTAGGTTTTTTTTTATAAGTTACAAGCTTAAAACACAAAAAACAGAGATTTCAATGTAGGTGTAAGTATTATTGCGTCTTGAGGCCTAATCTATAATGCCCTATAAATCACGGGGCCGTACATTTCCTGTCCGGAACACAATTGCGCTGAACACTACCGTTCCAGCAAATAGGTAGATTCTCAGTGACAATAGGTTAACCATCCTGAAGCTCACGCTGGCGAGCTCACACGCACACAAGAGACAATTGCCAATTGTAAATGTCTGGGAATGGCGTAAAGCCTTGGTGGACAAAAATTATGTTTCCATTTGATGTTTTTGAATTACGTACGATTTCCGTAGTAAGCCCTCTGTCCCCTGCATATATTTGCATTATTCAGACGTCTCGTCTATTTCTGGTGCATTGCACTTGTATTTCATTGATATTCTGAAATCAGCTTGAATGAATGTAAATATGAGAATATATTAAATGTTTTAAAACTTTGGACGCAAAACACAGTGTATGTGACACATTAAGTGAAGGTTGTAGCGGCAAAACTATTAACACAAATTCCGTATTGTGATTATCATACAAATTGATGCGTTACCATGTTGTTAGATCATTAGTAGAAAGCTATTACTGCAAGATCGTGGGGTATCTACTGTATTCAAACCCTGTATCGGACAGTTCTGCTCGCAGAACTGACGGCCGTTGGGGCAGAAGAGTTCTAGAGTGGCGACCACGTACCGGAAAACGAAGCGTAGGCAGGCCCCCCACGAGGTGGACCGACGACCTGGCGAAGGTCGCGGGCTATCGCTGGATGAGGGCGGCCCGGGACCGTTCGTTGTGGCATTCTTTGGGGAAGGCCTTTGTTCAACAGTGGACGTCTTTTGGCTGGAATGATGATGATGATCGGACAATTAGTGGTTTTATTTTTCTACAGGTTTAGGTAAATCTGACTGCACTAGCGAATAATCTCCTCTACTGGGCGGTGGGGCCGTCACTTCCCTACGCCGTACCGGGACAGAGCTGAGACCTACCGCACCCTTGGAGTTTCCCAATAACTGGGCGTAAAAAATTTCTAAACTTTGTAGTTTAGACTTCTTACCCTTCTAGATTTCTAACCCTTGTGGGTAAGGAAGAATTCTTTCCAAACCGAAAAGAAATAAAAGTCTGCGATTCTCTCGGCGTGACGATTCTTCTTTGAGTGCAGTCAGCCAAATAATGGCAATCAAATTATTCCAGTAGGGCAATAGTAAATACAATAACGCGGTCTGGACCCGCGGCAAGACTACTATCACTGCGATCGTCAATCCACATTTCAAGCGTGGCGATTATTACATCTTGGGGCTCCCATTCATAACTGCGAATTCGCATCGCATCGCAAATACGAGTATCTACTAGCTCGCACGAATACATCGCCTGCGATGCAGCGTCGTATCGCATCGCATCGTAGTTTTGTGTGACCACCCTTATGGGGCCTTCCCCATAAGGGTGGTCACACAGAATTCGTTCAGCAGTGGACGTCTTTCGGCTAAGATGACAATGAATCCTAAGTATAACATGTATTCTTAAACGGGACAATCTTTGCCAACATCCTGGAGGCGCTATACAAGCGTGAAGCTTCTGTTATTTAACCAAGTATGAAAATGTTAGTTAATAAGTATAATATAATACTATTTAATACATGTCATAAGCAACACGTATTAAAAAGTTTTTATTAAACTTGGCACTTATAATCTTAAAATGACTGACAGAAAAGAAAAACAGAAGTTACTCGCTCTAAGTACCGCTAGGCCAAGTAATTACATATTTTTTGTAGAGTAATAAAAGTTAAAGTAACCAAATGATTCAATGAGATATGCCAAACTTAAATTTCAAGTTCAGCCAGGACTAAGCTAAGATAGCTTTTATGCTTATCTTAATCGTAGCTCACGAAATAATGCCAACTGAGAAACCTGCTTGCACATTACCGTTCTCTTTAACGATTACGTATTTTTATATTTGAAACGAATTCAAACTGGATAGCGATAACGATAACAATATCGTAACTCCACGCCTCTATAACCCAAAAGGGTAGACCTATTCCTAAATTAAATAAGGAGTGTTTGCACCTACGAGAAAACAATACGCCAGTATGGTCCTTTTCACATAATGGTCTCGTAATAGTTATCAGAGGTAAAGGAACTTAGGCCTCAAAGGTTACATTTTGGTCATCGATTTTTGTGTAGATGTGATTGAGCTGCAATAGTTAATATTTTACCATTAATATAAACTGTATACTTGTTTATCACCATCATTAGGTACATATAAAAAATAGGTTTTGTTTCATAGGTGGTGAACCTATGGACATCTCCGGGTGTTTTTTCAAACACCGAGACCGGCACCCTGAGACTGGTAACATCCGAAAAATAGAAAAATCCCATTTTCACATTCTCCCAAATCCAAGATTAAGCCTCAGCATAGCAGTGGCTTGCTACCACAAGACAACTGAGCCGGGAGAACAAAAGAGATCGGTAACTACCCGGTGCCATTTATACTTATGTAAATAATTTACACACCCTAACATTAAAATAATATCAAAGTCGATACAAAAAGACGTCACGACGCGACTAGCCCGCGGGTACTGATATTATTTCACTTTAGGTCAAAAACACTATAACTCGTATCGGAAAACTTGTCAAACCGTTAACTTTATTTATAGCTAGCTGCCCGCCCCCGTCTCGCTCGTAATTTCATATTTTCATAACCACTTCGTGCGATATCTAAATCGTCGGATTCTGAATCAGTTGTCATATTAATGAAGTGAAAACTTTTCGTTTGTTACAATAATCATTATTCAGAGAAGATTTTAAATTCAAATCGATTTTAATAGAAATAATAATATTATCAACTATCTAAATAGGTATAAATTGTCAGACATAAATCATTTCATCCGAAAGACGTCCACAGCTGAACAAAAGTGTCACCCAAAGATCGCCATAACGAACGTTCCTGGGTCGCCCTCATCCAGGGAGTACCTGCGAGTTCATCAAGTCGTCGATTCACATTTGAGTCAATAAATAACAAACCTAAGTAATTTTCTCTTCTTTTTTCAACCTATTGATTATTCCTTTGATAAGACCAGGGAAAACCACAGATATACGTTCTTATTTTTGAATTTTTGAACTTGCAAAAGTACAAAAACGTAAAAAAGCATAGAACGCAGTCGTGTCTACCCAGAATATGAATAATTTTTAAAAATATCGTTTTGGCTTTAACTTTCGGCAGACAAACGCGCAAAAAATATTACATAATCTAGATAAAGTTTTTGATCAAATCTACAGATGTCAGAATTATCGTAAAATAAGAATAGACACACTCCGATAGTTTGATGATGAAACTAATAATTACGAGTATATTGTTACACAATGCGAATATAGAAGATTGCAATATCCAAGGGAGACCAAGACTGAGCAGCCTTGACCAAACAGATCAGATATTGTTTGGAGATCCGAGGTCATTAGTCTGCGAAACAGCGTGAATGTATGCATAGAGTGATGGAACACAGGAGTTTTGCAAGCACACAGATGTTTGGCCACCTTTGACCCATAAAGAAGCTGAGAAAAGGGTACAATATATTACTTTGTAGTAGTGCTGTCCTAAGACAACAAGGCCCGCACCATAGCGTCTTGCTGCGGAATGCTGCGATTCAATATTCGTCTACCAAAATCATGCTTAATTTATTCACATGACAGCACGTATGAAGAAACGAAACAAAGCTTATATGCGTCTCAGTTTATGTTCGAAATAAATGGTCACGATACAATGTAGGTAGATACGTGGTCTATATAATGTAATCTTAAAGACAAACTGAGGTAGCCTTGAACATAGCCAATGGGACTCTTAGCCACGGTTAACTTATCTGCTGGACTACTAACTGAAGACACTTTGAATGTGAAGAAACCTCGATTTAAAACGGTTTGAGGTATTAAGATAGGAGGGTGCCTGCTTTATATTCAATATAGTAATGCTCTTGATGTTACACCGTAGGTACCTATGTATCAGAAATGTATATTTATATTTATCGATATATTTTCACTCCTGTAATTTCTCTACACCTTTGCCCGACTCTTTTACTTGTTTTCAAGCTGAAACTCATACCTTCATAATATATTATTTTATGACAATATATTTATATATCTATTATCCCTAGGTGTAGGTTCGATCATTAAATCAAGGAGTATCCACCCTCATTTCTTAACTTTTTAAGGCACCATTACTACCATTACTACCTTATATTATTTTAAGACAGTATGTAAATATACTGTCATAAAATAATATATGGTTATTTAATGATCGAACCTACACCTAGGGGTAAAAGACCACCATTAGCAATCCATCACGTTAGAAAGAGGATCATCTTTAGTAGGTACATAACTGATGCAAAAACCTGATAACAATAATTATTGTATACAAACTTAATAAATACAATCCTCAAAAAAATGTTTTAAATCAATGAAAGTAAAAACTCCAGATAGTGAACATTTTATGATCGATCAGTTTTTGAGATAAGTTCTTTTAAGCAGGCCGGAAGATTATAATAAGCGAGACCATATGCATACCTAAGATAGTTGCTGATTATATATGCAAGAATGTGTTTAGTTCATCCTAGATACTAGTTCATATTATAAACATGCATACATCATCTGAAAACGACGAATACCAGTCTCATACCAATCACCCGATTATAAATTGTGCAGTTTTATCATAACAAGGAATGTTGCATCGGACATAGGTTCGTGTCTATAAAATCTCTGCACTCCGTCATTAGCACATTCCAACCGTCCCAGAATAACCCGAATAAAAAGCATAAAACTACGTTTATAAGCATAAATTATAGGGTTGTTTCGATAAGAGAACTTGTTGCAATGCAAAACCGTGTCAGTTCGCACTTAATTGGTCTTAACCTACAAGTATAATATTGTCATCCCAATTTATGCAAATAACACTTTTACGCCACATCACACCCACTTAATAAAGTACCGCAACATCCAATTTAAATAAAAATCGATATTTTTTGTCACCAGTTTTTGCTGTTCATTAATTCCTTTATAAGGCCAGTAAACTTATTAGTGTAACGAGAACATAATCGGTAATTCGTTCGAATCTAATGTTACAGTTAGGGAGGTGACGACGTATATTCTAACTTATAAATTTAATAATAATTATGTTAACCCGTCAGCTTGCGAGTAAAATATGACAAATTGATTTCAATTGTTCACACGACGCCGGCGGTCTCTCGTGTTTTGACGGTATAAGAATCCGTTCTTAAACATTATTACTTAGTGATTACAATATAAAACAAATGTCAATACTGTACCGATCTATAAGCTCCTCCATGACGTGGTACCTGTTTAATAGGACGATATGCCACAGCCCCCTTGCGTTATGTTCGGTAGATTGTCGATAAGAGGGAAACGATATAGTCCGTGCCAAAAATACGTTGTTATCAACGTGCAACTGATGGCTGCAGGATTTCTTACAATTGTGTCACGGTCACTAAACAATGAACCCAGATATAATTGACCATCATATTATAGATATCTGGGTTCATTGTTTACTATAATTGTTGCCATTGTAAAGTGTATGTATTCGTTTTACCACAGTAAGTAAGTATAGTATATAACATTAAATTTGTTGCCATGTACGCGAAGTACGGTAAGTAGGTATGTGACACTGATGCATTTTATTCCTTACAAAATTGCACTTTTATGGCTTAGGTCTTTAATATCGCGAATTTACTGTTGACCTGGACATTGAGCCAGCTTTTCCGTCTTCGATTCAAATAATAGGTATGTTAGATAATTATCGTTCAATCGGCGATAACTTTCTACAAGCCCTCATCCTATTAGCGAAGTATCCCACATAATATTATTTTTCTCTAAGCAAACAAGGTTTTTCGAGATTAAATAATTAATATCTGTTCATTTAGTAGAACTCTTGATAAATGCACGTGAAGTGCTCAAAGTCATGGTCGCCTGGTACATAAATATAACTGCTGCCAATCCGTGTCAAAACGGCTTCGCAAAAAAGTCAACAAGCAAATCGATGGGAACATCGCATTTGACAAGCAACTCAGGTAACTGATCGAATCGAGACAAACATTACTGACAAAGGCACAAAAAGTTGATTGACAATGTAACACTGGGGTATTATAAAGATGACAGACAGGACAGGTGTACGTTGTCTGAGAAATATCGAGATCCCCGACACTATTAGCTCGTTTATTAATGTAATGGAAATATGATATAAAGAAAATAATTTATTGATTGATTAACGGCACTAGTTAGCACTGTCTAAAAAAGTAGTAAATTAAAACAGTAGGAATGATTCAAAAACATAAGTACTTGTTATTATAATAATGAGGCTCGCAGGCTATCGTTTTTTGCAAAAAGACATCGTATTAGTTAGTTCTCGTCAGCACGGGATCCAATTTGAACCCTGGACCTTTGTTAGGCTTGCGCAGGGACATGGGTCCAACACGTAAAAGCCCTTTCTAGAATTCTTTTATCTACTTTGTAATGGGTTGCATTTGGGCCCTCTCTGCATCAATAGTTAATACAGACACAGACAGGATCTGCAGAATTAAATAAAATTATTCTTACATACGAGTACATACGTAACATGTTCTCCTGCGCAGAAATCTTTTTACTTTTTACCTTTTAAACAAACTGCTTCATTAGTTTTACTTCAATAACTTCAATTGGAAATTAGTGTAATAATATCATTCAATACATGCTAAATTAAATACACAACATAATAACCAAGTATTCCATTTACCTTTTTAATCCACAAAAGAGGCTTTTATTACCTTTATCCCGTGTACGGCCCATAATACCATAAACATACTAAATTGATGTTTATGAGTAAAATGTTGTTAATTTAGATATACTCATAGTGTACCTTATTTAGCAATAATTTATTGTACCTAATTGCTTTCACATACCTTTATGAGATGCAGTCTGCAAATAAACAGATTTGATTAATGGTCATGGCTATTCAGCAACCCACTTACAGATAATAATTATTTTTTAACCGGTCAAAATTAAATTCGCAGACGCATATTGGACACAAGACTAATGTGTTGGCTTCACTGCAAGCCTTCATTACACGGCTACTGTAGACTTTCACCATCAAAACCACGTCGAGGTCAAGTTTATATGACTTCCGATCACCTTCCTGTCAGATTTCGTATGTGGGTCGCATCACTGCCACAAGATCCATCCATTTGTTATACTGACAGCTGGCTGTAATTTCCAATTTAGACGAAAGGTGCGCATCGCATGTAATGATATTTAAAAGATGATTGGACGTTTATGAAAGGACTCGTCTGATTTCTATGTGTACAATGTCTTCATGTCTTGTACTAGTATTGGGGTGACACGCATTTTGTGAGATGTGTGGTGGGTGACGTTGGCAAATATGCTCACTTTCTTTTGGCTTACTTAAAAAATTTGGTCATGGTCGCTGAAATTTGCTTCCTTCAATGAGGCAGGCATAATTTAAGGCGATCGAAAAAAAAGTCTTACGTGACAGTGTTTTCTTGCTTAAAACTGCATCTAATTTGCTTAAATTGCCTTTTTTATGTCATAAGGATGGCAGACAAGCAGATGGGCCACCTGATGGAAAGTGGTCACTGTCGCCTACCTATGAACATTTGCAACACCAGGAAAGTTGCCAACGCGCTGAAACGCCCTGAATCCTACAAGGCTTCTCTTTTGACGTTGTTTTTGAAAAATCCCTTGGTTGTCTAATAACAACACTACTACTTCTAGCTCTGGGGTCTCGAGTTTGACCTTCGTTAGAGATGTTATAATTCTTTTATTGCAGAAGATTTTTAGTGACCTAATAGAAGTAGAAAGAATGTGAAAGAATAGTTTGTTACCTATAAAAATCAATAGACTCGAAAAATATCGCCTTACATAGGTACGTAGGTATACTTCTCTTTTACCTGTGGAAAAAATACAGATGTGAAATTTTCAAACATTTTACCATCAAACATAATATCATGTCAGAATTCTATAAGCAAAAATGATCATATTCAATAATAGGTAAGTACCTATGTTTTAATTGTCATAGATATTTTATAATTGTCGCCTTCTGCCTTCTCCGTAAGAGACGTACCCTGAAGATAGTCATAGATACGTAATTATCATATAGGTACGTACATAATTGTCCCTTGTTTGTAAACTAAAAAATGTTGGTTTGTCGGTTGTTTTTATAAAATCAGTGGCTTACAACATTAGTTAGACTATTATATATTATATTGCTGTTTTGACGTAACGTGATATTTACGATCGTTCTGGCAAAACAGCAATGAATAGCAAAGTGGCTTTCAAATTGATGGCCACCGAGATACAGAATACGGCTACAGGACACTAATGTTAGATTTGAGGTAATAGATTCAATCTTCGGTCTGTGTGTAAAAAAATATCTACTCGTATTATATTGGGTTTAACTGGAAAAAAAAAGAAAAAGAAAGAAGAACAGAAAATTCCTTACCTACCACTGGGTAACCCGGCATTCCTAAATGTGTGAGATAAATGTCAGTAGCTGTGTCCTTTATAATGGAACTCCGGGAAAACAGTCATGAAGTAGTTAGAGACAATTTTCTATTTTCCTGTCCTTATTCTGTCCTTATTTACGATGTTCATGAGAAGTGAGTGATTGTAAAAAAACGTTTTTTTTAAGTACTTGCGAACTCGTACGGTGTTACGGCAGCGCATTCTACAAGATGCCGAGTATGGTCTGACGCGGCCATCCAGCACTTGGTACGGAACCCGAACAGTAAGCGTCCGTATTTTTAACCTATTTAAAAATATTTTTTTGCTATCCACGTCATATTACGTGAGCTTACTCAATGTGAAGTGTGCGTTGGATATGTCGATGACACTTTACAATTTTGTACAAGGCAAACTAAGATTGTTCATCGGTTTTGTTTGTAGCTTTTGTTTGCGCATTTATAGAGGTCTATACAGTTATATCTGGTGGTAGAGTTCGAAGTGACGAAGCTATTGGGCGTAGGTACCATCGTATTTCCAAATCTACTCGCCACTATATGACAGTATTTAGCTATGTACGAAACTGTAACATTTTGGCACTGAGGTATAACAACTTAGACCTTAGTAGTGCTAACGCATGTACCTACATTGGTATCTCTGGTTTTTATGTAGATGTTTATACTCTATAGTCAACCTATAAACATCTACATGGCTGTAGACAGTAGCAGTTCACATTAATGGTGACGAAATACATCAGCATTCTAGTTCAATTCATGACTTAAAAATCATACTATAGCATTTTTGACTTGCGCGCTTCACATCTTTGACATCATTATAATCAAACCTCAAATACAAATATAATTAGGTATTGTAGATATATTTGAGGGTAATGCAAGCAATTTAAAAACATGTATTTCTAAATGTGTAAATTACAGACGTATAAACTAGTTCTAAAAAAATCGTCAATTTGATATTCTAGGATAAATTTAATTGTAAAACCTTACAACACTAAGCATGATATTTTCACTATATGGATTGCGATTCACATCAAAACTTTTTAAATTACTCTGTTCGATTTCATGAATGTGATTGTAATCTGCTTAGTACGCTTTATTTAATAAATATTTTTTTTTATTAAGGAAGATGGTGTGTGAAAGATAGCTTACCTAGCTATCTTTCACACACCATCTTCCTTAATAAAAGACGAATAATTAGGTTTTGGTGGTAAATAAAATTCGCATTTCGGTATAACAAACCATTATTTCAGTAGGTACATTTAAAATAAACCTCAGCAAACTCTGTTGCCAAACGATGCAAATGTTTTGTTTTATAATAAATCGTCTCCACTAACAACAAACAGTGAATGAATAGTTATTATCTTGTAATATAGGTATTGCTGCATGTTTGTTTTTCCAGTGTTTTAGAATTCCAACATCATATTTATGTTGTTTAATAAATTTGCTAAATAATTAAAATATATAAATCTAGCTGTTACCCGCGGCTTCGTCCGCGTGGATGTCGTTTTATAAATAACTAAGTAGCCTATGTTCTTTTCCAAAGTCAGCTCTAATCTCTGTACCAAATTTCATTAAAATCGCTTCAGTTGTTTTGTGTGAAAAGGTAACAGACAGACAGACAGAGTTACTTTCGCATTTATAATATTAAAGTAGGGAAAGTAGGGATAAATTAAGTAGGTAGCTATGCAACGTTTTCGTAGGTTTTCGCGAGTTTCATACATTGTGGAAATTAAACTTGCGGATTTTATCAACAGTCTGCCCGTGACCACGGTAGCTGGAAAGCGACCGAAACGTCGGTTGTAAGAAGAAGTTTGGGAGTGTTGGATACGCGAGAAAATCTGCAAGTTTAATTTCTACTAGGTATGAGTAGCTATGCATTTGAGTTATTAATATCTATACAAGTTGAACTAAAACAATATTTCTTGGTATGTTTTAAAGTTTTCATGAACTAAGCTCATTGAAACATTAATTGCCGATTTCAGCGTCGTAATAAAACTCGTTTTAAGTTTTTAAAGAAGTTCAATAACAGTATTTAGATTACACCGATGAAAATTATTGTTCGTGATAAGGTCAAAATTGGATGCAAAAAGCTAAACAGCGTTTTATTAAACTCAGTTCTCAGAGTAAAGTGGTGAAATCCGCCCTAAGTCGTTTAGTAGTATTTCTACGTCGCTTGTGTAAAAAAAAAAATATTTTAAAAAGTAAACCGACGTCTTGCCACTCTTTACCGTTTTTTGCTGAGTATACAAAGTCAATTATAGCGGATTTTTCTACTACTTTAGTACTAGTATGCATTCATGATTAATTCAGGGATAGGTATATTGTTATATACACGCAAATAAATATGCATAAATTAATGCCTTTTAGAAGAAATTACAGGCGCGACGTGATGTAATGTTAAGTTTTTGTTTAGGCATAAATCAATTAGTTGCGACACTAAACTGACATATACAGTCAAGACCACTAATTAGACCAACTTGTTCTTGCATTAAATAATTTATACATAAATATATTAAGCTTTAACCTCAAGTTCAGTGAACGAGCAGTCATGCATTGTAAGCTGTATCAAATATTCATGAAATATTCCAGACCGTCAACTTTAATACAAACACATTTAATAATTTATACCAACTAATCTTGCGACTTAAATCTCGGGGAGATATACATTGTGCTTTTTGTCACATACTTTTGATAAATATTGGAATAATTAATAAACCAATCGTGCTTGACATGTTGCAAGAGACACTGATAATGTATCATAAGCAACTGGTGTACTGACGCAGATTATTTATTTAGTACCATAGAATTAGCGTTATACCTCTACGTTTAGTACCTAGACTAGTAGTCGTATTTCGTTAATGACAAAGCACCACGGAACAGAGCCGCAGCGGACCGGAAGGGAGTAGGCATATGCAGGCTTTCCCCTCTGTCAAAGTACAAGCCCAAGTGGGCCAAGATGTTTAAATGTGTGCGTGTGAGTGTGGTGTGAGTTTCGTAGTAAAAGACGATTTTTGTTGTGTGTGTATTTGTGTTATTGTGTCACACAAATTTCCCCCCGCAAAAAATTACGGACTGTTTTGCATTAGCAATAAAGGCTACCTCCCTTCCGGTCAGCCGGTGGCCCGTGCTGATCTATGGTTAATGACATGAGGAAAAGTCCTGGCTGACTGTGGCTGCACTATCAGACAAGGAGCTGCAGCTGCTCTTTAAAAATTTACCAAGCAATATATAAACACCGACGAACGACGTGCCATTGTCTGAATACAGGTCTCGGGGTTAACCCCTTCGAGACATGAACCTGCGTAGAGCTGTGCTTGTTAAGTCACCCAATAGTTCAGTATGGATCGCCTTAGTTGTGAAACAGATAAATATTGCTATATAAACCTTGCATATCAATGCCCAAGCTAAGTAAACCTTTGGAACAAGAAAAAAAATCGCTTACACCCACACTAGGTCGTGGGTGCCTTTGTTCATACACAACACTTGCACAAACACCCAGACCCGAAAAAAATATCTTTAGGACATACAAATATTTGTCACGGTACGGGGATCGAACCCGTGAGCCTCGGTTCAAATGGTCATCACACACCGCTGGACCAAATGGCTCGTCTGACAGAAGGCTGACATTTTTCATGCGGGTTGTTTTTGGACCACTAGTTTATTAAAGTGACAAAAGTTCTTAGACCCAGCATTAGTAACCTACCTTAGTTATCAGTTTTTATGAAATTCAAAATACCTTTAAACTCAAATTCAGCAAACTTATAAAAAAATAAACTAGGATGGGACCTTGCAAACGCAACAATTGCATCCTATTCCAGTGAGGTCATGGGTGCTGTATTAGGGCAGTAACCGTGATGGTATGCGATATTATACGATAGTCCATAGGTCCTGCGACACGGGCCCTATTAAGGCACGCCGCTTTGATCTCGCTGGTACTAGATGTCGATCTATTGGTACTGAGACACAAGTCGAACCTAGTTAGCCTTCTCCTCGAGACCGATCTCGTATTTAGACTCGCACGTCTGTGCGATTTGAGGATTCCACTTTATTTTATGCTTGATAGGCACCGTTATTTATTTTTTTAATCTATTCCCTGGTTAATAACATTGTTCACGAGAATATTCTTTGAATAATAGAGGGGTATTTTTTTCCTTTCCTTTATTTTTTTCTTTTCTTAGGAATTTCCTTTTTTTATTTTTTTCAAATTACATGTACGTATTTTGTTGGTGAAAGAAATGGAATTCACGGCTCAATATACTTTTATTTATAATCATTTATGTATTATAATACTATTATAAAAAGCTAAAACAAAATGTTTATTAGGTATAATACACATTTCTATCGCTATAACATATTACGCAATGAAATTACATCAAAGTATTTTTTGTTGAAATCAACAAAAACATTATTGTGTATATAGTAATGTAACAGATAATGGAGCAGACTACAAGTCTAGCATGATAACATATTTTGATAAAATATAAAAATTGGAGACAGTGTCTAATTATTACACGCGGGTAAGATTTTTAAAGTTTTGTTCGTAGAATCGAAAAGAGTGTGAGGATGAACGGATGAAGTTTGTTGCTCTGCCACGCAAAAATTGCAAATATGGCAATTTGCTCTCTTCATTTAATTTCAAATCACTACATATTATAAAATAAAGTCCCCCTATTTTCTTTATTTGTATGTATGCGCTAATCGCGGAAAGTTGTGAATGGATTTTGTTCCTGTTTGGAATGTTGTGAACGGATTTTGTTCCTGTTTGAAATGTTGTGAACGGATTTTGTTCCTGTTTGAACTGTTGGAAAGAGTGTTTTCTGAGAAGGTTTATATCTATAATTTATCAATATCGTTTTTTACCGAGATATCACGGTTTTTGTCAAAAGAGTCGGGCGCGTCCTAACAATACTATAAATGCTACCTGTGCGAAGCCGGGACGGGTCGATAGTATTAACTAATTCCAAGCCATTTGGTGCCTACTTTTACACTGTCCAAATACAGGTTACTGTACGCGAGTTAAACACTTGTTCGAAAATAAGAAAATCATAAACTCAGTCGTCCTGAAGAAAGCAACGCTTAAGTCCTCGTCACCGATTGACGAGCTTAACGAACGGAGATGTTAAAACGCTTAGCGAAGAGATAGCTTACGACAAGTTCGAGTTAACATAGTAATTTGAGGTCAAGTCGTGCTCACAATAATGAATTATTCCTGGAATACGAGTAGGTCGTATTTGTTATGTTACAAAATAATGAAGCCTCTTTATCAGGATATACCTATTCTATAATCTGATGCTGCTATTGATGTCGTTTGGTTTAGCTCATGTTATGCCACCATAATTGACCGACCAAGGAGGATCTAACTAGAGCCATGATGGCGCTGATATACGCTCGACGTTTTTAAAATTCATAACTCACAATCATCTACTGTCAGTACAAACTTCTACTTTAAAATAATCCGTATCTGAAGCAAGCTATAGTAATTGGAAGGTTTACGAGCGTCAGTCAGTCCTAGTTAAAGTTCACTTGGTGTTTTATTTAGTTGATATCCGTACTCGCAACCTTGATTACACAGTGTAAGCTGGCGATGGAGCCCGAATTACTAAATTATGATAGGTAAGCTCTTCTAAAAGAAATTAATGACGTAAAATTAATCGGGCATATTCCACAACTAAAATTAAAAAAAAATTGAAATAAAAATTTGACTTCGGGCAGGGATCAGCCTATCCACTAAAAAATATTATGTAAAAAATTACTCGAGGACAAATTCAATTATAAAATACGTGCATTGGCAATCATCTCCGATTTTCGTGCCCGTCCAGTTGTTTTTTTTTTAACAACATCCAAATGAGACAATTTTGTAGACTTCTATTGATTGAAAAAGCGGACTACCCAGTAAAAAAAATATGCGTGATCGGTTCAGGTTGAATTGATAACCAGCTCCTCTTTTGTTTTTCGTCGGTTGAAAAATGTGAAGATTTTGAGTCCGTAATAGATATCTCTATTTGTTATAAACCTGCACATTGTTTTCATCACTCTGCTATTAGCTATTTAACAAAACATTGCGGCGCTATTTTTTAATGACTAGGTGCTAACAAAATTACGGCGCGTAATGAAAATACATGATAGGTACTCGAATAAGTTGATAAACACGAAGATCTTTCGCAGAACGCAACAGTATATCAGTTGTAGACCCTCACACACCCGCCGTTTTTTTTGCGCATCGTATCAGAAATCATGACTACAGATAGATAATTTTGTTCCGAGAATAGGTGAGCAATAAAATTACATTCAAAAGATGTTCCACACGCGTTTCGAATTATTGCAATCCTGGGAACATTATTGCTGGTTCAGTACGATAGTGGGTCTAACATATAATAATAAGGAACACGCCCACAAAATTGAAATACGTTAAGAGAGGCGGGCAAGTCAAGCTTAAGCTTTTTATATGCAGTAAATACATTACACGCAATATTCAAAGCTCATTTATGAAAAAACCGGCTCTTTTTGCTCCTATCATCATCACGTACAAAAACGCACCTAGATAATGCTTAGGTTGAGAAGGACAATTGCTTGGCATTTGTGGAAAGTGGTCTACTTGCTTTGGTCATGTATTGTTATTGAGATAATCATTAGATATTCTCCCACCTTCCCCCCTCTTTTCGGTATGAAATCCAGAAAATAGGTCATGGTATCTCTACCAATGTGGTAACGGTATGAAGCTAAATACCCAGTAATGTTTACAGTGCTCTAGTTTTAATGTTTGGAATACAAATAAATAACTAGTAGCGTATAAGCAACATAGGCAAAAATTTTGTTATCTAGTAATGTTAATTGGATACCTATTATTCTTGTGACCACTTTTTTATGTCGTTAATGACGATGGTATCTAAGCATTCAGTTCATAGGGATAGTAAGTTAATACTGCATTTTATACACACATTATTTATAACAAACTAGCTGTCCCGGCAAACTTCGTATTTCCTCAGAATGAAATAATGTATCAAAGGTTTGACAGATACGGACTATTTGTATGGAAAAATGAAATAGTGGTTTTTACTATTTCCCTTCAATTTCTTCATAATTCCTTTTACACCTTCCCTGGACCTTCAAAAATTATTCTAAACCAAAATTAGACAAATCGGTCCAGCCGTTCTCGAGTTTTATCGAGACTAACGAATAGCAATTGATTTTTATATAGGTAGATGATATTTCTAATGCTCCATGCATTAGAAATATGCAACAATAATAATCCGATACATTCATATCAAATGGACTCTCTACTTGCAATAGCTACAAATAAATATTATCTACATATAAATTGACACCATATTATGTAATGGTTTATTTAATTTAATATTAATTCGACTTACCAATGGATTCGATTTAATATCGAATCCATTGGTAAGACTATAATTTATGTGTCAAAGAATTAACTAGGTACCAAATCTCACACTTCCTTTACGAATTTATGCACACGATGTTCTAGATATTGTATTTGCTAAAAACATGATTCTGAGAAGAGTGAAGTTGTATAAGTGCCTAGTTGTCTGTGGGGTTTTAAGAAACGGTAGCTGGATGATAACGGTTTGGCCACGTTTACGTTTTATTTATAATTCATATTTCGTCGACTACTGTTATTGTAAGGGTCACTTTCAAAGAAAAGAGACAGCGTTTCTTACAACTTCACATGTTGAATTTAAAACAGAAAATCATCTGTTTTCATTACAAAGCCATTCGTGCTTTTTTTTATGTAGTGAAAGTGGTAAACAAGCATGCAGTTCACATTGATGTTAAGTGATGACTGCAGCCTATTAGACACCCATACAAAGACCAAGGTCAAAGTGCAGATGCGTTACCACTCCTATGGCTTAAGGTGTTATGCCTCTGTGCTGGAAATAACAGAGCCGTACATTACCACCTGACCGGTACACGATAGTGCTGAACGAAAAACTAAACCTACCATTTAGCGGCAAGTATATTAGGTAATGTGGTGGTGCCTACGCCCGCGAGCTCCGTCACTGGAGCTCTACCACTAGTAAAAGCTTATAGGTTCTTAAAAAATGTTTACCTATGATAAACATCACGAAAGTTTGAGGATGTAGGCTCCAAAACATTGCCTTCCTAAATAAACGTTTTCGGGGCTATCTTGTTCCGGGTCGATATTATACTTCTAGTATAGAAGACAATGCATCTGCATTAACTCCGGTTTTGTACGTAGATATCCAAGGACATTGCCAAATGTCTTAGGTAATCAACAGGTTGCAGTAGGTATTGAAACACCAACGATGTGAACTGATCTAAACCTTAACCCCCTTATTCATAAACGTACATTAGATACGTTTTAGCTATAGAATGCTTTGTCTTTGTCAGTTGCATTGTCAAATGTGCAGGATAGAAAAAGACAAAGGAGAGATTAGCAACACTTCAGCTAAAATACGTTTATGAATAAGGGGATAAGCCTTTAAATTCGAAAAATCGATCTGTGAACAGCTGTTTCATAACAATGAATTCCTGTGACATTACTTAGTCAAGCGGCAGAACTGCAACCGGCGGTAGGATGCAGATACGCTAAAAAATCTCGGCGTGAGCGGTAGGTACGTAAGATATGTACCTTAAAGTTTCACATAGATACAGTAGCGTCATATTTCGATGTCTACATTTTTCATTTGGTGGTACGTAGGGCACGATATGTGAATAAACATTACCATATTTCTTTAATCCCATCTCTTTTTGTTGAGTCCGACTCAAACTAGAGCAGTTTTTCTCTTTGCTGTCCAATTAACGGATCTTGCTCTTAATCATAAGTATAATGTATTAGACGTGAATTAAATAAAATAACTCTACCTACAAATTATATCACATTTGATACACTTTAGAATGTACGCGTAAATTGAATGTATTGTACTCATAAATAGCGTTCGACAACGCTATGTATGAGGATTGTGATTGACGATAATTATTGAACTTCGTAATATAGCTGTTTATTACCTAATATCCTCGTTTGAGAGCCTACTGGCGCTTGAATTGATTGCTAAATTAAACACCATTTATAGGCGTACGAAGTTGGACCTTTTGTGTGCGTTTTATTCAAAATTATGTTCTTTCCAACGTTTTTACAACAATATTATGCAGTATTATTTTGCTTAACTCTTTTAAAATAACTGGCCTTGATCTTTTTAGACTCAAATAATTAAAGTACCGTACAGTACAGTTTTTTTTTATGTAATGGAAGTGGCAAACAAGCATGCAGTTCACATTGATGTTAAGTGATGAATGCAGCCTATAGACACCCACACGAAGACCAAGGTCAAGATGCAGATGCGTTACCACTCCTGAGGCCTAAGGTGTTATGCCTCTGTGCCGGAAATTACAGGGCCGTACATTACCACCTGACCGGAACACAATAGTGCTGAACACTACCATTTAGCGGCAAGTATGTTAGGTAATTCGGTGGTGCCTACGCCCGCGAGCTCCGTCACTGGAGCTCTACCACCAGTAAATACAGTAGTACAGTAGTAATTTGACGATGCAGTAGAACGCGCAAAATTTCGTAACGCGCCTGGTGTGTGTAGGTATAGTTTTCCACCTTTAAAACAGGACTTGCAAATGACAAGAAAATGCTGTCGATACTTAGGTATTTTCATACTTGCTTTTACCTCTGCCTACTCTTCTATCAAGAAACAGGAAGTGAAGTTACGTCTACAAACTTTACAAAGACGTACCTACTTCATTGACCTAAAAACCGCTTCTCGCTCCGCTCAGCAAGTGAGCCTTCAAGCTGTCGTTCCGAGAACCTACGGTACACGATAAACAAGTCACATTTTTAATTACTTACAAATGAAACTGGCCCAGCAAATCGCACTGCATATTAAACTGTTACGTTGAGCTCCAAAATTCGATTCTCAGGTTTAGGTAGCCTACGTATATTTTATTTTTAAAGAAAAATGGAAAGAAAAATTTGACTTCAGGCGAGGCTCGAACTCGCGACCTACTGGGAATCTAGTCCAGCCGCTACGTATCATTGGATTTTATTTTTTCATTTCAATGGATTTTCTGTGCTACCCTAGACGTTTAGTACGCGCCTGTTGAATGTCAATAGACTTGGCAGCCATACACTGGTAAATATAACTTAACTGGCAAAGTTACGTTAACAAACGTTATACATACCTACCTACCTACGCATACGTTTATTTACAAACTAGTCCAGCCGCTCTTCCAATTGAGCTACTGAAGCCCTGCCCGATTTGTCAAATCTTTCCTTCAGCATAGTTGGTAATAGATGGCGCTGCTGCTACCATAAAGCAATGCAATAGATGTGAAGGAAAGATTTGACAAATCGGGCAGGGCTTCAGTAGCTCAATAGGAAGAGCGGCTGGACTAGATTCCCAGTAGGTCGCGAGTTCGAGTCTCGCCTGAAGTCAAATTTTTCTTTCCATTTTTCTTTAAAAATAAAAATATATTTTCACAAGCATGTGTTAATGCGAAATAATATAAAAACAATTATTTACAAACTGCTTCCCGCTCTGCTCACCAAGTGGGCCCTCAAACTACCGCGCCATTCCTGGAACCTAGCAATAGGTACGCAATATACAAGACACGCGATTAATTATAATAATTATTTCCTACTAAAACTGATCCCACAAGTCACATCGCATATTAAATAGTTTGATCACAAATGCCACAATTTAATGAGGATTATTATTATACTGTATTATGACGAGTTCTCGATTTCAATTCCCAGATCGAGTGGTACGTGGTGGCAGTGGTTAGGTTTTAGCTCTTAGGTTTTGTCTATTTGCCAAGATTTCCAGCTACCCTCGGTATTTGGTAACCTACCCGGTAAATGTCAATAGCCTTAGAATCACAAACCCTTAGCTAATCATGGGTGCTATTTGCATGCGTTTACCTCTCCCTAACCTATTAGGGATATACAAGCTTAAAGTAACATTTAGGTTTTTTATAGAGGTAACATTACACTACACGTCCGTTCTTTATTCACGTAATTTAATTCTCTTTTCTGAGTGGTAGTAAAACTAGTGCTGTAGTAAAAATCGCTTCTCGCTCCGCTCACCAAGTGAGCCCTCAAGCTCCCGCGCCGTTCCGGGAACCCGCGGTATGCGGTAAACAAGGCACACGATTAATTACTTTCTACTAAAACTGACCCCCCACAAATCACATGGCATATTAAACTGCTATCTATTGATCACAAGTGCCACAATTTAATGAGGATTGTTGTTTTAATTCTAAGATCGAGGGGTACGTAGTACATACTCTTAGATTTTGTCAATGAGATAATACTTCTCAGTGCTACCCTTGGAATTAAGTAATCTGCCCGGTGAATGTCAATAGCCTTAAAATTACAACACCTTAGCGAATCATGGGTCTGCATACGTTTACCTCCACCTATCCTACCAGGGAATATAGGCTTGAAATTCCATTTAGGTTTTTTTGTACAGGTTACATTACATGTCCGTACTTTATATGCTGTTAATGATTAGTAAAAATCGCTTCTCGCTCCGCTTACCAAGTGAGCCCTCAAGCTCCCGCGCTGTTCCGGGAACCCGCGGTATGCGATAAACAAGACACACGATTAATTACTTCCTACTAAAACTGACCCCACAAATCACATCGCATATTAAACTGCTGTCGTTTAAACACAATTGTCATGCCCACCAGCATTTTTTTGTAATAGAACCACGTGGAATAGCTTATTATAAAGCTGTCAGTTTGTATTGCAATGGCGGGCATTGGGTTATTTATTATAGGAGTCTAGTACGCCCTAGTCTAGAAATAAATGTCTCGATTTCGCCACGGGCTACGGTGTGAGTCATGCAGCGTTTATTTAAACGATGTTCTTACACCTTTCTCACAAACGGGTTTGAAGATGGCATAACACCAAACTCATGTTAATTACATTGCTTAATTAATAATGCTTGGTCTCCTTTAGAATCTTCTTACTGATCTAATAGGCAATAAGTAAAAACAAATAAAGTTTTTTACTGACGTAAACAATTTTACTAGTATTAAAGTTAACCCATAGCGCAGAACAAACCTAGCTGACAGTTTGCCAAGTAATTGAATCTAAACATGACAAGTACCAGAACTTAGTGTTACAGGTAAAGCGGTAGTACTTACGATTGGAACTTTGCCCTCAGTGAATTATTGTAAACAAGTTATTTTGACTCAATCGACTTAAGACTGAGGCTGGCGCCACGGAGGACGCGTGCTGTGCTCGGGCACGATTTACGATGCGCTGAATGAAAATGGCACATTATCATAATGCAATACATGGAATGTAAGTGGATAGACGTAAGGCAAAAAACTGCTTCAAAGATTTAGAAAACCGGTGTAAAACATTATCCCTAAGGGTTTTTGCTTTAATTGCGGTTAGCTAACAAGCATAGATACACCAATGAAAACATACCTACCGGCTCTATCCCTATTAAATGTACAATCTGCCAGTAAAATTCCCATCAAAATCAGTTTTGCCGTCCCCGAGGTTAACCGGAACAAACAGACAGACAGATAGAAAGACAGACAAACAGACAAAATTTTAAAAAATGTTTTGGTATATGTACCGTCTAAATATACATTTAGTAAAAAGCCATTATTTTTATATTACAAACAGACACTTCAATTTTATTTATTTGTATTCATGTTTAGATATAGATGTATAGATGATGGGAATGCCCAGCCAATGAGTCAGGAGTTAATGGTAAATATTCACACTATTCGTAATATTAACTGAATATGAGCCAAACAGCTCGAACACAAGAATGCATTTATAAATAAATCCATTTTTTATTACACTTTAGCTATGAAACTGACAGGTCGAATGCATAGTAATTCATAGCCGATAAGTTTATACAAATATTTGGGATTATATCATGTAACTACGTGGGTCGTGAATTATTTTTTATGGTTATATTATAGAGACACTTTCATTTGATTCCATAATTATGCAGTCTTACAAAACGTTTAAGAGTGTAAACTGTCTAATTTAAAAAATATAAATTACGTACTTCAAAAATTACGCAATCATATTATTGGTGAGAAGATTCATAGTATTACCTTACAACCTGCTGCTAAATGGTACTGTTCAGAAATATAATACATAATCATCATATTTATGATATGCTGCAGAGCACATGCCTCCACTTTCAATTTTTACTAATTATTGTAAATCATCATCATTTCAACCAAAAGATGTCCACTGCAGGACAACGGCCTCTCCCAAAGATTGCCACAACGAACGGTCCTGGGCCGCCCACATCCAGGGATTGCCCGCAACCTTTACCAGGTCGTCAGTCCACCTCGTGGGGGACTTGCGTACGCTTCGCCTTACGAGATAAAGTCTGTAAAAATAATAAAAATAACGAGTCAAATTGATTTTACTGTTCGAATTCCAGAGTCGGTGTACGAGAGTGTATGCTCCACCATCTTACCTAGTCTAATGGTAGTGTTCAGTTTCCATCATGTTTCCGTTTGATGATAAAGTACGGCCCCGTACAACAACCTGAGGGGAGGAAGCCTTCCACCCTGCTCTCCTCCCTCCCTTCCTCTGCGTTTGATGTTTTGTGTTAAGGTTTATACGCTACAGTAAGTTTCATTTACCTTGTTTGTTACCATCATAACATAAATAAAAATTAAAAGTTATAAGAAAGCCTTTCTACTTTCATAACTGCAGTGGTACTCTCAACATCCAAAAATCACTCTATACCAAAAAGGGTTATTACGAGAAAGCAGAAATACTACTTCATACCCGTGCTTTACTTTCCATTTCCTTGAAATACTAAAGACAAAATTGAGCGTTAACATCGGTGTAAGTCTATCTGAATCACTGCGGAAAAATGGCCGTGGCTTAGCAGTTATGTAGATAGGCCGCGACGGGTGGACCGTCCAACTGTCATACCAGGCGCCGTTTTATCTCCAACTGCGTTGATGCCCTCTAGTTTCCCTAGTGCAGTTATTACTCTTATTCCCCGATAATCTTTCCGCTTGATAGCATAACATCATTTATATTTAACGTCAATTTTAATGACGATACAGAAATATATCGTTTGACATATTGCAGTACCATTTCATCGTACATTTCAAGAATTAAAACGAGATAAGTGGGCACTAGACAATAAATTGAAGTAAATTGTCATCCTGTATTTCACTTTGTCTTGTTTCTATAAACCTAAATAGGATACAGATAAATATCTATTTAATGGTATTTCGCTTGCTTTTTGGTAAGCACACAGCATGGAAACTCGAACATCTAATAAATTCTACACGGATGTAATGCTCAGAGCACTGCGGTAAATTACCCTGCCTACAATATTGAGCATGAAATGCTTTCTGGATACATTGAATTATCCAGCATTTACCCTAGCGAATGATAATAGTGTAGATATTTCACATTGAAATGCTATTTTTATTACAGAAAGGAAAGAAGAACTTTAATTGATATATTTCCTTTCTCTTCTTACTAACTTAGGTCTCTGGACATGAGTATGTTATTGTAGAGCTTGAAGTTCCTACATATTGATGGATCATTTAGGATGGTGTTAATCTTGATGAAAAAAACTCAGTGATTGAAAGAACTAATACATAAATCGTTCACTTAAATAAGTACACTTATTATTTTTATTTAGATGTAAGCTATATATAAATTTAAGTTATGATTTACTACTTTTATTAAAACTCTACTATGATCTCCTTTGGGTCATAGCTACAATTCCAGCAGTTAATGATCTAGACAACACACATTTCAGGATAGTGAAATTATTCTTTCTTCAACGTTTTACTTACTTATTTTCCAAAAAAATTGACATATAAAAGAAATTATATTATATTAACAGCAATTCTGCTGATACAGAACCACGTGACGTCCATTAAAATAAGATGCAAAACCACTTAAAATCATACTACACGTTGAATCTTCAAAGTGTTAAGCTTTGAATATTTGTACCTGTAATTACTAACCCGTTCTTTGCCGTCTATCCCAGACAAGTAGTGAAAAGGGACGCATTTATCAAGTAAGTGCGCTATATTGATGTAGGCAAGACGTCGAATGAATGCCACGTAATTTAAATCCTTCTCGTTGAAATCCGGTGGGTGGTTCACCATCAATCCAGAGAACTAAGACAGACAAGCTTGCAACAAAGTTCTAATTACGTAATCCTGAGCGTAGTAAACGCTGTTTATTGTTTTGCGCATTCATGTCAGCATACTTTATAATTCAGTACTATTATTCGTTTGACAGCATTTATATCTTGCATGTTTCTTAAGCCCTCGCGAGAAGGCAACAAGCAATTTAATAGAAGACCTATTATTACGACATTATAATGACAGCATTTATTGGACACAATTCCAAAAACTGAGCAACTTCCTCAATTGAACAAAAATGTATATCACGCACTCCCCAAGCGACACGGAGAAGAAAGCTGCGAAAGAACGCATTCCTACTGCCAAAAGTACGAGTACCTATCAAGCTACTAATAAAATATTTTTCTCAGCCCGCAAGCAAATCATGGAAAAGATACATTGTTTGAGAGAAATGACAAAGAATCCCGAAACAATTAATATGATTGTGGGTTAAACTCGGTTTAGGATATTGGTATCCTTGATACGGTTTTGTTCGATGAGCAGTATCTTCTAAAAGATATGATTATAAGCTCACGCGTCATGAAATCAATAAAGAAATAAACACTCACAAACGGGAACGACAATCATTTTATCTTCCAAATGCAATTATTTAAATTGTAATAGAATTCTCCACGACGTATCTGTTTCCGATAACCCGATAACGTAGGTACCGTTTTAGCGTAGACCGTTTTATTTCATTGGTACGTATATTTTGTAGGTTTTAATACCACATGTCGCCCGAAAGTCTGTTCATTCTACAAGATGAATTGGTCCACATTTTGATTGATAGTCTACATTATCTAGTAGCTTACTGCATGTTCCCTTATTCCATAGGTACTAATATACGTGCATTAGGTATAACAGTTAGGACTAGCTGTAAATATGGAAAATTAAAAAAAATAAGTTATATTTTGATCGCCAGTTTAGGGAATTATTGGTGAACTGATAGAATTGCATAGCCAGCTATACTGCCCAGTATATAGGTACACAGGTGGGATTGAGATCTTCAATATGGGCCTTAATGAATTTATATTATGTAAATCATGCTAGGTATGTTTTCTGCCTTATTTCGTAATCTGCAAGGTATTAGTATTGTAGATTTTAAATGCATGCAAATTAATTAAAAATCTAAAAATATTTTAAGGATAAGTATTTCATATAAAATAATTTAGATTTGCAGATATTTAAACACTTTTTTTTAATTAAGTAGGTTACCTACATTAGATAAATTTTATCATTACTCCATCAAAGTTTGACAATGACAAAGATAAACCATATTTTATAATATCTCAAACGTATCTAATGTAGATATTTATGAAGAAGAGTATAAGTTCAAGAGTGTATAGCTTGACATACTATAGCTTATTTGCGTCCAGCTAAGAAACAGTTAGGTATAATGTATGATGATGAGCATGATACACGATGTTTGTATAATGTAATATCGCTGTCATCCTAATGGTTATATCATATTCGAGGTCAAGATAGCTCTGGGTGATTTTGACGAAAAAATATCGCGTATCTACATGAAAGTTTTTACGATTGAGATTAAAATGTAAGAAATTACAAATAATTACGTTACTTGCGTTGCGGATTGCGAAAACGATTTTATTACGTTTATATTATGCATACATTATGTATTAACATTGAAGAGCAAAATTGAAATGTTGCATTAATTTCCTTATTAATCAAAGCCAACATATTGAGAGATAAAGTAAGAAAAACAATATTAGCATATCTATCTACTAGTAAATGCGAAATGTCATAATAGTTCAGGGATTTTAAGGCGTCATTTGCATGAAAGGTTTCTCGTCTAACCATCTCAAGGCGGCCAAAGCAAAATACAAAAAAAGTGGATCATATAAACTAAGTACCTATATTATTATTAATTATTGTTGATTATGCACACAGAAGAAGTAAAAAAATCCGTCTTTTCAGTGAAGGTTTTATGTCAGTTTTAAATATTTTTTTTTTCAAATTACGGACGACACTTTTTTTATCTCCAAAAGCACAATTTAGACAAAGGTGAACGTTTAGTCACAATATAAATTAAATACAAAGTAAAAGTGGAAAAAGAAAGCCCTTTCTGCGTCGAACTGATTTATATTGCAACATGTTTAAATCTCTTGAAAATAGTTTACAACGAAGAGAAACGTATGAAATAATCCCAACATGCTTCCATTAACCAGCTTCCTTAACGATAATCAATTTTAAGGTACTTTACACTACTTTCACGGGCTGAAATTAAATGCTTGTGCTTAAATGAATTTAAAATATTTTATTTCGGTATCCGTAGTTTACTTTCCCCGGATCGTGTTCACCATATTGGATGCGTATCATTGTCGTACAGTTAGCCGACTATCTGATCAAGATAAGAGTCTAAAGCCTGGTATCGCTTTAGTGTCCCGAGGTTCATGAAAGTAAAAATACTATTAAAGCATTAATAATAATGGTAGAACAGAAATTGTTAGCAAAGATGTTGAAAGAAACAATAAAAAAAAATGTCTTGAGTAAAAGTTGCGAAACATTTTAAGTTATGAACAGAATGTCGTTACTGACGAACTCATTGTATCTACAACAACGATCAACAGAATTTATACATCTTTTATCACTAAAATAGCAATTAATTGGACAGAATTGTTAGAAAGATGTTAAAAGAAACAATTAAACAAAAATGCCTTGAGTAAAAGTAACACCCTTGCGAAACATTTTAAGCTAGGAACAGAATGTCGTTATTGACGAACTTATTGTATCCACAACAACGATCAACACAATTTATACATTTTTTATCACTAAAATAGCAATTAATTGGACAGAATTGTTAGTAAAGATATTAAAAGAAACAAACAAAAATGCCTTGAGTAAAAGTAACACCCTTGCGAAACATTTTAAGCTAGGAACAGAATGTCGTTGATGACGAACTCATTGTATCCACAACAACGATTAACAAAATTCATAATTTTTTTGCCACTAAAATAGCAATTAAATGAACAGAATATCGGCAGATGTATAAAATCTTTGTTCAATCAAGCTGACTGCTGGTCGTAGAGCGTAGAAAGACGCTCTACTACCAGCAGTTTCAGCTATGCAGCACTAAGCAGTATCGTAGAATGAAACGAGTAGGTTTACTTGGAACGGTGTAGGTTTAAAGATTTCAATGATGCGCTGCTTTTGTATCCTTAGAAGTCTCACTTCCGTGCCATTAGGTATTTCCACGTTCACAAGTTACCTTACATATCAAACATAAAACTGAACACCACAAGTTCGGGGCAGACAGATTAGGTATTGCGGAATCTCCACCCTTCAATTTTGCTACTCCACTACAGATTCACACAGAGATAAAATATAACTTTCATCAGCAGATCATTACAAATAAGGAAGAAAGTTAAGATAGATTAGCGTCATAATTGCTAGCCTAAATACTTAAACGCTTTCACCATATATTTTACACATTCTTTTGTAAAGAAATTTGAAATAATCTAGATACAGTTAGGTTATATTCACTAATTAAAAGCATATCCTTATGGTGATGGATGGATATGCAGATTTTTAAAGCTCAATGCAGATATTTTAATTGGATCTTTCAATCTGATGACGTAAATAGATCCGTGTAAAAAAACTTTCAATGAAATTCGCTGGTATTTTTTACACGTCTCTCCAAAAGGTGGAAAGTGGTTATGCGAGAACTTACGGTGACATTTTGGGGGTAGATTCACATCAGTTTAAAAAATAACTCGATAGAATTTACAACATATTCTTACGATCATGAAATTCGGAAAATGATTAATAATACGATTATTAGATTTATGGATTCTGATTTCCGAACAAAATATTGCGTCATTGAGAGTTCAGTGGGTAATATTTTTTAAATGTTCACACAGACTTCGTTGACACATAATATATCATTTGTTGAAGAAAGTTTCTGCAACAAAGCTTTGTATGTCAAGTACTGTTGGGGTAGGTCAAAAGCGTGTGCATAAATCGCGAATGATTTATTTAATTGTATTCATTACAGCTATTAAGCGATTAAAATAATTTATGACACATGCTGTAATAACATGGAGCTTATTAAGCACGTACATGAATCGGTTTTTAACGGAGTTCCGATCGTCCTCGTTCAGCATCGATTTATTCGCTATAAAAATTATAATTAAGCATAATTTTAGTATCAATACAACCATGTTCACGGACAGCACGAGTTTCACCATATTTTGCTTGAATACAAGAACCTAGTGGTTGTTGATAGAAAAGTGGATCTTTATTGACTGGTGAAAGGCGTCGATGTACTTGTTACTTACCATTATAGCAGTGTAAGTCCCGGCTAGGGAACACTTGTTGAAATTTATGCCCGCTAAGCATAGTGTCGGAAGGTATATTCACACACACACCTAAGAGTTCAAATTGTTCACTTTCTATGATATATTGCGATCGACGAATTTGTAATTACTGTGAATCGGTATGTAAATTGAATGCGAGTTTAGTTTACTGGTCAAGTTGTTGGTGTGGGTTGTGACGCGATGTTAGTATGCATAGACCTTAAGCTAGCCGTTGCGTGGGTACATGTGCCAGCCACCTAATGGAGGAGAATTTGCAAGCAAATGTGTTTTCGGTATTAATATTGCTCGCTACCGGTATCTTGATTTCCCTTTCCATGTCTTATTGATGGGTTATAGCTTGATAAGGAGATTAGAAGTAAAACGGAGGTCTGCTGGATATTATTTCATCTGTAAGGTGTGTCTGGTTATGCGAACACGTCTAGCGAATCGGTGTGATATCACAAGCTGAGCTGTTTACAAGTAAAAGTGAAATTGGTTTGTATTTTATTTGTTATGTTTCATTCTACTGGGGTTTGATGCAATACAATTCGATTTAACTGCCTCGGTAGCCTAGTGGTAGCAGGCCACTACGCTGAGGTCCTGGGTTCGATTCCCGGGTAGGGGGATATTAGAGATAATGGTGTAAAGTCCTTTATCTCTGATTTTATTGGGATTTTTCCATTTTCTGGAAATTTGTCAGTACCTCAAAGATTGGTAATGTGCCCGGAGATGTCAACAGGCTCGCCACCTGTTACATGGGCCAAAACGTAACCGGCGAATCGTGGGTGTTTGCATGTATGCTTGAATGCGTGCATTTACCTCTGCCTACCCCTTCGGGGATTACAGGCGTGAAGTTACGTACATTGTGTAGCAGGTACATTATTCTAAGTATCTTTTACATTTAATTTTTTACACTGCCACTTTGTGCTAACTTATTCAGTATCAAATTGGCAATTTTCATAAACGCTCAATACTCGCATCGTATTCGTGAATTCATATAATATAATCAAGTATGTTTGTGGCCACATACTTTATATTTGTACAAGGACTTAATGTTTGGCGTCTCTCTGCGAGATTGAATCAGAAATGAGGATATCCGCATAAGAACCAAAGAACACTACGACGGCCGTAGGCTTACATAGCCCACCGAATAGCAAAACTCAAGTGGCAGTGGACCTGGCACATAATTCGAAGAACATTCAACTGTGCGGTTCTCACGTTCGTTTTTGCCCAGAATGAGTAATTTGTGGAATGAACTTCCCTCTCAGGTGTTCGCTCGGTGCTACAATATCGGGCTCTTCAAAAATGGCGTCAAAAGAGTCCTTCAGGGCTGGCAGCGCGTTGGCGACTCCCCTGGTGTTGCAAATGTTCATAGGCGACGGTGACTACTTTCCATCAGGTGGCCCGTCTGCTTGTCTATCAATCCTTTGATATAAAAAAACCGTAACATCGGTTTTTTTTCAGGCAGAAAAAAAATTTAATGGCGACCCCGTACCGGAAAACGAGGCGTAGGTAGGCCCACCACGAGGTGGACCGACGACCTAGTGTAGGATGCGGGCAATAGCTGGATGAGTGCAGTCCACTATTCGTTGTGGCAATCTTTGGTGGGAGGTTTTTGTCCAGCCGTGGACGTCTTTTGGACTGAAATGATAATGATGATAAGAAAGGCATTTACCTAACATTTTTCTTAATGTTTCCATAAGATGTAGTTTTGTTATGTCCGTCCGTCCGCATCTTAGCTCAGAGACTCTTACGAAAAAAGCTGTATAAAGCTAATACAAAATAACTGCATTCTTGCAAAAACACGCAAAATGGTCAGTATGTGTGCAATACACCTGATCAATGTTTATGAATTGGGCCGAATAAGGACGTATAAGACAGTACAAAAAAATTAAGCACGTACTTATAGACGAATATGAATATATTATACTTTTTATTATGTTATCAAAATCTCATTAGTTTGTTACGTTATTAGTTATATTCATGAGAAAGTATTTTTTTTTCCGCGTCTAACTATGTAACATTCGTTACTATTCTAGGTTTATATAAAAACTAAGAACGGTTTTTATGTTTTTTCGCTCGCCTGAAAAGTAGGCGTTTTATGAATATGGCTTTATTTGTTTGGAGCGTCGAATTATAACCTTGGCAAATTATGGGGATAATTAGACAATGGCATTATTTAGATTTCTATGGCACACTCACAAACAACCAGACCCGAAACAAATAGGTACCTGTAGGCCGTACAAATATTTATCCCGATGCGGGGATCGAATCCACGGATCAAGCTGTTGTCACCATGCTGGAGAAGTGTGGAAGGATCGGCGGTTTTCGTGTATTGTAAATATAGCGTACTTTAAAATTATGTTAATAACTCCTAAATGAACGTCTTATTTATGAATCCTAGTATTTAGTCAATAATTAGATAAAGACAAATACATAAAATATGTTATATTGACACGTCAATGTAACGTACTTCCAAGATTGAGCACGTACTGGAGCAGTACTTTTTAATCAATTAAATATTTTTTTATGTAGCGATAGTAGTAATCAAGCAAGCACTTCACATGAATGGTAAACGAATACTGTGGTCTTTAGAGATCCATAATACATAGAAGCTAGGTATCTCATTAGGTACTGATGCCTTGCCAGTATTGAAGCCTAAGGTGTTTTATTTCTATACCATATATTTGTGATTGTGAAAATGGAACTTCTCTCTTCGGCGAGTAGTACGGTGTAAGAAAAGAAACGGTGGCACCCTGTAAAACAGTTCAGCAGATTACTCACCATTGTAGAGACGGTACAACACGCACAGACTCCCAATGTCTCTGCGCAGGCTCAAATGTTCGAGCCTGTCAGTAAGTCCTGGATCGTTAACAATACGAACGGCGTGGTTTTGTAGGGAGTCAAGTGGACCAAGCTGGTATTTGGGGGCTCCCGCCCACTAACGAGAGCAGTACTTTAGATAGGGCCGCACGTGGGCCTTGGGGCTGTAGTAGCTGCCCCGAAGTGTAATACTGCCTCGCTTTGTTAAGCACCCCTAGCTTTTTGGATGCCAACTTGGCTTGTTTATACCTTGGTTGTATGGGGATAGATAAGTGTGAACGTATTTTAATTTAATATTTATTATGGTCAACTGATCGCACCACTTACGTTGCATTGGGAGGTGTGCAAAACGTGTATTTATATATCGAAATTTAATGGAAAACAATCATGGAAGGCTTTACAAGTGAAAATACTTGGCGGAACTTAACCCAATAGATATTAGGCGTGGCCCGACAGATGGTCGGTTTTTTTAGTGTTCTCCTACTTGAAAAAGTAACCTTTTGAACGGCACAAGATTTTTTTAAATCAGTTAAGCACCTGCTGTTTTTTGAAGTCTATTGTTTGATTTAATTGCAATTTAATAGTCACGTTTTGGTACTTAATAGCGAATCCGTTCTTGTATTTCAGCTATTTGGCTTTTCTTAGACGATAACACATAAAATAAATTTATTTCCTATTTTACAACCAGTATCTGTGCCAAGGAGCAGCATTCGTATATCATCAATGTCACGTAGAATGGAAACAAAGCATAAATGAATCATCTCGTATGAATTGTAGGGCAAGATATACAGTGGCGTCTCGATAGTAAAATCGCGTATATTTTATTCTTTATTTGTAACAAACAAATTCAATAAGGTTTATTACGCCTAACATTTTTTATCTTGTTGTAAAAACTTTATTCATTTTTAGATACATGCGTTAACTAAAACACAAAATACCTATAACAAAAGAGGATTAGAGCATGCTGTACCTACATAAATAAATGGTGCACTGTTACGTACAATAGTGTTAAGCGATAATTACTTATCTTTATGTAATCTTATTATTGTAATAATTTTTGGCCACATACCTCATTTCTGCAACAAATACAAATACAAAGCATTTTCAACCTCAGGGGTAGCAACCACGAGGCAAACTAAAGCTTCTACACAAAAACCACAGGTTCACATGGATGTTACCTACACTTACCAAGTGCAGTTTACTCGCTACCCTCATTTCATAACAATCTACAAAGACTCGGCATAAATATACATTTTGATATGCCCATTTAGGTACATAAGTGGACTTTCTTTCATAAAATTAGTGTTAATGAAGATATTTTAATACACTTATTATGAATAACTTTGTCGTTTTGCGCGAATGTCGTTTTATAAATAACTAAGTAGCCTATGTTCCTTTTCAAAGTCAGCTCTATCTTTGTACCAAATTTTATTGAAATTGGTTCTGTCGTTTGAACGTGAAAAGGTAACAGACAGACAGACAGACAGAGTAACTTTCGCATTTATAATACGAGTATGAGTAGGAATTATAACAAAATCTAGTTCACCTGAAACCGAAATCGGTCAAAAATGACTTTATATATGTCACGTCGCCAATACACTTCTAACTTTTATAATTTTGCAAGATAAGACTAGATAATAATAATTTTCACCGTTAACTTCTCTTATCTTCAGTCCAACGACAGACTATCACACTCTGCAATTAACGATGTCATTTTAGACCGAGGACTAAATTCTTACTTGATTATAAATTATCTGTAATGTCACAGCCATTGGATGGTAAAAAATATCTTAAAAGCGTTAGACACGTGTATATATATCATATTTGAATTAATGTAGCATTAAATTTCAAATAAAAAATGTCCCGTGCCAAAATCATTTGAAAAAGTTGACATCGCACCATATTAAAATTTTCCGTCTACGATCGTCTACACAATATTGCTGTAGAGTTCTACAGTGATATTTACAAGTTACAAGATTGGGTATTTACAAGTAGTTACTTGTAAATACCCAATCTTTCTGTCTCTACCTAAGTCATCTTTCTCCCAAGCACATGGGCACAGAATTACTTTATTTTACTACAAGGTGATTTACAAGATATCACTCTAATTTAGAGAGGTCGTTTTACTCATTGTTATGAATAGCTTGTACTATAAGGTCAACCCTGAAATCATGAAATAAAAATCAACTGTTTCATAAAAAATCCAAACAATCTCCATCGCCGGGCGACATAGGTATCTTTAAATACATTAAAAGATAACGGCCCTGTAATTTCCGGCACAGAGGCATAACACCTTAGGCCTCAGGAGTGGTAACGCATCTGCATTTTAACCTCTGGTCTTTGTGTGGGTGTATGTAGGCTGCAGTCATCACTTAACATCAATGTGAACTGCATCCTTGTTTGCCACATCCATTACATAAAAAATTAAAAATCAATTTAGCCGTTTTTTCGTCATGTCAGTGACTCCATAGTTAGTAAAAGTTGTTCATATGTAATGACTTTTAAAATTAATACAGATGTTTGTTCTGGTCTAACCCGCGATCTTTCGGATCAAGTGGTTGTTTCGAATCACTAGACCAACTGGATTGACAAATATAAACGTCAACATCAGTACATCAGTAGCTTAGTGTCAATAGGCTCACCACCTGTTACATGGGACAAAACGTAACCGACAAATCGTGGGTGGTAGCATGTATGATTGAATTCATGCATTTACCTCTGCCTACCCCTTTGGGGATCACAGACTTGAAGTTACGTAACATCATCTCAATTATTCTTAAAGTTATGGTTATGTGTTCGCTCCCGATCATCGCTATGTTATAAAATTATTATTACGCCCAGTCAAATTTCATGGAACGTCTTTATCATCATTCTGAAGGGTTTTCTAGTAATTTAGTGGATAGATAGGGTGTAGAATCACCCATGTATAATGGGTGATTCTACATCCTAATACATTGATTCTACACCCTAATTTTTTCCTAGTATTGAGTCAAATTGTTAGAAGAATAAAAAAATAACCGAACGAATCGAAACCAGAATGAGTGATATGTTTCAAGGGTAGTGATGGTACATAATAAAACCAAGTTATCATTCTGCATTTTTTTTATTCAGAAATATATTTTCTCAAGAATATCTTTATACATTTTATTGTTAAACGTGTCATTTCGAAACAAAATTACACTTTATAAGGGCACTATGAATGGTGTTTAACATTATATAATTTATACGAGTATCATACATAACTACGGTCTTACAACTACGTACCTACTTAATTGATTAAGCAACTTGGATTTGAGTCCTTACGAATGGAAAGGTGGGTTTTATCTAAAAATAAAATTCGTAGTTGTGTATGACTATATAATCTGTAATTAACAAAATGTGATAAGTTGATCATGACGTAATATATGTTACTGATAATACAATTCCACATTTTGATAAACGAGCGAAATTTTAAAATGCTAGTTACTCCCAAATAAATAAAAACATCATTTTTAACAACTTTTAACAGGTATGTATCTACCAAAACATTATTTACTTTAATTAGCAATAAATAAAGCTGCTATGAGTAAGTGTAATTCACTCTTTTTCTCGCATATTCTCGTTAATGGCTACTAAAGATACTGACAACGTACCTTAATGTACGAAAATCATTATGTTTTGTGTTAATTGTCGTTAAGGGGTTCATATTCCAACAGACCACATATTATTATGGTCTGTTTTGTTGTTGAAATAATTGTGTCTGGATTTCGGACAACCCATTAAAGTAGCAAAAATCTAGGAGGATATTAGCATTTTCAAAATTGCCCATGTGTTGCGCCATTACGCACTACTGGCGACGACCTCGACCTTCCAGAGAGTGTCCAGTGAACACTGTATCAATCCACATTGGAGCTTAAATTACATTTAATTTAAAAGCCATTGTTGCACCAGCAACATTATTAATGATACGTATAATTATTAGAACTATGACAATAGATAATATAACATAGGTTGCCTAAACAATCACAAATTTATTTGTTTTATAATTTTATTTATTTTATAAATTTATTTATTTTATAAATAAATTTCTATAAGGTTTGTCTAATAATACAAATTTAGTATTGTGATGGAGTAAAAAATTCTAACATTGCAGACTTCAAATTTAGAAACATTTCTATTTTAAAATTTCAATAATCATTTATGAACATGTCGGCCATTGCCTATCATAGAGCAACACCGGAGGGGAGTAGCCATATGCAGGCTTTCCCCTCTGTCAAAGTACAAGCCCAAATAGGCTTATACCTGTCGCCTTGATGTTTAAATGTGTGCGTGAAATTGTTTCTGTATTTTGTTAAAGTCAAGGTTTGAGTTTCGTAGTAATAGACGATTTTTGTAGTGTGCATGTGTGTCGCACGCATTTCCCCCCGCAAAAAATGACAGACTATTTTGCATTGGTAATAAACGCTATGGCTACTCCCCTCCGATCCGCCGCGACCGGTGGCCCGTGTTGCTCTATGTTGCCTATACTTAATTTGCAGTGGGATATAACATTATTTAACTAGAAATGACGTCACAACGTTTCGTGATAACAATCTACGTGGGTATAAATATATATATATATATATCGTAAATATTTTCGTCAAATAATATAACAGATCCAGGTATTAAGATTACTGAAATAATAAATATACCACAAAGATCGGATCGGATAATATTTCATCATAATTGTATTGATCCACTGCTGAATATAGTGACTTTATTAATGTGTCTGCAAAACTTTATACTCAAATAATATATATATAGGCACAAAACATATAACGTGAAATGTTACATCGCATAATATGAACAAAATTATCAAAAAGATACAAATATAATTTTATTCAACGTTCTAGATATGAATGTTCTAAATTGTGTAAATAATCAGCGAAATAAGAATGTCACCTCTGAAACGATTCCGTCAATACATTTGTCGACAAAAATATTTTAAAAATATTCATAAATAAAAACCTACATTGATATCCACTATTGCCTAATTATATCAGTCTGATAAAATATTTCGTATCTTTGACACGAAATTTAAATTTACTAACTTTTTAAATTCTTAAATCATAAAAATCGAGAGCCGCATTCCACTATACAGTATGTACATTATATGTATGTACAATAACTGTCTGGTAAAATAAAACTATGTACAATATAACAAGTTTATTGCCACCGACGACTTGCAGACATATCACATCAGTTTCATTTCAGCTCTGCTTGGTATGACTGGTAAAACTCCCTTGCCTTCCAACAAGAAAGTTACTTGCTGAGCAATGAGATAACAAACTCCAGTTAAGGAGTAAACAAGACCCTGTGATCCACGTATAAGACACATCATATGCTGAGCGACGGCCGTTTCTTTCTTACGCTCTTGTTGCTCAGCCCCAGAATTGTACCAATGACCTGCGCAAACAAAAAATATTTTGAGTTTTGTATTTTCATGATCTACACTTGGGATATCATTAAATTTATTGAAGTCTGTATGTATCTTCACCCCCTTACGGGGTAGGAAGATTGTGGAACGCCAAATATGTACACACCTATGCTTTTTCGACGTGGGAATTTTTATTCATGTGAAATATAAATTGTGAGGCTTGCACACAAGCAAGCAGCATTATGATTTTTTTGTGTTTGACGCTTATTCACCTTTTTATGATTATTACCTTAGAAACGGAGTATGCGGCAAGTTTTCGCCGAGGCGCTGGTAATAGCATAGTAAGCGCACGCGCTTCGCGAAGCAGTGCGTGAAATGAAAGAGCAGCACCCGCACATGACTCCGCCGCTGAAACTTCGTAAAACTGACACCCGAACCGCAGTGACAGCTCCTGGCCTTCCTCCGCTTCGACCACTCTGTTTGAAAAACAAACTGTCGTTTAGTTTTTTGTTACCATTCCGAAGACCTATCTTTTGCATCTGTCATCAAAAGATTCTAAGATCATAAGATCTAATATTTACCAACATTATTTACTATTTAATACAGTAATACCTTAACTATTGAATATGTGCCACCTAAGGTCACATAGCATAGTAATGCATATAACATTACAACCATAGCCACAGTCCACACCCACTTGGCATAATGCCCACAAAATCTAGTGTTTATACTTAACCTTAACCGCGACAATAACATTCGCTTGTATAGACCTAACAAACGAATTTTCGTGACTAAATTTCGCTATACCATGATTTTGCGATAGTAAAAATAGACAAAATAACATTGAATTTAAAATATTTCATACAATAAATTGAAATGAGGTAATTAACACAACCAGTCTGTATAACAGTAATTAAGCAATACACTTACAGTTACAACAACAACATTGTAAGAGTCTGTATTCAATAGAGACAGCTTCTAATTAGTCCCTCTATTCCTAAGCAAAGGCATTGACAACTTTGTAGAAACAATTTGTCACATAACGTCTCAGCAAATTCTCTAATTAGATAAGTCCTACCATGTAGGAAGTATAGGCGAAAAGCAAGTTGTAATCAAATACATTAAATTGTAGAATAAGCGGATTCTGGTCAATCTGGAATTAATCTCGCAGAAGATCCTGTTTAGTACAAATTATGTAAATGTATTTTTGCGAAAGATGACACAAATATTAAGCGTGTCTTAAATTCCGGCTTGGCATCGCCATTCGGAACTGCTCACCGCAATTTAGATCTCACCTGGCGTGCTCTAAATCTCGTTTATTCCCAAGAAGCGTGACAGCTGTATACTCAGGAAGTCTTGTACGTTTCAGCAGAGCTAATAGCTCGGCAGCCGCCAAGAAGGAGCGACGGTCGCAGACGGAGTAGACGACGGCGAAGGCATCGCCCCATTGGAGATGTTCTGCTAAACAGCCTCGTTTCTAAACCAGAGAAAAATCGTTATTTAAATTATGCGTAACAAATGTAACGTAAATATTTATAATTTACTGCAATAGGTAACTTTTGATTTGGCAAATATAATGTTCCACAAATACATTCTTCACGGTTCATTTTACCTACTGAAGAGAAACATACTGAAGGCAAAAGATTTGACTTGTTTATTGATCTATGTTGATTGAAAAAGTGTAGTATGAAATTCATCAAACTTTTAAAACACTTAAGTTTACAAAAGAAAATCCAACCAAGCTCATCCACAACACCTTTCAAACTAACTCGGTCCTTTTGAGGGTGTCAAGGTAGGATTATGAAACAAAACTGCTTCTGGTCAACATTTTAAGTCAAAGGAGACGTTCCAAAATGTATGGAGCTTGGGCCCGCACCTTGTACACTATATTGTAAGATGAAGCATAAAATACTAAATCATTTTCAGCTATTCAAATCGTTAACTATACCTTTAATTAATTGTCGTAAGGATATTTCAAAACCAAGAATGTTATAGTAGCAATATGGTGACATATTGTTGTCATACAAAAATTATATAAAATAAATATTTCCTACAAAAAAGGATTCAAATTATTTTTTGAGTATTTTTCCGTGATTCGACGTATTTTTCTCTATCTTTTGATATAAAGTAAAAAGCTCCTCGGGCCCAACATTGAACTAATACCTTTCATAAAGTGGGCCTAAAAACTGGTTGAATATTTTTTTTTTCATTTAGGTACTGGGACGTATAGTTTGGTTTACTAAAACGAAACATTCAAATATACTGTATCAATAAAACAGGAAATTTGATTTATTGTATGTGTCATGTGTATACATGAATATTATGACTAAAAATACCGATGCTATTCAGTCCATCGAATGAAATTTTCGAGCCATTGCTATTGGCAAAAACATTTAAACAGAGTAATAATTCGAAATACATAAGCTTACCGCACAGCCACACGTATCAAGTATTTCTAACTCCGATGTGACGCCGTCAAATGCAACCCGATGTTGATAGAAAAAATCTGTAACAAAAAGTTACATTAGCATAAATAGAAAGAATTCGAACGATTTCATAGCATACCAACAGAAACAGACGTATGTATGATGTACAGAGATAATCATCGGAAGGTAAAAGTAGTAATGACCTTGAATGATTGATGATTAAAGTCATTAGAGAAAAAAACAATGATTCAGGCCAATGTCGACATACAGCAATTTAGAATGCGCTTTAACATCTATCACATCATCAATTACTTCTCATAAATCATATAAGAGATTCCTACTTGATAGTCATATCAAATCTATTGAGTCACAGTTTAAATACAAACTACCTTACCAGTTAGTAAAATTGTAGTAATGTGTAACGATTTATACATTCTATTTTATTATGAAATGCTGAAGAAAATCCTTGTTATTGTCACACAAGCTAATTCTTGTGTTAAGGCTAAGTGTAAGATGGTTGTGCCAATTCATACTCTAATGCCTGGCGGTCTCTGATAAAAAAATGCATAGGAGAATTGCCAGGAATCAATTTTGGCCCATGAGAACTAAATAAGCAAATCATGTTCTGCTGGACGAACCTGTATCCTTAATGTATCTGACATCTTCGGATAAATTTATCAATATTAAGTTGACGTATTCCCAGAACCACGTTGACAAATTAATAAACTGAAACAATCAGTCGCATGAAACTATGCGATCTTCGACCAAGTTTGATTTATCTAGTAATGTTGCAAAATTTATGAAATTTCAAATATTCAGATATTAGTCTGGTAATGTCAACGGCCGAATAATGCCGGCGCCGGCCTCGGCCAGCCTTGGCTCTCACGATACTCTTCTTGCCAATATCGCAAATAAACCGTCCATTGGCATCCAACGCTTGGCATTAGATAAGGGCCCCGTCTAAGGGCTTCATCTAGATACATATTAATACTTGTCTTTCTCGTATCACTGACATTCCTAGATGAAAGATACTCCAACACAGCTTACGCTTTTGTCTTATCTGGGGTTCTATTCAGTTACAATATGTTTGAATTATCAAATCACGTCTACAAAACTCAGTTTAGGTATAGGAAGAATGGGAGAACAAGCATGAAAGAAAAGTATCTGCAAAATGTCGGAGAGCTCTAAGATTTTTTGATATAAAATCTGCATTTAGTAATTACGGAGTTCAAATCCACATTTCTTAAATTATTTTAAACAAAACTTCCTGTCTCTATTTCTCCGAAAGAATAGAGAAAGATAAAGATGTACATTCATGCTTGCTAATTTTTAACTTAAAAAAATGAAGTATGGTACTTTTTGCGCTATCTCATTTTTCAGTGATGTAGTAGACATTTGCAGCCACCTCAGTAAAATGATTCAATAGGCATTACATTTTTCCAGATCAAAGAGTACATAAACGCGGGCCATACCGCAGGCAACAGCTAGTTTCTCATAAAAATAATAGTATACAATCGCAGTTGTTTATTTTGAAAATATCAAAAACATTTTAAACTAAAATTTTAACAGTAGTCAATCAGAAGAATATGACAAGTAGTTGGGCGTGATCCCAAAATGTCTGTCATCGTAATTACAATAACGCCCATGAAATAATAATATGACCGATATATCTACTACATTGCCAGTCAACTTGTAATCGATTTAGTTGTATTCATGAGAGATTTTAGAAAATATTAAACTAATGCCCAAGAAAGAGATGAGAATGATGAATAATAGCCCAAGTTTAATTCGGTTTTTGTCGTTTATAAAATTGGTATTGACAGTTCTGTTGACGCCAAATATTTGTAAATCGATAACGTATCCATTACAAAACGTCACTCGTAACGTCAGGCCTGTAATCCCTGAAGAGTTAGATAGAGGTACCTCAATGCATGCATTCAAGCATACATGCAGTCAAAACATACGTTGAGCGGGCTCTATTTAGTTTTATTTTACAATTTCTAACATTTAATATGAATGGTTGCAAATTCCTATATAGGCTAACCTAGTTCATTAAGGTGCGTTCAGAATTTTTTTCTCGGCTAGTGATTCGAAAAACATAGTTAACGCTTATAAACTTAATGAATAATAATCCACCTTAAATTTGGTATGTGTTAAACTGGTACTCCTGACAGTGGGACACTTGCGATTGTATGATAGGTCTTCAAAGACTTATACACAAGATGGAAACTATTTATTACCTTCGCGATTCATCTGTGATTCAGTCACGTATAATCCATCAATTGTGGCCCTTCGCTATACGTCTAATTGAACAAAGTTCAATGAAAGGGACCTTTACCCTTTAGAAGGGAAAGTTATGGTCATTTACTTTTACTTTTTTACAAAATACTCACCGCCAGTTGAACTGTATTCTCCGATATATCGCTTCGTCAAGTAACGGACCACCACAGCTGAAACAAACAAAAAATAATTCAACCATCTTGTACCAATAATACACCACAAGGCATGTATAATCAGTTGAACAATATAGAAAGTTCGATACTGATTACTTGCACGGTTCACATTTTATCTCATTTGATAAAACACATCGAGCAAATGAAATGCAAGTTTGCAACACAGAGAAAGCAGCAATTAGCAACTAATCGGTAAGAGGTGTTACAAAAGTTGTATTCCTGAATAAATTTATAACTACAAGCCTCAATTAGAGGGAAAGCAAACAAAGGGCTGTGTTAACACTAATGGGTTAATTTATCTTACAATAGTAGAGATATTAATAAATATTAATTAAGAAAATGATGAAGAAACTCCGAAATTAAAACTAAACCGAGACATAATATTTCAAAGTAAATAAAATACTTCGCAGCGGAGTATCAACAATTCATTCATTCATCTACCTTAGACACAACAAAGAAACAGAAGAATTATTAAACAAACACAAATTAAAGGGTACCTAAAACAGTGTCTTAATAATAGCGACGATAACAAAATAACAACGTGTCAATTGCAGCCGTATATCGAAACGGCTGTTGCAATAAAATTGGATAAGGAAAATAAATTCATCACTTAGCCGTTTCATTAAGGCACGTTGACTGTCTTGATTGCGTTACCGTAGGGTTTATTATACAAAACACCGAATATAGGAAGTACAAGTTTAATGTGACAAAAGTTATTATTACTAATATTTCTCGACTGCGACTCTATATTACCTACTGAAAAATAATGTTAAGCTACATCAAAACAAATTGATACACAAAGTTCACAGTTTTTGCATTTATTCTTTGTATTAGTATGTTTAATAAATTTTCTCAATTTTTGTATTTCTTCCCTGTAATATATTTTGTTAATTTATCGAGTTCCGCTCGCTCTTGTGGTCTCGTTATACGAGTACGAACTATTGATAAATCGATTAACATGTTATTTTTCCAAATTCATAGCCATAATGAGATGCCAGGCTTCCCCCGTTAAATGTAATAAATATTAGAACAAGTTTTGCGTTTAGCTCGAAGTGTGACCTGAGGCCAAAAGCATATTGGACCATTGATGTCCATCATATACTCGTAGAATGTGTAAAACTTGGAAGAGAAAGACAATTATTTATGCAAATATACAAAATCAATAAGTATGAAATAGGAGCAATAACAGCTTTATTAGAACAACCGTTTAGTGATGAAGCAAAATCATTATTAAGTATTATATCATTGCATAAATAAGTGTCTTTCTCAATTAATAAGTGTATATATTATATTGTAGATTAGGTTATGATGGGGCTGACATATCCTTCAGTGGACAAAAGCCTCTAAATAAATTTAGATTAAAAAAATATATATTGGACCATTATATGCACAATGAATCATTCAACGTTCCAACTCAAACAATCGACTATATTAATTGCGATCCTGTCGCTATCTTTTGAGGCTGTCAAACTTTCCCTTTAGAACTGCACCGACGGTATGTTGGCCTTCAATTGATAATTCAGACAGGATGAAATATTAAAATATAAGTATCTTTTCTTTTCTTTTTCAAGATACCTCGATTTATATTTGTGAACTACTATATGTAAAATGTTACACCAAAAACAGTTCTGTGATAAATTGCAATCAGAAAACTGAATTCTTATCAACGCCTTCAAAACGTCCACTTGATCTGAACAGCCAATTGAACAAAATACTTTCACCACAGTGATAACATCCAGTTCAAGGTAACCTACAAAAGCGTAATTCTTTTACCACATATAACGTGTGAACAACGAAAATCTGAATCTGAGACAGATACTAATTATAGAATTAAACCTTATTCTAAGAGAAACAAAGTGTTTTAGTAGGAATAAAATCACTTCTGTGTCAGAACTATATTTTAAATACGAAACATGGTAAATAGACGCACGGGCCGATTCAAAATATAGGTCTATTAATACTTCATTCAATAGTAAGTTCCTACACGTACACAACTAATAATATAGTAGCTCAACAACTGTTTCTGGTACATAAATTAGATGAATATTATTTTACAACCTTAACAAAAAAGAGCTGGAAAATCTTATGTAAACAGGAAAATGAGATCATATAAACAGGGACGAATCGTGAATACAAAAAACGTAATGGTCGTGACAAACACGCAAAATGAGGCAAATAGATAATTAAATTAATTCACAGAAAAAACTGACATAGCTGCGGTAACGAGAGCTATAACGGGACCGAGGGAAACAAGGAGAATTTAAGCGAGACATGTTGAGTGAGTGCGGTAGCAGAAGCTAAATGTTAATTAAGAGCATCGCTCGAGGTGATCGGAGACACGATGCCGGTCGTCTGTTCGCCACGCCAACCACGGTAATTGGATTCTAGCCGGTTTATTCAAATTTTTACATACATTTTATTTCCTTAAAATTTGCATTCACTCTTGCGCTCGCTGATGGAAGCGATTTTATAGCCTGCTATAAAATAAAAAAGGATAATTCGGCTTTCTCTTAAACTTACTGACAGTTACGCGACATGCTAATTTGAATTTCTCTGCCTTCAATTTTAACAGCCGATGTGTTTCTAAACAATGAAGTTTAGCGCAGCGTGACCCATAAGTCTAGATTATCGCGTGCTAATTCACTATAATAATGTGTCAGATTTAAGAGCGCTTATGTTCAACATGTGTGAATTAACATCTCAATCACATGTCAATCGTTTCTAATGCTAACTGATTTCTATTGTAGAGAGCTTATGCAGAATAAGCTCCTAAAAGCATAAAAAATTAAATACCTATAATCGAAACAGATTTAATGCATAGAAATGTCGATGAGCTAGAAAGTGTAGATTCCATTGCATTGTGCCCGCTGCCATTCAAATTTTATATTCATCCTCATCATTTCATTCCAGTCAAATTCTAATAAAAGCGTGTAATAGGAGCATTAACTATAAAGATAATGCTTCTATCATAAACAAAACAGCATTGAATTCTCAAATATACAAAGCAATCATAATTTAAGTACTAACAAAATTCACACTCGTAATTGGATCTATTTTGTATCAAATGTAAGCAACAATTCAATCCATTCTAGTGTAATGTAGTAACGAGAACAGTGAGTCGGTAAATCTGAGTGGCGGGTGTCCCGGCAGACGTTTGACCGTCTGACTCATTGCTACCGCGGCATGCGGCTGAACCGACATCTATAAATACTACTGCAGTTGGCATTTAAACGTTCTCGATCTATGATCCCGAAACGCACGCTAGTTTTATGTCATGTATTATACGCGCCCTGATTTGCACCTCTGTATTTGCGGTGGCTTGTGTTACATAAAATAAGTAGCGCGAGACGAAATTACAACTGATAAGAATTTATCGCGGCTGCCATTAGATTGCTATTAGGAATTTTATGTCACATATATTTGATACCTGCAAATTGATTGGCAATCCTAATTAATGTAAGTTTGATATGTGCACATCATTTAATTATTTTGATTGATTGTAACCTAGTTCTCTACTTACCAAAGGTAGATAAATGTAGACTTATTTATGGAATTAAGTTAAAAAAAATTAAAAACAGATTTTTTTTAAATTTGTAATTCGGGTCATTGTATTGAATAGTTAGCATCACAGTATCTTGGTGGACAAGATATTTAATTAATTAATAATTATAAATACAAGACATTTATTACTGGTGGTGGAGTTCCAGTGTAAGAACTGGAGGGCGTAGGCACCGCCGAGTTACCTTATCTATCTGCCGCCAAATGGTAGTGTTCAGCACTATCGTGTTCCAGTTAGATGACATTGTATGGCCCCGTAGTAACTACCACAACACTTAACAACTAACGTCTCAGGGGTGGCAACGCATTAACATTTTGACCTCTGCTTTTAGTGTGGATGTCTATAGGCTGCAGTCAGTACATCCACATGGATGATAAAGTGATACATCCATGTGGATGTAGACATGTGCAACAACAGTTTTATTATTGCGATCGTGGATTAGAATTGATTTCCTCCTTGTTAAGGCGCGGGCCCACCGCGGCGCACGGAGAGGCTGCGCACTTGTATTAAGCTTCGCTTTATATGAAATTGTATGTGGTAGTGTCCACTGCAACCCACGAAGAGGATACACATGAATTGACGTCATTGACACATGCGTGGCTAGCTCGAATAGGCGTTTATATAGCTCAACGCTATCAGCGTGGGTCTACGTTTCCACTGGGAGTCTACGAATATGGCCCACGACTATGTACAACTCGCTTATCTATCCTTGGATTGTAGAGGGACGTGCGTAGCCTCCGTGCGCCGTGCCACGCCACGCTATACTTTAATCGTGGGTCTTTATGTACTCCAGTGGAAACATAGACCCACGTTATCAAACAAATTAATAGACGCAGCTAAAATGCGCCGCGGGTCCGTGCACAGCATGCGTCTTGGTGGGCCCGCGCCTTAACTGTCAGTGTTTTAATCACCAAAACGATTATTTACGTCATTTCTTCTGAATTCCAAGCGATATCTCATAGCCCTCTTCAAAATCTCATAGTGTCTTGTCTCTTGATGTCAATGTCTATACAAGAACACATTATAAATCCTCGATATTGTCTTTAAAAAATGCTTATTCTGAAATCGCTATGTTTCTATCAAACGAATGCACTGGCGTTCAAAAAGTTATTTTTGGTGCTTCTATTTCAATGCGTCATAAACAGATAAAACACTTTTTTTTAGATTTACCCACGCATTCTACATGTTTCATCGACGGTGAACTCGTGTAGGAGTCTTTTGAGAGTTGGTGATCGCTCAAAATGTGCAGGAACATTGTTCATTATGCTTCAGCTACTATATTAGGGCGACAAGTCCGCAATAGGATATTTAGTGAGTTACTCAACCTGTTTGATTCACAAGCCAATAAATAGTGTTCCAGTGCTTGTATTGTCCTAATACAGTAATGGACACGGGCACTATGAGTATATTCGGTTATTACCCGGGCTGTTTACAAGAACGGATTTAGCCGCGGGCAGGCGTGGGACGGCCAAGTGCTTTAAAGGCTTAATCACGTAATGAAGATCCAGGCAGTTGAGATTGATTGTTTGGCTGTATAATTGCATAATGAATGGTAATTTATTTAATATACGTATTTTTTAGAATTTTGCGTTGCAGTTCAAAATAGCCTTAAGAGATATACTGCCTTGATTTGTGTTTCATAAATATATATAAAAATTGTTAAGTATAGTTGGATGTTTAAGATCACAGTCGACATTCGTGACTATTTTGTAAAAAAAATGTTGTATTATTAGTAAATAAAGACCGAGAAAAGTTGAGTAATGTTGACTTATCAACATTACTCAACTTTTCTGAATACTAATGAATATAATTTTTTTACAATTATTCTACACTATACAGAGTCTATACATAGTGTGGGTCTAGATTTTATACATTTCCGAAACATTTTTTAATGTTCACTAGTATATTGCAGAATTCCTAAACCTCTATTTTATATTCCATAAACCATACTGTGGTGTCAAGAAAAAAGGAGATAAAAGTCATACACTTATGTATCACTTAACTCCTTTTCCTTTGACGCCACAGCGTTATTTTGTACACCTTAGGTGCTCATTTAATTCACGAATTATATTGGTACAATCATCTGATCAGTGCTACAGACATCACAATTTAACATCTCTAGTAAGCAACGATGGAAGAGAAAAAAAAACATCGTTAACTTATGCAAATTAATCGTCTAAGTACTTAATCACATTTGTCATTCAACAATATATAAAAATACACTAAAATTGACGTGTACGAGTGATTTAAACGCAATGATTGCTCAATCGCGACACTCAAGTCTTACCTAATATAACTTAATTGTTATGTTAAATATGTTGGAGTGTTTCCCAAAAGACATCCGAGTGGCGTCCGTGGCCATAAATCAATTTCACCCGTGTTAGCTTTCGCCAACTTATTGTTTATACTTTCTATTGCATAGGCAACACAATTTATTTTGAATGGTAGCATTTCACGGATTATTAAGTAACAATATTAAGTGTAAGCAAACAGTGATAGATAGTTTTAAAATAAACCGGACTATGAAATGATTCAGATCAATTTGAATGTGGACACAACTTATTAAAATAAGTAAATCACGTTTGTGATGTATTCAATTTAAAAAGAATTCAGAGATAATTATTTAAAAATTGTTCACAATATGAACTAACTCCTGGCACAAAAAAAAATACATCTATTCATAAAATAATCCAGCAAATATATCAAATAGATATTAATACAAGCAGGTAAAGATACCATTTTAGGACTCTTTAACCGGTTTGTTTGTCACATTTTGATTAGGTAAATGCCAATAACCTTGCATAGTTACGACTGTGTTTTTTAGCCTGGGTGGCCTAAAACAATACGAAATACACATAAATTATAAAAGTAGTCTTCTATTACATAAAACCATAAACATTTCATATGTTAAGAAAGATTCATTGAGACATCCAATTAATCAATGGATTTGTAATAACAATTTTTAAACATGAAGTAAATTCAAACCCGTCATTTAAAGGCAATAAACATTCATATACTTTCCACTACGATCACGGTGACCCGTTTTAAGAAATAATTTATATGCACGCTCCACACTCCGGGCCCATACGTTTTAACCTATTGAATCGTGAGGAAGTATTAAAGCAAATGCACACTCATACCAGCCGAATGCGTCGAATGAATTGAAGGAAGAAGTTAAAGAAGGCTCTTCACCTATCCACACCGAAAGAAATAACCACTCCGAAAGTTTATATTAACTGTACGCCTGTAACAAATACAACTATAAATCTAAAAAAATACCTGCTCATTTCAGCGAATCTCTCAAAAATCAACAGGACTTTTCATTTTTGAGAAATTCTCTGACAGAGCGATTCACTCATATACGTTTCGTCGATAGAATAGTTTCGGGTTTTAATTAAATATATTTCTCTTTTAATGGAAAGTCCCGTTTGATGATCAGCCCAAAGGAGAAATGACTATCTGAGAACGCTTGCACAGCAGCTCCATGGTACTTTTTACAAAATAGTGATAAATATTTTGTATGGAGAGGGGTATGCTCAGAGTTTCTCGAACTCGCAGTTCGAATCAGAAATGAGGGGATCCGCATGAAAACCAAAGTAACCGACATAGCCCACCGAATAGCGAAACTCAAGTGACAGTGGGCAGGGCACATAGCTCGCAGAACTGACGGCCGTTGGAGCAGAAGATTCTGGAGTGGCGACCGCGTGCCGGAAGACGAAGCGTAGGCAGGCTCCCCACGAGGTGGACTGACGACCTGGTGAAGGTCGCGGGCAATCGTTGGATGAGGGCGGCCCAGGACCGTTCGTTGTAGCAATCTTTAGGGGAGGCCTTTGTCCAGCAGTGGACGTCTTTTCGCTGAAATGATGATGATGGAGCAGTTGATGTTTTTCGCGATTTAATAGTTGTCCCCATAGTTGAAGTTGTTCATAATGATGAGTAAAATAACCTCTTAAAATGTTGATAGTGACTCACTAATCACGTTGTATATCATTAGAATCCTAGGGCTTCTTTCAGATTTGAATCATTTAGCGCAGGCATTTTTACGATGTTTCATAAGTTTCCTAAAAAAATCGTTTCATTCGGCGCCTTCGACGCATAAGTCTCGGATAAATGTGCATTCACCTTTGTTAAACGAACGTTCAGTATGAATATACGAAATGAGCACATGTATGACACGACTAAACGGGTCGCGATATCGATTATCTTGATCGACGTGAAGACAAAACTCACTATAGATTGAATCCTATTTGTTTCTTGAACAAAACAAAAGAACGACCGATTGACCGAGTTAAAGAATATCTCGTTGTTGCAATTAAATTAATAACCAATAAAACTAAGATCTAAGTGGATGCCATATTAGATTTTCGACGGCTTCCTTTGACCTACGTTATCGTTGAAATTGACACCATGCGTGGCTTCTAGTACATTCTCTTTTTTGTAATTTGAATATGTATGTACAAATATTTGCTTACTTACCTCGTTTTATAGAAGATTATAGAATTAGGTCAGTAAATCATGCCGAGCACTTATATCATCTTTATCTTTTTTTTTTTCAAATTCTGACACATTAGATTTTTTGAAGGTGTTAACGGAGAAGATAGTGCTAACAAAAATAACACGGTTTAAATCAGATAAAAAACTAAGATATCTGCTATTTTTAAAGATTTTATTTTTACCCCAATCTACATATTCATATAAATTTTGGCAACCGTCACATACGTAATCTTTTAAAGATGATGTGTAAAGTCGGGTTTATATGCGAATATAAAACTCCAACGAGAATTTAACAAGTAGCTGCTCATCATTGCTCCAGCCGAAAGTTGTCCACAGCTGGACAAAGCCTTCCCCAAAGACGCCCACAGCAGTGTTGTGCATAATTAGGAGAGAATGCCTAAATCCTCACGCTTGGCAGGCGAATAAAGCATAAGCAGACAATATATTACTATTATTTACTATAATCACTTCTCATAATAGGTTAGGATCCCCCTGCAGAATCATTTCGTTCATCCAGATATGCTACAAACCAATTTTTTTCGCATATTTCTAATCTAGAGAATATAGATTAACTAGGTTGTCTTTCAAACTATGGCCTCAAGTATTTATTTTTTTAGGGAAAAATAAACTTGTTTTTTCAATAAAATATAGTTTACTTGACGGCAATATGTATAGACTGTGAAAAATCACGGCTGCCGTTGCGCACTTAGCCGCCCCTACATATTTTCGTTCCGCCCCAATATAATTTTACGTTCATAACGTAGGTATGTACATTTATTATTTATATATCAAAATAAGCAATTTTTTTTTCATTATTATGATATATACGGGCGCCAAATTAAATCGGCCGCAAATAAGAGTTACTGGCAGTTAAAGATAAAATAATTTAATTTATAATACTAACGGCCATATTTTGATAGGCAACCTAGTAGATATAATATTCTCTAGATCATAAATATACGTAATAATTTGGTTAGCAGCATACCTGGATGAAGGAAACAATTCTGCAGTGGGATCCTAACCTCTCTCAAAACTAGCCCAGTAAATACAAACATCCAATTAAAAAAATTGTATTACACTAGCACCTCCAGCTCATCCTACATTGCCCTAATTTTTATGTGATTTTACGACAATTCGTTTATTAGATACAAACAAAGTCAGTCGCTTACCCTACGTAAGCTATTCATACGTAGTAATATAATGAAAAAGACAAAGATCAAGACATAAAGACATAAAAATTACAACCAAAATATTGAATAACAATAACCTATTACGTTTCATTACTTGATTAAAATTCTGTACTACGAATACTATGATGTGGAACAAAACGTGTGTCCTACGATGACTCTAAGATATAATTTATTGTCAATAGGCTGTAAGCGTGTAATTCAGTGGCAACTCCGAGTTACGTAAGCCGTAACTGGTCACGTCGCCGGTTCAACATTTTGGTAGCGATCGCGATGGCGAATCGCGACTACTATCAGGAAGTAAAATTAAATGTATTATATACGATTCTGACAGCTGACATAAAAATGTTTGTTATCTATACTTATAATAAAACTTTAGAAGTGTAAATTCTGTACATTGAAAATATTGAAAAAATAAATACCAGGGGATGTTACTAGATCGATACCGAACACAAATATGTGATTAGAAAATTTTTTGTCTGTCTGTCTGTCTGTCTGTTTGTTCAAGCATCACAGAAAAACTACCGGTCCGATTACAATGAAACTTGGTATGATTATATTTTAACCTTTGGCGCACAACACTGGGTACTTTTTATCCAGGAAAAATGTCTGTTTGTCTGTGTGTTTGTGCACGCTAATATCAGAAACGGCTTATTCGATTTGCGGTTTTCACTAATATGTTGTGGTAAGTTTCACTTAACATTAAGTGTTTGTTCCACCCGTTCCTCCACATGCATCTTTACGCCAAGTCCCTTACATGTGAATCGGTTTAGAAATTAAAAAATAATGTTAATTTAAAGAGTCATATCGAATATTTTTAAGCTATTCTGTATCTTAGTTCTATATTTTAGGGGCATACAATACACGTGTTTTTTTTTCGTATATTTTTTGCTCGATAATAACGGTAGCAACCCTTAAATTTTCACAGAATTTTTAGATCTTATGTTGTATATTACCTTCCCTAATAATAAATCTATACAAATAAATAAAATTGGAGTGTCTCTTTGAAATATTAAAATAACTGCTTTTTACTAAATGATTATGTTTGTATACACGGTACATATACCAAAACATTTTTTAAGATTTTTGTATGTCTGTCTGTTTGGCGGGGCTAATCTTGGGAACGGCTGGACCGATTTGACGGGACTTTTATCTCCATACATACATACATACCTACATACAAATAAGTATAATTAGAGAGTATCCGACTTTGACGGGACTTCCACGGGTAGGTAGCTGATGTAATAAGGAATAACTTAGGCTACTTTTATCTCCATAAAACCATACATACCCACATACAAATAAATAGAATTTGAGTGTCTCCGATTTTGACGGGACTTTCACTGGCAGATAGCTGATGTAATAAGGAGTAACTTAGGCTACTTTTATACTAGCTGCGCCCACGACTTCGTCTGGGTAGATACTGAATAATCATATTTTTTCTCACGTGGACAAAGTCGCGGGCACAGCTAGTTTAAAATATTATTGGCATTTTAAGGTTATGTTGTCTTTGAAGACATTTACCCGCTTAGTTACAAGAGACCTACTACAATTGTGAAGTATGATACCTATAACATTACAAAGTCTTTGTTAACGAGCAATATTTATCTTTGAAATAAAGTTCATCACAAATCCATAGAATCTCTGCGTAAGCTTCTCACCAGATGATTTTCACAAAGCCACTTATATCCAGCATCTACCTCACGACACCCTAACTAACATCATACAAATGTGTCCTCAATGGTCATCAAAATCATAAATTTATCAAAGACATCAATATTTTACTGGTGGTAGAGTTCTAGAGTAGGGACAGAGGGCGGAGGCACCATCGTATTATCTAATCAATCTGCCACCAAATAGTAGTGTCCAGCAGTATCTTGTTCCGATAATGGCCCCGCAGTTACTATCACAGAGACATAAAACCTAAGGTCTCAGGGGTGGCAACTCATCTGTAATTTGATCTCTGGTATGTGTAGATGTGTATAGTCTGCAGTCATCACTTAACATCTATGTGAACTGCATGTATGTTTGCCACCTTCGGTACATTAAAAAAAATTCTACATCTTCTTCTTCTTTCTTTATAGGTAGGTATATAAAAATGAATGTTTGTCTGTATGTCCTTTATAGATTCGTAAACTACGCATTTGATCATGTGAAGATCTTTAGCAAAGTTATTGTGCATGAAGGTTTCTGAGTTGGCAAATTCGACAGATGGCGCCACTGTTATTTTTTAGTTGGTGGTGTAGCAAGCAACTCGCGTAGGGTACAGCTCGTTCTATATATATATATCATTCAATAGGATTAGGACGTGAACCTAATCGTTTGTAAGAACACTTAGCTCGCGTGTTAAAAACCGTCTCGCAACCATGAGGCCTGGTAAAACAAAAACAAAGTTCTGTTTACGAGCGCAGAGTTTAAGCAGCCTTGCCCACTACAAAACAATCTTCAGCAATTCCAAGAAAACTTACGAAACCCTCGAAGAATCACAACACTGAAAACGTTATATGACAAACAGAACGCCCAAATGTTTATAGACGCTGTTTCATAAATATCGTGGGAATATTTTAACGTGTTATTTTCAGCGCTTTCGCTTGTAAGATTTTGCGTGCTGAGTCAACGATCTATGTTCAATGTATACAACGCGATCGTCCGCTGCGTTGTGTATTTATAGATAGCAATATGACTGCTAGACCCGCATTCCTTGGTGTCGGGAGAATTGTATTATATCCTCGCACTAAATGTTTGCATGTTTTTTTGCGTCACACCGCGTCTGCTGGTTCCCAAGGTCAAGAGACAACAGCGTTCCACTCAATTGACATGTAGAAAGTACAGACTACAAGTACAGAATCAAAATGCCCAAGTTTATAATCCCTATACAATATAGATGGACGGATATTTTAAAGATTTAATCACAAATTGTTGAAATTTAAATTTTACCGTAAGTTACGCCAAAACGCAGTGAATATAAAAAAGGCTCATGTTTTTCAAAATCTTTCCATTATTGACGGAATAATCGCTGAACATATATATAGTCGAACATAGAATCTCCCCCTTTTTTGAAGTCGGTTAAAGTACGATTTCTGTATGCAGTTCACATGGATGTTAAGTGATGACTGCAGCCTATAAACATCTACACACAAACCTGAGGTCAATATTCAGAAGCGTTGCTGTGAGAGTGACCCGTGAGACCTAAGTTGTTATGTCTCTGTGATAGTAGTCACCAAGCGATTCATTACCGTCTAACGGGCACACGGTAGTGCTGAACACTACCATTTGGCGGTAGATAGATTAGGGAATGTGATGGTGCCTCGAGCTCTACCACCAGTAGAAAACGTGTATAAAGAGACGCTTTCATAGAAAATGTATTTTTCCTTACGGTATCGTTCTACCTTTTGAGTTATTTTATATCGTAATATGAAAGCTTGCAGGTCACATTGAATGTAAATGAAGTCTTTAAGGTGACGTACATAAAACCAGAGATTTCAATCAAGATGTGTTGCCACTCTTGAGGCCTAAACTGTTATGCCTCTGTACCATACTGTGCCACCTGACTGGAACACGACAGCACTGAACTCTACAATTTAACTAGACGTAAAAATGTTGGAAGACTAATACATATTATATTTCTACACACTAGAACTTTTTGGTCGAGGTACAGTCTACAGCCAGGTGCTTTCCCACGATGCCGCAAGCGCAAAAAACTTAGTGCTTACATCCTCTTCCTGTTTTGAAACCTGCTCGAACTGTGACAAAATATTATAAATTATTATGTAAATGTAAAAGTGTAATATTAATATTAATACTACCTCTGTTGACATTAAGGTCGTATGACATATTTAATTCTGAGGACTCCAATACAGTATCTCTTCTCGAATAAACTTTTAAATATTGAGTTATTTCTTTTTTAAATTTAACATTTCTCTGTGGACAAAAGCTTCCAAATAAATTTAGATTAAATAAATAAAATAAAAATTCTCTCGAAAGTTCGAATTTTAAAAACTGAATTATAAATACTTTATACCTATCTGTGGTACGAGTATATACTCTTTGTAATATTGCTGCTGAATGGTAATAACAGTGTTCAACCAACTGACGTTTGTTTCACTATACTACTCGTATCAATTGATTTTCCAATCCGGATTAATATTATAAATACGTAAGTTTGTCGTCTGTCCGTTTGTCTGTCTTTGACACTTTCATAAACTAAACCACAGCATTGATTTAGATGAAATTTTGAATAAAAACTATTGACTAACTAGAAAAACCTAGACCACTCTTTTCCAACAATCAACCCTAAATTTCTTAACCGGTTTTAATGAAACTACTTAATGTTTTGATATATCAACCGCTAATGGACTCAAATATCTACTTAGGGGATGTAAGTTTGAATGAAAGAAAAAAACAAACCGTTAAATAGATTTAGAAAAATGAGCACGAAGATAGTTGAAAGCTCTTGGTCAAACATCCACAGGATTTATTTTTTCCGAAATCAACCCCTCGTTAACTGAAATTGGGGGTGGATGCTTATATGTATATTACGAATTTCACGCGAATGAAGTCATATGCAATAGCTAGTTATTAGTTAAATAGAACTAATGGATGACTAAGTGTATGTACTCCGTTAACCTCTATGTGAAAATAGAATCAAGTTGAAACATAACATTACTTCAACTATTCTGACCATCGTTCGTTGACCAGCTTTTTGCTTGATGAAGTAACAAATCAACAAAATTTCACACTTACGTTTATATAATATAGTAGGATTGTTACGCTTTGTCATTCTCTACTGGTCTTGACCTATTGCCGCATTATCTTTGTCTAATAGCCTTATATCTCATTAGTAACTGTAGCCGGCACGTGTTTGCTATGACATTATGCAAAGTCTAATGTCCAGTCGGTAGTCATGACATACGTAGGTAACTTTATAATAAAATAGGTTTCAATTATCTAAAGGCAGAGAGCAATAATAGCAACTATAATTAATAAGTCAAGCATCTCTAGAAATATTTTCTGTGATAGTAGAGCTTCAGTATTGGGGAAAGTACATTATTAAATTTATCTAGCGCCAAATCAACATATTTTGAGCCATAATTTTCAGATATGTTAATTACTATCTCGACATTAAAAAACTAAGCTAGAAAGATTTACTACTAGGTAAGACATTAACATACATTTTGTTGTTTAACTGTTAAGTTAATGAAATTGCTTCGACTATGGCACAAGGAGAATTCAATATAATAAAGAAGATAAAACAATTATACGTAATAATTCACGAATCACATTATGATAAGTTCATATTTGCAAAATAAAAATAACAATATTAATAGCAAGACAAATATTTTTATATCATGAAAATATTCTTCGAGTTGAAATAATCAAGGGGCGACTAATAAATCTTTAAACTGACAACAGGGACCCATAATATAAAAAATTGCAAATCATAACCATATCAGGATGCAAACTTATCGAAATAATTTAGCTCTATTTCGTAACTCGTTCGTGAGGGCTTCTCATCAATTATGTATATAGGTTATTCATTCATTGGACCAAATTAAATACAATTTCAATCAAACAATACCGGACTGGGTCGATAAATCTTTATACATATATTGAAATATTAAATCAACTGTCACTTCCATATGTAGTTATCGCATTTCGACACTAAATACAAAGTCACCAGGTGACTTAACACGTGTGAATAGACTCAGCAACCACAAATGTTAGGCCACCTCTGTGGCTGGTAGCAATAAAGTATGCTCCTTTAGGACATTCGCAACTAATGTGGTTAGGAGCCACAGTTTTATATACGCTTAGACACCTGCCAAAGCTGCTGGTATTGACTTGTACTGAACACTGTCAACTACTGTAAAACGAGATATAATTTCCTTTGTCCTTTTTGGCTTCGACATTGTCCTACATATCAGCAAGGAAACTTGCTCAATATAGCAAAAAATTGCTGTGGAGATTATTTTTTTAGATTTTATAACGATCAGTAATACCTTCTCTCTTTTAAAAACGTTATGAAAATGACTTGTAGGTACTGTACAGGGATTCCACTTTTTAAAAAGAAAAATCTTTCCTGGATGATGTTTTCGTTAAAATAGAACTCAGAGTCAATAACAGAGACCGTATGGATAAAGAAACTTAAATTGATTATGGCTTGATTTAAAAATCGATGTAAATGTGAATGTAGATATCAAGTAACAATTACTGTAACACTACCGGTCATTCGTGTCGTTTGAGTGAAACCTTACAAACTGGCAGCGAAGGATATAAAGTCATTGGATTACCTTCTCAAATTACAATCCAACTGTTTCAAGTATCGTGACATAAACTATCTGTTACCGACTCTGTCCAAACAGTCTGTTAAGAGGCTTAAGAGCTCTTGTCTCGATGTCCTAACATAAACCGTGTAAGAGGTTTAGAAGTGCTAAAGTGAAATTAACACCTATAATGAAGACTGGATGAATCCATATTATAATCTGCTAAACTTCGATAAATATTTAAAACAGAGATAGTTTCACTTCAGCTTGAAAATAAAGACATTAATCACATTGCTAAATTGAATAACGCGAATGATGAATGAAAATTTTTAATTAGGAAATATAAATACGAATGAAGTATGACATATCATGCTATACTAATATTGTTTATCATTAATAACCGAAGGTTAAATTGGACAGTCATAATTAGAACACTATCTGCTGCAGTAAGTGTGTCATCGATAAGTATTATCGTAATCTACAACTGAATACTGATATCATATTTTTTGGAACAAAATCGTAGGTGTGAGCTATTACGTTTGTTATCAACAAAATTTAGCAATAAGACAAACATAATAGTCTTTTGCAGGCCAGTGCACCTAAAATTATGAAAAGTAAATAGGTAATTCAAATAAATGAAAAAGTACCTCTACAGTTTAATTTGTTTTTTATTCTAACAGTAAACAGTTCTCAGAGACTACAAAGAACAAAAAAATTTAAAAGCAAAGAATTTTGAATTAGGTATATGACAAAAACCCACAAATAAAGTTATGAAACATTTTGTACACGTGGAGAGAAATAAATTGAACTAAAACGGATGACAGGTAAAAGTAGAAAGATAGTAAAGTTATTGGCATTACTAAAGTGACGAAGGCTTTGAGTATGGTCAAAGGAAACCGATTGCTTTTTTCAAATACTAAATTAGGTGCTTTAAATGATGATAGTGACTCTAGAGTCAAATTTTCAAGAATGATGTGGATAATTATATGATTGACTGATATACATAGAAGAGTCATAGGGGGTTTCTGAAAATAGTTGTATTCATTCTCATTTAATTTCTGTTCACTGTCATACTTAAAATTATTATATTCGTTGATGATATAGAACTAGTTTATCAACTACGCTGTATCACGGTAACCAAATAAGAACTATTTGCACCACCGCAACAATTCGCAAGAATGCATTTAAACAAATAATAAGCGCATGTTCATATATCATAACATGCCTGTATCTCTTGTTTACATCGCGATTATTTTCATGGAATCGGCCACCAGCCTATTGACATAGTATTGTTTATCAGACGGTAGGTATCTAACTTGATAACTCTATTTACGTCGACGGTAGAACAAAGGGAGAATATCTCGGCATAAAGTTGTTGATTGTGAAATTGCAAATCTTGGCTAGAATATTATTCAACAATGAGTCAAGTTAATAATATTGCTAAAAATAAAAACCAGGAGCAAGTATCCTTATGAACATAACAGCAAATATACAGAGTAACGAAAATGTAGTCATTAAAATGAATAATACTATAAAAATATGAAAATTGAAAACTGTTAACTAAAAGGGTAAAAAAAGAATAAGGAGTGTACGGGCAACCATTATTAAATTAACAGCCTAAATTACAAGACCAATTAATGGTAATGCTATTAAGATGATTAGTGAGGTGAAGTTCTCAAAATAAATCAAGGAATTTTCTTCGACCATTAGAGATAATTGATTTTGGGATACTGCCTACGGTAAAGTCAAACAAAAAGTGTTCACACCGGCTATTGCATCGTTAACGTTATATTAGTCGACGGTTCAGACATTGAAGAATAAAAAGCTTTCTTTGGGTATTTATTAAAATTCCATTCATGTGAAGTAGCTGCCCGTTAACACAATTTATAAACTCACCAGATTTGCCGCACCGTGCGCTCCCCAACACCACAACTCTTATTCGATTGACCGTCATCTTCATTAGTCCAAAATCACTATCCACTGAACGTTCAATTAATCATCTAAAATCAACACCGATCGATCAATTTTATGATTTCGTAAATTTACAATCGGCGATTGGATTGGCGCGAAAATAAGCTCTTGAAAAATGGCGGACGCGCGCACTACGCACCTGCTAGCGAGCGACTGCAGTTCACGAACGAAATTGGCGCAAGGCGCAGTCGCAACTTATCATTCTGTAATGGAGTGAGAATTTGACTACACTTCACCTCTCATCTAGATCTTTACTACCTAGGCATGTAAGTCGTTTGCACAGCTTTCATTATTGTCATTGACTTACGTGTCAATAATGAGTCTCTACGTAAAAATACAAATTTACTCTTGTTTTGTTTTTACATTCGCTCTGAGCAAGTTCTATTTTTTATAATATTTCTCATCCATCAAAAACGTTTAAGTAGAAAAGGTAAAAAGAAATGTATTTGTACCGTGTTACCGTTAATTATTAACGGTTGCTAATCAAGTGTATAACAAGGTCTCTAGAGAGCCTTATCGAGATCTATATGTCAAATGTATGTTGATTTCTTAATCTTCTTTGCACACATAAAAAACTATGTCCAATTAATGAGCTATTAACATGTTCTGTTGCGGCTGCTAATCTCTTAGATGCGGCCACAATTAGATTCGCAAGAAACATGTGATGGTTCTGTCAGCAATTATTACGGTTAATACAGGCACATGTGGACTTAATCCGATATAAAACTATGCCAATGGCCAATACGGCGAGGTATGTCATATGCACGTTGTGATATAACGAGCAGTCGACACGACGCGCGTCATAAACTCGTATGAGGTATTGCAGAGAAAATGTTAACGTCAATGAACTACTTTGTCCATAATCACACCTACGATAAGTTATGTACTGGCCTACGTAAATAATGATCTTTGTACTCTTGTTATGGTTGTTTCTTGTTCGAACCGCATTACCTACACAATGTTACACATATTCTGCGTAAAAAAATGGTAGATTAAAAAAAAGGAGAGACGCTTTTGTTTGATTTTAATAGGCTGACTCGAGATAACGGTCTTGTTATAAATAAACAGGAATTTTAACAAGCTCTTTGTTAGAATCTCCTAATCGTATGCGTTTGAATTTGAAAGCGCTCTCAGACACGCATATCACAAAAAAACGATACCAATAACATTTTAAAACAATTGAATTATTAGTAACATGTATATTTAGGAAAGTTATAATTAACCAATTTTGAGAGTAATTGCCCAAAAGGGCCCTAAATTTCTGATCATTATATTATTATTTTACTTAAATACAACAACAAATATATATACGCAATAATACTTCGTTTTATGTAGATGTTGATAAACTGAAATTTAACATCTTCCTTAATTTCTTACCATCAACACAAACTTGTCGCGTAGTGACTTAATCCGAAAAGTTGTTCTTATATTTAAATTCTACAATGCTACAATACGTTGGAATTCAATAAAGAGGAATGCCAAAATTGGCTGCTTAAAGGTTGCATTGACCTCTTACCAACCTTATTTAACAGTTTCGTGTTATAAAAAAACATAAGTCGAATAATGTCGTAACTCACACAACCTGTAATACAATTTATGGTGTTCCTAATTCCCACCATTTATTGTTGAGTAAAGACTCTCAGGCTTGTAATCGACAGAATTGTAAATACCAATGACAGACCGTTTTTACTGTTTATACTGTTGGTTCGAGATCCAGAGAAGGAGCTCGGGGAGAGGCACTTACTAATAATGTAACTAAATAATTGTATTTTCTTAGGATTTCGCGAGTTACACTCATCAAAATAAAACTAGTTTTTGGATTTATTTCGCGTATATTAAACTAATATAATGATTATTTAAAATCAGCCCGACGTTCCGGTCGCTTTTCAGCTTTCATATTCTCGGGCAGACTGAGGTAACATTTGTCAATTTGTCTGACAGCAGTTCGAAAAAATATTATGTGCAGCTACCTCCATCTACGAGTATTTCGCAAACGTCTTGCGTAGTGTTCAGGATTGACACAAAAGTTACTAATTGTATCTTAAGATCTTACAGACTATTGCGGTTGGGATTAAATTCTCCTGAGAAACGGGTCCCATGGTGGTGACAATCGCCATCCGTCCTCCCATGAAAATCTACATTGTAAAACCCAATGAAAACATAAATACTCATTCAAAAAGTTACATTTATTATAATTTTTAGCAAAGTTCTAAGAGCCAAAGTACCTACACTGAGTTATAATCGAATTATATATTTACTACTTGTAAAGGCTGAAATATTAGAAAACCTCGCTCGCCACCATAGAGCAACACCGGAGCCCCTCTGTCAAAGTACAAGCCCAAATGGGCTTATACATGTCGCCTAGATGTTTATATGTGTGCGTGAAATTGTTTCTGTATTTAAAGTCAAGGTGTGAGTTTCGCAGTAATAGACGATTTTTGTAGTGTGTATGTGTGTCGCACGAATTTTTCTCCGCAAAAAATTACAGATTGTTTTGCATCGGTAATAAACGCTATGGCTACCCTCCAGTCCGCCGCGACCGGTGGCCCGTGTTGCTCTATGCTCGCCACTGACAATCTTTTCTAAATATAATCCTCGCTTTAGAAATATTACATCAAGCCTGGTACCGCCACCGAGATAGGATTCTTTTATCAAGTAAAAAAACGTATAGGGATGACTACCCTAAGAAGAGGTTTAGAGGCGTCAAAATAAAAACGAAAGTCGAGATAGAGGGCAGACGACACCTGCGAGATTGTAGGTCTTCTTTGCGGTTTGACTGGCAACCGTGCCACTGACGTCGGATGCGTCGGCGCCTTATACTGCAGACTAAGCGAATTGGATCACAGTTTATATAATGAATAATATTATTGTGAAGTTCAACTGCCGATATTTTATGATCAAATTAATTGTATTGAAATTTAGCACGAAGAAAGTTTGGAACTTGAGAAAGGACATAGGAAATCTACATACAGATATTAAGTACCTAACTGATTTAAAAAAAAAACGTAACTTCACGCCTGTTATCCCTGAAGGGGTAGGCAGAGGTAATAATAAATGCATGCATTAAAGCAAACATGCAAACACCCACGATTCGCCGGTTACGTTTTGTCCCATGTAACAGGTGGCGAGCATGTTTACATCTCCGGGCACATTAACAAACTTTGAGGTACTGGGAAATTTCCAGAAAATGGAAAAATCCCAATAGAACCAGATTTATAGGACTTTGAACCGTTATCTCTGATAACCCCCTACCCAGGAATCGAACCCAGGACCGCAGCGTAATAGTAGTGGCATGCTACCACCACGCTACCGAGGCAGTTAATTTATTTTGATATTAGAAATTCTATAATTCTAGAGAATTCTGAAATCTTTGTTTAATGCTTTTCTTGAATGAGCATAAGTTTGTGGCTCGAAGCGGTACTAGTTCGGTAGTACTTCTACTTCACCGGGCAATTGGCAAGCGCAAAGGGCTCTCAGCCTAAATAAATTTATGTATACAACTGCCTAAGGGAAACACTTGTGGATCCCTTCCTCGGCTTAGGACTTTGTGGGGAGATACTTTAGACATATTATGTGATTAAGAGCAGTGCAATTCTCGTTTCTTTTTTTTATACATCAAGAGTGACTATTTCCCAGTATTGATAGCAGTAACTCTGCTAACAATAAGTGTTAAGTGTACGAAATACTCCTATGCCCTTAATTTTAAAAGTAACGTACTACTCGTATTTATCAATATTTTCTGTATTTTCAATAGAGATCGTATACCTTCAAAGTCTATAAAAAATTACATTATTTTCACTGGTTAGGAACTTAATTCCATAGATTTAAATAAATTATATTACACACAATTATTATGTCAAATAATCTTTAAAATCAGATATGAATAATGTCAGTTAAGTACGCGTAACAAACTAAAACCCTCTGAAACATCGATATATTTGTACAACACCCGCAGGTACACACACACAAACATAATTTAGGAAAAATAAAGTATGAAACAGAAATGACAAATGTGGCTAAATTATAATTAGTCTTAAATAATTATGATTAGTCTACTTTTAATCATTTATTGTTTATATTGCATTTCTTACACGATCATTTTTCATACTTCATTAGTCATGAAAATAAACAACGCAAAACGTAAAATGTCAGGTAAAGCACGATATTTATTGGTTTCCACGATTTTATTGTCCAATTAGCAGGGGAAGCACTACACGGGTCGTTTGATTGGGTTCATCCATAGTGACGGGCTTGACTAAAGATCTTCTGTCTCCGGTTACAAGTTTTACAAGGATATTCGGTAGCGTCCTGATCTTAATTGTGAGACAAAAAATGAAAAAAATCACGATTCGATATCAACTTTGACGGTCCGCGTTTTTTGTCGCTCACCAAAAGAGACGGAAGTAAGAGTCTACCCTCTCGGTGTGGGGCATTGGCCTTATTTTTTTAGTTCGACTCGGGTATATTTTGATGTTTTAATCAAATCCCAATGGTGAATAACAGTAAAAAAATATTTCACATCACGCTAAAATGGATAGGAGAGGATAGGTAACATTGCACCCGCGTGAAACCGGGGCGGGAACGCTTGTATTATTATAATAATATGCGTGATAATATAATAAGATAGATGATAAGTTTCATTTTTGAGATAACTTTTGGTATCCGTCGTAATGCGCCATAGCGTTCATCCCGACTAAGGAATCAGTAGGCGTGGCACAACATCCACTTAGCTACTTTAGAACTTGTTCTTATTTCTTCATTCTGATTCACTGAACATGTAAAATGCGCCAACTATTTTCGTATGTCTACATCATTGTAAAAAAAACTGTAGGCACACTCCTAGCATAGCTATGACATCAACATAATTATACATTGTTTCTAGATAAGTTTAGGTGCTTTTGAGAAATATGAATTACCTACCTATTATTGCATCAGTGCTTGTACCTACTAACGCCACTAGACAATTTTAGAGACCTTCAAACTGTAAACATGCATTTAGTAACAAGTAATCTGGATGTGTTCTCATAATACCAACAAGCGGAGCAGGATTTAAAAACTGGAATACTGAAATTGAATTTCTAATCAATAACTCAAACTCCACCATTAGGTAAGTAAGCCCTTTCTGTTACTATTTGCTTTTTTATGTTATGAAGTGGATAACAATCGTAGGTAAGGTTTGCATTGGTGATGAGTAATACTGTAGGCTATCAACATCTACATGAAACCAAATACTTCAGTGAAGATGTGTTGCTCCTCCTGACGCCTAAGACCCACCGACCGGACCGGAATACAATAATGCCCAACACTATCATTTAGCAACAAGTAGATTAGGTAATGCGGTGGTGTCTACGCTTGCTAGCTAGCTCCGTCACTGTAACTCTATCACCAATATCACTGGACCACCAGTGTCACGGGAACTCTACCACCAGTAAAACTTTACGTTGTTTTAGGAGAAATATTTAACGGGTAGGTTCTTCTACAACCCAAGGTTGCCGAATCTTAAAATATGCATACAGATTTAAAACTTGGTTATTGGACTTGGTTATTAACCACATCTAAACATGTGATAATATTGATGCTTAGACTTGTAATTGAAAAACCTAAATTGTTATATTTTGTTTTTTTTTACATATTCAATGATAGTTAGAAATCACTAAACTATAAATTCTGACGCAGTCATAGCCACTTAACAGGTGATTTAAGGAAGCATTTAACTTTCACATCTCCTTAATTACTTTCAGTAAGCAAATTAAGGTCTCTACCAAGTGTGCTTCAAAAAAAAAACGATCAACTTAAAGTAGTCCTTTGTGAGTGACTTGGCCTAATTCTTCCGTCGAGTTTTTTTACGACCGGTTCATCGTATACGAATTTATCTCCATCAGTCAATCGCGGGCTGAATTTCGAACAAAAAGTTTGAACGCCTTGATGATCACCACTACCAGTGAAATTTGTAAAATACAAATTATGTACCTACTTAAAAAAGAGACTGTGTTTAGAAAAATGCGCCTGAAACCTGCGCAAAAACCTGTAATTCCATAATGTATCTAAACAGTAAGCAAACCAGCAAGAAACAGACTAATACACTAAAGATTCTTGTCAAAAGAAAACTTGGCAACTAGAAAACCAAGTCACTCACAAAGGACTACTACACTGAAACTCCTGTATTTACGGACAAAGTATCGCCTCTAAACCGATGATTTCTTACACGTACCTTTACATTATACCACAGCATTAGCAACTAAGCCGGAACACAAGCGACGAGCACAATTATTTAACAGATAGTTTACGTAATGCGATAGTGCCTTCACCCTCAAGCTCATTACAAAAAGTATAAAAATAGCAACACGTATTTAATGTACCATAAGCTTCTGGACTCTATCAAAAATTAATTCATTCTCAACACCGATTTATATTCTCAACCAAAATAAACTGCAACCACTTTGTTCCTCGTTTTAATTATACACATAAAACATTTTTTTCAAAGATTCCAATTCGGTTGGGCAGTGTTCGGAAAGCAGCTTTACATCTTCTAGTCAAACTTGTCTCCGCAGTCTCTCAAAGGTCTTTGAATAGTGTGTAGCCATTGATGACGAGTTCGCCCACTATGGGCCCTATAAGTTGACTAGCTCACGCTGAGAGCAATAGATTTATGCCCGGCGTTTCCCTGCGATATCGAATGTGAGAGAAATGACGCGATTGTCATGAGAACCAAAGCAGCCGACAGTAAGAGAATACTTCTTGCTATCATCATCACCATATGAGCCGAAAAATGTCCACTGTTGGACCAGAGCCTCCCCACAAGGAGAATATGCCATAATCGCCACGCTTGGCATGTCGATTGGCGATCGCCGTGGCGGTTGTTTTATCGCAAGACGCTGCTGCCCATCTTTCGCTATTACACTTACTACCGCCCCATTGGAATGGTTTGACCGCCATTGTTCAACCGAACAATGGCCGAACCGAAACCGAAGTCAACCGACTTACTGCACTAGTTGAAGAATTAATGGAATTAGTAGCTAGTGGGTGGTGGGGTCGTCACGTTCCGTCCGACGCTAAAACTTCATACTATATACTTCTTCTTACTATTTTTTTTATGTAATTGAAGTGGCAAGCAAGTCTGCAGTTCGCATTGATGTTAAGTGACGACTGCAGCCTATAGACACCCAAAAAAAGACCAAGGTCAAAATGCAGATGCGTTACCACTCCTGAGGCCTAAGGTGTTTTACCTCTGTGCCGGCAATAAGAAGGCCATACATTACCACCTGATTGGAACACGATAGTGCTGAACACTACCATTTAGCGGCAAGTATATTAGGTGGTGCCTACGACCGCGAGCTCCGTCACTGGAGCTCTACTACGAGTGAGTACTATATTATATTTCTTCTTACTATATTACTTATAGGTCTCAATTCTGATGTATTATCACCACACACACTTGCACTTTTTGGTGGTTGTAGAGCTCCAGTGACGAGCCTCAAGGATGTAGTCATCATTGCATTACCTAATGTACTTGCTGCTAAATGGTAGTGTTCAGCACTATTGTGTCCGGTCATGTGATAAGGTACAATTCCGTTTTATGCGGCACAGAGGCATAACAACTTAAGTCTTGGGAGTTGCCATGAATTATCTACATTGAAATTTCAGTTGTTTTGTAAGTAGCTGTTTACCTGACCATCAGCGTAAACTGTATGCTTGTCTGCCACTTGCCTAACATATTTTTTAGAGTTCCATACCTTAAAAGGAAAAACGGAACCTGCAGAAGATCACTCGTATATCTGTATCTGCGTCTGGCCCTTTTCGACTTGAAATTTGGTACACACGTGTAAATTAGAGACCCAAACATGACCAAGTAACAAAAAAAAGTGAAAAGGTAAATTTTGGGGGATAAATTGAGGTATGAAAAAGTTTTTCGAACTACATTGTGATTATGTTATTGTGATATATTAAGAGACAGACAGGCCTTATTGTAAGTATCTCCTAAATATTTTTCAATAATTGTACGGAATCCCGTGAACACGAACCCAACTTGCACTTAACCGCTTTTTTGTATAAAATATGAATACATTTTTTATAATAATACAGTTTTATAAAACTCCTTACTCTGGATTTTGCCTCAATAGAAAATTTCGTATACCTTTTGCACGTTTTGTTCAAATCCTCATTTCATTAAGCAAGCGCCTGCGCCTGAGCAACATTTCAACATGGTATGTTCTATTTATTTATTTTTTTTTTTTTTTTTTTTTTATGTAATAAAAGTGGCAAACAAGCATGCAGTTCACATTGATGTTAAGTTATGACTGCAGCCTATAGACACCCACACAATGACCAGAGTTCAAAATGCAGATGCGCTGCCACTCCTGAGGCATTAGGTGATATGCCTCTGTGCCTGAAATTACAGGGCCGTACATTACCACCTGACCGGAACACGATAGTGCTGAACACTACCATTTAGCGGCAAGTATATTAGGTAATGCGGTGGTGCCTACGCCCGCGAGCTCCGTCACTGGAACTCTACCACCAGTAAAATTTATCACAATATTAAAGTTGCTTTGCAAGTCGCAACAGTTTCAACAAGATATATATAATTAACACACGTGAAGGACAAAAATAATGCGTTGTTGTCACGCGATCTTGCGAATTTCACACAAGGTCTCTTGTTATTTCAATTTAATTAAAATGTTTGAACATACCAAGCACTCAGTCTTCGCGTACTCGAATTTCTTTAAATTTGTCAATATTTTGTTGTTTTCATCTTCTTGATTACTTCTTGAGTCGCGATAATGATAAAGAAGTAAATACGATGCACATTATGGATAAGTTTTTAATTTAATTAAAATAAGATTTTTTTATTACAGTTTTTTTAGTTTAATAATCCTACAGTTCCTATGGATGTTAAGTGAATACTGCACCTTGACTACAGTCTGTAGACATCTACACAAAAAGTCAAAATACCAACAAGTGCATTGTTACCCCTGAGGCCAGTTATTTAAGAGTTATTAATTTAACTCTGTGATTAGTTATTAAAGAGCTTTACATTATTTATTACCTTACGAGGATAATGTCTGCTTAAGCGCTGAACACTGCCAGACTGCTTTCCGACAGATAAAGATAAGATGTTAAAAAAATAGGTAAATGGGTACTCGGGCTAGATATTATCCTATCTAATCTTATCTATGTATATAAAAATCAATTGCTGTTCGTTAGTCTCGCTACAACTGGAGAACGGCTGGACCGATTTCTAAGTCCAGGGTAGGTTTAAAAGGTAAAAATATGAAGAAATTGAAGGGAAATAGTAAAAAACATAATTTTATTTTCCCATACAAATAGTCCGTATCTATCAAACCTTTGACACATTACTTCATTCTGAGGCAAAACGAAGTTTGCCGGGTCAGCTAGTATACTATATTTATAATAGAATAATACAACAACTGCCTCAGTAGCCTAGTGGTAGCAGACCATTACTACTACGCTGGAATTCTGCATTCGATTCCCGAGTTCATCGTTTTAGGGTTCTGTACCCTGAGGCTTCGGGGCCTTATTACTAAGACTGCTGCCAGTCCATCCGTCTGTTATTATGTCGGTATTAATATAGCTTCTTTATAATATATATATCTTCATTAAGGTACCTATGATTGTCTTCTCAATATGTCATTGTCATCAAAACAATTTTAACATTGACCAAATGCTTTGCTAAGATCGATTGAATTTGATTTCGATTTGGAACGAATATTCTGTTATTTGTTAATACGAACTAATAAATTCTGGGTCACGATTTATGTCAATCCATTTCAATTCGTGGGGATCGTAGACGCCTCAAGGTTTTAGAGAATGGAGTGCTGCATCTTTTGAGCAACTTTCCGTTTACTACGCTAACCTATGGCCGATAGGTTACTAATGCCGGGGTTCCATGGTATCTTACCAATATCCGCCCGTAGTACTAAATGTCAAAGTATCACAAAAGATACTAGATTAAGAAGACAGTTAGTGACAGAATGACCAAGAGAAAATATATTTTTTTTAATGTAATGGAAGTGGTAAACAATCATGCAGTTCACATTGATGTTAAGTGATTACTGCAGCCTGTACCCACACAAAGACCAAGGTCAAAATGCAGGTGCGTTACCACTCCTGAGGTTGTTACTGGCCTAAGGTGTTATGCCTCTGTGCCGGAAATTACAGGGCCGTACATTACCACCTGACCGGAACACGATAGTGCTGAATACTACCATTTAGCGGCCGGCAAGTATATTAGGTAATGCGGTGGTGCCTACGCCCGCGAGCTCCGTCACTGGAGCTCTACCACCAGTAATAAAATCTAATCTAATAAAATCTATCCAAATTGTTCAGTGTTTTGGTGTAAAAACCGAGCAGTAAAGCAAACTAAACCACTCGGTAGCATTACATATCACCGGTGAGTCATAATTTTGTAACTTTTTTAAGTTAAACACGATATTACATCGTCCATTATCAAATATATCGTGTCAAAACAGGGAGTATTCCCAACTAACTCATTTACACGGAAAATGACGGACATCTCGATTTTCTTGTATAATCACGTCTTTATACTCGTGAACGAACTGATAATACGCCATTTTTGAGACGTTTTGTGGCGCGATGGGCGCGATCAAAGACTGATCAGGTGAAGTCAGGTGTGTTTGCATCGCGCCTAAATGGTGTATATTTTCGCGGCAAGATAAGCTCCTCCCACTTACAATGGTTGAAGCAATTTTCACAGAAAAGCGTTTGTATTGTCAATCTATTCTTATAATATCTTTGGAATATTATACTTCTATTACCTTCTTATAATTTTACCAGAATCACTTTAAAACAGTAGGTAAGTCATTTGAGTATCTATTATAACTACTACAATCTCATTCAACACAAATAATATACCGTTATGGTATACTATTTTGTTGAATGAGATCATTTGAAAATTGCTTACGGCAACACAACGGCCCATAAATATATTTATCAGAATTATTCATACCCAAGTGGCGCCTGCTGATCAATTGCGCAGATTGAACAATGCGACACAAAGTTGATTTGTTTTCACCATTTGTTAATAAACCACCGCACATAAAGACTACACTTCAAGAAATACGCTACGGTTCAAATTACAATTTGTGTTAACATTTAATGCGGAATACGGATTGCGAAAGGTGGTTTAGTCGCTTTTATTTTCAATGTATTTAAAACTGAAACAATGAACCCTGCCATGTGCTAAATTGTAGAATGAAACTCTTCTACTTCTTTCTTAAATTTGAACCGCGCAACCGAATTAGGTATATTCGGGCAAGGCAATAGTTTGCTATTTTAAGAAAGTTACCTACCCCTTGTCACTAAATTGAAGAATACACGGACAAAGTCACAGATGTTACCCGCTACTTGCTGTCTAATAAAAATAATTATAATAATGGCAACCCATTATACGTCCCACTGCTGGGCACGAGTCTTTCCCTTTTTGGGGGAGGCCTGGACATTACTCCACCACGCTGCTCCAATGCGGATTGGTGGAGGTGGGTGGGTTAGTGGCCAACCCGCTGTCGGATGTTTTCAAACCGCCCATAAGGCTTCCGACAAGGTTTAACGACTGCTATCTATCGATAGCAACCGGGACCGACGGCTTAACTCGCCCCCCGAAGCACGGAAACGCGCATTTTATTTGTCACTAGCGGTCACCCATCACACTACCCGACCGCGCCCGTAGTACTTAACCGAGTAGAACGCTTACGATCTACACCAGCCACGAGGCCATGCGCGCTTCAATAAGAATAATTACTTTACTTATAAATTACTTTTAACATCAGTCTGTACGATGCTTTAATGGTATCCGTCACTTTATTTAATGTTTTTATAACATAATACTTTACTGCATCTTATTCCATATGTAACGAATTGGAAGCAAAATATAAGAAAGCACTGGTATCTAACTGCTTTTTTCGTGCTTGATTTATTTATAGGAAATATACTCTGAAACCTGTCCGGAGGATAAATCTAGGTATGGAAAAAATCACGTAAATTGGAAAAATGGTTCCCGAGTTACACGGACCATAATGGACAGAAAGACAGATAGGCGTGCAGTTTTTCAAGTTAATTAGCAGGTATGCAGCTCGTTTGCTACTTCATTGCCATATTGATGGTAAGTGATTATACCATAGATAGCAAGCAATTCAAAGGCTTCGATGCAGATATTATTACCCTTAATAACTACATTTTGCCTTTTCTTAAACCATGCTCAAACATATCAATAATTACCTACCTGTAGACAAGGTCGAGTCAACTTAAATAAAACTAAAAAATTGATAGAGAGTCTTAATTAGTAAAATTTCCCTTTACCATTTCACACACTCGACTTTTCTTATTTAACGTTGAAATAATAAAGTAGTTTTTTAATAAGATTTAAAAATAAGGATGCATACCACACCGATCAAATGTCTTTAAAACTACTTAAAATTAAAAACACCCGGAGACAACAATGTCTTAAAACCGAGCTTCTTGATAAATAATGTATTTAAAAATAGGTACTCTTCCAATCCGTAAATATACCTCCATCTCAATAATTGGTATAATCTGATATACAGACATTTCATTCCAATCGAATCGGATTGCCCAGAGAGCGTAAAACAAGTTGATATGATATGAGTACAATAAGGTCAAGTGGGAATCTTTTGCATTCCTCGTAATATTTCAAAGGTCAATTATTTTGTAGTATCATTTACTTTAAGGGATTAAAGGCATTTTATTGTCAGTTCCTTGTTGCTTATTCAACCATATGCGATGGAGTATTCAATATAATTAATGCTCTTTTAAATTCTTTATTAAATTAAATACTTTAAACCAAACAACCGAGATTAAAATACGTGATTTTGAAGTCTTGCTTGACGTTGTTATTTATTACTACTGTTTAATTAAATTGACACCGTCAGGATATTTTTTAATGAATCTCTTCAGTCTTTGGTGCTCCAATAGGTATTTCTACACATATTACCTTTTTAGTGGCCATTACGGTTTAGGACAATGAGTCCCAACTTCGAAAGAGTTAATTAATTAAACAAGTTAATAAACATTTGTATGCAAATAGAGATTCCTACCATAATTCATACAATACATAAATACTAAACTTGGGTACTAAGCGTTGAAAATAAATGATAGCTTACGCTCTGTAAGGCATTACACCTATAATTTACACTCAGATCTTCGTGAGACTTTAACTCCTCAAAACATGGTCGAGGTAGGATCTTACTAAAATAATTTCTGTATTTGCTTTTTCCATAGATACTTATCGAGAGAAACATAATGCTACGCGCGTGCGACGCCCAAGACCATAAATACGCAGGCGCCGGCGCAACTTCGCCGACACTATCGACCAACACGTCTGTATACTCTTCGCCGACATCATCAGTATAACCTGGGAGCTATGAAACAAATATTTAATTCGTTTTGTTTGTTCGATTTAAAATACACAAAAGTATTTTAGGATCTCTACTGATCCAAAAATCTAAACTAGTAACCTTGAAACAGCATAAATGCCAATTATGCAATTTCGCATGTTTTTATGCGAATTTTCATGTTTATGATTTTTCAAGAATTATTTGTGTTTATTACAATATCACTGAAGCACAGACCAATCAGCCTTCCCTCTTCTATAGTCGATGCACTGAAGTAATTTCGTGACATTCGAAATTCACGTGACATGATGAATATAGACATAAAAAGAATATCATGTCTATGTACATGTTATACCCACTCCTACTATGGTTCAAAATGCTCGAAGTCGTTGACAATTATGTACGTATATCTGGAACAAACATTGCTAGGAAGGTCCAACTTCAAGAAAGAGGTTAATCTCCGGATGAAGAGTGCATCGTTAAAAGTAACAAATAAGTTAGTACTCAAAAAGTTTCTTTCACACTTAATAAGTATTTATCATAAGTTTTTTTTACACGGGAATACCCTCGTACTCACTAAAACCCCGCGGTGTTCCGACTCGTCCGCCATGAGTGGCGGGGTCACGGGACCCCGCGGGCGGCTGTTCTTCTCCGAGCACACACAGTTCGTGCTCAAGGGAGCGGGAGCGTCGAAGAAGTTTAAACCTCAGCCACGCCCTCGCGGCCCCACCACGTCCCTATCGAGTGGCGGAATCACCGCTAGGCGGCTGGGGATAGAGTGCAGGGCATCGACATACCCATATCACCCATACACCTCCTCCCCAGCCGTCTCCCCATCACGTCCCCATCTGACGGTGGTCCCACCGTTAGGCGGCCGGGGATAGGGTACAGGGCCATCGACATACCCATACACCTCTTCCCCAGCCGTCTCCTTACCACAGCAGCGAGTGGTGGGCCGAGCCACACCAAACGCCGATGGGCTCTTCTTAGCTTCGCCGGTGTGGGGACAACCACCGACTACTAAGCCTTCCCGCCACGACAAGGCGGAAGCCCTCGGGGGGGATTGATTACAAGTTGCATCAACTTATGCACAACACCACAATATATAACTTACTCCAAGTTATAATTGAAATGCAAATCAAAGTTTTCTGCTCATTATCACGATTTTTTATTCACAAAAATAATCGCCATCTCAATTAAGATCGTTAAAGATAACATAAGTATTCTAGTTTTACTCTATTCAGATTTAATCTTAAAAACATAACTGCTCTCATTTGATTTAAAAACTTAAACTCCATTTTTCTTAACTTTCTTTTAAATGTAGAGATCATTGATAAAAAAATAAGCAATGATAAGAATTATGGATGGTATGCAATGAATAAAATGGCTATTAAAACTTCAATAAGCTCGAGAACTCGTAAGACGAGGCCATTTAAATCGCCAATATTTCATCAATTAGTCCCTTTTGACATCGGTCGTTTAAGAATTTCAATTTCCTTACGTAACTCCACATTTCATTGTATACTTACTCACTTAAGTCCGGTTGTTGCACTCTCAATTTTATGTTTAAAGTCAATAAATCTTTTGAAATTCAAAATCAATGGCCTGTTTTATTTTAACGAATTAATCGTCAATCAACTTTGATAATATAAAAAACTATTTGTTGAAGGTTACTAAATCAGAAAATTGCAAAAAGCTCGCATTTGAAAAGGATAAATGCTGTTCTTTTCCGTTTTTCTTCTGATATCTTCAACATGGCGAAATTAAAATCAATCAATTGACTTCATAAAGAGTTATCATTGAATAATGATGTACCGCTTGTTTAGTTGAAGGTGTGCAAGTATTTACAGAAGATAAGAATATGAGTGAAAAGGCCACAATAAAAAGCAACTTTAATTATTGTCAGTTAAGTTAATTCACCTTTATACATGCTATCTACATGTTACTATTTAATTTTATACATCTATTTTAAGCAAAAAAATATATAAACAAATTATTTTATCTTTCTAGGTACTATTATAATTGGTCATGCACTTACTTCTAATTACACAAATCGATTGGAAGAGCACAAAGAGATGAAACAAAGCAATACACGATATTGAACTAACTGACACCACGGTTACTCATGGTACTCTATCGTACGCTCACTTCTCAGAATGCAATTCGAGTTGCTGAAGTATTTATTAAATGTATCAAGTTCTTTCAATAAAAACATTGAGTGCAATGATTCTAGAATGGTATATATTTCACGGTAATTAGCAGGCTCGTGTTGTAATTTCACTAAACGAAAACTGTACATACTATCATTTCTTCTTTAATTGATTTTTAAACATTCTTATCCATTACATGTTCAAGTCATTTTATGTTATTTGAAAAAAAAATAATGCGACGAATGTAACAAACATGCGTTCATTTCACATTGATGTTAAGTGATGACTGCAGCCTAAAGACAGCAACACAAAAGTCAGCGGTAAAAATGCGGATCTGTTGCCAGCCATAAGACCTTAGTTGTTATGACTATGTGTTAGTTATTACGGGGCCATACATAATCATCACACTGAAACACGATAGTGCTGAACTCTACCATATGTTGGCAGAGAGAAAAACAAGAACAGTTGTTCAAAACAAGGTTTCAGGTAGAACTACAATAAAAAATCACTCATCACTGGCCCATTTTTAAAATATTTGTTCGACTAGACTACAATAACTTTAATACACTTTACCGAATAATAGTACCGAGTTCCTTATGTAGGTAGGCATACTAAATAATACGATATAAATTAATTACTTTATGAATAATGATGAGCGGTAAAGTGTTCAATCATTAAATCATTAATTTAAATAAATCCCTGTCGATCGAATGAAGTTATATAATTTATAAAATTAATTATATAATTGACATTCTATGATGAGGTATCATAACGTTCATAAAAATAATTCATGAGTTTTGAACTTTGCACACCTTCCACTCAATTAATTTTATTTTTCACAATTGTTATTCGGGACAGTTAACAAGCAATTATTCAAACGAATCGATTAGAAACTTTACTGAACTTAGTCAATCCCTCCGTCTAGAACGCAAGAAGCAGTTAAAAATATGAAATACGGAAAAGTTAGAGTGTAATTTGCGAACTATGCCGTGCCAAATGGGAACACTTAAAAAGATTGTAGAAAAACAATCCGAAAAATGAAATCTAAGAATTAAGATACACTTGGAAACAAGAATAATTGTTAATGAAAGAAAAGAACTAATCAAAGCTTTTGCAATAATGACATAGTATATGATAAGTTACACCATAAGAATCATACAAATACATAAAATATCGTCCGTTACCATTTCAACGAATAGGTAATACATGTAGGTAGTTTATATTTTATTTTATGCCATAAGGAGGCAAACAAGCGTACAGTTCATATTGATGGTAAGTGGCATGTATATGTCATAAAAAATCAAACATTTCAATGTAGATGCGTTGTCACTCTTGAGGTCTAAGCTGCTATGCCTCTGTGCCAGATATTACCACCTATCCGGAACATGACAACACTATCATTTAGCGGCAAGTAAATTAGGTAATGCAGGTCTATACTACCAGAGAATTGTGATAAATGTGATAATGTTTCTGAAAATCTGAATAGTAGTGTATCAATTTGTAACACTAATTTTTGTGCATCAAATCCAATGAAATACAGACAAAAAACCTTTACTAACACCGAAAGTACCGTGCAAAAGCTTATCAATATCTGTAGCCCCATGAATATTAAAACTAAGTTTTCGATATCGGCTTGCATTTTTTAATTCGCGTTGTACAAGGATTATATCACGGGTTGTATCAGCTTGCCGGGAAATGCAACCTAGAATTTATCTGATCCCACCCATAACTTAGTCTAAAATACTAAAATTGCTTTCGAGAAATCTTTTACTGAGATCTTCACGCTCTCCGCTTATTATATTCCATTACGATGCCAATAATAGGTGAATATTATTACCATTCCCCTGAACATGGTTTTATCTGTCTATCTAAATTACCTTATTGAAATCAAAAGTATCTTTTGTTATTCTTTGGATGGGATATTGTGTCTTTTTTGTATTTTTATTTGTGTCGCTTTGTTAGGGCTTTCTTCCTTCATGTGGTGAATTTCATAGGGAGTTGCTGCTTGTTCATGCATGAAACCTACTTCCTTGTCCGTCTAGATACTCTAGATTTCATGGTTGCTCTCTTTAATCTTCACTTCTGTCACCGTAAACCTAATGTAGCTCCTTATTATACTCTGAAGAGCGACCAGACGTGTCGCTTAGAAAACCCTCCAGTCCGCATTATGCCATAATATAGTATGAGGCTAAAAACTAAATGAAATCAAAATCAAAAATAAAAAATATGGATATAAGCGACAATAATCATTTCCTGATCCAGCGGGTTAGCCACTAACCCTTATCTCCACCAACCCGCATCGGAGCAGCGTGGTGGAGTAAGCTCCATGCCTCCTCCCAAGAAGGGGAGAGACGTATCAAGGGTTGGCACTATTATATCATTAATCATTTCCTCCTGTCCTCCTCCATTTGTTCCTTTTGACTCCTGTGACTGTCGCATTTTAGAATCAAGGGGTTTTCAAAAATCTGCTAAATTGATGCGGAAAGATGATCGACGGTTGTTTCCTGCTGGAAAGAACGAGATGTCTGTAACGCACAACGATGATAATTAAAAAGATATATCTACCAATATTTTTTTTTACCTGGGAGTCGTTTTTACGAAAATTTATTTCTAGGGTTAAAATGCACTTTAAATTAAGTATTCCTGCACACTATCCGGATATGTTGGCATCTTTTGATAATAAAAATATCCATGCGATTCTTATTTCCGAATCATGGCTTAAGCCATGCCTTTCTTCTAGCTCTTATTCCCTGCCTGGCTTCCACCTGATCCGCAATGATCGTTCAGATCGCGGAGGTGGTGGTGTTGCCATTTATCTTCGCTCCCATATACCTTTTTCAGTAATCGAAATGTCTCCTCAGTTAAATGACGCCCCAGAACATTTATTCATCGAAGTTCTCTTCGCCAATACAAAACTTTTACTTGGAGTTTACTACAGTCCTTCTTTAAATATTCACTTTTTCCCCTCTTTCGAAAAAACTCTTGAGGAGCTCCTGCCTCTTTATAGGCACACCATAATTATGGGTGATTTTAATACATGTCTTTTAAAAAATGACACAAGGTCTGCCCGTTTAAAAACAATTGTTGATTCGGCTAATTTGCATTTACTTCCTTTATCAGCTACCCATTTCTTTCCTGATTGTACACCATCCCTTTTAGATTTAATCTTAGTTTCTTCTCTTGATCATGTGGCTAAACATGGTCAATGTTCAGCTCATGCCTTTTCTTATCATGACCTTATTCATGTGTCCTATAAAATTCGACCGCCTAAGGCAAAGGCCAAAATTCTCTTGTTGCGCAATTTTAGTGGAATGAATGTAGACAAGCTTCGCGAGGACGCAGACAATATTGACTGGTCTGTATTGGATAATGTAGATGACATTAATGACAAATGCAATTTATTTAATTCCTTGATCACAAGCCTTTTCGATGTTCATGCCCCTATCCGACCCGTCCGAGTAAGACACCTTCCAGCACCGTGGTTAACAGATGATATCAGAAGTTTAATTACGAAAAAGAACCAAGCAAAAGTAAAATTAAAACATAGCAATAACAGGGAAAACCGTGAAAAATATGTCTGTATTCGGAACCGTTGCAACAAAGTGTGTAGAGATGCACAACGACGCCATATCCATAAATCTGTCTCAATTGGTGATCCGGCCAAGGTTTGGAGATTTTTGAAGTCACTGGGAGTTGGGAAATCTCGTTTTGACTCATCGTTTCTTCTCACTAATAACTTTAATCTTGACTTGTTAAATCTGCATTTTGCTTCGTCTGCCTGTATAGATGGTGACACAAAATTGAATACATTAAAACTTCTTTCCTCAGCTACAACTCCCGACTCACCTATTTTCAGTTTTACTCAATTCACTGATCGTGATGTTAAGAAGAACATTCTCGGCATTGATTCGGATGCTATTGGCAGTGATAAGGTTAGCCGTAAAATGATTCTGCCGATTATTGACACTCTAATACCTATTATTACATCTTTACTCAATCACTCTATCTCCACCTGTTCCTTCCCATCCTGCTGGAAAGATGCACAGCTTATTCCTTTACCTAAAACATCCAATGCTAAATCTTTTTCCGACTATCGACCAATATCTATTCTTCCTTTCTTATCCAAAGTTCTTGAGCGGCTAGTTCATGATCAATTAAACTCTTTCATGTCCAATCACTTCCTTTACAATCCTTTCCAATCTGGTTTTCGGCAGGGTCATAGTACGGCTACAGCCCTTGTCAAAATTACTGAAGACATAAGATTCGGCATGGAGAATCAACAGCTGACTGTGCTTGTCTTGCTAGATTTCAGCAATGCTTTTAGTAACGTAGATTATGACATATTACTTGCTATTCTCCGTTCTCTTAACATATCTCCGACAGTAGTTGATTGGTTTCGTAGTTACTTGTTTGGTCGCCGGCAGCGTATACAAGTGAACGACACTTTTTCTACTTGGTGCGACGTTACTGCCGGTGTACCGCAAGGTGGCGTGTTGTCTCCCTTCCTTTTCTCTACTTTCATCAACATCATTTCTCAAAATCTTACGTCTCTCTACCACTTGTATGCTGACGACCTACAAATTTACCACCATACTAAAATTGCTGATTTGCCTGCAGCCATCCAAGTTGTTAACAATGATCTGGGTCGCATTTCCAAATAGAGTCAATCCTTTGGTCTTAAAATTAATCCCTTAAAGACCCAGGCAATCATAGTTGGCAGCTCTCGAATGCATTCAAAAATTGACTTGACAAAAATACCACAAATAAATCTCGACGGTACAGTAATACCATTTTGTGACAGTGTTAAGGACCTTGGCGTGATTATCGATAAGGGTTTGACGTGGAGTCGGCAGATATGCGAAGTAAGCAAGAAAATATTCAGTGCTGTTGGTTCTCTTAGAAGATTGCAAAACTTTTTGCCTACTTCCACTAAGGTTGCGCTAGCTCGATCAATCCTTCTCCCTATATTAGACTATGCCGACATATGTTATCTTGACCTAACACAGGAGCAACTCAACAAACTTGAGCGTCTACAAAATCTTTGTATACGGTTCATATTTGGCTTGCGCAAGTATGACCATGTCTCTAAATTTCGAACTGAGCTCAAGTGGCTTCCCATTCCCCTTCGCAGGAATACGCACATTCTCTCTCTTCTTTACTGTCTACTATTCTTTTCCCAAACTCCTAATTATCTTAAGAGTCGTTTTAGTTACCTATGCCTATCCAATTCTCTCTCCCTCCGCTCTTCTGAAAATCTTCTTCTTCAAATTCCTCTTCACTCCTCTTCCTTCGTTTCTAAATCTTTCACAGTTACGGCAGTGCGTTTGTGGAATTCACTGCCGTTGGAAATACGTAAAGCACAGACTCTTCAATCATTCAAAAAACAGCTGAATGAGTACTATCTCAGCGAAAATACGAGTAATGTTTAATGTTCATCGCATCGTTGTGGTTATATGTAAGCTTCAAATTATTATTATTGATAGTATTATGTATGTATTTATGTATTTATGCAATATAAATGTATTAGTATTTACTACTTTAGAGAATGTACACCCTACTGCTGCAATATTAGCGATGATTCTCCTTCCACCTTAAGGTCGTCTGGAAGAGATTGCTTTCAGCAATAAGACCGCCTTATTGTATTGCCTACTATTATTATAATAGCATCTGTATTTCCTACAATTCTGGTGTACAATAAAGAATATTCTATTCTATTCTATTCTATTCTAAATCTATGCTGATTTTAATGTTCAGTAAATATTGAAAATTGAAATAAACAGAAGATTGAATGAAAAAAATTGAAAGGACCTTGTACCATTTCTGAGTATTAAGACTTAAATAAACAGATAAAAGAAGTAAAAATTAAATATACAGTTGACATCGGCAATAAAACTAATCTAAATCAGATGATCTCGACTGATGGATCAACCTGCATTTTGCACTGTCACTACACATCGCCAGTCTTATTTCTAGCAAAACGGAACACTATGATAGATGGAAGTTACATATGAGCGTGAAGATTGATCACGATCCCAAGAGATGAGGTCTGAATGATATCGCTAAAACTACGAGAAACTAGTCAACATAGGCAACTTTTGTTTTAGGTTTATTGCTCATATTTTGATAACAATCTGGCAACTCAGAGACATGTCCTCCTTTAGTTTGGAGGTCGAGTTTAAAATTCTAATACTAAATTTCACTGTCGTAAAATGATATGAATATGGATACTTTTTTATGTCATGAAAGTGGCAAACAAGCATACAATTCACATATTAATGTGGTAGGTAAGTGGAATAATGTAGTCTATAAACATAAAAAACAAAAAATCTGAATCTATCTATAAAATATATGTATATAGAACCCACTAGTTCCATTGAGACCTTTCCTGAAATCGAAGCATTAGGCTAAATTTAAAAAATAAGTTAATTTCCGGCACAGAGGCATAAGATTCGGACTCCTCTCTGGAGTAACTACCATAGGAAAATTTAAAATAAAGTATGCAGACACTATATTATTTAAGTGTACTTTGTTGGGCTTGGTGGCTTAGTGGTAGTATTAATTTCTACTAGGCTTGCGGATTGATCCTTGAGTCAAAGGGTAGGTGATTTTGGTGCATCTGCAATAAAGAACATTTTTAGAATCATCCAGGATTTGGAAATGTCAAATTGCTTTGGTGATTTTAAGACCACAAGAATTGAACAAAACATTTTTGTAATATTATAATTATTAAGTACAAATTGATTTCATACAAAAAATTGTGAAACATTATTTACGGTCTCACTTTGGAGGCCATAAACGTACAAGAATTGACTCAAATCAGAAAAATGCTAAATTTAATTAAATATACTATGTAGATACAATTAGTCCAAAAATGTTAACTATAGTAATCGCTACTAATAATGTTATCCATGCCTCCCTTCTTTAGACTGTGGTACTGAGCTTAATATTTCGAGATATTCTCATATTCTTTTTAAATTAAAAAAAATTGTATATTTACAGTTTTATTGGGTTATGAGTAGTTTAAAAAATACGCAATATACCTAAAATATAAATAGAATAAAAATTATACAAAATACGCAGTATCTTACAAGATAATTACTATCCCAAACAAAATATATGGATAGTGGGTGTAGTTGGCATAACCTTTTTGCTTTAACGTGCACCAAGCACCAATGGACATTTACAACGTTATTTACGATATGAGATGTATTCGAGAAGCTGTATTTGGTGTGATTTTATTAGATGTGAAAACATTGATTTGTCTCCATAGATGGAGATGGGAACATAAATTAAAGAAAAGGCGAATCGAAATTTGAAATTGCACCATCAGTAGATAATGATTTACGATATATTTTTATTTCACCATTTGATGAATTAAATAATAACTTTAGAAAGGATATTGGGTCAACTTATTGCATTATTTTCATATAGAAATACTAGGTTATTAATTTCAGAATCCTCGAATTGATTACATCCGACAGATACCCAAAATATATATCCAATAAACAAGTTACTTATAATTTAATTACTCAATTAATTTCTATTCACTCTTGAGTAATTTAATGGTTCAAATCCTATGTTGTAAATCATATCATACTCATTTGTTTAAGTTAAGGAACGTATGTATCTAGCTGCTGTAGTGTGTATTACACATACGCAAATAGGTAGAGCTAACCACCTCATCAACAAAATAGATTAACATACTTTTTTTTTTCAGTAAATGTTAAATTTTCAAAATTATGGTTTATTTTATTATCAGTAAATGTATTGCTTAAGAAAACAAGTACCTACCCCAACCAAATAGTACCACGAGATATTGAGGTAAGCTATGCCTATATGTATGCAAAGTGACATTCTGAGTATAACGAATACATGCTCAATGGACAAAATAAGCTCACTCCGAACTACAGGGGACTAGGAAAAACTTACTAGCAGATTGTGGACCTCAATACGTACATATAATCTCTCCCTCTCTGACAACTCCATCGGGATAAATAAGTACAGGAGAACTTAAGTGTTTAAGAAAATCATTAAGTACATGTTTTATAGTAAAACTAAAAAAACAACAGACACTTATTTACGAGGATCTACTATCACTAAATACATTTATTACAAGAGTCGAAATTATATCTTATCCATAAGTCCTTATCTATCTTGTTCTTTAGGGTTAAATCTGACAATTGAGTCAACATTTGCCGGAACTGGGGTATTTGTATAATGATAGGGGATCCCAATTCAGGTCGACCTTCACCTCTGTCTGTTTACCGAATGAAACATTGTTTTTATCAAATTTTATACATAAACAAACACGTCTTGCATGTATTGCCTATCAAAATATGTTGATAGATAAAAAAATAGCAATTTTGACCTATTTGCTAACAAATAAAATGTGTTTGAAACTATAAGTTAAACAGATAGGTGAAGGTCGACCTAGATTCGGATCTCAGACTATAAAGACGATATATTTTTTCAATTGGATATGTAGTTCTGTATATTTGCTTTTTTCTTTTATAATATTTTTACATTGGTTAGATTCTGCACACTAGGTACTGTTTTGTGGGTACAATCTGCTTTCATTGTTGGTTGCCTGAAAGAGATCACTCTCTATCGTTAAGAGAGTGACTCATGAGACTCGCGAGACCGCCAATTGTACTCGTTTCTGTTTTAATGTTACTGTTAAAGGAGATGTTGCAAAAATGTATGGACCTTCGGCCATGTATTGTACACAATATCATTATCAGGCAAAATCAATATAAAAACGTTTTTATACTGCATATTTTTACTTATTTAGCTAGCTTTGTTTGCAGTTACAAAACATTATTTGCTGTTAGAATTGCAACTCAAAACCAACATGGCGAATATGGCGGGCGATGTCATTTAGACATTTTTTTTTTTTTTGTTTTTTTTTTTATTATATAGTACTTGGAGAAAAAAGGAATATTTTCTAAATACTATCGAAATCGATTAAATGTTTTAATACTATACTAATAGATCTCCAATTTTTTAAAAATGATCAGAACTTCTTTAAATTGATCGATTCGATACATCGTTTTTTTTTATAATATGTGATGCACGAGTAAAATACAGATAGCATTTGTTTTGTTTTATCTATATAGGTACTATCCCAAGCGTCGGCTGTATCGCCGCCATGTTGAACATGGTTGAACATGATAAAATCGATTGAATTAAATGTGGTTGTAACACTAAAATTAATTCTTGAATAAATTAATTGTATTTTTTTCGGATTCTTCTTTAATTTACCCATTTTTTGAGGACATGTACGAACCAGAGCCGACCTCGCAACATCTCCTTTCGTGTTGTGAAATGGGGGATAGTATAAAATGTTGTTGTTGTTTATTGAATTATTGGCGGAATTCGGATTGGCGTAGTCAACTTCATCGAGCAATCGATGAACGCTAGGAGATCTCAGCTTAAATATAAAGACGGTAATGCACATAGATGAAAGAGCAGTTTTCATAAATGATGCTGACATACACAAAGAAATACCTATAGATAGAATGCAAGCCAACAAAACTTTTATAAAATTATTCATTGACAAATGTGGTATGATTAATTTTATAGTAAGTATAATTTCGACTTCCTGTTCATACGAAAGCAATTTACACAACACCATAAAACTTCATTACTGAGACAGTCACGGTTGACTGAATCATGAAGATTCGACATGACAGCGGAAACCGAATTCACCTACACTACAATTTCGTTATTCCCAAAAAAAAATTATAATTGCATCTTAATATCCAAGCAAATCAGATTTAATGTTCGTGAATTTTGTCCTGCGCTCTATAATTTTGTTAGGTTTTACTTTAATTATACTTCTTGAATGTTTTTTTTTTCAATAACAAATAATATGTAATGTATTTCGAGAATATAATCATTCGTATAATTTCAATTAATCAATTGATTAAAGTTAATGAACTTAAAAAAACCTCACAATCCTAAAATTAATGTACCAACTGTAAGTATTGTAAGGTTTTTGAAAATTTACCTTACTTTAATATGTGTGCCTAATGTAATTTAGTGTTGGGATGATCTTGAAAGGCGGTTGCAATGTCTCTATCTACATTCGATTATTGTAACCGGCTAAGTCAGAATCAAGGTGTATTATTAATAATGTACTTTAATTCTGATAGTGTATTATTAATAATACACTTTAATTCTGACTTTAACCGTGTATGACTCAGTTTTTGTTCCTGTCTTAGCACATCTAGTATACATTCGCCAGTTCACCACCCTTAAAAACCTATCTGCCATAACTTGGTCTGCCATTATAATAAGTATATATTTATAGGCATCAGATTTTAACAAAAAAAGGAGATTGTCCAAAAATGTATGGAGTTGTTCCCACTTAATGTACAGATCGTGAAATAATAGCTAAAACTATTTTAAACAATTTCCGACTATCAATATTAGTTAAAGTTGTGGAGATTTGTCGTTTAAAAATAATTAAGTTTACACAACATGGTAATACAAAAATATGGCGATGGCAATTGACAATTCCTTTGACAAGTTTGTCATCTCATATAGAACCGAGTGGGTTCTTGAGTGTACAAATTGCCTTAGTCAGTAAAAAAGAACTTGATCAAACAACTTCGTCTTTGTTTTTGTCAAATTAACTTTATTTTTCCTTAAATCTTTGAGAATATCTCAGCTTGCTGCAATATCAGCAGCTCATTAGCTTTCGATTGATGTATTTTACATCCACTGGGAACAGCACGTTACAACTCCTTTCAAAATAGAATTCTACGTACCATACGTCTTGTTAGCACTCGCTCTAATTTCAGAGGCAATATTTTACACACGGCCCTTCAAAGCTGTCCACATTTCACCGTCGAGTGGCCCGTTAGCGAGTCGAGGGCGTGTAGTGGTGGCGGCAAGTTACAAAGAATTCGTGGCCCATAAATCCAGGAATCCTGACCTTCCTCGCCCAGCCGGTGCATCGCGTGTTAGCACCAATTCGAAAATAATGTTATTTTTACTAGTGGTAGAATTCCAGTGTTAGAGCTCGAGGGCGTAGGCTCCACCGCATTAGCTTTTTTTTACCAGGGGAAAATGCGTTACGCATACCCACCCTTTAGGAAAGGGTTATGTGGGGTGGGACTCCGGGAAAAGACTTCCGTCTACTTACTAAAAACCCCTGGGTGTTCCGACTCGTCCGCCGACCGCCGGTGGGATCTCGGGAACGCTATCACACATATCCGCGACCCCAGCGGCGGCTGCTCGTTTTCGAGCCCTCCACGGAGCCTTTCGACTCCAACCAACGCTTAGTGGCGTGCGGAACACCTGCACGCCAGCTAGCCTGGACCTCTCCATTCGGTCGACGGACATCCCCTAGTCTGATACCCGAAGATCCCTGCCTCGACCACTTACTACGTCAGGAGTCCCATACCGCCCGGGAGTAGGGGTCTATGGGCACACAGTACGGCCGCGGGGGAGCGGGAGTGTCAAATGATTTCGACGATCAACCGAAACCCTAAAAAACGAGGTTGTATTCATGACTCTTTTGGCAACCTCGGCCTGCTCAGATGGCTGAATAATCGTAAACTTTGAACAAGCATACAAAAATGTTACGAAAGTATAAGCAAAACGAAAACTCTTACTCCATCTTACCACTCGCTCTAATTTTATGAAAATATATTGAACAACAACAACTCATCAAATGATTGCAAATTTCACCGTTACCCGGGCGAGGGCATGTACTAGTGGCGGCAAGTTACAAAGAATTCGTGGCCCATAAATTCAGGGATCCTGACCTTCCGCGCCCAGCCGGTGCATCGCGTGTTAGCACCGATGCAAATAATGTGTATTGGAATATTTCCCTTACAGCCACTCGATGTTCATTCATAACTTTACTACTTTCCAATTAGTGTTTATTTCTGTGAATCACACTTATACAACGTGTAACAGGATTAAATGTACAACCCGAAACTAGTTTGTTCAGAACCGATATCCGAACGATTTCAAGCATTTTTGATATAGGTAATATTTTGGCCCAAAATTACATTTAAGGAAAGTATGGTCACCCATTTAATGAACAGTCAATACAAACGAAAATGAGACTAACTTCTATCCAAAATAAAATCCTTGTCTCAACAAATTTATTAGAAATCGTTGAGGCGTGCTTTTTAATATAAATAATAATTTAAGAAATAAAACAGTGAAAATTAATCTTATTACATACAAACTAGCGAGTGTTAAATAAACGTAGGTACGCAAGTTACGCTAAATCACATTGCAACAGTGTGCGTGTGTGAGTAGGTTCGTGTTTTATGTGCGACCGTAGGTAGAGGTAGGGTAAGTATGCATAGGGTGTGCATACTGTTCGTACCAATTAAGGAAACTTATTTCTTAAATAAAAAATATTAAATACATAAACATGTAATTTCAGTTCATGTATTATGATTATAACTCGATTTTCTAATCGGGGTGTTAGAGAGTGTGTATTATTCCCATTACATGTTATATTTTATCATCCCACAATTAGGTGGTGGACATAGAACACTTATATATCATTTATATAATTTGAATCAAAACATGCATTGGATTTTCTAGTCAATATTCCCAAACGAAGATGTCAATCCAGTAATAAAAGGCTTCCTAGATGGGCCGCCGGGCAATGTTCACAGGAGATACCTGATGCAATGGAATTTCCGAGCTCTTGCTTAAGAGTGCAAGTTGCTTAAGCACTAAGAATGACGACCTAATGAGTGCTTTTAATCAGTACAAGTCTCACACTTCCTGTCCTATCCCCCAAACACAGGGTGTCCATACAGGATTACCACCTCCAAAAATAAACAGAACCTCCCACCTCTCTTTGCAGAAAAACTTCAGCGAAATCATAATTTAAATAAACTTACTTGTTTACTTATTATTACTTAACCTCCTTTTCCAGTGTTTTATGAAAAATGAAAATTTATAAATGACAAAATCTCAAATAAACAAAAATGAGGCCAAGATGTGCTCTTCAAAAGTAAAATCATATCAAGTCATCACAACTGTTTAACATAAACATCAATTTTATTGTAAGAAGAAGTTTCCAATATGACATGCAATTTTTTTTCTTTGTATTAAAGTAGTAAGTTAAATTATGAAGATGATGACAAACAATCGAATGCATGATTTATTTGGAAGCAGGTTAACAGACATGGAGAAAATTGTAGAAAGTGTTATATTGTTTTTCAAGTTGTTTATGTGAATAAATTGCGTTCGTTAATAAACGATATTGTAAGCGACTGCTCTGAAGCTCTTGCGTTATAATTAGACTATTTTATTTCAAAGTGAGTCAAAATGTTACCGAATTTTTCTACATAGTAATTCCTCTTGCCAAGCGTGAATTTATAGCTTATCCACCTTTGTCCAACAATGGACGTCTTTTGCCAGTGTTGCGAGCTTGGTGTGTTATAGTGGACTGTATTTGATTTTATAGGCTGGTTAACTCCAAACAAAACAACTCTTCGTAATGTTTATATGATGATTTTTTTTCTTACACTTACTATGGTTGATTTATACAATAAACACGTTAAAATATTCACTGAGCACTTCCTCGTGTACTCACGTCGCTTTCAGATCCCAAAGAGAAAGAAACACAATAAAAAACTATATGTTGCCAACTTACAAAATTACCAACTTAATGTTGCTAGCAACAGCCAGAACTGATTAATAATAATGATGATTTCTCTCAGTTAAGCTCAAAGTTTATGCACCTTTAACGCGCCAAAACAAATACATATTTGAAAGCCACAGAAATATTTGTCTCGATGTATCGAACACGCGACCCTCGGATCAAGCAGCCGAGCCAACACACCGCTAGACCAACTGAGTCGCTAAATTTAATAAAGATAACTATAATGATGGACAATATTAAAACACAACCAACTAACCCTTTCAGTTACCTTTCTCACTAACACAAGGAAAAGAATATCAGTCTCTAATGTAACAACAGGTAATGTATTAACCACGTCTCGGTTTATAATTTATCTCGGCTTGCTGGCGTCATGCATTGACCATTAATTATGTTATCTGCTGTTTTACACTCACGTTTTAGATAATTGATGGAATTATACATAAAGGGTATTAGATAACATTATGAGTGGGTTATCTATCATCAGTGACCCAGTTTCTATGGAAATACGGAAGCTCAAATCTGCCCGTCAACTTTTAATCGGTACTTCAATTATTGTAACATTAGCAGAAAAGTTATTCAACGGTTTATATTAATACAAAGGTTCGGTTGCACCAAAATGTTTGTAAAGTTAATGTTAAATTGTACATCCTTCTCTAACTTAAACAAACTTCAACTAGTTAGAGAGGGATGCACAAATTAACTTTATCCCTAACAAATATTTTATAATATATTGGTGCAACCGAACCTTATTGTATCTTTTCCGTTTGATTGGAATCTATATATATAAAAATCAATTGCTGTTCGTTAGTCTCGCTAAAACTCGAGAACGGCTGGACCGATTCGGCTAATTTTGGCATTCAGTGATTTTTTAAAGTCCAGGGATGGTTTAAAACGAAAAAAAATATGAAGAAATTGAATAAACAGTAAAAACCACAATTTTATTTTCCCATACAAATAGTCCGTATCTATCAAACCTTTGACACGTTATTTCATTCTGAGGCAATACGAAGTTTGCCGGATCAGCTAGTAGTTTAATAGATTTTAGAGTTTTTACTGGGCATAGAGTTCCAGTGCAGGAGCTCGAAGGCGTAGGCACCACCGCATTACCTAATCTATCTGCCACCAAATGGTAGTGTCTAGCTGATCACTATCGTGATCGTTAGATGGTAGGTAATATATGGCCCCGTATCACGGAGACATACCTAACAACTGAGATCTCAGAGGTGGCGACGCATTTGCATTTTGACCTCTGGTTTTTGTGTACATGTTTAACTTAATAAGATTAGATGAAAACGTTGGAAACATGCATATCCATATACAGTATCAAATTTTCAATAACTGATGAATTTATTATCAAAAAAAATCTACGTGACGCATAACTCATATTTGATCTTCTAGTTTTTAAATTATTGTAAACCAAACAATTTACTAGCAAATAAATGCTTGAGCTACTTACCTACCTGCTCATAATATAGGTATATTATGGCATGGAAAATGGAAAATGGAAATTGTATCATAAAATATTTTCTTTTCCCACGAACAGAATCATCCTATTTCTTATGGACTTGATTCACGATTAGACACGAAGATAGTTTAGATTTATTTATTTTCTTGGCACAAACGCGAAATTATAGTAGCTCATATTTAAAATCTAGAATTTATGCAATTCTAACCATGAAGATATCCCGCAGAGAACTTGTGAGGCGTCTACTACAATTTCTTGATACTGTAATTTAAAAAAGACTAAGAATTAATAGGGATGGAATAGATTTTTTTATTTCTTGTGGCAGTATTATTATTAATGAGTATAAAATTATAGGGTAATTTTCTGATCGATTTATGTGTTTTCATTCTTCGAGGACTTAACGCTGTTATGTAGGTATAGATGAATATATGAATGATAATTAAAAATATTATCTATATTATTTCCTTACTACCTACTTACTTACTAGCTGACCTGGCGAACTTCATACCGGTTTAGAATTAAATACTTAATAGGTATGTTGAAAAAAAAATAATCATTCTGTCTGAATTGTGTTTTCTTATAATATTTTTATATTTTTCGCCTCTTGAACCTTCCATGGAATTCCACGAATATTTGAAATCGTATTTTCTTTAGAGTTTTAGTTTATCAAGTAATAAAATATATTAAGTAGATACTTGAAAAAAGGAAGCTTTCATTGCGCGTTACCCGACTTAGTCGGTTTTTAGCCCTACTTTCTCTCTATTTTTATCATTTGTTAAAGATTCATCTATGATCTTTTTACCTCCGACTTCAAGACGATGTTAAAAAAAGGCGGTATTAAATTAACAGAAGGTATTTTCCTTTTTGAAATTCGGACGTAAGACGGGTAAATGAAATAAGGTCGTGAACGCACAATTACATAAAAAGGTCACATATATGACGCTACATTGCATGCACTTAATAACTCTAGGGCTTGACGTCACAATAAAAAAATATATTCAAATTATGAAGTTCACGTAACATTGTGGAAATGGCAGGCAATTATTCAGCCTCGTATTTTATATCGACCTTTGCGACCAGTCTCGCGTGTCAACAACCTGGGTTGGGCCCGTTACGTGTGACGTAATTAATTAGTGTGACATCCCGAACATGGATAATGTAGGTCAAAAAATAAATCGCGGCCATTTTATTTATAAACTGCATGTGTGTATGCATACCTAAATATTGTTTCCTGAACTTTTAAATTAAATTAAATTAAGTACACGTACAAGAAGCGCGCATGGCCCGGCGGCTGGTGTAGATCATAGGCGATCTACTCGGTTAAGCACTACGGGCGCGGTTGGGTAGTGTGATGGGTGACCGCTAGTAGCAAATTAAATGCGCGTTTCCGTGCTTCGGAGGGCACGTTAAGCCGTCGGTCCCAGTTGCTGTCGAAAGATAGCAGTCGTTAAACCTTGTCGGAGGCCTTATGGGCGGTTTGAAAACATCCGACAGCGGGTTGGTCACTAACCCACCCACCTCCACCAAACCGCATTGGAGCAGCGTGGTGGAGTAAGCTCCAGGCCTCCTCCAATAACGGGAGAGACTCGTGCCCAGCAGTGGGACGTATAATGGGTTGCCATTATTATTACACGTTTAACAAGCAACATGTTTTAAATTAAAATTTTTATTTATTTTAAATTGCCATTCCAAAAAAGTTGAAAAATACGAGAAGAATTTTGCTTTTACAACTTTTATCTCTTGCATTGTAGATGTTTAACAGTTTGAAATCATCACTGTCGGGAAAGTGAAGTGAGCTATGTGTATATTTTTATGTAGTTTTTTTATAGGTTTTTTGTATGAGTATATCTACGAACTATGATCGCTTTCCACTTCCAATACCAAAATTGCATTCATAAATTAGGCAGATATCAAGGAAGTGCAATATTCTTAGACACTTCGAAGTCAACCGACCCGTCAAAAGATTGTTCACTCTTTTACTCTCGTTTTTGAGCAATAAAATCATATAGAACATCAACCTCACGCAAGCCAGTTCGTAATTATGATTGTGAGCAAGACAACATTTATCGTCCGGCAATGGTTTTTACTTGCGGCAGGTTGCTATTACAATTATGGTCAGATTATATGCCGATAGCTAGTGATTCATAAATAGTAATACTTCCCCTTGTCCACACTTTGACCGCAGAGCTTAAATCATACTATAATCACTACTCTCAGGCTTTCTTTGGTGAAATTGAGAAATGTATACTATTAGATGCGAAGGCCGTGAACTTGCGGCTATTATAAGTTACAAATGCTGGTTGCTATCAGCTTACTTTTACATGTTAATAACTGTATTTTATAGTTAATATCTAAATAGCAAACCTATTGCTTTCTAAGTTTAAGCTTAGAAAATTTAATGGTATATTTCAGAAAGTAGCAGACGAATGATATTTATAATCTGTTTTGATAAAGCTACTACCTACTTATTAAGAACTATCTGTCTATCAGTTTATGTTATTTAATTATATTAACGCGTGATGCAATATACACAACAACAACAACAACAACAACATTACTCTTTATTGTACACCAAGTAAAATACATTGTAGTAAGACAAAAGAAGCACAGTACAAATGGCGGTCTTATTGCTAAAAGAGCAATTTCTTCCAGACAACCTAAATAAATAAGGAAAACAAATAGAAAGAAAGAAATAGTAGGGTGTACAAGAACAAAGAAAACATTACATATAACTAATTTGAGAGACTATCCAGAGCACGGTGCACTCGTATATTAACAACAGATTATAAGATGACATGTATTTGATATTAATATTATTTCTTTTTTATACTTTCTGACTCAAATGCAAAAGGATTTAAGCCTCAGGCGTGGCAACGCACGCGCATTGAAAACTATAGTTTTCACGTTGATGTACCACGTATGTGTATACTTAACCAGAACGTAGTATAATCATTAGGTACCTACTATCATATGAACTGAATGCTGTTTTGCTATTTCCTTAACTTAAATAAATAAACGGTTAATATAATATTGTAAGTCGCAAAAAAGACACCTTATAAAGTCTATAGAGGCTCTTAATCACGTAGCTCAATGAAAAAGTGAGAAACATAATTTTACTCTTATTACAATTCCATGATTGCTAAGTTCAATAAACTTCAATGAAGTAACAAAAACACGTTTTACAACGATGTAAAAAGAGTTGTATGAGACATTGTAAATGTGCATGATTGTTCGCACATCATTGTTAATGCGGCGTTTGAAGTTGGACAGGAGGTCTAGACTGGGAATGTTTAACAAGCTATTCATCGGCATCAATAGGATGTCAAAGTGCGCAGATGAGTCCTTGCAGGGTACAGACGAGCTACAAAAAATTTTATGGAAACTAAGAATGAATATCAAAACGTCACCATATATAATCTGCCTAAGCTTAGTCATTTTATTATATAACGAAAATAGTAAACTAGCATATCTTTTTTTCTATAATAGGTATTTATGCGGCCCGGGAGGGTGTGCAAGCGTTTTCCGATAGTCCGATTATAGATAGTAGATAGATCGTTCTGTCAGTGAATCTATCATAATTGAAAAGTCCTGTTGGCGATCAGTATAAAGGAGAAACGATTATCGGAAAACGCTTGTAGATTCCTCGACTTAAGGCAGCCGTAGTCTTACACACCGGGCTATAGCCGAACACAAAGGGCTCTCAGCCTTAAACTTTAAGCAACTTAAGGAAGACTCTTGTGGGTTTTGGGGAGGTGGGGGGGTAATACGGGGTGTAAGTTACGCTCTAGTCATCGATTGAAACTTACATGGATCTCAGGTGAATTCAGCAGCCTTTAAACATCTTTTTGCATATGAGACCAGTGGTCGCAATATTAATGTGCTACCTACTACTCCAGGTACGTTGTTTTATCTCTGTGATAGAAATCGTCATGTTTTCAAGTTCCGATTTCCGTATTTTTATGAATCCTCTCAATGGGAAAAGACACAATACCACTTTAATTCTGAATCGCAATTCAAACCATGTTCGGGTTATGCCTAACACGAGGTATAAGAGGTCTATTAGCACCAGCCTCTATTTCGTAAAGATTCTGATATTTACGAAAAAACTTAAAGCACTACATTACAGTGTCTTGTATTTTTTATTTTTTTATGTTACGTAAGTGGCAAACAAGCATGCAGTTCACATTGATATTAAGTGATGACTGCAGCCTATAGACACCTACACAAAGACCGAGGTCAAAATGCAGATGCGTTACCATTCCTGAGGTCTAAGGTGTTTATGCCCCTGTGCCGGCAATTACAGGGCCGTAAATTACCACCTGACCGGAACACGATAGTGCTGAACACTACCATTTAGCGGCAAGTATATTAGGTAATGCAGTGGTGCCTATGTCCGCGAGCTCCGTCACTGGAGCTCTACCACCACTAAACATACAATAGAATTAATGTTAAAGGTAAATCTAATTCCAGACATTCATATTAGCATATTTCGGTCGTTCGTCTGTGCAGTCCGACGGGTGGACAACAAACGAGCAACCTGACAGCGCCATCCAACTTCATCGACGGCTGGCACTGACAAAGTGAAGTGCCAGCGCCGGCCATCTGACCTCACATGAGGAACATGACTAATGCCTTATACATTATCTGCAGATGCACATTGCACTATTTAAAAGACGACCCCAAGACTTTATTTGCACTGATTTTGTTCCGAGCATGTTAAACCAAGATGCCAAAGTAGAATTAAAACGTAATAACATTCACGGCTTTTTTTATGCAATGGAAGTGGCAAACAAGCATGCAGTTCACATAGATGTTAAGTGATGACTGCAGCCAATAGATACCCACACGAAGACCAAGGTCAAGATGCAGATGCGTTACAACTCCTGAGGCCTAAGGTGATGCCTCTGTGCCGGAAATTACAGGGCCGTACATTACCACCTGACTGGAACACGATAGTGCTGAACACTACCATTTAGTGGCAAGTATGTTAGGTAATGCGGTGGTGCCTACGCCTGCGAGCTCCGTCACTGGAGCTCCACCAGTAAAAACGGTATAGTACCAACAGTGTTTTATTTTTATTTTTAAGAGCCATAGTGTCAATCGATGTTCGCATGAACGACATTTAGCCGAAACATTTGCCAGTAAGTACTTTTTGTAAGGAGGTATATTCCATTAAATCGTAGTGTCATGGTGTGATACAACTTCAGCCCCTTCGGTTTTGGCAGGACCTCTTTAGGGTTTGGTCAATCAAAGATTGACAATAGGCGTCAGTTGCCTAGTTTCAATCCGCCCTCACGTATGAAAATCGATTCTCATAAAAACTTAAGCGTTATCAAAAGCAAATGAAGCATATATTAACTCACTTCAGGTTTAATCAGTTAAGGTTCGTGACGAAAAATGTAAGAGCCACTACATGCCATGTGTGCCATGTTTAATACAGATCATCTTGGCTGCAATTAGGGTGGTGTTCTCTCTATTAGTGACATGATATCCACGTGCAAGATAGCAAAATCTTGTTATCTACTGTCGTACATTTGTTTACTTTTATTTTCAGTCTTCTGATTTTTATTAATTTGTGGACCAATATAATTTATGAATGTTTTCACTTGGCTATAAATTGCTTAAAGTTACTTCATGTCGCCGCTTTTGAATAGCCAAATATTTTAGGTCCCACTTTTATATTTATCTGATTGCAACAAGAACGAAATGTAATACATTCAGGTTTCGCATGCAAGCATTTTAAACCGGCAAAACACGCATGAAATATGTTGGAGCTGTAAATACACGAATGTATTTAATATGTTAAGAAGGCTCATTATGTATATTAAATGTTTCAGGCAGTGGAGACATAATTAATCCTTAATGGGTGTTGAATGTATCTATTGAAATACTGACTGATCTAAACATTGCGCTCGGGAGCTGTTAGTGTGAAGGGCTTGCATAAGGCTCCCTGATATCAGGCGAGTCACACCCGTATCTATGGCGACCGACAGATGCAGTTAAGCCGTGTTCACACATGCGCCAGCCGGGCCGCACCCCTGCCAATTACCGCGACGTACACCCTCCATACGACTACTTTCGCCTAGGATCGCAATAAACGTGGCTACATACGATTTTAAATTGCAAACGAGATGGTAATTAGCGAAAACAACCGCTAAAAGTCGCGGATAAATGCCACGGTAAGACCCGTATGGAAATTAGGGACAAATTACGTCTCCACTCTTACTTTCATTTGTATAACAAGAGTTACATAAAATACGTAATAATGGATGATTTCTTAATCTGTTTGTTATCCTTATTGGGTAACGCCCTGGATTTGTTATAAAAGTCGATCGACATTGACTTTAAGCAGGGCCGATGTATGGATTGATAAAATGACGTGCGATTCAAAACAAATGGTCGCACGTTTGCAATATCTGGAGCACATCGCACGCATCGTCGCCACGCGGCGCGACTTAGCTACCATACAACTTATGCAATTTATAAAATATTGCGAATCATAAGCGGGCGTAGTACGGAGCGAGCTGAGATGGGACTGCAGATAGAGTTAATCTAATAAGTCAGATCTGAAGCCGAACGTCGACCGAAGTAATAACTCAGGGTTGAGATGCCAGAGGTTAATTAAAAATAGCAACTTCAATCTTATGTGTCAGAGATTGAGTTAGATTAAGACTCATCCGATTTATGCAATTTCTTATTCTATACTGGGCTATGCATCGGAAAGGTTGCGATATGAGCCGATGTGTAAGAAGGGCGTATTGTGTACAGTAAACATAAAGCTATTTGTAATAAATCCATTGAGTAATATACTTTTATGTCAATTTGTGAGATACGTTTGGAAATAAAGGTGTATTTCTCATGATCTTAACGGTTATTTTCGAAATAAATAGTATCAAACTCACATCATCTATCTATCTATATATATATATAAATCAATTGCTGTTCGTTAGTCTCGCTAAAACTCGAGAACGGTTGCACCGATTTAGCTAATTTTGGTCTTGAATGATTTTTGGAAGTCCAGGGAAGGTTTTAAGAAAATATGAAGAAATTGAAGGGAAAAATAGCAAAAACCACAATTTTATTTTTCCATACAAATAGTCCGTATCTATCAAACCACATGACACATTATTTCGTTTTGAGGCAATACGGAGTTTGCCGGGTCAGCTAGTTGTAAATAAAAATCTATCAAAAATTGTTAAAAGAACGTTTAGTAAACTCATTCAATCCAGATTCTATATATGAGTTCAAGAATTAAGTGATATTGGTTTAACATTATGGAGTTCCGTAAATAGCAATAAACATAAGAAATTAACATCAGTAAACTAGCTTCAAAAAGTCCATATAGGACTCAAAAATGGGAGTTCCACTGACAATTTGTATGAATGCATGTGTAGACCTAAACGTGGTTTGCGTAACCTTGAGGGATAATATAGTATATGTACCTAATAGTCGGTGAACTTAAATACTTGAAAAAACGGCACCCTACATTGTGCGTGGCTCGACGCATTTGGACAATTTTTTTTATATAAATAGTTCTTACCTTGTGAAATACAAATAGAACACGTACGCAGCTTATTCTACCGTGATCATATTTTGGGAGATACATATGTAATCCATCAAGCTGACCCAGTGAGGATTGGAAGTATGTTAGCATCCAATCTGCTGATACAACATAACAGAAACGCGCCAGACAATTTACACTAAGTGGCCTCACACAATGTTGGGCATGCCTTTCGACGTATTAATTTAATGGTGGTATCGATATCTTGGATTTTAGGAGACCAAAATAATACGGAATCTTCATTGTTGCAGTAAATAAGACGGGAATAAAGGGCACAAAAGGTCTCTACCCTTTTGAAAATTTAGTATATCGTATCACTGCGAATCTTCTCAGCGTCACAATATACTAAATTGAAATAAAACTAGTTTTCGGATTTATCTCGCGTATATTAACTAAAACGATTAAAATCAAACCGACGTTCCGGTTGCTTTTCTGCCCGAGACCACGGAAGCTGAAAAGCAAATAGTCAGAAAAAGAAATAGACAGACAAAATTAAACAATAATATACTTTTCCATTTCCTGGCCATATGGGTCCACGGGGGGTCACCAAGGGGGTCATTTTTTTAGGGTTCGGCGGCCTTACACGTAAATTAGAGATGCAATTTGTATCCAACGGTATTTTTATACGTGCATCCGATGGGATCATCGTTTGGGGAATCGTTGGATATATCTTTAAAATATTAGGTATTTAAGAGGATGGTTCTTTGATTAAAGGTTGTGAAATATTTAGCTTTATTTACTTGTGGATCACTCGTGGACCGCGCGCGTTCCACGAGGGGTTCAGTTAGGTCTGCTAACCTAACCTATCGCAATGAATTAAATATAATAATGATTTATATACAAATGAGAAACACTCCAAAGATTATTATGCAATATCACACAAACAAAAAATGCATTACCTAAATAATGCAGGAACTAAAAATCAAAGTATCGTATTACAAGCATGAACTTAGCTTGTTGGTATTACGCAAATTTAGCATGTGAGATATTCGAGTTATCACTCGAGTGCTCCTAATCGTTGTTGACGACCAGTCATCGTATTCAATTTGGCACGTTTATTTTTATCCTACACGAACTTATATGTCGGACGGCCGCGATTTTGAAATTGAATCATTGATTTATCGAAGGAGACAGCAAGGGCGTCGTGGCGCAAAGTTTACGCTAAACCTGTTCCTGTACCCTCGTGGAAGAAAAATCTAATTATTTTTCAAATTACACAAATACTATTTAGAATTGAAATGATAAAAAATAGAGCTATATATATTACAATACTTAGAAATTCTAAGAAATTCTCAGAAATGTTAAAAAAAGGAATAGGTGCTGTTGATTTTAGCTTTTGCACGATAATATTCACACCGTACCTATAAGTTTCTTAATATATAATAAAATATGTTTACTAAATGCATAATAATATGTATGTATACACGGTACATATACCAAAACAGCATTTTTTTACAATTTTTGTCTATCTGTCTGTCTGTCTGTATGTCTGTCTGTCTGTTTGGCGGGGCTAATCTTGGGAACGGCTGGACCGATTTTGACGGGACTTTCACTGGCAGATAGCTGATTTAATAAGGAATAACTTAAGCTACTTTTATACTAGCTTCGCCCACGACTTCATCCAGGTAGATACTGAACAATCATAAATTCTCACGCGGACGAAGTCGCGGGGACAGCTAGTATTAAATAAAAATTAATATAATATGTTTAGTATCAAATCCAAGAAGTCGATTTCCCTAACTTCTTCTTTAAATTCTGATGGCTCCATAATAACTAAATTAAATTCAAAAGATAATACTAGAAGTATAAACTAGGATTGCATGATATTATGCATTTGAGAAATTCAAGTTATCTATTGCTAGATTTTATTTTAAAGAAAAATGGAAAGAAAAATTTGACTTCAGGCGAGACTCGAACTCGCGGCCTACTGGGAATCTAGTCCAGCCGCTCTTCCAATTGACCTACTGAAGTCCTGCCCGATTTGTCAAATCTTTCCTTCACATTTATTGCATTGCTTTATGGTAGCAGCAGTGCCATCTATTGCCAACTATGCTAGTTAGGCAACCGATATAATAGACTTTGCAGTTTATTGAATATCGTAAAGAAGTCGTTTTTACCCCTAATAATTGTTTTATATTATTTCGCATTAACACATGCTTGTGAAATATATTTTATTTAAAGAAAAATGGAAAGAAAAATTTGACTTCAGGCGAGACTCGAACTCGCGACCTACTGGGAATCTAGTCCAGCCGCTCTTCCAATTGAGCTACTGAAGTCCTGCCCGATTTGTCAAATCTTTCCTTCACATTTATTGCATTGCTTTATGGTAGCAGCAGCGCCATCTATTGCCAACTATGCTAGTTAGGTAATTTTTCTTTCCATTTTTCTTTAAAATAAAATATATTTCACAAGCATGTGTTAATGCGAAATAATATAAAACAATTATTGCTAGATTGTTCCTAATTGCTAATGACGACCTGTCATCAATCGCATTCAATTTGGTACGTCTACTTTTATCCTACACAACTTTATACATTTACATTATTATATTATGTCGCTCGGAATTGATTTCGAAAATGAATCATATTTTTTTTATGTAATGGGCTTGGCAAACAAGCATGCAGTTCACATTGATGTTAAGTGATGACTGCAGCCTATAGACACCCACATGAAGACCGACCAAGGTCAAAATGCAGATGCGTTACCACTCCTGAGGCCTAAGGTGTTATGCCTCTGTGCCGGAAATTACAGGGCCGTACATTACCACCTGACCGGAACACGATAGTGCTGAACACTACCATTTAGCGGCAAGTATATTAGGTAATGCGGTGGTGCCTACGCCCGCGAGCTCCGTCACTGAAGCTCTACCACCAGTCAAATATATTAATACATTTTGCGAATAAAGTACTTTTATTGCCTACCTGTGACCTGCTGGGAAGGTTTATTGTCATTTAGTGTCGCTTGACTTACATAAAACAAGAATTGGGATAGTAGCTCAAAAGATCTCTAAAGAGATATATATATATAATGTGGATTATTATTAAATGAAGTGACCGCACACTTTGTTTACACATATACTTACATATATATAGCTTACACTAGTTATTTGGCGCGGACATCATCCTCCACCATATTTCACCCCACTATAAGCTTCTCAAATCAGTTTTATGCAAATATCTTCTCAATAACCTCGGAAATAAAAAAGCTAAAACTATTTAATCAAATGCTAAATTAAATATTTTAATAAATAAATAAATACTTAGGTACCTTTTACGATATTATACATTTGCATATGAGAAATTCATGATATCATTTAAGTGTTCTTAATCGTTGTTGACGACCAGTCATCGGTCGCATTCAGTTTGACATGTACCTATTTTATCCTAACACAAAGAGTTATACCAGGCGACCGCTGCAAAAAAAAATGTTCATAGATTTAATAGCCATTTAGATGGAGAGAGTGTCTCGTACGTTTTGGTTTGAGAAAATCGTACGCTACTATCACGAGCAATAATCGCCATAACATAATCGTGTCAAAATGTTTACACACAGGCAAGAACTAAAATCTCGCGTACGATTATGTCATACGAGACTCGCTAGGACATATCGCCAGGCGATAATTGCCTATGTTTGTTTACACAACGAAATTATCGTAAGCAGATTCTTGCTTAAGAGAATCTCGGCTTGTGTAAACACGATCTCGTATGACATATTTTCAAGTTCATACGAGTATCGTACAAATCAGTTTGATCCGATTTCAGTGCGAGATATGTCATCTTTGAAATTCTGTTTACACGGACCCAATTAATATTCCGTTGCGAGGCGATTATCGCCCATGGCAACGAGCGAGAAGAGCGAGTGTTTAGACGAAAAATAATGTTTCATATTCCTTCGATAATCGTATCTTCGAGACGAGAAACTTTCTCCGTCTAAATGGCTCTTTATTCAATATCTCTGACGGAGGACACAAATGAGTACAGAGACGAGAGTGTCTTAATTTAGAAATTTGTATATAAAAACCAGAGTGGTCCTTATTGTTGTTGATGATCAGTCAAACGCGTTTAATTTGACATTTTATTATGTATTTTAATCTAATTTAAGATCATACCTACTACCGGACGATTTTGATCCCCTGTACTACGTTGAACTAAAAGACGAAGAGAAATTGAAGCATGCCCATTGATCTGAAGTCCAGTTTTTCAAGACTTTTATCAGATAATAATCATCACCATCAAGACTTCATCCAAAAGAGGTCTCTGCTGCTGGAACGATGCTCACATCAAAATTGGGCGTCATTTTGAGGAAAATATGCCATAACCACGCTTGGCATGCGAATTGAAGATTACGGTGATGGTAGTTTTATCATCGGGCACTGCTGCCAATCCCGCGTTATTGCATTTACCTCCTGTTTTAACCACCGTTGTTCTTTTGACCTGCACAAGCGAAATTCTCCTTCACTAGTAGTAGTAAGCGATGGAATCGTCACGTCCCGATGCCTTTAGATAGAAGCTCTCTGCCTCTAAACTTTCGAAAACATTTTTAAAAATAAGACAAAAATGCAAAAAAATCTATAAGTATAACTTCAAGTCGTCCGCTCCTAAACTAACCGATCATATGTTGAACGATTTTGTTACTTATGGTTTAGACATCTGTTGTAATATATAACCGACACAATCCACGAATTAACAGGGGATTTAAAAGGAAATGCTGATTTGCTTATGACGAATTATATAACAACAAATACGGTATAATTATTTAAGATTATGAAAGAATAAGTTACTTAAGTAATTTATTACCAGTCCAGGTAATATTCGATGTGTTTTACTAAATTGACAATTTAGTAAAACACATCGAATATTGCCTGATTACCTATGACCAAAAATATTGGAGGGTTTTAGGGTTTGATTTCATTAGTTATTACACATAGGAAGTTCACCTCCAAGTTCACCATATTAGGTGAAATCCAAGTGGAATTGATGACAGCAATTCGCTTTAACAACACTAATTTTACAATTTTATGAATTTCGCCACAAAACACTATAAGAGCTATAAAAGTTCCATGAAAATTTGATATAAGAAAATCGCATAACGATTAAATACTAACCCCCTTATTCATAAACGCATTTTAGCTAAAGTGTTGCTAATCTCTCCTTTGTCTTTTTCAATCCTGCACATTTGACAATGCAACTGACAAGGACAAAGCGTTCTATAGCTAAAACGTATCTAATGTACGTTTATGAATAAGGGGGTAATATTTTATTGGTGGTAGAGTTCTAGTGTCGGAATTCGAGAATATATTATGCGCCACCGCATTACCTAATATGTATATCTGCCGCCAAATGGTAGTGTTTATCGCTATCGTATGGCCTCGTATTAACTACTACTGAGGCAAAACAACTCATGCCTCAAGAGTGGCAACGTATAATTCCATTTTTATCTCCGAATTTTGTGTAGATGTCTATAGGCCGCAATCGTCACTTAACCATGCATGTAAACTAAATAATTGACCGCCATCGATACAAAAAAAAACGGATAAATCAAAAACATCTTTAGCAGTTTTATATTAGTGGAATCTTCTCAACATATTTTTCATCCCAGTTGTCCTGCAGGAATACGCAACAAAAAATAAAATAAATAAACATTGTAATCATAATAAAACTGATTAAAAAGTTCTGGTTTATGTAACGTGGCTTGATTTCCTCTGAATTGATGAACGTCAGACGTCGACGAAACAAATTCGTCAGACAAAAACTGACATCGTTATAACCCTAAAACAAAACAGGTTTCCGGGTAGGAGGTATATGGAAGACGTTTACCCTACAAAGGGCAATTATTAACAAATAACAATTTACAATTAAGGACAACACAAGATTTTTTTTTTATGTTATGGAAGTGGCAAACAAGCTTGCAGTTCACATTGATGTTAAGTGATGACTGCAGCCTATAGGCATCCACACAAAGACCAAGGTCAAAATGCAGATGCGTTACCACTCCTGAGGCCTAAGGTGTCTAGTTTACCTATGTTCTTATTTATAAATCTTGTTCACTGGTGGTAGAGCTCCAGTGACGGAGCTCGCAGGCACCACCGCATTACCTATAAACTTGTTGGTCAGCACTATCGTGTTCCGGTCAGGTGGTAATATACGGCCTTGTAATTTCCGGCACAGAGGCATAACACCTTAGGCCTCAGGAGTGGTAACGCATCTGCATTTTGACCTTGGTCTTTGTGTGGGTCTATAGACTGCAGTCATCACTTAACATCAATATGAACTGCATGCTTGTTTTCATAACATTAAATTAAAGAAGAATCCGAAAAAAATAAAATTAATTTATTCAAGTATATTTAGAGTTACAACCACATTTAATTCAAACGATTTATCATTTTCAACCATGTTCAACATGGCGGCGATACAGCCGATGCTTGGGATAGTACCTATGTAGATAAAACAAAACTAATGCTATCTGTATCTTACTAGTGCATCACATATTATCAAAAGAATCGATGTATCGAATCGATCAATTTAAAGAAGTTCCGATGAATTTTGTTAAATTGGAAATCGATAAGTAAAGTATTAACACATAATATCGATTTTGATAGTATTTAGAAAATATTACTTTTTTCTCCAAGTACTAGGTATATAATCAAAAAACAATTTAAAAAATGAAAATTTCAAAATGACAACGCCCCCATATTCGCCATGCTGGTTTTGAGTTGCAATTCTAACTGTATATAATGTTTTGTAACTGCAAACAAAGCTAACTAAGTGAAAATATGCAGTAAAAAAAACTGTTTTATATAGATTTTGCCTGTTAATGATACCGTGTACAATACATGGCCGGTGGTCCACATTTGTGCAACATCTCCTTTAATCGTCTAACCGCATTTTTTATTGCCAAAAGATAATTATTAAGTTTCAAGACATCTCATCGTCTGTAATCAATCATTAGGTACTGTCAATGTAGAGAATGTAGAGACATTGCCAATCCTTGGACATAACAAAGATTTTTAGACCAACAAAGGTAAAAAAAAAAGTGCACGAATTATTGCCACTTAATGTCATGGGGGTCATTTGGCAATGCACCTAACAGTTACAACAGGCCGGCGACGGAGCAATACTCGTTGTATACATTCGTGCTGCCAAATAATCTGTCTCAGTTACTGAGTATACAAGTATGACACCTAACAACTGCTTACCACACACGCCAATACGTATTCCACGAACGATATATTAAAGGTACTGTTCCACACAATGCAGCCGACAATAGACGATGCCCTTTTTGCTTGTGGTAAAGTTCCAGTGTCAGAGCCGAAGGCGTAGGCACCACCGTAGGTAAGTATTACCTAATGTATCTGCCATCAAATGGTAGTGTTCAGCACTATCATGTTTCAGTCAGGTGTAATGTACTGCTGGTCTTAAACATTTGTTTTATATTATTTTTTCGCAATCACACATGCGAACAAGGCTGTACATAGTTTCGTTCAAAAAATTTACAGCCTTGTTATTTTTGGTACAGAAGAAAAACACCTTATGTCTTAATAATGGCAAAGCATCGTTATTGAAAACTCTGATTTGAAGTTGAATTTTACAGGTTACAGTATGAAGTACTTACCATTAATATCGACAGTTTTCGCCTTATCATATCGCGTGTATCAGCCTGTTATATAGCCTCCAATTATCTATACCTGTTCGCCACTTCCTGACATAAAAAAGAAAAATATGACATTCACTTATCGGATCCAATGTGAACATATATATATCCACTAAAGCTCTACCATCAATATATGCATTTCACAAAATAATATTAATGGAATCAAGAAACGGGAAAGTTTGGCAGAAATATTACGTACTGCAACAAGGTCTGTAGTCGCCATTAGCGATACCTAGTACCTGTCAATCAAGCGAAATATGATCTCCGCAACGGTCAAAGGTTGTATGATATTGGCCCTAAATCAGTGGTGCGTGAAATATATCTCAAAACCCGGCCAATGGCGTGTCGGGCCACGTGTAACGTTGGATTCCGTTTTTCAAGTACATTTTATAACTTGATTGATTTTTTCTCCTAAACATGTAGAGTCTCCTTACTTTTTTTACCATCGTGAATTTTCTCACCTGTCTCCAAATACCACCGTTTAGCTATCAGTAGGGAGAGGAACACTTGACTCTAACTCACATCCTCACTTTACGACTTTACGTGCATGAGAAATAAGCACAGGCACAGTTCAAAATTGATTGTACAATGTCGGCGTAAAAAATATGTATATTCATGCCAAATTACAGTTTTCTAGTACTAAAAGTCTCTGCGCTAAGCTGCAGACAGACACACGGATGGACTCGACGAAACTATAAGAGTTCCTTGTAGCCTACGGAACCCTAAAAATGCACTGGTTGCAAACATTACTCCGCGTGTTGGTGTCAATCATGGTGTCGAAATATTGCGCTTGCGCACCGTTACAGGGAAGACAAATTGCATCAATAAGTCATTGATAATCCGTTTACAAGGTTAATCTTTGAACATGGTGATAGGAGATGGCCGAATTCTAAGCACCATCATTCACTGGCATATTCGTATGTAGTACATTTGATTGAGGTGTAAGAAAACATTTTGTTACTTATTCATTCGTTTTTTGCTTTCTTGTAAACTACTTTACTCTACGTGTGAAGTAACATTTCGTCAGAGAATATATATAATAATACTACGTATAGAATGGACACTTCGACGTCCCGCCCGATTTCCCCGCATCCCCGCCGTATTTTGTACGTGCTACGCACTGTGTGCTTTGCAGGTGCACGTTAAATACTCGTCACTGATTGATGTCTGTGTGATAGAGACCAAATTAAGCGTTTGTATAAAATTTTGGCGGAGTGTCCGCGGTGTGCTTTCATGTAGTGTTTCTTTTTTCAGAGTAGCAGAGCAGTCTTTTACAGACTATTTCGACTACGGGAGTCATGTTTTAATCTTTTACGGGTTTTTTTTTCTTTCAAGGTTCATCACCATTCATACCCTATTCTTCATTTCAACGATCAAAATACTGTTTTTATTATGATATATCTATAACTAACTGAACTAAAAGTGTAATTAGATATTATTATAATAAGTCGCAGGTAGAGCAATCGCATACTTGTAATTCAGCCAAAATCTGTTACAAAGTAGGTCACAGTTAATATTTCAGAAATAGTTTCTCCTTTCCTCGATTTGAATTGTGTCAAGATTTATTTTGCGGGGTTAAGGACCTTGCTGTGTTTGCATGTAATCAATCGAACGTTCGTTTCCGACAGGGCCCATCAATATTGGAGCATATACGTTCTTCGCAGAACTTTCGCCAGAAGCGAGCTAATCTGATTTGCATCGCTTCGATTGCCATTAATATAAAATTTGAAGTATACCTAGCATTAGAGTGCATCTAGGTCAAACTATAATGGAACGATCGGGCCTTGTCGCGACCGCTCGGGAGCCGTAATGCTTTGCAATATTTGATGTCATAATCTACATTGTTTATAGCGCTATTACCATGTGTATTGGAGTCTCTATTGTAGCTGATATTATTTTGATTTCTCTAGACCTTTGTTGCAAGTTATTACTTTCTGATATACATTCAACAATTGATCAATTTAGACTTAAATAAGAAATATTACCCCTACTAGTTGTAGTAGAACTTCCATTGCGGACCTCGGAGGTATAAAGCACCGTCAAACCGTGTTATTTATTTTCGTATAATTTGTCATTATCGTGTTTTGCACACAGACAGAGATCTTTAAAATAGGGCCAATGCCCAAGTGTGGACGAGTCACTCTGATGATTTAAAATGATAAACGATCATCAGACATTCAAATATGAATTGAATCGTTTGCTCCAACTGTCTTTCCGTATCGCTCCCATAAACAATACAGACGTAATTTTATTTTCTGGAAGCATCCCGTAAACAAACAATTCTTGTAAACACAAGAGCAGTCCAAAGCAGAATTTAACGATCGAATTCCAAGTGTTACCGGCCCACGCCGATGATTCTGAATATGATATGTATAACGTTAAATCCTGCTACCGCATAAGCAGTTTTAGTAATATAAAGAGGGCTTAAGACAACCTGCGGTCCGTAATAAATCTTTGAAACAAAAAGGGCTCATAACACTGTGCCGAGCCTGTGGCATTTTCGATCCCCCGCCGGGCCCATCTCCACTATATCGCCATTATTGCACTATTACTGTCTCCATTTTGCTACTGTTTATCAAACTCGTGCGCAACCTGTCACACTTGAAACATATAACGGACCCAACTTTAAATTTAAACAGAACAGAAACGACCGTACGTAAAATACTTCATGTTTTCGAACGGTTTCTATTACACCCATAATATATCTCGCTCTTAATATTGTCTGCGAATGGACCATGACTGTGAGTGAATATCGTTATTGTATATTGTTCGAGTAAGTATAATATGAACAGTTTGATGTCAATGTTAGTGATTGTTATTGTACTAAACGCATTAATACCATTGCTTAAGAATACGATATCTGTATATACTGTGTCGATTAATTTAGATATGTGGTTTAAGCTACAGTTTAAATGAAAACAGGACTTTCACTCTTGCGCTTAGGCAACCAATCTGTCAAATTATGAATCGTTTGATGTCTATGTGAGTGATAGCGTACCTTTCCTGTCCGTACTGAGGTACTTACCTTACCTTATTTTTACAATCACAATTTTAATAAAATGAGGATTTAAGTTACAGTATTCGCAAGATACGAAACACAATTAGTCCAATTAAGACCGTTTGCTGTCAATGTTAATAATAGTAATGAAATAAACGCGATTGTTCACTTTCAATCAAATACCAACGCTGTGCATTTTGTGCAAATTAATTTTGATATTTGCTTAGCATTACAATTTAAATGAAGACAGGTATTTGCAGTCTCAATAACGCCCCATCTGTCAAGTTAATGTATTTTTGAAACGCATCTACCATTACCTTTCTTTTAGAAATACCCTCATTTAAATTATTAATTATACTTCGTGTCTCAGTAAATATGCACCAGACGATAATAATTTCAGAGGTGTATTCGTTGCGACCTGCAACTGTCTGCGAAAACACAGGGTTCTGTTTAACGTGACAACGCATTATTAAGCGAAATTCACTCTAATTACCTACGTATTTCGCATGCAAGTATAAAGATGTTATATGTTGTGCAATAAATGTAAGATAATATGTAATAATAATAATAATAATAGGGGGCAGAGCAGCTTGTGGCGAGCTGTTGGTGAGTAGCGACACCACCCCCTACCATCATCTCGAGTTCCTCCGAGAGAACTGGGCTCCGCCTCGACCGCCACACAGAGGTCCGGCCGGACAGAGCATCAGGTCTCTCACCTCTGGCTTGCCTTCATTGGCCGGTCAGAGTGGGGCGCTAGAGGTATGGCATTTGCAGAAATTTGGATAATAGGCTGTTGTCTAAATTTCTGGAAGAGCCATACACTCGGGGGTGGAAGTGTCTAAAGGCATAATAGCGGGGAAGCCCGCTCCGAGCTCGAGATTACTCGCTCATTTTTTTTTTTTTTTTTTATTTTATGGAAGTGGCAAACAAGCATGCAGTTCACATTGATGTTAAGTGATGACTGCAGCCTATAGACACCCACATGAAGGCCAAGGCCAAAATGCAGATGCGTTACCACCCCTGAGGCATAAGGTGTTTTGCCTCTGTGCCGGAAATTACAGGGCCATACATTACCACCTGACCGGAACACGATAGTGCTGAACACTACCATTTAGCGGCAAGTAAATTAGGTAATGCGGCGGTGCCTACGCCCGCGAGCTCCGTCACTGGAGCTCTACCACCAGTAAAACCGGGGCCACACCTCTCGACACCCCCAGCCTCTCTCAACAGTGTTGCCCCCCGTCGACCATCGGGTTGGCTGTTTGGGGGGCCCACCAAGGAGAGGCGAGTCACCACCTGCCTAAAGTAGGATTCGATAATGTGAGATGTTGAATATAGGCAGGTGCCGGATCTCACTCCATAGGCCCAGCCAGCTAGTCCCCCCAGTTCACCCACATAGCCCAAAGTTTGGCGAATCACTTATCATTACAATAGTCCCATTATATTCTGCGGGGTCTGTCTGTGTCTGTATTAACTATTGATGCAGCCAGAGAGAGGTCTCGCCGAATATAACCCATTACAAAGTAGATCAAAATTCTCGAAAGGGCCTCTACGTGTTGGACCTCCCATGTCCCCGCGCAAGCCTGATAAAGGTCCGGGGTTCAAATTGGATCCCGTGCTGACGAGAGACATAATAATAATAATAAATACTCTTTATTGTACACTTTAGGACAAATAATAAACAAGACAAAATTAAAAATGTAATGTATGTAATGTTTGGTAAGGATTAATTATGAAGAAAACATAGATATACAAGAAATAAAACATATGACAATACATCGTAGATTCCCGATATAAAAAATTTACGAACCCTGCTGCTGGAGCACGCCTTACAAAATTAGGGGGAATAATTCCTAGTGGAGTTAAAACTGTTCTGTTTCAGGTATATTTTTTTTCCAATAGCTCAAATTCCCACATAATTTTAGAGTATCAAGAGTACCTATATGAGACAAGAGTATCTATAAGAGTATCAGACTGAATAGGAGAAATATTGCCACCGCGGTTAAATATGTTAAAATCAAACAAATGAAGTAGTTACAGTAAATAACTGTGCTCAATAACATTTCAGTTTTATTTTATCATCTTTTAAATAAAACAAATAATTCTGCGCTACATTTTTCGTTGAATCCAGATACGATACAAGGAGCCGAGGTTCAAAAAGAGGCCGAATTCGAAACTCAAGTGTTATTGAAAAGAATATGAACCACCGTTAACTTAATAGCACTGTCCAGATAAAAGGCGCGAAATTTGTAATATTTTAAAAGTTACTTGCGTTACCACGCTCGTAAGAAACCGTAAACCGTTACACTCCATTGGATTTTCTTTCAAACCCAGTAATAAGATACTTTTCCGTTGAATGACGATTAAAGTACGCATACCTATGATAAATAATTGCTGAAGACAGCCGGGGTCGAGCAATGTAGAGAATATAAAATAGGTCTGCCTGCATTATGCACGCCCCTACGATGATTCGAGAGGCGATAAATTTAATGCAGTGGACGGCAAAATTGTTGTTTTGACCGCGTGCCTTTGTAATGCTTTTGAAATTTATCATTTCTTTTATTATCGTGTATTATAGTTGTTCTTTAAAATTGTCTTATTTACTAAATATGTCCGGGTTGCAGCTCAAAATTATGATAATTATTACATTTAAAACAAAAAAAGTGTTGGATGTTATTTATATTATTTAAAATGCAAATATGAATTTACCAAAGATTAAAGCTGCACAGCTTCATTATTTTATTTATTTATTTATTTATTTATTTAAACTTTAATGCACCTAGTACATAAGGCGGACTTAATGCCATAGGGCATTCTCTACCAGTCAACCTTGAGGTAGTGGGATACTGATAGTAGGGGTGCAATAATAAAAACTAAATGGACAGTAAGAAATAGGTATTGTTTAGAAACAAAAACATTATAAATTGTATTTAACAATCAATAAAAAGATTAAAAATATATTAGATATAATTATTATATTTACGTATCATAAATAACATATACATAGCTTATACAGTATATAGATAATATATATAATAATATATTATAAATATATATTATAGATATATATGCATAGGACGACAGAAAGTTAAAACTAAAGCATCGATTCCAGGAAGTGACTATAGAGCTTTCGTTTGAATGAAAACTTAGAGGGAGACTTACGAATGTCAAGGGGCAGCGTGTTCCAGAGCTTAATCGCAGATATTACCAAAGATTTCGACAAAAAAACAGAATGGTGGGAAGGTATTGCAAGCGTCAAATTCTCTGATGACCGAAGAGAAAGACTGTGAGAGTCACCGAGAAAGTTAAATTTTGTTTGAAGATAATTCGGAGAACATGGATCGTTAATGATTGAAAAAAGAAAACAGAGTATCCGCCAGGAACGTCTCTGGCGGATAGGAAGCCATTTAAGCTTAGAACGATAGAGGGAGATGTGGTCATATTTTCGCAGGCCAAAGATAAAGCGAATGGAAGTATTAAGTAATCGATCCAATTTGTTGAGAAGTTCTTGTGAGATATCTGAGAAACAAACATCAGCATAATCAAGAGTGGGTAAAATAATAGAACGAACCAGGAGAATCTTTGTGCCGATGGGTAAAAAGTTTTTATATCTATAAAGAGAGCGTAAAGTAGCGATAGTATTTTGACTAATTTTGTTTACTTGTTTTTTCCATTTTAAAGTTGAATCTATGTGTAGTCCTAAATCCTTAACGTTATCTACAAATGGTATGATTGAATTGTCAAACACAACAGGAGGCAAATGATTCAGGTCAAGTTTATTAATAAAATATGTGCTGCCAATTACTATAGCTTGACATTTCGATGTATTTACAGAAATCCCAAATTTACGTGACCACTCACATATAGCTAGTAGATCCCTATTAATGTTAGTGATGGCCGAATGTAAATTAGAAATATCAGATTGAGTGTAAATCTGAAGGTCATCAGCATACAGATGATAAGAGCAGTGAAGATAAGAAGTAATAAGATTTATAAACAAAGAAAATAAAAGAGGAGAAAGAATTCCGCCTTGTGGGACACCAGCGATAAGATTGCACCAGCCAGAATGCTCCTGATTGACGCGCACTGCCTGCTGGCGACCACGAAGGTACGAGGAGAACCATTCCTGGCCCAGGGATGAGATCCCAGTGAAGTTGAGTATGCTGAGGAGAATATCATGGTCAACATTATTAAAAGCATTGGAGAAATCTACAAGGACAAGTACAGTCACTTGAGAGTTCTCCATATTTAATCTGACATCCTCCAACACCTTTACAAGAGCAGTCGATGTGCTATGCCCAGGTCGAAATCCTGATTGAAATTGGGAAAGAAGGTTATTAGAAAGGATAAATTTAGACATTTGTTTGTGGACTGCGGCTTCTAGAACCTTAGAAAGAAAAGGCAGAATTGAAATGGGTCTGTAATGAGTGGGGAGACAGGGACTAGAGGATTTAGGACAAGGTACAATAAAGGCTTTCCGCCAAGCTGATGGGTAAGTACCAGAGAGAAGGGAAAAGTTAATAATGTGCGTGAAGATGGGCAGCACGGAGTCAAGTATGAGAAGAATCATTCTTCTACTAATACCATCGACTCCCATAGCATTGGATTTTAATGCAATAAGTATTTTGTAGACCTCATCAATGGACACAGGAGAAAAAGTAAATAATTCACGAGTCAGAATCGGCATGGAAGCAAGGTTATGGATGGTAGCTAATTTAGTATTTACGTCAAACGGAGGGGATGTAGAGAAATGTACGTTAAGATCGTTAAGGGTGCAGTTTAGAGAAGTCGGATTGAACTTAGGCTTGGAGAAGCCGAGGGTCTTAAGAAACTTCCATATATCGGCCGGAGAAGAATGCGAAACATTATCAAAAATATAGCGGCGTTTAGCGGCTCTTATCATCTGGTTACAGCGATTTCTAGCTAGTTTATAATTAATCCAATTTACTTCACTACGATCCCTCCGAAAGGTACGAAAGGCTCTATCACGCCGACGCATCGCCATCCGCACGCCACTGGTAATCCAGGGGGCCGGAGGGCGCCTAAGTCGACGTGCTTTCAAAGGTGCATGTACGTCAAATAAAGAAACTAAATTATTGTTGAAAAGTGAAATTTTATCATCAATTGTTGGAGCCGACTCAATTAAGCACCAATCAATCAATAAAGCATCAGATTTAAGTTTATTCGGATCCAACTTCGCGAAATTTCTCATATAAATTGTGGTAGGTCGTTCTTTAGGAGGTTTGACGTTATAAGAGACAAAGATCATGTCGTGTCTAGATAAACCCGGCACAGGAAACTGCCCATGATTCAGACACAAACTTTCGTTTGATGTAAAAATAAGGTCGAGCCAGGAATCATCACAATTAATATTGTGATGTGTAGCGTTGAGATTCAGTAAAGAGAGACTTGTTGATTCCAGGATCGAACCTAGGTTACGCGATCTCAAATTGTCTTTCAGCATGTCAGTGTTTAAATCACCCATGATTATGAGATGCTTGTGTTCAGAGGAAAGTGATTCTATGAGCGGTTCAAGAATAGAAAAGTAATCAATAGTAGGCGGACAGTACATGACTCCAAGAATAACCCTAGCCCCTTGGACATTTGCTTCAATGAAAAGAAATTCAGGATTCCCATTGTAAAGGGGAGGCGAAGTAAGGAGAATTTTAAAGGGGATGCTGCTGCGAAGGTAGATAGCAACACCCCCGGCTCGTTTACCCGTACGATCGTTACGAACCAGAACGAAGCCAGGAAGACTGAAAGCGGTGGAAGGGAGATTGGGTTTGAGCCAACTTTCAGAAACGAGTATGGCATGAGCTGTTACGCCGTCAAAAATATTCAATAACTCTGTGTGGTGTTGAGGTACACTTTGCGCATTAATGTGACATATATGAAGACACTTCGGAAATTTAATCAGTTCTTCGTTAAGACAGCGGTTCAAGGGGAGATTGTCGTCGAGGGATGAAAATGATACAGATGAAAGATCTGAGGCAGAGTAAAATCTTTCGTCATCAGACATAAAGTACTATTAAATAAATATAAATGTGTAAGTATATAAAATAAATATTATAAATAATAGTAAATAAATAAGATAATTATGATATAAGGTAATAATAATTAAATAAAAAAAAGGGACTATAGAATATTCACATACCTGCCGGTCGACTGTGACAATTTGTGGTATATACTAACAAGATCGTAATAAAGAAAAAAAAAAGCAAAAGGAAAAAAAAAAAAAAAAATAAGTGTAACAATATTAGTATGTACTTGCAGTGCGTGCGAGTAACGGAACGTCATTTAATTATCTGTGGTAGGTAACCTCCGCATGACAGATTGACAGAATGACAGATGACAACTTGATTTGGAGTACCTCCCTGTAACTAATACAAACTACGATGGTGATAACACTGATAATGAATTTAAAAGAGGGCAAACCCCAGAATTGTCTTCTATGATACTGGATGTCTAAAACACAGCACTGCAAGCGAGAATTGATAAGCTAACACCGGGTATAAACTATATGTAATATCAAGATTACAAACGACATAGCATCACTTCTTCGTAGCTCTTTTCGACCTGGCGGACGTGATGGTCTCAAGTTTCAGTTGCGAGCTTGACTTAGAGATGGTGACTTCTGGTTGCTCGCCCACCGCTTTACCATGCTCCGCTGACAACGACAAGAGTTCCTCCAGGGCAAAAATACGTCGCCGCTTACCATTTGGAAGCTTAACATTTATGTTTCCATCCATGGTCCAGACGTTAGACACGCCGAAGATCTTCCGTGCTGATGAAAACACTGACTGCCGCTGACGTGTGAGGAACTCAGAGAGAATGAAAGATGAGCCCTTCAGCTTCGTCTTGTTGTTCCAAATAGTTGACCTGATAATCTGCGAGGACGGACGGATTAAAATGGGCCGTGTCCGGCCTTCATTAGCCTCTCCCAATCTGTGGCACACTAAGAGAGCACTGCTATCCAGTTCTTTCAGGCTCAGTTTTTTGTGAAAGATGGAGATTACATTATCAGCAACATCCTCACCAACTTTCTCAGGTACACCGCCCAGAAGGAGAAACTTGCGCCTGTGCCGCATTTCAATGGCATCCACACTACGATTTAGTTCTGAAAGTTGCTGCTGCAGGGAGTTGAAGACAGTCCAGACATGCTCCTTAAAAGTTCTAAAATCCTCATTAATCCTCATTTTAATCACATTTAACATACTGGTGACATGTATAATCTGTTTATAGGTACATGCTAATAAATATAAGTGTTTGTGAAGTAAAAATTTAACAATTTGATTTGACCTTAATCAATAATATGTATTCTAATTTAAATTTAGTATTCATACTATCGTCTTTTACTTTTTTTAAAAACCTTAGGATAATGACGATTCCATAACACCTTAAATGAAATATGTTTTTTTTTTATTATTGCGTATTTCATGATACAAGAGTAAATTATCAAGATGATGCTTTCGTTCCACTACTTCATTATACATTTTCCATATATAATCTTGATATCTCAAAACTTAAAGTGTGATACGTTTGAGGACGAGAGTTAAAGAAAGATTGTCGTTTCAACTATTGCATTTCCTATTAGATATTATGTGTATTTTTTATAATTGCAAGTGAAATGGAGGTCTATCTTTTTCAGTAGCAGGTATAACAATTACAATTCTAAGACAAAAGATTCTGATAGTGATCACTGAACAAGATATTAAAGAGTATCTGCTGATTAAAATTGTCCATGTTTTTAACATGACAGCAAAAAACACTTCAAAGAAGCTGTATCGAAAACAATCTCGCGGTTGGTGTTCCTTACACGGTCAGAAATGGAGTAAAGAAAAATCAATCTCATTGTAAAGGACGCCGGACAAAAATGGAACTCGTTTTAAAAGGCGGGACCCATATCTGCGAGTGACATGATTTTCTGGTCTTCTTACGTAATTTATGTGGGAGCGACGCCAACTTCCATCCAGGGTGGACCCCTGTTTGAAATACAAATAAGGTGTAGCATAAACCCGAGACCAGACGTGCCAGAATTTAATGCAGTCTGTAAAAAAAATATGATTATCATTTTATAGAATAGTGAACGTCTGTATGTATTATATACTTCTAAAGAGTTCGAAGGGGTAAGTAATACAAGATGAGAATAATACAGTTGCCACCCAATGACAGTGGTCAGCACTATAGTTGTCTAGTCGTTTCTGTGACAGAGATAAAACAACTTAAACCACAGGAATCTGCAATATAACCTTTGATTTTTTATGTCTACAGACTACAGTAGTCACTTTATGGATGTTTTTTGAAAAATTTGGGAAAATGATATTTTTTTATTTAATTTTAAAAATAAAAATTTAGCTCCTGTCACTTTGATTACCAGGAGCTCTCACCTAAGCAGGCATACCTAATGCACTGGAGCGATCGTGATTAATCAATTACTTAGTGTCGTATTACCCGTCCTAGGGTGCTTACATAGAAAAACAGGTTGTCGGTACAGATGAATCGATACGGATCGGTATCGGTCGTTGTAGGATTGACTTACAAGAAATAGGTGAATCTATCCGCAGTGACAACGATGGCATCCACGTGGATGGAGATGGTTTTTAAGACGCCGTCCAAAATTATCAGAGATAATATTGCTCGTCATTATGCATATCTTTCATAATTGGTCCAACATGGAATAATATAACACCTTAAATTTTTGATAACGTTTTAAAAATCACATTATGAATATACACATATACCTACACACTCTGCCTCAGTAACCTAGTGGTTGCAGGCCACTACTAATACGCAGTGGTCCTGGGTTCGATTGCCGGGTAGAGGGCTATCGGAGATAATGGTGTATAGACCTTTATCTCTGGTTCTATTGGGAATTTTCCATTTTCTGGCAATTTCCCAGTACCTCGAAGTGGTAATGTGCCCGGAGATGTCAACATGCTCACCACCTGTAACATGGGCCAAAAACGTAACCGGCGAATAGTGAGTGTTTGCATGTTTTTTTTTTTTTATGTAACCGAAGTGGCTAACAAGCATGCAGATCACATTGATGTTAAGTGATAACTGCAGCCTATTGACACCCACACAAAGACCAAGGTCAAAATGCAGATGCGTTACCACTCCTGAGGCCTAAGGTATTACGCCTCTGTGCCGGAAATTACAGGGCCGTACATTACCACCTGACCGGAACACGACAGTGCTAAACACTACCATTTAGCGGCAAGTATATTAGGTAATGCGGTGGTGCCTACGCCCGCGAGCTCCGTCACTGGAGTTCTGTATGTTTTAATGCATGCATTTACCTCTGCCTATCCCTTCGGGGATTACAGACGTGAAGTCACATTTTTTTTACATATACACAATACAAATCATGTACATACATATGTAGTAGACATGCCTACCAACCGCAATCAATGCGGAACTACACCGACTGGGCGGAATCATTTGCTGCGTCCAGCTACGCTATCGACATCATCGCCCGATAACCGATAATTTATCCGTTATCGCTCTAATTTGGGAAACCATAAATTTTACCGGTTACCTATCTACAAAAACATATACCTCTGAATTCACAAAACGCACTCCGAATTTACTTTGACCTGAAGTGACATTTCAAAACTCTTACTTTACTTTTGGAAAGACAACCTTACAAAGTAAACTAAATGGAGTAAAGTTAAAATAAGAGTCTCATCTATGAAACAAATAAACGTTAAAATTTCGACTTCAAGTCAAAGTAACCAATCCAAGTAGTACAGCTTGTGAACCTCGCTCTGAGGGTAAGATTCACAGAGTGTACTACGACTTTACTTTCAGCAAAGTATGCATAGAACTGTCAGTAAAGTATGAGTTTTGACAGTTCAAAGCGTACTTTGCTGAAAATAAAGTCGTAGTCGGTTGGAATCTTGCCGCAAAGTCAGTTTCAACTCCTTCCTGGTTAGAGAACCAACGTACCACCTACCAAAATTTGTGAAGGAGGAATTCTAGCCGCATGGGTTCGGAGGTTAAACTGCCTGCATACCTACAAGCTGCGCATCACGTCGCCAACCTTTGTGTTTTATTGTTTTGATATGAAGATATCATGTAAGGTATTTATTTTATATAGGTACAACAACATTTCCGTTGTTTATTTTAAGCATTATTGCCTGAATGAAATAATTATGATGATTATTATAATGCATAATAATTAAAAATAAACGGGTAAATCAGTAACAGTTTTTTGACATAATTGTAACTACCTTTCTTCCAACTTGCCTTTACTGTAAGAGACATGTTCAATTAAATGTTTAAATTGTTACGAATGTTAACAAAAAAATATAACAAGTTCAGTGTCCGAAAACGTGTACGCAAGCTCGGAGTCACGTAATCTCTATGTCGAATCGTAACGAACAAAAACATATCTATAAGCGTTTTTGGAGAACAATTTGGTGACATTTCGGAATACTTTTCATCGTATAAGGTGAGTGCACAAAACCAAGTGACGCCGGTTTCAACAACCTTAAACGTCGACCGGTAGAATGTCGGAATGACTACGAAGCAGTCCAATAACATGAAGTCACACGGATAATAATATGTCACTCACCTCACTGTTGTTTCGAGTTAAATATTAAAAAGAGTAGCACATGTTATTGCTAAATCTGATGGTCAATTAAAGGAATAATAATAATAGTGGTAACCCATTATACGTCCCACTGCAGGGCACGAGTCTCTCCCCTTTTGGGGGGGGGAGGCCTGGAGCTTACTCAACCACGCTGCTCCAATGCGGATTGGTGGAGATACGGGTTAGTGGCCAACCCGCTGTTGAATGTTTTCAAACCATAAGGCCCCCGACAAGGTTTAACGACTGCTATCTATCGATAGCAACCGGAAGCGTGCCCACCGAAGCACGGAAACGCGCATTTTAATTTGCCACTAGCGGTCACCCATCACACACCCGACCGCGCCCGTAACAGCCACGGAGCTATGAGCGCTTCATTAAAGGAATACTTACACTTAAATATTAAACAAACATTATGCCTACATTTCCTTTTTATTATTTTTAGGGTTCCGTACCGGAAAAAAAGGAAAAAAGGAACCCTTATAGGATAACTCGTGCGTCTGTCTGTCTGTCACAGCCAATTTGCTCCGAAACTCCTCGACCGATTGAGTTGAAATTTGATGAATATATGTAAATTGGTGACCCAAAGATGAACACGTCAAGTAAAATAATAAGTTTTAAACATGTGGGGTAACCCACAAAATAATAAATTCAAGTAAAATAATTAATTTTAAACATGTGGGGTAACCCACATTTTGATTGAAATCAGAAAATTAAAAAATAATAAACTGTGTCGTGTGACATATCAAATGAAAGAGATTGTTGTCAGCATCTCAGATATATTTTTTTTATAATTTTTGCATAAACAAATTTGAAGTTATTTAAGAAAAACGACGAAAATTGACCCCCCCCCCCCCCCCTATCTCCGAAACTACTGAACTTAAAATTTTGAAAAAAATGTGGATAATAGTTCTTTGCTTTTACTGGAAAATCTATAAGAAGTTTGAGTATTCAAAATAAATCGAAAATTCTTTATAATATAACCCCCCCTGCCGGTACCACCGTAACCGCTATGTCCCTGCATTTTAAATCTGTAATATTTTCGAAAATATTTATTTAAATTACGGAACCCTCACCACGCGAGTCGAACTCGCACTTGTCCGGTTTTTTTTATGTAAATAAGGTGGCAAACAAGTATGCAGCTCACATTGATGTTAAGTGATGACTGCAGCCTATAGACGTCAATCCAAAAACCAGAGATCAAAATGCATATGCGTTGCCACCCCTGAGACCTAAGTTGTTATGTCTCCGTGATAGTTATTACGAGGTCATACATTTCCATCTAACCGGAACACGATAGTGTTCAGCACTGCCATTTGGCGGCAGATAGAGGTCATGCGGTGGTGCCTACGCCCACGAGTTCTGCCACTAGAGCTCTACCACCAGTATTTTCTCTATTTTATGACCAAAGATTCAAAGATGCTTTGCCACTCTTGAGGTCTAAGTTGTTGAGCCTCTGTGCCGGTAATTACAGGATCGTATGTTACCAAAGGACCGGAAGGCAATAGCACTGAACACTACTATTTAGCGGCAGTTTTGTTGAGTTATTAGATGAGTAGTAACAAACAATACCTCCTACAAACTTTACCTCTTGAAAATAGTAATTAATACATTCACAAACGCCTCGTTTGTTATTATGTCGCGCATAATTAATGGATCAGTAGACGTTCTTCGGGCACATTACCAAACCTCAAAACTGTCACTAACAATCTTTCCAATCCGAAAAAATCGACCCTTGGCCTCATGCCTAACAGTCACAATAGAACCTTGCTATTATTGAGTCCAGGAAGAAATAAAAGATTTAGTAATTGTTAATCGAAAATATTATATCATGTGTCATTGAACGATTGTCATAATAGGGTCTATGAACAAAAATGTCTGTTCTTACATATGCTTACAAAGATTAAAATAATATTACATTTTTAAGATGCTCACGGCATTCGAGCATTGTTAATGCTATTGACACGGTCTCTTTTTATCGTTTTTCAATCGTATGACGTAACAGGGAATTCCTCAAGGCAGTAAGCCGTAGCACCAGGTCGCCAGAGCCCTATAAATGTCAAGAGTATTGTGCAAACTCACTTACATATTGTACTTTAACAATTCTCTCAATGAAAATCTTTTGCTTATTATTCTTAAGTATTCGTTGCTTAACGTGTCCTCAACTTGAGTTTGAAAAATGACTATAGTTTCATATATCATAGGTCAATAGATCTCATATTTAGGCATATATGGGTACGAAATATGCTACGAAAATGTAATACTATAATAAATACATTACCCTTGTCGATTACAATATCAAATTTTGCATATTGGCAGCACTATTAATACATAACATAAAATCAATTTTTCACTGTTGGTACGATTCCCACGGCCAGTGTTTCGTAATTAAAAAGTGCACTGAACTCGAAAAATGTCAACACAGAAAACATCAAAACCCGTAGACAGGTGGACTAGTTCGAGCACCTATGTTTACACAAATTAAGTATCCGAATAAACCGGTCTTTGTTGTTTTATTAGAGCGTAAGAACATTACTATGTGCGTCTAGTTACTGCACCACTTATGCAATATTGATACCATGTAGGCTTGTTATTTGACACCTGTCCGCAGAAATTAGTGTTTGAATCCAACACGCGGGTTAAAAGTGTTGATCTGTTGATGGTTGAATATTAAATTGCACTGCGATATATTATGTTGTAACCGTACTCTACAATATTAATAGCGCCACGAAATGTTGAGTAATGATTTATCCGGCTCGAAGGACCATTGTTCAAAAAATGAAATCGTCCATGTTTCTGATATATGATACTTGTTGGATTTAACGATTACATTTTTTTTTTATATCTCATTATTGTAAATATACGAAATACAAACGAGGTTCGTGTCTCACTAAAGAAGGCGGCATAAGCTCGCAACCGATCATCGATACTGCCAATATTTTCTTGCAACACTATTATATTATTTCACCTCCACGTACTTTTACTTCACTGAAATAAGTCGTGATTTATTTACACGACATACACTAAACTACCTATAAGATTGTATTATTAATTATTAAAAAGACACTGACAAATATAGGTATTAATTTCGAATGGAAATACGAATCAATGGATAATAAATAAGAATGGTGCTACTACTGATACCTATGAATATATTGGACAGGTCTTAAAAGTTCGTAAAATTTAAATTAATTATACCTATTTGTTTTTAATATATTAAAATACTTTTATTAGCCTGATAATTTATTTTAACAGTAACAGATCAGATGTACAGTTTTACCCCGGGCTTACGCGATAGGAGGGGGGGACCAAGCGATAGGAGTGTAAATCAAATTCGCCTAATTCGGAGTTCATCTTTGCATCATACATTGTTGTAGTTTAGATCGTTTTCTGTCACAAATAATATGCACCTCTATCATTTTAGACATATAGGCGTGAATTCATATTTTTTATTCTTATTATTTTGAACCTTTTCAGTCCGAGGGTTGTCCGCATGACTCGGAAACGAGCGTACTAAATCACCACTAATAACTAGATAAGATAAGATCTTTGCTTTCAATAATAAAGTCAGCCAATTGTACTGTGGCTTTCTAAGAAAGCTCTCGTTCTTTACCGGTTTCATAACTGATTACTTACTATTTTGTAATTATTCTTTTAAACAGGTATTAAACGTTGCTAAAAGTTTTGTTGAGTATTGTGCTCTGACTTATTATAAAGAATGGTCACAACTTAAAATATTTTAATAGTTTTGAGTACTTTTGAGTAATAACATAACGTAGTAGTAAAGATATTGCTACTTCAATTTTACTTACTATAAGTTATAATCATCTGAAAGACACAATTCTTCTTCATTTTCAAACCAATGATATATCTGAACTAAAACGAGTGGACAAGGTTAATTTATTTCTGAACTTAGCCAAATTGATGTTTAATTTTAACGTTATAAATAACTTGCTTATAAATTTCATTTTCATTGTAAAAATAATATAATTGTTATATATTGAGCATTTCAATATCCAGTAAATGAGCAGAATTTCTCCACTGCATTGTATGATATGTCAATGTATATAAAGACATTCTGCTATACATTTTTGCTGTAACAAATTGATTCATCTAGATTAGCATTATAATTTCAAACAACACTCGGATTAAATTTCTAATCCCACAATCGTTGTCATCACAATAATCTAGTGTAGCACGCTTTCAAAACCGTCTCATATATCAATGGAACGTGAATGTTCTACAAGGAAACTATTAAAATGCAAAAAAGTTGCAAGAATGAATCTTATTTGTTGTTATTACAAACGATTTTTGGACACTTAAATTTTAAAATATTAATTTACTTATATGTAACAAAAACATGTAACACATTCATGCAAACGTTCATGAAAAAATCACAAATACGAAATTTTAAGGTCGGCTCCTAAACGTGTTAACAATAAACTAATAAATAACAGATTATAAAGAAATTTCCAACATGATTTACGAATAGGCAAAATGTGTTTTCCTGGTCGATCAATGAAAAAAAAACATTCCAATTAATTATAAATAATAGCCCAACTATAATCAACCACAGCCCACGCCGATAAACCTTAAATACTAATCAATCCAGTTAATCCGTTCTGTAGGCGAATATAAACAAAAACAGGCTTAAACTGTTACTTAACATCGTGGGTTATATTTTTGTTCGCCATTGACCTCTATCCGAGCGGTAAACATAACGACAAAACGTTTAACATTAACATAAGTGGGGCACAATGGACGACCATCAATCTATCGAACACTTATGATTAGGGATGTTACGGAGACCCCTAACCGTATTCGAAGTTGTTGGATACCCAAAATATAACTATATCCGCACCGTATACCCGAATATAATTCAAAAGTTGTGAATTAATTTAGAGAGGAGAAAAATTATTTAAAATACTATAAATTACATATTTTTCGTTATTAGTCAAAGAAATCTTATGGGAATAATTTACATAAAATTGCAAAAATAATATATCACAAAATATTTACATAAAACAGTGTTGCGTGCAATGGTTAAAATACCTAATAAAATACTACTTAATAAAATACGTACGTAACAAAATACTGCTTACATGTCTTTTTTATACGTATTGTAATTTTTCAATCAAATTATTAAGTAATATGGAAGAATGAACGAAGAGATGAAAAAGGTCGCAGCAAAAATTATATAAAAATACAAAAATTACCTTAATTTACAATTTTACATTTAACTTTTAGAATCTTTTCAAAATATTGTATCCGTAATTAAAAATATCCGAAAGTAACGGATACTTAATCAAAAATAATTTCACATCCGTTATCGTATTTGAATCAGCGTAATAATATTCGTTTCATATCCGAAGTTTCATATCCACATCACTGTTTACGAGCTCCAAAACTTATTAATAACCGATGCATTATGCAGATGATGCGTTTAACTGCACTTTCTTTCAAATCGTTTAATAAACGCACCAGTAACAAATGATAGGACGCCACGAACGCCGTAGATCACGCGTCAGGAGAAAGCACAATAAATCTTCTTTTGTTTAGTTGATGTAATACGTTTTAAACAAACATGTGTGGAGCGACCACTGAACCGAGTTGTTTGGTAAATAAAGCAGAATATTTTTAAATCGATTGTTTATTTTGATATACTCAAACATCGATAGTTGATTTTTGCTAATTAAGGAATACCCAACGCTATCCAAACAAAACAGAATATCTTGTAATATTTTTATACATTTTAAGATATCATTTCGTTTGATAAAGATTATCAAACATTGAGTCATATCTACATTTGCTTAGTCTCATATTTTTCGAAGTCAAACCAGTGGGAAGAAGATGCATTTAGTATACTGTGTAACATTCATCAAAAGATTTGAACAAAAGCTTCGACTGGTGCACTTGCACAGTATGAGTTTGTAATTACATTAATTTATCCAGCTACATCATACCCGTAGGCGTTATTATTATTCATCATTCATTTTACTACGTAGATTACGTAGTAAAATTACAAATGGAACTGGAGTGGAATACAATGAGACGAATATCAGATGTATAATGATACAATATAAAACACCTGACGAAAGTAGGACACTAAATTTAAAATCGACGTTAATCTTTTTTTTAATGAAATCAGTATTGCTGCAATGTTAATAAAGACTGCATCCATGAATATTACGTAGTGTTTTTAAAGAATTAGAAATGACTTACCTAAAGTAATAGGCTTTTTCTGTTTCTTCCTACAGATTATTGATTATGTGTGTGTATTTTTGTTTGTAAACGTTATTGTATTGTCAGTTTAAAAATACGGTTTATACCAAATTCAAATTTCTTTTACTAAAATACTAAGAAAATATTTCACATTATCCAAGATTTTATTTAGAATCATAATAACATTGTTTTAATGAATACAATTTTTTCCAGATTAGGGATTGGAATGTAAATATTGACAGTTATAACAAGCCATTGTAGTCAATCATAATGTTGCAGCAGAACATATTTAAAAAATAAATTGTCGTTCAACTTGTTGAACGTCTTATCTACAACACAACTTTTTTCATTAACTCTAGGGTTGGTAAAGGGCAGTTTTTATTTTATTTATCAATTATTAACATAATTACGTTGAGTTGAGTACAAGTTGATTGCACTGTGGGGAGGTTAAGAAACTTGTGCTAAGTTTAGAAAGAAATCAATTGCAAAGCACGCTACAGGTCCGTGGCCATACATGCTGATACATCACTTACGCTAACCAAATGTGTACTGTCTCATATTATATTGAAAAATAAATTACTTCCAACTTCAGCTCGCAAAGTGATTCACCGAGGAGCTAAACTGTTTTTGGAGATTCTTGAAGGATGTGAATGTTTAATTTTTCTCTCTCTTTACCAAACCGTCTTAAGGATTATTTTGAGGTAAATAATCAACTTACTACAATTCATTTTCAATTTATTAGAACCAGTTAAAATATCAAATGATGATAATTTGCCGTTTATATATACTTCATTAATAATAATTATCGTATTAAGGTTACAACCAATAGTGACTGAAAACTGAAAAATCATATTTTTGAGAATTACAAAGTACACCTCTGAGCTGGAGCTCTATTTCGTGTAGAGGTTACTAAGTAACGTACTCATCTTCTCCCATAAGTGATGATGAACTTCTGAAAAGTATGCAGAAGTTTAGTTGTACATCATATTGTCTATCTTCACTTCAGATCTCCAGTGACGGAAATCGAGGGAGTACATAATCTACTTGCCACTAAATGGTAGTGTTCAGCGCTATCGTGTTCCGGTCAGGTGGTAATGTAAGGACCTTGTAATTTCCGGCAAAGGAGATCATCAACTTAGGCATGAGAAGTGACAACGCAAATGCATCGAATTCTTTGATTTTTATGTTGATATCTATAGGTTGCAGTAGTCACTTACCTTCAATGAAATCTGTATTTTTGTTTGTCTCTTCATGACTTTAAAAAAAACATCAGGTTCTCTGCTTTTTATGTAGAAATTTAGGCTACTGTATTCGCTTACCATAAATATGAACTGTTAAATAAACGGCAGACAAGCATATTTGCCACTTGACAAAATATAACTATTAATACAAGAAAGAAGTACATACTGTGCCTATCCTGCGAGGAAGTGCAGGCGTTAACTAATGTATTACGGAACGAAAAAAAAAACCACAAAATAAGTCATGTCACGATTCGCAGGTAATCTGATGCTAAGATTTCGCAGTTTGCTTATTAAGTAATGTAATAGCAGTCATTAGGAATTAAATGCCAATGTGGAAGGCTGTAGATCTATCGATCACGAAGACTGGACAATCAATAGTTGTACGTGGATCATTGATAATGTTGCGTGTCATTAAGTAATGTCATGGGAAGCTAATGACCGTCTAGAGTTTTGTCACCCCCACACAAAAAATCCTGGGACATTTATATCAAGACATACTTAAAATTTTTTGGTGACAGGGGTAAAAATCTACGTGACTCAGTATACCGGGTTTTTGGAATTTTGATCCGGCATCATTAATTCAGGTGAAGGCAGCCTTAAAAATATGAATAGATATACTCAGGATTTACATATTTCTCTTTTCTATATCGTACAGTTCACACAGATACGGAATTCTATAGATATTTACATTATTTCAGACCACAAACATCAAAACTAAAAGTTTCGATCTAGATGGTTTGACACAGACCTCGGTACCAGAGATTACGAAACTGACAGTTCTGACCACTACCACTTAATAGCAGATAGGACACTCTGTCAATGGGATCCGTAAAACCTTGAGGTCCGTAACCAAAGTAAATGATTACACGTATAAATAAAAACAAGAACGGCCCATATTTTATATCACAACTAAGCCAATGTTAATTAAAGGTATTTTAAATAGGTAGTAAAGTATTTATTTAGTGACAAAAAACATTTAAATATGTAGTAATGGCGACATAAAGTATGTACCTAATCAATCCCTCAATCAGGGAATTAAAATTAAACATATAAATTGGGTGCAATAAATACCTTAACTAGAAGAACTTGATTTTAAAAAAATCGTTAACTGTCACTTGTAAAGCTTAAAAACATAAAGTACCAGACTTTCTGCTTGTTATCCGCATTTTTTTATAAGTAAAACAAACATTTAGTAAACATGTTTGTTTACGTCGTGTTCCATGCCCACGCTCTATTGGTATAACGGACACCGTTCGGACTTAATTTACAACGTCGAAACACAATAAACAAAAACAGCAGAAAATATGCATAAGTATATCGTTAGGGACTAGAGAAAACTGATAAATTGGGGCCCTATTATGTTTAAATAACATAAGTGAATAAACTCTTCGGATTATTATGGCTTACGTAATTTGAAGTTCCGCTTAAATCCTGGGTTTTTTCTTACGCTGTTTAAAAAATGACAAAACCTTTTATGTTCGCATGTAAGTTGAGCCCTACAAACATACACGGCTATTCCATTAGTAAAGTGAACACAAATATAATTTTTATATTAATTTTTCAACGAACCAAAAGCATATACAAATACACTGAAGTACAAAACATTCGATCTTAGATTTTCTTAAGCGGTATCGTTAAAAATATTTTTAAAGCGATTCTTCCTCGTGGTTTCGCTTTCATTAATGACTGCAGAGTTCTCGGTAGTACCTATCAAAAGTTCTTAGTCTATATTTAACTTCATAATTATCGGAACTACAAAATACCATCATCAGTCTCAGAAATAGTTAATAATGTAAGAGTTGTTTAATCAAACCTTAGAAACATTGCTTTTAGTCTCGAATAAGTAACTATCATCGCAATAAATATCGTTTTATGTCATCCACCCCCATATTCTTCGGACATTTTGTCTTTATAATCAAATGAAATCCCACATTTTTACTAGCTTACTGTCCCATCTAACTCTGTGTCCTTAGCAATATAAATAAGCAAAAGATTTAGTTTACGACGTTACGACCTATTCTCAGGTCTACCGAATATGCACTAAAATCAGTCAATCCATTCCGGACTAGTTTCGTTAGAAACATTTTTACACGAGTCTTAAACGTTTTAAAAAACTATAGGTAATAAGTTAAATTCCTTTATTACTGGTAGCACAGTCTACATATCCTCCATTAGCCTCAAATTATCTACCAGATCTTTTTACTAACATGCTAACTTTACTGACCTAATGGAGGCTTTTTACAACTTTTTATGCAGCAATTATCATGACGATAGTTGAATGGGATTAGAGTTGTGGCTCTTGTGGTAACTCCAAGTTTCCGAAATTTGCTGTTACCAATTTGACACATAAGCAAACAAACTTGAGCGCTTACAAAATCTGTGTATACGATACGGTTCATATTTGGCCTTCGCAAATATGGCCATATTTATGACTATCGCTCTCAGCTAAAATGGCTTCCTATACGCCTTTGCAGGAATATGGACATTCTTTCTTCTATTCTTTAGTGCCCTCTGATTATTCCTCATACTCCCTCCTTCTTCAAAAACCATTGGCCATTACCTACCAATGTCTCTCTCTCTTTTCCTGAGATCTTCAGAAAATCAACATCTTCAAATTCCCTCCCATTCTCCTTCCTTTGTCAATAATTATTATGCTGTAGTTGTCGTACGGCTTTAGAATTCCTTGCCTATTGATGTTCTTCAAGCTTAAAAGTAATGAAGTACCTACCTTGCTTGTTTGCCGCTATTACAACATGAAAAAATAACCTACACAAACATGTGTACTTACAAAAGTTTATCTCAAAGTGTTTCATTCTATCAATACAGATCATTAATTCTCACACCACACTTGTCGACTAATTAAGACGCATGCATGTACACGCTTCACACGCTCATAATCTTGTAACTAATTGCATCCATTACTTTATCGAAAAGATAAACGTATTCTTTTTGTTAGTTATACGCCGTTACAACTAGTTACAAGACGATTATCTCCTGCAAATGCACTTAGTTCTTATTTTATATTTTATACTAGATTAACTGGCAACAACCAAACATCCGTTCAATTTCTAAAACAGTAGAAAAACCATTGAAAAAGTAGGTACATATCCAGATTAGCCTTTTTTAGGCAGTTTTTTAGGCTTGCGAATTAGCAACACATTTAGTGATTCATTTTAACTATAAAATAATCCATCAAAAATATATTGGTTTACTACTAGCTGTGCCCGCGACTTCGTCCTCGTGAGAAAAAATATGATTGTTCAGTATCTACCCGGACGAAGTCGTGGGCGCAGCTAATATAAAAGTAGCCTAAGTTACTCCTTATTATATCAGCTATCTGCCAGTGAAAGTCCCGTCGAAATCGGAGACACTCAAATTCTATTTATTTGTATGAAGGTATGTATGTATGGTTGTATGGAGATAAAAGTAGCCTAAGTTACTCCTTATTACATCAGCTACCTACCCGTGGAAGTCCCGTCAAAGTCGGATACACTCCAATTCTACTTATTTGTATGTAGGTATGTATGTATGTATGGATGTATGAAGTTAAAAGTAGCCTAAGTTACTCCTTATTACATCAGCTACCTACCCGTGGAAGTCCCGTCAAAGTCGGATACACTCCAATTCTACTTATTTGTATGTAATATATGTATGGATGTATGGAGATAAAAGTAGCCTAAGTAACTCCTTGTTGCATAAGCTATCTGCCAGTGAAAGTCCAAAATCGGTCCAGCCGTTCCCGAGATTAGCGGGAACAAACAGACAGACAGACAGACAAAAATTGTAAAAAATGTTGTTTTGGTATATGCACCGTGTATACATACATATGCATTTAGTAAAAAGCGGTTATTTTTATATTACAAGCAGACGCTCCAATTTTATTTATTTGTATATACAACATAAGACCAAAAAATTCTGAGAAAATTTTAAGCATCTACTTGCTGCCGTTATTGTCGTGCAAAAAATATACGAAAAAAAACACCTTTGTTGTATGCCCCCTCATTTTCATTTTCTTATTTTTAGTTATTAATTTTGTCTTTATAGCGGTAACAGAAATACATGATTTGTGAAAATGATAGCTTTCTAGCTATCACTATTTATGACAGACGGACGGACAGACAGACAGACAGCGATCGATTAGTAATCCGTAAGGTCCGCTTTTACCTTTTAGTACGAAACCCCCTGAAAGATAGAACTGTGATACAGAATAGCTTAAAAATATTCGATACGATTCTTTAAATTGACATAACTTTTATATTTCTGAACCGATTCACATGAAACAAACACTAAATGTTATGTGAAACTTACCGCAAATCGAAACCGCAAATCGAATAAGCCGTTTCTGATATTAGCGTGCACAAACACACAGACAAACAGACATTTTTCCAGGATAAAAAGTACCCAGTGTTGTGCGCCAAAGGTTAAAGTATAATCATACCAAGTTTCATTGTAATCGGACCAGTAGTTTTTATGTGATGCTTGAACAAACAGACAGAAGACAGACAGACAGACAGACAAAAAAAAATCTAATAACATATTTGGGTTCGGTATCGATCTAGTAACATCCCCTGGTATTTTTTTTTTTAATATTTTTAATGTACAGAATTTGAACTTCTACAGTTTTATTATAAGTATAGATTAAATTATTGTGAGGAATCCAATCGTTTCCAAACTTACTTCAAAAATATTCTAAGGCTTTATACTTTAAGCTTAGTTTAATTACTATAACGTGTTTTATTTATAAAATGGGAAAAGCTTACTAAATTTGTATAATGAAAACAATCAGCATAGGTACTGCCCCATGGCAAAGCTTGACTGGGTCCAGCAAAATGTAATATTACAAAGTTACACCTTTCCGTACAAATTACGTTTTCCTATCGTAATTTTATGATATTTTCGTATAAAGTATTACGATTGACAAGTAATCGTTTTACAACCGGGGAAGGTAATTGCCCGCTAACGGGCTTTTTAATCAACCATAACTTTTATTTATGACTTAAACAGATAATTTCAACGTCTTACGTCAAGATAAGCGTGAACATACATATACGGATAACCCATTTTGCCCGTGTTTGAAATGTCAGCACGAATATACCTAAGTCGCGTGTAGAAGTTGGTAATTCATACAAATTATTGGACCCCCAACATTTCATTGTAAGGGAGAAACCATGTTAGTAAGTGCATTTATTGCACAACATACGGCACTTTTGTTTTACATTGCCCGCTCCAATATGTATACTTTTCGTTTCTGTTTGTTATTACTACAGTAATTTGAAATAGTTTCTAGGGTTGCTCTTACACCCACATATAATAAAATCGTAGGAAAGTCAAAACTGTACATAGAATATTTTTTTAAAGAATACTTGGGGCGTGATCTACATTCAATATCGAAACCAAAAAGATAGTTTTCAGATTTTTTGTCTGTTTGTCTGTATGTATTTCCGGGATAAACTCAAAAAGTGCTGTATGGATTTACTTTAAATTTTGCATGAATATTACTTATAGGTCGGGTCGACACATAGGCTACATATTATCCCGCAATCACCTACGGGGGAGGAGCTGTAGAGCTTTCACGCAGACGACGACGTGGGCAGTTGCTAGTATAATTTTAAAGGAATATCTATGTGCAGTGTAATAAAACATCCCGAACCAACATGTTCCATAATCCTTAATAAACATTGGTAAAAATACTAATTATAATTATACTATGCACACCAGGTCCCTAACGGGGTAGGCAGAGAGTGTGGAACGCCAGATATCCCGGTCCTGACACACCTGCCGTGTCTCATCTACATTAATTATAGGTACTCGCTCAATCAATTTGCCTTGATTTTTGAAATCATGATAGTAGTTTTATCTATTTTAGTCCTACAGGGACAAAGTTTTTCACGTTCATATACAGGTTCTTACATATTGGGGCTTACCAACCCTTCTCCTGTTGATTTTTAGGTTTAGAAAAATCCGTTTTCGCAAGTTTTGCGAACGTGTGAAGTTAAAAACGCCTGTTTTATTAGAAGTAACTCAACTAGTCTTATAGTAATAATGTAGTATACTACATTATTACTGTAACATTAACCGTGTTGCCTTATTATTAAATTTTTTGTGATTATTATCGATATTGACTACCGAAACCGTTACACGAGTTTCCGGAGTCGTTTCCACGTTATGAATATAGTATCAGTTTCTAGAGGCTCCTAAATTCTTATTTTCGATCACAGATTTTTTAAATTGTACTTACGTAAGCAGGTCGTCTCAAGATGGCACTGGTGTGGCAATTAACGAACGCAAAAGACTCTTTCAATCACATGAGTATAATATGTAAAAGAACAAGATGTAGAGCAGTCAACTTTGAAGAACTATCCACTATTATTTGCTATCCTAAAAACTTTGACCTCGGTTTCGCACATTCTCATTATCCTAAATATACCGGCGATGTTCCCTAAAATAATACACCGTATGTTTCCACACAAAAGTTGCTAAACCTATGCAATAAAACTCACTGAACTTCAAGCGTTAGCTCGTGCGATACCGCCCTAAGATAGGCATGAATCCTGCGCCCCATCATTATATACTTTCACCAAGGAAACGCAATTTTCTAGAAAACGGTAGCGAGAAGACTCAAACGTTTCTCTTTTTATCCGTCCGTGGCCGCCGCAGGCTCTGTTACAGCAATACTTTGGCCCTAACTATAACTAGGCTTTGAGAAATGACCTACATTACTGCAAATGCAAATTATTTGTTTTGCTCCCACGCTTCCAACTAATAGACGATGATAAAGTACGGGGACCAAAGAAGCACGGGATAGTTAATCAATACAACATGAAATATTACACCAATAATAGACGCACGTATAGAGTTACTGGAATGTTTTATTTCAGTTAACCGCGATTTACATAAATACAGACAGCCATTCATAAATGTCTTGGGACTCATAAGTGATTTTGTAGTTTCAATGATATGAAAAGGTTGTTGTTTTAAAAATAACTTTAAATTAAACGTCGTGATTACTCATTTTAATACTTTTAACTTCATTTGATAACCCAACGACAAATTGCTTAAATATCAATTTCTGATTGTAAAAAATTGCTACAGTGGGTTGATATTAACATAAAATAAAGATGACCTTATAAATATGTGTGACGTTAAAAGAGAAAAATAAATTAAAAATTACGGTGTATTGAGCGCTGACAGTTGTTTTATCAGGAAGTTAGCAGCACATTTATCTCGCAAATAAATACTGTTGAAGAAAAAAGTTATCTTTGTCACCGTCCCACAGTGACGCCTGTGGTATTACAGAAGATCGATTTGCATAATAAACTCAGTGCCGTTTCTCTGATATCCCACATTCCATAGCTGTCCTTCACCTTTTATTAAAGGAAAGGAATACGACCCCTGGCATCTCAAACAATGAAGTAACCCACCTATCTCGCTGTGCAACACTTTCCGCGTACGGTGTTCATGTTGTGACACTGCTTTTTGTGATTTCTTATCTGAAATCCCTCGTCGAATATTGCCCGCGGACTAGTTCCTCGGGTTTCGTCATATTTCTCACTGTGTCAAAGGTTATCAAAATAGAATGGGCTCGACTAAAGTAATTTAAAAGTACCTTTGTAATATTAGCTTTGTCCAATATTGAGGGCAGTACTCACGATGGACATAAATTCACGAGTATGTTTCCACTCAGGGAAAGGTAGAGGTCAGGAAAAAACTATCGATTACTGAAGTATTGTAGTTATAGTGTATTTAGTCCCAGAAAGAAGGATGTGAGCCGTTCGACATTGATCGGGCACATCAAAATATCAGAAGTTTTTTTTTGCCTATTGGAGAAACCAAATATCATTTACAGAATTAGTGTTATACAATGGCTTAGCCACTGAAGTAGGCCGCTCATAGTTCATTCATCAAAACATGATGGCCTGAAGCGCTCTAATTAGGGTTTTTGAAAACTCACACTGTCACGTAAAGTAAATTAAAGTAATAGTTATTGCTTGTTATAAAATCCCAGTGAAGGATCTCCAAGGTCATCTTCCGGTTACTAGGTGATATAAAGGGACAGAACGGAGACAAAACAGCTTAGGCCTCAGGAGTTGCAAACCGTTTACATTAAAATAAAGTTTTTATTGTTGATGACGTTGATGTAAATAATTAACAATGTGAAACGTATGCCTGTTTACCAAAAAAATAAAAAAAAAATTTTGAGTTCATTTTGAATCTACAAGAGATTGTATTAAACACACGGTGAAACATTTTTACGTGTCTATATTTAACTCTGAGAAGCAGTCTCAGTTTGATCCCTTAACATTATTTACTGTTGCGGTTGTTATGTTTGCTATGCCGTCTTAAAAGCTTAAAGTGGAGAAATGAAGAGAAATCTCATTCATTTAATCCCTGCTATTTAGTTGTGTGCACAAAGGGAGCTGTGAACGTCTAGAGGGAAGCTGCAACATATTTGTCTCGTGTACACGCCATGATCCTTTTATAATAAATGGTTGGAGTGTCGGAGAAGGTTCGCCTCAGTAATTATATAAAAATCCCAACCGATTTAACCTCGTCCGTAAGCAGTACAAACATACCGTAGAACTATCTTTGTTTTTATTACACAAGATCCGTTGAAGCGTTTCCTGTGATGTCGAGGAAATTATGGAAATTTGCGTTATTTATCTTAATGTAAGCAGTTGCACGTTTGTTCCTATGTCTCACGGACCTCATACTCCGTTATACCTAATGTTATTTGATATATTTATAGTTTTACATTCTCGCTCCTCTTCCGTATTTCTTGTTGGATTATTACCGTGTTCAGTTATGCAAAACCTACAAGAAGGCTAATATTAGTTACTTGTGGTGGTAATAGAAATTTAAATGCATATTGCAGAAAATGTGACATAATTAACACTACATTATGTGCTACCACATATTTCTAAGGACATTTGCAAACTCAGGCCAGATTTCTTCCTGTCCAATTATATCTACTTTAGGTACTGTAAATGAAAATACAAAACCGACGCTTTTTATATCAAACTTCGGCTGTTTTTTACAGTTGCCAATTACCGACTTTATTTTTTCACTGGTTCGAGATTAAACTATACGTTGGAAAAAGTTGTTATGAACTACCCGCCAATCTCAAAAGCAGGCAATAAGGTAAAAAAGATTAAAGCCTACGATTGTGTTACCCAATCGATAATGCGGATGTTCCAATTAGTGACAACGACGGTATTTGCTGTCTTCGGGATAGTCTACAACAAAATGGGGACTTTTGAGAAAGACCACAATTAGTCGTGGGAAGTTTCAATAGTTTTCTTGATGCTTTTCTTGTATAGACTTTGCTTACTCTGATTACTCTGAGGTCTGTAATGCTTCCCGATTAAGAATACAAATGAAATTGAAGAGTAGTTATCGTAGTGTATTATTGGCCCTTTTGACATCGGTGATGGATGATTGGAGAGCATACATAAGAAGTTGGATTCCGTAACATGACGATGTTACGGAGGTGTGAATTATAATAGGCACGGCAATAACTGGAAGTGTAAGATAATTAGGTACTAGAACTGCTCCAGTGGCCTTCCTCATAGGCAGATTTAGAAGTACTCTGAGAATTCCGAGTGTTTCTAGATACCTAACGTTCCCTGATTATTACCTATCAAGGGAAATTTCCACCTCATATTCATATCTTCGTACGAGGTACGACCACAGATCGATACAACCTGAGGCTGCCATAGGTTGTCATCTTCCCAGGTCGCGAATGATAATAGACATCCAAGAGTTTCTATAAACCAAGCAGGGGTAACCACGACCATATTCTTGTTTAGTACGATTATTTAATTATTGCACACGATATGAGGTCATATGTACTGCAAAATACGAGACCCACAAGGCCACTTCTTTTTGGATGAATCTACAAGGGGAAACCCGCAAAAATATAACGCCATGTCCTCAAATAAATGTTTTTCCGAAATTGGCCATTTCCAGGAAATATGGCTTTGTTGACACTTAAATGGAAATAACGTTCCACGTATTTTTAGTCATAGCATGTTTCAGGCAAATTGTGAATGTTAAACTAAGTACTTACTTATTTTCAATGGTAACCCGAATAGAAGGACAATTTCCTTCAAGTATGTTTACATTATGAGGCAAGTTATGGTCTATGTAATTTAACATAATGACTTCACATTCATAGAACGCATACCTACTTAGTAACGTTAGTTCAAGGAAATTTGTCAATGATACTCGTTTATATTTTCAAAAGCCTATAAACTTGAAGTTCTGGCCATAGATCTCACACTTACACCCTTTGTCGTCATACGGTATAATATTCTCTTGCAACATAGCGCCTATTTTATTTATAAGAATGCACTTGTACCTTTTTAACAGCCACAACATAAAATATGGCAGTTAAACTAAACAATGCGTGCGTAAACTGCCTTTATCTTACATTGTATCGTCTTAGGTCTGCTTTTAAGATGTGTTTGTAGATTTTCCTAATAGTAATTAGCAGGTATAGCAGGTATAGGTACCATTGGTGTGTCGAGGACCACCTTGGCTCCCAGCAGGGGGCCACCTAACAAAGTAAGTGAAATCAATAACGTAATGAGAAAATTTGCGCAATAGTCCAACACTATTCATCGATCGATGTTCATTGCTTCTAAACGAATTAAAACAATGATGCAATACCGTTCTGGGTGACTATTCATTCTCTTTGTCGGCTAGCTTTTTGATGCTTTCAAGTACAATGTCAAATCGTTTTTGATCTGATATTTTAAAAGCAATGTATATATATAAAATATCTAAACGAAATATATTCTATAGAAAATATTTTTCTGGTAATTCAGATATGCCTAATGGACAATGAAACAGCTTGAAGGTATAACCTTCAATTAACTGTCGTAAATATATTTCAAAAACAAGAATTTCATAGTAGCAATATGGTGACATATTGTTGTCATACAAAAATTACATAAAATAAATATTTCCGACAAGAAAGAACTATTCAAATAATTTTGAGTATTTTACAATGATTGTACGTATTTTGCTCTATCTTTTGATATACTGTACAAGGTGCGGGCCCAACATGGAACTTGTCTCTTGCACTCCCCATTATCTCGTCTAGGCTGCTGACATATTATAAATGATGGAATCTTAAAACAAAAATAAAATCAATTAAAATGTGATGATGGTCGGTGACATCCCATTTATTGGTCTTAAACCGTTGGAAATGGGCACAAGGTTAAAACTGAAATAGTTAGTGAAAATATACTCGTATAACTATGTTGCAGCTCATCAACGCTCTTCGCTCTTACTTCGCAACTCGTGTAAAATGATTGAGCAATTTTTATTGATGGGAGTAATTTAGCCGTAATGTCATATCAAATATTGATACCTACACAAATCATGTACCCAGAACACGCTGCAAGAGACATCATACCATAATAACTATGCTTGATCCCATCTCGCCTCTATTCTTAACCATTAAAGACTGTTATTCCTTGCATGCATTTCAAATATGATGACAATTTAATATAATTATTGCCTACCATACATCTTTCTATTCTTCACCAAGGTTCAGTGATAGGTTGATTGCGTTAGTTTATTTACAAGCATCAGTCAAAGTACATTTTGCGAAAAGCATGTTTTGTTTCTACACGCAACTGGCATGTCTGAGCGGGCCTTGACTTTTTTGATACTAACGTGCTTACTTTACCCTTGTAGTTAATTAAGTTATGCATTATTCGACACAATAAGAGTCCTGATTAGAAATGATAACTTGCATGTAACAATTCTTAATTACATGCTGATATTTAGTATTGTTATATTCATGGCAGGAACGTGCAAATCAACGCTTACTTATTAAGGTTTATAAACTTTGTACTTGACATATTTCGCAAACGCGTCGCGATGCAAGACATCGACATGGCCGTAAGGCGATTCGCCCACCATCCGCCACGCTGCGGGATGCGTGGCGACTGACGACGCGGAGCCACGCGCGTGTTTCCGTCACTCAGTAGGTGTTTCTCTACATGAATGCGCAGGATCTGGAACACTATACGATTTCTGTGAGTTGGCTTTACGCAAGCTCACGCATTCCCGCGAAACGCCACCTTTGTGTGAACAAAATATCAGGTTCTTCGTGTCAAAAGAGTCCTCCAGGATTAGAAGCACGTTGGCTATTACCCCGGTGCAGCTAGTGCTGCACTTATCTAAAGGCGACGGGACCTTCCCACTTTCCATGCAGTAGCCAGTTTCCAACAACGTTCTGTCAACCTTTTTGACAGTACAAAATCTTATACCGACAAAAAAACTGATACTTAAATACGATGACACGAAGACACAGGTAATATTAAAGTTGTGCAAATTATGCTACAGTACTAAGTATAAACTAACTGTACAACACCTAATCAATCCCATAATTTGTCCCGAAAATAGTGTTGTAATTAATGTCACGGTATGAGCCTTACAGTGACGTTAATTAGATGTGTATATATTTTTTTAATTTATTATCTATCTATATACTTAAAAATCAATTGCTGTTCGTTAGTCTCGCTAAAACTCGAGAACGGCTGGACCGATTTGGATAATTCAGTTCAATTTTATTGTTACGTAAACACAATGAACCAGAGTATACAGTAAATACTTACATTATTTTAAAATAATAAAATATAATTTAAGCATTTTATTTATTTTAACGACTCAATAAAATGTTTAAGACGAGATCTTTTTATGTTCCTCAAATCACAGTTACAATACAGAACAAAGGGATAATACAAAAGGAAACATGATAATGACGAGTATCAAATAACAGAACAGATATGGGATCGGTATGCCGATCCCGGATTTACGAGGTATCCTGAGGCTACCGTTATCGTACAATCGGTCGCATCGTTCCAACCTTTCCGGTATCGACCGTTGCCGAATCGCCGCAAGCAACTACACCTGTTCTTTAAAACAGTTATTAGTATAGTTTTATGTGTAACAATAATTTTCATGAGTAGCGATGTACGGTGTGCGATCAACTTAGAACGATCCTTAGGTACCAATTTATCGTTTTATTTACAGTGGCTTTTCATATTGATGGTAATCTAAGGTAGGCAGGTATTGCCTACTTTACTTTACTTCTACAGTCTATAGACATCTATATACACAAACACTGGAGGTCATACTACCCTGAGGACTTAGTTGTTTTGCCTCTATGAGGGTTACCTACGACAGGCTATGGCCTGCCATACATTAACGTCACGATCTAACCGGAACACAATAGTGCTGAACTCTACTATTTGGGGGAAGATGGATTAGGTTATGAATTTGTTCTAGAGCTCCGACACTGGCACTTTACTTCTTACTAGTAAATTGATAGAAACTGGTGCGAGTAAAGATCGATTTCATCGATCGCAAATCTTATGGGAAATTCTTTTGTTTTCGTAATGAGGTAAATCGATACACCACTTATTATCATATTTTGTTGCAAAATATACCATAATATCAAGAATGTATTGACCACAATAACTACGGGAATGCATGGTTTCCTTCTGTCACTATCTACACCAAACCCTAGAGTAGTCTTCTTGAGACCTAAAACATTTTGCATCTAAGTGTGTCAGAAATTATAGAGCTGTTACAACAAAGAGTTTTTACTGGTGGTAGAGCTCCAGTGACGGAGCTCGCGGGCGTAGGCACCACCGCATTACCTAATATACTTGCCGCTAAATGGTAGTGTTCAGCACTATCGTGTTCCGGTCAGGTGGTAATGTACGGCCCTGTAATTTCCGGCACAGAGGCATAACACCTTAGGCCTCAGGAGTGGCAACGCATCTGCATTGTGACCTTGGTCTTTGTGTGGGTGTCTATAGGCTGCAGTCATCACTTAACATCAATGTGAACTGCGTGCTTGTTTGCCACTTCCATAACATTAAAAATAAAAAAAAGAGTACCGTTCTCAGTCTCAGTTGAAATAATGTCAAGTAAACTCTTCGTTCTCAATTACGCAAAAAGTCATCTGTTTGACCCAAAGGTTATTAATAATGAGTAATTTTTAACCAATGCATAACGATTACTTTTAACACGAACCATTGCGTAGACGGTCATAAATCTCGTTCTAATTACATTGCCACTAACCGAGATATCTTTATTACATCTGTTTTAAACTTAATAGTGCAATAGCAGTTATAGGCATGCAAAATTAATTAAGTTAACAGTAAACATGACATCGGTAGTCAATTAGATTCATAAGATGACGTATCTATAATTGTTAATTTCAAATAATAGGCACCTCGATCTTACTACCGGAGGGAATAAAATAGATGAATAAGCATTCTTCTATTTTCGTCGGCGACTTAGAGGAATAATCATTCTCTGGTTAGCGATATATTAATAAATATATTACCTACCTACTATCGTTGTGATGACAATAACATCATGTGAAATAAAAAAATATATTTTTCTTTTTAATTGTAATTTAGGCTTTGTATTTGATATTTACTGGTGGTAGACTTGGTAGTGACGGAGCTCACGGGCGTAGGCTCCATCACATTACCTAATATACTTGCCGCTAAATGGTACTGTTCAGCACTATCGTGTTCCGGTCAGATGGTAATGTACGGCCCTGTAATTTCCGGCACAGAGGCATAACACCTTCGGCCTCAGGAGTAGTAACGCATCTGCATTTTGACCTTGGTCTTTTTGTAAGTGTCTATAGGCTTCAGTCATCACTTAACATCAATGTGAACTGCATGCTTGTTTACCACTGCCATCACATAAAAAAGGTAATAGAGACTAAAACTTATCTATTTTTTTTTAAATATTGTTTTCTAATCACGACTTTCTATTTACAACAGTTTTAAATGAAGGGGTCTCATTCTATTTAGCACTGTCTTTCCTTGGTACAATCATAATGATACTATAATTAAATTATTATCATTCCTGCTACCTATTACCCTGAAAATAAAATACAATTTTACAAGTAGGTATGTACTTTGGTACGTACTTACTTTGTTAAATTATAATTATTTCTTAGTCTTTGACCATCAAAGATTATGTTTATTTAAATCACTTCAAAAATAAACCAATACAAACCATTTTATTCTTACATTGCAACATCAATTACACCGCGATCATTCATGCAAATTCAATAACAAAGATTTACTGAATATGGACTTCAAATGATCAGATTGCTATAATTTTCACTCTCACTTTTTTAAAATACCCTAACCAACAATTCACAAAAAAAACTGTTTAACAACATTCCAGCACCTTGTAATGAGCGGATGTCGGGCATCGATAGCAAAATTGTAAGCATATTTTATAATTGAACGATATGACTGAAGGGAAATTCACTTTATGTCAGCCAAACAGAACACTTTTTCGAATGATCCCAAAATTTTGTAGCAGGGAATGAAGAGACAGTGTGGTGCAAAGTTGCATCGACTCTAGGCTTTATAAACATCGCAATAGAAGTGGGATTTATATCTTCTTCAGGGGATTCTCACAATAAATATAGGTAATAGAAGTTGGCGCCAGTCGTTTTGAACGTGCTCATGATAAAATCGCTGAACTAGGCATGCCTAGGCGTCAACACACTAGTTATATGCCATTAGAATACGAGTAGCTCATTTTTCATAATTTTTCAAAATTTTAATATTAATAGGTATTGTAGAGAAATATTAAAAAAAAAAAAAAAAAAAGTACGCTGACACTCACAGCCCTACAGTAGGTATAAACCTGTATCGTGGATACCGTTGTACACATACGACACATACACAAACACCCAGATCCGAAACAAATATCTGTAGGCCATAAAAATATTTGTCCGGGTGCGAGGATCGAACCCGCGACCCTTCGAATCAAACGGTCATCTCACACCGCTGGACTATCTGGGTCGTCAAATTTTTTGTAAATAAATAATAATATTTTTCTGTGGAAGTAGGTACTAATTGGTTGCTATTCAGGTATCCTTATTTGTGTTAAAAATATAATTCCTAGCATAATCATGTCTTACAGCTTCTTTCGAGATTCACAGACCGCACTACGACTTTACTTTCAAGCAAAGTACGCTTCGAACTGTCAAATCCTATACTGTACTGTCAGTTCTAAGCGTGCTCAATGTAAAGTCGTAGTGCGGTCTGTGAATCTCACCATAAGATTCTCCGAGCGAAAGGATGGACAAACACATGGACATATGTTTGTAAGTATCGACATGGCAAAATTATAAGGAGAACCATTGTCACCTAAGTCTTGTAGGCGACGGATCCCAAAAAAAAGGGGTTTCTTCTCACACCAGCACCTTCTTCTCGTCGCGTGTCAATATATGTCTTGCAGACGCATACATACACAGTTTAAGATGTACCTACCTAATAGTGTTCTATCGTGGTTGTTTGAATTGGTAAATGAATATTGAAAAGCTTAAAATATATTTTTTGTAGTAATATGTGATAACTTCGATAATTTTGAGTAAAACTATTTTATTAGGATATAAGCACTAACACGTTCGTTTTCTTTAGACTGTGATATAAGTATATACAGCCCAAGTACTAAAAGGTTAAAAATCAATGTAAACTTTCAGTTTCAAGGTGAAACAAGAGTGGCATACCTTGTCATTGTGTGCAAAGTAATCAACCCTTTGTTTAAACTCCAGACGCCACAGCGACGCCAAACAGACCCAAGGACATGCTAACAAATAATAAAGATTAATAAACTTTTACAATATTGCACTAGACGTTATTAAATTAAGGTAAACTACTAAAATCGGTTCGGTGTAAAAATGAAAGAAGGCATGCTCCGATGGTTCGGGCATATAGAAAGAATGTTGACTGAGCGAATGACTAAACAGATATACAATGCGAATGTGGATGGTTGCAGAGGCCCAGGAAGACCAAGACTGACCTACCATAACCAAATAGGTTCTTTCTGATGGTCCGATCAATAGTCTTAGGAATCGGCGTGCATATATGAAGAGAATGATGAAGGTATACGAGGCACGAGAGGTATGTCAGGACCGCGATATCTGGCGCTCTACACTCTCTGCCTACCCCGTTAGGGACCTGGCGTGAAGATACATAAACTGCTAAAATGTCACAGAGACATAACAACTTAGGTGTCAGGGGTGGCAACGCATCTGCATTTTGACCTCTGGTTTTTGTGTAGAGCCCTATAGGCTACAATAATTACTTAACATCACCATATTAACTGCAATATTTTTTATTCTACTACTGTCCGACAGCAATTCTGTCAAATGCAACTTCTCAAAAGGGCGACTCCATATCCAAATCCGTACGCAAACCTAACCCTTCTTTCACACGAGAGTTCGGTTGCTGACGGTGATGTTTTTTTGCCGTATCACCACGCCAGTTTAGTACTAGCGCTTCGATACTACAACTACTATATGTGGCTGTATCAATGCGCTGTTACTAGGGTCCGGGTTTAAATACAACAAACTGTTCTTCTAGATATACCTGTAACGTTATCTTTATAAATCTACGAAAATTATGTATTTTCGCATTATATTTGTTTAATCTAATTACAAGTTCTGCAATCATGCACTGAAAACGAAATATTCGCACGGATCAGCAAGTAGTAATTTAATTAAATTTTATTATGCTTTCGCTATTGTAGGCAGGAAACTGTACGGCTACATTTACTAACATTATAAAAACCTAACAGGTCTTCGAGTAAGAATGATCCATCAAAATAGATAAAGCTTTGACATTTGTGCTTTGGTTATCACGTGTGGTTATCAAACGTAATTACATATTCTGAAGATATCTGTCTATCACGACTGAGCATTAGTGTAGATATTTATTTCGAAATTGTCTGGAAATTCCCAATTGATTAAATGCTTGTCACAAATCAGCTAGCACTAAATATTGATGGCAAAGCTCTGATGGCCGAATTCAAAACCAAATGATTTAGTGCCTCACCGAATCTGTTTTCTTTAGCTAAATCATATATTATGTTGAATTCCTGATCATTGAACAAATTTCTAAGTTCATGTACATCTGAAATGAACTTTCTTTTTAGTAATTTCTCACCATCAACTTTAGGTGCATATAGTAGGAGAGATACTGAACCCTCCGAGTAACGTTGGGCCTGTAAGGCTAGAAGTTTTTGTAGGGATGAATCAGATACCTGATCTAAAATATGGAAGTACTCGTAACTTTTCTCATCAGAAATCCAGATGACGTGACGGGCTGATCCTTGCCAGGCGATGGTTATCGAACTTAGCATGTTATTACTCATCCCTACAAAAATCCTTGGCTTACAGGCGTTCTGATACTCAAAGGGTTCACTAGCTCTTGGACCAATATTCTTTGAATTATAAAATCACGGTTCCAATCACATTAACGTTATCACTGAACACATTGAACTGAAAATTGATAATTTGAATAATTTATGTAAACATGCTGCTATCTTTCTCTTGTTGTCACCAATATCGTTGGAGCGCTTCATAATTCACATTTTATTGTTATAGCTTACTTTTATCGTATTTTCATTATCTTTTGAAGCTCAAATCGTACGCGTAGGTGGTAAAGCGCAAGACGGGCAGATGTTTGATGATTATCTACAATTTTATGGGCTTTACAAATAAGTAACACGAAATAGGTGGACTATGTAGGTGATCGAGTCTTTGGGTTACCATTTATCTTATTGCATATCGCTGCCGCCTCCATGTGTCCACCAATACCCACTCTTCGATCTCGCTGCGGTCACCTGATATTCATAGTCTATGATATAGCTTGCATAATTACATTCCAAATATTATAATAATGGCTAACGTGGAAACTCTTGGGCTGTAACTATGAGAATTTGTCAAAATCAAGCTTTAATTATATATGAATAAAAATCATTAGATGTTCTCCTATTACACGCACTTCACACCGAAATGTAGATCCGTTACTACCCTTGAGATTTAAGATTTTATGTCTCTGTGATACTTATTACATGGCCATCAACTTCACCTCTTATGTACCTTTAGAGTCCCGTCGTAAGGAGGATCGTCATACAAAATCATTTCCTAGCTTCGGGGGTATACTTTACAGACAGCTAATCTTTGCAATCTACGATCACAATTGCCGTTTAGACATGGTAAAGACCATAGATTTATTATCTACTTTGTTAGAAAGACGTATTTGTACACGTATAAATGGGAGTGTGTAAGCGAGAATAACCGTAATTGGCGGCTCCATAACGCACGCACACTGCCTCATAGTACACGTACAGTATGTAGGTACATTATCATATCTAACCACTACTAAGCACCGAGCGCAATTGTGAATTGCAAAAACTATACCGCAGAGACTGTTTCATAATATATTAAAAAAAACTATTCATATCACTTACTTCTCGATCCAGGAATCAAAATTAGAATAGGCCTAAAAGTAGCGGCATACCTCAACTTAACGACTAGAACAAAGACGTTGTGTTTGAGCGAAAAAGCGCACGCAAATTCTATTTATCAATCACTCACTACGCGTGTCGATACCATAAGTGCTATAACTATACTTCACTGATTGATTACTCATACATTTAAGGATTTGCTCATACTCGTATTAATGCGCAGATGAAATCATAAAAGAAAGTGTCGATACCTGTCTATTTAATCTGTATCGTGGAAATGTCTCATATTATCGATACTCTTATCTCAATTACTAAGTATTTCAATACCACTAGACGTTGTCTATTATACATTTGAGGTATATTATTATATTAAGTATCATTTATTTCTATATCCTTTAAGATATTTTATATTTATTTATGGTAGAGTTCCAGTGACTGAACTACTGAATGGTAGTAATAAACGCTTTTTTTGGCATAATTTTTCACTTACATACTCACTCCCTAAGATTCCTGGGTTACATTTTCCAAGCTGGTAGCAGGACTTAAATGTTAAATCTCCATAAATTCACGTGACTTGCGAAACACAGAAATTATTGGCAAAATCCACTAAATGATTAAAAACTAGCTCAAATGCACAAACATATGGAAAATCTACGTTGATCCTATAGCAAACTCTTCCTACAAAATGAAAAAACCAAAAGAAAAAATGTTAAACAAAAACTTCAACACTTAACACAAACTTAACGAAATCTAGTTCTAGGCAGGTATTCCTGTCCAGTGTAGTAAGTTATTAACCCCTTTATAAACAATCTTGTCAATAAAATTTAGGTACATACCTACTCAAACATGAAAATTGAACTGGGCAATATTCCAACATCAGGTAGCTCCATCGGAGACCTCAGACAAAGCAATAGTAGCCTGCTTGCTATTCAATATGTTAATTCAAATTTGTATTAATATTATCTAAAGATAAAAAAAGAAACAACGGGTCCCACAGTACATATATATGATCAAATTTAGAATCTTACCTGCGCCAAGTTTGCAAAAAAAAACCAGTTAACATCCCGCAAATGTATTGTATCACGACAATTGTTCATGTCTGGCATTTAAGTGAAGTTACTTATCAAGAAGTTACTTACTACAGCCAATAGACATATCTAGATAATGTAGATTTACACAAAGATCCGCTTTCTACATACATACAGATGCATTGTCAAGATCCTACGCTATGCCAAATCTTTTGCCTCTGTGAAAATGAGGATATAAACTCGCATTCACGATAAAATTGTCTGACATCAAGACATCACGACTACACCGCCTACTATTGGTAGAGAATTCTTTCTGTAATGCAATCAGTCAACCGAACAATGGCGGTCAAATCATTCCGATAGCAGTAGTAAGTGCAATCACGCAGGATAAGCAGCAGCGACTTGCGATAAACCTACCGCCACTACGACCGCAAATCCGCTTGAAAAGCGTGGTGATTATGGCATATCCCACGAGATGTTGCATAACTGTGGCCATCTTTAGAGAACGCTTTTGCCCAGCAGTGGATATCTTTCGACTGAAATGATAATCATCACCGGATCCATCTCCCGAGCGATATTTGACACCCCTAGTTATAAAACCCATACTAATTGCATAATAGCACTTAAAAGTCACAGTTAGTTGCATAGTAAACCAGACAACGGTTAAGACATCAGATATAACGTATAACTTTGATTGCAGTACTTAATTTACCGTAACTTATTACAGCCTGTCACCTTATGCTCGTACACTATTACCTGCTTCAAATAATGTTTCAATATTACAGTAGCCAATCAACGTTAACTTGGACCCACGTATGACACGATTTACGCAACAAGCGTCTCCGATATACAAATTAGTCATTTAGTGTTATCTGCTAACTGGCTTCAAGCAATGTACACACAATATTTATTATTCTAGATGTAACATTACTGGAAATGACATTATCTATAAAAATCTAAAGAACTCTACGCTGTGGTAATAGTATTATTGCAGACTTGCATATTATACTTTGGGTACTTGTACTTAGGAAAAAACTTGTTTTTTTTAAACTGATAGATAAATAATAAAAAAAAAACTTCTCATTCATCTCACTACAGACATGCAATAATAATCATTAATTATGATGCTGTCGTAGTGCCAATTCTCTGTGTCCATAAAAACAGCACAATATTTAGGTTGGCTGTAGCAGAATATGCCATTATAGAAGTGATCTAAGTTATACAATTCAGTATATTTAAGAGTGATGTTATGATTGAACTAATGGAAAATCTTGGCAAACTTATTTTGTTCGCTTGTTTTCGAAATATTTTCATTCACTTCAATAAAACATTGCTTTAAAAAATAATATGTTGTGAAAACAATTCGGTTGTCATTTTTATTTGAAGGTCACAAAAGCTAAAATTAAAGAATTTAAATGCAAATAAATATTCATCACGCTCGAGACAACTAGGTTAATATTCAATCGAAATACTTCACGCTCATCTCCGTCCAAATAGTTGTGTAAAGCGCGCTGTGTATTGTGCGTTGTTATTTCTAGTTTGTTGGACTCTGCTTAATATTTCACTTTCACCGATGAGCGTCGTCCCATTGCGAGTTGTCATTCGTCAACTGCGAGACAGGTGTCCCAATGACTACCTATCTGTTTCAGATTCCATTAGTGTTTAACTCGATACCATTGGCCTTACCGGTTTTTGTTATACAATTGATGATAACAGTGAAGAATTTGCCGTCTTACGAAACAAACGATTTCCGAATAATTTCATCAAGGATTTATCAAGCTTTTATCTCGCGTCAGTTAATGTCAAAGAAAGAAAGTACGTAAATATGAATAATATCTAATACCTTTTTGAGAGTAGTATTAATGTGTATCGCTATACACTACTGATTTCTTTTTCGTTTCATTCTATTGCTATTATGTAGTGCACAAATTAATCAACTGTCATTTGGAAATCAGATAGGTTGTTCACGTTGCGCATACTATTTGATAATTACAGTGGCGGATTTACAAATTTCCCGCCGGTAGACTATTATTTTTGCCGCCCCTATATTTTGATATCGTAGTTTACAATCATATCAATTAGGTATATTTTCTAACAATAAAATGTCAACTTTATGTTTTATTATTCATAATCCTGAAGTTGTTGTAAGCAACTTTTTTTTTCTATGGATAGAATCATTGGGAACTATGATCTGAGCCTTGATAATTTTAACAGTAATTTTGTAAATAGAAATAAAAAAAATTATGAACTAATTCTGCCGCCGCTTAAAATTTGCCGCCCTAGGCTCCAGCCTACTCAGCCTGCTGGTAAATCCACCACTGGATAATTAATAATATTAAGTAAGTCTTCGATCCTAAGTTACTCTCTTTTTATTTTTCAGAATTTGTACCTAAGGAAGACATGGAGTCTTAAGGAAGATTTAGCCATTTTTAGGGTTCCGTACCTTAAAAGGAAAAAAGGAACCCTTATAGGATCACTCGTGCGTCTGTCTGTCTGTCTGTCTGTCTGTCCGTCTGTCACAGCCATTTTGCTCCGAAACTACTCGACCGATTGAGTTGAAATTTGATGAATATATGTAAATTGGTGACCCAAAGATGAACACGTCAAGTAAAATAATAAATTTTAAGTAGGGGGGCCACTTTCGGGGCCTAAATCAGAAAATTAAAAAAAAACCTTCCTGAACTGTGTCGTGTGATATATCAAATGAAAGAAGTTGTTGTCAGCATCTCAGATATATTTTTTTCATAATTTTTGCATAAACAAATTTGAAGTTATTTAAGAAAAACGACGAAAATTGACCATTCCCCCCCCCTCCCCCACTATTTCCGACTCTACTGAACTTAAAATTTTGAAAAAATGTGGAAAATAGTTCTTTGCCTATAGATTACTGGAAAACCTATGAGAAGTTTGAGTATTCAAATAAAATCGAAAATTCTTAATAATATAACCCCCCTGCCGGTACCACCGTAACCGCTATGTCCCTGTATTTGAAATCTGTAATATTTTCGAAAATATTTATTTAAATTACGGAACCCTCACCACGCGAGTCGAACTCGCACTTGTCCGGTTTTTTTAATTATAATAACAACATAATAATGGCAACCCTTGATACGTCCCACTGATGAGCACGAGGCTCTCTCCTTTTTCGAGGGAGGCCTGGAGCTTACTCCACCACGTTGCTCTAATACGAGTTGGTGGAGATACGGGTTAATGGCTAACCACCCATAAGGCCTCCGACAAGGTTTAACGGCTGCTATCTATCGATAGCAACCGTTACCGACCGACGCGACGACTTAACGTGCCCTCCGAAGCACGGAAACGCACATTTTAATTTGCTACTAGCGGTCACCCATCAAACACCCGACCGCGCCAGTATCGCTTGATCGAGTAGACCGCTTGCGATCTACACAAGCCGCGGGGCCATGCGCGCTTTTTTAATTAGATCAATGTAATTAAATATTGATCTTATTGAAGTGTCTCGTTCAAGAAAACCAAAGGTTACAGATAAGTTGTTAGGCACCTGTAGGCTCAGATATTTTGCTAACCAGTATATGTAATTATACGTAATTATAGTATACGTAATTCCTTAAACAGTTATCATGCTACCAAAATTACCACCATCAATCTAAATACGGGAGCACTGAATACTTTAGAGGGAAATAGATGAAATAATGCCGAAGAATAGTACTTACCATTGCAGACACTAGTGTCCATAAAATGTATCGTATTTCCGAATTCAAAAAATGAGGAGGTTCTATCTTCCACTTTTATTTTACATATGGATGTTCACTGATTACTCCGTCAATTGTAGATCGATTTGTAAAATTCTAATGTCGTTTCATACACTTTCAAGCTTGTCCCATTTCCACGAAGTTGGGATCTGATGATGGCATTGTGGGGAAATCGAGAGTTTCCTCAGAAATTGTATTGACATAAAAGTTATTCTTGTGTTTTCTTAACTTATGTACGTATTTGCATCTGAACATAATCATGTCACGCTACTGAGCTCACGCTGGAAGTCATAGCACTCTTTAGCCGTGAGGAGTTAGGATATAAAACTGCAATATATTGATAGAACAAACTTAACAGTGTTTATACGAACGTGTACGACGTGTACGTGTAGATTACTTATAAAAATGTACACTAAAAATCTAAAAATAAAACTTTAAAAAAATATTTCCTTCCAAAACCCTGGTACCCTCCACTACGTCGTGAAAAAATCTTTAAAAGGGCGTATTTAGCGCCATGACTTCTATTTTTTGAAAGTGTAACGTGCACTGCTCTTTGGAACTTAAATTTTCTGTCATGTTTCACTTTTCAGAGGTAGGTTTTTGAAGTCGGTATTTTTTAAGGTTTTCATAATCTATAATTATAATACTCGTAAATCTGTAGAAGTGTAAATTCTGTACATTAAAAATATTGAAAAAATAAATACCAGGGGATGTTATTAGATCGATACCGAACACAAATATGTGATTACAAAATTTTTATGTCCGTCTGTCTGTCTGTTTGTTCAAGCATCACATAAAAACTACCAGTCCGATTACAATGAAACTTGGTATGATTATACTTTAACCTTTGGCGCACAACACTGGGTACTTTTTATCCCGGAAAAATGACTGTTTGTCTGTGTGTTTGTGCACACTAATATCAGAAACGGCTTATTCGATTTCGATTTGCGGTAAGTTTCACTTAACATTTAGTGTTTGTTTCATGTGAATCGGTTCCGAAATAAAAAATTTATGTCAATTTAAAGAATCGTATCGAATATTTTTAAGCTATTCTGTATCTTAGTTCTATCTTTTAGGAAGTTTCGTACCTAATAGGTAAAAACGGACCCTACGGATAACTAATCCTCCGCTGTCTGTCTGTCTGTCCGTCCGTTCGTCTGTCTGTCACCAGGCTGTGTCTCATAAATAGTGATAGCTAGAAAGCTAACATTTTCACAAATTATGTATTTCTGTTACCGCTATAATGTAGACGCTTAAAATTTTCACAGATCTTATGTTGTATTGTAGCTTCCATAATAAATCTATACGTAAAAATAAATAAAATAGTAATAATACGTAAAAATAAATAAAATTGGAGGGTCTGTTTGTAATATAAAAATAATCTGCTTTTTACTAAACGCATATGTATGTACACACGGTACATATACCAAAACAACATTTTTTACAATTTTTGTCTGTCTGTCTGTCTGTTTGGCGGGACTAATCTTGGGAACGGCTTGACCGATTTTGACGGGACTTTCACTGGCAGATAGCTGATGTGACCAGGAGTAACTTAGGCTACTTTGCTCTCCATACATCCATACATACATACATTCCTACATACAAATAAGTAGAATTGGAGTGTATCCGACTTTAACGGCACTTCCACGGGTAGGTAGCTGATGTAACAAGGAGTAACTTAGGCTACTTTTATCTCCATACATCCATACATACATACCTACAAATAAGAAGAATTTGAGTGTCTCCGATTTTGACGGGACTTTCACTGGCAGATAGCTGATGTAATAAGGAGTAACTTACGCTACTTTTATACTAGCTGCGCCCACAACTTCGTCCGGGTAGATACTGAACAATCATATTTTTTCTCACGTAGACGAAGTCACGGGCACAGCTAGTAATAACATAAATAGATACCTACCAGTCAACTATATTCCAGTCCATAATCATAAAACCCTTGTAATAATATACTTAGTTGAGGTTCAAAACAAGATTTATGGACAAGGACGTTCTGTGGTTTGTGGCGGGTTCTCGACTTTAATCATACCGCGCTAATGCGTGAAGACCGCCATGAAATTAATGAGTTTTAATTTCTTTGCATTTATACTAACTTTATTCCTAAACTATCGGTAGGTTATAGTCCTACGACTGTCCTCAAATATACCTACCAAACATGCTCTAAGGTGGCAACGCTAGTTCTTTATGTACATTACCTAGGCACATCTACAATCAATGTGATTAAATCATCGACTTAAAATTCAAATCACATTTCATATTACACAAATTAATGTCAGTTAAATAAATACAATATTATGTAGTCTGACAGAAGTAACAAGACGGAACATACAGGTACCTGTGAGAAGTTAATATTTTTAACGCAACCTCATCAAAGCTAAACCCGCACGGAAATGTAAATTACCGAACCGAGACAAAACAACAAAAGACACAGAGGTTAATTCAAGTTCTAATAAGATGTCACGAACCATTAGTAGACATTACATTAGGTAATCACACGACTCAACGTCAGACTGTCTCCACCGGAGCGTGCGCCTGCGCCGAGACAAACACGAGCAATTAGACGACACCGGTAATCGTTTAATCTAACGCGCCAGATGAAAGTGCCCGATACCGGCAATATCTGCTGTAATCGCATTGCCGATGCACGAACTACGATGGAAGTATCTTTACATGTCATATCCCTGTCACTGTGCTTCGCGTCTTGTCTACTACCATTCCTTAGTTTTATCGGTGTCTTAAGAGGAAAATAAAATATCGATTCGATGGCATTATAAACTCGGGTTTATCGAAGCTTGACGATAGATCATTAAAGCGTGGATGGCTGGCGGGCGAGACATTGCGCCTGCGATGAATCCTGTGTGATTATATCTTAATGCTTTCACTCACCAATCAATGCTGATTCATTACCTACATTCTAAAACTAAATTTGCGAATACCGGAAAAGGTCACTCGCGCTTAACCTTTGCTGATTGAATTAGTGACAAAGCAGCACATAATGAATTTAAACACTTTCTTTGTTGATCATTCATTTCTTATTCATCTATGAGTTGTCAGTCATAATTTAATATGTGTTAAAATTCAAATTGCTCATTTGAAATTTTATAGACGTCTAATATTATTATATTCAAATTTATTAATGGTATTACAGAACATTTATCGTAAGTTATTTTATTAGCCTTATGATTTTTAATATATTATCTATTTTAAATATAAACTCAGCATGCTGTTATCCTTAGTAATCAACAAAATATATATTAATACTAGCTGACCCGGCAAACTTCGTATTTCCTCAGAATGAAATAACGTGTCAAAGGTTTGATAGATACAGACTATTTGTATGGGAAAATAAAATTGTGGTTTTTATTTCCCGTCAATTTCTTACCTTTTAAACCCTCCCTGGACTTCCAAAAATCATTCAAATCCAAAATTAGCCAAATCGGTCCAGCCGTTCTCGAGTTTAAGCGAGACTAACGAACAGCAATTGATTTTTAAATATATAGATTATGGTTTATCAAAGTGCAGATGTCCCATAGATTTTGTTGAATTGGATCAGAAAACATATCAGGTGACTACTTTTATGAATATGAGAAAGAAACAAGTATGAAGTCATAAAAGTGTGTGGAACTCTCATTGATGGTTGGATGGACTTTACTAGTGGTTGAGTTGCAGTGTAGGAGCTCGAGGGCGTAGGCATCACCGCATTACCTAATCTAGGTATCTGCCACCAAAGGGTAGTGTTCAGCATTATCGTGTTATGTGTCATATATCATATATGGCTCCGTGTTAACTATCACAGAAACATAACAACTAGGTCTCAGGGGTAGCAATGCATCTGCATTTTGACCTCTGGTCTTTGTGTAAGTGTGTATAGGGTGCAGACATCGATTAATGTTAATGTAAACTGTATGCTTGCTTTCCACCTTCATTACATCAAAAATAAATGGTAGGTAGATAAATCTCCTGTCGATGCACCCACTGGTCTAAAAATGGCACATGGTATTTGGCAGGCAGGTAAAGTATGAAACTGAAATCCTCTTTGAGAATAATATCGTCTGAAATTAAAGGAAAAACGGAAAGAAAAATTCTACTTCGGGCAGGAATTGAACCTGCGGCCTCAGGATAACCAGTCCAGCCGCTTTACCACTAAGCTACCGAAGTCCCTAGGTGGTTATCCTGAGGTTGCAGGTTCAATTCCTGCCTGAAGTCAATTTTTTCTTTTTCTTTCCGTTTTTACTTTAATTTCTAAAGTTCACTCGCATGTGTTATTGGGAAAAATAAATAAGTAGTACAATAATATCGTCTTGCAACTGTCTTATCAACTGCTGTGGATCCGTGAAAAATGTGAAGCCGAATATGTTGAGCCCAATCCTAAATATCAAATTCTCGTTAGTTCCATTTATTTGCATAATATATGAGTATACTCGTATAATACTTTATTGAAAATCTTCAAAACTACCTCCTTTATTGAAAATAGTATATGTTTGAAAAGCATTCTGATACATTATCTACATAAGTGGCGCCACTTTCTTACTCGACTACAGGTACGACAGGTCCACCAATATGAAGAAAACTATGAATTATTTATACATCAAATTATCTCAGTATCATTTTAATCCGTCACAACAATCTTTACAGCAGTTTAGTCATCATAAAACAAGTAAATAACAGTAGAAATTGACAAGTGCCGTCATAAATAGTCAACTATTATTAGCCCCACGCGTCTAGCGATCTCTTAGAAAACATCAGCAGATACGGCTATACTTAGCCTGGCTTCCTCCACCCAGCTTGCTGTGCCACTTGCTCCGAGCGTTGGCGCCACCAGTACGATCGGCAGATTCGATTTATTGCCTATATCCTCACGCCGGCCGCTACACCTGTATCTGATTTAATGTGAACGCTGAACAAGTAAGGGAACATTTATTGCGTATTGCGCAACCGTGCCGCCAATTACTTATCGATATCGCGACCATTCATTCCTAACGTATAAATTGGAACGCATTTATTTATTGACGTGCTCTTGAACTAGAGCCATGAAAGTATAGAACTCGTTATCGGCCAAATATCTCTATGATTACCGCTTCGATGATCTAATAAGATGCAAGCCAGTTTCGCGCAACCGTAGTTTTCGTTGCAAAATTTCACCGAGGTACACCTTAAATTTACACCTGTCGTTGCTTTCACGTGTTTCTTAGGTACCTACGCTCTGTTTGTATTCGTTCGACGTTATCAATGTATCAGAGATCGTTGTCGAGTAGGATTCGTGTAACATACAAGGCCGACTGGCTAAACTCTCTCCGGCTATTGACTACCCTGTCTGTTCAATATTGTTCACACCAGGGACTTGTCCCAAGCGCGTGTTGTGACACGCGACACTTTCAGTCCAAACAAGATCTCATTAGCTCTTTTATGTTACGGAAACCAAGAACTTAATGATCCATTTGATATTATCTAGTAATACGACAGCTGAAGTAAGTGATGTTTCGCAATGTCTGTTAGGTAAGTATAGATAGATACCTAATCTGCAATTTTTTGGTTGAAGTAAAAAAAATAACTAACTGATATTTTGTATCACATCCGTGCTAAAACACAACATAGTATTTTTTTATGATATTAGAGAGTAATAGGGCATTGAATAATATTTAAATGGATCTCAAAAATCATAACTGAAATGAATTTCGGATGATGCATGTTAATTGTTTTGAATTTAATTAGTAATTTCCAATTAATTTCGATTGAATTCATTTACGCGGACTGTACTTTTATTTCAAAGCGTCTTTTGTCAAACTACCAACTATGTATCTAAATCCCAAATGTTATCAAAATTAGTTCAATGGTCTAGCTGTGTGTAACATGCAGACCGGTCAGGCTATTTTCGCAAATTAAGAATTCTCTATCTACATAAAGGATGATTAAAAAAATGAATTAATCTGATTCTTAATAATACCCGATGATCGTTGTCAAAGGTGTTGTATTAGTTACACTTTTCGAAGTCCCGTATCACACTCGTAGGTTTTACAATTTGTGGATGGTAACGAGGAAAAATTTGCAAAGAAGTACACCTAATTGATCTGTTGAACTGTTGTACGCAGATTCAGAATTTTAGTTTCAAAGTCTTAAAAATCTTTGAATTGCAAATATTTTTTACAAAAAGCAACCGACGCGCTCCCTCCACGATTATATAAAAAAGAGACAGAAAAAATTGACGCGCAGATGTGGGGCTTCGTTTCGGTAGCTTAGTGGTGCAACGGGTTAGTTCGATCGCCGTCCAAAAACAAATATTTATTTCCATTTTTTATATAATCTGCTTTAAAAAAAATCAGTGCTTCGCAAATAACGTTTTTAGGATGCCACAAACCATGTAAGGTGATCTGGGAATTACGACTTAACTAAAGCAGTTTGAAACTGCCCTACATTGCGGTACAGTTCAATGTCTACTTTACATTCTATTAGTGTCCCCTGTGAAATATATAAATAATTGAGAGCCCGTGTAAATAATTGAAACTCCTTGTGGGGATAGTTCTAATTGGAGCCTTACGGTGTCTACAGTTGGAGAGCGGCATCACAGCTTCGAGCAATAGGTCAATGTTATCGAATATTTATCTTAAAGGAAATAAGCTTCGTTTGTGATAGCCAATACGAATTGGCGCCGTGCCGTAGGGGTATTGCATTGCAAATTAGAAAATGGTCATTTAACAATGCATTGCCATAACTTGCACTCAATCACCTCGGCTTTCTTCAACTGCTTTGTTATTTCACGTTCTTGTTCTCGTTTCAAAATATGGATACTATTTATTATCATTTATTAGGTATATAGCAGCCTTACCATTAGGTACCTTTATTATCAGCCTAAACTGAATAGCTAATTAGCTTAGTGTCGTTTATTTAAACACGCTGTATCACAAACAAATTAATCAAAATTTCGGTAGTTCCTTTATTTTATAAAACTCGGGTCCACTTTTTTTTACTGTGATCCTGACTATGGCTTTTTCTAGGCTTTCAAATTGTTTTTAAATTAAAAACTCGCATGTGTTATTGCGAAAAAAATAAATAAAACCATTCAAATTATATTCATATTTAGTATGGCCCTAAGCCTGCAATTCGGTGGGTAAGTGAATTCTACAGCCCATATATTATATATCTACACAAAAACCGGAAATCCTAAATGCGTTGTCTACCTTGAGACTTTAGTTCTTTTGCATCTGTTATAGTTATTGCGGAATAAAACATACATACAACTTTTTTACTGGCGGTAGAGCTCGAGTGACGGAGCTCGCGGGCGTAGGCACCACCGCATTACCTAATATACTTGCCGCTAAATGGTAGTGTTCAGCACTATCGTGTTCCGGTCAGGTGGTAATGTACGGCCTTGTAATTTCCGGCACAGAGATAACACCTAATGCCTCAGGAGTGGCAGCGCATCTGCATTTTGACCTCTGGTCATTGTGTGGGTGTCTATAGGCTGCAGTCATCACTTAACCTCAATGTGAACCGCATGCTTGTTTGCCACTTTTGTTAAATTAAAAAAAAAAAAAAAATACAATATCTAACCGGAACACGATTGTGCTGAGCACTATAATTTGGCGGCAGGTGAATTAGATAATGCGGAAGTTCTTACGCCCTCGAGTTCCGACACTGGAACTCTGCCAATGTATTCATCATCAATATTCAATTAATCATCAGGTTAAGTATAGGCATCAGTTGTCTGGTTCACCATGTAGCCATAGTGATTGAATACGTCAGTAGTTTAACAGTCAGCAATACTCAGAATTCTTACTGGTGGTAGAGCTCCAGTGACGGAGCTCGCGAGCGAAGGCACCACCGCATTACCTAATATACTTGCCGCTAAATGGTAGTGTTCAGCACTATCGTGTTCCTGTTATTTCTGGCACAGAGGCATAACACCTCAGGCCTCAGGAGTGATAACGCATCTGCATTTTGACCTTGGTCTTTGTGTAAGTGTTTATAGGCTCCAGTCATCACTGTACATCAATGTGAACTGCATGCTTGTTTGCCACTTCTATTACATAAAAAAAAACCTTTATACTGAGAAATGTAAGTGAAAATCTCAAGTATCAACTTATAAAAAATGAGCTGAAATGAGAAAGAAACACTTTTTCTTGTAACATTAATCTATATTCTGATAATACATTCACAGTAATTAAATATTTACAATATTTGCCAATGTTAAGACATTCTACATTTCTAATGCGAGGTCCTTTATGAAACCTTCTATGATATATTTACATTTATAACTTTCATTATATGTACAATTTCATATCGAAACATATTTCATAATAAAGCACAGTTATTTGCAGTAAAGACATCTTTCATTTGTATAACAAATTATAGACGTATTTTACCCATTCATATAAATTATCCAGTTACAAATTTGGGATAATTGGACCTAACACACTTTTGGGTTGGTACACTATAAAAACTTAAATACTTGCGTCAATCCATCAACGTTTCAGTAAGTATGCTGTAACGTAAAACAAATATAATGAGATCATTAACCAATACATATTGACCTTATATTTCTAACGTTTAAGGAAAGAAATATGGTTACTGGTACAAAGGGCACATATTTACATAATTATAAATTGAATACAAAGTATGGATTGGAACGCAAATAAGTTCATTTGTATCTTTAGTGTCCTTAATACATCAATTAAAATGCATTAAAGACACTCCCAGGAATCTTATAGCTAAAATTATTCTAACAGTCTATTGATTCTATATAATAAAAATAAATAACTTAAATGCTAAGCGACGGACGTTTCTTTCGTACACTCTTGTTGTTCTTTCCGAATATAGTTCCGATTACCTGTGAAAGAAAATAAAATGTTTTATTGTTTGTTATCAGTACCGTAGGTTTTCGGAGTACCTTTTATCTGAATCCGATATCATTGATGAAGTAGAGGGAGACTAAAGCATCTAATAATTTCTACGGGCGAATTGGTTGTCATGCCAATAGCTTTGGAAACATTATGTTACAAGCAGCGTTCAATCTGATCTAAATGTTTTACACCTTACAAGGTTCGTTAGGAACTCGCAGTAGGTACCCCTTGTTCTGGACCATTGGACTCTATCATGCTGATAGAATATGACCAAAATATGATTTTAATCAAGAAATGACGTAACTTCACGCCTGTAATCCCCGAAGGGGTTGGCAGAGGTAAATGCATGCATTCAAGCATACATGCAAACACCCACGATTAAACGGTTACGTTTTTGGCCCATGTAACAGGTGGCGAGCCTGTTGACATCTTCGGGCACATTACCAAACTTCGAAGTACTGGAAAATTGCCAGAAAATGGAAAAATCCCAATAGAACCAGAGATAAAGAACTTTACACCATTATCTGTGATAACCCCCTACCCGGGAATCGAACTCAAGACCTCAGCGTAGTAGTAGTGGCCTGCTACCGCTAGGCTACCGAGGCAGTTGAAATTATCTACTAATCGCAGTCTCAACTGCATCCTCGTTCTGCATGACTTGCAGATCTTAAGAGGTTTCTGAAACTTTACTTCCACAACTACAATTGAGGCTACGAGAGAAAGAACAACTTAAGTAACTAAATAGCATCTTTGGATTTCATAACTACCCTCAAATATTGAATTAAAATATCTATGAATGCAATAAACGTTTAATACTGCATTTTTTGGTAAAACAAGCCATAGCGTCAATATATAGAAAACGTATTCCCAATGGAGGTCAATTAACTCTTTTTCGTAAAACCATGTTACATAATTTATTATTTAAACATGTTTGCAGTAACGGCCTCAATCATTATCGATACCTTACCTTAGAGACGGAGTACGCGGCTAGCTTGCGTCGAGGCGCCGGCAAGAGTAGCGCAAGAGCTCGTGCCTCTCTCAACAGCGCATGGAATGCGAGTGCAGCGCCCGCGCACGATTCCGCCGCTGATACCTCATAGAACTGGCACCCGAACCGCAGTGACAACTCCTGACCCTCCTCAGCATGGACCTCCCTAAGAACAAAGAAATTTTTTGTCTAATACCATCTTCATTAGGAAAATAGGTACAGACTCTAATAGCGTTGATAAGTGTCACGTGTCAATATTTCAAGTTTCATTCATAAAAATCATATGATTTTATTGAATCGTAACTAATCAGTAACATCAAAATCCGATGTCAATGAAAATTAATAATTTTGTGGTCTCTGCCAGTGGAGGTCCAACAATAATGACTAACTTAAATACTTTAAATCAAAAGATTGACATTCAGCATGTTATTTACTGATACTTGCCTTACAAGGAGACTCTAATATAGGTACGCAATTGATAGTAAGCTAAACAAAAAATTATTAAGAATATACCTGGCGTGTTCGAGGTCTCGTTTATTTCCCAAGAGTGTAACAGCGGCGCATCCTGGCAGTCTTGTACGTTCTAATAAGGATAGAAGTTCTGCTGCGGCGAGGAAGGATCGGCGCTCACACACCGAATACACCACCGCGAACGCATCGCCCCATCGCACGTGGTCCGCCAGACAACCCCGGATCTAAACAATCGGAAAATAACCATTAATTTTTTAACGCTCTTAGACGCAACTCTAAATTTGGTAGTTGAAGGAACTGAGGCAGACGAAGACAAATCAACGATGACTAAAATTATTATAATTGATCTATTTTTGTAAATAGGATCAAAGAACCGAATGATGAAGAAGCGAATGCTGATGTTTATGATGATTTATAAGACGATTAATTAAATTTTTTCTAGAACAGTTTTTCACAAAGTTCCTAGAAGTGTTTGGTGGATGGTAGGTAAAGAAACAGGCAAATCGAGCAGAAATTCGAACAGATGTGTTAAGTTTAGTATCAGAAAGACGATTATTTTAGAATAAATAACTAAATTGATGGAAAATCTGGTCAGGAAGCAATTATTTAACCTGTGATTGAAGAACGACGAAGTATACCTACGCATTTATTTCCTAGAGCACTGTTGATGATTGAACATTTATTGACAAATTGTTCGAGTAACGGAAATGCAATCAGTGTTTTCTAAATGTTATGACACATTTAGTGTAAAGTGATAGTTTCCTACTCTCTCGAAAGCGGAAAGCAAACATATTACATACGATACAAATACATCTTACGGCGACACTGAGAAGTCAGACTTCGGCGCGACGGATAAAATCGCCAGTCCCTTCCGATATAATTACGAAAGTGAAATGTTACCTGTACGAGTATGTTAGCCTGGTACTCAATCACGGTCTAACAACTGAACCTGAATAAGATATCGTGTATAGATATGACAGGTTTCATACAGGATATTCTACAAGCCTTCGAATTTTTGCTAATATACGAGTATGTTTTATTAATTTTATATTCTTATAATCAAAATTTCAAAACGATCCAGCACTAATAAAACCAGAACATTTTTAGGTACCTACTTTAAATATCAAGAAAGGTATTCAGTATGTGCAAAATAACAACGCAGGAAGTAAAAACATATTAAACAAAAAAAGATAAAATCAATATTGTATAACTATCAATTAAGATCTTCGTTGATAATGTAAACAGATTCCACGCGTTCACAGCCGCGTGAAAACGCTACTAATAAATAATTCAGGTAACGCAGCCACGAGATAAAGCTGCACAACCGTGTCAGCGGCTGTGCTAAATAAAATTATCACCGATTGCGCGGACGAGACATCGGCCATCGATTAAATAAGCCGTCACATTCCGATGAATACAACACATGTAATCATTCGGCCAATATTCATAACAATGACTTGCTGTTTCAAATTACGCAACCCAATGACTTCGACGCGAACAAATTTCACCTACTTAAACCTAGAACTCCACTACAGAATCTGATAAGGCGAGCCCTTGTAATAAATTCGGTATAATTAAATTGTACGCCGTACATCAGGCGCCTGCCCGCAAGCAGAGCCTGTCACAGATACCATCTCCATTGTTTGCCGTTTAATTAAGTTTGGTCCCATCTATCTCTTGATTAACCACTTCCTATTGAGACTATTAATGTCGAATGTTGAGCTATGGAACATGATATAAAGCTTATAACTTGTTATGTTGTTGAGAATGTACAAATTCAATTTATTAAAATGCAATATGAGTGTGTATTTGAGTGAAATTAGGTAACACACCTCGCCGTCGGCGCATGTTGATCAAAGGTTTACCTACCGCTCATGCATAAAATACAATTCAATATAAATATGCAAGATGAGAGGTTAAATTTGTTTTGTTTATTTAAAATACCGTGTTTTCTTTTTAGCCACACTTTAAGCTTATTGCAACGCGAGCGGTTCATTCAAAAGAATAAAAAATGTCTCGACGGCCTGTACCTACTTTGAGACGAAGGGTATAAAATGTCCATCAGTAGATGACAAGCAGTCGACAGAGCCGTATTAAGTTATTAAACTGGTGAGATCCGATCATTTCTAAATTATATTGTTAATTGTTGGTCATGATATTAAACATATCTGGCACGGTGCGCAAGATTTTTCGAGGTTGATGCACGATTTTAAAATTTATTCGGTGGTATTTTGCAGTCATGAGGATTGTCCATAACTTGTGGTTACAAGAGCAGGCGATTTCGCACACGTTAAGCCAGTTTCAAATTACGTCTTATGTCAAGCGTGCAACCGGCCAACAATGCAACTTTTTGAAAATGGTCCTTCGACTCCATATGTAATGCAAATGATACCCGACGGTTACATTACAAAATATTTGAAAGGGATTTAAAAAATCAACTTACCGCACAATTTGAGGTGTCTAAAATCTCAACTTCCGACACCGCACCGTCGAACGCTACTCTATGTTGATATAGGAAATCTGAAACAAACCAGTTCACTTGTTATATGGCCTAGTGAAGAAAATTATCGATGACGTAAATTACAAGGTAAAGGTTATCGCTTAATTGCGTAAATTGGATACAGTGCGTCGGAAACGTAAATGGCAACGATTACACTAAACTATGCGTTTTCAGTATAAGATAGAGCACTTCCTGCTTCAGTAAAGTAGACACAGTTTACAATAAGTTTTATATTTGTAACACTTTTTCAAGTCAAGTAAGTGTCTAAGTCACAAACAAACATAGTGCTCACATGATGATTGGTTGTATATCGTTGTTATTGTATGTAACACTATAAATGTCTCTATGGATATTTACACAAGCCCGATATTGTACGTTCAAGCATGATACGTTATCCTCCTGAAATCTTTTACCTTTGCCTTTGTAGTAGAAATCACGCAAAAATGTTCCTTGGTTGTTGGTAAAGAGTTTCAATAAACCAATTTTTCTAGGCTTTAAGTAAGCGTATTTGCTGGTTACAATTATGTGTCTTCCCGTCATCGACGACACAACGCAGCTGTTCTATCGTCGATGCTTCCCACATATTGTGCAAAATAGATCACCTAACAGATTTCCTTGTTACATATTTTGATCTTAGTATCAGATACATATACCTACTTAAACTGGTGTTGTTAATTACTTGAACCAACGTATCTTTATTACAAAGGGAAAAATGGTTTCAGGCATACCCGAATCAAAACCTTCGGGCCTAATCCGCCAGTTATTTTACCAAAAAGGTTCCTTTAAACCTCAATAGTTTAGATTGCAGTATTGTTAGAAGATTGACTTTGTATAGCCCATCTCTTCTATTTTTGTCTCTTTAATGTATTGGTGTTCAATAGAGTAGGTATATATTATAATTAATTTAACGGTTAAGTATCCGGAAGAACTTTTAATAACATTTTAAAGCTTTGTGATCGAAAATTTTGTTTGTATTTAATTAGTAAAATGATCAAATAGGATAATGATTTAAGTATTGATCATACAATTATATTGCCTTCACTGAGTAAACTTTCTCATTAACTTTGCCGCCTACTCTTTATTTCTTGGGATAAAAATTACAACTTCTATATCATACATTTCCAAAAAGTTCAAATCAGAATCAAAACGAGATTACACGATAAGGTACAAACGATACAAAATAGCTTGCCTATATTATAACATTGTTTTAATATTTTTACCACTTACTGTATGTAGGTACCTTACAAATTATCTCGATGAAGTTATTTGTGACCATGATTGTAAATGTTGACGTAAACCTACACATAATTGCTTTTATTGTTTTGCATTGCGTAAACTATCTACACCAACCCGCATTAATTAAAATACTGTTATTTGAGAAATATATATTAAAACGTCATCGTGTGACGCAAAAATGTGTAATTGCTAAAGGTCGGAAGGAACAGATTTCATTCCATTAAAAGCACACGAGCGGTCTTAAAAGTGAATTGACGTTAATTGTATAAATGAAGTCGGTTGAGTGTTATTGTTATTGCAAGGTACAAATAATTAAGGTAAGTTCAGTATTCTGCTGCATTGTTCTTTTAAAGATACCTACATCAATAAATACTTCAATGAAAGTTTTAATTATGCGATTTTCAACCAGTACCTACTGCACTTAATACCGTAAATTAATCTATTGTAGAAGTCCAAATAACAGAAATTACTGTACTAAAAGGAACATTACCGTTTCTCGGTAAAACCTAAACCTAATTCTGTTAAATATACTTCAAAATTTGATAGGATCTTTGCAGACGCAAAATCAAATATAAATGATATTTTGTGTGATAGTGAAATAAATTCTCTTATTTTAATGTTCAATGATAATATAGAAAGTATAATCAAGTATGTTGTAAAGGATTATTATAGGAAAGCAACTTACCGCCAGTGGAGCTATATTCGCCGATGTACCTCTTCGTTAGGTAACGCACAACCACCGCTGCAACAAACAATTATAAATTACTATTATGGAAAAGAAGCAATACATCGTCATTGGGTCATTACATTCCACTTTCTACTGGTCATTTGATTAGACTTTTCACGTGACCACTCCTGGAATTCCCATCAGAGGGTCGTACACATAAATAGTGATCAACGAGAATGACAAGGCAAGTTGCGTGAATAGGCAACAGGCTACCGAAGAAATGAAGTGTGAAGAATCCTGCCCGCCATCAAAGGGAACTACATATTCAAAAAGCTGATTGCTCCGTCAACGAACATGGACGAACGTAGAGAGCCTTTTGTAATACAACAGTGATTGAAGTCTATTTCGACGATGTAAACATGTGTTTTATTATTGGCTTTTGGCTTTGTGGGTTCATGTATTTTTTGTAAGTTGCGTCTTTAATATGTAAGACTTGTTCCTTCGCTGGATGTCGTACCATTATTATTGAATCACTTTATCGTTTCTTTAGATTCGATTATATTTTAATAAACTCAGGTATTAGATTTAATGAATATATGTATATTCCAAAGTCAATTTCTTTGTTTACTTCTAAAGGTCGATAGACCAGAAGTTCGACTATTTTACTGAAGGGTGGTTAGTTGGGTACTGTCTATGTTCTTATTTTATTGAACAGGGTGAGTTACAGTTATATTTGAATGATTTAATTATTACACATTAGAATTCCATTAATAAGATCTAAACCTCAACAAATTAATGGTGAAATATTTTGTCAATATTAATAGGTAGCATAATAATACACTTCACAAGTTGAGACTGATATTCATGTTACCTACATCCCACCACTAATAAACATGTATTTATATCTTAGAAAGCAAACAGTTGAATACAACACTATAATTCTCTAAGGTATAACTACAGTAAATTCAAGTGAATATAAATAACATTAACAATGTGAATGTCATGTGTCCCCATCACACGTGTACTCCGGCAACTACAAATCACCCAAGTCGACAATCGTCCAATTGGTCACTTACACCAGCTACATCAATAGCAGAAAATTGCAAGTTTGTTCCCGTTTGAATAGGCCGTACATCATTCGTATAATTGTGATGTCAAACAATAACGTAACCATTAGGTATTGAATTATCGTAGTCACAGCGGTATACTGTCAAGAGGCATATTCCCCAAAGGGTCCGTTGTTACCATTCAGGTCGAACTATAGCTTGCACAACAAATGCCCACCACGGTCTTATGCAACTGCGATGTAATGTCGCATGACAATGCACTTGAAATACATTCCATACGCATTCTAGTTCAGACGAGCGGAGCAAGCTATAGTTGATAATTGATTTCCGTGATCCACCTCAAAATGGCAGCCGGTTAATAAAAACGGCTTGAATAACGTCATTCGCTCTTTTTTAGTTTAGTAGTAAGTTTTATTCAGAAAATTAATTTTGTCTATTCCATTAAAACTGACATCTTTTCAGGATATAGCTGGGTAGGCAAAGCGAGACTAAGAGAGAAAAAAGGAAAATCAAAGAAAGCAAAAACGAAAAATATCTAATTTTAATGTTCATTTGTGCTTTAAAGACAATTACAATATACATTCACTATTAAATTAATAATTTTCTAAATGTAACCACATTTAATTGAGATCAAGAATCTGACAGAGACTGTTAGACGTCCTGAACAAAATTTTTAGTCCCTTTTTTTATTGTTAAACCTATTAAAATGTTCTTTTTTAAGTTCGTCTTACATTACCGACAGGTGTCGCTCAATCTGTGGTATCAGTGTGTTCATCAACATGTCTTTCATATGACACCTGTCCTGCTATAAAACAATTGTTCGCTTGGGAATATGAAGACTTACGACATACTAAATTGCGCATTATCACGAACTTAAACGCGTCTCTATTAAGCGATGTTAAAAGAGTTACACCACATATTGCAATCGTAATTTTATAATCAAATCTAACGTGAAAACATCGTGGCACAGCTTTTGTAGGGTCGTGAAGTACATGATGCCAACTTTGAATAGAAAAATACACAAATAGATAATCTTCAGCTGTGAGAGCAGGCATTATAATATGCACTTTGATGTTTATTGTCCATATATGAAAGAAATAAAAAATAAGAGACGCATAATACAAAAGTTGATGTTATCACGAAACTGTCATCCCTTCAGAAATTGCGCAAATTAAAACTATTCGTAGTACTAATTCACGTGAACATCGCAGATCTTTTTCACTGTTCTGTGTTGCAGATATCTATAATATAAAAATAAGTCGAGTTTTCCTTCCTGACGCTATAACTCCAGAACGCACGAGCCGATTTCCACGGTTTTGCATTCGTTGGAAAGGTCTCGGGCTCCGTGAGGTTTATAGCATAGAAAATTTAGGAAAAATATTTATAAAACGACATCCACGCGGGCGAAGCCGCGGGCAACAGCTAGTTATAAATAAAATATTTCAATAGACAACTCGCTTATTCCTGATGGTACATAAGCTTCGTTACTCGATCTCTTACAAATGAACGATATCAATGCTTTAACTACCTCGATGACGTAGGAGGACCGGTACCATACGAGAACGACTGAGGTCCTGAGTTCGAGTCTGGAAAAAATGTTTCCGATGATGTCAATAAGCTCGCTCTGATACATGGGCCCAAAATGTAACAGGCATCGTGGGTGTACACAATGCATGTGCATGCATTCAGTCATACATTTACTTACTCTTCGCCGATAAAGTCATGAAGTTACATAATTCTTAACTTTAGAGCTTTTCATAAAACTGAATATGGCGACGCGGCGTTCTGTCACAATCAGATTATCCTTGGCTGTTCACCGCAATTAAGTTTATTGATATATTTTTCTGTCGTTAAAGTAATGAAAACGTAAATCAACGACCTTCGAAAGTATGATCAGCGGCGAGCAACAATAAATCCACACAGGAGTTATTATCGCGCCCATTAAATCCGAATGTCAGCTAAATTACCATTATAAAAGTTTAAGCTTAATGAGACTTCATAAACAAAAGCCTTCGAACAATATTACTTTGCTCCACGGTTTATGGAACGCGCACAGAATTCCACACTCTCAGTTTCGTTTTATTTTTTGTATCCTCGTCTGCAATACGTATTAAATATAAACATTTTACTTTCTCCGCGATCCGATTACGTAGTGATAAAGTTTCAACAGTCCAGTTTTAAATTCGAATGAATAGAATTGAACAATACTTTTTTTGTTGTCGCACTAATTTTATCTCAGCAAAACACGTGGGCTGGTTCTCATCTCATCAATATTGTCTAGACAATCTTTTAATAAACTTCTAGTAGTGTTTTTTAATTTTATGATCATTGAACCATATAAGACAAATTACGATGATCAAACAACATGGCACACGTGGGTTGATAGATGGTACGCCTTAGAAACAATGGGTGTCGTATCGACAGGGATCTAAAGGGTAATTAATAGATTACTGGCTCCATCCATCAAATGTCGGCTCGGCTTGACCACAGGTACGTTGACGTGCTGCGCTCAAAGACATAGGTCATTCAGAGTCGCCAAACCATCAATATAGTACATACCGTTACGTTCGTTCTTTAACCAAAATGAGTAATTGTTTATCCACTTTATACGCGTGATAGATCTTTTGACCTCAGATACGCCTCATTACCCTTATGCAATAAGAGAATATTGATATAATATATTATCTAAGCCGCTATAACTTGATACCGGTACATTCCGGTAGCTAGCTAATGAATATCTAACATTTATCAAAACAGAAACGGAGAAAAAGCGAGCGCGTCGACTATTCGACTTCTTATTAAAGGATGCCGTTAGACGCGCTTTCGTAATCAAGACGAATTAATGTTCTACTGAATCGCAGATTTATCTACATAAAATTGATTCTTTAAAGCCAATCATTAATAAGAAACGTTTCGAATGAAAATGTGATTCGTTGCGAGTAGATAATCACATGGTGTTGGGTGTTGCGATGGCACTGATTGCTATCGTTCAGTGACGTGACCCAAATCTTCGAATTTTGGAAGGCCAAATATAACGGGATGTTTTCAAGAGTGAACTTGGTTGCGATCGGTGTCTCGAGTAGACAGGATCCACTTTAAAAACAATTTAGTAGGATCTATGAAGAGGTAATGAATAAAGCGCATGCGAGCGGGGGCCGGTCCGTCAGCGATCGGGGTGCAATTAGGGCGGTGCAATTACAACCAGTCGGCGGCGAGTCGGCCGGTGGGTCAACGAAGCGATTTCCCGACGTGAGTCGGACGCCTGGCGCCAAACCGCGTTGTGTAACTTAAGCATTCGCATTAACGCTCCTCGAGGCCGTTGATCTATACATATAGACTTTTTTTGCAAACTGTAACGTTACGTTGGTTACGTGAATTTAGATCCTTGATGTAACTGGTAATTTTGTAGCTCCGGCTTGGAGTTTGGTAATGTTTCCATTGGAATATCATTTGCGTAAGGATATTTGAGTTACTCAAAGGTAAAGATAGGTTATAAATAAAATGCAATATCTGTTCCTATCTAAACAACAGTAGAGAGAACAACTGAAACACCAATTTAAATGCTCATTCTCAATATGCTCTTAGATATCTTCTGCCAATCAAAGGATATATTGATTCAGCTAAATAAGAATACCTGCTTATAAATCTCGTTTTATAAATATTACTTACAGCAATATATATAAATCATAACAGTCAAATATCAAAGTCGATCGATTCAACCATTGCAATCAAAAATTACCATCATAAAAATTACTTACGATACTGAAATGCATCATATCACGTTTTACCCGACACGAGGTTAAAATGGATTGCATATTTGGCATTGAATGTAATGCCGATGCAGACAGGATCACTTTAGATATATTTAACAAATAGTTCAAAGATCAGCTATCAGTATTTGACAGCGTGTATTTGATAGGGCTGGTATTACAAAAGTAGGAGCCCGTAAGCCAAAGGATTACTGATAAAATAATTAAGTTCCAAAAATCAGGTACCGGTGGTTACAAATTACGTGTTTCTGGATTTGATAAAACTGGTGTTACAAAAGAAAGAGCACATTCCCAATTAATTATTATTGACAATCTATATAGGTACTCAGTATGACTATTATCACATCGTTTCCACCACAATGGGACAAATCTCTGTATTGTTCCAAATAGGCTTGTCCACAGCTTGAAGGGGAAATTAAAGAGGGAAGGGCGGATGCTTGATTATTATAATTCTTGTGATTGAATGCGGATAAAAAAACGATTCTCGAAACGAAACGACCGTCATGTATACTTTCGTAGTTTTTTAATAAAATCCTAAATACTGTCCGTATTTACGTAAATCCTATATAGCGAATTATTTTTCCTCCGAGTACCAAGCGAGGTGCAGTACCCGGGATGTTGCAAGTGCACCGACGATAGGATTTTTTTTAATTCCGAGATAAAACTTGTTATAACCTATGACCTAATATATGCTTTATTTAAATGTGATGAACTAATACTGGTAAAGATTATCTGTCGTGAAATACAAACGAAACAATAATTTCGAAAGAACTTCTTCGTTACCGGGAAAACAGATATTTGATTTTGCAAGACATGACGGAATGTTGTAACATTGGTATAATAAAAACTAATAAAGGCAAAATGGAAACCGCTTTTAGCTCACACTTCAACTCTCAACCGATATTACGCCATTGAATTTTACAGACTAAACAATGGACGAAAGCATTCAGTAAGAATTCAAACATTTGTAACTACTCAAGCAAAAAATAATATGTCATTCACAAGAACATGTAGGTAATCAATCGACCAATTAACATTCTATTTTAAATTCTCATTTGTTTCCCATTTGTAAACCTATGTGTCTCAATGTTCATAAAGTCGAAGGCATGAATATCGAAATATTGTACGTATAGATCATATGCATATACACTTACCTACAGTCGACATTAAATGACAAGTAGGTACCTATACTTTGGAAGGATATTTTTTTAATGGCTATTCTTCAGGACATTCTTTTTTTTACTGGTGATAGAGATCCAGTGACGGACAGACGGAGCTCAAGGGTTTAGGCATTACCTATCGTTTTCAGGTTTAAATTATGTATGGCACCGTAATTTCCTTTACAAAGGCAGCTTGATCCTTAGAAATGGCAACGCAGCTACATTGTTTCTGGCTTTTGTGAATATGTTTATACGCTACATTATTAATTTCCCATCAATATCAACTGTATGCTTACGACTTTCATAATATAAAAAAAATCTTAGTTGCAATAATAAAAATAAACTGTCCATATGTCTCAAGTTCAACTGTCACTTCTATTAACATATCAAAACTGTATTTAAAAACACAACGATCAATCAAGATAGCTACGCAAAAATGCAGGTTAAATGCAAGGCAAACTGGCAGACGACCTACGGTGGAAAGGGTCACCGGCGCCTTTAGATAAGTACGTCAGTGTGAGGAAAGTTGCGTCGCCAACCTTGCAGGGAGGCGCGTGTTTGCCGGAACATAAATTCGCCTTGATAGTATTCAAGGAATAGTTCATTATTGACGTTTACACAAGTGTTAACCGATCACTTGATTTTTTAATGTCTACTCACTTTGCAAAGATAAACATATTTAAAGTTGTTGAATTCATTCACTCTACCTCGCTATCGACACCGTCTCAAATCATTGTTCATTCGTCCCGTACGTGTGATAGGAGCTAGATACATTACTTCTAAATATAAAAGATCGATATAAGTTTATTAAGTATCATTATTTTATTCTTTTAATTACGCCAACAACCTAATAAACTAATAAAAGTTAGGTACTACAGCCATCTACAGCTTACACGACATCCTACTCGCATAATGCCCGGCCATGAGGGAATTTAGGAAAATACTCTCTTAATGGACTTCTATACTCCCCTAAAAACCTACATACCGAATTTCAGGCTATGCCTTGTCTACCTGTCACTCAATCACTCAATTACGCAGTCAGGAAGTGTTTTACTTAAAGCCATCCTTCAGAACCTGCACTATTTTAAAAGTTGATAATAAGCAGGTGATTCAGTAGGAAAAGTAGAAGGTTTAGACTTTGCTAGAATGACAAAAATTGGACGGAAAGTAACCGCAAAAATAAAATTTCATACAAAATCGTACAATATTCAAAATTTAATATTTTAAAAGCTCCAGAGCAAGATAAGTGCTAGAGTTGTTAATATAAATAGCGCCACGTTTCTCTTTTATGAAATCAATTTTTTTTTTTGATAGAATTTGTAGTATAGTACCTACATGGTATATTACCTACTTGATATTAAACTTAGAATAAGATGACGATATGTGTAACATAGCAACGTTGTGTATTGTCACTTGTAAATATATACTCAACTGGAAACTATCTTATTATTTTATAACACTATTTAAATGCCTTATACAACAGAATTCATTGGCTAGATAAAGACAAGCTCCTTTGCTCATCAGTTCAACCATGATAAATTTTGAAACAAAATTCAATTCTTTAATAACATTAGATGTTGAAAAACGTCTTGTGACTACACCATACTAAACGCACTTGGAATGTTGCAGGGTAGACTCAGTTTAAATTAATATGGTCTTCCACCCTGTACATTTACTAAACCATTGTATAAAATGTAAAATATAATAATATCAATAAACTTAATGTCAATTAGATTCAGTTCCGCATATTAAAGCTACGTTGCCCTACAATCTGCTTCTAGGTGGCTCGAATGGAATCCTTATTAGGCATTGTGGACTCTTGAAACGCTTTTAAAAGGCTAATCTACTTTCAAGGTGTCATGTATGTGAGACGTTTTATACCCAAGTCATGTTTTGAATTTGTTTAATTCTGAGAACATTTAGATCTTTTATACCGAATTATTTCTATTCCGGCTACGATGTAGAGCAAATTATTATTAACTGTTATCTATAGTCATCTAAAGTCTAAAGTAACTACAGTAAAAATTTAATAAATACATCTAAAAAAAGATACAATATCTCACATTTTTTATATTTCACATTATAATAATTGCAATTGTAGACATAATCAGCATAATATAGTCAAGGAACACAAAAGACGAATTCCTAGATAACAGAACCAAATCGATTTATGTACTTAATGTAATGTAAATATTTTCTTTCCTAATTTAGCCATGGACTGTGAAAATCTGAAGAGCCTTACAGTTGTTTGCTCTGAAAATACCTACCAGATCTGATTTTATTTTGTTCACTAAACCATCTTCAATACCCCACACTTCTGCCACTACCCAAATAACTAGTGTTATGCTAAGCATTTATAAGACGTTAAATTACGATATTGTCATACCTATAATGTAACAAAAATGGTAAAAATTATTCATTTAGAATAATGTGAACTCGGTGATAACGTGAAACACACTACACACTATAATAGGAAAAAATTGCAACTCTTGGGCTTCTGTCACTGCAAGTAAACTCGTCAGATCGAAGGTATCAGCCCCTCAACACAATATTAATTACATTCAAGTCTTCGATTTAACGTCAGAATAAAAGATAAAATAAATCTTAATGGTGCTTTTTGTCTCTCTCTTTGAAAAGATTATATTACTTTTCTGAGGAACAGATAAAATTACAACAATGATCGTGTGCAAGGCGCTCGCAATTTATACCATTAGTCGATGGGACAGTCAAACAAGTAAGTAGAGTTCGAAAGAAACATCATCGTCATAAATATCAATAAAGGAGATGTTGCGAGCTCGGCTCTGGTTTGTACACGTCCTCAAAAAATGGGTAAATTAAAGAAGAATCCGAAAAAAATACCGTAAATTTATTCAAGAATATATTTTAGAGTTACAACCAATTTAATTCAAACGATTTTATTATTTTCAACCATGTTCAAAATGGCGGCGATACAGCCGACGCTTGGGATAGTAGATAAAACAAAACTAATGATATTTGTATCTTACTAGTGCATCACATATTAACAAAAAAAAACGATGTATCGAATCGATCAATTTAAAGAAGTTCCAATGAATTTCTTTAAATTGGAAATCGATTAGTATCGATTATTAGTGGAATTTGTCAAAATGATATCGCCCGCCATAGTCGCCATGTTGGTTTTGATTTTGAGCTGCAATTCTAACAGCAAATAATGTTTTGTACTGCAAATAAAGCTAAAAAAATGAAAATATGCAGTAAAATACGTTTTTAAATTGATTTCGCCTGTTAATGATATTGTGTACAATACATTGCCGGAGGTCCATACATTTTTGCAACATCTCCTTAACGAAAAAATTACCAACAATTAAATTAGTTCTTTTATAGTTCACGATTAAAAGTTCACAAAAGGTTAAATGTAAATAAGATGAAATTCATTTATTTTTTGTAAAATATGAAAAAATCGTAACCAAAGGAATTTGAGAAACAAAAAGAGGTAGATGCATAAATATAATTTTCTTAACTGCCTCGGGGGTCTAGTGGTAGCAGGCCACTACTACTACGCTGAGGTCGTGGGTTCGATTCCCGGGTAGGGTTAATGGTGTAAAGTCCTTTATCTCTGGTTCTATTGGGTTATATTCATTTTCTAGAAATTTCCCAGTACCTCGAAGTTTGGTAATGTGCCCGGAGATGTCAGCAGGCTCGCCACCTGTTACATGGGCCAAAACGTAACCGGCGAATCGTGGGTGTTTGCATGTATGCTTGAATGCATGCATTTACCTCTGCCTACCTCTTTGGGGATTACAGGCGTGAAGTTACGTTTACGTACATTTTATTAAAAGGATCTCGTTAATCCTTGTCATTATTATATATTCTATAATAAAAAATATATATATATACCGGCCGAATTGAGAACCTTCTCGTTTTTTGAACTCGGTTAAAAATATAACAATATGTGTATGGAATCATACAATATATGAAACGCAGACAATCATGATGAACAATCAAAGCAAAGAGGTTATCACAAGAATGACACTGAAGAATGCCCTCCAATGGAATGTAATGATAAGCCGCTTTGTACAATAAATATTTGCATGGAATAACCGCATAACTTCACCCGATTATGTCTTAGAGTGTAAACCCATTAAACTGACCTCCTTTTTTAAAACTCGATTAATAAAATTGAATTAAAAGGTGTCTAATGCATTCAAAAGATAAATGAAAATGGATGTACAACCTACACATACCTAAATACCATAAATCTACATGTGATATAATAAAATAACGTAAAAGAAATAGCACAGTGATGAATATAACCAGGAAAGTACCTACTGCGTTTGTTTTTTTAGGTATATATAAATAAATTGACAGTGCAACCTTATTTTCTGGTTTGATTATTATCAGCTATATATCTAGAATTTCCGTAAAGTAGGTATAATATACAATAATATTTTCATATTCTTGAAAACTGTTCTAAAAATGTAGATCCATAAATATTTAGAATTTCTTAGCTGTACAGTCGTTCTGTTATTTTTAGTTGCGTACGGATAAATCAACCTTAATAAATACCTACATCTTAGACTCTATACAAGATTTACGTTTTATGACTAGTACATGCTCGTACCATAGTTTTGAATAAAAGCAATTAATATTTTGGCGCTACTTAGTTTTGATGACAAAACTAAGTAAAATGGATGTTGAACATCGAATCTCTACCTACCGTCTCTACAACTCTACATTCTTAAACCCAACCTATAAATATTTGTTTAAAGTATTAACTATAGAGAATGATAATACAATAAATCACAAACGGCTTTTACAAGACAAGCAAGATACGCGCAATGCATAGGAAAACATATTCGTTGCACTATCACTAGCTATCGCATCTCGAGCTTGCGCACGCGCACAATGCAATGTGAACATGTAAACATTGGCAGCAGTATATTATTACCGTTTTATTATACAACAATGTTTAATATACGCATTCGAATATGCTAAGGTATTAAGATGTTTGTTAGAAATACATAAGATCAAAGATAGATGACAGATTTTTATATAGAGTCATTTGGTTCCACTGAAATGTTATTTGCAAGAAAAGGCTACTTTATTAAACTACTTACAATTTTTTTTGAATGAATGTACTTTTTTAGCTGTTACAGTTAATCAATATAACAACACTAGCTTCAAACATGTAAAAATGATTGCCTTTTAGCTTTAATTTTTTAATTTTTAACACGAAAAGTCTGTTACCGGTCGTAGATCGTTATTACCGCGATATTATGTGTTTTACTGACGCAATTTCATATTTCAGGGCATCGCAATATTACTTTTAAGCCTTTCGAAGCTATCTTGCTTGCGGATCTCATGCTGTACCCGTTACACTTAAGGTTTTTTTATTGTGTTTTCTTTAAAATTTACAGACACATGACATGATGATATGGTTTAACTTATGTCCTTAACCTAATTGGACTTTAATTATTTAATTAATGAAAATAAGTGTCAGCGAATCTATCCACATAAAATTCTCGCGTCACAGATTTTGTTACCAAGCTGCTACGAATTTTATGAAATTTATTTGTGTTAGTATATTCGGTAGGTCTGAGATTAGGTCGTTAAGTATTTTCTATAACGAGTTGGTACGAAGTTCGCTGGGACAGTCATTTTTAGGCACGCATAAAAAATATATTTACTAACCCGATTTTCCACTCCGTGGACTCCCAAGCACCACAACCCTTATACGATTCACAGTCATCTTCATTTGGACAGTTTTTTTTTTATTTCCACTATTTACTAAGTCTCGTTTAATTGAACATTATTAGTGTCTAATCACATCAGTTTGTGCACTTTTCACTTGGAAAAAGACGTCAAATATTATTTTTACGAGTATTTTATCGTAAATTTGTTCGAAAAAGTGACCGGTCACTACTCTACCGATACACCCAACCGTTTGCCGCAAGGTATTCCGTGCGACTGGCAAAGCGCGAAGCCGGTGTCTGCCGCATCAAAAGCGTATGCGCCTCTGATTATACAGCCTCCGTACAGCCTCCGTTCTAGTTTTACGTATACAGTGAGGAATGTCATATAGTTATCTCTTAATGATACTTACTGAATCACATGTCTATGTTGACTGATAGTGATTGTTAAATTCCTTTGCATGATAAAATGCAGTTATCATTAACGTTATTTTTGTTTACTTTAATCAATACGGATTATAGAGTCTAACATAAATAATAAAAATAATAAACAATAATACAATTATGTGATACATAATAGGTATTTATAATATTTGACAGTTAACTATGACTTAAACAAATTCGTAGAATTAAAAACAAAACTAAATAACACATAATATCGCGGTAATAACGATCTACGACCGGTAACAGACTTATCGTGTTATGTCCGTTATAAATTAAAGCTTTAACTCTACAAACAATTAGGTAGGTATTTAACGATTTTAACACAAGAGTAGATACCTAATTGAACACTTAAGACTGAACATTCACCAAATCATGCAAATCGCCAATTTTTAAGCATGTATTTTGTCAAAGCTACTCAATTTTATTAACATGTAAAAATAATCACATTTTTTCTATCATTTTCGTAGGTATTATATTTTACATCAATCACGCCGAGATTTTTTGATCCGATTTGTTTGATACGTGATTGTTTTTTTTTTTAATTTTGTTTAACGAGAAATATCTAGTTGTCATTTGCTCCCCTATATATTCATTAAAAAACACACACCGCACAGTTTTCATTTTGTGGCCATTTTTGTTAACTTGGATGACGTAATTTTTATAAGTTGTAATAGAAACAAACAAAAAACTAAAAATAAAGAACTAAAAATTAAAATATTATAAATGTTTTTACAACCAATATATGTACTAACTTAAAGACCTATCATTTTAGTATGTCTCACTTTTAAGTCTTGCGATCATTTGGTTTTCTATTCCGTTTATCAGATTTTGTTTGTTGTCCACATTTTAATTCTAAATATATTAAAACATTTGGGTTTTTATGGGTATCTAAAACATATAATTCAATCTTATGGATTATTACTTAATTATCTTTCGGAATTATCATTTTGAAGATGTTAATAATAACAATAAAAAGATGTTTAGTATTACAATCTAAACAGTTTTTTTCTAATGAATAGCAAGAAAGCATTCATCCTGTTTAGCACATACTTTTTTAAAATAATAGGACTAATCAAATTTCTCTCAAACGCACAGATATATTCTAACGATTTTCTTCGTAAACATATTACGTAAATGTATTTATTTTGTTCAATTCTATTAGAAAAATAACTAACAAATAAGATCTCTAACCAATGCTAATTAAGTCCACCTTTTGTAGAGTCACGAACATCAAGAGTGAAAACATCAATATGTAGCGAAAGAAAGTGTATTTGAATTTTCCCAACGCTTGCAATTTTTTTCATACAAAAACATCGTTGGCAATCTAAATACTATTTTTTTACTGAATGGATACTTTCTTGTTAATTTTATATACAATTTAAAATTGAAAAACCCATTCATAAACGTACATTAGATGCGTTTTAGCTATAGAATGCTTTGTCTCTGTCAGTGGCATTGTCAAATGTGCAGGATAGAAAAAGACAAAGGAGAATAAAAAATGTCTTTGGCTAAAATGCTAGTTCTGAGTACGAAGCTAAATACGAATGTGGTATAAATTATACTTAAAACTTCTCGAGCAACATCTGACAATATAATAAACTGAACTGACCATATATCTAACAAAATATATGTTTTGATGTGAACGTGATACCTACTCGGATGTAATTTATATTTCGAAATGTAGTATATTATATTACGTCCCGTAGCCAGAAACTTGCTTAAATGTGTTCGCGAATGTCTAATAAGGATTTATGCTGCATATAATAATAATCTACTGGTGAAAGAGGTGATTCAGGATCGTGAAGTAGGACCAGATTCAGATCATCACATCAGCCGAAAAACATGCACTGTGACTGGACTGGATAAAAGACTTCCCCAAAAATGCTTACAACAGGTCGGTTTGTTCGTCATTTTGTGGAGAATATGCCATTATGGCCACGCTTGACAAGCGGATTGACGATCGCAGTGACATTTGTTTTTACGATAAACGGGATGCCATCTCGCGTAATTGGGGTATTAGTAATTTAATCTTATTTTAAGTACAAAACACAGCGTTATACGAGTACTATGTTATGTTTACAGGCTTCAGTATCCGCATACTATCTATGTGAACTGTTTGATTGCCATCATCATTACATAAAACAATAATTCGATAAACAAATTCTAAGCTGTCTTCTATTTATAAATGCTGTCACCGAACCACAAACACCTTGCTCATTTTCGTAAACGTTCCATATATTGCAAAGCGTGGAAAGCGCGGATACGAATGAACTTTCTTAGGCAGTTTAGGCGCGACGCCGACGTGTCAAGGTGAGAGCGACGCGAAGGCGCCGACTTAGGGTTGTCACCGACTTAAAAGTGGTAGAGCTCTTCTCGCGATAGTATCATGGCAGGTTCCGTACATTGATTTGTACAAAAATAAGTAATATACATATTGTATAAAACTGTAACATTACAATCGGAGGTAATTTACGACTTTTGCTTTTACGATTTTAACCCTCCGCTTCTCGATAAACAAGCCGATATAAAATCCGAAATAGATCGAGCTCTGCCTTAAGGTGGGATCAAGAGATTTCGGAATCGGCGTGCGACTGATGAATGTAGAAGGGTCACGAAAGGTGTGTAAGTGTGTAAGAACACCCAGGACCTATTTATATTATCTAGGTACTATTGACACCCCAAGTTCTGTGTACTCCATGCCCTCGTGTCATGGCTCATGGTATCAAACAAGTACCTACTTGACCTCCTCTAGTTAATTTATACCATGACGTTAAAGACTTCTTTAACATTTTCAATGTAACGACACACGCCCTGATTGATTTCATATCACACAAAATAAAACATATTCATATGACAACCCTAAGCTTGCAGCAATAAATTAATTCGCACTGAGACGTAATTGGATCCGCCCCGCCCACGCCGGCTTCCCTGCGTCCTACGGATGGTACAGGTTGGATTAACATAAGTGTCCAACGCCTATACCTAACGTGACCATTTTTACTGTCACTCCAAACGGGACTTATCAAAAGTACTGAAAATGAGGTCTTGAGGCTGCATTTACGGGCGTGAAGGTAGCTTACTAACTCTGTCTTAATCTACATAAAAGGTTCATTTTCCATCACCACAAGAAAAATAGAAAGGCTTATCAATAGTTACTCTCATTATTCTCATAATCAAACTTCAGATCTATTCGATCGATTTTCTTTATCTCTATTCTCTCTTGACTTTACATGAAAAAGGGACAATTTTGCGTCCCAAAGGTGTCTTCGGCGACAAGCTTGCAGCTCACATGAATGGTAGGTTAATACTGCAGCATATAAACATCTTTACTAAAACCAAATGGTCAAAATCCAAGTGCGTTGCCTAAGACCTAAATTGTTTTGCCTCTATGATTGTTATTACGGGGTCATACATTACCATCTCTAATGGTAATCTAACTAACTAGAGCATATCTAACTAGAACACGATAGTATTTAACACTACTATTTGGCTGCAGATAGATTCAGTAATGCGATGATGCCCACATGTTTGAGCTCCCACCCTGGAAGTTTACCATCAGTAGAGCAGGTGCAGAAGGACGGAACTGTCCGTTCAAAATGGGACGTATGGTCACGTTAATTCCTATCCATAATCTCAAGAACTGTGTGGTACGTGTATAGTAAATACACGGCCACTCATTAGAATCCTATCACTTTTCATTAATAATAAACAAACTAAGCAAGTTTTGTGTGTACAATACAATTCTGAGAATGAACAAAGTTCTTATCATTACACAACTTGAGAGCACGCTTCTGTGTATTAACTCAGAAACATTGCAAGTTTGGATTGGATAAATAAATCATTGTAAATGTACGGTCTTCAACTTTTTATTATGATTAGAACAGCAGTCTACTTTAATGGTAAGTGATTACTACAGCCTGAGGAGGATTTATCGTTCCTATAAACATGTATGGACAGCCCTTGAACGTGTACAAAAAAGTTCAATACTTCAATGAGGTGCGTTGCTATCCTAAGGACAGTGGCTCTGCTATATTACTTTAACATTTGCCAAATTACTTATAGCATCTAGTAAAAGATACTTAGAGACTTCTATGAAACTGAATGCGACTTTTATTAACAAGAACCCTACCGTAACAAAGGAATTGTCATAAAACTAAAAGATTTGACAAAAACTACGTTTGTTAGTGCTTAACGATCGCATCAAACATCAAGGCTTAACTTGATTACCAACTTAAAGCACTTAAAGATACTTTGGGACTTCTATAATATTCCGAATGCGACTTTGATTAACAAGAACCCCAAAGAGTATACAAATACAAAGGGTATACAAATATAGGGTTATTCCCTTCCGTAACATAGGAATTGTCGAGAGAATTGTCATTAAATTATTTCAACCATAAAGACTTGACTGAAATCGTACTTTTTGGTGCTTAACGGCTGCATTAAATATCAAGGCTTATCAAGATTACCAACGCTTCATTAATTGTTCGAATAGGTGGAGTTATTGAATCCACAAACATTTAATACTCACTCTGAAATGAGAAAAATAAGTGTAGTATCCGAAATAAACCAGATATTATTAATACAGTACTGTACAGATAGATATTTAAAAGAGATCCAGTTGTAAAATCCCAAAATAAAAATTCTATCAACATCAGTAATTACAAAACCAATTTCTAAACGCACGATTCCGTTAATTTTTTTGAAACAACCTTACTACTGATTAATCAAAGAAATCAAACATTCCATTGGTCTTACAAAATATTGAGTACTTTCGAAAAAAGAAGAAAATACAATTTGCATAAAACTAAGAGCCTACTCGTTTCTCTGTTTATTAAGGAAATGCGACTCGGAAAAAAGCGCTAGCGACATCCAGACGCAAATTGCTCGTTACTGGGCAACTTCCTCGAACAAGCCTTACTGTATTTATGCAATCGTCGTCATAGTGCTGATGGGTCCGCTTTTTAAAGTTACATCCACGATATTTATAGCCGCAGACTTCATTATGCCCGGCATTCTCGCCTTCGTTTCGTCATTCGGTCGTTTCCAATACCACAATTTGCTCTTATAATCTTATGTTTTATTTTGGGCAGCCATGCAACAGAATAACCAATTTTTTGTTGCAGGGCTTTTTACGTTTTTATAAGAGATGATACTTTGTATTGCAAAAATATGCAATAGTATACTTGTGTTAAGTATACAAATACAGTTTACAAGTTATTATTCTTAAGATGCCGTGACAGATAAGATGAGACGCCAATATACTAAATAGAGAAAGCATCTAAGAATAACAACAAATATAATCTTTAACTGCTTCAATAGTCTAGTGGTAGACGGCTACTATTGTTACGAAGGGTTCCTGGGTTTCATCCCCGGGTCAGGAGCTATCAGGAATAAAGGTTATCCTTCATCTCTGGTACTATTGGGATTTCTAAGTTTTCGGTTTCCTAGTGCCACTCTCGGTTTCTATATTTATAATGTGCCCGGAGATGTCAACAGGCTCGCCACCAACTCACTTGGGCCATGACCATGAGCCACAAAATTATTGCCATGTTTCAAATTTTTATAAGTAGGTACCAATAAAATACCAAAAAATAAAGGATACCTAATGTTCATATAAAACTGGTCAAGTGCGTGTTGGGCCACGTGCAGTGTAGGGTTCCGTAGTTTTTAGATTTGATTAATGTAATGAAAAAAATATATATTTTTATGGAGTTCTTCAAAATTTTAAAGTAAAATACTTTTGATCGACTAATGGCCGAATACTCAAACGTCACTCAATTTTAAGCAACCCTCAAATGTGCGCTATCCTTATCGTTTGAACGTGTTTTATAAAGACAGAAGACTATTAAGTCCCGCTTATATTTAAGTGACGTTTGAGTATTTGGCCGTATTACTCGCAAACTTGTAAAGCCTACTTAAGTGTGATAGTTTTCCGTTTAAATTTCGTTATATGCAGCTACTATTGCCGTTACGTTTCAATTTCTAAAATCAACCGTTAGAACTATACCACCTACCTTACCTATCCAACGATAGCCCACACTTTATAGACAACGAAAAATAAAAAAAATATCCGCGCGTTACATGTAGGGGAGGTACCCTAAATATTTCATTTTTTTTCACATTTTTCTACCACTTTGTCGTCGTGATTAAGGTGTATACTTGTGCCAAATTTCATGTCTCTAGTACAAATAGTTTTCGCGCTACGCAGACGGACAGACAGACCGACAGACAGACGGACATGGCAAAACTATAAGGGTTCCTTGTTAACTACGGAACTCTTAAAATTGAATATAGGATTTGACTACTGAACGATCTCAAGTATGTTAAATTTAACGCAACATTTGTTGCAGTAGTGTCCCATTTCATGCAATATTCAATTATACACGTCCTAATTAAATAAGTTATCACCAACTTGAGTAACAAATAATAAATGCCTATTTATTTAGTCGTGAGCCGAGCATTTCGTAAATACTATCGCGTGTCAAAACTCGTTTATTTGGTCCAAAGCTGAGGACAATGTTCACACTTGCCTATTAAACAAATCGTATCTATCCATCTTGAAACATTTCAAGTGGTCTCTGTTTCACCACGACACTTATCACCATTGTTAAATTAAAATAATTTTCTCCTAAACAACTATTTCGTATGAAGATTAATATCAATATCAATGTTGCATTCGAACAGAAACCACAAAAAGTAATTCAAATAAATACCAACGGGTAAATGGTACAACACAATATGCCGCGATAAATCTGGAAATAATTGCTCAACCGTTGCAATATAGAACAATAGGCAGAATCAGATAGATAAACAACACGTTTGCATTAAATTCTCATTTTAGCCACTTACATAATGTTTTATAACTTGCAGCATGGACTCATGGACCGAACCTTAAACAGAAGATGCGTATATTTATTGATGTTATCTTCGCTATTTTAAGGTCAGGTAAAATGACTGTGAATATAATCGAACGAAAGAACACATAAAGAAGGAATATTAAAATTTAATCAATTTCCAAAGTAAACAAAAATTATCTGTTCAATCCTACCTTCATTGTTGTAAGAAAACGTGGCGGTTATAACAAATGTCTGGGATTTCGTGACTGAGACACCCACAAATTGTATGGAGTGTGTCATAAAAGCTTAATGCAAAGTTCAGGGGGTCGTCGCAGGCGTGAACAACGTTGTTTATAAAAAACGAATGCACCGAGATCGGGTCGTTTGATAACTGCCGAACGTTTATTTATTTCGCTCTCCTTTACTGACTTTTGGAGACGATTAGCGACATAGCGGATTTTTTACGCCACAAAGGAACAACGCGAACATGCGATAAGACTTGACATGCCAATTTCACCAAAAGGGATTGCTTGTCGCAAATTGGAATATTGGGACAGCAATACTTATGTTAAAAATCCGTTTATTTTTTGGTTGAAGACATTTTTTTGTAGTAAACCGGAACGCATGAAAACGCTATCCATGCCATGAACCCTATTCCCAAGGGCATTTTTCATCTTCTGGAAGATACCCAATGCTCTCAACCCTCGAAGTTTGGTAATGTGCCTGGAGATGTCAATAGACTCGTCACCTGTTTGATACAAAACGTAACCGGTGAACAGTGAGTGTTTGCATTGTATGCTTGAATGCAATAGGTACTGTATTTTTAAAGAAAAATGGAAAGAAAAATTTGACTTCAGGCGAGACTCGAACTCGCGACCTACTGGGAATCTAGTCCAGCCGCTCTTCCAATTGAACTACTGAAGCCCTGCCCGATTTGTCAAATCTTTCCTTCACATCTATTGCATTGCTTTATGGTAGCAGCAGTGCCATCTATTACCAACTATGCTAGTTAGGCAACCGATATAATAGACTTTTCAGTTTATTGAATATCGTAAAGAAGTCGCTTTTACCCTTAATAATTGTTTTTATATTATTTCGCATACACACGCGAAAAATGGAAAGAAAAATTCAAATTTTTCTTTCTATTTTTCTTTAAAAATAAAATATATTTCACAAGCATGTGTTAATGCGAAATAATATAAAAAACAATAGGTACTGTGTCTTCATCTTAGGGCAATACTGGCGGGTAGTTACGTATAAAATATTGTGCAAATCTAGTGAATTTATTAACTATCTATGAGAAAGAATTGCATGTCTGTTTGCACTTTAACAAGCATAAAAAGATCTTAAGTATCAAAATATATTCGTTGCTGATATAGAGGTCTTTGAGACGGTCCACGGACTTCATTCTGAGGCTGGTTTGTTGTATCAATCGCATCATAAAAATATAGACATCTATCCATTTTTGGCTCCAATAACCGATAGTATGTCGTATAACTGTAGACCCTTCCTATAATCATCCGTGTGTATTAATTCAAGAGCCCAACCCTGTATTATTAAAGGAGGAATTTAAAACAAATGACCTCAATAAAATCTTCACGGTTAGTACCTAAATGATTAATTTACTGTGTATGTTACTGTGAAAACTCTTCACCGGTCAAAACTACTTTTGACTGAAAAAACAGGAAAAAAGGTTTTGACTGAAAACGTCAGTCAAAAGTAGGTATACCTACTTACTTAAAGTTATCTAATTAATAATAATTTAGTGATTATGTATAACTAAAAACCGCGCATTATTTTTTTAAGTAGGCATTTCAAGACATGCCTGTAATTTCCGGCACAGAGGCATAACACCTTAGGCCTCACAAGTGATAACGCATCTGCACAATGACCTGTGATCTTTGTGTGGGTGTCTTTATCTATAGGCTGCAGATAAGAAGCTTTTACTTATATTCACAGTAAAAAGGAATTTTGACTAGTAAAAAGTTTTAACTGCAACATGAATAAAAGATTGTTACTAAAGAAGAACTTGGTTATTTTTAACTTTTTGAGTTATTATAGCTCGATTATCATCATATGGGCTGATATCAGGGTTGGCAATAACTACACTGGAATTACTGTCAACAACAGGTTACTCTCTCAATATATCATTCATCGGTCAGAGAATTTACTTAAAAATCCTTAATAACTTATACCTGTCGACATGTTTCATGAATTCCCGTATAAAATCGTATTACACAAATTATGAGTACTTTTAAAAACAAAGCAATTGTGCATATTACGGAACTCTTTTTTAATTTTCTTTTTTAAGTTCCACTAACAGTTGGGCGTTGTAGAAAAGAATAATGAGAAACAATAATATTAGTTACCTTATTATTAAGTAGGTACCTACTCGTACCTATTGAATGAACATATACACAACAAAAAAAAAACATATTATGTTTTTTTATGTCATGCAGTGGCAAATAAGTCTAAAGTTTACATTGATTGTAAATAATACTGTAGCCTTTACATCTACATGAAACCAGAGCTTTCAATGTAGATCCCTTGCCATGCCTAAGCTGTTATGCATCTGTGTCGGAAATTACAGGGCTGTACATTACCACCTGACCGGAACACGATAGTGCTGAACACTACCTACCATTTAACGGCAAGTAGATTAGGTAATGCGGTGGTGCCTACGTCTGCAAACTACGACCAGCGTATTTTTGACATTGTTAAAGTTACCAGGGTTGACAGATTCTCTTATCATCTGACAGATCATTTTGAGGTTAACTTTAACATTAACCTCAGCCAATTATAATTACAGTAAAAATGTATGATGTAATTTAACAATTTTCAAATAATGCAACTAATTTTTAACTTAATTGGTAGCTTAACAAATTTGTTAAAGTAAAATGGTGCAATCCAGCCTTATTGTTACATTTGACAATAACCGTAACTTCAACAAATATTTTGGTGCAACCGAACCTAAGAATCATTTTTTTAATATGTTCTAAACTACCTACCTATTAGCGAATTGAAGGATAATATTGGATGATAATTTGTAATATTACTCTGAGTTATTCCCCACAGACCCTATATGGACACCATTATCTGTTCATTTTGCAAGTATTGCACAAATATTAAAGGGTTTGCCACGTTCTGAGTAAGTAGTTCAATAATTTATTTAAATAGTATTTAAATCGTCGATAATGCCGTTGATATTTTTATATTTTGAAATCGTAATTTTTGAGAGTTTACGTCGACGATCGACCGAGTTTGCCAAAAACGTCATATTGTTGGAATAAGTTGCATAAATGGTAATACAATCACGGACCCGAAGATCTTTATTGTTACTCTACATTTGTACTGATTAATTTATTTATTTTACCCGCGGAATACATTCTCATTATAAAATAATGCGAAGTTGCGTTTCTTCGTGAAATTTACATGTTTTAATGTGATAACATATATACTTAGGTACGATCCATGTTGATTGCCTTGTAGGCTTCAATACAATGCATTAGCTACTGTAAATGCATCGGTGGATACTAGGTAATCCAACTACGCTATCACTAGGTCGAAAACCACAAGCTACTGCTAAGTGCTTAGTCAGAGGTCCCATGGTTAATTCTCCTATCCTCTAAAATTTTTGTACTGTTCATATTTATCCACTGGTTAAAATTTCCAAAACTAGTAACAGTAGTTTAGCAATGCCGAGATCATGACCAATCTCTGAAAACATTGAATGATACTTTAATTTCTAAATTGTAAAAAAAATCTTTTAATGATATTGAATACATTTAGATACTTCGCCTACTCCTTGGGGACATGGATGGTTTTTAATCTGAAAATGTATGTATGAGTGCCACAATTATTAGAATTGTCACAAGGTCAGAAGTGTGTCAAGTCGAGAAGGACTTTCGGTACCTACTAATTCCGGCAGATATAGCTACAGATATAGGTGTGGATAGTATGCCCATTACTATAATCAAGGTTGATGGAATATGATAAAATTACTTTCCATGTTGACGTTATCCAAATACAACTATGAACTATGAGTGGTTTGGAAGGTAGTGAATTACATACACCCGTTGTTAACCAAGTCGTCGCTGCGTTGATCGCCGCTTTTACCCTTCCAGACAGGCCCAATTTATTCACCTCGTTTGATTTAGGGAGAAGTGCGACTATGACTACCTAAATTCATTCTAAACTTGCGAAAGTATGTCGTAAGGTATATTGCCAGCACAAAAATGACTCGCAATTGACATACTTTTCAGTGACCGTGGCTACCTTTCTTGGGAGCTGGATCCGCATCTGTACGGATATGAAGGAAAACTCTAAATATCTGACACACAAATAAATACGTTGTTCAAACAAAAGTGACGCAGACACATTTTCCAAATGACATCGGTATTCCACTATTTCTACACAACGCAAAGAGTGTCTCATCGCAATAAAATCTGTAAACAACCAAGTGGATTGCAAGTACCTACGGTATTTTTTAAACTAACATTCTTTTGTTTCATATTCACTACAGTTTTAAGCAAGCTAATCACAAAGAATAAAACAAAATGGAAATAATAATTTAGTTAAATTTAAGGTTTTCACAAGACTTAAAGACGCAGCTTTACTTACCATTTATTTGGAGGTTGTGGATTTGAATTCTGCCCCACGCCGATTAATGTCTTTCAATTTCGTCTTTAAATCTGTATATGTAACTAGCTGACCCGGTAAACTTTGTATTGCCTCAGAATGAAATAATAAAGTGTCAAAGGTTTGATACTCGTATATACGGACTATTTGTATGGGAAAATAAAATTGTGTTTTTTACTATTCCATTTGAATTTCTTCATATTTTTAACCTTTTAAACCTTCCCTGGGCTTCCAGAAATAATTCAAAACCAAAATTAGCCAAATCGATCCATCCGTTCTCGAGTTTTAGCGAGACTAACGAACAGCAATTGATTTTTTTACCTAAATATAGATAACTTTTCAAGTAAAGTAAGATAATAAACTGAATCTTAAATAATTCCAGTTTGACGCAAATAAATTGTAGTAATTGCGTCATTGTTTATCATTATACACCTACATTTCATTGAGATCATAGATACCTACTTAGATAAATATTCTCCCAATATGGTATTCCCTTTCAACAGCTCAATAACAGTGACGTATTCATTCTTTGTCAATTTACCAGCAAATTAACATACTTATATAGACCGTGGTATGTACAAGGAATAAATCAATAATGAGAGATACTCACAACCATGTAATCTTTAAATGCATTGATTTAAGAGCGAATGTTGAATTATATTCGTTTTCTCCACTTAACAACCCCACGTCAGTTCATAACGATAACATATTGAAACGTTAACAGTTAACGCAATGTCTTGACGATTTAAAAACGATTGAATATGTATTTTCAGTAATAAAATTGTAATACACAGCTTAATAAATACCCAAGGACTCGATACGCACAAAATGAATGGTCGGTTGTAGTTACAAGGAATTATTTCGAATGGGACTCGCATGAAAAAGGGCTGTCTGACAATATCTGTTAGTAAAATGAATACCTTTGACCCAAAAACGCCAACGTTCGGCAGTAATCGTTTTGCTAACAGATGAGTATGGATCGCTTTGACCAATTTCACTGGCGAACGATCCGATGACTCGATAGGTATTAGTTTGCAGTGGACCACACAGCAGTATAACTGTTATTCGCTTTACATGGATGGTAAGCGACTGCATTGCTTCCTTACAAGTTCTATGACATTTCTGCAAGACCTACTTTTTTTCCGATGGATACTTAGAAATCTGTTAGAAGAGGGTAAAGCGTTAAGAAATTATAACCTGTATAAATTAACGATGTTCCGATGTTTAAGATATTTTATTCTATAGGTAGTAGATATAGGTAGCCATTAGTAACTTTAACGAATGTCCATGCTTTCCAAAAGTAAAAAGTGATTCTATGAGAATGCTTCGAAAACTGAATAACAAATAACTGATTACAGCTTTAGCGTAGAAACTTTGAAGTCTAGGCTGCTCAGAATCACTCAATTTATATGCCACAAAATTGTAATTTTCAACGTTGTCGTGTTCATCACTGGTCTTCGCGCGCACCATTCGCGCGACGCGGATGCAGCACTTCAGCAGCTTCTTCTGCCCTGTGGCTGCAGGGTTGTCATGTTGTGCTTTCATTTATAGTCATTACAGTATTCCGCCTTGTAATTTGGGCTAAGAATAAAGCAACCAACTTTTTTAGAAAATGAATGCGTGGCATTCTTCTGCTGTGTGCGACCGGGAAGGCAGTCGAATACCTCCCTATTCCGTGGTAACTCCAGGCTGAAAAAGTGCCTGTACCTCTACCTCCGGCCTTTGCGTCTGTCACCAGATGCAGTGCGACACTTGGCCCTGTCTGTCTGACTTGATGCTGCGGTCTGACAAGAATGTTAGATATTACAGCTTGCATCCAACGTTTTGCAAAACATGGCGGGGTTTTTTTAATGCGGGACCTATCCTATAAATGCAGGACGGTTGGACGCCTTAACTAAGAGGCAACCGATATCAGGCTTCAAGAGTGTAACGTATCTGCTTGAAACTTCTAGTTTTTATGTGTTCATTAATCCGAATAACTAATTGGGAAAAGGTGTATGTGACTTACAAATAGTGTCCCCATTTTTTTTTCTTCATGAAATCGTCAAACTAAGTGCGTTGTCTATCAACTTCAATAGATAGCTCCAAAATAATTAAAAGTAGTTCCATTTTCAATGTCCTTTGTAAGAAGAGTTATATTTCTTCCCAAGTCATTCGTACACCTATCTACTTCTTTTCTGAAAATAAGAACTGTAGGTACAATTGTGACAATTGCAGATTAACTGTGAAGTAGGTACATTTATTATCTCGAAAAACATAGGTAATTCTCTCCCGTCGTTAGGTTTTTGGGTTGAATTTATTCACACATTTGTTGGTGTCAGCTTTCCTCAGAATTTGACCGTGGCAATTTGTTGTGGATAAACAATGAGTCGTGACCAGACACACCCCCCGCCTCCCGATAGCGAAAACCACGAAGAGCATCCAATTTACGACCTAACTGCTAACTGTAGGCTTACAATAACCTATTCTTTATGCTAAATTATTATTTTCGAAGGAAATGTCAAAACAAACAAGATTTTGTGTTGAAAACATGTCTATCACTATGTTTGTCTGTATGTCCTTTAAAGAATCGTAAACTATGTATGCTACCTATGTATGTTTGGCAAAGTTGTTGTGCATGAGCTCACTAAGGTTTCTGAGTTGGAACAACCAATTATTGACAGAAAAAAATTCTTCGGTGGCGGTATGAACTACGCCGGGTCAGCTAGTTGAAAATAAAGTTTGATGCAGTATGGCAATAACACTTACTCCCCGACCAATTCTGACGAATTCACCAGTAGAGTACCTTTATGTATTTTTGAGACTCATTAAAATAATAATTACCGTTACAAAATACGGACTGCTACACAATTCTAAGCTTACAAATAAAATCAAATATGTAGGTACAATGGTCGTGGACGACCTAGGCACGCGTTCACCTGCTATGATTTATGCCCTAGAATCGCCATTGTGCTGTCATGGCGACCAGCCAGTATAGCTGAACTACCTAACCTCAAAAGCCCTGTATTTGAGATAAACAAATCATAGTTTCGATATTTGAACGCGTTTTGTGCTTCTATGAAATATTAAAAAACTGACCAAGTGCGTGTCGGACCACACGTAATGTAGATTCCGTTTTTTAAAGTAATTTTATAAGTTGATCGACTATTAGGCACGTAACTTCACGCCTATATTCCCCGAAGAGGTAAATGCATTCATTCAAGCTTACAGCGAACACCCATTCGCCCACGCCGGTTACGTTTTGGCCTTTGTAACAGGTAGAGAGCCTATTGACATCGCCGGGCACATTACCAAGCTTCGAGGGCGGCACTGGGAAACTTCTAGAAAATTGAAAAATCTCAAAAGCACCAGACATAAGGGATGTAGGTATCTGTGTATCGTTATATCTGATAGCCCCCAACCCGGAAATCGAACCCAGGATTCCAGCGTAGTGGTAATGGCCTGCTACCTGGACTACTGAGGCAGAATATATATGTAAATGTAGGTATCTTGATTGACAAATTAAAAAAATTCAAGATCAATCGATACATTGGCGATAACAATCCTATATTTAGGGAAAATTAACCCATTTACACCCTAGTCGTATGTGTCTAAATACACTCGTCGTAAGTCCCGTGCGGTCCCACAGGGATCTTTCTTAAGGCTTTTACTTGATGGAGGTGGGTGGGTTAGTGGCCAACCCACTGTCGGATGTTTTCAAACCGCCCATAAGGCCTCCGACAAGGTTTAACGACTGCTATCCATCGATAGCAACCGGGACCGACGGCTTAACGTGCCCTCCGAAGCACGGAAACGCGCATTTATTTGCCACTAGCGGTCACCTATCACACTACCCGACCGCGCCCGTAGTGCTTAACCGAGCAGATCGCTTACGATCTACACCAGCCGCTGGGCCATGCGCGCTTCATGATCGTTATTGTTTACTTTAAATCATAGTCTATGACATGCTCAGGTACATTTGGTTAATGATAACCAATCTGGTTCTGTCAACGCGCATTTAATTTGCCACTAGCGGTCACCCATCACACTACCCGACCGCGCCCGTAGTACTTAGCCGAGCAGATCGCTTACGATCTACACCAGCCGCTGGGCCATGCGCACTTCATGATTTAAATCATAGTCTATGACATGCGCAGGTACATTTGGTTAATGATAACCTATCTGGTTCTGTCAACCGAGTAATTCGTACCCCTTCGTAGGTAGTCAATTTAAGGACTATAATTTGCGAAAAAAAAATATCGTGGAGGTAGAGATTTGTGTTGGACTACCACAACATCATCAACCTAGTTATCGCCGCTCAGTAATAAAAGCAACATTAATTTATTGTTAAACATAGCTCGTAAATATTTAATTAGGTATCATCTTCCATCGGGTGGCAACAATCACAAAAATTGGCGTTAACACAAAGAGAAATGCAAATTATTTTTAATTGCCTTCCGGTAGAAAGTGGGTGAACCTGAACACGGAACGGGCCGGGCGAATCGCTTTGATTCTTGTCGAAATAACGACTAAGTGCCGATGGTGTTGAATTCACGCCGTGCCATGACAACTCTCTACACAACCGAGATATTTATGACGATCGGGTAATGTGAGATATCGACTGAACATGAATCGATTGGACTTTAGATTTCATTTAGTTTAAAAAACCATCACGTCATTAACATTCGGCTAATTTAGAATTAGGCAGACATACGTACCTACTATTACAGGCGCGGTAGCAAAAACAACAAATAAAAGAACATAGGAAAGGAGTCGTGGCTTGCTTGTGTGTGGTTTTGATATTTTTTTGTGATATTTATTTAGCGTGTCTAATTTAGGGCGACACACGGGGGCTATAACCCGCAAGGCCTCTCGCACCCGTGAATCGCCACTGTGATGGATGTTATGGTCCCTCTATGAAGTTTGTTACCTACAGACCTTTACTAAAAAGCGAGTCCGACTCGCACTTGGCCGCACCAAGGGTTCCTTACCGTATCTATAAAAGAAAATCACGTTTGTTATTTTCAAGTTTCCACCTTAAATTAACATAGCAATAAAAAATTGCTTAAAAATCACATTTGTTGTATGGGAGCCCCCCTTTAATATTCACTTCATTTTTAATTTTAAAAGGTAATGTTTTGTTGTATATCAATACAACAAAACATTCGGTGAACATTATAAGAGTCTACCTGCTACCGTTATTTTCATATTGAACAAAAATACGAAAAAAACACGTTAATTGTATGGGGCCCCCCTTAACAAACCTAGTATCAATTAATTGCAGATCTGTTACGCGTTCAGTGGACTGTATACGAGATTTGTCGATCTGCGGATATTATAGCCCTACAAGAAACTTTGCTATTGCCGCAGGATATTCCATTTTTGGGGACTATTGATGATGATTTCCAGTATACAGGCAAGTCTGCAGTTGACACTGGCGCCGGAATACTTAGGGGCAGGCCGTATGGAGGACTCGCGTTATTGTTGCGAAAAAGTAAGTTTAGTTCAGTATCAGTCGTACAATGTAAGAGTGTACGAATTACGGCTATAAAAATAAACATGGCAGAACAGATTTGACAGATTGACAGAATTGACAGATTGATATTTCAAGGTCATCCCTGATTGCGCCCGTGTGGGAGGGCATCATCTCTGAGGCAACCAGGCGTAGAATCGGTTATAAAATTCACAGCGAGTGACGTAGCTCAAGTAGTGGGGAGTATGACACGTGGAAAATGGCCCGGGCATTACTCACTCAGCATTGAACACCTACAGCATGCTGGCTCCAACCTGCTGAATGTGCTGGCGAGTTTTTATAATATGTGCATAAATCATAATGATAACTACCTTGGTGGTGCCTATCTTAAAAAACCGAACTGGTGATGTTAGTGATAAGAAGAACTATAGATCTATATCATTGGCTACAATTACTTATAGCTAAAGTAGGTACTTATTGGACAGTTTGCTTGATAAACAACTTGTCAAACACCTCACTTTACAGGATGCGCAGTTTTCGATTCAGATCCGGGTTGTCAACAGAGGCGGCGGTACTGTGCCTCAAGCATACTGTCCGATACTACGGGGACAGGAAAACACCCCATTTATGCGTGTTTTTTGGCCCTCTCAAAGCATACAGTTCACGATGATGTTAAGTGATGACTGCAGCCTATAGACACTTACACAAAGACCAAGGTCAAAATGTAGATGCGTTACCACTCCTGAGGCCTAAGGTGTTACGCCTCTGTGACGGAAATTACAGGGCCGTACATTACCACCTGACCGGAACACGATAGTGCTGAACACTACCATTTATCGGCAAGTATATTAGGTAATGCGGTGGTGCCTACGCCCGCGAGCTCCGTCACTGGAGCTCTATCACCAGTAAAGTATGTGGGGAGACGACGTTACCTGTTTTTTTAGTATTTATTGTTATAGCGGCGACAAAAATATATAATTTGTGTAAACAAATGTCAGCTTTCTAGCTATCACGGTTCTTGAGATACAGCTTGGCGACAGACAAACAGACAGACATACAGACGGACGGACGGACGCAACCCAAATTAGGAATTAACCCACGCCAGACCCACGCCCTCGAGCACCCCATCTGAAAATTTACTAACAGTTAACGGGAGCTCTACTGCCAAACATAGTCTAACTAACTAGGTATTTGGAAATTCTTTGTATTGTATTTATGCGTTCAATCTCGACTGCAGACATTACCAATAAGTACATTTTTATAGTTGAGAGGGTTAAGTTTTTAGGCAGTTATATGAAACGTGTTGCGGATGAGTGCTAAAGCGTTCCCGCGACCCCGCCATCTCTTGCGGACGAATCGGAACACTCAGAGGTTTTTAGTGGGTAGACGGACGTCTTCTTCCACCCCTCTCCCCGGTGGGTATGCGTAACGATAAAAAAAAGGTATATGAAACGTCATGGTGTTGTTAACTTATACCTAACTACATTTACAAATAACTCACGACTTTTTGATGTTAATATAATGTGTTAAACTGTGTAGTTATTAAGGTTATTGTGGTGATAAATAAATTCTTTTCATACATGCACGCCGATTCCTAAGACTTTTGATCCCACCATCAGACAGAACTCGACCTATTTGGTCATGGTAGGTCAGTCTTGGTCTTCCTGAGCCTCTGCATCCACATTCGCATTGTATATCTGTTTAGTCATTCGCTCACAGTCATTTGTCATTTGTCCCATACTGCCTCATTCTTTAACTCGTTAATTTAATAAAAGTGCACCGCCGCTTATCGTTCAGAAGTTTTGTAATGAAAAAACGAAAAAAAAATAGCTTATGTAGGCGTGACGTGACTGGGTCATTTGTTTTACTTACTTAACCCTTTCATACTCTAACGCATTGATATGAATCCTCTTCGGATTCCTTTGTTTACCGGTGGTCCTTACCGACATTTTGGCTTGGGACCAAACGTCGTGGGCGTTTTGATGTATCTATGTACTTAAACGCCGGTATTATGATTCAAATGCAGCACATTTTTAACCGGGTCAAAGAATTTGTCAAGTCAATAAGATGATTTGACTGATAGGTAGGTGTGATTCATTTTTGATCGTACGGGACGAACATGATCTGAGAATTAAGTCTGAAAGATTGTACGGGTATTGAGATCACTGATTGTAGAGATTTACTGGTGGTAGAGCTCCAGTGACGGAGCTCGCGGGCGTAGGCACCACCGCATTACCTAATATACTTGCCGCTAAATGGTAGTGTTTAACACTATCGTGTTCCGGTCAGGTGGTAATGTACGGCCCCGTAATTTCCGGCACAGAGGCATAAGACCTTAGGCCTCAGGAGTGGTAACGCATTTGCATTTTGACCTTGGTCTTTGTGTGGGTGTCTAGAGGCTGCAGTCATCACTTAACATCAATGTGAACTGCATGCTTGTTTAACACTTCCATTACACAAAAAAAAAAAAAATATATCAGTTAATAATTGAAACAAAAACGATGACATTAGCACATATACGGTATTTATTATTTTACAATTTTCGCTTAAGTTTATTGGTTTTCTAAGTAATCATTAAAATAAATTTAATATCGTTAATAAAATTAGACAAATTAAAGACATATTTTAACTGCACTAATGATCAATAAACAGTTATTTAATTAATTTGCTGCACCGTTAAACTTGATTATGTAGAAATGTAAGTATTTTTGTAGCTTGAATTTATTTTAAAAATATCGATTACCTACATACATTATCTACTTATATACAAATTGAAATGACTTGTTATCACTAACCCGCTTTTATTACATTAAAGTAGGTATAAAATATAATTAGAAAGAGTCCAGAACTATAAAGATTATCTTTATCTATAATTATTTCATAGTCATCAACAATTGTAAAATAATAAATAGGTACCGTGCCGTGATACTTGGAACTCTAACACCGTATTACTGGTGGTAGAGTTCAAACATACATACATACAAAATAACAAATGTTTCCTCTTTTCTTTATAATTTTAGTATATAGATTGATTGGGAGATACATATAATTGGATACATATACAGGTAATTTGGCCCTATAGATTGGGTAATTAACCAGCTGCAAATATTTCAAAGCCCGTAAACTTTAGCATTCTTTAAAATTATATCTAGCCTTTGTCCTAACATTGACCACACAGAAAAGTGTTTATGCTGAACGACCATCTTAAGCTACAACCAAATGCAGCAATGATTTGATCGATTCGCTATAAAATAAGTGGATAACCACCTATAACCTTAACAACGCAACTCTCGGCAATAAGACTGATTGCTAAGCGAATCACCTTAAACATTTTTCAATTAAAACATTTGTGAAGCGAATGACTATGCGTGTGGTATTTATGGCTAAATTCGACCGGTCTAGAACGTCGACAAAATTACTTTGACCTCTTCAACCCGCCTGACCAACTTCCCGTCCGGTTTTGCTCTACATCTCATAAACTACTCATTGCACATGTAATGCGACATTCGAACATCAATGGAATACCCCTTTTACGATATAATTTATCTTGATTGATTCGATTATTATGGGAACATCCGTCGTAAAGAGAGATCAGCTGCCATGTTAGAATTCACCCCATTTCCCAAGTGTAGAAACAGAGGTATCCACCATTCATACCGACTTCGAATATTTTATCTGAATAAAATCGGAACAAGATAAGAAATATTTAATAATTAGGTACGCACAACTGCGCACCAACTAACGACATACAAAACGTAGGTATCTTCACGCTTTAAGCCCCTTAAAAAGGTAGGTAAATGCATGTTTTGAGAATATGAGACACATAAAGTGCCCACGCGATTAATCTATTTCCTTTAAAGTAATTAGCTAGAATTGGAACTTGACTCTAAATATTTCAGAAGGTGGATACTCTGACGTCACCAAGTCGAATTCAACTCGCCCTGCCTGAACCCGAGGATTGAACCAAGAAGACAAATTTTATTGTAAACTTGTGGTTAATAAAATAAATATTAGGTACCTAATTTATACTTTTACCGATCGTGTCATACCAATCATTGACGGGTCCATGATGGTTGTTCACTTGATTCGAAAAATAGCGGGTTCGATCCCCGAAATTAAATATCTTCAGGGTCTAAAAATAATTGTTTTAGCCTCGGTGTTTGTATGTATATCGGCACCCACGACACAGACTAACAGGTTAAAATATTCTACTGTGGTCTGTGTTAATTAAAAAAAACCGGTCAAGTGCATGTCGGGCCACGCGCAGTATAGGGTTCCGTAGTTTTTAGGTTTAATTAATGTAATGGAAAAAGAAAATAAGTATAAATATTTTCTAGTTGTTGAAAAATTTCGAGTATTACATTTGGTCCACTATTACCCGCAAACTTGTAAAGCCAACATAGGTGTGATAGTTTCATTTTAATTTCATTATAATGTAATTTCATTAAAATGTGTGTGTGTGACATCCGGATAGGCCAGCAGTGTGAGATGACCGTTTGATTCGAAGGATTCAGGAGTGGTAACGCATCTGCATTTTGACCTTGGTCTTTGTGTGGGTGTCTATAGGCTGCAGTCATCACTTAACATCAATGTGAACTGCATGGTTGTTTGCCACTTCCATTACATAAAAAAAATTGGGCCGCCGCCAAGGGCGTCTGATGACCTACTTAGGTCATCAGAGGCCCGGGTGCTTGTAAGTCCCCCACTGAAGTATATTTACCTTCTTCTGCAAGTGTGTCATAAGTAGGTGCCCGCCCCCGTGGTCGCAACTAAGATAAAAAATATACAACCCCTCACCGACCCTAAATCGGTTAAAAATCAAAAAGGGAAAGCAACATTTGACGCATCGGTGTGGGACTTCGGTAGCTTAGTGGTAAAGCTGCTGGACTAGTTACCCTGAGGTCGAAGGTTCGATTTCTGTCCGTAGTCTAATTTTTCTTTCCGTTTTTTCTTTTATTTCTAAAAATATACAATTTATAATGCCTGTAATATGACTGTAATAGGTAATGATAATTAACTGTGTTGAAAATTAATAGGAAACTTCATGATGTGTAAGGAACAAAAAACACTATCAAATTAATTATTTATTATCTATACAAAAACTCCAAATATCTGGTTTCGAAGTCCATGTCTTAAAGAAAGTCTCTTTCACTGCCATCCAGTTTTTTTGATATCTCACAGATTTCGTCTTCATTTTGTTGTATGGCACTTTAGTTAAGTCACAATCTTCAGATATTTCTCGTAACAAATTATGATCTTTTTGTAAAATGTCAAGAAACCTCTTATAAAGCTTATATTTACAAATGAATAGATAACCGCTCACTGTGTTTGCTCTCTTTTTGGTCACACCCAGCTTCTTACCCTGAACTGCTACATCATGCATTCTGAAACAAAGAAGAAAAACATACATAAGAAAACTACTATGTATGGCCCTGTAATTTCCCGTACAAAGGCATAACACCTTAGGCTTCAGGAGTGGTAACGCATCTTCATTTTGACCTTGGTCTTTGTGTAGGTGTCTATAGGCTGCAGTCATTGTTTAACATCAATGTGAACTGCATGCTTGTTTACCACTTCAATTATATAAAAAAAAAACTATTATAATGACATATCTGAAGACTCCATAACCCAGTGACGGTACCTAAGATCTTTTCCATTTTAAATAATCTTAGTCCATTTAGCTCAATTGCCACTTAACCCCTCATACTGCAATTTTTTTTGTGTACTTGCATCCGACTGCCACTTGTTGTTTTGCTTGACTAATCACCATTCTTTTAGAGATAGGATAGCAGTATATGAATATTGTATTAGAAAGAATTCTCACCTATTGCTTGTTTTAACCCATACTATACTTGCAGGAGCGGGTCTAATATTTGTTGCTGTTCTTATATTTGGAAATGATATAGAACTTTGATGAAAAAAAGATTCTATATCACTTATCCTACAATCAGACTGCCTCTCTATCAGTGCTCTTACTAGAGATTCTTCTGAATAAGCAACACCAGCTCCAAATATAAAATGCTTTATTAGAATAGGGTTGCAGACAAGCATATCTAACAGTCCACCTTGAATACCAACATGAATCCATCTCGCTAACTTGTCACTACAAGATACAGACAAAGTACGGTCACCCCTTCCAGGTTTAGTCCGTACTTGACCCAGTAAATGATAATCTGAGCCGGGCAACTTCAGATCTTGGTCAGAATGTGGCAAACATTTGGCGCCAGTTCTATGTATATCCACATCAAGCTTTCTCTTCTTCATTTCAACTTCACAAATCTCTTCATTGGCCGGATGTTTGTTTGAGATTACATCACCAATATCATCATCAACCAACTTTGGTACTATGGAAGCATCACCACATGGCATTTGTGATGAATAAAAGATGAACTCCACTTCCTCCTTCAGTCTAAACCTACTATTCTCTTTTATTATCGTTGTTTATTGCATTCTCTATTTGTTCGTACAAATAAAGCAAGAAGCCGCGTCTAGCAAACACTTCAGCGTGACTATCGTTCAATATGTTACCCAATGGAGACATTTTCGATGCACCTACACACTTTGAACCGGTGCCTAGTGAGACCACATCAACATCTTCAGTTGCACTATTGTATTGCACAATACAAGATAACACTGTCCACTCATTTTCAACCGGCTTACCAGTTTTAGGCAACTCATTATACAAATTCAAACAACGCTGCACTACTTTGTCAACTTGAATTAGATTAAGGTTGCTCATTTCAAGTACTGTTATTATTGGATAATATAGATAATTCTATAAAGTGATATGAAAACAAGATAGTTATTATATCATTTTAAAATATCGAATTTATTTAAAACATCTACAAGACAAAATACAAACAATTAGCAAGATATCGCCGCTTTATTGACAAAATTGACAAAGGGAGTTTTGGCGGGAACCTTGAAAGGGGCGTATGGTCACGTATGGTGCTCTTATTTTATTTCATTTTCTTTGTGTCTTTTTGAGTTATATTCAATAAAATTTGGTGGCATTTTGTTTGATATAGGTTTATTACAGTGCCCATGTATAGTGAAATAGAATAACAGTTCGAAAACACGACCTTTCAGGTTGCCTCCAAAACTTCATTGTAAATGTTCTGGTAAAGTAGCCATCGCTTTACTCGAATAACTTGATTGTAACTCACTTGACTGACATATTATACTTGATAACTTATTTAATTGATACTTACATATTATTTTTGATGACTATATTATACTAACTTTTATGCTGCTTAAATAAATATGAAATATCGTTTTACTTGACACTGGCAATATGCGTAATAGCGATGCCATAATAGGAAAAAAAATGACAAATAACATGACATTGACATTTTGTTCTTTTTTCTTTTAATGGCAACCACCACGAGACAAACTGCCATCATCATATTTGACTTATTGAGAATAGATAATACATATTAGGACTTATTGAATAGCTATGAATTTCTAGAAAGGCTGCTTCAAGCATTTACAATGATTTTATTTCAAGATTTGCAAGTCTTGCTGAAGTTCTTACGTCTGTTTTCGGATTACGCAATACCAGTCGCATTTCTGCAACAAGCAGTTAGTGATCACTGCCAAAGCCTGCAGTCTCAAGGGAAGTTATCATCGTCGATATAACTAAGCTGCGTTGTGTCGTCGATGGAAGTAATAGATACTTTTGGTTATTGGATATAGGGAGTAATTACACAGATTATACATTTTGTCAAACAAAAAAAAAGTCATGCGCTCATTTATATAATTTATTCTGAAATGTGAGTAAATATTCCTTTTTAGGGTTCCGTAGTAAACAAGGAACCCTTATAGTTTTGTCATGTCCGTCCGTCTGTCTGTCTGTCTGTCTGTCTGTCTGTCTGTCTGTCTGTCTGTCTGTCTGTCTGTCTGTCTGTCTGTCTGTCTGTCTGTCTGTCTATCTGTCTATCTGTCTGTCTGCCTGTCTGTCTGTCCGTCTGTCCATCCACGGTTTAGCGCAAAAAAGATTGGTACTTTTTTGAAATTTGGTACAAGTATACACCTTAATCACGCCGACAAAGTGGTAGAATAAAAACACGATAAATAAAAATATTTAGGGTACCTCCCCTACATGTAACGCGCGGATATTTTTTTTATTTTTTGTTTTCTATTTATTATGGGAAATCGTTGGATGGGTCTTTAAAAAATTATAGGGGTGTGCGAACATCATTTTTGGATTTAGTTAACTGTTCGTGATTTATTGAGCTTTATAGTGACAATTTTCATTAGAGTCAAGTGTCCCTCCCGCTCTTCCAAATAAACGGATGTTGTTAGAAATTCAATCGTTACTTCAATAGTAGCTACTTAGAATGAAATTAAAAAGGAAAACTATCACACGCTCTCACTTGGCGCCAGTTCACAATGTTCACATATCGGCAGATAGTTCAGGTAATGTGTCCGTGCATGCCTATCCACGAGTATTACCTATAGGTACTCTTGACTATCACCACTGAAACTACCACGTGTGCTTGTACCTATATTTCTACCAGCGTTGCCAGACGTCCCAATTTTGGCGGGACGTCCCGATTTTTAAGTCAAAATTGAATGTTTCGCGCGGGACAGGCTTAATACCGCTTTCGGTGATAAATCTACCGTGGTTTTTTTTTACTTAGGTCGGGCTTTGTGTAGTCGGCCTGTCTCGAGACGGCATCAGTCTACTTCACCGGACAATCAGCGAGTGCAGAAGGCGCTAAGGAAGTGAGTCCGTAATTTTAAAAGCAACCTGATGGTAGGTGTTAAAATATCATATTTTTATTAAAATACATTTCTAGGGCTATTTTTGCTAACTTATTGTCAAGCAATCGTAATTTAGAATCAAGAAAATAGATAAATATTTAAATACGTCTGATTTTAAAGAATATTTACTATGTCCCGCTATTGACGAGAGAATCCCGCCTTTTTCACTCAAAAAGTTTCGAAATCCCAACTTGGCAAAATTAAAATCTGGCAACGCGGATTTCTACCCAAAGACTACCCAAATAATCTACTAAATGTTTCTACCTATCCTCTCAGAAGACTACGGGCGCGAAGTTATGTTTAACATAAAAAAATATATCCAAGTTGTAGTACTCCTATTATTATCATAAAATTTAATACGTGAGATTATTACCATAGATATGAAGTTAATTGCCTATTAAAACAAAATTTGTTTCACTATTTGACACATTAGTAGTCTATTTGTTAAATATTGATATCTATATTTATAAATGATTACCCATTAACTTTCACTAGCCCAACGGGAGGAATAGTCATAAATCTGTATCGTACTACTTTTCTTCTAATATCTACAGCCTCTTCGGTATTAATTGAAGTTTCACCAATTAGTTTAAGTTAAGCACGGGCCTGGATGGGCGAAATGCAAACAAGTTTTTAAACTCATCATTTAGTTTTCGATTTAGTAGTGTATTAATTTCGCTATGTTTTAATTTGTTAATGGTGTATAAATTAATGGTCATTTAGCGTTCGTGTTCCCATCCCATTGCTGGTCCCAATGTTACTTTCACAAGCTTTACTGGTGTTAGAGCTCCAGCGATGGTGCTCGCGGAGGTAGGCACCACTTGCTGCTATATGGTAGTGCTCGTTATTTATATGAATGTAAAGTTCAATTGACAATGTTTTCGGATTACCGACGTAAACTTCTTCGATGATACATATAACTTAATAGAAATAAATAAGAAAGGCAGGAGACTGAAACATCTACCCGGTTACTCATTATGTTTTATTTATTTATACTATTATTGCATCATGGCGGTTTAATGCCAGCCATTACGTAGGTAGGTATTCGGTCAATACCTGTCTTATCTGGGGGCAAGGCAGAGCCCCCGCCAAGTCGAGCTTAAAAGCGGCACGACCGTACGTAGCATTCTTTTCTTGTTTCTTTCAATTACTTGTCTTATAGTCATTGAAGTAGGTATTATGTATGTACTTACCTCAATGTTACAACATTATTGAAACTTCAGTAGTAAAACTTCCCTGAAATACGATCATAAATAAAATTTATAACATCTTATACCTACAATAGTCAAACTACATACAAAAATATGACACATGTTATCCGTCTCGATAGCACTCATGGTTACTTTCTTAATCCTTTATGTTTCGAAGATGGGAAAGTTACAATAAATAGTGTATACCTAATATGCACATTAAATTCACAGAGTCTAGAGGAATGTTAACATCTATTAAAATGACAATCAGTGGGCGGTGATGAAAGAGGGTAGTTTGTCATGCCTCGACTCATTATAGCTATCGAGACGGTCGAAGATATCCCACAAATTTGAATATCAAAGGATAAACCACACAATGTATTAAAAAAATAACCATCACAACATTATATTGATGACTTTCAAAATATAGTACCCTGTATTAAATGATTGATCGGAAACGTTGTGATGTTTAAATTACAATAACTATTTTTATCCTTAATGATGTTGAAAACGACTCTGGTTACGATCATAAATGTTCATCGATTAAATATATCTACCTCTGAATAGTTCGAATAATTTTTTTACAAAATGAAAGTGATACAAATCTACTTAGGTAATTTACTTTTATGGTAAGAGATTTTGAAACATTCAAATGATAATCAGAGGTCTGGCGTATTGTCTATCTTGAGGGTGACAATTTTTTTGTAGCTTATGTACCTCTACTTACCAGTTACCAGAAGTCACTAAATGGGATAACGTTAAATGCTATCACTTGGCGACATCTAGATCAGCTGACTCGTCTATTATCACATCAGTATAACGAAAAAAATAGGAAAAGACAAAGTCAAAGATAGGTACCTACTGTTGGACTTACCACTTGATGATACGGTAGCCGATACTAGCGCTGACGTTGAAGTATCAAATTATTTTTTACTTTGAGGCTCAGTTTTTAAATCTATCTACCAACTACATAATCTATTCTCTGTTTTAAGAGTTGGTGGTGACAAGATAAAACTGTAAAGATTTCCGACAGTGTGACCCTAAAAAGATAGGCCAGTGCTAAAATCAAAACATTGCCGAGGGCACTGGACAGTGAAAGGAAAGGAAACAAACCACTTACCATGTGATTATTTCCTAGAGATTTCTATAAACCCGCATAGCTGTTTATTTGTCTTATTACTTCATCTGTCGCTTCCGTAAGCAATTTTCATAATCTCAGTGCATACGTAGCTACTGCGATATAGGTAAGTAACTTATAACGAAAGCAGTATTATTACATATTCTCTGACGAAAGTTTTATCTTTTAATCTTTTTACAAAAAAATACTAGGTACTTCAAAATCCAGATAGTCGCATCTCTAAAAATGAAATAATAAGTCGGTGCTAGAAGTGAAGTCGGGCCCTAGATTTTTAATTAGCGTAATTGGCCCGACTCCTAAATATATTCTAAAAGTTTGAAAAAATTCTGAATAGGATTAAATCTGTTAAATTTCGGAGTCGTAAAGGACGATGAGTAACTTAAACAACTCATACAGGTCTATCTAAACACTGTTGAACCGGTATTATCTGTCGACATACCTATATCGGTACGGTACTTAGGTACTCCTAACTTCTTACGGTTATGGAGTGCTGCGACTTCCAACGCGAGTTTAGTAGCGTGAAATGACGATTTTCAGATGCAAATTGGTAAATTTAAAAGTCCATTCAATTTTCCCTCGATTTCTCTACGGCAGGTACCATAATTAGATACCAACTTGTTGGCAATAAGACCAGCATTGAAATATACAAATACCTACATTTTGAAGCGACTGAAAATATTTTTTTTAAATCTGAACTCAATTGACGGAGTAATCGGTGAACATAAGTAAAAAAATAGAAAACAAACCTCACTACTACTAGGTTCGTACTTTACGTACAGCCAAACATAGAACTTCCTCCTCTTTTTTGAAGTCGGTCAAAAATACGAAAGTATCTGAAAATAAATGCAAGTTCTAAGAAATAAATAACCACCACAACCTTGAAAGGCCCCGACACAATGACAAAAATGTGCAGCTCACTGCAGTTTCGATACAGCAACAATCAATTCTTATCTCTCATCTCTGATGTTTACGACATAATGTAATATGAATAATTCAGTTTCCCACATTATGCAATGGTACAAATTGAATTCGTTTCGGACTAATTTGTTCTAACAGCGACCCCTGCGGCGTGAAACACCTCGATAATATACCTACTTAACAAAAGCTGGAGTTTACGCATACAACAGATTGAGTGCTGATATTAATAAATATTCTACGAAAGCTGAATATCATCTTTTTACACATTTTGTAGTTGTTTTAGTGCCCCAGCCCGAAAAGGAGGATGTAATAGCCTGTGGTATATCTAGATCTAGCATGAGTGGCACTTGGTGCAGATATTATACGATCAACCGCAAAATCAAAACTTCAAATTTATAAAATCCCAATCTTCAAATTAGTCTATATATATAAAAATGCAACCCGTTTACCTTGGTCACGGCATCACGCGTGAATGGCTGGACCGATTTCACTAATTCTTTTTTTGTTGTATTTCTTATTAATAGGAGAAGGTTCTTAAGGAAAAAAATATTAAGAAAATCTCTCAGAAATATTGAAAAATATACATTTAATTTTGCATACTTGCAAAAACGCGCGTAACGAATGTCAATGTCATTCACAGCCACAGACTATATTGAAAGAGCATCGTTTGTTCGGAAACGTGATTACTTAATTAAATTCGAGCATCATTTATTCGCATAACGTTTAGTAATCTGTGGTAGTACATAAACTTTAAAACAAAAATCTGTGGTAATCTGTGATTGTGATGTGCCAACTCGGAAAAAATATTACTCGATTTAACTCGAGTGAAATCCAATCATTTATTTCAGTAATTAAAATAATATTTACTATCAATTAAACTATTTTTGTAATCAGTAATCACAATTTTTTTTTTCTTTCTGACTGTGACTGACTGACGGACGGATAAATTGACTGACAACTCTGACTTTTACGTTGCATGTAATACGAATACGAAATATCGTTTTACTTGACACTGGCAATATGCATAGCAAGCGATGCCATAAAATTTAAAAAAAAATGTATAATTAAATTTAGTATTTACGAAAAACCAATTAGCAGCGATATTATAATAGAACACTTTTCAATTATTTTTAAATTTTCTGTCTGTTTATCCCTTTGTCCAGGCTCATCTCCGAAGATACTGGACGGATTCGAATGAAACTTTTTGTGGTGTATAGATATTAACTTTCTCAAAATTTAGGCTACTTTTTACTGCGGGAAAATCACTCATTCCCACGGGAATCTCTACATTTAACTTAATTTTCCTATACAAATAGTCCGTATCTATCAAACCTTTGAGGCAACACGAAGTTTGCCGGGTCAGCTAGTAATATTATAAATCCGAGAGTTTATGACTTATCTAGTTATGTAAATAATTTTTAACCAATTTTAACTAAATAAAAGGAGCGCGCATGGCCCGGCGGCTAGTGTAGATCATAACCGATCTACTTAGTTAAGCACTACGGGTGGTGGTTAAGCGTTCGGGTGGTGTGATGGGTGACCGCTAGTGGCAAATTAAATGCGCGTTTCCGTGCTTCGGAGGGCACGTTAAGCCGTCGGTCCCGGTTGCTATCGATAGATAGCAGTCGTTAAACCTTGTCGGAGGCCTTATGGGCGGTTTGAAAACATCCGACAGAGGGTTGGCCACTAACCCACCTACCTCCACCAATCCGCATTGGAGCAGCGTGGTGGAGTAAGCTCCAGGCCTCCCCCCAAAAAGGGGAGAGACTCGTGCCCAGCAGTGGGACGTATAATGGGTTGCCCTTAATAACTAAATAAAGCGAGTATGATTTTGGTTGAGAGATAGACTGGCATCTGCTCCCTCTTTGCTGCACCACTGGTTATACTAGAGAAGATAAATGTTAATAACCTAGGTAAAAGGCAAAACGCTAGCTGCGTCCGACTGCTATCCAAACATTGTCTTCCAGTTGGAAGCCATGCAGCCAGTCTCTGTGTTTTTTTATCTTACAATGGTGGCAAACAAGCATGCAGTCCACATAGATGTTAAGTGATGACTGCAGCCTATAGATATCTACACAAAAACTAGAGGTCAAAGTGCAGATGCGTTGACACCCCTGAGACCTTAATTTTTTTTTATGTCATTATGTTGACAGACAAGCAGAGAGGCCACCTGATGGAAAGTGGTCGCCGTCGCCTTTGAACATTTGCAACACCAGGAGACTTGCTAACGTGCTGCCAGCCCTGAAGGACACTTTTACATTATCATCTAACCGGAACACGATAGTGCTGTACACTACCATTTAGCGGCAGATAGGTAGGTAACGCGGTGGTGCGTACGCCCTCGAGTCCCTACACTGAACTCTACCACCTTTCACTGGTGGTAGAGCTTCAGTGACGGAGCTCGCGGGCGTAGGCACCACCGCATTACCTAATATACTTGCCGCTAAATGGTAGTGTTCAGCACTATCGTGTTCCGGTCAGGTGGTAATGTACGGCCCTGTAATTTCCGGCACAGAGGCATAACACCTTAGGCCTCAGGAGTGGTAACGCATCTGCATTTTGACCTTGGTCTTCATGTGGGTGTCTATAGGCTGCAGTCATCACTTAACATCAATGTGAACTGCATGCTTGTTTGCCAAGCCCATTACATAAAAAAAAAAAAACAGTAAAAGGTTGATAGTGATGAGTTCTCATATGGTAAGTTAAGTAAAATACCAATTACACAATATTTTCGTTCAACAAATTATGCAGTTATTATCATGTCATAATTTATATTGACGGTGATAAGCGGTTGGAACAGATTTGAGCCTTGCGTGAGGAACTTGTGACCCGTGCCTTACCTACGCTGTCATCCTCAATACAACTCAGTCTTAATGAATTATTTTATTAAAACACGAGTTTTACGTCCCGCTTTTTACTGTTGTCGAAATTAGCACCACTAATAATAGCTTCGTAATGACAAGGCAACAATCGGCAGTTTGACAGGGAAATGTGCAAATATAATTTCAAAGAAAGAGGGGCGTTTTCTTATGCTCGTTCCTCTGAGTTAAATAATAAGAGTGGATTGGACGCACATACGACTGAAAACTAGGTTGGTACAATTATTAGTGAGACGTAACCGCGTTTCTTAATCTGATATATATCCGTCATCAGTTACATCATCAGTCGACTGTTGATAAAATTGATGACCGATAGTTATTATGACAAGTCTTTTTTTATTTTTTTTTATGTTATGGAAGTGGCAAACAATCATGCAGTTCACATTGATGATCAGTGATGACTGCAGCCTGTAGACATTAGACACCCACAAAAAGTCCAAGGTCGAAATGCAGATACGTTACCACTCCTGAGGCCTAAGGTGATTTACCTCTGTGCCGGAAATTACAGGGCCGTACATATCAGTCTCTATGTATATCCTTTGTATCCAACTATTATCCTATTGGACTAGGTGGGCAATAGCAATACTTGTACCCTTATACCAGTGGAAAATGTAGTACCTACCTACCTACAGGAATTAGATAATTGTAATATTTTTATTTTTCGCAATCACACATGCGATTGAATTTAGAAATTAAAGAAAAAATGGAACGAAAAAATTTTACTTCGGAAAAAAGGAATCGAAACTGCGACTTCAGGATAACCAGCCCAGCTGCTTTAACATTGAGCTTGCGAAGTCTCTAAGCTGATTGTCGATTTTTCATTCCCTTTTTGATTTCAAGTATTTCAACCGATTTAGGATCGATTAACGACATCCCTTCATAACTAATTAATAGCTATATCTACATTATAGAAATTAGACTTATAGAAAGAAAAACGAAGATGTAAGACAGAAAAAGAGCATGTCGATTTTTTAGAAATTCCTATCTCGGTACTTCTAATAGGTAAATCGAAAAAACAGCTAACAAGCTCGAATTAGTTCACATCCTTGCCATATCGCGCGCTGTGAGTGATTTGCGTGACGTTACCCAACACCCACTTTTGTATCACAAAAACATTAATCACGCGAGAGGTATGAATTCCAAGTATTTCAACCGATTATGGATCGATAAACGACATCCCTTCATAACTAATTAATATCTATATCTACATTATAGGAATTAGACTTATAGAAAGAAAAACGAAGATGTAGGACCGAAAAAGAGCATGTCGATTTTTTTGATATTCCTATCTCGGTACTTCTAATAAGTTAATCGAAAAAACAGCTAACAATCTCGAATTAGTTCACATCCTTGCCATATCGCGCGCTGTGAGTGATTTGCGTGACGTTACCCAACACCCACTTTTGTATCACAAAAACATTAATCACGCGAGAGGTATGAAGTATATACTTAACTATCAAATCTGCAATAAACCTTTTAACTCCCTTGCAACCGACTCTGATTGAACCCTATTTATTTACCAAGTGACAGCGCGTGCGGAGGATTCTTTGATAAAATAAAACAGGTATTTGTATCAGGATCCATAAAATTTTAATGCGAATTGCATAAAGCAGTTCCACTACGAATAGTCTCAATGGTTGTGCTGTGATAACAAATCGGAATCGTGCCGGACCCACATTAGCACGCGGCACGTTCCAACCGCACGGCATCTGATAGGTGGGTAATGCACCCACCGTAATGCTCTCCCTGGTATACTATTTCATGTTATTACAGGCGCTGCTGTGTTCCTACCGCGTAGACAACTAATATCGTCTGCAATAATCTCGGCCTGCCCCTTTCTCAATCCGATTTCAAGAAACTAACAACTGACGCTCCATGATATGCAATGATATTCACGATCATTTATAATACTATCAAATAAAAGATTGACTTTAGACATCTAACATATTGCATTACTGAAACTGGTAGGCAACCGTACAACTCAATTTCATAGTCCATAACGCCTTAATGCAAAACCTACAGCACGTAAGCCGATTGTAACCATATAAATTAAACGCTATTTAATATGACAATTTACGAGCGCGCCTAACGCAACATTTCACCGGACCGGCGATCAATTAATGGTATACATACATAGAAGGACATCTTTATGTGTCCGTAGATAACGGTTTTGTGTAATATTTAAGGATCCACTGGTCATCTGTCAACAGGTATTAACGGTCTAGCTTCTCTACTAAATTTATCACTTTCCAAAGCCTTACAAATTACGTAGGCGCTGTTTTACACGCCTTGGACAACGTTCAAAAGGGTAAATGTTCCCGGAAATTATTTACTGCTTGTTTTCAAGAGGGGTAACTCCCGCAGATTGACGCCATGATCGTTTGATCACGTTGTACTTGGCTTGATCGTGTCTCGAAATCTGTAGCAACAAAATAGAGTTGTATGACCGACATTAACTTTGAAAGGCATTGATATCGTTCGAAATTATCGGCAAACTAAAATAAATATTATTTTTATCTAGTTGAATATAAAGGTGAGTACCAAATTTGAATAGTTATCTAAATATAATAGCTTACGTTTATAATTTATATATATATATATATATATATATAGTCTCGCTAAAACTCGAGAACGGCTGTACCGATTTGGCTAATTTTGGTTTTGATTGATTTTTGGATGGCCAGGGAGGGTTTTAAAGGTAAGAAAATATTAAGAAATTGAAGGGAAATAGTAAAAACCACATTTAATTTTCCCATACAAATAGTCCGTATCTATCAAACCTTTGACACATTATTTCATTCTGAGGCAATACGAAGTTTGCCGGGTTAGCTAGTATCCAATAAAAAGCAGTAAGTACTTACTTGACTTGGTAGAGCTCTGGTGACGGAATTCGCGGTCACAGACAACAGCGTATTCCCTAATCTACTCGCCGCTAAATGGTAGTGTTCAGCGCTATCGTATTCCGGTCACGTGGTAATGCAATTTCCGGCACAGAGGTATTACAAGTTACCTCAGGAGTGGCAACGCGGTGAAATCCCTGGATTTTATGTTGATGTTTATGGGCTACAGAACCTATTCACTTACTATCAATGTGAATTGTATGCTCTTTTGCCACTTCATTACATTAAATAATGGGTTGCATGCAATTCCTCTCTTACTACACAAATGATGAGTGCTTCTAGCTTCATGTACGATTCAAAGAATCATAACAAGTTCGCAAGTTCTACATACCTATATTGTTTTGTACAGAAAAAAATAAAAAGATACATAGTTAAACAGCTTAGAAATGTTATGTAGGGACCTTATAGAACATTACCTGGTAAGTATTTGAAATATTTTTAAAACTCCATGTCTACTAAACTTCAATTTTAAACTTTTTATTCCGAAATATTAAAAACATTTTCAATACCAGGAAAAGTTTTTCAGGTTCACTAGATAATATTTCATTTCAAAGCTGAATAAGAATCTTGCCACGATCCTTTTTTATGTAAATGTGTATATATTTTCGTCCATGTATAATTTTTTTATCATGATTTGAGCAAGTCAATTTCAAATTTCTTTAAGTTACAGTGTCAACCACATACAAAGTAAGTTTATGGAGGTACCGCCTAGTTTTAATAAACAATTTTAAATGGGGTCCTGTGTCCTGACATCTACAATGAAACTAAGTCCAAATCGTTAAGAGGAAATAGGTATACACACTAAACTAATGTACATACTAAACTATAGGTACCCACTACATCTACCGCGTACATGTAGTGTCTATATGAAAGCTACTTACTGGTAATGGAAAAGCAAGATATTGCAATTTGCTACAGTAGTTTATGCCGGCTAGAAGCACGCCCCAGCAATTGCCTCTTATAAACCAACGATATAATAAACACAGGGTGGTCTACCGATTAACTATTTCAAATTACGCTTTCAGATAAAGATTCAATTGATTGGAAATTATAATCACTTCGAGATTAGCTTCAGTATGAAGGTATTCCTATATTAAAAATTGATTGCGACAAAGGGTTATAAAATTATATTGCACTTCAATTTAAATTAAACATTTAACCTTGGTTAAAAAATCATAAAATGTATTATACTAATCCAATTTAATAAAATCGATATTAAAACTAAATGATCAATAAAAAATAAAACAGCACCGAGAATTTTACCTTGAGATAAAAATAAGAAGAAAACGTTTTAATAAAAAAAAGGGAACAACAAAACGCGAACACAGCTCCGGCCGCAGTAACACGAAAGTGTATGTAAAACAATAATAGTACAAAATTCCTCTTTGATTCATTGTTGCTCTCGGTCCTTCAAGCCAATGCAATAAGGTGGTTGTGGGTAATAAGCGCCATTACACGGCGTAAATTTCTGTAATAGCCTAGCAATTTACCACCGCCCTGCTCGATGAAGTCTGAATTCTGACGAGAGATGTTTTCTAGCTCTTGTGTCTAATACATGCATTTTATGTCTAATTCCTGCAACGCAACGAATATTATAAATATGACGAACATAATCTAAAATTGTTGTAATGTTGTAAATAAGACTAATAGCTCAATATTTCCGTACAATTTGTCCGTTAGGTACATCATTATTCTTTGGATTAAAATGTGTTGTACTATAAAATAGTACGCAATTAGGGCTGACAGCTCTTCATACTAATACCATACCACTACTCCGTCGAATAAAGTCACTGATGCAATAGCGCCTTTTTTACGCAGTTCCTAGAATTACTTTATAAACCATAAATAACTTTTATTACCTACCTATTACAACTAATTCTCTTAACGAAATTCGGTCTATGCATGTTAAAATCTTTATTGCATCAAACACTACGCGTAATCAATACCTAAATTTTCAAAATTTCATAATGTTAGAATTCCTCCGGACAAGAAAAGGCCACTGTAACTGTTGTGGCTGTTTTCTTCGAGAAATTTGGGAGATAGCAATATTGGGTAATTTTAAAACTTTATTGCGAGGTTGATAAAATTAAATTTTCTGTGGTTTATTGAATGATTCTAACTTGAAACCTGATTTCAATTGATTATTATTTCTCGTCAAGTTTCTGAGTATACTTGCCGTGTATTTTTTTTACATATCCAAATAAATACCACTGATATGCTCGGTGGCACTGTGCAGCTCGCACTTGACTGTAACAAAAATTTTATTTGCACTTCAAGCCTAGTATATTTTTTTAAGACCTATCGAAAATTAAAGATACGCAATACGCTTGAAAAAAAATTGCATCGCCAACTTACTTGCAGAGAAGGTACCCAGGTACCCTAAATTCTTTTTTTTTCAAGATTTTTTTATTTTACTACTTCATAGTGTGACTAATATGTATATTCACATAGATTTATTATACATTAAAAATCTATGTCTATTCATGTCAAATTACAGCTTTCTAGCACTAAGTGTCCCTGTGCTACGGAACCCTAAAAAGTAAGTTCTCATGCCAATGTGTTAAATTTACGTACTGCGTTGTCGGATGGCGGACATGAGAGCGCAGATCCTTTGCCTTTGTCAGATATGACCTACGTAACCATAATGTATAAATAATACCTAGTTACGAGTGCTTTTAGGTGGTAAGTAGGTATTCGAATTTCGCTATTCCTATCTAGTTTCAGTCCAGTCCAGGGTCTGTGCGTATTTAAAAGAGATCTTAAAACTAGCGGTGTAAAATCGGCGAAAATGAAAAATAAAAACACCATTTAATTCTAATCGGCCTTTGGCACCACCGCATTACTTAATTAACTTACCGCTAAATTATAGTTGCCAGCGCTATTGTGTTCCGGTTTGGTTTATGTACGGCCCCGTGATTTCCGGTACAGAGGGACAACAACTTAGGCCTCAGGAGTGCCAACGCATCTTCATTGAAATCTTTGGATTTTATACATGTAGATGACTATAGAATACAACTATCATTTACCTACCATCAATGTGAACTGTACGCTAGATTGCAACTTCATGAGATAAAAAATGGCGCCTTTTGCATATTCACTCAGCTCAGCCTTGTGTTTCAGTCAAAAAGTAAGTTCTTTATTAAATTAATTAAATTTACAGTTATAAAACAAGATTCTAAAAAAATAATAAATTAAACTAAATATTATTCCTATTCATTATAAAACTGAAAGTACGCGAATTCTGATTGGATTACATTTTCTTGTTAAATCTATATTCTTCTAACCATTCTAACCAGGTCCATTTGTCATTATGACATTTAGGATATTCTGCGCTTGAGATTTCTGTTCTTGGCTAAAGGTCTGTGATTTCTGTCATCTGTTTTTGTTTTGACATTGACACTTGATAACCTAAACTTTCCTCAAAATTGTAGACAAAAAATTTGAAAAAGTTAAAAAATTCAGAAAGCAAAGTGATTGTTTTAAATTTGTTCGTACAATATCTAACTTTGTACATAAATTGATTGAAAAGTTTAATTATGGGTAACTGGAAGCTAGAAGTTGGAAGAATGGCGATGTATACTACGTTCCCGGTAGCACTATTTTTCTTTTTCAATCAACCCACCTATTTTGAGGAATGGGTTACAAACACAAAGCGACAGATCTTCCCACCAGAGAACCCAAAAGATAGAGAAGCTATACAGCAGCTGATTAAGGACATGAAAATGAAGCAAATGCGAAGTCTTGAAGGAGAATGATTTCTTCTGTAGGCATTTAAGTAGAATGTAAATACAGAACAGAAAGGTAAAATATGTACACCATTATAGTCTTAATACATTTTAATTATCTTAATATAATAAGTTTTTGATGTTTCTTTTATTTTAATTGTACAATCCCATCATTCAAAAGATCCATTAACCATTAGTTTAGTACTATACACAAAGCATACAAAAACTAGAGGTCAGTCCTCTGGTTTCTGGATATCTATAAGTTGCAGATTAGACTTTTGATGCAGACTTTGGCTTATTTTGGACCTGTAGAGCGTTATCTTTTTCTTCTTCTTCTTCTTCTTTATACTATGGCTTCTACCTCGGTTTGGGTAATTCTGCCAAATTCTGGTGATTAAGGAGGCACTAGACGTATGAGTTATGACCGGTGATCTGAGGGATGTCCGGTAAGAAAGAAAATAAGTGCCACTTTAATTATTCAGCGTTTTTCTGCCTAAAACAAGACAAAGACGATCACAGTTAATTAAAGGTTAGTATCAACAGAACACAGTATTGTATTAGAACATAAATTACAATCTAATATTATTTACATGTATACATTTACCAAGGGTATATACAAGGGGAGAATTCACCATCATGAGCAGTGAGTTTAAACATGTAGGACGGGGGATTTTAAGAGGAAGAAGGGAGTGTAGGGAGACTTGGTTAAGGGGACAATTGAAAAATAGATGGTCAGGGGTTCCTTCATCTAACCCACATTCACAAATAGAACTATCCCTAATCCTTAACTTGTGGAGAAAAACAGGCGAACACACATGGCCCATACGTAAACGGCATATAGTAGAGCAAGACCTCTTGTCAAGTTTCCGGAATTTACAAAACCATGGTTTAGGGGGGATAAAGGGTTGTATTGATCCATAAAGCTTGCCTTTTATTAATTTAGTTCGCTCCCACTCTTTCTGCCAATCTTGCATTACTTGGAGAGTAGCTACTGATTTAAGGTCATGACAAAATATAGAATTATAATTACTGCAACCATTTTCAATAGCCAACTTCGCACATTGGTCTGCCATTTCGTTTCCGATGATACCACAGTGACTAGGTATCCATGCCAGATAAATGATTCTATGACTTCTGAGTAATGCTTTCCGGATAAGGATGCGTCCCTATTTGAAGTTTGTCGACCATTTTGGTCAAGTTCTGACCAATACCAGACTGTCAGTGTTTACATAGGCAGTGTGCAACAGAGATAACATTCTATGAAGTCGAAACAAGCCGATCTTCTCGTTTGCAGGGTCGGTTTGCAATATTAATTGTTGAGTACTGTAAGTTCACATGGTAGGTGAGCAGTTCATAAACTGATATGCCAAGTACAGATAATATGTAAAGAACAAAATACAAATAGATGCAGAGGCCTTAGTTATTTTACCTATATAATAATGGCAACCCATTACACGTCCCACTGCTGGGCGCGAGTCTCTCCCCCTTTTTGGGAGGAGGCCTGGAGCTTACTCCACCACGCTGCTCCAATGCGGATTGGTGAAGATACAGGTTAGTGGCCAACCCGCTATCGGATGTTTTCAAACCGCCCATAAAACCTTCGACAAGGTTTAACCACTATCTATCGATAGCAACCGGTACCGACGTCTTAACGTGCCCTCTGAAGCACGGAAACGCGCATTTTAATTTGCCACTTGTCACCCATCACACACACGACCGCGCCCGTATCGCTTAACCGAGTAGATCGCTTACGATCTACACCATGCGACAGTTAATTATTTTATTATAACCCATTATAATAAATTAATTAATTAGGTGTAAATTAAAAATTACGTAATTATTCGTTAATTAGGTCAGAGCTCGAGGGTGTTGGCACAATTGCATTAACTGCATTAAGTATGATTTTATTTATGTTAGGGCCTTTGCCTTGTACCTGTATTCCCGGAAAGGGTAGACAATGATAAAGTACCTACGGTAAAAACATGTACCTACTACATAATACCCATACCTGTATTTCGCCAGTTAGGTACGCTTTTTAAGGCCCATTTGGCGAAAGGAAGTACTTATAGCCATGTATAGTACTTTACCTTCGAACCAGGGACTTCACCATAGCAATAGAAGTCTGCTACCACTACACCATCGAGGACATTCTCAAAATTAACCTTCAAAGAACCAGGAGGGAAAGAGGCTTACTTACGAACGCTTAGCATAGCTATAACGCCCTGCTTTATGTATAGTTTTAAGTATCCTAAGTAATCACTATCGATTGCTTTTGAGATTATTATAAATTATTCAAAAAATAATTATAATTTCGGATTGACGTTTACAGGACAACTTCAGTCGGGTACGCTAGTTTTCTATAGGTACATTTTGGCGGAGATTACCGATAACGGGACATTTTCGCTCCCCAAAGGTTTTCCTGGGACACCGGAATGGATGAAAACGGGACTGTCCCGGTCAAAACGGGATGTATGGTCACGTTAGATATAGATCAGGCATTGGTGCATCACTATTAGGCTAGTAATGTCCTTGAGAGTCTTGAGACGATCTTAAAATCACGTTATCTATACTTATAATAAAACTGTAGAAGTGTAAATTCTGTACATTGAAAATATTTAAAAAATAAATACCAGGGGATAATACTAGAGCTATACCGAACACAAATATGTGATTAGAAAATTTTTTGTCTGTCTGTCTGTTTGTTCAAGCATCACACAAAATCTACAGGTCCGATTACGAAGAAACTTGGTACAATTATACTTTAACGTTTGGCACTTTTTATCAAAAAAAAAAATGGGAAAAAATGACTGTTTGTCTGTGTGTTTGTGCACGCTATTTTTAGAAATGGCTTATCCGAATTGCTATTTTTACTAATATATTGTTAAAGTTTCACTTAACATTTAGTGTTTGTTTCATGTCAATCGGTTCAGAAATATAAAAGTTACGACAATTTAAAGAATCATATTGAATATTTTTAAACTATTCTGTATCTTTCTTCTATCTTTTTTTGGGTTCCTTATCTAAAAGGTAAAAACGTCCCTATTACTAATCCTCCGCTGTCTGTCTGTCTGTCTGTCTGTTCGTCCATCCGTCTGTCTGTCACCAGGCTGTATCTCATAAACTAGAAAGTGATAGCTAGAAAACTTTTCACAAATTATGTATTTCTGTTACCGCTATAACGACAAAATTAAACACAATAAACGTATTTTTTTTTAAGTATTATTTTTATTCGAAATTATCAACGGTAGCAAGTAGACGCTTAAAATTTTCATGGAATTTATGGCATATTCTTTCCTTATGGCGCATAACACTTTTAGGAGCATCTTCGGGAAAGGCTTTGTCCAGCGGAGACGGATGGACGTCTTTCGTATGTAATTATGATGATGATGATAATGGTGGTGGTGGTGGCGTAGGTGACGTAGGTGTTGTTGGTGACTCTGGTGGTGGTGTTGGTGGCGTTGGAGGTGCTGGCGGTGGTTTTTATTGGCGATAGAGGTATTGGTGGCGTTGGTGGTGTTGTTGGTAGTTTTGGAGGCGTTGGTTTGGAGGTGGTGGCAGTGGTTGTGGTGGTGGCGGTCTTCTTGGTGGCTTTTGTGTCATTGGTGGCGTAGGTGTTTGGTGGTGGTGTTGATGGTGTTGGTGGCGATTATAGTGGTGGTGGTGTTGGAGGCAGTAGTGGGTAAAAATGCACAACGTTAATATTCAATTTTTCTCTTCTGCCGGCTCTTACGGAGTGCCTATATTATGCATAGATCTATCTTTTATCTTCCATTCTCTGTTTAAACACTAATTGACTGAAAATTTACAAAGCTTTATAATAATTATCAATTAAAAAAATAATATGCATAGAACAGAAGTTTAAAACGGCCTTTTCGCAAATACGGTTCAACATAGGATGGTTGCGCGTTTAAACACTTAAACAGCAATTTTTCGCAATCCTAGCAGCCTGTGTGCTTTTATCCCCGATGGCCATATATCTAATATGGTGTACAGATGATCATTACTGCAAATTTTTTTAACTACCCAAAAGTGTTTATGATCCAAAATTAATTAAAATGAATAATCAAAATCGGTGCCCAAAGTCCCAAAGCCACTATTCCAAGCAAACAAAGTTGTGGGCACAGCTAGTCCATAATAAACGGAATCTTAATACCGTGTTCTGAGACTGAAATCATCAATAATAGAAAATACAAGTAGATAATAAATCTATGGAAAATACGGACCTATAATGAAACGGAATAATACGAGAACTTAGGTAGTTATGTGTGTGCAACAGTCGGATGAAGTTACCGGTCAACCGAAAAGATTTCAAATTAGATTATTCCACACAGTCCATACTAGTTTATCGCAGGCGAAGATTTGCTATTAGGAAGTTATTCATAAAAGACCTTGTTTTCATGTAACAAATTTTAATATTTATATAACTAAAAAATGTAACAATTAATGCCTACCTACAGTCTGTTTTTTTTCGCCACGGACTAAATTGACACATGCAAATGTCAATTTCCAAAATAATGATACCAGCTTTCTAGTATTAGTGTTGTACGATACCGATTTTATGAATCGTTACTTTTTACTTTACACATAATTTTATTATTATTTGACTCTAGACAAATCTTTTAAAAATTATGGTTACGATGGAGTATCACAGATTTAATTTAAAATACTCATTGCACTATTACTTAGTGACAACGACACGACAATTATTTATTTGTTGTTGAAGAATACCAAGTTTTAAACAGGAACTACACAAGAAATAGGTCGATGTACTGTAGCTATCGATGCCATAAAAACGAAAACACGGCGCCATTTTGAATACACGGCATTCGTCCTTCAACCTCAGAAATGCGATTTCACGGGCAAAAAAAACATGATAATGAACGCGTATTTGTACGCGAAAATTTCGAACAACTCCATTAAAATTTTTTTTTTTCATTACATCTCTTACTCTTTAACTACGGAACCCTACACTGCGCGTGGCCCGGCACGCACTTGACCGGTTTTTTGTTTTCTGCTTTTGTTACTGTTACCAATAGTTTGCACTAAAAACATTAAACATGATGATGTTTCGCAACTCGCCGCATAAAGTCAACATAAAGTATGTATTGCGATGAATGTCTTGTTGGTCGCACTGCTGTCAAACCTATCATTTTAACATGTTTTTATGTGAAGGTTTCATCAATACAGACTCACGGTTAGGAAACAATATGCAATTCCTTAGATGTCCAAATACGGAAACTTATAAATGGTATGACGTAATTTTATTAAGATTGTTTGTAAGCAAATAAGACTGTTTGTTCGCCTGAATAAAATAAAATAAAAATTATTACTGAAAAATGATACTAGATTGTAAATTACGTAAAGTTACGGTAGTGGCACATCACTATTAATGATTTCCAAAAACCTAGCCACACAGCTTATGTCAATTTAGTCCGTGACGAAAACAAACAGACTTTATAAAGAGGTATTTAAAATTATCAGTCAATTTTTTCTTCTTTTCTTCTGTAGTAATAACTCATAACTGTGCCTGGTATTGTTGAACATAAACATGCATATATTACATATTGAACACCAAAGAACTGTCCTATTATACCTGATATCATAGGAGCGACTACTCCCGACAACGACCTTACACTATTTGATGCACCAATCAAAGTACCTCTATGATCGCCGTGACTTCTTTTTAACACCATCTCTAACGTCACTAGTCTACCTACAGCATTGCTTATTGCTAAGGGTACTAGCCATATTACATACACGTAGACGCTATTTGAAAATACCAGTCCTATTAATGACATGCTAATAAAAATATAGACATGAAAATTTCTCAAACTATAGTCGTGGTCCTCACTATAAAAACTATTAATAAAACCCATAAAATAACTAGACACAGTACCAATAACACCCTGAAAGGATATAACATATCCAACATTCTTTGGTGACAGACCATACTGAGTTTTCAAATATAATGCATAATTCGAATAATAGATTCCCATTGCTAAACTAACTAATGCTTTGAACATAAATATGTCCCAATACATTGACCATCGCACTTTTGATAATTCGACAAATGATTGTTTGCTGCTTGTGATTATTAATTGCGTCATACTTTGAGGAAGTGTACTTTTGGTTCTCTTTGGGCTGGCGTTGGATTTTGGCAAAAAATGCACCAACACTGAAACAAAATCACACAAATTAGGTAAGTACTTGCACTTACAACAAACAAAAACACTTACGTAAGAAGTCAACATGAAAACGACCATTTTTTTAGTATGTTGCAGGGTAGTTGATGGAACCTGTCAATTACCATATTTTGGTATGTGAGTGTAAGCGTATTTATTTATATTCCATATCTTAGGCACGCGAGCCCGTGCGCGGGAACAAAGACAAGGTCATTTACGTTATCAAGTTACTCCACATCTTAATAACATTACAATAGTTACTGGTGGTAGAGTTCCAGTGTAGGAGCTTGAGGGCATAGGCACCACCGCATTACCTAATTTATCTGCCGCTTAATGGTAGTGTTCAGCACTATTGCGTTCCAGTTAGATTGTAATGTATGGCCCCGTAACCTAGAGCAACACGGGCCACCGGCCGCGGCGGACTGGAGGGAAGTAGCCATAGCGTTTATTACCGATGCAAAACAGTCTGTCATTTTATGCGCGGGAAATGCGTGCGACACCCGCACACTAAAAATCGTCTATTACTACGAAACTCACACCTTGTCTTTAACAAAATACAGAAACAATTTCACGCACACATTTAAACATCTAGGTGACAGGTATAGGCCCATTTGGGCTTGTACGTTGACAGAGGGGAAAGCCTGCATATGGCTACTCCCCTCCAGTGTTGCTCTATAGCTCTGTAAGAACTAATAAAGAGACATAATAACTAAGGTCTCAGGGGTAGCAAGCCATCAACAAAGCATTTTGCATAAACAAAGACACTATTTTTTCATCTGAATGTTAAAGAAAATCAAGTTTTCTTCTCACGTTACTAAGTGCAGCTTTGTATTACTACATAATATGTTACACTTGACTGATAATGATTTAGGAACTTATCTGCATCTATATTTTCACATCTGGTCTTTGTGTGGGTGTCTATAGGCTACAGTCATCACTTAACATCAATGTGATCTGCACGCTTGTTTGCCACCTTCATTACATAAACAAAAAAATAAGGTACCTACCTACTTATGAATTATAATTATTAATATAGCTCGTTTTAATAACTAACCTGCATTGAGGGCGAAACAAAAGCCAACACAAACAGCAATATACGTAAATCCATGTTCTGGGTTGTCTTCAATCACATGGCCTCCAATAACAGGGCCCAAGGTTATACCTGCTCCTGATATTGCTGCCATTTTGCCATAAATTTCCGATTGTCTTTTTTCATTTTTCTCATAATCTGGTAATAATGCTTTGGTCAAGAGTTGTGTCTGTTTGAAGATTCCTGAAATATAAAACATTTATATTTAATGAAAAGTAAGAAACACTTTACATTTTTTTTTTAAATTCTTCTATGGCTTAGTCCTAATTATTTATTAAGGTGAAGATGGTTTGGACCAATTAATTTTTGTATATTAATGCTTTCATCAATCACTCATTGGCAACCAACTTGACATAGATATGAGTCATGAGTGTTGCCAAGGAGCGGCAATGGAAACTGCCCTCCTCTATTTTCTTGTTCTTTGAAAAATAGCTTTCACAAACTCTCCTCTATGTTTACCAAATCAAATTAAATGGCGGGGAGCAACAGCACAGGCATACATTGCCAGATTTAGGTTTGGTTGCACCACCATATTTGTTAAAATTGATGTAAATTTTTACAAAGTTAGAGAAGGATGTAAAATGTTAGTGGTAAAGCGGCTGGACTGGTTATCCTGAGGTCGCAGGTTCGATTCCTGCCCGAAGTCAAATTTTTCTTTCCCATTTTTCTTTATTTTCTAAAGTTCACTTGCATGTGTTATTGCGAAAAATAAACATATTACAATATTTGTTAATGTTAAAGTAATTGTAACATTGCACATCCTTCTCAAACTCAAAGAAATTTGCCTAAAGGTAGAGAATATGATGTAAAATGTTACAATAACTATAACTTCAACAAATAGGTATCTTGGTGTAACCCACGCTAAATTTTATATTTGTAAACATTAATTAGATATTGTAAAGGAGATGTTGCAAAAATGTATGGACCTCCGGCCATGTATTGTATACAATATCATTAAACAGGCAAAATCAATATAATAACGTTTTTTACTGCATATTATCACTTATTATGCTTTGTTTGCAGTTACAAAACATTCTTTGCAGTTAGAATTGCAACTCAAAACCAACATGGCGAATATGGTGAGTGATGTCATTTTGACATTTTCATTTTTTAAATTGTATTTTGATTATATAGTACTTGGAGAAAAAAGTAACATTTTCTAAATACTGTCGAAATCGATTGATCCCAAGCGTCGGCTGTATCGCCGCCATGTTGAACAATTGAAAATGATAAAATCGTTTGAATTAAATGTGGTTGTAACTCTAAAATATATTCTTGAATAAATTAATTGTATTTTTTTCGGATTCTTCTTTAATTTTCCCATTTTTTGAGGTTGTGTACGAACCAGAGCCGAACTCGTAACATCTCCTTTGTAACCTTTACTTAGAAAACATACAGCAGCCTTTTAGTAAAGATATAAAGAGATACAAATTCTATATATTGTAAACCTACCTAAAATTGCTCTTATGAATAGTATAACAAATACTGAGGTGCTCAGGCCCAGAACTGTATAGGCTATACTGCACACTAATAGTGTCACTGTTAGTATTTTCTTACGACCTTTTATATCACTAAGGCTGCCCTGAAAATAAAGAAACAATATGTTAGTACTGTGTTATAAGAGAAATGGTGCAAAAATATTATCAGGTCAGATGTGTTGCAATTTTGTCATTTAGTAAAGATATTTGTTAGTTCCGTGACTTTTGTAGCAAAGCAGTTATTAAGTAGAGTAGATATTATTGTATTATAAACCTTTTACTATGATTATGAAGGACAATTGTTGAAATTAATTGTATTCTATGAAAATTAATTAAATTTTTCAATCAATTTTTAATTATATTTATATATTTAGTTTTGTTATTACTGTGGTTGGCATTAGTACTATTATGTAGGACTCAACTTAACTATTATTCTTCAAAGATACACTATTATTTCAAGAGTAAGTTCAATATGCATCATACCAAAAAACTAGCAACAAAGGAATAATTATTATCAAGGAATGTTCTTTTTTTTTATGTAGTGGAAGTGGTAAACAAGCATGCAGTTAACTTTGATGTTAAGTGATGACTGCAGCCTGTAGACACCCACAAAGACCAAGGTCAAAATGCAGATGTGTTACCACTCCTGAGGCCTAAATTACAGGGCCATACATTACCACCTGACCGGAACAAGATAGTGCTAAACACTACCATTTAGTGGCAAGTATATTAGGTAATGCGGTGGTGCCTTCGCCCGCAAGCTCCGTCACTGGAGCTCTACCACCAGTAAAAGTAGCAAGGTCGCAGTCAACATTGACATAAAGATCAAGATTTGGTAATATATTACAGTAAAAGTGTTCACATTAAAATGAAATACACTTACTATAAGTGGCCCTGATCCCAGTTGAAAGCCAGCATACAGCGATCCAAGTAAGCCTATATAAATATGATTGGCTCCCATTTGTCTAACATGATGAGGAATCAACGGAACTATGAGTCCCACTGCGAAGAGATCCTGAGGAAGTAGAAATTGCATAATAATTTACTGAATTATTATTACAATATGATTATAAAAAACATAACCTTGACCAGGTACATGCATTCAGAAAGTTGATACTAACTTATCCAATAATATTGCAAACTAGCTTTTGCCCGCGACTTCGTTCGCGTGGACTTCAGGTTCGTCCCGTCTAGTCTAGTAATAAGTAAGAAATACGGTAACTAAGCACTGCAGAGCCCTAATTTGTACGTGTAATTCCTAACCAAAAAGAAATCGCTAGTGCCTTGAAAATTCGCAAAACGGACACAACCGTCAACGACGTCTGCCCAGTCTATGGTCTGCCCTCACGCGTCTGCCCGCGTTCGGGTCGCGCACTCAGCGATGAGCCACTTCTTCCCCACCGCACCTACCCCGCTCCCCCCACGCCCCGTTCGCCTGGCGTATTTATCACAGAAACGGTATTTATCGCCGAAATTGCTATGACTCTGCATTTTAAATCTGTGATATCTTCGAAAATATTTATTTAATTTACATGCTGTAAAAAGCCATATTGATCTTTATTAAATGCACAATGTATTTAAGATACTTAATTGGATAAGGATTAATACTGTATTGCTTAAAATCGCTTCGTAAATAAGCCATTATTTCTCGTACAAAGTAAAGGATAAAAAATGGTTATTGTGGGTTATTCCTAAGAGATAAACATATACCATCACGGACTTTTTTGTAGACCTTTTTAAGTTGTACAATACTGTAGTAAATTGTTTTGATCTATCTTGTAGGATTCAGTCAGCGTTTGCAATGTAAGCGCAAAAAATGTGTTTTTTCTACGACCTCACATTAAAAACCTCAAAAATTGTAGCCTATGTGTTATTCTGATGTATAAGCTATAGCCTATGTGTTATTCTGATGTATAAGCTATATTGTGGTAAAGTTTCATTCAAATCCATTCAGTAGTTTTTACGTGAAAGAGTAACAAACATCCATACATCCATACATACAAACTTTCGCCTTTATAATAGTAGTAGGATTTCACAATATTAATGTTGCAATCGTGACTATAATAATATGATATTTAATAAATTACATACCAAAAACGCTATAAATTGGAGAAGAACGATTGAAAAAGACATAATTTCAGTCTTACACAATATGTATAACTCATTCGATCAAACACTATATGTGTACGTTCAATTAATATTGGAGAATAACGCTATTAATAGCAAAATAATTAAAAACCATGTTCAAAAACCTGCTACAAATACAAATATTAACATCAAGTTCACAGACCATCGTCATCAATTTGACAAATTGACAATATTTGACATTGGTTTTTTTTTTTTTCTTATTTTATGGCATCGCTTGTTATGCATATTGCCAGTGTCAAGTAAAACGATATTTCGTATTCGTATTATATGCAACGTAGAAGTCAGAGTTGTCAGTCAATTTATCAGTCCGTCAGTCAGTACCAGTCAGTAATTCTAGTAAAGCGATGGCTACTTTACCAGAACATTTACAATGAAGTTTTGGAGGCAACCCGAAAAAACGTGTTTTCGCACTATTATTCTATTTCACTCTACCCGAGCACTGTAATAAGCTTATGTCAAACAAAATGCCACCAACATTATTTAATATAACTCAAAAATACACCAAGAAAATAAAATAAAATAAGAGCACCACACGCATCTTTCATGGTTCCCGCCAAAAAAACCGACATTTGTTTTGTTTCAGTTTGACACTGACAAAGTAGTGAAGTGAAACGTGTATATCACATAAACAGAGAAACGTGTTAATTAACTCGAATTAAGTTGCGATAAGTCCATGATGACTTGAATTGTTAATTTATATATTTTATCATTTTCATTATACTTATTGAATTCTCGCTGTAACATATATTTTAACGCAATAGACTGCACAATCACTTAACAAGACCGACCATAAAGAATGTAAAATACCTACTACAAGTCAGCTTATATTACTATAAGCTACAAGGTACGTTCTCCGCTTAAAACGCACAACCATTTTAAGTAGTATAATAAATCTATGATTATAATACTCTATGCGCACAACTATGGTGTAGGTTTTGTTGGGGAAGGCTTTTGTCCAGCAATAGACATCTTTTAGCTGATGTGATAATGGTAATAGGACCGAGTACGAAATAAATCTTAATGTCTTTAAAAAAAAGCTATTCTTCAAAAATATATAATTTAAAAAAAAAACATTTTTTATCTTGGAAAGTAGTTTACTACAAAATAATGTAGATACCTATGTATTATAATGTTCTATAATTTACTGGACGTAGAGTTCCAGTGCAGGAGATCGAGAGCATAGGCCCCACCGTATTACTTAATCCACCGCCAAATAATTGTATTCAGCATTATCGTGTTCCGTAATGCATGGTCCCGTAACACCACAGATGCATAACAACTTAGGCCTCAAGAGTGCCAACGCATGTGCATTGCGACCTCTGATTTATGTGTAGATATCTATAGGCTGCAGTCATTACTCACCATTACTTAAAATCCATCTGATCTACAGGGTTGTTTGCCACATTCATTACATCAAACAAAAATTGGGATTTCTAGTGCAGCAACAGCTGAAAGAACTGCAAAATAATGTCGCATAATTACATTGGGTGTAAACGAAGGACCGGGCTGTTAGTAGAATTTATAGATAGACATATTCTTGTACAGTTTAATTATGAACTTAAAAATAGAATATGTACATTTCGCCGATAAAATTAATAATAAACTCAATAACATAAACAGTCATTAGCTGTAAGATCTTTTTGCTCGCCAATCGAGATATTCATCAATATCGATATCGTTATCTGAATCATCGTCTTCATTGACACTCATCATTTCAATATCTTGTTTATTCTTCTTAGCCTCTTCTTTTTTCAATTCCAAATCGAGCACTCTAGAAATAAAAGTAAAAGTAATGTAAATCGCTTAATAAATTGCTGTTCGCTTAACAAATTAATAAATTCTGCTTTACTTTCAAGACACTTTAGCCCTCAACTGTACTTTTGTACGATGTTCGGCGTTTGTATGACATGTGTCGGCAGAACGATTTGCCTTCAATAACATTATCGAAAAACAAGGTTTCAAATATACTATACTATTTATAATATAGGTATACGTCGATCGTCTACCAGCTACCGTTATTAATAATAAGCAAAAATACGAAAAAAACACGTTTATTGTACATATGTGTACCCTTCTCCTTACTATTATCACTTATTTTATTTTTAGTATTTGTTATTGCGGCAAAGGTAATACACAATTTGTGAAAATTTCAGCCTTCTAGCTATCACCGATTATGAGATACAGCCTGGTGATAGACAGACAACGGAGGAGGCTTAATAATAGGGTACCACTTTCACCTTTTAGGTACGGAACATTATATATTTGTACTATATATTATAGTACAAAGAATATTCATATTTTTTAAAACAAATTAAGCTCATTTGCCCTTTGATAAGGCATAACTAAAACAAAAGAATATTATAGATCGATTATAACAACATAAAATTATTTTCGTACGGGAAAATCAAACACTAACACAAAAACAATTACTAAAATTTCACCGTGTATAATGTGTATATACGAGTACCTACTAAATTGAGTCGTATCGAAATATCGATTACTACTCTTATTTTGTTAAATTGCCCGATGTCCAGATTGTCAAATAATAGTACAGCGGAGGATACTCGATAAAATATAAATTAATGAAAAAATTGACTTAGGGCTTATTTTTTATTTATTTATTTAATCATTTATTTCAGATCACAGATCCATAGTAGGTACAAAATAAAAATATGATATAAAAATAATTAATTTCCACATAAATAATAAAATTAAAAGTCAAATAAAAATTAAAAATTACAAATTAAATTAGCGGGCATGCATAATACACAGGGTTACGGATAACTAACGCATAAATCGTCAAAGGTGAGTTAGAGTTAGTACGTTAAGTAAGACTAACAGCTTTTGTTCTATGACTTCTGCCAAAACGCAGTACATCACATGATAAGAAATAAAATCGTTTCAAATGGGACTTCTATCAATTGTTAGTGCTACGTTTCGTGCATTCTGCTGTAGCATAGGTACAAACGTCAGCTGTTTACGTAACGGCCGGAGCGGGAGGCGGCGCACACGCAAAGCGCGGTCAAGCGCCTTGTCTAAACTAAGCAGGTAAGTATTTTAAAGACAGTACAACAAAGAGATAACAACACTTACCATACGATAAGCCAAGATATGTTTGGAATGTAAATGTATCTTAAAAATATGAAACAATCTGGATATTTAGGTAAATTATTGTCTTTTAAAAAAAAATCACAACTTTTTTACAAATCATCTCCTCTCAAATTGAGGCCCCGGGGATAACGATTACTACCACGTACAAGCGGTTCAAAATAATCACCGGCACAACTCACACACACTCTATATATAAAATACAGTTGTTCTTGAACTCAGGGTAGTACTTACATACAGTACAGTTTTCACACTATATTTTTTTGTTTAGTCTTGTCTTGCCGTTTGTAAAAGCAAAGCAGTGACCTATCACAAGCAAATTCTATTATTTCCAAGTGATTAAATATTTTTTTTAGTTTGAGTTTGGCTAGTGTTTCACGGCTTCCTAATGCACCACTTTTGTTACCACACCATCGCTTTTAATATTTAATGTTACTAAATTGGTATGTAAGGCATACTTATTTATTTGATCGCGTCACACGAGAAGCACGCCACGAGCGGCGTGCGCACGCGTCGTGTCTAATTAGCTACTGATTACGTCTAGCTGAAAGTCGGGAAGCCTGCCGTAATCGCCTGCCGCGGTCGCCGCCGCGCCCACCTGCCACCCACCGCGTCGACCCTTATAAGCACCAGCATATTATAGCGTGATGTGTTTACTTAGGCATGCAATGTGAAGTTAAGAAACATTAGAACTGCAATTTCTATTTATTATTTTTTGTATTAAAAAAAAAAACATTAATTAGAAAAAGTTGTTAGTCTTGATGAGCCAAAGCCTCCCTTTATGCGTTATGCTTTATAAGTAACCCCGTAAAATTGGATTTACAATTATGTAGAATAAATATATGCAATTCAATATTTAACCAAATTAAGTAATTAACCTAAGTATGCTAACCTGGACCAGTTTTGAATTTGTTCATCAATTTCATCAATTTGTCTCTCTGCTGTAGCTTCTTCTTGTTCTCCGGCAATTATCTCCGCAGAAGTTGTTGCTTCCTCCTTTATTTCTTTTTGAAATTTTTCCCATTCTTCTTCAACTGGATCCTTATACTCTATATTTCGAACCTGTAAAATATGAAGCCCTCCCAGTTATCTATACTTCTGAAGCTTTCATAAAAGACCTGAAGAGTTAATTTGTTTGTTGTATTTTACTTTTCGCAATATCACAAACCAATTAAATTTAAAGAAATTGAAAAAAAAGAAAACGTTTAAGGCGGGATTCGAACAAAACAAGAGTTTGTGCTGAACGCGCGTATCTCAGAAACCAACAATCGGATTGGAAACATAATTTTGTGTTTGATTTATGAGGATAACATACATTTCCATTTAGGACAATTATTATTTACAATACAATATATATTTGTAATATAATATTATACATGATCAAACAAAAACAAGGTTTAAAATCTTCTTAGGTTGTTGCGAAATACACTCATATTTGACTAAGTTATTGAAAAAAAATTTTCAGATTCATCAGGAGCATATTTAACTACAATGATAATTTATAATCTAAAATAACCATCCTCAAAGGCCCTCCCAATTAAGGAAAAAAGGGGGAGAGACTCGTGTCCCGCAGTAGAACGTAACAAGGGTTGTTGACAAAATAGAGGTTTTTTAATGTCTTCTATATTTATAATAAAAAAGTCGCTTCAACTGCAGCTCATGCACGCGTAATAATCTGTTTTGTTCTTACCACTCAAGTGACTTGACTGGATCATCAACTCAGTTGAAAAAAAAAATAATAAACAAAAAAATATATAATAAACAAAAGAAAAAAGTGTACGAAGCCTCCTTCAGCGAGTTCACCTGCGTGCCAGAATCTCCCGTTTAGGACCACGCCCCGGACGTCTTGGGGGCAAATAGGCCCGGGGAAGGAGGACATTCCTCGACCCCCAAACCATCTCCCCCCTTTGTTGCGCTTCGTGCGCGGAGGGAGGGATGATGAATAAACAGTCAGTCAGTTGACTTGAGTAACTCAAATGATTCTTGTGACTCGTGCACTCAAGATTTCTCGGATGTCCGAGAGCGATCTTAAGTGAAGACTGTGCATACTGCATACTCTCTTATTCGTGCGAATGACTCGAGTTCGAGCAAGTCCACGACAGTGAAAATGTACTCGAGTTGCACCACTACTGATCACAGTGACAGTGCCATAAATAAATGTCAGATGTCAGTCAAATCGGTCATTCCAAATCAAATATGCCATTAAAGTTCGATGTATCGATAAAATACATCAGTGTTTATAAAACATCGATGTATATCGTCCACCCCTATTCTAGGGATGTGACTTAGCTGGCAAAAAATCGATTTTTATATTAATCGATTATTTTCAAAGCTAGAATAATCGACTTTCAATTATCGATTATTCCATTTATAATAATCGATTTTTGTAGTTTTAATTTTAAAAATCGTTAATTCAAAGCTTTTCTTTTCTAAATAATCGAGTTTAAAAAATTTAAAAAATTGTTGAGTTTAAAAAATTTAAAAAATTGAAAATCCGAAATGTGAAATGACTTTTTTTTACCGACTCAGTTATAGTATATTTTCAAGGCACTAGATGGCGTTGAAAATAATTCTATTACTGAGTTAGAATACTGCTGTCAGAATACGAGTACGATGGGGAAACTACGAAATAAATCAATAATCTATTTATAAAATTTAAAAAAAAACCGGAAGCATCATGTAAAATAGCGAAAATAAAAATCGATTATTTTCGTAAATAATATCGAAAAAATAAATCGATTATTCAGGAAAAATAATCGATTGTTAATCGACTTTTTAAATAATCGATTATTTTTTGACATTCCTACCCATTCCATTAATTTCAATTCAAACTGCGTATATTTCCAATCATTCAAACGTGATGCTGGCAGTTATGACTCATGGCGGTTGCCAAAAAAAAAAAAAACTGTTCATATGTTTACGATTTACGATGTGAATTTTTAGTAGATTTTATAGTAGTGATGTGCCGAGTCGCTGTTTTAATGGATCGAGTGGACTCGAGTCAGTTTATATAGTATTCGAATCATGACTCGATTCCCTGATTCGAGTCGAATTTTAGTCCAGAACTATAGTCCGAATTTAGAACAAAAGGGAAAAATGAAAAGGAGTTAACTTCAAACAGCGTGTAGGTTAGGTTAAGCATAATGACACAACAATAGTAAATCAATAATTTTTAATGAAAGATAATTATAAACATTAAATAAAAACAGAGCATAGGAGTTCTACGGAGATAAACAAAAGAACATAGAACATAATCAAATATACTCACGACTTAGACTAAGTATTATTATTTATTTATTAGTAATTGGAGACAGCTTTAAGGAATCCTATACATATAAACACTAGACAGATATAGTAAATAGTAAGCATTAAAATCAAATTATTTTAATTGTACAAAAGTAGGTACACAAACTCAACAGCTCAGAATACAACCTTTGGGAAGGTATCCACACTATCCACCTAAGCAACCTAAGTCCTAAACCATACTCACAATACCGTACAATATTAAATGAATATATAAAAAATTAAAATAGAGATAAGAAAATAAAAGTTATTTGAAGTAACTGTTCAAAAAAAGTATTTGGTCAACCTTCTTGGAATCCAGTCTATTGCGGCGTTGGTTGCATAAAAGACCAGCCTTAGAGAAAACTCGTTCCGAAGGCACAGAAGTGGCTGGAATACATAAATACTTCAAAGCTATTCTATTAAAGGCCGCTGTTGGTGATTTTGCGAAGCTCCCAAAATTCACCTTCAGAGTTTGCTTAGACGGAAAGGTCATCTGAAGTTGCCGTTTACGTGGTGGTGGTACAGGTGGTGTTTCGCCGTCTGTCATTGACTGGGATAGATTGGAGTTCTTGTCCTCGTTGACTGGCGATCCATCTTCAGAACCAGAAGCTACACTTAATAAATCGGAATCACTTTGAGCGGGGGAGGTAGTTAAAGAATTGTCAATATGAGTCGAGTAAATTATAGGATGCGATTTTTTTAGGTGCTTTAACAAATTAGTTGTGTTTTTGAAATCTTTAAATACGGAGTCACAGTTTTTGCACTTTATTTTATCGCCGTCCATTTTCTCAAAACACTTCCATACACCTGAGGTTTTTTTCGGCGCCATTCTATAATAAAGTTAATTACAATCTAATCTAATCACTTCACTTCCGGTATTAATAAGCAATGAAATAAATTCACACAGTAGAACTCAGTACTCACAATAACTGACACAAAACATAGAAATCGAAACAAAAAGATGCAGGTTCAAACTTGTTTGCATTATTAGACCCGCGCGGTCGCGCCACTTCGATTATTCCTGACTCGAGTACCGGAATCGAGTCCGGCGTATTCGAATCAAAATAAATTGGTATTCGAGTGGGCGAGTTCTAATGCAGGAATCGAGTCTGACTCGAGTCAAACCGTACTCGGCACATCGCTATTTTATAGTGAATTTATACCAAATGAATGTGCCAGTTCGTTTCACATCCATTAAATTATTTAACAAACTATTTATTACCTTTTTACAAAAACATAATATGTATAAAATGAACGAAATACGAATGTTACAAATGGTGCAATCATGTATTCCTCGATTGGACGACAAAAGTCATAAAGGTCAAGCCGGTAGAATAGGTGTAATTGGAGGTTCAGTAGAGTACACAGGAGCGCCATATTTTGCTGGAATAAGTGCATTGAAAGTTAGTAGTTTAAGGGCTTTTTGTTATCATGTCATGAGCAAACAAAATAAACACTGCCTACCTAACACCGAATAACCTATTTACTAGGGTAGAGGTTATATATCTAAAAGCTAAAAGGAAAGAAAAACAAATACCTACTAATAGGACATTTAGATAATACTTTACATAGAAATAATTTACATTTAAAACACAGGCCTCACACTCATAAATAAAATGAGTGTCAGAGGTCGCCCGCTTGCTACATGGCAGTCCACTATATCTAAGGACTTCAAACAGACCCAGTTGAATAACGCAACCAACAACAACTCAGGATCGATTAAACTGGCGAACTAGAAGGGCCGACCCCAAATAACGGGAAGAGGCACGGAAAAAAGAAGGACATTTATATTTAAAATGTTATGTGTTGCCACTCTGTGTATAATATGACACATTTTACACATAGAATGTGTTGTTTTTGCTTAAACATTATAAATACAATGCAACAAACATACTACTGTGAGTTTAACAGCTCCAACTTGCAGTGGCAAATAAGCAAGGAGTTATCACCAATCTCAGTTTCCACTCCAAGCAGAATCTGTTAAATTCACTCAGTTTACACTATGAAGCAGCAATCTTAATTGTTCAACAGATATAGAAAAATGCTTCATCAAAGATAATAATTATTACATATTTTGTTTCAACACTAATATATATTTTATGATCTATTTGCAGGTTGGAGCTGACTTGGTACATATATTTTGCACTTCACCAGCAGCACCTGTGATCAAGTCTTACAGTCCTGATTTGATAGTACATCCACTGCTCGACAAGCCAAATGCAACTGTAGAAATATCAACATGGCTTGAAAGACTCCACACAATTGTTATAGGACCGGGGCTAGGAAGGGAAGCTAATACCTTTAAAGTTGTGACTGAATTGATTAATGTGATACACGAAAAGAAAATACCTTTAATCATTGATGCTGATGGTCTGTTTCTAATAACTGAGAAGCCAGAATTGATTAAGAACTTTACAACGCCTGTTATTTTAACACCTAACAAGATTGAGTTTGAGAGACTGTGTACTAAACTGAACGGTTTAGAAGGCCTGAAATATTTGGGTCAAAATGTTACAATTTTGGAAAAGGGCAAGACTGATAAGTTTATAAGCACAAATCCAGATGTTCAATGGGAATCTAAGAATCCCATTACTAACGGATCAGGGCGTAGATGTGGAGGGCAAGGAGATGTACTTTCTGGTTTAATTGCAACATTTCTACATTGGACTTTATTGAATGTAGACAAAGGAAATATTTCTGTTAAAGCTGATAAAACTTTAGTTGCTTCATCTTTAGCTTGCTATGGTGGCTCTGCTCTAGTAAAACTATGTAATAAAAAAGCATTTGATGCTAAGGGCCGCAGTATGTTGGCAAGTGACATGATTGAATACATCCACGAAGCATTCGAACAACTATATGGTGTATAATAATTATGAAATTACATGAAAGTAAAGTGAATATATTTCGGTATGGGTTAAATTAAGAATAAAATGTTATTTTTTCACAACAATCAAGTTTTTTTATAAGATTTATTATTTTTTGTCTAATTGACAACATTTCAAAATTGACACGACCCTAAAAGAAAAATACCGTTTCTTTATTTTTCTTTTCTGAGTTCAAATATATATTGATATTTTTTGTATTTTTTTATTTCTTAATTTCTGTGAAAAAAAAATAAAACGGAAAAACATGTGATGACGTCACATATATGGTGGAATGAAGTAGTTACCATTGCCTATCTCTTTAAGAAAACATTATTGTAACATACTCTGTGACAAGATGTGTCAAATTGATACAGATACGTCAATGTCAAAGTATAAAACTAGGAAGTAGGGTTAGTGATCCGAGACCTCAGATCGATTAATCGGAAAAGCGATCTTTAGGACCCAAAAAATCGATTCTTGTTTAAATAATTATAATAATTTATATAACTCGATCCACAGTACTGGATTGATCTAATGAATCGATACTATACCCTGGAAAATCGAAGATTGATCTTTTTGGTTAATTCACATAGGGACATAAGAAACATACAGATCAAAAGATTTAACGTTTAAACGTGAGTATAGGCAGCATTATACCAGCATTGAACACTGTTGAGTTGGTTTTTTTTTTCGGTCGTCTGTTTTCCTAGAAATTTAGTATTACGTAGCCATAATCAAAAATAGATCGATAATCGAAGAACGATTTTTTCAATGTCGATTTAATCGTGGATGGATTTTAGACACTTCGAAATCGGAAATGGAATCGCCATCCCTACTACGAAGTATATAAAAAGCTGCTACGAACTTATTTATTAAAAAAAAAACAAGTTTTAAACTACAACTTAGCCCTCAGGCTATTGATATAATATTGATATTTTTTCGATATGTCGATATTAAAAACTAATAAAAACTAATCTGGCCAATTTTTAGGAGAATCAGCATTGCCATCCAACGAGGCAAAGCTGCCAGCCTTCTGGGTACCATAACACAGGAAGGCAGTGATGCGGAATTTTTAGACGCATGTTGTTTTTAGTTTACGTAAAAATTATTTTTTTTTGTAAATATTATTTAGCTTTTAAATATAATTTAAATGTTTTTTTTATTATGTAGATTGATTAAGGTTTTTTGATAATTATATCTGAAATAATTTGAAATATTTATTGTTTAGTTGGCAACAAAAACAAAAAATATCAAAACGAATTAAAATTTAGATTTATACATTTGATATTTTTTTATATTTTGAGAAGCTACGCTGTGTTTTTTTTGCTCGTTCGTCTTTTAATAATTTTGTAGTTGGATCAAGGAAGAGATTAATCGATGACACGCAGGGTCAAATATTTTTTTAAAAATTATATAGATAATTTTTTCGATATATCGAACACTGGTACTGATATTTTAAAAATAAAAAGATCAACAGCCCTACATTGAGTTTGACAACGACAAGACAGTGACATCTACAATTTTTTTTAGGGTTACGGCACAAGGCAATGGTTCTATCGCCATTCCACCCTATGTGTGACGTCATATGGTGCATACGTCTTTTTAGAATACACTAACTTTCAAAGTAGAAATTATGAATGAAAAGTACAAAATTTCCAAAAATGGTTAAACACGTGTGCCCTAGTTTTGGATTTACTTTTAAATAATATAATAAAACATATAGGTTAAAAATATGAAATGTTGTCAATTAAACTAATTATGTATACATAAGTTGTTTCCGGCAGTGTTAAAGTTATTTTTTTTCATTAAGAATTCCTCTGGATTGTTGATTTGAATATTGTTGAACAAGACTTAATAAGATAAAAGCAGTTAATATGTGATTATTTATTTTGTAACAAAATAATAATATGAAAGTTTTAAAGAAAATATTTTAAGTTTTTTTTATTCCTTCTAATCACACCAAAATAAATTCTTATAACCTAAAAAGGGCCACAACCTCTGAAAAATAATTTATAGACATGTAATTCTCATAAAGTCATTGCATGCATTTTGGTTTCATTAATGCCAACCAACTTACTTCAATCAAAACAAAAAACTGGCACTTTCACATTCTTTACATTATTACTCTTAGGCCTCCTCTTCTGCTTTGCCCTACAGGGTCCATAACAATGTACATAAAATGTAACACCACCTAAAGTTGCACATTATGTGCAATAAAGTATTGAGTATTGAGAGAAAATAAATTACCTTGGCATCCAGAATTGGGTCATCGAAGAAACCTTCTGGAATAGGAGGTTCATTATCACCTTGGATTCCTTCCTTTCCTTCTTCTTTTCCTTCATTTACTTTGGACTCATCATTAGATTCTTTAAAAAAAAAAAAGGCAAATTTAGTACGGAAATATTTTTTCAATAACCTAACATTACATTAGATTTAGCACTTTTATAAATACAAATCAACCACAAAACCAAACTTATAGCCAAATAATTTTGTTTCAAATAACAAACCTTGATTATTTACATCTTTTACAACTGCAGCATTTAGCGGTAATCGTTTAATCTCTTCATTGTGATATGAAAATATATTTGGAGCATTGTTAATAGGTTTGGCAACCACTGGCACTGGTACAGCATTCTTCAGTATACTTTTTATTTTTTTTTCTGGTGGTGCATCAGGAGGCGCGGTATTCAATCGTTTATTTTTTATACTACCGTCAGTAAAGTTATTGGTGAGTTCTTTAAGTTTTTTCGCTTGTTCAACATTGCCTCTGTGTTGTTTACTGTTTACATGTACTTGCCACACATTCTCAGATCTCACAACAGATGAACACAATATGCACATCAGCTGGCCAGCATTATTATACTTTGCTAGCGGATTATTTACAGATACAGGCTTCTTCTCTTTATTTTTACGTTCTGCTATTAATCGTTTCATCTCTACTTGCGCTTTCTTCTTGTCTTGTAGGCGTGACATGGTAATGATTTATAGTCTAAATACTAGAAATTGAGTATTGCTTCTATTCACTGTGGTGTGTACTCAACTACAAATTATTAGTAAATTATTAGTTTTATGGTTTATAAAATTACTATAAACTGTAAACAAAACACATGCAGCTGATTTTTTTCAGGTGACAAATGTGCTAAAAGACTGCGACGTTATCGACATGACAGCACAGGTGACATGACAGTGACACGCCACAGACATTCTAAACAGCGAAGCTGTAAACAAATTGTCGAACGCGTTCGAAGGAGACAATCGTGTAACGATGCAAGGATGCCGCACCCACTTCGTACAACTGGAAGACGGAAGGCTGACTAGCACCGAAAATTCGGTCTCGAAAGTTGATACCTACCTGTAAAACTACTTATCTTAGAGTGACCATGTGTCTTTAAAAAAATATTGAATAAAGTATAATAAATAATAAGGCTACCTAACTACCTGTATTATTCAAAAGATTTTTCTAAAGTAAATATCATTTTATAGCTAATTACATATTCAACAAAAAATATGGTCGCCCTAACATAAGAAGAAACTTACAGTGATATTAAACTCTTTCGAGATAAAAAGCTCAAGTTAAAGTTTAAGTTAAGATGTATACTAGTAGACAGTCGAAATAGTCATTAATTTAGGAGGTATTTATGTACCAATGTCTGCTTGTCAATATTACTGAAAAAGTGAACCGAATTCGCCCGCGCCGCCAAACAACTTGCAAATATTCAAAAAAGTTCCTAAATCATCATCAGTCAAATAAAGTAACATACAATTTGTAGCAAATACAATAATACAAAGCGTGCAGCTTTGTATTTACTTAGTAATGTGAGAAGAAAACTTAATTTTCTTTTACATTCAGATGAAAGAATAGGGTCTTTGTTTATGCAAAGTGTCTTTGCCTTGCTACCTCTGAGACCAAAGTTATTATATATCTGTGATAGTTTTTACTTTTACGGGGTCATAGTTAAATTAATTAATTCATATTGTTAAATTTTTTACTAGTAGAGTGAGTAAAAGTATAACTGAGCTGTTGTCAAGTGCATATATTTCACATATCCCTCAAGACATTAGTGTTGAGAGAACGACGTGTGGCCCCTCACAATCATCATCATCATTTCAGCCAAAAGAAGTCCACTGCTAAGCAAAGGCCTCTCCCAAAGAATGCCACAACGAACGGTCCTGGGCCGCCCTCATCCAGCGATTGCCCGCGACCTTCACCAGGTCGTCGGTCCATTTTGTGGGAGGCCTGCCCACGCTTCGCTTTCCGGTACGCGGTCGCCACTCGAGAACTGCTCTGACCCAACGGCCGTCAGTTCGTCGAGCTATGTGCCCTGCCCACTGCCACTTGAGTCTCGCTATTCGGTGAGCTATGTCGGTAACTTTGGTTCTCATGCGGATCTCCTCATTTCTGATTCGATCTCGCAGAGAAACTCCAAGCATAGCTCTCTCCATTGCTCTCTGAGTGATCTTGAGCCTTCTTATGAGGCCCATAGTGAGCGACCACATTTCTGTCCCATTAGTTATCACTGGTAACACACACTGGTCAAAGACCTTTTTCTTGAGACACTGCGGTAAGTTGGACGAGAAGATGTACCGTAGCTTTCCGAACGCTGTCCAACCGAGTTGGATTCGGCGATTGACCTCTTTCTCGAAGTTGGACCGACCTAACTGGACCGTTTGTCCCAGTTATACATAAATGTCAACAACTTCGAGTGTAGTATCCTCGACCATATCAGGAGTGGGTGTAACATGGACATTTGACATGATCTTCGTCTTGTCCATGTTCATTTTAAGGCCCACTCGTTGGGAGGCCCTACTGAGGTCATTGAGCATTGTGCTAAGGTCTTCCAGGGTCTCAGCCATGACTACGATATCATCTGCAAATCGGAGATGGGAGATGTACTCGCCGTTAACATTGATGCCGAGTCCTTTCCAGTTCAGAAGCTTGAAGACGTATTCCAATGCAGTTTCGGAGATATAACATCTCCCTGTGGTCGCCTCGAACGCCTAATTTCGCGTTGAAATCCCCCATGACCCCTCACAATAGAGAACCTTAATTTAATCGATTCAATAAATCAAGACCACTTGTAAGCGCCACGCGGGGGAATAACTTAAAAAGAACTTAGAAAAGAATATGCAAAAAAAAATATATAAAAAAGGGGCTTAAACGCTTTAGGGGAGACCCCTAAAAAAATGTGTGTATATGGCCTCCCTCGGTGAGTTTCCCCGCGTGCCACAATCCCCCATCTAGGACCACGCCCCCGACGTTTCGTGGGCAGATGGGCCCGGGGTACGAGGATTCTCCTCAATCCCCGTACCATCCCCCCCCCCTCTATTGAACTTCCCGCGCGGAGGGAGGGATCATGAAAATTCGTTCGTTAGTAGATATATCATTAAATGTCGTATGAACCACAGGAAGTATGTTTGTTTAAAGCAGTTTTTGCCAAAAAATTACGTAATTTTGATTAGTGATCAAAATTACGTTTTTTGTCCAAAAATGCATTTGTTAAATTAGTGATCAAAATTACGTTTTAGATAAATATTTGCTCAAATTTGACTTCTATTGTAAAATTGAAAAAATAATCCTGTGAAATAAAATGTTGTTGTCGAAATAACTGCCTCGTTTTTATTTTATAGTATGTTTATTTAGTGATGTAATGGAATTCCTCATTGTCCGAGCACAACTTTTAACTTCAATTTCCGTAAAACTAATGAATATTCTCTGTACAAAGTACTATTTTCCTAGAATTTTATTATAATCAAATCAAATGCAAAGCACTCTAACTAAATATTAATACTTTTTTCCTTTTCATATCGGACAATTTTTTTAAAATCCGCCCTTACCCAAAGTAGATTTAAATATAGTGAAGGGTCTGTTCTTAGGAGTTGGCGAACTCCTTTCAAGTAAATTACCTAATTTTATTACACTCTCCTCTAAGATTTGTTAGGTACGTATATTAAAAAATATTTCTAGTTGGACTTGAAAATAAAATAACTTCTTGTCCTTTGTTTAGTTTCTTAACGGCTGTATTTTTACAAATTTGAATCGTGCCATAGACTACTGTATTCTAGGAGATTTTGTCATTTTGATGGTGGGTGAATTGGTGCTTCAGTTGGTAACAGACACGATTTTTTTGGATTACTAGCTGAATCCTAATGTTCATCGAATAATTTACAAAACTGTAGTGATATCCTCTTCGTAATTTCGACGTACCCAACTTTGTGACTGTGATTAAACATTGTGTTAGCTTAATTTGGTCCGACTGACTGGTAGTCGGAAATCACGTATTAGTGTCCAGATTTTCAGTGTTTATTCCAAATGCTGTGATACTTCAGCTCTTTTTTAGTTTTACGATGGACATCGATGTTAGTAAAGAAAATATTCAGCCTCTCAGAGGCGGTAGAAACTTGTTACAGTTGGGCACTGCTCTCCAAGCTCAATCTGATGTTGATGCCCAGAGACAGCTGCAATTGCAGAAAGAGTAAGTTTTAAACCATGTGTAATAACTGAAAAGTGTACCTAAAAACCCTATGTTTACATACTATCAACTTTTAGATGGTGGAGGATTGTAGGTTGTAATTTCATATTTTTCAAAATATTTCTTACCAGATTCACAACCTTGGAATTTTTTTATGAATTTTCCTAAATATTAGCGATATTCTGCTCTTTACATTTGTTATTTTGTCGGAAAATATAAAAAATACAATGGTATACTTTAAACTAAATGAGCTTTCAGTGATTGTAAGTATAATCTACGAGATTTTATGTAGTTTTGATATTTTCTTTCCTTTCAATAGGGAACATGAAGCAGCTATTAGACAGTATCAGGGCATGGACCCTTTGGAGCCATGGTTCAACTATATTCAATGGGTAGAACAGTCATACCCAAAACATGGTCATGAAGGCCATATAGACAAATTAATCAAAGATTGTTTGCAGTTATTTGAGAAAGACGAAAGGTATTTCCAAGATAGAAGACTAGTGAAGCTGTGGATTAAATATGTAAGTGTATTCCATTATAAATCAAATCAGTTTCTTATTATATCGAAATTTCTATAATATCTATATCTGAATCCAGGTTGACTGTTTGTCAAATCCATTGGAGATATACCAGAGATTATACAATACTGGTATAGGTGTTGAATGTTCGGAGTTCTACCGAGCATGGGCATGCTACTGCGAGGAGTCAGGGGACTATAGGAAGGCAAACCAGGTTTATATGTTAGGTTTACAAGCAAAAGCACAGCCTTTGGATGAACTTGAGCAGGCTCACATGTAAGTGTTTTTGGTTTCTCCAAGCTTACATTTGCAACATAGTTGCATCATCTTAATAAGTCTGCTAATACAGAAATTTACAAATAGGTATATTTAATTAAACAAAATTGAGTTGAGCATAAAGTTTTTATTGGTAATTGCATAATAACACTTTTTTACACATTTTGTTTACCTCAGCCGGTTATTATACAATGGCATATTGTTACTTTACTTGATTACTATTCAGTTTTTCTATTACTGTTAATAAGTCAGCATTTAATAATTTGCTATTTGGTTTACAAAAGATTTTTGGAAGACTATCAAGTTATTAGAGTGACAATGTTTCGTCTTATTATCTAGACATAAATTGTGTTAAATATCTTAGATAATTCAACTGGCGATGTGCCAAAAATACCTTCTACAACATATCAAGTGCCGATTATAACCTCAACATCTTTTCATAGGAACTTCCAGCTGTTTTTTGCTCAGAGAATGTTACATGATGATTCACCCACAAAAAGAAAGGCAGCATCAGCTTTAGCGGAAACCAGAATGGCTTTGACATCTTTGAAGTCCTTCAAACGGCGGAATATAGCTAATGTGCCAGTTCAAAGGATTGGCGATAGTATCAAAAGTTCTGTGCCGGGAGTAGTCAGGCAGCAGGGTGGAGGTGACATGAGGGTGCCCAATAGTAACATTATGGTCAATGTTTATGAGGTTAGTTGGATGTAATTGGTTTATAAATATTATGAGTATGTTGTATATATTGAAAAGATGGTTGATAATGTACTGCCTATCATATAGGGCTCATTAGCCAAAGAATTTACAGCCCAGGAATGGCAACTCTGCATTGAGACCTCTTAGTATTTCTGTATATGATTGTAGACACTTGTTTTTTCCCCGCAGCTTTGTTCATGTTACTTTTAATCATTAAAAATTGTAGCCTATATGTTATTTCAATGTATAACCTATATTACTGTAAAGTTTCATTCAAATCCGTAAAGTAGTTTTTTGGTGAAAGAGTAACAAACATCCATATCTATCTGTACTCACAAACTTTCACATCTGTATATATTAGGTTGGGGAAAAAGTTTCTTCGCATTTTTTATGATAATTCAAAACATTTTTTAATATAGTTTATTTAAATTTAACTAAAGTATGTATGTACCATTTTGTTTGATAACCTTTTGCCATCTTGTAGGTAGGGACATGATCCCATTGCTATAAAAATTTTGGGACTTCTCATCAAAATACCGCGACAAGTGGATTTGGCAGTCCTCTCGTGATGTTAACCTAACATTGCATAAAGAATTCTGAAGAGACCGAAACAGGTGGAAATCTGAAGGTGCAAGGTCAGGACTATACGGCGGATGCATTAACACCTCCCAGCCAAACTCTTTTAATTTTTGCTGAGTGGCTATAGATGTGTGAGGTCTAGCGTTATCATGATGAAACACCACAACCCTTCTGTTGATCAATTCCGGCCGCTTTCTCGCAACTTCTTGCTTTAATCTCATCAGTTGTTCGCAGTAGAGTTCAGAATCGATAGTCCTGCCTGGTGGTAATAGCTCATAATGAATAATGCCCTTCCAATCCCACCACACAGACAACATCACCTTATTGCGAGTTAACCCGGGTTTCGCCACAGTCTGTGAAGCCTGACCGGCCTTTGACCACGACCTTTTTCGCACGTTCTTGACGAACGTGATCCACTTTTCATCACCAGTTATCAGCTTCTTCAAAAATGATTCGGTTTCATTACGTCGTAATAAAGAATCACAAATGAGTACACGGTTCATTAGGTTTCTTTCAGTGAGCTCGTGAGGTACCCAAATATCGAGCTTTTTTTTGTACCCAGCTTTTTTCAAATGCGCCAAAACTGTTTTGTGATCAAATCTCAGTTCTTCAGCTACGTCGTAACTACTGATATGTCGATCTTGCTGCACTTTTTTAAAAATGGCGTCCATTTTATCCGTAATAGGGCGACCAGAGCGAGGTGCATCTTTGACATCAAAATTTCCGGATTGAAAACGCTTAAACCAAATTTGTGCTACTCTCACAGACACTGCACTAGGTCCATAAACATCGCAAATTTTTTTCGCGGCTTGCGTTGCATTTTTACCTTTTTTGTAGTAAAATTTTAAAATGTATCGAATTTCTTCATTAGATTCACTCATCTTGACAGTACGAAAAACAAATGAAAATCACACATTTGCCTAATTTGAATTTGGAATTATGTTCTTTAAAATTTTAACTTTCAATGATACCAAAACCAGCCAGATACAAATACTACAGCCAAAGAGATTTTATTACAAGTTCATACATACTATAATGCGAAAAGACTTTTTCCCCAACCTATTATAAAATCAATTGCTGTTCGTTAGTCTCGCTAAAACTTAAGAACGGCTGGAGTGATTTGGCTAATTTTGGTTTTGAATGATTTTTGGAAGTCCAGAGAAGGTTTAAAAGGTAAGAAAACATGAAGAAATTGAAGGGAAATAGTAAAAACTACAATTTCATTTTTCCATACAAATAGTCTGTATCTATCAAACCTTTGACACATTATTTCATTCTGAGGCAATACGAAGTTTTCCGGGTCAGCTAGTTTATAATATTTGTAGGAAGTAGGATGTGTACATCGACGACACAACACAGCTTAGTTCTATCGGCGATGGATGTCATGGATGTGTAGCAGCATCTATATTACAGTTTAATAATAATGTCAACCCATTATACGTCCCACTGCTGGGCACGAGTCTCACCCCTTTTTTTTTTGGAGGGGGACCTGGAGCTTACTCCACCACGCTGCTCCAATGCGGATTGGTGGAGGTGGGTGGGTTAGTGGCCAACCCGCTGTCGGATGTTTTTAAACTGCACATAAGGCCTCCGACAAGGTTTAACGACTACTATCTGTCGATAGCAACCGGGACCGACGGCTTAACGTGCCCTCCGAAGCACGGAAACGCGCATTTAATTTTCCACTAGCAGTCACCCATCACACTACCCGACCGCGCCCGTAGTGCTTAACCGAGTAGATCGTTTACGATCTACACAAGCCGCCGGGCCATGCGCGCTTCGTATTCGTATCTTCGGGCCTATTACAGAATTCACTGACAATTTATGGGAATTGTATAGTACTTTGTTGTCATTTTTATATCATTTTATTGGTGATAGAGTACCAACGTTGGAGTTTGAGGCCTTAGCGTGAAATTCACAGACCGCACTACGATTACTTTCAGCAAAGTATGCTTAGAATTGTCAGTTAAATATGAGTTTTGACAGTTCTAAGGATACTGTGCTGAAAGTAAAGTTGTAGTGTGGTCTGAGAATCTTACCCTTACACATCAGTGTATTCAGGGGTGCCATCTTTTGGGGGAAAAAAACGAGATAATCAGATGGTCATTAGAGGTGGTCGGATATCGGTCCAATTTTGGTCATCAAATAAACTCGTGCTTTGAATGTACTTCCTTCAAAGTACGAGATGCAAAACTCAGTCTTGCGTTCAACTTCTGTTCTTTTCCTGTTTTAAATAGTTACTTGTACCCATTTTTTAAAATTAAAATTTTCTCGAATCTGAGTCACGTAAAAGCAGTAGGTATTACAAAGTTGCGTAAATAAGTACCCACCTACCTACGCTGCGCGGTAGAGGAGTAGGCGTGAGCATAGGACGTTAATTAAAATTGAGCGATTATGAGATGTTATTTAACAAAAATCAGGACAAAGGAGATGTTGCGAGCTCGGCCCTGGTTCGTCGTACATGTCCTCAAAACATGGGTAAATTAAAGAAGAATCCAAAAAAAATACAATTAATTTATTCAGGAATATATTTTAGAGTTACAACCACATTTAATTCAAACGATTTTATCATTTTCAACTATGTGAAACATGGCGGCGATACAGCCGACACTTGGGATCAATCGATTTTGATAGTATTTAGAAAATATTACTTTTTTCTCCAAGTTCTATAATCAAAATACAATTTAAAAAATGAAAATGTCAAAATGACATCGCCCTCCATATTCGCCATGTTAGTTTTGAATTGCAATTCTAACTGCAAATTATGTTTTGTAACTGCAAACAAAGATAAATAAGTGAAAATATGCAGTAAAAAACGTTTTTATATTGATTTTGCCTGTTTAATGATATTGTGTACAATACATGGCCGGAGGTCCATACATTTTTGCAACATCTCCTTTAATAGGTCTCCGGGACGCGCGACCAATTTATCGAAATCGGGACATCTAATTTATCTGCCACCAAACGGTAGAGTTCGGCATTATTGAGTTCCGGTTACGATCACGGTAACGTCCCTATGACCCTATTACCTATTTCCTCAAAGGAAAAAAATCGTCTTGCTGTGTTTCAAATAACTATAAAGCTCCCATTCCATATGGTTTTTCCAGCATACAATAACTCTAAACGATTGGGATGTTGACATTTTTTTTTATTGGTTTCCAAAAAGTATTGGATTAATAAATACTAGGTATATTTGTCTTTGAAACATAATAAGTAGGTAATAGTTAAGATCTAGCGATTCAAAACGTTGCGAGTTGTGAAATGACTCGGACCATACAAAATTGCAGCACGATATAACGTCACAGCATGGTACAACTAGAAATTTCAAAATATCTTAATCAACACTACGTTTTTGCTTAACGATGATAGTACGAAAAGTTATTGGAAATTGCACAAAGATCTAAAAGTAAAATTATTAAAATTTCATACTTAGGTTGCCCTTAGGTTTACCTTCTTTTTTCACTATTTTTCGACATTTTAGAAATATTTTTTTCATGCTTAGTATTATTACACTCCAATGTTCATAAATTTTGTACTTTACATTCTATTTACATTAAACTTTCATACCTATGATATGATATGATAGGTATCAAGTAGCGATTTCGTACAACATCCCTATTATACGCCTTGACTTTTGACTTACCTGTTCCCTCATTAAACTTCGTCCGTTGGTGAAGACCGCATGTCCGCATGCAACGGCGCGGCGTCGCCGTGAAAGTGCCGCTCGTCTATGTGAGCCCTAAAACCGATCGCCAGTTTTTAACTGACTAAAGACTTTCCATTTATTATAAATATGTACGAGGTGAATGAAAAAGTTCTTAGAATCGTTATAAAATACAACAAAATATAAATATAATTATTTTATTTTTCAACGTAATCTCCATCTAAGTCATACATTTAGAATACTGCTTTTCTAACTTTCTAATTCCTTCCGAAAAAAAATCACGATCTTGGCTCTCAAAAAACTCGTCAACGGCAGCCATACGGCGTCGTTATCCTCAAATTTAGTGCCACGGATATGTTCGGAAATTTCCAACCGACGCTTTTTGTTTTCGTCGGTTAACATTCTTGGAACCCACCTTGCTGGCACTTTTTTCAAACCTAGTGAATCGGTTAAAATGGATTGTATGCTGCCAAATGATATCTTTAGGATCTCGGCTAAACGTTTTACAGTAATTCTTCTGTCTTCTAAAACTAAATTGTCAACTTTTTTTGACATTTTCTTCCGTGATTGAGGTTGAAGGCCGCCCGGAACGAGGGTCATGTTTACAGCTCGATCTACCTCTTTTTTAATTCAGCAACCCAGTAAGCGACGGTGGAATAATGTATAGCATTATCCCCTAATGTCCGCTGGATATCCAAAAATATTTCTTTAGTGGACATTTAAAGCACATATACTTTACCACGGCGCGTAACTCGTTTTTCTTGATTTTTAAGGATTTTTAGGTGCGAATGGTAAGACCAAATCGAGTGTAACTGCGTTGGAATATTGTGTGATTGACACTCTTCAAACTTAATATTAAACTACCCACAAAAATATGATATTCCTGCACTTCTAAGAACTTTTTGATTCACCCTCGTATGTTCATCGATCAGATAGCGGTATTTTTTAATATTGTTTTTCGCAATAACACATGCTAGTGAAATACATATTTAAAAAAAAAAACGGAAACAATTATATATTCATAATAAACGGTAAACCAAAAAAAGGGTATTTTTTGTTAAAAGCGTTTCGAGTCCAGCATTTTTAAAGATAGATGCAGTAGGGAGATTGTTTTTTAATCAGTATTGATTTATACAGGATGCTCCATCAACGTCACGGGCTGCTTTACCGGTGGCTGAGGACCCTGGACCGGCGTCATTAGTTCAAGCCTGTAGTAATGTGGAAAACGAAAAAGAAATTGGAATATGGACAAACCCAAAGACCAAAATGGTACACGCCAATGTTGTACCGCACCAGCCTTTACCTTTCACCCGTAAGTAATCAGTATAATTTGACGGAGATCTTTTGATTTGTGAAAGATCTTAAAGAGTTGTTGCCCGCAGTTTCGCAGTCGTGTAGCCCGACATACACGCGCGCGACATAACTGCGGGCAACTAGCTACTAGGCAACTGCTAGATCTCTAAACAGCCGTTAGTACCTTGCTCTTTTCAATAGAATGTTGATTAAAATTTTCTCTAGTTATCAGTTTCAAAATGTATCACTTCTTCCTATTAAATTGCCACTTGCAACCACGACAACCCTAATTCTTGAAGCTGCAGCAGGGAATAGAGAATTGAAATTTTGTGAGAACCATTCCCACGAAATTTTTGAACCAGGATGTTCATTCTTCTACCAGGTCTCCGTTTGCCCTGAATCTTGCCTTGCAATATCTATTGGAGTATTCGGTATTTATCACCTCTCATTATATGTCCGAAATACTGCAGCTTCCTCTCCTTCATAATACTGAGTAATTCCACTTTTATATTAATTTGATGCAGTACCTCAACATTGGTAACCCTGACTGAAACTGATGGTATTCAGAGCATAGTTTTGAGCATAATGCTGAGGTTAAAGTACAACTCTCCATTCCATAAAGTAAAACACTGTAAATTGTATCACACAATTACCTAAAAGAAGGAGTGTTATGTATTTAATTAAGAGTATAAGATTCTACGTGTGTTTGTGAGTTTTCACAATAAATTCTTTTTCCCAATTTCAATATTTGTATGTAGTAAGTAATAAGAATTTTACGTTATTGAATAAAAACGTTTTTCTGTTTATTATGGTGCAGTGGTGCTTGACCGGTTGGCTGAGTAAGGCTTACATGGTTTGTGTATGTTTACGCCTACTATAAACACGGAAATTGCGACAAACAATAGCTGGTGTTATTATATTTTGCCGCGTGCCGATAAACAGTTTGTATTCAGTAACTCTGTTAACGTAATAGTCATTGCATAGCGATTGAATTGCTTCGTTGTCTTGCTCTAACCAATGCTCGCGGCCTTTGGTAAAGCAAGACAACGAAGCGACTTAAGCAAATTAGGCCCATGTTCCTTGTACGCAGGTATACACTGTATAGGTGCTTTTCTGTTGGATTTTCTTATTTTGTTTCTCTGTTATTGTACTTTTAGCTTACGAAGACGAAGATGATGTACTGAAACTTCCAGCAAATCATTTGCCCTACTGTGTAGATGATTTGTCATTCAATGTGCCTTTATGTGTACCTGATCCTGCAGACCCAACGAAAATTCCTTGTTATAATAAGTCACAGGTATTATGTTTATTTATTTAAATATATCTAACAAACATTGATCGAAGAGTTGGGTTACTTTTTACCTGATTGATTTACGCGGAGTTAAACTATACAAAATGTATCATTTAAATGAGCACTAAAGTTCTCGAAAACTTAAGAAAATTAAATCAATCAATTTTGGAATGACTTTAAATATTTGTTTTCTGTAATAATTTGCAGCTATAGTTTATATTTAAAGGGAACTATTAAAATGTGTATCGCCATAATTAAAATGTATTAATATTCGTATAACGGTTTTAGGTATATGTTAATGATAAAGAATACAGTTTAGAAGAGATAAGATCAAGAAAATATAACCTAGAAAGAAAAATCAAACCAGAACACGAACATGTCGATCCACAGCAAAAATATAACAATATAAACGAAACTCTTGCGCAATGTAGTGCGTTGGAGACACTAGCTAACTGTGCACTAGACAGTGAACAGGACCATTTGGGTCAACTTATGCCACTGACAATGCCCACATTACAAAATATAACGAAAATAACAAACATGCATTCACCTGGTGAACCAAAGGTCCTAGTGAACCTTGATTCAAAGGAGCTAAGTGAACATGCGACAAAAAAGAATGACGAGAATCAAAAGATGCAGGTTTCAGCTACAGATAAAGAAAGTCATGACAGACATGGTGCTCCAAATAATGATTATGGGCCAGACAATGGAGGTGCACAGTTTGGTAAAAATAATTTGATGGAGGAATTCAACAGAAGCTTAATGGGTAATCTTCTTGGTGACTCCGTCACTGTAAACACGAAAGAGGCTCGGTGGGAACTTCGACACCTATTTCAAGATATGGGTAAATAATATGAAATTAAAAAAATCTTATCTTATACTATTCATTTTGCAAAAAAATTTACTGGTGTATAATATTTCAGAACCATCAATGGTACAACCAATGGTTGCACAACAATTTGAGGTCCAAAAGTTTGACATCCACGAAGACAGATCTATGACGATGGCTATCAATTCAAAGAAGACGTATGAAATGGCTGATGCCAGAGCATTGCCTGAAGACAAAGAAAATGCAAAGTTCAATACTGTTCCAGTGATAGCACCTCAACAAGTATGTCAAAAGTTTCATCTGTTATTCATTACTGTTTGTTTTTTTATAGTGTAGGGATGGTGGCAAACAAACATGTAGTTCACATTAATGGTAAGTGAATACTGCATCCTGTAGATTTTACCCAAAAACCAGGTCAAAATACAGATGAGTTGTCAGCTTTGAGCCACAAGTTGTGCTGCTTCGGAACACAATAGTGCTGATCACTATCATTTGGCGGCAGATAGATTACGCAATGCGGTCAAGCTCCGACACAGAGGGCGAGATTCACAGACCGCACTACGACTTTACTTTGATTTGGAGTTAATCTTTCAATATTTACTCTGTTTCACAGATGTTAAACTTTTAGAACATCAGTTTTCATCTCCAATCTTACTTTCTCACGTTTGTCTGTGTAATTAGTATTAATTTTTGGATTTAAAAAAGGATAAGTATTCAAAAGTTTTAAAAGAAGGTTTTATCCATTATTTCTTTGATTGATACGGAATTTGGGATTTTCTGGGTGATCACATGACATGTGATCGTTTCGAATACGCAAGAAGTTCTTGAACGATTCACCTGCCTGAACGATTTCAACAACCGAATCCGTCTTTATCTTTCACTTTCAAGCGAATGTAACCTAACTGCAGAGTCAACTTAAATTTACAATTTGATTTTTTCAGGTGAACAAAACTGCATATTATGAAGAGCCTTCATGTACTCAAGTATTTAATTTCAACATTAACGATGCAAGTACTCCTAATATGTCACAATTTAAAAAGCCGGCCAGTTGCATTGACCAATCTGGTAAATTCCCATCTGTGCCAAAATTCAGCATGGACGAAAGTGTGGTGGATCACGGTGACGCAGGAATAGGCAAAAGAGAAGAACTTTCTAGGCAGCATGCAACAGACCAACATGCTACGGTCGACAATCAAGGTGGCGGGCTTTCTGTTATAATGGAAGCGACAAGAGAATATAATAGGTAAATTTTACACGCACAACACAATCTACATACAATCAATATCAAATGTGTGCAAATTAATACTTTTGTATGTTACATTCAAACATTTACATTCAATTTGTAGTGTTTTAGTTTTTATTTTTTTTTTTGATTAAACGTAATGTTATGGTTACATGGTTGTATTCATTATTTTCAGTAAATCCGGTTCTAGTTCATCAGGTCAATCAACACGAACGAATTTCACGGGTTATACGACAAATTTTGATTCAATGTACAATAATCACAATGATCCTCAGCAAACCACTTCGTCAAAGCGAAGTTCAATATCGGCACCATCTAGATTACCTAACGGGCAGTTTGCTAGAGCATACCCACAGAAACGCGAGCCTCCTGAAAATAAGGTGGCGCCTCCATCCACTGCAGTGCCTTATCATTCACACGATCACCAATACCAAAAACCTATGCCACCATCCTACAACGGATATACTCCTCAGAGATCAATGCACGGTCATTATCAACAAAACTATAGTTTTCAACAAGGTTACCCAAGTAATCAAATGATAAATCAACCACAACAAGGGTATAACAGCCCAAGTCCCAATGCTTATCACAGTCCTCAACACACTGGTATGCAAAGTCCCCATGAGATGAACCCGGCAGTGCCACCAGGATTCCAGAGTCCCACATACTCTAACCAAATGGGATACCATAGCCCTGGACACGCAATGATGAGTCCTCAACATGCTTACGCTGGCCGACAAGATTACCATTACGGTGGTCAAGCAGAAAGACAACATATATATGTTAACCAGCAACAACAACCTCAACAGCCATCAGCAGTCTTCCAAAGTCCTCCACATCAGACCCAGTATACAAACTCTCAATATTATCAAAGACCTAGTCAAGTTCCCGTACAAAATCAGGGCTACAACCAACAAAATTATCATAATATGCCAAATCAGTATAATAATACTAATTTGTATTCAAATACAAGTCATCATGCTAATAGTCCAAATTACAACACAGCACAGAGTCCATACAGACAGTCTCCTAAGCAAGTTGCTGAAAATTCACAAACCCCATATGGTGTTACAAGTCAAACCCCACAATTTCAAGTGTACCAAAGTCCACAGCCTACTCAAAATAATTATCGCAGTCCTGCTATGCACGGCAGCAACATGATGCAAGGATCTTATTCGGATCAACAAGTAAAGCAAGAAAATATTGCTAATACATCAGTGAAAACTCAAGAAGTGGGTGATACTGAGAAGAATAACAGCAATATAGGTCATCAATCCAAGAATATAAGCGCGCATAAGAGTCCTACGTCCGCGTTGAGAAACGTTAGACACGATCAGCAACCAAATATAAAACAAAGCCAAAATTCTCCTGATATTGGATTCTCCAACCAGTTCCTTAACTTTATTTCTAATCGAAACGAGCCTAAAGATAACGCAAATACACCTAAATTTACCAATAGTCCAAGTATATCACAAAAGATGCACAAAAATTTGTATGTGTCGAGTCCTGAGCAGGCTCAAATACCTCCATCTTCAGGCATGTCCGATTCTGATAGTAAAGATGGCATGACGGCCCAAACTGCTACTCCCATTCAGTCTGCTAAGGTGTCTCATTCAATTGATAAACACAAAGATATATCAAAGAGACAATTAGACTTCGAACATAGAGTAGAGATTCAGTCGGAAGATAGTAGGGACTCTGTTAGTAAAGATGGCCGAATCTCAGCGATATATTCTCGACAGTCAGATTTTCAATCTGATGGTGGTTATGGAATGGATGTGGACAGTGAAAATTCAATGGAATGTGGTGCATTTAAATCAACCCATTCTATCTCATTGATAGAGACTAGCGACATACCGAGACCAGCAGATATCGTATTTCCTGCTGTCATTGATCCGTTTAACAAGAAAATTCTCGCGTCCTTATTGGAATATGTTAAATTTCCTAATAAGACACACGCCGAAGGATATATTGAAGTCAGATCGATTCCCAAACTTCAATTGGCTACTGTGATGAGTGTAGGCAATAATAAGTTCTCTATCGAAAAACAATTGGGGAAAGGAAATTATGGTGCCGTATTCCTATGCCTTGATCTCCATAGCAATAAATCAGTGGCTGTCAAATACCAGAAGCCGAGTCGACCTTGGGAGTTCTATATTTGCCAAGAAATAAAAGCCCGGATAAAAGATCCATTTATGGTATGTACTTCTATATTCTTTTAACATGACTAGGTTAAATTAATTTTTGTTTAAATTGCAATTTTTATTTATGTATAGAACAATCACGCGATGATGTTAGGGAGGGCAAAAGCACAGTTTTGGAATTGATTTTGAAATCGTCGTATTACTGTGCATGTTTGCACTCAAATGTAGATGTATGTTTGTGCCAGTGGCGATTCCTGGTGTTTATAATTGGGGTGGCTCCACCTTTTGTTATATAGGGTGTAGTGTAAAGTGCGCAAAGCCTGAAACCGTTTCTTCAGGCGGTCAATCTGAACAACTTTCAGTTTTTCATTAAGAAACCTACTTTAAAGTCGCAAATAGGAAAAATTTAACATTTTCGTATTTGTATGAAATAGCTGATATTTTTTCCTGATTTCAGGGGTTTATTTACTAAATAAAAAGTCAATTAAATCAATAGAAAGATAGAAAATATAACAAACACTATCACAAATCTACACTATCACGAAAAACTTGCTAAATAGGTAGTGCGCAATTCACAGTGCCCGACCCGCGTATCAAACTCAGTGAGTAATACTAGGTGATTGAGGGCTCAGGGCGCGGGCGGCGAACGACTTTGTATGGACTCCGCATGCGCTGACAGAAGCGCATCGCTCGCCTCGGCCGCGACGTTCGGCGCCGACCGAACGCGACGACAATCGCGAGTTGCGTTCGTGATAGAAGACCGCAGCGCTCGTAACATGCAATTATTTATTGTACCTAGGTCTAAGTAATTATGTTGTAAATATATATGATTACTAGCTGACCCGGCCACGCGTTGCTGTGGCTAAAGTTTTTGCTATATTACATTATAGTAAACAATCTAAGAGGAACAATAAGAGAACATCAGTCACGGAGTCCACTATGCTTTTTCACACAGACGGTATTCGTAAAAAAATTTGGTGATCTCCTTATTTGACTTTCTACTACTATAACTCTTTAGTACAATGAAATTATTTACGAACAAAGACGAAAATGTTGATGTTGGTATACAAATTCACTGGATTGAGATTTGAAGGGGAAGTACGTTGAACACAATTAATTAAAATGTTCTTACACTTGATATTAAGCAGAAATCAATAGGTACAGAATAAAAATTTATCAGATTTATTATTTCCCTTTAATTTTATAACAAATATAAGTATATTACAGTATAATACAGTAAATAACATGTGACGCTTAAACTCATGAATGAGGTAGGCAAGGCAGACAGTTCTAAACTTTTAAACATTAATATCTATTTTTTTGAATTATAAATACTTTCAATTTCAATTTAATTTAACACCAATCGGTGCACAATGTTTTTGGTTTACCTGTCTTTAGCTAACACAAATAGATTCGACGGTTTCCCAACACGTGAACACGCAACATATAGTTGCCCATGAGAAAAACATGGATTTTCCAAATGTAAACCACAAATGGACATTGTTTGACCTTGAGATTTATTTATAGACATGGCGAAAGCTAAACGAATTGGAAACTGTAGCCTTTTGAAGAGTATGGTAGAATCTGATGGTATCATCGGAATACGTGGCAGCAAGCCCACTTTTCCTTTAAACTTCCCAGCCAAAATGGTTGCTTCAAGAGTTTCCGGTGATCTTTTTGATGACCAAACGCGTACCGTTACATAATTGAGGTGGATTTAAATTACGGAGGAGAATAATAGGGGAACCAATCTTTAATCGAAGATTATGTGGTGGCATTCCAGGGATATCTAATGAATTTAAAAATTAAATCGGAAAATTTACACTTTCATTTTCATCAACAACAGTATCGATTGATTTAAAAGACATCAGATCACCTGGTAACAACTGTTGTATCTGGAAGTTAATTTCGTCAACATCAACGTTTAAATTATAAAGTTTTGATCAATGAAGCACAAATAAGTAAAAAACAGGATTAATTTCACTGTATTATCTTCATTCATTATAATATGAATTCAATTTACACTTCAGTCTATGTAACACGTGGCCGGCTATGCTAACACCAAAAATTTAAAAAGTGGAAATAATTGAATTATACGGTATTTCGTTCACTACAAAATAAATTTAATCAATTTTATAGCGTCAACAACACGTGGTAATTATGCTGTTAAAATGTAGCTTATATGACACGTTTGTAGATTTACCATAGCAGCGCCATCTATTGATTACTTACTCAACCCAGTCGAAAGTTATCGACATCTGTTAGAATCATTTGGAGTTAACAGATAATTGTGACTGTCAAATAATAACAGACAAATAATTAGCAATAAATTAAAATTGCGACTATAATTTGAGATTTAAACTATCCTATCTCTCAAGTTGGATCGAACTGCACATGGTGTGCGAATTTTATTATAATCGGTTAAGTGGTTTAGGAGTCCATTGAGGACAAACATTGTGACACGAGATTTATATATATTAAGATTTACATTTGAATGCTTAAAAATTATGGTATGGCGGCGCCATACGCGCCATCTTAGAGAAATCGCCACTGGTTTGTGCTATACTGCGATGATTTGGATAAGCTATTCAAGCCGTCTTCATCTCATCTCGCTAGAATACGGCTTTTATTTTGTCAATTTTCTGATGATTCAGTTTTTCTAAAGAAGATTTCATGTCATTTCTTCACATTCACATCAATATACATACATATTTTAACTGTTACTATTATTGTGTCCTGTATATTTGAGTGTCGCATAATCTAATTGTATCATTCCTATGTATGTATGTAAAACATTTTACAGTATCCAACAAGAATTAATGCACATCGACCTCAGGAAGAGACGTCGGCTTATTTCGGATCTGTAGAGCGTTATCTCTCTCGCACCTTACCTATTTGACGTTTGTCGACCATTTTCACACCACACCCCTTCTGTTGATCAATTCCGGCCGCTTTCTCTCAACTTCTTGCTTTAATCTCATCAGTTGTTCGCAATACAGTTTAGAATTGATAGTCCTGCCTGGTGGTAATAGCTCATAATGAATAATGCCCTTCCAATCCCACCACACACACAACATCACCTTATTGCGAGTTAACCCGGGTTTCGCCACAGTCTGTGAAGCCTGACCGGCCTTTGACCACGACATTTTTCGCACGTTCTTGTCGTACGTGATACACTTTTCATCACCAGTTATCAGCTTCTTCAAAAATGATTCGGTTTCATTACGTCGTAATAAAGAATCACAAATGAGTACACGGTTCATTAGGTTTCTTTCAGTGAGCTTGCGAGGTACCCAAATATCGAGCTTTTTTTTTGTACCCAGTTTTTTTCAAATGCGCCAAAACTGTTTTGTGATCAATTCTCAGTTCTTCAGCTACGTCGTAACTACTGACATGTCGATCTTGCTCCACTTTTTCAAAAATGGCATCCATTTTATCCGTAATAGGGCTACCAGAGCGAGGTGCATCTTTGACATCAAAATTTCCGGCTTGAAAACGCTTAAACCATATTTGTGCTACTCTCACAGACACTGCACTAGGTCCATAAACATCGCAAATTTTTTTTCGCGGCTTGCGTTGCATTTTTACCTTTTTGTAATAAAATTTTAAAATGTATCGAATTTCTTCATTAGATTCACTCATCTTGACAATACGAAAAACAAATGAAAATCACACATTTGCCTAATTTGAATTTGGAATTATGTTCTTTAAAATTTTAACTTTCAATGATACCAAAACCAGCCAGATACAAATACTACAGCCAAAGAGATTTTATTACAAGTTCATACATAGTATAATGCGAAAAGACTTTTTCCCCAACCTATTATAATGTATATATTTAGAAACACCGAGATCTTAAAACAAACTTAGCTAATTTATATAAAACTTTAGCAGCAGCTGATTCAGGTTGAGACAATATGCTATATGCATTATTTCTTGATGAGCACTATACAGTACCTACCCGCCAAAAAATATTATACATTGAGGTCAGGAAATTCGGCTAGTTTGTACTCCGTAGAGCGTTATCTCTCTTGCATACTGCATACGTAAGCACTGAAAGTTGCGGCATTGGTCTAAATTTGATCGATATGGTTGAAAAAAGTATTATAGGCAGTGCGCGAAAGAGATAACGTTTTACAGAGCCGAAAATACCCGAAGTCTCTTTCTTAAGGTCGGATGTGCAATATTGTTGTGTAACAACATATCATATCAATTATAAATATTTTGAGAATCACATTAAAAATGTACTTTTTCTTTAGCTTCCAGGTTACATGGACATAACAACAGCATTTTTGGGAGACAATGCGAGTTTATTTGTATCAGAATACTCCAAATATGGATCTCTTTTAGATGTCGCTAACAAAGTGAGAGTGGCTACCTCAAAATGTATAAATGAATTTATAGTAATATTATTAACTTCAGAGATGTTGTCTATAGTACATTATCTACACAAGGCGCAGATCATTCATGCTGATATTAAACCAGACAATTTCCTGTTGATGAAGATGTAAGTATGAATTTTGCTTTTGGTTTCGATATACCTACATAATAATTTTACAATTCAGCAATACCTGCAACACAATAGTGAAGACTATTTAGGTATAGTATCCAACAAGAAATAATGTACATCGACCTTAGGAAGGACATCGGCTTATTTCGGGTCTGTAGAGCGTTATCTCTTTCGCACCTTACCCATGTGACATTTGTCGAGCATTTTGATTTTGACCAATACCGGACTATCAGTGCTTCGGCAGTTTGCAGCAGAGATAACACTACGAAATCGAAACAGTTCTTAGATGTATGTATCTTCACGTATCTTCACGCCAAGTCCCTTACGGGGTAGGCAGAGAGTGTAAAGCACCAGATATCCCTGTCCTGCCACACCTCCCGTGCTTCTACATTCATCATTTCCTTCGCACATTCACGGCAATTTCTAAGGCTTTTGACCTCACCTTCAGACAGTACTCCACCTATTTGGTCAAGGTAGGTCAGTCTTGGTCTTCCTGAGGCCAAAATATTACGGACAGTAATACCAGAGAATATTTTGTATTCTTATACTACGTATCTTCGACACTTCGCACATATCCCGCCTGATTTCTCCTCCTCCCCATCACCCCCCCTTGAGAGACAATCGGATAAACTTCAACAGTGAGGTTGCGAGCGGGCGAGCGAGCAGTTTATTTTTAGTTAATTTGGTAATGTAATCAGTGCGACGACTTATTTCACGATTGTTTTAGGTCATGACCCTACGTGCTACATTTCTGTGTGTGCGTGTAAAAACACGACACTGATTGATGTCTGTGTAATTAGGGAACCAGAATAAGCGTTTTTTTTTAAGCGTAATAAGCGTAATTTTAGTCCGTCCGAGTGTCCGAGGTGTGGTAATACGCAACAGCACGACTACGTATCGTGGGACGTGGGAGCATTTTTCCTTTATTCCCATCGGTCCCCTCTGAACCCGGCACCGGGGTGGCCGTTGACGCTAATAGGTGGTGGCATTTACCACCCCGGTGGTCGTTAGTTTCATCTGCCCCCTTCGTAGTTATACTACAAAGGTTTATTCGCATTTCGCATATGACGTTAGGTACCAATGAAAATTGAATCAAAACAACACTTTAGTACAAAAAAAAATTTTAATATTGGTAAATAAATTTGAAACTTTTTCATAACTTTGTAATGATTATAAAAATTACATAGATGAATTATTTAAAGATTTTTTAATTTTCTATTTTTCTCTAGGGTATAACAGCAGATACTCTTACAATAATTTACGTGGTGTATAAATATATTTATAAGTTTGATGCGGTGCTTAATATGCGAATAAACCATTGTAGTATAACTACGAAGGGGGCAGATGGAACTAACGACCACCGGGGTGGTAAACGCCGCCTATTAGTGCCAACGGCCACCCCGGTGCCGGGCTCAGAGGGGGCCGATGGGAATAAACGGCATATTTCGGTTGACTGACTGCACTAGTGGAAGAATTCCTCTTCGCTGTCATACTTCATGTCCCGATGCCAGTCTACTTCATCTTACGAACTATTACAGATGTATACAATAAAATTTCCTTTCGGATTTCACTCGCGTGTATCACAGAACCACGGATTTCGAACATCGCCGAACCGTCTCAACATTACGGTCACTTGCCATCAGATTTTTTTTATGTAATGGAAGTGGCAAACAAGCATGCAGTTCACATTGATGTTAAGTGATGACTGCAGCCTAAACACACCCACACAAAGATCAAGGTCAAAATGCAGATACGTTACCACTCCTGAGGTCTAAAGTGTTACCACCTGACCGGAACACGATAGTGCTGAACACTATCATTAAGCGGCAAGTATATTAGGTAATGCGGGAGTGCCTACGCCCGCGAGATTCGTCATGGAGCATTACCACCAGTAAATGATAGTGATAGTAGTGTGAAATTCGTGAATACTTGCGAATAACCTATTTATTATACTGTGCTTAATTACATTGTCATTATTTCAGACCTACTCAAGAATGGAGAACCCCATCTCTACAATTAATCGATTTAGGTTGTGCAATAGATATGTCATTATTCCCAGAAGGAACAACATTCAGAGAGGTCAGTATATTTTGAAAATTTGCCTCTTGTTATGTGTGTCCCACTTACTACTGGGACGGGAGCAGAGGCTCATACAAATGAGCGGTACTCAGTTGACTAATAGCAACCGTTGTAACAGCTTTGTTGGGTCAGGGTTTGCAGTCGACACGTTGATAGCTGCTGTCGCCTTGCCGTCGGCGTAACTGCTGGTTGTAATGTAGCAATGTAGTTGTAATGTAGCAAATCTATACAACCAAGATACACCATCTTGGATGTATTCATGACCATATGAACGATTAGGTTGCATCTGATGAATTTGAAGACATGAAGAAATAATTTTAAAAAATGTTTTTAAATTATTTGTGCTAATGTGGATTTTTACCAGAACGTAACTTCACGCATGTAGGGTTAATGTATGTATTCAAGCATACATGCGATCCACGATTCTCCAGTTACGTTTTGTTCAAAGTAATAGATGACGAGTCTATTGACATCTCTGGGCAACTTACCAAATTCAGCGCTGACAGTCTAATTTCCGGAGAATGGAAAATCCCAATATGGCCATTCTCCAACCTAGGGATCGAACTGCGGATTCCATTACTGCTACTCTTACAGCCAAATAACTCGAACGTCACTCAAATCTAAGTGGGACTTAAAAGTCTTCTGTCTTTATAAAATACGTTCAAATGAAAGAGATAGCGCACTTTTGAGAGTTGCTTAAAATTGTGTGACGTTTGAGTATTCGGCCATCAGTTTTGCAATCTTTAAATAAACAAATTTATTTTCAGTTGATTGCCACAGAAGGCTTTACATGTACTGAGATGCGAGAAGGAAAGCCATGGACTTATCAGACAGACTTGTATTGCTTAGCGGGCACAATCCACGTTATTTTAATGGGCAGCTATATGAAGGTGGTAAGCCGTCTGGGCCAGTGGAACATAGATAAAAAATTACCCAGGTAAGTAATATTTCATAATTATATTTGTGTTTTCTTTTTGAAGGTGCCTTACCCAGAGTGTGAAAACAGGACTGAATTACTAAGACTCCGATGTCCGTCTGTCAGTCAGTTACCAGGCTCGTATCTCGTGCACCGTGATTGCTACACAGTCGAAATTTTCACACATGATTTATTTCTGTTGCCGCTGTAACAACAAATACTAAAACCAAAATAAAAATTTAAGGAGAAACCTGCCCCATACAACCCCGTAATTTTTTAAAATACCGTGTAGGCCTAGGATAAAAATATCAAAATATCGATAATTTTTCTGAAAATAATCGATGTATTATTTTTTTTCGCGATATATCGATTTTCGATATTTTTTTTTGGATATCAAAATTGATATATTTTTAATAACTCACATTTGGAGGCCCAGTAGCCTGACACACGAGCAAAAAAAAGGGTCCTCAGGTAAAATTAATGTCAAAGGAAAACAAACAACAAGACGATCACTTATTGGGCAAAATATATCAAAATATCGAAATTTGTTGATATATTTGTAAAATATTGATACAATATTTATCAATCTTTTTCCCATTTGCCTGTCCCTAGTACATTGTGATGGTTCTGTTGTTACAGGGTCATATAATTACCATAAATTTACTGATAATGCCGTAAAGCCTGCGCCCTCGAGTTCTGGAATACTGGCACTCTTAAGTCTTACCACCTGTTGGTGTTATATTATTAAAAAGTCAACTTATTTTTCTTACAGGTACATGAAAAATAGCCTGTGGGATAAGATATTCACAACATTACTAAATGTACCAGATTGTAATAACCTACCAGATCTGATGGATCTCAAAAATGAGGTAGACAGTGTTCTATGCGAAATCGATAGCCTGGGTTCTCAACTACGCAATTTTGCAAATGTGCTTAAATCTAGGTAAATCATGTAAAATGCCCAAACTGTATTTATTGCATTTAGATGTTACGGCGATTGTAAAAACTGAAATACATTGGTATTATAGAAATATAAATTATTGTTTAAGTTTAATTGGTTTCTTAACTCTCCTATCAGGTCTAACAATGTAATAATGAAAGCAATACATGAAATATCAGAATCTACAACGTAGTAATAACCTTCCTTGTTGTGTTTAGTTGAAATTGTGATATTGTAACATTTAGTTTTCTTTTGTTAGTGTATTATGAAATGTGGCTTAGTAAAGTATCTTGTTAGCTTAATGTTGAAACATTACTTAAGTTTCATTTATTTTTGTACAACATATAAGACTTGCACACTTCATATTTTGTTTGAATTGTAATGAAAATAAATAAACAATTATGTGGTTAGTAAAATTGCTTTATTTCAACCATTCTTGTTTTGTATCAAAAAAATATCTTATCCTTATAAAAACAGTGATCAACCATACAAAATTTCAATTTAACTACAAATCTTAATTAGTTATTTTGTCTTTTCTAATAATCTCTGTTTCTTTCTCTCTTGATATTCCTGGACATTATCATATCTTCTTTTAAATAGCACTTTCACATTTTCAAATGTATTATCAGTTATAGATTTAATGGGTTGATTTTCAAACAACTTTATATTTTTGATGATATTAAGGGAGACATTATTCTCTTCACATAATACTGCATACTCAGTAATATTACAATTTTCTCCATCATACACAAACAATGACTTTTTAAAGAATTGTATGGCAGCAGGACAATAACCTAGTGTTAATTCTTGAATCAGTTTATGTTGAAATTGTTTATTGTATGTTTGTATAGAATACACAAGCAGTTTTTTCAATAAATGCATCCCTACAGCTAAAAGGCTCTCAGATTCATTAAGTTGACTTAATGTGCACAAAGTAATGGGTAAGCTGTTAACTTCAACTCCTTCTTCATCCATAATTTTAGTAAAGGTTTCTCTTATTTTATCATCCTTTACATCACAATGAGTGTCAATACTATAACTGAGGGTTCCTTCCACATAGTTCCAAAATTTTATGGTACCATCACCAGATGTACTTGTCAAGTACATATTGTTGTGGGTGAGAAACTCGATGTGATTCACAAACTCTTTGTGCCCAAGGCAATATGTTTGAATATTGTACGTGTTTGGGTAACAAGATACTCTAATTTTTTCATCTCTGTCAGAAGTAATTATGAACTTGCCGTCGTTTGACTGTAAAACATTTAACAGCAAACTCAAGTGACCCAACAACTTCGTACCGTTGTCCTCGCCATTAATGTCGTAAGATAACACATCACCAGTTTTATCAGCCACGAATATTTTGGAGTTATTAGCAGAAAACCGAATTTTACTGGCACTTCTAGGAACTGTAAAACTTTTCAGTTTTTCCAACTGTGGCAATTTGTGTATCACCAATTGTTTTGAATGCGATGTAATGAAGGCAAAGTATTTATTATCGGTCGAAACTATAATATCACACACTTTATCGTCACTATTCTTCGTGTTTTCTTGAATGTCGATTACTGTGTGACTTGAGTTGTAATAAACATCAATATATGAGCTTTTTACTGCAGCGATTATGTTATCATTGACAGTTAACAAACTCATTTTATTAAATCATAGTTAATTTAAAAAATAAATATTAAAAATGCGGTATGTATTGGCCTAACCAGTCTAAACCTAACCTCAATTTACTACAAAAGTACAAAATCAACAAATATTCCATTAATGACATTGACAATTTGTTTTTTTTTTTACAGTTATGGCTCGATTCAAGTTTTTAACAGTCATCATTTTAAACCCTATAAAAACTGTTCTTGATAATGTTTTCCATTCCAACATTTCACTCACTTAAAAACGCGTTGCAAGAAGTCTTACGATTCTGTCCCAGTGATCCACCGCCCACCTCTACGTCCTCTACGTCGTCAAGATTCACATTAGACGTGGGTCGTCGACGGTTTTCACGTCAACGCAACGAGACCGTTTACCGTGAACTATAAACTAGTCGATAAAACAGTTTTTTTTTCGACTAGTTTATTTCGTGAACTAGTTTTGAAATGTAGTCGATTATTTGTTTGACCGTTTACCGTGAACGATACATGAGTTTATGGAGCGGTCTATTTTTCGACTAGTTTATTTCGTGGACTAGTTTTGAAATTTAGTCGATTATGTTGACTACGCTGACCGTTTACCGTCAACGATGCATAAATTAATTAAATATTTTTCAACAAGTTTATTTCATACATATCATGCGCGTATGGTTAAAGTGAACGACATTTGATGGAAATGTTTAGGTACTATATTACTGAGTCTTAAGTTTATATACATTAATATAATCATGCATTGTTGCCGTCTCGCACGGTTTTCGTATCGACGCGCGCCGCGTCAAGCGTCGATACGAAAGTTCACGAAACGACAACGTTTCATAGTTGACGACGTTGACGTCGATCGACTAGTTCAGTAAACGGCAAACATACAAATGTCGCGCGCGTCGCGCCGTCTATTGGTAAACTAGTTTATCATTGAACAGTAAACTAGTTTATTAGTCGACCACCAAGAAACAGTCTAAATAAACTGTTCGTTCATTCAACGCCCACTACTAATTCACATAATTTGGGCGAAGTAAGCGTGATGAGGTTAATTGCGAACGTCATTTGGAACGTAACGTGTGATTTTTTTTTTTTTTTTTATGTAATAATAGTGGCAAACAAGCATGCAGTTCACAATGATGTTAAGTGATGACTGCAGCCTATAGACACCCACACAATGACCAGAGGTCAAAATGCAGATGCGCTGCCACACATGAGGCATTAGGTGTTATGCCTCTGTGCCGGAAATTACAAGGCCGTACATTACCACCTGACCGGAACACGATAGTGCTGAACACTACCATTTAGCGGCAAGTATATTAGGTAATGCGGTGGTGCCTGCGCCCGCGAGCTCCGTCACTGGAGCTCTACCACCAGTTTTTTTTTTCCTTAATGGCAGCCGCCAGGAGGCATACCTGCCAGCATCACGTCTGAATTCAAGAAAATATACAGCGATACGAAAAAAATGAACAGCGTTACAAATTTAACTGTATCTGAAAATAACACAAATGTTAGAATATTTTAAAAATGATATGTCATGACATTGAAGCCATCTGTCATTAATGTCATTTAAATGTCCATATGACAGCTCAGTTAGTCAGTGGCAGTCAGTGCTGGATTTTTGCTGATTTTATGATTTGGTTCGCTGTTCTGAATTAAATCTTTGTTTCTTACTACGTTTACTTTATAAAAAGAAATAAGTTATCTTCAATAGTTTTATCCTTGTGAACGACAATGTCGGCAATGATCAGTACATGGAGCCCAGAGAAGAAACATAGCGACGTGGAAAGGTAATAAACTTATAGTCTTTGATTTACTTTAAATTGCATTTCCCTTACTAACGAAATGTATAACTCGTAATATATTGTTTATATAACAATTTAAATTTAACACTTGAAGTGTAAGTAACACTTTTATAAAACATGCTGGAGGAAATATGAATACCTAAATATTTTTTATTTACAGGTGGATTTGTATCTATCCAGCTTATATAAATAGTAAAAAAACACTAGCCCAAGGACGTCGACTTCCAAAAGAGAGCTGTGTTGAGAATCCTACTCATCAAGAAATCAGGGATGTATTGTTGGCCACAGGTCTTCGTGTTGGTGTAGAAAACAAGTTGTATCCCCGAGAGAGAAGCAAGGTTGTTATAATTTACATAATGCTAACTCTTAAGCGGCAAAGCTTAGAAGTGTTGTAGCACTGAATTAGCTAGTATATAGTGAATTATGGGGCCATTAATAAATTACGTCACTGAAAACATCAGTATTTTCGACTCCCCTTCACTCTTTACCACTTTTTTTTGTCTCTAAAGTATTGAATACTAGAATATTCTTGTTTAATAAAGATGGTACCTAGTGATGGTCAGTGTTGCAAATACTGCAAGACCTACCAACCTAAAAACATCTTAGATTATTTAAATTACTTTTTCTAAATAATTTAAATAATTGAATTCCAGGAAATGCAGTTCAGGGGCAGAATTAGAATTCAGATAAAGAATGATGATGGTACAGCTGTCAAACCAGAATTCTCCACTCGAGAGTCAGTTATGAAATATATTGGAGATTCAATACCTAAGCTGAAGACTCGTCAGAATAGGTAAATTATAACTTAAATCCACCTTTGCAACTGGTTCCTTAATGCTTTAAATTTCAAGACATTAATAATTACATCATCAAAAGTCATAAGCATCCATATTAATCACACAATGCCATAGCTTTTTTATCATTATTCCATCCCAAAAAAAAATCTAAATTGGCAAATGCCCTTTTGTCTATCAGTTTATTGTAGCCAACCATCCCTAGATCAAATTATAATGTTGGTTAAGTATGGGGATAGACATGATATAATACCATACTATATCATGTCTATCCCCATACATTATAGAGCCTGAAATATAAGAGCCTTACAAACTTGTTTTGAATTCTTTCCATAAAAAAAAAACAAAACATTAAATTCATTTTGTTTATCTGTTCATTTATTTCATTTAATTTGTCAAATGTTAATACATTTTATTTATAGTAGCTAATAGAAATCTAATTCAAGTGAAAAATATATTTCTGTAGCCATCTTATTGGTCTTATACATTATATCATATAATAAGATGCACACAATAAATATCTTAATATATTTATTGTTGCTTTTTAAGTAGACTTGAATTATCTATGGACTCATAAATACACTTACTAGAAAATACAATTACTAGAACTTGTGTATTCTTGATTTTCAGACCTGCTGATCAACAACCACAATCTGTTCAAGCAACTACTAAGAGCAAAGGCAAAAAGGGACGTCGATAATTTTCTTTTCTTTACTAAAGTAAAAGCATTATTTTGTATAAAATTTTAATAAATGTTATATTATAACATACAAATATTGTTATTTATATTCACAAGTCTTATGTTATGTTCAAGAATGAACCCTCACAGATTTTTCAGCTAATTTATTTTCGCCATTTATATCTCTAGCTACACTGTATCCATCAAAAATCATGATCACCGGAGCTTTTCCTTTAGATTTATTCTGTGAGCTTGAATATGTATAATTAAAGTAGTGAGTCGGTATTACTGTTTCATCTGTTCTACCAGCTTTTTGACTTTCCGTGGTATTTGTGCCATTTCTGACAGTGATTCCTTTATGACTGGTGTTAACGTTTGTGATACTGATGTTGTCTTCTTTATTAATTTCGTCGGCATGTGGTAACTCTGTGGTTTCATCAGGTCTTCGTAATCTTGAACTAAATTCTGATACAGGTGATGTGCTTTCTGTCTCGTCTCCTCCAACTTCGTGTTGATTTTGTCTTTCCAATTCAACGACTTGTCCACCATCTCCAGGGGCTTCATTTGTCGCGAGTATGTCGGGCTTGGCTCTTCGATCTTTTGTATTCTTGGTATGAGCTCGGTCTCCTCGTAATCTTCTTCGGAATCCGGTTCCTGTGTTATCTCGTGTATTACCGTCGGTATTGTTTTCATTATATTCTGAATCGGACTTAGTTCTGATTCGGGTAAAACTTTCATTATCTCCATTATCCCAGGTGAAATGTCTTTTAAAGCTCCGGTGATGTGTGGCGCCGTTTCTCTCACGGAGTCCATGATTGTTTCGCTGAATGCTAGAGGTATCTCTTGCAAGTAATAAGGGTACGTTCTTATACCGTCTGAAATTGTGGATGTTATCATCGGCAGTATGATAGGTTGGCGCGGTGGTAGTCTCGGTAAAGCTGGTAATCTCAACCTCGGTAGGGGGGACCTCAGTCTGGAGCGTCGTGGGAACAGTAGCTGCCTTTTCTTGCGGTGTAGATGTACGCTTTCTGGATTCTGATTTGGCGCTACAGCTGCATACCACATCATCTTCATTGGCATAATAGCGATTTCTCTTGTGTTTGGTTTTACGACTTGTTTCATGTTCACTTGAATCAGAATTGAGGATATTATCAAATAGCATGCTAAGACTCCTGAGAAGCGGAATATATTTCTGATTGTATATTTCATTTCCATTTGTTTCTCTCTTGAGCGACTGATTCCTTCGTTTGTATTTTGGTATGTGAGAATACTTCAATCTTTTGGGTTTCAACGGATTCTTTATTTGGTATGTGCTTCTATATTTCAGAGGCGATATTTTCTTGTTTCGAGTAAAAATACTCTCTGGAAATATTCAAATTAAAGACATTAAGTAGGCAAGTATATTCGGTATACATATCTTTTTATTATTTGTAATGATTATTGCGGATTATTACCTGATAATTTGTTGATGTTGGTTTTCGGTTTTATTAGCTGAATCTGTTTTCCAATCTGTAATCTTCCAACAGCCTCTGTAATTAATTATGTTATGTTGAATCTCGGTTAAATAATGTTGAATGGCAAAAATAGTGGTTCAATTTGTATTCAGGGGTTTAACTCGGTAAGATAAGTTCTACTGGTGGTACAGTTCTGGTGACGGAGCTCGCGGGCGTAGGTACCACCGCATTACCTAATCTATATGCCACTAAATGTTAGTGTTCAGCACTATCACGTTCCGGTTAGATGGTAATGTATGGCTCCGTAATAACTATCACGGAGACGTAACACCTTAGGTCTCAGGGGTGGCAACGCATCTGCATTTTGAGCTCTGGTTTTTGTGTACATGTCTATTGGCTGCAGTCATCACTTAGCAGCAATGTGAGCTGCATTGTTTGCCACTTACCTAACATAAAAAAAAGAAAATGAACTCTACCTTTAATGCGTTACTTCACGCATGTATTCCCCGGGTAGGAACGTTGCATTTATGCATTCAAGCATACATTAAAAGTATATTCTAACATACAATATTCACTAGTTACATTTTGCCCTTTTTAATTTAATTAGTGACGAACTTCTAGACATCTCTGGCCATATTGTCAAACTCCAAGGGTGGTACTGGGCAACTTCGAAAAATTAGAAGTCTCAGTAATTACCCCCTGACTCTGGGATCGGACCCAGGACTCCAGCGTATCAGTACTGCTATCACTGGGTTAATGGGTTAATTAATCGGGCAGGTAACAACACCTTTAGTATTTGTGACTAACCTTTAGCAGTTGATGCAGACGTTGGTTGATCTTGTTTGTCTCGGTCTTCTGAATCTATGGCCTCATTTAATGAAAATGGTTTAGCCATTAAATCTGGAAGAAGAAAATTAAAAAATAGTATTATATTACGTTTTTACACATATTTAAGCATAATAACAATAATGCCAACCCTTGATACGTCCCACTGCTGGGCACGAATCTCTCCCCTTCTTGGGAATGGCCTGAAGCTTACTCTACCACGCTGCTCCAATGCGGGTTGGTGGTAGACAAGGGTATCTCCTTTAATATCTATCGATAGCAACCGGGACCGACGGCTTAACGTGACCTCCGAAGCACGGAAACGCGCATTTTAATTTGCTACTAACGGTCACCCATCACACACCATCGCTTCCGATCTACACGAATTTTATCAGGGAACTGGACGCTTGACGACGTGGGCACCTTGTACTGTACAATAGTAATATAAGCTATATTTGGTGTATTTTGGATAAGTGGAGAGTTCTATAAATGCATCTACTCGTGCTACGTAACAAATGCTGGTGTCGTGTTTGGATATTTCCTAGAGAGTTTGTGTAGTAATAAATGAGTTAAGTGTAGTAATAAATGAGTTAAGAAACTTAACTTCACGCCTGTATTTCCTGAAGTTTTTTTTTTAATCTAAGGAAGGTTAAGTGATTACTCCAGCCTATAGACAGTCTTTAAAATGCAGATGCGTTACCACTTCTGAAGCCTATGATGTTATGCCTCTTTTCTAATCGGGGTGTTAGATAGTGTGCATTATTCCCGTTACATGTTGTATAGGTGTCGGGGAATTTTCGGAGCATCGGTCAAATGTAGCGGGGAATAAGGCATAAACGATTTAAGCCAGGGCCAGGCAGGGATGCCAATAAAAAGATTTCGCATTGGCATCCCTGCCTACAATGGCGGTCAAACCATTCCAGTAGTAAGTAATTAAAATACCGCGGGATGGACTACAGCGTTTCGCGATAAAACTGCTACCACTGCTACCGCTAATCCGCATGCCAAGCGTGACGATTATAGCATATCTCCTTTATAGGGGAAGACTTTTGTCCAACTGTGAGCAAACAGTTGAAATGATGATGGTGACTGGTGAAAAGAAATAGGTACTTACAGGGACACAGAAGCGCACTAAATACGATATAGCAACAGTATATCCGGGTTTCCATTTTGCAACATTTTTGTTATACTTAGTCACAAGTCGAACCGTAAAAGAATAACACTCACATGAAGTGTTTATTGCTTATTTAATTGTATTTATAACCTTTGTCGAAATTGCTCACTCGGCGTTTTATGCTTTTTCGCGATTAATCACGTCCGTATTATTTTGTATGACATTCGTTTTTAGACGCGTCTTTTCTTATTTGTTTAACTTATCGTATAAATCGTAAGACAGAATTCCAAATGTTCTGTTTCTTATGATGTCATCCGAATGTTTTGTAGTTTTGGCAAAAACGGTTATACAGTTAAAAAAATTATATCCATGTAGGCAACATTTTCATAATACGTTTTTTTGACAAAGATGAAACAATTAAAATGTTTCTAATCTGCGCTGATATATCTAGAATGGCAATAAATTATCACATAAAACGTATGTAATGGGACTTTTATACGAAATGTTTCGATAAATAATAAAATAAAGGCAGTAAAACAAAGAAGTCGTAGCAGGGTCGGGCCGTCGTTAAAATATTACGATCGTCCAATATCGCAGGATGAAATCTTTAATCTCAGTTATGAGTTTTAGGTGGAAGTTACTGGGGTCTGTGGCGGCTCGGACAAATAGTCTGATAAGTCCCTGACTTAGCGATACAAGGAAATAATATTATCCCGTAAATGTTATCCAACGTGCGTTGTTGAGAATTCAATAAATATTTTATCGGTTTGAAAACACTTTTATCTATCGTTTAAAAATGTTTCTCCATTAAATAGAAGAGGAAAAAGTTATAATACACAGCACATAAAGTACACGATGAGAGAGCCGCGTGAATTTGTAAGTAATTGCTGGTTTTATCAACTTTTTAAGCGTTAATGCAAAATAAAAAGGAAGATTTCAACAGACAAGATTACTTGGAAGGCAAAAATAGTTAGTTACTCGTACAGTAACAGAAAATATTGCAGCCCTGTTTTCATACAATGTTTGTTTATATACCTACCTACTGTAGGTCACTTTCCACGCATGGTTTACCAAGCAACATACCTACGGTGAAATTTTAGTGGTCGTGGTTTGGGTAGTAAATTATTTTGTCTTGGTAGTAGATACGTACAATCGGTCTAGAAAAATCCCTTTTTAGTTATTCCGTGTCACAAGGCACGTTAGCTTACAGTATCTGGTATAATAATGGCAACCCTTGATACATCCCACAGCTGGGCGCGAGTCTCTCCCCTTCTTGGGAGGAGGTCTGGAGCTTACTCCACCACGCTGCTCCAATGTGGGTTGGTCGAGGTAAGGGTTAGTGTCCAACCTGCTGTCGGATGTTTTCAAACCGCCTATAAGGTCTCCGCAAGGTTTAACGACTGCTATCTATCGATAGCAACCGGGACCGACGGCTTTACGCGCCCTCCGAAGCACGGAAACGCGCATTTTAATTTACCACTAGCGGTCACCCATCACACACACGACCGCGCCCGTATCGCTTAACCGACTAGATCGCTTCCGATCTACACCAGCGGCGGGGCCATGCGCGTTTCTCGTATCTTGTATACCTACTTACGTACTTTTCTACATAACACAATAACTTCAATGGTGGTAGAGTTCCAAGTGTAGGGCCAGTTATTTCGGATCTGTAGAGCGTAATCTCTTTCACACCTTACTTATTTGACGTTTGTCGACCATATTCATCAAGTTTTGACCAATCCCGGACTACGGATGCCTACGTAGGCAGTGTGCAGCAGACATAACTCTCTATAAAGCCGAAACTAGCCGATAGTCACTTTCATAGATTATTTCTTTCATCTAAAAAACTCTTTTATGACACTAGAGCTAGAGTAGAGAGTGACACGACAGTTCTGAATTTCAAATTACTTCAAATAACCCAGCAAAAACTTTTAGTCGATCTTTGTAATTTTTAGTTAAATGGGTTTCGGGATTGAAAAATAGATAACCCCCTAAATATCAGTTATTTTATCTTCAACACGTCAAACATAATTCACTTGTTTAGCATACAGTTACCAACCCAGTTTACTTAAGTTTTTCCATTTATTTTCTGTATATCGGACTCGGGTTAGCTTTTTTATTTTCCGGCTGATAAAGTATCCGTTTTATTTGTACGCAAATCCGAGGGACCGGTGGCGGCTCGGTCGAACGCTAGTGGACGGTTACTTCCTCTATTTACGACCGCCTATAGTCGGGAGTTAGTATCGCTGTCGTCGCGCTTCGTATATCGTGGATTTATTTTCACCGGTATACTTGGTGTCGGTCTGAATAGCCAATAGTTAGCGTTGTATTTGCAAAAAGATGCAAAAGAAATTGTTAAGGATGAATAGGGTTGTACATTTTTTAATTTGTTTTACATATTATATTTCACCATTTTATCAGCGTAAGTAATATGTCTGTTCACGCTGAAATAGAGTTTTCTTGTACTAATCTAATTACTAATAGCCTCTGAGCTAAGTTAAAATTTTTAATTAAGTAATAAATATATCCTGCAACTTTCTATTTTTAATAAAAAATATTATATTCAAGGGGAGGTCTTAGTTTTTGTGACGTAACATTATTAGGGGGGTCGCAAATAGTGTGACACAGCGTGACAAAAGGAGGAAAGGGGTCAGAAAAAGCTTATTTTGGCGTGACGTATTTTATGAGCGGCTTTTGATGCGAAAACATGAAATAACAAATCACGTCCATTAAATTTATTTGGTATATTTTAAGTTGTGCCTGAAATAAGGGACGTCTGGCAACACTATTACCTACTAGTGTTTTTACAAATATTAAAACATTCACAAAAGTATAATATTTAATCCTCTACTGTGGCAACTTTACAAGCACTTCAACCTCCTTTAAATTTTTATTGGAAAATAAAATATTTCCATTAGCACTGGACAAATGGAAAATGTTGTAAACGGTTGCTTTGTTTCTCTGTCGACGCAAGACGTTATCTGCAAGAAGCGACCGAATCCTCCATTTAAGTAATATCGAATGAAATGTATCTAAACAGGAGGTCTACCACGATTCTTATAATGAAAGACGAATTTTAAAAAGCTCATAATATGTTATTTCAAATTGGTCTATAAGGACATTTTTGCGTTTTCGTAGCTATAGTGAATAACTTATAATAATATTTCAAAAACTAATCATAAGCATGATTTTTTTATTAAATTTTCCAATCTCCTCATACATATGCCGCTAAATGGTAGCTATCGTGTTCAGGTGGTAATGTATGGTCCCGTAATTTCAGGCATAGAAGCAAATTTTTAAAAACCAAAGATTAAAATACAGATGTGTTTGCTACCATAGGCTCAGTGATTTCGTCTCTATTGTTGTTCACACACAACATAATAATATACACAAACACCCAGAGCCCTTCTTTCTCCTCTCCCCCTGTCTCTCTATTTGCGAACCATACCAATATTTGTTCAGGTACGGAGGTCGAACCCGTGAGCCTCAGTTTAAATGGTCGTCACCGCTGGCCCAACTGACTCGTCATCTTAACATTGTACCTCTCAAATATTTTGTGAAATTCTTTTGTAATTAACAGTTTAGATAGAAGTTATTTAAGAAATTAGACGAAAGTTTAACCTCTTCGACACTACAGAAGATACAATTTGGAATAAATACAGACAGTACCCAATTACTTTCCCATAGAATACAGGAACACTTTTATACAACCTTATGCCTTTATGGTAAGAGACAACAAGGTACGGACGAATCTAACATTTCAAAATTGTACGGAACTGAATCTCGTGAAAGATTCCGACTTTACAACCGACTATCTTTACATTTAAAAACTAAATGTTAAATGAAAATAATACTAAACAGAGGAAGTAAGATGAAATTATGTATACAAGATATTCAACGTAGAGAAGAAAGATAGTGAGTCTTAACTTGATGTTTAAAATACCCAGTAGTCTGAGCTTGACTAATGGTAGGGAGCATGCAGTTCTTAAAAAGAAACAGCTTTAACGGAAAAAGATTTAGTGAAGAATTGACTTGAATGTAATGGAATATTTAGAGGTAAAACTAGTGATGATTGATCGGGTCGGGAATGGAAACGACAGGAAAAAGTAGCAAGATTTAAATATTTAATGCTGTTAGGGTTACATAGAATACAGTATTCATAGAAAATATACATTCCGGCGACGTTGAGTGGGTAACTAGACCAGATGAGCCTATTGCGAATTGGAAATATTTTATGATCATGTTTGTCATGACTAAATATATTTTCAAGGGGTTTAGACTTATTTATGACTTCAATTGAGATAGGATATGTAGTTATGCATCGAATTATCGAATAGAGTGATTTTATTTGGTTTGCCTATTATTTATCCAGTTGTAGGCAGCGTAGGCCCCGTGGGTGGCATGGCACCTGGTGCAGATGTTGTAGTGTGACTAATCAAAACTTAAAATTAATAATCCTAACTGATATTAATATTCATAGGAAAGTGAGAATGATATTTTGTGTGTTACGCTTCCATGCCTAAGCCGCTACTCCGATTTTGATATTTTTTTGTTTAAAGATGGCTGCTGGAGATGTTTATAAAATACTTCCCATCGTTTCCATATATACCAGGACTCTATAGTGTCTTTTATTTAAACTCCCTGGGGACAGTTACAATGCTCTACGTCCTACGTTTGATACCTTCGCATCTACGATGAATGATGTGTATATAGATATAAATAAAATAAAAATAAAATACGCATACACACACAGCCCCACACTAGGTTTTAAACCTGTGTCGTGGGTGCCGTTGTACACACACAACACATACACAAACACCTAGACCCGAAACAAATATCTGAAGGCCATACAAATATTTGTCCCGGTGCGGGGATCGAACCCGCAACCCTTTAGTTAACCGGTCATCTTTTACCAATGTATTAACCGGGTCGTCCTATTTTTTTTTAAATAAAATACGAGTACTTTTATCGTACGAGTACTTAACTCTTATACGAGTACAATCACTGCTTCGATTTTGGTTCCATTTAGGCAAACTAACTGTCATTTTTTTTTTTCAACATATACCTACAATGCTGGTATTCGATAGGTACCTATACTGTAAATAATTTAAAACTTTCAATTGCCAAATATTGTCATGATAAGGTATGACGTACTTATTTAAATAATGTGATTTTAAAATTGGCGAACAGTTAGATAATAGACCCCCAGGCTTGGGGAACCGCTCCAGCCTTACCACTGTTGCGATAAACGGATTTGGGAGGGACGATATTACACTGTAATAGAGTGATACTTCTTTAGGATCATTCGGGAAACTGATGACACTATTTGGTTTCGCCATAAAAAGTTATGGTACCATGGTTGCGGTATCAAAATATTACGAACAAATAATCTGTCGCCGCTGAGGTCTCATGGAATTTGTTTTCCTTTTACATCCGGCTTCGGAATTATTTTTGTTAGTGTGGACGTGTGGTGTCATTTATTATTTTCGTGAAGATATAGGTACATTTCATTGGCAGTTGGTATATACGAGTAGAAGCTCTCCGGCTCGACCGCCTGAGTGTGATACCCGACTTCCACCCGTTGATAATTGATCTTCGTCCTGACTATCTATACAGGGAAGAGCATGAAAGTAAATTAAGCACGGTCGAGATGTGATCTTTGCGTAAGATCTGCGGTGTATCGCTCATCGATCGCGTTTGTAATGAAGATGTAAGAAAGAGGCTTTGTGCGAATGAGAGTATCGGTGAAAAAAAGCATGCTCCGATGGTTCGCGCATATAGAAAGTATGTCGAATGAGCGAATGACTAAACAGATATAGGTACCTACAATGCGAATGTGAATGGTTGCAGAGGCCCAGGAAGACTAAGATTGATCTACCATGACCAAATAGGTCGAGTTTTGTCTGATGGTGCGGTCAAAAGTCTTAGGAATCGGCGTATGCCGTATCGGTGCATGTATGAAGAGAATGATGAAGGTCAAGATGAGGCACGAGAGGTATGTCAGGACTGGGATATCTGGCGCTCTACACTCTCTGCCTACTCCGTTAGGTACCTGGCGTAAACATACATATTCTATAGATTACTTGAAATAAACAATTTGTATTAAACTATATGTATGTGAGGTTAACTATCAGAATGTCTCATATTTCATATAGCCATAGCAATAAGCCGAACCAAAGGATTCGGAGGATCTCATGAAACACCGTAACACGATAATGTCCGAGAAAACCGCTTAAAAACAACGAGGTATACACAACAAATACAGGCATTTCCCTCGATTAATATCTATTAATACTACAAGCAAGGCAAGCGCAGCGTAGGACGTCCACCTGCAAGATGGACCGACGACCTAGTCAAGGCTGCAGGTACCCGCTGGATGCACGTCGCTTCCGATCGGTCGGCATGGAGGTCATTGGGAGAGGCTTATGTTCAGCAGTGGACGTCCTATGGCTGATATGATGATGATGATGATGAATATAAATGCATACCTACTTGCCTTTGTACAACGTAAAATATGAATTACGGATGATACGGATTTTTGAGTTTCACGACTTTTATGTGATAATGGACCTTATTTACATACCTACATGGGAAATGTTTTTAAACTTCAGGACTTTCTAAATCACGAAAGTAACAAATATACCTAAGTATGTGGCATGAAGTAGCATCCACACAAAAAAACAAAGTTCTAAATACACCTGTATTATCACTGGCTTAAGACACACCGCGGACACTCCGCCAAAATTCCATACAAACGCTAAACAAATAATTTGGGCTCTATTACAATCAGTGACGTGTATTTTTCACGTGCACCTGTGTGCGTAGCACGTAGAAAATACCAACCGTCGCCCATAAGAGGGGAGGAGGTTGGGTGGTGCGGGGTGGGACGTCGAAGTGTCCATTCTATTATATTATATACGTAGTATTATTACATATTCTGTACCTGAGATCTTTTATTCGGCAAATCGAATAGGTATACCATTGAGCAAACAGAAAAATGTAAGTAATTCCATTTTTCTTCCACAATGCTCAGCATTTATCGGCGCTTAACATTGGTTACGATACAAACACATCATTTGTTAAATCAGCAACTCTTTCGTTATGTCAATGTTATTATTATGATTTGCAAGGTTATTGTGAATGAACACGTTTTTCAACAACATGCATTACATTTTGTTGAGTTTGTGGAAGAAGACGCGACAATGTAGGTACTATGTTACATCATCGATTCTCCCTAAGATTGGATATCTGTAAAACTATTACACTGGATCGACGATCAAGTTTATCGTATTACCAGAGAATATGTAACATATTAATTAATACTACGTATAGAATGGACACTTTCGTCCGTCCCGCCCGATTTTCCCGCCTCATCCAACCTCCTCCCCTCTTATGGGCAACGTTTGAATTTTCTACGTGCTACGCACACAGGTGCACGTGTACACGTCCCTGATTGATGTCTGTGTAATAGAGACCAAACTAAGCGTTTGTATGGAATTTTGGCGGAGTGTCTGCGGTGTGGTATTACTTAGAACTTACTTAGTCCCCGTATATAGTCCCAAAGTCTTTGAATACTTAGGAGATCCTTGTAATCTGACAAATTATTTAGGTACATATACAAATAGATACGTATACTACGTATATAAAAAACAAAATTTCATTTTATTACCAAACGCAATAAGAAATGTAGTTGAACACAAAGTCTTAAAAACCGGTCAATGGCCGATATAGGGTTCCGTTCGTCAGTAAATTTTATAATTGCATCGACTATTTATTACTCATGATCGTTATCTTGTAAAGTAAGAACTTAGCTGCGATAGACTTCCTTTCAAGCTCATTATTTTATTTTACATTTCTACCGTATCATTTTCACAAAAATACCATTGTGGAGCTTAACATATCTAAAACAAAGTCATAATATATTAATCGAAAAATTAAGTTCTAAAACTAGCAATATTTTTTAAAGACCTTCCCGACCACACCATAATATACTTAAAGGGTAGGTACGCGAGAAAAAGTAACATCCCCTTTTTTCAAGATTTTACTTCACCAAATAGGAATTAATTAAAAAAAAGTTCTTGCCTTTAAACCTCGTAGGGGTAGGCAGAGGTAAATGCATGCACTCAAGAGTACATTCAAACACCCACGATTCGCCGCTTACGTTTTGGCACACGAACAGGTGAACACACAACTCTTGACATATCCGGGTGCGTTACCAAACTCTCAGGTATTGGGCAACTTTCAGAAAAATGGTCAGATCCCAATATAACCAGTGATAATGGATCTTACACCGTTATTTGTGACAGCCCCCGACCCGCGAATCGAACCAAGCGTAGGGATAGTGGTCTGCATGCACTAGACTACTGAGGCAGTTGGCTTAAATAAAATGTATATTCGTGTCAAATTACAGCTTTCTAACACAGAGATTATCTGAGCTAAGCTGCGCACAGACGGACGGCCGGACTTTTGGATGGACATGGCGAAACTATAAGTGTGTAAACACACTATGCCGAAGCTACGCGACGGAAGTTCGGCACTATTACGCCTGCAATACTATTTGAACTACTGACGACACACTTTCTAAATTACGCTCCGTTATAGCGTACAGTGTAAATTCGGTCGGGCGTACGATCGAAATTCGGTTCGATTGCTGAATTCACACACTGCCGACACACACCATACGGAACTGAAGTTCTGGTGCGTAAGTTCGGCACTTACCTATAGTGTGTCATATCAGCAGAATACATCGTAACGTAAAAGCAGCTGCCGAACTTCCGTCGCGTAGCTTCGGCATAGTGTGTTTACACACTAAGGGACCTCCCTTGTACGCTACGGAACTCTCCGCCAGATCGAATTTCAGTTACGGCGGCCGATCTTAATGGAGACTAGCCATAGTGTGGGAGATATTATAGTGCACAAGTGTATGCAAACACAGGTGTACTCTCTATTCTCATAGTCCGATGGGACGGCAATCCGACACGACTGGAGAGAGATCGGGCGCAGGACCGACGGCTTTACATGCTTATGGAGGCACGAGCTCCGGGCTACTGCTGGGAATTTCCTCACAGAAAAAACCAGACCAATCCAGGACCTCAGGCTTCACCATCCCTATGGCGACCACTGGGCCAACGAGGCAGACAAACGGAAAACGGAACTCTAAAAAGTATTCAATACCTTGGAATCCACAACGCCCAACCAAGTGATTCTCTGAAAAAATCTTAACGAGAAAATAAATGTTACCAGACCCCTTAATAACACTTGAAAGCGTCTGAAGGAAAGGAAAACGTATATTGTAGATTCCTTTTACAATTCTGTGGTTACGGTGTTAGTGGATGTAGGTAGTTCAGTTCAGATATGGTACGTAGGTTAAAGTACTTTTCAGACATATCAGCGCCATAGTAGGTAGGTGTCACTTTTTAGTGTTGCGATTATATGATTGTAAAATCGGTATAGAGTTTTTGTAAAAATGTTTTTTTTTTACTGCTGATATTATGCCATGGATTATATACCATAAAAACTCCCGAGAAGTTGATCACCAACAGAGAGATAAACAATCGGTTTGTAATTGTGATTTTCTCGGCTAAATAGGAGTTATTGAATACCGGTAAACCATTTGCCGGTAAAGAGAAATTGCGTATAAGACTCAGATGAATAATTATTTTCTCTGAATTCATGATTCCATTTAAATATTCTTTTGGGTACCTTCACGTAAATAACAGCCAGCGAGGTTGTCAATTGAAAAGTTATTGACTGGTAAAGTAGGTTAATTTCAATCAATGTCAACTTTATGCTTGTTTGTCACTTTTAACACAAAACAAATACATTCTTCTGAAATATTTTGTGGTAACGGTTTCGACACCTTTTTTTTGGAAACTAAACAATAAATCCAACTTTTATTCTTTTATTTTGAACCAAAATTTAGGAATATTTTTAATAGGTTCAAATTTCGGCAATGTAGAGTAGGATTATTTCTCCATTATTTCTCCAAGAATTTTCCTGGAAAAAAATTGTCAAAAAAATAAATAGGTACCAACAAACATGTCAAGAGGAGGAGGATAATGTATTTTGAGGATTCCCTTTACAATTCGGTGGCTACGGAGCCGAAAGTTATCAAAGGTATTAAACGTTTGACGTAGAGCATTCTAACTGCCCCCGGCGAGTTTAAATAAAGGCAACAATAAAGACCTGGCATGCGGAATATTGCTTCAGTTTCATCTTTAACTATGACACGAATTAAACGTTAAAATCATTCTGCTGAAAAGCCTATAAGCTAATTAGAATTCAGTCAAGATGGTGGTCAAGATGTGGTATTCGTCAAAAGTATCCTAGATTATGATGTGAAATTACCTACCTTTTGTGATGCCAATACTATTTTAATCATGCTCTCAAATGAAATTGCAATTATTGCCATATATCGCTCTCCCTCATACAAAAATTTAAATCCTTTTCTCAATAGTCTTGAACATACTTTAAACAGCGTTAAGTCTTTCAAAACACTAATATTGATGGGCGATATTAACATCAACCTGAAACTGATTAATAACGATCCTATTTGTGACGAATATCTTAATTTACTTGCATATCATGGTATGCTTCCTGCCCACTATTACCCAACAAGAAAACAAAATTGTCTAGACCATGTTATACTTCGCTCAAAAAACCAGGCCTCAGTTTTGATTCTTGATACCTATATCACTGACCACGCGCCCACATTCTTGGTCTGTAACACTAAACTTAAAGCTAACGTTCAAGCCCCTCAAACACTGAGCCGCACTGATGTGACATCTGTTGTAAATGAACTCAATAATGTTGATTTTTCTCCTGTGTTTAATTGTATTGATGCAGACTCGGCTGCTAACACATTAATCGATACTATTAATAATATTGTTGTTAAAAACACTATAAATTCAGTGGTCCCTAGTCGAAAACGTATCGTTAAACCCTGGATCACACCAGGCCTCTTGAGATGTATTCGACACAGGGACAAACTTTTTCGTACATATAAGAAAAACCCTGACATTGACAGTCATAAAATGATTTACCTCCGATATCGTAACCACTGTAATTATCTATTAAAAAAATGTAAAAGGGAGTACGAAAGACTACAATTAATAAAAGCAAAAAGAAATCCAAAAGCAACTTGGAAAGTTATAAAAAATGTTGCCAATCTTTGCAAGGTAACTTCTACTTCGTCACAACTATTAAAATCACGTAAGGACTCACTAGGCTCAATTAACCAAGTTAATGCGTATTTTGCTAATGTTGGTAAGGAACTAGCAAATAAAATAAAATTGCTCCCGAACACCGTGCACAATAAATCAACTGCGACTGAGATTCCACTTCATTCTATGGTCTTATTCAATGTAGATGACTCTGAAATAGAGAATGTTATACTATCTTTAAAAGATAATTGTGCAATTGGTAACGATGGTATTTCAACGTATCTAATAAAATCCACTAGACAAATTTTAATCCCATTACTAAGACACATATTTGATTTGGCCATTTCAACCGGCGTTTTTCCGAGAGCATTTAAAGTTGCTATAGTCCATCCTATTTATAAGAGTGGTGACAGACACAGTGTCACTAATTATAGACCAATCTCAGTATTGACAGCTTTTTCCAAAATTTTCGAAAAATTAATAAATCGGAGACTAATAAACTTTTTAAATGAAAACAATGTATTAAGCCCAAATCAATTTGGCTTCAGAACCGGTAAATCAACGGAAGATGCCGTTTTATCAGTAACTAGCACCATTGTCGAAAACCTTGACAAAAAACTTAAAACCGTTGGCATCTTTCTTGATTTATCCAAAGCGTTTGACACTGTGTCTGTTCCAATCTTGTTGAGAAAACTGGAGAACGTTGGTATCCGAGGTGCTGCACATGACATTTTCCGTAGTTATCTAACGGATCGTTCCCAATATGTGAAGATAGACGGCATCAAAAGTCAGCTTGCTCCCGTTAACTATGGCGTGCCACAAGGCAGTGTGCTTGGACCTACACTCTTCCTTATTTACATAAATGAGCTATGCTTGCTACAAATTCCAAACTGCAAAATCATCTCTTATGCCGATGACACTGTTCTTCTCGTACACGGGAAATCTTGGTTGGACACAAAAGCGTCTGCGGAGAATGCCCTCACGCGTGTGATGTACTGTCTTTCTAGAAATCTCTTGTCTCTCAACCTTGCCAAGTCCAAAATGATACCCTTTGCCTTAAACCATTTTTCTGAGCCTAAAGATACATTCTCTGTTCAAGCACATGTTTGTTTTAGTAATGTGGCTCCGGATAGTTGTCACTGTACATACATTGAAAAAACTACATCTATAAAATATCTTGGTGTTTACATAGATAAATCACTATCCTGGAAATTACATATAGAAAATTTAGTATCGCGAGTGAGAAAGTTAATCTTTGTATTCAAAAACTTAAAATCATGCCTAGATTTTGACTGCCTGAAAATGGTATATTACGCTCTTGTTCAATCTATTATGTCCTACTGCATAGTATCCTGGGGTGGATCTGTACGGAATTATATGCATAAACTGGAAGTGGCCCAGCGAGCTATCCTCAAGGTAATATTAAATAAATCTCGACGTTACCCCACTGAACAGTTATTTTCTGATTGTCAAGTCTTAACTGTGCGACAACTTTTCATTCTACACACAGTTCTCAAAAAACATGCCAGTATCAGCTTTAATCCAAAATTCCAATCAACTAAACGAAGACACGATAAAGTCTGTCTTAATGTTAAACATCGCACCAGCACCGCTGGTCGTCATTTTTACGTTATTGGCAACTTTTTATATAATAAAATAAACAAACAATTAAATGTCTATCCCCTCACATCATCAAAAATTAAAAATATAACAAACAAATGGTTACAGTCGTTGTCATATGATGAGACAGAAAATTTACTAAAAGCACCTAAATAATGTCATTACCATACAATCAACCAATCACAAAACAAAATAACTATACCGAAAATTCAAATTAATCCAAGCTATAGTTTCATACCACAAAACACACACACACACACACACACACACACACACACACACACACACACACACACACACGAAACATTTAATATGTGTTACATTTGCTACTTATTTAGTCAGCTAATCTGCTTACAATCTTTTCTTTTTTGTGATTTATAAGCATTTAAAAAAAAAAAGTAAATATGTTACTTATGATTTTGGAAATATGTTTGGAGGTGGGCGTTGGTATCTGCGACACAGTTTATACTACTGCAGGTATCATCGTTTCCCTTGTTAATGTATCGCCTTTCTGTTATTGATTCCAAATAAAGATTATATTATTATTAAGAGATATTAATACAATCGGTAGGTAAAGTAGGCGTTATTATATACCGGAAAACCTATTACCGGTAAAGAGAAACTGCGTCTATTAATAAGTCGAAAAAATATTGTTTGAAAAAATATTTTTGGTTTCCATTTAGTAAATAGGTACCTATTCTTTCTTTTGTAAATTATACAGTCAGTGAGAATAATATGTCAATTAAATAATTATACTAATAATCGTCGTGCGTAATTGTTGATGAAAAAAATGAAGTACGCGATGACTACTTAAAAGTACGTTTTGAAGTTTAAAAGAAATGGCGTTCGTCATAAAAATAGTGTGCCTGATATAATTTCTTGGAATCCATAATATCTAAACAGAGACGTAATGTCTTTTGTCGATTATGAACAGTACACTGAGAAATATTAATAAAAAAATATATATCAACAGATACGTAATAACGCTCGTTAAACATCCAAAGGGAGGCAAAATGTATTTTGCGGATTCTCTTTACAATTTCGTGGCAACGGCGCTAGTGGACGTGGGTATCGACATTGTAGCCCTCCCTAGCGAGTTTGAACAAAGCCAACAATAAGGAGCGAGCATATTGCCTCAGTTTCATCTTTTACTGCCGCTATCTCACAGTTGATGTCTTATAAACCCTCTCACTGCCACGCCGACAAGCTGGTTAAAAAGTATGCGAATGTAGCAATCGGTACTCGTAGGTAATAACCTCGGCTACGGAGTATGGAGGAGTTATCGTACACTGGTAAACATTTAGCCGGAAAATACCGATGTTTGCGGATAAACGTAAGATGAAAAATAATTGTTTGTGAATTGTGTTTCCATTTTCATGAAAATTTGTATATGCGCCTGAACTGAATTATAAGCAGTTGGAAATGTTGGAATGCCTCAAATATATAAAATAAGAAGCGCCCGTAGCTTTAACTTTGGATGGGCTCGTTAGGGTGAGGCACCGACTGGTGTGGTTATTACTTTCATGTGCCGAATTAGTTGGTGACAATTTACTCGATTATCTTTTGTAAAGAAGTTGGTTCCAATTATGTTGCGGAAATAATAAAGCTAAGACTTCGAACAGCTAAACGAATTCTTAAGATTAGACTGGAATCCATTAAACAGAAGATAATTATTTACGTTCTTGCAATAAATTATTCCAGGTTTCTTTCTGTCGCTAAGAAACGATACAGTTAAAATATATAAATAATATTTAACAGGTATGTTATTACACACGAAAGTAATATGAAGGAAAGGGCACAAAATATCCTTAACAATATTGTGGCTATTTTTTTAGGGGACGTAGGTATCGACAGTGTAGCCCTTTCTAGCAAATTTAAACAAAGCCGACAATAGGGCGCTTATTGCCTTAGTTCTATCTTTTACTACCGCTATCTTACGGTTTATGCCTTATAAAATCTTCGCTGCGGCACTGACAAGCTGGTTAAAAAATATACGAATAGATATTATAGCCATCAGTACCTTCTTGTAGGTAATAGCTACGGCTAAGCAGGAGTTATTGTGTACCGGTAAACATTTTGCCGGTAAACACGGATTGCCTATAAAAGTGAGAAGAAAAATATTTGTCTGTGAATTTATGTTTCCATTTTCTCTTGTGTACGTTTAAATTATAAGTGGTTGGAATTTCGTAATACTTTTACATTGAAGATTCTATGTAAAAGTATTAGATATGTATAGTTGCTGTATATATGTATTTTTTATTATATATCTATTTATATACTATATTTATTAATATAATTATTTGATCAAATCATTTTCCACTAATAATTTCTAAATTTAGACCCGTTTTGCACCTACATCGTCGCTCTCTTCATAACCCAAAGGTTGACTGGGAGATAATGCCTAGTGGCATTAAGTCCGCCTTTATGTACACTATCTTCGTGCATAAAAAGAGTAAATAAATAAATAAATAAAGATTCTATTTTATTCTTATTATAAACTACACTTTGTATTCTGATGCGGTTTTCAAAATATTTAGGTTGTTTTTCTACCAAAAATGAAGCCCATTGTCCACTACATAATAAGTAGGTACCTACTTTAGTTCTTCCTCTAAGCATCATCCATATTTATATTCACAGTTTCACATTCTGTGAGAATCTCTATTTGTCACACTGTGTGTGTTTTTCGAAAACTATGTAGGTATTTAGATAAATTTATGAAGATATTTTATGTAGCTGTATTATTTTCGTTTGTTTTATAAAATGAAAATAATAATAAATAATTATTATTTAGTAATTAAATAAATATTTAGTTAATACAACAAGAAACGTAACTTCACGCCTGTAATCCCCGAAGGGGTAGGCAGATGTAAATGCTTGCATTCAAGCATACATACAAACATTTACGATTCGCCGGTTACGTTTTGGCCTCATCTTCGGGCATATTACCAAACTTCGAGGTACTGGGAAATTTCCAGAAAATGGAAAAATCCCAATAGAACCAGAGATAAAGGACTTTACAGCATTATCTCTGATAGCCCCTTATCAGGGAATCGAACCCAGGGCCGCAGCGTAGTAGTAGTTGCCTGCTACCACTAGGCTACTGAGGCAGTCAATTAATACTATCTTATTTTGACATGGATCTTTATTCTGTCAGGACACTTAAGTGACTAGATATTTATCACGATATTGAAAATAAGTGGTTAGTTTTAGCAATAGCCGATACAGAATTATTTTCGTTTGGGAGGCTTGATCTAGATAAACACAAGACGGGTTTATCAAAAGTCCGAGATAAATCAAGGGTAACAGAAACCACTAAAATAATTACTCTTAAATTGGGACTGGTTTGTACCTACTGCAATTCAGTAATTTGGGGAAGGAGGCTAGAGGACTTTATTAAAGATGAATATCAATAACATATATAATTATGAGATTCTTTTGTTTAAAGTAGTGACAGTACAACCTTAATTTTAAAAAGTGTAAGGAAATCCTAAAGCTTTATGTTGGTACTCATGTACAAATACGATGAAAGGCACACGTATAAATTGGTAAGTTATACGTGCTCGCAACACACTCGTTTATAGGAAAAGACATTGGACTGCACCGAATGTCCACGGTTGGGATACACAAATTTCCGTTGTAGATGACTTGGGGCTACATTTTATATCCAACCGTAGTTTACTTCGTCTTCGGGGAGCAAGATGTGTCGTACAAATGCGTCGAGCAATTTTATTTTAGGTAAGCAACTACGTTCCCCTCGTAACCTCATCTGATGTGATCTAGCGAAATGTACTGACCAGACGCGAGTGTCAACTTATGAGTTCTATTTCCTTCTATACCGTAGTTCAATATACCCGCGTACAATGACCATTGTTCTTTTTTTTTTTGTTACTGAACTTGTGATTTACGTCCTATTCAGACTTATCTGTAGCGATATTTATTGGATTTTCAATTACTTAAGTTCTCATCTATTTGCGCTAAGTTATGTGGTATGTGCTCAATGTACGTTGTATTGGATTTGCTAGGATGTTGTTGGTTATTTTATAGACACAATATAACTTTACACGAATATTTCCTTTAAGGAGTGGTCAGGAATATTTGTATCCATGATTTGCTAGTCGTGTTTAAATACAAAAGAATTAATTACTCTAAATTGGCGTGACTTTAGCGCTGGTTCTAGAAAGTGTGCTCAGTGAATTTCTATCTAAACATACTCTTGAATTTGTCAATAATTTTTGAGTTTTATTATATTTTGCTTGCTAAGAACTTTTCTGCCTCTGTTCAGTCGTTACATGGCCATAATAGACTCTCGACAGACCTATTCAGTGCCATTTCAAATAATATAAAGAACTTTGGTTCTTCTAACTTTAAAATAATAGGTGGTTGGGTATGTCAATTTCATTAGTAAACACAGCGCAACGCCGGATCGTATAAAAGTACGAAATAAGTTAAAATTAATTCAAATTCATCCATTTGCGTTTACGGATCCATCCTCAGGGTATTATATATAAATAATTTAAGGCAAACTTCAAGTTTTGCATAAACCAACGGAATAAAATTTTGCGTCGTTAAAAAGTCGAAGCGAACCATCTTCCTTTGGAATTTATACGTTACTATAACCCTCCCGTAGACTTTCATTGAGCACTTTGCACTTCCTGCGAATTTATTCCCAGTTGTACTTGCGGATTTCCGCAGAATGTTTTCCTCGATGCCGGGAGTGTTGCGTTTTATACTCGTATATCTAATCTCGGTTTTGCTATTGAGTGTTTATTTATACAAGTGATCGCCTAATGGTCGAAATTCGACCGCAATACATATATATATATATATATATATATATATAAAATATAACTAAGTTTGGATTGCACAGGACATGTAAAAAAAATATGTTTCACATTTTGTGAACGTAATTTATTGTGTTGTCAAAGGCATGGTAGTGTGTAATGTTTTATAAATGCATGGTAATGACTGTAATGTACTTGATGAGCATTATCATTGAAAAATATTATCGTTCTGCACTTCTTTTACACATAAACTATAAGTATGCCAAAAGAGATGTTGCAGTAATATATGGATCTCCGGCCATGTATTGTACACAAAATCATTAAACAGGCAAAATCAATATAATAACGTTTTTTACTGCATATTTTCACTTATTTAGCTATGTTTGCAGTTACAAAACATTATTTGCAGTTAGAATTGCAACTCAAAACCAACATAGCGAATATGGCGGGCGATGTCATTTTGACATTTTCATTTTTTAAATTGGATTTTGATTACCTAGTACTTGGAGATAAAAGAAATACTTTCCAAAAACTATCGAAATCGATTGATCCCAAGTGTCGGCTGTATCACCGCCATGTTTAACTTAATTGAAAATGATAAAATCGTTTGAATTAAATGTGGTTGTAACTCTAAAATATATTATTGAATAAATTAATTGTATTTTTTTCGGATTCTTCTTTAAATTACCCATTGTTTGAGGACGTGTACGAATCAGAGCCGAGCTCGCAACATCTCCTTTCATACTCCTTCGTTAGCGCAATTTTCGTAAAAGGGGGTCCGAAGTTTTTGCTTCACGTATTACCTAATAAGTATATAGATTTTGTCTCGATAAATATTAAAAAAATAATTTAATACATGGATAGGTAAATGTTAGGGCTGGCTAGTCTTACAACACAGTCAGCTCGAGACTGCTGAAGTTGAACTCAGGAAATTATGCCTCGTAGGTATGCTGCATCTTTCATTCATATGTTTGTCGGGGATGAACTCCGAAAAGATCCTCATGATTTTAATATTTTATACGCATAGCTTTTCTTCCAATTTTCTTCTCAACACTTCTAATGTCGGCAGCACCGTGTGGCCGGGTCTGTTAACAAAGCAACAATTGTATAAATCTATTTTAATTAGATACTACTGAGATAACAATATACATACCTGAAATACAAATATAAGCAAACGTAATAAGTGAACGTTACAAACAGAGGTAAACAAATAAATAGATGCCGAACCACAATAGCTTTGTGTCGTTCATTGTTTCGGTTTTAGGTTCGTTCCACGGTTTGCAATGACGCTCATGTTTGTTAATTTGTTTGTTGAGTATACAAAGTATAATAAAACGTTTAATTCGATGCTCAGGGGCGTACGTACCGCATTACCTAATCTATCAGTCGTTAAATTATGTACAGCGCTATCGTGTTCCGGTAATGGCAAAGAGGCAAAGTAACTCAATTCTCAGTCCTCAAGTGTTTACCACGCCTCGCCTCGAACTAGCAAAACTGAAGCTACATTATAGTATTTGTTTTTTTATTAAAAACTAGACCTCTGTATTCACTTACCATTATGTGAACTTGGTTTTTATTTGTCATTCTAAACGCATTAAATAAAATAAACTTACCTACAGTTACTTGTTTATGCAACGAAGGTGGCAAACAAGTCGTTGCAGTTCACATGGATGTTAAGTAATGACTACAGCCTAATAGACATTTACACAATAATCAGAGGTTATAAACAACTAAGATCTCAGGTGAGGCAATGCATCTGCGCGTTGTCCCTCCAGATATCTTAGTTGTTATGTTTCTGTGATAATTATTACGGAGCCATACATTATCATCCAACCGGAATACGATAGTGCTGAACAGTACCATTTGACGGCAAAAAGATTAGGTAATGGGATAGTGCCTACGCCTTCGAGTCCCTAGACTGAGGCTCTACTACCAGTGAACGCAAACTACGCGCAAATCTTCAATGGGTTCATGAAGTCAGTAAACTAGAACTAGATGTATAAGTCACTGCGAAGGGCGATTGTATGGTATAGAAGTGAAACGTAAGGGGGGAAATGTGGCAGAAGTTCGTTTTCATCAGGCCAACATTGAAGCGCACTTCTTTTATGTCTGTGTGGTGTGCGTGCTAAGTCTGGCGCAAACTTTAACTCCCTTATTCATAAACGTATTTTAGCTAAAAGGTTGCTAATCTCACCTTTGTCTTTTCTATCCTGCACATTTGACAATGCAACTGACAAAGACAAAGCATTCTATAACTAAAACGTATCTAATGGACGTTTATGAATGAGAGGGTAAGTAGGCAACTTCACTCAGTAGCATTTAATTTTTGCGCATTCTGTACATAACTTATAAATACGTACGGGCAATATTGGCTGTATTGCCCGTACGTATCTGTATCACAGACATTCCTATGTGGGTTTTTAATATCCATACCTACTTACCTACTGCTTGAAATAGTATAACAGACATCTATAAAACTGTAGATTAAATACATCCACATTACCTACTTGAGCTTCAAAGCCGTATCTCTTCACGCTATCACACTAAAGTTTTATTGATATTACTGCAAGTGAATGTAAATCTATGACATTGTTGGTATCAATAATCATCAGTTTCGAGTTTGTACTTACACTATTTGGTACTTTACGACCTATAATATATGTATGAATTTAATGGTTACATTGTGTAAGCTGGCGTTGGGCCGTGACGACCCCATCGCCCATAGTGGAAGAATTTTCTTCTATTGTAAAAGAGTTCGTCCACTAGTGCAGTCGGTCAAACGAACAATTGCGGTTTCTTTGTTTGGTCTATATTCATTTTAAGATCCTCTTGTTGGGAGATAATACTGAGGTCATCGAGCATTGTGCGAAGGTCTTCCATAGTCTCAACCATGTCAACGATATCATTCGAAAATCGAAGGTACCTTAATGTTGGTGCTGAGTCCTTTCCAGTCATAGAGCGATGTTGCTCTTGAGGGGAGTAGCCATATGCAGGCTTTCCCCTCTGTCAAAGTATAAGCCCAAATGGGCCTATACCTGTCGCCTAGATGTTTAAATGTGTGCGTGAAACTGTTTCTGTATTTTGTTAAAGTCAAGGTATGAGTTTCGTAGTAATAGACGATTTTTGTAGTGTGCGTGTGTGTCGCACGCATCTCCCCCAGCAAAAAATGACAGACTGTTTTGCATCGATAATAAACGCTATGGCTACTCCCCTCCAGTCTGCCGCGGCTGGTGGCCCGTGTTGCTCTATGTTTCCAGTTCATATTCCAATGCAGTGGTGAACGTTAGATTTTACGTCTCTCTATCTCACATATCTAGATTTCGAGTTCTGATCCTTATGGTGATCCGTCGTAGTGGCGTTTTAATACAAGCTCCTCATTACCTCGTTGTATCGGTACATTGGTAGTCGATTAGTCACCATGACTATAGAACTACCCAAATCTCAACCAATGCCACGAACGTTAGACATAGGGGCTTGTTGTACTCTTCTGTTTTCTTATAACCTGTCGCAGCGTGTGTATGTGGTCCATGGTGCTAAAGTCTGAGTGAAAGAAACCGGCTTGTCCTGGAGGCTAGACGTCGTCGAGTGTACGGGGTAAGTGGAATTCAAATCATTCTTGAAACTTAGAAAGTACTACGAGACTACAGTTTTAAGGGGGTATTAAACACTTCTTTAAATATAGAAGAATACTACCACACTGTGCCACGCCTGTGGCGTTTTACCTTTGGTTGAGATGGAATTGAACATCTTTTGAAGATACAATTTTCTTACATTTTCGCGAGCTTTAGGTACATATTATGAAAATTATATTTGCAGATTTTGGAAAATGACCGAATCGTCGTATAAGTGAGGAAGTTCGGAGTGTTTGTTATGCGAGAAAATTTGCAAATATATCTAAATTCCACTATCATCTAAAGAGCCTCTAATCAGCTTTACGCCTGCTTCTGGAAGTTCATCAGTGATTCCGTCATCATCTAGCGCCCTGTTATTTTTTAGCCGTGCTAATAATCTCGTCAGGACTCATGTTTAGGATAGCTTTGGTATCTCGGATCAGTACGGCTTTCCCTAATCTCTGATATATCCCGTATGTAGCCCTGGTCGTGCTGTCGCGTATACCGTCAGGTTTCGATGATTCGATGCTGTCGTCCTCTGCTTCAGCTTAGTAAGACGGCTGTGCTCTATAGAATATCTAAGTCATTGGATATTTAAGAAAAGTATGATCACAGAATAAAAGAAACATAGTACCTATATAAGACAGACCCAGACAGTGGTTAAAGCGTTCAGTAGGTACTGCACCTACCTACAGCACTACAATAGTATTTATTTTTAAATTTTCGAGACTCCCATTCTTTACTTATTCATGTTTTTCTTAAGAAATAACATTTGGCGCCGCCTAAATTCTGCTTCCCTAGCCTCGGATTTTACGGCTAAGTAGGCATACTTAGCCGTAAAATCCGTTACCGATCTAACCCGTAAATCTTTAATCTGACGCGCTTGAGTAATAGCAAACATTCTCTCTTAGGCTCCCCTACTACAATATTTGGCCTCGTACTCACATGCACAGAGGTAAAACAACTTAGACCTCAGAGGTGGTCATGTATTCGAATTTCAGTTTTTGTGTACACATGTAGGTATGTATCTCCCTCAAAGATTGCCACAACGAACGGGCCGCCCTCATTCAACGATTGCCCGCGGCCTTCACCAGGTCGTCGGTCCATCTTGTGAGAGGCCTGCCTACGCTTCGTTTTCCGGTACGCGGTCGCCACTCCAGAACTGTTCTGCCCCAACGGCCGTCAGTTCCTCGAGCTATATGCCCTGCCCACTGCCACTTGAGTCTCGCTATTCAGTGAGCTATGTCGGTAACTTTGGATATAAGCGCATCTCCTCATTTCTGATTGGGAGAGAATTCGTGATGTATAACTTGTATGTATACTGTTGCAGTATTCACTTGCCATCAATGTGAACTGCATGCTTGTTTGTCACCATTATTGCATAAAAACATAATGATACCGCTTTCTTACTTAAAATATATTTTCTAAAGTTGTATTAAAATTTAACGTTGTATTTTATAAAATAACTAGCTGACCCGGCCACGCGTTGCTGTGGGTAAAGTTTTTGTTATATTACATTATAGTAAACAATCTAAGAGGAACAATAAGAGAACATCAGTCACGGAGTCCACTATGCTTTTTCACACAGACGGTATTTGTAAAAAAAATTGGTGATCTCCTTATTTACCTACCTCTCTTGTAAAACAGGATTAATTTCAATGTAATATCTTCATTCATTATAATATGAATTCAATTTACACGTCAGTCTATGTAACACGTGGCCGGCTATGCTAGCACCAAAAATTTAAAAAGTGGAAATAATTGAATTATACGGTATTTCGTTCACTACAAAATAAATTTAATTAATTTTATAGCGTCAACAACACGTGGTAATTATGCTGTTAAAATGTAGCATGACACGTTCGTAGATTTACCATAGCAGCGCCATCTATTGATTACTTACTCAACCCAGTCGAAAGGTATCGACATCTGTTAGAATCATTTGGAGTTAACAGATAATTGTGACTGTCAAATAATAACAGACAAATAATTAGCAATAAATTAAAATTGCGACTATAATTTGAGATTTAAACTATCCTATCTCTCAAGTTGGATCGAACTGCACATGGTGTGGGAATTTTATTATAATCGGTTAAGTGGTTTAGGAGTCCATTGAGGACAAACATTGTGACACGAGATTTATATATATTAAGACTAGCGGCCCGACCCGGCTTCGCCCGCGCTGCTCCTATTAGTCATAGCGCGATGTAAGCTATCCTATCTCTCAAGTTGGATCGAACTGCACACGGTGTGCGAATTTTATTATAATCGGTTAAGTGGTTTAGGAGTCCATTGAGGACAAACATTGTGACACGAGATTTATATATATTAAGATGTTTTTAGAAAGAACTTTCACAGACATTGCTGAGCTCTTACCAGCTTTATAAAACGCGTCTAAAGCGCACCGCCTCTCGGAATTCTATAGGTAATTATGGATTGGAGCAAATAATTTTATTATGAATATAATATCACATAATATCGGATACTTTACTAGTAGCTAGTGAGTTCTGGCATGCGCCAGACCTATGTAGAAATGCTTCTTTCATAATGTTTATTAGGTTTATGAGTTTAATGACCTCTGTTCTAGTCAGTCAGCAGAGATTTATAAAAAAAAGGCTATTAGGCTGGGTTGCATCATCTTACTTTTACTTTTTTATAATTAAGTGAAAACATCAGTTGCACCATTTGGAAATTGTTCAATGACGTCATAAATTTAACTTTAACCGAAGTTAACCTCAAAATTATCTGTCAGATTATAAGGACATCTGTCAATCCCGGTAACTTAACAATGTCAAAAATAGGTTGGTGCGACCCATTCAGTTAGTAGTAGGGGTAGTTAATAGTAGGGGAGCCCAAGATACTATTTTTGCTATTTATTTAAGATATGGAAGATACCTTGCACCCTGTTGGTTATCTCCATTAAATCTAAAATTTGTATATAGAAACTCGCCCGAAGTGTAGCCTTTAAAAAAATAAAAAAGGTCGCTACGATCTTACTCATCTTCCGAATCGTTTGAATTTTGGATAGGAGCAATGTTTGGGCACATTTAACACCCTCTCAGAATATCTGACACGCTCTTGACCCAGGACGTTGATGCCGCGGCCTTTTCAAACACATTTGATTCTTTCAAAAATGTAGGTGAAAAATTACTTAAGAATGTCAGATACTCAGAGAGAATGTAAAGTGAACCCAACCAAACCTCCCATCCAAAATTCTGACCATTTGGATAGTGTTTGGATGCGAGACGGCAGCCCTAAGGGTTCACCCCTTTATGGAAATCTTAGATTTGGTGGAGGTAATGAACAGGGTGCAAGGAATCTCCTATATCTTAAACTGATGCGCTTCAAAATTCCCTTCTTGGGCTCCCCTACTATAAAGTCTATGTTATCTACTGTTATTGTTAAATTTGACAAAAAACATAACTTTAACAAACATTTTGGTGCAACCGAACGTTAGATAACTACTTTGATGAACTCCAACCCTATGAAACACACCCAAATCCATTTTTAGTAACAAACATTAAAACATATTTTTATATCATATATATCACAGTATCTAGGCTTTTAATCGCATCTGATAAAACTATTTCAAATTTTATCACTGTTCAATGAATTCCAATTCTACAATGACAAAATGAAACGAACAAAACGAATACACGCTGCGTAAAATTGCAATTCAGAATAATGTTCCTAGAAATACACATTTTATTTCAGACTGTCGATTGTTGACAAATTTTCGACACACTTTAAACTACGAAACGTTTTATTTTCACGAAGGAAGCTGTATAAATATTCAATGCGAGAATATTTCATCAAAACAGTATTTATGTTAAGAGAAACACAACGGTATGCTAAAACGCAGCTTTCAAATTGTATAGTAAGCGAATAGAAAATACAAAGCGGACGTGAATGCTTTGTCTAATTAATTCTGTTTACTCTACTTTACACTTACCTTTATTTATTACAACACTTTGAATTACCCACGGATTCGTTCACACGTATTTAGATTCTGCTCCAAATTAAACATGAACCTTCGTGAAGTTAAAATATTACTGCCACGAAGAGTAGTTAGAGATCTCGAGAGAGTGGGCATCGCCGCATTACCTAATTTATCTGCTACGAAAACCTAATCTACTCGTAGTACCAGTGTAGACACTACTTGTGTTCCAAATAGAAGTAGGGATGTTACGGATATGAGATGGATATGGAGACGGATATATGTACCTACTACAACATAATACCGGTTACGATTACGGATATTAAATTGACTCGGATTATCCGTCTGTTTTGGTTAGTTTCTGTTACGGATATTAGATTTAAGGGGAATGGTGAATGAATTTTATTAAAAGTACCTAATCATTTATTTGCAACTAATTAGTCATTTTTAGCTGCATTTTCATGATAAAAAATGCAAATTTAGACATTTTTAGACAGCCAGAATCAGAATGTATTTTATGTATACGCTAGCAAATGCGTCGAAACTGTGCCAATATATCAAAAAAAAATTCCGAATACGGTTTCGGGTAGAAGATTATTTCGTATGTCGGGTAGTTTCAATCACGGTTACGGAGCTCCATTGGTACCCTAACGAGAAGGTAAATTATTGTCTGTAATTTCTGATACAAATGCTTCAAATCTTCACTTTAGAAGACATCGTGCGTGGTTAGATGCATAGTGTTGCAATTAACGGTGTTATAAAGTAACAATGTAATAAAATCTGCCTCAGTGTCTAGTGGTAGCAAGCCATTACTACTACTAAGTTTCCCAATGCCTCGGAGTTTGGTAATGTGTCCGGAGATGTCAATAGGTCACTGGTCGCTGTTACATGGTCCTAAAACGTAACCGGCGAATCGAGGGTGTTTGCATGTATGTATGCATGCTTTTACCTCTACCCACCCCTCCGATGATGAAGTTTTTTTACGCGAGCAAGCCAGCGAAGACAAAACGCATGAATTGAAAGAGCCATTGTTTTTACATTGTTTACCACTGTTATTCTATTTCACTATACACGGGCATTGTAATAAACTTTTATCAAAAAAATTGCCACCAACTTTATTTAATGTAACTCAAAAATGCACATGAAAATGAAATAAACTAAGAGCACCACACGACTCTATCAAGATTCCTGCCAAAAAAAACAAAACGTATATTTTGCTTTGGGTGTTAAAAATTCCCGTCTCCCGTGTAGAGAACTGTAGGTACTTAAAACGAAAACAGTATAACACCTACTGCAATCGATTCGTACAGGCAAACATTTGAATCTCGCACGTATTTACAGCGAGGTGCTTCATGTACTCAGCCTTTGGGAATCGGTACATAGGTGCTTAATATTTCATGTGCCAGTCGAGCCGGAATGCCGACGGAACAATTTGCCAATAATCCTATCCCGAGGCAATAACAGAGGTGGCGCCCAGCAGAAATGGGTGTTATTACCCATGAATGATTTCTGTGTTACTCATAAGAAACACTTTTGTTTCCTTTATGCTGATATTGTATGTATTGGGGTAAGGTGGGTTGTGTGGGGAAGTCAAGGTAACGCGTGACGTGTTTTTATACTGCTGATAATAGCGACATACCTGAACTGAGTATACCTAATACTTAACAAACAATGATTGTATACGTGTGTTACATTTATATAATATCAGATATCAGATATATTTTTTTAATGTAATGAAGGTGGTAAACAAGCATGCGGTTCACATGGTTGTTAAGTGATGCTGCAGCGTATAGATCTATACGCAGAGAGTGTAGAGAGCCAGATATCCCGGTCCTGTAAAAACTAAAAATAATATAACTTGACATTTTCATGTCCAGTGTTTCAGGAGTGCCAGACCAGCGCACAGAGCTAAATAGGTAGTTGTTCGATTAGAATTATCTGTGAATAAATGGTTTGTTGCAGTTTACAGATAGATTATTATACTAACGGAGAGTTAAAGAACCCAAATAATTATGTTGCCACTTTTGAAGATAAAAAAAAAACTTTTGCTCTATTATTTTTATATTCTCAAAGCCCTTTTATTATGTTGTTGTTATTATGTATCATAGTCTAGCGTATAGTTAGTGTGAACTTCAGTTTGGTAAGAGAGAATGCCTTCGCAAAGTGAATCCCGGGAACAGATCCCGTTCAATTGTGACTAAACCAATTTACTGTTTTACGGTGCGCACCTACATTCGTACATTTAAACTGAATCGAAGCGTAGATAGAATGTATTTTACTGCAATCCATTTCTGTTACAATTAATTAACTTGTTTGCATGAAATAAACAGTGTTGCTCTCTTATATGAATGTTTTGATTAATTTAAAAACAAACCAAACTGAATAAAGCCACCCAATAGTAATTAAAACTTTACTCGTTTAAATAATGCTACAGATCGCAATGCAAATATGTCTCTTCAGAAGTTAAAAACGTTTAGCTAAAGGTACCTCTGTCACGATGAAATTCTCGAAACTATAAATATCTTATTTATACCATGATCAGTCATAGAAGTCAGCAGTTTAGAAAATGGTCAGTTCAAAAATCAATTAGGTGAGAGCGAATGCATTCGGAAAGTGAATCCCGCAAACTAATCCCGTGCCAATGTGGCTAAACCAATTTACTGTATTACTAATTGCACATAATAATATATTTGCACATTAAAATCGAAGGGTAAATTGATTGTATTCAACTGAAATCCATTTCTGTTACTTACTAAAACTATCGTGTTTGAATGAAAGAAACAGTGCTATTCTGTTTTGTGAATGTGTTAATAATTTAAAAACAAAACTGTATAAATACACTTTAATTTTTACTCGACTAAATAAATCTACAGATCTGATTGCAATTATGTTGCCTCTTATACCTAAAGATTGAATTTGTATTATTTTTATGTTTTCAAAGTCCTTTTATTATGTTATATCTTATTATCATCAGTGAAGGGTATGGCCAGTTCATAAATCAATTTGGTGAGAGCGAACGCATTCGCAAAGTGAATCCCAGAAACAAATCCCGTTCCAATGTGACTAAACCAATTTACTGTATTACGGTGCGCACCTACATTCGTACATTAAAACTGAATCGAAGCGTAGATTGAATGAAAATGAAATCCATTTCTGTTACAATTGTCTTGTTAGAATGAAATGAACCTGTTCTGTTGTGATAATGTATTAATTATTTAAAAACAAACTGCATTAAGCTATATACTTTTAATTTTACTCATTTCATTGAAATTGAGATCTTAATGCAATACGTTGTCACTTTCTCTTCTGACTCTGTAAAAGACTGTACCTACCATTACCTATTAGTACGAACCATTTTATAAGTAACGAAATTGACAGTTTACATGGATGTTAAGTGATGAATACTGCCTATAGACATCTACATAAAAACCATAGGTCTAAATGCAGATGCGTTACCACCCCTGAGACCTTGTAATGTCTCTGTGATAGTTATTACGGGACCAAAACAGAACAGCTAGGTATTTTGTCTCGTTTCTTCTTAAAGAGCTATTTAGATGGAGAGAGTTTCTCGTACCTTTGGTTCGAGAAAATCGTACGCTACTGTCACGAGCAATAATCGCCATAACATAATCTTGTCAAAATGTTTACACACAGGCAAGAACTAAAAACTCGCGTACGATTATGACATACGAGATTCGCCAGGACATATCGCCAGGCGATAATTGCCTATGTTTGTTTACACGACGAAATTATCGTTAGCAGATTCTTGCTTAAGAGAATCTCGGCTTGTCTAAACACGATCTCGTATGACATATTTTCAAGTTCATACGAGTATCGTACAAATCAGTTTGAACCGATTTCAGTGCGAGATATGCCTTGTCTTTGAAATTCTGTTTACACGGACACAATAATAATCCGTTGCGAGGCGATTATCGCCGAGCGAGTGTTTAGACGAAGAAGAATGTTTTATATTCCTTCGATAGTCGTATCTTCGAGACGAGAAACTATCTCCGTCTAAATGGCTCTTAAGCATCATCATCAACATTCCTCCAACGCCTCCTTTTTTTGCCACAACAATACGGTCCGGGGCTCCTCATACATTAATTGCCTGCAACCTTCACCAAGTCGGTCTACTTTTTGGGAGGCCTGTCTACGCTTCGTCTTCCGGCACGCGGTTGCCACTCGCGAACTTATATAAAATACTCTAAAATAATAAATACATTTATTTTTTTATGTTGCTAATTAACTCAATCCCGAATTTAAGAGCAAGTTGTATCATTTATTCATAAAATGGTTTTGTTTTTGCGCGTTCGTTAGAGGTGGTAAAGTAACTAGTGTCTCTCCTAAAGCAATGATTAATACGGTGTGCGGTTGTGGTGAGTATTAGATAAATTAGATGAAAGGGCAGTGGCGTTGTAGGAAGGGTGTCGACAATATACGACTACGGGTACACTTCATCCATAAGTGGCCACTAAACTCTCTTGTTCTGTTTACGACTGTACTGAACTACTTTTGTATATATTCCCCACACGACTGTACACGATTTTATAGGGCTCTTGGCGTAATATGAATTTTAAAACTGACACTATTCGAATAAAGAGCAAAAAGACTTGTTCAGTCTGTTTCCTCATGCATTTATTCATAAATCTATGTCAAACGCCAGGTATTGTTTATTATGCATTGAGTTAGTTGTTTTTTTTACGTATTGACTTGCAAGATTGCAAAACAAATAGGGTAGTAAATAGTAGAGGGTGTTTTTAGAGGTATACAAATCTAAAATGAAACTAAACCACGTATTAATGAATGTATTAGTATGGTTTTTGTTTAATTTAAAAGATATTCTTAGGTCATTAGTTATTAATAATGATTTCGGGGGTACGGACACCACGACTGACTCGAATGTAGCGTAATCGGGGAGTTAAATTTTCGAACTCATTTTCGAGCCGTATGTACGAGTAAGTATATCGGCAATAACGCGGCAAATAGTGGCTTTCAAATTATGTAACGTTTACAGACGTTCACAGGTCACAGGTCAATTGCGTGAAATTATTGCGCTCATCGAATGTTTCACGCTATAAATTGTTGGTGTCGTGTGCAGTGTGACATGTTACACACTATCTTTTTGATACTACAGCTGTCTATCGCGTCAATACTATTCAACTGAGCAACAAAAAATAAGCTATTATGGCTCTATAGCGCTCTTCATTTACGGTAAAATTTTTGGTCGGTATCATCTTTAAAAAATACCATTAATCATTTCACCTACCTTTAAAGTGCACGAAAAAGTGACTTTTAATGAATTTAAGGCGTTTTAGTTGGTGCCTATTCAACTAGAGTGTACGATATATATATATATATATATAGTGATACGAAAACTTTCCATGGTGCTTTAAATAACTTGCTCGAGTGGACAATTATGTCGACCGTAAAATGGACGCAGCGCACGGTAAGTTTGACGAACTGAACCATGATTTTCAAAATAAATTTGCACAACTTACAAGCGTTGTTCTGCAGTTAGTCTGTTCATTAGATATGAAAAGGCAAAACTGGGCAAAACTTGAGCACTAATATACTGCTAACTGTCAAATTGACAATCACAAGAAAGACGTTCATTAGACGATAGGTTTTGCTATCAGTTTAACATTGTTTAACCACAGTCACGGCTGTGATTGACGCTTAGTAGAGAAGTCCAAGAAGGGATTTTTTAATTTACTTCAGCGCGTCATATTCAGACATAGGAGATACCTTGCCCCCGGTTCAGTACCTCCACCAAAACTAAGATTTCCATAAAGGGCCGAACACTCAGGGTTTTCGCCGCGAGCTTGCCTCGCATCCAAATCGTCAGAATTTTGGATGGGAGCTTTGATTGGGTTCATTTTAGATCTCTGAGTATCTGACATTCTTTACACCTTCATTTTTTAAAGAATCAAACGCTTTTTGAAAAGAGCGCGGGCTTCAACGTCATGGGTCAAGAGCGTGTCAGATATTCTGAGAGAGTGTAAAATGTGCCCAAACAATGCTCTTATCCAAAATTCAGTCGAGTCAGAAGATGAGTAAGATCGTAGCGACCTTTTGATTTTTTTAAGGGCTACCCTTCGGGTGCAGCTCTATACAAACTTTAGATTTATTGGAGGTAACCAACAGGGTGCAAGGTTATATCTTAATCTGACGTGCTCTACCGTACTATTAACACTTTACCTTAACATTACACGGTAGCGTGTAATGTTAAGTGGTAATCAATGATTGCATGAAGTTTTTAATATGAAAAAAAAAAAATTCAACAATCAATCATCAGTCAACTATCATTTATGACTAATGGAATTAAATGACCTGGTACGAGTGTGTAATGGACGCCAAGCAGTGTTCCGAATATAAAAACACAAAACTATAAAACAACATCCCTTAGTATGTTGAAATTAAAGGGAAACCACCAATACGGAATCCACAATTGAATAAATCAAATTTATTAACCCTGTCTGTTTGTTATGAAGAAACCTTGAAAGGATCAACGTGATGTCGATAAAGAAAAATATAGTGGATAAAGTATCACAGATAGAGGCTTAGATTTTCTGCTGACGACATCTCCGAGTTTCCCACGAAGTCTCCGTTTTGTATATTATCTCGCGCTACAAATCACACCGGATGTCCCACCGAGGGGAAATGAAAATTGAGATACCGGGGAGGCATTGTTCCGTGAAAATATATCTTCTTGATATTCTCAGAACGCGGGACATTCGGCGACGCACGGATATTGCGATAATGTGACGTCATCTCAGATAAAAGCCTTTGATATCGTCGTAAAAATTCGCGTTGTAGACCGCCGATGTTCGAGATTGTTTTAACCGCTCCAAAATTGGTGTGCGATGTATTCATTAGGTGGATCGCTGTCCCCTTAAATCAAGTGACGTGTAAAGTATTACACTCATTTAGATGTAATATATTACATGCCGTGGTAGACTTTCAGCTTCTAGTCCATACATTACGGTTTTTTTTTCCAATTTTATGTAGAGCTGAGTTAAAAATAGGTAAAAGAAAATTTGAGTTTAGTTACGATATGAACTGCGGATTACATAAATCTTTGAATGGATTAACGTTATATTATAAAGAAGAATGTCGCAGCTAAAGTATAAATGCAAGAGATCTTAGATTTTTTTTACGAAGGCTACAAGTCTCTCGCAAAATCTCGGCTTTGTATATTCACGCAACAAATCACACTGGATGTCCCACCGAGGGGAAATGAAAATTGAAATACCGAGGAGACATTCTTCCGTGAAAATATATCATCTACAGACTATGACATCTACAGAGCGACAATTGACGCACCCGATATTGTGGTAATGTTATGTCATCTCAGAAAAAACAAACATCGTTCATATCCGAGTTTCAGTGTCCGGGATTGTTTCAATTGCCCCCAAAAATGGTTTGCGAGTGATAAATCCATTAGATTGATCGCTGTCCTCTTAAATTAAGTAAAGCGTAAAACATCAAATTTATGTGTAATGTTTTACACGCGGCAGAACAGCTTATACTTGAATTACCAATTCAAATTGGAGCTACTTCTTCTCCTCTTTTCTTTTTCAATTAAAGTGCACCAAAGAAAATAACGTTAAAGATCACAATATGAAAAATGGCTTACATATATTCTTGGGATCAACATTACTGATAAAAGAGAATGTAGTGGCCAAAGTGTAAAAGCTGGAGCTGCGTCGATATTTTCTGATGATGACCACGGGTTGCCTGCAAAGTTTCCGTTTCGTATATTCGCGCAACAAATCACAATGCATGCCCCACCGAGGGGAAATGAAAATTGAAATACCGGCGAGGCATTATTCTGTGAAAATATATCTTTTTCATGTCCCTAGAATGCGAGACATTCAACGTAGGTATCCGTTATTGTGATAATGTGATGTTGTTGGATAAATGTTCACTCCGTCAATGGTCGGTGTCCGAGATTGTTTCGACCGTATTCTATTAGGGGAGCCACTGTCTCCTTAAAATAAGTGTCGTGTGAAGGGGAGGGAAGTATTACCTACCCTCATTTAGATGCAAGTGTAGCCAAAGTTTATAAACTGGAGACCTCGATATTTTCTGACTATTTTGCAAGCATTATTTTGTGAAAATGTATCTTCTTTATTTAGGTATCTATAATACAGGACAGTGAATATACCCGATACTGTGATGATGTGATGAATTGTGATGTCATCTCAGATAAAAGCACCGTTGGTTAAAATTGTTGAATAAATATAAACTTTATTAATGGTCGGTATCTAATATTTTTCGATCTGCACCAAAATTGATCTGCTAGTGAAAACTCTATTAGGCGAATCGCTGTGTACTTTAAATTAAGTGACGTGTAGAGATTTATTCTCATTTAGATACTCCCTCTTATTCATAAACGTACATTAGATACGTTTTAGCTATAGAATGTTTTGTCTTTGTCAGTTGCATTGTCAAATGTGCAGGATAGAAAAAGACAAAGGAGAGATTAGCAACACTTTAGCTAAAATACGTTTATGAATAAGGGGGACTATATATTACAACCGATGGTAGGACTTCAGTTTGAAGGACAGTGTGTACTTGTGGCCAACGCGTAAAACCTTCAATTTTTTGACGGAGCCAACGAATTTCACACAAAATCGCCGTTTTGTACAATTCACGCAACAAATTACACTGTATTTTCCTCCGAGGGTCAACCAAAATAGAAATACCAGGAAGGCTTTTTTGCGTGAAAATATATTCTTAACATCTTCAAAACGATATTCGATGCACCCAATACTATGATAATAAGACGTCAACTCAGATTAAAGCCCTTTTGATATTGTTGGATAAATTTTCACTGCCTATGGCCGGTGTCCGACATTGTTTCAATTGCACCTGAAATTAGTGCGCGAGTGTACACATCTATTACAGGAGCCGTCTCCTTAAACTAAATATCTTTTTAAGCATAACACTCGCTTATGTGTGGGATACTGGTTAATTGTATAGACAATATAGACCCATTCAAATTAGAAAGCATCCTACAAAAAGAAAGTACAAGTAACACATTCAGTCAGTTCACTAAACACATTGTCAACACCTCAAAGCAGTTCAACAATACATGAGATATCATCACATAATAACTAAACTCAAAATACATACCTAACCCACTCTATACACACCTTTCATCTTGATATTGACTTAAGTCGCCCGTAAACCGTAGCGAGGACTTCTGTCAAGTCATCCACAACATTACTTACTCCTCTTGTTTAATTATACAAAAGAGAAAAAAAAAAAACTGGTTAATTGTTAGTAAATGGTATTATGTATAATGTATGGCCTCGTAACTATCACAGAGACATAAATAAATAAATAAAATACGCTTACACTCACAGGCCCAGAGTGGGATAAACCTGTGTTGTGGGTGCCGTCGGACACATACAACACGTACACAAACACACAGACCCGAAACAAATGTCTGTAGGCCATACAAATATTTGTCCCGGTGCGGGGATCGAACCCGCGACCCTTCGAATCAAACGGTCATCTCACACCGCTGGACTATCCGGGTCGTCAAAACATAATTACACGGGTTATAACGGATCTGCATTTTGACCTTTGGTTTTTGTGCAGATGTCTGTCTATAGACTGCAGTCATCATTTAGCATCCACGTGAGCTGCATGCTTGTTTGGCACCTTAGTTACATTAAAAAAAGTCTAATAAATTAATAATTGAAAATGAATGAATCTCAATGACTGGCAAGGTTATCTCAAAAATAATAAAATAAAACACCAATAATAATTTTATTTATGTTAAAACAATGTTTAATGAAACGTTCTATGGCAAATTATGTGTTAAAAGAAACAAGGTCAAATTATAAAGGTATGTTCTGTACACTAATGGCCGAATACTCAAACGTCACTCAATTTTAAGTAAGCCTCAAATGTGGCGCTATCTCTATCGTTTGAACGTATTTTATAAAGACATGAGACTTTTAAGTCCCACTAAGATTTAAGTGACGTTTGAGTATTTGGCCGTAAATCATTAATAAATCAAATATTAATTTTGATTATTGTGGTAACTTTGACCAGGGAAAGTAACTGTGATAACGAATTTGGGCGTTCTCCTTTAATAATAATAAATCCTTATTAAATAAAAATTCAATTTATTTCTATATTTATTGGAGTTAATTTAACATTTTTTCCAGACACCTACATCCTAAGAATAGTAAATATAAAAACAAACATTTCCTAAATAGGGAAATCACTGCAATTTGTAGTCATACATTTTTCCTCGAGCAGAACATTCAATTGAGCGTCCACTGGTAATGAGGAATCGGAGAGAGAAAATGAGATGTCTTAAACAGGCCGGTCCGGCATTCAGGGTATTGGATTCCGTTTACTGAGCAATGTATCTACTTCTGAGTACATCTGGTATATTGGAAGTAGCAGAATTTTGCTCATATTTAAAGTATATAATTATGATGCTGTATGCTATATGCTCGGTACATAAGTACGCTTAAAAAAAGAGAAATCGGAGAGAGAAAATGATGTCTTAAGCATGGCGGTCCGGCATTCTGGGTATTGGATTCTGATCTACTGAGCAGTGTATCCATTTGTGAATTTTACTTTTTTACTTTACTTTTGGTACATTGGAAGGAACCGAACGTAAGTCAGCTCTAAATGTTATATACTGCAATTCCTATACCTTCAGTTTGAGACCTGCAATGACGTTGAGAATCGATAAATACGAGTGGCAAAAAATATTACATAACCTCATTAGAACAAGTGAAACATTAAAAATATAAGAAAAATTAAAGTACATAGAGGTTGATGTTCATTTTTCATTTATAAGACAAAAGTAGAATGTCAACTATGATAATTAAATCATATTGAACTAGAAACAGGCCATTTTATTTAACTAAGGTTTGTTATTACACCTTCTTAACTTTCTTAATGACTACAAAAATACTACTAACTCTATTAATGCTGATAAGCGAGTCGTCTTGAAATACTCTGTGTCTGAGCTTTAGCAGAATTATAGTATACCAACTGTAAACAGTATGTTAACACGTAGTTATATTTAGAGTCATATTTTAGTACCACACGGACCAAGGTTAGGGTCATACGATGGAGCTCAAATCAGTTTTGACGTAATAAATATTATGTGATGTGGTTCCAAGTTTCGCCACTAGTCTTCCACTAATAAACAATCGTTGTTTTTTGATACGTAATAATACGTATACATATTTAATCAAAAGCAGCTTGAAATTTCTACCTAAACAATGGTGCAATTTGAATATTATAATGCAGTAATAATTTATCGTTACGAAGTGCGATAATAAGAGGGTGACCCGCTAAGCATAGGACAAAGGGATGCCACGACTCGGTACCTCGACGCCGCCGCGCAAAAACCTCCAGGATTACAAGGTTTTGCTAAATATTTACCTAGCACTTACACACCCAGTTAACGCTATGGTGAGATAAGAACTGAACTAAAGCCGGGGAATGCCTTGAGCGCTTCTGAGTAATTTATTATTCTTGTTATATATAAGTGCACTCTACTGGAAGCAATAAAATATTAAAATAATTCTTACTTTATAATATTACCGCGTTTGTGTTATTAATTCGAAGTTTTCTTTCAAGTTTTACTTTGAATAATTTGATGTGTATTTTGTTTAAAGTGTGTATTCGCTTAACAGGGATTGTGGCGTGCCTGGTAGATATTAATTACAAAAACAATTTCAACTGACTGTAAGATTTATCTATGGTTGTGTCACAGAAGTTTGTGATTTGTCATCGTGTAAACCTTTGAAAGTAGTTTTACGTGTTGTATTACTGAATTGAAGCGCGCATGGCGCCGCTACTGGTGTTGATCGTAAGCGATACGGGCGCGGTCGGGTCTGTGATGGGTGACCGTTAGTGGCAAATTAATGCGGGTTTCCGTGCTTTGGAGGGCACGTTAAGCCGTCGGTCCCGGATGCTATCAATAGAAGCAGTCATTAAACCTTGACGGAGGCCTTATGGGCGGATTGAAAAAATCCGACAGCGTTATTTTAATTTGTTTCATAATTTATCGTTACTCCGGTTGGCCACTAACCCTTATCTCTACCAACTCGCATTGGAGCAGCGTGGTGGAGTAATCTCCATGGCCTCCCCCCAAGAAGGAAGACTCTCGTGCCCAGCAGTGGGACGTATCAAGGGTTGCCATTATTTATTACTGAAAACATTTATTGTAGAAGCGTGGCTACTCTTGGGGGCTTCTAATTATTTACGTACATTTTTGTGGAAACAACAAAAATATGAAGAATGAAATACGAAGTCATACATTACCAGAGCAGTTGTGTTGAGTAGCTATTACCACTTAGCGTTAGAAAGATTAAGTAGGTAAGCCTGCATTCTCGCGATCACTGTGTATACGAGATCACGCCCTTATTCTTATTTGCTCAACTACTAGGATTTTGGTTTTAAGTGAGCTAGATACAGTTGCGAATTTCTAGGGTTGTGAAGTCAAATACTAAAGGCAGAGGAGGCGTGGAGCCTGGAGGGATGTAAGGACAAGATACTATAGATATACCGTTTTGGATAGTGTAACGTATATGGTCTCTCGAACGATGTAGTCTGTCCAGTTCCTCAGTGTATGCAACCTACCTATATATTCTGCGAAATACTTTGGTACCTTTTTTGCCAACGGAAGTTTTTATTAAAGGTAGAAAATAAATAGGTGCCTTCAGCCTTCTTATAAATTTGCCTTTGTATGGAAGCTATGATTTCATCTGATTAACTTTTTATTATTTTTTACGGAATAATGGATTCGGACAGTGGAAACACTTTAGAAAGGACTACACCTCACAATTTTGCATCATTCCATAGAAATTAAATACAACAAACAGGCAAAAGTTTAATGCATAACAACAAAATACAAAGTCGACATATAATAAATAACCATTTCTTGTGTCTTTTGTCTTCAATCAACCGTGATCAGTTCTACGAGTGCGATTTTCGAATGCTTTGATTGTTCCTCATTCGATCGTCCGATTTCGGACTACAAACGCCATTGGCTTTACCTTTTGTCTGGTCGGTCGTATCATTTTGTGCCTGAGTAAGAGGTGGTCGTATGCAAATATAATTGCGGGCCGGTGCAACGGACGGGCGCGCATTAGTAGCGCTTTGTGCGGGAATGACTCGGTCCATTTCACACCGCTCTGCAAATTAGCCGCTCTCGACTCTACCGTGAGCTAGGCCGCTCCGCCCACCCGGATTTCGTTCTAAGTTCCCGACCCAATGCATCAGCTTAATGATGATAGAGTAGCTACACTTACATACCAATATATTCGCCGTTTGCTCTGTATCGTTCTCGTCTGTCTGCATTTTTTCACGCGAAACTAATTCTTGTGGAATGTCATTAACGCTTGTTCCAGTGAAACTTGGATCATTTTCCGCGCGAATGCCGGGTTCTGCATACAAACAGAATTCCAGAGTACGCGCTAAATACGCCCGTGTTCCAATTAAATTCCCAACTCTTTACGTTTCATCAATTGTGAATGCGAATAAAAACGCCGTTCCGGTTATACGCGGTATTATGATACCACTTAAAATAAATAACATTCTTTTGATGCTTTCAGTTGTATTACCTCCTTACAAATAAATACGTTTAAATGATATGTGTTTCATAAGTAACTACCCGACTGGTCCTGACTCACATAATGAAAAGTCAACATAACTTTAGCCGATACACGTTCAGTGCTGGACAAAGTCTTCCCCAACAGTGTTGCGTGTCATGATGGGATATCGCCATTGTTCGGTTGACTGACTCAACAAGTGGAAGAATTATCCGCCATCATAAGGCGTCACGTCCCAAAACCTTCACCATAAAAAATTTGATTGTTTAATTCAGTATTTTTTTAGATTTTTGTGGATTTTGATTTTATTCTTACCTTTTATCGAAAATTAATAAAAAACGCTACAAATATTCAAAATACGAGTAATGCTTCATCATTTCAGTCGAAAGAGGTCCATCGTTGCATAGAAGCCTTTCCCAATGATGCTAACAACAGCCAATCCTGGTCCACCCCCATCCAGCAATTTTTGGTTTTTCGACATCTTCGATCGAACTGAGTATAAAGTACACTAAAAGATAGTTTCGTATTTGAAAGTTGGTGACGATCGATATTTAATTTTGTTCATGTAGTGCAGCCATACTCGTTGTATGTTAATATGTACACCCCTTAATCACAAGTAACCTACAAGAAACTTAGAAAAACATAAATATCTAAAATAATATTTATTTGTGTAGGACGCATTATCGATTGCGATGATTGCGTAAAAACAGCAATGCAACGGCTGATTAATAGTATCGTATTTAAATTAAATCATCCCTACGATGCGACGGACGGGAAAATCTCATAGCACACTGATTTAAAAAAAAAAATCACTGGTGGTAGAGCTCCAGTGACGGAGCTCGCGGGCGTAGGCACCACCGCATTACCTAATATACTTGCCGCTTAATGGTAGTGTTCAGCACTATCGTGTTCCGGTCAGGTGGTAATGTACGGCCCTGTTATTTCCGGCACAGAGGCTTAACACCTGATGCCTAAGGAGTGGCAGCGCATCTGCATTTTGAACTCTGGTCATTGTGTGGGTGTCTATAGGCTGCAGTCATCACTGCAATGTGAACTGCACGCTTGTTTGCCACTTTTATTACATAAAAAAAAATGAATTCCAAAGTATTTACGATGCAACCAAGGAGGAAATCTCATCGCATACTTATGTAATAAAGTTATAGATTGCCAATTTCTTCACTTAACTGGCTTCGTGCTTCGTAAAAGAGAAGGGATAATGTCGACCGTCTGGTGCACTCATCTTATTTCCATTGAAGAACCCGGCTAAGGGGAATTCGTTCGGGAATTTAGGTTAAAAATTTATTTTAATAACGTCTTTTGTGCTTGAGCGGTTTTATATGGCTATTTGAATTTTGCGAGTCACAGCTGATTTTCTCCGAAGGTACTGAACCGAAAAAATGGGTATACATAAATATATCAGTGACCCAAATATGAACGTGTAATTAAATAATAAATAAGTTTGATATATAGGGGACACTTTTGGATGCATTGGTGAATTTAAAAAATCCAACGAAGCGACGCAATAATAAAATAAAAAAAAAATACCATTAATTTATTCACTTTACTGGCTTTGTACTTTGTAAAAGAGAAGGGATAATGTCGTACGTCTGGTGCACTCGTCCCATTTCCATTGAAGAACCCTACTAAAGCTCATTCAAGAAAGGTTTAAATTTTATTTTAAAAACGTTTTTGTACTTGAAAGGTTTTATATGGCGATTGACGGGTTACAGTAGACGAAATTAGTATTTTTTTACACAGTTTTTTTATTTATTGAGCGAATTAAAAGACTGCTTGAAAAGAAAAGGTTTGTTATGACGATGCAGATGCATGGCTCTAGCAGGCAGCCCTGCATTAAACTGGCGTGGTGATACAGCAAAATATCATTATCCGCACAAAACTTCCGTGTGCAAGAAGGGTTATGTGCCTGGAAAGCTATTTGGTGTAGCCGTGAGACATTTCTCAGGTCGTACATCTAATTGTAGTAGGTTGGTACTTGGTAGGGGTTACTTCAAATAAATCAGTTTTCAGTTTCAATTCAATTAACGTCATATCATTTGCTGCAACGATATAAGTACTAGTCCGGGTGTTATGATAGTAGTGCTAACTGATTTGAACCAATGTTCGTTCCCCACGTTACAGCCAGAGACCTGAACGAAGGTGGCAAAAAAACATGAAGTTCACATGATATTAAGTGATGACTGTAGCCTACATCTACACAAAAACCAGAGACGTAACTATCCCTGAGACTTTATTTGTTATGATTCTGTGATAATTTCAAAATCAATCAATCAATCAAATTCTACTACATTTTCGTGCATGCTAACAGTAATAATGAAATGATCAATACGTGCGTAACTTCACGCTTGTAATCTCCGAAGGGGTAGGCAGAGGTAAATGCATGCATTGAAGCATACATGCAAACACCCACGATTCGCCGGTTACGTTTTTGGCCCATGTAACAGGTGGCAAACTTGTTGCCATCTCCGCGCACATTACTAAACTCCGAGGTACTGGGAAACTGCCAGAAAATGGAAAAAATCCCAATAGAACCAGAGATAAAGGATTTTAAACCGTTATCTCTGATAGCCCCCGACGCGGGAATTGAACCCAGGACCTCCAGCGTAGTAGTAGTGGCTTGCTATCTCTACGCTTCTGAGGCAGTTGTTGTTTAATGAAATAATCAATCTTTTTTTTTTTTATATAAAATACACTTACACTCACAGCCCCACAGTAGGTATAAACCTGTGTCGTGGGTGCCGTTGTACACATACAACACATACACAAACAACCAGACCCGAAACAAATATCTGTAGGCCATACAAATATTTGTCCCGGTGCGGGGATCGAACCCGCGACCCTTCGAATCAAACGATGGTTTCACACCGCTGGACTAACCGGGTTGTCTAATTATCTATAAAACAATTTAAAACAATCTTGGACCTCGTAAATTATACATTTCCTCATTTTACAATACAAGTTTATCATTTACAAATACATTAAAATTATACAATACAGTTTATTATTTACAAATAGGTACATTACAAATAGGTATCTGCAAAAACAACAAAGGTCCGTGCTAAAATTTTACTCCTTTTTGACGAGAAATACCTTGTTATATATGATAAGATAATTTAATTTATTCTAGGTGTCAAAAAATTCAAAAAAAAAAATTCAAATCATTTATTTCAAATTGGTCTACAAGGTCACTTTTGCATTGTCGGGTCATAAGCTACCTAGAGAGAATGACTTATAATAATAATTCAATAGGTATTAATAATACCTATCGTATCGGTTAAATATTATTATTAAATTGGTATAATTTAATAATAATATTTAACCGATACGTGAATCATCAAATTTTTCAATTCCTTCATAGAAGAAAATGAAAAATCTGCTCGTCATAATCATAGTCATTCACTTAGCAGAGTTCCAAGTGCAGGCACTACTGAGAAGAACTCCGTTACCTAACAAACTCAGCGTGTTGCTCTTTTGTCAAAACGTTAGATTTAATACAAATATTATTAAATAAAATAAAGATAATGTAAACGTCCATGGCATATAAATATTTTCATATAAACACATACGCAAATACCCGTCAACAGCTTAATATCGTGATAGAAAATAACACCCGCAAATCACAATAGACCAGTCCCCACAATCAGCACCCGTTCACGAGTATGACGCATGTGGCAGCCATTGCTCTCCTCGATCATTTTGAAGGGAAGTGAGCAACCCGTCACACGACGCCGCCGAAGGCAAAGACATTAAAGTGAGCATGACTGTTATGATTACCATCCATCCAATTATCAATATTTACTATAGGTACTCGTACTTTTTTTCATTTGGCATTCTTTTTATGAATTGTCTTGCCCAAACCATCGGAGCGCACCATTTATCACATTTCCACCGATATTCTCATTCACACAGAGCCTTACGTTTACGTTTCAATTAGGAATGCGATCGGGAGTATTATAACACATTTTTTGCGTCCTTTTATAGCTTTGAGGTGATTTTCTCAACCATGTTTTCCATTCACGCAGGTTGTGACGCACTTACCTATCTTATTAATCGCTCAATAAAAGTTAAGGCAAGAAAGATGATGGCGATTTTAAATGACGTTCACATATTCGTATCAAACATGATAATACGAGTATATTGGTGCAAATCAGCTGTTTAACTGACTAGTGTGTATCTACACGCCAGGTCCTAACGGGGTAGGCAGAGAGTGTGGAGCGCTAGATATCCCGGTCCTGACACACCTCCCGTGACTCATCTCCCTTCATCATTCGCTTCATACATGCACGCCGATTTCTTAGACTTGACCCCACCATCATCTGATGAGCACTCGACCTATTTGGTCATGGTAGGTCAGTCTTGGTCCTGCCTGATAAGACTGCCTTCTCTCTCTTAACTGACTAGTACTTATATCATTGCAGCAAATGATATGACGTTATTGAAACTGAAAATAGCTTTATTTGAAGTAACTCATCTATAAAAACGGCTCTATATCAGTAAGTCCATGATGGTCATGGCATCATGGACATACGCATATCATCTGAATAAAACCAAGATTATTATTCTTCTGTTTTTTCTATTGTAAAAAAAAGGATAAAGATGTTTGTTGGAGTACGCGTGCAACTGATTTGTATTTGAATGAGTAACGAGACATCACGAGTCTCGGGACATTCCGAGTACCGTTTTGTATTGTAAACAAGTCCCAACAACCGATGTAAAATAATACAGCTGCTTCAGGGGCATTACGTGCCCAGACTTCAGACGAAATCCTTGCCTCTGCGATTGCTATACGTCTCTGTTAAGGCACAATATCACTCCTAGTACACCGAATGCAAATCATTTAATAACGTCCAATGTTATTTATGATCTCACTTATTTAACTTCTAGCATTTATGAGAAAATTCTGTTTTAGGTTTTCACATAAGTGTTTTCATAGTTTTTGTGACTATTTCGATGATTTGTATATAATATGATTTGTATTCATAATTGAGGTCAAATCATGTTCAGCCAGTTAGCTAGTCCTCATCATTGTACATATTAAATAATGGATGCGGTTTTCACGTTCGTTTCTGCCCAGAACGTGTAAATTGTGGAACAAACTTCCCTCTGAAATGTTCCCTCGATGCTACAATAAGGAATTTTACAAAAATGTCAAAAGAGTCCTTTAAAGCCGGTATAGCGTTGACAACTCCTTGGTGTTGCAAATGTTCATAGGGGACGAATATAAAAAAGACAAAAGAATGTCGTAGGTGTATCTTTCTAGAGTACCTATATACTTGAAAGTTGTTAGAAGTATAGAAATATCAACGCAGTGACGTTGTCAGTCCTGAAGACCTACAAACGTACTATGATCTTTTATTGCAAACCTGAATTATCTTTTAAACAAATGAAACAAAATTTTGGCAGTTCTTTATTTCAATCGTAACGTCATAGTACGGGCCCTATTGATTATGTAGAAAGTAACAATTGTAATCGTATATACTCGTTGTTCAATTTGATTCTATAGTTTTCTATCAAAAGAAGCGGATCACATCACCCATATGCTTTGAATGGTACCTATCAAAAGCTATATTTCTTGTTGTAATAACAACTAGCAGTTCATTATCTAAATGTAACGACTATTTTGCTAATGATGTTATCCATTGAACATTAAATGGTACCATCAATAACGATAATATTGTTTACTATGCTATCATACCATTTGATGTACATATTTCGCATTCCCGAAATAGTATTGTGTCCATAAATGGCAATGTTTTATGGTGACCGTCGACGTATTAAGCTGATTAGGCTGAAAATAGCGTTAATGAGTGTTTGGTATAGCGTAATGAAATTCAAATTAGATAGTGAAACACAATAAGCCATTATAGGTTTTTAGCTATGTACAACCGCATGATAGATGCTCTCGTAATCGGCATGAGGATTATATCGATTGATTTGCTGCAGTGGCTTACAGTCCAGTCATTTTTTAGTTTTACCTAGATTTTTGTCAGAGAGCTCTTTTTTTTTTTTTTTTTTTTCTCGAATGGACATTTTTACTGTTGGCAAAATGCCTCTACAGCGTAACCGGGCATGAGAGGCGCATAGCTCCTATGGTATGTTCAGTGTGCGGGAATCCTTTTCTGACAGAGGGGGGTTGTTGACGGTAAAATCGTCATCGGGGTCGCCAAGTACATGGCGAGGTTCCGAGAGCTTTGAAAGTTTGTGATTATATAGATTTCGACGTGCTCTTTATCAATTTTCACTTTGCTATGTCGTATCCGCTCGCGCCGTCATATTGGAAAAATGGCGCTCAAATACAGTTTTTTGAGAGTAATTCCGTCCGTAATTTGACCAAAATGCGTGTTGGAGTGGACTTTGCGGCTCTCGTACTCAGAATCTATTATTATTTAAAAATTAGAAGAAAAAGTTTTTATATACAAACTACTATTAGTGATAAGACGCTAGTTCAGGTGTAAATCATGTTTCTTTGCATATCCAAAAAAAAAGTATTTTTTTAGGGTTGCATACGTACATAATCCTTTTAAGTTCTTTCCTTTTGAAAGGAAAGAACTTAAAAGGATTATGTACGTTTGTCTGTCTGTCTGTTCGTCCAATTTTGAAACTACTGAACCGAATGAGTTCAAATAGTTCAAAGGCTATAAGTGTTTGAAAAACAATACGAACAAAAGCACCTTAACCTCAACAGATAAGAGGAAAATCTACAAAAAGTCTATGAAAGTCTCTTATGGAACTCTTCTATTATGGAACGCTGTATAAAGGAGTCCGACTACAAATGGAATGTTATTTTTTTGTAGTAAAGGTAGCAAACAAGTATGTAGCATATTGGATAGTAAGTGACGCCTATACACATCGACACAAAAAATAGAGGTCCATTTGCAGAATCGTTACCACCCTTGAAGTCAAGTTGTTTGGCATTGTTAACATATACTTACTACTGTGACTTTGACGACCCAGTTAGTCCAGCGGTGTGAGACGACCATTTGATTCGAAGGGTTGCGGGTTCGATCCCCGCACCGGGATAAATAATTGTATGGCCTACAGATATTAAATTTGTTTCGGGACTGCGTGTTTGTAACCACGACACAGGTTTGCCTACCTAGTGTGGGACTGTGAGTTTTTTTTATGTCAAAGGATTGACAGACAAGCAGACGGGCCGCCTGATGGAAAGTGGTTACCGTCACCTATGAACATTTGCAACACCAGGGGAGTTGCCAACGCGCTGCCAGCCCTGAAGGACTCCTTTGACGCCAGTTTTGAAGTGAGTGAAAGGGTATTGTATTTATTTACTTTCATTGCTTTTAACATCTTAGCAGAACACGATAGTACTACCATTTGGCGGCAGATATATTAGACACCTAGCGGGCTACTCTGCGCCATCGAGCTCCGACACTGCAAAACTCTACTATCAGTAAAAACAGTACCATCAATAAAGAGCAACCTGTATGTATACATACTGTGTATAAAAATCTATCTCAAAGAAATATTCTCATCACTTGAATTAATAATGTCAATGATACGTCCCACTGCTGGGCACGAGTCTCTCCCCTTCTTGGGAGGAGGCCTGGAGCTTACTCCATCACGCTGCTCCAATCCGGGTTGGTGGAGCCATGGGTCAGTGGCCAACCCGCTGTCGAATGTTTTCAAGGCCACCGACAATATTTAACGACTGCTACCTATCGATAGCAACTGGGACCGATGGCAAAACGTGCCCTCCGAAGCACGGAAACGCGTATTTTAATTTTCCACTAGCGGTCACCCATCACACACCCGACCGCGGCCGTATCGCTTAACCGAGTCGATCGCTTCCGATCTACACCAGCCGCGGGGCCATGCGCGCTTTCATCACTTGTATTACCATAATTAAAATCATTTATTCATAAAAGTAGAAACAATACAACATTAATACACAAATATCTACGGGCCTAATGACGAAATAATTTTTCACGTAAACCAATATCAAGCTTCTAAAGCCAAAATTTCAGCGTAGGTACGCACAAAATATTAACATAATTGAATATGTAACATTAAACTCGATTAGAAATTATGTAATGTGTAAACAATAGCCTCAAAACCAAGGATTCTGAGTACTTGAAACACCGTCAAGAAATCCAGCGATTTCGTATGATAATATAAAATTTATTGTAACGCTGCGTAAGTCATTATTGATAACAGATCCGTAGCGGACTCGCTTGGATAATACTAATAAATATGCTAATGTCCTCGTCCCCGAAGGATTTACTGGGATTTTCATCTTCCATAGGTAATACTGGTGACGTAAGCGAAATAAAGAGAGGTATCTTAATATAACCTTGGTTGTTTGCTAAGCGCCAATGCGGCGAGGTAAAAAGGGCAAAGAGATGTAGTAGACAGTTTTATTTAGTTCAAGTTACAACGGCCTTTGCTAAGTTAAAATACAATGCACATTTTTAGGGTTCCGTATCTAAAAGGTGAAAACGGGTCTCTAATTACTAGCCTCCGCTATTTGTGTCTGTCTGTTTGCCTGCCTGTCTGTCGCCACGCTGTATCTCATGAACCGTGATAGCTAGAAAGCTGAAATTTTCACAAACTATGTAAGTATTTTTGTTGCCGCTATAAAAACAACAACTAAAATAAAAAAAATATATATTAAGGAAGTTCTCATACAATAAACGTGTTTTTTCATATTTTTGCTCAATATTAAAACAACGGTAGCAGGTAGACGCTTAAAATTTTCACAGAATAATTTGTTGTAAAAAAAAAGTAAATATAAAGTGAATATTAAAGAGAGTGTCATAAAAATAAAGTGAATATTAAAGAGAGGCTCCCATACAACAAACGTAATTTTAAAGCAATTTTGTTAATACAAAGGTAGAAACTTGAATATAACAAACGTGATTTTCTTTTATAGATGATGGTACGGAACACTTCGTCCGCGAGTCCGACTCGCACTTGGCCGCTTTTTAACTTTGCAGAGAATTCAAGCACTTAAAAACAAACACAAAGGCTAAAGTTATAAGCCGTTGATGGACTTCTATGAATGTGTAAACTTAAATTTGAAAGAAGTTTCTCGAGTTACACAGAATACATTTTTATTATAACTTCGCATGTGTAAAACTTCAAGAAAGCAGCCGGATGTTCGCTGGAAAGCGTTTTCATTTGTGGCACAACACTACCCCAATGTTTTTGAGTTAAATCAATAAATACGCCAATAAATTGCTCTTACACAGTAAACTAGTGATGGCAAAAGCAATTTGCAGTAAAGTCTGTGTATAATAATAAAAGTGCAGCATCATAAAATTGTTACGGCGAGAGCAACTTAAAGGATTTTTGATTCGGGCTTGAAGTGGTACGTAAGTGGTTCTCTGTATAGTCAATGTTAAATTTTCCCTTTTACGATGTACGAAAAAATGTGGTTTTCCGCAATTCGTACACGAAAAACGTGGCAGTTATATTATATAGTCGTGCATGCCTTACGGTGATGAGGGCTTAATGAGGCTTTTGGAGGGTTCGCATGTGTGCATATTGATCTAACAACGCAATCAAATTTGAATATCCGGAACGCTTCAATCGCTGGCTGTAATAGCAAAATTGCTGCCGAAAATGATCACGTGTGTTAAATTATTCTCAGAATTTCATCTTAAGAGCTAGTGATGTTTGATAACGCTCTATTATTAAGTCTACCTGTAATTACCTGTTTATTTAATGTTTTCTTGTGTTTCAATTTTCATTCGTGATTTGTGTTCATTATGATTCGAATTCCATCCATTACAGTGATTCATTAGCACCTTCGATTAAATGTGGTGGAAGAAAAAACATGTGTGTATTTTAATTTAATACTTACCTACGTATGTTATATATAAACTTTAATAAATGTTTTTGTGGTCGCACTCCACTGCTACTAGCTCAACCGCTTTTTAGGGTTTCGTAGTAAACAAGGAACCGGAAGCGAAACTATAAGTTTCGCCATGTCCGTCTGTCTGTCTGTCTGTCCGTCCGCGGTTTAGCGCAAAAACTATTGGTACTAGAGACTTGAAATTTGACACAAGTATACACCTTAATTATGCCGAAAAAGTAGTAGAATAAAAACATTAATAAATTGTAACTAGATTATCGAATCTAGTTCTAAATATTTTAAATCAGTGCGATAAAAAAACCAGCGTGATAAAAAAAAACCAGCATGCAGAAGTTTTGAAGATGCCTTCAAAAATAATGATATACTTAACAATAGTCGCTGTAAAATAATCAACCACCCATTACCAGCCACCATTCTATATTGCAAGTTTTCTGGAGCCCATCATAATAACATACTTTTACTTCAATTTCCGTAACAACATGATTTCTTGTAACAACAATTGTTGTGTGGGGCTGTGTGTGTATTTGTTTTGCTAAAACAATAAAATCTTTCCATCATATATCATACGTATTATAAATAAAAAAATAGTTTATGCTTTCTACTTCTAGATAATCTGTTTCCGCTTTAATGAGTGGTAGTAGATTAGGATCCCACTGCAGAATCATTTCGTTCATCCAGATATGCTGCAAACCTAATTTTTACGCATATTTATTATCTAGAGAATATATATCCACTAGGTTGCCTATCAAAAAATGGCAGCAAGTATTTTTAATATTTCCTTTTTGGAAAAACATTTTTCTTTCTTGTTTTTTTTTTAATAAAACATCGTCAACTTCATGGCAATATGTATAAAGACTGCCATTGCGCACTTGGCCGCCTCTACATATTTTCGTTCCGCTCCGATAACTTTTTACGTCCATAACGTACATGATATGTATTATTAACATACCAAATTAAAGCTATTTTTTTCTCATTGTTATGATATACGGGAGCCAAATTAAAGCAGCCGTATATAGAAGTTGCTGGCTGTTAAAAATAAAAAATATATTTTTTAAAGAAAAACGGAAAGAAAAATTTGACTTCACGCGAGACTCGAACTCACGGTCACTGGGAATCTAGTCCAGCCGCTCTTCCAACTGAGCTACCGAAGTCCTGCCCGATTTGTCAAATCTTTCATTCACATTTATTTTCCTTTCCATTTTTCTTTAAAAAATATATTTCACAAGCATGTGTTAAGCGAAATAATATAAAAACAATTATTAACGGTAAAAGCGACTTCTTTACGATATTTAATAAACTGCAATGCAAGAAATTCCATTTTTGTTTAAAAAATATATTTCACAAGCATGTGTTAAGCATGTGTTTTATTTAATTAAAAATACTTGCGGCCAAATTTTGATACGCAAATAAGTGGATAGGTTAATTGATTGTTCTCTAGATTAAACAATAAACATGCCTTAAAATTAGGTTTGCAGCATATCTGGACGAACGAAATGATTCTGCAGTGGGATCCTAACATATACACTATGTACACTATATGACACGCAAGTCTCCGATTTAAAACGGTTGAATTAATGTTTGCACACACGTTTTGTATTGTATTTTAGCGATTCTTTAAAAGTTGATCTGATTTTTATACGTTAACGTAATTTTTCAAGTACTCTCTGTAATGTTCATCCCGTATACAGAACACACACTAGTGTTCTGTTAAATACTAGACACAATTGGAAAAACACTGTGCACGATTTATTAGTTCATATTCTTGACATAGGTAACTTAATATAGTAGCACCGAACTAAAAAGAAAGATCCCTTCCTTCACAAACAAGGCCTCTCCTTATATGTCTTCATCCACATTATTAAACCCCATAAAAAACCGTTCCTTCCACTACATTTTAGTAATAACTATGATATAATGTTATCCTGCACACATCCCATGAAATTAATATTCTTTTCGTTCGGAATAACACTTCAAACATGAAAATGGCATATTTAACGTTTAGCGGAATTTAATATGTCATAAAATGTTATTTATACGCCATTTGCGCCCGTCGGCGGCAGCCTGAGATTTCATCGCGGCCCTCGACTTTACCCAGATATGAATGCCTTGCCTTCGCTTAGCTACCGCTACGTAACGTTTTAATCCAATTTTTATTCAATATTTTCAAAGAACATCCGATATATGTTATCTTTGAAGATGTGTAGTCGTTTTTAGCGTTCACTATAATTTCTGGGTATATTTTAGGGTTTTATATTCAGAGGATGGTACTATATAAATTACTCTTCAATAGATGGTCTTGTCCTTGAATGACCGATCTCTTCTAGTCAACTTTTAAGAGGTGCAGAGCTTAAAGTGTTTTAGTGTTAATTATATCTACGCTATGTGCGCCCATCAGCCGCATCCTGAAACTTCTCTACTATAGACTCTACCCAGATATGAACGCTAACCTTCTCTTAAATACCGGTACGTAACTTCTTAATCTGAATTTATTTTCTTTTGATTTTTTTAAAATTTTTGAATGCCAGCTGTTTAATTATGGAAACGTGTAGCGCTAAGTGACTGAAACGTTCATATTGTACATTTACGGTACTAAATTGATAAATCAGATTCGTCCGCTGTCCATTTGTATTATGTGACATATACTTATATGTAAGGTGAGCAGGGAGTAGTTTTAAGAATATCAACATAGCAACAGGTATTCACTGAAGCTTTGCAAATAATAAAAAGGTAGATACTCAAAAATATGATGTCGCTAGGAAGTCTGTTCAACAAAAATTATTAAAATAATTGTTGTATATTTGACGACCCAGTTAGTCCAGCGGTGGGAGACGACCGTTTGATTCGAACGGCCGCGGGTTCGATCCCCGCACCGGGAAAAATATTTGTATGGCCTACAGATATTTGTTTTGGATCTGGGTGCTTGTGTATGTGTTGTATGTGTACAACGGCATCCACGACATAGGTTTATATAATACCTAATGTGGGCTGTGAGTGTAAGCGTATTTTTAAGTTTAGTTTAGTTAGAGGATTTTCATTATATATTTCATATTTCATGAAACGAGATTCTTTTCAGTTATAATTGTGGATATTTATTTATTTATTTATTTCTTGTCGTACACCAAACAGAAACAATTTACATAAATAGACGACAGTAAAATAGGTACAGTAGGTGGCCTTATCGCTCAGGTAGCGATTTCTGCCAGGCAACCTTGCATAAAGGATCACAAATTTAAAAGTCGATAGGGTGTACATACTTAATGTAACAACTGTGTAACATACAATATACAAATAATATCATAAGTACGTCAACAAGTTTCACGGAATGCAAAAAAAAAACAAAACACAATTGGTGAATAACAGAAATAAAGGGAATGGAAAGGAAAGATGGAAATTAGAAGTAGATACTTACTAGAACTAAGAAAGTTAGAGACTAAGGTAAATTTTTTTTACATGTTTCTTGAAGGTAGAAATAGTTTGAGTTTTTCGAATCTCGACAGGCAAATTATTCCAAAGTTGAACTGCTTTAACTGAAAAAGATTTGTGATAGAATAGAGAGGAGTGTAAAGGTGTACTAAGGGATAGATTATTGGAAGAACGAAGTGAAAGGGAGTGATTATTATTAAGAAAGTTGAAGCAATCCCTCAGGTATAGTGGAGTTGCAGGGTTAAATAGCACATTGTACAGAAGAGAAAGAATGTGTGTATCCCGGCGATGGTTAATTGGGAGCCACTTGAGCTTGTTACGAAATTCGGAGATTCTTACGTAAACCAAATATGAGCCTTATGAAAATATTTTGGAGACGCTCAAGCTTATTAAGTTGCTCCTGGGTCACATCAAGATAGCTTATGTCAGCATAATCAAGTATTGGAAAAAGAAGAGCATGAGCTAGCGTAATTTTGGTAGGAATTTGTAATAAGTTCCGTAACCTCCTCAAAGAACCTATTATCGCAAAGACCCTCCTGCTTACCTCATAAATCTGTGGCCCCCATGAAAGATTACTGTCTAATATGACACCCAAACTTTTAACATTCTCTTTATACGGTAAATTTATTCCATCAAATGTAACGTGTGGCAAATTGACCCAATCTATTCTATTAAGAAGACGTCTACTTGCAATGATAATGACCTGAGTCTTTTCAGGATTAACTTTTAATCCGTTTGATCTACTCCAACTCGAGATATAAGCCAGATCATCATTAATGGTAGATATTGCATTGAGAAGATCATCCAAGCAAGCTTGTATTGTTTGTGACTACAGAATATGTACATCGCTTAATCAACACATTTTATTGGCGGCATTATATATGACATTTTATTGACAATTATTTTGAATGGCTTTCAATTGATGTTTGAAATTATTCAATTGTTTTTGCAAAATCATGTTTCCGTAACAAAAGCGGATATTTTCGTTGTAAGCTCATTCATGCTGTAAATTTTTGTCAATTCAATTATAAAACTGATGAGTTTTCCTATTACCATTTAATATTGTTCGATAATTATACTAAAACATTTGCTTCAGGCTAACGCTGTTACTGTACTGGTTTGAATAATTGAATTATGATTAAAATGTACACGCATCGAAGTTGGTCAAACAAGCAATTTATTATACAACATTCTTACGTTTATACCTACCTATTTACATATATTTTACATGTAGAACACGATATCATTAGCGAAGTCTATAAATAGCGACTAAGCGATATTTCTGCTTATTAGTATAATGACGCTAGATACGAAATGTCTTCATTATTTTAAGGTACAGATCAGCTTTTGTCAATTTTTGGTTTAAAATATAACTGGTAACCACATGCATAACCATTAACCATTTCACTGGTGGTAGAGCTCCAGTGACGGAGCTCGCGGGCGTAGGTACCACCGCATTACCTAATATACTTGCCGCTAAATGGTAGTGTTCAGCACTATCGTGTTGCGGTCAGGTGGTAATGTACGGCCCTATAATTTCCGGCACAGAGGCATAACACCTTAGGCCTCAGGAGTAACGCATCTGCATTTTGAACATGGTCTTTTTATGGGAGTCTATAGGCTGCAGTCATCACTTAACATCAATGTGAACTGTATGCTTGTTTGCCACTTCCATAAAATAAAAAAATGCAGTTTATATTTATAGTAAGTGAACGCTGCTGCCCCTTGGAACTTAAATATTTTGCCCACTAGCACCTTGTATACGATATTATATTGTAAATGATTGCACCAGTTTTTAATTCCGTGAGCTTAATTATTTGTGACACAAAACACGATTAAAAGGACGCGAAAATAACATTTTTTTATGAAGGCGAAAACGGAAACGACTAAAACAATCGTCCAGTTATTTGCTTGACTGATTCCAAATTAATTATTTTCGTTTCCAGAAACATTTCTATTTATAGAATGTATAGTAAGGGTTTCTTTTTTATTTGAAGGCATTTCAACAATTTCAACAAAATGGAAAATACCACGTAGAGTGCTTGTATCAAAAGTTCATCATTCATACAAAAGAATGTGTGGTTTCATATTTCTTTAGGTTTACCAAAGTTTCACACATCATTAAATTGTTTTTGCGACCACCGACACTTTCACTTTTTCCAACTCTTTGCCAGAGAATGCGAAAGTTGCAAAGCGACCCGAACTTTGGCTAAGTTTAGGAAAGTGTTGGACCTTCACAAGACTTGAAGGGTGTTGCACATAAGCCACAAGGCTTTCTGCCTATCTTAAGTGAACTATATATCTATACAAATAAATAAAATTGGAGTGTGTTTGTAATATAAAAATCACGGCTTTTTACCAAATGCATATGTATGTATACACGGTACATATACCAAATATTTTTTTATAATTTTTGTCTATCTGTCTGTCTGTCTGTTTGTTCCCGCTAATTTCGGGAACGGCTGGACTGATTTTGACGGGACTTTCACTAGCAGATAGCTTCTGTAATTAGGTGGAACTTAGGCATTCTACTTTTATACTAGCTGCGCCCACGACTTCGTCCGGGTAGAAACTGAACAATCATAAATTCTCACGCGAATGATGTCGCGGGCACAGCTAGTTATTGAAATAAAACTAATACCTAATTTGTTTCGCAAAATTTTAATTCGCTGAGACTGATACGTCGCAATTTGTTTACTAAGCTAAAAAAGTCTAAGCCAATTTAAACATAAACAAAATAATTTTTATATAGGATGAGCATGAGTAAGTTCATACTCATCCCTATAAAATATTTAAAAACGTACATTAGATACATATGGTTTTAGCCACAATATGTTTTGTCTTTGTCATTTGAATTGTCAATTGTGTAAAATACAATGAGACAAAAGAGACATTAGCAACAATTTGCTACAATACGTTTATCAATGAGGGGAAGTTAAATCCTCTGAAGCAAAGTAGTAGTCATAGGTACGTAAAGTGAAAAAAAAAGAGAGATAGCGACATACGAGAAATAATTTCAAAATGTTGGTGAAACTATCAGGAACAACGGGTATAGGTTAGTACCTAAGACCATACCAATGTAAGCGCCTATTTGTTTACTAACCAGTATAGTTACTGGTTAGTAAATTAATAAGCGCTTACATTCACAACAACAAAAGTATACATTGTGTATATTTATGTACGCACGTAAGAAGTTATACTTCTTTACCGTAACAATCCAATATACCAGAAATAAATCAAAACGACAAAAAATAAATATTAGATAATCTAAACTAATATTATAAAGAGGTAATATTTTTTTGTTTGTTTGTTTGTTTTGAATAGGCTCAATAACTACTGGACCGATTTTAAAAATTCTTTCACTATTCGAAAATTACATTATCCACGGGTAACACAGGCTATATTTTATTTTGAAAAAAATAGCGTTCCGTAAGATATTTGGGTTTTTCAGATACAAGGTGTAAAAAATCAACCAGAAAAGTTACTTATTTTGCGTACGCTGCCTAAACTATAAAAGATATCGTCACTATTCGAAAGCTACATTATCCACGGGTAACATAGGCTATATTTTATTTTGGAAAAAATAGGGTTCCGTAAGATATTTGGGTTTTCAGACACAAGGTGTAGAAAATCAACCAGAAAAGTTACTTATTTTGCGTACGCTGCCTAAACTATAAAAGATATCGAGGAAGACTTTAGGCTATATCTATGTATAATCATCGCACTAAGACGAATAGGAGAGGGTAGGCAACATTGCACCGCCCGAAGCCGGGGCGGGCCGCTAGTAATATTATAATTTACAATGTGATGATGTGATGTAATGAATTAATAAAAAGTTCAGCAACCAACTTCTGACTGTTTGTTGTTTTTATCTGTTTAACAACTTACTTCAGACTGTCACAATTTTCGCAATCGCGTCAAAAGAAGTATAAATTTAACAAAAAAATGTCAAAATTGAAATTACTAGACGTTCTACAGATAAATCTCCTAACACAATGATTGAACCTGTCATCCCTCGACGCAAACATTCGTCAGCGGATCACTAGACCAACAAAAATAACGACAAGAAGTCCCAAATCGACTGGACGAGCACAAACTTAATGCCAAATAAAGCAAAGTGTTCTCGATGAATTGTGTACAACTCTACCAAGTTTCCGACAACTCTGTCGAAGAATGCCCGATGTGAACCTAACGGGAAGTGAGCAGTCTACTGTAAAATAACTTAAACGTAACAAATACACTTCCTGCAGCCTTCAGGGATATTACTAACTTCTTTCCTATTCAGATAACGGAAACAAATTGTTGTTTTAACTTTCCACAACTAGGTGTCACACAAAAACTTGTAGACATCTTGGTATTAAATTAACGAAAGGGATCGACTATGCGTAAATATGTACCTATATTAAACATTTTTATCTGTTCTGTTATAAGTTCATAATATGCTTGATTAAGTAGGTACATAATAACGTATACATAAATTTAAATGTACACAGAAAATCGCAGCTGATTTAAGGTTTTATTAAAGCAAAAATAATACGATACCCAAACATTTAATTGTCTTCTCTTGTCATTCTAGTAAAAGTTCATTTTTATGTGGTAATGTAAGGCCCAGTATATTTCGACACGGAGCAAAAGCCAAGGACCATGCCAAGGAATTACAACGCATCTACATTAAAATATCTGTATGTTTTCAGGTACGCCATCACTGAGTAATGTAACATAACATACACTTAATGACATAAATAAATTTAAATTGGGCTTGACTTTAACGAAAATTTTCACTTTTACATTGATTATTTCGCAAACAGATCATTAAACGAAAATTGGTTTTCTCAAATTCACAATATGTATATTTGAAAGACTTATCCAACGATACCACACGTGACGTGTTACGTGTGGGGAAGGTACCCTCAAAATTTGATTTTCAAGATTTCATTGTACGATTTTCTTCGCAAAGCTTATTTGTACATTCATGTGAAATTATAGTTTTCTAGTAAGTACTAAGAGTCTACGAACTTAGCTGCGGGCCGACGGACGGACCGAAGGACATGGCGAAACTGTAAGGGCTCGTTGTAGGCATTGGAATCCTTAAAAAAAACCTACATTGCCGTTCATCACGTTTAAGATCTTCTGCCTCTGTGACAGACATTACACGTACGCGACAATGAATAACTTACTTGTCCCAGAGATGACTACCTTATTACTTAGCAGCGGTAAATTCCATCACTTTACCTCGACCAGTCAATTTTTTGTTTTGATATTTTGAACTCTTTATTTTCGAAGAAAAGTTATCGAACATATTATTATATTGTGTTCAAAGATTGAGTTGATAGGACATGCACATAGCTTTTGTTTTGCTGAAATACAATTCAATATCGAATAGATTGACCGAGTGGTGTGTTGTGTGAAAACACATTTTTGTACGACGTTTTTATTTTCATTTTTTGTACCACAAACAATGTATGCTGTATAAAACGGCTGTATGAAAGTTCGATAGTACTTTAACATTATGTCCCGTCACAGGACATTTTTAATGTATTTATGATGATAGTGTATGAAATATTGCGCTCAATAACCTAATTTATATGCGCGTTGCGAGCGAACCTGGACTTTGCTAATAATTCACAGTGACGATGCTTATTCCGCCACCATTAATTACAGCAGACGTCAAATTTTACATTTCCTTACAGGCACATTAGCGTTGCGTCGTGTTCAAAGTTCAAACTTATAAACTTAAAAAAATGTCGTCTGAATTCATGAAATGTTTCTCCATGATTTGGCTTAAGATGAAAGTTTTTTTTCGCGAGCACGTCACAATCATTTCCCTCAAGGGGTTAGCGTTCATTGGGTGGAAATAACAAAGACGATAAAACTGTTCGTTTGGAAAAAGGATATTGAATGAGGTCAGACAGATATATTCGTATTCAAGGCAAATGTCGAGGCGTGTTGGGGACAGGCGTTTGGGCAGTGTTTTTACAGTCTTGACAATGTGCTTCATCGTTACTAAGGCGATATTGTTCAAAGATGGAAGTACGTTCGCTTTTTAGTGTCTGTTCTTGTGATTTGACAAATGTATGGTAAAAAGATTTATGGGAAATGAGCGATTGTATTTTTATACGAGAAGGAAAATATCATTTTGATGTCCATGTTACATCGGAAAATACTTTTACCACTTAGTTTAGAATACAGATTATTTGAATTAGCAAAGGTATGATACCTGAGACAGGTGAAACATAATTCTAAAAACTATGATAGATAGCATCATTGGATGACGAAAGTAAGATCATTGAACGATGAAAGTAAATTTTCCCAAAATCAATCGACCGAGAAGTTAGTTCGAGTATGAATAAAATCTAGTGATGTAGACCCGGAGCTTGACGCCGTAGGCACTACTGCATCACTTAATCTATTAGTCGACAATTGGTAGTGTTCAGCACTATAATAGTCCGGTTAGATGGTACCTAATATACCCATGGCTCCGTTATAACTATCATGGAGGTAAAACCACTTACGCCTACGGGTGGGAACGCATCCGCATATTATGTAGATGTCTATAATCTACAGATCTAGTCTCTTACTCCATGGGAGCTGTATGATTGTTTGCCACCATCATAACATTCAAATAAAGGTGTCCATATGCTACAGCTACCTCACCTCGATAAACACTATCCCCCTTATTCATAAACGTACATTAGATACGTTTTAGCTACAGAATGCTTTGTCGTTGTCAGTTGCATTGGCAAATGAGCAGGGTAGAAAAAGACAAAGGGGAGATTAGCAACACTTTAGCTAAAATACGTTTATGATACGATAAGGGGGTTTGAATGTAAACTTTATGATTTCTTCATTTAAATGTAAATTACACACATATTTTTTACGTCTAGTGCATATTATCCTTTCGTATTATATCACTCAGATCTTAAAGCTCCTTGCCAAGTTATAAGTAACAAAATGTATTGTAAAACTTTTGCTTAAGGTATTAGGAAAAATCGTATAGAGTATTTTTTATCTAGTATGAAGCGTAGCGCGGTTAGGGGCTGATTCCGTTGCCTTTATACTCGATTCTTTGTGTTGCATCTACTTGAAACGATAACTAGACCGCCTCTATTCAAAGCAGGAACTAGTTTCAATTGAGAACACCTTAAGAAAGGATAATGGTTTTGCCATAGAAATTGAGATGTCTGTGAGAGAAATTTTAATTTTCCGTACATTCGTAGTGCTTCCCGTACTTTTATGATCAGATTTATGAGGGTTTAGATCCTTAGAATATTGGTGGATTTTTTTAGGTTTAGCTAGCTGTTAGCGAATCAGGTAAAATTAGTTGGACGGGTTTGAATGCAATTCAGCATAAAGACTGCAGTCTTTTGTTTTTACTGATGGCAGAACCGTAACAGAGCTGGACGGCGTAGGGACCACTGCATTAACTTATTCACTTGTCGCTAAATGGTAGCGTTCAGGCATCGTGTTCCGGTAGTAATATGGGTAGGCCTCGTAGTTTATTATGTTATAGGTTAGAGTATTCACTTGCCATTAATGCGAGTACCTAGTGGTAAGGTTTCAGTGTAAGGACTCGAGGGCGTAGTCACCACGGCATTACTTAATCTTTCTGCAAACGGCACTCGTGTTTCGCTTAGACGGTAATTTATGGCCCCGTTATAACTATCACAGAGACATAACAACTAAGGTCTCAAGGGTTGCAACGCTTAGATCTACATTTTGACCTTTGGTTTTTGTGTAGATATCTATAGGCTGCAATCATCACTTAACATCCACGTGCTCTGCATGCTTGTTTACCACCTTCATCACATTAAAAAATATAATTTCATTTTCGTTATAAATTCGCGGAAATATATATGATTTTTAGACAAATATGAATAATTAATTAGATACCATCCCATCTTTAAGGCTTAACCTCAATTATTAAATGCTCTAATTAGTGATTATCCTAAGAAAGAAGCCATTAATTAGAACTCCTAATTCAATTTACAAAATCTAATTGATTTCCACGATGTAATTACGACCTTTGTTCAAATAACAACAAACGTATGGATAAATAAGTTGATTTCACAACTCGTTTGTCACTACAAGTACACAATCGGAAGAAACCAAACCAAAATCGGTGTTCGTATCGGAATTAGTTTGAAATATGAATAATTCTGGCGGCGCAGTGAGTGCAACAGTGGCGTATACGTGCGGTCGCTGCGATATGTGTTACTACGAGTACAAACAGCTTCTCGAGCATTTGTATTGGCGTCATGGCACTGAGAGTCGCTGGTGCAAGCAGTGCGGGTTGAAACGGTGGCGATATGCGACTCACATTTGCAATATCTTGCCCATAGATGATGCTTTCGAATTCGATACGGACGCAGACGTTGTTTACTGCATATGCGGAAAGGACATCGAAGACTCGCCTATGATTGGTTGTGATTCTCCGAAATGCAATTTGCAGTGGTATCATTTTAAGTGCGTCGGGATCGAAGCCCCGCCTGATGGTGACTGGTTCTGTCCGCAATGTCGCTTAAATGTAAGCCTTAGTTGTATCGATATAAATCTTTTTCTGATATTTTGATGGTCAAACTTTAAGGAAGGTGTTTAAATGTTCGGTTAGGTGGTATAATATCGTCGATGATATTGCAAGACCGCGTAACTAACAATCGATTTAAGACCTTTTCCTCAATCTAATTCTTGGTTGCTTGGTAGTCTAGTAGTATGAGATACTGGGTTTGATTCCCGGGTCGGGGCTACCAGGGACAAAGGTGTAAAATCCTTTATCTTTGGTTCTGTTGGGATTTTCCATATTCTGGAAGTTTTTCAGTACCTCGTTGTTTGGTAATGAGCCCGAAGATGTCAACAGACTCGTCATCTAACTAATCAGAATGAAAAGTAACCAGAGAATCATGGGTGTCGGCATGTTTGCTTGTATGCATGCATTTAAGCTGCTCTGCCTGCCATTGCGGAGATTACAGTCGTAAATTACCGTTTTTTTTATTCTCAGGTCAAAAAGATTTTGAAGTATCAATGACGATACATGACTTAGCAATTACAGGCACAGAAACAAAATATATTTGACCTTAATAGCGAAATAATACATCAAAATTCGGTTCGCTAGTTTTTATTTATGTAATGGGTCCGTTTGCTGCTATTTTTACTTTATACATAAACAAGGTGATATTCCTGTTAAAAACAAACAAGTGCAAATAAAATCGTGAATTTAAAGTTTCCACATATTTCGCTCGCACTAAATTGATAAAATGAAATTGCTTTATGTACGAGTATACGTCCGAATATATTTCCTCATTGTTTTTTATGTTCACGACCAATTAGGGCCACGCATAATTTGTTTAACGATTTTCATATACACAGAAATAAGTGTTACAAAATCTCATAACTGCTACCTAACAGTTAATGTCAAGCCTGCTATGTCATGTATCCCAACCTAATGATATGTTTGTACCTTCATAGTTAGAATAAGCAGGCTTAACAGTTTGTAGTTATTTTATTAAAAGAAAAATGGAAAGAAAATTTTTTGACTTCAGACGAGACTCGAACTCGCGGCCTACTGGGAATCTAGTCCAGCCGCTCTTCCAATTGAGCTACTGAACGTCCCTTAGGGAAATTTTTCTTTCCATTTTTCTTTAAATAAAATATATTTCAAAAGCATGTGTTAATGCGAAATAAAATAAAACAGTTTGTAGTTAGTTTAAGTATTGCTGTAGGTAAGTACTGTCATAGATACTTTTTTATGTTAAGAAGGTGGCAAACAAGCATGCAGTTCAGACGGATGTTAAGTGATAACTGCAGCCTACAGACATCTGCATAAACACCAGAAGTCTAAATGCAGATGCGTTGCCACTCCTGATACCTAAGTTGTTACGTCTCTGTGATAGTTATTACGGGGCCAAGTACTAATATAAAAGCTATATATCTATACTCATGGTTTAAATAGAATATCGAGTCACACAGAGTAAAAGGATGAGAATGTAATCGAATATTAACAATTAATTTTTCACAATTTTCAAACCCAATTTTTTAAATGGTAAAACATAAGTCGCCTCCGAGCTGTAAAACATAAACTCAGAATTAGCAAGGAAACTGTTCGAAAAAACTGTTCTGTGTAAAATAATCGAAATATGTATTCTAAATCTTCAAAGAGGGTTAAAAAGAACGTTTCCTTGATCAATACCGAGTTAAGACCATTTTGTATAAATCGATACAATCCAAGACAAAATATTAATTGAATTCAATTAATATTTTGTTTTGTATTGTAACCGTTTCGGTTCACTAATTGTGGAGCAAAGCAGGAGAGCAAAACATTATTAAAAGCTCGAACAAAACACATCACCATTCAAGTATGACGCAGCATACAAACCATAGTATATCATAGCGTTACGACGAGACTGCCAAGTGACATATCACTTGATTGCTTTTCAGAACAATTCACAAGCTGAAATGCAGACTTGACGGCGTGTAGCAGTCGGGATATTGAGGCTGAAGATAACTACTGTAATACAAGGTAAAGGCTGTACAATATATGTTTTTTGTGTACGTCACGTTTTACGTTATTCAAGTTTAGATTTATTAACATTAATGCGAGTTTGCTTCATAGATAGAGCTACGCGTGGACGGATATCGTCCACGATCAATATGAAATCAATTGTCATATTTTGCAGCTCAAAAAGTTAAAGGGTTACGTGCAGTAAAATTATCAATTTTACTTAAAATATATTTAGAATGTAAGGGTGCCGTACATGATAAGAACAATGGGAATCCCTATAGGATTACTCGTTTGTCTGTCTATCAATCTGTTTGCCGTCTGTTGTTTTCCGCAAATTTGCATGCCGGTTTATGTATGTCAGTGATCCAAACACCCGTGTTGGAATCACAGACTATATATGTATATTCACACCAGGTCCCTAACGGGGCAGGCAGAGAGTGTAGAGCGCCAGATATCCCGGTCCTGACATACTTCTCGTGCCTCGTCTACCTTCATCATTCTCTTCATACATGCACGACGATATCTAAGACTTTTGACCCCACCATCAGACAGAACTCGACCTATTTGGTCATGGTAGGTCAGTCTTGGTCTTCCTGGGCCTCTGCAACCATCCTCATTCGCATTGTATATCTGTTTAGTCATTCACTAATTCGACATTCTTTCTATATGCCCGAACCATCGGAGCATGCCTTTTTTCATTTTTACTCCGATACTATTACTCACACAAAGCCTCTTCATTACATCTTCATTACGAACGCGATCGGTGAGTGATTCACCGCAGATCTTGCGCAAAGATCTCATATCGACCGCGTTTAACTTACTTTCATGCTCTTTGATGCATACCCAGCTCTTTCTTCCATTATAAAAGCGTTGGAATATGTACAGCATTATGTACGGCTAGTCGAGCCCACTGACTGAGATGTTATGATTCTAGCAGCTTACCCAACGCTCCATTCAGGCAATTCCCAGCAAGCACTCTTTTTCTATGTCAGTGGTAGGCACCACCGCATTACCTAATATTACGCAAAATAGTAGTGTTCAGCACTATCGTGTTCCGGTCAGGTGGTAATGTACGGCCCTGTAATTTCAGGCACAGAGGCCATAACACCTTAGGCCTCAGGAGTGGCAGCGCATCTGCATTTTGACCTCTGGTCATTGTGTGGGTGTCTATAGGCTGCAGTCATCACTTAACATCAATGTGAACTGCATGCTTGTTTGCCACTTTTATTACATAAAAAAAAAAAAAAAAAAATCAGACTAGATACAGAATTTAATGAATTTTAACCTTGGAGGGCATTTTTGGGGGATAAATTATAAGAATTTGTACATGCTTGATTTTTTTTTTCGAAAACTTAAATGGGCTGATAATTGAGCATAAAGGTATTGCGCATAATAATATGAAACAGGAAAACAATAAACTAGAAACTGATAAAATAGAAACTATCCTTTTATGGACTCCAAATATTTATATTGAAAAAGAGTGTTTATAAATTATTAACAAATATATTTTTTTTATTATGTTCTAAGGTCGGCTGTTACTTATTGGCGGTGAGTGAATTTAGCAGTAGGAAGATAAATATTAGAACTTCGAAGAAGGACTTGCATGACAGTGAAGATATAGAAAGAAGTATTTAAAACGGGATTGTTGACACTTTAAATAAAATTCTTACTTCTTATTATACTTTTTATTTTTTATCATTCTCATGCTTTGAATTTTGTAAATATATTGAAGAGAAAAGTTACTAACTATTCTTACCCATAGTCGTTCGGATTCTGGCGGTAATGGTTTTTTACTGTATTACCAGTTTAGTACTTACGCGGCGATATGGCAACGGTATGCTTGTGTACATACATTGTTATTCCACCTAATCTGTAGCTACTCACATTTTTCTGGTGCTATCTATCTACTATGATTAAAATGTCAGCTCTGGAGGATAGTAATACTGGCAATATAGAGTTGTTTTTGTATTCTACAAGAGATCCTAAAATATCGACGTCAAATTATGCTTGAAATGTTTGAAATCTGAATATTCGTAACATATATAAATTTAATAGTAGGTATCCAAAGAGGATCATACGAAACTAGGCCATTGTCTGTATTGTATATCAACGATTCTCGTCCAATACTGTCGCCGATGAATCTGACGACATATAGGATTTGGACAATAAGATTTTACTTTGATGTTCGTTGCCATAAAATTATTTCTTTTTTATTGAATTGGTGCACGTCGGTTTTTAAGTTACTGACACTAAACTAAAAATTTGTGGGCCCATTGTCACCATGACAAGATGTAATGATGGGATCCTGGAGAAATCGAGGGAACTCTTCAAATTTCATAGCACACTTGAAAGATTTAGATATTTTTATATAATAACATTGTTCCGTGTGTTTGATTTCGGAAGGCACAATTTGATGAAGTGGAACTGATGATGAAGTCTATATATGGTACCTTCTTAGTTGAAATGCCTACTTTTACTGTAATAATACTAATAATAGTTACTCGTTTGTTTAAAACATTGTTATTATAAACCGCGATTGTTCGAAAATGCCTGAACTTACCAATTTGGACATGATTTTTGTTTTGGTATACTCCACCTCACAGGTGGGCCCATTGTCACCATGTTAAGATGTGATTATGGGATCCTGGAGAAATCGAGGGAACTACTAAAATTTCATAGCACACTTCATGATGATGGAGGTGATGATGATGGAGGTGATGATGGTGGAGGTGATGATGTAGATAGAGGTGGTAATGATGAGAGGTGATGATGACCGTGGTGATGATGGTGATGATGATGGTGGTGATGATGGTAATGATGATGGTGATGACGGTGGAGGTGATGATGATGGAGGTGAAAATGATAGAGGTGATGATGAAGATTATTATGATGGAGGGGATGATGATGGAGGAGATGATGATCATGGTGATGATGAAGATGATTATGATGGAGGGGATGATGATGGAGGAGATTATGATCAAGGTGATGATTATGGAGGTGATGATGATGGAGGTGATGATGATGGAGGTGATGATGATGGAGGTGACGATGATTGAGGTGAAGATGATTAAAGTGATGATGATAATATCACTACACTTTAAATTAGCCTTTTGCTTGACTGCCTTAAAACCAGCTACTGGAATAGATAGTTTTCGAAATTGCTATTAGAGTTCAATAGCGGTTCGTTGCCGTTCCAGAAAAGCCGCTATTATGCACCTCTAGAACTGATGATAAAGACTAAAGATAGTAATTTCGTAGTTGAAATACCTGCCTACTTTTACTGCAATACTTTATAATAATAATAGTTACACCACTGATCAGCAAAAAATAAATTCTTTTAAAATAAAAAAAAACCGCCTTCAAAAAAAAATCCAAACTTTTTTTTTTAAACCTAAGGTCTAAATTTTGAGAAGCCAATACATCTTATTATAGCGAATACCTAGCTCTTCGCGCTTCTTCTTGACGTGAGCTTTCCAGCGCAACTTAGCGTCAAGCAAAAAAAAAAAAAATCAAAACCGAATAGACAAAAACACTCAAAAGCGATAAAAAAACTCAATTACTTTAATATGGGCTACGTACTTACCTACTCATAGGTTTGAAGTGGGTGCCAAGCCAATAGTGCGGCCCGCGCGTTAGGACTTATGTTGTGGTGTTGCAGTACCTACTATGTTAAGTTATCAAATACGGCTATTTGAAGCGCACTATTGCCTTGGCGCCGACTTCAAACCTATGAGTAGGTAAGTACATAGCCCATATTAAAGTAATTGAGTTTATTTTTCGCTTTTGAGTGTTTTTGTCTATTCAGTTTTTTTTTTTTTTCGAAGGCGGTTTTTTTTTTAAATTTTAAAATAATTTTCCTTAGAACATGAATGTTTAATGATATTAATATTTTCATCCATAATCCAATGACTTGTTATGAAAATATTTCTTCTTATCACTGTTAAAACAGAACGTTTTAAGTCTTCTTTTGTTCAAAGTTTGTCTTTGAACAGAGATTCGTTGACCTTTTTGCTACAGAACGTTATTTAATATGAAAGTTATACATCCCACCTAGTATAACGACATCAATCAATTTCTTGGAAGACACAAGATAAGTTTTACTTCGAGTGATAGATATTTAAGTGAAAAACAATTGACATGTATATCAATTGTTATTCACTTTAATTTATTTTGTTTGTTTTTGACGTGTCATAAGAGGTGGCTGTCACCCTAAATGAATAAATGAGTTTCTAATTCTGATTCTGAATATATATTTTTTTGGCTCCATATCAAAGTAATACTAACAACATCATATCCAAAATAATCATATTTCGGACTTCAAAGCAATTGATTATATTCTTTTATACTTAAGTAATGGCAATTTGATATTATTGGATTTCCCGGTCTTATATTCGAGATGTTCTAGTTCTAAGAAATAAACTGGATCCAAATTGTTTTGCTTACCTACTTATGAGTTGCGAGCTTCGTCACTGGAGCGCTACCACCAAAAATGATGAAAATGAATTGACTATTGAAAAGTTTATATTTGAAAGTCAGAGATGTTTAGCACTCCTTGCCCTTTCATATAAGGGACTATAATATATATGGACATCTTTAGGCTGATATGATTTTTTTATTTAATGAAAGTGGCAAACAAGCATGCAGTCCACATTGATGTTAAGTGATGACTGCAGCCTATGGACACCTACACAAAGGCCAGAGGTCAAAATGCAGATGCGTTACCACTTCTGAGGCCTAAGGCCTCTGTATCGGAAATTATGGTGATGTATGGCCCCGTAATGACTATTTCGATAGCATTGAACACAAACATTTGGCGACAGATCGATGAGGTAATGCGGTGGTGGCACCTCGAGTCCGGACCCTGGAACTCTACCACCGTTACAAAAACAAATTAATACAGAAAGAAGAATAAAACTTTACTCATAGTACAGACGAATAATCCATTGAAAGAAGACCGATTCCCTTAAAAAGTACGTTAAAAAAGTGGCAACACGCATTTGAGCTGTCAGTTGAAGATGCCAGATAACGCGCTGATATAAAACGACACCTAAATATGGTAATACGTCAAAATTTGTAAGCGATTACACTTCTTCCCAATTACCTACTTATTAACATAATGACTTACCTTTTCGTAGCTTCGTACTATCACAGTGTAAAGAACGTATCTATTAGTGGTAGGTACCTACTATGTTACATCTACTATTTCTTGGCAAACGTGTGGACATTACTTGCTACTATTATGGTCAAAGTAACACGACAAATAGTTTGCCGCAGGTTTGCGGCGTGCGGTTATTTTGAAGTGCGCCAGCCAAGACATAATTCTTCGGTCGTAATGTCTATAGTGTGATAAATGGCTGGACTTCTATATCAATGTATTGGTATTGGGGAGAACGATGTAAACGGGTATGCTATCTCAAATGAAAGATTTTGTTATGGTTGAAACAACAATTAACTATGATTACTAACTATGGAATTAGGAATGGTTAGAAGACTTAAACATCAGATTGCATAACTTACGGCCAAATACTCAAACGTCACTTATATCGTATATAAAAAATCAAAGGAGAGATTAGCAACACTTTAGGCTAAAATACGTTTATGAATAAGGGGGTAAGAATACATATATTGAAATGTAAGCTATGCACACGGTGTGCAAATTTTAATTAAAATCAGTTAAGTAGTTTAGGGAGTCCATCGCAGACAAACAACGTGACGCGTAATTTATATTATATACTAGCTGTGCCCGCCCGCGACTTCGTCCCCGTGAGAATTTATGATTGTAGCCTAAGTTACTCCTTATTACATAAGCTGCCAGTGAAAGTCCCGTCAAAATCGGTCCAGCCGTTCCCGAGATATGCGGGAACAAACAAACAGACAGACAGACAAAAAAATAAAAAAGTGTTGTTTTGGTATATGTACCGTGTATACATACAAATGCATTTAGTAAAAAGCGGTTATTCTTATATTACAAGCAGACACTCCAATTTTATTAATTTGTCTAGATTAAAATTAATTTCCAGATACATGTATACTTATTTTAAATTGGCTGCACATATGCGGCAAATTATTGTACTCGTCATTTTTCGATCAAGCATAGTATGGTCTAGCGCAGTGATTCCCAAAGTGGTCTATATCGACCCCTGGGGGTCTATGACAACAAAAAATCGGTCTACGTCAGCGAAAAAAAAAATTGGGGGTCCATGAAATAAAAATGAGGGTCCACGATAATGGATCTCAACACATACACTGATAGTACCAATTTACTTACATCATACCAGTGATTCCCAAAGTGGTCCATGGGAGACTCGATGGGGGTCTACGTAGGCGTAAATATGGGCATGTGATATAAATGTAGCAAGGACGGGGGTCCACAGAAACCAGAAAAAAATGTAAAGGGTCTCCAAGAAAAAATAGTTTGGGAACCTCTGGTCTAGCGTTTCGACCAAAATTTCAAATAATTCAAGAAAATGTTTATTAAATTAACATTTTACTGAAAATAATTTCTACCAATGTCTGTTCTTGCAATCATCACTGTTCAATGTAACGAAAAGGATTGCCTGTCTAGCATCTTACTTACATTTCGAAATTAAGTGGCCCTTGGGGTCATAGCTCACTACAGCCACCCGGCACCCGACCAGCACCGCCCCGTTTTACGGCATCCACTCGTCGACGGGTGGTCCACGGGTGAACGACGCGATGTTACTTGTGAATCGCTCGCGGATCGCGCGTTCCTCTTGGGAACAGCGAGTTGGCAATGCAAAGTCAACGCAAGACAAGCTAGTGGTCACCGAGTGGTTCACTCGTCGTCCGCGCGTAGACCGCGCGCCGCCCGTGCGATTATGCCTTTTTTTTTATGTCTGAAGGTTGACAGACAACCAAATGGAAGGTGGTCACCGTCGCCTATGAACATTTGCAACACCAGGGGAGTTGCCAACGCGCTGCCAGCCCTGAAGGACTCTTTTGACGCCATTTTTGAAGAACCCCATATTGCAGCACCTAGGGAACACCTCAGAGGGAAGTTCGTTCCACAATTTACACGTTCTGGGCAGGAACGAACGTGAAAACCGCACCGTTGAGCACTGCCAGGTGTCCAGTCGGTGTGGGTGGAACTTCTCTCTTCGGCGGGTAGAACGGTGTAGGAAAAGAGACGGTGGCACCATGTCAAACAGTTCAGCAGAGCACTCACCATTGTAGAGACGGTACAACACGCACAGACTCCCAATGTCTCTGCGCAGGCTCAGATGTTCGAGCCTGTCAGATGGGGCCGCACATGGGCCTTATAAAGCTGTAGCAGCTGCCCCGATGTGAAATACCGCCTCGCTTTGTTAAGCACCCCCAACTTTTTGGATGCCAACTTGGTCTTACACTCAATGTGACTCCCGAATTGCACTTCGTTCGATATGTCAACGCCCAGGATACCGATACTCTTATCAACGGTGAGCGGAATGCCCTGGAACTGTGGTGCTACAATGAATGGGGTTTTTTTTTGCGGTCGAGGCGATACGGAGCAGAGCTGATGTAATGAGCGCAGACCGCTCGAGGCGGTCGGGCGCTGGCGGGTGCCGGGTGGCTCTAGTGAGTTATGACCCTTATTCAAATTACCTTTATTTAAAGTGCTGTCACAGTCTAAATGTTTAAACGTAGATGCTGTTGTCAGCCACGCTACTGTATTTGCTATAATCTAAAAAGTTTATAAATACTTACCTACTTCTTGAGTGTTACGCTATTAGTTAAAAAAAACTGCATTTAACTTTCTTCTTGTGTCTTTTGAGATTGGGGGTTGATTGAGAACCTCCTCCTTTTTTTGAAGTCGGTTAAACAAAACTTAGGGATTTACGGAACAGCGTTTAAGGCTATTTCAAGAATTGAATAATCAAAAGTGTAGTAGGTACATAGATTGTTAATTAATTGGTCCTGATATTTTATCATTCAATTTTTACTATTAGTAAAGATAGATTGATGAACTGTAACTAAAGCTTAATTTTTAATATAGTGCGATGATCTCAAAGCTGTAATGAATGGCTTTGAACAGCGCGCCCTAGCGGCCTGAATGCATATAGATATTGAATGCTTTCATACTAATGAAACCTGTATTTCAAACTCTAATGCAATGTTAACGAGCTTGATGTAGATTGATACTCTACCCTGCACTTTATACAATGACAGGATCGACAGGTGAATAAAAGATCTTTTTATCTATAGAAATAAATAAAATTGGAGTGCTTGTTTGTAATATAAACATAACCGCTTTTTACTAAATGCGTATGTATGTATACACTTTTTTAAAGTCTGTATGTGTTCCTGTCAGGTGGTAATGTATGGCCTTGTAATTTCCGGCACAGAGAGCACCTTAGGCCTCAGGAGTGGTAACGCATCTGCATTTTGACCTTGGTCTTTGTGTGGGTGTCTATAGGCTGCAGTCATCACTTAACATCAATGTGAACTGCATGCTTACTTCCATTACATTAAAAAAAAAATAACAATAAATGACAGTTATCGCATACTTATATCGCTTTATGTTGTATTATGTAACAAAAATAACTTGAAACTGTTATAGAAGAACCATCAACGGAGAGCTCAAGGGCATAGGTATTGTTGCATTGTGTCCCACAGTATCTAGCATGTTGAGAATGAGAAATAGAATAGGGTTGCGGTATCCGCTGTCTCTGTAGTTTTATTTTCCTGTATCTGAGATACACGTGAAACGGAAACGGTGTCGCTGTGCATAGAGTAGGATTTATGCAATGGTTTATAAAACAGTATTACAAAGCATTGACTGTTTTAAATCAAATATGCCCTAATGTGTCTCCTATATCCTGATGATCCATGTTTAAATTGTTTTATTTGATATTCGTTAGACGATTATTAGTTGCAGTGCTGTACCGGCTATTAAGTTAACTTTACAAAATGGAACACGAATTTTGTATGGGATCGTTTCCTTTGTATATACTTACTTCTTCTCACTTTGTTACAATATTATAATAACTATCTAGGATACGATCTAGGTATCTAGGTATGAAGCGCGCACGGCCCGGCGGCTGGTGCAGATCATGAGCGATCTACTCGGTTAAGCACTACGGGCGCGGTCGGGTAGTGTGATGGGTGACCGCTAGTGGCAAATTAAATGCGCGTTTCCGTGCTTCGGAGGGCACGTTAAGCCGTCGGTCTCGGTTGCTATCGATAGATAGCAGTCGTTAAACCTTGTCGGAGGCCTTATGGGCGGTTTGAAAACATCAGACAGCGGGTTGGCCACTAACCCACCCACCTCCACCAATCCGCATTGGAGCAGCGTGGTGGAGTAAGCTCCAGGTCTCCCCCCAAAAAGGAGAGAGTTCGTGCCCAGCAGTGGGACGTATAATGGGTTGCCTTTATTATTATTTTTACATCTAGGTACGCTATAGTGTCGAATATGTAGATTTTACAGTAGGTACAAGATTTCCAAGTAAATACAAAAATACTAGTGATTTTGTGGTTAGATGGAGCTCATAAAAGTCGGCGCAAAGGATTTCTAGAGTTCCCTTTGTTATAGACACCGAAATGGAATAGGGGATTTTATTTCCTACAATATCGGATAATACATCACCGCAATGTCACAAGACTGCAGGGTAGCTAGCTCAAGATAAAATCTACCAATTTCGTATGAAAATCTTGGACTGTATTTTGCTTTTTTTTGTCGCACTAAAAAGTAACAACATTGTGCTCGAATATTATAATGGAAAATGGGTTCGATGAAAAGTGATAAAAACTATCTTGATATGAATACGAAAAGCTTTTAACAAATTAACATAAAGCACAAAGCATATTTTACGTTTTACGAGGCATTCTGGAAACGCGTAGGCATTTTACTGGTGGTAGAGCTCGCGGCCGTAGTTAAATTTAAATAAACTATATTAAAAAATGTTTTGAATTATCTTAAAAAATGCGAAGAAACTTTTTCCCCAACCAATATATATAGAAGATAAGATAAGATATAACATTATAAAGAGGTAAAGTTTGTAACTTTGTTTGTTTGTAGGGACTAATCTTCAGATATACTGAAACCATCATGAAAAATTTTTTCACAAGCAGAAAGTTACACTATACAGTAGTGTTATAAACTATATTTTATTATGATAGTAATAATGTATCTAACCCCTAAAAAGGGGAGAGACTCGTGCCCAGCAGTGGGACGTATAATGGGTTGCCATTATTATTTATTATTATAATGTATGTAACATAAAACCCGTGCGAAGCCAGGGCGGGCCGCTAGCATAATATATTGTAATAATTTAAATCAGAAGATATACTAGAATTGACATAAAAATACGTTCTCGACGGTACATTTGCACATCAACCGTGAAGTTTCAATTTTTTTAACTCAAATAAGTTCCTTTGAGAAATAACTATTTAGTAGCGAACGTAGAAGTTATAACAACTACGACAACTTGTTATAGAGTTTCAGACTTTCTTATTAAAATACTGGAAAGACAAGGAATTTAAAAATTGCACATAGGTTTCTTGACATTTTATTAACTAGCAATATATTCTTTTGCTAATTGTTGTTCGTTAGTCGCCCTAAAACTCGAGAACGGCTGGACCGATTTCGCTTATTTCGGTTGTGAATGATTTTGGAAGTCCAGGGAAGGTTTAAAAGTACGAAAATATGAAGAAATGGAAGGGAAATAGTATAAATCACAATTTTATTATCCCATACAAATAGTCCGTATCTATCAAACCTTTGACACATTATTTCATTGTGAGGCAATACGAAGTTTGCCGGGTCAACTAGTCTATAATATTAAAATCTATTGCTGTTCGTAAGTCTCGCTTAAACTCGAGAACGGCTGAACCAATTTGGCTAATTTTGGTTTTGAATGATTTTTGGAAGTTCAAGGGTAGGTTTAAAAGGTAAGGAAATATGAAGGAATTGAAGGGAAATAGTAAAAACTACAATTACATTTTCCCATACAAATAGTCTGTATCTATCAAACCTTTCACACATTATTTCATTCTGAGGCAATACGAAGTTTGCCGGGTCAGCTAGTATCGTATATTTATTATTCTTTCTTATTTGAGCGCAATGTTTAAAGATTTGTGCAACTGTGTTTTTTTACACACGGTGAAAATAGCATGACAATTACGTACCTTTTTGGAACCTTTAGAAGATAATGCGTACGTCTGTCTGTCTATCATAGCGTATTTTTTTTTCGAAAGTACTAAACTGGTTGAGTTGAAATTTATATATAATACAATATATATAAATCAGTGACCCAAACAGGAGCGTGTATCGAACATAAATGTATTTCAAACGTCTGATCAATGCTGGGGGATAAATGTTTTTAATTTTTTTTAAATTATATTGTAAGAATCTCAATGACACATTTTTATAATTTCCGCTTGAATAGTTTTGAAGTTATTCAAGAACAATGACGAAATTTGACCAATTCCCCGTTTATCTCCGAAACTTCTGGTCCAAAAATAATAGTTTTTTGTGTATATTTTATTACAGGAAAACATATAGGAGGTCTACTGAATTTATGATAACACAGAAAATTCATCAATTTCACGGAACTCCGTGAACGCAAATCCAAATCATAAATGCCAGCTTTTTTAAAATTCCAATTTTACAAGCTTTGATTATTATGATTCAGAACTAATATCGATTGCTATTGATGTTGGTAGAATAGCATAAGGATAGCATGTTATAGGAACCGATATATTTATATTCTAAACACTAACCCCCTTATTCATAATCGTATTTTAGCTAAAGTGTTGCTAATCTCTTCTTTGTCTTTTTCTATCCTGCACATTTGACAATGCAACTGCCAAAGACAAAGCATTCTATAGCTAAAACGTATCTAATGTACGAGTACGTTTATGAATAAGGGGGTAAATATTCTTAAGTTTGAGTTTCAACTATTGGGTGACTAGTTTCAATAAACGTCAAACGTGAAAATCATATATTGTGATGTGATACTTAGTCTGGGTTGCATTAAGATATTTGATAAAATTAAAAGTTCTTGTAACATTTTACATCCTTCTCTAACTTTAAGCAATCTGTTAAAGTTAGGGAAGGATGGGAAATGTTACAATAACCTAAACTTAGTATAATAACTTACATTATTGAGAGAGGCTATCTTAATATCAGTTTTCACCTTAGAATCTGATCAACCGATGACCCATTGAAATAATACTACAAAAGTCCTTTAAAAAAGATATAGATAGAGCTTCGACGATAGGCTGATTAGTCTGTGAGATATATAAGACAACTAGCTGTTGCCCGCGGCTTCGCCCGCGTGGATGTCGTTTTACAAATATTTTTTCCTGAATTTTCTTCCTTGCTATAAACCTCACGGAGCCCGAGACCTTTCCAATGAATGCAAAACCGTGGAAATCGGTTGGTGCGTTCTGGAGTTATAAAGTCAGGAAGGAAAACTCGACTTATTTTTATATAATAGATAAGAGCGAGCGAATTCAGAGTACAATTAGTATGAAATATTTATTATAAGGTATGGTATTCATGTTGCACCAAGTCAAACCGCCTAATACTGCAAAGTTTCTCTGGCTATCGGGTGTGGCAGTTTGTATTGCCGGATAGTTATACACCTCTGCAAGTGTACTAAGGAAGATCTAAAGTTTCGTGTCTCTATATGAGAACACGTCATATTTGAATATTGGAGTGATCTTCATTTGGCTATACCAAGTAGAAGTTTCGGGAGAATTTGATCTAAGGGATTCGCTTTATTCAAGTTTCAAATTCGCACAAGTGAGGGTTGAGTATTGGAATTTCCTTTTGTATTTGCTAAAACAAAAGCGATATCGTATGATAACCCATTTCACGTAGGAATGTGTTAAAGTCGTATATTTTAAATTGCTCTCGTCAATATGTGAAATGTAAGGGTATAAAGAGGATAACAACCGTTTCGAGACATTCTATCACGTCTACAACTTTATCTTTTTGAATTCATGATGACATTGCACATCGTAACTCCTTCAATTTCAACGTATTTGAGGCAAATCGATGAAAAAATCTGCTTCTTTTATCATATTTTACGCGTGTAATAAATGCTTTGATTTGTTAGTTATTCTAAATTTAGTGTTAAATTTAACTACTATGTTTTACATAATTATTAATACGAGTATAAGAAACAGTTGTGGTTGTATTTATTTAGCAGTCAATTTTTACATTCTTGTTCTTGTAATATTACACAAAATCTGATTTATGAATTATAATGTCAGTCAAAGTTTAATATCGGTTCGATAATTTTGCAGTGCTAGAAGCCGATGGCGTCGGTTGCAAGAGATTAATGAGTTGTTCTATACGAGTTCACATACGTAACGCAATATTGGTACATATCGGAGGAGCTTAATTTTTATTGTAGTGTATGGACCATTCTGATTAGGGCATGATGGGTCAGTGACCATCAGGCGTGGACTTCGGTAGCTCAATTGGAAGAGCGGCTGGACTAGATCAAAATACCTATTATGTTTCTAAATTTCCTAAATAATTAGGGTAATGGGATATTCCATAGGCAGTCTGCCTGCGCTAATTTCAATTAACCCTGCATGTATGAAACGCAATATTGGTGCATGTTAGAGCGAAATTGTACCGGTGTATGAATCGTTCTGATTAGGACGGGATAGTTCGGGGACTAAGTTGCGGTTCACGCCGGTTCAGTAAAGCCGGTCCTCGGGACATATGGTCGAATTTATCACTATCCTTTCGCCGAACGGGTAATATAGTAAGTGTATCTATTTTGGACCTAAACTGGAAACTATTTGCCGAGTCATATTTTACATCCCTATTTTACGTAACAGTGTTTTGTTAGTTTTGTGCTTCGTGAAGTTTATTTTTCTGCTTCGTGGTGTAATTTTGTATTTTGTATGGTTTTTTTAAACTTTTTTATGTAATGGAACTGGCAAACAAGCGTGCAGTTCACATTGATGTTAAGTGATGACTGCAGACTATAGACACTCACAGAGGTCGAAATGCAGATGCAGGGCCGTACACTACCACCTGAGCGGAACACGACAGTACTTAAAACTACCATTTAGCGGTAAGAAGGTAAATTAGGTAATGCGGTGGTGCCTACGCCCGCGAGCTCTGTCACTGGAGCTCTACTACTAGTAAAAACTGAGAGACTGTAATAAAACGGAATTTTGTGTTATTATTCAAAATTCGTTTGGTGTTTTGAACCTCCGATAGTTTTCCTCCGATTAAAGTACCTATGGGTGATCAAAATATCTATCCAAGCAATCCTCCCCTGCCTTCCCTTTGTGCATCACTCTACATCTATATACTTAATATTAACACAAACAGAATTGAATAATTCACAACACAGAACCCTTCGAAGATTCGTCTTATGTAGCTACCTATATGGAACTCTATGGACCTAATCAAATGATTTCAAAATTAATTTAATCACTTGGAAATAGTGAAATATCTTATAAAATCCAATGGTGGTATGATGTTTGTCGGGTCAGATAGTTATATGTATATACCTATTGTTATCTATTAGCTTTGTGGTTCCACCTGTTCTGAAATTGTTTCTGTTGTGTTTATTTGTATGTATCACACCAAGTAGGTACTTTACGGTTTAATGTCGTTAATCAAACGCTCACCATATACCTATTATATGCTCTTTGGATAATAGCACAAAGTTATGTTAGTTTATGTACTGGTAGAGTAAAAAACAACTTGTTCTGTAGTACAAAATGTATAAACAGTTAGATATTAGACAAATTGAAGTATCATCCCGGAAAGTATACCCGAAAAACTTTTTCAAATGCGACTGGTAGTTCCAAAAGAATATTAAAAATTTACAAATTAGACTACTTAAATGTATAATCAATAAGAAAACTAAACTTACTAACTTAAACTAAACTAAACCAGAAAGTAACTAATTTATTATTTGCGCTTGAACAATATTTTAGTGAAGATAACAAAACTATATTGGAAAATAGGTATAATACCAGGCGGACTAGTCATAATAAATTGTTTCAACCATCTGCGGTCAATTACTATGGAGAAAGGACAACTAAATACTTGGTCCCAAAAATATTTAATAAACTGGATGTGCTAAGACAAGAACAAAAATATAGTCACACAAGGATAAAGTTAGAACTAAAAAATGTATTATTAACGTATTGTGTTTAAGTATAGCTTTTTAAAACTTATCTTTTAAAAAATATATTTTTTTTTAATATAGGATATCTAATACATAGATTTATTATCTATTTCTAATGTAATTTAGTGTGGGGTTGATCTTGACAGCCGGTTCCAATGTTCCTACCAAAATTGAAGAATTGTAACCGGCTGTCCAGATCAAGTCTTACTAACAGCTATGGTAGGTACATATAGCATAGAACTGAGTTTTACCTTGCCAACAAACTGCTTCGTCAGTTTGGCGAGATTTTAGTTTATAAGTTTACTTGATTATGTATCTGTGGAAAATTAAATAAAAAAAATAATATAGGCACTGAAATAAACTGTTCGTTCAGTTTTATTAAGCAGTTTATAGTATAGATGTCTTATTCTGTACTTTTTGCATATTATCATTTTAATTTTTAATATTTAATTATTATTATTTTATTATCAGATTATTATTTTATTTTATTATTATTTTATTACAGATATACAATGCGAATGTGGATGGTTGCAGAGGCCCAGGAAGACCAAGACTGACCTACCATGACCAAATAGGTCGAGTTCTGTCTGATGGTGGGGTCAAAAGTCTTAGGAATCGGCGTGCATGTATGAAGAGAATGATGAAGGTAGACGAGGCACGAGAGGTTTGTCAGAACCGGGATATCTGGCGCTCTACACTCTCTGCCTACCCCGTTAGGGACCTGGCGTGAAGATACATACATACATACATTTTATTATCATTTAAATCATGAGTGCGAGCATTCATTTATAGATTACAAAATGAAAATTTTTACTTCAGGCAATGTTTAAACCTACAACTTGTCGATACTTTGAAGATTTTACCAACTAAGTTACCCCTGACAACAGAACTAGCTCCACTTTTATTGAAATCATCAATTTTATAGATTCGAACTTCCGACATACATATTGACAAAGTACATAGCTTTCAGGATATAAAAGGTGTTATTTGGAGTGTAAACGTAGATATTAAGTATAGACCCACAGTGTACGAATAAAAGAGCGTCGTACCGAAAAGCCGGACAGTTTCTGATAATATCAGATGATCTATTGTAAGTTTAAATAAGATTTGGAAAGCACGCGCGGAATACGAATAGGGATGGAATTTGGGCAGTCTCATCTTTATTAGTGCTCCATAGGAACCGATGAATCTATTGATATAGCTCTCTCGACGTCTTCCGATGAATATTTGTCGGGATTTATGGAATCAACGTAGATTTACAGGATGTTTACAAGGGTGCTCTGAAGCAGTTAACCTAGAAAGCTTCGGCGAGAATGTAGGTACATGTGTTTGTATTTGTTGTCCACGATTAGAAATTGATATTTAATTTTGGTGATTTAAGGTTGAGAAATAAAGCATTATTAGTGTAGTGATTGTTTTAGAATGTAAAATAAATCCAATAAAATCTCTTTTCTGTGTGTCTCACATAATAATATATTGTTTTTTTAGTGAATATGGTAATCGTGCTTCATAAACCATTGGTAGGTATCTATATTAGAATTTACCGTACGGATTACCCTAAATATATATTTTTTTAAATGTATATTTAAATATTAAATTATTTTTCATTTCAATTCACAATTCAGATCTTAAGAATACCGAAGATAATGTAATGTAGGTACTAAAAGTGTAGGTATTTTACTCATATATTATTTCGTACCTACCTAATATTGTACGGTAAATTCAATAACAAAATATTTAACCTATTGAACCTACGTAGAATTCCATAAACAAAAGTAGGTAATCTTTAAAGACCTTTATAGTAGGTACCAATATTATTGAAGTAGATTTTTTTTACTTTGACCACTATTTGTAAATTGTTGTAATGACAAGGTTCGATTTGGTTTGATGAAAATCAGAATACTCTGAAATTGTAGTACCTACCGATCTTCGATGTCTGGGAGAGTCCTTATTTTAACTTCTATTAGGTACAACCCTTATTTAGAGGTATGTTTTGTCTAGTGGCTGATTACGTCCTCAACATGCAAATAAAATATAAAAATAACTACGTTAAGAAAAATCGACTTCAAATCAAAAAAGTAAAAAATAATACAGATTTAATATTAATTATATACTACCTATTATTTATATGTGTTATTTACTAATAGGATTGAAGTCGCTGCCAAGCCTTAAACAAATAATTATATTTTAATCACTTAAATATGAATACGAGCAAATTAATACAATGTACAAAACGTAACGTGCGAATCGTGGGTGTTTGCATGTATGCTTGAATGCATGCATTTACCTCTGCCTAGCCCTTCAGGGATTACAGGCATGAAGTTACGTTTTAATACAATGAAATGCCTACATACTTTAATGATTTTGGCTTGGCACCGACTTCAATCCTATTAGTAAATAACACATATAAATAATAGGTAGTATATAATTAATATTAAATCTGTATTATTTTTTACTTTTTAGATTTGAAGTCGGTTTTTCTTAACGTAGTTATTTTTATTTAATACTTTTTAGTTTATTGCTGCATTGTCAATAAGATTAATGTTTACATCTGTTAAATTTGTAAAACCTGACTCTTTTAACTTCGTGACAATAAGATAGGTACATAATTTAAACTGTTTAGATGTGTCGATACAAAACTATTACACAACTATACGAAATCAATGAAAAAAAAAATTGATTTTTGGGGAAAGTAATCATGGACTGTTAACTCTATGCATTTATCCACGAAGGAGTAAATAAGGTGTGTTGTGTCGTTGATGAGTAAATATGTCATTGTCACTTGTTGTCATGCGCATTAGGACTATCTAGGACGTCAGTGGATTCAACGCATTGTTATGACAACACGCTGTCTAATCTTATTCCTTTAGTTTGAGGTGAAAGTAAGTAAAAAATGCTCATAAAATTAAAACGAACGGGCCTACCTGAATAATTTTTTTATGGGACCAATTCGAAACTATTCCGCATCAAACACAACAAGAATTACGTAAATCGGTCCAGAAATCTCGGCGAAATTGGCGTACATACATAAAAAAAATATACCGGCCGAATTGAGAACCTTCTCGTTTTTTTGAATTCGGTTAAAAACAGAACGAATCAGCTTCGATTTTAGAAATGAACGCAATATAACGTCAAAAGATGACATGTACTTTTTAATGTTTAATGCCACCATTTTGTATTTTATCAATTTAATAAAATTAAAGTAAATATTTCACAAAATGTGAGAAAAAAGCGTGACAGACGGTGACCTCGGGAGCCTCAGAGGTTTAAAAAACAAAATTACTAGACGCTTCTAGATTATAAATTGAATGCGTACTGCAACAAAAACAGTATTCATTAATCAAAGAACGTAATTAACTTTATGTTCTTTGACATCCTTGCATCGGATTTACACCAGCCCTATTGTAATTTTAATATGCTAATGTTAGCAGAAAGTCCTACTATCTCTGGGGAGACGCCCCAGACCGTGCTGAGACTTAGAGTGTTCTATTTTTTATTAGATTCGTAATGTGCTCTAGTTTGTCTCCACCGGGACGGCAGCTAGATGAAATCATACGACGAATTTGCTGCCCGCCAATCATGGCTAACTCTACTTGAGCATCTTTGAATAATGCCGGGGTGAATAAATTTCAAAGATATCAAGTCTAGAATGTTTACATAGTTAATAATAATATTACATCACATTAGCTTATACATTTTTATATCCCGTAATCCATGATAAGTGTTGTTTAGGTAAGATATCAATTCTACCTAAATACTCTTTATATGTATATTTGATATGAAATATATTATAAAACCAATAAATCTGTTCTGATCCCTATTATAAGCAGTGATCGGAACATGTAAAGTATATTTAACCAAACTTCAAAGAAGAAACACGGATTTTCCTATCGTATGGCATCATTTACGTGTAAAACATTACATAAAAAAATGTTCTGCACAGAAATAGCATAGTTTTCAAACATTTATTATATCTATGGATTTGCAAACAAATTGCATACCTTATTAACCGACTTCCAAAAAAAGGAGGAGGTTCTTAATTCGTCCGGATCTTTTTTCATAAAATTTATCAGTAAGTACCTACTAGACCAACGTGGAGACTGATATGTATTACATCGATCAAAAAAGATACTAAGTATGTGACATACCTACAAAAAAAAAATATACCGAATTAAGAACATTTTTTTTTGTCTTATTGGTTGTAATTGAACGTGTTTAAATGACCTGTTAGAAGGGTAAATACAACTATTTGTCTTGTACAAAATCAATAAATATTTAAACATAACGCCAATAGAAAAAAAAAAACACCCATTAAGGTATTTAAAAATAGATAATATTTTTACATAAGAAAATCTAAAAGTGAGCCTACTCAGTGAGCAGGCTCACTAAATTAGCCACTTATTTTTTAGCCACTTATTTTGCTCAATATCTCACGAGATAAGAAGCGACGTGGGTGAAATCTAGGTAAACTGAAATATAAATAATAGTGGTGATAGAGTTCCAGTGCAAGAACTCGAGGGCGTAGATACACCCACATTACCTTTACTCATTTGCTGTCGAATGGTAGTGTTCAGCACTATCGTGTTCGTAATTGATTATCCAGTTAGATGGTAGATAATGTATGACGCCCTAATAACTATCACAGAGATATACCTAACAACGTAGGTGTCAGGGGTGTCAAAACATCTGCATTTTGATGGATTTTGTGTAGATGTCTATAGGCTGCAGTCATCACTTAACATTAATGTGAGCTGAATGCTTGTTTGCCACCTTCCTTAAATATTGAAACTGCTAGTTGATTACATTGTTACTGGAAACTTTTGCTTGCTATTTAGATGTCAAACTCAAACTCAAACTCAAAAATTCATTTAATCACTTGGAAATAATAGAATTTGCTTTTGATAGGTCAAATCTATACTTTTAATAAAACTGTAGAAGTGTAAATTCTAAAATATTGTTTTATATTATTTCGCATTATCACATGCTTGTGAAATATATTTATTTTAAAGAAAAATGGAAAGCAAAATTTGACTTCAGGCGAGACTCGAACTCGCGGCCACTGGGACTGGGGGCCATTTTACAAATCAGGCAGGACTTCGGTAGCTCAGTTGGAAGAGCGGCTGGACTAGATTCCTAGTGGCCGCGAGTTCGAGTCTCGCCTGAAGTCAAATTCTTCTTTCCATTTTTCTTTAAAATAAATTAAAAATATTGAAAAGATAAATACCAGGGGATGTTACTAGATCGATACTGAACACAAATATGTGATTAGAAAATTTTTGTCTGTCTGTCCGTCTGTCTGTCTGTCTGTTTGTTCAAGCATCACATAAAAACTACCGGTCCGATTACAATGAAACTTGGTATGATTATACTTTAACCTTTGGCGCACAACACTGGGTACTTTTTATCCCGAAAAAATGTCTGTTTGTCTGTGTGTTTGTACACACCAATATCAGAAACGGCTTATTCGATTTCCGTTTTTCACTAATATATTGTGGTAATTTTCACTTAATATTTAGAGTTGGTTTCATGTGAATCGGTTCAGAAATAAAAAAGTTATGTCAATTTAAAGAATCGTATCGAATATAATTAAGCTATTCTGTATCTTAGTTCTATCTTTTAGGTGGTTTCGTATCTATAAGGTAAAAACGGACCCTACGGATTACTAATCCACCGCTGTCTGTCTGTCTGTCTGTCCGTCCGTCCGTCTGTCTGTCACCAGGCCGTATCTCATAAATAGTGATAGCTAGAAAGCTAACATTTTCACAAATTATGTGTTGTGTATTTAAAAGGGAAAGGGGTCGACCAGTAAACGCGGTAGCCAGTTGCATACTAATTTATTCGTAGGCAAATAGGCGCGGGACACAGCCACACGCACACATATAAATCTAAGTTACAAATACATAACATTATGTATTTCTGATATCGCTATAAAGACAAAATTAATTACTAAAAATAAGAAAATGAAAATGTTAAGGCGTCCAAGGGGGCATACAATAAGGGAGTTTTTTTATTCGTATATTTTTCTTAATAATAAAGGCAGCAAGTAGACGCTTAAAATTTTCAACGAATTTTTAGGTCTTATGTTGTATATTACCTTCCATAATAAATCTATACATCTATACAAATAAATAAAATTGGAGTGTCTGTTCGTAATATTAAAATAACCGCTTTTTACTAAATGCGTATGTATGTATACACGGGACATATACCAAAACCACATTTTTTACAATTTTTGTCTGTTTGGCTGTTTGGCGGGGCTAATCTTGGGAACAGCTGGACCGATTTTGACGGGACTTTCACTGGCAGATAGCTGATGTGATAAGGAGTAACTTCGGCTACTTTTATCTCCATACATCCATACATACATACATACCTACATACAAATAAGTAGAATTGGAGTGTATCTGACTTTGACGGGACTTCCACGGGTAGGTAGCTGATGTAATAAGGAGTAACTTAGGCTACTTTTATCTCCATACATCCAGACATATATACATACTTACATACAAATAAGTAGAATTGGAGTGTATCCGACTTTGACGGGACTTCCACGGGTAGGTAGTTGATGTTATGAAGAGTAACCCAGGCTACTTTTATCTCAATACATATATACATACAAATAAATAGAATTTGAGTGTCTCCGATTTTGACGGGACTTTCACTGACAGATAGCTGATGTAATAAGGAGTAACTTAGGCTACTTTTATACTAGCTGCGCCCACGACTTCGTCCAAGTAGATACTGAACAATCATATTTTTTCTCACGTGGACGAAGTCGCGGGCACAGCTAGTTACAAATATAAAATTAAAGCGAATAACAACTGATACGTTGATTAATATGTCAAAGTAAACAAAATAAATAATGGTCCAAAAATACTCAATAATAAAAATAGGTATCAACAGAGTGTTCCATACTCTCTTTTACAAACGGCAAGATAAGACTAAACAAAAAAATGTAGTCAGTCTATTTAAGCGGCCCCGACTGCGGTGACACGAGATAAGTTTATCGGCACAATAGTTTTGTTTTAGTAATTTCAGATGATATTATTAAAGTCATTATTTTGTGTGCTAACTTGACCGTTTATTGCTGTATAATTACTAATTCTTTATTTTGTATTTTTTACTTAACATATTTTTTTTTATATACACATATTATTTTGTTACACAAAATACTTCGTAAGGTTTTTTAACAATCGGGAATCGCTCATACAACGATTCTAATAAATGAAAACGAGCATTAAGCGTTACGCCTGATATTATGTTAAATTGGACACCGTTTTGGCGCAGTCGTACGACACATATTATTATATTTGTTTAACTGAACCTTTTTATTTAAAAGACTATTTTGTTTCTGTTTCTCTGATACATTTTTTTATTAGTTTTTATGTTTATTGTGTCTCTAGCTAGGCGCAAAATACACTTTTTTCTTTCTTTCTGAGAGACAATTATTGTCCAAACCGCGTTGTGGTAAATCATGTTTTCGTAATGAGGCAGTAAAAACCGAGTTTTTCTTTTGTCCGACCAGCTATCGCCGCACAGGGTTCGTATAAATATTTTCACTTCATTTGCTTCTGCACTAAAAGTGGCGTTCCTGTCATGTCGGAAATGGTTTTGGATATCCCGTAAATATGTCATCGAGATAAGACATGAGATCTTTTGGTGTAGTTAATGGGTTACTGTGTGAGCGAACCCTTCCCTATTTGTGTTCACATTTTGACCTTTATGTATATGCTATTAGGTTTGCTAGTTATTAGTCTATTTCCAATTTAAATAAAGCCATCTTCTTTATTTAATAAAAAGATATCACTGGTAGAATGTTTTTAAACAGTAAGACATTTCATTCAACATTTCATATCCTTTTCTAACTTTAACAGATTTCTTTAAGTTAGAGAAGAATGTGAAATGTTACAATAACTTTAGCAAATATCTTGGTGCAACCCAGACTAAGTATACGTTAAATATTTCTAAAGAGTTTCACATAAAATATTACGTTATACTATATTACTACATTATTAAGTGATTAATTATTTATTATTTACAAGTAGCACAGTAAAATTTTGACGGGACTTTCACTAAAAAAACTACTAAAAATAATAACTAATTGGTGGTATTGCATAATTATTTTTGCATTATATGTTCTTAGACTGTGCTATATGATATATTGTTAAAAGCATTCGAAATTCGAATTCGACCTTTTAATTTCATCTATACTTATAATAAAACTGTAGAAGTGTAAATTCTGTACATTGAAATTATTAAAAAAATAAATACCAGGGGATGTTACTAGATCGATACCGAACACAAATATGTGATTAGAAATTTTTTGTCTGTCTGTCTGTTTGTTCAAGCATCACACAAAATCTACGGGTCCGATTACGATGAAACTTGGTATGCTTATACTTTAACCTTTGGCGCACAACTACTTTTCATCCCGGAAAAATGTCTGTTTGTCTGTGTGTTTGTGCACGCTTATATCAGAAACGGCTTATTCAATTTAAAGAATCATATCGAATATTTTTAAGCCATTCTGTATCTTACTTCTATATTTTAGGGGGTTTCGAACCTAAAAGGTAAAAATGTACCCTACGGATAACTAATCCTCCGCTGTCTGTCTGTCTGTCCGTCCGTCCGTCTGTCACCAGCCTATATCGCATAAATAGTGATAGCTATAAAGCTAACATTTACACAAATTATGTATTTCTGATACCGCTATCAGAAATACATAATTTGTGTAAATAAGGACAAAATTAATTAATTACTAAAATAAGAAAAAGGAAATGCTAAGGGGTCCAAAGGGGCATACAATAAACGTGTATGTTATTCTCGATCATAATAACGGTAGCAAGTAGACGCTTAAAATTTTTAGGTTTTATGTTGAATATTACCTTCCATAATAAATGTATACATCTATATCTATATCTATACAAATAAATAAAATTGGAGTGTCTGTTTGTAATATTAAAATAACCGCTTTTTACTAAATGCATATGTATGTGTACACGGTACATATACTTACCAAAACAACATTTTTTACCATTTTTGTCTGTCTGTCTGTCTGTGTGTTTGGCGGGGCTAATCTTGGGATCGGCTGGACCGATTTTGACGGGACTTTCACTGGCAGATTGCTGATGTGATAAGGAATTACTGAGGCTACTTTTATCTCCATACATCCATACATACATACCTACATACAAATAAGTAGAATTGGAGTGTATCCGACTTTGACGGGATTTCCACGGGTAGGAAGCTGATGTAATAAGGAATAACTTAGGCTATTTTTATCTCCATACATACAAACATACATACCTACATACAGATAAATAGAATTTGAGTGTCTCCGATTTTGACGGGACTTTCACTGGCAGATAGCTGATGTGATAAGGAGTAACTTAGGCTACTTTTATCTCCATACAACTATACCTACATACATACCTACATACAAATAAATAGAATTTGAGTGTCTCCGAGGTTGACGGGACTTTCACTGGCAGATAGCTGATGTGATAAGGAGTAACTTAGGCTACTTTTATCTCCATACAACTATACCTAGATACATACCTACATACAAATAAATAGAATTTGAGTGTCTCCGAGGTTGACGGGACTTTCACTGGCAGATAGCTGATGTGATAAGGAGTAACTTAGGCTACTTTTATCTCCATACAACTATACCTACATACATACCTACATACAAATAAATAGAATTTGAGTGTCTCCGAGGTTGACGGGACTTTCACTGGCAGATAGCTGATGTGATAAGGAGTAACTTAGGCTACTTTTATCTCCATACAACTATACCTAGATACATACCTACATACAAATAAATAGAATTTGAGTGTCTCCGAGGTTGACGGGACTTTCACTGGCAGATAGCTGATGTGATAAGAAGTAACTTAGGCTACTTTTATCTCCATACAACTATACCTAGATACATACCTACATACAAATAAATAGAATTTGAGTGTCTCCGAGGTTGACGGGACTTTCACTGGCAGATAGCTGATGTGATAAGAAGTAACTTAGGCTACTTTTATCTCCATACAACTATACCTAGATACATACCTACATACAAATAAATAGAATTTGAGTGTCTCCGAGGTTGACGGGACTTTCACTGGTAGATAGCTGATGTAATAAGGAGTAACTTAGGCTACTTTAATACTAGCTGCGCCCACACTTCGTCCGGATAGATACTGAATAATCATATTTTTTCTCACGTGGAAGAATTCGCCGGCACAGCTAGTCTATACATATAATAAAACAGTAAAATCCGCGTGTCTGTACATTGCATATATTTACGAAAAACGAATGGGGGGCGATGTTAAAATAGTATTAGAACACTTTTCAATGATTTTTAAATTTTTTGTCTGTCTGTTTGTCCCTTTGTCCAAGGTAATCTCCGAAGATACTGGACGGATTCAAATTAAACTTTTTGTGGTGTATAGATACTAAGCCTGGCCAACATGTAGGCTACTTTTTACTGCGGGAAAATCACTCATTCCCACGGGAATCTCTACATTTAATTTCACTTTCCTATACAAATAGTCCGTATCTATCAAACCTTTGACACATTATTTCATTGTGAGGCAATACGAAGTTTGCCGGGTAAGCTAGTCTATACTAATTGTGATAAAGCTGAAGTATTTGTTTGTTTGTTTGAACGCGCTAATCTCAGGCACTACTGGTCCAATTTGAAAAGTTTTTTCAGTGTTAGATAGCCCATTTATCGAGGAAGGCTATAAACTATATTATAACGCTATGACAAATAGGAAGGGAGCAGCGCGGGCGAATCCGGGGCGGGCCGCTAGTTTATAATAAAACATATAATTATTACTTTGTTGGAGACAACACCTGTGAGTGATTCTAATAATCTGGCTAGTTCCACCGGGTTAGACTGGAAGAATAATATTAAATATGTTATATCACATTAATAGTATATAGGCTTATAAAATATCATCTCTTCTATCTTACTGGGAGTGGATATTGCTAAGAGGGTGTTATCCGATTAGGTAAACTCTCAGTTATCAAATATGTTCGATGTATGCATTTGCCTTCCATTACAAGGACTCAAAAATATAGCTGGCGAACCATGGATCAAAACAGATATTCCCACTATACAAGGGGATCCCAAATTTTGAAGATCGGAACACCCATAACCATTATCCATAACCCATTACAAATTATTAACAAAAAAACTATTAAAATAAAAACTTTATAAAATGTTTATAAAAATTGACAACACTGGTAGGGATGTCACCTTGACCTTGTACATTATAATATGTACTATCATGGAACTAGCCGATTGACCACATGGGCACCTTACAAGCCGTCGTAATACGAGCTATATTTGACTTATTTTGAATAAGCGATAAGTTCCCTGACTATACATTGTCCTTGATTACATAGGTACGCTGTGCTGTCCTATAGTACGGACTGTATTCTCGCTAACCTCCTACCTACTTACTTAAAAGTAACAAGTTACAGAAGTAAATAGTTTTACAGAACCCTAATGACTTTTCAACGGAACCCATAGCTACCGCGCAACTAGTGCTAAAAATCGCTGTAACCATTTTATTAATATAATAACCATTATTTTACGGGCACGATGTCATGTACGTTTACTATTAATGCAGCCAAGATTCTTAAGTAAATATTATACTTTGACAAAACCTCAACTTTTATAGCTGTAGACGGAAAATTGAACTATTTATTGCTCTTGTGCAACTTTATAGCAAGCAGACGGTGGTTTACGTAAAAGCTAATTAACTATCGATTCTTAACTTTTTTTTTTTCTTACCTTTCAATTCAAGATAAATGTGCAATTTCAACTTTAGTGTAAAATAGTATAAGGATTACAGTAACCGAGAGCTTGAAATAATATATATGGAAGTTCTAGTTGTACTCGTATATACAGGGAAAGGATCTCTTGTGGTTCCCCCGTTAGGATTTCCGAATGCATTACGTGCTGTTGTGGTTTTGTACTATTTCTTGCTTTTACTCCAATATGGTTTTGTTTCTTCTTATACGAGTATCGCCTTTGAAATTATTAAGTCCACAATTTCTTAGGTGGATATTGTTTTAATTTATATTTTGTTTTGTACAGATATTGTTATAGTTTATACATAACATACATATACGGCATTTTAGGTTTTTGAACACTGCTTTTGTACAGATAGTATAAAAACTAAATTTTATTTTATTACGTATTTGTTGTTAGTTTAGGAACGATAAGTATGACAATTAGGGCGGAGTTCACGGACATTAATAAACGAGTTTAACGCTTGATTTTAAACTGCCTGTTTTTTTTTTTGCTGTTCGCCACTACCTAAACGAGGTTACATCAGACCCATTTGACAATGTCAAATGTCAGTTTAAAATAACTATGAAAATTTAAGAATCAACTTGGATATCGTGAAATCGAATCTTACAACGAAGCAGTGGACAGTCACCGTGGATATATTTAAATTTGGAAACTTCCAATAAAACTTTTATAATAATAATAATAATGGCAACCCATTATACGTCCCACTGCTGGGCACGAGTCTCTCCCCTTTTTGGGGGGAGGCCTGGAGCTTACTCCACCACGCTGCTCCAATGCGGATTGGTGGAGGTGGGTGGGTTAATGGCCAACCCGCTGTCGGATGTTTTCAAACCGCCCATAAGGCCTCCGACAAGGTTTAACGACTGCTATCTATCGATAGCAACCGGGACCGACGGCTTAACGTGCCCTCCGAAGCACGGAAACGCGCATTTAATTTGCCACTAGCGGTTACCCATCACACTACCCGACCGCGCCCGTAGTGCTTAACCGAACAGATCGCTTACGACCTACACCAGCCGCTGGGCCATGCGCGCTTCGTAATAAAACTTTTACTTTAAATTTATTATTTATGTATTTCAAGTTATAATTAGTTAAAGCATATTAAATAATTAGTTAATCTGTCGCCAAATGGTATAATTAAGCGCTATCGTGTTCTAGTTAAATGGTAATGTATAGCCCCCGTAATTACTTTCACAGAGTCACGGTACGGTTAGGTTTCACAGCTTAGGTCTTAGGGGTGCAACGCATCTGAATTTTTTTGCCCTCTGGTTTTTGTGTAGATGTCTGTTTTCCATCTTAATTACATAAAAAAATAAGTAATTAAAGTTAATTGTACTCAATACTCAATCATTTATTTCATTCCATAAATGTACAATACTGACTTAGGTGGTATTTAGTCTAATATGTGTATCAATTATAGACCCTGTTGGCACAGCAAGAGATGGGTTTAGAGGGCTTTTTATTCAAAATATAAAATATAATTGTAATGTTCAGTTGTCACTATTGTATATATGTAATTGTTTACCATGCAGAAATCGGATGTCACCTCTCCTCATTATACCAGATATTCCTTAGCCAATTTCATAAAAGGTTAGATGGGTTAAAAATTTTTCGAGCAACGTTAGCGAATAAAAACGTTTAGACCCGGTTTAACTGAACGTTCCGCACGTTTCGTCCGTCGGCAAAGGATTTGCCGTTGCTTTGTATGTGCAGACATATTGGCGCAGGCGTGTGAATCGAGACGATTTTACCCAACTGCCGAAGGACGGGTCCAGTAATGTTAGTACAAGCACGGTTTGGCATGCAATGTAAATTAGGAGACTTATTTCTTAAATTTAATTTTTTGTCAAAAAAATCAGGTTTTAAAATATTTAAAAATAATTAGAAAATTCAAAATTTTAGTCTAGTTGCCATAAATTTAACCGCATATTTTTTTTTTTCCAAAATAATCTCCTGCTATAATTTTTGGAATGTACATTAGCAAAAACGATATTTATATGCCAACATAAAAAGGTCATCTTAAATTCAAAAATGGACCAACATCCAATAACTACCTTGGTATTGCGAAGATATCGAATGTAATGTTCATAAGCAAAGTTGGGAAGTGGGTCAGAGAAACGATCCGGGCACCACTTAAGCTGCAAACATGCAATACTAATTCTACTTACAAGTAAGTTTGGAGAGAAGATATAATCGTCAATAGACGTTATGATAGCTTTATTCAGCTAATAAACATTAAAATGGCGTGCAGATTAAAAGCGAAATTTGTTTTGAAAAAAAAAAATCCATTGCATTAAACTAAAAAATAGATACTTTTAAATTAGAATTTAAATAAATTAACATCAGTAATAATATTATTATGTCAACATGAAACTTTTTTTTTTTTACTGGTGGTAGAGCTCCAGTGACGGAGCTATACTTGCCGCTAAATGGTAGTGTTCAGCACTATCGTGTTCCGGTCTGGTGGTAATGTACGGCCCTGTAATTTCCGGCACAGAGGCATAACACCTTAGGCCTCACGCATCCATATTTTGACTTTGGTCTTTGTTTGGGTGTCTATAGGCTGCAGTCATCACTTAACATCAATGTGAACTGCACGCTTGTTTGCCACTTCTATAACATAAAAAAATGAATATATCACTTTATTCAATAATACCTACTTAATTGGACCTAAGTCCAATAATCAACTAACTATGTATTATCGTGTATTGCGAGGATATTGTTAGTTAGGTTAATAATAAACAAAGTAAGAAAATGGATCAGAAGAACGTCGTATGCTAATTCTGCTCAAGTTTGGAGCGAATCTAAGCAATAGTCGCCAGTAGCTGTTATGATGGTTTTAATCGGCAAATAGACATTAAAATGGCTTGGTGCAGCTTAACAGCAATTTTCGTATTGAAAAATGTTCCTCTCACTATTATCTTAAAACACATCTTCTTAAATTAGATTGATAGTAAACTAACATCCGTTAAAATATTATCATGTTCACGTGAATATGTTATCCATAAATTTCATACGAAACTAACGTCAAATAACCAGTTGACTAGATATTGCGAAGACATCGAATGTAATGTTCGTAAGCAAAGTTGGAAAGTGGGTCAGAGGAACGTCCCGGACAGCACTTCAGCTACAAACATGCAATGCTAATTCTTCTCAAGTTTGGAGAGAAGCTATAATCGTCAGTGGGTGTTGTGAGGGCTTTAATCAGCTAATAGACATTCAAATGGCTTCATGCAGCTTAACAGCAAATATTATCTTTTTTTATGTAATTAAGGTGGCAACAAACATGCAGTTCACATTGGTGTTAAGTGAAGACTGGCACCTTATAATAGACACCCACACAAAGACCAGAGCTCTAAATGCAGATGCGGTGTCATCCCTGAGACCTTAGTTGTTTTGTCTCTGTGATAGTTATTACGGGGCCATACCTAATTACCAAATGGTAGCGCTGAACACTATCATTTGGCGGCAGATAGATTATGTGATGGGCACGCCCCCAAGCGCCTACACTAGAAATCTGTTACTAGTAAACTTGAAAAATAATTCTCTCCTACTATTCTTCTTAGTCGTTGCACTCTTGACAGAGTGGTCGTGATTGTCATTTCTATCGCTTTACTATCCGTCGCCACTCCTCGCGTGCAGATGCCTTTCGGGTGCACTCATAAAATCTCTTTTTAGTGGCTGTTTTAATTTGGTCGACCCATCACATAAGGGGACCTACCGTGTCCTGGTTTACCATTAAAAGTCCCCTGCGCTGTCAATCGTTCAATGGAGGTCTCACTTCGCCTCGAGACGTGCCCGAAAAAAGAGGATTCCGAGGCAGAACAATAGAGGATAGATGCTGCTTAATATAGAGTTTTTGAAGTATGGATATGTTGATTTTAAATTGAGTCCACGATATTCTAAGCATACTTCGCCAACACCACATTTCTAGGGCATCTATGCTCTTTTTCTCACTTTCCCTTAATGTCCACGCATCAGGCAATCGTTCTCCTACGACCGAGTTGCCATTAGACTGATCGTCGACAGGTCGATTTAGTTATTTCCGTTTCCCCAGCAGAGTATTTCACGGCCTGTTTGCCGACAGAACCTTTGGTATAGGTATGAAACTTTTGACGACACACCGTCTCACCTACTGTATGTTTCACCGACACGACGATAAACCTATAATTCTTTTCATCTTTCGGTGTTGGTTGGGCGAGATGGAGACCGTGGACGACCCCGAGCTAGGTTAGGAGATGTTTGGTTTTTTTCTTGGCTGACAGTCTTATAGTTAAAAGTCGGCGAAACTACCATAAGTAAATAGTTCTGTCGGTTGTACTATTTATTTTTCGCAATAACACATGCGAGTGAACTTTAGAAACTAAAGAAAAAACGGAAAGAAAAATTTGACTTCGGGCAGAAATCGAACCTACGACCATAAATCGGTTTAAAATCAAAAAGGGAAAGCAAAATTTGACGCATCGGTGTGGGCTTTGGTAGCTTAGTGGTAAAGCGGCTGGACTAGTTATCCTGAGGTCGTAGGTTCGATTCCTACCCGAAGACAAATTTTTCTTTCCGTTTTTTCTTTAATTTCTATAGTTCTGTCGGTGAATGATCCATGGTGTAAACGTAATGTCGCCGAAATCGACAAAACATCCATTCTCTCGTACTGTGAGCGAATTTTTCAAAAATTTAAAGTCCAGTCGGTGATCAGTTCAAAGGAAAAACAACTGTCGAAGATCGCTTGCTGAATCGTTGGGAAGTAGGTCAGAAGAACGTAGTGTCCACTTTAGCTGCAAACATGCAATGCCGATTCTTTAAAAGTTTGGCGAGAAGCTTAAATCATCAGTGAATGTTGTGAGGGCTTTAATTGTCTAATAGACATAGCCATTGAAATAGTTTCGTATAGATTAAAAAAAAACTTCTTCCCAAATCGGTGCACATTATTAAAACACATTTTTAACTCGCATTAGTTGGGTGCTGAATCAAATAGAGAGATCGTCAATCTCAAACTTCAAAGAAAGAAAATGTGTCTCTAAATCAATTTATCAATCAAATGTTTTAAAAAGACTTCGTCTCAGTGCTCACGTCGAATGCTAGATATTTTTATATTATTGAGCCACTTATTTCATTTCTTTAGTCTGTAAAAATGGAGCTTTAAATCATTCTGAATGTTACTTCACGCCTAAGGGCTAGTAAGCATAATATTATAAAGAAAATTATATTTGACATTCATTGGACACGTTTCCAAATTTTAGGCTAGATACTACTTCTGAGGATCCTAACAAAAGATTCATTTTTAATTTTTCATGATCAAGAAAAGAATTAACATCATTGTCCAGTCCATAGCTTGAACCTTGAACGTATCTGGTAGTAACAGCCAACAACTAATGTAAGCATTTGTTGTGGTTTGCATTTGATGGAGAATATCACGAGAAAATTGTCAATAGCTTTCTCCAAAAATAACTTTTTAATACTTTGTAATATTTCATTTTGATTAAACCTTAATAAAAACATATTTACATTTTATTTTAAAGAAAAATGGAAAGTAAAATTTGACTTCAGGCGAGACTCGAACTCGCGGCCTACTGGGAATCTAGTCCAGCCGCTCTTCCAATTGAGCTACTGAAGTTCTGCCCGATTTGTCAAATCTTTCCTTCACATTTATTGTATTGCTTTATGGTAGCAGCAGCGCCGTCTATTACCAACTATGCTAGTTAGGCAACCGATATAATAGACTTTGCAGTTTATTGAATATCGTAAAGAAGTCGCTTTTACCCTTAATAATTGTTTTATATTATTTCGCATTAACACAAATTTTATTAATTATTTCGAAATATATTTTATATTTCACAATTTCATTCATATTCAATTTCATATTTCATAATATATTTACATTGAGCCGGTATTGTGCCAAAGGAATGCATAATATGATTAACAGCTGCAACACACGGGTATTGTATCAAAATATTTTCAACCAACAAAAATTATGCACGAAGAAATTCACTGACATCTGAGTTCGTCATGCGAATATTTTGTTTACTCACGCTTTCACGAAAACTGGACAGGCGTGGACGACGTGGACTCACAGAACAGAACACTATTTCCAAACAATATTACAATATTTTTCGGAATCAGCCAGTATTCTTACTAACATATTATTAACGGTCTCTCGGCTCTGTCTGAGACCTCACACCAACTCGAAAGTTTCTATTCACTCGCCTCATTTTTATTTCATGTTTTGAATCTCGTGTGCGGCTGATTTATTTATTTTCTATTCCACGTACAGTGCAACATTTCATCAAGGTTTTCATTATTTTGCTAAACGTTACGAACGTTAATTCTCTTAAGGGATGGGGAAGTTAATTTGTTTCTCAATTAAGTTCGTAACGATATTTTTTTTATTACTTTTAAAGATGCAGTGAGTAAATGAAGCGGCTCGTATACTATAAAAATGTAAAAGAAGAGTTTGTTTTCTACACTCAGTTGTAACAGTAGTTTCCCTTATCAATCAAAAAGTTTGCAGAGTAAAAGGACATTTACATGTAACAAATCCTTAACAACAATCGATTAATCTGATACGAGAGTAATGAATGTTTATTACACGCAGCGTTATCAAACAAAAGAAAACTTGGAATGGGAAAAGAAAATAACAAAAGAAGTTTCGCAATAAGAATTGAGTAAACAAAGAGGGAATCCTCCTTTACATTTAGCTGGATATTATTAGTGTTGGTACCTGTAGAAACACGCGTAATATTATTATGAGATGTGACAAGCGATGCGTATTACGTCCCTCACAAAACGTCTCGTATTCGAGGACTTTGACGTATCGCCCATCGCAACTGCGAAAACTCCGATCCAATTTAGGAACCGAATCCAATGACTGTCCCTAGGGAGACGCAGCTTTATTCATGGACCGAATTTTAACGGAAAAAGGAAAATCCGATTTTCTTTTTACCATATAAACACGTTAGGTATGTATTAATGCGTAAATTTAACGCACGAGTGGAATACATTTTGGTAGAATTAAATGCGATTTGCTTTTTTTTGTTTTGGGATCCGTGTATAATATGACCTTATCCTAGATTAAGGTTGTTCTGAATGTAACAGTTATTATCTACCTAAAAGCCAAAATTATGCAATAATGTACCTCAATGATTATCATTAAGTTAATAACTTGATTACGTGAATAATATTTTTGAATGAAATTGGGAATCTTAGGGACTAAGGAATTCATTCGGTAAAAAAAAGTGATTACCTAGAATATTTCATTCTATTGCAACAAAATTCACAATGAGGATTCAGTTTTATTGGTGCATCTGTTTTTATTATAAATTTTAAAAATATTACCACTATCTATGAAATAACTGACGCCTAAAGCCGTGCGAACAGCCGTTGAAGCAAAAATGATAATACCCCTATATCATCATCATCACCATTTCAGCCCAAACACGACTGAAGTGATCATGATGATAAGCATTAAATCAAAGATCAATTTGTAACCAAACTTAGAATTTTCACAAAATAGATCGTACAAAACGTATAACTGTACATATTGTAAAATTCGTAATTAGTTACAAAGGTAGGTATTAATATAACTATATTAATTTCAGTATCATCGTATGTATGTATGTACCTTTACGCCAGGTCCCTAACGGGGTAGGCAGAGAGTGTAAAGCGCCAGTGTAATCATCATCATGAATAGGGTCGAAGACTGGCGAGAGACTGCGCAGAACCGACAAAAATGGCGCATTCTTGTTTCGCAGGCTAAGACTAATTTTGAAAATGAGTGTGTTGATGTGCCGAAACATGTCCACTGCAAAACCAAAACCTCCACATAAGGGGGATATGCTAGAATCGCCACGCTTGACATGCGGATTAGCTATCGCAGCGGCGGTAGTTTTATCGCTGTACGCTGCTGCCCATCTTGCGTTATTGCACTTAATACCGTCACATAGTAATGGCACATGGCATGGCATTTTAAATTTCGTTTTTAATGTTATTTGGGATTTCACTATTTTAGTATATTATAACACTAATTTAGTATAACACTAAACGATAATATTATTATTTTATTTTTAGAATTGTGCTTGACACTCTTTCCGCAATCTTTCAAAATAAACCTAAATTCAACAAAATATATCGCTTTACATGCAAGTCAACTCAGCCTTGGCCATTTTTATGTATCGTTATGGTTTGAAAAGCCGTTTGTTGTACATAAATGATGAAATATGTAAACTGTTTCCGCTCTGGTCGACGGGAAAACTAGCTGGCGGGGCCTTTTCGTGCAATGATGCGAGAGTGACTGATAAGTTCTTCAAATTTACCAGTAACATAATATCTATCTTTTTTATTTTTGTTTTGCTTCCACTCGGAGTGTGATTACATTGTTATAGTGTTAAAATTGCCTTGCGTCGAAGACGTAAATATGCTTTTTGAATGGTGGAAACATTTTACTATTCCTCTGTTTAGTGGTAGCTAAGCTTGTAGTCCCGAATTGGGAGTCCAAATCACGCCTAATATAAAAGTTGCTTTATTATAACGCTAGCACATATTCCTGGTCATAGAATTTCAGTGTAGGGACTCCAGGGCGCAGGAACCACCGACTTATCTAATCTATCTGCCGCCAAATGGGAGTGTTAAGCACTATTGTGTTCCGTTTAGATGGTAATGTATGGCCCCGTAATAAGCATCTAAAGACATTACAACTAAGTTCTCAGGGGTGGTAACGCATCTGTATTTTGACCTTTGGTTTTAGTGTAGATTTCTATTGGCTGCATTCTTCACTTAAAATCCATGTGAACTGTAGGCTTGTTTGTCAACTTCGTTACATAAAACTGCATAGTCTAAAATATAACTCTTTGATAACGCTAAATATATTTTTTCTTATACTGTGACAGCTAGTTATAATAAAGATTATCCGTACAATTTAGAGAAATCTCAAGAAAGTTTTTGACTAGTATGTGTTGCCAGGTGACATAACGAATGATATAGCCAAGTAGGTACAGTATTCAACAAGAAATAATGCACATAGACCTCAAGAAAAGACGTCGGCTTATTTCAGATATGTAGAGCGTTTATCTCTTTTGCACCTTACCTATTTGACTTTTGTCGACCATTTTGATCAAGTTTTGACCAATGCAGCACACTGACTACGGATGCTTACGTAGGCAGTGTGCTGCAGAGATAACGCTCTATGAAGCCGAAACAAGCCGATTGTCACTTTCATAGACTCGATGTGCAATCATTCTTATTGAGCATTGTAATGGGTGGTGTAAGTAACTTAATTTAGAACAAAATTTTAGAAAGAAACATTACAAAGTTAAATAGTATTACAAAACATAAATATGCTTTACAATTAACAAACCAAGCATCTAGTTTCTTAGTTTTAACACGATTTGTTGTGTTGGATCCTTATAAATAGCTCTGTTTATTTAAGTAAAGACTAGCGTAGAAACTAGAGGAGAACAAAACGTAAAGATGTCTTTGTTGAAATGTTTGCGCTTTTAAGTGAATGATTTTATCCTTATTTGTAAATGTTGAAATATTGTTCCCTTTAACAATGTTTTATGTTTGTGAACTAACGTGTTTTCAGTTCATGTGTGCAAACAATAAAATTAGTAGAAGTTTGTATTTAATTTCTATTGATTTTTATATAGAAAGTTCTTTATGCATCTTCATTTAGAACTTCAGTTTTTGTATGAAACCTGTACACCATTATCACGCCATGCGTTTCATTACATTATAGTCCAGTCACTTTAGCGATTAACCTCGAAATGAGGGACAATAAGTTACAATTGAGGAGAAAAACTTAGAATATCAACTCTAAAAATCAAAATAAATAATTACAGCCTACGATATCAATTCTGAATATAAAATCAACGATACCGACGCTCGGAGTGGGCCGTGTCGATTTATATTACATTATTTTTGCATTATTAAAGACAAACATTATTTTCTCGTTAGGCACATCGATCTTTGCTCTCAGGGAGATGGCAGACAAGACTCATCAGTCAGATAGGGGTGCGTTTCATGCAGGAATTCTAATTAAACTTAAACGTCCCTCAGACCGCCTTACGCTGCTAACTTCGTATCTCGACCTATGTTAGATAGGTATCAGATATTTTTTAATGATGTTACGATCTTAGCTAGGTAATTAGTTTAGTGGAATATGATTATAGAGATATGTTTATTAGGTTAATCAGAAATAAGGAGTAAAAAAATTTTGGACAGGACTTGAAGTTGCAATTGAGATATTTACAACTGTATCGAAATTTGTGAATTACCGTGTAATCAGACTACGGTACCAAGTATTATTACATATTCTCTGACGGTACTAAGGAATTTTTTTTTTTGTGGTTAATATAAGTACATATTTTCGGTCGCTAAAAATATCACCGCATTAATTTAGGTAGGTAACTGCAGGCGTAAAGGTACTAAGTGGAGGGCTATAGTTAAAAATATTACCAGAGGCAAAACACCTGGATTTTGACCTCTGGTTTTTTCGCAAATACCTGTGTATCTTAAAAATCATCACATTACATAATCTACATGCTGGTAATTTATACCTTTCAACGTTATCATGTTACGCTGAAGTGGCAATAATGTACGGCTCCATAATCTTCGGTACAGAGGTAGACTTCAGGAGCACAGTATTGTGTCAGGAGTGGCAACGCATTAAGACTTCAAGTATTTCTGTCGATACTAATAGACTACAGTATTTAACTTTTCACTTAACATCAACGTAGATTACATGCTTGTTTTATAGTATAAAATTAACATAAAAATCCTACAAAATTATTAGATATATCTTTTACACAGAATATCTGTGACGTTATGCCGTAGAAGCTATACTCTTTGGTAGAAGCATTTAACCGTTTAACAGTCATCATAGATTGACAGTGGCAGATGGAACCATAGATAAATAAAATATTGAACGATCTCAAAGTAGAGGAGATTTTTTATGTTATCTATGTAAGCATTTATTTTACGGATACGAGTACGAGTTTGTGAGTCCTGTAGCAAAATGGTACAAAACGTTAGGCAACATGCTTATTAACATTTCCATTAAGCATAATGAATTTCTATTTTGGTGCTGATGATTAAAAGCTCATCCGTTACTACTTTAGGAGGACACTAATGTGTCCAGTACTAAATGACTGGATAGTCCTAATAGCGGCAAAAAAAGGAAATATACTGGTTTTTGCTCAAGTTCATAAATAGAATAAGCATGCTGAGATATCCGTTGCTAACTTGAAGTGAAACTTTTGTTTTTTTCCAAATCAATATAATTGACAATTTACCAACTTCTTTATTTTGAGTAGGAAATGTTATATTTACAGTCATACAAACATAAATTTATGTTTAATTCTCGTGTGTCAAGACACGAGAAACTAATAGTAGTAACACACGTCCGGATTTGGTACGTTCCGAACCAAATCTGGACGTGTGTAGAGGAGTCCGGCGGACATAATTATTATTAATCAAGTCCGATGCGGTCCGCTCGCGCGCATTAGATCGGCGAATTCGGTCGTAGTAAGTCGTGTGTTACTACTATAACGAACAATTGAAATAAATTGCCATATGTATCTCGTGACGGGTTATGTTATAAACAACTTTTTTCTGCTGGGATTTTATCAGTATCCTTGCACAAAAATAGGGTTGCAGTAAGTAATTCCCGCCTGTTGTATTCAGATCGCGGATTGAACCAGAGTGCTCGACAGGAAGGGCCTCAGGAAAGCAACTGCGGGTTATAGTGATATGAAATACTTCAATTGACAATGATAATGGAAAGGTAGAGAAAGGTGAGTGATGCTTCGAAGGCAACCGGGTTTATGTGAGTAAAGTGTCACACGGCTGTATGTTAATCCTTTAGGGAAAGAATTTCCATTTATTTATTCAGGATTTCTATCTCTAAAATAATATAATCAGGTAACTCAAGAAAAACTCTCATTGACTACTTTTTAGAGCGGTATTATCGGCAATGCCTGTTATTGACATCTATTGCTTTTCGCTCAGTTGCCAACCATGTGCCAACCAATCTATATAAAATTCAGGTTAAAACAAAATAAAATCCGATACTTGACACCATATAGTTTTGAAAAACTTGTTCAAAGCTGAATTATATAATTATTTAAAAAGAATGAAAATAGTTTTAAGAAGACTATTACGAAACAAAGTTCTTAAAAGGGTTTCTTAATAGGAGTCTTGTTTTAATAAGCCCAAAAGGCTTGCTACAGAAAGAGAACATACTAAAGCAGTTTTGTTAAACTGCTTTTACCGAAGAATATTTTTTATTTTGCATAAGGTAATATTTTTTATCATATTATTTTTAATAACATAATGTTTTTATGTTTGATTTTATTGTTATAATAATATGTATAGAGATGTAAATAACTGAAGTTGTTCCGGACGAGCTGAAACAGGACCTGGTCAATGACGAAACAATCAGTCTCTATTGAAGTTGTAAATTATAATCACGCTCACTGATTTACACATGTTATGTAAGCGAGTACACAAACATCCAAACTGAGCTCATGATCAACTTGGAAACACTATAAACGTAAACATTCACTTACAGTTTACTGTCCGTAGGCAATGTTCTCTGTGATTTCTACACTAGCGGAAGCTCAAATAACTGTCATTAAATAACTATAAACTTGGCTTTAGTTTTCTCTTTAAATAAACAGCTAAATATAGGATGTTGTTTACGTGACGCACCGGAGGTTTAACACTAAACTACTAACTGTTAAGTAAAATAAGGGTTCAATTCAAGTGTTATTTTTTACTACTCTACCATAATATGAGTACGGCAGAGCAATTTGGATCACAAATTCTCTGAAGCAGCAACGTCAAAAAATATCACGCTGAAGATATATTCAGATGCCATATGTGTTCATAAACATAATTGAAATATTAACATAAGACTATGTTCAGAGTTAGATTAACAATTACATAACATACAAATCTACATAGATACTAAATGATAGGTTTTTATTAGATAGTAGGCAAGTATTGGTTGGGGAAAAAGTTTCTTCGCATTTTTTAAGATAATTCAAAACATTTTAATATAGTTTATTTAAATTTAACTTAAGTATGTAAGTACCATTTTGTTCGATAACCTTTTGCCATCTTGTAGGTAGGGACATGATCCCATTGCTATAAAAATTTTGGGACTTCTCATCAAAATACCGCGACAAGTGGATTTGGCAGTCCTCTCGTGATGTTAACCTAACTGTTGTGGGGCGCTCTTTCTAGCGAGCTATGATGCAGTGACGTACGTACTGCACCTGCGAACCACCACGACCGTAATGTGCGGGCGTTTGAATGTACGGGCGGACCTATTGTCCGTCCGGCGCCGGATGCCCGCTCGTAGTGTTGACACCGATGGCAGTATACGCCGGTCTGGATCTGCGCCGCCAGTGAGAGGGGTGGAGGTGCGGGGAAGGGGTGTTTCAGTAAAGAAACGATCGGTTGCATATGATATGACCGAAAAGCAGGCCAGCCAAGCCTTGGTAACCCTACCCCGACGACCTAGTTCTATCGTAGAATCACTGGGGTGTTCCAGTCTTCCAGGTTCACTTTTTCTTCTTGTTACTTCACTTGTTTTCACTTGCTGGAGACCATGTCATACTTTCGAATTTGCCCTGAGCCCTATCATTCGAACAATACCGTAAAGAGAGCCTCATTTTTCGGTCGTATTTTGCCCGAATTTGTGCTTATTTTTTGTTATGGCTGACCTGGTTTTCTTTCTTTATTTTTAAAATTCTCATAGTTACATACATGTGTTATACATATTTACAATCGTTACAGTTTTCTCTATTATTGTACATAAGTTTTATTAACATTCATAAAGGAACTAAAAAGTTATTCGTAAGTAAATATAAAAAATGTAACAATTTTCCGCGTATTTCTTTAAACATTTCTTAATAACTTTTATATGCTATGACTAATTATTATAAAAAGTACATAAAAACAAAGAACAAACATTACTCTATCAGAAAACAATACACAAATAAACGTGGCATCTAAAAAAGGGACCTAAAACATACGTAAAATAAGAAAATGATAAAACAAAATAATAAGAAAATTAAGTTTCCTGCCTATATCCTTTACATTATCGAGGTTTAATTATGTAAAATGACTTCCTATAATAAATTCTCACATGACTAACATTATTCAAAGTTGATATAAGGCAAAGAATTAAAATCGTATCCAAGACTATCGTACGAGGAGAATGTCTATACATAGCTATACATCTATACACGTTATTTACTTTCTACAAACGTTACGCGAAGACTACTTTGACGTACACTTGCACTTTTGGTCTTTGTCACACAAACACATTCATTGATCACCTTTGTCCGTGGTCGTCGCCGACACTAACATTGCATAAAGAATTCTGAAGAGACCGAAACAGGTGGAAATCTGAAGGTGCAAGGTCAGGACTATACGGCGGATGCATTAACACCTCCCAGCCAAACTCTCTTAATTTTTGCTGAGTGGCTATAGATGTGTGAGGTCTAGCGTTATCATGACGAAACACCACACCCCTTCTGTTGATCAATTCCGGCCGCTTTTTCTCAACTTCTTGATCTCATCAGTTGTTCGCAGTAGAGTTCAGAATCGATAGTCCTGCCTGGTGGTAATAGCTCATAATGAATAATGCCCTTCCAATCCCACCACACACACAACATCACATTATTGCGAGTTAACCCGGGTTTCGCCACAGTCTGTGAAGCCTGACCGGCCTTTGACCACGACCTTTTTCGCACGTTCTTGTCGTACGTGATCCACTTTTCATCACCAGTTATCAACTTCTTCAAAAATGATTCGGTTTCATTACGTCGTAATAAAGAATCACAAATGAGTACACGGTTCATTAGGTTTCTTTCAGTGAGCTCGTGAGGTACCTGGTACAGCTACGTCGTAACTACTGATATGTCGATCTAGCTCCACTTTTTCAATAATGGCATCCATTTTATCTGTAATAGGGCGATCAGAGCGAGGTGCATCTTTGACATCAAAATTTCCGGATTGAAAACGCTTAAAGCAAATTTGTGCTACTCTCACAGACACTGCACTAGCACTCCATAAACATCGCAAATTTTTTTCTCGGCTTGCGTTGCATTTTTACCTTTTTTGTAGTAAAATTTTAAAATGTATCAAATTTCTTCATTAGATTCACTCATCTTGACAGTATGAAAAACAAATGAAAATCACACATTTGTCTAATTACAATTTGGAATTATGTTCTTTAAAATTTTAACTTTCAATGATATCAAAACCAGCCAGATACAAATACTACAGCCAAAGAGATTTTATTACAAGTTCATACATACTATAATGCGAAAAGACTTTTTCCCCAACCTATTATATTTGATATTTTTTTAATATACTTGCCGCGAAACGGTAGTGTTCAGCACTATCGTGTTCCGGTCAGGTGGTAATGTATGACCCTGTAATTTCCGGTACGGAGGCATAATACCTTAGGCCTCAGAAGTGGTAACGCATCTGCATTTTGACCTTGGTCTTTGTGTGGGTGCCTAAAGGCTGCAGTCATCAATTCATTGTGAACTGCATGCTTGATTACCACTTCCATTACATTTAAAATGGGGTAGAGGGCATACCCAGTACTCCGCTATCGCGAGGTCTTGGACTGGGCGCTTCACCTTGGACTTACAGTTGTGATTGTTTATTTGTGATCCTATAGCATTTTCTATTGGAGACCTATTCAGACTGGAATATTCCAAGGATCTGTCTTAGATATCGGTTTATGAAAACTTAATTCCATCGCATGATGCCTTGAGTCACCCGCCTCGTTTTGCAACAGAACGATTTTGACGTTGGAGTACTTTGTGCATATTTATCGATATTTAACATCGGTCAAACATTTATAAAATGAAATGCAAAGAGTTGTTTTATTGCGAAAAAGGTAAAAAATCTCAGTGTATATCACACCCACAGACAAAAACAGTGTGACATTTAAAGCAAAAAAAGTTATGGTTCATTAATATTTTTCGTATTCAGCGTACGCGAGTTTTCACCGAATATGAATTCCACGTATTTACTTGTTTGTGCCTGGCGGGTGGGCAGGCTGTGTATCTGCCAGTCGGACGTACTAACACGCGTTTTATTTGAATATAGCTAGTCAATATTTCACGTTTTCTCTTCTTTGAATTGTATTTTCGTATTCGTTTAAGTTACGTAAAATCAGTATAGTAGTTATTTGAATTAAAAATGGAACATAAGTTTATGGAAAGAAAAAAAGGAAGAGTTGTTTTATCCCGAGCCTGATCTTGGTAAAGTATATCTAAGGAAAGTTAATATTTCAAGAATGTAAGTGAGAACGAAGTTTAAATGGTTAAATAAAGATTTATTTTATAAACTTGGTTTGTTTTGTAAACAAATATTGCAATCAGTACGTTATGATTTCGCTTATATGATTCAGTTGAATTCTGTATAAACACTAAGTACCATCTTATAAAAAGTCAGTACCTCGAACTGCGTTATTTCACACAGTTTTTACGTTCATTAAATAAAATTAGCTCATAATATTTTTTATATCAGCGTAGGTACGCTAGCGGTAGAGCCAGTACTACGCGAGTTTTCAGTAAACAGTATTTTCCTCTATTTACCTGTTTATGCTTGGCTGGGTGGCAGCCTGTGTATCTAGCCAGTGGGACGTGCTTTCTAACACGAGATACATTTGATTATAGCTGGTCTATATTTCATGCTTTATCCCCTTTGAATTGTACCTAATTTTCGTTACGTAACATTTATCATATTTCAGTGAAAAATTGGGTTACAATTTTTGTTTTGCTTAAACTCTTAGTGAAGTCAATCCATCGAACATAAATAAAAACTGTGAGAAATAATTAAACGCAAAATCGTTTTCAGCGAACAATTGATTTCTGAATCTACTGCTGGCTGGCCGGTAGGCTGTGTATCTTCTAGTCAGTCGGACGTACTAACACGAGTTACATATTTGAATATAGCTAACCTATGTTTTATGTATCCTAGGTACTACTACTACGTATATTTAGATAGGAAGTAGATTTTACCACCAACAATTGAATATTCATAAATGCAGTTGTATAACTAACGTATTCAAATATCATCCACCATGCTCCGTATATGTATACGGACATGGTGGATGACATTTTCAAATACGAAAATGAAAATGACATTTTTACTAAAATTATTCAATCAAAAATAACTTTTTATTATTTTTTGAGTGAGACAAATTGTTTCTAACGATAAATATTTAATTTTTCTAACTGCATTGACAATCGGTGATGGAAGGTACTCTATTTACTATGAAATGTGTAGATTTGAAATTGGAACTTACCTAACCTTAGATTTATTTAAAGTTTACCCCATGTGTAAGCAGACTTGCTGCTAAATAACGCAGACCTACGTAAACTAAAAACTTTGACCGTCGGTTTACTCGGGGCAGACTTAATAGCCAGGAACTTCACATATCACGGACCTTAACAATTTATAACTGCCTGACCTCACGAACTTTTTGCCGAGTGAGACGAAGCGCGAGTATATATCACGGCTTTGTTACAAAATATCCAAAGTAAAACCGAGTAAATCCGTGTATAAGGAAAGTTAATACATGGCGCAAACGAAACAAAGATCCTTAAAATTCCTCGTAAAGTCTTTGCGTGGCTGTCTGAAAAATATAAAAGCTTCTTTTCTTATGCAGTAGTCACTTGGTAAAGTAGCGCGCATTTTGCAGAGGTTGCAATTCTCATGTCACTCACAGGCGGATGGAATGTTTTGCAATGGCGGAATAGAAAATATTATGGATAGTAACTACAGGTATTTTCTATTCATCACTATAACGTTTATTTTTCAGGACATTTTATTGCCAAGATTCTTGTGGTTCAGTTGTGTGTGCACGATGCATTCAATCGATGTGATTCATGGTTTTTTTTATTCTGTAACATTGCGACGGGTAGGTACCCAAAATACTATTCGTTTTGTATTAATTAAAGATACAGCAAGACGGAAGCAAATGGTTATCTGAAAATGTAAAAGTAGAGATTAATAAAGAACAAAATAGGTGATAATTATAATATGGCTGATGATAAAATAATGATCCAAATCTCACACAATAATGTAATTAAAATGTTTACCTACTAGATTCAATGCGTGATGGGCAGCAGCGTCCTGCGATCGCCAATCCGCCTGCCAAGCGTGGCGATTATGGCATATTCACTTTATTCAGTTTAGTTCAGTTTATTCATTTATTTCATATAATAAGGCTCCTGGAGAGCACTTTTACATCGTAATTTTTTTTAAACTAACCTAACCTATAAATTAAAAAGAAACTAAAGAATTTTGTATATAATGGAAAGAATCAACAAATTCCTCCATTGCCCCATTTCAAAAGAAACTGAGAAAATATGAATTTGGTCGTCATAATAAAGGTTATTCTCCCCTTATGACTCACGACACTGTTGTCTGTTGTCTTGGGGAAGGCTTTGTCCAGCAGTGGACGTCATTCGGCTGGAGTGGTGATAATGATATTACAAGGAGCTACTAAAGCGAGCGAGCGTCCAGAAGTTCGATTACCATTTACATTATCATTGTAGCGAACTAAATACCAATTTGGGGAATGTAATTGACCACGATTGATACGTTACTTAGTCAATCTTCTTATAGACTTAATTCGCCGGAAAAGCACATTACATTTATTTGTACGACGATATATTTTATCTATCTGTTTTGGCAAGCTTTCTTTCTTATTTATTGGTGTGGGTTATATGGTTTATGGAAAGTGAATACTGCAGTTCTAGGTGACCTCAAAAAGAAGTGCAGTTTTTTTTTATGGAAATGGTCAACAAGCGTACATTTAGCAGTGGCCAACAAGCGTACAGTTCGCATTGGTGGTAAGTAAATAAAATGTTTGTGTATATCTTGATGCCAAGTCGCTTACGAGGTAGGCAAAGAGCATGGCGCGCTAATTATCCTGTTTTTTTTTTAAGTAATGATGGTGCCAATCAAGCTTGCAGTTCACATTGATGTTAAGTGATGACTGCAGCCTATAGACACCCACACATAGTCCAAGGTCAAAATGCAGATGCGTTACCTACTCACTGAGGCTTAAGGTGTTATGTCTCTGTGATTGTTATTACAGGGCCATACATTATCATCTAACCGGAACACAGTAGTGCTGACAATTTAACGGCAGATAAATTAGGTAATGCGGTGGTTCCTACGCTCTCGAGCTCCTACACTGGAACTCTACCACCAGTAAAGTTAGTGTTATATTTCACCTCTTGTGCCTATTCTAGTCTTTTAGATAGAAACTAAAGGGCTCAATTTAGATACTTTGCCACTTATTGTTTGCCTTTATTGTTTCTATAAACATATACTAAATAAAACTAAAAATGACGCAAGAAAGTTGTTCGAATATTGTAATATTATGTGTGTGTATAAAAAAATTGAATACTTAATTTTGTCTGAAAACAATAACTTAGATTCTCTCGTGGAAAATATAAGACCTGTATACATGAGAACACTCATAAATCGAAACAAGTATATTCTGCCAAAAAGCAACAACTTCTATGGGACTAGAGTGATAAGTTATCTAATATCTCATTATTTAAATAAACTTCCTGTAGATTTGCAAATTATGTATAGTACAAACCATAATTTTTTCTGTAATAAATTAAAAAGGTACTACACTAAGCCTAAAATTAGCGACTCACCGGCGCCCAGATAAACCCTGTGAGGTTTTCGTGGTGCGGTACTTATTGTATAAAAGTGTATTTTGAAATGTACTGAATAAATCAATAATAATAATCTAGAACCAAAAATCGTAACTTCACGCCTGTAATCCCCGAAGGGGTAGGCAGAGGTAAATGCATGCATTCAAGCACACATGCAAACACCCACGATTCGCCGGTTACGTTTTGGCCCATGTAACAAGTGGCGAGCCTGTTGACATCTCCGGGCACATTACCAAACTTCGAGGTACTGGGAAATTTCCAGAAAATAGAAAAATCCCAATAGAACCAGAGATAAAGGACTTTACAACATTATCTCTGATAACCCCCAACCCGGGAATCGAACCCAGGACCTCAGCGTAGTAGTAGTGGCCTGCTACCACTAGGCTACCAAGGCAGTTATTATATATTTAATATATTATAATATTAATATTAGTAGGGATATTAGGGATTATAAATGCGAAAGTTTGTATGTTTGTTTGTTACTCCTTCACGCAAAAATTGCTGAACCGATTTTCATGAAATTTCGCACATTCATAGAGTGTCACTTGGATTAACACAAAGGATAGTTTTTAACCTGTATGTGCCTATGCGATGTCATGGGATGATTTGATAAGTTACCACAGGTTATGCGAAAAGTGACCTACACGAGGAGCTGTGGGATTTTTATTATAAAAGGGTTATAAAAGAGTATTGTTCGCTATCGATTAAATATTGACAAGATATAACTTGCCTTAACTGACCATTATTACGATCTTTGAAGGTAAGACGATCGTGCTTTTCAATTTAATATAAATATTAAAAGAAACAATGGAAAGGACAGTTCTACATCGGACAGAATTCGAAACTACGTGTTCCAAATTGGTAATTTGGGCGTTTTGCCAAATAAGCTACCGAGGTCAACACTCCCGACGCCGAATCTATCCTCATTTATAAAGCCTCTATATCCTCATTAGGGTAACGGTGACGACATCATTTTGTTTCTAATTATTAGTTGTTTAATATTTTATTTTTAAAGAACTAATAATTAGAAACAAATTGATGTCAACATGTCACAAGCATGTGTTAATAATATGCTGAAATAATATAAAACAATTGTTTAATATTGTTTACATGTTTTTGTTCATAATTTATCATATTGTATTTGTAACTGCCTCGGTAGCGTTGATGTAGCAGGGTTTATTGTTTTTATTGAAAAATTTCTTTAGGGAAGCTTTCCTGCAGTATCTGCCGTGTCGACACTCATTAGCTGCAAGTACCGTTATATGTTTAAAAGCAATTGTAAAAGAATTCGGGGTTTGGTAATAATGTCCAGAGATTTTTTTTATGTAATGGAAGTGGCTAACAAGCATGCAGTTCACATTGATGTTAAGTGATGACTGCAGCCTATAGACACCCACACAAAGACCAAGGTCAAAATGCATATACGTTACCACTCCTGAGGGCTAAGGTGTTATGCCTCTGTGCCGGAAATTACAGAGCCGTACATTACCACCTGACCGGAACACGATAGTGCTGAATACTACTTCTCAGCGGCAAGTATATTAGGTAATTCGGTGGTGCCTACGCTCACGAGTTCCGTCACTGGAGCTCTACCACCAGTAAAAATGTCTATAATTTCTTTTAATTAAGCTTGGCAATCTATTTTATGTGAGTTTTTTGGTTGTCGCTGCAATATGAATCACTAAGCGCAAACATACAAAATAAGATTCGGGTTATACAACATGACGTACAAGCAAAATATATATTCCAAGAACAAGGACATCTGAATCACTCGTGAGGTCAAATTACCCATCTCGTATATGTACAATATGTGCATATCGAGTGAGTACGATATTACACGATGACGGAAATTGTCTACACATACGCACGTCATGCGTACATCTCAGGCCCCGGGCGGTATGAGCTGAACGATGTAGACAAGTCACTGGTGCTCTTATTACCTGAGTTATTTAGTTGGATATTTGCGGAAAGTTGCGCTGAGGTGCTGGGCTCCATCACTGAGAGGTAGTGTTTCAAGTATTATTCGTGTATTGAAGGTTGCAAAGCCTTCGAGTTTGGTATATTGCAATTTATTTACACCGTTTACCACCTATACAAAAAGTGATAGGCCCTTCCATGCGTCTGCCTACCCCTTCAGGCAATAAAAACGTTTGTATGTATGTATCTTCATGTCATGAAACCGTAACGATAATATGATAAAGTATTTAAAAAAGTTATAAGAATAACAAGCACAGTCTTGGCAATTTATTTTAGTAGATATTTTTGGAATTGCAGCGCTAAATAATAAGTACTCACACACACATACAACTCTTATTAGTGTTTTCTTATTGTTATGAAAAAAAAGAAAATTTAATGTAACAAATGGCCAACTTAATGCTTAAAGCATTCTTTGTCAGTCAAGCAATGGTATAGAGAGTAAGGTCTTTTGTTATCCGAGTAAGTTATTTAATATATTTAACCTGTACACCTATACCGTCTTAAGTATATTAAAATTCTCCTTCCACCTACAGGAAGTCTGGAAGAGATCGCTTTCAGCGATAAGACCGCCTGGTTGTATTGCCTATCTGCTATGCATCTACTTTTATTTTGTAAGAATCAGTGGTGTACAATGAAGAATATTCTATTCTAAGTTGGTGAATCATTGAATGTCTTCATGTTGTTTCACTATCTAATTAATAAAACGTTAACGTTGATTAATTTGCAGTCACAAAACATGTGAAAGTTCTATCAGTATACCTAGAAGTATAAAACTATGTACCTACTAGGGTTACGAAATTCCAACGGGAATATCCAAATATATTGAAATACCTATGTATAATCATCAAAGCAGACAATGTTATTGCAAAAAACTGTCGACTTCATCACACGTCAGAATTATAAATAAAATAAACATGTATGGAAATTCAAAGATATAGATAGCATATGCGGATCGTATACCTCGCTAAACGTGTTGTCTCAGAAAAAAAATACACCGACATAAGTTGCGGAAAGGCGGATTATCTCAGTCTTGCAGAGAGCAGAACATAAAACGTTCGAGCTCAAGAATGGCATAAAGCACCGCGGAGGTGGATAACATGTCTTATAGAATGTTCGAGCACAACACCGCTTTTATCCATCGGTATTAAATTGTTGCACTATTTTCACTAATATCGAAAGCTGCAATATTTTTCTTATTAAGTGCTCTAGAAACTGCTGATCCCATTTTGTAGTGTTACAAAAAAGGGATTACAATTATTAGTTAAAAGGGTCAGAATTAAAAATAAAAAGGATAGTAATGAAAGAAAAGATTAAATACGAAAGCAACCACATTACAAGATATGTTTGAAATAGCAATGAATAGATGTATAGTTTTAAATTTAATAAACTACTAGCGGCCCGCCTCGGCTTCGCTCGTGCTGCTCCGTTCCTATTAGTCATAGCGTGATGATATGTAACCTATAGCCTTCCTCGCTAAATGGGCTATCTAACACTGAAAAAACTTTTCAAATCGGACCCGTAGTTCCTGAGATTAGCGCGTTCAAACAAACAAACAAACAAACTCTTCAGCTTTTTAATATTAAAAAATATAACTAAAATGTATATAATATAAGTATAGATTTAGTAACTATTGTCCTCGATGAATGTCGATATGAAAGATAAATCTATTTTAATCATTCGGAATTCAAAAGATATTTATTTAATAGCGTGTGCGATCGAATACGTCGCTAAACGTGGTGTCTCAGCAAAAAGAATACACCGACACAACTTGCAGGAAGGCGGATTATCTTGATCTCGCAGAGCGCTGGAAATAAAACGTTTGAGCTCAAGAACGGCATGAAGCACCGCGGAGGTGGACAACATGTCTTACAGAATGTTCGAGCGCAATACCGCTTTTAACCATCGGTATTAAATTGTTGCACTATTTTCATCAGAATAGAATGCTGCAGTATTTTTCTTGTTAAGTCCTCTAGAACTGCTGATCAAATTTTGTAACGTAATAAAAAGGATTAAAATTTGAAATAAAAAGGCTTGTAATGAAAGTAAAGTTTTGTATAAATAAATGTTATATAAAAAATATAAATCTATTTCAAGCCTTCGGAATTCAAAAGATATTTATTTGATAGCGTGTGCGATCGAATACGTCGCTAAACGTGGTGTCTCAGCAAAAAGAATACACCGACACAACTTGCAAGATGGCGGATTATCTTGGTCTCGTAGCGCTGGAAATAATACGTTTGAGCTTAAGAACGCCATAAAGTACCGCGGAGGTGGATAACACGTCTTATAGAATGTTTGAGCACAACATCGCTTCTAACCGTTGATATATTCCGATATAGTACTGGATTCGCTCATTTTATAGAGCTTTTATAGAGTTGTTTATTGGTTTGGATATTGAGGTTTAGATATGACATAACCAAATTGAAGACGGATGTGGGTAAGTTATTTTTTGCGTTTCGTTTTTAATTTCTATAATTATTATATTAAACGAGTTAGTTTCTTAAAACTTCTACATTACTTTCGACTATCCTGTTTTGATATACGAGTTAAAAGTCGTTCTGGAACCGGAGTAAGCCCTATTTATTCTAATTCTTTTGACATATTCCATAACCCATTTTTGAAGATGGCTTAAGTTTTAAAAGTACTTGATTATATTTGGTAAGATTTATTTGAATAAAGATTACATTAATATGAATTGATACGATATTCTCTTTTTTTATCAAATAATGTTTATTGGTATACTACCAAAATTCAATTTTGTATAAATGAGAGTATTGATGTGAAAATGAGAAAAAAGTTATGCTCCGATTTTTCGGACATGTTGAAAGAATTTCGAACCAGCGAATAGATATATTATACAATGTGAATGTAGATGGTTAGATAAGCCTTGACCAAATAGGTCAAGCAGAGTGCGAATGTGGGATCAAGAATCTCCGCAATCCGTATGTATGAAGACAGTGATGAATGTAGAAGAGGCATTTGAGTTGTGTATGAACCAGGATATTAGGTGCTCAACGCTCTCTACCTGCCCCATTAGGGATTGGGCATAAATATACATAGATACAAATGACAACACAGAAATACATGGTGAGTTAGTTGAACCATCACATGCCCACTTTTTAGATAGTTCTAGTTTTGACATAAAAATATTAGTTCGCTTTATTTTTGGATATGAAATCAACGCTGCACAACCTATGTGTATGAACTACATATTGCAAATAAACGAAAGGTGTGTTTTAAATTGACCGCTTCTATATCGCCTATTTGTATAACTAACTGGTCGCTTCCAGGATTTTACCCATTGCCATCGAAACAGCCACATCGAATTATGTATTTATTTTGAATGAAGGTAATGTCTGCTGGATATATGTACAAGTCACTGGTTCCTCAGCTGTAATTGAGTACCACACAACAGAGTGCAGTAGTTCATAACGTACCATTAATAATGGTAATCGAAACAGCAGCGTAAATCTTTGGCTAAGAGTTTTAGTGTCGGAGCTCCCCTGGACCTCCAACACCGCATCACCGCAATGTATCTGCCGTGAGGCAAAACAGCTTAGGCCTCAGGGGTAGCAACGTAAGTGTATATAAACCTCCAGTTTTTGTGTAGACGTCTATAGGCTGCAGTATTATAGAATTTCTTTAAAAATATCTATGTTAAATAGTATCATGATATATAAATAATACCTATATAACATCGATCCACTAAATCTCACATTTTTCGTTCTATGCTTTATTTACCCTCTGCAGTTATCTATTTACATTAAAAAACAGTTCTCTATGCACATATACCGCCACAGCTGTTCTGTGCCAGAAACTACGAGATCAAAACATGATACCCTGGCCCACAATGATACAAAGTTCATAATTTAGTTTCACGTAGTCCGTATAACACGGGCAAAATGGCAGTTGGATTATAAATGAAAGTGGTCTGAATATTACAAATACCACAAACGTAAACGGGAAATGCGTAGAACACACTATTTCACTTAACCGCAACACTATTCTCTATTCAAAGGGAAGCTGAATTAAAAAGAAGGAGGTAATACATTTGATTTATTCACTGGAACATTTCATTCTAGTACAATTATTATTGCAGTGTAACGATCACGTAACGATGAAGCTTATTTTTAAATGTAAAGTAATTTTACGTGTTGCAATACCCATTTATATTATTGTGTCCGTATATATTATAGTCCGTATATAATATATATAACAAATATTCTTTGCAAGCATATTTTTTTCTTTTCAGGTTTTTACGCAATGATGGTGACAAGCAAGCATACAATTCACATTTATGAAGACTGCAGCTTAAGTGGAAAATCAATCCCATTAGAGTAAAAATACGGGATGAAAGTTTATTTTCATTTTTGTTAAAATTTTACGAAGACGAAGCTACGGGCAAGAACTAGTCTCATATAAACATTTTTGTGGAAATAGAACTATTGTATTGGTTTAATATTTCAAATACCTAACTCTGGTAAATCTATTTTTCAAATCAACAAACCAAAGCTCATTGCAACAAACGATAGCAGAAAGTCTATCTATATATATAAAAATTGCTGCAATTGCTGTTCGTTAGTCTCGCTAAAACTCGAGAACGGCTGCACCGATTTAGCTAATTTTGGTTCTGAATGATTTTTGAAAGTCCAGGGAAGGTTTAAAAGGTAAGAAAATATGAATAATAGAAGATAGAAGGAATTGAGAGGAAATAGTAAAAACCACAATTTTATTTTCCCATACTATCTAACTTTGACACATTATTTCATTCTGAGGCAATACGATGGTTGCCGAGTCAGCTAGTCTATATTATATAAAAATCAATTGCTGTTCGTTAGTCTCGCTAAAACTCGAGAACGGCTAGATCGATTTGGCTAATTTTGGTTCTGAATGATTTTTGGAAGTCCAGGGCAGGTTTAAAGGTTAAGAAGATATGATAATGAAAAAAATTGAAGAGAAATAATAAAAATCACAATTTTATTTTTCCATACAAATAGTTCGTATTTATCAACCCTTTGACACATTATTTCATTGTGAGGCAATACGAAGTTTGCCGGATCAGCTAGTTTGAGATAAAGTTGTAGTTAAAGGATTTCTCCTGTAGGTATATGTAAAGTGACGACGAACGAGCGTTGGCATCTGATTTAAGATGCACACTAAAAGACTTATGAAAGCAAATAATTTTATCAGGATTTTTGAAAGAAATCAAAGTCAACTCAATGTTCATCATATTAAAACGAATAAGAACAATCTTGTACTGTTACCTTTTTTTTTATTTAATGACGGTGATACACATGCATGCAGTACACATTGATGTTAAATAATGACTGCAGCCTATAAACACCCACACAAAGACCAGAGGTCAAAATGCAGATGCGTTACCACCCCTGAGACCTTACTTATTATGTCTCCGTGATAGTTATTAAGGATACATAACCATCTGTCTGGAAGACGATAGTGCTGAACACTACCATTTAGAGCCAAATAGATTAGGTAATGCGGTGGTGCCTATTCCCTCGAGTCCCTACACTGGACCTCCACCACCAGCTAAAACATTTTCCTATAGGTATATAATAATGTTACCGTAACGTTCCTCAAAGAAATGTATACAATACTAGTAAAACTGTTTTAAAAATCAGCGAAGGCTAGAAGAAATTGTGAGATAAAGTTATCCCAGGATTTATCCCGCATTCGCCGTTGCCCTCATATGCAAAGTGACGGCGAGCGAGCGCCTGCCTCTGACGTAAAATGCACGCTAAAGGGCGTATAGAAGCAAATAGCAGTTTTACCAGTTCAAATAAAATACGGATTAAGTGAGAAAGTTCTTGCTCTGAATACAATACTTATACTTTTATTTCTTTCCACTTTCCTTATGTTGGTGTCTTGGGATTTCAGTGATATGGTTTCATATCTATTACACGTACTAAACTCTGTTTATTGTTTAATGCTGTAACAGAATTTTACTTTTTACGATGTTTGTATTCATTGTAAATTATTATTTTTCTGATTACTGTTCTTCTCTCTTACAAGGTGCTAGTGAGCAACCAGGATAAGCTTCACAAGTACGGGTATGTCATTATCACTCAGCTCAGTGGACGTCACTCGAGACGACGAGAGACGTTTATTACTGGATAAGGCCGGTTACACAAAACTGCGATGCGATGCGCCGTCTCATTGCAGGCGATGTATTCGTGCGAGCTCGCAGATATTTGAGATGCGATGCAAATTCTCAGTTATGTGTGGAAGCCCTAAAAAACGTCCACAACAGTATTGTATGACATGTGGGGAGAATATGCTATATCCACGCTTTGCGGGCGGATTGGAGATCCCAGTGGCGGTAGCTTATTGCGAGACGTTACTGCCCATCGCGCGTTGTTGTTTTTACGGTCATTTTTTGATAGGCAACCTAGTATTTATATATTTATATATATTCTCTTAATTATAAATATGCGTAAAAAATCAGGTTTGCAGCATATATGGATGAACGAAATTATTCTGCAGTGGGATCCTAACCTACAACACACGCTGACCAAACCCGCGTGAGTGGACCATATTGGACTTGATTAAAATAATTCTGTCCGCCTAACTCCTCTACACACGGCAGATTTGGTTCGGAGTGTACCGAATCCGCACGTGTGTTACGACTATAGGCAGGTATAAATCTGTATATATATATATATATATATATATATATAATATCCGCTCCGTACCAAATCCGGACGTATGTTACGATTATAGGCAGGTATATAACTCAGCCAGTCTATAAAATATTTAATTGCTATAATGACTATTGACAACAAATAATTTTGACGTAACCAATGTTTTCTGAATACAATAAATTGTTTACTGTGAAATTTCTATTATCAATTTGTTACATAATGTTTGAGCTCATTTGTTGTAAGCATAAAGGGGTGCCAGAGGTAATTGATACACAATGGCGAACTATTGTGCATATCTGTACATAGAATACACAACGCTATTCGAGGTTCAAAATGGTGCGAATATATACGGGCGAATGAATTCAATAATAAGTATATATGAAAGACATTTTGTTTCAAAATTTTAGTCAGCTTATAGATTTTTTTAGTGATTGTGTCGCCTTGGTGGCTCAGTTGACTTCTGAGAAGCCCAAATTCCCAGGTTCAAACCCCGCGGAAAGTTTCCATTTGGAGAAGTCTTATTATATATAGTTTCCATTTAGAGAGATCTTAGAGATTGAAAATATGTCCGCTTAAATTCAATAGTCAAAAAACATAACTGATGAATTACGTATTACAGATAAATTTACTTGATTAAGGTTAATAATATGCCATTAAATACAATGGTAAATACGTGTGGCTTAAAATTATTTTTTTAGTGAACACCATTAAGTAAGTTTGTCGTTGAACGCAATAGGAACAAGTCATAGCTAGTAAATCAGTTATTAATTTTAATTCAATCTCTTCACAGGCTACAGCAATATCAACACATGTCAACTAAGGTCTCAGGGGTGGTCAAAACGCATCTGCATTTTGACCTCTGGTCTTTGTGTGTCTATAGGCTCAAGTCATCACTTAGCATCAATGTGAGCTGCATGCTTGTTTGCCACCTGCATTACATGAAAAAATCTGAAAAATATGGCACTGAGAACTCTGATAATAACAATATATATATAACTAGCTGTGCCCGCGACTTCGCCCGCGATAGAATTTATGATTGTTCAGTATCTACTCGAACGAAGTCGTGGGTGCAGCTAGTATAAAAGTAGCCTAAGTTACTCCTTATTACATCAGCTATCTGCCGGTGAAAGTTCCGTCAAAATCAGTGAAGCCGTTCCCAAGATTTGCCCCGCCAAATAGACAGACAGACGGACAGACAAAAATTGAAAAAAAAAAGGTTGTTTTGGTATATTATATGTACCGTGTATACATACATATGCATTTAGTAAAAAGCGGTTTTTTATATTACAAACAGACACTCCAATTTTATTTATTTGTATAGATGTATAGAAAGGTAGACGAGGCACGAGAGGTTTGTCAGAACCGGGATGTCTGGCGCTCTACACTCTCTGCCTACCCCGTTAGGGACCTGGCGTGAAGATACATACATACATACATGTATAGAAAGTAACATCACAGCCTAAAGAATGTAGTAATAAATGTAATAACATCATTGTTTTTAAAACTTGTCCGTTGATGTAGAAAGTCAAAGTTAAAAATGAAACAAAAGTGCTCTTTTGTCGTTAGTCGCTTATTAAAATTTGTACTAATGTACAGATAATATTAAAATCTCTCAAAGCGTGAATAAAGTGTTCCCATGTGTTTCTTCCTACAAATATACTTATTATTGTACAGTACAGGATCTTCAGCCTCTTTACTGTCTGACTTAAGCAAGCGTTTGTCGGAGGCCGCTAAGTGCTGGCAATAAATTGTACTGTGTAAGAATTACTTACTCCAGGTGTTTTTTTCTTTTCAACTGATTGCCGACGGTACTCTCTGTATGCCGTTGCATGGTTGTTGTCTTTAATTGGTCTTGCTTTATTCTGTTTATGTTAAGCGAAAAAAATATTCATGAATAGTCTACAAGCAGCAGGCCACAACTGATATACTGCGGTCTTCGGTTCGATTCCCGGGAGAGGTCGTAAGTGCATTTGTGATTTTTTTACTTTTTCGGAAGTACCAGAAGATATAGTACCAGCAAGTTTTTCCAAAGGAGATGAGAATAAGCTTCCACTTATTACATGGTAGAAACGTAATTGGCAAAGTGTGTTTATATGTATGCTTTAATACATGTCATACATTTTACCTCTACCTACGCCTTTGAATAAAGACTGAAAGTTACGTTACTCTTGGGATTTAATGGTATTGTTAATATTTCTACTATAGAACGCCTTCGGCTATCAGGAATCAATGATATTTAGTGATTAAGGTTTTGTTATAATTGTTAGAATTTGTTGAATCGTTGGAATATGAGGGCGAATATCGCTGAAAAGGGTTGGCTGGTTATATCGACAATCTAGCAAATAGGCTTAGTTAAATATAATAAAACTATGCTCATCACAATTCAAACTTAAAGAGGAAAACCTCAAATTTCAATATAGATGTTAACTGGTTAAATGGTTTAGGTAGTTCCATATTTGACTGGAATATATTTCGTTTGGTACTGACTGACTCCACGAACTGCGTAAAGAATGTCAAAAGTCAATGAATTGACAGGTACAAAATATTTGCATGGGATAAAATATTTATTTTATATTATTTCGCATTAACACATGCTTGTGAAGTATATTTATTTTAAAGAAAAATGGAAAGAAAAAAAAAACATGACATGTGACAGAGCATGACATGTGTTAATGCGAAATAATATAAAACAATTATTAAGGGTAAAAGGGACTTCTTTACGATATTCAATAAACTGCAAAGTTTATTATATCGGTTGCCTAACTAGCATAGTATGGCAATAGATGGCGCTGCTGCCACCATAAGGTAATGCAATAAATGTGAAGGAAAGATTTGACAAATCGGGCAGGACTTCGATAGCTCAATTGGAAGAGCGGCTGGACTAGATTCCCAGTGGCCGCAAGTTCGAGTCTCGCCTGAAGTCGAATTTTCCTTTCCATTTTTCATTAAAATAAATAAAAATATTTATTTTTAAACTATCTAAAATTAGCTAAATCGGTACCGGCTGTAGTTCTCGAGTGTTCTCGAGTTTGAGACTAACCAACGTCATTTATTTCTTAGAGATTATTATAGTAAATATTAAAACGGCCTTTGCACATAGAATATAAGTAATTTTTATATGTTCATAACGGTGTAGGCAGAGAGCGTAGGTAAAGAGCTTTGTTTGATCTTTGCATTCTACATTACAATAAAAGGAACTAATATAAAAATATAAACAATAAAAAGAGCATATCTGTCAATTCAAATATAATATGTAAGTATATTATATTTGAATTGACAGATGCTCTTTCAATTCAAAAAAAATCTCAGATTATTACTTCTGGCGTTCAAATGGCGTACTATTTCCAATCGTATGCCATCATACACAAAACTAATAATTACTGCATAAAATAAAGAACCTAAACCCTGTATAACAACTTAACTTACACTGAAACACCAAGAATACTCTAGACTAAGTTTAGATGAGCGAATTACACTTCAGCGGGGAGTACGAAAATTTATTTCTTTTCATCTTGCCACCCCACTGAGCTCTAGCGAAATATCATCTTAAAAGGCCCCTGTGTTTGAACCACTCAATTTCTTACATCAGTTCCAAAGTGCAGGGTAATCGTGAAACACTCCCGGTCATCAAGCATTCCTTTATGAAAGTTACGTATTTTCGACGAACAATTGCCGGCTTTACTTGCCAGCGATAAATGAATATCGAGCTTATTCTTAGTAGGTATTTGACAGATGCAAGATATTTATCAAGGTTCGCAATTCTAGCTGGCAGGTATTGAAAGTAACTTAAATAGCTTCCTGACGCGCAATAAATGTTGATTCCTCATTGTTCTCTTTTATGCTTGAAGCGGAATGGCATACGAATGTTAATTGGGATTTTTGGTAATTGTAGAAATTAAACAATAGGTACCATCATTTGATTGCGGAGTCAGAATTTACTTTACAACTTATATGTTAATTACAATTTAGCAAAAATAACCTACTTCAAAATGAAAATAAGACGAGATTTTCTTTTTAACCATTCCACGTTTATTTTACTCTTATATGGAATAGCCAAATTTTAAGAAAAAGTAGCTGTTTATTTAAATTTGAAAAAGTTTTAAATAGAAAGTCAAGCTATATTTTTATTCACGCATTGCCGCTTCGTCTTTTCTATATTGACTTAAATTAATAAATGTATCTGAGTGGTAAATTAACAAAAAAAAAAAACGAAATGCTACCCAATCGGATGCGTGAAGAAAAACAAGTGTTTGTTAATATTCTTGTTCAAGCTTTTATAAAAGGCTTTCGTGCTGATCCGAGCGAAAAAGTATTTTATTATGAAAAATGCATTTAGATTATATCAGGCACTTCAGTCGTCAATAGACCAATTTCGTTGGACTCCATTAACAGTCTGAACTACAATAAGGTTTGACTCTGCGAATATAACTTTGCGATAACCAAAGTAATTCTCATTTATACTTCCCAGGTAAAAGTGGGTATAGTGAACCCGGAAATTTAATCAGTAAGTTTGTCGAAGTACAATCGCAGTCCGCCGGGCGGTGGTCACCGATAATAGGGCACAAACTCTATCTGCTCTACACGATAACCGTGTTATCTAAATTAAACTGCCATTTTCGACCGAAGCCACATTTGACTAAAATTTGCATCAAAACAGATGTGACATTAAACCTGTAAAGTCGATAAAGTGAGGCGTTACGTAAAACGGATATTATCTTTTTTTCTCTGCCGTAAACTTTCGCTAATGCAGTAAGGACATGATAGGCAGTTATTTATGTTCTTGACGTGATCGGTGGTGCGACCCATCAACGATCTGCGTGCGATAGATTTTTCACCGTAAGTCACTTGTTCCTTCTCATATGGTATAGGTAAGTCGATATGATAATAGTATGTAAAATTTCAGAAGTGATCGAACATTTTTTTATTGTTTAAACATAAGTTTTATGGTTATACGAGTATGTAGTGCCAACACCATGGTGACACGAGTCCACGGTGCCCACCTTCTCCATCACAGCTCTCAAGGGGGTGCCAAACGCCGCCCTGCAGCCGCAGGGCAGAAGAAGCTGCAGCAAAGGGGGATGCCCCGGTGCTGCATTCGCGTCGCGCGAAAGGTGCGCGCGAAGACCAGTGATGAGTATATAAGAAAATAGACGAAAGTTTATTAATCAAATTACTACATCTAAGTTTTTAAAATCTAGAAAAAATAAATTCTATTTTTCAGGAGTTCGACTCACACTTGTCCGTTTTTAACTCATGTAGTGGCAAACTAGCATACAGTTCACATATGGGAAGTAATACTGTAGTTTGTAAATATGTACCTTCATAAAAACCAGAGATTTTAAAGTAGATGCGTTGTCACTCCTGAGGGTTAGGTTTAGGGTTTCTGGTTTCTCGCCTCATTTTTTTTCTCGAGTTTCGAGAATTCTCGACTCCAATTTCTCGAGTTATCTCGACTCTCGAGTCTTTTGTAAGAAATTATAAATAAAACTGAAAATAAAATGAAAAACAAATAAAAAACAGAATTCTTTATACAATTCTTTATATATTACAAGTTAGAAATACAAAATGTAAGTAACTTAAATGCTTAAATGCTGCTTAATGCGAATGGTGAAACCATCTTTTGCAGCCAAACCTGATACAATTTCACTGAGGGTCTTCTGGTGTTGTGCAAAGTTTAAAGTTTGTTGAAGCTTAGATTTCGGAGGCTGTTCATCTTCATTATCAGCGGTTGAGTTGGTTGAAGCAGCCTTCGACTTAGTTTTCAAAGTTATTTTATGAACGCTTTGCAGGTGTCGGACTAATCCACTTGTATTAGAGCTTTTCAATTTTTTTTTTCTTTTTTATGTAATTGAAGTGGCAAACTAGCATGCAGTTCACATAGATGTTAAGTGATGACTGCAGCCTATAGACACCCACACAAAGACCAAGGTCAAAATGCAAATGTGTTACCACTCCTGAGGCCTAAGGGGTTATGCCTCTGTGCCGGAAATTACAGGGCCGTACATTACCACCTGACCGGAACACGATAGTGCTGAACACTACCAGTTAGCGGCAAGTAAATCAGGTAATGCGGTGGTGCCTACGCCCGCGAGCTCCGTCACTGGAGCTCTACCACCAGTAAAATATAAATATTATATTATTTTGGGTACTTACTACATTGTGCCGGCGTAGCCACACACAGGCATGGCGCGAGATTCACCGACCAATCTGAGCAGGAGGCTGACTAACTGCCAGTTCGTCAGTCGCCCGTCTCCTCGGGAGTCTCCCGCATCATACTAGTAACTGGTATGATGCGGTATAGTGAGAAGTCCGCTGCACGTGTTTGTAGTGCACGGGTGACGTTTTCATTGGTAAAAGCGGCAAAATGGCGAGCCTGACTTTAGTTCTTATTTTGAGTTCGCCAGAACTCGAGAGTCTCGAGAGTCTGCTATTTATTTCTCGTCTCGAATGAAGACGAAACTCTCGAGTTGTCTCGAGTTCGAGAAGTCTCGAGCAGAAACCCTAGTTAGGTTGTAAACCTCAGTGGCCAAAATCACAGGGCCGTACATTACTACCTGACCGGAATACGATTGCGCTGAATACTACCATTCGCGGCGAGTAAATCAGATAATACGGTGGTGCCTAGCCCGCGAGCTAGTCACTTGAGCTCTACCACCAGTACAAACGTTTTGGTTACATTTAAGCTTCCTTGACCGACTGAATGGAACATGAGCTACAATGTTCAGTTTGCTTAGTAATAAATAAATAAAATACGCTTACACTCACAGCTCCACAGTAGGTATAATCTGTGTCGTGGGTGCCGTTGTATACAAACAACACATACACAAACACCCAAACCCGAAACAAATATCGGCCATACAAATATTAGTCCCGGTGTGGGGATCGAAACCGCGACCATTTGAATCAAACCGTCATCTCACACCGCTGGACCAACAGGGTCATCAAATAATTATTCCTATTTTACTGAAAATCGGTACTGAGCTATTAACCTGAAGTGTATTTTAGTTCAGTTACTAACAGTATGCAATAAGCCCGGTAATGTTGATAATATTCAGCAAGGTTATGTTGTTTTAAAAAAAAAAAATAGAAGGGGCTTAAAAAATAGTTCTAAAAGAATTATATAGAATTAATATTTAGATGTCAATATTGAATAAAATACAGCCTGCACAAAAATATTTATAACATGGATTTTGTTCTAAAGGCCTGATAACAAAAGGCAAACTTCATGACGGGGAAGTTAATTATACACATTAAAAAACAACAGACGTGAATAACGACCTTCAAAATATTTAAATAAATAAAAGACTAGCAACAATCATAACAAAGTTTCTATAATAATGTCAAGAAAGGAAAACGTGACTGAAAAATAATAACAGATAATTTTAATCTCCGTGGCCAAGTCGACGGTTGGCGGCCTCAAGGCGATGAGCCTCTGGCATTTGGGCGTGATCAATTATAATATCCCCGTCTTTTCCCTAATCCCGTCTGCTTATTAATTTGTATTAGCAATTTTTAAAATATATTTTTTGGGAAAATATTTGCTTGCATCATTTGCTTAATACGTTTTTGCCTTTCTTTTTTAAGAGCGATGATGATCGAGCGGTGGAGTGATTCTCTACAAAACGAATTTCAGGTAACATTTTGTAATGCCAGCAATTAATTCTGAAAACAAAACAAACCTGAATACAAAATAAAAAGAAATCAAGTTGCTTATAATGCATATTAACAAGTTAAAAGAACCATATTTAGACCCATATTTAAGTAAGTACATAGTTTGCTTAAACGTGAATTTCCTTTCAAAATAACCGAAACCTCTTTTTTTAATAATAAACTATTGCGTGTTTTTTAAATGGACCTGTGCTACGATATCCGTAGACAAGACTCGTAGATGTGTGGTCATAGTCTTCATAGTGATCGTAGCGTACAGTTCACTGAATACTGCTCAATCTATCTTTATCAATAAAAATCAATTGCTGTTCGTTAGTCTCGCTAAAACTCGAGAACTTCTCTACTGATTTGGTTAACTTTAGTTTTGAATTATTACTAGAAGCCCAGGGAAGGTTTAAAAGGTAAAAAAATATGAAGAAAACTGAAAGGGAATAGTAAAAACACTATTTTATTTTCCCATACAAATAGTCCGTATATACTCGTATCAACCTTTGACACATTATTTCATTCTGAGGCAATACGTAGTTTGCCGGGACAACTAGTACCTATATAAAAAATCATTTACTGTTCGTTGGTCTCGCTAAAACTCAAGTATCAACTCAACTCAACTATGTCTCTACCGATTTGGCTAATTTTTAATTTGAATTATTTTTGAAAGTCCAGGGATGGTTTAAAAAGTGAGAAAGTATGAAGAAATTGTAAGGGAAATAGTAAAAACAACAATTTTATTTCCCTATACAAATAGACTGTACCTATCAAACCTTTGACACGTTATTTCATTCTAAGGCAATACGAAGTTTGCCGGGTCAGCTAGTTGTAAATATATATAATGCTTAACCTACTCGTATGTAGTAAAATATTGGGCTGTAATACATTATACTCCGTTGCGCTAAAGGTTATGCCTTTGGGGATTACATTTGTAGTCTCATTTTTTATCTCTTCTGTGGTTTATAATAGCTATGTTAATCATGTTTTAGTTTATTCCATTTTATTTATGACAATAAACATGGAATACTGTAGTAATATTCTTATGAATTGATTATATTTGTGAATTCAATTTAATTTTGTTCGTAACTTACTTCAAATCAGAATAAATATTATATTTCTTCCATTGAACAGACTTCGTATTACAAACACAACATTGACAATCATTTTGGCAATAAAGAGATGAATTGTCGAAAAATATGGTAAATATTTCGACATGGCAGAGTCCAACCAGTGGCACGCGGCGGGGTATTTCGCTACTGAACGCTTGAAAGCAAACGCAGAGAGCTTGAACGCGTGACCGCCTCCTGTCTACGGAATCCCCCAAATGGTGTGGTGGATTGCAAACCGGAGGAAAATCCACGGCCGACGGATTTTTAAAAATACGTTTTTTTTTGACGTTCACGAGAATATTCGTTGAAATATTCGTCAATATCTAGTGTGCTACTCGTATGTTGCAGTAAAGTGGCATTGTGCGTTCAACTTGTATATTTTTTTGTAATGTTATCATTCACTAAGATTATAAATTTTGTTATTCCTTATAATTGTTTTTTTTATTGGGGCCATATTCAGGAACTATGATGATAACACAAAGTTTCTGATATTTTTCCTTCGAGTGTTTGCACGTATGCTTGAATGCACGCAATTATTTTATTTGCAATGCAATTTATCTCTGCTTATCCATTAGTTACAGGTACGTAGTTATTTATATTTTCTATGTATTATCTTTAGAAATTTTGTTCTTTAGATAGCTAGTAAAAAATGTAGTAGAGCTCCAGTGGAGGACCTCAAACAAACTGATCCATACTCCACATGATAGTGTTCAGCGCTTAGCGGTAGGTGTCGTTTGGGTAGTTCTCATTATACTGATGTTGATTTAATAATATAAATTAATTTATGACAGCATCAGGCAAAGCAGGCCTTCGGAACAAAAGCGCTTCAACACACGCATATTGAGACCTAAGTTACATATAACATGTAGATACTGGTGTGTGTGGTAGGTATATACTTATATTTAATTCAACAAATAAATCTGGGAGGCAAAAATACATATAAATTTTGTCAGAAGTAGTGAATTTAAAATTATTGAATAAAATTCAAAATCATGTAATTAGATTGTATAATGTAGTTACATAAAACCTCAATAGATGACGTTGAATTACTTCAGTATTCTTTAGAATGAACTATAAGCAAATATTAATATATATTCTCTGGTATAAGTCTATAATAGGTCTGGATAATTGTAGTTGCCACAGGTTTCGCGAAAAGCGACCTACACGCGGGCGGAGTCGCGGGCAACAGCTATTGATATAATAATTCAAGGTTTGTATCGGAGGGTAGTCGTTAAAAGTGACAAACAGAATTCTCGGTCGCGGTGGAGGCACTCTCTAATAAGAGATCAGTGACTTGCTGTATTGCTGAACAATCAATTATCGACATCTCCACTTCCCCTCATTGCCGTTAATGGCGTGTACAGACATTAAGTTAGGGACTGATTTCGTAGATATTTCTGAAGTAAAACTTGCTATTTAAATAGAATCAAATTTAACATATTTGAACTACGGATGTGACGGCTTTCATTAACTAACTCAACACTGATGTTTGATGTTGTCATGTCAGACTCTGTTGACAAAACTTTTGTACTTACGTGACAGCAGAAAAATTCTTAATGAAAACTTTGAAATGGAATATATAGACAGAGATATTGAACCCTCTGAGTACCGTAAGGCCAATGTGGAATGTGGAGTTGATGACGTGATGGGTTGATCCTTGCCAGGCCAACGGTACTCAGAGGGTTCAGTATCTCTTGGACCATTAGCTTGAACGAGATATTTAATTCTCAACAGATTTTGAGATATACATATTTTCAAAAACAAGGGACGAATATTGTTGGCTACTTGAGACAAATATTGTTGTCTACTTCAGAAACTTTCATGATCGAGACGGAAAATTAGTTTGCCGCTTTATAGCGCTTATATCATGATAGTATCGGTGTAAAAATGAAAAAAGGCATGCTCCGATGGTTCGGGCATATAGAAAGAAAGTCGAATGAGCGAATGACTAAACAGATATACAATGCGAATGTGGATGGTTGCAGAGGCCCAGGAAGACCAAGGCTGACCTACCATGACCAAATTTACTGGTGGTAGAGCTCCAGTGACGGAGCTCGCGGGCGTAGGCACCACCGCATTACCTAATATACTTGCCGCTAAATGGTAGTGTTCAGCACTATCGTGTTCCGGTCAGGTGGTAATGTACGGCCCTGTAATTTCCGGCACAGAGGCGTAACACCTTAGGCCTCAGGAGTGGTTACGCATCTGCATTTTGACCTTAGTCTTTGTGTGGGTGTCTATAGGCTGCAGTCATCACTTAACATCAACGTGAACTGCATGCTTGTTTACCACTTCCATTACATAAAAAAAAAAAAAATGACCAAATAGGTCGAGTTCTGTCTGATGGTGGGGTCAAAAGTCTTAGGAATCGGCGTGCATGTATGAAGAGAATGATGAAGGTAGACGAGGCACGAGAGGTTTGTCAGAACCGGGATGTCTGGCGCTCTACACTCTCTGCCTACCCCGTCAGGGACCTGGCGTGAAGATACACACATATCATGTGTTAATTCTGTTACATTTCAAAAAGTTCCACAAACTCAGTCTAAGAATATATCAGTTTAATGTACTTTATTCGTAAGGCCCTATTTTTCCTTAGAGATGTAGGTTTATGATGATTTTAGCATGAATCTGAATTAGGTACCTACTACATTAGGTACACAATTTTCTAAAATTTACATTCTCATTAACAACCGTGTAGGCCTAATTATAATAATATATAATAAATGTAAGATTGTGTCATAACATTTGAATCCTTTCTAATTATCGTGATACGCAAACATCATCTTTACTATAATCCTCTATCAAGTCTTCTCAGATTTAACGTTTCTCCTTGAGATAATAACGCTATTTATTTTCGTAAACTAAGTGGGTGAATCCATTCAGCGGAATTCAAAAGCTCATGAATAAAACCCATCTGTAATAAAATATCATCCGGCAATAAAATAAATAAGCTATTAACAATCATTAATTGCGTTAAGTATATACGATTATACATTTACATCGGCCGCTCTCGGGTAACCGCCGACCGGATAATGCTGACCTATTGAGCCGGATCTAATACGACTATATTTTATTATGATTGAAATCTGCCCCGTTTCACTCAACTTTGAACGCAAAAACATTCTACATTAATGCGATGAAAAAAAATTGCGTGACAAAAACAAGTTTTCAATCGGTCCCTACGTATCGTGTTTATTTCCCTTCAAAAACATTCGCGACGATTGGACATAAAAGCGTCTTTGTATGGGTTCGAATAGGAAGCGAAATTCGCACGTGTAACATGTCGAGATTTGCACAAGTGTAGGTCCTTTGGGAGGTTGTGCGTAACGAATTCGGAGAGTGTGGCAATTCGATAATCGTGTTCTTCGCGTACACACATTAAGGCTTGGCGCATTTATGCCAGTACTATTTTTAGAATTATAATAAATAATATATTAAATATATATAAACGATTTCGTGATATTGATTACTCGTTAAAGTTCTCTTAGAGATTATGTTGATATTTTTTAGTAGTTATATAGATATTCTAAGTACCTACTTCGATAAAAAGATTTTGAGCCATACAAAAACACGCCTTCTCATAAATCTGCTCCGGCAAATTTCACTCGTTAGCACATTTATTCCACACGTCCTTTTAAATATAATTTAAATTACCACATTTTAGTTGTACATTTTTAATGAAAAACCTCCTCCTCCCTCTCTGAAGTTTCCACATTCGCCATAAGATCATATCAAATTGTAACTAGTCATATTTTCAAGTCAAAAAATTTACCACATGGGCCAAAAACGTAACCGGCGAATCGTGGATGTTTGCATGTATGCTTAAATGCATGCATTAACCTCGGCCTACCCCTTCGGGGATTACAGGCGTGAAGTTACATTTTCAAACTTCTAAGTCCAGAATGAGAAAATTTAAATAAATTTTACTCCTATTTATAAATTTCCTTTTTTCTTAAATTTTTTAGTTCCTAGCTGTTTGATGGATATGGTAGGAGAAGTTTCCAAGCTGTAAGAGCTCGATTAACAACACATTTCTAAATTCGGCATGGATCTCATTACAGATATTCAAATATACAAATTCTGCATCAAATTGGTATAATTCGACATTTGTGAAGAGGAAACTGTCAAACTGGCTGCCCACGTAATTGATTTACTAATAATATTAGCCTAACCTCAACCCAATTGAATTCGAATTAAAATAATGTTGCTAGTTTCGTAATTGAATCTAAATACGATCTTTCACATCTCCCCATTTCTCGTTGGAGCAGGGATATAGGAACTTAATACTGGGATCACATCAAACCTTCGTAGTAAATTTAAGAATTTTAAAGACAAAATATCAAGATGAAAATATTCATATTCGAACCAGCTCCCTTTGAATACCCATATTTTTTTCTATTAACACAATAACAATATTTTCAGCAAAATGGTGTTTGCAGAAGATATTGTCGTCATATTCATATTGTCACTATCGTGCTATCGTACCTAAAAGCCTTAAAAACCATTTATCCGTGGATATGGTTTAGGATTTTAAGGAGATATCTGAATGCTGTATTCACCATATTATCAAAATCAAACTGTGTGCACAATGTTGAACCTAATTTTTCGCGCACACACAAAATAATTATTAGGTAAGATAAATATAGACCTTTGCAATACATTAATCTTGGGTTACACGACGAATTTTGTTAGTTATTGAAGAGAGTTATTTTCGAAGTTATTGTAACATTTCACATTTTTACTGGTGGTAGAGCTTCAGTGACGGAGCTCGCGGGCGTAGGCACCACCACATTACCTAATGTACTTACCACTAAATGGTAGTGTTCAGCACTATCGTGTTCCGGTCAGGTGGTAATGTACGGCCCTGTAATTTCCGGCACAGAGGCATAACACCTTAGACCTCAGGAGTGGCAACGCATCTGCATTTTGACCTCTGGTCATTGTGTGGGTGTCTTTAGACTGCAGTCATCACTTGACATCAATGTGAACTGCACGCTTGTTTGCCACTTTCATAACATAAAAAAAAATATCCTTCTCTAACTTAAAGAAATCTGTTAGAGTTAGAGAAGGATGTGAAATGTTACAATGACTTTAACAAATATCTTGATGCAACCCAGGCTAAGTCCTAAGAGTCCCAAAATAATTCATTCACTTATTTAAATAACGAGTAAATTTAAGCTATTACATCAGTTTTCAGTTCAAAGCGACATAAATTTAAATATTCCGATTTTAGATCCGGTCAGAAAAGCGAGAAATGATAAAAAAGCTGTTCGTTTAATAAACTGATTATTTATGTCAGAGCGTGTTAAATCGGCATGCTAGTTTATAGGAGCTAGTTAATTTGAAGTGCTACAAAGTTCGATACAAATGTAACGCTAGAAGGCTTGTTTGATTATTGAAGTTCATGTTATTGATATTGGATATTGCGTCGGATATTTTGAATACTCCTATAATATTCCTCTGTGTGGAATACGGTACTGTTACCAGCAGATTAGTCTCTTTGTATTATGCAATGGAATATGATAATGATTTTAGTGTATAGACGCTTTGTGAATTTCTAAAACAGTTCAGATGCTAAACAAATCAAATTATACTTCAACAAATTGTTGTGTTTGAACGTCATTTACTGGGAACTTGACATTTTGGGAATTAGTAATTCCGGGAACTTTACATTTCGGGAATTTGGGATTTCGGGAACTCGACATTTTGAAACCGCTTGACATTTTGGGAATTCGATATTCTGAACTGGAACGGTTATTTGTCACAATTATACAACGCACAGGCTTTTATTTTGTACGTATAAAACTCTTTGGACTTACCTTAAACGCTAGTGTTCGTCTAATGGTTAAAATTCGAACGCTTTTCATGAAGTACCCTTATGTCTGAATTATATTATTATTATAAACCTCTTTAATGTGTGTTGTGATTCAACAGTGTATACCTATATTATTATGCATGGTATACATGTTTTACGAAGGAAATATTGTACATAAAAATTAATAAACGATAGCTGAATAAAATATAATGTAATATATGCATAATTTTAAAGCAAAATATTCCTAGCAGGCAGGCAGATGTATTTGTTCAGTATTGATTTACGAAATTATGTATAAATCCGTGCTTATTGCATGCATATTTTCTATAGTCGATGAATAATCATTAAAGTAATTAATTAACTTCATTAACACAAACAAATAATTTTCAATTTATGCTATTCAGAAGCAATATAACGTATTTTATTATAAATTTTTAAACCCTTAGAAACTATTTTATGAGACCGGCGGACATTTAAGAATCTACATTAATCGTGAAACTTACTCGCGTTTCGGCAGATGTCATGAGTATAAATAAGCCTCAGGCTATTTATTATACAAATGATTGAAAAATGAGTGTCTTGAAACTGGCTGCTGTGACGGACTTTTATTATATAAAATTTCCCATTATCATCCTTTGAGTCTATTAATGTGACTTAGGACAACTCAACCGCAAATGTATCTTATCCGCGGATGAAATGTCACTCTTTATAAATAGTAGTGGTCGACTCATCCGAAGTGGTGTTGTAATTCGGAGGAGTCACCATCTAGGTAAATTACTAGTGGTGCTTTCATCCAAAGTTGAGCAACACCTATATTATACCTATCCAAGATGGCGGCTGCATGAAGTTTCGTTTTCATGGTTCTTGAGGGTGCTGCATTCGATAGTAGTGTCCAAAGTTAATGTACCGCAGATCAATATACTTGTACAAGCAGGCAGAAAGAAAATTTACCTACCCCTTCCTCAAGGGGTAAGACCCTTGGGGAATATAGTCGTGAGATGAAGTAACGTTTACGTTTACTTACTAAAACTTAAAGTTTACATGCTGGGCACGGCAATCCCTCACGTCCTTCGTCAACCAGAATGACTCGCGAGAGCCCACATCGCATTTGTAAGGGACGTTTGGAAAATAGTTTGGTCATATGGTAAGTTACTCACAAATAAGTTTGTTTGTACTTAATGGATAAACAATAAATATACTAGACGAAAATCTTTCATTTAAAAAAGCTATCAGCGTGTAAAATGGTCATATTTTATATCGCGGCCTAACGTGCAAAGAGGGTTACGTTTTATACAATAATTGTGTTTACATAAAATAAACATCATTTACAAAAAACGTTTTTATTTTCGGTATTGGGTTATTCATTCAAAGGCTATGTTAACATCGCTCATACAGTTACTAGATTTACAGAGCAGGGTATATTACTTGCGAATTGGAATTTAATAATCCAAATATTATAAACTCCGTCCGCCAACCTTTTTATAAAGCGCTCGGTAAAAATTAAGGCACTTTTGTGAAATAACACACTCGAGCCGTATACTCCATGTTTATTCGAGTACCTGAGGTAATTAATACGCGAACAGATTTTATTTAGCCAGTAACTCAATTTTGTCAATAACCATAACAAGGTGGTCCATTGCGATCGGTTTCAATCGTTATGGATAATACTCTGTCTGATTAAATTCGTGTGAATTATAATTGAATTATTCGGGTTTTATTTAATTGTAGCTTTTTTGCGGCCAATTTATTATAGGTGATACATTTTCATTTATTTTTAATTAGTTTCGCGGTATTATTCAACATTATAACATCAATCTTGAAACTTTTATAGCATTAATAATACAATATCCACCACTAAGGGAAACATAGATGCCTGCTAACCCTAGATAGGATATACTACATATACTATATAATGGCAACCCTTGATACGTCCTACTGCTAGGTACGAGTCTCTCCCCTTTTTGGGGGGAGGCCTGGAGCTTACTCCACCACGCTGCTCCAATGCGGATTGGTGGAGATATGGGTTAGTGGCCAACCCGTTGTCGGATGTTTTCAAACCCTCCATAAGGCCTCCAACAAGTTTAACGACTGCTATGTGTCGATAGCAACCGGGAGCGACCGCTTTGCGTGCCGTACGAAGCACGTGTAACGTTGTATTTTTTCTGGTTTTGAAAATGGTCACAGCGCCATCTAGTTAATCACCGCCGTACTAGGTCAACATTATCAATAGTATCACGTATTCCATACGACGCATAGTTCGATTACATAATTTATCTAATACTTATAATTTGTCTTAAAAATACAATTTCGATATTTCCAAATTAAATATTAGATATAACGATAAGAACATAATTAAAATATTATTCGGTGAATTTAATTGGCATTGTGGCTGAAAGTCTAAAAAAAGACACGAATCCAGGGCCGGTAAGGGGAAAGGTCTGAGAGGTTATTAGACGTCATCCAGCATTTGATTTTTCTCTGTCCAACTAGTTAGTGGTGACACACTCGAAATTATGTAAAAGGTTGAAGCCTAGAATATTTTGGCCATCATGGCCTAAATGCCTATTCAATAGGTATTTTTATCACCAATTGAGGTAAGATCTTCAAGAATCTTTGGATATTTTCTCGTTCACATGTCGATTTGAGAAATGGCGTGATGACTTCATGTTGGGTTGTTTGTTGCAGCCAGTTTCCCTAATTTCGGGAGGAGTTGGGATGCAGAGGCTTTATTCAGTTATGAAATTATAGCGAAAAGTCCTCGTAAGTAATAATTTCCACTTCCACAAGTTTTGTATAGGGAGGCTGTTTGATTCATGTTGAGTTTGGTACAAGATTCTTCATGAACCAAACAGAGATAATGCAGATTGTAACCAGTGTGATTTTGTTTCAGATGCGGGTTATTTAATTATATAGAATTCGTTTATATAGAATTCGTTAATTGTTATTTAATTATTTTTTGTGGTTTTTATTTTGAACTATTATTATTTAATTATTTTTGTTCTTTATTTTTTATATAGAATTCGTTTATATAGAATTCGTTTACTATTTCATGCGTAAATTTGTTCATTGGTTAGGTCATAATTTAGCATAGGGAATCCTCAACTTACCTTTTAAGTACGGATCATTGTTAGAATATTTTTTTCCTTCCCCAATGATGGTGTTAAATCTGACTGACCTCTGGATGCGGGGTGTGACCGGTTACCCTGAAGCCTAGTGGAGTAGAGAATACTGGACTCCTCCGAAGCTGGCTACAAAGGTACCATCTCAAGGATTTGTAGAAAGGATTAGGGTTACCGGCATTACCATGCCCGGGGACAGGTAATAAAGTAAAGTAAATATATTAAATTAAATGAATAAAGGAGCAGTAATCGTCACCACTCGAACCATTTCATATTCACGACCCTGTTTTCTTGATAGTTTGTTACTGGATCACATTGGTAAAAGCATGTAATAGGAATTTGTAACTTACCATTTAAAAACATAGGTTAAATAAATAAATATCAGTGTACCAAACAAACAGCTTTTTATTCAACTCGTTCATTTACAGAACGGGGTTTCAGTCTTGATAATATTCTGAGAGAGCTCGGGCTTGCAGCCTTCTTTCAGTGAAAATACACTGAGAGACATCTTTCAGTGGCGCCCAAATAAATATAAGGAAAGGTTTTCAATGGCCTTCCTTGGTGAGGAATATTGCTCCTTTTGATTTTGTGTGGTTTAATAGTGGAAAAAATATTTTTTTTAGTTATATCTAATAACTTTCTACTGTTAAATTAATATTATTTTTTAATTTAGGGAAACTGCTCAATTGGATGTTTTTAAATGTGTTGTTACTTTTATTTATGTTATATGTATGCCTCCTACCTACCTATATTTAAAACTGAATTTAATTTTCAGTTGTAGTACAAAAGCACTTATATACAACTTTGTTTGTTTAAATTGTATTGGTTTTTTTGAAAATATTTCAAAATAAACATGGTTTTTTATGGTTAATACCTACATAACCTTTTAAAATGTTTAGTAATGATAGGTATGTACTAAACTATATTTTTTTTGATACCTATATATTTTATGGTTTAATTTGATAACCATGTTTCATACTTTTATAGTAATGCTTTTGTGCTAAATAAACTTAAATATAGCATATATAACCAAACAATTTATATAAAAATTGTTATGTTGTGAGATGGTTTTGATTTAATTTAATAACCATATATTGTTACCATATGTTGTGGTTTAATGGAATAACCGTATTATGATTACAATTATTGTAAGTTTGTAGTATTGTCATGATATTATATTTTTTGTACCTAGTAGGTAAATACTGTTATTTAAGGAAACAAGTTCCTGTTTTGATATTTTTTTGTTAAGTGGTGGCTAATACTGCATTCCAAAATGGAAACTACGGCTAAATATTTAGAATATTATATTCTCTTAGCGCAGGAAATTCCGGAAACCGTAATTACCGATGATGTGGTTCAATTCACGGGATCTATAATTTGTTTGTAGCTCAAAAGATATATGACGTTCCTCGATTTCATCTATGAGCCAAGGCTGACCAACCTAGGATAATTAGGTATTATTTTTTTTAGGAATTTATTAGGTAGGAGGACATTTACATGAACTCATGCATGTATATGAGTATTATAGTTGGAATATATATGGTGTAGGTAGTTAATTTTTTTAGTTTGGTAGGCTAACATAGTGTGCCTACATAGCATACACTGTATAGGTTTTTTTTTATGCTGTTACTGTTGTTAGCAGCTATGGTATACCTAATGTTTTTTTATGTTGTATGTATAGTTTTTTATGCTGTTACTGTTGTTAGCAGCTATTGTATACCTAATGATTTTTATGTGTAGGTATGGTTTTTTTTTTATGCTGTTTACTGTTGTTAGCAGCTTTACTCGCGATGACGTTTTTTTATAACTAGCGATGTAGGTATGTTTGTTATGTTGTTACTGTTGTTAGCAGCTATCCTCGCGAAGATGTTTTTATAACTAGCGATGGATGTTTTTTAATGCTGTTACTGCCGTTAGCAGCTATTCCCGCGATGACGTTTTTATAACTAGCGGAGAAGACTGGAAATATTTTTTCACCAGTTCTTTTTTATGAGGGTTTATAGTTGTGAATATTTTAAACCACACTTCCCTTATTTTATATTGACTACTGTTATAGCTCTAGAGCTGGCAGTTAGTTAATTTATTTAGAGAAGATGATTCGACAACCTTTGGAAGTCAATCCTTCGTATTTTTAGAGTAGAGTTCTACATGAACTTCTACTTTCGTTTGGGAATTCGAGTTCCACTGTAAACCAGGCGGAACTCACTTATGGGTTTTGATTGTAGGTGACATTTGGCTTCGAATTTATATGCCAATGTTTACAAGTTTGAAAGAGAGGCATGACAGATGATTTTATGAAAGGATGGGGTTTATTTCGCTCGGACAGCAGGTGAGATAAAAGTAGGTAGAACAACAGTCCTGGCGCGTTGGCTGAAATCGGAAAGTGAAATAGGTACTATTGGTTAGTTAGTAGGTAAAGAGTAGGTGTCGATACTGGTAGGTCATTTTGCATGTTTTTTTTAATACCTACCGGAGTTTTGTTTATCTATAGCTTTTCAAAAGCATAGTTTTTTTTTTCCCCAGATACTCCAGTGTTTGTTTAAAGTGTTATTGTTTTTTTTTTGCACTTTTGCACTAGTTGTTGTTGTAGTGAGTGGGAACTTTTTATGTACCAGTAGTTGTTTTTTTAACCTTTTAGGAGGTTTGTTTTAGTCTTTTACAGGTACATATTGTTTTTTTTTTTGCACTTTTGCACTAGTTGTTGTTGTAATGAGTGGGAACCTTTTATGTACCAGTAGTTGTTTTTAACCTTTTAGGAGGTTTGTTTTAGTCTTTTACAGGTACATTGGTGTTTTTTTTAACCTATTACAGGTTGACTTTTTTTTGTTTTTTTTTAAATAGCAGTGTCTTTTCATGACCAAGAAGGATGGCAGTTAACTCTTGAGGCGCTGAGGGCAGCGCAGTTTCTCCCTTTGTTCGAAACTTTTGTAGGAAGGGGGGTATTGTAACGTTGTATTTTTTCTGGTTTTGAAAATGGTCACAGCGCCATCTAGTTAATCACCGCCGTACTAGGTCAACATTATCAATAGTATCACGTATTCCATACGACGCATAGTTCGATTACATAATTTATCTAATACTTATAATTTGTCTTAAAAATACAATTTCGATATTTCCAAATTAAATATTAGATATAACGATAAGAACATAATTAAAATATTATTCGGTGAATTTAATTGGCATTGTGGCTGAAAGTCTAAAAAAAGACACGAATCCAGGGCCGGTAAGGGGAAAGGTCTGAGAGGTTATTAGACGTCATCCAGCATTTGATTTTTCTCTGTCCAACTAGTTAGTGGTGACACACTCGAAATTATGTAAAAGGTTGAAGCCTAGAATATTTTGGCCATCATGGCCTAAATGCCTATTCAATAGGTATTTTTATCACCAATTGAGGTAAGATCTTCAAGAATCTTTGGATATTTTCTCGTTCACATGTCGATTTGAGAAATGGCGTGATGACTTCATGTTGGGTTGTTTGTTGCAGCCAGTTTCCCTAATTTCGGGAGGAGTTGGGATGCAGAGGCTTTATTCAGTTATGAAATTATAGCGAAAAGTCCTCGTAAGTAATAATTTCCACTTCCACAAGTTTTGTATAGGGAGGCTGTTTGATTCATGTTGAGTTTGGTACAAGATTCTTCATGAACCAAACAGAGATAATGCAGATTGTAACCAGTGTGATTTTGTTTCAGATGCGGGTTATTTAATTATATAGAATTCGTTTATATAGAATTCGTTAATTGTTATTTAATTATTTTTTGTGGTTTTTATTTTGAACTATTATTATTTAATTATTTTTGTTCTTTATTTTTTATATAGAATTCGTTTATATAGAATTCGTTTACTATTTCATGCGTAAATTTGTTCATTGGTTAGGTCATAATTTAGCATAGGGAATCCTCAACTTACCTTTTAAGTACGGATCATTGTTAGAATATTTTTTTCCTTCCCCAATGATGGTGTTAAATCTGACTGACCTCTGGATGCGGGGTGTGACCGGTTACCCTGAAGCCTAGTGGAGTAGAGAATACTGGACTCCTCCGAAGCTGGCTACAAAGGTACCATCTCAAGGATTTGTAGAAAGGATTAGGGTTACCGGCATTACCATGCCCGGGGACAGGTAATAAAGTAAAGTAAATATATTAAATTAAATGAATAAAGGAGCAGTAATCGTCACCACTCGAACCATTTCATATTCACGACCCTGTTTTCTTGATAGTTTGTTACTGGATCACATTGGTAAAAGCATGTAATAGGAATTTGTAACTTACCATTTAAAAACATAGGTTAAATAAATAAATATCAGTGTACCAAACAAACAGCTTTTTATTCAACTCGTTCATTTACAGAACGGGGTTTCAGTCTTGATAATATTCTGAGAGAGCTCGGGCTTGCAGCCTTCTTTCAGTGAAAATACACTGAGAGACATCTTTCACACGGAAACGCGCATTTTAATTTGCCACTAACGGTCACCCATCACACACCCGACCGCGCCCGTATTGCTTAACCGAGTAGATCACTTCCGATCTACTCGGCCTACCGTTCCCTTTACGACCTACTTTTATAAAAATGTACTAATTATGTACATTTTTTATCGGACTATGATATATATAATTAACTACCGTGCTCCCAGTTATTATTCTCACAAATATAATATTTCACCACAAATAAAAATGTTGAATCTCTACTAATTATCATGATACACAAAGATCATCTTTACTATAAACTTCTGAGAATGTTTCTCCTTGAGATAATAACATTATTTATTTTCGTAATCTGCTCGGGCGAATCCATTCAGCGGAATTCAAAAGCTTATGAATAAAACCCATCTGTAATAAAATATCATCCGGCAATAAAATAAATAAGCTATTAACAATAATTCATTGCGTTAGGCATATACGAATATACATTTACATCGGCAGCTCTCGGGTAACCACCAACCGGATAATGCTGACCGATTGAGCCGGATCTAATATATTTTATTATGATTGAAATCCGCCCTGTTTCACTCAACTTTGAAAGCAAAAAGTACGATGAAAAAAAATGCTTGACAAAAACAAGTTTTCAATCGGTCCCTTGGTATCGTGTATTTCTCTTCAAATACATTCGTGACGATTGTACATAAAAGCGTCTTTGTTCGAATGGGAAGCTGAAATTCACACGTGTAAAAAGCATGGCGAGATTTGCACAAGTGAAGGCCTTTTGGGCGCTTGTGCGTAACGAATTCGGGGGGTGTGGCAATTTGATAACCGTGTCCTTAGTGTCCGTGTCCTTAGTGTACACGGCCCGATTTGTTAAATTTGTAAAATCTGACTCTTTTACCTTCGTGACAATAAGATAGGTACATAATTTAAACTGTTTAGATGTGTCGATACAAAATTATTACACGACTATACGAAATCAATGAAAAAAATTATTGATTTTTGGGGAAAGTATTCATGGACTGTTAACTCTATGCATTTATCCACGAAGGAGTAAATATGGTGTGTTGTGTCGTCGATGAGTAAATATGTCATTGTCACTTGTTGTCATGCGCATTAGGACTATCTAAGACGTCAGTGGATTCAACGCATTGTTATGACAACACGCTGTCTAATCTTATTCCTTTAGTTTGAGGTGAAAGTAAGTAAAAAATGCTCATAAAATGAAAACTAATAGGCCTACCTGAATAAAATTTTTATGGGACCAATTCGAAACTATTCCGCATCAAACACAACAAGAATTAGGTAAATCGGTCCAGAAATCTGGGCGAAATTCGCGTACATACATAAAAAATTACCGGCTGAATTGAGAACCTTCTCGTTTTTTTGAACTCGGTTAAAAATAAGTGAAAGTTTACTAGCTGTGAATAATTGGCCCAAAAACCTATAATTCAATTATAATAATTCGAGCTATTATCCCTAACGATTGAAACCGATCGCAATTGAGGACTACCCTGTTATGTTTACTGACGAAATTGAGTTTTTCGCTAAATAAAATCTGTTCGCGTATTAATTACCTCAGGTACTCGAATAAACATGGTGTAGGCTCGGGTGTGTTATTTCACAAAAGTGCCTTAATTTTTACCGGGTGCTTTATAAAAGGTTGTTGGACGGAGTTTATAATATTCGAATAATTAAATTCCAATTCGCAAATAACATGCCCTGCTCTGCAAATCTAGTTACTGTATGAGAGATGTTTATACAACCTTTGAATGAATAAGCTGATAGCAAAAATATTTTTTTTTGTGAAAATACTTTTATCATGTTTATAAAATGTTGTTCTGCCGATACAAAAATATTATGTAAAACGTAATCCCGTCCGTCGCGGCTAAGCCAGCAAAACAAAATATGGCCTTTTTCATTCGCTGTTCGCTCGATGAGTGAAAAAAATCGTCTAATACTTTTATACTTTTTTATTGCACACAAACTTATTTTTGAGCAACTGGAATAGCCTTTACTTTCCATTCATTGTAACCACTTTATTTCCTAAGGTTAAAAGTCCCTTACAAATGCACGGATATGAGAGTTTGCGTTGCCCGGCCCAGACATAGTATTTTAACCTTATGTTAGTAAACATACACGTTTCTTGATACGCCTGTATTCCCCAAGGGGCTAAGTAAAGGGTGATTGTCACCATTTGACTGTAACATTTCTTTATGTAAGGACATCAAAGGTGGCGCATATAATCAATATCTCCGACACGTCATCAAACTGTTCCTACTGGTGGTAGAGCTACAGTGAAGGAGCTCGCGGGCGTTGGCACCATCGCATTACCTAATATACTTGCCGCTAAACTGACCGTGCGAAAATATTACATAAACGCGCAGTCTTGTACATCCTGCAAAAATCCATCTTATGCTGAAACACCAACGTCACTATTTGCCACTTTAATTAAAATTTTACTGGTGGTAGAGCTCCAGTGACGGAGCTCGCGGGCGTAGGCACCACCGCATTACCTGATTTACTTGCCGCTAAATGGTAGTGTTCAGCACTATCGTGTTCCGGTCAGGTGGTAATGTACGGCCCTGTAATTTCCGGCACAGAGGCATAACACCTTAGGCCTCAGGAGTGGTAACGCATTTGCATTTTGACCTTGGTCTTTGTGTGGGTGTCTATAGGCTGCAGTCATCACTTAACATCAATGTGAACTGCATGCTTGTTTGCCACTTCAATTACATAAAAAAACAAAAAAAAAAACATAAAAAAAGTAGTTCCTGAGACGCGCGTACAAAACACAATCAAATGGTAGTGTTCAGCACTATCGTGTTCCGATGTACGGCTCTGTTATTTCCGGCATAGAGGCATAACACCATAGGCCTTAGGAGTGGTACCGTATATGCATTCAGCTTTCCACCGCCCTGCCCCTCATGACTGCCGGCCGCCTTTATACATAGTGCGGGCAGTGCTCAATCATTATTTTGCTGTGATTAGTTTTATTTTAAAACTGCGATATGTCCTATAAAACTAAGATATTGATATAAATCGAATGAAGTAGGGACAGTTTCGTTTTAATTTAAATACTTGTGATGAATAACATATTTATTTCGATAAGGATTAATACCATGTTTATAAAAACGCCTTCGCAAATAATTGCATGCATTATTTTGGAACAACTTTGGTTAGCATAAAAAAACTTATAGTGAGCTAACGTTAAAACATAGACATTCTGTCGCGGTCTTTTTTTTAGAACTTTTGAAGGGGAAAAAAGTCGCGTACTTTTTTTTAGAACTTTAGAAGGGGGAAAAAATCTGTAATGCTGTAATTTTAGTGAAACTTTTACCGTTTACGCAGCGCACGTAGTGAAAGCTCTCAATAGGAAAAAAATCTCCCAATTTTGAAACATTCTTCTTTGGTGCTCCGCTCCTATTGGTCTTATATATATATATATAGCTTTCCTCGATGAATGGACTGTCTAACACTGAAAGAATTTCAAATCGGACCAGTAATTTCCGAGATTAGCGCGTTCAAACAAACAAACAAACTCTTCAGCTTTATAATATTAGTTTAGATAACTCAAAAATACACCCAAAAAACGTAATAAAATAAGAGCACCACACGCCTTTTAAGAGCACCACACGCCTTTCAAAACTCTCTATACATAACTTACATTATGATTTATTGTGTGCTCGAATTATTAAGCTTATCATTTTGCACACAAGTTGATTTTGATGGGACTGCCAAACATTTTTGGAAGTCCATCATACGGACAAAATTTTTATGCACGACATACTATGTCCATCCATGATTGGAGACTTGAAATTCAAAATATGATCGAGCTTCAGCACGCTCAGTGTCACCAGGCGACTGGCCAGAGCTGGATATATTGTACAGTTATTATTTACGTGTCTCGCTGTTTGTCAATATTACGCTTGGAATATCGCGCGTGGTCGTGCCAGTACAGCGTGCTTTATCATAGTTTTTTTTTGAGGTGTGAACGGGACTTAGCAGACTCCGCAGTCCATCTGTCTATCACTATGATGGCTGTATATCATAATGGTGGTAGCTAGAATTAAAAATCGATGCGAAACCGGAGTGAGTCACTAGTTATTTGATTAAAACGCTCGGTTGGAATCGGTACAAAAAAATAAAAATGGATTTAAAAACAATGTTAATGTTAAGTCGCGTACTTTTTTTTAGAACTTTTGAAGGGGAACAAAATCTGTAATGCTGTAATTTTAGTGAAACTTTTACCGTTTACGCAGCGCACGTAGTGAAAGCTCTCAATAGGAAAAAAAATCTCCCAATTTTGAAACATTCTTCTTTGGTGCTCCGCTCCTATTGGTCTTAGCGTGATGATATATAGCTTTCCTCGATGAATGGACTGTCTAACACTGAAAGAATTCAGTAAACATGTATGGGTTTTTTAAAAACTTAATTGCATATAAAGTGCTCGCATTGTAACTAAGTAATTTCGTGATAAAAGCACACCCCAAAGTACAGGATGTAGGAGAAACGTTGTCAGCATTCTCTACATGCCCGATAGCGTCGCTATGCGGTCCTCTGAATTCTAGCGCCCTAGACCAGTGCCTACGATGTTTAAATCTTACTTGCTTTAGCTATAGAACCAGTTGCAATAAACAAGCACATTCTATTGATTTCAATGGACCGTCCGTATGGCAACTCTTCGTTAAGTAATCTATATATATTCACTTTCAAGCTTAAAAGTGCTTTAAACTAGAATCACATACCTAAACTGGGGTAACAATATAAATAAAACAATTAGAACACATGATTGAATAACCCCCGTTTATGAGATTCCAGTTTAAAGTTCGCAAGTGTATTAATATTCACTGGTGGTAGAGAAAAATATGGTTAAGATGACAACTCAATGCATTTTTTTATGACATGAAGGTGGCAAACAAGCATGCAGTTCACATTGTTGTTAAGTCACTGGAGCTCTACTACCAGTAAAACAACATTATTAAATTGAAAACGTTGAATTAATCGTCATTATGGTAATATACCTACTTCATCATATACTCACATTGTTCATCCAATGCATTCATTTAGATGGCGACTCATCGAGTACAGGTCAAGTTGTTAGGGTGCAGATTCACTTAACGTTGCCTACAGGGATCGAACCCACTCGGATGTCTGGTGCAACCGATCGTCGCTGTCATTCACGCACGAATTAATTTTGCAACGGTTGGTTGTGAAGCAATAAGTCTGACCAGCTTGTCCCTATACGTATACGGCTTTATAATTAAGAAATCATATTTTTTCTATGTTATGTGATAAGATTCAAATACACACGTTGTTTTATTATATTATGTATGTATGTATCTTCACGCCAGATCCCGGTAGGCAGAGAGTGTGGAGCGCCAGATATCCCGGTCCTGACACACCTCCCGTGCCTCATCTATCTTCATCATTCTCTTCATACATACATACGCCGATTCCTAAGACTCTTGACCCCACTTGACCCACCATCCGACAGAACTCGACCTATTTGACGACCAAATAGGTCGAGTTCAGTCTTGGTATTTCTGGGCCTCTGCAACCATCCACATTAGCATTGTTTATCTGTTTAGTCATTCGCTCACTCGACATTCTTTCTATATGCCCGAACCATCGGAGCATACCTTTTATCATTTTTACATCGATACTATCATTCACACAAAACCTCTTTCTTAAATCTTCATATTACGAGTACTATATATTCTATCTCTATATGATAGGGGATATTATGTTAAGAGTTATGAACGTTTTATTCTATTTCCAGTAGGTATCATACCTACTCGATTATATCACTTGCCATGTTGATTGATAAGTCTGAACTAATTTGCATACTGAGCCTCAGTGTCTTCGTTTAGTATTCTGTGACAATCGAAGTAGTATAATAAATCTATGGTTGACAATAAAATGACTTTTCGACCGACTTAAGATCCCTGTGAACTGCACGCTTGTTAGCCACCATCATCACATAAAACCTATTTTAATAATGTAAATGTTTCAAATGAAACTGTTTTTCACTTAATGTGTGAAAGAGTAATAAACAGCCATGTAGAAGACATTGTAATAAATTTTAGCACTTACTATGTCTTTTACTTTAATGCTGTGGCCTTAAATAAACTAGCGGTTCAGCAAAATATATAAGCAAAGGCTGATAAAACTACGGTAAGGCTTTACCTTGTATAACATTTTAGGCTTTTAGTTTAGGCTTCTCCTGAAATAGTGTCCAATATTTCAGCAGTCACTAATCCGAGGACATGCTACGTAAAGGTAAAGCTGCTCATAGTTTGTAAAACTTTTACTTCAGTGTCACATATTGGTCATTACGTTTGCACAAACATTGTATCCAATCGTTTGACATTAGAATCGGCCGCTTGATTCGAGAGGATTTGAGGACTTGCGGGACCAATATCTCTATGGTCTATGGTGGTATTTATTATGGTCTGACTTAATTACGTGTGTTTTTTGTACGTTTAACGGCAAACATTACACAGGCTGTAAAGTAAAGGCTCTATCGACAACACGCGGTTCGTAGACTTGAATTGGTGCATACACATCAACGTGCGCTGCCAACAAAGGGATAAAAATTTAATATTAATAAATGTTTAGAGCAAAATAAGCTCACGTGCCTTGTGCATAACTAAATAAAAGAATTTGACTTCAGGCGAGACTTGAACTCGCGGCCTACTGGGAATCTAGTCCAGCCGCTCTTCCAATTGAGCTACTGAAGTCCTGCCCGAAAGTCATAGTTGGTAATAGATGGCGCTGCTGCTACCATAAAGCAATGCAATAGATGTGAAGGAAAGATTTGACAAATCGGGCAGGACTTCAGTAGCTCAATTGGAAGAGCGGCTGGACTAGATTCCCAGTAGGCCGCGAGTTCGAGTCTCGCCTGAAGTCAAATATTTCTTTCCATTTTTCTTTAAAAATAAAATATATTTCACAAGCATGTGTTAATGCGAAATAATATAAAATAAATAAAAGAAGAATATTGAAGATCGACAAAAAATTCTCCGTGTGAAATATACTCGTATGTACAGACACGAATTTAGCTTCGGATCGCAATTCTTTATTTTTGATTAAACATACTGACCAACTTCCAACATATCCAATATTGGACCCAACGTTAGTTTGTGACGACGCTTTGGATGAACAGTTTTAGCGCGACCGTTGGGTTGAATGCATACAGCCTTGTTCAATTGAATTTCTACTTCAGAGAAAGTCTGTCCTAGCGCTTTATTCATTGTCATTAAGAAACACAAATTAACGGGGGAAACTGTAACAAGAGGTTACAGTCACTGAATAGTTTGCAGTATAATTGGTACCCGTGGTAAACTTTTCCTTTCGTAAATCCAGCATATTTTTTTATTCCAGCAATATTATTTTATACTTTAAACTATTAACATAAATTATACTTTAAATTTTTACTGGAGGTAGAGCTCCAGTGACAGAGCTCGCGGGAGTAGGCACCATCGTATTACCTAATTAATATACTTGCCGCTAATGGTAGTGTTCAGCACTGTCGTGTTCCGGTCAGGTGGTGGTACGGCCCTACAATTTCTGGCACAGAGGCGTAACACCTTAGGTCTCAGGAGTGGTAACGCATCTGCATTTTGACTTTGGTCTTTGCGTGGGTGTCTATAGGCTGCAGTCATCACTTAACATCAATGTGAACTATTGTGAACTGTATTCTTGTTTGCCACTTCCATTACACAAAAAAAGACTTAAAGTTTAGTATTATAATATCGTAAGATAGTTGAGCCTGTTTTTAAGCATCATGTATGCAGTAGTAGTTGACGTATATTTTTTTTACTCGTATACATAATACGAGCACAGTCTAAAGAAAACGAACGTGTTAATTACCTACAGTCATCCAACGAACGTGTAATGTAAGAGCAATCGTGCGGGGCGTGCGACGCGAGGGAGGGAGGGGGCGGTACCAAGTAGCCTATACAAAAACTGTCATCTACTTGGGACTTAGCGATAAGGGGTGCGAGATTTAAAATTTATTTTACTAAGTTATTGGAAAGATGATATTGAAAAATTTTATGTTAACTTTATTGTTAATATTTCATTCTAATTTTCATTTATTATTTTTGTTTGTTATATTTTACACTTTATGTACATACTTACTTCACTAAAAACGAAAAAAATTTTAAAGAAAACTTTAAATTTTTTTTTGTTTGTATGTATTTCATATTCAGGTTATATTGGACGGAGTTAAAAAGGTATGGATAAATATAAGGATCGGTACATTATAATTGTTAGAATTCTGGCGTACTGATAGACCGCCCAACTGGAATACTGGTAGATTGATGATAGATTGGTGAATTGTTGATAGGTTGAGATATTTATAGTTTGGTAGATTTTTCCATTTTCTGGAGGCTTCCCAGTACCTCAAAGTTTGCTAAAGTGCCCGGAGATGTCAACAGGCTCGCCGCCTGTTGCATGGGCCAAAACGTGACCGGCGAATCGAGTATATATGCATGAATCCGATTTACCTCTCCCTACCCCTTAAGGGATTACAGGCGTGATGTTTTTAGGATTTTTATATATGTTCAACGTAAACTGACGCGTTACAAACAACGTAAATAAAAATCAAAAACGTGACAACCTTAATGAATTTGCGTTTTTATGAGTGAAGGCGGCATATTGAAAAACTTCAAAGTCGATAAACTACTGTATGTACTTGTACTGTGATACGAGTACAAAAAATATACGTCAACTCCTGCTGCATACAATATCCCTGTGGATATTGGTAAACATGTAAAAACGTAACTTCACGCCTGTATTCTCCGAATGGGTAGGCAGAGGTAAATGCATGCATTCAAGCATACATTCAAACACCCACGATTCGTAATTGACATTGTAGCCCACGGTGACACAGGTGACGAGCCTATTGACTGAAAATGTAAAAATCAGTTTAAAAAAATCTCATTACCGTATCATAACTATCATAAGATACTAGCTGTGACCACGACTTCGTCCGCATAGCCTGCCTTTCTCGATCTATCTTACACCAACAATATTTTTTCAAATCGGTCCAGTAGTTCCAGAGATAAGCGCGTTCCAACTAAAAAACTCTTCAGCTTTATATTATTAAAGTATAGATTATTATTTATTATATATGTCGCAAAAATACATTTTATCCTTTTAAATATTTTATCTTCTTTCAAATTACAGTTTATTTCATACTTATCTTTTTAGTGCTTAGAATAAAAATAAAGTCATCTTTAATTCAGAACCATTCAAGGGTTATACGTTAAAAACTGATACGGAAGATGTCCCATGATAGCACATTACGCAGTTCTTTATGACGGGTTTGGTGTACTCAATTTCCTCTCTAAGGCCAACAGTTTATAGGCCTTTTTACGGAAAACACTATTTGCAGTTTGGTTAGATTATTAGGGAGAATTATAATAAGCATATTTTTGTATCGAGATTGGTCCAATGGAAGCTTACAAAGACACGTAATTATTTCAAGAAAATATTTTTACAGCGTTTATTGTATAGACGTACGGATTCTTCTAATTTTAACACGTCAATAAAATTTAATTGCTATTTTAAATAGTGACTGAAATCTCAATTGGCGTAAAGGATATACCTCTACTTTTAAGAAGAAGCAAAAAACTTTTATGGCTCTTTCTACTAAAATGACTAAATATTACTAAAGTTGTTAAAGTTTACCTAATAATTTGTAATCTTTTAAATTCTTAGCAGCAGGTATTTTAAAATCAGCATGATCAATAAAGCTTGCTAATTTATTAATACGTATGAAATATCATCTACTCCTGAGATTTATTTGAACATTTAAATTGTTATCTTCAGCAACAAAATTATTTAATTATTTAATATTGTTAAATAAATACAATCCCTACTTCCCTTCTAATATTATAAATGCGAAAGTAACTCTGTCTGTCTCTTCTGTTACCTTTTCACGTCCAAACGACAGAACCGATTTTAAAGAAAGGAGATGTTGCGAGCTTGTCTGTTCGTACTTGTCCTCAAAAAATACAATTAATTTATTCAAGAATATATTTTTGAGTTACAACCACGTATAATTCAAACGATTATATCATTTTCAACCATGTTCAACATGGCGGCGATACAACCGACGCTTGGGATAGTACCTATAAAGATAAAACAAAACTAATGCTATCTGTATCTTTTATTTTAAAGAAAAATGGAAAGAAAAATTTGACTTCAGGCGAGACTTGAACTCGCGACCTACTGGGAATCTAGTCCAGCCGCTCTACCAATTGAGCTACTGAAGCCCTGCCCGATTTGTCAAATCTTTCCTTCACATCTATTGCATTGCTTTATGGTAGCAGCAGCGCCATCTATTACCAACTATGCTAGTTAGGCAACCGATATAATAGACTTTTCAGTTTATTGAATATCGTAAAGAAGTCGCTTTTACCCTTAATAATTGTTTTATATTATTTCGCATTAACACATGCTTGTGAAATATATTTTATTTTAAAGAAAAATGAAATGAAAAATTTGACTTCAGGCGAGACTCGAACTCAACATAAAATATATTTCACAAGCATGTGTTAATGCGAAATAATATAAAACAATTATTAAGGGTAAAAGCGACTTCTTTACGATATTCAATATACTGAAAAGTCTATTATATCGGTTGCCTAACTAGCATAGTTGGTAATAGATGGCGCTGCTGCTACCATAAGGCAATGCAATAGATGTGAAGGAAAGATTTGACAAATCGGGCAGGGCTTCAGTAGCTCAATTGGAAGAGCGGCTGGACTAGATTCCCAGTAGGTCGCCAGTTCGAGTCTCGCCTGAAGTCAAATTTTTCTTTCCATTTTTCTTTAAAATAAAATATATTTCACAAGCACGTGTTAATGCGAAATAATATAAAACAATTATTAAGGGTAAAAGCGACTTCTTTACGATATTCAATAAACTGAAAAGTCTATTATATCGGTTGCCTAACTAGCATAGTTGGTAATAGATGGCGCTGCTGCTACCATAAAGCAATGCAATAGATGTGAAGGAAAGATTTGACAAATCGGGCAGGGCTTCAGTAGCTCAATTGGAAGAGCGGCTGGACTAGATTCCCAGTAGGTCGCGAGTTCGAGTCTCGCCTGAAGTCAAATTTTTCTTTCCATTTTTCTTGAAAATAAAATATATTTCACAAGCATGAGTTAATGCGAAATAATATAAAACAATTATTAAGGGTAAAAACGACTTCTTTACGATATTCAATAAACTGAAAAGTCTATTATATCGGTTGCCTAACTAGCATAGTTGGTAATAGATGGCGCTGCTGCTACCATAAAGCAATGCAATAGATGTGAAGGAAAGATTTGACAAATCGGGCAGGGCTTCAGTAGCTCAATCGGAAGAGCGGCTGGACTAGATTCCCAGTAGGTCGCGAGTTTGAGTCTCGCCTGAAGTCAAATTTTTCTTTCCATTTTTCTTTAAAATAAAATATATTTTACAAGCATGTGTTAATGCGAAATAATATAAAACAATTATCTGTATCTTACTAGTGCATCACGTATTATAAAAAAAAACGATGTATCAAATCGATCAATTTAAAGAAGTTCCCAAGGTTTTTTTTAAATTGGAATCGATAGTATTAACACATAAAATCGATTTCGATAGTACCTATTTAGAAAATATTACTTTTTTCTCCAAGTACTATAGAATAAAAAAAAAAAAATTAATAAATGAAATATCAAAATACATTGCCCGCCATATTCGCCATGTTGATTTTGAGTTGCAATTCTGACTGCAAATAATGTTTTGTAATTGCAAACAAAGCTAAATAAGTGAAAATATTCTGTAAAAAAACGTTTTTATATTGATTTTGCCTATTAATGATATTGTGTACAATACATGGCCGGAGGTCCATACATTCTTGCAACATCTCCTTTGGTACAGAGATAGAGCTGACTTTGAGAAAGAACATAGGCTACTAACTCCACGCGGGCGAAGCCGCGGGCATCAGCTAGTATTAAATAAACCTATCCTTATTAATCTATTTCTTGATATACATATAATACGTGTACCTAGCTTATATAAACTGTCAGCAACGTTAGTCTTTACACCCCTACTAAAAAGTACTATAAAAAGTTTTAAATTGTCACTGTGATATAAAACAAACATAAATTCCTAGCAGTTTTACTCGCAAAACTAGGTAAACAAATGTTTAATAGCGCCGGGAAGTGACAACCCCTCCGCCTATGAGTGGAGGAGATATCTACCAATAGTGCAGTTAGTCGACTGAACAATGGCAGCCAAACAATTTTTTTGTTTTTGTCCATTTTATAGAAGTTTCCTAATACTGGTATTACGTAATTGTTCGTCCTATTACGTAAGACAAAACGTAATTGGGGAATAATGGAAGTTTGCGTGTATGCTTGAATTTATTTATTTAATATGCTCGTATTTTCCTCTGCTTGCCCTTTAAGGAACGTTACAGTCAATTTATATTTTTAGAAATATGTATAACTTTTTCACAGCGAACTATGATTTGTTACAGCCCAATATTCACTACACACATTATAATTTTTTACGCCTGACCCAGTATTCAATGAACTTAACGCTACGCCCACTACGACAATGCCTACGCAGCTTCGTGACGTCATGACTTCGGCATGCGTAGCGCAGGTCCGTACGTACGTGTACAACTGAAAGGACCATGCCAAGATTTGTACAGAAAAAATGAAAAAAGGTACACGGTAAAACCGCATCAAAATATTATCCAGTGAACCGAAACAAGATTTCCTGATATATTTTTATTTTTAAAGAAATGAAAGAAAAATTTGACTTCAGGCGAGGCTCGAACTCGCGACCTACTGGGAATCTAGTCCAGCCGCTCTTCCAATTGAGCTACTGAAGCCCTGCCCGATTTGTCGAATTTTTCCTTCACATCTATTGCATTGGTTTATGGTACCAGTAGCGCCATCTATTACCAACTATGCTAGTTGGGCAACCGATATAATAGACTTTTCAGTTTATTGAATATCGTAAAGAAGTCGCTTTTACCCTTAATAATTGTTTTATATTATTTCGCATTAACACATGCTTGTGAAATATATTTTTATTTTTAAAGAAATGAAAGAAAAATTTGACTTCAGGCGAGGCTCGAACTCGCGACCTACTGGGAATCTAGTCCAGCCGCTCTTCCAATTGAGCTACTGAAGCCCTGCCCGATTTGTCGAATTTTTCCTTCACATCTATTGCATTGGTTTATGGTACCAGTAGCGCCATCTATTACCAACTATGCTAGTTAGGCAACCGATATAATAGACTTTTCAGTTTATTGAATATCGTAAAGAAGTCGCTTTTACCCTTAATAATTGTTTTATATTATTTCGCATTAACACATGCTTGTGAAATATATTTTTATTTTTAAAGAAATGAAAGAAAAATTTGACTTCAGGCGAGGCTCGAACTCGCGACCTACTGGGAATCTAGTCCAGCCGCTCTTCCAATTGAGCTACTGAAGCCCTGCCCGATTTGTCGAATTTTTCCTTCACATCTATTGCATTGGTTTATGGTACCAGTAGCGCCATCTATTACCAACTATGCTAGTTAGGCAACCGATATAATAGACTTTTCAGTTTATTGAATATCGTAAAGAAGTCGCTTTTACCCTTAATAATTGTTTTATATTATTTCGCATTAACACATGCTTGTGAAATATATTTTTATTTTTAAAGAAATGAAAGAAAAATTTGACTTCAGGCGAGGCTCGAACTCGCGACCTACTGGGAATCTAGTCCAGCCGCTCTTCCAATTGAGCTACTGAAGCCCTGCCCGATTTGTCGAATTTTTCCTTCACATCTATTGCATTGGTTTATGGTACCAGTAGCGCCATCTATTACCAACTATGCTAGTTAGGCAACCGATATAATAGACTTTTCAGTTTATTGAATATCGTAAAGAAGTCGCTTTTACCCTTAATAATTGTTTTATATTATTTCGCATTAACACATGCTTGTGAAATATATTTTTATTTTTAAAGAAATGAAAGAAAAATTTGACTTCAGGCGAGGCTCGAACTCGCGACCTACTGGGAATCTAGTCCAGCCGCTCTTCCAATTGAGCTACTGAAGCCCTGCCCGATTTGTCGAATTTTTCCTTCACATCTATTGCATTGGTTTATGGTACCAGTAGCGCCATCTATTACCAACTATGCTAGTTAGGCAACCGATATAATAGACTTTTCAGTTTATTGAATATCGTAAAGAAGTCGCTTTTACCCTTAATAATTGTTTTATATTATTTCGCATTAACACATGCTTGTGAAATATATTTTTATTTTTAAAGAAATGAAAGAAAAATTTGACTTCAGGCGAGGCTCGAACTCGCGACCTACTGGGAATCTAGTCCAGCCGCTCTTCCAATTGAGCTACTGAAGCCCTGCCCGATTTGTCGAATTTTTCCTTCACATCTATTGCATTGGTTTATGGTACCAGTAGCGCCATCTATTACCAACTATGCTAGTTAGGCAACCGATATAATAGACTTTTCAGTTTATTGAATATCGTAAAGAAGTCGCTTTTACCCTTAATAATTGTTTTATATTATTTCGCATTAACACATGCTTGTGAAATATATTTTTATTTTTAAAGAAATGAAAGAAAAATTTGACTTCAGGCGAGGCTCGAACTCGCGACCTACTGGGAATCTAGTCCAGCCGCTCTTCCAATTGAGCTACTGAAGCCCTGCCCGATTTGTCGAATTTTTCCTTCACATCTATTGCATTGGTTTATGGTACCAGTAGCGCCATCTATTACCAACTATGCTAGTTATGCCTAACTAGCATAGTTGGTAATAGATGGCGCTACTATACTAGTTATGCCTAACTAGCATAGTTGGTAATAGATGGCGCTACTGGTACCATAAACCAATGCAATAGATGTGAAGGAAAAATTCGACAAATCGGGCAGGGCTTCAGTAGCTCAATTGGAAGAGCGGCTGGACTAGATTCCCAGTAGGTCGCGAGTTCGAGCCTCGCCTGAAGTCAAATTTTTCTTTCATTTCTTTAAAAATAAAAATATATTTCACAAGCATGTGTTAATGCGAAATAATATAAAACAATTATTAAGGGTAAAAGCGACTTCTTTACGATATTCAATAAACTGAAAAGTCTATTATATCGGTTGCCTAACTAGCATAGTTGGTAATAGATGGCGCTACTGGTACCATAAACCAATGCAATAGATGTGAAGGAAAAATTCGACAAATCGGGCAGGGCTTCAGTAGCTCAATTGGAAGAGCGGCTGGACTAGATTCCCAGTAGGTCGCGAGTTCGAGCCTCGCCTGAAGTCAAATTTTTCTTTCATTTCTTTAAAAATAAAAATATATTTCACAAGCATGTGTTAATGCGAAATAATATAAAACAATTATTAAGGGTAAAAGCGACTTCTTTACGATATTCAATAAACTGAAAAGTCTATTATATCGGTTGCCTAACTAGCATAGTTGGTAATAGATGGCGCTACTGGTACCATAAACCAATGCAATAGATGTGAAGGAAAAATTCGACAAATCGGGCAGGGCTTCAGTAGCTCAATTGGAAGAGCGGCTGGACTAGATTCCCAGTAGGTCGCGAGTTCGAGCCTCGCCTGAAGTCAAATTTTTCTTTCATTTCTTTAAAAATAAAAATATATTTCACAAGCATGTGTTAATGCGAAATAATATAAAACAATTATTAAGGGTAAAAGCGACTTCTTTACGATATTCAATAAACTGAAAAGTCTATTATATCGGTTGCCTAACTAGCATAGTTGGTAATAGATGGCGCTACTGGTACCATAAACCAATGCAATAGATGTGAAGGAAAAATTCGACAAATCGGGCAGGGCTTCAGTAGCTCAATTGGAAGAGCGGCTGGACTAGATTCCCAGTAGGTCGCGAGTTCGAGCCTCGCCTGAAGTCAAATTTTTCTTTCATTTCTTTAAAAATAAAAATATATTTCACAAGCATGTGTTAATGCGAAATAATATAAAACAATTATTAAGGGTAAAAGCGACTTCTTTACGATATTCAATAAACTGAAAAGTCTATTATATCGGTTGCCTAACTAGCATAGTTGGTAATAGATGGCGCTACTGGTACCATAAACCAATGCAATAGATGTGAAGGAAAAATTCGACAAATCGGGCAGGGCTTCAGTAGCTCAATTGGAAGAGCGGCTGGACTAGATTCCCAGTAGGTCGCGAGTTCGAGCCTCGCCTGAAGTCAAATTTTTCTTTCATTTCTTTAAAAATAAAAATATATTTCACAAGCATGTGTTAATGCGAAATAATATAAAACAATTATTAAGGGTAAAAGCGACTTCTTTACGATATTCAATAAACTGAAAAGTCTATTATATCGGTTGCCTAACTAGCATAGTTGGTAATAGATGGCGCTACTGGTACCATAAACCAATGCAATAGATGTGAAGGAAAAATTCGACAAATCGGGCAGGGCTTCAGTAGCTCAATTGGAAGAGCGGCTGGACTAGATTCCCAGTAGGTCGCGAGTTCGAGCCTCGCCTGAAGTCAAATTTTTCTTTCATTTCTTTAAAAATAAAAATATATTTCACAAGCATGTGTTAATGCGAAATAATATAAAACAATTATTAAGGGTAAAAGCGACTTCTTTACGATATTCAATAAACTGAAAAGTCTATTATATCGGTTGCCTAACTAGCATAGTTGGTAATAGATGGCGCTACTGGTACCATAAACCAATGCAATAGATGTGAAGGAAAAATTCGACAAATCGGGCAGGGCTTCAGTAGCTCAATTGGAAGAGCGGCTGGACTAGATTCCCAGTAGGTCGCGAGTTCGAGCCTCGCCTGAAGTCAAATTTTTCTTTCATTTCTTTAAAAATAAAAATATATTTCACAAGCATGTGTTAATGCGAAATAATATAAAACAATTATTAAGGGTAAAAGCGACTTCTTTACGATATTCAATAAACTGAAAAGTCTATTATATCGGTTGCCTAACTAGCATAGTTGGTAATAGATGGCGCTACTGGTACCATAAACCAATGCAATAGATGTGAAGGAAAAATTCGACAAATCGGGCAGGGCTTCAGTAGCTCAATTGGAAGAGCGGCTGGACTAGATTCCCAGTAGGTCGCGAGTTCGAGCCTCGCCTGAAGTCAAATTTTTCTTTCATTTCTTTAAAAATAAAAATATATTTCACAAGCATGTGTTAATGCGAAATAATATAAAACAATTATTAAGGGTAAAAGCGACTTCTTTACGATATTCAATAAACTGAAAAGTCTATTATATCGGTTGCCTAACTAGCATAGTTGGTAATAGATGGCGCTACTGGTACCATAAACCAATGCAATAGATGTGAAGGAAAAATTCGACAAATCGGGCAGGGCTTCAGTAGCTCAATTGGAAGAGCGGCTGGACTAGATTCCCAGTAGGTCGCGAGTTCGAGCCTCGCCTGAAGTCAAATTTTTCTTTCATTTCTTTAAAAATAAAAATATATTTCACAAGCATGTGTTAATGCGAAATAATATAAAACAAGATTTCCTGATACTTAAAATATTTTTTACTCTCCGGAATAAAAAGTTTGAAGTTGAACTTTAGTATGGAGTGCTTCTACTGTTGTTAGGAAAGACGATTTTTATTCCGGTGATTTAAAAATAATTTTCGTACCAGAAAATGTTCTTTAGGTTCTCTAGATAATGTTTCTAATCCGTTTTACCTTGTACCTTTTTCTAACTTTTTTGTACAAATCAATGTATGAAACTTGCCATGATTCTTTCGTAAAAGAGTGTTGGAAAAAAACAATTTTCAGGATATTACTGCCATTCTTCTTCGAAGTCTCATATATTATGTATACCTACAAAAATTAGGGAATTCATTAAACGGCTTTAAAGTTACTAATTTGCATTATATGCATCTTTTTAAAATTAGTGTTCAGGTTTGTTTGACCTTTTTAGATTGATTGTTAAAAGTATTCATTGTTACCTAGAATTCGTTTTTTTCGATCGCTCGATCATATCAGTCGTAAAAAGGAAGGTAAAAAAGCAAAATTAAATAATGCAAGCAAATATTTTTTTCAAAAAAAATATTTTAAAACCTGCTTATACAAATTAAAAAGCAGACAGGCTTAGGGAAAAGACGGGGATATTATAATTGATCACGCCCAAATGCCAGAGGCTCATCGCCTTGAGGCCGCCAACCGTCGACTTGGCCACGGAGATTAAAATTATCTGTTATTATTTGTCAGTCACGTTTTCCTTTCTTGACAATATTATAAAAACTTTGTTGTGAGTGTTAGCAACACTCAGAACAAAGTTTTTATAATGTTCTTTTATTGCTAGTATTTCAATATTTAAAAAATCGTTATTCACGTCTGTTGATTCTTAATTGGTTTTCTTAACTACACCATCATAAAATGTGTCTTTTGATGTCATTTAGGTAAAGTAAAAGGTATTAAATCAATAGTTTTCCTCTTTTGTCAATCCAGAGCAAAAACGAAAATAAAATGGACAGCAGAATTTTGTCTCTCATCCATATTCTATACTGTATTCTAACCAACTGTGCTAAAATCGTCCGGAATTTCAATTAAAAGTATGCATTTGTAGATATGGAATAAACATCTAGTAAACAAATTTAACGTCGTCACATAAAAGCAGCTTTGGAGATCAGTTATTTTAATGGTTCACAATAATTTGGATTCAAAACTCGTTAAAGTATGAATTTAGAATAGTTCCATCTTTCAATACGAAAAAATATTTAAGCGCCATGCTTTGGAAGTGAACAAAACTGTTGATACGGTAAAATATATTTTACTTATTTTTATTTTACGATTTTCCCGGCATGCTTTAAATTCCACCATCGTTACTCGTATATTTGACTAATGAAAATATTGATTACGCGAAATAATTACATCTCCTTGTCTTCACACGCCACAACAAGGGCTTCCACCAAGGCTCTAAAACTTTATTAATAACAAACATGGCCGCAACAAATCCAGAGAACATTATACCGTTCAAATTAACAAATAACAGAGCGAAGGTTCGGCCAGTTTCAGGTTATTGTTCGTGATTTGCAGAAACTACTCGTAGTTAATTAATGGATAAAGATATTTATACAACAAATTCGTAATATAGTATAGTGTATAAACATCCGCTCGCAGATTGATTCTCGAACAATTGTACCGTTTACCCCAATAAGTAGTTGTTGGGGTAAAAGTAAGTACTCAATATATTTAATTCAGTCCTTATGTATTTATTATTTACCTTTGATCCATGAAATAACTTTTCCGATATCAACCACAGAGCCTACAAAAGTCTATAGGTATTGCTAAAATTGTAATTTTTTATATTTATAACAATTCGTAGTTATCTTCGTAGTATCTGCAGAAAAAGTCTTTTGAGTGCGGGAATCTATTGTTTGTGTCAAAATCAATACGTCTAAATTATTTTACAGCTCCAAGATTAATTAACAAGAATAAGGTAAGGTAGAACTGGATCCCACGCAACCCTGCTCCCACCTCTTGAGTATATTATAATGTTCTTTCATTCCGACTCAACATACGAAACGTTTTTACTACCTATTTTTTTTGTCTTATTTTTCTGAACCGTAGACCTGGCAGAAGGAAAAATTGTATGTGCAACACGAGAAGAAATTATTACATCTCTATCCACGTACTTGCCACCCTCGCTTACTTTCCTTCCTCTTATTTTTTTTCTTCTCTCATATCCATAATTATTCTACCAATGTCCTTGGATGTGTAATCCACTGATTGGCTCCCAGTTGGAAACCAGCGTCGGGCTTCGGCTTCCGGCTGGAATCCATTTGGTGCAGCCGTGAGACATGGCCAATTATTTACTAATCTATATGTATATACTTTTTAATATAATGTAATAAAATAAGGTGAACCGCGGTACACCTTGATTTGATTTTTTTCGTTGTTTGTGATGACTGTATTTTTGTTTATGTGCTACTTATTTTTTTCTTTTGTTTAAATATGTATTGTTTTGTTTTTGTTTTTTGGGGGCATGTCTCAGGACTGCTCCAATAAAGGCATTTCTTTCTTTTTTTCCTTGTGGCATAGTGTACTAGTTTCGGTAGTTTCGGAGATAAAGGTGAATTATCAATTTCAGTCTCATTTCTTGAATAACCTTTAAAATATTTATGTTATAATAATCAAAAAATTTCTTATGATTTCCAAATTTCAAAAATTTTCTTACGATCATTATTATCCACTATTTTTTAACATACATGTAATATAATCGACTTGAACCATGATAAGGAATTCAGGGTGAATAAATCTATCGCACGCAGATTGTTGATGGGCCGCAGCACTGATCACGTCAAGAACATACATTTACGACAAAAACTCGCTTTATCTACTTTACAGACTTAATATCACATCTGTTGATGCAAAATTTAGTCAAATATGGCTTCGGTTGAAAATGGCGGTTTTAGATAACACGATTATCAAAATGTAGAGCAGATAGAGTTTGCGCACTAATATTGGTGACCACCGCCCGCCGGACTGCGATAATACTTCGACAAACTTACTAATTTTTCCGCGTCCACTATTTCTACTTTTACCTGGGAAGAATAAATGAGAATTACTTTGGTTATTGCATAGTTATATTCGCAGAGTCAAACCTTTTTGTAGTTTAGATTGTTGATGGTCTCAATTCTCAAACAATGAAATTGTACGGCTCTGTAATTTGCGGAGTAATATGTTTTTTTTTGCTTATTTAAATGATAATTTACTAATACTGTATGTATGTATGTATGTATCTTCACGCCAGATCCCTAACGGGGTAGGCAGAGAGTGCCTTACTAATATTGTATATGTAGTAATATTAGTTGTATGTATAATGGAAACAGAGTCTTGCTTTTGAAATAGATAACTCATATACTCATACTTACTCCTTAGTCGGTACCCTAATCCATAACAGTAATCCAATTTAGCGTTCTATAGACCACGTACTCATTGAAAATAGAATTGTAATTTAGAAGTTTAAATGAAAATACAACATATAATTCAAATTAATACCCGAAAACAATTAGTTTTGAGTCTTAAGCGGGATATTATAAGCTGTAATATTAGAGCAGGTAATATTTATATTAGCAAATAATTAGCGTAGAAATCAGTTTGTATAAACAATGTATAAAATAATACACTTGCATAAAATACCCCTTAAAGTTTTTGTTTTGTTACCTATATTGCAGTAGTGATTTTTGAAAATCTTTTAAATTATTCAAGGAATGCATGAAAAAAATCGTTCGTTCATATTTTATAGTTTTACAGTATATTTAATAATAGGTCAAATCTTTGATACCTTATTCAATTCTACGAAGTTCTTCGGATCAGTTAGTAGGTAATTAAATATATTTGAGTTATAGGTGTACTACTGTATAATCGGTTAAACATTTTTAGATTTGAATTTCGGGTTTACCTATTTAAATTTGAATATTAGTTTTATTATATTGGATTAGGTCTTTTTTTGCCTATTAGTTTTATTATATTGAATTAGGTCTCTTTTTGCTAGATTGTCAATGTAAGCCATGTAAGCCAAACCATTTTCGTTCATATGTCAACGATCGCCTTGTAAAAACATATTAAGTACATACTTAATATACTGTACTTGAATAACAAAATCATTAATTCCTGCTAGTCCAAGCCTTGAGTTATGTAGTACATATGAAAACATTTACAATATTGCTTTATTCGACCTTAATAGTAACTTAACTTCAAGTCTATGTTGTCGAAATCCAAAGATAATGAGACGTATTAAAGCATACATGCAGATACGCAGTTGTGTTTATTCAATTTTTTTTATGTAATGGTAGTAGAATCCAGTTTACATAGATGTCAAGTGATGACTACAGCCTATAGAAACCCACATAAAAACCAAGGTCAAAATGCAGATGCGTTACCACTCCTGAGGCCTAAGGTGTTATACCTCTGTGCCGGAAATTACAGGGCCGTATATTACCACCTGATCGGAATACGATAGTGCTGGACACTACCATTTAGCGGCAAGTATATTAGGTAATGCGGTGGTGCCTACGCCCGCGAGCTCCGTCACTGGAGCTCTACTACGCTGATTGTGATGAAGCTTATTGACACCTCCAAGCACATTACCAAGCCAGTATTATTTTTTAGGTAGTGGAAAACTTCCGAATAATGGATAAATCTTATAATATCCTATTATAACATGTTCACCCGATGCGGGGTTTGGACCCAGGGTAGCAGTAGTGTCCTACTACAACTACACTAATCTTACAGTTTAAAAGCCTTACTGTATTGTATAAAATCAATTCAAATATTTGTTTCGCTAAATTTAAACATAAACAGAATAAACCAAAACCAATTCAAGAAAAAAATAATACAACGGCGTACTAAGAGTAGGTACGGCAATCAGTTGAAAGAAAAAAACACCTGGAGTAAGTAATTCTTACACAGTACAATTTATTGCTAGCACTTAGCGGCCTCCGACAAACGCTTGCTTAAGTCAGACAGTAAAGAGGCTGAAGATCCTGTACTGTATATTAATAAGTATATTTGTAGGAAGAAACACATAGGAACACTTTGTTCACGCTTTTAGAGGATTTTAATTTTAACAGTTCACATTGATGTTAAGTGATGATTGTGGCGGATTTACAAATTTGCGGCCTGTAGGCTAGGCTCATTTTTTGCCGCCCCTAAATTTTGATATCGTAGTCCACAATCATATCCATTACAGAACAATTAAGAGAGAAGAAGATACGAGTATGTATATATAGCTAACTTTCGATGACAATATAGAAGCACTATTGCGATTTTTTGAAAATTCATGATCATCGAAGTATACAGCGATTAAACTTTAGCTATTATTTATGTAAAGATATTGAAATATTTAGCATTGTTTATAGGACTATAATTCGTTTTTAGTTAAATAATTTAATTTCCCTCCAACTTTCGATGTTGTGTGTGTACATATTTTTTTTATTTTTTAAATCGAAATATAAATATATTTGTGAATAAATCTGCCACCCCTTTAAACTTGCCGCCCTAGGCTCCAGCCTACTCAGCCTGCTGGTAAATCCGCCACTGGCCTATAGTCACTTACACAAAGACCAGAGGTCAGAATGCATGCGTTACCACTCCTGAGGCCTAAGGTTTGTTAGCCTCTGTGTCGGAAATTACAGGGCCGTACACTACCACCTGACCAGAACATGATAGTGCTGAATACCTACCGTTTAGCAGCAAGTAGATTAGGTAATGCGCTGGTGCCTACTCCCGCGTGCTCCGTCACTGGAGCTCTCAGTCAAATTTTACTTATCCTACTGGATAGTAAAATTTGACTGACAGTATATACAATGCAGGCTTTCCCCTCTGTCAAAGTACAAGCCCAATTGCCTGTCGCTTAGAAGTTTAAATGTGTGCGTGAAATAGTAGGTATATGTATTTTGTTACAGTGAAGGTGTGAGTTTCGTAGTAATAGACGATTTTTGTAGTGTGTTTGTGCGTTACACGCATTGATTGACATATATCCATACATTATTTAACATTCCCACTCAATATTTGAACCAACTAGCTTTGTGTATTCCATGTACAGACATGCATAATATGTAGTTTGCCATTGTGTATCAATTACCGCTGGCATCCCTTTATGCTTACAAATAAATGAGTTCAAATATTATGTAACATATTGATTATAGAAATTGTATTGCAGTAAACAAATTATTGTATTCAGCAAACATTGGTTTTAACAATATGATTTGTAGTCAATAGTCATTATAGCAATGTATTTCAAATCTCAGATGGAAATATTAAATTCTCCTGGAGATATTCTGAATTTATTAGTCAAAAAGTGGCTAAGTGCAAGTCGACCTGTGTATGAAGGGTTCTGTAGATGAAATGTATGTACATTTTTAACCGACGAAAAAACGGAGGAGGTTCTCAAGTCGACGCGTATATTTTGTATGTATGACCACGCATAACTTTTTATTGAGTAGTCCGATTTGATCATTCTTTTTTTATTGGATGTTGGTCTTATACAAATTTTAAAACAAAATTCCAGTCTAGAGGGTACAAAAATAGGAAATGATTGTTGATTCGCTCCTTGATTTCAACGTGGTTACGCGTACCTTTACGTACGCGTAACTTTTTTCAGAGTTGTCCGATTTTGATAATTGTATATTATTTATGACTAAAGGTTGACAGACAAGCAGATGGGCCAGATGGAAATGGTCACCACCGCATATGAACGTTTGCAACACTAGGAGAGCTGCCAACGAGCTAACAGCTCTAAAGGAGTTTTTGACGCCATTTTTAGAACCCCATATTATATATAGCACCTAGGGAACACGTCAGAGGGAGGTTCGTTCAATAATTATCGGGAGTTTAATTTTCAGTTTATGGAAGTAACATATCTCAAAAACTATTTACTATATTTCGTTCTAACAAATTTTTATATGGTTCTAGATTTTCTACTCTCTAATTATTTTTTTTTAAGAATATGAGAGGGAGACACTGTTTTACCAATTTGGAAGTGTCTATCTTTTCAAACGCTTTCAGAATAAATAAATGGTTTTAAACCTCAACGACATTAACAAAAGATTCTATCTATAGACACTACATATTATTATGTATAAGTTTGATGAAAAAAAAGTTCTTTTAGTCTGAGACTATGGAGTTTCAAGTATGGAGACACTCCATATTGGCTAAGGGACCCTAAAAAACTATTGAACTGTTCACTTTGAACAGGTAAACAGATTTTTTACGAAAGAGAATACGTATCTCATACTCGTTGTAGAGCCTATCCTGCTTGCTCATTAATAACACATATTATACAATAAATGGAGAATGGTACTTTTTATAGATACAAAACTATTATATTACTTGAGTCCCAACATATTAACATAAGGAAAGTGGATAGAAATAAAAGTATAAGTATTGCATTCAGAGCAAGAACTTTCTCACTTAATCCGTATTTTATTTGAACTGGTAAAACTGCTATTTGCTTCTATACGCCCTTTAGCGTGCGTTTAATGTCAGAGGCAGACGCTCGCTCGCCGTCACTTTGCATATGAGGGCAACGGCGAATGCGGGATAAATCCTGGGATAACTTTATCTCACAATTTCTTCTAGCCTTCACTGATTTTTAAAACGGTTTTCCTAGTATTGTATTTATTTGTTTGAGAATCGTCCAGGTAATAAATATTGAAACTATTGAAAAGAGTTTCATTTATAGAGCAAATAGAACACTGACGTACACAAATACATGACGACTTAAATTGCGTTATCAAATTTAATAAACTATAATAAAATAGCGTTATTGCATAAACGAAGAGCATTATTAAATTTTTGAAATTTTAAAACAAAATTTATTTAATTTTAATAAACTTTTTATAAAATTAATCAACCGAAACAAAATTATTCAAATGTACCTGCAATTTCAATGAGCATTGTTTGACTCATGTTCATTCGAATGGGCATATTTTATAGAAAAGCGGCCAAATGTGAGCGGTCTCAGGGTTCCGTACAATTAATTAATTTTCTATCTAAAAAGTCACAGTATAACAATAATTCAAGCATGGTATAACCGAGCTTTGGTAGGATTTTTATATCATGTTTTTTTTTAAATTATGTTTAGATACGAGCTACGCATTATTGAAATATGAATAGTATTTTTCAAAATAACAGAGCATAAAAATTTGAAAATGATTTTTTTTATCAATAGATTACAGGAAAACTTTTAAGAGTAAAGCCTTAATATTTAAAGTTTGGACTAAGTAGGTGTACCACGGGCAATGACCGAAGTTAATTAAGTGATTTCTCTATCGTACGTAACGTCTCTATGTGTTTCTTTACACGCTGGTAGGTGGCGGGCAGGCTCGCTTCACAAAAGCTGTGAAAAAGGAATTTTAAATCTAAATACTATGAAACCGTTATACAAGCTTTATAAAAGCTTCATAGCATCAAAACTGTAGAGTAAAGGTCACGTAATTTACATTATATGGCACCCTTTCACAGTAAAGGGGTAATTTGAAAAGTATCCACGGTACATAATGCATTGCGCTGCAGATCTGTAAATCCAATTTCCATTGAAGGTGGCAGGGAATCGAATCTAGACGGCGATTGCGGCCAGGTACGAGCGAGTTAAATCCGAATTTCACTTTGCCTACATTCTTCTTTACTCGATAAATTATAAAATTCAACCAATAGAAATGTTCCGAGGTATACGAAGATAAGTAATCGTGGTTTGTGGATTAAATAACCGGAACGTAATAGAACATAAAATGTTACTTTATGCTTGAACTTCGTTGACGGAATAGGTAGATATATAAAATTAATGTACACTGAAACAATTTGTCGTTATTGTGCCTATTTGTGTCCTTTGTAATAAACTTTGTGAGGTAGGCCATCACTCCTAGGTCAAAGTAACGATACAATTCCTAGTTCCAAGAAAATGCTATTTTATCATTATCATATTATTCCCAGTGCCTCTTTCAGAGCTTGATAAAGTTCCCAGTGAATGCCCGGAGGCTCATCATCACTATCTATGAGACTCATTAATCGTGCATTCGTGAATACATGCACGATATGACACATATGTAAGAGACAATCTACTATCATATTAAGAAACACATGATTTCCACTGGGAAGGTAATTAATTACAAAAATGTTCAATCTCAGGTCTTACCCCTGGGCCCTAAAACCTAGCAGTAATAACTACGATCCACCAAGGCATTGAAACATAAAAAACATGACTTGAGGTACGATTCCGAACTCCGCTGCACGCAGCAGTGCTGGCGCTGCTCGCTTGCTCGTGTGTTTTTTTTTTATGTAATGAAAGTGGCAAACAAGCATGGAGTTCATATTGATGTTAACTGATTACTGCAGCCTATAGACACCCACACAAAGACTATAGGTCAAAATGCAGATGTGTTACTACTTCTGAGGCCTAAGGTGTTATACCTCTGTGCCGGAAATTACAGGACCGTACATTACCACCTGACCGGAACACGATAGTGCTGAATACTGCCATTTAGCGGCAAGTATATTAGGTAATGCGGTGGTGCCTACGCCCGCGAGCTTCGTTACTGGAGCTCTACCACCAGTGACGTTGGCCAGGCTTAGTATCTATACACCACAAATAGTTTCATTCGAATCCGTACAGTATCTTCGGAGATAGTCCAGTATCCTGGACAAAGGGACAAACAGACAGACAAAAAAATTTAAAAATCATTGAAAAGTGTTGTAATACTATTTTAACATCGCCCCCAATTGGTTTTTCGTAAATATATACAATGTATATAATATATACAATATATACAATTATATAATATATACAATAAATATAATATATACAATTTTACTGCTTTATTATATGTAATAGATTACATTCCGAGCCACGCGACAATGTCGCGGCATCAACGCAATAGAAAATCGAGAAATATGGTGATGAGGCAGCACTACAAGCACTGTTGCGTGCAGCGGAGTTCGGAATCGTACCTTTATATTTAGCAAATAAATATCCTCACATTTTATGCATCCCTTATTATCTGCCCCGCGGTCGCTAATCCTAAAAAACGATTCTTTAATAAGCTTCACAAAACTTTCTCTTAAAAGGCCGTTCGTTTAATGAATCTGACTTTCTTTTGTGGCAAGAAAAGGGAATCCTTAAAAAAATCTTCTTCATTCACATCAGTTGGTTTCCTCCCGGGATCTAAAAAGTTACGTATACGTTAAATCATAATAAGAAGGACACAAAATAATGACTCCTAAAGTTGTGCTCTTGTAGAAATAATAATATGTAGATTGTCATTTTATTATATTCCGTCGCAATATGAACTAATGATGGCTACAAAATCTTGTGGGATACTTTCTGTCCTTTGTCTTTATTTCGGCGACATGGGTTAAAGAACGTGAAGATGTTTTTATTTTACTTAATTTTATCTATGATGATGATGTAACTTTGCTTTGTACTACAGTCACAGTCTAAATAAAACGAATGTGTTAATTACCTTTATCATCCAACGAACGTGTAATGTCAGAGCAATCGTGCGGGGCATTCGACGCGAGGGAGGGAGGGGGCGGTACCAAGTACCCCCTACAAAAATTGACATCTACTTGGTACTCAGCGATAAGGGGTGCTAGATTTAAAATTTATTTTACTAAGTTATTGGAAATAATATATTGAATTGATGTGAACTTTACAGTTAATATTTATTCTAATTTTCATTTATTAATAATGTCTGTTATATTTTACACTTAATGTACATACTTACTTCACTAAAAACGAAAATATCTATAAAGAAAACTCTAAATATTTTTTTTGTATGTATGTATTTGATATTCGGATCAGGTATATTAGATGGAGTTAATAACGTATTGATAAATATTAGGATCGGTACCTACATTATAATAGGGAATATTCATGATATTTTTTTTCGTCTTAAATTAATCATTTATTATATCGTAGAAAATTTATAAATGGGCTTGAAAATATAACAGTTATTTTTCAAAGTGTTTGAAGCTCTTGAAACGCCGTCACATTACACGTCGAGTGTTTTTTACTCTTAACTTTTGAGTTACTTCATACGTATTTTCAATTTTAATTGCTCTACAAATCACAGAAGAAGCCAAAACACCATCTTACAAGTATTGTATAGTACCTAAGTGCAAAAATAGTGTTAGAAAAACACCCGGCAAAGTGATTTTTCATATTTCAAGAGATGCAAAAATGTGAAAACAATGGTGTAAGACGATGAGAAGGGATTATATATCTGCGAAATCGTGTTTATATTGTTCTGAAGATCATTTTAACGTAAGTATACTCTTTTTATATACAGCTTAGTGTAAATTAGTAAGAAGTAAGTTTTTCATTAGCTATTGAGTATTAGAAAATTCGATTAACTACAAAATAACTAATTCGGTAACACTGTAACCTTTCTGTTGCACATTATGCTCAGATATAATCCGCGCTTCAACAACACTTATGTCTCCATCTCGTTTCACTTGAACATATCCAACTGCTGAGTCACTGTAAGATTCTCGTTCTCTAAGATCTGAAATATACAAGTACTAAAAACTGTCCATGTAAATCAGGATATCACTTTATAAACATCAAATCATTTTTTTGTTTTTTTTACGACTCGGTTAGTCCAGCGGTGTGAGATGACCGTTTGATTCGTAGGGTCGCGGGTTCGATCCCCGCACCGGGACAAATGTTTGTATACAGATATTTGTTTCGGGTCTGGGTGTTTGTGTATATGTTGTCTGTGTACAACGGCACCCACGACACAGGCTTATAACTTCTGTGGGGCTGTGAGTGTAAGCGTATTTTATTTTATTTTTTATTTTATTTTACTGGTGGCACCTAGTGCTCCAGTGACGGAGCTCGCGGGCGCCGCATTGCCTAATATTCTTGCCGCTAAATGGTGGTGTTCAGCACTATCGTGTTCCGCTCAGGTGGTAAAGTATGCATAGGGTGTGCATACTGTTCGTACAAATTGAGGACAACTTGTTTCTTAAATAAAAAATATTAAATCATAAACATGTAATTTCATAAGATTTTCAGTTCATGTTATGATCATATTATGATTATAACTCGATTTTCTAATCGAGGTGTTAATAGTGTGCGTTATTCCCGTTACATGTTGTATATTATGAACTCGTAACTAAAACAATAGGTACACACATTTACTAATGCAAAATAAGTTACGGTCAAGCTTTGTTCCTAACTAGTTCTAATTTAGTCGAAACACAGTTTTGACTAGCAAGGAATATTTTCAGGGTTATTTTACGAGTGGCGTAGCGAAGTAGATAAAATGAAACGGCTAGAGCCGGAGCAACGAAAGGGTTTAATCAAAGCGAGACTGCTTCTTCCCGAGGATGTAGTAAATAGTCCACACAAACCCCACTCGCGCAGGGATTTTCTGATACACTTCCGACCATCACATCAATGAAATTGCTTAGAAGTGGTTACATTATTTGCATACTGAACAGCGCTTGTTAAAGAGGATGCCTATATAATAAAAACCGATTTTTTACGTGTAGTTATCTACCTATTCGGACTTAAATTTGATAAATCATATAATATCTAAAATAACATTAATATCGCGCGAAATTCGAAGCCTTATTTCCGATTTAGTACTTTTCACATTACGAATGTTTTTAAAGTACAAGAATGTTTGATCATGAGCATTAATGTGGTTATCGTTTATTTTTATTAATGATACAATTTATGACGTAACATGTTTACGAACAGCGTCTCTACTCTAACATCCATTAGCTAAATCAATCCAACAAAATGCGTCTTAATCGTCGACAAATAAATACAATTACACATTTGAAAAGAAACAAAGAATATAGGATACACATATTCGTATTAGTCACGGAGATTAAAGGAACAGGATAATACAACAAAAACAATACACGTGTAAATTATTTGCAGGTATCATAATAAGGTAAGATGTTCAGCGATGATGTGTTCCAATACTTCCAATACTTTTTTGATGCATGTACATAACTGCTTTACATATTTATTAATTTTTAGATAGTTTGTTTTAAGGTTTTTATAAAAAATATTTGCTACTTGTTTGTATTATACTTCCAATTGGATTGTAGCGTGTATCCCTACAGCTATGAATGATAGTTTTGATAGATTGATAAAGTATTTATTTAAAACACATTTGATTTAAATGATATGCAATGATAGTGAGTGCGCGCGGTGCTTGATTATTGCGAACTGAATATGATATATAAGAATGGACGTCATGCGGATAAAAATTTGATGGGACAAAATGTTCGGTGTTGCACCGTACATCTTCCGGGAGAGGAAGGAAAGAAGATGATGAAAGGATGCTGATTTCAAAAAAATATAAAAGTGAACGCAGTGGATTCGATTTGCGGCTGGTGCTCAGGCGTCGGTGCGTCGGGAGAGGCGCGCGCGGGGCGCTGGGGCGGGCAGCAACGAGCTCCGCGCGTGTCACTTCTTCTCCGGTTGCATTTCTTGATAAGCGCAATTGATATGAGCGCCATTGGCGTAGTGCGAATATTACGCTCATTGTAATGATAACTCCCATGATGATGTATATCATTACGTATTGAGTGACGTCATGAGATGACGTTCTCTCTGCTAGACAACACCTTATGAGGCTCACGTTGGACGGCTGGGTCAAGAACCTGATGCAGAAGGCAGTGCTACTTGACACGGCACGAATAGTGAGGATGTTCCTCTCTCTGCGTCCCTAACCACCGGTAGCTTGGACCCTGTTCCCGCTGCCGGCGGCAAGCTATTTTTTATTTTTTTTTTATATATATATGTATTTGTTTTTGATATATATATATATATGTCGGAGCAAGAAGTTTATTGTTGGTTCTGTAAAGTACTAGGCTATAGAAATACCTTGCTAAAAATATTATTTTAAGTTAATTTGATTTGTTAGATTTTGTTATCGTTTAAAATCATTATTTCATTTAAAGAGTAATTGTATTATAAAAGTACATTACCGAGTTGAGGGTAGGCCTCGAGCGGGGTCGAGGCGCCATCTGACAGATCGCCGTTAACGGAGGTTATAAAATGTGTCGTTGTTGATCGAGGTGGATCATTCTTTGGTTGGACAGTGGAGCACTATTTGATTGGCGAAATAAGATCGGTGTCGCGAACCCGCTGCTCGTTGTACTTAAAAGTTTAAAAGTGTAATTATATCAAAGAGTTTTGAGTGTAAAGTTAAGCAGTGATATTCTGTTAAAGTGATTAAATCTGACTGATAATAGTGACTTATTGTTTTGTGCTAGCATTTAACCATCAAGACGCCCACTTAACACATAACCACTAATGATGATGTCGAGATTAACGTTCTTTCTCCGACATATATATATATTATATATGTAAAAAATATAAAATGAATTCGAAAATAAATGAGTGAAATAATAATAATAAAAAATATCTGGATCTAGCTCACGAGATTGTCGGCATGTGGCATGTGGTTGTGGCGATCATTGTACCGATAGACGTTTCGGTCAATGGCCTTATCGCTAAGAGTCTCGACCAACACCTTAAGAGACTCGCGTTGGGCGGCTGGGTCAAGGGCTTGGTGCAGAAGGCTGTACTCCTCGACACGGCACGAATAGTGAGGAGGTTCCTCTCTCTGTGTCCCTAACCACCGGTAGCTTGGGCCCTGTTCCCGCTGCCAGCGGCAAGCTATTTTTTATTTTTTTTATATATATTTGTTTTTTATACTTATATATATAAAAAGATATTTAATAAGTTTTAAAATAAATGAGTGATATAATAATAATAAGGAGGCAGAGCAGCTTGTGGCGAGCTGTTGGTGAGTAGCGACACCACCCCCTACCATCATCTCGAATTCCTCCGAGAGAACTGGGCTCCGCCTCGTCCGCCACACAGGGGTACGGCCGGACAGAGCATCAGGTCTCTCACCTCTGGCTTGCCTTCATTGGCCGGTCCGAGTGGGCCGCTAGAGGTATGGCATTTGCAGATTTGCAGAAATTTGGATAATGGGCTGTTGTCTAAATTTCTGCAAGAGCCATACACTCGGGGGTGGAAGTGTCTAAAGGCATAATAACGGGGAAGCCCGCTCCGAGCTCGAGATTACTCGCTCGTGATGGTGAAACCGGGGCCATACCTCTCGACACCCCCAGCCTCTCTCAACAGTGTTGCCCCCCGTAGACCATCGGGTTGGCTGTTTGAGGGGCCCACCAAGGAGAGGCGAGTCACCACCTGCCTAAAGTAGGATTCGATAATCAGATGTTGAATATAGGCAGGTGCCGGATCTCACTCCATAGGCCCAGCTAGCTAGTCCCCCCAGCTCACCTACATAGCCCAAAGTTTGGTGAATCACTTATCATTACAATAGTCCCATTATATTCTGCGGGGTTCGTCTGTGTCTGTATTAACTATTGATGCAGTCAGAGAGAGGTGCCGCCGCATATAACTCATTACAAAGTAGATCAAAATTCTCGAGGGCCTCTACGTGTTGGACCCCCCCATGTCCCCATGTGCGCAAGCCTGACAAAGGTCCGGGGTTCAAATTGGACCCAGTGCTGACGAGAGATAATAATAATGGCAACCCATTATACGTGCCACTGCTGGCCACGAGTCTCTCCCCTTTTTGGGGGGGGTGGTCTGTAGCTTACTCCACCACGCTGCTCCAATGCGAATTGGTGGAGATACGGGTTACGGATACGGGTAGGCCAACACCCTGTCGGATGTTTTCAAACCGCCCATAAGGTCTCCGAACAGGTTTTAACGACTGCTATCTATCGATAGCAACCGGGACCGATGGCTTAACGTGCCCTCCGAAGCACGGAAACGCGCATTTTAATTTTCCACTAGCTGTCACCCATCACAAATCTTACCGTGCCCGTAATGCTTAACGGAGTAGATTGTTTATGATCTACACCAGCCGCGGGGCCATGCGCACTTCTAGGCCTGTTTACCGCATTTAATATAGAATAAATAAATATTAGGTTGCAGTTGGACTTTCTATGCACCAAAACATAAAATCTTGGCCTCAGAAGTGAAAATGTATAAATTTTGACACCTTTTTTAAATACAATTTTTGTGTCGACGCATTCATGATCCAGTATTTTATTGTATCACATTTATGTTGGCTTATTCCAAGACACATATCTTCTTCGGTATATCACTGATGCGCATTGTAATATAAAGAAATAAAGCGAAATATCTATAACAGGAAAGTTTTATTTGTATACTGTTTCCCCTATCCAAAAGTTATGCTAGAATGTTGTTTAGCGATGATTTCTGCTATTGTATTCTATCTTTCCTCTTATTAATGAGAGGGTTCAACGGTTCAACGGTTTAAACAACAGCAGTGTTTTGAAACAGAATAAGCAAACCTCGACAAATCGGAACAGAGTTTAGTTCAATTAAATATGGAAATAGAAGTTTCTTCGATTCGCGCGCGTTATTTATTGAAACGACTTTCTGATGGATGTTTATATAGAGTATATAAGACTTTATGTTATTAATTTGAACTGGGTAGGTAGGTATACCCTGAGGCCTTCAGGTATGCCAACAAAATGATGGTTGAATACCTCTTAGTTGAGTCACAAAATACTTTTGAATATTGTAACAAAGAGAACATTCTTTATCTGCTCTATAGCTGCGATCATTTGAATATTACAGTTTATTGTTGTTTTACTTATGAAAATAATGTAATTATAATAATAATGGCAACCCTTTATACGTCCCACTGCTGGGCACGAGTCTCTCCCCTTCTTGGGAGGAGGCCTGGAGCTTACTCAACCACGCTGCTACAATGCGGGTTAATGGAGATAAGGGTTAGTGGCCAACCCGCTGGCGGATGTTTTCAAACCCCCCATAAGGCCTCCGACAAGGCTTAACGACTGCTATCTATCGAAAGCAACCGGGACCGACGGCTCAACGTGCCCTCCGAAGCACGGAAATGCGCATTTTAATTTGCCACTAGTGGTCACCCAACACACACCCGACCGCGCCCGTATCACTTGACTGAGTAGATCGCTTGTGATCAACACAAGGAGCGGGGCCATACGCGCTTCCAAAAAAAAAAACTGTATTAAATAATAATTAGCTGACACGGCGAGCTTCGATTCGCTCACGTGCCACCATATTTGGTACCTAGTGCGATTCGACCTCGAGCTCCGTTACTGTAGTGCCACCGGTAGTATGGTTACACCAGTATTTATGGGTGTAAATTTTATGTTTAAAATTGATTCCTGCGCAGTATTAAGAAAGAAAATTATAATCCTTATGACAGTACAAATTACAGTAGGTACAAATACTGTACCAAAAGAAGGTAAGACATTTATTTTCTGTGTTATACCAAGAAGACGCGTACACGTACTGTGTGAGAATAAATAAAAATAAAACTTGATAAGGGAAATGAAAAGGTAATTCTTTGCTTAGGAGCATACTTACAACGTATTTTTATAAGAAAACTTTGAGCGCGGTTCAAACGAATTTTGATTTAGTTGTTTTGTAGGCTTCAGGGAAAAAGAGCGTATAACTTAATTGAAAGGATTTTATGCAATGATTGAAACATATTTCAAACTTTTTTTATAAAAAGCTGTTTCACTATAATAATGATAAGCCTCAATTATATGAAACACTTTTTTGTAATATATGCACATGTTGCTTTAAATAGCGGAAGTAACAAGTAGGATTAACAAACAATCTATATATCTGGATGTAAATATGTATATATAAATAAAATTGTAGTTCGTTAGTCTCGCTAAAACTCGGGAACGGCTGGACCTGTTTGGCTAATTTTGATACTGAATTATTTTTGGAAGTCCAGGGCAGATAAATATGAAAAAAAATGTAAGGGAAATAGTAAAAACAACAATTTAAACCTTTGACAGTTAATATACAAATAAAATGGAGCTATTTCATTCTGAGGTACGAATAGCGGGCTCAGGCTCCATTCATTTCTGAAACATGCCGGCAAGCAGGTAAACAATAGTTATTGCACCATATTTTTTACCGATGGTAGAGCTCCTGTGATGGAGCTCGAGAGCGTAGATATTACCGCATTATCTAAATCAACTTGCCGATAAAAGGAAGTGCCAATAAGTGCCGGTCAGATGATGATGTGAGGTGTATGGTCCCTTAATTTCCTTCAGGAAGGTATAACAACTTATCTAGATCTAACGGGTAGCAAAGCATCTACGTGAAAAAGAAACACCTTAAGAAGGTATCAGTTTAAGTATTTATGATATAACAAAAAACACATCGTTTAAGAATAACCCAGTATTATAAACTTTATATTCGCGTACTACTATCGAGTAGTCTGAAATTGCGTTGTTAAGTTGCAAATGTATAAAGCTCTTAGTTGAATATTGTACAATAGAAGCTAACGAAAAGCATTGAAGCTCTGAATGAAGTTGCGAAACTTGAGAGTAACATATATGGTAGTTACTTTTTGAGTTAACTGAATAATATGCGGAGGTTATATATATATATAATCTATTGTTAGCCGTATTCCACGAGAGGAAATTATAACATTTTCATTTAAATACCTCTCTGCTTCACATTACCCTGTAAATACAAAGAAGGTTATTAGACTGTAATATTTGGACGCGTATTACATGGTCTTAGAATAACTGTATTTACAAATTAAAACTTAGCCTCAGCATATTTTACTTTAATTTGTATAAAAGAAATTGTACGATCTTTTCGATGTTATTGTAATTAACTCGTCACTGAAGTACATATCGCAATTTAGTTGCTGAATAAGATGTCAGCGAGGCGAAAAAAAAACGATAATGTGACGAATTATGGTCTAGATTACTCTAGATTGATTAGGGGCCGAATTCTCGTAACAATTAGTTGTAGTCTAAAGACGAAGGTCTTTGACCAATGTGTGTTATCACCGCCTCACAAGAAGGCTTAAGGTTACGCAGAGAGTAATGGTGCTCGACGTTTCCCTGCGAGATCAGAAATGAGGAGTCTCATAACGTAATAATGATCTTTGGACCGCAATTGAATCGCTCCGTTATCTTGCTTTTAAGAAAAGACAGAGAAACGATTTAATCACGATCATCATCAGGGTCATTTTTATCGCGTAGAAATTTCTAAAAATATTTATTTGGTGGCAAGGGAGTGCCCCCGCCAAGACGAACTAAGCGAAGCTCAAAGGCACTACCTACCTTTTCTTGTAAGGAAGCGGTGTTACGGCTTACTCTTTGTCGTTTTTTGAACCAACTTAAGTTGGGTTGGGATTGGGCAACCACACAAAACTGCGAACTCGCATCGCATCGCAAATATCTGCGAGTTCACACGAATGCATCGCAAGAATGTCCGATCTAATTCGTATTGCATATTTCTGCGATGTTACGTCACACATCTTGACGCCACGTTACAATGTTGAGTGTGACTTTTGTTTCACTCAATTTTAATTGTGGTAAATCAAGTTAAAATTCAATTTTGTTTTACTTTACCTAATAGTCAGTCCCGGATACCGGATGTTCAGCGTTGTCGAGGCCGACCTCGAAAGCGCTGGCGAGATGACCTCGACCGCTTTGAACCAGACTGGCTCGAGGTTGCGAAAGATCGCGACAGGTGGAAAAAATTAGGGTAGGCTTTTGCCCAGCAGTGGGACAGTTGAGGAAATTATTTTAAAAAAAATAGTCAGTCCCAGCATTTCCAAAGGCGTAACTTCCTATAAGGAATTCTTCCATATTACAAAATCATTATCATATATGGTGATTACATGGTGATGATAAACTCTAAAAATCTTCAAATAAAAAATGTGTTCATTCTTGAATAATAAAAAAATATACATGTTTTTAAAGCACAGTATTTTCGAGTAAAATAGTTCTCATCAGCGTTCATAATCGTAATGAGTTGATGAACACAAAATCTTCTTTATCTTTTTACAATAACAACAGTGCAACAAACTTTTTGCGATTCATGTCACTATTCCATAAAAACACAGCTGCATAATAATATGCGGACCATTGTATACGGCTAACTACCGTTGAAAGTATGGTCATCTGAACATCGCTGCAATTCGCATCGCAAGGTCCTACGATACGGCGTCGCATCACATGGCATCGCAGTTTTGTGTGGCCGTCCTATATTTATAGTATTTATATACATTAATATATGTTTGGTGTTTGTACACTACCAATCCTAAAACTTCACGCTTCGATCCCTTAAACAAACTACAACTTATGTGACAATTCTTTAACAGTGCGAGCAATATGTTCTCGTCTTGGCAATATTTTACATGAATATGTTTTTCGTGGGATTTCGAAAAACATTCAATAAATGCTTATCTTAATAATCCTTTCAAATATATAACTATACGCCTTTTTTTTCCTGAAGCCTACAAAACGAATAACTAAATCAGAAATAATTTGAACCGCGCTCAAAGATTTCTTATAAATATATTGTATGCTCCTAAGCAAAGAATTGCCTTTTCATTTCCTTTATCAAGTTTTGTTTTTATTTAATCTCACACAGTACGCGTCTCCTTGGTATAACAGAGAAAATAAATGGTTGCTTGAAAATATTCTAATATAATACCTACTTATTTGCCCTTCTACAAACTGGCCGCTTATGACGAAGGTTGTCTAACCTTCTTTTGCTTTAATATTTGCACGATAATTTGTATTGTAATAAGGTTCATAATATGATATTAAAACTATTCAATCATTTTGACACTTAACAATCATAACGTAACAGTTAAATCTTCAATCTACTTATAAATTGAAGTTAGACACTTTACAGACTTATCGAGAGTATTCGAGAGCTTATCCTATTTTAAGAAAAGCGGGATTAAAAATTCAGCTGAACTCGTTCATTTGTACGAGCAAATTAAGTATTAAAACAACACCAGAAATCATCGTTGAAATGACATTCTACCTTAACATTTGGAAAGGGACCACAGTAAACAAATTTGAAAAAAAATCTACAGATTCGCAATAAACACTAACATGAATTTGGAATTTAGGTATGATAGTGTTGACCACTTTTACCACATGAAAAAATCATACATACTTGTAGATAAGCGCATTATATCACAAAGAATAAAGACGAAATCAAACTAGGCAAAGAAAAGTTTTATTTGTATTCTGTTTCCCCTATCCAAAAGTTATGCTAGAATGTTATTTTCCGATGATTTCTGCTATTGTATTCTGTCTTTCCTTGTATTAATGAGAGGGATTAACGGCTTAAACAACGGCTGTCTTTTGAAACAGAATAAGCAAATCTCGGCAAATTGGAACAGTTAGCTTCAAATAAATATGGAAATTGAAGTTTTTTCACTGCACGTGCGTTGGATTATTGGAACGATTTTTTCAATTATGTTTATTTATACAGAATGCACAAGACGATACGACATTAATCAAAACTGAGTATACCCTGCCTGCAAAATTATAATTGAATTGTATCTCTTAATTCGGTCACAAAACCGATCTCGAGTTTTAGCGAGACTAACGAACAGCAATTGATTTTTATGTATATACAACGTGTAACGGGAATAAAGCGCGAATAAACCTCCAACACCCCAATTAGAAAATCGAGATGAATACGTGAACTGAATTGACATGTTAGTGTATTAAAAAAAATATTTATTTAAAAATAAGTTGTACGTAATTTGTGCGAACGTAACGCACACCCTACGCACGCATACACCGACGCTACTATTCACACACGCACACTTACGCAATGCCGGCCGCCATTCAACACTCGTGAATGAAATATTTAATAACAATTATGTTCAGTAAATAAATTATGATGCTAACTTTCCATCACACTTTGCAATTTTGTAATTAAGTAACAATATTAAACAAAAGACGGCGTGTTTAAAAGATGTGAATCTTATTATATAGTTTACCAAAGTTTGTTTAACTTACAGTTATGTCCACCACCTTGTTCGATACACTTTAGAGCTCGTTTGCGTTATGGTTCTTTAAGTTTATTTAGTAGGTACGTCAATGCCACTTTTCACTGTGCCAAATGTGGCCACTACTTTGTCTTTAATGTAGTAGTACAAGTAAACCAAATCCGAGGTTGATACCTTTATACGTATTTACGGTAACGTGTGTGTAAACGGACCGAATCGATTTGCATCTGACAGACTTCGTCTAACAAGAGCTGTATTCAGGATGCAAATAATGTAGCCACTTCTAGGCAATTTCTTTGATGTGATGGTCGGAAGTGTATCTGAAAATCCCTGCGCGAGTGGGGTTTGTATGGACTATTTACTACATCCCTGGGAAGAAGCAGTCTCGCTTTGATTAAACCCTTTCCTTACTCCGGCTCTAGCTGTTCCACTTTATATACTTCGTTAACCGTGAAATAACCCTATAAAATTCCTTACTATACAAAACTGCGTTTTCGACTAAATAAGAATCAGTTACAAAAATAGCATGACCGTAACTCATTTTGCACAAATATGTTACACGTGAACATAATATACACATACTCGTAATAGGTTAGGATCTTACTGCAGAATCATTTCGTTCATCCAGATATGTTGCAAGCCTAATTTTTACGCATATTTATATTCTAGAGCAGGGTTTCCCAACCTTTATTTTGCCGAGCTTCCCCGAGACAAAAATAATGTTTTTCAGGTAGTGGATCAGCATCAGGCTCTGGTCGTGGATCAGGATCAGACTCTGGTACTGGATCAGGATCTGGTAGGATCTGGCTCTGGTAGTGGATCCGGATCTGGTATTGGATCAGGTTCAGACTCTGGTTGTGGATCAGGATCAGACTCTGGTAGTGAATCAGGATCAGGATCTGGTAGTGGATCAGGTTCTGGCTCTGGATTAGGATCAGGATCAGGTAGTGAATCAAGATCTGTTAGTGGATCAGGATCAGGCTCTGGTAGTGGATTAGGACCAGGATCTGGCAGTGGATCAGGATCAGGAGATGGTAGTGGCTCCGGATTTGGTAGTGGATCAGGATCAGGATCAGGTAGTGGATCAGGATCAGGCTCTGGGAGTGGATCAGGATCTGGTAGTGGATCAGAATCAGGATCAGGTAGTGGATCAGGATCTGGTAGTGGATCAGAATCAGAATCAGGTAGTGGATCAGGATCAAAATCTGGTCGTGGTTCAGGAGCAGGATCTGGTAGTGGATCCAGATCTGGTAGGTAATAAGGATCAGACTCTGGTTGTGGATCAGGATCAGACTTTGGTAGTGGATCAGAATCTGGCTCTGGTAATGGATCAGGATCTGTCTCTGGAAGTAGATCCAGATCTGGTAGTGGATCAGGTTCAGACTCTGGTTGTGGATCAGGATCAGACTCTGGTAGTGGATCAGAATCAGGTAGTGGATCAGGATCAGAATCTGGTCGTGGATCAGGATCAGACTCTGGAACTGGTCTGGATCAGGATCTGGTAGGATCTGTCTCTGGTAGTGGATCCGGATCTGGTAGCAGATCAGGATCAGGATCTGGTAGTGGATCAGGATCAGGATCTGGTCGTGGATCAGGATCAGACTCTGGTACTGGATCAGGATCTGACAGTGGATCAGGATCAGGCTCTGGTAGTGGATCAGGATCAGGCTCTGGTAGTGGATCAGGATCTGGTAGTGGATCAGGATTTGGTATTGGATCAGGATCAGGATCTGGTAGTGGATCAGGATCAGGCTCTGATAGTGGATCAGGATCAGGCTTTGGTTCCGGTAGTGGATCAGGATATGGCGGCGGGTGTGGGTCGGATTGTGGAAACAACGATCAGCATGCATGATATTACGTCAAATTACTAATTTAAATATGAACGAGTATGTATCTTTACGCCAAGTCCCTTACACCACACTTCCGGTACTTCTTCTTCATTCATAATTATCTTTCTAACATGCCCACCGATTCTTAAGACTTTTGACCTCACCCTCAGACAGTACTCGACTTATTTGATCGTGGTAGGTCAGTCTTGGTCTTCCTGGGCCTCTGCAACCATCCACATTCGCATTGTATATCTGTTTAGTCATTCGCTCATTCGACATTCTTTCTATATGCCCGAGCCCGAACCAACATATTCTTTTTTTTTTCATTGTACCTATAATTCCGTAGAAATTGAATTAACGATCAGCAATTGAATATCAATTGCTGATCGTTAGTCTAGCTAAAAATCGAGAACGGCTGGACCGATTTAACAAATTTTGGTTTTGAATGATTTTTGGAAGTCCAGGGAAGGTTTAAAACAGGGTTTCCCAACCTGTATTTTGCCGAGCCTCCCCGAGACAAAAATAATGTTTTCATGCCCCCCTTTACCCTTTCCGGGACAGTACACGAGACACAATAAAAGTTTTATTGTTATAACGTCTATAGACGTTTACTGTCCGTGAAAGTGTTAAGTAAGTTTCAACAAAAATTAGGATCGCACATTTTTTCATTAATTAAATTATTTAATTTTAAGTATTTCAAATAGGTTGAATACAGATACAATATATTAAATAAGGATAATGAACGAATTACATTTTTTATCAGTCAATCAATCAACAAGCTATTACCGTCCACAGATGGAGGCCTCTTTCAGGTCGCGCCACAAATCTCTATCCTCCTAAAGTTGTCAGTACGAAGACTCTTACACTACGACGGACAAGACGTGGTCGCCAATCTGGGAAACGTCTGCTCCAACAATTGTCGGGCAGATATTACCGATCTACTGCCACTTCAACGTGCTAATCCTATAACTGACTTTGCCTTTGATTATTGCTCCGTGACATAATTATAAATACCAACCATTAGCGCGGCTCTCAAAAAGCTCTGAAACAATAGAGCGCCGGGTGATGGCGGAATTACTACTGAACTTCTGAAAGCAGGCAGAAGGCCAGTATTAGAAGCTCTTTAAAAGTTGCTCATTTTCGTTATACCCTAAAAACGCCACAAGTGTGGCACAGAAGTATGGTGATACCTACTGTTTTAAAATTTAAAGCGCCCGGCAAGAGTCACCTCTATAAGCTGTTTTCGAGAGTGATTTTGAACCATTTATCTCGCAGACTCGACGACTTCCAGCCTCCCGAATAAGCCGGGTTCTGTAAAGGTTTTAGTACCATAGACCACATACAAACGCTGCGGCAGGTAAAACAGAAGACCGAAGAATATAACCAGCTCCTATACCTAGCGTTCCTGGACTATGAAAAGGCCTTCGATTCAGTTGGAATTTAGGCTACATAGCTCAAATTCACAGTCAGTCCAGAGGTGCCAAGTCGACTACCGATACATCGAGGTTCTGATGAGCTTATACGAAAATGCCACTATGTCAGATCGTCTTCAGGACCAAAACTCGAAACCTATCCAATTGCAGCGAGGTGTGAGACAGAGAGATGGTATGGTATACCTCCAAGACTGTTCACCGCTGCATTGGAAGATGTCGTCAAGCTTCTGGACTGGAATGGACTCGGCATCAGCATTAACGGCGAGTACATCTCCCACCTCAGATTTGTGGATGATATTGTAGTCATGACTGGTAGAAGTTGGCACAATGCTCAATGGCCTCAGTAGGGCCTCCCAACGAGTGGACCTTAAAATGAACATGGACAAGACGAAGATCATGTCAAATGTCGGTACAACTTCGTAAAAGCGGTCAATCGGCCAATCCAGTTCGGTTGCGCAGCGTTCGGGAAGCTGCGATACATCTTCTCGTCCGACTTACCTACCGCAGTGTCTCAAGAAAAAGGTCTTTGACCAGTGTGTGATGGCATATGGAACAGAAAGGTGGTCGCTCACTATGGGACTCAAAAGAAGGAATGGAGAGAGCTATGCTTAGAGTTTCTTTGCGAGATTGAATTAGAAATAAGGAGATCCGCGTGAGAACCAAAGTTACAGACATACCGAATAGCGAGACTATTACTACTAGACTTCGAGCTGTGTGGGCAGGGCACATAGCTCGAAAATCTGACGGCCGTTGGGGCAGAAGAGTTTGCGAGTGGCGACCACTTACCGAAGGGCGAAGTGTAGGCAGGCCTCCCACAAGATGAACAGACGACCTGGTGAAAGACGCGGGCAATCGCTGGATGAAGGTGGCCCAGGTCTGTTCATTGTGACAATCTTTGAGGAAGGCCTTTGTCCAGCTGTGGAAGTGTTTTGGCTGAAATGATGATGTTGAAAGAGATAGCTAGCAGATAGCTTTGAAATTGATAAATGATACCCATTGATTAAGGAACAGAAAGTAATAAAAATAAAAGGAAACGTAAATTTCGATTTGCGGTTTTGAGGTTAGGAAGTGCGAGGATATCGGCTTTTAAGGTTTGAAATTAGTTTATCACGACTCTTCAAAAAATCCAAATACAGGACATTTGTGACATAAAAGCGAACATTTTCGCCAAGTTTCATAAAAACCCGATTTGTTTTGTGTGAGAGAAAAATGAGAAACCAAAAAGTAATTATTTTGAGGTTATGTGAAAGTGTGTGAAGATAAAAGTTGTAGTCCTTTTTATGGTCTACAACTTTGCCATTGAAGGTTTTATAGTAGGACTTGTAGTTTTTCCTGAAATCGTTTTAAACCTAAAAAGCCCACATGCTCCTGCTTCCCGACCTCAATTCACCCTTAATTTATTTTTCCTGTTATTTTTATTTTATGTTCATCTTTTTTAGGTGGCATTTAATCCTGTAACTATTATTCTAAAAAATATCTGTACCTACTGGCTAACCATACATTATTACTTGCTAGAATTGAAGGAATTTGGATTTTTATGCGAACGAACTATTAACAGAGTGCCTAGTGCGAGATTTTATTTACCTTTACGCGAATTCGATTGCGTTAGAGTAAACCCAATTGAAGGAGCGTCATCTAGCGGTGAATCGATGACGCTCCTTCAGTTCCATACAAATCTGCGTTTATTCTTACGCGATCGCGATCTAAAATCGCGAACGGAAATCTCGTACTAGGCACTCTGAACTGAGTCGAGTACCTACTAATACCTACCTAGGTACGGCAAACGGGAAGGTAGGACGGAGAGCTTGTCACACGTCGTGTTGTGATTTATAAAAACTTGTAGAGCAGCGATTGAATGGCAATTAGGAGCAGTTAAATTTACCTACTACTTAATTTAATTTTTTGGGAAATGTATTTTTTGTACATATCAATTTCACGGACATAAAGCAACTGGGGCCACCGGTCGCGGCGGACCGGAGGGCGGGCCATAGCGTTTATTACCAATGTTTGTTGTCAAAACAGTCTGTTATTTTTTACGGGGGGAAATAGTGTGTGTGACACACGCACACACACACACACACTATAAAAGTCGTCTATTACTACGAAACTCACACCTTGACATTTTTACTCCCCTCCGGTCCGCCGCGGCTGGTGGCCCGTGTGTGTTCTATGGCCACGGAAGTTGCCAAAGCGCTGCTAGCCCTGAAAGTCTCTTGTGACATCAGTGTTAATAATTGATTTTATATTTGTAATTTGACCTATCACAAGCAAATTTCAAATGATTATATATATATATAAATCCTAATAGGCCAATACCGCTACGGTGAGGTTCCGAGTTCGATCGTTGGATTGGGGAATAAGTGTTCATAAGGTGTTTTCCACTATTAGAGAATATTCCACATGGTACTCATAGCGTTTTAATGTAAATAGACTCGCATACCGAGATGAGTTTCTGAGTTAAGCAAGATCACCGGTGGTCTAAATCATGGAGCTCTAGTGACGGAGCTCGCGGGCGTAGGCACCACCGCATTACCTAATATACTTGCCGCTCAATGGTAGTGTTCAGCACTATCGTGTTCCGGTCAGCTGGTAATCTACGGCCCTGTAATTTCCGGCACAGAGGCATAACACCTTAGGCCTCGGGAGTGGTAACGCATCTGCATGTTGACCTTGGTCTTCGTGTGGGTGTCTATAGGCTGCCGTCATCACTTAACATCAATGTGAACTGCATGCTTGTTTACCACTTCCATAATACATAAAAAACAATGTTAATGACTAACCATTATGTTTAACCGTAAATTTTTGTAAAAAGGCCGGACACACGCAATAGAAGCGTTCAGCTGTGCTCGCGCTCGCTCGTTCAAGAAATGTAAAAAGCTTAACAATAGCCAGACGCCGCATATTTTGGCCGCACACGCAATCAAAAGGCCTAACTATGTCCGCCTTTATCCGGACGCCTGGCAACCCTACATGTATCCATGGATCCATTTGTTTGTCTACCTAACCTTTTAGGAATGCAGTGGTAAACTTACGTCATCATATATTATTATAACGTCGTCATAATTAGGTAAGTAAAATTAAATAATATTCTCGTTCTGCTATTTATATCGGCGAAATAAAGACGAAGGACGGAGTGGCTATCCCCCAAGATTTAGTAGCCATCATTAGTTCATATTGCGGCGGAATATAATAAAATGACAATCTACATATTATTATTTCTACAAGAGCACAATTTTATGAGTCATTATTTTTTGTCCTTCTTATTAAGATTCAACGTATACGTAACTTTTTAGGTCCCGGGAGTAAACCGACTGATGTGAATGGCCAAGACTTTTTTAAGGATTCCCTTTTCTTGCCACAAAAGAAAGTCAGATTCATTAAACGAACGGCCTTTTAACAGATAAAGTTCTTTGAAGCTTATTAAAGAATCGTTTTTTAGGATTAGCGACCGTGGAGCAGATAATAAGGGATGCATAAAATATAAGGGTATTTGTTTTGCTGAATATTCGTCATGTTTGTTAAGTTTGATTGCTCTGTGGTTCGTATTCGTTACTGCTAGGTTTTAGGGTCTTGGGATTAACCCCGGGATTGGACGTTTTTGTAATGAAGGATATTCCCAGTGGAACTCAGATGTTTCATAATATGAGCAGATTGTCAATACGATTGGCAGCTTATTATAAAAATAATGTAATTTCAGGCTCATTTTCCCCGAACCAATAGGCAGAGGTAACATACTGTAAAGAACTGAACTAGCACTTACAGCACTTCATTCCACGGTGACGACCACAATTCCACTGATCCCCTCTTACCATTGACAAGCCTATTTATACCCTCAATTACTCGACTTCGTAAACAACATTCGAGTCGTTATCTTTACAATAGCCAACAGGTGTGATTCAAAATGTAAACAACCTAATTCCAATTAGTTTCTGCTTTTGCACAAACACCGCCTGTTTCACCTTTAAGCGTCTGCTACACGGTTTGAAATGAGGTATGAAACCAAGGTGACCTTGAACGGAAGTGAGATACGGATTGCGGGCTACACGAATTGAAACTAAATGAATTGCGCGGATAGGACGTGTCGATATTTCATTTCTATACCGTGTATTAACGCCATAATGACGCCATGACACCTTCCCTATCTGTACAACATATAGTTCGAGTGAGTCTTGCAATTTTGTGTGCAATTAAAGAAAAAAAGAGGAATAAAATAATATGGATGAGGCGGTGGTTAAAGGAGAGATTAAAGCTTAGTCATTTTTATTAATCTCCTGGACTTTCGTGACATAAATAACTTTAGTCGAATATCAGTTGCGTCCGCACGCCCTCGCTGACGCAGAGTGACTGTCGTATGCGTGGTTTTAAACAAGCGGCTACACGGTTTCAAACCAACGCTTCTGCCAATGGCTTGCAACGCAAGACCTGCTACCAAGGACGTATGAATGTCATGTGATATTTGGCATAAAACAACGGTCTACACTGTTTCAAACATTTGTTTCAAACCGCCGTTTAATACCGTGTAGCAGACGTTTAAATGATGCCTACTATTTAAGGCACTAACAAACAATACAAAGGTGAATACATGTCATATAAACCTATGATTTGCCTGTCACATCACGATCAATGAATCCCATGTTTATGGTGATGGTGAGCCTCCAGGCATTCACCTGGTATAGTAACAAGCTCCGAAAGTGGCATTGGGGAAAATATATAATGATAATAAAAAAAAAACTTAATATTTATTGCACAAACCACAGATCACTCATCTTCTACCTTACCTTCTTACCTCTGGATATTTTATACGATGAATTTTATAATTTATCGAGTTACATTACTTGATAAATTATAAAATTAATCAAAGTGAAAATCGGATTGAACTCGTTCGTACCTGGCCGCAAACGCCGTCTTGATTCGATTTCCTGCCACCTTCAATGGAAACTGGATTTGCAGATCTGCAGTGCAATGCATTACAGTTGATATTTTTCAGGGAAGAACAATCTGGTTCTATTTCTTGGTTATTATTCACATATAAGTGATGACTGCAACATATTATAGACATCTACACAAAAACCAGAGGACAAAATGCAGATGCGTTGCTACCACTCAGACCTACAACAACGGGAACACGATAGTGGTCCATAGGTATTATCATTTATCGGCAGATAGATAAGGGAATACGGAGATGCATACACTTTCTTATTTTCGGACTAGCGCACAATCGCAATATAATCAACAAGTATGTTCGTGTACATGCGCTTGACAATTTAAAAACTCTATATTTCACAGTAATCGATACAAAATGTATTGAATTGAATATGTTCACTATAAATTGGTTTATTTCCTGCGATATTTCTGTTCATCGTTCGCTATGCGTCAATCACGTAGCACATGCGGGTGACATTCAAAATTGCTCAGAGATCAGAGAGAAACATAAAATGGTTGATTTTTTTTATAGCATCGATCATGTTTTTTTGATGTTGCCTCGTTACTAGTATAAATATGCCCGTTCGTATGAACACTAGTCGAACAATGCCCATTGAAATTGTATATTTGAATAATTTTGTTTTGGTTGATTAATTTTATAACAAGGTTATTGGAATTGAATGCTTTTTATTTTAAAATTGAAAATTTGATATGGTTATTCGGTTGTAACATATTGAACATCGACAACGCAATGTTAGTGTTACCTTCTCGTATTTGTATATTTATTTGACGGATTTACTTTTTCATTATATTTTATAGAAATCATGAATGCGTTTTTGAAATATTGGAAACTGAATTCTTCATTACGCTCGGTATGCAAGACAAAATATGGTAGGTATTAATTCAATGATATTCTGTATTAATTCATTATTCAAATTCTAGGCTTTATCCTGATTTTATTCGTTTAACCGTCTTTGAGTAAACTGGTTCGTGTTTTAATTAAAAACATAAATAATGAAATAGAGGGTATTTCATTATTTATGTTTTGAACTAAAACACGAAAAAGTTTATTTTTCAAAACAAAAGCATCATCCTACTTAATATATTATGTATATTATTTTTATCCCACGTTGTACTTATTCTGTGTAAAGTTGAAAGACTAATGGCTGAATACTCAAATGTCACTCAATTTTAAGCAACTCTTAAGTGTGCGCTGTCTCTATCGTTTGAACGTGTTTTATAAAGACAGAAGACTTTTAAGTCCCACTTACATTTAAGTGACGTTTGAGTATTTGGCCGTAACCCCCTTATTCATAAAAGCATTTTAGCTAATGTGTTGCTAATATCTCCTTTGTCTTTTTCTATCCAACGTAATTGACAATGCGACTGATAAAGACAAAGCATATTATAACTAAAACGTATCTAATGTACCTAAACTGGCTGACTCAGCAAACTTGAATGAAATAATTTGTCAAAGGTTTGATAGATACGGACTATTTGTATGGGAAAATTAAATTGTGGTTTTTACTGTTTCCCTTCAATTTCTTCATATTTTTTTACGTTTTAAACCTTTCCTGGACTTCCAAAAATCATTCAAAACCAAAATTAGCCAATTTGGTCCAGCCGTTCTCGAGTAAAACTCGAGACTAACAAACAGCAATTGATTTTTATGTATACGTATAGATTGTTACATATAAATTTTTTCATGTAACGAAAGTGGCAAACAAACATGAAATTCACATGGAAAGAGTTAGTGAATACTGCTGCCAATACATATTTACACGAAAACCAGAGGTCAAAATGCATATGTGTTGCCACCCTTGCGGCCTAAGTGTTTTCTCTCTCTGTGATGAAACTGGAACTGGCAATACCTACGTTGCAATTTAACCGGAATACGACTGATACACTAAAAAAAAAACAAAAACAAAAATGCTTTATTCATGAAACAAGTATTTATACACTGCCACTAGTAAACATTGTATTTTCTAAATATTGACTATCTTCCACCTAAACTTATACCTATAAAATTTATTGATGACCCTAAAACTGACTCTTCACATAAAAATAAATCACAAACTGAAACATCGATGAAACTAAATATTTTGGTCTATGTATTAACATTAAAAAAAGAAGTTCATATTTTACTTTTCCTTTTGAGAAGGGTAAAAACTTGAGAAAGTAAAAATCAATATTAATGTTTCAACAAGAACAAAGTTAATTTTGTCTTTTCGTCGAATTATCGATAGATTGCAAAAGTTGGGGACAGTTAAAAATTAAGTTTATTATCATCAGTCCAACTGAATGACGTCCACTTCTGCATAAGGGTGTACCGCCTCGCTTTACGGCGTCCACTCGTTGTCGACGGGTGGTCCACGGGTGAACGACGCGATGTTACTTGTCAACCATTCGCGAACAGCGTGCTGTCCACTTGGTAACAGCTCGTTGGCAATGCAAAGTCAACGCAAGACAAGCTAGTCACCGAGTGGTCCACTCGCCGTCCGCGCGTGGTCCGCGCGCCGCCCGCGCGTCGACGACTTGCGGTCGAGGCGATCCGGTGTTGATGTAATGAGCGCAGACCGCTCGAGGCGATCGGGTGCCGGGTGGCTGGCTCTATTGAGCTATGACCCTTAAGCCTTCACCAAAGACGCTCACAACGGCATTGTGAGTCATAAGGGGAGAATATGCCATAATCGCCATGCTTGGCAGGCGGATTGGCGATCGTAGTGGCGATAGTTATGTCGTCGTCGTCTGTTGCCCGTTCCGCGTTGTTATTTTTACTACCGCGGTAGAGTTTATTATATTAAGGCGATATTCCGCGAATGAAAGATCATGACGAAAGAAAAAGGATGGATGGAGAAAACGAAAAAGCTAACAAATAAAAAGATTATAAAATTGCTTCTAAATGTGATCATTTTTCACGAAATCTCTTTGAAACAAACTTCTATTAGTTACAGGCTTGACAACATCGTAGAGATGTTCAACATACACGAATAATACATTGAATAGATTGACCCGTCCAAAATCCCTTATTTTAAAAGCAAATTATTTATTATATAATAGGCGCTATAAAACAGGTCAATAGAGACATGAAACGGTCGGGACTGGGGTGCTGTATTATAATAACTTCTTTGTCATAATGTTATTGCCGGTTCGCTGATAGGGTTCGCTTCGACGCTCTCTTTATTAATTTTAACGAGATGATGGATTGGACTCTTTCCAAGTATTACCCTTCTAATGAGATTTAAAAAGGTTTTCGTAATTTATTATGTACATATATGACTTTGTTTTTCTTTTGTTGGCAGGATCGCGGTTATATCGACGCCTCCTACGCATAAGGTTGTAACAAAATATTTTTTCAGGTTGTTATCTAACTGGACAGTAACTGGCTATGCAAGCAATCAAATATTGAATCTCACAGCTCACATTTTACGTAAGACCAGAGAGTGGAACTTGAAAAAGAAAAAATATTGGTTTTCTCTAACTGGACAACTTTTTTTTTTTTAAGTTTATACCACCATGTTATAAGTATTTAAAAGGTTATTATTATTCACATTTTACGCTTAAGTTTGGCCGATCTATGTTGAGGTACAGCGGGCTGTCCGCCGTCCCCTTTGTGTTGGGTTGATCTTTTTGACCATACTAACGATATTTTCAGCATGATCTGCACATACTCGATTCTTAGTAATGGACACATAAATAGACCTTTTGAAGGTCTAAAAATGTAGAAGTTTATAAAACAGTAATTTTAAAACATGCATTATTATGATATACAAAGCAGTAAAGAACTTATGAAAATAAAAAGCATTAATTCATGTCCACATTGTGAAAGTCAAAATATATTTATACCTTGTTTAACCGACCGGTCATACAAAATATACGTCCACAGTCCCAATCTCACGTAACCCCAAGAGATATTTATCGTATTTTACATTCGTGGCTGTGTAATGTTGTTACACTACTATTTATTGATACATCATTTAGATACTCGTACCTTGTTGCCGCCGTTCGCCGAATCGTTTTTTAATGCTCGTGAAATATGTCAAACCAGATTATGATCTGTATCTGCTCCATTTCATAAATATCCGTTCCGCCGTTTGGGCATGAAAGAGTAACAAACATCCATTCAAACTTTCACATTTCTAATATGTATTAGATTACCAATTGCATTCAAGCGAACAGTATTCGTCAATGTACCTGTAGCACAGACTACTGTAACGAAGTCTATTAAGAATGAACTCGATTAAGTAAACGTTACGAAAAAACAAATATCCCGTTTCCGTTATTCATAAATATTAGAGCACTCATGTATAAACACACAAAATTTGACTCGATTGTACTTGTACCCTTACCTTTTTGGTAGCCAACCATAACAATATTCAACTTGATTATGCGTAACTAAACAAACGGAAAGATTGGTAAACATATCAAATTACTATTTGGATTGTCAAAGTATATGCAGGAGCATGTTGGGTAGCGCTCTTATGTTTACAATATGTAATGTATATGGCATTAGCGAAGTGGGAATCAAATAGTGTACGATTTGTTTATCCATTACGCTCCATTCTTTGTCTGTCGATGTTTGTTTGTTTTGATTCCGATCAAACAGAATACGGATTGTAAGTTCAATGTATTTTAAGAAATGATTCAAATAGTTTGTAAGTAATTTTGGCGAGTTCGTAAGTGGTTTGGTAGCCAAAATGTCATCGTCACTCTAAAATTCATTATCATTTTCTTTCAACTTTAAACCATCAGTTCAAAGTTCAAGCAAAATGTTGATAACCCAAGTAACAAAATTATGTTGCCTTCATGGATACTGACGAGTAAGTATGTACAAGTTTCTAATAGAACACGCCCCTGTCGAATTTCGGGCGTTTCCCTGACGTATGCGGATAAAATATAACATCGGGCTTTTGGACAGACCTTATTTTGTGATAAAATATTATTTTCTTTCTTCTTTGTCTTAGTGAAAGGTAAAAGCAAAAGCGTACTGGCTTGCGAGTAGACTAGTAGACTTCTTCACTTGATCGATCGATTTTTTGATTTTTTTTTTTTTCTTATGTAATGGAAGTGGTAAACAAGCATGCAGTTCATATAGATGTTAAGTGATAACTGCAGCCTATAGACACCCACACAAAGACCAAGGTCAAAATGCAGATGCGTTACCACTCCTGAGGCCTAAGGTCTTATGCCTCTGTGCCGGAAATTACAGGGCCGTACATTACCACCTGACCGGAACACGATAGTGTTGAACACTACCATTTAGCGGCAAGTATATTATATATAGTACGTATGTTCTTTGAGATAATTTTTGAACGGAAATATCTTAGCAAACCGAAATAGCATTTATTAGCCGCCATTGTTTGCCTGCTTATTTCTGAAGATATATCATTGCTACTCCTTACTAGAAAGCCGAGGTTTAAGAACATTAAAATCCTTCTTTATAAAACTTTACTAAGGCGATACTACGATATTGACATACGGATTCGAATGCTGGGTTTTGAGCAAAAAGGACGAGAACGCAATTCTATTCTTCGAACGCAAGATTCTGAGGCGCATTTTCCGTGCAGTATTGTAAAATGAGGAATGGCGAACTCGATACAACCAAGAGCTCTACCACATGTATGATGAACCTCATGTCATTATCATTATTAAAATTGGACGCCTACGATGGGCAGGACATGTGGAGAAGATGGATAAATCCAGAATACCCAAACGTCTTCTGACTGGTAAACCGGGCGGGCGAAGAAACCGAGGCAGACCTAAACTTAGATGGCTAGACGGTAGTAGTAGAGCAGGACCTGAGAACGCTGGGCGTAAGGAATTTGAGAGAAAGAGCCAAAAACAGACCGGACTGGAAGAAAATTCATAACCAGGCCAAGGCCCACCCTGGGCTGTAGCGCCTTAGATCATCATATATAGTACGTATGGTGCAAGGCGAGGACAGTATTCAAACTATCGCTATTGCTTTAAAAGGTGGTACAAAATCATATATATGTACAGTACCCAATAAGAAATATTGCACATCGAGTATATTAAATATTGTCTCTTTAGAGGCAATTGGCTATTTTCTACTTTGTAGAGCATTATCTCTGCTGGACATTGCGTTACGTATTGGTCAAAACTTGATCAAAATGGTCGATAAACGTCAAATAGGTAAGGTGCGAAAGAGATAACGCTCTACAGATCCGATTCTAAGCGCCCTAACGCACTAGCGGTTAGCCGCGCGGCTAGCCTCTTTTACAGTTTAACATGCAACTGCCTGTTATTATACGCACTATACATAACCGGCGGTTGCATATTAAACTGTAAAAGCGACTAGCCGCGCGGCTTCCCACTCCTGCGGCTAACAGCTAGTGCGTCAGGGCGCTAATATTTTGAAAATGTCAGGCCTATATTTCCAAAAGGGATGAGTAGAATATATTGCTGAATTCCCACCGCGTCTTTGATTTAAATCTATTTTAAATTGCAGCTATCTTTAGTTGTAAAACTAAACTAACACAATAAATATAATGATACGTATCGCATAGGCGACACGTGCCTCAAGGGTAGGAAGGGTTTGATTATTGGTTGTTTTGAAATGTCGCAATTGTTCGGAATCCTATCCTTGCCATGCCCGGCTAATTTCGTTTGATCTAGCTAAAAACACATATTTTATTTTATTAGCTATTTACATGTACTTTTAGCTAGACCTAAAATGATATGTCACGGTACTAAACGCTATCTTGTATAGTATGTTCTTAGGATTTCGCGAGCTACACTCATTGAAATAAATCTTCTATCTAACAGTTTTTAGATACTGTCGAAATTCATGACAGACTCCTAATTCGAAGTTATCGCTGCAGCTTTTTTTATGTGAAGAGGGTGGCAAACAAGCTTGCAACTTACGTGGATATTAAAGTGATGTCTTCATCAAACAGACTACATAAAACCAGAGGTCAAAATGCAGATGCATTGCTGCAACATTAACCATCCAACCGGAACACGATAGTTCTGAACACTGGCATTTGGTGACAGATGGACTAGGTAATGTGGTGGTGCCTACGCCCTCAAGCTACGACACGGAAGTTCTATCAATATAAAAGCTTATTATTTCATGGATATGCCATGAAACATATTTAAAAAATGTTTTCATCACTGTCATCACTTAAAGCTTTTCTTTTGTGTGCAAGTAGCAGTTTCAATGTGGCGGTTTGTTTTAATTTCAAGTCTATTAAAATACATGTCATATCATGGAAACAGACCCTTATCGCAAGCGTTGCCTTGTAATTACGTTGGTCGATGACGGCGCTTTGATTTTACCAATTTCAGCAACAGATCTGCTCACTGCACTGATAGCTTCGAACGAGGAGTCTGTCATTGGAGGGGTATCATCCGGTAATTCATTGTGGTTAGCACTTCCATAGCTTTTTGTATCACATTTTACACAGCTTATTTTATATGTAATAGAGACTTGTGTGAGATGGGAATCGTTATCATCACATTAAATTTCCAAACAACTACCGCTTTCTTAAATATACCGCATTAAAATCTTATCTCGATTTTGGGAACGGGGAGATTGAAGTACAATCTGTCAACAACAGTACATAATCGGAAGGCGCAATAAACATAAGTGTTTTGGTAATACTTTCCATATAAAGCAACACGTACGATGCTATAAAATAAGAAATTAGATGCAGCATGCAACACAAATCCTTCTCAAGTCGAGTCTCATGGTTCAGAGTCAACCTCAGTTGTTATGCTGGCAAACGCATGCAGAAAAATTATGGGGCTGTAGGTACATTACCATCGAACTGAAACACGATAGTTCTGAACTTTGCAATTAGGCGACAGATACTACCACCAGTAAAAACCGAACACCCAATTCTGATATACGAATGAAAAATACGAAGCGAACGCAGCTTAGAAATCACCACGTGCTCGATTAATGTCTTCTATCTAAAACAATGTAGTAATATTTAAATACAGCGCTATACAATCAAAAAGATTTAGTTGCAGCGTGCAACACAAATCCTTCTCGAGTCATTGTACAGACTGAACGCCAGTCGATACAACAAGACAGCTTGATGGATGCGATCACGATATCGAATACTGACAAACGCACGAAGAAGCGTCGTTTATACGTATATAAATAAATCTTTTGAAGTTTGGAAGGTAGATATTCAATAATGTACTTCTTAATGTTATATTGATTTTCATACGTATTCATATGATTGTTTTATATTATTTCGCATTAACTCATGCTTGTGAAATATATTTTATTTTTAAAGAAAAATGGAAAGAAAAATTTGACTTCAGGCGAGACTCGAACTCGCGACCTACTGCCTAACTAGCATAGTTGGTAATAGATGGCGCTGCTGCTACCATAAAGCAATGCAATAGATGTGAAGGAAAGATTTGACAAATCGGGCAGGGCTTCAGTAGCTCAATTGGAAGAGCGGCTGGACTAGATTCCCAGTAGGTCGCGAGTTCGAGTCTCGCCTGAAGTCAAATTTTTCTTTCCATTTTTCTTTAAAAATAAAATGTATTCATATGAGTCAGTGGATTACTATCATAATCAAACTAAAGCTTCGCAATTAATGCCTGTTTGATTGTAATATTTGTAGATACATTATATATTGTATGTTGTTGTAGATACATTCCATTAAAAGCAATAGGTTAATACACTAATAATTAATAATGAATATATAATTTAGTGGATACGTTATTATTTTTTTTAATAATTTCAAAACAATTGCTCAAACAATTATTAAAAAAATGTGTTTAAAATACTAATAATTTATCAGCCTTTATACGACTCCTTTGTCATACAATATATTTAACAAAACTTAATATATTACCCAAAAATAGTCTTTATTTTATAAATTCATTAATTTGCGTTATATCTCCATGAGGGTTATGAGGGTTCAACTAATTTATTTTCAGGAACAGAACCCTAAAGGTTACATCTTACTTCATCTGTTTGAGAGCATCAGCATTTAAGTATTTGGATAATTTATTAAAAAAGGTATCTTGCCCCATCTATAAAAATTGCAATCCACGCAAACAAGTCTTTCGTGTGCAACAAAAACATTTATATTTACTACCTCTGCATTAATAAAATGGAGTGGCAACAGGGTAGTTCACGTAAAATTAGGAAAACTTAAATATACAAAATTGCATAAAACAAGTTATGAATGCGATGCTTATCACTGCTACATTGTGCCAGGCAATTTTCTGAGCGGCTTGTGTCACCGAGTTACGAGTGTGTTATTCTGTTATATACGGCTTTCATTTGCTTAAAAGCTTTATACATTTTGCTCATCTTAACGCATTGGAGTTGGTGCCATCATTAAAAATATCATTTCACTTTCAATAAAATTTACCAATAAAAATGAAAAACTACGTCACGAGCTTCAGTTCATAAATGGGATAGGAAAATTGTCTTTCCACTTTGGATGATTTACTTTATCGGATTACACCTTTTGAATAGCAGTAATTTGAAACGATTTGCGATTTATATACGAATAGATTGAAAGGCAATTGAGGGGTGTTCGCTGTTCTCAAATCATATTACGTATAAGTTTGTATTACATTGTTTTATTGTTTTAAATAATCTAAATATATTATGCTATTCATTAATTATAATTACATACGCGCATACGTCTTAAATAAAGTGAATGACATTTATATTATTACTTTATACTATTGATTTTAAAACAATTATAATTAAGTATCAAGGATTTGGTTCAATATTTATATTGTAAGGATTTCTGGAGACCATGAAAATCCCGCAACTTATGAATACTTCCTAAAACAACTTGATTTTTATCATGAAAACTGGTCTGAAGTTTATTCTTAGTTACCGTAGTTCTAAAGCTGGAATAATTAAATCATAATAAAGAGCAAAACTTTTCAATTGTTCTCTGTACTCAACAAGTCTTTATTGTTCCTAAATGATTAGTATTACAAAATTTGATAGCTGTCTTTAACATTTCCCTCAAGTTTCCGTAGAAACTACGTGCGATTCTGAAAAGTGAAATTCCGTGGCGCTCTATTGAATACATGGAAGACGAACAAAAGTACCTATTTAACTTTTCCACCGTGGAGGCGTTTTGCCTCAATGCCATTAAAAACAAAATCAAAATGATAATAATTGTTTTATATTATTTCGCATTAACACATGCTTGTGAAATATTCTTTTTTAAAGAAAAATGGAAAGAAAAATTTGTCTTCAAGCGAGACTCGAACTCGCGGCCTACTGGGAATCTAGTCCAGCCGCTCTTCCAATTGAGCTACTGAAGTCCTGCCCGATTTGTCAAATCTTTCTTTCACATTTATTGCATTGCTTTATGGTAGCAGTAGAGCCATCTATTGCCAACTATGCTAGTTAGGCAACCGATATAATAGACTTTGCAGTTTATTGAATATCGTAAAGAAGTCGCTTTTACCCTTAATAATTGTTTTATATTATTTCGCATTAACACATGCTTGTGAAAGATTTTTTTTTTAAAGAAAAATGGAAAGAAAGACTAGTTGCACTAGATTCCCAGTAGGCCGCGAGTTCGAGTCTCGCCTGAAGTCAATTTTTTCTTTCCATTTTTCTTTAAAAGAAAACAAAATGATAATATTAAGTTCCATTCGCCATTACATTACTAAAACTCAGCTTTAACGACCTAAATTTATTTTCTAAATTAGACAAGTTATGGAGCGCCAAATATGTTTATCCTAATAAACTCCCCGTCCTGTTTACATATTAATAACTCCCGCACGTATCCGGCAAGTTTTGAAGATGTCTATCGCCAATGATATACATTCAACGATAATTTGCAGAATTTGTAGACATGCTAGTAATTTTATGACAGATATTACTTCGCAACTCAGAACTGAGTTGTTGGTTTGTTCGATAAGAAAGTTTAGTTCGTTAAGTAGGCACATTAGGGGGAAACAGGAAAACATTAGGGAGTGTCGACGGCAGTGGAACCATGCCAGACGGTATTAAAATATGCCATCCAATCGGACGCACTGACTTCATTTCCACTTGCGCTCGACGAAATTTTAAGGCAATGGTGTAATTTGCACAGAATAATATTGAATCTTGAACAGCTATTTGCACTTCTTTCCTTTAATAACGTTTGCGGATCTTCTATTTGCTTTATTCTTCGTTTCGATTTTGCTGCTTGCTTTATAAAGTCTTGAAATTAAACTGGATTGTTTGGTTTGCTTTTGAAATTGTGATGAGGTGACCTTGTGAATTCTTCTACGGAAAATTTGGTGTAAATCAAGAATTTATTTATGGAATAAAGAGTTCTATAGCATCCATATAAATAAGAGTTTATTTGCCGTGTGTAAGCACATAATTTTGACTTTAGTTAGGACTTTTTTGCTGAGTGAATATAAAAGGAAATACATATTTGAAAAAAAAAACCCCGACATATAAAGTCATTGAAAAAGTGAAAAATGAATTGCGTTTGTTTGGCCCAAGACAAGTTTAGGGACCTTGACGTTACTATAGAATTATTCTTACGTTCTTGTATTAAAATTCTGAACTCATTATTATCCAGCGTTAAAATTATATATATTCTACTTTTATTTTACTCGTTAACTTAGCGTTCTCATGATAAACATGCATATATTACCTATTGTTATCTTTTTATGATTATCGGTCTTGTATTGATTCCATATTTTATAACTAGCTGTGCCCGCGACTTCGTCTACGTGAGAAAAGTATGATTGTTCAGTATCTACCCGGACGAAGTCGTGGGCGCAGCAAGTATTAAAGTAGCGTAAGTTACTCCTTATTACATCAGCTATCTGCCAATGAAAGTCCTGTCAAAATCCGAGACACTCAAATTCTATGTATTTGTATGTAGTTATGTTTGTATGGAGATAAAAGTAGCTCAAGTTACTCCTTATTATATCAGCTATCTGCCAGTGAAAGTCCTGTCAAAATCGGAGACACTCAAATTCTGTTTATTTGTATGTAGGTATGTATGTATGTATGGTTGTATGGAGATAAAAGTAGCTTAAGTTACTCCTTATAACATCAGCTATCTGCCAGTGAATGTCCCGTCAAAATCGGTCAAGCCGTTCCTAAGCTTAGTTTTTATGTGATGCTTGAACAAACAGACAGACAAAAAAATTCTAATCCCATATTTGTGTTCGGTATCGATCTAATAACATGGTATTTATTTTTTCAATATTTTTTATGTACAGAATTTACACTTCTACAGATTTATTATAAGTACAGATAAGATACATAGAAGAAATTAAACCCCATGAACATCGACGAAAAACCTATGTATAACTCTTCTTTTTTGTAATTTTTCACAGATTTGATTTGAAGTTCAATCAGGTTATATAACGAAGACCCCTGAATGTACGTAGTGCATTTAAATTCTGTTCGAAAATGCTTCCTTTTTTATTACCACTTGTAATGTTAATTGTTTGTATTGTTTTGCATTTAGAAACGAATAAAAGTGAACTCCGTTTCGTTCGCAGTAAATTAAACACAACACACTCGCTTATTAACCTAAATACACTGCAGTGTACATTTTCAAACAAAAATGTGGGTACAAAAACGTTTTATTCCAAATGCTTGCAATATTTGTGTTTGGAAAGATAAATATTTGTTCCGGTCCGCGAGTTAGTTTTCGGTTTTGCACCTGCCTAAATGAATAGTTTAAAATGTAGCGCCTGTGTATGGTTATTTGTGTATGAAACATAAATATGAGCATGATAAGTTGCTTAATTTTTTAAAGTAGGTACCTTAAAATATATCGTAGTTGAGTTATAGAGTGATATCGAAATGCAAAAATACATGTAGATATATAACAATACGAGTATCAGTAGATATTGATGAAAATAAAATAACAATGGTATTCAAAATGATACAGTTGAGGACGTAATAATAAAAAAAAATATATAAATATGGTCTATTTTAGCGTTTGGCCTATGCTTTTTTCTTTCGTATTTTTTTTCCTGTACTAAAAAGTATCATTTGTTACTCTTAATACCTCTAAGAATATAAGTACAAAGTTGAGTAGTTTTTGGGTGAAAGTATAACAAACAAACAAACTTACATTCGCATTTATAATATTACTAGCGGCCCGCCCCGGCTTCGCCCGCGCTACTCTGCTCCTATTAGTCATAGCGTAATGTAAGCTATCCTATCTCTCAAGTTGGATCGAACTGCACATGGTGTGCGAATTTTATTATAATCGGTTAAGTGGTTTAGGAGTCCATTGAGGACAAACATTGTGACACGAGATTTATATATATTAAGATTAGTAGGGCTAGCTGTATTTTGGAAAATGATTATACATGTACCCACTACGACATTGATGATATCATAAAATTAAATAATTACATATGTATTTACTTATATTTAAAAAAATAAGAGGGGCACATCTGCCGGGGCTGCTCGCGGCCCACTCGTCTTACTGAAAGAAAGCCTTTCCTATAATATTAAATAATGATTGCCGCGTCTAATAATCAAGATATCTCAATCAGCATCGAGTTTCTGTTATTAACATTTACAGAAATGATCAATGTAGAGCTTACGAAACGTTAACAAAATACCTATTGACATATTCTAAATCTGATTTCATTGTTTGAAAAAATCTTTTTGTATCCTCTGGTACAAGCATATAATAGCTCAGATGTTTTGGTGGCAACCGAACAGCTATCATGTCAAACAGTGTAAGCAGTCACTCCTGCGATTTGGAAGTAATTAAACTTGCTACTAAACTATTATCTGTCTACTCTCCGAAGTCGCGAACTTCATCCTGTCTCGGGGATGTGGAACTTTTAGCGCTGAAATTAAAATCCTTACTTTAACCCAACAATCTTTGTAAAATCCTTTTCAAAAGTTGTCTAGCATTCAAGAGTTTCATCTATGGAAACTTTTTATGGTTTATAGGTTAATTTATTCTTGTACAGATGGCCGCAAGCCGGTAAATGGCGAACGTTTTTACAAGGTTTACTCGCAATTAAAAATAAATATTGATATTATTCAGGGCGAATATTTTTATTCGGAGCATTTGATCGTATTTTCTGTTATCGTGAAATTGTAACGGGCTTACAACTAGGTTATTTTTTACGTAAGAAAGGTGGCAAACAATCATGCAGCTGTATTTTCGTACTGATATAACGTTACTTTATTCCATTAGTCATCAAGTACGTCGACTACGTAGTTTGAACAAAAATCCCGACAACCAGCGCCATCTATTGACGAGTAGCAAAACTATTTGGATGTCAGCAAAATTACTAGAACCCAAAGCAACGAATCTAAAACAAGCAGAATAACGCCATCTAGTATCAAGTAGCAAGAAACACAGGAAAACATGGAAGACATTACCAATATTTTAAAATCAATTCAAATGGACTTGGCTGAACAGAAGAAAGAAATTAAAGAAATGGAGACAAATATCACTAGTACTTTCAATAAGTCTATCAGCGAAAATTTTGAGAGACAGACATCAAAAATACAGTCAACTTAATAAACAATTAAAAAGTCAAGAAGCAATTATCGACCGGTTGGAAAGACACAACAGAAAGAAAAACTTGGTCTTCTTTGGCGTTAGAGAAGGAGAAAAAAGCTACCAAGAACTGGAAAATAAAATTTTAGATGTCATAAATAAAACCAATATATCTTGTGGGAGAAATGAAATCGATTCAGTTAAACGATTGAGGAAAAGTGGTGAAAAACCGAGACCAATAATAGTCACTTTCACAACTATGGGAAAAAAAAATTTACTTCTACAAAATAAGAAAAATTGGGAACATCCTACAGTTTACTTTAAAGAAGAATTTCCCTTTAAATTTTAGAAAAAAGGAAAAATTTACAAACAAAAGTACTAAAATACAGAGCGGAGGGGAAAAAAGCTATGATTAAGTATGACAAACTCATAGTTCTTAACCAAAACAAATCCACTGAACACAATAACCAACACCAGTCAAAGAAAAGAAGATTTTACCTTCCACCTAGTCAAGACGGATGAAATCAAGAAAATCAAGCTGCAAAGAAAAATAAGACACAGATCACCGCTTTTATGAAACCCACGAAAGCTTCAGAGCAAAGCTCAAACTTTTCAAAAAATCAGACTTTTATAGAAAAAAACTAGCAACCAACAGAACCCTCTCTATCTCAACATCCAAACACCCAACAAGTCTGGTCACCGCGGGGGAGAAAAACGGGAAAAAGTATCTCTCTACAACCCTCCAACAAAACAAAAAATGCCATCGCACACAATGAATAATCCAAACACTCTATATATAGGCACGTACAACGTTAGATCTTTGTCAAGTTATATGAAGATAATAGAACTCACAAACGCTCTAAACAATATCAAATACGACATTATCGGACTATCAGAGGTGAGAAAATTGGGCAGCAGTATTGATGAATATAATGAATTTATATTATGTTACAACGGAAAATTCAAGGGAAAATACGGAGTTGGATTCTTAATAAAAAAATATCTGAAACCATGCATTAAAAGCTTCAAAGGTTTGTCAGACCGAGTAGCTATTTCAGATATAGAGATAAATAACATTTCAATCTCGATTATACAAGTATACGCACCCACAGAAGAATCAGAGCAATCGGTAATTGATGCTACGATACTCTACATGAGGCTCATGCAATCGCAAATAAAAAAAAATATAGTCATGGGTGATTTTAACGCAAAAGTGGGGCAGAAAAATCATGATGAATGTCAAATAATTGGTAAGTTTGGTTACGCAAAAAGGAACCTACAAGGGCAAAAATTAATAAATTACGCTCAAGAAAACCAGTTATATATCATGAATACTTTTTTTATAAAAGCCAAGTCGAAAGTGGACTTGGATTTCTCCAAATGGAAAAACTAAAACGAGATCGATTTTATACTTACCAATTTTCCAAAACAATTCCATGACGTACATGTTTTGAATAAAATAAGATTTTCATCAGACCATAGACTGGTAAGATCAGCGTCCCGACGCCCAGCGTCCCGATGTCGAGCGTCCCGACGTCAAGCGTCCGACAGTATTTCAACAGTAATAAAATAATAGAAATACATTTAAGAACTAGCTGTGCCCGCAACTTCGATCGCGTGGAATAGTGGCTTCAGCATTTTAAGAGGAACTCTATGCGTCGGGACGATGCGCGTCGGGACTCTGGGCGTCGGGACGCTCGACGTCGAGACACTCGACGTCGGCACGCTGGGCGTCGGTACGCTGGGCGTCGGGACGCTGGTCGTCGGGAAGTTCGGCGTCGGGACGCTCGACATCGCGACGCTCGACATCGGGACGCTGGGCGTCGGGACGCTGGGCGTCGGGACGCTGGGCGTCGGGACGCTGGGCGTCGGGACGCTGGGCGTCTGGACGCTGGGCATCGGGACTCGGCCGTCGGGACGCTGGGCGTCGGGACGCGGGGCGTCGGGACGCGGGGCGTCGGGACACGGGGCGTCGGGACGCCGGGCGTCGGGACGCGGGGCGTCGGGACGCGGGGCGTCGGGACGCGGGGCGTCGGGACGCGGGGCCTCGGGACGCGGGGCGTCGGGACGCGGGGCGTCGGGACGCTGGGCGTCGGGACGCTGGGCGTCGGGACGCTGGGCGTCGGGACGCTGGGCGTCGTGACGCTGGGCGTCGGGACGCTGGGCGTCGGGACGCTGGGCGTCGGGACGCTTGACGTCAGTACGCTGGGCATCGAGACGCTCGGCGTCGGGGCGCTAGGCGTCGGGACGGTGGGCGTCAGGACGCTGGGCGTCGGGACGCTGGGCGTCGGGACGCTGGGCGTCGGGAAGTTCGGCGTCGGGACGCTCGACGTCGGGACGCTCAAAATCGGGACGCTCGAAGTCGGGACGCTCGACGTCGGGATGCTCGACGTCGGGACGTTCGACGTCGGGACGCTGGGCGTCGAGACGCTCGACGTCGGTACGCTGGGCGTCGCGACGCTGGGCGTCGGGACGCTGGGCATCGGGAAGTTCGGCGTCGGGACGCTCGACATCGGGACGCTGGGCGTCGGGACGCTGGGCGTCGGGACGCTGAGCGTCGGGACGCTGGGCGACGGGACGCTGGGCGTCGGGACGCTTGTCGGGACGCTGGGCGTCGGGACGCTGGGCGTCGGGACGCTGGGCGTCGGGACGCTGGGCGTCGTGACGCTGGGCGTCGGGACGCTTGACGTCAGTACGCTGGGCATCGAGACGCTCGGCGTCGGGGCGCTAGGCGTCGGGACGGTGGGCGTCAGGACGCTGGGCGTCGTGACGCTGGGCGTCGGGACGCTGGGCGTCGGGAAGTTCGGCGTCGGGACGCTCGACGTCGGGACGCTCAAAATCGGGACGCCCGAAGTCGGGACGCTCGACGTCGGGATGCTCGACGTCGGGACGTTCGACGTCGGGACGCTGGGCGTCGAGACGCTCGACGTCGGTACGCTGGGCGTCGCGACGCTGGGCGTCGGGACGCTGGGCGTCGGGAAGTTCGGCGTCGGGACGCTCGACATCGGGACGCTGGGCGTCGGGACGCTGGGCGTCGGGACGCTGGGCGTCGGGACGCTGGGCATCGGTACGCTGGGCGACGGGACGCTGGGCGACGGGACGCTGGGCGACGGGACGCTGGGCGACGGGACGCTGGGCGACGGGACGCTGGGCGACGGGACGCTGGGCGACGGGACGCTGGGCGACGGGACGCTGGGCGTCGGGACTTTGGGCGTTGGGACGCTCGACGTCGGGACGTTCGACGCCGGGACGCTGGGCGTCGAAAAGCTGGACGTCGGGACTCGGCTGTCGGGACACACTGGGCGTCGGGACGCGGGGCGTCGGGACGCGGGGCGCCTGGACGCGGGGCGTCGGGACGCGGGGCTTCGGGACGCTGGGCGTCGGGACGCTGGGCGTCGGGACGCTGGGCGTCGGGAATTTCGGCGTTGGGAAGTTCGGCGTCGGGACGCTCGACGTCGGGACGCTCGACATCGGGACGTTCGACGTCGGGACGCTCGACGTCGGGACGCTCGACGTCGGGGAAGCTCGACGTCGGGACTCGGCTGTCGGGACACACTGGGCGTCGGGACGCGGGGCGTCGGGACGCTGTGCGTCGGGACGCGGGGCGACGGGATGCAGGGCGTCGGGACGCAGGGCGTCGGGACGCAGGGCGTCGGGACGCAGGGCGTCGGGACGCTGGGCGTCGGGACGCTCGACGTCGGGACGCTGGGCGTCGGGACGCTGGGCGTCGGGACGCTGGGCGTTGGGACACTGGGTGTCGGGACGCTGGACGTCGGGACGCTGGGCGTCCGGACACACGGAACAATGTTATTATATAAAAAATTTCGAAATCTTTTAAGTGTGCTATGAAAATTGAAGAGTTCCCTCGATTTCTCCAGGAAGGAACTTATTGTAACATTATACAAAACATTTATAAAAACAGTACAAGTAGAGTCAATTTAGAAACAAACGGTTCAGAAATAAAAATTAAAAAGGGAGTAAAACAAGGTGACCTCCTATTACCTAAGCTTTTTATTGCAGTATTAGAATTAATATTCATAAAACTTAGTTGGAATGACTGTATAAAAAAAACTAATAATGTGGTCAGCTACGTATATCTGGGAAAAAAGTTTCATTTCGATCAAATAATAACATGGAAGAAATAACCAGAAGAATTGATATAACTTGGCAAAAATTCTGGGCGCATAAGAAAATTCTAAAAGGAAATTTTCCGCTTACTATGAAAAATAAAGTGCTAGATAGTTCTATCCTACCATGTCTTACTTATGGGTCGCAGACTTGGGTTTACACAGAACAGGCCAAAGAAAAAATCAAAACATGTCAGACTGCTTTGGAAAGATCTATTTTAAAGTTGCGAAAAATATATAGAGAACCTAACACTGTAATCAGAGAAAGAACAAAAGTTTTAATAATATTTCCTGCACCACTCAATGAAACTAAAGTGGAAATGGGCTGGACATCTAGCCAGATCAGAAGATGAAAGTTGGACTAAACAATTGCTTATGTGGAAAGGGCCTTCAGGGAAGAAAAAACGTGGACGACCACAAACGAAATGGATCGATGACATTAAGAAAATAGCCGGAGATCAATGGTACATTAAAGCGAAAGACAGAAGAAAATGGCAACAAATGGTCAATACAAAAATAAAAACAATATGAATAAGAATAACACTTGAATCTGATTATTTTGTATACTGATGATTTGTATTAAATTAAATATAAAAATAAATAAAATAATTTAAATAGGAATTAATGTTGCAAGTGATCATATAAAAAATGTAACTGATAGTGAATGAGAAATTAATAAAAGGCTTTTTTATTTTTATTTATTTTATTTTACATGAGCTAAGTAGAATTAAACACTAGACTTACAATACTAAATAAATATATATCCCATGTTATTTAGTTTAGCACTAGGCTACGAATTAAGTGCTAGAATATTTGCATTGCAATAAAAGGTAATCAGGCAACTGTATAATGTGTGGCAACGAATATGTGGTTTGGTACTAAGTGTGCAATTATTACGAGTGCGAGGCCGTGTGAATTGTTACGTACAGTACTCAACAATGAATAATGCACATCGAGCCTGCGAAAGAGACGATCGGCTCGTTTTGACTTCGTAGAGCGTTATCTCTGTTGCACACTGCCTACGTGACCAAAACCGGACTGACACAAAACTTGATGAAAATGGTCGACAAACGTCAAATAGGTACGGTGCGCAAGAGATAACGCTCTACAGACCCGAAATAAGCCGAAGTCTCTTTCCTAGGCTCGATGTGCAATATTTATTATTGAGCACTCTATTTTAAAGATACGCTATGCCTGTTTATATATTTATATATAGGTTTAGCCTGTTCATAGTATTATATCCAGGTTCAGTGACGGAGCTCGAAGACATCTAAAAATCAGAAGAAGTAGCCGGTGGTAGAATTCCTCTGTCACAGAGTCACTGTTCAGTGTCTATTTAATTTATTATGTATGTATGTATGTATGTATCTTCACGCCAGGTCCCTAACGGGGTAGGCAGAGAGTGTAGAGCGCCAGACATCCCGGTTCTGACAAACCTCTCGTGCCTCGTCTACCTTCATCATTCTCTTCATACATGCACGCCGATTCCTAAGACTTTATGAATCGGCGTGACTCTATTAATTTATTATGTGTTTTTGATTATTATTAGTGGTTATTCACTCTAGGTTAGTTTAAAAAAATGACGATTTAAAAGTGCTCTCCAGGAGCCTAATTATATGAAATAAATGAATAAACTGAATAAATATTACCTAATCTTTCTGCAACTAAATGGTAGTGTTCAGAACTATTTTGTTTCGGTTAGATGGTGAGCCATCATTGTCCCAAAACTAAAATAACTTAGTCGTGAATGCTTAGAACGCATCTGCATTTCATTTTTGATTTTTACTCAGCTGTTTATAGTCCGCAGTATTAATTTACCATCCATGTCAACTGCATGTCTGTTTGACGCCATCATCATACAAATAAATAAAATTGGAGTCTCTGTTTGTAATATTAAAATAACTGCTTTTTACTAAATGCATATTAAGTATGTATACACGGTACCTATACCAAAACCACATTTTTCACAATTTTTTTTTTTCTGCCTGTCCGTCTTTTTGTAACGGCTAATCTCGGGAACGGCTTGACCGATTTTGACAGGACTTTCACTGGTAGATGAAGTAGCTGACATAATAGGGAGTAACTTAGGCAATTTATACTAGCTGCGCCTACGACTTCGTCCGGGTAGATATTGATCAATCATAAATAGTCGCGGGCACAGCTAGTTACATAATAAAGCCTATACACTTCAGTTTGTTTGTTCAACACAATAAGAGCGTCTTTTGCAAAATCAGAGCACAAATAAGAGCGTCTTTTGCAAAATCAGAGCACAAATATTTGAAAAGGACGTAATATATTTTACTAATACCACCGTTGAACATGAGCGCCATTGAAATTGCGAGTAAGTCCAAAAATTAAGCATAAATCATTTCAACTTGTCCGATTCCGTATTGAGTTGGAAATCACGTACTCGCTTTTTATATTGATTAAGTGTGATTAATAGAATATTGGGACATATACATGAATTAGCCTAGCCTAGATTTATGTCTTCATAGCTTTGTAGAGAATTAATGTAAAAAGGTTTCAATTAGAGTTAGACAGAAAGAGATAGTGTGTCTAAATTCTAATAAAATATTTCTATTTTTTTAATGTAATAAAAGTGGCAAACAAGCGTGCAGTTCACATTGATGTTAAGTGATGACTGCAGCCTATAGACACCCACACAATGACCAGAGGTCAAAATGGAGATGCGCTGCCACTCCTGAGGCATTAGGTGTTATGCCTCTGTGTCGGAAATAACAGAGCCGTAGCAGCCGTACATTACCACCTCACCGGAACACGATAGTGCTGAACACTACTATTTAGCGGCAAGTATATTAGGTAATGCGGTAGTGCCTACGCCCGCGAGCTCCGTCACTGGAGCTCTACCGCCAGTAAAAAACCAGTAAAACTTCCTAAGAGTACAGGCACATCTGTGCCTGTACTCTTAGGAAATTCATTCATAAATATTTGTTTTCATCTGAAAACAAATATTTATGAATACAAATCTACACAGTCATAATTAGCTATTTACTTTTTTTTTTTTTACCAGGGGAAAATGCGTTACGCATACTCACCCTTGGGGAGAGGGGTGGGTTATGTGGGACTCCGGGTAAGGCATCCGTCTACCCACTAAAAACCCCTGGGTATTCCGACTCGCCCGCCATCACTGGCGGGGTCACGGGAACGCTATCGCACACATCCGCGACCCCACCGGCGGCTGCTCGTTGCCGAGCTCTCCTCGGAGCCTTTCGGCTCCAACCAACACTAGTGGCGTGCGGAACACCTGCACGCCAGCCAGCCCGGGACCTCTCCATTCGGGCGACGGACATCCCCTAGTCCGGCGCCCGAAGGTCCCTGCCCCGACCACTCACAACGCCAGGCGTCCCATGACGCCCTGGTGTAGAAGTCCAGGGGTACACAGTCCGGCCCCGGGGGAGCGGGAGTGCCAGAGATGAACTGACCTTCAACCACCCCCCCGCGGCCCCACCACGTCCCTATCTGACGGCGGGACCACCGCTAGGCGGCTGGGGATAGGGTGCAGGGCAACGACACACCCGTACACCTCTTCCCCAGCCGCCTTCCCACCACGACCCCATCTTACGGCGGGACAACCGCTAGGCAGCTGGGGATAGGGTGCAGGGCCAACGACCTACCCGTACACCTCTTCCCCAGCCGTCTCCTCACCACAGCAGCGAGTGGCGGGCAGAGCCACGCCAAACGCCGCTCCCTCTCTGGGTTCCTCTTGGCTTCTCCGGTGTTAGGCCAACCACCAGGTCCTGAGCCCCCCCGCCACGACAAGGCGGAAACCCTCGGGGGGGACACTAGAACACTTAGCCTGAGTTGCACCAAGATATTTGTTAAAGTTAAAGTTATTGTAACATTTCACATCCTTCTCTAACTGAGGATGTGAAATGTTTTAATAACTTAAACTTTAACAAATGTCGTGGTGCAACCCAGGCATAGGTAAATAAAAATCTCACTATCAATTTCTTCCTTCTTTCCTCGGATCGAATTCAAGTTAACAGTGGGTAGCAATAGCGGCTTGCTCCTAGTCCGCTAGAGTAGTCTCGATTTAGTATCTTTGTTTGGTAAATTCAAAAGAAATATAATAATATGACATTTATTACTTTTGACACAACATCGTAAAATGGACTGTTTATCTTCGCATGGAAATATCAACCTATGAAATGCAAAAATTTTAAACGTACCTCTACATTTTGTTTACGACGGATATAAAATGTTCAATATGTTCATCCAATATTATAACAATGTTCAGTTAGTTAACTCTCCATTTATCCAAAATCATTCAAAAGCTTTTAAGGTGGTGAGATCAAAAGTCCAGATTAATGATGTACATGGAATTAAAATCGTATCTTGCATTCATGTTATATATGCATAAGACTTAACTTAATCGTAAAAAAATCTAATCTTAAAAATAGGACTTGAAGGTTGAGATTCGTATGACTATAAGAAATCTGAAAGAGATATAGGCAAGATTATTTCTGATTGCATTCAAATATGTTGATTTTATGCTGACTACTGATATTTCTATATGCAATCACTGAATCGGATAATGATGAGCGTCAAACGCAGGCAGGTACACGGAATAGACTATGCTATATAATAGCATAGTGATATATGATAGCCGACTGAGTTTTTTCCGGCAAGTTTTTCTCAGATCATATTGGCCTTTGGAACTTTGCCGGTGAATGACAAAGAATGACTCTTTTTCTTTTCTTTTTACTCTTTGTTATCAGTTTGTAAAGGGGAAAAGAGACATTCTACTGATATACTTTTTACATTAGTTTATGACATTTAGTTTTATCTTAGTGATATTCTTGACTTTACATATATTTTTTATCTTGTTTGACATGTATATCAATTGTTATTCGCTTTAATTTATTTTGTTTGTTTTTGACGTGTCATAAGAGGTGCCTGTCACCCTAAATGAATAAATGAGTTTCTGAATACAAATGCTGAGTTGCCGGATTATACCCGAAAAAAATATTGAAATAATAAGATATTTATCATAATCCAGTAGTGAAATAAAGTAATATTCGTTATGTAATGTAAAAGCATACTGCAGCTTCATAGATAACATCATTAAACCTTAAAGTTAACATCAATACGTGACACGTGCGTTGGAAATTATCTTGTGCATGTAATTATGGTTCAGAACAACATTTTGCGAACTTGCCTTAAGTTTGGTCTAGCTAAACACAACGCGTAAGCCCATTAACAACTTCATATGACGTAGATTAAATGGTAGTGTCAAGAAACGCTAGCATAATCCCATCGCATACGACTAAATTGGGACTCAGTACGTACATAGGTCGGGCGTCGTGGCTCCAAGTATCTAGTTACATGTTCCACAAGCGATTAGGTGCACACAAGCCCACCGCAAGCTCATGCTTGTGTAAGCAAGTGTAACAAGTTAGAACCGAGTGGGGAACTTGCCGCGAACACCGACCCATGTCACTTGAGTCACCTGACACAGTGTATACGTTTTACAGTTAAAAAAAAATATCACTTTAATGTGTATTTGGTAGGGCCAATGTTTTCACGAGACTTTTCTTATATGATTGAATTATACCAAATAAATTTGAGAAAAAAGATACACAAATGAATATAAGCCGGTGTCTGAGTGACAAGTATATCTGCAAAAGATTTTCACGACGGTTATTTCTAACATTAAACGTTGAGATTTAAGGATTGATTTTGTGTGATTCTTAACGTCACGTAGGCAGGCAGCGGTAAATGCATGCATTCAAGCATTCATGCAAACACTTACGATTCGCCGGTTACGTTTTGGCCTATGTATAATAGGTGGCGAGCCTGTTGATATCTCCGGGCACATTATCAAACTTACAAACGTTTCTCCGAACGGCGCCGGCGCCAAGTTTATCACATTATGTATCAATAATTTGACGACCCGGTTAGTCCAGCGGTGCGAAACCACCATTTGATTCGAAGGGCTGCGAGTGAAAGTGAAAAAAAAAAGTAGGTAATATTATAAGAACATTATTTAGTCCGTGTTGCAGTGGTTAATGTTAACGTTAACCTCAAAACTATGAGTCAGATTGTAACGGATCTGTCAACCATGTCAACACTGGTTAACAATGTCAAAAATACGTTGGTGCAACGCAACCTGTAGTAATTGTTAAAGTCAATGTTACTGTTATTAAATTTGACAAAAACCATAACTTTAACATACATTTTGATGCAACCGAACCTTAGAATCGGACGCCCGTGTGAAAGAAGGGTTTCTGAGATAAGGAAATATGTGATCGAGTGGATCCCAATCAAGAATATTCCCATATATAAATAATAATATTCCTATCTAGAATATTCGCATCCACTTGCGTGGATGTTAGTTATCAATTTGATGTATCGAGAATCAATTACCATGTATTTATGCTATAGGGTTTCCTGTGATAACAGTTATTATAGTAATAATGTTATGATGTTATTAGCATGCGCTGAAACAATTACAATTTAGTTAAAAAATAATTTAGCTTAAAAAGTTAAACGCGATTAAAATAAATTTTAAATGTAAACGAAAGCTTGTGATTAAATGAGATTAAACAGATAATTAGTTTATTGGTGATAATGCAGATAATAATTAAATATCTGCTCTGTTTATCCAATAGTGGCTTTTTGCTATGCGTGTTATTTTGCACCGAACTTTTAACTGTATTCAAGAAAGAGGAATTGTTCATTTTCCGATTAATTCGAGACTAATATATCGAAATGTTTTAGTATTGATCTAGAAAATTCTCTGGACGATGCCATCTCCAAGGCTGACAACAGGTCTTCGGGATGGTTCCGCAATAGGACACATCTGCCATGGCAGCTATCAGCCCACTCGTTTTACAAAAAAAACCTTATGAAACTAAATAACAACTGATTTTTTATATATTATAAATTTTATATATTATTATAAGATATTCTCAATCAGGTTTTAGCTTGAGCTTTTATAATTACCATTTCAAAAATATATCAATGTAGAGCTATAAAGAATGTAAAGAAGTTAAGCATTTCATACATTGACTTATTTTATATTTTAATTCATTGTGTAGAAACTTCTAATGAAATCATCTCGGACAAGTTCAGATGTTTGGTGGCAACCAAACAGCTATCATGTCGTACAGTGTCAGCAGTCACTCCTGAGAACTGGAAGTAATTAAACTTGCTACTCAACTATTATCTGTCTACTCTCCGAAGTCACGAACTTCATCCTGTCGCGGGGATGTGGAACTTTTAGCGCTGAAATTAATCCTTACTTTAATCTATCTAGCATTCAAGAGTTTCATCTATGGAAACTTTTTATGGTTTATAGGTTAATTTATTCTTGTACCGATGGCCGCAAGCCGATAAATGGCGAGCGAACGTTTTTACAAAGTTACCTCGTAGGATTTAGGGAATATGCATAAAATTTAAAATTGTCTCAAATATTTTTTTCTCGAATACTTAATTATCAACGTCATATTATAATTACAAAGTTTTTTTTTATTTACTAATTATTTAATGCCGTTAAATATTATGTACATAGTGCAAAATAAGGAAACGAAATTCAAACTTCCAAAACGCGCCGCCATTGGTCGAGACGAAATAACACTTTGTTTGGTGTTTTTCTAATACTATTTTTGCACTTACCATACAATACTTGTAAGATAGCTTTTTTGCTTCTTTCATGATTTGTAGAGCAATTAAAATTGAAAATACGTATGAAGTAAAACAAAAGTATAGAGTAAAAAACACTCGACGTGTGTTGTGAAAAAATTCATGAATATTCCCTATTGAGAGCATATTGAAAGTATTTAGGATAAATATTTTGGTTTGCATCATTAAATCGTATTTTCGCATTATTCTACATTTTCCGTTTGTGATGAAACATGAAAAAAAAATGAAATTATACGGTATACCCGTTAAAACTTCATGATGGAAGTAGATTTTTTATAAACTTTGGTGCTTTAATTTTTTCATCCTAAACTAATGATTTAATTGTATGTTTAAATGTTTCTCTTACGTAAAATTGAAAAAAAAATCTTAATCTTCTTGAGGAAACATAAGTCTGCATTGTTTTTCTTTCACGTATTTTATCACTCCCTCTGTGTCTTGCAAAGCATTAATCTCGATTGAGTATGTTATACATGTTAACACTGCAACTTATAGACTTCCACACAGATGTGAGCTTTTAAAGCCTAACTTTTTTTTATGTCAAAGGATTGACAGACTTGCAGGAGCAACTCTTTTAAATCTGTTAAAGAATTACAAGCAATGAAAAGATCCACTTTACGTGACAGCTTTTTAAATCGTTTAAATTATATGGGTTAAGAAGAACTATACATTTGACTATACAAAATAAACACAAAATCCGCGTAACTTCACTAGTCTACGCAGTAAGTGCTAGAATATTTGCATTGCAATAGAAGACAATCAGGCAACCGTATAATTGTGTGGCGACGAACATGTGGCTTGGTACTAAGTGTTCCGTTATTACGAGGCCATGTGAATTGTTACGTATTTTACGGATGCATGTTTAAATATTTAGTAAAGATAGGTCCAGTGACGTAATAGATTAGGATCCCACTGCAGAATCAGTTCGTTCATCCAGTTATGCTGTTGTGCTGTGCATTAGATAGAAGGGATTCCTTCACTCTAACGATCTAGAGTACCTAAATGAAATGTAACGACTTAGAGATTTTGTTACAGAGACGGATTATAAAATTGACTGTTTATTTTTCTGTTTGTTTTCGCATGTAAACATCAACCGATTACATGAAATGAAAATTTTTAATTATATCTACATTTTGCCTACCACATATAGGTATGTGTATAATGTTCAGTATGTTCATCCAATATTTTTGCAATGTACATTGAATTAATTAAATTTTTTTTTTGTAAATGAAGGTTAAGATTCGTATGTGAAGTATTATTCCTATTCGATTTCTATAAGAAATGTGAGAGAAATTGAGGCATGTTTTTTCTGATTGCATTTAAATATTATGCTGACTACCTATAGATTTCTTTGTGCTATCACTGAATCGGATAATGATGAGCGTCAAACGCAGGCAGGTACAGGGAATAGACTTTATTAATGCTAAGTTGCCAGATAATAAGTGGAAAATTGGATTCCAATGATTTAACGAATTAGTAACATTTTGTCATAATTCTAAGAAACGCACCCACCCAATGGATTACGTAATTAAAACTTAAACTAAACATGAATTACACTGGTGGTAGAGCTCCAGTGACGGAGCTCGCGAGCGTAGGCACCACCGCATTACCTATAAACTTGCCGCTTAATGGTAGTGTTCAGCACTATCGTGTTCCAGTCAGGTGGAAATGTACGGCTCTGTTATTTCCGGCACAGAGGCATAACGCCTTAGGCCTCAGGAGTGGTACCGCATCTGCATTTTGACCTTGGTCTTTGTGTGGGTGTCTATAGGCTGCAGTCATCACTTAACATCAATGTAAACTGCAAGCTTGTTTGCCACTTCCATAACATAAAAAAATCTATACAAGTGCGCGGCAACTCCTACGCGTAAAATATTATGTTGTGCATATAATTACGGTTCACCTCCAGAAACATTTGCAAACTTGCTTTATGTTTGATCTAGCTAAACACAACGGTTAAGCCCATTAACAACTTCATATGACGCAGATTAAACGGTAGTGTCAAGAAACGCTAGCATAATCCCATAGCACATCACAAACTTGGGTCTCAGTACGTACATAGCATAGTATAGATCGGGTATCGTGGCCTCAAGTATCTAGTTACATGTGCCACAAGCGATTAGGTGCACACAAGCCCACCGCAAGCTCATGCTTGTGTAAGCAAGCGTAACAAGTTAGGACGGAGCGGGGAACTTGCCGCGAACACCGACCCATGTCACTTGAGTCTCTTACACCTGACACAGTGTATAAATTTTACTGCACAACCCGAAATTAACATAATTACCCACAAGTACCCTTGGAGCAATGATAGGGTACGTGCCACCAGATTACCGACCGCATTAAAATTATCTCTGAAGACCACAAATACGTATTACTGTTGAATAAAATTATCACTTTAATTTAATATTTTAAGTGTATTGAGGCCAATGTATTCACGAGATAATAGATTTATTATTATTTTTTTATGCGATTGAATTACATAGAAAATAACGTTGTGTGGTTCCAACAAAATGATAAAAATACTCGTATAAATACGTGAGTGGCAATTATTATGCCTCACGGTAATAATACAGGATATTTTAAACTTTAAAGTTTAAAACCGTCGTATTTACTTCCTAGTTGTAACGTAGGTTAAAGGAGAATGACCAAAGTCGCCCTGTTGGCGTCTTAACCACATGTATGTAGAAAATTGTTTTTTGAATTAAGATTTCACTCACATTTTTTTCACGTTAAGACGAATGGGGATTTACAAGATATTTTTTAAAAGTTAATAAATTATTTTGCAGTGAACTGCCAATCACAGACCAATAACTAAGCTGCCAATGTCAACACCATTGCATTATTTACTTTTTTGCGTTGGACACTGGTCATTTTAGGACCTTTATAACTTTATCGAAATAAAATCGATTTCAACGATCGATTGCTTTAATAACGATATTCAACGGAATAGATTATTCATGTCTACTATTTGTCTTGTATAATCACTAGGTATCGAGTGGATATAATTTGAACAGTACCTTAGTCTTGACTTAGCTCAAATTCATCATATAAATGTCTCACTTTTTATTATCATGAAGCGGCAAATAGAAAAACAGCTTACATTGATGGTAAGTGAATATATAGCATAAAAACACCCATATGAAAACCAGATATTTATTTATTAATTGTTAAGTATTTAATATTTGTCTGGTATTACTACCTGGAGAAGAATCATGACTACGCCATACGGTTAAACTATAATACCTACTGAATGTAAGTAAAACAGTTAAGACGCTACACAATACTTTAAAACAGTCTTCGCTTATTTTAGTAACCTCTGGCAGATACACCACACAAAACTTAACCTCAAAATAACCAAAAGTTCGTAATGCAGTTTTTTAAAAACTCCTATTGATACCTTTTTTTTTCTTTGCGCTCGCATTTCTTAAGATATTGCCTATATTTTGCGAGTAATCCCGTCGAGACGTAAGAAGGGCGAACTCCCATACAAAATTGGTCATTCTCCTTTATAGTTGATTCGGTTGATATTTATACTGGAAACAGATTATCTTATTATATATGTTACCTGAGGACATATTCACAAAATTGTGCGTATAGCAAAATGTTACAGTACTTACATAAATGTAATAAGATTACAGTTCAGTGTAAGGGATTGTTTTTTAGAAACTAAGTAAAATAATATAGCAGAGATAATGTTTTCATAGCGTTATACCTGCCTCAGTAGCGTAGTGGTAGCAGGCCACTACTATTACGCTGCAGGTCCTGGGTTCGATTCTCGGGTCGGGGACTATCAGAGATAATGGTTTAAAATCCCTTATTTCTGCTTCTATTGGGATTTTCCCATTTTCTGGAATTTTCCCAGTACCCCGGAGTTTGGTAATGTGCCCGGAGATGGCAACAGGTTCGCCACCTGTTACATGGGCCAAAACGTAACCGGCGAGTCGTGGGTGTTTGCATGTATGATTGAATGCATGCATTTGCCTCTGCCTACCCCTTCGGGGATTACAGGCGTGAAGTTACGTAATGTTTTCATAGTATACGTACATGGTTTTACTTTGATTATAAGAATATTATTGTATTTATGTCTAGGGGGCTATGGCCCAGGGTAACATCTGACAAAATTTCAACTGTCTAATTATCACGGTTAAGAGATAAATTACCGCCTAGTGACAAACAGACAGCAGAGTCTCAGTTCCCGTTATTTTTATTGAACCCTAAAAATTACCAAAGATCTACGAAGCTCTACAAAATTTAGAAATAAATTAATATTTCATGATCTCTCTTTCATCGCTCTTTCATCTTCAACATTACCATATTTAATGTCGTCGTGGATGGCAATTTCAGTAACAACATTTCAGTAATAACTATTCATGATTATTTGTAAAATTCAGTCGCGATCTCATTATATAGACGCATAGAGCAACACGGGCCACCGGCTGCGGCGGACTGGAGGGGAGTAGCCATAGCGTTTATTACCGATGCAAAATAGTCTGTCATTTTTTGCGGGGGGAAATGCGTGCAACACTCACGCACACAACAACAATCGTCTATTACTACGAAACTCTCACCTTGACTTTAACAAAATACAGAAACAATTTCACGCATACATCTAGGCGACATGTATAGGCCCATTTGGGCTTGTACTTTGACAGAGGGGAAAGCCTGCATATGGCTTCTCCCCTCCGGTGTTGCTCTATGTATAGACGTGGTTCACAGTAACATTTTTTTTTCCGAGACTCGTGAGTTTAAAGGCTTTTTCAACAGTTTGCGAAACGCGGAGGCGGGTACGTTTATACGAGCACACAGTTGCGGTATCGCTGCGCAAAACACTGTTGCTCGCAGAATTGTGCGCTCGTGTGAAAGAAGGGTTACTGAGATAAGTAAATACGTGATTGAGTGGATCCAAATCTAGAATATTCATCTAGAATATACACATCCAATTGCGGTGGGTGTTATTTATCAGTTTGATGTATCGAGTATCAATTTCAATATATTAATGCTATATGGTTTTCTGCGATAACAGTTATCATAGTAGTAATGTTATGATGTTATTAGCATGCGGTGAAATAGATACATTACTCATAATAGACCGTTTTAAACACGATTATGAATGTTAAATGTAAATATTAAAGCTTCCGCTTTTGATAAAATGAGATTAAACAGATAATTAGTTTATTGCTGATAATTTAGATAGTAATTTATCATTTGCTCTGTTATCTATTAGTGGCTTTTTGTATTTAATACTAGCTGACCCGGCAAACTTCGTATTGCCTCAGAATGAAATAATGTGTTAAAGGTTTGATAGATACGGATTATTAGTATGGAAAAATAAAATTGTGGTTTTTACTCTCCGGGTTTATATGTAGACGTGAAGTTACTTTTTTTTTCGATTATTCCGAGACTGATAATTTAACGAGACTTGGTTTTCGGGTTGTAATCATTTTTTGGCATGAATGCGTGTATGAAAAGGCCCTCGTTTTGTGTGAATTAGACCCGGCTGCCGGGGTCGTGGATGTAATATGAAACTGTTCCCGAGCCTCCTTCGCTGAAGGCGAACGAGTCGGAACACTGCGGGATTTTAGGGAGTACAAATCTAACACCACCCGCCGTCTGTTTCCCCTAGACAGCGGATGCCCATGATGGGTTTCTTCTCGACTAGTGGGCGGTGAGTCTTCACGTCGCTGGAACCATCATTCACTTTAAACTAAATTAAATTTAATATTACGATCAATGTAACCATATCCTTTTTTCCACTGTAACGTCTATTAAGCGAAAGTGACGCTGTAAATTCCTATTTTTTTAAGGTCAGTATATTTATTAAGCGTTCTTATAAGTTTTTTTTTTCATATAACGTAATAAATGGTGGTAATAGTGGTTATTTTTATTCGATACAATAGGTAGGTATATCTACATCAAACAAACGAACTGATACTAGAAAAAACTGAAAAATAAACTTCATACAGTTACAGTTGAGTCTCCCCGTGAAGATACATACATACATAGAGTTCAGTTTTTGGAGCAGCATCTCGGCCTACCCGTCATGCTAAGCATAGTTTCGTCAATTTCTATGTAATTTGACTGAACTTTCGTTGGAAATATAAATACGATGTGCTTAAAATCTTACGATATTCCTACATCAAACTAACCAACATGAGGGGTAAGTTTGAATATAACGATCGATGAATTATGTGACAGATACAGATATAGATAATTTATTGATAACGTGTTAAGTGACATGTCAGGTTGTGCGTTACATTTTTATAATTATTAAAACAATAACATTTATTTTGTCTTACGCATACTACAGTTTTCCATGTCATATTGTAATCAAAAATTATATTTATATGTAGCATTAATAATTAGAAAGAATAAGTAAATTAATTGGCAATAATGATAGTCAAAGATTAATTGATTAATTGTAATTATAAGTATTTAAATAAGTCAATAGTATATTAAAAAATTATGAAATGTATTAATTAACAATTTGCGATTCATAAAATTTTTTCAGTGAGTAAAAAGACTTGTCAGTGAGCCACTTCCTCAATCTATTTTTAAATATAGTAGTGGAGTTTGCATTTTTCTTTATTGTGTCCGGCAGCCCGTTATATACTAAGGGGCCCATTATATACACGGACCTCTCCGATTTGCGAAGCTTATGTTCAGGTATAGCGAGGAGGTGGGCGCGCTTATTACTACGGAGCATAGAAAACGATGGATTAACGCCTCACGTTTTAAATATGTCTATATTTTCTTGGGTGAACGTAACCATTTGGTAAATTAGCTCACATGGGAGCGGCATGATACTAAGCTCTCTAAAGAGATCCCTGCATGACTCACCTTCAGAAACGCCTGCTATAGCACGGATCGCTCGTTTCTACATTGAGAAAGCTCTGTCGACGTCCGCGGCTCGTGCCCAAAGCTCCACACCGTACGTAAGGGTGCTGTGGATGGTCGCATAGTAACATTGAATTACCGCAGACCGGGTCGCGGTGCCAGCAAGGCGGCGTAACGCGTAGCATGTCTGGCTTAGTTTCGAGCAAAGTTCGTCGATATGATACTCCCAAGTGAGGCCGCTATCGATACGGAAGCCTAGCAGTTTTGTCGATTTGACTATCTGTAACGCTGTATCTCCGACGGTGATGTCATAATGAGGTAGAGTGTGACTGTTGAGTATGAAAGGTAGGACGCATGTTTTGTCTCTGTTTAAAGCTAATCCGTTTGACCGGAACCATTTATCAAGTTTCTGGACTACGGAATTTAAGTTTTCCTCTAGCAACCGACCGCGGTGCAGAAACAATAGCGGCCACGTCGTCAGCGTACATATAAACCTCTGCATCGGCTACTGCATTAGGTAAGTCATTTAACAGTAAGCTAAACAGGGTATTCGAAATGCATTCCCTGTGGAACTCCCATGCTATTGCTATCCCATGCAGTTCTGATAATTTCAAACGACTCCTATCGCCAATCACTGTTTGTGTTCGTTCAGTCATAAAGGAGGAAAGTAACGACAGAGCCGGGCCGCGAATCCCATAAAAATTAAGTTTGTTTTCGATAAGGTGGTGATTGGCAGTGTCGAACGCGCGCGAGAGATCGCGCCATAGCATTGCCACGCATAGACCAGACTCGCGAGCGCTCAACACGCGCCACACCACCTCACGCACCAGGTCTGTGGTAGCGCGTCCGGATCTGTACGCGTATTGCCTATCGGAAATTAAATTTCGTCCCGCAATGAAAGACAGAAGCCTTTTATTTAGACCGGCTTCAAGAATCTTACTGATAGTGGGGTCTAATGCTATCGGCCGGTACGATTTCATTTCTGTTTTATTACCTTTTCTTTTATAAAGGGGAGATATTTTGACTTTTTTGAGAGGTGTTAGATATATACCCTCACGAATGCACATGTTAAACAGATGAGATAAAACATTTGCGAGCGCTTTCGCAATCACCCGCAGCAGATTAGCAGAGATGCCGTAAATATCCGTACTATTTTTTGGGGCTATATATCTATACACTATCATTATTATCTCATGTGGTGAGAAAAATTTAAGCCGAATTGACGCATCGGACACATTGTCTGTACTAAGGACAGCGCAAGCATAAGTGACGTCAGCCGACGGGGCGCCGCACTTTGATGCAGCGGTTATGAACTCGAAGTTCATCCCGCGTCCACTAGCCCCTGCTTTGTGTTGAACGGTACCCCGTTTGAGTCTCGCACCAAGTCGGTATAGTCCACACTTTCGCGATTTACTCGACCGAGTTCAGTGTTGACAACGTTCCACATGCACTTCATTTTGTTCGGGTGGTGTTGAATGATTTGGGTATAAAAATATGTACGTTTATTTTTTAACAATGAGTTATATTTTGTCGAATATAATTCAGCAATATTGACAACATCAGTGTTACCGGGAAAAATATTTTTGATGTGCAAAATGTCATACAAAAGATTTTTTAACGTACGGACTTCGCCGTCCACCCAAGTTTTTTGTTTAGAAATACGAGGTTGGTTTCTAATTGGGAAATGAATCTCGAAGTTGCCTACGATTCTAGTTAAGATAGCATCGGCGAGTGCGTTACAATCGTTCCCCGACTGTTCTATCACTAAATTCCAATCGATCGACTCCAGAGCGCTAGCATAATTGAATTTATTCGAAACTGTCATATAACGTTTCGGAATATGCTGCGGCAACGGGATGGTATGATGCGAGATGGTAAGAAGCTGTGCGTCGTGATCACTGAGGTGCGTCGCGACGCCACTGACGCTAACAGCCCACTCATCGGAGAGATTCGTGTAGACATGGTCTAGTAGGGAGGCGCTCTTCCCGTCGCATCGGGCTGCGGAAGTTACATGTTGTGTAAAATTGTGACTACTTAGAATGTCTATCAATTATTTTTCGTGTTTAGAATCTTTCAGTAAATTAATATTAATATCACCCATTATAATCGCGTGGGATCTATCGTTACATATTTTTGTTAAAAGATTTTCAAATAATTTTAAAAACTCACCATCATCCGTCAGATTGGAGTGATAAATACCTAAGGTTGGGGAAAAAGTCTTTTCACATTATAGTATGTATGAACTTGTAATAAAATCTCTTTGGCTGTAGTATTCGTATCTAACTGGTTTTGGTATCATTGAAAGTTAAAATTTTAAAGAACATAATTCCAAATTCAAATTAGGCAAATGTGTGATTTTCATTTGTTTTTCGTACTGTCAAGATGAGTGAATCTAATGAAGAAATTCGATACATTTTAAAATTTTACTACAAAAAAGGTAAAAATGCAACGCAAGCCGCGAAAAAAATTTGCGATGTTTATGGACCTAGTGCAGTGTCTGTGAGAGTAGCACAAATTTGGTTTAAGCGTTTTCAATCCGGAAATTTTGATGTCAAAGATGCACCTCGCTCTGGTGGGCGACCAGGACCAATATTACGGATAAAATGGATGCCATTTTTGAAAGAATTGATCACAAAAAAGTTTTGGCGCATTTGAAAAAAGCTGGGTACAAAAAAAAAGCTCGATATTTGGGTACCTCACGAGCTCACTGAAAGAAACTTAATGCACCGTGTACTCATTTGTGATTCTTTATTACGACGTAATGAAACCGAATCATTTTTGAAGAAGCTGATAACTGGTGATGAAAAGTGGATCACGTACGACAAGAACGTGCGAAAAAGGTCATGGTCAAAGGCCGGTCAGGCTTCACAGACTGTGGCGAAACCCGGGTTAACTCGCAATAAGGTGATGTTGTGTGTGTGGTGGGATTGGAAGGGCATCATTTATTATGAGCTATTACCACCAGGCAGGACTATCGATTCTGAACTCTACTGCGAACAACTGATGAGATTAAAGCAAGAAGTTGAGAGAAAGCGGCAGGAATTGATCAACAGAAGGGGTGTGGTATTTCATCATGATAACGCTAGACCTCACACATCTATAGCAACTCAGCAAAAAATAAGAGAGTTTGGCTGGGAGGTGTTAATGCATCCGCCGTATAGTCCTGACCTTGCACCTTCAGATTTCCACCTGTTTCGGTCTCTTCAGAATTCTTTATGCAATGTTAGGTTAACATCACGAGAGGACTGCCAAATCCACATGTCGCGGTATTTTGATGAGAAGTCCCAAAATTTTTATAGCAATGGGATCATGTCCCTACCTACAAGATGGCAAAAGGTTATCGAACAAAATGGTACATACATACTTTAGTTAAATTTAAATAACCTTTATTAAAATGTGTTTTGAATTATCTTAAAAAATGCGAAGAAACTTTTTCCCCAACCTACGAGTATTATAATGAGGAAATTGTATATAACAAGCTGCACGGCACACACGTCAAATATCTGCTCCTTTGAGAGATCAACGTATTCTTATTTATTAATCGCTTTGATGCCGGTCCGAACGTAAATGCAACTTCCACCATGCGAAATGTTTTTTCTACAGTAATTAGATAAGAGGTTGAAATTATTCAAAGTAACAGATAGTATTTCATGGCTTTTCAGCCAATGTTCCGTCAAAACAAATATATCACAAAGTAATTCATTCGTCAACAGCACTTCCAATCGTCTTGTTTTATTGCCGAGACTTCTAATTTTCAAATGGCAAACCGTCAGACGATTGACGTTACACACGGCTCGCGACACTTGTTGGGTCCGATGAGGTGAGGTGTGTACCGCTGGCACTGCGACCATTGCTGCCGCCCAACCCGCGGCTTGCGGGTTGGCGCTGATTGCTGGCTCCGCGTCGGGCCATCGTGGTAGACGCGCCTTTCGCAAGCCGCCGCTGCGTCGAAACCACTCGCTGATTTCGGTACCCGGTGGCCAATTTTCAGCAGACATGAAGAAATCGAATTGGCTGCGAGGTACTGTGATTGCGAATGACGAGTAGTAGTTATGCGTTGGTTTTAACTTGTCAGCGTAGTATGCACCGCCGGGATTCTTTTTCTGCATGTATGCTATTATGGATTCCGGCGTTGTTCCGGGGTTGAAAAGCAACCATGTATTTTTCGAACTCTTTCTACGGTATGTAAGTCAGTATCGATTGAACCTTTACCGGTAATAACGGCGTGATGACGACTACGTCGTCGCATTGCCTTATTAGGCTTGCCATTCATTGTTATCATCGTGGCCCGTATCATACGATCCCGCGTCATCGACGGGGACAGTAGTCGGCCGTGTGCTTAACGTAACGTCCGCTTGGGCGGGCGCCGCCGTCACTGCTGTTCTGCAGTCAATCGGAAGCGAGTCGTGCCGATGGCGCTAGTAGTCACATTTAGGTTACACTCCGACATATACAGTAATATATATATACAATAATACATAAAATAATAATAATTCCAAATAAATAAAGTATTACATATGAGTGCATATCTGCAAGACTTGACAACAACAGTTTCTAATTTTTGTATAGTAAAAACTTTTTAAGCGATTTTTAAACGTTTCCATAGTTTGGGCTTGTCGAATATTTAAGGGTAAGGAATTCCATAGACGTGTGGCTTCTACAGTATAGGAGTTTGACACAAAAGATGAACTATGTGAAGGAATTTAAAGAATAAGATTTACGGAAGAGCGAAGGTAGAGAGGATGGGTTAGGCCGAGCCAATGGCAACGTTCTTTAAGATAAGGTGGGGTCTGTGGATGAAATAGTAGACAGTAAAAAAATGAAAGAATATGTGCATTCCTGCGGAGGCGGATTGGTAACCACTTGAGTTGTTCGCGAAATTCTGAAACATGGTCGTATTTTCGTAGACCAAATACGAACCGGATACAAAGATTTTGAAGGCGCTCAAGAGGAGGTCAAGATAGCATATGTCAGCGTAATCTAAAATAGGGAAAAGAATAGATCTAGCTAGCGCAACCTTAGTGGCAGTGGGTAAGAAATACTGCAGTCTTCTTAACGAACCAAAAGCCGCAAACACCTTCCTGCTTACCTCGCTAATTTGTGGAGCCCATGGCATTGTGCGGTCAAGGATTATTCCCAAATTACGTACTTCATTTGCATAATTAATAGTAGCACCTTCAAACTGTATGGGTGGTAAATTCGCGTAATCAATTTTGGAGATAAAACGAGAGCTGCCAATGATGATTGCTTGGCTTTTACCAGGATTGACCTGCAAGCCAAAAGCTTGACACCATTTGGAAATTGTTACGAGATCATCATTGACAGCCTCAATGGCCAAAGGTAAGTCATTAACGTTAAACTGGTAATAAATCTGTAGATCGTCAGCATAAAGGTGGTAGAGAGAGGATAAATTATGCGTGATAGAATTGATAAAGATGGATAAAAGGAAGGGAGACAACACGCCACCTTGTGGTACACCGGCAGTGACACCGCACCAGTTGGAGAAGGTATCGTCTGCTTTAACACGGTGCCGGCGACCAAACAAGTAACTATGAAACCATTCAATTACTGTCGGAGATATGTTAAGAGAAAGAAGGATCGCTAATAAGATGTCAAAATCTACACTAGTAAACGCGTTGCTAAAGTCCATTAGGGTGAGCACAGTCAGCTGTTGTTTCTCCATACCCAACCTAATGTCTTCAGTTATTTTGACAAGAACCGTAGTTGTGCTGTGACCCTGACGAAAACCAGATTGGTAAAGATTTAAGAGATGATACTTGGACAGAAAGGAATTCATTTGTTGATGGACAAGGCGTTCAAGTATTTTTGAGAGGAATGGTAGGATGGAAATAAGGCGGTAATCTGAAAAGGTTTTGGGATTAGATTTTTTAGGCAATGGTATAACATGTGCATCCTTCCATGAGGCTGGAAATGATCTGCTGGAAATGGAATAATTGAGGATGGAAGTGATGATCGGAGTAAGGATGTCAATCAGTGAAAGGATCATCTTACGACTTATGTTATCGCTGCTAGCATTACCTTTCATATTAGAGTTTATTTCTTTGGTATAGGCACATATTAACATTTGGGCACGATCGTAGTATTTACAACTAAAGTTTATTTAAATAGGTACATAGAATTTGACGATAGCTATGCTATCAGCATGCCGGTTAATAGGCCGAGATGCTGCTCCATTAACTTTTAACAATTGATGTATGAATTCTCTGCGGTAACTGGCGCCGTATCGTATTCATTATGTGCAAGTCTACTAGTCTCGCACGAACTAAATTCTCTGCACGGTCCATTTCGTCGATAATATTATATGTCGGTTTATATTTATTGTTCTTTAACTACACTATTCGTTCACAATCAATAAGAACAGTATAAATTGTTGAATACTTTTTTACGGGTAATAGAGCTCTAGTGACGAAGCTCACGGGCGTAGGTACCACCACATTACCTAACCTACTTGCCGCTCAACGGTAGTGTTCAGCGCTATCGTATTCCTGTCAGGTGGTAATGTACGGCCCTGTAATGTATGTCCAGCAAAGAGGCAGAACAACTTTCGCCTTAGGCGTGGCAGCGCTAGATGATGTTAAGATCTTAAAGTATTATGGTATGGCGGTGATCTTAAAATTGTATGAGTAAGGCATTTCACATACGAGATCGCGCGCCACCGCGTTAGGCGGTAAAGCGGATTTCATGTTGCTTGGCCTCTCTATTAAATCCGTCCATACTATTTACACTTACGCCCGACCGCGCGGACTAGCGGTGCTCTCGCCGCCACCACCTCTTTGCGCTGTCGTCCACGCGGAGAAGCGGTGCCTCGTTAGTGGAGGATATCTTGCAATTGAAATAAACCAAAGCAAAAGCCACATTGCTGTCACAATTACTGCAACAACCTCAGCGTCCATTCTGTTGTCATTATATGATCAAACTGGCCAAAACTGTGATATAAATATCCGCGTGGATAGACGCATAAACCAACTTACCGCGCGCAGAACCGCTAAAATTCTGCTTTACCGCCATGGCCCTCGGCGGCGGCGCGATCTTGCGTGTGAATCGCCTTAGTATATGATATTTCAAAATACATAGCTACTAAATATTATTTGTCAAAATAATGAGATACTGATAAGTCAATAGATATTTTTCAGTGTGATCACCGCCCGTATAAGTTTGCGTTAGAAATACAGTACAACAGTACAGTCGTTATCTTTGCGCATGTGGCATGTTGAGCACGGAGTGGCGCGCGTTTCCGGCGAAACCGGCGCCGTATCGTGTTCATTGTGTGTGAGTCCACTAGTCCCGCGCGAACTAAATTTCTCTGCATGCATTTCTTTTTGGAACATTTCAGATATTAAATATAATAAATAGTACGAAGGGTACATTTAAAAATTATAATTTCAGAAATAAAAGTGTATGGCCCCGCTATAACTGTCACAAAGACATCAATTGCCAAATTAACTGAGGCTTCAGTAGTGGCAACACGTTTATATATTCTACATTGATACCTCTTGGTTTAATATGATTACTTTTATACTAAAACATTCCTTACGACCAATTATTGTACAACAATTCATTCATTCAAACATTCTACAACAAGTAGGCATGTTGCTACATAAAACAATCAGAGAGTATTGCAGAATAACAATAACTGTGGTCTAGACAATTAGTCCGGTTTCTGTTGCCCCCACAATCAAACTCAGTGACTCCTTAGGGAGATACTGTCTACTATGGGTATTGTGGCCTGACATATGAGGAACAGTATTTTGGTGGTCTCCGAATCATGTGCGAAACAAACACTAGGGACTATAACACGGTTTCAACTGTTTATTACAATCAAGTTTAACCACTATCAGAGAATATGTAATAATACTACGTATAGAACGGACACTACGTCCCGCCCGATTTCCCCATCCAACCTCCTCCCCTCTTGTAGGCGACGGTTGGTATTTTCTACGTGCTACGCACACAGGTGCACGTGTAAATACACGTCCCTAGCCTTGACCTAGTCTAGCATTTAGAACCAACAAATTGTACCAGATAATTTTATCGTAATTAGATTTTTTGTCTGTCCAGTCCATGGTATTATTTGCAACCGCTCTCTGGGACGGACAAGTGCCCATTCTTATACTCGCATAGTTCTAGAACTGTGTGAGTACTAGAATGTAAGAAAGTGGTTTGGTTGCTAATAAATATTATCTTCAATGGATTCCGAAGTTCCTAATTAAATAACTGAATTTGTATTGTCACTGTCTGTGTTTTTGATTTTAAAATCTACAGTATTCATTCACAATCAACGTGAATAATAACGTTGTTGACTATTTTGAAAATTAAAAGGCTACACTGTAATGGAATACCGATGAATTTAAGTATGTCAGTTCAAGGATGTGGGAAAAATTTCATAATATTGTTTCATAGAGAATTCTCATTCGGTGGGTCAATAATTAATTTTCAGAGAGATCACTGCCATACTGATAAGTTTTGCGATGGAGGTAGGTAGCAGTTATCATTGGGCATGTGGCATGTTCGATGGTGCACACGAAGTGGCGCGCGTTTCCGGCGAAACCAGCGCCGTATCGTATTCTCTGTATGCGAGTCCACTAGTCCTGCGCGAACTATATTTTCAGCATGATCATGGAACGGTCCATTATTTCGATAACTAAAATATAGGGTAACAGGTAGGTAATAAACTCCTGATAGTGGTCACATTATTTTCCACAATTATACAAATACCATTCATGTAACAATAAACGATGAATTGATAAATTTAAAACAAGTAGGTGAGCGTAGTTAAATTGCTGTATACAAATTTGTACGAAATAAAATAATACTGCTACCAGACAATTTCGCCAATGTTATTATTTGAATACAAAACAGTAGAACCAAAAACAGACACTAGCTAAAAAATTAAACACGTTAACGTTACACATTCAATTTACGTTCAAACTAATTAACCGAAATGAAAACACGAGTAAATTTGAGGCAAATCAGATTAATTCCACAATATAGTAACAACGCAGAGTTGGCCCGTTTATATGCAATACCATAAATTGTGCCTAAAGCCGTTTAAAATACGGGACATGCGAAAATAGGTGCGGCATGATGAATTGTTTAGTTTCACTTTTATAAATTGCTATAAAATAAACCACCAGTTCCACAAAATGTACGTTATAAAATAACGCTTTTTTCAATTCTACGAGGTTTTATACATGCTCCCGAGTGAGGTTACTAGAAAGCGAATAGTTTAACTCGCTATAATAAAGAGCCAGATAATAATAAAAAGATAATGCTTCCGCTAGTGACTGTCAACTGAACTACATATTCTCTGACTGAACAGTAGCGTTCAAACCATTCCAATAGGCTGGTAATGAATACAATAACGTGGAATGAGATATAGCTACCGTCTCTGCGATTGATAATCCGGATATGGATTTGGACATGGCATTGGACATGCGAATTATCAATAAAATAATAATGAGAATATGGCATAATAGCCATGAGAATATGGCCATGTGGCCATTATATCATATTATTTCTTAATGATACACAACACTGTTGTGGGTAAAGAAAAAAAGAAGGGTTTTGTCCAGCAGTGGACCTGTTTCGTTTGAAGTCATGATGATTATATGGAAAGAAGGAGGTAGCTAAGTATTAATAATGGCAACCCATTATACGTCCCACTGCTGGGCACGAGTCTCTCCTCTTTTTGGGGGAGGCCTGGAGCTTACTCCACCACGCTGCTCTAATGCGAGTTGGCAGAGATACGGGTTAGTGGCCAACCCGCTGTCGGATGTTTTCAAACGGCCCATAAGGCCTCCGACTAGGTTTAACGACTGCTATCTATCGATAGCAACCGGAACCGACGGCTTGACGTGCCCTCCAAAGCACGGAAACGCGTATTTTTTTAATTTTTGCCACTAGCGGTCACCCATCACACACCCGACTGCACCCGTATCGCTTAACAGAGTAGATCGCTTACGATCTACACCAGCCGCCGGGCCATGCACGCATCATATCACAGCTAAGTCACAGTATAGATACAAACAGTATGGAAACTAAGCCCATTTTATAAAATATTTACCTACACTCCATTGAAGCAATAGGGACTATATTTTTAAATAATGGTGTTATTATTTTAGCACTTACTGACCTTTAATCAATCGTATTGGGATGTTGACTATTTTTCTATTGGTTACCCTGTAATAGTATTAGATAAATAAATACTGATAATGTGTCTTTGAAACATATAGTCAATAAGTATTTAAAAGTTGTTAAGATATAACGATTCAAAATGTTGCGAATAGTGAAATGACTCAAAACGGCCTATATAAAATTGCAGCACGTTATGACGTCACACCGCGGTACAACAGTTTACAAATAATAATATGTAGGCTATGTACCTACATAATCTTATGGTGTTGATTAATCCCAGCAAATGTTACTATGTAAGTATTCACTCATTTATTCTTGTTCTTATTTAATATTTTTACATACATAAGTATTTATAAAACAAACAAACATATACCTATAAGCAATTAAAAAATAGTGCGCCGAGGGTTTAAGCTATCGGTGGTTAGGGTCACAGAGACAAGAACCTCCTCACTATACGTGCCGTGCCGAGGAGTACCGCCTTCTGTATTAGACCCATGATCCAACCTTGATCTTTTTATTATTATAGTTTTAAGTACAAAAAACAGTTTAATATTGATATAACTTGTAGATCTTTGTTTTTAACCATTACATAAAAAACACTTATTCTTAATAAATATTTTAACAAATAATAATTCTTAAAAATAACAAATCAGTGCTAATTACTTGGGTGATTTTATAGTTCTTACGACAGTACAATCTTAATTAATAGCTGCCCCGACGAACTTCGTATCGCCTTAGAGGTATAAACAAATTAAATGTCCAAAAAATGGAAAAAAAATAGTAAGAATCACCCTCACCATTTAGGGATATAAAAAAAGACTACAACCGATTCTCATACCTACCAACTATACACACAAAATTTCATACTGATCGGTCTTGCCGCTGCGGAGGAGTATTGTTACAAACACTATCACACGAGATTTTTTTAAATATGTTAGATATTATAACAATACATTAATCTTGCCTTTCAAAATCACCAAGAAGTTTAAAAAACGATACCTCCGGTTTTGATGATGCAGAGTTCAAACACTCGTATATCACGCAATACGCTCGTGTCATTTTTAAAACACTCGTGGAAGCAAAAACAAATCGCAACGTGACCGCTCGTCTCGACGCAACAGTCCGCGACACTCGCTACTGTAGCACTGCGAGAACCGCTTAAAGGCCTCGTAGATGCGCATGTTTTGTGTGAGTGTGCAGTTTCGAACGATTTGTTCGTAGTTACATTACTGTTTGTAACTATACTGTGGCTAAGTATCACTTGATCTATAATATGTAGGTATAATATGATAACATCTGTATTTATCCGAGCAATAAATCTGTTTAGGAAAATCAGTCCATTACGCCACCCACAACTTTGGCACATGACCAAGAAAGTATTGTGTGGTTATCTTTTCAGTTCAATAACCATGGAAAAAAATATTCTACGTAAGCAAATGAGTAACATTGAAATAGAAAGAAATATATTGAATATATTGAAATCTAATATTAATTGCACCATTTAAGCAGTAAATCGATCACTCATTCGAAACAAATTATGAGTTTATAAAAATTAGTTCCGTGAATGCAAAAATAGAAAGCAAATTTATTTTTAGTGTGTACGTTATAAGCTCTGATGGTTTTTAGATAGCAGGTTCCTGCCTGAATCTACATTTTTCCTAACTTTTTTTTATTTCTAAATACTCTAGCTTAAGTTATTAGGAAAATTAAAAAGGGTAGTATTTAATCTTACAACCGTAAATCCCCATTTTTCTATCAAAGTTTTCGAAATTGATAAAAAAAAACTGAATTGTACACTAAATCAAATATACTACACTGTTTGATGATTAAAGCTAAACTATTTTACTGAATAACTATCTGGTAACTTATAGCAAATCTAATTATCATTTTAGTGCAACGATACATTTAATCTGTTTTTTTTTAATACGTCACCTATTAAATTTTAAAGAAAATAAAATATCTAACCTAACCTAAAACATGCGTTCTTTGTAATGCAATTTTAGATAATGATTTTAGTAATTCGGTGGTAATATTGGATAATTTAGTGTCTACAAATCTGGGAGTAAAATGGACCCTACCAACTACAGACCAATCTCAGTGCTTTCTTCTGTTTCAAAAATCTTGGAAAAACTGATGAATACAAGACTGTTAAACTTTTTAAACAAATTTAATATAATATCAGCTTCGCAATTCGGCTTTCGCCAAAAGTTAAGCACCGAAGATGCAGTCTTATGCCTAACATCACTAATTGTAGATAATGTAAATTCTGGTAAAAAATGCCTAAGCATCTTTTTAGACCTAAAGAAAGCTTTTGACACGGTGTCAATTCCTATGCTTTTAACTTAACTTCAAAACATAGGAATTAGGGGGATTCCGCTTAATCTTTTTGAAGAATACCTGACAAATCGTCAAACACGTTCTAAAATTAGAACGTTTGTTAGCACAGAGTGTACTGTCACCTGTGGTGTTCCTCAAGGCAGCGTGTTGAGTCCTACAATGTACTTAATCTATATAAATAGTCTCTGCAACATGCAACTAAACGGAGGTAAACTATTTGCTTATGCTGATGACACTGCAATCGTATTCTCGGCTAATGATTGGAACCAGTTTAATATTAACTCAGAACGTGGACTTTCAAAAATAGCATGCTGGCTAAATACGAATTTACTGACCCCTAATGTCTCTAAAAGCAATTACATCTGTTTCACAAAATATAATAATACACAACCTCCAGGAAACTATAGTATAGTATTACATAACTGTAATAATCATCCTAGCAAGCACTGCGCGTGTGAGGAACTAGTAAAAGTTACACACACTAAATACCTTGGTATCATACTAGATCAGCGTTTATCGTGGCATAACCACTTGGAGGTACCTACTTACAAATAGAATCAGGAAACTAATATGGATATTTAAAATACTTAGACATGTAGCTCCTAAAAATCTTTTACTTCAGACATATTATATATCTCGCTAGCTCAATCAGTTATCAGCTACGGCATTTCGATTTGGGGTGCTGCTACAAAAACAAGATTTTTAGATATTTCGAGGGCTCAAAGACTATTATTAAAAGTAATGTTTTTCAAACCATACAGATTCCCTACTCATAGTTTATATGAAACATACAGCATCCTATCTGTAAGAAAGTTGTATGTACTACAAATAGCCCTAAAAAAACACAAGACTCTCGTATTTGATAAAGACAAAATTAATAATAAAAGACGAAAGTGTAATGTAATAGCACTACCTCAAATAAAGTCAAAATTTGTTGAGAGGCAGTTTACTTTTCAATCCATCTACTTGTATAATAAAATTAATAAGGAGCTAAACTTTTATCTTCTTACGAACTACAGTAAGAAAGTAATTGAATGGTTGTTACCATTGACATATAATCAACTTGAATGTATAGTAAATCACTCATAGACATACACACACACACACACACACACACACACACACACACACACACACACACACACACACACACACACACACACACACACACTCGCACACACACACAAACACACACACGCACACACACACACAACTGCAACTACTACAAAATACCACTCCTAGCGTTATTTTTGTTATTTTTCTTTTTTTGACTCTTTTCATTTACTAACATAATTTGTTTTACACATTAAATTTATATTTCATACATTTGGTGCACTAGGTTTCTTAATAACTTGTTATGGAAGAGCGGTGCTGCCTAACACAAGCAAACTTGTAGCTTAAAAGGTAGCTCCGACCACTGATTACTGTAATTTTATACCTTTGTTACTGAATAAATATATATATTTTTTTTTAGTGTGCAAATCAGTATTTTTGTTATATGGCGAGTAATTTTGTTTTAGAATGCTTATATCTGTGGTGTTAGCAAGATTTTCGTAGTAAAATTAGGTAAATAAAGTCGCTAACTTTGATATATTTTAGACATTTTCTTATACACATTTAGTTATATTTAATTTGATAAACGGTCATTTATTTGATATGCTGGTACATTATTAGTGGATAATTGTTGTTTGCTTAAATTTAAATAGAGGTGCAATTAAAAATTCCCCAATTAAAAATATGAAAAATATTATCCATTGTCGACTTCGATGTGATCGTTTGTTTCTTATATTATACCGTCATATTACTATAGGGCTCCCACACAAAACTGCGCATCGCATCGCAATTTTGTGTGGCCGCCCATGATAACTGGTGCACCGTAGAACTGAGCACTACCATTAATCAGCGAATATCTACTGCCGGCGGAACTGTATTAGTGCCAACCTGCCAAGAAAGTCTTACTCAAAACTCTTGCTGGGGTTAGACCTATCAGTAAAAGTCTTATAAAGGTTTATTTAGTAGGAACCTTTACAATATTTTATTTTTTACTGGTGGTAGAGCTCCAGTGACGGAGCTCGCGGGCGTAGGCACCACCGCATTACCTAATATACTTGCCGCTAAATGGTAGTGTTCAGCACTATTGTTGGAGATTCGAAGGACCCTTTTTTAAATAATTTCCATAGGCTGGTTTACGTATGTTCGACACACCTGAAGACACACAAAGCTTACAATAGACAATGAATCCACTCACCGTTCCTCTGGAACGTCCAGCTTCTCGACACCGGGATCTTCAAGAACGTCTCGGGGGTCCACGATTGTCACACGGTAGGATCACGGCACACGGTACCACAGTTCACAAACGTTGTGAAGGGTCTATATTGTAAGTAGCACGGCAAGGGTCTTTTCTGTTCGGCGGTCGACGCAAGAGAGTGAGCCGCTCAAACCGATTCAAAATTCAAACAGATTTGAAAATACTCGCGACGTCACGGCCGGCCGACCAATCACGGCGCGATTCCACCGAACGCTCATTGGTCCGGCGGCAGACCATCGACTATCGAAGCCCGATGTGTCTATGGTTATCGAACACACCCCCTACCGAAACCATAATGATGGTTTCCCCTATAATAGGTACATAACAGAATATAAAAAATAAATAATAGATAAATTCTACGAGAATATGACTAATAAAAGCTAATAATAATAAAATTAAATAGTTAATAAAGTTAGTTAATATAGGGTAAAGGGCTTAATTTGTTAACTGGTCTTCGTAAACTACTCTTTTGGGTACGGAGTGTAACACAACGGACGATGCCATCGGAACCAGGGTGTAAAATCTCTACTCTACCCAACGGCCAGTTAAGGGGAGGTGTGTTATCAGTTTTTATTAGTACTAGATCTCCTACTTTAAGGTTGAGCCTTGAAGTGAACCATTTTGCTCTTTGTTGTAACGTATTTAAATATTCTCGACTCCAACGTTTCCAAAATACTTGCGAACAATGTTGAATATATTGCCAACGCGACAATCTACCAATTTGCACTTCATCGAAGTTATATTCAGGCACGGCTGTCAAACCTTTTCCGATTAGGAAGTGTCCCGCGGTCAACACGTTAAACTCCTCAGGATTATCGCTAGCCGGTAATGGACATAACGGACGAGAATTTAAAATAGCCTCAACCTTGCAGAAGACCGTATAAAGTTCCTCAAAAGTTAAGGACTTATTTCCAACACTGCGTACTATATGGTACTTTGCTGATTTAATACCAGCTTCCCACAATCCTCCCATATGGGGAGCACTGGGGACGTTAAACTTCCAAATAATTTTTCTTTGAGAAGTACCATCGATTATGTTTTCCTTAGTCTGCTTGTCATGAAAAAACTTTTGCACTTCCGTTAAATGTTTATTTGAGGCTATAAAATTAGTTCCGCAGTCGGAGTAAAGACAAGAGCATAAGCCTCTTCGCGCAACAAACCTGTCTAAACAGGCTAAGAAGCATTCAGCAGACAAAGAAGATAGCAGTTCTAGGTGAACAGCTTTTGTTGAAAAGCAAACAAAGAGTGCTAAATACGATTTAGACACCTTCGCGTTACGACGCAAGCTTTCTTTGATGAAGAATGGACCACCAAGGTCTACACCGACATGGTCAAACACCTTGTTGGGTAATAATCGCGTCTGTGGCAAAGGAGACATTTCCGGTTGTAATAATGACGGTTTACATTTAAAACAAATTTGGCATTTTGATAATACTGATCGGATAAGCCTACGAGCCGACAGTAACCAGAAATTTAAATTTATTATGCCATGCAAAGTGCGTGGCCCTACATGTAAATGTTTTAAATGATAATATTGGATTAGTAATTTTGTAAACTTACTATTTTTTGGTAAAAGGCGAGGATGTTTGGCGTTATATGGTAGTTCAGAGTGGGTAATACGACCCCCTACCCTGATAAACCCGCTGGAATCAAGAAACGGTGAGAGTTTTTTAAGTGACGGAACATATTTAATATTTTTTCTTAAGCTATGTAACTCTGATTCAAAGTGTGCACTCTGCACTAACCGAACGAGGGAATCCTCCGCTTTATTTAATTCTTCGGTTGATAAGAGTTTACCTGAATCGTTCCGTTTATTTCGCCACCTCAATATCCAAGCTACACATCTCTGCAATTTTGAATAAGAAGAAAATCTAGCAATTATGCGTTCACAAAATTCTAACTTAGATTCTGGTTTTATAATTAATTGTTCTGCCATTAAATTATAAGAAGTTTTTACTTCAGGAGGTTGTTTCGCCTCTTGAACAAAGACTGATATAGGCCACTCCTGAAATGGTGTATATAACCACTCAGAACCCATTAACCACCTGTTGCTATCAGTAACAAGTTGAGATGGTGAAACCCCACGCGAGCATATGTCAGCTAAATTATTTTCACTGCTAACATGTCGCCAGTGATGCGAAGGTACGACCTCCGTTATTTGTGTAACACGGTTACAAACAAATGTTTGAAGTTTATAAGCTTCGATATGAAGCCAAGACAATACGATTGTCGAATCCGTAAGACATGTTATTCGATTAATTTTTACTCGGTTAAAGTTATCACAAACGAATTTTAAAAGTTTACTTAGTAATACTGCACCCATCAATTCCAAACGTGGAATCGTCATAGGTTTAATAGGCGCGACCTTAGATTTTGCTGTCACTAAACGAACCTTAATTTTGTTATGTTGATCGTCCCGTGATATGACGTAGACGCAAGCTGCATATCCGTGCGATGACGCATCACAAAAACCTACTAATTCACATTCCGTTTGACCGGGCAGCAGCATGTGTCGCTCAATCGGTATTTCAGCTAATCGCGGAAGCTCGGCAATATAGGTTGTCCACCGATTGCCGAGTTCAGATGGTAGTTGTTCATCCCATCCAACACCTAGCTTCCATAAATCCTGCATGATCTGTTTTGCGACGAAAGTACATGGTGCGATAAAACCTACGGGGTCGTAAACAGATGCTAATAATTTTAGCACAGACCGCTTTGTTGAGATAGTGTCCGTTTTATTTATGATAAATAAAAGGTTATCTAACAGCGGACTCCAAGTCAACCCTAATACCTTGATCGTATTTTCGTTGCCGTCCTTCATGAACGTAACCGGAAATTCCCTATTTTCGCACGGCACTCGGTTTAATAATTCCGGGCTATTACTATTCCACTTTTTTAACATAAGCTGACCGCTTTCGAAAATTCCCACAAGTTGATCCTGTAACGTACAGGCCTCCTCAAAGGAGTTACAGGAATATAGAATGTCATCCATATATACTCCTTCCTGGATAACACGAGCGGCCAACGGAAAACGTTCCTGTTCGTCGCGAGCTAATTGTAGTAACGTACGAATTGCAAGGAAGGGAGAGCAGCTGAGTCCGTATGTAACAGTTTTTAATTCGTATAATTTCATAGACTCATTCGGAGATTCCCGATATAAAATATGTTGATAACATCGATCCGATTTACGTAACTTGATAGCTCGATACATTTTACAAACGTCAGCAACTAAACAATATTCAAAAGTTCTAAAATTTAAAATTATTGCGGCAATATCTCGATACAGCTTGGGACCAGTTAATAGTATATCATTAAGTGAAATATTATTATTTGTCTTCGCCGACCCGTCGAATACTACACGCAACGGCGTTGAAGTACTGGTAGGTCGTAATATGTGATGATGTGGAATTATATAACTGCTAGGTTGCGTCCCGGTATACAGTTCCATATGATCGAGCGCTTCATATTCACGCATAAATTCTAGGTATGTCTGCTGCAGAGCCGGTGCACGAGCAAGCCTACGCTCCGTAAACAATAACCTACGCTCGGCGACTTTACGCGACTCACCGAGCGGCGGATGACCGGGGACGATAGGTAGCGGCACTACGTATCGACCGCTCTGTTCCCGTCTATGTTCCTTAACGAACATATCTTCGGCCAGCTGATCGAGAGGGTTAATTGCCGGTGTACACGGTACTTCCTCAATTTCCCAGAAGGAACGTAGTGTCTGATCAAGCGACTGTTCTTCCGAAGAAACCGAAAAATGAAAATTTTGAGAATAATGTTTATCGTCTGAAGGATATAATTTGCCACTAATTATATAACCGAAAACAGTTTTAATAACGCTAGGTATATTCGGCTTAATAAATAAAGGTTTATCCCTTATAACTTCAGATACGATGTCGTTACCTAACAAAATATCTACACGCGATCGTTTATAAAAGTACCGATCCGCTAAATTGAATTGTTTATATTCATTTACAACGTTTGGAGGGAAATCAACGTTAGGCATCTCCGCGGACACTTTTGCTACGACGACCATGTTCAACGTGAACGTGGGACCGTCCTGATGTCGCGGTTTAATAACACAAGTAACCATTCCTTGATTTTTAATAATGTCTCCGCCTAGACCAGAAATATTAAACGGACATTTTTTACGCGGTAATCCCAAACGTTGAGCACATTCCGACGTAATAAACGAGCTCTGAGCTCCAGAATCAATAACTGCACGGCAATCTTGATACTGTCCGCTTACATCTAAAATGTTGGTACGCGTAGTCCCTAACACAACGCCGTATTGTTTTTCATCAATGCTATAAAGTGCGCTCTGTGTCGCTGTCGATTCACTCACGGAGCGGGACGACACTAGCGCTTGCTGCGCGTGCGACTGAGATGGCTGCTCGCTATCTCGCTTCGGAACAAGTGAGTTCGCGCGATTTACCTCTTTATGCAATAAGTAGTGGTGGGGTGACGCACACACACCACAAGTAATTGCACTTGTACAAGATGACGAGTTATGATTCGATTTCAAACAGTTAGAACATAGTTTTAAAGTATTGACACGGTCAATTCTCTCTTCGACTGCCATTTTACGAAAATGTTCGCATCGATAGATCATGTGATTTTGTTTACAATGTGGGCATGACAACTTATTTTTGTTAAAGTTATCTTCACCTCTATTTAGTGAACGAGATGCAGTTAAAACGGATGTTGTTGAAGAATGTCGTGTATTAGAGTGCTTAATTTTATAATTTATCGGTTTCGGTTTCAACTGAAAACTACTCGACGTTGTTGGAAAAGTGTGTTCTAATACTTTAATTTGTTTGTTTACAAAGTTAATTAATTCAGTAAACGTCGGCATAGAATTTTGATCACGACTTTCTTCGAACAATTTCCTAGTGTGAGGGTCAAGGCCTCTCAGTGCTAAATGACAAAATAAATAGTCATCGAGATTATTAATTTTTAATGCCTGAATTGCTTTTAACGAATGATCAAATGTTTCGATAAATAACGTAAGGTTTGAAGTAGTGTCTTTGTGAAAAGGTGTAAAGTTTAACATTTTGTCGAGATACCTACCTACTAGTGTTCTGTTATCTTGATATTTTTCTAATAAGCTTTGCCACACTAAGGAATAATTAGCCGACGTAATAGGTAGTTTCTTAACGATATTGAGTGCAGGACCTTTTACACACGACAATAAATAATGGAATTTATCGATATCTGCAAAGTCTCGGCTATGCACAAGTGAATAAAATGTATCATAAAATGTAGTCCAGTTTTCTACTTCACCATCGAATTCGAATAATGTTAGCTTAGGTAATGAAGGCCGTGTCATTGACTCGCTATTATTTTTTGATTCAGTTAGGAGTGGGATGGCCTTCTGACATTTTTGTGCAGCTAACCGACAAGTATCGTACAAGGATTCAAATGCATCTAATGGTGACGTAGTTATTTTTGCACCGGGTGTTAACTGCAATTTTAATTCTACGATCTCCATGACGGTGTTTTCGAATTTCGTGCGTACACTATCCAATTCGGAAAACTGACTGAGGAAACTTTGCGATGCCAAAACATTATCAAATTTTAATTGTTTAGACGCATCATATAACCTTTGAAGTTTCGAAAATAGATACTCTTTTTTAAAGTTTAATGTCTTTAGTTTAAGTTCGAGTGTTTCCGTGTAAGACGGCTCCGCCATCTTATAATTACGTTACAACAAAGAATTACCTACACAATAACTACACTAATTACGAATTAGTTTTAGTTTAAATTCGATAGATAGGTGGATAATATGCTGAAATACGAATACTTATGAGAATTACGGTAAAATATGATAAAAATAATAATGAATAGATATTTTGCAAATTAAATTAATATAAATCCGGCTCGATTGGACCAGAAATGTTGGAGATTCGAAGGACCCTTTTTTAAATAATTTCCATAGGCTGGTTTACGTATGTTCGACACACCTGAAGACACACAAAGCTTACAATAGACAATGAATCCACTCACCGTTCCTCTGGAACGTCCAGCTTCTCGACACCGGGATCTTCAAGAACGTCTCGGGGGTCCACGATTGTCACACGGTAGGATCACGGCACACGGTACCACAGTTCACAAACGTTGTGAAGGGTCTATATTGTAAGTAGCACGGCAAGGGTCTTTTCTGTTCGGCGGTCGACGCAAGAGAGTGAGCCGCTCAAACCGATTCAAAATTCAAACAGATTTGAAAATACTCGCGACGTCACGGCCGGCCGACCAATCACGGCGCGATTCCACCGAACGCTCATTGGTCCGGCGGCAGACCATCGACTATCGAAGCCCGATGTGTCTATGGTTATCGAACAACTATCGTGTTCCGGTCAGGTGGTAATGTACGGCCCTGTAATTTCCGGCACAGAGGCATAACACCTTAGGCCTCAGGAGTGGTAACGCATCTGCATTTTGATCTTGGTCTCTGTGTGGATGTCTATAGGCTGCAGTCATCACTTAACATCAATGTGAACTGCATGCTTGTTTGCCACTTCCATTACATAAAAAAAAATCTAGTTATGCACGTTTAGCAGATATATAAACTAAGATGCCATTTGTATTTATTGCAGTTGAGTGCAATAAAGCTGTTTAGAAAATCACTCCGTAAAGCTACCCGCCGTTCTGGCACGTGACCAAGAAATTGTTGTGCCTTTTTTAGTTCACTCACCACCGTAAAAATATTCAAAGTAGATGAATAAGTTTTCCATGTTTTGTACATAGTTTTGTGAGTCATGTGAGCTTCAAACTCCCTACTGCAGTTCTGCCTAAAATGTTAAACTCTCAGTATTTGCTTCGCTTACTTCGGAGGCCTAAGATTAGTTTTACTGGTGGTAGAGTTCCAGTGCTCGAAAGCGTAGGCACCACCGCATTAACTAATCTATCTGCCATCAAATGGTCCGCACTAGAAGACCAGTAAGCATTCCTTTACTAACTTTGTGGTATAAAATTAGTTCTAGATTGGATACTTATATGTCTTATGTAGACACTCGTAGATGTCTAAAATATCAATATTCAATTATAATATTAATCAATGAATGGTCAGCTATTTTTCCAATTGCATGAAATAAAAAAGTAAGGATAGTTAGACAGACTTCTTTTTATAACTTTCTTAATCCTTTAATCAAGGCATCGGTCTAATAAATGCGGCTGAGCCATTAGTGGCTCTTGCCAAAGGATATTTGCTTTCTGAATTTCATGGACAATTACAAGTATTTCCTCCTCTTATCTAAAATTGAATCGGTTACACTGCCAAATACATTCCATGGGATAAATGCAGTTTCTTGGGCAAAAGTGATATAAGATAATATTCCCGTAATGTTATTAATTCAAAATCTTTGTGTAATAATATGTAGTGGCGTGTTTTCGATTTCTATTTTATGAAAAAAAAATTTTTAGGTCGTGTATGTAGGTACCTATTTTTACATTTAACAGGACATGGATTTAGTCCCGAGAAGCAATGCACGTCGTACTTTTCGAATATTTAGAAGTCGAGCCGTCAATCACGCTAATAGATATATAACCAAATTTTAGAAGTGAGTGTTTTGTAATGTTTTTTTTTAAGTACCAGGGTTTGAATCGTTTAAAGTTTAAGTTATACATACATTATGTGGGACTTCGGTACCTTAGTGGTAAAGCGGCTGGATTGGTTATCCTGAGGTCGCAGGTTCAATTCCTGCCCGAAGTCAATTTTTCTTTCCGTTTTTTGCTTTAATTCCTAAAGTTCACTCGCATGTGTATTGCGAAAAATAAATAGTACAAGTTATACATAGATATAACGAAATAAATGAGTGGAGTACAGATTTCATCTCCTTGTAGTAACTTTATGTTATTAAATATTCAATACTCTTTAGCTACTCAAATATTAAACAAATAAAAATGACTTAGCCAGATATTCCAACACAAGCTTACAATTGGCGGGGCATAATAAAATGTACGGAGATATTTCAATTTAAAAAATTCAATAGTCATGCACTGCTGTTCTTAATGAAATTAAAACAAAAATGAGATGGTAATGTTTCTGGAAATATCAAACAATTTATCAGCGAGAATTTTATATTAATTCCACAATGTTTATGTCACGAAATTGGCAACTTCAGACGGTAAATTAAATATCTACTACAGGTTTAGGATTGCTTATGCCCATAGAGCAACACCGGAGGGGAGTAGCCATATGCAAGCTTTCCTCTCTGTCAAAGTACAAGCCCAAATGAGCCTATACCTGTCGCCTAGATGTTTAAATGTGTGCGTGAAATTGTTTCTATATTTTGTTAAAGTCAAGGTGTGAGTTTCATAGTAATAGACGATTTTTGTAGTGTGCGTGTGTATCGCACGCATTTCCCCCCGCAAAAAATGACAGACTGTTTTGCATTGGTAATACACGCTATGGCTACTCCCCTCCGGTCCGCCGCGACCGGTGGGCCGCGTTGCTCTATGCTTATGCCTATACCATGATATCTTACAATATCATTCTAAATAGAATAGCTAAGATTTTTTTTTATGTAGTGGCTAACAAGCATGCAGTTCACATTGATGTTTAGTGATGACTGCAGCCTATAGACACCCACACAAAGACCAAGGTCAAAATGCAGATGCGTTACCACTCCTGAGGCTGAAGGTGTTATGCCTCTGTGCCGGAAATTACAGGGCCGTACATTACCACCTGACCAGTACACGATAGTGCTGAACACTACCATTTAACGGCAAGTAAATTTGGTAATGCGGTGGTGCCTACGCCCGCGAGCTCCGCCACTGAAGCTCTACCACCAGTAACTAATATATGTACGTATCGTCTCTCACGGGGTAGGCAGACATTGTAAAGCGCCAGATATCCTGTTCCTGACACACCACACGTGCTTCTTCTACATTCAACATTCGCTTCAACATGCTCGCCGATTCCTAAGACTTTTGATCTCTCCTTCTGACAGTACTCGACCTATCTGGTCAAGGTAAGGCTTCTTAGGCCTCTGCATCTATCGACATTCGCAATGTAGGTTTCGTCATTTGCGGTATTAGTGATATTTTGGATTTAAATCTGTTGAGATCTTTTTATGCATGCACTTGGCCTGTTATTATACGTAGTTTCTAAGTGGCAATAGTCATGGTAGGGACCATTAGACCTTACAAGCACTTGGTGTCGTGGCTTGGTATAATGACTAGTATATTTACCATTATCAATTCGTCACAGTCACAATAAATATTTTAAAATTCTGGTTGTACTAGCAGCATTGTTAAAAGAACAAATGATGTATATTTATTATTCTTATTATCTGCCCGTACTAACACTATCACTGACACATAGCAACTAAGGTATCAGGGGTGGCAACGCATCTGCATTTTGACCTCCGGTTTTTGTGTAGATGTTTATAGGCTGCAGTCACTTAACATCCATGTCAACTGTATGTTTGTTTGCCACTTTCGTTACATAAAACATGTAGATTATTAGCAAACGTTACTGCTATTTGAAAGTCAAAAACGTTTAATCGAACGACACTTTACCATTTTAATATTATCGTTTTTAATTAGGGACTATTCTTTGTATTTTCAAGTATTTTGTCTCGGGATCCCAGAAGTGTTACCCTTTCCCTTCCATTAAGGTTTCGACGCGTAATGTTTGTTGTGTGACACTCTGCGGCTGCAATTGGTTTCTATTTTCCCAACCGAATTATACTAAAAGCCGCTTGATCCTTCTCTGGGTACCCCAAGAATCCCTATAAGTCACCCCATGGCAGGTGGATACCAACTCTTTATTCTAAATTCACAGTTTTGCTGGAAAATATATTTCAATTACCTACCAAAGATTTAAAGGGAATAATAAATTTTAATGAGATTTTCACTCGCGATTTAGTAGTCTACGTACTATGTCTAGAAATTTTCTAATCTATACTTCAAATAAATAAAATTGGAATCTGTTATAAAAATAACCGCGTTTTTCTAAATGCTGATCCGTGTACCGTGTATGTGTACATGAGATACATATACCAAAACAGTTTTTTTTTACAATTTTTGTCTGTTTTATATTATTTCGCATTAACACATGCTTGTGAAATATATTTATTTCAAAGAAAAATGGAAAGAAAAATTTGACTTCAGGCGAGACTCGAACTCGCGGCCTACTGGGAATCTAGTCCAGCCGCTCTTCCAACTGAGCTACCGAAGTCCTGCCCGATTTGTCAAATTTAAAATAAATGCTTTAAAATAAATAAAGCCGATGCTTTAAAATAAATATATTTCACAAGCATGTGTTAATGCGAAATAATATAAAACAATTATTAAGGGTAAAAGCGACTTCTTTGCGATTTTCAATAAACTGCAAAGTCTATTATATCGGTTGCCTAACTAGCATAGTTTGGCAATAGATGGCGTTGCTGCCACCATAAGGCAATGCAATAAATGTGAAGGAAAAATTTGACAAATCGGGCATGACTTCGGTAGCTCAGTCGGAAGAGCGGCTGGACTAGATTCCTAGTGGCCGCGAGCTTGAGTCTCGCCTGAAGTCAATTTTTTCTTTCCATTTTTCTTTAAAATAAATAATTCTTGTCTGTTTATCTATTTGTCTGCATGTCTGTCTGTCTGTTTGTACTGGCTAATCTCGAGAACGGCTGGGCCGATTTTGACGGGCCTTTCATTGGCAGATAGCTCATGTAATAAGGCGTAACTTAGGCTACTTTTATACTAGCTGCAACCACAACTTCATCCGAATATATACTGAACACACACATTACAACAATTCGTTAATGTTGATTAAATTTATACACCCTCGCTTGTTTCCTCGAAGCGAAACAACGTGTTGCTATCCAATCGCTATATATGGTCCAATGGGAATAAAAATGTAATTGTTAATTAAGATTTCAGCACTCGCGTCTCCCACGCGTGTATATGTCTCTTCGAGTAAATGTGCCTTCGTCCTGATTGATTTGCCAAAGGGACCGATTTGTTTTTTCTCGTTCGCTTTTCGCGAGATTGTTGTCAATTGGGATTACAATGTTTACCATCTCAAGCTATCTCAGTTGTGGTAATCATACACTTAACATCTTTTTTCACAACCTTCCTAAATGAAAATATATTTGTATTCATGTACAAGTAGCTTTATTTTTAAATTTACCCTCGAATAACGAAGTACAGCGTTGTAAAACGTTCCAATCACAAACATTAATGAGAATTGGTCTTTGAGTGTGTTCTTACACCTTTTTTTGTTTTGTTTCAATTCAGAGTGCGTCTGGTTCGGTTCCCCTGATCAATGTTTCTGCGAGATCGAAAGAGAAAAGTTTTTGTGTTACTTTGCCATTAGGTGGAACGTGGAAAATTAACAAGGCTTCGGCGTCACAACCTGCATGCGAATGCCGTGTTTACCACATCCATTACTCTACTTTTCGTGAATAAATTATCTCGAACCCTTATTGTCACGCATAACAATGAATCAGGAACGCGTATAATTGCTAGTGCATTTCCATGTCTTTGCCGCTGCGCACTTCATTGTTTACGCATTAACACGAATGTACAAGGCATGCTCTAATGGCATCTTTGACACATCTAAGACATATTATCATAGTCATGACATTGCAAATTGTAAGTAGGTACATCACTGCTAATCGTATAAAAGTTCAAAGTAAAATATTTTTTTTTAATATGATTTTGACAACGACCAGTGCATAAATATTTTTAACAATCAATTTGGGCCATGAATTTTATTAAAATGTTAGCTGCCCCGACGAACTTCGTATCGCTTTAGAGGTGTAAAAAAAGAAAATGTCCAAAAAATCGAAAAAAAAAGAAATGTGAGAATCACCCTTATCATTTAGGGATTTGAAAAATTTATGTTGGCCGATTCACAGACCTACCAATAGGCACACAAAATTTTTTGAGAAACGGTCCAGCCGTTTCGTAGGAGTATGGAAACTAACATTGTGACACGAGAATTTTATACGAGTATGTCTATGAATGAGTTTTAGATGTATAATGTTAAATGCCTAGTCAAAATTTAAATAACTAAAATATCATAACAGAGTTAATCATTTTCTCTGCATGGAGGATAGCAAGTTGATCACTTGATCATTAAAATTTCAGAGTTCACCATTACATAGTTATTTTAGATAAGCTCGCTAAAAAAAACCTCTCCTTGGCTCTAATGCCGTTAAACTTATTTTGTAAAGATAGGCAAAACCAGCTTAGTATAAAGTAATGTTCTTAGTTACAGTTCAGTTGTACCTATTTTGAGAGACACAAACATTACGTGTAAATTAATGAAAATTATCGTAAATATTAACATTGCAGTTCAATGGTATATAAGCCCCATATAAGCCCATTCGATAAAAAACGTACAATCTACATCAATTTGATAATTGAGTTGTTTCTCTTCACGCGTCGTCGTCAATATTTACGGTTCTTCATGCGCCGACAGACGTCAAAACAGCTATCATGTGGCGTGGCGTGTAGTTGCGAGCGGTTTATCGATGTTTCCTCCATAAGCGTTTACGTTTGCTTAACAAGCTTTGAAACTTTTTATCGACACCAAGGGACGTGGCTCGACGATTTACGTGGATGCTATCATGGCAAAAATTAAATTACAAGAGTCGTTACACTCGACGGAGGGGACCGAGTTACGGGCACTAAAGCTAATTAGTTAGCTCCGAAACTAAGCGATAATTTAGATTGCAGCGTTACGATGTTGTTCTGTGTAATGAAAACTGTGACCAGGTACACCTGACAGACAACAGGGTTGGCACAAGATTTTACTGTAGCGCAAATATAAATAATCATTTTCGTTAAACTATGTTGTCGTCGCCCAATCGTAGTATAAGCAAAAGCGTACCTTTTTTACCTTTGAAGTCTTGCGAAATTCGAATTTCACTTATACTAATGCAATTTCATTAGTTGTTTGTACATGTACATGTCAACAAGTCCCTTTACGCTGTTATGAGGTATAAATCCTTAGAAAACACAACAATAAATTATTTAATTTCTCATCTTCATGCATCCCACGAGCTCAGACACAAGGTAATTTATGAAAACAAATTATTCCACATCTTAAATGAATGATCAAAAATATACTTTTAACTTCAAGATAGCAAATCTCACTGGTGGTAGAGCTCCAGTGACGGGCGTAGGCACCACCGCATTACCTAATATACTTTTTTTTTCTGGACTAGATTCCCAGTGGCTGCGAGTTCGAGTTGCCTGAAGTCAAATTTTTCTTTCCATTTTTCTTTAAAAAACATATTTCACAAGCCTGTGTTAATGCGAAATAATATCAAAAACCTAATATACTTGCCGCTAAATGGTTGTGTTCAGCACTATCGTGTTCCGGTCAGGTGGTAATGTACGGCCCTGTAATTTCCGGCCCAGAGGCATAACACCTTAGGCCACAGGAGTGGCAACGCATCTGCATTTTGACCTCTGGTCATTGTGTGGGTATCTATAGGCTGCAGCTATCACTTGACATCAATGTGAACTGCATGCTTGTTTGCCACTTTTGTTACATAAAAAAAGCAATAAAATTAAATTAAGTTAACCTAAAGTGTCGAACGATGAGGAATATTATATTATGATCTAGAAGTCTATAGGCTGTAATTATTCTCAGTTACAATCGATAAAATTAACTGGAATATTGACGTGATTTTTAAGAATTTACATGTATTTATGAATACAGTATTCGTATTCTGGCCTATCCCACCGGGAAAAAATCTATTTCAATCTATTAAATAAACACACTCGGATATTTTATCCTTTGAAATGCTTTTACAAAAGTCCGTTTTATTATACAGTGCAATTCATTTAACGTGAAAGCTACGTTAATTAATTTAGACGAATGTTGCGTATTTTGAACATTTTTCTTTATGAGTTGCTTTATAATTCAGGCTGAATTTGCGTTACAGTTATTTCACTAAAATCCTGTCATATTGGTGCTTGTGTATTAAATTCCATTTAAGATAGGTACTGATTATAGGTTTTTTTTGTATTACTTTCATTATACCTAAACATATCTAGGCAGATAATTGAATTGAATAATTGATAGTTAGTATTATTTACAATTCACAGTTATTTTATGCTGGTTGTAGAGCTCCAGTGACGGAGTTCGCAGGCGTAGGCACCACCGCATTACCTAATATAGGATCTTGCTGCTAAATGTTAGTGTTCAGCACTATCGTGTTCTGTCATTTCCGGCATAACACCTTAGGCCTCAGGAGTGGTAACGCATCTGGATTTTGACCTTGGTCTTTGTGTGGGTGTCTATAGGCTGCAGTCATCACTTAACATCAATGTGAAATACATGCTTGTTTGCCACATCCCTAACATAAAAAAACCTGTTACATTTATTTCAATAAAAGCATTGTATATCAAAGGGTAGTTGTTGCCCGCGGCTTCGCCCGCGTGGATGTCGTTTTATAAATTATTTAAATTTTACGATCCCGTGGAAATATTCTAATCAAGTTTCCCGTCGCGTACCTCTTTGTGGAGTACTTACTCGTGTCTTTTTCCAAATGTATTAATATTTGTTTTATTGAAAGAGCCACCTTGAAAATTGCGAAAAGTCCCATAGGTACCAATTTCCTTACTCATTTTTAGGGGTTTGGGGGAAGATTAAAAAAAATATTGATGCACCAGAAGAGTCTGTAAACTAATTTTCAGGCATTAAAAACTGACAAAATAACCGTACAAACTATCATCTCCTCTCTTAAGGGGGTTGAGCGTACCTATATTTCCAAAAAAAGTAAAATCATAAGAACCCATAACCTTGTTTTCTTTAGTATGAACTTAGCGGCAATAAAGTGCAAATTGACTCTTTGACGTTAGGAACACACCTACATTGCTAAGACAACAGTGAGTGCTTGTAATTTAATATGAATTTTCTACAATAGCAATAAAGCTCAAATTGACTCTACGTTTTAGTTAGAAAACGTTTGGTTTTTTTTTTTTTTTTTTTTTTTTTAATGTAATGGAAGTGGTAAACAAGCATGCAGTTCACATTGATGTTAAGTGATGACTGCAGCCTATAGACACCCACACAAAGACCAAGGTCAAAATGCAGATGCGTTACCACTCCTGAGGCCTAAGGTCTTATGCCTCTGTGCCGGAAATTACAGGGCCGTACATTACCACCTGACCGGAACACGATAGTGTTGAACACTACCATTTAGCGGCAAGTATATTAGGTAATGCGGTGGTGCCTACGCCCGCGAGCTCCGTCACTGGAGCTCTACCACCAGTAAAAATCAAAAACCAGTTTGTATGGGAAATGGGCTGTTTTTAGGGGTTTTCCGGCAATTATTCGAATATTTTCGCCGTAAATACCATCCTTAAAAATCAACGAACTTTTAAAAAAAGAATTGTTCAAATTGGTCCAGGCGTTGTTGAGTGATGCGCTTAACAACACATTTTGCGATTCATTTTTACCCGACTGCAACAGAAGGAGGGTTATCACATTATAGATTCACACGAATTTGATACGTATTACAGTTGTTTCAATAAAAGTATTGTCTATCAAAGGATATTTTAAGCTGTGATTGAACTGTATAATTCCTGTCCGGAAAATATTTGCAGTGCCGCAATCGGCAACTCAATAGTTTACTAGTTATTCGACTAGATTAGGTGGGCGTCGACCGCCGGAATGAATTGAACTTCCAATTTAGTTTATATTGAGTTTGTATTGCTTATTGTCACTTCCAAAATGTTTACAATTTTTTGGCTTCCTGTTATCACCACGAGGGAATGTGTTTTATGAGATGTCCATAATATAAACATAGGTACCCTTATGTATGAAATATTTTATATGGAAAAATATAATATACTAGCTGTTGTCCACGGCTTCGCCCGCGTGGATGTCGTTTTATATACCTATTATTATAATACCAATTTTCGGCAATTCACTTTGAAACTTAGGAAGGAATCGACGTGCATGTATGAAGAGAATAATGAAGATAGACGAGGCACGAGAGGTATGTCAGCATCGGGATATCTGACGCTCTACACTCTCTGCCTATCCCTTTAGGGACCTGGCGTGAAGATTCATACATACTTTGAAACTTCCACCCCCCACTTTAGAAAGGTAGGGCCACATAATGGGACAAAAGTACTCTATGTCACTCTCCAGCCTCTCAACTATCTCTGTATAAAAAATCAGATGAATCTGTTGCTCCGTTTTGACGCGAAATACGGACAAACCAACACACAAACACACTTTCACATTTATAATATTAGTATGGATATTAAATGTTATTTGAATTTATTTACTACATTGTTTAAATTTTAATAATGTACAATGGTCATACTATTTTGTCCTTTATTAAATTATTTAAGTATCATGATACGTATTTTATACAAAAGTTTTTATATTACAGTAAGATACTTTATAATTAACATTGATTGAATGTCATTGTGTATCTCAGTTCATTTAAAACATATCATATTTACGCACTGTGTATCAAAGTAGGTATATTTCAAGTAAAGCATGTAAGTAATTGAACTGAATAGTTGTTATACTTGTTATACGGAAAATATTTGCAGCGCCGATCGAGTTAACTAGTTGTGCGACGAGATTAGGTGGGCGGCGACCGTCGGAATGAATTGAACTTTCAATTCGGTTTATATTGAGTTTATATTGTCTATTGTCACGGCGTTACACGTGTGCGTGTTAATTAAAGTTTTGCGTCTAAAAACTTTTCTCTACGTACTGCGTATTCAGAGAGAATTGCTTTGTGTGCAAAGTTGTTATATAAACGCTTTTGAGTTAATTGTGGTTCGAATTCTGAACTTTGCCCTTTGACGTTTTTGAAAATACACTCTGCGGAGCAAACATATTTGATACTCGCAACATTGTTTAATTCAGCTATTTATTAGATATATTAAATGAATTACAAATCTTGCCAATAATTCATAGAGAACGATAAAATATAACAGAAGGCTATAGATAGGCTATGTATTCATCATCATCATCACCATTTTAGCTACAAGACGTCCACTGCTGAACAAAGGCCTCCCCCAAAGATTTCCACAACGAACGGTCCTGGGCCGCCCTCATCCAGCGATTGCCGGCGACCTTCACCAGGTCGTCGGTCCATCTTATTGGAGGCCTGCCCCTGCCTACGCTTCGTTTTCCGGTACGTGGTCGCCACTCTAGAACTGCTCTGCCCCAACTGCCGTCAGTTCTTCGAGCTGTGCCCACTGCCACTTGAGTCTATTCGGTGAGCTATGTCGGTGATTTTGGTTCTCAAGCGGATCTCCTCATATGTTAAGTGATGACTGCAACCTATCGACACCCACACAATGACCAGAGGTCAAAATGCAGATGTGTTGCCACTCCTGAGGCTGAAGGTGTTATGCCTCTGTTCCGGAAATTACAGGACCGTACTTTACCACCTGACCGGCACACGATAGTGCTGAACACTACCATTTAGCGGCAAGTATATTAGGTAACGCGTTGGTGCCTACGCCCGCGAGCTCCGTCACTGGAGCTCTACCACCAGTAAAAAGACCAGAGACCTTAGTTGTTAGAACGAGAACTTGCTCTGCTATATAAAATAGGGCGAGTAAAAATGAATGAAACAAGATAAATTGCAACCACCGTTACCAATACCCCTAAAGATGTCATAACTTTATCATGTTTGCATTATTTCACGGTTGGCTGATCGGGTGAATTTGCGTGCAAATGTGACATGAATATTTTATCCGAACGAATTTTACAAACAGAATAGCGAAAAATGGTGCCAGATAAAAAAGAACAGTTATGATATATTGATACTCTATCGTAGATTGTTTGAGCATTAAAACTAGTATGAGCATTCGTGAATGTGTTTATTAGGCACTTCTGTATGTAACGAAGGCCGTCTATAGACATCTTCACAAAAACCAATGGTCAAAATGTAAATACGTTGCCACCCCTTTTTTATGTAATGGAAGTGGCAAACGAGCATGCAGTTCACATTGATTTTAAGTAATGACTGCAGCCTATAGACACTTACACAAAGACCCAGATCAAAATGCAGATGCGTTACCACTCCTGAGGCCTAAGGTGTTATGCCTCTGTGCTGAAAATGACAGGGCCGTACATTACCACTTGACCGGAACACGATAGTGCTGAACACTACCATTTAGCGGCAAGTATATTAGGTAACGCGTTGGTGCCTACGCCCGCGAGCTCCGTCATTGGAGCTCTACCACCAGTAAAAGGACCAGAGACCTTAGTTGTTATGTCTCTGTGATAGTTATTACGGGACTAGCTTAAATGAAAGTCCCTCACATCTAACCAGAACACAATAGTGTAGTCTCCATTTTACCTTTTTTATCTAAGGTACTTGAGGCTGTAGTACACAGACAACTTTCCAATCATGTATTTGCAAATAATTCTTTCCACGTACCAATCTGGATTTTGGCCAAGCCACAGTACGACGATAGCCTTGCTTAAAATTACGGAAGATGTTAGGACAGCAATGGATAATTCATTGTTGACGGTATTGGTCTTAATTGACTTTTCCAATGCATTTAATGCTGTAGACTACGACATTCTTATTTCTATTCTCACGCAAGTTGGCGCCTCATCACTTGTTCAGGATTGGTTCTCGTCCTATCTTCACGGTCGCCAGCAGGCGGTTCGCATTGACCGGGATTTATCCGGCTGGTGCGACTTAACCTCTGGTGTTCCGCAGGGCGGTATTCTCTCACCTCTCTTATTTTCGTTATAAATTCTTTATTTAATTTTCTGAACTGCTCTTACCATTTGTACGCCGATGATTTACAATTGTATAATCAGTGTGATCCGGACAATTTGAATCTTGCCATATCCAATTTAAATTATAGTCTTGACTTAATCTTACAATGGTCTAAAAACTTCGGTATCTCAGTTAATGTTAATAAGGGCCAGGCCATCATATTAGGTAGTTCTTCATTTATTAATAGAATTGATGAGAAACAACTTCCACCTCTCCTTTTCAATAATGTTGTGATTCCTTTACCTTTTGTAAAAAACTTGGGCCTGTACATAGACTCCAGTTTTAGCTGGAATAAACATATCTCAGCAATTAGTCAAAACGTCACTGCTTCGCTGCGGTCTCTCTATAGATTTAAAAACTTTTTACCAACTAGCACTAAAATACTACTAATACAGTCTCTTGTGTTACCCATCATTGACTATGCTGATGTCTGCTTTCCGGATCTTTCCCAGGATCTCCCAAATAAATTGGATCGTATCTTAAATAATTGTATTCGGTTTATTTACGGACTTCGTAAATACGACCACATCTCGTCTTTTCGGTCTAAGCTTAAGTGGCTTCCTATCCGGCAGCGACGGTCTGTTAGGATACTCTGCTTGTTATTCTCCATTTTGAACGATCCTAGTTCTCCTGATTATCTCAAACTCAATTTTAATTTTCTGGGCTGCTCTCATAGTCATAGTCTACGCTCGTCGGAATCTCTAACTCTTCAAATTCCCTCTCACAGAACCGGTTTCATGGCCAACTCTTTCACAGTTTCGGCAATAAGGTCCTGGAATTCGTTACCCGTGGACATAAAAAAAATCATCCAGTAGATTCTCATTTAAAAGAAAGCTCCGTGATTATTTTCTTAATATGCTTTGAGTAATTTCGATACAGGTTTGAAAGTTATATTTTACTCTTATGTTGCTTTCATGATCAGACATTATTCATGTATATATATATATTTATTATAGTATTTATATAGGCATATGTATATAAATATTATTTAGTTTGCATATATGAGATATATATTATTTTTATGTAAGTATGTATTATCCTGTTTATTCCATATTATTACTCGCACACTTTGCTCTGCAAAATACTTTTAAATTACTATTATGGCTTGTAATCTATTTCTAATTATTTTCCAAATGCATTACCATTCTTCGTTTTCCACACAACCCGTAGGTTGACTGGTAGATAATGCTTTCTAGCATTAAGTCCGCCTCATGTACTTCGTTTGTGCAGAAAGTTTAAATAAATAAATAAATAGTGCTGAACACTACCAATTGGCGGCAGATAGATTAGGTAATACGGTGGTGCCTACACCCTTGAGTCCCTACAATGGGATTCTATCACCAGTAAAACAACAGTAGGCACTTATTACTGTTCTTCATGTAGTTGTACTTTTTACTCAGCTCACACAGCTTTTAATCGATAGATGATAATGATAGTCGCTATCAATTAGGCAAACTATAATTTTAGATCGAAATATGTATTGAGCTGAGTTGCAAATGCAAATATTTTGTATTTACGTTAGATTCTAATAATTTGAAATAAATTGACTGATTTAGACACTTAGCAACTTAGCACAGATTAAAATACCAGGAATGAAACTTTCATGATATTATATTGTCTGATTAGATTTTTGGTAATATCTAGTGCTAGCCGCCCGTTCCGACTTCGCACGGGAACAACAATACCCACATTAGTTATTTTGGTATTAATCTATGGGGTTCAAAAGCGGTTATATTCACATAAACCAATCGTGCTGTATTTATATCCTATAAACTCCACAAAACACACCCTTAAGAATTGAATTTTGCAAAATTCCGTGTGAGCCTACGTCTTAAAAAGAACCTCCATGCTAAATTTGATACTCCTAGCACTTGTATTTCGTGAGATTTTGTGATGAGTGAGTGTCTTTTTGCTTTTATATATAAGAATAGAAGATTAACAATACTGAACTTTGCACTCATCGACCAGAGAGCGATTTATCCCTACTTCCCTACTATATTTTAATATTATAAATGCGAAAGTAACTCTGTCTGTTAGTCTGTCTGTCTGTCTGTCTGTCTATCTGTCTGTTGCCTTTTCACGTCCAAACGACTGAACCGATTTTAATGAAATTTGGCACAGAGATAGAGCTGACTTTGAGAAAGAACATAGGCTTACTTAGTTATTTATAAAACGACATCCACGCGGGCGAAGCCGCGGGCAACAGTTAGTTACCAATAAATAAGTAGACCCCCGAATTACCTAATCTACTGCCTGCTAAACTGTAATGTTCAGCACTATCGTGTTTCGGTCAGGTGACTATAAACGGCAGTGTAATTCTCGACACAGGTATAAAAGCTTAAACCTCAGGAGTAGCAACGCATCTATCGTACATTCAATATTCAAATATTTCTACAGACATTTATAGGCTACAGTGTCACTTACGATTAATGTAAACTGTGTGGTCGTATCTTACTTCATGGTATAAAAAAAATGTATGACTAATAATTTAGTAAACGTATAAATACTTTTGTATTTATTAGCTACACTAAAAATGATTTTATTTCAAGTAGGGCTTCATCGTTCAGTAAATCGTATCATTTTTGCATCAACTATCAACTCTTAATTATGTGACGTAGTTGTAAGATTCTTATCGAGTTAAGTCAAAGTTTATGAATTGAGCACTTTTCATATTGCCGGCATAAGCTGTTAAACAAATTAAAGAGATATTCAACACCAGCTTAACTGAGAGTCTTTAACAGCGCATTGGTAGAATGAAATCAAATTGTACAAAGATGTATTCTTGTCTTGTTGTTGCTCGCGAATTAACACCACCTATTAAATATTAAAATTAAATCATTCTTGTTTATTGTGAAATCTTGTCTTAAGTTATTTATATAATTTTATCTGTTTTTAGGTTTTTGTGAGCTATGTTTATTGAAGAAAAGCTTTGTGTATGTATCTAAAAAAAAATTACCCAAAGTTTTAGCCACTTTCCGTCACCAGTTTCAGTCCGATAGTAAGTTTGAAAATTATTTTCAGGATTTTTCAAAAGACGACAAATATAAAAATGAGTAGGTTTTATTTGTCGTTTTTTAAATGTCGGTTTTTATTAATTCGACGCGCTAATATTTTTTTATTGTATAACCACGTGTGGTCTTATTTCAATGTTTTTTTTTTATCAATAGTGTATACTGCCAAGTTGGTCACACTTTAATTTCATTAAAAAAAAACATGCTTTTTCCATAATTCCTTTTCAGCGGGTAGGACAGACATTAAATATAGTATGTATGTATGTATCTTCACGCCAGGTCCCTAACGGGGTAGGCAGAGAGTGTAGAGCGCCAGATATCCCGGTTCTGACAAACTTCTCGTGCCTCGTCTACTTTCATAATTCTCTTCATACATGCACGCCGATTCCTAAGACTTTTGATCCCACCATCAGACAGAACTCGACCTATTTGGTCATGGTAGGTCAGTCTTGGTCTTCCTGGGCCTCTGCAACCATCCACATTCGCATTGTATATTTGTTTAGTCATTCGCTCATTCGACATTCCTTCTATATGCCCGAACCATCGGAGCATGCCTTTTTTCATTTTTAAGCCGATACTATCATTCACACAAAGCCTCTTTCTTACATCTTCATTACGAACGCGATCGGTGAGTGATACACCGCAGATTTTGCGCAATGATCTCATCTCGACCGCGTTCAACTTACTTTCATGCATACCCAGCTCTCGCTTCCATATAAAAGCGTTGGAGTAAGTACAGCATTATGTACGGCTAGTCGCGCCCGCTGGCTGAGATGTTTAGATTCTAGCAGCTTACCCAACGCTCCATTCACGCAATTCCCAGCAAGCACTCTTCTTTCTATGTCAGTGGTGTACCTACCATCCTTGCTAAAAGCACATCCAAGATATATAATTTCATCCACCTGTTCTAACACTGCATCATCTACTACTACCCTTGCATTTGTTCTCTGCTCATCTCTTTCAAATACTAAAACTTTAGTTGTAGTTTAGTTTTTTTAATATAGTAAATCCATTGTTATGCTGAACTAAATTAGTTACTGGTCATCTTAGACAAAAAAACCTGCGGAAGTAGTATTTTTTTAATAAATTTAGCGGACTACCGGTGTCTTACTCAAAGGGATTAAAACTGAAGACGGGGCATCAAATTTTAAAAGCTTCAGCTTTCTTCGCTCCGATCACCACAACATTGTTCAATGGAGCGCACCGAATCCACATCAAAGCAGATCCGTTTAATTGCTGCCATCTTTTATATGAGGAATTGAGGTTATTTTTTGCCTTTGTTTTTGCTCACTCCGGTCGATGCCAAGTTTGGGACTTAATTAACATTTTGCAATTTTTTTCATTGAATATATTTAGATACATGTGTACACCTATAATCTATACAAATATTGTAAAGATTTAAAGTTTGTAACTTCGTTTGTTTGTTTGATAGAGGGGCTTATCACAGGAACTACAGGTCCGATGTGAAAAATTTTTTCAGTGTTACATTACATAGCCCATTTATCGAGGAATGCTATAGGCTATAGGATATGTGTATATATATATATAATATATATATTGAGAGATTCCGCTGCGTGTGCTGCGGTTAAAGTTTCGCAAGAATCATGTATGACAGAATGGTTTTTTAAAAACAGTCTGCGACAGCATATGTCTATCTTTTAAGGTTAGCTCACTATTACCTTTTTATGCTAACCAAAGAATCATGGCAAGTTTCATACATTGATTTGTACGAAAAAAGTTAGAAAAAGGTAAAAGTTAAAACGGATTAGAAATATTATTTAGGGAACCTAAAGAACGTTTTCTGGTATCTAAATTGTTTTTAAATCACCAGAATAAAAATCGTCTTTTCTAACAACAGTAGAAGCACTCCATACTAAAGTTCAATTTCAAAGTTTTTATTCCGGAGAGTTAAAAATATTTTAAGTATCAGGAAATGTTGTTTAGGTTCACTGGATAATATTTCCATGCTGATTTACCGTGTACCTTTTTTCATTTTTTCTGTACAAATCTTGCCATGATCCTTTGTTCTACAATAATGCATTATTTGCGGCGGTGTTTTTATGAACATGATATTAATCCTCATCCAATTAAATAAGTTATTCATCACAAGTATTAATTTAAAACGATATATCCCTTTATATTATTCGATTAAAATATCTTGAGAGATATCGCAGTTTTAAAATAACATCACAGCAAAATAATATCGAGAACTGCGCGCACAATGTGCAAAGCCGGCGGGCAGTCATGAGGGGGAAGGGCGGTGGTCCAATTCTTTTAATGTAAGATAGTCCATTTATTGAGGAGGGCTTTAGGCTATATAACATCACGCTAAGATGAGTAGGTGGTAGAGCTCCAGTGACGGAGCTCGAGGGCGAAGGCACCACCGCATTACCTAATATACTTGCCGCTAAATGGTAGTATTCAACAACATCGTGTTCCGGTCAGGTGGTCTTTGTCTTTGTGTGGGTGTCTATAGGCTGCAGTCATCACTTAACATCAATGTTAACTGCATGCTTGTTTATCACTTCCATTACATAAAAAAATAGGAGAGGAGCAGCAATAAAAAATATTGTAAAAACGCCAAAAATTCTGTGATATAATTCTCGAGACTAATGTTAATTGTACCCGTGTGAAGCCGGGGCGGGCAGCTAGTGAATATTATAAAGAGGAAACATTTGTTTTTTTGTATGTAGGTTTGTAACATTTTCACATTAAAACTACTGAACCGATTTCAAAAATTCTTTCACCATTAGAAAGCTACAACCTTACTGAGCGACATACTCTAGGTAAATATATAGGATAGGTGGGCATCGTCCTCGATAGCCGCTGGAACTATCTGGAGCACTTCCGCCGTCTTGCTCCAAGGCTGATTAGTGCCGCCGCTGCCTTGAGCAGGCTGCTGCCGAACTTGGGTGGGCCTGATGTTGGCTGCCGCCGGTTGTACTCTGGTGTGGTGCGGTCAATGGCCCTATATGGGGCACCGATATGGGTTGATGCACTGACTGCCCATAACAAGACTCTTTTGCGTCCAGCGCAGCGGGTTATGGCAGTCAGGGCAATAAGAGGATATCGCACCATATCATGTGACGCGACATGTGTCTTGGCAGGGAGCCCACCCTGGGACTTGGAGGCTGAGGTCTTGGCGGCGGTCTATGAACAATGCACTGAGATGCGAGCTCGTGGCGCTCATCCCCTTCCAGAGGATGTGAGACGATGGAGGACGTCTTCTCGCGAATTACTCCTCCGGAAGTGGGGTAATGGATTAGGACAGCCGAGTGCCGGCCGACTCCTGTTAGAAGCAGTTCGGCCCGTTCTCCAACAATGGATCGAACGTAGGCATGGCGTGCTCACCTTCCGCCTCACGCAGGTACTCTCAGGGCACGGATGCTTCGGGAGATACCTTTACAATGTGGCGCGAAGGGAGCCGACCACTACATGTCACGAGTGCGGCTGTGCCAATGATACGGCTCAGCATACATTATCTGAGTGCCCGACGTGGGCGGAGTCTCGCTCCGACTTAGTCGCTGTGGTCGGACCCGATCTCTCGCTGCCGGCGGTGATCCAATCTATGGTCGGTGGCGAGGATTCTTGGAGGGCGGTTCTCTCCTTCTGCGAAATAGTTATATCGCAGAAGGAGGCGGCGGAGCGACTAAGGGAGGACGACGTTCTCTCTGCTCCAATCCGTCGCAGACGTATCGGACGCAGGCGGTTAGCCTACGCGCACCACCTGCCGCCCTAACTGGGACCTCCGGGTGACGGACTAGGGGAAGTCCGTTGCCCGATGGAGTCAGGTCCCTGAGCTGGTTGGCGTGCTCGTGTTACGCACGCCACTAGTGATGGCTGGAGCTCTAAAAAGCTCCTGAAGATGGGCCCGGATGCGGGCAGTCGCCGGCGGAGTCGCGGATGTATGCGAGAGCTTTCCCGTGGCTCCGCAACAAAAGGCGCCGAGCAGGAACACCGCGGGGTTTTAGTGAGTACGAGTCTCACACTACCCGCCGTTTGTTCCCCTAGACGGCGGGTGCCCATGAATTTTTTTTTTTAAATCGAGGAAACCCCCTCCCTTTAAAAAAAAAAATAAAAGGGTAAATATATAGGTAGTAAGTAAATATATAACATATTTCATTCCTATACCTCATGATAGTGTTAACTAGATATTACCCCGGGTGTCTTTATAATTGGTGAAAAGACTGTATAAAATTTAACTGGCTTCAGCCTTTTTTATACTGAACCCTATAAAATTCTTCAAAGGAGTGCATAATATCCACACTATTAACATAGGTATGCGTTTAATTGCGGGCTTCTTTTTGTGCGTGAAACTGGGGATATTTACTCCTCTTTGCGGTCTCAAAGTTGAACTAATTTAATTAAAAATGTGTTTAATTCAGCGCCGTATAGGTATGTAGGTACGAGTTTATTAACCTAAAATACTTATACTGTTTTGAATGAAGACACTTACGTATATAAGGTAACTTATATAAGAGTAGCGGCTATATATGTAAGACTAGCGGCCCGCCCCGGTTTCGCGCGGCTGCAATGTTATCTACCCTCTCCTATTCGTCTTAGTATGATGATTATAGATATAGCCTAAAGTCTTCCTCGATATCTTTTATAGTTGAAGCAGCGTACGCAAAATAAGTAACTTTTCTAATTGTTTTTTTACATCTTGTGTCCGAAAAACCCAAATATCTTACGGAACCCTATTGTTTCCAAAATAAAATATAGCCTATGTTGTATAGGCTCAAAAACTGCTGGACTAATTTTCAAAATTCTTTCATTATTCGAAAGCTACATTATCCACGGGTATAATGTAGCTTTCGAATAATGAAAGAATTTTGAAAATTGGTCCAGCAGTTTTTGAGCCTATTCAATACAACCAAACAAACAAAGTTTTCCTCTTTATAATATTTAGTGTAGATATACCTGATATAGGTACTGGTGTGGGGAATGATATGTTATTAGTTTATTCAGAGGTATTATTTAGTATTTATGGAGGAAAAGATTACTTATTCAGGTTTTTTCAATGTCATGAAGTGGCAATGGCATACAAGCATACAGTTTACATTGGTGGTAAGTGAATACTACAATATTATTAACATCTCATCGCTGCCATTCCTGAGGTCTTGTCATACTTCTGTGCCAAAAATTACAGGGCTGTATATTACCACGTAACGGGAACAGAGTAGCGCTGAACACTACCATTTAACGGCAAGTAGATTAGGTACCTAAGACTGAAGCCCTACCTGCTTAAACACGATTATGAATTATAACTATTACAAAGATGTGCATGGCCACCTTCATATTGGTGACTACACATAACAAAATCTTATAGGATGATCATTTTGGTACTTTAATAATAACGAGCAAATGCATTAATTTTTTTTTTTACAAATTTCCTTTACAGTAAAAGTTTTACAGCTTATCCTTTTAACGAGAACACTGGCTTATTAACTTAATTGTTGGTACTATCAGAAGTATCAAATAACTGTTAAGTAACAAGTACGTACACAGCAGAAGGGTGAGTTGAAAACTTTACTTAAAATATGACAAAACTTTTGGTGCTGCGTCTGTAAGATAAACAAAATACGACGAAAATATTTAGTGAAGTCTCAAGAAGTAAGAACTGTTTGGCCGTGTTCGACCTGATGAATAAATTCGTTAGACAATACACGCTAATGAATAAAGTTAGGTTGTTAACGAAGCTAACTTCGGCATTCCCATTTACAAGTGTTCATGTTTTACACCAAGTACACCGCATATTTGAATTCCTATGACGGAATAAGGCAACCCTTAATGCGAAACAAATTGATGTTGCAAAGTATTCGAACGATCCTTTACTTAGAGTAAAGCCAAAGCTATAATTTAGTCGATATCCACTCGCGGTAATCTACGTTACTCTTCGACCGAGCCCTGATCCAATCCAATTGGGGAAAGGATCTTTATTGGCTCAAGCAGGATAGCAATTGGGCGGGGATCAATCGAGTGGACCAGAGTGACTGTTACGCGACTACACGATTTGTTGTGTCCCTTTCTGTATTGATTGATTGTGAGATGAGTGTAATCTATCAACGTGGAAATATGGAACGTGTGAAATTGTTATTGAGTATGTTTTTAGGTTATTGGTTATTATCTGCAAGTAATACGTATTATTAGGTCTTTGGGTGTCTTTGTCTGTATGATGATTATATTATCTTTAAGTTGGAGCGAGCTACACTCATTGACTTATTTCGGTGGCTTTTTAGCTGCTGTGGTATTGGGCAGACTGAAATGATTTTTGCAATATGATATTATGATATGTTAATGCAAATAAATTATATGATTATGCAAAAAAAAAACTTCTATCAGATATATATCACAGGAAAAGGTGTTGTGTTGTGTTGGTTGAGTCTAGGCTCACATGTGCGTAATCTTCATGTATGCTACAATATGTGTAACTTATTGTTCGAACCGGTAATCGAATACGTAATCCCACAGCTTGCCTAAAAGCAAGTCTGAAATTCGACATTTATTGATCTACTTCCATCGGATCACTAAGATTGTGTACCTATTTATTACGAAAAAAAAACTACGTTTTGTTACCCCTATCAAACAATGTTTAAAATTTTCGATTCAATATCCAATAAGTCTTTTATTTTGTTTTTAACTTTCTAGGCATGTAATTTTCTCAAATGGGTTGTCTGTCTACTTGTATATTTTAACTCTTGTACAAATTCCCACTATAATGTTTACATAATATTGGGAATATATACTCTCGTATGAAGTAATGTTACGTATAGTGTTAGTAGACATAAGAGAACACCAAAGAGTTCAAATAAAAAATTAAAGGTTTGTTTTTCAAAGCGAAACACTTACCACTCGCATACAAATTCAATGAGCCGTTGAAATTCACGTGACGCCGGCGTAGCTTGCCTATGTGAATACGGATAAAAACTCATAACGTTCGTAGACGAAAAAGTGTATGTTGAATAACTCGTTTTGATGTATTGTCAAGATAATACGAAGCTTTTTCTGGTTTGATCTTTTTTGCTCAATTGCTGCTTTTGTGTGGTCCAAATTTGGTCTAGGTATTTTGATTTGAAAACTTGATAAACGTTTTCCATTGCACTTTTTTCTTCCTCTTAAAACTGGCATACCTATATACATAAAAAAGCGACCAAGTGCGAGTCGGACTCGCGCATGAAGGGTTCCGTACCATCATCAATTAAAGAAAATTATGTTTATTATATTCAATTTACCTTAAGGTATATTACACATAGAGTAAAAAAAATCTTAAATATTACGTTTGTTGTATCGGTAAAAATGTACCAACTAAATTGATAACTTCCTTCTTTTTTAATTCAATTGAAAACACGAAAATAGCCAATTACCTTATCGTCAACAACGTCGTATGAAGTTATCGCAATCAAGCTTTGTACACACGGACGTGTCGTATGTAGTTGATAAGGCCATTTACCAAAGGTCAGCTGCTGACTTGTGCAAACAGATCGGACGAGTTATTGTCTGTGTGAGTTTGGCAGCTGATCACTTACTACGGCTACTGCCGGTTACTCACCGTTCCATATTAACTAGGCTTAAACTGTGTTCGGTAACTTTGCCTAAGGCGAATATAACCCACGGCAATCGTATATTGGAAATGTGTTACATTATTTCACGTACATTTCGGAGCTGAATTTAAAATTGCATAATAACTGATTTTTAAATCAATAATGACAAGCAAATATTGAAAGGTAATTTTAATTTCGATAGCGACCTAATGCTCAGTTTTTAACCGAGTTCATTCATGAATTGATTTGTCATATTAAACACCAGATTTTGAATTGCAATATATTGATATCATTAAATAAAAGGCCTGTGGTTTTTGGCTGGCTCATTTTAGAGCTTTAAAAATTATGATTTCCTATACTTGTTGAATAAAAAAAAGTTTTATTCACCTACCCACATATTACAACGTCGCATAAGGTATCGCAATTAAGCTCCGTACATACGACCGTGACGTATGTAGTTGATAAGGCCATTTACCAAAGGCCAACTGCTGATTTGTACAAACAGATCGACGGTTTACTTACTTACTGCGACTATTACCGGCTACTCATCATTCCATACTGTTCCAACTGTGTTCATTAACTTTGGCCTATGGCGATCATTACCTTCTACACCGGCAAATCGATAATTTATAAAGTCAATTCATGACATTCATTAAACTAACTTGATTTTTTAAAAGAAATCTACCTTTATGGCTAAATTATGGCAGCTTTCAAGATTTTAATTAGACAAATAGAATAGAGAGCTATTAGAAAAAATTAAACCAGCTAAGTACGAGTGTTTGTCGTGCACCAAGAGTCCTGTACAAGATGAAGTCCTGAAAATTGTTATGACAACAAGGTTTTTTTTTAATTTTGCTTTTCCACTGCGAAACACTTGTCTCCATATATCGACATAAATGGCGGTGTTTTTACCACAAGTTTACCTTATTGATGACATGAAAACCGATTTTCTAGAAGAGCGAAAACAGATGTCATAATACCAGTAAAAACATTTTTATGTTTGGCTTCGAAATACTATTTTACAAGTCCAAGTGATTGCACTTGGGAAAATATTCTTAAGCAAAGACTAAGTAAATAAGTAAGACCTCCTCTATACTTTTAGAGGTCCATAATCCTTATTCGTGAAATGTACCTACGTGTCTACATGTACGGTCTGCATGTGCACCGTAATGATGGTGGCAAAGAAGAATTCAGTTCACATTAATGGTAAGTAAATATTCAATCACCAATCCGCGCGATTGTTTATCCAAGTCTCTCTTTTTTAGCATAAATACTTTTGGCATAATTTCGTGTGGTAGAATTTTTTTTTGAATATCGATAAAAAATACCGGCAATAGCTGCAGTAAAAGTTAATCTTTTTGAAGTTATGTTTAATTCTGTTATGGGCCAAATTGTGAGCTTTTAGATTTATTAACCTTATATCCTTTTATTTCACCGTTTAAGCTGAGATTAGTGGGCATTGGACTAAAGCTAGAGCGATCTGGACATTGACATTAACGTTTCCACTATTCGGACGTAATCTCAGTAAAAGGGTATGTTAATTACTGTGAATATATTGGATACTCTGGATTTCCATGCGGGTTAATTTCTAAAATCATTTACTGAACTCATTGGAGTTTTGGTTAAATAACCTAAATAATAAGTAATTAAAAAAATACATTTTAACGGAATTCTGAAAGGCTCGGGAATGATTCCCGGATGATACGGGTATATTCTATCGGTGAGTAGGTAACAACTCCCATACCCCTTTGGAGTTTTGGTTCAATGAACTAAAGAAAACTAAAGGAAGAATTGTGGGTGATTGATTGCATTTACTCCCATTTGCCTCTGTCTTCTTGTTCATGGAATACAGGCGAAGATAATTATTGCAAAAAGATATCGTGACCCGAAATTCGGTCTGGAGGACATTATTATTATAAATGTGTTTGTAAATCATATAGCTTTCTCGTTCGAATGAGCTAATTCATGATATATTGTTACGTTTCTCTATGGTTCATTATTTAATCCTAAAAGCCCACTTACTTAAAAGAGATCTTTGAATTTTCACACCTTTTCCAATCCCTTACTGGTGGTAGAGCTCCAGTGACGGAGCTCGCGGGCGTAGGCACCACCGCATTACCTAATATACTTGCCGCTAAATGGTAGTGTTCAGCACTATCGTGTTCCGGTCAGGTGGTAATGTACGGCCCTGTAATTTTCGGCACAGAGGCATAACACCTAATGCCTCAGGAGTGGCAGCGCATCTGCATTTTGACCTCTGGTCATTGTGTGGGTGTCTATAGGCTGCAGTCTTCACTTAACATGAATGTGAACTGCATGCCTTTTTGCCACTTTATTAAATAAAAAAAAAAAAAAATCCCGGTCCCTTCGTTCCGCCTTAGCTTTGCGTTTAAATATCCCTTTACATCGTAGTAGTTTTTTCTCTAAATCCTTTTCTGTCGAAGCTGTACGTTTGTGGAACTCCTTACCCCACACTATTAGTCAAATTCAAACTATTGAAACTTTCAAACGTCAAGTTAAGGCCCATTATCTTTCTTCTCTCTAAACGTTACGTACATATTTCTTTCTTTATTATGTATTTTTAGTTGCTATTGTTCACTGTCGTTTCCAATTATTATTTTTTTTTTTATCATACTGTCAGTACTTAGTGTAGCACACTCTGCCAGTTTATTTTTTAAGTATTTCTTTAGATTTTTGGGTTGCCTGGAAGAAATCGCTCTTTTAGCGATAAGGCCGCCCTTTGGTACCACATATTTCTTAAGTGTTTTTTTGTATACATGTACTTTTGGTGTGCAATAAAGAGTATTTGTTGTTGTTATATTATATCAATGTGTTTAGGACATAAACTCTGCAAGGGTATAACAAATGTTCATAAATTAATTTTATTAATTATTACTTATGTTATTTAACAAATTTCATGTAGGCTGACATACATACAGTTAGTTATATCACAGTCTAAAGAAAACGAACGTGTGTTATATCATATATTTGTAAGTATTTCATTTCTATTTGTTACGTGTCATTAATTCAAAACTTATGTCAAAAACATTTGTTTTGTTTGAATAACAATACTACATGGAACAAGGAAATTCGATACTACAATAAAGCGGATTAACAGGTACAATAGTTGCATTTAAAGTTATCTCACCTCCACACACAGATGATAATATTCACAAACTTTGTGTTTGGTTGGAATTATGAATGTGTTTGAAATTTACATTACTTTCTCGTTCAAATGAGTTAACACATGACAATTGATATTATATTTAACATGCGTTATTTTACATTGACAAAGTTCTTTATTGCGTTAGACATACAAATTCTTGTTACTTTAATATTATTATTTGGGATAAAATTTATTTAACACACCGTTTGTTTAGGATTTTTTTATCGTACATTTGAATAGTATTACGAATTGATACATGCCATTTCTGAATTCCGATTGTCTATAACTATCACCAAAAACAATTTGATTAAATAACCTGTGCACCCGATAGGAATACGGAAATTAGGTGGGCACAATTAAGCCGAATAAGCCATGTTAAAACGTAGATACAATGGTTGCATTTAATGTTCACCAACCACTAAACATACATATTTTTTAAAATTAGCCAAATCGGTTCAGCTGTTCTGGAGTTGTAAGTAGTGTAACTAACACGACTTTCTTTTTTAAATATAGATAAATACATTTGAGTTTTCATTGTGTAGTCCATTATTGAGGTGTTGTATACAAACAGATGTCTATAATTTACTAGCTGACCCGGCCTATTTCGTATTGCCTCAGAATGAAATAATGTTTGATAGATATAGGTACGGACTATTTGTATGGGAAAATGAAATTGTGGTTTTTACTATTTCCCTTCAATTTCTTCATATTTTCTTGCCTTTTAAACCTTCCCTGGATTCCAAAAATCATACAAAACCAAAATTAGCCAAATCCGTCCAGCCGTTCTCGAGTTTTAGCGAGACTTACGAACAGCAATTGATTTTTATATATATAAGATTTGAACTGGGTTGTTATTGGCTACGTGACACTTCTTAAGGCCGATTGCATAAAAGTGTCATTAAGAAGTTATGAATACCTACTTTATAGGACTCACAAAAAAATAGGATCATTTAACAAACTGTTCTTTGCGCAATATTGTTTTTTTTAAGTGCATCTATTTTGCATTGTCAATTGCTACGTGCTATTTCTAATTTCGACCGTTTAAGACTTTAAAAAATACTTGAGACAGATTTATCATCAAGAACATCAGATTTATTATCAAGAACATTTTGTTTAATTAAATAACCTGTGAATACAACAGGGAAAGCGGAAATTAGGTAATACAATTAAACGGATTAAGCGATGTTAACAGGTACAATGGTTGCATTTAATGTTTACTCACCACCACATACGAAACAGATGTCGACGTTCACAAAGTTTATTGATAGCATAATTAATGTATTTAATTTTGTAATTTACATAGCTTGCTCGTTCAAATGAGTTAACGCATGAGAAAATTAGACCAAATTTGCTTATGCTTTGCTTTATTTAAAATTGATGGTAATTTATTTATAATCAAATATTAATGCTTACTCTTATCATATTAGAAGAAAGAAGGAAACGTTTATTGGTAAAAATGTTTGGTACATGGACAACACATATTTTTTTGACATTAATTAAGTAGGTAGTACCTAACGTTTCTTACAAATTGGCCCCAGCTTAGCATGTGCTGGTTGAGGGACAGCCAGCGTTGGTCTTCCGTTAGGGCCATTTTGCGCGTCTATAATAACAATAATTAAGAGGAAAAGAAAGAATACACCTACGATCGACAATTGGTCTGTGTTACTTTGTTCTGTGTTACGTATAAAGTCAACTGAGATTTCATGTACCTAACTAACTAATCTAACTACCTATACGTGGGTTTTAGGTCTTAATATTGCGATTGCTTCGGTTGACTCAATTTTGTCCTCTATAGTTGATTTTATAAACATGTTTTATACTACGTTTGCTATTTAATCATGTTTTCCCTTTCCCATTCTAGATTTCCCCTACGCGTCGGGGGCGTTCAGATATAAAGGTTTATTATCCTATAATAACGTTATTATCCGTGGTGTTAATGGGATTTTTCTATTTTAAATTACTGGTGGTTGAACTTAAGCGATGGAGCTCACGGCCATATTGACCTCCGCATTACCTCATCTAGGTACTTGCTGATAAATGGTAGTTATCGTGTTCCGGTCAGGTACCTGTAATTTCTGGCATAGAGGTATTACAGCTAGACCTCGGGAATGGCAAAACATCTACGTTGAAACATCTAATTTTTTATGTAAATTTTTTAAGCTACAGTTATAGGTATACAAGTCACTTTCGATTCAGTGCTGAACTACGAGATCTCTTTAACGTGGCGATACTCCACGCGGATCGTCAAGGCACGTCTCTTGAGGGTAGAGCCAATAAGCCTGAGGTATAAGTTGTTTCGTCTCTGTGATAGAAATTGCCTCGTATTACCATCTAACCGGAGCACGATAGTGATAACCGCTACCATTTAACGGCAGATGCTCAGGCTATAAACACAATCAAATTCTACATAATTGGTCTGCAATGAAACCAAATAAGTCCTGTCCAGTCCAGTCCTTTAATGAATATGAAATATTTTTTTGTGACCATGTAAAAGGACTTCAAAAAAAATAGTCAATCGGCAGTCAATAATAAAATCACTTTCGATTCATCGATGGACTACGAGATCTAACTGGTGGGCATTACTCAACATCAATGTGAACTGAATGCTCGTTTGCCACTTTCATTACATAAAAAATCGCTTAAACGTGGCGATACTCCACGCGCCGCGATTCGTCAAGGCACGTCTCTTGAGGGTCGATCCAATTAAAGTTGAGATTCCAATACAGATACGCTGTAACTCCTGGGGATGTTTGTTGTGTCCGGGAGTTCTTAGTTGAACGCCGATGATTTTTTTATTTCGAAGATCGTAATACACATTATAAAAACCTACAACATTTAGCCTGTATATAGCCAATATTATTATATTGATTTTAACATGATAATACATAAATGAAATGAAGTCTACTTTATGTTCAAATAGTTTCAAGTAATTTTAAATAATTTTGCGATTTATAATATGTTCTCTCTAACCACATTGCCATACCTAAGAGGGTTTCATGATGCACTTACATATATTATTATCACCTGTACTAGATATCTCATGATTTATGCAATAAATGAATTGAATTGAATTTTAAAAAGCCAGAAAACAAACAAATCACATGCTACTTCTGAAATATTGTTTTGTAAGCAAAGATTTAAAAGGACATCATAGCATGTTGACAGTCAAATGTATATGTACCTAATAGTACAAAGTAGCAAGAATCTTTCGAAACCCGTCGGTATGCCGTGTGTTGCAACTCTTGAAGGCAGGTCCCGTGAGGATCGAGCCAATTAAAGTTTGCATTTCAACACAGATACGCTGCAACTCCTGGGAAATTTTTGCTATGACAAGAATATTTGATCATCGATGACGTTTTATACTTCCAAAATCATGACAATGTCATTCCATTCTAAGGATCAACACCAGTAAAACCAATAAAAGTAGATTCTCTGTGCAACCATTAAATTATAATGCATGTACAAAAATTATGAATTGTTTTAAACATTTTCTTGGGTAAATAATAGTATTAGAATCTTTTAAGATGAAATTTTCAATTTAGACCAGCTGACCCGACGAACTTCGTGCCGCTGAACTAAACGATGATGTGTTTTCCTTGGTAATTGGTGAGCTCAATCAAACACAGCCTTCTCGTCCCAAGTTTAATGCGAAAGAGAGAGTGACAGTCAACTTGACAATTCACACTGACAAACCAAAACAATGTGGCCATTTAAAATTGTTCGTTACCAACAGCCGCATTAAAATCAAATAATAATATTATATTTATTAATATTAAATTATTATACGGCATATTTGACACAATACGCGTATAAGGACATATTATTATTATGTCAAACATTAGACAGGAATAAACTATTTGTGTTGAAAAATTATTTTCATTCTTATTTCACCCTCCAAGAGAGAGGTTTAAACCTGTATAAAATATGTTTTGAACATTCACCATAAAAGGTACCTACTGTAAGTTTTCGTAAATATTCCTTGTCTGTATACTTTTATATACACTGAGTATTCCTTAAAACTGTTTCAACCATTCTAGAAGTACTAAATTTTAATACAGTCTTTTGAACATTGGATACTCCGCTAAACGTCCAAAGGTTACATTTTCTATAGCAAAGCGGAGAATGCTGTTTTAGCCCATTGTTGATATTTATTACTATTGTTGCAATTTGTATTTTTTTTTTAATTTCTCAAGTACATTTATGTTAGTAAATATACTTATTTTGTTTCCTATTAAAAGGTACTTATAACCGAAAATCCAAATCTCTCGCTAAGTACTCGCTTAAATGTTTAATACGAGTTTAATTAAAGCCTCCATTTAGGGCATTAACTGGAATCTGAAAAAAATCTATTGATTGGTACAGAATGAGGAAGTTTCAAGGAGTAAAAGTCAATATTGGTGCGGTAGTTTGTGCCCAGTTAGCGGGGCGTGTCTGGCGGCGACTTACAGAATACGGTCGCCGCGACTGACGAAACACGACCCTCTGCCAAACTTACAATATAATTTAAAATTGTCCAAGTTTGATATTTATGATTTGAAGAAGAACCCTTGAGGACAGTGTTTCGTTATTGGCTTAATTAATTTATAACTGGGACGGTGCTGTAAGGAATAAGTTTTTGACTGCGCTCCGTTGATTTTCTTGCTTGATTTCATTCTTAATTTAAAGCCGGTATTAGCACATTCAAGTCTGATTTAGGAGAGCTTTTCGAGAATAATATATAATTAACATTAATATATTAACAATAATATATTTTATAACCTACTTAGGTATAATATTATATAGGGCTGCAGTTATCACTTAACATTCATGTGAACTGCATGCTCAGCTTCATTACATAAAAAATAAACTGTAGAAAGTGGTACATTGTTCCAATGAAATTACTGCCCGTCTTATAATATCATAGTATGCATTTTTATGCCAAACAATAATAGATCTTAAGATTGACAGAATTTTTAATTTGAATCTCATATGCCATAATACTGCGTGCTAACGTTGAGTGGAAAATCTGTCGTATAAAAAGCGTCCATTTACTGTCTACGGTAGTAAACATTTAAATTTTCTCTCGAACCACATAAACCACTAAGCTTTGGACGAATCAATAAAGTGATGAAGGTAAAGACAAATTGTCGCACGTTCGTCGCGTCAATGTGTCGCGTCTGTCAGTGGGCAGCATTCCAGCGAACCTGCAGTCCACGACGTGCAATTCATTCTAGTTTAAAATGGGTTACTCCATTTCTCGCTGACTACGCGCGTTCCATGACAACTCCCGCCCAGACCCCCTATGTTCTTGTTCAAGGATATCGACCTGATTTAACAACAGTTGCCACGGAGTCCCTTGAGATATATTAGGGATAGTTTCGCTCATTTTTTTCGGGCTTCGATGTTTTCCATTGTAACCTTAAATAGCGTGCCGCTTTTCTTGTATGGGAATATTTTGAGGTGTAAGAAGCGAGCGCAAATTATTGTGATTGTATTAAATAAAAATATTTTAGAAGTGGCATGAGAGGTGCTCCTTTTATAAATCTATAATATGTATAAAAATCAATTGCTGTTTGTTAGTCTCGCTAAAACTCGAGAACAGCTGAACGGATTTATCTTATCTTGGTCTTGAAATGTTCGTGGAGGTCTAGGGGAGGTTTAAAAGGTGAGAAAAAATCGAATAACTGCCGGGAAAACCCTAAAAACAGCCCTTTCCTTTTTCCCATACAAATAGTCCGTATGTATCAACATACGGACATGTCTTTTGACATATTATTTCATTGTGAGGAAATATAAAGTTTGCCGGGTCAGCTAGCTATTAGGTAATGCGGTGGTGCCTTCTCCCGCGAGCTCCGTCACTGGAGCTTTACCACCAGTAAACTTAAGTATATAAAATGTTTTGTCTAGGTACCTACAGTCAAATTTTGTCTACTTTCTGTATAGGCAATCAGATAATAATAAGTGTACCATACACTAACAATGATGAAACGGGGGTTATGCAAAAAGAAGTTATGTTTGGAGTTATTGTCTCCTATAGATATTCGATAACTGCACTTCTCCATTGAAAGTTGTAGCATGAATAAGTAACAATACTTGTTGCCAAGACCATAAATTGGCAACAAGTATTGTTTGGCATTATGACACGCTGAAAATATCTAGACTATATTTTCTAACTCAAAGTCATTAAATTTTTACACCTCACTTATATTATGCACGACACAGCGATTTCAAAAGCACTGCACCGTGAGTGTAGATATTTATTAACTATATTTTACCTACAAAATAACTCTCAACTTTATTGGGAATAAGGGTACACATTTTATAAAGATTTTTGCTATGTATCAAGACCTGTTTTCTTGTGTTTTTTTTTTCAAATAAACATAAAGGTTGCGCGCAAAGCATTAAAGCGTGATCACATTAATCCTGTGTTACTAATGTAATAACATAAGATCAGAGTTATTTTTGAAAAAGTCAGAGGTCTCTATGTAGTTTCTTTTTATTTAATGACTTTATTTTCTTTCTTCATGATTTTAAAACCGTTATGCATTTCATATCTTTTATTTATAACAAAGTCGTAACTGGAAGACATCATTAATTAAGCAGTTTCCTTAAACTTCTCAATAAGTCAAGTCTGTGACACAGTAAAAATCTGCCATTTATCTACCTAGTTTAAATCTTTAAAAGAACGTCTCAGGAGCATTTAGCTCAGAACCACGAAGTTCACGTCAGACTCAAGACACTGCCACTTTCTAACTTGTAAAGGACAAAAACCTTCCCAAGACGTAATAAGTAGGACAACGGACGGGCACCGTTCACTGATGTAGGTATTTACTTCATGGAACTGGTATTTTAGGAAACAAGTCTTATTAACGTTTGCATAATACTTGAGTTGCAATACTTGCAATGCAGGGTGCGTTCCCCGTTGTTACACCGTTGGTTACGCTGGTGGTACCACAGTAGAGATTGACTCAATTGTCGATAAGAACAAAAATAAATATATTTTAAAATAATTATCACGTATAGGTATTCTATACGTATTACTGGTGGTAGAGCTCCAGTGACGGAGCTAGCATAGTTATTAAATTACCTACTTACGCGTATGTAGGCAAGGTTCTCTTGTCACATTGAAAATTAACGTGTATTTTATTTGTTTTATATTATTTCGCATTAACACATGCTTGTGAAATATATTTTATTTTTAAAGAAAAATCGAAAGAAAAAATTGGGGTAAAAGCGACTTCTTTACGATATTCAATAAACTGAAAAGTCTATTATATCGGTTGCCTAACTAGCATAGTTGGTAATAGATGGCGCTGCTGCTACCATAAAGCAATGCAATAGATGTGAAGGAAAGATTTGACAAATCGGGCAGGGCTTCAGTAGCTCAATTGGAAGAGCGGCTGGACTAGAAGTCAATTTTTTCTTTCCATTTTTCTTTAAAAATAAAGTGTATTTTATTACTATGACAAATATTCTTCTTTTGGAAATATTAACAACACAGACAAAGGGAACAAAAGAGATGATCCCGTAAAAATTCAATTAATTGTTAATGTGCCATTACCACATATAAATCAGAATATTTGCAAGAATATTGTGACTTTTATTTATGAAAAAGTCGGATCTGTAAAGGGACATCATTAATTAAGTCATTTGCATAAAATCCAACCCAGGTAGAATTACATGAATTGTTCGGTGCCCTTTGGTGGAACTTTTTGAAGCTTTTTCTTTATTAGGCTAACTTCATTTAGATGATCGTCTCAGGAGCATTTAGCCCGGAATTGTGAAGTTCACGTCAGACTCATCTCACTGTCACTTTCTGACTTATAAAGAACAAAAACCTTCCTAGGACGTAATAAGTATAACGGACAGGCAACGTTCACTGATTTATTCCTCTATATATAGGGATATTTACTTCAAGGAAGTTGTATTTTGAGGATCGAGATTCGTTTAAATAATTTTGGTGAACGTGTTTCATAATCTTGCATTAAATAGGTATATGAATACGTTCTGTTCAATGCAAATAATACAAACAAAAGATTCGATGCCGTGACAATAAAATAGAAGGTATCATTGGGAGAGCCCGTTATTTTATTGATGAAATAGTCGGAACTCAGTCATCACGAATGTCTACATTCTTGATTTTTTCGGAGAAAAAGAAAAAATCTTCCACTAAATTGAATATAATGTTCAAGTGTATTTAGGCCAGCATCGTGAAGTTCACGTCAGACTAAACTCACTGCCACTTTGTAACTTATAAAGAACAAGAACCTTTCCAAGACGTAATAAGTACAACGGAAGGGCAATGTTCACTGATTTATTCCTCTAATGTATTTACTTCGCGGAATGGTATTTTGAGGAACGAGATAGGTTATAAATAAATTGGTAAATGTTTCTACGTAACACCGAAATTCACAATGCAGCAGCGTTAAAGCGAAACTCTACATTCGCAGGTTGTGTAGAAATTAAAATTAATGTGTATTCCATAGTATTATTATCTTGCTTTCGTGAATATATCGGCATGAGGCCTCTCTGGTCAGGAAATTAGTAGTGTTGAGGGCGTGTCTTTCCATAAGCCGACATGTTACTCGTGTTTGTGGGCATCTGTAGGTGGGTACTCGAGCGGATGATGAAATAAAGCACAGGTTGGCAGAAGAAAGTCGTACATTGCCAAAGATCCGCCCATTCGATTACTTCCGGCAGGGAAGAACGGGCAAGAAACCCTTCGGACCCAGAAACCACATTTACCAGGATACGATACTACTACTATCACTAGTCTTCTGCAAATTTGATTCAGAACTACCCGCGTTATATCATTTTAATATCACTGACGTTCACTGTTCTAACTGGCAGCATAACTGCCCTACATTTTATTATATTTTTTTTTTAGGCCGGGCTTTGTGTAGGCGGCCTGTCTCGAGACGGCACTAGTCTACTTCACCGGGCAATCGGCGAGCGCAGAAGGCGCTCCAGCCTAAGCAATAAAGTTAGCGCAACTGCCTAAGGGTGACCCATGCGGGTCCGTGCCTCGGCTTAGGACGTTGCGGAGGGACATATGAGACATATACGATTATGGGCGGTGCAACTTTCGCTCTACTCCATTCGGTTGGTGATAACCGGAATGTCATCGGCCTCGCGGGGCCGGAGATAGGGTCGGGATCAGGGGCGGGCGCGGCACGAAACGCGTCGGCGCGTTGTATTGGCGGTTTGTGCAGTGTGATTCTGTAACTGATTGTTCATAGCGGCGATGGCCAACGTGGTCTCATCGTCCGGATCTTTTAAGACGTGCCTTGGACGTCTCCTTTTGGCGCGATCAAAAGGAGTGTAAATCGCGGCCGCTCTGACCAGCGGATTCGGGTGGTGACTCGCCCGATCGAAATAGCGAGCTGAAGCTCGCTTCATAAACTGCCGGATGGTAGGCAGGTTTGCGTCAATGTGCAAGTTTTTATTACGTACGTACGGCCTACGGCTACAACTAACGGCGCGCCTACGGCTCTACGTAAGAATCGATTCTGCAAAGTTTGAAGCTTGCGTAATGTTGTGTTTTTCGCGTGGGCGAATACCGGGGACGCGTAACATAGTATGGGCCTTATGCAGGACGTATAAGCACGGAGTTTGTTCCGGGCCGATAGCTTGCTCTTTTTGTTTAATAAACAATGTAATTGGGACAACATGAATGCAGCCTTTGCGCGCGCTGCTTTAACATGTGCAGCAAAGGTCAGATGCCGATCAAGCGTCACTCCTAAGTATTTGATTTTGTCCATCCAGGGGATGGGCTCGTCAAACATTTGGACTGGGGCTACGTTAGGTCTGGGAGCGCGGTCCCGTATTAAGAGTATGGCAGCGCTCTTGCTAGGATTTACCTCTATACGCCAGCGGCGGAACCAAGACTCAAGGTCTTTGGCCGCCGCTTGCAGGGCTTTCCTTATGATCTCTGGCTTTCTGCCAGAGACGTAAATAGCAATGTCGTCAGCGTACATTGCCACCTGAACGCCGTGGCGGACAGGGATATCGCTAGTGTATAGCGTGAACAGGAGGGGGGAGAGTACGGATCCTTGGGGAACACCGGCTGTTATGGTGTGACGGTTCGAAAGGGTACCCTCGACTCGATATCGAAAGCCTCTGTCCGACAGAAAATCGCGAATGATGTGCACGATTTGGGTGGGCACTCCGAGAGTGTACAGCTTATATAATAAGCCGTTGTGCCACACGCGGTCGAACGCTTTAGCGATATCGAAGAAGAGGGCTCCCGTCATAATCTTTCTATCGAATTTACTGAGTATATGCTCAGTGATTCGATGTACTTGATGGACACAGGAGTGGCGAGCACGGAACCCGAACTGTTCGTCCGAGATCAAGTGCCGCACTCGGGTGAAATCTAAGAGTCGAGCGTACACGACGCGCTCGTAAAGTTTACTTAGAGAACTGAGCAGACTTATGGGCCTGTATGACGAGGCCTGGTTGCTCGGCTTACCGGGTTTTTTAAACCAAAATGAGCAATCATTGCCCTTTTGGCTGCGATACTCAACGCAGCGTTTAAAAATAGTATGTTTCCACCCGCGTGGAAAGAGGCCACAGTTATCGGGGGAAAGTTTCTAACTATGCGATTGGAAATGCCGTCCGCACCCGGCGCTTTCCGCACTTTTAGACGCTTGATCAGGTCTGACACCTCTGCGACTGTCACAGGTCTGAGAGGATCATCATTATTATCGCTATTATCGTTAGCGTTTTCATCGACTTGCGTGTGGGGGATGGGATCGGTTTCGCGCGGAGGGGTTGGCGGTCTCGCGTTCCTACTTTCGACTTCAGAGTTAATCTTATCTAAATGATTGGCAGCTATCGGCGTCGTACTTGGAGAGCATTGAGTCTCGAGTTCGCTCGCCAGGCATTCGGACTTTTCGAAGTCATCGAAGGCTGGCGGTCGGTTAGGACAAATGAGGGGAGGCATGGATGCCTCGTTAGGGGATTTGACCGTCATGAACTATTTGCTAGCCTTTATAAACCCGATAACGGCAAGTAACTATCCCCTCCAAGGTAACAAATCCAAGTACCTAAGCCGACCGTGGCGCCACTTAGAATTCTCTAATAAACAATCTACCCTAGTCATAATTAGGTTACGTCACCGACAAACTAGATAGCGCTGGTAGTTACATTTAGGTTACACTCCGACAAATATGTACACAGCAAATAATACGAAAAAAAGATACCATCCCGTGGAAATACAACACGTTCACAGTAGTGTTATTGACCAAAGCCTGTTATTATCATAGATGGCGAAGTGGGAACTACACTTATATTTAATGAAGTAAGTTCCATTTTAATTTCTTCATCACGGATAGCATTTCCCAAATTGTTCGAAGACAAAGAAAAAGCTTCTACTAAATTTAAAGGAACGTCTCAGAAGCATTTAGCTCGGAACCGTGGAGTTCACGTCAGGCTCAACTCACTGCCACTTCCTAACTTGTAAAGAACAAAAACCTTCCCAAGACGTAATAAGTACAACGGACAGGTAATGTTCACCGATTTATTTCTCTACTATATTTACTTCCTATAGGGTATTTTAAGGAACGAGATTAATTTGATTAATGTTTAAAAGATATTTTTATTTTAAATCTCTGCAACGTTACGTTGTATTTCAAAGTTTTGTAAAACTTGAGTCCTCAATGAAGTTGCATTAAAATATCCGAAGCTATAGATCATTGTGAATTTGACGACCCGGTTAGTCGAGCGGTGTGAGATGACCGTTTGATTCGAAGGGTCGCGGGTTCGATCCCCGCACCGGGACAAATATTTGTATGGCCTACAAATATTTGTTTCGGGTCTGGGCTTTTGTGTATGTGTTGTATGTGTACAACGGCACCCACGACACAGGTTTATACTCGTACCTATTGTGGGGCTGTGAGTGTAAGCGTATTGTTTGTGCTGCAATGAAAATTAATGTATATATGAACTATTCCATAAACATAATCTTCCTTCTGTGAATATGTGCAATACAGATATTTACAAAAACACATGATGCGGTATAAAATGGGATTAATATAATTAGACAATACGGCGTACAAAGAGCCGGTTCCGTTTTTAAATTGATTTGGCAGATATTTTTGTAAGACATTTTCACGTCATCTATCATGTTGCTGTGTAAAAGTGTGGTCAATTGACTTCTGGAAACTGGAACCATACCGCCAAGGGGAGAGTATTCCTGTTTAATACTTTAGTTCATGTAGGTCAATTGCGGTTTACAATAGTTTATAGGTATACAGCACCTTTCTAAGGTGTCTGTGACTCTTATTTATAACGAAGTCGGAAAAGCACAAGAATATATTATGATTAATTAAGTCATTTGCATAAACTTCTTCCACGGGAAAGAATTCTTGAATTGTTGAACGACAAAGAAAAAGCACCAACTTAATTTAAAAGAACATCTCAAGAGCATTTGGCCCGAAATCATGAAGTTCTCGTCAGACTTAACTCATTGCTACTTCATAACATGTAAAGAACAAAAGCCTTCTCAAGATATAATAAGGACGGACGGACAACGTTCACTTATTTACGACCCGGTTAGTCCAGCGGTGTGAGATGACCGTTTGATTCGAAGGGTCGCGGGTTCGATCCCCGCACCGCGACAAATATTTGTATGGCCTACAGATATTTGTTTCGGGTCTGGGTGTTTGTGTATGTGTTGTATGTATACAACGGCACCCACGACACAGGTTTATACCTACTGTGGGGCTGTGAGTGTAAGCGTATTTTTTTAAAAATTTTTAATTTATGGTTCTAATGTATTTACTTCAAGGAAGTCGTATTTTAAGTAAGAAGGAAATTAGGAGATTTGTTGCAAATTCAATTTGGTAGATGCTTCCATATTAAGGTCAAATGTAAAAAAAACATGTTTTTTTATGTAATTAAAGTTGTAAACAAGCATGCAGTTCACATTGATGTTAAATCATGACTGCAGCCCATATACACCCACACAAAGACCAGAGGTCAAAATGCAGATGCGTTACCACTCCTGAGGCCTAAAGTGTTATGCCTCTGTGCCGGAAATTAGAGGGCCGTACATTACCACCTGACTACTGACCGAAACACGATAGTGCGGAACACTACCATTTAGCGACAAGTATATAAGGTAATGTGGTGGTGCCTACGCCCGCGAGCTCCGTCACTGGAGCTCTACCACCAGTAGATAGATGTTTTCATAAATCCTTGCATCATAGCAAAAGTGATTTTCTTTTGTACGTTTAAGTTTAGGTTTTAAATTCGAACGAAATAATGAGCATAAAATAGAGATGCAGATGGACCCTTGCAATTCATTAAGACGCAATATATGGTGTGTATCATTGCAATTGTGTATTAGGATAAGTAGATATTTTGTAAGCAACTGCTAATTAATGATCTGTTAATTTAGAAATTGAAGAGTAAGTTGACTTCGGGCTGGAACGAACCTGTGACCTCAAGATAAACAGTTCAGCCGCTTTGCCACTAAGCTACCGAAGCCGACACCCGAGAGACAATTTTTTCTTTTTGATTTTACAGATCCCAATTCGGGTAAATCAGAAAGGGAAAGAGAATTTTTAAATTCACTCGCATGTGTAACTGCGAAATATAAAAATAAAAATATGTTAATTTGCATATTTCCAAGAAAACAGGGACATTAAAGAAAATTAATCTATATTTCTAAATTATTTCAATTAAACCAGCAATTTTAGTCAAATACACCAATCATGAAAACATTCCGCTTTGCCTTCTCAATTTATTTTTAAAGTTGCCAAATGACGCATTTCCGATTCCAATTTGCAGTCAGCCTTATTTTTTGTTTTTGGATCTGAAAGTAATTTTTACCAGCACATTGGTTCCGGCAAAACTTTTCTCGTTTGTACAGGACACGGCTCGTGGTTCTCTCATTAACTCTGATTTACTCCAGGGCTGTAACCACACGATATATTATTCGTTTATGATAAACTTTTAGTAATCTTATTAAATAAAGCAAGGCATAGAACAAAATTAGCTTAAGCCGCCTCGTAGTCACGTAGATATTGAAATGAATAATTCAGCAAGAAAAGTTGCAAAATGTTACTCTCTGGCGTGCGCTGTTCTCGGCGTTTTGTCAAAGTATGCATAAATGCACATTTATTTCAGTTTCCTCCTTTTTAAAATTCTGTTAAACTAGCTAAAGCTTTCTTGTTATTATAAGGGCCGTCATTGGACTGGTTCATAATGGTGGCTGCTGAGTATTGAAATATTTTTTTAAAGTTTGTGATCTAATAGTACTCTTACTTGTAATTCATGGCTTGACAATTATTATGACGACAAATTTTTCTTTTTATTTCGTTTATGTTCGTAATTAATCGTAATTTTGTTTAACTATATAGAAACTTAAATACGAATTGAGTACATAACGAATGCATTATAGGTATGTAGTGTACTTATATAGATAATTTCCTCCTCTTTGTCTTATGCTTCATTGAATCATTCCTGCCTTCTGTCTTCGTCGCTTTTTTGTACTACCCAATGGTGGACTGGGAGATAATGCCTAGTGGCATTAAGTCCGTCCTATGTACTGTTTTTGAGCATTAAAGTATAAATAAATAAATAATAGGTCTTGTAATTAATTATAAAAGACTTGTAAAGCATAATTAAAAACAAAATAAAACTCTTTAAAATTAATTAAATGGTATTGGAGTTTCTTATTTTTATTTTCACTTTGTTTCTTCGATATTTTATTTTTATCCAAATCATCAAATATGTATTGAATAATTTTGTTTATAGGTTTATACTGATGTTTTATTGCCATTTGTGATTGTTACTGTGGTAATTTTAAATCAATGTATACCTACTAAGATGATCACAATAAACATGTACAATTAAAATAACTTAAACTATTTTGTTACTTTTCTCCCATTTTAATTGGCTTCTATATTCTTTTCTATGATTACAATTATTGCAACATATGTAGCTACTCTGAATCAAATACAGCTATCAAAACTGGTGAACATTAACATTTAAATGAAAGCATAAAATGCAATTCACTTATTGACTCATCAACGTACACTAAACCCACGCGTCCGCAAACAGATTTCACAAAGCTTGCTTTTACGTCGCGAGCTAGGAATAAGATCGGATTTCATGAGGATCTCGCGGGACAGCGATATCGAGTTTGAATTTACCCGAACACGCTGACACGCTTTCGTTGTATAGGAAACACTTTATAGTGCTTGTATATGATGAAAAAACTATTTTTGTGTTATTAAGATTTATTCCCCAGTATACGAAGGTGACCATGATTGTATTAATTGTTGTTGTACTTCATTGTGTTGTTTTTAAGCCATAGAGATATGACTCCATTGCCCTTAGTGTACGAAAATGTATCCGCTGGTGCCGTTAGTCAACCGAACAATCGTGGTCAACAGCAATAGTGGTCAAATCATTTCAATAGGACTGTAGTTCCTAAATAAAATAACGCGGGATGGGTAGCAGCGTGCAGTGACTGCGATTGCCGATCCTTATGCCTAGCGTAGCGGTTATGGCATGTCCCCAATATGACGCGCTAGGATCTCTTTGGGGAAGGCTTTTGTCTAGCAGTGGACGTTTTTCAACTGAAATTGGTGATAATTAGGATAGATAATCTCTAAATATGCAGGTACACTGCATCGATATTGACGGTGATATCTTCGTTTCATTTAGTGCACCGCCATAGGATTTGAGGGCGCAAATAAGTAGTGATCAACTAACTTAACCCTTAACACGTTGACTGCGGAGTTCAAAAATACAGTATTTCCACTGTTGCGGTACAGCACCATATTGCTATGTACTAAATAATATATATTTTTGGTGCGAAACATGACTAATGTGTCCGGTACAAAATCTTTTTTTAAACCTATATATCTCGTTAAATTTTCATTTTAAGGCAATTCTTTGACTTTTAACTTTACCTTAAGACCTTTAATTGTATGCTTTTTTCTTGGTTGCAGAATTGGCTAAGTGATTTTTGATTTATAGATATAAACGTCTTACCGGACATACATGTCATGTAGCGCACCTAAAGAATCAAAATTTTCAAATTGTCGATGACCAGATAGTGATGTTAAAAAACAAAACAAACATTTATCGATGTTATTTATATTTATTAAGTAAATTTATCTTCTGTTAAACCAATATGACCCAGGAGATTAAGCTTTTACTGAACGTGATGGAATTATTATATTATGTCAAACTTGGATTTTCTAATCCGGAGAGATATTATTTCTATTTTTGCTTATGTCAGATACGATATTACTGTCTTAAATTTTTTCGTCAAAAGAACTAGTCAACAATTTTCGAGAGCGCCGCATTATGAATTCAAAACGTAATTTTTAAGTAAATAAAGCGCGGGCGAACATAATATTATCGACAACCGTGTAACGGTAATCAAGTACAGATCCACACTAACACATACGGCATCGCCGCTGGTGCGATACAGGACATATACTTACAAGTTGTATTCGTCCGGTAACGCACTGAACGCAAAGTGTTTTAGTTTAGTACGTACAGGAAAAAAATGCTATGTATCTTTTTTCTATGTTAATAAGATCGACTTGGAGTATAAAGCAATAATATATATTTGTCTCCTTTCTACTCACAGTATATCGTACCTAACACGAGTCCGCACGAGCGGGGAAACCTAATTATTGGCGTTCGCACCGCGGTGGAGTTCATTACCGGGCATATTTCTCCGGTAACGCGCTTAACGTGTTAATTTCATCAGCCATAAAGACAATTTTGGTTAATATCATATTAAGGTTTGTAATAATATTTTCTTTTTTGTATCTGTGTTATATTTCTGTTCCTTACTTTCTCCTCATTTATATTTATTTTGATTGTTACTGCAATCAAGTGTTATTTCAGTTAAATATGTGAGAACATGTGCGCTCTGTTGCTTAATCGTGTAAACTGTAAAACATATTAATATTTTTTGATTTAGGAATATAATAATGACTTAGGTATATGAGTAAGTTAAATTCAGCACACGAATACGTGTAAGCCTATAAAAAAAAAACAGAATACCTGCAGTCTGAAGACGCCTGTAGGTTTTCAAAGGTACTTATTCAATTTCGAGTAACGTACTTAACTAATACCTTCGCTTTGCCTTATGACCAATGATTTTGATGATTTGAAGATTTGATTCACTTGACAGTTCTTTGGGATCTATTATTACAAAGAAGAAATACAAGTACAGTACTATTAGTTCGCAAACTTTAAAATAATATTTCAATATTCAGCAGCCACCATTATGAACCAGTCCAATGATGGCCCTTATAATAACAAGAAAGCTTTAGCTAGTTTAACAGAATTTTAAAAAGGAGGAAACTGAAATAAATGTGCATTTATGCATACTTTGACAAAACGCCGAGAACAGCGCACGCCAGAGAGTAACATTTTGCAACTTTTCTTGCTGAATTATTCATTTCAATATCTACGTGACTACGAGGCGGCTTAAGCTAATTTTGTTCTATACCTTGCTTTATAATAAGATAACTAAAAGTGTTTCATAAACGAATAATATGCAGTGTGGTCACAGCCCTGGAGTAAATCAGAGTTAATGAGAGAACCACGAGCCGTGTCCTGTACAAACGAGAAAAGTTTCGCCGGAACCAATGTGCTGTTAAAAATTACTTTCAGTACCAAAAACAAAAAAATAAAGCTGACTGCAAATTGGAATCGGAAACGCGTCATTTGGCAACTTTAAAAATAAATTGAGAAGGCAAAGGGGAATGTTTTCACGATCGCAATTTTTTTAATCACTAAAATCACTGACTTACTAATTTAAAGACTAATTTTAATTCATGAATTGTATGAATAGAGGTAAATGATCTTTGTGATATAATCGGTGTGAGTTGTAGCAATTACATTTTAAAATATTTTTTAGTTGCTTGGTACATTGCCACAATTTATCAAAACTTAACTATTCGTATGATGTACAAGTATAATTAACAATTATTATTTTTATTTGTGATATAAATTTGAACTACCTATCTATGATACATTCTGTTATAAAATTGTCGACGAGAAAAGTATCGGCTGAACTACTGCTGTATAGTATGTCTAGTGCGGGGTATTGTGGGATAGATTGAAAAGAATTAGGAAACGTGTGTAATTCACACGTGGTAGAAGAAAAACCTTCAAAAATTTAAATATAAGTAAAATCTTATGAATTTATGTATCTGTATCTTTATTGTATGCTTCTTATCTCATTTTATCCCACGTTTAATCTTATAAATTTATTTGTCTCTTTTTACTGTTGGTCTGTCCACCATCTGTCAGCTGAACGGTGGTATTTGGAGTCCAAATATCACCTGATGTTTGGACTCTAAATATTCCACTTTTTATCATATTTACGTACACAAAAATTCTGAATCCACCATTGCAAAACCATTGTATTTCAATCAATATTTTAAGAGTAATTTTTTATTTAGTACTTTATCCATTTAGAAGTAATCAAAATATTAGGTCATGATCATAACTTCAACCGAAAGACCTCGACTATTGTCTAAAAATCTTTCCCAAAGATGCCCACAAGAAAATAAAATAATTGGAATAGTCTCTTGAAAAAAATATTAGGTATTAAACAGAAATAAAATATGTAGAATATGTAGGGGTGTATGAAGAAGTTTGGGAGTGTTGTATACGTGAGAAAATCCGCAAGTTTAATTTCTACAATGAATGAAGCTCGCGAAAACCTACGAAAACGTTAGAAATAAAATATATAGTCAAAAAACTATATATAAAATAAACTTTATTTACGTAGATGCAATCGAATATAATCACTTTCGTGAGCTGGGGAAGGCACTTAACAACACTGTTGACGGATTCTGGTTCAAATCTAATATCTGTGACCACACCACGCCAAGGTTACGTGCCTTACGCTTAATTGAATAGCGTGCATCGTAATGGTAATCCGTCAATAATCCTCGTAATATTGCCGGCGATAGCATCAAGAGTGTCCGTTCTAAGCCGAGTTCCTACAGTGTAATCCGCGGGGAGTTTATCTCGGCCGACCCTTTACGGGATTATCATAAACTTGTTGGACAATTTGTCTCTATTTATCTTCGTGTCTTATTGATCAGGCTGCTAACTGGCTTTATGTTGGTGTCGATCCGTTTATTGGTCATTTGGCAGTGTCGTAGTCACTTTGTATTACTGTAATTATCGTTATAATTAGACAAACACCACTTGGTTGATAATGGTTGCTTACTGATGTGTGTTGTATAACATGTTATGCTACGTAGTTTTGGTCTGTATTGAACTGCCTCTCAATTGATAGGTATATAACATAATTTTGTTTCCTGATGTAGACCTTAGCACTTAATACAAATGTCATTGATTTTTTTTTGTGCTAACTTATCAATTATTTTAATTGTAGATTACAAATACGTAAAATAATTTTTTTTAAAAATTAAGTAAATTGCCTCAATAGTCTGTTATTTTGGAGTCGTGGGTTTGATTTCCGGGTCGAAGTGTAAGTACTATGGGATTTTACCATTTTTCAGAAGTCATCCAGTGGCACTCTCATTGTTTGCAAATATACCCGGTCAATAAATGTAGATATAAACTCACACCTTGACCTTAACAAAATTCAGAAACAATTTCACGCACATATTTAAACATCTAGGCGGCAGGTATAGGCCGACTTGGGCTTGTACTTTGACAGAGGGGAAAGCCTGCATATGGCTACTTCCCTCCGGTGTTGCTATATGTTATACACCGACTGACTGCTTCAGTCATGTGATAATGTACTGGTGTTCCCATTGTTGAAAACAAGGTAACAAAATTACTTTGACCTCAGAGATAGCATGGAAAAGCTATGCAATTCAAGGTGTCGATGTTGATTTTGGAACTACCAAAACATTGTATTTGTAATTATTATTTTTATTTTTATCTCGATTCGTGTCTCATCGATCAGGCTGCTTTATGTTGGTTTGGTCATTTATTAAGGTACGATTATGAACTTGGCAGCACGGAGCAGTGCTGCCGCTGCAGCGCCGCAGCAACATTTTTCTCTATTTTCCATTGCATTGCTGCTGAGACAGTGTCGCGTAGTTCGGAATGTAATCTCATATAAGCTCATATAGGTATAATATATGGAGACCAATAGTGCTGCGGCAGCGCTGCTGCGTGCTGCCGAGTTTGGTATCGTTTATATATATACGACATACATATACATATATATACATACATACATATATATATATATATATATATAAGTCTGTTTTACTACATGAAAGAAATAAACCTTGTGTTGCTGAAAAGAAGTTTTATTGTTAGTTTTTTTTATACAGAGACTATTTTATTTAGGTAATATAAAACAATATGAACTCAAACCTGAAAAGAAGAAACGACAATGAAAGTTTATTCTTTCACTTTTAAAACATAAAATAATATAATATTAAAATTTTCATTAATTATGCAATTGTCAATCAACTCGTATTTAAATCTGTCATCTGACATTCTGAATTCGTTTCTTCTTTAAAATCAGACAATTAAAAAGTTAAAAACTATAACCAAACTTCATGGTAAATAAACACACAGAGTGCGAAGAAAGAAATAGTATTTCTTTACATATATATATATAGAAGATCTCTGTAGAAGCAAATTTTATATAAAATACGATTTTTATAACATTTTTTTCCGAATAGTATATTCGAAAATATGTTGAAGAAAAAATATGTAGAGCAAAAAATTTCTTGAAATCAAACAAGTCAAAAAAACAAATGGTCTGTATTATTCGTTTAATAATGTGAATTGCAATATTTACAAATGACTTAAGGAATGTTATGCTATAATTAACATGTAACTATCCAAAATCTTGTGCGGAATCGTATATCTTATTTACTTAGGTACAACACTTGCTTTGATGTTGTAAGTGAAATAGCATAAATAAACAAAGCCGTTAAGGAGTTGTTAAGCTCCTAAGTTGTACGATTATGCAAGACTACCCACAAGGCAAGATATCACAAAACGTTTAAATTTATGGAAAGATTTATACTAAAAAAAACGTAACTTCACGCCTGTAATCCCCGAAGGGGTAGGCAGAGGTAAATGCATGCATTGAAGCATACATGCAAACACCCACGATTCGCCGGTTACGTTTTGACCCATGTAACAGGTGGCGAGCCTGTTGCCATCTCCGGGCACATTACCAAACTCCGAGGTACTGGGAAACTTCCAGAAAATGGAAAAATCCCAATAAAACCAGAGAGGAAAGGATTTTAAACCGTTATCTCTGATGGTCCCCGACCCGGGAATCGAACCCAGGACCTCCAGCGTAGTAGTAGTGGCCTGCTACCACTAGGCTACTGGGGCAATAGGTTGTGGAATGAATGAAATGAATCTTCAAATTCGAGGACCAGGAGATTGATGATAAACAGGATCCTTGCTTAAGAGAACAAAATATAAACAATGTGGTAACTAATTAGCATATATATACTATATAGCAGTGGTGTATAAGATGTCATCATGTGGGTTGTATGCTTGTTTGCTACCTCGTTGCAAAAAAAAGGTAACCATAGAGGTTAGGTATTTGGAAACATATTTTCCTAAAAGGTGCATTAATTGTTAACGTGAGGCTTATTATAATAAAATGAACGATTCAGTAAGATACTACAAATTAATTTGATTCACAAACACGAAGATTTAGAGTTACATTTTCTTCTTTTATGATTTTCTTTGTGTTGTTGTTAAGGTATACTTATGCAATTTTAAATATTTTACCTATCACTTTTGATTTTTATTATTATTATTTATTTATTTCAAGCAAAGCAAAGCAACAAGTCATAGCGTTAGTAACAATATGACTTAATTCTATGTTAGTATTACTGTTCTAAAATTAAACTAAAATCAGTTTCACTATCACTATGTAAATGACTGCTACACGTCCAGTACAGAGGATAGCTTGCAGCAGTGATCCACATATAGACAATCCTAATTTTGCTACCATTTGTCTTCCAATCTATCTTAATGTAAACAATTACCTACTTACTATCGGATCGAAACAATCAGTCGTCAAAATATCCTATGTACTTTCCTTACTCGTATATATTGACAAACTTCAACACAAAAATTAAACATAATTTGATCGCAACCTACTCTAAGCCAATTTCTCGTCACAACTCATCTAAAATAAACGTGAAACAGACGAGTCATAAATTTTAAGAACTTAATTACGATTGTTTTAACGACTCAACGCGGAGACAGCTCGGCGTCGTCGCATTATTGTTGTCACAGATGATGTATTATGTGTTACTAGCCTTTGACGCTGAATGGGCTTATTAGTGCTGTGGTTTGATGGCAAAGGAATAGTTGTATCTAGGTCAACGTTTATAAAAATATCTGATATATGCGTGGCACGATATTTAATACGGCATCCGGCGGTTCATTTATCAATAAGAAAAATCAAGCCTGTGTTTCTTTCAGTTTTAAATATATTTATGTAATAGTGAAGTAAATGAAAAAAAAAAAATATGACAATTAATTTCCATTTTTTATTTATTCAACTTTATTGCACAAAAACAATGTTATACAAAAGGCGGACTTAATGCAACTAAAAGCCATTATCTACCAGTCAACCTTTGTGTAGAGTCGAAAACAACGAACAGGATAAAAAAAGGATATATTATATATATGTATATATTATATTTTTGCTACAGGGATAAAAAATAAGACATCTATGTAGTAATTTATCAATAGGTCTAGATTAAATTCGGCTCCATAAATTTTAACACAGAGGCACAAAATATCATAAAGACTGCTGAGGCTTGATGTGTTGATCCAGACCGCTGAGTCTGAATCAACACATCTGAGTCTGGATCAACACATCAAAATGAAGTCATCGTGATTCATTTACCATCGATGTGAACTCTATGCTTTATAGCCACTTTTATTATATAAAAAATCCCTTGAACTCTGACATCTTCACTGGTGGCATTTAATGTTACATAATAAGATAGATATGAGAATACGATATAAATAAAATAATTAAAGCGAATTCGCAGAAAGGAAAATCACAAATGGTATTATCATAATTGAAATTGGATCAGTATTGTTTACTTGTTTATTATACGCAGATTTCGGATAACGTAATTTATTTTACTGTGCGGTTTTGCGTGATTTTGTGTTGTATTTTATACTAGTGGCCCGCTCCGGCTTCGCCCGCGCTGCTCCGTTTCTATTAGTCATAGCGTAATGATATAACCTATAGTCTTCCTCGATAAATGGGCTATCTGACACTGAAAAAACTTTTCAAATCGGACCATTAGTTCCTGAGATTAGCGCGTTCAAGCAAACAAACATATTAGTGTCAGATATCTTGTAGTATATTTATGTCAGAGTTTTTAAATAGCATGTTTGTGTTGCCGATTGGTAAAAGTAATTAATGCTAATAAATTACTTTACGATGATCCGTAAAATCGTGTTTCTCATCTGATCAGGCATTACGAAGACGTAAATATTCAAATAGAGAGATATATATATATATTTTAAAGGCACGCACAAGAGAGAGATATTTTAAAGCCGCTTTACTACTAAGCTACCGAAATCCCCCCACACAGATGCCTCAAATTTTGCCTTCCCTTTTTGATTTTTAACCGATTTAAGGTCGGTAAAGTGGTTGGACTGGTTATCCTGAGGTCGCAGGTTCGACTCCTGCCCGTTGTAAAATGTTTCTTTCCATTTTTTCTTCAATTTCTAAAGATCACTCGCATGTGTTATTGCGAAAAAATAAAATACTCTGAATGTATAATTTCTGCTCTGTAATCTGAGCTTCATCCCGTACGGTGCACTTATCAGGAAAAATAAGTGTACACTATCGTTAGTGAAGTTCCAATACAGAAAGTCTGAGAATACCCAACTTTATCGGAGAGTCAAGATTTAACTTCACTTTATATGGATGACTGAGTTAAACAACGTGAAATTTTAACGAGCAGAGAGAGAATTTCCTTAGTTTTTTCTTATTTTAAACCAATGATCCGATTGTTGTCTCTTAACTACAAAAAAGAAACTCTCGTAGCTTGGAGAAGACTTATCTTTAAATATTTTAAGGCAATGAGTTAGAAAAGCGCATTTTATTTGTGCTGTGATGGTTAAGAGCGTGTCCGTAGAATGACATCTGAATGAACATATGAACGTCCGTATATTATCTTGTCCCACTACCCTAAGGTCGACTGGTGAAGAATACCCTACGGCACTAAGTCCGCCTGTTGTGCTTACATTGTGCATTAAAACTTAAATAAATAAACGTCCATGAACAGATACATTCTAATAAGTTTCTAGGAATGGACACGATCTTCAACAAGAACGATAAATTTTTGCGAATAATTTGTGGGCGATTTCACAGGCCACATTGGCACGAATCAGCACCGGCAGCGGATTTACCTTGTTGAGGACTCAATATGCAGAGCTTGCAGTGAGCACGTGGAGATGATGGAACATAGCCTTACTCTTCCCAAATATACCCACAACAGGATGAGCGTCATTAGGGGAGAATACGTCATATGTGCCACGCTTGGCAAACGATTGGCGATCATAAACTCAAACTCAAAAATTTATTTAATCACTTCGAAATAATAGAATTTGCTTGTGATAGATCAAATTACAGAATATAAAATTAAAGCGAATAACAACTGATACGTTGATATGTCAAAGTAAACAAAAATAAGTGGGGGTAGTTTCATCACAAGACGTTGCTACCCATCCCAAATGAGTTAATGAAGATCAAGTATTCATGAAAGTGATCAATACTTACACAGATGGGTATTGGCGCGACAGAATATTGCTAAAATTCATTCATCATTGAAAATGTTTGTTACAAATAGCATTAAATAGTCCTTAACAAGATATCTCATAATCAAGGTGAATGCCTAGCACAGGAGAAACTCGTTTCAGTGGAATAATTGAGATTGGGCTGGGATCGATTATCGATTTCACCCAACAACTATTTGCTTGCAAACTGCAGATTGCAGATTTCATGAAGCTATCGGCCAAACTAGGATGAAACTAAAGTATTTTATTAAAGCTGGACGAGGCGTTATGTAACGTCATCGAATTTTGATTTTGTTTAATTAGCCTAGTGGGTAAAAGAGGAGCAAAAGAACATTCAGCGTTGCAATTGGTAACCAAAATCCAGAAATTTTGTTGGTCTCTAATGAAGTAACTTTGTTTTAAATTTTTGTAGTGGCTACCTTGATTATTATGAGAATAAAACGATACAATAACCAAAGAAATATATAAACGTTACGCGACATTTATGTTCGTTTTGGTTAAAGTACATACCTAAAATTATTCTTTCCTGAATATTTCCGATCAGGTTTACAGAAAAAATCACTTGCGTTGCAAATTACTAGTGGTAACACGATATATTTTTTAATTCAACAGAACGAGTTGCTTTAAAATTAAAAAAATACATTTCACAATTTTTAAATTGGACGGTAGCTAACATAGAAGAACTATTGAATTAAAAACGTATTTCCTATTTTGCTAACATATTGTTATCATTCATAATTACTATAATATTCTTAATAATCGGTTTGGTAGCAAAGCAATAAATTAGAGAAACACAACGTTTAGGTACAATGCTCAATAATAAATATTGCACATCGAGCTTATGAAAGAGATAATCGGCTTCGTAGAGCGTTATCTCTGCTATACACTACTTACATAAGCATCCGTAGTCAAAATTTGATCAAAATGGCCGACAAACGTCAGATAAGGTAAGGTGCGAAAGAGATAAAGCTCTACAAACGCGAAATAAGCCAAAGTATCGTTCCTAAGGTCGATGTGCAATATTTATTTGTCTTCTTGGATACTGTAAGTAAATTTTAAGATACCTACCTACTCAAACATAATACAGTTAAAAAAAAAATAAGAATTTTTGCGTTTCTACTTTATTATTTTGTGTACCTATAAGATATTACTTAGAGGTTACGTATAGAAAGAGAATGTGCGTAATTTCTTGGGTTGGTAGCGTAGTCAACAACTCGTTAAATTTGGCAGCGGCACGAATCGGGAATTAAACTCGACCTACCCCCGATGTAAATTAAACCGTCTGAACGAATGTTGCACCGGAACGCGAATGATTTATTTCTGGATACCGAAGATGGTTTTTTAATTTGTTCGCGAAAATGAAGCTCGAAGCAGAATTTGAGGATACCCAATTGTTGGTCGGTAAATTTAACAAACAGAAAATGATTCCGCAAATGAAAAGAAACTTATGCAGATGTTGTATTGGACTAGAATTACATTAAGTAACCACAAACAATAATCTAGAAATCTTGTTTATCATTGAAATAACGATTGCGAATTTGGAACACATGGCTTTAATAACACTTGAACATTAAATTTTGAAGTAGTTTTTACTAAATGTTATATTGAAAGAAATGGCATAATATTGTTTTTAGGGTTAAAGACTCGTATTCAGCTTTTGAAAGAATTCAAGATGAAGCTCAATCAACCTCCGATATAATTCATCCGTCTGAATGAATGTTGCACCGAACACGAATAATTTTATTTCTCGTTATCGAAGATGGATTTTTGATTTCTTATTGAAATTAAGCTCGGATTTGAATCTTCAGTTACTAAATTATCGGATCAGCAATCTGACAGAATTAAAAAAAGTGACGAACAAAAAAAAAGTGGTTTGTTAAAAATCTACTTCAAATTCAAATTGGACTCATATTTCTTTATCACAATACATTATAAGAAATAGAAGACGAGCATGCAAACGAAGTTCTGGATTCACAATAAATTGTAAATCCAAACATGTACACAAATATAATGTCTCACAGCCAGAATTTGTAATTGTTTCTGTGTGTAGTAGAAGTCTGGAGAATATTGAGAAAAGCAGAAGAACAAAAAAAAATAACTGACATTAACACTAGTTATCAGAACTCATGTTATAGGTACACCAATCAGGCAAGCTTAGTTAATTTCGATTATTATTGGTTTCACCATAGAGGTTTGTTATAGAATTGAAACAGTTATATTTTATGCATAATACTATGTATTGCGGTCAAATTTCGACCATTGGGCGATCACTAGTTTGTATGAATAATCCTTTACAAATTTTAGTTTGGCGAAAGCTTCTGCTTTTATCGTCCACTGCAAGCATCGTTACCTTCCAACTTTGTTCTCTTATAAGAAAAATCCTCTCTAATGAAAGTTTCTTGATGAAAGTTGGGTTTACCGAATGGGTATAAAAACTTGTGAACTTAAGTCCACCAGTGAAGTGGTGTGAATTTACTTTTGATCTAAGACTTTTTCCTGCTGGTTATTCATGATAAAAATGATAAGTTTTACTGGTGGTAACAGGAGCTAACTAGGGAAGGTTAAATGATTATCCTCAGTGCTATTGTGTCCTCGTCATAAAGTTTATAATTACTGGCATATGAAGCATAAATAAATGATACAGTGTTAGTGTCATGTCGATACTGTAATTTGGATGTGTAGAATAAAAAAAATAAGAATTCTTTATCTTATTTTTACAAATTGGCGATACTTAAGTTGGGTTGGTTATTACGAAACCATAATTACATTGGTTATTGGCAACGTACAACATCCGGACACAACCGATGACAAATGGCCTCCGGCCCTGGGTGGAGGCCAGTAGCCTGTTGTTGGTATCCTGGCTTCTTCCGGTGATTCTTAACACCCGTGCCGCGTCGTTACCATGTACCATCAGAATCCGGAATAGTGGAGCCACCAGGGACTAGGGCCGTTCTCTCTGGTTGCGTTTCATGGAGGGTAAATGCCATCATCGCGTTTATCTATTGATCTACACGACAATGTCAAATATTTACTACTATTGAGATTGTGACAGGGATTACAATAGCATTTAAGAAAATCAATTACAATTTCATTTCATTTAGTGCACATGTGAATGTTATAATTCATTAAAATTTTAATAAAAACTCTCATTAAACATTCTAAATCTACCTATGACACAAACATAAGGTAATCATCATAGGTTGACCTTAATTGAGGGTTTTTTAAAATTTCTTTATACCTTTCAATTTCGTACATATAGTCAGAAAAGTCGAATATTTTTTTTTCTTTTGAAGTTAAGTCAAATATTAAGGCTCGCTACTTAAATAAATATGAAGTAAGCAATTTCGTTTCCATAAATTATAATACCTCATGAATTATAATAGGCCTTCATCATATAAAATAGATAAGAGAAAATACGAGTAAACCAATTTTTTTTGTAGTAAGTTGTAATGTTTTGTATCATCAAGCAAAGTATAAAATGAAAGGACAAGTTCGACGTTGGGCCCGCACATTGTACCTACACCTTTACACCTTTGTACCTTTCAAAAGAAAGAGAAATTTGGAATCGTAAAAAAACTCAGAAAATAATTTGAATCGTTTTTTGTCAGAAATATAATATTTATCTTATGTAATTTCTGTACGACAAAATTATGTCACCATATTTCTACTACGACATTCTTGTTTTTAAAATATACTTACGACAGTTAATTGAAGGTATAATAAACGGAATAATAAACGATTATAATAAACGACGATGATACCTGAAAATGTTTTAGTATTTTATGCTTCTTCTCTCAATATAGTGTACAAGGTGCGGGCTCAACCTCCATACCAATTGGTGGCAGATAGATTAGGTAATGCAGTGGTGCCTACGTCCTCTAGCTCTTGCAATGGAACTCTACCATCTGCTGTTTAAAATCGGAGCTACATAGCATAACGATGCAATAAAATACGGTGCCGTTCTTCGATAATGAACGCAAGTTCATATTTGCAATGCTATCTATGTAAATCTACGGTCGACTGGCTGTTTGATTAGTTACCTACCTGGTATTAGAGTTTGCTTACATGTATTTACTTATTGCATGTGTATTTACAGTAACATCGGCAGTCATCAGGACATTCAACACAAATTTAATACCTGCCGTCGTTCAATAAAGACCTGGATCAGTAAAAATCTAAATCTAGGCAAGGTGCGTGGCATACCTCAGATTATATACCAGTTAAGAGACAAAATTTATTATATTATATATGTTTTTTAATTTATTTAACATAATATGAAATTTTGTTGGGATTGAGGGTTATTCGTCAACTCGACACGGACGACCGGACACACGTGTGTCCAGTTGGTTAAACTTGAAATTGTAATGACTTCTTATTTCGCCGTCTGGACACGACATTATTTTTGCATGTGTCCACATGGTGAAACTTAAATAAAACCACTTTTATGTTTTCACCAACTGGACACAAAATTATTTTTTTTTTGTGCAAAAAAGTTACATTCATGTGCATAATCTCCTCGCTTATTACATCCTACTTAATATTTTAAATGCGAAAGTTTGTGAGTATGGATGTTTGTACTCTTTCAACAAAAAACTCCTGGATGTATTTGGATGTAACTTTACAACAAAGTCAAGTAGACGAAGTTGCGAGCAAAATCTAGTACTACATAATGAAAATAAACTGACTCATATTTTTGCTGAAAAACCTAATGGTTTTAAATTTTGGAATAAAACAAATACGTATTTTAATAACAATCAAATTAAAGTATGATTTATTAATATAAAGACACGGTTTGACTACCTATAGGAAAAGAGTGAAAATAGCCAATATTCTCTAAATTACATAATAATTTAAAATCATTATTTCAAATACCACAAAAAATTAAGTAGGTAAGTACCAACACATAATTTAAAGTAGCAATTGAATTTCTGTATATACTCGTATTATCAAAGCCAAAGAAGTTTTGAACTTGAAAGATACACTCCTTTTCTATACAAACTTGCAAAGCTTGTTTGAATCTTTACTAAATGTAGTTGCAATGATGTTTGAACGAGAATTGTACTCACAAAAATAAATGATCATTAGAGCATAATTATGGCATCACAATTCAAAAATGTATAATTTTACAAATAATAATTATCCTACTTAACTCTGTAATAACAATACTTGTCACTTTAACATAGTATTTCAGTAATAATTGAGCTAGGCACTTGTAGGTATAACAATCATTTTACCGAGATTAAATTCATGTTGCAAAGCCTGTTGAAGGTGCTTTTTAAAATCACAACCATGTATTAGTTTCTGGGTGCCACAGCGGTATTTGATTTTTAATTAAACGAAATAACGTTTTATAAGTTTCCACTATTTTATTGGAAAACAGAGCATAAATAGTAGGAATAATGTTTGTATGATATTTTGTACGACCAATATCGACATGAATCGTGAATAGTTGATGGAATTTAAATCATCACAGAAGAATCTGTTTGAATGGGCAACAATTTCTCACGCGATGCGATCTACATGCTGAAATTGTTCAAGTTCAACTGTATTAGCCATTTTATTGCATAACATCCACTGAACGCCTAGTGATGTGTTTCCTTTTCTATACAGTTTTTTGTTTACACTTTGGATAGTTGAGATCATCATATCAGCCGTAATATGTCCACTGCTGGCCTAAAGCCTCCCCATAAGGAGATTATGGGATACATACCCTCCCCCTTGCCATAAGCGCCACGCTTGGCATGTAAATTAGCGATCGCGGTGGCGCGTAGTTTCATCGCAGCTGGCTATCTTGCATTATTGCACTTACCTACTACCGCCCCATTAGAATGGTTTGACCGCCATTGTTTGATTGACGGGATATTGACAACTAAATGAAGTCCTTTGTCTTGAAAAATATACTGCGTGATTGTACTTTGACATGAATTCGGTTAAAATGTGAACGTGTGTCCAGTTGGCGAAAACAAAACGGTATTTTATTTCAGTTTCACTATGTGGACACACGCAAAAATATTGTCGTGTCCAGACGACGAAATAACAAGTCATTACAATTTCAAGTTTAACCAACTGGACATAAGTGTGTCCGGTCGTCCGTGTCGAGTTGACGAATAACCACGGGATATACCGAGGCTGCCTGCAAGAGGTAATGCGCTGATTTCAATTAACCCTGTATAGGCTAATCTCTAAACGTGATTCATGTTTATAAAATCCTAAGTAAATATTTAATAAATTCTCACTATAGTGGTTGGTAAATAACGGTCACTTTCTACACGGATGATAAACAGCATAAGCGCTCTTAGATTATTATTTGGACGCTGAGACACTAAAACATTAATACCACTTCTCCGACCAGGGGAATGAACCGGAAATCTTGGATAAATGCTCTGAAACCTGGCTGTTATCACCGTTACAAAACTAAGTTAGCTATGGAGGCAGTATTTTGGTATTATGCCTCCCCCCAAAGAGGGGAGAGACTCGTGCCCAGCAGTGGGACGTATAATGGGTAGCCATTATAATTTTTGCAATAAAGAACCACGCCACAAGAAAAGAAAAAGACAGTTCACTATTTCTATACTATGCTATTACTTATGTTATTTTTATTTACTATATCGCGATGAACTTCATTTCTGCCGAGGGAGAGGTCAATATGTAATTGTTGCTATACGCTTATCTACCATAAGGTAATATAACAATCAACGAAAATACGGGCCATACTCGTAAACAAATATTTCATGAAAACAACAAAACATTTTTTTCCAATTTATTAAAAAATGAACCATACAAACTAATTCATAAATTAGTCATAGAAGATTTTTAATTCTTAGTACACAGTAGTTTTTACAAGTAAAACAACAATAATTCGTGATATTCAAATTAAATCTCTGATACTGAATGTTGTAAAAGATATTAAACAAAAAGATTTTATGATTTAACTATTAACATATTGATTTATGCAGGCACACTTAGAATGCCGCATTGAGTATACCACTCAGTTTCAATTAAAGTCATGTTGTCCACTCTGTCCAAAACGGAGGTAATTATTATATAAAAAAACAATTTCAGCAGAACTGTCTGGCTGAATGGAAATACAAAATAAGATTTAAGTTGATAGAAGTATTGCGGAAAAATAAATATCTATTTCAATATCAATATAAGATTGAACCGTCGTTCGCTCGAGCACTACAAAATCCTTTGGCTTTATTCTTTATTAAAGTGGAAATAATTTTCCTTTTAAAACGTACGGTGTTCTTAGTAATGCACTTCGAAATAAAAATAGACGCATCCTTTTCTAATCCTTTCAATTTCTAAACAGGGGCTCAAGGGACGAGCTTTTGAATAATTGTTTTACTTTAGGTTTTCGTGAACCCGATCGAAATTGATGTCTCTTTGTAATTTAATGCTTAAACAATAAAATTCTTAGCATAATATAGTATGTTCTTATGTTTCGCGAGCTTACACTTGGAGAAAAAATGGTTTTAGAAACCTAAGTGTCATTTCCAAAGATCTGGCTTAGAGATATCGTATGAAAATGTATCAAAAATTGTAGCAAAAAATCCTAGTAGGCTTTAAAATTTTAGAAGCAATAGTCGATCTAGTTAGGAACTGTAGTTGAAAAACGGAATCCTACATAGCGCGTGTTTTGATTAAGACACGCACTTTGCTTGATTTGTTTTTTTTTTTATTTTTCCTATTATGTTATTACGATGAATTTGTTATTGCGAGTAAATTTAGAAATTAAAGAAAAATGGAAATAATAACTTGTCTTTTTTTTCGTCTAACTATTGTAACAAAACTTAGTTTTTTTTTTTGTTTCTACTGAGCCTCTATCGATTTCCCTTTGATGTGGTGGCGGCTCACTTGTATGGCTATACTTAAAACCGGCACTGAGCGGCTGGATTGCTTGATTCGATTGAGACTAATTAAAATATTTCAACACATGAAAAATAATTATTCACTGACCACTTTTTAAGTGTTACGAACGAGCACCATTTAATTTTTATTTACGAAAACAAAATAAGTATACAACGTTAAATTTATGAGCTGAAAGTAGATTAAAAAGTCAGTTCAACTCGCCGATAAAGAACTTTTGCCGGCGATGCTTATTCATCATTGTTTCGCCACAGCATTTGATTTTCATTTCAAAAACAAATAAATAATGTTACTGATATTTTAGGATTTATCGCTTGCCTCTCAATTTTGTTCTGTCATTGTAATGTTACTATCTGAACGAAATCGTAAAAGGGAATGATTTTATGTAGCTTGTTTTATGTGTATAGACAAACACGTGCAGATCACGATTTGAAATGAATTCTAAATATTTACAATGGAAACATTTAATATTAAATGGCCTGAAAACATAAAAGGGATTATTACACAGTTAATTTTCAGTCCTACATGTGTATCTATGTTAATTATTCCCTTTATCGCTTTGTACAACTACCATCAACTTGAATGTAAATTACTTATGTACTATACCAGATAAATACTGCCTCAGTAGCCTAGTGGTAGCAGGCCAGTACTACTAGTACTGGCCTGCTACCACTAGTAGTATGCTGGGGTCCTGGGTTCGATTCCCAGGTCGGGGTCTACTAGAGATAAGGGTGTTAAATCCTTCATCTCTGGTTCTATTGGGATTTTTCCATTTCTGTAAGTTTTCCAGTACCTCGGAGTTTGGTAACGTGCCCGGGGAGGTCAATAGGTTCGCCACCTGTTACACCCGAAACGTAACCGGCGAAACGTGGGTTTGCATGTATGCATGACTGCATGCATTTACGTCTACCTATCCTTTCGGGGATTAAAGGCGTGAAGTTATTCTTTTTACACCATATGGTTATTTTCAAGTTATTTTGATGAAATAAAGCATGCTTCATCTCAGCTTCACTGGTGGTAGAGCTCCAGTGTGAGCTCCCCTGTAATTCCCGGAACAGAGGCATAACACCTTAAGCCTCAGGAGTGGTAACGTATCTGCATTTTGACCTCTGGTTTATCTGTGGGTGTCTATAGGCTGCAGTCATCACTTAACATGACTGCAGCCTATAGACACAGCTGCATGCTTATTTTCCACTTTCATAACATAAAAAAAATGCATCGTATCATTGACCTATTGTTGTTCCCATTGTAGCAAATATTATTTTATAAACTTTAGCTATAAATATCAGTTGAAATGTGTACTTAAAATAATGTTTCCACTAAGAAAACATTCTGACTACTTTATTCTGTGACCATTGTCCTGGAATAAGAAATATAACGAAATAAATAACTTCTTTACTTCATATAGTTTGTACCGTATGAAGTGAAGCCATTGATGGCACGACTTAAATACGAATTCATGAGAGTGACAGACGGGATGGAAGTCTCAATTGCTAGTTTTCTACAAATTTCAAATACGGAGATAAATCTATCCTCATCAAAGAAAATAGAATACAATAAGAAAAAAATAACGCAAGAAGTTTAAAGAGAAAAGGTGGAGATGCTCGGCGACCGCAAAGTTTTTTCGTCTACCTTCCTCATAATCTCAGGCATTAACTAGCGTTTCTTAAACGAAGAAATTTTAATTCAAAAACTTTGTTTTCATGTTATTAAAACCGTCGCTTTTTTATATTCTTCTAGTTTATCCTTAGGCTACTTTCTGTTGCTGTTACTTTACTTCCATAGCATCAAGTAAAAAAAGTAAATCAAATCCGACTAGAACTCGTGTTAAGAGTGTTCATACAATTAATTAACTTTCTATGTTATCATAAATGCCAAAGTCTAAAGAATTTTTTTCTTGTTTTTTTTCAAATTTATACGCAACAGTTTCTGGGATAAAGGAGGAATGGTCAATTTTCGTAAATTTTTTTTTCTATGTAATAAAAGAGGCAAACAAGCATGCAGTTCACATTGATGTTAAGTGATGACTGCAGCCTATAGACACCCACAAAAAGTCCAAGGACAAAATGCTGATGCGTTACCACTCCTGAGGCTTAAGGTTTTATGACTCTGTGCCGGAAATTACAGGGCCGTACTTTGCCACCTGACCGTTACACGATAGTGCTGAACACTACCATTTAGCGGCAAGTATATTAGGTAATGCGGTGGTGCCTGGGCGTAGGCGAGCTCCGTAACTGGAGCTCTACCACCAGTAAAAAATATTTTGTTAAATTATTTCAAAACAAAAAAGTATTTTGTGTTTTTTACAATAAGGCCTGTCTAACGATATGTCTATCACATTGTATAGTTAGACTTTTTTATTCGCCAATTGATAAATTGGCCTATATGTTTGATATTCACTTATTTTTGATACATGTCTATGTTTGTCTAAATTGTGTGTCCAAAATTGCAAGTCAATTGATCCAGTACTTTTAGAGAAAATCGCCTGTTACAGACGGATAGAGAGACAGACAGTCAGACAGACAGACAGACAGACAGACACAGCCACTTTACTTCGAAACTATTAGAACTACATACCTATTTGATTTTTTTTAGGTAAATGTGTTCTGTGGCTTAGAGCTATGTACGGTCGCCGATTGCCCGATTAAGAAGACTAGTGCCGTTTTGGGATGATCCATCTTAATAAACCCAGTAGACCCGCAGCCTTGTCTATCAGGATACCTAGAGGCGGCGAGCTATCCAAGTTCCGATTTAATTCAATAGCGACCCCGCTTCGTCGGTTGAGGAAGGCGGGCACGCGGTAGAGCCGCTTTAGACCCATGGTCCCTGAATATCTGCGTCACCTAGTCGTAATTCGCTAGCTGTATGACTCCAGTCCTTAGCTAAGATTGTGAAAGTTGCGCCAACTTGCAGATTTTATCGACGACACAAGCTAACGTACCGAACCTAGGATATCTAAGAAAATTAGAAAGGAATGAAAAATATCTGAACAAATAAGTTTTTACTGGTAGTAGAGTTCCAGTGTAAAAGCTCGAGGGTGTAGGTACCACCGCATTACCTAATTTTGCTGCCGCTAAATGGTAGTGTTCAGCACTATCGTGTTCCGGTTGGATGGTAATGCATGGCACTGTAATAACCGAGGGACACAATAATTATGGTCTCAGGGGTGACAACGCATCTGTATTTTGACATTGATCTTTGTGTAAGTGTCTATATGCTGTAGTCATCACTTAACAACGATGTGAACTGCATGACTGTATACCGAATTCATTACATAAAAAAGTAAAACAAAGAATAAATAGGTATTTTTACTTTTTCTTTCGCGTGAACGTTAAGGGAAAGTACTTTTTGACAGTTATTTTTATGCAAAGCGGATAAAGTTGTGGATTTTCTCAGAGGAATTGAGTATCAACAGCAAAATCTCATCCTTGTGATTTAATTATCCAAATAAATTTTTTGACAATATTCAGAAACGATTGAAAATATTCATTTTACCTAGCTATACAGATTGAAATAACGTATTTCTTCTTTGTTTATGTCTTTATGATAAAAAACGTAACTTCACGCCTGTAATCCCTGAAGGGGTAGGCAGAGGTAAATATAGCATTCAAGCATACATGCAAACACCCACGATTCGCTGGTTAGGTACGTTTTTGACCCATGTAACAGGTGGCGAGCCTGTTGACATCTCCGGGCACATTACCAAACATCGAGCTACTGAGAAATTGCCATAAAATGGAAAAATCCCAATAGAACCAGAGATAAAGGACTTTACACCATTATCTCTGATAACCCCCTACCCGAGAATCGAACCCAGGACCTCAGCGTAGTAGTGGCCAAGTTGTTTATGATATTCTTTTAAATTTTAAGTTTTTTAATATTTTCCTAGACTTTGCTCGCAACGTTTTACGCGCATTATTCTTGTTTCCTTAAGAATTTCGGGAAATCCGCTATTAGTACTTACTTCCTTAAACTTCTCAAAGACACTACATTGCACAAATTTTAATAATAATAATTTCGGAACTTGTGCGTTATCTGTCAGTAATTTAAGAATGTTATATAAGTCTCTATATTGTTTCAGATTAATCTAATATCAATATGTATTGTTCACAATTTTGATCCTATAGGTAAGTGAAATGCGCATAAGTGCAATCTATTATTTAGATGTGAACTGCCTGCTGTCACTAAAGCCCACTATTCCTTTGATCTAATGTCCATCGTCTCTCATGTACATTGTAGAGTGCTACAGATTATATTCGATCTTTGATTGACTTGGGTAGTAAGTATCTACCGTCAGGAATCGCTCCGCTTATCCAAAATCAAACTAATATAGTATTTATTACTAGCGCATAGGGTGTCCATGTGGTGAAGCGACCACTTCCCTGATGGTAAGTACGTATTCGGCATATATAGATACGAATCGATTCAAAAGGAGCACCTTGAAATCATGTACATACTTCGTTAGCTCAGTGATCAAAGATCGGTCGTATCATTAACACTTACTCTAGCAGTAAAGCAGCAGGGCGTTATACATGTAAAAATCTATCTACTCTTCCAGTGTTTTAGTTTAGGGTGAAGTATAATAGCTACAAATGAAACAGATCAAAAAAGTGTTGAAAAAAACTTAAAAAAACGGGTGAAGTTCCAAGTTTTGTTTAAATTCTTCTCGTTTTTGAGTTGTATTCACGATGCCGTCGCCGTTGGTAGGTATAACTAAAACTTTTCTGCATGTTACTAACACTATAAATTTTCTAGAGTAACTCATTACATATTACCTACCATGTGTAGGGGCGTAAACATTACTATCGAGGTCTACTTTATTATTTTTCTATAAATAAACCCAAGCAGGTAACGTGTAATGAGTTTCTCTAGGACCATGAATTATGGAATGCCAAAGATCTTGAATTGGCTATCAAAATAGTTACAGCCTATGTTCACAAGCTCTAATAAGTACATAATCATAGAAAACAACAAACTCAAACATTAATATATTAATAATCATAATGTATATACTGTGGAATGGAAGGTTGACGACTCAAACGTAGATAAACCCAATGGTTTAATGTGTGTCTTTGTATGTTGTATACTTACGCCCTTATTCATAAACGTACATTAGATACGTTTTAGCTATAGAATGCTTTGTCTTTGTCACTTGCATTGCCAAATGTGCAGGATAGAAAAATACAAAGGAGAGATTAGCAACACTTTAGCTAAAATACGTTTATGAATAAGGGGTTTTATATACTATCTTATCACAAGATTGTTTGTAAAAAATAATATAAATATAAAGAAGGATATAAAACGTGTCTCACGAATAATATAATTTTCATGTAAGCAACATAAAAAGTTCTGAATTTTAACTTGTTAGATTAATATTGTCACCAAGAGATTTGAGAATCATGACGTTTCTCAAAGTTTTTGAGCGGAATTATCTTTGCTGTGTAATTATTAATCGAGTCTCTTACCTAATTATGAATTTAAATATCAACTTTGAGACCGATGAATAAAGTTAATATTTTGTATTTAATTCGAATAACTTCTCTAACTTTGTCCACAAACACATTTTGTGGTGTTATTGAAGATTAGTCTTAGTACCGCTCTGATAGCATTTAGGGTTATGAAATTTTAATGTTCATTATAACAAGAACAAATGTTGGGCGTGTCATTTTTTTTTAATGTAATGGAAGTGGCAAACAAGCATGCAGCTCACATGGATTTTAAGTGATGACTGCAGCTTATAGATACCCACACAAAGACCAAGGTCAAAATGCAGATGCGTTACCACTCCTGAGGCCTAAGGTGTTATGCCTCTGTACCGGAAATACAGGGCCGTACATTGCCTCGCCGGAACACGATAGTGATGAACACTACCATTTAGCGGCAAGTATATTAGATAATGCGGTGGTGCCTACGCCCGCGAGCTCCGTCACTGGAGCTCTACCACCAGTAATAAGCACATATTTTTATAGCAAGAAGCTACTATGAATAAATTAATTCAGTATCTAATCGTATGAGGATATTGAAATGATCCAAGAGAAAAAATATTTCAAACATTACAACAAAATATTATTTTCTATCGCCAGTGGTGCGAAACGATAAAGATCCGAGTTCTAACAAAGGTGAAAGTCGAGAGTATACATTAATACATTTTAATAATATGGTTTTAGATATTACTACTTACTAAAAACTCATCTCTCATTCACTGGTGGTAGAGCTCCAGTGACGGAACGAGCGTAGATACCACCTAGTCTACTTGCCGCTAACTTAGCCTGGGTTGCATTTCTCTTCTATTGTAAGATTTCTTTAATTTAGAAAAGGATGTGAAATGTTATATTCAAGGATAACTTATCATCAATGTGAACTGTATGCTTGTAAATCACTTCATAAAAATACTCAATTAGAAAATAGCTGCCCTCCGAAACACGGAAACGCGCATTTTATTTTTCCACTAGCGGTCACCCATCACACACCCGACCGCGCCCGTAATGCTTAACCGAGTAGATCGCTTACGATCGAAACCAGCCGCGGGGCTATGCGCGCTTTATAAATATACTACAAACATACTATAATAGTTATATATATTAAGGAATTTATTTTACTATCCTTCAAGCATTTGAATATATTGAAGCTCCATTTACAATTGCAGATAGAATTTATGGGTCAACATTTTTTATAGCAACTGGATTTCATGGTTTACATTAACCAGTGCGAATTAACGCTAAATCCCCAGTTATTACTCAAAGCCTCGCAGAATTTCGCCTATTCACTACAGTTCTCGATCAAAATAATAGAACATTTCAAATAATCACGACAAATGTACTGCAATATATTTTAAAAGCGAATCGAGTGTACATTCAAATTATTAAGAGTGCGTAAATTTTTGAAACATGTGTATTTAGGTCAAAGCTCTTTCGCACACGCGTGTTATAATAACACCGACAGCAGCCGTTTATGTTCAGTGACAATATGTATATTCTAGCAGAGTAGAATATAAAAAAGGTTTTTTTAGTACAGGGTAATCCCGTAAGAGCTTATTGGCATATGTACTGTACCTTAAAATATTATATTAGCATACCAGAAAAGAAAATCATGTTTTAGACACAATATGCTTGTTTGAAATGTTTCTTTGTAACATGGTAATTTCTGGAGCTGCCAATCGTATTAGGAAATATGGATTTCAATTATTTAATTGAGAATTGTTTTGTGTGTTAATAACAACAAAACAATCCCTACTAATATTATAAATGCGAAAGTAACTCTGTCTGTCTGTTTGTCTGTTACCTTATAATTATGTTTATGTATTAATTACTATATATGTATATATAGTATCGTGTATTTTCTAATAAGTAATACTTTTGTTTTTATAGTTTCTCCGTCTTTAACTGTTGTGCCGCTCAGATAGCTCTCTAGACTCCCGATAGTCAACTGGAAAAGAGCGCTTTTAGCGTTAAGTTCGCCATTTGTCAATATGTTTAATATTGTGACAATAAATTGTTAAATAAATAAAATAAATACCTTTTCACGTCCAAACGACTGAACCGATTTGAATGGAATTTGGTACAGAGATAGAGTTGACTCTGAGAAAGAACATAGGCTACCATTTAAACGACACCCACGCGGGCGAATCCGTGGGAAACAGCTGGTGTAAATTAAATGTAAAAATCACTAGCTATTATATACAAATAATAAGTTCAGACGTTCAGATAATTGACCGTTTCATTTGTAATGAATTTTCAGAAAGTATGTATGAAAAAATTCAACTTTTTGTACAAATTGGTACCTACCTAATGTCAATTTCGGGAGGCAACTATGTTAATGAAAAAGAGGGTACATACATATTTACTTTCTTGTCAACGAAAAGGAGTTCTGACTCAACCTACGGATGCAATCTAAATCGGAACATCACTCTGTAATACCTATAGCTCTACCGATGTCTACCTTTTATAGATTTTTTTCTCGTTAGGAAATAAAATGTAATAAAAGGTTTCATTTCAAGCTTCTTCGAAACCTTAGGTTCAATTTAAAGGTTAGCTTACACCATTTTTACTGATATCGATGAATATAAATGCTCGCTCGAGAAAGATGATATTGATACTCACTTCAAGATCTTGCATATGTAAACAGACATGTTTAAATGTCTGTATGGACTTCGTGTTCGAATTTCGTATATCACGATTACTAAACAAACGTAACTTCACGCCTGTAATCCCCGAAGGGGTAGGCGGAGGTAAATGCATGCATTCAAGCATACATGCAAACACCGTCCCCATTTTGGCTCATGTAACAGTTGACATCTCCGGGCACATTACCAAACTTCGAGGTACTGGAAAATTTCCAGAAAATGAAAAAAGCCCAATAGAACCATAGATAAAGGACTTCACACCATTATTTCTGATAACCCCTTACCCGGGAATCGAACCCAGAACCTCAGCGTAGTAGTAGTGGCAGTGGTGGGAAACTGGTTCATTGAATCGATTTGTGTTGAAGCTAGTAGAAGGTTTATGCTAGGGAGACAGCAAACAAGCTTATAAAAAATGTAACTGTATACAAAAATGAACACGTAATACCTATGTTTCCAACTAGCTTCACTGGTGATTGATGAAAAATCCATTATCTTTTTAATTTAAAGATAAATTCAGTTTCTTAAGCGCGAGATTCACTATGAATTTTCATACAAAAGCTCTTTAAGATATTTCCGCGAAGGACCCTATTGAGCTTATTTGTAAATCTTTAAGAGAATCATGCCTGTGTTATCGGGACTATCTGTGTTATCGAACGGGTAGGCAGATGGAAATGCATGTATCTAAGCATACATGCAAACACCCACGATTTATCGGTTATGTTTTGGCCCATAACATGTGCCGAGCCTATTAACAACTCAAAATACATTACCAAACTCCAACTGTGGCACTGACAAACTTGGAAAATAGAAAATGGAAGAATTCCAAAGCTACATGAACCCGTCGAAGTGGATACCTAGGTGGTTTTAAAAATGAAAAATAATTTTTAATTAACTATCAATGACCTTATTTTCTAAGTATACACGAATATAGTTTTTGTAGAGGATGTTATGTAATAAGAAAAGGTAAACCTTTAACGTTGCTCTCCGTAATGTTCCCTTTTTGTACCTCTAATTTATGACGTCGAGCACGTATCGTATAATAAAAATGGAGGACGTGTACGAATATGCAGGTTTAATTTTACGGCCTTTTGTAAGAGAATGAATAAGGGGCAAGTCTTTAATTATGAACAAACCACTGGCTGGTGGGACCACGTTTGTAAATTAACTAGCAACCTACATAAAACGAAGAGGCGAGTAAAAAAGCAAATGTTGCGTTGCCAAAAAAATGTTTTATATTCTACGTGGAATGAGTTTTAGATAAATAATCTTATTTTGGAGCCGGATAATGTATCAGATGTAATATATAACTCGTGTAAGGAAGTAAATAAATGAAGTTGGCTTGTAATTTGTTCCCGTGGCGCATTTGCTTTTTATTTATAATGGTTCCTATTGTTTCGGACTGTTAAACATTTTGCCGTTTTATTATTTTTATCTAAGACATTTTTAGGTTCATGTTTTAATACGGAATATAGTCGAAAACTTACAAATACACCGATTAGTTTAATGTTGTTTAACCCACCGGTAGAAACTTTGTTTTTATCAATTTTAACATTCAATTTTTACTGGTAATAGAGTTCCAGTGTAGTTACACTCGAGAGCGTAGGCATCACCGCATTACCTAATCTGTCTGCCACCAAATGGTAGTGTTCAGCACTATCGTGTGCCGATTAGATGATAACGTATGGTACCATAATTACTATCACAGAGACATGGCAACTTAGGTCTCAGGGGTGACAACGCATCTGCATTTTGACCTCTGGTACTGGTCTGGTGGACTCTCTTTTTTATGTTATGGAAGTGGCAAACAAGCATGCAGTTCACATTGATGTTAAGTGATTACTGTAGCCTATAGTGCACGTGCTAGAGGCAGGTCGCCTATGAGGTGAACAGACCAGACAAAATCTGCACTGGGCAGTCCACTCCATGAATGTTCCAGTAAAGCAAAGAGGCGCGACGAGTGGCGAAGGATTGTGAAGCGAGTTACTACACCTGGAAATACGACCACGGCCACTCTGACAAGAGTGTAACGCAAGAGAAGATAAGAGCAGCCTATAGACACCCACACAAAGACCGAGGTCAAAATGCAGATTCGTTACTACTCCTGAGGCCTAAGGTGTTATGCCTCTGTGCCGGAAATGACAGGGCCGTAAAGAGCAGTGACAGAAATGCGTTGCACAACTGTATTTTTTAGCATAGTTAAAGTTATCAGGGTTGAGAGATACTTACGCTCAACATTTGACAGATACTTCAGGTTAGCTTAACCTTAAACAGCTCAGCTCAGCTAGCTGTTGTTATGACCACATTAAAAAAATTGCAAATAGTACCTACAACCCAAATTTTTGTTTCACCGGTACTTTAAAAAGCTTTGTTAAAGCTTAAGGTAGATGATGCAACCCTTCTCTGTGAATGGGCCCGGTTTCGGGCGGCCGCCGGCGGGGTCGCGGATGTAATATGAAACCCGTGACTCCGTCTCCGAAGGCGGACGAGTCGTAACATCGCAGGGTATTAGTAAGTACGAGTCTCACACTACCTGTCGTCTGTTCCCCTAGACGGCGGGTGCCCATGATGGATTTCCCCGCGTAAACAAAAAAAAACCCAGCCTAAGTAACAAGATTGCAATATCGTTTTTTATTACTATTACACATACGTAAATAAAGAATTACTGTAGTTTCACTGAAATTCTTTTTCTTATAATTCATAATCATTATTCCTGGGAGCTTAGTCATAAGTTGATTATGCCACCCCCGTTCAGAAAAGCAACAAAATTATGCTTAAAACTAAAAATACATACTCACATGTGGTTATAAATACCACTATGTTAAACAGTACATGTATCACTGGAATTCAATCAAGAAAACTATTAAATTTGTTTGTCAACATGAGCCGAAAAACTTGCTACAGGTCAATCAACATACACATTAAAACATTTTAATCTTCGTACAATCAGAGCCTATTGATCGCCGTCAATCCATTTATTGCGATGGCCATTTGCATTCCAACCAAACATTAATCAGGGAAATTAATGTCTATGAAGTTGATTTGTTCTATTGTTTCTATAAAACAATAAATAACAACAGTGCAAATCAATGAGTAGACAAAAACAGGAATCAATGAGTGATTATGGTGAAATAATATGATCTGAAGTAGCAAAAATTATCTAATTTGGTTGCTACTTTTTTGCAGTAGGTAGTTTTCTCTTTAGTTAATAGCAAAAGCTATTTTTTTATGTAATGGAAGTGGCAAACAAGCGTGCAGTTCACATTGATGTTAAGTGATGACTGCAGCCTATAGACACCGCCAAAAAAGACAGGTCCAAGTTTGTATACCTACAGAGTTGTTATGCATACAAAATTACGGACTTTTGTCAAATTTTCCATTAAACTTTTTGGGGATTTACGTCACGTTGCATTGATTCGCGTCACCTTGACGAATTCATTGTTCTAAAATATCTAGTTTTTTATATTTTAAATTTAACAAACAATCTTACATCACGAATTACTGAACTACCGCTAATTAGTAGCTCAAGAGTATAAGATGATAGTACTTATTCCATCAGCATTAAACTCTTAAAAGAAATTAACTTTATTATAACCTTTCAGTGATGGGAACTGGCCCATTTTCCTAAAATGCAGAATGAATGACCACTAAAGAAAGTTTAAGTACCGCAGTAACTGAATTTTAAACGTAACTCTTTAAAATTCTTAATATTAAGTATTCGCGGTTACATCTATTTATTTTTTACTAAAATAAACTCACGACTCTTAAATGCAGCGTTTCTCTTTCCGTTTATTTATATTATTTAATTCATTACTGCCTTGTATGGCCATGTTACGAAATATTTTTGTAATGTGTACTTTTTCATCGGTGTTGCATACTTTTTGTGGTGGGTAAAAATGTTAAACTCGCGTTAGGACACGTGATCTGATCGAAATTTCAGACACACGCATATGTTTAGGTTTACGCGAGCTACACTCATTGATTTTTTAAATTATCCCGACGTAACCACATTATCCGGTTTGATTAATCCGAGTAGATTTTTTTACATATTAATTGAAACATAAGTTATCTGTAAATGTATGTATAAGATGAATTTCCGATAAGCAAGGAGAGATGATGAAAATTAAAAATAGTTTATTTGCGAACGTATACATTTTTTTTTGACCCACACAATGACCAGAGGGCAAAATGCAAATGCGCTGCCACTCCTGAGGCATTAGGTGTTATGCCTCTGTGCCGGAAATTACAGAGCCGTACATTACCACCGAAACATGATAGTGCTGAACACTACCATTTAACGGCAAGTATATTAGGTAGCGCGCATGGCCCAGCGGCTGGTGTAGATCGTAAGCGATCTGCTCGGTTAAGCACTACGGGCGCGGTCGGGTAGTGTGATGGGTGACCGCTAGTGGCAAATTAAATGCGCGTTTCCGTGCTTCGGAGGGCACGTTAAGCCGTCGGTCCCGGTTGCTATCGATGGATAGTAGTCGTTAAACCTTGTCGGAGGCCTTATGGGCGGTTTGAAAACATCCGACAGTGGGTTTGCCACTAACCCACCTACCTCCACCAATCCGCATTGGAGCAGCGTGGTGGAGCAAGCTCCAGGCCTCCCCCCAAAAAGGGGAGAGACTCGTGCCCAGCAGTGGGACGTATAATGGGTTGCCATTATTATTATTATTATTATATATTAAGTAATGCGGTGGTGCCTACGCCCGCGAGCTCCATCACTGGAGCTCTACCACCAGTAAAACATACACATAATAAAATATTAAAATGGTATCTTATAATTTGTTTGCCACATCAACATATAATTTAAAATTGCAACATGATACAATATAAATGGACATTTACGGGCACTTATGGTTTTATAGTATTACAGCATCTTCTCAATCAAATACAATTACCTATTGGGATGCTTACGTCCTTCCACATATTACCTATATAATATTTTTATTTTCGTATCAAAAATATTAGTATATTTAAACAGAATATTTATTGAAAACTCTAATGATAAAACTTGCATTAACTATTTTTGCCATGCCAGAGAATATGCGATAATACTAGCCACTCCCCAGAATATCCATGTCCCACTATATTTGCATAGTATTAAGTACAGTGCACAAAAGAACTGGCCGGAATTTTATATTTTTGAAACATCCTTTGTCAAAAAATGCTGTCCAACTATTTGTAGTTAGACCAAGAAATTAAAACACGTCACAGAAAAATATTTGCAGTTAAAATATTGCAGATATTTCCAGTATTATTTTGAGTGATATTTATTATAACTGAATCGTAGCATGTCGCGTTTACATAGGTATAGCAAAAAAAGTATGTGTTTAATTTTACCAGTACCCATGTTGATTTAGGTAATTGTTTAAAACAACAGATCGCTGTAAAATCAAGCTTTGTTAACTTTATAATTTACAAATTTTCATTTTTTAAGTTTAATCGTCGTAAATAGTCTGCTGCTTTACTGATTCATCCAAAAAATCTTTTACAGGTTGTATTTCTTCAAATCCTGCCCATTATCTGGAGACACAACAATACAAGTCGAGCAAAAAAATATCATATCCGATATTTTGCAAATCAATCTGATTTTCGTGAAACAGTTTGCTCGTTGGCTATTATATAATTTACGTATGAATCACAAACTATCTCTATAAATAGATTAAATCTTTCAACAAACTCACAATCAATCGTAATTATCCCGGACAGGGCAAATTAGAGGCATTAGTCTAGTTTTCAATTCTATTTTAGCAGCGACTCAATTCGCAGCGTAACATCATTACTGAAGTCGATGGTTCGACGGGTATAAACTCATTGTGGACAATAACCAAATCAAGTGACACAGGAATACTCGGATGAAAAGAGAGGGTTTTTTTCTCCTGAATTTCAATTCCGCACAACGCTAACGAAATGCTGCAATCTTTGTGACACTACCTCGTTTTGTTGTTCAGAATTTATCGCCATTCTCAGTCGTTCATTCTATTTAATAGTACAGGTTCTGTTTTAGTGTGTTAAAGCCATAGGCATCGAAATACTGTCTGAGTTAATTATTATGGGAGATTAAAGCACTAGTTACGGTATTTCAGTTAGATCTTAAACCACAATATAGGTACGAACTGCTATAAACACAAAAATCTTATGTCTGAGCTGTGGCGGTGTATCAATCTTCTTCGGGTGGTAGAGCTCCAGCGATGGAGCTCGCCGGCGTTGGTACCACCGCATTACTTACCTACTAGTAAGTATACTTAGGCCTCCCCCCAAAAAAGGGTAGAGACTCGTGCCCAGCAGTGGGACGTATAATGGGTTGCCATTATTTATTTATTATAAGTATACTTAGCGCCGTAAGTGGTAAACGGTAGTGTTGCAAGGCATTAGTTAAAGAAATTTATTTGAACAAGAAGTATTTTATCCGATATAGGTAAAATATTATTAAATTTATCTTTATGGAATATTACAACCATATTTTATGAATTATTATTGTGTATTCAATAGGAATTGTTATATTATTATGTTAATAAATACAATATGCGTCGTTCAGGCATATTTATAGCGATTACAACCAACATATAATATGATGGCATATTTTCATTGCGTTCGTTTATTACGTCTATAGCAAAAACAAAATTGAACAGTCTGTTTATTCTTTGTCCATGAAACATTTTCCTTATCGGCCGATTTCTTATTAGATTGCTGTGGAGTTAGTTGACTTCCACCGGCAGACAGGCTTTCTCTTATTGTTGTTATTCAGTTAGTGGAGCGATGGCTACTGGCGCGAGAAACAAAACTTGACTTGTTATGTCTATCTTGTGTTTTGTTATCATGTGCCGTCGCGGTCTTGTCAATCATTGTATCACTTTACCTATTATGTAATTAGTTATGTGACATATGAACACCAACGAATCATAATATCGATATTATTTTTCATTTTATAATACTCCAATCACGAATTCTTTTAGGACTTCAAAACCTTAGAGAATAATGCCAACATAAAATAAAATTAACATAATATCTATCTATAGTTTTTTGACTATAGTTTTTTGAGAGAGCATAAAATTATCATCTGGTTTTCAAATTAAGAATTCTTGTTCGAACAGTAAAAAAAAATGTTTTTTGTCACAGAAACAAAAATGTTTTTTTAGAAACAGAAACTCTTTTGTATTTATTTCTTGATGAACCAATTATATATTATCATTTCAATACCATAACAGTAAAAAAATAGTTACAAAATAGGCCAAATATCACTCTCTCGTTGTAGTTAGAGAAGAGTTCGCATCAGCTCGAATACAAAGTGCTCACATCCAATTATACTTTAATTGTCTTAATAATCATTAGCCAAATTATGTTATGAGATTGAAATTTTGTTTGCTCGTTGCCTAATGCCTAATTTTCTGGGTGGTTGTCTGGAGTTTACTTCTATATCTACTTATTTAAATGAGTTAAGTTTAATGAGGTCATTGGAGTAGTTATAAAAACGTAACTTCACGCCTGTAATCCCCGAAGGGGTAGGCAGAGGTAAATGCATGCATTCAAGCATACATGAAAACACCCACGATTCGCCGGTTACGTTTTGGCCCATGTAACAGGTGGCGAGCCTGTTGACATCTCCGGGCACATTACCAAACTTCGAGGTACTGGGAAATTTCCAGAAAATGGAAAAATCCCAATAGAACCAGAGATAAAGGACTTTACACCATTGTCTCTGATAACCCTCTAACCGGGAATCGAACCCAGGACCTCAGCGTAGTAGTAGTGGCCTGCTACCACTAGGCTACCGAGGCAATTATGAATAGGCTATAATATATGAATTTCGCTAGGTTATTTCATGGTGAGTTGTTGAATAGGGCGGACAAAACAATATTAAAAACAAAAATTAGTTACGCTTGTAGTATTCCGAATGTGTAATCTGAAAATTGATTACAATCCTAATACCTCTTTGTTTACTCTTTTTCTTTACTTAAACTTATCTTTGTATTAAAGTGACTGGGAAATACGGACGGACCGACCTGGCTACGGCTACGGAACATTATTAATAAGTGTTCTGTATATGAGCTATGAGATTTTTTTTCTTCTAATGTGTAGTCAAAATATTTTGATAGATTCTTATATACCGTCTCGTCCATTTTGTAAACTTGCAAACAAATTCATTTGGAAACTTCATACAATTTTAACCAACATCTTCGTAAATGAGAATGTGAGTATCTCTGATACAAGTACCTGTCCAATCCGCCGACATATGTATCCTGATATAACTTGGAATGAATCGTAAAAGTCGATAGAGTTTGAAGCCATTTCGAAAGTAAGCACTTATTTTTAACCGACTTCCAAAAAAAGGAGGAGGTTCTCAATTCGTCCGGATCTTTTTTTAGTCTATCATAGCTTCCCATTTCTGTAATAGGGCAGACTCAACCCACAGAAATAATTGTGAAAATCTATATTTAATGTTACATCACTTGAGTGGTCGAATTCATTAAAGGCAATTTATTTCATTTTCTCTCTCTGATGTTGTAGGTTTTTCTCTTTAACTGAGATTTAACTACAAATTTTGCATACTTTCACGAAAACGAGTATCTTCCTGGTAGAGCTTATTTCCAGCATGTATATTTTAATTTACGATAATTAATTTTATGAAAGTCATTGGCATGAGCTAATTAGCCTTCTTTGGCACGGGTATTTGGTTTCTGACGGTATCTATTGGTTATTTGCTGTTTCACCGGTTAACAAATTAATGTTGGACGTAAGTACCTACGTCTTCAAGTTTGTAGGTGGCTTGTTACTCCACAATGCAAAAGTGTCTTTGTAGACTTGACGCCTTTTTTTCTTTCCTAGGTCACTAACTGAATGCAATAAAGTGACAAATTTTCCAGAACTCGTTAACTTTCTAACCCAACCGTCATCTGTAATGAAAACACTGACAAGGTAGTAACATACGTCCTTATATTTCTTAGTGACAGCAGGTATCTAATATTTGTATTTTTTCATAAAGTAAATAATATAATTCATGGTATTGTACAAAATCTTATTGATGTTTATTTAAATTGCTACTCAAAAACATTGTATGTCCTATTAAATACCGCCAAATCATTGCTATAAACAGTATCAAATTCGAATTTAGTACTGTGAATTCAGATTTTCTGCTTCAAAGCCCGTTCCCGAAAGCTAAAAAGCAACTGCAACGAATGATCTCGTGCAGTCGGGATAATTAATATACATAAATAAACGTAAGAACGAAACGAGAAAATCCGTGTTTCCTTACGCGATATCTGCAATGCTACAATTCAATTCAATGAAAACAGGGAACATAATAATATTTAGTTAATGCGACTTAAGTAACATCATGATGAAAGGATATTAGTATATTGATATTTTTAGAACACTGTATATTTAAGTTTAGTTTAGTTTTATAGGAAATAAGTATGTATGTATGTATGTATCTTCACGCCAGGTCCCTAACGGGGTAGACAGAGAGTGTAGAGCGCCAGATATCCCGGTCCTGACATACCTCTCGTGCCTCGTCTACCTTCATCATTCTCTTCATACATGCACGCCGATTCCTGAGACTTTTGACCCACCATCAGACAGAACTCGACCTATTTGGTCGTGGTAGGTCAGTCTCCGTCTTCCTGGGCCTCTGCTACCATCCACATTCGCATTGAACGAGTATATCTGTTTAGTCATTCGCTCATTCGCTCATTCGACATTCTTTCTATATGCCCGAATCATCAGAGCATGCCTTTTTTCGTTTTTACACTGATACTACTATTCACACAAAGCCTCTTTCTTACATCTTCATTACAAACGCGATCGGTGAGCGATACACGGTGAATTGAAATAGGTGTGCTAAAGGAAGCTGGATTGTAGTGTTATGGCTTTGTGTCTAAAGTCTCTCGAAGTTTTTGATTTTTCCTCGCTCGTTCCATACTAGTTTTATCTAAGCCAATTGACATCTACACACAATTGACACAACACACCCAAAAGGCTGAGTCTATTCTGCCAGTGATCGGATGAATACTAGGTATATAATTATTTGTCCAGCTAGAAAGCTAGAATCTTTGGTTAGTCCGTGAATACGATCTCAACCGCAAGATGTCACCTCAAATCGGTTTCACGTACTAACAAAAGATTTACGAGTGACTACCATAGAATATCTTACAGAAAAAATGGTTAGGTTTGGTTATTTCGGTATTGCGAGTCCATTCTGACAGTAACCGGATGAATTAAATATTTTAATTACTCCAGTAATGAATTTATATAAGATAATAAAATTGTAGTAGCGCTTCGCCAGCCGCTGTTTTTACATAATTATACAACCTAATCTAAGTATTTTTTTGTAAGGGTCGCCACGATAGTCATAGTCACTCGTAAATCTTTTGTAAGTAGATAGTAAGGTGTAAGGTATATTACGTACGTGAAAAAACGATCTCAGATGACACCTTTCAGTTGAGATCGTTTTCACGTACTAACAAAAGATTTTCGCTGGACAAATTACTTTATATTATTCATCCGGTCACGGGTAGAATAGTCACTTCGCACACAAAAACATCCAAACAAACCCGAACCTAGTATCTACTCGTATAGGACGTGCAAATTCTTCTTCTTTCTTCTTTCTTCTTCTATATTTTATTCCCCGGTCGAGGAGGTAAGTGCTATTGGGATTTTTCCATTTTCTGGAAGCGAGCTCGGATATGTCAATGGGCTCGTCACCTAATCACATGAGACAAAACTGGCGATACGTATGTGATTGGATTGCTAGAATGCACCTCTGTCTAGCACTTTGAGGATTACCGCCATGAAGTTACATACAAATATATTATTATACGACCCGGTTGGTCCAGCGGTGTGAGATGACCGTTTGATTCGAAGGGTCGCGGGTTCGATCCCCGCACCGGGACAAATATTTGTATGGCCTACAGATATTTGTTTCGGGTCTGGGTGTTTGTGCATGTGTTATTTGTATACAACGGCACCCACGATACAGGTTTATACCTACCGTGGGGCTGTGAGTGTAAGTGTATTTTATTTTTATTTTATTATGTTCCAGAGCAGGGGATCAAATTATACTTATCCAAGTATTTGTCTCACATCGCTGGACCAACTGGGACGTCAAAATTAAAGAGATTTTTGGTAGAAAATGCTTTATACAATTTGTATTATAAATACCTATCACAGGAACAGTCTTTGTCGTGGTATTAATATTGAACGAATATTCGTTGATTTATTTTGTGAACATTCTTCACATTTCCTGGAAAATATAGAACTCATCAATAAATTTCAAAGTGGTAGCAAAATTTTAATTAGCGTTTACCATATTCTCATGGAATTGAGTAAGATTAATTCAAGTTTTAGGAAACACGTGTACGCACAATTGCTGAGTGCGATATAGGTATTAATATTATTAGATACTAGCGGTCCGCCCCGGCTTCGAATTTTATCTAAATAAAAAGAGAATCTCTTTGGTCTGTGGTGTTTTTAAGTGGTGACGTCAGCTGTCATCTGCCTACAAGTCTATGTTCGGATACAACAGGCAAAAACAAAAAAACATGAATATTTATTTAAAAATTCCCTAAGGAATCTCTGATGGGGATAAAAAATATTGGTTGCAGCTATATATTCTCTATCTGTGTACAAAATTTCATCGAAATCCACCCAGCCACTTTAGTGTGATTGAACAACAAACAAGCAAACATTCATACTTTCACATTTATAATATTAGCAAGATTTAGTTAGAGTCTAGTCGGATTATGAATGTGGAACAAGAACTGAAACGCCGCATAAAGCTCAGATTTGTTGTTTTAACATTTTGTGGCGAGAACAGTTGAATATTCTAAATACCTGCACTGTAGTGGCATTAGGTAACTACAGTGATAATCTTACGTTTAGTTTAGGAAATTAAGTAGGTTCGGTGTACATAGTTTGGCGGTCTTTCTCAGGTGTACTTGTTTGGCTTATGTACTACTTTGGATTATGCTCTTTTTCCTTCAAAGATTCCCTTATTACTGGTGGTAGAGTTTCAATGCAGGAGCTCTGAGGCGTAGGCACCACTGCATTTATCTTCTGCTGAATGATAGTGTTTAGAACTATCATGTTTCGGTTAGATGCTAATGTATGGTCCTGTAATAACTATCATAGAGACAGAATAACTAAGGTCTCAGGGGTGGCAACGCATCTGCATTTTGACCTCTGGTCTTTGTGTGGGTGTCTATAGGCTGCAGTCATCACTTCACATCAATGTGAACTCCATGCTTGCTTGTCACCTAATTACATTACATAAAAAATATACGACGGATACATACAGAGGCACCTTATGGAAATATTTAAATATCTCCACATCAAAATAATTGAAACTTTGTTGATGGTTTTTTCAATGCATATTTTTGATACCTATAATTTTAAAATCATGGTAAAACTTTAATAAGCGTTCACAATACTCTCATCCCAGTAAAATTACGTAATATAATTGCAAGTTTTAGATGACACGTGCATGGAATTAGTGCTCTTAGTTGTACATTTATATTATTGTTTAGTTTCTTGGAGCCTAGTCGGATTATGAATGCGGAAACATGAACGGAAACGCCGCATAAAGCTCAGCTTTGTTGCGCTTCAGCATTTCGTGCTGAGAACGGTTGAACATTCTAAATACCTGCACTGTAGAGGCATTACAATGATAATCTTTGTATAAAAATATAGGTTGTGTGTATTTTACATGGTAGATTTCTTCCTCATGTACACTGAATTGGAATTTTTCTTCAAACATAAAGACATACATATATTCCTGTAACTATGGATGTAAGGATATTCTTTTTTATTAAGAACTAGCTGTTGCCCGCGGCGTCGCCCGCGATGATGTCGTTTTACAATCCTGAATTTTCTTTCTGCTATAAACCTCACGGCGCCCGAGACCTTCTCAACGAATGCAAAACCGTGGAAATCGGTTCGTGCGTTCTGGAGTTATAGCGTCAGGAAGGAAAACCCGACTTATTTTTATATTATAGATAATGGCATGTTGTTGTACTGTTACACAAAGTCGCTCATTTATTCAATGCAATGTTTACTCTAAAAAATGAATAATCGTCAACTGAGTAAAGAATTTCAAAAACTTGATAACATTTTAATTTGTGTTTACTGACTATACGCGCCCATATAGAGTTAAAGCTTGGATAAATTAAAGTTTAGATACTTGTATCCATTATTCGTATTATTGTATTTGTAGTATATATGTACTTAATGAGGATATATTGTAACCTCTCAGCACCTATGCATCCTTTTTCAACACAACCCGAAGGTCGACTGGTTGATAATGCCCTTATTATTCGTGTGCATAAAACTGAAATAAATAAATAAATTTGTACACTATATGCTAGATTTTTAATGATATTTTTTTGGAGCCTAGTCGGATTATGAATGCGGAAATATGAACGGAAACGCTGCGTAAAGCTCAGCTTTGTTGGGCTTCAGCATTTCGTCCTGAGAACGGTTGAACATTCTAAATGTACTTAATGAGGATATATTGTAACCTCTCAGCACCTATTCATCCTTTTTCAACACAACTCGAAAGTTGACTGGTTGATAATGCCCTGGTTGTATTAATTCCGCCGTATGTGCCTATTGTTCGTGTGCATAAAACTTAAATAAATAAATAAATTTGTACACTATATGCTAAATTTTTTATGATATTTTCTTGGAGTCGGATTGTGAATGCGGAAATATGAATGGAAACGCCGCATAAAGTTTTGTTGCGCTTCAGCATTTAGTGCTCAGAACGGTTGAACATTCTAAATACCTGCATTGTAGTGGCATTACAATGATAATATTTATTTAAAAATATAGGTTGTGTGTATTTTGCATGGTAGATTTCTTCCTCATGTATACTGAATTGGAATTATTCTTCAAACATAAAGACATACATAATTATATTATTAAGGATATAACAAATAAGGATATTGTATTTTTATTAAAAATAATGGTATCTTGTTGTACTGTTCTAAAAGTAGCTCAAGTATTTAAAGAAATGTTAACTTTAAAAAAAGAAGAATCAAGTCTTTGAAATTCTTTTAGCAGTTGACCAGTTGTCAACTGATAAAAGAATTTCAAAGACTTGATAACATTGTAATTTGAGTTCACTAAGTATACGCGCCCAGATAGAGTTAAAGCTTGGATAAATTAAAGTTTAAATACTTGTATCCATGATTTGTACACTATGCGCTTGATTTGTAATGATATTTTCTTGGAATTTAATCGGATTATGAATGCGGAAATATGAACGGAAACGCCACATAAAGCTCAGCTTTGTTGCGCTGCAGCATTTCGCGCTGAGAACGGGTGAACATTCTAAATACCTGCACTGTAGTGGCATTACTACGTATTAGTATGTGATTTTTGCACTCTGTGTGAAATTTGTAACGATATTTTCTTGGAGCCTAGTCGGATTATGAATGCGGCAACATGAGCCACCATCGTTTAAAGCTCGGCTTTGACAAGTTTCAGCGATTCGTTGCAGAACAGTTGAATAGCGTGAACATTTTAAATAGCTGGATTATAGTGGCATAACGCTGATAATCTTGCGTTTAGGTATTAATAAAAAGAATCGGTTCAGCTTAAATAATATATTTTGCTCGCCAGCATTCATTGTCAAAGTGACTTGGATTTTCTTTTCAAACATATTTCAAGAAAATATGGAAGGAACAATTAATCTTAAAAAAAATCCTTTTTCTTTTTATCTTTTTAAAGTAACTCGCAATTAAAATACAACGAAAAATAAAGAAAAAAAGAGGGAAAGCTAAGGTTCTTCTTTGTATTGTAACTTTTTATACTTTGCTTTTCATTTAACTACTTTGTAGTTATTTAATATGCCTAATAATATATTAAATTAAGAGGAGAAAGTCGTTTAAACCTCTTGGGTTGGTGTTCTTAGTGACACTTTTATTTACAGTACGTATTACGAACCTCATACTTACGATTACTTTATGTAAGTAAGGTGGCAAACCAGCATCCAGTTCACATTGATGTTAAGTGATGACTGCAGCCTATAGATATCTACACAAAAATGCATATGCAGTAACCCCTGAGACTTTAGTTGTTATGTCTCTGCGATAGGTTTTACGGAATCATACACTAAATAAAATCATGATCCAGAATAAACTGTCATGCAAAACCATGAACGCAAACGCTGTAAAAGTTGGATAAACACATGATTTATTATACTTATTCGAAAACTTTCCCTTTCGTATTTTCTCTTCTAGCATATTAAAATATCATAATTTTATTCATAGCTAAGAATACTATTCGTTCTGAACAAAATTGTGATGCAACAGCCTTTTGTTGCACATTAATTTATATTGCCTCCATAATTTATTGTGAACCTTATACAGAGCTGGAAAATATTGAGCCGTTCAATAAATTTCCATATTGTGGATACAATTCACCACACTTTTGCAGGGTAGAATTGTGTTGAAGAACAGTGAAGTTTGTAGATTACACGTGAATCTGCACATCCGAATGGAATCGTGCTCTAGAATAAACCTTTTAAATTACACGTAAATCGGTATGCATGATTTGTGCATTCAGTGCTAGATTTATTTGGTTTCTTAGAGCCTAGTGGGGATATAAATGCAAAAACATGAACGCAAACGCCGTATAAAGCTCAGCTTTGTTGAACGTTAGAACATTCTGCGGTTGAACATTCTAAATACATTTATTTTGCACTCCAGTGCTATACCACGTTTAGGTTCTAACACATAACATGTCTTTTATAAACCCGTTGTCGTGTAGTGGTCCTACCATCACTTTTCTCTGCAAAAATACATTAAGCCTTACCTATTATTATATTCTTTGTTAATCTTTGAATAAAATGCACTAGCGTTTTTATTATGGTTCTCAAAATAAAACTAACAGATCATACTATTCAGAGCTTACATTAAAAAAATCTTTTAAGCATAACTGAAGTCTTGCTTGTATTTTTTAACCTTTTTGGTACAGGTTGCAGGAGGACAAATTAGAGGGTACCTACAGTTGCCGAGTCCTTTCCAGAAAGGACTCGGCAACTGTAGGTAACTGTACATCAATGTTAACGGCGAGTACATCTCCCACCTCCGATTTGCAGATGATATCGTAGTCATAGCTGAGACCCTGGAAGACCTTAGCACAATGCTCAATGACCTCTGTAGGGCCTCCCAACGAGTGGGCCTTAAAATTAACATGGACAAGACGAAGATCGTGTCAAATGTCCATGTTACACCCACTCCTATTTTGGTCGAGGGTACTACACTCGAAGTTGTTGACGATTATGTATACCTGGGACAAACGGTCCAGTTAGGTCGGTCCAACTTCGAGAAAGAGGTCAATCGCCGAATCCAACTCGGTTGGGCAGCGTTCGGGAAGCTACGGTACATCTTCTCGTCCGACTTACTGCAGTGTCTCAAGAAAAAGGTCATTGACCAGTGTGTGTTGCCAGTGATGACTTATGGAACAGAAACGTGGTCGCTCACTATGGGCCTCATAAGAAGGCTCAAGGTCACTCAGAGAGCAGTGGAGAGAGCTATGCTCGGAGTTTCTCTGCCAGATCGAATCAGAAATGAGGAGATCCGCATGACAACTAAAGTTACCGACATAGCTCACTGAATAGCGAGACTCAAGTGGCAGTGGGCAGGGCACATAGCTCGCAGAACTGACGGCCGTTAGGGCATAGCAGTTCTCGAGTGGCGACCGCGTACCGGAAAGCGAAGCGTAGGCAGGCCCCCCCACAAGATGGACCGACGACCTGGTGAAGGTCGCGGGCAATCGCTGGATGAGGGCGGCCCAGGACCGTTCGTTGTGGCACTCTTTGGGGAGGCCATTGTTCAGCAGTGGACGTCTATTGGCTGAAATGGTGGCTACAGTTACATGCATAGGAGGATTACATTGTAAGTTCCATGTAAGTTCTATGTAATAATAAGTAATGGAGGAAGCTGCAAAGCCACCGAAACCTCAGGTAGATTTTAAATAACCATTTCAGTTATATATTTCGTTTTATTTTAAAAAATAAAAGTAAAGAAAAACAGTAAAGATGGTTAATTCACTTTTAAAATAAGTAGGTATGTTTAAAAAAATATATTTCGATTGATAATTTTATTATTATTTCCCTACGTCGGCATGAGCAGTATTTCTATTTATAATCAAATTGTTTCGTCTACTTTTTATTTTAAATTTAACACAGAATTTATTAGATTATTTCGCGAAACACCTATTAAAGTTATGTAGGTATATCCTAATTCAACGATTTTGGGAATGATGGCGCAGATGTGACGGCTATAATCTTCGTGCATTAGGCCAGGATCGGCAAATGACAGGATATTAGCAATGAATATTTGTCGTACGATCTCTAATAGGATTCTGATGGCGCCTTATGGAACTAAGTTCCCTTCCGATCCATTAAAATTCTCGTCAAACTGTTTAAGATCAAATGCTACCAGTTTGTAAACGAAATAATGTAACGAACAAATGACGTCGAAAGATTCAGTTCTATGCTCTTACAGCATTGATTACAACTCGGGAGTTATCGCAATAATAGAGGGGTTAGTGATAGTGCATATATTATTATTATGTGAAATCTAACTGTTACGAATTCGTCTCTGGCGTTTGTCTTATCTATATCTCAGATTTATGTCATTAGCTTTATGAGTATTTTGAAATCTGAAGAGAAATTTATCGCAACATTTGTTTTAAAAGAGTCGTTTGGTAATATATAAAATATATACTTACACCTACATACTTTGAAAAGTTTTGTATTTCTGTAGTCTTAAACAAAGCAATATTATCTTGCTATTTCTTTAATTTCACTTATTTTTTTTTTGGGTGGATTTGGCATACAATACAATCATTTATCATAATTAATAAATTAATGGGTGTTTATCGTTGATTACCTCTTATAGGACTAAGCAGATTAAAAAAAATGTGCATTTGAGTTTATCTTTGCATTACTTACAATAACTTAATGGTTGATATTGATAGGAAACATGATAACGGTTGCAAAGTCCAAGGACCATTTTACAGAATTTCTTAATAATACCTTTTTCTTAATTACCTCTATATTATCTTTTTTTTCTTAGATATATCGATTGCATAATTATACCTACTACATTTAATTTGGGAATTATATAATCAATATTGGAACTACTTTTTAACCGACTTCCAAAAAAAAGGAGAAGGTTCTCAGTTTTATGTATGTTCACCGATAATTTGAAAACGCCTGTACCAATTTGGATAATTTTGGTTTTATTTGAAAGGGTGTGTCTCACAGTTGGTCCCATTGTAACAATGTCAATGTGTGATGATGGGATCCTGGAGAAATCGAGGGAACTTTTCAAATTTCATAACACACTTGAAACATTTTCAATTTTTTTTATAATTATATTGTTCCGTGTCTTGTGGCCGTATACCTCAAAGGTGGGCCCATTGTCACCATGACAAGATGTGATGATGGGATCCTGGAGAAATCGAGGGAACTCTTCAAATTTCATAGCACACTTGAAAGGTCTTCGATATTATATAATGTTCCGTGTGTTTGCTTTCGGAAGGCACAATTTGATGAAGTGGAACTGATGATGACCATATATGGTACCTTCTTAGTTGAAATACCTACTTTTACTGTATGTCAAGATGTGATGATAGGATCCTGGAGAAATCGAGCGAAATACTCAAATTTCATAGCACACGACACATAGTATTTTGACGGGCCGGTTAGTCCAGCGGTGTGAGATGACCGTTTGATTCGATGATGATGGAGGTGATGATGATGATGGAGGAGTGATGATGGAAGTGATGGTGATGGAGGGGATGATGATGTATGTGATGATGATAGAGGTGATGATGATGATGGAGGTGATGATGACGAAAGTGATGATGATAAGGGAGATGTTCATATTATTATGCGTATCATGATCTTCATCACCGTCATCATCATCATCATCTTCATCATCACCTTCATCAATATCCCCATCATCACCATGTCTATCATAAACCCCATCATCATTATCACCAGCTCTATTAACATCATCACCACCACCACCATCACCATCATCAACATCACTCCAGCCGAAAGATGTCCAGAATTTAAAAACATTATTAAAACATTATTATTGTAAACCGCGATTGTTCGAAAACGCCTGTACCAATTTGGTCATTTTTTTTGTTTGAAGGGGTGGCTCACAGGTAGTCCCATTGTCACCATGTCAAGGTGTGATGATAGGATCCTGGAGAAATCGAGCGAAATACTCAAATTTCATAGCACACGACACATAGTATTGGTGATGATGGAGGTGATGATGATGATGGACGAGTGATGATGGAAGTGATGGTGATGGAGAGGATGATGATGTATGTGATGATGATAGAGGTGATGATGATGATGGAGGTGATTATGGTAAAGATGATGATGATGGAGGTGATGATTACGAAAGTGATGATGATAAAGGAGATGTTCATATTATTATGCGTATCATGATCTTCATCACCGACATCATCATCATCATCTTCATCATCACCTTCATCAACATCACCATCATCACCATGTCTATCATCAACCCCATCATCATTATCACCAGCTCTATTAACATCATCACCACCACCACCATCACCATCATCAACATCACTCCAGCCGAAAGATGTCCATAGCTGGACAAAGCTTGTGGACATCTTCTGGGTACCCAGAAGATGTCCACAACAGTGTTGTGCGTCATAAAGGAAGAACCATAGTACCTATTCAAACAATCTATCACTACAGTAGCGGTCAGCGAGTTTTTTAAACATTACAAAACTATTTATCTTAATAGCGGGTTTTATCACTACACTTTGAATTTGCCTTATGCTTGACTGCCTAAAAACCAGCTACTGAAATAGATAGTTTTCGAAATCGCTATTAGAATTCAATAGCTAGTTTCGTTCCTTTGCCATTCTAGAAAAGCCGCCAATACTCGTACACACCTATAGAACTGATGATAAAGACTATAGATAGTAGTAGTAGTAGTTAAAATACCTACCTACTTTTACTGTAATACTTAATACTAATAATAGCTACACCACTAAAAAGCAAAAAATAAATTATTTAAAAAAAAAAAAAACCGCCTTCAAAAAAAAATTAAAAACTGAATAGACAAAAAACACTAAAAAGCGAAAAATAAACTCAATTAGATCATTTTATTAGAAGGGAATAAACACGTAACCTATTAATTATAATAAGACAATTACTTTAATATGGGCTACGTACCTACCTACTCATAGGTTTGAAGTGGGTGCCAAGCCAATAGTGCGGCCCGCGCGTTAGGATGAATGTTGTGTTGTTGCAGTGTTATCAAATGCGGCTATTTGAATCGCATTGAAATAGACTCTAAATTTTTTTATTTAACTTGGCACCGACTTCAACCTATGAGTAGGTAGGTACGTAGCCCATATTAAAGTAATTGTCTTATTATAATTAATAGGTTACGTGTTTATTCCCTTAAAATAAAATGATCTAATTGAGTTTATTTTTCGCTTTTTAGTGTTTTTTGTTTATTCAGTTTTTAATTTTTTTTGAAGGCGGTTTTTTTTTTTAATTTATGTACTCTTTTCTCTACTATCCCGTAAGGGACTTGGCATGAATCATATAAATATATCATCATATTTTTTAATTTGAAACTTATTTAGCTAACAATAGACGCTTTGCGCTTGAAACGCGTGACAAAAACGTCTACCATTTTTTGCGGGGAGAGAAAAATGCAAAAGCTCAACACGTAAACAATTGGCCATGTCTGTAGGCACGCACGCTAGCAAAATGAGCTCAGAAGTAAACAATTATGCACACTCGACACAAACATATACTAGTTTGATACAACGGGTATGATCCGCGCTCTAATACTTTTGACAGAGGGTCCACACATTCACTGCCAAAAATTTTAATAGCCCAGCCCAGAAAGGCCAAAAATAAATAAATACACGGATCCGTGTAGCCGGCCATCAAAAATTTGTATTTTTTTTTTCCAGCGGTAATGTTAAATTTTAAATGTAATAACTCATTGATAGTAACATTTATCAATTTAAAATATAATATAACATATTTACAACAAAAAAAAAACATAACACGGGCCCGTGTACCACGGCCCGGGCCGAAAAGCACGGTGCCGGTGGCCGGATACACGGATTCGTGTATTTGTTTATTTTGTATTCATGGATTGCCCGAGTGGCCAGCTATAAACTGTATCTGTATTTCGAGAGCCGACTATGCAATAGATCTTTGAAATTTGTTCGGGCAAATACACGGATCCGTGTGGGACGGCCACCCACTCATTACACGGATATGTGTGCTTGGCACTGAATGTGTAGAAAAAGTTTCATTTTTATTTTTATTATCAGAACTTTTAGCGCACCTAAATAGAAGCGGTAAAAGCCTTGATCTGTGTAAATTAACACAGATCGTACACAATTAAGAAAATTGAGGGCAGATGTTTAAACAAGTACGAACAGATATATGAAATGATTAGTGTCAGGCAATAAGAATTTTTTCGTCTTTTATCATATTCGTCAATGGATTGTCCTAAAATATATCTTGAGTGGTGATTTAGGTTTAAGTGCGGCAATCACAGCAACGCTCTTTATGTTGAGAGACTATTAATTTTGTCTCTTAAGACAAATAATAGTCCTTTGTGTAACACACCTTATAATCTAGTAAATAAATCCGAAGCTATTTACCCAGTTTCCGTATGATAGACTATGATAAATTGTAACGAGGTACTTCTACAAATTACATGTAAAGATATTAATTACATAGTAAAGAGCGCTTTTAGCCTAAAGTCGGCCATTTGCTCATAATTATGTTTTTATTTACTGTGTCAATAAAGATAAAATAAATAAAGAGACAATAATTTTTATAATAGACTAGCGGGCCGCTCCGGCATTCGCATTAGCCGCCAGGCTACCTATATACCGCGATGCCTTTTCCGTCTCCACTCCCACAGCGTTACCCGCTATACCACATTATTTTCTTATATCACTTCAACAGTTAGGGACCTGGCGTGAAGATACATAACATATAACTTCAACAGTTCAAAACTTACCGTTTGTGTAAATGCGTTTGACAGTTTAATTCATATAAAGTCAGTAAACGACATAAAACACCGACCGCTCGCAAAAAAACTTAGAAAAGTACACGCACACATATATATACATAGTACATTTGAAGAAAAAAGTATAAACACAAAGCAATTATAAAACTATCGCTGACTCGAAACACGTCCAAAATAAAATGACGGCATGAATATCTTAGCAACATGCTTTTACTGTCATCACTGTAAAAGTTTCTATTTGACAGCACAACCCCCATTTACAAAATGATCCGCCATTTACTGAATTCATTTATTACAAAGAATTTGGTAACTGAAGACCTAAACATTTGGTTTGGATAGATAAGCACGTTCTTGAGTTACAAAATTACATCGAAAAGTGGCATTGATTTTTAAATATATAGATTATCACTTCATTAGCTATGAAACAAAAATATTAATAACCCACACTCAGAGGAATACAAATTTATAATAGACAATTTTTTGCCATCGACTTTGTCCGCGTGTACTATTAATCATTGCAAATTGTATCCTATATGTAATTTCAATGCATAACTTAAATCACTGTAAAGTTTCATACAAATCCGTAAAGCAGTTTTTTCGTGAAAGAGTAACAAACATCCACACTCACAAACTTTCGCATTTATAGAATTAATAGAATTTCTGTGGTCAAATACAAGGAGCTAATGAACGATCTCAGTCAGGGATTTCCCGTTGGCCCCACATCATTAGCCTCTCGACCTACATATATGGCGAGTTCATATTGTGTTACAAGGGCTACTCCAGTTATGCTAACATTGCTATTTATGACACATCGATTTGTTGATGAATGCACGCTAATATTAGCGACATTTATTTTTTTGTACATTTTCCAAATGTATCTGGGGTATCGGGGGTGCCCCACCAAGACGAGCTAAACGAAGCGCAAGTGCACAACCTATATTTTCTCTAAATGCTTTCTCGTTTTTATGAACCCAAATAACTTGGGTTTGAATGAGACCAGACAAGCAAAATTCTCTGGATATGATGTAAATTTTATACTATTATTTAAAAGTATAGCTTTTATACTTTAGATTTTATTGATATCCCCCCACGTCACTCACTAACTGATGATCATCAAAATTCTTATGGAAGTATCCAATGCTAAGTGTCTGAAATTGTTGATTTGAAATTCAGTAGCTCTTATTTCAGGAGTTACTGTTAGAACGAGTGAGATAGTGAAAGACGAGTGTTGCCAATATTATACTTATGTGTGTGAGGACAATCCGGCCATCTTGTCACAGCCGCCCTTTGTCACTTGTTTTGTTAATCAGACACCGGCATGACGTTGCATAAATGCATGACGCTGTTATACACAACTTCCGCCATATCCATTCGTCTCAGACTATTTGTGTGGTAAAAATGAACAAGATTAAACAAATTCAACATGTGTTGTGTTTAAATTGAGTATTTACTCGACTGCGGAACGCGGAGGAGGTTAATGTGTTCGTCAGTCTGTATAATGTATGTTTGTTTCTTTGTTCGTTCTAGAGCCCGAACGCGAACCCATTTTCATGATTTTTTTGTTAAAAGATTGGTCTTGAGCACGCGAGTGTCAACAAAGATAAAATTCTGATCAAAATGTATTGTAGTAACCACCAGGTGCCACATGGTGTAAAAGAAAAAATCGACCCACTTGGTTTTTTAACCCTTAAATTGGAGAGTGCTGGTGCCTGGAAAAAGTGAGACAAAATCTAACTGGAGATGCAAGTCAACAGTCTAACATATTATCGGTATGCATATTATTAGTATGAGTTACGCCTACAAATATTTGACCTTGTTAAAATTTTGCTACAAAAGTCACGTCCTTTGACGAGAAATTAGCGATTTCATGTTGTTGATATGTATGTATGTATGTAGGTATGGTTGTTATTTATGTATTTATTCAATTTATTATGTGATGTGATACATAATTCTGAATATTTATATCCTATAATATGTCAATGATTGACCAGTTACTTAGTACCTATATGTGTACAAGGACAATAACTCGGCCATCTTGTCTCGGTCGCCCTTTGTCACACTTGTTTCCTTAATCAGACGCCGGCATGATGTTGCATATGCATGATGTTGTACGCACCCACCGCCATCTCCACTCGTCTCAAACTAGCTCGCTGATAAAAATAGATAGTCGAAATGGTGAGCGTCTTTTGTTTATGGTTTTCTCTGTAATCTTTATGACTCTCGGTATCCGAGGGTATTTAAATGTTAAAAATGGAGTGTGAGCAAGATCACAATAATGAATATTATTAGATCTGGTAACCCTAAGCAAGGTTGAAGAATATTAGAGTTTTGGCGGGCACGTGGAAAAGAGCTGTGTCGCTGCGTGATATTATTTTCGAAATTTGTGTATAGTCGCGTTTTTATGTGTAAAAATGGTGGGATTTTTATCATAAAGCATTCGATAACGTTCGCGAATGTAAGAAAGTGATATTATGAACTGAATAGTGATTTATCGTATTGCCTCCAAAACTTCGTAAAAACTCCTAGTAAAGTCCCCATCGCTTTACTGGAGCCATCTCAACATATTCCTCATGGAAGCATTTAATCATCGTCATCTTCCATATAGATATTCATTAATTTAAAGAAATGTGAAATTCAATATGTATACGACTGAAAGACTCTGCATCTATGGTCATAAATAAATTAAAAAAAAAAATTGAAAAATATTATACCTACTACAAGGTAAGCGTCAGAATAGGGTAAAATAAAAATAACTACATTAAGAAAAACCGACTTCAAATCTAAAAAGTAAAAAAATAATACAGATTTAATATTAATTATATTTTATTATATTACTTATATGTGTTATTTACTAATAGGATTGAAGTCGGTGCCAAGCCAAAATCATTAAAGTAGGCATTTCATTGTATTAAAACGTAACCTGTTCATGCCTGTAATCTCCGAAGGGGTAGGCAGAGGTAAATGCATGCAGTCAAGCATACATGCAAACACCCACGATTCGCCGGTTACGTTTTGTTCATTGTATTAATTTGCTCCTATTCATATTTAAGGGATTACAATATAATTATTTGTTTAAGGCTTGGCAGCGACTTCAATCCTTTTAGTAAATAACACTTATTATATAAGTAATAGGTAGTATATAATTAATATCAAATCTGTATTATTTTTTACTTTTTATTTAATACTTTTTAGTTTATTGCTGCATTGTCAATGTTCACATCTGTAAAATTTGTAAAATCGGACTCTTTTAACTTCGTGACAATAAGATAGGTACATAATTTAAACTGTTTAGATGTGGCGATACAAAATTATTACACAATTTTACGAAATCAATGAAAAAAAATTGATTTTTGGGGAAAGTAATCATGGACTGTTAACTCTATGCATTTATCCACGAAGGAGTAAATAAGGTGTGTTGTGTCGTCGATGAGTAAATATGTCATTGTCACTTGTTGTCATGCGCATTAGGACGATCTAGGACGTCAGTGGATTTAACGCATTGTTATGACAACACGCTGTCTAATCTTATTCCTTTAGTTTGAGGTGAAAGTAAGTAAACAATGCTCATTAAATAAAAACTAATGGTCCTACCTGAATAAATTTTTTATGGGACCAATTCGAAACTATTCCGCATCAAACACAACAAGAATTACGTAAATCGGTCCAGAAATCTCGGCGAAATTGGCGTAAATACATAAAAAAAAATATATACCGACCGAATTGAGAAACTTCTCGTTTTTTTGAACTCGGTTAATGACAAAAGGTGACAAATAAGTGCGCCATATTTCGTTGGTGCGTGACGACCCACGACCAAGAATTTTTTCGAGCAACGCCCGCGTGTGGAAGACTTTCTTTCGCTAGTTAAGTCAGTCAACGGAAAAATGGCGGTCAAACCATTCCAATACGGCAGCAATAAATGCAATAGCGCAGGATGGGCAGCAGTATCTTGCATTTAAACTACCGCAACTGCGATCACCAATCCGTATTCCAAGCGTGACGATTATGACATATATCCTCTGTTGCACAACTGTGAGTAACTCTGGGGGAGGTTTTTATCCAGTAGTGGAGCTAATGGATGACTGAAGTAATCGGCTAATTGATTGATTGATTGATGATGATTCCTTTGGTACAATGAGAGCAGAAAACACCGATATGTTGGTATGCAAACTACATCATTTTCACTTGTGTTCTTTTATGTTTAAAGATTAACAAACAAGCAAACGGGCCACCTGATGGTAAGTGGTCACCAGCACCTATGAATATTTGTAACACCAGGGGAGTTGCCAGCCCTGAAGGATTCTTTTGACGCTAGTTGTGAAGAACCCCATATTGGTGTACATCTGTGACTAGTTCTGTGATGTATTGCAGTCAAGGCGGTAAGTTTGTTGTCTTTTGATTGTGGTAGTTTCCTATAGGTTACAGTATTAACTTACTAACAATGTAAACACTTGTTTGTCGCTTTGATTACTTAATAGAAAGTTATAGGGTAATAAAGATTAAGGGTTTGTTCACTATAATTGCCTAGTACTTTGCAAAGCTTTAACCTTTCCAAGCGCTTTCGTAAATGTCGGATCAGAAACATAATTAGTATAGAGACTAACAACGGGATCGCGCTTAATTGAATACTCTCTGTTTTCCGGTGAGTGAATATATGAGCTTCTTAACCAGTACTAAAGGTAATAGTAACGCTTTAGTATCAGTTTTGAAAACTTGGAGGATGTAGACTTTACCGTTTTACTATAAATTTTGTGTTTTTGGAATAAGAAAATAATTAATGGCTACATGATGTGAGGGTGAGCAGAGAGCGTGAAGCGCCAAATTTTTAAGTCCGTGCACACCTTCCGTGCCTTTTCAACATTAATCACTCTCTTCATACATTCACGATTCTGAATATTTTTGATGTTTCGGGTAGTATTCGACCTATTTGATCACATAATTTGTTAGTGATGGAAACAATTTCATGTATACTTTCAAAAACTAACTTTCACTATATTAAACTGCAATATTTTCTGTAAGGATCTATCTAAATATAGCGAATATTTGCTTTTGAGCGTCAGTAGCGAAGATTTTAATGCCAGATTTCGCTCCTGTTCTACTCCTGTCAAAGCTTAAGTATGATACAATTACATATTACTATATTCAAAAGATGATTCCAGTAGCGCAATATACAAACATTTAATGTTATCAGATACCCAAAACGTGTGGTATGTATGGTTCTCATAACCCTCAGTTACTCGAGGGTGCGAAGGGTATAGTTTTATTAGCGCAATAAATAGACATATGGGTGTCATAAACGACAATGCGTGTGTGAAGGTGATTGTTTCTTGTAAGATTTGACTTTGTAAGCTTATGATGCTACATTTCTGTTACAATTAATATGACAATATATACAATTGATACGAACTAAGATTAATGCTTTTGTATATTAAAATTATTAAATCTTTGGCATGCTGCAGCCTATAGTGGCCTAGATAAAAGTAAACACACTGGTGCAGATACCTTACCACTCCCAAGGGTGACTGCCTCGTTGTTTCAGTCGTCGTATACAAGAGGCTGATCTCCAGGTTTCTTGTTTTATCCCCGGGTCGGGAAATCGAAAAATTTAGGGTTTTTCTTGTAAGGAAATTTGCAGTAGCAGCTTGAAGTCTGGTGTCTGTGCCTCGGAGGGAATTGTCTCCGGTCGTCCAACCGGGCTACGACAGTGAGGAATGGTCTTGTGTGCTGTTATCTGCGCAATAGGCTAACAGTGGCCGCTGTGATCGAAATTCAGACAGGACTCCATTATTTCTGAGGTTTATGCTTTTGTAGGTATTATATATTGTACATCCATATAAAAATATATTCCATCTAGTAATAGAAAAGTCCAACTGTGTGTTGGATCTACTACGGCGCGTCGGAATAATATTTGCAAGATATCTTGCCCCCTGTACCTGTTTGCATAGGCAACTGTAATCTATATATCTATATTCCATCTTTTATTTTGCCGTATGCATATCCGGAACAATCATGCACGCTTAAATGTTTTTGCCTTTGGCGGCGTCGTGTGGCGGGTTGCTCACTTCCCTCTAAAATGGTCGAGGAGGGCAATGGCTGTCACATGCATATTATAGTGATTAAAATATCATTATTTGTTTAAGGCTTGGCACCGACTTCAAACCTATTAGTAAATAGCACATATAAATAATAGGTAGTATATAATTACAATTAAATCTTTATAATTTTTTACTTTTCAATTTTTTAAGTCGGTTTTTCTTAACGTAGTTATATTTATTTAATACTTTTTAGTTTATTGCTGCATTGTCAATTAGATTAATGTTCACATCTGTTAAATTTGTAAAATCTGACTCTTTTAGCTTTGTGACAATTTAAATTGTTTGGGTGTGTCCGATACAAAATTATTAGACGACTATACGAAATCAATAAAAAAAAAATATTTACGAAGGAGTAAACAAGCTGTGTTGTGTCGTCGATGAGTAAATTTGTCATTGTCACTTGTTGTCATCTTGTTGTCATACTCATTAGGACTATCTAGGACGTCAGTGAATTTAACGCACTGTATGACAACTCGCCTTTTATTCTTATTCCTTTAGTCTGAGGTGAAAGTAAGTAAAAAAATGCTCATAAAACAAAAACTGATAGGCCTATCTGAATCAAATTTTTATGGGACCAATTTGAAACTATTCCGCATCAAATAAAAAAAGAATTACGTAAATCGGTCCAAAAATCTCAGCGAAATTCGCGTACATACATAAAAAAAATATATACCGGCCGAATTGAGAACCTCCTCGTTTTTTGAACTCGGTTAAAAATCAATTGCTGTGCGTTAGTCTCGCTAAAACTCGAGAACGGCTGAACGGATTTATCTTATCTTGGTCTATGGAGGTGAGAAAAAATCGAATAATTGCCGGGAAAACCCTAAAAACAGCCCTTTTCTTTTTTCCATACAAACGTTTTCTAACTAAAAGGTAGAGTCAATTTGAGCTTTATAGCTATCATACAAAGTTCATATTAAATTACAAGCACTCACTGTTGTTGAAGCAATGTAGGTGTTCCTAACGTCAAACCAGTTTGACGTTTCTGTTCAGGATAATTTTTTGACCCCGACTTTAAAATAGGTAGGAACAAAAAACTGCCAAATCATTTTTTTTTGACAGGACGAAGTCTGTCGGGTCCGATAATTTTTTTTATAAAATAGCACACCGAGTTTGCCTTATTTTCGAATTGTAAGAATTTTGTATGAAAGTTTTGTTCCCTTGCCATGTTCGCTTAACACTATCGACGACTGCACTTACAATGTATTTGAACAACACGCTTGTTTATCAACATCATAACATAAAAAATATCGTGTCTCCTTCGGTTCGAATCGGAAAAAGTTTTTACAATATTTCAGGATCAAGATGAACTATATTTTTAAAAGAGCTTCTATTGACGGTTGTCATGGAAATTGTGCAAACGCTTCAATGAAATACAAAACAAACTAAAACTAGAGAGCCAGTGCCTGTTGTAACTGACATGAATTCTGTCGAAACCATGTTGTTTCGATGCAACTTGGACATGTAAGCCATTAGATTTTATGGCTCCTTAACTGATGGACACCATACCTTATTGCAAGGTTTGGTAAATGTCAAATTACGTAACGCATTATAGAATTGAACAATACCATGTCATAACCAATGTTTGAACATTTTTTTGTTTCGGAAATATTGAAGCATGTTCTTAGGTTTTCGCGAGCTACACTCATTAAAATAAAACAATTTTTACGGATTTATCTCGCGTATATTAAACTAAAATGATTTTTAAAATCAACCCGACGTTTCGGTCGCTTTTCAGCTTCCGTGGTCTCGGGCAGACTGAGGTGACATTTGTCTGACAGAAGTTTGAAAAAATTATATGTAGCTACCTCCATCGATTTCGTAAACGCCTTGCGTAGCGTTCAGGATTAACACAATAATTACTTATGGCACCCGGCACATTTATCTGCCGTTGGCTCATCTCTATTTCAGAGAGCACGAGGCATCTGTGACGACCACCATCTTCAGGGGGAGCTGAAGCACCTACGCCAGGTGCTACATAACAACAAGCTCCATGTACCACCCGTCCGTCACAGAGGCCGTGTGAAACCACCTACAGTAGAACGACAACCAGCTATACTACCTTACGTTAAGGGTGTGCAGATAAAATCAGCAACATTTTAAAAAAGAATTCATTTAAACAGTTTTCAAACCATATAAAAAGATTCATCAGTATTTAAGACCCCTTAAAAGTAATATTCCATTACAAAATTCTGGCATTTATAAATTAGATTGTGATTGTGGACTCTCATATATTGGTCAAACGAAGAGAGCTGTATCCACCCGCGTTAAAGAGCACATTGTTGATGTCAAAAACCGAAGAACAGGGAGGTCTGCAGTCTGTGAACACATAGCGGATAAGCCAAACCATTACATCCGGTTTGATAAAATTCAAATACTTGCTAGAGAACACAAACCCATTCCACGAATGGTACGCGAGGCTATTGAAATTAAAAAACACCCAAATTTCAATAGAGAAGATGGATGGCGATTATCAACATCATGGGATCCCATACTAAGCAAGATTAAATCCCAGCCGCAGCAGTCTGCAAGACCTCAAGATGCCATAAGTAATTATTGTGTTAATCCTGAACGCTACGCAAGGCGTTTACGAAATCGATGGAGGTAGCTTACATATAATTTTTTCAAACTTCTGTCAGACAAATGTCACCTCAGTCTGCCCGGGACCACGGAAGCTGAAAAGCGACCGAAACGTCGGGTTGATTTTAAAAATCATTTTAGTTTAATATACGCGAGATAAATCCGTAAAAATTGTTTTATTTTAACATGTGAAAAGAATCAGTGTGTACTTAGTACCTCGGTACTGAATTCTTGTTTTTTTTGCACGTTATTAGTTTTGTAAAATGAAAGATGGAGTAATGAGTTGGCATCTAGGCATTGACTACATCACCAACCGCAACATTTTTTGGAATAAAAGAATACGTTATCCACAGATTCAGGATAGAGTATTTCAATGCCCGATGGACATACAAGGATCTTATTTCACTGACCATGTAATAAAATCGGAAGCGCGGCCTGACACAGTAGTGCGTTTGTTTCACAACTTGTGGTCGTAAAAAATACAGAGGTTTCGTTTCGCATTTCAATCGTGCTTTTTTATTTTTGAAAGAATCAAAGCCGAACATACTATCGTTGTAGTTCTGCTTGTCACCGATGTAATGTGTAGTATTTTACAGTACTCAACAATTAATATTGCACATCGTGCCTGCGAAAGAGACGATCGGCTCGTTTCGACTTCGTAGAACGTTATCTCTGTTGCACACTGCCTACGTAATCACTGACATTGGTCAGACTGATAGTGGTCAAAACTAGATCAAAATGGTCGACAAACGTCAAATAGGTACGGTGCGAAATAGATAACGCTCTACCGACCCGAAATAAGCCGAAGTCTCCTTCCTAGGCTTAATGTGCAATATTTATTGTTGAGCACTGTACGTCATTACTTAGTCTAATAAATACGAGATTAATTTTAAAAAAAGTGTTATGATAATTACTGGCGGTAGAGCTCCAGTGACGGAGCTCGCGTAGGCACCACCGCATTACCTAATATACTTGCCGCTAAATGGTAGTGTTCAACACTATCGTATTCCGGTCAGGTGGTAATGTACGACTCTGTAATTTCCGACACAGAGGCATAACACCTTAGGCCTTACACCTTAGTTTGGGTGTCTATAGGCTGCAGTCATCACTTAACATCAATGTGTACTGCTTGTTTGTCACTTTCATGATATAAAAAAATAGGTATGTATTAGATTTTTATTGTGTTTTCTCTTAAATCAATTTAAACAGTATTATTTCTTGCCACTTTCACAATCTACAGAAATAGATTACATTGACAGATATACTACACACGTACAAGCACCAATTTACATAAAAAATATGTAAATATTTCGCAAATAAAGAATGAACTCAAAACCTATAAATTTGGATTATGAACATAAAAGAATGATTTATAGTTGAACTTTAAATATCCGATGGACATCAAAAGAATGGCATTTCACAATGGTCAGCAAAAGCCGGAAGCGTGTTCAAAGGGCCAGTTTGGCGTTTATTTCACAAAGTGTGTTTTAAAAGAATACATAACAGATGTAAAAATTCATATTTTGCATTTCTCGCAATAATATGCTGTTAAAATGGAAGAAAAATGGTAAGAAAAAACTCGACTCGAGAAAGATTTGAAGTCTATACAATAACTTTGACTTTAGAAGTAGAATCCGATTGAAAAAAAATATATTAGTCAGTTAATTAAAAATTATAATTGGTCAGTGACTGACATAGTTAAATACCAATTAATTTTAATGTCAGGCGATTCACCTACATTTTACACGATTTCTCGTGTGCCCCATAGTTTAATAAGAAACAGGGAGTAAGAGCTCTAAACAGCTCTAAACATCGAGTGATTCCGACTATTTGTTAAATAAACATAAGTTTTACGTAATTTATCTAACAATAAGTATTGTTCGCATTCAGACTGAGTTATACCAGGCACGATTAAGCGTAGTGCAATAAGTAGTTTATCCCTAATTATAAAAGTGCCTGAGTGGTAGGAGTGTAAATAGTTCTAAATCATGTAAAACGTAATTTTACCCCTTTAGTCTCCGATGGGGTAGGAAGTAATAAATGCATACATTCAAGCGTTTGTGTAATCTTCTTGCTCGCCATCTGTTAATCTGTTACATTTTCACCCGTGTTACAAATGGAGAGCCTATTGAAATCTCCGAGAACATTATCAAACTCTGATGGGGGACATTGGGAATTAGCCAGGAAATCTACAACTCCCAATAGCACTATGATAGCCTCCGATACCACTTTACAGTGGTAGAAGGCACTACATGATTTAGAAATGATAGAAAGCCTCAGTAAGACTACTTACTAAGACAGTTAATCATTACTAAATCATGTAGTGAAATTTGATCGTTTCAATATCTTTCCCAATTAGAAACACCACACTGAAACCTTAGATTCAGACACTTCACCTACTAAATCCATCATCCGATGGGTGAACATCAAAAGAATGGAATTTCACAATGGTCAGCAAAACCGGGAAGCGTATTCAAAGAGCCGGTTGGGCATTTGTTTCACAACGCGCGGTCCGTACCTTTAAATAACGAGTTAACGATTGTTACAATGGTTTTTCGTATCTACCTTTGTGCTGGAATTGCTTCCTGGTATTAAGATAGAACTAGCCTGTGAGATAGATGTTCTGGGCATGAACATTGAAAATGGTTGATTGCTAAAATTCTGAATCTTTTTTTTTGTCCTAAAGTGTCAAACAAGCGTGCAGTTTACATTAATAGAAAGTGAACATTATACGCCTATAAATATCTACAGATACTTTAATGTAGATACGTTGCAAGTTGATGTGCCTCTGCGCCGAAAATTACAGCGATTATGAGGATCTTGAACAAATAGCGCGGTGAGAGTGGTGACTTGTATTACAAGTGAGACATCGTCTCACTTATTCCATGCAGCAGTACTCTCCAATTCAAGGTCATAACGACTAATGAATGTTTTTATCATTGTTAACTCATATATTTGTAAAATGATGTCGGAGAGGCAAATAAATTGATTTTTACTTTATATGTAGATCGAACACTTATTTGCCATTTTCATGACATAAAAATACCATCTCATTCTAGAGTGCCGAAAGCTACCGTTGCTTCGTTCGAGTTCGTATTGGTTACGATGCTCAAGTTCCAGTGGAGCGTTAGTTTTACAATGTGCGATTTATTTCTTTTATAAGGTAAGGAGTTATCGAATGTGACAACAGTTTTTTCGTATCTACTTTTATGCTGAAATTACTTGTTGGTATTAAGATAGAAGTGGCTTGTATGATAGATGTTCCAAACAACGAACAGTGAAAATGATTGATTGATTAGACGCTGAAAATTTAGTTTTGCCGGGAGTAATAAACAATCCATATTTTCTTATCAAGTGTAGTGAAGTGTTAGTGAAGGTAACATAGCGAGAATACCACCAATTTACTTACAATAAATGTGCCTTAAAATTTAGTAGTGCCGAAAATCGAAGGCACTACGCCTCTCCTTATGTGTCTCAAATGGTAGTACTCAATTTTCAATTTTGACAATGGTATACTGCCTTGTCATTTAAAGCACAGATGTCTCATAGGTGGTAATGCATCTGCATGTAAGCCTGTATTTTTTATTGAGATGTCTAAGAACTGCGGTGTTCACTTACCATCAATATGAACCGTTCATTGTTTGCTGATTTTATGGCATAAAAGAAGTTCAGATGTCTAGTTTATTATTAGGTATTTTTAAGCCTTGGCCTTCCTGGGTTTCTGCAACCATCCACGTTACCAATTCAGGTAACGTGGATGGTTGCAGAAACCCAGGAAGGCCAAGACTGTTTTATTTTTAAAGAAAAATGGAAAGAAAAATTTGACTTCAGGCGAGACTCGAACTCGCGACCTACTAGGAATCTAGTCCAGCCGCTCTTCCAATTGAGCTACTGAAGCCCTGCCCGATTTGTCAAATCTTTCCTTCACATCTATTGCATTGCTTTATGGTAGCAGTAGCGCCATCTATTACCAACTATGCTAGTTAGGCAACCGATATAATAGACTTTTCAGTTTATTGAATATCGTAAAGAAGTCGCTTTTACCCTTAATAATTGTTTTTATATTATTTCGCATTAACACATGCTTGTGAAATATATTTTATTTTTAAAGAAAAATGGAAAGAAAAATTTGACTTCAGGCGAGACTCGAACTCGCGACCTACTGGGAATCTAGTCCAGCCGCTCTTCCAATTGAGCTACTGAAGCCCTGCCCGATTTGTCAAATCTTTCCTTCACATCTATTGCATTGCTTTATGGTAGCAGTAGCGCCATCTATTACCAACTATGCTAGTTAGGCAACCGATATCCGATTCCAACAGGGCTTCAGTAGCTCAATTGGAAGAGCGGCTGGACTAGATTCCTAGTAGGTCGCGAGTTCGAGTCTCGCCTGAAGTCAAATTTTTCTTTCCATTTTTCTTTAAAAATAAAATATATTTCACAAGCATGTGTTAATGCGAAATAATATAAAAACAGGCCAAGACTGACCTACCATGACCAAGTAAATCGAGCACTGTTTGTGGGTGGGGTCAAAAGTTTTAGGTAGGTGTGCATGTATGAAGAGAATGATGAATGTAGAAGAAGCACGGGTGGTGTGTCAGGACCAGGATATCTGACGCTTCTCACTCTCCGCTTTCCCCGTATGGCTTGGCGTGCAGACAGATACATACTCATACATAACAATTAATGTTAAGTGCCTTGAAGACTGTGTACGCATTTGGCAAGTTTATTATTTAGCTAGCTGTGTGCCTCGACTTCACACGTTCAAAAAACAACTTCCTTGTTATTTTGGATCATAATTGGCTCAGCGGCTTGGTTATGGAACCATAACAAATAGACTCTCACCAGACAAATCCAATAAAACGTTCAAGACTCAGTCGGCTGTTTGTTTCACAACGTGCGGTCATTCGTTCCTTCAAATAGACGTTAACGAGTGAACGTTGTTTTTTTTGGTAAACCACCTCTGTTTATTGCTTCCTGGCGTTAGGAGATAGCTCGCCTGATAGATGTTCCGGACAACGAATACTGAAATTGATTGATATAACGTTGAACGGTTGAGAAATATAGTTAGTATAAGATTTTCTAGAAATAAGTATTAGGTTAGGATCCCACTGCAGAATCATATCGTTCATCCAGATATGCTGCAAACCTATTTTTACGCATATTTATAATCTAGAGAATATATATCCACTAGGTTGCCTATCGAAAATTAGCCGCAAGTATTTTTAGTTAAATATTTTATTTTTAACAGCCAACAACTTTTTTTTTCATTTGGCTCCTGTATATTATAATACTGAGAAAAAAATAGCTTTAATTTGATATATAAATAATACATGTACGTTATGGACATAAAAATTTATCGGGGTGCAACGAAAATATGAAGGGGCGGCCAAGTGCGCAACGGCAGCCGTGATTTTTCAGAGTACTTATACATATTGCCGTGAAGTGGACGATATTTTGATAAAAAAACAAGTTAAAAAAAATCTTTCCGATAAAATTATTAAAAAAAATACTTGTTGCCAATTTTTCGATTGGCAACCTAGTGGATATATATTCTCTAGATAATAAATATGCGTAAAAATTAGGTTAAACAGTAAGGCAGTAGGATCCTAATCTATATGTACCAAATGGCGTACTAGATCGCCATCGTATTATAACATTATAACAAATATCCGTATAACTGTGGTGTGTGTGATATCCCATTAAGTGAACTATTAGCGTATCATAAAGAAAAATATTATTGCTCCAGTTTGATGGTATTGCCTGCGCAATAGTGGACGGTAGGAAGAAAATTTGAATAAACGCTCAATTTCGTTAAGTACATAACAACTTTGCTACCTATTCAATGAAACAAAAAAATTGAGTTCGGTAATTATTGATATAAAGATGCGTTTAAAGATACTTTGCGTACAATATAATATATGTGCAATCAAATGGTAGTATTCAGGATTAACGGGTTCCGACCTTAGTGGCGGGAATGCATCTACATTTTGAGGTCTGGTTCTTATTGTTAATTGTTACAACGACTTTTTCTTTGCATTTAGTCTTGAGTAAACTGTGTGTAATATATCTGTGTATATTTATGTAATATTGAAGACAAAATATTTTACTGGTAGTAGAGCTCCAGTGACGGAACTCGCGGGCGTAGGCACCACCGCATTACACTTGTCGCTAAATGGTAGTGTTCAGTACTATCCTGTTCCGATCAGGTGGTAATGTACGGCCCTGTAATTTCCGGCACAGAGGCATAACACCTTAGACCTCAGAAGTGGTAACGCATCTGCATTTTTACTTCCGGTTTTTGTGTAAGTGTCTTTAGGCTGCAGTCATCACTTAACACAGCACAGCATGCTTGTTTGCCTCTTTCATGAGATAAAAAAAATATTCAGCAGCAGTACCGGCAAAAAACTCTCGTACACAGAATAATCCTCTGTAGGTAACATAGTCTTAGAAGAAAAATAAGGTAACGATCCAAGCATGAAAAATTCCATCACGAAAGTGAGATAATTGTCCAGCCCTATTCGCCGTCACAGCTAATCTTTGACAACAATCAATCATCCCTCTCATCACGTCAAATGCTCCAATATATATTTCGCCCTTTTTCGCTTCGCAAATGATAATGCTATACTGTTTATAAATGTCCCTTTTCTATCTTTCTTCTTGCTTGTGTGCAGTTTATGAGGTCTTATAATTTATATACAACACGAGTTATTGTCCGTCATCTATAAATACAGCTCTTAGAGAGACAGGATTTAGACCTCTAGTTTTTGTTTAGGTGTATATAGGCTGCAGAAATTACTTAGGTATATATACTGCCAGCAGTAAATCTTGACTCAGATTTATTTGCTGTCGTATTATCTTGTACACCCTAGATAATGTATCTTGGCCTAGCCTTGTTCACTAGACTGAGACATCGGATATCTGTGCATTTTCTACCGCCACTATAATGGTGAGTGCTCTGATAAACTGAACCACCCGCCAAAGAAAAAAGTTCCACCGGAAAAGATTCGATACTTGGAAGTGCTCAACTGTCCGATTTGCACGTTTATTTTTACTCAGAACTTGCAAATTGTGGAACGAGGTGTTCTCCCAGTACTACAGTTTCCTTCAGGGTTCTTCGAAATTGATATCAAAAGAGGCCTTCAGAGCTAGCAGCGCGTTGGCAACTACCCTGGTGTTGCAAATGTTCATAGACGACGGTTATCATTTTAAGCCCGTATACTTGTCTATTAAAAAAAAATATATTAAAAAAAAATTAAAATTGCCGATGGCGGTACGAAGTTTACCGTGTAAGCTAGCATATAATATTTTTTGTAAGAATACAAACCTTCCAAACAGATAAAGCAGCTTATCCATCCATTAGGTTTTCCGACGTGTTGACTGCTGGAAATAGCTTTTTGATGTCCATGTTGTGCAGCATTAATTTTACCGTGCACGTATTACTTAATATACCTACAAACCATTATATTATACGAATTGTTATGGAATAAAGAATATTGTCAGCTAATGTGAGTGATTCTTCTTTACTTTACAAACATCATATATTATACTTTGGTGCTGAGATGCTCACTGAATAGGTAAAAGAAATTGAACCAAGCAGGGAATCAACGAGTCACGAGTCCTGATGCTGAATAATTCATTTAATCCATTTAATAGGGTTAGCTAGCACACTAAATAGACTAATGTAGAAGACCGTTAACTCATTGTATAAAAGATTTACGTGACGCAAATCTTCAGCTAGGAGTATGATTATATTCATATAAATGATGATGGAAGATTAATGTGAGTTCGTAGAGACATGCACTATTTGCTTAAAGAACTAAGACTTTGTTTTAAAAGTTTTATTACCAATACTACAGTCTTTACGCTAGTTTCAAACGGATCGCATGAATTTAAAACAGGAACCCAATAAAAGTTGGTACATTTCAATACACTAAATTAATTCTGATATTTTCTTTTATACATATTATATTTTATACATTACGTAAAGTAAAGGTCTTATTTACTGAATAAAAAATTCACAGAGTATAAATATTCGTTTGTAGTCTTAACTTAGGTACATTTTAATGTTACATTTATATTATTTAACTATACATTAAAATCTACAGAATTTTGACAGTATTATACACAAATACTTACGTTATATTCATATAACCAATTTCTTACGCTACTTAAATAAATCGATAATCACAATGAAATATTTACCCTTATTTTAAATTAAATTGCAACGTTATACGTTCCAAGATGATATTAGACTAAAAAGACTACAATTTTGAATTGATAAGTTGTATTTACTAACAAATTAGTATGTTATACCTATATCTTTGATAAAAATCAACAATGTAATAATACACTATCAACATAATTAAATTTAAATAAAGTTGAAGGTACATTTAAAATGACGAATATTATAACGTGACGATTTCCTATAAGAATTTTCAGAATCTCAAAATAAATTTTCTTCCATCTTTCGTAAAACGAAAATATGACTAAAATTAACGGGAAAATGAGCCCAGTAACAGAACTTTTTCGATTATCACACATTTCGTTATTGATAGCTTGTAGCTCGTAATAATTCATTCCCGTCAGCCAAACTTCGGGAAAGAAGTTTCCAATACGATGAAGGTACATAAAAGGTTTCATCCAAACGTGAGTGGCATCACTTGATATCATTCAGAAGGAATCAAATTGGAAAAAAATGATCCCAAAATAAAATATTGTATACACGACAATTTCACTATGATTGTCATCTATTCACATTGCTTGAATTGTGGTTTGGTTTTGTCTGTTATAGTATTTATATCCATATCCGTAGTTTGTTGCGCTTCAACGTTTGGTGCGGCAAAATTATCATATGAGATGTATTGAGGAGCTTGTTGAGTTTCAAATTTAGCGATAACCGGACGTTTCTTAGTTTTAATATAACCTAAAGCTGAGACTAAAACAATGAAAACTATGAAGCCTATACAGCAGCCCACAACCAAACTAAGTCTTCTTGTCAATATATCAGCTATACCCATATAAGTGTTAGAAAATGGACTGTCTAAAGCTGCACCAAATATCTCTATTGTGCTAACAGTAGTGCATTTACTAGTATGCGAATCATTCATTTGAGAACGTAAATGTGTAAAAATCTGTTCATCTCCATACAGATTGATACTTGAATTTTCCATTGAAGGGGCGATTCTTGCATCTGGAATTGATGAATCTGTAATTTTGCCAAAATCACCAATTGCTATAACGCAAATTGTATATCTCGCTCCTGGTGTTAAGTGATTGAGCCTCGTCGCCTTAGCTGTGGCATTCAGGACTTTCCCTCGTATCTGTGACAAATAAATAAAACGGTCAATTTTTGTTTTTTTTTTGTTTAACACTCGTATTCATGAAATGTCAGTCAGCTATTTGTATTGAGCGTTGTAAAACTTTGCGGGTCGTGTAAACCATTGTTAAAAAGAAGATTTAAATGGATTTACAGAACAACCGAAAATCCATGGGCGAGAAACATAAATATTTTTTATGGTCCATTGAAGTGATGCACAGCCTTTGTATTCAAATGTTTGTTGTAATGGTAACTGTATGTACTTATGTAACTTGTTTTAGTCAATATGACAAAATACAATCTTGTATGTAAACGATGTTCAATATTCATCAATTGTACAAGTAGTAGGACACAGTAACAAAACTGTAAATATAACTGTCTCAAATTAAATAACGTATACTTACAATCGTTGGCGTCTGTTCTCCAAAATAAGCCACTTGATACCCGATTAAACCGCTTTGATTGCGGCTTTGCCAAGAGACTATAACTGAATATGTTTGAATGTCTTGTATAGCAACACGGATAACAACGGGTATATCGCATAATTTCTGGGATGGCAGTTCTAAAAACCTATATCCGTGAAGCTCTTCTGGATGTTCACAACGTAAATGACTACTGCCTTTTAATACTATTTTAAAGTGATCTTGCATCCATTTCCATAAATCTTGAGATTCACAATTGCACGTCAGTGGATTTTCTGAAAAATAAAATTACATTCAAACGAGTTTCGATATCGAAATGTTTACGGTTGAGTAACTGGTCTAGAACAACTGCGGTTTTACCATGTATAATGTACATAAAATATTTGTTTAACATAGAATAATTAACGCTTAGAAATGTATCGTGTTAATTGACTTTAACTATATCAAGTTGAAGTTTGTTTGTTCAAAATGTTCAGATGTTTGAATTAGAGATCAAATTCAAGAAAATCTTGATAAAGATCATAATCACAAGCCGGAGACAAATAAAAAACTGGCATTGAGATAAATGAGAAGATGACCACAAATGAGCTTGTTTATATACAAATATTTTCATACTAATGTTTGCTTTATGTTAATAACGAAGTTAGTCTGTGCTAAATAAATAATAAAACACCTCATGTTTTTTATGCGTTTGTACATTGCCTTTAACTCCTTGCAAGTAAACTGTAATTATTATTTCTTGTTCTCAAAAAATTAAGAAACTGTGAGTTTTGCAAAAGAAAAAAAAACCAATGCTTAAATAAAGTTCAGTTTAAATATGTTTTTACATACCGTCAAAAGAAATTGTTTTCACTTGCGTTTCCAATGCCATGAGCATTTTCATATGGATGATTTCAAAATAGTTCCGACTCAAATCTACATGTGCAATTTTATTCAACTTTCGAAATGCATCTGCTGATATGGCTGATAGCCAGTTTCCACTTAAATTAAGATCCGTGAGGCTGTGAAGGTTTCGAAATATATCTTTACTTATTCTTGTAATATGATTGAACGAAATGTCCAACTTCTGCAGAGCTTGTAAGTCTGCTGTAAACTCTTCAAGTTCCCTGATGGTGTTCTGTGAGATGTTTAAATATCTTGTTGAATACAATCCCTGGAGTCTTTCTCTTGGAATATTTTCTAATTTATTTTGGCTCAGATCCATAATCTCCAAATTATGTAACTTCGAAAAAGCACCCGGTGACAGACGAATTATACAATTGCGTGAAAGTGTTAATCTCTTTAACGAAGGAAAGTTTTCAAAGTCTTTACTAGTAATGATGGTCAAGTTTGTATCCATTACAACCAGTTCTTCTAACATCGGAAATTGTTTTATGGGATATGTTTGTAGCAGTTGAACAAGAGAATTTGAAGACATGTTAAGTGTTGTAAGAGCCGGTAAAACAGCTTCGGACAGACCGTTACTAGGAATGTGCTTAAATAAATTTCGAGATAAATCAATTTCTCTTAAGCCTAATGAATGCTGAAAAAAATTCGGTGGTAGAACTGTGAGCATATTATTATTAAGATTTAAAGTAACAAGATTTTTTAATGAAGGGGAATTAAAGCCGTTGAGTATTGAAATACGATTATTGCATAAATTCAATGTTCTCAAATTCTGCAATCCTATAAATTTGAAAAAATCTACACTATGTAACTGATTGTGACATAAGTCTAAAACCTCTAATGAAGTAACGTTGAAAAGTGCCACGTGAGGAAAATCCGTAAAACTATTTCCTTTCAAGTTTAGTTCCTGCAATATAGTAGTATAGGCAAATACATCTTTATGTAAGTCTTTAAGGCTATTAAATGCCAAGTTTATTCGCAATAGATTCTGATTTTTTATAAATGTTGCTGGACGCAATTGCGATATGTTTGAAAGTTCTAGTGATAGTGATTGAAGTGAGGGTAAATGTGAGAATGTATTATTCTCTAATACGGTAAAATTATTTTGCGACAGTATTAGGGACTTCAACCCTGGTATCTGTACTTGAATTATACTTTCCCAGGTTAAAAAATTGTTATTCATATCTAAATCACTTAGATTGGGTAAGGTCTTTAATGCGTTCTTCTCGATTACTGTTATTGAATTTTTACCGAGCTTTAATTGTTTTATTGGAAGTGTGGAAATATCAAAATCTAAAATTACTATTTCATTATGAGATAAATCTAACATTTTTAGTTTCACTAAATATCTAAAGGTATCTCTCGAAACCTGTTTTATATTATTACATTGCATGTACAGTTCTTCCAACGTTACAAGATTATAAAATGTCTCATTATTTAGTTTTGTAAGCTTATTATTACTTAAGTCTAAATATTTTATTTTTCTTAAATGCATAAATGTCTTATCTTCAATATATACAATACTGTTATTTTTAAGATACAGCCTTTGAATGTTAAACAAATCATTAAAAAGATTCGAAGTCAAAACTTTAATATTATTTTGAGTTAGCCACATTATTTGAACATTAACTTGGCCTCTAAGAGAGCTATTTTTCAGTAATGATAGGTAATTTGCATTTAACTGAATGGAAACTAAAGACGAATTTCTATTTGGAAAAACATCACCCATTGCCGTCAAACGATTACCCTGCAAATTTATATGTTGCAGATTTCTAAGTGTGATAAAGGCGTGAGAATCGATATTTTGTATAAGATTATTTTGTAAATGCAACTCAAGAAGACCAGGCAACGGACTAAATATATTTCGTTTTATATGACTTAGCCTGTTATTTTGTAGTCGTATTTCTCTTAATTCAACTAAGTTTTCAAATATTAATTCATCTAATTCATTTATTTCATTGTTATCTAAGCTTAGTGTTACTAGTTTACGATTTGATTTAAAAATATTATTAGGAAGTTTCTTCAAAAAATTTGTTCCCATATGTAGTTGTGTCAAGTTTTGTAAGGTAGAGAAGCAATTTTCATGTAACAATTGTATAGCGTTATGTTCTAAATTAAGAACTGTCAAGCCTAATGTATTTTGAAACGCATTTTCTGGTATTTCAAGTATATTATTTTCCGCCAAAAATATTTCTGAGAGCTGGTGTAGATTTGAGAATACACCTTTGACTTGATGTAAATGGTTATGACTTAGATCTATTGTGCGGATGTTATGGTTCTTTTGGAAAGTATTTTTGGCTACATTTATAATCTTATTACGACTTAAGTCTATTGTTTCTAATTGTTCTAAAGAATAAAATGCTTCTTCATCGATATCTTGTATCTGATTACTGAAAAACGTTAATGTTTTTATATTAGGCATACAACGAAACCAATTCTTTGCAATTCTCGTGAATAAATTGGAATTTAAATCTAAAGTGAATAGATTCGGTATTGTATTATTCAAGTTATCTGGTACCGAATTTATTCTGTTCCAAGCAAGTCTTAAATTGCTTAGTTTGACTAGATTTCCTAAAGCTTTCAAGGGAAAGATGGTCAAAAAGTTTTCAGTGATATCTAACTCTGTCAAAGTTAAGTCCAAATTGTTAAATGCACTTTCTGAGATATTGACAATTTTATTGCTCTTTAAATTGATCTTCTTCAATTTAAGATCCTTGAAAATGTTTGCTGGAACATCTTTGATGTCATTGAGCTGTAAATCAAGTGTTTCAATATTATATAGTTCGAAAAATGATTCATGCGGAACCCTGCTTAATTTACTAGAAATTATGCTTAAAGATCCCAGTGAATCACGGAGCGATATAAAAGCATTAGGGCTTATTTGGTTTATACTGGATTGTGAAATTTGCAAGCTGTTTATTTTTACATGTGACGGAAAAAGGTCCGCTCTTAATTCTGTTGTTGAGCTTTCCAAATCATAAATTGATAAAGATTGGATGATTCCTTTTATCTTCGATAGTACATTTTTCACAACGCCGGGGGTCGCACTAGGGCACTCCAGAAATAACCCTGAAAATATTCTTAAATATAATTATTGCACACAGACTCAACGAATTCGAAAACTTCCTGTTCTGTCAGATATTTCCTTACCTTCTTTGAAGTTATAACAAGGACAAATTGGGTTCTCCGTGAGGCTTGGGCATTGTGATTGTTCTTCTCCTTGCAGTATCGGAATATGGGTGATAATTAGAAAGACATATACTCCATATTCTATTATAGACGAGTGAGTAAGTATGCCCATAATGCTTTGACGTCATTTCAATAACATATTGCATTCGGAGCTCCAAGTCGTTGATCTTCTTTGATTCTAAAAAAGAAAAAAATATATTTGTGAATCATATATCAGACGTAGTGTTCCTTATCAATAAACAATTTTATACAACGGATTTCAATTTGTCATTAACTTACGCAAAGTAACGCGAAATTCAATAACAAAATTAAATATTAAGTAAGTAACAATGCTGTTCTGATTGTTAATTGAGTAACATAAAAAAAAACATTTATTTTAAACAAAGAATCTAATAATAAAATTCAATTGCCGGTGATTTTATATTTTTTTCTTCGAAAATTCAATATGTATTGTTTTATTTATATGCATGTATATGTAATAAATGATCAATATAATTAAAATGCTGACATTTTTGTCATTTACGTTTAATTTCACTTGTTTAAAAGTTTAAAAAAATGTCGATTATAGGTCAGATTTCTACCTGTTTCGGTCTCTTCAAAATTCTTTATGCAATGTTAGGTTAACATCACGAGAGGACTGCCAAATCCACTTGTCGCGGTATTTTGATGAGAAGACCCAAAATTTTTATAGCAATGGGATCATGTCCCTACCTACAAGATGGCAAAAGGTTATCGAACAAAATGGTACATACATACTTTAGTTAAATTTAAATAAACTATATTAAAAAATGTTTTGAATTATCTTAAAAAATGCGAAGAAACTTTTTCCCCAACCAATATATACACAGGTGAACAAATAAAACCTCTAAAATTAAACAAAGGAAAAGAAGAGTTGCTCCCTGATATACCTAACTCGCTGGAAATGGGACTTAATTAATCGCTTGTTCCTGTGTAGGTATGTGATCACTTTCGTTGTTAATATAGGTTCCCTGGTTCCTAAACGTCGACGATTTGTAATGCTATCGGAAAAATAGTTCGTTTGCGTTGATATCCATGTATTTTACCAATGTTGTAAATAATCTCTGTCAGTTTTTATTCTAATAATTGACAATGTACTTACAGTACAGTTGGAAATAAAATAATGTGAGATTTTTGTAAAACGATTTCCGCTAAATAGTGCAGACAGAGATTTTCTTTTTATGTAATGGAAGTGGCAAACAAGCATGCAGTTCACATTGATGTTAAGTGATGACTGCACACAAAGACCAATGTCAAAATGCAGATGCGTTACCACTCCTGAGGCCTAAGGTGTTATGTCTCTGTGTCGGAAATTACAGGGCCGTACATATAATATCTATACTACTACTTACTAATATTATAAGCTGAAGAGTTTGTTTATTTGTTTGCTTGAATGCGCTAAGCTGAGGAACTATTGGTACGATTTGAAAAATTATTTCAGTGTTAGATAGCCCATTTATCAAGGCTATATAACATCACGCTAAGATGAATAGGAGAGAGTAAGTAACATTGCAACCGCGCGAAGCCGGGGTTAGTTATACTATAACCCCCTTATTCATAAACGTATTTCAGCTAAAGTGTTGCTAATCTCTCCTTTGTCTTTTTCTATCCTGCACATTTGACAATGCAACTGACAAAGACAAAGCATTCTATAGCTAAAACGTATCTAATGTACGTTTATGAATAAGGGGTAAGAGTATAAGGACGGTATTGTAAAGCCACTATAATTAAACAACGAAAATACCGTATTCCTTTCTAATTTAAGTAACCCGCTGAAAATGGGACGTAATTAATCGCTTGTTCATGTGTATGTAAACACTTTTGTTGTTTATATTTGTTCCCCGGTTCCTGCACACGTAAACGATTTGTGATGGTATCGGAAAAATAGTTCGTTTGTGTTGATACTCATGTGATTTGCTAGCATTCTTTCAACGTTTAATGAAGTTTTTCTTAAGTTCACTCGTATGTGTTATTGCGAAAAATAAATAGTACAATTTAAAGGGAACAGCGACATCTTAACGATATTGTATAAACTGCAGTCTATCATATCGGTTGTATTGTTATTAATTGGTTATCAATGGATGTCGTTCACCGACCTAAAATCGGTTAAAAATCAAAAAGGAAGAGCAAAATTTGACGCATCGGTGTGGGACTTCAGTAGCTTAGTGGTAAAGCGGCTGGACTGGATATCCTGAGGTCGCAGGTTCGATTCCTGGCCGAAGTCAATGTTTGTTTAGGGTCTAAGTGTTTGTGTGTGTATTGTATTTGTGCACCGGCTCCCATGACACAAACTTATAAATAGTATTGGACTATGAGTGTGAACGTATTATAAAGCGTGTTATTATTACTATATATCATTTTAAAGGCAAAATCTGTTTCAATTTTGAATGAAAAAAGAGAAACCTACATCATGTTAAACATATTGTCATTTCTAAATAAAATAATGCAGGCCATTTTTGTCTCATTTCAGTTCAAAAGCACAAACAGGGATTTCCTCCAACAATATTTGTATATTGGAGTAAATGCATATTCGTCCATTTTGAGAACAAAAGTGCTAGTGTAAGACCTGAATAATTAAACAAAGGAAACACATTGTGGTATTATAATTTAAGTAATCCGCTGGAAATGTAACTTAATTAATCGCTTGCTCGTGTGTTTTTTTTTATGTAATGAAAGTGGCAAACAAGCGTGGAGTTCATATTGATGTTAACTGATTACTGCAGCCTATAGACACCCACACAAAGACTATAGGTCAAAATGCAGATGTGTTACTACTTCTGAGGCCTAAGGTGTTACCTCTGTGCCGGAAATTACAGGGCCGTACATTACCACCTGACCGGAACACGATAGTGCTGAATACTGCCATTTAGCGGCAAGTATATTAGGTAATGCGGTGGTGCCTACGCCCGCGAGCTCCTTCACTGGAGCTCTACCACCAGTAAAAATATATATAACTAGCTGACCCGGCAAACTTTGTATTGCCTCAGAATGAAATAATGTGTCAAAGGTTTCATAGATACGGACTATTTGTATGGGCAAATTAAATTGTGGTTTTTACTATTTCCGTTCAATTTCTTCATATTTTCTTACCTTTTTTACCTTCCCTGGACTTCCAAAATTTCATTAAAAACCAAAATTAGCAAAATCTAACCAGCCATTCTCGAATTTTAGCGAGACTAAACGAATAGTAATTGATTTTTATACATATAGATAGTATGTGAATATCTTTGTTGTTCATACTTGCTCCCCGATTGTTGCAGACGTAAACAATTTGTGATGGTCTCAGAAAAATGGTTTGTTTGCGTCACTTGCGTAATTTATCAACATTATCTTCAGATTTAGGAGCGAATATGCCATAATCACCACGCCCGATTTACGGATCGCTGATCGCATTTTTCTCCCCAAATTAGGCACAACAGTTCATCTGCATCGTTTGGGAAGACTTTTTGTCCAGCTGTGGGACGTCTTTTGGCTCAAGTGATAATGATGATCTTCAGATTATAATGGGTTACTGCAACTAATCACTAATTTGTTGTTATGAAGATGCAAACAAGCATACAGTTTAATAATAATAATATAATAATGGCAACCCATTATACGTCCCACTTCTGGGCACGAGTCTCTCCCCTCTTTGGGGGAGGCTTGAAGCTTACTCCACCACGCTGCTCCAATGCGGATTGGTGGAGATACGGTTAGTGGTCAACCCGGTGTCGGATTTTCAAACCGCCCATAAGGCCTCCGACAAGATTTAACGACTGCTGTCTATCGATAGCAACCGGGACCGACGGCTTAACGTGCCCTCCAAAGCACGGAAATACAGTTTACTTTAATGTATATATCTTTACAAATAAATAATATTGGAGTGTTTGTTTGTAAAATAAAAATAACCGCTTTTTACTACATGTATGTATACGCGGTACATTAAGTCAAAACAACATTTTTACAATTTTTGTCTGTTTGTTTGTTGGGGCTAATATCGGGAACGGCTGGACCAATTTCGACTATACTTTCATTGGCAGATAGCTTATGTAATAAGAAGTAACTTAGGCCACTTTTATACTAGCTGTGCCCACGACTTTGTCCGGGTAGATACTGAACAATCATACATTCTCAGGCGGACAAAGTCGCGGGCACAGCTAGTGGTAAATAATACTGTTTTCTTTTAACATCTATATGAAACCAGAGATTTCAATGTAGATGCTTTGCCACTCTTAAGGTCTGGCGTATCTCCTTTGTCACGTGTGTGACTATTATTCTTGGAAAATAATTGTAATTTCAATAATTTTATTAATCTTAATCGTATTTCTGAACCTATACCTCAAAACTCAAAAGTGAAATTAATTATAGTAAAATCGAATGAACTTGAATGGCTTTCAACAACATAATAAAGAATAAAAAGCGTTGTCAACTTTATATCTTAAACATTCTTTGTTAATATTGCTTTCCGTAGTTATAACAAAAACAATGAAAAAGAATTTGACATGACCTAAATTAAAAATTGATTTTTTCTTCTAACATTTATTTTAGACAAAGCACTCCATGGGGGAATTGAAGAATAATAAAGAACGGAATTACCTTCTGATCTTAACTTTCTGAGCGGCTAGGCAAGTCAGTCGCTAATTTGACCAAAAGAAAATATGTTCCTGACGAAAAGACGAGCTTTGTATATTACGCTCAATTGATTTTAGGTTCCTTTTATGTTGAAACATCTCATAATATCATAAATACTGATTTATTGGTTTACTCTAAATATTGGGGAGTGATTAAATAATAATAATAAAATATATATAATATATGTAATAATAAAAATAACTAATGTTGTTCTATACACGTTTAATAATATAGAATTTTACGAAGTCGAAGTTTTAAAATATTTTTTTCCAGTTCTGTTCAGTTTGTACCTACCAAAAAAATACCTGATAACCAGACCAGGTTTACTAGTGGTAGAGTTCCAGTGTAGTAGCTCGAGACGTTTGGCACCACACCACCACCATATTACCTAATGTTTCTGCTGCTAAATTATAGAGTACAGCAACATATTCCGGTTAGATGGTAGGTAATGTACGAGTAGGTATGGCTCCGTTATAACTATAACAGAGACTTAAGAACTAAAGTCTCAGGGGTGGCAACGCATCTGCATTTTGACCTCTGGTCTTTATGTTATTATTTCCTATAGACACCCATAAGCTGCAGTCATCACTTAACACCAATGTGAATTTGCCACCTTCATTACATAAAAAAACAGACCTGCGTTGATTGTTGTGAGCCAAGCCGACAATAAAAAGAAATCATGTGGTGTCAGGTAGGAACGAAATTCGTTCGGATAATATAGAAGCAACACAGTTTGCAATTATAAAAAAAAAAAAATATGCGTAAGTTTGAAGAAAGTTTATCCATATCTATATGTATATAAAAATCAATTGCTGTTCATTAGTCTCGCTAAAACTCGAAAACGGCTGGACCAATTTGGCAAATTTTGCTTTTGAATGGTATTTGAAAGTCCAGAGAAGGTTGAAAAGGTAAGAAAATATGAAGAAATTGAAGGGAAATAGTAAAAACCACAATTTCATTTTACCATACAAATAGTCCGTATCTATCAAACCTTTGACACATTATTTCATTGTGAGGCAATACGAAGTTTGCCGGGTCAGCTAGTACGAATATAAAAATCTATCAACAAATCTTAAATCCTCCAGCAATCGAAACTAAGCCATCGGGATAAAATAAAGAATAACATCTATCTCATTTCATTCCATAATAATGTGAAGGAGATGACTTTAATTCAGTAGCAGGACGCGTGTAAGCCAATTTAATTATATTTTCAACGTTATTCAATGGTACAAAAAATATCTAGTTTAAACCGAGCTTCCGAATTACACAACAACCCAAAGCAAACATAGCTAATTCCTCCAAGCCGTCTAATTACATTTTATTGGCCATACATTTTATGGTCAGTGGTAATTTCCTTTTAGGGTTTTGTATCCCTAGGGAGTCCCCTGTTGGTTAGATTCTGCCCGCTCAATATGTCACAAAATAGAACATCTTTTGAATTGTTGATAATCTCCAATGTGAAATATATTGTACTTAAATAAGTTAAATGCTGTAGAAAAACGCTGCAGTTAATACCTGTATTAATAATTCAAATAATTCCCGATACTCCGATAATCTATTTTATGAAACAAGTGTCATATTGTCATACTTATTTTTTGAATTCGAATAACGCAGGTATGACTCTGCGTCACTATTAAAGTGAGAGCCTGCGAAGCCCAGACCTTCGTTATATTATAAAACCTGGCAATTCCCCTATACAGGTATAAGCAAACCCAGAATATACAACCTGGGTCGCGGTGGCTTTGGCAGGTAAGAGGTAGTAAATGTGAGTAAAATTGTGTTTCAAATTTGTGATAGTATAAAACTTAGTTTTCATATATTTTAACTTACAATCATATTAGAAACCGCCTCGTCTATTGGCGGACACTTTGGACGGTAACAACCCCTTGCTAGGCACCCTCACAGTCTAATTATTCTTATATCTACTTTCGTCATAGTATAAAATCTGACTTTTATATATGTTATACAGAAAACTATAAGAATAATTTTTCCACAATTCCCAGTCACTTTCGATGGTTCCCTTATCTTCCCAGACACATTGAAGTCTACTCCAGGCTTGCGCGCGATGAATATACATGTACGTTGGTGCAAGTAAAATAGCGCGATCTATACTCTAAATTTATCAAAAAAAATAATTATGTAGATTTATAACCGATTAAAATAGTTAATTTAAAAAAAATAAATTAATGATATTTTTATATCAACAAAATATGAAATCTATACAAATAAATAAAATTGGAGTGTCTGTTTGTAATATTAAAATAACCGCTTTTTACTATGATATGTTCTTAGGTTTTCGCGAGCTACACTCATTGAAATAAAATAAAATCGCTTTTTACTAAATGCATATGTATGTAATATATACGCGGTACATATACCAAAATAACATTTTTTACAATTTTTGTCTGTCTGTCTGTCTGTTTGGCGGGGCTAATCTTGGGAACGGCTGCACCGATTTTGACGGGACTTTCACTGGCAGATAGCTGATGTAATAAGGAGTAACTTAGGCTACTTTTATACTAGCTGCGCCCACGACTTCGTCCGGGTAGGTACTGAACAATCATACATTCTCACGCGGGCGAAGTCGCGGACACAACTAGTCAACAATTGAATGGGATTCATTACGCTATTAACTTTTGCAAATTATCATTAAATTTTGCATTTAACCAGAGAATATGTAATAATACTGCGTATAGAATGGACACTTCGACGTCCCGCCCGATTTGCACACATACACAATCCCTTCCTCTCTTATGGGCGACGGTTGGTATTTTGTACGTGCTACGCACACAGGTGCGCGTGTAAATACACGTCACTGATGGATAGAAACCAAATTAAGCGTTTGTATGGAATTTTGGCGGAGTGTCCGCAGTGTGATTTAAATAAAATTTGAAAAAAAAAATTTCAAGTGAATTTTATGGAATCAAGTTGTGATTTAAGAAAGTTGTAAAAAAATATCCATGAATTTTTTTTTAAGTATTGTGCAGAAAATAATAAGATGATAAAATTATAGAAGTTTAAAGTTAAAGCATGCGTACGGGTAGATGGTAACATGTCACCCTGGTTTGATGTTAACATCGGTGTCAGACAGGGTTGCGTGCTTTCGTCTAGGCTGTTTATCATGTATCTGGACAAATACCTCCAGAGGGTAAAGTAGATGGATGTGGGAGTTTGTATGGGTGACTTAGTGGTGAACTGTCTGCTTTACGCAGATGATGCGGTAATTGTTGGCTCTACACCATCTGGGCTACTAGCACTAGTCACAGTCATGAAAGAGGATTGTATGGATGGCTTACAATGAATGTGGATAAAACTAAAGTATTAGTATTTGAAAGAGATGAACAGAGAACAAATGCAAGGGTAGTAGTAGATGATGCAGTGTTAGAACAGGTGGATGAAATTGTATATCTTGGATGTGCTTTTAGCAAGGATGGTAGGTACACCACCGACATAGAAAGAAGAGTGCTTGCTGGGAATTGCGTGAATGGTGTGTTGGGTAAGCTGCTAGAATCTAAACATCTCAGCCAGCGAGCTCGACTAGCTGTACATAATGCTGTACTTACTCCAACGCTTTTATATGGAAGCGAGAGCTGGGTATGCAGGAAAGAGCATGAAAGTAAGTTAAACGCGGTCGAGATGAGATCTTTGCGCAAGATCTGTGGTGTATCACTCACCGATCGCGTTCGTAATGAAGATGTAAGAAAGAGGCTTTGTGTGAATGATAGTATCGGTGTAAAAATGAAAAAAAGGCAGGCTCCGATGGTTCGGGCATATAGAAAGAATGTCGAATGAGCGAATGACTAAACAGATATACAATGCGAATGTGGATGGTTGCAGAGGCCCAAGAAGACCAAGACTGACCTACCATGACCAAATAGGTCGAGTTCTGTCTGGTGGTGAGGTCAAAAGTTTTAGGAATCGGCGTGCATGTATAAAGAGAATGATGAAGGTAGACGAGGCATGAGAGGTTTGTCAGGACCGGGGTATTTGGCGCTCTACACTCTCTGCCTACCTCGTTAGGGACCTGGCGTCAAGATACGTACATACATAAGTTTAAAGTTAAGGAGATCCATTTTTATGTATGTTGGTTTTATTATAAGGAGAGAAAATAACTTAGATCGTATCCTTTAATTCTTTTTCCATTGATTTCATTAATCAATGGAAAAAGAAATAAATTATACTTTTAATTATAACCATCACAAAACAAAGGAAAAAAAAATTGGTATAATGGTGTCGGAGATTTTGTTGCGAGTTCAGTAGTTAACTCAGGTACTACCGATGTATCTGGCGATGAGTTGTCTACACTGAACGACTTCTTGTTTACTTTTTTTTCTTTTTGAAAACCTGCAGGCTCAGAATTGTAGTACGCGGAATGTTTTATGGCATTGCCGGTGATAACCTGCATCTGTATATTTATCAGGTAAAATAATGTTCGCATATTTAAGGTTATGTTTTTTTCTGAATTTCAGTTATAAAAATACGCTTACGCTTACACTCACAGCCCCACAGTAGGTATAAACCTGTGTCGTGGGTACCGTTATACACATATAACACATACACAAACACCCAGACCCGAAACAAATATCTGTAGGCCATACAAATATTGGTCCCGGTGCAGATATCGAACCCGCGACCCTTCGAATCAAACGGTCATCTCACACCGTCGGGCTAAGCGGATCGTCAGTTTGACATTTCTTGAATATCTCTTCAGAAAGCAAAATTAATTTTCCCTCACTTTTCTTACAAATTAATCAACGGTTTCTGTACGTATAACAGTTCACACTACACAATATATATTACGGAGTACGAGACAGCTGATGCGCAGAAAGAGATCGCCGTGGACCGATCACGCTATTTCACTCGCACCAACGTACATGTATATTCATCGCGCGCACGCCTGGAGCCGACTTCAATGTGTCTGGGAAGAAAGGGGAACCATCGAAAGTGACTAGGAATTGTGAAAACATTATTCGTATAGTTTCTGAATAACATGTATAAAAGTCAGATTTTATACTATGACGAAAGTAGATATAAAAATAATTAGACTGTGAGGGTGCCTGGCAAGGGGTTGTTACCGTCCAAAGTGTCCGCCAAATAGACGAGGCGGTTTCTAATATGATTGTAAGTTAAAATAAATAAAAACTAAGTTTTATACTATCACAAATTTGAAACACAATTTTACTCACATTTACTACCTCTTACCTGCCAAAGCCACCGCGACCCAGGTTGTATATTCTGGGTTTGCTTATACCTGTATACGGGACATATATCGAAGAATTTCCAGGTTTTATAATATAACGAAGGTCTGGGCGTCGCAGGCTCTTAGACCATATGTGTTATTAGTTAATCTTTGTTACTATTTTTATACTTAGTGTCTTTTTTTTTAAACTTTATCTTCGATGTATTTTTCACATTTGTTTAATTCTCTTTGCATAGATGTTTACACTTATAACTGAGGTGTCACTTAGCATGAATTGTTTTTTTTTTAATTTTTGTCTTTTTAATATGTACCAGTGATCGCCTTGTTGATGTGACAAATAAATAAATAGATACTGTAACTAATCTGTACAGGATTTTTAATAATAATAACCACGTAATAAAGGTTAGTTTAAATTACAAAATTTTACTGTGGATATATGGAATTTACAACAATTTCAGAATTATACAGGAATTCATAACAAAAGTTGTGAAGCCCATTCATCAAACGATTATTCTGAAATCACAATATAATTACGCTAATGCTCGAGGAGCGATTCGTCATTGTTAATATCATTTAATTAAATTTTATTGTTTATGTCTTTTAGGAACAGCGGTAACTTTGATGTAAAGGGTTCTTTACTCAAACAAACATAATAAAACATACCAACCGAATTGAGAAGTTGCTCCTTTTTAGAGTCGGTTAAAAAGTATCTTTACAATATAAAATTATAAAGAGGTACAGTTTGTAACTTTTATTGTTTTTTTTTTTTTTTTTTTTTTTTTTTTTATGTAATGGAAGTGGCAAACAAGCATGCAGTTCACATTGATGTTAAGTGATGACTGCAGCCTATAGACACCCACACAAAGACCAAGGTCAAAATGCAGATGCGTTACCACTCCTGAGGCCTAAGGGTGTTATGCCTCTGTGCCGGAAATTACAGGGCCGTACATTACCACCTGACCGGAACACGATAGTGCTGAACACTACCATTTAGCGGCAAGTATATTAGGTAATGCGGTGGTGCCTACGCCCGCGAGCTCCGTCACTGGAGCTCTACCACCAGTAAAAAAGTAGTTTGTTTGTTTGTTGGAGCTAATTTTCGGAAATACTGAACCGATCATGATTTTTTTTTACAATCAGAAAGTAACATTATTCCTGAGTGCTATAGGCTATATGTTATTATGATAAAATTAAAAAATAATTAAGGTAGTAGGCTTCGCACCTGTGCGAAGCCGGGGCGGGCTGCTAGTTACAAATATGTTGCAGCCTCTGGTCACTCTATCTTTTAATTACGAACCTGGTAGCTCTGACCAATTGCATATGATTTAAACTTGGCTACGTAATCTCATTTACAATTGAGCGGATTATAATATCATTAGAGAACGCAAAATGTTAATTTGGCAGAGATGCATGCAGTAGGACAGATCCTGACGTTGGTAAGTTATGCATCAGCAAGTTAACGTGCCAAAAGCTTTTCGGCTGCGATAAACCCTGCAATAGTCGCGAAGGGATCAAGATTTATTGATCCAAATGTCCGTAAACATTACCGACTTGTATTGGTAATTAACTTCCAAATGGGGTGAATTTACGAACTTTGGGATAATTTTCACAATAATTTCAATCGAAAAAACTTGGGTAGTTCGAGTCCTTAAAAAAAGCAACATCAGGTCCATTTTATCGTTATACATACCTAAGTTATGTTTAGTTGCTTCAGCGGCTAATCTTCGGAAATACTGAACTAATCATGAAAATTCTTTCACAATCAGAAAGCTACACTATTCAGGAGTGTTATAGGCTATATTTTATTATGGTAGTAATGTAGGTAGCAGAAATACATGCAGTAGGATGGATCCTGATGTTTGTAAGCTATGCATCAGCAAGTTAACGTGCCAAACGCTGTCCAAATGTTTTCATAAATATTCCTGACTTGTTTTGATAATTAACTTTTTAAATGGGGTAAATTTAAAAACTTTGAGATAACTTTGAAATTTCAATCGGAAATGCTTCGGTATCGAGTTCGAGACCTTAAAATAAGCAACGCGAGGCACTTTATATCGTCAGAAATAAGTTATGTCTAGTTACTACATATTTAAAAAAGGCCGCAAAATGTTAATTTGGCAGAGTTACAGTGGGACTGTTTCTGACGTTGGTAAGCTATGCATCAGCAAGTTACCGTGCCAAACGCTTTTGGCTGCGGATGAATTCCGCAATGGGGGTGGATTAAGATGTATTTACCGTTGTGAAAATGCTTAATTTGAAGATATTTTACATTTTCGACAGCTGTATTATTATACCAAGTACACGAGTATGCTTAAGGAGTGCCTCTACAATCTTAAAGAGGTTATTAAGTTGCATATGAAAATATGTAAGAAGGATTAATTAATTTATTAAAAAATACATTTACATTTATTCTCTCTCTATCTCTTTCTCTCTCTTCTTGTGTTTTTGATCATTATTGATCAAGAACAAAAAAAAATATTAAAGATACGAAACAGTTATAATGTGGACAGAATTAATTATTTACAAATTCCTTCATTTCTCCATTTCAAAAAGGTAGGCATGTATTATTATTGCAAAGTAGACTTTATAAAATCCAACTTATGAAATGAATGATATCCTAAATGATACCATTATGGTATTTTACAAGTAGGTATGTCTAGTAGGTAAGCTTAATGTCATAAGAGTGAGATGCCAATAAATGTTATGATTAGTAATCGTTATTGTAAAACCATTTTGACGACCCGGTTAGTCCAGCGGTGTGAGACGACCGTTTGATTCGAAGGGTCGCGGGTTCGATCCCCGCACCGAGACAAATATTTGTATGGCCTATAGGTAATTGTTTCGGGTCTGGGTGTTTGTGTATGTTGTATGTGTGCAACGGCACCCACAACACAGGTTTATGCCTGCTGTGTGTGTAAGTGTATTTTTTTTTTATTTATGCATGAACATTGTAATTGTCGTATGATGCTAATACATTATTATTACAAAAGCAGTTATGAATAAGTAAAGTATGCCCAATGATTTATTTTTAATGAACGTTATGCGAAACGATGAGTATGCCAAAAAACGTTATGCAAACTTACAATATGCCTCTTTAATTTAGGCCACCCAATATGGACTCGCCTGCAAGAGGTGATGCGCTAATTTCAATTAACCCTGCATATCAGCTACGCATATTGGTAACATTAATTTGGTAGGTATCGTTACATTAGGACTGATTAAGATGACGGTAAGCTCTACATCAGCAATTTAACATTCCAAACGTTTTTAATTATGGGGGGTGAACCACAAAATGTGTGCGAATTGATTAAGATTGATTTACCGTTGTAAAAATGCATTATCTTCTTACACTTCTCAACAAAGTAGGTATTTGAAGTGTACTAGTGTTATGAAATTAATTTCCTTACATGCGAACATATGAACATTATATTATCATATAAATGTAATAAAATATGATACATTTTAAACAATTGAACTAATCTTTTGAATGGTTACTGCGAAGACGGCTAAAAAAGTCAAATATAATAAAAAATACAAATACAGACAACCTATCCAATTATAAAGGCCAATATAATTCAAACTCGCAAAGTCATTACCATAAATTGAGTTTACCTACCTATGATAAATTTGATTACATTAAAAATTGGTATATCTCGCACAAATGTTCGAGTAATATGTTTACGTGAAACACGAAGATGTCTATTTCGAGATTGGAAAAGTTTGCGCGAAGTTGAGATCGTCAGATAGCAATGAATGAATTATCTTAATTGTTTGCTTTCCTTGCCACTATCGAACCGCAAAGTAATTTTAATGTAAATGACGATGGCTGCCCTATTTAGATCCCGAACAGCCTTTGTCAAACTTGTGCGATTGGCTATTGGAACTGTATAAGGATCATTTAGTTCCCCTATCCCGATGTCAAGAAATGATTTATAGTGGAACTAATAGGAGGTTGTCAAAATTTAGTAAAAAAACTTATTAAAAATGTTCAAACTATATTTTTAGTCTAATGAAGCAATTTTATCTACCAATAACGCATTATTCTTATTAATTTAAATGATGCTTCAGAAAATAATTGTTATTCTAAGAATAAGTCATTTAAATAATGAAAAAGCGTATATTTTCTATATGAAGAATTGGGGTACGTTAATAGCAGACTGGCGACAAATTACCCCATCACCGATCACGTTACAGGAAAATTAGAAAAAGATACAGAATCTGACACTTCTGTCGCTTTTTAGCTTAAAGAATTTTAAACTAAGGTAGTGAATATACATCTGTCTTTGGCTTTTATAAGACTGGCATGAAAGGTTCTTGTTTATTTATTTATACTTAGTTAAGGCAAGTCAGGTTAGCAGCCGCCGGTGGGGTCGCGGATGTGTGCGATAGCGTTCCCGTGACCCCGCCACTGACGGCGGACGTGTCGGAACACCCAGGGGTTTTTAGTGGGTAGACGGATGCCTTTCCGGAGTCCCACATAACCCACCCCTTTCCCCAAGGGTGGGTATGCGTAACGCATTTTCCCCTGGTAAAAAAAGGTACCAAACCTGGACGCTCCTTTCTCTCTGCTGACCCCGTAAGGGACTTGGTGTGAAGATACATACAAAAAGAAATTGAATTTTGTAAGTACTTAGCATAAAATGAAAGCCACTATAATTCCAAAGCTAAATTTGGCCGTTTTAGTCGAATAAGTCATCGTAGGGTTTTGGTTTAGTATCATTTTATCACGCGTACTGCTATTTGCGTGCAGCACTTATGATTTACTCGCTCTGCCATTAAAATTGGCCTCATTTTAGCGCTAATATTAATAGACGCTACAGTACGTAGGTAATTGAAGGGAATGGCCTGCGAGCTGTTTTATTATACTGAAATTTTAGTGTGAATTTCCGTGAACGGATGCGTGTAATAAATACGATATTGCATTTATACATTACATGGCGATGGAGCTGTTACGTAATTGGATCGAGAAGTCCAAAGTGGTCTGCATTTTATATTTGGTATGATAGAATAGTAAGCAAGTCAAAGATACTCTCCATGGGGTTCTGAGAGCGTATTTTGTATCTTGTCGGCCATCAATTTGCAGTACATTGCTGACTTGAAATAAGGTGATAATTACCATCATATTAAAAAAACAGCAATGTACTTCTATGTGCCTTTTAAATTGATAGCAACTGGCGTTCTGCGAGGAAAGTCTAATACAATAAGGATTTAAACTGTATAATATACAGTAAAGGCCGATTTTTGAAATAAGAATAAAAATCAAGCCAAGTGCGAGTTGGAATCGCGAGGGGTTGCGTAGCTTTATCATTAAAAACGGCCAAAAATCATATTTTTATAGTATATAGTATATCTATATATATATATATATATATAGGAGTCCCCCTGAAATATATATATATATATATATATATATATATATATATATAGGAGTCCCCCTGAAATTTTTACTTTGTATTTATTTTTTAAATAAATACGTAACTAAATATTCTGTGAATATTTGAAGCGACTGTTACCGTTTTAACATCAAGCAAAAAATCACGTTTGTTTTATCGAAGCTGTCCATAAATATTTACTGTATTCTGTTTTTAGTATTTGTTTTTACAGTAGCAACAAAAATACGTCATCTATGAACATAAAAAGCTATCTCTGTCGTAATAATTGGATCCCGTTCTTACCCATTGGTTACAAAACCCAAAAAAGGAAAGATTAACAAGATTTTTTTTTCGGTTTCGTTACCCTTAACTATTTAAATATAAAAGTTTACCAAATTTATGATGACCAAAAAAGTTCTGTTTTCTTCTGGGGATTCCTATAACTAACCATATTTTTATAGTTTAAGTATAAATACGTTAATACAATAAAGTTAAAAAAATACCTACTTATCAAGGTGAACGAATCAAAAACTAATTTTTTTTTAAGTATACAAAGAAATACATTTTTTAAAGAACACAAAGAAAGCAAACTTTAATCGGAAACGGTACTTAAAAATTAAGTTCTCCTTTCCATTCCACTATTAAGTTTAGTAAGAAATCTATTGTCATATATTTTTTTTATATCTAGGTTGACAGACAAGCAAACGGGCCACCTGGAGGAAAGTGGTCACCGTCGCCTATGAACATTTGCAACACCAGGGGAGTTGCCAACGCGTTGCCAGCCCTGAAGGACTCTTTTGACTCGATTTTTGAAGAACCCCATATTGTAGCACCTAGGGAACGCCTCAGAGGGAAGGCACAATTTACACGTTCTGGGCAGGAACGAACGTGAAAACTGCACCGTTGAGCACTGCCAGGTGTCCAGTCGGTGAGGGTGGAACTTCTTTCTTCGGCGGGTAGTACAGTGTAGGAAAAAAGAAGGTGAAAATGGTGACGGTGGTTTTTGGAGGCCTGAAGGATTAATCCATTTTTTTTAAAGTCAGATCCTACATTTCAACGGGTTTGCTCAACATATCACTTGTCTATTCTAAAATAAGGTAGATTGCCTATTAATAGCAGCACTTGACACTAGGAAATTTCAGTGTGATAGGAAATGCGGAATAAAATTATGCTTCATTTAGGGCCCTTCGCGGCAGAGGAGTTGCTGCCTTGACTCGTGAGCTCCATTAAATCTTGCTGTAAAACGCTCTATTGTGATTCAGCGTCTCCCATTAAAATGAATAATTACCAGCTTGATTATCGATAGTATTTTATTTTAAAATGTTATTGCTTTAATATAAATTATCATGAAAATTATAAAAACATTTTAGTATTTTTTTACTTAAAAAACCATTCGTTTATTTTAAAACAAATTAAATTGCCTAATAATATAGTCATGAAATATATGTAGGCGATGCTAAGCATATCGCTCGTCTATTCTAAAATTAGGAAGATTGCATAATAACAGCGCCACTTGATTTAGGCAGTTTCAGCGCAATGGGAAATGTGGAATAAAATTATGCTTGATTTAGGACCATTCACGGCAGAATAGTTCCCTCCTTAATTCTTGCTGTAAAATGATCTATCAGCGTTTTATCTACTAAATTATTTTTAAATGTTATTAGATATTTATATGTAAATTGTAATTACCATAACATAAATTTAATATTTAATTATAATTTCTTGACTTCAACCACTTTACCAACAAAAATATCTCGACTTTATTCGAAGTTAAGCAAGATTTCTTATTAATAGTGGCTTTCTTATTAATTATTCGAATAAAATTTGGGGCTCTTTACGGCAGAGCAATTGTGTTAGTGGCTATAGGCTGCTCATCACCGTAAACAGCATGCTTATTTGCCACCTATATTACACAAAAAAACAAATATATACATACAATACCTGCGTACTAGTTAAGAAAATAATTCATAAGACTATCCACTCTAATCTAACCCTTAGTAAAAAAATATATACCCACAACTTAAGAAATAAAATCAAACTACGTCAACCGAGAACTCATAATTATGGCAAAAAGAATTTCCTATATGAGAGTGCACAATTGTTTAATAAACTTCCCAAAAATATTAGGGAAACAAGTGAAACCGCTGCATTTAAATCAAAACTAAAGGAGTACGTAATTAGTAACGTCTAAAATACCTAAAGTATATCTAATAATACCTACCTCTCAAGATAAATAATATAAATTAAAACAAATCTAACCAGCACGATATTGAGTGTAACCTACCAACTATTTACCTATGACTATTCTTTATATGTACCCACTTTAATATACCTAATCTGAGTTCGCACTGCCCGTGTAGCGATCGATGAATGAATTGTACTTATTTAATATTATTATTGTTTAGCTTCTAAATCTCATGTAAGTGAATTTTTTTTTATTTTTATTTTGTTATTATGGCATCGCTATTACGCATTTTGCCAGTGTCAAGTAAAACGATATTTCGTATTAATTTAAGCAGCGTAAAAGTTAGTATAATATAGTCATCAAGTATGATAAGTAAGTATCAAGTATAATATGTCAGTCAAGTGAGTTACAGTCAAGTTATTCGAGTAAAGCGATGGCTACTTTACCAGAAGGTTTTGGAGACAACCTGAAAGGTCGTGTTTTCGCACTGTTATTCTATTTCACTATACACGGGCGCTGTAATAAACCTAAATCAAACAAAATGCCACCAATTTTATTCAATATAACTTAAAAATACACCAAGAAAATTAAATAAAATAAGAGCACCATACGCCTCTTTCAAGGTAAAAAACTCGTAAGTGAACTTGTAAGTTTTTATGAGAAATAAATTGTCTTTAACCGGAACACACCATGCCATGTGCCTGTAAGAATTCAACTTTCATGATATGAATATTGAGTACCTACATATTGAATATTAAATTGAGAATGTTTAATAATGCTGTAAAATAAAAGCTGTAGTAAACTTTGCTAAGATTCCAAGTACCGAGTGTCGGTTCGTAAAGAACATCGTTTTATTTTACTAACTAGCATTTTCTTCAGGCTGCGTTCACTCGAGAGTTTGTGTTATAGCTAAGTAATTAATAACAGAGATCGTGCACGGAAATAAACTAAAAAAGTAAAAATCTTCATCACAATTTTGTAAACGAAAGAAAACAATATTTATTACGTTCAAACTCAGCGCATATACAAAGTAAATCTAAAAATAGGAAGAAAGAAAAGTTGTACAAAAAAGTAGATTTGTATGGAGGTTTAGGTATTAGATTCTTGTTAGTAATAAACTGATTTTTTACCTTTTTTATGTTATGAAGGTGGCAAACGAGCATGCAGTTCACATTGATGTTAAGTGATGACTGCATCCTATAGACACCCACACAAAGACCAAAGGTCAAAATACAGATGTGTTGCCACCCCTAAGACCCTAGTTATTATATCTCTGTGTTAGAGTTATTACAGGGCCGTACTAATGTATGGTAATCCATTCAAGCGGAACACGATAGTGCTGTTTTCAGCACTATCGTGTTCCGCTTGAATGGATTACCATTTAGCAGAAGATAAATTAGGTAATGCGTTGGTACCTACGCCCTCGAGCTTCTACTCTGGAACTCTACCTCCATAAATTCTACAAATAATTAATGATGATATCATTGATTTCAAATTTTGATAATAAATTAAAATACTTGCTTATTAGTACTTTCTTATAGTAGGTATAAATAAAGTTTTGGGCCAATAAAATATGACATTTAATTTATGCTTTTTAGAATCGCTTTATTAAATTTGATTACAATTTTGAACTGAATAAAACACATGTACCTAAAATGCAACGAAAATAACAATATCAAAAATCTCTCAAAAAAATTACCAACGACCTAATCTTAGAAAAGTACTCGATTTTAAGTAGCGGTTCAAAGTTAATCAATTTTAAAATCTTTTACTTTACACTTAAAAACTGGAAAGGCAGAGCAGCATGAAATTTAAGTGACATAGTAAATGGAGAGTCATTAGTCTTTAAAACAGAGTTAAGTACTTTAAAAAAAAGGAACAAGATAAAAGGAGAAGGTTAAATATGTAATTACTAAAGGATAAAAATACTTGTAATACAAAATATAAATATATATAATAAACTCTAGAAACTTGTAATGAAAAGTAGATTAGAAATTTGAAAAAATATAAATAGAAATCTACAAAAAGTCCACGAAGAAAATTGTTTCACTTACCTTTTTGCTTTTACCGGCTATTTGGACCGTATCTAATTATGATTCGCTGAAGATAAGCGTTCAATAAGACGTATCCATGGTTTCAAGGAAATCATAATAATTTCGCGGACGAAAGGTATCTTAAGAATTTCTCAAGGAAAATTAACCTTTGCAATTTTTTACCAAATTAATTTTGTCTAGACAGACATTTATTTTGAGGAAGACAGAATGAGAATTTTAACTCAACTGCTACTTGGTACATTTCAACCTTTCTCATCACGTACCTAAGGTAGAGTTATCATAAACGTTACTGATTAAAACAGTAATGTTAACGCTTCACCTCCATTTTTTATTTCCACTTCTTAGTAAGAACCGACAATAAATGTTTCTTTCTATTAAAAGTCTATGTACATTCATTTACATATTTCCAGTCCTGTTAACCGATTTTAAATAGATAGAGCATAGATAGGCACTCTTTGGTGATGATTAGATTTTTTTTTTAATATAATAATGGTGGCAAAAAAGCATGCAGTTCTTATTGATGTTAAGTGATGATTGCAGCCTATAGACACTTACAAAGACCAGAGGTCAAAATACAAAATTACTTTTAACTATTTTAGGTACTTTTTCTATTTAGTCAGCACACCTTTTTTTATGTAATGGAAGTGGGAAACAAGCATGCAGTTCACATTGATGTTAAGTGATGACTGCAGCCTATAGACACTTACACAAAGACCAACGTCAAAATGCAGATGCGTTACCACTCCTGAGGCCTAAGCTGTTATGCCTCTGTGCCGGAAATTACAGAGCCGTACATTAGCCGCACCTAGAATTTAATAAGTGTAAATAGGTATGGGACTATCACAAAATTCCACAATTAATTATTAATTTGTTTTATTGATAAATGATATTTTCATATATATGTAAAGATATTTTAATACATATGTAAAGTTATGTAGTGAAGCGCGCGTGGCCCAGCGGCTGGTGTAGATCGTAAACGGTCTACTCGGTTAAGCACTACGGGCGCGGTCGGGTAGTATGATGGGTGACCGATACTGGCAAATTAAATGCGCGTTTCCGTGCTTCGGAGGGCACGGTAACGGTAAGGTAAGCCGTCGGTCCCTATCGTCGGTTGCTATCGATGGATAGCAGTCGATAAATCTTGTCGGAGGCCTTATGGGCCGCTTGAAAACATCCGACAACGGGTTGGCCACTAACCCACCCACCTCCACCAATCCGCATTGGAGCAGCTTGGTGGAGTAAGCTCCAGGCCTCCCCCCAAAAAGGGGAGAGACTCGTGCCCAGCAGTGGGACGTATAATGGGCTTGCCATTATTATTATTATTATTAAAGATATGTATTAAAATATCTTTTATCAATAAAACAATTAATTGTGGCATTTTGTGATAGTCCCATACTTATTTATTTGATTATGTCAAATTAATTGTTCCGCAACTGTCTCGCTCTTTCGTATGCTGCCATATTTTTTCTTCAATTGCGGCAAACAGTCTGGCATCTTGTGACGATAAATGTGATTGCACTGCATTAGTAATAAAAGTGTTTCAGTATATTGAAATGAAGTGACTTGTCGACGTAATGAGTAGGTAGGGAATGTTATTTTCCAATACTTGTGTTATTTATTGAAGTAGTGTTTGTGTTTTTAAAATACACCGGTAAACTGGGTGAAACTGGTAAGTAGAAATTTGCCTTACTATTGAACCGCAGTTGGCCGATATCGGCCAAGAACAATAAAATTAGAAATCAATTGTCATATTTTTCTCATGGCCTGACGGAGTGCATAGTGTACACCGGGTAAGAAAGAAATATCTATGTAAGTACATAGTATTAGTGATTTTATTTCTTTAATGTCGGTCCGAGGCCTAAAGTCATTACCTCATAACCCTACGTGCTACGCACACAGGTGCACGTGTGACTGCACGTCACTGATTGATATCTGTGTATTAGGTAACCAAAATAAGCGTTTGTATGGAATTTTGGCGGAGTGTCCGCGGTATGACTTTCAACCACCGTTGTAGGAATGGTTTGACCGTCATTGTTCGGTTGACTGACTGCACTAGCGGAAGAATTCTCTTCAACTCGGGTCGGTGGGGTCGTCGCGTCCCGACGTATAAGGGTCTAAATATTTAACAAGATTAAGATGACTTCGCGTTTTCATAAGGTTAAAACCAACTGCTACCAAATAGTCATAAAAATGTCTTCAATAAAAAGAATAATAAGAAACCACTATGTGACGGGTCCTTCTTTTGTAACGCAGATTTTTGAACAGAAGATGTTCCGCAATCTCATTTAATTTTAAAAGTAAGCCAGATAGTAAAACAACACGTTAGTTTTCTTTAGACTGGTAAAACTGTGCTCGTGCGATAGTCTTTCAGTCTCATGAAAAGATGATTACATTGACAAATGGTTCGTCCTTGAGGCTTTGGGGAGCTAATCTACTAGCGGATGTAGTTCAATTAGTTTGACCTATATCTTTGGGGAATTTTTCGGATTTTATTAATATTGAGTAGGAATCTAAAGTTACCGAATCCGAGATTTATAACGATGAACTTTTTATGCCCTGAACGTACAAAACGGGCACCTTGTCTGTATTGATAGAAAGTGCATATGCCTGTAAATAAATATCTTTGTGAAACCCACAGATCACTATACTAGTGAAACCAATTAAAACTACGACGTTGTGTTTCTTTTTTTATAAGTCAGACATTTAACAAAATCCTTTTCTTTGATAGTGGACACGATAGTTAAACTGTGCTCATGTCATAGTCCTCCGGTCCCATGAAAAGATGATTACGTTGACAAATGATTCACCCCTCGAGGCCTTGGGGCGGTAACTCGCTGTCGGATGACATGTACTCCAATTAGTTCTGTCCAGAATTATTCGGATTTTATGAATATTGAGTAGAAATCTAAAATTACCGAGTCCGGGTTTTACTACGATGGTCTCTTTTATGTCATGAACGTAACACATGGGTACGTAGACTGTTTTGATGGTGCATATTGTAAGTATATTATGAAGAAAAAATATGATTAAAATATTTAGGTTTAAAAAATAAGTACTTCTTACCGAACACAGGATATTTTAACAGATTCTTAAAAATATAATTTATTAATTGTGCGCAATAGCTAAACCGTACTGGGGCGATAGTCCTTAGGTTGCATGAAAAGATGATTACATTGACAAATTGTTCGTCCCTCGAGACCGCAGGCCGGTAATCTACTGGCGAATGTAGTCCAATCAATTCTCTACTTTATCTATGGGGAATTATTCGGATTTAATTACTATTGAGTAGAGTCCGTGAATTATTACGATGTTTTTTTTAACAAACGGACACACACTGTTTTTTGATGTTGAGTTATGCACTCACCCATTGTATTGTATCTTTGAAAAAACCCAACTGCAAAAAAATTACGACGTTATAAAATAACCATGTTTTTTTTGGGTCTTGGGGCGTTTCGGTCCGCTCGTGTTTAAGTTTCATTTTTGTATAGGTAAATATAAATTTTATCATATTACATTGCATTTTACTTATTTCTCAATTTTTTGTAACCAACTGTACTTAAATCTTTCAAATCAAGTATTCATATCGGGACGAATCGCCCTAATAAAAATATGGGGTGATTCGTCCCGCGGACCGAATCGACCCATTCAGAAGGCATTGTTAGGCGTTTCGGTCCACGGGACGAAACACGAGCGGACCGAAACGTCCCAAGACCCTGTTTTTTTTAATGGAAGTGGCAAACAAGCATGCAGTTCACATTGATGTTAAGTGATGACTGCAGCCTACACCCACACAAAGACCAAGGTCAAAATGCAGATGCGTTACCACTCCTGAGGCCTTAGGTGTTATGCCTCTGTGCCGGAAATTACAGGTCTATACATTACCACCTGACCGGAACACGATTGTGCTGAACACCACCATTTAGCGGCAAAAATGTACATTTCACTTCACGTCAAGTCTATTACGGGGTGGGCAGAGAGAGTGGAGTGACAGATATCTTGGTCCTGACACACCTCCCATGCTTCTTCAACATAAGTGCTTCTTGTGTCACGCCATTTTACAGATTCTCTCAAATTTATTAGAAAGTGGGCGCGATATGTAAGCTGTACTCATGCTGTACTGCTTTACTCCCGTGAAAAGATGATTACATTGAAGAATTGCTCGCCCCTCGAGGCCGTATGGCGGTAATCTAAAGGCAAATGCAGTACAATATCTATGGGGAATTATGCGGATTTCATTAAAAGTGAGTAGGAATCATCAACTACCGAGTCCGTGACTTATTTTGATGTTTTTTTTAAGTCATAAATGTTACAAACGGGCACGCAGTCAGCATTGACGGTGATATTGTAGGCCATAAATATCTTTGTTGAACCAAAATAAAAATATACAACGGTCAAAAATAAGTGTTCCTTTTATTATTCTGATATTTTTTCAGATATCCGCAATTTCAATTGATAATGTGCGCGATAGCTAAACGGTGCTTGGGCGATAGTCCTTCGGTCCCATGAAAAGATGATTACGTTGACAAATGGTTCCTCCCTCGAGGCTTTAGGGCAGTAACCTACTAGCGAATGTAGTTCATTTTGTTCTGTTCTATAGATTATAGGTGAACCCCTATGGAGAATTGTTCAGATTTCATTACTAGTTAGTAGGAATCTGAAATTGTCGGGTCCGTGATTTATTTTATTGAAAAATGAATCCTTTTTAAACATAATTTGTTCATTGAGGTTCTCAAAACAGTATAAACAAAAGAGTGAATAAGTAGTATGACACCAAAGAAACATAAGTATTAGAAACTTATGTAGTCTTCCAATTTTGTGAAAAAATGTATTGATAATAGACTTCTGATTCCTTGAGACTTGAGGTCGGTAAATTAATGGCAACTGTTCTATTTTTATACGTTACGTTCCGTTTCATGCGTCGTCTCCAGACCAATATCACTATATTTAAATTTGTTATTCTTTGTTCTTTTTCACGTTACTGTTTTTGAATTTATTGTTCTTCTAAAATAGGTACTATATTTACGGAATGTGAAAGGTATTGTTTTCTATTACAAAAGTTGTGGGTGAACTTGAATATTAGCTGTTATTGGCTGTTTGACTTATTGTTAGTTTGTTTGTTTATAATAAGTATTATTGTTAGTTGTTTATTTTGTGCACATAGATACATAGATTATTGCTTAACAAATTAATGTTAGATGGCAGTGATCAGGATGAATTTTGTTCTTTGCCCTCTTCCTGTGACAGAATATCTAGTAATGGCAGCTTCAAAAGTATTCCTTCTCTTCACGACACATTAAATTGCAACTTCTCGGATGTTCTGAAAAATTTTAATATCGTACATATCAACGCCTAAAGTATTCCTGCTCATTATCCTGATATGTTGGCTTTTTTCGACAATAAAAACATTCACGATATACTTATTTCCGAGTCTTGGCTAAAACCGTGTTTATCATCTAGCTCATATGCTTTACCAATGTTCCGCTTAATTCGCAATGATCGCGTTGGTCGGGGAGGAGGTGGAGTTGCTATATATCTTCGCTCCCACATCCCGTTCTCAATTATTCATATGTCTCCGCAAGTAAGTAACACTGCTGAACATCTCTTCATAGAAATTTTCCTCTCCAACACCAAGCTTTTACTTGGTGTTTATTACAGCCCTTATCTCTCAATTAATTATTTTTCCTCTTTTGAGGGTATACTTGAGGAACTCTTTCCTCGCTATAGTCACTCTATAATAATGGGTGACTTCAACACCTGTCTTTTGTAAAGCGACACAAGGGCTTCTCGCTTCAAAAACATAATAAATGGAGCAAATATGGACATCCTTCCCCTATCTGCGACTCATTTCTTCCCCGGCTGCCAACCGTCTCTTCTTGATTTAATTTTAGTCTCTTCAATTGATTATGTTGCCAAATACGGGCAATGTCCTGCTGATTCCTTCTCTTACCATGATCTGCTATATGTGTCCTACAAGATCCGTCCACCTAAAGCCAAGGCTAAAATTCTCCTGCTGCGCAATTTTAGTGGAATGGATATTGACAAACTTCGGGAGGATGCGGCCAGTATTGACTGGTCCGTATTAGATAGCGTGGACGATATCAATGATAAGATAAACTTGTTTAATTCTCTAATCACTCAGCTATTTGACGTCCACGCTCCTATTCGGCCGATCCGAGTTAGACATCTGCCAGCACCGTGGCTTACGGAAGATATCAGAAAATTAATCACTGAAAAAAACCTAGCTAAGTCTAAATTCAAACAAATTCCTACAGACAGAAATCGCGATAAATATGTCTCCATTAGAAATCGTTGCAATAAGGTGTGTAGAGATGCACAACGACACCACATCCATAAGTCTGTTTCGAATTGAGACCCGTCAAAAGTATGGAGGTTTCTAAAAACTCTGGGAAACGGTAAGTCACGCTTTGATAGTTCTTATCTTCTATCAAATAATATCAATCTTGATTTGCTCAATCTACATTTTAGCTCGTCTACCTGTATTGATGGTATAACTAAAGCAAAAACATTAGATCTACTTTCTACTGTTGCCGTTCCCAACTGTACCTCTTTTTTCTTTGATCAATTCACTGAGCGTGATGTTAAGAAGAACATTCTTGCTATTCAATCCGATGCAGTAGGCAGTGACAACGTTAGCCGTAAGATGATCCTTCCTTTACTTGATATTCTTATTCCTACCATCACTTCCTTATTCAATTATTCCATTTCCTCTTGTTCAATTCCTTCTTGTTGGAAAGAGGCACAGCTCATACCCTTGCCTAAAAAACCAAATCCTAAATCCTTCGCTGAATATCGTCCTATATCGATTCTCCCTTTTCTATCCAAAGTCCTAGAGCGGTTGGCTCATTATCAAATAAGCGCCTTCCTATATAAAAACCAACTTTTAAATCCATTTCAGTCAGGGTTCCGACAGGGTCATAGTAAGGCTACCGCCCCCGTTAAGATTACTGAGGATATAAGGTTTGGAATTGAGCATCAGCAGCTCACCGTTCTGGCCTTATTAGACTTCAGTAATGCATTTAATGCAGAAGATTTGCAATCCTGCGTTCACTTAACATATCTCCGACAGTGGTTGATTGGTTACATAACTACTTGCATGGTCGCCGGCAGCGTATCCGGGTGGACGATATGTTCTCCGCGTGGTGTGATGTTACTGCTGGTGTACCACAAGGTGGCGTGTTGTCCCCTTTTCTGTTTCCGTCTTCATTTCATCTGTCAGCCTCAAATTAATTCCTCTTTACCACCTTTACGCCGACGATCTTCAAATTTACCAACAGACCAACTTGACTGATCTACCACAGACTTTACTGACTATCAACAATAATCTTGACCATATAGTAGAATGGATTCAAGCTTTTGGCCTCTTAGTAAATCCATGTAAAAGCCAAGCCATCATTGTTCCAGAATGATTTGCAAAATTGACTACGATCAACTGCCACGCGTAATATACAATGGTGTTACTATAACTTTTTCGACCACAGTTAAAAATCTTGACGTGATCATAGACAGTTGTCTATCTTGGACCCCGCAGATTACAGAGGTAAGTAGAAAGCTGTTCGCTGCAGTCGGCTCTCTTAAGAGATTGCATAATTTTCGACCAACTTCCACTAAAATTGCGCTTGCTCGATCTATACTTCTCCCGATTTTAGACTATGCCGACACATGTTATCTTGATCTGACACAGGAGCATTTAAAATCTCTTTCTGCATACTCGTTCCCATTCTTCTTCCTTTGTTGATAATTCTTTCACCGTAGTTGCCGTTCGGCTTTGGAATTCCTTGCCTATTGATATCCGTAGAGCTCAAACGCTGGAGTCGTTCAAAAAGCGGCTCGCGCATGCTATCGCTACGCGCACTATTTATCTTCCCTATCTCCTTCCTAATTTCTTTCATAGCCCTTCATCTACTGTTCATTGCATTTATCTTGTCCACTGTCTTTGTATATTATTTTGTGTATCTATATAGTTCTTAGTTTTTAAAGTGTTCACCCTACCTATCGCTATTTTCTTCGACTATCTCTGAAAAGACTAGGTTTCTGGAAGAAATTGCTTTAAGCAATAAGACCGCCTATTGTACTGTGTCCTTATGTGTCAGTTATTTCTGTATTTATGTTTTTCTTTTGGTGTACAATAAAGAGTTACTTACTTACTTTACTTACTTATTTTTAGTAGCTAAAAATCTACAATTCGTGCCTGAAATGTTAATTTTCCTCTATCACTGATCAAAATAATATAAATCCCCAATATCTCCATCAAACAAGATAACTTTGTATCGCTTGTTCTATGCGGGCGTTGAAATAGTTGGAATAATAAGGATAGAATTTCCTAAGCCACCCGCGAAGCAATCCAATTTGATTACTACTGTTTTATACCACATAGTTTTAATTAAATTAAGCATCATACAAATTGCGTGGACTTTCTGAAAATATGGAAACAGTGAGAAATATTATAGTTTCCCAATAGGGTACTGGCAATGACCATGAGTTCTTAAACCTCAACGATGTTATTGAACGGGACTCCAATAGGTTACGAACAATCCAGATGTTCACATAATTAATGCTATCGGATTTATTTGTGAAACATGCTTTGAACGTATGTGACACTCGTAACACGGAGTCTTTGTGAGTACAGTCACGTGTTGTCTGTTCAGTTATTGGAGTTCATCGATACGCCATCCTTGAAGAATCTATCAGACGCGATGTTATATTTGCTTCGCAACATTTTAATGTTTTCATATTATTTTGGCCTTGGATGTAAATCGATTTAAGTGTAGCCACAATTTATACGCTGATCAAATGTCGCAATTTTGTTTAATTTATACTATTTTACTGGTGGTAGAGTTTCAGTAACGGTGCTCGCAGGCACCACGACATTACCTAATTTACTTGCTGCTAAATGGTAGTGTTTGGCACTATTGTGTTTCGGTCATAATTATATTGTTATTAATACACGGCCCAGTAATTTCCAGTACAGAGGTATAATGCCTTAGGTCTCAGGAGTGGCAACGCATTTACAATGAAATCTCTCGTAAAAAAAAAATTAATATGGAATTTTATTAACTGTTAATCTCTAAAAGCAGAATTGAACAGCAAGAAGAAAGTACTGTAACTTCTCTTTATGAAGATAGTACTGGAATAACAGACTTAATATATTATACCTGCGTATAATTGGTCTTGTTAATGTTTGTTAAGCTTCAGTTTGTAGGTTTTAGCCATGTTCAACAACATTATTAGTAAGTTTTGCACTTTTATGTATGTTACGGGTCCACAGCAGTATAAAGTCAACATTGAGTAACTTTACTCGGATCCTACGTCGAGAAGGAACGAGTTGGAATTAAACGGTTTTAGCATACCTTGTATCTATACGTATTGCGTAATATTGTTAAGTTGTATAAGTTTGATAGAAATATTTCAATAAGTTTGTTAGATTTTATTGTGTTTTCAATATATTTACATATATTACTTACTAGCTGTTGCCTGTCGTTTAAAAAGTAGCCTCATGTTCTTTCTTAAAGTCAATTTTATCTCTGTACCAAATTTCATTAAAATTGGTTTAGTCGTTTGTACGTGAAAAAGTAACAGACAGACAGAGTTACTTTCGCATTTATAATATTAAAATTAGTAGGGAGTAGGGAAGTAGGGATGACATCTTTCCATTTATCTATAAAAATATTTAGTTTATTTCATACGCATGTGCTACTGCGAAAAATAAAATCTATTAAGTAATAGGATGGGAAACAAAAGGGTACAGCGACATTTTTACGGAATTTAATAAACTGAAAAGCTTATTGTATCGGTTGCATAACGAGCATTATTGATTGGTATTAGATGTCGTCACGGCCTCCCCAAGGCGATGCAATAAAATGTGGAAGAGAAATCGGTCGGATGTGTGACAAGCTATTGAAGCATAGTAGGTAGAAGAGCGATTGGTCTAGTGATTCCTGTGATCGCATGGTCAAGTCCCGCTCGATGTTACATTTTTCTTACCATTTTCTAAAAAAAATTAAATAGATAAGTAAGTTTGCTTGAAGTTTGAGGTATTCAAATGTATTGTTATGTCAGTATTTGGGTCTTTTTTAATTGGCTGTACTGTATTTGGTGATGTATTTTGATACAGCCTCGACGTCTTCCAGATTAAACAGAAGAGTACAACACGAAGAGCGCTAACTAATTGAAATATTATGAACATGTTATTCGAATAACAAACTTAATGTGTTATATATTCATGTTATCGGTCTTGTTGATGTTTGTTTAGCTTCTGTTTGTAGGTTTTAGCCACTTTCAACAACATTATTAGTAAGTTTTGCACTTTTATATATATTCACAGCAGTGTAAAGTCAACATTGAGCAACCTTAGTCAGATCCTAGACCGAGAAGAAGAAAGTTAGAATTATGCAGCTTATACATACTATATGATATGTTTATATTTATTTTAATAAGCGTGTTATGGAGCTCCATAACCGTTATACAAACTACTGTATATCTAATTGAAAAAAAAATACTATTCATAACCGAAATAAGTTTTCGATAATTTTTGACGTTAGCGCAGTCCAAATAACACGTTTTAACACAGGTTTTTTAACTTAACATGTACCCGCTCTTGCGGTTCTACATTTTAAATGAGTCTGGTTTCATTTAGATGTTTTCTTAATCAATAGGATGCAGATAAAAATTCTGATTTCTAGTTGTAAATAAACGATAGCCTAAAAAAAGAGTAATTCAACAATTCCTTTTAAACCTAATAAGTATCCGTTGAATTGAGATAGGTGTAATCTGAGCGTGGATCGGCAGCTAGTGACGTCGGGCATGGCTTGGTGTGGGACGGCACGCTTCAGTACACCCAAGCATCCCGCGGCATGCCATATTATAGTCTTGTGGCACGAAAATAAACGAACGTGCTTGCGACACGTTCCTTTGTTCGGCTAGACGCTGAGATTTCCGCTTGGATGAGCTAGAATCAACCTTAATTTCATCGAGTTAGTACTCATTTTCCGTAACATATAATAAAAAATCTGTGCGTGTTACATGCTCCAGTGACATGCCGCAGCATCTTGTGGAAAGTCAGGAGAGGCCACCGGCTTTTATTCATATATCCGTATCCCATATCCACTGCCGAAATTTCGTATCCGCAACATCCTTAATTTCAATATTTATGTTTTAGTTTGTCTGATGTTTGGGTTGCCTGGAAGAAATCGCTCTTATAGCGATAAGGCCGCCCTTTGGTACCACATATTTCTTAAGTGTTTTTTTGTATACATGTACTTTTGGTGTGCAATAAAGAGTATTTGTTGTTGTTGTTGTCGATGTTTTGAATATTCAGAATACATCAGAAAGTCTTGGGTTTCTTTCTCGTTAAACGAGAGAGAAAAGAGAGGAGACTGAGGAGAGGTTAACTGCGTCTTTTTTTGTTGATGATCGATAAATTTTGAAAAAGAAAAAAATGCCCCAAATGTTTGATGTTCACATATGTATATGGTAAGTTAATGTTGGAGCTGTGACATTTTTTTCATTTCTCAATTTTGCTTCGCCGCTGTGATAGCAATTGTATGCCATACATTATCATCTAACGATAGATCTACGATAGTGCAACTCTTTGGCGGCAGATATACAATACGACGCGGTGATGCCTCTAATCCGAGCTCTAACACTGGAGAGTTCCAGATCTGAAGGCCTATTAGGTATCGCGCTTTTCATCATTTCGATTTTTTGACGTATCGAGATAATTACTATCATTTAAAGAAAACAGTAACTTCAAAGTGGTTTTTAGATTGATGGCTACTGAGATACAGAATACGCCTGCTGTAGACACCACTAAAATGCCAAAAACTGACAAATGTGCCAAATGGTAGTGTTTAGCACTTTTGTGTTCGGTTTATGTAAATAGGAAAACCACAAAGGCTTTAAGAGAAGCAACTACTTAACTATATGTTGTACGTTCGATTGCAAAGAACCGTCTCAATACTGATCCATTGACAAAAAGACCCGGTTTGTTCAACCCTTTCAAATGGTTGATTGGTTATTTGATTCAACGATTGGAAAAAATTGTTCACTAAATCTGGCTCTAAAATGGAAATGGACCCGTTCCTCCTATTAGCTCCACAGTTTATTTGAATCAGTGAGCCAGATCGATCGATACGAATAATTCATTCGATAAATGTCACCGGCTCGCGCTCAGTTTGTTTCAATCACTCGGATCGCTGCGACCTGTGATGCTATGACGGGTCATCGAACGAACGGTTCGTTTTCCCGTGAATACCTTTTTTTTAAGATTCGTTCAATCGCAAACGACACATATTTTGTCGCAGCCATGAGGCACATATTACGTGATGTATGTACCTAATAATTTAAGAAATTGTGTTGTCTTTTCTTTGTTTATTGTTAGTAACGTTTTATGTCTGTTTTAAGTATGTGTATTGCTGTTATTTCAAATAAATGTTTCTTTCTTTCTTTCTTTACATGTCTAGTAACAACAAATTTGCATGTAAACTTCTGGTTTTTGTATAAATATCTTAAGCCTGCAGTAGTTATTTACCATAAGTGTAAACTGCACGTTTGTTTGTCATCTTCAATATATAGAAAATATCTTTAATTTAAACTTGATTCAAAAATTTAGCAATAGTGGCAAATGTGATGAGAATGATAAGAAATTACAATATAACTGGATATAAGCGAAAACCTCTTATTAAGGGACGATTGTCATCTAAATTAACTTTCTCAAAAAATTTTCTGGCTTATTATATGAAATTTTAAAGAACATTGCTTGATCAACAAAATTTTCATGTTAGTTTAGATTTTATATAATGCCTTATCTATACAAATAAATAAAATTGGAGTGTCTGTTTGTAATATAAAAATAACCACTTTTGTACTCAATGCATATGTATGTATACACGGTACATATACCAAAACAACTTTTTTTCTTTTCCCGCTAATCTCGAGAACAGCTTTACCGATTTTGTCGGGACTTTCACTGCCGGATAGCTTATGTAATAAGGAGTAACTTAGGCTACTTCGTCTGGGTAGGTACTGAACAATCATACATTCTCACGGGGACGAAGTCGCGGGCACAGCTCGTATTAAATAATTTTTATTTACACTTCAGCCGATAAACATCTGTTGCTGGACAAATCCTACCGTTAAGATGGCCACAGCAGGATTATGCGTAATATGTTCTTAGGTTTTCACGAGCTTCTTCTCGTCTTCTTAGTCGTGCACTCTTGGCAGAGTGGTCGTAGTCATGTATCGGTCACTTTATCTTTCTCCGTCGTGATCGCGATGCGTCGCCATGTAGCTCGATGTCTGGCAGAGTGAGAGCAGTCATTGATGCTGGAGTGCGTCACAGATTTTATGAGGTCTGTCCATCTAGTCGGTGAGCGTCCACGAGATCGTTTGCCCTCAACTTTCCCTTGTACTACCAATCGTTCCATGGAATCTTCGTTACGGGTGATGTGTCCAAAAAACTTTATGATTCGTATCTGCACAATCGACGATAATCTTTGCTTGATCTTCAGCTCATTTAAAATAGAGACATTGGTACGGTGTGATTGGTACGGGGTTTCACGAGCTACTCTCATTGAAATAAAACTAGTTTTTGGATTTATCACGCACATATCAAAACAAATTTAAACTTAAATTTTAAATAACCATTTGAAGTTAATATACATCTATGTGGATATCTTTGGATGTAGCATTTACTCTATGGCTGTGATAGATTGGTTGAAAATAGATTGCAATGTCAATACGGTTTTCCAAGAATACTTTATTCACACAAGAAATAAGACCTCCTGTTTATAAGATCAAAAGATAAATAGGCTACTCTGTCTCCGCTAGAATGAAACTCACTGCAGAAAAATATATCTTTTACGAACTACGAGTACCTACCTGTATTCAACAAAAACACTATAAAACGACACCCTAAGATCGTATTAAATATGTTCTTATTGTACTGTGATAAGGCGTTTAAAGATCACATATTGTGACGACCGTGTGAGATGACTGTTTGATTCGAAGGGTCACGGGTTCGATCCCTGTCTGGGACAAATATTTTATGGCCTACAGATATTTGTTTCCGGTCTGAGTGTTTGTGTATGTGTTGTGTGAGTATAGCGACACCGGTTTATACATAGTGTGGGACTGTGAATGTAAGCGTATTTATTTATTATTTTTGTTCATTGGCAAACTAAAATGTACTTATTTTAGTAGTACTTAGACTAGTGGTGTCTAGGTAGTTTCTAAAACTACCATTTGCAGGAAAACAAATTTATGTATTGTGTCGTACATCACCTGTGTTGCCATTATGTGTGAGAATCGAAAAATAATAGACTTATCTTGATCACAGAATTACTTTACCACTATTCTATGCTTAAGATATTCATACAAATTCGAATCCTATATACTTATGTATTTTAAGGCGTGTATCAATTTGTACTTGCAGACTTTAACAATATCCAGTGTATTTAAATATAATTTTACACTATATTACATATTTGCTATTTCAAAAGTCGTAATTTTCTTTAGTTTTTTGTTTTTAACGTGAGTGCTTCGGTTGTTTTTTTAATACAAGTAATCTCCGATACTGAAGATTATATTTTTTTTTATATGAATCAAAGTTTATACTTCATTATAAATATATAATCATGAAAATAATGAGAGTATTTCTGTTGATTGATTTACCTCCGTAGTTAAGTCTATTAAAAGATTAAAATTATATATCGCTCTGAATACACAGTACAATCCATACTTTTTTTATGAACTTGATGGTTACTCCGTCTGCCTGTTATGTTGGTACGAATACTGTGAGAAAATCAGTCACGCAATTAAGTTAAAAAATTGACAACAGAATCCATTTTGAGTATTGATCTGGAGTAAATGTTTCATGTCCTTTACCATTCTTAACAAACTGCGCAGCTTTTATAAATTACGTATGACACATGATGTCAGTGTTCTCCATGTCCAAAACATTACTTTTAAAAACAAATCTGCATTATAATACAGAAATAACATACCCGTAAATCATAACAATGCAGATTTACTAATTAATTTATTATGAATTGATATAGTAGGTATGTAATGTAAATAGGAATGTAAATAAAAATTAAGGATTACGGAGTTATTTTGCCTCTGTGATACTTATAAGCATATGCCAGGGATGGCAACGCATCTATTTTTCCATCTCAAGTTTTTGTGTAGATGTCTATAAGCCGCAGTATCACTTATCATCCATGTGAACTTCATGCTTATTGCTATCATCATCATCATCATTATTTCTGCCAAAAGACGTCCACTGCTGATCAAAGGCCTCGCCCCAAAGAATGCCACAACGAACGGTCCCGGGCCGCCCTCATTACCTAATATACTTGCCCCTAAATGGTGTTCAGCACTATAGTGTTCCGGTCAGGTGGTGATGTATGGCCCTGTAATTTCCGGCATAGAGGCATAACACCTTAGGTCTCAGGAGTGGTAACGAATCTGCATTTGACCTTGGTCTTTGTGTGGGTGTCTATAGGCTGCAATCATCACTTAACATCAATGTGAACTGCATGCTTGTTTGCGACTTCCATTACATAAAAAAAATAGTCCGATCGCAGAATTGCTCACATTATAATTATGTATACTCCGCATTGTGGAAAGACCTTATACAACACCTTAAATTAGTTATCAATCCCTGATATTATATTAATGTTCAATCTATTATATTTTCGACATTTCCAAGAAATTGGTTCTCCTGTGAAAGTTGATTAAGATAAACAATATCAATTAACGTTATTTAATTTGTATTTTGTAAGTTCAGATTTATTGATTTTGTCTAGCTAATAAGACTTCTCTAAGAAGAAAAATTCCCAAAAAGAATCCATCTCACTAAATTTAACGTTTTCGTAGGTTTTCGCGAGCTTCATACATTTTAGAAATTAAACTTGCGGATTTTCTCACGTATACAACACTCCCAAACTTCTTCTATCTTCATATAAGACCAGGCTGAACATCGTCGAATTAGTCTGCCCGTGACCACGGTAGCTGGAAAGCGACCGAAACGTCGGGTGTAAGAAGAAGTTTGGGAGTGTTGAAGTAGGTAATTTTTCTATTCATTGGTATTCAGTTTTACGATTAACGGTTATTTTGGCAGACCCATTAAAGTGTCGCGGCGAAATTGCAACAATAAGTACTATACTTATGGGGATGTGCGTATAGAAACATATATGGGTTTCTTTGTTTTTGAATGGCCGCCTAGAGTCGCCTCTCGTCTACTTCACTGGGCAATCGGAGAGCAAAGGGCTCTCCGCCTAAATAAATTTACTCAACTACCTAAGGAAGACTCCTGTGGCTCCAGTGCTCGGGCGTTGGGGGAGACATATAAGGCATAGGCGATTACGGGAACACACACATCACTAAACAGTACTACAGGCAATACATGGAACCGAAACTGTTTGTGGCCGTGTAAGGGCAATCAACGTAGCCTATTGGTTAAAAGCAACGTAGAAGAAGATCAAAAGCATTTCCATAGCAGCAAATATTACAACACATATCCAAGGTGCTATCATCGTTTCTGGTGATTAAGTAAACACTCTTTTATCTTTTCCTATCTAACAAAAATGTCAATAAATTTTAGGAAGGAAAATGGAATCAGAATTAAAAACTTCTGAACAACTGAAATAAATACGGACTTCACTCTACATAAGTAAGTTATGCTCAGCCATGTGCAGAATAATTGGTATAATTATGCCTGAATATACATGGCTGAGTATACATATATAAAATCCCGCCTGACGCCGCAAAACTCGAAAGTAGTCGATTAATATTTCACACAACATTCCTATGAGTGTTTTTGTTTGCTTTTTATCTCAAAGTTTCGGACGGACGGGGCCAGCAAACTTCCTTAATAATTAATATCAGACTGACCACAGCGTAGCGGTACCAAAGCTAGTTAGCTAAGTAAATAAAACAAACTCGTGCACATTTAAAATGCGGTGTTATGACAAAAATTCGAAACAGTCCGTTTATAAGTTTAAAAATGTTAGTCCTTTTATATTGCTCGTATTCTAATCGATTCAATTTTACAAAAATGATTATCAAAATATTTTATGCTTGTGTTAATCTATTGATGGGTCTCGCCTTCGGAGATATCACATAAATGCAATCAATTAACTATATAAACTGTTATTACTTATGTTCTACGCAAAAAATACAATGACTTTAGTACATAATAGCCCTTATTTTTATTTTAGTGGCATACTTCGGTTCCAAAGTAAAGAAAATGCGTACTAAACATTTTTGATTTTTATTTTTAATTGATGTTAATTTTTTTTTTTCACAGACACAGTTTTTTACTTACATTCTGAATGTAAAAAAAAACTAAAACTAAATATACGTAGCTTAAGTGAAAATAATTAAAAAACATCGAATAAAGACAGACTAATAATGTTGTAAGGGTTATGCATTAAAAAAAAACGTAGGTAATTTATATTAAAAAGCGGTAATTTGGTAATTTTAATACATAAATGAGATGTATGATCCTCAAACATAAATTTACAAACATTTCGTATTCTAAATTTATCTTCACAATCTTATGCTGTTTTTCTTTGGCACAAAACTTTTTTTTTCTAAAAACAAATTAGCCTAAGCTCAATGTCTACAAATTAAGATTAACAGGAGCAAACAGAAGAATGAAAAATTTGAAGATTAAGTTATCAGGCGTTCGGTGAAAACTGATTCATTTAAGTGATTTCAAAGTTTGCCCCATAGTAAAAATTGTTCTAAATGATGAGTAAAATGACCACTCAACATTTTGAAAGTGTGTCGCAAATTACATCGGTACATTTAAGGAACATGTTCCCCTTATGCTGGTCTGTAGTAGTCACTGCAAAGTGTTCCTCCCATTGCGTGTTTCCCATTACCACTTCGATTGTAATCTTTGTTGGAATGAGGGCGTTCCATATCCGCAAACTCACTCAAGCCAGTTACTGGCAATCAAGACGACGATATGGAGTAATAATGTCCATTCTGGACCACATGTACATTTATTGACATGCCGCCTTTCCCGATCAGTAATTCCGATCTTTATTGACACATATGAGAGACATTAATTTTATTACACGTTACTATTGTTTAGTGCTAACAATAAAATGCTCCATATGAAATGGAAAATTTTGCGATTGTAGAGCCTTTGTTTTATGATTAACCGTAATTTTGTTTTAATTACGTAAATGGTGATAATATTCGAGAGTCAAAGGATTGCGTTATAAACATCTGCATTTTAGTTGTATTGTACAAGTATATGTATGATATATATGTTATATGTATATATAAAATTGTATATTATTTAGCTTATATATTTATATACATGTATTATTTCGGCTTGAGTAATATATTCCATATAATAATAGGTATTATTGTATACTAGCTGTGCCCGCGAATTCGTCCACGTGAGAAAAAATATGATTGTTCAGATCACCCGGACGAAGTCGTGGGCGCAGCTAGTATAAAAGTAGCCTAAGTTACTCCTTATTACATCAGCTATCTGCCCGTGAAAGTCCCGTCAAAATCGGAGACACTCAAATTCTATTTATTTGTATGTAGGGATGTATGTATGTATGTATGGATGTATGGAGATAAAAGTAGCCTAAGTTACTCCTTGTCACATCAGCTATCTGCCAGTGAAAGTCCCGTCAAAATCGTTCCGTTTCCAAGATTAGCCCCGCCAAACAGTCAGACAGACAGACAAAAATTGTAAAAAATATTGTTTTGGTATATGTACCGTGTATACATACATATACATTTAGTAAAAAGCTGTTTTTTTTATATTGTAAACAGTCACTCCAATTTTATTTATTTGTATAAATGTAACTAAAAAAAAATACGTTATTAACGTTATTTATTATTTATTAAGCATAATATTGTAACATGAGGCGGACTTATACTTACTTCTATACAACCCAAAGGTTGACTGGCAGATAATGCTTCTTAGCATTAAGTCCGCCTCATGTTACAATATTGTGCTTGAAAGTATAAATAAATAAATTTGTCGTAGAAAATTGCGTATTAGGTATTTGAAATTGGAGTTTATTAAGTTTAACGGGTTATCAGATCATTCGATTTAACTCAAAGAAACAATGTAAGGATTACTACACTTACAAATTGAGCCATTATGAAAAAGCACACGCTTATATAAGCACCTAACCTATACATATACCACTTCCCGGGATTAGTGAAATAAAAATCAAAATCGATCTCTAATATATTCAACATCTTTTTTATCGTTTAGAGTATATAAAAGAATTATTGTATTTGTGAAAGTGTTAAATCTATTAGAAAGATGTTTTTATTCAGGAGATGAAAAAGTTTATTTCAATGTCTAACAGCTTTTTCGCTGAAATTATTTATTGAACTGATTTGTTTATGTCTATTTATTAAAGAGGCAGACAGATCTATCTACTATTACGCTTCAATAATAAAAGGCAGAAGAATGGATCAAATAACTGTTTTTTGTTGAAATATCAGGAAATCGCAGAAACATAAACATTTTAGTTTCGTTAAAAATTATCAGAGACAACTGATTTATGTTATTTAATAATATGTACAGTATCCAACAAGAAATAATGCATATCGACCTCAGGAAGAGACGTCGGCTTATTTCGGATCTGTAGAGCGTTATCTCTTTCGCACCTTACCTATTTGACGTTTGTCGACCATTTTGATCAATTTTTGACCAATACCGGACTACGGATGCTTACGTAGGCAGTGTGCAGCAGAGATAACCCTCTATGAAGCCGAAACGAGCCGATTGTCGCGTTCATAGGTACGATGTGCATTATTTCTTGATGAACACTGTAAAGACTATTGTCATTATATTTCAGAAACATCATAATTCGTTTTTCAGATAGTTTTATTCGATACATATTATTCTTTATGTGAACTTTATGCATATATATAAAACTTGTTACAATTCTCTTTGTTATTAATAAGAGATAAATAAAAATTTAGATAGCTATAAGCTCAAACAGGGTCCTTGTTTCTGATTTACCAACTTTAGTAGCAGCAGTTATATAAGATTTACGTCTGTCTTGGATAGCCGATTGAGAAGTTTCAATCTTATCTCTAGTCCGTAGCGATTTTGAACTTCCAACTGTATTAATTACACGCAGTTTTAGATAACAAAACTATTCCTGACAGACATTACAAGTGATTCTTCTAAAAAGTATTAGAAATTCAATTTGATCTTTTGCATGGTGATGAAATAAAAATAACTTTTTAATTTCAATAACCATACTTAATTATAGAATATACTCTTACACACTAAGTTTAACTTGTGCCATGGGTACCATTGTACTACCCAACATACACAAACCCATACCCAAAAAACATAAGATGGACATTTAAAAGTTATCTGTATTGCTTAGAAGATATTAAAATGCCGTATGATTTATTAGACTTAAAGAAAATGACTAGACTATAATAGTTTTCCTTACAAATCTGTTCGTGGATCATTGCAGACATTTTTTTATAGTTAAAATATAAATACATAGTACTAAAACACACAACATTCAATTACCGTTCTCAATAAATTACGGTTCAAGTCACTGTTGTGGATCCAAAAAATTGCTCATTGCTCAAATAAATAATAATCTTATATCATTAGAATTGACAGAGGAACGAAACTAATATAAACTAAATGGATCTGTATAATAAAAATATTTGTATACAGCAGAAACCTTTTAAGATGCATACCTAAATAATGCTGTTAATACAAAACAAGGAGAATATGTAAATCGTAGAAGTTGGAGCTGAAAAATGTTTTCACCGTTGGCGCTCAGACCTAACGAATAATCCTTAAAGAGACGTTCATCTTATCCTTCAAGTTTTGAGCGTTAAAGCTTGCCAATTCTAAAATATCCACGAAATGTACGTGAGTTATTAATTGCTTTGTGCTATGCTTATGTTATGACAACTATTGCTATTCCTTTGTCTTACTCGTTAGATATTGTACCGGAGATTAAATGAACTTTATCCTTATTTATTATATACTTGCAATAACTATAAATATTTTTACTGTGCGCAATGCAAAAAAGTCTATCATCAAAATCTTGAATGTGTTTCACTAACAATATTTTCTTGTTTTGTTGAATCACATGAGTATTTATTTCAATTTACTTTATTTCATTTTTCAACACTTGAAGAAATATTATATTATTTTCCGTAGCATATTCATCTTATTTTTCAACTCCTGAACGCAAGAGCTTGCCAATTCTCAAATATCCTCGAAATGAAAGCAAGATATTAATTGCTTTGCCCTCTCCTTGTGTTATGATAACTATCGCTATTCCTTTGTGTTATCCACTGATTACTGCACCAGTGCTTAAATTAGCTTGATTTTTATTTATTATTTCATTGATAACACTTATTTCTTTTTCTATGCACAATGTAAACAATATGTACGAATATCTATAAAGTATTGTCTGTTTTTGTGTTTTATCATTCGTGATTTATCATTATTATCATTTATTTACTTCATATCATTTTTTAATTCTGAAATTTTAGCTAAAAGAGAAATCTTTTTTATCGTTTTTAATTAGGCAGTAAAATAGCAAAGTAAGATACCTATCAAAGTTTCGCCCCGATCGCAAACAATCTACCGTGAACGATACTTCACTCATCGAGAAAATAACTTGACGGGAGACATTAAAAACTTTAAATGGAATATGCAAATTTCCGAATACATTTCCCTGTAAAGCGGTTATCTGTGTTGCGATTGAAAGCACATTTTTATAAAACTTACCACTCTGACATTTAAATCAAAGTTTTGTACTGTCCATGTTCCGTTGCTGGGATATAAATACACTGAAACCGTCCGTTAAGCACGTCGAACTATAGGAAACTTTTGGCGGCTGATTCACAGATCGAATTCGATTCGCGCGTTCGCTCTGTACGATCTAGTTCCGGAATTGTTGGGGACCGTCGGGAGCGACCGTTGCGTTCCCACTCCCGTAGCTCACTGGAGCAGGGATCTCATCGGAGTCTGCGTAATAGAACGGCATCCCTACAGATTGCTATATGGGAATAAACGCTAATAAATTACGAACATAGTACACGCGTAGCGCGAACGAGACCATGTTCTTGATTAGTTTGAAGTCTCCCGCTAATGGGCTAGACACGCACATAGGGAATCGGGGCTTACGTGTGAGTTTACTAGTTTAATTTTCTCTTGGGCGAAAGTTGAAAGCGTTTACTTCAAGGTAAAAGATGACAGTTCACGTATCAAGGACTCTGCATTAAATATTTGGCTGTGAATCTGTTATTTATGGTTTAATGACGGAATTAATAAAACATTAAATTAAGACGTACAGGGCTTTGCTTGGTTTTATTTGTATATTATTTGATTACAATTAATTAGTGTAATTTTGTAATTTTCTATTATCACCGACGCTTTCTTGTTATTATACATTTTATATTTATTACACATATTTAGATTTATCTCAAAATCTGTAGGTATGATTATGTGAGGTTTTTAATTCTTCATTAGTTTGTGATTAAAATTTGATGAGTTTGTTTTCCTAATTATCAAATAGAATTAAAGTAGTAATTGCTTATTAAATCATTATCTCCTTTGTGGCGTTGGCTATCATATTATATTTAATATTGATGACATCTTACACTGGTGTTAAAGGAAGATACCTATAGGTATATTTATATGTATAACACCATCCGAAGTAAGCAATTATTCAAATCTTAACCACAATACCCAAGTACATAAATTGTTCAAGAGATAAATAATTTGATACTTAAAAAATGTAACTAATGTTAAATCACATTATCACACTTCACATTTACACTATTCACACTTCCATGCTGTGACTAATATTATAAATTGTAATATTTATTTTTCGCAATTACACATGCAAGTGAACTTTAGAAATTAAAGAAAAAACCGAAAGAAAAATTTGACAGGAATCAAAAGGGACTTCGGTAGCTTAATGGTAAAGCGGCTGGACTAGTTATCCTGAGGTCGCAGGTTCAATTCCTGTCCGAAGCCAAATTTTTCTTTCCGTTTTTTCTTTAATTTCTAATATTATTAATGTGAGTTTCTTTGTTTGGATGTTTGTCCGTCAATCACGCCGAAACTGCTGAACGGATTTTGATGAAATTTGTTTTACAGATAGGGTATTATCTGACTTAGATTATAGAATACTTTTAATCTCGAAAAAAATGTTCCTGGGGGATGCCATGGGATGATTTTATTATGATGATAGTTAACAATTAATCTCTCATCCGTTTGTATTCAATCAAATGATTAAATAAACATCTATCGTAATATTATTTGTTTCGTATTCCTATTATTTGACAATGGTTTTAGCCCACTGATACCATCGCGATAAACGGCTCGCCCGTTACTGGCCGGAGCCTAAATCCCCAGATAACTGTTTCAGTGACCACACGGCGACCCATAAATCAAAGCCGAGGGTCAATGTTACAATAAAATGTCGAGCGAGATAAATGAAAATTTGTAGAGTTATCCATCAAGCTCGAATATTTAAGCCGGCTCAACTAGAAATGTCTTTAATAACTTGGAAGGTCCGCGTCCTTTTGATTATGTTTTATCTGTTTTCATAAAGCGAAAAGGATTGTAATGCGAAAGACTTTCACAAGTTGTCATGTGCTTACTAAGTCTTCCATCAATTATAGCCAACATATACACTTGCGAGCTATAAAATGGAATCACATAAACTGGAGTAACAAAAAAAATAAAGCAATAATAAGACATGATTGAACAATGATGTGATTCCAGTTTAAAGCTCGCAAGTGTAAATATGAAGGTACCTATATGCACCATCGTATATTTGATTAGTTTCATTGATTATCCTACCAGCTGCACGGTGTTTTTTATTTTGTCAGTTCATGTAGAGATATGATTTTAATATTACAGGATTATTTATTTAGGATTATGTTTTTGAATAGGAAAATAAAAAAATACGTCAAATTTTCTAAATTAGTTTTATTTTTCATAATTTAATGAAAAGGTAAACAATAAGCAATGAACATTATGTACTGTAGTCCGAAATGTTGTTTGTAATGGAAGTGGCAAACAAGCTTGCAGTTCACATTGATGTTAAGTGATGACTGCATCCTATAGACACCCACACAAAGAGCAAGGTCAAAATGCAGATGCGTTACCACTTCTGAGGCCTAAGGTGTTATGCCTGTGTGCCGGAAATTACAGGGCCGTACAATACCTGACCGGAACACGATAGTGCTGAACACTACTATTTAGCGGCAAGTATATTAAGTAATGCTGTGATGCCTACGCCCGCGAGCTCCATCACTGGAGCTATACCATCTTCTATATGGTGGGTTAAGTGGTTTCAGGAATCATAGTTCATGGCACAGTTTTATTAATATTTTTTTTTAAAGTTAGCACACATTATTTAAGGCATTCAAACATATACTAATTATTCAACATTTAATATTATTTTAATCTGATGAGGGTGTCAAACCAGTATGCAGTTCACATAGATGGTAAGTGCCTCCAGCCTTCTAGACAGCTTCACAAAGACCCGTGCTTAAATTGCAAATGCGTTGCCACCCTGAGGTCAACGTTGTTTTGCCTTTGAATTAGTAATTACTGAATTAGGTATTTAAGTAATAAATCTACATCGACAGTTATTATTATAATTAATTTGTACAATTTATTATTATTATAATAAAATATTATGTTAGTCTCTTGTAACTGTTACTTCCTTTAGTCTTAGATAAGGGTCAGATTCAAACTGCGCCTAATGTCAAATTGTTCTTTCCATTCCTTTTTTAATTCTTCAAATAGCATACGTTCATTCCAGCCTATTTTCAAAATAATTACTTTTAATCATGAAAGTATTCTGTAAGTAGTATCAGTAATCCGGTACCGCTTAAGTGTCTCTTTAAACTCAGGAAGTCTGCATCTTTGAATGAATGCTAAGTGTTGTTTCATCTATTTTCATAATAGCAACGAGTTATTCGCTCAGATCTTCCTGGCGCGCAGCTTGCGGTTCAGTTGCGGTCGCTAACAACATTTTCTTTCAGAGCGACACGTGCCGAATACGGCCTATATAAATTGCAGCCAAGCCACACATTTTGTTGCACCATGGCATTATTTATTATAGCTAGCTATAGGACTTATTACAAGGTACGGTATTCAGGGTATGATAGCAAGTGTCAGTATCATCCTCAATAATGGCTCCAATACCTCCAATTTAAAATCTACTGGGAATCTAGTCCAGCCACTCTTCCAGTTGAGCTACTGAAGTCCTGGAGACTGAGGACTGAGGACTTCAGTAGCTCAATTGGAAGAGCGGCTGGACTAGATTCCCAGTAGGCCGTGAGTTCGAGTCTCGCCTGAAGTCAAATTTTTCTTTCCATTTTTCTTTAAAATAAAAATATATTTCACAAGCATGTGTTAATGCGAAGTAATATAAAACAAGAATACTTTTACTGAAATATTGTAGTAGGTATTTATTTGTATCAAATTTACCATCGATTCTTTTCAAACTAATTTGAGGGTATCTGTTTATTAATTCATATGTTGTAGGTACATCTCAGCTTACGGGGAAATACGCGTAAGAAGTTAGTTTTATAGATAACTAGCGGCCCGCCCCGTCTTTGCACCGGTACAATTTACATTAGCCGCGAGGCTACGTATATCAGATTTTTTGCCGTTGCCGTAATATATTTTAATGCTGCTCCACTCCTATTCATCTAAGCGTGATGTTATATGGCCTATAGCCTTCCTCGATAAACAGACTATCTATCATTAAAAGAATTGAACCACCGCCCTCTCCGTTATGACTGCCCGCCGGCTTTGCACATCAAGGAGTATACAAATAATACGTTTGCACATAATGAAAAATTAAATAACCGCATGAATGACAAAACAACATGCTCTTATTGTCAACACTGAAAAAGATTTCATTTTGACAGCACAATACCCATCTGAAAAAAAAGGTTCCATTTGACAGCAACACCCATTTACAAAATGAACCGCCATTTATAGAATTTATTTATTACAAAAAAAAAAGTGATAAATGAAGAACCGCTCTACCGACTCTGTGCAAACTTCACATAACCCATCTACTAAATAGTCCGAACAAAGCCTAAATATTTGGTTTCGATAGGTGAGCCCGTTCTTGAGTTATAAAGTTACAACGAAAAGTTACATTGATTTTTATATATTTAGATATAAATAATCGACAATCGATTACACAAAGATTATATAATAAAAGCGTACCATGCTGTCACAAAGTTTGTGGCTTTGCCAGAATTTATACCTACTCATATAAAACCTTATTTCGCATATTTCGTGCCGAAAGAAAGGCCGGTTTGAAAAAAACACTGAAATGAAACTTATCCAATGCCATAACAAATGCTAGTGTTTGTGTACGTCACCCATTCAGCTTGGGTAAATACCACCTAAGGTCAAACACAGAAACGCCAATTAATTTTAAGTAAGTCTTAAATCTTTCGTTTTTACATATTTTTAGCGACATAAAGACGTTTAAGTGCTACTTAAAATTAAGTAGTGTTTGATTCAGTATTTAGTAAATAGGTTAATTAAAAAAACACAATATAAATCATGTTTCCTTTCATGTCTTCTTTGAAATTCTTAACTTTTCTATTTTAGTGAGTAATTAATCGTAATATAATAAAAAACTGGTCGTACTACGAATGTAATCGGAATATGATAGCTTTGAGCACTGCTCTTTAGTTTTAATTAAAAGAATTATTCCTAAGCGTCAAAAAGTTCTAATTTGTTCATTTTGAACGAATATGCGGGTTGGCCACTAACCCACCCACCTCCACCAATCCGCATTCGGCAGCGTGGTGGAGTAAGCTCCAGGCCTCCCCCCAAAAAGGGGAGAGACTCGTGCCCAGCAGTGGGACGTATGCCATTATTATTATATTATTATAAGCTATAAATCCATCTTGTATGGATTTATACCATATTTTTTTTATAGCTCAAAAGGTTTAGGCTCCGTCTTCGATGAAAGCTCCAATGGCGGCTAATTTTTTTCCAACGCCTCCAACATTTATCGTTATATTCCAACCAATTTACACAAAACTTTAACAATTGTTTTTTTTTTTTTCATTTATCCAATGAAGGTGGCAAACAGGCATGCAGTTCACATTGATGTTAAGTGAGTCATCACTGCAGTGGGTGTCGGAGACTGTAGTTGTTATGTCTCTGTGATAGTTATTACGGGGCCATACAAGATCATCTAACCGAAACACGATAGTGCTGAACACTACCATTTAGCGGTATATACATTAGGTAATGCGGTGGTGCCTACGCCCTCGAGCTCCGACACTGGAACTCTACCACCAGTTTACACAAACTGTCTCCAAGAATTGCTCTATCTAGTGGTGAAAAACCGCATGAAAATTTGTGCCGTTCCTAGTACTTGAGTATATCACGAACAGACAGATAGACAGACAACGGGGGGACTTTGTTTTATAATATGTATAGATTGGCGAAAGAAGTATTTGCTTACACGTAATATATAAATCAGCTTTGACTCGAAATGGACGCGTTTAAATATTAAGCATTGTTTTCATTTTTGCTTCGCCCCAAATGAAACATATCTTCCGGATCACTGAAAGGCGTAACGAGTTGAGGTTGAGGTTTCATGACTAACCTTTGTTCAGTGCTTTGCGTTCGGAAGCGGAGATAATTCACTGTTTTTGCAATTTACTGTGATTTCTCCTTGTATTTTGTTGTACAGGATAGTCGTAAAATACAACTAGGCTATTAACAGTTCCTGGTGTATTTTATTTTGGAAATGTGAATAGGTTTGATATATGTAATAAACAAAATTACGGTAAATATTTTGAACATCCAACTATAAGTTAGGCTATAGTAGGCTAGACATCGAAACATATAATAATATAATAATAATGGCAACCCATTATACGTCCTACTGTTGGGCACGAGTCTCTCGCCTTTTTGAGGGGAGGCCTGGAGCTTACTCCACCACGCTGCTCCAATGCGGATTGGTGGAAATACGGGTTAGTGGCCAACCCGCTGTCGGATGTTTTCAAACCGCCCATAAGGCCTGCGACAAGGTTTAACGACTGCTATCTATCGATAGCAACCGGGACCGACGGCTTAACGTGCTCTCCGATGCACGGAAACGCGCATTTTAATTTGCTACTAGCGGTCACCCATCACACTTCCGACCGCGCCCATGCTTAACCAAGTAGATCGCCTATGATCTACACCAGCCGCGGGGCTATGCGCGCTTCGAACATATAAGTCTAACTAAAATGAAATTAGTTTTGATTAGAAAATATTACGCACCTGCTACCTGCTCTAGACCACGAGTACCAATATTAGTTTTTTATTTAATTTTCATCCTTTGCGGACATTTGAGCAAACTGTTAGTAGCAGCTACTTGACGGCTGAGATAGACGCTGTCGAATTATCTTTATTTTTCTATCATGTAGTTGCGCGTTTTGCTACTCTATCACAATTAATTTCTTATGGTTGCATCAGTTACCTTCTATTGAGGCATAATATTATATGCAATGTGATGAATAACATAAAAACTACTGAGGGAGTGATGAATGTAGAAAAGTCACGGTAGGTGTGTAAGGACCGAGATATTTGGCTTCAAGCTCTCTGCCTTCCTCGTGAGGACCTTTCCGTGAAGATATGTTGAAATTGTAAAAAAAGTAACGAAAGTTCGATAATAATAAAAAAGAAAAAGGAATAAACCGCTTACTCACACACTAACGTTAGATAATGACAGTGAAGTTTTATGTAGTCCGACTTTTGATAGTCAATTCAGTTTTTCTGAATGATAGATTAAGTTCCTCTTTTTTGGACTTACTTGTTTACTTAAATCTCATTTTATGTTCCATCTACTTTTCCCTTCTTAGCCATCACAAAAAATATGTTTTATTCAACGTTTAGCAGTTTTAAATCTTTAATTTATGCGAGAACTAGTTTGAGGTTGGAACAATATTTGAGTTTACCTCGAGTCTAGTAAGGTTTTAATTTACAAAATGTTAGTGAACCCACAAGAACATTAGTTCAGATTACGTAGCTATATGTGGTTTTGCTGGGTAGAGAGCTTGACCTCTATAGTACGTCATTCGCTTACGTACTATGGGAAAGAATGCGCACATATTTACATTAATTTCAACCTCCGTTACTGCCACCGTGTCAAATGTTCCTGCCTGAATTTTTTCCGAGCAATTGCCTGAATGTTAACAAAGTTTTGCTGTATAAAAGAAACTCCAAGCAAGTTATGTGGGAAAAAATATGCGTTGTATCTTACGTTGCCCTAGAAAGTTATTCTGTGTTATTGCTGGCCATTATAACCAACTCAATTTTAGGCTGGATAGACTGATTGACTTACTTGACTTATGGTCCTATGTCCCCAAGATGGGGCAGAGAGCGTCCACAGTGGTTCTCCATCTCGATCAGTCTTGACCCTCGCGCTTGATTTCGCTCCAACACTTCCCGATCTTCTTCACTTCGTCAGTAACCGTTCGTCGCCAAGTCTGCTTCGGACGACCACGCTTTCAAATCCAGTACCACTTACGTCGCCTAACTTGTTCCTCGATTGAAGTTTCGTGGCAGCGTTCAAGTAATCTGGCCCGAGAAAATCTCAAATGACAAGCTGTCATTTGAGATTTTCTCGGGCCAGTATATCCCGAGATTTTTGCGAAGACAACCATTGACAAAGACCTGGAGTTGGTATGAAATGGCCTTGGTGACCTTCCGTGTTTCATAGCCATACAATAGTACGGACTTTACGTTGGACTTGAACATTCTGAGCTTCAGTCTACGAGTCAGTTTACTTGACTGCCAAATGGGCCGTAGTAGCGCTGCTTCACTCGGGCCTTGACGATACGTGAAGTGTGTCGTCTCAGATACAACGCTACCCAGATACGTAAACTTATGAACGCGCTCCACTATCTCTCTGCCTATCATCAACGGTGTCGTAATCGTCACTCCAGTTCGCATCTCTTGGGTTTTCTTAGTGTACATTTTTAGGCCAGTATTTAATGTGGTAGACAAAGTCAACAAAGGTAACATATAATTGAAATAATAAAAATATTACAGCAATTATAGAAGTTGCAGAATGTGGATGGTTGCAGAGGCCCAGGAAGACCAAGACTGACCTACCATGGCCAAATAGGTCGAGTTCTGTCTGATGGTGGGGTCAAAAGTCTTAGGAATCGGCGTGCATGTATGAAGAGAATGATGAAGGTAGACGAGGCACGAGAGGTATGTCAGGACCGGGATGTCTGGCGCTCTGCACTCTCTGCCTACCCCGTTAGGGACCTGGCGTGAAGATACATAAATACACTATAGAAGTTTGTGAGATCCTATATCAAGGCTAATGTAAAAAAAACATGTATGAATCGACGTATTTTCGTCTACTCGTATTTGTCAAACCCCTCTAACTCGTTTATAAATTGAATTTTAAAATAACACAGTTAAACATACAAAATTAACAATTAATAAGGAACACCTATATCTTAATTGTATTTCTTAGCATTTACGCCATTATTGAAGAGAACAATAAATTACTAACGTTAATGAATAACATGCAAACGTAGCAGTCACACGTGAAAGCGGCGTAATTAAAACTGCACTCAGTTATCGAGCATCCCGTGATGTTCTCCGGTATTGTAATAAAATATGGATTATGCAAGCAATCGTATTGAGTGCAAACGATGAAAATGCGGTGCAAGGTATTAATGATCAGATTATTATTGGAAAAAATTAACATGCATTATGTATGTTAATATGTTCAATAGTGGGTTCATTAAATTATTGAATTAATTTTAAAAATTTTATGTGATGTATGATTTATAATGTGTGATATAATTTCCAGTTAGAAACTGCATTGGCGGATGTAAGAAATTTTGAAAATCAATTTTTTTTTCCCTTTTGTGACCAGGCAACCACGTTTTTCTTAGGTAGCTTAAGATTTCAGTTGTGAATAGTAAACTGATAATTATTATTTTGCACTGCATTTTGACTTCTGGTTTTTGTATACGTATCTATAGGCTGCAGTCATTACTTTACATCTATTTGAACTGCATAATTGTTTGCCACCTACTTTACATTAAAAAAATAGACTGTTTCACGTTGGTGTTTTTGCAGTAGTGTCTACGTCATCGCGTTTGCACACCGTATACAGATATTCAAAGTAGTTACCATTGAGTACATTCACAATGTTTTCTATTTTTAAAAATATGCAAACCTATTTCAGATGAAGCATCTAGAGAAATATAATACTCTCGGTCTTTCAGCTGAAATGATGATTGATACAATTAGTCGTGTCCGCGACGCCGTCCGAGTAGAAAACACATTTTCCGTTTTTTTATAATTTTTCATTGATTATTTTATCTTTTTCACTGCTCATGCATGATATTGTATAACCTATAGACTTTCTCGTTAAATAGACTATCCAAATAGTATGAGTAAATATACCATGAAAATATTACTTAGAACTCAAAGTAGTCCCTGAGCAGCACGTTCAACCATTTACACAAACAGACTGAAAGACTGAAAGTTTTATAATATTAGTAGGTATACTCTTCTCAAACCATATGATGTCTTGAATTTAATGTATATTGAGTGAAATTGCATTTAATTTTTGTTTCACTTAACGTGAGTAGTTTCAAAGATTCGTAACGAACAGATTAGTTTAGCGGATAAAAAGTGTTGAAAAAGTCTCAAAGGAAAATTAAACTGAATTGATAGTGGACCGAGTTCTTATCTGTGTCGGAGAACTGATATCTGCAATATTAGGTTAGTTAGTTCATGAGTTAAATGAAATGTCTTGTCAAAACGACTTGTAATATTCTATTTCCTTGATGAGTAGGAACTTATAAAACTAACGATAGAGCATCTGACACCTACATGTTGATAAAAAACAGTGTAACTTAATATAATTTCCTAAAAAAAACCGCGTAAATTTAGGTAACCTCTGACATACATTACTCCTAGAAAGCCAAATCAGTAGTTAAGAAGATGATGTGTACTTTTTGAAATAGCTTACCTAAAGGATTTCCTTCTAATTAGGTACCTGACTTTTTACTTAACATCGTTGAAGCACGGAGTGCTCAGGTATTAAATTTGTTAATTCTTATTATGTGACTACAATCTTCCATTAGAATCATTATGTATTATCAAGTAATGTATACGCTAATCTCGGCAAGTTGTGAACAGATTGTGTTCCTGCTTAAAATGTTGATGAGAGGATTTTCTGAGGAAGGTTTATATTTATAATTTATCAATATCGTACTTACATTTACCGAGATATCACGGTTTTGTCAAAAAAATCGGGTGCGTCCCTACGATATAACAAATGCTACCCGTACGAAGCCGGAGCGGGTCGCTAGTTCAATATATTCGAAGATAGATATCTCTTGATAATGTAAATTTACGTTCATCAAAGATCATCACTATTAAATTTATTCACCAAATCGCATAAAGTAGGTAGATAAACGACATAAAAATTTATACATATATGAAGTGTCACAATTTAAATCACAACCCCTTCACATGAATTCGGAATAAAGCCCATGATCCAGAGGGTGAGAACTTTAGAAATTTTTGAATTCGTGAAAATTCAAAACACATTTGCCTTACACGAGTCCTTTGCTTTTGCAGCTTTGAAACTCTTAAAATTTTCTACATATGTAAAAGTGAAAGGTCACTTATTATGCAATCTAAGAAACTGTAAGTTCTAGGAGTTTCTAATTTTGTATTTCGATTCTTTTTAGGACGTAGGTGCTCACTAAAGTCAATTTAAATCAAACGAAATAGAGCTAGAGCTAGAACAAGAGCATTCCTTCTTGCAGCCTTCTTCTCCTTTCCGCGGCTTGCGTTGCATTTTTAACTTTTATGTAGTAAATTTTTAAAATGTATCGAATTTCTTCATTAGATTCACTCATCTTGACAGTACGAAAAACATATGAAAATCACACATTTGCCTACTTAACTTTAACTTTCAGTGATACCAAAACCAGCCAGATACAAATACTACAGTCAAAGAGATTTTATTACAAGTTCATACATACTATAATGCAAAAAGACTTTTTCCCCTACCTATTATTAAACTAAAATGATTATTTATTGTGCTCATTATGTTCAATTTTGGTAGGCGTATATCAGTAATAAACATTTTTATTTAGACCAATCCATAATTTAATCGAAAATATGTGTATACATTCGCTAGAACAAAATAAGCGCGAGCATGTCCGAACGCGCAAAAACGATAAACAACTGTTTGCGCGCTGTAGCGCCGTTTACATCGAGCGAGCGAGCATTCTTAGCATATTCCATAAAATCTTTGCAAACACACTAAGAACAACGCTCTGTTACGCCTGTTGCCAAGATTGGTGAAATTTGCTTTTACGAGCCCATTTCAGCGTTAGGCGACTATCTTACATATTCCTTCATAATTCTATGAAATCACATTATAATTTTTTTAACATAATTCATACAGTCAACTTAATAATTCGAAAGCGAAGAGTCAGCGCCGATTGTGAATGGTCAAAAAACCGCACAAGTTTCAATAATTACCTCAAGTTATTGATTGCTCGAATGTTACTATAGAAGTGTAGATTAGTATCATATTAGTGGTATTAATGTAGGCAACATTTCACTCGTGCGAAGCCGGGTCGCTAGTTTAGAATATTCACCAAAAAGTGTATAAACAAATAATTTATTTCAAGTAACTGTGCCTCTATCTTTCGATATTGGTACAACTTATGTCCTCTGTAAGTTGACTTATCCCAAGGGAAATAAGGAAAAGCAGGAAATACGCTTGGGACCGCACGCAAAATATGTCTTCAAGTATTATTCCTCATAAAATAGTGGGATTTTGGAGATACAAGTGTGTTTTATTTAGAGTTTTATCTCGCCGTGTACTTGATTGGTTGTATGATTATTTTATTTTCGACTAGCGGCCCGCCCCGGCTTCGCACGCATGAAATGTTATTTCCATTGCTACTATCATAATAAAATATGTATGTAGCTTCCTGATTGTGAGTTTTCATGATCAGTTCAGTATTACCGAAGATTAGCCGCTACAAACAAACAAAGAAACAAGCCAAGTTACAAGCTTTACCTCTTTATAATATTAAGTATAGATAGGTATTAATATACTTGATCTAATACATTAAGTTTATTTATGTCATGATTGTACTGTACTGTAGCTTATTAACACCTATATGAAACGCTTTGCCACTCTTGAGGCCTAAGATATTATGCCTCTGTGCCGGAAATTACAGGGCTGTATATTACCACCAAACTGGAACACGATAGCTTTGAACACTGACTTACACTTGACACATAGGCGGCAGGTAGATTAGGTAATGCGGTGGTGTCTATGCCCGGGAACTCCGTTACTGAAGCTCTATCACCAATAAATATGATTTATTCTTGTTTATTTCTAATATTTATGTATCCAGTGTAGTAAAAAAAAATATATCTACCAAATTTATTTTTTTTTTGTTTGAATGACACAGCATCGAGAATATTTTTCACTTTCATTTTTGTCAGATCTAGTTTATAGGTAATGATTCAATTAGCTTTGTTGTAATCTGAATATATCTTTAAACAAAGGATACATATCTTTCACATTATTCATAAAGTCTACATTTATTATTAAATCTAATCCGCATTGTGTCAGCAGTCAGCGTGGCCGAACGATGGATGACCTAAATCTCTCTCACAGTAATTTGTGACTAGACCAAAATTTAGTACTAAAAAGAAAGAAACAATTTTTTTGAATAAATCTTTACAGATACATACGTTCAAAATGTGTAATAATGAAAAATTACCTATAGTGAATAACAATTATATACCTACAGTAAAAGTGAAAAGAGGTGTTAAATTGAACTTGAAAAAAAAACTTTGTTAAAATGTCTTAAAATGTTTTTATACATTTCTTACAAGAACTACGTATGAAAAAAAAAATTTGTCAATATGAAAGTTATTAATACTCCGCTACCAAATAAACCAAACAAACTCAGTAGAAGCTCTTTTAAATAAGAGAATAAAATATTTTAATACTAGGACTAATAACATCATAGAGTGATGATAAAAAACTGGCTGGTTAGTTTTTTATCATAGCACATTGTAAAATTGAGAAATAGTTAAATGTTAATATTTAAAAACTTAACGTACCAGAAACTCCTTATAATGTTTGATAATGTGAAATTAATAAGGAAACGTAATCTAAGAGTATCATGTAAACAGTTTGGAATCAAAAGGAACATAGTTTTAATTAGTAAGGGAAACTGCACGGATTTTCTACTCGTACTTGCTTGATATTTTATAACTGACGTTTTCTTAAGTTTTGACTAGTTATTATATTCACTTTTTGTGTCTAAACTTATTTGGTATGTATAGTATTCCGCGCACTCCATAAAATATGTTTCTTTTTTGTATTTTCAGGCAATGAGAAACCCTTTTTGAAACGATTTGTTACTAGGTCCTATATATATTTATCTTGTTTGACATGTATATGAATTGTTATTCACTTTAATTTATTTTGTTTATTTTTGACGTGTCATAAGAGGTGCCTGTCACCCTAAATGAATAAATGAATTTCTGATTCTGATTGGAGCCATTTTTTTTTGTGTATGAAAACTATTTTATCGATTATTATTATTTTATACATACATAAATTAAAAGGTGTCCAGTAACTACTAGCAAGTATACCGTGTAGTGATAGTGATAGCTTAGATTAAGACTTAGGCACCTAAACAATGTCAAGAATGTTACGCGAAAATCTGTGGTCCTCAAGTTATATAACACTTAATATAATACCAAAAAATCACTATCCTGCACCTGATTATAATTTTTATCTCCTTAATAAAGATAGAAATATTTATGGCTCTAATTACTCGTGAATAGTTCAACATAACATTATTGCATTAAAAATATTAAAAAGATCATCAGAGTCTATTGTCTATTGTATATTGCTCGCTGCATCGCTAGCTGCATGCTAGCTACATACATTGCGATTTAAGAAAAACAAAATCAACTAAAAAGATTCTCATACTAAATTGAGAACCAATTTCCTTTCCGAAGTCATTAAAAGCTATGTTTATGCTATCATCAACGTGGGTTCAATAAGTAAACTTGAACTTAATGAGCCGCATATGGAAACGAGGAAATAAGCTGTTACGAGGTTGAATAAAAAGTGGGCAGAAATGTATGTGGGAAATTCCTTGTGCAACAAACTGTAGTAATTGAGTACGCCTACGCCGGATATTCGTGTAGTGAAGAACTTTTTGATCAGAGTCGATTGCCGCTCGCCATGTCGCTTGAAGAAAAACTTGGTAACACTAGATACGAAAACCTAGGGCGCTGTGAATGCGATTAGCGTTTATTGAGCGGTTTTGATATAGCTAGCTTTTTACTTTGCATTGTACTTACTTTGTGTTACAGTATTGACTATGTTAATAATATAATCATAGTAGAACTTCTATTATATTATATGTGTTAATATTTATGTGCGTAATGCATATGTGTTTGTACTAAATATCTTCATACTATGAATTCGAATGAACATTGTATTTGATTCATCAATAACAAAGACAACAAAGACATAGTAAGTAAACTCAAATATATTGAGCCTTATATGAAAAAGGGGTTAATAAGCTGTTACGAGGTTGAATAAAAAGTAAGTAAAAATGAATGTGGGAAATTCCTTATGCAACAAACTGTAGTAATTGAGGACGCCGGTGCCGGATGTTTGTGTAGCGGAGAAGTTTTTATCAGAGTCGATTGCCACTCGCTGTGTCGCTAGCTGCATGTATACCTCATTATTCGGAGAAAAACTTTAATACAGCGGTTACGAAAATCTGTACGCTTTGAATGTGATTTCCGTTTATTGAGCAAATTTGATTATTTTTAATGTAAAGAGCGTTATTTGCATAAAACACAGCAAAGTAGTGACACCAAACGGGTTACTTGACTGAATAGTATTTATTGATCAGACTTAAATTGACCTTCTTCTACAAGTTGGTTGCGTAAATTATCACGTCAATATTATGACGACACAAAGTCAATTGTGTTTGTTCTTCGACCATAAATAAAATAAAACATTTTTAAGGTGTGTCATTCATAAAATTAAAAAAAACACAATCGACGGCATCATATCTGTTCACCACATTAACGAGTTCATCGCAAGGCTTATTACGCCCTCAAGCTTCGTCACTGAAGTTCTACTTAATAACAAAATTATAGATGAAGGAAACCTTTCTTTCATCTATAATTTTTTAGAGGAAGGACTCTGTTCAAATATATAAGTGACCTGACGACGCACTCCAATCAATGTTTACTTTAACTAAATAATAACACTCGAAGCACCACTGTAGTATTATGTGTATGCATTTTAAACTTTTAATATTACACTCACAATTTGAGCAAACAGAAACCCACACACGAACATCCAGACTCGAAACAAAAACTGTGGGACATGCAGACATTATGACTAGGTAATTAAACGAATCCGTGACCTCTCGGATCTAGTAGTCTTTCTAAACACTCGTCAAACCAAGGAGTCAAAATAAAAAACAAGTTGTGGCAATAGTTTTGTTAAATGAATCGTCAGAATTCACATGTAGTCGAAAAAAGGACATATTTACACACTAACAAATTAGGTTAGCACAAACATTTGCGCGTGGTTTAGATAATGCGGGCGGTTATTACATGCATAATTCAGAAAACTAAACAAATTACATTTAGAGCGGTGCCAGTTGGTGTTTCATCATAGTTCGCATAATTGGATTCTGCATTGTTTAATCAATTCGGCGGCAAACAAACGAATACGGCATTCTGTAACCCTTCGGCTGGAACGCAGAAACTCTGTCGCGCAATCCGCGACCCGACGCCCTAAAATTATTTACCTTTCATTCCGTTCACTAAATGAGTAGGTTTATTGGATTAAGTCCAGAAAGCTCTGCCCTTAATTGGGGCTTTCCGACAAATAACTTTTCTGTTTTCTCAAACTCGGACAGCTCTTAAATAATGCTCTTAATTAAATTTGTACACAAAACGAAATAGATTTTGGTAATTTCCTTCGTTAGTTTTGTTGCCTTAGGACAGAGGAGTGCCTAATTTTGTTTTTAGGGTTTTGTTGATATGGCAAACTGTGTAACTGAGTTTTTTCGTTTATTAGCCGAGACTAAATGACACAGAACCAACAAGGTTACCTTGTAAATGAAACTTTATTTGACTTTTTGTTTTATTATGTGAGCTTGCTTGATTTGATTTAAAAATTGAAAAGAAAATTGTGAATAACTTTTACGGGTAATAATATATACATAAACATCTTACTAGCTTGTACTAAGAGAAAAATGAAAACTTTGAACGTAATTAAAAATAATATTGTACTTTATCTCACTTACGCTGTAACTCTATAATAGATAGTTTAGATATTTTATTTGATTTAGCGACTTCTTTACAATATTTAATAAACTGCAAAGTTTAATGTATCGGTTGCCTACTAGCATTGTTGGCAATAGGTGTCGCTACTGCCGTCATAAGGCGATGTAATAAAAAAGTGAAGGAAAATTTTGACAAATCAGACGTGGACTTCGGTAGCTCAGTTGGAAGAGCGGCTGGACTAGATTTCTAGTGGTCGCGAGTTCGATTCTGAAGTCAAATTTTCTTTCAATTTTTCTTTAAAAAATATATTCCCTAGCATGTGTCATTGATACTTAAGATATCTTTGAACTTATAAATGAATGTATTTATTATGTGCACGCTTTTTATTAGGTTAAATTAGTAAATTATGTAGTAACTGCGAAGTCACGGGTAACGACGAATTTATGTTTGCCTATCTTTATTCATCGACTTCGAATAACAATTTGCGAGATTCACTATCGAGTAAGGAGAGAAGATAAGATGAGTGAATAATAGCTACGTTCTGTTGGTTTAAAAATATCTGTCTAGCTAGTTTAGAGTCCAAGTCTGATCCAGGTGTTGCTGTTATGATCACTGGTAATTAAATTTGACAAACCGCTTGTTAGTGACATGTCGTTCTCATTGGGATTCAAGTTATGAAAGATCTACCTTACCATCAACACATACAAGTGGATTAAATGAGGTTTATTTTAGGCAAAAACACCTACCTAACCAATAAAACTTATAAACGCAGCTGCTTTAGTCTTTTAAACAAACAACTAAAAATGATGAAAATTTTATTCCACTTTGAATTATTAAGTCAAAACAGATGAACTCACTATTTAGAAGTAGTAACTAATAATAGTATTAGTTACATTAAGTAATGCACTACGCACTACTAAGTGTAGTGCATGGTGCACTGCTAAGTGTAACTTTGTATGGCCCCGTAGTAACTATCACATGGCAGCGCATCTGCATTTTGACCTCTGGTTTTTGTGTAGATGTCTATAGGCTTCAGTCATCACTTACTCGTAACATAAATTTGATTATGAGCTGCGTGCTGTTTGCCTACATAAAAAAGTGAACCCGTCTGTTCAAAAAAGTTGGTTGGTACTTATACAAATATTTACTTCGTACATATCACCTTTCGTGACTTGCTGAGAAGTTATTGGTACGAGAAATATTGAGACGTCAAAGAAAAAAGACAACACATGAAAAATCTATAAGATTCATTTCAGTTTTTTACATCTGTACTATATCAAAGCCTACAGATACTTTTAATAAAAATGTTGTCGAGTCAAATTGGAGGAATCAAGAATGATCCAATTGCTCAAAGAATTGCCTACATCCTTTATCTAATAAAGAGTGACATGGGGCGTCGCGAAACCCAATACGATAGTATAAAGATACTCGCGCATACGACAAATGTGATTGACGTTTTATTATTTAAGTGTTATACGCATTGAAAATAAAGAAATAAAAACAAACTAAGGGAACGGAAAATACAATGCACAATATTGCTCCCGTAGACTGAAATAATCTAAAACGGTATTGGTTTGAGGAAAAATAAAAATTCATACCAGCTTTCTCAAGAATGATAGGAATTGAAAGAGCCATGAATGTATAAGAACCTAATTTACACAATGAAAGCGGCAAACAATATTTTTCTTCGCGCGATGAAAACCTTTGTAAGTAAAAAGTAACTATCTGTAAACCTGATTTTTCATTTTATTTTGTTCTATTATTTTTTATTTTATTAGTCTTCAGTCTTTGTGTATTTCAGTTATAAGGTATCGTTGTCATATTTAAGTAGTAACCTTTATAATGAACGTTATTGAAATACCTCTATTGTTATCAAGATTTTTAAGAAAATGAAGTCTCATTTTCTTAAAAATAACGAGTCCGTTGCTAAGTAATAATTTATACGCTTGTGTAATAATTTATTCCCTAAGTGGTGTTAATTAAATTCATACGCGATTCAGCAGTTACGATTTAGGTTATTCAAAAATTTCACTGTTGTATCCTTTTACGGATGACAAATAAATCATCTTGATCGCCATACTACACAGTATACGACTGTCATATCTATCATTGTCCTTTATGTACTAAAGTACCTACCCTTGGTTGCATACTCACTGTCATGTTAAGTCAATTTGCCACACTTTTATATTATCACAACTGACTAGTAACGTGGAAACATCTCCAAAACAAACTTAAAAAATTATATGAACGACACGTAAGGCGATGTCAAGTAAAAATCTATGACCACGGGAGAGTAAGCACCTTCTCAGGAGCATATGAAGGATGGACAGCCAGAACTCCAGCCCTAGACGAACCCACATCTCCAAAGTTCGTTTTGTCATCTCATACGAAAGGCACGAGCTATAAAATCCTTTCCAGTATAAACCGAGTATAACTGCACGAACACTGAGTAATCAATCAAAGGGGCAATAGAATTTCCATACCTAAATTCATTATCATTTAAACTAATATACTTTATTACCGATTTTATCAATCGACGGTGCTTAGGCAAAAAAAAAATATATAAAGCGCTTTATTCATAGCGCGTATCAAAATAAATATTGAAGAGCAATTCAATGTCCACGGCCCAAGTGTAATTATATTTGGTGTTGTATAATTGTGGCCGACACATTATAGTGCCGAATGTGTGTTTGACACTCAGGGTCTATTCACGAAAAGCTTTTAGTGTATACAAAACTACTTACCTTCCACTTCGTTCACCAAATAAATTTTATTGAGTTACCCTAAAAGCTTCGCGATCAATTTATTCATTTGTGCCAACGTTATTCTGTATTGAAATGTAGTAGTCATGCAAATCAAACATAAAATTAGAGTGTGAACATGAAAAAAAGAGATCAAAAGAGAAATGTTGAAATTGAAAAATTCCGGTATCGTTAGTGAAAGGAAATAAATTCTGTTTGGCAACAAAGTGCCTTTATTAATTTTTACTGTTTTAGAAGCTTTCTAAGTGAAATTCAGGAAGATTTTACTCGTTTAAAATTTCCTATTCAAATTTTCCGTACGTAGCTCTAGTGCACGCGTTCGTTAGTAAAATGCATAATGCAGCATCATCCTCGCCGACTCGCTCGGTCGAAGCAAAAGTGAAATTTGAAGAAAAATGCTACCATTTAATTTGATATAGCGTACACGTTCTCAAGGGTTATATTGATATAACCCTTGAGAACGTGTTTCAGTTAAAACCACAAACTGACGTTATTTATTTACTTGAGAGATTTTTTTAAACTGAACATTTTGTTTATAGAATCTCGAAGGAAACGTTTCAATTGACTTTAAAATTGTTTGAAATTAAAAAGTTCAAATACGTAAAAGTGCATTACCTACTGTTGTATAATTATATAGGTTTAGGTTTAAAGACATTTATTTTACTCAAAAAGTACATCGTTCACTTACATTGAGCTTAGTAATATTACATAATTATTATCTAATATTTATATTTCAGTAATCGGCGGACTGTTTTAAAATATACTATTAGTGATATGTATTTTTTTTTATACAATGATAACTTTTGACAGGATTTTATTGAGTCTGGTAAATTATTGTATAACTGTGCACCCTCAAAAGTAATACATCTTTTGCCATAATTAGTTCTAGGAGCTTTAACTAGTATTTTATTTCTTTTTCTCAAACTATATGTATTATGTCTTTTTATAAATGTTAGTTTTATATGTAACTCGCCAGCTAATATTTTTTTCACTAAAATACATGTTCTCTTCTGTTTCCTGGTAAAGTGTACGTGTATCCGTCAAACGATCGTAGTTAAAAAGTGCTTTTATCCATTTATTTTGAGAGACTTGGAGGGGTTTGAGATTTGTTAAGGTGGCACACCCCCATATCTCTATAAGATATTCCAAGTGCGGTTTCACCAGCGTATTGTAGATGGTCATACGTATTTTGCGAGGCATGCAACTCAAAATGTTTCGCAGAGCACCTGTTATTGACATTAATTTTGATCTTGTATGTTTAATATGTGCTCGCCAATCGAGTTTATCGTCCAAATGTAGTCCTAAATATTTTTCGTGATGTGAGCGTTGTATTATCGTGCCATTTATTGTTATAGGTGTGTATTGTGGATTTTTTTTATGTTTGGCATGGAAAATCATGTGAGGTTTTTTTAGTGTTTATAGTTAGTATGTTACTTTGGCACCAAATACTAAATTTGTGCAAGTCAGACTGTGCCTCCTTTATTAGATCCGCAAAATTACGTCAAAATAAAAGAGTCAAGTGTCATCTGCATATAGCGTTAGATGTCCCGTTAGTCCTACTCTACTCACATTATTCACACCAATTAAAAAAAGCAAGGGTCCCAATACCGATCCCTGGGGGATTCCGCACACTATTCGTTGTGGTTTACTTTCAGTGTTACCTACTTTAACAACTTGAAATCTGTTTGTCAAGTATGATTCAAACATTTTTAAAGCCGTACCTGTTATACCTATGTCCTTAAGTTTATTTAATAATATATTGTGACTTAAAGTGTCAAATGCTTTTTGAAAATCAATAAATATACCTAAACAATAGCATTTATCATCTATATTAGTTTTAATTTTAGTGATAAGGTCAATAGTAGCCGATGAGGTGTTAGATTTTGGTCTGAATCCATACTGGTGTTCAAATAAAAAGTTTAATTTTTTAAGATGTTTTTCAATCCTACTATAAATTACTCTTTCAAATATTTTAGACATAACGGGTAGTACAGATATGGGTCTATAGTTGCCAGGGTCAAATTTTGAACCCGATTTGAATATTGGCGTCACCTTGGCTAATTTCAAAGAGTCTGGGACCACACGATTTTCTAAACATTCATTTATACATATTGTTAATTTTGAAATAATGGTATCGTTTATACATTTTAATGCTTTGGTGCTAATTCCGTCAAGTCCAGTACTAGAGTTAGAGTCTAATTTACGTATATATTTCTTGATTTCCGATATTGTATACGGATATAGGTCATTCATTTCAAATTCGGGCCTATTATTCATGTAATTCAATGTATAAAAAAAGAGTTATTTTGATAGGTTTTTGGTACTTTGTTAGCTAGTTGTATACGGTACTGATGAAAAAAAGGTGTTAAAAGCTTCACAAATTTGATTAGCATCTTCTATGGGATCTGAGTTATTGACTATTAATTTTGAGGGTACATTGCTATTTTCATTAATCTTATTTATCACTAATGAATTAATGAGTCGCCACATTTGTTTAGGATCTTTACAATGGTTAAATTTCTTACAATAGTAACTATCTTTTGTATTTTTTATTAATAAACCTGTTTTGTTTCTTTCCAAATTAAAATCCTTTTTGAGTATTTGATTTTGTGGTTCCCGTTTGAGCAGTTGCCACCGTAATTTTTTTTTTTGCTTATTCCTTCTATAATCGATCTTTTGATCCAGTCATTATATAATTATCTTTACAAGTGAACTTTGGATTCTTTTTTGGAGAATACAGCGCATACGGAAAAATATGAGATTTGGCATAGTTAAAGTATAGAGTTGTAGCAACAAATTCAATAATGTTATACGAAAAATATGTTTCATGAAACCATAATTACAATTATCATTTAATACTATGCTAAAGACAATGTTATAATTCTATGAATTAGACTTAAAACAGTGTCATTAATGAGCATTTTTCTATTTCATAGCTTCGATTTTTTATGAAGTTTGTCGTAACGAGTCTCCATCTAATTTCATCGATAATCACTTGTGTAATTGAGAAGAGCTCGCAACGATGTTGTTTGCTCAATATGCTCTCGTGCCAGTACACATCTGCTTGTCTCCCATTACATTCGTTATTATTCTGTTTTGTTTTCAAATTGTGTGTAATGCAATCATAAATGTTTATTTTGTAATCTTTGCTTAAATATTTTAAATTACCCTAATTTTTTAAGGAGAATTTTTAATTGCACCTTTATTTAAAATTTAAGCAAACAACAATTACCCACTAATAATGTACCAGCATATCAAATAAATGACCGTTTATCAAATTAAATATAACTAAATGTGTAGTATAAGAAAATGTCTAAAATATATCAAAGTCAGCGACTTTATTTATCTTATTTTACTACGAAAATCTTGCTAAAACCACAGATATAAGCATTCTAAAACAAAATTACTCGCCATATAACAAAAATACTGATTTGCATACTAAATTATCCAATATTACCACCGAATTACTAAAATCATTATCTAAAATTGCATAACAAAGAATGCATGTTTTAGGTAAGGTTAGGTTAGATTTTTTTTTCTTTAAAATTTAATAGGTATTCCAATAAAACAGATTAAATGTATCGTTGCACTAAAAGGATAATTAGATTTACTATATGTTACCAGATAGTAATTCAGTAAAATAGTTTAGCTTTAAACATCAAACAATGTAGTATATTTGATTTATTTGATGGGCAAATTTAGTGTGCAACTCAGTAGTTTTGTCAGCAATTTCGAATACTTTGATAGAAAAATGTGGATTTACAGTTGTAAGATTAAATACTACCCATTTTTAATTGATTTTTGCTCTATTCAAATTGATGATTAACTATTTATACAAAGTTTTGCTTGATGCTTCTTTTCTAAATATTTTCGTTGTAAAATTTGGCACAACGTGTCTGTACCTAATTTCGTCGATAATCACTTGTATAATTGAGTAGAGCTCACAACGATGTTGTTTGCTCCATTTGCTCTAGTCCCAGTACACATCTGCATGTCTTCCATTACATTCGTTATTGTTCTGTTTTGTTTTCTAATTTTGACTAATCCAGTAATAAATGTTCATTTTATTATCATCGTCCTTGTGCCGATAAGTGGGTTAGTATTGAATTAACCATTTTTAAACTGAACGTTTTTTTTTGCTCAATTTCTGAATTTTGCGTAGAATTCTTCATAATCCATTGAAGTAATATTAACATCTATACTCTATACACATACAAATAACTGATTAATAATTTTTACTAAATGCATATTAACGTATGTATGTATATACGATTCATATACCAAAATAACATTTTTTACCACTTTTGGTTCCGGCCAATCAGTGGAACAACTGGACCGATATTAACGAGACCTAGACTGGCAGAGAGCTGATGTTATAAAAAGTAACGTAGGCTAGTTTTAATTTAGAACAACTTTTTTTGTTTCATTCTACGCGGACGTAGTCACGGGCAGAGCTAGTAAAGTTATAGAACAAGAGAACATCAATTTTTGTAATAACATTTAAAAACCCTTTCAATAAAAGGCAATTATTCATCATTTCAGCCGAACGACGTCCACTGCTGAACAAAGGCCTCCCCCAAAGAATGCCACAAAGAACGGTCCTGGGCCGCCCTCATCCAACGATTGCCCGCGACCTTCACCAGGTCGTCGGTCCACCTTGTGGGGGGCCTGCCTACGCTTCGTCTTCCGGTACGCGGTCGCCACTCCAGAACTCTTCTGCCCCAACGGCCGTCAGTTCTGCGAGCTGTGCCCTGCCCACTGCCACTTGAGTTTCGCTATTCGGTGGGCTATGTCGGTTACTTTGGTTCTCATGCGGATCTCCGCGTTTCTGATTCGATCTCGCAGAGAAACTCCGAGCATAGCCCTCTCCATTGCTCTCTGAGTGACCTTGAGCCTTCTTATGAGGCCCATAGTGAGCGACCACGTTTCAGTTCCGTATGTCATCACTGGCAACACACATTGGTCAAAGACCTTCTTCTTCAGACACTGCGGTAAATTGGACGAGAAGTTATAACGCAGCTTCCCGAACGCTGCCCATCCGAGTTGGATTCGGCGATTGACCTCTTTCTCGAAGTTGGACCTACCTAACTGGACCGTTTGTCCCAGGTATACATAATCGTCAACAACTTCGAGTGTAGTACCCTCGACCATAACAGGAGTGGGCGTAACGAGGACATTCGACATGATCTTTGTCTTGTCCATGTTCACTTTAAGGCCCACTCGTTGGAAGGCCCTACTGAGGCCCTGGAAGACCTTGGCATAATGATGCCAAGGTCTTCCAGGGTCTCAGCCATGACTACGATATCATCCGCAAATCGGAGGTGGGAGAAGTACTCGCCGTTAATGTTGATGCCGAGTCCGTTCCAGTCCAGAAGCTTGAAGACATCTTCCAATGCAGCGGTGAACAGTTTTGGAGATATGACATCTCCCTGTCTCACACCTCGCTGCAGTTGGATAGGTTTCGAGCTCTGGTACTGAAGGCGAACCGATAGAGTGGCGTTTTCGTACACACTCCTTAGCACCTCGATGTATCGGTAGTCGACTTGGCACCTCTGGAGTGACTGTAGCACAGCCCAAATCTCGACCGAATCGAAGGCTTTCTCATAGTCCACTGCCTCGCTAGCCTAGTGGTAGCAGGCCACTACTACTACGCTGAGGTCCTGGGTTCGATTCCCGGGTAAGGGGTTATCAGAGATAATGGTGTAAAGTCCTTTATCTCTGGTTCTATTGGGATATTTCCATTTTCAGGAAATTTCCCAGTACCTCGAAGTTTGGTAATGTGCCCGGAGATGTCAACAGGCTCGCCACCTGTTACATGGGCCAAAACGTAACCGGCGAATCGTGGGTGTTTGCATGTATGATTGAATACATGCATTTACCTCTGCCTACCCCTTCGGGGATTAGAGGCTTGAAGTTACGTAAAACATTGTCTTTACTCTATTTGAGAACCGGGGTTCGTTGGAATTTGTCCGGACGCGCCCGAACTGAATATGGTCGGTCGATAAATACTTGTGTAATGGGGATGTCGAATATATGAAGTCACTGTTTTTTATCATTTCATATAAAAACAATGGTCTTGCAAATTGGATATAAAGATAATAAAAATTAATGTTGAATCGTATGAGAAAGTAGAACTGAAAAGTAACGAAAAACTAAAAACTAAAGTTTATTTTAAAATAAAAATAATTTCACTTTTAGATTCTTTTTACGATTTGCAATTCACATGATTATGTTGTCTTACCACGCGTGACGTCATAATGTTTAATCATTTTATATGAGCCGTTTTGAGTTACTTTCATCAACCAACGTTTTGAATCGTCATATCTTAAAACTTTTAGTAATTGAGTAGATGTTTCAGAGACAAAATTTATGTACTTTTCTCTATTCTTTTCGAAAACACAGAAAAAAAACAATCAACATCCTTATTATGTTGTTATACCTGTAATGTGGCGCTAATACCCACTTGTAGCAGTTCACTTCTGCCTGTCGTCCATCAAAGTCATTAGGTATTGTGTTATTATGTTTTCAGATCTTATCTAATCCTATCATGAACGCTTAATGGGCTTAACGTTATGAAAGAACTCTCTCTTTGAAGATATTATTTGTGAATTCGATTAATTTCACTTCAAAAAGGATTGCGATGAATGTAAATGGCATGTGGGTGGAAATATAACATTTTTCATATGAGATAAGTAAATATGTAAGGAAAACTTTATTGGAATATGAATTGTTTAAGGAAATTTTTATTGGACCGATATCAATCAAATTCATATACATATATTATTCACCTTCATAGCAACATTAACTGAACATTATTTCTTTAAATGGTGGTCCAGTGATGGATCTCGCGGGCTTAGGCACCATCACATTGCCTAATCTTATTGCCACAAAATTCCAGTGCTCAGCGCTATTCTATAGCCTGTCAGCCACTTCATTACATAAAAATATGCATTATAAAAAAAAAAGTCATTTAGGCTTTGAAATAGTTACGTATATGATGCAATGCATTTTGACTCTCAAGATTGTCTTTTCTCACTTTGGGAATACACCACTAATAGATGAACCATTTGTATTAGCAAACTAAGAGGGGAAGGGGGGGGGGTCCGCCGTCATCTGGCATGGCATGGGTTCGGGGGGACTCCACACTCACACAAGTTTTACACCAAATTCAAGAGATTTTTAGGGCTTACGGAGAGAAATGTCGTTTTTTTTTTGGTCGTGCATTCTTTTGGATAAGTATTTTAAATGTCTTACCAAATGTGTAGGTCAGAAAGAGGGCGCAAAAATAATATTATTGCCCGGAGTGTCAATGGTTGTAACGCCGGGTGTGGGCGGGGGCCTAGGGGCCTCCTAATGCCGCCTCGGACCTCAGAGTGCCTAGTGCGAGATTTTATTTACTTTACTCTTACGCGAATTCGATCGCGTAAGAGTAAACGCAGATTTGTATGGAATTGAAGGAGCGTCATCGATTCACCGCTAGATGACGCTCCTTCAATTCCATACAAATCTGAGTTTCCTCTTACGCGATCACGATCGGAAATCTTGCACTAGCACTCTGATGACCTTAGTTCGCCACTGACCATTTGCGAATTATTCATCTTACCTGTTACAATCAATTGTAAACTATAAGTAGGCTGGACTCAAGTCCAGCCTACCTATAGTTTGCCATCCATTTCCAGTACCCTTTCCAGATTTTTTTTTTCATAGATCTACATGTTTCATTATTCTAATGCTTGCGGTGAGCACTGTCTAGCTATATAGCAGGTGTTGGGAAGTAAATGTAAATATTTTATTGTGGAGGCACAAACAACGCCTGAGAGATCAATAAAATTTGTTTGTTTTGTAAAATGCTCTCATTACAACTCTTGTACAATTTTTTTGCCTAAATATTAAAATCAATACTTAATATTCAAATCCATAATTTAGTTTTCAATAAGGATTATATTTAATATATTTGTACTCTCGATTTTACAGAAAAAATAATAAAACTTACAGAAATAAAGAATATTTAGTAAAGAAAAGTAGACCAGAAGTCGACTCGCGATGTATATGATATACATATGTATATTTTAATAGTGTGTTTCCGCCTTACCTTGAAGGTATGTGCCAGCGGCCTGTGGCATGTCGTTTTGCGCCGTTTGCGGCTAACGCAACTATTGTGGCATCGAACTTAGAACTTTTGACATTTCTAAAATCCTTTACCGACCCTTTTCCGAAATACGTCGACTTTGATTACACTACTATTTAATGCATTTCTCTAAACGAATTTAGTTTAATTAGATAATTCTGTGAGACAAAGAAAACTTTACTACATAGAGAAAGAGAGAGAGAGAGAGAAAACTTAACTAAAATATAATAATGATTTTTGCTTCATATTTACCAAATGCCACTTTGTATTTGCGTTAAGTAGACACGCCGTCTCACTTAATTTAGGTGAAATTAGGCTTTAAAATAATAGTAGTTGAATCGCAAGTAAATATATAAGTAAATAATCCAGCTCAGCAGCAGTAGGTACATGCTACCACTACAACTACCTGCTGGTAACATCCGTTATCTGCATAAATCACAATAGGTCCAAATTCTTTCTACGGGTCAAATTGTGACAATAAGGCTATGTCCAGGAATAATGCAGTTTTTTATTGGTCAAAATCGATTCGGTAGCTTCACAGATTAATTCTTGCAAATAAACTTATCTATACTTATATTGTAATGCTGAAGAGTTTGTTTGTTTGTTTTTTTTGCTTGAACGCGCTAATCTCGTGAACTACTGGTCTACTACTGGATAACATCACGCTAAGATGAATAGGAGAGGGTAGGTAATATTGAAACCGCGCGAAGCCGGGGCATATATTAATTTACTCGTATAAACATACAAACTTTATCTCTTCATAAAAACAGTTCTACGAGTTTTTATTTATATAAGTATTCGTAATGAGAATCCATATTTCAAAATTCTATAAGAATTAGAATATCAAGCTTCATATTTTCAAAAGACCATGTAGCTTATTATTCTCACATAGTACCTACATTGAAACATGAAACATTCCCCGCAACTTATTAATTCTCACACAGAATACTTTCAGTAAAATTTCGATGCATTGAAGATAGGAACCAACACCATTTTCATTTTTTAAATGGAATGCCAAGCTACGAATAGTCTTTTCACCGTGCCGCAAAAAAAAAGGTCGAAAGTACGTTTCATCAAGCAAAACATTAAAATAAATGGACTCGTAGGTATCTTCCATTCGCGTGTTTGAATAATTCATGTTCACAATCTATAAACCAGACAGCGGAGAGCATTTTACAAAACAAACAAATTTTATTGATCTCTCAGGCGTTGTTTGTGCCTCCACAATAAAATATTTACATTTACTTCCCAACACCTGCTATATAGCTAGACAGTGCTCACCGCAAGCATTAGAATAATGAAACATGTAGATCTATGAAAAAAAAAATCTGGAAAGGGTACTGGAAATGGATGGCAAACTATATCGATTCACCGCTAGATGACGCTCCTTCAATTCCATACAAATCTGCGTTTCCTCTTACGCGATCACGATCGGAAATCTTGCACTAGCACTCTGATGACCTTAGTTCGCCACTGACCATTTGCGAATTATTCATCTTACCTGTTACAATCAATTGTAAACTATAAGTAGGCTGGACTCAAGTCCAGCCTACCTATAGTTTGCCATCCATTTCCAGTACCCTTTCCAGATTTTTTTTTTCATAGATCTACATGTTTCATTATTCTAATGCTTGCGGTGAGCACTGTCTAGCTATATAGCAGGTGTTGGGAAGTAAATGTAAATATTTTATTGTGGAGGCACAAACAACGCCTGAGAGATCAATAAAATTTGTTTGTTTTGTAAAATGCTCTCCGGTGTCTGGTTTATAGATTGTGAACATGAATTATTCAAACACGCGAATGGAAGATACCTACCAGTCCATTTATTTTAATGTTTTGCTTGATGAAACGTACTTTCGACCTTTTTTTTTGCGGCACGGTGAAAAGACTATTCGTAGCTTGGCATTCCATTTAAAAAATGAAAATGGTGTTGGTTCCTATCTTCAATGCATCGAAATTTTACTGAAAGTATTCTGTGTGAGAATTAATAAGTTGCGGGGGAATGTTTCATGTTTCAATGTAGGTACTATGTGAGAATAATAAGCTACATGGTCTTTTGAAAATATGAAGCTTGATATTCTAATTCTTATAGAATTTTGAAATATGGATTCTCATTACGAATACTTATATAAATAAAAACTCGTAGAACTGTTTTTATGAAGAGATAAAGTTTGTATGTTTATACGAGTAAATTAATATATGCCCCGGCTTCGCGCGGTTTCAATATTACCTACCCTCTCCTATTCATCTTAGCGTGATGTTATCCAGTAGTAGACCAGTAGTTCACGAGATTAGCGCGTTCAAGCAAAAAAAACAAACAAACAAACTCTTCAGCATTACAATATAAGTATAGATAAGTTTATTTGCAAGAATTAATCTGTGAAGCTACCGAATCGATTTTGACCAATAAAAAACTGCATTATTCCTGGACATAGCCTTATTGTCACAATTTGACCCGTAGAAAGAATTTGGACCTATTGTGATTTATGCAGATAACGGATGTTACCAGCAGGTAGTTGTAGTGGTAGCATGTACCTACTGCTGCTGAGCTGGATTATTTACTTATATATTTACTTGCGATTCAACTACTATTATTTTAAAGCCTAATTTCACCTAAATTAAGTGAGACGGCGTGTCTACTTAACGCAAATACAAAGTGGCATTTGGTAAATATGAAGCAAAAATCATTATTATATTTTAGTTAAGTTTTCTCTCTCTCTCTCTCTTTCTCTATGTAGTAAAGTTTTCTTTGTCTCACAGAATTATCTAATTAAACTAAATTCGTTTAGAGAAATGCATTAAATAGTAGTGTAATCAAAGTCGACGTATTTCGGAAAAGGGTCGGTAAAGGATTTTAGAAATGTCAAAAGTTCTAAGTTCGATGCCACAATAGTTGCGTTAGCCGCAAACGGCGCAAAACGACATGCCACAGGCCGCTGGCACATACCTTCAAGGTAAGGCGGAAACACACTATTAAAATATACATATGTATATCATATACATCGCGAGTCGACTTCTGGTCTACTTTTCTTTACTAAATATTCTTTATTTCTGTAAGTTTTATTATTTTTTCTGTAAAATCGAGAGTACAAATATATTAAATATAATCCTTATTGAAAACTAAATTATGGATTTGAATATTAAGTATTGATTTTAATATTTAGGCAAAAAAATTGTACCTTATATTTCGGGGTTTCCATTTTATGGCATCTGATAATACGTGACAATCAGTTCGGGGTAGTTATTATTAAGACAAACGATGATTAGGAACAAAAACATTATGGAATTTTAGAAAACGACTAAAAAGTTAGGTATCACAAAAGAGAACCGCACTGTTAGGTTTAATAAATTAAATTGTCTGTTAAAAACATGGAATCAATAAAAATGAAAGCTATAAAAGTACCTTGATAGTTATCTTGTCTTTGTTATTCTTTAGCCAATAACATCACAAATATTTCAACACTTCACAGGTTTCAATTCACTCGAATAAAGTTCGTTCGTAATAAAATACAACCTGTCTAAAAATATACAGATGGGTGATTTTCTATTTCGCTGAATGTATTCCAAGATAGTTCAAAGTATATATTATTATATACCTATGTGACAAATGGTTGTTATTGTGAAACATCGTCACAGTTAAGTATTGTCTATTTTAAGATACAAAACAAGTATATAGAAAGTAAAGTCTACTTATACAAAGCCAATCAATTATAGCTTGTAGCATGAATATCCTAATGTATCTTCACGCCAGGTCTCTGGCGGGGAAGACAGTGAATGTGAGCGTGGAGCGCCAAGCTTTTATTATCATGGCATAAATAACAACAACACAACTACTAATCTCTGGTTTCATGTAGATTTTTATAGGCTACACTATTACTTACCATCAATGTCAACTGCATGCTGGTTTGCCACTTCATGATATAAAAAAAATATATATTTTGGATAATCTGTGTCTTTTTTGAAGATTAATTATGTGCTCGATGAATATCATAACCAAGATGACAACTGACAAGTTAATTAACTTTATATTTATTTTATGTGTGATCCTTTAATATGTCCCATGATTCACCAGTCACTCATTATATAACTGACTCGCCATTATTTGGGCCTAAAAAAGCAAAATTATATGCCGCATCTACCCCTCCCTGTCTCTTTTTTCAAAAGAATACAGGCGTTAAGTTTTTTGCAGCTGATGACTGTTGAAATAGTGCACGCAATTATAAGCTCTTAAAAGACCCGGACGATGAGACCACGTTGGCCATCGCCGCTATGAATTATCATTTACAAAAACACTCTACACAAACCGCCAATACAACGCGCCGACGCGTTTCGCACCGCGCCCGCCCCTGAACCCGACCCTATCCCCGGCCTCGCGAGGCCGATGACATTCCGGTTATCGCCAACCGAATGGAATACAGCTAAAAGTTGCACCGCCCATAGTCGCATATGTCTCATATGTCTCTCCGCAGCATCCTAAGCCGAGGCACGGACCCACATGGGTCACCCTTAGGCCGTTGCGCTAACTTGTATTTAGACTGGAGAGCCTTCTGCGCTCGCCGATTGCCCGAAGAAGTAGACTAGTGCCGTCTCGAGACAGGCCGCCTACACAAAACCGGACCTAAAAATAATAAAAAAATTATGTGCTGCTTCGTTGAACTGAAGTAAATTTGATCGATCCATTCACTAGACAGATATTTATATCAAAAGCTAACAAATACTTGTACACTGCCTATTTTGTATGCATGCAGGGCTTCAGTATGAACGAATTACAACAACATGTGGCTCTACTCTACGTAATTTCACGAGTAAGACGTGTTTGTAAGCTTAGTATCCAATGTAGGTTTTAGTGGTCTATTTGTACAGATTAAAGGAGATGTTGCAAAAATGTATGGAACTCCGGCCATGTATTGTACACAATATCATTAAACAGGCAAAATCAATATAAAAACGTTTTTACTGCATATTTTCACTTATTTAGCTTTGTTTGTAGTTACAAAACATTATTTGCAGTTAGAATTGCAATTTAAAACGAACATGGCGAATATGGCGGATGACGTCATTTTGACATTTTCATTTTTTAAATTGCTTTTTGACTATCTAGTACTTGGAGAAAAAAAATATTTTATAAATACTATCGAAATCGATTGATACCAAGCGTTGGCTGTATCGCCACCGTGTTGAACATGGTTGAAAATGATAAAATCGTTTGAATTAAATGTGGTGGTAACTCTAAAATATATTCTTGATTAAATTAATTGTATTTTTTTCGGATTCTGCTATAATTTACCCATTTTTTGAAAACATGTACGAACCAGGGCCGAGCTCGCAACATCTCCTTTATGAAATAACTGATAGCGACTATAGATAGAAATTTAGTTTTTAAAGTCATCTTTTATCACAATTGAAGTGACTTTGATACTTGAATTGTCTCGGGATCGACCCATCTCATTTTGTGACTTAACGACTACAATTGCGATGTGACATGAGAACACTATTGCTACGCCGAGGTTCTGAAGGCGTATTTCGATAGCATATTTGCAGTACATTGCTGTTTTGACGTAACGTGATGATTATGATAATTTCAGGAAAACAACAATGTACTACAAAGTGGCTTTCAAATTTATGGCAACCGAGAACATTGGTATTGAATACCTCTGCTGGTTTCGATTAAGGGTTCGGTGTTTTGTGAGTTTCTCCATTTTGGATGGAATTATGGTGGCAAGCAGCGCGCATAGCCCCGCGGCTGGTGTAGATCGGAAGCGATCTACTCGGTTAAGCGATACGGGCGCGGTCGGGTGTGTGATGGGTGACCGCTGGTGGAAAATTAAAATGCACGTTTCCATGCTTCGGAGGGCACGTAAAGCCGTCGGTTCCGGTTGCTGTCGATAGACAGCAGTCGTTAAACCTTGTCGGAGGCCTTATTGGCTACTAACTACTACTAATCCTTTTCTCCACCAACCCGCATTGTAGCAGCGTGGTGGAGTAAGCTCCAGGCCTCTTGTCAAGAAGGGAAGAGACTCGTGCCCAGCAGTGGGACGTGTCAAGGGTTGCCATTAATTAAGGTGGCAAACAAGTATGCAATTCTCATTGGTAGTAGTTGGTGGTAAATGGATACTACAGAAATTAATATTTTCACAAAAACCGTTGGTCAAAATGCAGATGACAGCCTAACATGTTTTGCAGCTGTCATTCTTATTACCGAGCCATATATAACCATTTACCAGAACACGATACTGCTGAACACTGCCATTTGGAGGGAGATAGATAAGGGCATGTGGTGCTGCTTACGCCCTTGAATTGGTGCACTGGTACCCTACCACCAGTAATTCCGCAGTACTCATCAAAAAATAGACAATCGGCTAGTTTCAACTTCGGAGAGCGTTATCTCTGCTGCACAGTGTCTACGTAAGCACTAATAGTTTGGTATTGGTCAAAACTGGATCAAAATGGTGGACAGACGTCATACTGGTAAGGTGCGAAAAAGATAACGCTCTACAGACCCGAAATAAGCCGAAGTCTCCTTCCTGGGGTCGATGACAGTCGATGTGCATTAACGTTTTCGTAGGTTTTCGCGAGCTTCATACATTGTAAAAATTAAATTTGCGGATTTTCTCGCGTATTCATCACTCCCAAACTTCTTCTTATATCTTCTATCGTAATTAGTCTGCGCGTGGCCAGGGTAGCTGGAAAGCGACCGAAACGTCGGGTATAAGATGTTTGGGAGTGTTGTATACGCGAGAAAATCCGCAAATGAAATTTCTACGATGTGCATTATTTCTTGTTGGATACTGTATGTATATTGTTGTAATTCAGAGGTTTCCCAGTGTCACTTACTGGTGGCTCAGTGAATGCTAATAAACACGCCGCCCATATGAAAATAAAAAAGTAAATGTATAAATGCATTAATTCATCTCTTCACATCCTTGAATAAGTGCTGTGTTGTAAACTTTCATATTTTTAAAGTCACTATACCACTAACTGGTGTCCTGCTTCGTTGAATTGTTGAATGTAATGTATGCATGTAGAATAAAATATTGACTACTATATAGGTACACAAATTACAATAATATAATAATATGGCTGCATAGTAGCATAGTATAATAAGATGTTCGTTTTCTTTAGACTGTGATAGTAGTAAGACACGTCCGTACTTGGTAAGTAAGTAAGTAAGTAAATATTCTTTATTGTACACCAGTAATGTTCAATTGGAGCGGAGCGGACAGCGGATTTTGTTCGCTCCGAACCAAATCTGGTCGTGTGTAGAGAAGTCCGGCGGACCTAATTATTATTAGGTAATCAAGTCCGTTGCGGACCGAACCTGAAATTACTGGAGACTGTTATTTCAAAACCCGTCCAAATCATGTCTGAAATAGATTCATCTTTAAATATTTTTATAAGTGAATTCAATTTAGGAATAACAATTGTTATTCATAGGTTTCAACCAATCTTCTTTTTTTGATCATAATCGAAAACCTTAATGTTCTTATTTAAGACTAGCTGTGCCCGCGACTTTGTTTGCGTTAGAATTTATGATTGTGCCCTCGTGATAATTAATGATTGTTCAGTATCTATCCGGACGGAGTCGTGGGCGCAGCTAGTATAAAAGTAACCTAAGTTACTCCTTATTACATCAGCTATCTGCCAATGAAAGTCCATCAAAATTGGCCCAGCCGTTCCCGAGATTAGCCGGAACAAACAGACAAACAGACAGACAGACAGATAGACAGACAGACAGATGGACAGACAGACAGACAAAAATCGTAAAAAAATATTGTTTTGGTATATGTACCATACATTTGCATTTAGTAAGAATCGGTTATTCCTATATTACAAACAGATACTCCTATTTTATTTATTTTTAGAGATGAACATGAGACGTTATAATGAATCTATTAAACTCACTCATATAATATTATATTACTAGCGGCCCGCCCCGACTTCGCACGGGTGCAATGTTACCTACATTATTACTGTTAATACGTTGCTAATCTATACGTTTGCGAAAGTGGTAATTTTACCTTAAGCTGTCCGTGATTTATCTGTTTCATACATACTATTAATTTACTTTAAAGGTTTTCTAGCTTCGTATTGTTTTACACTAAATCATATGAATTACTCATGTCTTAAACAACTCAATTACTCATGTCTCAACTTAATAAACTTTCAACCTAAAATGTAAATTTGCATTGAATATAAATGAATTTCTACGTAGTCTATAACTTTGTTTCGTTTCTAATAAAATAGCACTTTCAATTCTTCCAACTCTTTATCCAATCGATTCAGAATTTATGGCTTTCCATATTTTACAGTAACATGAAATTCAAATGGTCCATTTAAATTCATCGGCTTTCAAAAATATAAAGCTGAACTATATTCAACAGCTATCCAAACTGTTTGGTCAACTATTATATTTGAGAAGATAAAACTGGTAGTAAGTTTTTGGCTTATCAGGAAAACTTGCTTTTCCTTCATAATATGATACATCAGTTATGTATACCGACGTTTCGGGTTGGGATGCGAATAAATCATTCCATATGATATCTTAAGGTGAGCCATCCGGTGTGTTTGCACTGCGTCCACCTAAATCTGATAAAAGTAGTTATAGAATTTATTCTTATTTGGTTTACCAAAAACCTCCATATTGTTTGTGTACTGTTTACAATGTTGTGAAGAGGAAAAAGGGGAACCCTCTTAAAAAAGTGTTGTAAATTACATTGTGTGTCATATCTAATGTGAGTATCTATATATTTGTTATAGGTACACACACTTGTAGCTGACTGACATCCGTACAGCACTGGGTCCCAGACGAAAACCAGCGTCGATTAGATAATATCTTCTAATCGACATGAAGCTGATCTGGGCACGTTTTTAAATCAGCCGTGAGACATATTTCCACATTATTTTTTTTATGTATTTATGTGTTGTTTGGTAATAAAATTGTTTTGCCATTTATTTTATTTTCTTTGTTTATGTCTCCGTGCTGTCTGTCTAAATAAATCGTTTCTTTTTCTTCTATCTTAAACGCATTTATGAAAATAATTGTATTTTTTATATTTGTTACTTATTTGAAGTTGAATTTATAAATAAAAGAATCTAACCTGCGACCTCAGGATAACCAGCCCAGTCGCTTTGCCACTTAGCTATCGAATCCCTACAATTATTTAAATTATTTTAAAATAAAAAGTTTAAAGACAAATGTTTGAAAATAAAAATTTCCCCGCCCTTATTTTCAAAACAATTGGGCCTAAAATTAAAACTAGTAGTCCTCTACCTACAGATTTAAGGAAAATCTATGAGAATTAATTGATAATACCTCTGCCAATTACATTATTATTTATAGGTACATATATATTTTAAATATATATCTATATATTGTGTATGTTTACTTTTATAAGTAGGTATGTAAATATATTATTTGATTATGATAATATTAGTTGTCCCTCATATTTTCATTTCATTGTACCATTGCTGCACCTACTTCGTCGATATCCTCACTACCCTAAGGTTGACTGGTAGAAAACGCCTAGTGGCGTTAAGTCCGCCTTATAATTTCTGTGCATACATACAATAATAATTAAATAATAAAGGTAACGTTGAAAAAAAATTATAATAAGTAACCCTGTGAATGCGAATCCGATTCGCACTTGGCCGGTTTTTCTTTGAAATACTGGTCGTGGTGTTATAATTTAAGTCCTTAGGCTGTTATTTTTAAATTTGTTCTATTAATATTAATTGCTTACCTATACCATATCATGTTTATATGGATTGAAATCGGCCTGAGTGCACAAGCACTACGAATAAATCTGCTAGCGGGCCATAGAATGATCTGAGGCTGAAAATGGTTAGATAAATATTTAGAACCCGCTACGAAACATGGGATATATCCCATAGTATATTCTACAATAAGAGTAGTGAACAAGAATATGTTTTATATCATCGACGCAGCTAGGCTATCAGTTTGCTGCGAATCAGCTAGTATTCCGCATTCATCCATCATATCGACAGCAAACGCATAATATTCATAATTAGAGGTTTAAATTGAATATTTGCGGCGGCGTTTGCATAAATGTTCATTTTTTTGCCGCGACTACAGTCCTCGTGGACGTACTCTGTATGCGGAATGGTACGAGAATGTCTGCGCATGTAGCGCCCCATACAAGAATAACGGCTCATTTGCTATGGCACTATGGTAGCTCTGTTGGGCCTCTTGTCCTCATCCCTAAACAGTCCACAAGATTCGAGGGAATGCAAGAACTGCATATATGCTGTGAAACTCACAGAGATACAAAATTCTCTTCGATAAAATTTATAATGCAAGATTATCAGATTACATACGCAAAGTGTATCGACGCTAATTTATATAGCTACATTTTTGCTTTTACCAAAATTTAAGTCTCAGAAGCTAACTTAGCAAAACGATTTAATAGTTATGTTTCTGAAAATATCGTTCTTCACTCAATTCGGGGAGAGGTTAACAAAAAATGATAAATATTCCAGTTTTATTAGAGTGCGGCACCCACGAAAAGGTAAAATCGGAACCCTTATCAAAATCGTCACGTTCTTTAGTTCGTCTCTCCATCTATCACATCCTTTTAAGGCCTAGAAATTGTGATTCATCGAGAGGAAAATCCTGTGAAAGTGTGTACGAATAAAGAACTGAGAACTATTGGGAAGTTATACATCGGTTGCTGACGGAACATGACAAGAAAATCTATTTTAGCTTCTTGCAAAAAATATTTTCCAACCATTTGCCTGACCTTTAGGTAAATGTACCTACTCACAATAATAAAATTGCTAATAGGGTACAAAAACGTACTACATAAGTAGTCCTTTCAATTACTTTTTTAAAAGAGCTCTATGTGACGTAATTATAACAAAGGTTAACAACGGTTATCATAAAATAGAAAGACAAAGCGAACAGTAACCACCGACAGCACACTCTTAAATTGTGAAGTATTGGTGCTTTATTATATTCTAGAAATGGCATATAAGCCGCAAGAAGTGAAGTGTTTCAAAACCAGAAGCATTATGGTCCTAACAGACTATGATGCCATGGCAACATCGGTGGTTACGTATCCAAATAGCTAATATTGAAAACAGTACCTATCTCAACTTGCCACTGTGTGGCGAGGTCACCACACTGTATTTATTGCTGGGATTCTTGGCCGTTAACGTCACTGTAGTGTATTAGTAAGTTAGAGCTTATTGAGTATGATTTGAAGTGACAAGTGACAAGACAATACGACGAGTAATAGCTTGTGTCTTAGGCAGTGACCTAGACCCTAACTATTATGCGTTGTATTCCCGGAAATCATAGGACGGTACGAAACTATTATCTTACTACATACTATCATCAATCTCTGACACGGATAACCCTCAGTTTATGTGCCTGATTACTGTCATTTCTTTATTCGATAAAAACGATAATAGTATAAGTCCTATAAATGTTAGAATGATGAAACTACACACATAAAAACAGAGTGGTAAATCAAATGTACATGCAATATCTTCAGGGAAAACAACATTCGTTGCATTTTGCAAGGGAAAAATGCCGATAATGTAAAGCATCCGCGCGTATTAGTAAAAGAAACCATGCAAAAACTGGCAACATTCCGAAACGTTGGTCGAAAACAGATTGTCATTTTTGTCGCAGTTTTACCACACCTAACTGTATCACGTATGCGTAAAAAGTCAGTTCAGCTCTACGTGCAAGTTTTAACAACACTGCGACTTTTTGATTACTTTTTCTGAAGTTCCGTCGTGCTGAAAACGTAGTTCGCTCATTTTTTACGATTGTTTGTCGTTGCGAAACGCCGCTTCACCGTCGAAATCATATTTTTCTCTTCCAACGCAGCCTATAGAAATGAAAAATGTTGGACGCATGAATGTATGGTCGCGCCCGATTTCAGTGTGGTATTAAGGTGTCAATAAAATAGGTCGCTATGAGTATCGAGGAGCAATAAATTCGTTTTCAGCTACGTAGAACTAAGAGCTCAGATTATTTCGCACCATTTACTCCTTTCATCCACCGTCTTCATAATGCCGCTTCTATGAAAGGGATTTTTCGCAGCAAGATTGAAGTTTTTGACTACACTGTCGGTATAGTAGAATTTCTAGAGTGTTATTAGATGGAAAATTTTGATTAATAGGTAATTCAACTTTGTATTATAGGTATAAGGCATAAAATATAATTATTTGAAGCGGAGTTAAGCCATTCAGAGAACTTATACGTTATCTGTCTATTTTAATGGAAATTAAAATAATCCTTTCAGATTGAGATTTTATTTATTTTACATAATATTGTATTAACATGTTGCTTTTAAATAGATATATCTTTTAGTATTTGGAGATAAATATAAGTTTTATCGGCAGATTTTCGTAGCATTTTGTGGGAGCAATAAGCAAAATGCGGTCTAATACTTTACATGCTACATACAGCGTAACAAAACATAAATCTCCTATAGTAGGTAACGAAAGTAATGGAGTTTTGAAGATTATGTAATCAAACACTAAATATGGTTCTTATACATTCTTACCTACTGATATTTTATCTGTGAATAAATATCTATCCATTAATGTTTTTCAAACAGGAAATTTGCGAATAGTTCTTGTTCGATACACTGCCAAAATTATTTTATCCCCAATTATTACCGAAAATCACGCGTCGATCACATCCTCATCAAGGTAATTACGACTAACAAGACGTGATGGGATTTCCCTATACAACATTACATAGTGATAATTACGAGAGTAACCATGAGATAAGTAAAGATGACGATGTACCATAATGCCTACGGCAACGAGCCTAAACCCGTAGCCTAGAGTAATGGCATCTTTGTGACAACGGTTTAACGTCCAAATGTCCTTTATTTTACTAAGATATACGTGGAAAGTGGACTTTTTGATCGCATTGTGAAGTCCGTCGTCTAGCAAAGTTTTTAAAGGACCGGCAAATTTTGTGGGTTCACTATCTAAACAAGATTGGTTTGTACAAGCTCCTTTTGGTGACTGCGAACATAGTTTGTATAGGGCTACGTAAAAGTTAAATACAAGACGAAACGATTTTGTAATGACGTGCAATTACTTAAATACTTAATGATATAATTATAACAATTAAGAAAGTGAACACAGAAAATAACTGAAGTTTTCGTTTTCCTTTAATCTTCGTTTTTACGTAATTGAAGCGAGGGAAACAAATTACAAAGAGGGAAATGTTCAAACGCTATGTTTTTTATTCGTAATACGATAATCGCTGTGTTTTGAATACAACAGAGTAGGAAATTGTTATTAGTAAAGAAAATGACATTAATGCGATATCAACATTATTTTAAGCTGTTAAATTAAATAACGTACAAGTATAAAAATAACCCAGGAATAATATTTTAAATTTAACCTTTTTGGACATTTTTGGAGGTTAATGTTATTTTTGATACCGGTGAATGTCTCGATTATTACTTTTCGAAGTTTGGTCTAGTCATAGAGTCCTCAGGGAGATTATAACTAGTTATACGAATATTAAGATTAGTAGATTTCGCAACTCATTTCATACGTTTTTAATTTGTTTTTATAAGCTTTATTTTTCTTTTATTTCAATTCTTTTCAATTTTTTTTCATTATATCTCTTTATTTTGTTATTTTATAAATCACACATTTAATCCATTGAATATTTTGAATGACATTATTTATTATTCGCATCATTCCGATTTCAATTATTTTCAAGATTTTATTTATTGTGTCCATATTGTGTCTATCAGTATATTTTAATTTTGTTATTCGTTTGTTTTTTAAAGAACTCAGTATGGATAATATAACAATTATATATTAAACCTTTTGTAATGTATGCAAGGTAGATAGAGAACTCTTATTTTATATTAGCTGTTTCTTGGAATTTCCTCTGCGTGGTCTTTAATTGTGATACAAAGTAGCAGATGTCCTTTCTTCTGAATAAAATTTATGCTTTTTTATTTACTGTGTTATTTTTTCCAAATTCGGGTGACAGGAAAACGAAACATACTTGATAAACATACACATTTTACCATTTATAATATAAGTAGGTACTATTGGCAAACGCATTTGAACAAATTATACGAATATAGGTCACGAATAAAGTCGCAGATTGAAGTTAGTCTAACTCAAACGAATGCCTAAGTTGTATCTGAAACATTGTTACATAATTTACTCTATCTCAAGAAAAACGTAAGCGTCGAATGAACCGCACTATTAAATAAAAAACCTTCTTGCTTAAACTTGGCACTTTTTCCAGCTAGCTGGCTCTTGATACAACTTAGTTTATCGAACTAGCTCGATTTGCTAGATTAAAAACAGCGTGAATTAAAATCTTTGATAGTCGGTATTTTCAATATTTTAAATTTTGAAATGCAAGTTGTATTTCAAAATGATACAAGTGTGAAATAAACACCAAACTTATATACCCCGAAGATGAGCATGAGCTACTTAGTGACTGTGATAAAATGCATTTTTGCCCGACCTACCTTGACCCTAGGTTTACTCAGATCATTTCCTATTACAATATAATACTCGGAAACAGAAATTAAAAGATACATCCATCGTTAGGTGTAATTTAAATGATCAAACTCAAACTCAAACTCAAAAATTCATTTAATCACTTGGAAATAATAGAATTTGCTTGTGATAGGTCAAAAAAGTTTAGAATATCCAATTATAATTATTTAATTGTCCATAAACTGTCAGATCTATCATGTGATAATTTTAGATATTTTCGGTGAAGCGTTGATTCACCAAACTATTTCCAACTTCAAAATGGCAGAATATTTCATATAAATCGATTGCTATTGAGATGCACTTGTATATTGCGTTCGAAACTTCAGAAGGCGTTTGCAAATCATAAACTTTTGCACTTTAAGGCACTAGAACAAAAAGAGCTCAAACGGCGCAAATTTAAATTGAAAACGATTGCATTGATAGCAAGGAAATCGAATAAATAAATATGTAGCGCAGAGATGGTATGGGAAGGTTGATTTTGTATTCTTTAGAAATAGATCCCGTCACACATTCACTTGAATTCAGACGACTATAATGAAATGGAAATATCAGTTATTGCACAAGGATCCGACGATACAGAACTTTTTTGATGGTCTATTTTAAAATGACTCAGTAATTTGTGCTAGTAGACCACTACTGCGCTTGCGTTCTGGGTTTGTTTAGTTGGGTTATTCGTCAACTCAACACGGACGACCGGACACACGTGTGTCCAGTTGGTTAAACTTGAAATTGTAATGACTTGTTATTTCGTCGTCTGGACACGACAATATTTTTGCGTGTGATACATGGTGAAACTCAAATAAAACCACTTTTATGTTTTTACAAACTGGACACTACCACTTTTTTTTGCAAAAAAGGTACAGTCAAGTGCATAATCTCCTCGTTTATTACATCCTAATTAATATTTTAAATGCGAAAGTTTGTGAGTATGGATGTCTGTGAAAAACTACTGGATGGATTTGGATGAAACTTTACAGTAAAGTCAAGTAGACGAAGTCATGAGCAAAATCTAGTACTACATAATGAAAATAAACTGGTAAAAATATTACAAAAATGATCAATAGAGCATAATTATGGCATCAAAATTCTAAAATGTATAATTTTACAAATAATAATCATTCTACTTAACTCTGTAACAACAATACTTATCACTTTTACATAATATTTCAGTTATAATAAAGCTAGGCACTTGTAGGTATAACAATCATTTTACCAAGACTAAATTCATGTTGCAAATCCTGTATAAGGTGCTTTTTAAAATCACAACCATGTATTCGTTTCAGGGTGCCACTGCGGTATTTGGCTTTCATTTAAACAAAATACCGTTTTATAAGTTTTTACTGTTTTATTGGGAAACAGAGCATAAATAGTAGGATTACACGAATAATGTTTGTATGCTATTTTGTACGCCCAATATCGACATGAATCGTAAATAGTTGATGGAGTTTTCTAACGCATGTTTTAAATCATCACAGAAGAATCTCTTTGAATTGGTAACAATTTCTCTAATGTTGTGATGGGCAAAAACGAGAATACAGATGCGATCTACTTGCTGAAACTGTTCAAGTTCAACTGTATTAGCCACATTATTGAATAATATCCACTGAACGTATAGTGATGTGTTTCCTTTCCTATACAGTTTTTGTTTACACTTTGGATAGTTAAGATCATCATATCAGCCGTAATATGTCCACTACTGGACTAAAACCTCCCCATAAGGAGATGATGAGATACATACCCCCCCCCCATAATCGCCACGCTTGGCATGTAAATTGGCGATCGCGGTGGCGGTAGTTTCATTGCAGGACGCTGCTGCCCATCTGCTGCATTATTGGACTTACCTACTACCGCCCCATTGCAATGGTTTGACCGCCATTGTTCGGTTGACGGACAGTTGGGATATTGGCAACTAAATGAAGTCCTTTGTCTTGAAAAATAAATAATCTGCGTGACTGTACTTTGACATGAATTCGGTTAAAATGTGAACGTGTGTCCAGTTGGCGAAAACAAAATGGTATTTTATTTAAGTTTCACTATGTGGACACACGCAAAAATATTATCGTGTCCAGGTGACGAAATAACAATTTCAAGTTTAACCAACTGGACTCACGTGTGTCCGGTCCATTGTGTCGAGTTGACGAATAACCCGGTTTAGTTTAGGTCGGAGGATAAGAGCTACTTGTATATTTCTATTTTCCGGAAGTTTATCAGTCAGACTTTCGTATTTGGTAATGTGTCCGAAGATAAAAGGAGAATCATGAGTGTTCCGTCGCATGTACGCTTAAATGCTTGACGCTGCTTTGTCTTCGGCAAATTTACAAAATATTCTTATAGTGATAATATCTTATGCTCATACATTAAAAAAGTCTAGATTTTATAATTGAATATCTTTGCACATTATCTTCTTTTCACGTTCATTCTTTTATAATAAATAGCTGTCAGGCGTATCTGTCCGTTTATAGAATTCTTAGCGTTTATTCATCCATTGGATTTTCTCATTTAATCATCAGTTAAACCGTAAAAGTTGGCATTGACACAGCATATATATAACGTTAGAAAATGCTGCATAATTTTTTGTACTTATAGCTTGTTACAAAAGCAGTTCCTAGATCGTTCGCGATTTTACACAACTAAATATAGTAATGTTAGACTAATAGAGAAATAATAACTTACTAGTATTAGTGACATACACATTTTGACAAAATAATAATAAAATAAAAAAAAATGATGGCAACCCATTATACGTCCGCTGGATGCACGTCGCTTCCAATCGGTTGGCATGGAGGTCATTGGGGGAGGCCTATGTTCAGCAGTGGACGTCCTATGGCTGATATGATGATGATGATGATTATACGTCCCACTGCTGGGCACGAGTCTCTCTCCTTTTTGGAGGGAGACCTGAAGCTTACTCCACCACGCTGCTCCAATGCGGGTTGGTGGCGATAAGGGTTAGTGGCCAACCCGTTGTCGAATGTTTTCAAACCGCCTATAAGATCTCCGACAAGGTTTAACGGCTGCTATCTATCGATAGGAACCGGGACCGACGGCTTAACGTGGCCTCCGAAGCACGGAAATGCGCATTTTTTAATTTGCCACTAGCGGTCACCTATCACACACCCGACCGCGCCCATATCGCTTAACCGAGTAGATCGCTTCCGATCTACACCAGACGCTGGGCCATGCGCGCTTCTGATGAAAAATGTGGTACTCCCTCATAAAATGGTATCGTACTGCACAATGTTTCATAACTTCTGTATTTGACACATAAATAAGATCGTAGAAAAACGATCGGCCATACGTATTGAGTTCTACAAAAAACATATTTTCTAAAAAAAAAAACCAAAAGAGTTAACGGAAAAAAAAAGTTCGTAGCTCTATATTTTATTATCTACCATGAACCATGATTATATTTGAATAATGTTCCACATTCAAAATTTAATGTTTATTATTCTTCACCAGAAATACAACACTCAGATTTACTGCGAGTAAAGCGGCAATACAGAACCGCAAGGCCTTTGTTAGAAACATATAACGAATTTGAGGCTTTTAACACACGTGGCTGGAAATTAGAACAACTATGTGTAAAGTAAACCAAAGTTGGTAATGTTGGGTTAAATTTTTTATACGGTGAAGATCGTAACAGCCGTACTTTGTGTTTCTGGAATGTACTCGAAATATAGCCAGGATAATTAATTAAGGATTAACATTTTTTGCCTGTATTTCTTTGATGCGATAGGCATATATTTTTATGCATACGCCTATAATTTGCAATAATATTTGATTAAGACTCTACATTTTGATTTTCTATACTATTATAAATTCTGAAATAGGAAACATTTGTGTTTTTGTATGAATGTTGGGAACGCTTTAACTCAAAAACTACTGCACCGATTTCAAAAATTATTTTACAACTTGTTGACCCAGCAAACTTCGTATTGCCTCAGAATAAAATAATGAGTCAAAGGTTTGATAGATACGGGCTATTTGTATGGGAAAATGAAATTGTGGTTTTTACTATTTACTATATACTATTTTTATTTCCCTTCAATTTCTTCATATTTTTTACCTTTTAAACCTTTCCTGGACTTCCAAAAATCAATCAAAACCAAAATTAGCCAAATCGGTCAAGCCGTTCTCGAGTTTTAGCGAGACTAACGAACAGTAATTGATTTTTGTGTATATAGATAAGATAAGATAGGTTTTTTTTATGTAATAAGAGTGGCAAACAAGCGTGCAGTTCACATTGATGTTAAGTGATGTCTGCAGCTTATAGACACTTACACAATGACTAGAGGTCAAAATGCAGATGCGCTGCCACTCCTGAGGCATTAGGTGTTATGCCTCTGTGCCGGAAATTACAGAGCCGGACATCACCACCTGACCGGAACACGATAGTGCTGAACACTACCATTTAGCGGCAAGTAGATTAGGTAATGCGGTGGTGCCTACGCCCGCGAGCTCCGTCGCTGGAGCTCTACCACCAGTAAAAGGTAAGATTAGAAAGCTACATCTTCACTGAGTATACATAGGATATATTATATTTATTGCACCCGTGCGAAGCAGGGAGATTTGATGATACGATAAGAGATATAACGGTGTAAATCGAGCGATTAATGTAGAAGTGGAATAGAAAAATGTGTTACTCTCTTCCGTTTTTTATACACTCAATACTACTGGTCGTGGAAAGCTGATATTTAATTTAGAACAATCCTCACGTCATAGTAAAGTCATTAAAAGTTATATCTTGTGTAATATTGTACATGTATAACACTAGTTTTAAAATTCACAACACATCACGCTGTAATCACAGGCACTTAATAAATATAAGAAAAATCATCATACACGAGAATCATAATAGCATCAAATTTTTATAACAGCTAATAAGCGTTAAAACTTTCTAGAATTTCAATATGTTGACTGGAAAATGGGTGTTCCTTACTACTGACACTTTGTAAAGTCGTGCAGTTTATGTGAAAACTTGGAGACACGATGTGCCTCTAGTAGCGAACTTGGGGACAAGTGCTGGGGACGTGACATCCTCCTACTTAGTGCCCTGAATTCTTACTGGATATAAGTATCATTGCGGCAGGATATGACGGCCATTTTGGTGTTTGTTCGCTGTTATGGATCCGAATAATGAACAGCTTTTGCCAGCGACTTCTTTCGCGTGGGATTCGTAATAGACAAACTTTTATCCGTTATTTTCATCCTTAAGGACAGATACTCAAAAAGGCTAAAGTCTGTCTATCTGTCTGTCCTTTTTAGGGGATAATTCGGTGATTGGAAACATAAGTATTTCTAACAATATTGTTTGAAATATAGTTATTTTACTCTATTGTAAGGAATTAAAATTGTAAATATAGACGAGAAGTGCTCTCCCTTCTATCTGTAAAAAAATCCAGATAATATACCTTCATACATTATCAGGTTTTTTTTTTAAATTGTAGGGTCATTCGTTTTATAGAAAAACCTATGGCAAAGCCATAGTAGGTTCGATAACATTAGGAAAATACATTATTAGTACGGAACACTGCGAACGCGAGTTCAATTCGCACTAGGCCACTTTTTCCTATTGTTATTTGCCTTTCCTACGATGAGAATGCCTGTTCTTGCCGTGAAATAATGATAGTGTGTTAAAATTGTCACATTAATATCATTCAATGTAGTATTTGTCTTGCTCAGATTAAGTAATCACATACTTCGTCGAGCCGCTTACTAATGACTTCACAAATAGATGGACACTTACATAAATTCAAATGGCTATCCCACTTCTTAAAGTTAAATAGGCTCATTTGTGTGGACGAGGGGTCTTTTCATTTAATTTACTTCAGTAGAATAGACATTGTTCCCTTTTGAAAAACAAAAGGGCGGAGAATTTAAAAAACTTCTTTTCTTTTATAATGGTTGATATGGTTGATAGCATAGATAGGTACAGCGTTCTGTACCTAGCTATCGATGAAAATATATTCCCACGTCTCGAAAATGTATTAAATAACTTAGATCTTAGCACCAATGCTGGAAATATTTCATATTTACACTAATAACCATCATCCGATAAATTTATGTATCGAATAATTTTCGATCTATATCCACAATTTACTTTGTTAACGTAATATATTTCAGTGCATTACCTACTAATACATTTACGTTAATGATGTTATTAGATACGAAATGCATTCGTTATGATACAAATGATTATCTCAACACTAGGTTCTACTCTGAATTTAGTTAGAAGTAACTTAACGAGATATATAACAAAAATATTGTATTTTCGTATGAATGAATTGATTACGCAGTGTATGTATGTTAAGTAATTTTACAGCAATGCAAATACTTTTTGTACGGTTCATCCAGCAGTGTGTGACAACCGCTTGATTCTTGGGTTCTATCCCCGCACAATATTTTATATGGTCTTCTACAGATTGTGATATTTGTTTTCATTTTTGGTTTATGTGTTGTCTGTGTACAACAGAACCCACGATCAAAACCTGGTTTGGAACTGTCAGTGTAAGCGTATTTTTTATTTATTCTTGATCTCCGAAATTGAGAATCTAATTTTATCTGATTGTCAATTGTTTGAAAGCAAGAAGTTTTTAAGTACATATTAGTTCCATGTTTGAAACATTGATACTTCCGAAGTGATAAAATGTTAGTACCCACCCTATCCCCCTTTGACTTTTAAAGTAGTATACTAAAAATCTACATGTTAGTACATTTTACATGCTAGTACGGAGCTGTTCATGGGCGAATCCAACTTGTAATTGGCTGTTTTTTATAAGGTAGAAACATCATTGGTTGCGGAGGCCCAGGAAGACCAAGACTGACCTACCATGACCAGGTCGAGTTCTGTCAAAAGACTTAGTAATCGGCGTGCATGTATGAAGAGAATGATGAAGGTAGACGAGGCACGAGAAGTTTGTCAGAACCGGGATATCTGGCGCTCTACACTCTCTGCCTACCCCGTTAGGGACCTGGCGTGAAGATACATACAATATAGAAACATCGTCATGTTAATTGATGACATGCGTAACTTCACTAATGAAACATTTTAAACAGCATATAGAGCAGCCATCTTCGCTTCAATGCAGGAAAGAGTTTATGAGTCGTATATTTTAATAACTCCATGTATAAAAATGTCTTATTATTTGGTTTTAATGGTTTAATAAATTTTACAAAATGCTTAAATTTAACACAATTCCGTCCTGATGAAGAGCTTTACAACCTTGTTCTAAAACATCATAAAATGTGTCATCAAGTTTTAGTGTGTTTATTTTAGAAAACACCTATTACCGAATCGGTATTATAAATAACTCGAGTAACAGTCCTCTATTATGTCTGTTCGTATGTCAGAAATGTGACGGCGCGTTCAAAATATTGCAACATTTTTAAGAGTTTCAAATATACTATATAATATACTAGCACTTCGGTTATAGCGATATTTTAATAAATAGTTATAATTAAGCATTCTGTTTGTAAAATAATTTATCTCAAATTTGATGTGTAGGTATTTTAATTTAACTATACTACTATTATTATACTATTTACTATTTAACTATAGCTATTTTTTATTTTTAGGAGATACTTTCTCAGCGATTTTAAAGAGTTTTTTTTTATGTAATGGAAGTGGCAAACAAGCATGCAGTTCACATTGATGTTAAATGATGACTGCAGCCTATAGACACTTACACGAAGACCAAGGTCAAAATGCAGATGCGTTACCACTCCAGAGGCCTAAGGTGTTATGCCTCTGTGCCGGAAATAACAGGCGTGAAGTTACGTTTTAATACAATGAAATGCCTACTTTAGTGATTTTGGCTTGGCACCGACTTCAAACCTATTAGTAAATAGCACATAATAATATAAATAATAGGTAGTATATAATTACAATTAAATCTTTATTATTTTTTACTTTTCAGTTTTGAAGTCGGTTTTTCTTAACGTAGTTATATTTATTTAATACTTTTTAGTTTATTGCTACATTGCCAATTATATTAATGTTCACATCTGTTAAATTTGTAAAATCTGACTCTTTAGCTTCGTGACAATTAGATACCTTATTTAAATTGTTTCGGTGTGTCGATACAAAATGATTACACGACTATACGAAATCAATGAAAAAAAAAATATCCACGAAGGAGTAAATAACCTGTGTTGTGTCGTCGATGAGTAAATGTATCATTGACACTTGTTGTCATCTTGTTGTCATGCGCATTAGGACTATCTAGGACGTCAGTGGATTCAACGCACTGTATGACAACTCGCCGTCTATTCTTATTCCTCTAGTCTGAGGTGAAAGTAAGTATAAAAATGCTCATAAAATAAAATCTTATGGGCCTACCTAATTAAAATTTTTATGGGACCAATTCGAAACTATTCCGCATCAAACATCATCAGAATTACGTAAATCGGTCAAGAAATCTCGGCGAAAATCGCGTACATACATAAAAAAAAGTAATAATAATAATATATACCGGCCGAATTGAGAACCTTCTCGTTTTTTGAACTCGGTTAAAAATGCAAGGATAAACTAGTGCATCTTTTTATATTAACTTTGCGTAGTCGAGACGCCCAGTTCTATCCAATTTTTTCTATATTATCGGGCGACTATACAGTAAAGATTCCAGCTTTTAGCTCCAGAGATTAATTTAAAGTTGAATGCTTAAGTATAAGCACTAACATTAAAAACTAAATTTGCTACTGAAAGTTTTACAGTACCCTCTGTAGTGTAAGACTAAAAACCGTTAGTTGCAAAAAAGAAAAACTAAAACCAACTAAGTGGTAAGAGGAAGCAAGTGACGCGTTTAATCGATTTTTTATTTTCATAATTTTCATTCATTAGAAATGTAGGTCAAGGCAACTTTTCCGCAGCAAATACGTATTTCTACTACTCAATGCGTTAATGAGTAATTTATGTTTAGTGAAAATTAAAGAAAATTTTATTGCTATATAAATAAAAAAGATTACTGCGATGTACTTTTTTTGTTACCTGTACATTTTTGGATTGCAGTAGTAATTGATTGATATACACAATGCAATTTCATTGGTGTGCACTCGTGTTGGGCCACGGATGAGTACAATAAAAAGATAATTTTTGGATATAAAAAGTTGTATAATTCGGTAATTTTACACGGTTTACAAATTATTGGTTATGGTGCCAGGAAGCACGATCAGAACGCGTGTGTACTTTGTTGCTATTCGACGCGAACTCCACATAGCGACAGCGATGCGCTTGAGAAGTAAATTGCTGACATAGATTATTTTATTGTATGGTTGCACCGTACAACTCGAAAATTCTGAACTTAAAACAATTGAAAATACATTAGTACAATATTTTTTCATGAAATTCAGATTTGTAACAAGTACTGTTAAACTAGAAAACAAGACATTTTTAGAACCGAATACCAGTTCTTAGCCGTCGCGGGTGGTGACAAACCCACCAACCACTTATGGAGGAGAATTCTACCGCTATTGCAGTGAAATAACGAAACAACAACATTCACACCAATCGAACAAGTCGGTAGTAAATGCGATAAAACTATCTCACTTAGTAATCGCCAAACCGTATGCCAAGCGTTCTCGTAATATTAATGTTATGTACAGTAATCACCCGACTTACGCTACCCCGTTTTACGCGAATGCCGAGATACTCGATTTTTTTATCATACTGCGCGCATCGGCTTCCCATGTCCCCTCGGTCAGTGTTCGGTTTACGAGAATGTCTTAGGATCCAGAACACTCCTAATGATTCAGAACACTATTGAGGCATATTTGAGGAACGCTTCATTCAGCAGTGGACGTCTTTTGACTTAAATGATGGCGATGACTAGTGATGAATAAATTGCACATCATTCCATAAATATTTCCTACAGTACAATCCGAGGAACTGATTAAATTGCAAACGCACATTGAGTACCTGTCTATGCAGAAGTAGTCGCACAGCTGTGCACAGCTGACTGCCTTGTGTTATTTGTTGCATGTGCATTATTGTAGCTATCTCTTAGAGATAAGCCTATTGACGTCATGGCAAGGATTCAATTTTAGCGTATACAGGATTACTTGTAGACATGTTTGATAAATTAGCTCTCTCATGCAGAACTCCAATACAACATGACAGCTAATATCTTGTTGGTGTGTACTCAAGGATGCAATGTCTAATTAGGCACTAATTGTGTTGCGTGTGGCAAATGGTTAAATATTATCAACAGAATGTCATGTAATAATGATCTGTATTGACATTGTATTATTGATTTTTATAGGTAGGGATTCCATTAAGACATTAGGGTAAATATCTGTTTACACTGTAATTATAATGTGAAGTGCCGTTGGATTATTGATTTTTACATTTGATTGAAAGTAACTTACACGGTTATTAAGGACCCAAAGCATTGAGCATAGTGTTCAGCATTATTTGGCCGTTCTTTTCGATTACGTCAAGATACGCAAATATCGTATTTACAAAAAACCATCAATCGATTATCTTGATCAATACCGAGTTCTGTGCACAGCTGACTGTCTTGTGTTGTAGAAATTAAACTTGCGGATTTTCTCGCGTATACAACACTCCCAAACTTCTTACACCCGACGTTTCGGGCAGACTAATTCTTTCTGACTTTCAGCATGAACATCGTCGAATTAGTCTGCCCGTGACCACGGTAGCTGGAAAGCGACCGAAACGTCGGGTGTATGAAGTTTGAGAGTGTTGTATACGCGAGAAAATCCGCAAGTTTAATTTCTACAATGTATGAAACTCGCGAAAACCTACGAAAACGTTATTTCCAAGCGTACGGAGCATTAATAGCTAAGAATATTCGAAAGTTGGAATGTCTTGTGTTATTTGTAGCATGTACCATATTGTAGCCATGTCTCAGAGATAACCCGATTTACGTCATGACAACGATTCAGTTTTAGCGTATACAAGATTACTGGTAGATATGCCTGCATGATAGAGCTAATATATCAGATATTAGCTCTATCATGCAGAACTCTAATACAACATGACAGCTAATATCTTCTTGGTGTGTGCTTGTACTAAAGGATGCAATGTCTAATTAGGCATTCCAGATTGTGTTGCGTCGATGGCAGGTGATTAAATATTCATCTACGGAATGTCATGTAATAATGATCTGTATTGACATTGTATTATTGATTTATCGTACCGGGAGCGTACTGGCCGGGTGCCTATTGGAATGGGAGCCTGATGAACTCACCCGATTTTTATAGGTAGGGATTCCATTAGGACATTAGGATATGTACTTCTGGTACCAACGTAGTCGCTGATTTACGAGTATCTGTCACTTATTTAGTTTTAATTTCCATTCAATGGCCTCATATGTTCGATTTTTACAAAAAAATAGCCATTTAAACAAAAAAAAAAAGATTTTATTTACTATTCTTTTGCTCGATTCCAAACTTAGTACAAGTTTTCGAGTCCAAAATGATTCAATTTTCACCGTGTATATGTCAGTCAAAGCAGAAAAAATATTTAAAAATCGCAGTTCAATTAATTTACTGCATTATTCCTAACTTCAGTATTAATTGTAGTTTTTTCTATCGTATAACGTTAATTGTACAAACAAAGCACAAACCATAGATATTTCTATAGTTCATACCCAGAGAAAGTGATTAAATTGCAGACCTTTGGTAGAGTTGCAGTGTAGGAGCTCAAGGGCGTAGGCTACTAGGCGAGTAAGACTACCGCATTACCTAATCAATCTGCTGCTAAATCGTAGTGTTCAGCCCTATCGTTCCGGTTTGATGGTAATGTGCGCCCTCGTAATAACTTATCACAAAGACATAATATCAACTAAGGTTGCAGGGGTACCAGCGCATCTGCATTTTAAACACTGGTCTTAGTGTGAGTGTCTATAGGCTGCAGTCATCACTTAACATCAATGTGAACTGCAAGTCTGTCTTGAGTTATTTGTTGCTTGTACAATATTGTAGCTATATTTTAGAGATAAGCCGATTTCGTCAAGACAACGATTCAATCTTAGCTTAAGAGACCTTATATACCTACGTATATAAGATTACTTATAGACATGTTTGATATATTAGCTCTCTAATGCAGTATTCCAATACGACATGACAGCTAATATCTTGTTGGTGTGTGCTTGTATTGAAGGATGCAATGTCTAATTAGGCACTCTAGATTGAGGTGCGTCGATGGCAAGTGATTAAATAAATTTTAGTGTCTGTTTACACTGTAACTATAATGTGTTATATTGCATTTGTGTTATTTGTAATAGAATTTAAGTCATGTTAGTATTTATTATTTTGTTAGGCAAGTGTGTTTTATAGTTTCCTACGTGTGAAAACATGTAATTGGTTTTTATTAGATATTTTTTGTTGTGATTGCTAATTATTCATAACAAAGTGTTTGTTTTACATTAAAAAATAAAATTACGGATAGCTATATAGGATTCGCCCATTAGCTAATCTAACAGTCACATATTTAGCCTGGGTTGTACCAAGATATTTGTTAAAGTTAAAGTTAATGTAACATCTTACATCCTTCTCTAATTTTAACAGATTACTTTAAGTTAGAGAAGGATTGCAGGAAAGAGCATGAAAGTAAGTTAAACGCGGTCGAGATGAGGTCTTTGCGCAAGATCTGCCGTGTATCACTCACCGATCGCGTTCGTAATGAAGATGTAAGAAAGAGGCTTTGTGTGAATGATAGTATCGGTGTAAAAATTTAAAAAGGCATGCTCCGATGGTTCGGGCATATAAAAAGAATGTCGAATAAGCGAATGCCTAAACAGATATACAATGCGAATGTGGAAGGTTGCAGAGGCCCAGGAAGACCAAGACTGACCTACCATGACCAAATAGGTCGAGTTCTGTCTGATGGTGGGGTCAAAAGTCTTAGGAATCGGCGTGCATGTTTGAAGAGAATGATGAAGGTAGACGAGGCACGAGAGGTTTGTCAGGACCGGGATATCTGGCGCTCTACACTCTCTGCCTACCCCGTTAGGGACCTGGCGTGAAGATACATACAAATTAAGCCTGCGTTGCACCAAGACATTTATTGAAGTTAAAGTTAGTGTAATATTTCACATCCTTCTCTAACTTTAACAGATTTATTTAAGTTAGAGAAGGATGTGAAATGTAACAATTACTTTATAAAATAAAGTGGTGCAACCCAGGCTTAATGTTCAGCTTTTTCATGAATTGGCCATTTATTTACGATTTTAACAAAAAATATGGGTATCGCATTTTTCAAAAAGGTTTTATCAATCGATTGTCTTGATTGACACCGAGCTTATGGTTTTCGGACCCATATATGATTTCAACTTTTTGTAAAAATGTAGCAATGTAAATAAAAATAATAAATACTAGCACAATTTTCCTAAGTTTGTTCTAATATCAGGTAGGTATAAACCACCACGTGAGTTGTTTTTATAATCGTTAAGTAAATTATATCGTCACATTCCATATACCTACGTTCCTACAATCAGAGGAATTGATTAAATTGCAAACTCTCATTGAGTTCCGTCTATGCAGAAGTAGTCACACAATGCACAGCTGTGCACAGCTGACTGCGTTGTGTTATTTGTTGCATGTACCATATTGTAGCTAGATCTTAGAGATAAGCCGATTTACGTCAAGACAACGATTCAATTTTAGCGTATTCAAGATTGCATGTTTGATAAATTAGCTCTCTCATGCAGTATTCCAATACGACACGATTCTAATGTCTAATGTTGGTGTGCCCTTAGTATGTATGTGTGTTGTATGTCTGTATCTTCACGCCAGGTCCCTAACGGCGTAGGCAAAGAATGTGGAGCGCCAGATATCTCGGTCCTTATACACCTCTCGTGCCTCATCTACCTTCATCATTCTCTTCATACATGATCTCCGATTCCTTAGACTTAGTGCGTACCTTTAGTGAGGGATGCAATGTCTAATTAGGCATTCCAGTTTAAGTTACGTGAAGGGCAATCGATTAAATATCTGTTAACACTGATGGTAACCCAATGACGGAGTTCGTGGGCGTAGGCACCACCGCATTAACTAATCTACTTGCTGCTAAATGGTAGTGATCAGCAATATCGTGTTTTAGTCAGGTGGTAACATACGGCTCTGTAATGATTCACGCCGGGTGAAGGGTTGAGGCTTGAGCCCCAAACGTGAATCATCTTGAAGTATCTACATTGAAATCTTTAGTTTCCTGTAGGTGTTTGTAGGCTACGCTATTACTTTCCATCAATGTTAACTGTATGCTTGTTAGTCAGCTAATTAATATAATACAATGACATTGTAGTTACTTAAAGTGATGTTGTAAATTTTTACTGGTGGTAGAACTCCAGAGAGGGAGTTCGCGGGCGTAGGCACCACCGCATTACCTAATATACTTGCCGCTAAATGGTAGTGTTCAGCACTATCGTGTTCCGGTCAGGTGGTAATTAATAGTATTTTCCGGCACAGAGGCATAAAATCTTAGGCCTCAGAAGTGGTAACGCTTCTACATTTTGACCTCTGGTCTTTGTGTAGGTGTCTATAGGCTCCAGTCATCACTTAACATTAATGTGAACTTCAAGCTTGTTTGCCATTTTCATAACATACAAAAAAAAAACTCACCAAATGTTAGGCATTGTGGTGATGGTGAGTAAAAATTTACAAAATCAGTACATATGTATAGCCCGCATTAGCTTATTTATTCGTCACATATTTAGTGTTCAGCTTTACCATTAACTGGACGTTAAAAGTAGACAAAGACTTGAGCATAAAAAGGCAAAGGGAGGCCATAATATTGTATGGATAAGTACTGTTTATGATATTTTGTCGAATATTTTATTGATAAAACAAAGTAGAAGTTGCAATAATATCTATACTAATAGAATGATTTGTGATATAATTAAAAATATTTTAATACATTGTATCACCACCTAGTCGTTTTCGACTACAGTGACTTGGCTCAGGCACTTTATATAGGCGAGTGTTTAGCCCTAATGTGACTTACGTAACCAATCTTCGCACCAAATACATAATACAATACGCAGACAGGATATGTCAGGGTTCCGTCTTGGTAATGGTAGTGTATGGTAGAAGGCGGTCTTGCTTTTAATTGGTCGCGTTTGAAATCAAGTTCTCGCCTTCGCTCGTCCTCGAACGCATACACTTTTAATACATTGTACTATTATTAAGAAACAGGCCGCTTGATCACACGGGCGTCTTAAACGGCGATAGTAAAATCTATATTTGATAGATTTTATATAAGCGGAGAGTTCCCTGACTGTACCTTACATTCTAGTAGTAGGTATAAGGAAAAGGCTTTCCTTTTCTTATGAGTGTTGATTTGAGAGCGAGCCAAACTTACTCAAATTAGGTAAATTGTTCAGTCGTTCATTAATATAAACGAAAAAAGTGAGCTTTTAACTTTTTATTTTTTTTAAACTCACTTTTTTGCTGATTTTGTTATTATTAAACTTGCTCGCTCTCAAATCAACACTCACAATTAACTGAATTTATAGTTGAGGAAACATCTGCTGTCGGTACTATAAATAGAGACTCATGATTAGGTTTGTTTTAACGTAGGTAAGTATCTTTATGAAGCCCTGTTATAAAACAACAATGAAACTCATTATTTGAGTGATAATAGTACACTTGTATTTGGTATGTAAAAACTAAAAAAGGGCTCATATCAGTAACGCACAAATCGCTCAACGGCAAACAAAATTGTTTTCTGATGGCCTACTTATGACGCTCGGAATCAGCATTCAAGACGAATCGAAGGGTAAGTTAGGGGTAACACGGCTGCTTGTGGCAGTTTTGCTTGGACAGCCTTTTGAAAACATGAGAAATAGTTATTTTCCGCTCAGACTCCCTGCCACGATTAATCATACACTCAGCGGGTGGCTCGGATTGACCTATGTCCAACGGCCGTCACTTCAGGCTACGCATTTGTTTCTTTGCACAAAGAAGTTTTTGTAGGAAGTATACTGTTTCTGTTGTAAGGTCGTTATGCTGCTAAGCAAGGGTGAAAAGTTGAGAGTGTTTACCCAGATTTAGTGGTGCTATTTCGCTTTGTGGGTGCGGTTGTTTATGTCGCCCCAAAGAGTGGTCCTAAGGAGAAAAATATAGGAGTAATTCTTTAGGTTGTTTCAACTACCTCCACGTTTGACTTCACTATGATTAATTATTTGGATAATGTAGGTTTGTAATAGGTAAGAATCGTGAGAGCGCCGACAAAATTTCACGATCCCTATAAAACCAATTATTAAATTGCTTCTCTCGTTGTATTGGTTTGTGTGGTTTCCATGTATCTGATTGAACTTTAATGTTTGTTTACTACTCGTATCATATTAATGAGCCTAAAAGTATCAAATTTATTTATAGCAACACAATGATTTATTAAACAAAGTGAAACCAATATTCACCGAGGCGTAAAATTATAATTACTTGAAGGGAAACATTTCAAACATTTCAATCAAAGCGAGGACTTTCGGATAGACATGTTGAAAATTGGAGCAGAATTTGTGAGTTAGAAAATTAGACTGAATAATTGGAATCCACTTCTTAATGCGGTTAATAAAAGTAATAATTGGTAGCGATCGTCGGACGACAGTGAGTGACACACTCAAAGCCCCGGAGAAATAGAATCCATCACCCAATAAACTGCCAGCCCATTAGTTCCGTTTTTTTTTTTTTCAATTCTTCTACCCTCATTTTTTTATTTCGAAATGTCATTTTTCTTATACTGTTTGAATTGTGGAAATATTACTGGATTTTATTTTTATGCAAATCTATATTGTTTACTGAGTATGTTTACGTTGAACAAGGGGAACGTGCGAAGGCATAAATGACGTCAATTTCATATACAATGTTATTTTTGGACAATATTCTATAAGTACTTAAGTTGAGAACATAAAAAAGGATGAATACGAATGGTATTTTATGTAGTCGTTTGTACAAATAAAGAGAAATAGTTCACATATTGCAAAGCTTTTTGAATTACTGTTACGATACGCTATATAGGTACAATTTATGTTGATTGAGGGACTTTGTCGAAAAAAATATTAATACCGTAAAATGGAATTTAGAGTCACTTTAGGTTTACACTATATGGTAATTGATTGGAATAATGTACTTGTTGTAATGATAAATGTCACACGTTGTCAACTTAACAAGTAAGTAAGTAAATATACTGACATCGTTTGGCAGATAATTGAGCTATCTGAATGTGCTGGTTTAACGTTAACATTTAGCTCGATGTGACCGATGTAGTCTGTATGAGTATCGGAGGTCTATTTAATTCTTTATGAAAACATATTAACCCCTAGTATGTTCTGTTAAATGAACAATGAAAGATCTTTGCTTCGTTCAAGTTTACGTAAAACTTATTTCAAGCTCTAAATAAATCAAATGTGTTCAAGCTCTGTTCGCTGCCTCCAATCGTCATGGTAAACGAAATTTCAGTCGGCAAAACGTAATTTTCAAAGAAAACTTAAATTTAATCATGCCAAGGTAACTGCTAATAAAGAGGAAGGCGAAGAGCCGTCCTCTGGGGAATAAATAAATAATTTATCGAGACTAAAACGTTTCCTAGACGGTGGAACAATTAGACCGGTGCAGATTGAGTTTCAGGACTGTAACTAGCACGGATGTCACTGAACTTTCCACTGGATACACTAACCTTATTTCGGTGAGAGTTTATTTGGACCAAAATTGTAAACTGTTGTCAGATTGGATCTTTACTTTACTTACTTAGGAAATTATTAAAAAAAATAATGTCTAGTAACCCACGGAGTAAGTTTGTGACATGTGTAGAGTATCTGATAACTCAAGTAATCCATGGTTTGCAAAGTTTGAGTATTTTTTTCTGAATATGTAATTCAGAAATAATAACTCAAACTTTCAAACTATCCAATCTGACAACAGTTTACAATTTTTCCTGAAAACTATATTGATTGATTGACTACACTTTATTACACCAGAAATTATACAAAATAGCAATAAATATAAAAGGCGGTCTTATCGCCAAGCTGCAATTCCTTAACGAAAACCTTCGGGTCAGGAGTAATTGAAAAATAATTAATTTAAGCGCCGGTAGGTTGTACCTATCACACGAATGAGTAATATTATAAACTAAACTGAAGTACTTATGACCATTTGACAGATTTGGTAGATTAAGGTAAAGGGGAGAGTTAAGACAAGGAGTTAATGAGATAAAAATTATTCCTTGACATTATTTTAAAAGGAAAAAATTGATTGATTATAATATGGATTAGGATATAAATATTTCTGATTACCTAATATTTCTGTAGGTAACTTACCAATGACCAACTTACATGGCGTGTGTTTCCATGCAGGTAATATTCGTTAACTTATTCAATTTTATTTTTATTCACATTCAATGAACTAAAATTAATATTTGCAGCTGAAGTTATTTATACTTTAGGGTAGCTATACTACCTGACGTTATTATTAAAAAGGTGAAAGTTCAGGTATACGCGTAAATCTAGTCACGCAACGACTATTTTAATGTACTTACGACCTGGATCATAGCATTGGATATGTACCTACTACTTTTTAGTGTTCCGTCGGCAAATGGCAAAAAACGGAGCCCTTATGGATTCGACATGTCTGTCTGTGTATGTGTCTTTTTTTTATGTAATGGAATTGGTAAACAAGCATGCAGTTCACGTTGATGTTAAGTGATGACTGCAGCCTATAGACACTTACACAGACTGAGGTCAAAATGCAGATGCGTTACCACTCCTGAGGCCTAAGGTGTTACGCCTCTGTGCCGGAAATTACAGGGCCGTACATTACCACCTGACCGGAACACGATAGTGCTGAACACTACCATTTAGCGGCAAGTATATTAGGTAATGCGGTGGTGCCTACGCCCGCGAGCTCCGTCACTGGAGCTCTACCACCAGTAAAACCTCCGTCTCTGTCTGTCCGTTTGTCTGTATATAACAGCCACTTAAGTCCGAAACTATTAAGACAACATACTAGAAATACGTTGGCAGACATATTATGTAAACAGCTTCATGATTTATATACAAAAATAAATGAAAAATAAAAAGGGGGTCTCCAACTGAAAATAAAAAAGTCCTTTTTTTTGCATCAAACCTATAAGTGTGGTTTGTCTATAGACATACGACATTAAGGTTTTTAAAATCTTTTTTTAATTCCTCCACTGTTATTCTAAAATAATCGAGTAAAAATCTAAAAAAAAATTTCCACTTGCAGGTCTTAATGAAAACTTTCATTGAAATTAATTTTTTACTTAGATATTCTTAAAAAAATCTGAAATATAGGTTCAAAGATTCCAAATAAAACTCTCGATAAATATAACTTGCTACTACAAAACACTTCATGGACGAGTCCAACTCGCAATTGTTTTTTTTTTTAAGTCTACTATTGTCGAACGTATAAAACAGGTAAGATTTTCAAAATGTATAAATGTGTGAACTATTTATTGGTAAAAAACATCATTGAGTGCCAATATAAAATAAGGTCAATTTTAAGAAAGTTTTAAGAATTAATTTTATCTTTAGACACAGGTAGTCCCTTGACATTTTTTATTATTTTTAGTTCGTCGAGCCATAAAATTACACAGCTCTACAAAAAAAAAATTTTTTGTGTTGCCTTGGATATTTTTGCAAATTTTTATGTTTTCGAGTACCTAAATCACGAATATATTCATGAAAATACTGAATGTGCTCTTTTTTTATGATTTTTACGTATCTTATATTTTGAACAATTTATCAGCTTGTTAGTACTAAAATTTGTTTTCCCAGTCCTGATTAAGCTTCTGCGCAACTTTTTTGCGCATACAAACATCACTTGATCTCCACTCTCAGAGTCCTTGCTCCGCAAAACAGCTGATAACTCAGTTATTTGATAATATTGAAGTACTTACACGTGAATCTGGATAAGTTGTCATATGTTAATATTTTGATTCAATTGCTGAGTGTTCATTCTAATATATTTGTCTTGTCTTTTTAAACATGAGTTCGTCACGAAGAAAGTGTAAATATAGTAGTGATTTATTTTGTTATATTTGTGGTATTTATATATCAAAAAAACAAAAACGAAATATCACAGACTTTGTTAAGGAGACTTATGCTGAATATTTCGGTTTTAAAATGGACAAATTAGATAAATCATGGGTTCCGAATAAAGTTTGTAAGTCCTGTTTTGAGTCTTTGCGGTTGTGGAAAAAAGGAGAACGTTCTGGATTAGACTTTGGTATTCCTATGATCTGGATGGAGCCTAAGAATCATGTCGATGATTGTTACTTTTGCGTAGTAGATGCTAAAGGTTTTAATCGAAACCAAACGTGGAGATATCCAGACTTACAGTCTACAAAATGTCCTGTTTTACACAGTGAAACTCTCCCTCGGCCTGTTTACGTTTCAAAAGTGATTCGCATGCCCTCAGAAACAATGATGTTGCCGAATTCACAGAAATCGAAACAGTCTACCAGTGGAAATGAATGGGAGGGTGAAACATCTACGCCAAAGTTATTTTCTCAAAATGAACTCAGTGATTTGATACGGGATCTAAATTTATCAAAACAGGAATCAGAACTGTTAGTCTCAAGATTGAAAGAAAAAAATTTATTGGCACCAACAGTAACAATTACAACATACAGAACGCGAGAAAGTGAGCTATTACAATTTTTTGATGAAAATGAAGGACTGGTATACTGTACTGATATTGCGAAGCTGCTTTTAGACATGGGCTTGAAAGAATACAAACCTACTGAGTGGCGTCTTTTTATTGACAGCTGTAAAAGAAGTTTAAAATGCGTCTTACTGCACAATGGAAATAAATTTGCATCAATTCCAATTGCCCATTCAACAAAACTCAAAGAAGAATATGAAAATGTAAAATTAGTTTTAGAAAAAATTAAATACTCGGAGCATCAATGGCCGATCTGTGTAGATTTGAAAATGGTTAATTTTTTACTTGGTCAACAAAGTGGATACACGAAATACCCTTGCTTCCTTTGTATGTGGGACAGTAGAGCAAAGCAACTTCATTGGGAACAAGATGTTTGGCCTGCAAGAAATTCTCTAACTGTCGGTAAAGCCAATGTAATAAGGGAACCGTTGGTGAACAGAGACAAAATCATACTTCCACCATTACATATTAAGTTAGGAATGATAAAGCAATTCGTTAAAGCTTTGGACAAGGAAGGGGATTGTTTTAAATACATTTCTCGAAAATTTCCGAAGCTTAGTATGGAAAAGTTGAAAGGTGGAATATTTGATGGTCCTCAAATACGGCAATTGATAAAAGACGCAGATTTTATTAAAGTTATGACTGTTCCGGAAAGTGAAGCTTGGGAAAGTTTTGTGTTGGTAGTCGAAAATTTCCTAGGTAACCATAAAGCACCAAATTATGAAGAAATTGTACAAAATATGCTGACAAACTTTCAGACTCTAGGAGCAAATATGAGTATCAAGTTACACTATCTCCGCAATCATTTCGATAAATTTCAAGATAATTTAGGAAATTATAGTGAGGAACAAGGAGAGCGGTTCCACCAGGATCTGAAAGTAATGGAAGAAACATATCAGGGTCGATGGGACTGTCATATGATGGCAGATTACTGCTGGTCTTTAAAAAGAGATTGTCCCCGGAAAAATTATAAAAGAAAAGCTCTTAAAAGGCGTTTTATGGAAATATAACATGTTTTCCAAATTTTTCTCTCTATTTACTTCGATATATCATATTTTTATCCAAATAAAACTGACATTATAAATATATCTGTTATTTTGTTTCTCGTTTTCCGATTTTTGTAATGTAAAATAAAAATAAGTATTTAAAAAAAAACGAGAGCAAATCTTACAAAATCATTCATAATTTCATGAATTGTGAGTATAAATATATCCAAAATCAATGTTATATCTAGGGCAACAAAACCACTGTAGATCAGTGTTATGATACGTCCAAAACTGTCCAATTCATATATATAGCCAAAGGATTTATTAAAACAGGTCAGGTCGTTGAAAACGTCTGAAATATTGGGCACGTCGGGTAAATTTATAGGGATAATATGTTGTAGGTACCAAAAGCTCAATTTCTGAGAGAGTTTACTCTGATTTTTTTTTGTCCAAGAGAAATAGATAGCAAAGAATTTAAGGATCTTGCAAGTTTGATCAACTTTAGTAAAGCAACCACGACGTCGTGGTCGCTTCGTACCACTTGAGTGGAATACTGTACAAATAATCCACTAATTCTGAAACATGGCTATATTTTACGATAAAAGCGATACTTCTGCTTTTATTTTGTAACAGACATTGTGCTTTACAAATACATTTTCGCTTAAAGTTTTTTTTTTATTCAAGGATACTTATCTTAACATTATATTTCTCTTTGATGATATGTTTTGTATGAAAAAGATACTATTGTTCATAGTATTGTTATCACTTTCTTGAATTTACCAGCTATGTTAAAAACGTAGTGCTTTTCTTACAATTCAGTTGAAAAGATTTGTGGAATGCAGCCTGAGATTATTTCTAAGACATAATTTACCTAACCGTCTAACGCATTTGACCTGACTTTTGAATTTGATTTTTTGACACTTTTTAATATCGCTTGCTACAAATTTAAAATCAACAGTTTAACAGTCAATATCTGGCTAGTGCGTTAGGGCGCTTACGATAGCCCGATGAATATGAAATTAATATAAATGATTATAAGAAATGCTCATAAGCTTTATTAACATCACACTATAATATCAAAGGCATGCTCCAATGGTTCGGGCATATAGAAAGAATGTCGAATGAGCGAATGACTAAACAGATATACAATGCGAATGTGGATGGTTGCAGAGGCCCAGCAAGACCAAGGCTGACCTACCATGACCAAATAGGTCGAGTTCTGTCTGATGGTGGGGTCAAAAGTCTTAGGAATCGGCGTGCATGTATGAAGAGAATGATGAAGGTAGACGAGGCACGAGAGGTTTGTCAGAACCGGGATGTCTGGCGCTCTACACTCTCTGCCTACCCCGTTAGGGACCTGGCGTGAAGATACAGGGACATTCCCATCATTATGGCGGAAGGCCCATATCATACCTCTTCCTAAAGTATCTAATCCCTGCTGTACCAACCATTTCAGACCAATTTCCATTTTGCCTTTTCTTTCAAAATTATTAGAAGCGGTAGTTCAGAAGCAACTGTCTCGACATATTTTATCAAATAATCTTTTATCGCAATACCAATCTGGTTTTCGCCCGTCCCACAGCACAACTACTGCCTTGTTAAAAATTACTGAGGATGTAAGAGCTGCCATGGAGGATTCTCGGCTGACAGTCTTGGTATTAATCGATTTCTCGAATGCATTTAACCACGTGGACTATGATATCTTGATTTCAATCCTCAGGCAAAGTGGCGCCTCATCATTAGTTCTAGACTGGTTTTCGTCCTATCTTCGCGGTCGCAAGCAGGCAGTTCGCGTCAATCGTGACTTGTCTGATTGGTGCGATCTGGCCTCTGGCGTACCGCAAGGCGGTATATTGTCTCCTCTTTTGTTTTCATTATTTATAAACTCCCTTACTGAACGCCTCAATTGTTCTTACCATTTGTATGCCGATGATTTGCAGCTTTATGCTCAGACTGATCCAGACAAATTGGATGACGCCATAACAAATTTGAACTTTAACTTGCAACAAATATTACTCTGGTCTAATCAATTTGGTATAACGGTGAATGTCTCCAAATGTCAAGCCATTATTTTGGGTAGCTCGTACTTTGTGAATAATATTGATATAAATAACCTCTCGCATGTTGCATTCAATGGCTTGCTCATTCCTTTCTCACAAGAAGTTAAAAACCTGGGTTTGTATATGGATTCCACACTGAATTGTAATAAGCAAGTCACTCATGTGAGTAAAAGTGTAACAGCTTCGCTACGGTCTCTATACCGGTTTAAATTTTTTTTGCCATCTAAGACCAAATCACTTCTTGTTCAATCACTTTTGCTCCCCATACTCGATTATGCTGATGTTTGCTATCCTGATCTATCTCAAGAATTTCTAAATAAACTGGATCGTATTTATAATAATTGTATACGCTTTATTTTCAATTTACGCAAATTTGATCATATCTCTTCCTACCGCTGTAAGTTGAAATGGCTGCCTATTCGACAGCGTAGATCCATCAGATTATTATGCTTGTTATACTCTATCATTAACGATCCAAACTCTCCTGATTATCTCAAAAGCAAATTTCAAATCCTGGGTAACTCTCATGATCTCTGTCTTCGTTCTTCTAATTATCTCACCCTTATCATTCCTTTTCACCGAACAGGTTTCATGTCTAACTCTTTCACCATTTCGGCAATAAAGCTTTGGAACGCACTCCCCGTGGACATCAGAAAAGCTACGACTAAATTATCGTTTAAACGAAAGCTACGTGAGCATTATTTGAGGATGCTTTGAGTTTTTTGTACATTTGTGACAGTTATCTACATGTTCTTCACGCTATGTCTGCTTTGAGTTTACTATTTTTCGTTGCATTTATTTAAATATTTTTATAGGTATTTAGGTATATGTATTTGGATATATATGTGTATATGTGTTATATATATATATGTATTTATAAAAATATATATTTAGCTTATATTTATAAATATATATATGTATATGTATTATTTCGGTTTAAGTAATATATTCCATATAACAATAGGTATTCTTGTGTTTGTTACTTTTAAAAATGTTATTTATACTTATCTTTAGTCGTTATAACTAGATTAGATTATTTGCAATGTTCTGCACCTTTTTAATGTTTTCTATACAACTCAAAGGTTGACTGGCAGAGAATGCTACTTAGCATTAAGTCCGCCTCATGTTACATTTTTGTGCTTGAAAGTATAAATAAATAAATAAATAAATACATACATACTATAATATCTTGAAACACAACAAAACAAAACACAACTAGGACTTATCTAGGACTTATTATACTTCTGTCTGCCTTACACTAAATAATCTCACGAAATATTCTCATAAATAATAACAGCATAAATGTAATACTATCTAAAATAATGAAATTACAAGCGTGATAATATAAATAGAGAGCGATAACACTTTATGACCAAACAAATTCTATCACAGATCATAAATGAGATGCCATAAAGATGTAGGAATACGCGGGCTGTAGCCCATCGATATAGGCAACAGCTGATGAGAGCGATTATGTTTATGGTAGACGCATTCCTTACGGACACGGCGGCCTCCGTCGCTTCTAAACCCTGAGGCGTTACGGGCCTAAAGTGCTGCCATGTATCATTTTTATGGCCTCGACCAAAGTGAATTTGCAGGGTGAGATAAGTTTGACGTGTTAGTCGTTTACATCACTTGCCGAGATTATTTTTTTGGAAAAAAGACCCCGCTTATTTCAAAATGTTTTTACACGCAAACGGTAAGTAAAATAATGAAGCTGAAGTTTGTTTGTTTACTAGCCGGGTTTATGTAGTGATCGTGTCAAACAAGCATGCAATTCAAATGGATGGTAAGTGACGACTGTCAATATGTTGATGCGTTGCCCACCCTTGAGGACTAATTCGTTTAGCCTCTTTAATAGTTATTACGGGGTCATACATTTCAGTCTAACCGGAACACGATTATGTTGAACTCTACCATTTTAGTTAGTGGTGGAGTCCCAGTGCAGGAGCTCGAGGACGTAGACATCACCGCATTACCTAACCTATCTGCCGTCTAATGTTAGTGTTCAGCACTATTGTGTTCCGGTTACTTGGCTCCGTAATAACTATCACAGAAACATAACAACTAAGGTCTCAGGGGTGGAAACGTATTTGTATTTCGACCTCTGGTCTTTTTGTGAGTGTCTATAGGTCGCAGTCATCACTTAACACCATTGAACTGCATGCTTGTTTGCCACCTACGTTGCATAAAAACGAAAGAAAATAACGACCCTAGGCCCTCATCCAGCGATACCAAACATACTTACTTTTGTGGTATTACCAGACCACGATAATACAGCAAATCACCGTAAGAAACCGGAAGCCCACTTCAAATTGATACGGGAAACAATTTCAAAACGCACGTGAAACTGCAGACAACAGATAGTTTGAAAATATCTTGAAATGAAAGTTAAAAATACGTACGTGGAATTAGATATAATCAAATATAATGCATTGTGTAAGTTTATCTAACAAGATAAATTTCCACCAGCTGAAGTTTCAAATAACATCCACTTAATTAAAGTTAATCTGGAATGGTGTAGCGAACGACGACACGATTCCATTAGCAAGCTACACCGAACTAGCTTTATCTAGGTCGTGTTATGGAACTCAATCTGTTTGAACCATACCCAACTAATACTATTTTTATAATTAGTTACGTTGTCACGAATATTTCGGCTGTCAGTGATGGTACAGTTTTAATGACCTGATTGATGTCGGGAATCAACCAACACTCATTAAAGTTGGGTGTTTATATTCAGAACGGAATATTGTAACGATAAACTAAATAAATAATGTTTGTAGTTGAGATTAGATTGTATTAAAATAATTTTACATTAGTATACCTTTTTCGCGTGATCGCTGCGTGAAATAAAATCTTTGATATGTAGGGATCAGAATCATTTATAAAAAATTTCGAAGCGAAGTCTTGGATCATCGTTATCAAATAATTAGTATGTGGATTAGGTAGATTTATAAGTGCAGTATTTTGTGGAGACTGTATTTTTGTGAAGAGTTTATTACTAGCTTACAATTTTCAGAGATTTTATTATTGTTTTCTAAGTTGACCCATTACATCATTCGTGAATATTATTACCACATTTGAGGTCAATAAACGGGATACTAGCGGACGAAAACAAAAAAAGTCATTTTAACATAAAATCTTACTTCTAATATCACTTAATTTTTGCGATTCAAAACGGATCTTAACTGCTGTATACATCAGATAGGGGTTCAAAAGTTACTGCCCCTCCAGCTACTCGTTTTTAGAGCAGTTGTAACGACTTTTATAAATAAAAGCCCTGTAGCTGTTACCTCAATTTTGATGGTACTAAATCACCCAAATAACTTTGCGTAAGAGACAATGCAATTTTTAGGATGTATGTTTTATTTTATGGGTTCACAAATGGCCATTTCAAATGTTTATGTAATCGAACGATCCACGTGGCCTGTGTCCAAACCAGCTAGATCTGCCATCAATCTTTCTGGCGTTTAATTAGCTTGAGTTATTCCCGGAACTTCAAATTAAAGGAGAGCATGATATTTTTTTACATTCCGTAACATCAGATTAGCGCTCACTGAAGTTTTTAATTAGGATATTGTTTTTTGTTAAAAATTTCGTTGAAACGAGTTTGGCTGTTTTATTATTTCTTTATTCCATTAAAATTCTAATTTGGGTAAAATTTAAATTTAATGTTCGGAACGTTTAGCTTTTTTTTAATAATTATGTTTTAGAGCTAGTCTTTGACGATAGAAGATTAAAATTACGTAGTCTTTTGAAAGTAAAGTGTCACTTGATGCAGGAAATTATTTTTTCATTTTATTTGCGGTAGTTTGAAAGCGTGTTAATAAATTTACCCTTAACTCTTAAAATATTTTTACCACATTTTGAATAATAAAATGTAGTATAAAACATCCTTGATCTAAAGAAGCACTTTGCATTACTTGCTAAAGAATGAAAATGTGTACGCCATTAACAGTATTTAATGGTTTTGTTACAAGAGGAAAAAAGATTGTTTGACTTAATTAAGGGACGTTCAAGTAAAACGAAGTGCTTAATCAAAGCTTTTCTGATAGCACGTACATAAGGAATCATTTAATTTAATGGAAGTGAGGAAATTTGTTTAGATTACTAATTAAAATTAAGATTCTATTTTAGTTAATGTATTTTTCAACGCCAACATAACACCCATATATACCTATATAGGTACTGATTTTTCTGTGGTTGTAACTTTTTTATTTTCTCTTTTTTCTTTTTATTTTATCTTTAATTTCTAAATTAATTCCCATGTGTGTTATTGCGAAAAATAAAAATAATTTTAGGTATACTACACTATTTATGCATGTGTCATTGAGTTTTTTCTCCATAACCTAATGATGTTCCATATTAACTAAAAATTAAAATAACATTAATATTCCATAATTACCTCCACAGAACGCGGTGGTAGGTACTCTCCACGTCGCTTGTGGTTTTTTTTGTCGGTCAATGCCCATATTTCGTCGTAATTATAAAATTTAATTTCACGCACTTATATAACAATGTTTCTGGCAGCTAATTTGTGAACTGAATACGGCTGGTGACTATCGATTAATACTATTAAATTACTTTGCTATAAAGGGTAATGACCCTGCAATGGCAATAAGTGCTGGATTCGTTTAAAATAATAATCATAATTTTAACCGAATGATGCCCATTGCTGGACAGCAACTTTCACCAACTATGGCCCCGTAACAACTACCACAGAGACAAAACAACTAAGGTCTCAGGGGTGGACCACCAATGCATCTGCATTTTGACGTCTGATTTTTGTGTGGGTGTCTATAGGCTGCAGTCATCACTTAACATCAATGTGAACTGCATGCTTGATGACCACCTTCATTAAAATAAAAAAAGAAACTTTCACCAGGTCGTCGGTCCACCTCATGGGGGACGTGCCTACGTTTCGTCTTCCGGCACGCGGAAGCCATTCAAGGACTCTTCTACCCAAGTGGCCGTTGATTCTTCGAACTATGTATCCTACCCGCTACCACTTGAGAGCCGCTATTTGGTGGACTATATTAAATACTTTTATTTTGGTTTTCATGCGGACCGCCTAATTTTTTATTCGATTTTGCAGGGAAACTCCAAGCACAGTTCTCTCCATTGCTCTCTGCGTGACTTTGAGCCTTCTTATGTGGTCCATAGTGAGTGATCATGTTCCAGTTCTTTACGTCATCATTGGCAACACACACTGGTCAAGGATTTTTTTCTATAGAAACTGGATGATAAAAAACGTAGCTTCCCGAACGCTGCCCAGCCGAGTTTAATTCGACAGCTGACCCCTTCTTCGAAGTTAGACCTCATCACCATCATTTCAGCCACTGCTGAACAAAGGCCTCCCCAAAGAATGCCACAAAGAACGGTCCCGGGCCGCCCTCATCCAGCGATTGCCCGCGACCTTCACCAGGTCGTCGGTCCACCTCGTCGAAGTTAGACCCACTACTAACTAAACAACTTAAGCATTGTATCCTCAACAATAATGGAAGTGGGTGTGAAATTTATATATTACATTAGCTTCGTCTATGTTCATTGGGAGGTCCACTAAGTGCATCAAGCATTGTATCAAGGGCTTCCAGAGCCTCAGCCATAACTACGATATCGTTCGCACATCAGAGGTGGAAGATGTACTAACCGTTAATGTCGATATCGAGTCCGTTCCAGTCCAGAAGCTTGAAGACTCCCAATACAATCTCCCATTCTACCACCTTGATGTAGTCGGATGGGTTTCGAGTTCTGATTCTGTATAATACGAGTAGGTTGGGGAAAAAGTCTTTTCGCATTATAGTATGTATGAACTTGTAATAAGATCTCTTTGGCTGTAGTATTTGTATCTGGCTGGTTTTGGTATCATTGAAAGTTAAAATTTTAAAGAACATAATGCCAAATTCAAATTAGGCAAATGTGTGATTTTCATTTGTTTTTCGTACTGTCAAGATGAGTGAATTTAATGAAGAAATTCGATACATTTTAAAATTTTACTACAAAAAAGGTAAAAATGCAACGCATGCCGCGAAAAAAATTTGCGATGGAGCTAGTGCAGTGTCTGTGAGAGTAGCACAAATTTGGTTTAAGCGTTTTCAATCCGGAAATTTTGATGTCAAAGATGCACCTCGCTCTGGTCGCCCTATTACGGATAAAATAGATGCCATTTTTGAAAAAGTGTTATGACGTAGCTGAAGAACTGAGAATTGATCACAAAACAGTTTTGGCGCATTTGAAAAAAGCTGGGTACAAAAAAAAGCTCGATATTTGGGTACCTCACGAGCTCACTGAAAGAAACCTAATGAACCGTGTACTCATTTGTGATTCTTTATTACGACGTAATGAAACCGAATAATTTTTGAAGAAGCTGATAACTGGTGATGAAAAGTGGATCACGTACGACAAGAACGTGCGAAAAAGGTCGTGGTCAAAGGCCGGTCAGGCTTCACAGACTGTGGCGAAACCCGGGTTAACTCGCAATTAGGTGATGTTGTGTGTGTGGTGGGATTGGAAGGGCATTATTCATTATGAGCTATTACCACCAGGCAGGACTATCGATTCTGAACTCTACTGCGAACAACTGATGAGATTAAAGCAAGAAGATGAGAGAAAGCGGCCGGAATTGATCAACAGAAGGGGTGTGGTGTTTCATCATGATAACGCTAGACCTCACACATCTATAGCCACTCAGCAAAAATTAAGAGAGTTTGGCTGGGAGGTGTTAATGCATCCGCCGTTTAGTCCTGACCTTGCACCTTCAGATTTCCACCTGTTTTGGTCTCTTCAGAATTCTTTATGCAATGTTATGTTAACATCACGAGAGGACTGCCAAATCCACTTGTCGCGGTATTTTGATGAGAAGTCCCAAATTTTTTATAGCAATGGGATCATGTCCCTACCTACAAGATGGCAAAAGGTTATCGAACAAAATGATACATACATACATACTTTAGTTAAATTTAAATAAACTATATTAAAAAATGTTTTGAATTATCTTAAAAAATGCGAAGAAACTTTTTCCCCAACATGTAGCGACATGGTGGCGTTTTAGTCCGACTTCCTTAGCTTTCTCCTTAGATGTATAGGTAATCTATACAAATAAATAAAATTGGAGTGTCTGTTTGTAATATTAAAATAACCGCTTTTTACTAAATGCATATGTATGTATACACGATACCTATACCAAAACAACATTTTTAACAATTTTTGTCTGTCTGTCTGTCTGTCCGTCTGTCTGTCTGTCTGTTTGGCGAGGCTAATCTTGGGAACGGCTGGACCGATTTTGACGGAACTTTCACTGGCAGATAGCTGATGTGACAAGGAGTAACTTAGTCTACTTTTATCTCCATCCAACCATACATATATACATACCTACATACAAATAAATAGAATTTAAGTGTCTCCGATTTTGACGGGACTTTCACTGGCAGATAGCTGATGTGATTAGGAGTAACTTAGGCTACTTTTACACTAGCTACGCCCACGACTTCGTCCGGGTCGATACTGAACAATCATATTTTTTCTCACGTGGACGAAGTCGCGGGCACAGCTAGTTATTAATAAAAATTATAATTATGTATATAATGTAGGTCCTTAGTAAGTTTCCAAAACATTGTCCCAAAATACTATTTGAAATATGATTTCCCTTTGAAAAAAAAAAAAATTATTTACCTGAGTGGCTGACAGATAGGTATTCAGTTCGAGCCGTGTTGAACAATGCTCTTCACTAAAATGTCTGGTCTTATCTATTATTTGAAGGACTAATAAAACTAGTTGGCTGCGACATAAACTTCAATGAATCCCTAAAGTGGAACAACGTATACCATACCTATAGTGACCACGTGCAATTACTACGCAACCTAACCCTGTTACAATTCTGTTTCTTCGAAAAAACCACTTTGGTTTTAATAAGCATGCATGAATTACTTTCACTTTTGCCGCTGCCAGTTCCTGAATAAATAAAACGAGGGTCGTCCCACACCGCTCTTACTCCCTTTGTACTCTCACTTCCTGGCATGCGTAATGGGATACCCGTAGAAATGGTTAGGCTAAGAATCTTTTGTGCTAAATAAAAATCAGTACAATAGACTCGGGGCCAAAGATCTGCGGAGGTCAGTGACTACTCACAATTTAATCGTCACTATTGTGAGAAAAATGATACATTATTCGTACTTTATTAAAAGCATTATCAGGCTGTGTTTATTGTTCTAGTCTATTTAATAAAATGTGTCTACCTATCGTATGTCGAACTTTAATTGAATTCTTTTTATGTTTTTCATAAGGAATGTCGCCTGCGTGATTCAATTTTGGTTCAGATCCGGTCGTCGTTCCATAATATCGTCGCCAAACGCAATACTCTACGCTCACACTTCTGTCAGTGTAAGCGTAAGGGTCTATACTCACACACTAGGTGTAAAGTGTGTAAACCTAAATGGTGAGTGCCACCACACAACACATACACAAACATCTAAATCGGAAACAAATATTTGTATATGTAAGGTTGGGGAAAAAGTTTCTTCGCATTTTTAAGATAATTCAAAACATTTTTTAATATAGTTTATTTAAAATTAACTAAAGTATGTATGTACCATTTTGTTCGATAACCATTTGCCATCTTGTAGGTAGGGACATGATCTCATTGCTATAAAAATTTTGGGACTTCTCATCAAAATACCGCGACAAGTGGATTTGGCAGTCCTCTCGTGATGTTAACCTAACATTGCATAAAGAAATCTGAAGAGACCGAAACAGGTGGAAATCTGAAGGTGCAAGGTCAGGACTAAACGGCGGATGCATTAACACCTCCCAGCCAAACTCTCTTAATTTTTGCTGAGTGGCTATAGATGTGTGAGGTCTAGCGTTATCATGATGAAACACCACACCCCTTCTGTTGATCAATTCCGGCCGCTTTTTCTCAACTTCTTGCTTTAATCTCATCAGTTGTTCCAGGTAGAGTTCAGAATCGATAGTCCTGCCTGGTGGTAATAGCTCATAATGAATAATGCCCTTCCAATCCCACCACACACACAACATCACCTTATTGCGAGTTAACCCGGGTTTCGCCACAGTCTGTGAAGCCTGACCGGCCTTTGACCACGACCTTTTTCGCACTTTCTTGTCATACGTGATCCACTTTTCATCACCAGTTATCAGCTTCTTCAAAAATGATTCGGTTTCATTACGTCGTAATAAAGAATCACAAATGAGTACACGGTTCATTAGGTTTCTTTCAGTGAGCTCGTGAGGTACCCAAATATCGAGCTTTTTTTGTACCCAGCTTTTTTCAAATGCGCCAAAACTGTTTTGTGATCAATTCTCAGTTCTTCAGCTACGTAGTAACTACTGATATGTCGAACTTGCTCCACTTTTTCAAAAATGGCATCCATTTTATCCGTAATAGGGCGACCAGAGCGAGGTGCATCTTTGACATCAAAATTTCCGGATTGAAAACGCTTAAACCAAATTTGTGCTACTCTCACAGACACTGCACTAGGTCCATAAACATCGCAATTTTTTTCGCGGCTTGCGTTGCAGTTTTACCTTTTTTGTAGTAAAATTTTAAAATGTATCGAATTTCTTCATTAGATTCACTCATCTTTACAGTACGAAAAACAAATGAAAATTACACATTTGCCTAATTTGAATTTGAAATTATGTTCTTTAAAATTTTAACTTTCAATGATACCAAAACCAGCCAGATACAAATACTACAGCCAAAGAGATTTTATTACAAGTTCATACATACTTTAATGCGAAAAGACTTTTTCCCCAACCTATTATAAATGTCGGTGCGGGAATCGACCCCGCAACCCTCGAATTAGCATTTCGATTGATCGATTGAATAGAGCAACACGGGCCACCGGCCGCGGAGGACTGGAGGCGAGTAGCCATAGCGTTTATTACCGATGCAAAACAGTCTGTGATTTTTGCGGGGGAAAATGCGTGCGACACACACGGACACTACTAAAATCGTCTATTACTACGAAACTCACACCTTGACTTTAACAAAATACAGAAACAATTTCACGCACACATTTAAATATCTAGGCGACAGGTATAGGCCCATTTGGGCTTTTACTTTCACAGAGGGGAAAGCCTGCATATGGCTACTCCCCTCCGGTGTTGCTCTATAGATCGATTGCATTAACATTTTAATACTTTACAGGCGCGTTTAAAAACTGTGCCAAATGATATTCCCCGATTTAACTAACCACCGGTGATGTGTATTTTTCTTAATTTTTAAATGTCAATTAATTGTTGTAAATTATATTTTTGGAAAATCAATTTCATTTCTGAAAATAATTGTACACGCACCATTCACACTAAAATATATGATGAAATGAAAAAAAAAACAGGACAGATTTTTAAATGAATAATAATTTTAGTGTTAAGTTTAGTAGCTGATGTTCGCGGTCAAAAATCGACCGAAATTATTATTATTAATCTTCATGTGCCATAGAAGAAATTGCAATTTTACACTACTAAATAACTGCATGGCTAAAAACAGAAATACTTAGTTAATATAGTTGGTAATAGATGGCGCTACTGCTACCATAAAGCAATGCAATAGATGTGAAGGAAAGATTTGACAAATCGGGCAGGGCTTCAGTAGCTCAATTGGAAGAGCGGCTGGACTAGATTCCAAGTAGGTCGCGAGTTCGAGCCTCGCCTGAAGTCAAATTTTTCTTTCCATTTTTCTTTAAAATAAAATATATTTCACAAGCATGGGTTAATGCGAAATAATATAAAAACAATTATTAAGGGTAAAAGCGACTTCTTTACGATATTCAATAAACTAAAAAGTCTATTATATCGGTTGCCTAATTAGCATAGTTGGTAATAGATGGCGCTACTGCTACCATAAAGCAATGCAATAGATGTGAAGGAAAGATTTGACAAATCGGGCAGGGCTTCAGTAGCTCAATTGGAAGAGCGGCTGGACTAGATTCCAAGTAGGTCGCGAGTTCGAGCCTCGCCTGAAGTCAAATTTTTCTTTCCATTTTTCTTTAAAATAAAATATATTTCACAAGCATGTGTTAATGCGAAATAATATAAAAACAATTAGAAATACTTGTGTTGCAAGACAGCGAATAAGTGACAATATGATCGCTTTTACAGGGTATTTTAATTCGTAACCAAATCAAAACAGAATTCAAGAAATTCAATCGACAGCAAGAAAAATAGGAGAAAATAAACCAGTGAAACGGTAGAACAACGGTCGATATGTTCCTTTTTCAAACTATCGTTGCTATAGATATAAGAACTGAACACGAAATGCAATATTACTCATTGCGACACGGATGTGAAGATAGTAGCACGCGATTGTTATGTCCGTATTTATCGATGTTCCATGATAAATAGCCGATGGCAAACCCAAAAGATATCCGAAGTATTCGGAAGTTACTTTTCCGTGAACTATGTTTAATGTAAATATCAATCAATTTTCCCCGTATCAATCCGGTTTTCGGCCAAACCATAGCACCGCCTCCACATTACTTAAAATTACTGAAGACGTAAGAGCAGGGATGCAAAATTCTCAGTTGACTATATTGGTATTAATAGACTTTTCTAATGCATTTAATGACTATGATATTCTAATCAGCATACTCACACAAACAGGTGCCTCATCTCTTGTACAGGATTGGTTCTCATCTTCTTCGCGGCCGTCAGCAGGCGGTTCGCGTTGATCGAGACTTGTCCGATTGGTGCGACCTAACCTCTGGTGTGCCGCAAGGCGGTATTCTCTCACCTCTCTTATTCTCATTGTTAATTAATTCCATCACTTATAGTCTTAACTGCTCTTACCATTTGTATGCTGACGATCTACAACTGTATGTGCAGGCTGATTCAGACGATTTGACGCATGCTATAACTAATATGAACCTAAATCTTCAATCTATTTCACGCTGGTCTAGCAAGTTTGGTATTACAGTTAACCATAGTAAGTGTCAAGCAATAATTTTGGGTAGTCCTTCTTTCGTCAAAAGAATTAATCTGGAACAACTTGCACCTGTTGTATTTAATGATATAGTTATTCCTTTCTCGCAACATGTAAAGAGTTTGGGCTTATTCATTGACTCTAGTCTCAGCTGGAACAAGAAAATTACTTCCATAAGTCAAAATGTCACTACTTCGCTACGGTCTCCCTACAGATTCAAAAATTTTTTGCCAACAGGTACGAAAAAACTTTTAATTCAATCGCTTGTGTTGCCTATTAGTGATTATGCAGATGTCTGTTATCCGGGTCTTTCTCAGACACTTCTGAATAAACTGGATCGTATTCTTAATAATTCCATCCGCTTTATTTACGGACTTCGCAAATATGATCACATTTCCTGCTTTCGTTCTAAGCTCAAATGACTTCCCATCCGTCAGCGACGTTCCGTCAGGATACTCTGCTTGTTATATCAGTCGCTCGCGAACACTGTACTCGCATAGTCACGTACCAGCGCGTTACGTAATAAGTAAAATATACCCGCGTCGCAAGAAAAAAAAAATGGTGAAGTGTGCAAAATGTGCAAAACTAGTTAACAAAAAATCTCCCGGTCTACAATGTAATAAATGCAGCAAATGGTTACATGCCTCATGTGCATCATTATCCACCGAACAACTTAACACCATAAACTCCACGGATTCCGTGGACTGGAAGTGCAAGTCATGCGCCGGGGCAAGCAAGCCAAGAAGAGTCTCGTGCATTATGCCAGAGGATGACGGAGACGATAACACAGACACTGAACCGTGTTCAATTCCAATCGGCATGGACCCCACGACAAACAAAATTCTCCGAGAAATTAGATTAGAAGTCAGAGAAGTGATCAAACAAGAACTGCAACGTACTTTACAATTCTATTCGGATAAAATCGACGAATACGAACAAAAAATGCAGTTATATGACAAAAATATGAAAGCTTTGGAAAATAAATGTACGGATTTAAGAAATAGTCTACACAACTCTAACCTCAAATATGGCATACTAGAAAATAAACTTAACCAACTGGAACAGTCTCGACTTGAAAACCAATTAGAAATATGTGGTATCATGGAGTTAGAGAAAGAAAACGTAGAAGAAGTTGTCAATAATGTCGCCACCTTAATACATCAAAATCCCAGTGATATTGTAAAAACATACAGGAAGAAAAATCGGTCCAATATCTCCAAAAAAAATGTCCAATCTACAATCATCGTCGCATTACGTGAAGGTGCTCGTGATTTGTGGCTAGAAGCAGCCAAATCCACTACTATTTCCGGGACGAGTATTGGTCAATCAGAGATGGATAAAATTTACATCCGCGAATGCTTAACACCGGCTACCGCATTCTTGTTATGGAAAACAAAAGATGAACTTAAAGGCCAATACAAATACATATGGTGCAAACATGGAAACATATTGATACGTAAAAGTGACAAAGAAAAAGTGTTTACTATTAGAAATGAGCAGGATATCGAAACTGCAAAATCATTCCACCGTAACAGTGAGTAAAATTCGTCTCCTATTGCTTTTAAACTGATAATCATGTTAAGTATTAACACTTTGTTCAATAACATTCACACCGTTAGATAAAAATCATAATTTTATGGAATTGAAGTGCCGTACATGGAACGATTTCACAGATTCGATACCAAATATGTCGAATTCTTTATTTTTTCTCAATGTTAACATACGATCCACTATAAAAAACTTTGTTCAACTCGAATATATAATACAAAATTCTAAGTCTATTATTCACGTCATTGTATTAACAGAGGCTAACATAAATAATGACCAAATACAATTGTTTTGCCTACCAGACTATACTGTATACTCGGAGTTAAGATTTAAAAGAAAAGGTGGTGGAATTTTATTGTACGTACATAAGACTGTTTCATTTAATAGATTAATTGTACATGGTTTACAAGAATTTGAATGTCTAAGTGGCGAAATATGTGTAAATAATTATACGATAAATGTTTGTGCTGTATACCGTCCACCAAAAACATCTAAATATGCATTCATTAAAGAACTGTGCACACTATTAGCTAATTGTTCGCATACAAAAAACTATATATTATTGGGCGATGTCAACATAAATATAAGCGAAAAAAATCCTATAAGTAACCATTACCTCAATTCTCTGTGTAGTTTAGGGTTAAATAGCGGAATAAATTCACATACTCGCATTGAAATATATGGTAGTATTATTACTGAATCTTGCATCGATCATGTTTTCTTGCGTAATGTGGACTCGCGCGATACTTACACAGCGGTAATTAACGTTGCACTGGCCGACCACCTTATAACAGGCTGCGCCATTACAGGCGTTATCTGCTCGAATGACTCACACTCGCTTCATATCAAACAAACAATAACAAAAATAGACGATAATAAGCTGCACCGGGAATTGAGTAACGTGGATTGGAGTATACCTTTAAAATTTACCAACCCTAACAGTATTGTAATGTTCATACATGATAATTTCAATGATGCATACGGTAAATGTAAATATAATTTCATTGAAAATAGTAAAAGAAAGCAAAAAGTGTGTACATGGGCTAATGAGAAACTTAATAAGATGTGTAAAAAACGCGATGAGCTTTATATGATATGGTTAAAGGACAAACAAAACTTAAAAAATAGATTGTTATATAATACATATAGAAATAAAACAAATAAATATACTAATTACAAAAAAAATCAACAAGTACGCACAAATATTAGTAAAAATTTTAAAAATACAAAAAAAATATGGGAAATAATTAATAACCTCACGGGAAAAATAGTGAACTGCATTGATAAATTACTTTTAAAACAATTTAAATTAGATCCTATTGTATTAGCAAATAATTTCGCGAATGAATTCGAAGAAAGTGCTTTAAATATTTGTGATTTTTGTAATACACCATTATTGGATAGAAAATCATACGAGTCGGTGCCGGATAGATCGATAAAAATATATCCGGCGCGTGAAGAATCTGTCAAATCTATAATTAAAAATCTAAATGAAAAAAAAAGTCCAGGTTATGATGACATTAGAACAAAGGATATTATAAAAAATTCTACCCAGTTGGTCCCAGTAATAACACATCTAATAAATCAATGTTTCAAAACATCAATTTATCCAGATCTTCTTAAAATAGGAATAATTAGGCCCATACATAAAAAAGGCAAATATGATGTATATAATAACTATCGACCGATTACAATTCTATCGGCATTAGATAAAATAATTGAAAGATTTATAGGTGACCAACTAAATAATTATCTTCAATCAAACAGTATTATCAGTAAAAATCAATATGGTTTTCAGAAACATAAAAGCACCACCCAACTACTAAGTAAATTTTCTGATGAAGTTAATAAATGTCTAGATAAAAAAATGCATGTATTAGCGTTATTTATTGATTTTAGTAAAGCTTTTGATATGCTAAGATATGACCTACTATATGATAAGCTAAAACAAAACGGAGTGCAAGGCCCTCTTTTAAAATTGTTAATGAGTTACCACAGTAATAGATATACGACTGTTAAAATCAAAGACAAGTTTAGTTCAAAGATCTTGACCACTAAAGGCACGGCACAAGGTTCTATATTAGGTCCGACCGAATATCTTCTGTACGTAAACGACATGAGCAATATTTTTAGTAAGGGATCCGTTTACCAATTCGCGGATGATACATGCCTCCTGGTGGCTAATAAAAATATTTATGAGGCCCAAAATTTACTACAAACAAACTTTAACAACCTGTGCAAATGGGCGCATGATCACGGACTTGTCATTAACTCACAAAAAACCAAAATAGTACACATTCATTCGTCACACAACCATACAAATATTTCACCTTCCATTAAGTCCCATGTACACGCTTGCCTACACTCTCACTCATTAAATAATGTATGTAATTGTTCGTCTTTAGAAATAGTTGATAGACATAAATATGTAGGTCTAGTGATTGATAACAGGCTCTGCTGGGGCCCGCATAAAGATCATGTATGTAATAAACTAAGATCGGTTCTAAGTAAACTTTATGTATTGAAACATAAATTGCCTTTCAATATATTAAGACTCATTTATATGGCCTTGGCAGATTCGGTTATAAGTTACGGATTAAGTAGCTATGGCAGAACATACACATCTTATATTGAATCCATATACAAATTGCAATTAAGAATATTACAAACTATAACGCCTAAACATATACTAAATAAAACTAAAAATGACGCAAGAAAGTTGTTCGAATATTGTAATATTATGTGTGTGTATAAAAAAATTGAATACTTAATTTTGTCTGAAAACAATAACCTAGATTCTCTCGTGGAAAATATAAGACCTGTATACATGAGAACACTCATAAATCGAAACAAGTATATTCTGCCAAAAAGCAACAACCTCTATGGGACTAGAGTGATAAGTTATCTAATATCTCATTATTTAAATAAACTTCCTGTAGATTTGCAAATTATGTATAGTACAAACCATAAATTTTTCTGTTATAAATTAAAAAGGTACTACACTAAGCCTAAAATTAGCGACTCACCGGCGCCCAGACAAACCCTGTGAGGTTTTCGTGGTGCGGTACTTATTGTATAAAAGTGTATTTTGAAATGTACTGAATAAATCAATAATAATAATATTCTATACTTAACGATCCTATTTTGCCTGAATATCTAAAACACAATTTTCACATTTTGGGCGCCTCTCATAGTCTAAACCTCCGTTAATCGGAATCTCTTTCTCTTCATGTTCCTTCCCACAGTACTGGATTTATGGCCAACTCTTTCACAGTTTCGGCAATAAAACTCTGGAATTCGCTTCCCGTGGACATTAGAATGGCTTCCAGTAAATTTACTTTTAAAAGGAAGCTCCGTGACCACTACCTGAGGATGTTTTGAGTACCTATCTACCCACTTTTATTGCACTTCTGATTTCGTTATTCTTTTAAATTGTGATTCTTTTAAGGTCTAAGTATTATTATATGTAACATTTCTTATTTACATGTATGTATATTTATTATTATATATGTATTATATATTATATATATATATATACATATGTGTGTGTATTGTATATATTTATATATATGTAGTATATGTATATCTGTATATATGTACTTAATAAGTAAGTTTATATCGACATTTTAATATTTACTTATTAAATTATATATGTCATTATGGTTAATAAATCATTTAGTTTATAACTTTATTCTCAATGCACCAACATATTTTTTTTCTCAACACAACCCCAAGGTTGACTGGTTGAGAATGCTTCATAGCATTAAGTCCGCCACTAGTACTTGTAAGTGCAAGAAAGTTTAAATAAATAAATAAATATTGAAATATAGCAGGGAAAATTATATTTTGTGACAAATAGATGACATGATGGTCTATTCATCGTCTGGATTTGGAGATGCGAGAGCCTGGAACAATAGTGAAGGCCCAGTTATATTTCAATTATAAGGAACAATATTTAGTGGCGCATTGTAACCCCGTATACTCTCCTCCAAACCCGGTCCTGTACTTTTATATCTTTAATCTTTGCAATAACAGCTCTATCACGCAAGTGAAAAAAACGATAGTAGAAGTGTCATATCGAATGCAATATTTGTGGCATATTAGTAAAATGAATTAGCAACATTAGTGATATTCATCGCGCCGTCTTCGATATAATTATGAGAGTCAATAGTCAGATGTCCATAGCAACAAACAGCATGATATAACGCTCAATAACATTTGTTCTTAGCAAAATTAATGTCTTCCAGTCAAGTGGAAATAAAATACGAGCAATCAAAATTCTCGGTATATTTGACGACCCGGTTAGTCCAGCAGTTGATTGACGAAACCACCGTTTGATTCGAAGGGTCGCGGGTTCGATCCCCGCACCGGAACAAATATTTGTAAGGCCAACAGACATTTGTTTCGGGTCTGGGTTTGTGTATGTGTTGTATGTGTACAACGGCATCTACGACACAGGTTTATTTAATACGTAATGTGAAGCTGTGAGTGTAAGCGTATTTTATTATTTTTTATTAATATTTATTTCTTTTGTTTAGCTGTCATGTAGACCACAACGTAGGTGCAAGAAGTAAATGTCCACGTAACGCTATATTACTCATCGCGACGCGGATGGGTAGACAGTGGCTTCTACGATTGCTGCGTCCTGCTTTGTTTCATGATATATAACCAGCGGACGATGGCAAAAAACTCACTCATGTATGTTCCTAGTTAGTTTTCTTTGGACATTATTTCTCCATGCCTACCTGTAAGTATACAAATGTAGTATTATAGAGCATTTTGTTTTAGTAACAAATAAATAAATAACGCTTATACTCACATCCTCATACTAGGAATTAACCTGTATTGTGGGCGCCGTTGTACACACAACACATAAGTAGTAGTGTAGGCCATATAGATATTTGTTCTGGTGTGGGAATCTTACCCACTTCCTACTATTGTGTACCACAAAAATGAATAATAATAAGATAACATAAAATAAATATTTTTACATTTAAAGTCTAATAACCTATGAAATAAAAAAAAAAAAATAAATAAATATATAATAATAATAAAAATTGTAAATGATTAGACAACTTTTTAAACGCTCAGAGTAAATAAATAAACAAATTAAATTACATCGATTAATTTATTTTTCAATATGACGGTCGGCGCGCACACTGTGTATGTTTATAATATATGTATAAGACAATTATGAGGAGCTAACGTTAATTTTACTCTTTAAAATGAATAAATAAAATTAAAATGTTTGATGAATGTTACATAATAATAATAATAATTAATATTAGAATAAGAATTTGCAGCACCTGAAAAGGTAACTAAGTACTGTAAAAATTTAATTTAAGATCTTTGTATAAACTTAGTTGGCAAATAAAGAATTGAATTGAAAATACCTCTCGGATCGAGCGAGCGTTCACTAGCCCCTCGACCTACCGGGCAGACAAAATATAAGATAACATCCATTTACTGGTAATAGAGCTCCAGTGACGGAGCTCGCGGGTGTTGGCACCACCGCATTACCTAAGATACTTACCGCTAAATGGTAGTGTTCAGCACTATCGTGTTCCGGTCTGGTGGTAATGTACGGCACTGTAATTTCCGACACAGAGGCATAACACCTTGAGTCTCAGGAGCGGTAACGCATCTGCATTTTGACCTTGGTCTTTGTGTGGAAAGACCAAGGTCTTGGTCTTGGTCCTTGTCTATAAGCTGCAGTCATCGCTTAACATCAATGTGAACTGCATGCTTGTTTGCCACTTCCATAACATAAAAAAATGAGTGCTAAATATATATTTAGCACTCATTTTTAAAGTACCTTTGTCGAATATTCACTATATTGTACATAACACATACAATAATGTTTTTTTTTTATTAAAGCGATTTGCCGCTTATTCGAATATGACACTCTGTACGTACACATGTACAATTATTAACCTTCAAATATAAATGTGTACAATAAACTTATGATTTTTTTTTTTATTTATTTAAAAACATACAATAATTAGGTGAATACAATAACAGTAAGACGCAACATAAACTCGTTCGAGTTTTACCGCGCGTCAGTGTCATCAACATATTATTTATATCATGAATTACCTACCTACAAAATCATATTAATTTAGACTAGGCATGCGTATTACAATCATGTAGGTAAGTAGGTAACATAATGGCGAGCGCGAGCACTCCGTCGAACCTGAGCGCTGCACCGACCCACCTGACTTGTGTGTATACAGCATGCTGTTTGATAAAAGTACATAATGTGAGTGTAATTTTTTTTTGTAGAATTAGTGTATTATTACTTACGTTGTTGTTGTAAAGGAGATGTTGCAAAAATGTATGGAGCTCCGGCCATGTATTGTACACAATATCATTAAACAGGCAAAATCAATATAAAAACGTTTTTTACTGCATATTTTCACTTGTTTAGCTTTGTTTGCAGTTACAAAACATTATTTGCAGTTAGAATTGCAACTCAAAACCTACATGGCGAATATGGCGGGCGATGTCATCTTGACATTTTCATTTTTTAAATTGTATTTTGATTATAAATTACTTGGAGAAAAAAGTAATATTTTCTAAATACTATCGAAATCGATCGATCCCAAGTGTCGGCTGTATCGCCGCCATGTTTAACATAGTTAAAAAAGATAAAATCGTTTGAATTAAATGTGGTTGTAACTCTAAAATAAATTCTTAAATAAATTAATTGTATTTTTTTCGGCTTCTTCTTTAATTTACCCATTTTTTGAGGACGTGTACGAACCAGAGCCGAACTCGCAACATCTCTTTTATTTATAAAAAAATGTTTCAATTTATATTTAATGTTCTTCTAATTAATGAGATCGGTTCTTCCATTTCATCATATTTATTGCAGAATAGATGATACTGTTTGATGTTTCATATGTTGTTGTTGTTGTTTGTGTGTTGTCATAATGTTATCATAATGCTTGATATTTAACTTTTGTCGACCTGTCATTGCTGTAGGAGCAAAAGAACTAAACGTCCACGAAACGCAATATAAGTCATCGCAACGCGGATGTGTAATAGACAGTGGCTTCCGCGATTGCTGCGTCCTTATTTGTCGATGTTCCATGATATATCACTAGCGGACGATGCTAAACTCACATGTATACGTCGCAAGTTAGTATTCTGTGGTCACAATTACTTGATTACCAGAATACGGTAGGTAGCGCAGAACATTAATTATTGGCACTAACTAACTTTTACATTTAACAATAAGAGAGGTTATCAATAATATTATGTTACAAGCCTACATATTCAAGCCGCAGCGCTATTTGTTACAGTCAGTAAAATTTATTCATATCTATCAAAATTAATTTCTTCTAGTACTGCTGAAAACCAATAAGAGACAATAAACAGCTATTGTTCTTTTTTCCCAAGCCGACATTATAATAGTCGCAATATGAACTACAATACCTACAGTCGTCACTCAATCAAAAGATATCCATAATAACAAAGCAATAATACACTCAATAAGATTTCTTCATATCAAAATGTCTTCCAGTCTAGTTGAAACAAATAAAAGAAAATGAACTATCAAAATGCCAAACATTTTGCTTTTGTCGAGCTGTCAATGTTATAGGTGCAAGAACTAAACGTCCACGAAACGCGATATTACTCATCGCGACGCGGATGTGTAGACAGTGGCTTCCACGATTGCTGCGTCCGTGTTTGTCGATGTTCCGTGATATATCGCCAGCGAGCGATGACAAAAACTCACTCATGTACGTTGCAAGCTAGTATTCTGTAGACACTATTTCTCCTCACCGGTATATACCAGAATACAATGACAGTGAAATTTTTTGATTTCCAGAAAAACAACTTTTCTATAACTATTCACCTTTGCAATTTAGGTATATTGTTTCGATGATAACTTACACTGTTACAATGTGACTGTTAGTTTTTCTATATTTTTCACAATATCATATGCGAGTGAAATGTACAAAAAATCTATAAAAATCTTTATTCATTCACAGTTATTTGAGATGAGTAGTAAATTTTAGTAGGAATAAAAGAGATATTTACTATGGTCGTACATAATTACACTATTATATTTAAAGTGAATAAAATTAATTTATCACAAAATGACCTACTTCCCACAGACCGTGACAAAATAAGAGACTGTATACATTCGCCATTCTACTCGTACTTTTGCCGACCTGTCATTGTTACAGTCACAATATGAGCCATATATCGGTTGATTGAAGTATCTAATGACGAAGCGATTCAATAAGATTTCTTTGTATCGAAATTAAGTTTAAAAAATTAAGAGAAAAAAAAACAATTAAGATACCCGGCATTTTACTCCAGCTGTCATGTCGTAGATAAAAGTAAACGTCCACGAAACGCGATATTACTCATCGCGACGCGGATGTGTAGACAGTGGCTTCCGCGATTGCTGCGTTCGTGTTTGTTGATGCTCCGTGATATATCGCTAGCGAACGATGCCAAAAACTCACTCATGTGTGTCGCAAGTTAGTTTTCTGTAAACACTTTTAGTTTTCCACCTGTAAACTTTGTTAACCACGCCTTGACAGCATTGTAACTTATCTGACAGTTTTTATTTTTAAAAAGGTAACAGCTGTGTCCAAAGTTCCGTTCCGATGCGCTAAACTATAGCTAAAGTTTTCTTACTAGAATTCACTCTGTTTTATCTGTCCCGATGTCTACCTATCCCTATCCTTACTCCCTACTAATATTATAAATGCGAAAGTAACTCTGTCTGTCTGTCTGTTACCTTTTCACATGAAAACGACTGAACCGATTTTAATGAAATTTGGTACAGAGATAGAACTGACTTAGAAAAATAACATAGGCGTAACATAGTTATTTATAAAACGACATCCACGCGGACGAAGCCGCGGGCAACAACTAGTATCTTATAAATCTTGCAAGTTCATTAATTGTAATTATTTTTCCTTTGTTTAATTTTAGCTGATATTTAGTCTAACTGCTGCTCACCTTAGTCTGCCCGGGACCACAAAAGCTGAAAAGCGACCGAAACGTCGGGTTGATTTTAAAAATCATTTTAGTTTAATATACGCGAGATGAATCCGTAAAAATAGTTTTGTTTCAAATTTAGTGCAGAATTCGTGTTTGGATGACCATGTAATTAAATGAGGTACCTGATTAATAAGTTTAAAAAATATGTTTTTTCTTTGTACCTATATTTTTTAATTTACGGGGACAGATCTATCTCAAAAAAAGTGCCTCAAAGAGGTCAGACCTGGCCTGTGTCCGATGTCAATTTACATTACACAAGAAATATTTCTTACTTCTTACATCTTTCACTATTTTGTCATTCTTTTTACAATTGATAGAAGAGGCACGTGAAATTATCAAGGTCAGAGAACATATGACACTTGATGTTCTCTGCCTTCCCACATAGGGACGTGAAGAGTCGTAAATATAAATAGCTTAATCAATTCACTTCACTTGCCTCAGATTCACGTATGAAACGTGGTATTAAGAAGCGCACGAGAAAAACATAGCCACCTAAGAATTATTCATACAATTACAATATTCGTCCAATTTTTTTTTAAGTCCTGTGTTAAGGCGTTCGGGCGTGCCCCATTCAATGATCGAACTTCGCTCATATTTCTTCTCTTACGCAATTCAAGTTTGTTAATGAAAGACCCTTGTAACTTTAATCCTTGTAACTTAGAAAATTAATTCTAAAACAATTTGAAGGACTGTTAAAAAGCTACGGGAAATTTCTTTAGAGCACCAAATTATGACGAATGATATTCGGTTTTTGTTTGACAACGTTGGCAGCATATTAAATTGTTATACTAAAGTAAGAAGCGAGCTTCATATTCCTGGGATCCCGATATACATTTGCTTCGTGTAATATATTCTATTTCTACGTGCATTGTATTGATAGCAACGCTCGAGAACCTATTTTTAGGCTGATCCTCAAGGGATGCAGGGAGATGGATTGTGCAAAATCTGAAGCTTCTTTTGTTTTACGGAAATAACGTGGAAAATTCTATGGATCTAGGGCATTAAAATTTGATAGAGGCAAAATTGGTTTAAAAACATATTTTTTATGGTATAAAAGTTTTATGTAAGGATTTTTTTAATTAAAAAAAAAAACGGAACGAAAAATTTGAGTTTGGGCAGGAATCCAACCTGCGACCTCAGGATAATCAGTCCAGATGCTGGAATTTTTCTTTCCGTTTTATCTTTAATTTCTAAAGTTCACTCGCATGTGTTATTGAAAAAAATAAATAGTACAATTTTTTTAAGCATAATTTTCCTGTTGGAAGAACTGAAATAGCATACACACCAACTGAATCCACAGTACTGAGACAAAAATTATAGGTAACTCACCAATTTAAGGTAGAATGCGTAGGTACGTAACGTAATACTAATATACACGAATATGCTTGTAAAATATAATATTGTTAATGACAAAAACAATTTACAGTCAATACAAAACATCGATACCTTGTGTCTTTTTTTTAGGAACCTATTAAACAAGCTTTCAAAAGTAAAGGCTTTCTCTAAAGCAGTAGTCTGCTACCACTAAACTGAGACAGCCAATAATTTTAGCTAACGTTTGTAATAAAGTAATGTAGAACTGCCTTTAGAAGGAGCGTACATTCTAGAAAGTTAAGGGTTTGATCAAAATCAAAGCCGTATTGTACGCTTTTTCGGTTTGATGAACTTGTCAATCAAAAGGCTGTGTCACACGTCCGCTTGTCATCGTTAGCGGTACGCTCTTTGCATGTCTCTTCAGTTATCAGTGTCACTTTTACCAGTAGGTACACATTGCCACTTCGCTTTTTGAACAATGTTTTGCACGAGTTTCAAGTTTGTTGGGACTCGAATTTATGGCAAGGTGTAAAATGTAATACGAGTATGTCATACCTACCAATATTTTTTCGGTGTGAATATTTTTTTTTTGCACACTCGGTATCGATAATAGCATGTGATAAATATTTTCAGTGAAATGTATGATCCTTTTGAAAAATTTGAATGACATATTAGGTTGGGGAAAAAGTTTCTTCTTTTTTTTTAATATAGTTTATTTAAATTTAACTAAAGTATGTATGTACCATTTTATTCGATAACCTTTTGCCATGTTGTAGGTAGGGACATGAAAAAATTTTGGGACTCCTCATCAAAATACGGCGACAAGTGGATTTGGCAGTCCTCTCGTGATGTTAACCTAACATTGCATAAAGAATTCTGAAGAGACCGAAACAGGTGGAAATCTAAAGGTGCAAGGTCAGGACTATACGGCAGATGTATTAACACCTCCCAGCCAAACTCTCTTAATTTTTGCTGAGTGGCTATAGATGTGTGAGGTCTAGCGTTATCATGATGAAACACCACACCCCTTCTGTTGATCAATTCCGGCCGCTTTCTCTCAACTTCTTGCTTTAATCGCATCAGTTGTTCGCAGTAGAGTTCAGAATCGATAGTCCTGCCTGGTGGTAATAGCTCATAATGAATAATGCCCTTCCAATCCCACCACACACACAACATCACCTTATTGCGAGTTAACCCGGGTTTCGCCACAGTCTGTGAAGCCTGACCGGCCTTTGACCTAGACCTTTTTCGCACGTTCTTGTCGTACGTGATCCACTTTTCATCACCAGTTATCAGCTTCTTCAAAAATGATTCGGTTCCATTACGTCGTAATAAAGAATCACAAATGAGTACACGGTTCATTAGGTTTCTTTCAGTGAGCTCGTGAGGTACCCAAATATCGAGCTTTTTTTTGTACCCAGCTTTTTTCAAATGCGCCAAAACTGTTTTGTGATCAATTCTCAGTTCTTCAGCTACGTTGTAACTACTGATATGTCGATCTTGCTCCACTTTTTCAAAAATGGCATCCACTTTATTTGTAATAGGGCGACCAGAGCGAGGTGCATCTTTGACATCAAAATTTCCGGATTGAAAACGCTTAAACCAAATTTGTGCTACTCTCACAGACACTGCACTAGGTCCATAAACATCGCAAATTTTTTTCGCTGCTTGAGTTGCATTTTTACCTTTTTTGTAGTAAAATTTTAAAATGTATCGAATTTCTTCATTAGATTCACTCATCTTGACAGTACGAAAAACAAATGAAAATCACACATTTGCCTAATTTGAATTTGGAATTATGTTCTTTTAAATTTTAACTTTCAATGGTACCAAAAGCAGCCAGATACAAATACTACAGCCAAAGAGATTTTATTACAAGTTCATTAATACTATAATGCAAAAAAACTTTTCCCCAACCTATTATTTGGGTTCGGTGTCGATCTAGTTACATCCCCTGCAATTTTTAAATATTTTCATTATACAGAATTTACACTCCTACAGTTTTATTATATTATATACAGTGAAATCCCCAACACTAATGCAATTTCTTTTCATCATAAAATACTTTTGCAAATGTTCTATTGCATATATGAAGTTAATAAAATCTCTGAATTAAAAATGCGTGCCTGTCACATATTTTTGAAAAATAGTATGAAATACCTATTAAAACTTTTCCACTGCAAAAAGTCACAATCATATTTCTGCGAAATATGCTAAGGGTCAAAAAACTACTTTCATTCGATATAAAATCGCAATCCGAAATACTGAAATCTTTTATGTTAAAATAAAAGTTCCAACGGATTCCAGACATTTCAATTTCATCATATGGATTTCAGTATTTCAATATGAATTAAATTTCGTACTGTGATTCATGTCGAGTGTGAAGTTAGGTATACTTCTTTCGCTCAGACAGAAACTTTTGTGTATTGTGTTAAATCCTAAATATATTTTCGTTATACTTTTATCCTCATTCGTGGGGGATTTTTCTAAACTTTTCCGGCGAGAAATTTCAATACAAAGTATCGATATAAAGCTATTGGGATACAAAAAGTTGGAAGTGATCCCTTAAGTATATCTGTTTCAAATGAGATGCTTTTCTAAATTCACTCGAGTACTTCTTTTCAAAGATGAAAAATTCATGCTTATGGTCTCCTTTAATGCATAAAACATTGATATTTTCAATCAAATTTATCATTGAGGAGTAAATATAGAAAGAAAGTTTTGTCAGTAAATTTTATAATTTGATCGACTATTGCCTACTAATAAACTTATGAATCCTACTTAGCTGTGATAGTTTTCCTTTTTACTTAGTCCGATTACGATCCGAGTGAAAACCGTTCCATAACTACGAGCTTTGCCACTGGAGTGGTGGATGTTCGCCATTGGTTGCTCACAGATCTCGACTTTGCACGATCGTAAACCGTGGCAGCGACTTCATTCCGCGCCGTGATGTCACCACTGCCGCCGCTATCGCCATGCCACGCGATCGCGATGCGACGCCACCACACCCTGGGAGGTGGCAACACCGTCACTTCGCCGTACTTGGCGATTCGGCGTTCATATCTGCGTCATCCAACGAAGATAGCGCTATCGTCTTAATAGGAGCAGAAGATGCCAAGGCAAAGGGGCCTAAAGCGTCACGTGCCAGCGCGCGCAGCCTTTCAAAAGACAAGACTTACCTTCTTATTCATAAACGTACATTAGATACGTTTTAGGTATAGTATTGCTTTGTCTTTGTCAGTTGTATTTTCAAATGTGCAGAAAAGAAAAAGACAAAGGAGAGATTAGCAACACTTTAGCTAAACGTTTATGAATAAGGGGGTGAGAATATAATTATGTAGTTAAAAATTAAAACAATATTCAAATCATGCATGAATTTATCTAGTAATGATTGTAGAGGTATCAGTACCCGAAATCTCGTAAAGATATAAAAAGAACCACAAATTGTTTCAATTTACCAACCAGTCAGACATTGACCTGAGAGCTTTTAAATTTCAAGTAGCATAGAATAAATGAAAGACTAAACTAGGATTCTGTGTGGACAGGGCAACACTTTAATAAACTTGTTTAGTGCTAAAACATTGCTATACTTTTACGGAAGAGAAAATGTAACAGCATTCTTAATTTAATTCCAGGATAGCGTAAAAACAGCCAGTAAAATAAATGTCTTGGTTGAGATGTAAATAAAATTACATTTGAGAGTTATTTTTTTATGTTATGATACTAACTGGTAAGCAAGCATGCAGTTCACATGAATGGTAAGTAACGACTCCAGCCTATAGACCATTATACTAAAACTGGAGGTCAATATATTCCGACCGGCACCGGCAAAGATATTATATCTTTGGGCACCGACTTCAAAGCTATGAGTAGCCCATATTCAATTAATTGTCATATTTTAATTCATATTGAAATAAATAGGTTATTGGTTTTTTTCCTCAAAATAACATTATCTAAAGAAAAGTTCATTTTTCGCTTTTTAGTGTTTTATGTCTATCGAGTTTTTAATTTGAAGTCGGTTTGTTTTTTTAATTTAAAATAATTAAAGTTTTGCTTTTTAGTGATGTAAATAGTACAAACATAAATAAGAGTAGGTTATGGTGTATGATGGGGAGGCCATGCGTTAATTCATCACGTGTAAGAAAGCGTCGAGGGGAGGAGTCTCAAAATGAGCGCCTGAAGCGCATTAGAGAAAGAAATAGATGACATAGTGATCACAATGGGACCACTACTGAGGTATTCGGACACACGGCACGGAAGATTATTATATAAATTAAGTAAATCCTTTCAAGTGTGATATGAAATTTGAATAGCTTCCTCGATTTCTCCAGGATCCCATCATCAGATCTTGACATGGTGACAATGGGACCACCTGTAAAGAATACCCTTTCTAATCAAAAAAATAATCCAAATTGGTACAGGTGTTTTTGAATTATCGGTAAACATATATACAAAAAAAAAAAAAAAAGATTCAGGCGAATTGAGAACCTCTTACTTTTTTTGAAGTCGGTTAAGAAAGGTTAATATAAGAAAGTACCATTTAAATGTTTTACTTTCAATACCGAGTCACCAGAAAAAATATTTGCACTCAAAAAACAATTATCCTGCATTGATAAATAATTCTTATAAAAGACACAAGCACTATGTTCCAAAATATGAACTTATGAAAAAACTGCAAATAATTAGAAATTGCAATTGTTATAAACACCTATCGAACAAGTAACACTGAAAGAGATCGAAACTGAAAGAATCGTTGAGTAACTACTATAACGATGAAACGTGGCACAAGCAAATTATATTTTGCACCTCACCTTTGTGAGCGACTGCATCCTATCGATACAAAATTGGACAGTGTGAACGATTGCTCACAAATGAAGAGTGTATGCGCAATGATCAAAACAGCGACAGCGCTAGTAGTGATACACTGACTGACTGCCTCGTTGACTCAGTGGTCGCAATCGCGATGGTGAAGCCTGAGGTCCTGGGTTCGATCCATCTGTTATTGGGTTTTTTCTGTTAGGAAATTACCAGTAGTAGCCCGGAGTCTGGTTGTGCCTCGGAGAGCACATAAAGCCGTTGGTCCTGCGCCCTATCTCTCTTCGGTCGTGTCAGATTACCGTCCCATCGGGCTATGAGAGTAAAGGAATAGAGAGTGCATCTGTGTTTGCGCATACACTTGTGCACTATAATATCTCCCGCGCAATTGGCTAGTCTGCAGGACGTTATTATTAGAGATACACTATACGATGAATATCTTAATATATATAGGTAAGTATGTCGCTTTTCTAATGTTATTTTATTGCTAGCGTTTGCGCAAAGACTAAACGAAGCTGAAATTTACATAAGTTACTCCAACAAACATACCTCACCTCGGAACTTGTCGCTTTTTATATACTGATAGACGTAGTACTTCATACGTCACAGATGTTTTGTGCTATAATGCTAAACGTGCATTTCCATTCCACTTCGTGCAACTAGTTCACTTTCTGTGAATCAAATATATTGTACTAACTCTTGCCTTCAATATTTATCCGCCTAAGTATGGTACCTTTCGGTATATAATAATAAAAAATAATAATAAAAATAGTTTATTTCTTTAACATGTATACAGCATGACTAATACAGTGGCCAGAACCAACCCAGTAAGCATGAATAATAGCTTGTGGTGGGTGGCTCTGCTCTTCCCGTTACATTATATAATTTAAGTTTAGAATAGTAGTAGGCTTCAGATGTAAATAAACTATTTATCTGCTAAGATATATTACAATAGAAAAAAACAAAAGGAGTAAGTACTAACCAGAACATTAGATATTAAACTTACTGATAAACTAAAGTTTAACAAGATATTTATATGAGTGTGTGTGGGTGTGAATCCTTCGATTCTACTAAATTAGGCAGTGTAGTGGCCGTGGATAAATATTATGTAAATCAGTCATTAAAGTATACCTCAGTGGCGGTAGTTTTATTGCAGGACGCTGCTGTCTATATTGCGCTATTGCACTTACCATGGCGGTGGAGCGCGCATAGTCTTGCGGCTGGTGTAGATCGCGATCTACTCGGTTGTGCAATTCGGGCACGGTCGGGTGTGTGGTCGGTGACCGCTAGTGGCAAATTAAAATGCGCGTTTCAGTTTCACGTTAAGCCGTCGAGCTTGGTTGCTATCGGTAGACAGCAGTCGTTAAACCTTGTCGGAAGCCTTATTATGGGCAGCTTGACAACATCCGACAGCGGGTTAGCCCCTAACCCGTATTTCCATCAACCCGCATTTGAGCAACGTGGTGGAGTAAGCTCCAGGCCTCCCCAAAAAAGGGTTGTTGCCAAAAATGAATCAAAAATTAATTTAATTTTTACTGGTAGTAGAGTTCTAGTGACGGAGCTCGCGGGCGTAGGCACTACTACATTACCTAATATACTTGCCGCTAAATGGTAGTGTTCAGCACTATCGTGTTCCGGCACAGAGGCATAACACCTTAGGCCTCAGGAGTGGTAACGCATTTGCATTTAGACCTTGGTCTTTGTGTAGGTGTCTATAGGCTGCAGTCATCACTTAACATCAATGTGAACGGCATGCTTGTTTACCACTTCCATTACATAGAAAAAAAATTTAAAAAAATTGCTGATTTGAAAACTTAACTATATTGAAAAATTTGAATAAGAAAATCCTTTTCAATCCAGAGATACAAAGTTTCAGAGTTGCTTTTAAATAAACCCCACACGTACCTTTTTGATGCACATATACTTGGTATTCCTACACGATACAAGGTTTATGAATAGAGCGAAGTCAGAATGTGTCCAAATTGTCAAATACGCCGGCCTGACCGGCCCACTTCGTTTCACAAATAGACCATTAGGTCCCAATCCCTTTGCTATTTCAAAAGGATGAAGGGTTAATTTACGAGCTTAAAAGTTAAATCTACGACGAACTTGCTTAATAGCAACTTCAGGGTTAACTGTGTTGTTAAACTGTATTATAGAGCAACTTTATACACGCATTACTTAATACCTTGTTACTTTAAGGGTTGCGCTACATTTTACAATTGTTGCCTTGGTTTGTTGTGCAGTGCCAAAAAATTTGAATAACTCTTCGGCAAATTTCATCTTCCATCGCGGACAAACATTAGTACTTCTTTTGTTGTATTTAGTTATACGTTATTATAAGTAGAGCTTGCTCGGCTCAGTGCCATCGTTTGCTGTGGCAAATATTTCGTCTTGAATAAGTGTGTTGAAAATTTTAAAATTTATTTGTTTACTGGTTTTTGAAATATGATACTTCATGGAAATGATTTATGGGTTTTATATATTTATATCAAATTAATTTAATGCCAGTGTCATTGTTCATGCTTTTATTTTAATTGACTTCATTCGTATATTATTATCTGTTAATCTGTTTTATATTTCTACTGTCAAAAAGAAATATAGCGCACCGTGTTCCGTTTAAACTGTAAAACCACAGTAAATTATTCGGTTATAACATGAAATTAATATTCAGCATTTCGATTCTATAACTTCTGGTTCTATGTAAATGTGTATTGTATGTAGTTTTACGTAGAGTCTTTATGAAATGTATGCTTGTTTGTCGCCATCATTAGTACAGCTCCAGTGACGGAGCTCGTGGGCGTATAAAACCTTAGGCCTCAGGAGTGGTAACGCATCTGCATTTCTACCTTGGTCTTTGTGCGAGTGTCTATAGGCTGCAGTCATCACTTAACATCAATGTGAACTGCATGCTTGTTTGCCACTTTTATTACATAAAAAATATATATACCAATTAATGAATATCACTTGAACGGTTTGGCTTCCACGAAATTTAATATAATCGATATTAGACGGCGGCTAAAACAATGTCGAATTGTCGAAAAGTTGGAAATTTTCACGTCGCATTCCCAACTGTCATTCCCCGGCCGCAAAAGTACTTTCTGTTCAAAGTTGACATTTTATATGAATCCCTTGAGATAGAAATTCTTCCAAATTTCAACGATAAAATAAAAATGCTCACCTCATTTTGTGTCAAGTTTGAAGCTCCTCTTATTTTAATGGTGGGATGGAATATTAATTATGGCTAAAATACGTTTTTTAGTATAAATAATATATCGCTTTACAGTTCACATTCGATTCCAAATTTTATAAATGAAAAACGAAATAGAAGAAAATAAATATATTTTTTACTAGACAAATAGCGTCTGATGAAGTAAATGGAATTATGTATCAATATACCTACAACTCTACTACTACCATAAATTGTTAACATTTTGACTTGTCGATATTATTATTAACTAGCTGTACCCGCGACTTCGCCCCGCGTGAGAATTTATTATTGTTCAGTATCTACCCAGACGAAGTCGTGGGCGCAGCTGATATAAAAGCAGCCTGTTACTCCTTATTACATAAGCTATCTGCCAGTGAAAGTCCCGTCAAAATCGTTCCAGCCGTTCCTAAGATTGGCCCCGCCAAACAGACAGATAGACAGACAAAAATTGTAAAAAATGTTGTTTTGGCATATGTACTGTGTATATGCATTTAGTAAAAAGCGGTTATTTTTATATTACACACAGACACTCCAATTTTATTTATTTTTATAGAAGTTTTAGTCATTTCTTTGGGCAAGAACTATTTATATTTAAATCAGTTTCCCTAATAAAAAAAAACACTACGTTAAGAAAAACCGACTTCAAATCTAAAAAGTAAAAAATAATACAGATTTAATATTAATTATATACTACCTATTATTTATATGTGTTATTTACTAATAGGATTGAAGTCGCTGCCAAGCCTTAAACAAATAATTATATTTTAATCACTTAAATATGAATACGAGCAAATTAATACAATGAACAAAACGTAACCGGCGAATCGTGTGTGTTTTTGTATGTATGCTTGAATGCATACATTTACCTCTGCCTGCCTACTTCGGGGATTACAGGCATGAAGTTACGTTTTAATACAATGAAATGCCTACTTTAATGATTTTGGCTCGGCACCGACTTCAATCCTATTAGTAACTAACACATATAAACAATAGGTAGTATATAATTAATATTAAATCTGTATTATTTTTGACTTTTTAGATTTGAAGTCGTTTTTTCTTAACGTAGTTATTTTTATTTAATACTTTTTAGTTTATTGCTGCATTGTCAATAATTGTTAAATTTGTAAAATCTGACTCTTTTAATTTCGAGACAATAAGATAGGTACATAATTTAAATTGTTTAGATGTGTCGATACAAAATTATTACACGACTATACGAAATCATTGAAAAAAAAAATTGTTTTTTGGGGAAAGTAATCATGGACTGTTAACTCTATGCATTTATCCACGAAGGAGTAAATGAGCTGTGTTGTGTCGTCGATGAGTAAATATGTCATTGTCACTTGTTGTCATGCGCATTAGGACTATCTAGGACGTCAGTGGATTCAACGCATTGTTATGACAACACGCTGTCTAATCTTATTCCTTTAGTTTGAGGTGAAAGTAAGTAAAAAATGCTCATAAAATATAAACTTATGGGCCTACCTGATTAAAATTTTTATGGGACCAATTCAAAACTATTCCGCATCAAACACAACAAGAATTACGTAAATCGGTCCAGAAACGTCGGCGAAATTGGCGTACATACATAAAAATATATATATATATATATATCGGCCGAATTGAGAACCTTCTCGTTTTTTTTTGAACTCGGTTAATAAAATGTATTAATGCTTAAAAATTTACATAAATACACGATCTAAATTTATATCCATATACAAAATTTAAAGCGATTCAATTAAATTTGAAACAACGTAGCTGAGCGGAGAATTGGTACGGCTCCCCTGCGTCAGTTGTCCACAATTAATAATAGAGGTCTGCAAGTTGAATGGCACATGTTGTTGCATGGTCTCACGGCTTGCATGCTGAATACAGATGAGCTTATTTATGTAAATTTGCGTTGGCTGGCGCGGGTGACGCCACTGACGCCTCGGCGCGAGTAATCCCGACCGTCGCAAGTGATTGATGCCGACGCCTGTTGACGTCCCCTTTGCTACCGATTACGAATATATCGATAATCTTCGCAATGTATGTTTAACTAATAACGAAAATATGATCCGAATAAATTTGTTTTGGCAGGAGATTAAATCAAAATGGATCAAATACCAATCAGATAAAAGTGTCAACTAGGTAGTAAATATCGAAGTTGGTCTTTATTAAATTAAAAAATAAACACCATGTAATATGGAAAATTGTATAGGGATAATTTTTCTTTCACTAAATTTGCCTGACTTTTACGGGATTCGGTAGGATAACTGTTACTCGAGGTCTAATGTAAAAGACAGAATTAGATATCAAGCATCTTTGCTACCAAAAACAGCGAACATTTTCAACTTGCTCATATTAATTCAGTTACCTACGTAGAAAGACTAATTATGTTAAAGTTAATTAAATATCTACTAAGAAAACAAAATAAAGGTTATATATGTGTATAATACGAGTATATTGTGAGTATAATGAAAATAATGATTTGACACAATAAAATGTTTTTCAAAAACAGCTATTTATATGGTATTTCTAAGGTTTTCTAGAGATAATATAATGTTAATAGAATATGTATCTTATTTTGAAACAATTCCTCTAAAAAATTAAAAAGTTGCGGTAATTTATTATTGGTACAGATATAATGGACATCATATCAACATTGTTCAACACGATTGTACTGTGAATAAAGAGAAGCACCTTGGTGTGTACATAATTGAGCTCCAAATTGAAAATAAAATTTATATTGGCTATTTTAATTTTGCAAAGTAGCTAAAATAGTTATGAAACCAAGGTGGTTGATGATTCCATACTTTCTTTATTCCCTTAATTTAAAGTTAAAATTTTTAACTTCGGAAGATACCTCGCCTACAATCTTATGCGGAATCAAAGCATTGAGTATAATTCGTCTTTGCTGTCAATGGGGATCATTAATAGCAGGAGTGCGGGTATCTAAAGGACAATTTAATATAGCGTAAATATACGAAAAATGTACAATCGTCCTATAACCCTAAGTCACTCCCCCCTACCTTCACACAGGCATCAGTATGAATAATATTAATCTAGAAATGTAACATTAGCTACGTGAGATTAATAAAAACAAATTGAATTTTGTATCCCTCTCCTTTGAGCTGTAAAAAATATCTGAAGACTTTGAGTATTTGAAAAGGTAAACCCAAACCACATATTTACGAGCCAACCAGCAAGCAGCAGCAAATAAAGGAACATGTAAAAAAGTATTTGCCATTATTACGAAGAGGACAAGACAGAGGCGGCGACACTGCTGTGTTATTCATGAGAACTCCCACCTTCCCACCTTCGTCGGACTTACGCTAAATTTGTCCATTTCTCTAGAAAATTTTGAATGCCTCCGTCTCACTCAGAATTTAATATTGTCTGCCGCAAACAGAATATAATATGAAATGTTATGTTGTCTACAAGATTCATAACAACCGAAGGCACACTTCCAAATTAAAACCGACGTATCACACACAGCAGCAAATATGGAATACTTGAGCTTTGAGCCAAATGAACTGAATCTTGATCACGTAGCTTCAATATCAAAGCCCGCTCCAAGAATCTAGATCTTAATGAGAATCCTGCTCTAATTGGAATACTCGTTTTAGCTGTGCTTGTGACGGTAGATTTGATACTTTTATTATTTACGTACCGTACGGTAGCGGGATGGCACTCAATTTCTAATTACTGACATCCATTTTACTGCGCTTGGCCTGTTCAATTTACAAGCTCTTTCTTAATAGCGAAATGTTTTGAGATTTATGTCTCGATTAAAAAAAATTGAGTTGTTAAATATCATATTATTGATTCAAAATAGTTGTTGGTCATTCTTTATAGTTTAAATACTTTGATTGCGGATTTTGTTACGGGACATATTTTTTAAATTCTTTAACTTTCAGGTACGTATGTTTTTATTTTGAGTCCAAATGTTTATGTAATGTGAGTGTAAAAGCGAATATCTAAAGCTTTAAAAGGATTTATTAATTTAAAAATAACAAATTCGAGATGGTTTCGTTCCTCGACGTGACGAATTTATTACTTTTTCTTGGCATTTTTATATTTTGTAAGAGGTTAAAATTTTATAGGTAAGGTAATTTTATATGATAAGTCAATATCATTAAATTGAACGTACATAACCCAGCAATAAATTATGCACATCGAGCCTACAAAAGAGACAATCGGCTAGTTTCGACTTCGTAGAGCATTATCTCTGCGGGTATTAGTCCGGTGTTGATCAACTTGATTAAAATCGTCAACAAACGTCACGTAGGTAAGGTGTGAAAAAGATAACGCTCTATAGACCCGAAATTAGCCGAAATCTTCCTTCCTACCTAAGGTCTAAAGGTCAGTATGTACTCTTTCGACATATATTTGCTACAGTTGACTGATCAATGCAATACGATTTGATATATATATTTATTTGTCGGGATGTGACGACCCCATCGCCCACTAGCGCAAGAATTCCCTTCTGGTGGAGAGGAATCCTTCCGCTAGTGCAGTCAGTCCACCGAACAATGGCGGTCAAACCAGGGCGGTACAAGTACGTGGGATGGGCAGCAGCGTCCCGCGTAAAATTATGGCATTTTCCCTCCAAATGAGACACAACCAGAAATTCGCTTAACCGCTATTCCTGACCATAGTGGTACCGGTCATGGTAACGGCGGGGCAGGGGGTGCGAAGAATCTCCGGCAGATGCCAGGGTACCACAAACAACGACAGTTGGCCCTGGCAACATACAACATTCGGACACTGCGGACCGACGAGAAGGTAGCGGAACTAGAGGAAGAATTGAGCGGGTTACGATGGCACATTATAGGGTTATCTGAGGTCCGAAGACAGGAGGAGGACTCGATAACCCTCAAGTCTGGTAACCTGCTCTATTTCCGGGAGGGCGAATAACTGTCCCAGGGTGGTGTCGGGTTCATCGTCCACAAATCCCTCGTGAACAATGTTGTCAAGATCGAAAGTGTGTCGTCGAGAGTGGCGTACCTTATACTCAGAATAACCAAGCGGTATTCATTGAAGGTCATACAGGTCTACGCCCCGACCTCCGCACACCCCGATGATGAGGTAGAAACTATGTATGAGGATATTTCCCGAGCCATACATAGTTCTAAAACCCACTACAACGTTGTCATGGGGGATTTCAACGCGAAATTGGGCGTTCGAGGCGACCACGAGCTGAAAGTGGGGCAATTTGGATATGGGCGACGAAACACCAGGGGCCAGACACTGGCTGACTTCATGGAGGAAGAGAGCCTCTATATGATGAACTCTTTCTTCAAGAAGCGGGCTTGCCGGAAGTGGACCTAAGTCTATCTCATTTTTGGTCGTCCTGACGGTGCGACCAAAAATGAGATAGACTTCATTATGTCCACAAGGCGGCATATATTCAGTGATGTCTCTGTGATCAATTCGGTAAAAACCTTCAGCGATCACCGAATAGTAAGAGGCACACTGAATATAAATGTCAAGATTGAAAGATCCCGACTAATGAAGTTTACGCTCCGCCCAGCACCTGTCCAAATCCAAAACCCCGAGAGCTTTCAACTCGAGCTACAAAATCGCTTTGAATGCCTGAGTGAGGTTATTATAATCGTCCACATCTACGCAGATGTGGACGATTATAATAACAGGTTCGTGGAAACTGTCCGGACGGCAGGGTGTAAGTTTTTCAAGACCCGCCCTTCAAACAAGACCAAAAAGATCTCCAGCCCAACTCTCAAGCTCATGGAAGAGAGGCGAGGTATGGTTCTGAAGTCCTCTGAAGATGCTTTAGTGTGCAGACGGCTCAACAGACAGATCTCCAAGTCATTGACTCGCGACCTTCGGCACTTTAATACTGATAGTATTCAAGCAGCCATAGAGCGGAACCAGGGCTCTAAAGATTCGCCAAAGATCTGTCCTTAGGGCAAAGCCGTCTCACTAAGCTGAAGACAGAGGACGACAGAATCGTATCGTCGAAACCTGAGCTTGCAGAGGAGATTGAACGGTTTTACGGACAGTTATACACGACAGCACGACCACCTGTTAACAGTCCGGCAGCAGATCCTAGAGCCGGACTGACCCGACACTACACCGAAGATATCCTGGACGTCAGTCTAGACGAGATTAGTACGGCAGCTCAAAAACAACAGGGCGCCGGGTGATGACGGAATCACTGCTGAACTCCTGAAAGCGGGCGGAAGGCTTGTATTAGAAGCTCTTCAGTTGATGTTCAATTCCGTCATATCAGAGGGCAAAACGCCACAGGCGTGGCACAGAAGTGTGGTAGTACTGTTCTTTAAGAAAGGCGACAATACCCTTCTAAAAAACTATAGGCCCATCGCACTTCTAAGCCACGTCTATAAGCTGTTTTCGAGAGTGGTTACGAACCGTCTATCTCGCAGACTCGACGACTTCCAGCCTCCCGAACAAGCCGGTTTCCGTAAAGGCTTTAGCACCATAGACCACATTCACACGCTGCGGCAGGTTATACAGAAGACAGAAGAGTATAACCAGCCGCTATGTCTAGCGTTCGTGGACTATGAGAAAGCCTTCGATTCGGTTGAGATTTGTGCTGTGCTACAGTCACTCCAGAGGTGCCAAGTTGACTACCGATACATCGAGGTGCTGAGGAGCTTGTATGAAAACGCCACCATGTCGATCCGGCTTCAGGATCAGAACTCGAAACCTATCCAACTGCAGCGAGTTGTGAGACAGGGAGATGTTATATCTCAGAAACTGTTTACCGCTGCATTGGAAGACGTCTTCAAGCTTCTGAACTGGAAAGGATTCGGCATCAATATTAAGGGCGAGTACATCTCCCACCTCCGATTTGCAGATGATATCGTAGTCATGGCTGAGACCCTGGAAGACCTTAGCACAATGCTCAATGACCTCAGTAGGGCCTCCCAACGAGTGGGCCTTAAAATTAACATGGACAAGACGAAGATCATGTCAAATGTCCATGTTACACCCACTCCTGTTATGGTCGAGGGTACTACACTCGAAGTTGTTGACGATTATGTATACCTGGGACAAACGGTCCAGTTAGGTCGGTCCAACTTCGAGAAAGAGGTCAATCGCCGAATCTCGGTTGGGCAGCGTTCGGTAAGCAACGGTTTATTTTCTCGTCCGACTTACCGCAGTGTCTCAAGAAAAAGGTCTTTGATCAGTGTGTGTTGCCAGTGATGACTTATGGGACAGAAACGTGGTCGCTCACTATGGGCCTCATAAGAAGGCTCAAGGTCACTCAGAGAGCAATGGAGAGAGCTATGCTTGGAGTTTCTCTGCGAGACCGAATCAGAAATGAGGAGATCCGCATGAGAACCAAAGTTACCGACATAGCTCACCGAATAGCGAGACTCAAGTGGCAGTGGGCAGGGCACATAGCTCGACGAACTGACGGCCGTTGGGGCAGAGCAGTTCTCGAGTGGCGACCGCGTACCGGAAAGCGAAGCGTAGGCAGGCCTCCCACAAGAAGGACCGACGACCTGGTGAAGGTCGCGGGCAATCGCTGGATGAGGGCGGCCCAGGACTGTTCGTTGTGGCATTCTTTTGGGGGAGGCCTTTGTTCAGCAGTGGACGTATTTTGGCTGAAATGATGATGATTTATTTATTTATTCATTTGATTCAAACATTACATCCATAATTTGTTAGTAAACATAATCAATACATTAAATTATTATTATTAAATTATTATATTTTAAATTATATAAGACCAAACAATTCAATAATATGTAGGATGTCAAACAATATCAAATTATAAAAATGTCAAAATTAGTTAGCCCTGTAAAGTCCTATAGTGTGCATCTGTATATAATACGTCTGTAATGACGTATTATATACAGATGATCGTAACTGTCCACTACAGCCTTCAGAATGCTGTTTGAACTGCCCCGTATTTTACTTACGAGTGACGTACAACGTTTACGCATAATTGCATAAAAATCATCTATATGAGCTTCTGCGAACATTATTGACGCACTGCAGTACCTTGGCAGACCGAACAGCATCCTGAAACCGTTATTATATTGAACAACCGTTATTATATAGAGTAGGTAAGTTGAATATAGAATTGTTTACCTGCATTGTAACGTATTTATTCAAATTCCATGAATAATAGTAAAAAATATACCTATTCTAAATTTATGCAGGATTAAGAAGTCAGTACTTAATAGGCAATTGACCAACCCTGACGCAATTACGCGACAGAAGGGTTAGAGCTTACCGAGTATTCCGAAACACAGATTATGTTATTATGTAATTTAATTCCCAAATGCTTTTATAATACCTGCCATACATGATTTTCTTTAGTATTAAGTACCTATTTTTTTTATAACATGAGATAATTTTGACCTAATTAGTTTCTTGTGAACATGCCCAAACTTAATATCACTTAATATCGCATGCCGAATAATAGAAATCCCTAAATACAATATGTCTTCAATTTGTTTGTCATAAATATAACAATCAATAACATTATTATGTAAAAGATTTAAAACCGTTTAGCTGAACGTTAATAGCAAACGTATTGTCAAACATACGAAAATTTTTGGACAAACAGTCTTAGGAAATGTAAGTACCAATATTCACCTAACGTTTCACTTGTTTAAGTTTGTAGTATGAATAAAAAGTAACCTATTTTGCAAACACTGGTAGAAAATAAAACTACCCAAAGCTTTAATTTTTTTTAAATGCAAACGTGATGAGCTCAATTATTTTTTTTTGTGTCAAAGGATTGACAGACAAGCAGACGGGCCACCTGATGGAAAGTGGTTCCCGTCGCCTATGAACATTTGCAACATCAGGGGCGTTGCCAACGCACTGCCAACCCTGGAGGACTCTTTTAACGTCTGTTTTCAAGAACCCCATATTGTAGCGCCGGGGGAACACCTCAGACGGAAGTTACTCTCTAGTTCCATAACTGTTTACCGATTAACTCTGGTAGATATTTTTTTGATGTTTCGGCAGAATATGCTTGTATTTCTCAACGTCGCACATTTTGTTATGACAAAAGTTTATATTGAGCATAGTCGTATACTATCAAAATAAAGAGTAAAAGAAAGATGTCGGCATCTTTTACAAAGAATAAGTTCAAATTTGGCAAGAAGACGACAAATTTTCATTGCAACTCGCGAGGGTGGCAGGTGCACCAAGCGTGAATAAAGAAAAGCTTATGCAGAGAATATTTTTATAAGAAAAGTATATCGTCGAGCTGCCTCTTAGCGTGGAATCACTGCTTACATTTCAGAGCTAAGTAACATTTTAAACACTGTACTCATGTCTTGATATTAATGTACGGTTTATATTAAATAAATAAGCCATTTATTTCAAATCTCTTTTGATGATTACACTGTTTGTTAGTATGTTAGTAAGTCTTTGCTTAAAAAGAAATTAGTATTGTTAGTTAGTTTATTATTTATTATTTATTACTTGTATTTTTAGAGATTTGAACCCCTATTTGGGTAAAGGCCTCCTCCATCCTTTTCCATGACTCTCTGTCTTTTCCTAACTTTATCCAGTCGTTTCCTGCGACTTGTGTTATGTCATCAGCCCACCGTCGGTTTATATTAAACGTCTTTAAAGAAGTCGGAATATGAAAGTAGGAAATACATTAAAGCATACGTTTACTTGAGTTGCTATTTGGTACAAGACATACCTACGTAAAAATGGAACGATTTCACAGTCATACTCTTAAAGCGGTATGAACAATGAATAAAAATTCTGTGGATGGTTTATTTTTAATATTTTAAGTAGCGTTTTATATTGAAAGCATCATAATTTTTAATCGAAAATTCTAACGTAAAATATCGGATTTGTTAAAAGATCGGTGCGGGTTTTTTTTTGGAATCTCTTCCTTGTGATGGTTAAAAAAATATACTTAAATTAGCTGCAAGTAGATATGGAAGTACGGTGAAGCCATCACCCGCAATCTTTTGACAATAGCTTTCTCGATGAAAAGATTATCAAACAAAAAAAATCCAATAAAAAAGTGGGTCAGGAAAACAAGAAAAATTCTTCAGATTTATAATATTAGTAGTGAGTTGATCATATAGACAACTAATCAATCTGGAAAAGAATATTAAAAACAAAAGTGAAAAATATTTAAGTAAGCACTAAACATCGTGATGCTTACAGTACATTGTTTAATAATCAAGTATGCGTATCCACAAGGGAACTTAATGCCGTGTACGTGAAATTCGTAGCTTAGACTGCCTTTACCTTAACTTTAGCACTAAACGGATCATTTAAGTTTAACTTAAGAGGTTATATGTATGTTTAAACCTAATGAACGATCTCGTTTACTTTATGCTACATGGAACGGGAAACAGAATCTAAAATAATATAAATTTATCTGGCATGTACGTACAGTTATAATGTAATATTTGAGCTGAGTAGAACACGACAACGTCATAACAATACTCAATTCACTAACTTCACATTACAACAATTTGGGAAACAGTCAACCTCTTTAGTGTTACGATCTCCGGTAAATCCCCGTTGCGTAGTCACGTGTCCTTAATTGTGCAATTGTAAATCGGCTCACGTATTTTGTTGCGGGAGCAGTAAACAGCGATGTTTCGTAGAAAACGAAAGTTTGGTCTGAAGCTGAGTCGGGCCACAACAGATTGCGGACCCGCGCCGGGGGACAATTAAAGCCAAATGCTCTGCAACACCGGTTCTGTAGTTGTAGAACAATGAAATACATTGTGTGTTCCAGTTGTTTAAGTGGAAATTAACTTTTATTAATGCACTAATGGTGTTTAATTCTAAGAGAGTTGTAGTGGTAAATAAATGTATTTTAAATTTTTTGCTCTTAACTGTGTCGTTGATATGCAAGGCATGAAGTCTCAGGTTTGGCTTTGAAGGAGTGAATTTGGTCATAATTAAAATACTCAACAATTACACACCGAACCTGCGAAAGAGTCGTTCGACTTCGTAGAGCGTTTTCTCTGTTGCACACTGCCTACGTAAGCACTGACAGTCCGGTATTGGTCAAATCTTGATCAAAATGGTCGACAAACGTCAAATTGGTACGGTGCGAAAGAGACAACACTCTACAGACCCGAAATAAGTCGAAGTCTCCTTCCTAGGCTCGTTGTCTATATTTGACGTGCACGATCAAAATATAATATTTAACTTAAGTACAACACACCAACGTCATAACTACTCATAACGATACTCAATCTACTAACCTTACATTACAACAATTTGGGAAACAGTCAACCTCTTTAGTGTTACGATCTCCGGTAAATCCCCGTTGCGTAGTCACGTGTCCTTAATTGTGCAATTGTAAATCGGCTCACGTATTTTGTTGCGGGAGCAGTAAACGGCGATGTTTCGTAGAAAACGAAAGTTTGGTCTGAAGCTGAGTCGGGCCACAACAGATTGCGGACCCGCGACGGGGGACAATTAAAACCAAACGCTCTGTAATATCGGTTGTGTAGTTGTAGAACAATGCAATTCATTTTATGTACCAGTTGTTAAAGTGGAAGTAAACTTAAATGAACTAATATGTTTAACTCTGACAGCTAGGTCGAAGGACGCGAGTTCTGTTCAAACAAGCACGCAGCTCACGTTGATGATAACTAAAAACCTACTTCATAGATATCTACAGAAAAACCGATGATCGAAATACAGATGGCGGCGACGAGGTGTCAATACTCGAGGGGTGACCCTACACTACCCTACACTTCGCTACCTTACGAAATTAATTAAAAGACTGATGTTTTTAAGTATATTTTTGTAAAACACAAAACCCTATTCCAGACAAAAATTAATTTAAATTTTGAGTTATAAATGGTGTAACTAATACGACTTTGTTTTATATGTAGACTTAAATGTTTTTGATTTTTTATAGACATTTAAGAACAATAGACTGTGGAGTAAATTATACTATTAGGTACTACTGCTTGTGGTACACATTTTATAATTTATTTAATTTGCGTACCTTGATTTACCAACAGATAATGAAAAAAGAACAATTTTTTCTGCTTATTTTCGGTTACTTATTTAATTTAACTTAGTTCATTTTACTATATTAGGTTAATTTTTATATATTTACAGGCACACTTGAAAACTTTTAACTCTATGACATTAATAAAAAAAAAAATAACCGAGACGAGAAATATCGGAGAGAAGCCCAGAAAATTGCCGATAAAGAAAAAATTAAATATACCAAGGCGTACTAACCGCTATCTATTAAGTCTGCGTTGAAATGTTTTTTTTTTTATTCGAAGCATAATATCAAGAGATATTGGTTCTGAAATTTCTTGATGAGAAAATGGAATCTTTGGATTTAGCACACAACAGCCTGTATGGCGTTACGTTAATTTTGCGCAAGTACATTTCATCAGATAAATAACATTCATATACTAACAGTCTCAGCAAACTTCGTATCGCTATAGCGGTATAAAAATACTCAATGTCCTATTCTCAGACCGAATATGCGCAAAATTTATGAAAAAAAAAACGATTATGCCTTTTAGAGTTCAGTAAATGTATATTTCAATTATTTCAAAAACATAATCCCGTATGTTCTGTATCGAAAAAAAACAAACAAATTAAGCTTTATAGATGACGATATTTAATTATAGATCTCTAATTTTCAGTTATTTTCGTTAAATAAACAAATGATATGAATTCATTCTTTTTTTTTTTTTTTTTTAATCTTTATTTAAAGAGCTTGGTCGCCATTGCGACTACGTCGCTCTGTTAAGAAAACACTTTTTACATTAAATATTATCGAAAATTATAACCTAATTACTAATTATAGTTCGGGCTTCCACACCGAATTTATATAAATCAATCAAATACCTAATGGAATCTGAGAAAATATCACTCAACATTATATTCAAACCACCGGTAGATTGCAACAATTCATTAATACTGAACATAGACCTTCTCATACTCTCATTTCGGACACATTCCATTAAAATATGGTAAACATCCTCCACAGTACCGCAGATGTTACAATTGGGTGACGGTACTTTACCCATTAAATAGGCGAACTTGTTCAATGGGATGTGTCCGGAACGAAGTCGTAACGCAATGACAATATCATTTCTATTCAATGTAGTGTTTTGAATCCAGGGTTTCTTAAAAGGTTCAACTTGTATGGTCTTATACCAGATGCCTTTCTCTTTCGATCTTTGATCAAAGTATTCCTGCCAAAATTCGTAACATTTTTCTTTCATCAAGTAAAGACAGTCCGTATAAAATGGTTCTACTAATATTTCCACACCTTCCACTGTAGCTTCTTTAGCTAGTCGATCAACCATTGTATTACCTTTTATACCAGCATGCGACGGCACCCATTGTAGTACTACTATTTTTGAATGACAGTTAAAAAAATTGATTAAATCTAAAATTTTGTAAGCTACGGGAGTACATCTAACATTAGATGTGCATCGAGCTATGTGTTGAAGAGCACTTCTTGAGTCCGAAAATATGACAAATTTGTCTCCATTAATCGTAGTAATGTAAGATAATGCCTCCAGAATTGCCAATAATTCTATGTACATAATAGAAATATTACCAATAATTTTAAATTTTAAGGATTCGAAAGTTTGAAAGTCTAGAAAAGCAGCTCCAGACGAATTTTCGTCCTTGGAACCGTCTGTAAATATTTTGTAATACTCATGATAATGTTTATTTATATACGTATCACATATACTTTTTAACTCAAGTGAATGATATTGTCTTTTTGATTTTTTGTTATTATTGATATTACTTCTAATTACTTCATTTAACTGAATGTTACTAACCCAAGTATCTAAAGAGAATAATTCAATTTTTTCACTACGATGCATTTTAATTTCTTTTAACATGTCATGAACTTCCGTCAATAATGGTTTGCGTTTTCTTGTCCACGCTGTCAGGATATTTGATGATGTGAATTTCTCAAGTAAACATATTGTTACACTATTTTTACACGACATTGATTTAAGCCAGTATTTACCAGCTAAGTAAAGCCTGCGGATCCTCAAAGGTTGTATGCATAAATCAGATTCCATAGCATGTGTAGGAGTAGATTTGATATATCCACCTATGGTACGTAACGCTTGATACTGCATTTTATCTAACTTGTAGAGATGCGAATCGCTACTGTCGTTGTAGATAAAACTGCCATAATCTATTCGACTACGTATAATAGAAATATATAGTTGCCTCAAAAATTTCGGATGAATACCCCAGCCTGGACCTGCTAAAATTTTGAACATATTTAAATACTTTGTTATTTTTTCACACATCTCGTTAACGTGTTTTCCCCATCTCAAAGGTCTATCTAGCCATAATCCTAAATATTTCACAGATTCTACCACTTCTAAAGATTTATTATTTACTACTATCTTAATGCTTTCTCTACAGATACCTTTTTTAAACACACAGACTTTACTTTTATTTGTAGATATATCCAATCCAACCTGCTGAACTAATTTAATAAACATGTTTACTGCAGACTGTAATTCCAAGACAGCATCATTTATACAAATGCTACTGGTGTATAGCACAAAATCATCTGCATATTGTGATATATGAACATTCTTAATAATTTTACATATTTGAATTGTAGCTACGTTAAAAAGTAGAGGGGATAAAGGGTCTCCTTGGGCTAAGCCTTGACTAGTATGGCGTACTACAGTAGAATTGTTCCCAATTATTTTCAAATAACGTTCGGTTAAGAAATTCCAGATATAATTACAAATTGATGAGCCTATTCCCAAATCATCCAACGTAGTTAACAAGCTAAAAATATCAATGTTATTATATGCATTATCTAAATCCATAAAACAGCCAATTGTAATTTTATTTTTACAGAAACCCATTTGAATTCTCGACACAAGAACACTGAGACTATCCAAAGTCGATAAAGTTTTTCTAAATCCTACCGTGTCTGACGCAAAACAATTATTTTTTTCCAAAAACCATTCCATTCTTTTAGTAATAGCAGCATGAAAAATTTTACATATACATGAAATTAATGATATAGGGCGAATTGCTGAAACATTTTGAGTATTACGGCCCGGCTTAGGTATAGGGATTATAGAAATATCACGCCACTGTCTAGGCACGTTGCCTGTTAAAAGTATTCTGTTAAATATATTTAATAACACTATTTTAGCTGTAAAAGGTAAATGTTTAATCATAGAATATGAAATACAGTCGTATCCCGGCGACGTGTCTTTAGACTTAATACAAGATTCTAATTCGTGCAGAGTAATTAAAGCTTCCAAAGCGTTATTAAAAGATTTAAAATTTGGCCTATCACGACATGCAGAATCAGGGCACAAGTTTTTCAAAAGCCTATCAGCCATTTGTTCATCTATGTGATTTCTTGGTGCTCTATATCCTTTCATCCATTTCATTCGATGCCACATATCACTTGAAGAACAAACTTCATTTAGTGATGAACAAAACCTATGCCACGCCTCACTTTGAGCTCGTCTTAAAAGTTTTTGAACGTAAGCAACCTTTTCATTTAATATATCTAGATTACGAGGGGTCGGATTACGTCTAAAATTTCTGAGAGCAATACGACGAATAGCTACAGCTCTTGACAATACAGGAGTCCAATATGATTTTGGCGTGAACTTGCTTTCGGGAATATGACATATTTTGATAAGAGGTATAAATGAGTCTGCAGCTTTATTTATAAGCAACAAAAAGTTGTCATAATCTTCCTGCACGTTAGCAGAATAGATAAAATTAGAAAATAAAGTCTCTAAATATGTAGAGTACCCATTCCAGTCAGATTTTTTGAAATTTCGTGTTTTAATTACATTCAGGTTATTATAAGTTAAAGCAGTATTTAATTTAATCATAAGATGATCACTACCAACTGTTTCACATGTAATGGACCAATCAAAGCTTAATGCAATATCTGATGAAACAAACGACAAATCTGGAGAGGATTCCCTTAAGCAATCATCAACTAATTGAAGTCTCGTCGGACTACCATTATTTAAAAGAATAAAATTACTTTGAAGAAGTGCGTTGTAAATCTGAATTCCTCTATTATCTGTCTTATACGACCAACTGACATGATGCCCATTAAAATCTCCCAATAATAATGTTTTATTTCCCGTTTTTGAAAATAATTCTTCCCAATTTTTTTGACTAGTTAAAATATTATTAGGACAATAAACGGAGTATATATTTTCAATCTGATCGCAATTTACTACTCTAATCCCAACAACTTCAATTCCATTGATAATCCCTGATATGCATCGTTTATGTGAGAAAATAGATCTATGGGTCAAAATTGCAACACCTCCATACCCATCCGGCCTATCCTGTCTAAAAATATTATAGTGACTTACCTTAATCATATCATCTGATATAAGCCATGTCTCGCTCAAAACAGCTACATGAATCTTTTCCTTAAATAAAATCTGTTCAAAACACTTCAATTTAGGTTTTAAACTTCTACAATTCCATTGCAAGATGTTTAGTTTAACAGTTTTCGTCATTCTATAGTTCTTATCCATAACCAAAAACACAATTAAAAATATTTTTGATGATTGGGAGTCCAGAACAAATATTCACTAAAACTAAAGTAATCCACTCAATTAAAGTTTTGATAACAGAATTAAATTTCGAAGAAACACTAAGATTAGCATCAAAAAATATATTTTTTAATTTTTCTAATAGTTCACTCACTAAGTACTTGAACTCCTGCTTCTGTTCTTCTTTTTTTTCCTTGTTTTGTTGTTGCAAATTGTCTAAATTTTCTTTGTCCGTCTGATTCTCAGACTCTGAGCAGTCCATATCCGCATAAACATTTTCTGCTATATAAATTCTTTTCTTTTTCTTCTTCTTCTTCTTTTCTTTGCTTCCTTCTGGCGCTGTCAATGGCTCTTGTATAGTAGGTATGCTTTCTTCGTGAGATGGAAAAAAATCGGTTTCAACAATGGGAGCATACACGTATTGTGAGGTTGAGGTTAGATGTTCATTATAATTTTGTAAAGGAGCTGGTGACGGAGGGACAAACATATTAATTGCCTTTCTATATGAACAATTAAATTCTGCCATAATTTCGCGTATCCTTTTTTCTTTTTTGTATATACTGCACTCTTTATCTAACGCCATATGGTTACCGGAACAGTTAGAACACTGAAAATTTATTGTTTCACAATTATGGTGGTTTTTAGTACATTTAGGACAAACTAATTTATTAGAAGGACATGTTCTCGTGGTGTGACCGAACCTCCAACATTTAGAACATTGAGTAACTGGGAAGACATATTGTTCAACTTTTATTCTCAAATCAAGAAGATAAATATATTCAGGTAAAGTAGGGCCTTTAAATCCAACCTTGATGGTGTTACTCGGTGTCCACTTATCTTCCATTCGGCGGTTTAATCGTTTCACTAAAATAATTTCTTTATCACATTCAATATGCTTTAACATTTCTTCTTCTGTTAAGTCCGTCTCAATATTTTTAACTATTCCATACGATAATCCAACTTCCCAAGTCTTCTGGCACCTCCATCCTAATTCCGTAAATGTTTTACATGTCAATAGTTTTTCCGCGTTGCATTCACTATTGAAAGTTATGTGTATTTTATAATTATTTATATATTTTACTTTTAAAATACCTAATATGTTTTGTTCTCGCAATAGCTTTGCCAGGGCAAACTGTTTTGGAAGCGCCTGTTTACTCGAAATGCATATTTGTATCGAATCTTCTTGTATATTTTCGGTCATCTTAATCTTTTTTTTATCGCGTTTATTTGTTTGTTGCCGCTCCTCACTATTATCAGATTTATCGGCATCCCAATCTCGTTTTCTCCTCATTTCCTGAATATCCATATCCTGTTCCTTATATTGTGTTTTGTCATCATAATTAATTTTATCTTCTAGGTTATGTTCTTCACTGCAGTTAATGTCGTTAGACAACATGTCTGTATTCAATAAATAGTCCTCAGCCATAGTCAATACAGTTCATTGTAATTTACGCGCGAAACACAATAAACGGCGGTAAGACGCGACGAAATAACCGGTTGTAGATTGCAACTCACTCACGTCCGTTCGCACCGATTAGATGTTAGCACTGTGAATTTATTCTTATTGCAATAGTTACTGTACGATGTACTATTGAATACCTTGGCTGTCGTCATCATTAACGGTTTACAATAAAGTTATAATTTATCCTTATCCTGATAGCATAATCCAAACCAACAATAATATTTTTATTTGCTCTTTAGAGCCACAGAATCTGGTAATAACAAAGCAACTTTAAAGTAATCATCTATAATCTCGAATTCATATTCCGTTTCAGACATGTCCATTAGTTGGCCTTCCCGAATATCCCCTAATACCTGTGCCATAACTTTGCTAATTCCTATAGGCACGTAAAAGGGAAATTAACCCACTGTTCTTAATTACATTTTCGCATGCTTCACTTTCGCTTAAAAGGGTCGCTTTGTACACAATTTACCCAACCCGCCTCACTCATTCAAATAGCTGAAAGTTTCGTACTAACTTTTTAATATTAATGTTAATATTTTACGTCTGTGCTATCCCAGGTTGAAGTAGGCCAGATTAAATAATTCAGTGTTTTGGGGATTCTGCTGATAAGTAATTGGTTTGTTTTGTGATTGTTATTATTGTTGGAGAGCCCAAGTAGGCATTTACTCGGACGCGTGAGAAGAATGGGGGGAATAGCTTGTACTCTGTTCAGATTCTCTACCAAATCTGAGTTTTCTAGCAGTCTAGGCGCATGCTTTTGGGACAGCTATATTTTTGTTTTTAAAAAGCTGCTACCTGCTTATGTCACTGCTCGTCAGAATTTTGTATTAATTTTTATTGAGAATTTTACGTCAGTGAAATCATCATTATTGAATGCCATTATCATTGATCACGTATAAAAATGGTCTGTATGTATCTTATACGATTTTAAATGTACCTCTGAGATTCTACAGTAAAATGTTACTTGGATTTATTTTTCTCATCAATTTTATTTTGTTTCATCCCATTATTATCTTATTTAACATTGAACAAAATTGCTGTGATAAATCCCTTAGGGCTGGAAACGTTAGCAACTCCCTTGGTGTTATGTTACTTCCATTGACGACGTTAACAATTATTCACAACTTGTTACATTTGCTTGTTTGTCATCCTATTAAATTATGTTCATCGCTTGCTCAAAAAGGAGTTAGTGTTTTATCTTGAAATTGATCAGAAACTCCGTAATTTACAGCGTAAAGGACAAATATCTAAAGTAGTTCTTTACCACGGAACCAATGAACTCCATGTTTTTCATCACTGTCATGACATCTAAGGCAATGACTATCAAGAATAAGACTGACTTTCTTTATTCGGTTGCATCAAAATATTAGTTAAAGTAAACGGTTTTTGTCAAATTAACAACAATAAAAACATTGATTTTAACATTTTAACAATTATGTCGTAATGCATTGCCATGGTTGCAAGTGAATAATGAACATCTGACAGTAACGATAACTTTAACCTGAGCCTCTTGAATGGCAACAATTAACAGTTAAAGTTAGGGGGTCATTTAATAATAGGCTGGGTTGCATCGTCTTACTTTAACATATCTGTTAAAATACCGGTTAAGAAAAAAAACATGTTGCGTCATTTGAAAATTGGAAAATGACATAATTTTAAAATTAAAACCTTAACCGTAACTGGCCGAGCTGCGCTGGTTAATGTTAACCTCAAAATTATCTGTCAGATGATAATAAACTGTCACCCCTGGTAACTTTAAAAACGTCAAATAATGTACTGGTGCAACCTAACTTCAACGTACGTAACTTCACGCCTGTAATCTTCGAAGGGGTAGGCAGAGGTAAATACATGCATTCAAGCATACATGCAAAGACCCACGATTCCCTAGTTCTAACAAATATTGAGATGCAACCGAACCTTAGTGGAAAATAAATGACTTTGACAAAAATATCAACAAATATGACCCGTTTTATCTATTTGCGTCACACAAATTCGGCAATTACACTCAACCCTATTGCATCAAAGCGAACTCAAAGGTTATCAATCATCTGTCAACCCTGAACCCACGACAAGTGCTTTTCACATTGAATGCTTAAAATTTAACGACCTACTGAATTTTCTTGATGTTTTTTGATAATGGGGATGTTGGCTATTTTTTACTGTAGTAAATTAAAAGAATTCAAACAGTATAGAAAACATAAGTAAATACATTGTCCTTGAAATCTTTAGACTATGACTCATATTTTTAAGCTATAACGATTAAAAACGATGCGATTCATGAAATTAATCAAAATAGTCCTATAAAATAATAGTAACTTTCAAACAATAAAATGATACAAAAATAATATAAATATTGGTCATCTTTTTATTTATTCCCATTAAAACATGTATGTCAATTCTACCGTATGTATCCTGTTGCTGGAGTAAATAATTAGCGTGAATATTATGCTGGTGAAACAAATGGTTAAATATTAACAGTCTTATTCATAAAAAACGCTTATAGAAGGTTTATAGCATTCATTAGTTAAAATGCTCTATAAGCCTATAAACGTTCTATAAAATTGTTTATTCATAAACGTTCTATAAACCTTCCATAGTTAAAATTCTGCTAATAGACAAAATGTTGCCAGTGCAAGGAACTCAGTGGACAAATGGATCCAGCAAGAAATCAAGCACGCCAAATTGTCTACAAATTACGTGTGAAAATGATCTTATTTCGAATAAAAAGAAAAAATCAACGTCACAGGTGACATAAAGTCATGTCAAGTCATTCCTAGCTTCATTCCATTAATCTACCGCAACGACCGCAACCAAGACCGCTGAAATTGCCGTTTTGGTGAAAGCACAAAATATTGGTGGATCGGAGTGGACGCAATGTGGTCGCGAACAGTGACGTTATTTATGACGTCAAACGACCGCTCGCGACGACCACGGGCCTCAGGTGGAACAATACACAAGGCGTTACGGTCGTTGTGGTCGATTAATGGAACGCGCCCAATGTCAATTTCAACAATCAGCTGTTGAATGTCGGCCATCTTTTTTCCTTATAGCACTGTTATAGTAGGGTTCTGGCCTCTATATTTTTATAGTGGGTTTATAAAGTGCTTTAGCGCTAAAATGCTATTATGAATAACGTTTTTCTTAAAATATACTATAGCGAGCTCTTAGAGGTGTTATAACTTTTTATGAATAAGAAGAATGACCGTAAGAATTTGTGTGAAATATTCTTCAAACAAATTGATAAAATATGAAAATAGGTCCAAGCATAGTAAGTATATAAAATTATTACATATTTGAAATGTTTATTAATTCTCGCATAAAATTGAGGGGGGGACTGTTTTATTTACCCAAATTCTCTGTCAGTCTAGAACATCATTTTGAATACTTCCTATTTGTTCCTTCTTTAACTGTCCCTGGAGTGTCAAATGGGATTACTTTCCAATTCGTCAACGGGGTGATGAAACGCCCCATTTGTCCACTTCGATTTTGTGCTAGAGGAGACAACTGGGTGATCACAATTTCCCAGGCTATTACGACATCACGAAACCTTAATTTAGTAACAATTTGATTCATGGACAGATGCTTACGTTCCTGAGATTCGTGTCTGGAACTCGACCACTAGTATTCATAACATAAGTATACCTTTAAGGAAGGAAGCATTTGCCGTAACTGATTTTGATACCGAGGACCAAAACCAACACTTTGCTATATATTAATAAAAACTGGTGGCAGTGGGCAGGCCTCATAGCTCGAAGAACCGCAGTTAGAGGAAAGAGGCTCTCGAATGGCAACCGTGTATCGGAAGACGAAGCATAGGCAAAACCGTGTGGCCCGCCACGAGGTGGACTGACGATCTGGCGAAGATCGCGGGCAATCTCTAGATGAGGGCGACCTAAAATCATTCGTTGAGGGAGACTTTCTTTACAGCAGTGGACGTCTTTCGATGAAATTATGAATGCAACTATACAAGCCATACTCATTGGATTCTACGTTGTAACTGATGTTAATTATAAACGTGAAATGTAATGTATAGTCTATCAAATTCAGCTCTTCGTTTACACGATACTTGTTTGTGTATAATGAAAGTTGTAGAACCCATTCAAAGAGATTACCTGGAGCGGTATCGTATGAGTGTAAAGCACTTTTAATGCTCCCACGAAGCGTACGCAGTCGGCTTAACTTTATAATTTGACGATGAACGTCGTCGTAACGCTAATCGTGTGTGCTCGTGGAGACAGAAAAACCTTGTTATCAGACATTTTATTTGGAGTGAGTACTAAAATAGAAACTTTTAGAGTGAGCTTGACATAACATCGTATCTTAATGAGAACTACATTCCTTTTTTGCGCTGTGGATTGTAATCGTAAACGGGAGAAAAAAATCCACCATTTCCGCACTTAAAAAAAAAGCGAAAAGTATTCTGAAATGTTAAAAACAAATACATGGAGTTTTGGCGGGAACCTTGAAAGAGGCGTATGATGCTCTTATTTTATTTATTTTCTTGGTGTATTTTTAAGCTATCTATCTATACAAATAAATAAAATTGGAGTGTCTGCTTGTAATATTAAAATAACCGTTTTTTACTAAATGCATATGTATGTATACACGATACACATACCAAAACAACATTTTTTACCATTTTTGTCTGTCTGTCTGTCTGTTTGGCGGGGCTAATATTGGGAACGGCTGGACAGATTTTGACGGGACTTTCACTGGCAGATAGCTGATGTGATAAGAAGTAACTTAGGCTATTTTTATCTCCATACATCCATATATACATACATACCTACATACAAATAAGTAGAATTGGAGTGTATCCGACTTTGACGGGTTTCCACGGGTAGGTAGCTGATGTAATAAGGAGTAACTTAGGCTACTTTTATACTATCTGCGCCCACGACTTCGTCCGGGTAGATACTGAACAATCATATTTTTTCTCACGTGGTCGAAGTCGCGGGCACTGCTAGTATTGAATAAAGTTAGTGGCATTTTGTTTGATATAGGTTTATTACAGTGCCCGTGTATAGTGAATAGAATAACAATGCAAAAACACGACCTTTCGAGGTTGCCTCCAAAACTTCATTGTAAATGTTCTGGTAAAGTAGCCATCGCTTTACTCGAATATCTTGACTGTAACTCACTTAACTGACATATTAAACTTAATAAATAATTGACTGACTATATTATACTTACTTTTACGCTGCTTAAATAAATACGAAATATCGTTTTACTTGACACTGGCAATATGCGTAATAGCGATGCCATAATAAAAAAAAAACAAATACATGTCGTAAGGTTATTTTGGACTTTACATGTGTTGGTGTACCTATCTATTCAGTATAAGTTACTGAATATTTGAGTGCGTTAGTGTGAGGAAGGATATGGGATTAGGGGTGGGTAATCTATTCATTGGATAGCCCAGACGGATAGGGTATGAGATTCATTAATTTTCTTGCCTTAGAAAGGCCTTGTATAATATACACATATGTGAATGTTTACGCTATTTCACACATAGTCATAAGACATATTTTTGTCAACCAATGGTTTCAAATCAAATGAATACAAATTGTTTTTTTTTTCAAAAAAACTCTTTTGAGTTGTCATTTTACAAACTATCCAAAATTACTTTAAATGCTAATTGAATAGATATACAGAATCCAAAAAAAAATGTTGCATATCGACCTCAGGAAGGAGACTTCGGCTTATTTCGGATCTGTAGAGCGTTATTTATTTATTTATTTATTTATTTATTCTTTTATGTATGCACAGAAATTATACATAAGGCGGACGTTATCTTTTTCGCACCTTACCTATATGACGTTTGGCCACCATTTTGATCAACTATTGACCAATACCGGACTATTAGTGCTTACATAGACAGTGTGCAGCAGAGATAACGCTCTACGAAGTCGAAACTAGCCGATTGTCACTTTCACAGACTCGATGTGCAATATTTCTTGATGAGCACTGTAATGAGTTTAAATTCATCTAAATCTATACAAATAAATAAAATTGGAGTGTCTGTTTGTAATATTAAGATAACCGCTTTTTACTAAATGCCTACGTATGTATACACGGTACATATACCAAAACAACATTTTTTTACTTATTTTTGTCTGTCTGTCCGTCTGTCTGTCTGTCTGTTTGGCGGGGCTAATCTTGGGAACGGCTGGACCGATTTTGACGGGACTTTCAGGAGTAACTTAGGCTACTTTCATTCTAGCTGCGCCCGCGACTTCGTCCGCGTGAGAATTTATGATTGTTCAGTATCTACCCGGATGAAGTCGTGGGCGCAGCTAGTATGAAAGTAGCCTAAGTTACTCCTTATTACATAAGCTGTCTGCCAGTATATAATTATAAATAATAAAATTTAAATAACAAATAATATTATTGACATTTTAATGTAAATAATATAAAGATAATTCTCAAGACAAGACAAGAGATAAGCCAATTACATACTAATATGCTGCTAAAACTATCGGAAAAGCACGTAGCCAGCTATTGACGTTATTTACAGGTTTTCGCCAGCTTCACACATTGCAGAATTTATATTTACCTACAGATTTTTGTGCATTTTGGCGGTAATATTTTTATTTTTTTAATAAAATACGCTTACACTCACAGCCCCATTGTAGGTATAAACCTGTGTCGTGGATGCCGTTGTACACATACGACACATACACAAACACCCAGACCGGAAACAAATACCTGTAGGCCATACAAATATTTATCCCGGTGCGAGGATCGAACCCGCGACCCTTCGAATCAAACGGTCATCTCACACCGCTGGACCAACCGGGTCGTCAAAAATGTATGTATCTTCACGCCAAGTCCTTACGGGGTAGGGAGAGAGTGTGAAGCGCTAGATATCCCGGTCCTGACACACCTCCCGTGCTTCTTCTACATTCATCATTCTCTTCATACATGCACGCCGATTTTTTAAGAATATTGAAAGCCGGTATTGAACCGTACTCAATATATCACAGAGTACACACAGATACAAATAAACACAAACTTTGACCTAAATATATCAAAGTACTAGACAGGACATAGACATTCCCCTTGGTGGTGCGGTTCCAGTTTTCAGATGTCAACTTACCACACTTTCCCAAAGTGACATGACAGATGACGTGAAAACGTCTTACATAAATATCTGTTAAACCAATTTAAAAATGGAACTAGTTGTTTGTTCCTGGTGTCTTCTTTAAATGTTAACTTCATTTACATAGAAATCATTTGAAGCAGACAGAATATCGAATTTCTTTACAATATGACAGACAGAACTATCCACCCACAAAGATTATTATTTTATTTAAATTGTTAAAAACGGAATATGAATGATAGTATCATAATAAGATTAAAATACCTTTGACTGGAATTGTAAATACATTCTAGTTTCATTTCACACGGTGATACATTCAATACAAAGAAAAAGATAATGGTAAAGAATTTCATATGTATATTTGAAATGATACGTACTGAGATTTTTAAATTCCCTTTAATCTCACTGTTACGTGTACCGTATCGGATCTGGCGTGTTCATATTTCTAAAGGTTTTATTTGAAAAGAGAAGAAATAAATCTAAGCACTTGTCGATAATACTGTTATGGATTTTCATGAAAGGATTTTTTCTGCTAGCCTGTATATTATGAAACTAAAGGTTATTGTTTAAAGACAAAACGTTGGCTTTAACCTGTTTATGTGCTATATTAATATGGACAGCAAAAATTTGACATTAATAAGAAATTAATAAGACTCCAGTCTCATATAGATTGGTAGGTTTTCGTAACAGCTAATCTTTCTTTTTAACCGACGAAATAAACGGAGGAAGTACATATTTTTTATGAATGCATTTTTGATGATGGAAACGTTTTTAATTCACTTGGATAGTAAGTGACGACTGCAGCCTACAGACATGTGCACAAAACCGGAGGTAATTATGCAAAAGTGTTGCTACCTCTTTGGCCTAAGCAACAACACTGGAACCACCAGTAAATGAAACAAAATCTCACAGTCGTTCTATATAAATGTAAATAACAACCATAGAAACCATTTATGATCTCAGTTCATGATTATTATCAGATACTTGGCGTTGTTTTTAATTTATATATATATTCTAAGTTACATACAAGAGCGGCGCACTTTGGTAGTAAGCTCCAGCTTAAGGTCCCATTAGTGCGGTGGAGAAGTGACGGATGTTTCATATTTTCACCGCTCCGTTAATTTTGATCCCTGAGCACAGTGCACGCGATATGAAATTCAAACAATCTAATTGTCATTGCATGTCTAGTGCCACGGCTCTTAATCCTATCAAATTCCACTCTTAAGGTACTCCTACACATCGATGTGTATAACAAAGATTAGAATGAGGCATAACATTTATGGTCCAATTATTTAAAAACTGAATATAAAATCAAAAGCCGATTATAAAATCAGAATCATTTGGTAGCCTTTTTACAATTATAATATAGACACAACCTAATGCACCACAATAGACACAACTTAATACACCTAACGCGGGACGCTGGGCGTCGGAACGCTGGGCGTCGGGACGCTGGGCGTCGGGACGCTGGGCGTCGGGACGCTGGGCATCGGGACGCTGGGCGTCGGGACATTGGGCGTCGGGACGATGGAAGTCGGGACGCTGGCCGTCGAGACGTTGGGCCTCGGAACGCTTGGCGTCGGGACGCTTGCCGCTTGGCGTCTGGACGCTGGGCGTCGGAACGCTTGGCGTAGTGACGATGGGCGTCGGCTCTCTAGAGGCTGGGCGTCGGGACGCAAGGGCGTCGGGACGCTTGGCGTGGGCAGGCTTGTCTTCGGAGCGCTGGGCGCTGACGCTGGGCGTCGGGACGCTGGGCGTCGGGACACTGGGCGTCGGGACGCTGGGCGTCGGGACGCTGGGCGTCGGGACGCTGGGCGTCGTCACGCTGGGCGTCAGGACGCTGGGCGTCGGGCGTCTAGAGGCTAGGCGTTGGGACGCTGGCCATCGAGACGTTGGACCTCGGAACGCTGGGCGTCGGGACGCTTGGCGTCGGGACGCTTGACGCTTGGCGTCGGGACGCTGGGCATCGGAAAGCTTGGCGTAGTGACGCTGGGCGTCGGGACGATGGGCGTCGGGACGCTGGGCGTCCTGACGCCTGCCTCGGAGCGCTGGGCGTCGGGATGCTAGGCGTCAGGCCGCTGGACGCTTGACGCTTGGCATTCGGATGCTGGGCGTTGGGACGCAAGGGCGTTGGGACGCTTGGCGTCGGCAGGCTTGCCGTCGGAGCGCTGAGCGCTGACGCTGGACGTCGGGACGCTGGGCGTTGGGACGCTGGGCGTCGGGACGCTGGGCGTCGGGATGCGGGCGTCGGGACGCTGGGCGTCGGGACGCTGGGCGTCGGGACGCTGGGCGTCGGGACGCTGGGCGTCGGGACGCTGGGCGTCGGGACGTTGGGCGTCGTCACGCTGGGCGTCGGCAGGCTTGTCGTTGTGGCGCTGAGCGTCGGGACGCTAGGCATCGCAACGCGAGGCGTCGAGACATTAGACGCTTGGCGTCGAGACGCTAGATTCTAGGCGTCGGGACGCTTGGCGTTGACAGGCTTGTCCTCGGAGCGCTGGGCGTCGGGATGTTAGGCGTCAGGACGCTGAGAGTCGGGACGCTGGGCGTTGGGACGCAAGAGCGTCGGGACGCTTGGAGTCGGCAGGCTTGCCGTCGGAGCGCTGGGCGCTGACGCTGGACGTCAGGACGCTGGGCGTTGGGACGCTGGGCGTCGGGACGCGGGCGTCTGGACGCTGGGCGTCGGGACGCTGGGCGTCGGGACGCTGGGCGTCGGGACGCTGGGCGTCGGGACGCTGGGCGTCGTCACGCTGGGCGTCGGCAGGCTTGTCGTTGTGGCGCTGAGCGTCGGGACGCTAGGCATCGCAACGCTAGGCGTCGGGACATTAGACGCTTGGCGTGGAGACGCTAGATTCTAGGCGTCGGGACGCTTGGCGTCGGCAGGCTTGTCGTCGGAGCGCTGGGCGCTGACGCTAGCCGTCGGGACACTGGGCGTCGGGACGCTGGGCGTCGGGACGCTGGGCGTCGGGACGCTGGGCGTCGGGACGCTGGGCGTCGGGACGCTGGGCGTCGGGACGCTGGGCGTCGGGACGCTGGGCGTCGGGACGCTGGGCGTCGGCCGCTGGACGCTTGACGCTTGGCGTCTGGATGCTGGGCGTCGGGATGCTGTGCGTCGGTCGCTGGACACTAGGCGTCGGGACGCTGGACGCTTGGCATCTGGATGCTGGGCGTCGGGATTCTGGGCGTCGGAACTATTGGCGTCGGAACACTTGGCGTAGTGACGATGGGCGTCGAGACGCTGGGCGTCGGCTCTCTAGAGGCTGGGCGTCGGGACGCTTGGCGTCGGCAGGCTTGTCGTCGGAGCGTTGGGCGCTGACGCTAGCCGTCAGGACGCTGGGCGTCGGGACGTTGGGCGTCAGGACGCTGGGCGTCAGGATGCACAGCGTCGGGACGCTGGGCGTCGGCCGCTGGACGCTTGACCCTTGGCATTTGGATGCTGGGCGTCAGGACGCTGTGCTTCGGGACGCTGGGCGTCAGGACGCTGGGCGTCGGGACGCTGGGCGTCGGCCGCTGGACGCTTGACGCTTTACATTTGGATGCTGGGCGTCGGGATGCTGGGCGTCGGGATGCTGGGCGTCGGAACGCTGGGCTTCGGCCGCTAGACGCTTGAATTCGAGACGCTGGACGCTTGGCGTCTGGATGCTGGGCGTCGGTATGCTGGGCGTCGGAACGCTTGGCGTTGGGACGCTAGGCGTCGGCTGTCTAGAGGCTGGGTGTCGGGACGCTGGTCGTTGGGACGCTGGGCGTTGGGACACTTGGCGTCGGGACGCTAGGCGTCGGGACGCTTGGCGTCGGCAGGCTTGTCGTCGGAGCGCTGGGCGCTGACGTTGGCCGTCGGGACACTGGGCGTCGGGACGCTGGGCATCGGGACGCTGGGCGTTGGGTGTCTTGAGGATGGGCGTGGGGACGCTTTGCGTCGGCAGGCTTGTCGTCGGAGCGCTGGGCGCTGGCGCTGACCGTCGGGACACTGGGCGTCGGAACGCTGGGCGTTAATTTTTCATCGCTCCGTTCATTCTCTTTCAAGCACGAGAAATGGAATTCAAACAATCTAATTATCCTTGCATGTACCAGACGCCACCTAATTTTAATTCTATTAAATTCCGCTCTTGTAACTTAAGAAATATATTTTTGGTGGTCTAAATTCTTTCATTAATTGGATAACAGAGGATTAGCGGTCCTTCTCTCTTAATACGCGATTTCGAAACCAACGTATGTGCGTTGCCAAAGTTCTGTTAATTTTAATAAAATTAAATAAGGGCTAAAAATTCGATATGGGACCATGAAATAAAGTTAACACAAAAATGTTGCACTACGTATGTTGTCAAACTTGTTTTTAAAAAATTGTAAATAACGAACACTTTTTTTTGTGATTTTATGCAACTTTATGGAACAAAATGATATACTTACAATTAATACGATAACAACACAATCAAACAAATCATAGCTTTTGTTGTCATTATCATTCCTCCATTTTAGAGCTTCTACCAGCTACTTCAAAAGACCTTAACATATGGTTACAGAATGTTAACGATGTTGTAATGGTTTTATATTATTTCGCATACATGCTTGTGAAATATATTTTATTTATAGAAAAATGGAAAGAAAAATTTGACTTCAGGCGAGACTCGAACTCGCGGCCTACTGGGAATCTAGTCCAGCTGCTCTTCCAATTGAGCTACTGAAGTCCTGCCTGATTTGTCAAATCTTTCCTTCACATTTATTGCATTGCTTTATGGTACCAGTAGCGCCATCTATTGCCAAACTATGCTAGTTAGGCAACCGATATAATAGACTTTGCAGTTTATTGAATATCGTAAAGAAGTCCCTTTTACCCTTAATAATTGTTTTATATTATTTCGCATTGACACATGCTTGTGAAATATATTTTATTTAAAGAAAGTAGCTAGCTCAGTTGGAAGAGCGGCTGGACTAGATTCTTTAAATAAAAGATGTTGTAATGAATTGAAATAATGCGTTATATTCATATTCGTAACATTCTTAACATGTTGTAGCAAATATTACACTGTTATAAAACGAAATCCTGCTACACAATGTTTTACAACGTTATATAACTATTGTGTAAGTGTCCGCTTTTATCGTAAGAACTATTTTATGATAAACAGTGTAACAGTAAATTATGAGCAAAATTGTGAAAACTGTTGCAAGTTTCATAATTTTTCATCGCTACGTTAATTGTCTTTCCTGTGAGACAGGGATGTGGAACTCAAACAATCTAATTAGCAATTGCCGCTCATCTTCATTTCTTTAAAATTAAATTTATTGAAGGTCTACCAATTCTTTTTCTCAATTGGATATTGCATCAAACAGAAAAAGAGAGGGCAATCGTTGTTTTTAAGTGTGTTTATCCAAAACCAACGCATGTATTAAAGGATAAGTCAATTTTATTACAATGACTGCAAATGAAACTGGTCAGTGTTCGTTATTATTGCAAAGAGTGATATTCTTAATGAGTTTTCTCTTAGTTTGTCCCAAGAGGGTATTACTGCTTGCTTTGATAATCATGTTCAATACAGAGATATTATTAAAAGAGCATTTGTTATTCCTTAGGGCGTTGCAGAAAACTATAAATGTAAATGAAAAGCAATTATTATGGAGGAATTCAAATTGGGACAGTCATATTAGCTTTATAAAAAGCACTCAACCTTACATTTTTTTACGTAAGTAAGGTGGCGAACCAACTTGAAGCTCACATTGATATTAAGTTATTATTGATAATAACTGCAGCCTATAGACGTCTACACAAAAACGAGAGGTCAATATGCAGATGCGTTGCCACCCCTGAGACCTTAGTTGTTTTGTCTCTGTGATAGTTATTACGGGGTCATACATTACCATCTAACCGGAACACGGTAGTCCTAGTAGAAATATAATTTACACTTCTAGCCGAAAATTTTAAACTGGTGGTAGAGCTCCAGTGACGGAGCTCGCGGGCGTAGGCATCACTGCATTACCTAATATACTTGCCGCTAAATGATAGTGTTCAGCACTATCGTGTTCCGATCAGGTGGTAATGTATGGCACGCGCTACGACCCTGTAATTTCCAGCACAGAGGCATAACACCTTAGTCCTCAGGAGTGGTAACGCATCTGCATTTTGATCTTGGTCTTTGTGTGGGTGTCTATAGGCTACAGTCATCACTTAACATCAATTGAACTGCATGCTTGTTTGCCACTTCCATTACATAAAAAAAATTACACCTGCAAATAATAAAAATGCTCAAGTTGCTGACATGCCGCCAAAAATTTTTTCTGACTTGCAATGAGTAAAGCCGCCAACTAACCCGCCGACAAAAGGTTGCCGACATAGGTCGGCGGCCCGGCGGGCTCAGTATGTATTGCGCTTAAAACACCAAGTTTGTTTCAAATTTAAAGAGACTATTCATTACTTTAAAAATATAAGATTTGGTATTTCTCCAAAACCATTTTCGCAACAAGGATGTATGTACAGTCACACATTTACTAAAACTCAGCATTTCAAGAATTATTATTCTAGTTTCACGTAGAATTGAACCTATTGACATTTATCAGGCACATATCCAAGCTTTGGACCGCATTCTTCCACCTCATTACCTAATCTATCGGCCGCTAAATGGTTGTGTTTAGTGCGACCGTATTCCGGTTAAATGGTAATGTACGGTCCCGGCCCCGACACAAAGGAAAAATGGTTAAAGCCTTAGTGGTAACAAATCAAATGCACTGAGTTCAGACCTCTGGTTATCGATTAGTCCTTCGTATAAATACGGAATTTAGCTTGAGATTGAATTAAATAAAGGAGATTGGCGAAATTTGGCCCACGAACTTACCGCGGACAGGAATGAAAGCTATATTAAAATAAATATCTTTTTTTTTTCATTAAACGTATGATTGCAGGAGATCCGAAACCGATGGGTAATGAGATGTAACAATAAAAAGAAGTTCAACGATAATAAATGTCCTACCGCCATATTTAATAAGGATGCCAGTTAGACCAAAAAAATATTTCTTAGAAATCGATTTAAATCGTAAATACTCTGGAATCGATTCAGAGCAATACTTGAAATCTTTGAAAAATCCTACTAGTTGGACCTTTAATCGTAAATACACATAACATATTTATGACGTTATATAGTTTAGTATAAATTCAGTTTTGGTAACTTCACGTTTATTTTTCAAAAGAATAAGTTTTACAAAAATCGATAAAAATCGAACTTAACCGTAAACCATAAACACTTATTCGATTAAATTGATTTGAAATTGGAATCCCTAGTTTTTGACAGCTATGATTTTTGTTTTTGTTGTTCGTTTCTGCCCTTGTGGTCCGTGAATACTGGTAGCATTTTAGTTACTTTTTACTTTTACTTTTCTAATAGGGATATCAGTTCAAATAAGTATTCTCACTGTTCAAGCTTCCTGGAACATAATTACATAGGTATTGTACTTACATGGGTACATAACACCCCTATTAGATACTTAAACATAACCTCAAATATCTTTGGATTCCCGTCGATTATGGTTTCTTCTATTTATTCTTTGTTGATGGCATAATTTTAAGAATATTTTAACAATATTACCATTCTGGTCCGCCAACCTTTCAGGTGGGCCGGACCTAGTATCGCCGTCTCCTTTATTTTATTGAAATAAAAACCAAAAACTCAAAAAAAAAAATTGTTCATCCAAAAGAATCATATACTTAAGGCAGTGTATACTAGTTTCTCTATGTATATATCGGCAGGAGGCCTCTCCAGTCAGGACATCTAGGTAGTGGTGTGGGCGTGTCTCTTCCATAAGCCGACATGTTATTCTATTTGTGGGCATCTGTAGGTGGGTACTCGAGCGGATGATGAAATAAAGCACAGGTTGGCAGAAGAAAGTCGTATATTGCCAAAGAGCCGCCCATTCGACATATATATGACGTCTCTAATTTTATATATATGCATATGAATCTTGTGATATTAATCACTGCTGGGATTCCATCAATCCAGTGACCAATAAACGGTATCAGTCATGGACGACGTCATCTCTGCTATTGGTTCAACGAAAATTAAATAAATATTGCTCTCAAAAATGACGAAAGTAAGTGAGTATCTTACCACCTTTGATACGATCATCATCGATACATCATACTGAAGCATCGAAAGCATTTCCAATTGTTTTTTTTTTATATTCAGGGATCAAACCTAGATCTTCAGTTCCTGGTAGCACGGACAAGCTGTCCCTAAGCCATCGAAGTACGTAGTCTAATAAATAATAACAAGAAATAATGTTTACGGATGTTGCATTGAATTGAAGACTGAGTGGTGTGGCAATATATTTTAGCCCTCTAAGTTGATATCATCAATACGAGCAATATGTTTCACCCTCCGTCTGGTTTTTAGGGTTGAAATTTATCTCTGCTAATAAATTACGACGCGCCTTGCTTACACAAACACGGTGTTCGCACCACATTTTTCATTCCTGCACGCATCTCGCTCCTAAGATACGTTTACGTAATGTAAACAAATTATAGTATCAATTTTTTCTTTAATTGTTTCAAATATTTATATATGTATACTAGCTGAGCCCGCGACTCCGTCCGCGTGAGAATTTATGATTGTTCAGTATCTACCCGGACGAATTCGTGGGCGCAGCTAGTATAAAAGTAGCCTAAGTTATTTCTTATTACATATGCTATCTGCCAGTGAAAGTCCCGTCAAAATCGGTCCAGCCGTCCCCGAGATTAGCGGGAACAAACAGACAGACAGACAGACAAAAATTGAAAAAAATGTTGTTTTGGTATATGTACCATGAATACATACATATGCATTTAGTAAAAAAACTGTTATTTTTATATTATTACAAGCAGACACTCCAATTTTATTTATTTGTATAGATAAAAGCGGAAGGTCATTCACACACTCACTCATCGCAAAATTTCAGAAACTACTTTACATCTTCACAAAGTCTGAAACAAAATCTATACGCTAAGATATATCAAACGCAATTGATTTAAATGCGGAATTTAAAAGGATTCTAAACAATAATAATATGTACACAGTTAAATATATTATTGCACTAACAATGTCCGAAATTATAAAAGCAAATATAAGCAAATATAAAAAAAAATCTGTTAAAAATGAATTCGGTGTATTCAAATTACTTTCAAGTATAAACTTGGCCCGATTAAAGCAACAGAATTGGGGGATTACCTAAAATACAATTTCAGTTTTATAAAGATAAAAAGTATTAGACATTAAGAAGTTTTTCATGACTTTTTAATTATAACACGAAACTTAATAACAAGGCTACAAAATGAATAGAGAGGTCGTGAGAAAGCGCTTTTCGGTCTCGAGTTCCGACCTCGGAGCAGAATATAACGACCTAGTTAGAAGTTTCGATACAACAAAGGCTTAGGTCAAAAGTCACTCATAATGTTATTTAAAATTTCACACAATAACGAAATAATAATTATCGGATTTCAGGCACTTACAGTTCTGTCTTAGAGATTTCCTTTAAGCCTTAATCGGGTTATAAATATAAAGGCAAAGAGATTATGGAAAATATATTTTACAAAAAAAGTTTCAATCTTAGTTTCGAGATAAATTATTGACAGTTAAACGTTTTATCTTTTTTGGAAAGTTTTGTCATAGTTAAAGCTATAATAATCGGCTAAGAGCACGTCACGCGTGCACAAGTTTACAGGGTGACGTACAATTAAAGAAATCCTGGTAACTTTGACACCATATATTATTCATACATCAGTAATTCTATAAGTTAAGAAGTAAACTGTTTTTTTTTGTCAAAATTTTATGTCCATAGATAAAAAAGGGAGAAAGAAGCGAAAATAAAAAAGGGAAGAGCCTTCTTTATTTTTGAATCTCCTCAAACTCTCCGAAAGTAATTAGTATCGTGGTATAGTGGTGTGTTCCGGTCAGGTAGTTATGTACTGCTCTGTAATTTCCGGCACGTATGCATAACACCTTAGAACTCAGAAGTGGCCACGTCATCATCATCATCACTCCAGCCGAAAGACGTCCACTGCTGGACAAAGCCTTCCCCTAAGATGCCCACAACAGTGTTGTGCGTCATTAGGGGAGAATATGCTATAATCGTCACACTTGGCAGGCAAATTGGCGATTGCAGTGGCAGTAGTTCTATCGCGGGACGTTAATCGTGTCGCGACAAATCTCCTTTGAAAACGATGTTTTGTCGATGTTTATAAGCTACAGTATTTTTGCTTACCATCAATATATACTGTTTGCATGCCACTTTATGACATAAGAAGAGTTATTAAGCAATCCTTGTGCTTCTCACAATAAGACCTTTTTTATATGACACACAATATGTTTTTTTTTAACCCTTTGAAATAAAATTCATTTATTTACGTTACTTTTCTAAGTTTGAGTCACCGTGTTTAAACTCTCGTAGTTTTAAAACAAATAATTTGCGAGACAGGCTCCTTTTACCCTTTTGAGATGAACCTAAAAAAATAAAGAGTACCCATCATCAAATTGTACGTGAGAAAACGTACAGAAAATAACATTGTCGAACTTTTAGAATACATTCAATTATTGCAAGTGTAGACGAAATGATGAGAAGGTTTTCATATAGGTAAACTATAAATTTGGTTTCGTTATTCAAGAGACAAGAATGCAGAAGAGGCACCGCTTTTATTCATATAATTTGACCCACTCAAAAAAACTAAACCAGCAGAACAAATACAAAAAAGGGACAAAAAGTGAAGCCATATTCCCAAGAAGCCAAATCCATATTCAGTACCGAAAAGTTAGCTCGCGTAATTTCTAGTCAAAATTTTTATAATCTTAAAAAATTTTCAAAACTCTTACGTGGGACATATAATGGGTTGCCATTATTATTACGAGACAATACTTTAACAATCCAGATATTTTTTCATAAAAAAATAAAGATCAACGTTCACGTGTCGCAGATTACTAAAAAGTTTTTATGCCTGAAAAATACCATTTTCTGAATTCTGTTCGCCGTTAAAACCCTTTGCAACACCTTCGGGTATTTAGCAATTTACGCCGACGCTTAACATATATCCGAAACCCCAAAGGAAAAATAAACTTAGCCTTTTATTAAACTTCACTTTCAGATTTCGTATTTATTCGCGAAGATACGAAAAGTAATATTTTCCTCCTGTTTGCGTATTCCACAAAGCTTCGCAACTTCAGTTCAAGAATCACAACTGATCGACCTCCACAGAGTTTTGACAATTCTTAAGTGTTTATAAAAATTTGCACAAGAAATTACGTGAGCTAACTTTTCGGTACTGAATATTGATTTAATTGGCTTCTTGGGAATACGAGAATTTTATAATGATCCACTTTTTATCCCTGTTATTTTTATATTCTGCTGGTTTAGTATTGCGTGCGAGTCAAATTCATTTGATTAAAAACATTGCCTCTTCCACATTCATCAGTCTTATTTTTTTAGATTAAATTGCTTTCATTGCTATTGTAATCACTTAATTTGTAAGTAAGAAAAGCTAGTTTGTATATAGTAGTGTATATTACGACCCGGTTGGTCCAGCGGTGTGAGACGACCCGGTTGGTCCAGCGGTGTGAGATGGCCGTTTGATTCGAAGATTCGAAGGGTCGCGGGTTCGATCCCCGCACTGGGACAAATATTGGAATGGCCTACAGATATTTGTATGGCCTACAGATATTTGTTTCGTGTCTGGGTGTTCGTGTATGTGTTGTATATGTACAACGGCACCCACGACACAGGTTTATACCTACTGTGGGGCTGTAAGTGTAAGCGTATTAAAAAATATATATATATGCATTTAGGTAGGTATAATGCATTTATCTCACAGAAGTTTTCTAAATTAATCCAAATATTTCCAATGTAATTAACTATAATTAGCTGTAATTACTAGCAAATAGTTCTAATCCGAAGCGCGCATGGACCCGCGGCTGGTGTAGATCGTAAGCTACGAGTATCTACTCGGTTAAGCGTTACGGGCGCGGTCGGATGTGTGATGGGTGACCGCTTGCAAATTAAAATGCGCGTTTCCGTGCTTCGGAGGGCACGTTAAGCCGTCGGTCTCGGGTGCTATCGATAGATAGCAATCGTTAAACTTTGTCGGAGGCCATAAAGGCAGTTTGAAAACATCCGACAGCGGGTTGGCCACTAACCCGTATCTCCACCAATCCGTATTGGAGCAGCGTGGTGGAGAAAGCTCCAAGCCTCTCCAAGCCTACAAGAGAGACTCGTGCCCAGCAGTGGGACGTATAATGGGTTGCCATTATTAATTAAATTTCCAATCCATTCACACTGTATCACCTAATTCCTAATGCGATAATAAATTAAAACAGATTATTTATCCACTGTAGCTACAATAAATTTTCTATTGTGCCCCCATTTATCCGCACGTTAAGCTGGACATGGCCTGTACGTTTATCCAACTATATATCTTGAGTTTCACTATTTGCCAAATATATCAAGCCTATTTAATACAGTAAATTATCACTTTTTTACCACCCTTTCATATTGTTGCGTGTGTATCGAACATTTATCATAATGCGTACTTGTTTAATAGTTGACCGATTATAATATATTTGCTGTTAAAAATAAAATAAAATACGCTTACGCATACTGTGCTTACACTCACAGCCCCTCAGTAGGTATAAACCCGTGTCGTGGGTGCCGTTGTACACATACAACATATACACAAACACCCAGACCCGAAGCAAATATTATAGATATTTGCTTCGGGGTGTTTATTGATGGTGTGGTGTGATTATTTGTTTCTGGGTGTTTATACAAATATTTGTCCCTGTGCGGGGATCGAACCCACGACCCTTCGAATCAAACGGTCATCTCACACCGCTGGACTAATCAGGTCGTCAATTATATAATATTTAGCTTGTATGGTAGTGAGTGCGTGTGTGTTGAGCTGCTAAAAAAAAAATCAACCATGTCCATAGCTCGTTGAGCGACTTTGAGCTTTTTAATTAAACCAACACTAAAAGACCATAACGATGAATACTTAGATTTAAAATCAAGATGCTATTTTTGAATTTACTCAAGCACGTCAGATTAAGATATGCGTGATACCTTGAGTAAGCAACGGGCTTACCTCCAATAAATCTAAGGTTTGTATATAGAGCCGCGCCCGAAGGGTAGCCCTTAAAAAAATTCAAAAGGGTTGCTACAAGTTTACTCATCTGCCGGATAGTCTGAATTTTGGATAAGAGCATTGTTTGCAAAATATCTAACACGCTCTTTGTCCCATGATGTTGATAAAGCGCCCTTTTCAAAAACATTTGTCTCTTTCAAAAATGAAGGTGAAAAATTACTCAAGAATATCAAATACTCAGAGAGAATGTAAAATGAACCCTATCAAAGCTCCCATCCAAAATTCTGACGATTTGGATGCGAGGCAAGCTCATGGCAGTAGCCCTAAGGGTTCGACCCTTTGGGAATCTTAGATTTGGTGGAGGTACTGAACAGGGTGCAAGGTATCTCCTCGGTAAGGTAATCTGACGCGCTAGAGTAAATTCAAAAATCCCCTCTTGGGCTCCCCTCCTATTACTGTAGGCCATATAATACAATACGATTATATTATTATCTACACTTCTTAACTTAAATAAAGGAGTAAGTATGAACGCTGCGCTAATTAAGAGGCTTTCACAGGTCTAAAAATTGCTACTGTAAATCGTTCTACTCGTATTAATTTGACAGAAGTTAAGCTGGCTTTTAACATGAAATTAATTAGAAACGTTTTAACAGGAAAGACGATAAGACACAAAATATCAATCTCGTATATCATTTGAAAGAGAGATACTTGTATTAAATTTATTATATATATGTATAATTACTAATTAAATAAACATACTTCTACTGTAATACAGAAAAATATAGAGTACTTTTAAATAAAACTCATTACAAAGGTTTTATTTGTAAGAACTAGAAGTAAATTCGATACTTACTAATGTTATAAATGTAAATTTGAAAGCCAATACCTAGAGATGAAATTTAACAACAAAATAATTAGGGTCCAGCGAAAGTATGTAATTTTTTACGTTACTTTTTTATGTTAAAACTAAAGACCGGACTCGCAGAAAAAATTACTTGATATTATACGGAGAAGTTGTATTTTTTATGTACACATTTCTCATTTTCATTTATATATTCAATCACGTAAATTGTAAATATTTAATGACCTATTTGGGTGATATGTCATAACTTTTGAATCGTATGTATGTATCTTCAAACTCAGTCCCCTACAGGGTCGGTAGTGAGAGTGGAGTGCCAAATGTCCCGGTTTTTACACACACCTCGTGTCAACTTTTATACCGGGATATCCTCAAAGACGATTCGATGATGTTTACGTGATTGATATCTTCAGTCACAAACATAGCATTTGAAAAAATATCTGTACCTCTACACGATGAAATTGTAGAGGTTGTTTCCCAGCATCAAAATATTTTTGTCACGGTAGTAGAATTAAGCTATCATATTCTTTTTTAATTAGTTAATATTATGCTGCACAAAGCACGTAAGCTCTTTTTTCTCTAAACGTTTATAAATATTCATTGTTTTTTTTTTTCTTCTTCTGCAGCGGACATCATATTCAAGTTCTTAATACGTCCCTACGTAATATTTAGTGAATGACTATCATATCACACGTTTTCGAGTTGATGAGTGTTTTTTAAGTGTAACCCTTATACTTTGATGGGACTACGATAGGCAAAAGGTTCGGCCGCGGGAAAACAATTAAAATTTCACCCTATATACTTTATATCTCTCCTTCTTTATGAAATAAACGAGGAATAAAACGAGCAAAAAAAACATTTCTTCAAATTCTTTTGACACTGTGCTTTTGATACCATACAAAAACGGCGATGCAACTTTATTTTCACCAGTAACAATTTTAGCGGTGTGTTCAGAGAGGAAATGAATAAAAGCAACTGATTGATTGCCCGCATTTTGTCGTCCGACTCACTCCAATTCGAATCTATTCATTGGATCACTCGTTCCGAACGCCCTACCATTGAATACTCGACGGCTATATTCAATTACCTCTATTATTTTAAATGAATAAGCGCGGTTTATTTTTAGGCTTAGTGAAATGATATCTTTATGTTTTGTTTGGTATTTGATTAATAAAGGAGACCGGCAAACGCGCATTATAACACCGGCCTACTACGTCACAATATTATCAAAACACTCCTAAAATCATACAATTTACTTAATCCATTTCAAATAAATAAAGCACTATGGGACTTCAAATATATTCCAATGTTAAGTACCTTAATAATATCATAACAACCACAGTAAATAGACAATGTTGACATTTAGGTTTCCAATTACATATTAATTGTCTTCCATTTTTTAACACCTAGCTTTTGGCAACATTATTACGACTTAGGTGACAATTCATCCGCAAATGTATCTTATCCGCGGATGAAATGTCACTCTTTACAAATAGTAGGCGTCGACTCATCCGAAGTGGTGTTGTTATTCAGAGGAATCGCCAATGGAATACTCAGAAATGACACATAATATTGTCATTTCATTTTGCCACATCGGCTTAAAGTAAGTACAGTATCCAACAAGAAATAATGCAAATCGACGTCAGAAAGAGACGTCGGCTTATTTCGGATCTTTAGAGCGTTATCTCTTTAGCACCTTATCTATTTGACGTTTTGTTGACCATTTTCATCAAGTTTTGACCAATACCGGACTACGGATGCTTACGTAGGCAGTGTGCAGTAGAGATAACGCTCTAAAAAGCCGAAACTAGCCGATTGTCACTTTCATATGCTCGATGTGCATTATTTCTTGATGAGCACTGTAGTATCAATTGATTTTTATGGACCAAACAATGCTAAAGTTATATAACCGCTTACCTATTTGCCGTTGAACTTCTTTTTCCTCCGTGTGTCTTTATCCCATTATTTTATAGGTTATTTTTTTATGTCAAGGATTGACAGACAAGCAGACGGGCCACCTGATGGAAAGTAGTCACCGTCGCCTATGAACATTTGCAACACCAGGTAAATCGCCAACGCGCTGCCAGCCCTGAAGGACTCTTTTGACGCCATTTTTGAAGAACCCCATATTCTAGCACCGAGGGAACACCTCAGAGGGAAGTTAATTCCACAATTTACACGTTATGGGCAAAAACGAACCTGAAAACCGCACCGTTGAACATTGCCAGGTAACCAGACGGTTTAGAAAAAAGGAGTTATCCAAAATCATTTAAATAAAAACTTTTGGAATAGCTTTCATCCGAGTCCACGCTACAAGTGTCATTCATATTTTCAAACATTTTCGCCAGTGATGCACCTACTAATGTGTATGTAATGGAGCACTGCACTAATGTGTCGATCATCAAATATCTCAGAATACCTATGAGACTCACCACCATATGCCTGCGAAGAAGCTTTGAATTCTTTGGTCACATTGCCAGAAAGAGAGGTGACAACTTTGAAAAGACGCTACTAACTGGGAAAGCACCGGGGAAAAGACCCAGGGGCAGAAGCCCACTACGATGGTCCGACCAAACCAAATTCGCTCCACGTTAGAAGTCACAGTTTGCCAAGCCATCCACATCGCCGAGGATAGGACGACATGGCGTAACATCGTCCAATCGAGAGTTATTCGTCGAGGTCACGACCCTCAGCATTGAGGACACACGACGCAAGGAGGAGGCACCTACTTCATTGCTATCTACACTACCCAAAGGATGACTGGTAGAAAATGCGTAGTGTATAACATTAGTACATAAAAGATTAAATAAATAAATAGTTCTGGTCCGAATTTCGCCAGTCTTCTTCATTTAACTTTGTTTAACGATTTTTCATTATCGAAAATGTAATTCAAAGATATATTAGTGTCTAACTGCATCTCGATTGTAATTCTTATCTAAAAATATTATTTTCTATTTATAACATTTTCTGAATAAATCTTAGAGCAATAAAAGCGTCTTACGAAAAATATCGATGAAGGGGTTAAGTCTATTCGAAACATCCAGAACAAATATAGAAAGCAGGTAACACAAGCTTGTTGTTATCATTGAGCAAAACTTACATACACATATGTATATGTCACCGGTCGGGACAAGCCGCGGCTGTGCTTGAATTATTCATGAGACATATGGACCCAAAGCGTACTGGATTTCAGACGAGAATTTTAAAATATCTATAGGAGCTTTAAAATTGAAAATTCCTTTATAAATAGTAATATCGCGCTACGTTTCGCACTAAGGTCATAATATAGTTGTAGTTTTTCAATCAGATTTAAATATTTTGTAATCATTTTTTAGAGTTTACACCTTAAGAAATGATTTGAGTAAAGATATAAGGAGCAGTATGGAAATTTTATGAGAAGTAAGACCAAGTGAAGCACGAAAGCTGAGGCGTAACGGGTTTCGCGAAGGTGCTTTGCGCATACGCGCCATTCCCCCGCGATCCATAAGTGTTTTCGTATGATCAAAAGTTATAATCAAAAAATACTGCCCAAAGTCACTATTCCACGCAAACGAAGTCGCGGGCACAGCTAGTAAGTTTACATAAGATTACATTCCGAGCTACGCGACAAAGTCACGGCAGCAATGCAGTAGAAAATAGATAAATATGGTGCTGCGGCAGCAGCACTGTTGCGTGCAACAGAGTATGGAATCGTACTCCTAGAATCGTACTACATACATCAATGAAAATAAAACATTGATTAATTACTGGGTCCAAATCTCGAATCGCGGCGTATAAGTGATACCTAAAATTTTAATGTTCACATTAACATAATAATATTTTTACAACACACAGTTGAGACTACTGGTAATAAGTGGTAAGCTGAAATGTGGCAAGAAGATTTCTCAGGAAGCGTAGAGAAAAATTAAAAGAGAATTTCCAGAAATCGTCTCGGGAACTGGCAAAACATTTTACCTTTTACAAGTGAAACTGTGAAAAATGGAGACTTGTCACTTATAACGTAGAGAAGTCGCGGGCAAACCCTAGTTTTTAGTAAAAATCATAATCATTAAGCGAAAAAACGATCACACTTGGTTTTATCGATTTATCAACTCACCCTATTAAACCACTCAGGGAAGCAAGTTTGCTTAGCGCTGCAATCAATACACGGCAAACAAAGTGATTTAATGCACACCTTATAGCTTTAAGTACGTAATAGCACTTGGTGTTAATTTTCTTTTGTTTGACTTTAACAAGTTTAATGAGGAAATAGACTAGCTGATTATTTGAGCCAAGCACTATGCCATGTTGTGGTTTTCTTATTTGTAAAGCAAGTCACTTTTTTATACCATGTTAAAACGCACAACGGATTCACCTTATTTTTGTTTATAATTTTATACATCGATATTACATATTACAATTCTATACTTCGTTTTCGTGAAACTAGGTATAGTTTGTATAGTATAGTACGATGTATAAACTTTTTAAATATTGATTTCAAAATCATAATTGGTATTGAGGTTATACTCTTTGTAGGTACTAATTCTATAACTTAGGGATTTGAATAGTTAATTTGGAAATGGCTAGAGTATTACATCTAAATAATGAATTTCTGTAATAGTTCCATAAGTAGTAAGTACCTTCAACGCGGCCGACGACAGTTGTGGGCCGCGCGCGTCTGTCGCGAGTTACGGAGGCGGTTCCATACATTTTCATGCATCTATTGTCGCGCGCGGCCGCGATCGATCGCGACCCACGGAATAACAGCTTAAGACAACTTATCATTCCAGATAAAACTTACTGAAAAAACGCTGCTCTAGAACTTACCCTCATAAAGATTCGGAAAATCTTTTAGAAGGAGGTAGAACAATCAGCGGCACTATACTAAGATTGTCCAATGACATAAAAGCAACTGGCGAAAATGTAGTAGGAGGATAAAAGTGAGGGTAGGTCAATGCGTAAGAACACTTGTGACGTCATAAATAGCTCCTTACCCCAATACAATCAAGTGTTGAGGAGAGCACTTAAAGATATAAATGTACAGGAAGGTCCAATGTCTATTCTTTTTTTTTTTTTTGATAAATTATTAGTTCAATATTAAGAACTGATGCTGATGTAGAACGAGGTCACCAACATAATAATGTTGCAGGTGAACGAAATGATAGACAAGCAGATGAAGCAACTGATGAATATTTAAAATCCCTTCTTTTAGTTTACCTAATTTCATATCAAAGAAGTGAAAAATGGCCAATGATCGTTTCTTCTGAAAAACGGTTGTGACTAGTCTTAAATAACTTTCTATTTTTAGAGTTGAAAGTAACAAAATCCTTCCGAAATGTCCATTTACTGGATTTTATTTTAAATACGAGTACAAAAGACGAAGGCAGAACAATCAGCGGCACCACACTAAAATTGTCCAAAGACACAAAAGCAACTGACGAGAAACATTGGTCTAATAAAATCTAGTTTGATGATAAAAGTGGGGGTAGGTCAACGTGTAATACGTACCATTTGTGTCCTCGTAAATAGCTCCTTACACCAATACAATCAAGTCTTGAGGAAAGCAATTTAAGATGTAAAATCCTCACGACACTTTTGCAATAGTGCGTAGCGCTCGGAGAAGGGGCAGGCCGAGTTTGGGATTCGACTAATTCGTTCTCTCTCTCTCTCGCGACAGTGCCAAGCCACGCAACGCGCGCTTCTACTGTGTATGCGTACATTGTTTTGTCGTGTTCGTGTGTATGTGTTTTAGTTGTTTTTAATATTTTAAAAAATAAACAATGGATTGTGAAAGTAATTCATTAGAAGTTGAAAAGGAACTTCGTTCAAATTCGGTGTCCCACATGTGACACCTCAAACAGTTTTTTTTATTTACTTTCAGATTTAAAAAATGCTTTTATGTCAGTGAGCCACCACCACACCACCTGATGGAAAGTAATAACCGTTGCTTATCGATATTTGCATCATCAATGGATGAGCCAGTGCTGCCCTGAAGGATTATTTTGCCTTGAGTTTTGAAGAACCCTTAAGGGAATACTTAAGGGACAAGGGAATACCTGTACTCGAAGACTAAACATTATTGTCCGGAATAAAATTATATTCAATATTCTATTCAGTTACTTAGACACGTAAAAATTCGGCAATATCTTTAGAGGGTGCAGAATAATCAGCGGTAACGCACTAAGATTGTCCAACAACATAAAAGCAAGTGGCGAGAAACATTGGCCTCATAAAATCTAGTGAGAGGATGAAAGTTAGGGGAGGTCAATGCGTAATACCACTTGTGTCCTCGTAAATAGCTTCTTACACCAATACAATCAAGCGTTAAGAGGAGCAGTTCGAGATATTAACGCTTTGTTGTTTAAAAAATGTATGGTGTGGTCGAGTGTAAGTTTATATTTGATTACTCTTACATGGAACATATACAATTAAATTATAATTATATTATGTTAGTTCCATTATCAAGACTAAAAACGTAACTTCACTACCGTAATCCCGAAGGGGTAGGAGGTAAATGCATGCATTGAAGCTTAATGCAAGCACCCACGATTCGCCGGTTACGTTTTGACCCATGTAACAGGTGGCGAGCCTATTGCCATCCCTGGGCACATTACCAAACTCCGAGGTACTGGGTAACTTCCAGAAAATGGAAAAATCCGAATAGAACCAGAGATAAAGGATATTAAACTGTGTTTTCTGATAGCCCCCGACCCGGGCATCGAATCCAGGACCTCCAGCGTAGTAATAGTAGCCTGCTACCACTAGGCTACTGAGGCAGTTTCCATTATCAAGACTAGACACATATTTTATTACATGAAATTCGTTATTTTGTTGCAAAATAAGTACTGCAAGATACATCCACACATACATACATACAAATAAATTGGAGTGTCTGTTTGTAATATTAAAATAACTACTTTTTACTAAATGCATATATTTGTATACACGTATACCAAAACAATTTTGTACAATTTTGTCTGTCTGTCTGTCTGTTTGGCGGGGCTAATCTTGGGAACGGCTGGACTGATTTTGACTAGACTTACAAAGGCAGATAGCTGATGTGATAAGGATATTATCTCCATACATCCATACATACCTACATACAAATAAGTAGAATTGGAGTGCATCCGACTTTGACGGGACTTCCACGGGTAGGTAGCTGATGTAATAAGGAGTAACTTAGGCTACTTTTATCTCCATACATCCATACATACATAAATACCTACATACAAATAAGTAGGATTGGAGTGTATCCGACTTTGACGGGACTTCCACGGGTAGGTAGCTGATGTAATAAGGAGTATCTTAGGTTACTTTTATCTACATACATACATACATAAATACCTATGTACAAATAAATAGAATTTGAGTGTCTCCGATTTTGACGGGACTTTCACTGGCAGATAGCTGATGTAATAAGGAGTAACTTAGATACTTTTATATTAGCTGCACCCACGACTTTGTCCGGGTAGATACTGAACAACCATATTTTGTCTCACGTGGAAGAAGTCGCGGGCACAGCTAGTACAAAAATAAATGTCACACCCACAATTACTCAATTTCACCAAACAAAATTTTCATATATATAATAACACATTTAATATCTTTTTTACATATTTTACATATCTTAATATATATAAATCTCGTGTCATAATGTTTGTCCTCAATGGACTCCTAAACCACTTAACCGATTATAATAAAATTCGCACACCATGTGCAGTTTGATCCAACTTGAGAGATAGGATAGCTTACATTACGCTATGACTAATAGGAGCAGAGCAGCGCGGGCGAAGCCGGGGCGGGCCGCTATTATATTATATATTATTTCATATCACATTTTTTTTGTTAATGGTGGTAATTAATTATGTAATTGTTAATGGAATGATTATTTAATACATAAGCACTTAATAATACGAGTATTTAGAATGCATAATATGTATGATTAATATCGATTTTTTAAAATTATTTCTGTCTGTCTGTCAGTCAGTCTGAATTTGCATGCTATTTTTTACAGGCAAAGTATGTGAAACCATTGCTTAGTTTCTAAGACCTGACATGTACTTACCATACTTTTGGCAAATAAATCTTTGAATCTTTGAATCTATTACTTCTAAAAGAATGATTTCTTAAATGAAACCGTCATGTCCGTATGTTTTAATTTAAATTCTTTTGTGTCACATAACAATATAATTAAGGTGCGTATTACGTGCATTATGTAATCCAGAAAACAATTTTCATGATTGCGCTCTCGCAATTACTCGCTGTAATTAAAAACGCTATCATATTACCTTTAAGCTCTACCATGCGGTCCAGAACTGCGCTTTGAGGTTGCAGTTTAAAAAGTTCATTTAAAATTAAACGTATAACAGGAGTTTGTTTATAATAGTAGTAAGTATATCGACTCAATTACATTGATGAAAATGTACCGCTTTCATATTTTACACCGATAAAGGAGATGTTGCAAAAATGTATGGACCTCCGGCCATGTATTGTACACAATGTCATCAACCGACAAAATCAATATAAAAACGTTTTTTACTGCATATATTCACTTATTTAGCTTTGTTTGCAGTTACAAAACATTATTTGCAGTTAGAATTACAACTCAAAACCAACATGGCGAATATGGCGGGCGATGTCATTTTGACAAATGCCGCTAATAACCTTATTGAAAATGATAAAATCGTTTGAATTAAATGTGGTTGTAACTCTAAAATATATTCTTGAATAAATTAATTGTATTTCTTTCGGATTCTTTTTTAATTTACCCATTTTTTCAAGTACTGTACGTACCAGAGCCGAGCTCGCAACATCTCCTTTTTCGTTATTATTTTATGTTACTCAATGCGACGTGCTTTTAGATATGTTACTGTAGTTTAAATATTTCATGTGTTTGTACTGGATGAACTACAAAACTAAAGTTGGGTTGCATCAAAATATTTGTCAAGGTTATGGCTTTGTCAAAAGTTATCAGTTTTTTTTATGTAATGGAAGTGGCAAACAAGCATGCAGTTCACATTGATGTTAAGTGATGACTGCAGCCTATACACACCCCCATAATGAGCAAAATGCAGATGCGTTACCACTCCTGAGGCCTAAGGTGTTATGCCTCTGTGCCGGAAATTATAGGGCCGAACCACTACCATTTAGCGGCAAGTATATTAGGTAATGCGGTGGTGCCTACGCCCGCGAGCTCTGTCACTGGAGCTCTACCACCAGTGTTGACAAATTCCATCATAATCTGACAGAAAATTAAGGTTAACATTAATAATAGTAACACACGACCGGATTCGGTCCGGCGGACCGAAGCATACAGAACCGCTGTACCAAATCCGGACGTGTGTTACTACTATACATTAACTAGTCTATACTATACATTGATAGTATCCGACCCGGGAATCGAACCCCGCGTAATAGTATTGGAACATGGGATAAAAACGCACCAAACTTGTGAGGTGGTATCAAATGTATGACATCGATGGAATCGTTGGTATTAGTATGTAGGCTTGAATACACGAAGAAACCTCTGCCTACCCCTTCGGAGAAAACAGGCATGAAGTTATTTCATGAGTTAATATCGACTGCCCGTCCATGTGACACAACAGATAAGCTTGTGCAAATACTCATAAAGAATCTTTTTTAATTTATATATAACGGAGGCGGCAAACCAGCATCCTGTTCACATTGATGATAGGCGATGACTGCAACCTATAGACACGTAAGGAAAGATTAGAGGTCAAAATGCAGATGCGTTGCCACCCTTTAGACCTTAGATGTTTTTTATTTTTAAAGAAAAATGGAAAGAAAAATTTGACTTCAGGCGAGACTCGAACTCGCGACCTACTGGGAATCTAGTCCAGCCGCTCTTCCAATTGAGCTACTGAAGCCCTGCCCGATTTGTCAAATCTTTCCTTCACATCTATTGCATTGCTTTATGGTAGCAGCAGCGCCATCTATTACCAACTATGCTAGTTAGGCAACCGATATAATAGACTTTTCAGTTTATTGAATATCGTAAAGAAGTCGCTTTTACCCTTAATAATTGTTTTGTATATTATTTCGCATTAACACATGCTTGTGAAATATATTTTATTTTTAAAGAAAAATGGAAAGAAAAATTTGACTTTGACAAATCGGGCAGGGCTTCAGTAACTCAATTGGAAGAGCGGCTGGACTAGATTCCCAGTAGGTCGCGAGTTCGAGTCTCGCCTGAAGTCAAATTTTTCTTTCCATTTTTCTTTAAAAATAAAATATATTTCACAAGCATGTGTTAATGCGAAATAATATACAAAACAATTATTAAGGGTAAAAGCTTCAGTAACTCAATTGGAAGAGCGGCTGGACTAGATTCCCAGTAGGTCGCGAGTTCGAGTCTCGCCTGAAGTCAAATTTTTCTTTCCATTTTTCTTTAAAAATAAAATATATTTCACAAGCATGTGTTAATGCGAAATAATATAAAAAACAACCTTAGATGTTGTCGCTGTTATAGTTATTACGGGGCTATACATTACTATCACGACAGCGCTGAACACCTGGTGGAACACTGGTAATGCGATGGTGCCTACGCTCGCGAGTCAACTACACTGGAACTCTACCAAGCACCTCTTAATATATTATACCTAAACTACTAAATAACCTACCAGAACTACTAAAAACATCATTAAAAGTTAATAAATACAATCACAAGACTGTTCTGAAAAAATATCTTCTACAATCGCTAAATACGGTTGAGACAATGTTTTAATACTAATATAATATATTATATAGTACTTATTTTAACAATTACTTAATATTTAACTAAAACAATAATTAACGAAAAAAAAATAAAAATGAAATATATATATATATGTATCGACGACACTGGAGCCACCTGTATATTCGTTGGGAATAAAACCGGTTATCATCGTTATTCATTGCAAACAGGCGCAACCATCTGAGTTGTTTACGTCACATGCGCAATATTGTATTAAAAAATTGTATCCTCTCTTAACAGCCGCCTTTGATCGTTGAATGACAGTGATGACAGTATTATTATAGCTACGACAGAAGGTAGATACCTAATTATGTAGATTCTGTTGTATTGACCCTTACGGGACAGGCAGATAGTGTAAAAAACATATATATATATTTTTTTTTCAATGTACATACCTATTTATTGGCAGGTTTTGATAGAAATCCGTTATTGATTAACATTTAAGACGAATGGAAGTACCTTGACAAACCTATTCAAGGTTTTATGGTGCTTTTTGTTTTACACTGTTTGTACTCTTTATATTGAAATAAATAAATACAATACAATACAATACCTCATGAATTAATTTCGACTACTAATTTGTGACACAACGTGAAGGCTTGTACAAAAAAAGAATCGACTCTTTTATTATCCATAGTCTACACTCATCAACATCATCATCATTTCAGCCTAAAGACGTCCACTGCTGAACAAAGGCCTCCCCCAAAGAATGCCACAACGAACGGTCCCGGGCCGCCCTCATTCAGCGATTGCCCGCGACCTTCACCAGGTCATCGGTCCACCTCGTTGGGGGGGCGCACCAAACTTCGTCTTCCGGTACGCGGTCGCCATTCTAGAACTCTTCTGCCCCAACGGCCGTCAGTTCTGCGAGCTATGTGCCCTGCCCACTGCCACTTCAGTTTCGCTATTCGGTGGGCTATGTCGGTTACTTTGGTTCTCATGCGGATCTCCTCATTTCTGATTCGATCTCGCAGAGAAACTCCGAGCATAGTCCTCTCCATTGCTCTCTAGGCTTCACTACAACCACAATTTTAATTATAGAAATTGATTACCATAACAAATATTTAATTACCATGAATTACGTTACTCTACTTCAATGAATTCAACGAACCACGATAATAATGCTTCGAGCGCTTTTGTAAATGTATTGCGTAATTCAATATCAAATGACATAACCTCGTCATCAAATTGAATATATTGTAATTTCACATGAATATATTCCGTTTATTAAGTTTCCAATACAGTATTTTCAGTTATACAAGCTGTATATTGTCTTTTTGTCATGAATGTACATAATTAAAAATTGCTTAATTAGTAAATAAATATTGTAGCTTAATTTTATCTGCATACATCTATATGTATAAAAATCAATTGCTGTTCGATCAATCGTTAGTCTCGCTAAAACTTGAGAACGGCTGGACCGCTTTGGCTAATTTTGGTTTTGAATGATTTTTGGAAGTCCAAGGATGGTTTAAAAGATAAGAAAATATAAAGAAATTGAAGAGGTATAGTAAAAAAACACTTTTAATTTTCCCATACAAATAGTCCGTAACCATTGACACATTATTTCATTCTGAAGCAATACGAAGTTTGCGGAGTCAACTAGTACACATATATATAACACGAAATCTCGATGTACAATATCATTATGTACTTATTACTTTTGTGGCCAAGTAGATTCTACCTTGGATGCGAGTATTGATACTTTTTAAACAATCAATCATGCAATTCACATGGATATTAAGTGGAGACTGCAGTCTGTAGACATCTTCACATAAAACTGAGGTCAAACTACAGATAAAACTCATGAGGTCTAAGATATTTCAGCTCTGTTAATGAAATAACATTGCTATTGGACAATTTTTCATCACCATCAAACCGGAATACGATAGTGCTGAACACGATCACTTGGCGGCTGATAGGTTAGGTAAAGCGGTACTGCTTAGGCGCTTGAGCTTCGACACTGGCGCTCTACCACCAATAATAATCGAACGAAAACATATTGGTATATTTCAGATTGTCATTTAGTATTATATTATATATAAATTGACGATTAGTATCTTAATACTATCTTCAAACGAATAATAGTTTTATTGAAATGTCCATAAACATAAAACGTAACTTCACGTCTGTAATCCCCGAAGGGGTAGGCAGAGGTGAATGCATACAGTCAAGCATACATGCAAAAACCCACGACTCGTCTCTTATGTTTTGGCCCATGTAACAGGTGGCGAACCTGTTGCCATCTCCGGGCACATTACCAAACTCCGGGGTACTGAGAAACGGAAAAATCCCAATAGAACCAGAGATAAAGGATTTTTAAACCTTTATCTCTGATAGTCCCCGACCCGGGAATCGAACCCAGGACCCCTAGCGCAGTAGTAGTGGCCTGCTACCACTACACTACTGAGGCAGAGTTTCATAAACATCTTACAAAATATACATTTAAATCAACTTGTTAACCACATGACAGTTTTTCTTTGTTAGCATAATTTTAAATATTTTCTGCCGTAATTTTATCTTCCCCAAGAAGTAAGACGATATTCAGAATAAAGAGCTTAAGAAATTCTTGTCAGTTAATAAGCAGCCTGAAAGGACAGGCAAAACGTAAAGCTTGTCTCTAAAAAATGTTTAACACAGTATTTTACACTGATGTCTAGTGACTTTGTTTATATATTTTTTGCAGTGTCATGCCGAACTTTTTTCAGTCCACGTTCAGTCTTTGTTTCAAAGATTTGACAGATCAGACTGACAAACTTTTTATGTGGGAAAATGAAATTGTTGCTTTTACTAAAATCCTATTATTTTTATCATATTACCCACCTCTTAAACCTTTCCTGGACTTCCAAAAATTATTCAAAACCAAAATTAGCTAAATCCAATGCCAATTCTTTCCACGAATTTTAACAGCAATTGATTTTTATATATATAAATATCAATTTGCTGTTAAAATTAGTGTATCTGTGTATCTATGGGTATCCATAGATTATAAATTTTGTAGGAATATAAGAATAGATTTATCGCAATCGGATCATGCATGAATATGGACGATCCAATCCACGAATAGATATACAGTATTCATCTTAAGGGGTTTCGTACCCAAGGGGTGCCGATGGGATCCAATTACTAAGGCTTGGCTATACATTTATACCTGTCAGGGATTTTAAACCTCAGTATGTACTTGTAGGTATGTGTACGAGCGTTGATTTTGCCCATTTTTCTCTACGCAGCGGAGACGTGGACATGAGGTGAACAGCACAGATAAAATCCGCACTAGGCGGTCCAATCCATGAATGCTCCAGTAAAGCAAAGATATGAGACAAGTGTCGAAGGATTGTGAGGCGAGCCACTACACCTGGAAATATGACTACGACCACTCTGTCAAGAGTGTAACCCGAGAGAATGTGTACGTATTTGTTTTGCTACCTTCATAATGTAGAAAATGGCCTGCTAGGTCTAGTTTTGAAGAAAGTTAATTTTTAAATATGACTAAGTTGATATTTTCTTATGTTACGATTTTGTAGGTATCTTTCAAAAGATTAAATAACAAAAAATTAGAACCTCAATGTTATTTTCATTTATTTTTTATTTATGTATTAATATCATTTATCATTTAATTTAAATCAAAACACAATATCATTACCTAATAATATACTTGCTAAATGGTAGTGTTCAGCCCTATCGTGTTCCAGTCAGGAGGTAATGTACGGCCCTGTAATATCCGGCACTGAAGCATAACACCCTAGGCTTCAGGAGTGGTAACGCATCTGCATTTTGACCTTGGTCTTAGTGTGGATGTCTGTAGGCTGCAGTCATCACTTAACATCAATGTGAACTGGATGCTTGTTTGCCACTTCCATTACATAAAACAAATCATAAAGCGGTTTACAGAGTACATCTACTTTACGAATTTCAAGTATGTAGTCCTAATAGCTTCTGAGAAAAGTGGCTGTGACATACGGACGGATAGACAGACAGCAGTCTATAGGGGTATATGACGAATCTATAGGGGTTCCGTTTCGGCATTGGCTACGGAACCCTAAAAATGCAGATTTTTGCAACAATAATCCATGCATCAAGTAAAACACAAAATCTTAGATCACACGGCAATCCAGGTGCGTATACCAAACCGTCAGATACGTTCATTAAAATGTAGACATTTTTTTTTTTAATTACAGTGAATTTTCTCACATATTTTAGATTTAATGATTCCAATATGTATATACACAAGAGGAGAGGCTCGTTAAAATCATGATGAGGGTGCTCCATTCCCCGCTCTTACACACGTATTCGTATTATTCAATTTTAATTAATTTACGTTAATACCAACGGGTCTGATGTAATTAAATCTAAGTAGACATTACATCTTTTTTAATTATAGACTGTTTACTTTAAAAAGGATCTTGCTTTGTTTCCATAATAACTTGGCCGTCAGTTTACATTCTCCATTAAAATTACAGGAGGAAATAGAAAGGAAAAAGTTATATGGAATTATGGATGAATTCATTAAACGAATTTCGTAGAACTCGACTTAGGATATTAAATTTTTCTTGAAAATTTACGCTTGCATTCTGTGAATTTAGAATAGGTAGCCCTTTACCCCGTAAGGGAATGTCAGATATTATAGTGCGATAGATATTGTGATATTCGAATAAAGAATAGCGTGAGCTTTATCATTTCTATAATTTTAAATCCTGTAACTTTCTTTCTCTGTTGAAATAATACCATAAATAAATGCATTCAGACATATTAAATGACGAAATTTTCGTAACTATTTCACAATACTTATTTCTCGCGACTTCGTTCGCGTGGAATTCATAAAATTAAATTTATAAAAGAGGTATCCTCTAATGCTTACTGGGGGTTGATTTTTGAAATAAAACACCGTAAATTTTCGATCCATTTTCTCTTTTTCGGGACAATTTTCATCAAAACCGCATTAGGCGGCTTAGATTTTTCAAAGAAACTATCATCCCTTAAATCAATCCCTTAGGGATAGATTTTTTCGACTATTGTTTTTCTAAATTCAATATAAATCAGTGCTCTGGCTTAGCCGCGAAAGTTTCAAAGACAGATAAACAAATTTGAATACATATACTATATTTGGTACATATAAATACAATATTATGCATACCAAATGAATTATATCATACTAGTATATATTAGTACAAAGTACGGATGGTACCTACATGTGAAAATAAGCTAAAGTTTTATCGTACTATCTTTCATATAGCTTATTAATTCACAAATGTATTTTTTTATTGTGGTTTCTAAAACAACTGCACTTTTATTACACAAATAACTACACAATTCAAAAACAGACGCAGTACGCTCTCAACGAAAAATTTGAATGCAAAAACGTTCATATCAAAGAAGCTTTTATATTTCACTAAATAACACTCGTTAATAACAGCACCTGTAATTAGCAAGATCTCAAAGAGTACACACTGAGCGACGAACTTAATAAGAATAATATGAGTATAAATGGGAAAACTTAACTCATTTAGTAGCGGCATCGCGTCCGCGGCCCGCGACCAAACGCAGACGGCCCGAATACTCGAGCATTTTAGAATCACCCCTTTTTAGGGTTCTGTAACTCAATTTGAAAACCGGCATGCTTTGGCGATGACTCGTGCATCTGTCTGTCTTTCTGTCACAGCAAATTTGCTTCAAAACTAACGTTGAACGGTTAATTTATTACATTAAAAAAAATATGAGTATAAACGGGAAAATGTAACTCATTTAGTAGCGGCATCGCGTCCGAGGCCCGCGACCAAACGCAGACGGCCCGAATACTCGAGCATTTTACAATCACTACTTTTTTGGGTTCAGTACCTCAATTTGAAAAATAGCATACTACGATTGTTGCATCTCGTCCAGTTGTCACAGCTAATTTGCTCCTAAACCACTAAACCGATTGAATTGAACTTGTTCAACATTTTATTGTGTATATTAAAGACCCAAACACCGTCAGTTCAGAAGAACATTTTCAAAAAAAGTTTCACACAGTATATTTACGATAAAGATGTCTAAATTATTTTTTTAATAAGTGAACCGTTTTGAAGAATATTATTATTTAAAAAGGTGAAACTTGACCATTCTCCCTCTCCCTTTCCTTTTATCTCCGAAACTACATTGCATAAAAAATTACTTTAATAACATACATAATATAGATACCTATATACATAGAGATTGAAGGAAAAACCGTATATACCATAAAAACCTATAAGATTTTTTTTTGTATCTTCACGCCAGATCAAAAATATGGTATATAAGGCTAGATAAGAAATCTCGCACGTGTACAGAACCCTATACATGGAAGAACGACGCGCAATTGGTCGGTTTTTGTAAAATTACACCTCTAACGTGACCGGACTCGGAGCGAGGCAATCAGTGACGCTCACCCAGCCCCCTAATACTTACTGTTATTACGTTTTAATATTATTGCAGCTCGCAATTAACCTTCTACGTGTATATAATTAAATTTTACGAGCTTCCTTCGAACGGGCTCGACAATTTCAAATGAGAAAAGACTATTCCATATCATCATTTCGCTGTTATTAATTTTTGAGTCGTAAAATATTGCTTTAAATTTATTGTTACAAGATTATTAATTGATATTTAAGTATCTTTTTATTTGCTATCCCTACTAATATTTTTGTTTCGTCAAAATTGGTTAAGGGTAAATAAAGTTATGGTCACTTGAAAATTTACTTCAAGCACTGTTTTAAATGAACTATGAGTCTATTGTAGGTCTAGATAATTGTAGTTTCCACAGGTAATGTGCAAAAGCGACCTACACGCAGGCGGAGCCGCGGGCAACAGCTAGTAATTAATACATTTTATAGTATCGATAATTATTATTCCTTTACCTTTGATTGGCACAATTACTCTTTAATGTAAGGACTCAGTTTACAGAACATTTCAACTGTTTAATGTCAACAGCCTTTGAGAATTTTTCTTCAAGAAATTAAATATACTCCGACAGTGCGTGATATACCGTTACCGTTTATACCGTTACCGATATACCATTTTCTAAAATTTGATGACAAATATAATAGAAACGTCATATTTATGTTTACTCGCACACTGATTAACCTCAATTAAGTTATCTATGGTCTTATTCATAGAAGGTTTTTTGCTTTGCTTGAAGGCTTTACTGGTGGTAGAGCTCCAGTGACGGAGCTCATGGGCATAGGTACCGCCGCATTACCTAATATACTTGCCGCTAAATGGTAGTGTTCAGCACTATCGTGTTCCGGACAGGTGATAATGTACGGCCCTGTAAATTCTGGCACAGAGGCATAACACCTTAGGCATCAGGAGTGGTAACGCATCTGCATCTTGACCTTGGTCTTCGTGTGGGTGTCTATAGGCTGCAGTGATCATTAAGCATCAATGTGAACTGCATGCAAGTTTGCCACTTCTATAACATTAAAAAAAATGTTTACTCGCACACTGATTAATCACAATTAAGTTATCTATGGTCTTATTCATAACTGCCTCAGTAGCCTAGTGATAGCACGAACGTAACCGGCGAATCGTGGGCGTTGGTATGTATGCTTAAATGCATGCATTTACCTCTGCCTACCCCTTCGGGGATAACAGGTGTGAAGTTACGTTATTCATAGAAGGAATGAACAAAACTGTATCATCTTTTGCCAATTATTTACCGAACACTAAACGACTATACTCGTAGTTAGATTTAAATGGTATTATATGAGTCTCTATATATTCTAGGTACGAGTACTTATTTCTTAATAACCTTGTAAAACGTTGTGTCGGTGACCGTTGCAGGGGTCATGCACATGGCGGTGTACACGAATGCTTACAATATTATATCAAACGTTGTACAAACATAACGAAAGCACGGTCATTAATTTTACATATTAAATTTACCCGTAGAATTAAATTAGTAACACAAATATGACGCTTGATAAATTTGTAGATTTTATGATATTTAATAAATCACATACATACATCTGATTGATTCATGGTGATATTTTTATAATGCCGATACCTTTACATTACTGCAGACTTAGGTACCTTAGATATTTTTTATTACGAAACACACCTACAGCATGTCTACATTAAACTTACGTTTTTATACTTTATTGAAAAAAATATTTCAATATCTATAAAATTATCTAAACCAGCTTTTTAATAAGTTGGTTGAGATGCTTCTTCAATATCACATTTAAAGTTGAGTTTCAGAACAAATTTAAATTCAAACACTTTAAAAATTTAGTAGTTCTAAACCAGAGATAACTAACACAATTTAGAAAATGTTGATCATCTTTGCTTGCCATTGATATAATTATGTAGTAGTAATACCACAAACGTCTAAACTCTTACAACTATTAATATTGACCACTTACAACTGCTCAATAATGATTACAAGCTTTTTCTAGGCAGAAAACATTTTTACAAAAGTTAACAATATATTTTAAAATTAAAAATGTTAATCCACCTCCGTTTTAAATGTTATTACGCATAATGCTTATGTCAATTAATCTACTTCTAAAATTACAAATTTTACTATTTTTGCATTAGTATAAGAAACACGCAATTGAATATAAAGAATCAATGAGATAAAATAAAAATGTTACAAACAGGAAAACATTTCTTGCCGCAATATACATCGTAATACACTAAGGATTCCATTGGTCGTTATATAAAAGATAATTTAATACTAAATCCACATGGGCCGGACTCTGAGCAAAAGTAAATAAACCCAATAAGCACGTACGGTAAAATATGTGGCAGAAACATCGGCGTTTTTCATTATTTATCATCGAAAATGTAGGTAGAATGATAACTTCGCCGTAACTGGATGACTCGGGTAAACAAAGTAAAACGATTCGACGAACCGCAATGCAATCGAGAGATTCGGTTTCACCGGCAGCCACACTCGGGTATTGTGGAGATAAAAACTTTAAAGCAGCGATTGAAAAGCTCAGCTCGGTGAAAAATCCGAATACTGGAAATATATTAATAGAACCGTTCAAAATAAGCTATTACGGAGCTCGGTACGTTCGATAAGCAACACGTGAGATAGGGTATTTTGTTTTATGACTTTAATAAAATAGTTGTTAGGAAATGTATTGCCTTATTATTTGTTTGTTTTAACTAGACGATTTTCAGCTATAAAATCAAATACAGAGCTCCAATTTTGGGAGCGTTAAGGCGTCGGTGTCGTGCCCCGTTTAGATGGTAATGTAAGGACCCACGATAACTACCATAAAGGCAACAGAACAGGTGGATTTTGAATTTTTTGGATAATTTATATGGGTTGCTGTACTCACTTCATTTACCATCAATGTGAACTGTGTGCTGGTTGTCTATCATCTTAGCCAAAATTTTGAATGTTTTAGATTACATTTTAGTTGCAGAATTTAAAATATAATTTTGAAAAATCAAACGAAACTTTCTTTATAACATATTCTATTCTATCCACTAAAAAAGAAGCATGGAAATTGGATCCCTCATTAAAAAGTAATACGAGGACAAAGGTAGTCGATCTAAATTTGGGACGTAAATCAATAAAAAATTGAAAACCCTTTCTGGTTTTCTTTAATAAAATTAAAATGGGACCAATTTGGATGTATACACTATCAAAATTAAAAGAATAATGAAAATCCGACTACAAAGTATAAAATCTGTGTGGTCATACATAAAAATAATATACACCTGCATTATAAATAACTGTTTTTCAATATGGTGAATAACAATAGATACATATTATGTCAACTTATTAAATATAAGGAAAAGAAAAGGAGACTTTTTTGTCATTCATAGCAAGACTAGCTACTAAAGTCAAAAAATATTTATTAAAACCTGGAGGATTGTTCTATACGGAAATGACATGTGCTTAAATTTGGCTTGTCAATAAATTAGCACGGGATAGAGCAAGCTGGCGATTATTTCACCGAGAAAAAATACATATAGATTATTATATTATGATAAACATCAACCAGAGATTTCGACGTAGATGCATTGCCTTTCCCGAGGCCTAAAATGTTATGCCTCTGTACCCGAAATTACAGGGCCTTATATCTATCTACTAAAACTATAAAAATACAAATTTAACTAAACTTGTTATTTAATTGTAATAATACCATTCGAAAGAATGCTATAACTGCTACGTAAGGTCTACGAAGCTACGCCAATGCTACGCTGAACCTACGCGCATAGCAATATCGTAACTCGTAGCAGGTTAATTGGTTATACAGCTTTTATCACTTTCCATCTTGTTTATGATAGTTTAAGTAATTCGTAAGAATCTAGATGCGTAAGCGCAATTCACGGAATTTCACCTTAAAAGTCATAAGTCAAGTAAGCAAGTAATTTTTATTCAAATGTTTCCAATCTCGAACACCGACTCATGTCAAATTTCACATATCAAAGGTTTCATTTGCCAAAGTGATTGGCCCTATCGTAGACATTCCTGTTTATATTGTTCGTAAAGCTTTTGTAGTTAAGTTATATTACCTTACGTGTGTACGTTAATAGTGGTTGAGTGTAGGAGCTCGAAGACGTAGGCACCACCGCATTACCAGTGTGTGTCCAGTGCAGTGTACTGTTTGCTTGTGTACGGACGTTCCACACTGCACAAAATAATTATTATTTCGCAAGTTGCGCGGCTGTAGCCGCTGCACGTCAACCTCGCTATGAGTACCGAAAAACTTGTAGCGAATAAACTCTTGGCGTTTATTCAGCATGCCATTGATACGATGGATGAAGTTAGCATTATACATATTTGTAAATCTAACTTCAAAGAAGATGAAGTTTGCTCGGCTAAGGTGCTTCTCTACCAGACGCTCGGCAAAATCGACACGATGCCGTCCCGCAGGAGGGATGAAAAAGGGGAACGTAGTCTCCGAGACATCATCACCTTACTAAAGGAGACCGATCCGGACGACTTGCCCGCTTTCGTGGCGAAGCAGCTGCACAAGCTGCCCCCTGTCACGTTTGACTACGTCGACGTATTCCGGCTGCTAAAGGACATCAACACCCTGAAGAATAGCTTGGCCGAAGTGCAGTTTAGATTGCAGACTTCAGAAAACACCATTAGTGAGCTGCGTACCGAATTAGTTTCATTACGTGGTGTTAGTTCGGTATGTAGGTCAACCGAGGCCTGCAATGTAAACGTGAGACGCGGCGCACAAAACACCTCCGTCAGCAGTTTCGAGTCAGCCGGTTGCAACAGTAGCAATACGACACCGGCTATCATCACGCAGTGCGATGTCCCGCGCCCCGCCGTCCCCGTCACCGCCGCTGCCGCCCCTGCCCCCCCCACCGTCGCACGTCTGCACGTCGACCCTACAGCGTACCTATGCTACCGCCGCTGCTGCTGCCGCTTCTTCATCTAAGCGGCCTGTAACTCTGCGTGGCCCCAGGGAGATTACACATAGGGCTGCGGGTTCCCGTAAGGATCGACGCGATGAGGATGGCTTCACGGTGGTAAAGAAGAAGAAGAAGAAGAAGCCCGCCAACCACAATCATTGCGGTACGGCGCCGACTGGACCTAATCATTTGTTGCGTCCAGCTATACCATCGACGCCATTGTATGTGTCCCGGCTGCACTGGTCGACAAAGGTAGAGGACGTTGTTGACTATGTCGAAAAGAAGACGAACTTCACTTTAAGAGTCGAGCGCCTGGAGTCTCGCCACAAAGTGAATTTTAATTCATTTCTGGTTAAAGTACCCAGTCACCATCTGCCGACGTTTGTCAAGGAGGAGTTCTGGCCGCAGGGAGTCGTGTTCCGTAGATTCCGTGGACAACTGCCCGCAGAGAAGCCGCGCATTCACGTCGTCGATAAGACTTTACGTGATAAATAGTGTTATTTTTATATATATGTAAGTGTATAAGGTATGTATTTCTATGGGCTTTTGTTGCCTGAGTTAAATAAATAAATAAAAAAATTACCAAATCAATCTCCGCCAAATAGTAGTGTTCAGCACTGTCGTGTTCCGGTTAGAAGGTAATGTATGGCCCCGTAATAACTATCACAGAGACAATTTGTCTCAGGGTGGCAACGCATTTTGACCTTTGGTCTTTGTGTGGTTGTTTACAGGCTGCAGTCATCACTTAACATCAATGTCAACTTCATGTATGTTTGCCACCTTCATAACATACAATTTTTCACTGGTGGTAGAACTCCAGTGACGGAGTTCGCGGGCATAGGCACCACCGCATTACCTAATATACTTGCCGCTAAATGGTAGTGTTCAGCACTACGGTAGCCTAGTGGTAGCAGGCCACTACTACTACGCTGAGGTCCTGGGTTCGATTCCCGGGTAGGGTGTTATCAGAGATAATGGTGTGAAGTCCTTCATCTCTGGTTCTATAGCGATTTTTCCATTTTCTGGAAATTTCTCAGTACCTCGAAGTTTGGTCATGTGTGGGCCAAAACGTATCCGGCGAATCATGGGTGTTTGCATGTATGCTTAAATGCATGCATTTCACCTCTTCCTACCCCTTCGAGGACTACAGGCGTGAAGTAACGTATTTTTTTAAACCATTCAATACACTGTACATATAATAAATACGAAGACCTTAAATAACAATAATTTACAATGGAATACATGATTAACTTAAGTTGCATAATTTTATCATTCCCGGGCGAGATATTAGGCCCTCTAATAATTTAGTTGCCAAGAAACACAATAAACACTTAAGATACCTACGAAGGAAACAAAACATGATGTACAGAGTTTAATGGTTATGAATTACTCAATCTCAGTGTAAACTATATGTATGTTTGACACTTCATTACATAAAAAACCAGCCTTGTATGTGTCGGATTCATGTTCGCAGGTTCCTTACATTTTTCCAAGTTATAATGTGTAGATGTTCTCACCATCAATGTGAACTGTAGGCTGTTTAATGATTTATTTTTCTACAAAAAAAACTAATATAAACTCATTGAAATAAAACTATTTTTACGGATTTATCTCGCGTATATTAAACTAAAATGATTTTTAAAATCAAACCGACGTTTTGGTCGCTTTTCAGCTTCTTTTTATATATTTCTTTTATATATTTATGTAATATAAACTCATTTGAAGCGTAATTTATGTTGTTTTATTTATGTAAGGTATTTAAATAAGCAAAATATTCGTTTCAAATTAAATTCTAAAGTTTACTAGAAGGTGATGTGAACATTTTCACCCTTCAGAGCAGTGAAAATTTAACGAATGACCACCACAAAAGGAAGTTGCGTAACCGTGAGAACCCTCTGCCTTGCGCAGGGAAATGAAATATCCATGGAGCAGAAAAATGTACTGTGCAGTGGTATCTTATCAAATATTCATCTCTTATAGTTTAGGATCCCACTGCAGAATCATTTCGTTCATCCAGATATGCTGCAAACCTATATTTTATGCATATTTATTTAATAATCGAGATAATATCCACTAGGTTGCCAGTCAAAATTTGGCAACAAGCATTTTTTATATATTTTTTTTGAAAAGATTTTTTTAAAATTATTTTTTTAATAAAATATCGTCTACTTCACGGCAATATGTATAAAGACTCTGAAAAATTACGGCTGCTGATGCGCACCTGGCCGCCCTTACATATTTCCGTTCCACACCGATAACTTTTTACGTCCATAATGTAGATACATGTATTATTTATATATCAAATTAAAGCGATTTTTTTTTCTCATTATTATAATATACAGGAGTCAAATTAAATCGGCCGCAAACAAGAATTGCTGGCTAATTAAAGATTAAATAATTTAATTTAAAATACTTGTGGCCAAATTTTGATTGGCAACTTAGGATATATATTCTCTAGAAGTCTAGACTCTAGACTGTAAATATGCATAAAAATTAGGTTTGCAGCATATCTGGATGATCGGAATGATTCTGCAGTGGGATCCTAACCTATATTAGATATAGTAAGCTCGTGAGTAATCACTTACCCAAGTGTCGGAACAAATTTTCATTTTAACTCCTTATAAACAATTTTGCGGTATCACGTAACCCAAACAGAATCAACGTAATATTTATATTTAGACGCGTTGCCCGCTGCGTATTTTCTGTTATTTTAGGATAAAAGAATATCAGAGAATTGATTATTTGTTTATTTATGGCTTTTATTTGTTTATATATTATTTGACGAACCATTTGTTTCAGCGGTGCGTGACGATCGTTTTAACCGAGGCTCACGGGTTCGATCCCCGTACTGGGACAAAAAGTTTCGGGTCTTGTTTGTGTATTTATTGTGTATGTACAACGGCACCCACGACATAGATACACATATACGAGTATTATATGGACAAATGTCACCTGTTATACAATATTAGATTTTTTGTGGAAGTAAAACAAATTCTACAAGTTATAGTGCATACAGCCGTAGTGTTGAAGCGATAACAAATATATTTAGAAATTAAAGAAAAAAACGGAAAGAAAAATTTTACCTGAATCGAACCTGCGACCTCAGGATAACCAGTCCAGCCGCTTTACCACTAAGCTATCAAAGTTACAAGCTACTTCGGTAGCTTAGCTGCCCGAAGTCAAATTATTCTTTCCATTTTTTTTTAATTTCTAAAGTTCACTCACGTGTGTTATTGCGAAAACTAAATAGTACAACAAATATATTATTTGAATTTTACGAAAATAGTAAATGACTAAGATTATAAAAACAGCCTTAGGTCTGAAACAGAGTTATTATAAGTATTCATAAAAAAAATCAATAGATCGCCATCAAAGTATTCCTAGATCGAATGAAAAGTGCTATGACGATGTAATTCCCACTTCAAATTACATCATTCTTAATATTAAACAAAGGAATGTTTATTCGATTTACATCACTTGATATAGGTTGAAATCTGAGCTACGAGTATTAGTAGCACGTGACACAAGGAATAAAAGCCCACTTAATACATAAATCCTAACAAATTTATGCCACGTAGTATCTCTTTAATACCGAGCCCGTGACAACGCGTACATATCAACTCCTCTTTACTCAAACCCAACCCGACAAGCCGTTTGAATCAACAATCAATGCGTTCACCGTGAAATGGATAGACGTTTTTATTAAGTGCACGTTAGTATGAACACTTCTTAGGGTTCGGCACCTTAAAAAGAAAAAACGGAAACTTTATAAAATCCCCGTAACACACCGCGGACACTCCGCCAAAATTCCATATAATTTGGTTTCTATTTCACAGGCATCAATCAGTGACGTGTATTTACACGCGCAACTGTGTGCATAGCACGTACAAAATACCAACCGTCGCCCATAAGAGGGGAAGGGATTGAGTGATGCGAGCAAATCGGGCGGGACGTCGAAGTGTCCATTCTATACGTAGTATTATTACATATTCTCTGCCCGTAATAACTATCACAAAGACATTACAAGTAAGGTCTCAGGGGTGGCAACGCATCTGCATTTTGACCTCTGGTCTTTGTGTGGGTGTCTATGGGCTGCAGTCATCACTTTACATCAATGTGAACTGCATGCTTGCTTGCCACCATTACATAAAAAAGAAATCACTCACGTGTCTGTCTGTCTGTCTGTATGTTTGTCCGCCTGTCTTTCTCTGTCACTATATTCTAAGAAAGTACAAGCAGATTCAGTAGAAATTTTGTATATGTATGTAAATTAAGGACCCGAACAAGTTCGTTAACATAATAAATGAAAATATAACATTTTTTTAAATATGTTATTGAGTGAAAATGTGTGAATGTGTGAAAATGTGTGAATGAAAAGTGATTTTATTTTAAAGATCTGTAATATTACTACTTTATTTAAAGAAAAATGGAAAGAAAAATTTGACTTCAGGCGAGACTCGAACTCGCGGCCTACTGAGAATCTAGTCCAGCCGCTCTTCCAACTGAGCTACTGAAGTCCTGCCCGATTTTTCAAATCTTTCCTTCACATTTATTGCATTGCTTTATGGTAGCGGCAGCGCCATCTATTGCCAAACTATGCTAGTTAGGCATTTTCTTTAAATAAAATATATTTCACAAGCATGTGTTAATGCGAAATAATATAAAAACAAATACTACTACTCCTACAAAGTTTATTACCTACATACAATATATAAACTATATAGCAACAAAATGCAAAACCTTACTACGTATAAGATATGATAGTTTTTACCAAACTAGACCAATATTTGGCCACAAATACTGCATTGTCATTGAAATGCGCCAGGTCATCTATGGTGCAGGCGAATGGGTGAAGGGGAAAATTCGATAACTGACATACATACGTAGGACTGGGTATACCTAATCATTATAGGTTTATATTATTTACACTTCGATAGCCGTTTTCATTAAAAGCTGGTGACCAATATAATTACGTGTATGTGACAGATGCTATAACAAATGCAATAGAATCTTTAAATATCTAATATCAAAATGTAGATTCTGTATATTTATCAATATGTTACGTCATGTTTTACGAAGATCGCTATCAAGTGACATTTGAAATAGAATGCGCACCCAAATTCAGTCTTGGAAATACATTAACATTTAAAGTTAGTTTGTCATCGTCATAATAAATCATATATTATAAGTCTGCTTGTGCTGTAAATATACTGCCGCAATCTTGTTTGTAAATCTGTAGTTACATATAAGCAAAGTCCGTGAACTCTCCGGCCATTCAATATCAATCAAATATGACTATTATTACCACTACATAAAGAGCCCCGGTGTACTATCAAACTTATTCCTGATTACGTCACTACATTTATATTAAAAAAAAAAACTAAACTATATATAAAGCGGCTGACCTCAGGATAACCTTGAGGTCACAAGTGCAATCCACGCTCGAAGTCATTTTCTATCCATTTCTCTTTTATTTCTAAATTCACTCGCATGTATTATTATAAGACAAGTGTAAAATTTATAGGCTTAATATAACCTTTACAGCTTAAAACTTAAAACATAAATTATACTGAACACGCATAAAATACCGAGAAGTATTTATTACAGGTTATAAACGGGTACAATCGTCATACAGGATAATCCTATTTCTAAATCATAGTAATACAAACTATAAATTGTGGTCCAGACTTGTACGATCTCGGAAAACCGCTTTGCGATCTAATGATGACTTTAAGTTACGGATATTGGATTGGGCTTCAGGAAAACTCGATCGAAAAGACTTTATCCGATTAAAGTAGAAAATGTGTGTTATTTTCCAATCTAATAAGTTTCTCTAAATAAGTTTTATCGAGTACATTATTAATGCCAAAGCTTGGTGGAGACATCGCTGTATTATCTTATCTGTAGGAGGTTACGACGCAGTATCATAATATGAGGGATAGAAAGAGTATCCCCTAACTTCATCACTTAGCCAGTTACCGTTTCGGTACATAACTTCACGCCTGTAATCTGAAGGGGTAGGCAGAGGTAAATGCATGCATTCAAGCATATATGCAAACACCCACGATTCGCCAGTTACATTTTGGCCCATGTAACAGGCGATGCTGTTGCCATCTCCGGGCATATTATCAAACTCCGAGGTACTAGGCAACTTTTATAAAATGGAAAAATCCATAATAGAATTAGTGATAAAGGATTTTACACCGTTATCTCTGATAGTCCCCGACCTGGGCATAGAACCTGTTCGATTCCAGGGCTCGGATTTCCCAGGCCCCTAGGCTACCGAAGCAGTTAAAGGTGTAGGTTCGATATGTATTTCTATGTTCATATTCACATTCACACGAACATACTGTTGTGGTATCACCGCGCTAGTTCTAAAATGGGGAGGATGATACAGCAAATAAAAATTATCATCTAAAGCCGAAAATCCGTGTGAAACAAATTTATTCACTATGATAATATTTACCGTATCTAAATTCTTTAAGAAATTACTTAGACGGTTCTTTAAAAAAAAATCATATCTCTAGTTCATATTTAAATGTATACAGAATACAGTTTACTACAAGTTTTAACTAACCGGATGGTTAAACTACTGACTAGAGACATGGATATGAAATATCATAACTTTAAGCTTGTTTGCCATTTTATTTACATAAAAAGCAAAAACAAATACAATACCATTAATTTCGAATGTTTTCATAAATCGGGTTGATAATGAAAAAATATTGTCACACAACTTAAAAGAAAATGGTGGTTGGATGCAAATAGGACAGATATGCAAATAATATGAGTATAAAATTGCACGTGAATAAAGTCCAGTTTTTATGTAAATATACTGTGACAAGAGGGTAAGTACGACGACCCAGATTCTGCGTTGTCTGGGGTTCAAGCAAAGAGCTAAATATAAAAGAAGCTGCCCCGAAGTGTCAGACTATCGCCAGTTACCAACTTTGATACTAACACTGAAAATTTTCACACTACAAATACAGTTCGAGGTCCCATTATGGCGGCGTCCGTATCTTTATTTGAAAATTTTCAACTTACAATGTTGAAATTACAGTACTATGTTCCTACTTTCACAATATGTACGTGTTAATTCTGTTTTATGACTTTTGCTCGGCGAACTTTCGCAAAAGTTTTCTCTATAGAAGAACAATACGTTTATCGGAACGTTATTGTGAAGTCTTGTTTCTTTATCTAAAGGTACCTGAAAATGTTCTAAACATAAACAATAAAAGAAGAACATTTATTTGAATGGTTAGATTTTGTGTAAGTTTAAAATGTCTATTTTAGTAATGTTCATAATAGTCTCGTTCCTTGTTAATTTTAAGACGACTCATTCGATGATGGTCCATTATATGAATTAGATATGTTTCAGATTAAAATCGTAATCGGAAATAATGAACCGATCATGAAAATTCTTTCACAATCAGAATGCTACACTACTTATACTCCTTTAAAGGCTAAGGCTAGGAAGTGCTATAGACTATATTTTATTATGGTAGCCGAAATTTAGGTTATATTTCACTCGTCTGAAGCCGGGGCAGGCCGCTAGTTAATATAAAGCATATTATTACAAGAATATTATAAACAAGAAAAAAAAATTGCAATTATCATTATTATATTATTAGTTATGGTGAACTAAGTATAACTAAATTGGGCTCTCGACAAAGTTCATGAAAGGAACCATGTTCGTCTATTAAAAGTAATATATTATTATAATAATTTAACAGTTAATCGTAATAAGAATCACAATAAGAATAAATTTCACAGTTAACTTTGAAAACAAATTGTTTTAACTTTTCTGAACGTCGAATGGAGCATACAATAACATTGTACAATACTTGTTTACCATTCTCTGCAAAATTTATAGCCAATAAGAAATCACGGGAAAACAATAAAACTGCGAAATGTCGATTTTCAATAGTATTTGAGCTCAAACATGTTAAGTTAATCTAAATATATCAACAAGGAAACATTGCTCTGGAACAACAACCAACACGTATCAACTATGAAATCCAACTGGACGTGATTAAATTAGTGTCAATGTATTTTCCAGTATTTTCTTGTTTCGAAAGTCTCTTTAACTAACGTCAATCTAGTTTGTGGATTAATCAAATGAAATTCACTATGGACTGTTCGTTAAAATAAAACATTGTAAAGCACTAGTTTTCGACTTATGGATTTAAATTTTAGATCTTGTAAACATATTTTTTTGTAAATTGTATAGGTACCCAAATTGGTGCAATAATAAACAAATGCTGGCGTCGGGCCGCAACGACCCCACCCACTATACTCATTTACATTAGTATATTTAGTTTTATCTTAGTGATATTCTTGACTATATATTAGCTTGTTTGACATGTATATCATTTGTTATTCACTTTAATTTATTTTGTTTGTTTTTGGCATGTCATAAGAGGTGCCTGTCACCCTAAATGAATAAATGAGTTTCTGATTCTGATTCTGAAATTTCTTCTATAGAAGAAAATTCTTTCACGAGTAGTTGGTACTAGTGCAGTTAGTCAACCAAACAAAGGTGGTTGAACTGCAATGGGGCGGTAGTAAGTGCAATAGCGCAAGAAGCGCCTAGCGATAAAACTGCCATTGATCGTAAATCCGCATAACAAGCGTGGCCATCATCACACATCCAATTATTCGGAGGCTATGATTCAGGAGTGGACATCTTTCAGCTGATATGATGATGAATAAACATATATCAAAAGAAAAATGGAAAGAAAAATTTGACTTCAGGCGAGGCTCGAACTCGCGACCTACTGGGAATCTAGTCCAGCCGCCGTTGCCTAACTAGCATAGTTGGTAATAGATGGCGCTACTGCTACCATAAAGCAATGCAATAGATGTGAAGGAAAGATTTGACAAATCGGGCAGGGCTTCAGTAGCTCAATTGGAAGAGCGGCTGGACTAGATTCCCAGTAGTTCGCGAGTTCGAGCCTCGCCTGAAGTCAAATTTTTCTTTCCATTTTTCTTTAAAATAAAATATATTTCACAAGCATGTGTTAATGCGAAATAATATAAAACAATTATTAAGGGTAAAAGCGACTTCTTTACGATATTCAATAAACTGAAAAGTCTATTATATCGGTTGCCTAACTAGCATAGTTGGTAATAGATGGCGCTACTGCTACCATAAAGCAATGCAATAGATGTGAAGGAAAGATTTGACAAATCGGGCAGGGCTTCAGTAGCTCAATTGGAAGAGCGGCTGGACTAGATTCCCAGTAGGTCGCGAGTTCGAGCCTCGCCTGAAGTCAAATTTTTCTTTCCATTTTTCTTTAAAATAAAATATATTTCACAAGCATGTGTTAATGCGAAATAATATAAAACAAATATATCAAAAGTATATTTTTCATTAGCTTTGATAAGTAACTTAATAAAGTTAATCAGTCATTCCCTGGAATCATTCACTATAGTAGTAATAGTAATAGTAGGATACTTAGTCTGGGTTGCACCACACCATTAGTTAAAGTTAAAGATTTTGTAACATTTCACATCCTTCTCTAACTTTAACAGATTTCTATAAGAAAGAGAAAGATGTGAAATGATACAATAACTTTAACAAATGGTGTGGTGCAACCTGGGGTTAATATTATAAATGCGACAGTTTGTGGGTATGGATAGATAAATGGATGGATGAATGGATGATTTTTTCCTCTTTTACGAAAAAACTAGGAGGCCCAGGAAGACCAAGACTGACCTACCATGACCAAATAGGTCGAGTTCTGTCTGATTCTGCGGTCAAAAGTCTTAGGAATCGGCGTGCATGTATGAAGAGAATGATGAAGGTAGACGAGGCACGAGAGGTTTGTCAGGACCGGGATATCTGGCGCTCTACACTCTCTGCCTACCCCGTTAGGGACCTAGCGTGAAAATACATACATACATACGAAAAAACTACTGGACGGATTTGGATGAAACTTTACAATAATATAGGTTATACATTGGAATAACATAGATATAGGCTACAATTTGTAATGATTAAATACACGCCGACGAATTTGCGGGCAAAAACTAGTAAAAAAGATAAACACAAATACATTATTTTGTATCGGTACGATTTTACGAAACTGAGCCTACCTGGCTAGCGACCAACTTGCCAATTGAATGTACCCGAAAATATTTCACTTTACGACCTCCGCATTCCAAGACTTGGGGGAAAGTTGCGAATTTCTCGCGGCTACGGTATTTCTATATAAAATGTTTATGAGATGACCGCTATTGGATTTCATTAGGGTTTGGTAACAAAAACGGCTTTTTCGAGGTGTTAACGTTCAATTATTCAATTTGTTTCGTTTCAAAGAATCCAATGTTCGTTCTTTCAAAACCTATCGGATGATAATAGATAGCCACAGTCTTTGACCTAGATTCGTGGGGAGTCTGAAAGCGTGGGAGAAACACCCCGGTGGATTTACTGCTTGCTATTGAACTAGTGCAGCGTCAGACCTCACTTCAAGGCTGATGCCGAACTACGCTTTATAATCCCGACAGTATAAAACATTTTAAGCTGATTTCGTCTTCTTACAAATTGCTTTGACACTTCATTCAGCATTAATATTTATTTTCGTTTCTGCGCTTTCGAATTTTAAAGCCGGTTGATGATATTATTTTCCCCTTTTTACTTTCCTTTTATGTTTATATGAGTAACTGCTATAATTAACTATGGCCGCGGTCACGCAATTACATTATCTTAAATATTAAATTTAACAAGTTACACGAATATACACTCATATGCGTTGTTAATAAGAACTATAGTATATTGTAATTACGTCATATACTGTATAACTTAATATGCTCATACGACATTTAGAAAATTATTTAATCTTTACTTTAGATCGTATGTCTCAAGGTTATTTATTTGGCAACCAGAGCTAAGTTATATTGATCGAAGTGAAAACCAAAGCGTATATTTCACGAATAAGCAATACAAGAGACAAGCAATAATCGAGTTTGTTTTTGTTTGTTGATTATTATTATACATCTTTCTTAACTATGCCGATACAGCATTTCATTGAATAAGCTTCACATTAAAGGACTTTTTCGTGAAATTCACAACGGTTGTTTGAATTAAAATAGAAGCTAGGCTCAACGTCGTTTAGCTGGTGTTCCAGTTAAATACGTCATTGCCGCTAGCACAGGCATTTTTAGATTTTTGATCTCCCCAGCAACCGGGAAACAAAGAAAATACATTATACGCGCTCACTTAGAGCATATCTTTTATACAACACCCACTCAAATTCAAATGGAAACGCTATCATTCTAAGTTAATAATCTGGTACGTGATGTATAAAGTTTTTGCCGAGAAAATTCACAGCGGAGAAAATTCTTTCAATATTTTCCGCGCACCTCGGCAAACAGTACCAAACATAAGAAGGATGAGTTGTAAGATAAGCCCTACACGGTCGTATCACAAAGCTAGGTGCTTGGGTAGCAAAATCCGATTCGTCATAAAAGTATAATAATAGTGGGTCGGGGGTGCCGCAACAACAGCGTTGACCTACACAGCGCGCGCCGCCGCGGCAGTCTTCTGTCGAGCTTTCTAATGACCTCAGGCGTTCTGTGTTGCGCGATAAACCACATTTAATCCCTCTCAAACTGATAAAAACTTAATCGTGATTGAAATTCCGCTTGTTTCTTGTGTGGCGAACCTTCACTTTGGGGACAGGCGCAGTCGGCTTATCTGAAGCGAGGTGCGTTACAAAAATGAACTCTAAATACTAAAGGATAACTCTGTTTTGTAATTAGCTATAACTGTGACAGCGGCAACTGAAACTTTAATAGGTAAGTGTTAATTTTAACAAACTTTTGTTGAACAAGTGTCGTCGATACTTTGTGTGGTTGGATCGATGATTTGTATTACGAAATTAGTATTGTTTAATTGCACATTATAATTAATGTTAATAAAAGTTTATTCGAATTGATGTTACTTATTTAACGCGCCAGGCTTTTAAAACTATGGTGAACGGTTAAATGTTATTTACATTTTATAGTGAATAAAATAGGCCATTCGTTCATGTTTCAGTGCAATAAGGCGATTCGTGTGGTTTTATTTATTTGTTCACGCATACACTGCTGACGCAAAGTTAAGCATATTCAATCCTTTTGTAATTGAATAAGCTTTATACATCTGCCGTGACATGTATTGAAAAACATTTACGTATTACTGGAAAGCTGAAACAAATTAAATTATTCCATGCTATTAGTTAAATCAATTGAATGTTCTTAAGGCATTTATGTTTTTAGGTATGTTTATAAATTTGAAACTCTTGGGATAGCATGAGTTTATTGGATTTTTTATATTACAAAATATTTAATTCAATTAAAAAAGCTGTGTTTTTTGTTTCAGATTAAAGGACGTATGTTTATCAAAATGATAATATGAAATAAAAAAAAAAACATCAGTGATGATGTAATTATGAAAAGCGTTTCATGTTTTCAAACAAGAACAAATAACCAAGATGTTTTTCATGTTATTTCATTATTACTGGTTCTTCCTTCAATTTACCGAGCTCAAAATACCTTGGGATGTCCGGAATTTATAAGAAGCAACAAATGTTCATGTTATACGTTCGAGAATGGTAAGACATCATTCCATTTATATTGAAATTGCTTATGAAAATTATCAGAGTTAATAATTTTCTAATATTTTTTCAGCTTTATTCCTTGATTGCCAAGATACAACAACAAAAGATATTAAAAATGCGCTTAAAAGTGTATCAAACGTGCACTCATTTTCTGTTTACGATCTCGATGACAGTGAAGAAGCTTTGGGACCACATTTTATACCGCAGGGCGTTTGCATCAAGCATATACACATATCACGGACAAATCTGAAAGACATTGATGATGAAACATTTATGCCACTAAGAAAGTGCCTTGAAACTTTAAGCATCGTATCGAGCAAAATTAAGACTATGCCTCAAAAAGCTTTCTCCGGCATGCTCAAACTTATATCTGTCGAACTAACTTCTAATTACATAGAAGATATTCCCAGTTACAGCTTTTACGGTCTACCTTTAATGAAATTGAACATAAAAGGGAACATGATACGACACGTTTCCGAATCTGCTTTCTCAAGCTTAGAACTATCTATTTCTGAAATTGATTTAAGCGAAAACAACCTCACAACATTCCCCTTAGCATCCATTGCGAAATTAAGACATCTCCGATCACTGAGGTTAGCTTGGAATGAAATGTCTTCTTTTCCTACTGTTGAAAATTCAGACGTGATATCTTTAGAGTATTTAGATTTAAGTTCCAATAATTTTGAATTTATTTCAGAAGACTGCCTTAAATTTAGTCCGTCCCTGACGATATTATCATTTCATTTTAATTTTATTAACAACATTCACTATCGCGCATTCTACTCATTAGTTAATTTAAAATCCCTAGATTTGAGCCAAAATAGAATCAAAATTTTAAACACAAACTTGTTTCAAAACAATAAGCATCTGGAGTTTATCGATTTGAGTAACAATCATCTACATCATATTCACGGCCTACTTTGCAACATGCCATCTCTTACTGAAGTATATTTAAGTCATAATAATATATTGGATGTGCCAATAGATTCTTTTCTTAATTCCAGTAAAATTAGTATAATACACTTGGACAAGAACTGCATCAATAGCATCAATAGTGATAGCTTTAGTGATTTAGAAAAATTAGCAGAGCTGCGTTTAGATTTTAATTACTTGAATCAAGTGCCACAAAATATGTTATTAAGTAATAAAAATTTAACGATATTAAGATTAGACAATAATAATTTTAACGAATTAAAAAACAATACCTTAGAGACCCTTTTAAGTCTTAAAGAAATTAGAATTAATAATAACCAGCTCAAATCAGTAACAAGGCAACATTTTATACATTGCTTGAAATTAGAAGAAATTCACTTAAACCAAAACAAAATATATTTTATAGAACCGGGAACATTTGTAAAAATGTCATATTTGAAGTACCTGTCTTTACAAGACAATTATCTTTTGGATATAAATGATGCGTTGCCGAAGTTTATTTCGAATTTGCTCACTCTTTATTTGGATTCAAACTCATTATCATCTATAAATTATCACATACTAAGATCACAAGGGCGACTTTATCATTTGAGTTTAAAAGAAAACAAAATTAAATTCATTTCTAAAACTACATTTAGCAACCTAACTCATCTTACTCGGCTAGAAATGAATGCAAATGAAATTTCGATTATTGAAGACTTTTCTTTCCAACGTTTGAATTCTGCTAGATATTTAAATTTACAAAACAACTTATTGAGAAACATTACAACATACACATTTTTTGGCATGAGTGAAATTGAAGATCTTGATATTTCATATAATAAAATCGTTTTTATTTTTGATATGGCATTTGATACTTTGAAGAAATTACGCAGTCTTAATTTGTCATTTAATCCCTTGAAAATGTTGTATAAAAATATTTTTCAACAAGGTTTACCATTGAGTTCACTTAATTTAGATAATTGTGAGATACATGTGATTGAAAATGGCACATTCCAAGGTTTAAATAATCTGAAATCCTTATCTCTTAAGAATAATTCTTTGAAATCAAGTGATTTATTTGCTTTAGATATTCCAGGATTAAAATTTTTATCGCTATCATATAATATATTGGATCACTTGCCTGTAGAGGCATTTTCACAACTGCCGCTTCTAGAAATACTTTTAATGGAACATTGTAACATTGAACATATAATTGAAGGCACTTTTATGAATAACAAAAACCTTTTAAGATTGAATATTGCGCAAAATATTATAAGTACGATTCCACCTAAAATATTTGGCTTGTACAATTCAATCTCTGAATTTAATATAAGCAATAATTTTCTTGATTTTGTACCTTATAATACTTTTACTAACTTTACATACATTGAAACTCTAGATATCGCTGATAATCTTTTACCAAAGATTGAATTAAGTGGCTTTGAGACACTTACCAGACTGAAATATTTAATTTTGCGTAAAAATGAAATACAATCCATCACATCTACAAAGAAACTGGTATTAAATGAGTTAGTATTATTTGATGTTAGTTACAATCGTCTTGAACACATACCCCTTATTATATTGGAAAACTTTCCAAATATACAAAACATTAACGTATCATATAATGATATAATGCATTTTGATTTTTTGTTGGGATATAAAAAATTTGGTGTTTCTTTAATAAACATAGATTTGAGTAAAAATCCTGCACTTACTTGGACTACTTCGAATAAAATTGACAACAACACTTTAATAGCCAATCTGTACGAACTTCATATCTGTTCGACCAATCTAACGAACGTGGAAGATATTACTTTTGAATCATTTATTAGTCTACAACACCTTTATTTAACATTTAACAAAATAAGACGATTAACAATTAGCCCATTTTCAAAACTGACTTTTTTAGAAAACTTAGATCTAAGTTTTAATCGGATTACCCATCTTAAAGCAAGCAATTTTCGTGGACTTACAAAACTTAGTACATTATGTTTGTCAAATAATAATATTGAATCAATGGAATCTTTTGATGAGGATTTGGGCAACTTAAAACTTTTGGATTTGTCCCACAATAAGTTACAAAATATTTTGAATGAAGATTTGATCAATCTGAAAGAACTTACGGTTCTGTATTTGGGATATAATAATATTAAGTATATATCGGTAACAGCATTTAAAAATTTGAACAAAGTTATACAAATAGACCTAGAACACAATAAACTGCAAACATTACCATTGGAATTATTAACTTCAATTGAGAATCACATACAGGATATATCTATAAAAGGTGAGTAGATTAGATATTTCACTCAAAATTTCACTGTTATATTTACAATGTTTTTGGTAAATCATTTTTTCATTCTTTCAGATAACGTAATCATTTGCAGATGTCAAAAAAATAATACATGGACATGGATTCAAGATCACCCAAAAATTATCAAACCAAATGCAATCGTATGTTTTAATGATGATTATCCAAAAGAAAAATGTAATTTTCCTATAATCACACAACTTTCTATTGATAAACACAATGACAATTCGGTATCGGTATCTTGGTTCATCAGAAACCGAACGGCAATAAAAGCTTTACAAATTTTGTACTACGATGAAGATATTAATTCTGACGTGAGTACAAATTTATGTATATTTAATCATTCATATGCACATAATAAGTAGTAAATTAATATTTTATTTTTAGGTACGCTCGAAATTTGCAGATAAAACTGACATGTCCATTCATATTACAAATTTAGAACCAAATATGAATTATATCGTTTGCGTTATAACATTATATGAAAGTCCGTCTGATGAATCCGAAGACGAAGAAACAATGAGAGTGAACAATACAGATACCGATTCCAATAGTACTTCTAAACTGAGCCGTAGTTTTGCAGCTGCTCTTATTGCTCAATCGCCTTCCAGTGAATGTGTTTCTTTTGATACTTTTAGAAAACCCGTTAATGTGAAAATGAAAACTAACAAAGTGTTTAATTTGTCCTCTATTTTAAATCGTCGCATGGGATTAATTGTTGGTTGTTCCTTAGGTTTTGTAGTATTTTTTGTAATGGTATCTGTTTTGTTATACACTAAGGTAAAAGAACGTAAAAGAATTGCTAAATCAGACCCGGCTTGGTCTGAAATGAACGATTACCATTCCATGCATAGCAAAGAAGATATGTTACAAAATTCTACGACAGCTTCCACTGATAATATTTTATTAGGGATGACAAAAAAACTGTAAACTACATTTAGACCAAATAAAATAATTTTAGAATTTAGATGAATCACTTCTTTAAAACAATACTTTAGATAGAATTTATGAATCACAATAATTCTAAACTCAACTTTGTTATTTAGAACGACTGTTTGTCTATAGATGCTGATCAATATGGCTGTTTGCTTTTTTATCTAAAGTAGAAAGTAGATGGCAGGTTAGATAGGTAGTGATTATAAATTTATATTATTACATATTATGTAACCGTAGGAAAACATTTTATTACTTTAGACATAGGTAGAAACCGATATATTGAAATAAAATTGTTGACATAGATACTTTGTTTTTATTTTATGTTAATATGCTTTTATTATTAAATATAGTTTGGTTGTTTTTATGAGAGCAAAATATGAAAACTCATAGAGATAAAAGAAGTGTATTCCACGAGGAACAATCTGAAAATGCATTTAGTGCATTTTACGTATAATTTCCTTGAAGATTTCTCATACGACTCAAAACATTTGCGTTTTTATTTGAAGTGCCCTTTTCAGGCACTCAAGAATTATAAAAATAAGACTGTGCATAGTACATCTCAACTTACACAAAAATTCACGGACAAAATATCAAATTCCGCTAAGCGTTTGGTTTAATCAATTTAATGAAAGAATAATATGAGTTCAATTTCCTGTCGCAATACTGATAGTTCAGTGTAGTGTAGCTTCGGCCTCTTAATCGCAACGCTTAGTGTTGCGGTTCCCGTTTTGCGGTGTTGTCTGTCTTTTGTACTGTCACAATGGGGGTATTTTGTTGTTGTGATAATAACAAGCATCTTGTCAGTTTTGAACAGGATAATATATAGTCATGAAGGAAGGCTGATTGTTCTGTGTATAAAGTAGACTAATCAGCGTTTTTTTAAGTAGAAAAATATATTTCCTGACTGTCGTTTTTGTTAAGTGATAACATTAAGCACGGTGATGTAACGATTGAATTTCACGCTTCACGAGACGTAGAACTCGTGCATTTATGTCACGATACAAGATAAATTTATTTAAAGACTAGCTGTGTCCGCGATTTCGTCAGCGTGAGAATTTATGATTGTTTAGTATCCCGGACGAAGTCGTGAGCGCAGCTAGAATAAAAGTAGCCTAAGCTAGTCCTTATTACATCAGCTATCTGCCAGTGAAAGTCCCGTCAAAATCGTCCAGCCGTCCCCAAGATTAGCCCTGCCCAACAGACAGACAGACAAAAATTGTAAAAAATGTATCGTGTATACATACATATGCATTTAGTAAAAAGCTGTTGTTTTTATATTACAAACAGACACTCCAATTTTATTTATTTATATAGATGTAGATACATATATGAAATTTAATATGAAACTTCGGTAAAATCCTGACATCTTCACTACTGACACAGATCCACACGACGAAAATCTCATGTTTTGTGTCGCGGATCAAGATCAATTATTTGAAGATGAATATGAAATTGTGCATGAAACTTCAGCAAATGCTTAGACCTTTTCTGCTGAAACAAAAACCTAGTAACATGCCGACTTTTGTTATTGAACTTACCTCGCCTACCGAAACGTTGTACTTTCGAAGCTTGAAACCAAAACTTGAGAGATCTCAGAATTTGTAGGTTTTAATTAAGGCAATACTGCTTGACTATATGTAGTTTAAATATAGAAAATGCTCAAAGGAATTGGCTGTTGGCTTACCGCACTTTAATAATATAATCGTTTAGAGCATTTGGCACCTCTAAGATTGCGAATATGAATTATACAAGTAGTGGTTTACTGGTGGTAGAACTCCAGTGACGGAGTTCGCGGGCGTAGGCACCACCGCATTACCTAACATATTTGCCGCTAAATGGTAGTGTTCAGCACTACGTGTTCCGGTCAGATGGTAATGTACAGCCCTGTAATTTCCGGCACAGAGGCATAACACCTTAGGCCTCAGGAGTGGTAACGCATCTGCATCTTGATCTTGGCCCTCGTGTGGGTGTCTATAGGCTGCAGTCATCACTTAACATCAATGTGAACTGCATGATTGTTTGCCACTTCCAGTCCATAAAAAAAACAAATTACATTTTACTTATACCTGTATTAGGTATGATGTAAAATTTAATTTGTTTTTTTTTTTATTCATAAAATTATTTCGTAACTATCGACCCGCCCCAGCTTCCGTGCAATGTACATTGTTACTGGTAAATTGATTCCATTCTTAATCATCAATTCCTACATATTCATCTATTAAAAACGGTAATTTTATTGACGACTGACCATTATGTCAAAGACTATACGGTTGTCATTAGAAAAGTTAATAAGGTCGATAAGTTTTCTTAAAAGGAGATGTTGCAAAGCTCGGCTCTAGTTCGTACACGTCCTCAAAAAATGGGTAAATTGAAGAAGAATCCGAAAAACATACAATTAATTTATTCAAGAATATATTTTAGAGTTACTACCACATTTAATTGACACGATTTTATCTTTTTCAACCATATTCAACATGGCGGCAATACAGCCGACGCTTCTTTAAATTGGAAATTGAGTAGTTTAAGTTTAAGTTCATAGTATTAACACATGCAATCGATTTCGATAGTATTTAGAAAATATTACTTTTTTCTCCAAGTACAAAAAACAATTTAAAAAATGAAAATGTCAAAATAACATCGCCCGCCATATTCGCCATGTTGGTTTGAGTTGCAATTCTAACTGCAAATAATATTTTGTAACTGCAAACAAAGCTAAATAAATGAAAATATGCAGTAAAAAACGTTTTTAAATTGATTTTGCCTGTTAATAATATTGTGTACAATACATGGCCGGAGGTCCATACATTTTTGCAACATTTCCTTTGGGTTGACCCTTAAAGTCGCATTAGAAGCCGCCGCAGGTAGCATGATTCTTATAGTCATAGGTAACGCGCGTGTTTTGTTTTTGTTGAAAGCCAATTCGAAAATTGCTGTGACCCTCATTCAGACTTTTAAGATGTCTTTCCCTTTCCATTTACGGTTAATCGTAGTCTTAACTTTTTTTCAAACACGGTTCTTCTGATGATGACGACGCGTAGAATTTTAATCGTATTTGTAAAGGTATAAACCTTTACTTGACTAATAGTAAGCACCAGGAGGTAGAATATAGGTAAGTGCACGTCAAATGGGGCGTTAGTATAATATGGGTTAAGTTGAATTATATCCATAAATGACTCCACTTCGTTACTCTAAACAGCGTATCTATCGAAGATATTCAACTTCAATATGGCTTATCCTGTATGGAAATAGAGCATCCTCAATTTCCACACCCGAGAGCTATTAACATCCTGCAATATTAAAATGGATTTTAATGTACCATTTCTCCTCGTGTCTAGTAATATCAGAATGTTTCAATAGTAGCAACTGCATTCATCATGACCATTTTGGAATACTTATACTACTTACCTTGTACGGAGACATCAGCACCAACTGCCGCTCCAGAACCAACATTCATGTAGTCTACTAATATAAACTGCCTTAGTAGCCTAGTGGTAGCAGGCTACTACTACTACGCTAGGTCCTGGGTTCGGTTCCCGGGTCGGGGGCTATCAGAGATAACGGTTTCAAATCCTTTACCTCTGGTTCTATTGGGGTTTGGTAAAAGTTTTGGTAATGTGCACGGAGATGGCAACAGGCTCGCCACCTGTTACATGGGCCAAAAACGTAACCGGCGAATCGTGGGTGTTTGCATGTATGCTTGAATGGATGCATTTAGCTTTGCCTACCCCTTCGAGGGTTACAGGTGTGCAGTTGTGTTACTAATGTAAAATTTGTTTTAAAATATAAACTTCGATGTTTTTTATATTTTTTACAGATTGGAAATCTTAAGCTTTCGTTAAGAAACAGTTTCTCAAATAAGAGTTCGAATCGTTTCATTACCCTTTTTCCAATACTATGAAAACTGCCAAATTTTAACAAAGATTAAAACAATATGAAACGAGATTTCTGTTTATTTTTCGCCGACCGGAAATGCTCCTTTTCCGGCCACATCTACTTTGAAAATCTTGCTAAAGACAACTCGGTTTTACTTATTTTAACCGATGAGATTTTTTACTTGCGCTCCCGTTTCGGGATAAAAGGTGGCCTGTTTCTATTTCTGACGTAATCTCTGTGATAATATTTTTCGTGCGTCTTGCCACATTTCGCACAACCGCGGAACTCGCGAAACTTGGATGAACTTGAAATTGAAACGTTGATTGATCACGTCGAAAGGTAGGTAGGTATAACACAGCCGATGTCCCACAATCTCATTCTTTATCAAGGTTGAAACCAGATCAGCAGCCTAGTAGGGCGAATGTTACGAGCCTTAACTATTTCAAAACGGAAAATAATTATTTTTACAGTTAAGGAATGAGAAAAAAAGCTAATTAATAGTCCACGTTTATGATACAAAGGCACGAATAGTATTTGTAACGAAAGATTGGAACGAAATACCAGAATGTCGATATGGAAATCGCGTGTTAATAATAAATAACAATCTTTGATTCACTATTTAAGCCTTGACTTTAGATAGAAAAACCGGGCAAGTGCGTGTCGGGCCACGCGCAGTGTAGAGTCACGTAGTTACTTAGGTTTGAAAAATGTAATGAAAAAAAAATTTTTTTCTATGGAGGTATTCGAAACCGAGTAAAATACATTTGGTCGACCATTACTCGCAAATTTGTAAAGCCAACTTAAGTGTGATACATAGTTTTCCTTTCAATTTCGTTATATTATTATATAGCTACTATTGCCGTTACGTTTGAATTTCTAACAACAACCGTTTAATAAGAGAGTTTAGAGTAAGGGGACACTTGACTCAAACGAAAATTGGTACTTTAAAGCCTAATAAGTCACGAACAGTTAACTAAATCGAAAACGTCAAGAACATTTAAAAAAAGACCTATCCAACTATATCCCACACTACGAAGAAAATAAAAAAATATATCCACGGGTTACATATAGAAGAGGTACCCTAATATTTTTTTTAATGTTCCACTGCCCCATTTTGTCTGCGTGTTTAAGGTGTATACTTGTGCCAAATTTCAAGTCTCTGGTACCAATAGCTTTGCGCTAAACCATAGACATACAGATAGACAGACAGACGAACATGGCGAAACTGTAAGGGTTCCTTGTTTACTACGGAACTCTAACAAAGACTAATAAATAGGAAATGTAACATATGCGTATAGGACATTTCCTACATTGGGTTTAAATGTAACGTATGCACACACGTATGCACAAAATAAAATCCGTCCCACCGCTCTACGTCCCCAGCAGCTGCTTTACTTTTTTTATACGAAGAAATATTTGCAATTTGAAGCACATTGTTTGGTCACATCACGTAATGAATCTCTCGAGCGCTCTTTTGGTTTTGGGAGACAATTAATCTGAGATGTGAATTCCAGCAACTAAATATGACATGAAAAAAGCGCTTTCACAGAGTCACATACCCTGAGTCCCCCCCTGCCGTATCCCTAAGGACAAAGTGCTTAAATATGCGCGTACACACGAGCGTACTGTTTCAGTATAAAGTGTAGTGCAGATATTGATGAACTCTACTACTTGGAAAAAGGTAAGGACTCCGTTGCTCTGTACTTCAGATGGTTTTTTCTCCGACTTTTTTTTATGTAATGGAAGTGGCAAATAAGCACGTAGTTCACATTGATGTTAAGTGATGACTGCAGCCTATAGGCACCCACAAAAAGACCAAGGTCAAAATGCAGATACGTTACCACTCCTGAGGCCTAAGGTGTTATGTCTCTGTGCCGGAAATTACAGAGGCGTGCATTACGATACCCGATGATATGATACGATACGACGGAACACGATAGTGCTGAATACTACCATTTAGCGGCAAGTATATTAGGTAATGCGGTGGTGCCAACGCCCGCGAGCTCCGTCACTGGAGCTCCACCACCAGTAAAAGAGGTGGGTGAAGGTCCCGGGTTCGATCTTAATGCCAGAAGAAGAGTGCTTTAGAGATTCGTTTATTGAAAAAGCCCAGTGTCTCAGTGTGTTATTATGTACCAGGTGAATATCAACAGGCTTGTCACCCATCATTCTATCACTCTCAAGGGACTCAAGGACTGCAAGAAGCTTATCAGGCTTTGTATTTTTTTTATGTAATGGAAGTGACAAACAAGCATGCAGTTCACATTGATGTTAAGTGAGTTTAAGTGAGTAAGTTTCACAAAGACCAGAGGTCATAATGCAGATGCGTTACCACTCCTGAGGCCTAAGATGTTATGCCGCTGTGCTGAAAATTACAGTGCCGTACATTACCACCTGACCGGATCACGATAGGGCTGAACACTACCATTTAGCGGCAAGTATATTAGTAGTAGGTAATGCGCCCTACGCCCGCGAGCTCCGTCACTGGAACACCACCAGTAAAATGCAGCATGCGTGAATGCCTGCATTTATCTTTGACTGTCCTTCAAAGAATACAAACATAAAGTATATAAACAACTGTCCGCACTCAACAGTTATTGGTACAATTGGAACAAGGTTTGAATTAGGTATGGTGGCATCGTACCGATGCGTTTTGGTGGACTACAGTCAGGCAATTATAGTAATTGACACATAAACGTTTTGCCCTAGAGAAATAACTTAATGTGCGCATTTAGTATTGACGTACCGGCATTGTCGCCTGCAACAGCGGGCGATGATTGAAATCGCTGGTAAAATCCGTAACACCGTGAAATTCACTTCGCATGAACCGGTCCAGGTGGCTTTTCGAGCGTAATGTGGTAATATGATCCTCGTATTACTAATTAAATTTCGCTGACTTTGTCATTTTAATTGGCTCTGAACTTACTTAATTGTTGATTGGATTTAACAAACAAGATCTATTCTGATTAAAATGTAATACGTCTATATATCCAATAGTAGGTATAATATACATGACGTATCCATATCGTAGATTTACTCAAGTCGTGAAATATTCGACCATTTTATGAAATGGTCGCATTTTATGAAAATTCTCTCTATCCATTAGATTACAATATCATGATATGCCTTGGGCAGATCAATGATAAAAACTCGTTTATCGATATGGACGAATAAACGCGCGGCCACTTCATGAAATTGTCAAATTAGCTTGACCATGTCATGATGGCATTTCATCAAGATTTTTACTATTCGTATTTGCTCATATCGTAAAATAGTTGCATTAGTTAAAGAAAAAGGCGCTGAAAGCATTTTGGCATTTATATTTAACATGAAAAGGGCATTTTACTATTCAAGATTGTCCATTGCAGTAGTGAAATTAATGATCTGTCAGAATTGCAAATTGTCGTGCTACGTGAAGGTTGAAATTTAATTTAAATGCGTGTGTTATAATAAAAAATAAAATATTACCATTTTTTATAGATCGATATTACAAATTGTATATAGACCAACGCTAAAATATGACTAATACTGTCTGAGAATGGTCAAAAGTCTTAGGAATCGGCGTGCATGTATGAAGATAATGATGAATGTAGAAGGTTCAAGATGTGTGTGATGAATGTGAAACGCGAGTGCTTTAAATGTTATAATGTAAAAGAAGCGAAGCGAAGAAGAATGTGTGTCAGGACCGGGATATCTGGCGCTCCACACTCTCTGCCTATGCCGTAAGGGACTCGGCGTGAAGATACATACATACTAAAATATGCTTTAAAAATCGCAGCATGAAAATAAAATATCAATGAGGGTCCGTCGAATTTGCACCATATTCCGATTAAATTCTATTCTATTAACTTTAACATTTCTTTAAGGTAGAGAAGGATGTGAAATGTTACAATAACATTAACAAATATCTTGGTGCAACCCAGCCTGAGTGTACGACGCCATATTGTTAGTCTCTTTTTATATTGTCTATGGTATGAAGAAAGCAAAGGGGGAGTGAAATCCGTTTTCCTGAAATTCGTCTCTGGAGGACTCCAGATAGAGTATCTACGCTTTACGCAATTCCCGGATTCATCTATAAATATTAAGGAAGGTAACCGGAGTGGTTTGATTAGTAAGAGTCTCAAAGTAAAAACGGACCGTTTGCTCCAGGATTGCGACTGTCCGTAACAAAAAATACCATGCGTGTCTATGCAATGTAGATATATTTTTCAGATACGGTAGGTGAACTATTAAATAATCAATCTCAGGGCTTTCAATCAATTTATTCACGTAATGTGTACACCAATTATTACAATATAATATACACATACAATTTATTTTATTTTATATATCACGACAAACTTTTACACAATAAACAATCTTAGGTGTAAAAATGCGTGTAACATTGAAAATCTACATAAGTAATGCGATTACAATTTGAAATCAAGACGTCGTATTACGAGTTCACAGTTATGTGGCTGCTCTGAAAAGCTACAAGTGTCTCATTTGTCACAGTGACATACATTTTGAACTTAACTATCTTACACCAAGCTTACTATATTTCTCAGTAAGCTTTAAGTTAAGCTAGTAAGTTTTAGAATACACAGATACAAGTTTAAAAATAGCTTCTAGGCTTGGTTAACTGGTTTATCAAAAATTCTTTAGGGTACCTCTCCTACATGTACGCGCGCATATTTTTTGTTTTCTTTATAGTGTGGGATATCGTTGGGCAGGTCTTTTAAAAATGTTAGGGATGTATATATATCATTTTTCGATTTAGTTAACAGTTCGTGACTTATTCAGCTTTAAAGTGCCAATTTTCGTTAGAGTCACGTGTCCCCCCAACCAACTAAACGGTTGTTATTAGATATAGATATAGATATAACGTCACGGCAATAGTAGCTACATATAACGAATTATAAGGAAAACTATCACACCTAAGTTGGCTTTACAAGCTTTAGAACAAATCCATAGAAAAAAAAAAATTTTTTGTTACAACCTAAAAACTACGAAAGTCTACACTACGCGTGGCCCGACACGCACTTGACTGGTTTTTTACCCTTTCGAGTACGGAAGACTAAAAAAGGACAGAGGCTACTTTTTGAACAAAAATCAAATAGCATTCGTAAGTAGCAGGAAACAGCCAGTATAACAAACACCTATCCCAAGTAAAATGGTGGATGTATAAGTTTGTAAAATATAATTCCCTAGCATTGTTGAATTTAGTGTGCTATATGAAAACCCAACTTGACCCAATTTCATGAGTGGAGGTGTCCTAAATTACTTCTAGGTATTTTATTACATTTAGTTTGTTATTTATGAGTGACAAAATCGTGTCTATAATATCATAAAGCTGAAGAGTTTGTATGTTTATTTATTTGCTTGTACGGGCTAATCTCAGAAACTACTAGTCCGATTTACAAACTAGACGGGCCGCTAGTTTTATTATATTGTAAACTTGATCATCTTTTGTGACAAATGGCATGGTCCGAAAGGATGACATGCTATTTAATACTATGTAACCAATGAGGTTAATATATAGAGAATACACGGGGAACAAACAGCCGGTTTCGTTTTGACATTGATTTGACATATATTTATGTCATGTTACTATGTGAAAGTGTGGCAAATTGACTTCTTGAAATTAGAACCGTGCTACCTAGGGGTAGTGTCCTGTCTAGTCTTTTGGCACATATAGCTCTATGTGAAAAGCTAAAAATGTCCAATTTGTCACAGCTACCAATGCTGGTTGGCGGAGATACAGGTTAGTGGCCAACCCGCTGTCGGATGTTTTCAAACCGCCCTTAAGGCCTCCGACATGGATTAACGACTGCTATCTATCGATAGCGGTTATTCCAGCGGTTAGTCCAGCGGTGCGAAACCACCGTTTGATTCGAAGGGTTGCGGGTTCGATCCCCGCGCCGAAACAAATATTTGTATGGCCTACAGATATATGTTTCGGGTCTGGGTGTTTGTGTGTGTGTTGTATGTATACAACGCACCCACGACACAGGTTTATACCTACTGTGGGGCTGTGAGTGTAAGCGTATTTTATTTATTATTATTTTATTAGAGCAACCGGATCCGACAGCTTAACGTGCCCTCCGAAACACGGAAACGCGCATTTTAATTTGCCACTAGCGGTCACCCATCACACACCCTACCGCGGAGCCATGCGCCCTTCTTATGAGGAGCATATTGACCACGTTTCATGTCATCACTTACAACACAATTAAAGACTTTCATCTTGAAACTCTCAAATAGGATAAGAATATGCATCGTAGATTCTCAAACATTGTCCAACTGACTTGAATTCAGCAACTACTTAACTAATTTTGACTTTACAAAAAATCTGTATTGATCCCACTACTAAAACAGTGGTTCCTTTGATATATTTGAATCCAAGACAGACTTAATAAAAATAATAAATTAATCGATAACTTTACTGATTAATAATAAACGACCCCAAGACCTGTTGTCCTTGTAGGCATATCAACGAAAATTTATTCAAGATCCACTACAATTGGCAGATGGAAAAGGAAAAACAGCAATACTATACCTCTAAAGTAGCAAATCAACTGGGCACTAATTGAAATAAAACAAGCTAAATATTGATAGTATACAATGCAAATGTTTGCCCGACATGCAGACTTTGCTGCCTCTCCTAAATTGGCCTTTTTAGCCATTCACAAATGCTAATGAGATCACTAAATTATTTGCAACTTAACAAAAACCACCGCATTACCTAATATACATGCCGCTAAATGATAGTGTTCAGTACTATCGTGTTCCGGTCAGGTGGTAATGGATGGCCCTGTAATTTCCGGCACAGAGGCATATTACCTTAGGCCTCAAAAGTAGTAACACATCTGCATTTTGACCTCTGGTCTTTGTATGCGTGTCTATACTCTGCAGTCATCACTTAACATCAATGTGATGCATGGTTGTATGCCACTTACATTACACAAAAAAAAAATAGCTGTGTTCATGTCCTTCAAAAATAAGTTTGCATTAGCTTTGTACAATGACTTTGATTAAACGAAGCAGTAACAAAAACACAATTGGAAACCCACATATACTTTTTTGCGTCGCTGAATGTAATTGCGTTGAAAAGCTTTTCATTAGTTACTCTCGTGGGGTTTAATCAAGTTGTTTTTTTTTTTGCGAAAGGGAAATAGAACACTAAACATTATTGAGATACCTTGCGTACTTTTTCTTTGTACCTTATAATTTATTTCGAATTAAATAAAATAATGGTTTCTCACTTATAGCACTTTGGTAATACCTCACTTCGTATGATAATGGCAACCCATTATGCGTCCCACTGCTGGGTACGAGTCTCTCCCCTTTTTGGGGAAGGCCTGGAGTTTACTCCACCACGCTGCTCCAATGCGGATTGGTGGAGATACGGGTTAGTGGCCAACCCGCTGTTGGGTGTTTTTTTTAAACCGTCCATAAGTCCTCCGACAATGTTTAACGACTGCTATCTGTCGATAGCAACCGGGCCCGACGGCTTAACGTGCCCTCCGAAGCACGGAAACGCGCATTTTAATTTGCCACTAGCGGTCACCCATCACACACCCGACCGCGCCCGTAGTGCTTAACCGAATAGATCTACACCAGCCGAGGGGCTATGTGCGCTTCTCTTCGTATAAACTTTGGCAATCAATGATATTAATGACTAGCTGTGCCCGCGACTTTGTCCACGTGAGAAAAAATTTGATTATTCAGTATCTACCCAGACGAAGTCGTGGGCGCAGCTGGTATAAAAGTAGCCTAAGTTACTCCTTATTACATCAGCTATCTGCCAGTGAAAGTCCCGTCAAAATCGGAGACACCCAAATTCTATTTATTTGTGGGTATGTATAAATAAACACGCTTACACACACAGCCCCACAGTAGGTAAGTAGGTACCTGTGTCGTGGGTGCCGTTGTACACATACGACACATACACAAACACCCAGGCCCGAAACAAATATCTGTAGGCCATACAAATATTTGTCCCGGTGCGGGGATCGAACCCGCGACCCTTCGAATCAAACGGTCATCTCACACCGCTGGACTGACCGGGTCGTCTAATGTATGGTTGTATGGAGTTAAAAGTCCCGTCAAAATCGGTCCAGCCGTTCCCAAGATTAGCCCCGCCAAACAGACAGACAGACAAAAATCGTAAAAAATGTTTTGGTATATGTACCGTGTATACATACATATTCATTTAGTAAAAAGCGGTTATTTTAATATTACAAACAGACACTCCAATTTTATTTATTTGTATATATTTATTATTATGGAAGGTAATATGTTGACAACATAAGATCTAAAAATTCTGTTAAAATTTGAGGGTCTAGTACTTGCTACCGTTATTATCGAGCAAAACATATACGAAAAAAAAACACGTGTATTGTATGCCCCCTTGGACTCCTTAAATTTTCATATTTTATTTTTAGTAAATAATTATGTCTTAATGGTCATAATTTGTGAAAATGTTAGCTTTCTAGCTATATTACACTGTTTATGAGATGACAGACAGACGGACGGACAGACAGACAGACAGCGAAGGATAAGTTATCCGTAGGGTCCGTTTTTACCTTTTAGTACGAAATCCCCTAAAAGATAGAACTTAGACACAGAATAGTTTAAAATATTCGATATGATTCTTTAAATTGACATAACTTTTTTATTTCTGATTCACATGAAATAAACACTAAATGTTAAGTGAAACTTACCACAATATATTAGTGAATACCGCAAATCGAATAAGGCGTTTCTGAAATTAGGGTGCACAAACACACAGACACACAGACATTTTTTCGGGATAAAAAGTACCCAGTGTTGTGCGCCAAAAGTTAAAGTATAATCATACCAAGTTTCATTGTAATCGGACACGTAGATTTTGTGTGATGATTTTGTGTGTGAGTGATGCTTGAACAAACAGACAGACAGACAGACAGACAAAAAATTTTCTAATCACATATTTGTGTTCGGTATCGATCTAGTAACAACCCTGGTATTTATTTTTTTAATATTTTCAATGAACAGAATTTACACTTCTACAGTTTTATTATAAGTATAGATAACAGATAATGAAGTAACAGATGTATTTTTAACCGACATCAAAAAAAGGAGAAGGTTCTCAATTCGTCCGGATATTTTTTTTTATGTTTGTTCACCGATAATTTGACGACGCCTGTACCGATTATGACATAACTTAGTCTTTTTACCAACATCAATCACATCAAAATACTTATTGAGATTTAAACAAAACTTCCTGTTCTACTTAACCAACAGTTATGACAATAAAATAACATTAAAAAGTGAGGCAATAAAATAACCTAAACGGAATATAATTTGGGATTTGGTCAACAAAATCTCCTTTGAGTTATGTGGGTCAGACCCATTTCTACAAATAAATCCCGCTTTCCAAATAAATAACTAGTTTGAACCCAGTGTATATCTAAGCGTATTGAAATGGGTTGAATTAATGCTTAATGAGATACAAATGAACAAATATCGATTAGACACGTAATGAGGTGAAACCCAAATGGATGTGAATTCACGTGACAACCACTGAACTGTTCTATACAATCAATTATTGTAGGTACTATGGTAATTGTTAATCATTGTTATCTCGATTGACACGCTAATTGTTGTAGGCTTTATTATTGATTTTTGTTTTACCAAAGCCGTGTTTGAACGCGAAAATGAAATACATAATTTTGTTATCGTTGCGAATATTAACCATAGTATTTTATTTGCATAACGTAAATTAGTGTTGCATATTATGATTCAGTAATTTCAATGTTATAATTATCATTGTTTTCCGTGATTCATCAATATAAAATCAAGAGCAATACAATAAACAAAACAGGAATAATTAATTTGCACTGAAAATGTTGCCGTTTAGTGCGTACTTCACTTTTATGAAGCATAACACAATATCATATAATAATATAACGCATAATTATTATTTTTGTAAAAAAAATCTTGTCTTTATGTTGATACTCTTTTGAGTACAAAGTTAGGTACAGGGTCCAAGACAATAATAAATCTATTGTTGTTTTTTTGGAGACCTGAAGGATTAATTGTATATACACATAACAAAAATATCAAAATGTTTTATTTGAAATTACATTTTCAAGGAGAAGGTATATAATTCTTCGCTAGAATTTCAATTTGATTCAGCCTTCAAACATACATATACGGTCATAAAAATAATTACAAGTTTATTATATACGTTAATCATAAATGGCTAAACATCACTATAAGTCAATCGTATTATTCGATATAATAAATAATAACTACGGAATAATATAATATAATCTATATAAATAAAAATGAATCCCAAAATGTGTTGCTAAGTGCAAAACTTAAGAACGGCTGGACCGATTTCACTAATTCTTTTTGTGTTATATTTATAAGTGTCCATAGAAGGTTTGTATGAAAGAAAAAAAATAGATAACTATCTATTTTTTTTTTTCAACTTCAACTTTGCTAATGTAAACCTTATAGAGTTTGATATCACGGTCAGTCGTCAATTATCGTTTAAAAGTTGTATCGGTAGGAATTGATGATCGAAAATCATCAAATTACCAATAACAATCTACATTGACCCGCGCGAAGCCGGGGCGGGTCACTAGTAAATAATAACAAAGCAATCGAAACCTCCAATATCGACGTCTACAATTGTTACGGGCACGAAAAGAAAATAACTTTTTAAAAAAATATTAATATTTAATTAAAACTAGTATTACATAAATGGTCTAAACTAAATGAGACTGTAAGGATGAACTGGCGGTTAATGAGTGCAGGGTATATTTATAGACACAAAATATCAAACTATGGTGGGGAGGTCTTACGATGGCGGCTCTTTTTAGGTGAACGGCATCGGAAGCCCTCTTGACATAAGATAATACAAGTTAGGGGAACTAAACAATGAATACCATTATATGACAACGGCAGTCTTAAAATTTATACAAAGCAAGATTCAAACCTTTATCTATATGAGGGGTTAAAAGGTGGCACGTGTAAAAATAGTAATAAGTCCCAAGTCCCAAGGGTTGACACAATTTGTCCTTACTGACACTTCACTGGTGGTAGAGCTCCAGTGACGGAGCTCGCGGGCGTAGGCACCACCGCATTACCTGATTTACTTGCCGCTAAATGGTAGTGTTCAGCACTATCGTGTTCCGGTCAGGTGGTAATGTACGGCCCTGTAATTTCCGGCACTGAGGCATAACACCTTAGGCCTCAGGAGTGGTAACGCATTTGCATTTTGACCTTGGTCTTTGTGTGGGTGTCTATAGGCTGCAGTCATCACTTAACATCAATGTGAACTGCATGCTTGTTTGCCACTTCAAATACATAAAAAAAAAAAAAAAAAAAAAACTGACATTGTGTTAGTCAGTCAGTCAGTTGTGTGTGCCATTTGTTTATCAGTCTTATACAATACTGTACAAATAAATAAAATTGGAGTGTCTGTTTGTAATATAAAAATAACCGCTTTTTACTAAATGCATATGTATGTATACACGGTACATATACCGAAACAATTTTTTACAATTTTTGTCTGTCTGTCTGTCTATCTGTATGGCGGGGCTAATCTTGGGAACGGCTGGACCGATTCTGACGGGACTTTCACTGGCAGATAGTTGATGTAATAAGGAGTAACTTAGGCTACTTTTATACTAGCTGCGCCTACGACTTCGTCCGGGTAGTTACTGAACAATCATAAACTCTCACGCGGGCGAAGTCGCGGGCACAGCAAGTTTCGCAATAAATTCCCACATGAAATAATTTTCAGTGTCGATATTCAAATCCAATCATTACTAATGTGTACTAATGTAAACAAATATATCACAAAGTGTTGAAAAGCTACATCAATAATATTGCTATTTATCATCACCAGAGAGGAATAGTCGACTGTTCTTGTTGCAAACATTGCTTATTTGCTTAGACATTAGCAGTACAACGTACATGACGATAGCTGATATTGGTGCCGATCCACTATCTACTTTCAGATAATAGATTCATTTGTATTCCACGTTGCAAGTGGGCACTGTAACGAACATCGAAGGAGCTGACGTTCAGGGTACAATTACCAGTGTTAATATTTACTAACTGACGCCGGCGACTAATTGCTCCGCTGGTGCTTCGCTTAGCTACCTCACGGAGATGCCTTGTTGCGCCCACGTTTACCCAACAACGGAATTATACGGAAATGTAGACAATCTGTTATAAGAAAATTATGAATACCCCGTCAGACAAACTAAAAAAAAAACAAAGGAAAAAGTAACGGATTTTTTTAAATACATACTATTTATCTAAAGATAATGAAGTTTATAATAATCAAACAAAAGAACCAGCCGAGTTTCTTCCCGTCGAGATCGCGTACCGAATCCATAATAAATAAAATCAGTGCTTTTACTCTTACCTGTCCTAATATACCTAAATAAAATTTAATATAAATTTAAGGGCAAACTTTTCTTTATCGAAGTAAAACCCAACATTGACGTAATACATCGTAGCCGCTTGACCAATAGCAATAAAAAATATGATGAAACAACAAATTCACAAACAAACAAAATACATTAGAAAATGTAGAAAGTTTATAGCGGTAATAGTGCAATATATCATCACCAGAGCATACTAGGCTGTCCATTTGAGAAACAGTTCTTATTTGCTTATGGCCGAATACTCAAACGTCACTCAAGTTTAAGCAACACTCAAATGATCGCTATCTCTATCGTTTGAACGTGTTTTATAAAAACAGAACACTTTTAAAGAAAAATGGAAAGAAAAATTTGACTTCAGGCGAGGCTCGAACTCGCGACCTACTGGGAATCTAGTCCAGCCGCTCTTCCAATTGAGCTACTGAAGCCCTGCCCGATTTGTCAAATCTTTAATTTGGTAATAGATGGCGCTGCTGCTACCATAAAGCAATGCAATAGATGTGAAGGAAAGATTTGACAAATCGGGCAGGGCTTCAGTAGCTCAATTGGAAGAGCGGCTGGACTAGATTCCCAGTATGTCGCGAGTTCGAGCCTCGCCTGAAGTCAAAATTTTCTTTCCATTTTTCTTTAAAAATAAAATATATTTCACAAGCATGTGTTAATGCGAAATAATATAAAAACAATTATTAAGGGTAAAAGCGACTTCTTTACGATATTCAATAAACTGAAAAGTCTATTATATCGGTTGCCTAACTAGCATAGTTGGTAATAGATGGCGCTGCTGCTACCATAAAGCAATGCAATAGATGTGAAGGAAAGATTTGACAAATCGGGCAGGGCTTCAGTAGCTCAATTGGAAGAGCGGCTGGACTAGATTCCCAGTAGGTCGCGAGTTCGAGCCTCGCCTGAAGTCAAATTTTTCTTTCCATTTTTCTTTAAAAATAAAATATATTTCACAAGCATGTGTTAATGCGAAATAATATAAAAACAGAACACTTTTAAGTCCCACTTAGATTTAAGTGACGTAGACATTAATCGTAGAACTGGTACAACATACATGAGGGTACGTGATATCGGTGCCGATCCACTATCTACTTTCGGATAATAGATTCATTTGTATTCAGGTTGCAATTGGGCACTGTAACGAACATCGAGGGAGCTGACGTTCAGGGCACAATTACCAGTGTTAATATTTACTAACTGACGCCGGCGACTAATTGCCACGCCTGTGCCTCTTAGCTACTTCACGGAAATGCCTCGTTGCGCCCAAATACACCCGACGACCCCTATTTTAGACAATCTGTAACAAGAAAGTTATAAATGTTCCGTCCGACAAATTACTGTGCTGTAAACAAATTCAAAGAAAACATCACACTGCCAACTGAAGCGCAATTTTCAAATTACATAGCTATTCATCTGGCGGCAATAAAAGTTAACAATAACATTCCGTCGATAAAAAACAGGCCAAGTGTGAATCGTTGTTGAATTTGACCGCCAACGTTCCGTACAAAATAAAAGCAGCAATTGGATATTTTACTAACGGATTTTCTTTTTATAAAGCAAACTTATATACCTGGTTAGAAAACAGTAACAGTTTAACTGCTTCAGAAGCCTACTACTACTACGCTGGGGTCTTGGGTTCGATTCCCGGGTCGGGGGCTATCCGAGATAACGATGTAAATCCTTTATCTCTGGTTTTATTGGGCTTTTCATTTTCTGGAAGTTGCCCAGTACCTAGAGTTTAGTAATGTGCCCGGAGATGTCAACAGGCTCACCACGTCTTCACTTATCGTTACATGGGCCAAAACATAACCGGCAAATCATGGGAATTTGTATACATGCTTGAATGCGTGCATTTACCTATACCTACATTACAGGCGTAAAGTTGCGTTAAAGTAACCCCTATGCATCGTTACAAGTTACGTACTTTATCAGCTGCAAATAAGTTCATACGTAGGCTTTCTTTTAGATGCTACAGACGGTTTACGGATTTTCTCCTTTATATGTGAGACAAAGGGGAAAACCTTCTTGCCAAATACATTTTCATTTTTTTAAATATTATTTTCACCTGTAGGTACGCGCTCAAACAAAGGAGCACAGACAGATGACAATATGATTCTGGGTATACTTTTCCTTTAGAACTCGGGAACCCTCAAAAATGACAAAAAGTGTTAATCGTAAAAGAAACAGGTTAGAATTTTGCCTCCGTTTTATGAATAATTGTTCTACCTATTGTGTTGTGATACAGCACTTTACATAACTGAACGGTTTATAAAGGATACAGCCAACAAAAAATTGGGTCCGTGCCAAGCTCTACCATTTAAAGTTTGGCCAACGGCAACTGATGGAAAAATATTATGCCTTCAATAATATTGTTTTATCATTGTGACCGGCGTGGGACAGTTTCGCAAGGACTAATATCGCTTTGTTAGTTTACCATCTTTTTTACCTGTGCTTGGAACGCGTTAAGCCATTTTAATCACAGCAAGCTATGAAGCAATTTCATATTAAACTGGCCAACTTTTGATACAAGATTGCTTTTAAGATGAAGTTAAAACTGTTTATTAAGCTTGTAACTAAAGTGCAGTAGGTAAAAACTAATTTCAAGTTTATAAAATTGGATAGTTAATCAAAGCGAAGAGCTACATAAGTGAGTTTCTGAATAAAATTATTAGGTGCAAAATTTAATAAGTTTTTAACAATTTGGTACATATTTGCCAAGACATTTACCCCATTCATAAACGTACATTACATACGTTTAAGCTATATAATGCTTTGTTTTTGTCAGTTGTATTGTCAAATGTGCAGAATAGAAAAAGACAAAGGAGAGATTAGCAACACTTTAGCTAAAATACGTTTATGAATAAGAGGGTATAGGATTGGCATAAATAATATGATATCTCTCAGCATTATTTCATTTATTATCTACGCATGTTAATAGTCTTGATAGTAATAGAAATATTTTATCATTCAATTTGAAGAGTACTTGCTGAATAAGCAATTTTATCTACAGCCTTGAGTAACATTATTTATCATTTTTGTTATATGGTCTGATACTATACGTAATGTTCCACATATGTATACAAGTGAAATTTTAGAGGTTGTTTTCCAGCAGTAGGTATTCTGAAAACACATGTATTTAAAAATGATCATCATCTTGCAATTGTGAAAAATGATAGTCATTTACATTTACTAAATGTAGCAAATGTACTACGTGAACTAGTGCACGTACTTAACAGTGCGCTGCCGGAAAAGTGAAAAAAAAGAACAGTAAATATTCATGCAAATGTTCAAATCAAAATAAGCTGATGTGCCTGGTGATACGGAGTAACTAATAAAAACAGAAAAATTGAAGATCCATTCACCAAGACAAAATCATTTTGCTACAGGAAAACAACTTCTAACATTTCACCGCGTATATTAAATCGGTTTATTTATATAAAATCAATAATTTTATTTTAAACATCTTATGTGTACAAATTTACTCACTCTTTTGATATTCTAAGTTTATGTGAACGGGTGTTTCGTATTGCGCACAATATTTTGTAACACTGAGGCCGTATTCAACAAAGCCTTTGAACTGCCGTTCGCGGCAATAACGATAATTCTTGGTGATGTTTTCGGGTACATTTTCTTAGGGAACATTATCTACAGAAAATACATCGTGTTGTATTGTTGAACTTGGTGTCGCGGGAACAATTAGGGCTGCCGCTCATGCCGGGAAACAAAACGTACGGAGATAATATTTTAAGATGACAAACAATTTACAATATTGCGTATAATCTTGCGAGTTACAGCTCTGCGAGAGCAATGAATATTCCCACAAACGAAATAATCTTAGGTAGGTAGGTGTAATATGAAAACATTTTTATTAAGCATCATGTTATATCATATTATGCATATTTAATTTAAGTCATAACTTTAACCGATCAAAGTGACGATTAAAAATGCATAATCAGCTTTAAGACACTGATCATCATCAGCGTCATTGTTCTGATATTTCTATTTCTATGTTCAAAAACACAGAAATCCAAATATTAAGACAAAAGACCATAGAAGTGCCACGATATACACAATAAGGTGACCGATTTTTTTAAACTGAACGGAACCCTGTGATCGCCAGTCCTACCCGCACTTGGCTGATTTTTTTGTATTTTCTTTAGGTTTGATTTTTAGCCGCTAGAACGATACGAATTTCGCCCTGTGATATGTTTAATATATTACCTGTGTACCGCAAATAACGGAGCCATCTAATTGCAACATAGTACTGCTGAACACTTCTATTTACTGTCAGATAGATTAGCTAATGAAATCATACAATCATTCTAGCTCGGTCATGAAAACTCTAATACCAATTAAAAAAAAAAGTTAGGTATACTTTTATTGTCTTATTGATTGCCATCGCAGCACGCTGCGCCGTTCCCATGGGACGGAATGCCACAACGCACACGTGCAATCCAAGCCTAATAACAATAATCCAACTATGAAATACAAGTAACAATATATATTATAATAAGTAACAAATAAATCATACAGAAATTGTCAATGTAATTATAAAATATTTTTGGCCCCGTAATCTCTATATCATAGAGACATAACATTAAGTCTCAGTCTTGCAATATTTCAAAATTTTGTCCTATCGTTTTTGTGTAGATGTCTATAGGCTGCAGTCATCATTTAACATCAATGTGAGCTGTATACTTATTTGCCACCTTCTTAACATAACTTAGGGAAGAATTTTTTACTGGTGATACCAGTGACGGAGCTCGCCGGCGTAGGCACCACCGCATTACCTAATAGACTTGGCGCTAAATGGTACTGTTCAGCACTACCGTGGTCCGGTCAGGTGGTAATGTACGGCCCTGTAATTTCCGGCACAGAGGCGTAACACCTTAGGCCTCAGAAGTGGTAAAGCATCTACATTCTGACCTCTGGTCTTTGTATGGGTGTCTATAGACTAAAAAGACCATTTTTATATCGATGAGGTTAGCCTATTTTAAATACCAGGGCATGTTCTTTAGGTTCCTAGATAATATTTCAAAGCGGTCTGACCTTGTACCATTTTGTAATTTCTGTACAAATCAATGTATGACTTTGCATTATTGTCTATCAAAATCAGGTATGCGGTTTAGACGTGAAAGACGTGTGTAAAGAAGTTTAGACTGTTATTTATTATATTATTAAAGAATGGATACCTATGCAACTTGATAGAGTTCAACACGAAATTATTTCAGTTTGTATATCGTGCTTGCCATTTACTATGCTTTGGTTTGTGAAAGATGAAGGCCTAATTGCCAGCACTCCAGGCATGTTAATTCTCGAGGGAGGAAAGCGGTTGGAACTTTATGCCTCCCAGAGTTACATAATAATAAGGTTTGCTTTGCTAAAGTTGCATGTGGTTGGGTTAATTCGATTGTTACTATACATCCAGGTATACAGAATGAAAATTTAATTAACGAAAACTTTGAGTCAAAATGAAGCAAATGTTCATGAAATAAGAGTGTTAATAGGGGTAGTAAAAATAGAATTAAGTATAAGGATTTTTCTCGTTTTCAATCATTTGTGTTTTATTATTCAATCAAAACAAAAAAAAAATTCATGACACACATAAAACAAAGTCGTTAAGCGAGTATTGATTTACTTAGCACTGTTTTTTGAATAATTAAAATATATATCCTTATTATTTCGTTCTGAATAATAAAAAATAGAGAAGATCAAAGCAGCTTTGAAGATCTTTGGAGAATTACGATCTGAAAAAAAAATTCAGAGTTGGAACTCTGATCCACCACCAGCGGTGGACCACTGGAACGAAACTGAGAAGTATACTGATTCTATAAAATTAGTTATTGGTACTCGATCCTGTTATGAACCTTTATTGAATTATTTGTCCCGTCCCCAACCTTCCATAGAACTATGGAGTGCAAAAATAAAATATTAATTCAAATATTTAAATGCATCCCAAAAATAAATAATTAATCATGAGAATAATTCAATTAACTGCGGTTCATAGAGCGGTTCTTCCGTTTGTATCTTTGAACTCCCGGAAGCTTTGTTCACATTCTATAAAACAAGAATACCGCTGACCGCCAACTTTGCACACATTCTTTAAAACAAGGATACCGCTGACTGCCAATGTTAATGGAGGATGGATCTTGACTCGGCTGGGTTGGATAACTCAAATAAATGGAGGTCACTGGCTGCCACAACCGAACAACTTTGGTCACATTCTATAAAACAAGGATACCGCTGACCGCCAACTTCGCACACATTCTTTTAAACAAGGATACCGCACACCGCCAACTTCGCACATATTAATTAAAACTAGGATACCTCAGACCGCCAACTATGTTCACATTCTATAAAACAAGGATACCGCTGACTGCCAATGTTAATGGGAGATGGATCTTGATTTGGCTGGGTTGGATGACTCAAATAAATGGAAGCAACTGGCGTTAGGTTAAACACAATTATTTAGCAATTTAAATGCAATAGTTGAAAATTGTTTATGGACAAGCGAAACGTACCCTTATAGTATTAAATTATCTTTATTACTCTCTTTAGCTATAACTAAAATTGTACAAGTAAATAAGTGGACAAACTCCTGAGGCGGAGACCAGGAGACTTATAGCACTGGGTTTAACTAGTTTGAGCGCTCCTGTCTCCACAATACCCAGAGTTAAATGTAAAAAAAACTTAATTTTTAAAAATAAGCTGCCATGTACCTACTAACCATAATCATAATTAACTTAAGAAAATATTGTGAAGAAAATAAATAGCTCTTTATCTTATCTTAATTTCAAAGAAGCTCCTAGTATATTTCAAAGAAATCATCATCATCATCATATCAGCCGAAACATGTCCACTACTGGACCAAAGCCTCCCCATAAGAGGGATTTGCCATAATCAGCAGTGGCCGTAGTTTTACCGCAGGATGCAGCTGCCCATCTTGCATTATTGCACTTACTATCGCCGCCCCAAAGAAAGGGTTGACTGCCACTGTTCGGTTGAATAACTGCACTAGTATATGAATTCTTTTACAGAAGAAGAAAATTTTCCGCTTAATTTATAAGCTGTAGTATTCACTTGTCATCAATATGCATCGTATACTTATTTGCTTTTTCATGACAAAAAAAAAAAACAATTGGAAATGTTGTAGGAATTATATTTGCGGATTTTTTCGCGTATAGGTACTACTCCCAACTAGGGTTGCTGCGGATTCCTCTTCCTTTTCCTCATAATGAGGAAGTTCCGCAATATTTTGGGTTCCTCAACCGTTTCTGCATCCTCAAAAATTAAAATAAAAAAATCCTCTTCCGCTACCGCTTCCTCAAAATTTAAGAGGAATTTATGAGGAATTTTGTTGCGCATCCGCGTCGCGTATCAATGGCAACGCACACGCCGCAGCGCGGTGCCAGGCGGAACAGGCGAGCGAGACCTTCCCACCCCCCACCCCCCACCTGTTCCTTGATTGTTTGTTTTAATTTTATTGACATACATTATTTTGTTTATACGCGTACTCAACTTAAAAAATCTAAATATTCGGGGCTTTACAGAACTGTATCTTTACAATACCTATCTTCTCTTCCATCAAATGTACCAGCAAATGACTTTTTTGAGGAACGTGTGGAAAAATGACGTTGTTGGGGAAACAGCGTCCAAACATTTTTTTTATAAAAAGTAACCTCCTTGTTAAAATAAATTTCGATTAATAGTATTCAATTCTTTTATTTTGATTAATAATATTCGCCTTAAATACCTAATTACAAACAAATAAAGACTGCATTCTTATTTTCATTTCAATTCCTAAATGAAATTGTGTCATTCACTCATATTTTTTTTGGTGTGCGTGTTTTTTTTTATATCTGTAGGTTGACAGACAAGCAGACGGGCCACCTGATGGAAAGTGGTCACCGTCGCCTATGAACATTTGCAACACCAGGGGAGTTGCCAACGCGCTGCCAGCCCTGAAGGACTCCTATGACGCCATTTTTGAAGAACCTCTTAATGTAGCACCTAGGGAACACCTCAGAGGGAAGTTCGTTCCACAATTTACACGTTCTGGGCAAGAACGAACGTGAAAACCGCACCGTTGAGCACTGCCAGGTATCCAGTCGGTGTGGGTGGAACTTCTCTCTTCAGCGGGTAGTACGGTGTAGGAAAATAGATGGTAGCACCATGTCAAACAGTTCAGCAGAGCACTCACCATTGTAGAGACGGTACAACACGCACATACTCCCAATGTCTCTGCGTAGGCTCAGATGTTCGAGCCTGTCAGTAAGTCCTGAATCGTTAACAATACGAACGGCGCGTTTTTGTAGGGAGTCAAGTGGACCAAGCTAGTATTGGGGGGCTCCCGCCCACAAATGAGTATGAGTAGTAGTAGCTGCCCCGAAGTGAAAGTGAATACTGCCTGGCTTTGTTAAGCACCCCTAGCTTTTTGGATGCCAACTTGGTCTTACACTCAATGTGACTCCCGAATTGCACTTCGTGGACCAACCGCTACAAAATGCTATTTTAATTTATTTTTTTATATATATATACTTAGTTATAACTGCCTCAGTAGCGTAGTGGTAGCAGGCCACTACTATTACGCTGGAGGTCCTGGGTTCGATTCCCAGGTCGGGGGATATTAGAGATAACGGTCTAAAATCCTTTATCTCTGCTTCTATTGGGATTTTTCCATTTTCTGGAAGTTTCCCAGTACCCCGGAGTTTGGTAATGTGCCCGGAGATGGCAACAGGTTCGCCACCTGTTACATGGGCCAAAACGTAACCGGCGAGTCGTGGGTGTTTGCATGTATGATTAAATGCATGCATTTACTTCTGCCTACCCCTTCGGGGATTACAGGCGTGAAGTTACGTTACGTATACTTAGTTAAGTAGATAATACAGACAGGACAGCGGAGTTTAGGTTGGGTCCGCTAGTATTTATATCTTCGTATCATCCTCTTCTCATCTTTCTGTAGCGCGCAAGGACTCCCGGCTGGTGTAGAACGCAAGCGATCTACTCAATTAAGCGATACGGGTGCGGTCGGGTGTGTGACGGGTGACCACTAGTGGCAAATTAAAATGCGCATATTCGTGCTTCGGAGAGCAGGACGCCGACGGTCCCGGTTGCTGTCGACAGATAGCAGTCGTTAAACCTTGTCGGAGGCTTTATGGGCGGTTTGAAAACATCCGACAGCGGGTTGGCCACTAACCCTTGCAAGTAACTCCACCAACCCGCATTGGAGCAGCGTGATGGAGTAAGCTCCAGACCTCCTATCAAGAAGGGGAGAGACTCGTGCCCAGCAGTGGGACGTTTCAAGGGTTGCTATTATTATTATGTCATCTGCTTCCTCTTCCTCTTCCTCATCCTCTTCCTCATCCGCATCCTCTAAATTGGCGCATCACAATTCCTCTACCTCCTCCTCTTCCTCATAATCACTTCCTCAACAACCCTACTCCCAACTTCTCTTACCCGACGTTTCAGTCGCTTTCGTGTTACCATGGTCTACCCGACTCATTCGACGATGTTCAGCCTGGTTATCCCTACTAATATTATAAATGCGATAGTAACTCTGTCTGTCTGTCTGTCTGTCTGTCTGTCTGTTACCATTTCACGTCCAAACGACTGAACCGATTTTAATGAAATTTGGTAAAGAGATAGAGTTGCTTTGAGAAAGAACATAGGCTACTTAGTTATTTATAAAAAGACATCCACGGGAGCGAAGCCGCGGGCAACAGCTAGTAGGTTATATAGCTCTAACAGAACAAAATAAATGAAATAGAAATACTTAATATCAATTACAATATATCAATCCTTGGTATTTTTCGACCTATGTGAACTAAACAATTACATAGCCATAAAGCTATAAAGCACCTAACAAAGTTTTAGAAAAAAAACTGCAGGCCTAAATTATTCTAAATTACCCTTATCTAGGTGTAAACGGAACATTTTGCCACTGCAGAAATGCAAAGCAGAACACTAATATACGGACCAAGAACTACCGCAACAGCTGTTGAGACCATAAGTTTGATGTGGAGATAAGATATGTGCGGTCGAGTTCTGCATTTGAATAACAATAATAGTGTTGTATGTATAAAGTAACGTCGCCTACATTTATTTGAATGTATTTATGGACGTTATATAACACATATGTATGAAGAGAATGATGAAGGTAGACGAGGCACGAGAGGTTTGTCAGAACCGGGATGTCTGGCGCTCTACACTCTCTGCCTACCCCGTTAGGGACCTGGCGTGAAGATACATACATACATACATACATATCACACATGTTCTTATGATGCAAAAGGTGCTAATTACGTCAAAGGAAAGAATAGAACTCTTACAAAATCACCCGGGCTTCTGCCTCTCCATCTGTCGCAGCCATTTGGTCCGAAATCACCTATTGAGATAGTCGAGTTGAAATTTGATATATTCATATTATGTATCATATCATATCATATTTATACATATAACAATTAGGTAATAAGTTTATGGCCCCGTTCATAACTATCACAGAGGCAAAAGAGCTTAGTCCTCAGGGGAGGAACGTATCTGCACTTTGACCTCTGTTTAATATGTAGATATATGTAAGCTTCGTAACTTCTTTCTGAATTCTGCCCACTTTCCCTATTGCTTATAGGATGAATATGACTCGTTGGTATTAATTATGACTCATATAACAGCTGTTTATTGAAAGACTTGTACTTCATATTTATATGTCAATATTTTATATTATTGTATGTATATATTTGTGTAAATGTATGCATATATTTATTTATCTATAATGCATATGAATGTCTATATAGTATATTATTTTAACATTCTCACCTGTCAGCACCAGTTAAATTTTCAACACAACCCAAAGGTTGACTGGTCGATAATGCCTTGTAGTAGTATTAAGTCCGCCTTATGTACCTTTTCTATGTGCATAGAAGTTAAATAAATAAATATATATAGGCTGCAGTCGTCACTTAACATCCATGTGAAATGCATGCTTGTTTGCCACAACCATCACATAAAAAAATGTAAATCAATGTAGGCTTATGACAGAATTGAGCACTTTGCATTTTGTAGAGCCAATGAAAACGGTTGTAGGTAGCTTGATTTCAGTTGAATAAGAGGACGTTGATCATTATAAAAGTTCAACTTTGAATTGTGTTATTCACGTGTTATCATTACCACTCGCATTGTTCGAGTTAACCACGAGTTAATGTATTTAATTCAATCGATTTAGCTCTTTGAAAGACTGGTTAGAGGCTACGATAGAATTTCGCTCTAGAAATCTTTAGGTCAATTACATTTGAATTGCTAATTAATCATGTTCAACCTAACGCCCGTGCCCCCCATTTATTTGATCCATCCAACCCAGCCGAGTCAAGATGCACTCAAAACCCATCCCACATTAGCATTGTCGGTTCTTGGTGACCTTATTCTGTAGGTTGTGTGCAAAGTTATTTGGTTGTGGCAGCCAGATTGCTTCCGGGGATTGAAACATTACAATAACGGTGCTGCCGGTGCTAGAACCATAGTAAATTTGATTTATTTTTATTCTTTTTATTTTCAAGTTATTACCATTGAAAATTGAATATTGTATGTATTGAACATCGATAAGCTTACCACAGCTAGTTAGTATGCTTGTTTAGGGTTCCGAAGTAAACAAGGAACCCTTACAGTTTCGCCATGTCCGTCTGTCTGTCTGTCTGTCCGTCCGCGGTTTAGCGCAATAACTATTGGTACTAGAGGCTTGAAATTTGGCGCAAGTATACAACCTTATCACGCCAACTAATGAATAAACATGAAAAAAAAAACATTTAGGGTACCTCCCCTACACGTAACGTGCGGATATTTTTTATTTTTTGTTTTCTATATAGTGTGGGATATAGTTGGTTAGGTCTTTCAAAAATGTAAGAGGTGTGCAAACATCATTTTTCGATTTAGTTAACTGTTCGTGACTTATTAAGCTTTAAAATGCCAATTTTCGTTAGAGTCAAGTGTCCCCACTTCTACCAACTAAACGGTTGTTGTTAAAAATTCAAACGTCACGGCAGTTAACAAAAAAATCGTTATATGCTACATTTAACGAAATTAAAAGGAAAACTATCACACTTAAATTAGCTTTACAAGCTTGCGAGTAATAGTCGACCAAATGTATTTGTTGACTCGAAAATTTTTAACAACAGCAAAGAAAAATATTTTTTCTTTCATTACATTATTCAACCCTTAAGACTACGCACTTGACCGGTTTTATACTTTAAAATAGTAACTATACGCACATAATACTTTAGGAAATTTATAACTCAATATTCTATTGAACTTTCGTTATTCAAACAGTTCCATTAAACGCAAATGTTTTATCACACCTACTTTATTTTTCGTAGTCCAATCTAACGGCATCCCACACAATAGATGGTACGAGAAAAAAATTGCATCCTCACTTTACATGTAAAGTGTGTGTGTGTGTGTGTGTGTGTGTGTGTTTGCTTGCGTAACGAGTTTGCCGCGTCTGTCCACTCGCGAAAAACTCGGAAAAACTCACTGAAACCTGTCCTAGAATTCAACCCGCTAGGAAATCGCCTGTGTAATAAGGGCCTTATTTACATGAAAATATAATTATTCTGTTTATGAAGGTTTTGTATCTGCACAAATATTGATTGATGTACGAATTAAACATTTCATATTAAAGCAAATGTTTTCTTTTTATCGAAGATACTGATTTGACTTTGACAAATCGACATTTCCGGCTTAAAGCATTCCCGAAGGCAGTAATTGGCGCAAATACGTCTAGCTCGCTTTCTTGTTATTTATTTGACTGCTTATTTAAACATTGAGATAAATATTCGCAAAAAAAAATGTTTTTAACGTTTTGGGCATTGAAACCTAAAAAAACGTTGACGAACTGTGTGATAGAAAAAAAGAATAGCCCCCGACCAAAGAAACGAACATTTCGAAAATTGTGGAACGAATTTCCTTTGGTGCTACAATATGGGGTTCTTCAAAAATGTCATCAAAAGAGTCCCTCAGGGCTGGCAGCGCGTTGGCAACTCTTCTGGTGTTGCAAATGTTCATAGGCGATGGTGACCACTGTCAATCAAGTGGCCCGTCCGACACCATAATGAAAAAAAAAAAAAAATTATACGTATTTATTAGTTTGAATTGATATAAACTCTTGCCTTCCGCTTTAGGGAAATACCGGCGTACATTTTATTGCTCATATTTATCGTTTGTTTGTTGTTGTAGTAACACATTTACTCTTGTAAGACAATTGAATCCATTTAATCAATCCTACAATGTTCCAATTACATAGGGTGATATATTTTGTAGCGTCGCGTCGGTATTAGGTAATGCACTAATGCATGGCAGTTAGGACATCGTACGTTAGTAGATAATGTGGACAGAATCAACATGGCAGGTGCGGGAGGTGATATAGAAGCTGAATATTAATTTGTGTGCTTTGGCACCTCCTGTATTCTATCTATTTGATGTGGCACCCTATAATGAGCTTCATGTGACCGATCAGATTCAGATTACGGATGCCATGATGGTAATTCCCTTTACACTGTTACGCGCAAATTTTATTACGCTTTATTGACACTGTTGGTGGTGTTATTAAATAATTGCTTCTGAAAGACTATGTAGAAACCATTTATCGAGATAAAAATATACTTTCTAAACGTTACCACTCCTGAGGCTTAAGGTGTTATGTCTCTGTGCCGGAAATTACAGGGTCGTACATTACCACCTGACCGGAACACGATAGTGCTGAGCACTACCATTTAGCGGCAAGTATATTAGGTAATGCGGTGGTGCCTACGCCCGCGAGCTCCGTCACTGGAGCTCTACCACCAGTAAATCTATTCTGCACATGGCAGCTTTTAATGAGCTTTATGATGAACCGATCAGATAAAGGTTACGGACGCCATCGTAGTGATTTCAGTGACGCTGCAACGCACAAATTTCATAAGATTTTATCAGATTATTACTATTTTATAATTAAATTAGGTTGATTATTATTAAAATCATATTTGCAGATTGTTTTTGCTCGCTTAACAACAAGAGGCTTAGCTTCCATAACATGGAATCATAAAATCAATTTTCGATGTTGGGGTTTTCCTCCCTAGGAAAAAAACATCCCGTTTGCCAGATTTTGATGATTACCTACATTTTAAACAACAGGTTAGTTTGAAGCTATGACATATGACATTGAATATATGACATATTATGATAATCCTATGTCCCAATTATTACTGTTGTAAGACTAAAAAACATGTGTGCACGAATTCGAAAACATACCAATTGTGTAAGCTAAAATATAATGGCATCGCTTTGGTATTAATTATAACACTGTTAGAACATCGTGCGTTATTTTTTTTATGTAATGAAAGTGGCAAACAAGCATTCAGTTCACATTGATGATAAGTGATGACTGCAGCCTATAGACTCCCACACAAAGTCCAGAAGTCAAAATGCAGATGCGTTACCACGTCTGAGGCCTAAGCTTTTAGCCTATATGCCGGAAATTACAGGGCCATACATCGCCACCCGACCGGAACACGATAGTGCTGAACACTACCACTTAGCGGCAAGTATATTAGGTAAAATGCGGTGGTGCCTACGCCCGCGAGCTCGGTCACTGAAGCTCTACCACCAATTAGAATTAGGACTGAATCAGCATGGCAGGTTATTTTAATAATAAGCTTAATGTGACTGATCAAATGGAGGTTATAAAGGTAATTTAATTTACGATGTAATTGATTCAGAGTAGAACTTACGGAAGATACCGAAGTACATGTCGGAGAAAACCTATTACGAGTGGTCGTCTGTGGAGCTGGTCCAGGAGAGTATTGTACGGAACATAGACAATTTAGCTTAGGTGACGTTGTCTACGTCGTAGCCAGCGCGGTGTTGCGTAAAGGGATTGGTCATGTGAGGGTTTGCAATATCGGTTCCTGTCCCCATACATGGAAAAATGGAATGATCATCACTAGAGCTAAGAAGTGTTAGGAGGCGAGTTCAAACTGTTTTGCTTTGAGGAGAGTCGAGTCTTTCGATAGTTTTGAAAACGCGTTTTCAAATTTTATTATGGGTGATATTGATGACAATGATGTGATTAAATCGACCTACTTGTAGAATAAAGTTACATTTGCAAAATCGACACTTTACAGTAGAGCGATTCTTAATTTGTCTCGCGTAACTTTTGCTCTAAATCTCTAAAGGATGACTTTTAATAGCTGCTATCATGATGCTTTTAATATCATTGTAAGGCTTATGTTCTGATATATAAAGTATATATTAAATTAATATTTATGAAATTAGAGGAACCTATGTCAATATGACCCATTATACCCCGGATGTATGTGTGTCACATATAGAGATAACACTTTTTTTTGGGAAATCACCTGTATCCATGTGCTGATGTATCTATATTTGTTGTAAATATCAATAAGATATTGGTTTCATATGACACGAAAATACATTACTGAGCATTTTTGTAAATAAATAAAAAAACTGTAGTGAATCAAATATTTATTATATAAATCACAGTTGCTTTGGAACAATTTTCAGTCACGTGAAATATGTTTGTATTCATCATCATCGTCATAATTTCAGCCAAAAGACGTCCACTGCTGAACAAAGCCCTCCCCCAAAGAATATCACAACGAACAGTCCTGGGCCGCCCTCATCCAGCGATTGCCCGCGACCTTCACCAGGTCGTCGGTCCATCTTGTGCCTTGTGATCTGCATGAACAGTTTCAGAGATATAACATCTCCCTGTCTCACACCTCGCTGCAGTTGGATAGGTTTCGAGTTCTGATCCTGAAGCCGGACCGACATAGTGGCGTTTTCATACAAGCTCCTCAGCACCTCGATGTATCGGTAGTCAACTTGGCACCTCTGGAGTGACTGTAGCACTGCCCAAATCTCGACCGAATCGAAGGCTTTCTCATAGTCCACGAACGCTAGGCATAGGGGCTGGTTATACTCTTCTGTCTTCTGTATAACCTGCCGCAGCGTGTGAATGTGGTCTATGGTGCTAAACCTTTACGGAACCCGGCTTGTTCGGGAAGCTGGAAGTCCTCGAGTCTGCGAGATAGTCGGTTCGTGATCACTCTCGAAAACAGCTTATAGACGTGTCTTAGAAGCCTATAGTTTTTGCGATGGGCCTATAGTTTTTAAGAAGGGTATTATCGCCTTTCTTAAAGAACAGTACCACTTGGTATACGTAACATATCGGCAGTGACAAGGTGCGCCTAAAGTTTTGTCATCTACTACTTTTCTTTTTTTTGTTACATACTTTTTGCCGATTCAAAAATTCAAATTAATAATTCAAAGCATTTATTTTTAAATTGGTCTACAAGGACACTTTTGCATTGTCGGGTTATAAGCTACCTAGAGAGAATGACTTATAATAATAATCCAATAGGTATTAATAAATACCAATTTAATAATAATATTTAACCGATACGTGAATCATCAAATTTTTCAATTCCTTCATAGAAGAAAAAGAAAAATCTGTTCGTCATAATCATAGTCATTCACTTAGCGATATTTTTCAGGCATTTCCTTTTGATATCTGACCACTCTGAGGTACGGCGTAAACGTTTTCCTCTTCTCTTCAATGGCGTGGAGTTTTCATCATCTGTAGAATAATTAAGAGTGCTTGAGGTGTTAGTAGTTGAAGGTGATTCAGATCAATGTTCACAGTCATGGACAGAGCAGAAAGATTCACGTGTAAATGTTGGTATAGAAAGGTAATCTCCAATACTGATTGCAGGTGAATTTTCGAAGCTTGATGGTACTTCTAGCACCTCTTGTGCTAGTTCGTCATCGTGGGGAACTGTTAATGGGCTGTCTTCTACAACGTTGTCATCTTTTTGTAATGCAATTACAGCAATTTCATTACAAAACAGGCGAATTAGGTTTACCAAATACATCATCCCATACCTCAGCCATGTCTTAAGCAATATTTTCAGCCTCAATAGGCACTGGTGAAGTTGCTGACACGCCACAGTCATTTTCAGTATTTTCTGAAAATAACATTATTTATTGACATTACTATTAAATAAGATAAAAAATGAAAGCCATTTGCAGGTAAAAAGTACTATTTATAGAAAATACTGACTATATATTTTTTTTTAAAAATAATCATAGAGTTTTAGAATCGGAAGAAAGGTCTATCTTAGATAAATACAAGGAATAAAATTACATATGTGTACGTAAACCTAAGTGAGTTCCCAAGCATAAAGTGCCATGTACACATAGCACCATATTTTTCATTAACTTTTTTGGCGAATAAAGTGCTTTCTTACCATATTCTTTACAATCTGTCAAGCGATGAATCTCTCTTAAAATGTAAAAAAGAAGTTTTTAAGCATAATAATGACAATATTTTATGTAAATTTTATACATAAGTGTTATGAGTTTATTTATCGTAAAATAAAGTTTTATGTGTTTGTGTTACCTTCTAATTTTACAATTTCAATTTTAAAGTACAATGTATGTGTTAAAGTATTTAAACACATACATTGTAAACATATGTAGTACTCAATTAAGCAATTAAAATATAGCAAAATACATTCAATATACCTTGAACAGCAGTTTTTCTGTTATTTTGAGTTGGATCCATTGCATTCGGAGACTTGAACAGTAAATTTAAAATGTGTTTAGAGCGTGTGTTTTTTCGCATTTTAAATAACTGTGTATTCTTTATTGTAATTTGTCCAATATAAATACGTGAACATGCGGTAGTAGATCGCGCGCAACACGACTCACTTTCCGGAGAACTTAATTACGACGGACGATATAACCCGGCGCATGCGGCTCCTTTGTGCAAACGCCGACAGCGAATAATAGTTTTTGGAAATACAAAACCTTGTTTTTCGGGAAAAAAAATCATTTGTATCCTTATTCGTCTATAATCTTCGAAACTATTGACCTTTTCCAAAATAATGTTTTTTTATATAGTAATATAGGTTTATCTTAGCCCAAAAATGTAATAAAAACGATTTCGGTCTATATTCATATATAACTATATTCTTCGTATAGGTCGAAATTATACACCATAATATTGTTGATGAGTTATCTAAATTGTCCAGAAAAAGTCTTAATAAATATAAATAATAATTGTTTAGTGTGTTCTTAAAATGCTAAAGGAGATTATGTGAGACTAGTAGCGATGAGGATGTAGTCACTACGGATGATCTAATTGATTTATTGGAGAGCCAATTATGTATCTGCACCAATTGCGGTGCAATTATTCCAGGATGGCCGACTGTAACGGAAATAGAGGAGCTGGCATGATTATACTACTAAGAGGGGAGAAGCGAGGGTAGAGACGAGGAGAGGGGAGGCGTGGCGTGTTGAGGTGTGGTGTGATTTGGTGCGGTGAGGAGAGGAGTATACTCTTTGGAGCAGAGTTGTTTTTAAGAAAGATGTGGATGACGTTAGGACGTCATTATTTTTTCGAATATTGGAACGAATAAACTAATGTATTTTTCATACTATTTTAAAATTGTGGTTTTATTATCATAATCCTGCATTTCATTATAGAAGCTTTATTGACGCTCCGGAAAAGGTGTTATCAAATAATCACTTCTGATCAACTGTAAAAGCCGTTTATCGAGATAAAAGTACAAACTATTAAAAAACACGTAATGAATGCATGAACGCATTCATTGCGTGTTTTTTAATAGTTTGTACTGAAATGAGCTTATAAATACTATCATTGCATGAACGCATAATATGTACAATTTTGCCTACCGCTTCGGGTAAACTCAGGAAGGATGTTATATTTTGTAGCTCAATTTACAACGTCAGTAAATTTTCTAATTCTCCATACAATAAGATCTTAATTGAAACCCATTAATTCTTGTTAGACAATTGAATCCGTTTAATTGAATCCGAAAATGTACCAATTATGTAAGGTGAGATATAGTGACCTCGCTTTGGTATTAGGTAATGCACTAATGCATGGCTGTTAGGACATCGTACGTTAATAGATAATGTGGACTGAATCAATATGGCAGGTGTGGGACGGTGATATAGAGGCTGAATATTAATTTGTGTACTTTGGCACCTGCTGTATTCTGTCTATGCTGTATGTGGCAGCTCATAATGAGCTTTATATGGCCGATCAGATTTATATTACCAACGCCGTAATGGTAATTTCATTTACGCTTTAATACGCAATTTTAATGAGACTAAGCGTAATTAAATAATCACCACTCGTCGTGATTTTGACTGTGTGCAATTAATTTATGGGGTAAACATTATTAGCCTTAATCAAGCATGTATGAATCTCACAAAAAAGTATTTTTAGGATCCAAAAATGTGACAATATAGCATTATTTTACAACCAGGTACATTTTTAATGGCCATTGTGTGGTATGAAATGTGCCGTTGAATGTCGATAAGCTTGATCTATGTAACATGGAATTATATAAAAACGATACGTATGGTGGATGTTTGTATGAACGAAGATATTTATCTTTGCCTGTCGCTTCAGGGAAATATAGTTTGGCTTAATTTATTTCTCAATTAACAACGTCAGTCAAATGTTTTTTTTTTTGTTTAATTTTCAGCTGTGTTTGAAACCCACACTTATTTTTGTATATCCAATAGAATCCGTTTGTCCGAAAATATATCAAACTAGCTTTCCCCGCGACTTCATCCGCGTGAGAATTTATGATTGTTCAGTATCTACCCGGACGAAATCGTGGGCGCAGCTAATATAAAAGTAGCCTAAATTACTCCTTATTACATCAGCTATCTGCCAGTGAAAGTCCCGTCAAAATCGGTCCCGCCGTTCCCAAACAGACAGAGAGACAGACAGACAAAAATGGTACTAAATGTTGTTTCGGTATATGTACCGTGTATACATACATATGCATTTAGTAAAAAGCGGTAATTTAATATAACAAACAGACACTCCAATTTTATTTATTTGTATAGATTAAGAAAGGTGAGATGAAGTTTTGTTGTTGCTGCTGTAGGACATTATACGCTAGTAGATAACGTGGACTGAATCAACATGACAGGTGCGAGAATGTGATATAGATGCTGAATATTAATATGTGTACTTTGGCACCTGCTCTATCCTATCCATACTGCATGTGGCAGCTTATAATGAGCTTTATGTGATCAGATTCAGGTTACGGACGCCATGTTAGTGATTTCATTTACACTGTACGCAAGTTTAATGAGATTACGTTTAAATTAATATCGACGCAGTGGATTAGGTTTTATTACATTCTTATGCTCGCAATTTTGACTACATGGGAGTCATTTTAGGGAATTAAGTATCTATTTACTGCTGGTCGTGATTTTTGTATGTTAGATAGGTGGCAAATAAGCATGCAGCTAACATGGATGATAAGTGATGACTGCAGCCTGTAGACATCTACACAAAAACCAGAGGTGAATGCAGATGCGTTGGCACCCCAGATTTAAGTTGTTATGTCTCTGTGATAGTTATTACGGGGCCACATACACCGAAATGGGATATAACGTAATTTTAAACCAAAACCTATCTGTGTATTCATACATATCCGTTTAGTAGAAAGCGGTTATTTTTATATTTCAAACAAACACTCCAATTTTATTTAATTGTATAGATAGATTTGGAAAATTTCAGCAATATAATGTTCATATAATAATAGTAATTAAGCTTGTTCCGAGAAGACCTTAAATTCAGTGCCAACTCTATTTATTATTATTGGTAGGTATTATTCTTATTGGTGGCATTAATAGTTCCAATTAGCGAACCATGTAATCATGTTTGATTAAAATTCAAATGTAATTAGATTTGAAATACTTTACAATTCGGGTGCTCTCTCTATATAGCAACTCAATGCATATAGGTCGCGCCAGGTAAAAAGAACGCTGGCGGTCAAGCTGCGCAGTAGACGATTTATCGCTCTATTTGGTGGTATGAGGTGCGGCGTTTTCAATCTGCCTACCAATACACGAAACCGCAAGCGAAAGCTAGATCAAAAATAAACCAATAGGGCTAGTACTTTCGTGCGCGAGTGTACCGATGCGGGAACACATCCCTTCTACTTTCTTCCAGCGTTCTTCTTACGTGGCGCGACCTATACTTTACAAATAATAACAGAACCGGCGAATCGTGGGTGCTTGCATGTATGCTTGAATGCATGCATTTACCTCTGCCTACCCCTTCGCGGATTACGGGCGTGAAGTTACGTATTAACAGAACTGATTCACAATAAAGATAGCCTTTTCACTTTGATAAGTGAAACGTAAAAAAATATAATAAGGACAAAAAACGTTGGTTTACCGTGAGACAATTCCCTGATTCCTTATTTTTATGTAATTAGATCATAATCATTAATATCACATTTCAAGACACAAACATACAAACCTTGTTACAGTAACAAGCAAAAACAACTAAAAAAATCAAGAAAAATCACCGGCAATTTCCTTTATTTCATTTTTCGCGGATCACGCTCAATTAACATAAATTATGTGATACCGAGCTAACGACATCTCAGATTTTATACTCCCATCGCCTTAAGTAGGTCTTCAAATTGTTGAAAAGCTTCTTGCTTAAATTTATTAAGGCCATTAGTTTACTCAATATGATCCTCCTTTGAAATAGAACACGATGGCATTAATTGTCGGGATCATCCAATTTGCCATAAAAACGCTGAGAAATAAAGTCGTTAAAATACGCTTAAAGAAGTTTGATCGTTAAATATTTTGAAACTGTTGTTGTTAATGCTGAAATATCCCTAGCGTGGGCTTGATTTTTTCTGTAATTATTTAAGTAAAGCATTGTTTTGTTTAGTCAAGCTCGATTGTAAATAATTTTTTGTTTAATGTAACGAAGATGGCAAAAAAGCATATTCTCAATAGTTTACGACGCTGGTTTTGCTTAAAACTGAAAGGTTCCCCAAGGAATATGGGCTCAGAAATCTTTTCACGATAATGTACTTTTACACTCTATCGATAAATCAACGCAAGACTTTGATTACCAATTTTTTGTTGATCCGTTGTACAACTTTCTAAAGGAAAGGCTCGCAACTATATAGGCTAGATATTCTTACAAAATTTGATGTTTGATAAACAACCGTACTGTAGAATGATATTCCACGAAACGTCCATCGATGTATTTAGTCGCAGACCCACCGCAGCGCACGGAGAGAATACGCACGTAGGTCAAGCTTCGCCTTGAAAAAAATATTTGAGATTGTGTCCACTGCAACCCAAATTAATTGAAACTCATGGCCTCCTCGAATATGCGAGCACGTAGCTCAACGCTGTCAACGTCAGACACGCTGTACACGCGGACCTCGTGGTGCATGGAAGCCGGATCGAGTGGTGGGTGAGACGAGTGAGCAAGCGACGTCTATACATAGTCGTGACCCGTGAGTTTCGTGTGTATCGTGTTCTGCAGAGGAAACGGTGACCAACGTTGTCAAACAAATTAACCCATGCGTCGCATGCCCGTTCACAACGTGCACTTCGGTGGCTCCGCGGCTTAACTTAAATACGCTACCCTTATCGCATAAACCTATTAAGCGTTGAAACTCTTATAGTGATGATTAAGTGGATAATTTTATTCAGTAAAACACCATTGCAATATCGGGCTTGGTGAAATTCCAATTCATAAATTTTATACAAGAATTGATAATTAAAGCGTCGATTTTGCCCCGCAGATCGTACAAAAGCAGCATATAAGACTACGTTACGATTTATTTAATTTTTTGCTAAAGACGGTTAATTAGTGGTAGAAACGTCAAACGACACAACCCTATTCAATTTTACAAGGCCTACATAATCTACTTAAATTCCTCAGGCCACCAGAAAAATATGACTATTGATTTCTTATTGTTCCCAATCGTTCGATTAACCAGCAAGCACACCATTGAAGCAGCAATGGACCCGATTGGTCCATTGCTGCTTCAGGGATTAAGATGAACTCGGCAAAGGAAAACGTCATTGCTGTTGTTCTTAAATTAAAATAAGCACAAATAATAAGCGGACTAGTGGCTATTGGACCAATAAAACAAAAAAAAATACAGCTTTAAATGCTCACGGTGATTTTTTTGAAAATACACAATGCTTCCTAAGACACATTGAATCAGAAATACTCATACAACAGATACCATGATACTTTCACACTCTATTGACTGTCGACGCACTATTTTATATAGATAACTAATTTTTGGTTGTTTTTTTTTTGGTACAGCTTTTTGAAGGAAAGACTGGCAAAATGATTGTTAGCACATTTTTTCAAAATTCGAGTTTTGGGTAATGACCCTTTTTTTATGTTATGGAATTTGTAAACAAGCATGCAGTTCAAATTGATGTTAACTGATGACTGCAGCCTATAGACACCCACAAAAAGACCAAGGTCAAAATGCAGATGCGTTACCACTCCTGAGGCGTAAGGTGTTATGCCTCTGTGCCGGAAATTACAGGGCCGTACATTACCACCTGACCGGAACACGATAGTGCTGAACACTACCATTTAGCGGCAAGTATATTAGGTAATGCGGTGGTGCCTACGCCCGCGAGCTCCGTCACTGGAGCTCTACCACCAGTAAAAAACCTACTGTATAATTATCAATATTCCACGACAGAACATCCCAAAATTGATTTCGACGTCCATAGATTTATAACTGAAATACACTACCCTTATCGCATAAACCAACCAAGCGTTGAAACTCTTATTGTGATGATTAACTGGATAATTTTATTCAGTAAAAACACCATTGCAATATCGGGCTTGGAGGAATGCCAATTAATAAATTTAATACGACAATTGATAATTAAGGCTCCTCTCGCTCCCGCAGATCGTATGAAAGTGGATAAAAGTATATCCGCGTTACTATATTACTTTTTAGAAGCGTCAAAATTACTCAGTAATGGTGCTATTTTACCTATGCTTTTTCTTTTTAACCTCACCTCATTAATTAGGCGACTTGATTTGATTATAATTGATTTATTTTCAGGGAGAATGAAGAAGGCAAATGTGAAACATCAGTATTATTGCAGGACTGTTGTTGGTGCAAGGCAGGTGTACTTAAGATGAACTCGGCGGTGGTGAAAGCTATTTCTACTATTCCTAAATTAACTGCTCTTAACAATACAATTAGTGGACTAGTGGCTATTCAACCGAAAAAGCTGAAAAAAGTATAACATTTGCAGTTCTAATGAAATGGTGACGATGGATTTTCTGAAAACTGTTATTTTAAAAAAACAGTAATGCAAGTAACATAGAATCATGTACTTTTATACTCTATTTATAGTCGACGAACGAATCTGTATGAATCATTTTTTTTTGTATCTTGCTACAGGACGTCACTTTATGCTCTTCACATTCTTCCAAAATTCGATGGTTGATAAATAACGGTAACAAAGAAGGAATATTCCAAGAAAAGACACCGCAAAGTTGATTTTGTCGATCATCGATTTTACTGAAATACCCTACCCTTGTCGTATAAACCAACCAAGCGTTTAAACTCATCTTGTGATGTTTAAGTGAATAATTTTATTACGTAAAAACATCATTGTAATATCGGGCTTCGAGGAATACCTATTAATAAATTTAATACGAGAATTGATAATTAAAGCTCCAATTTCGCTCCCGCAGATCGTATGGAAGCGGAATATAAGACGACGTTACTTTTTATTTAAATTTTTGCTAAAACACGACGGTTAATTAGTGGTTGAAACGTCGCAACCCAGCTGTTGAGAAATGCTAGCAATTGCGGCCGAGTTATGAGGCTCGTTTATTTTTAACCAGACGGTACGACCCTTAATCCAATTTTTTATTTCCACCGTATTAAGATGTAAAAATGAGTTACGTTGTTCAAGTAACATTAAAACGTTAGGGGCCTTAATCGTTGGCGTAAATATCTGCGCAATTTCCTTGGGGCAAAGTCGGGTATAAAACAACGAGGGAAGAATGTGGACTGGGAAATTTTACGCTTATTTCATTGATGTAAATATCTACTAGCTTCGATTTATCCCACAGTAGGTTAGGAGAAACTTTTAAGTCAATTTCAGAATGATATGTTACGGCTATAATAGTACTACTCACGAGTGTTGCTGCGCATATATTATTACCTCATAATTTAATTCGGATCCCAATCTATATAAAATAAACCAGGAAGACCAAGACTGATCTACCATGACCAAATAGGTCGAGTTCTGTCTGATGGTGGGATCAAAAGTCTTAGGAATCGGCGTGCATGTATGAAGAGAATGATGAAAGTAGACGAGGCACGAGAGGTTTTTCAGAACCGGGATATCTGGCGCTCTACACTCTCTGCCTACCCCGTTAGGGACCTGGCGTGAAGATACATACAATAGTAAGGTTTCTTTGCATTTGGCTCCAATTTACCTCTCTATACTGCGAATGGTTTAGCTGGTAGAGAGTGCTTTTAGCGTTAAGCTCGCCATTTCTACCAATATCATGTATGTATTGTGTGACAATAAAGAGTAAATAAATAAATATTATGAGCTCTTGTTATTCAAATACAAAAATAGAATACATTTTAACAATAAAATCCCACATAACTCATAAAAAAAATAAATCAGTAGGTGAACAGTAAAAGGGTAGTATTAGGTACCCCTTTGTAACAATAATTAGGTACATTGTAATTATGAGATAATATTTTGAGGATTGCTCTTCAGAAATGGTAGCTATAGTCCATAAATACTGCAGTATATTTAATGATGAAAGGAAGAAAGAAAGATAGTATTTTTATTTCGAATAGATCTTTACAGATACTTTCAAAACGTCAAAATCATAAATTTATTAAAAGCGAATAGTGTTTTGAACTGGTGGTAGAGCTCCTGTGACGGAGCTCGCGGGTGTAGGCACCACCGCATTACCCAATATATTTGCCGCTAAATGGTAGTGCTCAGCACAATCGTGTTCCGGTCAAGTGGTAATGTATGGCCCTGTAATTTCCGGCACAGAGACATAACACCTTAGGCCTCAGGAGTGGTAACGCACCTGCATTTTGACCTTGGTCTTTGTGTAGGTGTCTATACGCTATAGTCATCACTTAACATCAATGTGAACTGCATGCTTGTTTACCACTTCCCATACATAAAAAAGTGAATTAAAATTAGAATTGAAATAACTTAGTTAAGATGTCATTATCACAAAATTTTTCAATTCTTCGATGATGATGATAAATGAAGAGAAAGAAAAACTTATTCGTCGATGAACGAACCTACCAAGTGAAGTTCGATCAGAATTATATGAACAGTTTCATTCAACGCGATTTATGTACTAAAACAACAACGAGAATTATTATTATTTATTGCACAACATTTTCAAAACAAAGTATAGTAAAACCATATCAAAAACTTAAATAGAAAAATTATTACAACTGGCAGCCTTACCGCTAAAAGAGCTCTTCCAGGCAACCAGCAATAGCTTAAAAGAAATTTAGACCCAAAAAGAATAGAATGCATGAACGTGAAATAATAAATTATAAGGCTTAAAGGGCAAGATTTTTGCATTAAAACCTACACCAATTCGTATTACATGTTGTTTCCTATATTCATTATAAAAGAATAAAAACAATAAAAAACACAGCACATTGATACGTTAATCTACATAGTAAACATAAAAATAATTTTAAATACAAATGAGTAAGTCTACGCTGAAGTGAAGTGGTGTAATTACAGTGCGCCCGAACTATCGCGCATTTGAAGTATCGATATAAGCACCTACTCTCTAGTATTTGCCACTCGTAGGTAGATATATCTCGTAATACGTTTTGTCTGTATACTGCAACATTTTATTCACGTACGTTACTCGTTGTTTGAAACAAAGAAACAACATGTCTTATACACATGAGTGAATCCAAATTTTAAAAAGTGTCGTTTGTTATTTTTTTTTAAGAGAACCCAATCTTTTTTTTTTCAGATTTTACTCATATCATATTGGTTTTTAGAAGTGTGCCGGGGAATGACAAAGAATGACTCTTTTTCTTTTCTTTTTACTCTTTGTTATCAGTTTGTAAAAGGGGAAATGAGACATTCTACTGATATACTTACATTAGTATATTATATTTAGTTTAATCTTAGTGATCATCTTGGCTATATATATTTTTTTAGCTTGTAAACTGACATGTATATCAATTTTTATTCCCTTAAATGTATTATATTTGTTTTTGACGAGTGGTGCCTGTCATCCTAAATGAATAAATGAATTTCTGACTCTGTCTCTGATTCTCGTATCACAGTATTGAGATTGTAATCAAAGTCATCCGAAATGGCCTGACCGATAATTATGATATTTTTTGGGTTATCTTTAGCTCTGAGAAATAATAGGTTGGGGAAAAAGTCTTTTCGCATTATAGTATGTATGAACTTGTAATAAAATCTCTTTGGCTGTAGTTTTTGAATCTGGCTGGTTTTGGTATCATTGAAAGTTAAAATTTTAAAGAACATAATGCCAAATTCAAATTAGGCAAATGTGTGATTTTCATTTTTTTTCGTACTGTCAAGATGAGTGAATCTAATGAAGAAATTCGATACATTTTAAAATTTTACTACAAAAAAGATAAAAATGCAACGCAAGCCGCGAAAAAAATTTGCGATGTTTATGGACCTAGTGCAGTGTCTGTGAGAGTAGCACAAATTTGGTTTAAGCGTTTTCAATCCGGAAATTTTGATGTCAAAGATGCACCTCGCTCTGGTCGCCCGCCCTATTACGGATAAAATGGGTGGCATTTTTGAAAAAGTAGAGCAAGATCGACATATCAGTAGTTACGACGTAGCTGAAGAACTGAGAAATGTTCACAAAACAGTTTTGGCGCATTTGAAAAAAGCTGGGTACAAAAAAAAGCCCGATATTTGGGTACCTCACGAGCTCACTGAAAGAAACCTAATGAACCGTGTACTCATTTGTGATTCTTTATTACGACGTAATGAAACCGAATCATTTTTGAAGAAGCTGATAACTGGTGACGAAAAGTGGATCACGTACGACAAGAACGTGCGAAAAAGGTCGTGGTCAAAGGCCGGTCAGGCTTCACAGACTGTGGCAAAACCCGGGTTAACTCGCAATAAGGTAATGTTGTGTGTGTGGTGGGATTGGAAGGGCATTATTCATTATGAGCTATTACCACCAGGCAGGACTATCGATTCTGAACTTTATGCGAACAACTGATGAGATTAAAGCAAGAAGTTGAGAGAAAACGACCGGAATTGATCAACAGAAGGGGTGTGGTGTATCATCATGATAACGCTAGACCTCACCTGTGTGAGGTTTACTATAGCCACTCAGCAAAAATTAAGAGAGTTTGGCTGGGAGGTGTTAATGCATCCGCCGTATAGTCCTGACCTTGCACCTTAAGATTTCCACCTGTTTCGGTCTCTTCAGAATTTTTTATGCAATGTTAGGTTAACATCACGAGAGGACTGCCAAATCCACTTGTGCACAAAAGTTTTGGGACTCCTCATCAAAATACCGCGCTTTTGATGAAAAGTCCCAAAATTTTTCATGTTCCTACCTACAAGATGGCAAAAGGTTATCGAACAAAATGGTACATATATACTTTAGTTAAATTTAAATAAACTATATTAAGAAATGTTTTGAATTATCTTAAAAAATGCGAAGAAACTTTTTCCCCAACCTTATATAATTAATATTTTTTTTAAAGAATAATGGAAAGAAAAATTTGACTTCAGATGAGACTCGAACTCCACTGGGAATCTAGTCCAGCCGCTCTTTTAACTGAGCTACCGAAGTCCTGACCGATTTGTCAAATCTTTCCTTCACATTTATTGCATTGCCTTATGGTGGCAGTAGCGCCATCTATTGCCACACTATGCTAGTTAGGCAACCGACATAATAAACTACCCTCGGGGCCACCAGTGACCCCGAGTTCGAGTCTCGTCTGAAGTCAATTTTTTCTTTCCATTTTTCTTTAAAAATATATATTTACAGGCATGTGTTAATGCGAAATAATATAATACAATAACTAGTCTTGGTCTTAGGTATATAACTTTTTTATTCACCACTAAGGCATTACGCAGTGCACTGGGATAGCTAGTATTCCTACTTAATTTTATAAATGCGAATGTAGTAAGTAAATTTATTTATTACGCAGTAGTAAAATTCGAGCAATAAATAACTGGATGTAACAATTAAAATTTCTTACGTAAAGATTAGCCGCAATTGTTAAAAAATATAAATACCTACTCAAGAAAAATTATTGTCGATAGGGTTGCGAAAGCAATTATTTACCATTAAACCGATCCCAACACCTACAGCATTAATTTGCCGTCAATGTGAACTGTGTACTTGTTTACCATTTACATGACATCAGTCAAAATCAGTATACTTTATATCTTTTGGTCAAGATCTACCGAAAGCATATATTTTTGAAATACGCAATATCTACTTTTGCTTTAAAACCTTTATATAAATTATTACATAATGTGCTATCTCATAATTACTTGATAAATTAAGTAATCTATTCGATTCCGAGCACGCACAAACACGATAAATATTAATTAAAATGAGATCTAACAGTGGGTAATTTTGCTAAGTACCAATTTAAAATATCGTAGTCTTAAATTCTTTGCTCTAGTTTTAAGTTTTATCGAGTTGAATATTAATATTTATTTTATTGTCTTTAAGTATTTTCCATTTCTCTACATAACTAAGAAATCTGTTATTTAAATTTTAGGTTATTATAATCATGTTATTTATTAACTTCTTTTCTATATCTACATTATTTTTAAACAAAAAAATTGTCAAGCATTAATTATGTAAAGTCCCAATTGGACTTTCTTTGTTTTTTTTTTATGTAAGTAAGGTGGCCAACAATCATACGTAGTTCACATTGATGTTAAGTGATGAATGCAGCCAGTTTTTATTACGACATTTCGGTAAACAATATTAGATATATGATATATCACCTTGTGGAGGAACGGGTGGAAGTGTTCCTCCGACGAAAAGAGAGGATCCTTCGCGGCCCAACGATTGACGTTGGGAAGTTGTATATATGCCAACTCTTGAGAAATCTTCGTATGTGCGATGCGATTCGATTGACACGCCATCTACCGTACTAGACAAGTACTGTGAGGTTTCATTGTATTCCACTAGTTGGCGCCTTAATGTAGTAGACGCTACAACCTTGATCACTTCAGCCGAAAGACCGCTGCTGGAAAGGCACCCCTAATAGAGATATGCTTGGGAGAACATATCATATTTGCCACGCTTGGCATGCGTATTGCTATCGCAGCAGCGCTTGGCATGCGTATTGCTATCGCAGCAGTGGCTGTTTTATCGCAAGACGCTGCTCTCTATCCGTTCCTGTATTCACTGCTCCTTATGGGAATGGTTTGAGCGCCATTGTTCGGTTGACTGACTGCACCGGCAGGTAAATTCTCCTCATCAAGTGGACAGTAGAGTTAACACGTCCCGAAGCCAGTAATATGCCAGAATTCGAGACAGTAGCACTTCATAATCTATCTGCTAGATGAAATATTGATGTAATCTATTCCCTCGAGGACCACTAAAAAATTTTATTACTATTCATATCATGAGTTTTGTGCTTATATTGAATGAAGTTCGCTGAAATCACATCTTAAATTGGTTTCATTGATCATATCCAACATAAAAACAAATCAAAATACAGACTGAAATAAATCAACGCTCAAATTAACATCTCTTTTAATCCTGAGTGCGTTTAACGTCAAACCCATATATGTGGTACGTATATTAGGTAGCAGGAATGACGCTTGAGATAGGTCTACAGCGCCGCCCATTCGCTTCTCTCGTTAAATTTTCACATGCACTTGACGGGCCGACCTGGCTTACGTTAATTATGAAATCTCATTTGAGAGCGAACCTACACGTTTGAGTAATGGCTCCTCAAATGAGAAGTGTTCGAACATAAAAGTTTCACTTAAACGAGGACCATGTATGTTTACTTTTTCTCTAACGATAGTATTACGCGGAAAAAAGTTTTGCATGTAACCTTAGAGACATGTCATTAAATTGCGCGGCAACATTTGACGAGTTAAATGATTTTATGCACGACGACACGAAAGTTTCTTTTAGCAACTTCTAAGGGTGTTAGATGTAAACTAAGAGGGTTACATACTCGTATAAGAGAGATTTTCAAAAGTTTTATGTAAAAACGGTTTTCAAACCATATAAAAAGATGTAATGATTCTGTCATTTGTGCTAAAGTGAAGTCATTATAAAATTCAATGGAGATTTAACTTTATTTGTGAGTTCCCTCTAACTGACAAAAAAAGTAAGAATGAGTGGTTCCCATAGTCCGTAGTCCGTCCCAAAGGTATCAATCACTTAAAACCAACCGATATATTGGCGAATAATATTTTAACAAAAATCCATACTAAAAATTTTGCGCGTTGTCAAATAGGCAAGATTTGCTGAAAGAAATTAAATTTACCGTGTTGAAGGCAGCTTTATGCTGGATGATGAACGCTTATTCTAAATTTTGACTGGGTATATACTTCATGCTCCATAAGCCGTGGACTCTTTGAAACACCATGGTGTAGCAATTTAGAGCAAACTAATTATTTACATTTTAAAAGATTTATCTGCCTAGTAGTAGTAGCCTAGTGGTAGCAGGCCACTACTACTACGCTGAGGTCCCGGGTCCAATTCCCGGGTAAGGGATTACCAGAGATAATGGTGTTAAGTCCTTTATCTCTGGTTCCATTGGGATTTTTCCATTTTCTGGAAATTTCCCAGAACCTCACACATGGGCATGTGGCAAAAAACGTAACCGGTAAATCGTGGGTGTTTGCATGTATGTTTGAATGCATGCATTTACCTCAGCCTACCCCTTCGGGGATTACAGGTGTGAAGTTACCTTTAAAAGATTTATACCAAATTTGTTACTGGAGTCTATAGAGGTTGTAAATAAGAGATTTAGAGAAATTGCTACCAATAGGTAAATCCCCGGAAAAACTTAACACAATTTCTAGTCTCAGACTTTTTAAAAATTAGATTTGAGTACCTATAATATTACCTTGATATGTCAAGGTAAAATAATATGCTTACACCATTAGAGTAAAACTTAATAATAGGAAACAAGGTTAACATTTATTAATACTTAATGGTCCTTGATAAGTATATTATATTTTTGAACAAAAATGCGGAAGTCAAAAGAGAAATTCAATATAAATAAATGACGTTACCGGTGTGGCGATATTACACGGTATTTTATGAAGGACGAAGCCAGCATTATTTTGTACCTCAGACATATAACTTCCGTTGACTCCGGATCGCTAGGCAACGTGATAGATGGCCTCTTTCAGCTGATTTTCTTTTCTTTGGTATAAGATTTTTCAAGTTAAACGATAAGGATGCTCCAAGATTTTATGCTTGGGAATAAGTAAATGATTTATCACTTACATATTTATCATCCTGAGCTAAATAAATTTACCTAATAAGGAAAACATGAAAATTAAAAAAGACATTGAATAGGCTCATTACTCATCGCTGATTTTTGCGTTAGCTGAAATCGATATATAACTTCATAAGTCTTACAAAAGCTGTTATAATTCTAGAAAGGGTCTCCTTTCAGAACACCAGAAGGAGTTTGGAATCTTGTTAAACATTGTTAATTTGTTACAAAGTAATTAAGTTATATAAAGGCAACGGTCTGAAGACCGAGACTTATCATGCGATAACGCAAATTTTCAGGAAATTGCTATTACTAGGATAATAGGGTATTTAACAAGGTATATATTTATTGTTTTAAATTACTTAGTCCGGAAGTTGCACGGAATTGAAAAATATAGATATAAAAATTATGAAAATCGATGTATTATTGTTTGAGATAAAAGAGTTTCAGAAAAGAAAATATTACGAAAAAATTAAGCTTTGGTTCAAAAATAATATCACTATTCAATTTTTGTACAAATCCCAAGCTTTTGTTTGTGAATTGTATGTATGTATCTTCATGACAAGCCCCTTTGTTATTGTATTATTTAAAAAATAATCATTTATTGACTTTTAACTGTCTTAGCACTACATAGCACACATGAAGAAAGAAAAAATGAAGTTCTTAAAGTTCCTATACATCCCGTATAGGAACTTTAAGAACTTAATTTTTTCTGATGTACCTACGCAAGAATTCTATCAGAATTCGGATATGTTAGAGTTTTTATATAAATATTAAACTTTATATAATATATTTATTTTTTTTTAAATATACTCAAAAACATAATATTTTTAATGAGGACTGGTATTAAGGATATTTCTGTAGCATCACAAGTGAAATAAATCAACCGAACTACAAATACTAAGACAATAATTTTATCTTTTTAGGGTTCCGTAGTAAACAAGGAACCCTTATAGTTTCGCCATGTCCGTCTGTCTGTCTGTCTGTCTGTCTGTCTGTCTGTCTGTCTGTCTGTCTGTCTGTCCTCGGTTTAGCGCAAAAACTATTGGTAGGTACTAATGTAGTACGTATGGGATATCGTTGGACAGGTCTTTCAAAAATGTTAGAGGTGCTAACATCAATTTTGGATTTAGTTAACTGTTCGTGATTTATTAACCTTTAAGATATTTCCGTTAGAGTAAAGTGTCCCCCCCCCCTCTACCAACTAAACGGTTGTTGTTAGAAATTCAAACTTTACGGCAATAGTAGCTACATATAAATTAAAAGAAAAACTATCACGCCTAGGTTGGCTTTACAAGTTTGCGAATGATAGTCGACCAAACGTAGTTCTCGAAATTTTTGAACAACTCCATAAAAAATATATATATCTTTTTCATTACATTAATCAAACCTAAGAACTACGGAACCCTACAATGCGCGTGGCCCGACACGCACTTGACCGGGTTTTTTTTAATGTAATGAAAGTGGCAAACAAGCATGCTGTTCACATTGATGTTAAGTGATGACTGCAGCCTATAGAGACCCATACAAAGACCAAGGTCAAAGTGCACATGCATTACCACTCCTGGAGGCCTATGGTGTTACGCCTCTGTGCCGGAAATAACAGGGCCGTACATCGCCACCTGACCGGAACACGATAGTGCTGAACACTATCATTTAGCGGCAAGTATGTTAGGTAGGTGGTGCCTACGCCCGCGAGCTCCATCACTGGAGCTCTACCACCAGTAAACGAACATCATCATACAAACTCAAGACCTTGTCCGCTTCCTCAATGATGTATATGCAAATAGCACATCCAATTGTTGATCTATTAGTCTGACTGTAAGTAAATTTTCCCCCATCAATCAGCCGATAACGTTTTTTTTCAATTTAAGATACTCCATAACATAATGGATGAAGATAGAATATGCTCCTACAGATTTTATATTTTTAGGTATTTATGAGTCTTCTCTCCCACGACGAGGGTTTGTTTTTATTCATTCTACTTATTAAAGACAAAACTTGAATGTTACATGCTTTAAAATCGACTGTTTCCGCGTGGATTTCAACAATATAACAACACTATGGGGTTCATTTATGGAAAAAAACGTAGCATATGTGCTTGAAACTCGCTCCATTCTGAATTTCATTATACACCGTTTTGACAGACAGACAAATAAACATACACATTTTCCTATTTATAATATTAATAAAGCAAACAAAAATTCACTGTAATTGTTATCATTCGTTTCATGATGGTCATAGTTAATTAAATATATATTCACATGTGATTCACATCTATTGTTTTTTTTTTCATTTGATTGATTGATGACTGATTGAAGTTTGTCAATAGCTGCCAATGATTTGTCATTGATAGGCTACAGGATATAATCTTCTTGATATATATAAATCTCGTGTCACAATGTTTGTCCTCAATGGACTCCTAAACCACTTAACCGATTATAATAAAATTCGCACACCATGTGCAGTTCGATCCAACTTGAGAGATAGGATAGCTTACATTACGCTATGACTAATAGGAGCAGAGCAGCGCGGGCGAAGCCGGGGCGGGCCGCTAGTGTTTTTATAGATATCATCATTAATTGTTACTTCCACTTCACTTAATTAATTTAATTGCTAGTAAAAGGTGGTCCAACTATCTTAATATATATAAATCTCGTGTCACAATGTTTGTCCTCAATGGACTCCTAAACCACTTAACCGATTATAATAAAATTCGCACACCAAGTGCAGTTCGATCCAACTTGAGAGATAGGATAGCTTACATTACGCTATGACTAATAGGAGCAGAGCAGCGCGGGCGAAGGCGGGGCGGGCCGCTAGTGTTTTTATAGATATCAACATTAATTGTTACTTCCACTTCACTTAATTAATTTAATTGCTAGTAAAAGGTGGTCCAACTAAGTCATGAAAAAAGTGCGGACAACAAAATACTTTCGTCTGCTTTTCAACAATATAATGTATTTCTTTATTAATCTTTAATGCACAAATTTAGGGTTGTAAAAGAGAACATCGAAAAGTTTCAGAGGGAAAAAAATTATATTAAATTTCAAACTAACATAAACAATATTATTAAAACAAATAAAAGCCCAGTGTATTAAAAATAGTAAAATGATTATCAAAATATCAACTATTTAACGACAAATCTGTAAACACCCATCATAGACAATGGCATTTATAAAATTAAATGCGCGTGCCGTCGTTCTTGATGTCATTTATAATTAAAAATTTTACAGTCACAAAATTGTACACATCATCCACCCCGGACATTAATTTCGCGGGCAATGAAACACGTAAATGTATGTCATTTGTTCATCCAATAAATAAAATTCAATGTGCGAATCTTGCTAAAACGTCCGCACACAAATATATAGGGGTCGTAACACATTAATCTTTCCTTCATTTATACAACTGTACGGATTCCGCAGCATTCATGTTTTTTACTGTGGAAATATTGTCTTAACTTCGAGAACTGATGATGCCACATTTTTTTCAAGTTTTTTTTACGTCATCAAGATGGAAAAATCACAGACTTTAGACAACTACACAAGAGCCAGAGATCAAAATGCAGATTCGTTGCAACCCCTGTGATCTATGTTGTTACAAGTTGTTACGTCTTTGTGGTAGGTAGTTATTACGGGGCCATAACATTACCATCTAACCGGAACACGATAGTACTAGGATAAGGAATGCGGTGTTACCTACGCCCTTGATTACCTACTCTGGAATACTAGCACCAGTAATATTTTAAGTTTCACTGTATACGTTCACTATTCTATTTTATGCCTTTTTATATCAAATGAAGGTGGCAAACAGGCATGCAGATCATTTGCCTGGCAAATATTGCAACCCATAAGGATATGAAAATGCCCTGCTAATGTATTTTTCTTCTATGTCTGATAATATACGGCCATACCTACATTAGCATCTAGGCAGGCAAAATGTAATCAGATTAATGATTACAGATTACAAAAAATAATCAAAAAAATAATCTGAATCAGTTTTTTTGATTGACAAAGGCGCACCCTTGAAACTGAAAAGAAGTTATAAATAAATCAAATGATATAACAATAAGTCATCTTTATTTTATAATCGCACAATAATCATGGAATTTTGATTACCAACTAATGTTATCGAGATTGAAGATTACATAATATTATGTTATCTGTAATCAGATTGAAGTAATCAAGATTACAAGTAATCATGATTACAAAAGTAGTTGATTACGCCCAACTATGCATCTAGGTAAGTGAACCTTACATTCTATGTGACCCATTCAGGGGAGAGAGGTTTTTAAAAATACCTCCTGGCCACATGGGGAGGGATATCTCCTCAAAAAGCATAGGCCAAAATGCAGAAGGGTTGCCAACCCTGAGACCTTTTTGAAAAAAATAACATAAGAGCGGATAGGTTCATGGTAAGTAAAGAAACTGTGATTAAACGTCTGATTTGGACATTTAAAATGTATGTTATTCAATATTAGCTTGTGTTGGGTGAATACGTATTTGTAGAATTGGACATTGAATAAAGGGCCAGTTTTTAATTTCATATGCTGCAAAAGTGTCACTGCGGAAATTGTACGATGGTGAAATATCGCGCGCAGCTGCAGGGGCTAATGAACTCGTTTCATGTTACTGATATACTTCATCACAGTCTGAGAATATTTTTACAATAGTTGTTTTTATTAATTAACTAGCCGGTGCCCAGCCACCCGCACCGGCTTCGCACGGCTGCAATTTTTGGTGCTAGCGTAATATTGCGACTATAAATTGAGATGTAACCTATCCTATCTTTCAAGTTGGATCAAACTGCACACGGTGTGCAAAGTTTGATTAAAACCTGTTAAGTAGTTTAGCAGTCCATCGTGGACAACGCGTTAATTAGGTAAATATTATATATTCTTATTAAGAAGAAGACAAAGGTACCGTGTGACTAGTTAATCATGGGACGTAATAAATAAAAATATGATTACCTATTCAGGGTAATACTTAATGTACCACTACTACTACGCTGAAGGTCCTGGGTTCGATTCCCGGGTCGAGGGCTTATCAGAGATAACGGTTTAAAATCCTTTACTTCGGGTTCTATTGGGACTTTTCCATTTTCTGGAAGTTTCCCAGTACCTCGAAGTTTGGTAATGTGCCCGGAGATGGCAACAGGCTCGCCACCTGTTACATGGACCAAAACGTAACCGGTGAATAGTGGGTGTTTGCATGTATGCTTAAATGCATGCATTTACCTCTGCCTACCCCTTCGGAGATTACAGGCGTGAAGTTACGTACTTAATGTACATGTTACATATCGGTATTTTTTTTATTAAATTGGTATTTATTAATACCTATTACATTATTAATATAAGTAATTCACTATAGGTAGCTTATAACCTGACAATGCAAAAATGTCCTTGTAGACCAATTTTAAATAAATGATTTGAATTTTATGAATTGTACAATAATCTTATATATAACAATAACGTATAGGTAACATAGAAAACATTAATTGTAATAGTGAGCCAAGACCCTAGAAAAATATGGACGCAACACGCCTAGTGCATGGCGAGTTGGTCTCGTCGGATACGCTAATTAGCGAACGAGCGCTCTAGCGCGGACACGCCGGATTACTTATACCTTATCACAGTTTTTTTTGTTTTTGAAGCGCGCATGGCCCAGCGGCTAGTGTAGATCGTAAGCGATCTGCTCGGTTAAGCACTACGGGCGCGGTCGGGTAGTGTGATGGGTGACCGCTAGTGGCAAATTAAATGCGCGTTTCCGTGCTTCGGAGGGCACGTTAAGCCGTCGGTCCCGGTTGCTATCGATGAATAGCAGTCGTTAAACCTTGTCGGAGGCCTTATGGGTTTGAAAACATCCGACAGTGGGTTGGCCACTAACCCACCCACCTCCACCAATCCGCATTGGAGCAGCGTGGTGGAGTAAGCTCCAGGCCTCCCCCCAAAAAGGGGAGAGACTCGTGCCCAGCAGTGGGACGAATAATGGGTTGCCATTATTATTATTATTATTATATCACAGTTTTACGATTTACAATATTCAGTAGCGTACAAATGGGATTGAATGACTTTAGATATAGCTGAAAAACGTTCAGTGTTCATCAATAAATATTGCACATCGAGCTTAGAAAAGAGACAATCGGCTTTCGGCTTTGTAGAGCATTATCTCTGCCGCACAAAACACTTACAGTCCGGTTTTAGCTATTTGAACAAATATGATTTTATATGTACTATCTAATTGAACTTAGCCTCCCAACGAGTGGGCCTTAAAATGAACATGGACTAGACTTTTTTTTTATAGCTTGAAGTGGCAAACGAGCTTATCTAACGAATTAGTTATTAATGGATGTCGTTCACCGACCGATCTTGAATTGGTTAAATTATAACGGGAAAACGAAATACGGCGCTCAGATTTGGTCTTCAGTAACTTACTAGTAAAATGACTAGATTGGTTATCCTGAGGTCGCAAGTTCGATTCCTGCCCGAAGTCATAACGCGCCAGTAACGCACGGATAGCTGACGCAGTTTTTATACTAGTTACACAGCTTACAGTCTGCACACATGTACGACTGCGTCAGTTATGCGAGCTAGACCAAACTGAGTTAGCTTAGCCTTCGGTCTACAACCAGCACAAACAGAACACGACAGAACGTACTTGTAATTAAACACAAGTTAATTAGACACTTGCGGGCTGAATCGCATTTCATACCATCTTAGTTGAAATACATTAACTGCTTGAATTACTGCAATATCTCTATATTTTATGAAGGTAGACGTAGACGATCATAAACTTGCAGGAGTACCTGGAAAGAGACACCAAGAATATTGCTTCTCTTGGCGCAAATTATTATGTTATAATTTGATATAAACACAGTACTGGCTTTACCATAACAGCCCACGGGCTACTACGTGCTCCAACTTAGGCCCGTATTATGTCATTTTATTTTTATTCAATTATGAACCTAAGCTGATCGGTTCATGCTTTTCAGTTAAATTCAAATTCGAATAATTTATTACATCACATGTGGTTTTAGGATAAACAGTAATATGGTGTACAGCACATGCACCCTGTAAGAGCATAGCAAAAATAAATCTTAAAATCTAATTTTAATCTAATTAAACATGCTCATATTATTATTAATTGTATAATTATTTATAAATAACTTATAATCTACTATATTATTTTTATAAATCTAAGTATAAATATAAATCTAATTTTAATCTAATTAAACATGCTCATATTATTATTAATTGTATAATTATTTATGAATAACTTATAATCTACTATATTATTTTTATAAATCTAAGTATAAATATAAATCTAATTTTAATGTATATATTTATTATTACTCTTAGATATAATGAAATTAAAAAAACAATATAGTTAATTTGCAAATTGAATCTCAAGACGTATTGGATCCTGAAGAGAACCCAGGCTGTTCGACATAAAATTTCAAAAGTTCGTTTTACGAGTAATTTAGTTTTCCATATTTATTTATTTAGATATTGAAAAAAACTTCCTTTACATAAAAATCAGAAATTAAAATGCAAATGCGATACCATCCCTGAAGTGTAAGTTGTCACGGAACCTTACATAACCATGTAACTAGAACACAGTGGTGCTGAACACAATTTGATATTTTGGTAGCAGATACTTTTATGTAGTAAAAGTGGCAAACAAGCATGCAGTTCACATTGATGTTAAGTGATGACTGCAGTGTTGCCACTCCTGAGCCCTAAGGTGTTATGCCTCTGTGCCGGAAATTACAGGGCCGTACATTACCACCTGACCGGAACACAATAGTGCTGAACACTACCATTTAGTGGCAAGTATATTAGGTAATACGGTGGTGCCTACGCCCGCGAGTTCCATCACTGGAGCTCTACCACCAGTAAAAAAATATAATAAGATACGAAAAAGTGGCAACCTCTTTGAGCGCTGACTACTCTATCACCAGTAAAAGTAAGGAAGCAGATTACAAGTCACCAAGGCCATCACATTATTGTGATAAAACTCAAATTACCAACTATTTGTATACTCTTATTTAATTTTGTACTCTTTGTCACCAACCAAAATAATAACAAACCATTACATCCATTTCATTTGAGCTGGTATTCTGACTAAAAAGTTCCTCCCGTCGAGATCAACAATAGGTTTGCGGAAAGATTAATTGTCCAAAGAAGCCCCTTAAGCTGCAAGAAACAATTCCTCATCTTTATCAAAACCTTGAACAAAAAACGTTGCGATTGTCCAAAGGCATGTATTTTATATGTATGACATAATGATATCTGTATATATATATGGTATAAAATTAAATATTCGAGAGAAAAATCGAAAACAATTCACGTTGGTAGTTAGTGATTATTGCAAGCCATCTATACCGTCAGATGTCTTTAATAGATATATTACCACAACTGAAGAAATAGACATTTTCCCGGGAGAGCTCGAAGACAATAGTTCTTAACTAGTAGTCCATACGGAATAGATGATCTTAGTAGCTTGCCCATCATCAGCCACGATGTTGAGTTCAACGTCGTTCACATTTAAATTTAAACTATTAGGTACATACACTGCTAATACTCTTCATGGGATCAATATTAAATTCCCATCTGCATTATTATTTCAGTAATTTCAGTTTAAATTTCTCTACATTTGTTAACCATGATGATATTGTTTCACTGATGATATCGACGACATTGTTTACTTATAAAATAAAGCAATATTCTTATTTAATCGTTCAATTCAAAATATGCACAACCAAAAATCATAAAACGAGTCTTTTGATCTAAGCTGGAGTTGTAACACAAAAGTTCCACCCGCCGAGATCAACAATAGGTTTGCGGAAAGATTAATCGTCCAAAGAAGCCCCTTAAGCTGCAAGAAACAATTTTTCATCTTTATCAAAACGTTGAACGGAAAACGTTGTGATTGTCCGAAAGCATGTATTGCATATAGGTATCTCACGTTAGCGTTTCTGTGGGTGTAATAAAGATCATATTGCAACGGCTTTACGTGGAGGTAGTTCGTATGATCTGTTAACTTCTTCATATACGATATCTGTATATTGCAATAATAAATGTTAGGCTGGTGTAACTATAGAATTTGGAGTTTTGGCGGGAACCTTGAAAGAGGCGTGTGGTGCTCTTATTTTATTTCGTTTTCTTGGAGTATTTTTGAGTTATCTATCTATACTATAATAAAACTGTAGAAGTGTAAATTCTGTACATTAAAAATATTGAAAAAATAAATACCAGGGGATGTTACTAGACCGATACCGAACCCAAATATGTGATTAGATTTTTTTTTGTCTGTCTGTCTGTCTGTCTGTTTGTTCAAGCATCACAGAAAAACTACCGGTCCGTTTACAATGAAATTTGGTATGATTATACTTTAACCTTTGGCGCACAACACTGGGTCCTTTTTATCGCGGAAAAATGTCTGTTTGTCTGTGTGTTTGTGCACGCTAATTTCAGAAACGGCTTATTCGATTTGCAGTTTTCACTAATATATTATGGTAAGTTTCACTAAATATATCGTGTTTGTTTCATGCTAATCGGTTTAGAAATAAAAAAGTTACGTCAATTTAAAGAATCATATAGAATATTTTTAAGCTATTCTCGATATTCTATCTTTTTAGGCTTTCGTACCTACGAGTATCTAAACGGTAAAAACGGACCCTAACACTAATCTTCCGCTATCTGTCTGTCTGTCCGTCCGTCCGTCTGTCTGTCACCAGGCTGTATCTCATAAACAGTGATAGCTAGAAAGCTAAAATTTTCACAAACTATGTATTTCTGTTACCGCTATAATTACAAAGTTAAATACAAGAAATAACAAAATTGTTTTCGTTAGTGGTAGTGGTGGCATTGGTGTCGTTGGTGGCGTTGGTGGCATTGGTGTCATTGGTGTCATTGGTGTCATTAGCGTCATTCACCATCAAAGCCTACGCCACCAACGACACCGTTGGTGGCGTAGGTGTTGATGGTGACTTTGGTGGTGATGTAGATGGCGTTAGGGGTGGTGGTGGTGGTGGTTTTAGTCGCGATGGAGGCATTAGTGGCGTTGGTGGTGTTGTTGGTAGTTTTGGAGGCGTTGGTGGCGTGGGTGTTTGGTGATCTTGGTGTTGGTGGTGGCGTTGATGGCGTTGGTGGCGTTTGTGGTGGTGGCGGTGGTGGAGGTGGTTGTGGTGACAGTGGTGGTGGTGGTGGTGATGACGATGGTGGTGATGGTGATGATAGTGTTGGTGGCATTAATGGTTAAAAATGCACAACGTTAATATTCATTTTTTCACATCCGCCATTATGAACCTAAGTACAGACATTACATGTCATATTTTCTGTCACAGATCTACGGTAGACTCGATCGGAACCCATTTAGAATTAAAGATCGTAAAAAAATTATTATTCTGAGTCGAGATGTTCTCGACTCAGATTAATTATTTTATTTATCCGCAAAATTCGTATTTTTTGATAATTGGTGAAATAAAATCAATAATTTTATAAATTCAAATGTCAATGCTCGCCATTATGACGAACCGATACATTTCATTTTTAATAAATGTCATTGAATTATTACCAAAACTGGACAGGCTAGACAATTTTCAAAAAATCAGTTGCTGTTTGTTAGTTTCGCTAAAACTGTAGAGTATTTTTTATCTTTACTTTAAAGCGATACGAAGTTCGCCGGGCAAGCTAGTATTAAATAAAGTTGGTGGAATTTTGTTTGATATAGGTTTATTACAGTGCCCGTGTATAGTAAAATAGAATAACAGTGCGAAAACATGGCCTTTCAGTTTGCCTCCAAAACTTCATTGTAAATGTTTTAGTAAAGTAGCCATCGCTTTACTCGAATTACTGACTATGACTCACTTGACTGACATATTAAATAATTGACTGACTGATTCTAACTTTAACGCTGCTTTTATACGAATACGAAATATCGTTTTACTTGAAACTGGCAATATACGTAATAGCGATGCCATAGTAAATTAAAAAAAAACTATGAACGTGACAACAGAAGAGCTTTCATATGTGTGTATAAGATATTTTTTTCTTATAACCGAGAATCTGGGAATGGACGATTTCTTTACACTTTTTATAACTTACAAATTGTTTTAAGTATATTTCTCTTGTATAGGATGAAAAACCGACAATCTGTGTATGGATATTTTATAAATCACCCAGATATGATTTTGTTAAAAATGTAAATATGCTGTGCACATTATGTCTTCTAATAAATAAAATTAAACTAAATATGTACTGAAAATAATTAATGAAGTACTTATTTTGATTAGATTATGAAATGCTAAATTAACTTATTATAAGTATATCAATATTCCGTGGAAAAGGCTGAGGAATATTTTTCGTAATAAAATAACAAGGAAAGCATACAGTATAAACAAGTAAGGTCAGAGCAAATGTGTTGCCCCACGATCAAACTTCAGTTCAACCCAACCACGCTCTCACGTTTAATTCAATTTGGAATCCCGCCAGATTTCGAATTTGCTGGCAGCGTGTCCTTTAAATAATAGAATAGCCGAGTCACATAAAAGTATAGGTCTGTTTTACATTTTACTACTTTATAAGCCTCATGCGAAACAAAATCCCTTGCACGTAAACTGCGGCAGATAAACAGAAGTGTCAACTTACCGTAATCGCAAGACAAATTGGGCAGTGAAAATCCGGTACTATCGTTCGTCTATTCAAGAAAAGATGTTTTTTTTATGTAATAGAAATGGCAAACTAGCATGCAGTTCACATTGATGTTAAGTGATGACTGCAGCCTATAGACACCCACACAAAGACCAAAGTCAAATGCAGATGCGTTACCACTCCTGAGGCCTAAGGTGTTATGCCTCTGTGCCGGAAATTACAGGGCCGTACATTACCATCTGACCGGAACACGATAGTGCTGAACACTACGATTTAGCGGAAAGTATATTAGGTAATGCGGTGGTGCCTACGCCCGCGAGCTCCGTCACTGGAGCTCTACCACCAGTAAAAATACATAGCACCAGTAAAATGTCATACAAAAGAAGCATAACTTTGTATTACTTTTACAGAACTGTTTATTTTACTATTTAAATTTTTATACACTTTAATCAAACAATTATTATACAAAAATCGGCAAAATAACTATTTACAAGCTATTGGACTTATTTTGAGTTTAAAATACCGCATGAACTTTAAGTGAAAATTGTTGGTACCTAGGTACCTATATACGTCAAAGATTTAGGTTGCTATCACTTGTTCATTTGAAGAATAATATTTAATTCGATTCATACTGACATATTTTTCATAAATAACTAAGGCTTTAGATATATTAGAAATAAAAGTTTTGTTTTTATTTGAATATATCTTAGAACAGAAATAATTCACTATTTTAATCTTTCATAATAACTCACAGACCAGATTATAAAATATTAGAAAATACTCAATCTGCACCAGCGAAAAGACAAAAAGAAACAAAGTTCTACTTTTAAATAGACCTTGTTTTTCAATTATTATGTCATTGATGTTACAAATCTGTTTAAGCCAACCTTTTAGTTCCCCGGTCACGATCTTGAGTTCAGAGAGCAAGTCACGACAAAAAGGGGAGTTAATTAAAAGTGAAAAACATTTCCATTTGCTCCTTCATCTGAATCTACCTTTGTAGATACAACGTTTGATGTGTTCCCAAAATTACGTATGATTTGAAAGGGGAACAGCATCAATTCACGTTATATAACAGGTTGGGGAAAAAGTCTTTTCGCATTATAGTATGTATGAACTTGTAATAAAATCTCTTTGGCTGTAGTATTTGTATCTGGCTGGTTTTGGTATCATTGAAAGTTAAAATTTTAAAGAACATAATTCCAAATTCAAATTAGGCAAATGTGTGATTTTCATTTGTTTTTCGTACTGTCAAGATGAGTGAATCTAATGAAGAAATTCGATACATTTTAAAATTTTACTACAAAAAAGGTAAAAATGCAACGCAAGCCGTGATTTGCGATGTTTATGGAGCTAGTACAGTGTCTGTGAGAGTAGCACAAATTTGGTTTAAGCGTTTTCAATCCGGAAATTTTGATGTCAAAGATGCACCTCGTTCTGGTCGCCCGTAATACGGATAAAATGGACGCCATTTTAGAAAAAGTGGAGCAAGATCGACATATCAATAGTTACGACGTAGCTGAAGAACTGAGAATTGATCACAAAACAGTTTTGGCGCATTTGAAAAAGCTGGGTACAAAAAAAGCTCGATATTTGGGTACCTCACGAGCTCACTGAAAGAAACCTAATGAACCGTGTACTCATTTGTGATTCTTTATTACGATGTAATGAAACCGAATCATTTTTGAAGAAGCTGATATCTGGTGATGAAAACTGGACCACGTACGACAAGAACGTGCGAAAAAGGTCGTGGTCAAAGGCCGGTCAGGCTTCACAGACTGTGGCGAAACCCGGGTTAACTCGCAATAAGGTGATGTTGTGTGTGGTGGGATTGGAAGGGCATTATTCACTATGAGCTATTACCACCAGGCAGGACTATCGATTCTGAACTCTACTGCAAACAACTGATGAGATTAAAGCAAGAAGTTGAGAAAAAGCGGCCGGAATTGATCAACAGAAGGGGTGTGGTGTTTCATCATGATAACGCTAGACCTCACACATCTATAGCCACTCAGCAAAAATTAAGAGAGTTTGGCTGGGAGGTGTTAATGCATCCGCCGTATAGTACTGACCTTGCACCTTCAGATTTCCACCTGTTTCGGTCTCTTCAGAATTCTTTATGCAATGTTAGGTTAACATCACGAGAGGACTGCCAAATCCACTTGTCGCGGTATTTTGATGAGAAGTCCCAAAATTTTTATAGCTATGCGATCATACCTACAAGATGGCAAAAGCTTATCGAACAAAATGGTACATACATACTTTAGTTAAATTTAAATAAACTGTATTAAAAAAAGTTTTGAATTATCTTAAAAAATGCGAAGAAACTTTTTCCCCAACCTTACGTACGATTTATCCGAGTGTGTATAAATATCTCAACAATGTATTTGGAATATCGAAAAGACTTTCCCTATTGGATTGAAATGCCAATAATTACAAAATGTTGTGTAATTGTTTTACTGGTTAGATATGATTAGCAAGCGGATGATAGAAGCACGTATCAAATACTGTAATGTAATTTTTTAATGTAATTTGCACGCGCCTAGTGCGATTTCTTCTTGTTGACTACAAGTTCAGACGCTCAATATATGAGTAGTGTGAGTATGAGTCGAATACAGAGTTAAAAAATAAAACTTAATTATAGAAAGATATAATGCGGCTATGACGATCTAATTAAGCAAAATGATTAAGCCTGGTATGCAAATAAAGTTTAATACCAATAAAATAAATGTAGCTACTTAAATTCTTACCGAGGCGTAGGTAAGGGACGGGCCCGCCGCCCACTATTGGAGATGAATTCTTCCGCTAGTGCTGAACTGAAGAATGATGATCAAATCATTTCAATGTAGTAAATGCAATAACGCGAGAAGGGTAGCATCGTCCCTCTCTGAAACAGCGCACCTCCCTAAACCTACCACGACTGCGATTGCTAATCCGCATTCTAACCGTGACGATTACAGCATACCTTATGGAAGGCTTTTGTTCAGCAGTGAACATCTTTCGACTCAAGTGTAGATGATGACTCAAATTCTTGAAATCAGGTCAGTAATTTAAAATCTTTGTTAAAGAAACATTTGTAATATCGGTTTGTAATATCGCAAAAGCATCGAGAATTGCAACTAAAAGCAAGTAGCAGTAGATTTATATGGTATGTACCAACAAATATTTTAACGTTCCGATACAAGTGGAAGTGCTAAATCTTACAACGTAAATCACTTTACAGCACACCACCTCACTGCTATTCCGGGAACAAATCCAAGCTACAACTTTATGTGCCACGTCACGAATTATTTATGTAATGGTCAAGTCTTACGTTGATCGTTTTATTTTAACTCTGTTATGGCTTGTATACCTATGACTTTATTGTGATAAATAATTACCTATTGGTCAACAATACAAACAAGTAACAATCTCAAATGGAAAGGCTTTACTCATTGCAATTGTTAGTGCAGAAGTGGTCCTATCCATGTTATGTCAACATTTAACAAAGACAATAGTACTCGTATTAATAAACACAACGCGGTCCTATTTTTAAAGCAATTTCTTCCAGACCTATGTTTTTAGAGATATAATAGATCGTAGAAAGATAACATAATTATACCTACCACATCCACACAATATAAAATATCATTTAGGTGACATACTTCACACGTATTAACATTATTTTCTAAACAGTACTATTTCAACTGAAATTCGAGTGCCCGCTTATGTTCATATCATAGAGCAACACGGGCTAGCGGCCGCGGCGGACCGGAGGGAAGTAGCAATATTATTATGCAGGCTCTCCCCTCTGTCAAAGTACAAGCACAAGATGTTGAAATGTGTGCGTGATATTGTTTATGTATTTTGTTAAATTCAAGAGGTGTGAATTTCGTAGTAATAGACGATTTTTGTAGTGTGTGTCACACGTTTTTCCCCCCCGCAAAAAATTACAGACTGTTTTGCATCGGTAATAAACGCTATGGCTACTCTCCTCCGGTCCGCCGTGGCCGGTAACCCGTGTTGCTCTGTGGTTCATATACTAGATGAAACCAGTATACAGAGTTCAAGAATATTTAAATAAATATTTTAATCACCCAATTGTACTATCTTAATAAATCTCCATGTCTTGTGATCTGTACTGAAAAGAAAAAGCAAACTAAGAAACGCAAAGATAAATACAAAAGCAAGGTCGACCTGAATCCGAGCCGCGAAACTGACTGAAACCAACTTTGAATTTCAAAATCGCTTTGATGTACCATTTCGGTTTTAACGTTTATTTATGACAATTTGAGCGTTTAACCTGAAGTCCACTTGAAATGGTCTTCCATCTAAGTCTTTCATGCTCTTTATTTTATTTTTTTTTATTTTATTATTTTTGGAAAGCAGGCAGTGAAAATATAACTGCATACAAATATAATAGTTAAAGCTATACACCATTTAGGAGCTTTCGCATATAACATCTCTCCTTTCATTAATATCTTTCGTAAAAGAGTATAATATTTGATACCATCATTTACTAAGCGTTGATGTCAATCTACTCGTATTATTGTGTTTTTTATGTCACGAAGGTGATGAACAAGCATGAAGTTCACATAGATGTTAAGTGATGACTGCAGCCTAAAGACATTATCAGTCGACCGTCGCGCGCCGTTTTACGAACATGACACCTACACAAACGCCCAGATCCGAAACAAATATTGTTCCGGTGAGGATGTCGAACCCGAATCGAACGGTCGTCTCACACCACTGAACTAACTGGGTCGTCAAAATGTCAGGAAGATCAAAACAAATATTTTAATCACATAATAGTACTCCCATAATAAAACCACACGTGACCCACGCTTAATTGCAAAACAAACTAAGAAAGGCAAAGATAAACAAATTTCAAAAGCAAGGTTGACCTGAATCCAAAGCGTGAAACCGACTTTGAATTTCAAAATTGCTTTGATGTACCGTTTCGGTCTCAAATTTGTTGAATAAAAGGTTCCCGGATATGAACGTTTTATTTATTTATGTCAATTTTAGCCTTTAACTGAAGACCACTTGGTCCTTTCGACTTGCTTTTCTTCCTTAAATTACTTTGTAGAATTTTGTACTAAAGCAATTAGTGTTGAACTAAGCTTTAATGTTTAAAGCCACTTCTTTTTTGTAAGGTTGTAAACTAGTAAAGTTATTTTAAAGCGACCAATTATTATTTTTCCAGTGTCTATCGATTTTAACATGGTAAATAAACTGTGTTTATGTTCTTAATCAAATATAGGGCAAATGTTTCCCCTACTTAGTCAACTCTAGCATAATAAATTAACCAGGTATAAGACAAAAAAATCTCATCATCATCAAATCATTATAAAATTGGCTGAAAAAAAAAACAATATAAATAAAAACAATATATCCTTTAATAATTTACAATGCTTAAAGACGAACTCAATTTTATTTGAACTCTCTGTAAATTTTTCATCAATCCACAAAAATCTCTGTATAAATGTAGTTCAATAAGCCTTCTGTAGTGCTAATAGGCAAAGTTATTCAATAAATGTATCCAAACCGAAGCACTAAAACAATCACAGCCAAACTAGTGTGTGGATACCAAAATTAATCTCGAATTCCTTACGTAAATCGCCTTCTGTAATAGTTGCACTCGAATAGGAAACTAGTAAACTGCGAAGCTGAAATGTAAACGGTATTTTATTGTACAAGTTCTGTTTGTTACGCTGCTGGCCCATAAGAACTGCGGAAATAAAGACGTTGGAACAGACAGCCTTATCTGATTGGAAGGAGTCGTTATCGTTTAGTAGTTTAAAGTTGTTGAAAATTCACGCCAATTATAAGATGTTTTGCTGAGAACAGATTTTTGGCTGTGTAATATCTTCACGCTGTGTAATAAATATCTTTTAGTCAGCTTTATTTTTTTTTTATTTTAAAATAATGTTCTTTTCTTAGCTTATAACGTCAGTTACCGTTTCAATGTACGTGTTTTTTAGGGTTCCGTAGTAAACAAGGAACTCTTATAGTTTTGCCATGTCCGTCTGTCTGTCTGTCTGTCTGTCTGTCCGTCCGCGGTTTAGCGCAAAAACTATTAGTACTAGAGACTTGAAATTTGGCACAAGTATACATCTTATTTACGCCGACAAAGTGGTAGAATAAAAACGTGAAAAAAATTTTTTTAGTTACGCGCGAATTTTTTTTTTATTTCCGATTTTCATGTAGTGTGAAATATCGTTAGATAGGTCTTTTTAAAATATTATGGGTGTGCGAACATCATTTTTCGATTTAGTTAACTGTTCGTGACTTATTAAGCCTTAAAGTGCAAATTTTTGTTAGACTCAAGTGTCCCCCCCCCCCTACAGACTAAACGGTTGTTGTTAGAAATTCAAACGTTACGGCGATAGTAGCTACATATAACGAAATTAAAAGGAAAACTATCACACCTAAGTTGGCCCTGCAAATTTGCGAGTAATAGTCGACCAAATGTATTTTACTAGAAAATTTCAAACAACTCCATAGAAATTTTTTTTTTTTTTCATTACATTTCTTACTTTGTAACTACGGAACCCTACACTGCGCGTGGCCCGACACGCACTTGACCGGTTTATATAACTGTTAAGGTTTTAAATACACACACACACACATAACAATAATGAAGTTGTACTGTTAGTAATGCTATGTACTACTGAGAAGGTTATAGAAGCCTATTTATTATGCTTTATTCTATCTTTCATCATGGGTCCAGCTGACGAAGATATTATAGTTTAAGACTGTCTTTTGGTTCGATGTACCTAATGCAGTTACATTTCTAATATAAGCTTATTCGAAATTTCTAATCAAGGAAATGTCCTTTCGTGCATTCACAACGGAGGTGGGCACGATAACAAGTAGATTAATCAGGAGTCAGGACCGACGAGTTTCCTAAGCGACTCGTATATCGCTGTCTCTGCCAGTTACACAACACTAATTCCTTGTTGCAAACAGAATAGCATCTGTGCGATGGCCACGATTGCAGTGACTGTTTGTTTAGATTCTGAAACTAACTTGAAGAGAACCGAGCCACTTAGGAAGTATTCGGTGCAAGCTCTTCGGTTAATTTACAAGTCTTATCATTTTACTTGCTTCGACGGTTTTCAGTTATTTGCGAAAGCTGCGCAAACTCCAATATCGATATATTAAGAACGAGCTCGTGCCTGTCGGCTTTGATAATAAGTATGAATGTTGATAACATCTTCAAAACTCGTTAGATTTATTTGGAAAGCGTCATGTTTGGCAAGCGTATTTTCACGTTTAGCTTGATTGGTATATTTACGTATTTAAATGTCACAAGAAATCAATAAATGTTTACATATCTATATATACAGTATTTAACAAGAAATCGACCTATAGAGCGAGACTTCGGTTTATTTCGGGTTTATAGACACTAACACAAAGACCAAGGTCAAAATGCAGATGCATTACCACTCCTGAGGCCTAAGGTGTTATGCCTCTGTGCCGAAAATTGCAGGGCCATACATTACCACCAGACCGGAACACGATAGTGCTGAATACTACCATTTAGCGGCAAGTATATTAGGTAATGCGGTGGTACCTACGCCCGCGAGCTCCGTCACTGGAGTTCTACGACCGGTAATTAGTAGTTAGAGACTACATCACAATTATATTAGTGTTAATAAAGACGGAACATTATTCGTTGTTGCATCTCTCTTCTTACAGATTCTATGGAATAATTCACAATAGTGATAACGCTAGCTCGCTTGGTGTAAACAACTCAATAGTGAGTTGTTTACATCAAGTACATAGTCTAAACCAGTCTTTCGTGTTCTTCCATTCGTTGGTTTGGTCTGAATCCACCAGGAGCGTGTGAAAACAATATTTATCATCACTTAACATCAATGTGAACTGCAAGATTGTTTGCCACTTCCATTAGATATATATAAACAATTACCACGAATCATTGATAAAACACGAACGTAGTTTCTTTGCATCACATTTACAAGAAAGGACAATACGAGTAGTTTCTGACATTTGCTCGTATGGCCCTGTAATAACTATCACATAGACATAACAACTAAGGTCTCAGGAATGGCAACGCATCTGCATTTTGACTTTTGGTCTTTGTATGGGCTGCAGTCATTATTTAACATCAATGTGAAGTGCATGCTTATTTGTCACCTCCATACATAAAAAAAATGTAGCATGAAACAAATTCATTTTTTCCTTTATCTCAGCGTCTCTCGTAACAAGATTGCAAATCAGAGACACTGCCGTCTAAAGACGTGGTTCTTTTGTTTAACTACCCTCATTAAAACACCTTGGGCAAGGTTTTCATAACATCTACTTCAGATTTTTTATTTTGTTTTATCTACTTTGCAATAGATTGTCAATTTAACTGCAAAGTCTTAACACACAGTCACAACTAAAGCACTCGCCAACCAATAAAAGTAAAATAATAAAATCTTTTTACGTTCGATATATTTAGCGATTTTCTCCAGCTTTTCTCAGTTTGTCTTATTGTATAAGGTCTATGCTATTGCAACTTGCAGTAATTCTAAGCCTGGGTTGCACCACGATATTTTTCAAAGTAATAGTTATTGTAACATTTCACATCCTTCTCTAAATTAAAGAAATCTGATTCAACAATCCTGGAATAAAGGAACAAGATGTTTTGATACACGAAGCTAACTATTCAGCTTCAGCATTAAAACAGCTTCAAACTTGTACGCAAAGAGAGCTTAGAAGTTTTTATTTAATGATTTTCAAAGAGTGACTAACAGAAATAAACAAATGTATTACCTAATGCAATACCGGAAATATTAACAAATCGAACATCACATCCATTTGATACAAAAATACCTTTTCAAATTATTATCACACGTATTATGGATAGGATGCTTTGAAGGAATTTAATATTTTATTCCAATAATTTAATTGATTGCCCATGGTTCCCGTCAGATACGGCCCCAAAGGAACGCGGTCGCCTCAAGATATTTGAAATACGCCGCATATTGAAATCTTCCGGCCAGCATATCGAACGAAAATGACCTCGGAAGACTTTGGATCGCTTCTTATTACGTGCGAATATTTCTATCAAAGTCCACGAAGATATGTCGAAATCTCTACTTCCACGGATTATCTAGGGCATATTTAACTAAACTACCAGTAAAGTCATATTTTATTATATAGTGCGTATTCTTTTGAAACGACTTATATAAACGGCGAATTTGGAGTCGTCTTTGTAACTAAAAATTGTTTATGACCTTTTTTTACACATAACAAATATACACAAAAAACATAATAAAAATTGGTCAAGCCATTTAGTAGTTAGATAAGCAAACACGAGATTTTTGATGCGGTGAATTAAAATGCATGCACCAGTTTTTATGTTAGAACTTAAGCAATATAACTGTGAAAACTGCTTCAATTTGAACTCAACAGTTTTTCTGAGGTACGCGTATAAACTTACAGACAGACGGTCAAAAATTAAACAAAAATATTTTGGCATCTTGTGTCCTTATAAAGATCTCTCTTTTTTTTCTTTATTATTTCCCGTGTACCGATATAGTCCAGTTACAGTTGTATAATAAACAAAAAGACGTATCTTCACGATGACAATGCACCTAGAGTATTTATATAAAGCCTAAAACATCTCTGTTTTATCAAGTCTCCACAATTTTTTTCTCATCAAATATTTACACGCGCATCAGGGTTTCTCTTTAAAACAAAATGACCCGATTTCTAGAATAGAAACGACTTTTTTACTATAAAATAAAATAAGTAATAGAGAATAATAAAATCTATTCTCTATTACTTTAAGAAATGGGACGTTGTACAACTACTATGACTAACCTGTAATGGGTAGCCGTTAACCGTTTTTAAAAACCTATTGCACGTAAATGGTTTAAAAAAATGGTTACTGTCATTTTCATACATATATGACAGTAGGATGTGAATGGTTTTAAAAATGTAAATGGTTCCCTTCCGATGGCTGTAGACAAAAGCATAAAGGCATCTAAATCCTTTATTTAGATGCCTTTATGCTTTTGTCTACAGCCATCGGAAGGGTAAAGAACAAAACGCAACAGCCGGGAGGGTAAGAAATCGGGGAAATCAGATACAATAAAATGAAAGTGCCTCAGGCACAACGGAAACCGAAACATGAGCTTCAATAGTTAACAATGCTCTAACAGACAGTGGGTATTGACGATTATTATCAACTTTATATACTACTAGCTGACCTGGTAATCGTTTTGCCTCAGAATTAAATAATGTGTCAAAGGTTTGATAGGTACAGACTGTTTGTATGGGAAATTGAGAGTGTTCTTTTTACTATTTCCTTTACAACTTCTTCATATTTTTTTCATCTTTTAAATCTTTCCTTGTCTTTCAAAAGTAATTCAGAATCAAAATTAACCAAATCGGTGAAGCCATTCTCGAGTTTTAGCGAGACTAACGAACAACAATTGTTTTTTTTATTATATAGCACTATATACACTACCACTTAGATAATGTGGCTACTAACTCTTTCAAAGTTTATCGTAATATTTCTATTTTATTACACCTCATGTAGGTACTCATTCGCGTCAAGTCACGAGAAAAATATTACAATTAATTTTCAATTGCGTCTAGCCATCGGCGGCTTTACTATACGTTCCTTGAAGGGTTGGAAATATTATTGAAGAAATTATTTATGCTCGTATTATCGTAAAAACTAGTTTAGAAAATAAAGATATAACATATAATAATAGCAACCCATTATACGTCCCACTGCTGGGCACGAGTCTTTCCCCTTTTTGGGGGGAGGCCTGGAGCTTACTCCACCACGCTGCTCCAATGCGGATTGATGGAGGTGGGTGTGGGTTAGTGGCCAACCCACTGTCGGATGTTTTCAAACCGCCCATAAGGCCTCCGACAAGGTTTAACGACTGCTATCCATCGATAAAAACCGGGACCGACGGCTTAACGTGCCCTCCGAAGCACGGAAACGCGCATTTAATTTGCCACTAGCGGTCACCCATCATACTACCCGACCGCGCCCGTAGTGCTTAACCGAGTAGATCGCTTACGATCTACACCAGCCGCTGGGCCATGCGCGCTTCATATAATGTATAATTATCTCATAATAAATATTTGTCCCCAAGAAATGGATTAAAAAGATTGAAAGATACAAAGTATCTAATTAAAGTGACTGTAATACATGCTTATAAATCTCGCTTAAGCAGAATTTAAAGCTGCTTAATGCCGGCACATTTAGAAAATTCACGTACAAGACTTAAGTAATAAATTATGTAAGGCCTTTAGACGTTATTGTTTTATATCGTGAATATTTAAGACAGATTTTCTTTTATTGTTTTACTGTATATTTTTGTTCAACAAAGTACGTAATACGAGCCTGAGGTAATAATTTAACAAATTGAACCACTTGAGCGTATGTGCTGCAGAAAAAATGAATAAGATATACCTATGTATCTTATTCATTTTTTTCCCATTAGGATAAGAGTTTTTACACATCCGTTCTTATCAGTTTGAAGGTACGTGACTCAAGAGCACAAGTCATCTACGCAAAAAGGGATTTATATTATCTTTTTTTGCGTACCAACCTTTGTCATGAAAACGTTATTTTCTTTTGAATTAAATTCACATGTTATTTTGATTTATGATTAACTAGTAGGTCGCCCCGGTTTCGCACGGGTACAATTTACCAATATTATATACCCTATGTCATTAAGTGAAGGTATAGCTTCCTGATGGTGAAAGAATTTCTAAAATCGGTTCAGTAGTTTTTGTGTGAATTAAAGATTAAGAAGTTTTATCGTTACGCGTATGTCTATGGTTAAGCTTTTTTTTTACATCGGACTTATCTAGGCGGCCTGTTTCGAGACGTCACTAGTCTACTTCATCGGGCAAACGGCGAGCGCAGAAGGCGTTCCAGCCTAAGCGTGGTTAAGCGTTATTAGTGATTATTAAGTTGACACTGACAAAAGCACGTCAACTTTAAAACCGTAGGTGAAATTAACCAAATGTGCAATTATTGGATCAACTCGAACGCGTCAAACAAAGATATAATATGAGAGATACCTTCCATCCTGTGGATTAAGTACCTCCGCCAAATTTAACGTTCTACATACTGATCGCGTTCGCATGGAAGCCGTTCATTTTCTTTTTCAATATCGACGTCACATGCATATTTTATTTCTGAATCGTCTGAATATTAGATAGGATATTTGTTCTGACACATTATACATTCTCCCAGAATATCTGACGCGTCTTTGACCCAGGATGTTGATGCCGTGACCTATCCGGAAAAGGTTTCATGGATGACAAACAAAGTAAAAGTTACTTATGTCATATATGTTCATCCAAAACTCTGACGATTTCAATGTGAGGCTAGCTCGTGGCAACCCTAAGGCTCTTTCCAGCTCTTTATTATAGAAAATTGGAGTTGGAGGTACTCAATAGGTATCGGCCGTATCTTAACACGACACGCTTGAGTAGGTACATCCAAAAGTCCTCCATTGCTCTCCCCTACTATATCAAGTTATTCAGAGGTACTTGCGTTCTAAACATTATTATTAACCAAAGGTCGCGCCACGTAAAAAGAACGCTGGAAGAAAGTAGAAGGGATGTGTTCGCGCATCGGTACACTCGCGCACGAAAGTACTAGCCCTATTGGTTTATTTTTGATCTAGCTTTCGCTTGCGGTTTCGTGTATTGGTAGGCAGATTGAAAACTATATTACATAGAATAACATAAAATGAAATAAAAACACATGACGCGCAGCTTGACCGCCAGCGTTCTTTTTACCTGGCGCGACCTATACCACCAGTTGAAGTACATAAAACGTAACTTCACGCCTGTGTTCTGCGAAGGGATAGGCAAAAAAAGGTATAGACATTCAAGCCTGCATGTGAACACCCGATTCACCGGTTACGTTAAAGTAATTGTTGTTAAGATTCAATCCAACCCTACATGGGTTACCATCATGAGACCAAAACAAAAAACAAAGCCCTTAACAAAATAGCCAGAAAATGATCGACGTCCTCAAATAAACATTGTACATCAAAAACTAAAAGCCTATCCATGTATGTAACGTGTAAACATATTATGATCATTACAAATATTATGTACGTATTAACGAATAGGGAAAATGAGGATATCTTGAAGAAAATATAGCGTCACGTTGGTTGATGAACAAGATTAATGAAGCCGAAAGACTTTGATCGATCATGGTTTTACCTAATAAATGTCTGTAGATTTACTAGTAACAACAAATCCCAATGCTAAATCAGATGTCCTCATAATTGACTTGTCTCCCAAGGCGCATAATATATTGCTAAAGCGTGTATCCGCTACGTTATTGTGTTACGTTAAGTTACGGAACAGTGATTAGGAGAGTGAACTTAGAAATTATTGTTACGAATGTATTAAGTGGCTAATAAATAAAATCATGTGACACTTATTAAATTAGCTCAATTATTGTGTTTTACAAAATATGAATGTCGAATGAGCGAATGACTAAACAGATATACAATGCGAATGTGGATGGTTGCAGAGGCCCAGGAAGACCAAGGCTGACCTACCATGACCAAATAGGTCGAGTTCTGTCTGCTGGTGGGGTCAAAAGTCTTAGGAATCGGCGTGCATGTATGAAGAGAATGATGAAGGTAGACGAGGCACGAGAGGTTTGTCAGAACCGGGATGTCTGGCGCTCTACACTCTCTGCCTACCCCGTTAGGGACCTGGCGTGAAGATACATACATACATACAAAATATGTTTATATAACGTAAAAAAAACGTAACTTCACGCCTGTAGTCCCCGAAGGGGTAGGCAGAGGTAAATGTATGCATTCAAGCATACATGCAAACACCCACGATTCGCCGGTTACGTTTTTTGGCCCATGTAACAGGTGGCGAGCCAGTTGACATCTCCGGGCACATTACTAAATTTCGAGGTACTGGGAAATTTCCAGAAAATGGAAAAATCCCAATTGAACCAGAGCTAAAGCACTTCTCACTATTATCTCTGATAACCGGGAATCGAACCCAGGAACTCAGCGTAGTAGTAGTGGCCTACTACCACTAGGCTACCGAGGCAGTTCATATTCATACATATGAAAATTATGAAATATTATACAAATTTTCAAATTTTCAAGCACAAAAGGCAAATTTCCAACGCAACATTGCGGCTTCTGAACACATGTATTATTTATAAAGAAAGGCAAATCTAAAATTCCAAGACATTTCTATGTTCGCACTCGCTATACAAAAACAAAAGAAAACCCTTTTAGTGAATAAAGGTGAACTAAAAATGAAAGGTCCGAATAACTCTGTAAAAGCAACGCACGGTAGATTTTGGTCATAGACGAATTCCGGAGCCGGTACGAGTATAACAAAACCAAATAAATGCTGAAGTAGTTTGTCGAGATGAGACACGCATAGTTGGCATTCTTTTCTGAATAGTATGAGTGGTGACATGGACTCTGTGTACATTTTCAGGATAAATCTTAGTTTTAATCTATACATATAAAGTGCTTGTCCCGAATGACTGATCGTAAACCACTAATCGTAGAAACCTGAAACTTGGAGGTTGGAGCGTTCACATTTGAGTTTTGTATTAATTTTCTACCACCCGCACCCAGATTCAATGAAGGTGTCAGTGAATACTCGTATTGACTATTCGTGATTGTCCTACCTCCACTAATCCACTGGAACAGTGTATTAATTTTCAACCACCCGCACCCAGATTCAATGAAGGTGTCAGTGAATACTCGAATTGACTATTCGTGATTGTCCTACCTCCACTAATCCACTGGAACAGTCATCTCAATATCAAATTCAAACCTAAGTACTCCATATTTAATCCATGACATCTCATTAACTTTGCAAATCATTCGAAACGTCATACATGGTTAGTCTATGTTTACAGTGCTCATCAAGAAATAATGCACATCGAGCCTATGAAAGTGACAATCGGCTAGTTTCGGCTTTGTAGAGCGTTAACTCTGCTGCACACCGCCTACGTAAGCATCCGAGGTCCGGTATTCATCATTGCCGGTATTGGTCAAAACTTGATCAAAACGGTCGACAAACGTCAAATAAGTAAGGTGCGAATTTTGTATGCATTTTTTTCCTATCTGTCAATTCAAATACCTACATCGTGTCTGTTACTTTCAAACAGTACTTACATGGGTCATAATAAGTTTATAGATAATATTACGTTAGAAATCAAATTCAAATATGACCACTTCTATATCTATAGAAATAAAAATGAATTGCTAAATGTGTTGCTAAGTGTAAAACTTGAGAACGAATGGACCGATTTCGCTAATTCTTTTGTGTTGTAGATATCTATCTCTAATTGTCCGGAGAAGGTTTGAATGAAAGAAAAAGAAATAGATATTTTAAGAAAACTTAATGACCATATTATCTTTTCTATACCTTGTAGCGCTTGATATTATCAAGGTATAGAGGACGGTCAGTCATCAAATGACTAGTAACAATCTACATTGCACCCGCGTGAAGCAGGGGCGTGTCCCTAGTTAACAATATATATTATCTAAAACTAAGTCAATTACTCGAAACGTCATACACAGCTAACAAAATTAAATACGCTAACAAGAAGCATTCTATTCTATAACATTGGTGTACAAATCACCAGCTTCAGGTTTATACGGCGCCGTTAAATTTTCCAGCCAAAGTCATGTTTTCATAATGCGTTTTTAATGTTCTCATATTGCTATAAATCACCATGGTTACCCCTGGTCCAGATAGCTTTAATGGTTTATTAAATTAGTTTATAAAGCTTTAACCTTATTGTACCTACATAATGTTTCATAAATCTCACGGATCCTTTTAGGGTAGTTACAATACAGGTTTTTCGCTACTATATTCTCTACATAAACCGGTTAAAAATCAAAAAGGGAAAGCAAAATTTGACTCATCGGTGTGGGACTTCGGTAGCTTAGTGGTAAAGCGGCTGGACTGGTTATCCTGAGGTCGCAGGTTCGATTCGTGACCGGAGTCAGTTTCGTTTTTCTTTAATTTCTAAAGTTCACTCGCATGTGTTATTACGAAAAATAAATAGTGCAACTACTATATTCTGTTTGGCACTTTCTAATAGTAAATAGATTATTATTATGATCTGCAAAAGATTTATTTGCACAGTTAGCCAACGATGAGACTATAATAAACATTAAGCAAAATCTGCATTGCCTCATAAATTATTACGCATTTATTCGTCCACGTTTTCAGTTAAACATCAAAAACTGTCAAGTATTTTAATCTTGTATAATACAAGATTAAAATACTTGTCGGTTTTTGATCTACGACAAAAATCTTGTAATTAATAAATTGCTGATTTGTAATAATTAACTGTTGTCAGTTTGTTAAGTATCTTAAATTGCTAACTCTTTTATGTATATTTTTAAGACTTACCCCTTTATCCATAAACGTACATTTGAATGTTTTAGCTCTAATATGCTATGTCTTTGTTAGTTTTGCGTTGTTAACTGGGTATGATAGAAAAACACAAAAGATTTTTTTTTATGTTTTGGAAGTGGCAAACAAGCATGCAGTTCACATTGATGTTAAGTGATGACTGCAGTCTATAGACACGACCGAGGTCAAAATGCAGATGCGTTACCACTTCTGAGGCCTGAGGTGCTATGCCTCTGTGCTAGAAATTACAGGGCCGTACATTACCACCTGACCGGAAAAAGATAGTGCTGAACACTACCATTTAGCGGCAAGTATATTAGGTAATGCGGTGGTGCCCTCGCCCGCGAGCTCCGCCACTAGAGCTCTACCACCAGTAAAAATTTGTCCAGTACAGATTGATTAACGACGTTTTAGCTAAATAGCTTTTAGGCATTTTAACGTTTATGAATAAGGTTAAAAAAACAAAAAAGTGATTAACTTTGTAAAAAAGTAATTAACTTTATATAAAAGTGATTAGCTAAATAGCTAAAAGGGTTATGAATAAGGTTATATTTATATTAATCAACTGTATTGGTAGATAGTATATGAGAAACGACTATGAGTTAAACATAAACACGTGCCACCATTGATAGCGTAGTTGAGTACCATGGAGGAGGATACCGCGTTAATACTCGCGAAAAAGTGAATTTAATTCTAATTACTGTTTTACGGAATTTTATGACGATAACGTTTCAGCTATAGAGTTAGAGCGGTAGAGTTGCAGTACCAAAGCTCGAAATCGTAGGTACCACCGTATTATTATCTATTTGCCTACAGATTGTAGTGCAGTGCCCTAGCACTGTCCTTCAGCGGTTAGTAATAGAAGACGCCGTACGCGGTTGGTATTGTAGGGAATAGAGAACCAGAAGTCTAAACAAATATCAATATAATAATATAATAAAAAACGTAAGCGGCGAATCGTGGGTGTTTGCATGTGTGCTTGAATGCATGTATTTGCCTCTGCCTATCCCTTCGGGGATTACAGGCGTGAAGTTACGTTTTAAAAAAATATTGATAAGCTGTTGGGTTCACTTACCATCAATATATAGCAAGCTTGTTTGCCACGCACATCAAAATGTGTGTATTAAGTCCATAGAGCAACACGGGCCACCGGCTGTGGCGGACCGGAGGGGAGTGGCCATATGCAGGCTTTCCCCTGTGTCAAAGTACAAGACCAATTGGTCCTATGCCTGTCGCCCAGGTATTAAAATGTGTGAGTGAAATTGTTTATGTATTATGTTAAAGTCAAGGTATGAGTTTCGTAGTTAGATGATTTTTGTATTTTGAGTGTGTGTCACACGTATTTCCCACCGCAAAAAATGACATGCTGTTTTGCATCGGTAATAAACGCTATGGTTACTCACCACCGGTCCGGCACGACCGGTAGACCGAGTTGCTCTATGGCTTATAAAAAATAATCTAATGAAAGTTGAGAAATAGAAAAATATATTTCATGCTTCTCAGAAATCGATCTAAAGGAGAACCGAGAATCCATCCAGAATCATCTGCAGTGTCAATAAATGGGGTGGCTGGCAAAGTAACGGGATCAATCGGCCTGATAAACATTTTTAAAAAGTTTGCTTACATCTCACGCATGATTGAGTAGGCACTTTGAAGTGATTTGTATAGAAAGTATTTTCAGCGTCTGGTCTCATTCTATTTGAAATATGGAATAAAAGTTGAATGGTTCAGAAACAGTTTTCGGGTTTGCGACGAGAGATACAACTTCTAAATTGAATCACGTATACGGTTTAAAAGTTAAGCTTTTCACGTTCAAAACAGTTTTTATAGAATTGTGGCGCGTGGTTTCTTTCAAGTCCACCAGTTCTTTCGTTTTGATGTATTTTCAAATTAGCTTTCACGACGGCTTAATTAGGTTGTGTCGGATTTCAGTTATTGTTTTCTTACGAGCACAAATTGATTATTGCTTTTGACTGAGTGAAATGACAAAGGGAGTAATTTAAATATTCCATATAATTTGACCTGCTAAAAGGCTTAATTTGACACAGTGGAATGGCGTAAAAACGCGACTCCATGCGCATAAATATGTTAATTTCAGGCAACATTTTTTTGTATGTTGGGATATAAACATTATTTATGCTATAAACACAATCGAACGAACTTACTGGAAGAGAATTCTTCCACTAGTGCAGTTAGTCAACCGAATAATAGCGGTCAAACTATTCCAATAGAGCGGTAGTATAAATAACAACGTGGGATGGGCACAACTACCGGCACTGCGGCACAGCAGATCACAGAGTTAATACACATGGAGTAGGCACATTCTACTATAGAAACAGTAGTTATACATTAATGGGTAAAATCGACACATGTCTGACAAAAGCAGTTTTGACTCTTTCTAACTAACCAGTAGCTCCCTTTGTAAAAAGAGACACAAGATGGAAGCAGAGTATCAATTTTGGAAATGATTTGATGTGACGTCATACTTATGCCTTCGCGTGCCCGTCGGCGCCATTGTATGCGCCCGATTTGTGGTACACCTGTTGTCAAACAAACAGGTGCTCGTAATATTTTTGCTGTTTTCTTGAAAACTAAATCTTTTAACTAGATAATGTGGTATTCTAGGTTTTTATTTATGTTGACTGATTATGCTCTCGTACTGTTTAAAACAGAGTGGTGCAAGGAAAAACGAAAATAATCTTGGGTTGAACTTTGTTCTATTCGGTGGGATTTCGAAATGCAGTGATATATAGTGATATGTTTTATTAAGAGTTTTGAAGACCTGTGTAAGTTTCGTATGACTTATACGACTTTTAGTGCTATTCATTCTTTTCTAAAAATAGCATTTTTATATAGTGTTGTACGAATACTAACCTGATATATCAAAGTATCGATATAAAATTATTTTCATATCAATTTAAATTATGTAATATTATATTGTATTAGCATTATACTCGATAGAATTTCTTGTTTCTTAATAAAATATCGAAAAAGAAATTGATGTAAATTAAATCATTTTTGTTTTCTCCTTTTTTGCACCCGATATAGCATGGATTTTTTCAGAGATTGTTATATAAGTATAAGCACAACATACCACAGTTATTTTTTCAATTTACGAAGTGGCAAACAGGTATCAGATTACATTGGTAAGTAATAGCCTATCAGTCTACACGAAACCAGAGCTTTCAATCTAAATGCGTTGCCACTCCTAAGACCTAAGATATTACGCATCTGTGCTGGAAATCACAGGGCCGTACAAATCTGAATCACTAACTTCTACATGCGTATCATCTGAAAATTGAAGCAGGTTCCATTTCTTTTCAATTATTCATATCATTAACATACCTAGAGCCGTTCCTGCTACTTTTATAAAAATGGTTTAAGGTATAGTAATAATGAAAAAATAAAAAAGATCCTGTTGCACTCACGTCCAACACGTAAGTAGAAGATCTTTCGAGAATGCACAAAAATCAAATGTGTTTATTGGCCTTTAACTTGACCGAAGCGTCATCGTGCTACTCAAATTAACTAAACATAATGATTAAAATTTGGAATACATAGCAACAATATTTACAGAGATGCATTCCAAGAAGCTGGTCAGCATAAGACTCGCATTTGAAGGCTGCTATAGAAAATCCTACTGAAATTCAACCTTACCACAATGTGCAATTTTTAGCTCGAGTTCTGGTTGAGAACCTTTCGCAAGCTGCTGATAATCAATGAGATCATTTGAATGAATGAATTTATTTATTTGCTAAAAGTATAGTAGGTTAATAAGATCTTCAGTATATAATATAGCTTTCTTTTATATTACACCATTTAATTTGCATGCAAATTACAGGATACATTTTATTACTACATCATAATTATTACAATTATACTCAACTCTAATTCAGTGAGTGTATTTTACTAAGACTAAGCATACATAGTAGCATAGCTATAAGCATACATAAGAATAAGAATTCGTGTTGATAAAATATCGATAATAACCGCTCATGTATTAGAAGATGATATCGATATTTATCGAAAACAACCCTATGAAAGGCGGCCATTCACGCCAATTCTGTAGGTATTTCTTCTCCATGTACTATAGCTCAATGCAGCAGATAGATACAAACTATCTACTGTGACTTTGGTGACCAATCCTTCTGTCAAGCATATTCTCCCCTTACGATGCACAGCAATGTTGTGGATGTTTTTGGGGAAGGCTTTGGCTGAATGTTTAAATAGCTTAGGCCGATAATTTTTTTTATGCAATAAAAGTGGCAAACAAGCATGCAGTTCACATTGATGTTAAGTGATGACTGCAGCTATAGGCTGCAGACACCCACACAATGACCAAGGTCAAAATACAGATGCGTTACCACTCCTGAGGTACACTCTAAGGTGTTATGCCTATGTGCCGGAAATTACAGGGCCGTACATTCCCACCTGACCGGAACACGATAGTGCTGAACACTACCATTTAGCGGCAAGTATATTAGGTAATACGGTGGTGCCTACGTCCGCGAGCTCCGTCACTGGAGCTCTGCCACCAGTAAATTTCATTTCATATAATAAACTTTCTTACTAGACAAACATCCCAGAAACTGAATCCCTCTTCGTTTTCATAAAATAATTGTATTAGTTTCTATTTAGCTTGAAATCGAATTAATCGTTTCCAAGATTTGAATTTCAAGTAAAATATTCAAAGATCTCAGCTGTTATACTTACAAACTTCGTGATTGAACTTAAATGTTTAATTTCCTGGTTGGTTCCCAATTTTCTTCACTATCAGAGTATTTTTAAACTGTTAATTTAAACGTATTTAATAAAACTTTCCGTTCGACGCATGTACTTAATCTACACAGTTGTATTGAATGTAGGTACTGATATAGACATTCCTACATTTTACACGACAGATCATATCGTGATAACTTTTGTCTCAAAATCTCTTGAATTTTAATCTCAAAGGCTGGGTTGCATTATCTTACTTTTTGTTTTTTTTAACAAAGTTGTTAAAGCACTGAGTATTAAAATCAGTTGCACCATTTGAAAATTGATAAATGACGTCATAACTTTATCTTTAATCGTAACTGGCCAAGCTGCGCTGGTCAATTACGATTATGTTAAAGTTAAACTCAATATTATCTGTCAGATAAGAGAATCTGTCAATCCTGGTAACTTTAACAATGTCAAAAATACGTTGGTGCAAAGCATTCCGCAGTACCTAACTGTTAAAATCAATGTTACTATTATTATTAAAATTGACAATAACCATAACTACTTTAGCAAATATTTTGGTGCAACCGAAACTAAGTTAAAGGTACGATTTCGAACTCGGCAGCACGCAGCAGTGTTGCCGTAGCACTACTGGTCTTCATATATTAACCATGAGTTTATATGAGATTACATTCAGAACTTGTAGAATAGAAAATAGAGAAATATGTAGTACACTATAAATATATATAGTAGCACTGCTGCGTGCTGCCGAGTTCAGAATCGTACCTTAAAGATTCCATACACTTATTTCAAAAGTAACATCCGATATTTTGGTGCATTTAATGTAGAAATTATTACAAATGCTAAAAAAATTACCTTACGAGCCACGAAGGATACGCGGGTAATTCAGTAACGTCAATGATTGAACGAGTAGGTACAAAAATAGTTACTATTTACTTTGCGCTCTAATATTTTGTTCTATATCAAGCACGAATAAATATTGCGGGGTGATAGGTAGGTAACTGCAACACGAATAATCCCGTGAAACTAGGCAAAATGTTTGTTTTTGGTGGAATCCCATTGCGTTCTGAGGTGCATTTCTAATGAGGATAATTACAAAAGGATTTAATTATCTACGTCCCGTAATGTTATGGCTTCCAAAACTTTTATTCTTAAATTCTGTTTACTTATTCAACTTTTTTATTGCATTGTACACCCCTAATCTAATGAACCACGAGTGACACGAGCGAAACTAAATAACGGAAACAAATGAGCGTGTATAAATGTTTATTATTTACTTTGCATCCTAATTTATTATTCTGTATTTAGAACGATAAATATTACGGTATAATAGGTAACCGCAATACCAATAATTCCGTGAAACTCGGCAAAATGTTTGTTTGTGGTCGGACCCCATTTGGTACTGAGGTGCATTTTTAATGAGGGGCTATATAAGGATCTCATTTTCTACGTCCCATAATGTTATGGCTTCCGAAACTTTCAATCTAAAAATCTGTCTGCTTATTTTACTTTTGACTGCAATATCTCAATATTACAGTCAAAAGTAAAATTGTTAAACTTTTGTGTTCATATTCAGTTTTGGTAACGATTATGTACTGTGGTTGTTGAGTAGTAATAGGTAGTAGACATAATAAAGCATTTATTTTGAACTTTAAGAGATGAAAATTATTAGATAAATGGTTAACTATTGGTATTATCTCACTAGTAAACCAGTTCATGCATCTCAAAAACATGCGAAATAAATTCAAATTAAAAGAAGCTGAAAACGCTGACAGCAAAGATATATCTCTTTCAAATGCCAAGCGTTAAATTCAAGTAGATCTCATTATTATACCTATTATACTCATAAAATAATAAAATAATTTTAATGAGCCACAAAGGATACACGCGTAATTCAGTAACGCCAACGAATGAACCTGTACAAATATTTATATTTTTTTATTCACATCCTAATATTTTGTTCTATATTAAGCACGAATAAATATCGCGGTAAGATTGGTAACCGCAACACCAATAATTCCGTGAAACTCGTCAAAATGTTTGTTTGTGGGATCCCATTGTGTACAGAGGTGCATTTTAAATGAGGGGCTACAAAAGGATTTAATTTTCTACCCGTTTTTTTGTACCGTTCGAAATTTTCAATCTAAAATTTAGACTACTTATTCAACTTTGTTACTGTGAGTAACTGTAATATACACTCCTGTGCGAGTTACCAGTTTTAGTAACGGTTATTGTGGTTGTTAGCCCTTTAATATCATAGGTAAATTATAAAAAACCGGTCAAGTGCATGTCGGGCCACGCGCAGTGTAGGGTTCCGTAGTTACAGAGTAAGAGATGTAATGAAAAAAATAAATAATATTTTCAATGGACTTGTTCGAAATTTTCGAGTGAAATACATTTGGTCGACTATAACTCGCAAACTTGCAAGGCCAGCTATAGTGTGATAGTTTCCCTTTTAATTTCGTTATATGTAGCTACTATCGCCGTAACGTTTAAATTTCTAACAGCAACCGCTTAGTCTGTAGGAGGGGGGACACTTGAGTCTAACGAAAATTTGCATTTTAAAGCTTAATAAGTCACGAACAGTTAACTATATCAAAAAATGATGCTTACAAACCCATAATATTTTTCAAAAGAAGAAGAGACAGAGAAAAAGAAGAGAAAAAAGACCTATCCAACGATACCCCACACTATATGAAAATCAAAAATTTAAAAAAATATTCGCACGTAACTAATAGGGGAGGTTACCCTAAAAAAAATTTTTTTTTCACGTTTTTATTCTACCACTTTGTCGGCGTGATTAAGGTGTATACTTGTGCCAAATTTCAAGTCTCTAGTACTAATAGTTTTTGCGCTAAACCGCGGACGGACAGACAGACAGACAGACAGACAGACAGAGAGACAGACAGACGGACATGGCGAAACTATAACGGTTCCTTTTTTACTACGGAACCCTAAAAACATATTTTGTTTTAAAAATCCAAAATTCAATTATTTTATTTTAAATTGCTCTGTATGGACATTTTTGCATTGTTCACAAGCTACTTATAGTGAATGACTTATAATATATTATTATTATTCAATGGGTATTAATAATAATCAATTTATAAATAAAATTTTACCGATAAATCATCACAAATCTTTCAATTCCTTCATAGAAGAAAAAGAAAAATCTATTATTCGTATGTTTGCTTTATCTAATAAAAAAAATATCTTCTTTACTTTTTTCTTGTCACCGTAGAAAGTATGTAGTGTAACAATTTAAAAAATGCAAACTTTTTAGCATTGGGCCTTTTTGCTAATTAAACGAGAGATATGTTTTGTTTAAGTACACAAGTTCCTGGAAATGGATTTGAAATTTGTTCAGCCCTCAGAATCGTGATTTACATTTATTTTGTTGTTAATAAATAAAAAAGTAAATTATTTTTTTTTTAAAACTCCTTAATAAGTTTATTAGTAATTTAAATAAAATTGTCTTCTGATGGAATTTTCGTAACTGTGACAGTAAAGACTAGATGAATAATTCAACATTACACAAATTGCACATGTTCTCATAGATCAATCACTAAAGAAAATGATGAACCAGGCACACATACTAAGAAATTGTGATAGCCATCGATTAGTGTGATTCATCTTAAACCATATCTAGAAGTGTCCGTTTTTTTTTCATTAAAATTAAACTTAAATAAAAAAATACTTCATATCTTAAATATACCCACCTACGTTTATACATAATTCAATATTATATTCTGATAGCAATATACATCTTATAGGTACAATATATTTAACTAAGGCTTAACGTGCCTTGAATACAACAACAGAACCTTTAGATGTTCAAAGTTCAATAGAATCCTAAACCTATACTAAAAGGTCTTCTTGGCCTTCAACAAATTGCTTTAATCCACCAAATTTCGTAACTGTGTCGTTGATCTGCCTAAATATTATAAACCGAAGCCTTATTTTAACCTCACTAGCCTATAGCCTACTTATAGTATATATTTTTAAAAACCCTTAAAGGTATCACTAAAATTGTAATGAAATCACAAATGTGAGCAGACATTTTCTGTGTATAATTTAATTTGGACCGACTCCAGCCTCAGCGGACAAATAATTTAAACGGCGAGGAAGTTTAAGCTGAAATAAAGTATTAAAACGAGTTTTATGGAGCTCACTTATTTTGAATGATCGCTGAGCTTAACCACTTACGACATTAATTTTCTTTATGAATTACTCTCATTGTAACGGCCGGCGCGACCCTTGTTACGCTGATTCTGTAATACCCATAAAATACCGACTGGGGTGGTATCTAACAAACCATTGCGCGAAACGAAAAAATCGTATGCAAATCGAGTGGTGCAAAACGACGTGCTACGCTTGCTGTAAACAATGCAAACATCGAAGCGAAGTAAGCGAAAAACGAGCGTTGAATTGCAAATCATTGTGTACTGACCGAAGAAAAAAAGTGACCAGCGGACGGCGCGGAAGAGCAGAAAATAGCTGTAGCACGAAAACCCGTTGTCAGCATTTCTTGACACTCGGCTACATAGCCGCCAAAACTCCAAACAAACGATTCCGAATTTTTATCGTGCCCAACTCAACCCCGCTTTACGCCGGACGAGCAAACATTTGTCTATGATGCATTTTTAACCAGTCCATATATCAAAACTAACGCGGCTGACAAAAACAAACAATACTGGATTCGTTCGGTGCACTGAACTTTCACAAAATCATTTTATTGAGGTAACTGCGTTTCAATTGTCCGACTGTCATGTTTAAAAATATTTGTTAACATCGAAACAAAATGTGCGAAACAGGCATGATGTTATTCGTACTGTTCAATTTTCCTCAGTGAGGAAAAAATATTTGAAAATCAGGTAAATGTATATTTGATACTTAAAGAGTCCATTTGTAAGCGTGTGACTTATGGGGGTCGCTTGTTTATGAGCCGCACTTAACACGGACACTAAGCTGTGAGCCCCTTCTTCCGCTATTTCAGGGAGTTGTACCACGACCGTACATATTTTTTGTATGAGATTCACTTGTAATCAACATCGTTATTTAGATCTAAGGAGAGTATTTCCACCACATCTGCCTACCTCTATTTCAGAACTTAAGAAGCCCTCTACCAAAAGATTTTTCTTGCGATATTCATTAACGGATGGATTGATATATACATCAGTATGATATAGTTAAATAATAAACTGTATATATTAATGTTATAAAGAGGTAACGTTTCTAATTTAAGGTGTACTGTTTACTTCTTTGTTTGTTTGTAAGGAGTAATCAACGGACAAACTGATCCGATCATGAAAATTCTAATACATGTAAATTAAGTCAGAGAAAAGCGGGCGAGATGTGATGCTTCTCTGGCTTGCGCTAACTAATCGGTTTAGTATAGTTCATAGTCGAATAAATAATGTTAACCAAAATGTTGGTCTTTATTAGTTTAACAAAATTTCCGTGATATTGTATAGAGAGCAAATCAGTACAAAGATTTTTTTGTACTATTTATTTTTTGCAATAACACATGCGAGTGAACATTAGAAATTAAAGAAAAAAACAGAAAAAAAAAGTTTGACTTCGGTAGCTTAGTGGTAAAGCGACTGGACTGGTTATCCTGAGGTCACAAGTTCGTTTCCTGCCCGAAGTCAAATTTTTCTTTCCGTTTTTTCTTTAATTTCTAAAGGTTTTTTGTTAAATGAAAGAAATACATTTATGTACCTAGTAAACTCGAGATGTCTTTTCATGAACTAGGTAATCATGAAACTTAGTCTAAAATTAAATAAATGATTGTGTCATGATGATTTTATAAAATTTGTTTATTAATGTAACAATAACAACAACAACAACAATATTCTTTATTGTACACCAATCAGGAATAGGTTAGATACAATGACAGGACATAGGAACATATTTTGAAAAGACCCTACTGAGTTTTGTTTTGGCAGGTTTTTTCTCAGTAATGTGGGCTTTGGAACTCTGCCAGTGAATGACAAAGAATGTCCCATATCTTTTTGTTTAGTCTTATCTTGCCGTTTGTAAAAGAAAGTATGGAACATTCTGTTGATACCTATTTTTATTATTAAGTAATTTTGGACTATTATTAATTTATTTACTTTGACATATTAATCAACGTATCAGTTGTTATTCGCTTTAATTTTATATTTGTAATTTGACCTATCACAAGCAAATTCTATTATTTCCAAGTGATTAAATGAATTTTTGAGTTTGAGTTTGAGTTTGACAGTAGGATAAGCAGAAATGGCGGCCTTATCGCTACACAGCGATTTCTACCAGGCAACCAGATAACAAGGAGAATACAACATAAATAATAAGAGGGGCGTACATATTACAAGGAAATTACTTATATACTTAATAAAAAAAACGTAAAAAAGGTACTTTATTTGGTTGTGTAATTTTGGCGATAATCTATCTATAAATATAAAAATCAGTTGCTGTTCGTTAGTCTCGTTAAAACTCGAGAACGGCTGGACCGATTTGGCTAATTTCGTTTTTGGATTATTTTTGGAAGTCCAGGGAAGGTTGAAAAGATAAGAAAATATGACGGAATTGAAGGAAAATAGTAAAAACCACAATTTTATTTTCCCATACAAATCGTCCGTATTTATTAAACCTTTGATACATTATTTCATTCTGATACAATACGAAGTTTCCCGGGATAGCTAGTTTAAAATAATAATTACGTGACCTCATACTTCAGTTTTACGGTACCGAACAGATACTTTATTATTATTTAGGTACTAACATAGTATCTGTGGCAAAGCCGGCAAAGCGGGGACGGTCCGCTAGCTAAAAATAATTCAATCTAGAAGTCTCTGGCAGTGCATTTTAATATTTTAAATGAAACTTGGTTTCAAACAGTTTTTAAGATAAGGATAAATCAGCAGTAGTCCGGTATCAGGCGAATGTTATTTGCCGCAAAAATGGAGTCCATTTGTAACAAGTGACGTATTTAGGATCCCTTGTATACGGACGCCACTTAACACGGCGCTATAAGCCATGAGCCCGGTCTTTTTTTCCTGACTTGTACCATAACAATACATCATTTTTTTTATATCATCCAATTAGAAAGGGAAGAAAGCCGTTTTTACATAAGTACCTAATTTGATCACGAGAATACGCGTGAAGCTATCTGAAAGTGCTGAACGAATTTATATAGAATTTACTTCAATGGATGGAGTGACATTTACATCGATATACGAGTAAAGGAAACAAAGAACTATTAAGCGTAGTTTAGACAACGTGCATGGAAGTTTTACGAGTAAATTAAATATGCAATAAAATCCAAAACTGTTTTACCTAGTACATTTTTTGACGTGACAACGTCTTAAATTAGGTTGCGGCTCGGAGTCACTCATGAAAAAGTGTAACGCCCGGTAATTTAACGATGAGTCACCGAACGAGAGAGAGGCCTGCCGGACCGGCGAATGCCTTTCTACCGAGAAAAAGACGTTGTCACGTAAAATCTTCGCCCGTAAAACCGACTTTACAGGCAACCAGTTTTTTTTAAGGTAACTAGCTATCTCAGTTTTTATTTCTCGTAATATTTCGAAATAACTTTATATTATTATATAAAATATGATAATATGAACAAAATAATAAAGTACTTAGGTCTATCATTCTCATGTATATATATTTTTTTAGTATGGCATTGCTGTTAAGCTTATTGCCAGTGTAAAGTAAAACGATATTTTGTATTCGTATATTTAAGCAGCGTTAAAGTTAGTATTAGTCAGTAAGTCAATTATTTATTATGTCAGTCAAGTGAGTTACAGTCAGTAATTCGAGTAAAGCGGTGGCTACTTTACCAGAACATTTACGATCAAGTTTTGGAGGCAACCTGAAAGGCCGTGTTTTCGCACTGTTATTCTATTTCACTACACACGAGCACTGTAGTAGACCTATGTATAATTATAATGTTGCCTTATTTCTTGTTCAATCGGCGGTAGTCAGAGAGAAACCGCCGCGAAATCAGGTGAATGTATATTTGACGCAGACATATAGTCCATTTGTAGCAAGTGACGTGTTGAGGGTCGCTTGTTTATGGGCGCTACTTAACACGACGCTAAGCTGTCAGTCCCGGCCTCCTTTTTTCCCCGACTTGTACCACAAGAATACATCATTTTTATATCATCCACTTAGAATGTGATAGACGGCCGTGTTTCACATACCTAATTTCGACGCGTACGCGTGATAAATCTGATACTTGTGACTTTGCATACGTAGTTTACGCTTGTGGTATAAAACTTCTAGGTGCTTACAATAATATTAAAAGAAAATGTCTATACAGTGCTCAACAATAAATATTACACATCGAGCCTAGGAAGGAGACTTCGGCTTATTTCGGGTCTGTATAGCGTTCTCTTTCGCACTGTACCTATTTGACGTTTGTCGACCATTTTGATCAAGTCTTGGCCAATCCCGGACTGTCAGTGCTTACGTAGGCAATGTGCAGCAGATAAAACGCTCTACGAACTCGAAAAGAGCCGATCATCTCCTTCGTAGGCTCGATGTGCATTATTAATTGTTGAGTACTGTACTAACATTTTTTAGAAAACAATATTTGAATAATAAAATGGAACAATTGTCTCTAAGAATGTTACTCCTTTAAAACTTGCAATATACCGCTGGACCAACTGGCTCGTCAATATCTAAACGATCACTCAAAAGTAGCCTTGTTTGAAATATATATTTCATGGTTTTAAAATCATGTTACTCGCCCATTAAGGGCGCTGATTTACATCTATACATCTATACAAATAAATAAAATTGGAGTGTCTGTTTGTAATATAAAAATAACCGCTTTTTTAAGCAATATGTATGTATACCCGGTACATATACCAAAACATTTTTTTTACTATTTTCGTCTGTCTGTCTATCTGTTTGTCCCCGCTTATCTCGGGAACGGCTGGACCGATTTTGACGGGACTTTCACGGGCAGATAGCTTATGTAATAAGGAGTAACTAGGCTACTTTTATACTAGCTGCGCCCACGACTTCGTCCGGCTGAACAATCATAAATTTTAACGCGGACGAAGTTGCGGGCACAGCTAGTATATATATTTTATTCCAACTAAAGCAACACATTAAACTTAAAAGTCTTCAAATATGGATTTCAAGTAGATACAAGAAAATGTGCAGTGACACTCTCGATTTTCGCTAATGGGCTCGGTTATTGCCCAATTAAACTCGAAATATTCAACTGGAAAACTCATTGCTAAATGATTCAATCCGTGAATTTCCGCCTGCCTTTTTTATTTACTGAAGGTAGCAAAAGCATGTAGTTCACAATGATAATAAGTGATGACTGCAGCCTACAGACACTCACACAAAACACAGAAAGACCAGAAGTCAAAATGCAGATGCTTTGCCACCCTTGAGACCCCTGTTATGTCTCTGTAATTGGGGACCTTTTTTTAACAACCTTGATTTTGTGTTCTGTGTATTAGTGTTCATGTTGTTGTTACAAATAAAGTTTTTCTATTCTATTCTATTCTATTCTATTCTGTGAGAGTTATTATAGGGGCCATACTCTTAAAACTAATGGAGGTGTGAAGTTTCATATTGCACAGGCTGTATTTTTATTGACTATGAAACTTTGTGAAAAGTGTTCGTCGATGAAACTGAATGTTGAACTTTTCCACGAGAATTTTCCTACAACGGATCGAAACTTCACAAAAAATTGGACTTTCCATTCAAAGTTGTCCGTCAATAATCCAAAGGGTGTAAGTTACAATGATTAGGGAATTTTAAACCTATTTTCTTTAAGAATATAGCGAGATATGTTGAGAAATTTAATAATATTCAGAATGAAAGTGAAAATCAGAATACACTACAATACAAAAATCTTACAAAAATGACCAAATAGGTCGAGTTCTGTCTGATGGTGGGGTCAAAAGTGTTTGGAATCGGCGTGCATGTATGAAGAGAATGATGAAGGTAGACGAGGCACGAGAGATATGTCAGGACCGGGCTTTCTGGCGCTCTACACTCTCTGCCTACCCCGTTAGGGACCTGGCGTGATACATACATACATACAAAAATCTTTAACTGAATGAATTCATTTCATCTATAAATTATCCTTGTCGGTTTAAGAAATAGTTTTTTTAGAATAGAACTATCTAATCCGCTGACTTGATAACATTGACAGTTCGCCACCTATAGTGATAAATTTAGAACATAATATCTAGTCTTAAGTATAATAGGTAACATGAAACGTCTACATAACTAAATAAGACGCCGTATGCAATATCCAACCAAAGGCTATCTAACAAGTAAATATGTTTGGAATTGACAATAGAATAGTTATACAGGGCCGAGATTGCACGGACTAGAAGACATAAGACGTCAACCGCAGCGAAATCTAATTTTCAGGTTGTCCGAAGGTCGAGGTAGCTGGAGGCGATCAGTTTTGCTGGAGTACCGGCTTAGAGACATTTGCATGGTACGATGTGATGTCTTACAATACGATATCGTGTCATATTACAGAAGCAATACTTTTTTGACCTTTAAAAAAATACTTTACGAAAAAGACATACTTACCGATAATGTACCTCCAGCGATGAAGCTAAGCTATTATTATTAGGTAGTTATAAAATCTATCTGAATAGTAGAGTTAAGCGTAGTTCAGTGGTAGGAGAGACATTCACATGACGTACGTGACGTCGTACAACGTGATATCGGATCGGTTAGAGATAAAAAAAATATACCTTTCTTTTTCTTTTCTTTTTTTTCTTACTCTTTACAGACATTACTAACGATCCGCTCCAGCTTTGCACAGATGCACGCAGTAAAATGAATGCAGGTACAGCCAAGGTACAAGGTATTTTTTTCTACAATGTTTTTCATTAAAATATACTGCTAGTATAGGCTTTAATATATATAACAACCTCGGTCGTAGCGTGATCGTAATACGACTGATCGACCGAATATATTGGGTAAATAAATGGCCAGCGAAACACAAAAAAAAACACATTTTTTTAATTCTTACCAGTATTGCCTGAGCCAGCGTATTAAACCACACAAATATACTCTTTTGCCTTATAATATTAGTATAAGTTACTTTCGTGGTATTTTATGCTCACTGGCTTAATTTATTTTCAACAATACTCGTACGATGCCGTGTCGTGTTACTAAAGCACTTCATAACTTTGTACCGTGCGAATGTGCTCTGACCGGATTAGAAAAGGCGTTGCGGTATTATTGTATATTTTCGGATTGCTGGGCAAGACATATGTAATAAAAGCAACTCTCAATTTAGTGATCGTTAGGTGAAATAAGATGCCGTGTCGTGTCACGATACCACAACTTAAAGTCGTACCGTGCGAATGGGATTTGACTCTACATCGGCCGCGTGCCACCCGTCGTGATATCGGATTTGCTTCAAACTCACTACGGAAATTGATTTCAAGAGTTCCACCAAAATGTAGCGGCTGTCAATAAGGCTTGTCGTTCTATGATTTATCGGCACTTTCCCACTGGATTTAGATTAATCTAGCTATTAACCGAGTAATTAAATTCTTAGATTGTAATCCGTTTTAGACGTCACGTCAGCCTGTTTCAAAATGAACCCGCTATTTATTTAGGATTTGATTTGTTACAATATACCTATTGTTATGTTTACGCGAAGTCTCTAACCGGGTAGGCAGACAGTGTCAAATGTACCGGTTCTTACTTACCCCCCCCCCCCGTGCCTCTTCTACATAAGTACACACTAATTGTAGGTAATGAATTAATTTCAAAATAAATAACGAGTTTACAAAATTTTTTATAGCATGTATTTTTATTTGAATATTTTAATTAAGACACGTCTACGAAACAGTTTTTACTATCAATAATATCAAACGCACTTATGCAATTACCTACATCTAGATGGGCGGAAACATTGCAGGTAACCGCTACTATAAAATAAATAAATATGTAACATATCTCTAACAGTATAGTCACCACCTACGGCAACTGTAATTTCACACAAAGAAAAGTCAATATCGATAGCTAGTAAAGCGAAAACACGTCAGAGGATACATGAAACGAACGAAAAAAAAGCAATATGTCGGTCGGCACACGTGTTTGCAAGACTGGCGTTAGAAAAAACAGGCGTATCTCAAAGGGAGTCCTGAAATCAATCCGTAGTTTAACATAACATAAAACGAGGACGGTTTTTGTCACAGCGACGTTCCTGACATATGGGCCTAATGTGTAACTTAGTCGATTGCTCGCGAGTGATCTATCGGCCACATCACCATCTGTGCTCTATTACAGAACCATCAGGACAAGGGTGGACTGATAGAAATCGCGTCGTAATGATAATTTGAAAGCAATTGATTTTGAACTGGAATGTTATTTCGATGTTAGTGTTCACGTCTGGAATCACGGATATTAATATGTTTGGTGCGAAGTTAATACGTGTAATACGCTACGTATCTGTATTTTACAATTTGAAATCTTATTACATTAAATTCTCGTGTCACAATGTTCGTTCCCGTACTCCTCCGAAACGGCTTGACCGATTCTCATGAAATTTTGCGAACATATTGAGTAGGTCTGAGAATCGGCCAACACTTATTTTTCATACCCCTAAATGATACGGATGATTCTCAAATTTTTTTTTCGATTTTTTTGGCCTTTTTTAAAAATATTTCCAAGGCGATACGAAGTTTGTTGGGGCAGCTAGTGAGTATTTAAAATAATGCAAAGTTGAGGTGAAAGCACTCTTCATATTGTAAGTAAAAATAGTATTGGTTTCGCGGATTGCTTCACAAATATTTTGTGCTTTTGTAGATAATTATCACTTCTAGGCGTAATATGACCTATTGTAATATTTTCAAATTTGATAAGATTTATAACGTAAATTTAAATCAATAGTAGACAAAATATTCCGGCAATCGAGCAGAATAATGCATTTAATCATTGTGGTGGAAGTAATAGGAAACGGACAGGAATGCTATAAAGGTCCAGGTTCACTAGATGCGCAAAAACAAAGACAACGAGGCACTAAATAAGATGCCATCAATTATTAAAAGCTATCTGCATTCACTTCACAAATAATAGACAAGTTGAAGGAACTCGCAGTACGTAGTTAATTATTACAATTGCATTGTATTGTCTCGAGCTTATGTACGAGTATTTACGAGTAGATTTTATTGCAAAGATATTTATTTCAATTTCGTATTTTTTCATAGTGTTTCCTTACTAATATTTAACCCAAAATTTAGGGAAAAAACTGAACATTATAAGATATGATATAATCATGATTATTGTGACGTTGTTACAGAAGTGACTATGTTTAATAAGGGTCAGCCATTTTTTGGTCAAATATTAAGGATTTATGTACTCGCGAGGTTTTTCAATTATTGACATTTTTTTATTAAATGAGTAGCTACTAGAATAGCGTTACCTTTTGCCAAGACTTCATTGGCATGTATAATCCTATAATACAATATGTCCTTTATACATAGGATATAAGCCCTTCCTTGAGTAAACCTGCTTATTGCAAGATCATCATACTTACATAAAATATATTCGTTAATCATGCAGTCCGCAGATTACTTACTAATTTCCTGACCTGCGATACAATTCCTACGATTTTTATCTTTTTTCTTGAATTATATATCCATTACTCAATCTTCTATAACAACATCGGTCTAAGCTCTTCTCTTCAAAAATGACGTCATAATATTCCTTCAAGTCTTTGCAGCGCGTTGGCAAATCCCCCTGGTGTTGCAATTGATCACAGGTGACGTTGACCACTTAAAAATAATCGGAGACTTTAAGCCATTAATGTTACTTAGGTTACGTAAACCAATTTTTACCCGACTGCATCAAAAGGAGGGTTATCAGTGGAATATTTCAAATTTTCACTTGGATTGAATTTCCAAAACTATCAGAAACATTTTTCTTAAATAGAAGATTAACAAAATAATTATAAAATTCGGATTTTAATGAACGAATGTAATTATTTCAAACCCTTTTCCCTTAGCAGCTCAAATTCAAATCTCTACGTTTCAAACTTCGAAACGAGATGAATTTATAAAAATAAACACATATCGCTCAACATTAATGTTATTTTAACAGTTTTAGCTGTCTGATGACTAATTAGGCACTTTGCTCTTGCTTTGAATTTATGTACTTTTATAATGTGTTGTACACAAGTGTGCTATAAAAGATAGGTCTTCTATTTTTCTCTGTTTTCAATAAATTCAATTTCCACTTAACAAATACTTGTCGGCAGGAGGCCTCTCCAGTCAGGACATCTAGGACATCTTGGTAGTATTGTATGCTCGTCTTTCCATAAGCCAATATGTTATTCGTGTTTGTAAGCGTCTGTAGGTGGGAACTCGAGCGGGTGATGAAATAAAGCACAGGGTTTGGCAGAAGATCAAGCAATAGTCATTTATTGCCAAAGATCCGCCCATTCGATTACGCCGGCAGAGAAGAACGGGCAAGAAACTCTTACGACCGGGGACACAGTTACCGGAATACCAATATTCATTGCACAATGTAAATCTCTTCTGCCAATCAATTCAGTACTACGCGAATCGTTACTTTAACTCGTTATTCAAACTATTACTGAATCTAGATTCCTATACCGAGTTACCGAATTATATCAAGGAACCGGCCCAGACCGCCTTCCTTTATTTTCTCCTTTCCAAATTCTAATTTAACTGACAAGTGTCATTGATGACACTTGTCCATCAAACCACTGGGTATGTTTTAATACTTTGCTAAGGAGTTTCTATAATCATCGGTTTAGTCAGGTCAGTATGTTTATACTCTCCATCCCCGTCATACTTATTGTTCTTATTTATATGAGAGACAAGTTCTGAATAATAATTCTGTAAGTTTCTTTTGGTGGTGGAGATCCAGTGTAGGATCTTAAGGACGTAAGCCACCACCGTATTACCTAAACTAACTGTCTCTAAATGGTAGTTTTCAGCACTATCGTGTTCCGGTAAAACAGTAATGTATGGCCCCGTAACAACTGTCACAGAGACATAACAGATAAGGTTTCAGGGGTGGCAACGCATCTCCATTTGACCTCTGGTTTTTGAGATATTTATAGACTGTAGTCATCACTGTGAACTGCATTATTGCTTGCCACCTTATTACAAAAAGAAACGGATAATTTCGCTTCAGGATCAACAAATCAGTGACGCTTAAAAATAAAGTACTCCCAAATATTTAACTTCAAAGACCCTGAAAAGGAAATCGCCAAATTAAAAGGTATGATTTATCCAGGCACCTTTGCCAAGGGAAAACTAATATTTAGAGTGCGTTAACGTAACGCACCATTTGAAAAGTCAACACAGAGTCGTGGAAAGTACTTTTCTTTCATTGTTTCCGAGCGTGCGGAGGGTCCTCAAGACTCAAGGAAATTGACAATGAAGGTAAAGTTTATCTTCCACCGTCAGCCGTTTGAGGGGCCGCGACGTGACCCGGCTGCCTGATTCCATTATAGAACCGCTTGGTCCGACAATGGAAAATTAAAAGTCGAATTTTTACAGAGCCAACGAGCCGCTTATTCAATCGTAAAATCAATATGGCCGCCGTTAAAAAAGAGCCCAATTCCTCCAAGAGAATATTCAAGGAGGCAAGTGCGAGCGCTTGTCGGCCGACAGCATAGCTTACAAAAAAGTTGGCAACCGTGCTTGTCATGCCTATTCTTTTTACTTTGCACGCACTAAGTAAAAATTAAACATCATCACATTTTAAATTTTAAATTAATTTCTAATGTTATAATGCCATAACAAAAATTAAATTAAAATGTTATAAAATCTCCGATATAAAAAGGCATCTAAAAGTGAAAATATATTATGTTTGTTGGTTCTTTAAAAAAAGGATATTTTAATTATGAAATTCTTAGCTTTAACATTGGCTAAGATCCTGTGGGCTAGTTCCAATCAGAGATGAATATCATTATCATTATTACAACCGAAAAACTACCACTGTTTGACAAAAGCCTTAGCAATGCAAGCTTAGTGATAAGGGCCTTTTTCTTGTAAAGCGGGTTTGCCTCCGCACGTGAGTGTGCCCGCATGCGGGTAAACATGTCTGCGAGCCACACGCAGTACAAAAAATCTACACCGTTGCAATTTGGTACGTAGCGCTAACAGATACACTCGTATACAGATTGGACATTAAAAGCCTGGGGTGCCAAGAATGCCACGCGTCAAAGGAAAAGACTGTATGAAATGACAGGATCCGTGTGACACGCCTGCGGGCCAAACCCACGTGCGGACGCAAATCCGCTTGACAGGAAAAAGGCCCTTAGTCTTCTCGTTCTCGAGAACTCTTCTGTGCGCCGATAGTTCTTCTAGCTATGTGCCCTGCCCACTGCCACCTGAGTTTCATTACGTCGGTAACTCCGCAACTATCTTGTTATATCCATCAAACTCATAAAACAGCTCTTTGTCCACTGGATTCAAAATACGAGTGTAATTAATAAAAGCTCAATTCCACCAACTAAACAATTTAAGTGAATATCTGTCGTTCTATTTCAGAACTAATTTCAATGTCTGGGCACTCTAATTCAATTTCACTTAAGCATCTGCTAAGTTTGAGATCTGTTTTCTGAAATATTTCAAGTAAACTCGTTATTGATCTTCATCTAGAACACTTGATCGATACATTTATAAATACTTTTACTTACTAATTTTACAAAATACCTAAGTCTGTATATTTGGATTTCATGCAAACGTAATTACACGCCTGTTATCCCCAAAGGGGTAGGCAGAGGGAAATGCATGCATTCAAGCATACATGGAAACATTGATGATTTGCTGTTTATGTACACACAAGTGGTGCTGATATAATATCAGTTTATACTTTTGAGTTAACAAAAATACGCATTATTACCAAGGCAGAAATATTTTGAAATGCTTAACTTATGCCGTTTAATGTAAACCCATCAAAACGGTCACATTGTGTTGTAAACACAAAAGTAACAGGCACTAATTAAAGCGGTACACTGAAGAATATTCAATTATAAAGCGTTTTCATATTAACGACCACGTATGACTTTCAGCAATTCGGTGTTTTTGGTAAAATCTATTAAAATTAGCATTATGTTGACTCATAAGTAGGATCGCGCTTGAATGCCAATGTGGTAACGTGATTACATCTCTTATTAGCATATTGATAAAAGTCTAAAACAATCTGATTTAGCTTTTTGATTTTCGTTTAGGTCTGTAAAAGGCTTGTTATCTTTTTTATGTAATGAAAGTCGCAAACAATCTTGCAATTCACATCGATGTTAAGTGTTGACTGCAGTTAAAGACACCAACACAAACACCAAGGTCGAAATTCAGATGCGTTCCTGAGGCCTAAGGTGTTATGCCTCTGTGCCGGAAATTACAGGACCGTACATTACCCGACCGGAACACGACAGAACTGAACACTACCATTTAGCGGCAAGTATATTAGGTAATGCGATGGTGCGAACGCCCGCGAGCTCCGTCACTGGAACTTCAGAACCAGTAAAATAAATTGGCATAGTTCATCATCATCATCGTCATCATATCAGCCGAAAAACTGCTAGACCAAAGCCTCCCCTAAGGTGGATGTGCCATAATCGCCACCCTTGGCATATGGATCGGTGATCGCAGTGGCGGTAGTTTTATCGCTGCTACCCATCTTACGCTTATTAACGCCCCATTGGAATGGTTTGACCGCCATTGTTCGGTTGACTGACTGCACTGCTGGAAGAATTCTCTACCAGTAGAAGACAATTCTGCCGCTAGTTGGCGGTGGGGTCGTCACTTCCTGACGCCAACTAACTGCCATAGTTGTAAAAAATATATTTTTAATATAACGGTTCCAAACAAATATCCCTACTACTATAATATTATATAAATGCGAAAGTAACTCTGTCTGTCTGTCTATCTGTCACCTTTTCACGTCCAAACGACTGAACCGATTTTTATTAAATTTGGTACAAAGATAGAGTTGACTTTGAGAAAGAATATAGGCTACTTTTTCAACGACATCCACGCGGGCGAAGCCGCGGGCAACAGCTAGTAGTAAATAAATCAACGCAAATGCGTTTTATGGAAGTCCATGAAACGAATCTTAACATGTACAGTACATCGTGTAAAATTTACAGGAGTTGTCTGAATCGTAGCCAGTTTTCCATATCATCCTTTACACTGCAGCTACATTCGCTCTTTCACATGTAAATAAGGAACCGCGAGCCTGTTGAACTTTGGATCTCGACACACACAATAAATACCATAAAGCACGTTTGAGATAATACATACGATTTCATTGTACGTATTGTAATCGAGGTAAATGCTGTGACAGACGATGTTTGTACTGGTTGATAATCTTTAAATGGTTTAGCATAAACATCACAGATATTTTGATGTCATGTAGCTGGTGTACCCAAAAGTGTTTATGATCCAAAATTAACCAAAATGTTTATCCAAAAGCGCTGCCTAAAGTCCCAAAGCCACTATTCCACGCAAACAAAGTTGCGGGCACAGCTAGTAATTAATATAATATTATAAAGCTGAAGAGTTTGTTTCTTTGTTTGCTTGAACGCGCTAATCTCAGGAATTAATGATCCGATTTGAAAAATTATATCAGTGTTAGATAACCCATTTATCGAGGAAGGCTATATAACATCACGCTAAGATGAATAGGACAGGGTAGGTAACCTTGCAACCGCGCGAAGCCGGGGCGGGGCTTGTTATTTATTATAATAGTAATAGCTCACTCCTGCCCGAGACATATCTTTCAACAGTTATAACGCTAAGCAGACTAAAGTCTGTACGTAGTCTGTTCATTCGCATATCATTCCACCCCACACTAAAGCTACGTTCGGAGCTCTTTCACATGTAAATAAGGGAACCGCGAGCCTGTTGAGCTTCGAATCTCATCACACACTCTAAATGGATGACATGAAACACGTTTCAGATAATGCATACGATTTGATGCCATTAAATATTCGAATGAAATGGGGCCTGCACTCAATCGACACGTCTAAATTACATCGATATTGACTTTATTTCAGTTGAAGGATGTCTGAGTTTGTGTGTAAGTAAAGAAGGACTAATGAATATTTAACGCTAGCTGTTGCCCGCGGCTCCGCCCGCGTGCATGTCGCTTTTCGTGTAATCTGTGGAAACTCATCACAAAATCCCATGGCATCCCACAGGAACATTTTTTCGGGAGAAAAAGTATCCTATAATCTAAGTCAGCTAATAGTTTGGACGTGATTGACAGACAAACACCCAAACAAAGAAATTTTCATATTTATAATATTAAGGGTGATTCTATGGAAGGCCAGTAAATTAAATTAAGGCTCTACTCATCATAATTAACGTATAAAAATTAAATGCCTATACTACCTAAAGTTCAAGCAAACTAATAATTTATTTTAAAAGTAAAATATTAGTCTAAGTATATATTTTCATAAAAGTGTATAGGAGTATTTTAGTTAATTAATTAGATACTATATTCAATTAAATTACTGGCTTAATTATGGCACTAATTATTTATGACTAGAAGGAAACCTATACAATAGCTTTTTGTATTGTACTGAATGAAAATATATTTTTCTTTTTATTTTATCACTTTAAAAATAATAAAGAAAATTTAAGATCCATTAGGTCGTTCCAATAGTCTAAGCCAGTGATTCTCAAAGTGTGCTCCGAAGCATTTATCGGGGCTTCACATTAATATCGGTAATGTTACAAAGCTAAAGTAAAATAAGTGTAAAATTCAGATTTGATAAAATAGTTAGTTTACCAATTAGGCGGAACCCTATTTGGTAAACCTAATATTTTATAAATATATTTTTCAAAAAAAAATTGGGAACTTTGGTCTAAGCTATCTTACTTATCTTATTGGACATGATCCAATATTCGGGCAACAAACAAAACATAAAAGAAATCCACGAATTGATAAGCTTCATCATATCAATACATTGGATAAACTGCCAGTGCACTGAGTAGTCTAGTGGCAGAGGTAGCACAAGTATGCCACTATTGCAACCTCGGGCTGCTAGGTTCGATCCCTAGGTCAAAGAGTAAGTGGGAATTGTCAATTTTTCAGAAGTAATAAAAGGCTCGCAAGGCCTCCTCCCAAGAAGGGGTGGGACTAGTTCCCAGCAATGGGACGTATCAAGGGTTGCCATTATTATTATTAATAGGCTCGCTACACGGGACAATACGTAATTGGAGGAGTGTAGGTATCTGCGTGCTTGAATCTATTCAGTAAACTCTGTCCACCCTTTCGAGAAATTCAGGTGTCAAGAGGCGTAACTCGCTAAAACCAGACGCTTTTCTCACTAGATTTAAAACGAGTGGTAGAGTTCCAGTAATGAAGCTCGAGGGCGTATGCACAACCGCATTACCTAATCTATCTGCCGCCAAATGGTAGTGTTCAGAACTATCGTGTCCGGTCCAACTGGTAATGTATGGCCCCATAATTACTTTCACAGATGCAAAAGATCTTAGTCCTCAGAGGTGGCAACGCATCTGCACTTTGACCTCTGGTTATTGTGTAGATGTTTATAGGCTGCAGTCGTCACTTAACATCCATGTGTACTGCATGCTTATTTGCCACCACCATCACATAAAAAAACATAATTATTGATGTCTAGACTGTGAGGTTAAAGATAATGCAATTAAAGATGGTGTAAAGGAGATGTTGTGAGCTCGGCTCTGGTTCGTACACGTCCTCAAAAAATGGGTAAGTTAAAGAAGAATCCGAAAAAAATTTAATTAATTTATTCAAGAATATATTTTAGAGTTACAAACACATTCAATTCAAGCGATTATATCATTTTCAACCATAGAATTTCAACTATGTTCAACATGGCGGCGATACAGCCAACGCAATCAATCGATTTCGATAGTATTTAGAAAATATGACTTTTTTTCTCCAAGTACTATATGCTCAAAAAACAATTTAAAAATGAAAATGTCAAAATGACATCGCCCGCCATATTCGCCATGTTTATTTTGAGTTGCAATTCTAACTGCAAATAATGTTTTGTAACTGCAAACAAAGCTCAGTAAGTGAAGTAAAAAACGTTTTTATATTGATTTTGCCTGTTTAATGATATTGTGTACAATACATGGCCGGAGGTCCATACATTTTTGCAACATCTCCTTTCACATCATTTAACTACTATAATGAAAACTAGCTAATCAAGTATTTTACAATGAATATTGTAGACACAAGTTCATTCGTTGTTTATATCAGGGTGTACAGTGCAGATTATTACACGAGACCCAATGTCGTGGTGTGGCACACGGCCAAAAGGATACCTTGTTTTAAATGTTGGAACTTAATATGGTTAATCTAACCACACTAACAAATTATAGAATGATCAATGAGCTTGCGCAAAATGTTTTTAGACAAACCTTCTATTACAATTATTTTAATTTTTTAATAAATTAAAAATCTAGCAAAAAGACAGTCATTGTTGGTGTAAGTGTTGGAGCTTGTGAACACTCACAAATAAATATATGATAGTCCACTAGCTGCGCCACGACTTCGTCCGGATAATCTGAACAATAATTTTGTTAAATTCTACGCGAATAAAGTCGCGGGCACAGCTAGTCTTAATTAAATATGTTTATATAAACCGAATTCAACTCTGTTTAAAAGTATTGAAGCAGTGCTTGAAGTAAATATTCAACTGACGATAACTTCTTGACGAACAAACGTTTTGACAACGCCCGACACCCAGCGTCCCGACGCCCAGGGTCCCGACGCCCAGCTTCCCGTCGCCCAGCGTCCCGACACCCAGCGTCCCGACGCCCAGAGTTCCGACGCCCAGCGTCCTGACGCCCAGCGTCCCGACGCCCAGCGTCCCGACGCCCGGCGTTCCGACGCCCGGCGTCCCGACGCCCGGCGTCCCGACGCCTGGCGTCGCGACGCCCCGCGGTCCGACGCCCAGCGTCGCGACGCTCAGCGTCCCGACGTCGAGCGTCTCGACGCCCAGCGTCCCAACGCCCGGCGTCCCAACGCCCGGCGTCCCAACGCCCGGCGTCCCGACGCCCAGCGTCCCGACGTCGAGCGTTGGGACTCAAGGCGTCGGGACGCTGGGCGTCGGGACGCTGGGCGTCGGGACGCTTGGCGTCGGGACGCTTGGCGTCGGGACGCTGGGCGTCGGGACGCTGGGCGTAGAGATGATGGACGTCGGGTTGCTGGGCGTCGGGACGCTGGGCGTCGGGATGCTGGGCGTCGGGACGCCGGGCGTCGGGACATATTTGTGTTCGGTATCGATCTAGTAACATCCCCTGGTATTTTTTTTAAATATTTTTAATGTACAGAATTCACACTTCTACAGTTTTATTATAAATATTGTAAACGAGTGTCTATGAGAGTTATCTTACAATCATAAATATGCTACAAAAGCCTTAATTATCGAACTATATTTATGTTATTTACAATAAATCTATAAGGAAATGTTATACCAAAGAATTTTAATATATTTGCGAAAGGAAAGACCGATTATTATCTCTATCAAATATGTGAGTAAATATTTAGCAACGAAAAACATTGATTCAGTTGCTTATTTTCGGGATTGCGAACGAAAAAAGCAGAGGCGTACTAGGAGTTGTGAAACTCAATAACAAGTTATATAAAAGGCAACATTGCAACTAATTGATTTCGTAAACTTGTTTTATTTAATTGCTCCCGGGCGGGTGGCTCCGAAGTTTTTATTGACTGACGCCCAACTTCAATTATTTTGGACGAACTCCGATTCCCAACGAATACTGATGATCCCTAATTGAGAACTTACCACAATTTTCGTATTAAGTTAATCTAATTTATAATCACTAACATCTGTAATGACTTTGTTACAAGCCATGTCAGCATGAAGTGTTCATTGCGTTTTTTTCATTTGTTTTCTTTATTGGTTAATAAAGTTTTGATAAAGCAAATATCTGCAATAGATATGCATTGTATCATCTAGGTACGTTAATCTTTGTTTAGATGCTTCATTCTTACTCCTGCTGGTGTGAAATGTATCAGTAGGTACCATATTTAATTTATACAGAAGATACGAAAATAATACTTTATAGCGATATAAACAGGTAACAGGATCGTCTACTATTATTCAATTACCAAAATTATTTTTTAATGATGCATGTACGTAGGTGCAGTAATAGGCTTAGTAAATTAAAGTAGGTAAATAGATTTTAATAGATACTCGGTCTATCACATGTATGTATGTATATTATATTAGTATCTTATGAAATTATTTTAAGTTACACGTAACTACACCGCGGACACTCCGCCAAAATTCCATACAAACGCTTAATTTGGTCTCTATTACACAGACATCAATCAGTGACGTGGATTTACACGTGCACCTGTGTGCGTAGCGCGGTAGAGAATACCAAACGTCACCCATAAGAGGGGAGGAGGTTGGGTAAGGCGGGGAAATCGGGCGGGACGTCGAAGCCGAAGCGTCCATTCTATACGTACTATTATTACATATTCTCTGACGTAACTTACGAGCCCAAAAATTACAAGTGACTGTAATAATGAGAAATTCAAAAATGGGTAGAGTCTAGGCAAAGTTGATGGTCAACTAGGTCCAGCGGTGTAGGACGACCGAGGTTCGATACCGCACCGAAACGTGCGTGATATTACTTAGTGAATATTTTTCGCGTTTGGATGTTTCAGTACGTGTAATGTTGTGCGTAAATAACGGCACCCACGACACAGGTCTACTACATAGTGTGGGGTGAGTGTATCAGTGTAAGAGTGTTATATTTATTTACGAAATCGGCTTGAATATATGAGAGAATGACAAATGTAGAAGACATAGGAGGATATTTTTGTACAGCGACTACGTTCTCTGCAGCAATAGACCTGGCGTAAAAATACAGAAATAGATAGGTTTAACTGTTATATATTTTGAATGAAATAACACATGCGAGTGAATAAAGGTACCTTTATAAGTTAACTGTATCTACAGTAAGTACCCAGCAAGGCATATTACACATCAAGCCTACGCAAGAGACAATCGGCTAGTTTCGGCTTCGTAGTGCTTCATCTCTGCTGCATACTACCAACGTGAGCTCTTATAGTCCGATGTTGGTCAAAACAAAAACGCTCTGCAGACCCTAAATAAGCCCAAGTCGATATGCAATATTTTTTGTTGTATACTTTAAATAATTGTTTTGTTTAAACAATAATATCTATACTTATCACCAACATGTATCTTACGCCCGTTTGCCACAATGCTCACATGAAAAACCAGCTTATCAATTCCGTTCCCGCATTCCCGCACTGCGATGTTGATATCAGAAGAATATTGTACACCGTCACATTGTGACTGAAATCATGTCGACAGATTTGAAAGGAGAGATTTTAATAATTATGTAAATCGATTGAAACAACACGGACGACGTTTGACGATTTTGGATGGGAGTTTCCGGTTGCAAATATGAATTTTGGGGAAGTTGTGACTTGTTTACGTGTGATTTTGATACTTTCAGACATGAATTTTAGTCCTATTTGATACAAGAGAATGAGCGAGGTCGAGTTCTGTGATAGAAATGATTATCACCTCCGTGATAAAAAAATCTAGCACAGAGTCGAAACAACTCAGGCATGCAAATGCGCTGTCACCACAGGTACAACGCACTTGCAAGCATTTTCCAGGCATGTTGACCTATCGTTTTTGTGTAAATATACCTAGATAGGCTGCAGTTGTCACTTGCCATATGAACTACATATTTGTTTGGCATTAGGTACGATAAACCATAACCATACCATAAAAAATATATATTTTTAAAAGCTTTAACTCTTCAATTCCCATGTCTAATCTAATGGATATTTTTTACTTTTTCTTTGCTTACCTAGTTAATTGTCGTTTTTTTTTTTATGTAATATAAGTGGCAAACAAGCATGCAGTTCACATTGATGTTAAGTAATGACTGCATTTAAATATACGTATGACATAGATTACATATTTATTTATAACATGTAAAAGAATAAATGTAATACTTACAGTCTCGACATTTTTTTATGACTTTTTTCCACAATCAAATTATATTAGTGACGTTGACAAGTGAAAATTGATACGTGTTGCCAGATAAAAAAAAATAGAAGTAATAATCCCTAGCATCACTACTATAATGGTACAATGTCAAGTAAATATTGACAAGTGGTACAAAATCACTATTAAACTTCTGTCACCTACATGTGACACTGGGAATTGAAGAGTTAATTAATATTGAAAATGGATTAATTCTAATCGTGAGCATTTATTCAGTTTCGTGAAAGTAATGTAATTGATGTGTACTCACAAAGTCGTGCAGCTTGTTTGGACAAGTCTTCAAATTTACAACCAATATAGATTAAATTGTTATTTTAGCTCTTAAATCTCAGTGAAATTGATTAAATTTTAAAGTCACTTGCAAATTGCGTTTTCAGATTTAAAGCGTGACTGTTAAGATTAATTAATGTAAGTCGTATTTTATTTAAAACATATTATTATATTTTCGAGACGCGGGGCTCAATGGTGATTTAAAGCATGAATGCCTACTTGTGCTGCTTAGGATTGTCCACAACGATACTATGGTACACATTCCACTTAGATTTACTGAGTATTTTTACATATTCTCTGCTGGTAATAAATTTTCAGCTTCATGTGCATTGAATCTGTGTTAATATTCTAGACGCATAAAAACGAAATATCTGGTTTTTGTGTAGATGTTTGTAGGCTACAGCTACAGTATTCACTTACCATCAAAGTGAACTATATAATTGTTTGGTACAAAAAAAATGTTATTAGTTTACCATTTTCATGTAATAAAAATTATCAAAGTTGGATTGAGGATATTATTCAAATGGTATTACATCTTATTGCAGTGCACTGACTTTTAATAAGAACACCCAGTCCGAATAACATTAGAAAATTGTAAATTGATTGTTATGATGGAAATCCAACAAATGCTGCATTACCTATATTCTGTACACATAATCATTTAACTTTTAACAATATTAACGCTTAAAACAACGGCACAAGCTCACACACGAAATACTATATAATTACTCACAGGGTTATTCATCAAAGAGGTTTTACTGACACAAGTACCACCATAATTTTACCACCGACCACAGTCAAAAGAGATTAACATAGATAATTACCCCTACTATACACCCTAGACTATTTCTCCCATAACCCCATGGTTGACTGTCAGAGAATGCCTAGTGGCATTAAGTCCGCCATATGTATAATGTGCATAAAAGTATAAATAAATAAATAATTGTGATAAAAGTATCTACCACAGTTGGCAGTATTTAGAATTGTTTCGGGAGCACATTGGCATTCTCCCAAATTGAATAACAATGTGGAGATTATGCGGTGATACAACAAAAACAAATTTAATGTATGTAGGTTGGGAAAAGGACTTTTGATGCCGGAAACTTCTGCTCTTAACATTCTTTAACATATTACGACAGACTATGAGAAGCTACGATAAAAGACTTTTCAGAGAGAATTATGTTGTGGACTTCATGGATTGTAGATATGTTTTAATTAAATGATGATGGTAAATAAGCGTGAAGTTCACATAGATATTAAGTGACGACTGCAGCCTATAGAAATCTACATGAATACCAGAGATCTAAATGCAGATGCAATGCCACCCCTTAGTTGTTATGTCCCTGTTATAGTTATTACAGGGCCAAACATTACTGTAGCGTCCACTACATTAAGGCGTTTCATTGTATTCCAACTAGTGGAATACAATGAAACCTTACAGTACTTGTCTAGTACGATAGATGGCGTGCAGTCAAATTACATCGCACATACGAAGATTTCTCAAGAGTTGGCATATATACAACTTCCCAACGTCAACCGTTGGGCCGCGGCCCGCCAGGCGCTACCACTTCGCCTCGTCGGAGGATCCTCCCTTTTCGCTGGAGGAACACTTCCACCTGTTCCTCCACAATTACCATCTAACCGAAACACGATAGTACTGAACGGCATATTATTTGGGTAATGCGATGCTTCCTACGCCTTCGACTCGGACCGTAAACCGCCGCCGAAACTCGGCCTCGGCTCTACCGCTAGTATAACAATTGTATGTGATTAAGCTTTTATAATCCAGAATACTAAAACGAGTTTAACCCATTCCCTGTCCCATCGCAAACACAATAACACAATGCAAATGCTTACAATTGATTTATGGGACGGGGAACCTGTTAATAGGAGGCATTTAAAGGCCTTGTTAAGTATATTTCCCTATTGAGGCAGATCCTATAATCCAGCGTTTGTCAAACTTTTTTGGTGGCGGAACCCTTTTGAAAAGCGAAATTTTTGACGGAATCCCAAAATAAAAAGTTACGTACATTCTTTATTTATTATTATTAAAGATTAATAATTAGTAATCATGTTACAAATGGGTTTTTCATAAAAAACGCTTGTAGAAGGTTTATAGCATTCATTCTTTAAAATGCTCTATAAGCCTGTAAAACGTTCTAAAATTATTTATTCATAAACGTTCTATAAACCTTCCATAGTTAAAATTCTGCTAATAGTCAAAATGTTGCCAGTGCAAGGAATTCAGTCGACAAATGGATCCAACATGAGATCAAACACGCCAAATTGTCTACAAATTACGTGTGATAATGACCTTATTTCGAAAAAAAGGGAAAAAATCAACGTCATATGTGACATAAAGTCATGTTTTAAAAATTGCGCGCACTTCCTAGCTTCGTTCCATTAATCGACCGCAACGACCGCGACCCAGACCGCTGAAATTGTCGTTTTGGTGAAAGCACAAAATATTGGTGGATCGGAGTGGACGCAATGCGGTCGCGAACAGTGACGTTATTTATGACGTCAAACGACCGCTTGCGACGACCACGGGCCTCAGGTGGAACAATACAAAGGGCGTTACGGTAGTTGTGGTCGATTAATGGAACGCGCCCAATGTCAATTTCAACAATCAGCTGTTGAATGTCGGCCATTTTTTTTTCTTATAGGACTGTTATAGTAGGGTTCTGGCCTCTATAACTTTGTAGTGGGTTTATAGAGTCCTTTAGCGCTAAAATGCTATTATGAATAACGTTTTTCTTAAAGCATACTATAGCGAGCTCTTAGAGGTGTTATAACTTTTTATGAATAAGACCGTTAGTGTATAGGTATGTACTATAATCAATATAAAACTCTTACGTCAATGAGTAGCAGCGAAGTAGACAGCGAACGTAATTTTGTAACTTTTGTCGCTAGTAGTAAAATAAAAGGAAAAAAACCTGATGTATAGAAGAGGTGTATTTTTCTCATTATATCTAGTATTCTCACGGAACCCTCACTGAGACTTTGCGGAGCCCCAGGGCTCCAGGACAGGGAGCATACTTGTAGAAACGCTGCTATAATCCATCTGCCCCAATTATCTTTTCACTGTGATAAGCCTAACCAAGTCATCAAGTCAACTTTAGCGGGGCTTAAAGACTTCGGACTCCAGCTTTGTCAATAACCTTCTAATCAATCTACATCCATGTTTTATAATACAAAAAGTCAGACACAATAAATCCTAAGTAAACTTCATTGGCAATTTCACTCAAGCCTCGAAGCAGCCGTCGAAAAAATAAACAAAAGTGACTCCTTTGTGGAATTTATTTTTCATTCTCCGAAAAGCAATCATTATTATTATCGTCTATAACGAAAACGTTTCTCAAAGAATCGAATAATCAACGCTTCCTTAAACGGAAATAGCTATTAAAGGTTTTAATCCCTGTCATTTTCATGACTAAAACATTGGTTATGGGAAATATAAATAAAGCGGTTACTGGATGAATTTATTATTAACAATGGAGAATAAAGCAAAATACGTTCATTTTCTCTATTCTCCATTTTTCGTACAAGATATGAAAGTAACTATGAGTTGACAGATTGACACTCATTCACTTATTCTCTAACGCACACACGTAGGTACGCTCGCACGCACGCACGCACGCATCTTACTAGAACACAATAGTGCTGAACACTACCATTTGGTGGCAGACAGATAAGGCAATGTGGACATGAGCTCTATCACCAATTTTGTTCATATTTACTACTAGCTGACCCGGCATACTTCGTATTGCCTCAGAATGAAATAATGTGTCCAAGGTTTGATAGATACGGACTATTTGTATGGGAAAATTAAATTGTGGTTTTTACTATTTCCCTTCGATTTCTTCATATTTTCTTACCTTTTAAACCTTCCCTGTACTTCCAGAAATCATTTAAAACCAAAATTAGCCAAATCGGTTTAGCCGTTCTCGAGTTTTAGCGAGACTAACGAACAGCAATTGATTTTTATATATATTAATTTATAAAATTGACTAACTAGGATTCGGTTCACATAAAATAGCGAATCCTCATCTTCGACGTGTAAAATTTGTACTTAAAAAAAAGGTCTTAATGCTCTTATCTTCTTTCTCAGGTCTGTCCGTCTCAAATATTTTAGCTCTTAAATACTTTTTGGCAGAAATGACAGGCCTAGATAGGCCTGTCATTTCTGCCGAACACTAGAATCAATCTCATCAGAACACTATACAATCTGTATTTAACTCTACCATTTAACAGCAGATAGATAAGGTGTTTGTGCCTACCCTCAGTCAGTAAAATCTGACGATAAATTATCTGTAGCGGAGAACATTAAAAAAAAATACACACAAACCGTGCGTTTGCGGACCGTACACCCGACCTTTTGGGCAACTTTGCTAAAATTATAGGAAATATTACCGAATCAAAAGGTTATTGTTTCAATATCCAATTAGGACTACCCACATTAGTGAATTAAAATTACTACGAAACACATGTGGTAAGGGATCCTTAATATTTGGGCAAGAGGTCCGTTGAAGTAAATATGAAACTGCTAAAAATAGAAAATTAAGGTCAATGTTTCGTTTCCGAGCTGTAAACGGCTTTCACTTTCACAAAATCCATTTAGAATAGCTATAAATGTTTGCATAATAAAACGTTATTATTGTGCTTACGACGGCTCGGACAGGGTGCTTTAAGTGGATTATGTATCATTGATAATTTTTTTAGATGTTTTCGACCAAATATTGTGATAAAAACTATGAAAATGAGACAATATGTAAAATTAGGAGCATGCGTGCAAGTGCAGTGCAATGCTGTTATAATTTTCAGTGAATTGCAACTTTGTAGAAAAGTACAAATCTTCATCATCCCTCCCTCCGCGCGAACGCAAAAGGGAGGAGATGGTTCGGGGATTGAGGCGAATCCTCGTACCCCGGGCCTATCTGCCCCCGAAGCATCGGGGGCGTGGTTCTAAGTGGGGATTGTGGTACGCGGGAAAACTAGCAGAGGGAGGTCATATACACACATTTTTTTTTTTTTGTTTTTTTAATAGCTTTTTAGCCCATTTAAAACATTTTGTATCTTTGTAGAAACATTATTTTCATATGCAGTTCTCCAACGGCACGAACCCGACGCGGCGCCGCCGGCGGACTCTTAAGCAAGGTCACTTACGTAAACATGTTACTGATTTATAAACGTATATGGAAATCTTAGAATGAAGTGATAAATTAACAAGTTTTATAAATGAAAATCTTATTTCTATCTAGTTTATTTGTCATTTTAAGGTAGTGCTCAGAACTACCTACGATCGTAACATTCAAATTAGAATTCCTACCTTCCAAACCTTCTAACCAAAATGAAAAATTCAACGAAATTTGCTCATAAAGATAAAATTTTCAGATACTACCCGCTAACTACATTTAAAATTCTGGAGTAGGTATGCAGACAAAGCTTGCGTTTTTAAATATTTACAACATCGCGTAACAATGTCGAACAAAACTAGTGAGGCGGAGTATAGAAAATTTCATTTACATATTACAGGAGGGGACTGGCTGGACACCTCATTATCCCATATAATGGCTCGCGCTGGGTTGCACTCCCACAAGACTTAATTACCCCTAATCTGGCATTCCGTGAATCCAACAATCCAACAGAAACCACCCGTAATTACGGTTAACTGTTCTGGAGATAATGGTATTATTCGTTAATCAAAACGCTATTGACGTTTTAACTGTAACAGTTTCGAAGTTTGTTAAAAGGTTTCACCTCACGCCTTTCGCGAAGATAAAAAGAAAAAGGTTGAATGCAAAGACTTTTCAAGAAAAAGACCGACAAAATGTGGCGTTAGTGTTGCGTGCGAAACAAGCTGTTAAGTAACACCTTCTACCCACAGGACATTCCGTTAAATATGCCAAATTATTTCCTGTTTTGGTGTCAAAAATAAACAATTAGGATAAGGTCACATGACTGAGAGGTACTGCGCGGTACAAGATCATACTACGAGTAAACAGATGTGCCTTATTCAGATAGCCGCGCGACACACTGTGACCCATTAGGGGGCAATATACTTACGCAGTATTGTGTACTACGTGCAACCACAAATTAGCGCGCGGCACAAGTTTTACCAACTTGTATCGAACTGTTCAGTTGATCCGCGCCTCCTCTATGACCATTTCTATCAATGTCAATATTCTTCCAATTTCCTTAAAACGAGACTACCTCAAAGAACTTTAATGTCCTAGGCTGTCGCAATTCCCGCACGTACCAGTACTGTAATGTAAATGCTCTCTCCGTACGGCCATGTAACCTTAGCCCGTAGCAAATTACGAGTAAATTACAAAGTCTGATTTGGCACAGCAATTTCTGTAGCTGCTTGTATAATCTTTGGTTGAAAGTTTCAAAAAGTTGCAGGTAGTCTCGTTTATGAATCGTGTGTTAACGTTATGATATTGCTCGACCTGCTTACGTGCACTTGTCGCACTTTACGTGGAGGGGTTGGGGCAGTAAACGAGCAAAGTGAAAATGAAAAAACAAAAATCAATCCTTCAACGTCTAGGGTATTAAATGTAACCAACATACAACAGACAAGTAGTGTCCATTCAAAAATATTTTTAAAAAAAATGAAAAAAAGACGTTTTCTAAAACCAATTAAATAATGAGTGTGTTCAAGTCATAAATGTGTGTTTTCTCGGTTCATTTCTTAAAATGGCTTTGGTTGAAAGCTTCATTAAGTTGGAGGCAGTCTCGTTTAAAAGTCGTGTGTAAACGTTATGATATCGCTCGACCTGCTTACGTGCACTCGTCGCACTTTGCCTGCCCCTTAATTGGAGGGGTTGGTGCGGTTATCACGCGACGAGTAAACGAGCAAACAAAAATCGACTCTCTCCCATGTACATAACAGACTAATATCCTCGTGCTTTGAAAACGGCGTCAACTAAACGGGGTTAGCGATTTTACATTGAAATAGTTCATAAAAAGGTACGCCGCAGACTAATGAGGTTGTGCGCTATAAATATTTTTGATCTGTTTGGGATCGACGCAAGCTTTTGGGCCTATCGATAATTTTCAGACATATATAAAGTGGAACCGAAAGGCGCTAACTGCATACATTATGAGCATGTAGTGTTTATTCGATACTAGTAAACATGTATTTTAATGCCATAGGTACATTTCAGTTTGCGACACTTATTATGGTTGCAAAAACATTTAACTTACAGTAACTCTTAAAACCAAAACAAATTCGATTCAGGAAGTCAGATTCAAGTCGTAGAGCGAAGTGCAATTGTTAATTTATTTTTTCTGTAAATCCTTGCATATATCTTCCATATGTACAAGCTTATAATATAATACAATATAAGAATTAGTTAATCATTGTAATTTGTACTAGTCAAAGTGTCTGTATAAGGAGCGTTGTATAGGTTACCCAATCAGCACTTAAGCGGGTCTTTTATCAAAGTTTCGATCTAATCGCCGAGGTGAAAATGTAGCCGGCCATCGGGCGCTGTTTCCTGTGAAAGAATTTCCACAAAACCGTATTGGTACCGAAAGAGGTGCTCGGTTTGTTGAAAAACGGCGAAAATACCTGTATCGTGTATAGGCCTCATACTATTGCGTGCTCAGAGTTTTCAGGTCACGCGAGCACCAGAAAAAATTGGGGTTAAATCAAATATTCATAGCTTGACGGCCTGGACGTAACGAGAACAGACCATGGCTTTTTACAAAATTCGAAAGGACATAGAAATTAATGAGGCTGTATAATACGTAACCTGCTCTTTATACGGCTGCATTTGCTTTGTAAATTAATACCGTTACGCTGTTGCAAATTGCAAATACTTCGCGCAGGTGTGAGGAGCTTAGAATATATTATCATTTCGAGGAATTCAATTTCAGAACACTCGCTTGGATGTAAATAAATAAATCTGTTCTACATTTAATATTGCTTATTTTGGAGTAAACAAATTATTAATGTTTCCAACAAATTTGTATATTCACATTGTTATTTTCGTCATTCTGGACTCTTGCGATCGTGATCTTCTTAATCTTTTAAGTTAATTATTGATATGTGTTTAATCAGTTTCAGCAGTTTTTTAGATATTAAGCTTGTAAATTAAATGCTATCTGTAATATTAACCGCGTCTTAATACAAAATGCTACGAATTCTATAGCGCTTGCCGGTCACCCAGACGCTTCCTGAAAAATAAGCGTTTCAAAAAAGTGCGGTATAAGCTTATAAAATTAGAACACATAGGTAATAATAATATAATAGAGGGCTATTAAAGTTTTAATAAATAACGGTTTTGACCAACACTACTACTCAATACCAAAACATCATTTACTTATGCATATTAAATATGAATATTTACTACAATCAAACAGCTTTCAAAAAGAACAAAGGCGAATAAAGTTGGAACAAGAAAACCGAATGTTGTGTGCAGAGTATGACAAAATATGTATGTTGTTTCCATTATTTGGTCGGTAAAAGTGAAATTTTGCTTTTGCTAGAACAAATGGAAAAACCAATACGACGAAAAGAAATCCACCGTTCGAGGGAAATATAGGCCAAACGAATTTATAATAACTATAAATCGTTTTTTTTTTCTGAGCGATAAGGGGAATTATTTTTTAAGGGTTTGAAGTGGAAAAATACCTACTTTAAATAGTAAACTTTAATGGGAGGTATTTTAGTTTTAGTAAAGATGCCCACTAGGTTAAATGTAGCCAATAAATAGTCGCTGTAATGAATAATGATATACAAATAAAATACTGTATGGATCTGTAATAATGACCACTGAAGCAAAATATCTGAGATCTCAAGTGTGGCAAATTATTTTGCATATGTGGCCTCTAGTCTTTGAGCAAATGTCTATAGAACTGCGTGCTTGTGTCAGAGAATATGTAATAATACTACGTATAGAATTGACACTTCGACGTCCCGCCCGATTTCCCCGCATCACTGGCAGATAGCTGATGTATTAAGGAGTAACTTAGGCTACTTTTGTACTAGCTGCGCATAATCATAAATTTTCACGCGGACGAAGTCGCTGGCACAGCTAGTCCCTACTTCCCTACTTATCTTAATATATAAAAATCTCGTGTCACAATGTTTGTGTCCTCAATGGACTCCTAAACCACTTAACCGATTATAATAAAATTCGCACACCATGTGCAGTTCGATCCAACTTGAGAGATATGATAGCTTACATTACGCTATGACTAATAGGAGCAGAGCAGCGCGGGCGAAGCCGAGGTGGGCCGCTAGTAATATTATAAATGCGAAAGTAACTCTGTCTGTCTGTCTGTCTGTTACCTTTTCACGTCCTAACGACTGAACCGATTTTAATTAAATTTGATACAGAGCTGGAGCTGACTTTGAGAAAGAACATAGGCTTAGTTATCTATAAAACGACATCCACGCGGGGCAAAGCCGCGGGCAACTGCTAGTTTATTATAAAAGCCTGCTATTTTTCCATTATCATTAGAGCACTAGACATACAGTATCAAATAATCTAAACGGGCTCATATTATCCGTGAATATTAAAAAAAAAATCAAGTAGGTATAACAAAATGTAACCGATATGAATAGCGATAACAGTAGTGATAAGTCTGTTGCGTGTTGAAAGTATTACAACTATGACCTTTCTCAATGTACGACCTGTGAAAAATAAAAATAAGCAAGTCTAGTAGTAATTCAAGTGTAAATGTAATACATGAATATTGAATGTCATTGTATTGTACCTTTCTTGGAATTTTTTGTAGATAGGAATGCGTATTGAATTTTTATGCGTACAACACGCCCGCCGATTTATTCGTGGAATATACTTAACACGTTTGAAATTTTACGTTAATATAACTTACGATATTTTAACCAAATAAACGTAACTTCACGCCTGTAATCCCCGAAGGGGTAGGCAGAGGTAAATGCATGCATTCAAGCATACATGCAAACACCCACGATTCGCCGGTTATGTTTTGGCCCATATAACAGGTGGCGAGCCTGTTGACATATCCGGGCATATTACCAAACTTCGAGGTACTGGGAAATTTCCAGAAAATGGGAAACGCCCAATAGAACCAGAGATAAAGGACTTTTAAACCATCATCTCTGATAACCTTCTACCCGGGAATCGAACCCAGGACCTCAGCGTAGTAGTAGTGGAACCAAATAAAATAAATAGATAAATGCCTGTGACATACAGAGCAATACTGCGTATGTTGTTTCGTTATACTCTAGGGTCATCAACAAAATCGTTGCAGCCGATTAACGTCTACTGCTGAACAAAGGCCAACCAACAAACAATCTTGGACCGCCCTCATCACACCTTCCCCAGATAGTCCACCTCATGGGAGACCTGCCTACTGTAAGGTTTACTGGTGGTTAAACTCTAGTGCTGAAGCTCGCGGGTATAAACACCACCGCATTATCCAATACTTACCACTAAATCACACCAAAACTAATCGGACACTCAGGTAAAATTCCATACAAACGCTTATCCTGGTTACCTATTACACAGGACATCAATCAGGACACACAAAGTTGTCCGCTCGCAACCTCAGTGCACGAGACCACAGGCTGCTGGCATGGTACTCAAGGGGAGGTGCGGGCTGCAAGAGGGGAATCAGACGGGGCGTCGAAGTGTCCATTCTATTCGTAGTATTATTACATACTTGCTGTTACCCGCGGCTTCGCCCGCGTGGATGTCGTTTTATAAATAACTAAGTAGCCTATGTTCTTTCTCGAAGTCAGCTCTATCTCTGTACCAAATTTCATTAAAATCGGTTCAGTCATTTGGACGTGAAAAGGTAACAGACAGACAGACAGGGACAGACAGAGTTACTTTCGCATTTATTATATTAGTAGGGAAGTAGGGATTCTGTCTAAATCATAATGTTCAGCTCTATCGTATTCCGGTCAGTAAGTATTAGGTATACGGTCCTGTAATTTCTGGCACAAAGATATTACACTCAGACTCGGCACTCAGGGGCGGCAATAAAACATTAAAATCTCTGTTTTCATATAGATAGGCACCAGTATTCGCTTACCGTCAACATGAACTGTGTGCAATTCATTACATTAAAAAAACCGGTTAAGTGCAAGTCGGACTCGCGCACAGACTTATACAGCACCGCTTTACCCATCTACCACCAAATGGTAGTGTTCAGCACTCTCGTCTTCCGGTTAGATAGCAATGTATAGCCCCGTCATAACTCAGGGGTAGCAACGCATCTGTAGTTTGACCTCCGGTTTTTGTGTAGATATCTAATAGGCTGCAGTGATCACTTTACATCCATGTGAACTGCGTGCTTGTTTGTCACCGCCGTTGTATTTATTACGAAAAAGATTGTACGCTCATTTTTAACTTTATTTAAAAAGTGGCATAAGAACTTAAAGCATTCACGGCCCAGTTACTTGATAAAGAACAAAGTTTTGATACATACAAATAATTGAAGTCAATAGGCGTAGCCCGCTCGCGGTTCGTTGCGGCCGCCATCCAATTTACCTTTGAGCTTCATGTGCAAAAGCTGAATCTATGGAAACCGGTGCTTGGGCATAAAGTTTGTAACAATACGATAAGTTTGTAGGTAAAATTTGAAATTACTCTGTTGATGTAGGATTAAGGCATTAAACTTAGCCGCGTTTCGTTTAAACATACGTTAATGTTGATTTGAAGCCCTTCGTTATATAATGTACGAGCAACTAAAAGCTTCTTACACATTGCTTTTTGCTGTATAAATATAAAGCGATGTCGGCCCCAAAAACATAAACTTAAAATGTAAAAAAAAAAACGAGTATATATGTTATTTTAAGTAATGTCTTTACAAATACATAAAATTGGAGTGTCTGTTTGTAATATAAAAATAACCGCTTTTTACTAAGCATATTATGTATGTATACACGGTACACATAACAAAACAACATTTTTTTCAATTTTGTCCGACTGTCTATCTGTTTGGCGGGGCTAATCTTGGGAACGGCTGGACCGATTTTGACGCGACTTTCACTGGCAGATAGCTGATGTAACTTATGCTACTTTTATGCTAGCTGCGCCTACGACTTCGTCCGGGTAGATACTGAACGATGATAAATTATCACGCGGTCGAAGTCGCGGGCGCAGCTAGTAATAAATAAAAAAAAATACTCGCGGTAGAGCTCTAGTGATGGAGCTCGCGGGCGTAGGCACCACTGCATTACTAATATACTTGCCGCTAAATGGTAGTGTTCAGCACTATCGTGTTCCGGTCAGGTGGTAAGGCACGGCCCTGTAATTTCCGGCACTGAGGCATAACACCTTAGGCCTCAGAAGTGGTAACGCATCTGCATTTTGACATTTTGACATCGGTCTTTGTGTAATATCTATACTGCAGTCATCACTTATCATCAATGTGAACTGCATACTAGTTTACCACTTCCATTACATAAAAAAAACCACCAGTTGGCACCTGGTAAAGAACAATTTTTGATCCCAGTTTTTATAGTAATTTGGTATTTTTGTACATAACTTTAAAAAAAAATAAAAAATATGACTAACATGTCCACCAAAAATAGTTGTCGAAGTATTCATCGAGAACTATTTTACAGCTATGTATAGTACTCAAGTAAGTACAGGAAAGTGCCCTATGAAGCGGAACTCATGTGAATGCGACTGGCACTTTACCGATCCTTTCATGCTCTTCACCAGGACATTAAGTATAAAAATGAAGTCAAAACTGTCTTGTAACTCTTTAAAAGTTGTGAGCTCTCATGCGCAGCAAAGTTCTAAATAAGTCTGTAACTCGGTAGAAACTTTTAAAAATATTCCAACGCTCTGAAACTATAAAACAAAACATCGCTGTCGCCCAGAAATTGATTTTTACTTTCAAATTTGAATAATTTCTTTTTAACGGTCGGTCAGATAGACTTAAGTATGATCCTACTTGTATGTCTGTCTGTCTATCTGACTTGGCGAATTTGCTACAAAACTACCAAAGCAAGTAAAGATATGCATATGAGTTACCCAAACTAAGTGGATGATGTATAACGTTAATTTTTAAACTTTAAAATATGAACACGATTTTTGTGGTTAAATAAGATTATTATCAAAAAGTTGTCAAAGTGGGTACCTACGTTATATAACAATATTCAATTTATACCTGGGGTATTTAGTCTGAACGCCCCAAATCGAAAAGCCCACGGACCATTCGATTCGTAAACAAGAATGGTCTACATTCCAAAGGACCAGTGAGTCTTTTGTCCAGCTATGTACATCTTTACACTAAAATGACGATGATGAATGATACAGGAAAGTAATTACATAATATAGTTAAACAAATGAAAATAGTAAAATAACGAATAATCACTTTTATTTTTTTCAAAGCCTCACATTGCACTCAAAGAACGTGCTTGAATTTAATTGTACCTCAGCAACCGTTAAAGTTTGAAGTAGAAACCTAAGCACAAAGTTTAACTAATTCCTGTATTTTTGTTACATAGTTGTAAGCCATGCGTTTCAAATAACAAGTTAATTTAACAATTTCATTTTTGAAGTAACGAAAATATGGAATACTAAATTTACGATTATGATGATCTAAGGCGCTACAGCCCAGGGTGGGCCTTGGCCTGGTTAAGAATTTTCTTCCAGTCCGGTCTGTTTTTGGCTCTTTCTCTCCAATTCCTTACACCCAGCGTTTTCAGGTCCTGCTCTTCTCCGTCTAGCCATAGTTGTTGACATAAGAGGTCAAAGCCGCCGGGCCTGTGACGTGTTCGTAAGTTCCATGTACATAATCTAAATTCGTTTTCCGTTTTTGAATAGCCAGGTCGTTTAATTTATATTCTTTTCCTTTCACAATCAGGTTGGTTTCAAGTGAGTGAGTGATTAGCTCCCTGCACCCTAGACCCATGGTGGAGCTGCCACCTTTGAGCGCTGGGCCTCACTCCGTTTCATATCGGGTTGCGTCCCTACCGAGCGAACAGGTTTTAAGGCGCCTGTGACTCGCCTTTCGCCCTTGGTCCTTAGCATCTGCGATCTTGAACTGGATGGTGAGCGTGCCGAGACTCGGTCGCAGACGGTCCCGGGGAGTACGACGAGGACGTGGACACATCGGACTGGTTGGTACCCGCATTCTTGTATACATCACCATCAATGTACTACGGAAAGACTCTGGGCATTTTCTAAAGGTTCACTGCGTCGGCTCAGCGAGACCCCACCCATACTTCAATACCAACTTCACCCCCAAATCTACGATTATAACTCATATAAATTTACTGGCGGTAGAACTCCAGTGAGCTTCAGTGACTCACTGCTAAGTGGTAGTATTCAGCGCTATCGTGTTCCGGTCAAATGGTAATGTACCACCCCGTAATTTCCGGTGCAGAGGCATAACAACATAATCATCGGGAATGGTAACGCATCATCGCATTTGACGACCCGGTTAGTCCAGCGGTGTGAGATGACCGTTTGATTCGAAGGGTCGCGGGTTCGATCCCCGCACCGGGACAAATATTTGTATGGCCTACAGATATTTGTTTCGGGTCTGGGTGTTTGTATATGTGTTGTATGTGTACAACGGCACCCACGACACAGGTTTATACCTACTGTGGGGCTGTGAGTGTAAGCGTATTTTTTATTTTTTATCAGTTCTCTCATCTCCATTGATATCTTTGGTTTTAACCGAAACCGTTTTATCGGACTTCACTTAGTCCGAGTATTTGCAGGTTGTATCTGAACATTTCAGCCTCTGCTTGAGCTAAACTGTCATTTACATTCCAGTAAGCAATTTGTGTCCGTATTTCCATACCCTTGGTATAACGTCAGCTCGGTTTTCCTGCGCTTATGTTTCGTTAATCAGTAATTTTCGAGCAAGCAGCTGATTAATCCACTATGCCTTGTACATTAGCGGGGCTGCCGCCTCAAGAGCTTTACGAACACGCTCGGTTTTTTCGGTAAGGTTCGTTCTGTTTTCAGTCTCAGCCATAGATTTATTATCTACTTAGTATTATACATCTATGGTCTCAGCTCAGTTGCAATACTTAGGCAGTGGACACGCGGTTGTGTGGTCACAGCCAGTTCCCAGTGTGGCTGACGGGGACGTAGAGGACTGGCTGTACTTTTGGTATGGAGTTCCACTGCCAATGCAGCAGATGATTTTAATTGGCTTTCCGAGGATAGCGTTAACCTTACTACATCAATATTTCCCACCAATACCATACCTCAACTTCCCACCCCAATTCATACAATTAGAAACATAATATCTTTGGGTATACCAATGTACAGTCAACCAAAATAGCGAAGGTGTTTAATCGGCTTAATTTAATGCGTATTACGCATACCTATTACCCAATTAGAAATGGTATTAATAGACATATGACGTTAAAGACTCTTGAAATAAAATGCTATGTGACTGTACAACGCGTGAGACATAATACACATACATTCTATTGAGTGATGTTTGAGTATTCGGCCCTAACTCTCGTAATTAAAATCTAAAACTGTGTAAAACTTCACTATTATCACCGTAATTTATCATCTACAACGTTGAAGGAGGAACGAACAGCATCAGAGCATATAATAACACTGGATTGCAAGTGATCTAACGAAGAAACGTATGTGGAATAATTAACACTTATATCACCATACTGAGGTTAGAAACCATATTTGTTTTTGCTCTACCTACATACGGCTAATAAACTAGTTTAGGCTTAAGGCCGTGTCATCTGAACCACAGACCAACAACAAGCATAAGCGTCTGTCAACTGTCACCTTACGTCAGTGCCTGTGTCACTGCGTTCCGTTTCATCCATCGATCATTTCAATTATAATTGATGGTTTCATATGAAAATATTTTGGAGTCACCAACATCAAACGTTTTAAAGTGATTAAATTAACCTAATCAATAAATTAAAATGTCACCACCGACAAATGCTTGTGCAGGTTGACGTTGCACTATTATAGCCAAACAATTTATGAAATGCTCGAAATGTGGATTAAAATTTGATCTCGACTGCGCTAACGTAGCTGTTAAGAGATTCCAGTATATGACATCAGAAATTAAGCAATCTTGGAAATCTCCTGAATGCCGCAGTACAGAGCCTAAAACAGATAACAGTAACACTCCGATTCGTCCTGGTACACAGATCCAGCAAGAAGTGGACAATATCACTGTGCGCAACGTTGACAAATTTCGGAGAAAATCGTCGGATGATGTGCCTGGCCCAGACTTCGTGGGTACCAACGACATACGTACTATCATTAGAGAAGAGTTACGCAATGTTCTGAATACAACTCTAAAAGCCACCCTCGAGGAAGTTGTTTTGGACAAATTTGAGACTCTGAATGAGAAGATCTGCGCAATGGAAACTACAATGAGTTTTTTTAACACTCAATATGAACATTTGAAGACAGCCCTAGATAACAAAGTTGATACCATAAATTAATTGCAGAAGCACAACGAGATACTGCAATCCACTGTTAAAGATTTAACACACAGACTAAGTGACATCGAACAACAAATGCGGGTAAATAACGTTGAGATTAATGGAATCCCTGAGCACTCCAGTAAAAATCTATCAAACACCCTAACTCAGTTAGCAAAGACAGTGGATTACCCATTGGAATGCAGCGATCTGGTACTCGTCACACGGGTGGCTAAATTACAGAAAGACAACCCGCGGCCCCGTACTGTCGTTGCCAAATTTTGTACTCGTGCTATCAGGGACGGTCTATTTGCCGCTGTTTCAAAATACAACAAGGTCAACGCCGCAGAAAAGCTGGGTTCTCATCACTTGGGTCACGGTGGTCCACGTGTTCCTGTCTTTGTGTCAGAGCATCTTAGTCCGTCAAACAAACATCTACATGGAGCTGCTAGACTAAGGGCTAAAGAATTGCAATATAAATTTGTGTGGGTTCGCGATGGACGAATTTACGTCAGGAAAAATGAAACCTCATCGGCAATCTACATTCGTAACCAGGAGAATCTGAAACTTATCTGCTAATTATTAGAAGCGGCAGCAAATGTTTTATTTTCTCCGGTTACAAAATTCATCATATACTATCAAAATATTAGAGGAATGCGTACAAAAACTAACAAGATAAGGCAAGAAATTTCTAAGTATGACTACGACTTTATAGTATTCACTGAAACTTGGTTGATACCAGAAATTCAAGATACTGAGTTTATTGATCAGCGCTACAACGTTTTCAGAAGAGATCGATCACCTACTGACGGCGGCGGAGGTGTGCTTATAGCTGTAAAAACCAAGCTTAAGTCATCGCGAGTCCAAATATGGGAAACCATATATGAAGACATTTGGATACAACTTGATTTGCAAGGTCACAATAACAATTTAAAAAGATTAGGTATTTGCTGTGTCTATCTTCCTTATCCGAAACAAAATATCTTAGAAAGTTTTTGTAATAATGTAGCAAGTGTTATGCAATCGATAGATGATGTCCTGATAGTTGGCGATTTTCACTTAAAAGACATTTGTTGGACACAAGATAATAACTCAAATATAGCCATCCCAGAAAATCATGGATACTCCCTTGGACAGACACTGAGCTATTTCATAAACCTAAATAGTTTAAATCAATTTAATTACATAAAAACGCAAATAATAGAAATCTAGACTTAGTGCTGAGTAATGTCAACAGTGTAACACTTGAAAAGCCAATGGATCCCTTAAGTAAATTGGATAGTCACCATCCTACACTTTCGATCTCAATAGATCTTAACATATCGATATTATCAAGACAAACACTACCAAAATTCAACTTTTTTCGCGCAGATTACATTAAAATTAAAGAAGAATTGAGGAGAATAAATTGTCCTTTCAACTTTAACGATGCTGTAAACGTTGATGGGATGATTGAGAAATTTTATGACATACTGTATTATATTATTGGACAACATGTGCCTAAATCGAAACCAAGATCACTAGTAACACTGTTGATAAAATAAATCAATATACCTTTGATACACCTGCAAATATAAAGTCTCATCAATTATTAAAATAAACTTTACAGAAAAAACAATACTCAAAGCTATAAAAAAACTTGATTCATCTAAAGGTGCCGGTCCAGATGGATTGCCTCCCTTGTTTGTTCGAAGATGAGCTGTGGAACTTACCTTCAAAATGGAAAGAGGCGCGGAACGTACCAGTTTACAAAAAAGGAGATAAAGTTAATGTTAAAAATTACCGTCCTATTTCCATATTGAGCACTTTCTCTAAGCTCTTTGAGTCTTTAGTTTGTGACGTGCTTAAAAGCCATATGATGCCCTTATTGAACCCAATGCAGCATGGATTCACAAGCGGGAAATCAGTTTCTACAAATATGGTGGAATACGTTTCCTACCTTATTGAAAATGTTGACAAAAGAACCCAAGTGGATGTCATTTATACGGACTTTAGTAGTGCATTCGATAAAGTGAATCATTTTCTCTTACTGAATAAACTATTAACATTCGGATTGTGTGGCTCATTGCATCACTGGTTTACTACGTACTTGATGGGTAGATTGCTGACAGTGGTTACAAATGGCTATTCGTCAAAGCCATATGTGGCAGCCTCAGGCGTGCCTCAGGGCTCGCATCTGGGTCCAATTTTGTTTCTTGTATTTATTGATGATATTGTAAATTGTATGAAATATAGTGAGTACTCATTATTTGTAGATCACATGAAAATTTTTAAGCCAATTTTATCTATTAGTGATTCAGGAAAGTTGCAGGAGGACTTGGATCGAGTTAATACCTGGTGCACAAAGAACTTCATGGTTATCAATCCTAGTTAATGTTTTCACATCAAGTTCACAAGAAATAAAAATATAATACAATCACAATACAAAATAAACAATGTCTTACTGGACGAAGTTAAACAAATTCGTGACCTAGGTGTAACTATGGATAGTAAGTTGAGTTTTATCCCACACTATGAGGCAATAGTCGGCAAATCTTTACAAATGCTTGGATTTATAAATCGCAATGCTAGTGATTTTAAGAATGTCAAAACTCTTGTGACACTATACAATGCACTTGTTCGTAGCCACCTAGAATTTGTAAGTGTAGTGTGGAACCCGTGTTATCTAAAGCATTCGGATATAATTGAACGTGTTCAAAGAACTTTTACGCGACATTTAGCCTTAAAAACGCCTATAACAGATTTACTTACTTACTTTTTTTTTTTTAATTTTAGATACAGAAGCAAATACGCAGATCGTTTGTCAAAATTTAAACTTACGTCTCTTGCTGATCGTCGTGAGATGCTGGATCAAATTTTCTTGCATAAAATCATTCACGGGGGAGTTAAATTTAAAAATATTATTGAAAAAATTAAAATGATTGTACCAAGGCCTAATTTTCGCAAGAAACTAAAAAAAAATTACGCTGTGCCTCGCGCGCAAACCAACCTTGGTGTAAACGCGCCACTTTCCCGTATGCTTTCTAGTTACAATAAAATATGTAGCAAGTGTGATCTGGATATCCACCATGACTCTCTAATTAAGTTTAAAAATAAACTGCAGTCATCCTATCACTGTAAAAATCCATCCCATTCAAATTAAAATAATATAAGTATTAAAATATAATTAGTTAAGTTTATAACACATTTAGATGTTTACATCAATAAGTGTTGTGTTCACCTGTAATTGGGTTGCATGCTAGATATGTCACATCAATTGTTAACTATTATTTTTTCTATTCAATGTGAACATGTAACCTGTTGGTGTACCTAATAAACAAAAAAAAAATACACCTTAGCTTGTACCTACTTTAAATTTGTAGGTAGTGAAGAAATTAAGTTATACTTCAAAAACTCTTTTGTTACCGACTCATTGTGTTACTGAGTGGCTGACAGAGAAAGTACTGCCGTAACTACAGGAATAAAAAAAAGGCTTGCAAGGTTCCTGAGGGAGTGTAAAGAAGCACTGGTGGAAGAGCTCCAGTGACGGAGCTCGCGGTCGTAAGTATCACCGCATTATCTAATATACTTGCTGCTAAATGGTAGTGTTCAGCACTATCGTGTTCCGGTCAGGTGGTAATGTACGGCCCCGTAATTTCCGGTACAGAGACATAGCACCTTAGGCCTCAGGAGTGGTATCGCATCTGCATTTTGACCTTGGTCATTGTGTGGATGTCTATAGGCTGCAGTCATCACTTAACAACAATGTGAACTCGTGCTTGTTTGCCATAACATAAAAAAAAATCAAAGATATATGCGCGTGGAAATCCGTAAGCAATAAAAAGTTAGTATATTTGTATTCCCAGTAAGCTAGTTAAACATAACTTCATATAAAGCTATTTAAAAATATTATAAAACAAAGGGATTGTTGGAAATTTAATATTTTTACTTCACAAAGTTATTCATTTAAATTCATACAACCGTTAAAGCAGGATTTACTGAAATATTAACCTGCATTTTTAAGCGTTTAGCCCGTGTTACCAAAGTTTCATGCAAAATTGCTACGAAACAGTTTGCTGTTTACCATCTGAAACACGATGTTTACTGCACTTTCTAAAATGCGGTCAACTCACTGTAGTATAATTTTGTTTGATTTTATTAATTTCACTGGACTATGGCAAAACTGCTTAATTTGTTTTTTTTTAATGTTATTGAATTGGCAAACAAGCATACAGTTCACATTGATGTTACGTGATGACTGCAGCATATAGACACCCACACAAAGACCAATGTCAAAATCCAGATGCGTTGCCTCTCATGAGGCCTAAGGTGTTATCCCTCTGTTCCTGAAATTACATTATGATAGCAGGCTATTAGTAGACTTATATACAACTAGCTGTTGCCCGCGGCCCGCCCGCATGTAAGTCGCTTTTCGCGTAACCTGTGGAAACTCATCAAATCATCCCATGGCATCCCACAGGAATTTTTTTTTTCGGAGTAAAAAGTAGCCTATAATCTATGTGAGGTAATACCCTATCCGTATAACAAATTTAATCAAAATCCGTTACGTAGTTTCGGCGTGATTGACGGACAAACATCCAAACAAAGAAACTTTCACATTTATAATTTTGATAGTGTGATTGCAGCTAAACAGGAGTCTTCAGCGCTATCGTGTTTCAGTCAAGTGATAATTTGGCTCCGTAACTCCCATCACAGAGTCGCAACAGATCAAACCTCAGGAGTTGCAATGCTAACATTAATATGTCTAGTTTTATACCGATTTCAATAAAGGAAGAGTTTTGACTGTATAAATGTTTTTATTAAAGTATCAGTCTTCGAATGTATACCGATTTTGAACATTTTTGTAAAGTTTGAAAGCCAACCTATCTTAAAACAAAATATTTCCAATTGCACCCGTGGAGTTCAGAAACGACCAATGAATGAAGATTCTCTGTCCTAACCATAAGTCACAACAAACTACATAAGACAATTAATTAAGGCTAAGCTTTTTAAAACAATTGGCAATTGAACCTTGTCTTACCAGCCTCCATAATATTGGTGTTGGGTGTTTACGCAACACTCGAATCGCACCTGATTAAATCCATGAATCGGAAAAGACATTTCTTGGCGCTCGTTGTTCAATTAGTTTAGAATATCACCTAATAATTACAATTCACAAAAATTCTACTACGATTACGCCACTCAAAGCCTTTCCTGCGTGCAACGTGTGACGTGCATGCGGTCGTGTTACGTCAGCGGCCGCCTGTTTGTATACCGTTTTGCTGCACGTCCGCACATCTCACCTTGCGGTTTTTCACTTAACAAGGTTGTTTGCTTAACTATAAATTACGATTTTTTTTTTATGTTATGAAGGCGGCAAAGCGGCCTGTTCATATGATAGTAAGCGAATACTGCAGCCATGCAGCCAGTAGACATGCACACAAAAACCAGAGACCAAAATAAAGACGAGTTGGCACTCCTGAGACCTTACCTCTTGTTGGTTTACCTCTTTGATAATTGACCGCAACCTTTAACACACATCCGACGGCGATGCGATAGACTAGGTAATGCGGTGGTACCTGCGGCCGCGATCACCGACTTTGGAATTTTACCACGCAAATTAAGATCTTTTTTTCTTGCATCTTAATATTTAAATAGATGAGACTCGATATTTATGTGTTTACAAACTCGACAATATAATGTTCATATCAATATATAGACTTTTAGTCGATAAATTGATATGAACATTCACTTTCAATAACAATCGTAGCTATCAGTTTTTTTTTACACCAGTTACAGTTACAGAGCTTCGCTTTACGTTACACGATACACCGCATACACGAGCACGCATGCGGTCATGTGTCTTCAACTCGCTTTGCCGACCGCCTGTTGTGAGTTTGTACTATGCTTTGCTGCACGTCCGCATATCTCACCTTGCGGTTTAGGTACGCTTAACTAGGTTTGTGCTCGCCATTTCATTCAAGAATCAGTTTCGAAATAAAAGGTGATTGATTTCTTTTCACACACAAATTTAGCTATGTCCACCAATTCAATAAGCAGTGCATAATGTGTGGCAAACTTGCATTAACAAATTGCGTGAATATTGCTTCAGTTACACCAGTCACGATACTGTTTGCACGAGCATGCGGTCGTGTCGCTTCATCGACCGCCTATTTGTACACGGCTTTGCTGCACGTCTTCACGTATCACCTTGCGGTTTACACTTAACTAGGCGGTGCTTACAAATTAATTTGAGAATCAGTTATTACATAATAGGTGGATTAGTTTTAACTTTCTACCTTTGTGGAATGCTCCCTACAAATTTCCACCCCCCACTTTGGGAGATGTGGAAGATATTACCAATTTTTCGCTTTCCACCTTGAACACTGCGGAAAGCCCAATACCTCTACAAATTTCACCGCCTTCCTTTTTAAGGGGATAAAAACAGTTTTCTTAAAAAAAAATGTTTTGTTTGTCAGACTCAAGTAAAGAGTACGCATACCGAGTTTTAACTTTCTACCTTGAAAATTGTGGAACGCTCCACACAGGTTTCCACCCCCTATTTTAGGGGGGTGAGGGAATACAAGGAGACAAAAAGTAGCCTATGTCACTCCCCACCTCTTCAAGTATCTCTACATAAAAAATCACACCAATCCGTTGCTCCGTTTTGACATAAAATATGGACAAATAAACACACTATCATATTTATAATATTAAATTAATTAAAAAGTTGGATATGGATACTGATATCAGTATTCACAAAACATACGTCTTGTGTCTTTTTTGTGAATATGGTGATTGTAATATTTATTTTCCGCAATAACACATGCGAGTGAACTTTAGAAATTGAAGAAAAAACGGAAATAAAAATTTGACTTAGGGCAGGAATCGAACCTGCGACCTCAGGATAACCAGTCCAGCCGCTTTACCACTAAGCTACCGAAGTCCCACACCGATGCGTCAAATTTTGCTTTCCCTTTTTGATTTTTAACCGATTTAACCGGTTATCCTGAGGTCGCAGGTTCGATTCCTGCCCGAAGTAAATTTTTTCTTTCTGTTTTTTCTTTAATTTCTAATATGGGGATTCATAAAAATCAATCGATCCTTTAAATTATTAAAGGATGACTTCGCATATTAATGCGAAGTCATCATAGATAAATTAGCACAACGAACCTTCACAAATCGGTGGTAAGATAAATTCCTATTCAATCCGTTGTACAATTTGTAAAAAAAGGTAAATTAAATTGACTTACTACATAGTAGTAATACGTCCTCTGAAAATATTTAAGTGTGGTATCGAATTCAGTAATACAAATGGTCTGTACCTTACACAATATACGTCGCAAAGCCAGACTTTCATTTCATCGGCTTGATGTCGGTCGTTTTATTGTTACGAACCCAGTCACGTCGCTATTTTTGAATGACACCACCCTTTTTTATTAAAAGATTCAAGTATCCAATCTTTCTTACTTTTTTTCTTCGGTTGCATTTATCAAAGTAACGTTATTTCTACTTCTTTCTATTTTTGAAGGCAACAATTGTGCATTTATTTTTATCTGTATCAGTAAATTACCATTAGTATAACTTCAGCTATAAGAGATGCTGATACGTGGAAATCAATGAAATTCATTATAATATCTATACAAAGTAAATTATCATATCTGCCTATCACAAACACCGTACTTAAAAGGGTAAGAAGTAAGATAAAGTTGGTAAGAAAATCAATACATAATAATAAGACCGTAAAAACGAGTGTCTTTAAATTAAACATTTTCCCGAAAAACTGAAAGCGGGCGATTAAAGAAGAGTAACCGTGAGTTTGCATTGATGGAACATTCTCATAAAAACATGTTAAAATGATAGGTTTGACAGCAGTGCCATTATTACATATTCTCTGGCAGTGCGAAAGCTAGCACCAACAAGACATTTATCGCAATACATACTTTATGCGATGAGTTGCGAAACCTCATCATACGTATTTAATGTTTTTAGTGCAAACTAGGGGACATAACAGACACCAAATTTTTGTCCGACAAAACAAATGATATCACCCTTTTTTATTAAAAGATTCGATTATCCAATTTTTCCTACTTACTATCATCAGTTGCATTTGTCGGAACTACATTATTTAGGTTTTCTGCAGTTTTGTGGATTTGGAGAAAGCGTTTGATAGAGTATTACGAAAGGAGCTGTGGGACTTTTTGCCCGAGTATGGTATTGATGGCAGTCTCCTCCGTGCAATACAGTCCACGTATGTGGGCTGTCAAGCATGTGTGCGGGTAGATGGTAACATGTCACTCTGGTTTGATGTTAACATCGGTGTCAGGCAGGGTTGCGTGCTTTCGTCTAGGCTGTTTATCATATATCTGGACAAATGCCTCCAGAGGGTGAAGTCGATGGATGTGGGAGTGCGTATGGGTGACTTAGTGGTGAACTGTCTGCTTTACGCAGATGATGCGGTAATTGTTAGCTCTACACCATCTGGGCTACAGGCACTAGTCACAGTCATGAAAGAGGATTGTATGGAGAAAGGCTTACAATTGAATGTGGATAAAACTAAAATAATAGTATTTGAAAGAGATGAGCAGAGAACAAATGCAAGGGTAGTAGTAGATGATGCAGTGTTAGAACAGGTGGATGAAATTGTATATCTTGGATGTGCTTTTAGCAAGGATGGTAGGTATATCACTGACATAGAAAGAAGAGTGCTTACTGGGAATTGCGTGAATGGAGCGTTGGGTAAGCTGCTAGAATCTAAACATCTCAGCCAGCGAGCTCGACTAGCCGTACATAATGCTGTACTTACTCCAACGCTTTTATATGGAAGCGAGAGCTGGGTATGCAGGAAAGAGCATGAAAGTAAGTTGAACGCGGTCGAGATGAGATCATTGCGCAAGATCTGCGTGTATCACTCACCGATCGTGTTCGTAATGAAGATGTAAGAAAGAAGCTTTGTGTAAATGATAGTATCGGTGTAAAAATGAAAAAAGGCATGCTCCGATGGTTCGGGCATATAGAAAGAATGTCGAATGAGCGAATGACTAAACAGATATACAATGCGAATGTGGATGGTTGCAGAGGCCCAGGAAGACCAAGACTGACCTACCATGACCAAATAGGTAGAGTTCTGCCTGATGGTGGGATCAAAAGTCTTAGCAATCGGCGTGCATGTATGAAGAGAATGATGAAAGTAGACGAGGCACGAGAGGTTTGTCAGAACCGGGATATCTGGCGCTCTACACTCTCTGCCTACCCCGTTAGGGATCTGGCGTGAAGATACATATATATATATATATATGTATCTTCACGCCAATTCACTATATATATATACATTATTTTTATTTCTTTCTGTTTGAAGGCAACTATTGTCCATTTTTTTATCTGTGTCAAAAATAACCATAATAATCATCATCATCATCATCACTTCAGCCGAAAAATGTCCACTGCTGGACAAATTCTTCCCCAGAAACGCCCCTATATAACAGTGTCGTGCGTCATTAGTGGAGAATATACCATAATCACCACACTTGACAGGCAGATTGCCGATCGCAGTGCCAGTAAGTATTTCGCGGACCGCTGCTGCCCATCCCGCATTATACGATATTTTTGCTACCGCCCTATTGGAATGGTCTGACCGCCATTGTTCGGTTGACTGCACTCAAGGAAGAATCCGCCTCGATGGCGGTGGAATCGTCACGTCCCGACAACTTTCATAATAATATGCGAAGTACATAATCTTATCTGCCTAGCACAAATATGAACATATTTCCGTTGCATAATTTGTAAAAGAAAACACTTTACTGGTGGTAGAGCTCCAGTTACGGAGCTCGGGGGCGTAGGCACCACCGCATTATCTAATATACTTGCCGCTAAATGGTAGTGTTCAGCACTATCGGGTTCCGGTCAGGTGGTAATGTAAGGCCCTGTAATTTCCGACACAGAGACACCTTAGGCCTCAGGAATGGTAACGCATCTGCATTTTAACCTTGGTCTTTGTGTGGGTGTCTATAGGCTGCAGTTATCACTTAACATCAATGTGAACTGCATGCTTGTTTGCCACTTCCATTACATTTAAAAATATATAAATGTTGAATGTGGCATTTATAAACACATCCGCGGAAAATACTTAAGTTAGGTATCGATTTCAGTAACACAAATGGTCTGTACGTTATACAATATACGTGGTGCTTGCCAAGTTAGAGTTTCATCTCATCGGCTTGACGTCGGTCGTTATTGTTGCGAACCAAGTCACGTCGCTGTTTTTGAATGACAGCAGTTTTTTTATTAAAAGATTCTAATATCCAATCTTTCTTCCTTTCTTTCTTTGGTTGCCTTTGTAGATTTGTTCCATTATTTCCAATTCTTACATAGTTTAAATACAAATATTGCGCTTGAAGTAGAATTAGTATAAGATTAAATATACCTATAATTTCAGCTACGAACGATTCTGTTGTAATTATTTAAAGATTCTAATATCTAATCTTTCTTACTGCCTTTCTTAGGGTGCCTTAATAGGAGTTGTTCCGATTACCGTCACAGTTTGAATACAAATATTGCGTCCGAAGGTGATGTTGTGTGTGTGGTGGGATTGGAAGGGCATTATTCATTATGAGCTATTACCACCAGGCAGGACTATCGATTCTGAACTCTACTGCGAACAACTGATGAGATTAAAGCAAGAAGTTGAGAGAATGCGGCCGGAATTGATCAACAGAAGGGGTGTGGTGTTTCATCATGATAACGCTAGACCTCACACATCTATAGCCACTCAGCAAAAATTAAGAGAGTTTGGCTGGGAGATGTTGAGAGAATGCATCCGCCGTATAGTCCTGACCTTGCACCTTCAGATTTCCACCTGTTTCGGTCTCTTCAGAATTTTTTTTTTTTAAACATTTATTTACTAGAATGTAGTGGGTACATGTAGGTACAGATGGTGAGGTAATAACATTATAGCACTATCACATTCTACCATTACAATGGTGTGTAAAATATCCATAAACTTAATAAAATATGTCAAAATATTATTATTGTAATTCGAATATTTATAATTAATTAATGTCAAAGTTATTATTGCAAATTGTGGTCAATTAGATTTTATTAAAGCGATAAAGTTTATTGAAGATTTTAATAATTTAATATCAATATTTAGCATTATTTTAGTATAATAATAATAATATATATTTATTTAGTCAAATTATTGAGTCATTAATCAATCATAATATTGTTTTATGTGTCATATAATACTTTAGGTCATAAAAACAATGTTGATATAGCCATTGAGTCAGTTTTTTTTTTTAATAATGGTAATTGTGTTTCTTTAAGCGTCGTCGGTAATTTTTTATGCAATGTTAGGTTAACATCACGAGAGGACTGCCAAATCCACTTGTCGCGGTATTTTGATGAGAAGTCCCAAAATGTTTATAGCAATGGGATCATGTCCCTACCTACAAGATGGCAAAAGGTTATCGAACAAAATGGTACATACATACTTTAGTTAAATTTAAATAAAATATAATAAAAAAATGTTTTGAATTATCTTAAAAAATGCGAAGAAATTTTTTCCCCAACCTAATAGTTTATGAACGCATGCATAAATGTCAATCATTGTTTACAGATTTTGACAAAAAAATTGACAGCTCCGAAACTAAAGAACTTTTAGGGAAAATAACGCATTTTTCAAGTATTCGTAAAGTTTTGTTATTTTTAAGATGTATTCTGCTATTCGAGGCGGAGACAAATCCAACAAATTAAAAACCATAAAAATTGGTTCAGCAGATCTCGAGCTATAAGTGTTGTAACAAACCCGACTTTGTTTTATATATATATAGATTTAAGAAATAAGTTGTCCTCAATTTGTACGAACAGTATGCACACCCTATGCATACTTACCCTACCTCTACCTTCGGTTACACATAAAACACGAACCGAAAAAAGTGATGTAGCGTAAGTTACGCTACATCACGCGTAACTTGTGTGCCCTTATTTAACACTCGCTAGTATTAAGATAAATTTTTGTTTTCCACTATTTAATTTTTTAAAATTATTATTTATAATAAAAAGCACGTCTCATTAGAATTTTATTTTGGATAGACGTTAGTCTCATTTTCGTTTGTATTAACTGTTCACCAAATGGGTGACCATAATTTCCTTAACTGTAATTAACTTTGGGACAAAATATTACCTATATCAAAAATGACTGAAATCGATTCGGTTATTGATTCTGAACTAACTTGTCTCGGGTTGTACATTCAACCCTGTTACACGTTATAGAGGCGACCTGCAGCGGATTCGACTTGCAGATTTTGAATATAAGCGTTATAAACACTCCGGTGCCATTTTAAAAAGATTTCATGATATCGAATGCAGAGAAACGGATTCAAAAGTGCAAAAGTGCCATTCGGTTAGCAGTAAACATAATTTTAGGGTACAATAGCAGTCGCAGCATACAATCATGAGAGTTACGATCCACGTCTGGGTTTCGTACATTAATCACAGTTTTTATTTCTATCAAATATTGAAATGCGATCATTTTTCATATCAAACAAGCATACAGTTCACATTTATACAGTGTGTGAAAAGAGAAAAGTGTAGCCTATAAACATGTTCGTAAAAACTAGAGCTATCAATGTAAATTTATTGCATCATGGGACATAGTACTGCTGAAATAATAAGAAGCGCGCATGGCCCCGCAGCTGGTGTAGATCGGAAGCGATCTATTCGGTTAAGCAATACGGGCGCGGTCGGGTGTGTGATGGGTGACCGCTAGTAACAAATTAAAATGCGCGTTGCCGTGCTTCGGAAGGCACGTTAAGCCGTCGGTCCCGGTTGCTATCGATAGACAGCAGTCGTTAAACCTTATCGGAGGTCTTACGGGCGGTTTGAAAACATCCGACAACGGGTTAGCCACTAACCCTTATCTCCACCAACCCGCATAGGCAGCGTGGTGGAGTAAGCTCCAGGCCTCCTCCTAAGAAGGAGAGAAACTCGTGCCCAGCCGTGGGATATGTCCTGGGCACGGCTGGGCACGAGTTTCTCCCCTTCCCCTTGATACGTCAACGGTTGCCATTATATATTTTATTTATGTAGATTAATAGGGCTAGCAGTAGGTTCAATTATACAAAAACGGCCTGCACATGTATAAATTGTAACAAATTTTACAAATTATGTCAGTATTAAACTATCCAATAAAGCCTGGCCTGGTTAAGGCCAAATAAAAATTCTTCAAAACGGAGTATGTTGGCGTTATCTATGTGCCTACCTCTTTAATTATGTACCAACCCATTTTAATACACATAGAGCATGATCAAGCACCTAGAATATAGGGATACCGAAAATGTTTTGATTTTCTTATATTTATCCAAAGTAAAATGTAAAAAGCCACTTAAGTACTTAGCAGTAAAACTTGTACACGAGTAAATAACATCAAGAACGTTTAAGAACGTTATAAATTATTGAAGTTGGATGAACTTAGATGTCGTAAGACATTGTTGGAAGTCTTGCGACATAACCAGACTATGCTAGTAATTTAGTAATAATATTAATTAATATAGAAATAAAATTTTGCTATTGTAATTGTGTTTTTATCTACTCAAAACTGCAGTGCCCTTGCAGGGTTCATGGTTGAGACTATGTATTTATAACTAAAATCCTTGTGAAACAACATGAGAGCAATAAACATTTTATTTGATTTGATTTGATTTAGGTAAGTAACAAGTATCTCAGTTAACATGAAGCAACATTAAATTAAGTGCTAAATACCATGTCACTTGACTTAGGTGTAGCATGGTCCGAATGAAATCTGAATCGACATACTTGGCAGTATCTACTAACGGGAATCAACGATAGTGAACAATGATTTAGCCTTATAGAGTTATGCCAACACCCCTGGAGCTCGGCCACTGTTGCTGTAAGAACAATAATAATTTGATACACTGACGGAGAAGATCACTAAAGAGCAACACCATCAGATCCCAATTTGGTGGCAATGAGACCAATTCGGAAGTGTACCCTTTCAAACGCGTAGTACCTAGTCTACACGTATAATAGTTATAGACGCTAGTCAGTAGTTAATCTCACACGTAGATATACGTGTAAGATTACTTATATATTCTTCTGCTTCTTCTTTGCGTTTCGATGTCAAAACATTCCTTTATTATGTGGGCCCAGAATTTGGCCACTGTAACAGCTCTATGGCTATCCTTATATCCTCCTGTGTACAGTGCTTGGACACGCAGGGCATGAGCTGAGATGGGCCATCGTTTGAGTTGCATCGCACAGACATTCCAAATCTTCGCCCTCAGTAAATTTCCATATGACCATGTTTTCCTTACTGCGTCTGACCTGGGTGCGAAGTCTATTTGACTATTTTTTATATTGACTTAAAGTTACATTTTCTAATATCTCTAATCACTGCCTCAAGTCGGTGGCTATTGATAAGGATGTAAAATCCTTTATCTCTGATTCTATTGGGTTTTTTTCATTTTCAGGAAGTTGCCCAGTACCTCAGAATTTGGTAATTTGCCCGGAGATGTCAACAGGCACGCCCGATATTACATAGGCCGTAACGTTTGCACGTATGCTTGAATGCATCCATTTTCGTCTGCCTACCCCTTAGGGGGTTACAGGCGCAAAGTTTCGTATAATAATAATTCGTTCGAATTTCGAATAGACACAGTGAGTTAGTGTTAATAATAAAGTTTCCCCGGTGGTCTCAGGTACCACAACAACAACACATTGCGGTAAACTTTATGTTGTAATCTGATTCATGGCTTTGTGATAATATTCATTACTCTTCTGGGACATGTTCGGTTTCGATTCGACTGTTTAAATTAATGGCCATTAACACCGCTGCAGTAAGCATATCTTAACGTTTAAATACCTACAACATTGTAAAATAAATAAGAACAAGAATAAATGAGTGAATAATAAAAATGACAACCCTTGAAACGTCCCACTGCTGGGCACGAGTCTCCCCTTTTTGGGGGAAAGCCTGGAGCTTACTCCACCGCGCTGCTCTAATGCGGGTTGTTGGAGATACGGGTTAGTGGCCCACCCGTTGTCGGATGTTTTTCAAACCGCACATAAGGCCTGCGACGAGGTTTAACGACTAGGTACTATCTATCGATACCAACCGGACCGATGGCTTAACATGTCCTCCGAAGCATGGAAACATTGTATTCATTTCGCAATAATTCCTTTTTGCATTAAATAATTATTTGACGTATAAATTAGTATAGGTAAGTATAACAAAGTCGCGTTAATGACACCATTTATATTTAAAAAACGGCTGGACAGAAAATTAAGTTTTATTTTTTGGATTTTTATTTTCCTTGAATAGCAGTAAACTTCTTACTGATATAAGATAAGCATTAAAAATTACATAAAATCTCGTAGGTCGAGTCTGATTTGTGTCATATTTTGGCCATAGTCTAAAATCTTTTAACTTTTGGGCGCCGTTGGATACTCAAGCGAATGATGAAATAAGACAATGTGATACCTACATTACAACTACTTATAAAGTATTAATCTATAGGGTTGCGAAAGCAGTTGTTTTCCCCTAAACCAACCCTACTGTATATGTTTTATACTTACTATCGACCCCAAAAACACACCCTTGGGGTCGAATTTTGCAAATTCCCTTAGGTAGCACCTACGTGCTTAACAGAATCCCTATGCAAAAGCACTTGTAGTATCGAAATTTCGTACAAATGATCAACCCCAACATTATTTTTATTGATCAAATAACTTTGTGTTTATCTTGCCTATGTGGCCAGAAATGGAACGCCGAATAATGCCTTTATTCCCATTTTGCCTTATGATAACTTATACACTTCTTATAAATATTCACTTTGCGTATGTTAGTGTCCCCAATACTTGAAAAATACTTTATGAACCGACTTTGCTTTACCCGACGGCAACAACCCATTTCTATATAATTATGTACCTTAATACTTATAAGTAAGAATTTTTACCTAATCTATCTGCCACCAAATGATATTCAGCACCTTTTTAAAATCTTTTCTGTCTCGCTAAAACTCGAGAACGGGCCGATTTGGCTAATTTTGGTTTTGAATTATTGTTGGAAGTCCAGGAAAGGTTTAAAAGGTGAGAAAATATAAAGAGATTGAAGGGAAATAGTAAAATCCATAATTTCATTTTCCCATACAAATAGTCGTATCTATCAAACCTTTGACACATTATTTCATTCTGAGGCAATACGAAGTTTGCCAAGTCAGCTAGTATGTTATAAAATAAATATGTACCTATATCTTACCTCCAGAATCAAAATGTTCTGAATGTATTATGCTTAGCAATAAATTCACACCTCGTATTTCATTTCAACCACCCCTTCTGTAGAATACCTATTCTAACTTTTACACCCTATAATATATATCGCCAGAAATCTGTTTATTCTTTCAAGTTCATTGACGTGTCGTCTTATCTATACTTATAATAAAACTGTAGAAGTGTAAATTCTGTACATTAAAAATATTGAAAAAATAAATACCAGGGGATGTTACTAGATCGATACCAAACCCAAATAAGTGATTAGAAAAATTTTTGTCTGTCTGTCTGTCTGTCTGTTTGTTCAAGCATCACATAAAAACCACCGGTCCGATTACAATGAAACTTCGTATGATTATACTTTAATTTTTGGCGCACAACACTGGGTACTTTTTATCCCGGAAAAATATCTGTTTGTCTGTGTGTTTGTACACGCCAATTCCAGAAACGGCTTATTCGATCTGCGGTTTCACTAATATATTGTGGTAAGTTTCACTTAATATTTAGTGTTTGTTTCATGTGAATCGGTTCAGAAATAAAAAAGTTAAGTCAATTTAAAAATTTGTATCGAATATATTTAAGCTATTCTGTATCTTAGTTCTATCTTTTAGGGGGTTTTGTACCTAAAAGGTAAAAACGGACCCTACGGATTACTAATCCACCGCTGTCTGTCTGTCTGTCTGTCCGACCGTCCGTCTGTCTGTCACCAAGCAGTATCTCATAAATAGTGATAGCTAAAAAAAGCTAACATATTCATAATTTTGTTTTTCTGTTACCGCTTTATAGACAAAATTAATTACTAAAAATAAGAGAATGAAAATGTTAAGGGGTCCAAGTGGGCTTACAATTAAGGTAAACACCTTTTTTTTTTTTTTAAATTTTTGTATCCGACTTTGATGGGACTTCCACGGGTAGGTAGCTGATCTAATAAGGAGTATGTTAGGCTACTTTTATCTCCATACATTCACACCTATACAAATAAGTAGAATTTGAGTGTGTAAATCATATAAGCTATATGAATGACTAACATTTCTGAAAAGTTTATTCATCGAAATATTGATGCAAGTATGTCGTGCGTGACCTTTAAGTAAACACGATTTTCTGAATTCTTAGTAGGTACTTACGATGGTTCGTACGATTTCAATAGAAAATACCTTCAAGATGTATTGAAAGATGTGTCAAGTACCCCGTACACACTTATGTTTGTATATTGGCTGGGCGTCGGGTATTGACTCGATCTAGTGCGGGAGTCCATTGATTGGTTTGTTGTATAGAAAGCGGAGCCGCAGTCCATTACTAGTATAATATAACTTTTTGATAAACGCTAAGATTTTCAACACTTTGGATATATTCACTGGTGTATATTAGATTCAATATAATCGATACAGGTTTATATTTAATGTGGGGCTGTGAGTGTAAGCGTATTTTATTTAATTCATAGGATGCTTTACTATGTAAAGGTTATTTGAATAATACTTAGTGTAACGGACGAGGGTTGCGTGGAGTGGTGATGGTTCGAAATGAGAACACAGGTTTGAAGTTATCAAAGCCAATACAAGTATGCAGAGGTGAGAATCGTAAGCGAGTATCTTAGTTAGCAACGACTGGTCGTGAACCCGAAAAAATACCCTCCGTCTACGTGTATAATTATTTTATTAATAGAAAATGAAGGTAAGTTTATGCGCTGGTTTTCAAATGTACCTTATATATATTTTTATTAATTATTTGCACCGACCTGCAGTTACAATGGTGGATATATGACGTACCTAAGTAGATCTTTAGGTATTTTTAAGGTTAGCAATATTCAAGTATGTTTACAAGTATGCATACATTTATGTACCTAAGATATGTACTATCGGAGAACTGGCCGCTTGACCACACGAGCACCTTATCAGGTGGTAATATAGACTATATTTGATTGATCCTGGATAAGCGGAGTGTTCCCCGACTGTACCTACATATTATTATATTTTAAAGAGTTTTATAATATACTTAGTTTATTTATTTTAATTATAATATTAGATATATATTAGATGGGATCGCGAGCTACGTCGTCTACACTTAGTTTAGATGTATATTTACTATTGAGAATAATTTGGCTAGTTAGCCTTAAGCTGACTTTATCTAAATTTCAAGTCAATTACTCAACAAAACGACAATGTAAACTATCCCTAATAACATCAATACCTAAAATTGATTTACAAACAAGATGTACAAACAAAGGGCCCCGAAACAAATTAACACGACAAGGCAGACGTTACCTATTTATTAAATTTAGAATACAATACAAAATCTAATAACGGAGATCTAGTTAAAATCTAGAGTGGTGACTGATTAAGTATAATATTTAAATTTAGATAAAGTTAAATTTTGTAAAATTTTGTGAAATTAACTTTTGTAGTATTAGGTTAGGATCCCACTGCAAAATCATTTCGTTCATCCAGATGTGCTGCACACCTACATAAAAAATATACGCGTAAAAATATGACGCATATTTATAATCTATAGAATATAATAATATATCCACTAGGGTGCCTATCAAAATTTGGCCGCAAGTATTTTTAATAAAATTATTTTATCTTTAACAGCCAGCAACTCTTATATTCGGCCGTGTTAATTTGGCGGCCGTAAATCATAATAATGAGAAAAAAATAGCTAAAATTTGATATATAAATAATAATTTAAATAAATAAAAAAATAAATAATAATATAAATATATAAATGGATATGCGTAAAAAATAGGTTTGCAGCATATCTGGATGAACGAAATGATTTTGCAGTGGGATCCTAACCTATAAGTAATGATGGCGGTAAACAAACATGCAATTCACATGCAAGTGACAACTGTAGCCTATAGACAACTACACAAAATCCACAGGTCAAAATGCTGATGCGCTGCCACCCCTGTGTTGAAGATGTTTCGCCTCTGTGGTAGATATTACGAGACCATACTCTACGATTATCTGATACATTATAATGTTGAGCGTTCAATTCGTAAAAAAATAAAGTAAATAACAGTATATTTTAAAAGAATCACCTTTGGTAGTTGTTTAATATGTTTTTATGCTCTAGCTGTAATCTGCGCCACGCACCTACGCCACCAAATAAAAAATGACAGTGGCGCCATCTGTCGAATTTGCCAACTCAGAAACCTTAGTGGGCTCATGCGCAACATTTTTGCTAAAGATCATCACATGCTCAAATGCGTAGTTTACGGATGTATAAAAAGGACATAAAGACAAACATTCATTTTATATATATAAAGAAGATGTTTGTATGTATCTTCACGCCAAGTCCCATATGGGGTAGGCAGAGAGTGTGGAGCGCCAGATATCGTAGTTCTGACACCTCCCGTCCTTCTTCTACATTCGTCATTCTCTTTATACACGCACGCCCATTTATAAGACTTCACCCTCAGACAGTCCTCTACCTATTTGGTCAAGATTAATCGTGGTCTTGCTGGGCTTCTGTAACCATCCACTTTCGCATTGTGTATCTGTTTAGTCATTCGCTTATTCAACATTCTTTCTACATGCCCGAACCATCGGAGCATGCTTTTTTTATTTTCACACCTATACTTTCAATCACACAAAGCATCTTTCTTACATCTTTTGTACACATATTTTATTCCAGCTGTAAACATACTCGTTTTTATAGAGTATAACCTAGTACCAATAGTACAAGCCATGTGTGTATATTTCGCACGTTGGACACGAGCATATTCGAAATGGGCGATGTAAAATCACGCGAGAGTGTTAAAGCAAACTGAGGCTAGGCTGACCATCAAACCCTTTTTTTATTCGGACACCTGAAAGACATGAGGTACTTCAAACAAATTCAATTTCAAACGACTTTTTCATATCTGAGCGTACTTTTATGCGAATATTCCGAGCTTTTGAAAAGTCAGGTTTATTCAAAACATTTTAAATTCACTTTGCTTTTACTCCGCTTTTATTTTCAAATGATTATAAGCGTAAAACTAATGTTCTTGTAATTTAGTTTTCAGTTTCTTAACAAGGGTTTCGTACAGTACAGTAAGTTTTCTAAGTACAGTTCAATTTTTTTTTTTTTTTCAATTCAGTTATTTATTTCCTGTACACACACAACAACACCCAGACACGAAACAAAAACAGTTGATCTCGAATACTCGAGTATTATTCGTATATTTGTAAAGCGTAATCAGCAACGATAGTTTTCCTTTTAAATTCGTTAAAAGTGCACCTCCTTTAAAAGTGCTACCATGATTTTGTACACCACTCTCAATGCAACTGCTTAGATAGCATGGGACGGGAACACAGCTCCACACACACAGTACCATTATAGTATACATTCCACTGGAATTTAATAACTGAAACATTAAAATATCTATGCCATTCAAAATATCAGATCTCATAAGTTCAGCTCCCCCAAATTCACCATGGTAACCCTAACAGCGACGGGATTTCCGAAGGCTGTTAACAGGCATCTCTCGGTTTATCGGCCAGTTTTATCTGAAGCCATTAAACAGGCTATATTGAATATACGCCATCACACCGTTTTAACAAGCATGTTTGCAGCGGTTACTGTGTAGTTAACTGCAAGTTTCAAATTACTACAAAGTTAACGTGCTATTGTGGGTCACGTTCATTAATCTTAATAATATGTGAATTTCAAATATTGCTATTAATTTATAGCATTAGTTAATGTCTGTACTAGAGTTGATATACTTATTGTGACTCTAATGGGTCGTGATATAGTGCCACCAACGCTATCAACGCCACCACTAACACCATCAACGCCACCGCCAACACCAACATCAACATCACCAAACACCTACGCCACTAATCCAACATCACCCAACACCTACGCCACCAATGACACCAACCACCGCTACCACCACCACAACCAATGCCACCTACGCCTCCAAAACTTCCAACAACACCACCAACGTCACCAACGCCACCACGAATTTAATATTTTTTAAATAACTTAACATTTTTTTTTACAGTATATAAGAATTAATATTATAACCTATTCAGACATAACTGTTATTAAGGTTAATTAAACGTCCGACCCAAACTCAATATCAGATGTCATCATTTAATTCCCTAAAACCATGGTACCCTAACAGCGACGGGATTTCCGAAGGCTGTTAACAGGCATCTCTCGGTTTATCGGCCAGTTTTATCTGAAGCCATTAAACAGGCTATATTGAATATACGCCATTACATCGTTTTAACAAGCATGTTCGTGGCGATTAATTCATAAAAGGAGATCAGCCAAAATGGTACATATATTGTACATGAACAAACACTTTACATAAAAATTGTGCGCATACAGCTGTAAATTTTTCAGTATAACATTAAACTGAAATCCACCGGAAAAGTATTAAAAACAGTTTTTGAAAAAATCTGTACTTATGATATTTATGATGGCGAAGAAAGGAATGTTACGAAATGTTATGGCGTAGGATATAATGATTGTATCAGAAAGTATCGATTAATAATATTTAAAAAAAATCGGTAACATAATAAATGGAAAAATAACTGAAAGTACACGTTAGATTTCATTTTAAGGTGCCAATAATCAGATGGAGACTTATTGAAATACATTCATTTAGGTTTTAAATACAACACAAAAGACTAAGTGACCCATTCGATCAATGGATCGATATTCTTAACATCGATGTTTTGTGACAGCCGCCTAAGTTGACACATCCCTTTTTGACGCTTTGATATGTCATCTCATGTCTGTCACCAGACACGTCATTGATGATTGACGTCATTCACGGAATTCACTTCTGCGCGTTTATTGTTGTTGGTGTTCTGTGACGTTTTTGGCTACTGGCTTGAGTGGCTTGTTTTTGTGCTTGTTGAAACGGATTTCGAGTGCTCTTGCGATTTGGATTACGTAAGTAGTGCTAGAGGTTTCTGTTCAAGTCAGTTGATCTTGTGTTTGTTAGTTTTTCTGTAAACAATCAGTATGAAAATTAAAAAAATATGGCGGAAAAACGACTTCATTCTTACATTTTTTAAATTGGTATATCTCACGAACCCAATTCGTCAACGAAGTCAAATAAGTTTTAAATAGTAGTATATGAACTAATGTTTGAAGACATAAGAGTTTTATTATTGTACAATTATGTACCAAGGCCCCCATACAAAGTGGCGGATCTCCTTTAAACTGTTAGTTTCAAACTAATACGGCGATACGAGTACCGTGTTACTCTAAAAAAAATGGTCACGGATCAATTTTTGTAACTGAATAGGCATTATAATTAATTCGTTACTTGAAATAATTTCTTTTAATATTTTTCGGTTAATTTCATAACGTTTTGTTGTTAGTTGTATCTTTTTCCGGTTCCGATGGGAGAGACAGAGTACGAGTATGTGAAGTAGAGTAGTAATTAGGTTCATACTTCCTTTAACAATGTGTCGGTCTATCTGGTAAGTTATCTTCTGTTACAGCACAACAGCTTCTTCTATGACTAATGGTACAGTATCAGTATATTTTTTTTATATTATAAAATTGATTTGATAAACTTTACTGAAATCTACTGTAATATTTCAAATCCGCACAAAACTTAGTGATTAAAAATATACGATTGTATTTTCGTCCACTCTATTAACAAAACCACGTAAAAACCAGTACAAAATTAATTAATTTTATGCACATTTGAATTATAAATTATCATAAAAACAGCTTCCCAGGCTACAATTTCACTCATATAATAACCCACATGTTGATTCCAAGCCCTCATTACTCGTGATAATAAAAATACGCTATCGTCGAGCGCTTACGCTAATGACAATGTTGTGAAAATGATTCGCGGTCGAAGCAGGACGTCCGGCGCGTCGGAATATACCGAAATTCGTATCATCTCATATCGGGAAACTTTAATCCGGCCAACCGTTTCATTTCCATGTTATGGTTCGGTGCATGCAGCTGCTTATTTACATATATTCTGGTATTACATGCATTGAAACGGGAATTACATTTTGAGATTAAAGGTACTGATAGTATAAATGTGAAGAGGTTTATGTTATCACTTTAAATAGAAGTCTTATTCTCAAAAATATTTTACAATTATATGTTACAGCCCATTTAATATGAAGCCTAAAGAAAATGATATGTGTCAAAGATTATAATATTGTTATCCTTATCTTCTCTATCCTTCAGACAAGAGCAAAATTTCGACGGATTTTAATATTACATCATCATGAATGCAGCTTCCCAGGATACAATTTCACTCATATAATAACCCACATGTTGATTCTAAGCCCTCATTACTCGTGATAATAAAAATACGCTATCGCCAAGCGCTTACGCTAATCACAATGTTGTGAAATGATTCGCGGTCGAAGCAGGACGTCCGGCGCGTCGGAATATACCGATATTCGTATCATCTCATATCGGAAAACTTTAATCCGGCCAACCGTTTTATTTCCATGTTATGGTCCGGTGCATGCAGTTGTTTATTTACATATATTATTGTATTTCAGGTATTACATGTGTTGAAACGAGAATTTTGTTTTGAAATTAAGTCTTCTGATAATACACTGTCTCAGTAGCCTGGGGGTAGCAGGTCACTATTACTAGGCTGAGATCCTGGGTTCGATTCTCTTCGTATTCGGTTTGGTTCGGTAATTGTTAACTAATAACCGACCTATAACAATCTTATGTGCCATTTTAAGGTGCTGTCTGACCGGAGTCACCGGCATTATCATTTCAGCCGAAGGACGTCCACTGACAAAAGCCTACCTTTGAGAGAGTCATACCATAATCGCTTGACATGTTGGGGTTGACAATTATGGGGTTCTTCAACAATGGCGTCAAAGAGTCCTTCAGTGCTGGCAGCGCGTTGGCAACTCCCCTGGTGTTGCAAATGTTCATAGGCGACGGTGACCACTTTCCATCAGGTGGCCCGTTTGCTAGTCTGTCACCTTCAGACCGTTATGGTCCCATGCAGGAACCCGTTTCATGGCGTATATATTTTTATAGACGTGTTTACACGAATATACTATTGGGGTATTGCCACGCTAATACTAAACTGGTCTACAGCAGCAGAAAACCACTGCCATCAGAAACCGAATGCCACGTGAAATGAGGATTACTTAGCTAACGATAATGTACCCAATCCTCAAATACTCGAGCGCCACAAACTTACAAAATATATGCTATTTTATTGTCATTCACTCTATTAACAAAATCATGTAAAAATCTGTATAAAATCTTGTACAAAAAAGTAATTAAGTTCATGCCCATAAAACAAGGTAGGCGGTGGTAAATTAAAACAAAAACATAAAGTATTATCACACACCGAATATATTATTCGGTCTCGACAAAGAGTCTTTTTCAGGAGAATATGCTAATCTTGTTAATTAGTAGCGGCTGCTGTTCTTCCGCTGGCTATTTGAGAAAAATACGCCACCGGGCCTGAGTTATGGATGACATTAATAATGTCCGCACTTCCTCCCTTTAACCGCCTATTTTCCAGCCGCTAAAGCCGCCCAAATCGAATCACTAACCGGCAGGACTTTAAAAATCTGTTTTTTAGCATTCCCCTTTACTCTAGACAGGGGTACCAGAATAAACAAATACACTTTGTTCCCATTATACTTTGGTTTTTAGACTAGCGCTAATAGCTTAATAATCAAGTAAAAGTTATCTAATTGGGTAAATCTAATCAAACTCAAACTCAAAAATTCATTTAATCACTTGGAAATAATAGAATTTGCTTGTGATAGGTCAAATTACAAATATAAAATTAAATCGAATAACAACTGATACGTTGATTAAAATGTCAAAGTAAACAAAATAAAATAAATAATGGTCCAAAAATACTTAATAATAAAAATAGGTATCAACAGAATGCTCCATGCTCTCTTTTACAAACGGCAAGATAAGACTAAACAAAAAATTAAATAATATAAGTAAATAATAATATATTTTTTAACTAAGATAAATTAGTTTGGGAAGGTTACGAGTGCTACATACCATATTAAGCTACTAACACTTATAGCCCACATTGACGGTAAATTTTTCGTAAAACTTTTGTCATAAAACTGTGGCGTCACTCCAAACGATTTCGCCGCCAACGACGCCAACTAGATTTCCCCATTCACGAACTGATGCTAATGTCAAATTGAACTGATGCTAAATCTAAGGTAATTGTCTCTAATAGAGGGCCGGGTTTTTGGAAATCCTTGTAAATTAATTATAGTGTGCTAATTTGTAAAGTAAAAATATTTGAATCAGAATTACAAAAACAAGACACCGATGGCCTGTTACTTACAAAAAAAAGTTCTTTGAAATCAGTTTGACATCATTCTTTCTGTTATTAATATTGAGCAACAATACTGAACAATACAAATTTTTAAACTAGTGGCACAGCTCTAGTGACGGAGCTCGCGGGCGTAGGCACCACCGCATTACCTAATCTACTTGCCGCAAAATGGTAGTGTTTAGCACTATCGTGTTCCGGTCAGGTGGTAATGTATGGCCTAGTAATTTTCGGCCCACAGGCATAATACCTTAGACCTCAGGAGTGGCAACGCATTTGCATTGAAACCTACAGTCTCATGTAGATGTTTAAAGGCTACAGTATTATTTACCATCAATGTAAACTGTATGCTTGTTTGCCACTTCTTAACATACAAAAATACAAAATAAACTCGTTTATTGTATGGGCACCCATCCCCCTTAATATTTTTATTTTTTGAATTTGTTGTTATAGCGGCATAGAGCAACACGGTCCACCGGCCGACCGGAGGGAAGAAGCCATAGCGTTTCTTACCGATGCAAAACAATCTGTCATTTTTTGCGGAGGGGAATTTGTTTTTGGGGGAATTGACGCACACACGCACAACAAAAATCGTCTATCATTACGAAACTCACAACTTGTCTCTAACAAAATACATAAACAATTTCACACACATTTAAACACAGATGCAGAAAAACCGCGCATCACGTCGCCGTAATCACGTGTAGTGTTAGTTCATAGTGTTATTATTATGTATGTTAGTCAGTAAGGTATATATTAAATGGGACTTTGTTTTACTTATAGTCTTACATTTGTTGCCTGAAATAAATAAATAAATAAAATAAATAAATAAAAATTAAACATCTCGGAGACAGCGGCTTCTCGGAAACAAACTCGGATCAGACGCTCGACCGATCCGCGTATCGTATATGGTACATCTATCAGTCTGTGTTGTTTACATCAGTCCAAAACAACACGAGCGATATTATCGTATTTTTAAGTTTTCAAGAATAAAATAATAATTTTGTGATATATATACTTACATTTGTAAGGTAACGCTATCTTTTTGTAAACTTGATGGGGCAGATTTCTTTTTACAGCAAAGAAACAGAGCAAATCGGTATTATTCAGGACGTCAGTTCAATCGCACAGCTAGATTTAGTCTAATGAGCAGTCTGGCTGCAACTAGTTTTTATTATACGCGTATGACCATTTGGGCTTGCAAAGCCTGCATATGACTACTCCCCTCCGGTCCGTCGTGGCCGGTGGCCCGTGCATCTGCGTGTCTGCTCTATGTAAAGCGGCAACGGAAATACATAATTTGTGAAAATGAGACTCTCCTACTACACTCCGTCTGTCACTAGGCTACTGCCTAGTGACAGACGGACGGACGGACGGACAGACTGATAGACAGACAGACACACAGCGGAGGCTTAGTAATAGGGTCCCGTTTTAACCTTTAAGGTACGGAATCTGAAAAAAGGGACAGACATCAAAAAGTTGGAACCATCATACAGTTTATGGATTTTTATAACACTATTTATTCTTGACCGACTACAGTTACAGAAGAGATTGAAGAGTTGTAAACACTATTTTTGTATATATATTTTTTTTAATATAAAAGGAAAGTGAGATGAATGAAAATAGGTTATTATGTATACGTATTTTCATTTATTAATGCTAGACCCATTTTATCCAGAATGAATGTAAAAATAATATAATATAAATGTCCACCTTTATTGTGAAAAAAAACAAAATTATGTCCATACATGTTTTCAATGTTCGTTTAACATAAAAAACTGTTTTGTCTGTCCTGCTAAGTTAATTCAATGTGACTTATGTTGTTTTATACATAAGCTGTTGCCAGTGTTGCCAACTTAGTGGAAAATCCACTAAGTTGGCAACACTGGTTGGATTATGAAATGTACAGAAAAATTCCGGGCGCGTCTTCAGTTAAAACTGTGGATTTATGATTCGCCATTGACGATCAAATTTTTGCTTTACGTCAGTCCGACTGATCAGTTTAACTGATCGTCAGTGGAGGCTATTAATATGCCTTTCAACTCCAACATTATACACTAAATATTTGATAGTACGATATGTCTACAATATGTCTCTATTCTACTGGTGGTAGAGTTTCAGTGAACTCCGCTCGCGGGCGTAGACACCACCGCACGATAAAAAATGACGAATATCAGTTTTTGTAAGGAAATTAACAATTCTCCTTCAACTTTTCACATCTATGTTTCAAAACATCTTGTTATCAAAACGATACAACTTTCGCAATTTTAATGTGCTGAAAGACGGTAAAACGTTTTTAAGATGTCGTTCCAGATCGAATGAATCATCATCATTATCTCTGATTTTCACTGTTTTCAATTTCTGAACTAGACTATAATTACAAGTACTGATATCCTTCATTATAATATTCTAAACATCCACCACGCTCTATTTTTCATTGACGTCACACTTAAAACGTTAACAACATAAACGATACACACAATTCATCATCACTACGGTGGAAACGAATAAAAAAGCCCTGACCACTGCAAATATTGTGATCGAATTCATTTACTGTCCCAAGGCACCCAATATTTATTTTTACTCATTATCTCATTAAGTTATGTTTCAATTACGTAACTGAATGCAATTGTTCAGCATATAGTAAACGGCTTAAATGAAAACCCGCTTTTAAGATAATGAAATTGATTCGATTCAACAGAGTGGACTACGAACAGAAAAACAATGAATTGTCCTTTAATCGAGGAGAATTTCAACAGTAGAGTTTAAGTAACAAACAAAAACTCAATGAAGTCACTGATATTAGACGAATAGCTAAACGAATTTTGCAAACTTTTACATCGTCATTTTTTTTAACTACCTAGAGTGAATAACCACTAATTCTAATAATCAAAAACATAAGAAATTAAAAAGAAATGAAACAATTATTGTATAATATGAAAATAATCAATTATTCACACATTCCTCCAATTCCCCATTCCAAAAGAAACTTAGAAAAAAAGGAATGTATTTGGTCATCATAATAATGGTTATTCACTTGGCAGAGTTCCAAGTGCAGCCAATACTGAGAAGAACTCCGCCACTGAAGAAACTACAGCTCTTTGGAATTTAAACTTAAAACTAATACAGTCTGTAATGACAAAGTACAAGATTTCGAAATAGTAGTAACTGAAGAACAACCATCTTACCTAATGCAAAGTGACGATATGGTCGAAGATGAAACACATTGTTCTAACTAGAAGGTACCTGTTCACAATAGAGTTGAAGATTCCCAGTAGAAGGTACCTGTTCCCTATGGAGTTGAAGATTCCCAGGTTATAGTATTTCGGAAACAAAGAAGTCAGCAAAGTGTTCCATCCCTTCGTGCCTATAATAAATTTGGAGCCGCTGTTGGTCTATGTTGAATATACACCATCAGACTATTTAACAAGCATGTTCGCGGCGGTTAACTGCATGTTTCAAATTACTACGAAGTAAACGTGTTATAACTGCCTCGGTAGCCTAGTGGTAGCAGGCCACTACTACTACGCTGAGGTCCTGGGTTCGATTCCCGGGTAGGGGGTTATCAGAGATAATGGTGAAAAAGCCTTTATCTCTGGTTCTATTGGGATTTTTCCATTTTCTGGAAATTTCCCTGTACCTCAAAGTTTGGTCATCTGCCCGGAGATGTCAACAGGCTCGCCACCTGTTACATGGGCCAAAACGTAACCGGCGAATCGTGGGTGTTTGCATGTATGCTTGAATGCATGCATTTACCTCTGTCTACCCCTTCGGGGATTACAGGCGTGAAGTTACGTTAAACGTGTTATCAAAGCTTAAAATGCTTAAAATTGTTTTGCCACGTTTATTAATCTTCATAACCGAATTTTAGACATAGTAATAATTCATTACGTGTATTCATTTCTTTTTATATTTTTTGTTGGGTTAATTCTTTACGTTAAATTGTCAGTTATATCATTTGCCGATTCGATACCGATGAGAAACCAGAGGAGTAGAAAACAATCCTATACTGGCGTTACTGGTGAAATATATAAACGTAACTTCACGGCTATAATCCCTGAAGGGGTAGGCAGAGGTAAATGCATGCATTCAAGCATATCTTCGGGCATATTACCAAACTTCGAGGTACTGGGCAATTTCCAGAAAATAGAAAAATCCCAATAGAACCGAAGATAAAGGACTTTACACCATTATCTCTCATAACCCACGACCAGGGAATCGAACCCTGGACCTAAGCGTAGTAGTAGTGGCCTTCTACCACTAGGCTACCGAGGCAGTTTCAGAAATATTATATCATCTTTTAGTAATTCGATAGCCTAGCCGTCTTTCCACACAATTTCACTATACAATAGGCCATTTGGTATGCATTTTCGCTACAAATAAAATTCTGTAATTTCGGCGATACGAAAAGGTCACATATTTGGTCGGTGCTAGCTTCGATGCTTGTAAAAACAAGTATGAGTTGTGATCGTTTATTGGCCTTTATGTTCTATTATACAATTGGTAGTTACCTGTGGTAAAAACACATACGCCACACTGTGAGAAAGCGCTGTAAGAGCAGGTAGATTGAGTGACACTGTGGAGCTTTATCTGTAGCTACCATCAGGAAGCTAACATTCAGATTATGCCGCGTTACAAGCGCAAATATACAGAAAAACCGCGCTACAAACAATTCAGATCAAATTAATTTATCATCTTTTTTTTTTTTTTTTTAATGTAATAAAAGTGGCAAACAAGCATGCAGTTCACATTGATGTTAAGTGATGACTGCAGCCTATAGACAACCACACAATGACCAGAGGTCAAATTGCAGATGCGCTGCCACTCTTGAGACATTAGGTGTTATGCCTCTGTGCCGGAAATTACAGGGCCGTACATTACCACCTGACCGGAACACGATAGTGATGAACACTACCATTTAGCGGCAAGTATATTAGGTAATGCGGTGGTGCCTACGCCCGCGAGCGCCGTCACTGGAGCTCTACCACCAGTAAAATCATCGCAAAACTGCCAATGTAAGTTTTTTGCTTATCAACTTAATAAAATTAATTAATGCCTCAATCACGAAACACAATGCACTTGTTCAGCCCGTAGGCGGCTTAAATGAAAAATCCCCTTTTAAAATATTGAAACCAATTCGGAACAAAGTGGACTATAAAATATAAGTGTGAAGTACTGAGGTGCAAACAACAGTTGTGTAAATCAGTCGTACAGCTTTTCAGATTTATGTGCATGTAAAAAAGACCACAACCACTGGTGGCCATACCGCCAAGTTATTTTAATTTAACGCCAACAATGTACGCACACTAAATTAGCACAAATCTTGCACATGAACGATTCCCTCATTAGCGGATGCTAATTAACTGGCCGTAATCCATAATTATGTAATCAGTTCATTCAACCTTTATAAAGATTTGCTTAAATTAGATACGTATTAGTGTGATGGTAATTAATTTTGAAAATTAGGCGACTAAAACTTGTTATCTATTTCCTGAAAAGATAGTAGGGGAAAATGGGGTAATGGGAGTCAGAGGGTAATAGGAGTCACCTATACATATATCCACGAATCTATACACGCGAGCAATACATAAACTACCTACCCATCCCTGCTCTGTATCCCCCCCATCGCCTTGGATGACTCAAGTTTGTAAGCGCCTGCGCATTTGATATATGTTTTTTTTTTGTTTTTACGCACCGTCGATGTAATTTTTCGTTGAATTGAAACAAACTAATTCTTACGATAAATTCAATAATTTTACACTTTTTCAATTACATCTTTCGACTGATGATATGCAGTTTTAGATTGCCATTCCATCATCAGTTAGCACTTACTAACTATCACGTACTAGGGGGAGGTGATTTGGTTCAAGGGGAGGGGAAGATCGGTATATTTATGACAGATATCAGTAAAAAGTGGTAGGTTTATTATCTACAAGTTCCATCAAACTGACGCCGTCGCCATCCCCTGGCAACGTCTGGCTATAGATGTACCTCATGTGGGCTACAGGCTCACGTGGACTACACTATTAGGGACTTGTCCGGAGGTTATACTTGCCAAAGGGGCAAAATTTTCTTTACCCATAAGGTGACCATAATTTCCCACACAAATCAGTGCAAGGGGAGTCAAATGGTTTTTCTTTTTGTAAAACTGTTATAACTCCCAAGGTACTTTCGCAATTTATTAAAATTAATCTCAATTGAGAGTCAATTAAATGAAGCTTTATAAATATGGCCATAAAACAACTTATACCTATTCAATACTATAATTTAAATTATACCAGATTTGCTTCCTGCTTTTTCAATTACTAAATCACTGCAATGGTAATAGTACTGGTACGAGGCACCATCTCATTACCTAATATACTTGCCGCTAAATGGTAGTGTTCCCCACTATCGTGTTCCGGTGAGGTGGTATTGTACGGCCCTGTAATTTCCAGAGTGGTAACGCATCTACATTTTGACCTCTGGGCTTTGTGTGTTTTTTTTTTTTATGTAATAAAAGTGGCAAACAAGCATGCAGTTCACATTCATGTTAAGTGAAGACTGCAGCCTATAGACACCCACACAATGACCAGAGGTCAAAATGCAGATGCACTGCCACTCCTGAGGCATTAGGTGTTTTGCCTCTGTGCCGGAAATTACAGGGCCGTACGTTACCACCTGACCGGAAAACGATAGTGCTCAACACTACCATTTAGCGGCAAGTATATTAGGTAATGCGGTGGTGCCTACGCCCGCGAGCTCCGTCACTGGAGCTCTACCACCAGTAAAGTGGGTGTCTATAGGCTTCAGTCATCACTTAACATCAATGTGAACAAGCATCCAGCTTGTTTACCACTTTCATAACATAAAAAAAAACTACGAAGTACTTTTTAAAATACTTCACGTGCACCTATTCTTTTTATTATCTTCACATAGTTATTGGGGTAAGATGCACACAAAGAAGTAACTAATAAAAAACTAATAGCAAAGTCACTAACGAGCTTAAACATAGCTCTTTTTGTATAAGACTGGTACACGGAGTTATTACGTTATCGTCGCACACCACTAGGATATTACGTAATTAGCGACCATGTTCAAATCTACTTGATTTGGTCGTATAGCTTTACGGGCGGAAAAAACGCAACACTGCGTCAAAATTAATAACATAACTTTTTATATCTTGGTTTCTAAACATAATAGAATGTAACATCTTTTTACAGTGTTTTAAGTAGATCATAAAATCATATTGTTCCACTAGGATACGTTTTTAAGACGTATTTCACGTTGGTATCTATTTACTGACAAAAACAGCAACTTCTAAAAACTAATAGCAAACCCACTAATGAACTAAAACGATGTTCTTTTTGTATTGGAATGGCACACGGAGTAATTGCATTGTTGCCGCAAACCACTGGGGTATTACGTAATTAGCGACTACGTTCACATCAACTTAATTTGTTCGTAGAACTCAATGCGTCGAATTAACGCAATTGCTACAAAATCAATAACATAACTTTTTATATCTTACTTCCTAAACATAACAGGATATTTTATATTCTTTTCTGCGGTGTTTCGATTATATCTTACAGCGTTACTGTTCCATCGTGATATGTTTTACGGTATATTTCACGTATCTATTATTGACGAATAAAACTTCTTGTACAAATTAATAGCAAACTCACTGAAAAATATAAATATTTAACGAATTTAAACATTGCACCTTTTATATTTGAATGGCACACGGAGTAATTAATTATGTCGTCATAGAAAACCACTGAGATATTACGTACTTAGCTAATATGTTCAAATCAACTTGATTTAGTCGTATACTTTACGACAGGAATAAATGCAGTATTGCTACAAAACTAATAACAACATTTCATATCTTGGTTTTTAACACAATTTCTAAAATTAATACATAGGTAGGTACCTACACGTGATAGGTCTGTGACTCACGACTACCAAAAATGTGTCCTGTTAAGCAAATGTCAGGTAACTTCATATACAAGGTACCTGACGCTGGTTTTCTACAAATATAAAGCAACTTATGAACTTATTGTAAGACATTGCTGTTTTTCTGTTGAAATGGCATACGGCACAATAATATTTTCGCTACAAACCACTGAGCTATTACGTATTTATTTAATCGTGTGGCAGTCTGTAGAATAGGCGAATACATAAATTATCACCTATAGACCTATAGGTGACATTAAGATTTTGCAGCTTTTCTTACAGTAACGCCTATTTCGCCGATACTGTTGTCGTTCATTTATTGCCACCCAGGGAATACGTGCAGGGGTATGGCAGGTAAGTCCTGCGGACGCGAGCAACAGATTATCCCCTTAATTAAAGTTTTGCGTACTTAGCAACTACGTTCAAATCAACTTTTTTCATTCATATTATATTTTATACGCCGGATAAACACAATATTGCTACAAAACAAAGAATATATCATTCTTTATTTTGTTTTCTAAACGTAATAGGATAAAACATTCAGAAATCAAATACATACAAAGATACCAAAGTGTTTAAAATAAATCTTAAAATCGACACTGTTCCAATATGACACGTTTAAGGACATTATCAAATGAGTCTAAAAACTAATAGCAAAGCCACTAACGAACAAACCATTGCTGTTTTCGTATTGGAATGGCACACGGAGTAATTTACCTTGTTGCCGCAAGCCACAGGGGTATTACGTAATTAGCGACTACGTTCAAATCAACTTAATTTGATCGTATAACTTTACGAGTGGAATAAACGCAATATTGCTACATAATTAATAACACAACATTGTATATCTTGGTTCCTAGACATAATGGAATATTACACTCTTTTGCAGAGCGTTTCAAATAAATCTGAAGGCCATACGGATGCAAAAAGCAATTCTGGTGAAAAAAAAGCAACTTCTGAAAACTAATAGCAAACTCACTAACTCACTTCTGCAGTGCTCTTTTTGTATTGAGATGGCAAACTAAGTGATTACGTTATTGCCGCAAACTGGGGTAGGGGACGATGCCGATAGCCGCCAGTCACTTAGACACATAGAGCAACGCGGGCCACCGGTCGCGGCGGACCGGAGGAAAGTAGCCATAGTGTTTATTACCGATGCAAAACAGTCTAGCATTTTTTGCGGGTGGGAAATACGTGTGACATACACGCACACACTACAAAAATAGTCTATTACTACAAAACTCACACCTTGACTTTAACAAAATAGATAAATAATTTCACGCACACATTTTAACATCTAGGCGACAAGCATATGCACACTTGTGCTTGTACTTTGTCAAAGGGGAAAGCCTGCATATGGCTACTCCGCTCTGATCCGCCGCGGCCGGTGACCCGTGTTGCTCTATGCTTATAGTAGTATATAACACACGACCGGATTCGGCACGGCGGACCGAAGCCTGCGAGCGGACTGCATCGGACTTGTTAAATAATAATTCTGTCCACCGGACTCCTCTAGGCATTTGGTTCGGAGCGTACCGAATGTGCTGTCCGCTCCGTACCAAATCCGGACGTGTGTTACGACTATTAGACAGGATGAATTCATTATGAAAACGGCTTACATGAAAACGGCCCCATTTCAGACACGCAGCTCCGAGCAGACGCTATCGATAATAACGAAAACGATGATCCTCTCAGACCTGTGTCGGTCGCAGAAATGTTGGATCTGATCAAGTATCTTAAAGTGTGGAAGACACCAGGTACGGACGATATCTCTAACCGCACTATTTGCATCTTTCCTCCCCTTTACAGCCCTATTCACACCCATTCTCAACGCAGCGTTTTAAAGGAAACGTAAGTTTCATAAACCAAGCCTCCATAACCATTCAGGCCGATAAGTCTATTCCCTTAAAATTTATAGCAGGCCCTCGTTAGAGAGTGGCTTGAGACAGAGCTCAGTGAAAAGAGCTAGTGAGGCCTTTGCCAGAAGAAACACTGAATTAAGATACTTTTTTTAACAATACGTCCAAATACGAAAAAGAATTCACGATAACAAACCAATTACATAATTTAATTATTTTATCATGCTTTAATTTGCACCATTCACTTCGAGCGTTGCTGGACATAATGCATCTCAGCCTGAGTGATCACCACATTTGTCAGCTTGTAATCTATTACAGCCCCATCTGCTTCCTAAATTAGACTCCAATCGCATAATAAAACAATTTGCGAAGAAACTATTAACATTTTTATTAAGGCAATATTCTAAGTGCAGTATAAATAATAATATACAAATACGAACTATGAAAAACATTTTCATGATATCAAACGCTAATCAATCAACAAATTTATCTTTTTGTATCACATTTACAATTGTGGTCTAGAAAGCTTATGTAAACGTAACGTATTATTAATTAGGTCTTATTAAAATCACATTCGAAAGTTTAATGGAGTTGGCTTTTTTCGTGAATTGTTTGCGCACGCTTTGGTTTTGGTTCTATGTCCTTTATCAATATTGAAACTATCTATGGCCCTTTAATAACTATCACAAACCCAACAACTTAGGTCTCAAGGGTGGCAATGCATCTACAAGCAGTCTACATTTTGGTTTTTGTGTCGATATCTATCGGCTGCGTTCGTTGTTGATTCGTCTCGAGGCGAAGTGATTGCAATGTGAAGGCAATGGAGGTCCATTGAACGATTGACAGTGCAGGGGACTTAACGCGAGCGCGGTAGGTCCCCTATGCGATGGATCGACCAAATTAAAACAGCCACCATAAAGACATTTTATAAGTGCACCCGAACGGCATCTGCACGCGAGGAGTGGCGACGGATAGTAAAGCGAGCCACGAATAAACCCTGAAATGACAATCTCGACCACTCTGTCAAGAGTGCAACGACTAAGAAGAAAGAATCTATAGGCTGCAGTCATCACATCAACGTGAGCTGCATACCTACTGGTTTGCCACTTACCTTACATACACAAAATCTCCATATAAAATATTATCACAATCGGCTGTGTGCGCTTTGGTCGTAAAGCAAACAGCCAGGCAGTGTTACTTTCACATTTTTTATAATAACTATGTAGTATCTACTTTGAATAGTAACTATGGATGTACTAACTGAGGAGAACCTCAACTTTTTTAATATTTTTATTTTTAAAGAAAAATGGAAAGAAAAATTTGACTTCAGGCGAGACTCGAACTCGCGGCCTACTGGGAATCTAGTCCAGCCGCTCTTCCAATTGAGCTACTGAAGTCCTGCTCGATTTGTCAAATCTTTCCTTCACATCTATTGCATTGCTTTATGGTAGCAGCAGCGCCATCTATTACCAACTTTTTTTATATTCCCGCAAAAAAAACGATGAACGAAACCCCAACTGAAAAATTAAATGTAGATGCGTAGATATTGCAAAGGTTAGTGTCAAGGCCAAGGCCAATAACAAAATTCAAATAATTAGGTCGGTACTTACTAAACAATATCAAATATCCTCAAATTTCTTCGCATTTATCGCCGTCTGAAGTGTTGAATGGAATTTAATTAATGAAATAACGAAATCTGATCATTATGATAATAATTAAGAAACTCCGAAAAGAAAAGATAGGCATGTTCAAGCCACCATATTTCGACACAATGATATAACAGCTTGAGCCTCAGTAGTGGCAACGCATCTTCATGGTTTTACTGTTTTTTTATGTAATGAAGGTGGCAAACAAGCATTAGTTCTCATTGATGTTAAGTAATGACTGGAGCCTATGGATACTTTACAAAAAGACCAGAGGTCACAATGCAGATGCGTTGGCACCCCTGAAAGCTTAGTTGTTATGTCTCTGTGATAGTTATTATGGGGCCATACATTACCATCTATCCGGAACACGATAGTGCTGAGCACTGCCATTGAGCGGCAGAAACATTAAGTAATCCGGTGGTGCCTACGCCCGTGAGCTCCTACACTGGAATTATACCACCAATAAAATTGTGCGATCGTCGTTTCTATGACTATTCGCTATGTGCAAAATTTGTGGTGGGGAACGATGTGCATAGCAAATTCTATTATTTCCAAGTGATTAAATGATTATTTTTTTGTAAAATTTATGTGAACTAACTCTGGACTGTAATGTGTCACATTGCTACATTTTCATATAATTGCATACTAATAGAAGTACTCGTAGTTAATAGTTGTGGATACTAGGAGGGCTGTAATAGCAGACATGTCAAATAAGTTTTACTTATAATTTACTTATGGCCCAAGAGCTAGTATCGGAACGTATGTAAGTTGTACATCAATTGACCTGCTATTGGTATACGATTGAGTCGCTCATTTGCAGTAAACAAAGCGTGATTTTCTTTAAATACCCGAACACACAAAAATTCAACTTTAAGAAGCACATAAATGGTCGCAATCGAGCCAGGTCTGACGAGCTCCAAATCGAGATGACGTGACGGGTTGATCCTTGCCAGGCAATGGTTTTTGTACTTAGCATGTTATGATCCCTACAAAAAATTCCAGCCTTACAGGGCCAACGGTACTCGGAGGATTCAGTTTCTCTCCTACTATTACCTTATCCTTACCGGACATAAAATAAATCAAACGTTAATAGGCACCTACGTTTTTAAACACTACTCATATGTGATCATGATAAATGACAAAATTTTGTTCAATTAATTAACCTACAATTTGCAAAGAACCTTCTCGACTTCTTTGCCTGCTAACCGTCTACAAGTAGATAGATGCCAATATTTTCTAGAATTTACGTTTTACGCACAAATTGTATTTTTATTCATATTCACATTGAGAAGTCAAGAGTTCTTATGAATATGCAAAAATCGCAAACAACTTTAAATAAATATGCTAAATTTTAAAGTTCTAGGTTATTTTGGATGAGGTCAAATTTAAGGTTACGATACACAAGGTCACAATAAATACACAGTTACATTGACAAAAATGCACCGTTTCCTGCAGGCATGTTCTGTAACTTGATGGCCGTCAATTTGAAAGCTTATTTAGAAGTACTACTTTACTATTCCTAAAATTATCGTAATTTCAAAACAGCAATGTTCTATTAAGTGGTATCGAAATTATATAATATACGCCTCATTCTTCAAATCACAAGGGGATTGTTCTAATCAACCTAAGCTTTTATATTCATGCTACGTATGTACAGAGTAGAGCTTCTAATACCATTATTGAATTTAATATCAGAACACAGATTCAATACGGAAATTTTCAAACGCGACTCGAACTTGACCGGTTTTAAAAACCAAAAAATAAAATAACTTTATGATCATATAGGGTTATAATTCTATCTTTATGGTAAAAAAATATCCAAACTCAGTGTCCACTTAGGTGACAATTCATCCGCAAATGTATCTTATTCGCGGATGAAATGTCACTCTTTACAAATAGTAGGGGTCGACTCATCCGAAGTTGTCAGTCTCAAAATTAAAAAGGGTCTAACGACATCTCTAGCTTTTTTTATGTAATGGAAGTGGTCACTCGGTGGTGGAAGGAATCACTTAACATCAATGTGAACTGCATGCCTGTTGCATGCAGTTCACATTGATGTTAAGTGATGACTGCAGCCTATAGACACACCCACACAAAGACCGAGGTCATAATGCAGATGCGTTACCACTCCTGAGGCCTAAGATGTTATGCCCCTGTGCCGGAAATTACAGGGCCGTACATTACCACCTGACCGGAGTGTACTAGTTTTTTTTTATGTCATCATGACATCACATTGATGTTAAGTTACACTGTCTATCAAACCGGAGATTTACTGACTGACAGATAGACAGCGGAGTCTTAGTGATAGGGTCCCATTTTTAGGGTTCCGTAGTAAACAAGGAACCCTTATAGTTTCGCCATGTCCGTCTGTCTGTCTGTCTGTCTGTCCGTCCGCGGTTTAGCGCAAAAACTATTAGTACTAGAGGCTTGAAATTTGGCACGCCGACAAAGTGGCCGACAGAATAAAAAGGTGAAAAAAAAAATGTTTAGGGTAACCTCCCCTACTAGTTTCACTCATTTTACGAACCGGGTCGTGACGCGATATAGATATTGGGTAAAAACACTTTTTACCTTTATTCCGACGTTTCGACTCGGTTGCACAAGCCGTGGTCGCGGACAGACTGTTGTACCAGCAAAATGTCAAATTGCGGGTGGCTTGATGTTCTTCTACCTACAAGTTGCGTGATTATTGTGGAGGCCGGCACACAACGCTCACTGTATCCGACGATAGGTCCGATGTTACATCGCGCGATCCTAAATTGTTTATGACCGGTGTCCAGGTCGGAGATAATTTATATCCATCTTCACGATTGAAATTATTTTTGTACTTATATATTTCAATCGCCTCTCGTATTATCCTGGGATAATAATAACGTTCAGTGGAGAGGACTTTTGGATTGTGAAGATTGATCCAATGATTAGTCTCCGAGGTTAAAAGGTGTTCCGCGATCGCCGATTTTTGCATCTGTCGGTTTTTTAGAGCTGCGATGTGTTCTTTGATCAAAGGTCGGAGGATCCTCCCTTTTCGCCGGAGGAACACTTCCACCCATTCCTCCACAGTGGGCACGCCATCTACCGTAACTGTGGAGGAACGGGTGGAAGTGTTCCTCCGGCGAAAAGGGAGGATCCTCCGACCAGGCGAGGTGGTAGCGCCTGGCGGGCCGCGGCCCAACGGTTGACGTTGGGAAGTTGTATATATGCCAACTCTTGAGAAATCTTCGTATGTGCGATGTAATTTGACTGCACGCCATCTATCGTACTAGACAAGTACTGTGAGGTTTCATCTGTGTTCCACTAGTTGGCGCCTTAATGTAGTGGACGCTAACTCTGTAACTACGGAACCCTACACTGCGCGTGGCCCGACACGCACTTGACCGGTTTTTTACCTTTTAGTTGCGGCACCCTAAAACGTATTTCATCATTTATTTACTTTACTGCTACGTCAGTTAAATATAATGTAGTTTTTTGGCAAATTCTTATCAACATTAGCATAGAAAGTACTTATAACAACTAGTTCAGATAGAGTTAAAGTTGCTAGTCCAACTCATAACTTACAAGGAAACAATTTAAAAATAACAATGGAATATTTAACAAACTTTGCCTTCCGCGGGGTCACCTGAATTGAATTTGCTCCAGTATAAGAAACTAAGTAGGTACAAAAGTAAATCTAGTTACACTTCTTTTTGTGAGGGTTACCGTTGGGTAAGACAAGTTTTATGGACCGCTATTTCCCGATCAAATAGTTTAATAACAGTTCATTTGAATTGATAACCTTTGTCCACGAACTTAGTTTTTGTATATCTATTATTATGTTGCGGCTTATATCCGAATACACTCAGTTCTTTCGGGCTAAAACTAGGCGTGGCCGGTAGCCGTTGGTTAAACCGAAGTGTAACACAGACTTATTCACGGTTAGAAATTAAAGAAAAAACGGAAAGAAAAATTTCTCTTTGGACAGTAATCCAACCTGCGACCTCAGGATAACCAGTCCATCCGCTTTACCACTAAGCCACCGAAGTAAAGCTAAATAGTACAATTATTCACGGTTAAAACTAAGTATATTGTCTGTAAAAATATTACTACCCGCAAAAAAAACGTAACATGTTCGGTAACCTGGCTAAGTCCGGGACATTCATGATCCACCTGCCTATTGATTCTTCTATTGGAAATACTTGATATATCATAAAGCGGAAACAAATTCGACAACCTTAATTATCACATCTACGAATTACAAAAAAAAATGACAACGCGCGTCGGGCCACGCCGGGCCACGCGCATTGTAGAGCTACAGTTGATCGTGTATTACCTTCTCCTAAACTTGTGAAACTTACTTGGTTTACTGTGAGAGATAGTTTTCCTTTGAATTTCGTTGCCTTGAATAATATCCACACATCCCAATGCAACCATTTCCAGGCTCGAAAAAACGAAAAAATTACATTTTATCGAAAAATGTTCTTTTAGATCCCACATTTTTTTTAAATACCTATTCAAGTAAACTTTACACACCGCGTGAGAAATAAGAACAAATACCTAATTTTCGAGGGGGAAATATAAGTAAGGTAAGGAATATATTGTTCATGATTTTATTTTCCCATTTTCTCAGCAAACAAAATATAGTTTTCCAGTACTTACTAAAAGTATCTATGCTACAGAACATGGTGAAACTGAAAACATAAGAATCGCTCGAGCCGATTTGACGAACTGTGACCACAAACTTTGATAATATTTTTATATAGTTTTAAGTGACGTACAATTAAATTCAAAAATACTGAAATTACAACCTTTATATTTCTACCATTCTTTAAAATCCACAATGTAGGTAGATAATTGTGTGTCTTGTGCAATACAGACCATTTTAGATGCTATATGATAGAACCTGGGAATGATAAAGCCCATCAGCCCATCTATCACAATACAAAAGTTAACTCCGACTGGTATCTCAGTACAATACAGTGACTGATTATTTGACCATTAATTGCGTTTAATGTACGACTAATCTCGCTGATGGATTACTGCAGAGGAACGACTTTATTGACTATCGACATCAATTAACTATGGAATAGACCAAGCATACCAACTCGTAGTGCCCTTTATATACACTCAAAGTTTATGGTTCATTAATTTATAAGACTTGACCATATTCAATAATAAACAGTCAATATCTTTACGTAAATCTTATTTGCAATGATATTATTTTTATAATTGTAACATTAATATATAAAACTTTATGTTTTATATATTACTGTCTAAACTTTAATAATATAAAAAACAAAAAATGTAAAATTAGCAGTGCAAATAGATCTAATAAAATGACAACACAGTTTTTTATAGGTTTTATAGATTACTAGCGGCCCGCCCCGGCTTCGCCCGCGCTTCTCCGTTCCTATTAGACATCGCGTGATGATATATAGCCTATAGCCTTCCTAGATAAATGGGCTATCTAACACTGAAAAAACTTTTCAAATCGAACCAGTAGTTCCTGAGATTAGCGCGTTCTAACAAACAAACAAACAAACTCTTCAGCTTTATAATATTAGTATAGCTTGTTACATCATTCTTATAAAAATAATATCATCGTACATTCACTTTCCTTTTCGGAAATAAATAACAGAAAACAAAATAAAATTCATACCAATTTTTAAATCATTATTCAGCGCTTGTATAAACTGAATATAATTAATCGTTCTTAAATTTATTATTAGGGAGTTGGTAATATAAACAAGGTATTCATAATTAAAGTCTTCAATAAATTGGATGAAACGCCTGCAGGACTGAAAACATGGAAAACCAACACGATCCACAGCTGCCGCAATTTACGTTCACATAACTAAACGCAGCTCTGGCTGCATTAATGCCTTCATCGGTGATTTTAAATTCACGATCTTCATGATTCAATATTTCTGTCAAGACAGATTCACTAATTACGGTCGACTGGGAATTTTGATAATTATTACTCAACTTATTAGTTCGAAATTATGTAATCTATATACGAGTATATAAAAATCAATTGCTGTTCGTTAGTCTCGCTAAAACTCGAGAACGGCTGGACCGATTTGGATAATTTTGGTTTTGAATGATTTTTGGAAGTCCAGGGGTGCGACCGCCTATCGACATTGCTATTGTCGTTGTCATTGCTGTCAAATTTTCATGTCGATTTGTCTCTCTTTGACTCCAGAAAATGGGAAAATCCCAATAGAACCAGAAATAAAGTATTTTAAGCCGTTATCTCTAATAGCCCCCGACTCGTGAATCGAACCCAGGATCTCCACCGTAGTAGTAGTCTGCTACCACTAACTAGGCTACTGAGGCAGTTATTTTATTTTTTGATTTTTTGACCCCGACTTTGAAATAGGTAGGAGCAAAAAACTGCCAAATTATTATTTTTTTTGACAGGACGTTGTCTGTCTGGTCCACTAGTTCATTATATTTCTTGTTTCATTAATTCGGTATTAACATCACGGCAAAAATATTGCAAATTACCAACCATAAGTATAATTAGTTACGCAGATTCATAATATATTAAAATTGCTTGAGGTTAGAAGTAATAAAAACGCATTCGTATAAATAAATAAGTAATTTTATTTCCTCCATCATATTTTCATCCCAATCGTAAGTACAGTATAGGTACCTAATAATTAAAATGTCATAACAGCTGTAAATTTGAATTAAAATAAATAAAACTTTGATCTAAACGCAATTAGGTATATTTTCGCACCCACTTTTTCCCACACCACGACTACTATTTAATAGGATGATTTTATGATTTTAAGTACATATTTCAAAAAGTAACATTTCTGATATAATTCTGTTCTTTAAGTAATAATTTTGTAGATAAAATAAATTATATTAAAAAAAAACTTTTACTGGTGATAGAGGTCTGATTTTTGCTCATTAACCAAATTCGGCACTATCTTTATCCGATTAAATGGTACTGTATGATCCCGTAATAACTGTCACAGAGGCAAAACAACTTAGCATTCAGGGATGGCAATACATCTACATTATTTGTATAGATATATGTAGGCCGTAAACCTCACTTACTATCCTGTATAACTGTGTATTAACTCCATTTTAGGCGCGTTTGCCACCACTATTATACAAAAAAAAATGAATAGGTACTACCTGCTCTTGTAGCTGAGGTCAACGAAATAATAGAGCGTCTTAGAATAGAAATGTATTTGTGCCATTTGCGCCAAGAATATCCGTAACGATTCACTGTGAAGTTCGCGCAGTAGTTTTTTAATGTAGTTTGTATGATAAACACTACACATAATCAGAAGATGATTACTGTAAATTTATTCCCCTTATTACCTCTACGTGGACATAATATATTTCGTAACTTAACAAACTTTGGTAACTCAATCTATTCATATATTTATTATTTAATGTACTTAAAATTTTAAGAGTAGTAGATACATGAGGTGGACTTAATGCCATCAGACATTATTTCCTAGTCCGGCGGACCGGATCCGCCGACCAAAGAGACCGAGCGGACCGCATCGGACTTGATTATGTCCGCAGGATCCGATCCGCTGTCCGCTTGTACTACTATAAAGTTAATCTATTCATTTTGGAATAGTTACATTTCTTAGAGTGTCAATACAAAATAATATCAAAATATTAATCCTATATAGTAATGTCATGGACTATAGTTTTAATGTCAATAAATATTATAAACGGTTTTCCTCAATTCTTTAGATTTCATTTGTTTATGTCTCACTGCACGTTATATAGGTAAAGATGTTTATTTTATCTTTTGTTTAAATAACCTATACTCGTATCTTAGTTAAAATTTATCTTTGTCATGATCATTTGGTTATTTTCATTTAATTATAACATTTGAAATTTGGTACTTTTTACATATTTATAAATTTAACAAAATGTAATGTAAAAGCTTTTAAGTAGGTATGTAACAATAAATTCTGAGCAATTTTATTAATATCATATATATACTAGTAAGTAGGTAGGTATATTATGACTAGCAGAAAACGTTTAGAATACGTATGTATTTTACATGCAAACCCATGATTTGCCAGTTATATTTTTCATCTCCGAGCACATTACTAAACTCCAAGGGCGACATTAGGAACTTCCTAGAAGTGGAAAGATTCTATAACACTTCCCCGACCCGGGGATTGAACCCAGGCGTAGCAGTAGTAGTCTGCTCCCACTAGACTATTGAGGTAGTGTTTGATTGGATAAATACTAGCTGTGCCCCACGGTTCCCGTCGTGAGGACGTCATACCACCACTTTTTTCACTGGTGGTAAAGCTCCAGTGATGGAGCTCGCGGCGTAGGCACCACCGCATTACCTAATATACTCGCCGCTAAACGGTAGTGTTCAGCACTATCGTGTTCCGGTCAGATAGTAATGTAAGGCCCTGTAATTTCCGGCACAGAGGTATAACACCTTAGGCTTCAGGTGTGTTAACGTATCTGCATTTTGACTTCGGTCTTTGTGTGGGTGTCTATAGGCTGCAGTCTCCACTTAACATCAATGTGAACTGCATGCCTGTTTGCCCCTTCTATTATATAAAAAAAAACTTGCGATAGCCTTCTTCCTTTCATATTGATTGCTTTCATTAGCATATTAATTGCTCCGTTCCTAGAGGTTGAAGTGTTATATTATATTATTCACAACCTCTGATAAACTGGCTTTATAATGAAAAACTAACACTACATTGCAAAGTCTGACTAGAGATTAGCTCGATCATACGAATGAAATATTTTATAAATCTCTTCAACTTTATAATATACAACAATTACTTAAGTACTTTTGAATACTAGCTACCAAGTTTTCAAATATACTAATAATATTTTTTTAACCTAATTTAGAAGATCATCTACATTAATCTTAACTAATTTTTCAGTTTCAGCCCAAAGTCTTTTGGCAATTTCAACATCTTGAGATATCAAAGTTGGTTTTTTCTCCCGACAATCTTGAAAGTATTTTCCAGTCACGTGCTTAACTTCTGGTGACACTGCCAAGTATATCGATGTTTGTGAAGCTTCCCATATATTTTGATAAAGAAAACCAAGTGTAAATGTCACTGTGTTACGTATAACCGGATTCTTAATGTTTCGGAAAAGATTTGTTGCCGCCACTCCTGGGTGAAGAGCATTCACCGTGACTTCCGTATTCTTAAGTCTTCTGCTAAGTTCTAAGGTCATAAGATTAAGGTACAGTTTAGTATTGACATACACTAAATAGTCGCTCCAGTATTTTTCCATGTTCAAATTATCGAAATCCATTTCAGCATATTTGTGCGCTTCAGAAGACACATTCAGTATTCTACTTGGTGCAGATGATTTTAATAGAGGTAGGAGGAGACAAGTGAGCAAGAAAGGTCCGTAATAATTAACCTGTACTCCTACATGGAGACCATCTTCGGTCTTATGATTTCCTAGTCCACCGGCCCCTGCGTTATTGATAAGTACATCAAGTCTTTTCTCAGTCTTCAAAATGTTGTCACAGAATTCACGAACGGAACGTAAAGAAGCCAAGTCTAGGTGTCTATAGTGGACATCTTTGTTACCCGTTGATTTGACGATGGCTTCGACAGCAATGGTGGCGAAACGTACATTTCTACACGCAAGAATCACTCGTGCACCACGCTCAGCCAAATTCCTCGCGGTCTCAAGTCCGATTCCACTGTTGCCACCTGTTATAATCACCACTTTCCCGACCATGTGTGCACTCGACCGGCAAATTCCGCATGTTAATTTCTGATAGAGTTTGAATCCTAGCACTATTGACACTATACATAACGTTAGTATTGTCCAAAACATTGTTTATTTTTAATTCTGAATACACTGGTAACTTAACACGTCCACGAACGATTTTTATTACTATGAGCTACTCAAGTTTTATCAGGTAAAGAGGTCATATGAACGTGCAACCGAACACGATAAGTGTGCGTCGTGTGCTATGAACGAATGAGTTTAAAGATAATGAAAAGATTGTTTATCTTTGCGTCCGATGTGACGAAAGTGTCACTACTCAGTCTAGTAATATTTACAATACAACACTGGACGTAAAAATATCGTGCGTACGCGCCGACGACGCGGCGACTCCTACGGTTATACAAGAGCCATTGAATTTAGTACCGTTCTAAAACGATATCACCTTGAATGCAAATTAGTGTCGTTGAGTTATAAAAATTGAATGTTAATTAAATAATTGTAAAGACTACAATACTGTTATTAAATTGAAATGTCAGATGCGATGTTTGTGTATTGTTTACATGATCAAATGCTTGTATGTGTCAAATAGGTATCTATATCTTTTAAGGCTCTATACTGTCTGAATCTACTTTCAGACTCATCAATAAATATTAAGTAGGTACTTGTGTACTTACTATTCAACAGAATTTTTGTTGTATAACAGGAATTATTATAAAGAGTTATTGGTATCAAAAGTATTTCTACAGTTTGGTATAAATGTTGATAATACACGAGCTTTGTTATGTGAAATCAATTTAAATTCCCGTGAGAAAATATTTACGGGTAGGTATTTCAGAGTTAAAAATTCTAAGCAATATAGGTTTGGGATCAACGTAGGAAACAACAACTTCTTACCAATAAATGCCTCATTCCCACGGGTAAATGAATTCAGCTTGAGTGAGCTACCTACTGGATAAATAAATATCATTAAATTGTGATTTAAATGTTCACTGATTATTGATAAAACTTTTGTATGCGTTTGTGATATCATCAGTTTTCTATTTATTTAATTTTAGTAAATTTATCTATTTTTCAGTTAAGGCTTTTAACTATGGAACCGGTCACATGCCAATATTCAATATTGTACCACATAGGTATGTATTCGCCGATTTTATATTTATCGTATTTAATGTGATATTAATTATCATTGCTTGCAATATTTTTGTATTAGGTTTTTCTACAGTAATTGCAAGTACGTTTTCAGTCAGCTGCAGTACACCGTCTATGGTTCAGCGCTATCTTGTTCCGGTCAGGTGATAATGTACGGCCCCATAGTTATCGGCATAAGAGCTTAGGCCCTTAGAGTGGCAGCACATCTCCATTTCAACCTCTGCTTTTGTCTAAATGTTAATTGGCAACAGTTTTACACACCATCCAAGTAAACTATATAACTGTTTGATACTTTATGGTATAAAAAATACGTCGCAAGTGATGGCTACCACCACGGGCGTCGCCAGGGGAGGGCAGCTACCCCTCCCTGGGGAGGGCAGCTGCCTCTCCCTAGAGAAAAAATATCGCAATTCACATAAAAGACTAACATATTGATGCCACAAGCAGGTAACCAAGTCTTAGAACCAACCTGCCTTTCCCTACTAGCCAAACTGCCCCACTCTACAGCTTCGGCTGGCGAAACCCTTGAATACCACGCTGGCCGCAAGTCAGCCAATAGTCACACCGGCCAACTGGTAACGGTCGGTATGACAATGATTGTGTGAATATCTCTTCGTAAAATCCTTCAAAATTTCAAGTGCTTAAATTACAAAAACAAATATGTTTGTGTAACCTACATGGTTGATAGATTACCCTGAACCTTACTTAACCTAAATTCCTATCACAACATTATTCTTGGACCAAATTGCCTTAATCCCACTCCGCCCGCGGTGTAATAGGTTCTTTTGAAGAGTTCCGATGCGACAAATTACATCGCTACACAACATATTCATGCTTCTCCGTCTCATATTAAAGATACGTGACTTAACCTTCGCTTACCATCCAATTACATTTGATCACTGATTGTGCATAATGTTGCTTTGCATTTACTCTACATCCTAATAGATGTTGTGCATGAGAAAGTTTATGTGGATTGACGCACGATTGAACGAATCTTGGCGTAATTTTACACTGATATCTTATAAACTATGTTAACATATAGAGTACTTTTGATCTGTGTAATGACTGCCTCGTTGGCCCAATGGTTGCAATCGCGATTGTGAACCCTAAGGTCGCGGGCTCGATTCCCGGAATCTGTTATTGGATTTTTCTGTGAGGGAATTCCTAGTAGTAGCCCGGAGTCCGGTAACCCGTGCCCAGAGCAAACCGTCGGTCCTGCGCCCAAACTCTTTACGGTCGTGTCGGATTCCCGTCCCATTGAGCTATGAGAGTGAGGGAATAGGAAGTGCACTGGTGTTGGCTAGTCTCCGGCGAGATTGGCCGCCGTGGCCAAAATTCGATCTAGAGGACAATATTATTATGAGGTCTGTGCAGACGAAACTACAGGCATCTAGCTTAGTAACCTATTCCGATGACATACATATAACATTGATATAACAAATATTTGCAGTCTGGTGCAGAAATATGAGTAGGCTAACAAATTGAATAGGTTGTGCCCACCTTTGCAGCGCACGTCGGTAAAAAACTATTTTTGGAGTTTAGGGATGTTTATCTTAAACTAAGCGAGGTTTGAACAGGACCGGCACTGAAACGTTAAAATTTTAAGCAACCCTCACACATATGACCTATTCCTCTGTTTACACGCGTTTATGAGACAAAAGAATTTTAAGTCCCATTTTGAAGTGACGGTTTTCAACCAAAAGTGTTCTATCTGTATTAAGTATCACACCTTAATAAATAGGTAAGTAATTTTATTAAAGAAAATATAATAATAATGTTTTTATTAATATTGTTTTTTACAGATAACGTTCAGAAAAAAAGACATAAATCTCACTGAAATCCTAAAATGAACTCTGCGAAGTATTAAGTCACCATTACTGTTTTTATGCGTGTATTATGTGACCATACAAAACATTACCTGCTCGTTATATGACCTTGAAACAACCAACGATCATTATGTAAAAACTTCAACGTTAGTAGGTAGGTATAAAGTTTTTAAATTTTACATGACGCTCATCACATGTTTATGTGGTAATATGGCCTCTTTTGTGGCGTCGGTACGTCACTACCCCACCGCCCGCTAGCGGAAGAATTTTCTTCTACTGGAAGTGAAAACTGCCACTCGTGCAGTCAGTCAACCGAACAATGCCGGTCAAACCATTCCACTAGGGCCGTAGTAAGTTCAATAACGCAAGATGGGCAGCAGCATCCTGCGATAAAACTACCGATACTTCGATCGCCAATCCGCATTCCATGTTAACATTGTGACTTACTTACCAGTGGCGATTTCTCTAAGATGGCGCGTATGGCGCCGCCAAACCATAAATTTTAAGCATTAAAATGTAAATAATCTTATATTTACAACCTACTTAATTACTTAGACCTAGGTACAATAAATAATTGCATTTTACGAGCGCTGCGATCTTCTATCACGAACGCAACTCGCGATTGTCGGCGCCGAACGCGGCCGAGGCGAGCGATGCGCTTCTGCCAGCGCATGCGGAGTATTGCCACAGTATAGTCACAAACAGTAATGTAACTACGAACAAATCGTTCGAAACCGCACACTCACACAAACATGCGCATCTACGAGGCCTCTAAGCGGTTCTCGCAGTACTACAGTAGCGAGTGTCGCGGACTGTCGCGTCGAGACGAGCGGTCACGTTGCGATTTGTTTTTGCTTCCACGAGTGTTATAAAGATGCCACGAGCGTATTGCGTGGTATACGAGTGTTTGAACTCTGCATCATCAAAACCGGAGGTATCGTTTTTTTTAATTTCTTGGTGATTTTGAAAGCCAAGAATAATGTATTGTTATAATATCTAACATATTTGAAAAATTCTCGTGTGATAGTGTTTGCAACAATACTCCTCCGCAGCGGCAAGACCGATCAGTATGAAATTTTGTGTGTATAGTTGGTAGGTATGAGAATCGGTTGTAGTCTTTTTTTACATCCCTAAATGGTGAGGATGATTCTTACCAATTTTTTTTTTCGATTTTTTGGACATTTTTTTTTTTTGTTTATACCTCTATGGCGATACGAAGTTCGTCGGGGCTATATCAATGGTCGGGGCAGCTATTTATTAAGATTGTACTGTCGTAAGAACTATAAAAATCACCCAAGTAATTAGCACTCAGTTTCGTTATTTTTAAGAATTATAATTTGTTAAAATATTTATTAAGAATAAAGTATTTTTTAAGTAATGGTTAAAAACAGAGATCTACAAGTTATATCAATATTGAACTGTTTTTTGTACTTAAAACTATAATAATAATAAGATCAAGGTTGGATCATGGGTCTAATATAGAAGGCGGTACTCCTCGGCACGGCACGTATAGTGAGGAGGTTCTTGTTTCTGTGACCCTAACCACCGATAGCTTAGACCCTGTTCCCGCTGCCGGCGGAGCACTATTTTTTAATTTCTTATAGGTATATGTTTGTTTGTTTTATAACTACTTATGTATGTAAAAATATTAAATAAGAACAAGAATAAATGAGTGAATACTAACATAGTAACTTTTGCTGGCATTAATCAACACCATAAGATTATGTGCATAGCCTACATATTATTATTTGTAAACTGTTGTACCGCGGTGTGACGTCATAACGTTACGTGCAATTTTATAGAGGCCGTTTTGAGTCATTTCACTATTCGCAACATTTTGAATCGTTATATCTTAACAACTTTTAAATACTTATTGACTATATGTTTCAAAGACACATTATCAGTATTTATTTATCCAATACTATTACAGGGTAACCAATAGAAAAATAGTCAACATCCCAATACGATTGATTAAAGGTCAATAAATGCTAAAATAATAACACCATTATTTAAAAAATATAGTGACATCCCTATTGCTTCAATGGAGTGTAGGTAAATATTTTATAAAATGGGCATAGTTTCCATACTGTTTGTATCCATACAAATTCGTTCGCCGCCCACGCCCCGCCCCCTCAATCGCCTAGTATTACTCACGGAGTTTGAAGTAGGGTTGGTGAGGATTCCTCTTCCTCTTCCTCATAATGAGGAAGTTCCGCAATATTTTGGGTTCCTCAACCGTTGCCGCATCCTCAAAAATTAAAATAAAAATACTCTTCCGCTATCGCTTCCTCAAAATTTAAGAGGAATTAATGAGGAATTTTGTTGCGCATGCGCGTTGCGTATCGATGGCAACGCACACGCCGCAGCGCGGTGCCAGGCTGAACAGGCGAGCGAGACCTCCCCACCCGCCACGGGCGCTGTTCCTTGATTGTTTGTTTTAATTTTATTGACATACATTATTCTGTTCATACGCGTACTCAACTTAAAAAATCGAAATATTGGGGGCTTTACAGAACTGCATCTTTACAATACCTATCTTCTCTTCCATCAAATGTACCAGCAAACGACTTTTTAGCAATGCTGTATTGGTATATGATGAGCTTAGAACCCGGTTGTTAGGGGAAACAGCGTCCAAACATTTTTTTTATAAAAAGTAACCTCCCTTTTTAAATTAATTTTGTTTAATAGTATTCAATTCTTTTATTTTGATTAATAATATTCGACTTAAATACCTCATTAACAAAGAAATAAAGACTGCATTCTTATTTTCATTTCAATTCCTAAATGAAATTGTGTCATTCACTCATCTTTTTTTTGGGTGTGCGTGTGTTTTTTTTTATGTCTGTTGGTTGAAAGACAAGCAAACGGGCCACCTGATGGAAAGTGGTCACCGTCGCCTATGAACATTTGCAACACCAGGGGAGTTGCCAACGCGCTGCCAGCTCTGAAGGACTGTTTTGACGCCATTTTTGAAGAACCTCTTAAGTAGCACCTAGGGAACACCTCAGAGGGAAGTTCGTTCCACAATTTACACTTTGAGCACTGCCAGGTGTCCAGTCGGTGTAGGAAAATAGACGGTGGCACCATGTCAAACAGTTCAGCAGAGCACTCATCATTGTAGAGACGGTACAACACGCACAGACTCCCAATGTCTCTGCGTAGGCTCAGATGTTCGAGCCTGTCAGTAAGTCCTGAATCGTTAGAATAGAATAGAATAGAATAGAAAATATTTTTATTTCGAATAGATCTTTACAGATACTTTCAAAACGTCAATAAATCATAAACTACCTAGAGTGAATAACCATTACATATAGTAAAGAAAAATCATATATTAATAGTAAATTAAAAATTAAAATTTAAACTATTTGGTTAAAACATAATAATCATAAAATTTTTCAATTCCTTCAATGATAATAAATGAAGAAAAAGAAAAACTTATTCGTCAAGATCAATGTTATTCACTTAGCAGAGTTCCAAGTGCAGTCACTACTGAGAAGAACTCCGCTACCCAACAAACTCAGTAAGAGCTCTTTTAAATGAAAGCTTAAATCTAGTACAGATTATCGTGAAAAATCAAATAATGTCAACGTCCATAGCATAGATGCAAATAAACTGCTATCTACTAAATGTGATGTAGCCCCTGCAAACCAGAACAGACCAGTCCCCACCAACAGCACCCGTTCACGAGTATGACGCATGTGACAGCCATTGCCCTCCTCGACCATTTTAGAGGGAAGTGAGCAACCCGCCACACGACGCCGCCAAAGGCAAAGACATTTAAGCGTGCATGACTGTTCCGGATATGCATACGGCAAAATAAAAGATGGAATTCATTTTCAGCCAGGGTATTCACATTATTCAACCCTTAACAATAGTAGATACTAATTACTGAATACACGAAATCACAGGATCATGAAATAGCCTGGCAGCGATCGCTATAATCCCAAGACGTATAATCATTAAGATAATCACTGGTCTTATAGTAATTACATTTATATAAACGTTCTTTCATTACTTTCTTAAATTTATTGATCGATAGACTTTGAACGTTTTTGGGGATTTGATTAAAGAACCGTATACATTGACCTCTAAAAGAATTACTGACCCTATTCAGCCGCGTTGCATGCATGGACAACTTGTATTTGTTCCTAGTATTTATACTGTGATTGTTACCTATTGTAGGAAACTCATTAATGTTTTTACGGACATATAATACATTTTCATAAATGTATTGCGAAGCTACAGTCAGAATATTTATTTCTTTAAATTTATCTCTAAGAGATACCCTCGGACTCAACCCGTAGATAGCCCGGTTAACAATACGATTCCATCACGGAGATTATGACCACTGTCTACTATTCATGATTATGACCTAGTATTTAAGAATACTACGCCAGGAAAGATACAACTTACTTAGTTTGAAATAACCAGAACCAACTTACACTTACTCGTATGCTGAAACAAAACCCAAAATATACAAAGTAATTAACCTATTTTGGTTGCTCATATACATACTGAGGAGGTAAAATAGAAACAATATTATGAATCGGACTCACAGAGGATAAAAACGGGCCAAGAGCGAGTACGGCTCGTGCATTGTAAAAAATGAAACCATTGAACCTTGCTCCAACAAAGACAAACTCGATTGAGAGACAAACTTAACTTTGCCGTTAGAAGCCTGTTGTCTCTATACACCGATAACTAAACTGTTCTAGTCAGCTTAGCAACTGGGAATCTGCCTCATTTACTATTTTTTCTGTGATGTATTAAAATATCACATATCATACACCGTGAATTAGTTTAAGAACAATGTGTACATGTGTAATAGAGTGACTAATAATTCGCGATTTTTTAAAATTTAATGACCGAAAAGCTTTTCTTTTTGTTTGAAAAAAACCCTTCCAACGTGCATCACGCATACTGCATCCCTTTGGAAACTGAAATTCGGTTTTCTTGTCAATTTTCATGGTCCTCAACTTGCCTCTACCTTCACGTCCTTCACCCACCTACTCACGCTTTCCCGAAAGAAAGGATCTATATACTAGAAAAACAGACATACATATTGACAAGAAAGATGTTTTTCTGTGCAATATACTGAATCCTACAAAAGTACCGTTTTCAAGATCCACGGTAAACCGATGAACCTTACATCATAACTTGTTTGTATAAATTCAACAAAACAGGTAAATACTGCCAGATGCATTCATCACAATATTCATATTATTGTGTTGGTAAGGTACGTAGGTACCTAGTACGTTCTTACAATCGGCGAACCAATTTTATCGATCTTTCTAACCATAGAAACATTAACAATTATTGGTATTTATATTTCTGAGGTTCTTACTAATTTCACAGTCTGAGGTCGTATTATAAGAGTGCTAATCGGACGTGTATTTAAAATCAATCACCTAACGTTTTCGCAGGTTTTCGCAAGCTTTATACATTGTAGAAATTAAACTTGCGGATTTTCTCGCGTATACAACACTCCCAAACTTCTTCTTACACCCGACGTTTCGGTCGGGTCCGTGGCCACGGGAGCTGGAAAGCGACGTTTTATTTCTACAATCAATCACCTAATTGAGGGTACAAGTATCGAAACAAATTGTGAAAGTTAATATTGTGAAAATATACCTAGTTACTTATTTACTTTGCCATTGTTTACCACAAACAGCCTTGTCGAATATCTATTTAGCGCAGCAATAACTATTACCTGCGGCTTCATCACATGTATTTGTGATTATAACTCGATTTTCTAATTGGAGTATACTGTACCTGTATACAAAGTTTGATCGAAATCTGTCCAGCCATCTTAGCGTGATTCAGCAACAAACAAACATCTAAACTGTCACATTTATAAAAGTACGAGTAAGTAAGATATCCACGCACAGAAGATAAAATCGCATGTTCGCACTCCGAATGGAAAAAATCTTGCAGCTAAAATATTAGGTAATCTATATATATAAAAATCAATTGCTGCTCGTTAGTCTCGCAAAAACTCGAGAGCGGCTGGACCGGTTTGGCTAATTTTGGTTTTGAATGATTTTTGGCAGTCCAGGGAAGGTTCAAAAGGTAAGAAAATATGAAGAAATTGAAGGGAAATAGTAAAAACAACAATTTCATTTTCCCATACAAATAGTCTTTACCTATCAAACCTTTGCCACATTATTACATTGTGAGGCAATACGAAGTTTGCCGGGACAGATAGTGTCGTATAAAATATTGATGCAACAAAAGACGATAATATTAACGAGGCCCCTCTAATTAGTCTTGAAGATAAAATCGTGCGGCCGGTAAACTGCGAACGAGAGGTCCTCATTTTACGGCCCTGTTAAGTCTTATAATTGTTGAACTTGGTTCCATGGTTTTACTAAAGGATGATTACTGACTTAAGAGAGTTTAACGAATGCGACGATTAGGCCATTTAAATTTGTATATTTCTAACCTTTTTATGATTCAGAATTTTAGGTGCCTATTTTCACAATTTCATAAGTATGGAAATATAGTATCGTTGTGAAAGCCTAATAATAGAGATAGATAGATCGTATTTGAAAATGTAGGGTTAGAGTCACCACTGTGATCACTAGGTTACACGCTCATAGCACATCTGTTTTTTTTATTTACATTATTTTGTTTTTGATACCAAAAAGATCCATGAAATTATTAGAAATTGTGATGGTTGACTGCCTGTACCAATTGAATATGCGTAAACTCGATACGTTCATAGAGGCTTCAAGAATCGAAACTAGAAATAATACACTTATCTTACTAGCAAAATAGTAAAAACACCCAAGTTCGTCCTCGAATGTCTATAATTAACCACGGCACCAGGAGAGTTCACATAATTATCAAAATAGTTAAAACACCCCTTGTACTCGTAATTGGCTGTGCAATGAATTATTTTTATTTTAGTTTTTAAGAATGTTTATTTATAATAGCTGTGAGTGTACCTAATAAATAAATAAAACAAACTTGGTTCCATGGTTTTACTAAAGAATGAACACTGACTTTGACTCACTGAAGATGAGAGAGTTTAACGAAACCGTAGATAAGAAAAAAAGAAATTATTAAATATTTAATAATTTACATTAAATATTAAAAAAAAATAATCTATGTGAAAAAGATTGCTGGTGTAGGTTATACCTTGACATCGCATAACGATGTATTTGCTAAACTTTTTGTTTTTGTTGTTTACGTTTTAATTTTGTTAATATTGTAGGTACTTCAAGGTGTTGCCAAGTCCGTCTGCTTATTTATTTATTTAATAGTTTTATTCACTTATTATCATTAGACATACCACATATTTATATATTTATTAGATCTTTTTTATTAGACATCCGTGACCATGCATCCAATGGTTCCATTCGAAAACCAGCGTTAGGTACTTATACCTTATATGTACCTGACATCATGCTGTTCTGGATACCTTTTTGGCGCAGCCGTGCGACACATATACCTTGTTATTATTATAAACTTAATATAGGTCGTTAATTTAGATAAAATTATTAATTCAGTTCATTATTTACTTACTTTGTTTCTATTTTTTATTTAATCTTTTTTCTTTTTTTTTGTTTCATTGTAGATAGGTATTTTGTTGTGTATACATACTTTATATGTGTCCTGGCTAAGCACTAAATAAAATTTTACTTTTTATTTTAATTTTCATTTTCATTTTCATTTTCATTTTCATTTTCAAAAATTGTGTATATAAGACATTTAAATTTGTATAATTCTGTCACTAAAGCCTTTTCATGGTTCGGAATGTCATGTGTCCAGTTTCACAATGTTTCACGAAGCCTTGTGTAAACATACACGTAAAATGACACCTTAAATTATATTCCCAGATCACGACCTCGGGTTATGATATCTGAATTTGTAATATGGTATTTAAATTTTATTTAACAAAATAAGAGAAGGTTAAAAACTATACAGAGAATATCGTGGCAGTGAAAATATTGACCATAAATCAATGAGATTTGGCCAGTACATTATTCAACACTACAATTAACTCCAAGGGTGACACTGAAAATTTTCCAATAAATGGAAAATAGTTTTTAGTTTTCACAGATACACAAATACAACACAAGTAACACTTAACCACAACTTACAAAATAAAAAATAAATATTGCTTAAACTTCCATATATCAGAAAAGGCACGATTTACTCGTAGTTAAAACAATTAACTAAATCGTGGTGGTAGTTAAGTGAGGTATGATGAGGTAATAATAGGATTTCCTAATTATGTGTAACTTGGGGCTCATAAAACACAACTAGCGAACCGTGGATGCATGCATATGCATGAATTTTACTGGAGGCTTATCTGTTGTTGTAGATTTAAATCTGAATAAGAGTTAGGTACTTGAGCTAATGTTGGACAAGAAATATCTATATTGTTATATGGAAAGGAAGATTAGTGAGCCATGATTATAAGATCTGTATCATTGACAGATCCTAGTCCTAGAACAAGGAATTAAAACCCCGTCTAATATGGAAAAACGTGAATTTAAGTTCATCGAAAGGACTGGGACTAGAAGACGTCGGGATGTGACGACTTCCTTCTGGTAATGCAGTAAGTAAGTCAACCAAACAATGGCGGTCACACCATTCCGGTAGGGCGGTAGAAAAAATAACGCAGGATGAGCAACAGCGACCGTCATAAAACTAACCGCCACTGCTATCACCAATCCAAAACTTGGCGATTATGGCATATTCTCCCCTAATGACGCACAGCACTATTGTGGGCGTCTTTGGGGAAGATTTTGTCCAACGGTGGACGTTGTTGACGGGACTGAGATCAGAGTGCCTAGTGCGAGATCTAGCAGTGCAGAGAGCGTCATCTAGTGGTGAATCGATGACGCTCCTTCAATTCCATACAAATCTGCGTTTACTCTTACGCGATCGAATTGGCATAAAATCTCGCACTTGGCAGTCTGTCTATTAATACGTGCCTCAGACTACCTATCATGTTAACGTTTATGAGAGTGACTAAGATGTTTATTATTCTTCAGAATATAATAATATGGCTTAATTAGATACTTAATAAGAGTTATAATATTTTTTTATGCCTTATGAAACTTTTACGTGTTGTGTTTAATCTGCTATTAATTTAAAAAACGAAAGCAGACAAATAAATACCAATAATAACACTACCAAAGGATATGTTATTACTACGTACCACAACTTAGAAATGCGTTCTTTAAATAGCGCCTGATAAAATAATAACGCAATCAATATTTACTCTAGTGCCATGACAATAATATCAGGCGCCAAAACATTTTATGCCATCGGATTACGTTCCACAAAGGCCTACATTATAGCCGCCGGCAAGTATTCAACGAAGGATAATTAACGTTACACCAAAGTGTTGTCTTGTCAACATCAACACGTACTGAAAGCTCTAAAAACATCGTAAATACGCCACTTCGTTAGTATAATCTGCCTTCAAACCCTTTGAGACTTACGGCCTGGCGTCTGTTGTAACAATATTAACTGCAATAATATTAAGGAATGTACTTAGTTCTGAAATGTTTGCTCGGTAATGTGCGCTTTCTAATCCATCTAAATTTGTATTGTCTTGTAGGTACTTTTTTATGAAATAGGTATCTAGATATACTTACCTAATATTTTTTATGTTTGTGACAAATAAGCTTACTTATAATATATGTTAAGTGAAAACTGTATAATCTATAAACATATACATAAAAACTAAAGGTTTCAAAATAGATGCGTTGCTACTCTCAAGGTCTACACTAATATGCTGCTGTGTCGGAAGTTACAAGGCCGTACACTACCACCTGACCGGAACATAGCAGTGCTAAACACTACTATTTAACGCCAAATAGATTAAATGATCCGATAGTACCCGCGAGCTCTGTCAATGGAGCCACCTGTACTTGACTACCCCGGAAGAGATACGGGGAATACCATATACCATACATGTATTATATGAATCACCCCGGTTGATCACCACTCCGCATGCTATCATATTCTCCCCTAATAACGCCTTTTTTTAATGTATTTAAGGTGGCAAATAAGAATTTGATTCAAATTGATGTTTTATTTATTTGAGCAAAAGGATTATCAACTATTTATATACAAAACATTATCGTTTACAGAAGCTGTAGGTAATACAAAGTAATCTATGCATTTTCGGCCCTGTTATTTCCGACACAGAGGCATAACGCCTTAGGCCTCAGGAGTGGTAACGCATCTGCATTTTGACCTTGGTCTTCATGTGGGTGTCTATAGGCTGCAGTCATCACTTAACATCAATGTGTACTGCATGCTTGTTTGCCAAGCCCATTACATAAAAAAAAATTAAAGGTAATCACAACATTTGCTATAGAACAAAATTGACTTGATAGATGTGTGAGTTAACAAAAAAAAAATAATAATGCTTGCGGCCAAATTTTGATAGGCAACCTAGTGGATTTAATTACCTAGTGGATATATATTCTCTAGATAATAAATATGCGTAAACATTAGGTTTGCAGCATATCTGGATGAACGAAATGATATTGCAGTGGGATCCTAACCTAAAAGACCAGAGGTCAAAATGCAGATGCGCTGCCACCCTTAAGACATTAGTTGTTATGTCTCTGTGATAGTTGTTATGTCACTCACTTAGGGTCCTGTTGAAAACCAGCGTCAGGTACCTTTTACATGAAGGTACCTGACATTTGCTGAACAGGACACCTTTTTGGCAGCCGTGAGACACATATTACGTGTATAGGTATGTATTAATTTTTAGAAAATGTGTTGTCTATTCTCTGTTACCTGTTACGTTTTATGTCTGTTTTATGTGTCTCGCTGTGTGTCAAATAAATGTTTCTTATCTTATCTTTCTTATGATAGTTATCACGGGACCGTGCATTACCATCTAACCGGGACACGATAGTGCTGAACACTATCATTTGGCGGCAGATAGATTAGATTAGCGGTGGTACCTACCCCCTCGAGCTCCTACACTGTAACGCTACCACCAGTAAAAATCACAGCTCTACACTGCTCTGGGCATCCTTGGGGAAGGCTTTTGTCCAGCTGTGGACTTCTTTCGGCTGAAATGAGGATGAAATACATACGAGTATCTATACAAATAAATAAAATTGGAGTGTTAGTTTGTAATATAAAAATAGCCGCTTTTTACTAAATGCATACGTATGTATACAAGGTACATATACCAAAACAACATTTTTTTCAATTTTTGTCTGTCTGTCTGTCTGTCAGTTTGTTTCCGCTAATCTCGGGAACGGCTGGACCGATTTTGACGGTACTTTCACTGGCAGATAGCTTATGTAATAAGGAGTAACTTGGGCTACTTTTATACTAGCTGCGCCCACGACTTTGTCCGGGTACATACTGAACAATCATACATTCTAACGCGGACGAAGTCGCGGGCACAGCTTGTTCCAAATATCAGTAAAAGATTTACTAAAATCAAGCAATAAAATGTGTGTACATACCTACTTGAATCAATAATTTACTTCTCTATTTAAAGAAGTTAATAGAAAAATGACCGAACGGACTTCACAGGGCTATTTGTCTTTAACAAAAAAAGGTTTGGCGATTGATAGCCGCCGATCTATCAAGTGCCCTGCGTCAAGAATTGTTGAAACGATATCCATCAGGACCTAATTACGTGTGAAATTGGATTAAAAAAAACAATTTGTTTTTTGGGTTCCGTAGTCAATATTTATAGTTTGGCGATGCCCGTTCGTCCATAACTCAGAAATTATTAGTACTAAAAAGTTGTAATTTGACATGAATATACGCAGTAGATAAGCCTACGAAGTGGTATAATAAAATCTTACAAAATATTTTTAGCTTTCGTTTTGTCTTTGGGGCTCCGTCAAATTTTAAGGTTTCCAAAAGGGTTCCGTCTTCTAAAAAGGTTGCGAACCACTGGTATTGATAAATACCAAAAAAAACCAGACTGTTTTACACATAAAGGTATAATTCTATGGTCTTACATAAGTAACTAGCTGACCCGGCTATCGTCGTTCTTCCATACCATAGAGCAAGGTGGCCCGTGTTGCTCTGTACCATACAATACAGTGAAACATTTTTTTAAATTAATGTATCTTCACTCCAGGATCTTATGGGGTAGGCATAGAGTGTGGAGCGCCAGATATCCCGGTCCTGACACACCTCCCGTGCCTCATCTACATTCTCTTCATACGTGCACGCCGATTCCTTAGACTTTTGTTTTTTTTTAATCAAGTTGGTCTCAAAGAAAGCATTTGAGCTGTCAGTTGTGATTAGTTATATGATAGCTGATTTTTGCCTATTTTATTATTATTGATTGTTGATGAATATCATATTTTAATACTTAACATCTCCATATTATTAGACACTTAAATATACTTTGGTGCCGTAATAACTATCACAGAGATATATAATATATGTATAACAACTAAGGTCTCAGGGGTGGCAACACATCTGCATTTTGACATCTGGTCTTTGTGTGGGTGTCTATAGTCTACAGCAGCTATACTCTAACCCCCTTATTCATAAACGTACATTAGATACGTTTTAGCTATAGAATGCTTTGTCTTTGTCAGATGCATGGTCAACACTTTAGCTAAAATACGTTTATGAATAAGGGGGTTAGTGTGGTCCGCGGAACCCTGGGGTTCCGTGATACCTCTGTCGGGGTTCCGCAAGAATTAAGAAAAAAATAATCAAAACACCTCTCTCTGGTCGCTCCGCGGCCGCACAAAACGCTATGAACGTTATTTATTTATTTATTTGTATTTGTAGAAATATGTGTTACAATAGCTGGTACAATATCTCATAAGTTTGGTATCAACAATTTCATACTTGTACAACCCGTTCGCTCTAAGTTTGCCGGTCTGTGGAATGCGCGTACCCTCCCCCACGTGACAACAAAACATAGTTAGTCATAGTCTAGTCTAGTGTCATAGTTTTACCCAAATATGTACGTACACAATTTTTATTTTTATTGTCTTTTATGGCGGATATCTTTCAAAAACTTAACGAATTTAATTTATCGTTGCAAGGTAAACAGACAACAGTGTTTCAGGCATATAATTAAATAATTGCTTTTTAGTCCTTTAGTCTGAGGTGAAAGTAAGTGAAAAAATGCTCATAAAATAATAACTGATGGGGGCCTATCTAAATCAAATTTTTATGGGACCAATTCGAAACTATTCCGCATCAAACAAAAAAGAACTACATAAATCGGTCCAGAAATCTCGGCGAAATTCGCGAACATACATACAAAAAAAAAATATACCGGCCGAATTGAGAACCTTCTCGTTTTTTGAACTCGGTTAAAAAAGGACTCAAAATACTGGTCTGATATCGAATATAGCAGTCCTAGCAGTAATCCGTTCACCTTATTCCGGCGATACAAACACAACTTTTATAATTTCCTAAAACATCTGAACTCCTACATACCTACATAATCAGCGGGCACTATGTTTATCACCGTCAGTATCAAACAGCGTGTGGCAGTGTAATATTATTACAGTAGATCGCGTTAGGCATCACGATGTTCGTGATATCGCTAATTATTGTAAATATTATATTTGTGTTTTTCATATGGGTATACAACCGATTAACAATCAGTATTTGTAAATGCAGTAGACATTTAGTGGGCAAAGTTGTAATAGTGACCGGATCGGACAGTGGCATAGGTTTTCAAACGGCAAAAGACATGGCGGAGAGAGGAGCTCGAGTCATACTCGCCTGCTTGTATGAGGATCAAGCTATTCAAGCTAGAGACCGGATCACAGCTGTAACGGGCAACCAAGACGTCCATGTTCGACTTGTAAATCTCGCCTCCCTTGCATCGATCAGGAAATTCGCTGACAACATACTACAAACGGAGAAACGTTTAGATATTCTTATTAACAATGCTGGTGTTTGTTGTTTCCCAAAAGAAAAGACAGAAGACGGTCTTCTTAATGAAATGCAAATAAATTATTTTGGACCATTTCTACTGACTTGCTTACTTCTACCTCTTCTGAAGTCATCCGCGCCGAGTCGAATCGTAAATGTCTCGTCCGTGGCTCTGCAACGCGGAAAACTCGATATCGAAGATCTCAATATGGAGCAAGTGTCAGAGAATCTGTATAACAGATTCCAAGCCTATGCTAATTCTAAATTGTGTATATTTATGTTCACTTGTGAGTTGAGTCGGAGACTCGTGAATACCGGTGTGACGGTGAACTGTTTACATCCTGGATTTTTTGGTACTAATATTGCAATGCATATGAATATACCATTACTCAAATATTTTACTCCGCTAGAGCGTTTAGTAAAAACTCCCTGGGAAGGGGCTCAGACATCCATATATTTGGCGGTCTCGCCTGATGCGAAGAATGTAAGTGGAAATTATTTTAGAGACTGTCGCATGGCGACGTTGAAGTCTGAAGAAGATACTGAACTAGCGAGGAAGTTATATGAAAAAACAGAGCAATTCGTGCAATTAGAATAATAGGTTTTTTAATCGTAGATAATATATGACTGATACTTATTACCTAAATATGTAAGTATATTAGTTCAACGAATTACACTCGTGGATTTTTACTTATACCTAATTATATTATCAGATGTAACGATAACACGATATGATATCTAAGCGATGAGATAAAGTAACGGTCATTTCTACTGATCCTTTTATGCGACATTCGAATAAACTTAGTAAAAATTTTTTTTTACTGGTGGTCGAGTTCCAGTGCAGGAGTTTGCGGGCGTAAGCACCACCGCATTACCTAATCTATCTGCCGCCAAGTGGAAGTGTTCAGCACTATCGTGTTCCTTTTAGATAGTAATGTATGGTTCCGTAATAACTGTCACAGAGATATAACAACTAAGGTATTAGAGAGTGGCAACGCATCTGCATTTTGACCTCTGGTCTTTGTATGGATGTCTATAGGCTGCAGTCATCACTTAACATCAATGTGAACTGTATGCTTGTTTGCCACCTTCATTACATAAAAATCACACCCGCCGATTTTCAGGTCTCTACGATCAGAGGTTTAGGCAGTACGTTGATCTGTTGATTCAGGACAAAGCATTTTATAATGTAAGTAAGTATAGATTATTATACAAACAATATGTAGCTTACCATTTAATTTTTAAAATAGATTTTTTTTAAATGGACTTCAAAAATCGTCATTTATGTTTATTTGTTTTTTTAAGTTAAATGTCATTTAAGTTTGATTTTAAGTTTAATGAAATTTGTATTAGTTTTCATATGATGAAGGTTAGGTTAATTAGAATAATATGTGTTACCTAAAGATTGTTGTAATAATATCTTGAATTTTTGGGAGATTAACAAGATTAATATTCATAAATTTTAAAGTCTCAGTCAAGTCTGCCAAACTATCAGTATGTAAAGCAGGTAAGCTATCTACATAAAGATTGTCCTTATACAGAATTCGGTAAAGTCAAATGGAATCTACATATCTATCTATACATTTTGTAAAACAAAGCCCCCGCCGCGTCTGTCTGCCTGACTGTTCGCGATTCAAAGATTATGACACGGCTTTTCATGCAATTTATATTGGATGGAGTCATGAGGAATATTTGTGTAGGTACCTATACCTACTGCACATTAAATAGATACAAAATCTTTTTACTGTGCCTACTATTTTGTTAAATACTAGTTACTAATAGTAACTACTATTTATTTGTTCTTTTATGTATCCACAGAAATTATACTTAAGGCGGATTTAACACCACTAGGCGTTTGTTACTGATAATGACGCAAATAGTTTTAGTAATTTACACCCTGTGGGATCAAAATATCAAAATATTTGTAATTAAACTGTATATTCTGTTCCGCAGCAATAATATTTCATACATTGTATACAATCTGTTTCATATTTTCATTTATGAGCCTATTACACGCTAACATGGCGTAATAATTCAATTATCAGCGCCTGATGAAATATTAAATGCAATCAATATTTATGTTCATGTCGAACCCATTATGTCAGGCGCCTACACATTTTGTGATCTTGTTTTACGTTATATGTACTTACAAAAGCTTATAATATGGTTCCCAACAAGTGGAGAATGAAGAATAATAAAGCAATAATAATAATTCTAGGTGTAATATCAAGTACATGGATGTAGCTATAAATAAAATCGATACTAGTTGTGAGTGTTTATGATCCTGGTTCCAGAAAGTATAACTCATCACGACCGAAAACATCGATGTAATATTTAATTTCATATAGGAACTTTTATAAAGTTTATTTTAATTTCACGATACTAATAAAAATACATAATATAATGTATGTATACTTTAGATTACATATAGTAGGTATTTTATTATTAACAGTTCGGAGTGTAGCAGCCAGATCGTACAATAAGATTCTCTCCTTTCCTCCTGTAGGGTTTCCGCCTTAACACGACGCGGGGACTAAGTACCCGGTGGTTGCCTCCACACCGGCAAAGCAAAGAAGAACCCAGGGTGAGAGCGGCGTTTGGCGTGGATCTGCCCGCCACTCGCTGCTTTGGGGAAGAGGCGACTGGAAAAGAAGTGTACGAGTACATTATTAGCCCTGCATCCTGTCCCCAACCCTGTTATTTGACCTCTATATTTGAAAACTCTGCAGTCTATCATATTTTATCACAAAGACTTAATATATTTTGAACGAGCAGCAAAAATACTCGTCAAATCAAGTTATTAAACATCACTGAGAAAACCCGTATTGTTGAAATTCTAAAAAAAGACAATGCTAGACGAATATTATATCAAGTAGGTACCTACTTACACATATTCGTGATACACAGCAAACTCTACTTTATAGCCCTGGCTTTAGGATAATTTGTTACTTGTTTACTTATTACAATTTGTTATCTCACATCGAAGTTTTATCAGGCCAGTATTAACAGCTCAGCGTAAGAAACCAGTATGTTCATAATAGCAATCGTGATTGCCGTTGTTATAATTCTTTTTGTAATTTTTATGTGGCTTTACTCTCGATTAACAAGCGCAATTTGCAAATGTAGTAGACATTTAGTAGGCAAAGTAGTTATAGTGACCGGTGCGAACAGTGGCATAGGCTATGAAACAGCGAAGGATTTGGCAGCGAGAGGCGCCCGAGTAATTCTAGCATGCAGAAATGAACACCAGGCCACCAAAGCAAGGGACGAAATCATAAGCGCCACCGGTAACAGCGACGTACACTTTAAGCACCTAAATCTCGCTTCATTAGCATCGGTCAGAGCATTCGCTGAAAACATCCTTCTAACTGAGAAACGCCTTGACATTCTTGTCAACAATGCTGGAATTTGTGCACATCCAAAACAAAAGACGGAAGATGGCCTTCTTCTTGAAATGCAAACGAACTACTTTGGCCCATTCCTACTGACCAATTTGCTTCTGCCACTTATAAAAAGGTCTGCACCGAGCCGAATTATAAACGTTACATCAATGGCTTACAAATACGCGAAACTTGACCTGGAAGATCTAAATTTGGAGCGGGCATCTGAAGAAACGTTTAACTCAGTTCGTGCATATGCCAATTCTAAGTGGTGTATTTATCTCTCAACAAGGGAATTGAGCCACAGACTTGCGGGATCCGCGGTCACAGTGAACTGTTTGCACCCTGGTCTTGTTATTACAACTATCATGAAACATAAACTGCCGATGATTAAATTTGTTAACACATTTTTAGAACTGTTTCTTAAAACTAAATGGGAAGGAGCACAAACAATTATATATTTAGCCGTTTCCCCTGAAGTTGACAAGATTAGTGGGCATTATTTTAAAGATTGTCGCAAGGTAAATTCCAAGTTGCACCAAGATCCAGATCTAGAAAGACTTTTGTGGGAAGCTTCGATGAAAATAGTTCATTTAAAAACGTGATAATTTTTTCATAATTCATAATCGTATGCTGGTAGGCTGAGAGGGTGGATCGCCAGATATCTCGGTCCTGGCACACCGCCCCTTGTCTCATCTAATTCATAATCGTTACCTTGTATTATAATCATTTTTTAAATTAGTGTGCGCTATCTTTATTTTTGCATAAATTGCTGTAACACAGGATTTTCTATCCCGATCAGAAGTTCTTTAGGGACCTTTTAAAATAGTTTTTCACATTAAATAATTGAAACTTGATTTATGTTTTTTGCTGTTGCATCCAAACATATGCATGTATACATCCAAACGTAAGACTCGTAAACAGATGACAGCTGACGTCATGATTGACGTTAATTAACAAATTACTGAAGGAAACACATAAAAGCATAGATTTAGTAGGCAATAAATCTATGCATAAAAGTAGATAGGTACCCCAGATCAAAAAGGTTCACTTTTCATTTAGGTAAGTAAAGGTAATAAAGGCCATTTATTTGGTCATCCTTTACGTGCAATTCTAGAGAGGAGAAACCTCGCGTTGGCCTTTGCTTGGGTTAAATTAGTAATCTTTGTACGGACTCCTAATTTATACCTATCGATTACCAATATAATTTGTGACATTTAGTGATAGCCTAATCTAAAGAACGTGTCTAAGCATTCTATTGATGAAAGAATTATTTAGATCGGTCTAGTCAATGACCAAAATATACAAGGTCTAGTTTTGAGCCTAATCATGATAAATAAAAATACAAATGTTCTTGCTTTATAATACATATTAGTATAAATTTGCGATGCATAAATCTTTCTACTTTACTAAACAACGTAGATACAACGTAAATCACTATGAACTCGGCTAAAAATCCCATCTTTTGTATTCAAAAGTTGAGGCGCTATGAAATATCAGTGAAACTCACACAAATAGCACTCAAAGCGTGCTGTATTGAAAATACGGGACATAGACTATCTGAAAATCGAAGTTTGTCGCATAACTTTGCCGCAGACTTCTTATTCACTTCAAATTTTAAAATTCAGACAAAGGTTCTTCACATTTCATGTACATGTGGCTTACTGGATTTCCTACTTTTCTTGTTCTTGAACAGTCTTTCCTCACTAAAGTTGGCTGAGTCGTGAATAATATTATCTCGTATTTAAAATATTGTAGCGCATGACATTAAAGTAGGTAAGTACCTGTTTTAGTACAACATTAACAATAAGGAAAACATTACTGGCTCACGTGAACTCAAATTTTAATTTAATAATTATGTATTTGGCAAATTCACGCACATTAGCAAATTATACGCCCTGTCCCCCGCTGTCCCATTCATAGCAGGTTCCTGTTAAGTGGTGTACCAAGGTTTTTATACCGTGATACCGTGGTAAGCAAAAAACCGTTACTCGCATAACGTGCGTAAAAGAAAGGTAATATGTGTTACTTCAAAATAGTAAACATTCGAGGTTCGACACAGACGTTTAAAAATTGGTGTTTTGTAAAGCAAAGTGTGGCGTGGATATCAAAGGGAATTTGATATTGGCTCAAGTGAACCGTTCTAGTGGCATGTGCACTTTTATTCGCCATTGTCGGTCCGAGATGCCACTCTGTTGTACTCGCATCATTGCGGTGTCGTATTATTTCTTTAGATAGCACTTAAATGTAGACAGAAGTGATTTTTGATATTCCATCTTGGTGTATCTAAAAACCAATACGTGAACTGAGTGAGTTGCTATATGATGCACATAGTATTTCAATTTTTAAGTAAAAAAAAAAACACCGAAAGAAGACATTTAATTTTGTAAACCTTTGGTTATTAATGTTCGATGGTTTGCCGCGGTTAATTTGTACACAGCTTAACCGTAGCCGAAACTACCGTTATAAATGAAAATTTTCTAACCGGAATAATTTGGAACAGCGCAGTCCACACTATACGTTTTATTATTTTTTTTTTTTTTTTTTTTTTTTTGTAATAAAAGTGGCAAACAAGCATGCAGTTCACATTGATGTTAAGTGATGACTGCAGCCTATAGACAACCACACAATGACCAGAGGTCAAAATGCAGATGCGCTGCCACTCTTGAGACATTAGGTGTTATGCCTCTGTGCCGGAAATTACAGGGCCGTACATTACCACCTGACCGGAACACGATAGTGATGAACACTACCATTTAGCGGCAAGTATATTAGGTAATGCGGTGGTGCCTACGCCCGCGGGCTCCGTCACTGGAGCTCTACCACCAGTAAAAATTATTATAGTTTCTTGTACCAAAATAAGTAGGTACTTGTTGTACATAATGTTTGTTATTACTTGCGTAAATGCGTTCAGGGTCAGGTTTAATTTAGATTTTTTTGATCTTGAGAATGCAGCTTAAAATACTTGGTAGATTTTTAGTAACAAGATTTTTACTGGTGCTAGTGTTCCAGTGTGTTTGTTCCAGCTCGGGGACGTAATCTCCTAGCCGATACTTACCATCAGTGTGAACCGTATGTTTGTTATCTAGTACCTTTAAACGAGCAATTCTTGCATATATTTTTAAAAATACGCTTACACTCACAGCCCCACAGTAGGTATAAACCTGTGTCGTGGGTGCCGTTGTACACATACAACACATACACAAACACCCAGACCCGAAACAAATATCTGTAGGCCATACAAATATTTGTTCCGGTGCGGGGATCGAACCCGCGACCCTTCGAATCAAACTGTGGTTTCGCACCGCTGGACTAACCGGGTCGTCAAATATGTATATATAGAATCAAGATCTCGGAAACGGCTCCAACGATTTTCTTGAAACTTACAGATTAGGGGTTTTTCGGGTCAAGAAATCTATTTATTTAGGTTCCAGGTCCAACAAAAGCTCGGTTCCAAGTTAATAATAAATTTTCTTCATAACCGACGACTAACGCCATCTATTGATGAATAGAAGAACCATTAGTCTACTAACGTTAGTCGTATTTTTAGCAAAGAAGAAGTGTTTGATTTGAGGTTAGACCAAAAAAATCAATTGTTTTTATTCATATTTCTTCAGTATGCAATTCATACTAAACATAATTTTCAAAAATCGCTACGGATCGAAGCTCGGTCAACCAGGTACTACTTAATGAAATTAGAAAATGCAAATATAATTCACATAAAGTAATTATTCCTTTTAAATCTAATATCCATAACGTGGAAACTATCAGAAACGAACGGATATTCGGAAATAATTTGATATCCATAACCAAAACCGGTTTAATATCTATTATTAGCATATTAAACCGGTCTTAGGAATCGGCGTGCATGTATGAAGAGAATGATGAAGGTAGACGAGGCACGAGAGGTTTGTCAGAACCGGGATGTCTGGCGCTCTACACTCTCTGCCTACCCCGTTAGGGACCTGGCGTGAAGATACATACATACATACATACATTAGCATATTCGTATCCAAATCTGAAATACCGTATCCGTTACATCCCTAGTAATATAATATAATATATATATATATATATATATATATATATATATATATATATATATATATATAAATCATTTGCTGTTCGTTAGTCTCTTTGTCTCCGGTTTGACGACCCGGTTAGTCCAGCAGTGTGAGATGACCGTTTGATTCGAAGGGTCGCGGGTTCGAGCCACGCACCGGGACAAATATTTCTTCTTCTTTTCTTCTTCTTCTTTATTATAATTAATGGCTACTACCCAAGACTAAGGATAATTCTGCCAGAATCCAGTAATTGGAGACGCACAATTAAATACGAACAAAAAAGAAATAAATGAATGAAATTGATCGGTGGACTAGAAGATTGTCTGGTGAATGAAGTTATATCCTCTGATGATACCTACAACAAAAACAAACACAATCACTATAGTTAGATGATAGTATAGACGAAGTAAAGAGTTATTAATATTCTAAACCAAAAAAAAGGTAGTTTAAATTCTAATATTATTTACACGTATTCATTTAGCTAATCTATATACAAAAGGTGAAGTTACTAAATTAAGCAAAGATTTCATATTAATAGGACGGGGGATGCTACGGGGAAGAAGGGAGTACAAGGAAATTTTATTTATAGAACAATTAAAAAATATATGGTCTACGGAACCTTCGTCTAAACCGCATTCGCACAGAGAACTGTCCCTAATCCTAATTTTTCGCAAAAAAACCGGAGAACACACATGACAAACGTAAACGGCATAGCACCGAGCAAGATCTCTTATCTAGTGAGCGGAATTTAAAAAACCACGGTCTGCTAACAATATTGGGCTGGATATCAGCATAATATTTTCCTTTTTCTAGTTTCGACCGATCCCACTCCTTCTGCCAATCTTTATCCAATTGGGTTTTCGCGTATGACAACAGATCATGACTAAATAAGAAGTTATAGGTATTGCAACCACATTCAATTACCAACTTTGCACATTGGTCCACAGTCTCATTGCCCACAATGCCACAGTGGCTCGGAATCCATGCCAAAACAATAATAATATTTTTCTTATGACATCTGAACAGAACTTCTTTGATATCAAAAATAATTGGAAATTTCAACTTACTTCTGAAAGGGTTACTTAGTATTGCTTGTAAAGAGCTCAAAGAGTCCGAAAAAAATATTGTATTGGAGAGATTGTGTGATTCAACATAAGTAACTGCTTCATAAAGCGCTATAGCCTCACCAGAAAAAACTGAAGCTATGTAAGGAAGTTTAAAATTTAAAATTATTTTATATCGTGGAATCCACACCGCTGCTCCAACTCCCGATTCCGGAGAAAGTTTGGAAGCGTCTGTGTAAATCGATAACCAATTTGGAAATTTTGAAGATAAAATGTCTTTAAACAGATCATTAGCTCCAGGAGTGTTTTTGCTGATGCCGAAATCAAGAATTATGTTAGGTTGATAAGTAAGAATATCATAATTGTATGAAAATATTGGACATTTTGGACAATTTGTAACCTAATTGTTGTAAGTTAATAAAAGTATTGACAATCCTAGGGAACATTTATGGGTCCAATATTTATTGGTTCTGACAAGGTCTGCTAATAATGAAAGCTTAGGAATGAGAGGATGCGAACCGCACTGTAGAACTCTATAAACAAAGCGATCCGCCAGATATTGTCGACTTAGGTGGTAGGGAGAGTCGCAGCTTTCTACACAAAGAGTGTTTGTTGGAGATGACTTCATACATCCAGTAACTATCCTTAAACATTTGGACTGCAATTTATCCAAACTATCTAATTTACTTTTAATGCACGGTTCCATTAAGAAAGAGCCATAATCCAGTACACTGCGAATCAGAGCATTGTATAACAGTTTTTGTGAATATGGGTGAGAACCCCACCAAACTCCAGATAGTGAACGAATTATATTAATGTTTTTTTCGGCCTTACGGGTAACGTTAACAAAATGGTCACAACCTTTCAGTCCAGAATCCAGAGTAACTCCTAGAAATTTTATTTTATTCAAAATATGAATTAAATTTCCGTCAACAAAGATCTCTATTTGGGGAACTGCTCTTTTTCTTGTAAAAATGACTACGTTACTCTTGGAGACGGATAACGAGAGACCATGGGTAACAAGCCATTCGTTAAGATATCGCATAGCTAAGTTTAAGCGACTAGAGGCATCCTCCAAACATTCAGTAGAAAGGTAAATAACACAATCATCAGCATATTGAAGTGAACTACAAAAGGAATTAACAATAGTATCCAAATCATTTATAAATAAACCAAACAATATAGGGCTAAGCACCGAACCTTGAGGAAGACCCCTCCAGACTGATCTAGGAGTAGATATTGTATTATTATGACGAGCCTGGATGGACCTTCCACAAAGAAAGTTCATAATACGAGTACAATGTACCATCTTCTGTGGGATACACAGCTGGTGCAATTGCTGTCTGAGAAGGTCAAGGGGAACGTTATCGTATGCAGCTTCAATATCGAGGAAAATTCCCACAAAAAATTTATTGTATGTTAGTGCTAATCTAATATCGGAAATAAATATGCTGAGGCTATCCATTGTACTGAGTCCCTTACGGAAACCAAATTGAGTCGGAGACAAGATACCTTTATTCTCTACAAACCATTCTAAGCGATTCTTAATAAGGTGTTCTAAGATCTTTCCTAGTACAGATGAAAGAGCAATAGGTCTGTAGGAAGTAGGCAGAGAAGGATCCCTGCTAGGTTTAAAAATGGGAATAACCAATTGTTTTTTCCATGTATCTGGAAGATAACCGGTTTCATAAATTTTGTTTATAATGTTTAAAAATACTTTCTTGGTTTTATGACCAGAATGTTAATTGAAGGAATATGGTATGCCATCTAACCCTGGTGAAGAATCTTTAACATGATCAAGAATTAACAACAGTTCTTCAAGAGAAAAAGGAGAATCAAGTTGATCTACAGAATGAGGAGAAGGGGAAGAAGTAACAGACATTTTGTTTGGAACAAATGGAGGAGCCAAGTTATCCACAAATGCCTCAAACCAAGAAGATGAAATGTTAGTTGATAAATTAGCAGATACAGAAAGTGAGTTACGGAATCTTCTAATATTCTTCCATACTAATGTAGGGACACACCCTTAGGGGACAGTTTTTCACAGAAATGAAACCAGGAAGCCTTTTTTTTGATTTCATTAAACGTTTGGCTTTAGCTGATAGACGCTGGAATGGAATAAAATTTGAATTTGTCATACAACAACAGTATTCTAATTCTGCCAGATGTCTCTGATAGACAGTATCAGTGCATTCTAAATCCCACCACGGGGGAGACTTAAGCCGATTGGGAGCAGATTTTTTTAAAGGAATAGCTTTTTCAGCTGCTTTTGTCAAAGACTTTTCTAATTTCTCAAGACTGGAGGAGATGTTCTCATCAATAGGAGGTATACTCTCTATACGTTCATCTGTGAGTTGCCTAAAGAGAGACCAATAAGCTTTGTTTGTAATAAACTTAAGAAGTGGTTCATGTTCAGTTATTGGTACATAATAATTAGGAGTAGATATTAAAATAGGCCAGTGGTCACTGCCATATGAATGAAGAAGGACCTTCCAGGATACTGAAGAGGAGAGGATTGGAGAACAGAATGACAAATCAACAACACTTGGATTTTGGTAAGGGAATGATCTCCTAGTAGGAGATCCATCATTCAGAATACATAAGTTACATTCATCGAGTATTTCAATCAAGTGATTGTCAAAACTGTCTGATCTGTGACTACCCCATACTTGATGATGGCAATTAAAGTCCCCTAATATTAGAACAGGGGAGGGGACTGAGGAGAACATATTCCTAATATCAGGAATTAAAGAAAGATTGGGGTGAGGTATAAACAATGATATTATTCATATATCCAGAGCTCTAGCCGCTACAATATTAAATTGGTCACTATGGGATGGGAGAGAAATACGGGTGAAAGGAATGGAGTTGTGAATAACAAGTGCGCAACCAGCATAACCATCCTTCGGTCATCCCGGAGACAATGGAATCAATGTCTCCGAGAGGGCCAAGATGGACGGAGAATGATCATTTATAATACGTATGATTTCATGTTTTTTATTGTTAACACTCTTGCAATTCCACTGTAGGAATTCAGCCATATTGGCTTAGAACTTGCATAAAGGAATTAAGTTTATGTGCTACGTTGGACGGTAAGGGTATATCATTGAATTTCGTGAATATATTTAGGAGTAAAGACATTAATAATTCTAAAAAAATTTCATCAGGACAAGGATTTTGATTTGAGATGGCACAGCCATTTTGAGGAGACGGTGGGTCATAATTACCTATCAGATCTCTGTGGGCTCCGATATCAAATCCTTTACTTCATTGAGGTCTAGGACGAGGGATTTTAAAAGTTGACTTTCTATAGGATTGTGACGGAGAAGAGTGATTAAGTAGGGATTGAGAATGATTAATAGGGGAAGAGTAGGAAGATTCTATGGGAGATAATGGGACAGATTGAGGTTTGATTTCGGAATAGATTTGGCCACATCAGCAAAAGATTTGCCAGCAGGTGGGTAGATAGCTGAAGCTTCCGCGAATGAAACATTGTGAAGAGCCATTTTAAGCTTAATATTTTTCTGCCTGCCAAGCTCAGGGCACAACTTGCTATTAGCAAAATGGTGGCCGTGACAAATATTTGTATGGCCTACAGCAATGAGATTATAAATACTAGAGAAGTAATGTCATACAAACGATTTTAACAAATGCGTAACCACTTAATAGTTCAAAAGACGTAGCTTTGAAACCGATACTTATGTACAAAGTAAACTACATTTGTCTCGTTTCTTCCACTGGTTAACAAATTACCGTTAAAGTGAGACAGCAATATGGTTGTCATGGAAACGGACAGAGTCGGTCAAAGTTGCCAGTGGTGAGATAATTTTCCCAAAATAAATTAATAAATAAATGTATTTAATTGCTTTGGTGTGATTAATGTTGTATATTTTGAATATAATTTAATTAAAATTTCAATCTATCTTAATATATATAAGTCTGTTTTACTACATGAAAGAAATAAACCTTGTGTTGCTGTAAAGAAGATTTATTGTTAGTTTTTTTTATACAGAGACTATTTTATTTAGGTAATATAAAACAATATGAACTCAAACCTGTAAAGAAGAAACGACAATGAAAGTTTATTCTTTCACTTTTAAAACATAAAATAATATAATATTAAAATTTTCATTGATTATCCAATTGTCAATCAACTCGTATTTAAATCTGTCATCTGACATTCTGAATTCGTTTCTTCTTTAAAATCAGACAATTAAAAAGTTAAAAACTATAACCAAACTTCATGGTAAGTAAACACACAGAGTGCGAAGAAAGAAATAGTATTTCTTTACATCTCCCCCCATGGGGAAGAAAATTCACCCGTGAATTTTCACTCCAGTTCTCCATTTGATACTTGCACATTCTCATCCTCTGTTATCTTTACTGGAATTAGTTTTGTGATATGAAAAAGATTTGACTCTGTTTTTCTATGTCCTGTATCTATCTCGTAAATTGTATTAGATTTCTTTTTAATTATTTTATATGGTCCAATTCTCAATTCATCTAGCTTTTTCCTATTTAGTTTATTCCCATTTTCTATATATACTAGATCTCCCACACTGAATTCTCTTTGTTTTCTATTCCTATCATACCTCATTTTGTTATAGTAATGTGATTTCAAGGTATTATTAAGCGCTGTTTTCTTATCTCCGATCCAGTCACTATTTATACCTCCTTGTTGTAGTTCTTTTGGTAAAACCTTAACATCTGTTCCGTATAGCAAATAACATGGTGCATAGCCAGTTACTGAGTGGTTAGTCTGATTGTATTTTTCTACACATTCATGTGCTATTGTAGTCCACGCTCTGTTTTCTCCATCTTCATTGATTTTGCATCTAATTTTGTTAACTATCGTTTGATTCAACCTTTCATTTAGGCCATTAGAAAACGGTGCATTCACTGCTGTAAAAATTATTGTTATTTGTTTGTCAGTAGGGAACTTCTTGAATTCTTTAGAGTTTATTCCTGGATACTGGTCGGTAAGGAGCATCCCAATCTCTTCGGTTTCAGCGACCTTATTTATTAGCTTTATAAAGTCATGTGCACCCTGGGTTTTTGATGTTATAATAAATGCATATCTAGTGAAGTGGTCCACTAAAAGATGTATGTATTTCTTGGTTGATCTAGAACCACCAAAACCTCCAATTGTGTCTATTGATACTATTTCAAAGGGTCTTGTCGCTGGGCCTAAATATGACATTAATCCGTATTTGTGTTGTCCTTTTGTTTTGTTTTTTATGCAAATTTCACAATTCCTACAAACATTTTTAATATTTTTCGTTAAATTTTTTGTTGCGTACAGTGAACTAATAGTCGTTAGCATTTGTCCCACTCCAATGTGACATAGATCTTCATGTATTCGCTTTATAAATTTAATACTGAATTCTTCTGTTATTATTATTTTCTCTTTGTTCCTAATTCTTTTGAAGTATAAATTGTGTTTTTTGATTATTTTATTATTGTTTCTCTGTATTTCTTTATTTTGATTCTGATCTATTACAATATCTTCTAATGTAATTAAGTTCACAACTTTCAGTTGTTCTTCTAGATTATCCTCTGGTTCTAATACAGGATTCCGACTTAAACAGTCCGCTTCTAAATTATCTTTTCCAGGGGAATATTTGATTTTAAAATCATATTGTGAAAGGTAATAAGTCAAATCACCTAGTTCTTCGTCTGTTCTAGCTTTTAAGTTCATGTTTTCTAATGGTTTATGGTCTGTGTAGACTGTAAACGATTTACCTATCAGCCAGTACTGCCAATATCTTAGTGCTTCTTTAATAGCTAAGCATTCTAAATATATTGCCTTTTTCTTCTTTTGCGCTCCATTCAGTTTTTTTGAAAAATAGGCTACTGGTTTTTCTTTACCATCTAGTTGTACTTGTTTTAAAATTGCTCCAACACCCAGCAGAGAACCATCAGTATAAATATTTATTGGTAGATTTTGATCATAAATTTCTAGTATTGGCTGTGAACACAAGAGACTCTTTATTTTTTCAAACGCATTTTGACATTCTTCAGACCAAACAAACTTTTGATTTTTTCTTAGCAAATTATGTAATGGGTCAAGAATTATTGCGCTCCTTGGTATATATTTATGGTAAAAGTTTACTTTTCCCAAAAATTGTCGAATATTCTTCTGTGTTTTTGGTACTGGAAATTCTTTTATCGAAATGAGATTGTCCTTCAGTGGTTGGATAGAATTATATTGAATGATATGTCCCAGGTATTTTACCGAATCTGATGCAAATGTACATTTTATAAATTTTAGTCGAAATCCTTCCATTTGAATTGCTTCTAGTAACTGTTTCAAGTGACTTATGTGTTCATCAAATGAGTTTGAAAATATCAGGATGTCATCTATATAATTGACAGCAAAATCGGTTAGTTTATATTTTCTAAGTATGTTACACAATATTCTTTGAAATATTGCTGGAGCAGTCTTCAAACCAAATGGTAGGCAAGTCCATTGAAAGTGTCCCTCTTGAGTTACAAACCCTGTCTTCTTCCTGTCCTCTACTCGTAGAGGTATAGACCAAAAAGCTGAATTAACGTCTAAGCTTGTAAAAAATTTGCAATTTCTTGTTTTTGTCATTAAATCGTCAATTAATGGGAAGGGTTGAGCCTGAGGAACTACAATTTTATTTAAATCCCTGAAGTCTATACAGAGCCTTGATTTTTTATTTTCTTCCTTTTTAAATGTCAAAGTTACTGGTGCTGCGAATGGACTATAAGATTCTTCTATAAGCGCATTATCCAATAATTCGGCTATTTGTTCTGCTATCTCTTTTTTGTCTTCTATAGTGCATCTGTATGGCCTCTTGCTGCAGTATTTATCCATTAATAAATCTATTCTTGCTTCATATCCTTTAACCTTTCCCACGTCATACTTGTTTTTGGCAAAAACTGATTGATATTGTTGTATTAGCTTATTTATTTCTTCCCTTTTATCATCATCTAAATGACCAACCTTTATTTCAAATTCCTCCTCTTTGATATGTTCATTAAAATTAATTTTGTTTTCGTTTTCATATTTATTACCTTCATTTTCACCTTCGTCTATCTTTTTCTCCATTTTTTTACTATTCTTTTCATGTAAGTATTGTTTCTGAGTTATTTTTAACTCCTCATTTTGTACTAGCTTGTATTTCTTTATCATATCTAATCCTATTAAGAAATCATATCTGAATTTGTGTTCGTCAATGATGTACACATCCACATTTTCTTCTATTTCAAAAATTTTTATTTTTAAATTTGTCAAACCACTTGTTTTTTGGACACCATTAATTGTTACTATATTTTCTTCATTCGAGTTATGTCCTTTTGTATTTAGTTTTAGTAATTTGGAATTAATTAGAGATACATTTGAACCTGAATCGTATACTCCATAAATTTCTAATTTATTATTTAACAGTAGTTTGATCTTAATTAATGGTGTCACGACTAGTTTTTTTGTTCTGTTTCATTTAACTCTGCTTCAATCACTGAATTATTTACATGTTTAATATATCTTTTATTTAATTTATCATCTTCTCTAACTCTAAACCAGCATGCAGCTTCGGAATGATAGCGAACCCCTTTATTTAATTTTACGCATATTTTGCATGGATAACGTCCTTCATTTGTAATATTTATCCTTTGATTTTCATACTTTCTGTACGTTCCATTCCTATTTTTATTTACCAAATGTTCATACTTTCTCACCTCATTGAATAAACATACTATATCGTTCATTGCTTCTCTATTTATCTTCTCTAATACAAAACCTGGCAAACCTACCGCTATCAGATCCACCAGTGTACCTGTATCAATTGAATTTCTCATGTCCAATAAAAGTTTTTCCTTTTTAATGGCATAGTCCACTAATGAACCATCCTTATATATAAATAACAATGCATAGGTCACTTGGTTCCAGTTTTGGTTTGCAAATGATTCGCACAACTTTTCTTTCCAAACTATCCACTCTGAGTTGAGTGTTAATTTTATAATCATTGAGCTGTACCAATCAACACAACTTTTATCCATAAATAGTCGGAGAATCTCAATTTTTTGTTCATCTTTCATAATACCGAAGCGAGAACATTCTCTCTCAAAAATGTCAATCCATTGCCTTGCATTCGAGTTTTTGCTCGTAAATTTCTCAATCACAAACTTCTCTGCGACATATTTCAGATTCTGTTTTTTTAAATCATGTGTATTTTCTATTAACTTTGTAAACATTTCTTCCAATAAATTCGAATCTCTAATTTGTTCTTCAGATGCTCGGTTATGTTCAATTTCCTCCAGATATTGTTCTCCAAATTGTAAGTTACCATCAGAATCTATGTAAATTTCTCGTAATTTATCTGTCATAGTTATCCAAACTCTTCGTGTCTGATGTCTTTTCTTTAAACTATTTTTTACTTTGTTGTACACATCTGTCTCAATTAATTCTTCGTGAAATCCAACAGACTGTAATTCCTCTGGTATAGCAAATTTTTTTTCATCTTTAGTTGTGATTGAGGTTACACAACAAATATTAGATTTTCCATCATTCGCCGGTAAAATCGTGAATTCAAAACGTAACTGCTCCATTTGCATCTTTTTATAAACAAAATTGTCGTTTTATAAGTCTGTTTTACTACATGAAAGAAATAAACCTTGTGTTGCTGTAAAGAAGATTTATTGTTAGTTTTTTTTATACAGAGACTATTTTATTTAGGTAATATAAAACAATATGAACTCAAACCTGTAAAGAAGAAACGACAATGAAAGTTTATTCTTTCACTTTTAAAACATAAAATAATATAATATTAAAATTTTCATTGATTATCCAATTGTCAATCAACTCGTATTTAAATCTGTCATCTGACATTCTGAATTCGTTTCTTCTTTAAAATCAGACAATTAAAAAGTTAAAAACTATAACCAAACTTCATGGTAAGTAAACACACAGAGTGCGAAGAAAGAAATAGTATTTCTTTACATATATATAAATCTCGTGTCACAAAGTTTGTCCTCAATGGACTCCTAAACCACTTAACCGATTATAATAAAATTCGCACACCATGTGCAGTTCGATCCAACTTGAGAGATAGGATAGCTTACATCACGCTATGACTAATAGGAGCAGAGCAGCGCGGGCGAAGCCGGGGCGGGCCGCTAGTACTATTATAAAACTCTAACGGAAGCGTGTTTGTACATTGAAAATACTTAGATAAAGCTATCAGTAAGTAGTGAAGTGCGCATGGCCCCGCGGCTGGTGTAGATCATAAGCGATCTACTTGGTTGAGCACTATAGGCGCGGTCGGGTGTGTGATGGGTGACCGCTAGTGGCAAATCAAAATGCGCGTTTTCGTGCATACAAGCAGCTTAAAAACATCCGACAGCGAGTTGGCCACTAACCCGTATCTCCACTTATCCGCATTGGAGCAGCGTGGTGGAGTAAGCTCCAGGCCTCCTCCCAGGGGAGAGACTCGTGCCCAGCAGTGAGACGTATAATGGGTTGCCATTATTAAGTAGTAAACGGATTTTGAGACGAATGAATGGCCGAGTTTTTAAAGTATTAAAGTGAAAACTCCTTTAGCATTGTTGTGATTTGAAAGTCAATGAAACGAAAACTCGACAGTAAAAAGGGACAGACCCATAAATTCATAAAATTTAACTTGGGAGAAAATGAGATGGAAATGAACGTTTCGTGCTCATCTATTCAAATTTTTACCGCACCAACAATTACTTGACTTTTTGTGCACACCCATCCAAATTAGGACCACACTAACAATGACTTGACTTTATCATGCTTGGGTGGACTCTTATCTTGACCACCAAAGGGTTTCGAGCATACGACGATAGCTGTATATGGTAAACAGTCGGTTTCTTTGTGTAATAGCACACCCCGGACATTCGGCTAAAATGCCATACAAACACTTGATTTGGTTACCTACTAATATTTACCAATCGGTGAGGTTTTTTACACGGAAATGTGGAACAACGGAACGGAATGTACGTTATGAGTTTACGACTTCGAGGCGAAAACATTTCAACGTTCGAAGTTTTTTTGAGAGCCACCAAAATAAATATATGGCGTAATTAAATAGGAAATCGGTGGTAGAGCTCTGTTGACCGATCTCGAGAGTGAAAGCACCAACGCATCACATAATTTACCTGCCGCTGAGTGGTAGTGTCCACAGCTATTGTGATCGATGGTAATGTACGAAGGTAGAGCTTCATTGATAGAGCTCGAAGTCGTGCAAACGGTGTGAAAATAATACGAGTATAGGTGTGTTATATAATCTATTTTTCTGTAGGAGACTCCATGGTAGTCACTCGTAAATCTTTTGTTAGCGCGTGAACACGATCTGAGGTGACACCTTGCAGTTGAGATCATTTTGACGTACTAACAAAAGATAGCTGGACAAATAATTACATATTATTCATCGGGTCACTGACAGAATAAAATCAGTCTTCTTTCATAAACTTTACTCCCTAAAAAGTGGGAAATTTTCAAATTGTTTTACTAGCAACACCGATGGAAAAAATTGTGCACGATGTATTTATTATGTTTTTTAATGTAATTTAGGCAATATGATCAAAATTATGGGAACTTATTCGTGAAAAGTGCCACTTGCATTATCATTCTTTTCGGATCATGATACATATTTTTTAACAACATATTTCGCCATTTTAAGTAAGTTGACGGACGAGCGTGACGCGTCTGTCGCACTTCATGTTAAGCAGCGAACTGAGGTCAGATATGTCTGTGGGCATTTTCGAAGTGGCTACGCGTCGCTGCCGTAAACTGCCAATCTAGTGTGCGTTCCACTAAGCGTTCACAACGATCAAAACGCTCCTTTAGTCGTTCCACATGACGACCGCAGTCGTTGTGGTCGCGGCGTAAACGTCACTCATGACGTCATGAATTACGCTCACGCGAAGCTCACGACGACCCATCTAAAAAGGTGGGTCGAAGTGATCGTTGAGAAAATTAGCGGCATTTTCAAAAGTCAAAACATAAAAAATGGCGACCGTAAAGCTTACGTTATTTCATGCCGAAAAAGATATATTAGTAGAAGTGAATGTTTCTGCAGCGGATGCTCAACGTGCCTCCACAGGTAAATATAATTATGTAAAACAAGTTTAGAAAAATTATTTGTAGTTTATAATTAATATACATGTATACCAAACATCCAAGTGCCGCCGCAAAAGACATTTTAATTACATTTGAACATAAATTAATTAAATACACCACTGTTATTAAATATCAAAAAATTAAATTATAATTTTTTTCAATATAAATCGATTTAAACGATAATTAATTAAGTTTATTTTCAAGGCTTACAGATTATAACCTAACCTCTTAAATCTTTTGCATTTTTTTTATTAACTCGCCATTTGTATTACTGACCTCTACGCTCAAAACGCTCTATAATCCATTCCACTTGAGTTTACGACAGTAACGCTCACAAGCAAGTGGAACGGGAAAAACTGCGGTCGTGAGCGTGATCGTTGTGAACGCTTAGTGGAACGCACCCCTAGTAACATATAACATCATTGGCCTACAGATATTTGTGTCGGGTCTGAGTGTTTGTGTATGTGTCGTATGTGTACCACGGCACCCACGGCACAAGTTTATACCTACTGTGGGGCTGTGAGTGTAAGCGTATTTTATTAGTCTCGCTAAAACTCGAGAACGGCTTGACCGATTTGGCTGATTTTGGTTTGAAATGTTTCTTGGAAGTCCTGGGAAGGTTTAAAAGATAAGAAAAAATGAAAAAATTGAAGGGATATAGTAAAAACCACAATTTTATTTTCCCATACAAATAGTCCGTATTTATCAAACCTTTGACACAATATTTCATTGTGAAGCAATACGAAGTATGCCGAGTCAGCTAGTTTTTTATAAAATTAAAACTCCAACATGCTACAGTACAGATGGGGACTTATAATGTCTAAGTTTGATAAAATATCTAACACTTCTGTGTAGTAAAGATTTTTCTTTTTTATGAATGTCATAATATTATTTTCTCTTTAGGCATAAGTCAAAATAAATTCAACATGTCGTTGTTTGGTTTATAGTTTGTAAACTTATCACATATAAAGTGTTTCAGAAAATTTCAGTTTGGTTAGACTAAAAAATATTCGTTACATGCATTCACAATGAACCCAGACGATGAGAGCATCGAAACTCGTTCCTATTTTTGGGATTGCCTCACATTAAACGAAGATTGTCCGTTCTTTTCGAATCGAAAATTGTATTATTTCGGTTTAGCTTTAATCGGATTGTACGTTGCTTTTGTAATTATGATTCTAGCAGACTTGAAATTCTATTGGTCATTAGAGAAATTCCAACAGCAAGTCGACCAATGTATTAACTCTATGAAAAAGAAAATTAGACACGTCTATGCAATCCAGCATCAATTCGTGAGCACTCAAGAACGAACTGAGAAGCAACTTAGAAAAAGTGAAGAATGTACAAGAATTGTGTCCATATTGAGAGGTGCTTTAAAAACTGACGGATTACCCATGCCAATCGTAACAAGCAATGATGAAACAGACGAACTTTTGAACCAGAACTAGAACTATGACTATGACTTTTTTCGCATCTAAAGAATGAATCTTGGAAAATGGGTGTCTTATTTAAGTTTAATTAGGTGTTCTAATGTATTTGACGAGATTTTTGCCACAAAATGTGTGAAACATTTTTGTATAATATTATTTTCTACCATTGTATCCTATTTACATGTACTATAGATATACCATTTCATTTTATCGTACAAAATTAAGTTTTTTGTAATATTTATTTGAATCCTTCTACCATTTTGAATATGTACTTGGATTAAAATAATTCTCAAACAATGTAATCCCTGCATTTCTTTTTCAAGAAGTCTTTGCTTGCTGTACTGTACTAATAAGAAACTGACCTAATTCCATAAGACTTAGTAAGATAAGAATCTAGATGCAGTGTTATAGTGTCAGTTTAATTCTCGGTGGCACTGGTACCGTACAATACGCTCCCAGTTTCCCTTAATATTGCAGAAGGAGAAAAGTTGGTATGTTTATTCTATGGCGTTCAAACAAGAACAACTTTCCTTGTTGAAATAACTTTGAATGCGATTCTTGAACCGCCTCAAACCTGTTTTTGTGTGAAATTAGGATATCAAATATGTAAAGTTATTATTTTCTCAACCTTGTTTTACTTTTTCTGTGAAATTTTAAATTACACTGGAAGAGAGTTTTCATATTACAGGTGCTGTGGTATTTGTCCACTAGGACCCACCAGAATATCAGCGCTGCAGTCACTCTGCAGCAATCAGCTGAGGTGGGTGCCATTTTTCTTGGCTTCCCACAACCAAATATGTATGTATGTATCTTCACGCCAGGTCCCTAACGGGGTAGGCAGAGAGTGTAGAGCGCCAGATATCCCGGTTCAGACAAACCTCTCGTGCCTCGTCTACTTTCATCATTCTCTTCATACATGCACGCCGATTCCTAAGACTTTTGACCCCACCATTAGACAGAACTCGACCTATTTGGTCATGGTAGGTCAGCCTTGGTCTTCCTGGGCCTCTGCAACCATCCACATTTGCATTGTATATCTGTTAAGTCATTCGCTCATTCGACATTCTTTCTATATGCCCGAACCATCGGAGCATGCCTTTTTTCATTTTTACACCGTTACTATCATTCACACAAAGTCTCTTTCTTACATCTTCATTACGAACGCGATCGGTGAGTGATACACCGCAGATCTTGCGCAAAGATCTCATCTCGACCGCGTTCAACTTACTTTAATGCTCTTTCCTGCATACCCAGCTCTCGCTTACATATAAAAGCGTTGGAGTAAGTACAGCATTATGTACGGCTAGTCGAGCCCGCTGGCTGAGATGTTTAGATTCTAGCAGCTTACCCAACGCTCCATTCACGCAATTCCCAGCAAGCACTCTTCTTTCTATGTCAGTGGTGTACCTACCATCCTTGCTAAAAGCACATCCAAGATATACAATTTCATCAACCTGTTCTAACACTGCATCAACAACCAAATATGTAACCATTGTTTTACTTGTTTTAACTTTAATTTTTATTGGTTGTTGTGTGTGTGCCTTGAAAATAAATATTTTTCTTCTTCTTCTTCTTCTATTTTATATTGCAGTTACTGAGCAACCGATATTAACGTGAAAAAGACGTGTGGCACTCAGAGACTGCCGCGGTAAAGCTATTGCATAACATTTTTATTCAACATGTAATTATAATTATTTATTTATTTTATTTAAGCAGAATATTTTTCCTTTGTTTTTGCTTGATATTAATTCAACTTTTTGAGCCTGTATCGGCTACCAATGCCACCTAGAGACGAGTTGCTGAAGTAAAGAGACAAGCGTGATATTTAAAAAAAAGTCATTAAAAGTTCTGCTATTCATCGATAGATGGCAAAATTAAAAAGAATCATCGCTGTGCCGGTCGGAATGGGGGGTGTTAGGTTATTTTCGCTACGGAATTTCTGGATTCGGTCTCCACGCTCAAGGCCCGCGATAAAAGCTATGCAATAGCTTAAAAAACTTTTCGAATTTGATTAATTAGAATGAGAAATTAACAGAGAAAATGTTCAAATGATTCACTAAGCCAAAAGTGTGAAGTTCAACGCATACTGGGACAGCATGAAGAGGCACTGGTTAAAGTTAAGCAATTAAGAAGAGTCTAAGTAAGATAGCATCAGGACAACTTCTTGTTTTCTATTTCGAAAACTATCTTCATTACACTAGCTCTATTTACACACTGCAATCCTCGAGCAATGTTTTGTACTCGTACGTTGAGAGGGAAAAGTCTCCATTGCGTTGTCGGAGAGCACGAAACTTTGGTTTCATGTTGTTTTCATTTATTTTATTTTTCTTTGATCAAAACAAACTATTTCAAACTTTAAATATCAAATATTACCTACTCGCGTGAGATTTTAGACAACATTGCTTTTTACAAATTATTCATTAGTTATTTATTTTAAAACAAATATTGGTTATTATAAATCTTAATATTTTAAGGATTTGATTCCATTCAACTGTGAAATTAGTCAACATTTGTGGACAATTTTTGCTGGAGATCTCATTTGTTGGATAGTAGGAACGGATTGTTGGACATGTTCCAAACATTTTCATCCAGATTAACTTTTTGTTCAATCCGGACCGCATTTAAGTTACATGTCTTTTAAAACTTTAATTAAAAATAAAAGAGCGTTTTCATGTTGTCTCAATTTTATTCCACACAGTCACAAACACGCAATTTCTTTCTCACTCCACTAACAAAATATCCTACATACTTATTTGTTAATTTTACACAAAGCTTCGGTTTTAACTTACAGACAATTTAAAAGCTAGCACTTATTTAATTAATCTTAAAAATAAATTATACACAGTAAGAATAAGTTACAATTCAAATTGACCTTTTATGGGGCCTTAATGACGGCAGAAACAATGAACAATTTAACAGTTAAAACGAAAACTTAACATAAAATTAACAAACACAGCCATTTCATGAATTAACATTTCAACAAAACAAACTTAACGTCAAATCAACACTTAAAAATACTACAACATTAACAAATGATTTACATAACGATTATTAACGATTCATATGTAATGACTATTTTGTTCCTCGAAGCGTCATGTTAATTAATATTATGTAAATGTTTATACGAAATATCATTACTCTCATTGTTTAGTTATAAAAGTCAATATGGGAATAATAACAAACAAATATTTTTTTCAATAGTTGTGAGTAGGTACTTGTTAATTATGTGAAACGGAATATAAAAATAACAACGAGGATAGAATATAGCCACTAGACATGAAGGTTATACAGAAAAATACATCAACAAGCATCCTGAAAAAGTTTTAACGATACTTAAAACTCCAACAGGAGGCGCAATAAATCAACAATTAAACATGAGGCACTTTAGAATACTAAGGCACATAGTGATTTTTTCTTTTTGCTGCCACTAAAAGGAATTTATGGTTAGTGCTTAAATGAATTTAACAGTTTTCATTTGGCAGTATTCGTCGCTACTATTTTGTTTAGTGAGTCAAGGAATATTTCAACGGTAACAACAAAACAAAACAAAAAATCAACTTTTGCTCAACAATTAAATCAACAGCTTAAACGAAGATGAGAACCAGCTCATCCAGACAACGTTTGCTCAACAATTAAATCAACAAAGATGAAAAGAAGCTTATCCAGACAACGTTTGCTCAACAATCAAATCAACGCAAATGAGAACCAGCTCATCTAGACAACGTTTGCTCAACAGTCAAATCAACAGCTTCAACAAATATGAGAACCATCTCATCCAGATAACGTTAGTAACAAAACAAAAATTCAACATTTTATCAGTAATTTGGAGAATTTTAACAAAATTCTACTAACAGTAATGGTTAGGTTAACCGGTGATTTAAACAAAAATTCAACAAGATTTTAACGACCAAGAATACAATTTTGCGAAAAAATATATACAAATGAAAGATAAAGAAACCAGATCCAGCTGGTTAGTGTAACTTAGCAATAGGGGTAACTTAACATGTCAAACATAACAATAACAAGGAATTGGTTAAAACAAAATTGTGAGTGATTATTTTTTAACTACCATATTCGGTATGAATTCAACATAACAACTTGAGATTTATTTGACAAATGTAGGTAACAGTGAGTTTGCATATTTTTTATTTGCAACATGAAATAAAAATATGAAACGTAAAAGAACATCAACAGTTTTTACTACGTTTTAACGATGCAAAGTAAAACAGAAAAGATAACAGTAACAAAGTCAAATCTAACTCATGGTTAAGAGATAAACAAAATCAACGATAATTAAAAAAAGTCGTGAATTAAATTGTTACAAACATAAGTTTAAATTCTAACGCAATCGTGTGTAACTCAACAACAACAAAACAGAACAACAAAAAAGTGATTTAACATTGTTTTCAAAACGGTAGTAACGTTTCATAAATATTCACTACAAAACTTAAGTACGTCGAATTAATTGCAAACATAAACATAGAGGTCAGATCCGACCCTGATCTGTAACTGAAACATAACTGAGGTTCAAAACGTAACTGGAGAACTTAACAAACAACACCGTACATTAAGGCACTCAATAGTTAACTGTTTTCAGAAAATGGATATTGATTTGTTTCCTTACTATTTCTACACTTAAAATGAACACATCACGAATTCACACTAAATTGAACACAATAATCCCTATTTCTAACGTAACACGAAAACCAACTAAAACTAACTTACCCTAACCTATCTTTGGGCATCTAGAAGTGTTTTTGTTCACCTGGTACATCATTGTTCAGCTGTCAGTTGTAGATATGAAGATAAGATGCTCACTTTTTATTGCTGCACTGGTAGTTAAGACTGTAGGTTTTTTTATTTTGATATTTTTCCGTTGCATTTCGGATTTTATTTATGACCGCACCACATGAACTGAATGATATCTGTAAGAAAAAAACAAATACCATTTAATAATTGAAACATGCAAACAATAAGACACAGAAACAATTTAAGATTTAAACAAGACTAAAGAAGAAGTCAACGATAAAATTTTACTCACCAATAAAATATTCGACTAACACTTTGTTCCATTTGCAACGCACACTTTTTGAAGATGTTTTCCACACGACGAAACTGCTTTTACCGTTGCTTAAACATTAATTAACTTCACTCTAGTTTCCAACTTTTAATTGACAAACTATTAATGAGAAGTTTCAATTTGAGCGGGATGATACGACCGGTCTATTGAAAATTAGTCCACCGGGGGACCGGAGTCCCCCGGATGTTAACGGTAGCTGTCGTATTTTGGAAGTGATGTTGCATCGGGAATGGGATGGTTATATATGGGTCCCGAAATCCCTCCCCCAGTGACCGTGGGAGCGCCAGCGCACGTGGGCTCCTTGCGTAAGCGGACACAATAGATCCCTTTTTTGTCGCATTGATTTTGACCCCTTGAACGTCTTACATCTGTGTTTACCTGTACTTGCATTAGGGGAAAACCTTGCCCTGTGGGAACCATACGCAATCATAACTGAAATTGAATTATTGTACGCGATAATCATGTGATTTTGTAAGAGGGTCCGTAAGTCGCTCCGACTTTCACACGATAGACGCTGTATTGTTATGCAGATGATTCGTGAATGTAAGGATCCGTTGTTGGCGAAGACCGTTATTACGCAATTTTGTTACACAAATACGCAATAAGTTAAAATTATGACTTTGCTAACTTGCACAGTAAATACTGAGTAATCATATTTGATTTAATGTATCCATATGTAATTAATATTACAAACATAAGTTCTAGTTTCTCTGGCCTTTCAGTTTGGGTGGTCATTTTGTTGACAAAAAAGTATGCAGTTCACCTTGATGGTAAGTCAATACTGCAGCATATAGAGACTTATAGACATCTACACAAAAAGTGGAGGTCAATATGCAGATGCGTTGCCATCACTGAGTTGTTAAGCCTCTGAAATAATTATTATGACATTATTATTTTATTGACCATACATTATTATCTAACCGGAACACGATTAGTGGTTCAAAACTACCATTTAACGGCAGATAGATTAAGCAATGCAGTGGTACCTGGCCCTCAAGATCCGACACCAAATCAACATGACATAACAATTGGTAGAGCAACCAACAGTAAAATATACAAAATATTGTAACAAAGTTAATGAACAGAAACATACCTATATCTTTAGAAGAAAGTGTCAAAATGGAAAAGCAGCGCAAGAATTTTATAAAGAATGCCAAATTTGCGCGTCACAGTACTAGCTACTAACATAAGAAATTGAAACTCGATTTATAAACTGGTTATCATATTAAAATATGCCGTACAAAAATTATCAACTTTTAAACGAATAAAAACGATATAGATTAAAGTTGATTAACTCTCGTCGAACATCAAACGCTGCGTAGATTTAATACCGTTAAAAAACTTCAAAGTAAAACTGCACGATTCCGAGCGCAAAACTTTTTAAATAACCGCCAACAAACTCAAACGGGAGCTAAATGTTTTTTCAATTCGATTTTCCTCCTACATAGGTAACAAGCACTTCATTTAGTGTTATACAAAAATCAAGGGTCAAAACAAGGAGCTGTAACATAACACTACGTGTGGTGCTCCTGACTCATTAATTTGCGAGCGTTCAAAGCTTAACGGGCCGCTCGGCGATTGACTCTCCCCAAGTGTTTTGCCGTCGAACAAAAGATCTTTTCAGCGATACCGGAGAACGTGCTTGCTTAAAATAATGAGGCCTTTAATTTATTAAGGTAAAAAGAGTGTATTGTAGTGACCCTTTTGTATATAGCTACTACTGAACCTAAGACCGTATTTTTGAGACAAATACTGTAATTAAATTTGCACAAGACTTACTTTGCACAATACATTGGAATGAAGCCTACCTGAAATTCATGGTTATTAATTAAATAGTCATAGCAAAGATTTGAATATAAATATTATTATATGTAGAGAAACTACTATCTTTCATTTCTTTTTAATTTGAATATATATTATTGCTATACCTATGTAGGTAATGTGTATGAAAAAATACATTATTTTCTATATATTCATTTATTTCTACTAACAATGCCCCACGGTTACACCTGCTTTTAAAAAACCTGTTTTCTCGTCCGTCCTTCGGCATCCGCGTTTTTGTTATTGGTTGAATGGCAATTACTCCATTCATAAAAATATAATCGTAACATTATTTAACATCCAGTGGCAAATTAAATGAGCGTTTTCGTGCTTCGGAGGGCACGTTAAGCCGTCGGTCCCGGTTGCTATCGATAGATAGCAGTCGTTAAACCTTAGTCGTTAAATCCGACAGCGGGTTGGCCACTAACCCACCCACCTTCACCAATCCGCATTGGAGCAGCGTAAGCTCCAAGCCTCCCCCCAAAAAAGGGGAAAGACTCGTGCCCAGCAGTGGGACGTATAATGGATTGCCATTATTATATTATATTATTTATCATAGACCCAACTTCTTCCATAATTATGGAAATTCAACGGTTTTTTAAAAAACGGCAGCATTTTCTCACTACTAAGAATTTCGATTTCCAAATCTCAAGTGATAGTTCAATGATGGGGAAACAAACACCTATAGGTTTAGTTATCTATTACTAAGTTTAGATTTCTAACTGTAGTTTAAATTTAGTGTTTAAACATAAGATTCAACAATTTACAGAGTCGTTGGGTAGTTAACAAAGTATGAGTTTCCCGTATGCTATCGAGTTCCATGAGTTTCATCCCTCATTAATTTAGATCTAAACTTGATATTGCCGGCGGCGTTTCCTTATTACTATCATATTAAATGAGGTGTATATATAATTTATAAGGTGACATATTGAAGCTTAGATTGGCCTTCATAATTTTTTCATAATTTATTATTACCCGAGTTCATGTCCTTCATGTCATCAACGTATTCAAATTTATCAAAAGATCATTAATTCTCTTGAAGTATTACCCCCTTATTCATAAACGTACATTAGATACGTTTTAGCTATAGAATGCTTTGTCTTTGTCAGTTGCATTGTCAAATGTGCAGGATAGAAAAAGACAAAGTAGAGATTAGCAACTCTTTAGCTAAAATACGTTTATGAATAAGAGAGTTAAAATATAGCATGCGTAGTAACTATCAAATCGGAGTAGTTGGCAATGTAAGATATACATTTCAAAATTTATTTCGTTTATTCATAGTCAACATAGTTTTGTAACATTGTCTTAGATATACATTTCTGCAGTTAGGTAGGTACTTTATAAAATAAGCTAAGATATATAATGTAGGGTTCGTATAGATTTTAGTAATGTTATTTATAGTAATAAATTGTATATTGGAAAAGAAATTATATAATGTAGGTAGTAATTTTGGCAAAAGAAAAAAACTTTGTAACTCCACGCCTGTAATCCCCGAAGGGATAGGCAGAGCTCAATTTATACATTCAAACTCTCCGTACACATCATCAACTTTAATTGGTGTAGCGTTTTCAGAGTAATCAGCGACCGAGAATAAAACCATCTGAAGAATTAATAACCTCCACTTTTTGAAGTCTGATAGAAAATAACAAGCCTGTTTATTTCATCTTCAAGTTACTTACATCGTATTTCGATTCAACGTTTGTATATTATCGACTAGCGGCCCGCCCCGGCTTCGCCCGCGCTGCTCCGTTCCTATTAGTCATAGCGTGATGATATATAGCCTATAGCTTTCCTCGATAAATGGACTATCTAACACTGAAACTTTCAAATCGGACCAGTAGTTCTTGAGATTAGCGCGTTCAAGCAAACAAACAAACTCTTCAGATTTATAATATTAAAAAGTGTAGATAAGAAGAAATATAGAAGTTAGTAGGTAAAGCCTTTACCCGTTTATTTGATTCACACGTTGTTGAGCAGTCAAATCGGAAACAAGCCGCAGACCACGCGGCACCATTAATATCGACCGAGGTCCTTGCGGCGAACTACCTGGTGCATTTAAACCCACTTCCACGCGGTAACGTCGGTAACCTCTCAGATTCTCATGCACGAGCATCGCGATTACTTTATTGTGTAACGTCAAAAAGATAAAATCATTATTTATTATTTAGGACTACAATAATCACTTATGATGAGTTAGTAATTCATAACTAATTTATACTAGGTATGTGAATAGACACTTGTCACAGTCTAAAGAAAACGAACGTGCACATGTCATGTCGGTTTACAATTTATAAAAATTGATAAATCCATTCCATCAACATCTTTTTATATAATTTTATATAAACTATTACTATATTTTATAGAAGCGTGCATGGCCCAGCGGCTGGTGTAGATCGTAAGCGATCTTCTCGGTTAAGCACTACGGGCGCGGTCGGGTAGTGTGATGGGTGACCGCTAGTGGCTAATTAAATGCGCGTTTCCGTGCTTCGGAGGGCACCTTAAGCCGTCGGTCCCGGTTGCTATCGATGGATAGCAGTCGTTAAACCTTGTCGGTGGCCTTATGGGCGGTTTGAAAACATCCGACAGTGGGTTGGCCACTAACCCACCCACCTCCACCAATCCGCATTGGAGCAGCGTGGTGGAGTAAGCTCCAGGCCTCCCCCCAAAAAGGGGAGAGACTCGTGCCCAGCAGTGGGACGTATAATGGGTTGCCATTATTATATTATATTATTATATAAACTACGGACGAAATAAAACCTGGACTTGACTGGTTTGCATCTATAACTACAACACCATTCCCGTTTCAGCTGAAACATTTCGATTTGAAGGCTGATAAAATCATAGATTTATTATACTACTAATAATAAAAATCAACGTTTTAAGAGTGAAGTAGCTTTTCTATTCCACCCTCTTAGGTATTTAATTTGGATACATTCAACAATAGTTGAGAAAATAATTTAGTCGCTAGTCGCTAGTAGGTCGAGCCTTCAGCTACTGATGTGATCGACAAGTTCTTGAGGCGTTGAATTGAAAACAAGCCACAGATCACGCGGCACCATTTACATCAACCGATGTCCTCCGGCGAACTACCAGGTGCACCTAAATTCACAGGGTAACCTCTTGGGTTCTCACGCATGAGCATCGCAATTAGTTTATTGTGTAACGTCCAAAGGATGTTAGGGGTTAAAATGTTTTTTTATTTATTTATACAAAGATTTAATGAAGATGGTATCTATCTACCATGCCAGTAAGTAAAATATGTTTTGTTGATACGTATACCGCGTCGCAAGGTCAGCAAAACGGTCGCATATGCGATCATTTTTTTTATGTTATGGAAGTGGCAAACAAGCTTGCAGTTCACATTGATGTTAAGTGATGACTGCAGCCTATAGACACCCACAGAAAGACCGAGGTCAAAATGCAGATGTGTTACCACTCCTGAGGCCAAAGGTGTTATGTCTCTGTGCCGGAAATTACAGGGACGTACATTACCACCTGACCGGAACACGATAATGCTGAACACTACCATTTAGCGGTAAGTATATTAGGTAATGCGGTGATGCCTATGCCGCAAGCTCCGTCACTGGAGCTCTACCACCAGGAAAAATTGATTATGAACATTAAGTAAAAATGTATGTCAAACTTAACGCTATATATCTGAGGTAGCAAATGAGATGTCGGGCGCAGACTGCTGTAAAGTATCATTGACCAGTTTAACTCTGGTAGGACTACCGTTATTTAAATACGTAAAGTTTGTGTTTAATATTGCCTCAATGAGTTGGTTGCCCCTGTTATCTGTTTTATACGACCAATTGTTGTGGTGACACAGAGAAATAAATGGTCCCAATCATTCTGTGAAGTACGAACCGTGGAAGGACAATAAACAGATATTATGTTCTCGATATGCTGACAATTTTGGATTTTAACATGGATTAGTTCGATACCAGAATTCAAACTGCGTGACGAACATTAAATCGAGTTAACTGATCTATGCGTTAAAATAGCAACCCCTCCATATCCATCATCCCTGTCTAGTCTATAGCAGGTATAATCGCTTAAATTGAAACAGTTCTCGGACTCTAACCAGGTCTCACTTAAGACCGCAATATGTATTTTTTCACGTGAAAGTAAGAGTTCCAATGACATAGATTTAGGTCCTAAACTTTGACAGTTCCACTGTATCAGGTTAACGGAATAATTAAGGTTGTTGTTATTCATAATTGTGGTCAGAATTTAAAAAAGATCTGGCCGTAATGCTGCTTAATACCTTTGATATCACCCACTCTACACATTGTGGAATTAAACGACATTTCTATCTTCTTATCAATTGATTCCCTCCCAAATATAATACCCTTGAGTTTTCTTAACAAATTTAATAATGAAAAATACTGTCCATCTTCTCTCTCACTCTTTTCTTCTTTCTTACTTTTTGCAGTGACATCCTCTTCTGATAATTCCGAGGGCTCCTTATCCCATTCAATAAAACTAGTGTGAGACTGCGTCTGTTTCTTTTTCTTCTGTGTCTTCTTTCCTCTTCCTACTTCAAGTCCTATTTCTTGTTCCCCTTTATGTTCCTGATATCCTGATTGTACTATTGGCCTTGATCCTTATTCCTCTCGTTGTTGCTGATCTGACTTTGATCAAGCACGCTGTTCTTCTTCTTTTTGACGCTTTTGACTTTGTCAGTATATGATGTATTGATGGATTCCTTGACTTTATGCACATCCACCGCTATCGTCTCAGGAAAATCATTATCCTCGAAAACTGGCTCCCTAATTAAACGTTCTACAACAGGAGTGGGTGGTACGTACATTGTAAGTGCTTTCCGGTATGTCACATTAAATTCTGACATTAACTCCCTGATTCGTCTTTCTTTTTTAAAAACAGGGCACATCTTATGCATTGTCATGTGAGAACCATGACAATTGACACATTTAAACGTTGTTGCTTCACAGTTTTCATGTTTCTTAGTGCATTTCGGACACACTATCTTTAGACTTGGGCAGAATTTTGAGGAATGGCCAAACTTCCAACATCGTCCACATTGAGTGACATGGAATATATAAGGGTTCACTTTTATCCGCAGATTGTATATAAACACGAAGGCTGGTACTGAAGCCCCCTTAAAGCCTAATCTTATCGACGCAATCCACGCGCTGCCTTCTGCTTCTGGGTTACGTTTGCTTAATCTTTTTGTCGACACAATTGAAGTGAGGAGAGAAGTGTTTAAGCAGTTCTTCCTCAGTGAGATCCATCTCAATATTCCTGATAACTCCATATGATAGCCCTACTTCGGTAGTTTTATGGCACTTCCATTCCATATCAGAGAATATTTTTTCCTCCAGAAATTTGTTGGCGCTCGTCTCTGTTTCGAAGCTTTTACTTTCACTCATTCATTGATATTATGCTCCTGAAATAACTTCGCTAACGCAAATTGTTTAGGCAAAGCCTTCGAGCTTGTGACGCAAACCTGCACCTTTCCATCTTCTTCCCCTCCTCTCTCTTCGATTCTGCCTGCCTTTCTCCCTCGGGTCGCCCATTCGTCCTCTGAAGAGTTGTCTTCCCTTATTTATTTCCCTTTCCTCTTCCGTACACCATTGGTTCCTTCCAGCTCCATATCCGCCGTCTGAATACCGCCTACACTTGATTGATCTTCCTCCTCACTAACACACTCTCCACTGATTGGAAAATGCACTGCATCCTCCACATATTCAGCAATAAAGCTCATAACGCTCGGAAGCGCTTAGCGTTAGCCGCTGGCCCGATACGGGCCCGCGTTAATAAATGCGCCGCACACTCGCAAAAAAAAAAACAAAATGTAGTTCAATGGCACCATACGCCTCGTTCAATATTTTCGCCAAAAATCAAAATTTTCAGTTTTAATCTAAGCACTAATTATTTTGTGTTGTTTTACGTTGCCATGACGACACAAACTGATGTCAAACTTAATAAAGATATTTTGGCTTTAAAATAAGTATATACAATGATAGATAAAATGAGATACATAAAGCTTGGCTTGTAGAGCAACTCCGGTCTAATTGGACATAGAGTCAAGCTTTTTGTTTTAGCTGATGGCAACCCTAGTCGTAGGTATGATGTGAAAAGGAAGTTAATGGCTTAGCATTATAAAGTTTTCTATTTAAATACCTTTGAAATTAAAGAACGAATAAACATAAAGTACCTACCGGTTTTTTAATTGAAAATACAAATTAAACATTTTTTATAGATTTTTTTTGTATCGTTTATTTGCTTATTACAAACGAAGAAAAACGTGGACATACTTCGTACCAATCCTTGTATCTTTGCAGTGAGTTACCAGGTGCACTTAAATCCGCTAGGTAACCTTTCTCACGCTTACACAATAAATGCACAAGCGTGGCGAATAAATCGGAGTAAACTAAATGTTGTTGAATGATAGTAACTTCTCATTGAAACGTTAAACAATCAAATGTTTACCATATCATATTACTTGTGACTTTTTTTCTGTTCTAAATTCTAAGGTCTAATTACCGGTAAAAGATTTCAGTTTCGTTTTATTATTTTCATTTGGGACGTGAACGGCAAGTTTACGAATTTTTAAACAAGAAGATTTAATGTAGATGCTTTTCAACTTTTCAAACTTAAGGTCTTTTGCCGAAGGTATGACCAATAAGGCATTCACGAGATACCTATTCAACAGCTAAAATCGATAGAAATTGTCTTCCTCAATCGTTAAATGTAATATGTTTCCACGCACCAGCTGAAGATTTGCTGTTCCCACGAATTACGCGATTATGGCGGTTGGGGTTTCTGAATTATCCTCATCTGCCTAATTCCGGTGCTCCGGATATCAGAGTTCTTCTAGTTAGTCAAGATAATAAGAATTTGGGATTGTTCCAACAACTGTATGAGTATTTGTGGCGCAGTTCAGTCACAATGGAAGTGTTGGACTTGTGTATTCTCTCGAATTTAAGGTTTATCCAATATTTTTGTTGCCGTTACAAATTGTTATCATTTCTGTTAATCCATCAAAATACATAAAATAGATAATGTTTTTATCAATAAAATTGCTCACAATAAAAGGAGATTGATCAAAAATTCCAACATCATTTGCTGAATATTCTAGCTTTATACAACTTACTTTAAAGTAAATTCACACATCAAACAAGGAGTACTAAATCACTAAAGCAATGTGTGAAGTCAGATTTTTCCTTCCGTTTTTTCTTTAATTTCTAAAGTTCACTCGCAACATATGCGAGTGAACTTTAGAAATTAAAGAAAAAATAATATACTAAAATAATAATTGCGAAAAATAAATATTACCATTAATGTGTGAAAGTTAAATAAAAAAAAATTAGGTCTTTATCATAAACTAACTGTACTCCATACCGCCATGTGCTTTTATCTTTTTCAATATTTTTATACAAACTTTCTCGTGACATAAACGAACACATAAAAGAAAGATTCATCCAATTCGATGCAGTAATTTTGAATATTTGCTAACAAACATTTCGATAATTCATTTTTATATACATAGACAAGATTATAAAAGTATTACAAATCAATCAAAATTGAAATAAAACTATTTTTGCGGATTTATCTCGCGTAGGTATATTAAACTAAAATGATTTTTAAAATCAACCCGACGTTTCCGTCGCTTTCAGCTTCCGTGGTCCGGAGCAGACGAAATCAATCAAATAGAAATCAAAACCCAAACATACTGTATATTCAATCTAAACTCTACCTACAGTTAATTGGTCAGTACGAGTATTTACCATTCCCATAGTATATCTGCTTGTCGACTAGTCCACGTCCTATTCGCTCGGTTTCCATAGGGAATTATTTTCGTACCATTTCACTGTGTACCATTGAAAGCTTGCATTGTGATAGTGGAGCTTCCGATAGCATTATGGTTAGATTGTTAGCGTCATTGTCCACTTGGAATGAAACTTTGCTGACGTTCACTGCTCGGATATTTCCCATCCTCTATTTTGTTACATATTTAGATTTAAATCTATTTATAACTAGGCCCACATAAAACAGTTCAGTAAAAATAATATACCTACCTTCATTTTTCTAATACATTTTGCAGTTATGATAAAGTATTGTGGAAGAAGTTTCCGGTCATCCAAAAACAATTCAAATTACTGGTCCTTTATTTGTGTGGTGTTCAAGACAAATAAAGCACCAACATGAATGACCAAACATTTCCTCGATAGTACCTACTACCTTACTGAATTCTGCTGTGAGTAATAATTAATGTAAGAAAATTATAAAAATAATAATATGTATATTATTAATGTTTAAAATTTACATGTGTTTTATGTTTCACATATCAACCGACCGATTTAAATGGATTAAGAGAACATCAGAGACCTTCCGTTTAGTGTGTAGTAGGTAAATGATTAATTCCCAGTTTCAAACGACGGAGACCTAAGCTGAGAAGAAGGTAGCTTATCCTAGGTAACTATCCAGAAGTCGCAGGTTCGATCCCTGCCTAAATCAATTTCTTCTTTTCATTTTTTGTATAATTTTTATAAATTCACTCGCTTAGGTATGTTAATGCAAAAAAATACATTTTCCGTGTACACACAAGTTTTAAATGTTACAAAAAATATGAGGTAAAATAAGAAGGTTCATACATTATTTACCAAATACATTAAACACCTCTAATACTTACCAATTCATACCCACTAGAGACAACATAGTAATCAAACGTGACTCGACAACTGTGATTCCTCAGATCCTCAGAGCGTGTGAGAAAGTATGAAAATAAAACTTGAGACAGTGTTTGTCTGTCATAAACACAGTTTGGCCCGATTTGTATGGAAAGTGTCAAGGGTGCAAGTAAAAACGTGAGCAAGGCTTGATTTCGTGCGTACAATAGGAAAAATTACTTCTATCCTTCCATGTCTTATATATAATGGCATCGCTGCTACGCATATTGCCAGTGTGCAATCCTAATATCAATGTGCAAAGTTTCTTGTAAGATAGTCTATGTTGCTACCTACTGATATTGTACTGAAAGGCTTTTAAATTAACTCGTATATTTTATGAATAACACTTGAGTTTGAAACAAAAGGCGATCACGAGCTAGTATCAAAAAATATATGATACAAATCTTTGCAACAAATAAGGCTTCTGAAGTACGCCTGTGCTCTTTAGTACCCAATTTGCACAAATCTGATATATGCAAAGTCACATTAATCTTAACTTGTGCTATCTGGATGCAATGTGGGCATACGAATGATCAACAATCGATACGCACAGCCGTTTTAACAGTCATCCGAGAATCCTGTGATGTGACGGAGATGAATGTGATGTATTAAGGTATTATTTGACTGCATGTCGCAGTTCGGCATTAGTGTCGGTCCGTCCGGATGCCGGGCTCGGGGGAAATGCACGTGTGCTCTCTACACAATGAGCTCTACATTTCTCAATTTGTACTGTACAAGCGCAGTGTTATCGTCATTGTTAGGGTTGGTTGCTGAATGTTTGCTGATTTGCCATTTTTTTTTTCTCTCACAAGTTGCCTGATTCTTCTAAAACATTTTTTTTCTCATACCTTTTTCTCACAAGTTGCCTGATCATTTTAAATCTAAACTCGATACGAGGTTGCAACTAAACCTCTGGTTCTTAGTTTAGTTTAGAGAATTTTTTTTCATGAGTTGCCAGAACATCTTATATCTTAACTCGATACGATTACACGTAAACCTCAGATTTCTGTTTTGGTTTAGTAGGCCTCTCGGATAGGCAGGAGATATAATTTAACTTAACGCTTATTGCGCTTACGCAACTACCAATTTTACCCTTACCGCTTGTGTCGATATGGTCGTATTCTATCGTATCGGGATTTTCAAATACACTGCATGAGATCTACCATCACAAATAATTTTGTAAAGCATGTCAAAGTTTAGCTTAAGTTATTTTAAGGATTAAAAACGGTTCATCAAAATTTCCAACTAAACTATGAGTCTTATCGAAAAAATTTTAAGAGTAAATTTGTCGGTAATAAAAAGATCTACAACTTTTAAGTAATCACTTTTTTTTCACATAATCTCAGAATTTATGCAAAAAGTTTACCTACTTATTTATATTTATCTCCGAAAAAAAGTCGTCGTTCTTTTAGGTGAAAACTTTCTTTTTTAATGTCCGAAATTGTCTGTAATTCTTTCATATTTCATTTATTAATTTTTTCTCTTCTTATAAGAATTAATTCTACTTAATTACAACATGGTAGAGATCTTCTACATTCAATTAAGCATCAAATAGATTTCATATAACGGTGGTACCCACATAGATAAATCATAATCAATATCAAAAAAATCACATACATAAATGTTTGTTAACTACTAAATCGTCTCTTATGGTGAGATTCACAGACCGCACTACGACTTTACTTTGAGCAAAGTATGCTTAGAACCGTAAGAAATGTATGGGTTTTGACAGTTCGAAGCGTACTTTGCACGAAAGTAAAGTCGTAGTGCGGTCTGTGAATCTCGCCCTTATTAGTATCTATAAAAGTGACTGCGGGTCATTTAACTGAGTCTCCTGCTTTACATGATTTATTTAACATCCGGCCTTTAATTTGGGCAGGTGTATTCAAATAAATTATAAGGAGGTGACTATTTGCTGTCGATAAACTATTTCAAAGGTTCCGGTCATATACACTTATTAAGATAAAGTTAGAACTAACTAACTCATTTTACTGGTGGTAGAGCTTAAGTGTAGGAGCTCGAGGGCGTGGGCACCACCGCATCACCTAATCAATCTGCCGGTAAATAGTAGTGTTCAGCACTATCGTGTTCCGGTAAGAGGTAATACCTCGCCTCAGCCTCGTAATAACTATCACAGAGACAGAACACCTAAGCTCTCAGGGGTGGCAACGCATCTGCATTTTGACCTCTGTTTTTATGTAAGATGTTTATAGGCTGCAGTGATCACTTAACATCAATGTGAACTGCATGCTTGTTTGCCTGCCACTTTTGTAACATAAAAAAAATAATAATCATTTTTATCTCAATCTTGTCGTTGACGTCGGTACATTATATAACATTTCTTTTTCAACAGTCGCATTTTCTAGAGTGCTGTCATTTTGTTCCTCGTGTGACCGGAAAAAATCTCTACAGAATCCCGGAAAAGGAATTGTTTTATTCCGGACTTAATTACTTTATCGCTCTCATTTTTTTTACGAAGAATGTCACTCTCTTTTTGCCGACCTTTTGCCGTACGAGTCTAAAACCATGGTGCTTTATGTTGTTTTGAGATTTCTAGTATCCATATAAGTATCATACTCTAAATGCTCAATAATTTTTCTATAAATGCTGTTTTTGTTTATGTGTAAAAATATCAAAAAAGGTATCCTGGCATAGATTAGTTGACTATAAATTACTATAATTATATTTCGCAAGTCTATAATGGCCTACAGTGTTGATGAATAAATAAATTAAAATACGTACATTTGTCTGTATACGTTTGTCTAAAAATCTAGGATCATAAATCCATTTTCGTTGAAATCACTACTCTTGCGACTCTAAGATTGCCACTGTACCAGCCATTTCCAACACATACCTATATGTCACGTATCTTAGGTACAATTGCAACTGGATTCAACATTTAATCAATCTTAACTCTTGCATTCACAATATAAATAAAATCGTTTTGACCGCTTTTTTTTCGTATGCGTGGACGAGCCGTCTCAAGACGGCACTCGTCCACTTCACTGGGCAATGCGCGAGCGCAAAGGGCTCTCAGCCTATGTTTACTACGCGCTATATCTACTACGACTGAGTAATAATTCCAAGCCTATATAATTTTTGTCTATTCACCTATAATTTGTAGGATTATAAGTCACTGGTAACATAGTTTTAATGAAGGAACTCGAGGATATCTTTCAGCACCACTAATACTTATCTACTTGCGTTACTTACGTTAAATAGTAGAAATTCAGATCTAGAGCAAGATGGCTCGTACCATGACATCTTATTGCGATTCAATTGACAACATTTCATATTTTTAACCTACATGTTTTATTACATTATTTAAAAGTAAATCCAAAACTAGGGCACCCGTGTTTAACCATTTTTCGAAATTTTGTACTTTTCATTCATAATTTCTACTTTGAAAGTTAGTGTATTCTAAAAAGACGTATGTGCCATATGACGTCACACATAGGGTGGAATGGCGATAGAACCATTGCCTTGTCCCGTGACCCTTAAAAAGATTGTAGATGTCACTGTCTTGTCGTTGTCAGCTTGTCAAACTCGATGTAGGGCTGTTGATCTTTTTATTTTAAAAATATCAGTACCAGTGTTCGATATATCGAAAAAATTATCGATATATCAATAAATTTTTTTAAAAATTCTTTGACCCTGCGTGTCATCGATTAAACTCTTCCTTGATCCAACTACAAAATTATAAAAAGACGAACGAGCAAAAAAAACAGCGTAGCTTCTGAAAATTTACTGGTGGTAGAGCTCCAGTGTCGGAGCTCGCAGGCGTAGGCACCACCGCATTACCTAATATACTTGCCGCTAAATGGTAGTGTTCAACACTATCGTGTTCCGGTCAGGTGGTAATGTACGGCCCTGTAATTTCCGGCACAGAGGCATAAGACCTTAGGCCTCAGGAGTGGTAACGCATCTGCATTTTGACCTTGGTCTTTGTGTGGGTGTCTATAGGCTGCAGTCATCACTTAACATCAATGTGAACTGCATGCTTGTTTACCACTTCCATAACATAAAAAAAAAAAAAAAATAAAAAAAAAAAAAATATCATATTATCATACATTTTGATATTTTTTGTTTTTGTTGCCAACTAAACAATGAATATTTCAAATTATTTCAGATGTAATTATCAAAAAACCTTATTTGATCTACATAATTAAAAAAAAACATTAAAATATATTTAAAAGCTAAATAATATTTACATAAAATAAAGTTATACCTAAACTAAAAACAACATGCGTCTAAAAATTCCGCATCACTGCCTTCCTGTGTTATGGTACCCAGAAGGCTGGCAGCATTGCTTCGTTCGATGGCAATGCTGATTCTTTGACCTAAAAATTGGCCAGTTTAGTTTTTATTAGTTTTTAATATCGACACATCGAAAAAATATCAATATTATATCAATAGCCTGAGGGCTAAGTCGTTGTTTAAAACTTTAAAACTTGTTTTTTTTTTAATAAATAATTTCGTAGCAGCTTTTTATATACTTCGTAGTAGGGATGGCGATTCCATTTCCGATTTTGAAGTGTCTAAAATCCATCCACGATTAAAATCGACATTGAAATAATCGTTCTTCGATTATCGATCTAATTTTGATTATGGCTACGTAATACTACATTTCTAGGAAAACAGACGACCGAAAAAAAAACCAACTCAACAGTGTTCAATGCTGGTATAATGCTTCCTATACTCACGTATGTTTCCTATGTCCCTATGTGAATTAACCAAAAAGATCAATCTTCGATTTTCCAGGGTATAGTATCGATTCACTAGATTAATCCAGTACTGTGGATCGAGTTATATAAATTATTATAATTATTTAAACAAGAAAAATTTTTTGGGTCCTAAAGATCGCTTTTCCGATTAATCGATCTAAGGTTTCGGATCACCAACCCTACTTCCTAGTTTTATACTTTGACATTGACGTATCCGTATCAATTTGACACATCTTGTCACAGAGTATGTAACAATAATGTTTTCTTAAAGAGATAGGCAATGGTAACTTCTTTATTCCACCATATATGTGACGTCATCACATGTTTTTCCGTTTTATTTTTTTTTCACAGAAATTTAGAAATAAAAAAATACAAAAAATATATATTTGAACTCAGAAAAGAAAAATAAAGAAACGGTATTTTTCTTTTAGGGTTTTGCTGTTTTCGATTTTGAAATGTTGTCAATTAGGCGCTCCCAAAATTTGTTTTATGACAGCGTGTATAAACAAACGAGATAAAGCTAATAGCCATTCAGTTTAGATGGACAATAAAAGGTCATGGTGTGGCCGCAGATATACTGTTTATTATTTATTTATACGTTCATACACATAAAATATACATATAGCGGACTAAACGCCATTACGCGTTTTCTACCAGTCAACCATTGGGTTGTGTAGAAAATCAACGATGTAGGTGTATCACTGGTTAAAAGTAGAGAATGACAATAAAATAAATGAAATGGGTTAATATTCACGTAGCTGTCAATAAGCTGCAGCGTTCACTTTTTATCAATGGTGTGAACTGAAACTGTTTACGAAGAAATAAACACGTTTATTATTTTCATTATAAAAATAAAATCGTCTAACTGGGCCACACACCCCTAGCTCCACCTAAGTCCACCATTGTTCTGTCGAGTCTGCAGCACACTTTATCTGCCGATGTAAATTTCGTTGAAGTGCCGAAATTATCTCGATATTGTGACAACCGACTACTATCTTTTGCTTAACTGTTTCATAACCATTGCTTTTTGTCTCTGTTTAATAATTAACATTGACAAACGTTCAGTAGGCACAATATTGTTTGATTTCGATAGCCTCTTTTTATAGCACAGATCACAGTGTTTATTTCAGAGCGCTTTAAAAATGTGATATGTCACACAATATACTTGTCTTGTAAAAACTCTTTTCTAAAGGCTAACTTTTGTCCAAAAGTGAAATGGATGGACCATCCAAATTTGTACTTGTATAAAATATTTTTAAATGTATCCAGGTTAATCCACGATAGCCTCGAGCGAGCAAGCCACATTTATTGTTCATATTTTATTTTTAAATTCACAAGCATGTGTTAATGCAAAATAATATAAAACAATTTATTGTTCATGTTCCTAAATCGCTTTACCCACTCAAACTCCCTCAGCTCAAATCAAACCTCAGCTAGATCGGTTGTAGTTTTAATAATGAATTTAATAAAAAGTTACTGTTGCGTATTTGTTTTTTTTATGTAATGGAAGTGACAAACAAGCATGCAGTTCACATTGATGTTGAGTGATGACTGCAGCCTATAGACACCCCCACAAAGACCAAGGTCAAAGTGCAGATGCGTTACCACTCCTGAGGCCTATGGTGTTATGCCTCTGAGCGAGAAATTACAGGGCCGTACATAACCACCTAACCGGAACACGATAGTGCTGGACACTACCATTTAGCGGTAAGTATCATAGGTAAGGCGGTGGTGCCTACGCCCGCGAGCTCCGTCACTGGAGCTCTACCACCAGTAAAACAAACGTGCAGCAGCAATAATTCGTGTAGAAACATGCTCTACGCAAAAATTAGAGGTCTCCATGCAGATGTGTTGCTACTTTTAGGACCTTAAATATTTTAGAATGGTACTAGTAATTATGGACCGTACTTTACGATTTTACTATATATACAGCCTTATTATAAACAAAAATTTTGATTATGAAAATACTTTTTCTTACTTTACACAGTGGAAGTCACATAGGTAGTTAGGTACCTAGAAGAGTCTGAAGTGCAGCCCCTCATGACTGAAAAGGATTCCCCTAAAAATTAAACTCAGTGTCCATTCTAATCGATCGCAACTCAATTTGTCTTCGGGTGTGGTACCCTGCCATCTCCCGGTGATTCTTATCTTCATCCTCTGCCCCGCCGTTACCATGACCGGTACCACCATGATCAGGAATAGCGGAGCTACCGGGGACTAGGGGCCGTTGTGTATTGGTGTGTATCATCATTTGGAGTGATTTGCCATAATCGCCACGCTTGGCATGCGGGTTGGCGATCGCAGTGGCGGCAATTTTATCACGGGACGCTACTACCCATCCCGGATACTCCTACCGCCATGGTTTGACCGCCATTGTTCGGTTGACTGACTGCACTAGAGGAAGATTTCCCTTCCACTAGAAGAGAATTCTTCCGCTAGCGGGCGATGGGGTCGTCACATCCCGACGTAGGGCGTCGGGATGTGTGTTGAGTACCTAGACCAAATCTAAGGTTTCTATACATATAAGACCGCGCCCATGGCGCGATTATGGCGAACATGTCCGCGCTTATAAAACTTCTATTATCTTATTAACATGTTTCTGTTGGAAATTAGTACGTTACAAAAAAACTACTGCTAGTTAGGCACTTTTTTTAAACAATTTTTTTAACAATTTAACAACTTCACCACTCTTTAAGTTTATTCTCCTAGTATTAAAAAGAAGCACAAAATGTCTTACAAATATAAAAATGGCCACGTTATTTTGAGGGGTTCTTTTACATCTATCTAGACTTTATTTCGCACATATATGTAGTACATAATAAGAACGTGCTCATTATGTACGTTTTACCGAATTAAAGACAATTCGTATAGAAGGGTTCGTCGGGATGTGGTACAAATTTTACTTATTTATTGTTTTCGTGGATTATTTGACTAATTTAAAACATTTTTTAAACATCAAAATTACACAAAATCGTTTAAAATTTAAATTGACGCCAGTTAAATAAGGTATTTAGGTAAAAATAAACCTGCAATTAGGTAATAATTATAGGTATTAGTTAAAAATTATAGGTACATAACTACTATTTATTTATGAGTATCAGTATAACCAAAATGTATAGAAAATTGTCACTTTTATTATTTGTAGGGAAATTTATGGACACGTTTACCACACATAACAAATTATCCTCACGTCTATATTGTTAACAAACTAGCCGTTCAAAATTAATATCATTCATTAAACTGACGAACAATCGCCGCCTAATTTGCTCATGAAGCGGGCCATCAAGCAAGACAATCTGCAAAGAATTAATTAGCAGCATTCATGACCTCTGAAACGGCGCTCGACGTCGGCGCTGCATTTTAAAAATAAGAAAGTTGTCTTGTTAACGAAGTCCTTAACGAGGGCCTTTAATATTTGAAGCGGTTAAAGTTGGTGCAGCGTAATGCGAGGAGGAATGCACAGTGCACGTGCGCGAGCACAAGGCGCCAGGCGGAACACGGCTCCCCGCTATAAGTTTTGTTAAGATTTCACCGCGCAAGACGGCAGCGCTGCTCCTCAATTATTCACGCACACACTCGCTTTCTGGCCCCGGTTCTTTTCATATAGGACAAAAGCGGATTCAGGTCGCGGCAACAACGGAAAGATTGCAAAGGACGTATACCGTGTAGGTAAGGATATGAGGTGAGCTTTTAATATTAAGCCCCAGAACGAGGCCGGGCCAACTTTATTACGCGATACCGTCACATGCAGCCGCTAAATATGTACATACATCTTTATTAATGCTCCGATTTATAGTGTGACGTCACCGCTTTGATATTATGGAAATCGCATGTCGAACATGTGTCTAGATATAATAAATATAACTACGTTAAGAAAAACCGACTTCAAAACTGGAAAGTAAAAAATAATAAAGATTTAATTGTAATTATATACTACCTATTGTTTATATGTGCTATTTACTAATAGGTTTGAAGTCGGTGCCAAAACCGACTTCAACGGTTTTTCTTAACGTAGTAATATTTATTTAATACTTTTTAGTTTATTGCTGCATTGCTAATTAGATTAATGTTCACATCTGTTAAGTTTGTAAAATCTGCTCTTTTAGCTTCATGACAATTAGTAATTTAAATTGTTTAGGTGGTTCGATACAAAATTATTACACGACTATACGAAATCAATGAAAAAATTTTATCCACCAAGGAGTAAATAAGCTGTGTTGTGTCGTCGATGAGTAAATGTGTCATTGTCGCTTGTTGTCATCTTGTTGTCATGCACATTAGGACTATCTAGGACGTCAGTGGATTCAACGCACTGTTGACAACTCGCCGTCTATTCTTATTCCTGTAGTCTGAGGTGAAAGTAAGTAAAAAAATGCTCATATAATAAAAACTGATGGGCCTATCTGAATCAAATTTTTATGGGACCAATTCGAAACTATTCCACATCAAACAAAACAAGAATTACGTAAATCCGTCCAGAAATCTAGGCGAAATTCGCGTACATACATAAAAAAATATATATATATACCGGCCGAATTGAAAACCTTCTCGTTTTTTGAACTCGGTTAAAAATTGACTACGATAGCTTTATTGCTCCGCAAATATGCTCGGGTTTGTGTGATGCTTGAAACGAGCCCCCGCATGAGTAGAGGTTTATTATCTCATTGTAACACGTGAGGAGGCTCTATCAACTTCGCGTTACAATCCTCGGATACATAAATCACTAATCCACTTACTACAAAGCCTTATTAATATTTATAGCAAAGATTTAGATGTTTATGATTAATCTTGTAATTTAACAAAGAGAGGGTGAAAATATGATGGAAGATTGTAGGGTAATCATTCAACGTTCCATCATATTTGAATATAGATATATAATATATTTCCCCATATAGTGGTAATTTACGCGAGCATTTGCATATTTTGAAAGATATAGTTGACATAATAAAGTTGAAAAAGGGGAAAATCTAGACAACCTCGCTCCGTGATTTTCTAAATTGTAAACTGTACTGCATTCTTTGAGCCATATTTTTATGTAAATTTTATTAATTTGTCTAGGAGCGTCTCACTTTAGTTGAAATATTATATTTATATTAAATATTTCAAAACTATTGATAAATTAAACAAATATTTTGTTTAAGTACCTCAACAATTATAAAACACAAGGCGAACGAAACAGATATGAGTTAACTTTACCGAAATATAACGTTACATCTCTACAAAATATATCAGAATTATCTATGAAATGAAAATCTATATCCTATTAGAACCTAGTTCTCGTTGTCTGCCATTTATGCATTGCTCTTGGACTGAATAGGTTAGAAAGGTGTTTCCACCCTTATTCATGTCAAAATGTTATCATATTCCTCTCTCTAGATAATTAAAACCAATCGCGAGGTCATCTTTCCTCTCTATAAAATAGGTAATATCAATATCAGTCCTTATATCCTTCAACTCCACTCCATTTCCTTCATTTCCACTACTACTACGCTGAGGTCCTGGTCCTGGGTTCGATTCCCGGGTAGGGGGTTATCAGAGATAATGGTGTAAAGTCGTTTATCTCTGGTTCTATTGGGATTTTACCATTTTATGGAAAGTACCACCAGTACCTCGAAGTTCGGTAATGTGCCCGGAGATGTCAACAGGCTCGAATCATAGGTCTGCATGTATGCTTGAATGCATGCGTTTACCTCTGCCTACCCTTTCGGGGATTACAGGCGTGAAGTTACGAAGTAACGTCTCCTTCAATGTTGTCAATTCATACGAGAAACACTGAAGAAAACTTTGAATTAAATACACTACAAAGTCTAGTACGAGTTTTTATTTGAAATCTTACTACTATTATAATTTGAAAGAATGGATCTGTAGGCCATTCGAATATTTGTCCCGGCACGGGGTTCGAACCCGTGAGCTTCGGTTAAAACGGTCGTCTTACACCGCTGAGACAATTGGCTCAGCACGAAAAATTATATGCGTCGACCTTCATCTTACAAACATTTTGTTTAGTACCATTAATACAAATAAGTTCTGTTACTTCAAATGCATCGCGTGACAGAATTTCTCCCATCCCTTACAAAGTACTGGCTCAGCACATTTAAATTTTTTTAGTCCCACTCAACATCATAACGTGGCGCCAATATGTGTGACGTAGGTGACATCGCAGAAATATAAATGAATGCATCGCAAACACATGCGATGTAATTCACATCGTACGTTCTTGCGATGATGTTTGCGATGCGATGCGAATTTGCAGTTTTGTGTGCGAGCCCTTTGACATAGGATACTTTTTATTTGGGAAAGTAACACTTCACCGAAAGAAGTCGGGGCAGAGCGCTCGAGTTGATTATAAATTCGTGTGTCGATCCGCATGTGTTTCATATTAACTATAGAACTGTTTGCATTGTAATTGATCTGAATTTCAAAACGACGAGGAAAAATATTAAATATTCATGTTGGTGCGCAATATTTATTTAAACATGCAAAATATCGTAGTTGTGGAGTTCGTATAATTTATATTTATTTTAGATATAATGAATGGACTACGCTCTTTCCGATCGTTAAAGCAGTTTTGACCTTTGCTCATTATTAATAGAAAGTGGACAAGTCTATAATTTAGAGAAAAGATACGTGCCACCCATGCCTACTAAAAATGGTCATATTGGAAGGTAAATAGAAATATGTATGTACCTATAATACAACTAATGGCGTAAAATATCTTTTACACCATAATAAAAAATGTAGGGAGATCTGTAGGTGAGAAATGTAGGTTTCTGTGAAAAATACAAAGAACTTGATTGTTTTCAAAAAATAGTTTAGCTACAAAAGACTGTTGCTTAAAACAAGCTATTACACGTTATATCATACTATATTATAACTTAACCTGTTATTACTGCTTAATAACAGGCTGTTACTTCAGTAGTACTAAATACAGAGTGTTGTATTAGTTATAAAAAAAACGAAACTTCACACCTGTAATCCCCGAGGAGGCAGGCAGGGGTTAATGCATGCATTCAAGCATACATGCAAACACCCAACATTCGCTAATTACGTTTTGGCCCATGTAACGGTGGCGAGCCTGTTGCCAACTCCGAGGTACTGGGAAACTTCCAGAAAATGGAAAAATCCCAATAGAACCAGAGATAAGGATTTTAAACCGTTATCTGTGATAGCCTCCGACCCGGGAATTGAACCCAGGACCTCCAGCGTAGTAGTATGGCCTGCTACCACTAGGCTATTCAGGCAGTTAAAGTCTAAGCCTGGGTTGCATCAAGATGTTTGTTAAAGTTTCGCATCCTTCTCTAACTTAAAGAAATCTGTTAAAGTTAGAGAAGGATGTGAAATGTTACAATAACTTTAATTTTAACAAACTTCTTGGTGCAACCCAGGCTAAGTGTATTAGTTATACGTAAAAACAAATGTGTTTAACCAAACTATGAGATGTTATCAATATGATTTTTGAAAAAAGTACAAGTAGGTATAGTCAGTTTTAATTATACGGCCACTACTACTACGCTGAGGTCCTGGGTTCGATTCCCGGGTAGGGGGTTATCAGAGATAATGGTGAAAAAGCCTTTATCTCTGGTTCTATTGGGATTTTTCCATTTTCTGGAAATTTCCCAGTACCTCAAAGTTTGGTAATGTGCCCGGAGATGTCAACAGGCTCGCCACCTGTTACATGGGCCAAAACGTAACCGGCGAATCGTGGGTGTTTGCATGTATGCTTGAATGCATGCATTTACCTCTGCCTACCCCTTCGGGGATTACAGGCGTGAAGTTACGTTAATTATAGTCTTGGTCTTGTCCACATCGGCGTCGTAGGTACTATGAAATAACAAAGCCAAACTATGCCACGCAATCACCGCGGAATAACACCGGCTTCTCGAAACTATTTATAAACTAAGTTCCTCTAATCGATACAACTGAAACCTGTGAACATGATAAAGTTTGTAACAATTCAAAAAGCTACGCTGAATCGTGTTGAAAAATACTCGCCTTGGTAAAACAGTAAAAATGTGTTTATTTTGGAATATAAACAGTTGAGTACTTCATTTTTTTATAAATAGTAAAAATGTGTGTATTTTGGAAAATAAACAGATAAGTACTTACATGTTTTTATAGAAACGATGAATATTTGTAAAAGATAAAAACTGTGTCGTTGTTTGGTAAAACGACCGCCTACCGGAAAACGAAGCGTAGGTAGGCCCCCCACAAGATGGACCGACGACCTGGTGAAGGTCGCGGACAATCGCTGGAGGAGGGCGGCCCAGGACCGTTCGTTGTGGCATTCTTTGGGGGGAGGCCTTTGTTCAGCAGTGGACGTCTTTTGGCTGAAATTATGATGATGATGAAAATTGTGTCGCGGAAATCATCGCTCACTACCATTTTCACACACATAAAGCAGGCAAAATTACAGAAAAATAAACATGTGTGCAATTAACACGCGGTAGAAGCACAGTCTAAAGAAAACGAACATATTAGTTATGTTTTTCTTTATACTGTGGTCATGTGAAACCTTCAAAAATATTCTTATATGACATTGTATAATGCTTCCTATCTCATTTTCTCCCACGTTAAATCCTTTGAACTTATGTGTCTATCTCTTTTTACAGTCGAATTTTCGTTTCATCGAGTTTGAAATGACAACAACGCTAAAGAAGTTTTCACTTCAAAAAATACTTATAGTAGGTACCCAGCAAGAAATATTGTACATCGAACCTACGAAAGAGACAATCGACTAGTTTCGACTTCGTAGAGCGTTATATCTGCTGCACACTGCCTACGCAAGCATTGATAGTCCGGTAATGGTCAAAACTTGATCGAAATTATCGACAAACATCAGAAAGGTTGTGTGTGACAGAGATAACGCTCTACACACCCGAAATTATCCGAAGTATCTCTCCTAAGATCGACGTGCAATATATCTTGCTGCGTGCTGTAGTTTACTTTAGGTAGGTATATTTTCTTCATTCAATACAATTAAGCCACAAACTAGTAGGTACTTAAGTCATTTATTATATCATATTTTTCATCGTGGTTGTGGCTTTAATCTTTGAAGTGGGCTATAAATATGCAAGATGCAGAACATTCACACAAAAGTCTAAGAAATATGTAAGCGATGCAGATATTTGTACGAAAATCAAACCCGCGACCGTCGAATCTGGTGTCCGTTTTGAAATACTATTTAGACTTACCGGATATAAGTGTTATTTTTATCATCCTGTTATAAAAAAATGTATTTCGAATTTGACTTATGCTAACATCAGCTTTCTGCCTCAATGTGGCGAAAGACCGGCATTAATAAGACCGCAGATAAGAGCTCGTGGAGCCTAAACCCTCTAAATCCGAGCAATGATATTTCCCTAGAGCACGACACTGACGTTCCCGGCAAACACAATTAATTATCTGTGATTCCAAAATACCCAACAATTTGCGTGAATAACGAAAACAAGCTGCACAAAGAAAAATACGTTAAACAAAAATTATGTTTGGCAATCATTACGTCTCCCTCGGTTTCTGTGAAACTGTTTATGCAAATAGAAAGGAAAATCTCGTTGGTAGCTCCATCTGGCATAGACAGTACAGTGGCGTATAAAGTGAGGGTCCTTTTCAAATTCTCCCTTACACTGGGGATGTGATTGAACGTAGCTTTTTTATAGTGCGGATACAGTAATCTTGTTCAGGTGTGCCGCCGTGAAACGTCCTTCCCGCTGGAAGGTCGAATACGTTTCCACATTTTATTGCATATTGAGATGTACTATCCTTTTGATATATTTAAATGATTCGGATATTCTATAGAGGTTCGCCAATAAACTATTGGATTCCGATCCCGACATTATTTGTCCATTTTCCCATAATTCTGTGGAGACCGTTCGATGTGATTTAGGGGTTGGTTATCTATTCGAATTATGAGTATTACGTTATTAGAAGTCCTTTGTTTTTTTTTTGTTCAAGATTTACTATTTATTCTTATATTTTTAATTACAAGCAAGTTTATTGGATATAAGGACATAAAAAATAAGTGTTATACATTTACTATAATTTATAAAAAATAAAGGAAATTTTACCAGAAAGATGTAGGTGTTCCGCTGATTTCATATTGTCCTATCGTTAGAGACGTGAAACAAAAAGGAATAAACTTTTGATATGTATGCATATAGTCCTAATGTATCTTTACTCCAGATACCTAGGTAGAGAGCGTGGAGCACCAAATAACCCGGTTTTTACATAGGTACCTCTCAGGCCTCTTCTACATTCATGCATTGCACGCTACTAAACTATCAAAGAAATTTTAATAAAAGTTTATAAATCAGACATTATATGAAAAATGATTTTTAAATTCACTATTGTACCCTCTTATTTACCAAATAATCATTTGTAAGTACGACTGTCCGTCCGACACACTAATTGGCGGTTGATGGTTGTTTGATGTATGAACTCTTTTTATTTAGTTTTCTCTATGTATTACTTTACAAAGTTGTTCAAGTTTTCATTTATCAATATTAACGTGACCAATTTCTCGGCAAAAGCAAGCACTAGCTGTGAATTTCGGCAGTGTACTTACGTTACAAATTTTTTTTTTTTGTAATAATGTATGAATCCTCAGATTAAGGAGATTGTATCAAGCAGACCGACATTTCATATAATAACCCACAGTACCTTGAGTAATCATAACGAATAGAAATTATTATACCTATTTATCCCTATTGAAATGTGACTGAGATCGAAGAATGGTTGATGCATTTTATAATTTGACTGGTCCAGTCGAAATATGAATATTGTTATTGAGATTTTCAGTGGTCTGGGCATTTATTTTGATATTATGTTTTGTACAAATTTCTTATCCGATGGTATAATTTCGTTTCTCCTTATGTTATTCCTATTGTTTGTTGTGTTGTTTCCCGAGATATTCCGTGATTTGTTAAGGTAATGTCGGTAACTTTTTGTTCCAATTGTGTTGAAGATTTGTTGAAAGATAAATAATAACAACTGTAGACTCGCGAAACACAATTACAGATACGCTCTTACAAACGATTACGGCTGGTATATTTTAATTCTTATCTCATCTCGACAAACTGTAATTAAAACGAAAACTCGACGACAAAGCAAAAGCGTTTGAACGTTTTCACAAGATGGCCGCTCGTATTTATGAATGTAGAATTTTCCGGTGGTGGAGTGAGGATCGTCAGGCGCTGATAGCGTGGGAATGCAGGGAGGGAAGGCAGCGGTGTAGGTGAGCCTGCAATTTGCTTTTATACAACATCTGCCGGCGTCGGCGCGCCGCTGACACTGCAATTGCACGATTTTGGTGCCGCGCTCCAGTCGAGCAAAAAGTTCCCTTAGAACGTCGATTGTAAGATTGGTTCGGTAAACGTGTCTTTGAATATCTCATTGGAGTTTTCATGTTTATACAGTACTTATTTTTTATCGCTTGGCTTCAAATGTACATTACATTTCTAGTCTATCTTTTGACATGGTTTAGCCTAAATTCCTGTGCATAACAGGAAATGTCAGGAATGTAATAAAGCTTTATTTAAATAATTTCGTTCCATTACTATCAAATTTATGTTCTTGAAACTTTTGTACTTGTAAATTGAATTGTCTTTTCAATGGACACAACAATTTAGGTTTGTTTTTATTGTGAAATACGTGCAATGTTTTTATGTAACGGTTTTATTCGGGTTCCCAGAAAGCGTAAACGATATTTACGTATGTATTTTAACATTCATTGATTCCCAAATGAGTCCACGTCAAAAGAATTTCGAACAAAGTCCAATTCGGTGTAAGATATACAAGCGCATTTAAATGTCCCATTGTGTTACTAGTCCATTTTTTTTATCTCAATTCCAAATATAAACATTTGTAAATTCGTCGTGAAATTTCCATAATAAATAGATGTACATAACAAGGCGATGTTCAGTATTGAAATCGAATTCGTTGTCATCTTGAGATCGTTATTGTAAAAGCATTATCTGGGATCCGGCCTCCGAGCCCGGAATATAAATGTGGGGCATGGGGTTGGATGTTTAGAGCAATATGTCAGATGGCGGCGGTCGACCCATCGTCTAGGTTTGCCACGGTGAGCTACGGCTGTCTATGAACGATATGATGTAATATTTATGACAAGCATACCTAAGGGATGCCTACCCTTAGGCAGATGATTATTATTTTTAGGGTTGAGAGTTCTATGCATACGCCGATTGTCTATTTTATTGCTATTTCGAAGCGAGTCACCTGCATGTATCCAATTAAAAAGCCACACTCATGACGTTTTTGTTTTTGGGATTCAAATTTGTATAAATAGGATAGAAGCGCGCATGGCCCCGCGCCTCGTGTAAATCGGAAGCGATCTACTCGGTAAAGCGATACGGGCTCGGTAGGGTGTGTGATGGGTGACCGCTAATGGCAAATTAAAATGCACGTTTCCGTGCTTCGGAGGGTACGTTCACGTTAAGCCCTCGGTCGCGGTTGCTTTCGATAGATAGCAGTCGTTTAACCTAGTCGGAGGCATTATGAGCGGTTTGAACACATCTGACAAACGGGTTGGCCACTGACCCTTATCTCCATCAACCTGCATTGGAGCAGCGTGGTGGAGTGAGCTCCAGGGCTTCTCCCAAGAAGGGGAGAGACTCGTGGCCAACAGTGGGACATATCAAAGATATCAAGGGTTGCCATTATAAAAAGATTTATCGTAGCATAAGTGGTCTTAATTTTTAAGCAATTATACCAACAAACGTGAGTGTAAACTTGTAAAACCTAACAAGCTCCATTATGTTGTGATCGAGATCACCATAGTGTAAAGAAAACGAACATGTTAGATGGATATGGAGTGTAAATCAAATAAGTATACAGTAAGTACTTGTACAGTACTCAACAATTAATATTGCACATCGAGCCTGCGAAAGATACGATCGGCTCGTTTCGACTTCGGTAGACCGTTATCTCTGTTGCACACTGCCTACGTAAGCACTGACAGACCGGTATTGGTCAAAACTTGATCAAGATGGTCGACAAACGTCAAATAGGTACGGTGCGACAGAGATAACGCTCTACAGACCCGAAATAAGCCGAAGTATCCTTCCTAGGCTCGATGTGCAATATTTATTGTTGAGCACTGTATATATACTGATACTTGAAGAAAACGTTAAAGTTTTTTGTGTTAATAAATAGACAGACAAGCAGACGGGTCTGATGGGAAGGGGATTAAAACGGTAATGGACATTTGCAAGGGGAGTTGTCAATGCGTTTTGAAGAACTTAATTTTATAGCTCACGGATCCTCGGAAAGAGATCGTTACACAATACGCACGTTCTTTAATAATTGTAGCACCCGATCAAATCTTTTGACAGAGCATTCCGTATTGTTAAGGCAATAAAATACATTATCTACTAGTGGTAGAGCTTCAGTGACGGATCTCGCGGGCGTAGACACCACCTCATTACCTAATATACTTGCCGCTAAATGGTAGTGTTACAGAAGCATAACCTTAGGCCTCAGTAGTGGTAACGCATCTGCATTTTGACCTTGGTCTTTGTGTGAGTGACTATAGGCTGCAGTCATCACTGAACATCAATGAAGTGGATGCTTGTTTGCATAAAAAAATCGTGTTTTAATATGTGTTAAATATTGTCCAAGAAAAACATTCAAAGATTTAGATAAAGTCTTTCGAATAAATCTCCAATAAATTATTATTATTATTCGTTTATTCAGATAATCAAAAATCCATTCATTATTTGTTAGTACGAGACTTAACAAACTAAGTGTTAGTGGACAATCTAATAAAAGTCATCAATAAATCTGATCTATTTATACTAAATTTATTTATACTTATCTACAAATCATATAAAAAAAATCCAAAATAAATGACAATTTATTTTTTTTTAAATCTCATGGGATGTGAGTTCGTCACGGGTGGGGGGCTGTTCAAGTATTACGTGAGCACTATGGGGTCTTTGCTCTGCTTATTTTGGATGACATGGGGGGTAGGGGAGTCTAGATGATGATTACGTCATCAGTAGTTATTTACTTATTACATCAGTAAAATCTAATCTCTATCCTAAATCTATTTTCTAATTTTTAAAATTATAATTATAACTTAATAATTATAATATTAAAAAAAAACAATACATTAATTGAAAAATGTTTACGTAAGCATGCGGGGAGGGGGTAAGAGCTATGCTTACTTTTGCTGACAAGGGGGATGGGGGGTAAAGAATTGTAATAAATCTGCTTACGTAATACTTAAACGGCCTCTGGTCCCAATTCAAATCTTTGTCAAAAACCAATCAGTTCCACCCTTAAATTCTTGATCGGGCACAAAATTATAATTGGTAATAATGGCAATAGAAAATCTGCAGTGTCGCGTGTGACCAGCATACCCGCACTTTCAAAATAACCTATCCAACAACAGAAAATTCTCATAGTCTAAGATACGGTGTTAAAAACAATATACCCACATATGTTGTTTGATAATAACTGAGTTTTAAAGTTGGAGAACATATTATATTGATAAATAGAAAATAAGTATCTAAATCAAGGACGACTCGATCAAGAAGTCGAGATGTAACCGAGATAAAAGAAAAAATACATAATAAAATAAAAAAATAAAATGAATCGTATAGTTTTTCATAAGTAAAATTGCAAAGAACAAACAAGTGAATTGGTGTTAATGTGTAAGCAACCTCATGAGGTTGCCAACATATTCAAATATGGAATTAAATAGGTAACTTTTGGTAGGTAAATTCTATTGGTTAGATTGGTTACTTATTTCATTCCTTTTTACGCAATTAACGCTTATTACGTTGATATTTCAAAAAAATATTTCAAAACTTAATTAAAGTTTTTTTTAGTATTGGCTCATGATTTATGTAGAAAAAACCATACACGCATCAAAAGTCATATGTATCGTAAATTTTTCATCACAATCGTCCAATAACAAATGTAGGTAGGTGTAATATTTCTAACACCGTATCACGGACTATGATTTCAAATGCACGATCGCGATGACTCGTGACGTCATATGCGGGCGGCGCGTGCCAACGTCAAACACTTTTGTTAATGGCGTTACAGCCGTAATGACACCCCCATGCCTTTCACAGGACCAGCTCGGAAGGTAAATCGCCCAACCGTATTTTAACTGCTCCCCAACTCTGCGGTCACAGCATTTTAAGTGACAAAGCGACAATGATTGCTATTTACACAAGAAATCTGGATAAGTAAATTTGTACCCACTGAATGGGTCTTCAAATTTTAAAATTAGGCAGTTATTGTGTAGTGTAGCCTATAGTAACTGCCTCAGTAGCTTAGTGGTAGCAGGCCACTAACATGGAATATGTAATAATACTACGTATAGAATGGGCACTTCGACGTCCCGCCCGAATTCCCCGCATCACCCAACCGTCTCCCCTCTTATGGGCGACGGTTGGTATTTTCTACGTGCTACGCACACAGGTGCACGTGTAAATACACGTCACTAATTGATGTGTGTGTAATAGAGACCAAATTTAGCGTTTGTATAGAATTTTGGCGGAGTGTCCGCGGTGTGCCACTACTACTACGCTGGAGGTCCTGGGTTCGATACCCGGGTCGGAAGCTATCAGAGATAACGGTTTAAAATCCTTTATCTCTGGTTTATTGGGAATTTTCTACTTTCTGGAAGTTTCCCAGTACCTCGCAGTTTGGTTATGTGCCAAGAGATGGCAACAGGCTCGCCACCTGTTACATGGGCCAAAACGTAACTGGCGAATCGTGGATGTTTGCATGTATGCTTGAATGCATGCATTTACCTCTGCCTACCCCTTCGGGGATTACAGGCGTGAAGTTACGTTTATGTTTTATTTTGTATTCATGTTTTATTTAGGTGCATGTATTATATTTATTCTTCAGATTAATATGATTTTTAAGAATTAAGTTATTGAAGGTAATAGAACATGCAGTAGACGAACATTAACTTTTTTGAAAACCTTAAAAAAAGTTAAGTTAAAACTTATTAATTATTATCAAAACATTAAAAAAAGAAAAACTTCTACTAGAAGTTTCAACAAACTAGATAGGTACCTATTGTCGTTCTTACAAAACTCTATAAACTTCACGTTCTGAGTAAAAGGAATAAAATTTAAAGCAGGTAAGTTAAATATTCAGAGTAACGGGTATGAATATATTCCAACGTAAGTAAGCAAATGGGTCAAATATTTTGACATTTGCCAAGAACATCACTGGCTCACTCGGTGTGCGGTGGCGTTGCTCGAGGGCGTACCTGACCCGATATTCCATAGCTTTCCGCTCGGAATGACCTCGGACACTTTTAGATAAAATCTTTGATACGAATACATAGCTCACAGAATGCCTTAGGAAATCCGTAGAATGGGTAAAAGGAATTGAAGTTTTACAAACATTTAGGTGAATTTATTGTTAAATCATAAATACTGACGTTTAGGTCGAGTTTTGGGTTGGGATGATAGGTATGCTTGATGGACTTAAATCGAATAATGCAGGAATATAAGCATACATTTTTATTTCTATCCATTTTGGAATTTTTTCAATCACCGAGATTTCGTTTGGCACACTATATTATACAGGGTCTAGAGAAGTAGACTTACTAACACTTTAAAGGAAAAAGATCGAGAGTAGGTATAACCTGATGTCGATTCGTATCAGGTTATACCTACTCTCGATCTTAGAAGTTAATAGGCACAAATAAGTCTAACTTAAAAGTTAGACTTATTTGTGCCTAATAAGATACAATTTGACTGTACTAACGTGACCATTTTTATCGTCATTCAAAACGGGACATTCTCAAAATTAACCAGGGGAACATCATGGAACCAGGGAAAAGAGGCCTACCTACTTACGAACGTCCAGCTATAACTCTTAGGTACCTATCGTTATCGATTGCTTGATCAGATTATTGTAAACTAGCTGTTGCCCGCGGCTTCACCCGCGTGGATGTCGAAAAGTTTGTTGCCTATGTTCTTTCTCAAAGTCAGCTCTATCTCTGTACCAAATTTCATTAAAATCGGTTCAGTTTTGGACGTGAAAAGGTAACAGACAGACAGACAGAGTTACTTGAGTTTATAATATTAGTAGGGATTATTAAAAAAATATTAAAATTTTGTATTGACGTTTACAGGATTACCTACTACAGCTTCAGTCGGCTACGCTAGTTTTCTATAGATACACATTTTTGCTGAGATTACCGATAACGACCGATTATGAAAACGGGACTGTCCCGTTCAAAACGAGACGTATGGTCACGTTATGTATTACCCATCTAATGAACGGTTGAAATGATGAAAGTAAGCACATAATGTTTCATTTATTTCTACGTCGAAGTTGGAGTGGTAGCCACAACTTTCAGTATAAGAGGAATAATACAAATAAATGGATTGGATTACATTTTGGATAGTTTATTAGCTCCACACCTACTAATAGGACTACTAATGTATGCCTTCTATCAAACACCAAATAAAAAAGATGCGTACGCATCTCCTACACATTTATATTTCTATTTCAGCACTATATCACCTTTCGGATTGTTTATTTTTTAGCTAGATATTTGGATAGACATATTCACTTTAATTCACATTCCATGTGAATTGTATTTGTTTCCAAATTTGCGACCAATTAATACGGTTATTATGCATTTGTTAGAGGCAGTTTTACTCTTTATGCCAACATAACTATGCGGTTCTATCGCACCAGGCAGTGAATGTTTCAGCAAACTGCGTACTTTTTTAATTTTTCATACAAAATGCGAGCTGGTTGCGCGGATACGTACTCATTGTGTGGAGAAAGTTTGCAACTTTTTTCGCGTCCTTTAAAAATAGTGGAAAAGTAACTTCCATCGGAATCAACGAGCCGCTGATGTTTACCCAACTTCCGATTCTAAAGCGACTCTCTATCGGTTATATTGTATACGCGTTTTATTTTAAATGTAGATATCTATACGTTTATTTCATAAAGTTAATCTACTTGAATGAAGATTTAAGATATGTTATTTGGTATCGTAACTAGCGGCTAGCGTAAGTCTTGAATTTAAATCAGATTCTAAAAATGATAGTTTTCAGTGCTTTCGTGTTCTGGTCAGGTGGTAATATATTGTAAAGCCCCGGCATTTCCAATCAAATTGGTAATCTCGCATTTCGGCATAATAGCTTAGACCTCAGAAGTGATAGGTACTTAATGCAAGATTTAGGAACAATCATCAACAACATACCTATATTATTATGAAATTGTTGTAAAAGTATGTAACATTTTCTGACATTTACCTACCTGTATTATTTTAGTGTATACTTACTACGAATTCTCTGACTTTTACTACCCCGAACTTACGCGATACATGCAACAAAGTGATAGCAGTGTAAGTCGAATTCGCGAAAATTGGGGTCCGACTTTGCCATTATACTAGGTTTAAATTACTCATTTTTTGGTCTTTGAATGACATTATTTAAGGTAAACCAATAATGTGTACGGCGTACTTCCGAATTTGTCATAATCCGAACACTTACAAAGCGAAGTGGATACACGCAGTGATGATGAAGAATAACCGAGTATCTCGCAATTAACGTAAAACGAACTAGCGTAAGTCGGGGTATTACGGCATACTCTAATTAGAAACACAACATTCTCGTACATACCCACTCTAACTAGATATTCTAACATCTACTAAAATATATAATTTCTAGTATATGCTACCTAGAATTAAGTCCGCCTCATGTAATTTTATTGTGCTTGGAAGATTAAATAAATAAATAAAGGTAGCTTCACATTGCACCATATGAACAAGCTGACAAGTTTCTGGATGGAAAGGCTTTTTATTTATAATGGTTGCCTTTACACATTATTTTTACCGCACACGTACAAACTTATGCAATGCATTCCACCTGTGTTCAGATGTTGCCACAATGCCACGATGTGGGACAAAAAGATGGTATCTGCGGAATGAATTTTAACGAAAATATTTATTTATTTATATATAAATATGCAGTTCAATCATTCGATTTCTTTGTTTTTAGGGTTCGTAGCCTACAAGGAACCCTTATAGTTTCGCCAAGTTCGTCCGTCTGTCCTCAGCTTTGTTCGTAGACTATTAGTACTAGAAATTTGGTACTTTGGTACTAATGCATACTACGAGTATGTGTAGAAGGTCGGGTAGTAAAATATTGAAAAATATTTTCATTAGGTTACCTTCCTACACGTACAGAGGGGCTGCATTTTTTCTTCACGCACCCCATAGTGTGAAGTATCGTTGGATAGGTCTTTAAAAACTATTGTGAGTTTGATTGAAACATTTTCTCGATAGAGGTTACAGCTCGGTAAATATTAAGCTTTAAAGTGCGTTTTTTTATTATTATTACAGAATTAATTAACAACAAAGTGAACCGTACGTTTGTTTGCCACTTAATGACACAAAAAATCAATATCTTATTGACTAAACACTAATATTCCTAACTAACTTTACTAGGATGGCATAAATACATGCTTAAATATTTTACTCCCTGTCCGTTAGAGCTTCCGATACGTAGGTAGGGTGCGGTGGTTTGGATATAAAGCGTCAAAGGCTAGATGTAGGTGTTACGTTGACTACGCTGCACACTCACGTCGAGTACAATTGTTGAGGTTACCAAGATTGCTTTCCATCCTTTGTAAGCTGTTGCACCCTAAATTAATATCCTTTGTGTCGGTCGATCAGTGTTTTTAGTTTTCCGAAACTACCTAACAAAGGGACCCATAGTGAACTTAAGCGGTTGCTTGCCATGACTACGACTACGACTACGATATCATCAGCAAATCGGGAGTGGGTGATGTACTCGCCGTTAATGTTAATGCTTAGTCCATTCCAGTCCAGAAGCTTGAAGACATCTTCCAATGCAGCGGTGAACAGTTTCGGAGATATGATATCTCCCTGTCTCACACCTCGCTGCAGTTGGATAGGTTTCGAGTTCTGGTTCTGAAATTGAACCGACATAGTGGCGTTTTCGTACAAGCTCCTGAGCACCTCGATGTATCGGTAGTCGACTTGGCACCTCTGGTCTGGAGTGACTGTAGCACAGCCCAAATCTCGACCGAATCAAAGGTCTTTCTCATAATCCACAAACGCTAGACATAAGGGCTGGTTATACTCTTCTGTCTTTTGTATAACCTGACGCAGCGTGTGTATGTGGTCTATGGTGCTAAAACCTTTACGGAACCCGGCTTGTTCGGAAGGCTGGAAGTCGTCGAGTCTCCGAGATAGACGGTTCGTAATCACTCTCGAAAACACCTTATAGACGTGACTTAGAAGTGCAATGGCCTATAGTTTTTAAGAAGGGTATTGTCACCCTTTTTAAAGAACAGTACCACCACACATCTGTGCCACGCCTGTGGCGTTTTGCCCTCCGATATGACGAATTTGAACATTAACTGAAGAACTTCTAAAACTGGCCTTCCGCCCGCTTTCACGAGTTCAGCAGTGATTCCGTCATCACTCGGCGCCCTATTGTTTTGTGCCGGCTCTAGGATCTGCTGCCGGACTGTTAACAGGTGGTCGCGCTGTCGCGTACAACTGTCCGTAGAACCGCTCGATCTCTTTTGCAAGCTCAGGTTTCGACGATACGATTCTGTCGTCCTCTGTCTTCAGCTTAGACAGGCAGCTCTGCCCTGTAGACAGATCTTTGGTGAACACTTTGGAGCCCTTGTTCCGCTCTATGGCCGTTTTAATATTGTCAGTATTAAACGCTGAAGGTCGCGAGTCAGTGACTTCGAAATCTGTCTGTTGAGCCGCCTATACACTAAAGCGTCTTCAGAGGACTTCAGAACTATAAAGCGCCTCTCATTCATGAGCTTAAGAGTTGAGTCAGAGATCTTCTTGGTCTTGCTTGTATGGCGGGCCTTAAAGCATTTAGACCCAGCCGAACGGATAGTTTCCACAAATCTGTTGTTGTATTCGTCCACATCTACGCAATCACTCAGGCATTCGAAGCGATTTTGAAGTTCGAGTTCGAAGCTCTCGGGGTTTTGGATTTGGGCAGGTGCTGGTCCGAGCGTAGACTTCATTAGCCGGGATCTTTCCAGGTTGACATTAATATTCAGTGTGCCTCTAACCATTCGGTCATCGCTGCCGGTTTTGACCGAATTGATCACAGAGACATCACTGAATATTATATCGCTTTGTGGACATAATGAAGTCAACCTCATTTTTAGTTGCACCGTCAGGACTGATCCAGGTCCACATCCGCCGTTCCCGCTTCTTGAAGAAAGAGTTCTTCATGTAGACTATGTAGAGGCTCGCTTTCTCCATGATTTCAGCCAGAGTCTGGCCCCTGGTGTTTCGTCGCCTATATCCAAAACTTCCCACTTTCAGGTCATGATCACCTCGAACGCCCAATTTCGCGTTGAAATCCCCCATGAGAACGTTGTAGTGGGTCTTAGAACTAAGAATGGCTCTGGAAATGTCCTCATACATAGTTTCTACCTCATCATCGGAGTGTGCGGAGGTCGGGGCGTAGACCTGTATGACCTTCAGCGAATACCGTTTGGTTGTTCTGAGTATAAGGTACGCCACCCTCGGCGACACACTCTCGATCTTGACAACGTTGTTCACGAGGGCTTGTGGACGATGAACCCGAAACCACCCTAGGAGAGTTGTTCGCCCTCCCGAAAATAGAGCAGGTTACCAGACTTGAGGGTTATCGAGTCTTCCCCCTGTCTTCGGACTTCCAATAACCCTATAATGTGCCATCGTAACCCGCTCAATTCTTCCTCCAGTTCCAATTCGTCAGTCCGCAGCGTCCGTACATTGTATGTTGCCAGGGCCAGTTGTCATTGGGTGTGGTACCCTGGCATCTCCTAGTGATTCATAGCACCCCCTGCTCCGCCGTTACCATGACCGGTACCATGGTCAGGAATAGCGGTGCTACCGGGGACTAGGGGCCGTTGTGTTTTGTTGTGCTTCATTGGGTTGATTTGCCAGGTTGACTGACTGCACTAGAGGAAGAATTCCCCTCCACTAGAAGAGAATTCTTCGACAACTACTGGCAAATTTTTGGACTTTTTGTCCACAAATCCCCTTCGCATATCCGCAAGGGGATTTCTAGACTAGAAGTCTACAAATCCCCTTGCTAGCGATGCGGCTTGACGAGGCAATTTGTGAAGCGAAAAGTAGCCTATGTCAATCTCCACCTCTTCAAATATCTCTACATAAAAAATCAAACCAATCCTTTGCTCCGTTTTGACGTAAAAGACGGACAAACTAACACACTTTCACATTTATAAAATAATAATTCACAGAATCTCCCCCGTAGGTGATAATAATAGGTTGGGGAAAAAGTCTTTTCGCATTATAGTATGTATGAACTTGTAATAAAATCTCTTTGGTTGTAGTATTTGTATCTGGCTGGTTTTGGTATCATTGAAAGTTAAAATTTTAAAGAACATAATTCCAAATTCAAATTAGGCAAATGTGTGATTTTCATTTGTTTTTCGTACTGTCAAGATGAGTGAATCTAATGAAGAAATTCGATACATTTTAAAATTTTACTACAAAAAAAATAAAAATGCAACGCAAGCCGCGAAAAAAATTTGCGATGTTTATGGACCTAGTGCAGTGTCTGTGAGAGTATCACAAATTTGGTTTAAGCGTTTTCAATCCGGAAATTTTGATGTCAAAGATGCACCTCGCTCTGGTCGCCCTATTACGGATAAAATGGATGCCATTCTTGAAAAAGTAGAGCAAGATCGACATATCAGTAGTTACGACGTAGCTGAAGAACTGAGAATTGATCACAAAACAGTTTTGGCGCATTTGACAAAAGCTGGGTACAAAAAAAGCTCGATATTTGGGTACCTCACGAGCTCACTGAAAGAAACCTAATGAACCGTGTACTCATTTGTGATTCTTTTTTACGACGTAATGAAACCGAATCATTTTTGAAGAAGCTGATAACTGGTGATGAAAAGTGGATCACGTACGACAAGAACGTGCGAAAAAGGTCGTGGTCAAAGGCCGGTCAGAGATTAAAGCAAGAAGTTGAGAGAAAGCGGCCGGAATTGATCAACAGAAGATGTGTGGTGTTTCATCATGATAACGCTAGACCTCACACATCTATAGCCACTCAGCAAAAATTAAGAGAGTTTGGCTGGGAGGTGTTATTGCATCCGCCGTATAGTCCTGACCTTGCACCTTCAGATTTCCACCTGTTTCGGTCTCTTCAGAATTCTTTATGCAATGTTAGGTTAACATCACGAGAGGACTGCCAAATCCACTTGTCGCGGTATTTTGATGAGAAGTCCCAAAATTTTTATAGCAATGCGATTATGTCCCTACCTACAAGATGGCAAAAGGTTATCGAACAAAATGGTACATACATACTTTAGTTAAATTTAAATAAACTATATTAAAAAATGTTTTGAATTATCTTAAAAAATGCGAAGAAACTTTTTCCCCAAATATGTAGCCAATATGTTGACCCGACCTGTTAGTAATATTCATACCAAATTTGAAGTAAATCCATGCAGTACTTTTTTAGTTCTAGCCCGGACATATAAACAGATAAACAGACAAAAAATCTAAACTTTATATTTTCGGCTTCGATATCGATTGGGGATCACGCCCCAAAAATTATTTTAAAAGATATTCAATGTATAGTTTTGACTCGTGGCCAGCAGTGGGACGTAACAAGGGTTGTTGCCGTTGGGTGTGTGTGTGTGTGTGTGTGTGTGTGTGTGTGTGTGTGTGTGTGTGAGTGTGTGTGTGTGTGAGTGTGTGAGTGTGTGTAGTGTGTGTGTGTGTGTGTGTGTAATAACGCAGATCGCAGTTTAAATAAGGTATAGTTCGCTTTTTTACATTCCAAAAGAGCCCCAAATTCTTGTGTGCCCCAGGGCCCCACCATAGTCTAAGACGGCCCTGGTAGTCCTTATTTTTGTTTTTATTACTTTGAATCTAAAATTATCAACAACGACAAAAAATCTGTCATGATATCTTTCTGTTTGTTGCTGAAGCTCTTAGTACGCACGAGTTGCCTAATTCGTTCTTATTAAATTTTATATTTCAAAAAACAAAGATAAACTAAAACTTCATTAACTTTTTACTAGCTAGACTTTCATTTTCAAAGCAATCAAAACTGACTAAAACCGTCGCGTCGTGGGCGTATGATTACGTTTAGACCATTAGCGGATACTTAATAATTCTCTGTGATTCGCTAGAGACTAGCTGATTTCAAACTTGATAATCGAGTAATATTATGTACATGTAAGCAAACCAATAAGTAAAAGGTTGTTTATCCCAATCTAAGTTTTGCAAAGTTCTCGATTACTTAGACTTACTAAGATTAAAGTAGAAGCCATAACAATCTATATATTCAATGATGTGAATTGATTAAGAAACAAACGTATTGTTCATTGATGTTAAATTAAGGTTCAGGCAATGACCCCCCGAGAGTTTCTGCCTTGTCGTGGCGGGAGAGCTCAGTACCCGGTGGTTGGCCTCACAACGGCGAAGGCAAGAGGCACCCAGAGAGGGAGCGGCGTTTGGCGGGGCTCTGCCCGCCACTCGCTCCTGAGGTGAGGAGTCGGGAAGAGGTGTACGAGTAGCTCTTTGGCTCTGCACCCTCCCCAGCTGCCTACCGGTGGTTCCGCCGGAAGATGGGGATGTAATGGGGCCGCGGGGGGGTAGTTGAGGGTCAGTTCATCCCTGTCACTCCCACTCCCCCGGGCCCGGACTGTGTGCCCCTGGACTCCTCCTCGGGCGTATTGGGACACCTGGAGTTGTGAGTGGTCGGGGCAGCCACCTTCGGGCGCCGGACAAGGGGATGTCCGTCGCCCGAATGCAGAGGTCCCGGGCTGGCTGGCATGCAGGTATTCCGCACGCTACTAATGTTGGTTGGAGCCGAAAGGCTCCGAGGAGGGCTCGGCAACGATTAGGTACTCCTCGGAGGGCTTCATGACAAAAAAAAACTTAAGATCATCTCAAATACTAATCTATCTATTAATACGGGCCCTACATCCAATTAATGACTGCGTTTTTCCGTTTTCAATAAGTATAAAAAAATAACTGTTTTTAATCACCCCATCCTTTCTTCGTAACAAGACTTCTATGTCTAGATAGATACAGTAACGTCTTCGTCGGGGAGAGAACCGTTAAATAAATCCATCTAATAGCTTCAGTACCGGGAACCTCCTCACATTGTCCAGACATTCAATGCCTCCATTGTCTACCGCAGCAAGATCCCGGTTTCTAAAAGTCATAACTGCATGAATTGTTACACAAAAGGGGATTTAAATTTCGAAAGCATAAAAACGTTCTTTGGATACCAAAGTCATAAGATAAGGTTGCTCAAAACACGCAAAGGTAGACAAGATTGATGTAACGGTTACTGGCAAGTTCGCGCACGTGCTACGGCCGGGTGTTCTCGGATAGTGCCCCATAAAGGACCAAAAAAAACAGACAACAAGACGTACGCGATTTAATATTTATCTTATAAAGAGCTTTGAAAAAAAATGGCATTGACGCACAAAGAATGGCGAAGACCAGACGGCGCGACTTTCCTTGAGTAAACATTATCTGTCTATTCATCACAGACCATGAATTATCCACAATATTGGCGGTCCGAATTCCCGTACAAACATACCTCACACTTCTAACGTCATTTATAAAGCTTTTGCTCTAGAAATTTCGCAATCTGGCTAGGTTGGAGCCAGATCCGCAGAGCGCGGGATTTAACTGTAAAACTAAAAAAGCCCGTTTTGTGTGACAACTTTTTTAAAACATGCCAAAGTGGTTTTATAACTAGAAACCCGCCGGTAATTTGAACAAGATTATTGAGAGGGTGGATATATACATTGCACGTTGATGGTAAATTAATAATACAGTTAATTTTCAATCTATAAAATGTAAAGACCTAAGTAGGAACAGACGCACTGCAAACTCTAGAGTATGGATTAAAAAAATGAAATAAGTATTCTATTTACTCTCACAACTTCAATAGAGTGTGGTGGTTCCCAACCTACCTTGGCAGGGAATTTGAAATAAATTAAAGAAAAGGTCATGTTTAAATTCCAGTGGGATATTTTTTTTTGTCTGTTTTTAAAAGATTTCTCATAACTCATAGCGTCCATACACCACCAGGCACCTGAATTTTATTTTTTTTAACTAACTGTTAATTATAAATTAATCATACAGCTTATTTTCATTGCATAACATTTAAGGTAGACAGACGCGCTACAACTCAAAAAAAAAAATGGTAGAAAGGTACACTAAATATGTTCGACCGCGTGTTCTTAATATTTGTCATAAAAAGTAGCCTATGTACTTTCTTAGGATTGAAATTACCTCCATGTTAAATTTCATTACAATCGGCTCAGCAGTTTGGTCATGGAAGCGTTACAAACAGTCAGAGTTACTTTCACGTTTATAATGTTACTAGCACTAGCCCGCCCCGGCTTCGCGCGGTTGCAATGTTACCTACCCTCTCCTATTCATCTTAGCGTGATGTGATGTTATATAGCCTAAAGCCTTCCTCAGTAAATGAGCTTTCTAACACTGTACGATTTTTTCTAATCGGCTCAGTGGTTCCTGAGATTAGCGCGTTCAAGCAAACAAACAAACAAACTCTTCAGCTTTATAATATTATCACAGTATAAGTACATATAACAGGTTCGTTTTCTTTAGACTGCTCGACCGTGATATTATAGTATAGATAGTACGGATTTTACGTCCTTACCGAAATTGTCTAGAGAAGTTCATATTATTTACGAACACTTCGTCTATTGCAAAGTTTTAATACACTACTTACTCGGAATTAAAAAACTTCAGCTTACATTCTGAATTTATTGTATACTTGCTTTTAACAATAACGGCCAGAAGTTAAGAGAAAACGTAATTACACGCCTGGAATCCCCAAAGGGGTAGGCAGAGGTAAATGTATGCATTCAAACAAACAGCGTCCCGCGATAAAACTACCATCACTGTGATCGCCAATCCGCCTGCCAAGCGTGGCGATTATGGCATATTCTCACCTAATGACTCACGACACTGTTGTGGGTGTCTTTGGGGAAGGCTTTGCCCAGCAGTGGAGGTCATTCGGCTGAAGTGATGATAATGAATAAAGAAATAATAAGCTACGAGCGAAGCGTGTATGGCTCTGCGGCTGGTGTAGATCGGAAGCGATCTACTCGGTTAAGCGATACGGGCGCGGTCGGGTGTGTGATGGGTGACCGCTAGTGGCAAATTAAAATGCGCGCTTCCGTGCTTCGGAGGGCACGTTTAGCCGTCGGTCCCGGTTGCTATCGATAGATAACCGTCGTTAAACCTTGTCGGAGGCCTTATAGGCGGTTTGAAAACATCAGACAACGGGTTGGCCACTAACCTTGATCTCCACCAACCCACATTGGAGCAGCGTGGTGGAGTAAGCTCCAGGCCTCCCCCCAAATAGGGGAGAGACTCGTACCCAGTAGTGGGGTGTATATTTGTTATTAAGCTACGAGCAAATATTATGTTAAAATGTTACGAGTAGGTATGATGGTGTGTTCAAATAAAGACTGTATTTGTATCAACTTTCTATTTTTTCATATAAAAGAAAATTATCTTAGCAATAAGTTCCTATTCTTACCTAATGCATTGCATTGATCAATTTAACTTCTTGCCTTTTACTCTATACGCATATTTCATTTAATTGAAGTATCTTGTTTAACTAATTCACGAACTACTTACAAGAAATAATGATTTCCACTTCTAAATAGTTGAGAATGGTGTCGAGAAAAAAGTAATTTTGGCATCAATCACACAAACACAATATCAATGAAACTAATTACAATCTAATTAATGTACATATTTACAAACTTAATATTCGAATGTGAGAGATTATCATTTAAAATTATTCACGACGATTTCACACTCTGTTGTATATTACTTTTTAAAATAGAATCGTTGTTTTCAACGCTATCGCTGATGGGGGTGACGAGTACCTGCAAAAAACATGTATTATTAAGTAAATTAATGTATTTCTCATAACATACACTGCCCGGGTTACAACCGTAAGATCTTAAACAAGGTGGTAGAACTCCAGTGACGGAGCTCGCGGGCGTAGGCACCACCGCATTACCTAATATACTTACCGCTAAATGGTAGTGTTTAGCACTGTCGTGTTCCGGTCAGGTGGTAATGTACGGCCCTGTAATTTCCGGCACAGTGGCATAACACCTTAGGCCTCAGGAGTGGTAACGCATCTGCATTTTGACCTTGGTCTTTGTGTGGGTGTCTATAGGCTGCAGTCATCACTTAACATCAATGTGATCTGCATGCTTGTTTGCCACTTCGGTTACATTAAAAAAAAAAAAAGTAAGTAAAACAGTAAAGCTCCTGAGCTTGATACAATAGCAATCACTATATGCAGGATAAAATATCAAAATACAAAACATCGGTTAAATATAATTTGATTTTATACAAGAGTGATTTAAAAGTGATTCGATGAATAGGTACTTGACTCACAAACTCCTAATATATGTAGATTTTTAGCCTTTGTCCTTACGGGCCGGTAATTTTGTAACTTACGGGGCCGAACATTGTTATTTAACTGAAAAACAGTAGGCATGTCAACACAATTTAGTGATTACTCAAGGCAGTTTTGTCTACATCTTCAGACTCCAAAACTAAAGCTCTACGACCAGTAGACCAGAGCTCTATAGCCAGTATACTGTGATCTTCACCTTCAGTCTAAAACTGTACATCCAATAAATTTCAGCTCTACAACTAGTAGGTAAACTGGTAATTTACGAGCGGTAGCAACTTAAACGCTACCACTAGTAGACCATACGAGTAGCTCTTATAGCAGTAAACATAACACATTTTTACTGGTGGTAGAGCTCCAGTGATGGAGCTCGCGGGCGTAGGCACCACCGCATTACCAAATATACTTGCCGCTAAATGGTAGTGTTCAGCACTATCGTGTTCCGGTCAGGTGGTAATGTACGGCCCTGTAATTTCCGGCACAGAGGCGTAACACCTTAGGCCTCAGGAGTGGTAACGCATCTGCATTTTTACCACTTCCATTACATAAAAAAAAAACAACAGACTTTATTTCTGTTAGACCAGAGCTCTAGGAACTAGTATAATGTATTTATACAACCAGTCAATGATTCTTCTTTATTTGTTTCCAACTTACCTCGAGTTTAATGTTGGTAATGGGCATACTGTTGTCCAGCTCTGACAGCACCCTGTCCAACGTGTCGACCAGTCTGTTAACGTCCTGCGCACTGAACACCATCGGTGGCTTGAACTTTAATACGTTGCTGTCGGGCCCGTCGCGACTTATAAGGATCTTCTCCTCGCGCATTCTGAAATTACAAACTTAGTGGTTAATGTAAGGGACGCGTTGAACGAATATCTAAGGAGAATACGGCTAATACGTATGCGAATGTAGTAGCCGATGTAAAAACACTAAATTCTAGAACAGATATTGTGCGAACGTGGCGTTCAGATTTTTCTGAGCCAAGAGTATAGTAATGGCAACCCTTGAAACGTCCCACTTCTGGGCACGAGTCACTACCGTTTTTGGGGAAAGCCTGGAGAAGATACGGATAAGTGGCCAACCCGCTGTCGGATGTTTTCAAACCGCCCCTTATAAGACCTCCGACAAGGTTTACAACCGGGACCGACGGCATTACGTCACTCGTATCGCACAGCCGAGTAGATCGCTTGCGATCTACACTATCCGCGGGGGCCATGCGCGCTTCAAATTACTTGCAATAATGAAGATACTAAGCGCACACTCACTGCTCAATGGACATTCAATAAGTATGTTTGCCTTAACAACTTGTTCTTCATGAAAATGCTTTGCGACACTTATGGCTGAATACTCAAACGTCACTTAATTTTAAGCAACTCTTTTTTGCACATGTTTTGTAGAAACAAAAGACTTTTAAGTACCTACAGCTTAATACAAGTGACGTTGCAGAACTGGCCATTTCAGCCTAGAGACACTATTCTATCACCAGTAACTACACGAATTTCCACCGAAAACATTTTCAATACTTGCCTATTCACAATGTGTTTCGCTTCTGCCGTGGCGGGGGTTCTCGTGACCCTATCTGTGACCAGTTCCACTCCAACAAACAGGCCTCGCCCGCGCACGTCTCCAATCAGCCTGTGCTTATGCTGAAGTTCCTCGCATCTGGACAGCAGATGGCTGCCAACTCTTGATGCGCGCTCCATAAGTCGTTCTTCTTCTATCACATCGAGGACAGCGTTCGCTATGGCACAGGATACTGGGTTTCCACCGTACTGTAATCAACATTTATAAGATACCAGATATAAGAACCCACTAAGACCTGATAACATGAATGCGCGATATGTAATGAATGTGTATGAAGTAACTGCGCGTTCTATTGAATGAATGCGAACCAAGGGACATCGAAGAGTTATTTAAAATAGTACCTACTAACTGTCTGAAAACTAAAAATCAATGTTGCATTTCTGGGAACGTTGCCTACTTCTGTGAAACTGAATGCCCAAACCTTACCGGGAAACTTGTGAAATATATTAAAAAAGTTTTATCAAACTGTTTCAATATAGTCCACTATTCCACCAGAATTTGAAGTCGAAAATTGGCTGTGATACGTTCCAAGTTGCCACGGCTGCATTATTTTATTAAAATACGGATTGAAACTTATTGGAATATCACTCTTTCAACAAATGTGATGTTCTGCAGCTTTTATATTTTATCTCATTTATGATTATTCAATTTTTTGGCAATTGGAAATTTAATCTCTAAATTACGGCCCTAAACTACCTAACTTTCATAAGTTTTTACTAGTATCTGAGGCCAAAGATCTTACTTAGTATAACTGATGGTAAAAGATTACATAATAATAGCACAGTCTAAAGAACTCTATCTATCTCTTTGTCTATTAATGACCTATAGTATAAACTACCTACCATCATATAGAACACTACAGAGATAAACGTACAGTGCTGATCAAGTAATAATGCACATCGAGCCTATGAAATTGACAATCGGCTAGTTTCGGTTTTATAGAGCGTTATCTCTGCTGCACACTGCTTACGTAAGCATCCGTAGTCCTATTTTGGTCAAAACTTGATCAAAATGGTCGATAAACGTAGAATAGGTAAGGTGCGAAAGAGATAACGCTCTACAGATCCGAAATAAGGCGACGTCTCTTCCTGAGGTCGATGTGCATTATTTCTTGTTAGATACTGTAATCATACTAAAGTTTAAGAATTATGTAGAGCCCCCTCGATGTCTATATACTGCCGACTAAAAAGTGAAAACCCTCTTGAAGCTTTATGTTACTGAACCAGAAAGTAGATATTAAGCAGAAGACTAGCCGAGTACACCTTAACGGCAACCGGATTACTTAAACTCTTCAGCTCTTCAAAACAAGAGCCATTACAATAATAATTGAAGGAAGAACGTTGATGTTATCCGCATTAATGATTCATCATTAACATGCACTACAAAACAATAAAAGACTGTTAATGAGATTAAAAAGGATAGTATTATAAACAAAAGCTATTCTTACCAACCAATTGACATCAGTATAACAACGTTATAAATACGTGATGCCTTCCTCATTTATTTTAGAAATCGTAAGCAATAACTCAAGTTGATAGACTAATTAATAAACGGAAAACGCAGTTTGTTCATTAATTGACTTTAGGTATGCTTTAACCCCTTTATTCATAAACGTACATTAGATACGTTTTAGATATAGAATGCTTTGTCTTTGTCAGTTGCTTTGTCAAATGTGCAGGATAGAAAGAGACAAAGATTAGCAACACTTTAGCTAAAATACATTTATGAATAAGGGGGTTAGTATACACTCGTAGATACAAACCCCCTTATTCATAAACGTATTTTAGCTAAAGTGTTGCTAATCTCTCCTTTGTCTTTTTCTATCCTGCACATTTGACAATGCAACTGACAAAGATAAAGCATAGCATATCTATAGCTAAAACGTGTCTAATGTACGTTTATGAATAAGGGGGATAATATCTAATGGCTATAAGAACGAGTCGTCATAGTCAAGTCGCTTCATATTTACTTTCAATCTTCATTATTTAATGCGTTTAAATTAAAACACAATTAGAAGAATATAAATATAGAAACGCAAACAAAACATATTGTTCAATAAAATCTGTGTCTTTGGAACCTTAAACCAGGTTAATTGTTAAAATAATTAAAAATCAATACGTCAATGAAATGACGTAACAAGTAAGCGAGCGTTGGAAAAGCTAATTCACAGATTAAAAACTATAATTACCGTATTAAAATATTCAACTCCTGTATCAGCAAAGCTCTTAGCTATTTCCGGAGTAGTGATGACAGCTGCTACAGGATGACCATTGCCCATAGGTTTGCCCATCGTCACGATATCTGGCACTACGTCTTGGGTTTCAAATGCCCACATGTGGGTGCCGACGCGACCAAAGCCCACTTGCACTTCGTCAGCAATACACACACCGTTTGCTTGGTGGATATGTCTAAAAAATTTAATATTAATTAAAAATATGATTCACACTCCATAGTTTCTTTACTTTGTGTTTCAGCAAGTGAGAGGTTCTATTTACTGAACCCAGCAGACAGAATACTGTTGCAACTATATCAATTGTCAATTAGCTAACGTAGATTACTTACTATATTATTAATAAAGAATGTAATTCATGCGAACGTATAGAGCGTCATGGTCTTTGACCAAGCTCTTTAAACGGAAAATAAAAAAATCCAGCTGAGTTTCTGGGAAGTTTTTATAGTCATATGTCTTATTGTCATGATAATGATTCAGAATAACAACGAATTTCTACTCGTCATTGTCCATTATACATTATTTATCTTCACTTTTGATTCGAATTAATAGGCGTTCTTGATATGCATCTTGTTTTTTTATCTGCCCTTGCACATTTATTAACTTGTAAAGTAAACATCATTTTTTAAATCTAGTAATGAAAAAATATAATTACAACTCTTATTACTTACTCATAAACGCGTTTTAAGTATCCATGAGGAGGTATGATTTGCCCACCGCAGCTCTGTAGGCTTTCCGCAATGAAAGCGCAAACACCTCCATTTTTGGCTACTGCCTCTTTACAAAGTTTTCCGACTTCATCAGCGTACAGTTTCCCTAATTCTTCCTTTGACCGGGAATCATTAGGGTACGTGTATTTACCTCTATACACATCGGGAACAGAAGCCTGTTATAAGAAAATAAGAATCAAGTTCCGAAAATGTCATTTTCCCTCAACGCAATTCCCTCCTGTTCCTTTAAAATGACTTGCGCCGATAAAAATTTAAAAATAGTAACCATTTAATGCATCTGAACAACAGATTAATTATTCAACTACAAATTGCTATTTCAATTGTCCTCGCATTATAGTTGGTTATAATTAACTAATCTAATGGTAGCTAAATTAACTCAGCAGCTTAAGCAGGTCAAACTTCACATTGTGATAATTGAGTCTATTTCACAATTCTCGTAAGTTAATCTCCATTTACTAAATTACTCAATTTTCTAATCGATTGATTTACATAAGTACCTACTTAAATAATTGGTGCAAGTCTCCGCTTAAACAAATATTTTATCTGATAAAAAAACGAAACAATACATTGTAAGAATCTTTTGTTACGACGGCTATAAGAGTTTCGGAGGTATATGCGACTGAAATTAAGGAGGTCGTAAACGTAACATAAATTCATATTAGGCGTAATATTGCGAAGCTAATATACGACTTTCAATATCGCAAAAAGTAAACCTTCATAAAAAAATATTTGTCCTTTAATTGGAGTCTGTTTTATATTGGAATACAAATGCGTAGTGATAATGATGAAAGGAGATATTTTAGATGATATAGAGAAAGATGAACAATAGGATATTGAATCTAGATGTAACGTCGACATTGTAACAGGGGTAGGTACGATGGTGGACTCACCACATGAACCCACTCTGGCTTCTCGGGCCCTCCTGGTAGGTTCAGTTTGTAGGGAGACACATCGATCATAGACGTAAGGTGCCCATGATACGCACTGGAACAAAGAGGCGCTAGTAGCACCCTAATAATACTTCGAGAAGCTCGAAGTAACGAAAAGACAACACACACGCATCTCTCACACACATTGGCAATTCAACAAAAAGTATCTACTTAGAAAACAAAGAAAAAAATCATAGCACTAAAAGTAATAGATATGACAATAATATATAACAAATTAAGAAAATATTGATTAAAAAAAACAAATACAATAATTATTCTTAAACTTTTCTAAATTGAAAACGAACGTACAGGAGGTATAAAAAATATGCAAATATGTATATCATACAATTATAAATAGCCGCTTTTAAGAGCATATTATTATTTGTCTTTTCGAATTCAGTGTTATCTACGTTTTGATTGCCAATATCAAACAGGGTTCATTCATTCGTACGAGATAATAATCTTCCATTTGTCCGGGCGTATATTTATAGCCTGCTCATATGATTATTATCAACATGTATGTTTATTTTTTACTTACTGGTCAAGGGTGATCACATCCTTATTGTTAGTGTGAACTCTAGCTAATCTCAGAGCAAGATCGTTGGCCTCTGAGCCAGAATTGACGAAGAAGCAAACAGAGAGAGGCTCAGGCAACGTCTTCACGAGTTTTTCAGCAAGGATCACAATTTCATCGTGAAGGTAACGGTTGTTTGTTGATATAAGAGACATCTGATTCCTTCCAGCTTCCACCACGTGTGGGTGGCAATGTCCCACTGTTGAAATAAAATAAACGATTTTATTCTCGACTGATTTATCATCGTTCAATAGTTCTAACACAGCCTAAGTTCTAAAATACATGTGTTTCTACTGTAGAAATGTCTTAATTCTTAAATTTACCTTTTTTAATGCAATAAAAGCGGCAATTAAGTAAACAACACAATACATTGTAGGTAGGTACTTTATGCACTTGTGTATTACCTATCTTCACGGCAAATCCCTCACGGGCTTGGTAAAGTATGTATTCTTATAAACTATAAACATAAAAAATGTTTCAAAAATGATTCTTAGATATTTTTTCTATGTAATGAAAGTGGCAAACAAGCATGCAGTTCACATTGATTTTAAGTGACGACTGTAGCCTATAGACACCCACACAAAAACCAGAGGTCAAAATGCAGATGCGTTACCACTCCCTAAGCCTAAGGTGTTATGCCTCTATGCCGGAAATTGCAGGGCCGTACATTAACACCTGACCGGAACACGATAGTGCTGAACACTACCATTTAGCGGCAAGTATATTAGACTACGCCAGCGGGCTCCGTCGCTGGAGCTCTACAACCAGTAAAATATGTATTACCCTGTGTGCCAGAAATGAAGGCGCTAAACATTCACATTTAGCGTTTGGATAGATTAGACAATGTGATATTACACATTTGATTTGTAACGCCAGTAACTAACTACTCCACCACGTATAACATCTAGTTGGAAGTCATGCCATATCAATTTGCAACTCTACAAGGTGACTCCTCTACGTTAAAGTTATATTCGAGCCAACAATGTAAAACACAATAATTAACACTCCATTACATAAAACATTTTCTCTGGAAGAAGCATAGTTTCGAGCCGTATTAAGTTTCATAATTAAACTATCGTCTATATCTATTCGCTTCACTTCACAAACAAGAGCGAGATCGGGTGTGTTTGACTTTACTTTTAGATCACGAACGTCGTAAATGCGCGCATAAAATATATTTTTCCATACTAAAACAATAGATATCAGAAGTGCAGTACGTAGTGATGGGTCGAAGTTCGTTTAACATTATGTTTAATGGAATTTCGACAGCTTCGACAGTGACCGCACTTCGCCATTCGTCCAAAATTCTCCAAAAGATAACGAAATCCGATTCCTTAAAAAAATACAATATACACCACAAAAATTACTTAATTAACTTTGCATTCATCAAACAAACCTTATTAAACTGAATAAAAAAATCTTCAACTACTTTAAGTTCAAATCGGACAGCATCATTTAGGCACACTTTAATTTCCCATTATTTTTTACATCTAGTTAAAAAATATTAATAATTTAATTTTAAGTATGTAAAGTGAAGTCATATCGCTCTCGAGAAAGCGCAGTAAAATCAAAACGAAGTTCGGCCAAATATTTTTTTTCCGAATGTTCGACCGAGGTTCGTATTCAGCTCAAACCACGTTTGTCCCATCACTAGCATTAAGACTTACCGTGCGCAACATTGTTGATGCAGTCAAGGTATCTCTCTCCGGTCTCGTCGTACATGTACTGGGCGATACCTCTCACTATTTTCAGCGGGGACGATCGGAAAAACAGCTGGCACGCGGCTCTTGAAACGAATTTCACGTTAACCCTTCCAGTACTTAACGAATTAATTATACCAAATGCACATGTTTACACCGTTCAAAACCTCTTAAGTATACTTCTTTTTCCTTAGTCAGATGCAATTTTTTTAAAAAAACGTAACGTTACACCTGTTTTCTCCGAAGGAGTAGTTGGGAGTAAATACATGCATTCAAGAATATACATTCAACATTATATGTAACATTTTGGACCATTAGGAGGCAATGCGTAGGCCACGTTATTGATCACGTGGAGCTTAGGCGCCGAAGGTGGCAATGAGGAAATTTCGGAAAATGGAAAAATCGCATAATTATTTACTTTACAACCCGAGGATCAAACCCAAGGCGTAAAAAAATATGGAAAAAAATCAAGATCAGTGATGATAGGTTAAACGCTATATTTTGTAGAGATCTTCATAAAATCTAGACGTCTCAATGCATCTGCATTTTTCTGCGTCACTCCTGAAGTCCGTGACGTTGAGAAATTACAGGGCTCTATATCTAACCTGCACATGGTAGCTCTAAACTCTACCATTGAGCGTTAGATGTATCCAGTGATACGATATAACATACATCTTAGACCCTTTACCAGCATTAAAAAATCATAATAGCTTAAAAGGAGAAGTTCCACGTTGGGCCCGCACCTTGTACACTATATCAAAAGATAGAGAACAATACGTAAAATCATGGAAAAATACTCAAAAAATAATTTGAATCGTTGTTTTTTTATCGGAAATATTAATTTTACGTAATTTTTGTATGACAGCAATATGTTGCCATATCGCTACTATGACATTCTTGTTTTAGAAATATGATTACGACAATTAATTGAATATATAATAAACAATTTAAATAGCTGAAAATGATTCTGTATTTTATGCTTCATCTCTCAATATAGTGTACATGGTGCGGGCTCGAGCTCCCTTATATAAAAAGTTATATAAAAAGTTTTCTCAATACCTAGTTAAAAATTCAATTCTATCCACTATCATTTTTAACATTTAGCTATTGAGAAAGTTAAGAAAAACTCACCCGATGTGCCTTTCTCGGCGCTTAATAGTTTCAGACTTGGGCATAGATTGCAGGTAAGCCATTTTGATTCTAACTAGTTTTATTAAATCTGCAAAAATTAAAACTGTTAGCAAGTTACATTGCATACAGGCTTCTATACATATCTACGAAGCTGTTGAAAGTATGTACCTAACACATTTATCATGCAAAAAGTAATTACATATTTAATAATTTATTTGTGTAGGTTAAGATTCCTAGTTCTTTGTTATGTTATATGCATTAAAATTGCATGTTCTCACAAATAATAATAAAATGTTTGCTGCATACTGCTTATTCACAAAAATTACGAAGTGTTTTCGAAAAAAGAAGGATGTAAAAAAAAAATCAAGCGACGAACCGATCGATCAAATCGTGCAATGCACACAAATTAATATCAAGTAACAAGGTACAAAACAATGAATAAATCAATAAATTGTTTATAAGACAAATAAAGAAAACGTGACAGATTTTTCTCCCTCCTATGTACGGCTACGTACCTGTACCTACATATCTAAACGGTTCATATTTAAACTTAAATCATATTCGTTGAAATCAGATAAAGAATACTTACCGTAATTAAAATAGAATACTGATTGTTACTTTATATTAAGTGCAACGTGCACGTGCAGCGCCTGAGCAACTAATGCTAGATCGTCTTCTGTCTGAGGCGATTATATAGAATGTGTCGGCGGCGGCGTCGTTCACGCCCTCCTCGTAACCAATGAGAACAAAACAAACTCATTATCAGTGCAATTACGATAACAGCACATGTATACAAAAGTCGCCGGCCACGCGGTAGGAATCATGCCGGTCATGGCTCAGACGCATGGCTATTAAGGGGAAGGCTTATGGAAAAAGTTACTCCAACATGGAACATATTTCTGAAGTTCACCAATAGCAATTCCAAAGTTTTTTCCACTGTACCATGAAATACCGAATCCATTATTTTTATATGCGATTTACACGTTTTTTTAGAGGGATATTATAGTAATAAAATAAGATTTCAAGTCGTTGGGTCGGAAAAGGGATGAGCAGATGATTATAGATAGGTATCATTCAATTGGGAGACAGTTTCTGAATATAAAAATATCTTAGTGATAATAATATAGTATCGTTGTTTGTTCTATTTTTATAGTTAAGAATCAAACTGATAAAAGTGATATCAAAATATAATGCTCATTGCATCATCACGTTTTTATTTTTTTGTTGAAACAAAAACTATCAAAATATACTTTTACTTAACTTTGGTATCAAATATTGTAATTCATTTTCTATTTATATAAGATTCTCATATTGTTTCTACATGAGATTATCTGTGTATCTATCTCTATATTATATATAGGTACAAAAATCAATTGCTGTTCGTAAGTCTCGCTATAACTCGAGAACGGCTGGATCGCTTTGGCTAATTTTGATTTTGAATGATTATTGGAAGTCCAGGGAAGGTTTAAAAGGTAAGAAAATATGAAGAAATTGAGGGGAAATAGTAAACATAACAATGTCATTTTACCATACAAGTATTCCGCACCTATCAAACCTTTGACACACCATTTTAATTCTGAGGCAATACGAAGTTTGCCGAGTCAACTAATCATGTACTAAAATCTTTAAAAGTTTATTCAAATCAGTATATAATGGGCAATTTTACAATATTATTTACGTTATTTTATAATTGAGGGTTTATTCAATAATTACTTCTTATGACAACAGTATAAGCACGTCATACCTACTAACTACTACTACAACTACAAACTTATCAGTCTTCTTCAATTAACGGAAAGGAAACTTAACGAGCTCTATCATGTGTCTTTATTGTTATCGGTATTAGATAACATAACCCTATATTCCTAAAATAAGATAACTATAATATTAAGTTATTTAATGAAGCAATGCTGGTGAGTTTTCTATGTCGATCTATTAATTATATTTGCTGACCGTATTTAATTGAAGTCGTCATATTAGCACTATTTAATAATGTAATTACATTAACACAGTACAATAAAAGTTAATTTAAATTTGAAGAGTCATTGAGCATAGTATTTTTATTTTGATATCGTTTACAATGCTACTATAAAAAAATATGGCACACGCCAAGATTACTAACACTTCACTTACGTCACTGGAGCTCTACCACCTTCACTAGTGGTAGAGCTCCAGTGACTGAGCTCGCGGCACTATCGTGTTCCGGTCAGGTGGTCATGTATGGCCCTGTAATTTCCGGGACAGAGGCATAACACCTTAGGCCTCAGGAGTGGCAACGCATCTGCAACCTCTGGTCATTGTGTGGGTGTCTATAGGCTACAGTCATCACTTATCATCAATGTGAACTGCATGGTTGTTTGCCACTTTTATTACATAAAAAACATTTTTTTTCCGAATTCTTTACCTATCCTCTACGAATAATAATCATTAATAATGTAAAGAAGTGTAATTACGCCAAGATATGGTTCCACGTAAAGAGACACACCGTGGAATTTATTGATTTAGTTTGTGTTTACTGGTAGTAGAGTTCCAGTGTAGGAGCTCGAGCTATTTTATTTTTTTATTTTATGTCCCAAAAGTGGCCCCGTATTTGAAATTTATTTATTTATGTTACAAGTTTAAGTTACTCTTTTTCATAACAATGTGTTTGAAGTTTCAACTGAAACGAAGTAGTTGTGAAGCAAATTTGGTGTGACAGACACGAGAAATCTTTAAAGACTTCCGTTTTTTCTGGTGAAATAAAAGGTGCGGAGCTCTAAAAATTTTACTCCATAATTATCAACTCATGAATTACAATATTTTTTAATCTAATCAGACGAATGCCTAAAGCCTCTCTTACCTACATGCCACCTGTTCACTCGAAATTATTGTCACGTGTCATAATAGACACACGGGAGTGTCATGATTGACACACGTCATGCCATGATTCGTTATCTCTGTACTAAATAAATATACTGCCTCGGTAGCCTAGTGGTAGCAGGCCACTACTACTACGCTGAGGTCCTGGGTTCGATTCCCGGGTAGGGGGTTATCAGAGATAATGGTGAAAAAGCCTTTATCTCTGGTTCTATTGGGATTTTTCCATTTTCTGGAAATTTCCCAGTACCTCAAAGTTTGGTCATGTGCCCGGAGATGTCAACAGGCTCGCCACCTGTTACATGGGCCAAAACGTAACCGGCGAATCGTGGGTGTTTGCATGTATGCTTGAATGCATGCATTTACCTCTGCCTACCCCTTCGGGGATTACAGGCGTGAAGTTACGTTTAAATAAATATCCGAACTACGCGCTAACGCCACCGCCACGCCGGCACCGCCGCGCCGCTGCGTACCGCAAGTACCGCATCACGGCCCGCCTCCTCCCCGACCTTAGTACCTACTCTACCTACAACCTGCGAGTCATTATTCCGGTTATCATCAAGCGAAAGCTGTCTAATCACATACATTCCACCCTCCCCAGCACCATTCGAAACCCAGGTTCGGAAAAGGGAGGTTTTGGGGAAAAGGAAATCCCTTTGGGTCCGAACCTCGGCTTCGAGGTTTGAGGCAGTTCAATGAATATTTTAGCTACGAGTCCTTTGCGCTCGTCGATCACCCGGTAGACTACGATCGTCACGAAACAAGCTGTCCATTTTTTTTTTTATTTAATGGTTGTGGCAAACGAGCATGCAGTTTACATTGATTTTAAGTGATGACTACAGCCTATAGACACTTACACGAAGACCAAGGTCAAAATGCAGATGCGTTACCACTCCTGAGGCCTAAGGTGTTATGCCTCTGGGTCAGAAATTACAGGGCCGTACATTAGCACCTGACCGGAACACGATAGTGCTGCACACTACCATTTAGCGGCCAGTAAATTAGGTAATGCGGTGGTGCCTACGCCCGCGAGCTCCGTCACCGGAGCTCTACCACCAGTAACTTGACTTCACGCCTGTATTCCCCGATAAGGCAGGCAGAGGTAAATGCATGCATTCAAGCATACATGCAAACACCCACGATTCGCCGATTACTTTTTGGCCCATGTAACAGGTGGCGAGCCTGTTACATATCGGTATCAAAGTGATGCTCGAAATTCACGCTAAAGCTTTTAACAATCAGTAAAAATAAAGTCCATGGTAAAAATGCTTTAAAATAATATTCTGAGAACTTGATTAACATTTTCCGATGCTTGGAATATTTTATTTATACCGAAATCAAATTATTTTATCGTGGCAACAGTACGAACCATCTACGGCCATCTGCGGCCATGTAATTTTTGACACAGAGGTGTTTAACAACTTAGACCTCAGGATTCTCAGCGCATTTAAGTACATACGAGTACACAAACTCTGGTTTTTGTGTAGATGCCTATAGGCTACAGTATTCACTTACCATGAATGTGAACTGCATGCTCGTTTGCCACCATCATTACGTAAATAACTAATGTATGGAACCTCCCTGGACTGATCTGTTCTGGTTTGCAGGAGCTACATCACATTTAGTAGATAGCAGTTTATTTGCATCTATACTATGGACGTTCACATTATTTGATTTTTCACGATAATCTGTACTAGATTTAAGCTCTCATTAAAAAGAGCTCTTACTGAGTTTGTTGGGTAGCGGAGTTCTTCTCAGTAGTGACTGCACTTGGAACTCTGCTAAGTGAATAACATTGATCTTGACGAATAAGTTTTTCTTTTTCTTCATTTATTGTCATTGAAAGAATTGAAAAATTTTATGATTATTATGTTTTAACCAAGTAGTTTAAATTCTATTTTTTAATTTACTATTAATATATGATTTTGCTTTTACTATATGTAATGGTTATTCACTCTAGGTAGTTTATGATTTATTGACGTTTTGAAAGTATCTGTAAAGATCTATTCGAAATAAAAATATTTTCTATTTCTATTTCTATTTCCCATGAATCCTTACTGCCTCGTAAATTAATCCCCTAGATGGAAGCTTAGTGAATGGAATATATTGAGGAACCCAGAAACAATTCTGTACGTTAGTAGAGGTTGGTAGTACAAATTCATGATTTCTCACCAATTCTAGTACAGGCTTAGGCTAACGGAACCTTAATTGAACAGTCCATTCAATATTTACTGTAAGCCTTAAAGCGAGATCCATAGATCGCACTAAAGCTCCTTTCATTCTGCAGCGTGTCACCGGTCGCGCCACCAAAACGCTACCGGCAAGCACGCGGCACAATGAAAGCCAATATGGAGCTTCATACAAATTGCACTGGTCGTATCTGCGTAGCACTAGGATCTCTCGAAAAAGGATAATATATTATAATCGTTCGGTTATGCGACCGGTGATGTCAATAGGCTCGCCTCGTGGGTTTGTATGTATACAATTCATACATTCACCACTGTATATCCCTATAAAGGCGCAATGTTACGTTTGGGTTCGTTGTTTTAAATATTTAAGCAACAAGGATTATTTTTTTCTGTTACTAATATAATATACATATACAAAGTTCAACGCGCTTTATCATTGACGACACTTTCACGTAGGCACGCCTATTTTATTAGTGATATAAAAAAAAAACAAAGTAGGAAAAAGAGGCAATCGCCTTGCTGTTAAAATAAAAATGTTTTCCCGCCTGTCCTTCGCGCATTCTGCGGGGCATTTCTAGTGCACCGCCAATCATTTATAAAACGTCCCGCAATCAGAGAATATGTAATACCTAATAGGTATTACGTCCCGCTTAACATGTATCTTCTCATTCTCATCTTGTAATAACTCGTGTTTGAGCTCGCGAGCGTAGACCACCGCATTACCTAATATACTTGCCACTAAATGGTTAATGTTCAGCACTATCGTGTTCCGGTCTGGTGGTAATGTACGGCCTTGTAATTTCCGGCACAGAGGCATAACACCTTAGGTCTCAAGAGTGGTAACGCATCTGCTTTTTTACCTCTAGTCCTTGTGTGGGTGTCTATAGGCTGCAGACATTACTTAACATCAATGTGAACTGCATGCTTGTTTGCCACTGCCACAACATTAAAAAAAAAACGCAGCATCAAGTCAGACAGACAGAGCCCAGCGTCATCTGGCGATAGACGGCAAAGAAGGAGGCAAAAATCTCAGACTGGACTAGACAGTCCCCTCGCTAATAAAATGTCCCGCATTCAGTTCCCAAAAAGTTGGTTCCCTTATTTGATTCCAATGGAACATTTACGTTTTTCTATTTTAATATCATTATGTTTACAATAGTCGCGGAATATTTAGAGCATTGTTTTATATTTGAACTAATTTATCAGAATGACGCTATTTTGCTTTAAATAACAATTAAGAAAGTTTATCAGTTTGTTTGCCGATGGAGGTTATCTGTTCTATCGGGAGTGATATGAATCTAATTGCTACATGGATGCAAATAGAATCAATGATTCAATGACGCCGTGTTGCTTTGCAAATAGTCGTATACTAGATATTACGACGTAGAAATATGTAATAGATAGACAAGTTATTATTATAATTGATACGTCTGCGTAGAATACATGTGTTTGAGGAACTGATTGATATCCCTCCGGTGGAAAAACTTCAATTACTTACAGTAATATCAATGAGTAGAAAGAAACAAATATTTTTTTTTTCATTCTCCCAAAATAGAAATAGTTGAAAAATATACGCCAATAGCAAAAACGATAAGATTTTTTTAACGCACCCATAGAAATGATGCGTCCATCTCTAGACTCAAAAATGTACCTACCTATACCTATCGAAATGCTATCATTTCGGCCGAAAGACGCACACAGCTGGGTAAAAGTTTCCCCCAAAGATTAACTGGTGGTAGAGTTCTAGTGTAGGGATTCGGACGGCGTAGGCACCATCTACTTTATCTGCCGTCTAAAGGTAATATTCAGATTTATCGTGCTCCTAGTCGAGTGTAAGTGATGTCCGTGTAACAACTATCACAGAGACATTTTTTTTTTATGTTATGGAAGTGGCAAACAAGCATGCAGTTCACATTGATGTTAAGTGATGACTGCAGCCTATAGACACCCACACAAAGACCAAGGTCCAAATGCAGATGTGTTACCACTCCTGAGGCCTAAGGTGTTATGCCTCTGTGCCGGAAATTATAGGGCCGTTACCACCTGACCGGAACACGATAGTGCTGAACACTACCATTTAGCGGCCCGCGAACTCCGTCACTGGAGCTCTACCACCAGTAGTAGACATAACAATCAAGGCTGGGGAAAAAGTTTCTTCGCATTTGTTAAGATAATTCAAAACATTTTTTAATATAGTTTATTTAAATTTAACTAAAGTATGTATGTACACTTTTGTTCGATAACTTTTTGCCATCTTGTAGGTAGGGACATGATCCCATTGCTATAAAAATTTTGGGACTTCTCATCAAAATACCGCGACAAGTGGATTTGGCAGTCCTCTCGTGATGTTAACCTAACATTGCATAAAAAATTCTGACGAGACCGAAACAGGTGGAAATCTGAAGGTGCAAGGTCAGGACTATACGGCGGATGCATTAACACCTCCTAGCCAAACTCTCTTAATTTTTGCTGAGTGGCTAAAGATGTGTGAGGTCTAGCGTTATCATGATGAAACACCACACCCCTTCTGTTGATCATTTCCGGCCGCTTTCTCTCAACTTCTTGCTTTAATCTCATCAGTTGTTCGCAGTAGAGTTCAGAATCGATAGTCCTGCCTGGTGGTAATAGCTCATAATGAATAATGCCCTTCCAATCCCACCACACACACAACATCACCTTATTGCGAGTTAACCCGGGTTTAGCCACAGTCTGTGAAGCCTGACCGGCATTTGACCACGACCTTTTTCGTACGTTCTTGTCGTACGTGATCCACTTTTCATCACCAGTTATCAGCTTCTTCAAAAATGATTCGGTTTCATTACGTCGTAATAAAGAATCACAAATGAGTACACGGTTCATTAGGTTTCTTTCAGTGAACTCGTGAGGTACCCAAATATCGAGCTTTTTTTTGTACCCAGCTTTTTTCAAATGCGCCAAAACTGTTTTGTGATCAATTCTCAGTTCTTCAGCTACGTCGTAACTACTGATATGTCGATCTTGCTCCACTTTTTCAAAAATGGCATCCACTTTATCCGTAATAGGGCGACCAGAGCGAGGTGTATCTTTGACATCAAAATTTCCGGATTGAAAACGCTTAAACCAAATTTGTGCTACTCTCACAGACACTGCACTAGGTCCATAAACATCGCAAATTTTTTTCGCGGCTTGCTTTGCATTTTTACCTTTTTTGTAGTAAAATTTTAAAATGTATCGAATATTTCTTCATTAGATTCACTCATCTTGACAGTACGAAAAACAATTTAATCTAAGGTTGTAGGCAATTAAAATTATAAGGATTTATTATAGTTCGGGGTACTTAAAGTAACGTAAACTATTTGTGCGTAGATAGAGAGAAAATTCTTTATACGTAATAATATCATTATTTATCCTAGACATTAATCGTCGTGATTTAATTTCCTGTTCCTTGTTATCAAAGTATCAAGACGTAGCTACCTGGTTGCCTGCCCTTGTATTGTAAATAAATGGTCTAGTCTAGTGTGAGTCTTGCTCGCAGTTAACACACAGTTTTATGTGGAGTCCAGGGGTGCGACCGCCTATCGACATTGCTGTCGTCATTGCTGTCGTCATTGTCATTGCTGTCAAGTCGATTTTTACTTTAACTAAATAACAATAATGGAAATAATCTACCATTATCGCTTGTTTATCACCTACGAGAACGAGAATATCAATCAGATTATCAATACTACTTTTGAAGGAGCTACAAATCGACATGAAAATTTGACAGCAATGACAATGTCACCAGCAATAAAGATAGGCGGTAGCACCCCAGCTCTGATTCAAACTTTAACTAATTAATTAGGAACTTAGAGCGCATGTCTAGTAACTAGTAGTTTATACAACAATGACTTAGTATATATATATAGGTAACAGGGTCTTCACATAGCCACATACTCTGAACATTTCGGTAAAATAACTATAGGGTCCCGTTTAACTGCCTCAGTAGGCTAGTGGTAGCAGGCTAACACTACTTCGCTGGGGTTTTTTATGTCATGAAGTACCTATAAACATCTACAGTACTGAACGATTAACATCGAGCCTATGAAAGAGACGATCGGCTCGTTTCGACTTCGTAGAGCGTTATCTCTCTTGCAAGCTGCCTACGCACCAACAGTCCGGTATTGATCAAATAAAAACTATACAAAATGATCGACAAATGTCAAATAGGTACGGTGCGAAAGAGATAACGTTTTACAGACTCGAAACAAGCCGAAGTCTCCTTCGTAGGCTCGATGTGCAATATTTATCGTTGAGCACTGTAAGTAGGTAGGTACATAGGTACAACCAGGGATTTCAATACGAATGCGTTGCCACTTCTGAGGTAAAAATCATTAAAGAACATTAGTTTAGCCGTTCATTTGTTATATAGAACAATGAAGGGTACATTATTACAGTAGGTACAAATATGAACAGTATGGAAACTACGTACAAAACGTTGGAAACGGCACACTCGAGGCCTAACTAACACTAAGCGGTTCTTGCGGTGCTGCAGTTTCGAGTCACTAGCCTACCCTATTCTGTTTTTATGGCAACTTAAAGTCCCCATATTAAATCACTTTGACAATTACGAAGTAGGAAGAGAAAAGACTGTTCCATTGATCTGTACATGTAGGTACCAACAGGTACGTACTACAAAACAAATCAGATGTCTTTTCACATTGTAAATACTTGTCTAAAAATAATGTATTTCTACACAAACAAACAGCAATGATCGTAATAAAAGTGATAATATTTATTAAGCAAACTAAGTTTTCCACGCAAACTATGTTGAAGTCTAAAGGTGTCTATCAAAATGACGTACATTAATTAATTCTACTATCACTTGTTCAAATATAAACAAAAGACTAATCGCGAACTATACCTACTTTCTTGTTACACAATATTCGGGGGGGCGTATTGTGGACAGATTCGACTTATTACGGGTCTATAGAGCGTTATCTCTTTCGTACCTAACCTATGTCGACCATTTTGATCAAGTTTTGACCAATAACGGACTATTGCTTACCTGCAGCTCCTTTAAAAGCAGTAGTGATAATCTGATTGTTTTTCTTGCTTTCGTAGGTGAGAAACAAGCGATAATGGTAGATTATTGTTATTTAGTTAAAGTAAGTAATCGACATGAAAATTTGATAGCTATGACAACGACAATAGCAATGTCGATAGGCGGTCGCACCCCTGGGCAGTGTGTGTAGCAGAGATAACGCTCTACGAAGTCGAAACTAGCCGATTGTCTCTTTCGTAGGCTCGATGTACAATACTTCTTGCTGGACACTTGGTAAAACCATCAATTTGAAAGGCAGTTTGCGTTCACATTCCTAAAAATATTGTAATTATAACGTTACGCCAATGTATAGCAAAGTGAATATCGAAATGATATCAACTGAGATACATAATACGCCTTCAGGTTAGTGACCTCTTTTCCGTGGAGGAAAACCTCATCCTCTCCCGCTATCTTGAGACGATAAATAGTAGAAGGTAGTATGAGACGTATAAAATAAGAATATGAATGACTTAAAGACCGGCCAAGTGCGAGTCGGGCTCGTGTTCAAATAGTTTGGTATAATTCAGGAATTTCCTGTGTTACCTTTTTTTTTTTTTATCTCCATTTAAAGAGCTTGGTCAAAGACCATGACGCTCTATACGTTCACATGAATTATATTCTTCATTTAAAAAAATAATTAAACAACATTAGCTCATTGACAATTGATATAGTTGCAACAGTATTCTGGCGTCATCCGTAGTAGGATCTGCCAGGACACTGTTGCAATGTCCTATTTCTAATGAAGCCCTGCGATGAGCCTCACCTCGAACACATTCAACCAAAATATGGTATACGTCTTACTTACTTATAATTTTTTTAACGTTAGGCTTTAAAATCCGAGATAAAGGAAATATTCAAACGTATATTTTCCTTATCTGCAAAATATGCCTAAACTAAGGCACATTTTGGATTCTCATAGGTTATAAGAACTTTAAATTGATCTGTCACACAATATAAGTACCTACTTCGCTAATCTTTTTTTATTTTCTTTTTTATTTAGCAATAGTGGCGCAGTTTTAGGAGATACTCAGTAGGTATTTTTAGAGAAAATTGGCTGTGACAGACAGACACATGAGTGATCTTAAAAGGGTTCCGTTTTTTCCTTTTGAGATACGGAACCCTAAAAAATTGAATATATCATTAGTTAAGTAGGCTAAGGCCGGTAAGGTGTTCCTATTAATCGGACAGCGCCCTAATTACCGGCACAGTTATATTGCCTTAATGTATTGGACTGTAGTAGTTATTTACTTAATATCAGATTTAGTTACCAATTTATTAACATAAAACACCAAAAAAGACATAGGAAACGAAAATACCTCCTCTTCTTCAATTTCGACGCACCTTTATTTATACAACAGTCAACCCTCAAATTCTCACTGGTTTAACAGATGCCATAATTATGGTAATGCGAACACGGTTGGGAATAATTTGGAAGCCATACACGGAAAATTGTATTTATTACCACCGAAGAGATGAAAATACGGACGCGGATCTTCGCCGTTACGCGGGTAGTCCACATACGTAATGAACAGATCCGGATCCCGTACGTGACAAGGTAAGGTATGGAATCTCTATAATCGTCATATTTCGTATCACTGCTAATGTCAATCGGAAAATTTGCTTTTCCCTGTGCTGTGTAAATAGTTTAGTGGTAGGTATTGTTTGCCTGAATGTACTTACTCAATTTTTTTTTCATGAAGATTCTTCTTCTCGTGTTCTTCGGTTTGGCTTAAATTCATTTAAATTTTATCGGCCCAGTATTTTGCCACAGTAATTGCTGCATTATTAGCGGTCCTTAGGTCCTCCAACGTGCAAGAACTGGGGCAGAGCGGGCATTGGAGCAAGTGTTGCATTGTTTGAGCGATCGCTCCACAGTCACAACGCTCCATAGGCGGAGAGATAAACCCCCACTTGCACAAATTTTGTCTGCAACGGCCTACCTGAGTGCGGAGTCGGTTAAGTGATCTCCAGATCGGCCATTGCAGATCATGTCCGGGGGGGAGCCCTTCTCGCCAGTTTTCGTGTGGAGGTTGAGGGTTTTTCATCTTCCAACGTATCACTCTTTCCTCAGCAGGACTTTTTGTGGAGGCTTTCGTGCTACGCATGAAACTTTCCGACTTTTGAGTCTTGCTGGGGGGAGAGAGTAATTGTACAAGGGGTGTCGATGATCTGACTCCTGTTTTCTTTTCTCGACGCAACAAGCGACGTCTCTTCTAATATCAGGAGGAGCGATTCCAGCCAGAGGGAAGAATTTATCAAGTGGGGTGGGTTTGAGGCAGCTTGTAATTATGCGGCATGTCTCGTTCAAGGCTGTGTCGACCTGTTTTGCATGGGCGGATCGATGCCATACAGGGCACGCGAATTCGCCAGCCGAAAAGCACAAAGCTGAGCTTGTTGTCCGGAGCACATGCGGCGCTGCTCCCCATTTTGTGGTGGTAAGGCGTCTTAGAAGGCTATTCCTAGCGGACACTTTCTGCTTGTTATTCAGGCAGTGTGATTTGTAGGTCAGTGATCGGTCAAGTGTAACTCCCAAGTACTTCGGATATGGATAGTGCTCGATCCTGACCTGCTGCCAGGTAACGTTAAGTGTCCGATTAGCAAGCCCGTTGCGGAGATGAAAAGCGCAAACTTGGGTCTTCGAAAGGTTCGGTTGGAGTCCATTGTCATCGTAATACTGGCCCATTACTTTAAGTGAATCTGTAAGAGTTTCCTCTACAGATTCAAAAGTACAGGCTTGGGAAGTCAGCGCCAGGTCGTCTGCATATATGAAGCGATGCGTATTGACAGGGCAGGGTTGGTCGTTCGTATAAATATTGAAAAGAATTGGTGCCAGAACACTGCCCTGTGGGAGACCATTTTTCTGACGGCGCCACCTGCTCCTTTCAGCATTCAGACTGACTTGGAAAGAACGGTTCGTCAGTAGTTCCCGAAGAATATCGACAAGACCCTTATCGTCGGTCAGATTGTCAACTTTGATCAGCAATCTGCGAAAGTTAACTGTATCATAAGCAGTTGATAGGTCCACGAAAACTGCACCAGTGATCTTATTTGTCTCAAAACCATCCTCTATGTGTTGCGTGAGTTTGAGTACTTGGTTGGCACAAGATTTTCCCGGGCGGAACCCCGCTTGTTCCGGTATCAGTTTTGGGTCTATGACTGAGCTAAGACGGTTTAAAAGTAAGCGCTCGAAAAGCTTGTAAGTGTGGCAGAGCAAAGATATTGGTCGGTAACTCTCATCTCAGGGTCATCAGGCGATTTACCTGGCTTCAGCAGCGCTACAATCTTAGATTTCCGCCACACTTTCGCTATTTTTGCCGTCTTCAAACATTCGTTGAATAAAGTCAGGAGCCATGAGACTGACAAAGAGCTGAGGTGCTTGATTTGTTCAACGGTGACGTCATCGATACCAGCTGCTTTCCCAATCTTGAGCCATCTGATACCCAGAACCATCTCATCTACTGTAAAAGGTATTGTCAGGTCGCAAGAGTCATGGATAGCATGTGGTTGGCAACGGGATCCTTTGGTTTTGTGCAGGGTTTTCCCATTCAGTAGAAGCTGATGAGCAGTGACTTTGCCTAAGTTAGCAGGAGAGGGTGGATTGCCAGTAAGCTTTTCAAAAGTGGCCCATGCTCTTTTGCTGTTGTGGGTTATATCCAAACCAGTAACTGTTTTCATCCAGCGCTCTTTTTGTGCGTTGGAGATGGATAGCATCAGCTGCTCGCCTCAACTAGTGTCTCGTCTGAAAAGGGATCTCTTTGATAGGAAGATTCATAATGGACTAGTAATTCAGAGGTATCAGTACTTAGTCCTGGTATGTACGATGTGCGACAACCTCTTGGGATGGATTTTCGGAATGCGTCACGTAAGATGTTAACAAACTCTCCATAGTTGGATGGTACCGGATCTAGGCTCCGTATGGATTTGTCTAAACTTGCCAAATACAGACTCCAGTTGGCTTTTGCAAAATTAAATCTTCGTCTGAAAGGAGTACAGATAGGTCTGATAGCGGCATAGACTTGGCAAATAATTGGCCTGTGTTGTGTATTCGGTATAGGTGAGAACACATTCTTTTGACTCATGGCACAAAGATTGGTAGAGGCAAAGATCAGATCCGGATTGTAGCCTCGATTCCACCTTTTGCTGTTAAAAGAGGCAGGGAGCTTAGCGTCATGTAACAGAGCCAAATTAATTGCCTCTGCCCATTCTTCTACAGCAAAACCATCGCAGTTCGTTTCCTAATAGCCCCACGTTGAACTGTGGCTATTAAAATCACCGATTACAATTTTCGGAGCTTGGCTATTAAAATTTATTGGCTTGTGAAATTTAAAAGCTTGGTTAGGCGGTTTGTAGACTGATGTTACTGTACAGGTACCGATATCTATGGTGAGGATTTCTATTGAGTTATGACAGGTGGAGCAAGCAGATGTAATTGGTAAAGCCGGCTTTACGAAAATAGCGCTTCCATATTGATCATGAGGAAATTCAGTAGCAAGAGTAATTCCAGTTATCTGAGGTCTTAGACTAGTAACACCACGATGGGTCTCTTGAACACAAAGTATGTCACAATTCGTTTTCAGAAACATGTCGGACAAAAGTTCAGAATTGCTGTCTGAAAAACCTTTGATGTTGATAGATATTACAGACAGAGCAGGTTTCAAAAGTGGACTTGGGTATTCGGAACCATTACACTGAGGTTTTTTAAGCCGAGAATGTAGTATGTGACTCTGAGAAGAGTCGTTCCTATGTCGAACCGCTGTGTTGAAAGGATTAGTCACGCCGGTCCAATACCCCCTTTTTTTAAGGAATCTTGGATCGACGTGTCCAGGGTGCGCCGGGCGCTCATGAATATTATTAGTAGTCATATTCGCCACTCGGGAAGGCTCCTTTCGTGCACCCCATGAAGATGATAAGCAGAGATAGGACTCATTGAAAAAAAACTAGAGGTCTCGTCTATAATGTATGCCCACTCCGCACTCCTGTAAACCCACCGCCCTAATAAAACGGATATAATAATATGCTTTTTTGCCTAACTCATCCTCATCATCTTTTCGTCAGCCGACGTCTACTTCTAGTCAAATGTCTACCAAAGATTGCCACAACAAACGGTCCTGGGACGCAGTCATCCAGCGCTTACCGGTGACTTTCACCAATGACCTGCATCAGTCCATCTCGTAGGGGACCTGCCTATGCTTCGTCTTCCAGTGCATGGTTGCCACTGGATGCCCCAACGGCCGTTGGTTCCACTGCCACTTGAGTTTTCTCTATTCAGCGGACTATGTCAGCTACATTTTATGTTACCATGCGAATCTCCTCATTCTTGATTCGATTTCGCAGGGAAGCCCCAGTATAGCTCTCTCTATTGCTCTCTGCGTGACCTTTAACTTGGCTATGAGGCTTTCAGTGAACCACGTTTCAGTTCCTTATGTCACAACAGGCAACACATACTGATCAACGATCATCGTCCTGAGATGAGCTGCGATTATTTTTTGTTATTTTGAAAAATACCAACTGCTTTGTTTCTTTAGAATTACTGAAGTCAAATCGTTCTACCCCGGAAAACAACCACTAACATTTCAACGTGTATGAATGTTCCTTATCGTACATTATAAATATATTTATCTTACTGCATCAGCGGTTGAGGGTTAGGAATAGTGCTATTGTAATTTTTCTTACTTATCCCCGACCCCACGCTCAAACCTGATAATACTATATCAAACCTGGAAATGAGAAATCTAAGTGACCTACTGCAGCATAGAAACAGATGTACCTAAGTATTTAACAAGTTGATAAGTTATACTACTTAGATCTATGATAAGTAGGTATTACCATTAATTACTACATATAATACGTAGACGATAGTGAAAGATCTCGTTATCATTGGTACTCATATATTATTTTGAACGATAAGAACATTTAAAATTTTCATGTAATACTGTGATGAAATAAGTAACTGGTAGATAACTAGCGATAGTTTAACAGCGAGGCTCAATATTCGATCTCAATCCATTTTTGATGACCCTCGATCAATACTTCAATCGAGAATAAAACACTAGATTCAGTGACAATAACTTGACTTCCTAGTTCTTGTGTTCATATCAGTCGTCCAAGCTACATCAAAAGCTACTCAAGTCACACCGCGGACACTCCGCCAAAATTCCATACAAACGCTTAATTTGGTCTCTATTACACAGACTTCAATCAGTTACGTGTATTTACACGTGCACCTGTGTGCGTAGCACGTAGATAACACCAAACTTCGCTCATAAGAGGGGGGGTGGTTGGGTGAGGCGGGGTACGTAGTATTATGACATACTAGCTGTTGCCCGCGGCTTCGCGCGCGTGGATGTCGTTTTATGAATAACTAAGTAGCTTATGTTCTTTTTCAAAGTCAGCTCTTTCTCTGTACCAAATTTCATATTTAAAATTGGTTCAGTCGTTTGGACGTGAAAAGGTAACAGACAGACAGACAGAGTTACTTTCACATTTATAATATTAGTAGGGATTCTCTGCTCAAGTGTAATGACATGAAGCTGTTACATTCACAGTCGATCCATCATAATCAGTGTAAGGTAAACCATCGACTATCTTAGCAGCTGTCAAGCGAAGACGTCTCGCAGGAATAATAGATTAACACACAAAGCAAGATGGGGATCGCAACTGGCTACGTGTCTGCATTGACCACATCCATCTAAGTTATGAACGCGATATACGTATAACGTCGTCTATCTTAACTGGAGCGATTCATAGTAGCCCATTGTTTTACCCTTACTAAAACTGAAGCTGAAGTTTTGATTTCAGGACGTTTTATTTAAAAATAGGTACTTTTTACAATCATATAATCGCAGGTTCGTATCCCGCTCGAAGTCAGCAATATCTAGTTTTATATTTTTTCTATATATAATTCTTTTAATTTTCTCACATGAGTTATTGCAAAGAAATACAATATCTTCTTAGTACCTAAGTGTGTTTCTGTTTGGTATCTTACTCTCTTGTTTCAATATAAGTAGGTAAAGATGAAATTTAAAAATACCTAGGTAAGTAAATATATCCATTTAAATCATATTCTAAGTCAGTTTTGAGCTTCGAGTAGGAAAGTAAGTATGAGTAAGCACCTACATATTATATACACGTATCAATATAATTTGAGCCAGTTTAATCATCAGATTACAATCTTAATGCATCATCGAACGCATACAGTTGCAGCCAAATGAGCTGCGCCTTGTAGATAAAGAGATTTAAAATACTTATCAGAAATAAATCGTTCGTATAGCAGCTATACCTAATATGTTAGGATCCCACTGCAAAATCATTTCGTTCATCCAGATATGCTGCAAACCTATTTTTTTACGCATATTTATAATCTAGAAAATATATATCTACTAGGTTTCCTTTCAAATTTTGGCCGCAAGTATTTTTTTTTGAGATAGTTTTTTTTATTTGGTTTTTTATTAAAATATCGTTTACCTCACGGAAATATGTATAAAGACTGAAAAATCACGGCTGCCGTTGCGCACTTGGCCGCCCCTACGTACTCGTATTTTCGTTCCGCCCCGATAACTTTTAACGCCCATGACGTACATGTATTATTTATGCATCAAATTTAAGTTATGATTTTTCCTTATTATTATGGTATACGGAAGCCAAATTAAATCGACCGCAAATAAGGGTTGCTGGCTGTTAAAGATAAAATAATTTAATTAAAAATACTTACGGCCAATTTTTGATAGGCAACCTAGTGGGACATATCGACTGCAGCAATCGACATAGTGGGAACTACATTTTGTCCAATTTTTGTTTTATTGCATTAGGAGTCTTAGAATGTCCACAATCTAGAATATCTATATATGTATAATGTCTATATATAATAATATGGAAATTCTAAGACTTTTAATTCAATAAAACAAAATTGGCCAAAATGTAGTTCCGACTATGTTAATTGCTGCAGTCGATATATTCTCTTGATTATAAATATGCGTAAAAATGAGGTTTGCAGCATATCTGGATAAACGAAATGATTCTGCAGTGGGATCCTAACCTATACCCGATAGCTTAATTTGTTATCGTTTTTCTTGACTGTACACCACGGGTGCGACGGGTCACGTGACGTTCACGCTCATACTTCATCAAGACCATGAGTAGTCCTTACCGAGCTACATTATCAGCGGCCCAACTTTGTTCTACTTTGTCATAAACTCATGATAGTACATATTTTAGTGTTATATATGTATGTATATATTTTATGTTATCAGAAACTCAAGGATCATTAGGCTCAATTCACACTTAAATTGCACCGGGTGGCTGGATTAAAATTAAACAACCTACCTGAACTATTTGTTTTCGAAAGCTCATAGGTATTTAAACATTTCCATGTTATTTCGTTCTAGTTTTATTTAAACCTTTATAACGGAACGTCGGCTTTTATAGGTACCTACTTCTACTAACCGAACCGCCATCGGATCTTTTTAAATATTTGCTATAATTTTTATTAATTTTTATTAATTTTTATAATATATGTTTTTAAACAAACGTCCTGATAATAACGAACACATAAAAGAAAGATGCTACAATCTGCTGGTGCAGTCGTTTGTAAGTTATGCGCTTTTACAAACACTGGGAGCGCGATAGTGGCCCACCATGACGAGTAAAGCTAAGCACAAGGACACCACCTACCTTTTCTCGAAATGCTTCGTCGTTATTTAGAACCCACGTAGCACACACACTTAGTCTACTATAGTAGTATAGTAGACCGAGTGTGTGCCACATGATTTTATTGGTATGCTCAAACAAAAATCCGATTTATAAATCGTTCACTGATCAAAATTCTTGACTTTCTTTAGATTCTTTAGTGGGTTCTTTACTAGTAGTAAAGCTCCAGTGACGGAGCTCACGGGCGTCGAAACCACCGCATAAGGTAGGTACTTAATTTACCTACTTGCCGTTAATATCATTGTTCAGTGCTATCGTATTCCAGCCAGGGTAGGTAAGTGAAAAGCATCTGCATTGAAATGTCCGGTTTTTAAGTAGGTAGATGTTTATAGGCTACAGTATTCACTTACGATCAATGTGAACTGTAGGTATGCTTGTTTATCACTTTATCTAACATAGTGTGACGGTGTCATTAAAATATTCCTTAGTTCATTGGCCACGTATCAGTGACAACAAAGTTGCTAAATATTCCTAATTGACAAACAGGCGATACACCTACGTCAGTACGAAAACAATATGTACTTTAATTTTCACTATCATGCTGATATTATTTTTTTAAAGGGAGGTGGCAAACACGCTTGCAGCCAGGGGTGGCTTAACCTATAGCAGAGAATATGTAATAATACTACGTACAGAATGAACACTTCGACGTCCCGCCCGATTTCCCCGCATCACCCAATCTCCTCCCCTCTTATGGGCGATGATTGGTATTTTCTACGTGCTACGCAACAATTGCACGTGTAAATACACGTCACTGATTGATGTCTATGTAATAGAGACCAAATTAAGCGTTTGTATGTGATTTTGGCGGAGACCGCGGTGTGACATTTAACTTGCCTAACTCTGTTTATTTTGTATTCTAAAATGTTTTATTCCCAAGTAAATGAACAGTTTTGACACGTCTGTGACACAAAATAACCGTTGAAACTTCGACTCCAAGTCAAAAACTGTCAAATCTTATACTTTACTGACAATTCCAAGCACACTTTGCTGAAAGTAAAGTCGTAGTGCGGTCTGTGAATCTCACCCTTAGAGCGAGATTCACGCGTCTTCACCGCACTACGACTTCACTTGGACTTTTGTCAAGTCGAACTTTCAACGTTTTGTTTCGCATACAAGTAATTCTTCTTACTTAAACTTATTCTTTACAAAAGATTTGCTTCTCAGTAAATGAAGAGCTTTGACACGTCCATGGAACAAAATACCTAAGCGTTGAAAGTTCGACTCGAAGTCAAAGTAAAGTCGTAATACGGTCTATGACTCTCGCCCTACGAGAGGAAAAATAAAACACAACACTCTTAAATATAGAATAAGTATATTGAATAATTAAATAATGTTACTTCAAATATTTTGCCAAAAAAGACTTATGTGTTATCGTAAAAGTAATAATAATAAAAAAATGATCTAGAGGTCAAAATATTTCGAGTTTGAGTGGAAACGTACATTTTTATAATAGTGGGGAGTTTGTGGATATTGTATGTAGGCAAAGTAGGAAACTTTGTAAATTGAGCACGTTGTCGGTTACCATGCGGCTGCCAGCGGACGCTCAACTAGTCTTGTCATCACAAAGTGCTCCAGCCGGCCGCACGGGATCGACAACATGCACATTCGACATGGTCAAACCAGAAATAGTGCAAAACAGTCTATCATTTCACTAATAATAATAATAATTACTTTACTCTTTACAATTACAACCATTTGCGACAACGGAGCAAAAACGTCTAGTGCTATTTATTTAATAAATATAATATATAAAATGTATGGGCACTTCTATTTTTGAGCAGGATGTCAGGGAACAATTTTCAGTTTTGCCGAAAATCATGTAATTTCGGACGCTTAGCTCAATATTCATTCCGGTACGCTGGCATTGTTCACGGACACCCTGAACGTTAAATTCATATAAGTCTCTGCTTTCGACTATTTCACAGAGCGATCTTGTCAGTCTTTCTTCCTGTTAGCATCAACACGTTGGCCAATTTGCATATCGAATCGATAGGTATATCGCGAGAAGAAGAACATGTTGATATCAGTGCATCAGTGCTCTCATACTTTACATCTGCATAAATATACATTTATTAACAAATTACGCTAGAATGCAACAATGAGCATGTAGGTATCTTACTCTATCTTGAATGTTCAAATTGCGACAGCGTAAGGTTCAACGTAACCCCGTGTTTGTTGCAAATGACAAAAATATGCGATACGAACAATAAAAGTATCAATACCATGTATTTACGAACACTAATAATAAGTAGCCATTCGAACTCTGTAATGGTTACAAACCTACTTTAATAGGCGGAGATACCACACTTACAAAGTGTATAATTAAACTACAAATCAGATGTATAAAACAAATTATGCAACGTCGATATGGACGTAAACGGATATTTTACAATATTATAAATAATTTTATGTTGAATGTGATGTGATGTATATCTTATTACACAAATCACCGATTATTGCACGGATCATCCAAATTTAAATAAAGGATCCAACAACAAATACTGCAAATCGACCTTAGGAGACTTCGGCTTATTTAGGGTCTGTAGAGCGGTATCTCTTTCGCACCTTACCTATGTGACGTTTGTCGACCATTTTGATCAAGTTTTGACCAATACCGGACAATCGGTGCTTACGTAGGCAGTGTGCAGCAGAGATATTGGTCTACGACGACGAAATTGGTAGATTGTCTTTTTCGTAGACTTGCAATGCAATATTAATTGTTGAGTACCTACTGTAGTTCGGTACAATGATTAAGTCATATCACGAATATAAAAACACAAAGAGAATCCCTGTTGCTTTATAGAGGTAAGAGTTAATTATGCGTGTGATATTATTACTCTATTACACTGTGATTCTTGTAGCTGTTAAAATGGAGGATATCTTATTCCAATTTAACATATCTTATTGGCTGAACCAAGGACAAAAGGTAAGTACTAGCCTAGTAGAGCCATCAAACAGTCGTGCCCTAGAATTGTATTGAGTTCATTCAACAATCTGTGGATCATTAACCTAATTGTGATACAATTCAATTATGCTCGATAAGATTCTAAGACTCCAGTTCGCAATGGTACAATGCATGTTAAAATCAGAGATACAATTCAACTGATATGTCTAATACCTTTGCAAAATAAAATACGGTTGGAACGCTTCGCAATTTTTCGGATACAGGGCAAATTACAACTATGACATGCATTAAACGTCTAATTAAAATATGCTCCAACTAACGACTTAGATTTAAGAAAACTATAAGATATATCTTTTTATTAAATATGCTTTTAAAGTGTAAAAATAGTTCTTTGAGACAAAACGTCAAAGCACTTTTTAACGTTGTAATGGAGAAGAAACATTTCCTCCAATGTAACTGTAATAGGTACCAGAAAATGTTAATAATGCCCAACGAGCATAATAATTATAATATACATATACTTTTTTATTTCTGCAACTTTCAATATAAATATACAGATATGCATGTGGTTACATGCTTTGTCATTAGAAAGATACGGCAAATCAAACGATATACATTATACAGATTCGCAAAATAATCATGGACGGCAAGTCATTACGACCAAATAATTTCATTCCAAGTGCTGGATGTATGTATTTTAGTAGTAGTAAGGATATTTTCATAAATAAACGAATACTTTATCTCATTCCATTAAAAAGCTGCTCATTTATTATACGTCATTTGACCTGTACTTCAATAGTATCAATAATATTTATCAAGCATAGGTAAGGTGATTACAATTAGCCTAAGTTGCACCAAGATATTTGTTAAAGTCAAAGTTAGTTATTGTAACATTTCACATCCTCCTCTAACTTAAAGAAATCTTATAAAAGTTAGAGAAAGACGTGAAATGCTACAATAACTGAATTTAACAAATATATTGGTGCAACCCAGGCTTAATGTTTAAAAAAATGGTAGTCATAAACATAAAGGGATTTAATACAAATATAGAATATAGCTAATGTTAATGATACATATAAGACTTTAAACGAATATAATATTTAGGTAAATAAAGATACTACAGAAGATCTCGTGCAGTCGAGTGATGTGAATTTAAATGTATGTAGCATGTATGTATATAATTAAAGTGGTGGTACAATATTTTTAACATGTTAAGTTTTTTGAAAATTTTTCTTATAAAATTATTTGTTATAATTTTATAACATAAAACCTGGCGATTATATCGTAAGAGTTAATTGTTAATAATAATGGTAAGAAATGTCTAAAATTTTCGTTAAATAAAAATAATAACACGTAATAAATGATCAGCTTTAAAAGCCATGCTCTAGCTACTTGGTTATCGAAGGTCATGCATCTCGTACATGAGGTAAGTCTGTTATTCATGAGTTAGGTACATACATAATGTAACAAGCGTTGATGAATACAATCGTATAATAAATGTTAATGTTAATCTCTCAAGATATACCAAGTAACTACGATCAAACTCAAAGTGCATTATTAACGAGTCGGTAAAATTTTATAACTGTTGAAAAGTATCAATATTGAGTACTATAGCAAATACCCGCTGAAACCTTCGTGTCGTTCAAGCGAAGACTAAAACAAACGATCTCCATACTTACAATCCAACGGTTACAAACGTCAATTTATACTAACTAGCATTCTAAAATTTACTAACTACTGAATGCTGAAGACATCCACCCTTCCAATTAATGCACATAAACATCTACTTAATAAAGATATTGAACTAAAACTACTCGACGCTGATACCGGCAACAGACTTGTCATTCCAATGTCAGATATTATCGTATGAACACGTAGTCTCGACCTTGCCTACACTATCTAGGAAACGCATCTAGGAAGTACTTACGATGACACTTACCTACCCTAATCGACGACGAACTGATGCCCAGTTTGATACATTCATACGCCATTTAGTTCGATAACGTTTATAAAAGATTTTGAGGCAGACCTTATACAACTATCCATCAGTAAGTCACAACTATGTCGTCGCCGAATACGGCTCAATATATGAAATTTATACGGGTGAACATTGCCTTTTTATACAAAATATTCACAATCGTTAGTCTATCTAAAAGGATAACCCCCTTATTCATAATGGTATTTTAGCTAGTGTTGCTAATCTCTCCTTTGTCTTTTTCTATCCTGCATATAATAGGTTGGGGAAAAAGTCTTTTCGCATTATAGTATGTATGAACTTGTAATAAAATCTCTTTGGCTGTAGTATTTGTATCTGGCTGGTTTTGGTATCATTGAAAGTTAAAATTTTAAAGAACATAATTCCTAATTCAAATTTGGCAAATGTGTGATTTTCATTTGTTTTTCGTACTGTCAAGATGAGTGAATCTAATGAAGAAATTCGATACATTTTAAAATTTTACTACAAAAAAGGCAAAATACAACGCAAGCCGCGAAAAAATTTTGCGATGTTTATGGACCTAGTGTAGTGTCTGTGAGAGTAGCACAAATTTGGTTTAAGCGTTTTCAATCCGGAAATTTTGATGTCAAAGATGCACCTTGCTCTGGTCGCCCTATTACGGATAAAATAGATGGCATTTTTGAAAAAGTGGAGCAAGATCGACATCTCAGTAGTTACGACGTAGCTGAAGAACTGAGAATTGATCACAAAACAGTTTTGGCGCATTTGAAAAAAGCTGGGTACAAAAAAAAGCTCGATATTTGGGTACCTCACGAGCTAACTGAAAGAAACCTAATGAACCGTATACTCATTTGTGATTCTTTATTACGACGTAATGAAACCGAATCATTTTAGAAGAAGCTGATAACTGGTGATGAAAAGTGGATCACGTACGACAAGAACGTGCGAAAAAGGTCGTGGTCAAAGGCTTCACAGACTGGCGAAATCCGGGTTAACTCGCAATAAGGTGATGTTGTGTGTGTGGTGGGATTGGAAGGGCATTATTCATTATGAGCTATTACCATATATAGTATAAATTGACTGCACATTCGACAATGCAACTGACAAAGACAAAGCATTCTATAGCTAAAACGTATCTAATGTACGTTTATGAATAAGGGGGTAAGAATATAAGTACGACATACTAAAACAATTTTAATTAAGCTAAACAGTCTGAACATAGCAACTTTATAGTCATTCCGTTTGATTGCCTTTTTTATACCTATGTGTTTTTTATTTTAAAAGTGTATGTGAATACATATTTATGTATGTAGGTACACTAAACGATTTATATTTTATGAAATTGAGATATAAACGAATACTAGATCTTGTTTGAAACACAGTTCCATCATTTGGTAAACGAGGCATCAAAAAAAATACAATAAAAGTGAACTTCTTATCCCAAAGTGCATATTCCCAAAGAGTATGTTATTATCCATTCCGGTCGCTTCAAAAAAGTCTTTTTAGCGCAGTATTATACTTATGTTAATTTATCTGTTTTCCAATAGCTTTTAATGGTTTCTGTAGAAGATCATTTCTTATTGGTCTCATTTTAACAAAGGTCGAGTTAAACATTTTATACAAATAAGTTTTTAAATTCCCTTTTTATTAATGAATACCTCGGATATTATTATTTTCCGTAATAGAGGATAAAAATGCACGATTATTTTTTTTTTTTTTTATTTATGTAATGGAAGTGGTAAACAAGCATGCAGTTCACATTGATGTTAAGTGATGACTGCAGCCTATAGACACCCACACAAAGACCAAGGTCAAAATGCAGATGCGTTACCACTCCTGAGGCCTAAGGTCTTATGCCTCTGTGCCGGAAATTACAGGGCCGTACATTACCACCTGACCGGAACACGATAGTGTTGAACACTACCATTTAGCGGCAAGTATATTAGGTAATGCGGTGGTGCCTACGCCCGCGAGCTCCGTCACTGGAGCTCTACCACCAGTGAAACGAAGTGATTACGTTCGAAACGTTCTATATTCCCTATGTGCACATAAAGAATGAAATATTCAATTTGTGCGTTCTAAAGTAACTTTCCTTATTCGGTACTCTACCGAAAACTATGAATGAGTTTTGTTGTAACAAAATACACAACAAATAGATACATTTTCCTAGGATTACTTTCAGACTATGCACTTCTTAAAATGAACATTACTGAAAACTGGTCTCATAGCGTAATAGGCTGACATGTATGTATCAAGTAAAACAAATTTTCATAGAATAAATTTATTCCCTCCAATTTTGATGACTATCTCGGAATGACTTGTACCTATATAACGCGAATAGATAAAAGTCATTTTACGGAATGCGCAGTCTGCATCTAACACTATGCCTCATTTCGAATGCATTGACCGCGTGTCCTTTGTAATTCAGCTCAGCTACACCAATGTATTAAAACATTCAGAGCAATCCGTAATCATCAAAGCACGTTACAATTAGATCCTTAGCCTGTAATTATGTACTTTGTGATCAAACCAGTCGCATGTCGCGTCGTTAACCATCGTTTAATTAACTGTGTTTAAATCCAATCCCAATTCCCCAGCTCTATTTGTACGATCTGCTGATATAAATCTAGGTATATCGTTACCATTAACATCTAAAAACTGTATACATACAAGACTATAATACGGACACACAGATATCTGATAAATTTCGTAATTAAAACTTCATTAATTTTGATCTTTTTGCAAAATGCATTTTAATATTATAACACCGCAAATATTACAAGTTAGACACATACTATATAGATAGTCATTATAAATAACGTTTTGTATAAAATGATATTTTAATATTGCTTTTGTTGGTGGAAGATCTTAATTCATCAATCTCGTCGTTTACATCACCGAGTATCTATAACATCGAACAATTTATAAAAGTGAACTAGCGATATCGTCTCGCCACCGCGAGATGCAGTGAATCCGACACGGGAATGACTCGTGCGCAGCCTGTTGCCGGCCTTCTCCCTATTCAATATAATATAGTTATACTCCGAAGGCTCTCAAGACGCTACTTTGCATTATAATATAATAATAATATAAACTTGTAAATAAAGTTACTATAGTTAACCGCACGTCTACGTTCACCCTCGCAACATCTCAAACACGTAAACACACGTGAAACTGCAAATTTCGACAAGAGAATATCAAAAATAGTGTATCGACGGTCATCATCTACAATCTGTCTAATAAATCTGTAGTATAATGACACTATTTTAGGTCACTTGAAACATCTTAAGCCAATAATACATTATGGACTATTGTTATCATTTTTGAATTTCGACTCCCCGGCCACCGGTGTGGCGTGGGGTACGCATTCGGGACGTTGTGGTCGGTCCGACCGGAGTCGACATTACACCGCCGCAACACGCCTCGACGGCTCGGGCCGCAGGTGCGAGCCTCCGCGCAACATGCCCACTCCCTGCCAAATTACTTTTCGAACTTCACCCCTAAACAATTGTTAAACTCAATTTACTATTTGACAGTTTCAGATAGTATTTCAACGCGAAATACGATTCAGTCTACGAATAATAATGTAAAGAAGTGCAAATAAGCTAAATAAAAATAGTTCCACGTAATGTGGTAGACCGTGGGCGGGGATTAAATATGGGGAAATATTCTTCAACAATGATAAAACACAATTTGTTAGTGAAGCTGTCTTCTTGGGTATAACGCTGGATTCAAAATTGCAATGGGGTCCTTATATTAAACTGTTAGGAAAACGTCTAAGTTCTGCTGCTTATGCCGTCAGGAAGATTAGACAGTTAACGGATGTCGACACTGCGAGACTCGTTTATTACAGCTACTTTCACAGTGTCATGTCCTACGGTATTTTGTTGTAAGGTCGGGAAGCTGAAATTGATTCAATATTTATATTACAAAAAAAACTATTAGAGCGATATATAACTTAAATAGTCGTGACTCCTTGAAAGAATTATTCAAGCAAATAAATATAATGACGGTCCCTTGCCAATATATTTATGTAAATATATTGTATGCTAGGAAAAACTTGCACTTATTTAAGAAAATTAATGACATACATACTCATAATACCAGAAATAAAAATAAATTAGTATTTCCAAGTTTTCGCCTATCGAAAACACATAAATGTTTCTTAACATGTTGTATACAGTTTTATAACGCAATTCCGTCCAACAATCTTGAACTTACAGATAATAAATTCAAGTCATGTATTAAACGCACACTATGTAAAAATGCGTACTATAGACTCGATAGACTCGATGACTATCTAAAGGATAGAGATGCCTGGACAAATGCTGGTCTAGCTCCACAAGACTAAACAATAATTTTGTGAAATGAATGTGCATTGTACTTGATATTGTAAAACATAGTTATAAGTGTCATATTGTGAAAATAGTTTTAAGGAACATATTTTGAAAAGACCCTACTAAGTTTTGTTTTGGCAGGTTTTTTCTCAGTAATGTGGGCTTTGGAACTCTACCAGTGAATGACAAAGAATGTCTCATATTTTTTTGTTTAGTCTTATCTTGCCGTTTGTAAAAGAAAGTATGGAACATTCTGTTGATACCTATTTTTATCATTAAGTATTTTTGGACTATTATTTATTTTATTTTGTTTACTTTGACATATTAATCAACGTATCAGTTGTTATTCGCTTTAATTTTATATTTGTAATTTGACCTATCACAAGAAAATTCTATTATTTCCAAGTGATTCAATGAATTTTTGAGTTTGAGTTTGAGGTCCACCTCAGCGGGTCATGCTATTGGACGTTTCCTTGCAGCTCGGCGAAATGACATTGTCGCGACCAATCGAATGCTAGCATTAGCTATGTTGAAAGTGTGAGTGTTTGTTATGATTGGAGTTAGTATGTTTGCGTACATAGAACCAAAGACGAAAGACTTTACATTATTATTCGTAGGATTTACTCAATAAAAGGTGTTCAATTATAGTTTGAACGAAAAGAGAACTGTGACGTACATATTCACAGTTATCCACGGTTATGGTAGGGAATGTCTAATAGCAATTTTGCTAGTCAAATATTGGATAACATTGACATTATATGACTACAAATATCATACAATGGACACTCCTCTAATTGAATAAGTAAATTTAGAATTTAATATTTTTGAGGATGAAATTTCGCAACACAAAATCTTGACTTTGAAAAAGTCTCGTAGGCCGTAAATAAAATATATCGCAGTTATAATAAGCCAATAAGCTACACCTTACAATACAAGATATTTTTACTATGCATATTTTATGAATATAACTGTCAAATAGGCAATTGTTTAGTGCAATTGTCCCGCTTCAACGCGCCTACGTGATCGCGAACACAACGATATAAGTCTAGGTTAACGTTAACCACTAACAAAGAGCAAGAGGAGAACGCCATGATTGACACTTCTACACGCACACACGACGGAGATCTTTGAAAAAATAAAATAAAAATTCACTAATGGACACTGTTTTATAATAATAAAGTGAGTTCTGTTCGGTGGTGAGCCCACACAACGTTCATATTGAGTTCTTTTAACTTCTACCAAAAATACTCTATCGTAGAACACATCGATTATCACCACCGAACTTCCTTGAAAAATTTAACTAAAATTTAAAAAGTAAATGTTAATCGACACCGACACATTATTTCAAATACACTAAGAGAGGATTCTAAAATGAAATAAGCAAATAATGCAAACGTATCGGCGTACAATTAACATTTTTATCAGTTGTTTGTCTTTTAATACCTCTTGCGGATAAAATTTATAGTAAACGTCACGAGATCTATGATCAAAAGGTATTAAAACCAAACTCTTAAACTATTACAAGAAAAAGAAAAAAAAACTAAATGAGCTATAGTATTGAAGCTTCACTGGGTCACCAATGAGTATGCCTCAAAACCATTGACTAGTTAACAGTTAGTAAATCAAGATGTAACTGGTAAATAAAATTGCTTGAAAAGCTGAAGAAAAGAAAATATTCAGAAATATTATTTGTGCAATGTTGCTCCTTCAACATTCTAAACTCGCACGTAGTTTTACATTATATCAAACTGTACTATGGGCAATTTTCTTAATACTTTCATACGAATATTTTCCCCCGATCACTTTTCTCGCGTTTTATAATCATGCTGTTACATTGCACAATACTTATACAGAAAAAAATGAAATGTTGCTAATCTCCTCTGTTAAACAAGCGATGGTGCTAATCTGTCTTACTAATTCAGATTACAACCGAATCTCACATTATTTTGAGCACAACCTTCAAATGAGCTTCAATTTATTAAAGCAGAATGAAATGAAATTGATGAACTTATGACGCCATACGATGATATCATTATTTACAAATTGAGATCTAAATTTCAAATATGAGTAAACAAGAGGACGTATTTGTTTTCAGGGACTAATTTCCCTTGATAATACATTCTAATCAAATCAGATATTAATCATTTACAGTCCTCGATACATCGCGTTTGTAAAAGTTAAGACCATATCATACGAGAAGATTATATTATAGGAGAAAGTCATGATTAAGCATGACTTTGTGTTGATTTAAAGAATACAGTCTAAATTAAATTTTAATATTAGAGTCGAACAATAAGACGTTAGTGCCGACACATCCAGGAGTTAGCAACATTTATCTGTGATCGTGGACCAAAATCTGTTCGTTTTACAATTGAGATCGATTACTCTCTAATCGAGCGTTAACCTATTACTAACAGAGGTATATCCTTCACGACTCCGTGTAAGTCCATGGGATTATTTGTAATTTGAATCTGAAAACACAATATCGGAGGCGCACCACCGGCCCCGGTCACCTGATACGGGTACATACCACACAACCTTATCGAAAGCGAATTACATTAACACCTAACAACATGTCTTTTGCGGTGAATAATTTCGATATTCAAGTTCTTCTAGATCAAATATTAAAAGCAGTCACTTCAGCACTCGATCCACCGATCGACGTTCACACGTAGCGTCGACAAACATATCAATGTGCAATTTAAAATTCGATTATGTACTGGGATATTCGCTAAGTACCCGACGGGTTTTCGAAGCTGTGAACGGCATATCGCAGGAGCGTCGACAAAGCCGCGGTTCTTTCGAGAGATTGCATTGCGAATGCGCGTTAGAGGCAACAAACGATCACGGATCGCGCTGGCAATCCTCCCTATCCGTCGTAAGATGTGATGTCGAGTCAAATTACAAATATCACAGCGCAGTACAATTAGAAGGTGTGCAGGTGGTATAAGAGCCGATAGCGCGGCCATCTGTATTGTGACAGTTTGCGCGCGGAGCACCGCACCATACAAACTATCGGCTGCCGACGTCATTTGCCGTTCGTCTGCAGCGCCGCGTTGAGCTGCGTCCACAGGTCCTTCTTGCACGACTTCGACCTGAAAACGCTTGTCAGTTTGCTCAACCTGTTTTCACTCATTATTTAGTGGAGATATTAGTACAGTCATTTGGTGCTCAAAACGCGGGTTGCCTAGAATTTTTTCCAGGAGTTTTGAAAATTTATGATTTTATAGATTTCGACGTGCTTTTTTTGAATTTTCACATTGCCACCTCGTATCTCACATGGTGGAGTTCAGCACTATCATGTGCCGGTTAGATGGTAATGTATGACCCCGTCATAAAATATCACAGAGACATAAGAACTAGGGTCTCAGGGGTGGCAACGCATCTGCATTTTGACCTCTAGTCTATGTCTGGGTGTCCATAGACTGCAGACATCACTTATTATCAATGTGAACAGCATGCTTGTTTGCCACCTTCATTACATAAAAAAATGTAGTATCAAATGTAAAATCTTATTGTAAAGTACCTTCTCAAAGACGCGAGCCATTCTTTGAATTGCGTGTTGCCTTCGGGTGTCAACTGGAAGGCAGTGCGCGCTGATAACACGATGCCCACGAATTCCTCATATTCCACCGCAGTTAGATGATAGAGTTTCTGATGTATGCATTGTATATACCTGTATAAACGTTATGAAAATTACATACATAGAAACAAAATTCGAATTGATTTGGGTATTACATACAACCTTGCCATTAAGCTAGCGGAATTCTATGCAAAGCTGAAGTTCGGACGCAGAGATCTGTCTCAGACTGTTACTTAAATTTTTAGAATGACAGCCATGTGAGCTCTTTGCCACTTGTCTTATGAAATAGACGATAAGGACCGGCACACATTTGCAGTAAAGGTTTTTTTTTTTCGTGGAAAAATATTTTGACCTTATTTCAATGACTGATGATTCACGTTACATTACTTTATTACAAAAATCAAAGCGTCTCGCGGAATGACCTACGTGCCACGGAATTCTGTGGCCTAGCATCCTGCGGCACGTTGTGACATTCCACAAGATGCCACGACACGACACGCCACTGGAGCATGAAAGACGCACAGACTACAGTTCTGTGTTAAGTAAAATGAGTGCTAAACGTATTAAAATAAGGTTGAATCTAGCTCGATCGGGCGACATTCTTTGCGGCTAGCGCGAGCGAAAGAATGTTTAATGTAGAAATACGTTCTTCTACAATCGTGCCACAAGATTCTTAGACTGTCTCAAGATTACCCGTTTACACCCGGCGATGCCCTTGTCTGACTAGAGTGAACAACAAAATTCTACTCACATCTGTTGACACTTATGGACGAGAGGCGCTAATGTGCCCCTTAGATGTTGCATGACGAGGTGATGAGGCCCACCGCGGGCCAGCCACAACGCGGATTCCATGCACAGCTCGTACAGCACGAAGGGCGATACCACGGAGTTGACCGCGCATACGCAGAACTGGTGCAAATATTGCGCGCCGAGCCTTTTCGATATCCGAAGCAGCCATTTGACGTGCTCGCCGTATGGTGGGTTTCTGGGGGTGGAGATGATTTTGATAATTAAGTCGAACTGCGTGTGATTTATTTATTTACCTTTTTTCTGATACATGCACAATTTAGCGATCCTCCATACAGAAAAAATGGAAAGATAAATTTGACTTCGGGCAGGAATCGAACCTGTAATCTCAGGATCCAGCCACTTTCCAACTAAGCTACCGAAGCATCGGTTCTTTAATTTCGATATTCACTCGCATAGACTATTGCGTAATAATACATGCTTTGCCAATTTGCCTATATGCAATGCACGCCACAGATCAAGCGGATAACCTATAATTCTAGATTTGTCTACCTAGAGCCACCACTGCCTTGGACAAAAGTAAACGTACTAAAATATACCTGCTTAACTTGTTATGCGATTGATGATGATGCATTCTTTACAGTCGCGCTTGCAGTAGTTAGTAGTAGCCACGCTATGTGGCGTGCGACACGTGTTGCACGCAACGTAGAGGTAACAGTTGATTCTATAGCTGGACCTAGAGCTGGCGCTGACATGGGTCAATCTAGTAAGATATACTTATCTATCTAAAGCGGCACTATTCTCGACGATACCCAGTTTAAACAGCTGAGCTTTTTTTGTGCAAGTGCAAAATGGGTGATTGTACGGAGCGAGTGATGAAAGTTAGGAGATTTATCTACTTAAAGCTACATATATTATATTATGACAGAGGCATTAAAAACAAAAGACAATAAACACATATATTTTTTTTATGTAACGGAAGTGGCAAACAAGCATGCAGATCACATTGATGTTAAGTGATGACTGCAGCCTATAGACACCCACACAAAGACCAAGGTCAAAATGCAGATGCGTTACCACTCCTGAGGCCTACGGTGTTACGCCTCTGTGCCGGAAATTACAGGGCCGTACATTACCACCTGACCGGAACACGACAGTGCTGAACACTACCATTTAGCGACAAGTATATTAGGTAATGCGGTGGCGGCCTACGCCCGCGAGCTCCGTCACTGGAGCTCTACCACCAGTAAAAGTATATAGTCAATGATACTCACCTCCCAAACTTGTTCTGTGGCCGATCATCGTGCACCCTTCTCGCTTGCGTCTCGAGAGCCAGCATGCCCACTCGGTACGCCGCCAGCAGCCTCCGCAGTTGCGCTTGCGGTAGCTGCGGCTGGGGAGGCATCGCGCCCGACACCGCTACCGCACCCGCGCTTGATACCGACACGGACACCGCGACGCCGTGTGTGGCGTGCGGCGCGTGAGGCGCGTGCGGCCCGTGTGGCGCGTGCGGCGCGGGTAACGGCGGTGGTATAGGCGCTCCATGCTGAGTTAAATTTATTTATATTTAGTATCTCTATCTCAAAGACAAGGCATAAAGATTACAATGACTAACGACGAACGCGATAGAAAAATTATTTCATGAAGTTTCTGGTTTTGTGACAAGTTCAAAAAGACAATCTTATAATGCAAAACTATCATAATCCGTCTCTCCAGAAAAGTTGGCGCTAGATATAGTATTAGTAGATAAATATTGTATTGACCGATTTATCATGAACTGGGATGCGATTGCCTATCTAAATACTCCTGTACCTAGTCTACATACAAACAATAAAAACCCGGCCAAGTGTGAGTCGAACTCACGCACGAAAGGTACGGAACCTTTCGTGCCACCATTTATCTATTAAAAATGGCAAAAACTTACAGTTATGGGGTAGAGCTCGCGGGCGGAGGCACCACCGCATTACTTATATACTTGCCGCTAAATGGTAGTGTTCAGCACTATCATGTTCCAGTCAGGTGGTAATGTACGGCCCTGTAATTTCCGGCACAAAAGCATAACACCTTAGGCCTCAGGAGAGGTAACGCATCTGGATTTTGATCTTGGTCTTTGCGTGAATGTCTATAGGCTGCAGTCATCACTTAACATCAATGTGAACTGCATGCTTGTTTGCCGTTTCCATTACATAAAAAGAAAAATGTTCACTTTCAATTCGTGCACGCCCCTCTTAAAAAAATTATTTTACTCTATTTTAAATTCGTTGTTACAGCGACAACATTGATGAATGTCGGACTCGGATATGGGACTCACGTTGAGCGGATGCGGCACGTGATGCTGCGCATCGCCGAGGACGAGCGGCGGCGCGTGCGGCACGTGCGACAGCTGCGGCACGTGCTGCGGCTCGGCCAGGCTGACGGCGATGGGCGGCGCGTGCGACAGCTGCTGCATCTGCGCCACGTGCGGCTGCTCCACGTTCACCGCGATGGGTTGCGGGTGCGGCACGTGCGGGTGCGACGGCACTATGCCGCGGACGAAGTATGGGGGCAGCGCGTACTGTGGACCCGGGTGCGTCGCCGGCGCTCCGCCGTACTGTGTACACGGAAATAAACCTTTTAATTGACTTAACCTTTGAATGTAGATGAGGCACGGGAGGTGTGTCAGGACCGGGACATCTGGCGCTCCACACTCCCTGCCTACCCCGTCAGGGACTTGACGTGAAGATTTTTTTTTATTGATTAATACGTAATAATCACTTAAACTAAACTCCCTCAGTTTCAAAAACTTCTATTTCAACTGTATTGAAACTGCAAAGAAACATGGCAATTGTCATGAACGTTGATTTCAAATTTCCACAAAAGTCCAAGGTGAACTAAAGGTAAAGCAGCAAATGATGGATATTCAATGTAAACTGTATTCTCTTTTGCCAATTTATGGCATACAAAACTTCTTAAGGTTTCCCACAGTTTTATGGACTGAACATTTAACCAAATCTGAATTTAAATACGACAGTTTAAATCTAAATCTAAAAAAAAATAGCAAGCTACTTTGCGAAAACGTTTAAATGTTTTGTTATTGTGTATAAAAAAATTAATCAAAAAATATTATTTTTATATGTAGGTATTTTGAGCAGTCTAACCTCTTTCCAATTCACATCAAGTAGTTAAAACTGATCTTTTAAAGCACAATAAAACAAAACAAACCTGTAGCTGGTATATCGGCGGCGGATACGGGTGGTAAGTGAAAGGGTAGGCCAAGGGGTAAGGCACGGGCACGGCGAGCGGTGGCGGCGCGCGGTACTGCGGCTCGTCGAGCGGCTCGTCCTCCTTGGCCTGCCGCAGGTACAGCTCGTGCCAGTAGCGGGCCACCGTGTATAGCACTTCTGGGTACACGCCGCCACCTGAAACGTTAGCTTGTTTAATATTCTGGTACTGCAACAACTCTGGGTGCGTCCGTCTATCGACACCTATCGACATTGCTGTCGTGATTGTCTTTTCTGTCAAATTTTCATGTCAATTTTTACTTTAACTAAACAACAATAATCTACCATTATCGCTTGTTTATCAGCTACGAAAGCAAGAACAGCAATCATATTATCACTACTGCTTTTAAAGGAGCTACAAATCGACATGAAAATTTGACAGCAATGACAATGACGACAGCAATGTCGATAGACGGACGGCCTCTTGGTCTCCTCAGTCTATTGAAATAAATATCGGAACTTAAACGACGTATTGGAAAGCGACCTCAAAGTACATATTAGTAGGGAAGTAGAGATATCAAAGCTGTTTAACGTTGTACTTTCGTACATTTTTTCTGTGTAAAAAAGGACACACCGCAGTGCGTCAGGCTATTACACGTTTCCTTCCCACTCGTCGAAATGACCTTATCGCGACCAATCGAATGCAAGCATTTTCTGTGTTGAAAGTGTGAGTGTTTGTTAGGATTGCAATTAGTTTGTTTTCGAAAACCAAAATCGAAGCGATGATTGTATCAGGATTTTTTTAATGAAAGGGAAGTGGCAAACAAGCATGGAGTTCACATTGATGTTAAGTGATGACTGCAGCCGATAGACACCCTCACAAAGACCAAGGTCAAAATGCAGATGCGCTACCACTTCCGAGGTCCAAGGTGTTATGCCTCTGTGCCGGAAATTACAGGGCCGTACATTACCACCTAAATGGAACACGATAGTGCTGAACACTACCATTTAGCGGCAAGTATATTAGGCAATGCGGTGGTGCCTACGCCCGCGAGCTCCATCACTGGAGTTCTACCACCAGTAATAAACAACATACTATACCTTTAGCAGCGGCTTCGACTGTGAGGCAGGCGCGTTCGAGCATAGTATCGCTTTGCTCCTTGCACTGCAACACCGCGCGTTGTATCTCGTTGTAGTTGAGAGCGTGTGCATGCGGCAGTACTGACAGCGCCAGTTCGGCCGCGGCCCGCACCGTGTGAACGTCGCGCCCTGATGATGCCTGACAAACATTTCGCAAATCACTGCCTAATGCGTATATGACTCAAAACAGAAGATCTACTTGCTAAACAAAAAAGATGTATCGAAACGTTTTTCGCATCGAATTCGTGGTTAAAACTGCACGTCGAATTTACTTCACTTGGAGTAGGATATGGACACGACAAATCTTGCCCGATGATAATAAACAATATAAAGTCTGACGTTTTTGTGAGTCTTTTTGGATGATAACTGATAACGATTCAAGAAGTGTCATTTCTGTTTGAATTAATAAAAATCAGCTTTAGAAAATACCTTTCGTATTTATAGTTTTATATTTTGGAATTCTTTGGTTTTAATATTCTATTAGTATATTGGCAACCCTTGAAACGTCCCACTGCTGGGCACGAGTCTCTCCCCTTTTTGGGAGGAGGCCTGGAGCTTACTCCACCACGCTGCTTTAATGCGGGTTGGTGGTGATACGGGTAAGTGGTTAACCCGCTGTCGGATGTTTTTCAAACCGCTTATAAGGCCTCCGACAGGGTTTAACGACTGCTATCTATCGATAACAACTGGGACCGACGGCTTAACGATATAAAGCTTTAATTTGCCACTATGACATATATGTACCATATATGTCATAGTGGCAATCCAATGGCAATCAATGTGGATACCCATCACATACCCGACCGCGCCCGTATCGCTTAACCGAGTAGATAGCTTACGATCTACACCAGCCGCGGGGCCATGCGCACTTCTAGTATATTAATTTCAAAACTTACTCAATTGGAGTGTACTGTGTAACTTAAAAATCACTTCTATGAACATTGAACATCTCTACAGATACATCTGCTACTCACTATTACTTTTGGCGTAGTAGTACATCTTAACATAAGTAAGCACAGCATGTACGTTATAAATAACTTTTAGTCATAACCAGTCTTAAAGAATTCATAGCACAAGATCTTAAAAGCACATAAAAAATAGGAAGTTACCTTATCTGCAATTCCGGCCGCCTCAGGTGGAGTCAAATGTCCTTCCCATGCGTCGATCAAGAACAAAATTGCTGGTGCGCCGATATCCATCGCTTGACCTGTTCACATTTGATCATAATTTCAAGATAAACTCAATGTGGATCAACTTTTATAAAATCTAGTTTTGGCCGCAGTAAATAAAAGAAAGGTAAAATTTATACTTAAGAGAAGCTACATCACACATAATTATTATGTAAAACAACTCTGAGGAGTTCCCTAGGTGCTACAATATGGGGTTCTTCAAAAATGGCGTCACAAGAGTCCTTCAGGGCTGGCAGCGCGTTGACAACTCCCCTGGTGTTGCAAATGTTCATAGGCGACGGTGACCACTTTCCATCAGGTGGCCCGTTTGCTTGTCTGTCAACCTTCAGACATAAAAATGAAAATAAGATACGGCAACTCGTTTGTTGTACAATTCAGTTACTATTTGAATCAGGCCATCAAGCGTACTCGCTTGATGGCCTGATTCAAATAGTAACTGAATTGTACAATAAAATAAACGCAATGTCAATCTACACTGGTGGTAGAGCTGCAGTGACGGAGCTCGCGGGCGTAGGCACCACCGCATTACCTAATATACTTGCCGCTAAATGGTAGTGTTCAGCACTATCGTGTTCCGGTCAGGTGGTAATGTACGGCCCTGTAATTTCCGGCACAGAGGCATAACACCTAATGCCTCAGGAGTGGCAGCGCATCTGTATTTTGACCTCTGGTCATTGTGTGGGTGTCTATAGGCTGCAGTCTTCACTTAACATGAATGTGAACTGCATGCTTGTTTGCCACTTTTATTACAAAAAAAAAAAAAAATCGCTGACTTAAAAAAAACACTGTTCGAGCATAACTCGTCCACTTAACTAAATAGATATAAAATAACACAATAACAGTAATAGTTATTTGCATACTCACCTGTAATCCAACTAACATGCGAGGAGTAAGTACGACTTAACCAATTCGCGCTGACACAGTTATGTAGGCCGAGCGCGTACAGTCCCAACTGAAAGGCAGCCATGTGTAATCCTCTGAAATATTTTAATAAACGCATACGTTAATAAATTTTACATAGCAAAACGAAAATTATTTCAATTATCTACCAGACAAGCAACAACACCAGGGAAGTCACCAACATACTGCCAGCATTAAGAAATCTTATAAGGCTAATTTTGGAAAACCACATGAAAGTGACAATCGGCTAGTTTAGGCTTTATAGAGCTTTATCTCTGCTTCACACTGCCTATCGTTACCATACGTAGTCCGGTATTGGTCAAAACTTGATCAAAATGGTCAACAAACGTCAAATAGGTAAGGAAAGAAAGAGATAACGCTCTACAGATCCGAAATAAGGCGACGTCTAGGCCTCGTCGTCGTCGACGTCTAGGCCTCGTAGATGTCTAGGTCGATGTGCATTATTTCTTGTTGGACACTATAAATATATGCATATATAGACACACACATGCAACTACTCATCAACAGTTTGGCGTTCACGAGTAATATGGTACAAGGGCTATATTTCACTGGAACACGGTGGCGACGCCGCTATTAACAAAGTGTATACACCTCTATATAGAGTTACTCACCTGGTGACCAGCTCGCACGGGCGGAACAGAATGATACTGGTCGCGCCGCCACGCTGGTCGAAGTACTCGCGTCACCACTAATTACTACAGTGCTTTATAGTATCTCACTGACTCGGCCGCCAGTCCATTTTGGTGCTGTCGCTGTGGTGTGGCGACTCTGGTGCCTGTATGGTGTCTAGTTTGGTAGTTTACGGACTGGTTGCGCCGCCATGGTCTCCCGGTGGAATATAGCCGTAAAAGTTGTGTAGCTACCTATGCGGGCCGTGATGTTCCCTGGCGCAAGATGTCTGCGTAAAAAGGCTGGTGCTGGAGGAGCCGCCCGCCTTGAACAACACGGACTTGGCCAGCTCGAACATGAAGTGCGCCGACGCCTCCGACGGCTGGTTCGGCACGGACGGGTACAGACGTTTGCCTTTATATCTGCGCAAACACAATATTAAATAATACATATTTTTAATAAGCATAGCGTTCACAATACTATGATAAGTAAATACTGCAACATGTAAAAAATCATATAAAATTAAAGACTAAGTTCCTCTCACAATAAATATAGAATTATAAACTTCGGCAGCGATTGGTGTCGGTACGTCTCACTCGACTCACTTGGAATCCAATTCTCAGCAAGGGCGGGTACGTCGTTCGCGAGTGTGACGACGTATAACAATCGCTCTTGTATATATCAAATCTCACCTAGAATCCTTAACCCTGGGCAGAGGCGGGTGCGGCGTCTGCGAGTGCGAGGAGTGCGACGGGTGCGAAGAGTGCGACGCATGCGCCATCGCCGGCGGTGACGAACCGCCTTCGGACACCGTCAGCCGCTCCATCTCGCCCGCCAAAGGATACGCCGGACCCTGTCAATGGTTATGGTACAGTTTTGAACAATATGAATCCGATTACTTGTCATTCAGTGATATATTTAATATTAACCGATCGACTTAATAGAATAGCTTTTTCATACAAGGCACAGGACAGCGGTGAATGGTCCCGTTATTTCTGTCAAATAAACAAAACAACTTAGAAGTCAGGGGAGGCAACGCATTAGCATTAAAACCTAAAAACCTATGTGCTATTAGGCGCTCGCAGATGATCGACATCGTTTGATTGATTTCTAAGAGATGGAGTGGACCAGTATGGAATAGTGTTTCAAGCAAAAACCTGATTGTTCAAACAACCAAATTCTTGCGAGTCTGCAAGAAAGTTGCACCTGCACGCAAACATTATTTTTAAGATGTTTGCCCAAGCTTCGATGATTTAAGCGTCGAAATATTTCTTATAAATGTAATTTACTCATCACTTCTGAAATTTTACTGTGCAATTTGTGTGTTATTGCCGTTGTGTTTATTTAATTTATCTCTAAACACTCTTAAAGAAACAATACTCACCGTGGGAGCCAACGGAGGCGCCGAATGAGGCGGATGCGGCGGGTGTTGAACATGTGACGGATGTTGCACATGCGCAGGATGCTGCACATGAGACGGATGCGGCGCATGCGACGGATGTTGCACGTGCGACTGGTGTGGCACATGCGACGGGTGTGGCGCATGCGACGTATGTGGCACATGCGACGGATGCGGCGCGTGCGATGGATGCTGCGAGTGTGTCGCGTGGGAGTAGGGCGACTGGTACGCGCTGACTCGAGGGTTGTTCGTGTAGTACATGCTCACCATCGGCCCCTTCGTCAGTTGGTGGATATCGCGATCTAGGAGCTGTGATACACAGAGTTATAGTAAAAGTCATTATACATGTAAACTTATATAATACTTCACAGTGAATACTTTACATAATATACTAAAAACTGCTTTCGCAAAACAATTAATATAATTTGATATTACTTTATGCAATTAGGTGTAATTTTTTTAATAGAAATAAATGACATTTTAATGCCAAAATTATTAATCAATCACCCTGAACCACGGTTATAGTTTACTCGTATTTACAGCCCATATAAATTTGATTACAAACTTTATTAATTATTATTGTAAGAAATGCTGTCCATTATAAAAAAAAGACGCTACAAAATTGATATTTACGTTGCGTCTACGATCAAATTCATTATGATAATGCAAAAATAACATACCTTGTTCATGATCCTAGCCAGTTTCACTGGATCGTCTTTATAACACGACAAGAGTGTTAGGGCGAGTTCCCCGCGTTGCCTCCTAGTCCCCTCGCATAATAAAGGGTGTTCTGCTTCCGACACGTTCGCTTTCAAACCCAAAGCAGCCACCGCCGCTTCAAAGCCTAGGATCTCGTCAGCTGGTAACCGTGCCTAAGAATGAACTTTTATTTATGAATCTTGATAACAAAGATACAACATCAAATAGAGAAATTGAATTTCATTTTAATTGGATCAAAGTTTTTATGAAAAATGCAGCAATTTTATGAATCTTCATGGCGAAGTACATTGCGATTATAACGTAACGTAATAAATGGACGGTTGGAGAAGCGGAGCCGCCCTCGGATTTTCAGAGAATAGATTGTAAACTATTTTTTAAACCAGCGTTTCTCAAAGTGTACCCCACGGTGCCCTGGGGCTCCGTAACACTTTTGTGAGGGCTCCGCGAGAAATCTAGATACAATGAGAAAAATACACATCTTCTATCTATCAGTTTTTTTTTCTTATACTACTTGCGACAAAAGTTACAAAACTACGTTGTCTGTGAGTAACTCAGTGACGTAAAAGTTTTGTATTGATTATAGTAACTATACACTTACATTGTAACATAATTACGTATATTAATCTTTAATTAAAGAATGTACGTAAATTTTTCTTTTATTTTGGGGTTCCGTGAAAAATTTCGCTTACCAAAAGGGTTTCATCACCAAAAAAGTTTGAGAAACGCTAATTTAAACCATTAAGGCGTAACGAAGTTTGTGGGGACAGCTAGCTAAATTATATTATTAGGAAGAAAGAAAAGGTAACTGTTTGGAAATATCTTCTTAATTATCATCTCAATAACAACAAAAAAAAATTTATAAATATATTTTCTAAAAAAGATTTAATAATTTTTTGTAACTTTTACTTACCTGCTGTTTATTTTCCTTGTCAGTTGCAGACAACACCAGTACGTCGAACAAGAAACTTGCAAGTGCTATAGGCAGCAACGCAGGACCACGGTTCCTGCAATGTTATTGATAATTTAGCATTTACTAACACACATGTTAACATACTATCTCACAACTGACTTCGATAGAACAGGAAAATAATAAGATAAATGTCACAACTTCATCGTGTTCTGGAAATTCCAATATTTTATCTTTTGACTACTGGGTTGTATAAACAAAAAAAAATCTTTTAATAAGTTTGACTATGTTAAAGTCGGTCTCAGTTAAAAAAATAACTTGAAAAACAAGCCGTTACCATACTGCCAACTGTTTATTTTATGTTAGACTAACTTTATAACTTAATTCGTTTTTGAAAAGCCGAGCACATACTCTATCTCATAAGAAAAAAATAAATATTTTGATTGCCTAAATAAAAAAATCACTACTTATAATATCTTTCACTGATAATAACACCGCAGATTTCATATTGTACAACAACTAATCAGATACAAAAAAACTATTATTCATAATCGTATTTTAGCTAAAGTGTTGCTAATCTCTCCTTTGTCTTTTTCTATCCTTCACATTGGAATGATGCAACTGACAAAGACAAAACTTTCTATAGCTAAAACGTATCTAATATACGTTTATGAATAAGGAAGGGGGTAGGTCTTTATTCTCTGGAAGTTTACTTTCAAATGCTGTTGAACCCCCGTTCGAAGCCCTATTTAACACTGTTGGGCAGATTTTGGAAATACTGTGATACTGTTGTTTCATAACGAGTATTTGTCCTAGATTTCGAGTTATACGACTTCGAAAATAAAGAGTTGCACAAAATTTTCGAACTACCATTTTGCCTTCGCAGGAGTAGGAAGAATTCATCACCTCTAATGGTGAGATTCACAGACCGCACTACGACTTTACTTTGAGCAAAGTATGCTTAGAACTGTCAGTACAGTATGGGATTTGACAGTTAGAAGCGTACTTTGCTTGAAAGTAAAGTCGTAGTGCGGTCTGTGAATCTCGCCCTAAGTTTAACTTCTGCGTTGAAATATTTGTCAGACGGGGTATACAACAAAATTATACACAGACAACATTTAGTTTACGTAACTTCACGACTGTTATCCCCGAAGGGGTAGGCAGTGGTAAACGCATGCATTCAAGCATACATACCAACGCCTACGATTCGCCGGTTAAGTTTAAGCCCACAGGTGCGAAGCCTGTTGACATCTCCGGGCTCATTGCCAAATTCAGAGGTACTGGGAAACTTCCAGAAATTTGAAAAATCCAATAGAACCAGAGATAAAGGATTTTACACCACCGTCTGATAGCCCCCGACCCGGGAATTGAACCTAGGACCCCAGTACAGTAGTAGTAGCTTGCTACCACTAGGTTATTGAAGCAAGTTAACCCAGTGGTAGTAATTAAGGATTCTGCCCTCTACTCCGTATACCATGACCGTGCAAGAAGCGGTGTCAGACAAAAAAAAATACTTTGTATTGAAAAGTACCATGCCCACAAGAACGTTCCGTCACCAAACAACAACGTCTCGTGCCATTCACGGAGCGTCAAGAATTGTCGACGACCCGGTTAGTCCAGCGGTGCGAAACCACCGTTTGATTCGAAGGGTCGCGGGTTCGATCCCCGCACCGGAACAAATATTTGTATGGCCTACAGAAATTTGTTTCGGGTCTGGGTGTTTGTGTATGTGTTGTATGTCTACAACGGCACCCACGACACAGGTTTATACCTACTGTGGGGCTGTGAGTGTAAGCGTATTTTATTTTTTATTTTATTTTAATTGTCGCTGAGAATATTTTGCCGGTGCCGATACACGCTCCGCTCACAAACCGTAACGCATGTAGGTATGACACGCTGTTGATACGTTTTAGTAGGCATAGTAGTCCGTATTGTGTTAGTTTCCGCACTTGATACGGCCCTAGCTCGGTCATGGTGATACGATATAGTGGGCAGAGTCCTTAAACATTTAGTTTATCTTGCACTTACCTTAACGTGCCATCACGTATCTGCTCAGCCTTCTCCCGAGCCAGGGCCAACTGTTCGGCGCCTGTAGGCAGTCTCTTCAACAGCGCCACGAGCTCCGTCTCTTGGTTGTTGAGCTTCACTTCCAGAGCTTTAGTGCTGGCAGGCGGTCGAGCCATTTCCAACGCGTACAGACCCACTCGAAATGCTAACTCGTGATGCTCGCTGAATTCCGCCAGGACCTTGGGCGATATACAAAGCAATTTACAGTAATATTAATATAAAATGTCATTCTCAGAGATAAATGTAGAATATAAATAAAGATTCGAAGCAAGTTCTATACGTTGATTTGTACAGAATTAAAAACTGTTTAAGTATCAGTAGGACTCGCGCACGAAAGGTTCGTGCGCGTTCGGTTCGGGTTCGTTCTTTTGTTGTTAGGGGCGTTAAATATTTATTTTATTCTGTTTTTAGTGTTTGTTATTATAGCGGCAACAGAAATATTGGCAATCTGTGAAAGTTTCAACTGTCTAGCTGTCACGGTTCATGAGATTCAGCCTGATGACAGACGGACAGACGACAGTGGAGTCTAGATCCCGTTTTGACCCTTTGGTTACGGAACCATTAAAAATACGAATCGAAAGGCGTGCGAAAGGTGAGCACGCGAAGCGAGACACGAGATAAATAATTGTATCAGATGGCTTTCTATGCACGACGTTAAACCAAGAGCGATAGCAAGACGCGAAGCGAAAGCGAACCGTGACGGTGGTATTTACATATCTATGGATTTTTTTTTTTTCAGTCATATATCATATCAAGCGCGCATGGCCTCGCGGCTGGTGTAGATCACAAGCGATCTACTCGGTTAAGCATTACGGGCGCGGTCGGGAGTGTGATGGGTGATCGCTAGTGGCAAATTAAAATGCGCGTTTCCGTGCTTCGGAGGGCACGTTAAGCCGTCGGTCCCGGTTGCTATCGATAGATAGCAGTCGTTTAACCTTGGCGGAGGCCTTAAGGGCGGTTTTAAACGTCTGACAGCGGGTCAGCCACTAACCCGTAACTCCACCAACCCGCATCGGAGCAGCGTGGTGGAGCAGTAAGTTTCGGGCCTCCCCCAAAAAGGGGAGAGACTCATGCCCAGCAGTGGGACGTATAATGGGTTGCCATTAGTATTATATTACTAGCTGTCCCCGCGACTTCATCCGCGTGAGAATTTATGATTGTTCAGTATCTACCCGGACGAAGTCGTGGGCGCAGCTAGTATAAAAGTAGCCTTACTTTAAAAGTAGCGTTACTCCTTATTACATAAGCTATCTGCCAGTGAAAGTCCCGTCAAAATCGGTCCAGCCGTTCCCGAGATTAGCCAGAACAAACAAACAGACAGACAGACAGACAAAAATTGTAAAAAATGTTGTTTTGGTATGTGTACCGTGTATAAACACAGATGCATTTAGTAAAAAGCGGTTATTTTAATATTACAAACAGACACTCCAATTTTATTTGTTTGTATAGATTATAATCTACCCACAATCTAGGACAAGAACCATATAGAGGAGGATGAACGGTGTGGTATACTAACGGTGGCGAGGAAGGCGCACTTGGCGAGCGTGGCGGAGGCGAGGCAGGAGAGGCGGTGGCTGGCGGCGCACAGGCGCGGCGAGGGCAGGTGGCGGCGCCGCGCGCGCTTCGCCTCCGCCGCCGCGCTCAGGGCCGCCGCCCCGCCCGCTCCGCCCGCCGGACCCACTGCAAATCATCGTCGCTATTAATCATAGAGCAACACGTGCCACCGGCTGCGGCCATAGAGCAACACGTGCCACCGGCTGCGGCCATAGAGCAACACGTGCCACCGGCTGCGGCCATAGAGCAACACGGGCCACCGGCTGCGGCCATAGAGCAACACGGGCCACCGGCTGCGGCCATAGAGCAACACGTGCCACCGGCTGCGGCCATAGAGCAACACGTGCCACCGGCTGCGGCCATAGAGCAACACGTGCCACCGGCTGCGGCCATAGAGCAACACGTGCCACCGGCTGCGGCCATAGAGCAACACGGGCCACCGGCTGCGGCCATAGAGCAACACGTGCCACCGGCTGCGGCCATAGAGCAACACGTGCCACCGGCTGCGGCCATAGAGCAACACGGGCCACCGGCTGCGGCCATAGAGCAACACGTGCCACCGGCTGCGGCCATAGAGCAACACGTGCCACCGGCTGCGGCCATAGAGCAACACGGGCCACCGGCCGCGGCGGACCGGAGGGGAGTAGCCATAGCGTTTATTACCGATGCAAAACAGTCTGTCATTTGTCAGCGGGGGGAAATGCGTGCGACACGCACGCACACTACAAAAATCGTCTATTACTACGAAACTCACACCTTGACTTTAACAAAATACAGAAACAATTTCACGCACACATTTAAACTACACTAGGCGACGGGTATAGGCTTGTACTTTGACAGAGGGGAAAGCCTGCATATGGCTACTCCCCTCCGGTGTTGCTCTATGGCTGCGGCGGACCGGAGGAACAGAATAAAAACATACAGAAGTCAATCTCATGTATGTACTTCACTTTTCATGCCTACGCTTCCTTTTTTCAGCTAAGCGGTACGCCCCCAGGCGAACAACTCTATAGAGGGAGTTTTGGGGGAAACCTTGAAAGAGGCGTGTGGTGCTATTATTTTATTTCATTTTCTTGGTGGTTGGTGGCATTTTATTTGATATAGATTTATTACAGTGCCCATGTATAGTGAAATAGAATAACAATGCAATAACACGACCTTTCTGGTTGCCGCCAAAACTTAATTACAAATGTTCTGGTAAAGTAGCCATCGTTTTACTCGAATTAGTGACTATGACTCTGACTGACGGACTGATAATTAATTGTCTGACCGACTTTTACGCTGCTTCTTACGAACACGAAATATCGTCTTACTTGACACTGGCAACTCGCGTTATAGCGAAGCCATTACAAACACAAAAAAAACTGTATAGAACTTTGTTGGAAGCGGCGACTGGTTGCGCCGCCATAGAGCCCCGGTGAAATAATGCCCTTAAATTCAACATCTGTTGTATTTTGTGTAGTGGGTATCTGTATTAAATTAATGTATAATCTGTGATGCTCTCTCTTGTTCCTGTATATCCCGGGCTATGTAACTATAGTCCCGACAATTTAACCATTTTGTTAACATAAGTAATATATGTGTTTCATTTACGACAACCCTGCATTATTTCCTACATTAATTGCGTTTTTGAAGTGAAAACTTCTTTAGCATTGTTGAAAACCGAAGCAACAAAAAAGCGACAGTTAAAAGAGAGAGACACATAAATTGATAAGATTCAACTTGGAAGAAAATGAGATGGGAAGCATTCTCTTATGAAAATTTTTGAAGGTTTCACTTTTACCACGTGTGTATTACAATTTTATTTTGAAAATCACAAATTGTTACTAAGTAAAATCTTTGAGGGAGCCATTTACAGACCGCACTACGACTTTTTCTTGGAGTTGAACTTATTAAATTATTATAATACTACATAATGATAGTATTGAACTCTTAATTTACGTTAGTCTCGAGTTAAACCGTGTTACCACCACCGCCTAGTTTAAAGATAAAAATATATAAACATTACCTAACGCTGGTGGTCTGGCCAACAAGTCTCTAGCCAGACGGGCCCCGAGCGCGCAGGCGTCGCGAGCGTGTCCGTGAGCGTGAAGTCCCTCGGCGCGAGCGAACGACACTTCCCACCGGCAGCCCCAGCCGCCGCTCGCCGCGCTGCCCACGCTACCGCTACCGCTACCCGCACCGCCATCGCGACTGGTGCCCTGAGGATACATTTACTAGTGTCATCATTATCATCATTTCATCCATAAGATGTCCACTGCTGGACAAAGTCCTCCCCCAAAGATTTCCACAACGAACGATCCCGGGCCGCCCTCATGCAATCATTGCCCGCGACCTTCACGAGGTCGTCGGTCCACCTCGTGGGGAGCCTGCCTACGCTTTGTCTTCCGGTACGCGGTCGCCACTCCAGAACTGTTATGCCCCAACGGCCGTCAGTTCTGCGAGCTATGTGCCCGCAGAACGACGGTAGATTTGCTAGTGTACGACAAGGAAAAAACATGTATTGTGCGGGTCAGTAGTAGCCTAAGAGCTAAGTAGTTTTTGTTTTACGCAACCTCTTCCTGACATCTTGTGGTTGAAATTGATTCAAACGGAGCCTGAGCATGATCTCTAAAAAGTGTTTTTTTTTTTAAGTACCAAATGTCATTAACAAGCAGGCAGCGCACGTGGATGTTAAGTGATGACTGCAGCCTAAAGATATCTTGCACAAAAACCAGAGCTAAAAAATACAGATACGGTGGCACCCCTGGGATCCAAGTTATTATGTCTATTGATAGTTATTTTGGGACCATACATCACCATTTAACCAAAACACAATAATGCTGAATAGTCCTAGTCCTGGACTAGAACGCTTTGACGGCAGATAAGTATTTTTTTAAGTATATTAATAATAATATAAAACAGTATTTGAACATATTTGAACATTTTTTGGAATCATAATTATTTATATAAATAATTATGATTCCAAAAAATGTTCAAATACCGTTTTATATTATTATTAATATACTTAAAGGTAAGCGGCGCATACTTGAGAGCGCGTGAAATTAACAATTATAAAACAGGTATAAATAATAAATTTTTTAAGAGTCTCTATTAAGAAAACCAAAAACTTGTGGGGGACAAATTGGCTTACACCAAAATGAAAATACAAGTCTGCATCGATATTAAAAAATGGCTTGTATTTTGGGTTCTTCAATAATTTTTCTATTCTAACTTAATCACTAGCTTACTTCACTACGTACTAGCTAACTAGCGAATCAGGGGGTCTGGTACTAATCTACACTATCACTGACTGGCAATACCTTCACGGTCTGGAAGCACTTTTCTTGCTGAGAATCGAACGAGGACTAATTGACTATTGTATAAAGAATTAAAAAAATATATATATTTAATTATTTTTTTTTAAATATTTTTTATGGGTCAAAAGTACCCAAATTTGAGATTTTTCGAACCTTTAAAAAATCATATCTCTAAAAATATTAACTTTATCGTGAAAAGTCATAGGACTTTTTTTATTCGTATTTCAATAAAGAATATAAAAAAAATGTTGAAAAATAACAATTTCTTGCAATTGTTTAAACAATTTCAGTTTAAACAATATGGCACGGGGTTGCCCCATGGCAACATGCATTTATATCATCAATAGGACAATTTAAAGAGGATCGCATTAAAAAAATTGAGGTGGAATAGTTTTCGGTACTCATGCGCCGATTCCTAATGGACTAAGACACCTCTTGACACGTCAAAAACAAACAAAATAAATTAGAGTGAATAATGATATATATGTCAAACAAGCTAAAAAAATATATGTATTGTCGAATATCAGATAGAAGAATATCACTAAGATAAAACTAAATATAATATACTAGCGGCCCGCCCCGGCTTCGCGCGGTGCAATGTTGGCTACCCTCTCCTATTCGTCTTAGCGTGATGATTATACATAGATATAGCCTAAAGTCTTCCTCGATATCTTTTATAGTTTAGGCAGCGTACGCAAAATAAGTAACTTTTCTGGTTGTTTTTTTACACCTTGTGTCTGAAAAACCCAAATATCTTACGGAACCCTATTTTTTCCAAAATAAAATATAGCCTATGTTACCCGTGGATAATGTAGCTTTCGAATAGTGAAAGAATTTTTTAAATCGGTCCAGTAGTTATTGAGCCTATTCATTACAAACAAACAAACAAAAAAATATTACCTCTTTATAACATTAGTTTATATGTAAATAAGTATATCAGTAGAATGTATACCACACTAGCAGCAGTTGTTCCGTTAACGTCAGATATTCGCCTGGCGGCAGCGGCGTCGTAGAAGTACATGTTGCAGTCGTCGTCCGACACCGAGTCGTCGTTGGACACGCGGCGCGCGGCGTCGTCCGACGAGCCGGGCGGCGAGCTCGACTCCTGCGAGTCCGTGTCGCCGCCGCTCTGCTGCAGGATCTCCTCCTCGTTTTCACAGAAACCTTATCGAAAATAATACAGTCATGAAAGATAACAGTCTTGAAGAGAATGATGAAGGTAGACGAGACACGAGAGGTATGTCAGGACCGGGATATCTGGCGCTCTACACTCTCTGCCCACCCCGTTAGGGACCCGGCGTGAAGATACATACATACATGAAAAATTCCATCCATAATCCATATAAACAAGTTGAACACGTACAACTGAACAAATTTAACTGCCTCAGTAGCCTAGTGGTAGCAGGCCACTGCTACTACATTGGAGTCCCGGGTTCGATTTCCAGGTCGGGGTCTATTAGAGATAAGGGTGTAAATAATTGGATTTTTCAATTTTCTGGAAGTTTCTCAGTACCTCGGAGTACGGTAATGTGCCCGGGGATGTCAATAAGCTCGCCACCTGTTACATACCATGCATTTACCTACCCCTTCGGAGATTACAGGCGTGAAGTTACGTTGAACACATACAGACAATTAAATAAATAAAATACGCTTACACTCACAGCCCCACACTAGGTGTAAACCTGTATTGTGAGTACCGTTGTACACACACGACGCATACACAAACACCCAGACCCGAACCAAATATCTGTAGGATCGAACCCGTGAGCCTCGGTTAAAACGGTCGTCACACCCCGTTGGACCAAATGGCTCGTCAATTTGTGTGTATTGCATTGTGAAACCAATATTATTTTGTATGAAAAGTAACTTACTAAGAAATGTATAATCCTGCTTCTTCTAGCCTACTGGACAACGCTTTAAATAGAAACCTATTTAATCAAATAAAAAGGAACGGATACCTCGCAATATACTGACACTGCCTACAGCCTACTGACTACTGACATCCAGCAGAGGACGCAGTGTATATCGGAACCCTAAATAACCCAAGATTAAAGATTGTAAGAAGACAAATCACCTTCAGATGAAACACTCGAATGATTGCCGTCGCTCGGACCAGCGTCAACGTTAGGTTTGCTGGAACCTTCGCCAGAGCCGCACGGCTAAAAATTAAATAATATACATACGTATAGAACATTGAATACCATGTCCCTTTATGTCACCAAAATGAAAAATTCGGGCACAAATTTTCTAGTACATAGGTACAGAGACAGACTAGCATGTTTTGTAAGCACGTGACTAACTAAGGCATCAACATTCACGTTAACATAACATCAATGGGATTTGCATGCTTGCTTCTTTTTCAAAAAAAACAAAGTGAATTAGTTGGGAGTTACTCCAATTTTAAATATGCATATTTTTAAATCGTATAATGAATTATTTTGTAAAAAAAAATACCATCAGATAATATATTTACTAACTTGATTGGACGGACCAGGCATCGCGATGTCGACGTTGATGCGACTATTCCTGTGCACCATAGTGCGGTGTCCTTGCATCGACGGGTCGGGGTTTGTTAGGCGGTAACTCAGAGACATCTCATTGTTCAGTACTGCTTTTGAGGAGTTAACCTGAAATTAAAAAAAAACAATTAACATGCACATAAGTACAGTAAAAATTATAACTAGAAATAGAATGCAGTGACCAAGGTAGGCACCAACGCATTATAGCAGCCAAGCATTGACCAACGGTGACTATATTTTTATTTACATTATGCATGACTCGATACCGAAAACATCAAAGTATGCGTGAAATAATATGAAGAATCTATGTTTGTGTAAACCCAAAGTTACAATACATCCTGTGGATGGTCTTGTCAACAGAAACTACTTACCTGATGAACACTTTCGTTCTGTTTATCCGTGTGCCGGAATATAGTGAACGGGCTGTGGTACAGCGGGTTCAGGTCTTTCGTGTAGGTGACGCCGGGTATGGGGTAGTCGTCCCACTCGAGGAAGCAAGCCTCCATGGCGGGTTGGAAGCCCGGGAACACTTCGCTCTCGCTGATGCCGTTGATGTAGGGAGGGTGCGAGTGGGCGCGCGAGTGACGAGCGTGAGAGGTACTTGTGCTCATGTGGTTGTTGCGGTTCTTTGCAACCTGTGATTTTAAATAAGTAATAATGTAAAAAATGTACGTAAAAAAATTTACGTAAAAAAAAAACATTAAAAAAACACTTCTTCAACTTTGCTCACAGTGGAACCACCGTACTGGAAATTGAGATCATGTAAATTACTTAATTATAACCTATACCAAGTTCAGAGGCGCGTCCGCCTATTGACATAGCTGTCAAAGTCATGAATGATTTGACAGCAATGACAATGAAAGACAGCAATGTCGATAGGCGGACGGCCCTCAGGTATGGTGGCAATGTATGTCCTGTATTTTCTGAACCAAAAATCTTATACCTTGTACATAAATTACGTGTCACAGTGTTTGTCCGCGATGGACTCCTAAACTACTAAACCGATTTTAATCAAACTTGCACACCGTGTGCAGTTTGATCCAACTTACCAGATAGCGTACATCTCAATTTATAGTTGAAATATTATGCAAGTACCTAAATTTCACCCGTGCGAAGCCGGTGCGGGCCGTTAGTTTAGTATAAATTTACCAGCCACCAATCTGAACATATTTTTATAATATCGAGTCAGATTTGTTTTGTTATTGCTACCCAGATTCATACTGCTGCACGGAAGATAACATCACACATGAAGCTAATAAGCGCAGTCAATATCAAAACATAAATGACATCCCACCAAGAATTACTGGTGGTAGAGCTCCAGTGACGGAGCTCGCGGACGTAGGCACCACCGCATTACCTAATATACTTGCCGCTAAATGGTAGTGTTCAGCACTGTCGTGTTCCGGTCAGGTGGTAATGTTCGGCCCTGTAATATCCGGTACAGAGGCATAACACCTTAGGCCTCAGGAGTGGCAACGCATCTGCATTTTGAGGTCTGGTCGTTGTGTGGGTGTTTATAGGATGCAGTCATCACTTAACATCAATGTGAACTGCATGCTTGTTTGCCACTTTTATTACATTAAAAAAAAAGGAAACAATTCTATTGACAGTGCAAGACACAGATGTTCAAATAATGTGTTACCTGAATGTTTGTTTCTCGTAGAAATAATATTTTGTTTGCGGATATTAATGTTTCTGTATACTTGAAAGAGAGTTATTCTTTCTGAGATGGTAATGATTATCTACACTTCTACACTAATATTATAAAGAGGAAAACTTTGTTTGTTTGTTTGGTTGTATTGAATAGGCTCAATAACTACTGGACCGATTTTAAAAATTCTTATTTGTTAATTCTTAAATCTTATTTTGCGTACGCTGCTTAAACTATCAAAGATATCGAGGAATATCTTCACTATTCGAAAGCTACATTATCCACGGGTAACATAGGCTATATTTTATTTTGGAAAAATAGGGTTCCGTAAGATATTTGGGTTTTTCAGACACAAGGTGTAAAAAACAACCAGAAAAGTTACTCATTTTGCGTACGCTGCCTAAACTATAAAAAATATTTACACCCGCGCGAAGCAGGGGCAGGCCGCTAGTCAATAAATAAATAGAAATAATAATCCAACTGATAGAATACTTACTTTGTCGAGCACTTTCATATGCCATTGCGTAAACTGTTCGTGCAAGGTATCCCTCTCGTGTGGAGCCAGAGCCGGATTCAAAGCAGCCAGGCGCCATAGCACTACCACCTGTTTAGCAAAAACAAATGTTTTTTTATAATTAAAAAAAAAATACCATTTTTGTAATCAAAATATTCCAGGCCATTCAACGCGTCTTTTTAATTATCTAGTTCTATGATAAACCACAATAATTAAGGATAAATCTTTTTCAATGAAAAACAGCAGGACAGTGATTAATTAGGTATATATAATCAGAATCAAATAATTTAGTGACTGACAAATACTAACGAAGTCAATTTTTTTTAACCGACTTCGAAAAAAGGAGGAGGTTCTCAATTCGTCCGGATCTTTTTTTATGTATGTTCACCGATAATTCGGAAACGCCTGTACCGATTTAAATAATTTTGGTTTTGTTTGAAAGGGTGTTGCTACAATAAGTCATACACAGCTACTATAACTAATACCGAAGAATACCGGAACATTGCGAACATAGCCAACTCCAAGAGCTGATAACGCGTGATTTTGGGCAACACAAGTACACCTTTAGGGGCATCCATAAAATACGTCACGCCAAAATAAGCCTTTTCTGACCCTCTCCCCCCCATTGTCACGCTGCGTCACAATATCTATGACCCCCCTAAAAATATAACGACATAAAAACTAACCCCCTTATTCATAAACGTACATTAGATACGTTTTAGCTATATAATGCTTTGTCTTTATCAGTTGCATTGTCAAATGTGCAGAATAGTGATGTAACGAATATCAATTTTTAGACATTCGCGAATGCGAATGCGAATGCGAATATCTGACGTTGATATTCGCGAATGCGAATGCGAATGCGAATATTCACTTTCGAATTTGGCGCCATTTGTCTATGACTATATTTTGACAGCTTACTCGGCGCGCGAGTCCCTCACACGCCAATCCGAACAACGCCGAAAGATAGTCCGCAGAAATACAAAAAAAATGAGGTTAGAGTGAGTTTAATGATTCAAGATGAGTAAATCAGTTTCTAGTGAAATATTATGGACCTACGTAAAATAACGTAGGTACCTATATCAATAATAACAAGGTATAATAAGTTGAATAATGCAATATTATCTTGTTTGATATTAATATTTTAACTTCAATAAAAGAAGATGATAATTTTCTCTTAAATGGAAGTAGATTTTTGTAAGAACTTTAACTACATTAAGAGAGAATATGTTTGACAATTATTATTCCAAGTGTGTTTTTTGTTTTTATGTAAAATACGTTTTATAGCGGTTATCTTTTCTGTTATTATTCTAGGTTGAAAATAGAAAAAATACTTTAAGTTCAAAATAGTAGACAATTAATGAAAAGATTGATTAAAGTATAAGAGAAGAATTTGTTTTTGTTTGATACTGTTAAACATTATTTTTTCCGTAAAGGCACCATAGACCACATTCATACGCTGCGGCAGGTTACACAGAAGACAGAATAGTATAACCAGCTCCTATGTCTAGCGTTCGTGGACTATGAGAAAGCCTTCGATTCGGTTGAGATTTGGGCTGTGATACAGTCACACCATAGGTGTCAAGTTGACTACCGATACATCGAGGTGCTGAGGAGCTTGTATGAAAACGCCACCATGTCGGTCCGGTTTCAGGATCAGAACTCGAAACCTATCCAACTGGTGGCGAGTTGTGAGACAGAGAGCTGTAATATCTCCGAAACTGTTCACCACTGCATTGGAAGACGTCTTCAAGCTTCCGAACTGGAAAAGACTCGGCATCAATGTTACGGGGAGTTCATCTCCCAACTCCGGTTGGCAGATGATATCGTAGTCATGGCTGAGACCCTGGACGACCTTAGTACAATGCTCAATGACCTCAGTAGGGCCTCCCAACGGGTAGGCCTTAAAATGAATATGGACAAGACGAAGATCATGTCAAATGTCCACACCCACTCCTGTTATGCTCCTCGAGGGTACTACACTCGAAGTTGTTGACGATTTTGTATACCTGGGACAAACGGTCCAGTTAGGTCGGTCCAACTTCGAGAAAGAGGTCAATTGCCGAATTCAACTCGGTTGGGCAGCGTTCGGGAAGCTACTATATCTTCTCGTCCGACTTACCGCAGTGTCTAAAGAAAAAGGTCTTTGACCAGTGTGTGTTGCCAGTGATGACTTATGGGACAGAAACGTGGTCGCTCACTACGGGCTTCATAAGAAGGCTCAAGGTCACTCAGAGAGCAATGGAGAGAGCTATGCTTGGAGTTTTTCTGCGAGATCGAATCAAAAATGAGGGAATCCGCATGAAAACCAAAGTTACCGACATAGCTCACCGAATAGCGAGACTCAAGTGGCAGTGGGCAGGACACATAGCTCGAAGAATTGACGGCTGTTGGGGCAGAGCAGTTCTCGATTGGCAACCGCGTACCGGAAAACGAAGCGTAGACAAACCTCCCACGAGATGACTTGGTGAAGATCGCGAGCAATCGCTGGATGAGGGCGGCCCAGGACCGTTCGTTGTGGCATTCTTTGGGGGAGGCCTTTGTTCAGCAGTGGACGTTATTTGGCTGAAATGATGATGATGATGAAACATTACTTATTTTTTGTTTCGTAAATTCTAATGCAAAGTTGATTATTACATTACCAAACCAATATCAAGTATTAAAGTGAAGTCTGATTACAATTAATGTAATAAAAATCAATAAAACTGTATTTGCAAGTCAATGTGAATTAGAAGGTTTAGGACCTGTTTCACCACTTACTGATAAAGTCCCTGATAATCTATTAGGAACTTATCAATACATATATATTAAGACTGTAAAAATCGAGTGTCTGTAGGTATATATTTAATATTTTTCCCAAAAACTGATAGTCCCGATTAAAGAAGAGTAACAAACAGAAACAAAAAAAATGCTGTTATTTCGAAATAATAAATTAACCGGGCGTTTGATGGCGAAACAGAAAAAAGTTTTCAGAAATCTTTACCTGGAGGATAGCATTTAACGTCAGACTGTCCATGTGATTTTGTAAAAATGTTATAAAAACTAGTATTTCTTTGTTTAATTTACCTTTTTGTTATTGACATCTTTTTTTTTTCGGATGTACATATTCGCAAAATATTCGCATAAATTTTTGCGAATGCGATTGCGAATGCGAATGTCAAGAAACATGCGAATATTCGCGAATGCGAATGCGAATGCGAATATTCGTTACATTACTAGTGCAGAATAGAAAGAGACAAAGGAGACACTAGCAACACTTTAGCTAAAATACGTTTATGAATAAGGGGGTACGACCCTGACTACTTACCACATCGAGCTTAGGATCAATCGGCTAGTTTGGAGTTAGTAGAGCGTTATCTCTGCTGCACACTGCTTACGTAAGCACTAATAGCCCGGTATTGGTCGAAACTTGATGAAAATGGTCGACAAACGTCAGAAAGATTGTGTGCGAAAGAGATAACGCTCTACAAAGCCGAAATAATCCGAAGACTCGACGAATCTTCTAAGGTCGATGTGCAATATATCTTGCTGCGTACTGTAGTATTATTACATATTCTCTGGCAATACAATGACGAGCTCCTAAATGGAGTTAGAGTTTCTACTTTCTAAATTATTTTCCTTAAAATTTCGTCATTCAAGCAATTGCACGACGTACGATTCTGTAACCTTTCTACTATCTCATACTAAGTGTATGGGAGTGTTCAATATAAAAAATGATTATTTCTTGTTTTATTATTAAAAAGTTATTATTGACATTTTACTCATTAGGTAAAGAACTTTCGATATCAGTTTAAAAGTTTTTTTATATCTGTAATAGTTACGAAATAATCGCCTGTGCACACTTAACGATTACATCCTGTATAGCTCAACCGAATTATGGCACGTCATGGTACGTATATCAGTATATAGCAGCCAATACTGACCTCATCGCAAAGCGAAGAGCAGGCGTGTTGCGCGGAAGAATTTCCGCCACTATTGCCGTGCTTGCCGCCGCCACCGCCCCACGCCACCAACGCCGCCTTTGTTGTGTACCACCACACGATGATCTGCAACAGTGATTAAGTAAAAATCCTTTGTGGTTATCACATAATATGTGAAAATCGATCGCACTGTTTGAAATGGAACGTCAAATTGCAATGCGTTGATGTGACAATACACGTCTATAGTTTCCTTCTGGGTTACCAATTTCGCACCACACTCGATAGAAAAATCCATGGCAATGCACATCTTTGTGTCCAAAATCTCAGTTATCAACTAAATGTTACAAAGTCCCTTTTTGCAAAAAAAAGTCTCTTACCTGTTCACAAGCCATGACCTCTTCAGTGATGATCTCCAATAGAGGTATAGCATTTCTGTCGTTTCGTTTGAACATTTCTCTCACGATGGAGAGCAAATTCCACATGCCCTCGGGCTCTCTGCCGCGGAGTGGCCTCAAAAGAGACGACCATTCTGCTGCAGCCGGGGGAGCGCTTGTGCTCAAATAATTCACGTCACTAGAAATAAGCTTTCGTTAAATTTAAGAAAAATAAATAGCCAAAAGGAGACGCCCGCAAAATCGTTACTGATTAACCCATTCCACAGTACATTTTGTAATAGTTAACAATTAGCGATCTAACTCAACTTAACTCTTAATTATTAGCAATTCAAAAAATGCTTGAATTGTAAATTATTTATTTTATAGCAATTTGAAAATGCCATAATTTGTACAGTGTTAACATCTGGGCCCAGAAATGGAACAGTATCAATCTCCTTTACTAATTCAAATATTGCAGCATAGGTCCTGTCTGAATTAATGTTTTGCTTTAATACATTTTCACTTACACATGTAAATAATATGTCTGATGTAACAGAGAACAAGTTATAGCAAAGTTTATTGAAAACTGAAAATAAGACGGTAACTTAGGCCCTACAATACCATGTTTCTTACCTAAAAACGATTGGGGCCGGAACACAAAATTTGACTAATATTTTATTGATATTGTTGTGCAATGTCTTCTCATCAAGAAACCATGACGTATATTCGTAAGCCGACGCCCCAGCGGTGGGATCGGGTGCGCCGCATGTCGTGTTTATTTGGTTGGGCTGAGCCGACAACAACTCATCCAGTATCCGTTGAGCTGTGGGTAGGACTTGTCTTGGAAGTTCGGATATGAGGTATTGTGCAAACTTCTGTAGTTGATCTCTTCGTAATCTCTGAAGTGATTCCGAGACTGGCGCTCTCAAACATACTTGTGTTGGCTGTAAAATTAATATTCATAAATAATTGTAATTCATACAATTTATGTTAAATCTAAAGTGCATGAAATCTGACTCATACACATATTAGTCATAATACCAATTAGTATTTTCTTGCACAAGAGGAAAGGTAACAAGTTCATAATGAAATCTGATTAACTATAGTAGTAGGACGAAGCGAAATGATTCATCTTTCATTGTTATTTTCAAATGTTTTGACAAAAAAATGTAATTTTAAAATAAAAATATCTCATATTTTATTTTTAAAGAAAAATGGAAAGAAAAATTTGACTTCAGACGAAACTCGAACTCGCGACCTACTGGGAATCTAGTCCAGCCGCTCTTCCAATTGAGCTACTGAAGCCCTGCTCGATTTGTCAAATCTTTCCTTCACATCTATTGCATTGCTTTATGGTAGCAGCAGCGCCATCTATTACCAACTATGCTAGTTAGGCAACCGATATAATAGACTTTTCAGTTTATTGAATATCGTAAAGAAGTCGCTTTTACCCTTAATAATAGCCTGAAGTCAAATTTTTCTTTCCATTTTTCTTTAAAAATAAAATATATTTCACAAGCATGTGTTAATGTGAAATAATATAAAACAATTATCTCATATTATGTTAGGTCTACTACAAAACGAAATTAAAGGTACTTACTAAATGTATTCTGTACAAACAGACAGCAACTATATGTGAACACCAATGCGCTGTCGAGGAGCAGGTACAGTTACATGATGAAATCCTTTGTCTGTCAAATGTTACAGCCACATTGAATTGTGCTCTTGGCATGGTGAGTGTAACTGTTGCTGATAAATGGAAGCCTGAAATAAATCACACCTAACTTTAATGATAACCTCTTAAAATTCTCTTAAGTTCTCTGAATTTCTTAAACAGTAACCAGTAGCAGGTTGAGAGTCGTAGGGTATCATGACTCTCCCCCTCACCTCTAAATCGGACAAGTTGAAATTCATTAATTCTTACAAAGTCTTAAAATCACATAGGTATACAGCAAATTTTCGGAATCGCACGCGCTATACTTGACCACTACCTTCAGACATAGCAAAGTACAAGAAATTGTTGTATGTAGTCAGTCATGAACCATAGTATATTGTAACACTACATCTGGATTGAACCATTCATCTTATATAAAAATCATCATAGAACATACAAGAAGGCAACTTATTTAGATTATTAGATTAGAAGTGTAACTTTAATTTGTATAGGATCATTCAGAATAAGCATTGCATGTTCTTGAAAGAAGTACTGAGCGTGATCATTGACCGCTTATTAGGGTTCTCAAATAAAATAATCTATTTTTAAACTTCATTTGAAAAATAATGAAGTATCGTATAAAACCTTGACACAGATGAACATCTTGTTGGAGCATTCTGCGACACCTAGTATAAATGTTTCAAAATCACACTTACCGATTTGTAAAACATCTTTAACTGCTCTGTCTCTAAACAGATGTTCTCCTCTCTGGAACTCATCTGCAGAACCATTAGCAAGACAGGAGTATAAACGGATGTCATCTTCACTATCGGGGAAACTCCAAAAGGCAATCTGGAGCTGTAGTTGTTCTGGCACAGGTGGGTAAACATGTTCAACCAATTCAAATGGTATATGACATGCTACACATTTTGCTGCTAATTCACTTAGTGTAGATACTGTTTTATCTGTAAAAAAAATTCTTCTGATTATAAACAAAAATCTTTATTGAACAACTGAGAACTGAGTGTTGACTGTAGAAAGTGAATCATAATGATTTACAGAAAAAATGTGTAAGTATATGTCTATCAGTAAAATACTCTATCATAGCTCAAATTTTCAATATAGGCCTTTGTCTATCTCTACATAATGCATAAATATAACAGAGACAGCATTAGATTAAATGTTATCTAAAATTGGAGTTCAGCATTCAGCCATATCTTTCATAGTCATCAACATCCAAACGGGTGTTTTAAATTATTTGTGTTGTACTAACTACAGTTCAGCAGTGCTATTTAGTTGCAGCAATAAGGAGTACTGGATGTTTAAACCTGTATAATTCTAATATGGATATGAGAGAAAAGTATATGGTTGTATTATAAGAGTTTTGATAAATAAGTCAATTAGGTATTTACAGTTGTGAAAAGTAAAAGTTAAGGATTTTCTCAAATTCACAAATCAGTGACATACAGCCATTAAACCTTTCTCTAGACACCTATTACAAAGCAAGCAGGTTTCTGCCAATGCATATGACAAATCTAGCATATAATATCCACCATCCCAAAATGTTTGTTTAGTACCAACCGCTTCTGTGCCCTGAGAGTATATGCATAAAATTGTTGAAACTAAATTGAGTGTGATAAGCATATTTTTAATAAATATTAATAATGTTCTACTGGCAGCAGGGCGTGATGACCCCACCGCCCACTAGTGCAGTGAGTTAATTAAAATGACGTTGTGTAGTGTAAGATTGTGCAGTAAAGCCTTTAACACTTCTAGTTTAAATTAAGATGGTAATCCTTTTTTTTTATTGTCATCAAAAAATAATACAGAATAAAATTTAAGGTAATTCCAATTATGCTGGTCATGGTTTGCTCTTTGAGATAAGATTAAAACTATCCCAGAGTACTACTTTCTGTACCAATATATTATTATATTGAAACAAGAAAGGGTATTCTCCAACATGATGCATACCTATTGCGGGTAAGATCCTCTCTCAAGGCCCATCATTACTGAAAACTTGTAATTGTTTCTTTTTATACAAATGTGTATGAAAATAAAATATATTATAATAATATGATGAAAATGCTTTACAGAATTCTGAATAAAATAAGCGAATAAAGTATAACAGATTACTGTATCCTCCTGTATTTAAATAAAATGAAATATGATATCAATTAAATTTTACATAATAAAAAAGAAACTTAATTTTTGTACATAAATATCATTACAATATCCATTATGGATGTGGTTACATATTGAACTGATTTATATAAAAACAAATGCTAGTTGAGAGCTTCAGTAGCTTTACATTTTCTATATACACTATGGATTCTGAAAATAACTATTTATAACATCACAAAACAGATCTATTCTAAGTATTTTGTAATTACTAAAACACCAATCATTGACTAACTGCCATATGTTACTTAAATCAGAATCAGTGAAAGTTGTGAAAGTGCAACTACAAACATGCACATCAGTTCAATAAATAGTGAATGAATACAGCTTATAGCAAACACAAGACAAAGAAAAGGATGCAGTAAATGGCAGCAGGTATTTGAAACTAAAGGTATTATTATTAACTGCTCTGGCAAGTCAAAGGTAAATGACTCCACAGCACCTGTTCATCTTATCAACACACACAATGAAATCTACTACCTACATATATCACATTAAATCTTTCAAATAAATAACAACAGAAACATAATACTACACACTTATCACAGAAAACTACGCTTTATTCGCACGCAAACGGGTTTATTGTTGGAAACGTGGGGATTACGACCTATTTATATTTCGGTGTATACATCGAGACAAAGGATCAGCTGTAATGTTACCTAGAACAGGCTTTTTCGTCGAACGCGGTGCCCCAAATGAGTTTTGAAAGTTGGGTCTTCGCCATCCTCGCCAATTGTTGCAAAGACTCTCCGGCTCGGAGCTCCAGCTGCACAGGGAATCCTCCTCGAAACGTTCAGAGTCCTCGAAACTGAAATGGTCTCCCTCCTCCCAGTCGAGCAAAGGCGAACCCACGTCAACCGGGGCGCCTGGACGACCCCCTTTTCCATTATTATTTGATGCCCCCGCCACTTTATCTCGATTTATTGAGATATTTCCAAAATAATTCGCTGGATGACTTCAGCGAATCACGACAGGGGGTATCCACGGTCACTAAATGGACATACTCCTCTTGATGCTAAAGGTTTTATGTAATAAGATAAAATCTTTCAAAAATGAGATGCAAGGAAATAAAATACATCACAATACTGTAAAACTAAAGCACTTCCTAGTCAGAAATCAAATGTTCCAAATAAATTCCAATCGAGCACAATAACAAATATGGCCGAACAACGTCCCGTTCCCGTCCCGTCCCGCGACCCGACCCGACCGCAGTCACAAAGCTCATTTACCTATCATTTCATCTAAGTTTCGTGACATTTCAACAGATGGTGCTGAACACAATAATAAAAATAATTTTTATTTAATTTTAATAGGTACGTACAATTCAAATTATTTTAATTTTATAGCATATTTGTCAATGAATATAATCTTATATGTCTAGTCCTTAGACTAAGTATATAATCAGCATGTACCTGCATATTAATGTGAATAAATAACTGGTTTGAATATCTCTGTTAGTTTATAGTCTGTAGTGATTAGTGTTGCCTGTATAATACAGTATTACTTTAATAACGAAGGACTGAAAAAATGGGCTGGGATAAACATAAATCTTACTTATATAAAAATCTATTGCTGTTCGTTAGTCTCGCTAAAACTCGAGAACGGTTAGACCAATTTGGCTAATTTAGGTTTCGAATTATTTTTGGAAGGTATAATAATTAAAAAAATATGAAGATATTGAAGGGAAGTAGTAAGAACCACATTTTAATTTTCCTAATACAAGTAGTCCGTACTTATCAAACCTTTGACACATTGATTAATTTTCATTCGGAGGCAATACGAAGTTTGCCGGGTCAGCTAGTTATTAATATATATTTGGCATCGGGACGTGATGACCCCACCGCCCACTAGTGCAGTCAGTCAATCGAACCATGGTGATCAAACAATTCCAATAAGGCGGTAGTAAATGTACGTCAACGTCCAGCGATAAAACCCCCAATCCCCCTGCCAAGAGTGGCGATTGTGGCTAGCGGTGGGACGGGTCGCAATTTTATCGACCCGGGCGACCCGAATTAATATAGACGCTAGCCCGGGTTGCAACTCGGGTTGATTCGGGTTGAAATATAAATAAAAAGTACCTAGTATGAGAAATTACTTGCTTTGCAATGCCTTCATTGTTTGAGCTAAGTTCACCGTAGTTCACATGTCAACAATGAACCTTCGTAACCATACCTATAGTATTGTGGCATATTCTTCCTAATGACGCACAATACTGATGTGGGCGTCTTTGGGGAAAGCTTTATCCAGCTGTAAACGTCATTCGGGTGAAGTGATGATGATGAATGGCTTACTTGATTTAATGTCCTAAATCCCCTGGATGGAGAAAAGGGCGTCCACAGTGTTTCTCCAGGGCGTTCGGTCTTGGACTTCGTGCTTTGTCGCTCCACGACTTTCCAATGCCTTTCGCTTTGGAACGACGCCTGGTTTGTTTTGGACGACCGCGCTTCCGCTTCCTCTGGGGATTCAATCAAGCGCTTGCTTAGGAATATGCTTAGGATAATTCACTTCCATTTGCGACGTCGAATTTGATGTTCCATCCGGGTTTCGCGACAGCAGTTCTTCATTTGTTACTTTCTCGGGTCAGTTTAAACTGAGGATACTATGGAGCAGTGGCGATTTCTCTAAAATGGCGCGTATGGCGTCGCCATACCATAATTTTAAGCATTAAAATGTAAATAATCATATATTTACAACCTACTTAGTTAGACCTATGTAGAATAAATTATTGCATTTTACGATCGCTGAGGTCTTCTATCACGAACGCAACTCGCGATTGTCGTCGCGTTTGGTTGGCGGCGAACGCGCCTGAGGCGAGCGATGCGCTTCTGTGAGCGCATGCGGAGTCCATACAAAGTCGTTCGCCGCCCGTGCCCCGCCCCCTCAATCGCTTAGTATTACTCACGGAGTTTGAAGCGCGGGTCTGGCGCTGTGAATGGCGCACTACCTAACGATTTTTTGCATGTTTTTCGTGATAGTGTAGATTTGTGATAGTGTTTGTTACGTTTTCTATCTTGCTATTGATTTAATTGACTTTTTATTTATTAATTAAACACAAAAATCGCGAAGAAATATTGAATCAGCTATTTCATACAAAAAAGAAAATGTTAAATTGCATGAAATTTCTTTTTTGCAAAGGAGTTACCTACGTTTCTTAATGAAAGACTGATAGTTGTTCAGATTCACCGTCTGAAAAAACGGTTCCCAGGTTTTGCGCACATAACACTACACCCTATACTATAACAAAAACTGGAGCCACCCCAATTATAATCACCAGGAATCGCCACTGCTATGGAGGCAACGGTTTATAAATACTTGAAGACGGTGCGTGAGGTCTTTAGTCACTTTTCACGTTTCACACCCGTAGAGCAGTACAGGCTTAACGTTAGACCGTAAGATTTTGAGTCCCCGCGTTAATTTCCGCAACTGCCATACAGGGCGCAGATGTGCGAAAGTTGCCCATCCCTTAGCAATCCGCTTTTACGTCGAGTCTGGTGACTCATAATAATTGGGACTGGCGACATTGGCTAATGATCAGCTGTCAAGCCTGTCAATGCTGTCATCTGTCATCTGGATAGGTCATCAAAAAAGATTGTTCTCGATTCTACCCAAATTAACTATAAAATTAATCCACAAATGTTTTGTATTAAAAAGATAAACTTAGAGGCCGGTTACATTAACAACATGACGATTTCTGCTCAACATATGTAAACCCAACCGCTCATTCTCCGTTCAGGGTATCATAGTCATAGAGGTTATAAAAATAGGTTGTAGTTAAATTATTAAAATTTGAATGTCATTGTGAAAAATGTTTTGTTGGGGTAATGCAACTCATCACGAGCTGTGTATCGGTGATACCGTTACGCTTGATTTGGTAAGTGCTTGTTCATTATTTAATGATAATATTGTTAGTCATTCCCTGACACTTTCATCTATTGTTGACGTCTGAATAGAAACAAGCGTGTTTGTTTTGAGATATTTCTAACGGCAAAATATTAAAATAAGTACTTACAAGATCGTTTTAGTAAAACTGTAAATACTTTACTCATTTGGACTTGAAAAAAACTAACATGACGAGATAACAAAAATGTTGCCATCTGTGATGCAAGAAAAGAAAATACTTGCATGAGCTCCACTGTGTAAGGATATATATTTCTTACGAAACAGCACCTGTAAAATTGTGTTAAAGACTACTGACTGGACTAATCATCATCCCTCCCTCAGCTCGTGAAGCGTAACAGAGGGGGGGATGGTTCGGGGGTCGAGGATTTCCTCATTCCCCGGGCCTATCTGCCCCCGAAGCGTCGGGGGCATGGCCGTTAATGGGATGCTGGCACGCAGGGAAAACTAGTTGAGGGAGGCCATATACACTTTTCTTTTTTTTTATCAGATTTTTAACCCTTTTTCTTTGTTTTTTTTAATTATTATTTTTTTTTTTTATGGGCGTATTCTTTTTTCTCCCTCAGCTTTAAGCGATTTACATTGGCGATTTCAGCCCTCAGCTTAAAGCGATTTACATTGGCGATGGTAAGGGGCCACACGACCGCATCGTCGCTTTGGCCTAGGCCAGACGTCGCAGCATCGACTCGACGCGCCCCCGGCGATACAGGGGGGAGGATATCGCGCGGCAACGGACGACCCCCGGGCGGTCGGCTGTGGAGTGGGGCGAATCCGCGGAGATGTTCGTGTGGTCTATTGTCCGCGCGGTCGACCATTCGACGCGCGAGACGAACCACGAAATCCTCCACGGACTCAACTCCTAGGTCCCGGGCGATGACGTCGTTGCGCACGTATTTCCCCGCGCCTGTGATCAGCCGGAGAGACACGTTCTGCTGAGCCTGAAGCCGACGTCGCTGCGTAGCGGAGCATAAAGCATACCATGCAGGCGCAGCATACGTCAGCCTCGAGCGGACATAGGTTTTGTAAAGCCGGATCTTAGTCCGGAGCGGCAGTCTCGATTGCAGTACCGGGCGCAGCATCGAGCGCGCTGCAGCCGCCTGTTGCACCACGTGATTCACAGTGGGCACCATGCGGAGCGCGCGGTCGATGCTACACCCTAGGTATTTAACCGTAGACTGCCAGGCTATGTCCTGACCTCGCAGTCGGAGCGGCTGTGGCATGCGGCGGACTCGTGTTACGAGTGCGGCCGTCTTGTCCACGTTGACGGCCATCTGCCACTTGTCCAGTCACTCCGGCAGCAGGTCCAGCAGGTGTTGCATTTTGGCGATTGCTAAATGCAACCGAGCCGATGTCGCTATGTAGGCGCTGTCAGCAAACAAGGACAGCATGACGTCCCTCTCCCCCTCACGCAGGTGGTCGCGCAGGGTGGGAACGTCGTCTGTCTACGCCGCATAAAGGCACGGCGACAGACAGCTGCCTTGTGGTACTCCGGCACGGATTGGATGCCGGGCAGAATCGCAGCCCTCCACCGTGACGTAGAACCGCCGGTCTTGGAGAAAGTCTGCTACCACCCTAAAAATGCCGGATGGCATTTTGGCTGCTACCTTATCGAGGAGGCCAACATGCCACACGCGGTCAAAAGCTTTTTCTATATCAAGAAAAACTCCGACCGCGTAGTGATCTTTGTTGGCCTCGACGGCAAGGTGATGTAGCACCCTGGTGAGTTGGAGCGTGGTTGAATGACCCGCGCGATTTCTTACGAAACAGCACCTATAAAATTGTGTTAAAAACTAGGATGAAATCCTGTAGGTACTTGTGTCTACACTCAGTCTAAAGACACTTCAGAATAATTATAAATTTCACCCAATGAGGTTAATCTAAAGAGAAGACACTGGGAACAGATGGCCAGTTCTGTTCTCAAATTGATTTGACAGATATTTAGTAAGACATTTTTAAGTCAGCTGTGTTATTAACATGGGCAAGTGTGGTAAGTTGAATGCAAAGAACTGAAACCATACTACCAATGGGTAAAGTGTGGTAAATTGAATGCAAAAAACTGGAGCCAAGGGGAGTGTCCTGTCTAGTACTTTAGTACATATAGGTCAATAATTTTACCACATTTTAAGTGTAATAACCAAAGAGGTATATAAACAGCAGGGCTTTTAGTGGCAGTCCCTTAATCCCTTTTGTCCCTTTTTTTTCAGCAAGTCCCTTAAAGCCCCCTTTTTTAAGAAATTGGTCCCTAAGTCCCTTTTCTGGGACTAAACTTCAAGTCAACTGCCAAAATATTAAAAGTGGTCTTTGAAATTTTCTCTATATGAAAGGAAGTCAAAGAACTGAGTAGGTAATGTGCTTTTTACTTCTTGCAATATCCATCTATTTTCCTACAGTGTTGAAACTTATTGATACGTCGTCAATCTTTCGGGATCAACGCAATTTTTCGGGTTGTCAAAGATCGCATACTTAATAATATTTTTGTGCCATATTTTACATCGTTTTAATTGTGTTGACAATATGTGAATTTAATGTGTATACATGTTGTAATACTAGTCTAGCCCATCAAGAAATGATTGTTTTGAATAAAAAAAACCGGTCAAGTGCGTGTCGGGCCCCGCACAGTGTAGGGTTCCCTAGTTTTTAAGTTTGAATAATGTAATGAAAAATAAAATTTTTCAAGTAAAATACAGCCAATTTAAGTGTGATAGTTTTCCTTTTACTAATTTCGTTGTATGTAGCTACTATTGCCGTAATATTTTTATTTCTAACAACAACCGTTTAGTTGGTAAAAAAAGGCCGGGGACACTTGACTCTAACGAAAATTGGCACTTAAGTCTCGAACAGTGAATCAGTGAACTAAATCGAAAAATGATATTTGCACATCTCTAAAATTTTTGAACTTTTTCACGATATCCCATACTACATAGAAAACAAAAAATGTTTTTCCGCGCGTTACACATAAATTCTTTTTTTTTTCATGTTTCTATTCTACCACTTTGTCGGCGTAATTAAGGTGATGTATACTTGTGTCAAACTTTAACTCTCTAGTACCAATAGTTAATGCGCTAAATCACGGACGGTCGGACAGACAGACTGACAGACGGACATATAAAATAATAATAAAAAATAAAATAAAATGTCTTTATTGCATGAATGTAGTACAGAAATGATAACATGGTGACATAAGTACAGTGCAATTACATTCTACCGTCAAGGTGTACAATGTCAGTTGCCTAGCCTGCAAATTATATTTTACAATATTAAAAACAGTCATCACAATACAGATAATTGAATTAGTGGTAAAACAATAATTATATATATGTATGTATATTTTTTACTGGTGGTAGAGCTCTAGTGACAGAGCTCGCGGGCGTAGGCACCACCGCATTACCTAATATACTTGCCGCTAAATGGTAGTGTTCAGCACTATCGTGTTCCGGTCAGGTGGTAATGTACGGCTCTGTAATTTCCGGCACAGAGGCATAACACCTAATGCCTCAGGAGTGGCAGCGCATTTGCATTTTGACCTCTGGTCATTGTGTGGGTGTCTATAGGCTGCAGTCATCACTTAACATCAATGTGAACTGCACGCTTACTCCACATGTGATTTCCAGTTACAGTGTTTATCAAGTCTTATTCCTAGGAACATTGTATTGTCGGCTTCCTCAATTTTTACATTATTTGCGATTATATTAAGGTTTATTTCTTTTTTCCTGTGAGTCTGAAATTGGATGAATTTAGTTTTGTTTATATTGGGGGATACATGGGGGATACATAGCGAAACTATAGGGGTTCCTTGTTAACTACGGAACCCTAAAAACAGATTGTTTTAGGCTCCATTTTGGTCCCTTTTTGTCCCTTTTTTTGGAAAAATTCAGTCCCTTTTCCCTTTTTTGTAAGAGCGACTCTGCTAAAAACCCTGAAACAGCTGCCAACATGATGATGACTAAATAAAAAAACTTACCCCCTTATTTATAAACGTATTTTAGCTAAAGTGTTGCTAATCTCTCCTTTTTTTCTATCCTGCACATTTGACAATGCAACTGACAAGGACAAAGCATTCTATAGCTAAAACGTATCTAATGTATGTTTGCGATTAAGGGGGTTAGTTTTCATTAAAAAAAAATACTTTCTGAATACAGGTCCTAAAACCAACATTATCAAAATGGCATGAGAGCAACCATTTACAGTCAGTTGCTGCAGGAGAGTTCCACACATTATACCTGACACATGTGGGCCACTTGTATTCATGTGGAAGCAATGAAGTGGGACAACTTGGTCGACAGACTGAAGATAGTGATGGAAAATCACCTGGTATGCATGCATTAACAAGTAATATATTTGTATACAGTAGAAAATATGTTCAGGGGAGCAATGTAACTGTAAAGTATTTTATAGTTCTTATACAAATAATATTAGACTATAACATTTCTACATATTCAGTCGATAAACATCTACATGTATAGGAATCATAGGTTTCATTGGGTTTTTTTCAGGTGAAGACTATGATACAAAACAAAAAAAAAATATTACAATAGCACATGAAATTAAAATGTATCAGTATTAAATTAACTGCCTCAGTAGTCTAGTGGTAACAAAAATAAAAAAAAAAATACGCTTACACTCACAGCCCCACAGTAGGTATAAACCTGTGTCGTGGATGCCGTTTTACACATACAACACATACACAAACACCCAGACCCGAAACAAATATCTGTAGGCCATACAAACATTTGTCCCGGTGCGGGGATCGAACCCGCGACCCTTCGAAACAAACGGACCTGGGTTTGATCCCCTGGCTATCAAGAGATAAAGGTGTATTTATCCTTATTTTTGGTTTTTGGTACCATTGGGATTTACGTATTTTTCTCGGAGTTTGTTAATATGCTCAGAGATGTCAATAAAATGGGCCAAAATGTAATTGGCAAATCATGGATGTTTGCATGTATGCTTGAATGCATGTATTTACTTCTGCCTATCCCTTCGGGAATATAGGTGTGAAGCTATGTTACATACTTAAAATGTACATAAATGGTATATTGCATACATTTTAATTTAATTTAAAAAATGTTTGTATTGTTATTAAAAATATATATTTTTTCGATTTATGCTTTTAGTATTAAAAATGTAATTTGTTTCAGCGCTAGTGGAAACATTCAAAGGATGCACATTATCAGCGATTGCATGTGGCATTCAACACTCAATGGCCCTGGATGAGTGGGGCCAACCATTTAGCTGGGGGTCGGACAGTATGGGCCAACTTGGCAGTAACTTAGGCTCTCATGCTCAAGACAAACCTAAAATTATTAAGTTTCTTGCCACCAAAAATGTTGTACAAATAGCTTGTGGAGCATATCACTCGATAGCATTAAGTAACAGTGAGTGTACATTTCTAATTTTAAAATTATTATATTACAATCTAGCGTATAACATTGATTATATTAATATTAAAGAACACTAGAAGTGTCCTTTCGATTACTTGATGTATGGCATGAAATAACTACCACAGAGACATAATATTTTTTTTGTTAGCATGATTAGGTAAATACATGATATGGAAGGAGTCTTATAACAATTTGTTAGCTTTCTGTTTATTTATACTAGTCTATATTAATATTATAAAGCCGAAGAGTTTGTTTGTTTGTTTGCTTGAATGCGCTAATCTCAGAAACTACAGGTCCGATTTGAAAAATTCTTTCAGGGTTATATAGCCCAATTATCGAGAAAGGCTGTAAGCTAAGATACAACATCGCACTAAGATGATTAGGATAGGGTAGGTAACATTGCAACCGCGCGAAACCGGGGCGGGCCGCTAGTTTCTTTATAAAAAGAATTTTGCACTCAGAAACAATGTAAATAATGAAGTTAAAATTAATACTCACCATTTTGAATCGACCGCTTCGTGTGACGACCCCACCGCCCACGGGGAAAAATCTTTTAAGTGCACTCGGTCAACCGAACAGGAGGTGTTAAACCATTCCAATGGGGTGGTAGTAAGTGCAATAACGCAACATGGACAACAGCGTACTGCGATAAAACCACCGCCAATGCGATTGCCAATCTGCCTCAGGCAGGCAAAACGCATCTGCATTTTGCGTTGCCACCCCTCAGGCCTCAGATTATGGCATATCTCCCTAATTGAGGAGCTTGGCTGGACCAAGAGTACGGACGTTTTGTCGGCTGTAATGATGTTAATAATTTTATATCACTTCATTACATTTAATTATGGCAACCCATTATACGTCCCACTGCTGGGCACGAGCCTCTCCTCTTTTTGGGGGGAGCCCTAGAGCTTACTCCACCACGCTGCTCCAATGCGGATTGGTGGAGATACGGGTAAAAACCGCCCATAAGGCCTCCGACAAGGTTTAACGACTGCTATCTGTCAATAGCAACCGGGACCGACGGCTTAACGTGCCCTCCGAAGCGGAAACGCACATTTTTAATTTGCCACTAGCGGTCACCCATCACACACCCGTCCGCGCCCGTTACGCTTAACCGAGTAGATCGCTTCCAATCTACATCAGCCGCCGCGCCATGCGCGCTTCTTTAATTAGATTTAAATCTTTATTTCTAAACAGAGATAAGATTGTCTTTGTAAATAATAGCAAATTAAGATATTAACAGCATAGTATAAATTCTTTCAGATGGTGATTTATATGCGTGGGGTGCCAACAGTTATGGTCAGTGTGGTTTGGGAACAGTGTCCAATAAGGAAATGATACCACAACAGATAACGTCATTGCTGGGAGTCCCAATCGCCCTCATTGCATGCGGCAGTAATCATACATTTGTTTTATCTAAGTGAGTTGATTTACTTTAACGCTATCTATATTGATAAAGTGTTTTTTAAATATTAAGTCAATGTTTTATGTATGGTTCACTCTTGTTTTCCGAAAATGAATAACGAAAATTAATCACAAATGATAATTTTAAAAATATTTCTAGAAAAACTAATCATTTGACAAACATAATATCATTTAGCAAACATATTACTTTATATGTATTCATTTGACATAATACAGATTTTGCAAATGTTTCATTTTACAAACATTTAAAATATTAAATTAATTCAAAAATATTCATTGGACCAAGTTATATGTTTATAAAATTTGTGATTGTATATAATGACGATAGATAAACTGTTACTTGTACAAAAAAACTGTTACTGTCACAGTATAATGCTTTGCTATGGGGGAAATTCCGCCGACGTCAATACTATTTTTGTTTTGCAAAAGAGAGCAGTACGTGCTATCTACGGGCTAAGCCCGAGAGTGTCTTTGAGAGATAAATTTAAGGAAATAAACATTTTGACTGTTGCTTGTCAATATATATACGAAAACTTATTGTATGTCCGGAAAAATATTAATGAGTTTCCTACGCGAACCAATGATCATAATATGAACACAAGGAACAAATACAAGTTGTCAATGCATGTAACACGACTGCATAGAGTAAGTAATTCTTTCAGAGGTCAGTGTATACGATTCTATAATAAAGTCCCAAAAAATGTTCAAAGTCTATCTGTTAATAAATTTAAAAAAGTAATTAAAGAACGGTTATACAAATGTAATTACTAAAAAATTTGTGAATATCTCAATGATAGTACATCTTGGGATTATAGGGATCGCTGCCAGGCTATTTCATAAAATTGTACTTATGTTAATGGATATTGATATTGTGTATGCTCTGGCCACAAACAGATTCTTTTCATCTATAATGCTATGCATGCACTGGTAATCATAACAGACATGCTCACTTTAATGTCTTTGCCTTCGGCGGCGTCGTGTGACGGGTTGCTCACTTCCCTTCAAAATGGTCGAGGAGAGCAATGGCTGCCACATGCGTCATACTCGTGAACGGGTGCTGATTGTGGGGACTGGTCTGTTGTGATTTGCGGGTGTTATGTTCTATCACGATATTAAGCTGTTGATGGGTATTTGCATATGTGTTTATATGCAAATATTTATATGCCATGGACGTTCACATTATCTTTATTCTATGTATAATATTTGTATTAAATCTAAGGTTTTGACAAAAGAGCATCACGCTGAGTTTGTTGGGTAGCAGAGTTCTTCTCAGTAGTGCCTGCACTTGGAACTCTGCTAAGTGAATGACTATGATTATGACGAACAGATTTTTCTTTTTCTTCTATGAAGGAATTTAAAAATTTGATAATTCACGTATCGGTTAAATATTATTATTGGTATTTATTAATACCTATTGGATTATTATTATAAGTCATTATCTCTAGGTAGCTTATAACCCGACAACGCAAAAGTGTCCTTGTAGACCAATTTGAAATAAATGATTTGAATTTGAACTTGATAAAAATTGTTGTAATATAATCTTTCTCAGGTGACTGAGCTGCTTACAGAATGTTTCGTTTATGAGTTCTACAATATTTATAACTTGACATGAGTATGAGACTACAACTTTAAACTATATTTTGTCAGGTCTGGTGCTGTATATGGATGGGGGAAAAATAGCCATGGGCAACTTGGACTGCAAAATAGAGAGAATAGATGCTATCCATCACATTTGAAGATTTTGAGAAATGTTAAGGTAACAATGTCATATAGGTACATGTCGCCACCAAGTAGCTTAATTTGCCTTTAATTAACTGCATAGCCTCTTTACTAAACGGCGTCGTTCAACTAGCGGCCCGAATGATATTCAATTATATTCAGCCATTCAATCAAATGGCTAGGCAGATGACTGCATTGATAACTACATATTTACCTAGCCCAGTCATTAAATTTATCCACTTTCTGCCACCTGACGCTCAAGTCGGTGTTGTTGCAACGATATTGTACATTGTGTAAAAATTATATAGATTCCTGTCCGAAGTCAAATTTTTCTTTCCGTTCTATCTTTAATTTTTAATTATATAGAAATTGTAAATTAAAATAATTATGTTATGTATAAAATAAGACATTTAATAAATATTATATTAATTTGTAAATTAAAATCATTATGCTATGTATAAAATAAGACATTTAAATATGACAATGTGTAAAAATGTAATGTGTATGTATTAATTTAAAAATTTTATGAAATTTTGCAGTGCCAGAAAATGGCAACTAAGTATTACTACAACCTATTTTAAGAACTTTATGTATCTACTTAGTTAGCAAATAAATGACTATGACTATGACTATGACTATTGTTGGTATTTCACGTAGTATCATCGCGTTTACGAGAAAATAGTACCACGGACGAGTGTCGTGACATAAATAATGTGATGTTAGTTGTGACTGAATCAAGCAGTTTAAATTTTAAGGATATTTCCTTACACCACCACTACTTGAAAAAAAAAAAGGGGATTTTTTTTTTTTCAGGTTTGCCACATATCATGTGGAGAAGATTTCACAGTATTCCTTACACTGGATGGTGGAGTATTCACTTGTGGAACCAGCGAGTATGGACAGACAGGACATGGCTCTACAAAGGATGAACTAGTGCCTAGAAAGGTAAAATTTAATCTTTAATTAGTGCTGATTATGAAAGATATGCCTATATATATATATATATATATATATATATATATATATATATATATATATATATATATATATATATATAGCACCACGCTATAACGAATAAGAGTGCAGCATCAATGAAAAATTATGCAAAAGGAAAAAATGTTTTCTATGTGGGTGACGTTGAGGGCACAGCTAGTTATTGTTAAACTAGGTTCATGGCTAATGTAAGTTTTTATTGATTTTCTAGTTAACATTAGCTGATAGCGTTTTTAGGGTTCCTTGGCCTACAATGAACATTTATAGTTATTCAGAAATGTATTTTAGCTAAAGTGTTGCTATCTTTTGACTTTCTATCTCACCCTTGACAATACAATCGAAAAAGGCAAAATGTAAAATAGTTATATGATTATGCAGTTGCTCAAAACTTTGGGATCTTCAACAATATTAGAAGTCGGTTATCTGTATGAATGTTTGTTTTAAATGATTTCACCAACAATTTAATACAAACACTAACTATGAAACAACTACTGTTTTTTTCAAACGAAGTTTAAACATAATTAATTGTTTTGACAACCCTAACAAGCGGTCAATGACTACATACGCACACCCGCGTAGCGTTTGACTGATCATCATACGCACACATCACGCGTGCGCATTGATAACACATGCCTCAAGCCCAAGGCTTGTCATAAAGGTTTTTTTATCAGGTTTTTTAAGGTTTTTAGATCAAATTCCGTTTGGAGCGAATCTATTCTCAATTGAGAAGAGAGCGCTTCAAAAACCTAAATAAACCGGTTTAATCTAAAACTGCTACTACGTCACTAAACCCGTGCGCTCGGGTGTGTTTCGACTTGTCTATTTTTCCATAAGCGTGTCTATCACTGCCATTTATTGCATTATTTGTAAACAGTGCACTCAAGCGTGTGTAAATTGTGTAATTGAGAAAACCTAAGTACTTACAAAAAAAAAAAACAGGTATAGGACCATGGGTCGCAAACGGAAAAGTATTATTTACAGTTATTTTGATTATGATGAACAAAATAATAAATCAAAGTGTTTGATCTCGGAATGCGGACAAATAATGAAGGTTGAAGAAAGTAATTGAAATTTATTGTCTTCTATGGTATTGTATTGACTGTTCACTTCTGTTCACCAAATGGGCGACCATATTTTTATTAATTGTAATTAATTCTGGGACAAAATATTAACCATATTAAAAATGCCTGATATCGATTCGGTTATCGATTCTGAATAATCTAGTTTGGGGTTGTACATTTAATCCTGTTACATGCTGTATATTCTTTTATCCTAGTCAAATGTATCATCTTTATTATTTTACATTTATCACCAATAACATTCGAGTGAGATTATTAATATTTTTGACGAGACATTTCGATAGAATTCTTTTCGTTTATTTTGTAACATTGTTCATTTTTGTTTCAAAGATTCTACACCAATAGTAATAATTCTTTTTACTTACGTGAATTTTTAATATGACAATCACTATCGTAATACGTTATGTAAGGAAGTAAAACATTAGTTTTTACTTAAAAATTATATGCAGCTTTACCTAAGACTGAATTAAACATTGTACTTAGACTTTGGACTTTCTTTCTTTTCTTTCTTAGTTTAGTTGCCTTTTGAATTATATTTAATCAAAAAAAATGTTAATTAAAAGTATCAATTATTTATTGATTTACATCACACAATTATTTGGTTTCGCTGTTTGTATTTTAAAGAATCAATATAGGTACTCGAATATTTTTGTTACAAGCTACAGTCCGCATACTATATGGCGAAAATATTTGTAATTCGACGGCAACCTACAAATAGTAGTTTCCCGAAATGGTAATTTCTTTTGTAAGATCATTTTCACAAATACAATCAATACAATTATTTTTACGTTTGTTTTCTTCATCCTTGCTGCTTTTGCTAAAATATTCTTATTTTTGTTCTATGTCAGGCTTGGACATGATAACATTTTACCGCTCGCGTGTTGGGATTACAACCCAGCAGATTATTCAATTCCGCGGGATTAATCAATCCCGCGCAAAACCCGTGTGGATCCCGCGGGATCACGTTATTAGAAATTTGGTTATAAAATCAATTGAAACTACAGGTTTTTTTATTAAAAACCAAATGTTTTACCACCAAATTTATTTTTGTTTAAAAGTGTTTGTTTTCTGTCAAAATATGAATTAAATTATAACTAAGTAAGAGTAATTAGTAATCAAACAGTCATAAGACGTTATTCTTAAATATTTGGCATCAAGTTTTGTTTAATTTTACCCTTACATCCAATATCAGGTTTAAGGTAACCATTTTGTAAATGTCTTTAAGACACAGTATTTACCAGTTTTTGAAAGGCAATAGGTATTCAGTTCAGCTGTGTTTAGGTTAACATAACATTAATTTCTCGAACCCTTTATCAAACAGTATCATAGAAGTATCACTGAAGAATCGAGCTCAATCATAGTAAGTTTAATAAGGTTAAATTGTACATGTGTACCTACAGAGTGTCATATTCGCATTAGCAAAATAAATAAACTCTTTAAATAAAGAAAAAAGTTATCAGTCTTATTCTTAAAATAACTAATAATCAAATCGCAACTTCTTCTTATCTAGATGCTATTACTACTAAGATATCGATAACTTTAGAAAATACGCGCTTAAAAAGCAAATGTCATTTATATGTAGTTTCATCTCCAAGCCTGCTTCTGAGTGAGCTATAACAAATATTATCCTGACGTCGAAAACGCTCACTCGGCTTCAATGCTATACCCGAACTTTTAATTCGATTCCGCGTTTGACATTAGCTACTGTCATTTTGTAAAATAATGATATCACATTTAACCTAATAGTGATGGACCCAATAATCGGTAAAGAATCGCGATTTTGTGTTTATGTAATTATAATATTGTTGTACCAATTTTTAAAATAAACGATCGATTTTATTCAAATAAATACATAATTATTCACTATAATTATTTATTAGTGACCATTGCATTATTATATAACATATAATGTTTTCTTTCAATTATATTAAAAACAACACTTATAATAAAAGAGCCTAGATAGATCGTTTTCTGTATTGGCAACCCGCGCGGGCTCGTGCAGCCACCGCCGTTTTGTTTTTCTTGTCATTCAGCTTCATTCTCCCAGTCTGATTGCACGGATCTGTCTTGTTTCATTGCAGATGGCTTGTTTATTCTGTTGAGTTTTTGTTAAAGTTTTGATACGTTGTGTTTGTTATTACGTTTTTTGTGAACGTTGAGAGTATTAATTTGTTTTGGTTTGCCACCAAAATGAATCCTCAGCCAAGTACATCACAAAAAGACGTGGAAACATTGTCCACAAACAAAAAACGTCCACGGAAAGCTTTTACTGTTACTGAAAAGGTAATGATCCCCAACGCCTACAAGTACGTGAAAAACGAAACTTCTGCGCAATTGGAGGACATCGAAGTTGTGAAGGAAATTGAATATATTAGCAAAGTTGCTGATATATTGGGAATAACCACACGTTCTGTTCGCAACGTTTTGAAGGAATCAATAGAAGGTGCGCCGCCAACTCCTCCTAAAAGACCTAAGTGGTTAAAAAAACATGGGTGGACAAGAAAGTGACATCATCTCGGCAAGCATTTTTGGAAGGACTGACCACTGGATTAAAAAATCCATCAGGCAAAGGCAAGCGTCTCATAATTAGCCATATAGGAAGTGTAGAAGGCTTCTTGGAAGAAGGGCTCATGATATTTGAAGTTCAGAAAAATTGTGAAGATTAACACGATGAGATGAATGCTGCTTGTTTTGAGGAGTGGTTCGCTGCAGTCTTACCAAAATTAAGACCAAACTCAATTGTGGTGATAGATAATGCACCTTACCAATCCCGAAAATTGGAAACGACACCGAAAATGAGCTGCAAAAAAGCTGCCATTCAAGACTGGCTTTCAAATAAGAATATCAATTACGAACCAGGCATGGTTATAGCAACTCTTTTAGAACTAATTCCACATAACGAGTCCTTTAATGTACTTATTAAAGGACTCGTTATGCTGTAGACGAAATGGCAGCTCAACATGAGATCACAGTTTTAAGACTGCCCCCTTACCACTGCGAGCTGAACCCCATCGAATTAATACGGGCGCAGGTAAAGGGGCCCAAAATAATAAAACCTTCAAATTAACAGACGTGAGAAATTTGTTTGAGGAATGCATTCAAAAAATTACGGCTACCGAATGGTCTAAATGCGTATCCCATGTTGTAAAAGAAGAGGAAAAAATAAGTAGGCTAGATATATTAATTGACAATATAACAGACACATTTATAATCAATGTTACAGACAGTGATAGCGAGAGCGATGACGATTTATAAAATAAAACATATCATGATACACCTACTTGTTTTATTTTTCATGTTCCTGCATCATCAGATTCTTTTAATGTCACACACAATTAGTACAGAAATTTCTCTGATCCATAATTAACAGTCATATAAATTATTCAGAAGATATCTATCGATTTATCCATTCAGAAATATAAAATTGTCTGATATAATTAGTTTCGATTCAAGTACTAGTTGTTTATAATATTATAAACGATTTGAATCGATTCCGAAATGTTTCATTTCCGTATCGATTAATTTCGCAACGTCACTATTTAGCAGTTGTCATTACGTTGCAACACTGAAAATGTCAAGTTGGGAATCGAATTAAAATTCCGACCATAGTAGGCTGAATCGTCAGCATATATATATATGTTCATAGGCGACAGTCAGGTACTCCTGTGATGCCATCGGACTCAAAATAAGCCATTTCTGTGTTCAAAATTTATGAACGTTTTAGCCACAAATTTAAATTTGCGGGATCCGCGGATCCGCGTTTGGAAGGTGCGGGATCCACCAGAATGATAAGAGGCGCGTTTTGCGGGATTGCAATCCCTACTCGCGTGCTACAATTTCGTAAAGGTGCATCTGAATCTACAGTATTCAATACCTATACGACGCTTTTTCGGTGCTAAAATAGATTGTGATGTGTCCCAATCATCCTGAGTGGATTCAAAGTAATCATTTCCTGCGCCTGGATATGTAAATAAAAATACTAAAACATATCAAATCCGCTGTCGCTACACACGGCAAGATTTAGTTCGGAGCGTACCGAATCCGCTGCCTGCTCCGTATCAAATCCGGACGTGTGTTACCACTGTTACCTACAAGACTGGCAGTCGTTCAAAATGTCTTCCGTAAAAAACGGAAGAATTGGTTGAAAAGTAAAAACTTCTATGTGTACTGCTAGACCGGCTGATTCGAATTAAAAGTCGCACGCTCGCTTTTATATTGATAAACAATTTGTGTTATTGCCTTTGTATGCAACCCACGACACAGGAAATCCTAGTGTGGGACTATGAGTTTGAAGCGTAATTTTTTATGTTTTAATATCATACATTAGATATTTATATGAACCAATTACCCACACGATAAGGAGAAAGATTTCTCTCAAAAGTCTCCTCTCTGTAAGTTAAAAAAAAAAACTAAAAACTTAGTTGTTCGAAATATATATTATGTCCATAAAAAGAAAAAAGAAGACTCGGCTGCACGAAGCGTAAACAAACTTCAAATAATTTTAAAATTTATTGATTAGTGCACAATGTACAAGCACGGCGGATTCCGAGCGGTTGCCACGCTATATAAAAAAAATTATGTGATAATATGAATTTATTAAAAATGTCATATAAACGCGCCCTTAGGACGGCAAACATCAAAGAAAAATAAAAAGAACTCTTTATAGAGGTTTAAACCGGTTTATACCGGTTTTTTGATACACAATCCCTATAATTTTGCTCTTTAAGGAAACCGTTTTTTTTTGAGGTTAAGGTAGAGCTAAACCTTTATCAAAAGCTCTTTATGTACTTGCGCTGATTATAAAAATTAACCGGTAAACAAGCCTCAAGCCAATGACCGATTTCAGCTGTCAGCTGTTGTTAGGGTTGAAATGCATAAAAATTAAATCGAAGTTTGACTCAAATAACTGATTTAACATTCTCTTAGGAAAAAAAGCCCTTGAGGGATCAATCAAGTTCACATCAGTGTAGGCAGGGACAGTTCACTCCGCGACACCTTACATATTTTTACAAACTATCCTTTTACAGGTAATGGAGCTAATGGGCAGTACAGTGACACAAGTAGCATGCGGGAAGCGTCACGTGCTATGTCGTGTGGGCGAACGTATACTAGCGTGTGGGTACGGCGCGCGTGGCCAACTGGGGTGTCCCCATGTTGCCTTCTCACTCGTGCCCACGCCAATACCCTTCGTGCCTAATGACGAGTCGCCGGTGAGTTTTTGTAGTTAGATTACAAGGTTGAAGTGGATAAACTAATAAATGCGTTCATGAAAGTCAAATTAGTTGACAGGTTAAGTTTTATTAGATAACACCGTCAAATCGTGAATCAGGATAGGCGCGCATGAAAGTTCACTTCTTGGTTAGTTGCGTTTAGTGTCAGCAGTAGATAACACGGTTGAAAGGGAGAATCCCTATGCTACAAGTGTGTAGAAAAGAACTTCGTTGGCTTGCTAAATCAGCCATCTATGTAATAAGGCTTGTTTAGATGCTGTAATGAGTAGCACTGTGAGTCACGTGCTTTGCTTTATCACGTGATGTTAAGCCACCCCCTAAAGATTGATCCAAAGAACGGTCCTGGGTCGCCCTCATTCAACAATTTCCCTCAACCTTCATCAGGTCCAGCTCATGGGGGGCCAGCCTACGCTTCGTCTTCCGGTACACGGTCGCCATTCAAGAACTCATTCGTGACCTTGAGCTTTCTTATTCCATATGTCGTCACTGGCAACTAACACTGGTCAAATACCTTCTTCTTGAGACACTGCGGTAAATTGGACAAGATCTGTCATAGCTTCCCAAATGCGTTGGTCTGCCCAACAGAGTTGGATTCGTCGATTGAGCTCTTTTTCGAAGTTCGAAAGACCTAACTATCCCACTATACAAAATCGTCAACAACTTTGAGAATAGTACCGTCGACCATGACAGTTCCGTTCTAGTCCAGAAGATTGAAGACATCTTCCAATGCAGTGGTGTGTACAGTTTCGGAGATATGACATCTCCGTTGATGTTCTCGTACAAGCTCCTCAGCGCCTCGATGTATCGGTATTCGACTTGGCACCTCTGGAGTGATTAGCTTAGCCGAAACCACGATGGAATCGAAGGATTTTCCACGAACGCTAGAGACAGGGGCTGTTTATACTCTTCTGTCTTCTGTATGACCTGCAGCGTGTATATGTGGTGGTGCTATAGCTTTTAAGGAAACCGGCTTGTTGGGGAGGCTGGAAGTCGTCGACATGTATGTCGTAGCAAATCTGCGAGATAGACGATTGTAATCACTCTCGAAAATAACAGCTAGACTATCTTATTTTGTTAAATATTGACAATTAATATTTTGCTTCTCACATTATTAACCAATGTTCAATAAACAATAAAATTGTATATTATTTTATAATAACTTAAATGTCTTATGCAGACGGAATATCCGGCAGAGGAAGAGGTGAATATTGAACATTATTAATTATAGGTGGCATCAATTTTATCGTTTCTTTTGCATTATTAGTATGCTTTAGTAGAACTTGTCATATTTTTATTTTTAATTTAAGTATTATTTTTTGACTCAACATTTTTCAATCTATTATTTACTGGTGGTAGAGCTCCAGTGACGGAGCTTGCGGGCGTAGACACCACCGCATTATCTAATCTACTTGTCGCTAAATAGAAGTGTCGTGTTCCAGTCAAATGGTGGCACAGAGCCCTAATACCTTAGGCCTCAGGAGTGGCAACGCATCTATATTGAAATCTCCGGTTTTATGTAGATGTTTACAGTATTACTTACCATCAAAGAAAACTGTATGCTTGTTTGCCACTTCATGTCATAAAAAATTTGTTCAATACTAATTATACATACTATCTCCTATAGCCCAAGAAGAAAATGAAAGTCGAGGGCGGTACGTACGCCAGAAAGCGCGGTGCTGGTACCTCCAAACTTAATGTTGAGTCATTCTTCTTTTAAATAAATAATTTAAAATTATAAAAATATTTGTATTGCTGAAGAGCTTTTTTTTTTTCAGTCATATTCATTATTATTATTTAGTCTAATTTATTTGCATAATATTCAAGAGCAATATTGATATTTATCTAATTCATGAACAATTTCATTATTCATATTAATTATAATTTATATCTTAGTAAGGTAAATTTACAGTAGATGTTGCTTAGAAATGTAGCATTTAGAATGGTGCCTTAAATATCATTAAATAATTCTATAGTATTAACGCACATTTTAATGCTAGTCATGTATTACCAGAATCTTAACTGTTTTAAAACTATAAATATATAATAAATTAGAAGCAACCTCTATTGTATTGTGATTCGCTTATTCGTTACTTTCATCCTTTGTTTGGTATTGTAATCTTTTTTAATGCACGAAAATATATAGATAGATCTATCTTTTACTCTAGAATCTGGGAATTTGGATCTTATCTTTTGGTCTGATAGAAAAAAAATAGTTATTATAGTTTCTAGAAATGACATTATATTTTATAGATTTGTAGTCTATGTAGTTCTTCAAAAATGGCGTAAAAAGAGTCTTTTAGGGCCGGCAGCGTGTTGGCAAATCCAATGGTGTTGCAAATTTTCATAGGCGACGTTGACCACATTCCATCAATAAAATAAGAAGCTATAATAAAGTCTCATCATCTCTATAAAAAACTGCCTCAGTAGCGTAGTGGTAGCAGGCCACTACTATTACGCTGGAGGTCCTGGGTTCGATTCCCGGGTCGGGGGATATTAGAGATAACGGTTTAAAATCTTAAATTTATCTCTGCTTCTATTGGGAGTTTTCCATTTTCTGGAAGTTTCCCAGTACCCCGGAGTTTGGTAATGTGCGCGGAGATGGCAACAGGTTCGCCACCTGTTACATTGGCCAAAACGAAACCGGCGAGTCGTGGGTGTTTACACGTATGATTGAATGCATGCATTTACCTCTGCCTACCCCTTCGGGATTACAGGCGTGAAGTTACGTTACGTTACGTTTAATAAGTCTGAAATAAACGAGAATAAAAGCTATTTAGTTAGGCGGTCGAAGAACAAAGCCTTTTACAATATCTATGGCTCAATCGCAAAAATAGCTAACAGAAATTAATTTCAGTTTTCATCAGATATGTTCAACGGTCCCATTCGGGTGTTCGCGGGTGGCGATCACAGTTTCCTGGTGATCAGCACAGACAAATCAACGCCGGTTGATGCTCGTATACCGGAACATAGGAAACAGATTTTGACCCTGAACCTGCCTAAACTGGCCACTTGTGAAGTGTTCAAAGATGACGACGTTGTTAATCAGGTGAGATATTATGAATATCCAAAATTCTAAATAAGAAAGCGTGGACTTCGGGATTAAGTTAAATGGCTTAAACGTGTATTTCGCATAAATCGTTTTATGACTGCGTCAGGTGGTCTCGTGGGAGCAGGCTACTGCTAAGCCGGTGTCTCGTTCTATCCCCGGTCAGGTATAAGTTGGGTAAACACTAAAAAACAACGAAATGTCGTAAAAGTCGAATCGTGGTTGTTTCAATTTATCCATGAATGTCATCTACCCCTTCAGGGCTACAGTTGCGAAGTTTTTTTATACGACGATGGCCCACGAGTTTTTTTCCTCGATATCATCACCTAATCTCCTAAGTGGGTGTTGCCGAATGGCCAGTACTCAGGCCTTTTTATGTCATGAAGTGGCAAACAAGCGTACAGTTCACATTGATGGTAAAGGAATACTGTAGCTTATATTTAATTAAACAACAACATAATAAAAAGCACGAACCCTTTTATTCATAAATGTATTTTGTCGAAAGTGTTGCTAATAACTCTTTTTTCTCTTTCTATCTTACCCAATTCACAATTGAACTGACAAAATATAAAATAGGTATATCTTGTCTAATCTATGTTTGTCAATAAGGCGGTTTATGTTTATTGTTGTCTAGTATATCCAAATAACGTAACATATTACAGGACCTGTTAACGTATTTAGAGACAGTGTTCGGTTCGATTGCTTGTGTAAACGGATCGTTTCTGTTGCCACAAAGTGCGCATTTTGGATGTAACATCAAAGTGCATGGCATAGACTTGAAGAAGGCGGAAGAAGCATTTACACTCATTAGCAGATTCGAAAATACATCCATAAAGGAGCTGGTGAGTTTTTATTTTTATTTTAAACTGTTGTGTGAAACAGTTGTAGGGTGTTCAAGTATTACGTAACGCAATCCTTAAAGATTTTTGAACCCTTTCATCCCCATGTAACGTGCCATAACATTGTTATGTACCCCTCCTCCCCCTCCCAAAACGTTATGTAACACCCAAATGAGCATTTTTACCTATAAACGTTTTAAATCCCTATTTTTTATTAAAAAAAAAATTACGTAACACGTTGTTCGAACCTGTGTGAAGTGTCCCAGATAAAAAGTAATTAATGTGCAGTAGCCAACAAGAAATATTGCACATGGACATTAGGAAGGAGACTTCGGCTTATTTCGGATCTGTAGAGCGTTATCTCTTTCGCACACAACCTATGTGTTTTTTTTATTAATTTATGGCATCGCTATTACGCATATTGCCAGTGTCAAGTAAAACGATATTTCGTATTTATTTAAGCAGCGTAAAAGTTAGTACAATATAGTCAGTCAATTACTTATTAAGTATGTCAGTCCAGTGAGTTACAGTCAAGTTATTCGAGAAAAGCGATGGCTACTTTACCAGAACATTTACAATGAAGATTTGGAGGCAACCTGAAAGGTCGTGTTTTCGCACTGTTATTGCATCGCATCTGTTTCACTATACACGGGCACTGTAATAAACCTCTATCAAACAAATTGCCACCAACTTTATTCAATATAACTTAAAACTACACCAAGAAAATGTAATAAAATAAGAGCACCATACGCCGCTTTCAAGGTTCCCGCCAAAACAAACCTACGTCACACCGCGGACACTCCGCCAAAATTCCATACAAACGCTTAATTTGGTTTCTATCCATCAGTGACGTGTATTTACACGCGCACCTGTGTGCGTAGCACGTACAAAATACCAACCGTCGCCCATAAGAGAGGGAGGAGTTGTGTATGTGTGCAAATCGCGCCGGACGTCGAAGTGTCCATTCTATACGTAGTATTATTGCATATTCTCTGCCTACGTGTTTGTCGACCATTTTGATCAAGTATTGACCGACAGCGGACTGTCAGTGCTTACGTTGACAGTAAGCAGCAGAGATAGTGCTCTACGAAATCGAAATTAGCCGATTGCCTCTTTCGTAGGCTCGATTTGCAATATTTATTGTTGAGTACTGTTCGATTTATGGTAACACTTATGTATAATATTTATACAAAACGATGCTGTACTATGTCATGATTAGATTGCCACGCTCTACTACTCGTACTGAATCCAAAACAGGTACCAGTTCTGATAAAAGAAAAATAAGTTTATTCGTTTTCAATTAAAATATAATAACTAACAAACTGAATATGTCGTCTCAATAAAATAAAGAGAAAGACGTACAGTAGTGACATCTGCCTACAACAGTGTTGTACGTCATTTTGAGGAAAATATGCCATTATTGCCACGCTTCGCATGCAGATTGGCCAAACCAGATAACATACCGCCGTGCATTGCTCCCACTACATCACGAACTTCTTTCAGAATCATACTTTAAATAAAATAATGTGTATGTATGTATATTATTATGTAAAGTTAGAGTAAGTTTTTTTTAGGTATTCAGTCATCTAATAGAGAATATAATAAAGAAAGTACCCTTGTCCCCACCTGATGCTGAAGCGCTCAGGATATTTCTGATTTTGCCGCTGTATCACGAAATGCGGAATCCGCGGCGACATCCTGAATTGCAGGTAACGTTTTTATCATATTTATATAATATTTCTACTGATGGTAGAGTTCCAATGACGGAGCTCGCGGGCGTAGGCAACACCGCATTACCTTATCGATTTCCCTCTAAATGCTAGTGTTCAGCGCTATCGTGTATAAAATAGGCGCGCATAAGCGATAAATCGCGTTTGTATACCCGTAAAATGATATTTTATTATACTGGGCATTTTAATTCGATTCCCGATTTGACATTTTCAGTGTAGTAACGTAATGACAACTGCTAAATAGTGACGTTGCGAAATTAATTGATACGAAAATGAAATATTTCCGATTTTTTTATCGTTTGTTGGGTCCATCACTATTAGGTTAAATGTATATCATTATTTTACGAAGTGACAGTAGCTAATGTCAAATCGGGATTCGAATTAAAAGTCCGAGTATAGTATCAAAATTACGAGTATATTATCGTATATTTATCAAAATAATTATCATGATAATTATTGAGATATTTATCAATGATAATTATAATTTGGAAACTGGTGGATACCATTTGTAGATGCTGTTAAAAATTTAGATTGTTGTGTAGGTAAATCCGTGAAAATAATTTTGATTCGAAAAAATCTGATTCGGGTATACGAATCCGTATTTTTAAATGTAATTTCGTTTGGATCTATTCCTTGTAATTTTGGATGTTCTTTATGTATCTATCATTTAAATCATATTCAAGTAAGCTTTTCAGTTTTATATACACAGTTGTTTCCCCCGTAGGGTCCGTTCGCAGAGGCCTTCAATAAACTATTGCCGCAACCGCAGCAGATTGTTAGAACGTGGTGGGAAACGCAAACAACGGAATACTTTGAGATGCTTGTTGACATATTTAAGAGCGTCATTGTGTATGAACTTATGCAGCCCATTGTGCGCGCTAATAAGGTTTGTAATAATTTATTTTAAAGAAAAAATCTAGAGAAAAAGAATGAGAAATTTTATTTTGACCCCCGATCACTCTTCAAGTCGCTCTAGCTACTAAGTTATCGAAGATCCACACCCGATTGTTGAATTATTTCTGTAGGTAACTAAATAACACACCTTTATCTTTGATTACAATTTTAATTGATTTTTTTTTTAATCTACTAATGACGATGATCGTTTATGCTTACAGAAAATAACATTTTCTCACAGCGTGGTGCAGATATTGAATACATTGTCGTCGTTAAATAAAATAAATTTCTCAAATCCAAAAAAACCTAAAATTCCTGCAGAATGTTTCTATATTGAAGAATTGTACAACTACGTGGACATTGTAAGAGACTATATAAGTTGGCAATCGAATCAAGATGTGAGTATAGAGAAGATATACCTAACTTATTAATTTAAATAAAATTAAGCCTATTTTTAGTTGTAAAGGTGGCAAAGAGCGTTAAATTCACATTGATGGGGAATCTGGAGGTATATAGATCTAAAACAAAAATTGAGAACTCAATTCAGATGCGTATAAATAGATCTCAATCCCAGAATTTGACAATAAGATCCCGTTTAATACAGAAAAACTTGATCTTAAGATCATCTCAAAGACTTATATCTGTCTTATAATACTTAAATTTCATATGGCAAAGTCAGAAATGTTGGGATTGTTAGCGTCAAGGCAATTCAGACTAAAACAGTTGAACTATTTATCAGTAAACTGCAGATATATTAAGTAATCCAGTGGTGCCTATACCCTAAACCTCCGCTTCTATAGCTCCAGGTTTAGGGCATAGGCACTGTACTTATCCAGATACTATTTTTTTGTCTAACAATTATATCAAACAATTTTTTAGATTTATCTCGCGTATACAAATTAAAATGATCATTTAACATGCCTGACTGACAGCCACGGAGGCTGATAAGCTACAGAAACCTTGTGTTGATTTTAAATAATAATTTCAGAGTAATAATACACGCGAGATGAATCCGATTTTTTTATTTCAATAAGTGTAGCTCGCGGACCTACTAGAACATACTATAATAATTATGTAATTACAATTCCAGTCGCCACAACCTCACTTGTGTAATTACTCGTTCCTATTCGACGTTCAATGCAAATCCCTCCTGTTGAAGATAGATCAACAATTACAAATGCAAATGGCTGTAAACCGAGCTGCCACACTAATTTTGACGAGGCTGTTTATAGATCCTACTTACGAGTATCACAGAGATCAGTTCCTAAACCTCACTGTCTCGCGGAACCACATAGTGAGGGACACTATGTTGCAAATCAGTAACCACGACAGCTCACAACTTAAGAAACCACTTCGAGTAAGTATTAGTATTTATATGAAAAACCAGAGTTCGATATCGTGTTTTGATTATAATTAGTGGTTATTCACTCTAGGTTAGCTTAAAAAAATTACGATGTAAAAGTGCTCTCCAGGAGCATAATTATATGAAATAAAGGAATAAACTGAATAAACTGAGTAGATAAGGCTGACATAATGTCCCATTGTTGGTGGTTATATTCAACATTCTCTTCTATTTGTAAAATTTTTCACTCTGCCAATACCTTGCATGCGACGTTAGTCTTGTTACGCGATTTCAAGAATATCTAAGGTCTCTGAAAATATAATATATATTTTGTAAGAAATATTAAACCTTGGAAATTGATGAGTAAATTGGGAATTTCAGGCCTATGAGACTTCTAGTAATGTCTTTGATTAACTATTACTAGATGTAGTAAACTCAAATAAGACTACAAACTTATTTGTGCTCTTGTTCTTTCGTGATCCTTTCTATTACATTATGGATAGAAGAAATATATCTAATATTTATTAATGACTATATTATCAATCGTTTTCTAGGGATGTATTTCAAGTTCCCTTTAGTTTATATGAGGTTTACTGGTGGTAGGGCACCAGTGACGGAGCTCGCGGGCGTAGGCACCACCGCATTACCTAATATACTTGCCGCTAAATGGTAGTGTTCAGCACTATCGTGTTCCGGTCAGGTGGTAATGTACGGCCCTGTAATTTCCGGCACAGAGGCATAACACCTTAGGCCTCAGGAGTGGTAACGCATCTGCATTTTGACCTCGGTCTTTGTGTGGGTGTCTATAGGCTGCAGTCATCACTTAACATCAATGTGAACTGCATGCTTGTATGCCACTTCCATAACATAAAAAAAAATTATAAAAAAAAAATTATGTACACACTTTGAGATTTGTAACAATGGATTAACATCAGATATATCTATAATTAGGTGGAGTTTGTGGGTGAAGAGGCTGAGGATGCGGGCGGTGTAAAGAAAGAGTTCTTTTTGTTACTTCTGAAGGAAATATTTAACCCCGTGTATGGTATGTTCAAACAGTCTGAGGAAACGAATTGCATATGGTTCTCAAACAATCCATTTGAAGATGAAGTCATGTACTACTTGATCGGTAAGATATTTAACGTACGATTACAATTTTGTCTGGGATTCCAGTCAAGTTAATGCCTATAGATAAATCAAGGCAGACAATAAATATTTTTACTAATACACTAACTCAGGACGCCGCGTAAACCTTGTATACAAAATTCATCCTTCAGCCTTTTACAAACTGAAGCTGATTTAATTTTCAGGTGCGATCTATGGACTTGCGATATATAATTCTATCATAATCTACGTGCCATTCCCTCTGGTGTTGTACAAAAAGTTGCTTGATGAGGCTGTAATGTTTGACGACGTCTCAGATCTGTATCCGACGCTCGCTAATAGCCTTAAAAGTCTCTTGGAATATCCGGATGAGGATGTAGAAGACGTAAGATTTTATTATTATTCATTTTGTATTTTAAGAGTTTTTTTTATTTATGTTGAGGATGTACAAATTTATTGAAAAATTACATAAAATACTAATAACTCGTAAGATACTAAAAATATATCTACATCCATTTACAAATCTTATTAATTTCCATCTATACATGCATCGCAGAACTCCATAATATCGGTCTCCTCTTGTGGTAACGTTCCTAGAAGACTGGCCGCAATGTCACGTTGAATGGCAATCCTTATTCCTTATGCAAAGAATGGGTATTAAAGTTTCTTGAAAGTAATGTTTCTAATTGCCGCTTTACATTTACATAAGTATATATTCAGTAGCTGAAAAAAAGGATCGAATAAAGGGATTATTGTAGAATTACTGGTGGTAGAGTTCCAGTGCTACTTAAATAATAGTTGTAAATTTCAAACACAAATTGTGCTTGAATAAATAAATAAATAAAGTGTAACCCGAGGGCGTAGACGCCATCGCATAATACGAGTATGTAATGTATGTATGTATCTTCACGCCAGGCCCCTAACGGGGTAGGCAGAGTATGTAATGTATCTACCGCCAAATGGTAGTGTTCAACACTATCTTGTGCCCATCGTATTGCACTATTGTTTTTAGTCGCTTGTAAGTGGTGGTGCGCATATTGACATTCATCAACAAATTACCAAACTCCGTGGTTCCTACTATTTGTTTATGGAAAAGAAAATTTTTGTTAATTGAATTTGGGAGCGTAGGTGTATGGGTATTAGGCCACTACAGATATGCCTAATGGCTTCCATACAGACCGTCAACCTTATTTATACAAAAGTGTATGTATTTCTTTTATTGCTGTTTCAGGTTTTCAGTTTATGTTTTGCAGTGAACACGGTAGTGTTCGATCAAATCCAAATGCACCCATTAAAAGAAAACGGTGAAAGCATTGCTGTAACACATGAGAACAAACAGGAATATGTAGATTTATATGTCGATTTTCTACTGAACAAGTCCGTGGAGAACCAGTTCAAAGCTTTCAGCCAGGGGTTTCAGAAGGTAATTACAACATTAAAGGTACAAATACAATACAAAATTTATTTATTTTTGGAACAATACAATCAGGTATTACAGAACAAGTGTAAACGTTGACACTTAGGTAACTTAAAATAATATTGTACAACTCACCATCCTATTTTACTCCTCGTTTCGTTATGATTTGAACCATTGTGATTTAAGGGGTAAGATTTTAGAAAGATATAATAATTAATTGCTGCCGGCATTCCATAACTCTCTGGGCTGACAGCGCGTTGCCAATATTCTATGTACAGTGTTCATTTATAAATATTGCACATCGTGTCTAGGTAGGAGACTTCGGCTTATTTCGGGTCTGTAGAGCGTTATCTCTTTCGCACCGTACCTATTTGACGATTGTCGACCATTTTGATCAAGTTTTGACCAATACCGGACTGTCAATGCTTACGTAGGCAATGTGCAACAGAGATAACGCTCTACGAAGTCGAAACGAGATGATCGTCTCTTTCACAGACTCGATGTGCTATATTAATTGTTGAGAACTGTATACCTGTATTGTTCATGGGCGACGGGAAACATCGATGGCCTATCTGCTTGTTTTTTTTAATCAACAATGGCCAACAAGCGTATACAATACCCAGAAATAAATATTGCACTTCGAGCCTACGAAAGAGACAATCGGCTAGTTTCGACTTCGTAGAGCGTTCTCTGCCTTCGTAAGCACTGATAGTAAGGTATAAAACTTGATCAAAATGGTCTACAGATATGGTATTAAGGTAGATGTGTACTATTTCTTGTTTTTTTTTTTTCTGTTTTTTTAAAGGGGTTTTGTCTAACGACATGTCAACCCCATCGTACCCCTATTTCTTGTTGGATACTGTAGTTCACATTGATGGTAAATGAATACTTCAACTTAGTAAGCGTTGCTATTTCTGAGGTCCAAGCTATCCCTGTGCCGGAAATTACAGCACCGCAAAACCATTTTCGTCAATTTCGATATTTATGAGATAAAATAATTGAGTAAGTGTAAAAAAGGATTGTTCAAATATTTGTTGAAGACATTTAATTTTGGTGAAGACATTTTATGTAATGAAGGTGGCAAAAAAAAGGTGAAAAAAAAGTAATTTCACGTGGATGTTAAGTGATGACTGCAGCCTGTAGACAGCCATACAAAAACTAGAGGTCAGAATGCAGATGCGTTGCCACCCCTAAGAACTTAGTTGATATGGTTCTGTATTATTAAGCTATTACGAGGCCATACATTACCATCCAACCGGAACACGATAGTACAGAGCAATGCGGTGGTGCCTACGCCATCAAGCTCCTACACTGGCTCTCTACCACCTCTAAGCACACCGCGGACACTCCGCCAAAATTCCATACAAACGCTTATTTTGGTTACCTTATACACAAACATCAATCAGTGACGTGTAGTCACACGTGCACGCACACAGCGTAGCACGTAGGGTTATGAGGTTATGACTTTATTTTAGTTAGGATATTGGTCGGATTCTTGAAGCATATAGACGTGCGCATCAATGCGATATTAAATTAATTAACAATTGTGTTTATTTATAGTGACCTAGTTTTAGTGATTTGGCGTGTGTGTAACTTTTTCAATTTTAAGTGATAATAGTTTTATATAATGAAATAATTAACGAACTATCCTAACTATTATGGAGGGAAGTCCGTTCAATCGGAGTGGGATCACCCGCCGCTCCCCCCCGCCAACGCCAACGCATCAAAAAGCCCACGAGGGGATCGAAGTTATATCTACTCCTGAGATTCAAAATTGGTTGAGTTCCATAGACCAATGTTTGAGCGAGGTCTGTTCGATTGCATCTGAGGGAAAGCTCAATTCAGACCAAAAATTGAAAATAAACAATCTTTGCCGAAAAGTTGGACATGGAGCTGCGCAAATGGCCGTTCAATATCAGGCTGCGAAGCAAAAAGTCATTGTCACCCACAATGCACTTCAAACTTTGACCGACGAGCGTGATCTTACGGATTGTTTAAAGGACATCAAACGTTCGATACAGGAGTCCAGCACTAAGCAGATTGTGCCGACTACATCCTTCGCGGAGATGGTGAAGAAAGGAGTAACAAATTTTGTTCATCCGAGGCCTGTTAGTTCCGTGGCGATCTACCCAAATGACATTTCCAAGACCAGTGAGGAAACCAAGGCCTTGGTCCAGAAAATAATTAGCCCTGAAGAAATGAAATTAAAAGTTCGAGGAGTTCGTAAAACCAGGAAAGGAGGCGTTATAATTAGCACCGAGACCAAGGATGACCTGGAAAAACTAAAAGAGTCAGTACAGCGCGCTACACCAGGACTTTCTGTCGACGACCCTCAGAAGCGCAATCCACGTATTATCATTATAGGTGTTTCTACGGCAATGTCGGAGAATGAGGTTTTAAAGTGTATTTTCGAACAAAATGTAGCCGACAAAATGCCATCTATGTCGCGGGAAACATTTATGACCTCGGTGAAACTAAGCCACAAGTCTGGAAAAAGGAATATGGAGTCCTGTAATTACATAATCGAAGTTCCAGCCGTCGTACGTAAGGCGCTCATAAATCAAGACAGGATTTTTATAAATTGGACATCATGTCCTGTAAAAGACTTTACGTTGGTAACAAGATGTTACAAATGTCATCAATATGGCCATGCAGCCAAATCCTGCAAAGCCGTGGCTTCTACGTGTGGACATTGCGGTGAAGAGGGTCATTCGATCCAAGAATGCCAGAAGAAAGCGGAGGCACCAAAATGTGCAACGTGCTTGCGTTTTAAAAAACCAAGCAATCACAAGACCGGAGACCTAGAATGTCCTGCTAAAAAAGCAGCCGAGTACAGGTATATAAACTCTGTAAATTATGAAGGCGCCTAAGAGCGCCACATACTAGTTTGTATTTTAGATCTAATTATTATTAAATTAACCTTACTTAGTTTTAAAAATGGATATCAATTTAATTGCTGACATAGATGATTCATTTCTACCAGAAGCAAGGTCATGTGAGATTGAGGAGTGCAGGCAATATCTTTCAATTTACAAAAAATCATTATCTGTACTAACCCAAAACATCCGCAGTATTTATAAAAATATAGATAGCTTCAGCGTCTTTCTTCATAGACTAAATTATAATTGCGATATAATGATATTGTTACGTTTATTAAAATGACTATTAATTAAACAACCAATATTAGTTAGGTACTACAGTTTTAATAATTTATAAAATATCTACTTATATACTATGACTCTAATTATCCTATAATCTAATCTCCCTAACTACAATTAAAACTATTTAGGTAGGTACTACCCGGTAACTAAACTAATTTAAAATTAAAACCTAATCTTAATTTTTAATGAAATTGAGAAATTAAGTTAGAATAGGGCGTGGATCGACTATCGTTTGTTTGCACTGATAGGAACAAATACAGCAACACTATCCTGCACTAGAAGCCGGTGACGGTGCTCCCGGTGCCGCTCTGTAGACCGTTGCGCGACGCGGGGAAGAATCTGACGTCACGCGAACAGGACAGGACAGCATCAACCCAGGTCGTTTTAGACCCAGAATAAAAACCCTGGAAATTCCCAAGGGTGGAAAATAAGAGCACGCTCAAATGGTATCACGTGTCCCCTATACGACCTTGATGGTTGATGAGATGATTAAACACAAAGCAGCCAGATGATAGTTTGCTATATGTATAGCCATTAGTAATCGATGATGTGGTCGTAGTGAAACAAATAGGAGGCAATGATAATATGAGCACTTAGTACCTACAGTGAGAATAAGTTATAAATAAATGCACAACTTACCCGAGATCGGGGTTATATTCCGCAAGTATATAGATATAGCACAAGTAGGTACAGGCAAAAATAGTATAAGCACTAACGGCACAATAACTATTTGGCAGTAGATATAGGTATGGTGTAAAGAATTAGAAGTAAGTATTATTCATGTCCGATGTTCCAGCACGAATGTCATACCGCTGCCCTCCGCTCCGGCGAACGGTGGCCCGTTCACCAGAACCGGTTCTGTCTACGCGCCGCTCATTTCATATCGCACGGCGTACGACACAGCCTAGGTTAATATTTTAATTACGTACCTTCACGCTTACTCGCGCATCCGGTAGGCAGAGCGCGTGAGGTACTAAATCGAGCGACCAAATCTTTCAACTACAAATACATTGTAACAGTATTCCCCCCCGTAGATAAGGATTTTACCATAGAAAAATCCGCTTGAAATAAGTACAGCTAAACTGATATTACAAATGTAGCAATGTAAAGATTCGTTACTCTATTATTGATTGTTCAATTTTAATTTAATATCTTTTATATGCCACGCGCCGAGATCTCGACCAGACATATCTTGCAATATATAGACCAGAGGTGATCTCTTTTCTTTTACTTTGCACTTTTCAAATTTGGGTGCCAATTTTTTGCTAAAATGAGCACCCTTATCACTTTGAAGGAAGCAACGTTTCCAAACAGTGTCTCCAACGCTAAATTCTACATGTTTACGTCTTAAATTGTAACGCTGAGAGACCTTCTGATGACTATGCCAAAGAGCAGCTTGTACATTATTAAAAATTTCAGCCAGATGACCCAAATTCTCACCATATACATCACGAGGTAGAAATAAAATTTCATCAACATTATCATTTTCAATATAATGAGATCCGCATGTTACCAATTCTCTACCGTAAACCAAAAAGGCAGGTGTAAATCCAGTAACTTCATTTACAGAATTGTTGATTGCGAATTGGATCTTATGTAGGTTAAGATCCCAAGTCCTGTGATCATCGTTTACAAATGTTGAAATTGCTGTAACAATCGTTCTATTGTATCTTTCCACGTTATTAATTTGGGGAGTATATTTAGGAGTAAAGTGTACATTCGGTACTTTATATTTTTGTAGAAACGCATCCATTTCACGCCCTGCGAACTGTGTACCGTTGTCCATAATTATAGTCTGAGGAATGCCATGTACTAGAAACACATGATTCTCTAACAACTTACACACGGTTGGAGCTGTTGCATTTCGCATTGGAAACACTAGGGTGTATTTAGAGAAGCAACAGTTGATAACAAGAATGTAATTGTGTCGTTGTCTACTTGTAGGCAATGGACCTACAATGTCAATAGAGAGAGTCTGGAAAGGACGGGAGCAGACTTTAGGTCTACCCATCTTTCCTAAGACAGTGTGAGCAGGATGTTTGTAAGCTAGACATGTCTTGCAATCACCTACAAACTTAACAACATCACTGTACATACCAGGCCAATAATAGGACAAAGCGAGTCGTTTATACGTTTTAAAAGTTCCTAAATGCGCAGCAGTTGGATCAGAATGATTTTTATCTATAATATCGTTTCGGGATTCCTGAGGCACTACTACTTTCCAACAGAATTCCGATGTTAATGGATTTTTGGCTTTCATGAAACGATAAAGAACGTTTGCCTCAACTCTGTAATTAGGGAAACTTGTTTGAGAGTTTAAGCAACCGTTGAAGATATTTAGGTACCAAGCATCAGAAGTAATAGGTGGTGAGTCCGGAAGTGTATTAATAGGAGCAACTGAAACACACCTAGATAAGGCGTCTGGAATAACATGATCCTTACCTCGCCGGTGTTTTATTTCAAAATTAAATGAGGATAATCTTACTCCCCAACGAGCAAGGCGACCAGTAGGGTTAGACAGTGACATGAACCACTTAAGCGCTGCGTGATCAGTAAAGACCGTAAATGTTTTGCCATTTTCCAGGTAGCAACGCCAGTATTCTAGTGAAACGAGCACCGCTAGAGCTTCTCTTTCTGTAACGCTGTAGTTACGCTCAGCGCCCGTGAGTGATCGACTCATATATGCAACGGGGTGTTCTTCCCCGTTGATGGTTTGTGAAAGCATAGCACCCACACCAAAATTGCTAGCATCAGTATGCACGTCAAAAGAAAAATCAAAGTTAGGACAAGCTAGTAAGGGAGTGTTAACTAATAATGACTTGAGGGTCTCAAAAGCTGAATTAGCTTCCGAGTTCCAATTAAAAGGCGGAGACTTCTTTCCTGTAGAGGTTAATCTGTTTAAAGGACCAGCAATAGAACTAAAATTAGGAACAAAACGTCTATACCATGATGCAGTACCCAAAAATCTCTTAACTTCTTTTTTATTCGTAGGAGTAGGGTATTTTAAAATAGCTTCAGTCTTAGAAGGATCAGTCCGTAGACCGTGTTCATTAACTACATAACCCAAGTAACGTAATTCTCTTCTGAAAAACTGACATTTAGCTAGGTTAACAGTGAGATTTGCAATTTTAATTTTTGCTAGGACCCGTTTTAGCAAACTAACGTGTTCTTCAAAAGTTCTACTTACAAGTACTATATCGTCAAGATAACAGAAAACTTGTAACTCGAATTCTGGGCCAAATAGTGTATCAACTAACCGCTGTTGAGTCGCGGGAGCATTAGAGAGGCCAAAAGCAGTAACGTTGAACATGAAGGTGCCTCTACCGGGTACATAAAATGCAGTTTTTTCGCGATCAGGGTCAAAAATTGGAATTTGCCAAAAAGATTTCGATAAATCAATACTAGATAGGTACTTAGCATCTCTGAGATTGTCAAGTATTTCCGATATATACGGTAAATTGTAGGCATCTTTTTTAGTAACTGAATTAAGCCTTCTGCTATCCAAACAAAAACGTGGATTGCCGTCTTTTTTATCTACCACCAATACAGGCGACGACCACGGACTTTCGCATGGTTGTATTACCTTTAGGTCTAACATCTCATCGACCTGTTCGGATATTATTCGTTTCTTTTCAGGCGACAAACGGTAATATCTTTGTTTTATAGGAGGAGCGTCACCTGTATCAATGCGGTGGTGTATTAAATTAGTCCTACCAAGGCCTTTACTTTCGAAGGCAATTTGCTTAAATTGTTCGACAATGTCATCTGCTTCGAGTTTTTGGAAGTCCTCTAAGATCTCGTACGGCTGTATAATAGGATTTGAAGATATTTTAGAGACGTTGTTTAAAGACTGATCATGTTGGGACAACATTCTTATATTCTGTATATGTTTAGGAAATATTTCAAATTTTGTCCAAAAGTCAATGCCTAAAATTAAAGCAGTTTTAATTTCTGGAACTACATGGGTTTTAATAACAATACATTTATCATTGAAACACACAGGCAATAGAAAAAATCCTAAAGACTTCATTATTTGGCCTCCAGCTGCAGATATAGATATGATTTCATCACTAAAAATTTCAAATCCATGTTTTTGTAAATAACAATGAAAATTATTTCCAACAATAGTAACAACAGAACCAGAATCTAACAGACCATGTACAGATAAAGATTCTAAATTATTTATTTTAACTTTTACGTAAGGACGTGGATCATTATTTAGTGAATAATTTCTAACCGTAGCAACAGTGCTGTATGTACCAAAAAAAATTTTGTCACTCCAATCCAATCCAAAATCACTCCAATCCTTACTGTCAAAGTGATTGCTGCTACGTTGTATAATTAGTTTTTTTGGTTGAATTTTACACTTTTATTAACAAGTTTATTCTGACAAACAGGGCACTCCGGGTAGCGGAAGTCCTTCTTCCCACATTTAAAACAGATGATATAGCGTGGTTTATGGCAATTCTTTAAAGAGTGATCAGTAGATCGACATCTAGGGCAGAACACTTGATTAAAAATTTTTGTATCTTCTTTGTATACAGCACTACTTGGATTTGATTCTACAGCACTTATGTTCATATTTCTAAATTGCTTATGTGTAGGATTCGAGGTATTGTAACTTGTAGAAGGCCTTGTATACGCAAATTCAGGTGCTAAGGTATCAGTAGTTACTTTAGGGGGTTCTTTAAACTGGGAAATGCGCGTTTGTAAGTTCTCATAGTTGCGGCATTTAGTTAGCAGTTCGGATATTGATGTAATATCTGGACAACAAGACAAGGATTGAGAATAAAAGGGTCTGATATTGTGTAAAAGTATTTCTAATTTTTCCTCTTCGCTCATTATTTTCGACAATCTACAAAACATTCCCTCCATAATAGCAATATAGATGACAATGGACTCTGATTCACCCTGCGTTCGAGCGCGTATCTCGTTCATTAGTCTATAATCATAGTCAAATTGATCAAAGTCCTGTCTTAGTAATATAACTAATTGTTCCCAAGTTTCAACGGAACCACTTTTACTACGATACCAATGTAAAGCATCTCCTGTGAAAATCTCGGTAGCAAAAGCTAAAACTCGGTTTGACTTAATATCCCTTGCTTTTATGAACTCATTCACCTTTTGAAGGAAAGCTCTGACGCATGACTTTCCGTCAAATTTTAATTTGCCTAAGTCTGTGCCTATACCGCGATCACATGTAACCGAGATATTAGTGGTCGGTACATCCATGTCGCAGCTATCTGTTTTTGATGTGGTAGGTGTAGCGTATTTAGCAAGTTCTATATAAGCAGCTTGAAGTTTTTGGTTGCAATCCTTAAACTGGCTAGAAGTTTCTACGGTGTCGGGTTGTATCCTTGAGAGACGATGATGTATATGGAGAGCAAGATTATCTGACCTTATAAATAAGTTTTTATCAGATTTTAACTTTAAATTCTGTACGTTACTCTTTAATTTCGATAAACTCTCCCTTACACCAGCAATGTCATCAGCAGGTTCTAGATGCGATTCCAGAATGTCCTCGGAAGGTAAACACCTGGCCTGCTTGATAATTTGTTTCCGCAAGCCTTGGACATTGTCCGCAGGTGATTCTCCCCGTACCTCTACCTCATACTCTAATTCAGCCTTTTGCAAAGATAAAAATTTAATTTCTCTAGACATTGTAAGTTTTTTTTTTATATATTGCTATTATTAAACTGTAAATATCATTAGAATGTAAGTATTTAAATATTAAAAATGGAATGTGCTTATGTGTGTGATAAATTATTTTGTTTACCTACTGTTCTTTGATTTTTATAATAAACATTAATTATGCATATAAGTATATCACTCTATCCATCTCCTTGGAAAACAAAAGCGTGAAGTTATATAGGTACGGCAGTTATTATTTGACTATGTTAAACCAGTAGTCGGATATGTTGTGCAAATATTAACGATAAGAGAATGAAAGAAGCAACAATGCATGAGAACAACAATAAAAAAAATACAGAAAAATGAAGTAAGTAGCATGAAGGTAAACACAATCACAATCAATATACCTACCTTTAAAATTTAATAAAAAACATGCTATGTCAACGAAATAGGTATAATAATAACGTCTAAAAACTATTAGGTACTACTCTTAATTAGTTTCAAGAATAATTTGTATTTTTAAATAATATTAATTAAGTTACTACCTTAATCAAAATAACAATTGAGATTAGCATGTTTTTATTTTGTTACGTACTGAGTTGTTATAAATCTAATAGGTACTTATTATTAACAATTAACAAACTACTTAATTAATAATAAACTAACTTAATTTAAAAGTAAGTAGGTAAGTATCGAACAATAACCATCACCAAAGATAACCAATAACTACGGTAAACCAGTGCAAACAAAGGAAATCTTAAAACACGTTATGGCGCCACTGTTACGTTTATTAAAATGACTATTAATTAAACAACCAATATTAGTTAGGTACTACAGTTTTAATAATTTATAAAATATCTACTTATATACTATGACTCTAATTATCCTATAATCTAATCTCCCTAACTACAATTAAAACTATTTAGGTAGGTACTACCCGGTAACTAAACTAATTTAAAATTAAAACCTAATCTTAATTTTTAATGAAATTGAGAAATTAAGTTAGAATAGGGCGTGGATCGACTATCGTTTGTTTGCACTGATAGGAACAAATACAGCAACACTATCCTGCACTAGAAGCCGGTGACGGTGCTCCCGGTGCCGCTCTGTAGACCGTTGCGCGACGCGGGGAAGAATCTGACGTCACGCGAACAGGACAGGACAGCATCAACCCAGGTCGTTTTAGACCCAGAATAAAAACCCTGGAAATTCCCAAGGGTGGAAAATAAGAGCACGCTCAAATGGTATCACGTGTCCCCTATACGACCTTGATGGTTGATGAGATGATTAAACACAAAGCAGCCAGATGATAGTTTGCTATATGTATAGCCATTAGTAATCGATGATGTGGTCGTAGTGAAACAAATAGGAGGCAATGATAATATGAGCACTTAGTACCTACAGTGAGAATAAGTTATAAATAAATGCACAACTTACCCGAGATCGGGGTTATATTCCGCAAGTATATAGATATAGCACAAGTAGGTACAGGCAAAAATAGTATAAGCACTAACGGCACAATAACTATTTGGCAGTAGATATAGGTATGGTGTAAAGAATTAGAAGTAAGTATTATTCATGTCCGATGTTCCAGCACGAATGTCATACCGCTGCCCTCCGCTCCGGCGAACGGTGGCCCGTTCACCAGAACCGGTTCTGTCTACGCGCCGCTCATTTCATATCGCACGGCGTACGACACAGCCTAGGTTAATATTTTAATTACGTACCTTCACGCTTACTCGCGCATCCGGTAGGCAGAGCGCGTGAGGTACTAAATCGAGCGACCAAATCTTTCAACTACAAATACATTGTAACAATATTAACGGAATGTTGGTTACCTAATCGTCATGATAATCTACCAGTAATTCCAGGGTACAATATATTTTATAGTTCACACAATCACAATCAAAATGATGGAGTCGTAGTCTATGTCAAGGAGTGCTTTAACGTATCCGTCGAAAATCCAAATTTACAGGACTGTAACTGTTTAGTTATAAAAATGAACACAGACATAGCCATAGTCGCCGTATATAGGTCCCCTTCCGTTAGAAACTTAGGTACATTTCATTCTTCGCTAAACCAGACATTTCAAGCACTATCCGCTTTTAAAAATATCATACTAACAGGAGACATAAATATAAATCTTAATGCCGAACTTGGCGATGCATCTACCCAAGACTACCTAAACCTTTGCTCCTACCACGGACTCCTTCCCGCGCATACCCTTCCCACACATCAAAGCGGTTCATGTCTCGATCACATGATGATTAAATCCACTCTACAATACAATACTTTAGTAGCAAATTCATCTATTACCGACCATCATGCCGTCTTACTAACCATAAATTTAATGCTGCCTGAGCGAAATCGCCCACTAACAAAAACAAAGCTAAATTTAAACAAACTTGAATATGATTTACGCAATATTGATTTCAGTGCAGTTTACAATATCGCTGACGCCAATGTGTCTTTATCGTACGTAATAAAAAATGTCCAACAAGCAATATTACGCAACACTGAAACTATAGCAGTGAATAAAAAACATTTTAATATTAAGCCATGGATTACTCCTGGACTTATTCGTTGTATTAGACATAGAGACAAATTACATCAGAGAGCTAAAAAATATCCTGACAATCTTATAATTCAAACGACGTATAAGAGATACAGGAATCATTGCAATAACCTCTTAAAGAATTTGAAACATAATTACGATAAAAACGAACTGAACAAAGCCGGCAAAAATAGTAAACAGCTCTGGAATCATATTAAGAATATTTCGTATACAACAAATCGACGTGAATCAAATTCGAATTTGTTGCATATTAATTCTTCGCCACTTTTATCAGTCAATGATGTAAATAACTATTTTATAAATGTGGGTAAAAATCTAGCCGAACAGATTAAAATCAATCCGTGGGGTTCTCCTACAAGCCGCCAGAAGTTCAACATAAATTGCAGTTTAAAATCATTTGTTATGTTAGACACTGATGAGTATGAAATAACCAGGATAATCTCAGGACTGAAGGATAATTGTGCAGTTGGATGGGATAATATAAGCAACAAGATTCTTAAAAGATACAAACACATTCTTGTACCTCCACTAACCCATATTTTTCGATTATGCCTTTCTACAGGGACTTTTCCCGGATGTTTAAAAAAGGCAGTAGTTATCCCTGTATATAAATCTGGTAATAAAGATCAAGTTATTAATTACAGACCTATTTCGATACTGCCTTCAATATCAAAAATATTAGAAAAAGTCATTAATAGTAGATTAATTAAATATCTCGGAACGAATAATTATATTTCACCGATGCAATTCGGTTTTAGATCAAAATTATCCACAGCCGATGCGGTACATAATCTGACCGAATATGTGACACAAGAACTTGGGAAAGGGCACCAGACCTTAGGTTTTTTCGTTGATTTATCTAAAGCCTTTGAAACAATATCTGTTAGTTTACTTTTAAACAAACTGGAGGCTCTAGGTATAAGAGGCACACAGCTTAATCTGTTTGCTGACTACCTACATGATCGATGCCAATGTGTTAAAATAGATAATATCACTAGCAATGATAAAAAAACACATGTTTCGGTTTTCCACAAGGTTCCATATTGGGTCCCACCCTGTTTTTGATTTATATTAACGACCTCTGCAATTTAACTTTAAAACAGGGCAAAATTATATCGTATGCCGATGACACTGTATTAATATTTACGGCCAAAACGAGCAACGAATTATTTGAAATTGCCCAATCAGGTATAAATACAGTGACCCATTGGCTTCAAGAAAATTTGCTTACACTAAATGCGGACAAAACTAAATATATCCACTTCTCCATGCGCAAGCTTTCACCTAATACTGATAACCATCGTCTTTACGCTCACCAATGTGATAACCCTCTCAGTAGTATTTGCAATTGTCCTGTTATCGCACAAACGTGCGAAATTAAATATCTGGGAATTATAATTGATGACACACTCTCCTTCAAATTGCATATCGAGAGCTTGGTAAAAAGGTTGCGTAAATTAATCTATGTTTTTAAGAAATTACGAACGATTGCAGATTCTAAATTACTAACCCAAATTTATCTAGCCTTAGGGCAATCCATTATTCAATCCTGCATTACTTCATGGGGAGGTGCTTTGAAAACCATTATACTACCTCTAGAACGAGCGCAAAGATCAATTCTAAAAGTCGCTCATTATTACCCTTTTTTCTTTCCTACTACTTTATTGTATAAATACTGTAATGTATTAACTGTTAGACAGATTTTTATAATGCACACCATTTTGAAACAGCACACCATGCTTACGTACAACGAGGACATTACTAACAAGCGACGGAACGATATCGTCTGCATTACAAATTCAACGTCAAAACATGCCTTTACAAAAAGATTCTTTTCATTTCTTGGCCCTTTTTTGTACAATAGATTAAATAGAAACCTTTTATTTTATAAATTAGAATATTTTAGCTGTAAAAAAGTTTTATATAATTACTTACAAAATATTAATTATGAATATACTGAAGAATTACTTGCTATATGTAAATAATAATCTTAAAAATAATCACTCACTGTTATAGTTTACTTTAATGAATTTACCTAATATAGTTTTACTCTAATGTTAATTAATCTCACAATATAGTGAAGTACTCTACCGCCTGAAACACAGGTTCAACCTAGTTCAGGTACGAATACAAACCATCCCTTATTTTATATAGTTAAGAAATTTCATGTATATCTTCTTTGTGATCTATTTTATAAATAAACAATTTTTATTTTTTTTATTATTTTACTTTAGGCCTCAGACCGACAATATAGAAATAAAATAATACTATGTACTTACGTAGATATCTCTTTCTTTCTTTTCTTTGACCCGGTTTACGCTACGCTATGCACCCCGTCAGGTCGCGAGAAAATATGACAATTGAGTTCTAATTTTATTGTTGTTGGCCGATATCGGCCAGCTGCGGCTCAACAGTAAGGTAAATTTCTATTTACCAGTTTCACCCAGTTTACCATTCACCACCCAGTTTAATATTCGATTACAAATTAATCAAAACTAGACCGCCCGCAACCTCGCTGTAGAGTACCAACCGCGGCAAATGGTCGGGACGTCGAAGTGTCCATTCTATACATAGTTTTATTACATATTCTCTGCTCTAAGTGTTGTAATCACGACTAATAATGTTACGAGAATAAGCCCCCTGTTCGCTATTGACATAACTTTGATTCTTGTATTATCTGGCTATAATATTTTTATTAATTATTAAATATTTATTTGCAGGTGTGTGGAAGTAAAATAATCAAACTGTTCAGGTCACACGAATTAATGTCAGTGGTGATCGGCAATGAAGAATACGACTGGGAATTGTTTGAAAGCAATTGTGAATACAAAAATGGATACTCGGCGTCCGATATGCAAGTCAGGTGTGAAATATTGTCCATACCACATTTATCTTCATAATCATTTAAAAACGAACTATGGTCCAAAAAAATTAAATATTACTTGATTTGTGAGACATTTGCATATTTTTAAGGGGTTATTTTACTCAAATTATGAACAACTTATGAACTTTTTCCTGCCTGCCTTTCTACGTCAGCGCGGACATAAATGACAGACTGCCCAACAAACTTTTATACCCTATTTCAACGCTTAGGGGTAAATTTCTGAAAATAAAGTAGCCTTCCTTTGAACGCTAAAGTCGCAAGATAAAATGTGCGCCATCTCTATCGTTTGAATGTGTTTTATTAAGACAGAAGACTTTTAAGTCCCGCTTAGATTTAAGTGATGTTTGAGTATTTGGCCGTATGTGTTTCAATCATGTGCTATATCATCGGTCACCCTTTGGCGTACATGATTGTTAGATAGTCATCAACGTTAACGTATATTCTATTTTGTAAACTATACTATACACATTAACTATTACTGAAATATTTATTTTAGATGGTTCTGGGAAGTATTTCATGAGTTGCCAATCGAAGATAAGAAAAAGTTCCTATTGTTTTTGACCGGTAGCGACAGGGTACCCATCCAGGGTATGGGAGACATTAAAGTGAGTATTCAACAAATAATGGCATACTGTTATAATCGGGATAAAAAAAATTTTTTTTATTGTTTAAATATTGAGTTTTGTAATATTTTAATTTTTTGCAATAACACATGCAAGTGAACTTTAGAAATTAAAGAAAAATGGCTAGCCGCTTTACCACTAAGCTATCGAAATAAGCTCACTATCGAACGTAAGTAACGAAGTAAATTATTCTGAGGTCGCAGGTACGGTTCCTACCCGAAGTCAAATTTTTCTTTCCATTTTTCTTTCAATATTGAGTTTTTTAAAAATTCGCATTGTCTTCTGTTTCAGATAAGAATACAGCCTGTAGCCGACGATAGATTCTTCCCTGTAGCGCACACTTGCTTCAATCTTCTCGACCTGCCACGTTACAAGACGAAAGAGCGCCTCAAGTACTACCTCACGCAGGCAATACAGCAAACACAGGGTTTCTCTCTTGTATAAACAATGTTCCGCCTGTGGTCCAAGGAATTGAGGTCACGTCACTTAATACTGAAGTACAGCGTCTTACAATTTTGTACTTTAGAATTTTTTAGATTTATGTTTGGTCTTTGCTTTGTTTCCTGCGGCCGTACCATGACTTTTTACTGTCAGCTTAAACTGAATTGATACTAGCTGTGTCTCGTTCCTCCATATGCGCTCTTATATAAGACAAATGGGACAAAATTTTGGCAGCGCTTAAATTAAATCGAGTTAAGTGACCTAATAAATGTTGATATGCGGCAACATAAAATTAATTATAACGCATCTGGATGTAAAATGCTTGCTAGGTAAGGTAACAAACACCTATGACAAACTTAGATTGTGTATTCATTGCCTTTTCCGATAATACAATTTACAACACGTTTGCGCAAGTTCTTGCAAAAGTATAAGTACAAGGACGTGCGTCGTATGTATTTCCTTAAAATTAGGCCACATACGTTACTTTTTCTTGTGCAAATACTCAAACTTTGGTTGTTAGAATACTGTAATTCGCAACTGTTGTCGCAAGTATTGTGTGGCCATATTAGCATAGTAGGTATTGGTTACCGCATATTATTAGAACGGTTTTAGCGGATGTCAATCATTTAGGTTATATTGTATACATTGCAGATGCCTGAAGACAATATAATTTATAGTTTCTAAAAATATTAAGACACGCACATTATGTTCTCTTTATATTAATATATCACGCACTGTCTGTTGATTTGGAAAATTTCCTGTTCTATATGCAAACGAGAAAAAATGAGATGTGCCTTGGCTTCTGACTTTATTTATGAAATTAGTCAGAAACCAAGCCTATATTATATTGAATAGACTTAGAATTGCCATCATTTCTCGCGTATTGACTTTGCTTTTATTATTATTTCTCGTTAGTTTGGATAACGATAGCAAACAGTTAAAACACCTATTTCAATTTTAATTTATGCATTTGCTAAATATGATGAAGCTTTTTCACAATATTATTCTTTATTATCTTCATTATTTATACATATACTAAACCAATAATTCACGTGGATACAGGAATAGAGTTCACATTGATGGTAAAAGATTACTGAAGCCTAGAAATCTCTACATCGACACCAAAACCAGAGTTTTCAATGTAGTCGTGTAGTCTGAGATCTAAGCTCTTATCCCGGAAATCACAAGGCCGTTCACTACCCCCGACTGGAACATGATAGTGCTGAACACAGTCGATGATGGTCCAGAGAAGAGGGGTGTGAAGCGATGTTGATATAAAGGTACAATTCCGTGCATCGCGAACGATCGCGGCCGACTACTGTCGTCGGCCGCTCGCGACGGTAGATACAGTATGAAAATGTATGGCACCGCTTCCGTGGCCCGCGACAGACGCGCGGGCAACGAGTGTGGTGAGCCGGCCGCGATCGATCGCGATGCACGGAATTGCAGCTTAAGAGAAGTTACAATGTCCTGGCCATGCAATTCGTCTTGTCTAATAACATACCTGCACAAGGCAGTATACGCAGGCAAGAGAGCGATCCGCTCACTGGACTGCGCTACACTGTGCTGTGGCGACGGAGCCACTCGTCTGGTTGCGGGAGTACGAATCTGCATCAATATGCATATTTCACCACACAAAACAACATCCCCGCACTTAGGTATTGTTTCTTTGCATGTAGGCGCGTAAATGTGTTAGACTACGCGTGTTTCAACACAAAGAGATATACTTACACGTAACTCTCGCGGTATGTTGCGTGATGCGATGCGATAGTGTCCGAATGGTCCTAGTGGGTACGTAACGTTCCGCTTTTAAATATAGCTTTTACTACCACCGCATAAGGCGCCTATGTAGTCAAGCGACTAGTTCCCTGATTGTACAGTTAAGCTTGGCTCCATCATACTTATATATTCTTGGTAGGAGAAACTTCCATTTCCAGCCACCCCAGAGGCCTAATACGTTCGAAAATCAGACTTCAGCTACCTCGGCTCGTCACGAAACAAATTTAGTGACGTACCTCTTTCCTTGGACCAAGTAATACTCAATTTTCGTTCTTTGCCCTATTAACTATAACATAAAAAAAATAACATAGCTTATAACGTAGTAGAGCGATAAATATTTTTTTGTTGAATGATTAGTGTTTTTAAATTCTAAATATAATTGGTACAGTGAGCAGGGGCATAGAAATTTAAGTTAATGTGTAGTTCTGATATACGTTGTTTTTTAAATTAATATTTTTAGGTATTTGTAAAGATTATTATAATAATCACTATAGTGATATCAATTTTCAACACTAACTGATAGTCCGTTAATTTGTATTCTAGTTTATTTTTCGTTTGAATATTAGTAAACACTATGTTTTTTTTGCGGTTTTAGAGATGTCTGTTTCCATTTTATATATTTGTAAGCGTTGTATGGCTTGTTGTTGATTGCCTATGCTTTTTTATGCGCGTAAATATTTTTTTTAACTTTTGAACTATAGAATGTTTTTAGAACGCCTGTTATTAATTTATGCAGACCTTTTTTATTATCAAATTACACACTTCTTACAGTTAAAATATTCCTCTCTGTCCGACCATATATCACAAAATCGTCCAATAAAGATTAAGGTTATACTTCAAAAAATTTAAATGTTTAATGTACCTAGTTACCATATATATTATTCTTTGCATGATCTTTATATTTTTATATTCCATTCTACAAAAATAGGAGCAGAGCACGACAAAAACTTTATATTAATTCAACAGTTTACTAGAGAAAAGCTAGTTTAATATATTATGATATGAATGCAACATATAATATTAATTTAAAAAATATTATTTATTAAGTACATGTAAAACCAAAAAAAAATGATCTTTTCCATACATTTTGATCTATCTTAGGTCAATACTAAGAACCTTGCAAAAGGCTTTTTGAAAATAGTTATTTGTTTGGAAACCTGTCTCTTCTGTAATCAAGATAAAAATTTGAATAAGGCCTTGTATAAATAGAAATAGAATAAATAGAAACAAATATTTTAATAAAGTTGTAAATAATAATAGCAAGCGACAGTTTTAGATAAACTGATTCAAAGTATGATTCAACTCCACCCATAAACATTCTAAAACACCAGTCACAAAGTATTTTATTAAAAATATGTTTGAGTAAGGGTCTATAACTGCCTAGTTACAATGAAAGAAGACATATATTAAGCCATCGTCTACAGCAAAATGTTCGAAATATAAGCTGACGAGCATTTATAAAATGGCGAAAGTCTAGCAGTCATGCGATCTTAGACAATAGTGTTATAAGTATATAAGGAAACTAAAAAGATTAACAGAAGAAATGCCAGATTATTAAAATAAATAATGGTTTAATTTAAATTGTGGAATGGATATTGTAATTAAGGCTAGGCTACAATCTTGATCAAAATGGTCGACAAACGTCAAATAGGTAAGGTGCGAAAGAGATAACGCTCTACAGATCCGAAACAAGCCGACGTCTCTTCCTGAGGTCGATGTGCATTATTTCTTGTTGGATATTGTAACTGATATTCTTGACAAAGAAATAATATGCATACGATGCCTTGAATAGCTTCCATTTACATTATTTAACATCAATGTAGAAAAGGCACGAGAGGTGTGTAAGTTCCGGAATATTGCTCTATGTTGTATGTCTACCCCATTAGGATCTTGGCGTGCAGAAACTTACATACATATATACATCGTATTTTAATACATTAGATTATATGTATCTTTATTTTTAATTTCAATCGAAAAACACCGGACGACTTAAATGATGCATTTTTGTCGAGCAGGTTATATCGACTGAAAAATATGCGCTTGCATTTATAGGTATTTAATTTACAGTATCCAGCAACAAACATTGCACATCGAGCCTATGAAAGAGACAATTGGCTAGTTTCGACTTCGTAGAGCGTTATTTCCGCTGCACACTGCCCGATAGTCCGGTATTGGCCTAAACTTGACCAAAATGGTCGACAAACGTCACGGTCTGCGGACACGAAACAAGTTGTAGTCTCCTTCCTTAGGTCGATCTGCTTTCTTGTTGGATATAATAATAATAATGGCAACCCATTATACGTCCCACTGTTGGGCACGAGTCTCTCCCCGTTTTGGGGGGGGGGAGGCCTGGAGCTTACTCCACCACGCTGCTCCAATGCGGATTGGTGGAGGTGGGTGGTGGGTTAGTGGCCAACCCGCTGTCGGATGTTTTCAAACCGCTGACAAGGCCTCCGACAAGGTTTAACGACTGCTATCTATCGATAGCAACCGGGACCGACGGCTTAACGTGCCCTCCGAAGCACGGAAACTCGCATTTAATTTGCCACTAGCGGTCACCCATCACACTACCCGACCGCGCCCGTAGTGCTTAACCGAGTAGATCGCTTACGATCTACACCAGCCGCCGGGCCATGCGCGCTTTGCTTGTTGGATACTGTACCACATATTACCTTTGTGTTCTCGCGAAATAAATGTGCTCACAATCGAACAAATATCTTATATTCAATGTAGACCAGTCTTATTATACGTGTAATAAATAATTGTTACTATTTATTGTAGGATAAACATTTCTATTGTTATAAAAATTCAATGTTAAATTGGAAGTTTGAATTGTTATTTTATTAAACGCGATAAAATTACCACTAACTCAATTGGCACTAAAGTTGTGTGTTCCATTGTAAAAGAGGTACAGAATAACAATTAATATTGCATATCGAGTCTGCGAAGAAAACAATCGGCTGGTTTCGACTTCGTAGATTGTTATATCTGCTGCACACTGCCTACGTAAGCACGGATAATCCGATATTGGTCAAAATTTGATCAAAATCGTCGACAGACGTTACATAGGTAAAGTGCGAAAGAGATAACGCTCCACAGACCCGAAATAAGCTGAAGTCTTCTTCTAAAGGTCGATGTGCAATATTTCTTGTTGGATACTAAACAAATCTGTGCCTTTCCTTATCTCCTTATTTATATGTAATAGAGGGATTTGAGTGGCCTTTATTAAATTATTTTTGTAATAAATATAATGATTGTTGTTTGTTATTCGTGTGGAATGTTTGAGTACTTATCATGTTAAATAACTTTAAATAACCCAAGACAAGACATTTTTTTGCATTTATTCAGTTTCTGCTAAAAAGAGAAACTCAAGTAAAAGTTCATTATTATCGGTATTGAGATATGAAAAAACACTGAAAAATTGTTATTCAACAGTTGATGTAGCCATTAAGATTTTGTAAATAAAGTGGTTACCTCTGTGATATTATTATAATACCATTTTCTTATCGGTGACAATACAATATGCTTTTTTAAAAATATTTTGTTATAAAATTGTACATAATTATGCATGAACCGACTGTGTTTAGCTTGGCTAGTTGCTGTTAGGGTCTATGCACATGTGCATCTTTTGATATCATTGTTCGTTTTTATTTTATGTTTAACTTTTATGATATGCCTAGTGTACTAAACCATACTTGGATATAAAATGTTTAGTGCCCCCGCGCACTAAGCCGATGACGGGCAGCCAGAGCACGCAGCTCATTTATTTCAAAGGCCACGTCAAGCGACCAAATACGTCAGTTGAATGTACAACTCACGCGGCCGCTGCGACAAGTGTGCGCATCCTGAACGTACTTCATACGAATTGGCGTATCTCGTAGTCCGCGGCGACCAAACAACTGCATGTTGGGTCGGGATGCTTTTGTTGGTCGCGCGGCCAATACGTGGCCGCCAACGGCTGGCCGCATAATCGCGCACTTCCATATATCTTCAAGGAATAAGTTGGCCGCGCGACCTGGGGTGCGTCCGCGCCTATTGCTGTCGTCATTTTCATTGCTGACAAATTTTACTTTAACTAAAGAACAATAATATTGCTTGTTTTACTCCTACGAAAGCAAGGACATCAATTAGATTATCACCACTGCTTTTAAAGTAGCTACAAATCGACATGGAAAGGAGATGTTGCAAAAATGTATGGAGCTCCGGCCATGTATTGTACACAATATCATTAAACAGGAAAAATCAATATAAAAACGTTTTTTACTGCATATTTTCACTTATTTAGCTTTGTTTGCAGTTACAAAACATTATTTGCAGTTAGAATTGCAACTCAAAACCAACATGGCGAATATGGCGGGCGATGTCATTTTGACATTTTCATTTTTTAAATTGTATTTTGATTATATATTACTTGGAGAAAAAAGTAATATTTTCTAAATACTATCGAAATCGATTGATCCCAAGTGTCGGCTGTATCGCCGCCATGTTTTACATAGTTGAAAATTATAAAATCGTTTGAATTAAATGTGGTTGTAACTCTAAAATAAATTCTTAAATAAATTTATTGTATTTTTTTCGGATTCTTCTTTAATTTACCCATTTATGAGGACGTGTACGAACCAGAGCCGAACTCGCAACATCTCCTTTGTAGCTCAGCAATGACAATGTCGACAGCAATGTCGATAGGCGGACGACCCCCTGGCCGCCTAAATGCGCGAGGGCACTTAGATGATTGCATTATAGAAAATGAATCATATGACAAAATTAAGTGTTTTTCAAGTTGTGAAAGTTAAGACCGTTAATTCACGATGATAAAATCTGGAAAGGTTTATTCTATTGTTATGTAAAACCCTATTAGAATATATATTGTATAACTAGTCTAGTATTCTCTCAGCTGTGGCTCAAGCAGAGTTTTCAAAATAAAATAATGCAAAATTGAACTGTTTAAATAGACTTGTTTCATTATTTAAGTTCTGCTTGATCTGTTAATGCTTGTATTTTTTACTCAATTCGATTGTTTTAACTACATATTGTTACGATAGAAACTCGCTGCGATACTATTTGGTGCGAGTTTATTAAGTTGTCGAACTCTTTCAAAGTGACAAAATTTGTGAGTTACACAATCACAGTTCACAGTTGACAGTTCGATTGAAACACAATGTCGTGATCGTTAAGGCGGAGTCTATTCTGCCAGTGAACGGATGAATATTAAATAATTCCAGCTAGAATAATTTGGTAATACGTGAAGACGATCTCAACTGCAAGATGTCACCTCAGATCAGTTTCACGTACTAACAAAAGATGTACGAGTGACAACCATGGAGTTTCTTACAGATAGGATTAGGCTAGGTTGTATATGTAATTATATGTAATTGTTATTCCGGTCATTATTTATTCATAGAAAAGCTGAGTCAATTCTGCCAATAACCGGATTAATAAAATATTTTAATTATTCCAGTAACACATTTTAAATGACAAAAAATTATTAGTAGCTAGTATTTATTAGACAAAAGTTACGCTCTGGCGCTTCACCGGCTGCTGCCGCGGCACGCTCGGCTCGCGCGCTGTTTTTACACATACAACCTAACCTAACCAATTTTTCTGTTAGAGACGCCATGGTAGTTAGTTACCTTGCAGTTCAGATCGTTTTCACGTTCTAACACAAGATTTTAGCTGGACAAATAACACTATATTATTCATCCGGTCACTGGCAGAATAGTCACTTCGGATCGTTAAATCGAATTTACTTTACGAAATTAGTGGCATTAAACTAATTTCAGATTATTAATTTCTACAATAACTTCGTGTTAACATCAAGTTTTACAATGTATCCATTGATTTCTAGTTTAATAATGTATATTCGACCTTACAAACTGGCCACTGGAGATTCGTTGCACCAAAAAATCGCGTACGCGATGATTTACACCGCGCTATTTTCCGTGGCCAGGTTATTATTGTTTCGATAAACGGGAAGTCATTCGAATGTAATTTTGTGTTTTGTTTTTTTAATCCAAACTGGGCACTCTGAAGTCTTTTATGTCTTATTATGTTTTTACAATTTTACTACTGATTTTGAAGCAACTTTGTGCATAGATCGTTTTTGCCTCGAGGCATTTATGGCACACCTCTCTGCTGGTGTTATTGTTTGTACACGATGTATGTATGATAATATTATATTTTCATACACAAATGTATGTTTTTTTTAAACCCTTGTAACATTCCCACTAACGATGTTCATGAAAGTGAGAAATGTTGTCATCGTCGGCATTTATCTTTGTAAAAATTATATTGATCGCTTTTTAGACTTGTGAGGGATTTTCAAGGGAAATTAAAGTGGTATTTGGTATTTAGTTTTTATTTCATTATAATAGAAGTTACATAATGAAATACAAAATCAAATATTGAACATTTTATATACAAAATAATTAAATAATCTTTTCATGACTAGGTACATTCATTTTAAGCTTAGCCAATACGTTAACAATTCATTTTATTGCAACAATTATTTGTTAATGTAGCCTTGTTCGGTTGCCAGACAATATTATTCTTGTTACGTTTTATAAATTAAATCAGCCATTAATATATCGGCAAGAAATTGGAATTTATATACAGTTTCGCGTTAGGAAGCATTATAAAGCGTCGCATACGTTCGCATTTTATGAGTTCGCACGTTCAAATGAAATGATTCAATCGCTGAAGATGAAAATATTTTTTATTTATTTTTATATTTATACTTACGCACTATATAATGATTACAATGTAAAATAAATTATATCTAAAATTAAGTACTGATTGTTTATGATAATATCCAATCTAGTACATGCTCCCAGACTTTAATACCTAAAGTCTATACAAGTACTTACACTTGAAGTCGCTACCCTGAGACTCGGTATAAAAATGTGATATTATGACCGTGATGTAAAATTATTTTCGATGGTAAAACCAACATCTTATCCTCATTAGAACCGACACTAGAATGTTGATGAGACCAACAAAAATAGACGAAGAATGTGTGAATGATGTTCAAGACATTTACACGTCGATGCTCGTGAATATGTTGAATGGTACGGTGTAAACGCCTATTTCGGAGGTCATGTTAGTAACTCTAGGTAACTACTTTAGTAAGAGGAACGGCCCGAGAAATCTTCATAATGTTGCGTACCGGGGGGAGCGCGGTAGCCAGGGTAGTTGTGAGACAGGGCGTGCTTCTGGAAGAAGGGAGTGTAGTCCTTGCGTACCTGGAATTTTATCATACAGCTTTAATTACCTCATATCTATGCAATATGGTTGATTGTTGACCAAACTAAACTACAGTTCGACCCAAATTCGACAATGAGAACTTGGAAAGACGCTTTTATGAACGTCGGATCAGTAGACCCAAAATAAGTACAAAATAGCAGTCAAAATGTTTGTTATAAATTCTTCCCAACTATTGAAAATATGTCATTTTTATAAGTGTAATTATGTTTAATTGATGATGATCGAATTTAAGTCACTATGCATTAAGAAGGTTCAGTACGCGCCATATTTTTGCAGTAATTTCATAGTTGCCCATAATCTTGTGAAACGATATATAGTAGATAATGTCCTATAAGGCGAATCTGGTCTTTTCGCTAAACAATGAAAATGACGTTGCATATTACTACGAAAATACGACTCGTATACCTATTCTCTTAAAAGTATCTAATATTCATGCATCCTATAATAATACTTAACAATACTACAATGCAAAGCCTTAATCTAAGATAGAAGATAAATTAAATGGGTGTTCATCGTCTGATACGTTTAGTTATTTACGTGATTGTATGATGCTGATAAGAACAGTGCAAAGCCTAATCTAAACGCATTAGGTGTGCTACGTATATGTTTGATTCAACCTGTTATGTCGATGAAATAAGTCTTAGGAGTTGGGTCTTTGCTTTAAGCTGATCATGTTGGCAATAAATTTAAAATACCATCTTAAAATTCATACATAACAACCGGCTTTCAATCATCATCTTGATTTTTTCGATCTTTGTTAGGTTATAGAACACTGCATTAACTTACATTAGGTACACTTTCAAGTGGAACGTGTTTTATTTTACATGTCTTTAGAGACAACTAAAGGACGACGGTAGGGAAGCGGTAGGTAGCGGTAGGCAAGAACTCTTGCCAAAGGGGCAACTTAAGGGGAGTACCTACAGGATGTCAAATGCAAAACTACAAAGTAATTACTTTGACTTCGAGTCGAATTTTCAATGTTCAGGAATTTTGTTTCATAGATGAGTCAAACTCTTATTTTTATAACTCTTTTTTTTATTCTTTTTTCTAAGTAAAGATTGGCTTCCCCAAAGTAAAGCAAGAGTTTTGACACGTCTGTGAAACATAATAAGCATTGAAAATTCGTCTCGGCGAAGTAAAGTCGTAGTGCGTTCTGTGAATCTAAACATTTGAGGGACGTACGTAAGTAGGTTTTTTTTTATGTAATGGAAGTGGTAAACAAGCATGCAGTTCACATTGATGTGATGTTAAGTGATGACTGCGGCCTATAGACACCCACAGAAAGACCAAGGTCAAAATGCAGATGCGTTACCACCCCTGAGGCCTAAGATGTTATGCCTCTGTGCCGGAAATTACAGGGCCGTACATTACCACCTGACCGAAACACGATAGTGCTGAACACTACCATTTAGCGACAAGTATATTAGGTAATGCGGTGGTGCCTACGCCCGCGAGCTCCGTCACTGGAGCTCTACCATCAGTAGAAAGGTAAGTATCTATAATAACTTGGGAAAGGCAACTGGGGTTACGTGTCGTTCATTGTTGATTCTCGAAATTAAGTAGGCACGTCAAAGTAAAGATCAGTGAGGATGGTCTCAGGAAGGTATAAATAGATAAGAAAGAGTAACACAGGTCTTCCTATTCCTGGCACTAATGCACCAACACGTTAACTAATACACAGGCAATCCGTTAGGAATATACAATACAGCCGTCTTTCCGTAGTAAAGCTGTAAAATGAGTCAAATCAAACAAGGGTAGCACGCCCATGGCCGCGACTACTAAACAATTTTGTGAATGTCTTCCGCTGATCGGTTAATTCGTAAGAAGAGTTGACCAAACAGTAGCCACACTGCCGATGGTTCACTTACTAAAGCGGTACTAAAGTCCGGCAAGTACCGAGTGCGGGACTCGCTAGACCTCGTGCATGGCAAGTAATTCGGCAAGCGAAAATTTCCTCAGCTAAAACAGATAACGTTTGCTGTCAACATTGTGTACCCTGGTGTTTGTTAATGAATATATTTTATTGGTTTTATGATGAGGTATCTGTTCTTATTGAGATTTTATTGAGTTTTACATAGTTAATTCAGATGCATAATTGCAAGAATTTTAAAAGACGATTCATGAAGATTTTGATGTCGATAGTTATCAAAGAACCGTCGTATTTGTAAAAAAAATTGATAAATAATTGTCAGTGTTTAACCTTTCAGTCTATCACCATGATCTCTACCACCTGAGCGAAGGGCTTTGGTATTATGAATGAAAACTCATTAAAAACGTGTCTTGTAAAAGAGATGCGAATAAGTATATTAAATGGCTAGTAGGAAGTTATAAGTGTGTAAACTTCGGTTCGGTAATAAACAGTCTCGATACAAAGCAAAAATGTTTAGGTATTTGTCTAGACCTCAGTAAGGCATTTGACACTGTCTCTGTCCCGCATCTTTTAGCCAAAATGGAGAAGATGGGTGTCCGTGGGTATGCATTAAACATATTTAGTGATTATCTTTCCCATAGGACACAATGTGTTAAAATAGACCGCTTTATAAGTGATAATAAACCCCTTAATTATGGTGTGCCGCAAGGATCTGTCTTAGGCCCAACACTTTTCCTTATGTACATAAATTCCTTGTGTACCCTTCCTCTGTCAAACTGCGCCATATTTACTTATGCTGATAACACAGCATTAATTGTACGTGGTGAAAAATTGGCCGGATGTGTTTACCTGTGCTGAAAACTCCCTCAGGCGTGTGATGCAGTGGTTGTCAGCTAATATTCTGACCTTGAACCTAAATAAAACCACCTATCTCACTTTTTCTCAGACCAGACTTAGCCAACCGCCATTGGAAACATTCACGCTTAAAGCACATTCTTGCCCAGATAACATCTCCACCATATCTTGCAACTGCCCAACCTTGACTAGATCTGACCAATTAAAATACCTAGGTGTTTATATTGACAACCTCACGACATGGAAATATCACATAGCAAATCTTACTGCCCGTGTCCGCAAGATGATATTTATTTTTAAAAGACTGCGATATTCAGGTGACGCTGACACACTGCGCTTGGTTTATTACGCTCTATGTCAATCTATGAATGACATACTGCATAACAGTATGGGGTGGAGCAGTCAAGTCATTATTGCTGCCCCTTGAACGTGCACAAAGGACAATACTAAAGATTATGTATTTTAAGTCTTTCAGATTCCCCACAGATCAACTTTTTTCTGAATGTCAAATGCTGACCATAAGGCAACTCTTTGTGCTCGAGACAATTTGCAGAAAACATGCCTGTCTAGTATATGACCCTAATATATTAAATAAACGTCGCGCGCACAAAGTGTGTCATCTCCCGGTCTTTAAGGGCGCCATTGCTGCACGGCATCATACCGTCATAGGATGCCATCTTTATAATGTAGCTTATGAATACTGTAACATTTATCCTTTGTCAAGATCTCAATGTTAGAAACAAGTGAAAAAATGGCTCATGACCAAATCTTATAGTGATACTGAAAATCTGCTAAAACTTTCAGTACTTTAGGTAAATGTACAATGTACTCTAGGTATCTCTTATGTCCACCCCTTGCGTTCTATCTCACGTACGTAAACAGGAACACACACACACACACACACACACACACACACACACACACCAGTTGATTTCTAATTTCATGTAATATTAGTGTATAAAATATTCATGTAATCTCTACCTGCTCTGTTTATTTCTATTACTCTGTTTAGTTATTACTACATATGTAAAATTGTCTTAAATAGGATACACCGACACGGAACCGTAAAATAATGAATTATGTAAGGTTTTAGAGCCCTGGTACCCATAACGCAAGTTAAATCTTACTTTGGGCACCAGGTGTTCAACATTAACTTTGTACAAAAAATGTCTTGCTGTAACCACTTGTGGAAATTTGTGTATCTTGTACGTTTATAAACTATTACTTACTATTACTAAACTTACAAAGTCAGTGATAGGAGTTAACAATAACATTCTATGTACAGCATGCAGTTCTCTGTGTTTGGATTTTTATATTTATATTCAGATAAGTTTTAAAGTAAATTTAGTTACTAAATAATGTAGAGTTCTTAACTTTTCACCTTTTTTGATATTATAACAATAAATCAAAATAAATATTGTCTGAATTGATAGGTCCTAGCCATAAGCGAAAGGGTAAAGCGAAAAGTAGCGTTTATTAATGTTTGAATGATCAATATGTAGAGATGGATTGATTACCTTGCGTGGTCTGCAGGCGGGGCCTTTGGCAAGTTGCACTCTGGCTTCATTTTCGGCAGCCACGGCCTCCTTCACCGACTGTGGCGGCCATTTCTGATCTCCGCGCATGTTTACGCCTCCTGGAAATGTGAAGGTCAGGTATGATTAATTTTTTTTAAAGATAGGTATTAGTATCTACTCCTCTTATGTCTTTGATTTTTTTTTATAGAAGCTGCCTGATTCGAAGCTGTCTGATTCGCCTTTACGTTGATAGTAAACAATTTTGGGATCGGTTATCAGTCGTAAACAAATATTTTGCAGTTAATCAACTTGTTGCGATTGTCTTCGAATTCGGAGGGCGTTGCGGTGGACCTGACCACTACACCACTACTATCCCTCCTGAGATCGCTCCTGGCCTCAGTGCAGATAAACTTAAAGAGTTTCTCTGCTATAAACTTAAGAGTTTCTCTGCTATCTACTCTAACTTCTATACCTACCCGCGATTGAAGACGTTGTTGTCTATACCTACTTATCATCAAGGTGGGGAATTGGTTCTATTATAAAAAGGAATACAGTGACAGTGAGCTGAGGGAGGGAGCACGAGTGATTTAGTCGCGGGTAGGTAGGTACAGTATGCGCAAAATTTAAATGCGTCCATTAAGTTAGTTACAAGTCGCTGCGAGAAATGCGATTTTATGGCATGAAAGGGATATGCGAAGAGGAATATGTAGTACCTAGTAGTTCGCCTCCATCTCTCTCAAACTAGCTTTCTCATCTGTGGCCGTCGCGAGCTAAGAGACCGGTGCCGTGTTTTGCGCCGACAACTTCTCCCCGTGGCATTTTATTTTTGCGAGTACATACTATAAATAATGTCATACGGTGGTGACTAACCTCTAAGACGAATGTCAACGTACCGAGTGGGCACATTCAAGGTTTAAAGTCGGTAAAGTTTTACGTTATCTAATCTGAATAGGTAGGTACGTGCCTAATTTGAAAATGGAGCTTGAAATCAACAAGAACCTACATAAATCTAAACTTATTCACAGTTGAAGTTCTTAACTACACAATATAACCGTTATCAAACAAATGCAGTCTATTGGTATTTTAATCAGCTCAGAGAAAATTGTTCGTCTGTTCAACTCTGTTCCTAGTTCTAAGATTTGAAGTAAGTGCTACTATAAAACAAGATAGACTCCTAAAACTGGCGTTACGTTCCACAGGTGCAGCATGATAGCTTTTACGTGTCGCGTGTCACTTTCCTAAAGCAACGACCGGAGGTATAAAAAGCGACTTTTAAAACAATATCACTAGCAATCAGCTTCTGCACTTTGTTTGAATGCGTTTTCAAAGTATTTTATACATTTACATAGAGCTGTAACGACTTGGCTCACACCTGCGACTTGTGGGAAAATGCAGAAATAGTAGCTTCAATGTGCTATTTAAATAAAATATAAGACATTTAATGTACCTGCCTAAGAGAAGCTATCAAAATATAAATATCTATTTACAAACTATTTCTAGAAGTACATATTATATTCTACGAGTATTTAAGTAAATTTATTTGCACTTGAACGTACCTATGTGCATTACAATATCTAGGTACCTATTTACGTATAGATATTAAGATTAAGAGAACGGAATTCCTTCAATTGTTCCAACCGAGAGACCGAATAAGAAGCGCTTGTTAAGGATAGGTAATATTTTTCTTAAGGTATTTAAACAACTTTACCTGGTTTAGACTTAACTATCAGTAAGTCTACTAGTAACTATTGGCTCGTGAATTATCAAATTCACGAGCCAATTGGTCCAGTGGTGTGTGTCGACCATTTGAACAGAGTTTCACAGGGGTTCGATCCCCGTACCAGGACAAATATTTGTATGGCCTACAGATATTTGTTTCCAATTTTGGTGTTTGTCTATGTTAGTTTCCAGTGGGTGTTTGTGTAGGTATGTGATGTGTGTGTATAAAGGTATCCACGATACAGGTTTATACCTAGTGGGGCTGTGAGTTTACCTAAATAGTCTAAACATATTTTACATTGAATTCACATAATAGAGATATGATACCGTAAATAATATGCAGATCCGTCTTCGAAGATGACATCTGAAATCGGTGACTAAAAAGTATCAATTCGATTAGTTTTCGAAAACTTAAAAATAACCTTTTAAGTTACCTTTGAACGAAGCTGCGGCAGGTTGACTCGAGAATACTGGGGGCGGTTTCTGGTGAACCGGCTGTTGTTGACGCAGCGTGATGGTTGCCGGCGGTGGCTCAAACTGTCTCTGTGGTGGTTGGTACACGGGCTCCGAGTATGGCGGCTGCGGCGAAAACTGCGGCTGGGGTGAGTACTGCGGTTGGGGTGAGTACTGCGGTTGTGGCGAGTACTGCGGTTGTTGTACTCCCGGCTGGAAAATTGACCTCATTAGAAACTGTACTGCTACTTACTTATTTATAAAAACATAAATTAGCTAATTACTCTTTTGTCTTTTTCCACTTACCCAACTGACAATTCAAATGACAAAGTGCAGAATAACTATTTCATGTGTAATTTACGTTTATAGACAAGGGGTGAAACGAAGTCAACACTTAGGTGTTAGATACCGACAACTTGTAGTTATACGTTGATATTTACAATATCTTGTCGATATTAGCGCTTAATAATAAATAATAAATAATAAACGCTTGAATTAAATATACATTCCCACTCAGAGACGAATATTGAAAACTGAGCTCATCGTCGAATTCGTCATTACCACGACGAGACGGACCAATCACTCGTGACACACACATTAGAGAATAGCAGAGCTCAATTCGTTGCTTTTCTTCAGATTCATTTTGTTCCAAGATCGCAAAAAATAGGTAGCAATAAATATAGAGACGCTTACTAGATTTTTTGGAATTCAATACTAGTAGACTGCTTATATTGACAGTAAATTATATTTTTAAAAGTTAGTAAGAACTTTCAAAACTCTATGAATAACTAATGATGCAGTTATTTGAAAATTGTTGGCAATGTAACAAGTATTGCCTATAATTTTTAAACCTGAAAGTGAAAATATGTTTACAGTAGATGGTTTTAGCTTTGAACACATGTTTACTAAAACAGTTTATTTTAAATGTCTATCTAGACATTTTTATAAATTATTTGTATTTTTTCTAGTACGTTTCTTACAAAAGTTAACTTAGCTTTGCTTTAAACCGATAGAAAGTTCGTTGTTTTGTAATGAATAACTTTTTTCTTTAACCTTAGCCTCTTGAAATCGGCAGATTTTTTTCTTTTTATGCAAAGAAGGTGGCAACACGCCGTTCACATGTGATGGCTACAGACATCTACTCAAAAACCAGAAGTCAACATGCAGATGCGTTGCCACCTCTGAGACCTTAGTGGTCATGTCTCTGTGATAGTTATTACGGGGCAATACTTAACCATCTAACCGGAACAAGATGGTGCTGAACACTACCATTTGGCGAAAGATAGAGTACCTGGGTAATGCGGTGGTGCCTACGCCCTCGTGTGCGTGAACTCCACCATCAGTAAATTTGATTGAACTTTTAATACTTATAATGAAGTAGTCAAGTATCATCGCATACTTGCATATAGTCTAGATATAGTTTTCGGGGTCTCCTAATATTTAACGTTATTGATACCTGATTATGATTTGTTGGCGTGTTACGATATTGCGAAGTATTCATGCTTACTTTGTATGTATTTCACATATTTATTAAGACATGCGAACGAATTATAAACATTATAGAGAATTGGAAAGAAAACTTCTGTTTTGAGTAAGAATATAATCTGTAACTTATTAACGAGATCCCACCGTATCTACTATCAGGGGACTGGCCGCTCGCCCACGTGGTCACTATAAGTAGTCGTAATAAAACCTAGATTTATTTTTAATTAATTGTAAATAAGGGGCAAGTTCCCTAATTGTACATATTCATTTTAGAAGATTACGGGTGTCGTTTTTCTTTCCATTTCTCTTCAACCTTGAATCATGCTTGGATTATAAAAATAAAACATGCAGTTAGTCATTGATAAACGGATGAAGTGTCGATGTTTCCGATGCTACCTGTGGAGATGTCGGGGCCGGTACCGGCGCCCAACGGCTCTGCGTGGGGCGGAAGGGTTGCGCGCTCGGCGACAGGGGACCCTGGCGGTAGGGAGCGGCTGGGGACACGCTCGCACCGGGCCCCACTGGAATCAGTTTACTCAGGCCCGTCGCCTCTTGGCGCCGGCCTTCACAGTAACCCGGCTGGGACTGAGGGGCTTGATGAGACTGAGGATATTGGTTGGGTCGGCTTTGATATTGGGGTTGGGACTGTGGTTGGTACTGCTGCTGGGGCTGGTTCGGGGAGTGCTGCACGTTGTTCTGGTACGCTGGATTCTGCTGTTGGGGACAAACGTAACAGGGGCTATTCATAATGGGGCTAATCAACGTCGTGCTGGGGCAGGCGCTAGCAGTTTACATTCAGAGGTTTAACTCTAGTGCTTGGTGCTAGTTGCAATTTTTTGATTATTTTGTCCCTTGCGTTTTAGTATTCTAGGAGTGAGGAATATGCATTTTATTCATATTAAATATTTAATTAGAGGATAGGTATCAATCTACCATTCCGTTATGGATAGTCCCATTCGACATCGGATTTAATTTAAATAGAAAATTATAAATTTAAAGATCAAAACAACTCTGTAAACCTCGTAATAAAGTTTGATCTTTCAATTTAATAATTTATCAATTCAAAGTGTAAAGCTAAAGGTACACATGCAATTATTTGCTGTCCGTCACCTTTAAGCATCTCTATGTGCAGCGTTTTATTATTGGTGTAGGTATGTATGTATGTACACGCCTCAACTTTTAATACAGGCGACTACACGTGTGTTTTTTATACCTTGTAAGTTTTTGTGTGTTGCTTATATTAATAACGTAAACTCTATATGGACGTTAGCAGTTAATAATAAGTGTTTCGTCATTTTCTGTCGGTTTAAAATCCAAATAGAAAACGAACAAGAAATAGACGAAACACTAATGATATATTTCTAAACCGTTCGCAGTGTGGTCGTCTGTACTGTGTAATTTAAATTAATATTTACCTGTTGTAGTTGTGGTTGATGATAACCGTTCGTTTCGGGCGCTGGTGGCCACACTACTTTTTTCTGGCCTGCAACAACAGTATTCACTTAAAACAACACATTTTTTTTTTATGTAATGGAAGTGGTAAACAAGCTTGCAGTTCACATTGATGTTAAGTGATGACTGCAGCCTATAGACACCCACACAAAGACAAAGGTCAAAATGCGGATGCGTTACCACTCCTGAGGCCTAAGGTGTTATGCCTCTGTGCCGGAAATTACAGGGCCGTACATTACCACCTGACCGGAACACGATAGTGCCGAACACTACCATTTAGCGGCAAGTATATTAGGTAATGCGGTGGTGCCTACGCCCGCGAGCTCCGTCACTGAAGCTCTACCGCCAGTAAAATATATACCACGATAATATCAGTCAATACAGACATCACATTCCCATGAAGGCATGAAACATCACATCCTGCGGTGTTCGAATGGGTAGGTTTCGAATCACAAAACGACAACGTACGGACCGGAATAAAAAGTTGATAGACGTCAGTTCGAACGGATATTAAGCTCGACTTTTCGAATATCGTCTACTTTAATTGAATGGTCGCGCGACGCGACAAATGAACTGGTCGCTCTCGTTCGTATCTTTGCACTAACAGCGAAACTAAGGAGCTGAGAACTAATTCATCATTGCGGTAATCATAGTGTTGTGTTGTCACATCATTACCCTCGTAGTTTCTTTCAACTGTATGGTAGTGGTAGGCAGCGTGGAGACAGCTATATCTATCAGCGATCTCGGTCAGATCTGGAGACCGCACAATTCTGTATTCAACACTCTGTGATACTTATTATGACACATTCCGCTTTAAATTAGCTCAGCCCACCGAGCTTTTGGATGTGCGCCAGGAGATCGATGAAAAAATAACAGTTTTTCTTAGATATAACAAAACTTAATTCTAGTTTCTCTGGTGTGATAACATCACGTGTTTAATTACATGGTACTAATAGTTCTATACATTGTCGTGTTACAAATTTGAATGGTACAACATTGTGGCTGTGTGTGTGATGCTTAACAGCTGTTGTCGTCGTATCGTTCCATAGAATCACGAATATCATCTGTCTCAAACGTTTGTAAATGGAGAGCAGCGATATAAATTTATCACACATGCGTGAATATATTGCTCTATAGTTAAATATCTATGGAGACAATGTTAATACCACGGTACAATATAACCTACCCGAACACCTGCGTAATAATGGAATAATTTGTTCTCTAGGTTTCTATATTTGAATTAAATCCTTTTAAGGGCGTCTGTAGTAATAAAAGGTCAGAGAAATAGGTTACGAACACAAATACTTTATTAACATGTAGATACTGAATTGATGAAATAATATATTTATTTGATGAAAAAATGCTTCAGTGTCTGTCACGTAAGAATAATTACCTAATAAGTTAGATTATTTGTGAAGCAAAAATTCTTAATACATATTTTGTAGATCTAGAATTTTTGCCTCTGTTTAAAATAAAAATAAATATAGGGTACGGTATATTTATACCTACATTTATGTGTATGAAGCATTATAGACAGTAAACAAGAAAATGTTTGCAAGTAATTTTAGACTTTCAAGGTAAATCTCTATAGGTTCAAATATCGAAGTTCAAGCCTCGTCTTACTAAATCAAAGTTGCTGGCATACATCATATTCAGTACAGACTTCGAAGGTGCATTATATTGAATTTCAATATCAAGTAAAAAAGTCAAAGCAACCACCAAAGTGCGATAATGTGACTGTAGAGTTATTTCACCCAGAATTAGGTACGCTAATATTTAACTAATACCTAGCATCATTTCATTACATTCAGCAACCTTTATCACTAATTAAGGTGAAATTGATGTTTTCTAATATCTAAAATGTCAGGATAAAGAAAATGTACGTCCTTACGAGATAGATTATAAATTTAATATCATTGACCTAAGACCTATTAATAACATTAACATTTATAATTAGTAGGGACATAATCCTTATGTAACTTTTATTTTACTAAAGTTAGTTTAAAAAAAATTGTATACTCGTATATGTAGTTATAGTACCTGCTTGCATAGTGAATTGTTTGACGTAGATTTGCATTTGAGACAAACGAAAATAGTTTTAAGAAATCCATTGTTAAAAAAAATTGTATATTATGTCATTTTTATGTGTTAAATTAATTAAAAAATAAAAAAAAACTACTAGAAAATATTTAATTAAAAATATCAACGTAAGACAAGTACCTATAGTAGCTGTAAAAGAGAAGAAAGAAAAAGTACCTACTTACATAAAATTAGAACTACGATAGCTAATAGATTTTATACCATTTACCTACGACCTATACAGTGCACGTCAAGAAATATTGCACATACAGCTTAGGAAAGAGATAGTCGGCTAGTTTCGACTTCGTAAAGCGTTATCTCTTCTGCACACTGCTTACGTTAGCACTAATAGTCCGGTATTGGTTAAAACTTGATCAAAATGGTCGACAAACGTCACGTAAATAAGGTGCGAAAGCGATAACGCTCTACAGACCCGAAATAAACCGAAGTCTTCTTCCTAAGGTCGATGTGTAATTAATTTTGTTGGTTTTACATTGTATTGACATTTCATTTTTGCTTTAACTTATAAAAAAGATAAGAACAATCCATAGCTACTGCAAATTTATAACAAAAACACAAATAGGTGTATTATAGATGAGTCTAATAACGTGGTTTAAAGTGTTACATTACGTGTGGAAAAAGTCAACACTGGCGCGTTTAATGTGAGATTAAATTACCACTGTAAACAATAAACAAGTGAGAAAATAGTGAGAAACGTCAACAGAAGGTGATACTAGTGTAACTCACAATTGATGCGTTCGCTGCGAGCACGACGCTCCCACAGCTACCCAGGACTCCGTTTGACTACTTGGCCCGTTCCTCAGGTGTGTAGGTGCGCAAATAACTACCGCATACTATATTTTGAGAGAACGCATTTTTTGGTTGTACACTATCTCTTTCGCTCGTCTTTAGCAGAATGTGTGAGATTCCTTGGCTTAGTCATTCAATTAAAAAATAGCGAGCAGCATTTCTTTTGACCGTGATAATTACATTTTAAATTTACCTACACGTAATGCTTTTCTACTAATGCACTGCGTTCAAGCTAAAATTATGCTTCATGTTTTTAATATTCAGGTTCGCATTGTTGTAGCAAAGTTTTCACGAGTAGGAATATCTAGGAATAGGTTTATCTCCACAATACTAAGGTATATAACATTGTTTTCACAACACTCTCTATGACGAGGGAGTACTAAATAATATATAGATACATTAAAATAAGTTAATATTACGTATATATAGATACATTAAAATAAGTTAATATTAAATTGTTAAGCGAAAAATAAAACGCAAGATTAAGATTTTAACAATTTCTGATTAATGAGAAAATTGCCTCGACCCACTTCATGTTTAAAACCTGCTAATACTGCTGATTACAAAATGACAAAGTCACAAAAAATGTGAATTTTAAATTTAATAATCAAAATGGATATAACCAGGCATTACAGAACATTGTCGCAATTATCTCAGCTATTGAACTATGAGATGCACATAAATTACGAACGTTCCACATACCGAATGTTGGTGCCTGCGGCGATAATCTACCATTTAACTCATTTATGGCGATTTCCTTAGCATCTACTTTACACGCCTAGCCTTAAGGTTGTTAAGTTCGAATAAAAACATCCTTGAATCTGAAACCAGTTGCTCAGAATAAAATTCTTTTCGTCACGAGCTAAAGGGTTGTCGAAAGAACATTGCTCTCATTGAGTCAGTGAGTCTAACATTGGCAATGAAAATATTGGCATTGTTAACGAAGTTTGAATCATCGACGATTCATGATGCAAACACACATATGTTCTACAACTTTTATATAATTACGCTTTATTGGAGTGACTGGGTGTAGCTAATACAGCTTTTTAAAAATTTATTGTTATGTTAGTCACACAGAGTGCAGTAAATTAGATTGGGTTTTTCATTCGATTTGTAAATACCTATAATAAACAATAAATAAGTATTAGTTTATTATTTATTACCAACTGATGAGCTCGGATCGGAAAACATTTCGACTGTTATTTCGATGTCAATGGAAATCGATGTGAACATTGTTAAAACTTAATGAGAATGAAAAGAAATGTTAGTGTTCTGATATCTTCCACGTACTAACTTATATTATACGCCATCGTCTTTTGCATCTTTTCAGCGAAAGTTAATATTAGACGTTGATTCATGAAAGCGCTCGCAAATGTAGAGTCATCAGAAATAGTTACGATTGCGTCAAACAAAACACATTTTATTATTCACACACAAAAAAGCAACAAATATCAGGGTCAGAATTCAATATAAATACACGGAAATTGTATCGAACGTTTTAAATCTTTTCTGAAGAACACGTAACCTCCATCGTATTTAATTCTCGATTAAAAATACAACGAGAAATAGGTATGTGATAGAGTCGGTAGCGCTCTTAAATAGAAAATTAGAGCAATCGTGCTCGCCCGATTTATGACCATAGAATAAATATTATCCAATAGCAGAATTTACACTTTACATTTTATAAGCGCCGCTTTTCACCTTGTAGTAACGATTGGATCCATTTTAGCGCGAAGTGGAGTTAAAATGTAACGTTTATTATCTGCTTAAACTTACGGTTCATTTTCGGTTAACGTCTATCTATGAATCACGTCAGTCGATATTATTTTTTCACCTTGCACACTACCTATATGAACGCGTTCTCAATATTCATTATCACTCATCTCACCGAACAAATGAAGTGTAAGTATTATGTCGCTGCATCATTAGACATGCAATCGAATCTTAGTATGCCAATTATTATCTTATCACCAACACTTAGTTCAAACAGAAATGAGATTCACTTTACCAACTAATATTGTTTCAGGCATTTCGCTCGTTAGTATTTACTCTTTCGTTGTCGATTATGAACTACCAAAACCAATAACACGTACAAGAACATTTTACAAAAACGTCTTCCAATCTTTGCCAAATTCTTTACGCTAATGAGTTATCTTTGTAACAAGTAGGCGTATTGTTGTCAATAATTATGACGTATACTAAAATAAGAAACGGAATTTAAATATTCGGCCATTAAACTTCAACCAAAATAGTGTTTTCATTCGGTTATTTCTATACGCAGTTCAATGAATCATCTCGGTCTGACGGTTTGCATACCTAGGGTTAGTGTTCGATTTGTATTTGCCAGCGAGGTTTTCCCTGGAAATATTTATTTTAACTAGATAGACAGACTGATGGATAATATCAAGCGAATTGATGAAATACTGCTTGATAGGTTGGTAAGTATAATACAATCGATGATAGATTTTGAGTTTAATTTAAGGAGTCAAATCATCGTGAGACTTTATGTACACGTCTATGAGGTACTGCAATTTAGGTAGATACTGTGTTTCTCGTGAGCACCAAGACCTATTTAACCTTTAGTTCTATTGGGACCCCGGACTTTTGTAATTCTTGTGCGGACACGGGTCGAACACGGAGAGGCCTTTTTCAATATATAATTTGTAATGGGTTACATTCCTCGAGACCTCTCTCTGGGTGTGTCAATGGTTAATACGGATATTAATTTTCATTATTCAATTTTATCGTAAAACCAATTTAGAGGCAAATTATGTACGGCAATAACTTCATATCGCCTTAGCGTTTTCAAATATGACTGTAAAATAATATTTGAATTTTATTCATCTATTTTTAAATCTAACAAAATCACAAAAAAAAACAAGGGCCGTTTGCAGTGGCACTCCTCCGAGTCGTGTCGGAGGAGCGCCACCACAAGCATTGTGAGTACCTCGGACCAATTTACCGTGACAGTAATGATGAGATGAGTAGGTACCGTGACACGAGATTTTTATATATTGCTAGCTAACCCGCCAAACGTCGTTCTGCCATACAAAAAATGTTGAAGCCATTGCCGCCACAAAAAAATCCGTTCCACAGTTTTCCGACACCTCCAACATTTATCGTTATATTCCAACCAATTTACACAAACATTTAACAAATTTTATACACAAGCCTTACCCATTCTATCTTTCGGTGAAAACCGGTTGAAAATCCGTGCAGTAGTCTTTGAGTTTATCGCAAACAGACAGACAGACAGACTGACGCGGTGGCGAGGGGGATTTGCTTAATAATGTGTATAGATAGAAGAAAACATTATCATAACATACAGAATTATAACGTATTATAATATTATTGATGTGCATTATCATCACGGATGTAATTTAATTTAATTTCATGATAATAACATAAAACACAACAAAACTTGAAGAAAACAATGAAATTATGAAAATCTAGTCATCTAAAACACGATGCCTACTAATACTATGTGTAGTGCGATGACGTTCACAATCCACACTGCATCTATCTATCTACCAGGGGGTACCTTTAGTAGCTTTCATTAAATGCGAATAAACATTGCAGTTCGCGTTGAGCTGGTGGTCCCACTTACGAATTGGTTGATTGGTTTGCGGGGGCCAGCAGCTATCAAAGCGGCGATTGGCCCGAACCCTGTTCCGTCGAATAGCCCACACTTGTGTGGAGTCCAGTTCTGATGGTTTATTGTTCAAGCTGCATTATTATTAGGTTTTAAGCACGTTTTATCTGATAATAATTTTGAGGCAATATTTTAGTAGTTTCAATAAATGCAATTAAGCATTGTTTAGAAGTTAAGCTGCACGTGCTTCCAGATTGATTTGCGGGGACCAACCGCTGTCAAAGTGATGTTTGGCCCGGACTCTGTTTTGCCGAATGGCCCACACTTATGTCGAGTGCAGTGCTGATGGTTTATTGCTCAAAATGTATTTATATTAGGTTATCACTATCTAGAATGAAGTATTTTATGGTATCGTTTAAGAAATGTAAACAGATAATGCGTTTGGCGTGGAGCTTGGATCAGCAGCTGTTAAAGCGGTGATAGACCCATACCCTGTTTATTGAATTGTCCGCAATTATGTATGAAGTCTTCTAGATCGGCGAGCATATACGAAAAAAGTGAAGGATGTAGAAAAGACCCGGAGGTGTGTAAGGTCCGTGATAGTTAGCACTCCATTCTTTCAGCCTACCCCGCAAGTGTCTTGGTGTGGAAAACTTTAAGACATTATGAAATATTTTTTTCAAATTTAATTTATATTTTGTAATTGGAATAACAAAGTACTTTGTTAATAAAACTTACCACCTTTGCGGGTGCGCTCTTCCTCTTCGAGCATGCGTAGAACGGCCGAGTTGGCCAAGTTTGCTGGCTTGTCCTTAGTTGGATTTTGGAAGTCAATACTGCAACAATAAAACTTGTATTATAACATTGAAAACATGGCGGTCAAATAACCCACTTAATTATTATTATCACAGTAAATATTGTCGATAATTTTACTGTTCATAGTAAATTAAATTTGAGAATAAAATATATTGTGCGCGTCTTAAAATTGCAAATAGCTCTAAACTTGTGGGTAAAGAAACACCGAATTTTCCATCTAAAATCTTTCTCAGTTCCGTCTAAAATTTGTCTGGTACCTAATCTCAAGTAACATAGCTTTTATTTCGTGTTCAAAAGATATTCGTTGTTATAATTATCTTCCTAAAAAAAATTTTTTTTCTTTAGAATTTAAGTGTGAGAAGTACTCGTATTTTAATTAAAATAAATGTATTAGGTTCTATTGACTATTTACCAGTTTATTGAGTTATGGACCAACTTCGTAATTGTACCGTTAAAAATTCCGAATTTTTTTATTCAATGTCACTATCAGGCGTTCTACAAATTTATTTGTGAACATAACCGAGCGTGTATTATTGATTATTATTATTTCAGTGTTCCTAAACTTCCAAATTGAAATCATTTTAAGCTAGGTGTCTCTTACAACAGCAAAATTCTATAAATATGATTCGCATTAAACCAAGTTAAGGGCTAAATGCAGTTTTTAATGTTGGCGAACTCCACGATCTGGCGATAGGTATCCGCGAAATGCCTCTGACACAAGATCAAAAAGAAAAGAAAAATAATGGAAAATTTTCGATTTCCATATCATTATCTATACTTTTAATAAATCTGTAGAAGTGTAAATTATGTACATTAAAAATATTGAAAAAATAAATACCAGGGGATGTTATTAGATCGATACCGAACACAAATATGTGATTAGATTTTTTTTGTCTGTCTGTCTGTCTGTTTGTTCAAGCATCACATAAAAACTAACGGTCCGATTACAATGAAACTTGGTATGATTATACTTTAACCTTTGGCGCACAACACTGGGTACTTTTTATCCCGGAAAAATGTCTGTTTGTCTGTGTGTTTGTGCACGCTAATATCAGAAACGGCTTATTCGATTTGCGGTCACTAATATATTGTAGTTAGTTTCACTTAACATTTAGTGTTTCTTTCATGTGAATCGGTTCAGAAATAAAAAAGTTATATCAATTTAAAGAATCGTATCGAATATTTTTAAGCTATTCTGTATCTTCTCTATGCTCTATATTTTAGGGAGTTTAGTACCTAATTGGTAAAAACGGACCCTGCGAATGACTAATCTTCCGCTGTCCGTCCGTCCGTCTGTCTGTCACCAGGCTGTATCTCATAAATAGTGATAGCTAGAAAGCTAACATTTTCACAAATTATAATATGTATTTCTGTTACCGCTATAATGTAGACGCTTAAAATTTTCACAGAATTTTTAGGTCTTATGTTGTATTGTAGCTTCCAAAATAAATCTATATACATACATACATACATACAAATAAATAAAATTGGCGTGTCTGTTTGTAATATTAAAATAACCGCTTTTTACTAAACGCATATGTATGTATACACGGTACATATACCAAAACAACAATTTTTTCAATTTTTGTCTGTCTGTCTGTCTGTTTGCTTGGCGGGGCTAATCTTGGGAACGGCTTGACCGATTTTGACGGGACTTTCACTGGCAGATAGCTGATGTGATAAGGAGTAATTTAGCCTACTTTTGTCTCCATACATACAAACCTACATACAAATAAGTAGAATTGGAGTGTATCCGACTTTGACGGGACTTCCATGGGTACTTTTATCTCCATACATCCATACATACATACATACGTACATACCTACATACAAATAAGAAGAAATGGAGTGTCTTCGACTTTGACGGGACTTTCACTGGCAGATAGCTCATGTGATAAGGAGTAACTTAGGCTACTTTTATCTCCATACAACCATACATACATACATACCTACATACAAATAATCAGAATTTGAGTGTCTCCGATTTTGACGGGACTTTCACTGACAGATAGCTGATGTAATAAGGAGTAACTTACGCTACTTTTATACTAGCTGCGCCCACGATTTTGTCCGGGTAGATACTGAACAATCATACTTTTTCTCACGTAGACGAAGTCGCGGGCACAGCTAGTATATTAATAAAACGAGCCACATTCGACTTGGAGTAATGGCTTAATATTTAAGTCAACTGGTGGTAGAGTAATGTGAGGAGGAGAATGTGAATCGAATTATAGTGGGCCACTTAAAAAAGTAATGTCCGTATCTAAGTAAGATCATAATGGCGAAAGAGAGCGATGGTTATATTTACATTCCCATTGGTGATGGTTATTTTTTTTTTGGGAATAAATATCAAACTGGATCATAATTATCACATCATATCATCTGCGAAACCTACAGTTGGCTACGAATATAAGTTATAAGAGTTAACACAACTTCAAGAAATATATTAAAAGCTTGATCTAAATGTGTCTTACATAAATTACCGCAATATTAAAATACTTATTCAAACATTGAAGAAGAATGATTTATTCTAGGTAATGAAATACGTATCGGAAACTTTCACTGTTAACCAAACAAATCAGTTCGTAATGATATTCTGAAAGTTCGCACGCAAAAACAGTTAACACAGGAAACTCGATCGTGGGAATTCTTCTACAGAAATAGAAGAGTTGATACAATGCGTAAGAGTTGTGTCGATTGTTTTCTTTTTTTTTTTTTTTTTTATGTAATTGAAGTGGCAAACAAGCATGCAGTTCACATTGATGTTAAGTGATGACTGCAGCCTATAGACACCCACACAAAGACCAAGGTCAAAATGCAAATGCGTTACCACTCCTGAGGCCTAAGGTGTTATGCCTCTGTGCCGGAAATTACAGGGCCGTACATTACCACCTGACCGGAACACGATAGTGCTGAACACTACCATTTAGCGGCAAGTAAATCAGGTAATGCGGTGGTGCCTACGCCCGCGAGCTCCGTCACTGGAGCTCTACCACCAGTAAAATTTTGAGATTTCTGAATCTCCATCAGTTTCTTATTGTATTAAACAGGAACTTATAAACGATATACCGTTGGTAGGGCTCCAGTAACGAAGTTCGAGGGATTCAAATTGTAGTTCAGCACTATCGGGTTCCGGTTAATAGTATGGCCCTGTATCATGGCGATCATAAAGGAATTGGCTAAGGGGTTGGGATCACTGGGAACGCATCTGCATTTTCACCTTCGGGTTTTTATGTAGATCTCTGTAGGCTGCAGTCGTCACTTGACATCAATGTGAACTGCATGATTGTTCGCCACTTGTTATTGCTTGTTTACAATTTACCTAATAAAAACGTTTTATTAAACTTTCGAATTAAGAATGTTTGTGACAGTCAAAATCCTTATTAACCGTTCACAGCAGTTTTGGCCCGTGATTTTGGCCGCAGACTTTCGATACAGTATTTTAGTCTGGAATTCATATACTACACATTTACGAAATATGCGTTATCTACAAATTCCAGACGATAGAGTGGTAAAGCTTCGCCAAACAGATCATGAGTAAGAGACTCTTCGCGCAATGTAGGTAAACGATAAATAACTAACTTAACTCTCTGTAGATAAATCTCATAAACATGTCTATAAAGTACCTACTAGCTGACATGACTACTTGGTTAAATTTACTCAAACTTGGTTACAATTAATAAATACCTAAATAAGATTTTTTTTCGTAATGTAGGTATGTATATATGTATTTTCATGCCAAGTCCTTTACTTAGAGAGAGAGTGGAGCGAGAAGTATCCCGTATATATATTCTTTCACATTTCTCGTGTGTTTTTCTATTTTTTCAAATGATTTTAAAGTTATTCTGTTATTTAAGGCAGATATAATTCCAAATAAAAAAAATAATAAAAATGTAACTTCTCTGTGATTTTTCAAAATAATAAAAGGTACAAATTATTTTAATAATATAAGATTATTTTTTATAGAATTTATTTTATTTATAAAAGAAAAAGTTATTGTGATTATTACTCATGATAGGTATCTACCGCCGAGGCCTTATAAAGCGTTCATGTCTGCCTTCACCTCGCTATACCTTAATCGGTTATATGATTGATATTCAATGCCACTCTTTAAATCATGTAAATAACAATGTTTCTTGTTTAAGAGAGTTAATCGAAACTATATTTTGATATATTGGATGATATTTTCTGTACTTCTTTTATTTTAATGTTATATATTATGCCTACCGTTTTTAAATTTAACATTTTGAACGATAAATACCAAGTAGAAAGGCAAATTCATATTTTATTGTCGTTTAATTAATCGATTTGAAGTCTCAGGAGATGAATTATCCTTTTGATGTTATGTCCTGTTGCTGGCCTTTAGGGGCTCAATTTAAACTTCGTTCAGTAACAGACTGTCGTGGAGTGTGTATAATGAGTATTGTTCAATCTGTCATTATCTTTAATATCTAATCAAATCTATATTTATGGTTAGTTTTATATATTAGTTAATTATTAAGGCCCTTTAAAATTTGAAGGTTCAATCTTCCAAATCAGTTGTTGATGAAATTATTATATACAATATTCATCCATAGTATAAAATTAAGTGAACAAATTTTGACTTCAGACTGAAGGAATTTCATTTATCAAAGTTTTTGAGTTATTTATATATTGGTAGAGTTTTAATGGAACTCGAGGGCGTAATCACCATCGCATTACCTGATCTATTTGCCGCTAAAACCCTACTAATATTATAAATGTGAAAGCAACTCTGTCTGTCTGTTTGTGTGTTACCTTTTCACGTCCAAACGACTGAACCGATTTTAATGAAATTTTATACAGAGATAGAGCTGACTTTGAGAAATAACATAGGCTACTTAGTTATTTATAAAACGACATCCACGCGGGCGAAGTCCCGGGCAACAGCTAGTATACTAGGTATATAGCGTTCAGCACTATTGTTTACTAGTCAGGCGGTGTAGAATGCGGGCGGGGTCAGAGCCGGATAGACCCTGGTGGGTTAAGTTTTGCCATGATATAAAGTTTCAAATTGATCTCGTTTTAAAGTAAATTAAGATATTTTGAAGTAAAATATCTTACCCATTCGTTTCCACGATTGCTGCCATGATGTAAATAAACTGTTCAATGACAAAACTAATTATTCACTTTGTTTATAGTGCAATGACTGCTCATATATTTCTGCATAAAGACTCATACAGTCACTTAGGTTTCATGCCAAAATCGTCATTCTTGCCATGTGCATGTTATTTTTGTTGCCAATATCAGAATAAGTTGTATATAATACTTATGGTATTTATTATGGTACGACAAAAAATCACACTTAAATCAAACGTTGTAATGCATTCGTTAAATAAAAAATACGGGCAATTTTTTACGTTTTAAGTATTTTTGCTCGTTTTTCTGCGTACGCGCAGTCCAGCGCGCTGGCACGACGCGTCACGACTGCACGCTTCCCATGCCTTGCCTTACCATTCTTGTTCATACTTTTTGCCATTATACGGTGCTAGACTCAATTGATTATCGCCGATCGACAATTTCTTGCCCGAATAGCGAACGTGCAGGGGTTCCTGTCTCAACACATGGCTGATCAAGAGGAAAACGATATCCGCACTATGCAGAATATGTAGATGGAAATTTCACAAACTGGACTACCTATGTAATAAGTAAATACATTCGTTTTTAAGATTTCTAAACATGCTATTGTTATAATTTATCTTAGTTTCGTATAGCATGAGACTGATCGAATTTAGATATGGGTAACTTTCATTAGCAAATATTCTTCACTAATATATTATTATTTTATTTTTATCATATTGGAATGTGATGTCAAGCATCAAACAGAGCTATATGTATGTTCGTTATAAATTATTTCTACAATTTTATATTTGTCAATAACTTTAAAATGTATCTACATAAAGTAGGTAAGTAATATGTTTAAGTTTTGATTAATTAAATATGAATAATGTACTGGTATGCCTACAATCTGGCACAGTGCTAAATTTCGTCCATGCAAATGTCAGTGGCCTCCTGATGCGCTTCTCCATAAGTGATCGGTCAACGGCATTCAAAATCAGACCAGCAATTCAGTTTATCTGCCCACGGTTGATGGATACCTGGCTGATTATAATATGCGGTCAAAGCTGCAGAAGTATTGAGGTTAGAGAATCTTAGTTAGGTGACACTTTAAAAATGGCTCTACGTCCGAGAGTACGATTTTTAGCGCGATTATTAGGTGGGTACTCGAATTATAAAAAAATTAGAGAATAATAGAAAAAGAAAAATACTTCGGGTGGGGGTCGAACCTACGATCTCAGGATAATCAGTACAGCCGATTAGTTCGATTCCCGCCCGAAGTCATTTATTTTTCCATTTTTATATAATTTTTAGAAAAATTAAAAAAAAGAAATTTCAAACATGTGTCGTATATTGTGCAGAATAAAAATATGTCAATTATTTAATAATGTTTAAATCTATATGTACACCTATAATATAAAAATAATGTGTAATAGAAAAATAATCTACCTATTATATTTTTCATAACATATATAAGTTTTGTTTAATAAAGACAAACGTATTATGAGCGCACACTATAAAATGACACGGGTAGATACATTTTGTTTGTATCGAGTTCGTATTTTAACGAATTTTAGAATGAAAATCATTATTCAATATCAAAATCTGCTGAGAGAACAGGAATTCTATTGTAATTTGAGATGCAATAACTGCAGTGGTGTTACTGTAGGCGACATGAATAACAAACCAATTAAGGGCCTTTCATAAATCTGGGTTACGGCGAAACTTAGGTTTAAGTCTATCCGCCAAGTGCCTTGGGGGGTTGGCAAAGAGTGTGAAGCTAGAAGCTGAAGATATCCCGGTCCTGACACACCTCCCGTGCTTCTACTACATTCATAATTCTCTTCATACATGCATGCCGATTCCTGAGACTTCCTCTTCATATGAGATATATTTTTAATTTGAGAAATGACCTATATTCAGTAGTCAAACAAAACATTATCTCTCTCGCTCATATGGGAAATACAAAAAAGTGGTTCAACATGAATAAACTAAATGTTAAAAATTATTATTTGTTTATTAAATTCATTTTGTATGTATGTATGTATATGTATGTATCTTCATGGCAAGGCCCTTACGGTACGGGGTAGTCAGAGAGTGTGGAGCGCCAGATATACTGGCCCATCTCCCGAGCTTCTTCTGCATGCATAATTCATAGGTACAATTAATTTTGTTCGTGACAAAATATATTCAGTGCACACAAACCTTGTTTTGCATTTTAAAGTCACCTTTTTATTTCGTCTCGTGATTTCAAGAGCTAAAAACATGTAAATGACGTCTTTTTAAAATCAGGATGTTGCCAAAACCATGTTATGATGCGTCCATCTTAGTAATCGAAGGTGCGTGATATCAAACGTTGCCAATAAATGCATTTCAAGTTGTGAGTCATGGCGACTGTTGATCCATATTTATATAGAGACGTCTGTCCATACCAGACTGTATCGTTACGTATTTCGTATGCACATCTGACGGACTCAATATTCTACGTAAACTTATGTTTGTTATGACGAAGTTTTTATCTTTTTTAAGAGTTCTGCAGCCTACAAGGAACTCTGATAATTTTGCCATATCTGATTTATGCTAGAAAGCTTTTATTTGGCACGAACGTATAACATGAGTCATGCAATAGAGTCACAACATAAAATCTTGGAAAATATTTTTGAGTACCTTCCCTATCACTAGTGTAGTGCGATAGGCTATATTTTCCTACTCTTAAGAGGCAGAATCATAGGAGAAAGAACTTTTCTGTTTAAATACACAGATGCAAAAAAAACTGCACATTGTACGGAATTACGAATGAATTTGGGTATCGGTGAGTCATGTGCAAGACGGTGCATCGATTGATGTGCTTTATAGACATCAGCAGGCAGAAATAGAATACCAAAATAGACGCGACATATTTGACGAGTGGGTAGTATACACACGCACTATTATTTAATTATATTGTTTTAGTCTTAGTTGTGAAATGAAACTCACGAATAAGTAAATAGGAAGAAAGGGTAAGGAACTAAGTAATTAAGTGTCTCCAAAATTTACATTCTATTACGTTTCGCTTACCGATATTTATTGACAAGATTTTACAGATAACTGGAATTGCTGTCGAACACTGTCAAAGCAGTAGGTATGTGGCGACAAGTTCTCGCGATCATGGCACTTCTATTGTCTTGTTATTCAGATTTCTATGACAAAATTGTTCAAGTATACAATTTATCCGACGTACTTACCTTCTTTGTAAGAGAATTGCATTTCTTCTCAGTATTTTTTTAATAGGCAGGAATATTAGGTATCTTTTCTGCCTCCGGTACAATGATGATTTTTTTTGTAATGAAAGTGGCAAACAAGCAGCAGCTCACATGGATGTTAATCTTCATCCTCATTATGTTGCTATTTTTGTTCCAAATTTGCTAACTTCAGTCCAGAAGACTGAGGAAAGTGTTGTCCTAGGTGTAGTTCTGAGTTACTTATATATAACTTTTATGCAAACAAAACAGTGGGATACCCATTGTTTTCGCACTGAATAAACTTGTGAAATAAGCTACAGAATTTAGTTTCGATTACCAGAAGACCAGAAAGCTTTTCAAGTTGCCCTGACATTTATTTTCGGCATCTAGACAGTAAAAATAAAGCGGATAATGTTTTTTTGGGAATAGCAATCATCTGACTCTCATTACCCACAAATATGATAATGAAAAAAAGTATCCCTTAAATTATTGAGACAATCTAAAACTACACATCAAAAGTCGGAATATCTTATTGAATTAGTGTAAAATTATTGCTTGTTTATCGGAAGATTTCGAAAATTATGTACTTAAAGTTTATTTAATTTCGACGAAAAATAACATCGGCGGGGCATAAAAACAAAACACCAGGTATCTCAAATGCCCGGGCGGGCGTCTACAAACTTGAGTCATCCAACGCAAAATGGCATTCGTTTTACTGTAGGTATCTCAAACAGGACTTAATGTGTCCATGAGAATTTCCATACCAAGAATAACACGAAAATAGTTATAGATATACTACTGCTAACTCCATTAAAAGAAACAAAGTAAGTTAATTTTAAAAGACGTCTACGTAAAAGGTGTACTAAAAGTGCCAAGTGCGTCACGTGTCTATAAAACTCGAGAGATGTTTTTATGTACTCGGGTTAATATGTCAATTTGTTATGTTGATAGCCGTTCGTGCCAAGAGTAATTATGTTAACTACTTTTGAAGACATATTTCTGTGTAATTGCTAATCAAATTAGTCGATGTACGTTCCACAAGACAAATACATCCATTTTTACTAAATCGTTTTGCAATTGTTTATTTTAGGAAAGTTTATTTTTGGAGGAATATTTGTAGCGGTCTTTACGCCGAGTGCCTCGAATATAAGTATAATAAAATGTATGTTACATAATGGAGTTTTTGGGTTTCAGATGATGAATATTGTATTAGAAATTGTTACCAAATTTTGTCTATTCTAATGTTTTGAAGGTGAAGTTTTAAATAGTAACGTTAAAGTAATTGAATAAAACAAATAAATAAATAAACAAAAGATCCATATAAAATTCGCCAGTATGTATGTATCTTCACGCCAGGTCCCTAACGGGGTAGGCAGAGAGTGTAGAAAAATTCGCCAGTGCTCTATAAAATAATAAAGAATATATTTTTACTGGTAGAGCTCTGGCGACGAAGCTCGCAGGCGTAGGTACCACCGCATTACCTAATCTATCTGCCGCTAAATGGCTATCCAGCCATCCCTTGACCCGATACCCGGATATCTTATCGGTCGTTATCCAAATTCATTTAGTTTATCTTGAACAACATTGTCTATTTATGTTACCAAAATAACAGTTAACAAAATCTGATCTTGAATCGGTAAGAGTGTCACATATTTCTCGTTAAAAATATATGGTATAAGTTTTCATGTATTATTTTTTTCTAGTAAGTAGGTAATGATTGGCAAATAAACATACAGTTCAAATGGATGATAAGGTAATACAGTAGTTTATAGATATCTGCAGTAAAATTGGAGGTCCAAAAATGCACATGCGTTGCCACCCCTGAGGCCTGAGTTGTTTTGCCTCTGCAATAGAAATTAAGAGGACTTTTGGAGGAGGAGTTTTGACCAATACCTGACTATCAGTGCCTATGTAGGCAGCGTGCAGCAGAGATAACGCTCTCAGAAGTTGAAACTAGCCGATTGTCCCTTTCGTAGGCTCGATGTGCAATATTTATTTTTGTTTACTGTATTTGGTTTTGACATACCCGACAGTGCCATTGTCAAGGTTCTGCAGGTGTTTGTTGAGTGTCTCCTGGATGTTCTGCTGGGAGTACAGGCCTATGGGCGAGTTGAACTGCTTGTGAACTATTTTCGGGCCGGTCGCCATCTTGGAGTCGTTCGTTCAACGCTGGAACATTTTTGTGATAATTAATCGTTAAGGCTGATTCATACAACTAAAAGACAATATGGCAGTGATGCTGATATCAGAATCAGAATCAGAAACTCATTTATTCATTTAGGGTGACAGGCACCTCTTATGACAAGTCAAAAACAAACAAAATAAAATGAATGAATTGAAATTGAATGAAATGAATGATAGAAATGTATGCTCAAAACTTAAATGCCGGGGTTTTGGCGGGAACCTTGAAAGAGGCGTATGGTACTCTTATTTTATTTCATTTTCTTGGTTTATTTTTAAGTTATGTTGAATAAAGTTGGTGGCATTTTGTTTGATATAGGTTTATTACAGTGCCCGTGTATAGTGAAATAGAACAACAGTGCGAATCACGACCTTTCAGGTTGCCTCCAAAACTTCATCGTAAATGTTCTGGGTAAAGTAGCCATCGCTTTACTCGAATAACTTGATTGTAACTCACTTGACTGACATATTATACTTGATAACTTATATACTTACATATTATACTTGATGACTATATTATACTAACTTTCACGCTGCTTAAATAAATACGAAATATCGTTTTACTTGACACTGGCAATATGGGTAATAGCGATGCCATAATAACAAAAAAAAAAAAAAACTTAAATGCCACAGAGAAAAGTTGTTTGTGTAAGCTTTGCGACAGTCTCTTAGCTAGCGACGACTACACAGGCAAGGCAAGGAGCGAGTTCCATGTTGGCCTGATAAAAGCGAACCTTTTCCACATTATCCTCCCGCGTATCACTTCCGTAGCATAAAATCGGTTTTCTCAAAATAACTTCACGGGCGCATTTAAGTTTTGTGCGTGCTGTATGTTCTATAGGGTTTTATGAATCTGAATCTTTTGAATGTAGAGTTGGGCCTTTGAGTCAGCCATTTGTAGATCAAAATCTAGTTGTTTCCTGAGCCTACGTCCATGTGGTTCTTGGTTTGGGTGCAAAAACTAGCTTAAGGGTTCAAACTTCTTTATGTTAAATTTCATCACAAGCGACTGAGCGGTTTAGTCGTGAAAATGTTTATAGACAAACAGACAGAGTTGCTTTCATAATTTACATTTATAATATTAGTAGGTATAGATTAGTCCACAAAATAACAAAGATCAGCAAGGTGTTCCGTGTAATTCATACAAACTATAGCATTGATGTATTTATTAAGGTTGTTATAAATATTGGATAACACGGTGCTACGGTACCATTATTTATACTGTGCTACGGTGTTAATGGAACTCTGAGTCAAACCGCATTCAAATTTATTCAGTAAAGGAATCTATTTCTGTGCAAGTGAGCATTCTTGAATGTTTTAATTCCAAAACTCTATTTTCTATAAATTATTGACATGTAAACGGGTGTATACTTTCTTCGCAGATGTTTAGTTCTTTCAGCCCTATATAATGAAAGCATGCATATTTAAACAAAAGCAAGACACCAACCCCCTTATTCATAAACGTACATTAGATACGTTTTAGCTATAATATGCTTTGTCTTTGTCAGTTGCATTGTAATTTTGCAAATATAATTGCAAAATACGTTTATGAATAAGGGGGCTACTCTTTGGTACGACACGTGCGGATTCAACAACCGTTTTTAGGATTCCGTAGTAAACAAGGAACCCTCATAGTTTTACCATGTCCATCTGTCTGTCTGTCTGTCCGTCCGCGGTTTAGCGCAAAAACTATTGGTACTAGAGACTTGAAATTCGGCACAAGTATACAACTTTATCACGCCGAAAAAGTGGTAGAAATAACCATGAAAAATAAAATTATTTAGGGTACCTCCCCTACATGTAACGCGCGGATATTTATTTCAATTTTTGTTTTCTATATAGTGTGGGATATCGTTGGATAGGTCTTTCAAAACTATTAGGGGTTGTGCTTAAATCCTTTTTCGATTTAGTTAACTGTTCGTTACTTATTAAGGTTTAAAGTGCCAATTTTCGTTAGAGTCAAGTGTCCCCCCTCTCTAACTAAACGGTTGTTGTTAGAAATTCAAACGTTACGGCAATAGTAGCTACATATGACGAAATTAAAAGGAAACACTTAAGTTGGCTTTACTACTTTGCGAGTAATAGTCGACCAAATATAATACTTGTAATTTTCTAACAACTCCATAAAAAAATATTTTTTTTATTGCATTAATCAAACCTAAAAACTGCGGAACCGTACACTGCGCGTGGCCCGACACGCACTTGACTGGTTTTCTATTCAATCCAATCGTCCCGATTTCAACCCCACCTATCAAGTCCAATTTTTCCAAGAGTTATATATCATCCATATACCTACATGTGCTACAATCCACTTCAAAAATGTCATAATCAGTCTTGTTATTTTAAATACGTTATCACGACATTCAATGTTTGTTTACCTATATTTGAAGAAGGGAGAAAGTATGAGAATTTGAAAAGACATGAAGTTCACATTGATATTCCACACATTTCGTACAGGCAAAAATTATTTTTTGCAAATTTTGAAAGTTTACCGTAGTACATTACATTTTAGATTAATAACTTATAAATGTAATAATTAAATATCAACAGTACATAGAAACGGTACCTACCTACTATTTAAATGGAAAGAAATTCATTTACAGTAGTATAGTTGTAAATAATATTAGTTTGTAGATACATTTAATTTTCGATTACAAAAACATACAACGCACAGATAAATAAGAGTCAGTGACAGCATGAATAGTACTTATTTACGATACCTATTGCTTAGTATATTAAGGATTTTATCAAGATTTACGAGATTTATCACAAAGATCGGTCTGAATTGAATGAGATCGTTCGAGACATAAATTTTCCAATCCAATAGCTTCCTTCATATTCAGATTATTTTTCAATACTATTTTATATTCGCTCTAATATCCACTCGAGTTGAAGCGCCGCTTTCCTCAACTTTATTAATTGAGAAAATATCAGTGTTTACTTTAAGAAGCGAAAAATTGGATTGTCAATTTTTATCCTCCTCATGCGGTGATTTTATTACACTCTCGTAAGATTCGTGCCTCAGGGTTGGAGTCGAAAGCTCGACGTCTTATTGCGTTTTTATTAGCCCTGGCACCAACGACGACGGCTGTAATATTTTTTCCTAATAATATGCGAGAGACAGGTTTGCTGCAGCTTTGTGTAAATTTATACTAATATTATAAAGCTGAAGAGTTTGTTCGCTTGAACGCGCTAATCTCAGGAAATATTGGTCAGATTTGAAAAAAAACTTTCATTGTTAAATAACTTATTTATCGAGGAAGGCTTTAGGCTATATAACATCACGCTAAGATAGGGTAGGTGACATTGCAGCCGGGGCGGGTAGTAAGTTATAAATATTAAAATGTCAACACCGATGGAGAGTAGAATGTTAACAACATTGATACTGAGAGTTTTATTTGAACGTTGTGTACTCGAGTATCATCGGTATTTATTGATTAAATTTAGAAACTTTAATTACAGCGTCGAGCATGAATTGAAGTGTTGTAATTTTGTGAGTGGTCTGTAGGTTGTTGAATACTATATTTACGAAAGTGCTCACTGATAAAGTCATTCACGTGTGTTGTTAATCGTTGCTGGCGTGGAACAAACAAACTGCGTGTCGTTTTGCCGAATGCTAACAATTTCAATGAAGATTTATTTGGATAACATACGTCTTGGTAATTCGGAATGAACGCGGAAGACGTCTGGCTACCGGAGTCAGTTAGAATTAAACGAACGTGAAATTCTTGAGGAAGACTGAGCACATCTTTTATTAATGAGTAAGTAGGTACCATACTTACCTATATTAACGACTCACTGATTGAGTTGTATCTAAGCTCATTAGTTTTAAACCTTATATTTTTGTTTTAAAAGTTTATATCCTGACGTAAGTATGTAATTTTTTTATTATTGGCGTGAAATTTTAAGTAGATGCTTCCATAACTTTTAATACGGTAGAGTCTTCTGTAGTTCTTCACGTATTGAAGTAAAAGTATGTATTTTGTATAGAAATTCTATTTGCGTTATTTGAAATTTTCAAATTATTTTATTATTATTTCAAATAAAAGTTATTTGACTACAAAATAATTTATCACAAAATGTCAGAGAACGCAGTAAAGCTGTTTGTTTGATCGCACGGTAACTATTTATGCATTTCAGACAATAATTTGCCAGCAAGCGTGGGCGAGCCTAAAAAAAGTTAGTTCACGATATATTTACCGTCAAAGAATGATCCACAATCATATGACGAATAAAAATACACACTATAATGATATGATATAGTGACGGTTATATTAATATTGTGTATGAAATTATAATGTAATTAATAAATATTTACATCAAATACATCATTCTATATTGCTTTAAACTATTTCGGATAGAATTCTGTTTTTTTTAGCATAGAAATCTATTTAAAATGTTCTCAAAAGGGACTCTACTTGTTAGGTCCACTTTCCCTCGCAATTCTTACAAAGGTCCGGGGTTTATATTACCCGTGCTACAAGAAACATAAAAATAATATATGTATACTAGCGTACCGGTACCAGGTACCCAGTATACACAAAAAAAAACATTAAGTCTTGGCTTTGCCCAAAATCCTGAATTAATAAAAGTTACAAGAAATATACAAAGTTTCATCTTTTTTGTTCCCTGGCATGTATAATTATAATTATAAATGTTCATTAAAACAGTATGTATTAATAAACTTGAGCGAGAGTCCTGGTACCCATAACACAAGTTAAATCATACCAAGGGTATCAGTGCCACACAAAAAAAATTGTCAACAATAGTTTTAAGCGCGTGAATTAATTAAAATTGACATGAATGTATCAATGTATTGACATGAATGTATCAATGTACATCATGATAATAACAATAATAATAAATTTCATAATAAACCATCTCGGTCGTCTCAAGTACTTTGTTATATTATTTCAAATGAGAGCGAGAACATAAAAAATAATGTCTGAAATAGTTGTAAGGCCGGTACAGTTGTTTGTAGACAAGGTTAACCATACCGTCATCAAGGTTGAAAATAATTCCGTCGGGTAATCCAGACTATACTCCGACAGAAATAACTTTGGACTATTTTTGAAGCGCATCTAACTGTTTCGTTATGCATTAAAATGTGAGCGCTAAATTGGTATATTATTGTGTAAGTATACAAGTGGCTCGATGTTTTCATGAGTGACATAAAGGTTTTTTGTAATAAGATTCTCTTCGCGCACAAAACGATACGAAAAGTTAACACGCTGACGCAGCGTATTTTCGGACACCGCGAAAATGAAACGCGCTATTTCAGTACCGTGAAGTCATGGCGAATTATTTTTGTAACTGAACACCTTGGTGGCAGAGTTAGTCATGGAAGTCGAGGTCACCAGGTGACAAGCGAATAAAAAACGTGAACGTTGAAAGCGTTTATTAGTGCTGATGTTACGTGAAGCGGTGAGCGCATCGAGCTTTTTAAGCGTTTTTTGGTACCTTGTGCGGCGGTCAGGTTCGTGCGAGCGGCGTCGTTGCCGGCCTCTTACTGAAGCGGCGGGTAGGCGGCGCGCCCACGCTGCGTGTGCGCAAGCTTACAGACGCTTCACCTGCAATATTTCACCGATCAACACATTCATAATTGATTCAGGTTACAGGCGCATTCGATTTCGTTTTCGCCTGTCCGCATTTTCAGTATCTCGTATTCCATTCGATTTTCACTTCAAACATTCTGTGCAATTTTCATTATTATTCACGGAGCCGTCGCAAATATGATTTAGGATGCATTTCTGAGGAGGTATTCCTATGCCATTATTACTCAAGGAGCTTCAGAGGGTCATTTATCACGTCACTCGGTCAAGACCGTTCATTTATTTACATTTGCAGGTTACATTCGGTTCGCAAGTAAAATTAAACATTTGTATTTTTGCACATCCAGTGACGCTAATTTTATGTAAGTTGAAGATGTTTACATCACCGGCACTGTTTCGCTTTAAGAATATCTCACCTGATGAAAAACAATGCTTTCACGATGTAGTCCTTGAACTTAAACTGGCGAGCACTAATGTCTAATGAGCTGAGACAGACGGTTGAACTCTTATACCTACGGCTTCTAGTTTGCGAATGAAGTAGCGCCTTCTATCGCGAAATACACGGGAATTTATCTCGTATGTACTTACTATTTTTAGGGTCATTCGGTATATAAATGTGACAAGTAAAATACGAGCAGCCGGATTTCGATGTGAGGCGAATGGGTCTTTTTTAATGAAGGTTATTGATCTTCGGTCTTCGCTCTCGGTTTCCGGTCAAACACGCGTCGGGGATTACTTTTAACTTGTTTTTTACATTTCAGTCGCAAAATTTTTTGTATCCTTATTTTATTCTACCAAGCAAATACAAAATTATTAAGCAGGTTCTGGCCGGCATTTCAACCCAAAAAAATTAAGGTAGGTAAATCAGAATGTCTTTTCTATTTCGGTTCATTCGAAAGGTTAACAAGAAATGAAATTATCGTAACGAGACAAATACTTGAGCCTATTTTTGTGATTTGCCTCAATTGTAGCTTCGTAGGGTGGGGTTGGTGTTTAGCATGCAATGGCAAATTTTATGGAAGTGCAAATGTTAAAAGCGAGTATTTTTTTCTGAGATATTCACATCTAAATACTATCTTTGGGTCTTCTCGACTTTGGGTTTTTCAAAATATTTTGACGACAAAAGATCTCTATCCAAATTAAATGAAACCTTTCCAATGCTTAATATTTATAATAAGCGGCAATTGATTTTATTGAAATAGATTCAAATTAAATAGTATAAACTATATTTGTTCAGTTGAACAAAATAACAGTCAACAGAACAATGATGGTCAAACCATTGAAAAGCAGAGAAAGCAGTGTCCCTCGATAATAACTGGTGGCAGAGCTCAAGTGACGGAGCTCGCGGGCGTAGGCACCACCGCATTACCTAATATACTTGCCGCTAAATGGTAGTGTTCAGCACTATCGTGTTCCGGTCAGGTGGTAATATACGGCCCTGTAATTTCCGGCACAGGTGCATAACACTTTAGGCCTCAGGAGTGGTAACGCATCTGCATTTTGACCTTGGTCTTTGTGTAGGTGTCTATAGGCTGCAGTCATCACTTAACAGCAATGTGAACTGCATGCTTGTTTACCACTTCCATTACAAAAAAAAAAAACTACAGTAACTGCGATCGCTGACCATAATGGTATATTATTATGATGCAATAGGGTATCTTTTGTCCAACTGTGGACGGTTTTAGGCTAAAATGATAATGATGACTATTTTACTCATCACTTTGTCAATGGTGGATGGTTGGAGAGGCCCAGGAAGACCAAGACTGACCTACCATGACCAAATAGATCGAGTTCTGTCTGATGGTCCGGTCAAAAGTCTTAAGAATCGGTGTGAATGTATGAAGAGAATGATGAAGGTAGACGAGGCTCGAGAGGTATGTCAGGACCGGGATATCTGGCGCTCGAAACTCTCTACCTATCCCGTTAGGGAGCTGGCGTGAAGATACATACATACTTTGTCTATGATAAGGAATGATATTTTCAAGTATGTGAATTATTACCCGCGTTATTATTTTTCTTTTCTAAAGCTTTGATTCAGGTTTAAATATATTTTTTGCTAACGAAACACCTCTAAAAGGTTGATTTATATAATTTGTCTAGATACATATTTACGTTCGTCACGTAACAAGAAAAATGTATTTATGTTTATTTTTGGCTACACGCAAACAGGTGTGTCGTTCTCAAACAGAATACGGTGGCAATACGATGGACAGCGTGGCTCGTTCCAATGCTGGTGCGATGATGAATTCAGAGCATGATGCATTCAAATGAATCACAATACTTGCATAATCAACCTCGTTGATATTTTAATTGGACGGACATGTAAAAACCGGTTAAGGGCAAGTTAAATTTATGAGGTATCCTCGTGTCAAATAATTATAACTGACTTCAAAAAGGTTCTCTTTCGCGTAATATTTTTGTAGTGTTTACTACGACGAAGCGTACCTTCAGTCCCGAGTCCCCTTCTCCTGTAATATATCAATTGCTACTCAATGACATTTTAGCTTCTGTTCACCTGGTCCCATTATTTGGAATTTGGAACAAGGATACCTACATACTCTTTACTCTTATATGTTTTGTCGTCCATTATTGTTACTTTATGCGTTCTCATAGAAAAAATCAGTAAGAATGTGTCATTAATATATAGCGTACCCTAAACCTTTGCGATTGATAGATGGTACTGTGATCAAACGATGTTGCGCGTCACATACTGTAGGGATCACTGTTGCTGAAAGATTTGTTGCGATAACAACTGCAAAGGAATAAAACGATTTTTTATCGACAACTTCGGAGGACGCGTATCAAGTTGTACGCTTGTGCCTGAGCGCTTTAAGTAGTTGTAATAAAGACGATTTTTGTAAATTTTACGTTTTTAGGATTGCTAATTCTGTTTCCATTTACGAGATCCTATCACGTAGTCGATGTTCGATTAATCGAACCACCTTTACTTTTCCGATGAAGGCTTGGGAAAACCCTAAAAGCAAAAAAGGACTAACAATCACACGAGGAACCCTTATACTCGAAGTTTCGCCGTGTCCATACATCCGCCCATAGCCCTAAAGAGTATTATAGTTCCTAGTCCAGTCACTAGTTCTACGGAACTAGAATGCTGTAATTTTACATACACTATTTTTTTTTATGTAATTGAAGTGGCAAACAAGCATGCAGTTCACATTGTACAGCACAGTTCAATGTGATGTTAAGTGATGACTGAAATTACTGGGCCGTACATTACCACCTGAGCGGAACACGATAATGCTGAACACTACCATTTAGCGGCAAGTATATTAGGTAATGCGGTGGTGCCTACGCCCGGGAGCTCACAGGTGCTCTACCACCACTAATCATGGCGGCACAGTAAAATAATAAGAGAACGTTTTATACGTAAATTGAGGATGTTTTATTTTTATTCTTGTATCCCATGGAGAACGTTACCATAGGATTGATGTTTAAAAAAATAATTTTCTGATTATAGGATCTATTTATAAAATATTGCTTTAGGCTGGCAATTTTTGTAAGAGTCAGACCTACAATCCTGACAGCTGGCTGTAGTTTGGACGTGTAAAACATTCACGGTAGTAATTTAAAAAGTAGTTAAAAGAGAAGTATATAAAGTAGTTAAAAGAAATACTAACAACTAAGTAGGCTTTACAAGTTTACAAGTAACATTCGACCTACTTATAAATTTTGTGTAAATATTGCGAATTGCCATAATTGATCAAGAAATAATTGAATTTGATCTCAGCATCTCCTGTTATCCAATAGGACACATGTAGGAAAGTATGAAGCATATTTATTATGCATTTGAACTAAAGAGCACGTTTGTGAAGTGTGCCAGTAATAAATGGGGCTATCACGGCAAGCTCCTGCAATTGAGTTGAGTTACGCGATAAAAGGATATCGCGTATGTCGTAAGATTTTATTTTGTTTCTTTGTTGTGATGACAGTTTTAAAGATATAGACCAGTCAGCAGTCGACTTGACTACGTTTTTTTTAATGTCATGACCACTTTATGACAATTAAGCAATCAAACAGGCATACAGTTCATATTGATGGTAAATAAACTTACTGATAACTGACGGTAGTGAATAACAATACACGATTTCACTGGTGGTAGAGCTCCAGTGACGGAGCTCGCGGGCGTAGGCACCACCGCATTACCTGATTTACTTGCCGCTAAATGGTAGTGTTCAGCACTATCCTGTTCCGGTCAGGTGGTAATGTACGGCCCTGTAATTTCCGGCACAGAGGCAAAACACTTTAGGTCTCAGGAGTGGTAATGCATCTGCATTTTGACCTTGGTCTTCGTGTGGTTATAGGCTGCAGTCGACAGTTAACATCAATGTGAACTCCATGCTTGAACTTCAATTACATAAAAAAACGAGCGTCTTCATCTGAGCTATTTCCTGTTGGAACTCAGTACCTTAATACTATATCAGAACCACAATAACTCAATTTTTATTTCTTCTCCAAGAAAACTGAAAGCTATAATTTATCTATTACCAGTCATAAAAACTACGTATACGTATACGTATACGTTACCCAAGTGACTACTGAGGGAGTCGTGCGTTTGACAGATTGACAACTACAATTCCTTCCAACGTAATCTGCGGGCGACTATTCAAGTTCAATGATACCGACTATACCGAGTAAACGACTTGTTTACCGATATTTTATTTGATTGTCTGTCTATGTATTATGGTGGTAATGTTTTAAGATTTATCAAAATCATAAAATTTAAAGATTTTGTGAGCTTTCACAAAGTGTGTTTTGTTAAAAAACTAGAATACCTATGTTTTAATCTCTATTATATTAAACGAATCACTCAAGACGTGAATCTTTAGAAAACCTGCGAATACGTTAAGATGCTTAGGGTCACTTATTTTTGGAACTACTGTGTGTAATTTTAAGACAACACATACTTTTTTACAGGCATGCTATATATGCATGTACCTTTTCCTACCTCTTCTAGGATTTGCAAGGATCAAGTGATGTAGATGTGGCAGAGCTCCAGTAACAGAGCTCGCGGGAGTAGGTACAACCATTTACCGCGTGTTCCGGTCAGGTGGTAATGTACGGCCCTGTAATTTCTGGCACAGAGGCATAACACCTTAGACCTCAGAAGTGGTAACGCATCTGCATTTTGAACTTGGTCTTGGTGTAAGTGTCTATAGGATGCAGGCATCACTTAACATCAATGTGAACTGCATGCTTGCTTACCACTTCCATTACATAAAAAAAGAAGTAATCTCTGTTCTACAACTAGATAATTTGGAGTTCCACAGACATTGGTGGAAAACTAGAATAAAAATACTATAAAAACACAACGAATCATGTAGCTATCAGTTGTTTTCCCTTTTGTATGTTTCGTCAGTGTAAATATAATCGAAAACATATCATAAATAATGTGTATTGACGTAGGACTAATATTATTCGCCCGCATTACTGGCCCCCAGGGAGTAATTCGTTTATTTTTCCTTGTATTTAATAAATATTACGTTTATTTATTAACTCATACTTATGTATGATTGGGTTTTCGTTTCATCGATGATGGACATAAATTCTACCTTGTTGGCTTTGTGGTAGTAGGGCACTTCTAGATCTGACGTCCTCGGTTTATTTCGTTTACTCGGTTGAGGAGTACATAAGTCGTACTGGAATTCATTTCCAGTGTTTGTTGGTGTATCCAATCAATTACAATAGCCTCGCTACTACACATCAAACGAAACATATTCATGAACATTGTCGAAATTATTATAAGTTTCTTTTGCGTAATACCAAAGAATACTTCAATCATCAGATTTCTGTCGCTTTTCAGCTATGTTTCAAACGAGCATATCAATTCGACGATATTTTAGTTTGCCCATGATAAGAGTAACTGGAAATTTACTGAAGCTTCGGATAAATGTTGAAATCATGTGGTATTGTACACGTGAGAGAGATCCGCTTCTAGATATTTCCATAAAACTTGATCAATAACTTTTTAGTCATCAGCCAAACTTATCTTTTGTGAGTTGTCTTTTTATATCCATATGAACAAAGTCGCGAACGAATGTCAGTGGTGGAACATGCCGCATTATTGTTTTAGCGGTAGGAAGTTAAACATAATTGTAATTACATTGCCCGGGTCCAATTAACCCTTTCCCCTGGTTCGGAGATTAAGTGACTATCCTAAAATTGTCCGTCATCATTTTGTTCGCAGCCTCACTCTTGAGGGACGCGCTTGACAAAGTTTTATTGAAACTGGTGGTCCAACTGACACTTGTTATCTCGACTTTACAAATAGCTAGATTGATATTTTTAACATCATTTTCTGTTTATTATCCTTACTGAGCTTGTATCGTATTTCGATACTGAAAGTAATTAATTACGTATTCTTACAAAGTTAAGGTAAAATTCAATATCAGGTCACGTTATATTAATATATTTTGGAGCATATTATGAGGTTAAGGACAGCCCCAGGAAGTATGTACATATTTAGAAAAAACCAATGTTGATTCAATAAAAAAGCTGTATACTTAAGTCCTAAATATGGATTTTATTAACTTTCGACATACGACCAAAAATAAAATATCAAAGGATATTTATTCAAAAGCTTTGGCCTAATATCTCATCTTTTAAAACAAGGACAAGATTATCGGTGGTAATATTTGATATTTGTCCCTTTAAAATCTTAATTGTGCAATAGCGGAAATGAAATCATGATTTGCGTAAAGCCGCTGCAAGACAATGCTGCAGCAATTTCGCTTAGTGAAGGAATCTTTAATCATAAGCTGTTGAAATGATAAAGCCTTTTCTTGTTTAAATGGTTACGCTAATAAACATTATTGGTCATTTAAACCACGACACCCACGTTCGTAATAACAGGAACTACGTGACAGGTGGTTGACGTGCTTTTTCAATACAGTAGACTCGATTATTGTTGATCGAATTTTTATAAAATATTTTTTTTCCAAGATAAACGAATAAATGCTTCTTAATTTGACATTTCACCATGATATATCCACATAAAGCTTTTTATAGAAAGAAAGAATCCATAGCGAGTTATTTTCGAAACGATAAGTCGAAGTTCGAGTTGATTAGTATAATATTACCACAGTAAAAGAAATTAGATAGGTACGTTCCTTATACTGTAATATTATTATGCATTGTATACAACGACATGTGTGTAGGAATATGTATGTAAATGTTAGTACGTATGCATGTGTGTATACGTCGGACATTTATATTATCCATATTCTACTTCAAATTTAATCTGTATTAAAGATTAATGTTTTGTTTAGGAGAGCCACACTGAGTTTTTTTTTAACTGTAGCAAGGATTTTCTTTGCATTCAGTAGTGAATGCATTTAGAACTTTGCTAAGTGCATGACTAGATGTGATTATGACAAACTCTGTATGCACATTAATAGATAGATACCAAAATAGGTATATTTATGAAAAAATATAAACAAGGAATAATTAAAACTTCAATGCATCCATTGGCTTTTATATTTCAACTCATCTGTTGCTATAATAACTATACAAAACTAAACATAGTTTCACTACACTTATTATAAAATATATTTCCTGCATAACACATAGGGAATAGTTAGAATATCGATTGAATTAGTAACATTGTATGAGAAGTAGAATAAGTGAAGCGAAGTAATTTTACATTTACCCAGCTCATAAAATGTACAATTATTCGCTAGAAAGATGTCAGTAAAAATACAGTTTATAAACAATTTGATGAGATCAACGTATAATAAATTAAAGACAGTCTTAATACGATATTGACTAGTCGATGCCAGATCGATACTTACGACTAAAAAATGTTATTCGAGGAAGATAAAGTGGTAAGATATAAAACAAATCACAGTTTTGTCACGATAGAGTTGTATAAAGGTAAAGTGAAGGAATGAGTAACATTTATCGTTAACAACATTCAATATATGCTATCTGGTTATTATGTACACATAACTTACAATGTAATTGAATAACATCTAAAAATTGATATTTAAAATTTGACACTTAGAATGTATGCGATTGGTAAATATGTTTTTTATTTTATCTTAGATTAAAATGAGAGTTGACAATATAAGTACGGAGCGGAGAGGTGTACATATGTGGGTAACGTGCGGATGGGTGTCAGCTGGTTTAGTTTTGTCTGTCGTCTTCCGCAGAGCTCGCTTTCACTTCTTTGGGCAGGGCCGGCTGAAAACATATCTCTACATTAGGTACCTCCGACAAATTTCACAAGCTAAGATACATAATTTTATCGATTGCTCGCCACTTTCATTAGGAGTTTAAGGATAGCTTCAAGTTATATTGTGATTAACGTTTTCGCAGGTTTTCGCGAAAAAAAAAAGAAGTTAGGTCGCTTTCCAGCTACAGTGGCCGTGGGGAGTCTGCCCGTGACCACGGTAGCTGGAAAGCGACCGAAACGTCGGGTATAAGAAGAAGTTTGCGAGTGTTGTATACGCGAGAAAATCCGCAAATTTAATTTCTACAATATATTGTGATTCTTTTAAATCAAGAGTTCAAGATTCAATGAGAGAGAGTAGAGTACCTAACAACGTCAAGTTCAAGTATTTTTGACATTTTCATGTGACAGATTTAGTAAAGAGACGCTTACTTTGGTTACTTTTTTAAATTACTTGAAGTTTAGAACATCACAATAATATTTAGAAATTTACATGTGATAGTGATGTGCCGGTTTGGACTAACATTTTTTTAAGTAGACCTTATCGCATTTGCCTGAATAAAAAGATTTTATTATATATTTATATATTACAGTTTGCACAATACAGATGAGTATCAAAGTTATTTGGTTATTTGTGATAACGGGGCCGTTAGCGGAACATATAAGCGCTAAACGCTACTAATTACCAGGAGATACGTGGTGTCTCCACGTCCATTCTGTGCTATTTATTGGCAGTGAAAAGTAGAAATACATAAGTCAATATATGGGGTCAATACACCCCGTGCCTAAGTTACTTATAAAAAGAAATGAAGCTTTTTTGTAGATACATTGATTCATAAAAAGGTTATAAAATCCAAATATCCTAATAGCCAGTACCTGCTAGTTGTACTAATATTGGCAAAAACTGTGCATCTCACAGTTTTTGCCAATATGCACCCATTTCGAGTGGCACCACATCTCTCCTAAACAGAAGACATGATTTATTATCTCGCGAGCGATTTCATCGCACGTTGAAATCGCATCACATCATCGCGCAACCGATATCCTCATTAATCCGAATATCTTCATTCGAAGTATTATTGAATAGAGTATTAGAAAGATTTATATCCATGTAGGTAAGCATTGAATTGACAAAGTAAATCGAAAATAAGTGTGCAAGTCATATATTTTTGTAATTCACACGGATATAATTCTTTGTAATCCTGCAAATCCGCTATCGGTATATCTCAACGGAGATTTCGTCAAGGCTGGATTACCTCGAAAGGGAGCAGGTACATATTATTGTCAGATCGGCGGCCGAATCGAAGACGCATCGACGGAGCTCGCACGGCGCGGTCTTGGTCCTACACAACAAAAGAAATCCCATCAAAACAACAATTACAACTGGAACACATATAAAACATCGAAAATATGTAATTAAAGCGCTGACCACTTTTAGTCGATAACAGGAATAGTTCGTTACTAATAGGTTGGGGAAAAAGTCTTTTCGCATTATAGTATACATGAACTTGTAATAAAATCTCTATGGCTGTAGTATTTGTATCTGGCTAGTTTTGGTATCATTGAAAATTAAAATTTTAAAGAACATAGTTCCAAATTCAAAGTAGGCAAATGTGTGATTTTCATTTGTTTTTCGTACTGTCAAGATGAGTGAATCTAATGAAGAAATTCGATACATTTTAAAATTTTACTACAAAAAAGGTAAAAATGCAAAGCAAGCAGCGAAAAAATTTTGCGATGTTTATGGACCTAGTGCAGTGTCTGTGAGAGTAGCATAAATTTGGTTTAAGCGTTTTCAATCCGGAAATTTTGATGTCAAAGATGCACCTCGCTCTGGTCATGGCATCCATTTTATCCGTAATAGGGCATTACGGATAAAATGGATGCCATTTTTGAAAAAGTGGAGCAAGATCGACATATCAGTAGTTACGACGTAGCTGAAGAACTGAGAATTGATCACAAAACAGTTTTGGCGCATTTGAAAAAAGCTGGGTACAAAAAAAAGCTCGATATTTGGGTACCTCACGAGCTCACTGAAAGAAACCTAATGAACCGTGTACTCATTTGTGATTCTTTATTACGACGTAATGAAACCGAATCATTTTTGAAGAAGCTGATAACTGGTGATGAAAAGTGGATCATGACGTACGACAAGAACGTGCGAAAAAGGTCGTGGTCAAAGGCCGGTCAGGCTTCACAGACTGTGGCGAAACCCGGGTTAACTCGCAATAAGGTGATGTTGTGTGTGTGGTGGGATTGGAAGGGCATTATTCATTATGAGCTTTTACCTATCATTACTGCCTCGGTAGCCTAGTGGTAGCAGGCCACTACTACTACGCTGAGGTCCTGGGTTCGATTCCCGGGTAGGGGGTTATCAGAGATAATGGTGAAAAAGCCTTTATCTCTGGTTCTATTGGGATTTTTCCATTTTCTGGAAATTTCCCAGTACCTCAAAGTTTGGTAATGTGCCCGGAGATGTCAACAGGCTCGCCACCTGTTACATGGGCCAAAACGTAACCGGCGAATCGTGGGTGTTTGCATGTATGCTTGAATGCATGCACTTACCTCTGCCTACCCCTTCGGGGATTACAGGCGAGAAGTTACGTTTTTTTTTTTTTTTTGAAGTTACCTATCATTACTACAGGACTATCGATTCTGAACTCTACTGCGAACAACTGATGAGATTAAAGCAAGAAGTTGAGAGCGTTGAAAGCGGCCGGAATTGATCAACAGAAGGGGTGTGGTGTTTCATCATGATAACGCTAGACCTCACACATCTATAGCCACTCAGCAAAAATTAAGAGAGTTTGGCTGGGAGGTGTTAATGCATCCGCCATATGGTCCTGACCTTGCACCTTCAGATTTCCACCTGTTTCGGTCTCTTCAGAATTCTTTATGCAATGTTAGGTTAACATCACGAGAGGACTGCCAAATCCACTTGTCGCGGTATTTTGATGAGAAGTCCCAAAATTTTTATAGCAATATGGCACCGAACTTTTGATATCGAGTGGATAAAGAATCATGGCAAGTACAATACATTGATTTGTAAATAAAAATGTACAAGATGAATGATGAATATCGTTTCGGGAATCCTTTCATATATTGTCCGGTATTATAATACAAATAGTCTATCTTTTCAAGAATAGGTAACAACCATTTAAACTTTTATAAAGAAACACTGTTTAAGTCCCAGTGAGGAAAAAACGTCTTGAACACCTGAAAATGTTCTTCGGGTTCTCAAGGTGACTCTTCTAGTGGTAGAGCTCTAGTCACGGAGCTCGCGGGCGTAGGTACCACCGCATTACCTAATCTATCTACCGCCAAAGTGTAGTATTCAGCGTAATAACTATCACAGAGACGTGACAACTTAGGGGTCCAAATCTTCATTTGGACCGCTGGTTTTTGTGTAGAGGTCTATAGGCTGCAGTCATGACTTAACATCAATGTGAGCTGCATGCTTCTTTGTCACCTTCCTTACATAAAAAGATAATATTTTAAGGCTGTTTATATGATATGATGATAATATTTTAAACCTTAGACCTTTTTATTTGTTTTACGACAGTCAATCTGAGGATTCTGAATAGAACTGATTCTTCGTTCGTAAATTCATGTCTCGATGCCCTTACAATTGGGGTCATTCGTCATAAAATACGTCAATTGTCGTAACTACGAATAGAGGCTTGTTAGGGCGAGTGAGTTCATTTGGCGCCTTTACACCACATCCACGTTTTATGGCGAGATCAATAAACCAGGTATTACACGTTCGTCGCGGATATCACTTTGTGTTATGTGGAACGCACGAAAACTTTTATTTATAGGACGGTGACCAAGTCATTATTTGGCTTTCAAAATGACAAAAGTAAGTATAAAATCTAATTAGTACGTTAACATTTTTATCATCTAATTTGTAAAATGACATTTTTTACATTTTAATGAATAAAAATCTCTCTTTCTTTCTTTCTTTCTTACTGGTGGTAGAGCTCCAGTGACGGAGTTCGCGGGCGTAGGCACCACCGCATTACCTAATATACTTGCAGTTAAATGGTAGTGTTCAGCACTATCGTGTTCCGGTGAGGTGGTAATGTACGGCCCTGTAATTTCCGGCACAGAGGCATAACACCTGAGGCCTTAGGGGTGGTAACGCATCTGCATTTTGACCTTCGTCTTTGTGTGGGTGTCTATAGGTTGATGACATCATTTAACATCAATGTGAACTGTATGCTTATTTACTACTTCCATAACATAAAAAAACACAAAATCTTCACTCGCGCTCATCTAAAACCTATATGGAGCAGCTTTAGTAGAAGTTGTTCATAAAAGGATTATTTATAATGAAAAATTTAAAAATAGCCCCACTCTAGACATAAACTTGTGTCGTGGGTGGGGTATGTACACACAAGACATACGCAAACACACAGACCCGAAACAAAGGAGATGTTGCAAAAATGTATGGACCTCCGGCCATGTATTGTGCACAATATCATTAAACAGGCAAAATCAATATAAAAACGTTTTTTACTGCATATTTTCACTTATTTAGCTTTGTTTGCAGTTACAAAACATTATTTCCAGTTAGAATTGCAACTCAAAACCAACATGGCGAATATGGCGGGCGATGTCATTTTGACATTTTTGTTTTAAAATTGTATTTTGAATATAGTACTTGGAGAAAAGTAGTATTTTCTAAATACTATCAAAATCGATTGATTCCAAGTGTCGGCTGTATCGCCACCATGTTTAACATAGTTAAAAATGATAAAATCGTTTGAATTAAATGTGGTTGAAACTCTAAAATATATTCTTGAATAAATTAATTGTATTTTTTTCGGATTCTTCTTTAATTTACCCATTTTTTGAGGACGTGTACGAACCAGAGCCGAGCTCGCAACATCTCCTTTCTGCAAGCCATAAAATAATACCATTTTTTTCCTGGTGCGGGGTACAACCCGCGATCCCCAAATCAAGTAGTCGTCACACGCCGCTGAAGTTGTTATAAAGTTGTTTGTTTTTTTTTATGTTACGGAAGTGGCAAACAAGCATGCAGTTCACATTGATGTTAAGTGATGACTGCAGCCTATAGACACCCACACAAAGACCGAGGCCAAAATGCAGATGCGTTACCACTCCTGAGCCCTAAGATGTTATGCCTCTGTGCCGGAAATTACAGGGCCGTACATTACCACCTGACCGGAACACGGCGGTGGTGCCTACGCCCGCGAGCTCCGCGAGCGAGTTGTTTATAAGTAGTTATATGAAAATATTTTACCGAACCGCATTGATTGTAGAATGTAAGTAATGGATAACATAACAAAGGACCAGTATTCTGACCAATTTACTCTTGACTGGGCTCGCTAAAGCTCAATATGCGCAAGCAGTAAATATTTCCTTTACAGACTGTAACTAGAAGGCACTTACTTGTAGTTATATATTTAAGTCGTTGTGATTCTGTTCTAACTGCGGCTCAAACCACAGACCATTATTTATTACTGCTTTGTAGTTCAATCCAATCCTTTATTTTGATTTGTGTTTATGTGTTCCTGTATTATTTTTTAATGTTGAACGTAACCGTACAACCATGCCTGTATTGCCCGAAGGGGTAGGCAGAGGTCAATGCATGTGCCTATACCATACATGTATTTGTGGGGCTGTGTTGTAAGTTGTATTACCTATACTATGGGCCAAAATATACAAGTCCATGAATATACTTAAACAACATGTAACGGGAATAATGTACACTCTCTAACACCTCGATTAGAAAATCGATTTATAATCGTAATACATGAACTTTTTTTTTTTTTTTTTTATGTCATTAAGTTGACAGACAAGCAGACGGGCCACCTGATGGTAAGTGGGCCTATGGACATTTGCAACACCAGGGGAGTTGCCAATGCGCTGCCAGCCCTGAAGGACTCTTTTGACGCCATTTTTGAAGAACCCCATATTGTAGCACCGAGGGAACACCTCAGAGGGAAGTTCGTTCCACAATTTACACGTTCTGGGCACAAACGAACGAGAAAACCGCACCGTTGAGCACTGCCAGGTGTCCAGTCGGTGAGGGTGAAACTTCTCTCTTCGGCGGGTAGTACGGTGTAGAAAAAGAGACGGTGGCACCATGTCGAACAGTTCGACAGAGCACTCACCATTGTAGAGACGGTATAACACGCACAGACTACCAATATCTCTGCGCAGGCTCAGATGTTCGAGCCTGTCTGTAAGTCCCGGATCGTTAACAATACGAACGGCGCGTTTTTGTAGGGAGTCAAGTGGACCAAGCTGGTACTTGGGGGCTCCCGCCCACAAATGAGAGCAGTATTCCAGATGGGCCCGCACTTGGGCCTTATAAAGCTGTAGTAGCTGCCCCGATGTGAAATACTGCCTCGCTTTGTTAAGCACCCCCAACTTTTTGGATGCCAACTTGGTCTTACACTCAATGTGACTCCCAAATTGCACTTCGTTCGATATGTCAACGCCCAGGATACCGATACTCTTACCAATGGCAAGCGGAGTGCCCTGGAACTGTGGTGCTACAATGAATGGGGTTTTTTTAGCGGTGAACGCGCAGACTTGTGTCTTCGAGGGGTTGAACTGCACTAAATTGAGTCGACCCCAATCTGAGACCCGCTCCAGAGAGTGCTCGACTTCAGACACAAGTCTAGTCCTGCTTTCTTCGATAAGTGTCCGAGAGGCATTTGCACGGCTTGTATAGTGTGCATCTCCCGTGCTATCATCCGCATAGCAATGAAAATTGGAGTTTTGCTCCAACATTTCATTGATATGCAGAAGAAAAAGCGAAACAAAAAAAATGAACTGAAATTACATAATTATATGTTTAATATTTTTTATTTAAGAAATAAGTTGTCCTCAATTTGTACGAATAGTATGCACACCCTATACATACTTACCCTATCTCTACCTACGGCCGCACATAAAACACGAACCTACTCACATACGCACACTGTTGCAATGTGATGTAGCGTAATTTGCGTAGCCGTATTCAACCCTCGCTACTAATAAGATTAATTTCCATTATTTTATTTCTTAAATTATTATTTATAATAAATAGCACGTCTCAACGAGTTCTAATAAACTTGTTGAGACTAGCATTTTATTTTGGATAGACGTTAGTCTCATTTTCGTTTGTATTGACTTTTCACCAAATGGCTGACCATAATTTCCTTAGTTGTAATTAATTTTGGGACAAAATATTACCTACATCAAAAATGCCTGAAATCGATTCTGTTCTCGATTCTGAACAAACTAGTCTCGGGTTGTACATTCAATCCTGTTACACGTTGTATACATATATGTTGAAATTTGGATGTTTTTAAAAATTCAATAGCTTATAAAGTAAAGTGTTTATGAACCTCTTCGGGGAAGATGTGAGGCACGGCGCGTTCATCGGAGCGTCGGCCGAAACGCAGGCGGACAGGCGTGCGCACCTCGCGGAGGGACATTAGTTCGTCCATCTCATCCAGCTGGAACAAACGGATACCACACTACACATGAATACTATCAAATATCCATTAAAAATTTAATCGACGACCCCGTAACTCACTGGTAGTCGAGTTCGAGAGTATGAAAGCGTTGGTACTATCGCATTAATCTATCTGCCGCCGTGTCCCAGTTAGATGATAACTCTCTGAGAGGCAAAACAATTTAGACCTCAGAGGTGGCAACTTGAAATCGCAGATATTTATGTAGATATCTATAGGCACTATGATCGAGATATCTGACGCTCCACTTTCTCTGCCTACCCTGTAAGGGACTTGGCGTGATGATACATACATACATACAACACAGAGGAGAAGAGAATAAGTACAGAGACAGGTTATCAATTTGCATTTTATTCTATTGAACTAATATATTTTTTATTGTGATATAATTTGATTAATGACGATACGAACGTGACGTATATATTTCAGCCGTAGAGCAACACGGGCCACCGGCCGCAGCGGACCGGAGGGGAGTAGCACTATACAGTCTTTCCCCTCTCTCAAAGTACAAGCGTGTGGCGTGTGGTGCTCTTATTTTTAACCGAAAAAACGAGAAGGTTCTCAATTCGGCCGGTATATATATATATATATATATATATATATATATATATATATATATATATATATATATATTTTATGTATGTACGCGAATTTTGCCGAGATTTCTGGACCAATTTGCGTAATTCTTGTTTTGTTTGATGCGGAATAGTTTCGAATTGGTCACATAAAAATTTGATTCAGATAGGCCCATCAGTTTTTATTTTCTGAGCATTTTTTTTACTTACTTACCTCAGACTAAAGGAATAAGAATAGACGGCGAGTTGTCATACAGTGCGTTGAATCCACTGACGTCCTAGATAGTCCTAATGCGCAGGACAACAAGATGACAAGAAGTGACAATGACACATTTACTCATCGACGACACAACACAGCTTATTTACTCCTTTGTGGATATATATTTTTCATTGATTTCGTATAGTCGTGTAATAATTTTGTATCGACACACCTTAACAATTAGGTATCTAATTGTCACGAAACTAAAAGAGTCAGATTTTACAAATTTAACAGATGTGAACATTAATCTAATTGGCAATGCAGCAATAAACCAAAAAGTATTAAATAAATATAACTACGTTAAGAAAAACCGTAAAGTAAGAAATAATAAAGATTTAATTGTAATTATATACTACCTATTATTTATATGTGCTATTTACTAATAGGTTTGAAGTCGGTGCCATGCCAAAATCACTACAGTAGGCATTTCATTGTATTAAAACGTAACTTCACGCCTGTAATCCCCGAAGCGGTAGGTAAATGCATGAATTCAAGCATACATGCAAACACCAACGAATCGCCGGTTACGTTTTGTTCAGTGTATTAATTTGCTCGTATTCATATTTAAGTGATTAAAATATAATTATTTGTTTAAAGCTTGGCACCGACTTGAAACCTATTAGTAAATAGCACATATAAATACTAGGTAGTATATAATTACAATTAAATCTTTATTATTTCTTACTTTTCAGTTTTGAAGTCGGTTTTTCTTAACGTAACTTTATATTTATATTTTGTTATCTTGGTGTATTTTTTAGTTATATTAAATAAAGTTGATGGCATTTTGTTTGACGAGGTTTATTACAGTACCCGTGTATAGTGAAATAGAATAACAGTGCGAAAACACGGTCTTTCAAGCTGCCTCCAAAACTTCATTAGAAATGTTCTGGTAAAGTAGCCATCGCTTTACACTAGTTAATGACTGTGACTCACTTGACTGACATAGTATATGGTTGACTGACTGACTGATTCTAACTTTTACACTGCTTTTTATACGAATACGGAATATCGTTTTACTTGACACTAGCAATATGCGTAATAGCAATGCCATTATATCTTAAAAAAAAGTGTTACTACACCTGTCGCCTTGATGTACAAATGTGTGCCTGAAATTGTTTATGTATTTTGTTAAAGTCAAGGTGTGCGTTTCGTAGTAATAGAAGTTTTGTTTTAGTGTGTGCATTTTCTTGCGCAAAAAATGACAGACTGTTTTGCAACGGTAATAAACGCTATGGCCACCGGTCCGCCGCGGCCGGTGGCCCGTGTTTGTCTATGATTTCAGCATACAGGTAAATTATTTGACTCGGAGATCCACATTCGGCGAGCAGTGGCCAAATATTTGTTTTTCGGACACAAATATTTGTCGTGTGCCTTGCCGATCGAAGCATGAAAACAAGCAATTTTACTGGCCAATGATCCCTGTGTATATATTTTGAGACATCGCGCTTTTCGTCTGATCGTAGCGTGTTTGCAATAGCAACTATTGAGGCAAACATTTTGTATACTATGTTATTATTACCAAGATATATGCGTCAATTCCATTTTGTATATGAATAATATACTTACTGTATTTTATTAAAATATGTCATTACCTATCCTCTTTAATATAACAGCGCAAAAAAAACATTTTTTTAAATTATAGTTTATACAACACTGTATTATGAAGATATATATATCATTAGAATATCACAAATTATTTTTGTGTTACTTTTAAATAGACTATTCATATTCAAATAACATTTTTGAAAGTGTTTTGTGGCGAAACTGTGAGATCTCTTTAGTTTCCTTTTCTTTATTTACTCCCAGTATACCACACTATTGTTACGCCATTGGATTCAGAAATAATAGTACCGAAACGCGATACGTTAAACTAAATCGTGAAACTGGGGTGTATACGTCTTCGAGCTCTACCACCAGAAATAACAGTATTAAGGAATTGGAAAAAAAGGTTTTAAATAAGCATAATTTAAAAGCGCATAGATAAATTTATAACCCTAGAATTAATTGGCATTCTTAACAATCGTACTCGTACTTATCTACTTTAAGCACTATGTAGGTATTATATGTAAGTAGCTTTAGTACTAGGACAAGAAAAATTAAAAGTACTATATATATTGTAATAATATTTTATCTCGTCCTAACACAATCAAATCTATCATAATTTTTAACTCTTTTGCGAATTAGGTATATTTGCAAATTTAGCAACTTATTTACAAATATTCATCCCCCCAATGTCAATCTAGGAATACACCCACAAAAGTACGAAATTCAATTATTCCTCTAAAATTCAACGAAAGTGAAAGCGGCGCCATGGAAATGTGACAGATTTGGGGAAGGAAATCCTGTTCGACAATAACAAGAGATCTTGTTTATAACCGGCGTTTTGGCAAATGGGGCAAATAAGGCATCGTTTTCATGCAGATAGCTATAAATGGAGAACCGAGGGTAACATTATCCACTTGTGTGAGTTCTATCATACATTATCCTCTTGAGCATTTCATTGAGTTGTATTGTGCTTGCGAGAAAAAGGTTCTCCAACTTCGGTTTAAATGAAGAGACTTCCGGTATATCCTTTTTAGAAGTGACAGGATCTGATTATTGTTATACTGTGATTTAACTGTAATTTTCAAAAGGTATTTGACAGGTACTGTATGTGATTTGTACGTAAATATGATACAACAACAATACAATATGAACTGCCTCAGTAGCGTAGTGGTAGCAGGCCACCTCAACTACGCTGGGGGTCCAGGGTTCGATTCCCGGGTCGGGGACTATCAGAGATAACGGTTTAAAATCCTTTATCTACGGTTCTATTGGGATTTTTCAATTTTCTGGAAGTTTCCCAGTACCTCGGAGTTTGGTAATGTGCCCGGAGATGGCAACAGGTTCGCCACCTGTTACATGGGCCAAAACGAAACCAGCGAGTCGTGGGTGTTTGCATGTATGCTTGAATGCATGCATTTACCTCTGCCTACCCCTTCGGGGATTACCTACAGGCGTGAAGTTACGTTATGCCAAATCACCAACCGAAATATACCGAATGAATCCAATTAGGTACCTACAGAAGAGTAAGTAAAGCTTCGATGCAAATGTGATATTATATAATTCCTTAGTTTTTACGATTGTATCCATTGGTTATGAGTAGGACGTTAGAAAGAAGAATGAAAGAAAAACACGTTATTGCTGTTGTGGAAAAACGAACATACACGAGAGACGTACCTAAACGTTACGGATTTGACAATTCGGAACTCGATATGGATATGTTTATATATCTATTATTATCTATACAAATAAATAAAAATGGAGTGTATGTTTGCAATATAAAAATAACCGCTTTTTACTACAAACAAATATATGTATACACGGTACATATACTAAAACAACATTTTTTACTATTTTTGTCTGTCTGTCTGTCCGTCTGTCTGTTTGTTCCGGCTAATTTCGGGAACGGCTTTACTGATTCGAGACTTCGTCCGGGTAGGTACTGAAGAATCATAAATTCACACGCGGACGCAGTCGCGGGCACACCTAGTTATGAATAATATTATACCGGTTTCAGTTACGAATATAAAATTATATTGAATTATCTCTTAATTTCGGTTAGTTTCGGTTTTTTTTTTTTATGTAATTGAAGTGGCAACCAAGCATGCAGTTCACATTGATGTTAAGTGATGACTGCAGCTTATAGACACCCACACAAAGACCAAGGTTAAAATGCAAATGCGTTACCACTCCTGAGGCCTAAGGTGTTATGCCTCTGTGCCGGAAATTACAGGGCCGTACATTACCACCTGACCATTTAGCGGCAAGTAAATCAGGTAATGCGGTGGTGCCTACGCCCGCCAGCTCCGTCACTGGAGCTCTACCACCATTTAAAGGTATTAGAGGTTAAGGATATTAGTGTTATAAAAGGAATGGGTTCATCCAGGTTATTATTTGTTTGCTACTAAACATTAGTTATTTAATGCTTATTCTCTTGATCAAAAAAAATGTCGCAATGAAATTTTACTTAGAACACAACTAAGACATACGTCAGTTAACACGACAAGGTACTCGTACTAAGTCTTGTGAAAAAAGTGCGACAACACATCTTATTAAAACTGCGCTAATATCCGAATCTACCCGAAATTTTAATTCTATTTCGGTTACGATCACGGATACAAAATATTTCGAATATCCGGTAGTTACAGTTAAGGAGCACTACAAAATTAAAAAAATTAAAAGGTAGTTATGCGTTACTACCTCTTATTTCTCTTTTTAACGTTACGACATAGGATGTATTCTTTACCATAACGCATAATGTAGTTACCTATGTATTAAACATACCGTAGTACATTATGAAAATAGCTAACATTTATTAATATCGTCCAGACCATCTAAATTCTAAGGAATTAGTGACGAGCAACTGAACCGAAGCTATGTTACACAAATAAAGGAGATGTTGCGAGCTCGGCTCTAGATCGTACACATCCTCAAAAAACGGGTAAATTTAAGAAGAATCCGAAAAAAATGCAATTTATTTATTCAAGTATATATTTTAGAGTTACTACCACATTTAATTCAAACGATTTTATCATTTTCAACCATATTCAACATGGCGGCGACACAGCCGACGCTTCTTTAAATTGGAAATCGATTAGTTTAAGTTCTTAGTATTAACACATGAAATCGATTTCGATAGTATTCAGAAAATATTACTTTTTTCTCCAAGTTCTATCTAATCAAAAAACAATTAAAAAAATTAAAATGACATCGCCCGCCATATTCGCCATGTTGGTTTGAGTTGCAATTCTAACTGCAAATAATATTTTGTAACTGCAAACAAAGCCAAATAAGTGAAAATATGCAGTAAAAAAACGTTTTTATATTGATTTTGCCAGTTAATGATATTGTGTACAATACATGACCGGAGGTCCATGCATTTTTGCAACATCTCCTTTCAATATAATTTTAATGTTGTTGTGAAAACAGTCAAATTATTGAGATCCCTTACATTACTCTATTTACTGATATGTTACTTTATTTACTTCTAAACTGGGACCGTTCAAAGTGAATTTCAGCAACTTTTAAACGAATTTTAAATAATAACATTGTTATCTTAGGAATCGGCGTGCATGTATGAAGAGAATGATGAAGGTAGATGAGGCACGAGAGGTATGTCTGGACCGGATATCTGGCGCTCTACACCATCTACCTACCCCGTTAGGGACCTGGCGTGAAGATACATACATAAAACATTGCCATCTTTGGTTTTTATACAATTAATTAAAGGCTACAGAATTCACTTTAAAAGGCCACATTATTCGTTGGCACTCCTGAGGTGCCAGTAAATTACCAGGAGCCATTACCACCACACCTGAACACGATTAAGTCAAAAAGTCAAAGTCAAAATGTTATTTATCATTTAGGATTTCAAGCATCACTTATTATATGATGTCATAAATTAATAACTATGTTAAACTAAACTAAGGTGAATAACAATAAATACACGTATTTTATTTTAAAGAAAAATGGAAAGAAAAATTTGACTTCAGGCGAGACTCGAACTCGCGGCCTACTGGGAATCTAGTCCAGCCGCTCTTCCAATTGAGCTACTGAAGTCCTGCCCGATTTGTCAAATCTTTCCTTCACATTTATTTCCTTGCTTTTTGGTAGCAGTAGCGCCATCTATTACCATGCTAGTTAGGCAACCGATATAATAGACTTTTCAGTTTATTGAATATCGTAAAGAAGTCGCTTTTACCCTGAATAATTGTTTTTATATTATTTCGCATTAACACATGCTTGTGAAATATATTTTATTTTAAAGAAAATATATTTCACAAGCATGTGTTAATGCGAAATAATATAAAAACAATTAATAGATACACGTGTCGATTTATAACTGAAAAAATGGAAAATCAAGAATGTCACTGAGAATAAATATTGTAAACACTTTTGAGTACAGTATTCAACAAGAAATATTGCTGATCGACCTTAGGAAGGAGACTTCGGCTTATTTCGGATCTGTAGAGCGGTATCTCTTTCGCGCCTTATCTATACGACATTTGTCGACCATTTTGTTCAAATTCTCACCAATACCGAACTATCAGTGCTTACGTAGGCAGTGTGAAGCAGAGATAACGCTCTACAAAATCGAACCGACTCGTTTATCTCTTTCGTAGGCTCGATGTACAATATTTGTTGCTGTGTTCTGTATATCAGTAGAATGTCTCTTTCCTCTTTTAGGATAGATTTGAAAGCCACTATTTGGCGGCAAGTAGATTTGTAATACGGTGGTGCCTACGCCCTTGGGTTCCGGAGGATCTCTACCATTATATTAAACAGATACTTTACTCTAATTATCTTATACATGGCAGCTAGAAATGTTAGAATAGGCAATGTAGTGCTAATCTGCATATAGTGGTATTTGATGACAGCAAATCAATTAATTACTGACACATCTTGACGGATAAATTGGTAATACGTATAGGGTGTTTTGCATAATTAATTATTTAATGTAAACTTATAAGCATATTATAAAACACAATATAATAATTTTATTTTTAAAGAAAAATGGAAAGAAAAAATTGACTTCAGGCGAGACTCGAACTCGCGACCTACTGGGAATCTAGTCCAGCCGCTCTTCCAATTGAGCTACTGAAGCCCTGCCCGATTTGTCAAATCTTTCCTTCACATCTATTACATTGCTATAAGGTAGCAGGTTCTTTAAAAATAAAATATATTTCACAAGCATGTGTTAATGCGAAATAATATAAAACAATATAATAATTGATATTGTCTATCCATTGTGACTGCATGGCAAGATAAGGCTGACAAGGATGCAAGGAAACACTACCTATTGAAAGGGTAGAGTTAGGTGGAGATTTTATTAAATTTTAATATTTTGAAAGAAATTTCGGCGTACGGTCATGAAATAGTATGGACACAAAAACATTGTTATTTTTTTATGTAATGGAAGTGGCAAACAAGCTTTCAGTTCAGAATGATGTTAGCCTATTATAGACACCCACACATAGACCAAGATCAAAGTGCACTCCTGAGGCCTAAGGTGTTGTGCCTCTGTGCCGGAAGTTACAAGGTTAATACGGTAATTATATATTTACAAAGAAGAAAGTTACGCAAAGGACTTCCTAATACGTACAAACAAAAACGATCTGTGAATTTAAATGAAAATATATTTTATGTAGATAGTGGGTACGTAATTTTTTCTAACGTGGGGTACGTTAGAAAAAATTATAGTGTTAGATTATTTAAAAATATTGCGGTTTCGAGGAAACCATTATTTCTGTGAAGTCATATATCGCCTTTTCCTGTGAGCAAATGGGTAAAAAAATCACGACATTATACAACGAAGTATACAATAAAGTTAAAACGAAAACCATTTTACGAGAATCAGTAGATCGATTTTCTGTTTCACCAAGTAGGTGCTTGGAGAAACAGAACACTACATTGCGAGAGGTCTGTCCCGGACTGAAGTGGTTTTTTTATCTTCACTTTTGTCTATATATCTTCGACAATACTGACATTTCTGAAAAAATTGCGTATTTTTGACAATTATTTTTTTTTAACAAATTTTTGGTACTTATGTGATTGTTACAAAACTATATCAATCTTCAACTAAAAATCTGGACACGCTAAAACAGTAACACCAAAAAGTAGACACAGTAGTTTTTAAACATCGGGCATATGTGATACTTATCTGGATGATATAATATTTCCGTTTCAATGTTTGTATGTAATACAAAAATATTTACGCTAAATACTATTTTCGATACATACCGGCAGCTGTGGAGAACAGTTTCCGATAGTTTAGTGGGTGAATGTGTGAAGATTGCAGGGTTGCGGATACATTTACATAAATTTTTATTTTTTAATCAGAATGATATATCGATGCTGTGGTAAAGATAGCTTGAACAGCAGTTGGACTATGGGAAGATTGTTTTATGAAGGTAAAATACTTTTGAATGGATGATAGATATTCTATTCTTTACTAAATCTTTATTTGAATGGTTTTTGCCATCGTTACAAGTTTTTCTAGATAACTTGCCTTATCGTCGTGATTCACGTGATTAAAACACAAGGTGAAGCCTCTTAATGTTGGTACTTCATTATTTTGATTATAGCCCTCTGGATTAGATACTTAATGATTGATGTGTATCGCTGGTTCTAATTTGATTTGCCGGGCGTCCAAATAGTTTTTACTTGGCCTAATGAGAATTAGGATATTTTGTATTGGTCTCATTTGGATATTTTAAATAATCGAATTAAAATAAACAAATGAGGATTTTTTCATTGCTCTCTTACCAAAACAACTGTGAACACACGATAAAATCTGGGAATTTGCACTGAGTTTTGTGCCCTTTAACCTAATTCCGGAGTTATTGGACCCTCTGAATAAGCTGGTGGAGATCAATTTGTGGTCGAAGAAGACGCGTCGAGAAGTAAGGAACACCAAACCTGACCACCAAAGATATTATAAGAATCTTTGCTGCCCGCGTGCGTCGTCAAGAAAAATAACCAGATCTGCGGTACCTCGGTACAGTCTCCAATTTGGTGAGTGGCTTGCACGTTTTGTTATTGGGATGTTTGATCCGGAGGGTTAGGTGATTTGGTGCCGAAATTTCGAGAGTGACCATCATACTGTACTCAGGATTTATAATCCGCCTTCGTGTAAACTATTTACACGTCCCGGCAACATATATTACGACCAATCGGTTCTTTTTGAAGACCAATGAATCTAAAAGGTCTCGAAAGCGTATGTTTTTATTTGAAAAATATTACATCCAGTCGTGAATGGGAATTATTGGTGTATTTATCGAGGACGGGTGGTAGTTTCTACATTTCCTATTAATTTTTGAAATGTGCAACCGTTATATTTTATATACCGAAGGAGGGCAGGATCAGGATGCTAATATTTTTTTAAATAATTGATAAAAAGAAAAAAGTAAATAAAAAATAACATTACACTCACTACCATGCATTTGGCACACACACTATCATTTACGTATGTCAATCAAAACATAATTATGTGCTGTTGTACCAGCCTGTGGTAAAGCGGTTAGGTACATTACGTACTGTTGAATTTCAGCAATTAGGTGATAACTAGTACTATGAAAAAGGTATTGATAAGTCATATTTTTTTTTTTTTTTTTTTAGAAAGCGCGCATAGCCCAGCGGCTGGTGTAGATCGTAAGCGATCTGCTCGGTTAAGCACTACGGGCGCGGTCGGGTAGTGTGATGGGTGACCGCTAGTGGCAAATTAAATGCGCGTTTCCGTGCTTCGGAGGGCACGTTAAGCCGTCGGTCCCGGTTGCTATCGATGGATAGCAGTCGTTAAACCTTGTCGGAGGCCTTATGGGTGGTTTGAAAACATCCGACAGTGGGTTGGCCACTAACCCACCCACCTCCACCAATCCGCATTGGAGCAGCGTGGTGGAGTAAGCTCCAGGCCTCCCCCCAAAAAGGGGAGAGACTCGTGCCCAGCAGTGGGACGTATAATGGGTTGCCATTATTATTTATTATTATTAAGTCATATTTTTATTTTTCGCAATAGAACATGCGATTGAATTTAGAAATCAAAGTAAAATGGAAAGAAAAATTTGGCTTCGGCCAGGAATCGAATCTCCATCGACCAACCCTAGGATAACCAGTCCAGCCACTTTACCACTAAGCCACCGAAGCGTCAAATTTCACTTTCCCATTTTGATTTAACGGATTCAGGATCGGTAAACGCCATCTAATGCTAACCTGTAAATAATAAATAATTTCCTTGTTCTCTGATAACCCTAGTTGCATTCATGCGTCAATGCGCTACGGTTGCTGTGATTTAGTTTATTCGTTGAATTGATTAAGGCACTTGAATGATTTCATGTTATATTGTGATTGGCAATCACAGTATTAGGTAAAACTAGTTAACGTACATATTAAGGAAACAATGATTACTCATTAACTAAATGTAGCTATATCAGCTATAATTATATGCCAGCTTAAAATTAATGGTACAGCTCATATGGAGAAACTCCCCGTAATAAAGGTATTAAACCTTTATTAAGCTAAATAATAATATTATTATATGAGATAAATAACAATATCTATACTTATAATAAAACAGTAAAAGCCGCGTGTCTGTACATTGTATATATTTACGACAAACTAATTGGGGGCGATGTTAAAATAGTATTAGAACACTTTTCAATCATTTTTAATTTTTTTGTCTGTCTGTTTGTCGGTTTGTCGGTTTGTCTGTTTGTCTGTTTGTCCCTTTGTTCAGGCTAAATATCGCCATTATCTGTCTGAAGATTTTCTATGGACTCTGAGACACGTGCTACTGGAGACGAAGTCGAAGTAACAAATGAACGCATGCTGAACACTTGTCTTAGTTCATTTCAAGATGTGCTCGTTTCCACCGCCGATTGAACTATCAAATATGGGTTACCAGCTCCCCAATCATCACCCCATCAAGACCGTAGAAATTGGGCGTATAACGCTGAGACAAATTACGATCCGGGCGAAATGACCATGTCACTTTGTCCTCTTCAGAGCAAAAACAAATTTATGATACCGTCCTTGAAAGCGTTGGGCAAAACCAGGGTAAAATGTTTTTCTTGGATGCTCCTGGTGGAACAGGAAAAACATTTGTTACCACTGACATACTTGCAGAGGTCAGGAGGCAAGGCAAACTTGCTATTGCTGTAGCGTCGGGAATTGCTGCCGCACTGTTTCCGGAAAGCAAGACAGCACATGCCATGTTTACAATTCTCTTACATTTAGAGATCGCCGAAACGACTGTTTTTGGTGTGTCATGTAACAGCGATAAGGGACACGTGCTCAAGGATTGCTCCCTGCTTGTATGACATGAGTGTACGAAGGCCAATAGAAAGGCAGTTGAGGCCGTGGACAGAACCCAGCAGGACATCCGCAGGAACGAATATTTGAGTGGGTGGTGTCACGCTGTTCACTGGCGATTTCCGGCAAACGCTTCCCGTGGTGATGCGAAGATTGAGGGCTGACGAGGTGAATGCTTTGTTATCATGATCTTAACGAGTTCGTACGCTGCCCTTGACCATTAATATGAGAGCTCGGCTCAGCGACAATACACATTATTCTAAACTTCCTGTCAGCAAGCGGACTTCCATCGCATACCATCAAGCTGAAGGTAGGTGTCCCGATTATGCTTCTTCGGAACTTATCTCCTCCGAAGTAGTATAACGCGACTTAAAGCCATCTTGCTCCACAGACACACCATTGAGGCGGAAATTCTTACGGGTTGTGGCATTGGTGAGGCAGTATTTATACCACGCCTCATGACTTCACGTTCCAGTTCAAGCGCGTACAGTTGAATGTTTGCTTCGCAATGACCATCAATAAGTCGCAGGGACAGACACTGAGGGCAGCGGGTGTTAACCTTAGGACGAGTTGCTTCTCACACGGGCAACTGTACGTCGCTTGCTACCGCGTCACCAGTCCTGACCTTCTTTACATTTTGACTCCCGGCAGAATAACTACCAACGTAGTTTATAGGAAAGTGTCGTAAGGTTTGATACCTTTGTACGCATTTTTACTATTTTTTGTCCGGGAATATACTCCTGCATTATTTTCTCTATTTCCTTCAGTCACATCTTATGACTGAACTCAGCAGGATTCCCATATGACTCCCTTCACTTGCTTCGCTTGTAAAAAAACATAGAGTTTTAATTTAATGCTATTTCAAAAGTTGTTTGCTTATAATGCTAAAGCGACATTGGCATCTTAGGTATGTTTGGTGCTGTACTGCCTTCACGCAGACGACGTTGCGGGCAGCAGCTAGTTCTTAATATAATGACAGTTCACAGAGCCAAAATAGGTAAAGCGTTTCACAGACGGGACCGCGCGCCGCCGCGGTAGGCGGTGAAGCAGATTTCGTGTTGCTTGGCCTCTCTAATATATATCTACGTTGATACCATTCACAATAAATCGCCCGACCGCGTTATCGCGCATGTTTTTAGTGATGAAATTTTAAAAATCAAATAAGCTTTACTAACGCTTTTTATAAGTGAAATTATTATTAACTCTACACGTGCGTACACATATAAGTATTATAAAGTATACTTATTAAATCATTGTCATTTCGGCCGAAGGACGTCCACTGCCAGACAAAAGCTTTCCCAAATATGCTCTATTGCATCATATTATTTTTATTGGTGGTACAGCTCCAGGGACGGAGCTCGCGGTCGTTGGCACCACCGCATTACCTAATATACCTACTTTCCGCTAAATGGTAGTGTTCAGCACTATTGTGTTCCGGTCAGGTGGTAATGTACGGCCTTGTAATATCCGACACAGAGGCATAATACCTTAGGGCTCAGGTGATCGCCCAATGTCCGAAATTCGACCACAATACATATTGAAAAATATTAGAGTTCTGCACTTCTCCTTTAAATAAACTATAAGTGTGCCAAATTTCATACTCCTCCGTGGGCGCAATTTTCTTAATAAGGGGTCAAAAGTTTTTGATTCACGTATTAATATTATGATGGCGCATGTGGCAGTCAATTGCTATCAATGTTAATTGCGTGGACGTTTGCTACTTCACTTAGCCATAAAATGCGGTCTGCGGTCGATGCGGTTTCCCTCAGTTGTGATTGTGGATGTCATAGCATAAATACAATGGTATAGACATGAAATTGGACTAAATTGTTGAATATGACATGATTTCTAACTGCAGAGGTTTTTACTCTAAAATGCAACCATATTTATAAAACAGAACTGTAATACTAATTAAGGAATATGTATAAATAACAAAGTTAATGGGGAGTGTCCCAACATTTCACCGTCAAACGATTTTGTATTACGGTGGGTTAAAAGAGTTAATGTAATAAATATCCGATCATAACATTAAATATGTGCTAAGATACTACATCTATTAAAAGAGCTACTTATGTAACTTAATAAAATTACTGATAAGTACTTACTCAATTAAAATTGGTCAAATGTGAGTCCGAGGACTCCGAGGCATATAGGCTATTAATTCATCCGAAAAAAATCCAACTCTTAAAAACAATATATCTATACATTCATGTCATAAACGCCATTGCGCATTAACAGACAGTTGTTATAGTACATTTTTTTGATGCAGAGACCGTGTCGCAATGAAACATGTATTATGGTGTTCGTATAATAAATTATGCATGTATCTTCACGCCTTACGGGATATGCAGAGAGTTTGGCGCGCTAAATAACCCGGTCCAGTAACCATCTTCCGTGCTTTTACATTGATACGATGTGATCGACGAGTAAGTGTCATAGCTCACTAGAGCCACCCGGCACCCGACCAGCGCCCGACCGTCTCGAGCGGTCTGCGCTCATTACATCAACTCGACCGCAAGCCGTCAACGCGCAGGCGGCGCACGGTTCACGCTCGGACGGCGAGTGGACCACTAGCTTGTCTTGAGTTGACTTTGCATTGTCAACGTTCTGTTCCCAAGTGGACCGCGCGCAGTCCGCGAGTGGTTCACAAGTAACATCGCGTCGTTCAACCGTGGACCACCCGTCGACAACGAGTGGACGCCATAAAACGAGGCGGTGCTGGTCGGGTGCCGGGTGGCTGTAGTGAGCTATGTCCCTAATAAACCGCATGTGTGCAATGATCTCATCTCGACAGTGTTTAATTTGCTTTCATTCTCTTTCCTGCATACCCACATCGTGTATAATATAAATTTTTCGAATAGATAGATAGCGTATCATCGCGATATCGTGATGCGCGTTGCCACCCACTTCTCTCACCTGTACCTTGCCGTATTCGAAAATTCTGAAATCCATATCAGTAACGATTCGAACTATTAATTTGTGAAAAACAGACCTCACTACGTATCCTAATTGATTATGCTACTCGTTTTTGGGTTCTAGTTTTTCGGGTCGATTAATATTCGGAACGATTAATATTTCTTATTGTATAAGCTTCAAGATACATACGGGTGTCTGTGGCGGCATATCGGGGTCGGAGCGGCGGCCGAAACGCAGGCGGCGCGATGGTGAGCGCACGGACTTGCGTGCAAGCGCGTGCCCGCCCAGTGCGTCGTGCTGGGCCAGCAGCGCGTACAGCCCGCCAAGTGCGTCCCACCCGCTCCGACTCTCTCCTACCGATGAACCTGTAACAAAAACATTGGTATTATTTCGTGTACACGTCCCTGTGATTTACGTGATTCGTGACGGGAATTTTTATTTGAGCAGGTTAGCATTCTTGTATTAGAAAGTGTAGACGTAGATCGTAAGTAGGTTCGTACGAAAACGTCAAGAATAGATAAAAAGCCATAATAGTCAATTTGAAAGTAATTTACAGAGCAATTAGAGTAATAATAGGTTAGGGAAAAATTCACAGATAAAATCAGCAACATTTTAAAAAAGAATTCAATTAAAACAGTTTTCAAACCATATAAAAAGATTCATCAGTATTTAAGACCCATTAAAAGTAATATTCCATTACAAAATTCTGGCATTTATAAATTAGATTGTGGTTGTGGACTCTCATATATTGGTCAAACGAAGAGAGCTGTATCCACCCGCGTTAAAGAGCACATTGCTGATGTCAAAAACCGAAGAACAGGGAGGTCTGCAGTCTGTGAACACATAGCGGATAAGCCAAACCATTACATCCGGTTTGATAAAATTCAAATACTCGCTAGAGAACACAAACCCATTCCACGAATGGTACGCGAGGCTATTGAAATTAAAAAACACCCAAATTTCAATAGAGAAGATGGATGGCGATTATCAACATCATGGGATCCCATACTTAGCAAGATTAAATCCCAGCCGCAGCAGTCTGCAAGACCTCAAGATACCATAAGTAATTATTGTGTTAATCCTGAACGCTACGCAAGGCGTTTACGAAATCGATGGAGGTAGCTACATATAATTTTTTCAAACTTCTGTCAGACAAATGTCACCTCAGTCTGCCCGGGACCACGGAAGCTGAAAAGCGACCGAAACGTCGGGTTGATTTTAAAAATCATTTTAGTTTAATATACGCGAGATAAATCCGTAAAAATAGTTTTATTTCAATAGGGAAAAATTCTTTTCGCATTATAGTATGTATGAACTTGTAATAAAATCTCTTTGGCTGTAGTATTTGTGTCTGGCTGGTTTTGGTATCATTGAAAGTTAAAATTTTAAAGAACATAATTCCAAATTCTAATTAGGCAAATGTGTGATTTTCATTTGTTTTTCGTACTATCAAGATGAGTGATCCTAATGAAGAAATTCGATACATTTTACATTTTTCTAGAAAAAAGGTAAAAATGCTACGCAAGCCGCGAAAAAAATTTGCGATGTTTATGGACCTAGTGCAGTGTCTGTAAGAGTAGCACAAATTTGGTTTAAGCGTTTTCAATCTGGAAATTTTGATGTCAAGGATGCACCTCGCTCTGGTCGCCCTATTACGGATAAAATGGATGCCATTTTTGAAAAAGTTGAGCAAGATCGACTATCAGTAGTTATGACGTAGCTGAAGAACTGAGAATTGATCACGAAACAGTTTTGGCGCATTTGAAAAAAGCTGGGTACAAAAAAAAGCTCGATATTTGGGTACCTCACGAGCTCACTGAAAGAAACCTAATGAACCATGTACTCATTTGTGATTCTTTATTACGACGTAATGAAACCGAATCATTTTTGAAGAAGCTGATAACTGGTGATGAAAAGTGGATCACGTACGACAAGAACGTGCGAAAAAGGTCGTGGTCAAAGGCCGGCAAAGAGTTCAGAATCGATAGTCCTGCCTGGTTGTAATAGCTCATAATTAATAATGCCCTTCCAATCCAACCACACACACAACAGCACCTTATTGCGAGTTAACCCGGGTTTCGCCACAGTCTGTGAAGCCTGACCGGCCTTTGACCACGACCTTTTTCGCACGTTCTTGTCGTACGTGATCCACTTTTCATCACCAGTTATCAGCTTCTTCAAAAATGATTCGGTTTCATTACGTCGTAATAAAGAATCACAAATGAGTACACGGTTCATTAGGTTTCTTTCAGTGAGCTCGTGAGGTACCCAAATATCGACCTTTTTTTGTACCCAGCTTTTTTCAAATGCGCCAAAACTGTTTCGTGATCAATTCTCAGTTCTTCAGCTACGTCATAACTAATGATAGTCGATCTTGCTCCACTTTTTCAAAAATGGAATCCATTTTATCCGTAATAGGGCGACCAGAGCGAGGTGCATCTTTGACATCAAAATTTCCAGATTGAAAACGCTTAAACCAAATTTATGCTACTCTCACAGACACTGCACTAGGTCCATATACATCGCAAATTCTTTTCGCGGCTTGCGTTGCATTTTTACCTTTTTTGTAGTAAAATTTTAAAATGTATCGAATTTCTTCATTAGATTCACTCATCTTGACAGTACGAAAAACAAATGAAAATCACACATTTGCCTAATTTGAATTTGGAATTATGTTCTTAAAAATTTTAACTTTCAATGATACCAAAACCAGCCAGATACAAATACTACAGCCAAAGAGATTTTATCACAAGTTCATACATACTATAATGCGAAAAGACTTTTTCCCCAACCTATTATAATGAGTAAATATTATTCGTGTTTGTTAAATCTTTAAAGCTTTTACAGACACCCTCAAAAGATGTTCATGAAATTCCCATTAATCCATCTATAATGCTTGTTATTATGACATCTAAGTAAACGATAGGCTTGTTAAAACTTTATCGTCGTCTAATATAAAGACGATTAGTCAGGTAACGGAGTTTTGAGGACATTTAATGAGCGAGGGTCTACTTTTATACTTTATTTTAATCAATTTTGTTTGATGTCTCGCACTTACCTCATTAGCCACGTATTTGATTAATCATTATGAAACTTAATTATTAACTTCCCCATAATCATGTGTGTACCTGATTATGGGGCCTACTATTTTTGGTTAATTATTATACTTTGAATAAAATTTCAGTGTTTTATTGTAAAAATGTAGATTAGATTTGGTATAGCGTAGCGTATAGTTTTCGTAAACGTTATTACGCTGACTGGTAGTTGCTATCCCAATAACGTTTTTCATTCAGAAACTTAATGAATTAAAGTTCATTTTCAGGCATTCCAATGAACATTTTCTTAAAAATCACTTGATGGTTTTTAGATTTCACTTTTTAGTTGACTTTGGTAAAGCTTGTTTACTTTTAGGCTCGGCCCTTACTCTGCTGTTTTATTGTGCCGTTTTGAAGAATATTTATCGTATTTCCACTTTATTTTCTAACTTAATTTTGAAGAAGCATGTCTGTTCATAGGATTTAGGTAGCTACTACTTTACCTAGTACAAATTAGTTGACGGAGCCCTTTTTTATATGTCTCCTCTCCATGGTTTTTTTCAAGCGTCTTAATACCACCGTTTAACAGAGGGGTGGGGAGTGCAATTAAGTCAAACAAAAAATCGCAACTTAATGCTTAATTTTTCACAAGACCTATCCAGCGATACTCTACACCATGGAGTACTTAAAGAATAAAAATTACGCCCCATTTTAAGAGCGGACGAGATGCCCATAAAGAAATCTACGAAAAGACAAGCAAAAAGACTTTCTGCGCATGTCTAATATGTACCTATATTCGTGCTAAATTACTACTACTACGAGCATAACTGCGGACAGACGGACAGATGTACATGGCGAAACTATAAGTGTTTCTTGTTAAGCTACGGAACCCTAAAACAGATCAGTACATGTATTTAATATTACAATGGTTTGTACAAATTGAACTGCCGTTGACTGAAAAAAGGTCCCAGTTATGTAAATAGAGATGTCTTTGTATTCAGAAATAACACTTAAATACGCAAATGAACTTTAATTATTTACGCTACGTTAATTAACGTAATTAAATAAAATTTTATCAGCGTACGCTCTGTTAAAGTTTTTAAATTTTATTCCGATAGTCCCTTAAAGCAAACGCTTTTTGGGGGTTATAGTTGTAATAAATAGGGATAAACAAGTTTAATGTAACAACGTCTCCCTTCGGTTACAGCCGTTACGATGTTATGAACCATTTTATTCAATAGTTAATAGGATACGTGACAGAAACCCATAGTTTAGATTTACGCCATGTTTTGTTGACTCTCGCTGTTGTGGAGCTTGACTACGCACTCTTGATTGACACGTGGGAAATGTTATGTGCATTAGATACACCTTTAAATTGTCAACAAACCGGTAGTTTGTATGATTTTTATAGATTGAATGTGTCATTACTTCGATTGCAAACAACCGTCTCAACACTGATCCATTGAGAAAAAAACAGGGTTCGTTCGACACGTTCAATTGATTGAGTGGTTCATTGATTCAAGGAATGGAAAAAGTCGTTTACTGTTTAAATCTGGTTCTATTGCAGTACGACGGCGATTTTTTTTGATGCATAACTGCTTTATTTATTAATTTTAAGATAGTTTGTTTAAGGTTCTTATAAAAAATATTTGAAAATAAAATAGAAAGTTCTAAGGTCCATACCTTAGAACTTTCTATTTTATTTTAATCTTTAGTACAAATATTTTTTATAAAAACCTTCCACGTAAAACCCGTTCCACGTAATAGCTCTGCAGTTCATTTGAATCAGCGAACAAGATCGATCGATACATATAACGGGACCTGCGTGTGGAATCCGTGAAGGAGTTCGTAGCACGTCTTGCACGCGGCATGTATGACCGCGCCGAGAATGGGCCACACGAGCACCTCCATGGATTTGCCCCACTGCACAGTAGGCCTCTCCCACGCGAAATCCTCACTGCTCCGGCAATAATCGGGGCACCCCGGGACGACGACTAGGTAGTTAGGTCCGAGCCCGTGTTACGTGACCCGCAGCGCTAATGAGTTTGACTCGATCTAACCTGCTAATAGGTAGGACTGATATCACCCAACCTGGGTTCGAGACCCGGGTGAAGGAGGTTCCCCCCTGAGGCGCGGCAATAAGCCCAGCTAGAGCCAGGGCAATGGTTGCGCCGTATAACTGTGGGCGTCGTCATCTTGGTGGGAACGCCCGCCACCCTTTGTTGTTGCAGCTGAGTGCCGAAGAAGCCCGCTGCAACCACCGACAATAGAGAAGAGGTTGACATATCATGGTGACACGAGTCCACGGTGCCCACCTTCTCCATCACAGCCCTCAAGGGGGTGCCAAACGCCGCCCTGCAGCCGCAGGGCAGAAGAAGCTGCAGCAGAGGGGGATACCCCGGTGCTGCATCTGCGTCGCGCGAATGATGCGCGCGAAGTCCAGTGATGATGATACATATCATTCTTCAATAAATGTCCCTAGCTCGCGCTCGGTTCGCGCGCGACGTCCAGTGATGATGATACATATCATTCATTCAATAAATGTCACTGGCTCGCGCTCGGTTCATTTCAAATCACTCGTTCGATCGATGATGGGTCATCGATCAATGGGTAAATTTTCAACGAAATTAACTAATAAATCCTGCAGATTTGAATCTATTGGAGATGTGCAGCAAATATTGCTATTTCAGCTTTAGATATCCAATTATAAACTGTTTTTACTGGTGATAAATTCCAATTTTGCGGCTTGAAGCCATTCTCTAATTTATCTTCCGCAAAATAGTAGTGTTCGGTATTATCGTGTACCGATGGTAATGTAACAAAATAACTTATGCCGTCCAACTAAATTTCACGTGAATGGTAAATGCATATACCTATAGACATCTGCACAAAAACCATATGTAAAAATACAGATTCTTTGTCACCTTTGAGGTATAAGTTGTTTAGCCTCTGTGAATTAAAAGGCCATTCATTTTATACCTTACACGATATTTATAATCTTTAGTATGTATTCCGAAAGCAGTTTTTAGTTTAAATATTATTTAAAAGAATAGATAACTTATAGTTTTTTACATTAATCAACATCAGACAGCAAGGCAATCTCGATAATGGTCCGCTAATAGCCAAGTTGCAGACTTGCATATAAGTAGTCGTTACGTAATCTGATTTCGATCACCAGCCTTATTGGTTAAAGAAAATTGTCTTCAAATAAATCTTAGCTAGTCTCAATACTTTATAAGAAATGCGGGTGATACACCGACATTAATAAACATGACTCTTAGTCGTTGTCGTTTGCGATCGGCTTAAGAATATTAATCTTACTTTACACATTAAAACTTTGAATTAATTTACAAAGCGGACGCGTATTTTCTCTCGGTTTGCTTGCTGCTTCTCACTTGTTACATGTTAATGTAATTTAATTAATTTAAAGGCATTTGCTATTCATTTTTTTTTATTAAGGCGTAGGCTACTTGCTCTGCCTGCACTGACTGCCTTGTATGACGAGAGACCGCATATAACCAGAAAAGATGTGCGTATTTAGCCTATTTAAATGCGTTATTAATGAATAAAAAAAAATGATCTTTTTTAAATGCCAATATGCTTTATCCAATTAAAAGTAAAATTTTAGATTGTGTTGATAATCTAATTAAGGGAGATAAAATATTACAAGTGAAAAAATAGGGGTCATTTGGTAATTTCTTATATATCCTTTGTAATCAGTAAAGAAAAACGAAAAAATACAAGTAAAGACTTAAATCCCTACAAATTACTTACATTATGTGTTTTTCAAAGTGGTAGCTTTTACAGCTTTTGAATAAAATTATTACGAAACAGGATATTTTGGAGATTTTGCGCGAGATGGGCCTTAATCGGCATTTTAAGGAGTACGTAAGTTTTTTGACCAAAAAAAAAATGTTAAACCAATCACGAGTCGCATTAATATTCCAATGTGTGTTTCATATTTTTTTATTCAATTTACTTGAACTGAACAGAGCGAACGTCTATTAGAATTTCAAACGGTACTTTTATATTTAATCAAAAAAATAATCCTTGGTGGTGAATTCATTTGAGTTGTAAATGTACGTGAAGCGGATTTATGAGCGGTGTTGTGTTGAATTTGTAATGTTCTTACCTTCGTACTGACTGAGGGCCTGCGCGGACACTGGTACGGAGACGGCGGACAGAGCGCCCAGCGCCATTACCAGCATTACACTTCGGGACATGACTGTAACAATTTACAATTGATATGTAGCACATGTTTAGTACACTAAACTGACGATGAACAATAAACATACAAAAAATACTACAATTATAACGTTTTCGTAATTATAGGTTTTTGCGAGCTTCATACATTGTAGATTTTTTTTTTATCTTATGGAATTTGTAAACATGTATGCAGTTCACATTGATGTTAAGTGATGACTGCAGCCTATAGACACCCACAGAAAGACCAAGGTCAAAATGCAGATGTGTTACCACTCCTGAGGCGTAAGGTGTTATGCCTCTGTGCCGGAAATTACAGGGCCGTACATTACCACCTGACCGGAACACGATAGTGCTGAACACTACCATTTAGCGGCAAGTATATAAGGTAATGCGGTGGTGCCTACGCCCGCGAGCTCCGTCACTGGAGCTCTACCACCAGTAAAATTAAATTTAAATTATTTGCGGATTTTCTCGCGTACACAACACTCCCAAACTTCTTCTTATACCCGACGTTTCGTAATACAATTATTACTAATTAAGAATATTTCTACACTTTCATTGCATTGGAAGCTTTCACCTTATGCAAGAAGACCACTAGTCACTTCTTATTCTGGAGTAAATAATTAAACACTGCCGTTAATATCATTATTGAATATGAAATTATTACGCCAACTAAACCCATGAGATCGGTGTATCTTTATACAATTGGACCCCAAAGTAAGGGCGGTGTATGGGACATACATGCATTTTTATGATGCACCGTCGGCACTTTGCCGCCGCGCATCGGTTTACGTATAACGCAATAATTCAGTTCACGTGCAGTCACCATAAACGCCGGTTCTCATTTACCAATATACCATTTTACCAGTTCGCGTCGGGTTACCATTCCACGCGTGCTATCTTACCATCTTTTACCATTACCATTCAGTTCACGTGCAGTCACCACAAACGCCGGTTCTCCTTTACCAATTCTACCATTTTAACAGTTCGCGTCGCGTTACCATTTCACGCGTACTATATTACCATCTTTTACCATTACCATTCAAGTTCACGTTCGGCTACCATTACCGCGTGTGCTCCCGTATTTATTCCGGCTACTTAATTGTACCATTTGCACCATCATTATAATAAGTTACCAGTAATAAACCATACCGTATCTAATCCTAATCTACGTCTTTATATTTCTCCTCCAACAACCCATACATTTTGGTCCTTCGAGCAAAACAGGAACCATTCGCGAGTGTGTGTTCAGTGTGTGTCAAGTGTTTTTGGATACAGTAATACCAGGATCTTATACTTTAACCTTGGATAAACGCTGAACTGTAAGTCCAGTGGATTTACAGTACCTATCGAGGCAAACCAGAGCGTCGATCAAGTAAGATCTTTCATTTTTACCACTCAATACTTGCATATTTTTTACCATGGAGGGATTGTTGGAGACTCAACACCAAATCAAAGCGGCCATAGACCAACTTCTGCGTAATTTTAAGAAGGATGGTAGTGACCGCAAGACACTAGATTACATCAAACGTAGACTAGATACTTTAGACTCGTATTGGAATGAATTTCATTCAAACCATATTCAGTTAAGTAGTTTCGGTGACCATAGCATTTCTTATTTTACGGGCAAAGAGTATGAACATACCAGAGAGTTCTATAACCATGCAAAGAAATATATACAAGGCTACCAACCGGAGTCTAGTCGGCCGTCTACTCCCTTAATTAAACCAGCAACACCGATTCAAATACCAAGCGCTCACCAGGCCGCGCCTCATGATTTACCACCATCAAAGGCGGAATCAGGTGTCAATAGTAAGCTTGACGAAATGTTACGCAAGCAAACCAGTAATTTTAGAGCCTTGTCACGTACTGTTTCTAATATAGATATTGATAGTCTATCTGACAAGTGGGAGTTTGAAGATAGTCTAAGAACTTTGAATTCTCGTTGGGCAGTTATTGATAGCTTACACTGGGAGATAGACAGCGAGCTCAGTGGAGACTATGAATCGTACGAGGCAGAATATTGTAAGTTTGAAAAAATGTATACCAACATTAAGAGGGCTATAAATAGAAAGATGTCGTCGGTCTCACATAGGGAAAAGATTACTCCTCATATGGATATACCAATATTCACTGGCAATTACCAGCAGTGGACTTCCTTTAAAGACCTTTTCCAAGAAGCCATTCATAACAATTCTTGTTTGTCTAGTGCGCAAAAGATGCAATTTTTAAAGAGTAAGTTAAGAGGTGATTCAGAGAAGCTCATACAACATCTAACCATAAGCTCTGATAATTATCAAGTGTCGTGGGAAATTCTTAACAACCGATACAATAATACAAAATTAATTTTCACCTCCCATATACATACTCTTCTTACCCTTCCGGTTATGCAACAGCAAACATCAATTGCTATTAAAAAACTGCATGACACCACCAATGAATGCCTACACGCGATTCAAAAATTGGGGGTGGATACATCAAGCTGGGATCCACTTATGGTTTTCCTTTTGGCGCAGAAACTAGACGCAGACTCTCACAATGACTATATAGAGTCTTTGAAAAATCCTAGGGAATTACCAACACTCAAGGATTTTCTAGGCTACCTTGAAACCAAATTTACGGCAATAGAGGCATTTAAACGGCGGCAAGATTTTAAACCATCAAATAACCATGATAGTACTTACAAGAAACCATATCCTAAACATGCTGTTAACCAATATCAGATTAATAGGTCGTTTAACCAAATAAAGCCTTCGAAGACTTTACATGTAGAGAAATCAAGGTGTCCCCTCTGTAACGATAGTCATGCGTTATTCTTTTGTAAACAATTTCGCGAAATGGGGTCACACTCGAAACGCTCTACCATTGCGAAATATAATTTATGTCGTAATTGTCTTATTTGTCACCAAGGCAATGAATGCATATCCAGCAAAACGTGTCGCTATTGTAATGAAAAACATAATTCCTTGTTACATGATGCGTTTGTGACGTCAAGGAACGGACCGTCCACATCTACTAATCAGCAAAATTGCCATGTGTCGCAAGAAAATATTAACGAAATCCTCCTAGCAACTGCTGTTGTCAATGTCCAGGGAGCTGATGGCTCTTACCATTCAATGCGTGCATTAATAGACCAGGGTTCACAGTCATCGCTCATTACTGAAAACGGTGCTCAAAAATTAGGCTTACCACGACAACGTTGCAAAGGGGTCATATTTGGCGTTGGTGCTAAAGAAAATACTTGTAAAGGGGTCCTTACCATTACCATATCCTCCAACCACAATGACTTTTCTCTTACCACTGATGCATATATAATGAACCATCTTATAAATAGACTACCAAACCAATCATTTGATAAACCTCAATGGTCATACTTAAAGAATATAGAGCTTGCCGATCCCGATTTTTATATAAGACGTCCCGTTGATTTGTTGTTAGGGGCTGATGTTTATTCCGCCATCATACTGAGTGGCATCATGAAAACTGATACATCCCAACCAGTAGCACAGCAGACGCAGTTCGGATGGATTCTTTGCGGAAATGTTAAAACTTTTTACTGTAATGTTGTCATGAACGGAATTGAGAACATGCAAAGGTTTTGGGAGATCGAAGACTTACCAAACGATACCCAATTATCTACCTATGATGACGAATGCGTTACGTTTTATAGAACTACTACCAAAAGGCGAGAAGACGGACGATATGAGGTCAGAATACCAATTAAACCGGGTTTACAACAAAATTTATTGAGTACAAAACCATTGGCTATCGCTCAATTTCGGCAACTTGAACGCAAATTTTCTAAAAATCCACAAATAGCCAACGATTATAAGTTATTTATGAACGAATATATCGCATTAGGACATATGATACCAGCTAGTAGTAACGAGACACTGCATTGTTTTTTGCCCCACCATTGCGTGCGAAAAATGGACTCTACGACTACTGCACTAAGAGTCGTTTTTAACGCATCGGCAAAGACATCAAGCGGCCTTAGTTTAAATGATGTGATGGAAACAGGTCCAAATTTGCAGCAGGATCTGCTCTTCTTGATAACAACCATTGAACTACACGGTTTTTGTGACGCCTCAACCAAGGCATACGCCGCTGTAGTGTATTGCAAGGTTAACCAGAGCCAGCAATCTTCTGTGATTTTAGTCGTTGCTAAGGCGAGACTCTTACCAACCAGTAAGAGTGTCACATTGCCGAGATTAGAGCTCTGCGGTGCTCATTTATTAGCCAAACTTATGACTAAGGTGAGGCAATGTTTACCAGATTACCAAATTGATATGTACGGCTGGATCGATTCCATGGTAGTACTAGGATGGTTAAATGGAGATCCAGGCCGCTGGAAACCATTTGTGTCCAATAGAGTGAGACAAATAATTGATGTTATGCCACCAGACCATTGGCGATACGTTAAATCTGAAGAGAATCCTGCAGATTGTGCTAGTCGAGGTTTGACAGCTAGTCAGCTGGCACAGCACTCTTTGTGGTGAAAGGGTCCGACGTGCTTGAAGACAAAAAACAACACCATAAAAAGACCTGTGGTAAAGTTATCTGTTTTACCAGTGAACAGTCATCAAATTGATCAAGATGATGACTCAAACAATAAACAACCACCAAGAATAAAAGATAACACGGTCAAACGATCATGTCACTTTATGTCATTAATACTTATGCTGTTGTTATATATTATATCGCCCATACATGCTACCTATACCATTTCACGCTTACCAGATAACCAAACCATATACTTTGACCAATTATCAACCATGTACCTTATACGAGATGAATGGAAATTGGTAGTGTATTATGATATGCAACCATACTGGCAAGGAAATGAACTATTTAATAAATACTTAGACCACTTATCTAACATATGTTCGAATACAAGAATTAAAACAGAATGTGACGTGATCTTATTACAGTTACGTCACGGTTATACAGAGTGCGCATATTATAACACGATGATGCTCGGTCAGCAGTTCACACCGCATACCAGACGGCGACGTGGGCTTATCAATGGAGTAGGCTACGTTGCCCATAGTTTATTCGGGATACTCGATGAAGATTTTGCTGAAAATTACAGAAAGGAGATAGACCTAATTAAAACTAATGAAAACCATCTAGCCAGTTTATGGAAGAACCAGACGACTATCGTGGAGGCGGAGTACAACTTGTTGAAGAGAGTTGAGAGCACCATGGACAAGCAGCACAAGATATTAACTCAACACTTTCTTACTTTACAAGAGGCCTCCAACGACTTACAGTTACAAATCCAGAACGTAGCCACCACGAATGAATTTGCTGTATCTTCAATTATAGCTAATAATCTATTGAACAGCCTGAGGTATATACAAGATACTTTATTAGACACCATTTCGAACATCTATAATGGTAATTTTAATGTTCATCTCTTAAAGCCTGAGCAATTACTAAAAGAGCTAGGTATTATTTCTGGTCACTTAGATAAAGATTCCTCACTACCTATAGATAATATTCGAGACAATTTACCAAAAATTTACCACTTATTGAAGGTCAAGGCTAGAGTCACATCTGCCTATCTCATATTCGAAATAAAAATACCAATTGTCAGTCGTGACTTGTACGATATCTACCATTTAATTCCAATACCAAGGAAAATAAATGATCGCTTTGTCACCCTACTTCCTATAGCCGAACACGTCGCTATAAATCTGAAAAAAGATATTTATTTACCATTGTCAAATGACGATTTCCATAAATGTATACAGTACGATGATAACACCTATTTATGCCCGTTACACGAACCTCTTTACCAGTATAAAACTGACCAATCTTTGTGTGTCCAAGGTCACACCAGTAACACCTGCAAAACCAATTTCATGGCTTGTAAGCCTACTTGGACTAGAATGAGTAGTTCCAATAGTTTTCTGTTTTCTTGCTGCGGTCACTGCCCTTTAAGGATTATATGCGGTCAGCTGATCACAGCTGAGATACTGTCCGGCGCCGGGATTATTACATTAGAAAGAGATTGCATAATGAAAGGTGAGACCTTCACAATAACTGCGCATAAGCTGTTTTCATCTACCTACAATACTCGTCCAGACATTATAGCGCCGAGTATACCTTCTATAAACCATGTAATTAATATATCCATACCAAATGCAAGTATTGATGTGAATACCACCTCGTTCGATAGTGATTTTGATACCATTAGAAATCAAATTCGAGAAATGAAGTCACAGGATGGTATAATTAGTCAGATTTCTTACCATGACATACACCACTATGTCATTATCTACGTGTTGTTGGCTGCGGCGCCTGCGGCGGCCGCGCGCGTTCCCCGCCGCCAGGGAGGACACCAGTGAGGAGGTGCAGTGTGCTAAAGAGAGCCAATCTACCAGTGCCAAAGATAAAGATGTGAATGTGCAAGTGTGTGAAAGTGATGAAGTGTCACGCGTAGACAAAGGTGTAAGTGATAGATCGTAACCGATTTCGCGAAGACTTTTCGATGGACTTTTAGGTTCTAAGTAGAAATATTGTTTCATCATCTTGTTAATCACCACAAATTGTTCTATCACCTTGTACATCATCGCCATAATTCACTTTATTATTTTTTATCTTATTTTCTCATCTTTCTCGCCCCGGAATATGTATGGGACATACATGCATTTTTATGATGCACCGTCGGCACTTTGCCGCCGCGCATCGGTTTACGTATAACGCAATAATTCAGTTCACGTGCAGTCACCATAAACGCCGGTTCTCATTTACCAATATACCATTTTACCAGTTCGCGTCGGGTTACCATTCCACGCGTGCTATCTTACCATCTTTTACCATTACCATTCAGTTCACGTGCAGTCACCACAAACGCCGGTTCTCCTTTACCAATTCTACCATTTTAACAGTTCGCGTCGCGTTACCATTTCACGCGTACTATATTACCATCTTTTACCATTACCATTCAAGTTCACGTTCGGCTACCATTACCGCGTGTGCTCCCGTATTTATTCCGGCTACTTAATTGTACCATTTGCACCATCATTATAATAAGTTACCAGTAATAAACCATACCGTATCTAATCCTAATCTACGTCTTTATATTTCTCCTCCAACAACCCATACAGGCGGCATACATTATATTTTTTTGGGACAATAAGTGTTACTCAGTGCCGTGCGTTTGTATAAATAAGTCAATTATTAAAAAATAAACTTTTTTTACAATAAAATCAATCAATCAATCATTTATTACAATCAAAAATGAAGAAAATACATTCATAACAGACTTAAAACAAGGTGGTAAGGTAAAGCTAGCATTGTTTCGGTTTGGATTGCCCATCGAACCCCAAACTAGGCGGACCCTGTATTTTGGGCGCCCTGCAGCCAGTTCAACAAATAAGATGCGCTTCTTCATGTAGGTACATATTCACATAGATAAGTGAAAAGTCTATGAGTTATAAACATTAAGTAAGTTAACATAATTATAAAATACGGCTTAATTATTATTAATTCTAAAATAAATATTTATATGAATAAGATTGATAAGTAGATTGATAAGATGAATAAGTATTGCCTCAGAATGAAAATATGACATGTGTCAAAGGTTTGATAGATACGGACTATTTGTATGGGAAAATGAAATGGTGGTTTTTACTATTTCCCTTCAATTTGTTCATATTTTCTTACCTTTTAAACATTCCCTGGACTTCCAAAAATCATTCAAAATCAATATTAGCCAAATCGGTCCAGCCATTCACGCGTGATGCCGTGACCAAGGAAAACATTTGCCGTGAACAAGGGTTGCATTTTTATATATATAGATTACAATGGATAGTTATATTAGACTACTTAATTAAATTAAAATTATACATTTCGAATGAAATAACATTGAGTTTACGGTGGGCGTGCGTGCGTGTGTGCGTGTGTGCGTGTGTGCGTGCGTGCGTGCGTGTGTGCGTGCGTGCGTGCGTGTGTGTGTGTGTGTGTGTAATCTGATAGATAGGGAATGCAGTAAGGTTACTGAAGTCTTCAATTTATTGGAGCCACAAGTTGTTCTGTTTGACTATATGATAGAGAAAGTAGCCATGCGCAGATTTTATTTCTAGAGTGACTGAACGTGCTCTCAAACGGACCAATATGTCTACAGGCAGAGTTGAAGGTAGAAATGTGAGCATAATTAGGTAACCGTGAAGTAAAGACAGTGCGGATCTTAGGCAGTGCCACATTTCGCAGGCGTTTTCGTTTAGCATCGTCATGTTTTATCGCTAGATGGTAGCTTTTAGCTATAGCTCGTAATACGTAGAGCTGACGAACTGTCATCACTGATAACTCCTTATATAGGTCTTCATTTGGGTATTGCCTGGTTCTGCCCGTCAAAACCTTAAGTACTGCTCTTTGGGTACGTTCAGCCTCGATCATATTGCCTCGAGTGGTGCCTCCCCAAACTCCAATGCAATATTGAAAAATGGATTCGCACAATGTCCTGTATACCATCATTTTCACATCGACATGACATGATACAAAATCCATGTATAAAGTTATATATACACATAATATTACCGATATGAACTATACGCGGGAACGCGCATAAGTTTTGTGTACTGTACAAACACATCGGTAACAAGGTTATGTGGAGCTAAGTGTGAGTTGATATGCATGAACTCACAATTTTTCACCCTTTTCGCCGTCTGGCCCAACCCAACGGTTAGAGGTTGAGATCTCATCAAATCACGAAAAATTTGGTGGGAGTAAATTTTTTATCAAATTATTTTGTGAAGTTTGTTGCTCAACAACCTTACTATTCTTGTCCGGTTGTCTGCGGTGTGAGACATATTGTACCTATATGGTGCTACTGTTGTAATCTCTGTGTCGCATTTACTTGTAAGCCGCAGCTAGTTAATTTCGCAATCTGATTAATATCTGAATTACAAAGTAATTTAATTTTTCTTTTTTTTTCTGTAATCGCAGTGGCAAACAAGCATGCAGTTCACATTGATGTTAAGTGATGACTGCCTATAGACCACTCCTGAGGCCTAAGGTGTTATGCCTCTGTGCCGGAAATTACAGGGCCATACATTACCACCTGACCGGAACACGATAGTGCTGAACACTACCATTTAGCGGCAAGTATATTAGGTAATGCGGTGGTGCCTACGCCCGCGAGCTCCGTCACTGGAGCTCTACCACCAGTAAAAATGAAAATGAAAATGTAATTGAATTACAAAGTAACCAGATACATTGTAATTAGGGTAACTTTTTAAATGTAAGTACTTTAACTGATTATAATGTATTCAGTTACAAAATAATTTGATTACAATGTTATTGAATAATAATTTGATTACAATGTTGTTTATTAGTTAGGCTGTACTTAGTTACTTTGTATTTAATCTCTCGACTCTCGACTCGAACTCGCAACCTACTGGGAATCTAGTCCAGCCGCTCTTCCAATTGAGCTACTGAAGCCCTGCCCGATTTGTCAAATCTTTCCTTCACATCTATTGCATTGCTTTATGGTAGCAGCAGCGCCATCTATTACCAACTATGCTAGTTAGGCGAGTTCGAGTCTCGCCTGAAGTCAATTTTTTCTTTCCATTTTTCTTTAAAAATAAAATATATTTCACAAGCATGTGTTAATGCGAAATAATATAAAAACAATTATTAAGGGTAAAAGCGACTTCTTTACGATATTCAATAAACTGAAAAGTCTATTATTTCGGTTGCCTAACTAGCATAGTTGGTAATAGATGGCGCTGCTGCTACCATAAAGCAATGCAATGGATGTGCTTCAGTAGCTCAATTGGAAGAGCGGCTGGACTAGATTCCCAGTAGGTCGCGAGTTCGAGTCTCGCCTGAAGTCAATTTTTTCTTTCCATTTTTCTTTAGAAATAAAATATACTTTGTGTTTAGTTACAGTAAGCATTTATTGTAATCAGTTACTGAAGTAACCGGTTACAAAGTATTTGAATTAATAATTAATTACGATGTAACTGTAAAATATAATGGTCAATTTAATTACATTGCACAATGTGATCTAATATGTTATGTATTGTATTTATACGCCAGAAATAATGGGATATGACAGAGCCATTCAAAATTCACCACCGTATACACTCACACTCTAATAAAAACTTCATTATCATTGCCATATAGATTATTTAAAAAAAAATGTTTTCATTCTGGACATACGAGAATATTAAAAATACATTTTAGGCACAAAAATAAGAGCACTTGTTGGGGTAACTTTCAGCCATGTGAAATTTTCAGTAGGCATTTCAGGTATATTTTTAAACGGGACTGGGGAACATTAATTTTTTTGTGAGAAAATACTTTTTATGAAACTTATTCTCACAGATTACATAAAGAGACGGAAGTACCTATAATAAGGAGTCGCACAATTTAAAGTTTACATGAATACCTAAATTGCAGAAATATATTTATCATTTTATATGCTTTATTAGTCTGTAGTATGCTTTATTATGCTGTTCGTTAGTCTCGCTAAAACTCGAGAACGGCTGTACCGACTTGGCTAATTTTGGTTATTAATGATTTTTGGAAGTCCAGGGACGGTTTGAATGGTAAGAAAATATGAAGAAATTGAAAGGAAATAGTAAAAACCACATTTCATTTTCCCATACAAATAGGTAGATACGGATCTATCAAACCGTTGACACATTATTTCATTCTGAGAAGTTTGCCGGGTCAGCTAGTACAGCAATAAAACTGCATTAGTACTTACACTGCTATTCTTGAAGTCTAAGTTCGATCCCCAGATAAAGAATCATTCATTTTTATTAGGTTTATAAAAATAATAACAAAATACGCTCACACTCAGAACCCCACACTAGGCATAAACTTATATCGTGGGTGCCGTTGTACACACACAACGTATACACATACACTCAGACTCGAAACAAATATCTGCAGGCCATACAATAATATTTGTCCGCGTATGGGGATTGAATCCGTGAGCCTCGGTTAAAACGGTGGTCACAAACCGCTGGCTGGACCAAATGGCTCATCAAATCGGGTTATTTCTGACTAGGGAGTTATGAAACAGTAATGAATGAAACTAATCAGTGAATGCGCTCTGAACGTCTGTTTACACATTACTGAGGAATCCCTACAGCAAATCTAGGTCAATATCGTAAATAGAGCCTCATTCCATTAGATTGGAAGCCGGACTTCTTTTTATTGTTTGAGAATCAAATATTGGAACTATCCATTTGTTACAAGAATTTTCTTACAAAATTATATTTCTATTTCTTTCAAGTTTGTTTTTTTTTTTATATTTGCTTCATACAGACAACGTAGTAAAATTATGACACAAAATTTTGACACCAATTTTAACTGGCTGGATATATTTTATGAATTTTGATTTATTTTTGTAGGATTTTTGCGCCCGGCTTGATTATTAAAACATTGAAAACGGTATAGAAACTGAACTCTACGTTTATATGTATAAAGGCGGGATGACATCTGCCGGCAAAACTAAATGATTTTAATTTATTGAATCGTTTTGAACACCGAATAAGCATAATTTGAACTCATTTGTCATTTCATAATTGTAAATAGTTAAGTGTGGCCAGCATTTCTTTAAGCAATCAAGGAAAAATGTATGAAACTATCAAGTGCTACAGTTTTTTCCTACAAGTTTGCTATGTATATGTAAGCTGGCATTAAATCATCATATATCAGCAATATTTGTATAAATAAAACAGAAATGGGACGGATCGTGTATGTTTTTGTGGAACCTCAACAAACAATAAACCTTTGTGACATCACATAGCCAGTGATCGGATGGCAAATTTGTCGCTTGGATGCACCTGTAACTGTAAACACCATAATTTGCAATATGTAGGTATGTAGCAATAAAATTATTATTCAGGCTGTTATTGCAAATCAGTATTTTGACACTACCTTCAAAGCTGCCTATTTCGCTGGTAAAAAAATCATTATGTATGTATGTATCTTCACGCCAGGTCCCTAACGGGGTAGGCAGAGAGTGTAGAGCGCCAGATATCCCGGTTCTGACAAACCTCTCGTGCCTCGTCTACCTTCATCATTCTCTTCATACATGCACGCCGATTCCTAAGACTTTTGACCCCACCATCAGACAGAACTCGACCTATTTGGTCATGGTAGGTCAGTCTTGGTCTTCCTGGGCCTCTGCAACCATCCACATTCGCATTGTATATCTGTTTAGTCATTCGCTCATTCGACATTCTTTCTATATGCCCGAACCATCGGAGCATGCCTTTTTTCATTTTTACACCGATACTATCATTCACACAAAGTCTCTTTCTTACATCTTCATTACGAACATTAAAATCATTATAGTGACTAAAAATGAAGAAATAATAAAATACACGATAGACACTTAAAACAAAATGCCTCGCTTTAATGTAATGAAAGTATAAAATTACGGGACATAACTAAAGGATCAAATAACTTTTAAAAGCACAACTGTCAGTCAATTGTTCATAGCATGAACATAAATTATTTACTAAGTGGCATCTTGGATTGTACTTAGTATCTAATATTTTTGTTTTACTATTATATAGGTAAATAATTAATATACCTACTTGCCGCTAAATGGTAGTGTTCAGCACTATCGTGTTCCGGTCAGGTGGTAATGTACGGCCCTGTAATTTCCGACACAGAGGCATAACACCTTAGGCCTCAGGAGTGGCAACGCTTCTGCATTTTGACCTCTGGTCATTGTGTGAGTGTCTATAGGCTGCAGTCATCACTTAACACCAATGTGAACTGCATGCTTGTTTCCTGCTTTTATTACATAAAAAATACATATATATTAAACATCAAAATCATCATTATCAAAGCCGAAAAACGTCCATTGCTGGACCAAAGCCTCCCCATAAGGAGATATGCCATATAGCCACGCTTGACATGCGGATTGACGATCGCAGTAGCGGTAGTTTTATCACATGTCACTGCTGCCCATCTTGCGTTATTGCACTAACAACCGCTCCATAGAAATGGTTTAACCGGCATTGTTCGGTAATGGAAGTGGCAAACAAGCATACAGTTCACACTGATGTTAAGTGATGACTGCAGCCTATGAGACACTCACACAAAGACAAAGGTCAAAATGCAGATGCGTTACCACCCCTGAGGCCAAAGGCGTTATGCCCTTGTGCCGGAAATTACAGGGCCGTTCATTACCACCTGACCGAAACACGATAGTGCTGAACAGTACCATTTAGCGGCGGTATCTTACGTAATGCGACAGGCGACGCCTGCCAGCTCCGTCAATGGTGCTCTACCACCAGTTAAAAACTGACTGACTGCAGCAGCGGAAGCATTGTCTTCCAAAAACAGAATTCTTCCGCTAGTAGTCACGTCCCAACGAGACGCCGAAAATAAAACCTCATTCATACACGCGATTGAGGTTTGCAAGTTATGTGAGATATTGGTGTCGAGCCTATCAACGAGTGATCAAAATTCTCTATTGAAAAAAAATCAATAATAGTCCTCGACGAAGGTCTAGTAATAGAGGTACGGTAGAAGTCCTAGCATTCAATCATTAAAAAAGTATGTACCTATCGTAAAGATGATCGGGTTCGCCGTCATTCTACTAAAACATATCACTCTGAATAAAACTATAAAAAAACCTTTGATTATAACCACAGTAGATATATCTATTTGCTGTGTCATAACCACAGAATAGATAAATTTATCTATTCCGTGGTTTTAACTCTGTGCTTCACCAAAAAGACAAGGCGAACATAATTTGACAAAAAATGTATTTGTTTTTGCTGTGTATTTAATTTCAGTAAATTTTCTCTTTAAATCCGTAACACGCTCTGACCGACCGGAACTTGTGAACCGCATCAGCCAGTTCAGAGGCCGGGTTAATGTCCTCCATGTCTGCGATATTCGAAAAAAAAAAACAGCCAAGTACGAGTCGGACTCGCGAACGAAGGGTTTCGTAAACTTCCGTATCATTATTTTAAAAAACGGCAAAAAAATCAGTTATTGGTATGAGAGCCCCTTTCAAAAAATTATCATATAAGTGAATGTATGTTTACTAAACATTTTGTGAATATTTCAAGCGTTTATCTATTACTATTATTAATATCGAGGAAACCTGGTAGCCACCCTTAAATATTTATCTTATATTAATATACAATTTTTTTTATACATATAAAAAGTGACAAACTATCATGCAGTTCACGTGAATGTTAAGTGATGACTGTAGCCTATAGACATCGCAAAAAACAGAGGTCAATATGCAGATGCGTGGCCAGCCCTGAGACCTTCGCTGTTATGTCTTTGTGAAAGTTTAACGGGGCCATAGATTGCCATCTAAGCGGAACACGATAGTGTTAGTAATGCGGTGGTGCCTACGCCCTCGAGCTCCTACACCGGTACTCTACCACTACTAGAGTAGTTGTTATAGAGCGGCAACAGAAATATAATCTGTGATAATTTTAACTGTCTCACTATCAGAGGTACAGCTTGCTGACAGACGGACAGTCAAATGGATAACAAAGTCTTAGTGCCCGAACGCACTAGCGGTTAGCCGCGTGCGCGGGTAGCCGCGCGGCTAGCCGCTTTCACATTTTAATATGCAATCGCCTGTGATTGTACGTACTCTACTGGTGGTGGTAGAGCTCCAGTGACGGAGCTCGCGGGCGTAGGCACCACCGCATTACTTAATATACTTGCCGCTAAATTACTATTTAGCGGCAAGTATATTAAGACCGGAACACGATAGTGCTGAACACTACTGTGTTCAGCACTATCGTGTTCCGGTCAGGTGGTAATGTACGGCCCTATAATTTCCGGCACAGAGGCATAACACCTTAGGCCTCAGGTGTGGTAACGCATCTGCATTTTGACCTTGGTCTTCATGTGGGTGTCTATAGGCTGCAGTCATTACTTAACATCAATGTGAACTTCATGCTTGTTTGTCACTTACATTACATAATAAAAAAAAACTTAACCGCCATACAATCACAGGCGGTTGCATATCAAACTGTAACCGCGCGGCTAACCGCTAGTACGTTCGGGCGCTTAGAGTAATAGGGTTCCATTTCACTTCTTGGGTATGGAACCCTAAAAACGAAGGCATCACTAACTGTGTGTCATCTCATCACAGTGTTCAACAAGTAGGCTAATGTGCAACACCCTCCGCGTTCGCGGCGACGAGGCAATCCTGACGTCATCAATCACGCTTATCACGTGCCATGTCACGCGCGATGTGACGCCGCGCCATCTGCACTTTTATATATGAGAATTGTATGCTCATTTTTTACTGTGATTGTATTTACAAATATGACAAGCGAGACATTTGTAGAATTAACAAAGTTATACTAAGGGTTATTAGCGTTTATGTTATCTATTTGTACATTTTTTTATGTAATGGAAGTCCGCCTGAGGCCTAAGGTGTTATGCCTATGCGCCGGAAATTACAGGGCCGTACATTACCACCCGACGGGAATACGATAGTGCTGAACACTACCATTTAGCAGCAAGTGAATAAGGTAATGTGGTAGTGCCTACGCCCGCGAACTCCGTCACTGGAGCTCTACCATCTGTAAGTATTTAATGTAAACTTTTAGTAAAATGTCATCACTCCATCCAAAAGACGTCCACTCTTGGACAAAGCCGTGATTTTAGGAGTGTTTTGATAATCCTAAGAATCTTGTTCGAAGTAGGCCGGTGTATGAGCGTGAGTGAGGCGGCTATGAGCGCTTGCCGGTCTTCTTTGCGTTTAAACGGAAGCTTTGTAATTGGTAACAATACAATTCAACATTTCTTCATTGTCATGTATAATAATATGTATTCCATGTATTATATGTTTATTTAAGTAATGTTTGTTCCTTTTTATTATACCTATATTATAATCATTTTTCTTTATGGTTTTGTTACATTGCACCCCCCACCCATTGTATGTCTCACTACCCAACTGCCGACTGACAGAGAACGTCATTAATGTAGGTAGTATTAAAATTTAAATAAATAAATATTGACATATTGTCTTTTTAAACCTACCAGTGATATCCGTTACGTTAACAATCTGCCTACATAGTGATTACAAGTCAATAATCAAAATTCCGAACTAGGTATTCCAAATACCTTGCAAGTCGGCAGCAAATAGAAGCATAAATCGAAATAATTTGCCGGTTTCCCACAGGATCGTGCCAACTTAAACTAGACTAAACTATCTTCATTGGAATAGAGAGTTCTGTCTTAGTCAAAGCTTAAAGCAAAGGGTTAATAAATATGGTATTAGGAGCAATGCATCGAATGCACACCGAGATAAATTGGTCAAACTTTGTATTGAGAGTAATCCAATTACTGCGTGTATCCCTCGTGGCTGCTTAATAGCGTGTTTACACCGAAGTTTATATTTATACCACAGTATAGGAGTACCTACCTTACACAGTAAGGGACTAGGCTTGCAGATACATACTTACCACAGTATACGAAGGTAAATAATACTTTCTTTACTTTGTTTATACCTCTTTATAATATCTGACCCGGCTAACTTCGCGCCGATTAACTAATGTGTCAAAGATTTGACAGACAAGATAGGTACGACCTATTTTTACAAAAAACTACTTGCAAACCTAACCCCACAAAAGTAACCACGGTTTGTATGCCCCATAATACTTGTTGACTATCTAATAAGTTGATCATAACACGGTTGAAACTAAGCGTATCATCGACGACCATAGAGCAACATGGTGGTAGAGCTCAGTGACGGAGCTCGCGGGCGTAGGCACCACCGCATTACCTAATATACTTGCCGCTAAATGTTCAACACTATCGTGTTCCGGTCGGGTGGTAATGTACGGCGGCCCTGTAATTTCCGACATAGAGGCATAACACCTAATGCCTCAGGAGTGGCAGCGCATCTGCATTTTGACCTCTGGTCATTGTGTGGGTGTCTATAGGCTGCAGTCATCACTTAACATCAATGTGAACTGCACGCTTGTTTGCCACTTTTATTACATAAAAAAAATAAACCCGGCCACCGGCCACGGCGGACTGGAAGGGAGTAGCCATAGCGTTTATTACCGATGCAAAACAGTCTGTCATTATTTGCGGGGGGAAATGCGCGCGACACACACGCACACTAAATTCGTCTATTACTACGAAACTCACCCTTGACCTTAACAAAATACAGAAACAATTTCATGCACACATTTAAACATCTAGGCGACAGGTATAGGCCAATTTGGGCTTGTACTTTGACAGAAGGGAAAGCCTGCATATGGCTACTCCCCTCCGGTGTTGCTCTATGTCGACGACACAACATAGCTAGTATATTATAGTATTACATATTCTCTGGCAGCGTATAATGCCACGTCACAAATTAACAATATTATATCTCTCCATAGCTGTGTTGTGTCGTCGATGGGACTCTCAAACACAGATAAACGTTAGTCGGATAATTATGTTTGAACTTATCTTAAATAATGTCACGTTTGAAATATAAACAAAGGATTACATCACAGTAATTAATTTAAATTAGCTTACTTAGGGTACAGAATTTGAGACAAAGTTCAGTATTAAAGGCGCCTCTAAACTCTTGCATCAAGACTAAAGGGCGTCACAAGCTCCTTTGTAAAGTTACGAGAAAAATGAATATGTTCCCCGATTAGGTACTGTCCTTTCACAATATTGTGGGCCCGGAATTTCATTACAAACCTTGTTTACAGAGCGTTGTTGTTATAACAATACTTCTGTACCTTTATTTAACATAATATTGAGTGGACGTTTGTATTGTAAAACAATCTGTAGACGTAGAAAATATAAACCTTATTTACACGTTCATTTTTCGAACTAAATGACAGTTATAAAGGGAAACTTAAAGGCATAAGAAATACAAAAACTAAGCCTAAAGAGCTGTATTTATAGCTGTATTATATTTACCAACTTATATTAAATTAAATAAGTGACAAACTATCATGCAGTTTACATTGCTGCAATTGATGAGCGAATACTGAATGACAAGAATGCAATCAGATACCGACTTTTGAAGCCGATGTGATTTTCATCTGTGCCTGTAATTATAGAGCTGCGTATGATCATTTTTCTACATAGTTACACTAATATTAAACTAAGTTGTCAACATTATTACTAAACGGATGAAATCCTCAAGACCGATTGAAAATTCTTTCATAAATATATAACTAAATCTAATCTAATAAATTTTACTGGTAGTAGAGTTCCAATGTACGACTCAAGGCTTAGGCACAACCGCATTACTTTATCCATCTGCCGCCAAATGGTAGTGTTTAGCACTATCGTACGTAGTATTATTACATATTTTACTGGTGGTAGAGCTCCAGTGACGGAGCTCGCGGGCGTAGGCACCACCGCATTACCTGATTTACTTGCCGCTAAATGGTAGTGTTCAGCACTATCGTGTTCCGGTCAGGTGGTAATGTACGGCCCTGTAATTTCCGGCACAGAGGCATAACACCTTAGGCCTCAAGAGTGGTAACGCATTTGCATTTTGACCTTGGTCTTTGTGTGGGTGTCTATAGGCTGCAGTCATCACTTAACATCAATGTGAACTTCATGCTTGTTTGCCACTTCAAATACATAAAAAAAAAAAAATTCTCTGCTGTCGTGTTCATGTTAGATTCATTAATCTATACATTTATGGCCCCATAATAATTATTACAGAGACATAACACGTAAGGTCACAAGGGTGGCAACGCATTTGCATTTTGATTTCTGTTTTTGTAATACTAATTTAAATACTGTTAAATTCATTTTCGGGCAGTGGTCCAACTGTTCTGTCCAACTAGTTGGACCATGGGTCCTTACTAGGGGCAGTTGTTCAACTTTTAAAATAGTTGGACCTCAGCACCTTTTGAGAGTACCGTGATCCAATTTATTTTTAAAAATTTACTGTAGATTTGGCTGTGCTGTGATATCTTAGTCAGGGAGTCAGGTTTGCTTTTTATATAGATAAAATAGCAGCTCATTAAAATCAGATGTATAAAATCAAAACATTCTGATTGTTCATCGTATCGAATTGTTTGAATTTGTAATCCTTCCAATATGATTTGATTGGATTGAATGTGGGTCCCGGTAGTAAATTGATCACGTCCCGTGCTTACGACACTGGAGTCTGGTGCCTTTGAAAGGACACAGTTATCGAGCGAGGTTTACTTAGCTATATTAAGAAGCTTAGAAGCTTATCTCAACGGTCCTGCAATCAGTGACCAATTGACTATCAGGAGTATCAGCGTGTCCTGATACTCCTGATGTTTTGAGCTTTACATTTAAGTCAATAAGGGTTTGTTATTGTTTATTATTTTAAAGTACTTAAATTAAAATAAGAAAAATACGCTTACACTCACAATCCCAAACTAGGTACAAGCCTATGTCGTGGGTGCCGTTGTACAAAAAATGCATACACAAACACCCAGTCCCGAAACAAATATAATAATATAGGCCATACACATTTTAATCCTGATGTGGGGGGTGGAGCCTACAACCCTCACATACCGCTGGACTAAACGAATCGTCATGACATTACAATGTGAAAATTACAGTATAAATTCATCTTGATGAGTTTTCGTATATCTTGCAATTAAAAATATTATTTTATTAATAGGAGCACATGCATGATGCGTGTACGAACCGGGCTATTTGGCGCTCCACGCTCTCTGCCTCCCATAAGGGACTTAGTGTGATGATGTTGTGTAGAAGAAGAAGAGAAGAAGAAATTTGTATGCTACGCTTCCCAAAAATCTATGATAGATATTTACATAATTATTGACGACCTCGCATGTATATCCTCATTAACAACGAAAAACAATTTAATTGGAAAATTCCAATAATCCTAGAATTCTCGGTATGAAGGCCAATTTTATTCTACTTGTAGTACCTACTTCTGATGATTTCTATTAAATTTTAATAAATATACTTACCTACTTCGTATGTTAATATTTACCCTGGATTTGACGTTTTATATCAAGGGTCCATTTATGAAAGGACTCACTCAAGCAATTTTGCAATATCACGAATCACAAAATTACGATATATCATCAATCACTATTTTATCTTTTTCGCTAATTTAATGAAGCCTGAATGTTTTTTTTTAGTTTTTAATGAAATATAATTTTATGCTTAAAAACATTTAGATATTTTATTTATGTTTTATCACCATTCATTCGAAAAATGACCCGCAAGGTTTACCTGCTCAGTATGTATACTATGTATAGAAGTCTGCGAGAGTCAATGCTACATACAATTATGATAGTGTGTATGTAAATTGACTTAAACTGACTGTGACCGTGCAACCAAGGGAGTGTCTTGTCTCAGCCTTTAAACACATTTTTTTCGCTTGGGAATCCAACAAACGGAACCATTAGGTTACAGAAGCCACGATAGAATCGTTAAATATTGTGTCAATTTGTGTAATATTTGTCTTATAAAGATACTTATATAGTTATTGCTCAAAGCGTGGAGCGTATATTTCTATAGTTGAACAATTTGTTCACTGTACAGATACTATTACTGTAGATACAACGAGAGTATGGCAAGAACTGCATTGCATTGAACGATATATATGGACTGTAGGCGTAAAGACACCTACCTACCTACATTATGTAGGTTCATACATTACTGTCTCTAAGGTGCTTGTTATCCAGGCTGTCGCATTTTCAAACTTTCAATCTCACATTAGGTGTCCATTTTTCAAATATTTTAGTACTAGGTATATTATAAGTACTGCTTTATCTATAAATAAGTTGTACCAAGTTTCCACGTTCGTAATTTGAAAATATGTCAACACACACGTTTGCCAACGAATTATTAAAATTCTGCGTGCCCATTACCAGACCATCGAAATTACTGTTGAAGGAAAATAAATAATTATACGAGTACTGGTGGCTGGATAGAATATATATAAAAATATATACCTACCCACGAAACACTAAATTACATTCGCATTATCATGCACTTTAACATCGAGTATGTATTCTGTTCTATAGAGATAAAGAGTCTATTGTTATATTAACCAGGACGAGTTAAATACCAGGGGATCAATTCAGTAAATTTCCATTTGATGTTTGTGCTTGTCTTACCAGTATGCTAATATCCTTTAACCGAATAAATTCATCAGGGAATAAAACGTAATATCTCAATCTGCTCATGAAAAATTCAGGAAATGGATGATAAACAAGCTGTATCGAATTATTCGTTCATTACCCTAATTACTTATCGATGTTCACATTGTACCGAAGTATGAACTTTACGAATATTAACTGCCACCGAGTCTTTACAGGGTTATAGGCAATTAAACAAGTAAACAACTATTTTGCTTATGTTACAACTTTTGTTCGTCTTATTTTGAATCATTTAATATATTTTAGTAGAAAAGCAAAAATGATAATAATAAAATGAATCGGATCTTAACTACCAAAAGTAGTAAGTTAAAATAATACGACGATAATACCAATATACCTACATAATTTAGATGTAAAATGTTATACTACCCGTTACAGTTACACATCACACATACTAAGCAACATCTTTAAGAATTAGATACCCGAGTTGGATAAACAAGATAATTCGGCATTCCCAGACGATTAGGTACATTCCATTATTCCATATTGCACCTCGGAAGTAGGAAATACAATACAGTCGCTTCCTATTACAAAGCACCAGGTACACATAGCAGAAAATAATGCTTCATTAAACGTTACTAGGTAACGTTTAATGAAGCATTATTTTCTGATTACAGTCCGATCAAAAAGACATAAAAATCGAAATAGCTGAATTTTGGTAAAGATCTTAGATAAACCAATTGTAAAGAACTGATAAAAGTTCCCATAGATCCCATGTAGATAGATATTAGAGGTCAAAATGTAAAACAAAAATTTAAGCGAAGCGTAGCCTACAAGGAACCCATATCGTTATGCCATGTCTGCCCGTCCGTCCGTCTATCTGCAGCTTATCTCTAATTACACGCAGCTTTCTATAAAGCTAAATTATGGCAAGAATATACATGGTTATTTGTAATCAGCGCATCACCTCTTGCAGGCAGCCTCTCTACATCAATCCAAACAACATTTGTTTTACGACTTTTTAAAATTCATAGTTTTTAACATTTAAATTTTCCGGTACAAAATATTTTTTTTTGTCTCCAAATTGGCACTTTCTCTGAGCGTAAGTATGCCTCTGCCAAATGGGCCTATACCTGTCGCCTAGGTCTTTAAATGTGTGCGTGAAATTGTTTCTGTATTTTGCTAAAATCAAGGTGTGAGTTTCGTAGTAATAGACGATTTTTGCAGTGTACGTGTGTGTCGCACGCATTTCCCCCCGCAAAAAATGACAGACTGTTTTGCATCGGTAATAAACGCTATGGCTACTCCCCTCCAGACATATTCTCTGCCTCCAGTCCGCCGCGGCCGGTGGCCCGTGTTGCTCTATGGCCACGCACATTTGTCTAGGCAAAATATCGTTACGTGCAGCGGGGAGCGGGGTTGCGGGGTGACGCAGCGGCGGCAATGCTCTTTTAAACATCCTTTTGTTTTTTTTTTTAGGTTATTCATCAAGATTTGTAAAAGGTTGTAGAACAAATGTTGTTGGGATTGATCTAGAGAGGCTGTCTGTAAGAAAGGGTCTGACAGGGTTAATTTAAATAAGCGCACCTCACGCGCTTATTTAAATTAACCCTGTATTTTAGTAATTTCTACAAATCATTAAACAAAATCTTGAAAATAAGTCAAGAGTATCTCCTTTACGTCAAATGGTAATGTTTTTTTTTTCTCGCGTACCCTATATTTTAGAATGTCGTTGTATGTTAAGATATTTTAAAATATTGCAAGTTTAATAATATGATTTTTCGGTCGTTAAATATAGCCTTTAAGTATCATTTGTTGTTAGATTCAAGTATCCTCTTCTTCTGCCATACGGCGGTATTTAAACTTCAGAAAAAAAAACATGGTAGTTCATGTGACGGCTCAGTAAGCTTTACAACTTTAAAAGTAATAAGTAGTCTATGAACGTTAATACTCGTAATATAGTAGGTACTGAGAAACTGGGCGAGACCCGACATGCATTTGGCCCGTTTTTAAGGAGTTCGCCTACCAACATCACAATCTATATAGTTTGGGGGATCTATAAGTAGTTAGTAGCCAGAGGTAGTTTCGTGTGATCCACGTTAATATGGGTGCACACGTATGGGGTATATCAGCTTGTCTTTGATCCTTCATGCGGCAAATTGGTTCTCAACGCGGCTGACGTCACCGATGTGCATTATACCTCACACCATTCTGCGTTGATGAATAACTCCCAATTAGTTGGATCTGTATCTTTACTATAACGTCCCGTCTGTATATCCTAGATATGTAAATCCAGGAGTTGTAATTTCTTGAATTACATTCAATAGGTGTTTTATTGATATTCATGGACACATTAATAAACTCTGAGGTTGCCTCTGGGAATTGACCCTGAAGCAAAAGTCCAATATTTGTGTGTCATAATTATAGGTATTCTAATCTGGGGGTTATTTTAATTATTTGTATTTATTGTAGTCAACGTTTTTAGTTAATTTTAGAAATATTTTTTCGTTTAAAAAAGTACCTTTTTATAATCCGTTTGGGATTAGGCGCGCGATGCTTAAGTTTCAAGCATAAGTAGTTAATATCCAGAGGTAGTTTCGTGTGATCCACATTAATGTGGGCGCGCACGTACGGGGTACATCAACTCGTCTTTGATCCTCCATGTGGCAAATTGGTTCTCAACGCGACCGACGCTGACGTCACCGATGTGCATTATACCTCACAACATTCTGCGTTGATGAATCACTCAAAAAAAAATTGGACCCGTATATTTGCTATTTCAACAACAGTATGAGTAGGTAGAAGTACACGTAACATGTATTCATACTGGGGCAATCGCTTTAACCAGATAGATCGTTTCAACTCTATGTAGGTTCAACTGTATTCGGAAAGAAACAATTTATTTAGTAAGGCCTTCGCAATCGAGCTTCACCTCTACAATATGACGTTTTTGCAGATGTTCTTCGTACATTGTAGAAATTAAATTTGCGGATTCAGTCGCGTATACAACACTCCCAAACTTCTTCTTATACTCGACGTTTCGGTCGCTTTCCAGCTACCGTGGTCACGGGCAGACAAATTCGATGATGTTCAGCCTGGTCTTATATAGCTGAATCAGAAGAAAACCCTAGTGCGATGTTAACTACTATACAAGGTATAAGAAGAAGTTTGGGAGTGTTGTATACGCGATAGAATCCGCAAATTTAAATACTACACTCTACAATATGGTTTTAGTCCCATCAGTAAAAAACCATGTAAGTATCTGAATATTTTGATAATTATTTAAGTATTGACATATTTATAGGTATATCTATAAAATCTAGAATCCCTTCACTTTTGGTTTTTATCTTCATATTTCGTTTTGATTTATGACTCGTATACCCACTCAAGTTACAACACTAATATATTATATGCTCCAACTTTTTAGTGGAGTGTAATTGCAATTTGAAACTTTACGTCTGAAAAAAGATAACGTCGCACATTATGTTTGGATTTACATCAAAGAGTTTGAAAGACGTTCCATTTTTCCCTATTGCCTTATAAAAACTTTGTTTGTTGTTACTTGTTGATACACTCATGACTGGATGAATAATTTTTAATATGATATAACTACTTTACGCGGTTTTATTCGCGTAAATTCCGAACCCTTATGAATGTCAAAGTTCCCTATAATGTTTCCCCTAGTTTCGTATTCACTGGGCTAGGCTGGGGGCCTGAGAGTAACCTATTTTTTGCTGTAACTGTGAAATAAGCGAGATATTAAAAAAAAATGTACCTACAGACCTTCTTATGACTGAGATAGAAAAAAGTTTTAACGACCCTTTATGACGTCAATAAAATCCGCGATTCACCGTTATGTAAGTAAATTTTCCATGAAAAGTTGTACTTATTATTTGTTTAGTAGTTGCCTCAATTGATCATCTAAATAATTAAGTTTTTTTACCGTAAAGCATAACAATATAGTAACATCAGACACATCGGAGCCGGAGGTACCACAAACAGGTTCTACCTGCACTCAAAAAATAAACACTTATCAAATACTCTGTACTTTTTAAGACGTAATAAAACCATCTCTTACATTCCCTTCCTTCTTATTGCATGGTACAAAGTCATTGTCCCCTCGAATTGACAAATTTCCTTGTAAAAATGTCTCCATAGCCGACATCAACAGGTGGTAGACGAGGCACGAAAAATAAGTGAGGTAATATCGCGTCATGACTAAACCCCTGCTCGACAAAGCTAGCGCAGTGATTGATATGATACGACGAGATATATGTTATGAAAATACCCGCATTTTTCACAATATTAAGCTCTTTGAAAATATGCCGAGAGGAAATATCTTTTATGAAATACAGATCGTAAAGTATGTTACTATATTCAATTACTTTTTTGTCTTTGTTAAGTCAAAGTTATAGTCGATAAAATTTGGATCGTCAAATTGCAGATAAAACAGCTATTTATTTTGTACTATATAATCTTGGAGCATATGTAATTGCGCGCCTTGTGCAGGCGCGTGCATTTAGCTAATTACGGCTTCGTTTGGAATCGGACCAATGGGGACGCCTACGTCATGCGCATGAGTAGTGATTGGCCACCGCGGCCAGGACGACGGGGCACTCGCGCCCTCGCGCCATCTTTACTATTGTCTTGTAATTTTGTAATTTTTGTAATCGCAATCGAATCAATAAACGGAACATACGTTACACCAAAAATCCTCGAATTTTCTTGCCTCCAATTCCGCAACATAACATATAAGTTTAAACTATCTTATGACAGAAAATATACCTATATTTTCATATCCACATACATATATCTCTTAAGCTGAAGTGAAGGAGCTCCAGGTAGTCAAAACTTAAGCTAACGCTAGTTTATAGGTGCTAAACGCACTGACGTATTACTCAAACATAAAATATTGACTGATTAGATATATCATGTGATAAGGCCTTGTCAATAGATGTGTGTAACAGAGTTAAAGTCGTTAAACGTCTAGAAAAACGTTCTGATTTTAGTACCTATGAGTTTCAGTTCAGGGATGCAGTCATCATCATCATCATCATCATTTCATCCAAAAGACCTCCATTGCTGGACAAAGGGCTTCCCCAAATATTTTTTTTATATAATGGAAATGGCAAACAACGATGCAGTTCACATTGACGTTAAGACATCCACACAAAGGCCAAGGTCAAAATGCAGATGCGTTAACGCTCCTGAGGCCTAAGGTGTTATGCCTCCGAGCAGATACAAGGCCGTACATTACCACCTGACCGGAACACGATAGTGCTGTACACTACCATTTGATTACCAGATTGCCAACGAACGCTCCTGGGCCGGCCTCATCCAGCGATTGCGTACAACCTTCACCAGGTCGTCGGTCCACCTCATGGGAGGCGTAATACAGAAACGTTGAATTAATTAAGTCGGTAAAAACAAAAGCTCTGAAAGAAACAAGATAAGTAAAACACGGAAAACAATCTGATTGAGTTTATTCCGTTCCAGTCCAGTTCTAAGAAATGTCTGTCGGAGCGATGAATAAAACTCTAACTACTTATTTTTAGAAAAGTTGTTTATCCGCTGGTTTCGATGAAATAAATGAAGTACAAAAAATATATATTATTACGATATTTTATAATAATGATATGCAGGAATTAGATTTAGACAAATACTGGCTGCTGTTTATAGGTAAGTAAGTAAGCATAAGTCCCGCCCAATGTTTCCATTTTTCTATAAACTCTAAAATAAGTACATTGCTTTCGGATGCGTGATTGCAAAAAATGCAATAAAAGCTATGATCTAAACATGTAATTGCTGGTGGGTGTAATTGCTACCCACTGCGATCGCCAATCCGCTTGCCAAGCGTGGCGATTATGGCATATTCTTCTCTAATGACGCAACAACACTGTTGTGGGCGTCTTTGGGGAAGACTTCGTTCAGCTGTGGACATCTTTCAGCTGGAGTGAGATGATGACGGTCTTAGAAGTGGCAATTGAAACCTCTCGTTAATATGTAGATGTCTTAATTTTGCAATAAGTATTCAGTACTACAGTACCTACAGTACAGTAGCAGCGCGCATGGCCCGGCTGGTGTAGATCGTAAGCAATCTACTAGGTTAAGCCATACGGGCGCGGTCGGGTAGTGTGATGGGTGACCGCTAGTGGCAAATAAAAAAATGCGCGTTTCCGTGCTTCGGAGTACTCGTTATGCCGTCGGTCGTTAAACCTTGTCAAAGTCCTTATGGGTGGTTTGAAAACATCCGACAGCGGGTTGGCCACTAACCCACCCACCTCCACCAATCCGCATTGGAGCAGCGTGGTGGAGTTAGCTCCAGGCCTCCTCCCAAAAAAGGGGAGAGACTCGTGCCCAGCAGTGGGACGTATAATGGGTTGCCATTATTATTCAGTACTATTCAGTTATGAGAATGTAATTTGAACCGTTTCATAGCAAAAGACAAAGTTGATAAGGCGCTGTAGATTTTATTAATTTTCTCCAAATAAATTATCATCTCTTTATTTCGTTAAACATCTTATAAGCAACTTTCTCATAGTTGCTTACCATATCTAAATAAATCCTTATTCCTTCACATATTAAAATAAGTTTTCGTCGACACACGAATGTCTAAGTATAAATTGCAAAACTGAATACATTTCGGAACATTCAGGATTGTCAACTTCCATGGCCCTCAATAAGTTTAATTGATTTCCAGCGATCCCAGTACCGTGGAATCTGTTCCCCGTCACACCTTAAAATTACTCTCGACCCAATCTATTTGGCTGGTATATACTCGTATTCCATTTAATTTTCTTCTATAACAGGAAGGAATGTTAAATAATATCAATTTCAGAGACGGAAAAAGCTATGCATATCGTTCTTTGTTATTTAGTAGATAGGTAAGATCATAGTAATTATTTTTCAAGAGATACAAAAGTTCTTTAGAACTCCAACAAAATATTTCGTATCATACATAGGTTTTATGGTATTAATTGGAGACAATATGATTTTGAAATTGGTATCCTCTATAAACCAGCAAGTCTACGAAGTATCGAATAGTAATGTTCTGCACTATCGATGGTACTGCACTATGTAATCGTATGACCTCCATATTCCCGAGGTAAAATAAAACCAAAGCACGACAACGTATATCTGCATTTTGACTGCTAGAGAGGTGTTGGTGTAAATATCTATACATCTATAGGATGCAATATGCGCTTGCCATTTTTAAAGATATGAACTGTATGCTTGTTTGTGCCTTTCATTACATAAACAGGTACTGGTATGGAAAAGTTCGCATTCGTGTTAAACACTAGATTAAATATATTTGATTGAATAATGATAATATGAATAACTATTCACAACGGTAAGTTACCTATATTTACAATATAGGCCTGCATATAATTTCAATATTTAAATGTAACATTGCTTAAATAACTATCTTGAACTTGAGTGAACTATCATAAACATGTGATAACAACATTACATTTATAAGAAAACATTTATGAACCTGAAAATATCAACAATCGATATTTTCCGCAAAAAAACGTGAAATGCCATTTACACGGCATTAAAATCACATTCGTCGTAGTGTGTCTACTCGTAATATCCAAATATGTACGAAAAATAAAACTCAATACGAGGATGAGCCAGTCGACTGCCCGGAAAACATGCTACAGGCTGTTGTAACGAAGCTCTGCCAGGAAATACGACACACGAACTGCTTGACTATCCACCTACCGACAACGTATAAGCAGATATATCAGAGAAATGCATGATAATTTGGAAAATTTAAGAAAATCTGAATGAAAAAAAAAGACTGTAGTGTCCCTTGTCCCCACGACATTATAACTATGAAAATACGTATTATATAGTTTTAGCCTTAGCACACTTATACGTTGTTTAGACTGTGGGTTTGCAGTGAAATATGTTTCATACGCTTTTAGAAGGGAGGAATTATTTGTGCAGGACCAAAAAAAGTACCTACTATTCAAGAAAAGTCCAGCTACGAATTGAAACGGGAGCCTGCCTTATATAACAGACCTACATATAATTTTAATATAATACAATCATTAAGGGAACAGCGACATCTTAACGATATTGTATAAACTGCAAAGTCTATCATATCGGTTGTATAGCTATTTATTAGTTATCAATGGATGTCGTTCACCGACCCTAAATCGGTTAAAAATCAAAAAGGGAAAACAAATATTTGACGGATCGGTTTGGGACTTCAGTAGCTTAGTGGTAAAGCGGCTGGACTGGTTATCCTGAGGTCGCAGGTTGAATTCCTGCCCGAAGTCAAATTTTTCTTTCCGTTTTTTCTTTATTAATTTCTAAATTTCACTCGCATGTGTTATTGCGAAAAATAAATAGTATAATAATTTTAATACTTTACGATATCACTGCTTCATGAAAATTAATACGTTATGCAAATTTATTTCTTTACTCGTATCCGATTTTTTTATAATTTTCGATGTATCCAAACTCTAAGAAAACGTTTTGAAAGACTAAAATATCAACAAACATATTTTCGCAGCAGAAAAATGTGAAATGCCATTTCCACAGCATTAAAATCATATTTGTCGTGGCGTGCAATATCCAAATGTGTACGAAAAATAAAACTCAGTGCTAGGTGAGGCCAATCTACTGCCCGGAAAACATCCTGCTTCAGCTGTAACGAAGCTTTTTCATGAGGCACCGGGAAATACGACATACGAACTTGTTGACTTGACTATCCACCAACCGACAACGTATAAACAGATATACTCGTATTATCACGGACATAAATCACAAATATGCATAACAATTTGGACAATTTAAGGAAATTTGAATTTGAAAAAGACTCTAGTGTAGGTATAGTCCCCAGCAAGAAATATTACAAATTGACTTTAGGAAATAATGAAATCCGATTGGTTAATCAAACACATCTCCTCTAGTCTCCTCTCCTCTCCGCTTTGGTGAATACCGGGCCTTATTCAGTTTTTTGATTTATTGATGGGTCAATGGGTCGATTTCACTCCACGGAGTTCAAATTATCACTTTATTCTTCAAATGAATCTTCTACCTTGTCCAACACTTCCGGACACACATCAATTTTGACCCTCATTGAGCAACATAATAATCAAGCAAAGATATGTCTTCTATTTCACGAGCGGACTTCGTAAGGCGGTTCTTGTCAACATTGTGGTCTTTTTAAGTATAATACAGAATGGCGTATTAATCCTTCAAGGATCGTACGGCCACCGGCGGTGAGACACAATTGAATTTCAATTGACATATTTTTCTCGTGCCTGGAGAGATTAAATAATGAAGCACAAAAACAAAATGTGCTCGTTGCACTTACGAAAATTGTACACTATTAGTCGTTCGGAGTCCGTTGGACACCAAACACCTGTTAGGGAACACCGTTGCACGAACCGAACACTGAGTTTAGGGAAAGGTGAGCTAGGAAGATACTAGAACGTACTGCCGCGGAAGTGTAATATTTGCAAAAGTATGACATGACACAAACAACATCGCTTAGCGCAACTAATGAAAGGTTGATTACATTTGGGTAACGTTATTATTGGTGTTGATGTTTCGATTAATCAGGCTGTTAAATTTCACTATTAGTTATAGTTTTTTAGAGATTAGGTACTCGTACGTTACACGTTATCGTTTTCGAAAATTTTTGAAAATACACTTATAAAATAACAATTTACTGTTATTTTACCAAACGAATATCTACTTGGAGTAGTACCAAGTAGATATTCGATAGATATAATAGGTTAACAAAATAAGAAAGTGAAGTAAATTGCGAAGCTAATCATAGGGCGTCGGATATCAAACGCCTTTTGACCCTTCCCAAAATAAGTAGATTATGGACAAATTAGGAGAAAAACAATTTCTCGCAATTCAAGAAATACTAGAAGACTGTTTGTACAGTTCTGAGTAATATTACATGGTTGCAGAGGCCCAGGAAGACCAAGGCTGACCTACCATGACCAAATAGGTCGAATTCTGTCTGATGGTGGGGTCAAAAGTCTTAGGAATCGGCGTGCATGTATGAAGAGAATGATGAAGGTAGACGAGGCACGAGAGGTTTGTCAGAACCGGGATGTCTGGCGCTCTACACTCTCTGCCTACCCCGTTAGGGACCTGGCGTGAAGATACATACATACATTACATGATACACGTGACGAAAATGAATGACATTTTTTATGACCACACTTACGGCCACATAGGTACGACAAATTTTATACTTAGACCAAAATATAACACAATGCGTCACTAACCACATAGGTATATACACAGGTACCTACTCCTACACTTTTGAACTAAAATTATCTTACAATTAGGTACTATTAGAAATTGTAATTAATTCAGAGTTTCTAATACGAAAATGTGTGAAATTATTACGACTGTCCCTTTTAAGTCGGTTTTTGAAAAAGAGATTCTTCCATCCTAAACATATAATAAAACAGTAAAATCCGCGTGTCTGTACATTGTATATATTTACGAAAAACCAATTGCGGGCGATGTGAAAATAGTATTAGAACACTTTTCAATGATTTTTAATTTTTTTGTCTGTCTGTTTGTCCCTTTGTTCAGGCTAATCTCCGAAGATACTGGACGGATTCGAATGAAACTTTTGTGGTGTATAGATACTAAGCCTGGCCAACATTTAGGCTACTTTTTACATACTCATTCCCACGGGAATCTCTACATTTAATTTCATTTTCCTATACTAAGTCCGTATTTATCAAACCTTTGACACATTATTTCATTGTGAGGCAATACGAAGTTTGCCGGGTCAGCTAGTATCTTACATATTTTAGTATTTTTACTGTCAAGACAAACTTTGGCAAAGCAAACTGAGATAAGGTTCATATTTTTAACCGTCTAAATTGACTTTGAAGTGCTCTACTGTAAAAACTTTAATCTTACAGAGCCGACAATGTTAACTATTCTTTACTTCTGGTGGAATTGTGTGGCATAAATATACCACCTTAAAGTTCATTCTAATTTTAATATGTATTTATAACAAATCTTAAGAAGATCAAATAGTTCAATAAAGTATAGATTGATGTGCCTAAGTGAATTGCCGATAACCGACTATAAAGACATTTCAGTACCTACAATTTATTAATAGATTATTATTATTCTCACCTTTACACTTTAGATATCACCGCGCCAGCCTATCTGTATTATTTATTCACCTTCTATTATATTTTATACTGTAAATAATTTACGAAACTCATTTTAGAATAATTTTACGCGTAGAAATCAAATAATCGCCTTTGAATGTTATAAATGATACAAAAATATGTACAGCAAATAATACTAATACCTACTTAGGCATATTATTCAACACTATGATATTTAATTTATTGCTGGAACCTAGTGCGTAGGTATTAAGTATACCTACTTATAAATATGAATTATACTTAATACGAACTGCGTTTACGCAAAATGTATTCACACGTATTTATTTGACGACCCGGTTAGTCCAGCGGTGTGAGATGACCGTTTGACTCGAAGGGTCGCGGGTTCGATCCCTGCACCGGGACGCACCAAATATTTGTATGGCCTACAGATATTTATTTCGGGTCTGGGTGTTTGTGTATGTGTTGTATGTGTACACCCATGACACCGGTTTATACCTACTGTGAGGCTGTGAGTGTAAGCGTATTTTATTTTATTCATTTATTTAACAAAAACGTAAATTATGTCAAAATTAAATGTTTTACAGAGCTTATGAAATTAACGTAATTCTTTGAAAATATTTTCAAACCTCGGACTGTCAGTGAGAGGCTTCCTAATTGAAAAAAAAAACAGTATGATTTATTCCACGAACCAAATTTCAGACCACAAAGTAGATATTGGCGTATTTTCTCTGACCCAGCAAAACATTCGTTATTTATTAGTTAGTACTACTCTATATTGCGCTCTTAAAACTGTGCTTATTATTTGTGTTGACACCAACTTGCTTTTTGCAACTTTACTTGAAAAGAAATAAACATTTTATTATTTAAGAAAAGTAGTTCCTACGTCTTATCTAAATTAGCATATACCTAACTAAAACTAAAGAAACAAAAATATTAACACGTGTGTTGCTGAAAACTTTTAATTTTGAATTTCACCGTAATACCGAAGTGAACGAAATTCTTTGGACATATTTCCAAACATCATGAATGAGAGGCTTCCTAATAAAAACCAAATAAAAAACAATACCGATACGGATCGAATTCTGAGACCTGAAAGAATAAGAGTACTGGCGTATTTTTATTTTTACCCGAAACAGTTAACACAAACAAACAAGACTGTACTTATATAAATGTTTTGTTATTAACAATAAATGCTGTCTAGTCTTAGTATGATACACAGAAAATAACTACCTTAAACTAAAGAAGCTGAAACTATTGAAAATCTGTAATGTAAACTTTTGCGTTGAGATTGAATTACGATAGGTATCTATGTAGTGTCGATTGAGCCTTTGATAATCATGTGAAAGCAACAAAACGAATAAAACTAAAGGCTTAGGTGAGCTCGATCGGCATCAGGCTAACGAACCGCCTTTACTGTGGCCGCGTCAAAATTGATATCCACTGGGTACCTTCATCTGATTTTATTGATGGCCGCGCCGTGGGAGATAGTATTGTTTATTTTATTAGGTGCACTTGCAGCTTGCACTGATGAGATTTTATTTTATGAAGTAGTGCTTTCATTGAAGGATTTGGCATAAAATACATTTTTGTCAAAAAAAATTGGGATGTGATGTAAAAACTGATCAGTGAACTATTTTTTTTGGACATACGCACATTCTCATGTACCATGTACCATGTGCAAAAGGGGGCAAGTGAGAGTTTTCTAATAAAAAAATACACAATTGGTTTCTCAAATCGAATTCGATTGTGATGATTGTTGAGTCCCTTTCAGACCTAAAACTTACATAATTTTTCCAAGCCACAAATAAATAATTCTAATATTTATTGTTTCGCAATAACGCTTGCGAGTAACCGGCGAATCGTGGGTGTTTGCATGTATGCTTGGATGCATGCATTTCCTCACCATCACCTCTAACTTCACGCCTGTAATCCCCGAAGGGGTAGGCCCTTCGGGGTTTAAAGGCGTGAAGTTAGGTAAATGTATTACGTCGTTTAACAATTTTTTATTTTTTATTTTGGTTAACCGTTTATTTAATAAGTTTATTATTGCTAAAATGAGTTGCTACAAACCTTAGATTACAAAATTTAACAACTTGGCTTATTTGGCGGCACCCGCAACTCTGTTCAATTAATTTGAGAAAACATAATAAGTAGGTATCATTTATGAAACGCAACTAATGCAGGAATAAGAATGAACACAGTTCAGACGTTAAGCTTGAATTTTTAAATGTACGCTTGACTTGTGTATTTGACTATTGTAAATTCAAAATGTATAGAAAAATAAATAAATACCGCCCTTGAAACCACTGGTCTATAATTAATAGTTTCAGGAATATCACCATAATAGAGTGCAACAAAGTGCAAGTTATGAAATAATTCAAAATGGCTCTCATACAAAACCGTATATGATTGTGACCAGTAAATCAATGAAGAATTCTTGAAACCCTAAAATATCTTCATTTAAATTGCGTTTTTGTAAATAGTTTGTTTATTAAAAGTTGTTGGGATTTATACAATACAAAGAATCGAAAAGCGTAAGTTTGAATCTTTAATTAAAGCGTTCTTCATTATTTTTTGTAATGTTGAAACACTTTTATCTTATCTTATATATATAAAAATCAATTGCTGTTCGTTAGTCTCGCTAAAAGTCGAGAACGGCTGAACCGATTTGGCTAATTTTGGTTTTTAATTATTTTTGGAAGTCCAGGGAAGGTTTAAAAGGTAAGAAAATATGAAGAAATTGAAGGGAAACAGTGAAAACCACAATTTTTTTCCCCATACAAATAGTCCGCATCTATTAAACCTTTGGTGCCTTTGACACATTATTTCATTGTGAGGCAATACGAAATTTGCCGGGTCAGCTAGTCTCTTATAAAAGTGCACCGATTTTAATAAGTTTTATACATATAGGTACATTTTATTTCGATGTTCCTTTCGGACTATGTAACTTAAAACAGTAAATGAATACCTCGTAACATACCCTATTGTTTGAGTAAGATAAGAGACCTATTTTTCCAGCAAATGTTCTGCAACAGCAATATTTCGCAATTGAAAAGTATTTTGGATAACTGCCAAGAATTTCGTCGTACCCATACATATCTGGATAATAATAGACATCTCAGAAAAACTAGGAACTCTGTAGTTGTGATAGGTGCCTGATTTCACAATTTTTTTTATATACACCATATAGCAGTGGTTTTTCCGCAGCAAAACGAGATTGTCTTGGTAGTAACCATTGATCTATAAAATTCGTTATTTATTAGTTACTAACTTTTGCCCGCTGCTTTGTCTTACGTGTCACAATGATACGAGTATGTATACTCTACCTGTGTACAATTTTCATCGAAATCCGACAAGTCGCAACGCGATTGAGGGACAAACAAACATCCATACTTTCACACTCATAATAGTATTAACTCAAGATTTGAAACTTCAGTATTCTTATGTTTCGATTATACTAATGGGACTTCGGTAGCTTATTGCCTCCGGTGGCAATCGCCGCGGGGGCAACTGGGAATAATTCCTTAGTGGTAAAGCGACTGGACTGGTTATCCTGAGGTCGCAGGTTCGATTCATGCCCGAAGTAAAATTTTTCTTTCCGTCATCTTTAAATTCTTAAGTTCACTCCCATGTGTTATTGCGAAAAATAAATATTACAGTTATACTAATGAAGGCAAATTAAAATGAATTGAGTAACATTGCAAGTAAAAGCTAATATTTTAAGAACGTTAAATAAATCAGTCTTATAAATGTGCTGAAAGTAAAGTAAGTAATGTATACTAAAAGGTTTGTAAGACTTTCCCTTTTTCGTATTATTTAATAGACAAAGTTATATTATTCTTCGATATTCAAAGTTGGGAAATATGTTAATAAATGTATATTACACAGGCAACACTCTTAGAGCATTAAACATAAATCTTCTGATAATGTTACGGAAAATCAATGTGCCTTTTTAGATTATTTGTATGCCTGTGGGTCATGCAAATATAGTATTCGGTGCTGGAATCGAACCCGTTACCCCTTGCTAGCAGTATATAATTAGTGCTGCACTAATCAATCTCTTGACGTGAATCGTAAACTGTTAAAATTCTTAATGAGTCAATCTGATACCCCTAATTGTAGTATATGTGGTAAAGTGGAAGACGTATACCATATTTTGGTTGAATGTGTTCGAGGTGAGGCTCATCGCAGGGCTTCATTAGAAATAGGACATTGCAACAGTGTCCTGGCAGATCCTACTACGGATGACGCCAGAATACTGTTGCAACTATATCAATTGTCAATGAGCTAATGTTGTTTAATTATTTTTTTAAATGAAGAATGTAATTCATGTGAACGTATAGAGCGTCATGGTCTTTGACCAAGCTCTTTAAATGCAGATTAAAAAAAAAAAAAAAATCGTAAACTGTAACTAGTAACTTCAGCCGTTTTCATTAATTTCTTCCATTCACATACATACTCTCTTTATTTTGTGTCTCAGACAGCCGTTCGTTAATAATCGAATTCCTAAATTCACTAATTGTATTTAATTACCATTAAATTAAATTCACTTATTTTATTGTTTTAAATTTGGAATACTGGATAATATTCATATACTTAGTTTATAATTGACTGTTGATTGACCTCACCTGTAGGTAGAGTCAGAAAGTCGAATCTTTGAAATCGTCGTGCACGTATTTATATTATGTGTAATAGTTGGTATATTTGACGTGTACATACAACAAGAAATAAAAATGAAAATGATATATATATCTTTTTTGACGTTTAACAAGTAGCATTCAAAAACCACAGTGCAAAAAAAGATTAAAGGGTATATAAATATTAACATTTACCATTTAAGTATATTATATTACACTACACAGAAACCTACCTATTGTAAAAATAAAGAGTCCTATTTATTGCAGACAGATGCTATGATCCAACGTTTATAGTATACTCATCGATGTATTAAGACAACGTCAACTCATTCAATTAGCTACAGATTGAGTATGCGATCGCTTTGATTGGCTCTAGAGCAGCCAATTTGTCCAACCACGAACATTTTATGGGCACGTGCGTTTTATTATCTCTCTGCTTAGAATTATGCTTATTTGTGCCCCCACACCTGCGATTCGCGTTTATTTATCTGGCCCTACCTTTATTCAACACGTAGGTATTGAATTTTAACATGATAGAATTTTCAGCTTACTGTAGGTATGTATACCGAAAATTATATTTACTCATTAGGTACTTAAATATGTAAATACTAGTTATTTCCCCTGACTTCGTTCGTTGACATGTGCAATCCGGAACAAAAAGGACGCGACTTGCATACAAACTTTCGTACCCTCTGAGAGTTGATTTTTGAAAAGTAACCTATTTTAGACCCTTGGTCTTCAAAAATTTTTTTATTCATAACTACAAAGATCCTTTCTCATTTATATCTCGTATGTACATATGTACTTACACACAGTTTAATTAGAGTTTTAGTATAAATGTAAAGAAAACATATTAAATTGTTCCTTACTACCGCTTCATTTTTTTCTGTGACGCGTGTACAAATAAATATAAAGACTATAGAGCAACAGGAGTCAGCACCACGTTGTTTTGTTGTACAGACAGACTAAAATAAAACTAAAAAATCATTTTGGCATCAGCTACCCCTTTAAAAACCCCTCTTAATTTCTTCTTTCTTTTATGTAATAAAAGTGGCTAACAAGCATGCAGTTCACATCATGTTAAGTGATGACTGCAGCCTATAGACAGTTACACAATGACCAGAGTTCAAAATGCAGATGCGTTGCCACTCCTGAAGCTTAAGGTGTTATGCCTCTGTGGCGGAAATTACAGGGCCGTACATTACCACCTGACCGGAACACGATAGTGCTGAACATTACCATTTAGCGGCAAGTATATTAGGTAATGTGGTGGTGCCTACGCCCGCGAGCTCCGTCACTGTAGCTCTACCACCAGTAAAACAGACAAACATAGACTGTAATTGGACTTTGAACAGACAACGTCCAATTACAGTTTTATTATATGTACCTATAGAAGTTTACACGGGAAAGCATTTTCTACTCTGATATCAGCATTATTTTGCTCTGAAATAACGACGTTGAAGATATAATTTATAACTTCAAGAGAATTTCACATTTTGACGAATTGCCTATTTATTTCGTTCGAAATCCTAATCTACGAGTATCATCGGATTATGAAAATACTTTTCTTGTGTAAAAATTCGCTGACTCATAATTTACGCCAATTTAAAAAGTTAATCATAATTAACAATATTTTGTCGATGTTATTATTAAGTTGATACAATTGACTGATTTCATCGTTAACGTAATAACGTGTTTTTGATTATATTATTTAACTAGCTGTGCCCGCGACTTCGTCCCCGTGAGATTTTATGATTGTTCAGTACCTACCCAGACGAAGTCGTGAGCGCAACTAGTATAAAAGTATCCTTAGTTACTCGTTATTACATAAGCTATTTGCCAGTGAAAGTCCCGTCAAAATCAGTAAGCCGTTCCCGAGATTAGCGGAAACAAACAGACAGACAGACAAAAATTGAAAAAAATGTTGTTTTGGTATATGTAACGTGTATACATACTTATGCACTTAGTAAAAAGCGGTTATTTTTATACTACAAACATACACTCCAATTATATTTATTTGTATAGATGGGTTAGCCGATTATATCATTCAAGACCACATTCGATTCGATGCTGCAGATAATCGGTTGTGGTCTTATTTTAAAGAGCTCCAGCCGTTGATATACAAATAAATATATTATATATTAAAAAATGTGTGGAATAAACGCGAAGTTTCGCGGGTTGGAGCTATAACATAAAAAGTAATAATTGTTACAATTATTACTTGATGTGTTCTGAGGATTTCGCGAGCTACACTCATTGAAATAAAACTATTTTTACGGAACTATCTCGCGTACAATTGATTTCGTAAGCGCCCTGCGTAGCATTTAGGATTAACGCATCTGTTTTGCGTTAATCCTGAATGCTACGCAAGACACTTATGGTATTTTGAGGTCTCGCAGACCAACTGGACGGCTGGGATTTAATTTTACAAAGTATCCCATAATGTTGATAATCGCCACTCAGAAGATCTCTATTTTTAATTTCAATAGCCTCTTTAACAAGTATCTATTTAGGTTAGATATTAAAATTTATTTTAGTTTAATATGCAAAGGATTAATCCGTAAAATAAGTTTTATTTCATAATTATTATTATACTTGAATAAATAAAAAAATGTTAATATCACAAAGTAAGGAAATATTAAAAATTGAACAAAAACTCTGATATTAATAGGCATCATCTTTGTGATGCAGCATTTTGAACTAATTTGGGACAGTTACACATTAGAGGCGCGAAATATTATGAACTGATATAAACCTTGACTTGTTGCCGAGCTTGGAGCCATTACATAAATTTGTCTTGAACGAGACTGAAAATTACATTAACGAAACCCTCATTCCATTCGAATCACTACCCTAAATCATCCTCAAGGAACAGTTGTGTATTCGTTGCAATCTGACGAAAGATTATATGGATACAACTCTTATATATTTTTCTTCTTTGGCGTAAGAAGTTCTATATTAATAACATTTTACTAGTCTTAGATATACAGTAGGAAGATAATTTCAGCGCAAGGTTTTAGGCACTCTCGCTTAACATAATCGTTCTGTCTCTAAATGCTAGTTTCTAATGACGGAACTAGAGGTCATAGTCATAAAAAAGATATTTGACCTCAAGGTAAAATTATATCCAATAAAAGCAGTGCTATAAGTAAAAATAAAATAATTACTCCAATAATTCAAGTATATTTTAAATTAAATGATTCATAATAAATTCCTCGTCCAATATGAATATAAATACAAATAAAAAAAATGGCACCACCGCATTACCTAATATACCTATGATAGAGTTCAGCGATATCATGTTCCTGTTAGGTTGTAAGTCAGTCACAGTCTACATTGAAATCTCTATTTTTTATGTAAGTAGATGTTTATAGGCTACAATATTCACTTACCATCAATGTGAACGCGCGCTTGGCCCAGCGGCTGGTGTAGATCGTAAGCGATCTGCTCGATTAAGCACTACGGGCGCGGTCGTGTAGTGTGATGCGTGACCGCTAGTGGCAAATTAAATGCGCGTTTCCGTGCTTTGGAGGGCACGTTAAGCCGTCGGTCCCGGTTGCTATCGATGGATAGCAGTCGTTTAACCTTGTCGGAGGCCTTATGCGCGGTTTGAAAACATCCGGCAGTGGGTTGGCCACTAACCCACCCACCTCCACCAATCCGCATTGGAGCAGCGTGGTGGAGTAAGCTCCAAGCCTCCCCCCAAAAAGGGGAGAGACTCGTGCCCAGCAGTGGGACGTATAATGGGTTGCCATTATTTATTTATTATTATCAATGTGAACTGTATGCTTGGTTGCCACTTTCATGCGACATAAAAAAGGGCTACCGTTTTCTGGTTAGATGATAATGTACAGCCATGTTATTTTAGAGACAAATATTAAGGTCTAGGATGTAGCGCATGATGATGCACACAAATGATAAAACAAAACTAGGTAGAAATAAAATTAAATGACAACGAAAAACGTTAGACAGCGGCACATGCTTTCATGTTGCTTTTCTAGGGTAGTCTAGAAGGGCAATGCAATTTGTCTGTCTTGATATTGCAAGTTACAGCTTGAAGAATGTGGTACTGTAGCTAGTTAGAATATTAATCACTTGATTTTTAATAATCTACCATTTGTTTTATTATATAGGTATATGAAGCACTTTTACGAGGCTTTATATATAGTGTAAAACTTTCATTCTTAATCATTATAAAATAAATAGATATTTGGATTTCTACAAAAAAAGAACCCCACGAACTTAAGAATAAATTCCTCTAGTATTAATTATGTTTTATGCAATTTTTAAGGATATATCTAATCATTCACAACCTTTTCTAGACTTCTAGAGGATATTGTGCTGATTGTTTTTAAATACAGTAGGTTTAGACTTAAAAACGGAAAAGGAACGGAACTTATATTTTAAATATTTTATTGTACATATTGCATAGTTGTTTTGAAATGTCGGTGCTCTTCAACTCGGTCATCGTCACAGAGGTAACGTCTGAAATATACTGGTGGTAGAGCTCCAGTGACGGAGTTCGCGGGTTACCTAATATACTAATATACTTGCCGCTAAATGGTAGTGTTCAGCACAATCGTGTTCCGGTCAGGTGGTAATGTACGGCTCTGTAATTTCCGGCACAGAGGCATAACATCTTAGGCCAAAACGCATCTGCATTTTGACCTTGGTCTTTGTGTGGGTGTCTTTAGGTTGCAGTCATCACTTAACATCAATGTGAACTGCATGCTTGTTTAGCACTTCCATTACATAAAAAAAATAATAAGGTAAGGATAAATGTTTGCACTTCAAATATATTAAACGGGTTACATTTTTTTTTCTATGTTGCTTTAAATTCAATCTTAAAATAAATTTAACAGATTAGATATGTGCTTTTCAGATTTCGAGAGCTGCACTTTTCTCCTTGAAATAATTTATTTATGAGTGTATTTCGCGTATTTTAAGCTAAAATTATTTTTAAAATGCACCCGACCAACGTTTTGACGGTCGTTTTTTTGTCTGCCCGATGTCGGGTTCATTTTAAAAATAATTTTGGTTTATTTGATTTAAAAAACAGTTATATCACAGTTTTTTTCTAAAAAAAATCCTTTTAAATAAAGTCACTCTATAGTATGATATAAATTGCATGATTTTACAAATTACTTGGATCACAAAAAGTAAACATTACAGGGTTGTTGGTTGGGGGGCGAAAGGTCATCAAATAATAGCAACCCGTGTCACCCAAAGAGTATGTCCTCCTTATCCTGAGGGACACACACATCAACGAGGCGTTTCCATAATTTTGTTAGGAAAATTAAATCCAAGAGGCGCCTAGCCGCAGAAATGTGGCTTGCAAGAACAGCGAAGACGGCGACCATTCTGACAAACGAACCAATGAGATTTTGAACATCGCTGTTTATCATTTTGTAATTGGAACTCCGCCATTACATTCCTTGTGTGAAAAGTTAATATTCGTAACAATTTCACCTAACTTAATTGATAATTTATTTTAATAATCCTTCAAGGAATAATATCTAGCATGAATTTACAAATAATTTAATGGTTTTAAGAAATTATATTTAACATAAAATTACTAAGTAATACAGATTCAAAATAAGTTATATTCTTCCTAAAGATATCTTGAACACGGATTACTTTCAGATAATGTCTATCAATCAAAAAGTTTTGATAATGGCAATTCAAAATACATTTTATCCGATAAGCTCCCAAGATCTGTCCAAATCACTGTGCTTTATTTATGAAGGGAATCCTACGAATATCTATGATATTAATGAATGTGGATTTACTTTACATTATACTTTGATAATTCTAAAAAAAAAATGTTTCATTACTTAAATAAGCTCACAAAGAAAACATCAAAATGATTATGAAATAATTTGTAAGTCAGCAAAAACTTGACTCTCCAAATCCAATTATAACTGAATTTACAACTAAACAATGTCTGATAAAACACCAAACGTTGCTGACGATTTTTGTACACCAAATATTTTTTTGCACATTAGGAATAAAAATATTTTGAAACCTATAAATGGGTATCATTTTATTGTCATGTATATTATATATTGATGTCAAATTATTATGCATACCTAATAATAGATAAAAGAAGATTATTAAACACTTTAAAATTATTAAACACTAGCTGACCCGGCAAACTTCGTATTGCCTCGGAATGAAATAATGTGTCAAAGGTTTGAAAGGACTATTTGTATTGGAAAATGAAATTGTTGATGAATGAAGAGAATGATGAAAGTAGACGAGGCACGAGAGGTTTGTCAGAACCGGGATATCTGGCGCTCTACACTCTCTGCCTACCCCGTTAGGGACCTGGCGTGAAGATACATACATACAAGTTTTCATATTTTTTCACCTTTTAAACCTTCCCTGGACTTCCGAAGAGAATTCAAAACCAAAATCAGCCAGACCGGACGGACCTTACCTTACGAATAGCAATTGATTTTTATATATATATAGATATAGATTAAAGTATTGTAGACATTTTATTTGTAAGCAGAATAAAAGTGAGTTACTACATAAAACAGTAGATATTGATACGTATTATGCCAGATATCAGACAAAAGGAACCAATAAAATAAAGTGTATCCTTTTTTTATTTGCCAACAATCGACTCAAGTATTCTTTCTACGTAGATTACCAAAATTGAATATTTAGAGTATGAAGGGTTGTTCACAATCGAATCTTTATAATTCATAAAGAATATTAACATTAGGTCAATATACCTACACAAAAATGTAGATATTTTAGTTTTTAATCATTCTTATTAGATATTATTATTTATCTGCCGCCAAATGGCCAATCGTCTCGTGTTCCGGTAAGATGGTAATGTATGGCCCCGTAATAACTATCACAGGACATAACGTCTCACGGATGGCACAGCATCCGCATTTTGCCCTGTAGTTTTTGTGTAGATGTCTATAGGCTGCAGTCTTCAATTAACATCAATGTGAACCGCATGCTTGTTTGCCACCTTCATAACATACAAAAATATATAGTAAAATGTTATGATAACCAGAGATACAATACTATTTTATAACTTTAATTATTAACTTGTGGTGACCAAGTAATAATGGCAACCCATTATACGTCCCACTGCTGGGCACGAGTCTCTCCCCTTTTTGGGGGGAGGCCTGGAGCTTACTCCACCACGCTGCTCCAATGCGGATTGGTGGAGGTGGGTTAGTGGCCAACCCGCTGTCGGATGTTTTCAAACCGCCCATAAGGCCTCCGACAAGGTTTAACGACTGCTATCTATCGATAGCAACCGGGACCGACGGCTTAACGTGCCCTCCGAAGCACGGAAACGCGCATTTAATTTTCCACTAGCGGTCACCCATCACACTACCCGACCGCGCCCGTAGTGCTTAACCGAGCAGATCGCTTACGATCTACACCAGCCGCTGGGCCATGCGCGCTTCTGTGTGGGTTCCGCGCGGTGACCAAGTAAATCTCTATAATTATGATCAAAGATTATAATAAAAGCAACTTATATTAAGTACGACGAGTATGATAAAGCTACAGTAATGACACTCAATGGCAATTTTAAGTGGTGGTAGAGCCCCAATTATGGAGATCTTGGGCGTGGGCTTCACCGTATTACCTAATATTTATCTATTTGACGCTAAACGGTAATGTTCATATTAAATTTATTTAAATTCCATAACCGTTCAAATTTCTTATGTACTCATTCAAATTTATTTTCAATTTACACACAAATGCAACTCATCAGATTTTAGATTACATTTCAAATATTTTTCATTTTAATATTCTTGAATGAAAACCAGAGATAGATATACCTACTACATAAAGAAATATAATCTCATCAGTGTAAGCTGCAGTGCTCCCAATAAAATAAACCTTACTATCTCCCACGGCGCGGCCATCACGAAAATCAGATGAAGTAGGTACCCAATGAACGTTCAATTTGACGCGGCCACGGTAAAGGCGGTTCGTTAGCCTGATGCCGATCGAGCTCACCTAAGCCTTAAGTCCTATTACTTTTGTTGCTTTCACGCGATTATCAAAGGCTCTCGACACTGCATATGGTACCTAATTCAATCTCAACGCGAAAGTCCAAATTATGAGTTTTCAACAGCATGCATGTTAAAAAAGTAATTCTTTATTGTTAGATAGGTAGGTAGATATACTATTTTATTTATGAGTACACGTACCTGTTTCTTTTTTTGATAATAATATAATTTATTTTTAATGGTAATATTCGTTTTTCAATTTTAAATTGATTTGATAAATTATGCCCTGTTTTTTAGATCTGAGATTAGATTTTTAGATTTCACACTCAAGCCGGGGTCATAAAAAAAGTGATATTGTTTTTTTTTTATTAGGATTTTATATCACGTCCCGAATATTTTTGTTGAAAAGCCAAGATGTACTACACTACAGAATAATATTAATTAAAAAGTAATCTCATCAGTGTTAGCTGTAGTGCGTCCAATAACATTAACCATACAATCCCGCAGCGCGGCGATCACAAAACTCAGACTAAGTAAGCACTTTTTCTTTTATTATTAATATATTATTTGTTGGGGTCAATTCTTATGATAACGAGTATAGTTAAAAAAAATTAAGTCCGGACTCAGGATGGGCATAGAAACTACCTTAAACACACTTTGAATCACCAAATTCCATTTTATTTAAAATTCAGAAACAATGTCCACGAAGTGGCCAACGTGAACTGAACGCAACTTGTCTTAGTCTTAGTCTAAGTCTTATAATTGTAAGCCTCTAAAATCATTCAATCTTGGTATTACCAATTATTCAAAAATGTTTAAAACAATACTTAATATGTATATTGATCAAATATTGTAAGACAAAGCCAAGGAAAGTTAACCTGTAGCAGAGTTGAGTTATCGACACAACGAAATAAAACGTTATCGCCTTAGGTCATGGTATTTTGAGAAAATACAGAATGGTTTTATCAAGCTTACACTTCAATTGATAGAAAGAACAAAAGAAAACGTTTCTCCAATATAATTTGTAGTTGTGTTTGTGTATGTTCATGTTTTTTCTTATCCCAGAATTACATAAATACGTCTAAATAATCTTCATTGACATTGTAGGTATGCTGTTAATATTTCTATGTGTATTGATCCAAATGTGTTTTACATGAATTAAGAAACAGAATAAGCAAAAAATATACTCATTTATATATATATAATAATGTACTAGCCATAGGTATATATAGACCCGAGCGTATTTTTCTATTTCTTTTAATTTTTGTTTAGTCGATAAATTTCGGCCTTGTTTCTCACCTCTTTATTGAACACTTTGTCCCGCATCTCCTTCTGTATAGGTATATAAGTACCTTCATATGAAAATACTATAAATATTGCTTCCCACATAACCGCAATCCTAAAAATCTAAACATTGTCGTAGTAGATGCATACAATTTTAACTGATGCCTTTATTACTATGTAAACTAGATTTGAGGATTCGAGTTTAACTAGTCATACGGTCATACATAACAAGGGTTACAAACAAATTATTTCATATGCATAACATCATCAAAATTTGAGACCAACGTATATTAGATGAATGTAGAGGGTACAATGGCATGAAGGAGCACAATGGGCGAGGAAAGCTGAAGTGTGCTATTAGGCCTGTTTAGCTAAGACCCACCCGCTCGGTAAACACTCCAGGAAACTATAAGATGACGCTATTCAGTAATATATTTACCTTATATCGAGGAGTGACGTATCAATTACAACGGCATAGGTTTTTTTAGGTTGAGAATGATTTGCTTTATTCAATAGACTTTTGATATCGTCGATCAAAGAACAACTTGAAATATTATGTTGATATACGAGTAGCTTAGGGAAGTAACGTTTATTTTTTTTATTTTTTTTTGGTTTAAGGATCATTTATTTCTCAAAAGAATTGAATTCACTTACATGAGAAAAGTGCTTATTACATAAATTGTAACATTGTAAAAAAAAACTTAATGCTAGACAGCTAACGTAGGTACATTAAAATATATTAAACATTAAACAGGTAAGTAACCAAAAAGTGAACGAAACGTCGGGTGTAAGAAGTTTGGGAGTGTTGTATACGCGAGAAAATCCGCAAGTTTAATTTCTACAACAAAAAAGTGAACAATAAAAATATAAAAATTGGTGGGTGGGTTTGAATTTGCATTATGCGAGAAGATTAAGGTTTCAAATAAATGCTTAAAATACATAATATCTGACTAAAAACGTAAATTCACGTCTGTAATCTCGGAAGGTGTTGGCAGAGGTAAATGCATGCATTCAAGCATACATGCCACACCCACGATTCGCCGATTACGTTTTTGCCCATGCGTGACATGGGCCAAAACTTAATCGGTGGATAGCCTGTTGACAACTCCGGGTGCAACAACACGCCGAGGTACTGGAAAACTGCCAGAGAATGGAAATAAATCCTAATAGAACCTGAGATAAAGGATTTTACACCATTATCTCTGATTAACCTGACCCGGAAATCGAACCCAGTAGTGATATTGGCCTACCACTAGGCTACGGAGTCAGTTAACATCTAACTTATATATGAAAATGATAACTTCGATTAACTTGCCTACATGAAAGCAATTTTTGCTTTGAAACCCTGTCTGCTAGTAATGTTCTCCAAGTGGGAAGTGACATACTAAGTTTACGTCTGTGACCCCATTCAACTTTTCGTTTTATAATAATTTCTTTACTAACCCAAATTAAAGTTAAACAAAGAGGGTTAATTAACGCGCGGATATAATCCTATCGAAGGATGCAGAGCGTTGTCTCACGCGGCACAATAAGTTTCAAGGGGACATACACTTTGAGATCCTCATTCGCTTTATATAATTATTACAACCGTTACATGTAATAGGATGTGTTATATTCATATTTATTTGTAACTAGCTGTTGCCTGCGGCTTTGCCCGCGTGGATGTCGTTTTATAAATAACTAAGTAGTGTTCTATGTTCTTTCTCAAAGTCAGCTCTATCTCTGTACCAATTTTCATTAAAATCGGTTCAGTCGTTTGGACGTGAAAAGGACAGACATACAGAAAAACAGAGTTACTTTCGCATTTATAATATTAGTAGGGAAGTAGGAATTTTAAATACCCTTAAACATTTTTTAAGAGTTACATGAGCAACTCCAAAAGGTTAAAAATAGTAAGATAAAAAGCACCAAATCGTTAGGTTTTTTTAAAAATTAAATCTATACCAAATACAAAATGAAATATTAACTAAACAATTAAGAAATTTACAAAAAATAAAAAATATTAGTAGATAACATTTTATGTTTTTCATTAAACCGTCGCAAGGACCCCTTTTAATTATACCTACAATACATGTGTTAGGAGGTACTATAAACATAATCATATTGATATACTCGTAGTAAATGCCTCAATGAGCAACCAGTACATAGTTGGACGATCCACCAACCGGCATTGGAGCAACGTAGTGAAGTAAGCTCCAGGCCTCCCCCAAAAGGGGGAGAGACTCGTGCCCAGCAGTGGGACGTCTTCAGGGTTGCCATTATTATTAAATAGTTGAAGTTAAAACTATGTTATGTACAAATGTGAATATTATTTATGTACAAAGACCAAGACATTTATACTGATACCTAGCAAGATTATGAAAAAAGGGACTTCAAAATCCAGTTTTAATCGCCAGAAGTCGGTATTTTTTGTAATAATTTGCATGTTCTTCGAATTTTAGTGAAAATGTCGTTAAGTAACTTACAAGTTTATGTCTATACAAAAACTGTTGAGTGTTTTCTGTCAACATATTTTTGTATTATACCCACTGCTGTGGCTTCCAACGTGAGCACATACATTAGAACCTCTCAAGGTTATATTGTTAATTGACATATTAAATTAATAATTCGTCAAGACACGAAAATTCATCAACTCGTCAACTGCTGTTACCTATAATTCATGAATCCGCACACATCCGTTCAATCTATTGGTTATCGCCTAACTTTTGATCAGAATCATCTTGAGTTGTCGAAATTATTCCATCTGTCATTTTGAGGATTGTAAGTTAAGATCAATTTTGACGAGTACCCATAAATGTATTGGATTGTTCTATTCAAATAATTGTGTTATATACAAACTCTGCAATAATACCTACACGAGTACTACCAGATCGTAACCGCCTGCGTTTCCCTGAATGAATAGATACTAGGGTAGGTAGGTAAGGATACATATAAATATACGCACTTACGTAGACCTACAAACGTTGACTTATACTTATATATACTAAAGTACTAGACTTGTATTCAATTTACCACACTTTCCCATAGCAACATGACAGCTGACGTGAAAACGTTAAAAATTCAAAACTGGAATCGGCTATTTATTCCCGGTGTCTTATTCTTATTGTCTACAAAACATCTTATTCTTACATCAAACATATAGGGTTTTTAAAGCTGCAGAAGCCACCGTCGTATGATTTTGAAAAACATATAATATTAACCAACCAGGCATCTCATTTTTAGAACCAAAGGCCAAACAGTTGAGATACCATGGCTTGGCATGCATACGGCAAACCCCAAGCCTTCAAATTTCTACTTCACAAAACGAAACACAGAAGTTTTTGTTGATTTTTTTAATTGGTGATCACGAGAACACAGTACGTACTACATACCCATAGTCATTCAATATTAAGAAATGCTATAAAATAAATTAATATTCCTCGATGTAACAATAACAATATAACTAAATAAAAATGAATGCCTCGTGAAAGGCTAAATCAAATATTTGACCTCGCTAAACTTGAATATCGAACAATTCATCCACTAACAAATTCCTTTGGGAAGTATGTACCGCGGTGTTGGTTTTAAATAATTCTGGATAAATTCATGCTCGACCACAAAATGTGTTTGTACAACGTGTACCTACTTCGACTTGCTTTGTAGATTTTGAAACGTAGTCGTGTACTTTAAAGTTAACGTAATTTCAAGAAATCTGTTACCTATTTTTTGTGCAGGAGAGACTGAGGAAATTCTGTTTGATTGATTTACGTTAATGTAGGTAAGCTTGTTTGATTTATTTTTAATTTTTTATATGATTTATTAATACTTATTTCCAGTGAGTAGACTCATCATGTAGTTTTAATAAGAAATACCAAGTTGCAAACAGTGGTTTACATAACTGGTAAATATTACTGTAGGCTATTAACATCTACGTGAAACCAGAGATTTCGATGTTTCGATCTTGCCTGAGGCCTAAGGTAACAAGGTTATGCTTTTATGTCGGAAATTACAGGGCCGTACATTTAACCACCTGACCGGCTCACGATAGTGTGTACACTACCATTTAGCGTCAAGTAGTTAATATATATACGAGTTATTATTAACAAAAATATTCACTTTTTGGTTCTTCACTTGAAATGAAAAATATGTTAGCGACCACATCTGGTTTATTAGATTCAGAAAAACGTTAAATATACTTAGAATTCATCAAAACAGAGTATTCATTCCAATGTAAATAGGCTAGCTTGGATAAACTTTTACAATATTTTTAGGAACGTCAACTCGAATATTTTTTAACTCGATTTGTTATTCGTGAGGCTTGAGAATGAGTTTTGTTTCATTAGAGATTCATACACATACTCCAAGGGGGTAAAATAAAGTTCTTAATTGTCACCATGTCCACCACAAAATAGTCTCTGGTCTGAATATTCATGAGTATTAAGTTAATTCTAATACCAAAAGGTTGGCTTCGATTGTATACTAATAAAACTTAATTATGTTATAATCTTAATAATAATAATAATAAATAAAGGGGGCAGAGCAGCTTGTGGCGAGCTGTTGGTGAGTAGCGACACCACCCCCTACCATCATCTCGAGTTCCTCCGAGAGAACTGGGCTCCGCCTCGTCCGCCACACAGAGGTACGGCCGGACAGAGCATCAGGTCTCTCACCTCTGGCTTGCCTTCATTGGCCGGTCAGAGTGGGGCGCTAGAGGTATGGCATTTGCAGAAATTTAGATAATAGGCTGTTGTCTAAATTTCTGCAAGAGCCATACACTCGGGGGTGGAAGTGTCTAAAGGCATAATAGCGGGGAAGCCCGCTCCGAGCTCGAGATTACTCGCTCGTGATGGTGAAACCGGGGCCACACCTCTCGACACCCCCAGCCTCTCTCAACAGTGTTGCCCCCCGTCGACCATCGGGTTGGCTGTTTGGGGGGCCCACCAAGGAGAGGCGAGTCACCACCTGCCTAAAGTAGGATTCGATAATGTGAGATGTTGAATATAGGCAGGTGCCGGATCTCACTCCATAGGCCCAGCCAGCTAGTCCCCCCAGTTCACCCACATAGCCCAAATATATAGATCTGAGAGACGAAATAGTTAGAATGTGGCGTTTGCATAAAGTTGACATAGTACCCATAGTTTTATCAACTACAGCTGTTATACCCAAACAACTACACCAGTCACTAAAATCAATAGATCTACCACCTTACACATATATCCAGCTACAGAAAGCTGTAATTTTAAATACATGTAGATTAGTTAGAAAATTTTTAAATACATGACAACTTTTAAGGACATTTCTCCTAACGCTCACTTGGCCTAGGCCCGTGGGTGGTAGTAAACCCGATACAATTAAGTCGTGGCAAATTATGCATAACAACATAATAATAATAAGTAATACTCACGACCAGCGACCGCAGGAGTGTGTGGCAGGGCAAGGAGCTACATGGACGTTTTTACCGGGCCCTACACGGGCCTGACGTAGACACTTTAGCATCCGTGGCCTGGCTACGATTCGGTGACCTATTTGGGGAAACCGAAGGTTTTGTTTGTGCAATAATGGACGAAGTGGTAATGACCAACAACTACCGGAAGTTTATCCTGAAGGATGGCACGGTCGACATATGTCGGGCATGCCACCGACCGGGTGAATCAATCAGGCATATTGTGTCCGGCTGTTCTAGTCTTGCCAACGGCGAATATCTGCACAGACACAACCAAGTGGCCAGGATTATCCATCAGCAACTTGCCTTGCGATACAGTCTTGTGGCCGTGGAGGTGCCATTCTACAGGTATGTGCCCGACCCAGTTCTGGAAAACGACCATGCCACAATGTATTGGGACCGGTCTATCATCACTGACAGGACTATTGTAGCCAATAAGCCTGATATAGTGGTGATAGACCGCTCGGAGCGCCGCGCAATGATTATCGATGTCACCGTCCCTCATGATGGGAATCTCGTGAAGGCCGAGAAAGACAAGGAACTTAAATATCTTGATCTGGCTTACGAGATTGTCGCCATGTGGGACGTAGATTCGGCCATCATTGTGCCGATAGTCGTTACAGTCAACGGACTTATAGCAAAGAGCCTCGACCAACACCTCAAGAGGCTCAAGCTAGGAAGTTGGGTCAAGGGTCTGATGCAGAAGGCGGTACTCCTCGGCACGGCACGTATAGTGAGGAGGTTCCTGTCTCTGTGACCCTAATCATCGACGGCTTGGACCCTGTTCCCGCTGCCGGTGGCACACTATTTTTTATTTTTTTATATATATTTGTGCTTTGTTAATATTCTCTTTTGTTATATTTAATTATATTACTTATATATGTAAAAAAATAATTAATATGGATTATTAATAAATGAGTGATATAATAATAATAATACACTTTATTGCACACCAAAGAAGTTAACAATAAAACTAATCTTATCTATTATTAAATTATTGAAGGGATATCTTTGACTCGAATTTATGTAATGGACTGTGAAGACTGTTTCCAACATTTAATAGAAAATATTTTCATCTTGTTTTACATATCACGATTTAATTTTTGTAAAAAATATGTATGAATGATATGTGTAACTAACTACACTCCTGTAATCCCCGAAGGGATAGGCAGAGGTATATGCGTGCGTTCAAGCGTATATGTACCTAAATAGCCACGATTCGCCGGTTACTTTTTGTCCCATGTAGGTAATAGGTGGCGAGCCTAATATTGGCATTGAGAAACTTCTTGAAACTGGAAATATCCTTAGATGACTTTTTCTCGATCCAGACTTCGCATACATAAATATGTAGTCAATGCCTTTTTATCCCAAACTTTACTGTAGTGATGCCAAACTAATTATCTTCATCTATAATCGTGCGAGACATCATATCCTAGAAAACTAAGCCTTCCACCACATTAGGCGTGCGCGTTCTTCGGGCGTACGAGAAGCGCGAGTCGCGCGCTTCGTGAGCGTCGCGTTTTGCTGCCCTGCGTCGCTCACACACACTACAGACTATAGATGCGACAAACAGAAAAAAGATCGGCGAACTGAGATAAATGCATGGTACCTAAGGTACAGCGGGTATTAAAATATTAACTTTACATTATTAAAAATATCGTAAATTCCAATATTCGGATTCTTTTATTGATCGCTACCAGCGGTTGCTGCGAACGAAGTAAGTACCTTGTTAATACAGAAAACTGGAAAATTGCCGGAAAACTATAGAAAAGTTTTAACGAACCCATTTTTCTGCTAAGCGACTGTTACTGTAAAACCGTCGGATTTATTATCTTAAGTCAATCTTGTATATAGAACGTTTGGAAAAGCCTGTATTTTCATAAATTTTTATTTCACTATAAAAATCGAGTTTCTTTTCGTGTAATGGAAGTGGCAAACAAGCATGCAGTTCACATTGATGTTAAGTGATGACTGCAGCCTATAAACCCACACAAAGACCAAGGTCAAAATCCAGCTGCGTTACAACTCCTGAGGCCTAAGGTGTTATGCTTCTGTGCCGGAAATTATAGGGCCGTACATTACCACCTGACCGGAACACGATAGTGCTGAAAACTACAAGTATATTAGGTAATGCGGTGATACCTACGCCCGCGAGCTCCGTCACTTGAGCTCTACCACCACTAAAGAGTGGTAGAGTGGTCAAAATGTTTTAAACTCGTATATTATTATGATGATATTTAATGGTTTATGAAAAAGAAAAGCTAAATGAGACTAGCAGGTACCTATAAAACAATTCTGCAATTTCGAATAAATCACTCTTCATAACAAACACATAAAATAATTGACACGTATGAAATAACTGCTTTAAACTGGAAGGGTGTTGGAAAAATAATATCTCTTTGCATATGGATTATTCATGAGGCCTAACAAGCGTACCGGATGGTGGCGCAGGAAACGTGGTTGATCACAATGATCACAGGTATAATTTAAATTTTGTAAAGGTTCATTTCATTCGTATATTATTGTTCTACTCATTTATTCTTATAAATGTTAAATATTTTTTATACTATATTAAGTTAATAAAAAATACAGGTAATACATAAAAATATTTCAAAAGAAATTATACGATTTTTTAATGGATGTATATCATTCACTGGCGATCATTATCTTTCATATTCAACTCACTCATTCTAAGGACCTAGATCACTCAATGATTCACATCACAATTTTTTTCGGTACGCCATATGTGTTTACCCTTTTTGCTAAGTTTGTTTGAATGGGGTAGGTATACCTTTACTGCCTTCAGGGATTACATTCGTGAAGTAACGTATCATTCTCGCTACTACATTTTACTGGTTCTAGTATAACAGGAAGCTTCGTTCCGTGCACCATTTTGAAGCCCTTTAAATAATAATATAATTTATGTCCAACGAGGAGAGGTTAATATAATTAACATTTATTGACGTTCAGATCACGTAAATGATCAAAGCTTGTAATAAATGGACATCCGCCATGATGAAATAAAAGGCTATTTTGACATTTCCTCACAAAAAAGGCGCAATACATTATTAAAAGGGACATAACGTTATAGAATAAATTGTGGGTGTTAGTAGTACGGCTGGACGGAGAAGAAAATCAATGAAGAGGTACTTACTTTGTTAAAGGAGGAGAGACAAATTTTGAAGATGATAGAAAACAGGCGGGGCAGAATGCTGGGCCACCTGGTGCGACACGACGATTACAACATGACAATCATGGAAGGGAAAATTGAAGGAAAGAGAAGCAGAGGGAGACCAAGAAGAAGTTATATAGACCAAGTAAAGGAAAAAGTAAAAGTTGTGTCGTACCAGGATGTCAAGAAGTTAGCACAGGATAGAGAACGCTGGCGGTTATTCCACCGACAGGAGCATAGCTCTTAAATATAGAAGAAGAAGAAGAAGAAGAAGTTTTACAGTAGCCTAAGTGGTATTTCAATACTGAGCCCGTGATTGAGTCATTTCCTGTGTTTGTTTTAATGTTATTAAAAATAGGAAACTTTAGCGAGTCTTATAAAAAAAATTTTGCGAGTGCTCTATATAATTTTATACAAAAATCAATGTGTAAATTTTAATAAGATACATTTCGATTTCTTTCATGACATCAAGTGGTAAACACGGACGCAGTTCACATTAATGGTAAGTAAATAAGTACTATAGCATATAAACATCTACTTAAAAATAACAAAGGTTCCAATATAGTTGGGTTGCCACTGCTGTCGTTGATATGCCTCTGTGCCGGAAATTATGAGGCTGTAGGTACATTACCACCTAACCGAAACACGATTGTGCTATGTACTACCATTTAGCGGCATATAGTTTAGGTAATACGCTAGAGCCTTCGCCTGCGAGTTCTCTGTAATTCTACCGCCAGTAGTTCCGCTATCTTGTGTGTCATTAGTAAGTTGAAAAGCCAAGCGGATTGCTATTGTTCAAATTGAAAAGTAAATTAGGTATTAACTCCAACACTTCGTTTTAGCTGCGTAACAAATATTTTTCATTAACAATGTCGACCTAACCAAGTTTAACGGCTTAATCCCAATAAGCGGCTTTCCCTTACTTTTCAATTAAGGAGTGCACCGAAAATTGATAATTATTAAGTACCTTCCTAAAAATAAATACGATTGAAAGCACCAACCGATGGCCATAGCGAACGCACCGCCCCTAATCGCATATGTTTTGTGTGTGTGTGTGTGTGGTCCCCCTCCCCCCTCCCAACGCCCTAAGCCAAGGATCGGATCCGCAGAGGTCTCCCTTAGCCAGGTCTGTAAATTTATTTACCTTTAGAGGCCCTATGCGTTCGCCAATCCGATGAAGTAGACTAGTCTCGTCTCGAGACGAGCCGCCTACATAAGTCCATTAAAAAAAGGGATTGATAGACCTGCTACTCCACTTCGTATTGATGGTCTATAAACATTCAAAGAATTCAACGTTTTTCAATGGAACTTTCAACACACATTGATTCAATTTTACTAGTGGTAGAGCTACAGTTAACGGCGCTTGTGGGTTTAAGCATTATCTAACATACATGCTACATCTAGTAAGTCTTAGGAATCGGCGTGCATGTTTAAAGAGAATGATGAATGTAGATCAGGCACGGGAAGCGTCAGGAACGGGATGTCTGCCGCTCCACACTCTCTGCCTACCCCGTTAAGGACCTGGCGTGAAGATACATAATAATAGCAACCCATTTTATGTCCCACTGCTGGGCACGAGTCTCTCCCCTTTTTTGGGGGGAGGCCTGAAGCTTACTCCACCACGCTGCTCCAATGCGGATTGGTGGAGGTGGGTGGGTTAGTGGCGAACCCACTGTCGGATGTTTTCAAACCGCCCATAAGGCCTCCGACAAGGTTTAACGACTGCTATCCATCGATATCAACCGGGACCGACGGCTTAACGTGCCCTCCGAAGCACGGAAACGCGCATTTAATTTGCCACTAGCGGTCACCCATCACACTACCCGACCGCGCCCGTAGTGCTTAACCGAGCAGATCGCTTACGATCTACACCAGCCGCTGGGCCATGCGCGAAACAACATACATACATATATACATACATACTTGATATTAAATGGTAGCATTCAGCGCTGTCGTGTTCCGGTCAGGTGGTTATGTTGCCATGCTATTTCCGGCACAGAGGCACAACAAATTATACATCAGGCGTCACGCATCTACTTTGAAATCTCTGTTTTTGACATAGATGTTTATAGGCTATAGTATTCACTTACCATCAATGTGAACTGTATGCTTGTTCGTCACTTCATGATATAAAAAAATCTTTTTGTGTTTGTAGTCTTTTTGAATCTCTATTCACGTTGCACTTGCTTTGTCTGAGATACGTCATTACGTCATAGTTAACGTTAGATTTAAAAATGCCTACTGCATTATTCATTGTAGCTAATGAGCTTGTTACCTTAAAGCTATGCTTCGTATCTCGGAAAACATGACGACTGCTAGATTAAATAATTCAGATGTGTCTTAGAGTTAGGCATATAAAGATGTGTTTATGATTTTATTTTTAAAGAAAAATGGAAAGAAAAATTTGACTTCAGGCGAGACTCGAACTCGCGACCTACTGGGAATCTAGTCCAGCCGCTCTTCCAATTGAGCTACTGAAGCTCTGCCCGATTTGTCAAATCTTTCCTTCACATCTATTGCATTGCTTTATGGTAGCAGCAGCGCCATCTATTACCAACTATGCTAGTTAGGCAACCGATATAATAGACTTTTCAGTTTATTGAATATCGTAAAGAAGTCGCTTTTACCCTTAATTATTGTTTTATATTATTTCGCATTAACACATGCTTGTGAAATAGATTTTATTTTTAAAGAAAAATGGAAAGAAAAATTTGACTTCAGGCTAGACTCGAACTCGCGACCTACTGGGAATCTAGTCCAGCCGCTCTTCCAATTGAGCTACTGAAGCCCTGCCCGATTTGTCAAATCTTTCCTTCACATCTATTGCATTGCTTTATGGTAGCAGCAGCGCCATCTATTACCAACTATGCTAGTTAGGTGTTTATGATAACAAAACTCTGCAATGACAGTTTTTTTATTTTTATTACCACGTTAGATCATTCCTAATCTCAAAGTAGCTGTAGATATGCTAAACGATATGAAAACACATACATACTATTGGATAATCTAAGTTTTGTGGCAAAATAAAACAAATACCATCATAATTACTGGTGGTAGAGCTGCAGTGACGGAGCTCGCGAGCGTAGGCACCACCGCATTACCTAATATACTTGCCGCTAAATGGTAGTGTTCAGCACTATCGTGTTCCGGTCAGGTGGTGATGTACGGCCCTGTAATTTCCGGCACAGAGGCATAACACCTTAGGCCTCAGGTGTGGTAACGCATCTACATTTTGACCTTGGTCTTTCTTTTTTTGGTTATAACTTAACATCAATGTGAACTGTATGCTTGTTTGCCACTTCCATAACATAAAAAAAATCAATTATTAATTGATGTAGTAACAGTGACGCAATGTATTTTATTATGTTATGATTTAAGGTGGCAAACAAACATACAGCTCTCATACAACAGGGTAGACAGATGTCGATACATGTATTCAAGCAAACGAGTATATAACGAGAGTATTTGCGCATGCAAATATATTCTAATAATATATTTGCATGCGCAAATACCGATGGTTCGTCAGTTAGGTACATTTTACTGTCCCATTAGGTGACTAGCATACTGGCAATCACCGGGCATGAAAATGTAACCAATTCCTGAGGGTAGGTACGGTTGGGTACTTAAACAATGGGAAAACTCAATAAACACCTCTTACCCCTTCCGAGTATCGACCTTTAAGGGTAGACTTCTTAAAACATTTTAAAAATTAAGTTATCCATAAAAATCAAACTCCTTGCACCATGAGAGTTCAAAATAAATTGATTTGATTTATAAACTAAAACGATTTTTAAATGTACATTTAATTAATTATAATATAATACATTGATGTTGCTAGGCTGAACTGTCTAAACTGCCTCGGTAGCCTAGTGGTAGCAGGCCACTACTACTACGCTGAGGTCCTGGGTTCGATTCCCGGGTAGGGTATAATCAGAGATAATGGTGTAAAGTCCTTTACCTCTGGTTCTATTGGGATTTTTCCATTTTCTGGAAATTTCCCAGTACCTAGAAGTTTGGTAATGTGCCCGGAGATGTCAACAGGCTCGCCACCTGTTACATGGGCCAAAAAAGAAACCGGCGAATCGTGGGTGTTTGCATGTATGCTTGAATGCATGCATTTACCTCTGCCTAGCCCTTCGGGGATTACAGGCGTGAAGTTGCGTTTAATTTTATTTTGAAATAAGCAAGGAACAACATAAAATGTAGGTTTTCTATTTTTGCTTATAATTTAATCCACCAAAGAATAATCCCCTTATTCATAAACGTATTTTAGCTAAAGTGTTGCTAATGTCTCCTTTGTCCTTTTCTATCCTGCACATTTGACAATGCAACTGACAGAGACAAAGCATTCTATAGCTAAAACGTATCTAATGTACGTTTATGAATGGGTAAGTATTTTTATTCGACTTAAAAACTTACTTAATGTTTTTTAATTATTTATATTGATAACTAGCTGACCCGGCAAACTTCGTATTGCCTCACAATGAAATAATGTGTCAAAGGTTTGATAGATACGGACTATTTGTGTGGAAAAATGAAATAGTGGTTTTTACTATTTCCCTTCAATTTCTTCATATTTTCTTACCTTTTAAACCAAATCGGTGGAGCCGTTTTCGAGTTTTAGCGAGACTAACGAACAGCAATTGATTTTTATACATATAGATAGAAAGATATAGATTTTACGTAAGTTGCACTACCTAGTGTCAAATATCTGTCAAAAGGGGGCTTATTATTTTTTGTCAACTTTAGAGGTATCATAATCTGTTAAAATCGTGGTAGTGCCACTTTGTATGACTGATTATACTTCTTCCCGATTCTATTTATGTTTGAGTTCACTGTGATATACAAAAAAAATGAAGAAGTAGCGTCACCATTTTTCATGGAACTTAAAGGTATTTTGTATCTGATATCGTGGGAATTGTGCTCATGCTGAAAGCGGTGAATATCGTGAGAATCTATTTGTCTTTTTAACGAACCCCATGTCACGAAGGAACATACCCAAGGGGATTAATTTGTAATAAATATAAAACCGACGAAACTTCTTAAAAAATATATAAGCTTGCACTAAAGTTATATTTTTACTACCGCTTTGGTATGATGGGATAGCAAAAGTGCCCTTCGGGTACGAAATCTGAGAACGATAGGTAATCTTCGTAAATCATACTATTAAGCTCTATTGGTTTTGTTACTAAGAATACCTCGTATTTTATTTAGATGAACATACAAAATCAGACTCTTGAAAAATATTGGCGAAAAATCAATAAAAAATGAAACATTATTTCGCTGAAGGATTCACTATGATGTTCCGTACTATATTATTTTTAAACGACTTCAAAAAAAGGAGGAGAGTCTCAATTCGTCCGGATCTTTTTTTTATGTATTTTCACCGATAATTTGAAAACGCCTGTACCGATTTGGATATTTTTTTTGGTTTGAAAGGGTGTGCCTTACAGTTGGTCCTTCATTGTATATTTATTTGTATTTTATACTCTCTTTCATCTCTGTTCAGTATATCGAAACAAATAATAAAATGCATTTCTTTGTGTTTTTACCTGTCCTCCAACTGCTATTCCGTCTAAATGTATTTATTGTAAGTATTATGTGTTTTAATGGTATGTTTCTTCGTATTGGTATTTTTTTTGATTTGGTCAAAATACTTGACAAATATAACAACCCGTACAATCAATTTATAGTTGGTTTTTGAAGTTGGGTACCAACTCTCAGGAGGTTGGTCTTAAAATAAGAACTATTTTTAAGTTTGTGTTTATGCAAATGTACCTACATTTGCACATTATTTTATTAAGTAGTTATTTATACTTATTTTTATTGAACTTTGTGTTTTTTATGTAGGTACTAGTATTTTTGTTGTAGTAAATACTTGACAAGTGTGACAACCCGTCGGTTAATTCATGGTTAGTACCATCGACGATAGAACCTGTGTTGTGTCGTCGATGGTTAGTACCTATTGGGATTTGGAGAGATGCTGGACGGAGCGTAGGCTTCTTCAGTCGGGATCTATATAGCTGTTCATTTATTTTGCGTTATTATTATTATATATTATATTATTCATTTATTTAGTTTGCGTGTGAGAAGGAAGGTGTGTGAATTCTGTAATCGCTCCAGGTTTTAACCGAATTGATCACAGGGACATCACTTAATACGGGTTAATTGAAATAAGAGCCTCACCTCTTGCAGGCAGCCTCTCTACATTAATCCCGATGTCGTCACAAGTTTTAGTCACACATATTACTTCATACCTTATTATGTATGTCAAACGCATCCATGAAAGAGTGTGGGCGTTATGCTTTCAACACCAATAGACAGGAAATAGAAAATAATAAAACAAGATAGTTTTTTTTAGTAAGCTGCACATAATATGTATAATGTAAACTTATCAAAATAATAAATATTGTGTGACGTACCAATGATTTTTTTTATTATTCTCTATTTCTTTCTTTATATGATTGCCGTTCTAATGAGCATTTTAATTACAATACGATCAAATGCCCATTCGTTGGTATGGTCAGCTGAACCAAGCCAACTAACCAGCCTTACCGCACGAAATCGTATTAATTATCGCATCAATTAGTATAGCAAGTTCTTGCGATGCGGCGTCGTATCGCATCGCAGGTTTATGTGAAAGCCCGAGCAATCTGTTCTATAATTATTCATGTTCTCGTGTTCGATTAGAACAATTGACCATAGAGCTAAAGTTAAAAATACCGACTAACCTAAACACGTCCAAACCAATTAAAACAGAATAGACTCTGTTGATTTGAAGAACGAGAGAACAGTAAACGGGCTGTTGATGTGGCTAGGCCGTGTCGTGTAGGGTAGCCGCTGACGGCCGCATGCAATACAGTTGAGGCACGCCGCAAATCGATCACGCTTCGCAATGACCATTGAGGCATGTCCATACGTCGACTGGAAAAGCCTTCGCTTGTCTTGTTACTGCCATTTTAGATTGGGAACAACGTTGAATTGATGACAACCCTGGTAGTAAGCGATTCGAACTTCGGGTATGTTAGTAAATTAAACTTTGGAGCAAGCTGCATCTTGAAGTAGACTAATACCGTCTCGAGACGAGCTGCCTACATACATCCAATCAAACAGTACACACAAAATCTAGGAATAATTAAAACAAGAAAGTAAATCAGTCCCTAAATAAAACAAGAAACGATTAGCAGAAAGTGTGTAATACAATATCCACTTTATTCCATAATACTTATTTATAGATAGAAATAAATGTGAAGTTAGAAAAGGTAGACCTTGTTGATGTCATTTCCAGTGAGCCACACGGAATTGTCAACGCAGCTTTGTTGGCGGAACACGGCCACTCGTTATCATCCTTCCAATAGGCGCGTGTGGACCCTATCTTGTTCAATGCCTTTGTGAAAAACCATCGTCACACAATATTCGCCTAGAGTAGTGAGAAGTTTGCTGTTGTGCTTCATTTTTCTACCTCTGAACTCATTTACGTGATATCAATAGTGATCTGAATAGGTAGTAAAATAATATATAATCTTAATGCTAAGTAGGTATGCTTAGACATTGGGTTTATACTACTTCTTTTATTAAATCATTAATAAAAACGCTAATACTCATAGCCGCACACTTACAGTAAAACTGTATCATGGGTGCCGACACACAACACTTATACACAAACACCAAACTTGAAACAAATATCTGTAAATCATACTCATATACATATTTGTACCACCCTTGGATCAGGCAATCGAAACACACCGATATCGCTATTTATATCTATATACTGCTGGTTGCGACCTTATTAAAATGACTTGACTGAAGTTTACTCAGTGGATTAATAATCTTGTGAATAAACAGGTTTATTATTTATAAGAATTTCTTAGAATTAGGTACAGTAAAAATATATAAGCCTCAAACATATTCGTACCAACTTCCCGGTTGTAAAACCAACCTTACACTGTAAAAAAAATATTAAACCCAAGCTCACAAAAAGGACACAACAAAAATTAAACTTGATGATAAATGTGGGCAAAAGTTATTTCGTTTCCCAAGTTTTGAGAAAATTCCCTCGTTGAATTATTAGTGTTTTCTACTAGAGTAATTTTAAATACAAAATATATTATTCATTCGACAGTCATATAATCCGTCTAGATTATAATTTACATATTATTTAATAATGTGTAACAGGACAAATAAAAATAATTTGCAGCGTTGTCGCATATAGGTATGAAGAATCGATACCTGATAACGGCTCAATCTATTTAGAAGATTGATATGTTCTTAGGTTTTCGCGAGCTACACTCATTGAAATAAAACTATTTTTACGGATTTATCTCGCGTATATTAAACTAAAATGTTTTTTAAACGAAACGAAACGTCGGGTTGATTTTTAAAAACATTTTAGTACGGATTTATTACGGATTTATCTCGCGTATATTAAATACGCGAGATAAATCCGTAAAAATAGTTTTATTTTATTTAGAAGATTGTTCTTTATTTCCCATTTATCAGACAAGTACAATAATGATTATTATTGTACCTGCTTGTATCAATTTATGATTGATATTGATGGTATTAACGTAAACAAGGAATTGTTTTTTGTTATTTTATTACGAATATAACATCTTCTCATAGGATATATAAAAATGAATGTTTGTCTGTATAAAATATGTCCTTTATAGAGTCGTAAACTACGCATTTGATCATGTGATGATCTTAAGGCAAGTTGTTGTGCATGAGCCCACGAAGGTTTCTGGGTAGGCAAATTCGACTGATGGCGCCACTGTCATTTTTTCGTTGGTGGCGTAGCAACGCGCGCAAGGTACAGCTAGTATTTTATAAAGTTTTTAACTATCTGTATACTTCCAAAATTTTCAAATCAGACGACTCGTGTCCAGCGGTATCCAGCAGTATGCGAGGACCGCTTGGTCGCGGGTTCCATCCGACACCGAGACAAATATTTGTATGGACTGCAGATATTCTGTTTAGATTGTATCTAGCCGTGTAGGCCAGTATGACGTAACCAAAATGGTCCCAACGGAAGACCAATCCTGGTTATCGTACACCCAGCACAACGCTGAGTAGATTTGTAACAATTTAAAATCATTTGTGTGTTTATATTTCTTCTTGTAACTAGTCTAAGGTCTTATTGTTATAAATAAACGATTCTTTTGTTTTCTTCATCGTCTTCTATATTTGTGTATGGGTCTGGATGTATGTGTATGTACTATGTACCTATTCTGTGTTTACAAGAACACCCACATCGCAGGTTTTTACCTAATGTGGGATTGATAATGTAAACGTATATTATATTACTCTGCGGCTGATCTAGCGACTGTCAGAAATAAGTTAACTTTGATAAAGACAAGAAGATGCTAGTATTTTTTTTTAACTTCCCATAATTTATTTTAATTGCTTCAATAATATTACGGCGTTATGAATCCTGATTAATAATTGGAAGGATGAAAGCTAATCAAAGAAATAGACTTAGGTGACAACTCATCCGCAAATGTATCTTATCCGCGGATGAAATGTCACTCTTTACAAATAGTAGGCGTCGACTCATCCGAATTGGTAAGAAATATACAACCTACTTTAGGATCATAAAACGTATTGAGTTCTACATTTCGTTGCTCCATTTCGATATGAAACTCTAGGTGTCATCGGCGTAGAAGCCTTTTAAGTGCATATCCCGATGCAATGGGTTCCGCGCGCGTCATTGAAACAGTAAAATAATTTTACGAGCGTCCAGTCGAGAACAAAAACGCATAATTTACCCATAAAATGAGTTTTTATTATCAGCTACAAGACAACTCTTTATACAATTTACTAAACCACGGTCTACGAACTGAATGGTTTGTTTTGCTTTGGTGATGCAACTGTTATTAATATGCTTCAAATGCCAATCTTTGTTATTAACCATAACTTAATATGTGGTAAGTATTTAAAAATTATTGCCAATTAAGATAAAATATTATTTTTTTTATGTAAAGCATGCATTTCATATTGATGTTAAGTGATGACTGCAGCTATTGACATCTACACAAAGACCAGAGGTCCGAATTCAGATGCATTGCCACCCCTGAGACCTTAGTTGATTTATTATGTCTGTATGATAACTATCACAGAGACATAATAACTATTACGGGGCCATACATTACCATCTAACTGGAACACGATAGTGCTGAACACTACCAGTCAGATTTATTAGATAACTAGCTGTGCCCGCGACTTCGCCCGCGTGAGAATTTATGATTGTTCAGTATCTACCCGGACGAAGTCGTGGGCACAGCTTATATAAAAGTAGCCTAAGTTACTCCTCTTTATATAAGCTATCTTCCAGTGAAAGCCCCGTCAAAATCGGTCCAGCCGTTCCCAAGATTAGCCCCGCCAAACAGACAGACAGACAAAAATTGTAAAAAATGTAGTTTTGGTATATGTACCGTGTATACATACGTATGCATTAAGTAAAAAGCGGTTATTTTTATATTACAAACAGACACTCCAATTTTATTTATTTGTATATAAATATGTATAGATGCGGTGCGAGCTCCTACACTAGAACTCTACCACCAGTAAAATATTGCGTTACTTTAATTTGAAGCAAACACATAATAGTATCTATGAATGTTATGTAAGTGATAAAGAGACATCTTTATCTGTTGGCGTTGATTTGGAATATTATTAGGTGACGGGAGCAGGGAGGCAGCGGTCCTTGCGTCAAAGGCAAAAGGTCACCGTAGCACTTGGATGACTTGTCAAGTATATTAAATATAAATAATACATAACAGGTCACCGGTTCGCTACTTATTTTATATAAAAATCTTCTGATACTGCTTATATCTGAGTGGAAACTTGGAAATTGTCGCCGTGTTGTATGAAATCAAATATTGAACATACATATCAAGATGTACAAGGGCGAATTCAACATTTTCATCAAGGAGTAGGCTCTAGGAGGAAGTTTGTACGCGAATTTTTGGCACATACGGAATACTCAACTAAGTAGTAGGCAGAGTTATATGGAACAGGTTGAACAAACTTGGCTTTTAAAAAAATAAAATTTTAAAAATAAGCTCACACTCACAGCCCCACAGTAGGTATAAACCGGTGCCGTTGTACACATACAACACATACACAAACACCCAGACCCGAAACCAATATCTGTAGGCCATACAAATATTTGTCCCGGTGCGGGGATCGAACCCGCGACCCTTCGAATCAAACGGTCATCTCACACCGCTAGACTAACCAGGTCGTCAATGGCTTTGGGGTCTACCTTGATGATGAAGGGGAAACTCAAGCCCCTAAGCAATAATCTACTCTAGATGTATATGATAGAGTATGACCTATATTTCGTATAATAAAAACCCGAGGCCTGTCTTCTAAATTAATGCTAACTGTTAATAAAAGGAGAATTTGAAAGAAAACTCATGTATTTACTCTTAAGTTATTTCTTCAGATACAGTAAATTTTTCACTGTTATGAAAAACATATTTCTCACAGGACTTATCTCAAGTTTCTAGTGAGATAGAATCGGATAGATGAGGGTCAAAGTCCACCAGGCTTGCTTACCGCTTGTTAGCCAACAAGCTCGACAAAATGACATTTAATATTCTTGCTATTTATGACGTGGTTCTAACTTTCAAAATTTAACCGCATTATTCTTTAGTCGATTACCTAAATTTCATTTTGTGATTTTTATCGGTGCATGTATATTTTGTACAAAATATTAAGTGGTGGTTTTAAATAGGATAGAATATTCTAGATTATAAAAGCTAAGATTAAAAATATATATTCTGAATTATATCAGTAGAATGTCTAATTTCGTCTTTTACAAATAGATAACAAAGAGTTTAGGAAAAGAAAGGGAGACATTCTTTGCTCTGGTCTTTTCATTTTGTTCACCGACGGGATTAAAAAGGCGATAAATACTAAAAAAAAACTGCCATAACAAAAACTCAGTACCTTGTTCTTTTAAAAATATTATTAGGTTTCCTAACAATAATCCAATAACTCAATGTTATACAATATATAAACATTTCGTATTAATAATTTGTTTTAAGATTCTTATGTGGAGCTAGATTAGCCAAATGCGAAGCATCTCTATCCTTTATAGTGTACTAGGTGTTGTTTGCGGCTTCGCCCGCATTAATGTCGTTTAAAAAGTAGCCTATGTTCTTTCTCAAAGTCAACTGTATCATTGTACCTAATTTCATTAAAATCGGTTCAGTCGTTTGGACGTGAAAAGGTAACAGACAGACAGGCAGACGGAGTTACTTTTACATTTATAATATTAGTAGGGAAGTAGGGCTTAAATAAAACGTTTGTTCCTTAATCTCAAAACCCAGTCATGTGGGTAAAATTCACTTCAATACTAAAGAACAGTATTGAAAATCCTTGCTTGTAAAACAACGGCTCAGCTTCAACTATTATATTATTATGAAGCAAAACGTGCTGTACAACACTACTTCGAGTATTGCAGTACAAAGTGTGTAAACAATTTGTAACAAGACGTCACTTAAATCTAAGTGGGACTTAAAAGTCTTCTGTCTTTATAAAACACGTTCACACGATAGAGACAGCGCACATTTGAGCGTTGCTTAAAATTGAGTGACATTTGAGTATTCGGCCATATTACTCGCAAACTTGACTCTAACGAAAATTGGTACTTTAAAGCTCAATAAGTCACAAACACTTAACGTTAACTAAATCGAAAAATGATATTAGCGCATCCGTTACATTTTTGAAAGACCTATCCAACGATAGCTCCCCACACTATATAGAAAACAAAAATTTAAAAAAAATCCTCGCGTTACATGTTTGAGTACTTTAATTATTTTTTTTTTCATGTTCTACCACTTTATTAGCGTGATGTGCCAAATTTTAAGTCTCTAGTACCAATAGTTTTTGCGCTAAACCGCGTACGGACAGACAGACAAATAGACAAACAGACAGACAGACCGAGAGACGGACATGGCAAAACTACCTATAAGGGTTCCTTGTTTACTACGGAACCTTAACAGAACATTGTAAATTCTTCATGTCGTATAGTACATACTTGAACTTCGATAGGTAGATACGAGTATATATTATGAACTGTTTTATGATATTAATAACAAAAAAAAATTGGGGGGTCTCGTCTTGGGGGATATTTGGATCAGAACCAAAAAAAATATTTGTCATCATACCTATGTGAGATGTCTATAGAATCTTTAAAATTGATAATGTGATTCCTAAAACCAATCCTAAAAAAAAGTAAAATGTGTGTTCCCATCCTCTTAGTTTTAAAATAAGACTGAAATCTAAAAAAAAAAAATATGCTGTGGTCCTCATTAAAAACTTTCAACAAAATTTTGTTTGAGTGTGATATTCTCAACAGAGTTTGAGATATAATGTAGATATTTTCAAGAACTGCGAATATAACTGAACATTCAGTCAAATATGATACTACGGATTACTACCATACACATTACAAACATACATATTACAAACATACATAAAAAGCATACTGACATGTCATACATCATCCTTTTTTTAAGTCGATTAAAAACAATACTTCATGAAAAGGAGCCTTTTGAGAACATAAATCAGATCTCATCAATCAAAACTAATCTGTGGACTGCTAGCTGATGTATTCTTTTAACCAAAGAATTTCGCCCGCTAATCCTATTTCAACTTTAATTTACGCTCGCATTTATCAAGTTGAATTCAACTGATTGCAAATTGCATTACAACTAAAGTAGTTCATTGTTATTATTATTTCTAAGCACAGCCAATGTTAAATTTATCTGTCAGACGCCATGCCCGGTGGTGGCGTAATCACAAATGTCGACCGCTTTGCTTGGTTATTTCTAATACACCAATGTTTCAATATTGCCAGGCTCAAGTGTATTATATATACATTCCTGACGACGTTAGTGAAGAGTGGTAGTGGATAATTTTCGATACGCTCACAAAATTGAATATCGTTATTTATTATTAGTAGACGTAGTTCATGGTAGTGTGTCGAGTGAAATTATTGCTGAGTGGGTAATATTTTTGCACTGGTTACAATTTCTGGATACGATGTCGTATTTTGTCCTCTTTTTTGACTTTTTAGTATACTCTTATTGTCACGTACAACTACACTACGTGCAACTGCCTCAGTAGCGTAGTGGTAGCAGGCCACCACTATTACGCTGGAGGTCCTGGTCTCTGGATCTATTGAGATTTTTCAATTTTCTGCAAATTTCCCAGTACCTCGGAGTTTGGTGATGTGCCCGGAGATAGTAACAGGTTGGCCCCCTGTTACGGGGCTTTATTGTCACGCAAATCGATTAATCCCTTGCCTTTATCATGCACAATTGACACCGCAAACGTCCATGATCACATTAATCACAGTAATTTTTTCACGCCATATTCGCCAACAGTCTATACAGGTTGTATGCGGTGTTTCTCTCAGATGGTCCCGAAGATTATTAAAAAGCGACTGAAGAATGTAATTAATTAAAGTCAAAAAGTTTTAACATGGTAATAACTGACTTCCTAATCATTTTAAATTAATATGTGAGTCTTGATTTTATAATGCATCGTAAGAGCATTCTTCCCTTATATAGGCTGATGTTTAAAATTAGTCACGGGTTGTGCGTTTCAGGCGCGTATTTCTGAACAAAGAAAGATAATAATCAACTTAAAATTGTATTACGTGTTACTAATTATTCAAATTGTATTATTTTTTATCAAATAGTAATCAATTAATTTTTTAATTAGTGGAACTTTTTTCTTCAACCAGCTAAGTGCGAGACTAGCTCATAAATTTCGAATCGTCTCTAAAACTTTATAGAAACTAACGATAAATGGCGTGGGCGCTAAGATAGATAACAAAATTACCATTAAGAAATAAAAACATCAAGGGGTAAACCATACATATATTGTATAATGTCAAACGTATTAATAATATAATAATGGCAACCCATTATCGTCCCACTGCTGGGCACGAGTCTCTCCCCTTTTTGGGGGGAGGCCTGGAGCTTACTCCACCACGCTGCTCCAATGCGGATTGATGGAGGTAGGTGGGTTAGTGGCCAACCCACTGTCGGATGTTTTCAAACCGCCATAAGGCCTCCGACAAGGTTTAACGACTGCTATCCATCGATAGCAACCGGGACCGACGGCTTAACGTGCCCTCCGAAGCACGGAAACGCGCATTTAATTTGCCACTAGCGGTCACCCATCACACTACCCGACCGCGCCCGTAGTGCTTAACCGAGCAGATCGCTTACGATCTACACCAGCCGCTGGGCCATGCGCGCTTCGTACTACCGTATTAATGTTAGTTAAACATCTATAATTTCTTACTTATCTTTCTTAAGGTTCTAACATCTTTGTTATTTATTAACAAATTAAATTATGTTATCTGATAAGCATTTTAATAACAAGTAAGAATCTTCATATCTCTGTCTTCTTTTTTAGATAAGCAAAGTTAACGGAGTAAATAATGCCAGGATCGTTACGTTGTGGTTGAGCCTGAAACGAATTAATGAACCGACTGGAACAATTTATGTAAATAAAAAGTAAGACTTCACATCTTTTTCTTCTTTTTTCAGTTATTTTGTTTTTGTGATACCAAAGTTTGTCATTAGTATGTATGCAGTTCACATTGATGGTAAGTAAATACTAGCCTATATATTTTTTTGCAATACGAATGCTTTGTCATCTTGTAATTCAGCATCGACAGTAGAATACGTCAGCAGAATGACACTTTCTTTTTCAAACATAATAAGTGATTTATGGATAAGTCATCGGCGCCATTCCGTCCGCTCGCCTGTTTGCGCATCCCACACATACCGCGCCGTGCGTTTGTCCTCGATCATTGAGTGATTTTTTGTCCATAATTAATGCAATATGTAAAAAAAAAAATATTTGCATACGTCCAATAGCTTAGTTATCATAAAATTTCAGAAATTAAATATACCTACAATAATATGCCTTCTTAATATTTCTTGTTAAACAACATAATATCACAATTTTCGATTTGCCAAAAATCGTTATCTATACTTATAATAAATCTGTAGAAGTGTAAATTCTGTACATTGAAAATATAGAAAAAATAAATATCAGGGGATGTTACTAGATCGCTACCGAACACAAATATGTGATTAGAAAAATTTTTGTCTGTCTGTCTGTCTGTCTGTTTGTCTGTCTGTCTGTTTGTTCAAGCATCACACAAAATCTACCGGTCCGATTACTATGAAACTTGGTATAATAATTATTTAGGTATTAATATTTTAACTTTTGGCGCACAACACTGGGTACTTTTTATCCCGGAAAAATGTCTGTTTGTCTGTGTGTTTGTGCACGCTAATTTCAGAAACGGCTTATCTGGTTTACTTTTTTCACTTATATATTGTGGTAAGTTTTACTTAACATTTAGTGTTTGTTTCATGTCAATCGGTTCAGAAATAAAAAAGTTATGTCAATTTAAAGAATCATATCGAATATTTTTAGACTATTCTGCATCTATCTTCTATCTTTTTTAGGGTTCCGTACCTAAAAGATAAAAACAGACACTATTTCTCATCCTCCGCTGTCTGTCTGTCTGTCCGTCCGTCCGTCCGTCCGTCTGTCACCAGGCTGTATCTCATAAACAATGATAACTAGAAAGCTAAAATTTTCAGAAATTATGTATTTCTGTTACCGCTATAACGACAAAATTAAATAATAAAAATAAGAAAATGAAAGTATTAAGGGGTCCAAGGGGGCATACAATAAACGTGCTTTTATTTCGTATAATATAAAAATAAGTCGGGTTTTCCTTCCTGACGCTATAACTCCAAAACGCACGAACCGATTTCCACGGTTTTGCATTCTTTGGAAAGGTCTCGGGCTCCGTGAGGTTTATAGCAAAGAAAATTCAGGAAAAATTATTTATAAAACGACACACACGCGGGCGAAGCCGCGGGCTACAGCTAGTTTCGTATATTTGCTACTCGATATTAACAACGGTACATAGCAAGTAGACGCTTATAATTTTCACAGAATATGAAGTTGTATATTACCTTCCTTCCTTCCTTTGTAAATCCTTACTGTCTATACTAACTTTCACGTCAAAACGGAGCCACGGATTGGTGTAATTTTCTATGTTATAGTTGAAAAGGTGCAGAGTGACATAGCCAACTTTTGTCTTCTTATATTTCCCCACCCCTCTAAAATAGGAGGTGGAAATTTTAATGGAGCATTCCACAATTTGCAAGGTACAAAGTTAAAACTTCGTAGGCGAACTCTTTGAGCCTAACAAACAACACGTACTTACATCTGTTTTTTAGAAATCTTCTAGCATCCTTTTATAAGAGGGAGTGAAAATTGTATTGGGATTTCCGCAGTGTTCAAGGTAGAAAGTAAAAATTGTTATGGGGGCTCTTTGTTACTAAAAAAACCCGCATTTACTTAATTTTTTTTTGGATATCTGCCTACCTCCCTAAAATAGCGGGTGGAGGTTTGTAGGAGCATTTCACAAGTTTCAAGGCAGCAAATTAAATTATGGTATACCTACTGACTCTTTGAAATGTAACGTTACTTCACGCCTGCTATCCCGAAGGGGTTGGCAAAAGTAAAGGCAATCATAATGCTTGCAAACACCGACTATTTGCCGGTTACGTTTGGGCCCATGTAACTGGTGGCGAGCCTGTTCACATCTCCGGGTACATGACCAAACTTCGAGGTACTGAGAAATTACCAGAAAATGGAAAAATCCCAATAGAACCAGAGATAAAGGACTGCCAAAAATTGGTATGCAGACTATTTGTCACTATAAAAAACAAGTTAAAGTTAAAAAAGTTTACAGTAGTACATAACCATCTTATCGGAACACAATAGCACTGAATACTACCGGCAAACAGATAAATGTGATGGTGCCTACGCCCTCGAGTTCCGTCACTGGAGCTCGAGATTTAATTTTAACGCACCGTAACCAATAAGCAAAAGTATGTAACTATCTGGTCAGCAGATACTATCAGCAGATAGTTACATACTTTTGCTTATTGGTTACGGTGCGTTAAAATTAAATCTCGAGCTCCAGTGACGGAACTCGAGGGCGTAGGCACCATCACATTTATCTGTTTGCCGGTAGTATTCAGTGCTATTGTGTTCCGATAAGATGGTTATGTACGGCCCCGTAATTTATAATCCACAAGAAAAACGGCTTAGATCAGGCTACAGAGTGGCAACATATCTGGATTGAAACATCTAGTATTTGATTTTGATTTATATATTTATTATTCACTAGCTGTTTCCTGCGGCTTCGCCCCCATATAGTCTAAAAATTAGAAAATTCTGTATAAACTTTTTTAACTTTAACTTGTTTTTTATAGTGACAAATAGTCTGCATACCAATTTTTGGCAGTCCTTTATCTCTGGTTCTATTGGGATTTTTCCATTTTCTGGTAATTTCTCAGTACCTCGAAGTTTGGTCATGTACCCGGAGATGTGAACAGGCTCGCCACCAGTTACATGGGCCCAAACGTAACCGGCAAATAGTCGGTGTTTGCAAGCATTATGATTGCCTTTACTTTTGCCAACCCCTTCGGGATAGCAGGCGTGAAGTAACGTTACATTTCAAAGAGTCAGTAGGTATACCATAATTTAATTTGCTGCCTTGAAACTTGTGAAATGCTCCTACAAACCTCCACCCGCTATTTTAGGGAGGTAGGCAGATATCCAAAAAAAAATTAAGTAAATGCGGGTTTTTTTAGTAACAAAGAGCCCCCATAACAATTTTTACTTTCTACCTTGAACACTGCGGAAATCCCAATACAATTTTCACTCCCTCTTATAAAAGGATGCTAGAAGATTTCTAAAAAACAGATGTAAGTACGTGTTGTTTGTTAGGCTCAAAGAGTTCGCCTACGAAGTTTTAACTTTGTACCTTGCAAATTGTGGAATGCTCCATTAAAATTTCCACCTCCTATTTTAGAGGGGTGGGGAAATATAAGAAGACAAAAGTTGGCTATGTCACTCTGCACCTTTTCAACTATAACATAGAAAATTACACCAATCCGTGGCTCCGTTTTGACGTGAAAGTTAGTATAGACAGTAAGGATTTACAAAGGAAGGAAGGAAGGTAATATACAACTTCATATTCTGTGAAAATTATAAGCGTCTACTTGCTATGTACCGTTGTTAATATCGAGTAGCAAATATACGAAACTAGCTGTAGCCCGCGGCTTCGCCCGCGTGTGTGTCGTTTTATAAATAATTTTTCCTGAATTTTCTTTGCTATAAACCTCACGGAGCCCGAGACCTTTCCAAAGAATGCAAAACCGTGGAAATCGGTTCGTGCGTTTTGGAGTTATAGCGTCAGGAAGGAAAACCCGACTTATTTTTATATTATACGAAATAAAAGCACGTTTATTGTATGCCCCCTTGGACCCCTTAATACTTTCATTTTCTTATTTTTATTATTTAATTTTGTCGTTATAGCGGTAACAGAAATACATAATTTCTGAAAATTTTAGCTTTCTAGTTATCATTGTTTATGAGATACAGCCTGGTGACAGACGGACGGACGGACGGACGGACAGACAGACAGACAGCGGAGGATGAGAAATAGTGTCTGTTTTTATCTTTTAGGTACGGAACCCTAAAAAAGATAGAAGATAGATGCAGAATAGTCTAAAAATATTCGATATGATTCTTTAAATTGACATAACTTTTTTATTTCTGAACCGATTGACATGAAACAAACACTAAATGTTAAGTAAAACTTACCACAATATATAAGTGAAAAAAGTAAACCAGATAAGCCGTTTCTGAAATTAGCGTGCACAAACACACAGACAAACAGACATTTTTCCGGGATAAAAAGTACCCAGTGTTGTGCGCCAAAAGTTAAAATATTAATACCTAAATAATTATTATACCAAGTTTCATAGTAATCGGACCGGTAGATTTTGTGTGATGCTTGAACAAACAGACAGACAGACAAACAGACAGACAGACAGACAGACAAAAATTTTTCTAATCACATATTTGTGTTCGGTAGCGATCTAGTAACATCCCCTGATATTTATTTTTTCTATATTTTCAATGTACAGAATTTACACTTCTACAGATTTATTATAAGTATAGATAACGATTTTTGGCAAATCGAAAATTGTGATATTATGTTGTTTAACAAGAAATATTAAGAAGGCATATTATTGTAGGTATATTTAATTTCTGAAATTTTATGATAACTAAGCTATTGGACGTATGCAAATATTTTTTTTTTTACATATTGCATTAATTATGGACAAAAAATCACTCAATGATCGAGGACAAACGCACGGCGCGGTATGTGTGGGATGCGCAAACAGGCGAGCGGACGGAATGGCGCCGATGACTTATCCATAAATCACTTATTATGTTTGAAAAAGAAAGTGTCATTCTGCTGACGTATTCTACTGTCGATGCTGAATTACAAGATGACAAAGCATTCGTATTGCAAAAAAATATATAGGCTAGTATTTACTTACCATCAATGTGAACTGCATACATACTAATGACAAACTTTGGTATCACAAAAACAAAATAACTGAAAAAAGAAGAAAAAGATGTGAAGTCTTACTTTTTATTTACATAAATTGTTCCAGTCGGTTCATTAATTCGTTTCAGGCTCAACCACAACGTAACGATCCTGGCATTATTTACTCCGTTAACTTTGCTTATCTAAAAAAGAAGACAGAGATATGAAGATTCTTACTTGTTATTAAAATGCTTATCAGATAACATAATTTAATTTGTTAATAAATAACAAAGATGTTAGAACCTTAAGAAAGATAAGTAAGAAATTATAGATGTTTAACTAACATTAATACGGTAGTACGAAGCGCGCATGGCCCAGCGGCTGGTGTAGATCGTAAGCGATCTGCTCGGTTAAGCACTACGGGCGCGGTCGGGTAGTGTGATGGGTGACCGCTAGTGGCAAATTAAATGCGCGTTTCCGTGCTTCGGAGGGCACGTTAAGCCGTCGGTCCCGGTTGCTATCGATGGATAGCAGTCGTTAAACCTTGTCGGAGGCCTTATGGCGGTTTGAAAACATCCGACAGTGGGTTGGCCACTAACCCACCTACCTCCATCAATCCGCATTGGAGCAGCGTGGTGGAGTAAGCTCCAGGCCTCCCCCCAAAAAGGGGAGAGACTCGTGCCCAGCAGTGGGACGATAATGGGTTGCCATTATTATATTATTAATACGTTTGACATTATACAATATATGTATGGTTTACCCCTTGATGTTTTTATTTCTTAATGGTAATTTTGTTATCTATCTTAGCGCCCACGCCATTTATCGTTAGTTTCTATAAAGTTTTAGAGACGATTCGAAATTTATGAGCTAGTCTCGCACTTAGCTGGTTGAAGAAAAAAGTTCCACTAATTAAAAAATTAATTGATTACTATTTGATAAAAAATAATACAATTTGAATAATTAGTAACACGTAATACAATTTTAAGTTGATTATTATCTTACTTTGTTCAGAAATACGCGCCTGAAACGCACAACCCGTGACTAATTTTAAACATCAGCCTATATAAGGGAAGAATGCTCTTACGATGCATTATAAAATCAAGACTCACATATTAATTTAAAATGATTAGGAAGTCAGTTATTACCATGTTAAAACTTTTTGACTTTAATTAATTACATTCTTCAGTCGCTTTTTAATAATCTTCGGGACCATCTAAGAGAAACACCGCATACAACCTGTATAGACTGTTGGCGAATATGGCGTGAAAAAATTACTGTGATTAATGTGATCATGGACGTTTGCGGTGTCAATTGTGCATGATAAAGGCAAGGGATTAATCGATTTGCGTGACAATAAAGCCCCGTAACAGGGGGCCAACCTGTTACTATCTCCGGGCACATCACCAAACTCCGAGGTACTGGGAAATTTGCAGAAAATTGAAAAATCTCAATAGATCCAGAGACCAGGACCTCCAGCGTAATAGTGGTGGCCTGCTACCACGCTACTGAGGCAGTTGCACGTAGTGCAGTTGTACGTGACAATAAGAGTATACTAAAAAGTCAAAAAAGAGGACAAAATACGACATCGTATCCAGAAATTGTAACCAGTGCAAAAATATTACCCACTCAGCAATAATTTCACTCGACACACTACCATGAACTACGTCTACTAATAATAAATAACGATATTCAATTTTGTGAGCGTATCGAAAATTATCCACTACCACTCTTCACTAACGTCGTCAGGAATGTATATATAATACACTTGAGCCTGGCAATATTGAAACATTGGTGTATTAGAAATAACCAAGCAAAGCGGTCGACATTTGTGATTACGCCACCACCGGGCATGGCGTCTGACAGATAAATTTAACATTGGCTGTGCTTAGCCAATGTTAAATTTATCTGTCAGACGCCATGCCCGGTGTTTGCATGTATGCCTGCTACCACTAGGCTACTGGGGCAGTTAAATTATTTTCAAAATTCTGAAAAATATGAACAGCATTTGATTCTAAATTTCAGTTCAGCTGACATCTAACATCAAGTTATTTAAATGTAATATTCTTGCTCTACGTCGATCAATGTTCGATTTGAATTAATATTAATAAGTTTATTTAAGTCCCAATGCAGGGCGTTTTCCAAGGTGGGTTGACCTCTACTAATAAATTATTGTAAAGGAACGTTCCTTGTTGAAATGGGTTAAGATTAATTTGTAAAACCACCCGGAAGCGGCCAATTTGGCTTAAAGTCTAGCCGGGTAACGGAATTATCAAATATTACCTGTAATTCTTTTGACCACAACTGATGGTGCTTATCCAAAATGATCGTATTTTACATTCAGGATACACTTGGATACGAGCCCTTAATGGAATTTAACTTAAATAAATTAAGTTCTAGGTGAACAATCCTACTAATCCTCCTAAGATCATAAATGCGAAAGTTTGTGAGTATGGATGGATTTTTGTTATTCTTTCACGAAAAATCTACCTGTCGGATTTGAAGAAAAGAACCTACCTGTTCGGAGTCTTCATTACTATTTCTTCTAAGAGGACCCATGAACATGCAAACTCTAACTCAAAAACTTATTTAAACACTTGGAAATAATAGAATTTGCTTGTGATAGGTCAAATTACAAATATAAAATTAAATCGAATAACAACTGATACGTTGATTAATGTCAAAGTAATCAAAAATAAAATAAATAATGGTCCAAAAAAAAGGTATCAACAGAATGTTCTATATTCCATTTTGAAAACGGCAAGAAATCCTTCAATATTGTTAATTTTGTAATATTTGACGTCATAAGTATTGAAATCTCTATAATTTAAGTTTCTGGGATCACAAGTATATCTTGTTTTATATTATTTCGGCAGCAGCGCCATCTATTGCCAACTATGCTAGTTAGGCCTGAAGTCAAATTTTTCTTTCCATTTTTCTTTAAAATACAAGTATACCTTATTAGTTTTTGCCCGCGACTATGTACGCGTTAATTTTAATCATTACAAATTGTGACCTATATATATTATTATTCCAATGTATAACCTATATTACTATAAAGTTTCATTCAAATCCGACAGGTAGATTTTTCGTGAAAGAATAACAAAAATCCATCCATACTCACAAACTTTCGCATTTATGATCTTAGGAGGATTAGTAGGATTGTTCACCTAGAACTTAATTTATTTAAGTTAAATTCCATTAAGGGCTCGTATCTAAGTGTATCCTGAATGTAAAATACGATCATTTTGGATAAGCACCATCAGTTGTGGTCAAAATAATTACAGGTAATATTTGATAATTCCGTTACCCGGCTAGACTTTAAGCCAAATTGGCCGCTTCCAGGGTGGTTTTACAAATTAATCTTAACCCATTTCAACAAGGAACGTTCCTTTATAATAATTTATTAGTAGAGGTCAACCCACCTTGGAAAACGCCCTGCATTGGGACTTAAATAAACTTATTAATATTAATTCAAATCGAACATTGATCGACGTAGAGCAAGAATATTACATTTAAATAACTTGATGTTAGATGTCAGCTGAACTGAAATTTAGAATCAAATGCTGTTCATATTTTTCAGAATTTTGAAAATAATTTAACTGCCCCAGTAGCCTAGTGGTAGCAGGCCACTACTACTACGCTGGAGGTCCTGGGTTCGATTCCCGGGTCGGGGACTATCAGAAATAACGGTTTAAAATCCTTTATCTCTGGTTTTATTGGAATTTTTCCATTTTCTGGAAGTTTTCCAGTACCTCGGAGTTTGGTAATGTGCCTGGAGATGGCAACAGGCTCGCCACCTGTTACATGGGTCAAAACGTAACCGGCGAATCGTGGGTGTTTGCATGTATGATTCAATGGATGCATTTACCTCTGCCTACCCCTTCGGGGATTACAGGCGTGAAGTTACGTTCATTAAATTTAGAATGATTGTCAAATCGGAAATTCGGACTAGCCCTTATTTGATTCATGTCGGCGACGATAACACGATTACTTAATTAAATTTGCTCTAAGAAATTTAATTTCGATCCGCACCGGTATCTTTTGAACAATTCCATAGCCATGAAAGTTTCAGCTATTTGTTGGATGTTACAAGGCTTATGCAACTATGCTCAATGCTCATGGATGCTTAAACTAAGACTACAAAATGTGGAAGCCAGAAGATACCATACGTTTTCAGTTTAATTCGTATTATTATATTTAGGAATGCAGTCTGTTTATGTGTTTAAGTGTCACTTAAAGGTACATATTTAGGTATTTTTGTTAACCTTACATATAGCCATAGAATCTCTAGCGTATAAAAAAGTTCAAAAACATATTTTATTTAAAGAAACATGGAAAGAAAAATTTGACTTCAGGCGAGACTCGAACTCGCGGCCACTGGGAATCTCTTCCGCCAACTCTTCCAACTGAGCTACCGAAGTCCTGCCCGATTTGTCAAATCTTTCCTTCACATTTATTGCAATGCCTTATGGTGGCAGCAGCGCCATCTATTGCCATACTATGCTAGTTAGGCAACCGATATAATAAACTTTGCAGTTTATTGAATATCGTAATGAAGTCGCTTTTACCCTTAATAATTGTTTTATATTATTTCGCATTAACACATGCTTGTGAAATATATTTTATTTAAAGAAAAATGGAAAGAAAAATTTGACTTCAGGCGAGACTCGAACTCGCGGCCACTGGGAATCTAGTTCAGCCGCTCTTCCAACTGAGCTACCGAAGTCCTGCCCGATTTATCAAATCTTTCCTTCACATTTATTTTGCTACTACTACTAACTAGTTGAAAAACATGTTATTTAGAACATTTCCAAAACTTTTTGAAATGGAAATAGATAAAATATATTTAAGTTACTAAAAATGTGACAAACATTAAAGTATTGGCTTATCCTGATTTGCTAATTACGTTCTTTGTTCTCATTACCTCTTTCTCCATATCTACCTATGGAAAAACATTTTTTTTACAAACTGCAAAATTATAACTTATTTTTTTTATTATAAAATATTATCTTCTGACCTTAAGCATCGAACTCATGACTTCAAACTTAATCGTAATAGCTCACTACCAAGAAATAATACAGTTAATTTAATATTAGACACAAGTTATGTCTTTTTATTCGTTTATAGAACTTGCAGTTTTATCTGTATACACAATTTAAAGCGAGCGCTTGTTATCTCTCGATGCAATTAGGGTTATATGCACGCCAGTCCTGGTTTATAGGACGACCACTCATACTGACTGTGATGTATGCGGCATATGGTATAACCATCTTGAATATTCAAGTAGTTGGTTTACAGGCGAATTTTATGTGAATACTAAACAATAAAAATGATATAATTAGCTACTTTAATATAATTTTTTCTTCACAATTCACTTACATTTATAACTTTTGAGGTACTAAGTTATAAATGTAACTTATAATGCTACTTTACTACTAGTTATTTGAATAACATTTTAATAACCATCAACAACAATCGTAATGTTAAGAAACAATTGGATTACAACTGAATTGTGAAATACAATTTCCATTAAAACCCAAAACTATATATTTTAGATTAGAGTTACGACATATTTTAAAGGAAAAACCTCGAAGACCAAAATGTTAGTTGAGTTCTATCAATTTAGTAGATATATTTGCTTTTAAGCGTAGTAGTAGTTCAATATCTTCTCTCCTTTTATTAATACGTCATAATAATATTTACCATAGTTCTGTAGGAAAACATTCCGATAGATTAAAAAAATCGTTCTACAAACGATAATAGATTATATTTCATTGATGAAAATATTCCAATCTGTCCACAAAGTTGTGGATGAAACCTGTCAAGGGCTACGAGTCTACGGCGTAGACCCGTAGACGGCCGCGTATCTTGTAACACACAATGGATTCGATTGGCGCGCAAACAGAAATTCATTCTGTAAAAGAGACTGCAAGTAAAGCCTCTTGACAGAGATGAACGGCTCCCGTGATATTTGTGTGCGGAATTGTGATCGATTTTTACTCATTTGTGAACATTTTTAATAACAGTCTACATTCCGTATAAGGAAGCAATAGGGTATTTGACAAAGTGTATTTTTTTTTTAATTTAAATAACAAAGTTCTAAAGTGACATGGAAATGAAAAGTGAAGTATTAAAATAGGTGCATTATTGTAGAAGACTTATAAAAATATATATATATATATTTTTTTATTTAGTTTAAAATAAGAATTTAATAATAAATATGAAACAGTATTAGCATCCTTGTACAAATCCCAACAACTTTGACTACGCAAACTATTTACAAAAACGCAATAATAACGAAGATATTATAGATTTTTTGAATTCGTCATTGATTTCGTAGGTGTATACACGCAAGTGACGTCACGAGCAGGTACAATTTTGTATGAGACGTTTGAGATCATTTCATAACTTGCAACTTTCGAATGGTGATATATATGGTTACTAGCTGACCCGGCAAACTTCGTATTGCCTCAGAATTAAATAATGTGTCAAAGGTTTGATACGGACTATTTGTATAAAAAAATGAAATTGTGGTTTTTACTGTTTCCCTTCAATTTTTTTATATTTTCTTACCTTTTAAACCTTCCCTAGACTTCCAAAAATAATTCAAAACCAAAATTTGCCAGATTGGCCCAGCCGTTCTCGAGTTTTAGCGAGACAAACGAATAGCAATAGATTTTTTTATATATATCTCTCAAACCTTACACACATTATTATTTCATTCTGAGGCAATACGAAGTTTGCCGGGTCAGCTAGTATAAAATAATTTTATTCATATTTTTTGAGCTGGTTGACTAAGATAGAGAACAGTCCAATTAATTCGAACAACATTTTATTTCCTCAATCAAGTGTACCTTCTCGAGTTCGGCGAAGAAAAAGTTAATTAAATGCGATTTCACGTATTTCTTTCGCAACATTTTTAGATTGCGCATTAAAATATTGATGTCAGGGAAAATACCATTGTACTGTTATTGAAGTAACAAGTATCGTGTAATTTGTTTTCTATTCGAGCTTTTATTGAACTATATTAATAAGCACATTTTTTTTTATGTAATGGAAGTGGCAAACAACATGCAGTTCACATTGATGTTAAGTGATGACTGCAGCCTATAGACACCCACATGAAGACCAAGGCCAAAATGCAGAAGCGTTACCACCCCTGAGGCCTAAGGTATTATGCCTCTGTGCCGGAAATTACAGGGCCGTACATTACCACCTGACCGGAACACGATAGTGCTGAACTCTACCATTTAGCGGCAAGTAAATTAGGTAATGCGGTGGTGCCTACGCCCGCGAGCTCCGTCACTGGAGCTCTACCACCAGTAAAAATAACATAGTTCTAAATAGAAAAATCTCCTATTGTTATCCACTTGGGCAGTAGCGAAACATTCCCAACTCAAGTATCTTTGATAATTTACTGGGAAGTCTCAACCACTATAATGTAAAAAGAGATTTTTGTCAATAAATATTTTTTTTTTATTATTTTTTAGCTAGGTAATTTCTTGGTAGACGTTTTATGAGTGCGGTTATAATGTCTTAAAATATGAACCGCTAAAATAAATATAAGTTGAGGTTGAAGTTGTGGGTCTTTGGGGAAGGCTTTGTCCAGCAGTGGACGTCATTCGGCTGAAGTGATGATGATGATTAGTGGATGGCAGGGTCCTCGTTCCAGTGCCCTTTTTTTAGGGTTCCGTAGTAAACAAGGAACCCTTATAGTTTCGCCATGTCTGTCTGTCTGTCCGTGGTTTAGCGCAAAAACTATTGGTAATAGAGACTTGAAATTTGAGCTTTTATTGAACTATATCAATAAACTAGGTATTTTCTTGGTAGACGTTTTATGAGTGCGATTATAATGTCTTAAAATATGAGCCGCTGAAATAAATATAAGTTGAAATTTAGATCATTTATATCCTAAAAATACGGATAGTTATATTTAAGTTTTTGATGTCAACACGCTCGCCACCTGTTACATGGGCCAAAACGCAACCGGCGATTCGTTGGTGTTTGCATGTATGCTTGAATGCATGCATTTACCTCTGCCTACCCCTTCGGGGATTACAGGCGTGAAGTTACGAAGTTACGTTATATTTAACAGAGTAAATGCAAACGGTGATGCGATGGATGAATATTCATTTCGTACTCGTCAAAACTATTAATTAATTCTGATATGGCAATAGAAATGTCCGGGCTTATTTTAGCGTTTTATCAAATCACTAGATTCAACAGCACAATCGAGCACAATAGCGGGACATTGAAGCTGCGGCCGCCGCTCCAGCACCACGTCGCGATATTCAGTGTTGCTAACACGATTTGCGTGCATTCGCATATTCCATTAAGCCGTGAACGAACACAACAGCGGGACATTGAAGCTGCGGCCGCCGCTTAATTACCGCGTCGCGCCGCTCGGTGTTGCTAACACGATTTGCGTACATCAACATTTTCCGTTAAGTCACGAATGATCTGTTGAATACAAGCCCTTAACAACGAACGTGTGGTATGGAGCTTCATATACAGTTAAATTCAAGTTGTTGTGAACCCAAAACTCTGACTGTTTTTCGAAATAAAAATAAAGGTTCATGATTAAATGACTCAAGATATTTATATGCTTAAAGTATGGTATAACAGTTCATAATAAATATTTATCATTTCGCATACTTTGCCAAATATTGTTATTATTAGATTCCTGGGTCATCCCGTAAACGTTGCACTACTTGCACTATCGTTTTCAAGAAAGCAATTACAGTCTCTAAAACTGATCGGTCAGAATAGTTATACTATGAATTACAGAAGCAAAAGCTGACATTTCAGAATTGTCAGCGCTATCAATTAATTCCGATACGACGATCAAAACATCTGGGGATATTATGTCGAGTATTTACATCTGAATCCAATTAATTCCGATACAATCTATCTATTTTACGTTATAAAAAAGGACTTTGTCAAAAAGAGTTGGACATCATGTTCGATTCCGAATTACGAATTTAAATTTCATCATTATTTAGTCGTAGGTTATTTAGTCCTAGGTTAAGGAAAATTGTGTAATCATGTCTACTATGTATATATTGTATTATGCGTAAAATCGAGGGTGACATTTTCTTTAAAGAAAAACCCTCTATAAATAAATAGAAAAAAAAAATTCATCATGCAGGTATGTGAAGCTAGACACCACGCACATTGTAAACGGTTTGTAATTAACTGATCGTTTCCGGCTGAATGGAATATGCGGATGCATGCAAATCGTGTTAGCAACACTGAATAACGCGACGTGGTGCTGGAGTGGCGGGCGCAGCCTCAATGTTCGGCTGTTGTGTACGATTGTGCTGTTCAATCGAGTTTTGATTTGGTATTTATACTGGTGGTAGAGTTCCAGTGACGGGGCTCGCGGGCGTAGGCATCACCGCATTATCTAATATACTTGCCGCTAAATGGTAGTGTTCAGCACTATCGTGTTCCGGTCAGGTGGTAATGTATGGCCCTGTAATTTCCGGCATAGAGGCATAATACCTTAGGCCTCAGGAGTGGTAACGCATCTGTATTTTGATCTTGGTCTTTGTGTAAGTGTCTATAGGCTGCAGTCATCACTTTACATCAATGTGAACTGCATGCTTGTTTGCCACTTCTATCACATATACAAAATGATACTCTTCAATACCCCGCACGTTTCAGTAACCGCAACCGAATTAATTGATACAGCTGGCGATTATGAAATGAATATTCATGCGTTCAATCAGTTTTTGCTTCTGTTCTGTCACGGCGTTTTTTGATTTTCAAGTTGTTTAGAATTCTAGCTTTTCTGAACAACCTTTTCTAAAAATTGTTATTGCTATTTGTTCCAATTAGTTATTGGAACCTTATAAATGATTGTTTTATATTATTTCGCATTAACACATGCTTGTGAAATATATTTTATTTAAAGAAAAATGGAAAAAAAATGACTTCAGGCAAGACTCGAACTCGCGGCCTACTGGGAATCTAGTCCAGCCGCTCTTCCAATTGAGCTACTGAAGTCCTGCCCGATTTGTCAAATCTTTCCTTCACATTTATTGCATTGTTTTATGGTAGCAGTAGCGCTATCTATTGCCGAACTATGCTAGTTAGGCAACCGATATTATAGACTTTGCAGTTTATTGAATATCGTAAAGAAGTCGCTTTTACCCTTAATAATTGTTTTATATTATTTCGCATTAACACATGTCTCGCCTGAAGTCAAATTTTTCTTTCCATTTTTCTTTAAATAAAACTTATAAATGATTGTGCATCTCAGTCTTACTTTCAAAATCATTTTTTAAACGGTAAGGATTTATGGGTAGAAACCGAATTGAGGCTTTTCGGGTTCGGAATGACTGGAACTTCAAATCAGTATGCTTAACTCGAAACCACACGGAATGCAAGTTAATAATAGTAAGCAATGAACACGGTTTAATGGAACATGTGGATGCACGCATTCATCGCTGCGCTGTTGCGTACACTGAGCGACGGTACGTGGTAATCAAGCGGTGGTTGCAGCTTAAACGGTCGCCGTAATTGTGCTGTTTAACCAAATTTTGATTGGTACGGTAAATATTCGCTATAATATCCCCGGACGTTTCAATTACCGTATCGCCTTTAATTGATAGCTGACGATTATGAAATGAATATTCATCCGTCCAATCACTACTGATTCTCGACCGTTACAGCGACTGTTTTGATTTCAAATTTCTTAAACCTGTTCCTAATTTCATCCATCTAATACTTAGAATCCCACTGCAGAATCATTTTGTTCATCCGAATATGCAGCAAGCCTAAGTTTTACGCATATTTATAAAATAGAGAATATATATCCACTAGATTGCCTATCAAAAAATGGCCGCAAGTATTTTTTTATATTTTTTTCTGGGAATGATTTTTTTTACTTGTTTTTTTAATAAAATATCGTTCACTTCACGAAAATATGTATAAAGGCTGCCGGTGCGCACTTGGCCGCCCCTTCATATTTTCATTCCGCCCCGATAATTTGTTACGTCCATAACGTACATGTATTATTTATATATTATATCAAATTAAGGCGGCGGTGTGGCGGGTTGCTCACTTCCCTCTATTACTCGTATGGTCCAGAGGAGGGTAATGGCTGTCACATGCGTCATCCTCGTGAACGGGTGCTTTTGGTGGGGACTGGTCTGTTCTGGTTTGCAGGAATTACATCTCATTTAGTAGATAGCAGTTTATTTGCATCCTTGCTATGGACGTTCACATTATTTGATTTTCATTATAATCTGTACTAGATTTAAGCTCTCATTTAAAAGAGCTCTTTCTGAGTTTGTTGGGTAGCGGAGTTCTTCTCAGTAGTGACTGCACTTGGAACTCTGCTAAGTAAATAACTTTGATCTTGACAAATAACTTTTCTTTTTCTTCATTCATCATCATTGAAGGAATTGAAAAATTTTGTTATAATGATATTTTAACTAAGTTCTTTAAATTAAAATTTTAATTATACGTTTTTGCTTTTATTATATGTAATGTTTATTCACTCTAGGTATTTTATAATTTCTTGACGTTTTAAAAGTATCTGTAAAGATCTATTAGAATAAAAATATTCTCTTCCTTTCTTTCATTCTTTTACAAGGACCAGTGGCGGCGCGAGACTTAAACTTAACGTGGGCAAGGTACATTTAGCGAGGCTCTCTAAGATAAAGCGGGCAACTTTTAAGAAACTGAATACGACATTTTTAAGCATTTGAAGGCTTTTTTTTCTATGTAATAAAAGTGGCAAACAAGCATGCAGTTTACATTGATGTTAAGTGATGACTGCAGCCTATAGACACCCACATAATTACCAGTGGTCAAAATGCAGATGCGCTGCCACTCCTGAGGCATTAGGTGTTATGCCTCTGTGCCGAAAATTAGAGGGCCGTACATTACCACCTGACCGGAACACGATAGTGCTGAACACTACCATTTAGCGGCAAGTATATTAGGTAATGCGGTGGTGCCTACGCCCGCGAGCTCCGTCACTGGAGCTCTACCACCAGTAACAAGTATAGTAGTAGTAAGCTTAGTACCTATCAAGTCTTGCCCCCCAATAGGTTCTAAGACTCGAGACCCTTCGCAAAGCGAGGCCGTAGGCGGCGGCCCACGCCTTACGCCGCCTCTGACAAGAACATAACGCCGGAAAACTCCATTGAACTATAAACAGATAAGTCAATAAGGTGGCTGTATTTGAAGATTAACTCTAAAGAACACAATGGAATAGAATAGAATTCATTTATTCAGATAACAACACAGAGACACAAAGTATAACATGTAACAAACAACATTAGACAATAGATAAAAGCAATGTGGTACAACAGACAGGTAGGTATGACGACAAGTATGTCTCAAGGTCGATTCGAATGGGTACCCAGATCAGCTTATACCAAGCAGTTGTTACTTATCTACTTGACGCTTGCTATCTCTTTTTCACCTGGGTCCATGGGTTCCACGGATGTCAGTCAGTTACATATCAGTATTGTAGGTATATAATAACAAAATAGGTAGCAATAATAATGCGCAATTATATAAAACAAAAAAAAAAAAGCTTACACATCCATAGCGCACTCAAATTAATAAAAAATTCTTTAAAATATATATATATATATATATTATAAAGCAAACAAATAAGCTGAATTAAAAAAAAAATGTTGTTATTCCGCAGCTAAATGATTTTGTCTGGGTAATACAATAATCGATCTATAAATATTATTTTTCATTAGTTTATGCCATAGAGCAACTCGGCCCACCGGTCGCGGCGGACCGGAGGGGAGTAACCATAGCGTTCATTACCGATGCAAAACAGTCTGTCATTTTTTGCGGGGGGAAATCCGAGTGACACACACACACACTATAAAAATCGTCTATTACTACGAAACTCACACCTTAACTTTAATAAAATACATAAACAATTTCACGCATACATTTAAATATCTGGGGGATAGGCATTGGACCATTTGATTTTGTACGTTGACAGAGGCGAAAGCCTGCATATGGCTAATCCCTTCCGGTCCGCCGCAACCGGTGGCCCGTGTTGCTCTATGGTGTATGCTGTTTCTCAAGGCACCTGAATTTATTTAGCTCAAAACATTTATTATTTTCAATGTTTTAGGGTTCCGTACCCAAAGACAAAAATCTATCCAGAAATGCGTGATATCCTAAAAATTACTGAACCGATTTTGGTGAAACTTGGACTGACTGCTGGCTATGTTGAAATATACCTAATTAAAAAAGTTAATCGCGACATGACTTATGGTTACTGAGAAATTCGTGGACAATAACACAAAGGTACACACTAAATACATTCACTTAAAAAAAAATTGTACTCGTGCTTGGAAGCCTAAATACATCATCATACTCAAATATTAGCCAATACCAACAATATCACATACATACATAACCTCTTTTATATTTAAAAGACGATTAAAAACAGAATAAAGTGTATGTTTACGTGGGGCTCCTATGCAGCAAATCTGATTTTTTGCCGTTGTTAACGTGTAATGATAATGGTGCAGATCCCTTCGTGCGTGAGTCCAAATCGCACGTAACCAAGTTTTTTTTATTTTATTTTAACTCATATATTACGAATTATCGCAACAGGACAATTTGCCTTCACTAGTATTAACTAGTGAAGGCAAATTGTCCTGCCGCGGGAAACTACTCAAAGGAGATGTTGCGAGCTCGGCCCTGGTTCGTACACGTCCTCAAAAAAAGGGTTAATTAAAGAAGAATCCGAGAAAAATACAATTAATTTATTCAAGAATATAGTTTAGAGTTACAACCATATTTAATTCAAACGATTTTATCATTTTCAACTATGTTAAACATGGCGGCGACAAAGCCGACACTTGGGATCAATCGATTTTGATAGTATTTAGAAAATATTACTTTTTTCTCCAGGTTCTATGATCAAAATACAATTTAAAAAACGAAAATGTCACAATGACATCGCTTGCCATATTCGCCATGTTAGTTTTGAGTTGCAATTCTAAGTGCAAATTATGTTTTGTAACTGCAAACAAAGCTAAAGAAGTGAAAATATGCAGTAAAAAACGTTTATATATTGATTTTGCCTGTTTAATGATATTGTGTACAATACATGGCCGGAGGTCAATACATTTTTGCAACATCTCCTTTCACCCTGTATGCATAATATGCAGATGTATGCAATGATTTGCATCTTTATGGCTAAGTAAATGAGAAAGCTCATCTGACAACTATTTTCTTAAGGAAACATACATTTATTTTCTTCTACGTGATTAAGTGAACGTGATAAAAGGGCGACGTGCGTTTTTCCATTTTCATTGTTCACATCTCTACCACTAATATCCATTATTACTTTATGAACATTAAACATCCTGTGCATATTAAAAAGATATAACAAAACAGGCTATGTTGAGGACACTGGGGTCTTATTCTCGTAACACAAAGTCGTTGAATCGGAATTAAATCGGTTCGCTGTCTTATTCCAACACAGGCCGATCGCATGGTTAAAATCAAGACAGCGAATCGATTCAGTTGGGATACTTGCTATTCAACGACTTAATGTTACGAGAATAAGGCCCCTGGTTGCATTGAGGTGTCTGTTTCGCCGAGCGCGGGATAAAAATAGCTATAAAAGTAGTCAAAGGTAAACACAATTTATGTTTCCAAGGGTCCGTATATCAACGTTACGACAGTTGACGACTGTGGTTCTTATTTCGAAAAATGTATGGATTAATTCACATTGTTCTTAGCACCTATGGTTTGTGTTATAACATTGAATTGAAAGAAACAATTATTAATTTCGAATAGATCTTTACAGAAACTTTCAATTTTTTTTACTTTGGGTAGAGCTTCAGTGACTGGGCTTGCGGGCGTAGGCACCACCACATTACCTAATATACTTGCCGCTAAATGGTAGTGTTCAGCACTATCGTGTTCCGGTCAGGTGGTAATGTACGGCCCTGTAATTTCCGGCACAGAGGCATAACACCTTAGGCCTCAGGAGTGGTAACGCATCTGCATTTTGACCTTGGTCTTCATGTGGGTGTCTATAGGCTGCAGTCATCACTTAACATCAATGTGAACTGCATGCTTGTTTGCCAAGCCCAATACATAAAAAAAAAAATATAGAAATCAAAAAATACTTAGAGTAAATTACTATGCCATACTTACAGTAATAGTAAAAACAGCGATTAATAGTAAATTTCAAATTGGAATAAAAACTTAGGTGAAATGAAACTAGTTTTCGGATTAATCTCGCGTATATTCGGGATAGACTCGGGTAGTCTGCCCGAGATCACGGCAGCTGAGAAGCGACCGAAACGTCAAGTTGATTTTAAATAAGGGGAGATCCACAAATTACGTGAGATGTTTAAGGGGGAGGGGGGGTCGAGTCAAATCTCATCTAATCTTACGTTGGAGAGAGGGGGGGTCTCGGCAAATATCACGCAATTTTTTTTCATATTGAAACAAAAAAAAACTATACTATTTTGACCCATTATCCAGATTCTACATGCTTAAGATTTAAGCATAACTGTAATGCGATTAAGATCATTCACTAATTCATTCGAAAGAAAATAATTCCATTCATACTTCGACGTTATACATTACTACTGACTGTCAAACTACCATATTTGTTTTATACCAAATAGTTCAATTTAATCAGAGTTTACGATACAGTGTAGCCCGTCCTTTGTTTTCCCGCCACTGTCAGCCGAACGCGCGGCTCGATGAACGAGAGCGTACGAGCTGAATGGCAGCGACACACGGACAGGTTCCAACCTGCTTTGCTTATTCTTGCAAATGTTTTACTCGACTCAGTATATGCTCTCACTAATTTAAAATGACTTATCAAGATTTTTATAATGCATACGTCAAAAGATACGTCTATAAGACGAAAAAGTCCTGCCAGGACGAAGTGATAAAATTATGGAATACAGCGAAACAAAAATTCCCGAAGAAAGAAGAGTTAACACAACACATTGGCAAGCACTCTTCATCAACTGCAACTAGTCACGCTCAAGACTTGGACACTCTTTTAACAATTGAGTCTTTTTCCAAATTTATAAAGAATATAGACAGCAAAGTTAAACCTGTTCTTATTATTTCAAGTGACGGTGGGCCTGACGAGAATCCGCGATATCGCAAAGTGATCGCACACGCCATAGAGCATTTTAAACAATATGATTTGGACGCAGTATTTATTGTGACTAATGCCCCTCCCTGGCAGGAGCGCATTCAACAGAGTAGAGAGACGCATGGCTCCACTCAGTCGAGAGCTAACAGGCGTTGTTCTTCCCCATGATTCTTTTGGGAATCATCTTGATTCCAGCGGCAGAGTATTAGACGAAAGTCTGGAAAAGGATAATTTCAAAAAGGCAGGGGATATTTTGGCTGAAATATGGTCTGCAGTGTGCATTGACGGACACGAAGTAGTCGCTAAATATATAGACCCGAATAATGACACCTCCAGCGTTCTAGACCTGCCAGCCGAAGTATGGTACACTGAGCACGTTAAAGAGAGCCAATATTTACTCCAGGTACATTACAGTTGGTTCATATCAAAATTTTATGCGTGCCTATTTTTTTTTTTTATTTTTAACGAGCGCGAACGTCAACAAATTTTTATTAAGAGTTACAAAGGGAAATTGTTTTTAATTTTTTTTTAGGTTGTGAAATGCGATGACCAGAAGTGCTGCAGCCCACGCCGAAGTGATCTGCATATGATTCTTCACGACCGTTTTCTGCCACCTCCATACCCTATCACTCAGATTGATGGACATTTGACAATTCCGGACTTTAAAGAGCATGACGGAAAGTCATTTGCTCCATTTCTAATACGCCACTGTCTACCGATTCAACCGCTGAATGCCTTCATCAGCACACCTTATGATCTCTATTGCCCAAGTGTACGTGATGATTTAGAGAAAAGATGCTGCAGTACATGCGGCATTTACTTTGCATCTATCACAAGAGCTGCAGAGCACAGGCGAGCAGCCCACATTGCACCAGCTAAGCAAGTGCGTATGTTCCGCAAAGTGCGACCCTCACGGATTGTTACAAGACGAGCTAATGAGTTACTGTGCGCAAGTGTCAACGGCTTAGAGTGGCTAGATGAGAACGAAGTTGAAGGAGCAGATGATTTTATTGAAAATCATATGGACATGTTGGTTCCAATAGTCTCTCTCGAGACCACGCATGATTCTCCATGGACTGAATTAGAGTAGATATTTTTTTTTAATCGCATTAGTTACGATTTAAGTATTCTATTGTTAAAATTTTATTACACTTATAACTCAGCAATATTGATTACTAGTCTTAACTAGTCGTAAATAAAAGTACGAAATAATGTTTTTTTTCTTTTTACAATAACACTCCAACACGTTTACATATTTAAGAAACGCACATTTTGAAAAATCTCACGCGAGATTGGGGGATGGGGGAGGGGGTTGAATAAAATCTCACAACATCTCACCAGGGGGGGAGGGAGGGACAGAAAATTCAAAAAAACACCTCACGTAATTTGTGGATCTCCCCTAATCATATACGCGAGATGAATCCGAAAACTAGTTTTATTTTAATGAGTGTACCTCGCGAAAACCTAAGAACAACCTTAGTTAAAATTTAAAATGTCATATTTTTTTAATTCCTTCCTTAAATTAACTAGATATGAAGAAAATTAAAAACTTATGGATCAAAAGTAGGTAGTTACAAAATTAGCAGTCCCAAATGTTCAAAAAGTCACTACTGAGAAGAACTCCGCTACCGAACAAACTCAGTTGGAACTCTTTTAAATGAGAGCTTATCTAATACAGATTGTCATCAAATATATCATCGTATAGTTTTTTAAATGCTTGTTTGTATTTAACACTTTCGTTTTATATTCAACTACCTCTTGCCTCGACTTCGTCCGCGTGATTTTCATAACAAAAATGTCGGACTTCCATACGAATATTCATCCCCTATTTTAAACTTTTACGACCTATTTTTTTTAATGGAAATTTTACTTCTGTCTTTCCTAGAGTTTTGAAGTATTTCCATTCTAAAATTAATTAAAATGAAAACTGAAAAACTGAAAACCAGGCGTTTTAAAGTGAAAGCGTAACATGCATAGAATTTTTTTTTACGTTTGAACATATAAAGGGATTATCATTTTTGTGAATATTAAATCTCAGCGACAAGTTGTGACCAATTAAAGTCAAAGTATGAATATTTAACATATTCAACAATTTTTGGCTGTAAATTCTGATGTGAAAAATATTTAAACTGAAAAAGTATTATAATCGTAAAAGTAAGTGAAGTTAAAAGTATGATTTATAATTTCAATTCATTTCATATATTTTTTATTAAGTTATGAAAGTGGCAAACAAGCATGCAGTTCACATTGATGTTAAGTGATGACTCCAGCCTATAGACACCCACACAAAGACCAGAGGTCAAAATGCAGATGCGTTACCACTCCTGAGGCCTAAGGTGTTATACCTCTGTGCCGGAAATTACACGGCAAATAGTTTCTTATTTTGTACAATGCGAAACCAATTTGTCAAATAAATAGAGGGTATCTTTGTTCTAGTCAAAAAGCAGATGGCTTCCCTTGTTGATCTTACAAGGGATAATATACTGGCCTACTTCGAAAATCATGAAAATCACCAACATCAGACCTTACATTCAAACGTTCAATATTCGATTCATGATAAGATTTTCAGTAAATGTTGAAGATCAGAGATCAATATATTTTTTTGTCATTCTTTATGTAATGAAGGTGGCAAAGAAGCATGTACTCGTTGATGTTAAGTGATGACTGCAGTCTATAGACACCCACACAAAAACCAGAAATCCAAATGCAGATGCGTTGCCACCACTGAGACTTTAGTTTTTCTCTGTGATAGTTATTACGGGGCTATACATTACCATCTAACTGCAACACGATAGTGCTGAACACTGCCATTTGGTGTCACGTTGGGTTACAGCCTCGAGCTCCTACACTGCAACTCTACCACCAGTCAACGTGGTTGTTTAAGTTTTGACTTGTATTATCAGGCAAATGCAATTTCCACAATGGCCTTTGAAATTGATTTAATTAATCAAAGATCGAGGGGCTTGTACGAAATCCGATATCAATTACATCAAATTATTACATCGATACGTTACTATTAGTAATAGGCACACATAGTATAATCTATAATAATAGATATCGACACGTTGTAAGTTATTACCTGTTAGTGTAGCTATCAGTAGAATATGTCGATGCAATATGTTACTTAATGTTATATTACTTAAGATATATGACAAAAACTTTTTTTATTCAGTAGTGGTAATTGAAGCACGCATGGCCCCGCGGCTGGTGTAGATCGTAAGCGATCTACTTGGTTAAGCATTATAGGCGCGGTCGGGTGTGTCATGGATGACCGTTAGTGCCAAATTAAAATGCGCGTTTCCGTGCTTCGGAGGGCACGTTAAGCCGTCGGTCCCGGTTGCTAGCGAAAGATAGCAGTCGTTAAACCTTTTCGGAGGCCTTATGGGCGGTTTGAAAACATCCGATAGCGGGTTGGCCACTAACCCGTATCTCCACCAACCCGCATTGGAGCAGCGTGGTGGAGTAAGCTCCAGGCCTCCCCCCAAAAAGGGGAAAAGACTAGTGCCCAGCAGTGGGACGTATAATGGGCTGCCATTATTAATTGCCTTCTGGCTCTTCTCTTAATTACGTTTATAGTTCTTCAGTTCAATATCGCAAGTCATTCCAGAAAACATGTTTGTAGTTGAATCTTTTGTTCCTTATTAAGCAATGTTTGTTTTATATTATTTCGCATTAACACATGCTTATGAAATATGTTTTATTTTTAAAGAAAAATGGAAAGAATAATTTGACTTCAGGCGAGACTCGAACTCGCGGCCTACTGGGAATCTAGTCCAGCCGCTCTTCCAATTGAGCTACTGAAGTCCTGCCCGATTTGTCAAATCTTTCCTTCACATTTATTGCATTGCTTTATGGTAGCAGTCTTATGGTAGCAGGTCTGCTACCATAAAGCAATGCAATAGATGTGAAGGAAAGATTCTTTATTACTTTCCATTTTTCTTTAAAAATAAAATATTAAGCAATGTTATCAGCGTTCAATAGAGTTTCTACCCCAAAAGGAATTGTTGTTCGTGTAATAGAAAGGGCATCCCTTGAAAATATTTACTAAATTAACTAAATGTTGTCCCTATTTAATTATTATTGAATATTTCACTTAAATAGGCCAAAGGCTTTGGACTACGAATACAATTAATTAAGCACATTCAGTCCGCAGTCGCAGTAGATTTTTTATTCCACTTTTCACTTCATACAGATTTTTCACTTACAAGTATTACTTTGCGTCACAAGCAAAACTAAGGTATACCTATCTATATATTTGGAACGTGATTGATACAAATATAAAAGTGCAATTCCTTATGGAATAGTGTGCTATAAACGTGTCTTGTAATATAACTAACCCTAATAAAACCCATATTAAATTATCACACAAACTTCGTGTCGTCAACGTATTATATATTACGTTTATTATACTCTTCGAAGACGGAATTTACAACTAAACCGGATATAAGTGTTTAATTAATTTACATTGTCAAGCTCATAAAAGTCTGGAGTAACTCGGTTGCATTTTATTTTTAATTAACATGCAAACTTTCCACTCTAAAGTAAAATTTCATAGGTTCAGCAGTTTAGACTGGCCAATGATGAATCAGTCAGAATAGTTAGTTGTTTAATTATATGAAGATTATATAGATTAACTTGTTGTTTAGTTTATTTTCCTTTTTTTGTTTGTATATAATAAAACTTTAACAACCTAAGACGATTGAAAGACATAATACTTACCCCAAGGAACCCTCATAATATTCGTGGCAACATCGTACTTTTTAATAAAAACTTCTTGTTACATTGTTTAGGCAAGTTAGAAAAAAAAAGTTTATACTTGTAACATACGACCCCTAAATAGTTATGAAATATTAGAGATACAGACTTGACTGTTGCTTGTTTTCTTTTTAAGTATTGTAATGGACACATACAATTTCTTATAATTGTAACCATGCACCACTGTCACAAATAGTAAATGTTATGTGAACTGACGACCCGGTTAGTCCAGCGGTGTGAGATGACCGTTTGATTCGAAGGGTCGCGGGTTCGATCCCCGCACCGGGACAAATATTTGAATGGCCTACAGATATTTGTTTCGGGTCTGGTTGATGGTGTAGGTGTTGTATGTGTACAACGGCACCCACGACACAGGTTACACATACCTACTGTGGGGCTGTGAGTGTAAGCGTATTTATTTAATTTTTTTTTATTGCTACAACATCTTTATTAAGATTTATTAACTAGATTTTATAAGCTAGCAATTATAGATTCGTACATTACCACATAATAATACTGAAAAAAATTGGTGAATGCTTTGGTGTTTACACTTTCAACCTCCGTCACTAGAGCTCTACCATCAGTAAGTTCTAATAGCGGAACACAGCCATACATAGCGTTTTTACCAATGCATTATATAATCCATATGCCTTTAAAATGTCTACAATCACCAGTCTTTATGAAGTAAGTATACATATAAATTTATCATCATCGTCATTCCAGCCGAAAGACTGCTAGATATAAGCTTCACCATAATGTAATTATGCCATAATTGCCACGCTTGGCATGCGAATTGGCAGTGGCAGCAGTTTTATCATGAGACGCTGCTGCCTATCCCGCGTTATTTTATTTACAACCAATCTACTGAAATGGTTTACTGTTGTTGGAATGTTTATTGTTGTAAATGTATGTATGGTTTAAACTGGTGGTAGAGCTCCAGATGGAGCTCGCGGGCGTAGGCACCACCGCATTACCTAATATACTTGCCGCTAAATGGTAGTGTTCAGCACTATCGTGTTCCGGTCGGGTGGTAATCAAGTAATGTAATTTCGGGCACAGAGGCATAATACTTTAGGCCTCAGGAGTGGTAACGCATCTGCATTTTGACCTTGTTGTTTGTGTGGGTGTCTATAGGCTGCAGTCATCACTTAACATCAATGTAAACTGCATGCTTGTTTGCCAATTTCATTACATAAAAAAATGGTTTGGTCTCCATTATTCGAATGACTTATTGCACTACCGGAAGAGTTCTCCTTCACTTGCGGTGGTGAGTGGTCACATTTCTACGCCTCAAGTCTGTAGCTTTCAGTAGGTAATGTGTAGCTATGTAATTAAGTATGTAGCTTTCAGTAGGTAATGTGTGGCCATGTAATTAGGTATTACCTTAGACTTAACGAGTAACAAGGCTACTGTATGTAGAGTAGTATTTTTTATAGATGTTGATAAAATCTAATAATCACTTTTATTGGAGTCGTTATTTCACGCACTTAGTTTGCACTATGCTTTTTTTTTGCTGTATTTCTTGCAATATCCGTGCTAAACAATGACTATATTATTTAGTGTAAGTATGATAAAAATATGGAAGAACTGTGATATTTATCTTTCGCAATAACACATGCGAGTGAACTTTAGAAATGAAATAAAAAACGGAAAGAAAAATTTGAATTCGGGCAGGAATCGAACCTGCGACCTCAGGATAACCAGTCCAGCCGCTTTACCACTAAGGTGGGACTTCGGTAGGTCGCAAGTTCTGAGGTCGCAGGTTCGATTCCTGCCCGAAGTCAAATTTTTCTTTCCGTTTTTTCTTTAATTTCTAATATGGAAGAACGTTTAGACTAATCGGTGTTATATTTTATTATATCTAATAAAATTCTATATTGTAAGAAAGTTAGTGCAGTATGTAAATTATAAAATATCGAAACACCAAGTTTTGTCAGAACCGGTATATCTGGCGCTCTACACTCTCTGCCTACCCCGTTAGGGACCTAGCGTGAAGATACATACATACATACCAAGTTTAAGCTCAATTTTTCGTCGCCTGTTATTTAAATTTAATTAAAAACAAATAACTTAACACAAAGTGGTGTTAGCGTAAATATTGCCAAATAAATGAATTGACTCAGTTAATGACTCTCAACGAGTTCGAGCTAGCGACCCGTGAGATTTTAATTAACGAGAATCTCTTGGATGGCTCTTGCAATACAGTTGCAATAAAAACAGTAAAAGAGACAAGATCCAAAAATGGATCAACTTCAAATTACGACCTGAGACCCAACCGCGACTTTATCGGTGGTATTTTGCTATAAAAATCTTCCCTTTTTCCATAATTCTATTAAATTACAACAAAGGCGTAAAAGTTAGGGAAACAATTCACGTCCGAGACACAAAAAAATGACATTTGGAACTTTGTCTAATAAGTGTAGTCTGCATCCACAAATATCGTTCATTTATTCGCCACAGTTAACAAGTTTTCAATTATTCATGAATTCAGATAATTTTATTTGAAGATTCAATCGAAGTATCATTATGAAATTTGTTTAAAAAAAAAATGCAAGATGTAACAGATTTTAAGTAATATTTCGAAAACATAAGGATTATTTCCGGTGTTTAAAATTAATGTTTAGAGACTTGGTAAGAAAGCCCCTTTTTTACTACGGTGATTTAAAATATTTAAAATACCTGGATATGTTCTTTAAGTTCTGTAGATCATATTTCAAAGCCTATGATTTATTTGGGCTTGTACTTTTTTTTGGTTGTTCTGTACAAATCAATAAATGAAACTTGCCATGATTATTTCTACTGTATGCTCAATAAATATTATATTTTTATTTCATGTTACTGTAATTCAATTTTATTTGTGGAACACAAGCTTTACTTTCCTTTTATCTGCACCCTTTCCTTTGTAAGAACGGGTTTGTTGTGACATTTTATTACAAACGCGACGTTGCAATAAGACCGCTCTCGGTTTTCTTTTCTCATAATACTGATACTCTCTGTATTATATTAAGTCTAGTTGTTTTCTTGTGCAATTGAATTTTGTTTTGATTTTATTTGTTTGAATTTTTAGTTTATGAGAGACCCTCTACCAATCCACATTGGAGCAGCGTAGTGGAGTAAGCTCCAGGCCTCCCCCTAAAAAGGGGAGAGACTCGTACCCAGCAGTGGGACATATAATGGGTTGCCATTATTTATTATTATAGTTTATGACAACAAGTTTGTAAAGTAGTTTATGATTTAAGAGGTCTCGAAATATTTTTGCGTCGCACTAATTATTGTATAAACCAATGATATTTTTATATCACACTTACACTCCAAACACTTTTTATCACGGTGTAGGTTCAGAATAATTCATGATTGATACTAGTTCATTAAGTTATCAAGAGCAATGGAAACACTTTAGCAGTTAATAACCCACACTTTTTTATAAAACGTATGATTAAAATTACGACGTATTAAGTTATAACTTATAAGTAAAATAACTTCTCCCGATAACTTTTTAATTTTTGAATCTTTTTTCAACGCGAAAGCCGGCGAAAATTTATGCGAAGTGACGAAACAAAGTTATAGTTTCACTTACCTGACAAGCTGGTTGGAGCGCGGGAAATGGACACTCGGTGGAACACACGGCTCGTATCACTTCGATATGATCGCGCGCATTCAATAACAAACTTTTCAGACTTGCGAGGCTTATATAGCCCGGTGCCCCGCCCACTCCCGCCCCGGGGGCGGGCCGCTACTACCGCGCTAAACTTCGCACCTCAAACTTTTTCACAACTTAATGCAACTTTTGTGACCACAACCTTTGTATGTTACGTCTGCGGACAAGCTATGTGATACGTTTCTGATTCTGTGATTCAATGTGAGTGCAACAGAAGGTGATTTATATGTCTCTAATATGTATAATAAGTTCGTATTGAATTTCAGTGAAATATTTTATTTGCCGTTTGTTGCAGTAATGTAGGATTGCATAACGGTATCTTTTCGGCTCCACTTTCAAAAGAAACGAAAAAAAACTATGTTTAATATAGGCATAAAATGAAGATGTAAAATTTTGGTTTTGTCTGTGTGTTTTTTATGTACCTAATGAAGTGGCAAACAAGCATACAGTTCACATTGATGGTAAGTAATAACGTTGTTACTGTAGCCTAATAAACATATAGATGCATTACCATTTCTGAGGCCTAAGCCGTTATGCTTCTGTGCTATACGAGGTTGTATATTACCATCTGACCGGAACACGAAAGAGTTGAACTTTACATTATGCAGCGGTACCTATGTACATGTACGAAGCGCGCATGGCCCAGCGGCTGGTGTAGATCGTAAGCGATCTGCTCGGTTAAGCACTACGGGCGCGGTCGGGTAGTGTGATGGGTGACCGCTAGTGGCAAATTAAATGCGCGTTTCCGTGATTCGGAGGGCACGTTAAGCCGTCGGTCCCGGTTGCTATAGATGGATAGCAGTCGTTAAACCTTGTCGGAGGCCTAATGGGCGGTTTGAAAACATCCGACAGTGGGTTGGCCACTAACCCACCCACCTCCACCAATCCGCATTGGAGCATCGTAGTGGAGTAAGCTCCAGGCCTCCCCCCAAAGGGGAGAGACTCGTGCCCAGCAGTGGGACGTATAATGGGTTGCCATTATTATTACCTATGTACGCCCTCTAGCTCCAGCAATGGAGCTCTACTAGTGAGTACACATAGAATTAATAATTCTTTTTCAATAACAATATTCAAAACTTGAGACTGATTTAATTACTATGACTGTAATATTACGAACATTGGTTCGTAGTCTTATATCTACTTCTCGTCGCGATAAAGCAGTGGCATCGAATCAATGCTACTTTAATAAACACTGGAATAATAATGTAGGATACAAGGTTCTTCATCCAACTGGTGCTTATAAATATCTTAACACCAAAACGATCGAAACCATATTAATTTTAATTACGTAATGTATGATGTGTTTCGTAGCATTTTTCTGTTTTTCGTAGCGTTTCCGTAGCGCCCACTTCGTAGCCGTGCTACAACAAAACTACGTTTTACTTATTGGTTAGGATCCCACTGCAGAATCATTTCGTTCATCCAGATATAATTGTTACGCATATTTATAATCTGGAGAATATTTATCCACTAGGTTGCCTATCTAAAAATTGCCGCAAGTATTTTTTTTGAAAAATATTTTTTTTTACCTGTTTTTTCAACAAAATATTGTCCACTTCACGGCCATATGTTTGAACTCTGAAAAATTATGACTGCCGTTGCGCACATGGACGCCCTTACATATTTTCTTTCTGCCCCGATAACTGTACGTCCATAAAGTACATGTATAACTTATATATAAAATTAAAGCTATTTTTATCATTATTATGATATACGGGAACCTAATTAAATCGGCCACAAATAAGATTTGCTGGCTGTTAAAGATAAAATAATTTAATTAAAAATACTTGCGGCCAAATTTTGATCGGCAACAATTAGGTTTGCAGCTTATCTGGAACGAAATGATTCTGCAGTGGGATCCTAACCTATAATTGATGTGATAATTGATTAAACCAATGTGTCTTAATATTTTGGTTCATCTAAAAGGTCAATCAATAAATTTGTATTGCTTTTACTGGTGGTAGAGTTCCAGTGTTCCAGTTCTCGAGAGCGTAGGCACCGCCGCATTCAAACAGTAGTGCTAAGCACTATCGTATTCCGGTTAGATGGTAATGTATGGCCCTGTAAAAACTATCACAGAGACATAAGAACTAAGGTCTCAGTGGTGGCAACGCATCTGTATTTTGACCTCTGGTCTTTCTCGTAGCATTTCCGTAGCGCCCACTTCATAACTGTGCTACAACAAAATCACATTTTAATAAACTTATCAACGTGTCTTAGCCTGGGTTGCACCAAGATATTTGTTGAAGTTATTGAATTACCTAATATACTTGCCGCTAAATGGTAGTGTTCAGCACTATCGTGTTCCGGTCAGGTGGTAATGTACGGCCCTGTAATTTCCGGCACAGAGGCATAACACCTTAGGCCTCAGGAGTGGTAACGCATCTGCATTTGGATCGTGGTCTTTGTGTGGGCGTCTATAGGCTGCAGTCATCACTTAACATCAATGTGAACTGCATGCTTGTTTGCCAACTCAATTTACATAAAAAAAAAAGAAACAATTCACATCCTGCTCTAACTTATAGAAACGTGTTAAATATAGACAAGGATGTGAAATGTTACAATAACTTTAACAAATACCTTGGTGCAATCCAGGCTTAATGTTTTGGTTTATTTAAAAGGTCAATCGATAAATTTGTAATAAAAATAAAATTGATTTAATTTTCATGACAAAACAGTGGTGCGTTAAATTCAATTGATACTGGCATAAGTTTTAAGTATCTGTCACACGCCACGTTGACCCCCAGAAACCAAACTTACGTCTATAAATAAAAATCAATGTCACCAAATAGATTTGTGTTTTTGAATTGGATTGAGAAGTTATGTTTATAAATAATGGCAACCCTTGAAACGTCCCACTGCTGGGCACGAGTCTCTCTCCTGTTTGGGGGGCGGCCTGGAGCTTACTCCACCACGCTGCTCCAATGCGGGTTGGTGGAGATACGGGTTAGTGGCCAATCCGCTGTCGGATGTTTTCAAATCGCCCATAAGACCTCCGGCAAGGTATAACGACTGCTATCTATCGATAGCAACCGGGACCGATGGCTTAACGTGCCCTCCGAAGCACGGAAACGCACATTTTAATATGCCACTGGCAGTCACCCATCACACACCTGACCGCGCCCGTATCGCTTAACCGAGTAAATCGCTTCCGATCCTTACTAGCCGTGGGGCCATGCGCGCTTCTTCTAGTATATTTATAAATGAACACAAATTTATTTTTTCGTGTATTCGATAAGAATATGATATCCCTGATTGTGACATAATTGAATATCCCTGGGAAACCAGTAACGATTTGATTACAATTATAATATAAAATAATATCGTCGCAGGATCGATCTCCACACCGGGACAAATATTTGTATGGACCAAAAACGTTCGTATCAGTACTGGGTATTTGTGTGTGTGTACAACGGCACCCATGAAACATGCTTTATCTGTATAGTGTGAGGCTGTGAGTACAAGCCTATTTTTTTAGTACGGAAACTATTTGAAATCCTTTGGGAAATTCTTTTTCCCAGACTCTTATCTTGTCAGTTTGTAAAAGAGAAAATGGAACTCACCGTGGATGAACCAACTTTTTTAATTGTTATTTAGTTTTGGATTATTTATTACTTACTTTAACTCTGTGAACTTCGACGTACTCCAAGAAAATGTTGTTATTTCCAAGTTATTAAATGAACTTTGAATTTGAAGATAAACTTTATAGCCTAGTAAAAAAACAACACGAATCATATTTTCCAAATAAATATGCAAAACGAATGTTATTGAAAACCGCACGATGGTGAAAAAACAAATTAATACGTGTTTCGCGTTTAAAGTGTTATTCGGAAACGCAATGAATTTTTAAACACTAGTCAAACACAAAGAGTATTATTTTATATAATAATGACAACCCATTATACGTTCCACTGCTGAGCACGAGTCTCTCCTCTTTTTGGGGGTAGTCCTGGAGCTTACTCCACCACGCTGCTCCAACGGGGGTTGGTGGAGATACGGGTTAGTGGTTAACCCGCTGTCGGATGTTATTAAACCGGCCATAAGGCCTCCAACAAGGTTAAACGATTGCTATCTATCGATAGCAACCGGGACCGATGGCTTAACGTGCCCTCCGAAACACGGAAACGCGCATTTTAATTTGCTACTAGCGGTCATCATCACACACCCGACCGAGCCCGTAATGCTTAACCGAGTAGATCGCTTCCGATCTACACCAGCCGCGGGGCCATGCGCGCTTCTTGTTTTATATATTTAATAGAATTAATTATAATACGATATTTTGAATTCAATCCGCATGCCAAGCTTAACGATTATGGCATATCCCTCTAATGACAACACAGTTATCGTTGGGGAAGACTTTTGTTCAGCTGTGGACATGCCTCAGATGAAGTGCTGATAACTTTCGAATGCATAATTAAATTGAACATTACGATTATTTAATTATGCCTTACAATACGAGGAGTAATACTGTTTTGCAATATGACCAGCGATATTTTATTATTCTCACACATAGAGCAGCACCGGAGGGGAGTAGCCATATTATTATGCAGGCTTTCCCCTCTGTCAAAGTACAAGCCTAAATATGCCTATACCTGTCGCCTAGATGTTTAAACGTGTGTGTGAAATTGTTTCTGTATTTTGTTGTGTGTGTCGCACGCATTTCTCCCCGCAAAAAATGACAGACTGTTTTGCATCGGTAATAAACGCTATGGCTACTCCCCTCCAGTCCGCCGCGGCCGGTGGCCCGTGTTGCTCTATGTTCACATTAACAGGTTCCCTGTCCCATTAATCACAAGCATTTGCTATGTTTAAACTATTGTGTTTAAAATGAGACAGGGCATGGCGTTATTTTTATACTTGATGTGCATTTTTGGAAGTTTACAGTGAATCTCGAATCATCTGAATATAGAGAGCTTATAAAAAATGGAACTAACTGCCTCGATAGCCTAGTGGTAGCAGGCCACTATTATACTACGCTGAGGTCCTGGGTTCGATTCCCGGGTCGTGGGTTATCAGAGATAATGGTGTAAAGTCCTTTATCTGTGGTTCTATTGGGATTTTTCCATTTTCTGGAAATTTCCCAGTATCTCGAAGTTTAGTAATGTGCCCGGAGATGTCAACAGGCGAATCGTGGGTATTTGCATATGTGCTTGATTGCATACATTTACCTCTGCCTGCCCCTTCGGGGATTACAGGCGTGAAGTTACGTGTCAAAAATGGAAGATTGAAGGCAACATGTTTCATGTCACTTATAAAGAACTTTTGAATGCATTTTTTGTTACTGGTTTTATGGACCCATAATAACCATCACAGAGACATATCAACTAAGTTATCAGGGGTGGAAACGCATCTGCATTTTGACTTCTGGTTTTTATGTAGATGTCAATAGCCTGCAATCATCATTTAACATCCATCTGAACTGATTGGCTTTATAGATAGATTTAAAAAAAGAAGGTAGTTGTAAATTCGACACGCATGTTTTTTTATTATGTAATCGACACGTATGTAAGTTTTTTAGTTGTGTGTCATATTAATTATTCCGTGATAATGTGTTAAGCAAACAATGCACATTGATGGTATGTGAATATTGTGACCTGCGCCTATTGTAAAAATTATAGCCTTCATGTAACCTTGTAATTCCTGGGACCTAAGCTGCTTCCGTGCCGGCAATTACAAGGCTACGCGTCGTATATTGCCACTTAACTGGAATACGCTAGCATTGAATTTTAAGCAAAATTCATTTAGGTAGATTTATCTAATGAGGTTATGTCAAGCTACGATCCTGGATTTCTGCCACTAGCCAACTATAACCATCTAAATTCATAGGCTGCACCCAACTTTGAATAACAAAAACTGGTCCCTGTAGAAATAAAAGCACAAAGGGTATTTTTATTCAATATAAAAGCTTTCATTTCCCAATGGAGGTGTCGCGTTACCTAATCGTAATTGTAATAGATACGGCAACGTGGGAATAAATAAGTTTTCCACAAAATGTATCCTACCCGACATCGGGTATAACATAAATAGATTGCCTGTTACAGAAACTTGCTGTTGCATAATTCATTACCATTTTTTTTTGTAGATATTCTAAATTCACATTTTATTTTTCGTTTTTTATTAATGTCTGCCGTCAAATTTCAATAATATCTGCCGCCAAAATTAATGGTATGAACACTGTGTGTTGATACACTTTTCTCATTCATGGTATGTAAAAACTGCAGTCTATAGACATCTACTCAAAAGCTAAAAGACAAAATGCAGATACGTCTCCATTCCTGAGACGTATCTGCATACACTATGATAAATTCAGTTTTTACATACCATGAATTGAAAAAGTGTATCAACACTATGGTGTTCATACCATGAATTTTGGAGGCAGATATTATTGAAATTTGGCGGCAGATATTATAAAAACGAAAAATAATATTATCATCAAATCATTATCATCATTATCATTATCATAGACTGCAGTTTTTACATACCGTGAACTATACATGCACGCCATTTAAAACGTTTAAAGAAAAGATGGAAGGGAAAAATGTATAACGGGCGGTGGACCTTTCGACAGTTGGAAACACTAGTTCAGCCGCTTAGCATATACATGTACGAATCCCACATATCGAACTTTTCCTTCACTTTTTATAACAACAGCTTTTGGAGATGGTGAACACATCAATAAATTTCATTTTTAATTGTTTTATATTATTTCGCATTAACACATGCTTGTGAAATATATTTTATTTTAAAGAAAAAAGGAAAGAAAAATTTGACTTCAGGCGAGACTCGAACTCGCGGCCTACTGGGAATCTAGTCCAGCCGCTCTTCCAATTGAGCTACTGAAGTCCTGCCCGATTTGTCAAATCTTTCCTTCACATTCACCCAACCTAACTAGCATAGCTGGTAATAGATGGCGCTGCTGCTACCATAAAGCAATAAATGTGAAGGAAAGATTTGACAAATCGGGCAGGACTTCAGTAGCTCAATTGAAAGAGCGGCTGGACTAGATTCCCAGTAGGCCGCGAGTTCGAGTCCCGCCTGAAGTCCATTTTTCCTTAAAATAAAATTTCATTTTTGTTCGAGATATCAAAAGAATGAATCCCGGCAACAACATTTTTCGTTCGACTATTCCTTCAAAATCCCTTTATAAATCTTTGATAATTTAGAGATTATGCGAACCAAATTGTGTGTATTTTTTTCTTAAAGATTATCTAAACAATTACAATGTTGATTGATACAATGTCTACCTGAAGTACCTAGTCATATTATTGAACACGCTTATCTTATAGGCTACGGAATCCTAACAAGGAATACTTGGGATTAATGTTAATAAAAAGTTCAATTAATGTCACCATCATTTGAAATTTAAAAGACCTTTTGGTTACCATTAATGTAAGCCATTTTTGATTCAACATTATTCGAAAGTGTGATTCATAATTATCTAATTGATTTGAACATACATCGATTTTTAATTAATGCTTTAACATTATTATTATCGGTGATGCGCGTCCAAGTACCCTAATCAATCATATGTATTTGCCCACTTGAATGAAAGGACAAATGTTTGCACAAAAAGCCATTAAACGCCGATTGTGGAATTAATTTACGTTTTTGTCGATTAGTCTGCAAACTCCGATCTATAAATAATTAACTAAAGTCTTTAAACATTTTGCTTTTACTCAAACTCAAAACTCAATTATTTTAAATTGGTCTACAAGGACACTCTTGCACTGTCGATTTACAAGATACCTATAGTGAATGACTTATGATAATACCTAGCAACCCGCCCGGCTTCACACGGCTAGCACGGGTCACAGGACTAGCTGTTGCCCGCGGCTTCGCCCTCGTGGATGTCAAAAAAATGTAGCCTATGTTCTTTCTCAAAGTCAGCTCTATCTCTGTACCAAATTTCATTAAAATCGATTTAGTCGTTTGGACGTGAATAGGTAACAGACAGACAGACAGACAGACAGAGTTACTTTCGCATTTAAAATATTAGTAGGGATTTAAACCTTCCTCAGAAAACCTTCTTTCCAACATTTTAAACAGGAACAAAATCCGTTCAAAACTTTCCGAGATTAGCGCATACATAGAGACAGACAAAATATGGGGACTTTACTTTATCACTACATAATGATTATTATTTAGGATTCCGAAGCCAAGTGGTAAAAGCAGATTATTATAATATTAACCCATAAAGATTCGTCATGTCTGCTTGTCCTTCCGTCCGTATGTCACAGCCAGCATCCCAATTACACATTACTACGAAACTATTAGGAATACGTAGTTGAAACTTGGTTGAGAGAAATCTAAATTCTATAAACTGTGAACCACATTACGATACTTATACAAAAAATAAAGAAAAATATACGGAAACTTCATAATATTGTTGTTCTTTGAATGGAGATATTTTTAAATGCATGAATGACAAAGTTATTTTTGTGGTTATGATAAAAGGGGTTAATAAAAACATTCCTTCAAGTATTACTACGAAACCCTTCATGAGCGATTACGATTCGCTTTATGTAGAAAGAAATTATATATGTACATTACTTGCTGTCCCGGCAAACTTCGTATTGCCTCACAATAAAATAATGTGTCACAGGTTTGATTCATATGGACTATTTGTGGGGGAAAATGAAATTGTGGACCTAACCTGGACTTACAAAAAACATTCAAAACCAAAATTAGCCAAATCGATTGAAATAAAACTATTTTTACGGATTTATCTCGCGTATATTAAACTAAAATGATTTTTAAAATCAACCCGACGTTTCGGTCGCTTTTCAGCTTCCGTGGTCCCGGGAAGCTGAAAAGCTAAAAATAGTTTTATTTCAATGAGTGTAGCTCGCGAAAACCTAAGAACATATCATGTTAGCCAAATCGGTTCAGCCGTTCTCGAGTTTTAGCGAGACTAACGAACCGAAAACGAATCTATATAGATAGATTACTTATTATTACATTTTAATATACGCGTGATAATTCAACAAGCTCTCGAAAACCTAAGAACGTACTGTGAAAGAAATAATGCTGAAAGAAACCAATTGGCGCGTGTCCTATATATGCTGTTTGGGCCTGGCTGGGATTGGGCCTGGACAGTAACACAAACTGTCTCAATAGATTAACCATGACTGTTTTGTAATCAAGTGGATGTCGTATTTATCGTTTTATTATCTTATCTATACTTATAATAAATCTGTAAGAGTGTAAATTCTGTACATTAAAAATATTGAAAAAATAAATACCAGGGGATGTTATTAGATCGATACCGAACACAAATATGTGATTAGAATTTTTTTTGTCTGTCTGTCTGTTTGTTCAAGCATCACATAAAAACTACCGGTCCGATTACAATGAAACTTGGTATGATTATATTTTAACCTTTGGCGCACAACACTGGGTTCTTTTTATCCCGGAAAAATGGCTGTTTGTCTGTGTGTTTGTGCACGCTAATATCATAAACGGCTTATTCGATTTGCGGTTTATCACTAATATATTGTAGTAAGTTTCACTTAACATTTAGTGTTTGTTTTATGTGAATCGGTTCAGAAATAAAAAAGTTATGTCAATTTAAAGAATCGTATCGAATATTTTTAAGCTATTCTGTTCTATCTTTTAGGGAGTTTAGTACCTAATAGGTAAAAACGGACCCTACGGATAACTAACCCTCCGCTGTCTGTCTGTGTCCGTCCGTCCATCTGTCTGTCACCAGGCTGTATCTCATAAATAGTGATAGCTAGAAAGCTAACATTTTCACAAATTATGTATTTATATTACCGCTATAATGTAGACGCTTAAAATTTTCACAGAATTTTTAGGTCTAATGTTATATTGTAGCTTCCATAATAAATCTACATACATACAAATAAATAAAATTGGAGTGTCTTTTTGTAATATTAAAATAACCGCTTTTTACTAAACGCATATGTAGGTATGTATACACGATACATATCCTAAAACAACATTTTTTACAATTTTTGTCTGTCTGTCTGTCTGTTTGGCGGGGCTAATCTTGGGAACGGCTTGAACGATTTTGACGGGACTTTCACTGGCAGATAGCTGATGTAACAAGGAGTAACTTAGGCTACTTTTATCTCCATACATCCATACATACATACATACCTACATACAAATAAGTAGAATTGGAGTGTATCCGACTTTGACGGGACTTCCACGGGTAGGTAGCTGATGTAACAAGGAGTAACTTAGGCTACTTTTATCTCCATACCTCCATCCATACATACATTGACGACCCGGTTAGTCCAGCGGTGTGAGATGACCGTTTGATTCGAAGGGTCGCGGGTTCGATCCCCGCACCGAAACAAATATTTGTATGGCCTACAGATATTTGTTTCGGGTCTGGGTGTTTGTGTATGTGTTGTACAACGGCACCCACAACACAGGTACCTATTGTGGGGCTGTGAGTATATGCGTATTTTATATATTTTTTTATTTTCTACATACCTACATACAAATAAGAAGAATTAGAGTGTCTTCGACCTTGACGGGACTTTCACTGGCAGATAGCTGATGTGATAAGGAGTAACTTAGGCTACTTTTATCTCCATACAATAATACATATATACATACCTACATACAAATAAACAGAATTTGAGTGTCTCCGATTTTGACGGGACTTTACCAGGCAGATAGCTGATGTGATAAGGAGTAACTTGAGCTACTTTTATCTCCATACAACCATACATACATACATAACTACATACAAATAAACAGAATTTGAGTGTCTCCGATTTTGACGGGACTTTCACTGGCAGATAGCTGATGTAATAAGGAGTAACTTACGCTACTTTTATACTAGCTGCGCCCACGACTTCGTCCGGGTAGATACTGAACAATCATATTTTTTCTCACGTGGACGAAGTCGCGGGCACAGCTAGTAGTTTAATATAATTGAAATATTTTGTGCTTAGCTATCTATAATTTCAAGATATCTTATCAAGTGATTTCTTCTTTTTTATCAACCGACAAGCAAAAAAGGAGGATACAGATATTTTTATGAATTGTGTGGACTGATTATCATGATTTTTGTTTTTGTCTATGTGTATGCTTCCAAATTGATCCGATTATAATTTCATTAAAAAAATTAAAAGAGTACGAAAATCGGAGATTTATGCAGATTCACCTACCATTTTTTATCGATTAACTCCTTTTGGCCTCGTATTACTTTTTCTCAAGTGAACCGATTTCCATGATGCTTGTATAGAACAGTAGCAGTTAGTCCCATTTGGGTTTGAAACGTTTAGTAATAAGTGAATTAGAGACGATTGATAACTGATTTTGTGTCTGATTGTGTTGAAATCTGACCTTTTTCATTTATATCAGTAAGAACTTTAACGCTAGTTAGTTTATAAATGTCGCCGAGGGCCTCGTTACGGACAAAATAGACAGCCAAGGGAACTCTTCAGGAATTTACAGCAGCAACCTCGTGTTTGAGCTTACTTAATTGATGTCATGAAACACAAGTTATACCTGGGTCATAACTATCACCAAGGTCTGACGATGAAAATAAAAGACATCGAGAGAATTCTCGGTTGACTCCTGGTCTTATGATGGATTTTGAAAATAAATGAAAAATAAGTAATCGGACATAAAGCACCAAAAATTTAAAAATAATAACTTTATCACAAAAAAAAACTTTTTTTTAATAAATAAATTAAAGCAACACTGATATAACTTACAAAATTCGATGCCAAACAAATCATAATTTAAGCCCTAGCCCTATGTGATGAAAACACCAGTATAGTTGCGTTACACTTTTTTCACACGGCAGTTTCTGTCTGTAAAGGTGCTCTTGCTCCAACTGAGTGCAGTTGAAGCATTCGTCTGTAATGTAACGTTTCAGATCGATTTTGAGCATTACAATACATAGGTTAGGATCCCACTGCAGAGTCATTCATCCTGATATGCTGCCAACCTAATTTTTACGCATATTAATAATCTACAGAATATGTATACCGTCCACGTTATTATAATTTTCCGTAGGTAGGTACTTCATCTTTCATCTTTTTGTTAACTTCTGATGTACGGCCCTGTAATTTCCGGCACAGATGCATACCACTTTAGGCCTCAAGAGTTGTAACGCATCTGCATTTTGATCTCTTGTCTTTGTGTAGGTGTCTGACTGCAGTAATCACTAGACATCAATGTGAGCTGCATGCTTGTTTGCCACTTTCATTATATAAAAAAATTATAACTACATTAATGCACCTATTATAAGTTTATCGGTGTAAGTTTATTAAAAACGTAACTTCACGCCTGTAATCCCCAAAGGGGTAGGCAGAGGTAAATGCATGCATTCAATCATACATGCAAACACTCACGACTCGCCGATTGCGTTTTGGCCCGTGTAACAGGTGGCGAACCTGCTGCCATCTTCGGACACATTACCAAACTCCGGGGTACTGCGAAACTTCCAGAAAATGGAAAAATCCCAATAGAAGCAGATATAAAGGATTTTAAACCGTTATCTCTAATATCCCCCGACCCGGGATTCGAACCCAGGACCTCCAGCGTAATAGTCGTGGCCTGCTACCACTACGCTTATGAGGAATATTTATAATCTAGAGAATATGTATACCTACCACGTTAATAAAATTTTCCGTAGGTATTTCATCTTTCATCATTTTGTTAACTTCTGATGTACGGCCCCGTAATTTCCGGCTCAGAGGCATAAAACTTTAGGCCTCAGGGGTGGTAACGCATCTGCTTTTTGACCTGGCTGCAGTCATAATTAGACATCAATGTGAGCTGCATGCTTGTTTGCCACTTTCATAATATAAAAAATGCTAACTACGTTAATGTACCTATTATAAGTTTATCGCTGTAAATTTATTTATGAATGTTATTAAATCTTACAAGCGTAAGTGTAATACAGCAATGTAGGTTACATTCCCGTATTACATTTTTGTATCGTTCGTTGACTTAACAATTGATACTGAAAACAATTTCCTTCGATAACTACAAGGCCTTGTTATGCAAATATGATCCTTTTATCATTGGATGTAATACATATTTTCTTATATCAATCCCTACCCGTTTCCTCGGTTTTATCTTTCTTAACAGTCCAGTGAGCTCCCAGACCGTAGAAGAATATGTGTTTCAGTTTTATATCGACTCTCAAGAAATGAAGTACTGCAAATTGAGTGTGTTTACAAACACGTTAACCACCTACATTTCACTGCACATAAGTAGCGATCATAAAGTTGTTTTAAACAATAAAATCACAATTATACAGGGTTAATTGAAATTAGACATGACCTCTTGCAGGCAGCTTCTATAGATCAATCCCAACAACGTTTGATATACGACTTTTTGAAACCATAAAAAAATGTTTTTTTTTACTGGTGGTAGAGTTCCAGTGACGGAGCTCGCGGGCGTAGGCACCATCGCATTACCTAATATACTTGCCGCTAAATGGTAGTGTTCAGTACTATCGTGTTCCGGTCAGGTGGTAATGTACGGCCCTGTAATTTCCGGCACAGGGCATAACACCTTAGGCCTCAGGAGTGGTAACGCATCTGCATTTTAACCTTGGTCTTTGTGTAAGTGTCTATAGGCTGAAGTCATCACTTACCATCAATGTGAACTGCATGCTTGTTTGCCACATCCATTACATAAAAAAAAAAAAAAAAAACTAAAGAGCATTGCTGCCACTGCGTCACGGCGCAACGTCGCTTCCCGCTGCATGTGGCGATATTTTGTCTAGACAAACGTGCGTGGCATACCTACGCTCAGGGTAAATGCCAGTTCAGAGGCATGAGGCAATGTAAGTATTCCCATACAAAAATGATTGCTTACATTTAAAAACTATTAATTTTAAAAAGTAGTAAAACAAATGTTGTTTAGTTTGATATAGAAAGGCTCACTGCAAGAAGTGATGCGCTAATTTCAATTAACCCTATATTTATCTTTAGCATACTGCAATAGATATTCCTGACCTCTTTACATAATATTTGAAACTCTTTAATACATTGTAGAAATTAAACTTGCGGATTTTCTCGCGTATACAACACTCCCAAACTTCTTCATACACCCGACGTTTCGGTCGCTTTCCAGCTACCGTGGTCACGGGCTGACTAATTCGACGATGTTCAGCCAAAATCCGCAAGTTTAATTTCTACAATGTATGAAGCTCGCGAAAACCTACGAAAACGTTACTCTTTAATACGTTCTGTGCTGTACGGCTGTACGTATACTTACATTATATACTAGTAATTTTTATAAGTACAATAAGAAAAAATTGTCATATATTTTATTCAGGAACTGTGTTTAATAATTTAAGTACATTATGTTGTTTTCTATTATGCCATGAAGAAAGGCCACCTCGATTTGTTATTCATGAAAGTGGACTTATAATGGGCTTACGTAAGAACGGACACAGCCATGACAACGTACCGTAATTGTTTTACGTTTTGAGCCTTATTTATTCGCCACTAACGCCTTTAATGTATTAATAATATTGTTTTAGGATAATAGTTGTTTTGTTGTATTTATTGCATGATCAGTAAATTGTGTTCTATGTTTGTTATTCAAGCAACTGACTGAAGTAAAAAACTTTTGGGGAAGTATTAAATCATCATGCACATCATTATTATTTATGGAAAATAAGCACACAGTTCATGTTGATGTGAGGGTAAAAGTCAGGTCACATTACACAAACACCGTAACGACAACAGTGCCGGATTAGCCATATAGCAGGAGGCAGCAAGTGCTACAGGCCCCGCGCCTGTGCCCAAAAAAAACCACAAATATGTAAAATATGTAATACACCTTAGCTATTCTCAAAGTGAGCGTTGGCCACACTGTAATAATACAGGGGGAATCGCCTAATATTGTTTTCGATTCCTTTTCGTAAATTTTCTGTTTTTTTTACATCCTTAATTTCAAAAGGCAATGTAACTCTAGGCCCCCATGGTCACATTTGCTACACACAGGACAGATAGCTCGAAAAACCGATGGGCATTATAGCAGAGTAGTTCTCGATTGGTGACCGCGACCCGGAAGATGAAGCGTAGGACCTCCAACGAGGTGGATGGACGACCTGGTGATGGTGGCGAGCAGTCGTTGGATGGGGCGGCCCAGGACCATTCGATGTATTTTAAGGGAGGGAGATTTTTGTTCAGCTATGGTTTTTTGGTTCAAATTAATATGATGATGATGATTACACTCAATATGACGAACGAAATGCAATTCGGGAGTCATATTAACACCAAGTTGATATACAAAAAAGCTAGGGGTGCTTAACAAAGCAAGGCTGTATTTCACTCCGGGCAGCTACAACAGCACAATTTCTGCCTAAATCACAAAAAAATCTTATTTGCAGTTTGCATTTCTTATTACTCCCTTTTTCCGAAACTATATGGCCTGAAATTAAAAAAAGACCAGCCTCTTAACTACAGAGACATTGCACAGAAAAACCTGTGGGATGTCACTAGTATTTAAAGTAGCATAGGAAATTTACGAGACCGACTCGAACATGGTCGGTTTTTTATTCCACTTTTAACTGCTTATTATTTTGTTGTGATATTGTTGAGTGTCTCAAGCGTTACCAAAATACATTTGATTTTATACTTATCACCGACATGTCATTAATGTAACTAGTGGCTCGTAGTTCACACCTGAGACTTCAATGGATATGCGGTATGTACTAATACTGAACTATTAGTGGTCGTTTATGGATTTACCTCGGGTTAATGTTACACACGAAGCGCGCATGGCCCAGCGGCTGGTGTAGATCGTAAGCGATCTGCTCGGTTAAGCACTACGGGCGCGGTTGGGTAGTGTGATAGGTGACCGCTAGTGGCAAATTAAATGCGCGTTTCCGTGCTTCGGAGGGCACGTTAAGCCGTCGGTCCCGGTTGCTATCGATAGATAGCAGTCGTTAAACTTTGTCGGAGGCCTTATGGGCGGTTTGAAAACATCCGACAGCGGGTTGGCCACTAACCCACCCACCTCCATCAATCCGCATTGGAGCAGCGTGGTGGAGTAATCTCCAGGCCTCCCCCCAAAAAGGGGAGAGACTCGTGCCCAGCAGTGGGACGTATAATGGGTTGCCATTATTATTATTATTAATGTTACACTGGTCAGTAATAGCGATCTTGGACATATTTACTGCCCTAGTGAGAGACATAGATATCACTAATCAACTAGCAAATATTGTCGCGTGATTGCCCGGGACAATATTTTGGATATTTTATACCATTAAATACAATATACAATGCGACTGTTTTGCAAAAACACTCCTTCAAAACCTACTCACATTATTCACAACAACGTTCGACACATTAAACAGTGTCGCTAATGTTATGGGCCTTGTCACCCATAAAATCACAAAGTCGATATATAGGTAAACAATATTCCGTATGCTTATTATAGTCGACGTATAGGTAAGGAATTTGAATTAGAAATGACCTTCACCCATCTGTTTAATGGATAAGAACTTTATATTTTTAATAAAACGTAAAAAAAAACGTAACTTCACGCCTGTTATCCCCGAAGGGGTAGGCAGAGGTAAATGCATCCATTTAATCATACATGCAAACACCCACGACTCGCCGGTTACGTTTTTGCCCTGTGCGAACCTGTTGCCATCTCCGGGCACATTATCAAACTCCGGGGTACTGGGAAACTTCCAAGAAATGGAAAAATCCCAATAGAAGCAGAGATAAAGAGATTTTAGACCGTTATCTCTAATATCCTCCGACCCGGGAATCGAACCCAGGACCTCCAGCGTAATAGTAGTGGCCTGCTACCACTACGCTACTGAGGCAGTTATTTTTAATAAGTATGTTATAAAGTAAAATATTGGTACAGATGTTGCGTTGTTTCAAATCGATCCGTTGAGTTGGATTATTATAATTTTTTTTTTTAATATTTTGCCAAATGTTTTTTGTTTTGCTAAGCTACTTCTGTGAGAAACCCAAAGGCATAATTTAATTATTTTACATATGTCGTTTTAAATTTATTCCAGAATTAAGGCGAAAAAAAACTGCCTTATTCCATTCTCTTATTATCGAAACTATTAAGCTTTTCCTGGCGTATTAGTAACTACTGACTTGCCAGTTGCGCTGCTGATCAAAAAACTAATTAAAGGGTCTAAAATGATTCCCCTATGATGAAAAACGTTAAAAAATAACTTTCTCATTTTTAGGACTTTCACTTGCGTTCCACTGCACGGCACGGTGAAATACATACTGCAGTATATTCATGGTTTAGAATAATGATTGTTAAATACGTGGAGGCTACACTAAAATACTTCAGGGGACCAACCGATGCATACCTACATACATACATGGTAGTAAATCGATTCAGACTTTTTCAGACGTTCCTTATTCCATTAATCTGAGCATACCTCAATAATTTGAACGTGACAAATCATAATACTTTAAAACTAATTTCGTTCGAACAGTATAAAATACCATATTACTTAAAAAGACGGCCACCTATTAATAGCTGGTGTGCATCGAAGCGATGGCTCCTGCATCGATCTGGCGAGGACATGCCCCAAGCCATCCGGCTATCTTAGCAAGTAATTAATTTCATAGGAACCCTGCAACTGATTAGCCTATATTGAATATCCGAAGTGTAGTGAACATTTCACTATATTTTACGAGTCACGTTTACTTGGAGAGGCGACCAGTGGACCGGTTTATGCATGTTGTTATACTTAAGCTTCAACTTTCACAACTCCATTTGCGTCAACATTGACTGTTAAAGAGTACGTAAGTGTAATAATGCCATCCTTTTTTACTGCATAAGTATAATAATGGCATCCTTTTTTACTGGTGGTAGAGCTCCAGTGACGGGGCTCGCGGGCGTAGGCACCACCGCATTACCTAATTTACTTGCCGCTAAATGGTAGTGTTCAGCAGTATCGTGTTCCGGTCAGGTGGTAATGTACGGCCCTGTAATTTCAGGCACAGAGGCCATAACACCTTAGGCCTCAGGAGTGGCAGCGCATCTACATTTTGACCTCTGGTCATTGTGTGCGTGTCTATAGGCTGCAGTCATCACTTAACATCAATGTGAACTGCATGCTTGTTTGCCACTTTTATTACATAAAAAAAAAGAGTACGTAAGTATAATAATGGCATCCTTGTGTACAAGTAGGTTGAAATGTTAGTCTAATTTGATTAAAATTTTCACGGTCGGTTTAGGTTAATTTTATATTTTAGAACTATCGTGTAATAAAGTTTTACTTACAATTTTTTACACAAGGCCTTAGTTATATTTCAAAAACTTCAATCAGTGAGTAATTATAACGATATTATCATATTTATACGCCTATTATTTAATGCCCAATTTTTTTCCCACCTTTTACCCCGGGAGAGCAAATAAACACATAAAACGGGAACATTAGCAAATGGACACGAGCTTACAACGCCGGGAGTGTCGCCGGCTAATACGTGCCAGCGTGTAACGACGTTTTTACGAGCGATTACAATTTGACACAACTCGTTTTAGTGCTGCCAAGTGTCGCGGTTATGATTCATGTTCACAACAGTATTATTTCATTTTCATACATTAATAAGAAGTAAAGAACCTACATGATTTTTATGCGACACCTAACTATAGCAAATATTATGAAGGATTCCTACAAGCGAATTAAAATGCGTTATTAGTCCGCCCGTAATACAATATATCTTTAATCGTTATCATGCAAAGAAAAGACTGCGATGGTCATGAATATGCGGTATTATGCGAATATATATTTAGACTCATAGGTACTGCAGTTTCCTAAAGTACCTATAAAAGCAGTTTTGGTAAGTATGTCAGGCAGTGAGTGCTTTTTTCATATTTATACGCAGATTTATAATGAATGCGCAATAATTTCCCACCTATCACCCCGAGAGAGCGAATAAACACATAAAACGGGAACATTAGCAAATGGACACGAGCTTACAGCGGCGTGAGTGTCGCCGGCTAATACGTGCCAGCGTGTGACGACGTTTTTACGAGCGATTACAATTCGACACAGCTCGTTGCTAGTACTGCCAAATGTTGCCGATCTATATTTTAACATGACGCTCTTGTATGTTATATATACGTTTTAATACAATAATCGAGATACATGCAATTAGTTCGTGGCATATTGTAATGTTGATTGTAATGTTTTCGAGATATAGCGTCGAAGGGCATTGCAGGCCACATTGTATTACCTAATCTACGAGTATCTGCCGCCAATCAAGTTCAGCACTATTGTATGCCGGTGCGACAGTAACATCAAATATTTATTGCTTGATTATAACCCCAGAATCATAGGTATATATATTATAATAATTATGCTTACCACAAGTTGTTTACTGGGGTTAAAATGTTGTGCGGGAATTTACAAATGCTAACAATTATATACCTATTGATACACATACAATACGAAAACTTAAATTTATTTTAAAATGAATAAACCTGCGATGATAATGGAATTTTCTTAGGCTCTCTTGTGAAAAAAGTTTGCAGTGATAACAATATCGACTTATATTTAAATATGTGGTTCAGAGATTATATTATTATAATTAGTTACAAAATTGTGGTTTTCAATACAATATTACTAAAGCACTTGACTGAGAGTGCGTGCGAACATGCGATTTATCATTCTAAATAGCTAATAATTTCGTGAAACCCGTGTTATGTTCAGGTCTATTTTAAGGAATCTAATTGACTGATTTACAAAAATCAGCCAATTAGTTTATTTTCTTCTGTATTATATAGGTAGGCACGAAAAATACAACTTTAATTTGTTCATAGTGTTTTTTATTTCTTACTAGCTGACCCGGCAACCTTTGTATTGCCTCAGAATGAAATAATGTGTCAAAGGTTTGATAGATACGGACTATTTGTATGGGAAAATAAAATTGTGGTTTTTACTATATCCCTCCAATTTCTTCATATTTTCTTACCTTTTAAACCTTCCCTGGACTTCCAATTTTATTTGAGTGCGAATGTCCCATAAAAAAAACAAAATTTAAAAACCTAGACCTCCTTTAAGCTCTGGGTTCTACTAATGGAAGTATTTGGTGGTAATACCTCCAGCAACTTCAAATTCTAGATGCTTTATAAGTCAGCGCAAACGTAGGCTCTTGGGTGACCATCCATCAAAAATGTGTATTAATATTCGGATAAAATGCGCCAGACGTTACCTTCCAAATATAAATAAATATTAAGATTTATATTAAAATTTCTTTTGATAGATCTATTTAAATTAAACATTGGGTGGTAGTTCTAACGTTAAATAAATTTGATATGAATTAGTAATGATGAATAGGTATGACAAAAGCAAAAACGTTGCTCAAATATAAGCGGGATTTAGTAGTCTTTTGTCTCAGTAAAATATGTGTAAACGACAGAAGTAACTTACGAATATGAGGTTTGCTTAAAATTAAGCGAAATTGGAATATTCGACCATTAGTTAGTTATTAACCTAATGTATTCTAGATTTAAATGTTACAAAGCTCTGAGTGGCCCGGTACATTTAAACTAAGACGTAGCGTAGACCTAGCGTAGCAAAAGTGCTACGCTAGGACTTCGCTACGTCTAAATAAGGGTGCTGAGTTGGCCCTTGGTCAGGAGTAAGTACCCAAATGGTATTGTTAATGAAAATGTTTGCCCCAAGATGTCAGTAGGTATGCTTGAATATATATATTTACCTTTGCCTATTGTGAAGTTACTTATTACAGAATAAGTTACATATTACATTTACTGTAACATGAAAGATTTGCTAACATGTATTAAAGTTACTCGTAGTTTTAAAACTTGTATAGTGCGTTCAAGTCGAGCTGAAATATTTTTTTTGTAATCTATAAATATATGTACACATAAAATCTGAAAATTTTAAGAACCACTGCATATTTTGGCTATAAACATACACCTGAGTTATACAAATATCATGACAATGCAACTGGGATATCATTATGATAAAGGATCATGTTTGTTATTATTTCATATCATCTCACTGTTCTTAACATGATGCCATCGGAGGCATCTAATCATTTTATGGTTGGTGTGAGAAGGTATGATTTTCAGAAGTATATAAATAAATTATACAAAAAATCTGACATTACCATTTTTATGTAATGCTATTAAAGACTAAAATATAAAAAAAATATATTCAATAATGACCAGTACAATAAGTCCTAATTTAAATAATCATCATTTAAAATTCAAAATGCGGCTAATAGAAGTTGAGGTAATTCAGATAAGGAACGACCCAAAATATTCTAATGTAATCACCCGGCTAAGCGTAGCAATATTAATTTTAAAGATAAATAAGAACGAGTCAGCCTTTTCTAAGGTTTCCTCACGTAATATAATAGTGAACGCTGACATCTTGAAAAATTGATTCGCGTGAGCCTTCTACTAAACAGGCCTCCGCTTTGGCCCCTACCTAGGGCGACTTGAGTTATAGCATTGTATACGGGGGCTTTGTTAGAGTGTGTCTATCTTTTGGCAAATTTTGAATGAATCATCTAAGTATTTATAAACTTATCAATATTGTAACAGGATTATTTTGTAAGCGGAAGAAACATTTTTAAACTGTCATCATACTACCTAAACAGGTTTTTAATTAGAATTTTGCAGGTTAATTATTTCTTGATTACTTTAAATCTCTTGGAGGGTTCTTATGAAAATTTAATCAACAAGAGTTGGCCAAACGGTACCTACTAACACACGAAAAAATAAACTTTAATAATAAATAATCACAATTCCTTTATTTTTATAACTAGCTGTGACAACTTTGTTTGCTTGGAATAGTGGCTTTGGAACTTTAGGCAGCGCTTTTGGATATACATTTTGGTTAATTTTGGATCATAAACCCTTTCTTTCAAAATAAAAGCTGAAAAAATCTACTTTGCAGTAATGCTTCTCTGTACACAATATTAGACGTATGGCCATCGGGGATAAAAGCACACAGGCTGCTAGAATTGCAAAAAATTGCTAATTATGGGTTTAAACGCGCATCCGTCTTATGCTGAACCGAATTTTCGAAAAGGCCAATTTAAAATTCTATGTATCATAATTCTTTTTAGAAAATTATAAACTTTCGTAAAGTTTCAGTCAATTAGTGCTTCTAACAGAGAATGAAAGATAAAGGTAGATCTATGCATAATATAAGCACTCCGTAAGAGCGGGTTATTTGTCAACTCGACACGGACGACCGGACACACGTGTGTCCAGTTGGTTAAACTTGAAATTGTAATGACTTGTTATTTCGTCGTCTGGACACGACAATATTTTTGCGTGTGTCCACATGGTGAAACTTAAATAAAACCACTTTTATGTTTTCACCAACTGGACACTATCACTTTTTTTGCAAAAAAGGTACAGTCATGCGCATAATCTCCTCGTTTATTACATCCTACTTAAGATTTTTAAATGCTAAAAGTTTGTGAGTATGGATGTTTGTACTCTTTCAAGAAAAAACTACTGGACGTCGCGAGCAAAATCTAGTACTACATAATGAAAATAAACTGACTCATATTTGTGCTGAAAAAACCTAACGGTTTTTAAATTTTAAAATAAGACAAATATGTATTATAATAACAATCAAATTAAAGTATGATTTATTAATATAAAGACACGGTTTGACTACCTTTACGAAAAGAGTGAAAATAGCCAATATTCCCTAAATATACATAATAATTTAAAATCATTACTTCAAATATCACAAAAATGAAGTAGTTAAGTACCAACACATAGTTTAAAGTAGCAATAAAATTTCTGTATTTATTATCAAAGCCAAAGAAGTTTTGCCCTTGAAAGATACACTCCTTTTCTATACAAACTTGCAAAGCTTGTTTGCTTGTTTACTAAATGTAGTTGCAATGAAGTTTGAACGAGAATTGTACACAGTTACATGCGGCATAAAATAATGAAATAAAATATCACAAAAATGATCAAAAGAGCATAATTATGGCATCACAATTCTAAAATGTATAATTTAACAAATAATAATCATTCTATTTAACTCTGTAACAACAATACTTGTCACTTTCACATAGTATTTCAGTAATAATTGAGCTAGCCACTTGTAGGTATAGCAATCATTTTACCAAGACTAAATTCATGTTGCAAAGCCTGTTTAAGGTGCTTTTTAAAATCACAACCATGTATTAGTTTCTGGGTGCCACTGCGGTATTTGGCTTTTAATTAAACAAAATAACATTTTATATGGTTTCACTATTTTATTGAGAAGCAGAGCATAAATAGTATTTTGTACGCCGAATATCGACATGAATCGTGAATGGTTGATAGAATTTTCTAACCCATGTTTTAAATCGTCACAGAAGAATCTCTTTGAATAAGCAACAATTTGTCACATGTTGTGATCTTTTTATATTTTTAAGTTTTGGCAGTGGTAAACAAACATGCAGATCACATTGATGTTAAGTGATGACTGCAGCATATAGACACCCACACAAAGACCAAGGTCGAAATGCAGATGCTTTACCACTCCTGAGGCTTAGGGTGTTATGCCTCTGTGCCAGAAATTACAGGGCCGTGATGGGCTAAAACGATAATACCGATGCGATCTACATGCTGAAACTGTTCAAGTTTAACTGTATTAGCCATATTATTGAATAACATCCACTGAACGCCTAGTGATGTATTTCATTTTCTATACAGTATTTTGTTTACACTTTGGATAGTTGAGATCATCATATCAGCCGTAATATGTCCACAGCTGGACTAAAGCCTCCCCATAACGAGATGATGGGATACATACCCTCCCCCCTGCCACAATCGCCACGCTTGGCATGTAAATTGGCGATCGCGGTGGCGGTAGTTTCATCGCAGGACGCTGCTGCCCATCTTGCATTATTGTACTTACCTACTACCGCCCCAATGGAATGGTTTGACCGCCATTGTTCGGTTAACGGATAGTTGAGATATTGATAAATAAATGAAGTCCCTTGTCTTGAAAAATAATCTGCGTGACTGTACTTTGGCATGAATTCGGTTAAAATGTGAACGTGTGTCCAGTAGGCGAAAACAAAATGGTATTTTATTTAAATTTCACTATGTGGACACACGCAAAAATATTGTCGTGTCCAGATGACGAAATAACAAGTCATTACAGTTTCAAGTTTAACCAACTGGACATACGTGTGTCCGGTCGTCCGTGTTGAGTTGACGAATAACTCGTAAGAGGGGTGTAAGAGCCGGCAGAAGAGAAAAAATGAATATTAAAATTCTGTTAAAATTTTAAGTGTCTACTTGCTACCGTTATTGATATCGAGAAAAAAATATACGAAAAAACACGTTTATTGTGTGCCTCCTTGGACCCCTTAATATTTTCATTTTCTTATTTTTAGTATTAAATTTTGTCGTTATAGCGGTAACAGAAATACATAATTTGTGAAAATTTTAGCTTTCTAGCTATGACTGTTTATGAGATACAGCCTGGTGACAGACAGACGGATGGACAGACAGACAGACATACAACGGAGGATTAGAAACAGGGTCCGTTTTTATCTTTTAGATACGGAACCCTAAAAAAGATAGAAGATAGATTGATACAGAATATTTTTAAAATATTCGATATGATTCTTTAAATTGTCGTAACTTTTTTATTTCTTAACCGATTGGCATGAAATAAACACTAAATGTTAAGTGAAACTTACCATAATATATTAGTGAAAACTGAAAATCGGATAAGCCATTTCTGAAATAAACGTGCACAAACACACAGACAAACAAACATTTTTCCGGGATAAAAGGTACCCAGTGTTGTGCGCCAAAGGTTAAAGTATAATTATACCAAGTTTCATCATTCTGTACATTGAAAATATTGAAAAAATAAATACCAGGGGATGTTACTAGATCAATATCGAACAAATATATGTCCTATATCATATACAGTCATATACAATCATATACAGTCCTAATCGGACTGGTAGATTTTGTGTGATGCTTGAACAAACAGACAGACAGACAAAAATTTTCTAATCACATATATTTGTTCGATATTGATCTAGTAACATCCCCTGGTATTTATTTTTTCAATATTTTCAATGTACAGAATTTACACCTCTTCAGTTTTATTACAAGTATAGATAAATGCAAGCAACCATGTTTTCACGTGATGGTAGATATGTCAATACTGCAGCAGATTGCACTTGGTAGAGCTCAGTGACGGAGCTCGCGGGCGTAGGCCGCCACTGGACTCCGACCACCGCATTACCTAATATACTTGCCGCTAAATGGTGGTGTTCAGCACTATCGTGTTCCGGTCAGGTGGTAATGAACGGCCCTGTAATTTCCGGCACAGAGGCATAACACCTTAGGCCTCAGGAGTGGTAACGTTTAATATTTTGACCTTGGTCTTTGTGTGGGTGTCTATAGGCTGCAGTTAGCACTTAACATCAATGTGAACTGCATGCTTGTTTGCCACTTCTATAACAATAAAAAATACATCTATAGAAAAACTAGTAGCACAATAAAGACCAAGAAATGCATTGCATATTCTCTCAGTACGTACTTAAAATCGATGGGACCTGGTCATAAAAATATGTGTAATGGATATATGTATATAGACATATAAAGACCTGACTTATATCTCTCTCTCTCTCTAGGAGTCTCTCCCCTTTTTTGGGGGGAGGTCTGGAGCTCTCTCCACCACGACGCTCTAATGCGGATTGGTGGAGGTGGGTGGGTTAGTGGCCAACCCGCTGTCGGATGTTTTCAAACCGCCCATAAGGCCTCCGACAAGGTTTAACGACTGCAATCCATCGATAGCAACCGGGACCGACGGCTTAAAGTGCCCTCCGAAGCACGGAAACGCGCATTTAATTTGCCACTAGCGGTCACCCATCACACTACCCGACCGCGCCCGTAGTGCTTAACCGAGTAGATCGCTTACGATCTACTCCAGCCGCTGGGCCATTGATGATGATGATGAATGTATCTATTTATTAAATTATATTGAACACCCACTACCTCAGTAGCCTAGTGGTAGCAGGCCACTACTACTACGCTAAGGTCCTAGGTTCAATACGTGGGTTATCAGAGATATGGTATAAAGTCCTTTATCTCTGGTTCTATTGAGATTTTTTCATTATCTGGAAATTTCCCAGTACCTCGAAGTTTGGTAATGTGCCCGGAGATGTCAACAGGCTCGCCACCTGTTACATGGGCCAAAAACGTAACCGACGAATCGTGGGTGTTTGCATGTATGCTTGAACGCATGCATTTACCTCGGCCTACCCCTTCGGGGATTACAGGCGTGAAATGGCGTGAAGTTAAGTTATATTGAACACGAGTTAAGTACGGTAGATACCGAATCCTTCCAAAGATACAGATAATTCTTAAAACCGTTGAATTCTAATGAAACAATGAATTTAATTAGATAAAGTAAATTAGAGCAAACAGTATTTGGCCAAAGAGAAAACGTCTTTATTCAACACCATAATAAATTAACAGTGAAACAGAAGTATCATTAAACCTTGGAAAGTAGACAATCCAATTACTTATAGTTACGGTCTCAACCTTCCAAACGCTACATTTAATATTTTAATCAAAGCTATCCGCTTCTTTTGCACAAATATTACGAATGGAGCTTTTCTCAGTTCCGCGTATTTAAAGATCTGCTATTATTATTTTAATCTTTAGGTACTTCAAAGACCACGACACTTTCAATTAGTATTAATAAAATACTACATTTGTATGCCTACGATGCATTATAATTCGTCAGTTGGTTTTATTTTTAATTTCAATGTGGGGTTATATTCAAAGTGAGTTGTTATAATAATATGGTACATTTACAACCTCCGAGGGTACCTACTTAGGTAATAGGTACCTACCACTTGAGAATATTCGTTATTGGAACAACAAAAATTTGTTAATCCCTGACTAATGGAAAGTACCTTTATTTTCGGGTCCTTGTTTCAACAATCTAATTATATGTTAAAAACAGCCATTTCAAGCTTAGTATTCAGAAAATGTACTTGGGAAATATAAATAAAATCTTAGTACTCACATAGCTCTCACTCTTCTCGTATTGTGGGTGTCATTGGTAAATGTACAAACACATTAGTTGCAGTCTATAGCGTAGGCAAATGTAGGGAAGTTCACCTATAAATAATAAACGTGGTTCTGTTGATTTTTTGAGGAAATCAATCCTCATTCAACCAATTCACTAGGGCAACTTGATTTATCCGAAATTCAATATCACTAAAACCTATGTCATGTAGCTTATTTCGGTGTTTATTACTATCTATATAGTTTATGGTTATATATATACTATCTATTGATTTGATAAATCAATAGATAGTGATGACGTAGGAAAACTAAACTTCACGAAAAACATAACAAAAATAAAAGAAATCCGTCCACTGTTGGACAAAGCCATCTTCAAAGACGCCTACAACAGTGTTGTGCGTTATAAGGGGAGAATATGCCATAATCGCCACGCTTGGCAGGCGTATTGGCGATCGCAGTGGCGGTAGTAGTTTTAACGCGGTACGTTGCGTTAGTATACTACCTACTCGTATTTACCTACTGGAATAAGTCTTAGGAATCGGCGTGCATGTATGAAGAGAATGATGAGGCACGGGAGGAGGTGTGTCAGGACCGGGATATCTGGCGCTCCACACTCTCAGCCTACCCCGTTAGGGACCTTGCGTGAAGATACAAACTCGTACATATTAGGTTGGGGAAAAAGTTTCTTCGCATTTTTTAAGATAATTCAAAACATTTTTTAATATAGTTTATTTAAATTTAACTAAAGTATGTATGTACCATTTTGTTCGATAACCTTTTGCCATCTTGTAGGTAGGGACATGATCCCATTGCTATAAACATTTTGGGACTTCTCATCAAAATACCGCGACAAGTGGATTTGGCAGTCCTCTCGTGATGTTAACCTAACATTGCATAAAGAATTCTGAAGAGACCGAAACAGGTGTAAATCTGAAGGTGCAAGGTCAGGACTATACGGCGGATGCATTAACACCTCCCAGCCAAACTCTCTTAATTTTTGCTGAGTGACTATAGATGTGTGAGGTCTAGCGTTATCATGATGAAACACCACACCCTTCTGTTGATCAATTCCGGCCGCTTTCTCTCAACTTCTTGCTTTAATCTCATCAGTTGTTCGCAGTAGAGTTCAGAATCGATAGTCCTGCCTGGTTGTAATAGCTCATAATGAATAATGCCCTTCCAATCCCACCACACACACAACATCACCTTATTGCGAGTTAACCCGGGTTTCGCCACAGTCTGTGAAGCCTGACCGGCCTTTGACCACGACCTTTTTCGCACGTTCTTGTCGTACGTGATCCACTTTTCATCACCAGTTATCAGCTTCTTCAAAAATGATTCGGTTTCATTACGTCGTAATAAAGAATCACAAATGAGTACACGGTTCATTAGGTTTCATTCAGTGAGCTCGTGAGGTACCCAAATATCGAGCTTTTTTTGTACCCAGCTTTTTTCAAATGCGCCAAAACTGTTTTGTGATTAATTCTCAGTTCTTCAGCTACGTCGTAACTACTGATATGTCGATCTTGCTCCACTTTTTCAAAAATGGCATCCATTTTATCCGTGATAGGGCGACCAGAGCGAGGTGCATCTTTGACATCAAAATTTCCGGATTCAAAACGCTTAAACCAAATTTGTGCTACGCTACTCTCACAGACACTGCACTAGGTCCATAAACATCGCAAATTTTTTTCGCGGCTTGCGTTGCATTTTTACCTTTTTTGTAGTAAAATTTTAAAATGTATCGAATTTCTTCATTAGATTCACTCATCTTGACAGTATGAAAAACAAATGAAAATCACACATTTGCCTAATTTGAATTTTGAATTATGTTCTTTAAAGTTTTAACTTTCAATGATACCAAAACCAGCCAGATACAAATACTACAGCCAAAGATATTTTATTACAAGTTCATACATACTATAATGTGAAAAGACTTTTTCCCCAACCATTACATACATACCTATTGGAATGGTTTCACGGAGTTTCACCGCCATTGTTCGGTTAACTTAGGGCCGATTTCACTGTTGTAAATAAACGGGTTTTACGTTCTTTAACGAGTTCTATAACACTATTTGGACTTCACCGACGAAAATTGTTCGTAATAAGGTTGAATGAAATCGGATGCAAATTTAACTGTAAGACTCGTTGACTCGTTGTAAGACTCGTTTTATTAAACTCAGTTCTCAGGGCAAACTGCGAAATCTGCTCTTAGTATTATGTTTTGTGCTAAATCCTTATATCAGCATATCTTATCATCATCTTCCTTTAAACAAGTTCAGAAAAACATTTTTTTTTAGGTAAAGGTCAAAAAACAGTGTTTAGTAGAATGTTTCAATTTACCCAGTTATCCCACGCACTCGCTACGTACTGTGTGTACCGTACTTGGACACGTGAACGGTGCATTTCACTTATGTTAGGTGGAGGTATAATATAGCAAATGTCCCCATAAATTTGTTGGGAGCCTGCATTCAGAATTTCTGTGCGTCCCATTTTAATTAAAGTTTCAATTGTGTTTGTCTCGAATATTTAGATGTCATATTACATTGTGGATGTTATTGTTAGGTGTGGTCCTAAACAAACATCGTCAACTTGTATAGTTTTAATAGTTTTGGCAAGATTTGTGGGTTAAGTCTGACAATAAGTGAATTTCAAATGAAGGAACACTTTTGGAATGTGATTTATAACAGAATTTAACCTGCCTCCCCGATCCGAAGATCGAACCTAGGACTCCAGCGTAGCAGTAGTGGCCTACTACCAGTAATCTACTGAAGCAGATATAACTTAAATAGGTAAGAGTAATACCTACTAGCGATGGCAATTAATGCTATTACCCGTTAATTTTATCAGCATCTGAATTCGTGAGTCTTAGCATGCGAATTGCTATTATTATGCTATGCTATTTGCTAATATGGTAAAAAATTATACCTTATAATACCTAATGTACATGATTTCTGTAGACATTCATTCATTTGCATATTAATTATGCCATCCTAAATGCAAACAAATCGAAGATAATAACAAAATGATTGCGAATTAGCGTTTCACATTTCGCAGAATTTCACAACTTCATTTATTTTGTGAAATTCTAATACAGCATTAGCAAGCTATCAATTAATGCGAATGCTAATTAATCCATTACTAAGTAATACCCATAAAACAGTCTCGTCTATATTTATCCGAAAGGATAGTTTTTACCTTGGTGATACCTACCTAGTTTTACCTAACTATATTCTGCAAGGTAAGGTATAGTATAATTCGCTTATTACCCAGCTGGCGGGCCCCAATATTATTAAGTACCTACATAAGTAGCTGTTTTTTATGACATTAAGCCTGGGTTGCACCACGACTTTTGTTAAAGTTATTTTAAAATTTCACATCCTGCTCTAACTTTAACAGATTTCCTTAAGTTAGAGAAGGATGTGCAATGTAACAATTACTTTAACTTTATCAAATGATGTGATGCAAGGTGCAACCCAGGCTCAGTGGTAAAGAAGCATACAGTTCACATTGATAGTAAGTGAATACTGTAGCCATAAAACATTTTCATAAAATCCAAAGATTTCAAAGCAGATGCGTTTCCACTCCAAAGGTCTAACTTGATATACCTTTGTGCCAGAACTTACATTACCACCTGATAACACGATAATGAACACCATTAAGCGGCAAGTAGATTAGTAGCATTACCTTAATGCGGTAGTGCCTACGCCCTCGAGCTCCGTCACTGGAGCTATACCACCAGTAAATCGCCCTGTTGTTGCCCGCGGCTTACGTATGTATGTATGTATCTTCACTCCAGGTCCCTTACCGGATAGGCAGAGAGTGTGGAGCCCCAGATATTCCGGTCCTGACACACCTCCCGTGCCTCATCTATCTTCATCATTCTCTTCATACACGTACGCCGATTCCTAAGACTTTTGACCCCACCATCAGAGAGAACTCGACCTATTTGGACATGGTAGGTCATTCTTGGTCTTCCTGGGTGGTGGTCAATCATTGACATTCGCATTGTATATACTGCGACTTCATTCACGTGTTCTTTGTTTGGCACTAAGCAGTCGTTGTTTTTTCTTACATTTCAAATTATCTTTAAGAAAATTCCACGACAGAAAGATAAACACACAACTTTGACATTTAATCGTAGATATAGAATAGCGCAGAAAATACCAAAAGCAGATACAATCACTTGGCACAAACAATTGTAACTTGGTTCCGCAAAAACTCTGAAATCGGCTAACATTTCAAACACCTACGCAGCTCTGGATGGTGACTAATAATAATCTATAGAATATCGTGATTGTCGGCTAATTAACGAACTTTGCTGCTGCGAACACTTAGATCCGATCACAAAGCTTAAATTAACATATTGGTAAGTTCGACACAAAATCCTCATTGTGTTCGGAGTAGTTCTCGATATAATCGCAGTGTTTACGGGCTTTAGGAGAGTTTTCACACAACTTCCAATGCAAATATCGAGATGATAATGATATCAACTTGCGAATCTAATCGTATACAAAGAACTTTATGCAAATACAATACGAAACTCGAGCTTTAGCTACTACTTTCTTCTTTAGTACATATTCATATACTAATTCTAGAAGATATTTATACTTACGTAGACTTCGATGGAGGGTCAGTCACCGAGTGATCGTTTTGGAATTCTCGGACACCTCAGGGCGTACTATGTAACTCACTTGCTTGACATATTAATCAACGTATCAGTTGTTATTCGCTTTAATTTTATATTTTGTAATTTGACCTATCACAAGCAAATTGTATTATTTCCAAGTGATGAAATGAATTTTTGAGTTTGAGTTCGAGTTCAGTTGCCATCAATTTGAAACCACTTTGCAGTACATGGCTGTTTTCCTAAAATTATTGTAACTATGATTTCTAAACAGCAATGTATGAACTGCCAATTGGTTATAGAAATGACGTCAACCGAGTTTGTCTCCCGAAAATCTGGAGGAGGAGGACTCTCTCATCAATCCTCCAGATTGTCGGTCCAACCACATATGACCAATACCTATTCTAATTTTCATAATATATGGTCATTAAATCGTCATCCACCTCGTAAGGGGCCTGTCTACGCTTCGTCTTCCGGTACACGGTCGCCACTCGAGAATTCTTCTGCTCCAACGGGCGTCAGTTCTTCTATGTCAAAAATTGATCTATTTCTTAGGCGAAACTTGTACGCCCCACCTTCATCGACGATCGATTAGATCCGAAGAAATGATTCTATTTATAAGACTTTGTAAAAAGACGCAGCTGCCGTAATGCGGCCCACTGATTATGACGATTGGCCTTCACTTCGATTCTTTCTCCAATTGAATAAACCTCGATATTTCACGTAATCTCATTGTTTCTTTGTTTACATAGCACGATTCTTTTACGACGTTCGTTCTTTAAATTACGTACTTAACATTAAGTGGAACAGTAGGTTCGATCCAAATGTGAATATTAAGCTCAAACGGGTGTCTTTAATTTTAACGTTCGTGAAGTAGTCATTACAAATGAAGACGTAAGCCATCCCGGAATATCCGTTTTATTGTTTGAATATAAACCCTTTATATCTCTGTTGATTGCATCACGATTATTCGCATTTGGTTTATGTCAATAATTTATAGTCGTTATAAATTCATTTAATGTAAATATATTGCAAATTTAATACCATCTACGCGTGCCGAACATTAGTTCAGGAAATTTTGATAATCTATGCAAGCAAAGGTCATTTAGGCCTAATTTGTTACAAAACTCTATACGAACCTGTTTAGTCAATAGACAGAAAGTTAGTATATATAGGTAACCGTATCTCAGAACTTGCATGGCACAACTTAATCGACGAACGTAGGTACTATCAGGGAACTCGCCGCTCGACCACACGGGCATGTAATGCCGCCGTAATAAAAGCTATATTTGACGGATTTAGGGCAAGCGCCTATTTTCCTAACTGTACAGACCTACAATCTGTATGCTGCTAGAAGAACTATTTACCATACACTTTTAAATATTTTTTTTCAATAAAATCATCCTCATGGATGTCGAAATTAACAGATATTTAGGTACATCATGTAAAAACAAACTTGCATATATATTTTTATTCACTGAAAAGGATTGTACATAAGCTAGGAAAATATTAGTAATCAGTGCAATAAGCAAAGTTAAAATAAACTAACACAACACATAAATGCCTTTACAAATTAAATGTTATATAAAAGAAAATGGTACATCTCAACATTGGATCAATGCTAATTCATTGAACATAACCGACATAATGCTTGTATGTGCTATAAACGTATTAAATATAGAATTATAAATAAAACGATAACATCCCTTTACATCGATACTCACTTGACCCGATTTTAACTTGGCTGTTGATGACTTTACTACAGTACTCAACAATTAATATTGCACATCGAGCCTGCAAAAGAGACGATCGGCTCGTTTGGACATCTTAGAGCGTTATCTCTGTTGCACACTCCCTACGTAAGCACTGACAGTCCGGTATTGGTCAAAACTTGATCAAAATGGTCGACAAACGTCGAATAGGTGAGAAAGAGAAAACGCGCTACAGACCCGAAATAAGCCGAAGTCTCCTTCCTAGGCTCGATGTGCAATATTTGTTGTTGAGCACTGTCATTTCGTATCGCTTAGGTACGTTTCTAGTAGCGACAATCTTTGAATTATGTATTACATTTGTAGTCGATATACAAGCGATACCAAGACTCAGATTATTGCTATTTCTCTCACAGGCGATACGAAACGACAAAATACAATCATTAATTTAGCCGAAACGAAAGCGATCATATTAAACAGTCAAGCCGCAGTACAGTCTCCAGCAAAAAAATTTGCAAATCGACCTTAGAGAAGGAAGCGACTTCGGCTATTTTCGGCTCTGTAAAGCGTTATCTTTTTCGCATACTACCTGTGTGCCATATGTCATCAATTTTGATCAAATTTTGACCAATGCAGTATCAGTCCTTACGTCTGCAGTGTGCAACTGAGAAAACGCTCTACGAAGTCGAAACTAGCCGATTGTCTCTTTCGTAAGCTCGATGCGCAATATTTCTTGGTACCTTACGTCATTCGTTGACTGTTAAATGAAACAAGAAGTCAAAAGACATGCACCAAAACTTTCAACGGATTCTTTCGATTTCGCTCAAATTAGGTCCTTCGCCTTCAATTATCCTTTCAGCAGGATATCGAATATAATATTGACAGGGCTGCCAATAGAACCATAACATTTGCTTCTTCATGTATCAATAATAAATATGGAAATATTACACTGGGATTATTATTGCGGAAAGAAAATATATATCATGGCAACCCAAATTATTAAGTAGTCGGTGGCAGTTTTTAAGATTGTCTTAACTAAAGAACTTTATTTTTATTTACTCTAACATATTCACAATAACGAACACTATAATATCGCATGAATGTATAAGGCACTCGTATTTGTAAACTTAGCAACAAAATAATTTATAATAAACACTTTGTAGTTTCCATATCTTTCACGGATTAATTAATATCAACGTATTCGAGAGAAAAAATCACAATGTATAAACATTGTCTATATATGGTCAATTGTATATTTATCTATATTGTTGTGTGATAAATATGATTTGTATTAATAGGTAGAAATTTGAGTATTTAAACAATATTCGGATTATTTAACTAATGAGGTACTACAACATCTACAAATCATGTAGCAAAACGAACGGAAGACTGATGTTAGCACTACATAAAAAACTTATTTGAGATAAATGCAAAGATATTTATTGCAATGTATAAATGAGTCTATAACATATAATGACTTGTGAATTTATAGACAACGGCATATTATAATTGCTATATGATTTAAAAAATCTATTTTAAATTTAACATGATTGATATTATTGTGTTATAACTGGTGGGTTCTTATTAACTATTGGATTAAATATAACAGTATCAATTGATAAAGATCTCAAAAATGTAACATAACATCCGCATTCGGAACAACACGTAACATCTGTAGAAAGAGTAAAAATACAATAATAGCACACAAAATTTCGAAGCATACTCAACCACGAAGAAAAAACTTGCAAACACAAGAGAACATACGAGCGTACACATAAGTAAAATAAAGTTTGTCACATATAATTGCTAACCAAACGGATATATACGATTTAAAAAGCTCAGCCGGCGACAGCTCAGTGGAAACCTCTCGGGTTTAAATGGTGCAAGTTACCGTAATAGGCGAAGGTAAGCAACGCGGTGCGAATATCGAATAAAAGTAGAAAGAACGCCCCAAGCCACTCCGCGGTCGACATTCTTTCTACGTCCTCATGTCAACGGGCTGATCGCATTAGTCGTTCGCATTGGGCGAGCAGGTATTTCTTCTGCTGTTCGTCGTACAAGAATATCACTTTGCCCGAACCCGAACTGGGGAACATTCCCAAGACTTTCTTTTTGGCGGTGGGAATGTAGACGCCTTTGTTGACGGCGGTGGGCACTTCGGGGATCTCCGACCACAGGTACGTCCATACAATCTGCGAACAAATGTTAAAATGTTATCGACAACTTTGAAAACATGCATTTAACAAAATCGAAAGATATGATTTCGCCTGAACATTAAAAAAAAACTATATAAAATATATAAGAACTATATACAAAAGAAGGACCGTGGATGTAACGCCACGGAGAAGTTTAACTTTAAGATCAATTAACAGTTGTTTCTAGCAATATTAGTAAACATAAGTTTTCATTGGCGGTACCAATCCTGAAACTTTACGAATTAATTTTTCAAGAATTGCGTTACTGTCATAATATAACGCACCGAAACATAAGAAATAAGTCAATTGGGTATTCAAGTTTATTTAATATTTCGGTTATATTAGACCAGGTGGTTCTAAAAATAAGAAATAAGTCAATTGGGTATTCAAGTTTATTTAATATTTCGGTTATATTAGACCAGATGGTTCTCAAACTTTTTTCAATACGGACACGAAAACCAAATATCTGACGGAAACGGAAAGGTAAAACGGAACTTGGTAAACCTTGTTTTATGTATAGATACTGTTTAATAATAATCACATCATATCACAAACTTACGTATTTTGAAAAATCTTGTTACATCAACATGACACAAAATGAGGTGTGGGACAAAACTCGCAATAGGACTCGGATTTAGATAAGGAACTTAGATTTTAAGCTTATCATTTAGACTTAAAATTATGAAGCGGTAATCTAAATTTCACATATTTTTTTTTTCTCTGCAGCCTTATAAAACAAATAGGGTAGCGCCCCTTGAGTAGTTAATTTTAATGAAATATGTCCGAACATTGTTATCAAGTCCCGACAATTGCTTTGTTGAGCTCCAGGGCCTCGCGTAGCACACTATAGCTGTATTAGACAATCTTTGTTGGTAACATGTTCCTTAGGTGTCCATCAAGAAATTCTGTTCTGTACGAAAAAAATCACGTTCACTTCCCATGCAACCTTTAAAAAAATGTTTTAAGGCGACTCGCCTTTAGCGTCTGCTAATTCGAAGCAAATTACCATCCAAAGACCCTCCGTGATAATTTCATGAAATATTTATTTTGGAACGAGTAGCGGCATTACGTATACATAAAACATGAACATCTCGCGATATCCGAGTAAACAACTTTAGTGAATTGTACCTGTACCTTTTTACTCGGTTCATATATCGTTAGAAATTCAGCTATCAATACTGGTATTTGTATGAATTATTGCTTTTTATAGATTTTTATTATTCAAAGATATAACATTAAGCTCTTGCAATACTGAGTTAAATTAGTCAAACGATAACGGAGTTATATAATAACGCGTACTACCCGCGCACGCGGCTAGCCGCTAGTGCGTTCGGGCACTTATCTCTTATTCCCCGACCCGGGAATCGAACCCTAGCGTAGCAGTAGTGGCCTGCTACAAATACATAGATTACTAAGGCAGTCAAATGTTAATGAATACTGCCTAATACCTGCCATCCGCCGAATACGTTGTTCCGTTCGAGATACAGCAGTCGTTTGTCGGTGCACATGACCACTTCCTTGGCCGCCACCACCCACACGTGCGCCTCGTAACTGTCCGTACTCACGAACTTGCCCTGCCATACAGATTACATGTAATCACTAGAAAATTATAGTTAACCATGACGACGAAGAGGTCATCACTTTATCTACCACAAAACCGTTTTATGTATATATGGCCCTAGCGGAAGATCAGCGCTGGTTCTCCCACAACTAGCACACGCTGAGTTGGGGCCAATTTGTAACAAATATATAACTACTAGGTACCTACGTATGTTTAAAAATTGTGTTGTTCATGTACATTGTTACAAATAAACATTTTCTTTCTTTCTTCTTTGTTTCTAAAACGAGTCTCTGATCTGTTTATAGGCTTCTTAGACTGCGCGGTTTTAATTTTTCAAGTAAAACTTCTTTGCGCCCGCTTGACTTGGGAAGCAATCTGTTGAAAGCGAGACTGCAGCGTTACGAAAAGTGTGATCAGGCGAGGCTAACGGAAGATATAAGTTAGTGAAGGTAGAATAAAAGTCCCTTATTTGTGTATAAGTATTCTATAAATGTTCTGAATAGTTTTGTAAGTGACCTCTTGATTGAAAGACTTATTGTTTTCTTGATAAAGTAGTAATTAACCCCATACATAAACATTCATGATTATACACCAAAAATATCCAAATGAAATGTTTTCTTTTGTTTTAAAAAATATCGAGCTTTTTACAACATTAACTCACCTTTTCTAGCTCAAACAACATCTTATAACCCTCAGCCTGCAGCCGCGAGTACGGCCTCACACCAGCGTCGGTGGGCAAGTACCGAGCGGCTCTCCGCTTCGTCACTTCTTCCGACAAGTCCGCCGCTCTGACATACATCAAACATAATCATTGAGATGATGGATACAGTTAGGCGATTAAGAACCAAAAAAATCGTTGAACAAGCATTCTATTTGTTATTTTATTTGACAACCCTAACAAGTCGTCAATGAAAAGTCTCAACATTTCACACACATACCGTGCGTGGTGACGGTGAGGCGAACGGTACGCGTGTGTGCGTATGAAATGCAGCATCTCAGCAATTCATACCTACGCACACACGCGTAGCGTTCGCCTTTGACTGATATAATATATGCTGTCAGCTGTCGTTGTCAGGGTTGAAACGCATAGAATTTGAATCAAAGTTGGACTCGTTATAACTGATAATAGTAAAATTCGCTTACACTCACAGCCCCACAGTAGGTATAAACCTGTGTCGTGGGTGCCGTTGCACACATACAACACATACACAAACACCCAGACCCGAAACAAATATCTGTAGGCCATACAAATATTTGTCCCGGTGCGGGAATCGAACCCGCGACCCTTCGAATCAAACGGTCATTTCACAACGCTGGACTAACCGGGTCGTCGGGATTTTACATTCTTGGGGAATGAAGTCAACATCAGTATAGGGTTGGACTGTTGAATTATTATTGTTGGACCTTTCCGGCTATACCTTGTATATTGATTTGATAACACATACGCACCACGATCGTCCTTTACGGAAATCATGTAAGATAGGTTCAAAATCATACTTTTTTTTTATGGAATGGAAGTGGCAAACAACCATGCAGTTCAGAATCAGAAACTCATTTATTCATTTAGGGTGACAGGCACCTCTTATGACACGTCAAAAACAAACAAAATAAATTAAAGCGAATAACAATTGATATACATGTCAAACAAGATAAAAAATATATGTAAAGTCAAGAATATCACTAAGATAAAACTAAATGTAATAAACTAATGTAAAAGTATATCAGTAGAATGTCTCTTTTCACCTTTACAGTTCACATTGATGTTAAGTGATGACTACAGGCTATAGACACTTACACAAAGACCAAGGTCAAAACGCAGATGTGTTACCACTCCTGAGGCCTAAGGTATTATGCCTCTGTGCCGGAACTTACAGGGCAATTTCTTCTCGTGACTACCGTAAGACGCGTGCTGGTAGAATTAACCAGAACTTTGGGCAACATTGTCTTTCTGAGAAAGTAGTATGATATATCTAAGATTGTAACTTGTGTGAAGTTTATAAATAACTAGCTGTTGCCCGCGGCTTCGCCCGCGTGTTTGGCGTTTTATAATCCTCAGTTTTATTTTTTTATTAACCTCACGGAGCCCGAGACCTTTCCAACGAATGCAAAACCGTGTAAATCGGTTCGTGCGTTCTGGAGTTATAGCGTCAGGAAGGAAAATCCGACTTATTTTTATATTATAGATAGAAGATACAAATCCAAAAATAAATAATTTGTCCAACTCACCTTTGTGTTTTTGACGGTTACTAACTAAAAGTACTACGAATAAGTAACGACTAAGGCATTATATGATTAGTGAGTAAACATTAATTGTAAAGCTTGCAAACTAAGTTAGATAAAGCAACATAGTTAAAATGATACAAACCATAACCAAATAAATACATCAACAGAACCTTTCTACATATTTAACAGATAAAAATGTACAAATCTAGGATTATTTTACGTGAAATTATTAACATCTCCCAGTTTACGCTTGTTTTGTCTTAAAGGAAAACTATCACAACTAAATAGACTCAAAAACTTTACGAGTAATAGCCGACCAAGTTAATGTATTTAGAAAAACGTAACCCTACATCGCGCGTGTCCTAAGACGCACTTGGCCGTTTTTGTTGTTTTGACAAAAAAAACTAAACATTTTCGTTAATATTTAGTTCACAACCTATCACCCTCTAGTTATAACACAATGCCCGGTATACAAAGACTCATCGACTACAGCTTCTAAAATGAGCTCGCCTCCATACAACAAAAAATGTAAATGATCGTTCTATTGTGAAACTATTCATAATTATATTGATCACGTAAATTTTCTAAAGCAGACATCAAAGTCAAGTGATCAATATTAGCTCTTTCTAGTGCTACGGATGCACCGTTACACAAAATAGCTCTTGCATTTTGTGGAATGCTAATTGAATGCCTCATCAAAACTTATATTCTACATCGCGTTTACTATCCGATATAATCGTTAATTCGTGTTTTAAACATAAATTCACGCCTGTAATCCCCGAAGGGGTAGGCAGAGGTAAAGCCATGCATTCAAGCATACATGCAAACACCCACGATTCGCCGGTTACGTTTTGGCCCATGTAACAGGTGGCGAGCCTGTTGCCATCGCCGGGCACATTACCAAACTCTGAGATACTGGGTGTACTGTATGCTAGGTTGCCACTCATGACAAAAAAATATACCATAGGTATATTTTTTGTCACTTTCATAACAAAAATAACACATTTTGCATCAAATCAAAGAGCAAATATTGATCACGAGCCCTTGACAGGTCTTTAAAAATCACGTGCTAAGAGTAGTGATCGTTGGCCTTCACCTTTTGACAGACACGAGCACGGTGGAAGTAAAGTCAACGAGGCCGGCGACGGGGCGCACGATCAAGCCAAGGGCACCGCGGCCGAGTCCTCGCGCCAACCCTGAAGCGCCACCCGAACGCGCGCCTTCTATCGGACGCTCCACTACGCCAATCACACCCTCCACCACTCCCTATAGCCCGTTCTCGAAACATTACTCTCAAAATTCTATCTTTTTTTTTCTTTTTTCTGTTACAAAGGTGGCAAACAAGCATGCAGTTCATTGATGTCAAGTAATGACAGCAGCCTATAGACATCTTCACAAAAACTTGAGGTCTAAGTGCAGATGCGTTGCCACCCCTCCCTGAGACGTTAGGTGTTCTGTCTCTGTGATAGTTATTACAGGGCCATACATTACCCATGTAACCGGAACACAATAGTGCGGAACTCTACCATCAGTAAAATCTAATCGCCCGTTTAATTAGAATAAGCGCCCATGCTCGGGCGTAGACATATAACACGATCAAAATTCACGGTCAAAATCCCGCTTTCACAGGTTCAAAACGACTGAAGTAATCTAGACAGTTAACAGAGGCTTTTTGTTAGAATCTCCAAGAGGCAACAGTGTCACCCCTAAAATTATTCCCCCAGCCATCATATTTTCATAGACGTACAAGACAAATAAGACACTGAGAATAGGTCGACATGCTGCTGATGAGTCCATTATCGGCTGCAGCGCAACGTATTCATCCATTAGGTGCGCGGCGGGCTTTTTTTACGTGTGTAGATGGACTTGTCTCGATACGGCACAAGTCTACTCCACCGAGCAATTGAAGACCGCAAAGGGCTCTCGGCCTAAATAAATTTACACAACTGTCTAAGGGAGACCCTTGTGAGTCCGATGCTCAGCTTGGGGTGTTGCGGGGAGACATATAAGACATATGCGATTAGGGCGTACGCGTGTTAATATAGCTTATTTATGAGTACAGTATAACAAATAATTAACAATGTCGCTTCATAAAAACAATGAACCACCGAAATGTTTGTAGGCGCATAACTTCCAAATTGGATTAATCTTTCTTTTATGTATTATTCATTATCAGACGGATTCTGTTATTTATTATGTATTAAAAATTCTCCAATGGCGGAACGAAGTTCGCCGGGCCGGGTGGTATTGTGATTGTCACCCAAAATGAATAATTTTACAAAAAGATATACTGAATATAAAACGACTATTTTTATCGAAATACATACGATAATAATCCAATCAATCATGTTCATCCATTATTATTAAAAGTATTATACTCGTACACTTCAGCGTACTCTTTCTAAGTATTTATAAAAATAGGTAATGTATATTTTATTAAAACGACATTTTCGTCACGTAAAGAAGCTGATGACGCAAAATGTACGTTTTATATTAACACACCAATGTCACTGGGCTCACAAAAACCAATGTACTGATGTTCAGTGCCCCTCCCACGTGAATTGTCATCGTGCGGGGGCTTTATGAATGAACATTGGTACTAGTGGGCGTTATGATGCTTTGTATAATAATATCAGCTTATCAATATATCGGACAGTAAATATCACACAATTTGTTACATAAAACATTTTTCAAATTGCCAACAAAAAAATGCGTTTATTCCCATTTCCGTAACTGGAGAGACTGATTTATTTCGGAATGGAATAAATCACAAGATAAAAAACTAAAAGACTTATATCCCATGAATTAATAACTAAAATGTATATTCATGTTGTTTATTCATATGTTGTTATGTAACAAATTTTATTAATATACATTTTTTTAACAAATGTAACATAACATAACTCCCGCGTGTATTTCCCGAACGAGTAGAGGCAGAAGAAAATGGCACTGGGGATGTTACGAAAACTGAAAAAATACCAATAATATTTATTCAGGGATTGGAAGATTCTCAGTGGGACTAACTTCTATCAGTTGTAAGGTTTGGTATTTCAATGAATGTTTGGTATTAGTAGTAGTAGCACATACTTGAGGAAAAAAAAAACTATAATAGAAAAACAACAAGAAAAAAACTTTTAAAAAGTCCATATGTATTTTTTGATTAGACATAGCCTATCATTACAAAATTCATATCCAAGATAGTTTAGATAAGAGTGTTTAGACAACCACCTTTTGGATCAAAATTTGGAGAAGCCATGCAAACAAGCAAACAACAAAAAAGCGATCACAATCACACATGCTCGGTGTAAGATACAAATGTGAGGCTCAATTTTTGACCGCTATCTAGAACTCACTCTGATCAAATTAACCTAGCCCGGTTTTTGCCGAATTAAGGCAAGGAAACTTATCCATTTTTAATAGATCGTATGCGGGTTAATTTTAAACAATAATGATAACAATTAGACACCAGACATATTGGGACTGGTTAGAAGAATTAAAACCGTACAGAAATTCGTAATTTATCAACATAAAATAATCAACACAACTACTGTAATCTGCTTTAGTAAAATAGATCAGACGTTGAGCAAAACGGCGTCTTTTGTTTATTTACTTAGCCTTGTTTCGGCCAAAAGTTCCGTAAGAAAACTGATTGGATTACAATTTTTTTTAAGGTCTTAATTCTGCTAATCACACCCAATATGTCATTTCCACAAGCATTTGGAAAAGATGGTTGGAAGTTACTTAGCAAATCAATCTGTCACTTTTTCGTTTTACACGCCCCAAGCAACATGCAAATCAAACGTGCAGTCACCTCTTCACGGCGTCAAGAGAGCCAGACGCGAAGTCCACGACCCCAGCGGTGGGGCGGGCCACCAGTCCCACGGCTCCCATTCCCAAACCCTTAAAGAACCCTTCCACGCCCTGCTCTCGAGCGCCTTCTATCGGCTTCGTAAAAACCCCCGTCACGCCATCCACCACGCCCTGTTTGAATTGTCTCACAAGTCATATCATTAAATTCACAAACATAATATTATTGATATTGCTTTGAATGAAGTCATTATAGATAATCTTCAAATCTTTAATCCGTCAATTATAACTATTTTATGTATCCTTAATTATAAGTTAACATGATGATATTTAACATGACAATATCTAAAACAAAATTGAATCGCAATCCATATTTAACTGATAAATCTTAGAAAATCGAGTATTCAAAATTATTTTCTTTCCACATCATTTATGCCATTCAAACATTTTTTTCTATTGCAAATATATAAATTACTAGCTGTTGCCCGTGGCTTCGCCCGCGTGGATGTCGTTTTATGAATAACTAAGTATCTATGTACCAAATTTCATTAAAATCGGTTCAGTCGTTTGGACGTGAAAAGGTAACAGACAGACAGAGTTACTTTCGCATTTATAATATTAGTAAGGATTATTAACTACGCACCATAACTAATCCTTTCCCGCTTCTAGCGAGACCTTCTTGTAAGTTAGCCGGTGGTTTGTTGATGTTATCCCGCCGTCTTCGTTGGTAATCCTGCATGAAAAAAATCCGAATATAACTTCTTTATATAATGAACTTCTTTGATGCTCGATTTGTGCACATAATATATCTAAATAAAATAATTTCATAAAATAAGTCAAAGCGAAGTTAGAAATACAATTAATCCCTGAAGCAGCAGTGGCCGCGATCGGGACCGAGAACTTTCTGGTAGTCTGAGGGATTGATATAGTAAATATGCTAACGAATCACTCGCAGCCTCGGTTTACGATTTATATTTAAGCATTTTTATTGTCCATCAAAAATATGGTATAATTTCAATTTATGCTCCCATTCTACATAAGTTACAACCATTTATATGTTATCAATGGTCAAACACACTTAGTACCGTCATAAACGCGTAATGGAAAAGCTTAATTGCCATTACAATGAAATTGATCCAATATGTACTATCAGGGATCTGGCCCCTCGACCACATTAGCTCTTTATGCAATTGTAATAAAAAACATATTTCATGTATTTTGGATAAGCGGAGAGTTTTGCGACTGACATAGCTACCGGAAATGAGGCATATTTGAAATAAAAATGTTAATACGTTTTGAACTATTAAAAGAATTGTATTTTTTTTAAATGTACTGAAAGTGTAATGATAAGATTTAACAACAAGCTGTAAATTATAGAGCTGAGTAGGAAGCCTATTACTTGAAATACTTACTTTGAAAATCTGGTTTGTTGTCCAGAAAATTTTGATCTGTTGCGCACTTTTGCACATCGTTGGCACAATGTCAGAAAAATTCTGAATTAAGTTGCTGAGTTAAATGAGAGGTATGTCAGGTAAGCCAAGTTCTTTATCAATCCTAACGCGAGCATACCGCACCGAAGTCCTCTGTGGTTTTTTGTTGTGACACCCCATTTGGGAGGAGTGATAACATAATAAGGACAAATTCAAGAAAATAACTTGTAGGGAGATCCAGAAATGCAAGGAAGCAAACGTTTTTATGCGTTTCTTGATATGCCATGTTTAGCCTCGTATACCGAAACGTAAGAAGGGGGATGGGAGGTGGTGGGATAAAATCACCTACCCTATCACCTACACCTACCATTTATAGCAAGCAAGCGTATTTTTCTCTTTTCTCTCTAACCCAAAAATTTACCTTGTCAAGCGAGAGAGCAGCCAATCCGTGACCCATAGCACCGGTGATGCGAGACACGGCGCCAGCGGCTCCTCCCACGGTGTGTCCCACTAGAGACCGTACACCCAACATCAGCCCCTCGGCAAACTCGCCCGGACCTTGGATTGCACCCTGGACAATGCAAAAAAAAAATATAACAGTTTATTTTTTATTTTAAAGAAAAATGGAAAGAAAAATTTGACTTCAGGCGAGACTCGAACTCGCGGCCTACTGGGAATCTAGTCCAGCCGCTCTTCCAATTGAGCTACTGAAGTCCTGCCCGATTTGTCAAATCTTTCTTTCCATTTTTCTTTAAATAAAACTAGAAAATCATAACGGGAATAATTCAATTGACGAATTTAGTAACGTATTGTAATTCTCATATTATATTATTTGGATTGACACATAAGAGTGAAATTAAAGCTTAAAAAGTAAAAAAGTAACATGGGTGTAAAACATTGTCTTCGGTTTTGATTTGACGTTGCGGCCAGTAGTTCGTTTTATCAGCAGGCTTCGATAGCTTGATGTTTTTATGTCATAAATGTGGCATATCAGCATGCAGTTAACATTGATGGTTAAATGGTAAATGAATAGTTAGGTTGCATGGCAGGTTACAGAACCTTTTAAATACACATTCCAATACGAATCGATTGTCTTTACTTAAAGAGCCGTGGATTCATCAACGAATTCGAATTCTTAATAATTGGCAATCCTAATGAAATATCCATTAACTTTTCAATAATACCTATAAAGTACTAAGTTTAGCCCGCGACTTTGTAGCCAATATGTTATTCCTTTATTACCGTAAAGTTTCATCCAAATCTGTAGTTTTTTCTTGTTGGAGTAACGAACATCTGTTCTATACTCACAAACTTTCGCGTTGATAATATTAGTAGGATAAAAAATATAAAATACATACCTGGAATGGTTCATAAAACAAATCCTCCACGCCCTTCTTCAATCCAACGACCAGACCGTACGGATTGCCGATCACGTCCAAACCAAGCACCAACACGTATAATTGTTTCAAAGCTTGTCCCGTGTAGTGACTTTGTACTTGACCGATTAATTCCTTTTGCGACAAAAATTCGTAGTTCTTTTCATAATACGATAACCTGTTGAATGACGCAAATTTATTCACACAGTATAGCAGAGCTGTTGAATTACTCATCAACCTAGCAAGCAAAAATTTGTTGAATTTTTGAAGGCGGCAAACAAACTTGTATTGCCATTGACGTTAAGTAATGACTGCAGCCTATAGACACCCACACAAAGACTAGTGGTCAAAATGCAGATGCGTTGCCACCCCTTAGACCTTAGTTGTTATGTCTCTGTGATAGTTATTACGGGGCCATACATTACCATCCTACCAGTACACAATAGTGCTGAACACTACCATTTGGCGGCAGATAGATTAGGTGATGCGATGGTGCTTACATCCTCGAGCTCCTACACTGGAGCTCTACCACCAGTTAAGATATTTTATGGCTAACAAGAAACGAAAAGCCATACTTGAAAACAACATCGTTCATATCCGTTAAAGTGACACCAATACTTTGTAATATTGTGCCGACAAAAGTTGGTAGTTGAGTAGCGCCTCCGAGTGAAAACGACACGTGTACCTGTAAAAAAAAACATATTTTGTTATAATTTTCGCGATTTTTGAAATGTTGCTAAAGAGAAAGACAAAACTCACTTTTAGTGGCGACAAATGCAAATTGTCGTAAAAGTTTTTGAGATCAGAAGCAGCGCCTATGGCCGCCAGAGCCTCTAGTGGTTGACCTGCTCGTTCCATATCTTGTTGGAATGCATCCAGCTGCAATCAAATGTCTGTTTGAGACGCCTTTTCTATGAAAACTAAAAAAGATATTAAAAATTAAAATCTTTTTTGTTGTAATGTTTTTCTCAATAAGACACGCGAATTATTTACACAGATTAGGATCAAATGCACGTCTTAAAATCACGTCTCAACGAGTTCTAATAAAATTGTTGAGACTAGCATTATTTTGGATAGACGTTAGTCTCATTTTCGTTTGTATTGACTGTTCACCAAATGAGTGAACATAATTTCCTTAACTGTTATTAATTTTGGGACAAAATATTACAAAATATTATTACCCATATGAGAAATTCCTAAATCGATTCGGTTATCGATTCTGAACAAACTAGTATCGGTTTGTACATTTAATCCTGTTACACGTTGTATAATGTACTTGAGAAAACGGTTAAGTTGTAAATATAAAAAAAATCTTATCCTAACTTAATATTATAAATGCGAAAGTAACTCTGTCTGTCTGTCTGTTACCTTTTCACGTCCAAACGACTGAACAGATTTTAATGAAATTTGGTAGAGAGATAGAGCTGACTTTGAGAAAGAACATAGGCTACTTAGTTATTTATAAAAAGACATCCACGCGGGCGAAGCCGCGGGCAACAGCTAGTCTTAAATATATGCAAGCGTATAAAAACAAATATCTCACAGCCTCCTGTTCGTTGAGTGATCGCTGCGGGAACATGCCCATGAGCGCATTGATGAGGCCCATGTCCACCTTCACGTGGAACTCCTGGATCAACATCTTATAGTACTTGTACTGCCGCACTTTGCTGTGCTCCATTATCCGCTCGACTATCGACACCTCGATGAAGGGTTTCATACCTGATCATAAATAATATTCAGTAAATGTCTATTTTCTATTTTGGTCACCATCACCACTTGATCATGTAGACTAAGACAAAAGGATAGCAAATCTTAACAAATCGTAATTCGAGTAAAGCGATGGCTACTTTACCAGAACACTAGTTTACTGGTGGTAGAGCTCCAGTGACGGAGCTCGCGGGCGTAGGCACCACCGCATTACCTAATATACTTGCCGCTAAATGGTGGTGTTCAGCACTATCGTGTTCCGGTCAGGTGGTAATGTACGGCCCTGTAATTTCCGGCACAGAGGCATAACACCTTAGGCCTCAGGAGTGGCAACGCATCTGCCTTTTGACCTTGGTCTTTGTGTGGGTGTCTATAGGCTGCAGTCATCACTTAACATCAATGTGAACTGCATGCTTGATTGTCACTTCCATAACATAAAAAAAAAAAAAAAACATTTACAAATGAAGTTTTGGAGGCAACCCGAGAGAACGTGTTTTCGCACTGTTATTCTATTTCACTAAACACGAGCACTGTAATAAGCCTATATCAAACAAAATGCCACCAACTTTATTCAATAAAGCCGCCCCCGCGGGCGGCCCCTGTAGTGTGACGGGGCGCGGGGCGCACGTACCGCAGGGGTCGAGGCTGGCGACGGAGCGCGGCGGCGGCACGGGCGCGAGCACGACGGGGAAGGTGGGCAGCGGCAGCTGCTGGTCGGCCTGCAGGCGGGGCGAGCGGGGCGAGCGGGGCGGGCGGGGCAGGGCGGGGGGCGCGGGGCGCACGTACCGCAGGGGTCGAGGCTGGCGACGGAGCGCGGCGGCGGCACGGGCGCGAGCACGACGGGGAAGGTTGGCAGCGGCAGCTGATGGTCGGCCTGCAGGCGGGGCGGGCGGGGCGGGGGGCGCGGGGCGCATGTACCGCAGGGGTCAAGGCTGGCGACGGAGCGCGGCGGCGGCACGGGCGCGAGCACGACGGGGAAGGTTGGCAGCGGCAGCTGATGGTCGGCCTGCAGGCGGGGCGGGAGGGGCGGGAGGGGCGGGCGGGGCAGGGCGGGGGGCGCGGGGCGCACATACCGCAGGGGTCGAGGCTAGCGACGGAGCGCGGCGGCGGCACGGGCGCGAGCACGACGGGAAAGGTGGGCAGCGGCAGCTGCTGGTCGGCCTGCAGGCGGGGCGGGCGGGGCGGGCGGGGCGGGGGGCGCGGGGCGCATGTACCGCAGGGGTCGAGGCTGGCGACGGAGCGCGGCGGCGGCACGGGCGCGAGCACGACGGGGAAGGTTGGCAGCGGCAGCTGATGGTCGGCCTGCAGGCGGGGCGGGAGGGGCGGGCGGGGCAGGGCGGGGGGCGCGGGGCGCACATACCGCAGGGGTCGAGGCTAGCGACGGAGCGCGGCGGCGGCACGGGCGCGAGCACGACGGGAAAGGTGGGCAGCGGCAGCTGCTGGTCGGCCTGCAGGCGGTGCAGGCGCGCGTGCAGGCGCACGGTGTGGGCGCTGCTGCAGTAGGAGGCCCACAGGCCCGGCTCCGCCATGCGCCGCACGAGCCGCGGCGCCGGACGGATTATGCGCATCTCTTCCATGTCCACCTGCGGGACATCACGGATCACGGTTAGGATACGAACGCAGTGAAAACGGCGCGGGTGGCAAAAGCGGATACGCGGCAACGGAAAAACGATTATTCCTGAACACAGCAGTCGCGGGGCGTTCATATACTAGCGGCCCGCCCCGCCTTCGCGCGGTTGCAATGGTAGGTAACAACCTACCCTCTCCTTTTCATCTTAGCGATGTTATGCAGCCTAAAGCCTTCCTCGATAAATAAGCAATCTAACAGTGATGTACGGTGTACAACACCCTTAAACTTAGGTTAAGTATTAGTCATACAATAAACGCAGTTTGCAATTTACACCGGCATCGCACGGACGTCTTTTTATTACCGACCGGTCCCATCAACAGTTATTACACGTTATTGTATAGGGTAACAACCACCCCGTACATATTGGTCCTTCGAGCCTCCGAGGGCAGGATCACATCTTCGCGAGTGACAACAAGGTTATTCGTGTGTTTGTGATTTCGTTTAAGTGCCAGTGTGCATTTTTATCAAGGATTTATCACGTATCTCTGGCTTGGCATTTGCCGCCGAGATAAGTTAGCGTCCTGGAAATAAAGCAAGTATTTCCGAGGACCACCAGCAAGGATCTGCGGATCGCGATCAGGAGCGAGACTAGCAGAGTAGCAAGTAGTATCAAGTATCAAGTAAGATCTTTCCTTTTCACTGATTATTGTATTTTATCAAGATGTCTTTGTTAGAAGATCTATTGTCTAAACAAAAACAAATCACAGGTGCTATAAATACGCTTTTTAGTAACTTCAAGAAAGATGGGCCGGATCGTAAAACATCAGATTATATCAGGAGACGTATTGAAATGTTAGATGCCTATTGGCAGGAGTATCAAGCAAACCATAAGAACCTCCTCCAATATCCTGACCAAAACGATGAGTATTTCGTTAGCAACCATTATCAGCAAACAAGAGATTTTTACATGTCAGTGCGCGAGAAGATGATGTCCACTCCAACATCATCTATTATAAGACCAGCAACTCCGTTAGCAAGTAAACCAGCAGACATTTCTGATACTTTAACAAAATCTCAGGGCGTCAATAGCAAGTTAGACGACTTAATCAAAAAACAAATGAGTAATTTTAAGGCTTTTTCAAGAACGGCTAGCAATATTAATCTGGAGGATATAACAGAGAAATGGGAATTCCAAGATATTTTGAAAAATTTGGAGAACAGGTGGTCCGTTATTGATGCGGTTCATTGGGAATTAGATAGCGAATTAGATGGCAGTAATTTACAATATGACATGAAGTTCTTGGAGCATGAGAGATTCTACCACCAGATCAAGAAAGCTCTCAACAGCAAACTGTGGTCAATGGCTCACAGAGAAAAAATTACTCCACAGATGGAAGTGCCAAATTTTCATGGAAACTATCATCAATGGGTGAGCTTTAAAGATCTGTTCACGGAAGCAATCCACAACAATAGCTTCTTATCAAGTGCCCAGAAGATGCAGTTTTTAAAATCAAAGGTTAAGGGCGAAGCGGAACGCCTCATTCAACATCTGAGTATTAGTTCTGACAATTACCGTATTTCTTGGGATATTCTGCAGCATAGGTACAATAACATAAAGATGATATTTTCAGCGCACGTCAACATTTTATTAAATCTACCAGTTGCTCAGCAAGCATCCGTCAATCACATCAAACGTATTCACGACACAATCCAGGAGTCGCTGAATGCCATCAAGAATCTTGGAGTGGATGTCACATCATGGGACCCTCTTATTGTACATATTTTGAGTCAAAAATTGGACGTTGATACATATAACGAATATATTTCGTCGATCAAGCAACCTCGTGAATTACCTAATTTACCTGATTTTCTTACATTTTTAGAGAGCAAATTTACCAGTTTAGAGTCTAGTAGAAGAAAACAAGAGCCTAGTAATCAAAAACAGCAGCTACCATCAAGGTCAATGGATAATTTTAATCATAAAAAATCTTTAAATTTTAAACAATCATACCAAAGTAACAAAGATATGTCGCAATCAGTCGTGGGAAACAAATTTGCCCACCTGAACTGTCCAGTTTGTAACGGTGAGCATGGCATATACTTTTGCAGACAATTCCTGGGACTGCCGCTTGCAAGTAAAAAACAGTGTATATCTCAACTAAGTTTATGCGAAAACTGTCTGTATAATCATTACGGCAAGGTGTGTTTATCAATGAAGCGATGTCGCGAATGCAACGGGTGTCATAATACAATACTTCACGATTTATATAAACAAGGTGCAAATTATAATCGTGGGAATCAAAGAAATTCAAATTCTCACTTAGCTCAAAATGAGACTGAAATGCCCGAAATTTTGTTAGCTACAGCGATGGTGAATGTCCAAAAAAGAGATGGTACTTATCAAATTTTGAGAGCCCTGATAGATCAAGGTTCCCAAACTTCTCTTATCACAGAGAACGCTGCTCAGCTGTTGGCACTACAGCGCCAAAAATGTCAAGGAATTATAAGTGGCATAGGAGCAAGAGATAACAGCTGTAAGGGCATTATAAATATTGCGTGTTCATCAACAAGTAATGATGATTGTATTTTCAGTACAGAGGCCTATATCATGAAGAGCCTCACCAAGCATTTACCAACCTACACATTTTCGAAGCCATCTTTGGAATATCTGAAGAATATAAAACTAGCAGATCCGGACTTTAACGTCAGCCGTCCAGTTGATCTTTTGTTAGGAGCAGATGTATATCCTCATATTATATTGGATGGTATATGTCGATCACAAAATTCAACATTAATTGCCCAACAGACCCGTCTAGGATGGATTTTGTGTGGGAGCACCAAGACCTTTCAATGCAATGTCGTTCAAGTCGATACAAAGCAAATTCAGAAATTTTGGGAGTTGGAAGACATTGGTGAAGAGAAATCGTACTCGTCCGACGATTTAGAGTGCATCAAATTCTATGACGAAACTACTACACGTGGGTCAGATGGGAGATATCAAGTACGCCTTCCGCTGATCTCAAATTTCGACAAAGAACTTGGTCAGTCAAAATCAAAAGCCGTAGCTCAGTTTATACAGTTAGAAAAAAAACTATCAAAAAACCCAGATGTTTCAAAACAGTATAAGGCGTTTGTACACGAATATCAAGAATTAGGACATATGAAAATATCAGAACCATCAAGTAAGCAGATACCGGAATGTTACCTGCCGCATCATTGCGTAGTTCGTGACGATTCGACAACGTCATCATTACGCGTTGTTTTTAACGCATCTGCTAAAACAACAACTGGAAAAAGTTTGAACGACGTCCTGAAAAAAGGACCAAACTTACAACAAGATATATTTACACTTATTTTGAAATGGAGGCAGTATAAAATCGGATTTACAGCTGACATCGAAAAAATGTTTAGGCAGATATGGGTACATTTAGAAGATCACGATTTACAGAAAATAGTATGGAGATATAATTATCACGAGAAATTACGAGAATATGCGTGTACTACTGTAACTTATGGCACGAAAGCCGCGCCTTTTTTAAGCATGATGACGTTGAAACAGTTGGCCAAGGATGAATGTGAAAAATATCCGGTAGCATCCAAAATTGTCGAGCAAGCATTTTATATGGATGACCTTGTACATGGAAGTCATTCACATACTGAAGCAATTCAATTACAGCAAGATCTTATAGCTATATTAAAGCTCGGCGGCTTTAATTTGAGAAAATGGTCGTCAAACGATCCTGATTTGCACCAGAATCAAGAAAATCAAGTAAAAGAAATAATCAGTCACAAACAATCGGAATCAACAAAAACTTTAGGTATTCAATGGAATCCTACGCAAGACAATTTTTCATTCTCATCGAAAATTGAATCGACGGATGAAAGGGTCACAAAGCGGTCTATATTATCCGATATATCCAAAATTTTCGATCCTCTTGGGTGGATCGCTCCAATTACAACAAAACTCAAAATTTTGTTTCAAGAGATTTGGCTGTCAAAAATTAACTGGGATGACACAGTTCCTGAAAATATTTATAATCAGTGGATTAAGATAAAAGATGAGTTACACAACATCAATCAATTTAAAATACCCAGATGGTTCGGTATAGTGACGTCAAGTAGTATCGAATTACATGGGTTTTGCGACTCGTCACTGAAAGCGTATGCGGCAGTCATTTACTGTAAAATAAAAAGCACGGATGAAAAGAAATCAAGAGTCACATTAGTAGCATCGAAATCAAGATTAGTACCATCGAGTAAGAACGTGTCGTTGCCTCGCCTCGAACTATGCGGCGCTCTCTTGCTATCAAAACTTATGAACAAGGTCAAGGAATGTTTATCAGGATACGATATCAAGATCTACGGATGGTGCGATTCCACAGCAGTACTGGGTTGGATACAAGGCGATCCAGGCAGGTGGAAAACGTTTGTAGCGAACCGTACACGACAAATAACAGAGATAATGCCTCCTGCGTGTTGGCGATACGTCAAATCACAAGAGAACCCAGCCGATAGTGCCAGCAGAGGTTTATCTGTGTCTCAGTTGGGCAGTCACTCTTTGTGGTGGCAAGGACCACTGTGGCTACGAACCTGCAATCCTGAAAAAGAAGAAAATCAAGTTAAATACATAACAGAAGAGGAAATTAAAAAACAATCAAGCAAGCAAGTTCATGTAGCTATCAATCAAGAAGATAGCATTATCAGCAATTTATTGAGCAAACATGGCTCCTTATTTAAAATATCGCGTATACTAGCATGGATATACCGATTTATTTCAAGCAAAAATCATGGCAAATTCCTTACCCTGGAAGAAATAAAAGCAGCAAGGCAAAAAATTATCAAGCATCAGCAACAGTATAATTTTTATCAAGAAATAAGCAATTTAAAGCAAAATAATAAAATACAAGCGAAAAGTAAAATATTAAATTTAAATCCGTTTTTAGACGAAAACGGATTGTTACGTGTGGGTGGAAGATTAAAGCACGCCGTGTTAAATGATGAAATGCAGCATCCCATCATCCTTGAGCACAGTTGTCGTCTTACAGACATTATAATTGATGAAGCCCATAAAACGGTGTTGCATGGAGGAGCTCGATTGACTTTAAGCTTTATCAGGCAAAGATACTGGATAATAGGCGGCAACAGAGCAGTCAAAGCAAGGCTACGACGTTGTGTTACCTGCGCGAAGCAAAGTCCGCACATGACACCTCAAATTATGGGAGATCTGCCGAAATCAAGAAGTAATCCGTCACGACCCTTCTCTCATACTGGGGTCGACTTCACTGGTCATATTCCTGTAAAAACAAGCAAAGGACGTGGAATAAGAAGTACAAAGGGATATGTAGCAATTTTCGTGTGCATGGCGACGAAGGCTGTTCACCTTGAATTGGTCTCCGACCTTAGCACGTCGTCGTTTATAGCATCATTACGCAGGATGGCAGCACGGAGAGGTATTCCGAGCCATATCTATAGCGACAATGGTCGTAACTTTGTCGGAGCCAATAGAGTCTTACAAGAAGAATATCAAGCAATTCAACAAACTCTAGAGAATAGCGAAGTACAAGCAGAAGTATTAAACATGGAAATCAAGTGGCATTTTAACGCTCCGCTCTGGCCTTCTGGCGGAGGGCTTTGGGAAGCGGCCGTAAAGAGCTTCAAGTACCATTTCAAAAGAGTGGTGGGCGAACAAATTTTAACATATGAAGAGATGTACACGGTCCTCACTCAAATTGAGGGATGTTTGAATTCGCGCCCCTTATACCCAATATCAGAAGATCCGGATGAAATGGACTTTTTAACGCCAGCACATTTTCTGACCGGAGGACCCGATGTGACGCTGTACGAAACAGAAACTGATCTCAGGACTCGATGGCATATGACGCAAAAAATTGTACAAGATCTATGGCGTAGATGGAGGGATGAATACCTTACGCAATTATCAGCTAGGAGTAAATGGAAGCAAGCCACTAGAAATATCAGTTTAAATTATGTAGTTCTCATACACGACCCCAACTTACCACCAGGGAAATGGTTGATGGGGAGAGTCGTCGAATTACATCCGGGGTCAGACTCGTATGTTCGAATAGTAACTCTGAAAACTAAAAATGGAATCCTAAAACGTCCAGTTACAAAACTATCAATTTTACCTATTCAAAAACAAGAACCATGTGATCAGAAATCAAGTCCTGTCCCTAATGAATCCTGTAATCAGACACGCATATCAAAACCTCGCATAAAGTTATCTACGATGTTTGCATCCCTGATACTTTTTCTTAGCATCGTAACATCTTCCCAATGTACATTAAACGTAACAAAATTCAGAGATAATCAGCACCTGTATTTTGATAAACTCGCAAATATGAATATAATTCGCGATGAGTGGAAACTTGTCGTATACTTCAAACTGCAACCTTACTGGGAAGGAATTACGGCTCTCAATAAATCAACAATCACCTTAGAGCGGCTATGCGAATCAATGCAATATAAAACATACTGTAATATGATATTGTTACAACTGCGGCACGAGCTCAGTGAGCTAGATTACAACAATCAATTACTTCTCGATCAGCAAGACAGCACGCGCCGGCGCCGCCGTGGTCTTATCGACGGTGTCGGGTATCTGGCCAATTCTCTATTCGGCGTATTAGACTCTAGATTCGCGGAACAGTACCAGAAAGATATCAAGATCTTACAAGAAAACCAACAACACATCTCAGCTCTCTCCAAAAATCAAACATCCATTATAGAAGCCGAATTTAATGTACTGAAAAGGATAGAAAATACCACGAGTCTGCAATTCAAAATCATTCACCAGGAACTTCGCGAATTTGAGAAAACTGTTGCTCTTGTAAAAACTGAGTTACAACTGTCAAATGAATTCAACATGAGATCAATTATAGCAAGCAATTTATTACAGAACCTCAAGCACCTGCAAAGTATATTGTTAGATACAATCACAGACACCTACCATGGACGATTTAATCCTTATTTAATTACATCAAGACAACTGAAAGAACAACTTAGCATTATTTCCAGCCACATTTCAAACGACGTAATGCTCCCAGTCGATAACTTCCATGTCAATATAGCACGTATATATAAATTAGTAACTGCTAAAGCAAGAATGATCCCAGATTATTTAATTTTTGAATTACGGATCCCATTAATTAGTAGAGATTCATTTGAAATATTCAAACTCATACCGGTACCTCAGCAAAGGCAAGAAAACATGATCAGTATCAAACCAAGATATACTTTTATTGCTATCAATTTGAAGAAGGATACATACTTAGATATGTCTGGAAATAGTATCCGAGAATGTCTAACAGCTGGTAGTATGTACATGTGTCATGTTAGCAAACCCATTCACAAATTTGGTGGAGATTTGGATTTGTGTCACACAAGGAAAGCAGAATGTGAAACAAGTATTAATCCTTGCAATAACATTTGGTTGGAGAGCAGTTCTATAAATAGCTTTATTTATTTTTGTTGTAATCAATGTCAGGTGCGAGCGATGTGCGGAGATCAAGTTACCGTTCATCAGCTGACTAGCGCTGGCTTAGTAACTGTAGATAATGGTTGCATAATCAAAACAAACACTTTAGAAATAATTGCCCATAGTACTAAATCAAGTGAGATGTATATCGAAACAAACAGAATGTACACCCCTGTGATTGCGCCTATAAATCACATAATCAATGTATCTATATCAAGAGAGATGCTAGGAAATCTTACCGTAGAAAGAGATCAGAATGAGATAAAGCAAATAGAGAAACAAATTCAGATCGTGAAGGATAACGCGTCGATGGCATACTTATCATATCACGACGTACATCACTATGCCGTGATCTACGTGATGATCGGGATTGGAGCGTTAGCAGTGTTCGTGTGGTGGTGGCGGCGCGGGCGGGGCACGTGGGCTCTTCGCGAGCCGACCTCCCCTGCAGCACCGGCTCCCGCGCCCGCGCCTCGTCCTCTGCCCATTCCTCAGCAGTGTAACAGTGATAGTGTGGCGTATCAGGTTGTCAATGAGAGTGTTAGTGCTCGCGTAAATAAGGCATCGTCGCCTATTGTATCGCGTAGTGTTTTCTTTGAACCCGCGGTCAAATAAGACTTTCTTAACATTTTCCGTTATATGATTTAGCAATAAATTTGTTTTGTAAGAATAGATTGAGAACGATTTTATGATTTAGTAACATGTTTGAGTTTTATATCAAGTATTTTTGTTTTACATCAAGTAGGTACATATATACAAGTTTTATATTTTTTCTATTGTATTTTACATTTTTTGATTTATTCTCGCGGGGAGCATGTACGGTGTACAACACCCTTAAACTTAGGTTAAGTATTAGTCATACAATAAACGCAGTTTGCAATTTACACCGGCATCGCACGGACGTCTTTTTATTTACCGACCGGTCCCATCAACAGTTATTACACGTTATTGTATAGGGTAGCAACCACCCCGTACAAGTGAAATTATTTTTCAAATCGGTTCAGTAGTTCTTGAGATTAGCGCGTTCAAGCAAACAAACAAACTCTTCAGCTTTATAATATTCAGTATAGATATACACATTAACCCCCTTTTTCATAAACGTACTTTAGATACGTAATGCTTTGTCTTTGTCAGTTGCATTGTCAAATGTGCAGGATAGAAAAAGACAAAGGAGAGATTAGCAACACTTTAGCTAAAATACGTTTATGAATAAGGGATAGGAATATACGTTTGGGACACACGCTCACACGTGCAGGCACACTAGAAGACTGCTTAGTTTAATGTGGACAGAATAAACAGTACGAAAGTAGAAAAGCACGCTCACTGTCTCTGGCTATTTGATTATTCGCGCCCGCCGTCGCCACCGTGCTAGGCTCGTAATGTTTATTTATTTTATTCTTTATTAAACATTGTTCTTACATAACATTTACAATGGACCGTGCACTAAGCTAGGCTTGTATCGCAGTGGTCTTTAATATTTCCATATATATATTACATTCAGATAAAAACAAGACAACGGTTCGCTATTTTGAGAGAAAAAAAAATTAAAATAGTTAAGTACATTAAAAATATAATAAAATTAAATTAAAAGTTTAAAAAAAAATCTTATTAGCATGAGTACACGTAATGTAGACGCACACTAACGGTTTTGTTTATAAAATGTTTTTGTATAACAATTACATAACATTTTATACGCGGGAAAACGAGTTGCTATGATAAATAATATATTCTCTGAATAATTAATATATCTGCAGCATAACCAGTTTTTATGCTGCAGATATTCTCAATTGTAAATAGAGAACACACCTCTCGTACTTCAAAAACATACCTCAGTCTTTTCATCTATTTGAACTCTCGAGGAAATTGGCTCTTCACTGACCATCTTCACAGCAACATAGTTTTGATAGGCCTCTTCCAGTTGCATTAGTTTTTGTCCTTCAATCTTTTTGTACCGACTACTTCCAATTTTACATTGTTCCCATATTATACCAGAACTGCGAAAATAAATAAAATAGATAAGCCATTTTAAGCTCAAATTAATGAACACTTTATTTTTATATTTGTTACAAAAGCCCTGTGTACTGACATGACACACAGCACAGTACTTTCGTTTTTATCTTATCATAGAACCCTCTTATTAATTTCCATTTTCTAACTAATTTTCACAAATTATTTTATTTTTTTAATATTATTTATACCTTAATGCACATGAGAAGTACGTACGGCGAACTTTAATGTTTAAAGAAATATAATATCCGGAATTCATGGCTTACATTCTATTAAAACTTCCTCAGGCAAGTTCTATAATAATATGTTATTATATGACAGTAGTAACAAATATTTCATCAATTGTATTCTAAAAGCGCAAGTCAAAAATGCTTTGCAATCTTCGGTAACATAAGTTACAAGTTATTTAAACCATAGCGAACAAATCTATCAAATAAAAACCACCATCAAACCTGGATATACTAAGGTAGACGATCTCCTGGTGTTCATAATCGTTGACGAGCGACAGGCCAAGGCCGTGTATGGAGAGCACGATCTCTGTATCGATGAACTCCGCGTCGCCGAACGTGTGTGCGCCCGTAGCCAATATGGGGTCGTCCGTGAACAGAATCACACGCTGAAGCCCGTCCAAGAAGGACACCCATGATATACGTTGCGTTTCGTTTATCCTGAAATACCTCCAGATTAGAAATGCACCAGTAGAGAAACGTAAATGGCTATATTCTGCTTGAAAATTAACGTTTTTAAAGATAATGTTCTTGAGATGATTCTTAGTGTCGGCGCCCACTTACGGCGTGGCACATTCGGCATATCGAATCACCTTGTGGCATTCCGCGACATACCACACGATCTTGTGGCATGCCAGGTACCGTGACATCTCGTGGAATGCCACGACGTGCCGCACTATCCCACGAATAGACGCGACGGGCCACGGCATGCTGCGTTAAGTCGTAGTGTTAATACACAAGTTAATACAGTGGTGTGAGAAATTGTCCTTGAGATAATGTATTATGTATGTCCTTGTTGAGATATTTTGTAACATTTAAATTAAAAAACCGTAAACACTCTTATTGGAATAATTTGTCAGTTTGTAAAAATTATACTCACATAAATTCTCCAATGCCATCTTTCCGCAGGTCATCTTCGATTTCTTTTTTCTTGTGACCCTCAAATATAAGGACTCGAGGCCCAGCAGGGTTGTCCCATGTGTATAACATCCGATTCATGGAAGGTATTTTTCTAGAATATAAATAAATTATACATTAATCACAAGCTAAAAAGCAATAACTCGCCTTTTTTCACATACACCTAAATTATTTATGTCATTTCGTATTCTTTCGAGAAACTATCGTATTGATGTTGAGTGGAAATAAGACAAAAATATTGTCATCAACCGAATCATCGTTGGACTGTTTCTATTACTATTTCTATGAAGAAGTTTTACAATTTATCAGCACTAATTATTCTACAGCTCAACGCTGTACCAACGTTGAAAAAAGTAGCATTTTCTTCGCGTCGTTCGTTTGCTAGCGTCCCGTACCTTCTTTTTGATTTTTTCACTAAAATGGAACTATCAAAGAGCTTTCTTGAATAGTTTGATTGTATATTCACTTTAGAGAGCAATCGTTGTTATAACAAATAGGTACATAATAAAAAATAGAACAACAACAACCTACACATAGTCACACCGGGGACACTCTGCCAAAATTTCATAAAAACGCTTAATTTGATCCCTATTACACTGACATTAATCAGTGACGTGTATTTACACGTGCACCTGTGTGCGTAGCACGTAGAAAATAACAACCGTCGCCCATAAGACGGAGGTTGGGTGAGGCGGGGAAATCGGGCGGGACGTCGAAGTGTCCATTCTATACGTAGTATTATTACATATTCTCTGACATAGTGGCGGGGAAAGTAAAAACCGCCGTACTTTAATATATTGTAGATTAAATCTACGATTTGTATTCGTGATTGTTATCAGATTGACGACAAATACCATATTATATGTAAAGCGCCCATGTTATGAGTTTAATAAGACGAGTACTTACCGAACGTTGATATTCTCTTTTTCATAGACAGTGACAGTATGCGGAGTGTAGTTGACGAGTAGTGCGGGCGCATGACCGTCGCGGTATTGCCGGATCGTGATATACGTGCCGCCCTCGCTCAGTTGGACTTCCACGTGGAGACCGCCGTACTATAATATAAATATTTAACATTATTATACATTTAACTGCCTCAGTAGCCTAGTGGTAGCAGGCCACTACTACTATGCTGGAGGTTCTGGGTTCGATTCCCGAGTCGGAGGCTATCAGAGATAACGGTTTAAAATCCTTTGTCTCTGGTTCTATTGAGATTTTTCTGGAAGTCTCCTATTACCTCGGAGTTTGGTAATGTGCCCGTAGATGGCAGCAGGCTCGCCACCTGTTACATGGGCAAAAAACGTAACCGGCGAATCGTGGGTGTTTGCATGTATGCTTAAATGCATGCATTTCTGCTTACCCCTTCTGCGATTACAGGCGTGAAGTAACGTATTATACATTTGAATAATCACAGATTCTAAAACAGAAACAGACTGACCGCAGAAAGTTAAAGGAATGAACCCGCCTGAATCGAGCATAATGAGCAAAACAACTGTCCTAGCGATGTTGAGCATCTGTATGCTTTAACTAGTGTCGATAATTGGTACAATCTCTCTTTTATTTTTACTTTTAAAGATACGTCATTATGTAAAGGAAATATATTTACGTTTATATAATATAAAATTAATTTAGATATAGTAAATTCTAATAAATATTATGGATTACCTCATTATTTAGCTTGAGACAGGCGCTGTGCTGCTCGGTGTAGAGAATGGGCGCGGCGCTCTCCTTAGAACCGGAAACACGCAGTAGTACCAACTTGTCCTCCTTCTCCACTACTGGCCACAGCGGCGCACTCGAGTTTTGTTCCACCTGGAAATTAATCATTATCTTTAAAAAAAAAGTATTTTTAAACCGCCTTCGAAAAAAGGAGGAGGTTCCCAATTTGTCCGGATCTTTTTTTTTTATTCAGCGCATTTAGTATGGCTAAAATAAAAAGCAACTTAAACGTTGGGTTGATTTTAAAAATTTTAGTTTAATATACTCGAGATAAATCCATTAAAATAGTTTTATTTCAATGGAAGTATTGTTGTAAAAGTGCGTGGAAAGAGATTATCAATACTGCAGTTCTTGTACTACCGAAAAAATGTCTGGTCGCTTTGGTGCCTTTGAATTGAGATGTCGAGTTTAATTTGCAATGTTTTTGGATGACCGGAAAGATCTACGATAATATATAATCCTTTTATTCAAAATCAGCATCCTAGCGCTATTGTGTGCGACTTCCACAAGTACGATACGCGTAAGTTTTATTAATCATTATCGTGATTCTTGATGCATTAGTACCAAAAACAAAAATGATTTGTTGTACTGTTTTTGCGTACCAAATCATCATGTATACCTACCTCTCTCCAAGCATCACCGGATCTGTGAAGCTCTTGATACTGAATAGCGAACGGAGCCTCGTTGATGATGAGGAAGAAAGGTGTAAATATCACCATTTTTGTCAAACTGTTAAATGTGAGCTGATTCGTGACTGCAACCTGAAATAACAATTTAATATCAGCACTATAACTTTCCTTGAATTGGACTCAACATTCCAAGTAGATACTGCTATTGTCGCGATCCAATAAGATTGATAAATAAGAGGTCTTGCGGACTAAATACTTTAATTTTAACAGAACACTACTTTAATATCTCAGGTACGGTCGCCGGTTATGAGGCATTTTTCTATTGATTATTGGAAGACGTCATTGTTTAAACATACCTGATATGTCCTTCCTTCATACTTGCATAAAACTACACCGGAACTGCCGGGCACATCCAGAGAGAATTTGTCAGACCATTCGCCGAATTCCACACGGATTGCGGCCTTCTTTTTGCCGAAGAAATTCTTCGCTCGGAACGAAAAGAGTATAGGCTCTTTGTAGTCTTTCGGGTGAAAGATTACATTGCCCGTTTCATCGACATTCTGTAAATAAATAAGTATGTTTTGTTAGTATCAGACAGTTTTTGTAGGACTAAGGGTGAGATTCACAGACCGCACTACGACTTTACTTTGGAAGTATGCTTAGAACTGTCAGTACAATATGGGTTTTGACAGTTCTAAGTCGTACTTTGCTCAAAGTAAAGTCGTAGTGCGGTCTATGAATCTCACCATAAGCCACCACTGTAAAGCTACGCTTAATGAGTGCTTTGTCTAGTTAAACGAACAGTGCCGGCACCGATAGAGATGTAATTCTCTATTTCACCTTCACATTATTTGTGAAAATTAATAATTTGCCAGACATAATAATCAGCATGTGAGTTAAAAATTATAAAGTATACCTATCTATTACGTGATTAATTTACAAGTTCATGCAAGTCATGCGATGCTAACGAATTATAAGCCTAGAGCGTAAATTATGATTTATTTTCATAGGGCAATATGGAGCCTCAAAATATGAATTTCAAATAAAGGATTTAAGTAAACATAAAAGTCGTTCAATTAACTTAAATTTAACTATCTTTGAAGACTATTTTTATGTTTTAAATTAGGAATAGACTTGTACTTCATAAAACATCACAAATTGATTGCATAAGATATTTAAGCAATAAATAAAATTTTGCACTATAATAAATGTATGTAGTATAAATATAATAGTTTCATTTCCTAAGTATATTTCACTGATACAACGAATAGTATTTTATGTATTTTATATACACAATCACAGTGCAGTCAACTATTTGTCACCAAAACCACTGTAACTCAAATGAATCAAATAAGACATGCATATTACATACGACGGATAAATCCCATTCATGACCGATTTTTTTCTGAAGTTTACACTATTTAGTTTACATTCTGTATTAATTTAGTACAAGAACAGAGCATTAAATATTTAAAATTGAATTGCAAGGAGAAAAAAAAAACCATTCCAAGTGATTATTTTAAAACAATCTGACCAACCATCGATTACAAATAAATAATGCAATAGGTTAATTATTATCCCCAAAAGTAAATATATATTTTAAAATTTATAAGTATACTCCCGGGACTAGTACTCTACGCGGGACTAAAAATCATATACAGTGCGCATCAAGAAATAATGCACATCGAGCCTATGAAAGTGACAATCGGCTAGTTTCGGCTTCATAGAGCGTTTTCTCTGGTGCACATTGCCTACGTAAGTATCCGTAGTCCGGTATTGATCAAAACTTGATCAAAATGGTCGACACACGTCAAATAGATAAGGTGCGAAAGAGATAACGCTCTACAGATCCGAAATAAGCCGACGTCTCTTCCTGAAGTCGATGTGCATAATATATTGTTGTATACTGTACATATCCTATCACGTCGGAGAAACAAAACACTTCACAAAAAAACAACGTCACGTTAATTGTTCAGAATTAAACATGATAAAAAAGCAGCTGCGAATATAAAAATTCTAATTTATCTTAGAAACAAAAACATCGCCGAAGCGAACAGTTTGGGTTTTTAATGGGAGGCCAAGTTGTTTTGAATAGTGCACCATCCAGGTTTTAATAGGTTACAATAATGTACAAATAATATAAATGAGTACTCCACAGACACTGGAGTACAAATTTGCGTGAACAGCCCTCTCCACAGTAAAGCGATATTTATAAATGTGTTTGCACTTACACACCGGCAAACATGAAGTATGGCGTCTGATAAACCTACTGCAAGATGAATGTTTAATCTGCAAATGTATATATAAATATACTGAATTATAAGTAGGCAAGCTTTAGTGCACTCTCCAACGCATCATCTGCTAAACATGCTGTAAGGACACGAAAGAAACCAAAAAATAACCAAGGATTTTGTTAATAACGCAAAAAGCTTTTTAAAACGTCCTACACATGATCCTAAGACGCGATATCGGGACAGTGGTGGTGGGGATGATCGTCCCTAAATTGTTGCCTATACACGAGGCGATTTACGAGTTGGATCCTCCAGACTACTGCCCCAATATCGCCACTGATTTTAGGGTCGTGTGTAGGCCGTTTCAGGAGCAAAATAATGCTGTAAATAATATTAAAAAGGCGGCATGATATCAAATTTGTTAGGCCATCAATGGTACCTTGTTGGGAGTGCTGGAATCTTTTTCTGGTTTCTTTGATTTCTGCAATCACGCAATTTTTTATGGCCAATTGATCGACAGTTTAATAAATACATACATAGAACAAACTCCAAATCTAATTCCTAATCCACCACAAAAAAAAATTATGCATCATCATAAGTCAAGATATGAAACGAATCACGTCGAAAACCATAAAATGTGAAATCAAAGATTTCAAATCCATGTGAACAGTAATAATCTTTATGAATATATCAATTTATAACTGTCGCGTGAATTATTTGGAAAATTAGGACGTGTTAATTTGAGATCTGTCTCATGGATTTAAACTAAGCTGAAAATTCTGAAAGGATGCCTTATTACATCTAATAATAAAATGTAATTAGTAAGAAGGGTACAATATTTAGAGATTATGAAATGAAACACATAAACACAAGACAAAGGATTCACAATGACACAATGACACAATTTATTTTATATGTTATTGATCAAACATAAACAAAACTTTCCAGTTCAATATTATGTCCAGAAGGATTTGCAATGAAACCGTACAAGATCAAAATTGTGAGAATTAAGGCGTACTAGTAAATGGGCACTTTCTAATAATCCTCATATAAATGACGAGGTAAAGATTCATAATAAACACCCACGTATATGTGTTGTGTGTGTACAACGGCACCCACGGCACAGTTTTATACCTAGTGTGGAGCTGTGAGTTTAAGCGTATTTATTTATTAATTTACGTCGACGAAATCCAGCTGCAGACCAGCGATTGAGAATTGCAGTCACCTCAAGCTCAACGTCTTATTGACTATCCAGATGGCAGAAGAGAATGCTAATTGTGTTCTCCGCATTCTCGCACATTGCGAACTCGATCATCATCACGGTACGGACTGCAGACTTGATCCGTAGCTAAAGATGAAACCAATCTTTTTCACTTCCAAAAGCGGCAATAAAGCGACGGTAGCTGTGTGTTCCACACCCACACTGTGGATGCCGAAAACGTCCTCATGACCAGGATTACTACGCACTTCAGATTGGTGATTAAATATTGGGGACTGTCGATTACACACTATGGACTCACCGGTAGCATACTTTGAAGCAGATCTTGAGCTTTGAAAGGCACAGTCGAGCGACAGTAATTGTGTGTCCCCTAGCAGCAACTCGGCATGTATAATGTCTAATTGCAGCTTAATTACTGAAGACTGGGAACTGAGGAGAATAGAGCGAGGACTCACCTGATAGCACTCAAATGAACCACGTGCTGCCGTAGATACTACGGATTCATTCGGTAGCATAAGGTGAAGCCAGTTTTATTGACCATCCAAATGGCAGAGAAAATTCTCCACATCCACGCTGCACATGCGATACTCGAACATTCGAACACTCGAGTACTCACGAAAGTGCCTTAATAAACTTACCAAGTTTAGCAGTAAAAGATGAAACAAAGAACCGTCGAGCTTTCTGCAGGAATACTTCAGAGAGCAACACTATGTGTCCTCCACCTATGGAATATGAGGACTGCGAACTCACTCGATAGCACAATGTGAATCCGGTCTTGTTGAGCATCCAGAAGGGACAGTAGAGCGACAGTAGTTGTGTGCCCTCTACATCCACACTATGCATGCCGAGTTCGAGCGTCATCACCGAAGGACTGTCGTGCGATTCGAACGACCACACTGACAGTTCTGTTTCTTCGTCGGGCAGGTTCTTGGTACAAACCCAACATTTATCTAGGTAGTTTTGTATCTGAAAATTAAAAAAATAATTATTATAATTTTATTATGTTCTGTAAGCGCACCATAACTTTTTTAAGCGAACCTAGCCTGCATCACTAATGTGTTGTTTCGTTTCTTTATACGCGCGTTAAGTAAGTAAATTAAACAAAATTTTGACAGTTCCTTTTGAATCGCAATAAGACTTCTTGGTACGGGCTCTGTTAATATTAATATCACAAATAAAAACAACTTTAGTTATTGAATGTTTCCTAAGAAATTTTAGTCCAGTATTTATTACTTTGGTTCTCAAGCAAATTTTGAAATTTTGCAACAATTTTGTAAAAATGTTTGAGCATTTCACAGAATTAACTTTCATAATTTTATAAGTATAACTGTTACTATGACCTAGAAGTGAATAATTAATTTACTACATTTGACGTCTGTTCAAACCAATTTTACTGACGATCGATATAAGGACTATCGTTCCTTTACCCTTAAAGATACGTAAGTCCATTCCTTTAATGTGGTATCTAACAAAATGAACTTACCATAACAACAATAGAAGCTTTGTTCGGCGAAAGATGCGACAGATGGAACATCTCGCCCGGCTTGAACACCTGTGTGCGCTTCAAGCCCAGCTGTGAGACGACAATCTCGACGGGCAAACAGTTTTGCAGTTTGACGGCGGGTTTGAGAACTATATCGTAGCAGGAAGATGCAAATGTGTGTCGGTTGGAGTGCTCGTAGAACACTTGCTCCATTGTGCCCACCGCCTAAAATATCATATAACATCATAAAAAGTCACTCTTTTACTTGTTTTTTAGGGTTCCGTACCTTAAAAGGAAAAAAGGAACCCTTATAGGATCACTCGTGCGTCTGTCTGTCTGTCTGTCCGTCCGTCACAGCCAATTTGCTCCCAAACTACTCGACCGATAGAGTTGAAATTTGATGACCCAAAGATGAACACGTCAAGTAAAATAATAAATTTTAAACAAGGGGACTCTCCCCGAAAATTTATACAGGGGGGCTGTATAAATTTTCGGGGAGTAAATCAGAAAATTAAAAAAAAAATCGTAAACTGTGTCGTGTGACATATTAAATGAAAGAGGTTGTTGTCAGCATCTCAGATATTTTTTTTTAATAATTTTTGCATAAACAAATTTGAAGTTATTTAAGAAAAACGACGAAAATTTATTATTCCCCCCCCCCGATCTCTCTCCGAAACTACTGAAATTAAAATTTTGAAAAAAATGTGGAAATAGTTCTTTGCCTAAAGATTACTGGAAAACCTATAAGAAGTTTGAGTATTCAAATTAAATCGAAAATTCCACGGAACCCTCACCACGCGAGTCGAACTCACACTTGTCCGGTTTTTTTTAATAACGAGTCTAAAAAAGTACAACTGTAAAATTAAAAATAAAAGTGACACCATATGCAAAAAAAAACAGTATGTGTACAGTTCTCAACAATAAATATTGCACGTCGAGCTTGGGAAAGAGACTTCGGCTTGTTTCGAGTCTGTAAAGCGTTATCTCTTTCGCACCGTACCTATTTGACGATTGTCGACAATTTTTATCAAGTTTTGACCAATATTGGACTGTCAGTGCTTACGTAGGCAGTGTGCGGCAGAGATAACGCTCTACGAAGTCGAAACGAGCCGATCGTCTCTTTCGTAGGCTCGATGTGCAATATTAATTGATGAGCGCGGTACTTATATACGCACGTAAGAATTTGTACTTTTTTAGTGTCACAAACCAATATACCAGAAATAAAAAAAAACGACAGAAAAGGTTAGCTTCTTCTAACTGTTGCTTTTATCGGTTTAGCAACTAACTTTAGATTGTCACTTTTATCTGTCGGTGTGCGCACGCGTCATAAAAATTCACTCTCGTAATTTTATCCATTAACGCCTTAAGAAGTGTAACTTCAAAAACAAAATCTATCATAATTATTTACCTTCAAGTAAAACTTTTCGCCGCTATTCTTGTCCTTAGAGTCGCATTGCAGCAATTTACTAATCTTGACTTCTTGTTGCAGTTCTCGCCAAATAAACGGTGATACTGACACTGTGAAACCTACAAAAAAAAAACTCTTATTGCACACCAAAGACACATGGATACATAAAAAAAAGAAACTGTTAAAAACAATACTGTTAACTTATTTATATCTCAAGAAAAGTTTGATCGAAATGAGATGCAGGTAACAATCATATTTATTCAAAACATGATTATATCATGATGAAAACCGAATGTAACGTGCTAATTAATATGTGATATGTGTGCAACATTTGTTTTAGCCCGCCTATCGCACTGCGGAACAAAGACCCCTGTCCTCCTTCCACTGATCTATGTCCAGTGCCCGTCGTCTCCAGTCCCTGCAGTGCGAGTACAAATCGTCCAGTCACTCACGAGGGGTGCTTGTTGTTGGAGATAAAGAGTTATGATTTTCGCGACATTTTGTTGCGCATGCGACAGTGCGCAGCATTTTACGTCTTAATTTAGTAGCATCATAGGGGTTAATATGTATGTATTGTATGGGAAAATTAAATTGTGGTTTTTACTATTTCCCTTCAATTTCTTCATTCCCTGGACTTCCAAAAATAATTCAAAACCAAAATTAGGCAAATCGGTACAGCCGTTCTCGAGTTTTAGCGAGACTAACGAACAGCAATTGATTTTTATATATATAGATACTAGCTGACCCGGCAAACTTCGTATTGCCTCAGAATGAAATAAGATGTCAAAGGTTTGATAGATACGGACTATTTGTATGGAAAAATAAAATTGTGGTTTTTACTGTTTCCCTTCAATTTCTTCATATTTTTTTACCTTTTAAACCTTCCCTAGACTTCCAAAAATAATTCAAAACCAAAATTAGCCAGATAGGTGAAGCCATTCACGCGTGATGCTGTGACCAAGGAAAACGGGTTGCATTTTTATATATATAGAGACGTGGCCGGCTATGCTCACACCAAAAATTTAAAAAGTGGAAATTATTGAATTATACGTTATTTCGTTCACTAAAAAATAAATTTAATTAATTTTATAGCGTCGACAACACGTGGTAATTATGCTGTTAAAATGTAGCTTATATGACACGTTTGTAGATTTACCATAGCAGCGCCATCTATTGATTACTTACTCAACCCAGTCGAAAAGTATCGACATCTGTTAGAATCATTTGGAGTTAACAGATAATTGTGACTGTCAAATAATAACAGACAAATAATTAGTAATAAATTAAAATTGCGACTATAATTTGAGATTTAAACTATCCTATCTCTCAAGTTGGATCGAACTGCACATGGTGTGCGAATTTTATTATAATCGGTTAAGTGGTTTAGGAGTCCATTGAGGACAAACATTGTGACACGAGATTTATATATATTAAGATAAGATAAGATTACCAATAATGAAAACATCAAAGGACATTCCCCTAAATCCTAACCTTCAACAGAGAAGAAGATCTCAGCAGTGGGCGTGTGTACGGCGTGCAGTGGCAACCTGAGGGTGGAGTCCGGAGCCGCTTCGCCCAGAGCGCGCACTTCGTTCCCGCTCGCAGTCATGTAGTACACTACCACGGCTACGGAGAGAGTGTTGCGGACCTGATGATATAAACATGAAATATATGAAATTCGTCTAGTAAATATTAGTATAGTCATAGTTGGGTTATCGTTATTGCTTACAAGGACAAATTTAGATGAGAAATTGACAGCAATAACAATATTGATGAAGGTCGCAGAAAATCGCTGGTTGATTGTGGCCCTGTTCATTGTGGCAATCTTTGGGGGATGGTGTCCAGCAGTGGACGTCTTTCGGCTGGAATGATGATGATAATGGTAGTGCATCGTCTCGGCTGTGAAAAAACTCACCTGCACAGTACTCCTTAGGTATATATGCAGGGCGGCGTCTTGCATGACAACGTCCGATATGAGGCCGCGCGGTTCTACGGCAGCGGCGTGCGGCACATTCTTGGGCAACGAATCTCCACGTCCGCGCCTGCCCAGACCGAAGTATCGCTTGTCCGCTCGCTCCACAGGGATCTGTAGCTCCTCTTCTAGCTCCACGATCTGTTGTATTGAATTTAGATCGTTAGATCGACCTCCGCTTCACTTCGTATCGATTTTTTTTATATGGTCTCATGTAGGCGGCACGTCTCGAGACGTAGTAAGTGTACTTCATCCCCCCTCGAGAGACAGTTGAATAAACTTCAACAGTACGGTTGCGAGCGTGCGAGCGAGCGGTCTATTTTTAGTTAATTTTGTCACTTAGTCAGTGTGACGACTTATTTCACAATTGTTTTAGGTCATAACCCTATGTGGAGTTTTGGTGGGAAGCTTGAAAGATGCGTGTGTTGCTAATATTTTATATCATTTTCTTGGTGTATTTTGTTATTTTGTTGAGTTATCCCTACTTCCCTACTATAATATTATAAATGTGAAAGTAACTCTGTCTGTCTGTCTGTCTGTCTGTTACCTTTTCACGTCCAAACGAGTGAACCGATTTTGATGAAATTTGGTACAGAGATAGAGTTGACTTTGAGAACGAACATAGGCTACTTTTTGTCTCCTTATATTATCTCCATCCCCCTAAAATAGGGGGTGGAAATTTGTATGGAGCATTCCACAATTTTTCAGATAGAAAGTTAAAACTCGGTATGTGAACTCTTTGAGTTTAACAAATCATTTTTTTTTAGAAATCTGCCTTCATCCCTTTAACACGGGGGGTGAAATTTGAAGGTATTGGGCTTAAGCCAGTGTTCAAGCTGGAAGGCCAAAAATAGGTATGCGGACTTTTTGTTACTAAAAAAAACAACATTTGCTTATTATTGAATTATTTTTTTTAGTAATCACCTACATCCCCTACATTAGGGGATGGAAATTTGTATGGAGCATTCCACAATTTTCAAGGTAGAAAGTTAAAACTCGGTCGGTATGCGAACTCCATGAGCCTAACAAACAATAAGTACATATTTTTTTATTTTATCTACCCCCATTAAAAGAAGGAGTGAAATTTGTATTGGGCTTTCCGCAGTGTACTAGGTGGAAAGCCAAAAATTGATGTGCGGCCTCTTTGTTACTAAAAAAAACAACGTTTACTTGATTTTTTTTTTTAAATCTGCCCCATCCTCTATCATAGGGGGTGGCAATTTGTAGTGAGCATTCCACAATTTCAAGGCAGAAAATTGAAACTTGGTATGTGGACTCTTTGAGCCTAACAAATAATTACGTACATTTTTTTTTTGTAAATCTGCCCCCTTCCTTTAACAGAGGGGGTAAAATGTTGTATTGGACTTTAGCCAACAATTGGTGTCCGGACTCTTTGTTACAAAAGAAAACAACGTTCAAGTTCTTAAAATATACACTTTTTGTTTAGAAATCTGCTCCAACCCCTTTAAGAGAGGAGTTGATAGTTTGTGCGGGTATTTTGTCAGTTTTTAATGTTGTTTTGTATGTCGTGAAAGTGGCAAACAAGCATGCAGTTCACATTGATGTTAAGTGATGACTGCAGCCTATAGACACCCACACAAAGATCAGAGGTCAAAATGCAGATGCGTTACCACTTCTGAGGCCTAAGGTGTTATGCCTCTGTGCCGGAAATTACAGGGCCGTACATTACCTCCTGACCGGAACACGATAGTGCTGAACACTACCATTTAGCGGCAAGAATATTACGTAATTCGGTGGTACCTACGCCCGCGAGCTCACTGGAGTTCTACCACCAGAAAAATTGTTTTTTTGAAATTTGCCTGAAAATTGGTTAACGGGCTTCTTATGTTATGTACGAAAAATAGTTGCATTTTGAAATGTTCCCCCACACCCCTAAAAATGGGTAATGGGACTTACCGCAATTTTCAAGGTGGAATATTAGTGAACAGGCTCCTTGGTACAAAAAAAAAAGATAAAGCAACAAAACAAATATTAATACTCTTGACAAAAGATAAGAAGCAGTGTTACCCATGGCCTTTGATGGATGGGGTCACAAGTTTTTTAAAACGCGCTAACGCTGTCTTCTTGATCTGCACTTAAGTCGGAGCAGCGGCCGCGCTACCTTTGCTCTGAGTTAGACGGTTAATTCTACATTGATTATTTATTTGCTTTTGATTTTGTAATTGTATACGAAAATGTTATATAAAACTACTGTTCCTAGAGACTTAAAATTTGGTACAAGGGTTCTTTTCATGATGTTTAAGAAAGGATTTTTAGAGATAAATATAAAGGACTATATGACAACAGGTATAAACATTTTGGATTACAATAAAAATTGATCTGTGTAGACGAAATGGACAAATTCTGTCCTAAAGGGGGAAAATGAAGTGGTAATTCTTTTATGGAAAGTTTCTCATTCCTGAACTAAACAGTATAAAAACAGGCTCATGATTAGGAATTGTAAAAATTATCTGTTTAAGTGAAATGGACAAAATTTCCCCCTAAAGCGGCAAAATGGAGGGGTACTGTTTGTATGGAATTAAGGTTAAAATTTGCGTGGGAATTTTGGTAGTTTCTAAGTTAGAGACTTGAAAAGTGATGTTCGTCTTTCTGTTGGGTATAAAAAAATAGGTACGTGCTTCAGTATTTTGCCACAATCACCCCTAAACTTTCAAATATAAGGGGTTAAAATTAAATAGAGATTTCTAAGTTATAGATGTGATTAAGAACTCCACATATAGGTACGCGACGGGAAACTTGATTAAGATATTTCCATGGGATTGTAAAATTTAAATTATTTATATAACGAAATACACGCGGGCTAAGCCGCGGGCAACAGCTAGTATTAAATAAAGTTGGTGGCATTTTGTTTGATATAGATTTATTACAGTGCTCGTGTTTAGTGAAATAGAATAACAGTGCGAAAACACGTTCTTTCGGGTTGCCTCCAAAACTTCATTGTAAATGGTAAAGTAGCCATCGCTTTACTTGAATTACTGTGACTCTGACTGACGGACTGATTAATTGTCTGACTAACTCTGACTTTTACGTTGCTTATTACGAAAACGAAATATCGTTTTACTTGACACTGGCCAAATGCATAACAAGCAATACCATTAAATTAAAAAAAAACCCTACGTGCTACATTTTTATGTGCGCGTGTACTGATTGATGACTGTGTAATGGGTAACTAGAATAAGCGTTTGTATGGAATTTTAGCCGAGTGTCCGACGTGTGTCTGTGGGTCTGAACTTCGGCTTAGGCCGTCGCGCAGGGACACATAAGACATGCAATTAGGGGAGGTGCAACGTTCGCACTATCACGTTTAATAATAACAAAAGTTGACCAAGTAAGGGCATTATGCTAAATATCGTCAGGTCAATGAGCTGTTAACTCCAATTTTAGAGAAAACCTTTGACCCTACTGACCTTTTTCTACCCGATCACAGCGCGAACAATTGTTAATTTGGAGCATCTTTTAACCCACTGGAAAGGACATAACAAAATTTATCGAAATCATTCGATCCATTTTCTAATTATTACTAGACAACTGAACACAGTCTGCCTGAAATAAATGATTATTGTATTGTATAAAATAGAGTTAGTAGGTTAGATTATTTAGCCGACGATATATACTTATACGACACATTGTATGAGTACATAGAGCAACACGGGCCACCGGCCGCGGCGGACTGTAGGTGAGTAGCCATAGCGTTTATTACCGATGCAAAACAGTCTGTCATTTTTGCGGGGGGAAATGCGTGCGACACACACGCACACTACAAAAATCGACTATTACTACGAAACTCACACCTTGACGTTAACAAAATACAGAAACAATTTCACGCACACATTTAAACATCTAGGCGACAGGTATAGGCCCATTTGGGCTTGTACTTTGACAGAGGGGAAAGCTTGCATATGGTTACTCCCCTCCGGTGTTGCTCTATGTATGAGTACGATACGTAATCTTAATTTTCTAATTGGCCTTCACTAGGTACAAATAAAAAGCGCGGCAGTTTAATTAAACAAAAATTAGATTGGAAATTTAAACAATGTTTAAAACGTAACCCACCTTCACAGTCAGTTTCAGAGGCGGCGGCGGTTCATTTAATTTCATGATGTTCATCCCACCCTGCTTCAGTTGCAACGGTACGCACGCGCTCGGCTCCAATACTACTTCCCTGTTTTGGAGTATCACAATAATATGTAAGTATGATGCATAATTTCAAACGTAAACTAATGTTACCAGAAAAAGAAAATAACTTATTTAATCATAAATATTACATAAAGTTAATAATAAAAAAATAATACTATGAAGACGCATCATCAGGATTAAAACTTCCCGTGTTTAAGAAATGGTATTTTACATCTGTATTACACGAACGAGTAGTCATATAGTTCAAGAACATATGCAAACAACCAAGATCCACCGGTAACGTTTTCTAACAACTGACGAGCCCATCGATATCTCCGGGTACATCACCAACCTCCAAGGGTGGCATACCCGGCCGACCCGAGTATCGAACCGGGAAGCGTATTTCAATTTCCGTGTACAATATCGTTTTGAAATGCACACGGGTTTGTTGATTCACATTTTAAACTCGTATTCGATTCAAGGCATGTGCCGTCAAATCCCACACGTATTTGTATTTGCTAAAGTCCCACAAATACGTATTTAATGTGAAGGATTTTTATGACAATATATGACACGAATTAGGTGAAGGTTCAGGTTCCCACCTGAATTCCCATGAAGCGAGAAGTAGTGTGTGTATGGTAGTGTATACCATATTTATGAGATTTACTGAGGCTGTTAATCCCAATTCAAACGTGGCATTTTGATCACATGCTAATCCTTTCTAAATCGAGAAAATTGCCTCTTACCTGTAGTCAGAAGAAACATACTCGCTGGTGAGGAAGACAGAGAAATCCTTGTTGTTCTGCAGCATCAGCTTGGCGGTGAGTCCCGTACAATTGTGCAAAACGTATGGCGCGCCCGAATACTTTTTGTCATCGCCCTGTTGTAGACATCAGGTCATCATTATCATTCAAATATAACAATGCAAACATTAGAAATACCATTTTCGCACTTTAGGAAGTGTAAGAATGTGGCGATTCACGCCTTCTAGTACTCTATCACAACTTTCACACATTATCTGATTCTAGCGCGGCAAGAAGTTCGCCGGGTGAGTTATTATCTATACAAAAACTAAAAGATTTTAATGTAGTTGCGTTGTCATTCCTTTGGCATTATGTGTTATTCTTTAAAGTGTAAAATTATTTCGCAAATTTCGATTATGACTAATTGACAGCACAAAACGGAAAATAATACAAAATTTGTATCCATACATTTTATAAAGATAAAAAATCACATTTAATTTCAGTGATTCTATGAATTGAATAACTTACATCATCCGATTTTGATTTAGTCAAAACTGAAGTCTCAGCATCAGCGTCAGCCACGGCAGCCGAAAATGAGTTTCCGAGTTGAGTCAGCACCTAAATATGAAAAAAATATATTTAAAAGCAAAAAACCTTTTGATGGTTTCCCTCACGCAGGGCACCCCGAAACAGGATGTACATTCATTAATTTAAAGCGGTGTCCTGCTTAAGCAACGAATACGACGCGACGCAATGCGATAGTGCGAACGCGACGAACGCTATCAACTTAACAGCATACCTTGCTTGCGGCCTATATGTCTTCTGCGGTGAGTCGCGACACCACGAACTATGAGCAAAATTATACTGTACTTCTCTATGCTCAAATCATAGAAATTACCGAAATCATGTAGAACATTTGTCGCCTCGCATTGCATCGTGTCGTGTAGTGTCGTGGCGACGCATCGTATTCGTCGCTCGAACAGAACGTGGCTAGTGTAGTCAGTCAATTAAACAATGGCAGACAAACCACTTCAATAGGCCGCAGTCCCGTGATAAATCTGCCGCCAGTACGATCGCCAAACCGCATGGTACCGCACCTAACGACGCACAACACTATAGGGCATCTTCGGGGAAGGCTTTGTCCAGCAGTGGACGTCTTTCAGCGAATGATGATGAAAAATCTTTGGTGGAAGCATGAGAAGGATGGTGGGCTATGCAGTTACCTCGATGCCGCTGCGCGTGAGCGTGAGTTCGAGCGGCTCCCTGGAGGAGAGCGTGACGGTCTTGTTGGGCAGGCGCGCGGCCACGGCCTGCGCGTTGGCCGCCTCGTCCGTCGTGTCGATCGTCACCTGGCTGTCCGCCGTCGAGCCGCGCATCACCACCTGGGACATCACCGAGATTTAACAGCTATGCCAAAATGTACCAATCCGCAAATTAATTATCAATGTTACGTTAAAAATTAATTAATTTTAGAAATTAGAGGGATTTATTGGAATACATGCCTGTATTCCAATCGGCCAATAAATTCCTCTAATTTCCGGTACATAGACAGAACACCTTAGGCTTCAGAAGTGGTAACGCATCTGCATTTTGACCTCTGGTCTTTGTGTGAGTGTCTATAGGCTGCAGTCATCACTTAACATCAATGTGAACTGCATGCTTGTATGTCGATTTCATTACATAAAAAAAAAATCCAAATTGTAAACAAGTAGGATTTATTGAAATACATACATAAGCTATGTTAATAATTAATTTGTGGGATGGTGCATTTTGGCATAACCGTATGTCCGATTCAATTAATAAAAATTGTTCATAATGACGTACTGTGCCTAACGAGATTTAAAAGGCGGAAGAGCGTTTCTGGTCCAGTTGACGTCGGGGCGTGACTACCCCGGTGGGGTAGCGAACTAGCGAAAGAATTTTCTTCTACTGGAAGAGAACTCTTCTACTAGTGCAGTCTGTCAGTCAGCCGAACATTGGCTGTCAAACCATTAGATACTGAATAATCATAGATTTTCACGCGGGCGAAGTCGCGGGCAAAGCTAGTTAAATATATAACTACACACTTACTTCCATCTTCAACTCCCAAGGCATATGTTTGTACTGCGAATCCTTTAGCACCTCCACGGGCTCCACGAGCGGCTCCCACATGGCGCGCCCGATGTTGTAGTACGACACCTGCATCGCCCACGTCGACTCCATGTAGAACTGCGCAACATGAAGTATACGATAAAAACTTTTTATAGACAACTACACAACACAACAGTCCGATTCGCGCGTTTATTCCTGCCTAGAACGTGCAAATTGCGAAACGAACGTCCCTCTGAGGTATTCCCCCGGCGCTACAATATGGCGCCAAAAGAGTCCTTCAAAACTGGCGCCAAAAGAGTCCTTCAAGGCTGGCAGCGCGTTGGCAACTCCCTCGATGTTGAAAATGTTCATAGGCGACGGTAACCATTTTCCATCGCGTGGCCCGTCTGCTTGTCTGTTAATCCTTTGACATAAAAAAACACAGCTACACTAACTGGGAATCTACTGGCAAACGATAAATATAATTTGTGTGCTTATGTTCGTGACTATGCTTCAAGCCACGTCATAACCAAAGGAGACGCGCCCCTCAGAGTCATTGACAATTTTCTTATCTCATCACCCGAGCATCAGAACTATTATTAACCCTTAAACTGAAATTCCATCACCACAACAGTAATATATTTTATCCATACATTTATTTTAAGTTTTAGCAAACAAATCGATACACAAAATATAAAACTTTTGTGGAATTCACTCCTCATGTTAAAAGTGATTTTTTCATAAAATTTCTTTAAGAGACACTGTATAATGCTTCCCATCTCATTTTCTCCCACATTAAATCTAATAATTTTATGTGTCTATCTCTTTTTACTGTCCCATTTTCGTTCTACCTACTTTCAAATCACAAAGGATGCTAAAAGTTTTCACTTCAAAATAAGCATTACTCACATCCGAGCTCCAGTCCTTGACTTGTCCATTGAGCGAAGCTTGCATCACCAGCACGGGTATAGTCTCGTTGCCGATGTCCATTTCCAACGCCACCACTATAGATGGACTCGAAAGGAAACATATTTCTCCCACCGGCGCCTTTTTGGTCAACTCTGTTGACGATTCTTCTATGCTCAATGCATCCTGGGCTACCTCTGTCAAAAAAAAAAGAAAAAACATTGAAATAATATGTAAATACTAGAGGAGTGCTATCCTATAAATAATTCGTTCTCCATTTATAATATCTTCCCGCGTCTAGAACTTAACGCCACGACTTTCAATACGCGTGCTTCAACTTCGGGCGTGCTTCAACTGAACTGAACAACTTTAAAGCAAACTGGTTTGGTAGCAAAGAACTGCGCTAGTTAGAACTTTTACCCAGCAGCGGGAAATTTAAGAACTACGGAATTTAAAACTATAAAGAACTTGGATATACGTATAGTTTGCTTAACTCACCTGTTTTGAGGAACCAATAAGAGTTCGGTTTGAATGGTTGTATATTCCAGAGGTCTTTATAGAAGATAGCTTGATTTTCTTGTTCGACATTGTCTTCCTCGCGACTCGTCATGGTAGCGAGCACCCGATTCAATAATGCTATCGTATCTGTTAAATAAATAAATACACATTAATAAAAATATGGTAATATGTAACATAGTTAAGTCTTTTATTGGTATAGTATCATACGAAATTACTATCTTACAAATACGCCTTATCTTTCGGAATGTTAACGCTCTGAAATCCCATCCCCCACAGTCTCGTGTTACTATGTTGCTCGCAATTTACCAAATGAACTGGGGACACGTTAACTTAATGTCCCGACTATGCAAGGCGAGATGCCTTACACAGTCTCGTGTGGCTTGTCGCTAAAGTGACTACCTCTTGATATCAGATATAGCGATGTAAACATGTGTAATCCGGCATCCGGCGGCTGTATTACTAGAGAATATGTAAAACTAGTACGTATAGAATGGACGGTTCGTCGTCCCGCATGAATTCCCCTCTTGCGACCCGCACCTCCCCTTGAATAAAGCGCCACTTGCCGCCAGCCTCGTGCACTGAGGTCGCGAGCGGGCAACTGTGTGTGTGTGTGTGTGTGTGTGTGTGTGTGCGCGTGCGCGCGAGTGTGTGTGTATAGACGTGTAAAACACGTTCTGTTTGCTAAAGGAACTATGTATGAGGCAATCAAAATAAGCGTTTGTATAGAATTCACCCTAATGTCCCAACTACGAGTATCTACGGCGAGATGCTATCGTGTAGCTTGGCGCTTTCGGACTCACCTGGGGAGACAGTGATCTTGATATCAGATATAGCGATGTCGACGTGCATGCCGGCGTCAGGCGGCTGCGCGAGGGCGAGCGACACGGCGGCGGGCGCCAGCAGCGGGCGCGGGGCGGCGGCCCGGCCTAGAGCACGCACGTTGACACACAACCCCGATATCCCGCCCTCCACGACCATCTGCTCGTCATTCTTACGCACTTTGAGACGACACTCCATCTGCGTGAAAGAAGAAATACATTAGAATAGAATATAAAATATTTTTATTTCGAATAGATCTTTACAGATACTTTCAAAACGTCAATAAATCATAAACTACCTAGAGTGAATAACCATTACATATAGTAAAAGCAAAATCATATATTAATAGTAAGTTAAAAATTAGAATTTAAACTAAACTAACTTGGTTAAAACATAAGAATCATAAAAATTTTCAGTTCCTTCAATGATAATAAATGAAGAAAAAGGAAAACTTATTCAACAAGATCAATGTTATTCACTTAGCAGAGTTCCAAGTGCAGTCACTACTGAGAAGAACTCCGCTACCCAACAAACTCAGTAAGAGCTCTTTTAAATGAGAGCTTAAATCTAGAACAGATTATCGTGAAAAATCAAAGAATGTGAACGTCCATAGCATAGATGCAAATAAACTGCTATCTACTAAATGTGATGTAGCTCCTGCAAACCAGAACAGACCAGTCCCCACCAACAGCACCCGTTCACGAGTATGACGCATGTGACAGCCATTTCCCTTTTCGACCATTTTAGAGGGAAGTGAGCAACCCGCCACACGACGCCGCCAAAGGCAAAAACATTTAAGCGTGCATGGCTGTTCCGGATATGCATACAGCAAAATAAAATTATATTTAATATAACATTAAGGTTATATTCACAGGCTTACAGTAAATTTCAATTGGCGTAGTGCTATCAAGGCGCGGGTCCACCGCGGCGCACGGTGAGACTGCGCACGTGTTTTAAGCTTCGCTTTATATGAAATTGTATGTGGTAGTGTCAACTGCAACCCACGAAGAGGCTACACATGAATTGACGTCATTGATACATACGTGGCTAGCTCGAATAGGCGGTTACATAGCTCAACGCTATCAACGTGAGTCTACGTTTCCACTGGGAGTACACGAATATGGTCCACGACTATGTACAACTCGCTTATCTATCCTTGGATTGCAGTGGGACGTGCGTAGTCTCCGTGCGCCATGCCACCCCACGCTATACATAATTCGTGGGTCTTCATGTACTCCAGTGAAAACATTGACCCACGTTGTCAAACAAAACTACTTACAAATTAATACACGCAGCGCAGCCGCGCCTTTACACTTACAAAGTTTTGTGGCTTAGAATGTTGTGATCATACAATTACTTGTCCCAGTGCGAGGGTCGAGTCCTAGTTTTGGGGATTCGATCCACGCACACACACTCAAATTAGTAATGGAAAAGAACTTACGTTCAGAACCATAGCATCACAAATCTTCTGTTCAAGTGATTCCACGAGAATAATGTCGGGCTGTTCTATCTTGATGTTGATGGTCATCATGGAAGGCTTCGGCGGCGGCTCTACAGCTGAAGGCGTTGACACCACTGACGCTTTCTTTTTCTATGAAAATAAGCATAAACACGTGAGTAACAAATCAATACAATTGCAATATTCATGCACACAAGTACTTGACACGTGTGCATGAATTTAGAAATTATAGACAAAATGGAAAGAATAATTTGACTTCGGACAGGGATCGAACGCGTTTGAGTCACTTGGTCGTATCATCACTACATACACAAATTGGTCTTCATGTGGGTGTCTATAGGCTGCAGTCATCACTTAACATCGGTGTGAACTGCATGCTTGTTTGCCCATTCCATTACATAAAAAAACCGGTTGGTTTAGTAGTTGACAGTTGGCCAAACCACAACTTTACTGCCATTTGTTTATTTTACATGTCTTATGTAAGTCGATGATAGTAAAGGACGTAATAACACTAAAAGTATGTTAAAATTTAAGGGTATTAAATTTAGGCAAAGTATGTCATACTTACAGGGAAATTGTCCACAGATTTATCAACCGTTTTAATGGATTTATCGTCTTTAGACTTGATGGCAGGCGTGTCCTCTTCGAGCCCCGTCGTCATGAACTCCGTGATTTTATTAAGGAAATCCATCGCTAAGATCAAGTTGAAGCTAAATATCCTCATGTCGACTGTAAAAACAAAACGCTTATATATATTCGTTTTTTACTACTCATCCCGTTTAATTTTAAGAACAAATTTTAAATTTTCAGTAAATAAATAATAATTTTAATAATAAATAATAATTTATCTATCAAAATGTCTTGGACTGTTCGCCGGCCGATGTATGGAAGTTTCTCAAATCTCTTGGATTTTCTAAATCGCAACTCAGTTTTGTACCTTCGAATCTTTCCATAAATCTCCTTAATCAACATTTTGCAACTTCTACAGTTCTAGAGCAGCATATCAAATCTAAAACCATCCTCGATATAACTTCCTCGCCATTTCCTTATTCATTCTCTTTTTCTCCTGTTACTACTGATGAGGTCAAAAAGATTACGGGGTCAATTAAATTAAAGGCCACAGGTTACGATAACGTGAGTAGAATAATGCTATTTCATATTTTGGACTGTATACTTCCCTTTTTCACTCATATTATTAATTATTCATTACAAACAGGGTCTTTTCCTTTAGTTTGGCGCAAAGCCTATGTTACTCCTCTTCCTAAATTGTCTAACCCCTGTTCTGTTAATCACTTTCGGCCAATTTCTATCCTGCCATACCTTTCCAAGGTTCTTGAAGCTGTTGTGCACAAGCAGTTTGCTCCACATATTTTTACACATAATCTGGTGTCTCAATATCAGTCTGGCTTTCGACCAAGTCATAGCACGGCTACCGCCCTGCTTAAAGTTAACGAAGACGAGCTGGAATGGAAAAGTCGCAGTTGACGATATTAGTTCTTATTGATTTCTCCAACGCATTCAATACCGTTGACTATGACGTCTTGATTGCTATCCTTCAGCAAACTGGGGCATCATCAGTAGTTCAGGACTGGTTTTCTGCTTATCTTCGTGGTCGCCAGCAAGCTGTTCGCGTTGATCAGGACTTGTCTGATTGGTGTGATTTAAGCTCTGGTGTACCACAGGGCGCGATACTATCTCCGTTGTTATTCTCACTATTTATAAATTCTCTTACCGTTAGACTTAATTGCCCTTTCCATCTGTATGCTGACGACTTGCAGCTCTATGTTCAAACGGGTTTAGATAATTTAACGCACGCTATCTCAATAGTTAATCAAAATCTTAAAATAATTTCTCAATGGTGCCATGAATTTGGTATTACAGTAAATTCCTCTAAATGTCAATCCATTATCTTGGGCAGTAGATACTATATAAATAGCATTGACATAAGTAACATAGCTCCAATAATCTATAACGACTCAATAATTCAATTTTCACCCTTTGTCAAAGATTTGGGACTTTATCTGGATTCCACCTTGAGTTGGAATAAACAAATTAGTAACGTTAGCAAAATTGTTACATCTTCGTTGCGGTCGCTATATAGATTTAAAAATTTCTTACCACTCACGAATAAAAAGCTTCTGGTTCAATCTCTTGTTTTACCCGTTATTGACTATGCAGATGTTTGCTACCCTGACTTATCCCAGGAGCATTTGAACAAATTGGATCGCCTCCTTAATAATTGCATTGGCTTCATTTATGGTTTGCGCAAGTTCGACCACATTTCAGGCTATCGTTCTAAACTTCAATGGCTTCCTATCCGTCAGCGTAGGTCTGTCAGGATACTTTCCTTCCTCTTCAATGTCATTAATGATCCATGTTCACCTAATTATCTCAACATAAATTTCCAAACACTGGGCGACTCTCACAATCTTAATCTTCGTTCTTCGGAAAATCGTACCCTAGCCTTTCCTTCTCACAACACTAGTTTTGTTTCCCATTCATTCACTGTTTCGGCAATAAAACTTTGGAACGCGCTTCCCGTGGCTATCAGAAAATCCACCTGTAAATTATCTTTCAAACGCAAAGTACGTCAACATTTTTTTTAATTCGCTCTCTTAGTAGATTCCCATGTCTATCATTCATTGTGTTAAATTTCAAGTTGTATCTTTAATATTTATTTATATTCACTTGTATTTATACTATATATTTACATCTATGTACCTTATAATAATATATTTACATTATATGTAGTATATATGTTGAAATAAAACTATTTTTACGGATTTATCTCACGTATATTAAACTAAAATGCTTTTTAAAATCAACCCGACGTTTCGGTCGCTTTTCAGCTTCCGTGGTCCCGGGCAGACTGAGGTGACATTTGTCTGACAGAAGTTTGAAAAAATTATATGTAGCTACCTCCATCGATTTCGTACACGCCTTGCGTAGCGTTCAGGATTAACACAATAATTACTTATGGTATCTTGAGGTCTTGCAGACTGCTGCGGCTGGGATTTAATCTTGCTAAGTATGGGATCCCATGATGTTGATAATCGCCATCCATCTTCTCTATTGGGATTTGGGTGTTTTTTAATTTCAATAGCCTCGCGTACCATTCGTGGAATGGGTTTGTGTTCTCTAGCGAGTATTTGAATTTTATCAAACCGGATGTAATGGTTCGGCTTATCCGCTATGTGTTCACAGACTGCAGACCTCCCTGTTCTTCGGTTTTTAGTATATATGTGTATATATTTATATATCTGTATAATATATATTATTATATTATTTATTTATACACTTATCTATGATATTATATATGTTATATTTATAATCATCTCAATCTATTTCATTTATTTTATTGTCATTCTCAAATTTTAACCAGTGTTGCACCTACATCGTTGATTTCTACACAACCCAACGGTTGACTGGTAGAAAACGCCTAGTGGCGTTAAGTCCGCCATATGTATCTTTTTATATGCATAATAGCCTTAATAAATAAATAAGTATTAATAAAATAACTTTAATGAGAATTACATTAGTAATTACAATGACGGATGATATCACTTATGCCGTGGAAGATGGGTAGTCCATTGGTGTGTCACACAAAATGCGTTGACCCCCTCGCGCCATCCTACACTATTTCAAACGACTACATAGTCCTCATCATTTATTTTAAGATACTAAACGTTTGGTCGATGCTTCATGTGGTCAGGAGACTGGTCTATTGCACAAAGAATAAGTGTTGCCATTCAACGCGGCAATGTGGCCAGTCTTCTAGGAACATTACCACAGGAGGTGAGCGATGTGGAGTTACTAAGTACTTCGATGCATGTATGTAGGTAAATTAAAATAAATTAATGTAAACAGATTTTTAACATATTTTAGACGGCACATTTTGTGTATTGTTACAATTTTCAGATTTTCAGTTTTAACAAACATCCACCCTCACAAACTAAGAAATCATAAACGAAATACCGAAGAGGCTTTTCGTTCTAGACAAGTGTTTTAGTGAGATTAATATGTAACTTATTACTTACTAAATGTATCCGAGTTTTTCATTGTATATGTGATGTCAATCATACTGCGAATCTTATCATGCGCCTCCATTATGGAGTCTTGTGTTTCTTCGGACCGATCTAAATTAAGATCGTTACGGTCTCGCCGCCTCTCTAAATATCTAATTGTAAGAAGAAAGGAAATATTAAGATTTCGTTATATATTTTTAATATCCTTCTGTTTTCTTTGTTTTACCCTAAAAATATTAGCAAAGAAAATTCAGGATTATAAAACGACATCCACGCGGGCGACAGCTAGTTAATCTATAGATATCACTAAAATACTAACAAAAAATATAATAAAAAAGCATCAGTCTATCCGTTCATTTGTCAGGTAGGGTAGGGTAGTGCATTGCATAGTACATGGTAGGGTAATATAGTGTAGGGAATGGTAGCAAAGTGAATTTAACATATTGTAATTTAACGGTAAGGTGGAATCAAAATGGACTTCGTCGGATCAGCTAGTGGATTTTATCAAATTTAAAATGTTAAGATGAAGAGAAATAATAATTATATAGAAATAAATAATAATATGAATTGACTTATGGAAACTGAAGCTGGGATGTATTCCTCAACAAATACAAAAAGTGAACAGGAACATCACAGCAGAATACAATTTAAAGATTTTAATAAATTCCATCAAGGCCATTCGAGGTCGTGCTTTTAGAACATTCATAATTTTAGATTCAGTCATTTACATTTCTTTTCAATATTTAACGAAATTACCTGGTAATTTTGGCGCCCCTTCCTGGCCTTGTGTCGTCGAGCATACAATCGACCAAAAGCACCGAAGTGTGCAGAGACCCGTCCGAGAACATACGACCCTTCACCGACAACAACGCTAAGCAAAACCGAGCCAATTCTATGTCCTTTGTAAACGAATCTTCATTCTAGAACAATAATTGTGGGTATCATTTATTTGTATTATCAAAGAAAGGGTTGAAGTGAGTTTATTCAGTTTATTCATTTATTTCATATAATTAGGCTCCTAGAGAGCACTTTTACATCGTCATTTTTTTTTAAACTAACCTAGAGTGAATAACCTCTAATAATAATCAAAAACACATAATACATTAAATAGACACTGAATTTTGACTGACTGACAATTTTGTTTAATATGGAAAGCATCAATTATTTACCAATTCCTCCATTTCCCCATTTCAAAAGAAACTGAGAAAGAATGAATTTGGTCGTCATAATAAAGGTTATTCACTTGGCAGAATTCCAAGGGCAGTCAATACTGAGAAGAACTCCGCCACTGAAGAAACTCAGTACAGCTCTTTTGAATTTAAACTTAAATCTAATACAGTCTGTAAATCCGAAGTACAGGTTTTCGAAATAGCCTGGGAGCGATCGCTTCAATCCCATGGTGTAGTGTCACTAAGATAATCACATGTTTTATAATAGTTGCACACGTTTTTTGATAATTTTCTTAAATTTATTAATCGAAAGACTTTGAACATCTTCAGGTATTTTGTTAAAGAAGCGTATACATTGACCTCTAAAAGAATTACTCACCCTATGCAGTCGTGTTGTATGCTTTGAAATTTTGAAAGTTGTATTGCTTATGAAAGTTGCAATTTATGCAATTAATGCAGTTTATTTAAAAAGTGAATCATATTTCCTGTAACTAACATTCAATATAATCATCCGTTTCAAAGTAAACCACCCTTGGGAAATGTAGCGGTGTTAAATACTCGCTTCTCTTACATAGACAGCATAATTAGCGAATCGTCGGGGGACGCTGGGGCCTCCCCATAAATTAAAACCAGGTTTTCAATCGAAAGGAAAACCCTTAAACTTTTAGATAATTCAAAAACGTTCAAGAAGTGAATACTTACCGTAATTGTATTCAGAAGGTCAATAACAAAGCTGTCCATAGTGAAGGAGAATTTAATAGTGGTCCTAGGTTTCTTATCCTCATTAGCGCTCACAATAGCCACTGTAGACTTCGCTTGCGTCTTGCTCTGAGACTTGCCGGCTGGTTTGGACGTCACCTTGGTCACATTCTGTTGTGGCTTCACCTCTTCGACTTTCGCTTGTCCCTCTTGCAGATTTTGGTTCAAGATTTTCATTATACTTTTGTAGTCGCTGTGGCCTACTGTTATCTGGATAATGCAGGTAGATGTAAGTATACTTAAATTGATGATGATAACGACGTTAAAACATGTTCAATTTTGAGAACAAGCATGTTACAATGTTCGTCGAATGTTGTATATTTACGCATTAAACATTCAAAAGCTGTTGAGCAGCGGCCGTATGCGCACGCGCAAAAATATTTGTTACTTGACTTAAATCAAAAGTACAAAGAAAAAATCTGCATTATAAATAACTAGCAAATAGTTATGTTATAAATTCATGTCACCATCGTCAGTTCAAAGTTCAAAGCTATTCTAAAACAGTAGAGAATAAATCGACATCCTGTTGGTAGCTAAGTTGATATAACTTCTGGAATGACTGTCGGCCAAATACTCTTAAATGTAAGTGGGACTTAAAAGTCTTCTGTCTTTATAAAACACGTTCAAACGATAGAGATAGCGCACATTTGAGTGTTGCTTAAAATTGAGTGACGTTTGAGTATTCGGCCATGTGAGACTCAAATAAAGCCTGATATTTTCTTTAATTAAAAAAAAATATATACTAGTAGAATGCACTCACAGCAATAGTCTTCATCCTGCCCGATATATCGAGATCGGGTAAAGTCTCGTACCAAGAAGATAAACTACGTTTGACAAACAGTTTGAAACTAGTCGGCCGTAGTAGCTTGCGTTCGTGGGAAATGTCCTGAAAGTCGTCTTTGAGAACTACACAGGACATCTTCATGTCTTCCAATTCAAGCATCAGTTCGTCTACTGTCACCTTGTTGCTCACATCCTGTAATTATAACATATAGAATCAAGTGGCACCGCTTGGGGGAAGATTGATTTATTTATTATTTTATGTATGCACAGATATTATACATAAGGCGGACCTAACGCCAGTACGCGTTTTCTACCAAGATAACAAGGATGGACCACTAATTTTTACTCGTGGTAGAGCTCCAGTGACGGAGCTCGCGGACGTAAGCACCACCGCATTACCTAATATACTTGCCGCTAAATGGTAGTGTTAAGCACTATCGTGTTCCGGTCAGGTGGTAATGTACGGCTCTGTAATTTCCGGCACAGAGGCATAACCTCAGGCGTTACCACTCCTTAAGCCTCAGGAGTGGTAACGCATCTGCATTTTAATCTTGATCTTTGTGTGGGTGTCTATAGACTGCAGTCATCACTTAACGTCAATGTGAACTGCATGCTTGTTTGCCACTGCCATTACATAAAAAAAAATTGTCGACACAGTAACATAACAATTATGTTAGACAGAGTGACAATGCTTTGGGGACGCAAAGGATCACAATAGATTCCAGGGATTTTTAATTACAACTACGATACGTGTATCGATATTTTATTAATTTATACAAAATAATCGTAATTAGTGGAGACTGCTCGCTTTTTTAAATGATATACTAAAAAATCTTAGTAGGTATGTCGTTAAAAAAATTAAAAACATTAATGAGTTTCCTACAATAGGTAACAATCACAGTATAAATACTAGGAACAAATACAAATTGTCCGTGCATGAAACGCGGCTGAATAGGGTCAGTAATTCTTTCAGAGGTCAATGTATACGGTTCTTTAATCAAATCCCCAAAAACGTTCAAAGTCTATCGATCAATAAATTTAAGAAAGTAATGAAAGAACGTTTATATAAATGTAATTACTATAAGACCTGTGATTATCTTAATGATAGTACATCTTGGGATTATAGCGATCGCTGCCAGGCTATTTCATGATACTGTTATTTCGTTTATTCTGTAATTAGTATTGTTAAGGGTTGAATAATGTGAATACCCTGGCTGTAAATTAATTCCATCTTTTATTGTGCCGTATGCATATCCGGAGCAGTCATGCACGCTTAAATGTCTTTGCCTTTGGCGGCGTCGTGTGGCGGGTTGCTCACTTCCCTCTAAAATGGTCTCGACCATTTTAGAGGGAAGTGAGCAACCCGCCCGAAGAGGGCAATGGCTGTCACATGCGTCATACTCGTGAACGGGTGCTGTTGGTGGGGACTGGTCTGTTCTGGTTTGCAGGAGCTACATCACATTTAGTAGATAGCAGTTTATTTGCATCTATGCTATGGACGTTCACATTATTTGATTTTTCACGATAATTTGTACTAGATTTAAGCTCTCATTTAAAAGAGCTCTTACTGAGTTTGTTGGGTAGCGGAGTTCCTCTCAGTAGTGACTGCACTTGGAACTCTGCTAAGTGAATAACTTTGATCTTGACGAATAAGTTTTTCTTTTTCTTCATTTATCATCATTGAAGGAATTAAAAAAAAATGTGATTATTATGTTTTAACTACGTAGTTTAAATTCTAATTTTTAACTTACTATTAATATATGATTTTGCTTTACTTTATGTAATGGTTATTCACTCTAGGTATTTTATATATTTCTTGACGTTTTGAAAGTATCTGTAAAGATCTATTCGAAATAAAAATATTTTCTATTTCTATTTCTATTTCTACGCGACGTTTTCATGTACAGACAGAAGAATTGCTTGACAATATGCAGAAAAATATATAACATCTAATAATAATATATGTATACTTACAGCAACTGGCAAGTCGACAAACTTATTATTAAGATTCATGCGACCCAAGTCTATGAGCAAAGCATTCATACTAGTCGAGTTCTCCGGCACCACAATAATGGGCGCCGCTAGCCTCACTTTGAGTGATACTTTGGTGGAGTTCTGATAAGCATTTTGAACGTTCGCCCTAGCTGCATCGGCCGCTTGGGAAGACGCTTCGATAATTGCTTGTTGGGCTGTTTGGAAGTTATTCAGGAATTCCTGTAAATAAGTGTAGAACGTATCTTGATTGTACTCGAATATTTACAAATGTACTCAATGACTTAACAAAGTTTCAAGAGGCCTGGATTATTGACGAAATAAAATTTAAAAAATATATAAATGCCAGTAAGACTAGAAATATCCCGATACCCTATTTTTTTAAGTGATAAAACGTGGCAGTCTACTCAAAGGACAATTTAATTTATGTTATCGTTACAGTTCCTCGACAGCCGATGGGTCCAAGGCGTGGCAAATCCGGCCGCCGACTATCCAGTAGGAACGGGGCCAAGCTAATGCAAATGTAGGAATAGGGAATTTGACTAATATTTATTTTTTATAATTTCAAAAAAACTCTTCTTTCTCTAACATTAATGCACCGATTTTAATAAGTTTATAAAATAAAAAATTGCATTTCCGAATTACTTTCGATCTATGTCACATAAAGATATATAAAAATTAAACCGTCTTCAAAAATCAACTCAAAATTAGGAAAATAGTAATATTTCTATACTCACAACAACTAAATTAACTGAACTATACACCAAAATACTTACGAGCATAGAAGTAAGGAACCAATTGAGGAAGACGATGCGCAGACAGTTGATCTGAGCGTCAATGGACATGTCAACGTCGCTGGGCCGCGTTTGATGTTCCGTGTTGTACACAACCACTTGCACATTCATCACGTCGCCGCCCAACACTTTCAGGATCTGCAAAGTTACCGTAATCAAGTTGCATTCGACGATTGGGTTAGTCCAGCGGTTTGGGAAGACCGCTTGATAAGAATATCGCGGCTTCGATTCCCGGCATAAATATTCGATTGGGCTACACTAATTTGTTTTTGGTTAATTTTGCGTTAATTCTGAAAGCTACATCTCAGTTACAACGTTTAACAAATCCTTGCAGGTAGGTCCGTATTATTTTGAAATTGCTACCAGACAAATGTCACCTTAGTCGCTCACGGACCACGGAAGCTGAATATGGATTGAAAAGTCGATTTAATTTTAAAAACCATTTTAGTTTTTATATACGCTGGGTAATTCATAAAAGTTGTTTTGTTTCAATGAGAAATTGTATAGCTAACATATTCGATAGAACTAGATATAGCCATAATTATACATCGTCTTTAAAAAAACGGTTTCGGTACTTGATAATTTACGAATAAGTAATCGCTAATAAATATTTGTCAACATCATGTTATTTTTTTTAATATTTAGTTTCACTTTTCATGCTGTTATTGAAACTACATTTTTATGAACCAAATAAAAATAAATTACAGTTTAGAACAAATATTCATATGCTACTAAATATGCTCGACGTATAACTAACCTCTTTGTGCACAGTGACAGGATTCAAATCCTCGACTTTGATGGAGGCTATCGCACAGTCCAACTGTGTGTAGGAAGTCTTCAGAACGAGACCAGCCGCGGCTCCCTGCAGCTTGATGATGGATAGCGGCCGCTTGTCCGTCTCGAACCCGATCTCCACCGCGCCTATCTTCACGTTCACCTTCAGTTGTATACTCTCCACTTGTTTCCGGCGCACCGGCTTTGTTACGCTCGCTGTGGAAAAGTGCTTTATGCATTATGCTGGCCACAATAAAATCAATATTAAAAATTATAGTTTTATATTTTCACCCAATTGCACATTGCATTTAAATGTTTGCAATCGTAAGTGTATATTCGTTAGAGATGTATTAATTTATGATTTATGACTTCATCTCAATAACTGACAGTAATAAATAAATATTCATTTAATTCTTAGATTAGTAACATTATTTCTATTTATCATTCGATCAACATCATCCAGGATGAAACAAAAAAAAGCTGCCTTGTGATATATAAAAAGTATAGCAACCATCATTTTTTTTTAATGTATTTAAAATGGTAAACAAGCATACAGTTCACATTGATGTTAAGTGATGATTGCAGCCTATAGACCCACACAAAGACCAAGGTCAAAATGCAGATGCGTTACCACTCCTAAGGCCTAAGGTGTTATGGCTCTGTGTCGGAAATTACAGGTCCGTACCACCTGACCGGAACACGATAGTGCTGAACACTTAGCGGCAAGTATATTATGTAATGCGGTGGTGCCTACGCCCACGAGCTCCGTCACTGGAGCTCTACCACCAATGAAATCCATAAACAACCTATTGAGTTTTACATGATGGACATTTCAAATTGACCCATACCGTTGATGATAAAAATACAAAGTAGGTTACCTTTCGATTTAGCCACAGAAAACTCTTCATCTTCCATTATCGTTTCCAAAGGTCCTGCGTTTGCGTATCTATCTACAGTGCTTTGGATAGCTTGTAGACGTGTCTGTAACATTTAAAAATTATTATTTTGATGTGACATGCTTTAGTATTTTCAAAAGTATCTATTAAACAACTACCTACAAACACTACCGGACAAAATACTACCTGATATTCATTAACTATAACAAGGATCTCTTGCAGACCTTGGAGATGCAATAAAACTTTTAGCGTAGTGAAATCTAATTCAATGAGTTGCTCAACTGACCCGTAGACGCTTCTGAAATCTGGACATTTCTTGTCGACCTGAAAATACAAAATTAATGAGTAATTTCTGATAAATTGTACTATTTTTTTTAATTATTATGGAATTGCTGTTACGCTAATTGCCAGTGTCAAGTAAAACGATAATTTGTATTCATATTTTAAGCAGCGTAAATGTTAGTATTGGTCAGTCATTCAATTATTTATTAAGTCAGACAAGTGAGCTACAGTCAGTAATTCGAGTAAAGCGATCCCTACTTTACCAGAACATTTACGATCAAGTTTTGGAGGCAACTTGAAAGGCCGTGTTTTCGCACTGTAATTCTATTTCACTATACACGGGCACTGCAATAAACCTATATCAAACAAAATGCCACCAACTTTATTTAATATAACTCAAAAATACACCAAGAAAATGAAATAAAATAAGAGCACCATACGCCTCTTTCAAGGTTCGCGCCAAAACTCTGTAAGATTTATTGGTATAATTAAGAGTAGATAATATTTTAAACAATATGTATTTAGACGATCTACAGTCCACCCTATCTCCCTCTAGTGGAGGAAAATTCTTCCGCTAGTGCAGTCAGTCAACCGAACAATGGCGGTTAAACCATTCCAATAGTGTGGTAGTAAAGCCACTGCGATCATGGCATAATAATGGCAACCCATTATACGTCCCACAGCTGGGCCCGAGTTTCTCCCCTTTTGGGGGGAGGCCTGGCGCTTACTCCACCACGCTGCTCCAATGCGGGTTAGTGGAGATACGGGTTAGTGGCCAACCCGCTGTCGGATGTTTTCAAACCGCGCTATAAGGCTTCCGACAAGGTTTAACAACTACTATCTATCGATAGCAACCGGGACCGACGGCTTAACGTGCCCTCCGAAACGGGAACGCGCATTTTAATTTGCCACTAGCGGTCACCCATCACACTCCCGACCGCGCCCGTATTGCTTAACCGAGTAGATCGCTTACGATCTACACCAGCCGCAAGGCCATGCGAGCTTCGGATCGTGGCATATTCTCCTCTAATGACGCACAACACTACTGTGGGCGTCTTTGGGGAATGCTTTGTCCAGTATTGGACGTCTTTCGGCTGGAGTGATGATGATGAGACGGTCTACTATGGTCTACTCACATTACTATAAGTGACGGTGAACAAGTATTGACTGGCCGTGCCAGCTTTCTCCACAATCTGGTTCTGATCACTGGACACTTCGGGTGTCTCTATCAATTCAATAATTTTGTGGCCTATCCTGTGGTGTTGCATGCTCACAGAACCCAGCCGTACGGTGGCTTCAAGCGTGAACGTCTTCTGTGTGGCGGTCAATTCTAGAAGGTTCAGTGAGAACACAAGGAACTTGGCATAGCCCTGGGACGGGTCGATCGTCTTTCGGTTTATGCTGAGTATCAATTCTGTAAATAAATGTAATACATATTTATAATATCCGTTTATCCTACTACTATTATAAATGCGAAAGTTTGTGAGTATGGATGGATGGATGGATGTTTGTTACTCTTTCACGAAAATACTACTGGACGGATTTGAATGAAACTTACAGTAATATAGGTTATAACATAAGGTATAACATAAGGTTGGAATAACATATAGGCTACAATTTGTAATTATTAAATGTAATGCGGACGAAGTAGCGGATAAAGACTAGTAAAATAATATATCTGTATTCAGACACCTTTACAGAGGTTTATATATATTTTTTAATATATAATGAAGGAAGGAAGGCAAATAAGCATACAGTTCACGTGGATGATAAGTGATGATGACTGTAGTGTATAGACATCTACAGAAAAACTAGATAGTTGTTATGTGTCTGTGATAATTATTACGGGGCTATACATACATCTCACCGGCAAATGATAATGCTAAACTACCATTTGGCGGCAGATAGATCCTTATTCTTTTCTTACCTTTCATGATAAAGAATGCCTCAACTTCTGTCAATTGAACTGAATGTTCATCCATCTTCCTTTGTTTGGACCTCGCTGTATCCCTCTTTTGTTTTTCTACAGGATCCAAATATTTTAACAGTGACAAACTGGAGGCCTTCGATTCACTTGCCTGAAATGAGTATTCAATGATAGAAAATAATAATTCATCGAAATATTATTTAAATATTCTATTACAACTAACACATTAAATCAAATACTTTTTTTGTACTAAATTTCACAATCCACTGTAGGGTAAAGGCTAAGGTAGGGGCTGTTATCGAGTTCGATACAGACTCACGAAAGGTACGCGTTTTTCGAATAATCGCGTTCAAAAACAATTCACAAATCATTATGGTATAAAGCCGTTCAGTTCAACATTGCATTACGTTAATTCTATATAAGTCTAAATATTATTCAATTGGACTCCAACAATACAAACATTTTCACAATATTTTTATATAAATAAGGTTTACCAGTGTCTTGTCTATCAATATGATTAACTAATTACATTAAAACGACACTACAAACATTTTGTGTATATTTAATATTAGATGAAATTAATTACAACTATACAGCAATTCTACATTTTACCGCATCTTCCGGAGTCAATACGTAAGTATCCACCACTCGACCAGTCATCAGGTACGCAAATTTGTAGCAATATATCTTCAGATTTCAATAAAAAGGCATTAAAATAAAACATCATGCAAACTATTTGATAATCGAAAAGTATTAAAATGAACCGACCTTTAGTTGTGTAGTCTCTTCAGAACGAGGCAGTGGCATGCTGACTAATATTTCGCATAATGTTAACAACCTGAAAAAAAATATATAAAACCAATCAGAACGCCAATTTAACAGCTTAAAATACATACTCGTATATATATATAAAATGATTACGCACGATTTATTAATAAAAAAATATATAAATCTATTGATTGTTCTATTTCTCTTATTTATGTTTATACATTCATCCCTTGTCAACGCGCAGATAGAAACAGTTTGCCATGACACTAAACCAGGGTGCTCCAAGATATTTGTTACAGTTAAAATTATTGTAACATTTCACATCCTTCTCTAACTTAAATTCTTTGAGTTAGAGAAAGATGTAGGTGCAACCCAGGCTAAGGCTGTCAACAATGGCGGTCAAATCATTACAATGGGGTGGTAGTAAATTTAAATACGCGGGATGTGCAGCAGCGTCCTACGACCAAACTACCACCATTGCGATCGCCAATCCAGCTGCCAAGAGTGGCGATTATGGCATATTCTCCTCTAATGATACACAACACTGGTGTGGGCGCCATTGGGGAGGGCTTTGTCCAACAGTGGAACATCTTTCGGCTGGAATGATGACGATGATGATTATAATTTGACTTAAACAAACCTGTCTTCAGAAACGCTGACGGCAATTTTCTGCAGTTCACCTCTTATCTTAATCTTGGGTAAACGAGGGTCGTCGGTGATTAAACACTTGTCTATTTGTATGAGTAGGTTAGTGGGTTGCAGCAAATGTAGCGTAGTAGCCTCATTCGACGCTATTGCTGTTTGCCAATCTTCTGTAGCAGTTGCGACAACAATCTATAAAGACGCAAAATACATTAACTTTTTTATAATGTATCTTCACGCCAAGTCCCTAACGGGGTAGGCAGAGAGTGTAGAGCGCCAGACATCCCGGTTCTGACAAACCTCTCGTGCCTCGTCTACCTTCATCATTCTCTTCATACATGCACGCCGATTCCTAAGACTTTTGACCCCACCATCAGACAGAACTCGACCTATTTGGTCATGGTAGGTCAGTCTTGGTCTTTCTGGGCCTCTGCAACCATTCACATTCGCATTGTATATCTGTTTAGTCATTCGCTCATTCGACATTCTTTCTATATGCCCGAACCATCGGAGCATGCCTTTTTTCATTTTTACACCGATTCTATCATTCACACAAAGTCTCTTTCTTACATCTTCATTACGAACGCGATCGGTGAGTGATACACCGCAGATCTTGCGCAAAGATCTCATCTCGACCGCGTTCAACTTACTTTCATGCTCTTTCCTGCATACCCAGCTCTCGCTTCCATATAAAAGCGTTGGAGTAAGTACAGCATTATGTACGGCTAGTCGAGCCCGCTGGCTGAGATGTTTCGATTCTAGCAGCTTACCCAACGCTCCATTCACGCAATTCCCAGCAAGCACTCTTCTTTCTATGTCAGTGGTGTACCTACCATCCTTGCTAAAAGCACATCCAAGATATACAATTTCATCAACCTGTTCTAACACTGCATCATCTACTACTACCCTTGCATTTGTTCTCTGTTCATCTCTTTCAAATACTAATACTTTCGTTTTATCCACATTCAATTTTTATAGAAATATTATCAAACTTTTTTATAATATTTCTATAAAAATGAAATATTTCCATTCCATTTGCTTTAATTTTTTCCCAATCTTTAAGAAGCCTGCTACTTTTTGGTAATGGTATTATTGGTGATTCCCACTCAAAATTCAGTCCTTTAGGCCTAGTATAATTTAGGCGATATTTTTCGATTAAAAGAAAAAAGTAATTTCACGCGTGTAATTCCCGAAGGGGTTCAAGCAAACACCTACGATTCGCCGATTACGTTTTGGTCCATGTAAGGCGAGCCTGATGCCATCTCCGGGCACATTACCAAACTCCGAGGTACTGGAAAACTTGCAGAAAATGGAAAAATCCCAATAGAACCAGAGATAAAGGATTTTACACCGTTATCTCTGATAGCCCGCGACCCGGAAATCGGACCCAGGATCTCCAGCGTAGTGTAGTAGTAGTGGCCTGCTACCACTAAACAACTGAGGCAGTAAAAGGAAAGAAAAAAAAATTTTTGGACGTGTGTAGGCGGCTCGTCTTTTACTTCTACTTCATAGGACAATTGGCGAGCACAAAGGGCTCAATAAATTTACACATATCGGATTTTCGGGTTAGACCATTGTGGGAGGACTCATTAGACATATGCGGTTAGGGACGGTGCAACTTTCGCTCTAGTCATCGGTTGGTAAAAAATTTAAAAAAACTTTTATTTGGACGTAAACAAGTAAATGTGCTAAATATCATATTAATAAAAATATGCTAACATCGAATAAGTAATGCGGATAATTTTTGTATGTAATAGTATGTATGTATCTTCACGCCAAGTCACTTACGGGGTGCGCAGAGAGTGTGGAGCGCCAGATATATGTGAATAGTTTAGACTATTAAGTACATACATTGTAATGAACTAACCGGTCGACTACGGGATGTCGCACCCCAGACGGCCGTACCTGCATCTCGGTGAGGTTGAGCATCATCTTGTCGTAGCTGTGCTCGAGGATCTCGGTCAAGATGTCGGCGTCGGGCCGGCCCTCGCGGTGCAGGCGCGCCACGTCCAGCTGCCGCGCGCGCCCCGCAGACTTCACGCTGATCGCACCCAACTTCACCACTGCACACGACTCCGTTCTACGTAAACGAACACATATTCATGACTTATGCCCCGTTTTCACCATCTACTTCTACTTTAGAGAGTCCCTTACAAAGATAAGTGGCGGATTTTGTTTTCACGTTTAACGCGGGGTACACCTAACTCCCTTAAAATTAGGGGCCCGATATTCGGCATGTTAGCGCTAAGTGACTGTCCGAAGTTGTCTTAACTGTCATACGAAAAAATTGGAAGGTTATCCAACCAAAATGGAGCAATAGCGCATTGCTATATAGCCCGATAAATATTTATGTTTTCGTTTTATTTTTAAAACCCACATATATTAATATATATAATAATAAGTATGTAGTTTAGTTGCGTTTTGCATTTTTTCGTATCGAAAAACATTAATCTTTATCTATTTGAGAATAAAGTGCAAATAATTAACATTATCGATAAAATTTCAATTTTCTAAACACTACCTTATAAAAAAATCTGTCACCTATGTAGGTGGTCCCTTAATAGATGTCACTTAGCTTGGTGAAAATCAATTTAGGTATTCGACCGATTTAGAGGCCTCCATATCTTAGGGGACCCTTACATAAGGGACGTTTGAGGGTTCGATGGTGAAAACGGGCATTAATGTCCTAAATCCCCTAGATAAGGCAAGGGGCGTCCACAACATGGAGAAACACTCTCCATGTTGTTCGGTCTTGGGCTTCATGCTTGATTTCGCCCCACGACTATAGGAATATGTATATGATCCTTTCGCAGAGATCTTAAAAACAGTAGCAGTATGGATGGGCAATACTAAATTTTAAACCATAATTATTTTCAATAATAAGCAATCACTAAAAAAATCTGCCTACCCTTAATGGGACTTGTAAACTCACCCTTTGTACTTTCCAGTTTGTGGCACGATGATATACGACGCGGCAATATCAATGTCCAAATCAATAAAAGTGTGATGATGGACAGCATATTGCATGCCTAGAGCTGATTTTTCTTTCAAATCTGATAATTTATTTTCTGCTGCTGCTTGTAATCTGTAATTCAGTAATATAGTTTAATAATTGATAGCAAATTGAAAGCGAATTTTCAAAAAAACTCGTAGCATGCAATTTAATAAAGGTACTACCACACTGCGGACAATGCCAAAATTGCATACAAACGCTGAATTTGGTCTCTATTACACAGCATCAATCAGTGACGTGTATTTACACTTGCACCTGTGTGCGTAGCACGTAGAGAATACCAAACGTTGCCCATAAGAGGGGAGGAGGTTGGGTGAGGCGGGGAAATCGAGCGGGACGTAGAAGTGTCCATTCTATACGTAGCATTATTACATATTCTCTAGTATACTACTAAAATTTTGTTTCATTTGTTTACGAGACAGCACGTAGGAAGAAACGAGACAAAATTTATGGCGGTTCAGTTTAGATTCGCAATAAAAGTAGTAGTTTCTTTTTCAAACTCACGTGGTCAAAGCCGTAGATTCGGTGGGTGGTTTAAACACGTTAACAATTTCGATAACAGTTTGTGCGTCATATACAATTTGTAACGGTCGCGCCAACACTTTGACACGTTGGTCACATTTACCATCTGAAACAATGTGATTTTCAAAGTTCGTGTTGTTACTTCATAAATACGTTATGAAGTGTAACTTCTTTAGCGACAGTAAAAAGAGACAGACATATAAATTCATAAGATTTAACGTGGGAGAAAATGAGATAGGAAGAATATGTGTAATACATAGCTTGAGTTTTTGAAGGTTCTACTTCTACACACGAATTGCACACGTTTTTAATTAATGATTATGGTGGCATTATCAGTATAAATCATCAGATCACGTGGATGGTAAGTAAATACTGCAGTCTATATACATTTACACGAAACCAGAGGTCATAAGGCAGATACATTTTCACCTTTAAGGTCCAATTTGTTTTTCTTTTGTGATAGTTATTATGGGACCATCAAACCGATGTACAATAGTGCTTGACACTGCCATTTGGCATAAATACATTATACATAGATCGAGGTAACGTGGTGGAGCCGGTGCAGTAAAGAGTAATGCAATGGTAGGTAGTTTTTCAGACTTTTTTCGATTCTTCTACTGATGTACGGCTGATATTCTTCTATACTCTCTACGGAATCACATTCAGACCTTTTTGACATAAAAACCTGTTTTTTTTTGTTGGTACATATTTTCACCGAATTCTGGAGCGGTTGAACGATCGGTCATATTCATCTTAATTAGCGGAAACTTTGTACGATCACAAACAATCTTACCTAAAGGATTTGTTTCGAAGATCACATTTAGTAGGTTGACATCATGTGTAACCTCCTTCGACGTAACCAACTGCGGTTCAAATTCTCCTTGTCTCACACCAGACACGGTGAATGCTCGCATTTGGACATCGACTCTGCAATCATACATAAATAAAATTGTAGTCATAACCCTACATAAACATACATTACGCTACTTTAAGATCTTTAATATTTAAAGACGGTGTAGATTTAAGGAATTTAGGTGAAATCCAAAGCATCTTAGCTGACCCTTTGAGTGATATTAGTAAAATGCTTTGCAATGGTAATATTATTAATTCTTGATTAGGCGACATTAATTAGCAACCACGGGGCTGGTATAGTCAAACGACGACTCAAAGTCCCTAATAAATAATAGACACAAAAAAATTAATAATAAACATACATTATAAATATTATTTTACAGAATTTTACTCTTTTCTTCTGAAGTGACTTCTTTTTTGTCTATTAAATAATCGACTACTTCACATTTCTTAATTAAAAAAATATTCAATGGTCGATTTATACAGAACTCCGGTGCCTTTTCTATCATATCCCCCAGTTCATGCACAACTGGGGGGATATGTCTTAATCGCCACGGTTGGCATGCAAGTTGTCAATCACAGGATGCTTACTGCCCATCGTGTGTCATTGCACTATTGGAATTGAATACGGTTTGACCGCCATTGGTCGGTTGCCTAACTGGTTAAGCACTACGGGCGCGGTTGGGTAGTATGGTGGGTGACCACTAGTAGCAAATAAAATGCGTGTTTCCGTCCTTCGGAGGGCACGTTAAGCCGTCGGTCCCGGTTGCTATCGATGGATAGCAGTCGTTAAACCTTGTCGGAGGCCATAAGGGCGGTTTGAAAACATCCGACAGCGGGTTGGCCACTAACCCACCCACCTCCACCAATCCGCATTTGGAGCAGCGTGGTGGTAAGCTCCAGGCCTCCCCCCAAAAAGGGGAGAGACTCGTGCCCAGCAGTGGAACGTATAATGGGTTGCCATTATTATTATTATGTCTCTCGTCAGCACGGGGTCCAATTTGAACCCCGGACCTTTGTCCGGCTTGCGCGGGGACATGGGGGGTCCAACACGTAGTCGCTACCCACCAACAGCTCGCCACAAGCTGCTCTGCCCCCTAATAATTATTATTATTAGGCGGCGGTGGAGTCGTCACATGTCGATGTTGAGCGTGCATGAATGCATAAATTATACACTACTAATGGCCGAATACTCAAACGTCACTCAATTTTAAGCAACCCTCAAATATGCGCTATTTCTATCGTTTGAACGTGTTTCATAAAGACAGAAGACTTTCAAGTCCCACTTAGATTTAAGTGACGTTTGAGTATTTGGCCCTTACTCACTCACTCTTCGTGGGAAATATAAGTGCTTTTTTTATGTAATGGAAGTGGTAAACAAGCATGCAGTTCACATTGATTTTAAGTGATGACTGCAGCCTATAGACACCTACACAAAGACCAAGGTCAAAATGCAGATGCATTACCACTTCTGAGGCCTAAGGTGTTATGCTTCTGTGCCGGAAATTACAAGGACGTACATTACCACCTGACCGGAACACGATAGTGTTGAACACCACCATTTAGCGTCAAGTATATTAGGTAATGCGGTGGTGCCTACGCCCACGAGCTCCGTCACTAGAGCTCTACCACCAGTAAAAGGGCTCTAACACCAGTAAGTGCTATGTGCCAGTTAAAAATACATAGAATCTTGAAGCTCAAATAACTCACCTAAGAGCATTAGCACTGGGCCGCTGCTTCATATCGACCTCGACATTATCAACGCAAGCCCGCAACACCTCACACACATCATTGACCGCGACCTGCAACCTGTCCAGACGGAAGTTGGTCTCCATTGCCACGTACTCGGCGGGCAAATGGAGAGGTGCCGTGTTCTCTTGGTAGTCGATAGCGCGGAACAACTTCTCCTTTTCGTCGGCTGTCATCGCCTTTTCGAACTGTTTCACTGTAAGACAATTTTGGTTGGGTTATAGAAGTAGCAGTGTGATAAGTATCCAACAAGTTTTTTTTATGTAATGGAAATGGCAAACAAGCATGCAGTTCACATTGATGTTAAGTGATGACTGCAGCCTATTAGACACCCACACAAAGACCAAGGTCAAAATGCAGATGCGTTACCACTTCTGAGGCGTAAGGTGTTATGCTTCTGTGCCGGAAATTACAGGGCCGTACATTACCACCTGACCGAAACACGATAGTGCTGAACACTACCATTTAGCGGCAAGTATATTAGGTAATGCGGTGGTGCCCACGCCCGCGAGCTCCGTCACTGGAGCTCTACCACCAGTATAAAAACTAAGTACTTAATGTTTTCCGCAACTTTTCGCCCAATTGCGAACTTTATCTCAAAATATATTAACAATGGCCAATCCCATCCGGATTATTCGAATAGAATGTAACACGTCGGGAAATGCTCATGCAGAAGAGGTGACATCATCAAATTGAAAGGGATGGCCTCTAAGGTAGAATGACATACGGTGCTCAACAATAAATATTGCACAACGAGCCTAGGAAGGAGAATTCGGCTTATTTCGGGTCTGTAGAGCGTAATCTCTTTCGCACTGTACTAACTTGACGTTTGTCGACCATTTTGATCAAGTTTTGACCAATACCGGACTGTCAGTGCTTACGTAGGCAGTGTGCATCCGAGATAACGCTCTACGAATTCGAAACGAGCCGATCATCTATTTCGCAGGCTCGATATGCAATATTAATTATTGAGTACTGTAAATATCTAAATGTATACATACAATAAGACTGTATGTACTGTAACTGGACTATATCTGTACGTAAGAAAAGTTAAAAATAAAAAATATGAAGGACCAGTAGATGCCAAAATAATGTGTGTTTTTATTTTGCATGTCTGTACGTATGCACGCGCATCGCAGAAAAACTACTGAATTAAATTAGGAACGATTTTCACAGTTGTACTGCTTAAGGTTTAACTGAAAAACTGAAGCACATATTTATCTTCATTCACCTCATAGAACTTTAGAAATATACAATACATTGTGCTAAGCCGGGGCGGATTGGTAATAGACAATAACTTACTTATGGCGACGCCTTCACTGAGCTCCTCGTCTTTGGAACCACCGCCACCCCACCAACCGCTGAACCAGCCGCGGGATTTCCTCGCTTCTTCCTCAAGCTTCCCTAGTCTCTCGACCTGAAATCATTAAACAAACGAAGTTGTTTTGTAACAGGTATATTTATACACATTTGAATAGGGTTGGTATACCCTACCTATCCCTCAAACTAGTTATACATAATTTATTGTCAAAAATCTTAGGAATCGGCGTGCACGTATGAAGAGAATGATGAATGTAGAAGAAGGGTCAGAACCGGAATGTCTGGCGCTCCACACTCTCTGCCGACCCCGTTAAGGAGTTGGCGTGAAGATATATACAAACATTTTTTTATTTTATGTACAAATCAATGGAAGGAACTTGCCATGATTGTTTATATGTATAAAATTGTTATTATTAATTACCTCAAATTCTATCCTCTGTCGGATAACCACCAAATTAAGCAAATCCAGTGTTTTCTCGGCTTTATCCAGTACAATCTGCTGATCCACGGGTACTTTACCCTTATTACTGAGTTTGGTCTGATAAGCACCGGCGTAGTCCTTGCAAAGTTGTCTGTGAGCGAGCATGTGTGTCCAGTCCCAGTTCCTGCGTCGCCTGCGTACCTCGTCTTCGAGAATGCAGGTGTAGGCGAAATGCCACCATTGTTTGTAGTGGCCTTTGTAGGTTTTTAAATCTGGACGGTATTTTCTGGAGTAAAAAATTAAGGATTATTATGTGGAATTTTTCAGGACGTGATGAAGAAACGGAACAATTTTCAACAACAACAAGCGGAAGAATTTTCTTCTACTGGAAGACAATTCTTCCACTAGTGCAGTCAGTCAACCGAAAAATGCCGGTCACATCAATCCAATTCCAATGGAAGTGTGCAATAACGCAAGATGGGCAGCAGCGTATTGCGATAAACCTACCGCCACTGGGATCGCCAATCCGCATGCCAAGCGTGGCGATTATGGCATATCCTCCTTATGGGGAGGTTTTGGTCCAGCAGTGGATATCTTTCGGCTGATATGATCATGTGGAATAAAATCACTAGGTGGTGATCATGTGGTGGTGCTAGGAAATCACTGACAGTCGCGTGGTCTCGAAGCAAGAAGGTATTTGTACATTAACCTGGGGTGGGATCGACACTGTAATAGGTCTTAGGTAGATCCAAGGTAAAAACAATCTATGAATAAAAAAATATTGTATTTTGGGTTTCAAACTTTAAAAAAACGGAATTCTTAAAAGATCTCTTGTGCTTATCTGTGTGCCTGTCTGTATGTTCGTATCAAAGCCATTTTTGCTTTAAAACTACTGCGATTGATACACATTTGCATCATACTATATAGTATTTGTGGTACACATGTGTTAATGACTCTGAAATTTGCGAATAAATAAATTACAAATATGGGAACCACTTTGGAGATGAAAAATTAGAAATTAAAAAGAAATGCGCATATTGTGTCAAATTTCAGATAAAACGATAGAATCCGTAGAAAGGCGAAAATTGTTTTCAAATAATATTGCTTTGACTTTATCAATTCAAATTCATTAATTCAATTCAAATCAATATCAAATTTTGAAAATGTACGCTTTATAAGATTTCCGACTGTTATTTTTTTTAAATCATCTGACGGTTTTGCAAAATATCCTGGCTCTGTAATTTCCGGAACAGAGGCGTTATACCTTAGCCCTTCAGGAGTGACGATGCATATACATTGAAATCTGGTTTCATGTTGATATTTATAGGCTACAATATTACTTATCATCAATGTAAACTGTACGCTTGTTTCTACTACTTCATGACATAAAAAAAAATATGAAGATTATATTTTTACCATTGTAACGTTTTCTATTCTTTCTTTCATTTTTATGCCATTCGCTAATTTATTAAAATTCGGGTTAATTTGTGGATAGTAAAGGTCAGATATGAAATAAAATGCTAGTTGAAACCAACATTATGATTCTATTAATAGGATAGGCTGCGCCTTTTATGCTTTGTATCAAGGTTTTTCGGACGTTATCTAGTGTTCGACCGTTGAATACATTATTAGTTTGACTATAACTATATCACATAAAATGGCCTTCACAAGTAGGTATATAATAAGGTTTGTATGAAAAACAATGCTTTTAGTTACAAATATTCCGATATAATAATCATACTTCTATATAACAGGATCATTGTTCACTTTAAGTATCTGTACAGTCAATTACATATGGTGGAGTACAAAACCATTTCCATGAAAATAAATAAATAAAAAATCGTTGATTTCTCTCTCACACAGAAAAATACATAATCAGATCTTAAACTAGGTATTACATGGATGGGTAGGTGTATCTGTGTGAGAGACTGGTATCTGCACTAGGGGTACCTGTATGACAGATTACCAGCCTCTCCTAACTCTAGATAAGCAGGAGCTCAAGTAAGTGTAACTACGTTGATTTGTAGTGCGAAGTGTGAGATATAAAGAGACACTTATAAATATAAATAAAGCGAGTAAGTAAGCTTGAGTTTGTTATCGTACAATATAGTCGCTATAACAAAATACATACAGTGTAGCTTTTTATCTGTTGTTGACTGTACATGCCGAACTGCTAACAAAAATTCGTTTAGCGAAATAGTGTTAGAATGAATGAAGTGGCGCCAATTTGCAAACTTAAACATACTACAACTTGCAATTCGAAATTTGCTTTATCCACACAAATTACTTGATTAAACATTGTGTTTACTTGGCAATTTGTAAGCAATACTCATTAGTTTAATAAATAATATTTGCAATACACACCTGTATGGAGCTCCTTTGCTCATTCTGTCCATAGAGTCGGCTAGTAACATCATATCTTGGTACTGGGATTTAGTCAAACTAACAGACAGTTGCTCCATGTGTAAGCTCAATATAACTTTCGGTATGCTAAACTTTGGTGTGTCCCCTTCTGGTTTGGGATTTAGTTTTAATTTGGCGGTTGCATTTATTGGACCCAATGCTGAAAGTAAGTAAGGTAAGGTGAGATTTACCCTTTTATTCATAAATAAAAGTAAAGTGTTCCTAATCCCTCTTTTATCTCTTTCTGTCTTACGCAATTGACAATGCGACTGACAAAAGCAAAGCATATTATATATAGGTCTTATGGATAGCATAGGTACAATTTATCTTTGCTTATGAATAAGGGAGTTAGTTCGCTGTAATAATATATGCATAGGGTATTAATATGATTATCTTTATGCAATGTTGGTGGCAAACTAGCTCGCAGTTCACAAGTATAAATGTAGTATGGCTCCGTAATAACTATCACAGAGACATAACAACTAAAGTCTCAGGGGTGACAACGCATCTGCATTTTGCTTTCTGTTTTTTTTTTTGTTTAGTTTTTATAGGCTGCAGTCATCACCTACATAACAAAACTTTCGTTACATTAAAAAATATATGGATGGTAAGTGAATACTGCAGCCTATTCCCCATCTGGAATACTGCTCTCATTTGTGGGCGGGAGCCCCCAAGTACCAGCTTGGTCCACTTGACTCCCTACAAAAACGCGCCGTTCGTATTGTTAACGATCCGGGACTTACAGACAGGCTCGAACATCTGAGCCTGCGCAGGGATATTGGTAGTCTGTGCGTGTTATACCGTCTCTACAATGGTGAGTGCTCTGTCGAACTGTTCGACATGGTGCCACCGTCTCTTTTTCTACACCGTACTACCCGCCGTAGAGAGAAGTTTCACCCTCACCGACTGGACACCTGGCAGTGCTCAACGGTGCGGTTTTCTCGTTCGTTTCTGCCCAGAACGTGTAAATTGTGGAACGAAATTCCCTCTGAGGTGTTCCCTCGGTGCTACAATATGGGGTTCTTCAAAAATGGCGTCAAAAGAGTCCTTCAGGGCTGGCAGCGCGTTGGCAACTCCCCTGGTGTTGCAAATGTCCATAGGCGACGGTGACCACTTACCATCAGGTGGCCCGTCTGCATGTCTGTCAACTTAATGACAAAAAAAAAAATCTAGATGATGCGTTATCATCCCTGAGTTCCAAGTTGTTTTACCTTCGTGAAACTTATTTCGAGTGTATAGTTTACCATCAAACCGGAACGCGATAGTTCTAAATAGAAGAGATAGTAAAATAAAATTTTACACAATATCAAACGTTATAAACATTGTCTGCGATTTGTGTGTAAGAATATCTCAAGTAGTGCAACATGTGGTCTCAAACCACCAAAACCGCCGAATCGATCAGCGAATTTCATCCAGTTATAACCAAGGACAAACGCGTTATTAAACGTAATTCCACTCAGTAAAGCTAAAAGCTTTGAAAACTGTGTTAACAGTTATGCAAAGACTAAAAAACGAAACGAAAAATCAAACAAATTAATTGCATCCGGTATTGAAGTTGTTTATAATTAGCACAATTACCGTATTTGTAAGATGTAGGCTGAGATGATTTCGTCGCAATCTCTGTTTGCAGTCGAGTCTTTATATCTTGCGTGCTATATTTTGCATATAAATCTGTCGCTGGATTCCAGTATATGGCTAAACCCTCTAGGTTTAAGATCTGTTGACAGGATACATGAATATTGTATAAACGTAACGTAAATTCACGCCTGTAATCCCCGAAGGGGTTGGCAGAGGTGCATGCATTCAAGCATACATGCAAACACCCACGATTCGCCGGTTACGTTTTTGATCTATGTAACAGGTGGCGAGCCTGTTGACATCTCCGGGCACATTACCAAACTTCGAGGTACTGGGAAATTTCCAGAAAATGGAAAAATCCCAATAGAACCAGTGATAAAGAACTTTACACCATTATCTCTGTAACCCCCTACCCGGGAATCGAACCCGGGACCTCAGCGTGGTAGTAGTGGCCTGCTACCACTAGGCTTACGAGGCAATTAAATACTGTAATATTGTATAGTAACATGAATTTGAAAAGCAACATAAAAAGATAAATTCAGTGCAAAAACATGCTTCTCGTAGTATCGATGCATGTAACGTTTTGAAAATCCAAAAATAGTGATCATCTCAAGAACGAGTATGAGTGGGTATGAATTCGCAAAATTTTCGCAATTTCTTTCCTAGGCTAGCATAAAAAAAAATAATAACGTCGATACAATAGACAGTCGGTCGAGCTAGTGGTAAAAGCGAATAAAAGCGAAAGATCACTTTTATTCTAGGTCACATCACGAAATCTCAGGAAAAACAAGTGCTAGGAGTTTCAAAATTTGCATGGAAGTTCTTTTTAGGACAAGGAGGAATTTACGAAATTCGACCTCTGAGGGTGTGTTTTTGGGATCGATAGTATTTATGAAACAGACTCGGCAGGGTCGGTTTGAGGCAAAATAAACACTTTCGCAACCCTATACTCGGTAACGATAGGTAACATTGCATCCGTGCGAAGCCGGGGCGAGCCCTAGCGGCTCTATGATATAAAAACCAATCACCACATGCGTACAACTTACTTTGAAAATTTTAGTGACAGCTTCCTGAATAACTGTCTGTTTCCAGTTTTCATCAGTAGTGTGAACAGAGAGATTGTGCAGAGTTATACCAAAAGAGAACGGTGCTTTAGGGTTGGTGATGCTGTCCTCATAACGTATGTGAATATCTGTTATTTTGAGTTGCACATTCTTTATGATTTGGGTCACCAATTTCTCCACAAATGTCTCGTCTAGCTTGTTTTGATCTGTGAATGAATAAAAGTGTGTGATTCATGTCGTTATTAATCTGTTGACACTGATATCGTTTTAATTGTCACGAGGATGATAATAGGTTGGGGAAAAGGTTTCTTCGCATTTTTTAAGATAATTCAAAACATTTTTTAATATAGTTTATTTAAATTTAACTAAAGTATGTATGTACCATTTTGTTCGTTAACCTTTTGCCATCTTGTAGGTAGGGACATGATCCTATTGCTATAAAAATTTTGGAACTTCTCGTCAAAATACCGCGACAAGTGGATTTGGCAGTCCTCTCGTGATGTTAACCTAACATTGCATAAAGAATTCTGAAGAGACCGAAACAGGTGGAAATCTGAAGGTGCAAGGTCAGGACTATACGGCGGATGCATTAACACCTCCCAGCCAAACTCTCTTAATTTTTGCTGAGTGGCTATAGATGTGTGAGGTCTAGCGTTATCATGATGAAACACCACACCCGTTCTGTTGATCAATTCCGGCCGCTTTCTCTCAACTTCTTGCTTTAATCTCATCACTTGTTCGCAGTACTGCCTGGTGGTAATAGCTCATAATGAATAATGCCCTTCCAATCCCACCACGCACACAACATCACCTTATTGCGAGTTAACCCGGGTTTCGCCACAGTCTGTGAAGCCTGACCGGCCTTTGACCACGACCTTTTTCGCACGTTCTTGTCGTACGTGATCCACTTTTCATCACCAGTTATCAGCTTCTTCAAAAATGATTCGGTTTCATTACGTCGTAATAAAGAATCACAAATGAGTACACGGTTCATTAGGTTTCTTTCAGTGAGCTCGTGAGGTACCCAAATATCGAGCTTTTTTTTTGTACCCAGCATTTTTCAAATGCGCCAAAACTGTTTTGTGATCAATTCTCAGTTCTTCAGCTACGTCGTAACTACTGATATGTCGATCTTGCTCCACTTTTTCAAAAATGGCATCCATTTTATCCGTTATAGGGCGACCAGAGCGAGGTGCATCTTTGACATCAAAATTTCCGGATGAAAACGCTTAAACCAAATTTATGCTACTCTCACAGACACTGCACTAGGTCCATAAACATCGCAAATATTTTTCGCGGCTTGCGTTGCATTTTTACCTTTTTTGTAGTAAAATTTTAAAATGTATCGAATTTCTTCATTAGATTCACTCATCTTGATAGTACGAAAAACAAATGAAAATCACACATTTGCCTAATTTAAATTTCGAATTATTTTCTTTAAAATTATTTAACTTTCAATGATACCAAAACCAGCCAGATACAAATACTACAGCCAAAGAGATTTTATTACAAGTTCATACATACTATAATGCGAAAAGACTTTTTCCCCAACCTATTATTATGCCATGTGATACATGCAAACCTGTTAACTTTAATAATGTCGCAAATAATAGGGTAGAAATGGATGAGGATATTTTGTAAGTCGAGTTTCCGCGAGGGAACTGGGCCGTGCTTCGTTCGTCATACGTCTGAAATGAGCATCTCTGACTTGCGTTTACGGACCAGTCAGCAAGAATAAATACCGCAACAAATCAAGCTAAAAGGTAAGCCATGGTACACAATTGTACTGGAGGTCGAACTTGTGAAGCTGGTAGAAAGTTGTACGCTCATAACGTTGACACCCACTCCGAAACCAGCTCCGCACCTCTACACACCTCTAGCCTAACTCCAATGTTGCCCACTGGTTGACCACAATTTCGCCATCAAACCCTCGGTTGACTGTGAAGTCTAGTAGGCGCGAGTCACTACACACTACCTGCCTAGCTTATAATAGGATATGTGAAATATCGAACAAAGGCAGGTGCCGAATCTAACCCAGCCCAGACATCTATCTACCCTTCGTAACATCATCACCATCCATAGCAAAAATTTGGCTGGACAAATTGAACACTGCAAAAGCCCTGAGTGTTTTGCGGGGTTTCTGTATTAACTGAATTTAACTGATACTATCCGAGAGAAAATTCGCTGATTGCTATTCATTATTATTATTTTTTTTTTTATGTTATAAAAGTGGTAAACAAGCGTGCAGTTCACATTGATGTTAAGTGATGACTGCAGCCTATAGACACCCACACAATGACCAGAGGTCAAAATGCAAATGCGCTGCCACTCCTGAGGCATTAGGTGTTATGCCTCTGTGCCGGAAATTACAGAGCCGTATAAAATTAGATATTAGATATACATTATGAAATTAGATATAAAGTTCTCGAAAGGTAATGTAAATATTGAATCCATGCCCACGAGTATGTAACAAATGGGGTTCATATACCCCGAGCACCAAGACGCGTTGCAATAAAAAGTATACCTATGAGTAGGTATGCTGATAAAGTTATGTATAACAGAAAAGCACTTAAACTTTATCAGATAAGTGAACACAATGCAGTTATTGGTATTAAATGTTGTGGAGTCTTACAACTAGATAAAATTATAATTGAATGGACAACTTTTGGCCTTAGGTCTAATTTTATTTGGATGACTTTAAAGCAACAGGATAAGTATGGTTATCTTGTCACACACATGGTGCATTTGTCGCAAACAGAATTTAGGAAATCATGCTCATTACTTGCATAAGTGTGATTTTAAGTTTTGATACCTTTCATGAATTACAAATTGTCGTATCTAATTCTGGGAAGGGTCATGTCTCCTACCACACCGCGGACACTCCAAAATTCCATACAAACGCTTAATTTGGTCTCTTTTTCACAGACATTAATCAGTGACGTACATCAATCAGTGACGTGTATTTACACGTGCACCTGTGTGCTTAGCGCGTAGAGATTACCAAATGTCGCCCATAAGAGGTTGGGTGAGGCGGAGAAATCGGGTCGAAGTGTCCATTCTATACGTAGTATTATTACATACTCTCTGCTCCTACTCTCGCCCTCAAGGACCGCCACTAATATCCTACGGGGGCGAACAACACGCGATGGGTGCGCAATGTTCACCTATGTCACATTTTACTGTATGTTTCTTCGGTGATAAGTTAAAAATCCGGGTAGTTGCACGGAGATCTAGTCACGCACCGCTTCCAAGGTATATCCAAATATCCATCTCTTTTCAACAACAGATTTAGCTTATAACTTTCGCTTTCTAGATGTAACTGAATATTTATAAATGATTTATTACACTCTTTCTATGGGAAAAATAATAAATAATGACTCGTCTGGTTCTGATGTTATTGCTACCCAACGAGTACAACAGTTTGCGAAAAGAACGCCACAAAGTAAAGGTGGATCGTAGTGGTTTTTCACAGTAAAGACTGTTTATCTTCGACGTTTAAAAGCCAGTTTAATTAAATTTCCAACCACATCACAGTTTATTTATTAGATTTGCCGGAGACTACCGCTTCGTTGAGTGCTGACACAATGAAATCTATCTCATTTTTGTGGCAAGGTTCACTTCCGGCACGCTTACGTAATAAGCTTAACAATTAATACCTACTTAAACTATTGATTTCGCAGTCGCTACGTATTTTTTTATATAAATTAATGCTCCAATCTCTTGTTTGCTGGTGGGGGAATTATGGCAGTACTCGTCATTTACGATGAACGATGACAATGGCGTAGACTACCTCATATCATCGATGGTTGATTATGATAAACTGGATCCGATACCATCACATATACAGTCCAAAAATCAGTTTGTCCGTTCAAAGCACGTCGCATCGTCGCGGCTTTCATAAATCAAGCAAGTAGGTAATAGGATAATAACGTTAGAATGCTGTACATACAAAATATAGAATATACAGGTAATAACCGAATACTTAGATGTCTTTTAAGAATTTGTTACTAAGGTTGAGGGATCACTAATCGGTCTTTGAATATCTTTAGTTAGGATATCTTTTTCGGGGTCCGTAAACAAATGGCCATAAATGGAACCCTTATAGATTCGTCATATTTGTCTGTGTTTCTATCCGTACGTCCATATGTCACAGTCACCTTAGCAGAAAGAATTAGGTCTACCTACATACTTGAAACTTGCAGTAGGTAGGTTCTGTAAACCACTTTATGATTTTTTTATAAAAATAAATAAAAATTATGGGTTGCATATTTGGAATTGAATCTGAAATTATTTTTTATCCATCAAACCTGTATGTGCGGGTATTCTGAAAGTCTGACGTTTGAAAGATAGGCATTTCCCATGTGGTAAAATGAGACCTTTCTTACCTTACCCTTTCTAACTTTTAAAATAAGTGAGTGAAAAATCTAAAAAAAACTTCATAATATGCTGTAGTATTGCTTCATGAAAACTTTCAACAAAATTTAGTTTGAATGAGATGTTTTTAAGTTTTTGCTAATTAATTAATGTATGTTATTTAATTTCAAAAAATGCAAATTGAACTATCAATAAATATTACTAGCTCCTTTAGCTCTCTTATTAATCTCTCCAGACACGAGAAAAATATGACAATTGAAATTCAATTGTGTCTCGCCGGTGGCCGTACGATCCTTGAAGGATAAGGATCCCTTCATGGACGTGTCCGACTCGCACATGGCCGCATTTTCAGGTAAGCACATAACTTTTAAACAACACCATTACCTTTTTCAGCCTCTTTTTTCTTGGCCTCTTCAACCCTTGCCAGTTCGGCCTGCTTAGCAGCCAGTGCCATTTTCTCTTCTTTTTCAGGGTCATATTTAATTTCGGCATTAGGATTGATAATCAAAAATAGCCGTTCTATTGTTGCTTCCACAGAGGCACCATACAAGTTTTTCCATGGTATTTTAAGCACAAGTTTTCCTGTTGAAACAAATATTATTTTTAGTTACATAAAATTACTAATCAATTCGTGAATTATTTTTACAAATTAATGTATAAACCCAGGATCAATACTCAATGTAAAGAAGACTACTTGAGGGCCTGCGGCACTTATATTCTCATCACCTACGTATTTATGTAGTAGTTCATGTCCTTATAATGTAATATCTTTGAAACAAAGTTATCAGAAAGACAACAAGTCAAGCTACTTCAAAAACCATGACAATAGATAGTTGTATAAAATCAACAATTTTCAAAGTAAACCAAGGAATCTAGAGAATAATTTTATAACTTGATCATTTTACCAACATTTAGGTAATAAGTTTACTTTGAAACTGATTATAAAAGAAAATATTTTCAATGAATAAGATAAAAATAACATTATATCAATCTACAAAGATGGCTTCAATTTAAAAGAATCCAAGGTTACCTACTGAAGCTGTACAATCAAATGAGTTAATTATCACCACATTAAGTACAGGTCAGACAACAGTGACCTTCAGTTTCTGTGTGTGTGAGTCACTAACAAAATCAAGCAGTCTGATTTGAGGTCATGATGTCACTGACTCAATTATATTACTCCATAACAATTGTTAACTTAGGCTCCATTAAATATCAATTATAATAATTCATAAGAAGTGGCATAAAACAAAATGATATCATCTTTTATATATATACATTATGTAGTCTTGTTTGTTGTTGTTTGTTAACAGCATACTGATAAGCCAGATAAGGGATCATATGTTTTAATATAATGTGTTGTACAGTTTTATTTTTATCAAGGGGTAATAAACACAATGCATGTTAACCTGTCAAGGAACGTAAGGCCACCGGCGCCCAGACACAATTGAATTTCAATTGTCATATTTTTCTAGTGTCTGGAGGGTTTACATAACATGGAGGTTTTAAAGAATAATTATGGTTCAAGTTTTTTAAGATATACCTACAACCTTTCAAAATGTAGGATTACAGATATATGATGACCCGGTTGATTTGAAGGGTCGCTCTCTTTGAAGGGTTTCAAAGGTTGGATTCTTGCACTGGGAGAAATATTTATATGGCCTACAGATATTTGTTTAGGGCCTGTGTGTTTGCATCCACGTCACAGGTTTATATAATACCTAATGTGGAGCTGTGAGTGTAAGCATATTTTATTTATTATTATCATATACATTTTAATTATTTTATTTATATTAAATATACGTATTTTATTATAAATATATAAGTAATTATAATATTCAGATATATTAGATAGCGTAATTGTTATAAGATTATTAGTTTTATGTTATTCCTTTAATTTGTACACCCCGTCTTTTTGTTGTTGATTTAGATCTCTCTAGTTTTAGGTTGCCTGGAAGAGATCACTTTAAGTGATAAGGCCGCCTATTGTGCATATTTTTAATTTTGTTTTGTTTATTATTTGTCCTAAAGTGTACAATAAAGAGTATTTATTATTATTATTATTTAATTAAATTATTATTAATAATTAACAGTATAAATATTCATAATATTGCTTAAAATAAGTCTCAAAAATTGTAAAATTGTTAACTATGTAAATTTGATATGAAAATGAAATAAACTTATTATTTTTATATATTGTAGACATTAGGTATTAATTGAATGCACATACATTATTCAGCCTCATTATTAGTCACAGAGGAATTATCTTGAGCCCCTACAATGTATGGCCAATAGAATGTGGAATTTGTATGGCCTCGTAATAACTATCACAGAGACATAACATCTAAGATCTGAGAGGTGGCAACGCATCTGAATTTTGACCTCTGGTTTTTTGTGTAGATGTCTATAGGCTGCCGTCTAACATCCATGTGAAATGCAAGCTTGTTTGCCTCACCTTCATTACTTTAAAAATGATACATCAGCATTAAAGCTTATGGTTTGCAAGATTGTTTACAGGCAGTATCCACTTAGGTATAACACAATTCACTTTTGAAATAAAAAAAATATACTGAAACTTGCTCTTCTCAGTAACAAGGCATGCCTGTAACTTAGTTTTCTGGTCCAGCTTACCTGAAGAAGTATTTTTTGTTTTTTTTTTCATCACATTACTAACACTAATCTTGACTAATTTTCCTTTTTTATAAAATAATCTATAATAGAGCAGATCAAGTAATAAATTATAACAAAAAAAAATAGAGAATACTGCACAGACATCCGCATAAAAATCTGAGGTATGAATTAATAATCTCTTGCATTGAAACTGTATGTTGTTTTGCCTATATGTATATAAGGTACAAAACTTTATATTACAAAAATATGCATATTATGTCTACAATATTATCATTTTCTAGACATAGACACAGACCCCTACATTAAGCTCCTACCCAGGAGTTCTATCACCAGTAAATAATAAAGCGGATAAGTTGTTAGAATAACATTCGATAATTTAAAATGCTATTATGTTGAATACCTATGTATAAAAAGTTGCGAATAGTGAACCTATTTCAAAAAATCTGTCAGTAAGCAATAAAATTACCTAGGTGTCCATAAACAGTCTGGACAGGAATGTTGAGTTCCTCAAGGGCATTTTGCTTCAATATTAAGTTTTCCAGCACCACATCGCCTGCAAAACAAAACCCAGGACATAAATAACCGCTAAACGACTCTCAGAGGGTATGACATCACTCCTCTCAATGCAAAAAACTTACCGCCCCATATTCCAAGTTTCAATTGCGACCTGTTTAAATTTTCCACATAGTCCCCTAAAAATCTATTCAAGACGTCCACAACAATAGATTCGAAAACCATTGTGGAATCTCAGAAATTGTTCTATTATTTCGAAATATTTATTTATTTTCAGCACTCATGTCATGGGCAAGGGATCAAACAAATGTACGAGAAACATTTTTCAAACACTAAACTTGTAAAATATATTTTTTCATGAAACTCATTTCACAACTAAGTTTATCATTGCGCACTAAAAATTAATAGAAAATCAAAATATTCCCGCAGCCGATAATTGCAGATCAGACTCCAATTGACATTTGATAAAAATGTGACAAGCTGACAACTCTGACATTGATAACATTGACACTTGTCTACAGATGATCAATACGATGCAATATCGATTTATTAATCGGTGGGTACGGTTCATCACAAAGAAGGAGTACATAAAACCAATAATAGACACTCACAGCCTCACATTATATTGGTATAAATCTGTGTCGTGGGCAGAGCTCCATAATGTTTTGAAAAATATCAAAAAGTTAAATAATGCGATATTTCGTTTGTTATAACTTTTTCATATTTTACACATACAAAAAAACGTAACTTCACGCCGGAGTAGGCAGAGATAAATGCATGCATTCAAGCACACATGCTAACACTCACCGCCTCGCCGGTTACGTTTTGGCCCATGTAACAGGTGACGAGCCTGTTGTTAACTGAGAAATTTCCAGAAAATGGAAAAATCCCAATAGAACCAGAGTTATAGGACTTTACACTATTATCTCTGATAGCCCTCAACCCGGGAATCAAACCCGAGGTTACCGAGGCAGTTTTCAGTAACGTCGGCGTTGGTTCGCCGTTGTCAGGTCAAAATTTTAAAAATTCACAACTGCTGAAATATTTGACGGCTAAACATTTAATCGGATTTGGCTTAGGGTTCTTTTGTCTAACCGGGATGCTATGCAACTGGATACTTTGAATAGCTAGCTTTCTTCTTGTGGTTCAATCGAGCAATCCATTAAGAACGGTTTGGTTCTTTAATGTACCTTTTAAATATGAAAATAAAATCCATTAGGCCTTCTTTTAGAGCTCAAAATGGCGTCTAATCTCAATTTCTATCCAACGGGGTCGTTTTCCGTTAAATAAAGGCCATTAAATTTTGCAGATTAGATAATATCAATACTTAATCTTTCGATTATTTCACCGATTTCCTTATATTAAGGTATGAAAAAAAATATATTTCTATGGAATTCTTCAAAATTTTCGAGTAAAATACATTTGTGGAATATCTTGGCTTTATACAAGTTTGCGAGTAATAGTCGACTATTACTATACTGGAGACCACGGGGCGTGTTCCACCTGTCTCGGTTTGAACGCCGGCTGTAGTGCCGATACAATGTTGCAGCGACGCAACGTCTCATTAACCTTAGCCAGGCATTGCGATCGCTACCTCAGGGAGAAATGCTACTCTGGGTCGGGGATTGAACCTGACCGCCAGTGGTCACATTATTTCATTCTGAGGCAAAACGAAGTTTGCCGGGTCAGCTAGTTCTTCAATAAATCGAATTTCTGCTTTTCTATGATATGTTCCCAGAAGCAGAAATTCGATTTAATGCGCGAATTTTCGCTGTATCATTTTTCTCTCTGTAATGAAGGTGGCAAAAAATCTTTTTTTCTTTTCTGTTTCGGCAGTTCACGTGGATTGAGTGATGATGACTGGAGCCTATAGACATCTAGACAAAAATCAGAGGCCAAAATGCAGATGCGTTGCCACCCCTGAGACCTTAGTTATGTCTCTGTGTACATTAGGTACCATCTTACTGGTGGTAGAGCTCCAGTGACGAAGCTCGCGGGAGTAGGCACCACCGCATTACCTTTACTTGCCGCTAAATGGTAGTGCTCCGGTCAGGTGGTAATGTATGGCCCTATAATTTCCGGCACAGAGGCATACCACCTTAGGCCTCAGGAGTGGTAACGCATCTGCATTTTGGCCTTGGTCTTTGTGTGAGTATCTATAGGCTGCAGTCATCACTTAACATCAATGTGAACTGCATGCTTGTTTGCCACTTCAATTACATTAAAAAAAAATCTAACCGGAATACGATAGTGCTGAACACTTCCATTTGGCGGTAGATAGATTAGGTAATGCGGTGGTGACTGGTGCCTACGCCCTCGAGTTCCTACACTGGAACTCTATCACCAGTAGGTGTAACCACAGACCAACAAGGTGTAACCATACACTGTAAGTACGATTACAAACAATATAACAACTGTCATAAAATTAAACAAACAATATCAAAGCAACACTTTATTCAATAATTCGATTAAGTAGTATTTTCCTAAACTAAACAGTATGTTAACAGATTAAACACGTTCTTCAAAGGTACATTTGACCGAGAACCGTTCCACAACTTTTGCCTGGGAACCTGAGCCCGTATCATGACGTCGTAATTGCAATTCAATTCAGGAACTACCAGGATGTTGTTTCATGTAAGCGCGTATCAACAAACGAGAAAATAAAAAAGCTATAGCAGTTCAGTGTAGTAGGTCCACCAAAGATTTATTATTTAGTGATGTATGTATAAAAACCGTAGTTGTAAGGCGGTTCAGTTTGCCATTCATCTCATCATAACTTATGAGGTAAGACTCATAAGTATGTATCTTCACGATAAGCCCCCACGAGGTAGGCAGAGTGTGGAACGCCAGATATCCCGGTCCTTACGTGCTGCTTCTACATTCAAGACTCGTAAGTTTTATAAATTTACAGTATTTAAGAAAATATACCTCTGTTTTTGGAAACACATTTCTTAGACAAATCTCATTTAGAAAATAATCGGAAATTGATGAAATTACACCTAAAGTTAAGAATTTGAGAAGTCGATACATAATGTATCATACATTGTACTCACAACTACATTTACAACAAAATAGTAACCAACAATAAAAATAATATTAAAACAACAATTTAATCATGGCAATCGTATATTATTATTATTTTTTTTATTTTTTTTTATTATCTCACGATAATTTCATGAAGATTATTGCAAGTAGTGATTTTTTTAATTAACGATCAGTTCTCGATTAAATCAACACTCATTAACTTCTGCATGAATTTGGAATGATATATTAAGTTTATGTTTAATGATCACTCAATACTGCAATATTACATATAACCAGGTAACACACAATTCTAGTTCACATTCAAACAGATACAATATAATATGTATATATTTATAGGAAAAAATCTAAATTGTTATATATTTTTTATATGTATTCACTATGCATTCAGATTATTTTCCCTACATGGAACAAATCGGTTTGACCTACGTAGAACGTATATCTAGTTTATAGGACGTATGTATATCTAAATTGAATACATTTTTTGACATTATGTCCATCAATGTTTATTTCATCAGTAAAAAAATATTTTCTGTACTGTTAACTATTTCAATTAGCTGCCAAAGCGCAGTCCAAATTGCGTCTTAAAATATTTAAAGGGAAAAGGAAAGCAAACATTGTTCTGATAAGAAAGAAAAAATACGTACATAATATTAAAATGTATATTATTCAATAACGACTAAAATTTACATGGTGGCATTTCATTGCCATAGATATTTTAATAAAATAATACTTAGTACATAAACAAAGGAATAGAAAATGGCATTTCAAGGTATAGCAATTTGACATTCATCAATTGTTAATTTACTCTTCACTGCTTTTTACTAATCATTAATTTTCATACAAAAATACATTTATACATATAACAGTCCAATATAATTTATCACTACGACATTATATTTTAATATGCTTTTGACGATATCTTTATATAAATGTATCGTCACGCCAAATCAATTCTAGAATAGACGTTAATGTAATATCTAACATGCCCAACAAGTATTTAAACGAAGCAATAATTTGATTTATATTCTTTACTTGGGGCATTTATATTTTAATCAGTAACCACTAAACACTTTATAAGTACTAAATTAACGAAATAGCATAAAGCAAAACAATAACATACTTTTCTGACAATCGGACAACATAGATACATTTATAGATTTTACAAAAACATAATTACTTTAGGTAGGCATATATTTAATTACTTTCAAGTATGCATTCAAATCCATTTTTCCATGCCTACTACTATACGCGACTCACGATTTTTCTTCGTATCGTTTAAAAGTTATGTAATATGTAAAACAACTAAGCAAGAGATTCTAAAAATGTACAATTAAGAACACAAAAGTAATTGTAATATGAATCGTTAAGGCGGTATAAAAATATTACGCTTATATTTCAATAATATCATTGAATACTTACCACAAATACATTTATTATTTCATATTAGTTTAAAAACTATACAACATCGGCAAATATAGTCTAAATTCAATACATAAGACACAAAGAAAACGAAAATGCGGAAATATAGTCCATAACGAGTACACGACACGTTTTCACAAAATTAAACGTCGTTATAAAATGTGTTTTTATTAAAGAATATTCGTATGTATGTATGTATCTACACGCCAGGTCCCTAACGGGGTAGGCAGAGAGTGTAGAGCGCCAGATATCCCGGTTCTGACAAACCTCTCGTGCCTCGTCTACTTTCATCATTCACTTCATACATGCACGCCGATTCCTAAGACTTTTGATCCCACCATCAGACAGAACTCGACCTATTTGGTCATGGTAGGTCAGTCTTGGTCTTCCTGGGCCTCTGCAACCATCCACATTCGCAAAGAATATTTAAATTATAAATTTTGGTATTATCTAATTCATTTACTGAAAATAACCTGGTATTCCGTATACCTATTCCACCTCGTATTTAAAAACATGTGAAATAAAACGAAGTGAAATATTTGTAAACATATTTCATAACTCTGTGGAGAACAATATTACGAAAAGTATACATAATTCAAGAAGGTACAGTACTCAACAATCAATATTGCACATCGAGCCTGCGAAAGAGACGACTCGACTCGACTCATTTCGACTTCGTAGAGCGTTATCTCTGTTGCACACTGCCTACGTAAGCACTGACAGTCCGGTATTGGTCAAAACTTGATCAAAATGGTCGACAAACGTCAAATAAATACTGTGCGAAAGAGACAAGACCCAAAATAAGCACAAGTCTCCTGCCTAGCTAGATGTGCAATATTTATTGTTGAACTGTAACATCTTTTCATAATTCTCCATTACGCGAAATAGAGAAACCGTCGCCGTCGCACTTCTACGTCAAATCAAAGAAAAGATATTCCACAATAAATTTAAATATTATTTTTAACTTACAAGATCCAGCTTGTGAGAAGATTTTTCAATTAAGCTTTAGATATTTTATATTTATAAGTATGAGATATCTCAAACCACAGGGGCGACGGGCAATTGATCGTAGACGTAGTGCCTCTAGTTCTACATTGACTTCACATTTCTATAGAAAATTTCTTGAACGCAATTACTATAATTCCCGCTAGGAAAATATATTGGGGACTTTGGAGCCGAAAGTACTTTGAAAAACGTATATATTATTTGCATTCGCGGTTTGATTTGGAACGGTCGTATTACAGCGGCGGTTTCAATGAACAGAATTGTGAATATACGTCACGTATACCTACATGGCGCTACCTAAGCGTTCTGTTATAGTGAACGAGTTTCTGCGTGTACCTGCCAAACATCTGCAGATATTCCTCAGTCCTGACTTCTGGCCCGAAGGCGTAGTTTTCCGATGATTCTGGAAGGCGAAACGTACGCCTCGATAATAGTGTGTGTGAGATTGGTGATTAGTTCTAGAGAACAACGCATCCTACGTCATCGTGTCTACGTATACGCGCTACACCTTCCATTTGCACCGGCCATTATCAGATGTTAAAACCGACAGCATCTTAATTTGGCCCCCAAATAATGTTCAAGGTATTTAAATCACGTATAATTTTACACCAATTGGAATATAGTTTTGAATAAGTTTACACCAATATTCATGATGCATGCCCCTGTATACAATCAATGGATACACAAAATCAATCAATAGTATATCTTTTCATTTCATGGACTATAATATCACTCGAAAAAACCTATCTATGGTTATATCTAAGTTTTTTTTTTAGTTAATGCTAGTTTAATTTAATTGTAAATATAATTTATTATGCGGTTGGGGTGTAAGGGGTCTCAACCAACACCATCGAGACTCAAGCCAACCTCACCTGCACGTGGTGCACCCTGCTACACAACAAATGAGGCTCTGACGACCTGCCAACACGCACTGGATCAGCGTGGCGGGTTATGGTCTAAACCCCTCCAAGATGGAAATGCAGACGAGGAAAAGGCCCCAAGTGCCCGGCGGCTCCAGGAGCAAAACCGGCGTAGACGGGCGCTGGTCGAGCTCTGGAGCCAGGGGTGCTAAGAATCTCCGGGTGAGTCGCTTCCGTCAAACGACTTCGGCATGCACAACGGAAAACCGACGTAGGTTATAACTGGTAACATACAATACACGCACGTTAAGGACAGACGAGAAAATTGCTGAGCTGGAAGAAGAATTGAACAAGTTGCACTGGGACATCTTAGGTCTATCTGAAGTCCGTAGAGAGGGAGAAGACACGATAACCCTGAAGTCTGGCAACTTGTTCTACTACCGGGAGGGCGACCAGCAGTCCCAAGGTGGTGTCGGGTTTATCGTCCACAAGTCTCTCGTTAACAACATTGAATGCATCACGAGTGTGTCGAGTAGGGTCGCGTACCTGATACTCAGAATATCCAAGAGATATTCCTTGAAGGTCATCCAGGTCTACGCACTGACCTCGGCACACCCGGACGACGAGGTGGAAGCTATGTATGAGGACATAAGTAGGGCCATACATACTTCCAAAACGTATTTCACTGTTGTAATGGGAGACTTCAACGCAAAGCTGGGCAAGAGATGCGATAATGAGCTGAGAGTGGGGCAATTTGGATGTGGGAATCGGAACCCTAGGGGCCAGAGGCTGGCCAACTTTCTGGAGAAGGAGGAAATTTTTATGATGAACTCCTTTTTCAAGAAGCCGCCTCATAGGAAATGGACCTGGATGAGCCCCGACGGTTCCACATAAAATGAGATAGACTTCATTATGACCACCAAGAAACACATATTCAATTATGTCTCCGTGATTCACAGGGTGAAAACCGGAAGTGATCACCCAATGGTTAGGGGCACATTGAATTTAAACATCAAGATCGAAAGATCTCGTCTAATGAAGTCTACGCTCCGACCTTCTGTTTCTCACATACAAAACCCCGAGAGCTTTCAGCTCGAATTGCAAAATCGCTTTGCTTGCCTGGAGGATTGCATCTCAGTGGACGATATGAATGACAGGTTGGTAGAAACTGTCCAGTCGGTGGGGTATAAATACTTTAAAACTCGCCGACGAAATAGACCTCAAAAACTTACCGATCAAACCCTCAATCTTATGGCAGAACGACGCTCAATGATACTGCAGACCTCTGATGAAGCTGAAAAATACCTTAATAGACAGATCCAACAGTCCTTGCGGCACGATATCAGATCCTTCAACACAAAATGTGTTGAGGATACGATAGAGAGAAACAAGGGCTCCAAAGTGTTTGCAAGGGATCTGTCTATTGGACAGAGCCGGATGATGCAGCTGAAGACAGAGGACGGCAGTTTAGCGTCGACTAAGCCTGAGGTATTGCGGGAGATCGAGAGGTTCTATGGGCAGTTATATACCTCGGTCGCACAACCTGCCTCTGATTTGGTCAGAGACCCGAGAGCCAAATTAACCCGACACTATACCGAAGATATCCCGGACATCAGCCTGTACGAGATTAGGATGGCCCTCAAACAGCTTAAGAACAACAAGGCGCCTGGAGAGGACGGAATCACTACAGAGCTTCTGCAAGCGGGTGGATCACCGTTACTGAAAGTACTTCAGAAGCTCTTTAATTCCGTCCTATTCGAAGGTACTACGTCAGAAGCATGGAACAGAAGCGTGGTGGTGCTTTTCTTCAAAAAAGGTGATAAAGCCCTATTGAAGAACTATAGACCCATCTCGCTTCTGAGCCATGTCTACAAGCTGTTTTCGAGGGTGATCACGAACCGTCTCGCTCGCAGGTTTGATGACTTCCAGCCTCCCGAACAAGCCGGTTTCCGAAAAGGCTATAGTACCATAGACCACATACACACGCTGCGGCAGGTTATACAGAAGTCCGAGGAGTATAATCGGCCATTATGCTTAGCGTTCGTGGACTATGAGAAAGCCTTTGATTCGGTTGAAACATGGGCTGTGCTGCAGTCTTTACAGCGTTGCCACATTGACTATCGGTATATCGAAGTGTTGAAGTGTTTGTATAAAAACGCCACCATGTCAGTCCGAGTACAGGACCAATGCACAAGGGCGATTCCTTTGCAGAGGGGAGTAAGACAGGGGGATGTCATTTCACCTCTGCTCTTCACCAATGCAATGGAAGACGCCTTCAAGCTCCTGGAATGGCAAGGACTAGGCATCAATGTCAACGGCGAATACATCACTCACCTTCGGTTTGCCGACGATATTATAGTCATGGCAGAGTCGCTGGAAGATCTCAGCACAACGCTCGAAGACCTCAATCGAGTGTCCCAAAGAGTGGGCCTTAAAATGAACATGGATAAAACCAAGGTCATGTTCAATAACCTTGTATCGCCCACTCCAGTGTCCGTTGGGAACTCGATCCTCGAAGTTGTCGACGAATATGTCTATTTAGGACAAACCATACAACTAGGCAGGTCGAACTTCGAGAAAGAGGTCATTCGCCGAATCCGACTCGGCTGGGCAGCGTTCGGGAAGTTAAGGAGCGTTTTCTCGTCAAACATCCCGCAGTCCTTGAAGACGAAAGTCTTTAATCAGTGCGTTTTGCCGGTGATGACCTACGGTGCCGAGACGTGGTCTCTCACTATGGGTCTTGTACGAAAGCTCCAAGTCACTCAGCGGTCAATGGAAAGGGCTATGCTCGGCGTTTCCCTACTGGATCGAATCAGAAATGAGTAGGCGTACGAAAGTCGCTGACATAGCCAAGCAGATTTCCAAGCTGAAGTGGCAATGGGCAGGGCACATAGCTCGGAGAACCGATAGCCGCTGGGGCAGAAAGGTTCTCGAGTGGAGACCACGTATCGGCAAACGCAGCGTGGGACGTCCACCTGCAAGATGGACCGACGATCTAGTCAAGGCTGCAGGTACCCGCTGGATGCACGTCGCTTCCGATCGGTCGGCATGGAGGTCATTGGGGGAGGCCTATGTTCAGCAGTGGACGCCCTATGGCTGATATGATGATGATGATGCTGTTGGTATAGACGAGCAGTAAGTTTATAAACACATAGCTACACGTAAAAATGACACTTCCATTCATAGATATTATTTAAAACGTTCATCAAACGGATATACCAATAACAAGTTTACATAAATGCACTTTTTAAGTCCTAATGAATAAATTTATCACGTCTATTATATCCATTAGGTAGATATTAAAATTAGGAGATACGATTCAAAATGTACTATTTCATGGCTATAATAAAGTCTTATGCAAATTTTTAGCAAACTTAAAAAAGATATTCCTTACTTTTTCTACAATATACTTCATTCTTAACAAACAGCTGAAACTTAACTAATTACCGATAGTTACAACGAATTCATCAATGCACTCCATTCACTGGCGCTGCTTTTCCATTTTCAACTATTGTTTTATCTTCGTTTATGCTCAAAGATGATACTGACAAGGTTTCGTCTTCATCTTCTGGAATATGAAAAATAATAAACAAATACATATGTAGTTTCATATTTTATTTAAATAATAATTTGACGGATTGAGCTCCAATGACAAAACTCAAGTGTGTATTCACCAACGCATCACCTAATTTACTTTCCTAAATGTGTTCAGCACTATCGTGTTCGGGTTAGGTGGTAATACGGCCCCGTAATTTCTGGTACAGGTAAACCACCTTTGAGCCCAGGAGTGGAAACGCATCTACATTGAAATATGTGGTTTATAGGAAAAGATAAGGTTTTTTGTATATTCAATTGTCATCAATCAAAAGGCACACAGTTCAGTGTGCCTTTTGATATATAAAAAAAAGTTGAAAGATTTAATCGATAACTGCCTCAGTAGCCTAGTGGTAGCAGGCTACTACTACTACGCTGAGGCCCTGGGTTCGATTCCTGGGTAGGGGGTTATCAGAGAAAATGATGTAAAGTCCTTTATCTTTGGTTTTATTGGGATTTTACCATTTTCTGGCAATTTCCCAGTACCTCGAAGTTTGGTAATGTGCCCGGAGATGTCAACAGGCTCGCCACCTGCTACATGGGCCAAAACGTAACCTCGCCGGTTATCGTGGGTGTTTGCATATATGCTTGAATGCATGCATTTACTTTTGCCTACCCCTTCGGGATTACAGGCGAGAAGTTACGTTTTTTATTTATCTGGCCTACAGATAATTATTTTGTTTTGAAACTGGGTGTTTGTGCATTTTTGAATTATTTTTTTATTCCATCTTCCTTTGCGTTTTTGTATTGAATATAATGTGTGGTTATGAGTAAGACGTTTAATTCTCAACACTCACCAGAACTGACGTCAGATTGATTTCTTGGACTGAGTCGACAACCCTTAGACATATAGCTCTTCAGTTTGCCGAGTGAAGCCAGTATAAGTCTGAAAGTAAACCGAAAATTTAAACTAGGCAAAATAAGTTAGGCCTCAAGGGTGGCAAAGTATCTGCATTTAGAGCTTCGGTTTTTGTGTACATGTCTATGCCAGCAATATTTACTTGCCATTCAGTATTCACTACATGAGTCGGATTGGCGATCACAGGGTTCCGTACAATAAATTAATTATCTATATTATCATAAAGTTTGCAGTATGTAATCTGAAGGCGAAAAAAATTTTTTTTTTAATTTTTGTAAAATTTAAGTATAAAAATGGTCAAATCTCGACTCTATTTTCTTGAATATATAAAATATCTTTTGTTTTCTTTAGAATATACTGTTCTTTTGTATCTCACCCTAAGAATGGTGGACTGGGCGACAGAGGGCGGGACAAATACTCTGGATGGAACTGCACAGACACGTAGTATGGGTGCGACTCCACTACCGACACCTCCATCCGCGTTTTGGTCTCATCTTTACCAACAAACCGCAGACCGGCCGCTTCTAATTGCTCAATGTATTCCGGATTCACTTCGTACCGATGCCTGTGTCGTTCTTCTATTACATCTTTCTTATATAGTTGGGCTGTGAATATGATAAAGAAATCAGTAGATAGCAAAGGTAGAGTCAGGATTACTCTCCGCTTAACCAAAATTAATCAAATACAACGTTTATCACCACATAAGGTGCACTCCGTGCAGTCAAGTGGCTAATTCCTACATAGTAGGTATATTTTGTGCAGAATTAAAATAAAAAATAAAATACGCTTACACTCACAGTCCCACAGTAGGTATAAACCTGTGTTGTGGGTGCCGTTGTACACATACAAAACATACACAAACACCCAGACCCGAAACAAATATCTGTAGGCTATACAAATATTTGTCCCGGTGCGAGGATCGAACCGACCTTTCGAATACAACGGTCATCTCACATGCTGGACTAACCGGGTCGTCACATTAAAAAATTAAAACGTAATGTGCGATTTCGGCTTTATGAAAATAAATGTAGTTCTTTGACGACTAAAGTATCAATAAAATTTAGTACCCTTCTCTTCTCTATGTAGGGAAGGAAACAAGCTCAAGAAAAAAACAGTTCATGTTATCTAATTAAAACATCGTCGGTTAAATTTCCTAAACAAACTCAATTTTAAATGACCTGAATTGACAACATTTCATATTTTTAACCTACATTTTTTATTACATTATTCAAAAGTTAATCCAAAACTAGGGCACCCGTGTTTAACCATTTTTCGAAATTTTGTACTTTTCATTCATCATTTCTACTTTGAAAGTTAGTGTATTCTAAAAAGACGTATGCGCCATATGACGTCACACATACGGTGGAATGGCGATAGAACCAATGTGCCGTGACCCTTTAAAAAAAATGTAGATGTCACTGTCTTGTCGTTGTCAGCTTGTCAAACTCGATGTAGGGCTGTTGATATTTTTATATTAAAATATCAGCACCACTGTTCGATATATTTAAAAAAATATCGATATATCAATATAATTTAAAAAAAAATCTTTGACCCTGCATGTCGTTGATTAATCTCTTCCTTATACCAACTACAAATAAAAAATATCAATATAATATCAACAGCCTGAGGGCTAAGTCGTTGTTTAAAACTTTAAAACTTGTTTTTTTTTTAATAAATATGTTCATCAGCTTTTCGTAGACTTCGTAGTAGGGATTTTATTTTATTTATTTTATTTTTATTTTCTTGAGGAGAACAAACAGTCATATATGCTTATATACAGTCTAACTAAAACTACTTAAGACCATTTAGAAGTTCCCGCATTTGAACAACTAAAGAATTGCATGTTGTTTCAAAACACTGTAACCTAAAAGAAAAAAAAAATATATATATAACAATAACAAAAGCCTAGACAATGGCGATTCTTTCTGAAATAAATCAATGTTCGAATCGGAGTGTCCAAAATCTATCCACGATTAAATCGACATTGGGATTTGGGATAGGTATGTAATACTCAATTTCAAGGAAAACAGACGACCAAAAAAAAAAGCAACTCAAGTGTTCAATGCTGGTATAATGCTTCCTATACTCACGTTTAAACGTTTAATCTTATGATCTGGTATGTTTCCTATGTTCGTATGTGAATTAACCAAAAAGATCGATCTTCGATTTTCCAGGGTATAGTATCGATTCCCTAGATCAAGCCAGTACAGTGGATCGATTTAAATAAATTATTATAATTATTTAAATAAGAATCGATTTTTTGGTTCCTAAAGATCGCTTTTCCGATTAATCGATCTCAGGTCTTGAATCCCTACTTCCTAGTTTTATACTTTGACATTGACGTATCCGTATCAATTTGACACATCTTGCCACAGAGTATGTAACAATAATAATTTCATCTAAAGATAGGCAAAGGTAACTACCTCATTTCACCATACAAGTGACGTCATCACATGTTTTTCCGTTTTATTTTTTTTTTCACAGAAATTAAGAAATAAAAAAGTACAAAAATATATATTTGAACTCAGAAAAGAAAAATAAAGAAACGGTATTTTTCTTTTAGGGTCGTGTCAAATTTGAAATGTTGTCAATTGCGATGCGTGAAACACCCCGTCATATTAAGGGCTTAAAAACATTATATAGAATGTTCAGATATTATGTAGACACTTAGACTCTAGAGATGGCGTTGCAATTGAGTATGTAACAACGTACGATAAATCTTGTATATTTTTCGAAAAAGGAACACGTTAACACAATCTGCCTAACTCCATTTTAAATCAACTTGAAATGAGATGCGTGAAACTCGCAAAGCCTCAAAATGGCTCGACTGATTGTGATAATACACTGTGTGTATTAAACAATGTTCAGAGATGGTTTAGAGATTAACACTTGGACTCTATAGATGGAGCTGCAATTGAGTAGAAGTCTGCTAAGTCTACTAGAATATTTTCTGAAAATAGAGTTAACAGCTTAGTATATTTAGCCGACGATGCACCTTTATTGACATTGTAATCGTCAGAAAAATACTTACACACTAAACTCGGCTCCAATATCGTCTTGCGTTTACCCAGTCGCATGGTACCGCCTAGATTTCCGGGGTGATGTTCGGGCATGTCTATCACCAGCCTGTCCTCACACTGCGGGTTCACTTCTGTACTGTTAGCGCCTTTCAGTCCTAATACGTTGCGAGCGAACTCTACAACTGCTGCTTGCAAACCGAGACAGATACCGAGCATCGGTTTTTGTGTCTCACGGCACCATTGGCACGCTTCGATCTTCCCTTCCATGCCTCGCTGTCCGAAACCACCTGGGACTATAACGCCACTGTAACAATAATATTGAATTAAATGCAAATAAAATAATTAAATCAATAAATAAATACGCTTACACTGACATCCCCACACCAGGATACACAGGATATAAACCTGTGGCATGGGTACCGTTGTACACACACAACACATACACAAACATCCTGACCCGAAATAAATATCTGTAGGCCATACAAATATTAGTACCGGTGCGGGGCTCGAACCCGCGACCCTTCGAATCAAACGGTCGTTTCACACCGCGGGACTACCTGCATCGTCGAAGACATTTTATGTCAAAGATGCTCAGATTAAACCATTATTTTGAAAAAATAGTATAAAGTATTCTTTTCATTCAGATTATGTTATTAAAGCGGGTTCAAGAGGCACTGGAATTGCATACATATATGAAAAGGATGATGGACGGCAGGTTTTGATTGGAAGAATAGATTGTGATTTTTGGTGCTGCATGTTGTGCCTACCCAAAAGGGGACTTGACGTCAAGTTAAATTATATTGGTAAAAATTATATTTGGTAAATAACACATGGATATTGTATGTTTAGACCATGATATTTTTTCAAAAGACTTCATTTTGGTTGACTAATCAGAGATATCTAATCTTAATGTAGTCGAATCGCAGCCTTTGGTATAATAAAAGACATTGCAAAGTAACTACTCTACAGTCTACGTCAGGCACAAGGAAGCGCTTTCCCTATCTTTATTTTTGGCGGGTAAATTGATAGGTTGTTTATGCAAATGCAAAAAATATTCTATCCTATCGTTACAAGAATCATGGCTAGTTTCATACATTGATTTGTACAAAAAAAGTTAGAAAAAGTACAAGGTAAAACGGATTAGAAATATTATCTAGGGAACCTAAAGAACATTTTCTGGTATTTAAAATATTTTTAAATTACTGGAATAAAATCGTCTTTCCTAACAACAGCAAAAGCACTCCATACCAAAGTTCAATTTCAAACTTTTTATTCCGGAGAATTAAAAATATTTTAAGTATCAGGAAATGTTGTTTAGGTTCACTGGATAATATTTCCATGCTGTTTTACCCTGTACCTTTTTTTTATTTTTTCTGTACAAATCTTGTCATGGTCCTTTAACAAATGGGTAATGGTTTGTTTGATAACTAGCGCGAGCGATGCAATCAACTTCAGGAAGCAAAAACCTAATCACTAAGAAATTAAACTAAGCGCTTAAAGTGAAGTCTAAATCTATCCTAACGTTAACTTAACGTTATGATAGATTATTAGGTTCCCCTTTCCTTGGGTAAGACTTTTTAGAGGATAATATGGCCGCAAGATACTCTATCGTAACGATAAAAATTTAAAGCACTTTTAATATTAGCCGCTCATCCGGTCCCTGGTCTACACTGCGATATCCACAGTTTGCAAATACTTGGTGTTATCATAATATGTGGAATAACTTGTTTACGTAAACGGCCTTGAATTAATATATTAACACCTGGAAAACGACATCGACTAGATCAGTTTCCTCGTTTGATACCTATTTGTCTTTTATCTACAACACTCACGGCCCGCCCTGACTTCGTACGGTTGCAATTAACATTAGCCGCGAGGCTACCTATATCACAGATATTGATATGAATGTCTGATTTTAATAATTTGTTCAATAACTGTAAAAGTAGTTTACAGATATTGAAACGTTCTCCCCTGATGGACCCTATCGTGCTGCCTGAAGGATTTTATTAATAAAATATAATTTAATATAATAAGGATTAATACAGAGATATCAAAAATATGGTTTGATTATTGTCAGCACTTTTATCAACTTTTGAAATGTAAAAAAGTATATAGTATTATGTGGTGTCTATAGTAGTTGGACATATGGTATCGCGGACTTATTTGTAGATATTGATGCGTTCTATAATACTGTAGAACATTTTTTACGCAGCGCAAGAGATGATGATTAATCTTTTTACACCTTGGATTACATTATACATATATTAGGGCAGGGGTGCCTATTTAAATAAAAATCAGTCTATTACTTTTTGAGCCAATTTGTTACAAACATACATACAAATTTTTCCTCTTTATAATATTAGAACAGATTACAAGAATAACATTTTTGTAATATACTCACTCGCTTTTACATAGGTCTTGCCACGCTTTGTGATAGCTCACAGGATCATCTATTTTGGTCTGCCTCTCCAAGTAAACAGCCTCTATGTATGTCAAATTAAGCTTGCAGCCAGTCGCGATGCAAGCGTGCTGCAACGCTTTCGTCACACTCGCGTAGCTGTCCTCTAATTTGGTGTACTTGCCGACGAGCGCTATGTTGACTTCCTTTCGGAGATTCTCGACACGTTTGGCGAGATTGCGCCACTTCTGCATGAATCTGGGAAATTGTCAATTTTTTATAACAATATTTTATTTTTTACAATGACACACATACGAGTGAATTTGAAAAAAAATTGACTTTGGGCTGGGATTGAACCTGCGACACGAACACTAGCCCAGCCGCTTTACCTACAAACCTACCGAGAGTCGATTTTTTCTTTCTCTTTTGATTTAACTGTGTCTTGTGTCTAAGGGCGATTAATGTCATCGACTCACAGCTAATTACTAGTTATCCCGAGGCATGAGGCAGGTTCAACCCCTGCCCGAAGCAGCTTTGGAACCTATCGGACACTCGGTAGTTCCCTTATCATGACCACTTCTTATGGTGACTCATATTCCGAGAGATCCGGCGACTGAAACGCCTAACTTAATCAGCTTTTGTCATCGTTTACATCTTTGAATATTTTCATGGCAAACCGGCGTACAGTTCACATGGATGTTAAGTGATGACTCCAGCTTATAGACATCTACACAAAAATCAGAGATCAAAATATAGATGTGTACGCCGAGACTTAAGTTATCCGAGAGTTAAATCTCTGTGATAGTTATTACGGGGCCACATATTTATTACCATCTAACCGAAATACGATAATGCTGAACACTACAATTTGGCAGACAGATTTAGGTAATGCGGTGGTGTCTACGTTCTCGAATTCCAGTGGAGGCACCGAAACTCTACCACCAGTGATTTAATAAAAAGCAATAGCGATAATCTGATCGTCGTTATTGGTTTAGTTTTCTTTTTAAATAAAAAAAACAGACGTAAACCGGACGAAAATTCAGAGACAGTAAGACTGAACCGGGCGAAGTGAGACAGTCGCGCAGCTGGGCCCGTACCATGGCGTCTTTTTGTGATTCAATTTAATTTAGGAACAGTCAGATTTGTATTTCGTTGGTTTACGAAACGGCGTGTGTTGAGAAAAGAAACTAAGAAGAATATTGCCATTCCCTTATGGTACACAATTGTATAATAGTAGGATGATAGTATGTTATATGATAATTAAGGACGAGGTATAAAACGCGACTCGTTGACTATTATATGGAACAAATGATAAATATTATACAATGACTATTCAGAGACAATTAAAAATCATTAAGTATATTGGAGGTGCACTTAAAAAGTACTTTAGAATAGAGATTTCTGTGTCATAATTTTAGATTAATATTTTGAATAGAGCAGGTAATTTCTATTTAAATATTATTTCGATCGTTAGCCTGCTTTATAAACCAACGATTTAAGTGCTGGTAGATATTAAGTCAATGTGTTATATAAATGACATAATTCTACTATACTACGGTAAAAGGTATCTGAATTATATTAGGTTGGGAAAAAAGTTTCTTCGCATTTTTTAAGATAATTCAAAACATTTTTTAATATAGTTTATTTAAATTTAACTAAAGTATGTATGTACCATTTTGTTCGATAACCTTTTGCCATCTTGTAGGTAGGGTGTATGGTGATGAAGACATGATCCCATTGCTATAAAAATTTTGGGACTTCTCATCAAAATACCGCGACAAGTGGATTTGGCAGTCCTCTCGTGATGTTAACCTAACATTGCATAAAGAATTCTGAAGAGACCGAAACAGGTGGAAATCTGAAGATGCAAGGTCAGGACTATACGGCGGATGCATTAACCCAGCCAAACTCTCTTAATTTTTGCTGAGTGGCTATAGATGTGTGAGGTCTAGCGTTATCATGATGAAACACCACACCCCTTCTGTTGATCAATTCCGGCCGCTTTCTCTCAACTTCTTGCTTTAATCTCATCAGTTGTTCGCAGTAGAGTTCAGAATCGATAGTCCTGCCAGGTGGTAATAGCTCATAATGAATAATGCCCTTCCAATCCCACCACACACACAACATCACCTTATTGCGAGTTAACCCGGGTTTCGCCACAGTCTGTGAAGCCTGACCGGCCTTTGACCACGACCTTTTTCGCACGTGATCCACTTTTTATCACCAGTTATCACCTTCTTCAAAAATGATTCGGTTTCATTACGTCGTCATAAAGAATCACAAATGAGTACACGGTTCATTAGGTTTCTTTCAGTGAGCTCGTGAGGTACCCAAATATCGAGCTTTTTTTTGTACCCAGCTTTTTTCAAATGCGCTTAAACTGTTTTGTGATCAATTCTCAGTTCTTCAGCTACGTCGTAACTACTGATATGTCGATCTTGCTCAACTTTTTCAAAAATGGCATCCATTTTATCCGTAATAGGGCGACCAGAGCGAGGTGCATCTTTGACATCAAAATTTCCGGATTGAAAACGCTTAAACCATTTGTGCTACTCTCACAGACACTGCACTAGGTCCATAATAAACAACGCAAATTTTTTTCGCGGCTTGCGTTGCATTTTTATCTTTTATATATAAAATTGGTGCGCTAATTTTACGTAATATCGAATTTCCTGTTTGCACGTCGCTCAAACGTGTTTGATACCTACCTATTCATAATATTAGAAATACAAGTTCTATACAAACCTGACTTTTATTGATAATACCTCAAATGTCGCGTATATTAATTATTAATTTTCGTTTCCGAATATCGATCTATCTCGTTCTTGCGAACCGAACGATAGCACTGAACGGCAGAAAATATATTAAAGCAACAAAGACTAATTAATTGTGCCTAATACCAGACCCAATTATCAAATCCACATGATGTGACCATCAATAGGTTGTTAACAGTGTTGAGCACTACCTACCATATTCTGTTTTGTCTTCCCTGTAAGATAATATTCATTATCTTACAGGACTATTTAGCACAAGGTACCTATAATAAAATATATCATTTATTCATAATATTCATTTTTATAATAAGTTTATATCTAACTTGCGACTTGCCCCGGCTTCGCACGGGTATCATTTATTATATTGTGGGGACCCGGCATCTTTGACAAAAACCGTCACATCTCAGTAAACATAAGTACGATATTGATAAATTATAGATATAATCCTTCCTCTTTCCAACAATTCAAACAGGAACAAAATCAGTTCACAACTTCCCGATATTAGCGTATACATACAGACAGACAGACAGAGAAAATAGAGGGACTTTAATTTATAATATGTAGTGATGATAAGTAGTATAAGTATCTACATCAGTAATAATTATTTTTAGGGTTCCCGGAGCCTACACGGAAGAAGCCTTCGACCGAAGAAGGATTCAACCGCCTATCGAAAATGTGTTGACATTGTTATTAATAACAATTTTTCATGTCAATTTGTAGCGCCTTTAAAAGCAATAGTGATAATCGTACTGATGTAGCAAGAGCTTTTGTATGTGATAAACAATACAATAAATAGATTATCCTTATTAGTTTTATAATATGTACAACGTGTCATGAAAAATTTACAGCAATAACAATGTCAATAACAATTTCAGTAAGCAGTCGCACCCCTGGCTAACGTAGCTTCAGACCTATAATCCCCGAAGCGGTGTAGGTAATGCATTCAAGCATACATGCAAACACGCCAAGCACTCACACCATTAACGTTTTACGATTACTCTTGGCCACTTACAGCAAATGTCTCGTGTTTAATAGGCTTTATTGAGATGATATCAAATCACTACAGACAAGTAGATTTTTTGAATAGAAAATTATAATTACTGACATGAAAAAGACTCACCTTCCTGGCCTTGGCATAGATATACGAAGCTGAAGCCTTTCGTTTAAATATTGGACTACACCCTGCGCTTCCATCAACAGCGGCACGTGATACACCGAACTTAGATCGTGAATACAAATCACCTGCAAAAGATGTTAAGAAACCGAATTTTCCATTATGTTGTCATGCTTTACACACTATGAAGACTGCGAAACTTTTTTACTGTAGCCAAGCACCGTTCTACTCGAGTTAGGTTTGCGCTCTTTTGACTCGTGTTGTCAATTGATAACTGAAAAAATATATTGCCGGATATGAAGAGTAAAGGTCACAATTAATTAGAGCCACGCAGTACCTGACCAGTACCAACTCGTCACGCGACGTCCACTTGTCGATGAGATAATTTAATTTTAGTTGAACTGCTTTGTCAAACAGCTAAGATTAGGCGGAGCAAGTTTGCGATGTGGTTATGCCTCGGCCTAGCCATTCCATTCTCGCCGTCGGGCGTATTGGTGTTCTTCAGAAATTGCTCGCCTCAGTCCAGATGGCGGCAAGATGCCACACCTACTATCGTAGGAGGCGACGAAGGTATGGAGATGAGGAGAACCGCATGAGGAACGTTTTCAAGGATTCAAATTGTTTAGAAGGTTACACATAATCACCTGTTCAGGACCAACATGGCAGAAGTTAGAAATCTTTTCCTTCGCTGTGTGGCCTATGGGTTTCTCGGAGCGGCAGAGTATCAAGTCTGGAGATAAACCAAGTCCTCGCAACTCTCGCACGGATGACTGTGTTGGTTTCGTTTTTGGCTCGCCTGTCGATCTTGGCTAGAAATTAAACCGAAATGAAATCCTTAAGTCTGTGAGAATGTTATGTATAAAATCCAATACTTCTAAAATCACAAGTTTTGCGCAAATATTGCACAAGAGTATTCTTTGTTTACATTTTCATTAGAAGTGAGAATCATGAGACTAACTGGACTGGACTAATAGGTTCAGTTTTTATACCAAAATAAACAGTAAATTTGCTAAAAATTGTGCTTGTTTCCTTCATAACTCAAAAGTGAAAATAGTGGAGTTTTTTAAATTAATATTATTTAAATTGGAATACCCTAATTGTCCAGATATAAAGGTGCACACTCAATACATTAAAAAAATGTTTGAATCTCACCACAAGTGGTAATTGAGCACAACAGAAATTTTCACTTTTGATGAGAATCTGGAATTGTCTAAATGCCTCTACAAAGGACATGCCTTCTGAATCTCCAATGGTTCCTCCAAGCTCCACAATGCAGACCATTGGTGGTGAATTAACTGGTGTGACTGGAAAGTGTGCAACACTCTGCACCTTGAATAAATAAAATGTTCATGCAAATATCTCGCCTCCTGTTTAAGGACTATAGAAATATTTTATGTAAATTAATAAAATAATATAACATTCTTTGATATAACAGTGGTCCTAGAACGAGGGGTGAGACATGGATATAAACATTTTACTTGTATCTTTATGAAACCTTGGAAGGTCCAAAATTAGGATGCAAAAAAATATTTATAGGATTTGTTCACTAAAAATATAGGCTGAGTGGGCTTTTTTCCACTGGATTGATAAAACGATTTTTTCCTAAGCATCTTAAGTAAGTTATTAAAATGAGCAAAAAATATGATGAAAGGAATGAAGCTGACCTAATAACTTACAATTTTCAATAAAATAAAAAGCAATGGAGCAGAATTAAAAGTACAAAAATATTAAGAAAAAGATAAAGAGTTCCAAATTACCAGATAAAGGATAAAAATATATATAATAAAACACACAAGATCATGCATTATATAAAAAAGTGCTGTTACAGAATATGTGAAGACAACAACAAATAAATAGACAAGCAATAAACAAATAAATTATAAAATTATACAGTAAATTACGTACTAGTGATGTGCCGGATCGTTAAAAATGTATATCTGCAGATATGGATCCAGCAATGTACATTTGGTGTCAAGATCCACAAATGTGGATATGGATTTTAACTTTACAGATCTTATCTATTATCTGTATTTTACTTGGTCAAAATATTCAATTATTAACAAGTATTTTTAAACATTAGGTAGATTTAAGTTTTGGCTCATTATCAAATTTGCGATCTTTAAACTTGTGATGCGATAGTAAAACTAAAATGGAATTAAATTATTATTCATGCTACCTTATCCCCTATAAAAAATTACATGTATGTTTTGAAAATTAATAAGGCAAAAGATCCGTATAAGATCCACCGTAAAAGTGATGGATATGGACTTTTTTTTTACACAGATATCTACAGATGAATGTAACTCAAGACAGGAGACGTTGGAATAAGATGGAGGAGGCTTTTACCCTTCAGGGATATACTGTTGAGTACCAACAATATCAATAAATTAAACAAATATAATATACAATTCTATAACAGTATGGAAATAATACTGCAAATAAACATAAATCTGCGGATACAGATCCGGATACACATCACTATTACATACATATTTATAGACTTCTCTTGAAGAATTTTATCTATAGTTTTGTAATAGGATATGCTTAACTTATTTGAATAAAAACTTGTGGTTTACAAACTACTAGTATAAACATAAAAATATTAAGTATGTATAAAATCTCACCATTGGCACAAGTGATACATGAGCACAACAGAAATTTTCCCTTTTGACACGAAACTGGAATTGCCTAAATGCCTCTACAAAGGACATGCCTTCAATGTCTCCAATGGTTCCTCCGAGCTCCACAATGCAGACTTTTGGTGGTGTATTCTCTGGTGTGACTGGAATATGTGCAACTCTCTGCACCCATTCTTGTATAGCATCCGTTATATGTGGAATCACTAAAATAGGAATGCAAGTGGAGTTAAATGATATTTGTTAATATGTTTTTTACTAATGCCAGAGTTCTAGGGGTGTGTCAACGTTTTTATGTAATTATAATTTTTACTAATTAAAAATAATCTATATATTCTGGTTCTTGTGTCGATGAGTACAGGCTGCAGTCATCACTTAATATCAATGTTAACTATATGCTTGTATCCCACCTTCATTAAAAAAAGCAATCTAAAAAAAACAACTAATTCTATTCTCATTTTTCGAATCCTGATATTTAATTTTGAATTGGTTCAGTACTCATGCATTGTCAGCACCAGCTTTCTTGTAGTACTTACAGTACCTAGTTATATTAATTAGTTCTGCGTAGGACTACCATCTGTCTTATATCTCAAAATTCTGATGTATGGCCCTGTAATAACTATCACAGACACAAAAGAACTTACATCTTAGGGGTAGCAATGCAATTGCATTTTTGTGAAGATATCTATAGGCTGCAGTCATCACTTAACATCAGTGCGAGCTGCAAGCTTGTTTGCCACCTTCCTTACATAAAAAAATAGATATATTTTAGGTGCAGTCTAGAAAGAAACAAATCATAAGCATACACATACTCTTCTAGCTTTTTACAAAAAGACCAAGTGTTAGATTATTCAATAGTCAAAAGTATTCTTATTTCAAATAAACTTTATTTTTACTCCTATATATGACTGACATCAAGATAATACTGATAACAGGAATTCTCATTGCTAGTCTCATAGATAGAGACTTTTATTTTTAAAAGTTTAGCAAAGATATAGCAATCTTAAAAAAGCAGTACCGTTGTATTTAACTGTGAAAACCTGCTATGACTACTTTCACTTAATATTTACAGATAGGTAGGATCAAAAGTAGGTTGATATTACATACCTACATATCAGCAAAGCTTTTATTATTGTACATACCTAATATAATATTTGTATGCATTCTATACATTTAATGGCACATTCATTCAACACATACTTAATTGTTCTTTAGTCTAATTATAAATCTTAATCAATGGTAAGGTATAAACAATGCAACATTTTTTAAACAATGCAACATTGTAAGAAACGAAACATTCATTAAATATTTAGTAACACAAGCACATATTGATAAGAGAATAATTTTATTATTACAATTAATTAGATTAGCCATCAAACAAGTGTTATTGTTCTGGGTAGCGCTCAGTGCACCCACATTTGAATACCTAAATCATTGTAGGTGCCAATGGTTTTATTCTTTTTTTTATTTTGCTAAAATTAGGTGATTGCACCCACCTTGCACAGTCTTTCCGAGATAATCACCGCGTCTCTCTCGCTCTATAACCTGCTGATAGATTTTGCCAGTAGTTATGTTATTATCTCTGTGTAAAGTTATGTCCAAGAAGCGCTCGTAGTTGCCAAGATCAAGGTCCACTTCGCCGCCGTCATCGAGAACGTAAACTTCACCTAGAAAATAAAAATAGAATTATGCAAACGCAGTTCCTGACTCTATTACGGTCGCATAAAAATATAGATAGATTGCAATCATGGCATCATAGTTACCGTGTTCGTAAGGCGAAAATGTCCCTGCATCGATATTGATATACGGGTCAATCTTTATGGAAGTCACATCGATGCCACAACTTTTCAAAATTGTGCCAAAGGAACTGGCGATGACACCTTTTCCGACCCCGCTAATAACACCCCCGGTAACCAAAATATACTTCATGTCAGGTATTTTCACTTAAAAGTTGCTCACTTTCATAATACGCAACGAATAGTTGAAATCAAAGTCGATACAGAAAATATATTATGATCGAAATGTTACTAAACATGTGCACGAGTCAAACGAAAATCGCATGAGCGCGCGCCATCGGCCATGCGCTACAATTTTGTTGACTTTTTTGACATAATTTGACATTTAACAAATTGACACATGGCACACACAACTGCAATCACAGATTATAATAATTACGTTTACAATTATCGATTTTATTGTAGAAGATTATGTATAGACGCTGCTCAGTAAACAATCAATCAGTAATCCTTGTCTGGGTACCTGGGCACTCCGGTGTGTCGGGTAATGAGCGCGCGGATGAATTAGCCAAGGATGCCGTGTGTTCCGGGGATATGTTTCCCTACAAAATATATCCTCAAGATTTAACTCTGCAACCTAAAGTCTACCTAAATGAAGCTTGGTCAAACCACTGGCAAAAAACTGACAAATCTCGTGGGGGTTATTATTCTAGAATACAGCCAACTATTCCTCCTAAGCCGTGGTTCTTTAAACAAAAAGTATCTAAGAAAGCCACTTCGATAATATGTCGCCTTCGTCTAGGACACTGTACTTCTCCTCGATTTCTGTATAAATTGAGGATTCGGGACACCTCCATTTGCGAGTGTGGTTTGGACGAGGGAGATGTAAATCATATTTTCTTCTCTTGTCCCTTATATGATCGCAGTCATTTCATATCCCTTCTTATTAAACTTGTTCCCTTCCCAACTAATATTCCTACTCTTCTTTCCTTGTCTAACCCTGAAGTTCTTAATGCTATTGTATATTATGTAAATTTAAATAACATTAAACTGTAAATATGTATATATATATACTTATATTTTTGATATTATGAATATATTGTATATATAATAATCTAACTATTAATACTAACCATTGTTTGTCCGTTGACTAATAATATACTTACATTTTTTTTTCCAGATTTTGTGTTTTTTTTGCTCCGAGTAGCTATTATTTTGTGTCTTTTTAATTATTAAATGTATATAAAAGCTTATTTTCCATTTCTTTGTAAATATTAATCAAACGTGATGCTGGCAAAATGCCTGCGGGCAATTGCCAAAACGCAAAAAAAAAAAAAGATTATTTATACAAAAAAGGTTAACGTAGGTAAATACGTAATCCCCCGAGTGTTTCCGCCTTGTTATGGCGGGAAGACTTAGAAGTCAGTGGTTGTCCCCAGACCGGCGAAGCTAAGAGGAATCCAGCGAGAGAGCGGCGTTTGGCTCTTTGGGGATGAGGTGTGCGGGTATGTCGTTGGACCTGCACTGCGCACTGCACCCTATCCTCAGCCACCAAATGGTGGTCCCACCTTGTGATAGGGATATGGTAGAGCCACGGGGGGAGGGGGGAGGGGGTTGGGGTGTTTGTGGGTTGAACTCCTTTGACACTACCGACACAATACGGCACAGCAACCAGTGGCGGAGTAAGATCATCAGGGGCCCGGGGTAGCATTTGGAATTTGGAGGACCAGGTGACACACGAAGGTAAAAACAAAGACATGTGGCACTCGGGGACTGCCGCGGTAAAGCTATTGCATTTACATAATTATCTAAAATTATGCAAAATAAAATAAAATGCAAATAAAAGAAAAAAAAATAGAAAAATGAAACAATAATTTTCTATGAATATTTACCACTTTATAAATATTGAATGGAAAAACAAACAATAAAAAAATGAACAAAAACAATCTTGGCAGCGGTGGGATTCGAACCCACGCCTCCGAAGAGACTGGTGCCTTAAACCAGCGCCTTAGACCGCTCGGCCGCGCTACCCACGAGGTCGGACGGCGAAATTATACAGGACTTTCTTTAAGTGAGTTTAAAATTTGTAATCCGGAGAGTCAGGTTTTTTCGTTACGGAATTTCTGAATTCGGTCCCCGCGCTCAAGGCCCGCGATAGAAGCTATGCAATAGCTTAATAAAACAGGGCACAGCAACTCTCACCAGGGAGTGCCCTCTCCGCCCCTATAAAGTGAAGCACGTCTGGCATGCAACACAGATCAATTATTAAAAAGCAATATATCCTTTTCCTGATTTCTGACATGAAATAGGTACTACAAGAAATAATTGACTTTCATTACAACTTGCAACTAATGCACTTTTCTATGTGCACTTTGCATAATGTTCTAAAGTGACCTGAAACTGTGGCGTTCCAATAAACGAGGGTTACAAAGAATACCTATACAATTATTAGTTAGACGTTAAATGCGTACACTAGAATCAAAGAAGAATTTGCTCCAGAGACTATTCACCTTTGAACACTAATCTAGTCCTATTTTCTTCAATATGCGTCTGAGGGGCATTTTACCTATTACATTCTACTCGTACTTTTACCAATTCACAACTTAAGGACCATTAAAAACCTAGTGGTAGCAAGCCACTAACAAAATTTTGGGAGCCTGGATTCGATTCCCAGGTCGGGCGCTACCAGAGATAATGGTGTAAAGTCTTATATCTTTGGTTCTATCGGGATTTTTACACTTTTAATGTCAACAGGCTCGCCACCAGTTGCATGGGCCAAAACCCTTTTTATGTGCCAAAACGAAACCGGCGAATCGTACGTGTTTGCATGTATAGTTCAATGCATGTTTTTACTGCTCTGCCTATCCCTTCGGGGATTACAGGCGTGAAGTTACGTACATTATTCGTAATGAAATCGATTATCGTCATCAAAATCGAATAGTATACTACATAATCTGATGCACAAGCACTTGTAAATGTTGCAAGGTTGTAATTTATTTATTGAGACCGGTTTTTAACCGATTAAAAAGGGTTGTGTAAAGTTGAACTAATGTAATGAATCTTGATTATTAAATTAATTATCAAGACTCATTAAAAAATTGTTTAAAATCAGTAACAAACTGCTGTGTCGGTAACTTGTGTTAAGAAAATTTATAAGATATTAAAGGACAAAAAGATTTTTTTGTGGTAAGTACCTATAAACCAGTTAATAGTTTTGATTGCAGTAGGACTCTAGGATTTCAGTGGTTATATTCTCTTTGATTCCAGTGACGAAGCTTGCGAGCGCACGCACCATCGCATTATCTTATCTAGATTTGAAGTACTAGGCTAAATCATTACATACTATTAATGTAAACTGTTTACTTGTTTGCTATTTCATGACATAAAAAAGGTAGCGTATACGCGATGAGATAGTTTGATTTCAAGTATTTTCGCAGAGATTGACACAGGACAGGTGACCAAAAAAATTGTAAAAACCGATGTGTAGTTTCCGTTCTTGTAATAATTTTCCATTCTGACAACACTCTTCTGTTATTATTTGTCATTTTGTCATGGCATGACGCATGACGCTTGTGTTTGTCACTTTTGTCAGTCAATGCCGCGTGAAATATTTTCGTATAGAAAATTTTAGCTTTTACATAAAATTACCAACATGCCTAAGTATTATTGCGACTATTGTGATACGTATTTAACTCACGATTCCCCCAGTGTACGAAAGACACACTGTACGGGTCGAAAACATAAGGATAACGTGAAATTTTACTACCAGAAATGGATGGAGGAACAAGCCCAGCATCTGATTGACGCTACAACGGCCGCATTTAAAGCTGGAAAGATAGCACAGAATCCATTTGGAAATAAAGGTGCGGCTATACCACCGCCGTGGGATCCATCTGTAATGGGACCTAGGCCACCTGTACCGACGCCTGGCGGTCCACCCGGCATGCTACCTCCGCCTGCTATGGGACCTGGAGGACCTATGGCGCCGCCAATGATGATGGGGCCTCACGGCCCGATGCCTCCAATGATGGGTATGAGACCTCCTATGATGGGTCCATTGATGGGACAGATGGGACCGATGGGACCAATGGGGCCAATGGGTCAGATGCGACCGCCTCTAATGAACGGACCGCCGATGAACAAATAGTTAATTGTGTATAAGTGATAAAATATAAACTTTGTAAATAAGTGACAAACATTTAATGTGTTTTTGTAGGTTATGTGTGCAAAAATTGAGATAATTTAATGGAAATGTGAATGAGGTAACTCATAATGATTGATCTTATATCTCAATAATGAAATGCATCTAGGTTGCAGAACAATTTTCAGTTAACCTTGTAAGTACCAAGTTAGTGTCTCACAGATGGAAGGGCAGGGGGGTATCTTTTTACGTATACGCCGTAATAAAACTAAAATTCATATGGACACTGTCTGTGAGACACCCACGTCACATTACACATATGAACAGTATGGAAACTACGTACAAAACGGCACACTAACACAAACAAGCGCATCAACGCTCGATGTAGCGAGTGACTTAGGACTGCAGCACTGCGAGAACCGCTTAGATGCCTTGTCAATGCGCATGTATGCGTGAGTGTGATGTTTCAAGACTTTGTAGTTTCCACACTGTTCATATTTGCACTGTGCCCACGTCGATACTTAAAGGTGAAGTGATCATCTGCAGTCTATAGTCTCTATTGTAACAACATTAGCTCAAGATATACCTAATACATTTGATTTCAAGAGACAACAGATTGTTTTTTTTTTTTTTGTAAAAATATGTTATTCTTGTATTGTTATGAAAAAGTAAGGATATGAACATCTTATTATTCAGCAGTTATATGTTTTATTAATGAAGTAGGTTTTAAAACAACAAAAGAAGTACCTACATACATTAAAATTAGAAAAAATTATATTACATATTATATATTATATATTACAAAAAATTAGAATCTTCGGCAGATAATCCACTCTTTTCTGCAACCTGGCTACTGAGTTTTGGCGGGAACCTTGAAAGAGGCGTATGGTGCTCTTATTTTATTTTATTTTCTTGGTGTATTTTTAAGTTATATTGAATAAAGTTGGTGGCATTTTGTTTGATATAGGTTTATTACAGTGCCCGTGTATAGTGAAATAGAATAACAGTGCGAAAACACGACCTTTCAGGTTGCCTCCAAAACTTCATTGTAAATGTTCTGGTAAAGTAGCCATCGCTTTACTCGACTTAACTTGACTGTAACTCACTTGACTGACATATTATACTTGATAACTTATATACTTGATACTTACATATTATACTTGATATTATACTAACTTTGACGCTGCTTAAATAAATACGAAATATCGTTTTATTTGACACTGGCAATATGCGTAATAGCAATGCCATAATAACTTAAAAAAAAAAAACCTGGCTACTGCCACTACTGTTTGGTTTGTCAAATGTTATGACATACAAAGACAGTGTCCTGAACTTAATCAAAAATTAATGTAAAAAAATCACAAAGTAAAAGACCCAGATATTTAATTAACGGCATTTGTTTTTTCTTCTAACTAATAACTGTTTTGAAGAGTTGAAAGTTTGCTTAAGATCCTACTACCATGGAATATATTGTTACATGTAGACTTAGTTATATTAAATATTTTATAATTCTTTAATAACTCAATTTTTATTGCAACTGTACATTTATACATATAATACATGAGCTTCCAATCTGTATTTATTTGTACTATGTAGTATTATGCAAAAACACACTATCTATACTAACAGAAAAAACTTCACTCCTTTAGGTACATAATTTTAGTTGGTCATGTCATTCAGCCAGTTGAAATTTTACTGCGTCTTAAATGTTGGACTCATCCCACTCATGAGAGAAGTCAAGCCTATTTAAATTTGAGGCTACGAGAGCACGAACAGCCTCAGTAGCAAAGGATCATGACAGGTTTTGTCCAAAAAAAAATAAACAAGGCCAAAGATGAGACATCCTTGCGGCACATACCGCAAAGCCGGAGCCGTAGGGAGCCCGGCTGAAAAACTCTCGACTATATAGCCAGTCGGACACTGGGCTTAGCAGTAGAGGTCTGGTAAAAATGGGTTGCTAGATAAAGAATTCGGGTAGATTTGCCACCCGAAGCTCTAAGGGTGAGATTCACAGACCTGACTACTTTACTTTGACATGAACTTTCAACGCTTACTTTGTTTCGTGTAGGTATCACTATTTTAATTTAGAATTAATAGGTGCCGACTCTACTGACAATCATTGGTTACATTAAGTACATACCAAACTCCCCATGGTGGAACTAGAAATCTCCTGAAAATGGAATAATCTCCATAGCATTAAAGCCATGCAACCTACGGCTGCAATGCAACCTAGGAACCCAGCGTAGGAGTAGGTATCTACCTAGTGGGCTGCTATCACTACGCCAGCAGTTTTCAAAGGTGAGGGGAAGGAGTCATGATCATGACCCCCTAAAATCAAACGCAACTCGTTCAAATTCGCACAAAAATGTATCAGTCAAACTTACGCGAGTCATTATGCGAGTATTTATTATGCTCTTATTAGAATGGATTGGGTAGGTACCTACTACCTTATTCAATCTTAGTTTCAACACAGGTACCTAACAACTACTCATCAAGAATTATTGATTAACATTCACTATTTTGTTTAACAGTAGGTATCCAAATAAACAGCATTTGAGTTCACACGACGGCTTCTGGACGACGCGGCGGGCGCGGCGAGACGTTGGGAAAACTCGTTGAAATCATAAATGTATATTTTCCAAAATAATTTTTCTTCTGCGAAAATGATCTTTGGCTCTAAACCTTATTGGGATCGTGATACCGTTCGCGTGGATGGCGGCAATATTTCATCGCGGTTCGAAAAAGTTATAACCACAAGATCGGCAAGGATGAGAAATATGATTATCATGGGCAATACACCATTAAGCACGTTGGCTGCGTATTTGTTGGATATTGTTGACCGTTTTAGTTCTTTGAAAACTATACTGGAGAGAGATACGTGAGCAGCCGAACATGACACCAGACCGTAGATTTGTAGGAACCATGATATGGTATATTTTCGCAAGCCAGATACAAAGAACACGCCTAGAAAGACATAAGTGGTGGCTATTGCAACAGGGGCCATTAGTGCATGTGTTATACCCAGGGTAGGAGTAGCTCGTTCGTTGATCAGACTCGCGGTAGTCACGACTAGAATTAGAAATCTGAGCTTCAATGAGCAATGTTCTACACTCATGGAATTTTCTCCACAACTTGATATAACTACACCTTTTATTTTTATAATTGCTCTATAAAATCCGTAAAAAGGTAAACCCTTCAATTAATTTTGACGTGACAGCAGTTGTTAACAGCCTATATTCTTCATTCTAGGTAGTTAACATTACAGAGTGAAAATACATTTTGCCAGTCTAAGAACCATTTTAGTGCGTATTAGATTATTGAATGACTGAGCAGGGCGGACTGGCCGGAAGTATCCGGGTGGCTCCCGTTGATGTGTACCTTACATTGAGAGTCGTAGATTGAGAAATAGTTATTTTAGGATAAAGCTCTTGAACTTTCCTACGATAACCCCTATAGTATGATATTTCTGCGTTTATAGGTAATAAAAAGTCCTCAGTTTAGTATTTGTTACGATATCTGAAGTCCCTATACCCAAGCATTGATGAGACTTCATCTTCAAGTACCTATGAAATATTATTCTTTATTCTATGATTCAGGATTGTGTAGTCTTGGTAAAGAAGTAGATATCGATGGATTAAGTTTGTAAGTACCTACCTAAGAAATGGCAAACAAACATGCAGTTCACGTTGAATGTAACTAACTGAATACAGAAGCATATAGACCGGGGCCGGGGTCCCAATCTAGGTACCAAGACATGTTGTGACTGATATGGTATTTGTATACTCTTTGGATATGGCCTAAGATCTCTGCATCGAAAATAGTTATTGCGGCCAGAATAATACCTACGCGTACGTACAGTGCTCATCAAGAAATATTGCACATCGAGCCTATGAAAGTGACAATCGGCTAGTTTCGACTTCGTAGAGCGTTATCTCTCCTGCACACTGCCTACGTAAGCATTCGCAGTTCGGTATTGGTCAAAATTTTATCAAAATGGTCGACAAACGTCAGATAGGGAAGGTGCGAAAGAGAGAACGCTCTACAGACCCGAAATAAGCAGAAGTCGCCTTCCTTAGGTCGATATGCAATATTTTTTGTTGGATACTGTACACGTATTTTAAGTTCTAACCGCAACACAATAATGCTGAGTTTTTACCATTAGGTGACAGATACATTAAGTACCTAAATAAATAGTATAGTAGCATTAGTAGCATACGCCTCAAAGAACAGTCAATTACTGGTGGTAGAGCTTCCGTGAAGCTCGCGGGCGAAGGTACCTACCACCGCATTACCTTCTCTACTTGTCCAGCTAGCTCCACTATGTTATACACATTAAGTAATGCTCCGAAGTTCTACCTTCTCTAATATAGGTATATAGGGTACTTCATCATCATTTCAGCCAAAAGACGTTCACTGCGAGAAACTCCGAGAATAGCCCACTTCATTGCTCTCTGAGTGACCTTAAGCCTTCTTATGAGGCCCATAGTGAGCGACTACGTTTTTGTCCCATATGTCATCACTGTAGTATAATAAATCTATGCTGGCAACACACATTGGTCAAAAACCTTTTTCTTGAGACTCGGCGGTATTTAAGTAGGGGTACTTACGTCAGTTTAAACACCTGTTGGTAGTATTGGAGGGTGTTGCATGAGTTGCAGCAACGTAAGTATTGCCTACCTGTCGCTAACAAGTGGTATTCAAAATAGGTTGGTAATAGGGTAATGTGTGTAACTTTACCAATAAAGTTGTCATGATGTACTGACTTTTTTATGTCATGAAGTGGCAACAAACCGATAATTGAATATACTAGGTAATTTATATCTACCTTAATAACCAGAGACTTCAATGCCGATGCAATGCTTCTTCTGAGTTCTAAGTTGTTATGTCTCCGTGCCTGAGCTTACATTACCTCCTGACCGGAACATGATATCGCTGAATACTACTACCATTTAGGGACAAGTAGATTAAGTAATGGTGTTCATTACGTCCCCGAGCTCCGTTAGTCGTTACTGGAGCAGAATTGTAAGTATTTGAATGCATTAATGCTTTTAGTTAGTACTTACCTGTCTACCCCGAAACACAAAGGTGTTATGAACTGGCATATATATTATATTATGAACAAATAGAAAAATAAATTAAGACACCATATTATTCAACACATTTAATTAAAATTGTATTCCGAATAACTTAAAAACTTTGAAAAATTTTAAAACACTACTTACAGTACCTAATAATGTACTCAATAAATACTTACAAGCTAGTTTGTAACTAATGGAGTTTTTTAAAACTAATGTCATTAGTTTTTATAAACGAAAATTGGCCCCATTAGAGCAATTAAATAAGAAACTGAAATAAAATTGAGCTTAAAATACCATTTGCGGTAAGTAGTCAAACTGGTTTTAAAATTTAAAACGTGCCTGCAAAAATGGCACTTTAAGCAAGAAAAGACTAGATTAAAGCTTCTATCAATTTCACGGCATATTTACACTGATTAACACGAGAAAGAATGTCTTAAGCACCGCTTTAACATAATTATCATAGATATCATAATGCAGTTTCTAAAGTTGTCGGTGAAGTCTTCCCTCTCTCCGGAGAAGTCTTACTTCTCACTGCCGACGCATTACTCACCGAAGTCGGACTTTTGAACGAAGTGAATTTCGGCGGTGACGATTCAGGGGACGTATTAAAGAATTCGGCACGTTTTGCTTGCAATATCTCCGACCGTGTCATTGTATGTTTTGGATATTCATTGCTTAGAGGAAATACACCTTGGTCGATCGATGCCTGAAAATTACTCTCCGCTTCTAAATTATGTTCGGATATCGGTATTAAATTTCTACGGGCACCAAAATGTTGATTAGTAATTATGGGAATCGTTTTCGACGGTGGGTTGTTAGGCGAAGCATCATGTTTTTCGCCAGAACTGTTTGAATTTTCATCTTCATTGTACGCTTCAGGAATTGGTGAAGATAGAACGTCTGAGCGAGGACTCGAAAATCTCCATTGCGATTTCGGCGAAAGCAATATCTTCGGCGTGTTTTTATGTTCTTTTATTAAAGCATTCGTTCGTCCAGGCGACGCTGGCTGATTGTTGGTCTTAATGACTTTCCGTTGTGCGTATGTTTTAGGAGAACCACTAAGGTCGAGAATATTTACTTGAGAACGATTTCCAACAGGAGTTGTTGGCGCCTGAGGTTTTTCTTTAGAAAGTTTGAGCTGTTCGACTGCCGACAGTTTGTTTGATTTACTTTGAGGACTCAATGTGTTCAATTTGACACTGTGCTGTAAAAGTAACTTTTTGAAATCTAACCTAGACGTTTGGGGTACTGGTCCAAATCTATCAGCGCACGTTGTTTCCTGCTTTTGTATACCGAATGTTGAGCCAGGTGATGATGGTACATTTTGGCGAACAATAGGAGACCAATTATTGCGGTTTCGTTGTTCTCCCAAATATCCTGTTTCTGGATAACGTTGGGCGGTTTTGCTGTATAAGGAAGTCTCAGAACTCACAGGCGATAGGCTTATTGACGATAGGGCGGGGGATTCAGCTCTTTCAGGCATTTCTTTTATATTGAGTTTCTTTTTACTTTTATGTATAACCGCATATAATTCTTCGTTTGTCATGGTCGATTTGACTGGAGATAATAATTTGGAACTAAGATCTACCATATTTTCTTTATGAGTGGGTGTAGATGATTTGAAAGACCCTGTGGTACGAGGGTCTATTGGCGATATTCGTATAGACTCTTCGTTGCTATTGACATGTAATCGTTGCTCGGCAGAGGGGTGGGTGTTAATTAATGCTGTTTTCGGAGGGTAGTTGGTGACTTGGTTTGGGTTGTAGGGGTTTGCTCGCTGGATATTCGGTTCTGGTATTGTCCTTTTAGGAAGTGTCCAATATTTGGGTTGCGATTTTTGCGCATTTGTGTTAGCTGATTCATAGTTTATTACACCGTGTTTCCCACGGAGATGTGCGGTATGATATCGATGGAGGGTTGGATTGATAGCGTTTAAATCTACTGCAGTGTTGTTATCTTGTACCAGGTATTTCGGTTTATTCAAATAGGGTTTGTCAGCACTGGTATGTCGATGGCCTGAAATGTAAGATGTATTAATAAATTTTAATATGACTAATTATTTAAATATTAAGTGGAGATTGTATAAATATTTTGTTTTAGTATAGCTACCCAAATAATTTACGAAAATATTTTTATAAACGTTTAAATATTTGTTTTTAAGTACCGTATTTAGTCTCATCATTTAAGTAATATATATAACAATATATGAGTTTATATAAAAAATCTACGATTTTATATGAATAAAATCTTTGTGAATGGAATAAGTCAGTATAGAAAGGACACAAGAATATTAAGTTTTATAAATAATCTGTGTTCAACTGAAATATGCATTGATGTTATATGTAATTACGTAGTAAACAATATGCAATAAAATGTGATAGAGCATAATTTACATTTAAATTATACATTTATATTTTAGAATTTTATTATCGCCTTTCACAAAGGTTTCATGTTACTCATAAGCTCACAACATACAAATACAATATCAATATCACCAAATTCCATAAGCTAACAGCCACGAGTACATAACAGCGCGCTAAATATGTGAAACATTTACTAAACAGTATGTATGTCAATAGTATTATTCGAAATGTAGATATCATATCTATATGTATTACATTTTATTACATATCATACAAGTGACATAAACATAACATTGTAATAAGTGCATGGTATCTTATTCACAAACAAAATAAACAATATTGTAAGTGCATTAGTGACTCGATTACCCGTTTAAAATAGTCAGTTAACCGGTTAATGAAATGAAGCGATAGATTTGTTAGTACCACCACTCACCACACGTACATTAGAAAAAAAGGGCATGCAAAAAGCAACAAAAACTTTACCTTCGGGGTACCTGGCGTTAACAAAGTCGCAACCATTGGAAGCAATCTCGTTCACTGTGCAAAGCGATGTAAAATGAGTGTTTATTAGAGGACTTCACCGTTTGAATTAGTCTTAATTTAAATTGTAACAAATATGTGTAAACTCCAACGCACGCTCGTCCTGATTGGCAAGCGGTCGTACGTACGTTGCAATCGTATCGATCGTACGAAGATAGTGAAGCTCAATTGTGCGCAATGGTATAAAATATTGTTCTATGCTGATATTTAACGCGCAAGTATTTTTGGCATGCGTATACTTTATCTATGAAATGAGTGCTTACTTTAAATTTATCTGCCAGCGGCCGCGTAACTTGTAGGAAAAATGCAATTCAATTTTATTTTAATGTCAGATTTTTCAAGAAACTGCTTTATGCTGTCGCTAGGGATAATGAAGCGCATACACATTGTTAAAGTATAGTGATTTTTCCATGTGGTATCGAACTTATGATATCTAGAGGTAGCGTAAGCATAATATGTTGTATGAAAGATTGTAAAACACAAACTTATTAAACACAAAAATGTGACCGAACCATAACTTGTATATTATTATATACCATCATTTCCGCAATCGCTGACGATATTTGAATAAATTCATAATACCTACTAATACCAAAACTCTTGCCTCAGTATAATAACTTGTGTATAATAATGTTTGAACCAAACTATTATACCTACAAATTATTTCCGTACGAAGATATAGCACATTGTGTAACTTCAGACATTTTGCCAATCAGGATGAATTAATAACTTTTCACTGTGCGTATGACAACGAAGTATAACAGAGCAGTCTCAAACTATATCCAAGTTATTCTATTACTTAGTGATGTTATGTGTGAATGGTAGTGTCAGAGTCGTAAATACGACGGTTGTGTGGTTAATCACATTTTTATTGGTTAGATAATGTTACCCAGTACAAAAAGTTTCTGTGCGATGTATTTACATTTGGCCTTATTCTATTCTTTAATCGCTTTTTTGATAAAGTGAATTTTGCTCTGTGATAAACCGTCGAAATGATGGGTGTTCTTTCGTCGCACCAGTATAATTATTTTCGAAGGTTTATAACAGAACGTTTTTCGTTTAATCCCCAGTGCAAATGTGGTAAATGAGAGAAGTGAGGGTGAGAGCCAAAGGAATGAAATAAAATGAAATAAGTGCGTTAATTCACAATAATTCTATAATATTATTTACAACAACATATAAAGAACATACAGAATATCACACCATGCACTTACATACGAAGAATATGAACCACTCGTAAGCTGTGCACTCTGCGGTGAATAAAGCCACCATGCATTAAAATGTGTTCTTACAAAAATAAAATAATGTATTAAATTATATTAAAAATTAATCGATCATTTCGGCAAAACATAATCATAAACTTATATATAAAAAACTAATTATAAATTTAGGCAAAACATTCTATCACAGAGATATAAATACGAATTGATTTCATAAAAAGGAAGACATAAGTACTTTATTTCAATAGACGGACGGAATTTATTAAATTCGTATACTAAATATAGTAATTCAGTCAAAATTTTTGTTACTATCCGCTAAGATAACTCCTAATGCTAAAATACCTAATGATAAGCGTAATAATGAACAGGTAACAGCAGAAAATTGTATATAAGAAAGTAAAAATATAATTTAAGAAAATATCTACCAAATTTCAGTGCCATAGTCAGATTCGGAAATAGATAAAATTCTAGCTCTGTGCATTGAGCCGTCGACGGGCACAGTCACTTTACTAGGCGATAGAGGATAAGAAGGTGGAGAGTGAAGTATACAAGGATCGTCTGGATCAGAGTCTAGTATAGCAGTTAACATGTCTAGAGCCGTGTCGCTAGTATCTTGCACGTAAGAAACTGAATGCCGATTTGGTCGTGGTGTTGTCAACGGACTTAGAGTCAGAGCTTTCAATTTTTCTTCAAATTTATCATCCATATAAGAAGTCTGAATACTTTTCACACATTCACAGTGATCTAACTCTTCAAATACGTTCCTGTGATTGAGTTTAGGTGAAACGGTTGAAGGATAATTAATTTGTTCACGCAACAAGTCAGCCGCTATTTCTGCTTGAATCATTTCAAAAGAATTAACTTTTTTGGCGTAATTACTAAAAGAATCGAGTTTAAGTAGCTTTTTAATAGGCATTAGTGGAGAATTAGCAAGTTTGTAACTATCACTACGTTTAATTTTATTTATTTGTAGCTTGTCAACATTTTCTTCGATATCGTTAGAATCTAAATCTTTATCGTTTTCCCCACTAATTCTATTAGAGAACATTTTCATAATTTCAGCTACCTTCTTACTACCGGATTTATTCAAATCTTGTTGACACTTTCCTTTCAAAATTATAGGAGTTTGGAAATTGGGTACAAATGGTTTTATTTCAGTAGTATCTATACTGTCGTCTGTATTTTCTAAATGGGAATCATTTGATCTATTCGGGGAGGGTTTTGAGCAAAGTTTTTTCTTACCTGCGGTATCATCTTTCGTAGGAGACAAGCTGACACCCTCTGCGTCGTGTATATGTACATATGCCCCAGTCCTAGTTATAGCTTCTACAACTCGAGGCAAATCTTGATTTGTTTTGGTGATGACTGAAGATTGTGGAACACTAGTTGCAGGTGTTTCTGTAACTGGTGTCGCAGTTATGATCATGCTAGGCTTTGGTGGTGGCAAGGTTATAAACTCCTTTGTTACAACACCATTTGGTTCCACTGGAGCTCTTATGATCATTTTTCCTAATTGTGGCGACGTAGGTTTACTTGAAGGCGGCGGTGGCTCGTATGGGAAATCTGTTTCGTCGGAAACTTTCACAATGTCGGCGCTCTCTCGTTGAATGATTGACGTGGTTGGACATATTTCTTGAACAAATGGACCAGGTTCAAATGTAGTATGCGCACCTTTTCTCCTTTTTAAAGTATCAGATGAATAAATAACTTGTCCTTGCGAGTCTAGAGTTACTTTGGCACCCTTTCTTTGTAACTCATCTAATGCTGCGGAAGGTTTTTCTTCTAAACCGTGTTCTAAGAAATCTTTACTATCGTTCAAGCAATTTGGCAGCTCGTTTAATGATACATACTCTGTCTCGGGAAGTTTACCCGATAAAACGGTTTGTAGATTCCTTCTAATATCATTGTTTGCATAAGTGCCTCTATTCAAATTAGATTTTTGATTGTTATTCTTCAAATCAGCTATTGTGACATAATCTCCGGAGTCATAAATATCTTCAAATACTTCAGTTTCTTTTGGTACTGATGATTTTTTATTTGACAATTTAGTGGGGAGTACCCCTTTCAACTTACACATCAAACTATTAAAAGGTTGGAGGGATGTTTTCAATTGACTCTGCGTTTTACTTGATTTTACTTCGTGACTTGTCTTTCCGTCTCGTGTTTTATCATCTGCGGGTAAATCTAATTTCGGTCTGGGCTTGTTTGTATTTGATTCTTGTTTCCTTTCTGCTTCAGGATCCTTATTGCTATTTTCACTCTCATCATCGGAATTTGTAGGAGTGATCACGCACATAGATGGAATTCTAGCACTATTTATAGTGGTTTTATATCTAATTCTTTCAATTCGGTCGGTGCCTTCGAGATCAGAAGATTCTGAATAATCTTGTTCGGATAAACTATTTTTTCCGTGAGCACTGGACACTGAATCTTCAATAGGTGAGCTTGAAGTATTGTGACCTGAATCAGGAGAGCTCGTACCAGTACTTTTCTTTGCACTTTCTAGCTCAGTTTCTGTATGTACTTCAGCAACTGCAGTTATCTCTCGGTGGTTGCCAATATTCCTTGTGATAGTTATAGTTGACGTAGGCACTTCGTTTATTTCAGGTGAAGAATTATTGTACATTTGTTTCTCAGGATATGAACGCATTGGGTTGTATCTTAAACTACTGAAAGGTGACTTCGAAAAAGAAGAACTTGCACTTCTGTCCAGACTAGCATTTGCACTATGGATGTTGTTACTTCGATTTCTATTCATTATCGCTAAAGAGCTTTTTCTCTCAGGAACGGTAGGACCTATTATTAACGATCTGTCGCTACTAGCCGCCATTAGAGTAGTACAAACAGTGCCAGCTGAACTTGTAGTAGTACTCGTTGAACCTTTACCAAATAATTCGTATTCATTTTCTGCAGTCATATTCTGACTATTGGATGAATTAGATAAAGCATTGCTTGTATGCATCGGCGTACTAGGTGATACCTCTTCTTCCTTCAGAGTCTTTAATCCTGAATCCATATGGAATGATGTGTAATAACCTTCAGTATCACAAGAAAATTCTGAGCTTGTTTCTAAATCTTCGTGCAAATCGTGGATTATATCAGGTGTGAGAGTTCCTTCACTTGTGACGCTGCCGGAACCAGAAGTGTTTAAGAATCTCCTTCGACTTATGATCGAGCTCGGTGGGCCGTGATGGAAATTGAGAGAATTGTTAGAAGTCGTAGCTGATGTCGTGCTTTTAGGAGGTACTGTAGTTGTTGTTATTTCAGAACCGATGCTTGTTCGCCCAGATTCTGAACTCGCCGACCAATTACCGCTCGAAGAATGAAGTTCATCTTTTCCTATGCCTGTTCGTCTTAATCTTCTTTGCGTTGATGTGCCACGTAGTTTGACTCCTGTACTTATTGTCGCTGTTGTCTGTATATTAGAAGGCACGCCTATACTTTTTTCGGACGATGAATATGAAGCACATCTTTGATGAGATCTTCGCTCTTCATCACCCGGACGTTTCTTGCGCATAGTCACAGTTTCTTGTATCTGTTTATCTTCCACTCTAATAGGTGACAGTGATTCACGAGGCTTTTCCGTTTTAGAGGTTTCTTTGAAACTATCTCTACTAGCACTCGGCGATCTGCCCATCATTTTTAATCTGTTCTTGCCCCATTGCTTCAGACTATTGAAATGACTTTTCTTTGTAACAGGATCGATAGGACTTTTCTTAAGCAAGTCGCTAGATCGAGATCGGATGACAGTGCTATCTTCAATTTCTTCAGAAGCCACAGCATTTGGTGTATCGCTATGATAGGACAAACCAAGCAAAGCATTAGTCACACGCTAGAGGCATATCTATTTAGATATGTCTTTAAAGAATCCCGCTTAGTCTCGTAACAACGGGATCCCACAAAGACGACATTAATTTTGAAGCTAATGAACAAATTGCACTATTAGTGTTCAAGTGCACAAAAATGATTGTCTTTGTTCCGTATTAGTTCATCATTATCAACATTCAACATAAATAAACAAAGGCAATCAGTAACATAATGTATGTATTCACAGAAGCACGATATTATCGACAGGTTAAAAGTGCTGATTTTTTAAAATTAAAATGAATTTAAGCTCTCCACACATTACTGTGCTTAATGTTACCATAGTTAATTGGTTTAGATTACATTATTTACTTAAAAAAAAACGACAAAAAGGCGATAAAAATTGAAATAAATAATGTAATCTACTTTGTGTCCAGTGCAAACTAGAAGCTTACCCAGCTATAGCCTCTCTAAGCTCTTTCTGATCAGTGCCCGAAATGGTGTTTCGTCTTTTACCCCTCGGTTTCCGAGTTCTGGTCCTTCGTTTGACGGTATCAGTTTCCCCGGTGCCGCTCTCTATGTGTAGCGATTTACGCGAACTGCACATTCTATCGAAGAATTTGCCTGACGTGTCTATTGCCACTACTTCGGGTGTAAATCTGTAACAGAATTTACAATAGATTTTATATACACATGATTAATAGTTCTTAACAGAACAAAACAGCCATTATGTATTTTGAAACTTGCACGTGTATTCTATATCTCGGTGATCAATTTGAAAGCCACTTTGTAGTACATTGCTGTTTGCCTAAAATGATCGTAATTATCACGTTACTTCAAAACAGTTATGCACTTACTGTGAAATTGCTATCAAAATGGCCTTCTCGCATTAGTTGATGTCAACCGAGATACAAAATACGGCTTCAGTGCTTTTATATATCATGAAAGTGGCAAACAAGCATACATTAGATCATATTGATGGTAAGCGAACACTGCAGCCTATAAATATTTACACAAAAACCAGAGATTTCAAAGCTATTATTGACGTAGGACGCTTAGCACGGGTTAGTTAGGTAATATACGGTCCCGTGATTTCCGACACAGAATCTTGCCACTCCTCAGCTCGGTGGGCCGTGATGGAAATTGAGAGAATTGTTAGAAGTCGTAGCTGATGTCGTGCTTTTAGGAGGTACTGTAGTTGTTGTTATTTCAGAACCGATGCTTGTTCGCCCAGATTCTGAACTCGCCGACCAATTACCGCTCGAAGAATGAAGTTCATCTTTTCCGTGGCAAGTGGCAAGATATTAACTTTTTTATGTAACGAAGGTGGCAAATAAGTGACTCACATGGTTTCAATGACAGCCTACACACGATAAATATAAAACAATTACAGAGTCATGGATTTCTAAGTATTTAAAAATATAAGAAAATAAATCTTGGAAGAATTTAAAATTTCGTTTCATTGTTTTTCTCAAATTAGTTTGAAACGTATATGCATTTCAAACAAAATTTAAGAATGAACATGTTTAATTTTTATCTACTTAGATCAAATTCGTAGCTACTGCAGTACTAGGAGCTACAATTATTGTTTCGCGACATATTAAAACTTACTGCATAAAAAAAATTCTATCCTTACGCTTTTTATTCACAGACAATAGTATAATATTTAAAAAGTATGAGAATACGACGAGAATTATTCTCATTTCAACAATTTTTGTTCCGCTGTCAGAACGATGACCTGATTGAGGTTATGATGGAAATGGTCACGATTTCATTCGTCACAGAATACTATGAACGTAACTTTTAATTCCCTTTAGGAACTGGACGGTCTCACGCAATATGGACGTATTTTATGTCCGGGTCATGTTAAAAGTATACTCAAACTATCGGAAATAGCGAGAAAGAGGTTAACATTTATGGACAGTAATTTAAAACAGTGGTTCTCTAACATGTTTGAGGATACCTTTGTAAAACCAAATATTCGACGGATTTCAAAAAATATAACGAAATCTGGTACTTTGTTTTATGTAGCTGTTTATTAATCATTAAATTATATTACGTTTGCATCACGCCAGGTCCCTAACGGGGTAGGCAGAGAGTGTGGAGCGCCAGACATCCCGGTCCTGACACACCACCCGTGCCTCATCTACATTCATCATTCTCTTCATACATACACGCCGATTCTTTTTGATCTCACCATCAGACAGTACTCGACCTATTTGGTCGAAATGTATGTAGGTACTTAAATGTATTACTTTATCCCGGAGTTTAAAGTTCTTGCAAAAATCTGTAACATCGGCATAAAGCAAAGCTTGACCAACCAAAATCTGTAACATCGGCATAAAGCAAAGCTTGACCAACCAAAATGTAGTAGTACTACTTGTTGGACACATAATACTGTTAATATCAAGAGAGACTAGCCAACTACGCAGTACATTCTATAGTGCACAAGTGTCACAAACACTGCAATACCTATTTTTCCACTCTTGCAGGCCTAACAATCTGAAAGGCACTCCGACATGATCGGCGAGAGATTGGGTGCAAGACCAACGGCTTTACGTGCTCTCTCATAGAAAAATATCCCTTAACAGCTTCTCCGGACCTGAACATCGAACCCGAGACCTCAGGTTTCAGCATCGCGATTGCAACCACTTAAGTTATAAGTGATCGAGGCAGGCGAGTTGGTATGAATTATAGCCTAGTGGCACCACGCCACTACTACTACGCTGAGGTCCTGGGTTCAAGTCCCGGGGTAGGGGTTTATCAGTGATAATGATGTAAAGTCCTCTATCTCTGGTTCGATTGGGCTTTTTCCATTTTCTGGAAATTTCAGAGTACCTCGAAGTTTGGTAATGTGCCCGGAGACGTCAACAGGTTCGCCACTTGGGCCAAAAACGTAACCGGCGAATCGTGGGTGTTTGCATGTATGCTTGAATGCATGCATTTACATCTGCCTACCCCTTCGAGGATTGCAGGCGTGAAGATACGTTTACGTTATTAAATAGGGGCTCGTAAAAATAATACTAACTTGGAAGCAATAACTCTGAGTTGTTCTTCGGGACTGGGCAGTCTGTGGTCGATGGGCTCGTCGTCGCCCGAGCCGCACTCTGACAGCTCGTCGGGCGTCAGTGTGACGCTGCTGGCGATGCGCATGGAGGCGTCCGGGAACGAGGTCACATCGCCGACCGCTTCTCTCGACGTCCATTTCCGAAGGTGTTCCACTACCGACGGCTGGAATGATGGGATTTCCATTGTTAATGTTATTTGAATATCGATTATAAGTCAAAATATGTTTATAACAGTAAACTTGAAATTGAGTTTGACTGGATTTTCTTCTTCTTCAACAACTGTGCAGATGAAGTGATGCATAAACATAGAGCAACACCGGGGAGTAGCCATATGCAGGCTTTTCCGTCTGTCAAAGTACAAGCCCAAATGGGCCTCTTTAAATGTATGCGTAAAATTGTTTCTGTATTTTGTTGAAGTCAAGGTGTGAGTTTCGTAGTAATAGACGATTTTTGTAGTGTACGAGTGTGTACCACGCATTTCCCTCCGCAGAAAATGACAGATTGTTTTGCATCGGTAATACACGCTATGGATACTCCCCTCCGGTCCGCCGCGACCGGTGGGCCGCGTTGCTCTATGTGCATAAAATATAAGCTACCTATAACTTTAATTCGTCTAATACAGTTTTTGTATTTGGAACTGAAGTGTTTGCTTCAATTTATCACTGTTGTTTATATTGAAATATAAACAACAGTGATAAATTGAAGCAAACACTTCACTGAATGAATAAAATGCCAATACTAAATATGATAATTCATAATGAGTTATTCATATTAAAAGTAGACACTTATCAATATTTAAAAAATGATTGCATCGGTCCTCAAATTTCTCGAGAGCTTAAATCTGTCGAATAATGTAGGCTCATTAATATTTTATGACTTCATCATGGTGATTTATATTTCATTCAATAATAATGAGTATTTATATATTGAAAACTGGGACTCAGTGACCCAGTTTCAACTAACATTTTGTAGAAATTTAAGATGACAAGAAACTGCATTGTGTTCACATTGTGTTAGTCTATTCCTGTGTACCTATTACGGTTAATCCTGAGATCCTAAGTTTTAATAGATTTTCGAGTTAAGCAACTGTTATTAGCCTTAAAGTACAAACAGAATCTATTAGGGTCACCTCCCATTTATTATAAGGGACTTAAACATAATCGGCTAATCGTGGGCATATTGCACCTTCGGGTAAATAAAGGCATGTTAAGTTATATTTTACTTTGACAACTAAAGTTTATTGGAAGAACTATTGATTGATTGATTCATTTAATTCTTAATGTTTGTGACTTCTACACTATCTATAGGTATTTAATATTATAAAGCTGAAGAGTTTGTTTGCTAGAACGCGCTAATCTCGGGAACTACTGGTCCTATAGGCTATCTAACACTGGAAGAATTTTTGAAATCGGACCAGTAGTTGCACCCGCACGAACCCGGGGCGGGCCGCTTGTTAATAACACGTAGGCGTTTACTTCACACTACAAACTATCAAAAGTTTTCCAATTCACTACGAACATATTTCAAGTTGGATGACAATATTTACTCTGAAGTGTTTGTGGCTGTTTATCGATATTCATCATCCGCGGATAAGTTACATTTGCGGATGAATTGTCACTTAAGTCAAATTAATCGTTGATATAACCAATATGTATCTTCTATTGACAAATAGATATATAAAGAAAAGACCCAAGTGACGCGCGTGACAACAGACCGATAGATGAACTTACTATATGAGTCTCGATTTCCACGTCAACCTTCTGATATATGCGTCGTCTCTTCGAGCTGAGGACGGGGGTGCAAAGCAGGTACTGCGAGTGTTGAGAATCCCTCCGCAACTGGTCAAGTATCGAAGCAGACAGCCGGTCTGTGGTCGCTCTCTCGTACAGGTTACGCAAGCTGGTCGGCCTGGAATATTTCAACGGTTACAGCGACTGTTATACTTCACTTATCGACACTTTTATTGGTTGGCTATAAAGCATGAATCAGGTTATCACGAGTTCCACTATAAATCGTAAGCTCTATTTCTATAATCACACACAAGCTGTTTTATGCTTTAAGGAGCGTGACAATCGATTCTCTTAAGGTAGACCTCTTTTAGAGAATTGCAGGCGCCGAAATTAAATGATTTTTTAATGTTAAACAATTACTTAATAACACTGACTTTACTGACCAAATAACCAATTAAAAAAATAATGACCATTTCGTAGTTCTAATATAAAAAATACGGCCACGTGAGAGAGAGACTCGTGTTAACAGGGTTTTTTGATTAGCTGTATGTCAATCCAAAGAGGTCATACGGAAACAAAAATAAAAAATACTGACCATTTTATAATAATACTATCTTTTATAAACTTGTTTTAAAAATACTGACTTTTACTGATTTTACTGACCTGTTTGGCCCCTGGCATTGAAAACTATGGTTTGTATTTTATAAAAGGTAGAAATGCAGAATGTATGAATATTTTTTTACTACAGCTATGCTCTGCTCAGATTAAACCTAAAGAATTGAGAATGGCAAATTGTCGACCAATCCAGGACCGAAATAACATAAATTCGAAACTTTTCTTGAAATATTTCTCCTTCGTGTTATTTTTTACAATCACGTTAGTCAATTTTGTTTTATTATAACGAAGGAAGCAGTCATGCAGTTCACATGGATGTTACGTGATGACTGCAGCCTATAGCCATCTTCACTAATGTAAATATGGTGGTGCTTGCGCACTCGAGCACCTACACAGGAATTGCGTAGGCACTAACAAATTTTATGAAGGAGTTCATTAGTATGCATTCATGGGAAATGTCTACGAGTATACTTATCGTGAAAGATCGTGAAGTATTCGATTATTGCACGTACCTCGTGTCAGATGTAAACAGTCCCTTTTTGAGGGGATGGGTCGCCGTGTAGTGGACTTTGCGTACGGCAAAGTCTGACAGGCTCCCCTCAGCTGTAACAAAAGAATAACAGTTAATATGAAATACATCAAATAAATGCTTACTTATTTTTTTGCGTGGATGGAGCGAGTCGCGTTACTAATTATAACAATAACACAACTTGACAGTGATGTAAATTGAATTTGTTCGCCCGCTACAATAGTACTGCAATTAGTTGAAATATATTTGGAACAATGTTGTACAGGTAGATCATGTTTCAATAATTAGTTCCTATTTAATAGAGTTTTGCTAACATTGCTTCAATTTTGCTTATAACATAAACTTATATACAATGAGTTGAACGTCAAAGGATATTCATGCCGGAGCAACCTATAATTAGGTTCCTATTGGATATTTATGAGCCATTTGAAGGTTCATTAAACAGGAATCGGTTGTCCTTACGAATAAGTATTTGTTAATAATACAAGTCGGAATCTCATGACTTATGAAACGGACAAACAAGAGGCTATTATTCAACGTCCCTCAGGCTATCGACTGCTGTAACCATTTTTATTTTTACTTCTTTTTTTAACCAAAGGATTGTGTCGAAGTCTTAAAATATTTTATTAGTCTATCTCGAGCTATGTCTTATTTTTTTTTTTACAAAAGCTAGACAGGAAACAGACAGTCACGGTGGGTGGTCACCTCTTCCTGTTGGGCATTACCGCACATTTTGCCAACCTTGAATTATTTTTCAAAGTTATTTTTCAAACCTTACATTCGCACTGGGAATAAAGTTTGAAATTAATGTCCCAGTTTTGTCGCTTCTCCGTGGTGTTCATTCTTTTGCTCGTTTAGCGGTTGTCATTAGGGACAAGAATAATACATTTTTGTTTTTCTTCTCTCGTGCAATTTCGCGGTTTTTTATTTTAACCGAGTTCAAAAAACGAGAAGGTTCTAATTTTTTATATATGTACGTGAATTTCTTTAGAGATAGTATCTGTAACGGGTGGTCTATGATTCTAATTCTAAGAACGAGACAGTAAAAAGTTTATGCCATCTTTTCAAGTAAAACAATAGGTTTCAAACAATTAAGCAGAACAGCGGTAACAGAAGAGCTGCTAGACATTGTCATATTTTGTTCTTAATTTGATATGTTGTGTAGTTTGTAAACGTTAAAAAGGTTATAATCAGGGGATCGTGAACTTTACTTTCATACTAGGGAGGTCGGGTCATGAAAAAGTTTGAAAAACACTGGCCCAAACAATGCTATAATCAATAGCGGAAGAAGAACGGTCCGCCCAACAATCTTCGATTGTTCAGCTGACTTATCGTCGTCGTTAGTCGTGTCGCTCGCCGTCGTGATGACGTGACTGAACGAATTTACATTTAATTATACGTCGACAAAATTATAGACTGACTATGATTCATTTGTTTTATTTTGAGTAGGTACTTATGAGTTTTTTCTGTAGTAGGGGTTTTCTCAGTAGTGTCTGCAGTTGGATCTCTGCTAAGTAAATTACATTGATTTTGAGTTGTGACGAATACATTTTTCTTTTCATCTAGATGTTTACTCTGTTTACTGGTAATGGAGCTCGCGGGCGTACTTCCGCATTACCGTATCTAATTGCCGCTAAAATGGTAGTGTTCAACACTATTGTTCCGGTTAGATGGTAATGTGATAGTAATGACAGAGGCAAAACAATGAAGGTCGCAGGGGTGGCAACACATGTGCATTTTGACCTTTGTGTCAAATGTGGGTGTCCATAGGCTGCAGTCATCACTTAAGATCAATATGAATTGCATACCTAAAACACCTATTTGCCACCTTCATTACCTAAAAAAATTTACTACTTATACTTATAAATCTTTTATCCTATTGTTTTAGATTGATACTCCTTTTCAGCTCAATATTTTTTTAATAAACCGAGTGATTGCAAGCGAGGGTTTTCAAGACAAATATCTAGTATCGATGCAATTCGATGTAGATGAATTCCTAAAACATCTGGCGGGTCAACTATATTTAAGTTTTATGCCTTTTATAATATTTTTATCGATTCTAGTGCAGTGTCTGTTAAGACCCGATGTAATCAAATAATGTACCTATTTATTAAAGGCCGTGATAGGTTCTAACAAATATTTTTTACGTAGCTGATTTGTTATTTAAGTAGGTATATCAGTTCATAACGTACAGAATATGAATTGTAATAGCTATGTTTACGCTACTGTAATAGCTATTTACAGCTACTTGAAATAAAAAAGTAAACATCTAGTAGAACAACGCATATTCTTTTGAACGAACGGCAAAAGCTCTAAAGATCAGGTTCCCTACTCTTTAGCAATAATTTGTATTTTACGGTTCAAAATAAGGGCTATTATCCGTTTTAATGACAGTTTCGAAGATTAAAATTAATTGGAGGAGCTAAATTATTGGCTCATGATGATAGGTTTGTAGTTTGTCTTTTGTAAATATCTAATTTCACAATTTAATTTACATCTGTTTAAATTGGATTATTAAAGAAGTTATTGATATGAAAAAGGAGTAGCTAAAACAAGGTGATGGTTTTTCAATTATTATGGCGTAGTTGTTTGCCCTGTTGCGCGTCTAAGGAAGGCTTTTGTCAAGTAGTCCGTTTTTCACCTAAAGTGATATAGTAATGCAAGATACGAACACCTCATAGTGAATGCAAGACAATAACACCTATGTATCTGTTTAAATAGCATCGATTCGAAATGCAGTCAGATTGAACTTTGACTCTGTAACTAAACACCGCGTCTTGTTAGCACCCAATAAATATTTATGGAACCTTGGAGTTATAATGCCTCAGAAGTATGACCTTCGGTATTTTTAAGTTATGTTATACAAAACACGATTGCTTTATAATCTTTTTATCATTGCAGTTTATTTTTAAGACGAGCAAATCTAAGCAGTATTTTTAGATTAACGAAACTGTTTTTAGTATTAAAATTTGTTGTTATGCAACAGAAATACCTACATCATCTGAGAAAATTTTAACTTTCTAGTTATCATGGTTCATGAGTGATAGTCTGACAGACAGATACACGGTAATGTACAGGTGGTAATGTACGGTCCTGTAATTTCCGGCACATAGGCATAACACCTTAGGCCTCAGGAGTGGCAACGCATCTGCATTTTGACCTCTGTTCATTGTGTGGGTGTCTAAAGGCTGAAGTCATCACTTAACATCAATGTGAACTGCATGCTTGTTTGCCACTTTTATTAATTAAATAAAAAATACACGGACAGTGGAGTCTGAGGAAAAAGGGGCTCGTTTTCACCTTTTAGGTACGAAGCCCTACAAAAATTAAATCAGTGTGTGCGTGCATGTAAGCATGTGAAATGTATGACATTGTTTCTTTACTATGTCACTGTGTTGGATCCAGTTCGTGAGTCGTCAATTATAAATACACCTACACGGCCCTTTGTAGTACTAATAGAATCAAATGTGGAAGTGGTCGGTGAATGCAATACACGAATGCTGTTCGAATAAATGCCATCAATTCGCAATGCGGTCGGTGTGAACTTTGACTCGGTAGCCCTGCACGGTACTTCTCGTTTGCTTCGATCTTAGATTCTTATGCTATATTTCACAATAAGCAACTGAAGTAATATTATGATATTCACAGTAAAGGTGCTGATATCACGAATTGCGAACGTGTTTTAAGGTTTATATCACAGCGAATGCAAGTTGGATTTGCTTTGGCGAACGTGTGTTCTAAAGTTACTTACTACATAATATGAATGTGAGGCCAAGACCTAAATGTTACTATAATTTTAGATTTGGTACATTCATACCTACGTTTAAATTTAATGCTGTTGTTTCACGTGTTTTCTTTCAACAGACAGTCTTAAGTGTCTTTTCTTCTTGATTTACGTTTCAGTGTGTTGACAGAATAGGTATATACTGTAACTGGCTGTAAGTAACATTAATAAAATGTTTTGTAAAAATCACACTACCTACACGATGGGTGAAGATGGAAGCTTGGTGTTATGGTGACTGACTGAAACACCGTAGCGCGCAGCTGTGATATGGGGCTACGAGACGGTTTTCTTACTCGGGCCAGACCGCGGACACTGCGCCAAAATTCCATACTAACGCTTAATTTGGTCTCTATTACACAGACATCAATCAGTGACGTGTATTTACACGTGCACCTGTATGCGTAGCTCAGAAAACACCAACCGTTAACCCCATAAGAGGGGAGGAGGTTGGTTGATGCGGGGAAATCGGGCGGGACGTCGAAGTGGCCATTCTATACGTAGTATTATTACATATTCTCTGCTCGGGCATATATCTGCCCCCACTTCAACTGGGACGTGATCTGATTTTGTACAGAGTCACCTGGGAGTATTCCATTCTTTTTTTTAACGTAACGTACGTAAACAAGCGTCCCGCGCCATAACTACCGCTACTGCGATCGCCAATCCACCTGCCAAGCGTGGCGATTATGGCATATCCCCCTATCTCCCCTAATAGACGTCTTTCGGGTGTAGTGATGTTAACGTCACGCCTGTAATCCCCAAAGGGGTAGGGCGAGATAAATATATGCATTCAAGTATACATACCTACAAACACCCATGATTAGCCGGCCACGATTTGGTCCATGTAATAGGTGGTGAGTCTGTGGACATGTCCGGGCATATCACCAAACTCCGAGATACTAGGAAACCTCCGGAAAATTGAAAAATTCCAATAGAAACAGAGGTGAAGGATTTTACACCTTTATCTGTGGTAGCCCCTGACTCGGGAATTGAAGTGATAGTGATAGTGGCAGAGAATATGAAATAATACTACGTGTAGAATGGATACTTCGACGTCCCGCCCCATTTCCCCGCCTCACCCAACCTCCTCTTATGGGCAATGTTTGGTATTCTCAATGTGCTACGCACACAGGTGCACGTGTATAAATACAAACTTCACTGATTGATTCTGTGTAATAGAGACCAAATTAAGCATTTGTATGGAATTTCGGCGGAGTGTCCGCGGTGTGGTAGTGGCCTAGAGAAATAATATTTTTATTTTTAAAAATATAATAACATATTTTTCAAATAAGTAATATTTTCTATTCTTTGGTTAGAGTTTTTTTTCCTCTTTGGGCATAGGAATTATTTTCCCGCCTCAGCTACGGCGGTTCCGTTTTCGACTGTCCGCCTGTCTGTCAGACTTCATCTCTGAACGTCTGAAACTTGAAATTGTCAGAAAATGTGTTGTGTATTCCTAAAACGGTGTTTTTGTTTCATAAACCCTTCATTAGAGTAGCTGTACAGACAAACTGACTCTTTGTAATTGCGAAAGCTTTCACCAGTTTTTAGTCTTTTAATACATAAATACCCGGCGACTCAGTTTCTGCAGCTACTTGGCTAGACGGAGCTTTAGCGGATGCCGGCGGCATACAAAATTAACTCGAATTCCTTTGGCTATTGTATAACGTTGTAATAAATGTCACAAATTATAAACAAATAAACGCTCTCTAATTATAACATGCAAAGTCGCTAATCATTAACCGTAGGACAGTTGCACTTTTCTTCCGGGTTTTTAAAGGACTTACCCCCTTATTCATAAACGTATTTTAGCTAAAGTGTTGCTAATCTCTCCTTTGTCTTTTTCTATCCTGCACATTTGACAATGCAACTGACAAAGACAAATCATTATATAGCTAAAACGTATCTAATGTACGTTTATGAATAAGGGGGTTAGAGTGAGAGAACCTAAATACACACAAACATACCTTCCGTGTTTTCCGCGATTTAAAATTAAATCTGCACATACATAACATTAATCAACAATTAGTTGCCTGGCTGTCGATCTGTCCGCCACAAAGCTGTATTATTGGAACTGTAATAGGATAAGTAGATAGAACAAATGTTAATAAAAACACGTATCTTGTTGAATCTTATCTTTGCTTATAGTATAAATATGCATTAAAATCACCATCGAGATAAATCTGTTAGAAATTGCAATAGCATTCTACGGTAGTTGTATTCTGTAGGTACATACATAAATTCCCAGCGACTCGGTTCCGCGTCTGTGGCTACTATAGTATAATATAGATAAGGACTATAGACTCACTCAGCTTTGGTGGATGCTGGGCCGGCGGCATACGAAATTAACTCTCTTTTGGTATTGTATAATGTATATTTTTATAAACACCTCTACGCATTCGTTGAATTGTCGCTAATCACTTTTTTAATGTGATAAAGGTGGCAAACAAACATCCAGTTCACATTGATGTTAAGTGATGACTGCAGTCTATACACATTTACACAAAGACCAGAGGTCAAAATGCAGATGCGTTGACACCGTTGAGATCATAGTTGTTCATTAGTGATTGTAGTTCTGAATCAAACACCATTATTATTATATTACTACCTACTACCATTTGGCGGCAGATATAAAACTGCCAGTTACTGTATAATAAATTATAAACAGCGTTTAGCAATTGATAAATTAGTTCTTTTGTCTTTTCATGGCATTTGGCCACTACTGGTACGCTAGGGTCCTGGACTCGGAAGTCCGGGTCGAGGAGTATTGCTTTTTAATATTTCCATTTTTTGGAAGTTGCCCAGTGCCACCTTCGGCGAATTGTAACGTGTCCAGAGACGTTAAAAGGCTTGTCATCTATTATAGCACGGGACAAAAAGTTACTCTGTTCATTTATTTCATTGAGAGACCTAAGTTGATCAATTAATATTTGTATATTGATACAATTATCTAATTGTTACAAGTATAGCATCTAGGTAGATACTTAAGGCGTGAACTTAAGTGAGGCATGTTTAGAGCATTGAAAACGTTAATAGTTTTGGGATCAAATTCAGTGTAAAAAGCTAGATTTTGGTAAGTATTTCAGCGCAATATGAAACACTGATACCAATTTTTGACCAATTGTTTTCTCTTTTTCAAAGTTAGATCACCAGTGTGGAATAAATTTTAATTCTTTACAAAAAGGGAAACAACATAAAAGGTTTTTTTTTTTTAATAATCCACCAAGAGAAAACCTTCAGAACCTCTAAGATTCCGTTTAATATTTCATTACACACTCATAAAATATTTAAGCGAAAGCTTTTAGGAGTGTTTGTATGATAATAAAATTGCAAATTGAATTCCCATCTGAATGGCGTGCACAAGGCGACTGCCTCCCGCAGGAAACTAGTTCCATATAAAACAGATAGTGAGATTGAATAGTATTGAATAGCAATGTTAGACCACACACACCTGCGCGAGGTACGAGTGTTTTGCGTTACTCGTGACATGATAGAACAATGGTAGATGCCGCGCGTCTTATTGCGAGATTCACAGACCGCACTACGACCTTACTTTGACTTCAAGTCGAACGTTTAATGTTTAATATTGTTGCAGAGACGAGTCATTCTCTTATTTTAGTTTGCTCTACTTATTCTTCACTTAGTAAAAATGGACATTCCAAGGTAAAGCAAGAGTTTTGACACGACGAACCAAAAAAACATTCAAAGTATTACTCTAAGTCAAAGTGCAATTTGTACATCTCGCCCTAAGAACTAAAGTCTACATTATTGACTACTTGGTCTTTACTTAGCAACAATCTATGCTTAGCAACGTTTAAGTATCCAAAGTAAGTGATTGACATGACTGTGAAACAAAATTCGTATTGAAAATTGGACTTCGCTAAGTGCCGGAGAAGTTATGCTTTCCAAAGTAAGGTACTTACGTGTTAGATTCCAAAAATAAGAAAGGAGAAAGAATAATATATTTAAAATTTTAAAAAATACACTGCATTTGGTACATAGGTAACTAGGTAAGTTGTCACCAAGTTTGGTGAAAAATAAAAATCATCCTGTTCTTATTTATTTTTTACTATTTGAAAGGAATCGGCACTAGCCTATATAACGAGATACACAATACCCTATTACGCTTTTGCACGGTCTATTTTCGAAGTAAATCCATTAGGTATTCAAACTACCCCACCAACTAGCATACCTATACCTCAATCGAAAATGCGATATAAAAGGATCGATCAAAAAAGAAACATCTTGGATCATGTTAGTCTAGCCTCAATATAGGTGTGGCTGGTCCATAAGATATGCGTGCAGGGTCCATTGTGAATCGGCCTTGGCTCCCCATGGAACCTGCACGATGCACGATGCTACGTGGGTGGCAGAGCTTGTGCCCTTCGATCCACAGGTACGGCATTAATGAGGGTTGACAATAGATTTTCCAGATACCAAATCGATTAGCTCTCCAATGATACATCTTAAGTTGATATCAGAAGTACGTACGAATATGTAGCTAATTTCTGGGATACATCGAGGGATGTCGTTTATAATGTGCTTACCATTTCGCGAATGTCTGGTTAATATTGTATTAAGTTGCGCAGAAATGTGTTTAGTATTTGCTAAGGCATAAATGCGAGACCAATTTAGATTCTATCTTTATGTTAACCATTTATGGGGATCTTGAAGTGGGACAGATATCACTGCACCCTTTCTGTTTTATTGAATATTCAAATAGATAAATTGTATCTAAGTACTTTGATAAATATTCAAAGTCATAAATTAAAGCCTAAAAGTAAAGATCAAGCCATTTCGGGTTACTTATCGAATCACTGATAGAATATTTTAGTAGTTATTTATATCTAGGTATAAAATAATAATAAATCGTAGTCTAAGTTAGTTACTGGTAATAGAACTCTAGTTCCAAAGCTCGTACCTCGTAAGGAGAGCGTAGGCACCACCGTACCTTCTGCCTCAAAATGATAACGTCAGTGCTGTGTTCTTCTTGTGTAATGTACGACGACGTAATCCGGCACATTCAAAACAATGCCTCAGAAGTGGTAAATGGCAATGAAGCTATGGAGATTAGGATGTTAATCAAGAGATCAACATAGATTCTATTCTAAACTGACATTTGGTCAGCATGACTTAAATTTCTTATAAAAGTAATTTGTATACACCAAAGAGTACGCTATTCTTGAACTATTCCAATTCATCGTTAACATCATATTTGGTCTTCTAACGAAGTAGATAATAAATCTATGGTCTACATACTTGAAAAATTAAATAAAAAACCTACCATACACTATAAATAAACATAGTACCTACTTAGTAGTGGTATCCCGTGTATTACGTCATTACATAGTGTGTAGAAGGTACGCCCGAAGCAAGGAAGGTCCATCGAGGTCACGACTTTGAGTACGAGCAAGGGCGCGGACGTTTATCAGTGGCGAGCTAGGCTCACGTAAACAGGTTCCGTATCATTGTGAACCAAATAGTCCGAGACCGTTTCTAATTTCTGGTCGAGAGCGACCAGAAATTAGAAACATTTTCTGAAGGCTGAACATTTAAGATTTTTTGGGGGAGTAGAGCCTGCAGTTAGTCATCTTTAGTCATCTATATTCATCAATGTTTCGGCGCAAACTTTTTATTGGTGACTGACGGCATGTCATACAGAAATATACTGACTGATCATATATTATTATTTTGTAATTGTTATGATTCTTTTTTTTCACACTATTGCAGAGTTTAAGAATCTTGCACGATGAAACTTATTTTTTTAACAAATTTAAGTTTCGAGTTTACGTTTACAAAATTTACAAAACTGATGACTTCTTTTTTAATACGACTCGGGAATACATTTTCAAGTTTCAACAATAGATAATTATTATTTTAACAAAATTAAAGCTTCCTAGCTCATTTTTAAGAAAATCGGATGACTGATGGTTATTTCTATCTTCCTACTCCACCAATAAGATGTATTAAAAATGAGCGTTTAGAAAAAGCTTCTCATTTTTTTTGTCGGTTGCCTCCTGTACTAGAACTAGATTCTTCGGACCCACCCGAGCGGCAGAAACGTGTGATGCACGACAGACGCAATGCACCATTGTTTCCTTGAGATATGGAGTAATCCTACAATTTGGTAATGTCGAGTAAAACAATGGGTGCACATGTTTGCAATCGTGTCTTGCGTGAACTATTCAACTAGTTACACCTCAAATTAAATACAGAAACTGCTGTTTATAGGTTATTAGATTTGTTAGACATTTTCTGTTTTCTTAGACATTACCTATGCCAAATTTAATGCCAATTTAACTACTAACTAGTGCCTACTAAGTCAAAACTTTCATTCTCTATTTAACACTCTTAGGGTAAAATATTAAAAAAAAAACAAAAACACGTGTTTTATTATTTATAATTTAAAAAAAAGGAAATCGGGGATTTTTGTCCTCCATAGAAACATTTAGCATCTATTTGGCATTTTAGAAACCCCTTGTTATCCCTCGCCTACATTGTAAGAACAATCACTGTGAAAAAAAACAATCTTCTTGGTCCAAGTTGGGTTTATGCTGCCGAATAATCCGTCAAGCCGTCAGTCAGTAAGTCAAGCCTAGTCTACTGTGCATTTATACCAACATTACCAAGTGTATTCAAAACTCAAAACGATCGACATCTTCATCCCCTAGTCGAATAACGTTTACATATATCGCGAAGCTTCTGACTTCTTGTAATCGCTAACCGTGGATTTCGTTCATAACTTCAATTTCAATAAAATCTAAATGCATTTCCTAGGGATGTGAGAAGCAACAAATCGCGTTTAAGTGTCATAATTAATATACTCGTACAATAAGCGCCCTAACGCACTAGCGGCACAATGTATTTGTTCTTTATAATGTGCTAGCGGTTAGTCGCGAGAGCGGGGAGCCGCGCGGTTAGCCGCTTTTACAGTTTAATATGCAACCGCCTGTTATTGTACGCACTTTACATAACAGGCGGTTGCATATTAAATTGTAAAATCGGTTAGCCGCGCGGCTACCCGCCCCTTAAGGTGCCCCTACCGGCGCTTAAGGTGCTTTTCAAGTTGTTAATAGTTGACGCTTTAAGAAATTTACAAGGACGATAAAAAGTATACAAATATCTAAAATTAATATAAAATTCTTATTTTGAATTGGAAGTAACGAAACAACTTTGGGAAGATAAACAGCATACATAAAGATTCATCTTAATGAAACGATCAAACGGCATCGTTTCGCAAACTTTTGGTAAACGCAATCGCAAGTCTAAGTACACTAAGTTTTATTTGCTTAAAATGGAGCCATGAGTTGAATATCTTTTAAATCTGAGTCATAATCAGATTTTCTTTTCTAGTGCCTCAGTGACGGATCTCTCGTGTAGACCACCGGATTGCCTAATCTACTTGCCGAAAATGGTAGTGATCAGCGCTATCATGTTCCGGTCAGGTGGTAATGCATCCTGTAATTTCTGGATTACAACAACTTAGACCACAGGAGTGGCAAACAAATACCAAAATACCTAGGTATATGTTTTCGGGTAAAACAGGGGTGAAGTTTTATTATTTAAGTCTAGTGACATAAATAATAAAAAATCAAACTTATTAAATTTGATTTATTATTCAGCAAGGATCGATCAAGCTACAAGATACCAGAATAAGGCACTACAATCTGGAAGGCTTCTTTCAAGGCATTCAGTTTTCATGACGAGGGTGTTAACTATTTTTTTCAATTGCAGCCGAAGCCTGTATCGTGGCGTATCCTGTTACTTGGATTAGTGAATTCAGGCATATTATGTAAAGTCCTATAATACTTGCATGTCAAGTATCCTATTGAAGTAAGGCGGATAAAAAAGGCTAACGTTTGTAAGGAAAGGGAATTAATTGATATTCCTACTTAGTCTTATCTTTGTAGCTAGTGCAAATAAATTTAGTGTTGACGGAAAGGCTATGAATATTAAAACGTAACGTAACCTCACGCCTGTAGTCCCACTAAGGGGTAACGCACACACCCTCGATTTGCCGGTTACGTTTTTGCCCATGTAAACAGGTGGCAAGTCTGTTGACATCTCCGGGCATATTACCAAACGTTGAGGTACTGGGACACTTCTAGAAAATGGAAATGCGAGTATCACAATAGAACGAGAGATAAAGGATTTCACACCGTTATCTCTGATAGGACCTGGGAATCGAACCCAGGACCCCAGCGTAGTAGTAGTAGAAGTGGCTTGCTATCACTGGGCTACTGAGGCAGTTAATCTATACAAATAAATAAAATTGGAGTGTCTGTTTGTAATATAAAAAGACCGCTTTTTACTAATTGCATACGTATATACGGTACATATACCAAAACAACATTTTTTACAATTTTTGTCGGTCTGTCTGTTTGGCTGAGGCTAATCTTGGGAACGGCTGGACCGATTTTGACGAAACTTTCACTGGCAGATAGCTTATGTAAGAAGGAGTAACTTAGGCTACTTTTATACTAGCTGCGCCCACGACTTCGTCCGGGTACCTACATACTGAACAATGATAAATTAATTCTCACGCGGACGAGATCGCGGGCACAGCTAGTATATTATAAATAATGTATATGAAGTAAAACAAACTCATATGTATCAAGTCTTGTTAAGATTTTATTACCGAAAACAATTTCCGCTAGAAAATCTCTTCCCTAACTTGATTCCCATCCCTCTTTTAATGTCGTTGGCATATTTTATGAATACTATCCCAGAGCCATTGAGGAAACATATTTCTTCAATGCTACCTTTATTTATAGGCGATTGATACAACACGCACCATAATGTATAAGACGTCTTGACATTCTTGCTTGCATACATATTACCAATGAGTCACCCCGGTGTATATTTCGGGAACGTCTGGGAATCACTACAAGTGCAGACGTCTCAAGTACTTTAAAATCAATCGTATCGCTGTTACTTGCTGCAAGTGCGTAACCGAGATTATTCGATGTGTTTCTAATACCGATATTACGATGTTTTGGATGCGGCATTAGGGATGTTAAGGAGCTCCGTAACTGTAACCCAAACTGCAGGATATCCAAAATATTTTTCTAATCGTAACCGAAATCGAATCAGCTGTGGATAAATTCGAATATTTGCACAGTCCAAATAAGACGTTTTATAGCAGCCTGAGTAGGTATTATGCGTAAAATGCGTTCTGTCTGGTTTCATTTAGACATTTTGAACCAGACACTGCAGTAAAAATAATTATTGGTTGCAAATAAATTATCAAAACTATCCGGTAAGCGAAAATCCGGATATCCGGAGAGTCCGAAATAATTTCATATCTGTAACCGAAACCGGTATAAAATCGCATTTTATACGAGTATATTTAAATATTAATGAATAAATATTATAAATGCGAAAGTTTGTATGTTTGTTTATTTACTCCTTCACGCAAAAACTGCTCAACCGATTTTCATGAACTTTGGCACACACATAGAGGGTAACTTGGAATAACACATAGGATAGTTTTTATGCCGAAAAAATGTTCCTATGGGATGCCATGGGATGATTTGATGAGTTTACACGGGTTACGCGAAAAGCGACCTTCACGCGGGCGGAGCCGCGGGCAATAGCTAGTCATTCATATATCCATATCCTAAATGTCTTATCCGTAACATCCCGGATGCAGAAGTACAGGCTTTCTTTGGAGTAAAGAGAATTAGGGATCAATTTGTTTCTTCCGTTTATTTTGCTTTTCAAACAGATACCTACTTCATTAACGGTAATGTGAAATCGATGATTTGGATGTGAGAGAGTATTTGCAGTACAAAACAAATTGGGAGGCTGCGATTTGTGAAAATCGATCCATCGTAAGTAATGGCCGTAGGCTACTCTGTTGTTGACAACGCGTTCGGGTTTATGCAAAATACCATAATTTACGTATATTATGCTACGAGTATACGGTTCCTTATTCATATTGTACCATTCTTTATTTTTCGTCTACAAATGCTATTGTGATATAAATAAACAAGTTAAATTAGGCATATCAAGGAACGCTATTGAATATACCTAGTACTGAGAAACATTACTAATATGTGTAAATTAAAGTGTATCCAACAATAAATTATTACGAAAGAACGCAAATTACGCAAGGTAATGTATCTTCAGCTTTCTTTTTAATTTGGATATATACTTCTGCCGTGATTTTTTTCATACCTCTAACCCATTATCTAATAGGTAAGGGGTAACACTTGGCTCTTCAAAAAAAATGACACTTTTAATAGCGAAACTATAAGAATTCTTTGCAGGCTACAGAATCCTAAAAAGGTTTAAAATACTTGGGACTTACTTTTTTACCTTTACCATTACTGCAAATATCACTCAAAATAATATAATCACAATTTGTAAACACTGTTATATTTTCGCTAAGCTTTTCCTTATAGAATATCTTTACTACAGTATAAATAGTAGTCTAATCTAGATTATTCTTTTGTTTAATTTTGAACCATGCGCAAAAACGGAATCATCTTCGTATCTATGTTCATCGAAATAAACTTTTAAGCCACCTCATCAAAGTATAATCAATATCTCCTGCCGTCAACAGCCATTAACTAGACTGGAGTATCATCGTATACAGGCAAACAAAAACATTAACTTCTGTCGTGTAGGGGAGAAAGTCTTCATGAATTGCTGATATCACCCCAAGTGCCTTCTAGAGACTAATTTAGACTTATATGGGACCACATGCCATCCGTTTTTCTTCCCGAACGTGACCCTTTCATAGTGAAATTACTGAACGATTTATTGCAGAATGCCAAAAATTCGACCAGTCACCAAGTTGGGTTTGAATCACTTTCTTTACGGATAAATAACTGCTACAACTTTTGAACAAAAAATACGTAATCTGTTCTTAGGTTTTCGCGAGCTACACTCATTGAAATAAAACTATTTTTACGGATTTATCTCGCGTATATTAAACTAAAATGATTTTTAAAATCAACCCGACGTTTCGGTCGCTTTTCAGCTTCCGTGGTCCCGGGCAGACTGAGGTGACATTTGTCTGACAGAAGTTTGGAAAAATTATATGTAGCTACCTCCATCGATTTCGTAAACGCCTTGCGTAGCGTTCAGGATTAACACAATAATTACTTATGGTATCTTGAGGTCTTGCAGACTGCTGCGGCTGGGATTTGATCTTGCTAAGTATAGGACCCCATGATGTTGATAATCGCCATCCATCTTCTCTATTGATATTTGGGTGTTTTTTAATTTCAATAGCCTCGTGGAATGGGTTTGTGTTCTCTAGCGAGTATTTGAATTTTATCAAACCGGATGTAATGGTTCGGCTTATCCGCTATGTGTTCACAGACTGCAGACCTCCCTGTTCTTCGGTTTTTGACATCAGCAATGTGCTCTTTAACGCGGGTGGATACAGCTCTCTTCGTTTGACCAATATATGAGAGTCCACAATCACAATCTAATTTATAAATGCCAGAATTTTGTAATGGAATATAACTTTTAATGGGTCTTAAATACTGATGAATCTTTTTATTAGATTAATATACGCGAGATAAATCCGTAAAAATAGTTTTATTTCAAAAAATACGTATCGACCAAAAACCAAATATGTCATTGCAACACTAATAAATGAAAAATAACTGAATATAGATTTAATCCAATGCAAATAAGTAAGTAAACTTTTAGATATAATTTTCTAAATTAAACCTATTGTCACGTTTTAATCGCTTATTGCCTTTACTTAATGTTCTGAATAAATTACAAGGAAATTTACTTCGCCTTGCTTTCAATATTTTTCGCATCCTAAAAGAGAGAATTTTAGAGAACGACTTCAATTTTAAAAAATCCTAAAAATGGGGTCAACACAAAAACTGATACATTTCCCTTCGAAATAGAGCAAACTGGTCTGGATACTTTATGAAGTGAATTGAAGCAGAATGTTAACGAACGTGTTTTGTTTACTATTCGCAAGAAATAGCAAACATGGGAAATCTTTTATGACGTCCGGAGGCATTACAAGTAAATTATTGTGTGGAAGGTACGAATAATATTAAGTTAAAGTGTGTCTATTTTCTTGGTTGTCTTTAAGGTCTTGAAATCGACCAGTTCGCTATTAAGGTAGAGAAAATTGTATTTTATTTTAATGTTTATTGAAATTCGCAGGTCCCTATTGGAATAAAATTCTCAAACGAATATTATTCTAATATCGACGTTACCATTTTATCTTCATGCTAATTTTAAGTAGATACTTATGCGTTAAAAATTTATACTTATTGCCTTATAGTGGAAAACAAGAAGGTATGTAAACAGTTCACATGGATCATACGTACCTATATGAAGTACTGCAGATTAAGAATGTCTAAATAAAACCTTTTTGGTAGAGCTCCAGTGACGGAGCTTGCGGGCGTAGGCACCACCGCATTACCTAATATACTTGCCGCTAAATGGTAGTGTTCAACACTATCGTGTTCCGGTCAGGTGGTAATGTACGGCCCTGTAATTTCCGGCACAGAGGCATAAGACCTTAGGCCTCAGGAGTGGTAACGCATCTGCATTTTGACCTCTGGTCATTGTGTAAGTGTCTATAGGCTGCAGTCATCACTTAAGCAATGTGAACTGGATGCATGTTTGCCACTTTTATTGCATAAAAAAAAAACAAAATAAATAAAGACGGAAATGCAAATTAGTAACATTAATTTAAGGGTACAAGGAGCTCATAGAGATCATGACGTTTCATTTGTCGCATTTAGCCGCAAGTTATTATACCAAGGGATGGACCCCAGAGAGTTATCGCCGGTCACATATGCGTACGTATCTCTGACCTCTCTTGAAAATAGCCTATTTAAATATACCTCTTACATTTCATCACTACGACTCTTTTCCTGTTATTGAACAAAGTTTTCATGAAAATAAAGTCGTAAAGTTGAAGGGATTCAATAAAATTGGAAAGAGGTAAAAAATATATTGAAAAGTTTATTGCTGAACTGATCCTTGATCACGGTTCCGGTTACTTCTATGATTTGGAAAGTTGGCAGTCAAATCACCTTAAATTACTGCTTTGTCTCCTATAAGTAAGTATAGTACATGTTTGGGTCACTAAAATATGTGTAGGTACGTACATATACCAAATTTCAACTCAATCGGCCAACACGAGCGATCTCATAAGGGTTCCGTTTTTCCCTTTTAGGTACGGAACCCTAAAAATAATAATTTTCTTGATATAACATCTTCAATTATCAGTATTTTTCAAACCAAACAAACTAATGTTATTAAAAGAGATTCGTCGAATCCCTAGCACAAATTAGGAGACAGCAATAAAAGCGACACTTTTATAGGCGCAACGATTTAGTAAGGGAACGCTATCGACACGTCTGTCGGCATAAAATCCCGACCCAGCTGTCTTCACTGATCGTACATCTTCAACGCCTCTTTCAAATTTAATGTTATAAATTGGTTCTTAATGTCAGAGTCAAAAATCCTCACCACGACTTGTTGATTGTGTATACCATCATCCAATCTATCAAATGCTTTTTCCTAGCATAGCACTGCATCAATGTTTTTTTAAATTTGATGTTGATCATAATTTATTTTGAATTATGCCGCAAATGTATTTAAAGTATTTAAAACTGAAAAACAGTTTCTTAAAGTAAGTAATTTGTAAGGTTGTTAAAGAACTAAAAATGTTGGACATGACCATATCTCCAAAAAAACTTTCCCAATAAAAATATGTATTCGTAACCTCAATATTTACTTGCAGTTAGAATTTCGTTACAAATAGATAGTACAAACATGCAAGTGTAAGATAATGTTTGTGCGCTTGTACACAAAACACGTACAGCCAGTTAGTTCGCCCGACTGCATAGTTTGGTGAACTTTAGTGAATATTGGATGGCGCGTTTCCCAACATTTTTTCGTGTCGAGTAAAAGGGTAATGGCTTTGAAAGAATCAGGATTGTATTCCTTTTTTTCACTTCACTAGCTGGGAATGTCGCCGGCTTTTTTTTACCACAAACACGCGTTTGCTTTTTGATGTCGAAAAAGGATGCTTTGACTGTTCTTAACCTACTTTTTTCTATTATTTCATGCTTTTTAATGAAGAACTTATTCTATGTTCCATCCTTATTATAAAATAAGAAAGACAAGAAATCAGTTCTCCATTCACTCAATTACTCCAATGTCAAAATAATCAACTTAACAAATGCCTGCTTGTCTGCTGGATAAAGATATCCTGGTCGAATCTATTCAATTTTCTATTTATTTATCAACTAGAGAATCTCATTATTCCTGATATACAACTGGAGCTACTTTTTGCAGACAAAACCAGACGAATACTTTTGCTAAAACTGTAGTTAAGTAATAAAATACAGAACTTTGCAATTTAATATAAGTGATATGCGAAACATGGTGTAATAACGTTCATACTTCAAAGATATTACGCGAACACTGCGAGTATTAATCAATTTATCATAAACAGATTAAGATGTGAGATGTCGAGATAGGCAAATTGTTAGGTTAACATACTACAATAAACAGGTTCAGCCATAATCACATCATGATTTCAATGCTATTACAGGATAGAGATAATAGGCGCTCTATCTATAAGGCAAATTAAAAGGATCTGCACACCATGTTTAATTACGCTTTCAATCAATGTTTTTGTGTGAAAAAGTATAGATAAGATTAAGTTTTTATGTTATGAAGCAGCCAATAGGCTCACGCTGATTGTAAATGAATAATGTGGCCCATAAAAGGTTATATACAAAGCATAGATTTCAATGAAGATACCACTTTTGTAGTTCAAGTTGTTATGGCTCTGTGTATGAAATGAAATTACAGGACCGTACATTACCACCTGACCGGCACATTATTGCGATAAACACAACCTACGATTAAGTGACAAGTAGATAAGGCTACAGATTTGATTATTTTACTGGTGGTAGAACACCAGAGAGGGAGCTCGTGGGCGTAGTCACTAACGCAATAGGCTCCCGACGCCCACGAGCTCCCTCACTGGGGCTCTACCACCAGTAAAATAAACAATCAGAACATAAAACGACGAATTATTTCTTTAATATGAAATCTGTAAGCAGTTAATTTATTACGTCTTGTTGTAATTTTAGTCGCTATCAAATGCAAGCTTACAGCGGTCTAAAGCCGGTCGAAGGACTGTATGCACAAGATAATTTAACTGTTCGTGTTTGCTCGTCGAACAATCACCTGATTTAGGTTGGGCCCTTATTTTACAGTTTGTTTACCGTGCCAGAAATTAGATGCCTGGTTAAGTTCTTCGGCTCGTTATATGCTACAAGGTACACTACTAATTCGGGATGACATATTTCGTAGCTTAACAATAGGTACATTATTTTTCATCTTTTAAGACTTTTTTTTTAAGATTATGAATGTACAATTTGAAAAAAAAATTAAGCAAAGGAAATATGCAATGAAGTAATGATGATATTAATTTGGTATTATATGATCTTATTATCATCTTACATGGTAAATACGTAACTTCAAACGCGTAGGCACCACCGCATTTCTTAATATATGTATGTATCTTCACGCCAGTTCCCTAACGGGGTAGGCAGAGAGTGTAGAGCGCCAGATATCCCGGTTCTGACAAACCTCTCGTGCCTCGTCTACCTTCATCATTCTCTTCATACATGCACGCCGATTCCTAAGACTTTTGACCCCACCATCAGACAGAACTCGACCTACTTAATATACTTGCCGCTAAATGGTAGTGTTCAGCACTATCGTGTTCCGTTCAGGTGGTAATGTACGGCTCTGTGATTTCCGGCACAGAGGCATAACACCTTAGGCCTTAGGAGTGGTAACGCATCTGCATTTTGACCTTGGTCTTTGTGTAAGTGTCTATAGGCTGCAGTCATCACTTAACATCAATGTGAACTGCAAGCTTGTATGCCGCTACCATTACATAAAAAAAAACATAAATTTAAGAATATTTTCTACTCGATTATGGATTTTTATCAGCGACTGTAAAAAGACCTCAACTAATTGATGTCTGAACCTAAACTTTCCGAGTCTAAGCAAAGATCCATTGTTTTTCAGCTCAACAGTCCGAACAACAATTTACGGATACGCAAGAGCATCAAACATTCAAACTTTCACATTCATATCATTATTGGACCCGCTTCGGAAACAGCGATCTTATTACGGACAGATAGGGTAACGGCATACAATCTTTTATTTTACGATCGTGAAGAAACTCTACGAATAAAAAAAAAACGTCATTCCTCGAAATGTTTACGCGCAGTTACCGCAATGTGTCGACCACGACTTATCTTTAAAAGGAGACAAAATACTTCGTAGTTCTATGTACGAATGCGGTGGCCCAGTTAAGCTTTAGAAGTATGTTGCATCCGTTTGTACTGTGCCGTCCTGGACTTGTTCTCATTTCATGTATTGTATGCACAGCATTATTATCAAGGATTTGTATTAAGACGAACGAGGGACAATTTTGTGGAAGTGACGTTTTAAACGCACCAAGATTTTTAGTCCATAATTCTAATCTCAATCAACAAACCCAATCATGATTGCTCAGTTAAATATGTCCCTGATTTAGACGTGAAATCATGATAGGAGCATTATTTCATTAGGGAATGATCCAAACATTTTCTCGAGTGATATAGACTAACCCCTTTATTCATAAACGTATTTTAGCTAAAGTGTTGCTAATTTATCCTTTGTCTTTTTCTATCCTGCACATTTGACAATGCAATTGACAAGGACAAAGCATTATATAGCTAAAACGTATATAATGTACGTTAATGAACAAGGGGGTAGGTATTATAGATGTATTTATCAGTGCATAAGCTAAAGTCCTACGTTGCTAATTTACAGGCACGCTTGTTTAACAAGATTCTTCTCGCATAGGTGTCAAAACACACGACGCGACGTGTGTAACCGTATAGCGATAGACAGTTATAACAAAGATAACGCGAATATTTGTTTATTGAATATTCGATTACAGTTAGCAACTGTTTATTATTAATTTCCATAATAATGCTTGATGTATACCTTCCATCTATCGTGTAACCACAAACCGCCCACAAATTAACATTATCATTCCCGCTTTCGAAGGTGCGAACTTCACGGTTGGCTGCTTCACTGGAGACAAATTCATTATCACGGTGCGTAACGAGAGGCGAGATTTACTCGTTTACTTTCCCAATCAAATCGGATTCATAATCATAAAGATTATTATCTCAACCAATTTCCAACCGGAGGCACTTTCCGTCTCGTCGATTCGAATACGTTTTAATTATTTAATCCGAAGTGTGAAGGTTGTGAAATACGCACCTAGTGTACTGTCCGCTTAAAGGATTTATTAAGCAGTGGTACAAGTGCTCGGCCTTCGACTAGCGCATTACCCTTTCTGATCACATTTTATTTGGACCTATTAAGTATGAGTCATATCATACTGCATGTGGCATGTGGTGTCTGCCAGATAAGACCTATTTCAGAACTGCAGTATCACTTCATAACATATATGTCGTGATTTGTTGAGTTTTCTTGAAAATATTAGATATTTTGATAGAGTAAAATGATGGACTTCTCGTCCTATAATCTAATATTCTAGGTATTCTAGGTACAATGAATACAACATAACTGAAAAAAGAAAAATAAACTGATTAATTACGACATAATGTAAACATGAAAAAATGTATCTATCTGTAGCTTCAAGGAACACATAATTATAAAGTTTTTTAAATTTACGAAAACTTTAAATAGAAATAGAAAATATTTTTATTTCGAGTAGATCTTTACAGATACTTTCAAAACGTCAAGAAATATATAAAATACCTAGAGTGAATAACCATAACATAAAGTAAAGCAAAATCATATATTAATAGTAAATTAAAAATTAGAATTTAAACTACTTAGTTAAAACATAATAATCACAAAATTTTTCAATTCCTTCAATGATGATAAATGAAGAAAAAGAAAAACTTATTCGTCAAGATCAAAGTTATTCACTTAGCAGAGTTCCAAGTGCAGTCACTACTGAGAAGAACTCCGCTACCCAACAAACTCAGTAAGATAAATAAAAAAAATAAAAATAAAATAGATAAGATAAAAAAAAAAAATTAAATTAAAATAATAAAAAAAAAATCAATACATTCCAAATTCACCAGTTAAATCTCTTTTTTTTAATATATAAAATACAGGCAAGTTCAATACTACTATCAATTATCAAATTTACAAAATACTATCCGCAAAATGTGATCCCAAACAGATTTTGAATTAGGGCAGCATAGTAATTACAGGTTAATGTTGGTTAACAACTATGATTTATGTCTACAACCCTAACAAGTAATAAACGGGACAACTTTGTAGTAAGGTGGAGATAGTTTATGGATTTATTTACCGTTACTAGTACAACCGACATTAAAATTACCATCGAGTAAATAAAGTGCTGATGAGATACATTGCCATCTGTATACTTAATTAATTCGTCCTCGGCTAACTCCATGGAGAATATGCGATATTTAAATTCCAAGAGCACTTTTATATGCAATGGACGTTGGGCACATACGTTGAATGCCTCTGGGAGATAATGCCAATTGGCAATGTGGTTTGCAACATAAGACACTATCGACATTATGTAAATAATAAAGTATGAGCATGTAGAGTCGATGAAATTTAGGTGTTTTACTTCGCGTAAATCTTTTTTATTCGAAGTTGTATTGATTAATCTTGAAACGTTTATGTTTACTACGGAGAAAGCCTTTGTTTTTAAATCTACTTACGATTGATTAGTATAAAAATACATGTAGTACCGAAAATATGTATTGCTATCTGTATACGTAATTAATTCGTCCTCGCCGGCTCCATGGAGAATTGAGTTATTTAAATTCCAACAACACTATAAGCAATGGACTTTGAGACACATACGTTGACCAATTAGCAAACATATCGACATAATGTAAATAATTAAGTACCTATGAGCACGTAGAGTTGCAGAAAATTAAGTTTTATTGTTTAATTCTCGTTTTATGCGAAATGAGGAAAAAGAAAAATGAAATAAAGTGCGAGTCAATCCTAAAACAAATCGATGAATTTAAGTGTGAATACAGCACGTAAAAGCAATTAAGAAAGTTATCAATCAACAGCTAATTGTTGAAGATGGTACTTCCAAACAATGGAGGTTGATTCAAGTGGTTTTATGATGTTTGATGACTATAAAGTCTATAAAACAGCTTTACGACTGAGTTTCGATAATTATTACATGATGGTGGCCTGCCATTTAATTCGAGAAGCCACACACACACGCACACACAGTCGCACCATTCCATAAAATAAGACATCAATTAATGAAATACAGTATTTTCAAATAGAAATGTGTTAGTGAGTTATTTACTATTGAAAAGCAATCTACATTTGTGCTTAGCCTGTAAGCCCTCCCATAAATACTCGTATAAACCAATGGCTGTGTAATAGATGTAAATGAGGAAATTTTATGTCCGTTGAAAATGCTACAGGGTCTGGGATTCGTCTTGAGCATAAATCACGAAGCCAGCTGCCGCTCTCCTGAATTCTGGATGAGCCACTCAGGGATGCTCCCAATGAGACCATAACTCAGTATTAACACTATACTTTATCAATGTACCGTTTAGAGAATCAATTTCTATCATTTAATACCTTCCATTAATTACTTAGATCGGAGAGAAACAAAAGACAAGGGTACATATTACAATCAAATCCGGATACATTACTGATTTTCAACCTTTATTGGACATAAAAAGTTGGAAGACAGCCAAAATATTCTTGTAAAGGTATGGGGCCTACAAAAAGCAAACGGTGAAGTACTTATAAGTAAGTAAGCACGTAAAATGTAAACGTAAATAGTCACTGAGTAAAATAAACTTCGCAATTCCATAGAACACCGTAAACAATATTGTACAAGTTCATTGACCAAGCCGAGGTTAGAGCTACAACGATTAGCTATTTCTTACTGGACCATTGAAACGCGATATAAAAAGTTGTATCGAGAAAATTGTCCGCATCAAATGATGCAGGCATAGGTCCGTTTAAGGATCATAGCAGGAAGAGAGACCGGTTCTAGGTACTGTGGGACGCCTTACGGCAAATATGTGGGGTAAAAAAGTAAATGCTACTCAATTAACTGGGCTTTCGCATGTGAAGTTCACGCTGCCGATTAGGAAGCTTACGGTAATAGTTTTTACCTTCCATATTTGATTCTGATTCCAATTATTATTGTATCGCATAACACTGATCTTTGAGGACATACGCATAATTCTTGAGGGATAACATTGTAGAGCCCGCATCACATTCGACTTGACGCTCCTAACGTAAAGCTATAAATTTTGCGAAACAAAGGACGGGATTCCAGCAAGTACTATAAAATAAAATTTGCGGTTGGCATGGTGCACTTCCGACAAATGACAAAACGAGGCTACAAGTAAGAATTTTCTGTCGTATTTCGCAAATATAAATGAAAATTCGCTGTAGACATTTTACGAACGAATCGTTGCAGTGTCACTATTGTGCGAATAAAAGCCTCATTCAGTAATGTACTTGTAAACACAGTGTATCTACCATCGTGGTAATGTGCACCGTTTGTACAAACGATTGTGACCGACGAGGCTCTATTGTGTAAGTATTTTATTGTTGAAATTTATGCAATACAGGAAGATGTCAGTGACCGTATGTAACACGATTCGTTGCGGTATCCGCCAGCGTGGATAAAATTGATTTACATGTAGGTATAGCAAACTACTGGCCGATGTCTCGGATGACACACTTGGTAGCAGTTTTGCGGTACTATCTTTCATGGGCGGAGGATTTTTTACGTGGTGTTCAGTGTCCGTGAAATAGAATATACCTCAGTATACACTTCCTTACACGTATTCGGTCCGTAGTGTTTTCTCTCGCAATTAAGCAAGGAAATGAACGATGCAAAAATAATTCATCTTAATACAATCATAAAACACGTTGAGAATAATGAAATGAACTGTAATTATGTTCAGGAGCCTGACCCAGTTATGGCGGCACAATATTAGCCAAACGCAAATTACGTTGGAGCGTAAACAGGACATCATAAGACAGCGTGCGTTTTAAATAAATTAGGGAGCGTAATGGTTTTTTTCTCTCTGTCAACGGGAACTGCGGTGATTAGGTAGACATTCGTATATTGTAGGGTATAAATAATAAGGATGATAAAATGTACAATCGCAGAAGCCGTCGGTTCGTTTAGATGATTATTGTGGCGTTTAAATGCCCAGAAGCACCTCGCAGCGATAATATCTGCACCTCGTTAACGCTCAACTTATAAATTTTAAGACTGCACAATGGGTGGGTGTGGTCTCAGCCCAGACACAGTTTATAGATAATTACGACGCTTGTCTGGGTATTATTACCCATCCAATAATTTTATTTTGTTTCAAAATATACCCAATTGTATAGAAATATAAGTCTTAAAAATAAAACTCCCCGTTTTGTAAATAAACAACCGTCGTTACCAAATTTCCGACCACGCTAAATTAAACACTCACGCAACACTAAGCAGACATGATAACAAAAACCTACACGACGATGACAGAATTGTAAAGTAGGCACATCCTTACAAAATGAAGTCGTCTAAATAAAGAGTGAACTCGACAATTTAAAACATTTTATGACAAGGTCGATAAATAGACAGTTGTGCATTTGTAAACAATTTGAGCTGTCGTGTAACTGAAATTGAATACAGCAGATTTAATTAATAAACATGTTCGATCGGTCGTGGAAAAGGTTTACTACGACTTCGTTACCGCCCTTTGCTGGTTCAAAACATTGATCGATTTATATGCGGCGCCTAACCTAAGCGTTATTGTCAAACCTGTCACGGATACATGTGCTCTCAAAATACCAATTAAATTTGAATAATGCACGGTTCCGATCGGGACCAATACAAGTCGTGAAAAAGTCAAATTTGAAATTCGGCGTGACGTCAATGACCGAGTGCAGGCTTCCCAAGATATTGGTTTGCATAATCATGTCGTGGGTGCGATCGGGACAGTTCCAAGCAGACGATGCTGTCAGAAATGATCCTATTATTAGAGGGATAAGGTAGAATTTATGGATATCATTGTTGAATGGCTTTGCGAGGCTTTACGCTACATTGCTCCGCTTGCGGTATGGTATTGAATGACGTGCCCTTATTTACATCGCATTCATGTTAACGCAGAACAGAATTCAATGCAAGGGACATCTATGAAATACAGGCAAGAATTGTGCATGTTGTTTCAATCTTTGTTCCACCTTGTGTGATTAATTCACACAAGGTGTGTAACCTACGAATAAAAATGTAACCTTTATACATAGAAACGTAACCATCGCTTCGATTTTTGTTCCATTAACGCAAACAAACTAACTGGAGCAATCATATTAAACACTTGCACTTTTAATATAGACAATGTTGGAATGACATTGGATGCGACAGGGTAATTTCAAGCAGCAAGGAAACATCCAATGTTCTAACGCGTGTATCCCATTTATGCCCCGCCCATAGTGTGTCTCGTCCTTTACGTGGAACCATTTTTTGTTCATTACACTTCTTTACATTCTTATTCGTAGTGAGTAATTGTATAAATTCTTGAATGACATAGTGACACACTATGCGTATTATAACCGTAAGTAAAAATTACATCAGTATTTATAATGTTGAACGTAATACACGACAGACAATCTTTACGCCTCGTAAATAATTCGGTGGGTACACCTCCGGGATTTGTTGACATACACGCGGTATCATGTGAAAAGGGGGCTATTTGTAAACTTAATGTAGTCATGCAACATTTCACTCAAATCCCTCAAGATTACGGTTATGTTACGTCACTAATTTTGAAAGAATATCTATTCTAAATGTTGTTACATTGCGACGAATAACTTTGTAACTTATTGTTACATTTTTTTTTATTTTTAAAGAAAAATGGAAAGAAAAATTTGACTTCAGGCGAGGCTCGAACTCGCGACCTACTGGGAATCTAGTCCAGCCGCTCTTCCAATTGAGCTACTGAAGCCCTGCCCGATTTGTCAAATTTTTTTTTTTTTTTTTTTTTTTTATGTAATGGAAGTGGCAAACAAGCATGCAGTTCACATTGATGTTAAGTGATGACTGCAGCCTATAGACACCCACACAAAGACCAAGGTCAAAATGCAGATGCGTTACCACTCCTGAGGCCTAAGGGTGTTATGCCTCTGTGCCGGAAATTACAGGGCCGTACATTACCACCTGACCGGAACACGATAGTGCTGAACACTACCATTTAGCGGCAAGTATATTAGGTAATGCGGTGGTGCCTACGCCCGCGAGCTCCGTCACTGGAGCTCTACCACCAGTAAAATTGTCAAATCTTTCCTTCACATCTATTGCATTGCTTTATGGTAGCAGTAGCGCCATCTATTACCAACTATGCTAGTTAGGCAACCGATATAATAGACTTTTCAGTTTATTGAATATCGTAAAGAAGTCGCTTTTACCCTTAATCACATTTTTCTTTAAAAATAAAATATATTTTATTAAGGGTAAAAGCGACTTCTTTACGACATTTTTCTTTAAAAATAAAATATATTTCACAAGCATGTGTTAATGCGAAATAATATAAAACAATTATTAAGGGTAAAAGCGACTTCTTTACGACATTTTCCATTTTTCTTTAAAAATAAAATACATTTCACAAGCATGTGTTAATGCGAAATAATATAAAACAATTATTGTTACATTCTTGGAACTAATTGCAATGGCATTATTACATATTCTCTGCCAATGGTTGAAAGTGATAATAAGGTATTAGGTATATTATTATGCTATATAGCATTAAGTCCGCCTCATAAGAAATTTTTTTATATATGCATGAAAGAGGAAAAATTTTTTTTTAATCAGCGTATCTTTAAACTATGGCCTTTAGGTTTGAGGATTATTCGATAATCGAAAAGTAATTTTGTGCTATTATACCACAAAGAGCAGAAAGCCAATCTGCAATAACGAAGACAATAAGCGATAAAGCTTATTAAAAACTTATAAGCTATTATGAAATACGCTCATGCGGGATTAAGCGGCGAGGTAAAAGGATCTTTAATGAATTATCAAGCGTAGATAGTTTTATAGCCTTCGGTTTTAATTGAAGATTGTACTCGGTCTTGTTTTTAGATTTAATTGGATGCAAATTATCTAGGTATATGTTTTTGTATATTTTTTTATAAGTTCCAGTGACTTGTTACTAGAACAAAAAAAAGGGTTTAACGTATGCCGATTTTAGGAATAATGAATTGGTGCCATCAGCTTATAATATGTACTACTTAGTATGACGAAGCTAAAAAGAGTGTATATAACAGTGGAACCAACATCCAAGGTGCGTCTCTACATCAATGGCCTATTTGTAGTCAACAAATTAAAACATTCCAACAAAATCTTGCCGCATTTGCCATTTCAAATGTCTACTAAGAAATGAAATTTTCAAGTACCTTATATTGTTACGTCGGCAATAAACTGGCGGTCGCGGTTTGTCCAGGAAAACAAATTACCCACAAAAACTTAACCTATTAACTTGCCAAATATTACCGAGCCAAATGTTTTCACAGGTCATCAAAACACCGAGAAGTTAAACTTTTATAAGGACTTTCCTATTCTGTTTAACACTGGAGAACATGACAGTCGAACAAACAATGAATTATGTTTTCATCTCTCAGACATGAATCATACTACACAGGTCTATTTATCTTTTCATACAACATCATTGGGATTACATTACAAATGTACTTAAACAAAGACGCGTTTGAAAAATAAAACTTGCTATGGCTTGCATTGCTCACGTAGATTCCGGTTTAGATCTGAAAAATATGGTAAAATACACACACGACGTAACGAATTAAAAGGTAGCATTATTTATATACAAATCCATCCATCCATCATCAAATGTGGGGTCAGCCTTATGTAAAAAATCAAACTAACTCTTCCTCCGTGAAAACCAAAGTGATATATTATATCTATTCCGCAGGAACTGTGTATTCAGGAAAAAATATAGGCTTATTCCAGATAATCTCTATCTGTGCCAAATTTCATCTAGAACTATTCGACGAATATTAAATAAAACTATGTACATAATACTATATACCTATATAAGTACCTAATTTAAGAACATAGGTACAAATTATCACTCTACTTCCATGTCCACAAAAATTGAAAAGAAGATATACTGACTTAAACAAAACGTTGCCAAAGTTCTCATGGGAACGAGTTTTTTTCCTAAAAATGAATATTGAACTGAGCTATTATGCAAGGCCAGATTTAACTAGTTAACATAATAAGAATTTTAAATGGATAAATATTCAGATACCATTTGTCAAATAAACTACATGTGAGGTAGTTATCGAATACAGTATCGATCGGTCGATCCTACACGAGTAACTCTCCAGAGCCGATAAAGTTTAACGAACATAAATCATTCTAACTAGTTTATAGAATTTGATAGCCGAATGATTAAGATGGGATTTATATTCTATGTGTGGTCTGTATTATTGTAGATCCTGCCACGTCTAAACTAGTTTAGTAATATGTAGCAATAAAGTCCCTACACAAATAAGACATTTTTGTGCAATGCTCTCTTATTTGTGATTGATTATCTACATTTTGCAAGTGACAGCAACGAGTGACGATGATGAAGATGAATTAGCACCAAAGGGTATACAATTAGTACTATTGTTTTTGTTGATAAGTCGTTATTAGGTGAAAGCTTATCTATGCGAAAATTACGAATGGTTTCCATAAAGTATGTATATTCATTTGAAGTCCCTCACAGAGTAGGTACAGAACGTAGAGCGCCAAATGTCTCTATACGTACACCTCCCGTGCCTCCAATACATTCATCACTCTCTTCATACTTGCAGGCTGATTTTGAAAAAACTTGACATCTTTGGACAGTTACCTAGGTCAAGGTAGTTCAGTCCGGTCATACCTGAGCCTTTGCATCAACAATCACTTTGTTGTTCTGTTATTTTCTCAGTCGATATTATTTCTACACGCCCGAACTATCGGAGCATACCTTTTTTAATTTTACAAATATAGGGGTACACTTTCTTTTCCTATAAAGAAGAACACATATTGCATTTAATTAGAAAAATAACGAATGAGATGTTCTCTAAAACAGAATATTTGCGTTCGAATCAGTGTCAATTGGCTACGAAACTGTGTTAAAACTGTTGAAAACACACAGCGTTTTGTGAACTGCGAACGCTGCATTAGCGATGTCCGATATTTGAACACCAAAGCCAGCCTTTGAAGTGCCGCTTTGTTTGACGGAGCTTCAAACAATAAGCTTTCACACTCAACACCTCAGCTTTTTAACGTCTTCAGCGGTTTGTCTGCGCCGTTCTTTGGTATAAATTGAGACAGTTAACATGTTTGTTTACGAATGTACGAGGCAGGTTTTTTAAATAAATATTTGGCTTAGGTACATGCGCGTAAAAAGTTTTGTTCCAACTATTACAAGTATTGTTTTTTAAAACTTGGCGGGTTGAAGTTATTACTGGTACAGATTGTGGTAAGGTACAACTTCTCAGTTCATGCCATTAATTTTGTAGTTACGATTTAAATATCACTATCAAAATTTGATATGCATCTAAAGCATATCAAATTTTGTTACTACCTTCGTTAAATTATATATTATTATTTCTTATATGTAATGACTGTGATGTTATTTTTATCGAACCTACATAGATTCAATTAGATTCGCCTAAGCACACCGGACAAGTCTTGGTGATTTTTGGTTTACTTTGATGTACATAATTTGTAATGTTTTTTAAATAAATAAAAAAAATAGTATGTAAATGTATAAGTATTTTCACCGGTGGAAGAGTTCTAGTGGTTGACCTCGCGGGCGTAGGCTTAGTGCTTACTCAATTTACTTGCCGCTAAGTGCAAATGATCAGCGCGATTGTGTTCCGGTCAGGTAAGTTACTCGTATGTATGACCTTGTAATTTCCACTACAGTGGCATAATAACTTAGACCTCAGAGTGACAACGCGTCTGCATTTAAATATATGGTCTGATGCAGACGTTAATAGGTTACAGTACTACTTACCATCAATGTGAACTGTATGATTGTTTAAGATTTCATGTCATGAAAAAGTCTGAAAGCGCAACGCGTTCTTTTAAGTTATTAAAAAAAACAATAGTGGTTCTTAAAGTTCTTTTAACATTTTTACTATCATCCGATCAAAAGCAATAAATTCTTAAGATATAAAGTTTATTAGTTTAATTTTCATCCACTGACAAACCATTATGATTTCTGAAACCCATAAATAGCAGAGATCTTAAGGTGAACAGATAAAACAGCCATCAAATACCAGATGTGAAGACTACATAAAAATCCATACAGGAACTCTTAAAATAAACCACATGAAATATGTCTGATCGACACCGATTGACCTAATCACGTCTGGTTAGTTTATGTTGAGGCATAATTAAAAATGTTTAGCTAAAAATAGTGCGCACACGCACTCCTTATAAATATTATTAAATCGATATGCTCAATATTGATTACAGGTTATGAGATAACTCATAGTTTTGAAATAGGTAAATTTGGTTTATAGTGGTTTTATTTATAAGAAGGAAATGAGCTTGCGTCATACGACGAGTAAGATTGATTACGGTAATTTATTAGATCTTATCCGCAAATTGATATCGACAAAAAGTTATCAACAACAGTGCAGAAACGTAAATAATATCTAAAATATTTCGGAGTAAGGTACCTCTAGACTACAGAATAACACCAGGGTAGCAGAGTCAAGGTGAGCACAGTGTAAGGCTAAGATATAATAAGGTAATATTCGATGGTGACTATGATATTGACCTTTCCTTCTAGGATTGTAAATGAAAATGGATGTTCACGTAAGTAACCTTATTTATCTGCTTGTTTATAGGTATGTCAATGGTACAGATTCAATTAAATTATGCATATGTGATAGTAAAACTTTCATCGCAGACAATGAATGAAGTCCGAATTAACTACCAAGAGTAGTTACACTACGAATCAAGGTTATTAACCCATTTACGTTCCGGTCTGATACCGATCCGACTGGGCATAGGCATCCCGCTGGTTGGTTGCAGCAATTTGCGAATATTCCGAACTATGCTTGCTCACAATTCACGCAAACTCACTATTGACACGTTTCACGAGGACATCCAATTTGAAAATTGCAACGGACCGTTACGTGACCCGGGTGGTGTGTAAAATTACCTTTGTTCGGACTGGACAGCGATTCAATATTCAGTCGTTTTCAGATTACAATTTGATGATTTACAGCTACAACGGATTGGAATATCGAACTAGAAAATAAATTGTTACACGCTTATCGATTTTGATATAAATAACTAGACGATAACGTTGAACGCGATTGGCAATTTAAGTTTAGTAAGTTACAAGGCGCGAGATGCAATTTTTTTATGTAGGTACCTAATGATGGTGGCAAACACTCATGCAGTTTACATGGATGTTATGAGACGACTGCAGGCTATAGCTATCAACACAAAGATCAGAGGTTAAAATGCAGATGCGTTGCCACCAATGAGATCCAAGTTATTTCGCCTATTCTTTTTTTTTAATGTTTTGAAATTGGCAAACAAGCATGCAGTTTACATTGATGTTAAGTGATGACTGCAGCCTATAGACACCCACACAAAGACCAGAAGTCAAAATGCAGATGCGTTACCACTTCTGAGGCCTAAGGTGTTATGCTTCTGTGTCGGAAATTACAGGGCCGTACATTACCACCTGACCGGAACACGATAGTGATGAACACTACCATTTACCGGCAAGTAGGGGAGAGTCTGGTATATTGCACTGTCTGATAAATTGTACCACCTCAAAATTTTGCACTTACTGTAACTTTTTTTCTTTTCTGATAACACGAAACTGAGCGCTGTCAGCGCCCTCAACAACATTTTTTTTTTTATATGTAATAAAAGTGGCAAACAAGCATGCAGTTCACATTGATGTTAAGTGATGACTGCAGCCTATAGACACCCACACAATGACCAGAGGTCAAAATGCAGATGCGCTGCCACTCCTGAGGCATTAGGTGATATGCCTCTGTGCCTGAAATTACAGGGCCGTACATTACCACCTGACCGGAACACGATAGTGCTGAACACTACCCATTTAGCGGCAAGTATATTAGGTAATGCGGTGGTGCCTACGCCCGCGAGCTCCGTCACTGGAACTCTACCACCAGTAGAATGTCACATGTCTTTTTGTAACGGCCTCCGGCAAGAACATTAGTTTTTAAAGAAAAAAATGTGTTTTGAAAGTCCTTCATACAAATTTTGACGTGTGTAGCTAAGGAGATAACTCATAGAAAATGTAAGTTACAATTTTGTTATATTTTTTATTGAATACATAAATAATCACCGCTTCAACCATAGAGTTGCTAACGTATTATGTTGCGCGGTTATTTTGTGACAAATATTTATTTTTGAAATCTCTTAGTTTGGTAAATTATACCACCAACAGTTGTTTTATTTGTACTGGTACAATTTACCCAACTTGTTGCTATATTTACGTATTAGTTTATATTTTTTTAGATGAATGATGACTATTTATGGTCATCATTCACCATAAATAGTCATCACATAATACATAAACGGAAGAAGGAGGTTTTGGAAAGGCATTGTTGGCTCTGGAAAATAAGGAGATGAGCTAGAACCAGATATCTGAAACTAATTCGCTTTCAAAACCAACAATTTAAAGTCATGCCAGAATGCGAAATAAGTTGAGGGTCAAATATTGACAAGATAAAGTGCGTTCGTTGTTGTAAATGGGTTCACGGAACCTGAACATTGAGTCAAGATATTGACGAAATTCTTTATACTATTATAATATGGTAAAAGAAAATAAAGAGTTCGGTCTCAGTACATAAGTAGATAAATAAATGATTGTTGACTAACGAAAATAATATTCTAAAGTTAAAATGATTTATTCTTTTTTCATAATATATATTATTTAATTGATGTATAATAATATATTTAAGTTTGATAAATATTTTTTAGTCTATGATGCATTTGCTCTTTTGTCACATTATGACAGCTAATATATAGAAGAAATTAAAAAAAAATTGTTAGAATTTTTTCTATAATAATTAAAATATAATAAATTTATTTTGTCTGCTTCTTAAAACTCTTTATTATAATTTGTTATCATGTTAATAAGTCTCTTAAGTCTTAGTGGTACAATTTACCTAACATGTAGTACAATTAATCCGACTAGTTGGGTAAATTGTACCGAATGAAAGCCTTCAGGAAAACGCATATTGTGTGAAGTCCGATAAGAGTATGGTGTTGACGTTGCGGTACATGTTAAATGAGATTCTAAACTATGTGAATCAAGATAAATTACTTATTTAAATTAATATCAAAAAAAGATATTTTGCAAAAACTGAAAACTGGTACAATATATCCGACTCTCCCCTATATTAGGTAATACGGTGGTGCCTATGCCCGCGAGCTCCTTTACTGGAGCTCTACCACCAGTAAAATTATCTTACTATTCGTTATTACGGGGCCTTATATTTCCGAAATACGATAGGTTTGAACCATTTGGCGGCAGATATTGTATAAGGTAATCCAATGGTGCCTACGTTCTTGAGCTCCAACACTGAAACCCTACCAACAGTAAAAGTTCCGTTATTTAAAACGCCACAGAAGGAAAAATCTAAAATATATTTTGGAATGCTGCTGGCGACTTTAGTTCAAGCAGTCACAAATTGCTATCTCAATGCAATGATCGCTGACAGTCGTGGACAAAAGAGATAGCAATAGCAAAAAGACGAGCATAAAATGATCGTATAAATTATTTCAAGTTCTCAGTAAAACATTCACACAAAATGTTCGATTTAAAAACATTTTACGCCAATTACCTATGTTCGAACACAGGAAATACGGGAAATACAGCCTCTAAATCGGAATGTCAAACGCTATCAACAAACTGGATTCACTGCGGGCGAATAGATATTTGAGCGAGCCACTCGAACCATTGTCCCGTATCACCTGGATGATCAAACCTGCTCTGACACACCTATTTTACTCCCATCACACTGATCTACTATCAATGGATTTTCTTTTTCGCCGTCGAAACTTTCTGTTCACAGTACTTTCTGTTTAAACCGATAAGGGAATGCATTGTGCGTCCAGTCTTGAATATTTATCATTTGAAAATATTCATACATATATACATACATCTTTTTAAAATGCGTCACTCTTTTAGGAGTCTTACAATTTTTTTTAAATTTTCGTAACTCAATAATACCTTGATAATGTTACTGGTGAAAATCCAATATTTACCTAAGTAGTTTAAAAAAATGGAACGTCCTCGAATAGATGTGACGTCATATTTCACAAAGTGATTTATATATATATGAAACAATATAAAAAAGTATCGCTTGTTTTTGTCATTGTAATTAAAATTATATTAATGTTTGTTTAAAAGAAATATAGCTAATTTTATTTATTGTTGTTGCTTGTTGCCTATAAAATAATGAAAATTTTATTAATAAATTAAAATGAGTAGAAGTAGTCCGCGGTGTGTCTCTCTCTGTGGTCTACAATACAACATATTGGTTAAAAAACTGAAGAATGAATCGATACATCGTTGGTAAATACCGTACGCGATTTTAGGAACGTGTGTGAACCGTTTTTTACAGATACAGATACAGTTACTTGAATCAATTCTTTTCCGGCTGATAGCTTAAAATACATGAACAATTATTAATTCTTAAGCAACGGTTAGCAACGGTATGTAACCACAACCGTTCCACGTTAAATAAATCAGGGGCCAGGCGGCTACAGAAGCAGTTTCACCAAATCGGGACGACGGAATGAGGAGCGATTTATTTCTCTAGAAAACAACGTTCCCGCGCATGTAACAAGCAAAAGAGAACTGGATTATTGTGATGTATGATTTTTTGTAATCATACATCACACGTATTAAATATATTTAAAAACGCAATTCTCACTTGTCTTGATTCTTTGAATAGGCAGAGGTAACATTAATGCGTGTATTGGGAAATCTTTCGAAAAATGGAAAAATATTCATAGAACTTTAAGCTGCGACCTGCGACACACAGGACCTCTAATACCGGCTCCTGTAGCAGTACTTTGTGACCTGGTCCCCCCAAGTCATAGGGATTGTAAGTGACTAAGGGCGAATTTCACCGTTTGCTCTGAGAACTGATTTTAATAAAATGCGTTTTAGCTTAATCAATTTTCTTTGGTGAAATCTAAATAGTGTTATTGAACACGTTTAAGAACGTAAGAAGCGTTTTACAGGAATCGTTTGCGTTTTATTACGACGGTGAAATCGGCTCTAAGTAGGTACTGTAGCCTATATAAAACAAGAAATAAAAACATTGATGTGTTATCACTTCTGATGCCAATATGTTGTTTTGCCTCTGTAACTGATATGGAGCTAGTTGTACGGTAGGCAATCATTTAAAAAACAAGGCCTGCGTGCATTTGCTACATTACTTACGTAAAATCAGTCAGAAGAATTAGTAGCACGCAAATAACATCAGAACATGACTTCCTATTCCTACATTCAATCGTAAACACGAGTGGTTTCAAACTAGTTTGTTCCCAGTTAAATTGTGTGATCCTTGGTCCATACATAATATATTTCACTTTGCATTTAGTATCCTCAAAGTAACTGTAAGCTTTGGTCCGATTAGCGGGACTTGGGGTCTGGTTCATTAAAATTTTACTACGACATCCCTGTGATAACGCAAAGATTTGCGACGTTTGCTTATTTACATTACAACATAATGTAACGCGATCCTGCGTTATCCAGTTTAACATTAGATATCTATAATTGTATTTTCACGACCGTATTCCACACAGGGGTATGCAGGGGGAAATACATTCATTTCTGTATACATAGCAACTGCCACGATTCGCTAATTGTATTTCTTGAGTCCTCATCTGGATTTTTTTAATGTAATATGTTTTTTATGTATGGCAAACAAGCATGCAGTTCACGTGGATTGTAAGTGATGACTGCAGGCTCTGGAGAACTATGCAGACCCGTTCCACCTCTGAGACCTAACTGTGTTACTTTTGTGATAGTTATTATGGCAACACACTTTACCAAAGTCCTAGATGTTGGGAATATTATTTAGTGGCAAAATATAACTATCACTCTCCGACCTGCGAATTGATCCTGGAGTCCTGCCCCAGCATGGCATAGCAGTTGTGTCCTGCTCCGAGGCAGTTTAATATCAGATTTATCTTTATGAGCTCTAACTCCCGTATCCCCTTTACCTAGTTTAATTTCAGTGTCCGTACTCTAATACCGTGCTTATAATACGATTTCAATCTTGCATAAATAAAATAATTATTTCATTTTCAATATCAGTGTGCATGATTACGCTGTTACCTATATTTAAATTGATCAATCGTGTTTCAATATGAAGACGAGGGTAAAACGTAATAAAGTTGATTGTATTTCGTATTTCGCTTACCTGGAACGCGAATGCGAAACTCGGTATCATTCTACTTAATTAACTTGATATAACGAAATGAACAATTTTCTCATGATTGGGTTAAATGGGATGGAACATCTAAGATTAATCAAAGGAAATATCCAACGCATGCGTACTATAATTGTTTGGGAATGAGGAATACATTGCAATTGAAGGCTAAGAAACTGCAGGGTTAGTAAGGTTCAACAACCCATAGCAATGAAATGTAAATGGAACCAACGCGTGATATTTCGCAGTAGAGTGACAGTTGCGTCTGTTAGTGCGATAGACGGTAGGCCAGAGTTGTCAATCCGACGCCAAGAAAAGGGATAAGAGCTTCCGGCTTTTGGTACTGAGACGTTGCCTTTATTCGCATTACTTTGTCTGCAAAATTCTCAGGTTTTTCGCAAGACTCAGAGAAGGAAACGCATAAAACGTGACGTCCTGTGACTATTCAGATAAGTCAGCTATGTTATCAGTAGCCTTGTATTGAACGATACCAATAATGGTGAAATTGTTAAAAAGTCATAAACCAAAATCTTTGACAATGCGACCAAACCTCGAGGGAAATAAAGCTTCCAATTCAGATGAAATTTTTCGCGTTTGTAATATTCTAGGCAACAAGCCACTTGCAGACTTTGTTTTGCAATTGCGAAATCTGGAGGATAAACATTTCTGCGCATATAGCAGTACCGGCGAGACTGCGAACAAATAAAATCGGTTTATGACTTCATAGGAGATTGGCTTTCAGTGGAAAGTCTTTATAGAAGCGCGGACGGTCAGAGACTTATGGTTCACGACTAGCTCCAGGCTCCAGTCATGGTTTGTGTGGTCCGCAACCGTATTTTACGCCACCATAATGATTGAGTTACAAAGTATTTTATTTTAAATCAGTTTGGTTATAACATACGCGATATAAATCTACAAAAATAGATTTATTTCAATGTACAGTCTTTGTAGGTATTTTCATCTTTTTGTGTTAAATTGTAACTAATTGAAAATTTACAATTTTTACTCATTAGTCATATTATGGATAAGAGAGATAATAAATTCAGGTAACAGACAAATGATACAAACACTACCTTAATATATTCAGCAATGATCACAACAACCGATACCGCCATTTTGCTTACAAAAGCCAATGAGTGTATATTTGACCTGAAAGCAGATGAGACCTATCGACCCCAAATCAGCCACTTAAACTACTGTTCCAATTAAAAGAGAGTACCTACCAGTTCACTACTCCTAGACTCAAACGGAGCGACAAATAAAATTGCTTTGTTCTATGATATAAGTTTGATAGTAAATGAATTGTGAACTATAAAGCCTAATGACACGTAATGTATTGCGTGTTATCAGGTAAAATTTGCTCAGTAACAATACATGTTACAGGAGAAGTATTAATAAGTTTAGTTTTAGGACACAAATTTTGTATAAATTTGCATTTTATACTGTTCACTTACCAGATGAAAGCTAAAATAACAATACAATATATTAACATAATTGAATATAACATTTAAAATAACGTGGAGTAAGTTTGGAACAATGGATATTTAATGTAAACCAGTTAAAAGGTAATGATTACTTCCAAATTTCGTATCAGACCACTTTCGGTACATTAACAGCAACGTAAAGATCATTCAAGTCTACTTGTGCTCAATTTAATTGCGCTACCTGTTTCCCTTATGTCTGTAAACCACATAATGGGGTAGATTACAATTTATAGAGCCCCTCAGGCATCCTTGAAAGCTGCAAATTCCGTACATCGTGGGCGGGCACCAGGGATAGCGAATCTGGAATCTTTAAACGTAAATAATTTTCCAACAGTCTCCAAACATCGCTCATGAATTTGTAGTAGAATAAAATCAAATGATAAATAGAGAAAACTAGAAATACATCGTGAAAACTGGATGTACCTTACATTGCAAAAGTTGCAGAATAACAATTTCCGTCTCGACACTTAAGTAAATCGCCGAGAACAGAGGTCGAGGGTTGGATATAAATAATCGTAAAGGGAGATTGTATTATTAAAGTCATAGTTGGCTATTTTATTTTATTGGCTTCACTAGCGAATACCCAGTGAGGTTCATTAGCGTAAGTTGCCTTAAGCGAACACAATGATTATAAGCATTTGTTTATAATGGTTTGAATGAATCGGTATAACTAATAACATTTTAAGGAACTTAAGTTATGAAGAGCATAAATCCAGTTGCACAATAAAATATAATACACAGAAGTATAATTAAAGATATCAGATTAAAGACATCAAAGAAAATTACTTTGAAAACATAAGATATTCCAATAAAGATTTCGACATTGGAATCGTTTTTATCAAGTTTCAAAGTTTAAATCAAGTTTTGGGAAAGCTTGAATGATTTAAACTCGTATAATAACAAATTATTGTTTCTCTTACCAGTTTGAAAATTATATGAAACATTATTACCCGAGACTAGTATTATGTTGCAAGTAGGAAGTTGGTTGGATATGGACCTCTCGTTAGTTTCTTATCGCAACTAGCAAAAAAGCTTTTCCATGTCAAGAGCCGTCGATTGGAAAGCTCCATTGTTCCAGGTTGGGTGCATACAAAGGAACATTCCAAACGAACATGCTTTTTGCGGGAAATCTTATGGAGACTGGTCAATGTGATCATCGATCAGGTACATTATTCATAAAATAACGAGAAATATCACCCTTGAAATATTAAGCATTTCAATTTTGAAACTGTTATGTATACGAACGATCTCATTCAAGTTTCTAAACATAGACTAATTTTATTACACCAACAATAATTAAAAGAACTGGTCAAACAAGTTTGGCGGGAACGTTAAAATACAAATGTAAGTTAGCACTATAAATATGAATAACGCATAATTAAACAAAAATGTATTTACGACCACTGTAACAAAATATTCTAAAGCAATTTATCGTGCGTCATCAAGAAGTATCGCTTGAGTTTAAAGACTTGAGTTTTAGAATATTCACTTAAACATACGAGGCAGAACGGGCAGTACTTAATTTGTAGTCGTGATTGAATTAACTAAGCTAGCTTGGTGAAGTTCATTCCGAAAGCTATTAAGACGGTCTTATGCAGTTACCTAGTATCCCTAAGTCACAAATAATTATACCTATTAATACGTAAATGATATCTTTGAATCCCTTTTAATGATAGGTACTTGCGCTGACGAAAGACTATGAAATTTGGTACAATTATAGTTTATATAAAAAAGAAGTGCAGAATGCCAAAAAAAACATAATAAAATCAATTAAAAAAATACACACAATAAATTAGGTTCACATTGATTATGATAAAATGTCAAAACATGTGTGCTGGGTACCACCAGCCTGTGGTAAACCGGTTTTACAAAACAAAGTATTAACATAGAGGAACCTAATAGAATTCAGTAGGTATTACGGTTTCCGGTCGAATTTGCGCGATCACTCGTACATATAGATCTGCATGGTTGTTTCCATAATAAAATTCAATTAGGTCGTTAACGAGATAATTATATCGTACAAATAGAACGAATGTAGACGACAGCAAGAGAGATAACAATTCTCGTGCGACAGTTTCAAATCCCCAATGCAAATGAAAGGAAAACAGAAACGGAGCTTGAATTATCAATTTCAGACAGAGCCAAAGTGAATAGAATCGGAATGAGAATTCAGAATCCAAACCGGATTGATTCCTCACGAATGAATTCCTGCATATTAAAGTAAAGTCATCACCTTGAAGTACGGGTTAAGAAGAAATGCCGAACGATTTATATCTCAGCAGGATTCTCGCGGTCTGAAGGCCATCGGTTACATTGTGTGTCTATTTGAGAACATAACACACGTTGACCGTGGGTTGGCGGATAATTCTTTTGGCCTTTAATTTCTTTAGCGTAAAGGCGAACTTGTGAGAAGTTCCAATTGACTGCCCAGTCTGCCCACCTGCATAACGCGAAGCGACGGCTCTAGGACAGAAAGTATCCGTTCAAGTATTGCCTTCAAATATCATAGCTTTTTAAATAAAACTGTAACTTAATGAAGGTGTTCACTTTGATGATTATTTTTAATGTCATGAACGCAAACAAGCATATTAGTACTATGTATCTTGTTTGCGTTCGGTAGTGCAGTGGTGCCTTCACTTTAGAGCTCCATAGTTGGGGCTCTATCCACAGTAAAATAAGTTAATTTATGTTATCTGTGGGAATCGGAATTAAAATAAAAATACCTACCTAAGGTACCTAGGAAAATACCTAGTTGTTCAGTAAGATACCTGGTCGACCTGATAGAAGTTGAAAAAGAAAACCTTCCAAGGCATTTCTAAACAACAAATCATACCCGCCAAGGAAGTTGTGTAAGTCATGCATTGTTCACATAAAGAAAGCGGTCAGAAGTCAAGGAGATAATTGTTAGTGCAGGAAATTAAAGGCATTACGTAAGTGGGACAATCCACAGCGGCCCCCGTTGATGGCAATCTAAAAGAGCATCGGGCGAAACGGCATTCAGTAATCCTTATTCACCATTACAATTGTTTGTATGTACTTTGTGATGGAATACAAAAGATGGACATTTCTAATATATTAAAGATTTTGTTAGAAAAAAACTTAAAAAGATAATTATTACTTACCCACTGAAAGGAACAAAACAAATCCATATTCTCTTTAAAAACCATTCATAAACTACACTCGTATGTGTTATTGCAAGATATATTACAAAATCTAACGATTATTAACATTTACAGCAGAGACAAAAAAATCTGTTTTAACAGGAGGTACCTACTCATTTTTGGAATACAAATATTAACAGGTTAAATTATGGTCTCTGCGGGACAAGGAATAGGTTAATTTGACTTTTTTAAAACGACGATTTCTTTTTAAATAGTAGGCTGAGAAAAAATGCAATTACGCCGTTTGCGTATTTATTAACTGCTTACATTTGGTAGGTATCTAATGTAATATTATGTAAATTGTATTTTATTGCGAACCTAACTCTGTGGGTTGTGGGCTTTAATCGCGGAAGTTTCGTTTAATGGTCCGATCTATAGTCTCCCGTAAAGGTAACGTAACACATAACATGTTTCTAATGCATATTGCGCAATCCTGTATGCAGGTCAACAGGGTATCTATATTTTTCTCTCAGTAGATCTCAGGAGCTAGCATTGTATTCAAATAATGAACAAATTCGACTGCGGAGCCAACACCACATCCGCCAAATAAATTAGTTTCTTACATATTTATGTTGATAACATTTTGTGTGCAGTTCTTTTTTTCGCGTTTTAAATTGGCACCAATAATAAAATTCGTTTAAAATTATGAGACCAGATTTTGAAAATATTTACTTCGTCGTCAAAACATTTTGTATAAACTTAAGCTTATGACAAATGTCGAGAAGCCTTAGGGTTATCAGGATAGGAAATCATTAGTACAATGTTTTCTTGTTTGCTCGTCTGCGAGGCGTCTGATGCGTGAGCATGAGTCACACGCGTGGGCTGAACGAGCGCCGAGCGAGTATTTTGTGGGTAGAGAAGGGGTCTACTTCGAAAAATTTAAAACAATAGGTATATCGTAACTATTTTTCGCGTTGGAACCCTATAAATATTTTATCCACATATATGAAGGTACCATTTATAACCGTCACAATCACATGCGGCATTTTGCTTAATGGTGATACACGCTTTGTATGGATAAGTTGATATCTCTTCACTTTTCAGGGTTCAGGGGATAATAGTTGTACAGTTTTTAAGAGTATGCACTTCGTCTTTGTCTCTACCACCAGTAAAAGAGTGACTGAAAGTGGCAAATAGTTTGATACATATCTATTAATGTTTGCAAATTTCTTCTTTGGGTCCCAGGTAAGAATGTATTGGGCATCGCTCCATTATATGACCCATGGTTAAAAGAAAGAAAAAAGAAAAGAAAACATTTATTTGGACAGCACAGAGACATGACGATACAAATTGCCAGACGATTGGTACACAGGTACAATTAAACAAAAAACAAAAACAATAACAATTAAAAAAGAAAAAAAAAAAAGAGAAAAGATTAATTCTCACGGCTGGTCCAAATGGGAGCCCAGATCAGCTTCATGTCAAGTCGATCACATCAATCGACTTGACGCTGATTTTCATCATGGTTCGGGCCTCTTCGCCACATTCACACAGGAAAAAAAAATAACTGAAAACGCAGCCAATTGGCTAATCTGAATGCAGACTTATAATTATAATTTGTGTGTATTCGCCTATTCTACGGACTGCCATACGATTAAATAAATTAATGTTTGCGCCACATAGTTGATACCAGGTAAGATAGGTACTACATACTTCATTTTGTTGGTAATGCGACCAATGGTGCCATCATGGTGTTCCAATGAAATAGGACCCTTATTTGTCTTTCCTTATTCTTAACTATGTTGCGCAACTTAGAGCTTCAAGAAGAAAATTATTCACATACATCGTTAGTGTTTTGCAAGTAGACCCCTGAGTACTAATTATATTTCATGTTTCAAGCACGCATTGCACTAAAAACTGTCTGCTAGATAATGTATCAGCACGATTGATTGAGGTTGTCCGCGATTTTAGTTTACGTCTCTATTTACAGAAATATTTGTTGCTCAGATCGTATGCCGATAATACCTACTTCATATTTCTCAACGTCACTACTTCATACACTCAATTCTAGATATGAGACAAAAGATGTGTAGTATTGAATTATAAAACTAAGAGTGAAAGGTACATTTTATTTTGGAGTAATTTTAGTAGTGTCATGGATCTGTAATTAATGATACGACTCTTAACAGCTCCTAACTTAATTCCATTAACTTGACTTTGGACAATATTGATAATTGTTTTTTATAGAGTTAAAGTTGCAAGAAGCAGGTGTCCTGGGGCCTTAAAATCATTTGCTTATGTGAAGCACATTACGAGGCCATACCTACATAATCTTACTGGAACACGAAAGTACTGAACATTACCATTAACATTTGGCGGCAGATAGAGTTGTTCAGGTGCCTACGTCCTAGATCTCCAACACTGTAACTCCACTACCATTAAAAAAAGCATGACTTAATAATTACTACAATTTTCATTACTAGTCCTAGTATAAGAAAGTTTATTACGTCATATAACTGTATGTTTTAATGTCTGCAGCGTATATACGTAAAGCAAGATTTACGAGCTACGAAAAGATTATGTTGCGTGGAGAAATTTGATATGGGATAATGATATCATGAAGCTTACGATCCTTGCAAGCCGTTACATTCAATATAGACCTTTCGTGACTACATAATCTGCATATAGCTGTGTTTTATGCTTTTGGCTCTATGTAAAAACGTAGATATTCACTTAGGGCACTCTAGTGCTTCTGCCAAGACGAGGCAAGTGAAATGCAAGGGTACTACCAACCTTTTTTGAAACACGTCGTCGTTTTTTTTAAACCCACGTTACTCGGGTTCTGAATACAAAGGCAATATTATCTGGATCTGTATCTGGATAATCTGGATATGATGTCAACAGTAGACCAATTAATATATGATGTCAAAAGTAGACCTATTAATATATTATTTAATACTAGCAATGCGCACGAGTTCGTCCGCGTAGATACTAAACAATAATATAATTTTGTTAAATTATACGCGAATAAAGTCGCGGGCACAGTTCGTTCGATGAGTCACTCACTCAATGAAAATCTTCAAAATTCTTAATGTAAAAATGAAATTTGGTTGGTATCTAATTAGTACATAAAAACAAGAAAAAATAATGAACAGTAGATAAATTTACGGCTAGCTACGCATTTTCACTATAGTGTAGAGTTTGTGAAGTTAGGGTTTGGACTTCTAGAGTTGGAAAACTTCTCATAAAGGGTTGTATTTGGTATAAGATATGGTTTGTAACCTGTGCGAGTCACTTGGCCTCGTCTTGCCAACATTTTACATAAAAATGATTTTGGTGTTCCCACTACTATACATAGGTAGGTACTATATATACAGGGTTAATTTAATTTAGCGCATAACCACCTGCAGGGAGCCTCTCTAGATCAATCCCAAGAACATTTGTTCTACGACTATACGACGGTATTTATCAAGATTTGTAAAAAATCTTGATAAATACCCCAAAAAAAATAAACAAAAAATGATTTCAAAAGTTCAAAAAAGCATAGCCGCCGCCGCGTCACCCCGCAACCCGGCTCCCCGCTGCACGTGGCGATATTTCGCCTAGGCAGAGGTGCGTGCTATACCTACGCTAAGAGTAAATGCCAGTTTAGAGGCAAAAAAAATGTTAAATGGGAAAATTTAATTTTGACAACAATGAATTTTAAAAAGTCGTAGAGCAAATGTTGTTGGGATTGATGTAGAGAGGCTGCCTGCAAGGTTATGCGCTAATTACAAATAACCCTGTATATATATATATATATACATATTCATGATCTATGATCAGTAAAGTTCCGATGAGCAGTTATTACAAGAAACTGTCATTTTTGTCGGTTCATGCAAGTTAAACAATATCTAGGTTTTGTTATAGGTACATATACCTATTTTAGTATGTTATTGAAATGCAAAACACATTGGTGTTTTTCATCAATTATCTTATCGGTCATCTGTTCTTTCTAATTTTTAAACTTTTTTACGAAAAAACAACCTATGGCCTCCCAGTACTTGTTAACTCTTAATTACTTATGAATTTAGAATGCGACCGGAAGAAAACATATTAGTATTCATTAGAAACTCTCGAAGTGTTCCATTTACTAAGGCTGCATCTTGTATAGCCGTTTTTCATCATTAAATTGGGCGAATTGGTATGCCGTAAATTATGTTTTAACTTTGCGGTATACTTACGTTGAAAATATCTTGTTTCAACACACCGATCACTAATGTCTCATCATTTTGATTACATTTTAATTTATGTAATGGAAGTGGCAAACAATATGGATTTCGTCATGGCAGATCTGCTGGTGATCTTCTAGTATATCTCACGCACCATTGGTCCCACGCCTTGGACAAGAGTGGGGAGGCATTGGCTGTAAGCCTGGACATTGCTAAGGCCTTTGACCGGGTCTGGCACAGGGCACTCCTCGCGAAACTTCCATCCTACGGTCTTCCCGAGAGGCTATGCAACTGGACAGCCAGCTTTCTGTCTGAGCGTTATATACAAGTCTTAGTTGACGGTCAGCGCTCAGACAGACTACCTATCAACGCTGGTGTGCCGCAAGGCTCTGTGTTATCTCCCACGCTTTTTCTTCTGCATATCAATGAAATATTGGAGCAAAACTCCAATTTTCATTGCTATGCCGATGATAGTACGGGAGATGCACACTACACTAGCCGTGCAAATGCCTCTCGGACACTTATCGAGGAAAGCAGGACACGGGTCTCGGATTGGGGTCGACTTAATTTAGTACAGTTTAACCCCTCGAAGACACAAGTCTGCGCGTTCACCGCAAAAAAAACCCCATTCATTGTAGCACCACAGTTCCAGGGCATTCCGCTCGCCGTTGATAAGAGTATCGGTATCCTGGGCGTTGACATATCGAACGAAGTGCAATTCGGGAGTCACATTGAGTGTAAGACCAAGTTGGCATCCAAAAAGTTGGGGGTGCTTAACAAAGCGAGGCAGTATTTCACATCGGGGCAGCTACTACAGCTTTATAAGACCCAAGTGCGGCCCCATCTGGAATACTGCTCTCATTTGTGGGCGGGAGCCCCCAAATACCAGCTTGGTCCACTTGACTCCCTACAAAAACGCGCCGTTCGTATTGTTAACGATCCAGGACTTACCGACAGGCTCGAACATCTGAGCCTGCGCAGAGACATTGGGAGTCTGTGCGTGTTGTACCGTCTCTACAATGGTGAGTGCTCTGCGGAACTGTTTGACATGGTGCCACCGTCACTTTTCCTACACCGTACTACCCGCCGAAGAGAGAAGTTCCACCCACACCGACTGGACACCTGGCAGTGCTCAACGGTGCGGTTTTCACGTTCGTTCCTGCCCAGAACGTGTAAATTATGGAACGAACTTCCCTCTGAGGTGTTCCCTAGGTGCTACAATATGGGGTTCTTCAAAAATGGCGTCAAAAGAGTCCTTCAGGGCTGGCAGCGCGTTGGCAACTCCCCTGGTGTTGCAAATGTTCATAGGCGACGGTGACCACTTTCCATCAGGTGGCCCGTTTGCTTGTCTGTCAATCTTCAGACATAAAAAAAAAAAAAAAAAAAAAAAAAAAAAAGCATGCAGTTGACTGCAGCCTATAGACACCCATACAGAGAGCAAGGTCCTGAGGCCTAAGGTGCTATGCCTATGTGCCGGAAATTACAGGGCCGTACATTACCACCTGACCGGAACACGATAGTGCTGAACACTACCATTTAGCGGCAAGTATATTAGGTAATGCGGTGGTGCCTACGCCCGCGAGCTCCGTCACTGGAGCTAATATATTTATACTAGACGAATATATTTCCAAAGTATTCAATTTTTTTTCAATATATCTGAAAAGATTTTCACGAATCATATGTATTCGTGCATAAATAACTGTATAAGTAGGCATTGAATGCGCTGCTTGCTCTATTACATGCATGTTGTAAATTATCCGTATGTCTGTTGTGTAAATTCGACTCGATCAGTTCTAGTCTGCGATAGTTACTCAAGTCTGAATTTTGAACTTTCTGAAATAGGATTATTTAAATCCAAGTTCTTAAACAGCTAAAAGGATAATGCAAAGCGACACTTTTATCTACATATTTACTCCTCCAAAGCAGGTTGTACATACGTTAACGATGAATAATTACATTAATAACCAGTTCAAATGATAAGCTTTAATAAGCTGTCACATAAGTAAACCAGGAATAAATGATTAACATACAGTTAGTTTGAATCAAACGTGGTTTGATTGAATAGCAGATTGAGTGGTAGTTAGCAATGTTTTTATGGTTATACTCTTTGTATCATTCACGTCTAAAATGTAGATCGCCGAGTTTGGTCTGGTACCCCCTTCGCTTTTCTTAGATAACATGGAGTGAGAATAAAAGTTTTGTCATCATCATAGCTATCACCAAGGGATGACGGCAACTGATCGGTATATGCCATTTATCATTTAATTTTATTACCAACCTACTGACCTGACTTACCTCCCCTAAATCGTCGGCATGTGACACCCTTGGTCACTGGTTACACTGTGTTGATTTCTGTAATCTCCACATTGTAATCTTGTTTTTTTCACACACATTTATACAATCTGTAGAATAAACATTGATGAGCTGTGTTCAAAAGTTCTTGCTCCTTGCTAATATCTTGTCTTTGGTTTGAATTGTGATTACATGCTAACAAGTGTTTTCTGCGTATAAAAATATTGCTTCATAAGCTCTCTTACTACACTCTCTTACACATGGAAAAACGTAAATATAAATTTTAATAAGCATTAACTTCATTTGTTTTTTATTAGAATTTTCATTATGCCTAAAGGAAATTGCGGCATGAACCTATCGTATAACGCAGTTTAGAGATATCGTAAAAACAAAGCCTTCTTTTAATCTTGTCTAGTTCAGTAAATATGTACAATGTGATCTTAACACAAAAATAACGGGCCTATATTACCAGCAGCGCAAAATAAATGGTACTATTTGCGGTGCATTTCCCTCAAGACAAATTAAGTGTCATATAGTGGGGAAAGATGTTTTTTCTACGACTTTGTGTATGGTTTTTTGTTGTTTGTTTCGAAATTATTATTTCTCATTCTTTTTGCGTATTATTAATAACTAAGTCGTGATATTTTTGGAATTGCATTTACAGACCACTAATGTCTCTTCCGGATTAACAGGATCTGGTGTATATTCCTGTAATTACGTCGAAATCCGTTAATCCCTTGTGTTTAGTTATGATTTGTGAATCATCTCATAATTTCTATATTTCACAATAAAACCAATCCAGTAAAATCACACTATGTAGAATTAAAGTATAAATTTAATAGATATATCTTATGCATTTTGCTGTTGCTTGGTCTCTTTTGTGGTAGAAATATCAAAAACAAAATATCAGAAAACAGGGTCATATATCTATTACCATCTCAAAGGCGCCTGGACGTAGTGATTCCACCACTAGTGGGGGATAATTCTTCCGCTAGATTAGTCAGACAAGTGACCAATGTTGGTCAAACCATTCGAATAAGCCGGTAGTAAATCCAATAACGCGGGTAGGGCAACAGCGTCAAACGATAAAACCAATTTTGGCATCTAATAATGGCAACCCATTATACGTCCCACTGCTTGGCACGAGTCTCTCCCCTTTTTGGGAAGGCCTGGAGCTTACTCCATCACGCTGCTCCAATGCGGGTTGGTGGAGGGATTATGGCATAATGTCCCCAAAAAGAGCCCGTTGGGAAGGCTTTTATTCAGTAGTCGTTTTTTGGCTAAAGTAATATTACCACCTGGGCCTCAACCAATTTAGAAACTGCCAAAATTTTATTCACTTGTTTACATGACAGCGAGTGTTAAATTTGGTTCGCAATAAAGGGTCATGAATGTCATGATCATGTCCTCGCTGATCATGTAAATGTGGCTGCATATTAAACTTCTTAGAGTAGCGCCGGCTGTAAGTCACTCATGAATTGATACTTATAAACGAACTTATTTCGTCAGGACAAACTGGTATTTACTGTGCAACTATTAGACGTGTTTCAGCAAGATGCAGTATCAGCCAGCCGCAGCTTCAATCGATGGTTAAAGAGATCTAAAACGAACGCTTTCCTTGCTTTAGACATTAAATCTTAATTTATTGATCTTGAGTAATAACGTCCTGAACAGATGATATACTTTAGTAATTCATACTTTTGAAAATAAAAGAAGTGATGTCGTATCCTTTATTTTTCGTATTTTTCATAAAGACATGTATTTTTATGATGTAGAGTATTATAACATCTTATAATCATCATAATCATCGTTACTTCAGCCGAAAGATATACACTGTTGGATAAAAGCCTGCCCCAAAGTTACTGACAACGTGTTTTGCGTCATAAGGGGACAATATGCCTTAATCGCCACGCATGACAGGCGGATTGGCTATCGCAGTGGCGGTTATTTGCCAAAACAAATTTGGTTAAACATACTTACAACTGTTTTACAATTTGAACTACATCAAAAAGCCTGAAGAGGTTTGTGCTGATGCAGGTATTCGTTCAACATGTAAAATTCGTAACAAGTAGGTACAGTATTCCATCTTACCAACGGACATAATGTTAGTAATTGTCTGTATTGACTATACAGCTTGAATAAACAATATAACTAACTACCCGTTACAATGGTTTGAGCGCCATTGTCACTGGTCGTAGAGTTCCAGTGTCTTCACTGGCTCTTCACGAGCTCCTAACCTAAGCTCAAGGGAGTAGGCACCACCGCATTACCTAATCTATCTGCCGCCAAAAGGTAGTGTTTAGCACTATCCTGTTCCGGTTAAATGGTAATGTATGGCCCCGTAATAACTTATCACACAGACATAACAGCTAAGGTCTCAGGGGTCTGCATCTGCATTCTGACCTCTGGTCTTTATGTAAGTGTCTATAGGCTGCAGTCATCACTTAACATCAATGTGAACTGCATGCTTGTTTGCCAACATCTTACAAAAAAAAATAGTTCGGTTGACTGACTGCAATAGCGAAAGAATTCTCCGCCATTAGTGGGTTTCGGATTATTTTATCATACGTACATGTTCAAAATTTATCAATTTCATTAAGTACTAATATTTATCGAGATAATCCCTAATCATCAAGATCGCCAGACACATGAAATATATTTACAATGGAATCCAGTCGGATAAGTAAAGAATCCCTTCCATTTATAGTGTTAAAAGTTTCGAAATTTTCAACACGACCGTATCATTATCGACTCGATTTTTCACTTATTTAAGACTCGCTCGGGCGCATTTGGGAAGACTACTTTCCCTAAAGACGTAACTTCAAGTTTTTTGATGCCCAATTTAGTAAGTTGGTGATGATCGTGTATTTGTACGATTTAATTTAATTTTACTTTCTTTTATTAGTGTTTCGGTTCTAAACTTTTGTTATTTCATCTTCATCCATGTGCAGGTTTTGTTTCATCCATGTAAAGGCAACAGACAAGAATTTAAACATGTGAGTCAAATGACTACTTCCAACAGTCTGCAAATAGATTAGGTAAGTTTTGTGGGAATATTCCTTCCATCAAAATTCACACAGTATTATGCACCCTAATAATAGAGTAAGTAAGAGATTGTGTTTTCTATTTTATGCGTCTAGCAAACAAATAACAGCGTTTTCACACAGACGCATACCGTTTCGGTTCCGTGCAGGATCCCGTTTAGCGTCGTATGTATTTCTATACGCACGTTCACACGGGCCATACTGCTGTGATGCTTTGGTATCTTCACGCCATTTTAGTAGGTCTAGTAAAAAAGGTTTTACAATTAGAACATGCTCAGAACCGATTACTAGTGTGAAAGAAGGGTAAGATTTTTTTTAATTACATACTCGTACCGTAGGCTGTAAGTACTTTATGGGTTCAAACTTTTGAATATAGCACTATAATAATAGCATAAGCTCAAGGAAGGGGGTAATTTAGTATGAACACGTTATACAGACGTGACTAAACCCATCACGGCCAGAAGCAAGGTCACGCCAACATTTGGCTGAACAAGGTCAGTAGAGCGGTCCTGTGATTAGTACGTTTGCTAATGTTTAATGTTATTAATAATCAAAACCAACCAGTTAAGTGGGTTAGTTATATTTCCGTATTCAGGAATAAAATTGTAGCAGACATTTTCTCTAGTCAGTCCCTCTATAAAATTTACGTTAAATGTAGGTAGGTAAGTAGTAAATAAGCATGGGTAAGTAGTAAATAAGCATGCATCACTTTGCAGTTAGTACTGTAGGCTATAATAATCGTTGTTTTCATTCACCTCGCCGGAACATGATAGCGCTGAACGCTACCATTCAGCGTGAAAGGAAGAAAGTAATGCGGTGGTGCTTAAGCCCGCGAACTCCATCACAAGAGCTCCACCTCATAGGAGCATAAAACATAAAGCCAGCAGAAAAAACTAAAAAAATTAGTTAACCTAAGCATCATATCCTATAGGTCGAAGAGACATAAGTCATACCTAATATTCAAATCAAGTTCAATTTCCTTCCTTGTACCTTCATAAGCTCAGTTGACCTCAGAATGTATTTGCATAATGGTGCTCGTCCACGAGGTGATAGGATTTAACGAAGCTTTTCTTGACATTGTGAAATGAAGGAGTTATTATTCCAAAAATAGCCCTTATAATAATGGCAACCCATTATACGTCCCACTGCTGGGGACGAGTCTCTCCCCTTTTTGGGGGGAGGCCTGGAGCTTACTCCACCACGCTGCTCCAATGCGGATTGGTGGAGGGGGGTGGGTTAGTGGCCAACCTGCTGTCGGATGTTGATTATGTTCAAACCGCCCATAAGGCCTCCGACAAGGTTTAACGACTGCTATCCATCGATAGCAACCGGGACCGACGGCTTAACGTGCCCTCCGAAGCACGGAAACGCGCATTTAATTTGCCACTAGCGGTCACCCATCACACTACCCGACCGCGCCCGTAGTGCTTATCCGAGTAGATCGCATACGATCTACACCAGCCGCTAGGCCATGCGCCTACTGAAGCGCGCATGGCCCAGCGGCTGGTGTAGTAAGGCTAGATCAGCAGTAGGTATATGCTCTCAGCATTATCCGAAACCTCCAAAGACCTACCAAAAAGGTCCGGCAGGTTTACTTTTTGTATTACCAATATGACTGTGACATGACACTGCGACCCGCGCGTCTGCGCGTGTAAAAACGGTTGGACACGTACTCTCAGGCCGCGACGGACACTAGTATCTGCTATTTGATATCTCGAAAAACTATGAGTACATTTATTTTTCTGTGTGTCGACCATTATTTTTTATGTATTTCCTAACAATATTTGCAAAAAACCTCTATCCCTTTTGGACAATTCTCGACTTACTCAAAAAAGTATGAGTGAATTTATTTTTCCGTGTATTTCCTAACAATAGGTATTTGCAAAAGACACCTCTCTCATTTTTGGACGATTCTAGATTTATTGATGCGGCTCCGAGAGAAAGACTTCCCGGTATCCGACATGGCGTTCAACGCGTTAATCTCTTAAAACAAAATAAATTAAACTCTGTCAATACAGGACATAACTTGGACATACGCTAATTTCTTGGTTGCAAATAAAACAATGATACAAAAAAGGACAAATGGATGAGCAAATGTACGGGAGACATTAACAAAATTGGCGAGTCATATCCAAGTCAGAGTAAGGAATACATAAGAAATAATTAATGAACCACTTTACTACGGCCCACGAAAACGCAAGTCAGGAATTTTCGAGCATTCAAATAAGCTGGTAAACCACGAAACCATAAATTTTGCCATTGTTTTGCACAAGCCCGCATGACAAAAGAAACTGGGTTTCATAAAGATAATATTAAATATGGTACATGAACCCAAATATCATTGATTTTCTGTTTTCTGGACAACATCTTGGAAAAAAATATTCCTACGCAAGGATGTATTCGAGAGTCTTCTAATATTGTGTTTTGGACGATTATAATTTTATCTATACTTATAATAAAATTAACACGTTCGTTTTCTTTAGACTGTGATAAAACTGTAAAAAAACTGTAAAAGTGTAAATTCTGTACATTAAAAATATTGAAAAAATAAGTACCAGGGGATGTTACTAGATCGATACCGAAACCAAATATGTGATAAGAAAAAATTTTGTCTGTCTGTCTGTCTGTCTGTTTGTTCAAGCATCACAGAAAAACTGAGGGTCCGATTACAATGAAACTTGGTATGATTATGTGGTGGTGGTGGCGGTGGTGGCGGTGGTGGAGGTGGTAGTGGTGACAGTGGTGGTGGTGATAGTGGAGGTGGTGACAATGGTGGTGATGGTGGTGGTGGTGTTGGTGGCATTAGTGGTTATAAATGCAAAATGTTAGTATTCCATTTTTCACTTCTGCCGGCTCTTACGGAGTGCATATTTAATTATGTATAGATTTATCTTTCATCTTTGATACTCTGTCAGTAGCACTAATTGACTGAAACTACTATAATTGTGTATAAAAAAAATATTATGCATTGAACTTTAAAATGGCTTTTTCGAAAATACGGTTCAGCGTAGAATGGACGTTTGTAGGTAGGTACTTACACGACTGCGCGTTTAAACACATAATTAGCAATTTTTCGCAATCCTAGCAGCCTGTGTGCTTTCATCCCCGATGGCCATACGTCTAATATCGTATACAGAGAAGCATTACTGTAAAGTAGATTTTTTTAGCTACCCAAAATTTATATCCGAAAGCGCGGCCCAAAGTCCCAAAGTCACTATTCCACGCGAACAAAGTCGCAGGCACAGCTAGTTTAAAAATATTTTTTCACGTAACGTTTTATAATCTCTCTAAGAAACGGTAAATATTTGTAGGTTTACTACATTTAATGTTTTTTTTTACGAAATCAGAAAATTGAAAGCACAAGATTTAGTGAACCATTTAAATGACCCTTGCATCTAATAAAAACATCTCCTTCTCGTAACATAAGATTTCGACACATCATTGCTCGTATGTCAACGAAAAAACCGATTAAAATTTCATAAGTTAAAAATAATAAAAACAAGAAAATATTTAACAAACATCACAATGTTTTAAAGGCAACATGGCGGGTTTGATGATAGACTCATAAGCGTTTATCGTAAAAAAAGTGCATATGGTCGAATTCAGGTTCCCACGCAATACGCTGTTTTGGTACAACATTGAAAAAGATTGCTGGATGGTTTTGAAGCTGAGAAGTTAAAATAAGTGGTATATTGTTAGACCACTTTTTCGTTGGGACCGATTTACGGGCCACAAGCTGTAGGTACACAAAATATCAAAATTCTAAGAATTCCCTTGAATTGTCTTAGTCATTAGCCTGTAAAATATCCATATTGTCAGTCAAGGTATTTTTTCCCACAGTTGCCTAAGTTACAGAATTTGTTGGGAGAATCTGTTACTGCTACATTTTATTGACGCTAGATATTATGAAACATTTCGGAAAATTACAAAAGTGCAGCAAGTTTTGGTTTATTCATCCTTTATTTAGCAAAGACTTGAACGTTTCGAATTATTTTGATAGGAAAAAAGTTGAATAATTATTGATTTGACAAAAAATCTAATTAATGAACTGACTATTTGATATAGCTGATACAACTAACTAACCTCTAAACCAATTTCACTTCTATCTAGAAAACGAAGGCCATGCAAATGACGCGACCACTAGAAATCTAAAGACGGGATATCAAACTATCAGTGCATAAGTGCAAGCGAAACGAGTGGAAAATTAACTTAAGCAATTAATGTTGACTGTGACAGTGATTTGCGTCGAAGCCTGTAGGTTCAGTTGAATAGACATGATGTCCCGAACAATGGGGCGATAAGTTAGCTAAGTGAAAAGCTAGCGCTGACAAGGGTAACGTCCTGTATGTTTACGTTGCTTCAGTTAAGTGAAACTTGTCCCTTATGCTTGCTATTGTGCGAAGTGCTATTCCGTTTATAAGTGCGAACATGGAAAATTATATGCGGGCGTGAGATCCCGGACACTTCTAGTGCTACTTCAATTGTTGTTCTTTCGGGCACTTGTTACATATTTTTTGGTGGTAGGGCATGTCGTAAGAGCACTAGGTTTTATAAGGGTTCAAAAGCGCGGGTTGTATTTCTGTTATGTTGATGGCTAACAAGCATGCAATTCCCATTGACGGTAAGTTAATAATGCAGCCTATAGACGTCTACATAGAAACCGGAGATTAAAATGCGGATGTGTTGGCACCCCTGAGTTCAAAGTTGTTTTGCGTTTGTGATAGTCATTACAGGGATAGCCATACATTACCATCTTAATTCGCTCATCTAACATTCTCATCATTCAGATGGTTTTTTTTGTCGAGGTGTCTATCATAGACTGCATCTTTACTAACCATCAATCAATATTATATACTACACGCTTCTTTGATACTTTTGAAACATAAAGAAACAATTACGCCTATTAATTTTTCTCACCACCTCGCACTCGCCTCTTGGTCCAATAACTTCAAAGTTCGGATATAAAAGGGGCCCGATGCAAAGCGCAGCTGGCCTTTTCTGGTGCTAATATTTTTTTCTCTACATAATTATAATAATATGAGTTAAGGTGCCTTAAAGATGTTTAAAAATATCACCTGTCGAAATTATAGCTCATACACGTACATTGTTTATTAAACAAGAGTCGCGTGTTTACTAAGATGATTGGAATTGGTTTTCATGTTATTTATGTATAAAAATGATATTGTTATAAGAGGATTATTAAATGCTATTTTTTTTAACTAGCGGCCCGCATCATATGCACTCGGGTGGAATTTAAGTACTATATAACATAATATTGCGACTATAAATATAGAGATATAAGCTATCCTATCTTTCAAGTTGGATCAAACTGCACACGATGTGTAAAATGATTAAAATCGGTTAAGTAGTTTAGGAGTCCATCGAGGACAAACAATGTGATGCGTAATTTACATAAAATTTTCGTGTTGTGACACGAAATGTTAGTTACCATACTACTCCGAAACGGCTGGACCGATTCTCATGAAATTTTATGTGCCTATTGGGTTGGTCTGAGAATCGGCCAACATCTATTTTTCATGCCCCGAAGTGATAAGGGTGATTCTCTATAATTTTTTTTTTTCGATTTCTTATACATTTATTATTTTAATTTCTAAGGCGATACGAAGTTTTGTCAAGGCAGCTAGTTATCTATAATCTATACTAATATTATAATGCTGAAGAGTTTGTTTGTTTGATTGAACGCGCTAATCTCAGGAACTACTGGTCCGATTTGAAAAGTTTTTTCAGTGCTAGATAGCCCATTTATCAAGGATGACATAACATCACGCTGAGATGAATAGGAGAGGGTAGGTAACATTACAACCGCGCGAAGCTGGGGCTAGTATACTAATACAAAGACAAGGATATCTGAATAATTTAAACAGTCTGTATCATTGTTAACTAACATTTAAATGGTGCCTACGCTACCAGCGACACCGAGTGATTTAGTCGCGAGACTGTCGAAAACAAATGAACTGGTTCCTTGTAATCACATCATGAATAATAAATAATTGGCCCTATGATTAAACGCAGTGTTGTTCTAAGAAATTGATCTTGGGAATGTGGCCAAATGAAATCCTGTTACAACTAATGAATTTCTATTAATATGTTGTGTGAAAAAAATATTATAAGACTCATGCTAATTTAAACTGGCAAAACTGATAAATGTGACGTATACAAATGAAAACAAGATTAAACAATACCAAAAACTTAATTTATTTAGGAAATTAAGTCTGCGAGACAAAGAGTTAAAAATTACACTTAAAATCGGATAAAAGCGCAATAAAATGCACATCTTGTTAACTTTCAGCGAGGAAATTGAGGTATTTTATGGGGGTTTAGACCGCTCATTAATTCAACGAGTGTCTTTAATTAGAAAAACCTTTTCAATTGCCGTCCTAGGACTATAATGTGCATAATTGAACCCGTGGACAATCACAAGTTGAAATGAGGTCATTCGAAGTCGTCGATTTCGACCGAAGGAGGACCCTTTTGTCATTTGTACGGGATCAAAATGCTTTTAGTCATAACATTGGGTTTAATAATTTCTCGTTTATTGAATGTATTCAACGGGATAAGGGATTTAATGAAGTTGTTTCAGCTAAATCGAATTGGGTGTTGTGAGGAATAAAGAATAGGATAAATTAAAAAGGAAAGCTGCGTTTCTTTCTAGTTAAAATATTTTATTCGGTACTATTTTCGTAAAACCGACGCCTGGAGTAACATTAGTATGTGTAAAAATTTTACTTACTAATATCGACTTGATACTTTTCTTAGTGCGCATTGCGTGTAGGAATAATTATTATCACCTTCCGTGCACGTTAAGACTCATCCCGGTGGGGTACCTGTTCTTGTTGCCATGACAACCTGCGGCGTTAAGTTCTGCTCAGCCATCTTGTATCATTTGGTGCACTTAATCGGATTATTGTGCAAAAAGTGTTTTTGGTCTGATACTTAAATATTAAATCAAATTTTGAACGACAAAATAAATTTATCTTATATCCACGACATGGGTGTTTCATTCAGCTTTTCGTGAATATTATCGGCTAGTTGGCCAATTTCTTGTTTTAAAATGAACTTGATTCATGAGGATGAGTTAACGAACACCAATAGAATACGTGTGGCCTACAAAATGTTATAATTACACGATGTTTAGGTAAAGCACAATTTACCTAAAAAACGCTATTAATCTCTGAAGCAGCAGATAGGGTATAGGATCCGAGAACAATAAGAAATCAATATTTTTCAAATATTTTTCTGGTGGCCTAAGGGATTAATGCTAAAATCCTATAAATAGGATGGTATCATCCCGAATGCCTAAATTCGCGGCAACGACACAGCAATGGGAGTGTATAATGTGTATTCTCTGGTGTAGGTGAATCGCCAATCGTCACATCCCGCTCATGTGCGGATGCGGACAAAGCAGTCGCCGGAAGTCACGGCATCCGCACAAAGAATGCCGACACAATGGACCTGTTACATCACCATGAATTTTGGACAGTTTTAGCTAACGATTTTTTGACGGTTAATAAAATCGATTAAAATATTGTCATGGGAAATGACGCCAACGACGAATACCTCATATTTTATCTATACTTATAATAAAACTGTAGAAGTTCAAATTCTGTACATTAAAAATATTGAAAAAATAAATACCAGGGGATGTTACTAGATCGATACCGAACCCAAATATGTGATTAGAATTTTTTTTGTCTGTCTGTCTGTTTGTTCAAGCATCACATAAAAACTACCGGTCCGATTACAATGAAACTTGGTATGATTATACTTTATTTAACCTTTGGCGCACAACACTGGGTACTTTTTATCCCGGAAAAATGTCCGTTTGTCTGTGTGTTTGTGCACGCTAATTTCAGAAACGGTTTATTCGATCTGCTGTTTTCACTAATATATTGTGGTAAGTTCTACTTACTGTTTAGTTTTTGTTTCATGTGAATCGGTTCATCGGAAATAAAAAAGTTATGTCAATTTAAAGAATCGTATCGAATATTTTTAAGCTATTCTGTATCATAGTTCTATCTTTCAGGGGGTTTCGTACTAAAAGGTAAAAGCGGACCCTACGGATTACTAATCCATCGCTGTCTGTCTGTCTGTCCGTCCGTCTTTCTGTCACCAGGCCGTATCTCAAAAATAGTGATAGCTAGAAAGCTAACATTTTCACAAATCATGTATTTCTGTTACCGCTATAAAGACAAAACTAAAAATAAGAAAATGAAAATGAGGGGGCATACAATAAAGGTGTTTTATTTCGTATATTTTTTTGCATAACAATAACGGCAGCAAGTAGACGCTTAAAATTTTCTCTGAATTTTTAGGTCTTATGTTGTATATTAACTTCCATAATAAATCTATACAAATAAATAAAATTGGAGTATCTGTTTGTAATATAAAAATAACCGCTTTTTACTAAATGCATATGTATGTATACACGGTGCATATACCAAAACAACATTTTTTACAATTTTTGTCTGTCTGTCTGTCTGTTTGTTCCCGCTAATCTCGGGAACGGCTAGACCGATTTTGGACTTTCACTGGCAGATAGCTTATGTAACAAGGAGTAACTTAGGCTACTTTTATCTCCATACATCCATACATACATACACACATACACACAAATAAGTAGAATTGGTGTGTATCCGACTTTGACGGGACTTCCACGGGTAGGTAGCTGATGTAATAAGGAGTAACTAAGGCTACTTTTATCTCCATACAACCATACAACCATACAACCATACATACCTACATAGAAATAAAAAGAATTTGAGTGTCTGCGATTTTGACGGGACTTTCACTGGCAGATAGCTGATGTAATAAGGAGTAACTTAAGCTACTTTTATACTAGCTGCGCCCACGACTTCGTCCGGGTAGATACTGAACAATCATATTTTTTCTCACGTGGACGAAGTCGCGGGTACAGCTAGTTCCTAATATTTTAATTTCATCTCCAACATAATTTCAGCCCAAAGACGTAATCTGGTGGACCACAGTCCCTCATGAGAAGGATATGTTACATAGCATACTCATTGGAAGAATTCGTTTCCACTGGAATAGAATTCCTCCGCTGGTGGGCGGTGGGTCATGTCTCGACTCGACGCCAAAAGGGAAACAAATAGGTAAACTTCTTCAATTATGTATGAAGAATAAGATAGGTATAGCAGTCGAGACGCAATGGCCAAACAATTCATGGTAAATCCAACCTCACATTACATTAACAAATCTGTTTTAACCTACCTACTACACACATACCTAATTACAGGATATAAAATTAGTCCTACTGGGACAGGTTAAGAATCTACAGCTTCTGAATCTAAAATTTAGATTTTAGATTCATTTATGCGGTAACATTGATAATCTGAAGTTAAGGTGAACATATTGGTAAGTATATAATTTAGCGATAAAATCATCTTTCGTAACGTCAAATCATCCACATTCCCATCCAATGCAAATGTGGATGGTTGCAGAGGCTCAGGAAGACCAAGACTGACCTACCTTGACCAAATAGGTCTACTATCTGAAGGTGGGGTCAAGAGTCTTAGGAACGGGCGTGAATGTATGAAGAGAATGATGAATGTAGATGAAGCACGGGGGACGTGAAAGGACCGGGATATCTGGCGTTCCACACTCTCTGCTTACCCCGTAAGGGACGCGAAGATACATACGTCATATCATCTTTCTTAAATATCCAGTCTTTATTTTTTTATTTCTCTTTGATGAACAATAAATCATGTTTTATTGTTGCCATTACTTACTGCACTGACATGTTATTTTAAAAAGTTTCTTCTAAATCATCATTTCTGCACATAATCTCTGCACATTGTCACCCACAAAAGTTTTGTAGAGACCAACCATTAAATATCTATCAAGGAAATGCCTACTCAACTCATCATATTTCACTTATTGTTTGGTATTCAAATACAGTGATGTTTGTTCCTCAGAGAATACGAACAGTTGAATTTCGAATTCAATATTCAAATATAAACGATTATGCTTGCCAAAATACGAAGTTTACTATTTCACTATTGTATTTTTGTCTGTTTTGTTTTTGACGTTTTCGAAAGTAATAAGAGTGAGAAAGTGATAGATTTGTACTGTTAAAATAGCAGGTACTATAAATCTAGTTCACTACTACCGTTTAATAGAGCCTACTTCAGGGGTTCCCAAGAGGGGAGTGTCTCCTAAGAAACCTGTAAAGGGGGACGGAAAAGTTTGCAGTTTGTAAAAAAAACACATTTATTTTTCGATTACATTACTGTTTTACGAGTAGGAATTCCAGACTTCGTTCAATCGCAGTGTATAGCTTCAAGAACCTAAAGATATTAAAATAATGTAGGTACCTAAGTTTTTTGTATTTATTGAAAAAGTAGAAGGGGATGAAAATATAATCTTGGGAGCATTAACAAAAGAAAGGTTGAAAAAATCTGGTATACTTTATCATGTAATAGGAACGGAATATAACAATAAAATAATTTATCATTTAGCGGGCGACATATTAGGTAAAGCTGTTGTATCATCATACATGAATATTGAATGATGTTATTATAAACAAATTTATTGTGCCATTGGAAACATAAACTTCGCTTAGCCATAATGGTAATTACAAAGCCATGACTGGGCACGGTCAGGATAGAGCCATTAATTTCATACAACACGCAGCGTCGAAAATTTCGACATCGGACGTCATCCGACACGTCAAGTTAATAGGACGTCACGTCACAGCCGAAATCGGGTAATTAGAGCTTTTAGGCCCAATCACTCAATTTGCTTCGAAGTTAATTTTAATTACAGAGATGACGATCGGACTGTGTAACAAAAAAACATGTATCTAATTTATTTCGCACGCCATTGTCCACTAATTCGGGACCAGAGCCTGGCGTTTTTTATGTAACGATAATGACGAAGAATCATCAGTTCACATAGATAAATATTATTATAAGTATATAGAAATATTCAGAAACGCAGATCTTATTACGCCTTACCACTTGAGATTTAAGATCTTTTGGATCTGTGTAGAAAACACTAAGCTATAAAACATCATTTAATGTGAAAAAAACTAACTAGAAGGTAATATTAGTAATATTAGTTATTTTTCAAAGTTATATACATATTACTGGGACCTGGCGTGAAGCTAGATATAATACTAACAACAGCATCCGCCATGTCACAATATTTATTGCCATGTTTTTTTTTTTTTTTTTTTTATGTATTGGAAGTGGCAAACAAGCATGCAGTTCACATTGATGTTAAGTGATGACTGCAGCCTATAGACACCCACACAAAGACCAAGGTCAAAATGCAGATGCGTTACCACTCCTGAGGCCTAAGGGTGTTATGCCTCTGTGCCGGAAATTACAGGGCCGCACATTACCACCTGACCGGAACACGATAGTGCTGAACACTACCATTTAGCGGCAAGTATATTAGGTAATGCGGTGGTGCCTACACCCGCGAGCTCCGTCACTGCCGAGCTCTACCAAAATGTTACACATTCAAGCACTAATTGAATAATTTTATGGATTGAAGCTCAAGTTGTAGTCGCAGTTAGTGATCCGCTGTTTGTAATCTGTCACAAAGTTACTGTGATTTGTTATGACAGTTCTATCAGAGGAAACCGAAGAGACGTATATCATAGCAAATCCAGTTGATTTTCTAGTTGATTTAAACCAAAACATGGCAACATGTTTGATGAGAGTGAAAGATAAGAGCTTTCTAACAAAAACATTCTAGTAAGTTCAGGTAATAAATCATTGACAAAGTACGATTCTAATGCTTCAAGATCTTAACGATATCGTTTATGTGTTTGTTCCTAAAAGGAATAAGGCTATAGACCGCTCAATCACTTACTGATACTGCTTTTTTCTTTCCACTTAGTCACGTATTAAAACGAAAATTTTGAGAATAGAAAAAATATGTAGCGTGAACGATTGCCTATTATCGAAACATAAGAGTTAAAGTTTTAAAAATAATATTCATTTTCAAATATTTCATTAAAGAAATATTTTCGAAAGCTTGTGAAATGATACTATCATTCATCATCATTCCTTATTCACTAAAAGTAACACTTGTACTAGTGTACGCATACTACGCATACCACTGATCGCTGCTGACAAAATGAAGAAAACAGTGAATATTCGTATGAATAATGATTTTGTCTGAGTAGTACAATCGATCTATTGTATGTAATGTCTATCTTAATAATTATGTAATTTTGTTAAAATTTCATTTTAGAGAAAAATAAGCTCTAGTGTTATGTGATACGGCATAATTAATAGCAAATAATGTAATAGATCGATTGTACTACTCAGACAAAATCATTTAACTGGAGTTAACAACCTATAAAAAATCACCCTGTATAATATTGTTTCTATTATTAAATATCGAAAAATATATTTCATTCCTACATAGAATGTCTAAGTTATATAAAAGCTCAGAATAATAGCTTTTTGAGTAAATAAACTGAGTGTCAAAATTATACTTTGCTTATCATCAAATCACAACCATTGTAAGTCGTAGACAAATAAAAACATAACTTTCAAAGAAAATATACTCAACGAGTATTCTCAACGGCGTCTACGTCTTCACTTCTTTGTTACTTCAGCTTGCGCAAATATCATAAATCACTACCACAGTGTGTGCTGAACAGATATCTCTGTTGAATGGTTTAAAAGGTATATTCATATGCATTTTTAGGGTTCCGTAGTAAACATGGAACCCTTATAGTTTCGCCATGTCCGTCTGGCTGTCTGTCTGTCTGTCTGTCCGCGGTTTAGCGCAAAAACAATAAGTACTAGAGACTTGAAATTTGGCACAAGTATACATCTTAATTACGCCGACAAAGTGGTAGAATAAAAACATGAAAAAATATATATTTAGGGTAACTTCGCCTACATGTAACTCGCAGATATTTGTTTTTATTTTCGATTTCCATATAGTGTGTAGTATCGTTGAATAGGTTTTTAAAAAATAGTATGAGTGTCCGAACATAATTTTTCGATTTAGTTAACTGTTCGTGACTTATTAAGCTTTAAAGTGCAAATTTTCGTAAGACTCAAGTGTCTCCCCCCTACAGACTAAACGGTTGTTGTTAGAAATTCAAACGTTACGGCGATAATAGCTATATATAACGAAATTAAAAGGAAAACTATCACACTTAAGTTGGCCTAGCAAGTTTGCGAGTAATAGTCGATCAAATGTACTTTACTCGAAAATTTCGAACAAGTCCTTACAAAATATTTATTAATTTTTTTATTTCATCTTTTACTCTGTAACTACGGAACCCTACACTGCACGTGGCCCGACATGCACTTGACCGGTTTTTCATTTTCTTCCTTGTTTGACGAAACTCTAACCGCTCCTTCCTTTAGTATTTTTTTTTTTTTTTTTTATGTAATGGACGTGGTAAACAAGCATGCAGTTCACATTGATGTTAAGTGATGACTGCAGCCTATAGACACCCACACAAAGACCAAGGTCAAAATGCAGATGCGTTACCACTCCTGAGGCCTAAGGTCTTATGCCTCTGTGTCGGAAATTACAGGGCCGTACATTACCACCTGACCGGAACACGATAGTGTTGAACACTACCATTTAGCGGCAAGTATATTAGGTAATGCGGTGGTGCCTACGCCCGCGAGCTCCGTCACTGGAGCTCTACCACCAGTTAAAATTTCAATTGGATATACTATAAGAACTTAATTTTATATTGGCGATCTCGGTAATAAATTGATTACGTTAATCTATACCCCATTCAAGTTAGGTACTATCACTACTTTTTTACTGGTGGTAGAGCTCCAATGACGGGGCTCGCGGGCGTAGGTTCCGCCGCATTACCTAATATACTTGCCGCTAAATGGTAGTGTTCAGCACTATCGTGTTCCGGTCAGGTGGTAATTTACGGCCCTATAATATCCGGCACAGAGTCATAACACCTTAGGCCTCAGGAGTGGTAACGCATCTGCATTTTGACCTCGTCTTTGTGTGGGTGTCTATAGGCTGCAGTCATCACTTAACATCAATGTGAACTGCATACTTGTTTACCACTTACATTACATAAAAAAAAATCCGCCGCTTTTTTATAATATTATATGATGCTATAAGCATCTAGTTCACATAACATATACATACATAGTTATTACGAGGTATATTACCATCTTACCGGAACTACACTTGTTTAGTGTAGAAAAGGGTAAAATTAGGGAAGACTTTAAAATTGGCACCGGACGAAACTTTCCATTTCCACAGCCGAGGAAAATGGAATTGAAAAGAGAAATTAGAATCAACTAAATAACAGACATTATTAATCAGAAATAAATCGTATCACGATTAAATCAGATAGGAAGAACGTTGTTTTCTCCACAATTTTATGCATACAAACAGACAAACGAACGCTTCCTCTGTGCCCTTTCAGTCGTGCCGCCATTCGTGACTTACATTGATGTTGCTTTGAGATTACGATATTATTTACACTGAGAATCGTCCGGTTGGTTTACGATAAAAAGAAAAAAAAAGGAACTTCTCGGACTCCCCGGGAGATAGTGATGTTTTATAGTTTTTATTGGCTAAGTATGCTCAGGTATCTAGTTCGAGATAGGTCACTAGTCACTGTCAAGATTTATTTCAGCATCGCGCTGCGATCTATCGCCATTGTTCATTTTATTGCTGGGCTTACTGAGCTATATTGCCATTTTCCTCTCGATGCTCATCGTTGTATTGCATTTTTTAAATAAAGGAAGAAAAAGGGTAAATGACTGTTTCAGCACTACAATCTCTCGATAGAAAGAAAAATACTATTGTAAGAAATTTTTCATGCTACGAGTACCCACTGAAAATGTCCCTATTGACACAAATGAAGGGTCAGCAGAAACCTTAATTAAACCCGGAAAATTTGTTATCTTCTTCGAACTTAATTTTCTGATAAGAGCAGACAAACTTTTAATAAAGGATCTCTTTACACAGTAGAACTCGAGTCTATACGCAATTACGCACTTGGCCACGTAATTTGTTTAAAGTATCCGCTAAAGTTGTGTAACATCATAATTCATATTTATTATAAGTAAAGTAAGTGCGTGTTAGCCTTCGGAAAGAAAATTTACAGCTTGAGATTAATGGTTTTATGATCGATTCTCATGATCAACACATACATATAATTAGAGAAAGGGAAATCGATAAGTAATTTGAAATCGGTGTCGTGTTGGTTAGTTATCAAGTGCCGGCGCCGCATCGACTTCAATGAATGAGGACGTATGAAATTATTTTGAATTTTGAGTGGGTTCTTTATTCGCAATTATTATTTTATATTATTTTAATTATTAAATATTTTATAAATAAAACTATTCCAGGTTCTTATTTAATCAAATTCAGAAGTAAAATAAACGTAGTGACTGCTAATTATTTGTTTTATGAATTTTGTTCATTTTTGCAATATGCTAGGTAGAAATAGTCAGGTATCAGTGAAAAAAATCAGAATCCATTTGCAGATATGGAGAGAGTCACAAAAAAATGTACTAAGAACCTTTTTGAAGATAGTTCGAAAATCTCGAGTCCAAATCAAGGCTAATTAAATCAGAAACTTACCTGAAACAAAAAAAATATCGATTAGTTTTTAAAATACAAAGAGCAACACAAGAACTTCAAAAAACAATGAAGCGTAAAGAACAAATAAAAGAGTAAGTAATTTATGGGATTTTTATTGTTTCGGCGGTTGCACAAAGTACTCGTGGTATGAAGTCAATAATAATCAAATTCAAGTAGGTCGACCCCATGCACTGCGAAAGGCTGCGGGCTCTGTTTCCAGCATCCAGTAGCAATAGACATTATGACTTATGGCATTCTAAATGAATACATTTTCGTATGACTTTTTCTCTAGACCCTGGTAAAAATTGTTTACGGCTACGAAAAGGCCAATAAGCTCGCCCATTGTGGTCAATAACGGATAATTGAAAAATGCTCACAAATTCGATTGTGAAGCGATGGAGAATATTTGGTTTGATTTATGATCGGTCGAGGTTAAAACGCCATGGCGTGTGTGCTCGTAAAGCTGTAAAATATTACACTTTCTGTTCATTTTTATTGGCTAAATGTTGCGAGTACAAATTCGTTTTTAAAACATTTTATAAACCGGATGAAAGGTTAAACCTTTCATTGTTTCAGAAACCGAAGTAATAACAATTGATTTAAACATAAATATTGTGTTGCCACTTTTGGTAATGCGAAAATAAAATATCCTATGTAGGTATGTAAAACATAAGGGCTATGCCTTTAGTATGGAATTACGATACGTCCATAATCTGGGTGAATAAAGATGCTAAAGGTGTTACCGCCTGGATCGTGGAGTTAATAATATTGTTATGCCACAAGATCTTTTATTAGCCACCTTTGATCGCAACATAATTTTAAATTTCTTGTACTTAGTGCTGGACACAAGTTCGCCGCATTACCTAATTTATCTGCCGCTAAATGGTAGTGTTCAGCAGTAGCGTGTTTCAGTTGGATGGTAATGTATGGCTCTGTAATAACTATGACAGAGACATAATAACTAAGGTCTCAGGGGTGGCAACGCATCTGCATTTTGAACTCTAGTATCTGTGTAAGTGTCTATAGGCTGTAGTGTCTATAGTCTCTATAGTCATCACTCAACATCAATGTTAACTGCATGCTTGTTTACCACAATCATTAAATAATTTAAAAAAAATCCCATAAGTCCACTAGGTACTGCTTTTCAGAAATAGTCACAATAAGTTGGTGATTAGACTAACAATGTTCTAGAAAAGCAGCGTTCTTGTTATCAACTTCCCTTTTACTACGACCGCTAATGCACCTGTGTAGCCATTTACTTTCACGAGCAAGATAACAACAAGGATAATATTGGAATTAATTTAAACGCTATTAGTAAACAGAATTGATGGCCGAACCATTGATGTTGAAGCGAGATTTAGACTCACATAATTTTTGTTCATTGCGATCTGCATGTTGCACGCTGAAGGTATTACACAAGAGAAACGGATGTTATTAAACAACTAATAACCTATTACTGTATTTACGTAATATGAAAATAGTAAGAGTATGTTTTATAAATTGCAGTAATTTTCGATTGCGGCACGTTCTCTACGACCACAGATTAACAGACATTTGACGTAAAGGGAACACTGATCAGCAATTTCATACAGATGCCAATCAGAAGTTGTTAATTTAAAGTAGGTAGTGGTTCAAATTTGGGAATGACCGCTGCCGAAATGGTGAACGACGAACTGAGTGCGTTTGACTTAAGGTCCGGCCCGATGTTTTCCAGTACGCAATACCTACTCATTAATCTTATTTATCGATCTGTCAATTGTGCTACAGTTTTTAAACAAGGAAGGATGTTTTCCATTGCGTTTTTTATGAAGTAGCATACGGGTGCACTTTATGAAGTGTTCCGCTTCGATCCGGTCAACGAAAAACTCAAAGCTGATGCGCATTTCCAGGAACTGCAGATACCTATAGTAATAAAAGACTGTATCACACTACATTCGACTTCCTCGCATGTGTTGTTGCTTAAAACCAAAATCATTCCGAAGGTATATTCAATTAACCGTTGTTGAAAGGAAAGAAATACAATTGACGAAAAGCTTAATAGATAGAACATCTTACATCAAATCGCCGATCAATTGGGCATTGTAGTGATGCCAGCGCCCGCGCAACGTAGCGTGACAATGTAAACCGATCGCAATAGGCATCTAACGATAAGTGAATAGACCTAATTAAAAGCGAGGGTCGAAATAATAGCAATAGTATCTCCGGATTAGACTTGCCCATCTAAACAGATGTCCGGGCACATGTTGCAGGCAGATGCGAATTTGTAAACGACACTGATTCCGATGTAAATCGACCTTACAACCGACAACGTGCTCAATAAGTGATTGATTTATGAGAATTGTGTTTGACTTGGCTGTTTGTATTTCCCCGATTTTATCTTTCGTTTGTGTCTCAAAGAATTAAGTTGCTTAAAAAGCTCAAAGTAGTTTTGTTGGCGAATGTTAACTGATATTTTTGTTTAATGCTATATTTTCGGCACTGTGACCTTTGATATTTTTGTATAGGTAAATAATGACATTATACTTATAAGTTGATTACCTATCTCATTGCCTTAAACGTAATTGCTAGTCCCGATTCTGATGCCCTGCTCGAGAAATGTGATAAGTGATTTCGACTGGCAACATTCTTAGAACGATTCAGAATTTGAGTTTTATTAAATTGATGGTAAATGAATACTGTTTATACTTTAGCCTGTAGATATCTACCGTAAACACAATACGAAAATTGGAGGACAATATAAAAATTATTACGAGTCCATAAAAAATCTACCCAACTACATATTGACATTCACCACACGATCTGTGGCGTAGATTGCATATAGGCAAGTTTGACTAATTCTTTGTAAATGTATATTTTGTAAAGAAAACAAGTACCCCAACACAATCCTACCGCGAGATAATGAGATAGGCTCTGCCCGTTCCGCTTATATCCAATGCGCGCCAAAGATACAAAAATGATCAGAAGACAGATGTTAAACGAGGTTATTAGGTAAGTCACGTTTGTAATTTGCAATAAGTACGATTTACACATCTCATATCTGCATTCTCTGCTTTCTCACAAAAAAGTTCAAAGTTAGAACCTATAGCATAATGGATATTATCCTCGCAACAAAATACGTTAGGGGGAGTAAAAATAACATCTGGCACATATCACAAAGCCATTTGAAAATGATAACCGTGATAATACGATGGCCGCAAACACACCGCCCTCCCGTTAAATTAAAGTCATTATACTGAGATTACAATAAGTACACATTCATTACAGTTTTCAACGGACGGGGCGCTCTATGGAATGATCATTACATCGGAAACAGGTTTCTTTTATTCGGTTAGCGGCACGTGTTCAAAGCGGATTGTCTTCTGTGTAAATGTAGTTTAATTGTGAGGCAGAGGGCATAATATAAAGTGATAACTTTAAAGAGTGCCTCGGTAAGTTCATGGTAGATTAGGCCTTGAGTTTTGGGTACGAAGTCCGTGGAGAGAAGAATATTGTCGGCTAATAACCTACTGCGTTAATTCTTATATAAATTATGAGCTTTTGCACGCGATTGTAAGTTCGTGTACATAGTTCGCGTTCCTGTTGGAATTTTAGAAAATCATAATTAAGTACCTACTCTCCTACTCTTTCAAAAGACATCGCAAATACTTTTTTACTTTTTTTACGAACAGTTTCAGTAAGTTGTCTTTCAGTCATTCAATCCGTGATTCACTCAGTTAGTAAGTAACGGAAGAATTTTATACGTAGGTATAATTCATCATGTACTTATATAAATTGACAAAACTAGTGGACCCGGCAGATGCCGTCTATAGCACCGCCACATATCGAGTCCATGTGTGAATCAAGCTGAAGCCATTTTCGAGTTTTTTGGTGACTAACGCACAGCAATAGTTGAGGTAGCCAATGATATGATATTCAATATTTTATAACTAGGAAAATGATGTCCACTGAATCGATGAATGTCAAAAATTTCAAAGTCCTGGGAAACTTAAAGAGACAAACATTTCAAATGTAAAAAGTATGTCGTTGCTATAGAATGGAAAGAAAAAAAATTACATACCGGCCGAATTGAGAACCTCCTCGTTTTTGAACTCGGTTAAAAATGTTAATAATAATAACTAAACAGCATGTCATCGTAATAAATTTCCACGGAGCGAAGTCGTTAAAATTTAAATATTTTTGTAATTGAATGAAATGGTGCCATTAGTTCCAACCGTAAACATAGGTGCATAATATGCTCTTGCGCATGGGTTCAGATCAAATAAGATATTCAGCGCACCCCAATTTTTCTGACTAATCACATCAGTCGAGTCGAGCAATTAACCAATTAACTCCTAATGGGTTCTTAAATGAACTGATTGAATGTCTTGTGTAATTAATTACGATGGATTGCACAAACATTATTAATTGGGCACCTTGTATGTTTGACTTTTTATTTATGTAATAAAGGTGGTAAACAAGCAAGCATGGTAAACGAATACTGCCTATAGACATTTATACACAAAAACCAGAGATCTCAATGCAGATCCGTTGCCAAACCATGTTGTTTTGCATCCATGCCAGTAATGATGGAGCCATACATTATCATAGAACCGGCGCAAGATGGTTCTGACCACCGCATTACGGTAATATTACGTCATTTGGCGGTAGATAAAAACGAGGTAATTTTAATATCTGGAACTCTACCATCTATCTTATCTTCTTTATACGAGTATATAAAAATCAATTCCTGTTCGTTAGTCTCGCTAAATCTCGAGAACGGCTACACCAATTTGGATAATTTTAGCTTTAAATGATTTTTGGAAATCCAGGAAAGGTTTAAAAGGTAAGAAAATATGAAGAAATTGAAGGGAAATAGTAAAAACCACAATATAGTCCGTATCTATCAAACCTTTGACACGTTATTTTATTCTGAGGCAATACGAAGTTTGCCGGGTCAGCTAGTCAGAAATAAATAAGTTTGATTGGTTGTTTGTTGATCTTGTAGCTGTAGAAAAACTTAGAGTGAGTTTAAGGCAGACAAACTGCAGCCTTGATTCATTTTATCTCAGAGAAACGCGGCAAAAGCGAGTTTTACATAATTTAGTGCTAAGTAACTCTGGAAAAGAGGTATAGTTTGAAAATTCTGAAAGCGCATTTGTCTTCAGTCGGGAAAGTTACTCGTGAAGACTGGCTAGTGGCTAAGTCTAGGCAGACACGTAGATATACACGTATAAGCTAGGTTTCATGAAATTATAAAACCCCCGTGGATTTATGAATCTGTGACATAATAATATTATTACCTTGCCGACTACATTTTAAAACAAAACACAAAGTCAGGTAGATTTTGTTCAAATATATGTATTACTACTAGCTGTGCCCGCGACTTTGTCCACGTGAGAAAAAATATGATTGTTCAGTATCTACCCGGACGAAGTCGTAGACGCAGCTAGTATAAAAGTAGCCTAAGTTACTCCTTATTACATCAGCTATCTGCCAGTGAAAGTCCCGTCAAAATCGGAGACACTCAAATTCTATATATTTGTATGTAGGTATGTATGTATGATTGTATGGAGATAAAAGTAGCCTAAGTTAATCCTTATCACATCCGCTAGTGAAAGTGAAAGTCCCGTCAAAATCAGTCCAGCCGTTCCCAAGATTAGCCCCGCCAAACAGACAGACAGACAGACAGTCTGTCTGACTGTCTGTTACATATGCATTTAGCAAAAAGCGGTTATTTTAATATTACAAACAGACACTCCAATTTTATTTATTTGTATAGATTATTTGTTCTTATAATATTCGAATATTATTAACTGGTTTCTAAGGAGATTCGGTACAATGTCCGCGGAACTATCCCATTGTATCGGATGTAACGACATCGATTCATATGTAAATTATTCAATGGATACTAATTTTATCAATGAAATGTGATCGAGGCTGACCGAGCATATGCAGCTTTTTGGTTTTAATGTCGAATTGATTTTACTTCATAATGGCTCGCATATTTCAGAATAGTTCGACTGGGCTTTCAAGAGTAAAAGAACACAAATACACATTTTATTTAAATAAAAAACTGTTATGGGTGTGGACTTTCATTCAACACAAGTATATTGTTTGTGCCATTCTAAGTTTTCAAAGGTGATTGAAGTAATGATCGTCCCACATAGTATTTGGGATATGTAAGTAGTAGAATTATATTTTCCGGTTATCATATTCATTATAATACGAGTAATATGATAAGCGATAACATCATTCAATAAAGATACGCCGAGTTCATTCAAAATTAATAACGTGACCCAATTCCAAGATTATGCACAGTTTATTCAAAACATTTTTTATCATGACCATAAATTATTGTTATCTCTATTTCTAAGAGGGTACGATAATAGACCAATTTTTAACCATATGTGTGTTTATGAATGAAACGCATGAATATATTGGCATGTGGTTGAGTGTTCGGCATAAAACAGTCCATCTGTCGTTACGGTTATCGGGAATATTTATTTAGAATACTTTATCCACCCTTAAAAAGTTGGAGAGTGGATTTATTCGGGAACGGGAAATCTTTCCTAATCATAACCGGGATTCAATATGATTTGGGAACATTTCCCAGCCTCCGGCTGAAAATCTTCAACGATAATGCGGCACGTCGCCCGAATCTTAAGGGAGGCATGTTTATTTTCCGGCCGGTTACTCACGTAAGTTATATTTAGGAGCTTGGTCTGTTATATCAATATGTAAATTCTAAAAATATCGATGGTAATGAACTTTTGGACCAGGTGCCATGAGATGGATCTATTAAAAGTCTGTATATTTTGACATATGGTAATTTAAGTGGGCAATATTTAAGACTATATGAAAGCCTATTAATAACTTATGGACTATAACAAAGAACAAATTTATGAAGTGTACCTAATATGATTCTTGAACTGAACATCCCTATTCGTTTCGCTTATCTATCTAACATCCGCTAGTAGACACAACATTCCACGGACATAAAATCATCCAAGAAAATAAAGCGCAGCCTTTGCTCTTCGGAACGCCAAATTGATCTTTACTATGCCATTAAGCGTAGTGAACACGCCATAAAACGAATCATTATCTCAGAGAAAAACAAATAAATTTACTTAAGAAGCCACATCAAGCGCAATTTATTCATGTCAAGTTCGCATGGCTACATAACTCATTATTATGGCGAAGTTAGCAAGAGGAAGTGCGAAGGAGTTATAGGGATATATTACCGCAAGTTTAGTTTATTCTAGGATTTGCGATGGGTGAACAACCTCAGATACAGTTACATCTAGCTACATTCATTTCCGAGCTTTATAATTAGTTCAATATTCGCCTTGGACATCGGTCGACACCTACTGCAGTCTTAACCATAAATTGCATCAGAATCACAGTTATCCAGAATCAGGATCAGGATTGGACCAGATAAAAGACCTGGAAGATACGTTTTAGACATTGACGTATTAATCATGTAGGGACGGCACATGGACGGCATTATAGGTATCTACAATATAGTGAAAGTTATAACCAAGAGAATACGTTATGAGGCCTAATTTGAGTTAGCCAAAAAACGGACGCAGTCTTGGTATATTGTCTTTAGGCTTTCGTCTTATAGAATCTTATTTGGAATGTAGGTAAATTTATCTCAATATTTTTAAATAGTGCCGAAGTTTTCTTTTCAATTACTTACTTTTTAATTATTTTTTAATGTAATGCAATAGGAAACTGTTATGTAGCTTACATGGACGGTAAGTGAATATTGCAGCCTATAGACACAAACACCGGGGGCCAAAATTCAGACGAGTTGCCAGCCCCAAGGTGATTTGCCTCTATGATAATTATTACGGGGCCATACATTTTCATCTAAACCGAACACGAAAACGCTGCAGCTTTCAACATTACCTAGATACCGTGGCGGAAAATAGATTAGGTAATCTGGTACATGCATCTTCGAGCCTCTCTCTTTTTCAGGGACTATTCTCGTATATTTTGATATAATTCTTTGAAATCACCAGTGAGTGAATAAATAAACCCCAGAATAATAGTACTCAGTAGAACAGTGTTTGTCACTCGTGGCAAGGTTCGTATTTGTATCGCAATGTATTATGTGAGCTCGCAAACACACGTAGTTATTGTTTAATACTATAAAGGGCGCAGGGCGTGATTTAGGGCGTGTGGCATTTGCACGAAATGTTGTTATCGTAACTTTTAGCTGAAACACTTTATGTTTTATATTATTAAGATTCATAGACGAGCGAACATTTGTTGATATACCTCCTCAAATGACGTGGATGAAGCAAATAATTTGTCTTGAGGCACGTGCAAGATTGGTGATCTTAAATCAATGGATAGGTGCTTCTAGTAGTAAAACAACTGGAGAGTCGTGGTCCAATGGATATAACAATTTTTTCAAGAATAGGTATATACTTACTTTATTACCCAACTCTGCGTACAGAAAAATACAGGTGTACCCTAGTCACGAAATTCGTAGAAGGTACGTGCGGAAAGTCAAAGATGAATTCTTCCCCCCTTATTCATCAACGTATTTTAGCTAAAGTGTTGCTAATCTCTCCTTTGTCTTTTTCTATCCTGCACATTTGACAATGCAACTGATAAAGACAAAGCAGTCTATAGCCAAAACGTATCTAATGTACGTTTATGAATAAGGGGGTTAGACTTTGCAGATTTTTGATGCATCACAAAAAGCTTGTAAGCTTTTTCGATATTCTTTTTTTATGTTACGAATATGACAAACAAGCATGCAGATTACATGGATGTCAAGTGATGACTGCACCTTATAGACATCTACACAACAACTAGAGATAAAAACGCAGATACGTTGCCACCCGTGAAGCCTTAGTTGTTATGTCTATTAGGTAATGCGGTGGTGCATACGCTCTCGAGTCCCTACACTTCGAATTCGAAACCTAATACTGGACATCTTGTCACTATGCTCAATCTCAAACAGACTATAAACCAGCTATTTGTAGTACAAGACATTTGTTATTACGAAAGTTAATAGCGGTAATCAGTAGTCCTCCTCGTAAATAAAAACGGTTTCCTTTGACAAGCGCAGTGAAGTAGCTGAAACTTTTGAAGGCGTATCACGTAACGCGATTAACAACGGTAAATGAGAGGGACATATAAAATGGCTGTTGTAATTACGGGTGGTCGTATTTCGAATCGCCTCCTGCCTTTAAAATCCAGTTTCGTCCTGATTTTGAAATAACGTCAAAAATATGGAAATCCTGTTTATGTAAACAAATTCACGTCTATGTTTTCTCATAAAACTACGTGTAAATGTGCGTATTAAGCATGATTGTTTCGACTTAGTAACCTACAAAAAAGAATATAGGTTCGTTGTTTTAGGTACAAACCTAAATACAAACAAATATGTATTTTTTTTAAATCCCATGTACATATTTTGTACTTGCACAAAAATCAAAGGGATTTACTATCACAGAGACATAACTAGGCCTTGGTGGCAACGCATCTGCATTTTGACCTCTGGTTTTTGTGTAGATATCTGAAGGCTGCAGCCATCACTTAAGATCTATGTGAACTGCATACTCGTTCGCCACCTTCGTTGCACAAAAAAAATGTTATTACTACTTGTTCAAAAAACGGTATCTATTTCATATCTACCGAGCGACAGAAAGGGACAATTTACTTGTAGCAAGGATGTTTTGCCTTGATGCCTGTACCTAATTATGAGACTGTAATATCCCTGGCAATGTAGTCTCGCAAAACATAAATTGAGTCAAATAAGGGCATGCGGTGATTGCCTTTGTCTACAACCTCGAGGTCCAAACTTTGGAGGCGAGTTTGACAATTTGTAGAAACTACTCAAACAAGGGGTTTCACTAGTGTTATCACTTATCACGTAATGTCTATATTCTCTAAATAAAAAATAAATGACGTTTGTTAGTCTCACTTAAACTCGAGAACGATTAGTCTGATTCGGCTAATTTTAGTTCTCAAATATTCGTAGAAGTCCAAGGAAGGTTTAAAGGACGAAAAATATGAAGAAATGCTAAGGAAAATAGTACGAGTAAAAACAACAAATTCATTTTACCATTAAAATAGTTCGTACCTGTCAAATTTTGACACATTATTTAATTCTAAGCAGTACGAAGGTCGCCAGGTCAGCTAGAAAATTAAAACGTTGTTGCATCTGTTCCTTTAACGGCTAAGTGGTCCATTGGTTTCAAGTTCAAGTTAGAACGACGATACGATCTGAGTGGGTGTTTGTTTTGTGTGACGCGATTGCCGCGGGCGTCGGTGCCTTGTGCGCATTCCGTTGCATACAAATATAAAATTAAATGATATCGCTTTTCTACTGAGTAGTGTAAGTTCCAGTAAATTACATTCGAATTTCTTAACCATCGCGTCATCGCGACTCAATAACACGTCGTAGTGTTCCACTAGAATCAAAATTTGTAACACGCACTCGCTAAATGCGCAAACGCTCTTATGGCCGAGTACTTACTGTCGATCGTGCAGCTAATTAATTTTGTTTGCCAATTATGGTTTTATCATTAGTCCCCGCTGTTTTGATTGCAATTTGTTGGTAAGTAAAGTAACAGTAACCCGTAGGTGTCTATTGGTGGTCTATTGGTTTTAAATTAGTAAGATACGATGTGAGTGGGTGTTTGTTTTGTGACGGTAGAGCCTCTGGCGCTGGTCTTGTGTGCACTCCACTGCATACAAATTAATCGGATACCCCATTTCTGTGAGATCCACAAAATGATATTCGAATTACTTTTAAATTTCAATCGAAAACTAACAAGACGTGGCGTTTCATTTGAACTGTCAAAACTTGTAACTCGCGTTCGCCAACGTGTGTCAAGCAGGCAATCAAATACGCAAACGTTGGTACTAATTGATTTTGTTGCCAATGATATTTTATCAAAAGAGGGCACTTTTTAAATTTCAAATTGTTGAAGTTTTTAACGCGTAGGTTAGTGGTCTATTGATCTCAAGATAATACGATAGGATGCGAGTGGGTGTTTGTTTTGTGACGTGAGAGCCGCGGGCGCCGGTCTTGTGCGCACTCCGCTGCATACAAATGTAACTGATACCGCCTTTGTACACTGATCTATGACTTGTTCTCAACTCTTATTAACTGTATATATTACGTTAAATAAATTGATTCACCTTTTTTATGTCAGATAATAATATGAATTAAACGTCTGAAATAATAAAATACATCGGTAACTGATTAATTATAGTTTTCTTATATGCTAGATATCGGTGCCCCGTTATTTCATGTGCTTTGGATGAGATTATTAATATTCACCTAATATACAAAAAGGCGTCCAGGGAGCGCCCTCTTTCATTTGCCTCTTTGCTTTCGTTGGCGTCCTAATGTTAAGTGTCTCAGCACGGTGTTTCATAGTAAATTGCTCAGAAATCAAAATGTAATGCATGGACAGGAACAGTGAGCTTATAAATTAATATCATTGCATAGGATCCATGATTAAAACAAAAAAAAAATCAAAACGATTTTAGCTTTTAATTGATGACTACAAAATACCGACAAAACGATTTCAGCTTTTAATTGACGACTACAAAATACCCTATAGTCATTGGATGTGTAGTAACATTCATATGCTTATTATAGAATGCCCCGCCGTTAGATTAACTATCTATGAAAAAAATATCTACACTCGGTAATTTCGTGAAAACCAGTTTCTACTTATTTCAATCATTACGTTGAGTTTCTTTCTACATAGCTATAGAAACACCTGTCCAAAGCTAAGTTGTGTGTCTTAGTGGGATAAAAATCTTACCAATATATCAACCTGACTCAAATAGGTACCTAAACAAATACGTAGGTACAGTGCTCATCAAGAAATATTGCACATCGAGCCTCTGAAAGTGATAATCGGCTAGTTTCGTCTTCGTAGAGCGTTATCTCTGCTGCACACTGCCTACGTAAGCACTGATAGTCTGGTATTGGTCAAAACTTGATCAAAATGGTGGAAAACGTCAAATGGGTAAGGTGTGAAAGGGATAACGCTATACAAATCCGAAAAAAACCGAAGTCAAAGTCCTAAGGTCGATTTGCAATATTTCTTGTTGGATACTGTATCGTTGTATTTGGTTGTCACTAATTTATCAACTAAACCGCAACAAATACTGAATTAGTAGTACAAAACTGTCTCTACTGATAACAATGATTGCTTGACAAAACAACGGCCTATTCACTCGAAATGATACGAAAACTGTGAGTACCTAAACATAGTTTAGCTGATAATGGGGCATTTACTTACATTTACAAATGGACAAATCACATATCTCAAATTTTAAATCACATTTAACTCACGTACACCTTCTCCATATCATAAATCACGAAGATTAAATAAACGTATTGTTTATAAATATTGCTATAAAAGCGAATAATAATACATAATTTGTTCATAAATAGGTGTAAAAATACTTAACATTTATTTTTATAACCACTCGAGAAATCAGCGAGAAAACAACGAGGTTAATTATTCTAAGGTTAAATATTTACCCATTCTAGAAATTATAACAAGACGTTATCTAGCGAATGCAGTGCTGACAAATGAGAGACGACCAAGTAAGAGTACTCCAATAAATTGTGGATGTCGAAACCTTACGTTGTCTTGCCACAAAGGTCGGAAAAGTTTTGCGAAACTTTCCGACCTCAATGACCTTATTCTTTCTCTTGATGTGTGTTTGTGATGTATCTATTTGTTTTTGTACGGCTCAAGCATGGATAATGAAGTAATTACTAAGAATGTTAAGAGGCTCCGTATCCGTAACTATCGGATATCCCAAATATTTAGTATCCTAAACCGTAAAATGTTCGAATAAATTCGAATATTAGCGCAGTCCAAATAAAACGTAGGTATAATCACAGTTTTTTTAACAGACTAAGTACCTCCTCACTGTTGTGGTCAAATTAATTCCAAGTCCTGATTTTTTGGTCAAGAAAATACAGCTATAAATAACTGATTTTTAGATGCAAATAAATGATAACCAAGAAAAAAAAGTAATTCAACCATCTCTTCTGAATATAGCCGAAACTATCCGAACCGTATGTGAAATGATTACGGATAATCCGAAATCATTTCACACATGTAACCGGTGTAATATTATTCAAATATCCGTGTTTGATCCGTGTCTATATCCAGATCCGTAACATCCCTAGTAATTACTTCGTTATCACAATGTTGCAGAAATGTAGGGATTAGATGTTTACATTGCAATTCGCTTTCCAATAGTACTCATTTTGTTTCTGTTCATAAACAAATGACAGCTTTAATGAAATGATAATGACTTATGGGATAGGATAAAGAAATTTTCACTTCACAGCTTTCTTACATCTAGCGTACATCATTAGAAAGTAAAGACGTATTTATTATAAAGTTTGTAGTTAAAAGCTAAAAATAAGATAATATAGGGCGTATGTTTTACTTCACTTCACACCTCACACGTGTAATGTCATGTAGTTTGATTACCTTACGGGTACGCAGAGTCAGCTATTTTCGTAAAAGTTGGGGTGTAAGAAACGACAACATTTTTATTTCGGGGAAAAATTGCCCGAGAATACCCGAATGAAAATGGATTCTTTATTTTACTGATGTACCATTTAGATCCTCTCCCTGGTATGATTGTTCAAAGGTTTTTAATAAACCATTCTTGAAATCAACATGTTTTCTCATTTTTTTTAAAGATCAATGAATTTAAACTGAATAAGTTATTTTTACAAGAAAATTGGCTCAATCTTAGTAGTTATTTTTAATATTCATACAATGAGTTACTATAATTTATTACTACAAGCAATTTTTTAAGATTCATTAAACAACTTTGAGGTTTTAAATTCTTTTGACATGTCAACTTTAAAACCTTTCGAAGTATTTTGCGATATTTTGCATTATTTTGTGTTATGCCTCTGTGCCGGAAGTTACAGGGTACAGCCCTGTAACTTACCACCTGACCGGAACACGATAGTGCTGAACACTACCATTTAGGGGCAAGTATATTAGGTAATGCGGTGATGCCCACGCCCGCGAGCTCAGTCACTAGAGCTCTACCACCAGTAAAAAGACTCTAAAGTGATCTATGAAGTAACTTCAGGGTTCACATAAAAAAATCTAAACGGAATACAAGTTGCAAATATAAAACTTTATTACCGCAAATAAAGTTCCACTGGTGTCTCACATCCTTCAATTGTCCGTCACCACAACAGTACTTCCATCAGTGATATCTTCATCTAATCCCCTCAATGACGTCATAAAAACGTAACAATTATGACATAAAACGATTGTAAACTCCTATGTCGCAATAAAAACCAACATTGTATCAAGAAAATCAGGACAAGTATAAAGGAAAATGAAGTCAGCGCTTGTTAGTTTTGATGGAAATAGCCTTCTCCCGTGATCATACTGAGGTGGGAGTTGTTGATTAATAGCCAGGTCGAGTTTGTCCTTATTTAGATTATGTACTAAGCGTGGAAGTTGGATAAGATAAGACGCAATAGTATCTTTAGGTTCTTTCGAAAAAAACTTTGGGCCTTCGGATTCTAGGATACCATCTACAAAAGGGAGAAATAGTGAAGAGCTGTCGATTTCGTGAGAAATCATTGCAAGGATTTCGAAGAACAATGTTGTTACAAGTATTAAAATAAATGTCTTTGTAGCAAATATATACATTTTTAATACGCTTACACTCACAGCTCCACATTAGGTATTATAATATTAACCTGTGTCGTAGATGCCGTCGTACACATACAACACATACACAAACACCCAGACCCGAAACAAATATCTGTAGGCCATACAAATATTAGTTCCGCTGCGGGGATCGAACCCGCGATCCTTCGAATCATACGGTGGTTTCGAACTGCTGGACTAACCGGGTCGTCACGAACGTAGCTACAATCTTATAAAATCTTATATAATGTAGGTACATTCTTAAATTAAATGAGCATCACAATCACGAATTTGATGAGGAATAATCCGTAATAAGCCAGCATTAAGTAAGACAGCCCTGATCCATATTGACTTACTGTCAGAATGTTTTGAAGCGGTTTTTCTAAATGTAGACATAAATTGCTGACCACATAAAGGTTCCACGGTGATTCAAGCATCACATCGTATATACGTGTAATAAACATAGAGACGGTAGAACAATGTGAACGTGGGAGTCTCAGATGAGGGCTGTCGACGAATAAATGTGAATGCGCCCACGCACCTAACTGTATAACACCAAATACGCCTTATCAATATTAAGCAACACCATTAACTTGTTTTGGAACTGATTTTTAAGAACATGTTTGCGGTGCATTTCCACTCTTTGGACGATAGTGAATAAGTAGCAAATGTTTATCGATAGATGTCGTTACTGTCACGATATACTGTTATATATTTTGTTTGAGAAAAGTTCGGTTCCATTAGCAATTTTAATGAAACTTATTATGTCTGGCATATCAGGTCTATGTTCAAAGACTTAACAACAAAATTGATTCGTTCAGAGAGCTTGCCTCTAATCAATACATATAATAGGTAAGACAGTAAAAATCGTATAACTGTAGATTAAATATTTTTCCAAAAAAACTGACAGGGGCGACAAAAAAAAATATTTTTGGAATTTTTGTCTGTCTGGTACGTTATAACTTCTAAATTACTCAACGGATTTGAACACGGTTTCACAGGTGGATTAGGTACATAAAGGTAATTAGGAGCGTTGTCAAAACTTTGTTTCGTCAAAATCGGTTAAGGGAAAAAGAAGTTATGGTCAATTAAAAAATTTACTTCAAGCACTGCTTCAAAACTTATAACAGAGTTGATTGCGGTTAACATAATATAATAAATTTAATTTAGACTAGTTGTGTCCGCGACTTTATCCGCGTAGAATTTAACAAAAATATTGTTCAGTATGTACGCGGACGAATTCGTAGGCACAGCTAGTAGATCATTAAACGTCAAATATACCACTTCCTAATACACAACTTTACAATCCACTCGTCCCTAAGCTACGCTTGCTAAGACAAAATTGAAGATCAACAGAACAAAGTCGCAACCTAACAATTGATACTGTTCAATGATGCATTTAAATTCGAATCAAATAAACTAGAAAGTCACGAAGAGTTACAGCGTCACACTTATCTTAAAAGCAAGTCGTGATGTCACCCAGATAATCTCACACTTGAACAACCATAAAGCTGTAACTGCATAAAATAATGCTGGATTATATGGAGTGAATAAAACTCGTCCACGATCCGATGCGAGATGACGACGGTGATTACGAGCTGTAATGCGTAGTAATGACGTAAAAGCATTTTTAATACCTGCAGCCACCGGTCTGAGCAGCCGTAGTGGACCCAGCCTCGGGGGAGGTCTGATCGGACGAATGTTTATAAATCCCATTCGTTTGTAACTCTCGTATTTTATTTTTTACTTTCGAAATTTTTAACGAAGCTGTTACATACCTCAGACTGCAGTATATTGAGTATACGTGTAGAGGTAGAAGCGACATGTCGAACTGAACGGTCAGTTATTTGCTTGTAATCAAGGTTAATTTGCAATGGTTTTGTATCACAGATTGACAGAAGGAACTAGGTAAGTGTTATGTGATCTAAATGTTTCATGTAACGGTATGTATTTTCTTGTAATGATTCGTTTCCTACACCGTGTAACGTGTCTTTTTTGTTACAAGGATAGAGTGGCGTAATATGAAGGATATTACGCCATTTCAACTTAGGTAGCCTCGGGAAAAATTGTCGAGCTACTCGTATATTGTGGAATGGTGTACGAATATTACTAACGAAAACAAGATTATTTATACCACGCTATAATTTTATAGCATTATCTCCTTCCATATTATCTTCATTATTTTGACGACAAGATTATACTAAGTACATAACATTATTTTACAAGAGATGTCTTAAACAGAATGAGAAAACAACGTACTGTAGTTAACTTCATACTACGGTAAGAACAAAGTTATCATCCGTTTGAAACGTACAGTTTATGGCACCTTTAAAACTGTAGGGCACACCGCGGCGCCTTTTTTGGTGGTATTTTATGTCGACACGAACGTGACTTGGAACGGTTATTCGCATTGTAACACTTTACACATCGTTAATTACATATTATTCGTTACTGTTACAAGACGAAAGTGTAAATATGAGAACGAAAGTATTTACAAGATGCAAGTTTATTTGCAACTTAATAACTTATCTCTGACAAGTGCAACAGCATTTTAATGTGGCAATGTAATAGTTTTGCGATGGAACGATATGACAGCGAAGGTTTCTCTTGTGAGTGTGATGTCGCAAACAGGATAATCTTGAAAGGAAAACTGCATGCAATGATAAAGATAACAAGTGTAGTACACGGTATTTAATTTATCTAATCACTCTTGAGAATGTATTCTACGATAAGATATCCTTGTTCGGCAATATTTTTAAAGCGAATACTTACTGCACACGTAGTTTTAAGTTTTTGATGCATTGGGTTTAGTTTATCACTTTTTTTTAACTTATTCTAGCCCCTGTTTAGGCCTAGAAGTAGCAGCCTATTCCTATTGAAATCTTTATATAGTCATTAGAATAACATACTGTGACCAGTAAAAGCTACCAATAGGTAGCAGGTCATCTGCCAGACCTGTCAGTAAATATGAAACAATTGTTATAACAATAACACAACCTGCACAACACAATAATTATGTCCGATTCCGCCGACAACCAGTTAAGTAGAGTTATATAGATAGCAGCAAAAAGTTAGAGTCTATACACATATCACAATAGTCACATTATGTTAGTAGTGTATATCCAACAAAATCGAAAACTATTAGAATACCGTTTAAGTGGTTCCGCGAAGTACGTCACTGTTGACCGCGCAAGAAGGTCGCTCTTCAATCAACAGTCCACAGGCTCCACCGGTCGTTGAACTTGACCATAATGTTACAACAGATTTCCTTTGATTGATACATGACCGCCCTGATTGAATGATCCGATTGTTACATGAATAAAACTGTTATACCCCTATTGTAGTTCTGAATCGCTTTTCTAATTTAATACCTCTCAATGCTAGCTGGATACTCATTACAAGTTATTCTTTTATTGGATTTCTATTAAAAAGTTGATGGAGTGTTTTATTTTTATTTAGAGACATCAGTGTAAGAACCATTTATATATTTTGTACCAGTTTCGTTGCTTGAAATCAGCTTTCAAAAGCGTTATTTATTGTATGTGAATAACCATTGTTGATTTACATGCTCTCACAAATCACGGTGGCGAGTGATTCACATACCATCGAGCCTTAGATACTGTATTGGCAACTGCTTTTCGATCGTATGATTTATGGACACAAAACAACTGAAAAGAGCAGTCGGCATGCATTGATTGTACCTGCATACGTATTTTGGATGCGATAAGTAGGCTGTACAATAATTTAAAAGTGCAATAAACCAGTTATGTATTAGAAAAGAATAGAAATACAGTTATGAGGAAATCCAGGAGATGCGTATTGGTGGTCACAATCTAGTCATACTAATACCGTTCAAGCTGCCTTGATAATGAATATCGATTGACATTGAATTTGCAGCCTAAATGCTATTGTGTGTCTGCAATCTAATATGATCACATCAACTGAGCCTGTTCTCCCTGCTAACGACTGCGTGTGCGCATTGAAATTGTGCATAAATAAGCGGAAAATGCATACTTGTCCGATCTCCTATTGCATGTTACGTAGAAAGTCAAATAAATTTATCGCTATTTTTACTACGAGTGTGTGGTGTGACGAAGGGCAAGGTGTCAAGTGTCCGGCATTATGTGGAAGTTGTGGAACTGTTTGCTTTCACTGGCCATGTGAATGCTTGAAACATTACACCCATGCTGCGGCCGGGATAAACATACGGTGAATTAGCCTGATTGCAACTCTGTTGGGACGAGTGAGATGACTTAGAAGTTAGAATCATGATACGATGCTTTATTTGGTTAAGAATTGAATTTTGTTAAAATATTTCCCGTTTTTTAAAAACAGCTTAAATAATATAATCATATAATATTTGTCATAACAGAGTACATAGGTACCTACCGTAGACGGTAACCATGTGTGGTTGTTTATACTGTAGCTCCTTAGCAGGGCCCTTGCCCTGCCCACACCCTTCTGATCCATTGTATTTAATCGAACCCCGTTTATATCACAATAATTCAGCATAGTTACTGGGCAGTAAAAGAATAGAACGATGTATTTAGTAGGTATTAACCGGCGTATTGTTGCGTTTCGTAAAATCGCTTTCGAATTTGACATTCGCATAATATCTCTTTGACATAAATAAATCTATACCAATTACATGACAAAATTAAAAAGTCTTCTAAATGAAACATTATAGACGAAAATTTTACTAGAACTTCGGCATAACCTTAAAGAAAAACTAGGTACCATTACGTAACGCTACCCAAAATGATATCTATCTACGCGTAGGTATAATATAATCCAGCAACTATTTGTCATAACTGAATACTGTAAACGTTGCTTATACTGTAGCTAAGGGCCCTTCCCTCTGTTCCATTGTACGTGATCGAACCGTATTAACATTACAATAACTCAGCTTAGACTTAGATATGGGGTAAAAAAGAACGATATTTTCATTTTTCAATATTTTCATAAGATGTAGTTTCGGCATGTTGTCATGGTCGGGTTAAGTTTCTTTTTGCTTTGACATTTAATATCTGTTTTACCCACGGGTCTTATTAACAGGCAGATCTAAACGGAAATTCATGAAATTTAAAGTAAGACTTCGGTATTATCCTGATATAATTCATACATATAAACATAATCAATAACTTAAATAACATACCATAACGCAACGCCACCGGAAACGGTATCCATAATTAAATAATTCAGCAACTATTTGTCACAACAGAGTACCATGACGGTGTGTGGTTATTTATAGTGTAGCTAAGGACCCTGCCCACACCCTTCAGTTCCATTGTACGTGATCGAACCGTATTAACATCACAATAACTCAGTTTCGGCTTAGCGCCGGGATAGTGAAAGGACGAAAGGACGATATTTTCAGAGCCGGGCGCGACGGTATAAGTCGTATTCGTGAAATTGCTTTCGAATTTGACATTCCAATATCTGTTTGACATAAACCTTGCGTTGGAGGAAGGACTAGCACCTTCCTCTCAGGCTTATATCTTGGGAAGATGCAGAAATGAAATGTCAATGGTTTCGAAAATACATGTTTTAGAAATGTAAGTAATTTACAAGTTCGATATCAATTAAATCACTATAGGTATCTGTTGTGTTTGATTTAAAATATATTCTGGGTATTGATGTGATTTTCAGTCCATAATTTTTTCTAGTCGTTTGTTTCTTAGTTATAGTCCATAATATACGTGAGTAGTTTAAGTAATGCGTCTATTGTCCTTATCAGTTTTAGTATTTCTTCCTAATTGTAATAATAGTAAAAACATATTTTATACATAGTTATTAGTCTTCATATTCGAAAAATAAATGAACGGACGTTATCTATATTTAATTCAAGCTGATGAAATAAACTTTCTTATTGAAACCAAATATGAAATCGAATCGTCTTTGCAATTTTTTTGCAATGAAGACACCATACAATAAGAAGGTAATCATATTAAACAATAGCAGCAATACGAATGGCATGTTCTCAATCAAATAAAAACGGGTCAGCCAATCAGGTTGCAATCAAAATATTGAGTTGTAACGAATAAAACAATATCACCAGCATCAAAATGTCAATTAATATAAAAAGAATCACAATCGCAAATATATAAATCGTTAAGAATTCCTACGAAAAACTAATTGAGGTTACCATTTAACCAACTTTGATACGAGAAATATAATTAAAAATCTCAAATCATCTTTTTTGGTTTAGTTAATGAATAAAATAATTAGAACCGGTTTTATCAGTCACTATAAAAACACTTTGAGAAATAAGGAGACTATTCTACGAGTATAAAATCTGTATGATTCTATTAAATGCAGCATCGTGCATACCACTCAATTTATTATTAATGTTAACACACTGACCCTCATTTATATTTGTAGATAGGCTGAATATTGAAGTTCTAATTTTAGATAAGGCTTTTTCTTACAGAATTCGTTATCATGATATGATGACCGACATGTTCAATTCAAGATATGCCTTCGCGTGCTGTCCAAGTGATGTATTTCTGTTATAATACTAATCTCATTTGAAGCAACACGTCTGAACTCCAGGACTGTTACCCTGGGCTCTTGCGATTCATTATGGAGTAATGAGTGATAATAAACTGTGTGACATTAGTACAGAAAATGTAAGATTTCGGCAACAGCATCCAATGGAATCAAACACTATTTAATATAACTCATTATTTGTTTATTCGTTATTTTGTCTAAATGGCTGAGTAACGAATATTCATACTTAGGTATAATACGAGTACTTATGTCACATGCATCCATTTGTTGCAGCAGAGCCTCATCATAATAATATGCTAACAATGCCAGTATGTCCAGTTTTCAAAAATATATTTTTGTAATCACATTTATATATTTAATTTCTCTTCATTTGAGTAATATATGGCCGAGTACTCAAACGTCACTCAATTTTAAGCATCTCTATCGTTTGAACGTATTTTATAAAGACAGAAGACTTTTAAGTCCCACTTAGATTTAAGTGACGTTTGAGTATTTGGCCGATAGTGTATTTTTTAATAGTGATAAGAAACAAAAGTTATATAATAATGCAGAACCAAATTACAAGGAAGATTAATAACCTGAGGTCATTAGATTTACCACAACTCCGTCGAAAGTAATCCATCATGAAGAGGATTTCTTTCGAAATTTCGATACTTACGAAGCTAAATTATAAGAGCGAAGTTGAGACGAGACGTTATTAGTCCGTATAAACGTATGTTCGAGGTGTATAGTTATATCGGTGTTTCGTTGTTTATAGCTTATGTAACAAGTTGCGCAAATAGTGCACTAAATCATGATAATGGAATGCTCATCGCTTAAAGTTAGATAAGGTTAGAAGTCGGCATAATTACTGGGCAATGGGTAGAGAATATAATTAAGTAAACTGATAGCGGCAACGAAGAATCGTTTCTTAAGTTTTTTTCTTACCAATGTTCCACGTCCAGTTTTGCTGAAACACAATAATTGAAAGAAAGATTCTGCATCAGAGGTGCATCTTTTTGTGTTACCTTTGCAACACGTGGAAAATACGAATAAACTACTTAAAATTAGATGTTGTTGTAAATAAAAATAGGAAACAATACAGACTCCTTTGATAATAAAAGCAAAAAATGGGGAAATTTGTACAAAATTTCCACAATTTTCTGTCCAAATATTAGATTAGGGATAACGGTTTATAAATAGGGGAAAGTTGTAACACGGATATTGGGATACAAGGACAAAAAAGGTTGCGATAGTTTAATCACGCGGAAATAATGAGTTAAAGGGTAAAGATGAATGGAATTTATTATCTATTTTGACGGATTGCTAATATAATATATTAGCAATCCGTCAAAACTAGCATAGTTGGCAATAGATGGCGCTGCTGCTACCATAAAGCAATGCAATAAATGTGAAGGAAAGATTTGACAAATCGGGCAGGACTTCAGTAGCTCAATCGGAAGAGCGGCTGGACTAGATTCCCAGTAGGCCGCGAGTTCGAGTCTCGCCTGAAGTCAAATTTTTCTTTCCTTTTTTCTTTAAATAAAATATATTTCACAAGCATGTGTTAATGCGAAATAATATAAAACAATTATAGGTAATTAGTTATTTTAGTACCCGTAGTCATACAATAACCATTTATCTCGCTTTGATTTTTTTTTCATTCATCGTTATCATAATTTATCATATTTTGAACCAATTTAATTTTGACACAATGTATTAAGTAAATAGTCGAGTAGGTATGCCTTGGGCTGAAATGTTATCTAGACAGCTAGTGTGTTTAACCTAGACTATTTTGTTCTATATATCAGTATATTAAGAAAGCTTTTAGGTTATCTAATCGTAAATGCATATGGACAGGAAATGAGATTGAATGACGTAAAAAATAAGTAAAGCAAGCGGTGGTGCAAACAAACATTTAGGTGATATGTGATGTTGTAATCGATTAAACATTCTGTAATGTGGATGCGACGATACGACTTCGATCATTTATCGTAACTCAAACAACAGATTACCTTTACCATGAGTTCACGATCTTCATATCCCACGCGATTTCATTTTTTTTAATATTCTGGAAGTGGCAAACAAGCTTGTAGTTCACATTGATGTTAAGTTGACTGCAGCTTATAGACACCCACAAAAGGACCAAGGTCAAAATGCAGATGCATTACAACTCCTGAGGCCTAAGGTGTTATGCCTATGTGCCGAAAATTACGGGGCAGTACATTACCACATGACCGGAACACGATAGTGATGAACACTACCATTTAGCGGCAAGTATATTAGGTAATGCGGTGGTGCCTACGCCCGCGAGTTCCGTCACTGGAGCTCTACCACGCTAAGAAAATTCTAGCCATTTTTATGTCATTACTGTGTAGCATTGTTTAAAAGCCTACTTTTGGATATGTGATACTTATGGTTATTTGATCATAAATGAATTAAGTTCTAATGTTTTTCTATATGCGTTGAATATGATGAATGAATGATGAATTATATAGCCGTGTATGCGTTGTGGAACTGTAACAGGTATATTGCAGTACTTACTTACTTAAGTCTTCCTCAAAGATGACTCAAGCAGGGTTGTGCCTCTTAGGGGAGAATATGGCATAATCATCTAGCTTGGCAAGCTTGGCGATCGCAGTGGCAGTAGTTTTATCGCAGGACGCCGCGCCGCTGCCTTCCCCCGTAATTGCGTTAACTACCCGCCTCTTTTCGAATGGTTTGACCGTCATTGTTCGGTTGACTTACAAACATATATTTTTATTTTTGCAATAACACATGCGAGTGAATGTAGAAATTTAAGAAAAATGTAACCGTATTTTTTTTAGAAGCGAAAATAATAACATAAACTTGTAGAAATCTACTCTACATCGAATGAAAACCAATGGTAGAGGCAACGTATGGATTGGTTGACTTGAGCGATTGCGTCGGACATACGATACCATGACACCTAGCCACCGGCGAACACTGTTTGTATTTCATGATTATCTCTTACATTACATTGTGTATCGGCGGCTCGGCGCACTGACCCACTTAAGTGATATCATGCATAAAAGTAATATAATAAATATTGATTCTATTCAAATCTTACGTTTACGCTATTGTTTGTTTTGAGAGTAAGGCTTTGAAGAAGATACATACCTAATATGTAAATTCGAAGGGTTTCAAACAAAAACTGTTAGTTTCCTTTATCAGTGAATAATTTATGAAAACATCCTAACGTATTTGACCATTTTCGGGTCCATAATCCAGAGATCAACTGTCGGTGTCGAAAGAGTACCTGGAGTTTTACTAAGCCTCCGGACTCCGGAGTGATCCGCATTTTTCTATAAAGTATCTTAAAATCGTATACGTATAGAGTTAAACACTTGAAATTCACAGGATACCTAAGTGTTAACGCTGAAAAATAAGATCCCGCTGATTGAAATGAAGATTCCTTCAAACTTGGAGTCCGTCTCGCACTTGACCGACTTTTTATCTAGAAATATTTATCGTAGGTATAAATTGTCTTTCTATGTGGAATTGTCAATTGGGTTACAAATAAGAGAGTTATCAATTAGTCTTTAAATTAAATCATGAACTAGTTTGGTTGTGGGAATTCGTTTCTAAATTACTTTAGACCTTAATTCTAAATAGCTGACTTAGAATTAAAGTCTAAAGTACTATTAGACCTAGGTACCTTTATACTATTTAGAAACAAGATGCATGCAAAGATGCAAAGAAAAAGGCCGTTATAAGGCGGATGTAATTGCCAGCAATATAATTTCTCGGCAAAAAGTACAAGTTGCGTACACGTGTCACCGGCGGACATACGTCGCTCTCGGTTCAGTGGTTCCCGCAGGTGGGCGACTAACGGTCGTACACGAGTCGGGCCAGGAGCGAGCCGCTTGAGCGGTTGTGCTCGTAACGATACTTTGCAGCTTTACTATGAATGAGATAAAGGATAAATTCACAGACCGCACTGTGACTTTACTTTAAGTGGGAAGTTTCAATGTTTCGTTTCATATATGTGTAAAAATTCTTACTTTACTTTGGGAAGCACATTTACTCGTACTAAGTAAAATTAAATAATTGCTTGATACGTCTGTAAAAAAAAAGAACAAATAAGCATTGAAAGTCGACTCTAAGACGTAGTGTAGTGAGTAGTTTGTGAATATTGATCTACCTAAGTACTTATAAAGCTGAATGCTGACGAAAGGCGTCTAGCTTTACGAATTTACAAAGAACATGCATACATATTTACTGAACTATCCACCATTTACCATTCCATTCAATGCAAAGTTTGAGTAGTATTCATTATGATATATTATGTTGTTTTCATTACATCTTCCTATGGTTAAATAACTAGTCTACTACCTACATGCGTCTATTGGCATAACCGTTTTTTTCCCACAATCAACCTCTTGTTGGTTGGATCATTTCACATAACATGGTCCAATTGAAACACACGTCATAGTGCCTCCTACGAAATTTTTACTAATATGAATAGTTGACATGAACCGCTTGTCGCTTCGTTAGAAATAGTGGCCGAGTAGCAAGGTAAGGCCGGTTGCGAGTGCACGATGGCTCGACCATCCACGTCGTCGCGACAGGGCTGTCATAAGAGCACAAAGGGCCGTGGGATGTGGGATTCAACCGGTCGCACACGGTGCGGTCAAGTTAATTACTTCTGCGTCTGGATCATGGACCAGTGAGGAAGATTTGTGATAAGTTAATATGCTGGAAACCAATAAAGAAGTAACTAAATGCCATATTTGTTTTATTAGGTCCTCGGTGTTTTTTATTTTAATATACTTACGTTACGTCTTAAAATATTACTTACATAATAACTTAACTTTATAATATCTGGTTGTCAGTGCTACCACGCGACATACCATGCTTTTACAGAAGCGTAAAAAAAACCTTCAAAGTGGGCTGCTTGCTTGTGCTATACATATACATATTTATGTCAGTAAATTGGCAACCTGTCATTAAAAATGTATACCGAAATGTAACCTTGATTGTACATTTAATTTCATATTTCTTTCCACGAACCTACAGTTGGTTTCACTGACATAGAATAGGATATTAGTCATTATTCAAGCTAATTAGTAGAATTCGCCAACATCCATCCAATCCTGAAATATTTTAATAATATTCGCCTATTGTAGATATGTATATTCATTTCATTATATGAATCCTGCTCAGTTACTTATAATTTTATTTTAATTCGACTATTTAGTTACTTATAATGTATTAATTATGTCTAATATTTTAAATTTGTAAGAACTAATAGAATATTGGAAGTTTGTATTAGATGAATATCAAGACTTGTTCAAAAATGGGAACATTCCTTTCAAACGGCGCTACAATTGCATAGTGATGTACAACTTCAAACCAGGACATGTCTCATGCCGGAACTTATGACAGTTCCAGATAGACTTTGCAAGAATGGACATTCAAGCACCAACCTGTCTTTGATGCATGCCTGTAAAGGTTGTCGTCTATCTTAATGAGCTAGTCTTAATATAATTAATTAATATTAGTGTCCATTAAGAATGTCCGGTATCTTTTTAATTTAAATGTTCGAAAAATTTGAAGGTTGTACTTTGATAAAAGTAGAAAGAAGCTACAGTTCATATTGACGGTAAGAGAATATTGCAGCCTATAAATGACTAAGCCCGGGGTTGCACCAAGATATATGTTAAAGTTATTGTAACATTTCACATCCTTCTTTAACTTTAACAAATAGGTATCTTGGTGCAACCCAGGCTAAGTACCCAAATATCAACATAAAAACTGAAAGCCATTATGCAGATCCGTTTCAGCGTTTAATGACTGTAATTGTTAACTGGCTAAGAAACACTAGCACGACCAGCCAGCAGCACCTTGCTGTGCATCTGCATTAAATTGAAGTATGTATATTTTTAATTTTTTTATGACTAATGTGTCCGCGACGAAAAAATGTTGTTTTGGTGTATGTACCGTGTAGTATATGCATTCAGTAAAAAGATGTTATTTTTATATTACAAACAGACATTCCAATTTTATTTATTTATATAGATAATGAATTTCATTGACCTTGGAAACTGAATTTTCATTTCCAGTTAATTTGCAACTTCGTTGATAAATATATCTTCCATAACTCAGTAGAAGACTCAACAAAATGTATTCTTCAAGTCCACGAATAATATCAACCTTCATATTCATTTATTCAATGATACACGCAACATACTAACATACCGTCCGCAATGATTTAATACAATTTGCATTTCGGAGCTTTTACCTAAATTAAGTTTAGGTAAATATACCTATGCATTTTATTAATAACTAATCGTTCGTTTTACGTATAAAATAAAGCATGTGGCATTAAATTCAACTACGATCGCCTGTCTGAAATAATAAAACGATCATGCGAGTTTTAGACACGAACGACAATGGGGTAGCTCACCCTTCTATCGGGGACTCGTTTTATGGCTTTTAATAATTTGGTGTGTAAGCTGCACTGATTGTTGAGAAGCAGCTGCTCGCTGGATTAACTATGTGTTACGTTTTATGTTTACCAAGGTGATGGCGATAAGCTTTGGATAGTTTGGCTCCGTTATCTTTAACCGGTGTTTTTTATTGTAAGCATCTTGTAACATGTTGTTGCTTCGTCGTATTTAAAATAAAATGAACGAGCCGGTATATTTGGATATTGGAATCGGAAATATTGATTAGGTAACTTACATAACAATCATAATTGGAATGTGCCGTTCCTGTCATACGGGCAAAAGTTCTGAGGATTCAGGAATGACAACACCTTATGTATTTCTCTACATTTTTATAGGATACATATTGTTCGGCCCTGTATTTTCCGGCATAGAGGCATAACACACATATTTTGGTCTTGGTGTGGGTGTCTATTGGCTGCAGTCATCACTTAACATGAATGTGAACTGCATGCTTGTTAACCACTTCCATAACATTAAAAAAAAATACAATTTATTTCCAAAATGAACTATAGGTTTGCTTTACCACTTCATAAATGATGACGTGACAAAATTGTTCACATGTGTAATGTGTATGCAGAAGAAAGTTAAATCCAAAGTTGGTCAACAGCATAAATGGATTTGTGAAGACATATTGTAAATGAACTGCAACATCGAATGATCTCCCAAATACGAAAACGAAGGCGTATTTATCAAAGGTTATTAAAATACAATTTCAGCGTATAATGGAAGTCGAAGCAGACTGTCAATTTTTGGTGAATGAACCAGTCACGAGTTTCACGCCCATAAATGGTCAAAAAGCGGGTCTGCCGAAACCAGTGCCGCAGGCGAAGGTTCGTTCACCGATTTGAGATAAATCATCTCATTTTGACTGCGAAACAATGACATAGCAATGCAAATGCAGAGGATCTGTCGGTATAAGTTAAATCAGTAGGTAAATGGGGAGGTTTTAAGTGACTGATAATGAGAAAAGGAAGTTTTGTCCGTTGGTTAAACTTCTGTCTCCAAACTTGTTTCAGCTTTACTTAATTAAGTTATTAATAATGTGGATAACATCTTCGATATTTTATAATGTCACAATAAAATGTAAGACAGGTTTACAAAAAAAAATCTGACCAAAAAATCACGACGCTATAAAATGAATGGCGATTGTGCGTACCTATTGCAAAAAACGGTTTCTGTTTTTGTCGATGAATTTATTATACAAGATTGCGCTCAGAGATCACTCAGTTCACACGCTCGAATTCGCTACAATTGCCCATTAGATTACCTTTAAATTCTTCAGACATAAACTTCGCCTGGCAACTAAGGCAGAGAGGTGCTATTATATTTTGGTCGGGGATACGAAGATGGCAGGTGTTATGAGTACATTGGCTGCAAACTTGTATTTTTTTACTGGATTCCCACAATGAATATGTAACGGACTCTTATAGTAGGCACCCTTAGGTTTCATAAATAAGGGATCACTTTTGCTACATTCATTATGTTATCAGCCACGAAGTACCTACGTAGGTATGGAAGCCGTCGCGATGTTCGAAACCATACACTAAAAGGATGAGCAGCTATCCTCTTCCGCACAAGTTTCTGCAGTTGTTGTTGTTGTAATGATTCACTTTTAAATCTTTTTAGACGAAATAGCCTGCCTATTTCTTCGAAAAGATTATAATCAATTCGAAGTGTATCGTTGCAACAACAACTAGTGTTTTTTGATCTTATCCAAAAGTAATGAAATGAGCTTTATAGAACGGCCGACAGAAAAGAATTTAAAGTATATATTTATTATTAAGACTGACTTCTTTGTCATCTGCGCGTACGCCTGCCATACGCACGGAGTTTATTACACCCATTACGAGCATTCGTTCCTTATCTAAAACATGCATTTACAATCGAATATTTAACTTTTTTCTGTCGTAGTACATGACTCACGTGTGCCAATATCGTGAAAAAAAGCCATTCAACTTCTGCTGATATTGATTTAATAAAAAGATATATCGTTACAACTCACAACCATAACCTTGCATTAGCTGACTAAAACTGATCCGCGGTTAGATTAGATACCTCGTGGAATTAATAATGAAGGTGTCAGTAATAAACGTCCATTGCAGCTTTAAACGCAACCTATAATCTGTCATGTATATTGCCAAGGCTGTAAACAGTCAACTCATGCTAAATAATACGACCGTTAACGTCGAAAATACCAATTGTTTCTGCGATCGTGATTGAAAAGAGGCTTGGGCACATGACAGCCATTCGTTAATTTGGAAGATAAAAACGTGCACACAAAAACTACAAGACAATAACTGGCCTTTTACTAGTATATTAATTAACGTTTAGAGCTTTTGTTTCGATTAGAAGAAGTATTTGAGGTCCATTTTCAAGGACCTCATTAGGCTAAAGATAGGTATGAATATAAACATAAAATTAGCCGGCTTAATTTAACAAGCCAGGTGGCTTGATATTATTAAACACGGGAACAAAAAATTACGGCCGGTTTATGCTCAAAGGATGCAAAGGATTCTTGATTTAATAATATACATAATAAATAAAGTTTAGTAAAGCCATGTTTAGCTGGTTAATCTTGCACGCCTAGCTTTAGTAGTTACATAAATAAATATAGGAGTAGCGATTCTCATATATGTATGTATGTATCTTCACGCCAGGTCCCTAACGGGGTAGGCAGAGAGTGTAGAGCGCCAGACATCCCGGTTCTGACAAACCTCTCGTGCCTCGTCTACCTTCATCATTCTCTTCATACATGCACGCCGATTCCTAAGACTTTTGACCCCACCATCAGACAGAACTCGACCTATTTGGTCATGGTAGGTCAGCCTTGGTCTTCCTATTCTCATATATAATACTTACAATATAAAACATTCATAAATTCATTCATAAAAGCATTTTATTGGCACACCTACTATTAGGAGTAATAAACACGACAATTAAAAAACCTGTTACATAGTTAAACACGCATCGATAATACGCAAGACATATGTTATAGCGGTTATGGTGGAGAGGAAACTGACAGCATTTGCACCTGTTTGTACAAAAACTAACAGTCAAAGTAATTAATTAAATATACAATACGATGAATATGGACAAAAAGATATTTTCGTTCAAACGACAAGAAATCCCGGATTCAAAAGAAGGCGTTTCTTGGAGTTGAAGGATACATGTTGCAATATAAATGAACTGATCGAACGAGGGTTTGCAATATGAATGAGCGGCCTGTTTGGCCCATACTGGCCCTATCCGCGAGGAGCTACAGCGTTACGAATATTTATGACGTCCCTTCTCAATAAACTACACTGAATGTAACTTGGTGTTAATTTCGACATGCGCCTTGGTGGCAAGAACTAAATGGCTTAATAATAACACGTATTAATACAATCTGGTTTGCCGAATCGAGTATGTAACTTTTTTTTTTTTTGTATTATGGCGTCGCTATTACGCATATTGCCAGTGTCAAGTAAAACGATATTTCGTATTTATTTAAGCAGTGTAAAAGTTAGTTTATTATAGTCATCAAGTATAATATGTAAGTATCAAATAAATAAGTTATGAAGTATAATATGTCAGTCAAGTGAGTTACAGTCAAGTTATTCGAGTAAAGCGATGGCTACTTTACCAGAACATTTACAATGAAGTTTTGGAGGCAACCTGAAAAGTCGTGTTTTCGCACTGTTATTCTATTTCACTATACACGGGCACTGTAATAAACCTATATCAAACAAAATGCCACCAACTTTATTCAATATTACTTAAAAATACACCAAGAAAATAAAATAAAATAAGAGCACCATACGCCTCTTTCAAGGTTCCCGCCAAAACTCCAAGTATGTAACTTTATTATAGGTAGTTGTTATTCGATGTCCGATGATGCTGTTACTACTGCAGAAATAATCACTGAAAACTTCCTAATCCATGACAAAATAACTAGTGGAAAAATCATCAAATAGGTACATGTATTTTCAGTAGCGACTTTAAGTAAGTCGAAGGTATGATACCTATACCACCTATACGATACACGAAAGAACACACATAGTCATGGAAAACATACGCATAACAACTACAACAACGAAAGTAGCTAAAAATGAGTGGTTGGAAAAGCTTAATTCTCATTAAATCTACTGGTGGTAGAGCTCCAGTGACGGTGATCGCGGATGTAGGCACCACCGCATTACCTAATATACTTGCCGCAAAATGGCAGTGTTCAGCACTATCGTGTTCCGGTCAGGTGGTGATGTACGGCCCTGTAATTTCCGGCACAGAGGCATAACACCTTAGGCCTCAGGAGTGGTAACGCATCTGCATTTTGACCTTGGTCTTTTTGAGGGTGTCTATAAGCTGCAGTCATCACTTAACATCAATGTGAACTGCATGCTTGTTTGGCACTTCCATAACAAAAAAAAAAATATATGTTAATAATATCTATTACATATTTTATTAAACCAAAACCACAATATGCTAATTTGCTTTTGATTGATTAAATCATTACTACAAGCAAGCATCATAAGCAACTGAATTGTCATAATATATTTACAATCCCCATTTTGCACAGACCAATCAGCCTTCCTTTTTTGTGATGATACGTTTTGTTACGGACAGTAAGGTAAGAGTGGGATTGAGAGATTCGATACTCCTAAGATATTGAGATCTAGGTATGAATAGTCCAAAAATATCGATACTTACTCATATGTAGGTATATTACTTTGATGTAATAGTTAAATACTCTTGATTTTGAAGCTGCGGTGTGTCGTCGATGATTTTGCATAATACATAGTCATCGCATCCTTATCGTAAAATGAATGACCTATTCCTGGGTCGTAAAAACACAATTTCGAATAAGAGTCAGTTCACCTATCCCAGGCGACCTGCAAAGCAAGTAGCGTTTTTATATTGTAAACAAGTCTGCAGAATTCCGATATTTCCTTATTATCCAACATTATCGTAAGTCGGTGCAAATGTAGCTGGTCGTGAGTACACATACTCGATGGAATTGCAAATGAGCTGCGACCTTATAATGTTGGCTATTCAGGCGTCCGAAAATTGTGAAGTCGCCAAAATTTTGCCCCGAACAAAACGTGCGATGTCAATGGCCGTTAGTGGCCGTTACATTATGTCGAGGCTTTTAAAGTTTATAAGAGCACGAGTGCATGTATTGGTAAGTGTTGCATGAAAACTAGTTTTTTTTTAAATAAAAAAACATTAGGTATCTTGCGTCTTTTTCATAAATTCTGGTGGTAAAAAACTAACCCCCTTATTCATAAACGTACATTAGATACGTTTTAGCTATAGAATGCTTTGTCTTTGTCAGTTGCATTGGCAAATGTGCAGGTTAGAAAAAGACAAAGGAGAGATTAGCAATACTTTAGCTAAAATACGTTTATGAATAAGGGGGTACGTATGTAGCTTATTGGTTTCGATCCATGGAATAGATTATTTATCTTTTCCATGGTTCCAACCACGGAATGTTCCAACCATCCAGTTCCTGGTATGGCTAAAGTAATTTATGAATATCTATATGTAAAAATCTCAGTTAACAGAGTGTAGTAGATAAGGTACTTACCTACAGCTGCGAGACGAGCCTATTACCATTTAAAGTACCTATCATCTATTTGAAATTTCGCATTTAGCAATTATCTACTATTTGGACTTGGTAGAAAAGTATTTCCACATAATACATACATTATGTGGAAATACTTTTCTACCAAGTCCATCACATCCCACAAAAGTTAACATAGTCATGAAACGTCATAAAAAGAGACGTCTTGTGTCCATGGAATTGGACGTTTAAAAAACCAAAAATACTTCCCTCTCAAATAAATCTGTTAACAGAATACTGTGATTATCAACACGTGTGATTAATTTTACAATTGTGTTTGTGATTGTACATCCCCATGAGTTATGACGTCACCTACGGAATACAACGTGTTCATAGCGTATTTTTTGTGTCGCGTACCCTCTAGGAAACAGAATGGCCTTTTGTCAGAACAAGCACTCTATACAAATTTAGAGGTCCTATTATTATTTTTCAGGCGCACGAAGCTTCTGTTCCTACCTATAAATAGAATGGGCTGCTAGTTGCCTAGAACCGGAACATGATAGTGCTGAACACTACCATTTCGCGGCAAGTATATTAGGTAATGCGGTGGTGCCTATACCCGCGAGCTCCGTCACTAGAGCTCTACCACCAGTACCTAAGGAGAAATAATCCAGATGCAAATTTCTTTTTAAAAATGTTCGTAGCTCTGTTACATACCCACTTATCTTATTAAAATTGAACAGTACTTACATATTTACAATATTCAATAGGTAAATCGGTAAAAAAAAAACAGCTTTGCCTGGGAACGATCACTAGAGTTCTACCAGTAAGTACTTACGGTCCATTTCCTTGCAGTGAAATACTAACTTAACAGTAACAGCTTAGGTAGTCAGGAACATTATGTTTCCGGCAGATAAAAATCTGCATACGAAATACATGGATTGATTTAATCTTACCTTGACTAAGCTCGTTATCCTTCAAATTGTGTATGCTCATAGGTACTTACGCTTTTTTTGCTTAGGACATAATATATCATAATGATTATTATGCGCGTGGGCCGTCTGTGAGACGCAGATTGTGTATTTTTTGTATTAATATAATAGGTATTTTGTATCATTAGAGTTCTCAACAGCGAGATAGTCCTCAGTCATCTTCAGAGTTAAGTACCAACTTTACTAAAACTATAGAGCAATACTACGAAAAGAAAGAAAAATATGTTTCTTTGATAAATTAGGTATTGATATTCTAAATGAATAATGGTTCATATACTTACATCAATTACTTTCACCCACGCGCAGTTCGTTATGGATAGTACCTATTAATATGTTTTGAATTTCAAAACTCACATATTGCAGTTTTCATGTAAGCCCTAAACGGATTTGCGGCGGTCGAGTGAAAATACAAATTGATATTGAAATTGTATCTAGTCATCCGACGGTATTGTAACCACGGCGTGTCAGCTCTGGCCATACAATACAACATTTCATGCGCCGCATTATTTGCCTAAATTATTCATTGAAATTTCCATTTCACTTCACGTGCTCATATCCTCTTTACCGTGGCTTAGAAATGTTTATGAAACAGTTGATAGTCATTTATGGGAGTACCATAATTAGGAACACAAAAGTCGGGCTGATTCATTAGGAACAACAAAGTTTTCAAGGAAAATCAAATTGAAAAATGTTCTGTAAGCTAAACCCCCTTAAGGATCATGACACCATGAGTTTGATCCAATCACTAATATAAAGTTTAAAAATAAGATACCTTTATGGTGTATGTTACAGTCCTAGTTTGTATCAAATTAGTCATGTTCAAAATAACAAATCTTTAAAAAAATCATGGTAGATATATAATATCACAACTGGATGAAGTCGGCCAAACCCTGATCTCTTGCCGACTAGCTTATAAATTTCTGGGTTGTCTCAGCTAATAAACGAGTTATATGAGAAGACCCAAAGTTTCCACTAGTCCAACAATCCTTAGAGGGTCAAGCGGCAACACCGCCACCGGAGGCCGCATGCAGCTACACGTTTTGACCTATTATATGATAATATGTCTAATTTCAATCAGGTAAGTATTATGCATTCAAAAATAGCTAGTACTTTGAATGCACTATTAAAAACATAATCGTTTCCATTACACACACAAATTATGAGGTTTCTCGTTTAGAACACGAAAACCGAAATTAATCCGCCAATATTTGCCCCTTTATTGATTTCTAGAAACCCGCCATTCAATCCTTCCGTATAAGTTTGTGGTCGAGAAGCAATAAACGCTATTTGCAGAAGCCACAAAACTGATGTGTAACCCTGTCGCCTAGAACACGCGATGGAGCCACGTGCTCAGTATGCTCATGCATCTAAATCAATGATAGCTGTCTAGGTGAACTTTGTATCACCTTAGTGGTATTTAATGGTATAAAAAATAGGAAAATAGCCTACCAAATATGACTAAATATTGGCTCGTAAGCTATTTTTTTCATAAAAACGGGCCAAACGTGTGTCAGGCCAGGCGAAGAGATTCCCTTTCTCCAAGTACCTACATTTTTTCAGTTGAGCAACTATTTTATGTAAACCTTATTGCGATAATTTTGAGATTTATATACTTATTACTATTATAAATTTTTTCACACCTCCTATTACAAGCATACTATAGCTGGTTTTTGGGGTGGGCACACTTAGCTATAACAAAAATGATCACTTCTTTCAGTCTCGGCGAAGTTTTCGAAAGAAAGTACACCACGTAACAACTAGTTTAGGCAATATTACGAGAATACCTTTATGTTATCTCCTAGCAATACCATAACATACTCTCGTGTACCCGTTTCAAAGACAATTACAGCATAGGCTTTATATAATCTAACAATTAGAACTAAGTTCCAATTGTAGCTTTTGTAATAATGATAAAGTGTGATGGCTATTAAAAACAGCGTCAATTAATAAAGCTAGGTTAGTATATCCTTTGAGGAAATTACGAAATGCCTTATAGACAAATACACATTAATGAAGCATGTTGTAATAAAAAAACAGAATGTGCCGGATGTTTCTTTTGAAATTTAGCGTTCTAGGAGGCTAATTGAAAAAAAAAATACAAAAAACTCTAAAGTGGGACGGAAACAGCGTGGGAGCGACAGGATATAATTAATAAATCACGAATAGTAAAAGTCGACTAGGTGTGTACATGTTCTCCAGTGCATTGTGTACGATAAAAGGCGAAATTTTTGAATAACCACCTCTGTATCTTGAACAATCACACGCTGCGCGCGCGCCGTTGCGCCAGCCATTGTGCCCAAACATTCTGAATAATAGGGCTTTCCTCCGCTGTCCATATAAAAAATACGAATATTTCGTAAGGGACAATGGAGTAGGTATGGAGCGTAATAAAATTTCGTGACCGCGCTGTCACATGAAAAGTGTGGCGGGAATTTTGTAGTCAACCGTATAATTTTTACAGGCGCAGTATATTTTTGACAGTAATAAAAGTGCGTAAAGCACTTATTGCAGAGAATGACGATGTCAATGCCGAAGTATTAAATCCGGAGGAGCACGTCTGTTGTTGGATAAGGATTTTATATTATTCTAATATCTGGTATATTTTGTGGGGATCACTTACTTACAAAAGAAATATTAATGTCCGATTATTGCAAATGTTTTCAAAGGTACGAAGTGACCAAAAAAAATTGGTCCGGACCGCTGATGACATGGATAACGGCTCAAGGATGGAAGGTCCATTAACAGAAATGTGGCGAACGGCGAATCTGCATATATTATTATTTTAAAATCTGTCCGGATTCGAATGACACTAAGAAGATTTATTTTTATAAGCCATATTTTTCGTAAATAAATCTCATACTTTACTAAATTATGGATTAAAACGTTTTCGAACGTTTGAAATTGTAATTCTCGGCAAACACCAATGAACTACCAATACAGCACGAGTTACATGTAATTTTTTGTAAATAGCTACAAATTCACAAATAAAGGACGCACTCAATTTGTCGTAAAGTCGTTTTTTATGACAGAACAGTATGTTTTACGACCTTCTACCTTTTCACGTGCGTTGGGTAAATTTCCCTCTTACCGTACTTGTGACTCGTATTTTATGAGACAGAGACAGTATCAGTTTTAAAATTGACTCAGTTATACGATTTAAGTCCCCACTTCCTTCCTTCCTCAAACGTGTGGTAGTTGAACAAAGGCCAGGACTTCCGATCAGCTGCCGCGCACCCCCATGTTTTATGGGGCTTCATCTAATATTAACTAGTTTTTTAGTCACATTCAAGTTAAAGAAACTATCATTTAAAAATAACGTGTTCCTACAGCCCGACAGTATGTTTTTGCTTTGTCATTTATAAATTGACTTTGTAATATCGACTATTGACTTTCGACAACTAACCAATTTTGAGAATCGGGTTGATGGTTTTGGGTTAATTCGAATTTGAAAAGTGAACTAAAAAAAAAAAGTTTCTAATACACACCTGACTTTTTATCAGCATGTAGCTACATAGAAGATATAGTATAGTAGGTATAGAGCGGGACGCTAGTCAAACCAATGATAACGTAATAGCTAAGATAACTTATATTATCTAGTTGAGGAGCCTAATTCCGTAATCCCAAAATCCAAATACACGTAATATGTTTGCAACATTATGTATGTATACATATAAAGCTTATCAATCATTACATCACTATGGACTCAATTCGGTTTTGTCGATTCATCGATATTGAATTAAATAATATTCCGGTCATTGCGTGTTATCGTAAATCTGATCTGAAATTATAAACCTAATTGTGAATTAAATATTTTTGTTTATAACCAAAAAAAGAATTGGATTTTGATGGCTGAATACCAAAAAAAATTATACAGCTCTAACCAAAAAATCAATTAGAAGAGTTGAAGGAAACGTAGACAAAATTATTATAAAATGTGATACTTATAGTATTAAGTCCACCTTATGTACCTTTTTGTGTGCATGAAATAAATATTCACGTAGAAAATAGATAATACGCAGAGATGTGACACACAGTTACACACATCCTTATCTCAATTATCAATTCTATAACATTTGCCTAAAGGCATGCTTTTTGCTCTTTATTGATGGTAAACGAAATGAAAGGTGCGCGTGCCAATAATGACATCAGATAAAATAATCTGGGGACAGCTCTTGAGATAACGTCCTTTAACAATATTATATTATACCCAGGAGGCCGACCGCCTAAGTCAAATGGTTTCGTTTAGCTTTCGATTATGACAACATATTATCAATTTAGTACCACCTAACTTTTTCCTGGAAGTGTTTTCGTCCGCAGGTATATACTTAAGAGCAAAATGTTTAAATAGGCGGTACGAAACGGACAAGATAACGTCCTAAACGAAAGCATTTCAGTTAGGCGGTCGGCCCCCAGGTTCATATCGGCACAGAACTAAATTAGGGTTTCTTTGGTGATATGAAGTAAGCTCCGAAGGCTGAGGATCCATATCGATACAATGATTCAAGGCGTTGCCTAAATTCTGACAGGAATTAGAACTTCACCCAGAGCAATATTTTTCATCCATATGAAAATTTCCAAGACTGTTATTGTTATAAGAAAACGTTTGGATAAGTACTCAGATTAGCGACTGCGCCATATGTTATGAACAACAGGGGTGCCGTAAATTTATTGCGGACTATTCGCCGGAATTATTGCGTCATGAGCCCCCATGCACTTAACTTAGTTAACTCCGCTTCGATCTTTCGTTACGCTTGATTGGTTTGTTGGGTAACAATTTACTTGTGTTACTGCAATTTGTTCATCTATCGATCATCAGAGCTCTTTTTCATGTGTGGGTGTAAACTAATAGAAGCTCTATGTAGGTTGGTTATACATGTTCGACAAGCTGTACACTGGTGGAAGAGTTCCTGTGATGAAACTCGAGGGCGTAGGCATTTTTAACTTAATGTCTGCCGCAAAATAGAAGTTGACTTGTACAAAAAATTCTGACTATACCATTCTATGCTAAAAAGTTGTGCATGATGAAAAGTATCGTGAAAAAATTACATTTACCCTAATGTTATCATCAATGAATATAACTACGTTAAGAAAACCCGACTACAAAACTGAAAAGTAAAAAATAATGAAGATTTAATTGGAATTATATACTACCTATTATTTATATGTGCTATTTTCTAATAGGTCTGAAGTCGGTGCCAAGCCTTAAACAAATAATTATATTTTAATCATTTAAACATGAATACGAGAAAATTAATACACTGAACAAAACGTAACCGGCGAATCGTGGGTGTTTGCATATATGCTTGAATTCATGCATTTGACTCTGCCTACCCCTTCGGGGATTACAGGCGTGAAGTTACGTTTAAAAACAATGAATTGCCTACTTTAGTGATTTTGGCTTGGCACCGACTTCATATCTATTAGTAAATAGCACATATAAATAATAGGTAGTATATAATATAATTACAATTAAGTAAATCTTAATTATTTTTTACTTTTCAGTTTTGAAGTCGGTTTTTCTGAACGTAGTTATATTTATTTAATACTTTTTAGTTTATTGCTGCATTGCCAATTAGATTAATATCCACATCGGTTAAATTTGTAAAATCTGACTCTTTTAGCTTCGTGACAATTAGATACCTAATTTAAATTGTTTAGGTGTCTCGATGCTAAATTATTACACGACTATACGAAATCAATTAAAAATATATATCCACTAAGCCAAAATAAGCTGTGTTGTGTTGTGTCGTCGATGAGTAAATGTGTCATTGTCACTTCTTGTCATCTTGTTGTCATGCGCATTAGGACTATCTAGGACGTCAGTGGATTCAACGCACTGTATGACAACTCGCCGTCTATTCTTATTCCTTTTGTCTGAGGTAAGTAAGTAAAAAAATGCTCATAAAATAAAAACTGATGGGCCTATCTGAATCAAATTTTTATGGGACCAATTCGAAACTATTCCGCATCAAACAAAAAAAGAATTACGTAAATCGGTTTTGAAATCTCGGCGAAATTCGCGTACATACATAAAAAAATATATATATATTAAGGCCGAATTGAGAACCTTCTCGTTTTTTGAACTCGGTTAAAAATAGCGTCAAATTAAGAATTACACTTAAATTTTAAAGCTGTAAGTGCGGACAGGTCATTAAAAATGGTATCTGATACAAATCACAGTTGGTTACATACACATATCTAGAGAATAACACCTAGGTTTATCTAATAAATAAAAAATATTCATACCATCATCATATTATATCCAACACAAAAATGTACAGCTTGAGTTCCATCAGTTCAAAATAGTTGCGAAACCGCACCATCAAATTGGTTCATCAAACCGCATTATCGCTTTCAAGATGAGAAACTATTTCGAACATGAGTTATGTCAGTCAAACAAAAAAAGTTGAGTGAGATGAACTTAAGGAAGACTTGACGGCTGTAGATGGGTGAAGCGAGGCATTTCGTCTGGCACCAAATCGTAGACGTGTATAATTAGCGTGGGCTGTTAAAGGTCATTGTCACAGCTTCACTGTACACACTGATTAAAATAAACCCATTGTTCTTCACACCTGACCGGAACATGTTTATTCAAACTATCGGCGAACTACGATGCAAAAGCTGTTGATGTTGGAGGAATAATTTGAAAAGTTTTTATTTTGATTAGTAATAAATATATATCCAAAATTGATCAGGGGTGCGATCACGGTGCGATCGACATTGCTATTGTCGTTGCCATTGCTGTCAAATTATCATATCGATTTGTAGCTCCTTTAAAAGCAGTATTGATAATCTGATCGTTTCTCTTGCTTTCGTAGGTGAGAAACAAGCGATAATGGTTAGGTTAAATTATTTCGATTATTGTTACTTAGTTAAATCAAAAATCGACATGAAAATTTGATTGGCGGTCGATAGGCGGTCGCACCCCTGGATATGAGTTCCTACTTTTAAAGAGTGAGAGTAATGGTGAGACTTTGACAACATTAATTCCCATTAGAAGCGATTATCGTCCTTTATGATCATCTACTGAGCTAAGGGATGCTAATAAAGTTTAAAATAACAAAAGCAAAATTTCATTTGTTTGACCAATTTCAATAATATTCGGAGAAATTAGAAAGAAAAAGTAGTTACTAGTTTTAGTCAAGCATTTCGATACAGATTTTGAACGCTACGTTATGATTACTTGACCTTAATTTCTATTGCTGTCTCATTTTTTCTTACTATATATAGCACTATATAGCATTGTTAGAGAAAGCAGTGCAGCACTAGGTAGGGTACAAGTTATAAGTTAAAGTTATAAGTTCAGGCAAGTGTGCGATGATTTATTTATAAAACAATACCTAAGGACACCCGTGTGAAGATTTTTGTTTATTTTACATACACATTTTGTAGAGCTAAGCGTAAAATAAAACCATACAATGTTATTCAAACAATGAGAACAATGGAAATGCTGAGTAGCCAGCATTATTAATACAATCCAAGAAAATATTTTAGGTATGTACATATGATTATGCCAATTTTCTGATGTTATAGAGCCTAAAGCCTTCCTCGATAAATGGGCTATCTAACACTGAAATAATTTTTCAGACCAGTGTGCCTGAGATTGGCGCGTTCAAGCAAACAAACAAACAAACCAACAAACTCTTCAGCTTTATAATATTAGGATAGATGTATGTAATAAAGCATACAGTTCATTGATTTCAAATTACATAATCAGCTATTGACATCAACATGTAAAAAGTATATGACGTGTCACTCTTGAAACATCAGATCTTTTTCCTTTATGCTTAAAAATACAGGTTACATATTACATTGTTAGTGTTGAATACATAAATTTTAATGTAAATATAAATTAGATAGTAATGTAATACGATGGTGTCTCCATATATATTATGCCCTCGCCCTCAGTGCCACCAATGATCCGAAGTGAGGTTGTAAAAGTAGTTCTGACTTCGCGAAAAAAACTTCCATATAACTAAAGTAATAGGTTAATTAAGATCCTAGTGGCCGTAAAGATAAGACGTAAGTTACTGGAGTTAGTGTTCAAGAGGTCAATAGGTAGGCATGTACACATTTCCAACATCTGTCGCTTCGCGCCACAAAAAAGCCAGACTGCAGTGCGTGCAAGTAATTACAGGGCCTTCTGTTCATTACAAAGTAGGTTTGTAACCGGCACATCTTAAGCAGTTATCATTACAATTTAACAAGAGATCAGGGACCTAATTCTACTAACGTGATTGTCATTGGATTTCAAATAAAAAGCTTCGCTGTCTTGTTTAATCCAGTGCGCGCGTTCTATGTTAGAGCAAGAGCGAAACGATTCAACTGCGATTCAATTACTATAAACTTGCTAGAATTAAGCCCCTGGTAATACGGTTGTTACCAGGTGTTAATAGGTTTGTTCGTCTATAGAAGCTGTAACACCAAAAAATAATTATAATAATATAAGGTATTAATTTGTTCACCAACCCATCTTGTTGATTGATGTGTCCCTGATACGAGTATTTTGCCTGAATATCACTTGCTATTGTGTTTACGGAGGAGGGCAAGGAAGAAAATATATCACATATAAACCCAAAAATACTCTTTTAATATAAACCTTGACACTGATTTTTTTCTTAATTTCAAAGTAAAACCAAATTTTTCTAGTCTTTCAAGAGAAATAATTTCAGCCAAATTAGATTAAGTAATGGGTTTTATGCTCATAATAAGCTCTCATCAAACCCGACCGGTACCCATAAATCAAATGTAACCAGCGAAGTCATGCACATTTGTTCTTCGACACGATGTCATTTGCAAAATTTCCGACGCGTTATGCATACAAAAGAGTCCATTATTACTGCCTACCTGACGGGCTTCTTTCTGGGAATTAACAAAAAAATTGTGGCTTCCCTGTTTCTAAAGATTCCCACAAGGACCCTCCAGAGGGGTATCTCAAGTGAGGTTTTTGTCTTTGCTTCTATTTGTAGAGTGCGATAATAAAAGCAACGCAACTTAAGTTTTGGAGATAATGATAATGTAAAGATAGGGAAGTACGAAAATGTTGTTAATATTGCTTTTAGTATGGCCGCCACCGTATGTATGGCAAGTTACTTTGATATTACATGCCTGACTTCTTCAAACCCTATGCATAAGTGTAATGCCGAATGTGGTTTACGATCTAGACGGCCTCAAATGTTAAGTGCACTAACACGTTGTCAAGGAAAGATAATACTTTAGGATAAGCCTTTCAAAAAGTATTATTTTCATAATTTACTCGAGCATAAAACATTAAGTAAGTACAAAGCCGTTAGATTTAAGCCGTGGCTCAGGTTACCCGACAGTCTTGCTTAATACGTACAGACTGCAGTCATTCAATAGCCTGCAAAACTACACCGCAGTGAGGAAAGGCACTATTGGGGACGAAAGGTGACACCGAAGTCTGTGGCCATTAGATCTATAGGTGACTTGGTTTCAAACTTTATTTCAATCGAAATTCGAATAACTTTCGTGTAGTTGGCGCTGTTCGTTTTTTATCCTATACAAAGCAAATCGAAAACATCTCATATTGTAAAGGGGTTTATGTCATGTCATTATTATTCCATCTTCTCTGCCCTGTTATCTTGTTAACTTGAAAGGCCCCTATGCATCAATAAGATCCTTATTATGATAGACAGTTCCAATGTACTCCAACGGAATGGAGATATGCTCATCATTAATTCATTGGCAAGGTATTCTGCGAAAGAATAGCGGGCGAAATCTTTCGAATCTATTGCGAATTGGGGCATCGACCAAACTTTCACTGACAAAATTAATAGCACTAAGTTAGTCTGTAATTACTGTTGACTATCATTTTTTGCGGTATACCGTTGTGTAAAAATAGACGATATTTTAAAATATCATTTAATTTTAAATGTCAAAAGGCAGATGTTCTAGATAAATAATTACCTAAAGGATGTGCTCAGTTGATTTTGTTAACATCTTCTATTTTTATATGACACTCTTGATGGAAAGTCTTACCCTTATCTCTAGATGGAGCACGTTCGGTCAGATGGATACTGGTTTTCTGTATAAAACACTTAGATTAATTGCTGCTAAGTAAATGTAAATCCGATGGGTCGATGACCACGTTTCGACGACGCGTAACTCACGGACGCTAGAAAACTTGGATGAAAATACGTAGGTATGTCGGTATCGGAACAATTACTCGGAGGTTTATCTACGTCCAAGATGCGGGCCACGGAAACACTCACTATAATTTCCTCTCATACAACATGAGAGACGGGTGATTTATTTGACACCGTCACATCCTCTATCATTATTTGAGTGTTTAAGGTTGCGGTGAAGCGATACCGTTATTCGGATTTATGAGTTTCATCGCTAAACTGCTATTACATGTCCTAATTCCTCTATTGTGAATAACGACCACTAGACCAATACAAAGGACCACCTTAGAACATCATATTGTAAAAAGAGCCGGCGTTTCCGTTTGTATTGAATGAGTAAGTAGACGTGTGAAAATAGTTCCCAAGACAAAAGGAATAAATTTGAGAGTTGTGTAACTAACTGTTTGTTGACACATTACTGGTGTGAATGGACTTTTCTTGTGCAGGAGATAAATCAGGCTTGGGAAATTGAAGGTAGGTCGAGTCTGTGCGCGACATGTGCTTGCGATCAGTTATTTGATATGCCAACATTTCATTTTGTTATGGGTTTGTCAATCTATTTGTGAATACATTGTATATCTACAATATTTACCTACTTTGTGTACCTTTATTAGACGATTTACAGTGTGGTTATTTATAAATGGTTTAAGTGATATTAGAATTTATTTTAACTATTATTTTACAATAATAATAATGGCAACCCTTGATACGTCTCACTGCTGGGCACGAGTCTCTCCCCTTCTTGGGAGGAGACCTGGAGCTTATTCCACCACGCTGCTCCAATGAGAGTTGGTGGAGATAAGGGTTAGTGGCCAACCCGCTGTCGGATGTTTTCAAACCGCCCATAAGGCTTTCTACAAGGTTTAACGACTGTTATCTATCGATAGCAACCGGGACCGACGTCTTAACGTGCCCTCCGAAGCACGGAAACGCGCATTTTAATTTGCCACTAGCGGTCACCCATCACACACCCGACCGCGTCCGTATTGCTTAACCGAGTAGATTGCTTCCGATCTCCACCAGCCGCGGGGCCATGCGCGCTTACACTTTGCGCTTATTTTACATAAATTGGATAGATTTAATAATAATCAACAGGTAAATCTAGCTTTTGAAGAACTGAAGTGACAAGATATAATACCTACTCCATACCATGAATATTTTAGAACGTTAAATTAAAAGTATGAAAACCATACCATATGAAATTGCTCATAATATGTACGCATAATATAGCATTGGTGTCTGCTCGCCAATTTTTTTTACCTGTTCCGTGTATTGAAAAATAACATCCATAGTGTACTATTATTTCTTAAAATTTATTTTACCTACATAAAAAGTTTCTCGTTTCTTTAATTAACAAATTCTTAGAAATTATAACATATTCTCATAATTCTCAAGGTTAGCATTCTTCGCTTAGTTACCGTAGCCTTTTTTTATTTTCAGCTATGTGTTATATAAATATATAATTTTAAATATTATAAGCCCGGTCCTATTCAAGTAGGTTGTTATACTCGTACCTATGATAATCTAGAGTATTCTAGAGAATGACTAAACAATGCTCCCATGTGTTACATTAATCAAGTGTTGTTTATTGAATATCAAATTTTCACGTGCGTAGCTATGTATAAGTGCTAACACGTTATTTCGCAAGCTAATTATTCCTTCATTTCACGCACTCAGCTAAAACAGATAAAGAGTTATCGGTCAATGAACGTTGAGCGCCGTACGTACATGTGCTGCAAGGCTTACTTGGGTATAGGTATCTAACCCATTATAATCAAGCAATTTATATATATAAAAATCAATTGCTGTTCGTTAGTCTTGCTAAAACTCGAGAACGGCTGGACCGATATGGCTAATTTTGGGTTTTGAATGAATTTTGGAAGTCCAGGGGAGGTTTAAAAGGTAAGAAAATATGAAAAAAAATTATAAGGGAAATAATAAAAACAAAAATTTTATTTTCCCATACAAATAGTACCTATCAATTATTTAATTCTGAGGCAATATGAAGTTTGCCGGGTCAGCTAGTCTTAAATAACATCGTCAGTGGTGTTTAATTTTTGCTTAAATTGCTGAGGAAAGGTATATTTTTGGACTTTAATTAACCATATTTTTTGGGATGATGAATAAATTAATAAAAGGTTTTATTCGATCATTGCTTTATTTTTTATTATGTCAAAGGATTAACAAAGAATAAGACTAGACAAGGCGACGGTAACCTCTTTCCATCAAGTGGCCCACCTGCAGGAAAGTGGTTACCGTCGCCTTTGAACATTTGCAACACCACGGGAGTTGCTAGCGCGCTGCCAGACCTGAAGGACTTTTTTGACGCCAGTTTTGGAGAACCCCATATTGTAGTGTCGGGAGCCTCACACTCCTCGAACGCGCGAATCGGACTGTTGAGCACTTCCACGTATCCAATAGGTATAGGTGGTACGATATATGAATGACACCATATCGAACAGTTCATCAGAGCATTCACCATTGAAGAAGCATCATAAAAGCAACATATCATACTTGCTTAATAAAATATAAGTATCAAATCATAAATCTTACAAAGGAATTTACATTATTTACAATACTAATAAAACGGATGCATTAGATTCATCATAGAATGGTATTGTAATTAATATCTCACATTGGACCGGACGCATTTTTTATGCAACGCAAACATATTAATATGTTTTCATGCTATCATAGCTGTAAACGATTGATTTATAACGTTTCCTTTTATTTATGTGTGTTTATTCTGTTCCATCGCTTCTCCGAAACTTTTCCCTCATTACTGAAACCAGGTGTCTGATTCATTAGTCTTAGTTATGGAAATAACATTGTAAAGCAATTTACTCGCATGTCACGCCTATCTTAGGTTTACAAGTTATTTAAACTTAATTAAATCTTGCTAGTGAATGTGAGATTAAATGGAAAATAGGTTGTTCGTCTTTTAAGGTAATAAGTAAGTAGGTTGTTTTATGTAACGAATCTACATCAAATGCAGATGCGTTGCCACACTTGCCACCCATAAGGTGAACGTTGATTTGTCTCTGTTAAAGAAATTATACATAGGTGTACACTACACGTACACTACTGCATTGGCGGCAGATAGATTAGGTAATGCGGCCTTAATAGGTATATATTATTAATAGATTTGGTAGTGCCTATACCTACGCCCTCGAGCTCCGAGACAGACTATAACCCCCGTGAAATGTTATATTAGAATGTTTAAGAACGTAATAAATTGAAAAAATCCAAAATATTCACCAAAAATTGCAGATGTTATCTTTGTGTACCGCTGAGAGTTGAGAGTTATCTTTATCTCGTGTAATAAGATGTGCGTTTAATTTAAACTTTCTTTTTTCGCTTAGGTATATACTCAAAACACAGTTGGAACTACTTGGAATGAGAGGTGGTTGAATAGTTGATAAATGATAGTAAACTACGAAGTTTAAAATAAAGACAATACACACAGAAATATGTTTATAAACATTGGAAAAACGCACGTTTAGGAGTATAAATGCTATTCATCTTTTCAGATAATGGAATAGAAAAGGTCAAGGGTTGAAAAATGTGCTAACGAACAAACATCGATGCAATGATCCGGAAACTTATCACGGGTGAGAGATTGTCGAATGGTGATGTTTTAAGGACATTGTTTTTATTTATTTTATCAAAGAGCTGCTCAAAGAGACCTAAGTTGCTATTATTTTTTATTTATTTATTAAATATCGGGTCCCATACTATAAATACTCAATAAAATTAAATCCGAAACACAACTGTCTGTGAGACCTCAAGATACAATTAGTAACTTTTTTGTTAATCCTGAAATATAGGTACTTAGGGGATTAAACATAGCAACGATAGTTGAAAGATTTAAAAGATGAAAGATACATGAGAAATGGACATTCGACACTCCACATCATTTTTAAGTCTGTTTTCCCCTAGACTCCCTGTAAAACTGTACAAAAAACATATGTTGTACCTTCTCATTTACTAAACGTAAGTAGCAGATTTAATAAATCATAGCAAAGATGACACAATTATGAATATCTCCCAAGGAAACAAGGTGTTTCTATTGTTTGCACACTTTACAATATCACCCATCTTATATACCCACAATATACCTACTTTCAAACAGGGAACCGAAAGACTGGGGCTTATACCGATCCCAAGATAATATATATCGTAGGGCCAGGCTTTAAGAGTTCCATGTGCCATAATTGACACACACTTACACACATACTTTGACACACACACATACACACACACACACATACACACACACACACATACACACACACACATACACACACACAAACACTCACACACACACACACACACACACAAATACATATATTCCCATACTTTGAGATAATCTCACATGTTTTCTGTTTGTGTATAGGTACTATGAGGGAACTTGCCGTTTAACCATCATGGATACCTAATGTAGGGATAATAAGTACTATGCAAATTTGCTTTTGGGCTGGCAAAGTGTTCCCTTATAGTACTTAGTTCTCTTTATTGCTCTCATGAGCTATTACTAAAATTGTACTAGTAAATAAGTGGACAAAATCCTGAGGCGGAGACCAGGAGACTCATAGCACAGGGTTTACCTAGTTTGAGCGCTCCTGTCTCCACAATACCCTGAGAAAAATGTTTAAAAAAATAATTTCAGTATAATTTTTAAAAATAAAATAAGTTTCATATGATGTATTTACCATAAGAAAACATTGTGGAGAAAATAAATAAATTCTTAATTCTTATCTTATCTTAATATTTAGTATTAATGGGTCACAAGTCTTTATAACTCAATAATGTTTAATTATTAATCGAAAGCGAACCTAAGACCTGAAGCTATGTCTCCAAGATGCTTTAATACTTAACAATGGATTGAATACCATATGCAGCAGTCAGCTTGTCATGTTGTGAAAACCACTTAAACGTAGAAATTCTAATAATGTATCCATGATCTTTCATCATTTGAGATGAGGACATGAATGAGTAAAGACTGGTAACGTGACTCCACCGACGGCTGCCACTACCTTACTAGATTTATCCATAAAATGAAAATATGCATATAGACACTTAAATTCCTTAAAAATAAAATCATTTAAAAAGGAAACAAATTTTAATGAAATCAAATCATGAGACGCCACCACGCGCTTTCACAATCCTTCGACCGTATGATATCACAGTGTCATTCGTGTGTAAATGAGGAATACTCATAGAGTGATTAGAGTGTTAAATTAAATACTCCTTCGATTGGCGCGAAATGCATCTACTGCAACGATTCTCAAAGTGTATTTCCTGGATTCCATAGGAAAGGCACGTCTGTTCCGAAAATCAGTTTAAACCTACTATAAGCCTGGGTTACATCAAGATATTTGTTAAAGTTATTGTAACATTTCACATCCTTCTCTAACTTTAACAGATTCATTTAAGTTAGAGAAGGATGTGAAATGTTACACACTTGACTACAGAATTACTTTTCTGTACTCTAACCTATTAAACACATTCGGCTGAGTGGTAGTAGCGAGGAGGCACCACACTGATAATTCCAAGCACTCTGAGTAGATATGGGTGTCTATTAGAAGTTCTTTCTCCCAAGTACACGAGAAATGTGGCTCTATTATTAATCTTCTAATAAGTGGGTACATAAGACTACCTAATTGTACCTAATTGACTACCAATTTGTACCATCCTAACGTGCAAAAAAGGCCTGTAGTTATATTTTTTGACGAACATTCTCGCACATTTTATTAACAGTTTTGCATAGGTAAAATGTGCGATGTGTCTATAGTAATATCATGGATTTTTAAAGTTGGAGAACCGCTGCCCCGCTGGTTGGTCTTGAAATTATCTTGAGAGACGTTTTTATAGTCCGCATTGGAATCTGGATGTTTTTTCCCATTGCCCGTTCGAACGCCCAAACAGGTTTTTAGATAGCGCTCGGTAATGCATCAACCTGGATGGTTTTTGTAAAAGCGGCGAGCTCAAGGCGTACGTTGTAATGAGGTTCCCGAACGCTCGTTTTATTCAATGAGCTTTAGATGCGTGCACGCACCATGCAGGAAGATAGGTACTTATTTACCTAGGTTATGTAGTATGTACCTATGAAGTATGTACCTAGGACTGCTAGGGAATTAATTATTTAGCTGGAAAGCAACATCTTAAGGCGAATGGTATGGTTCGTTATCCTTATTTATTGAATCTTGCTATCAATGTTTAGTTGCAAGTAAACTCGTAACTATTTCCGATCCCGACAATACTTACCGGAAGATTTCAAAATTGTAGGTATCAATCGGTTTTGGGAAAAAACTTTGGATTAGTAGGTACACGTTTGCGTACACGAATCCTGTAGAAAGAAGATTGTGCAGCGCTAGCGTTTCTAAGCTTTAGTAGGTAGGTAGTATTTTTTGATGTAGGCTAGTGAGAGTTTTGTTACCAGTAAACTCCTGCCTGGTCCCATCAATTAGGTACCTTTTTTTATGTCATTAAGATGACAGACAAGCAGACGGGCCACCTGATGGTAAGTGGTCACCGTCGCCTATGAACATTTGCAACACCAGGGGAGTTGCCAACGCGCTGCCAACCCTTACATAATAGGTATAACAACAATTAATAGTACCTAATTGATCTTATAGGTATTATTTTACATTTCAAATAAAGAGGTGGCTGATGCATGAGTTTTGTAAGCTGCGAGATCACAGAACAGTTGAGAGCGTTTTATTCAGTGAGCTCTGGATGCGTGCACGTACGGTGGACGATATTTTGATAGGGTCCTGGGTACTTACCTATAAAAGTATCACGACTTTCTATACTACTAATAGATACCTACCTACCAATGCAAAGGAATTAATTGTACTTGTACAATGCTAACACGATGAAATACCTACCCGGGATAAATTTACCGGAATATTTCTGAAAATCACAGAGAACTTACTGCCAAGATGGGGCAGAGTACCTAGATGAAACCAGAGCTGTGTAAAGCAATTTAAAGAGTCAGATTCAAGATTAACCAAACTTCGGGAGACTTTACCAAACTGAAATTTGGTTTCAAGTTATTATAGAAAAATAACCATTGTCGATGATGGCGAACAATAAACGCTGTGTCTCTCTTACGTTTTCTTTCCGGGATAATGATCTGTTCAGGAAATTAAGGGGTTATTCCCCACAGGCAAGAGCATTTCCTCAAATAAGGAAATATAGGTAGGTACCTACCTACTTAAAAATCTTTCCAAGTAAAGAACCCTATGAAAAGCGAATCTATTTCGATCGAAATATCACTAACATAGGTAAAAGTAGGTTAGATTTTTATTTCGGCATTTTAGATAAGTAAGCCTACAAGAATTATTTATGAAAAAAAAGATCCGGACGAATTGAGAAGCTCCTCCTTTTTTTGAAGTCGGTTAAAAACAATGATTAAACATACCTACCTAAATACCTTCATACCTACTTTGATAGATATCTTTTGATAAATTACGCTTAAAAAAGATAAGGCGATACCTACCTAAGTAGATGTTTGTGATACCGATAACTTCTTAAGGGCCGAACGAATTTTAAACGTTTGTTATTGATTGTGAACTTTAAAATAAAATTAATAATTACAGACCTAAAGATAAAAGTTAATAGGTATAGGTAGGTACCTAAGTTCGTAATTGAGGTTAAACTCTAATAGGTATAAAAATCTTGATTCAAATGGAACCACCAAGAATCCATAAGTTTGATAGGCAAATTCCTAACTTGATACCGGTTTCAACATAACGTTATGTTTTAAAATTCAAAAAAGGTTCGTTGGAACCATAGCTCAATGGTTGGAACAACTTTACACCACAAAAGTATTCTAAAATGCAACCCTTTGCGTGTTCAGTTCTTTGGACCAAAGAGGCGCAATCGTATCAGTAAGTTTTAGTAAAATTGTGAGAAATAAAAAACATACTCCGTTTGTTTTAAAAGGGTTCTAATTTGTTCATGCTCACGTTTAGCGATCATAAAATAAGTAAACTAATACTCACGGACTGGCACCTTCTTCGGGTCATATTTTTCGACAAGTTCGTTGATTTTTTCGATCTTTGTCTGTGCTACTTTTGATCGTTCTGTTATTCCTTGAAGCTGGGATGTGAGCTCGCTGAATATGTCCTCGGCCAAGAGAACTAGTGACGCGAGCTGCCGAAGGGCATTACTCAGGGTACAGTTCGTGACTGCCTGCAATTCCTCGTCTGTCACCTTCGGCTTCCCGTCTTCCTCACGCAAACTTGTCCGCGAAAGAAACTTGGGCTCCACAACGCGCTGCACAAAAGGCATCTCGATACAAGTTCCCTAACACTCGGACCACTTATTCACCCATTCCCGTGCCGCAAATTAAACGTAATTCCGTCATCCATTCAACACAACACAAAAAATGTCAGGTAACCGCCACTTGGAATTAACCGACATCCTGAACGGTGGACTTTCACTTATCAGCGGTATTTCATATATTGTGTTCAGTTTTTGCGATGTTCGCGTTGTTTGAAACCACTTTTCGTTCATAAAATTTAAGTAAAAAAGTTTGTTAAAAACTTTTCATATAGACGATATCCCGCCATTACGAACGGCACGCGACGCGTCACACACCCTATCCGCAGCACCCGGCCGAATGGCTTGAATGAATGAGATAAAATGAACATCGTAGTATGGGTTGCCACTAACGTGTTAAAACTCCCAAAATCTTTATAGTGTATAGTTTTAATTTAATTTGGACAATTAGTTTATAATCATATATTGTATTATATCCATTAAATTATAACTTAACTATATAAATAAAAATAAATCACCGAAATGTTTGTAAGCTCATAACTTTTATAAATTCTTCAATAAATCTGAATGTTAATTATTCGAATTTCGAATGTCACAAGCAAGATTTTAAAAAAATAATGACAAGTTTTAAAAAATCTCCGATGTCGGTATGAAGTTCGTTGTGTCAACTAGTTCAAATACAAATACAATCTGATGTGTTCATAATTGTGATATGGAAATGGTAAACGATTATAATACAAAAGAAAAATAATATGAGTATGTGTTTATGAGTGTATACATATTATGTATGTGTGTATGCGTGTATGCTTAAGTGAAATACACAACAACACACATATGTGTGTATGTCTCATACCGTTTTAATTTATAAAGATCCGAACAAGAAATTCGAGTCTCCTCCTCAATTCGCTTTTATATTATTCTACTATCATATACTTAAGACCTTTATTTTTTCAATTTGAATCTACCTGGACTTAGGAAACGTGACGTGTAGTATTAAAGCCCTATGTCTTGAAATCTCCCGACTTCAGATCAGATCTTGTCTATATTATTATTTTACTTTAATGTTTTTTATATTTTAGTTACCCCATATTTAGGGAAAAAATATAAAAATAATCTGATATCACTGTTTTACTAGTGACATCTAGGGAAAAATATGTCAAACATAATAGAATGTAATGACTGCTCAAATTAGTCAAGAGATGGCGCTAAATACATGTGCGATCGTAATCTTATTCAGCCAATAACACAATATTATTCTATGTATGTTACAATGTGCACGATAAAATTAAGATTCTATTTCATTTTATTGTTCAATAGGGCTTTGATGTAATAATAGTCTTTTGAACACTTCTAAACAAAAGTTTTGTGTTTTTTGTTTTCGTCCCTTAATACTGCCGTCTATTGGCGATTTAGTGAACCTTATTCTATGCGAATTACCGCTTTTGTATGAAGTCTACTTAGTTCAGTCATCATTGAGTAGATGGCAGCTCAGTATCATTATTTTCTACACAAATGCCGAGGCAGTAGAGAATAATGTAGGTAATAAGCAGTAATAGGTAGGTAATTTAGGTATCTACCTCGATCAAAAATAGTAGATAATTCATTCTTATTATTTTGTTATAACTTTATGAGTAATTTTGTTTTGTATTGTGAAAAATTGTTAGGATCACATTTTTCTTTCATTTCTAAATTATCTTTACTCGCACGTGGCTTGATAGAATTTTATGTAGGTAGGTAGGTGGGTATCTAGTGCCTATACTTTTGCTAATTTTGGGAGTCTTTATCGGTTCTACTCTGCCCACGATGGAATAGGGCTGGATAATGTTAATGAAACCACTTTAACATATAGGTATAATACCTAACATAATGATTGGTTTTCCTGAAGGAGTTGGCAGAGGTAAATACCTATTGAAGATTTGCCAGTAATATTTTTGATTTTAATGGACAATAGGTATAGGTACCTCTTTACGACTATGTTTTAATACCGCACCTACCTAAACAGTAAGTCTTAGTAGGTAAGGTTTGTAGTGGTTGGAGTGTACTTGGATGATTTTGAGGGTCCAAGCGTGTTCAGCCCCTTAGCTCTTCTATGAACCTGGTACTAGTGGCAAGCCCGACTTGAGCTTGACTGGGACTAAGCCTAGCTAACAAGCCGCTGGCCTATCTCTACCTGCGCCCTGCAGTATCGGGATTGTAGAATAGGAGTGAGGTATCCTCTACCTTTTAACGGTAAACAAGGTCGCGGTAGGTCCCCTATGCGATGGGTCGACCAAATTAAAACAGCCACTAAAAACATTCTATGAGTGTACCCGAAAGGCATCTGCACGCGAGGAGTGGCGACGGATAGTAAAGCGAGCTACGAATAAACCCTGAAATGACAATCACGACCACTCTGTCAAGAGTGCAACGACTAAGAAGAATGCCTGTCGTAGGAGGCGACTAAAAGAGAGAATAAACCGCGGGCGGCCATAGTGGGGGCTCTAGCCCACCAGCATTCGCGGTTCCATGAGAACGGTGAGCGTGGTAACCGCAGGTCGTTCTGGTATGCGCTGAGTCCCCGTGGACGAGCCTTATGGAGGCGAAATGCGTGGGGAGAACCGGAGCAATGTTTTTAGTGTACCCGTATCCGGGTCGTCCGTCACAGGTAGTGTTGCCAGGTGTCCCGATTTGCGCGGAACGTCCTCTTTTTAAAGGTCTGGGGACTCGTCTCTATTCCCAGCTGATCGGGACGTTCAATGTCCCGACAAATCAATCTTTATCATTATCTCAACCAAAAGATGTTTACGGCTAGACAAAATCCTGTCTAAAGATCAATCATCTTTGGGTCCCGAGGCTTTTGATAAATCAATTAATTAATTAATTGGCTTGCTTTTTACTGTCCCGATTTTTATTACTGGGTTCCGATTTCAAACAAATCGGACCTGCCAACCCTAGTCGCAGACGCTCAACGAGCAGAAGGATTGTTTGCAAGCTATGTTAATAATACGAGTATGTTAACGTAATGCACTTTTTGTTTTAAAATATATTTTTTTTAAATACGCTTACTCTCACCGCCCCACAGTAGGTATAAACCTGTGTCGTGGGTGCCGTTGTACACAAGCAACACATACAGAAACACCCAGACGAGAAACAAATAACTGTAAGCCATACAAATATTTGTCTTGGTGCGGGGATCAAACCCGCGACCCTTCGAATCAAACGGTCATCTCACACCGCTTCACTAATCGTGTCGTCAAAACTGTATGTGAGCTTTAAATTGGAATCACATAAACTGGGGTAACAATATAAATAAAAAAATAATAACACGTGATTGAACAACCCTTACTGGTGGTAGAGTTCCGAGAGGAGGAGCTCGAGGGCGTAGGCACTACCACATTAACCTAACCTATCTGCCGCTTAATGGTAGTGTTCGGCACTATCGTGTTTCGCTTACAATGTAATTATGGCTTGTTTTCCACCACGTTTATGTCATTCTAAATTAGAGCTCGAAAGAGATATCAGGATCAGATATCAAGATTAAAAAAATATTTCAAATAAAACAATATTTAGCACAAAAAATAATATATTTAATTTTATTTTATAACAAAGCTTTTTTACTAAAATATTCGCGACATTCCTATGTACTTGTAGACAACACATGCCTCGCATTTTAACATTTATCAGCAACAAACATTTTAAAACAGTTGAGATTTATTCCTTATGCCTAGATAAATATATAATGTTAGATATATGTAGGTATAACTATGAAAGACAAACTGAAAAGAACACGAAAGAAGATTTTACCACGATCACTCACATGAAATATACCTAAATAATATACTTTAAGTACAGAATTAGAAATAGTACCAAACATAAATATCTGTCGCCCAACATATTGAGACTGCGATTGGTAATTAAAATGACATCTAAGTAAGTAGTATAGTATCGGTGTAAAAATGAAAAAAGGCATGTTCCTATGTTTCGGGCATATATGTTGAAAATATGTCGAATGAGCGAATGACTAAACAGATATACAATGCGAATGTGGTTGCAGAGGCCCAGGAAGATCAAGACTGACCTACCATGACCAAATAGGTCGAGTCCTGTCTGATGGTGCGGTCAAGTCTTAGGAATCGGCGTGCATGTATGAAGAGAATGATGAAGGCAGATGAGGCACGGGAGGTGTGTCGGGACCGGGATATCTGGCGCTCCACACTCTCTGCCTACCCCGTTAGGGACCTGGCGTGAAGATACATACATAAATACATCTAAATAAGTGGCATCCTATCCATCAACGAACCAAAAGAAACTACAGTAGGTCATAAACAGCAAAAAATATCGAACATCGAGCCTACAATAGAGACAATCGGCTATTTTTGACTTCCTAGAGGGTTATCTCTGCTGCACACTGCCTACGTAAGCGCAGATCAGATAATCCTATATTGATCAAAACTTGATCATTAAGTCGACACACGTCATATGGGTAAGGTGTGAAAGAGATAACGCTCTATACACCTGAAATAAGCCGAAATCTCCTTCATAAGGTCTTTCTGTTTAATTTATAATTCTCAAATGAACTCTTTTGGATCCTCGCACGAGTCGAAAAGTCGGAATCTGGAAAACGCGAGAAATCCTAAATGAATTGGCACTGCACATTGTTTTTTAATTCAAGTGGAGTAGAGGAAATGTTTTGAATTGTTTGGTGTGCGAGGTGCTTTGATTCGTTCGCCTCGTTTGACAGGGACATGTTGATGGCTCCAATTAACAATGTCGGTTCATATTCTGCAACAACAGTACTTTTAAAAAGAGCAGCTTCAATGAATTTAAAAAATCCTGACGTTGTTAATTGGGATCATCGATGTGTGCGTTCACAGAAGACTGTTTTGCACAAGAGATATGATCTCTTGTTGATATCTTTTTTTTTTATCTACACTGCGCTACATCATTCGTGCAATCGTAGCTCCCATCCGTAGCCCGTAGCACGCAATAGACATCTCCCCATATAGAAGTTTCAGTTTCGTAAGACTTCATACGAAGCAATGACTATAATAATTATGGTTGGATAACACACCCCTAAAAAGTAGAAAAGGACATTTCTGGCGATAAGCAGCCATCATTAGCTATTTCGATCGAGCTTCGCTGATTCTCTCAAGCAAAGTCAGATATATATCTAGAACAAATCTTGACGAGCCAGTTGATCCACAACAGTGCGTAATGACCGTTTGAACTGAGGCTTCCACGTGATTATGCGGAACGAAGGTTTCAACTCGATCCTTTGTTTGTATAAACTATTGAGATTGTCGCCCGAAGGAGTTAGACGCAACCTCATTTTTACACACTAAGCACTCACTTTCCTTCACACAGAACAGTAATCTGTGCGTCTCATATGCTCCAGCGGAGTGCCGTGGCATATTGTGGAATGTAACGAGATGCCGTAGTATCTTGGGGCTTGCTGCGAGGTACCACGGCATGCCAAAGTATCCTGAAACACGTTTCGACTTATTCGGCACCCAAATTTATACTACATATTGTTATCTACATATTATCTTTGAAATAAGGTCGAAAATCAGTTGTCCAAAATCCTTTACGAGGTCCGTGGTCGTCGCGCGTTCTACCCTAATACCGGTAGGTAAAATATCTTAGGGTTGGCTTTTGTTCAGGGGTGGACGTATTTCGGCGGATAAGATGATGAATTGTAAAAAAGTCTTCTAAGTTCACTTTTAATATGTAGGAAACTACTTTTTGTATCTTACTTTTTTTCTTTTAGTTATTTTATCTTTATTAACAAAATAGCTGAGCATAGTCACATTCACACGTGACCTTCTTTTGCATTTAAAACGGTTTTCAATTAAATGTACTGGTATTTAAAATTGTAACCACAAATTATCCTTGCAGGATACAAGCCAGACATTACCAATGACCTCAGGTTTTCAACAAACCGCAATGTAATTAAGAAAGGTATCTTTTTGCGTGTTGAAGTCAATACTAAAATTACGAAATAATTTATATTTGGCTGACTCCAGCTTGCTAGATATCCGGGATGCTGGTTAGCCAAATAATTATTTTTTAGTATTGTACACCTATATGAGTACTAGCGGCCCGCAGCGGCTTCGCACGGGTGCAAATTATGTACTAATATAGTATTGCGACTATAAATTGAGATGTAAGTTATCCTATCTTTCAAGTTGGATCAAACTGCACACGGTGCGTAGTTTGATTCAAATCGATTAAGTAGTTTAGGAGTCCATTTCGTGCAAACAACGTGACGCATAATTAATATATTATGTATGTATCTTCACGCGAAATCCCTTACGGGGTAGGCAAAGAGTGTGGAGCGCCAGATACGCCGGTAAGACACACCTTCTGTGCTTCTTCTACATTCACCATTTCTTTCATACATGCACGCCGATTTCTAAGACTTTTGACCCCACCCTCAGACAGTACTCGACCTATTTGCTCATGGTCGGTCAGTCTTGGTCTTCCTGGGCCTCTGCAACCATCCACATTCGTATTGTATGTCTGTTTAGTCATTCGTTCATTCGACATTCTTTCTATTTGCCCGAACCATCGGAGCATGCTTTATTTCATTCTTACACCAATACTCTCATTCACACAAAGCCTCTTTCTCTTACATCTTTCCATTACGAATGCGATCGGTGAGAAGGATCTCATCTTGACCGCGTTTAATCTACTTTCATGCTCTCTCTTCAAACATTATTTTTATCAAATTTCATACATACAAACACGTCTTGTGTGGCTTGTGGTAAATAATATAATGTAACTTATCGGTAATAGAAATATCGATATGTTTGCCTACGTTAAACCGGTAGGTATACTTGGATTAACCAATGCAGAGGATTTTCAGTAGTGTTTGATAAGTTACTCCATAATTGTCATAGACCCATTACCTGCTAGCTACACGGGATTTAAAAATGTATCTTATAAAATATTTGTGAATTCTGACTGCTTCAACTTTGGTGAGATTAAAGCAAAAAAGAACATAAAAGTCCCACGAGTAACACACAGAAAGAAAAATGCATGACCTTATAAAAATGCAACCTTTTTCCTTTTCGTAGAGAGAAAAATAAGATGATAGTATACCCACTCTGCGGTTTGGTTAAATAACTATATTATTATAAATAATGAAGTATAACTATGATAATGATTTGCAACTTCAGAAGAATGACTAAAATAATTGTATGCACTTACCTACTTACCGTTTTTGTTTGTTTTTCCTGTTTTTTCAAGCTTTGTTACCTATATAAACCACAAATATAATTTGAGCGACAGAAATATTAAATTAAATACCATAACCATAAATTATATAGAGTTGATTGAAATGATAATAGGTATTTTTTAACTTAATGCCTGTCGTAAACTGTTTATTACTAATTAAAATCTAAAGCTATGCCTTATTTTAATGGCAGTATTTTCATTATCTTAAAACTAGGATAAATATTATTAATTTTAACACAGTTTATAAATGCTTTTTAGTATAAGAGTATATATAGCCACTGACTTCTAAATATTACGGATAGCTAGAAATAGATGAGTAAACGGTCCTGTAGACAAGTTGACCAGCTTCAACTGATAATGATATACTTAAAATACGGAGGAAAAGTATGGTAAATAGGTAAATTCTAAATCTTCATCATGTAGGGCCAGCTTCACAGACCACAACTACGACTTTACTTTGAGCAAAGTAGGTACACTTATGGTGAGATTCACAAACTGCACTACGACTTTACTCTGAGCAAAGTATGCTTAGAACTGTCTAAACGTATACTTTACTGACAGTTCTAAGCATACTTTGCTCAAAGTAAAGTCGTAGTGCGGTCTGTGAAGCTCACCTTTAGAGCTGCCAAAACTGATACTTTACTGACAGTTCTATGCATACTTTGCTCAAAGTAAAGTCGTAGTGCGGTCTGTGAATCTCACCCTAAGGGTGCTTATCCACCAGAGATGTGCTATTCTATGTTTCTATGGATGCGTTTGATATCCACAAATCATATTCATTGCTGCACATACCTACTTAAAACACACTGCACTGTGTACCAATGAATATGATTGGTGGATATCAAACGCATCCCCATAGCATAGCTGCATAGCACATCTCTGGTGGAAAAGCACCCTCAGAGCAAGATTTACAGACCGTATTACGGCTTTACTTTGACCTGGAGACAAACTTTCAACGTTTATTCTGTTTCACAGGCGTGTTATATTCTTATTTTACTGCACTGTGCTTATTCTTTACTTAGTAAATATAGGCTACCCAAAGTAATGTTATTTTGGATACGTTTGTGAAACGAAATAAGCAAAAGTTCGACTCCAACTCAAAGTTTAGTCTTAACGACGATAACTTACCATTTGCTTCGTTTTCTACAGTCAAAAAAAATTGTAGCTAGTCAATTTAGATAAGAGAGCTGGATACATCTAACTATTATGTTATTCATCGTTTTTAATCAATTCATAAAAATCAATCGCTAGAAACTGCTAAAGGCAAGATTTCACATGAAAAAAAAAAAGATCCAAGCGAATTGAGAACCTCCTTCTTTTTTTGAAGTCGGTTAAATATAATATTCTAAGAAATATTCACTCAACTTTATTATCTAATGGAAACTTTCCCGAACAGAAAATTTCCTTAACAATTTTCTTCTTGAAATAAAACTAGTTTTCGGATTTATCTCGCGTACTTATATTAAACTAAAATGATTATTTAAATCGAACCCGACGTTTCGGTCGCTTTTCAGCTTCCGTGGTCTCGGGCAGACTGAGGTGGTATATGTCTGACAGCAGTTTGAAAAATTATTATGTGCAGTTAACTATCTACCTCCACCATTTATTTTAGTTTAATATACGCGAGATAAATCCGAAAACTAGTTTTATTTCAATGAGTGCAGCTCGCGAAAGCCTAGGAATTTTCTTCTTGGTAATTTAAAATACGATAAATAACAACATAGTATCTACTAACATCGTATAATACAAATAATTATATTTTTTAATACTATGATACTATAATCACTTGCCGTAAATATAACTTCATAATTTTACATATCAACTGAATTATAACACTATTAAGATATATTGGTTAATATAATAATAATGCAATCATACAATAATACGTTGAATTTAATTAACAGTTTCTTATTCCTTTAGTCTGAGTTAACAGTAAGCTTAAAAATATTGATATCCATTCCACACTTCAAAAAGACGTGTTAACAGCTTAGATTTTTACAGTTATACGCTATGAGTTCCACAATTGAGCATAGATTTTGCATTTAAAATCTTTACATAATAAGGATGTATTCTAAAAACAATCAGAAGGTACACAAGGTACTTATGTACTCAGTATGGAATGGAAATAAAATATAGTAAAATAATGCGACTAAAATATATCATTTAACTACTACTATGATTTATTTTATAGAGGTATGATATGATACCTTTTCTATTCTAACACATTGCCTCACTATCCGCTTTCATATTTTGAAAAATATTACATTCTTAATAATTATTGAATATATTTAATGTATATTGCGAAGCCTACGTATTTTGAAGTGATATTTATATTTATTATTAATGAGTAGTTTACAAAACGAACTTAACGATTTAACATTTTTCTAGTTATTTTTCCATACATGAACTACAAAATTTTCTATTTAAAATAACAAAACGTATAAGAATATTTTTGTGCTTAACAACGATATGAATAGATAAAAGTAAATACAGAAATAGTTATACAGTAGTAATAGTTGAATAGTCTAAAATATAAAAAAGACATCCAAAATCTGAGTGCATAATTAGAATTATGATATGTTTCAATTTTGTGTCTAAGGATATTACGAAAGTTAAGTATAAGGAAATTGGTAAAAACTGCCAAAATCACAAATACACTCACTGTTATATACAACGTGATTAATTGATAGTATAATAACTTTTGATTTCACAATGTTTTACGATTTAATTATTAAGACTGAATAAAATTAAACCAATCAATCTAGTGTAATATTATAAACAATTAAAATACAGAGTAACACTGAACCGAATACTGACATATCATTTAAACTTGAGCATAAAGATTTTATAAATGTGAAACTAATAGGTACCAAGCGTAGATACCTACCTAATAAGTACGCCGGCATATCTGATGAACATAGAATAACTAATCATCTCTTTCAGAAATTGGTCAAGCTATTTAAGATGATAGCATAAAGTTACAAGTTACCGGTAGACGAGGCACGAGAGGTTTGTCAGAACCGGGATGTCTGGCGCTCTACACTCTCTGCCTACCCCGTTAGGGACCTGGCGTGAAGATACATACATACAAGTTACCATAAATATAATATGTGTCATTTATAATGACCGAAAGAGAATTGGAACAGATTCTTGCAAGTCAATGGCAAGTTAATTACGAATATTTTCTTTATTTCTGATCCTATCTAAATATTTACGGAAATGTCGCTACTTGTCTCATCTAGTAAAGAAGAAGAATTGAAAAGAAGAACCACAAACATGAAGCAGATGAAGACAACAAAATGTAAATACTGAAGAAAAAAAAAAGAAAAACATGGGCAGATAATATTTAGGAAAAAAATCCTGGCAATAAAAAACTAACTTTTGATAATAAAAATATCAGCGTAATACCAGTTATTAATGGTAGATGGACAAATGTTCTTCGGATGTATATAATATTAAGCGAGTATTTACTAGCTGACTAGCTCCATTGCTCAGACTAGATTTTTTTTAAGCTGTCGTTTAATGTGTAAATTGATAAGTGTTCTTAAAAATGAACGTTCTTAATCAAATTAACGATATTTTGTAACAATAATATAAAACTATTACTTTAAAATTAACAATGTACGTGTCTTACGGGAAGCACTACGCAGGTACGTCTAATTACATATGACACTCTATTTCAACATTTAACACATACAATGGCATATTCTCATTTTATTGCACATCCATTCGAATTCAACTATACCACGTAACATACAATTACTTGTTTTATATTATTTCGCATTAACACATGCTTGTGAAATATATTTTATTTTAAAGAAAAATGGAAAGAATTTTTTTTTTTTGGCGCCATCTATTGCCTAACTAGCATAGTTAGGCAATAGATGGCGCTGCAGCTACCATAAAGCAATGCAATAAATGTGAAGGAAAGATTTGATAAATCGGGCAGGACTTCAGTAGCTCAATTGGAAAAGCGGCTGGACTAGATTCCCAGTAGGCCGCGAGTTCAAGTCTCGCCTGAAATCAAATTTTTCTTTCCATTTTTCTTTAAAATAAAATATACAATTACTTATTCTAAAAGCGTGCTTACAAATATTGCGATTAAAGTATTACTATTGTATGAATACTTGTTCCAGTACCTATCGATATGAGTTTATTGTTACCTTACTTTAAGAGATTATTATAACATTTTTATAGGATATGCTGAATTGTAATATGTATTGATTATATAATGTAACCACATGTAACAATCACTTGTTAAAAGCGTTAGTAACATTGTATCATTTGTATTCTAAAACTAATATAGTTATCAGATATGCCACGATAATTAATGTATGATGGTTAGAATGGGTGGATTAAATACAATGAACATTAATTATACCTACTCTACGAAATATTTATGTTTAACTTAGTCATTATAACTTTAGCTGACTCAGCTTTTGACTATGCTAATATTTTTTTATATCGCATGAGTTTAATTTGCGGAAGTTTTGTTACAAAATACCTTTAAAACGACACAAAGCAAATGATGACACTAAACATTCAACACAGGGGACGAGTACTTAGTACTAAACACGAATCTTAAAATACACTAAATAAACAGTCCAACGAACATAGCGCAAAATAAACGAGTACTCGTCTCACTAATCGCCGCTAGCGTAACTTGACATCAAATCTTTACCGCGTCCTGGAAAGCGATAGCTAATCGTCGAATCTTCTCGAATTATAAAAATCGCTCTCGTGATCGAAATCAGAATCGATTTGACATCAAATAGTTGCAAAGAATTGCAATAACAACTGAAAGCAACATCGATTTACATAAGGTTGAAAATATTTTCCTCCGTTTGTTTGAAGATCGTAATAATCGATACGGATACGATCACGAGAGAGTTCCACGATCGTGTATCGATGAAGAATGGTAAAGATAGATCAGTCACCGTCTTCTGAAGTTAGCGACGTCTCGACCGCTGGCGGTCGGTGAAAGAGCTCCTCATTTATTTGCGCACCCCGCGCTATGGATCCACCTCATGGCAAACCTCCATGTAGTCGGGGTCATGCATGATGTCCTTGATCATGTCCTTCAGCATTGTGTACCGCGGGAACATTGGGTACACCTTTGAACTGCCATACTCCGACTGGAACAGTTAAAATTTACATACTTAGATGGTACCTATTCTGTAAATGTTCGAAATTATTGTTGTAAAATAAATATAATGTTAATTTTTACATTATAACATGCAACTATTCTATTCTACACTGGAACATCGTCATTTTGAACTATTGATCAATGTTAGTAAACAACGCTTTGGCAGGTCACACTCATAACCACACCACCGTGATTTTCTATCAATTTGGGAACACAATTGCTGCACTAGTACCGGGACTAAATAGATTTAAATTTTATCGTAATTTACTAGCTTACCCGGCAAACTTCGTATTACCTCAGAATGAAATAATGCGTCAAAGGTTTGATAGATACGGACTTTTAGTATGGCAAAATGAAATTGTGGTTTTTACTATTTCCCTTCAATTTCTTCATATTTTCTTATCTTTTAAACCTTCCCTGGACTTCCAAAAATCATTCAAAACCATAATGAGCCAAATTGGTTTAGCCGTTCTTGAGTTTTAGCGAGATTAACGAACAGCAACTGATTATTATATTTATATGTATAGATAGAAAAATGGATTGGTAATTTGGCTTATGAAGACATTTCTTCATTGCATGTGTTGGATATTCATTGATCATTCATATATCCATCACAAGAGTAGGGAATGACATGCGAGAATTTAAAAACTAAAGGCTGTTTTTTTCTTAAAAAATAAAAAATAATATTACTATTTATCGTACGCATGTTTTTATGTATTATCAGTATAATATGTTATTAATATGGATTTAGAAGTCATCTACGTATTGTGTATGCACTAGGACTATTTGCCCCCTAACCTACTGAACCAATTTAGTTATCACGTTAGCAAGCATTATAAAGCACTATTTATCCCCATTTAAATCATACCAAAAATGAAAACACCGTGAATAAATCACCGTTAATATACTTTGGCAACAACACATTTTAACATCAGCTAAATATAACCATTAGCTTGGTCGTTATTATGCTCTAAAAATAACATTTTGTAACAATAAGATACTACATTATTAATAATACATACATCACCGATATCGAGTGAGCCATTATGATCGTTAAAACAATGGCAAGCAATTGTTGTTTGGTATGTTATGTGAATATAATTAACATTAAACTGTAATCGAAACACGTCATAGTCATGTCGGACCTAAGGACACGGATTAATTTCGCTCGAATCTAGGGCCCGATGTCCTTAATTGAATGTCGTTGAATGCCTGAGTACTATGCAGGAATGTTAGGGGCCTTCAATTATATCACGGAATCTTGCTCTTCAATATTATCGACTATGATTAATGTCAGCTGTTTAAGTGCCGTACTAAATATTTCATATGATACAAAATTGTTATGAACTGATTATTAAAGGTATTAAAAGAACTTGTGTCGAGTAGTAAGATTTTTTTTTAACGATCACTGCATAAAACATGTCATCGGTGTGTAATAGACTCGTAGGCGAGGGAATGTGATGGCCCCACCACGGCCATCATGGCCAGCCAACGATTCCTTCAATAAGGTATAATAATATGTCCCCAGACGTTTCACGTTTGTGCGGACCTTTCGTCCAACAGTGTATGTCTTTCGGCAGAAATGGAAAAGCATTGAAAGTATTTTAAGGGTTCCGTACCTAAAAAGGAAAAAAGGAACCCTTATAGGATCACTCGTGCGTCTGTCTGTCTGTCTGTCCGTCTGTCACAGCCAATTTCCTCCGAAACAACTCGACCGATTGAGTTGAAATTCGATGATTAATGTAAATTGGTGACCCAAAGATGAACAAGTCAAGTAAAATAATAAATTTTAAACAGGAGGGCCACTTTCGGGGGGTAAATCAGAAAATTAAAAAATAATAATTCGTAAACTGTGTCGTGTGACATATCAAATGAAAGAGGTTGTTGTCAGCATCTCAGATATATTTTTTTAATAATTTTTGCATAAACAAATTTGAAGTTATTTAATAAAAACGACGAAAATTGCCCATTCTTCCCCCCTATCTCCGAAACTACTGAACTTAAAATTTTGAAAAAAATGTAGAAAATAGTTCTTTGTATAGATATAGATTACTGGAAAACCTATAAGAAGTATGTACGGAACCCTCACCACGCGAGTCGAACTCGCACTTGTCCGGTTTTTTTTGTTGAGCTCTCGACACGTGTTCCTTGAGAAAAGTCCATGAAATAGTTCTTACCGTCACTGTGGTTCCATTAGTGGTTATAAAAATAGAAGTTTTAATATGTTCATACTTTCTTCCAATGCATACAAAATTTAGTTAAACTTGAAAATAAAGCCTCGGTAGCCTAATGGTAGCAGGCCACTACTACTACGCTGAGGTCCTGGTTCGATGCCCGGGTAAGAGGTTATCAGAGATAATGGTGTAAAGTCCTTTATCTCTGGTTCTATTGGGATTTTTCCATTTTCTGGTAATTTCCCAGTACCTCGAAGTTTGGTAATGTGCCCGGAGATGTTAACAGGCTCGCCACCTGTTACATGGGCCAAAAACGTAACCGGCGAATCGTGGGTGTTTGTATTTATGCTTGAATGCATGCATTTACCTCTGCCTACCCCTTCGGGGATTACAGGCGTGAAGTTACGTTTTTGAAAATAAAGCTTGAAACTGATGATAATGATGCAGATATCTTTGATTGGCATCGTTCTCATACAAATTTACGGGTGGTAGAGTTATAGTGATGGAGCTCGAGGGATCATTCCCTATTCCTTATTAATGGTGGTGTGTGTTCCGGTTAGATGGCGTAATGTAACTATTGCCCATAATTTCTGCACAGGGGCAAAACATTAAGCTTCAGGAGTGGTAACGCGTCTACATTTTGATCTAAGTAATTTTTGCTTGGCTGTCTATAGGCTACAGTATTCGCTTACCATCAATGTGAACTGCTGGAACTGCATCCTTATTTTCCACTATAAAAACATTAAATATACACAACAGTTTTTCGGATATTTACTTTTAGTTCCCTGATGAGATTCCTCAGGCCCGTGTATTTCTTCAAGAGACGATACAGATCATTTGTCATTTGGGTGTTCTCAGTCTCAATCTGCGATGTTGTCATATCTGCAATAATTTATCACAATAGAATTAATATTGTTTATTCAGGCAAGTTGATAACTGCCTCAGTAGCCTAGTGGTAGCAGGGCACTACTACAACGCTGGGGTTTGATTCCCGGGTAAGGGGTTATCAGAGATAATGGTATAAAGTCCTTTATCTCTGGTTCTCTTGAGATTTTTCCATTTTCTGGAAATTACCCAGTACCTCGAAATTTGGTAATGTGCCCGCAGATGTCAACAGGCTCGCCACCTGTTACATGCGCCAAAACGTAACCGGCGAATTGTGGGTGTTTGCATGTACGCTTGAATGCATGCATTTACCTCTGCCTACCCCTTCGGTGATTACAGGCGTGATATTTCGTTTTTGGTACAGACGTCTATTGTATTACTTTTAAAATTTTCGCATTCCACACTCAATACACTTTTCATGATAAGAGACGCTTGTATGTAAGCTTTTTTCCTCCTTTATGTGTATTTGTTCTCTCATTTTACAAATATGATTGGATTGATAGTTTCTTTGATCTATACCGACACTGGGTTCAAGGGTTTTGGATCCAAAACGACTTAAATTTCATCACGTATATCTGCACTGGCTATTCACAGCAAACACACCTACAACCTTGACAGATTCCACGACAATGTTCTCTATTCTAATTACAGTTTGTGAATTACAGCAAAACTCCGTCACAGCACGGTTCGTCGGGGGCTTAACTCATTTTATTGTTTGTACTTAATTCGTGCTAGGGCTGGCTTCCCGGGACCGCAGAGCTTAATTTGGAGTTGGGTATCAAGGCGATTTAGAGGCCGTAGACAGATTCCAGCTGTGTTGCGCAACTATCTCCTTAAAGACTCGGGAGAAGGTAATTCTATGTGAAATATTTGAAAACTTCCTTTCCGGTACCGTATTATCAGTCTCACAGCCTTGAGAGAGCATGCCCTTTGTTCTATATTAGAAGAATGAATTTATCATTTGATGTAATATTTTCACTTAAATATCCCCCTTACAAAAAGGTTTTCGATATCGAGTTGGTGTGATGTAAAAAATCATAATTTTGTTCAAAGTTCAAAATTTAAACTCAAAACTGTATTTAAAATCTGCATGATTATTGAATTGGGAATCTTTTTCGGAAATTGACGAAGTAGGTGCAATCGTACAAAGAGCGAAAATATGAGTGACAACTAAAAATATTGATAAAGAAATAATGTTCAATATGCGTGGGAATAATATTCAAATAATATATTTATATACATATAAAAATAAATATACATAAGATATAATACATATTTATAATAGGTATGTACCTATAAATAATTACGTAACTGGTAAAGATTGATAGGTAATTAAGAAACATACTAATATCATATTTAAGATATAATATTGTGAAGATTTGATAAAATACTATAAATTTATGCATCCCGGAGAATCGGATTATTCACAGGAATAAACCTGAAATAAGCACTGTAGCAATATAGAAAGAAAGCGGTCATAGACTTAATAAAATGTTTAATATTAAAAAGACTAAAGGAAAAATTGGAATAAAGGAAAGAGAACATTTACTTTGGATAAGATTCAAACGTAAGTACATCCAGATCAATACTCTAAAGGACGATAACCGGATATCGACACAGCTAAAGTGTATTAGCCCCTACATTTTTACTGAAACAATCTTGTGTATAGCTTATTTCCTGTTGATCTTTGTAATTTGCTTGTTGAATACAACATAACTGAGTTACAAAGAATGCGCACGAAAAAACATTATAAGTCTTTTCATTTTATTTTCTAAGGAGAACAAACAGTTTTAAATCTAGATTAGTACATGTATTTGTTAATTATTAATACACCATTTGTGTATAAGAGTTTAATATTTAAAGAATTTAGATTAAAATTCAAATATCAGGCGAGTGAGGTTATATAACGTTGTAGGTTTACTTTATTATATCTGCTTGCGATAAGTTTATTATTATCAACAATAAAGAGATGATCTTCGATATAAAAAGCGCACAGAATTTTAGAATCCATTTAAAAAAATTAGGCCCAAATCGTGGAATCGAGTACAAAAGCTATACGCCGCTGCATCCAAAGCAGAATGTAATTAGAAAGACAACTTGTACGACGAACGAAGTCGGAACGTGAGGATTTTTCTTTGTCAACATTACAGAGACCCAAGAGCTGGCATCCAGCCAGGGTGATGGCGTTTAATTGTATGGCTACTTCGTTCACAACATAATGTTTTCGAGGCTCAAGCTTAGGAGATGTTTTTATTTGAAAGGTAGCAAACCGTATGTTGAAGAATACGGATAAATAAATAATAATTATGAAATTGGTGAAATTCGAATTGGATGCAAAGAATTGCATATTGAAGAAGGTTTACGTACCTACGCACAAAATTCATAGGTACAATACTTACCTTAAAAGAAGGTCTTTGCCGTTTGCTGTGATACATACGAGTATCAATGTTAAAATGTTTTATCAATCTATACTAATAGTGATTAGAAATAAAAACGGGTTCAGAAATAAAAAAATACCATTGAGTCTCTCTATTCGTTCACGTTTGTCAGCAGCTTCCTCCGCCAGCCTGGACGACGTTTTGACACCTTCTCCGGACTTCTGAGTCTTCTCCATGATGGCGCATGCACGAAGAACAAACGCAGGTACCGTTTCAGCTTTTTCCTGGCGAGGAATTTCCACCAGCGACCAGTATTGCGTTTCTAGACGAATCACATCCTGAAAGTAGAAATTATTGTTTTGCACAGTTATCGATTATTAATTCGGTAAGTGGTAAACATGAATATTTTCCGTGCTTTGGAGGGCACGTTAAGCCGTCGGTCACGGTTGCTATCGATAGATAGCAGTCGTTAAACCTTGTCGGAAGTCTTATGGGTGGTTTGAAAACATTTAACAGCGGGTTGGCCACTAACCCGTATCTCCACCAACCCGCATTGGAACAGCGTGGTGGAGTAAGTTCCATGCCTCCCCCAAATAAAAGGGGAGAGACTCATGCCCAGCAGTTGGACGTATAATGGGTTGCCATTATTTTAAACATGAATATAGTTCATACTGATGGTACTTCAATATACTGCAGCTTATAGATAGCTACATAAAATCGTAGGTCAAAAGTGCGGTGTAGTGTTTGCTTGTGTACGGACGTTCCACACTGCACGAAATAATTATTATTTCGCAAGTTGCGCGGCTGTAGCCGCTGCACGTCAACCTCCCTATGAGTACCGAAAAACTTGTAGCGAATGAACTCTTGGCGTTTATTCAGCATGCCATTGATACGATGGATGAAGTTAGCATTATACATATTTGTAAATCGAACTTCAAAGAAGATGAAGTTTGCTCGGGTAAGGTGCTTCTCTACCAGACGCTCGGCAAGATCGACACGATGCCGTCCCGCAGGAGGGATGAAAAAGGGGAACGTAGTCTCCAAGACATCATCACCTTACTAAAGGAGGTCTCGCTGCTAGAGCTCTTCTTTCGCGCTCAATATCTACCTGATCCTTAAGTTGCTCCGTAACATAATGACCAAGATATTTATACTGGTTTACTCTTTTCAATGTGAATCCATTTAGAGTAATGATTGGTTCATATTGAACCTGATTATGGGGGCTCTTGAAGATCAGATACTCAGTCTTTTTTACATTATATTTTAAGCCATGCTTAGTCGCGTATTTTTGACACACCTGTAACAAGTCTCTGATAGAACCAGCCGTGGGGCCCAGCAGCACCATGTCATCGGCGTAACTTATGTTGTTGACATAGGTACCGTCTATCCAACAGACGATAGGTATGTTGCTGAGCTCCATGATCAGTTCATTCATATACAGGTTGAAGAGCCGTGATGACGTCACCCCCCCTTGCCGCCACACTCCAACCTATATGGGTCAGACAGTTCCTTGTCCCACTTAACACTATTCACTTGATTGGCATACCAAAATCGCAATATACTTATTAACTCCGGTTGCACACCTGATCTCTCCAATTTCCCCCAGAGCACATCGTATGATACTGAATCGAAGGCTTTGGAGATATGGAGAAAACAGGCATACACCGGTGTTTTCTTACTCGTATAATATTGGACAGCCTGTTTGAGGCTTAATATCGCGGTTTCAGTAGAGAGTCCGGGTTGAAACCCAAACTGCGCATCGCTTAACTTGATAATTTCACTCAACTTCTTATCTATCAGACTATCCAATATTTTTGCCATAATGGTCGCAAGTGATATAGGCCTATAATTAGACTGAACTGATATGTCACCGGTTTTATTTTTTACAAAGGGGACCACAACAGTCGAGATTTCTTTTGGCGTATTATAGCCCGCGACACTCACCGGAAGACTCGGCTGAACATTCAGTTTCGAAGTGGTTTTCCAAAATTTGACAAAATTATTCTCAGTTCTGTGAGTCGATATGATATCCATTTTTATTTCGTCTTGGTGGTTTTGGCACCATTTTAGACGACTTTTAAATATTTCAATCGAGCCTCACAGTGTGCATAACGAACGTGCCTATTCCATCCCGCTATAGGCCGTTTTCTTCCATTTTTATAATCCCCATATGACAAATTTGCGGCTTGAGAGAGAATTTCAATAACACTTTTATACATACTGTCCAAGATATGTCTATGTTCTGGGTCTGCACAACTTTTTCCTGCACATGACACAAAATGCTCAGGAAAGCTGATATCCCTGAGTTGTATATTACATTTATCACGATAGCTGCTAATTTGTGTATCTGTTCTGTGACCCCAAAGTATTCTATTACATAATTTAACATTAGAAGATAGTTTTTGAACCACTAAATTCAAATCACACTCCATAATAAGCGGCAGATGGTCAGACCAGTAGACATTATGATTAATGCTAACATCAATAACAGTCTGCCACGCAGATTGAGTAACTAAACAGTGGTCGAGCCATCGCAGACTGCCATTGATGTCACTTCTATAGGTAAATGTGTCTGAATTTATACCTAATTTATGAACATCAACAATCAAATAGTACTAAGTACTTTTTTTTGTTCATGTATGATAGTAAAAATGTGAGAAAAACAAATTTGTTTGTTCACAGTAATTTTACTCGTAATTTAGTATAACGTACTGTAAGTAGTTACTACTTACTCGTTACTAATAATTTTACTTAGTATTTTAATAAGTTTGCTGGTAGTTAGGTATATCATTAACTTGATAATGAGTAAAGTTGGAAAGAAACCAATTTGATGTCAGACTATCTACATGCAGGCTGAGGGTTGAACCCGCAAGAATTTATTTAAAAACTAGCTGTGCCCGCGACTTTGTCCACGTGAGAAAAAATATGAATGTTCAGTATCTATCCAGACAAAGTCGTGGGCGTTAGTATAAAAGTAGCCTAAGTTACTCCTTATTACATCAGCTATCTGCCAGTGAAAGTCCCGTCAAAATCGGAGACACTCAAATTCTATTTATTTGTATGTGGGTATGTATATATCGGCAGGAGGGCCTTCTCCAGTCAGGACATGTGGGTAGTATTGTGGGCGTGTCTTTTCATAAGCCGACATGTTACTCGTGTTTGTGGGCATCTGTAGGTGGGTACTCGAGCGGATGATGAAATAAAGCACAGGTTGGCAGAATAAAGTTGTATATTGCCAAGGATCCGCCCATTCGATTACTTCCGGCAGGGAAGAACGGGCAAGAAACCCTTCGGACCGGGCAACCATATTTATCAGGATACGATACTACTACTATCACAAGTTCAGGACTACCCGCTTTATATCACTTTAATATCACTGACGTTCACTTTTCTAACTGGCAGCATAACTGCCTTACAATAATTCGATTCAACTGTGTGACTGTGACTGATCGACTGTTACTCTATGACTCAACGTCATGAACTATTTTCTAGCCTTTATAAACCCGATATCGGCTAGTAACTATCCCCTCTAAGATAACAATTTCAAGAACCTACGCCGACAGTGGCGCCACCTAGAATTCTCTATTGAACAATCTACCCTAGTCATAATTAGGTTACGTCTCCGATAAACTAGATGGCGCTGGTAGTCACATTTAGGTTCCACTCCGACACGGCCATACTGACAATTCGCACGTCCTCGTGCGATGCGATTACCTGTAACAAGGAAACATCTCTGAGAGTATGATAGTTCAATCGGCCTTTATTGGCCCAACTATGATGTAATTAATTCGCCGTTGTACCTACTCGTCATTGTCAACCACTAAAGTGAGGTATTGCTTTTAAGCCCAACCAGGCTCATACTGACAGCCTGGTAACAAAAGAGAACAAAAACAGGCAGTAACCGTATTTAGCTCGGCCTACCTGACATTACTAGAATCGATCTCAAGTTATCACTACCACAAATCATCTTGTGCTTTTCTCGGCATCTCAGATAACTAGTAACGCTTTAAACAAATTATTCACTCCCTCACAAAGAGACAAAACATTTTGAGATCAAGTATCATTGACAGACTTCATCTTAATAAAATCTCATCACAACGTAATTTACATTATCGAACAAATTAACACAGGTGTCTCGTTCATGGCCAACAACTCAACAACCAGCACTTCCCTCCAGGAATGCCAAATCATCTCGTATTCCACCCAGAGTCAACACACTGATACTCTGGCATAGTCACGAAACCCGTGAAGCAAGAACCTGTACACACATGTTCACACACAACGTTTTCAATATTCGTCACATCATATCAATTGGTACTTGAGTCTCAATGTCCGCTACCTAATCATAAGAATCTGTTTAGCCCACAATAGCAGGTAAGATTCCTACAGCATTAAGATGAACAGTGATGATCGTTACCCACAAAAGCAGGAAAGACCACATAACAGTGATAGTCGTCACCCACTAAAGCAGGAGAGACCACACTTATTAAATCACAAGGATCCTATAATTTCTTCCCGTAATTACCCACAGGTGAAACCATTATCAACTTTACCGTTTGACTAACTTTTTCAAACTATCTACCCCAATAGAGGGAATGAAATTAGCCATTTTCTAAACTTAACCATGTGTTAGGTTAAATTTCAACTCTAGGCATAGGATAACATTGAAAACATTTTCAACGGGAAATGCCACAAATTGGTGATTTGTACCGATTCACCATGACCTGGGAATTGAACCCATTCGTCAGCTATTGCGAGGTCATAACAAAATGAAAACGACTCACCAAATGTAGAATGCATGTCCGATTGAAGTGTTGAAATCTGCTCATCGCTCTCCAGCTTAGTGAATGCGGCGGTATGGTTACATTACCATGATCCAATCTGCAGTGGTATGCACACCACAACTTCTGCTGCAAACTTGAACTTCCAGCCAAGTATATTGGCAAAGTAGTGTACCATGCAATCACAGCACTACGGTGTTAAGTCTCCATTGTAGTTTCAAATCCCAGTACTTTGTTTGGTTTTCTAGGTTAACCACTTTTGGTTGGCACTGGACTACCTCATTCTTTCTGTGGCCAGTGCGGTCCACCCAGCCAGGTGAGACCCATAAGGGAGGCCCAGCTGAGGCGACCAGCGAACTCGGCAGCAATTGTTTGAACGATTTGATGCTCTTTGAAATTTGACACTTTTTTTTTTTTTTCAGTTGAGGGTAGATCGTCAACTTGTTGATCCAAGAAGAAATAACCATTGATTCTTTATGGCGCAAGATAACGTCACTTTCCGCTATGCATATTTTCATCATATTTTCGCTCGAGTGAATCCCACTTCTGATATCGGCAGGAGGGCCTTCTCCAGTCAGGACATGTGGGTAGTATTGTGGGCGTGTCTTTCCATAAGCCGACATGTTACTCGTGTTTGTGGGCATCTGTAGGTGGGTACTCGAGCGGATGATGAAATAAAGCACAGGTTGGCAGAATAAAGTTGTATATTGCCAAGGATCCGCCCATTCGATTACTTCCGGCAGGGAAGAACGGGCAAGAAACCCTTCGGACCGGGCAACCATATTTATCAGGATACGATACTACTACTATCACAAGTTCAGGACTACCCGCTTTATATCACTTTAATATCACTGACGTTCACTTTTCTAACTGGCAGCATAACTGCCTTACAATAATTCATCAGCTACCTACCCGTGGAAGTCCCGTCAAAGTCGGATACACTCCAATTCTACTTATTTGTATGTAGGTATGTATGTATGTATGGATGTATGGAGAAAAAAGTCCCGTCAAAATCGGTCCAGCCGTTCCCAAGATTAGCCCCGCCAAACAGACAGACAGACAGACAAAAATCATAAAAAATATTATTAATAAGCGGTTATTTTAATATTACAAACAGATACTCCAATTTTATTTATTTGTATAGATTTATTATTATGGAAGGTAATATACAACATAAGATCTAAAAATTCTGTGAAAATTTAAGGGTCTACTTGCTACCGTTAATATCGAGCAAAAAATATACGAAAAAAAACACGTGTATTGTATGCCCCCTTGGACCCCTTAACATTTTCATTTTCTTATTTTTTGTAATTAATTTTGTTTTTATAGCGGTAACAGAAATACATAATTTATGAAAATATTCGCTTTCTAGCTATCACTATTTATGAGATAGCCTGGTGACAGACAGACGGACGGACGGACAGACAGACAGATAGCGGAGGATTAGTAATCTGTAGGGTCCCTTTTAGGTACGAAATCCCCTAAAAGATAGAAATAAAACTAAAAATATTCGATATGATTCTTTAAATTGACATAACATTTTTATTTCTGAACCGATTCACATAAAACAAACACTGAATGTAAAACTTACCACAATATATTAGTGAAAACAACAAATCGAATAAGGCGTTTCTAAAATTAGGGTGCACAAACACACAGACAAACAGACATTTTCGGGAATAAAAAGTACCCAAGTATTAAGCAGTAGCAAGTTAGTGTTGTGCGCCAAAGGTTAAAGTATAATCATACCAAGTTTCATTGTAATCGGACAGGTAGATTTTGTGTGATGCTGGAACAAACAGACAGACAGACAAAAAAAATCTAATCACATATTTGTGTTCGGTATCGATCTAGTGACATCCCCTGGTATTTAGTTTTTTTATATTTTTAATGTACAGAATTCACACTTCTACAGTTTTATTATAAGTATAGATTAATGAGCATAAGCACAATATGTAGGTATCTAAGGATGTCTATTTTGTACGATTCGCTTCTAAATCCACCTAATCTAGTACAGTTTTCTCAAATGGGTACACTTAACTTTTTTACTGGTGATAGAATTCCAGTGCTTAGGAGCTTGAAGGCGTAGGCACTACCGCATTACCTAATTTCTTTCCCGCTAAATGGGTTCAGCATTATCGTGTTCCGGTTAGATGGTAATGTATGGCCTCGTAAAAACTATCACAGAGACATAATAACTAAGGCCTCAGGGGCGGCAACGCATCTGCATTTTGACATCTGGTCTTTGTGTAGGTGCCTATAGGCAGGCATCACTTCACATCAATGTGAACTGCTTGCTTGTGCCACCTTAACTACATTAAAAAAAAACTATTGCGAATGGGACAGAACATAAAGTATTCAGAAAAGGTTTTTTATTGCCGGCGACAGAAACTGATCTCATTATGTACTGTATTATCCAGATTGTCAAAAGAAGTTGTAATGATAACACCCGAGAATGAGTGGCGTGGGAACACACGTTATTTCCCGCATTGTAGTGTCAGATTTAATTAGGAGATAATAGCCATTACAGACGTACATGGGGCCGTGTTTTTCCAAATGTGCCATCTAATATATATAAGGGGGGGACATTAACAAAATAAACTGATGGTTATCGATTTCCTTAAACGTGTTTAGTAAGCGCAATTTATTTTTATTGAATTTTGCGGTTTATATTCGTAATTAGTAATTACCATGACGTGTTATCCTTAATGGCCATATATTATTTTTATGTGTTTTGAGTTTATCATTTTTTTTTTTAATTTTATTTTAAAATATACACGAGTGAATTTAGAAATTAAATAACCAATAGAAAGAAAAATTTGGACAGGAATCGAATCTCCGACCTCAGGATAACGATAAAGATAATTTAGAAGGGGTAAAAGATTTGAAGAGTATAGGGAGCAGTCAAAGGCGAATATTACCCAAAATTTCAACGGGACCTGGAATCATGTGCCAACAAAGGAGGTAATAGCTAGTCATCATTTCATCCGAAAGACGTTTACTGGTGGACTAAAGCCTCGCCATGGGGAGATATGCCATAATCGCCACGATTGGCACGCGGATTAGCCATTGCAGCGGCGGTAGTTTTATTACGGGATGCTACTGTCCATCTCGCGTTATTGTATTTACTACCGCCGCATTGGAACTGTTTGCGGAAGATTCCTCCTCCACTAGTGGACGTTAGGTTCACGTCGCTACTCCCAAAAGCTACCTAATCCACATGATTATTGACTCTAAACTTAGTTATAATGATTATGATAGCTCACCTTGATCTGGATGGCATATTAAGATCAAGAGGCATTTTGTCGATAATGTTAAGTCTTATTGAATATCACGCATTAAGGATGTCAAATATCATTAAAAGATTATTGTTTGTAATGTAAAAAATAATGTTCACGGTCAACCACTAACATTAACAGCTTAGCGACGCCTTATTATTTAATAGAATCGACGATGTTATTCGTTAATAGCGACCCAGCTTCGCTTCCCGGCTTCGCGCGGTTGCAATGTAGAATTTTACTGGTATTTTGATGCTTTCAGTCATCAATTTCTATCGATCCAACTGTTCAAGGGTCGTTTATTACATTTCCTCCCCGCAAACAATGACTGTTGTGCAAAAATCGTCTATTACTACGAAACTCACACCTTGACTTCAACAAAATACAGAAAATAATTCACGCACACATTTAAACATCTAGGCGACAGGTATAGGCCCATTTGGGCTTGTAATTTGACAGAGGGAAAAGTCTGCATATGGCTACTCCCCTCCGGTGTTGCTCTATGCCCGCGGGCGGCGTGCGGTCCACGCGTGGACGGCGAGTGGACCCCTCGGTGACCACTAGCTTGTCTTGCGTTAACTTTGCATTAACAACTTGCTGTTCCCAAATGGACGGCGCGCTGTCTGCGCGTGGTAAACAAGTAACATCGCGTCGTTCAACCGTGGACCACACGTCGAAAACGAGTGGACGCCGTAAAGCGAGGCGGTGCTGGTCGGGTTCCGGGTATCTGTAGTGAGCTATGACCCTTAAACAATTATTTACGACTGACCGTTATGTCAAGCGCCATAAGGTTTACCTACATTCGAAAATTTATCATGGTGGTTAAGTTTTCTTAAATTTCTACATTTTTCGCGCAACTATCTATTTTATTTCTTTCATACAAACCTTCTTCGAGACCGCTCATTTCCTTCCATGTCAATCACTGGTGAAAACCTTCATATTCAAAACAGATTTCCAAAGTCCCAAAACAGGGACAAAACCACGTTTTCTAAAAATGAAACCTAGCTAGATCGACTTGACACTTCTAAAACACCTTGCATACTGAATTTTATGAAAATCGATTGAGCCGTCTCCGATCCTTATTACCTACACATATTTAAAAACAAGAATTGCTTGTTTAAAAAGACATGGGTATTACTTAAAAAGACATCACACTTGCATTAAACCTATCTAGGTGTATAGGTGACTGAGGTGATTTCGTTTTACGCTTACCGCTTCATAATTTCAGCCCGTTTAATTTTATGATTGTAAATAAAACATAAATCGGCATTCAGGTGAAGGTTATATGCTCTGTTTATAGCCTTATATTTTATGGCGTAAGATATCTTTGTAATGGTAATAAAATATAGCGCAACAAAATATTTGAATGTTTATTACAAGAGGGAATCATCATCAAAATATAATTTGAATATACATTCTACAGAGTACGATTATTCCGAATTATCATAATTACTGCTCTAGGGACTACATTTGGCGCATACGAAGACGCAGGCAAACCTAGTTACATACATAACTTCACGCCTTCGTTCCACAAAAGGATAGACAGAGGTAAATTTATCTCTATACTTCTGTTCTGCATACGATTCGCCAGTTACGATTTGGCCCATGTAGCACAAGGCGAGCCTATTTACGTTTCCGGGAACATTATCAAACTCCAAGGGTGGCACTGGGAAAATGGAATCATCCCGATAGTACTTACGCCCTGATCCAGGTATCAGGTAAAGTTTAGGTACATTAGTTGTGTCTATATTTTAAAAATTAAAAGTTTCAACTTATATTTAGAAACACATAAAGCTAACAAACTCTTTGACAATGTTACAACTCCATCATCACTATCAATAGATATCAAGTTTGGCAGCATAGTAACAAACTTTAGCGAGCGAGTTAAATACAGCAATCAGGTATAACATCCCTGAACACCAACGAAACAAGGAAAGTTGCCGCCGGCTTCGGACGACGCAGTAAACTAACTCGTTATCATTTTTACCAAACACGAGTCGCGAACACTTTGTCCAACAACGCTTGTTAGTCTATACTTGATCATTTATTGAAGTTACAGAGTCTGTACGCTTCTTAACTTGCTACATACGAGTACATTTCAATTGTTTAACGTGATAAGAATCAGAATCAGAATCAGAAACTCATTTATTCATTTAGGGTGACAGGCACCTCTCACTGTCAAAACAAACAAAATAAATTAAAGCGAACAACAATTGATATACATGTCAAACAAGATAAAAAATATATGTAAAGTCAAGAATATCACTAAGATAAAACTAAATATAATAAACTAATGTAAAAGTATATCAGTAGAATGTCTCTATTCCCCTTTACAAACTGATGATAATACTAGTAACTATTGAATTAACGTATTCATACATATTGATATTATTATGAACTAGCGGCCCGCCCCGGCTTCGCGCAGTTGCAATGTTACCTACCCTCTCCTTTTCATCTAAGCGTGATGTTATATAGCCTAAAGCCTTCCTCGATAAATCGGACCAGTAGTTCCTGAGATTAGTGCGTTTAAGCAAACAAACAAACTCTTCAGATTTATAATATTAAATATAGAAGTATAGATGTATAGAATGGAAGGTAGAGAGTGTGGTGCGCTAGATATTCCGGTCCTGACACACTTCCCATACTTCTTCAACATTCATCATTCTCTTCGCACGCCGATTACTAAAACTTTTCACCCACCCTCATACAGTACTCGACCTATTTGGTCAAGGTCAGTTTTGGTCTTCCTGAGCCTCTGCAACTATCTACATTCGGATTGTATATCTGCTTAGTAATTCGCTCATTCGACATTCGTTTTACATGTCCAAACCATCTGAGCATACCTTATTTAATTTCTTTTGGTAGTAGGTATCATTGTGTACAAATCTTATAATTTCTGGTTTGGTAATAGAATAGAGACTGTATACGATGTGTATACGATGTGTGATCTGTAGATGCACTTACTAACAAATTTGCTTTACGCTTACACATTCAGAATATATCAGACAGCATCTAAGCTTACAAACTCCTTGACAACGCTACAACTTTATCGTCAGTATCAATGAGCATGAGCACGTTTGGTATAGGTCGCGCTAGGTAAAAAGAACGCTGGCGGTCAAGCTGCGCAGTAGACGATTTATCGATCTATTTGGTAGTATGAGGTGCGGCGTTTTCAATCTGCCTACCAATACACGAAACCGCAAGCGAAAGCTAGATCAAAAATAAACCAATAGGGCTAGTATTTTCGTGCGCGAGTGTACCGATGCGCGAACACATCCCTTCTACTTTCTTCCAGCGTTCTTTTTACGTGGCGCGATCTATAGTAGAATAACAAACTTCAGCGAGCGTTAAGCATCAATTATAACATCCCTAAAAGCGGACGGAACAAGGAAAGTTGGCGCCAGCTTCGGACGACACCGTAAACTACGGCGTTATCATTTTTACCAAACACGAGTCGCGAACACTTTGTCCAACAACGCTTGTTAGTCGATACCTGACCGTTTTGAAACTTACGCCTGTTTTGTTATCCGACTCGTAATAGATTAGGATCCCACTGCAGAATCATTTCGTTCATCCAGATATGCTGCAAATCTAATTTCTACGCATATTTATAATCTAGAGAGTATAGGTATATCCACTCGGTTGCCTATCAAAATATTAGTATTTGTATTATTATTATTATATTAGCAAGTACATTTTTTTTTTGGGAAACAATTTTTTTCTTGTTTTTTTTTCAATAAAATATTGTCCACTTCACGGCAATATGTATAAAGCCTCTGAAAATCACGGCTGCCGTTGCGCTCTTGGGCGCCCCTACATATTTTCGTTCCGCCCCGATAACACTTTACGTCCTAACGTCCTTAACATGTAGGTATTATTTAGGTATATATCAAATTAAAGCATTTTTTCTTATTATTATGATATACGGAAGCCAAATTTAATCAACCGCAAAGAGTGACTGTTAAAGATAAAATAATTTAATTACAAATACTTGCGGCCAATTTTTGATAGGCAACCTAAAAAAATAACCCAAATTCTCTAGATTATAAAAATGCGTAAAAAAAAAGTTTGCAGCATATCTAGATGAACGAAATGATTCTGCAGTGGAATCCTAATCTAAACTGTATCATAATATCATTATATCAGCCGAAAGATGTCTACTGCTAGACCAAAACCTCCTCTTAAGGGGGATATGCCATAATCGCCACGCTTGGCATGCGGATTGGCGATCGCAGTGGCGGTAGTTTTAACGCAGGACGCTGCTGTCCATCTTGCGTTATTGCACTTACTTACGCCCCATTGGAATGGTTTAACTGCCACGGTTTGGTTGACTGACTGCACCTTCCAGTGGAAGGAAATTCTTTGGAATGTAACGACCCCACCGCCCACTAGTAGGGCGGTGGGGTCGTTACATCCCGACGCCAGACTTTTTATTATTGTATATGCCATAAATATGTGATATTAGCGAGATTGATATTGTTAACTCTGACCTAATGGGCCAAAAACGTAACCGGCGAATCGTGGGAGTTTGCATGTATGCTTGAATGCATGCATTTACCTCTGCCTATCCCTTCGGGGATTACAGCCGTGAAGTTTCGTTCATTTTTTTACTCTGACCTAAGAGTTTGACTAATTATTGCTATTTCGATTTTTATTCCAATATTCGAAAAAAAAGTATTCTGGTTGGTTAAAATTTGAATAAATTATTAGATTATATACGCTGTTGGGTTTTTACGCGATTGCACGATAACGTGTTGAAGTACGTTTACGGTTATTATTTTAGGAAAACGAGTTAATCGTTTTTCGTATAGTCGTTTAAAAGTTACATGAATAAGGAAAGACATTCATTGAAATGAGTTCAATAAAGTCTACATATAAAATGGGACTAAAAGCATGAAAAGTGAAATCAAACATTTATTAAATAAATCTTTACTAAAGTAATCAAATAAAGATACAAAATCTAACTAACTTCTTCGTATTACTATTTTATACTTCGCTGTAAATTCGCTGCAATTCAATCATCATAAAATTATTCATAGCACATTTAACTAAATATTCATTGCAGTAACACAATATAATTCTATTATCTCTTTTATTACTTTACGATAGAGTCGGTACAAATAAGCGTTTATGTAAATTAAGTTCGCACTGGCAAATTACAATAGTACTGTCGAGTGGGCAGTAAAATGTGCTTCGCCAAGTAAAGAAGTAACAGAGGTCTTTATCAGTTGAAATTGGCAATGCTCCAGAGGAAACTTATCCACTTTAAGACTTGATTGCACACAGTCTACTACTAGCTGTTTGTAAAATTGTAAAAATAACTTTTAAGTGCCCTCTCGATGCCAGCTTTTACTTTAAAAGATAAAACATTTGGGTCTTATCACGATAGAGTTTGATGGATATGAGTTAATTTTCAAATGCTACGTTGTTAGGTATCCTGTCGTTTGGAAAAATATATTCTGTCAAATTTTACTTCTCAAAAAAATATTGCAATAGTTTCATGTCACAACAACAGTGTTTACAACACATTACACAAACACCCACACCCGAAACAAATATCTGTAGGCCATACATATATTTGTTCCAATGCGGGGATCGAACCCGCGACCTTTCGAATCAAACTGTCATCGCACACTGCTGGAACAACCGTTCTTTACTTTTTATTGAGATACTTAACAATTTTTTTAATATTAATCTGTTATTGACTCGCATGTGATGATTTAGAAGCAATATGGTGGTTCTTAAACACAATACTTAACGAACCACGAGAACTGCTAATTAAAATAGCGAAGGAAATATATTTATGATTAAACGAGTAGCTATAGCTTCCCTATTGCTTACGAAATTAATCCTTGTGTACATGTTTATAGGTAGCAGTATTCACTTACAATCCATGTGAACTGCATGTTTATTTGGCACCATCAATACATAAGAATAAACGCTCCATGACTTCCATTCACAGATCACCTCCAATCTGTGCTTACATTAGATCTTCGTCTCAATAGAAAATGCTAATAGTAGCGTTAATTTCGCCTCAACTCTTATGTACATTTTGTGCATAAAGGGTTACATAAATTAAGAAATAAGGACCTATTTTGTATTACACACCACAAACTATTTATTCAACAGATTTAGTTAAATTAGTGCAATCTTTTTAGTGGAACGGCAAAAAGGAAAGGAATGAATTTTAATTTCCCTTCGGACGCAGGCGGTGAACCGACTTACAGCACAGTCAATAAATTCAAATGCTTGCTCTAGAATTTGTTCTTGACTTTTTTATATTCATGTATATCACGATGTCCTTTTGTTGCTTGTTGGTTTTTTGGGGTTTCGTAGCCTACAAGGATATATTACCTTTTTTATGTCATTAATAAGTTGACAGACAAGCAGACGGGCCACCTGATACTGACCGGTTTTTGTTTTTGAATTATTATTATTGTTGAATTCATTATTGTTCATTAAACAATAAAATAAATTTTGTTTAGTTACTTTTTTTTTTAATGTAAATGAAGTAGAAGAACTGCATGCTTGTTTGCCACAAGCATGCAGTTCACATTGATATAAGAAATCAAAGAAAAAGTATAATAAACCCCACGAAGTGAGTTTAAGAATATGTTCAATATTATCATGAAAACTGTTTCTACCAGCAAGTCTCTGTTTGCATTTTTTTTATAATTCTCAGCAAATGTCTATAAATTGCTAACGTTAAGAGAACCGTGCCAACCACGGCGTATATTACAAATTCAATGTGTTTCTACTTTCGGCTTTTCCCCTATATCCTGGAAATTGCCAATTCACAGGTTTGCTCGCCTATGTGAACAATTTTGGAGAACTATAATTTATGATGTGTTCCGAAACGTAGGGTTGATTTTTAAAATAATTTTGCTGGGGGTAGAGTTCCAGTGACGGAGCTCGCGGGCGTAGGCACCACCGCATTACCTAACATACTTGCCGCTAAATGGTAGTGTTCAGCACTATCGTGTTCCGGTCAGGTGGTAATGTACGGCCCTGTAATTACCGACACAGAGGCATAACACCTTAGGCCTCAGGAGTGGTAACGCATCTGCATTCTGACTTTGGTCTTTGTGTGGGTGTCTATAGGCTGCAGACATCACTTAACGTCAAAGTGAACTGTACGCTTGTTTGTCACTTCCATCTCACTAAAAAAAAAAGACTTTTAATCTCGTTCAGAGGTTCCTTAAGGAATTTTGAAATAGATTTTCGAATATTTAGTTGGCGATTACACTTGCTATTGTATTTGCGGAAAAAGCCGTGAGCACAGTTATCCTGGGTTGCACCGCGATATTTGTTAAGTTATTGTAATTGTGATGAAATGTACATTTCACATCCCTCTCTAACCTTAACAGATTTCTTTAAGTAAGAGAAGAAGGAAGCGCGCATGGTCCAGGAAGCACGCATGGCCCGGCGGCTGGTGTAGATCGTAAGCGATCTACTCGGTTAAGCACGGTCGGCGCGGTCGGGTAGTGTGATGGGTGACCGGTAGTGGCAAAATTAAATGCGCGTTTCCGTACTTCGGAGGGCACGTTAAGCGGTCGGTCCCGGTTGCTATCAATAGATAGCAGTCGTTAAACCTTGTCGCAGGCCATATGGGCGGTTTGAAAATATCCGACAGTGGGTTGGCCACTAACCCACCCACCTCCACCAATCCGCATTGGAGCAGCGTGGTGGAGGAAGCTCCAGGCCTCCTCCCAAAAAAGGGGAGGGACTCGTGCCCAGCAGTGGGACGTATAATGGGTTGCCATTATTATTATTAAGAGAAGGATGTGAAATGTTACAATTACTTAACTTTAACAAACATCATGGTGCAACTGCCTGGAACGTGATTACAGTGGTTTCAAATTACATTAACAGATTTTGTTTAAGTTGTTGATGGAAACTGATTGTTATTCTGTAAATATTTACATACGGTGGTTACTCGGTTTATGTAAGCACAAAATCCGCCACTAGAGCTGATGCTTGCTCAAGGTAAGCTAATGTTTAATTTAGCTGTGTGCTTACGGCAGATTAAAATAATAAATTACGAGTGTTAAGTAACATACTAAAGCGATTGTCAGTTAAAATCTCATTAAGATTGTTGTTATGTATAGTATACATCTATACATGCATCGACCATATACCTTGGAAGCTTATAGATATAGTCGACGTCATAGAGCATCACCGGAGGGGAGTAGCCATATGCAGGCTTACCCCTTTGTCAAAGTATATGCCCAAATGGGTATATACCTGTCGCCTAGGTGTTTAAATGTATGCGTGAAATTGTTTCTGTATTTTATTAAAGTCAAGGTGTGAGTTTCGTAGTAATAGACGATTTTTGTAGTGTGCGTGTGTGTCGCATTCATTTCCCCCCGCAAAAAATGACAGACTGTTTTGCATCGGTAATACACGCTATGGCTACTTCTCTCCGGTCCGCCGCGACCGGTGGGCCGCGTTGCTCTATGAGTCGACGTATACATGTGATCTGTGAAAACTGTGGAAGAAAAGGTACAGACAAAAAGGATTTCGGGGAGAAATTGAACCTGTGCCTTCATTGTGGATACATTGGGTACTGGACTGCTAAATAAGTACAATATTTTTACCTCGAGTACATTTCTAGAATAAGAAAGGCAGGATATCCAAACAAAATACAAATATCAAAAATTCAATACAAATCGTATGCAATCAGAAATATCAGATGTTAAAAAATACACGATACGTGCTTTCCATCGAAACTAGATTTTCTAAGTTGAGTGCACTTGCTCTGGGGAGCGCGCTTTCTTAGTTCGCTCAACTTGAAATGTAAAAACTGTGTTTCTAGTGTAACTCTATCGTAATGCACTTTCAGATACAGTTTATAAAACAAAACATTGAAAGGAATGGTGAAATGAAATAAGTTGTTACACAAAATGGCTGAATTTCGTTTATGATATTTTGTTTGCATCGAAAAGATTCAAAGATATTTCATAAAGTTCTGAGCGACAAGCTCAAGATGGCAAAATGGTTTTTTAGTTGCGTGTATGAAGCAAAAGTAAAATATAATTTGACGCCTAAAATACCTCAAGGGGTAGGGGCTAAGGTTTACCGGTGGTAGAGTTCCAAGGAGAAGTTCGAGGGCGTAGGCACCACCGCATTACCCTATCTATCTGCCGCTAAAATATTCAGAACTTTCGAGTTCCGGTTAGATAGTAATGTTGGTATGGCCCGTGCATTATGATCTCTGTTTTCTATAGGCTGCAGTCATCACATAGCACCATGTGAACTTGCCAACCTTGGTTATTGCTACAGTTCAGTATATAAAAACAAATGATTTTAGAAAACTGTTATAACACGACATTTTTACAAGCTTGATTTGTTTGTATAAGTATGTGCAGATATGTCATTATTTTTTTTACTCTAACACGTACTTGGTTGTTTTTATTTAGGTAATAAATAATGTACAAATATTTAAAAAAAAACCTTAAACAAACTATCTTAAAATAAATAACGAACGAACTTCCCTCTGAGGTGTTCCGTCGGTGCTACAATATGGGGTTCTTCAAAAATGGCGTCAAAAGAGTCCTTCAGGGCTGGCAGCGCGTTGGCAACTCCCCTGGTGTTGCAAATGTCCATAGGCGACGGTGACCACTTACCATCAGGTGGCCCGTCTGCTTGTCTGTCAACTTAAAGACATAAAAAAAAAAAAAAAAAAAAAAAGCAGTTATGCATCAAAAACATCTACATCGCCGTCGTACTGCGGCAAAGTTCCCAGAAGGCTGACAGGATTGCCACGTTGAATGGCAATGCTGCCACTATTAGAAAATCTGCATCACTTTATAACACTAGTCGTTAGTTTATTTTAAGTACTCGCCGCAGATTAAATCTATTAAGGTACGTGTTGGAATACGTTTCTGTAGTTGACGTTGGAAGGAGAGAGAAATTAAATCGTGAAAACGACATTCTATTACGGTACAGACGAGATATTAACGAGTAGAATTACAACATTCCGGGACGGGGAATACAACAAATTGCAACGTAACCTTCCAAGGTTCTCGTTCTTATATTGTTTTGTCCCAAATATTGGTTGTTAAACCTATATAGAAATAAATAAAATCGGAGTGTCTGTTTGTAATATGAAAATATCCACTTTTTGCTAAATGCACTTTTTATACACGGTACATATACTAAAACAACATTTTTCACCATTTTTGTCTGTCTGTCTGTTTGTACCGGCTAATCTCGGGACTTGCTGCGCCCACGACTTTGCCCGAGTAGGTAAATATAATCTTATAACAAATATCTTGATTATCATTTATGAATTATTATTAAATAAATTTTACTAATAGTTGATATATTCAACATTTCATTTGATGCAATTCTTTTTGAAATGTTTATTATTTTAATTTTTAAAAAATTATATTTTTTACTACCGGCTACTGCCGCCATAAGGCAATGCAATAAATGTGAAGGAAAGATTTGACAAATCGGGCAGGACTTCGGTAGCTCAGTTGGAAGAGCGGCTGGACTAGATTCCCAGTGGCCGCGAGTTCGAGTCTCGCCTGAAGTCAAATTTTTCATTTAAAAAATATATTTCACAAGCATGTGTTAGTGCGAAATAATATAAAAACAATTAAAAATAATAGTTTTTTAGATACTGAACAAGCATAAATTCTGTAAGACTTCGGTACCTTAGTGGTAAAGCGGCTGGACTGGTTATCCTGAGGTCGCAGGATCGATTCCTGCTCGAAGTCAAATTTTTCTTAATGTTAAAAATAAATTCTCTTCTCAGCTAGCCGCTAAATGGTAGTGTTCAGAACTATCGTGTTCCGGTCAGGTGGTAAAAAAAACCTTGGAGTTTGGTAATGTGCCCGGAGATATCAACAGGTTCCCCAACATGGTTTAGTCTAGGAATGACTGATTCGCGAAATGACTACATTGTAACCGGCGAATCGAAGGTGTATGCTTGAATGCATGCATCTAGCTCTACCTACCACTTCGGGGATTACAGGCATTACAGGCGTGAATGATTGACCGAGTAACTGCCACCGACCAACGGGTGGGAGTCTGAGTACGTGTTGCCAGATTTAATAGTATAAAAGGTAATTAATCTTTAAATATTCCTGTTAAGGCCTAGACACAGCAGACAATCTAGAACAAGTAAACACATATTGAGAAGAATTAGGCTGTTTCAAATTCCTACTGGTGGTAGAGCTCCAGTGACGGAGCTCGCGGGGGTAGGCAGCACCGCATTACCTAATATACTTGCCGCTAGTGTTCTGCACTATTGTGTTCCGGTCAGATGGTAATGTACAGTATATTCAAGAATTAATATTGCACATCGAGCCTGCGAAAGAGACGATCGGCTCGTTTCGACTTCGTAGAGCGTTATCTCTGTTGCACACTGCCTACGTAAGCACTGACAGTCCGGTATTGGTCAAAACTTGATCAAAATGGTCGACAAACGTCAAATAGGTACGGTGCGAAAGAGATAACGCTTTATAGACCCAATCAAGCCGAAGTCTCCTTCCTATAGGTCGATGTGCAATATTTATTGTTGAGCACTGTACGGCCCTGTTATTTACGACACAGAGGCATAAAATCTTAGGCCTCACGAGTGGCAAGCATCTACATTGAAATCTCTGATTTCATGTTAATGTTTATAGGCTACACTACTATTACTTACCATCAATGTGAACTGTATGCTTGTTTGCCACTTAACGAAGTTCACTTCGCAAACTCGTATGAATTTAAATTAATTAGTGTGCAGGCGACTGCTCAATATTAAATATGTGTACTTTAATTTAAATAACGTGACATCAGCGTAATACCTATAATAAGCTATTTTGTTTTAAGCGGGTAAATAGGTATATTGAAAATGTGTTATATAAATATACAAATTGTCCGACGTATGTTCTATTATTCGAGTCTTAAACAATTGTGTAAGAATATGAAAAGTTATTCAAAAGTTTTAATTTATTCCACAAATAAGAACATATCAACAGCTTGCTATTGTGTATTTTTTTAGAATACGAATTATACACTGAAATATACATAGTCAACAGCATAAATGAATAGCTAAAAAGATATACTCAACGAGAATACTTTTCAATTCATTAATTAACATATTGCGGAAATCTCTCGGAGATTAGACATTAAAAGGGAAAAAAAGGTCGATTAAGCATAACTCAAACGTACCTAATACTAACGTATTACGTTGAATAACTTCACTATAATTATCATAAACAGGGTGTCATTATTAGATTGTTCAGTTTCTAGCTTCAAGGCTTACCTTCATTCGCCTAACGATATAATCTTAACTTTCTGTTCTCCACAGATAGCACTTTGTACAATTATAAGATCCTAGAAACGACCGAAGGCAGCGGCACAGTTACGGTTGCTCTTTTGATCGATTTTCCACTTGCTACGACAGCCAACCCGTCTGCCGACCACAGCGCTCATCGCGTATAATTTACGTGGCTTTAAATAAAGAAACATTATTTTTTGAATTATAAACTGAGTAGTTTGGTGTTATAAATTTTAAAAAATCTCGTCGGCTTAGTAATTAAATACTACAGAGTTTGGCCACGATGATCTTTATTGTGTTCTCCAAGCGGAAACTCTTTTGGATTTACAAAATGACGATTTTTTTATGTTATGGAAGTGGCAAACAAGCATGCAGTTCATATTGATGCTAAGTGATGACTGCAGCCTATAGACACCCACATAAAGACCGTGGTCAAAATGCAGATGCGTTACCACTCCTGAGGCCCAGGGTATTATGCCTCTGTGCTGGAAATTACAGGGCCTGGCATTACTACATGACCGGAACACGATAGTGCTGAACACTACCATTTAGTGGCAAGTATATTAGGTAATGCGGTGGACGCGGTGGTGCCTACGCACGCGAGCTCCGTCACTGAAGCTCTACCACCAGTAAAATGAGGGTATTATACGTTACTGCGATTATTAATTCGGGTATCATTGTCAGCTTTACCCAATTACTTACTTCAAACTTTGCCTTAATTTACGATAAGATATAATTTTAACTTTATGTTCCGCACAGATAGCACTTCGCTTAACTATAAAGATCCTATAAAGGAGCGAAGGATACAATGTTGGCACAGTTATGGTTGCTCTTTCAATCGATTTTGCACTTGCTGCGACAGCTAACAATGTAAATAACAATGAACGCCATGGCCGTCTCCCCACCATAGTGTTCATTGCGTATAATTGTGTTGCTTGGAGTAGGATAATAGATGGAAAATAAAACTTAATTTTGCATTATAAAGATTATTATTTTTATTTTAAAGAAAAATGGAAAGAAAAATTTGACTTCAGGCGAGACTCGAACTCGCGGCCTACTGGGAAGCGGCTGGACTAGATTCCCAGTAGGCCGCGAGTTCGAGTCTCGCCTGAAGTCAAATTTTTCTTTCCATTTTTCTTTAAAATAAAAATATTACAAGCATGTGTTAATGCGAAATAATATAAAACAATTATTAAGGGTAAAAGCGACTTCTTTACGATATTCAATAAACTGCAAAGTCTATTATATCGGTTGCCTAACTAGCATAGTTGGCAATAGATGGCGCTGCTGCTACCATAAAGCAATGCAATAAATGTGAAGGAAAGATTCGACAAATCGGGCAGGACTTCAGTAGCTCAATTGGAGCTCTTCCAACTGGACTAGATTCCCAGTAGGCCGCGAGTTCGAGTCTCGCCTGAAGTCAAATTTTTCTTTCCATTTTTCTTTAAAATAAAAATATATTTCACAAGCATGTGTTAATGCGAAATAATATAAAACAAAGATTATTATTGCCTCGGTGACGTAATACGACTGCTCTCTCCTGGCAGGTCTGAGATACTGGTTTAAATCTCTAGATGAGCAAATTTATTAGGTTGGGTTATTTCTGTTGAGAATGCCGTCTCCAGTATGTTTTTTCTTCTTTACGCAGAGTCTCTTAAGTCTTAAGGAATGTATGGACTGATATGTTCGTCGTTAAAAGTCTTACATAATAATAATAATAGTAATCTTGATCTGGCTCACGAGGTTGTCGCCATGTGGGATGTGGATTCGGCCATCATTGTGCCGATAGTCGTATCGGTGAACGGGCTGATAGCGAAGAGCCTCGACCAACATCTCAAGAGGCTCTCGCTAGGTGGATGGATCAAGGGTCTGATACAGAAAGCAGTACTCCTCGGCACGGCACGCATAGTGAGGAGGTTCCTGTCTCTGTGTCCCTAACCACCGGCAACTTGGACCCTGCTCTCGCTGCCGGCGGCACACTATTTTTTATTTTTTTATATATATTTGTTTTTTTTTATACATATATATGTAAAAAATTATAAAATAAGTTGAATCAATAAATAAGTGGAATAATAGTAAATCGTGGGAGCCCAGAATTTGGAAGTGTGTCTGATTAATATAAACGGCTGTTTAAATCTTAATATACAACATGTAACAGGAATAATGCATACTTTCTAACACTCCGATTAGAAAATCCACTTATATAATGTAATAATGTAATTAATATTTTTATTTAACAAATAAGTTGTCCTCAATTTGTACGAAAAGTATGCACACCCTATGCATACTTACCCTACCTCTATTTACGGCCGCACATAAAACACGAACTTACTCACACACGCACACAGTTAACACTCGCTAGTAATAAAATTAATTCCACTATTTTATTTCTTAAATTATTATTGAGTTCTAATAAACTTGTTGAGACGAGCATTTTATTTTGGATATACGTTAGTCTCATTTTTTAATGTATTGACTGTTCAACAAATGGGTGACCGTAATTTCCTTATTTGTAATTAATTTTGGGACAAAATATTACCTATATCAAAAATGCCTGAAATCGATTCGGTTATCGATTCTAAACAAACTAGTTTCGGGTTGTACATTTAAACCTGTTACATGTGGTATATAAATTACGTGTCACGATGTTTCGCGGTGCGGGCTGCTAGTAGATATATACATATAAACCTTTATACACCAACCAGTAGTTTAAGTCCGAATAGTTGAAAAGTACATCAAGCCAGACCAATTCTACACGTAGTAAGTATACCCTTCCGGGGAAGTAAAGATCCTCATCATCATATCAGCCATAGCACGTTCACTGCTGAACATAGGCCTCCCCCAATGACCTCCATGCCGGCCGATCGGAAGCGACGTGCATCCAGCGGGTACCTGCAGCCTTGATTAGGTCGTCCGTCCATCTTGCAGGTGGACGTCCTACGCTGCGCCTGCCGATACGTGGTCTCCACTCAAGAACCTTTCTGCTCCAGTGGCTATTGGTTCTCCAAACTATGTGCCCTGCCCATTGCCACTTCAGCTTGGAGATCTGCTTGGCTATGTTAGCGACTTTTGTTCGCCTACGGATCTCCTCATTTCTGATTCGATCCAGTAGGGAAACGCCAAGCATAGCCCTTTCCATTGACCGCTGAGTGACTTAGAGCTTTCGTACGAGACCCATAGTGAGAGACCACGTCTCGGCACCGTAGGTCATCACCGGTAAAATGCACTGATTAAAGACTTTCGTCTTCAAGGACTGCGGGAAGTAAAGAAATGAGATGGTTTTTCGTCGTGTAAATATTATAAATATTCTACATACTCGTACCTTCACAATATTTCGGTATAAAGGGAATAATCTCGAAAAGTTTAGTCAAACCCTAAAGCAGAAATCGCTGAGCGTAGTCGACTGCAGTAGACAAATTGGCGTAAGTTTAGAACTAGAAAATTAGGTCAACAAACAATGAATATTCATGAGATATTAAGGTAATGCTAGTTGCGAATGCACCGCGTCTGCCGCTCATGAGAGTATATTAAAATGTGTACATCCAGCGTTCACACCGTAAACAGTACATCTTTGAACATCAGGCTTATCTTAACATGTAATGTACAAGCATAACATAACTTTGCGCCTGTAGTTAGCAGGTTAGTAAATACATGAGCAATATCAAAATTCTGAATTCTATAAGTTGTCTAGTATTTCGGAGTTTGGTTATGTGCCCGGAGATGTCAACAGGCTCATCACACAAATAATATATGTAATAGGTATCGTTGTTACAAATAATATATGTAATAGGTATGCGTGATTGCATCCATTCACCTCTGTCTACCCCTGCGACGATTAGGTACAGGCTTACAGGATTGAAGTTGCGTTACGTTATAACTGGAAAATCCACCAAATGGACCATACCAATCACAAATCATGTCATTTATATGAGTATACCTATATACATTATATTTTTATACATTTACATACTCTACTTAAACTGGAAGGTGCTGGAGGAGAATGCTTGGAGTATCTTGGACCGTATTCCGAACAAATGCTTCCATACTTCAAGAACTCGGCATCAAGTTTGCCACTTTTATTACATAAAAAAAGTGGGCAGTGGGGTCGTCACGTCCCGACGCCAGCTATTATAGTTTAATTAGCTCTATATGCTCCGATAGCTTAATCTGCTCAATATAGCGATTACCGTTTATTAGAGACTAGCTGTGCCCGCGACTTCGTTTGCGTGGAATAGTGACTTTGGGCAGCATTTTTGGATATAATTTTTGGTTAATTTTGGTTCACACAAAAATAATTATCGACAGATGAAATATTATGAACGCGTCTGAACACTCGTCGTCATTTCTAGACGTCGGGACGCTGGGCGTCGAGTGGCTCTACGTCGGGACGGTCGAAGTCGGGACGATGGGCGTCTCGACGCTAGACATCGGGACGGTGGGCGTCGAGAGGCTCGACGTCGGGACGCTCGACGTAAACTGGCTTCGGGACTCTGGGCGTCTTGACGTTCGACGTCGGAACGCTGGGCGTCGGGACGCTGAGCGTCGGGTCACTGGGCGTCGGGACGCTGGGCGTGACGCTGGGCGTCAGAACGCTTGGCATCGGGACGCTGGGCGTCGGGACGCTGGGCGTCGGGACGCTGGGCGTCGGGACGCTGGGCGTCGGGACGCTGGGCGTCGGGACTCTGGGCGTTGGGACGCTGGGCGTCGGGAAGCTGGGAGTCGGGACGCTTGGCGTCGGGACGCTGGGCGTCGGGACGCTGGGCGTCGGAACGCTGGGCGTCGGGACGCTGGGTGTCGGGACGCTTGAATTAAAGTTCACTATAGCATGTGTTATTGCGAAAAATAAATACGTGTATATCCATTTCATCAGGCGTCATAGTAAAAGATATAGCGTAGATATTGCGAGTGTTCCGCGTCTGCAGCTCATGCATATTCCTTCATAAATGCATCAACCGACTGTTACGACTGCATTAAAAGCTGAAATTGCAGTGCTCTGGTATGGGTCGATATTACAGTTTACGGGACGGTTCTTGGGTTTAGATAACTTTTTGAAATTTAGATGTTGTTATTTGACACATCTAAGGTGTATGTAATGACTAAAAGCACGACTGAGATATCCAGTTAACGATTTTTAAAAAATACTGGTACTTATACACTTTAGAGCTAAATTTATTCCAAGCGAATCTTATAATCGGAAAATGGTTTTCCTACCCTGCAATATTTTTTGAAGACCTATCCGATAATAAACCATACGATGGAATTATCTTGAAAAAAAAGTGCATTCTTATCTTATATCTTATTCTTTCTTTACGTGTACACTTCCTCCCCTACCCAGTAGTCTAAAAATATATTTTATTTAAGATTTTATTGCGCGACTTTATCCGCATAGCATGTGTATTCGTACCAAATTACAGCTTTCTAGTACTAAGGGTCTTCGAACATAGCTGTAGATAGACGGACTGGCGGACGGACATGGCGAAACTATAAAGGTTCCTTGTTGGTTACGGAACCCTAAAAACGTTTTCTAGTGTAGTAGGTATAAGTAGAAACGACGCGACACAAAAAGTTATGAAGTAAAAAGTTTCTAAATTAAAGCTAAGGACTGAAAAAGCTGACAAAGAGAAAAATACGATTACTTATAAGATTTAAAATAAAGTGACACACGAAAATGGAATGCTAAGTAAGCCTTAAGTCTCGCGAAAACTTTGCAAGTAAAACTCCATTTATCCTTTGAGTACAAATATTATGACTGTTATAATATTCCTTTCTGATTCCAATTCGTATTTGAGGATATAATATGAAAAAGGCAAGAAGTGGAAATTGTCACCCTCATCCACATTGTTACATTACGTTGATTTACGACTTCGTCCGCGATTCTAAATGAATGTGGACTTGGTGAATAAAAAATGGACTTGATGTTTTGTTGATATTTTCATAATATAAATATCATTTACAAGAACCTTCTTCGAGCGTTTAAAGGTCAAGGTGTTCAAATGTTGAATGATTGATGAGCTCGTGATTTTGCATTCGTCATGCACGATCCTATCTTGACTGCAAAGACATTGGGCGTCTTGCACGTAATTCATTTTGCTATGTTAGTAAAAAAACAAAAAAGCCTATAACTACTGAGGTAGAAATTTCTAGCGCCACTCTTAAAATTTTCTTATCATTATTTTTTAGTTTCGTTAAGGTAGTTAAGAATTGTCTGAAGCTTTGTGATTCAAGCATTCAACTTTTAATTAACATTGTTTGTATCGGTAATAGAGTTACTGATGTTATTCAACTGGAAAACAAATAACCAGTACCATTATTTTAGTCTATATCTCAAGTTTATTTTGAATAATATTGTGCATTATTATGCTCATGAAAGTTTAATATTATTATAATTATTGAGAGAAAGGTACTCGTAATTACAGGTCATTCATGTTCAAAATGATTGATATCTCGGGTAATGGTCAATAAGAATTTATTCGTTACTGTTTATAACGATTCAAAAAGAGGAGACTATCAATTCGATACGCACGTTTGTAATATTCTTAGGACTGAAAGATATTTACGCAGGTCATGAGGATCATTGAAATATTAGAAGCAAAATCCCAAATTTTCATAGTTGTATCAGTCTTTCCGGAAATGACAAGCTTTCACTAAGGTACCTTGTAGGCCACCAACCCTACCCGTTTACTGGTGGTAGTGTCCCAGTGTAGGAGCTCGAGGGCGTAGGCACCACTGCATTACCTGAATTATCTGCCGCTAAATGGTAGTGTTGAGCACTATCGTGTTCCGGTTAGATGGTAATGTATGGCCCCATAATAACTATCACACAGACAGAACACCTAAGGTCTCAAGGGTGGCAACGCATCTACATTTTGACCCCTGGTTTTTGTGTAGATGTCTATAGGCTGCAGTCATCACTTAACATAAATGGAAACTGCATGCTTGTTTGCCACCTTTGTAGCATAAAAAAAGGTAAAAGTTGATACATAAAACAATATACGTGGCTCACGGTACATGATAAATTTAAAATGAAATGTGCTAAATACTTGTACGAAGGATTATGCAGTTAAATAGAAGGTTTATCACAGCGGGCTTTTATCACCCTCGGACTAACGACATAATGACAAATGATGGCACAGCCGCCGTTTATCACTGTTTACATTTATGCTAGGGTTAAATTATAAATTTAGTTTGCTCGTGGATATTTTCCAATTTTATTTTGAAGTTATGATTTAAGGCTTATTAGAGTATAATCTAAACGTCTAATGTTTTTGCGTTCCAATAGTAATTATTTAGGTACAACCAAATCAGGGGCTTAGAAATAGTGGATTACTATTACTAGAGGCGAAGTCTCGGGTTTGATTCTTCAAGGTTCAAGTTTTTCCAATTTAGAATGTTCCCGGCATAAGCAAGTGTGGGTGATTGTACTAGCTCGTGATTTTTCGTCGTGTAATTAATTATTGACGGAAAAAACATTGGGAATTTTGAACGTAACTCATTGTTCTGTGTTAACAAACCCTAAAATATGAGAAAACTCAAAGTTACTACTCCTGTGCAAAATGTTGATGACGCTCGAATGACGAATGTGAACAGCCTTACCCTTAGATATGAGATACTTACAACTCAAAATTTCATAACTTGCGAATCGCTTGCATATATGAGAAATTATGCCACTGATTATGTTTTCGAAAGAACAGACGTGAAGATTTTAAAACAAAATTCAACACACACAATTACATCTCAAATTGCACGCCACGTCTCCGATGCAATTTTCTTCAAATCTTTGAAACTGATTTCAACAAAGTCTCGAACAATTTGCTGAACTTTAACCATGTCACGACGTGGAATAATAAAAATTAGTTGCGATAAGAAGTAGTAGAAAAGCGTCCCAGTCACGTACGCTCATTGTATGACATTCGCGAGCTCGATTCACACGGAAAACGGAGTACGTGTATTTTCTTACAATCCTTTAAAGTTGGTACGAGGAACTAAGTATGTGAGTTATGAGTATGATATCAGACTCATTGTCAGAATATAGTTCTTAGATTTACATTACATATATCTTTTCTAAAAAGTACTTTTGTACTGATAAAACCCGCAAGACTAAACACGTTGTTCAAAAGTTTTTTGTACGAAAAACTTTGGTTTATATCTATAGATGACTTCTCGCCAAGTCCTAAAAAGAAAGCGTAAAGCGCCAAAAAATTCTGTCCTTTCCTGATCCACTTCACCTGCCTCTTCTCTCTCTCTCTTCATATTTATGCCTCTCAAGACTCTTTTGGTTGCCATAAATAATTTGGCAAGCAATTTGGAAGGAATATTAGAGAATCAATAAAATTATTATCTTTGCCTTTATATTTTTGACTCTCCTGTTCGAAAATATAAATGTAAGTAAGAATATTACTTGAAACTATACTGATGAATCTAATAGATAAAAACTCACAAATATCTGAAATGAGAGCATTTTTAAATATTCGAAGAGACCCAACATTCCTGTCAATTAAAATGCTTACGGATTTCGAGAAGCCTTAGCCGGTTTAATTAAAACCCTGATCAACACGACTCAGTGTTTCGCTAAGCCGAGACAGGCACGATCCAATATCATTACGTAGGTATATTGAACCTAGAATTACAAGATTTCCAACTCTACCTGATTCAGCTAGAAAGTGATGCTCGCATTTTGAAATTGGATGGAATTGTTCTCATTATAGCTCTTGCCAAAGAGTCTGGAGTCAAGTCACATTAGAGTAGATCGAAATTGGTATTCAAGTCTTAACTTGACGTGTACAATAGTTGTAACAAGATTGTCATTGATGTAACATTTTAATTCAGTTAAATAGATTTTGTAACGGTGATGAGCTCTTATGGTATTTTTAATGCTATGACGGATGATAAAATCATGGTCACAGCTTAGCTATTTCTTTTTTTTAAATGTAATGGAAGTGGCAAACAAGTTTGCAATTCACATTGATGTTAGAGTATAGACACCTACATAAAGACCAAGGTCAAAATGCAGATGCGTTACCACTCGTGACGCCTAAGGTGTTATGCCTGAAATTACAGGGCCGTACATTACCACCTGACCGGAACACGATAGTACTGAACATTTAGCGGCGAGTATATTAGGTAATGCGGTGGCGCCCGCGAGCTCCGTCACTCCAGTTAAATCAATTTTATAACGTTGACAAGCGTTTTATGGTATTTTTAATGCTTTGACTGATGATAAAATCATGGTAATAGCTTAGCTATTTCTGAACGGATTTCAATCTTAAGATGTCTATCGGTCTTGTACGCTCTCAAATCGCCAGTGCGTTTTAACTTTAATTTATTTTTAAGTACAACATGACATTTGTGTATCTAACTTTAGTAAGTTGAGTGTTATTAATTGAACTATTATTTTTTAAATTTATATTTGCTACAAAATGGCCGCAAAAATACGGATAATTTTTTAAAACGTTTTATTTTAAATTTTTAATCAAGAATCATAACCATGAGAAGGTATTCTATATTCTGTGGTACCAGTGTTAGAATTTTCACGTTCATTAAAATATAAATGCTATTGAAAGAATTGTATGTAGGTAATAATCATGTATGCTAATAATTCTGAACATTAACATAAAATTATACTACATTAAGAATAAACTAGAATTCGCCACAATCACTATCTTAATGACGTCTTACCTTCTCAACACACTTTTAGGCGAGCTGACCTTGAAAACGCTTTAAAACTTTGTTAAAAAAAATATCATGACAAAATTGTTTTTACATTATATATTCTAGACACACAAATATAAAGGCGGTGCGGGAAATTTGGGTGACCCTGAGTAACACCGAGGTTGCTACTACGTGACCTGCCTATAATAAGGGTAAAATTATTTTAGTATTGTTTTTCGATATTGCCAACTCGGACCAGATTTTCGATTAAGAATCAGGGGTAAGTGTTAACTAAGCTTTTATTTTTGCCTGTGTGTATTACTAAACAGAAAATGACATCACAACTATTTTAGCTGTTCTGTATTTGTTTGTGAAACATTTTATTTATAACAATTCTACTTTCAAGTGTTAGCAATAAAGACCCTAACTCACTAGGACGCCATGGCGACGTCGCCAGGTACGTATCCAAGCTGTTAGTATGGAAATTTAGGACACCTAGCTCACATGGCCACCTTACGGCGACACTGGCTCTAGATATTATATATTACCATTTATTATATCACCATAGTACCATAAGTTATTTTATATATTAATCTAAGATTTTGTGTTAGAGACCAGGAGACCCATAGCAAAGGGCTTACCTAGTTTGGGCACTCCTGTCTCCACAATAACATTGTAATTATTTAAGAAAAAAAGTTTTGTAAAGAAATTTTGTGGAGAACAATAAAACATTTTTATTATTATTTATTTTTATTATAGTAACTGCTTGGATACGTAGCCGGCGACGTTGCCATGGCGTCCTAGTGAGTTAGGGCCCTAAGGTACAATCACAGTTAAAAGAACGTTACGTACAACGCGGTACAATTGTATGCATTTTATGACTTCCCAATTATGACTTTTTGACAGTTTGAAAATCAGAACAAATTTTGTTTGAAGTCAGACATTATCCATGCTATCAGTTGCACAACAAAAATCACATTGCCGGTATCGTGGCAGCGAAACTACTTAACTTGATATTATTTATTTAATTTCGTCTGCAGTGCTTATACAACCATAAACATTGATTCATTAAAAACATAGATAATGTATAAAAACACTGGAAATCTGTAAAGTGAACGATCAAAATCGCAAACATACCATATTACTCACAGCAGCTAGTTTAGAGTATGTAGGCAGAAATGCATAGAATATTTGATGCAACATTGCTTGAAGCTCGATTGGTGATTCGGACATTCTTACTAGCATAGCGGATTGATTTTGTAAGTTATATCATGGGTGTATTGTTCCAACACTAAAATTTAATCGACTAACACATTAGTACTATTTCAACATTAGTGAACGGCAAATCATAATAACTGTTTTATTTAAGCATCGACCACACAGGTTTAAGAGTTGAAAATGGTTCATCACAAATTCCGGCAAGACTTCATGTTTTATCGAAAAATATCTATTACTTTTGTATGTGTATTGTAGAAATTAAACTTGCGGATTTTCTCGCGTATACAACACTCCCAAATGTCTTCTTACACCCGATGTTTCGGTCGCTTTCCAGCTACCGTGGTCACGGGCAGACCACGGTAGCTGCAAAGCGTTTGGAAGTGTTGTATACGCGAGAAAATCCGCAAGTTTAATTTCTACAATGTATAAAGCTCGCCAAAACCTACGAAAACGTTTTATGTATGTGTACTTTTTTTCAAATTCTTAATTTTTAACTCGCACAAAAAATATTGTCACCAATCTTGGTAAAACATGTATGTGCCAAATACACAGTATTTTTTATTTTAATTATTGCTTTTCTTTCCTTTATTAACAATAATTGTATACCTATATATTAATTATACATATAAACATATTATTATAATAATTATCGACACTGGCTTATAATGGCTAAAAACAATAGTTTCTTTCTGAAAGAGAAAGTATTAGTATTACTGTTTTCCTCACACCATTTAGACTTTTTTTTCCTTTTGTAAAAAATCTAAATTATTGTAGCCATTCACACTTACTAACACATTTAGAAATTAATTTTTATTTGTAAGTATTTAAATCATACTGACCTCATTAGAGCGCATTAAAAGTTATATTTATCTACATACATTGGGGTGTATCGAAATACTCTAATGTGATCGTGACTAAAGCTCGGTCACGACTTCACGGCACCATTCGTTCACGTTTTTTGCATCTGCGCTGTAAAACAATATTGAATTCAGCATGCGTTATCACTTGCGGAAAAATGTTATTGATTTATGTATTGTAAATAAAGTTTCAATAATCAATGTAACTTTATGCAAAAGCGTATTAATTATCGATATTTTCCTCGTGTCGAGCAAATGCGATTGTACAGAATTCCTTTAAAATACAAACGACAACTAATCGTGGTTTGAATCCAAGTAGATTAAATAAATAATAAATAAATAAAATACACTGACAATCACAGCCCCACAGTAGGTATAAACCTGTGTCGTGGGTGCCGTTGTACACATTCAACACATACACAAACACCCAGACCCGAAACAAATATCTGTATTCCATACAAATATTTGTCCCGGTGCGGGGATCGAACCCGATTTCGAAGGGTCGCCCTTCGAATCAAATGGTCATCTCACACCGCTGGACTAATCGGGTCGTCAAATTAATTAAATTTATTTGTGCTACTTCTTTATACTGGGTATTCGGAATAGATGTATTGTTTTATTTATACAAATAAATAAAATTGGAGTGTCTGATTAAATATTAAAATAACCGCTTTTTACTATATGCATATGTATGTATACACGGTACTTATACCAAAACCACATTTTTTTCAATTTTTGTCTGTCTGTCTGTCTGTTTGGCGGGGCTAATCTTGGGAACGGCTGGACCGATTTTGACGGGACTTTCACTGGCAGATAGCTGATGTGATAAGGAGTAACTTAGGCTACTTTTATTCGTCCGGGTAGATACTGAACAATCATATTTTTTCTCACGTGGACGAAGTCGCGGGCACAGCTAGTAGATTAAATACAATCCAATTATTTTCCGATATGTTACCTGTAATTACACTTCTTGTATGTGGCATATAAAAACTGAGAAACCTATAATTGATGATTAGGCGTCATAAAAGTACCTAATGAAGATTGGTTTACAATACAATTATTAAAGAGAATCAGAGAAGGTAGCCAAAATCACGGAATAGATAAATAAAGATGGAATGGTAATGTGGGCGTGGCAAGCGCACGACAACTATGCGTGTACACACACAGTTCGGCAGAACCATTCGTTCGCCGCTCATAGTGTCGTGTAGACTGCTTCGAACGACGCATCTCTTGGTAAAATACCATGTAGTGCCAATTTTAACATGCAATATGAAATGTCAGACCTCAAGTATAAAGCGAGGAGGTATATCTTTTGATCGGTAAGTCACAAATAATATTTATTGTTATAATACTTGTAAAAAGCATATAAATATACAAAGGAATATGAATATTCGAACTTAAACTGCATTATTTAAACGTTACTGCTAGCGAATACATTGCTCGTTAAGCACTCGCTCAATTAACGCTATTACTGTCTCCGCTGGCAATGTACAGCATGCAATGCGTTCGCTACACTTCGACTAGTTTATTGGTGAGTATGTTGTTGTGTGCGTGCGAGTGTTTATTGTCTATGGGCGTTACATCTTAGTATGCAAACTTACGCAAACGAATAGCTGCCCTGAGATTAATGTGTGAGTGTTTGTCGAGATGGTGTTACATTTATGTAAGAAATTGCACGGTGGGAGAAAAGCGGCGACACTGGTTCTAATACTAAATTGAAGCAAAGGCCTTTCCATCCTTATTTATCTATTCCGTAGCCAAAATTAATATATTTTATCAAAAAGTAAAATTAGTTTCTTTGTAGTATATTTTTATATTTTATAATAATAAACAACAGTCGAGTTCTGTCTGATGGTGGGGTCAAAAGTCTTAGGAATCGGCGTGCATGTATGAAGAGAATGATGAGGGTTTCTCTGCCTACCCCGTTAGGGACCTGGCGTGAAGATACATAATAAACAATAATAAGAATAAATACTATATTTATGATATTTTGAAAGGAAAGATATCTCATTTAATTAATTATGATGCAACGAGAAGGTAATCTAGATAATATAGCTAATTGATATACCTATCATACTCGCGAGTGCATATTACTTACTCCAGATAAACTGTTTTATTTCGACGAGTGTAGCTCTCAAAATCTTAGAATCGAACTTGATTTTCGAGTGATTTGAATAGCATTATAAGTCAAACCTTACCTTGATCATGGCCTTCAGCAGTGCGTATCTAGTGAACACGTTCCTCTGGGCCTTGGACTCGCTGTATCTTGCCATGAGTGTGACTAGCGCCTTCTTCGCGGTGTCATAGTTCTCGTCGAGCCGTACCCGCACCCCGCGGAGCCGTTCGTTCGTCTCGATCACCTCTTCCTTTGTCTGCCCGCCTGGTACAAAGAATAAAGTTAATTTGTAAGTATTTGTAATTTGAAACTGCCTCGGTAGCCTAGTGGTAGCAGGCCACTACTACTACGCTAAGGTCCTGGGTTTGATTCCCGGGTAGGGGGTTATCAGAGATAATTATCTAAAGTCCTTTATCTCTGGTTCTATTAGGATTGGTATTATTGGGATTTTTCCATTGTCTAGCAATTGCCCAGTACCTCGAAGTTTGGTAATGTTCCCGGAGATGTTAACGGGGCCAAAAACGTAACCGGCGAATCGTGGGAGTTTGCATGCATTTATTTTCCTCTGCCTACCCTTTCGGGGACTACAGGCGTAAAAAGAAAATACGTTTTTTTTTTTGGAAGTATCAGTTACAAGTAAAACACGGAACTCTTATTGAATCACTCGTATGTCTGTTTGACTGGTTGTTCGTCTGTCACTGCCAATTTGCATCAGAACTACTGAACCAATTGTTAATAACATATAGAAATCGATGAATTTCAAACATGGCGTCCACTTTAGGGTGATAAATTCATTTTTTTTAGTTATTGTGTGAACCCATAACTTCAACCTCCATACCTCGGGGATTGATCCCCGACACGGGTGTAGTATTTATTTGTTTTTTTTTCTCAAAAGCGAAGCTTCCTTGTTACTGTACAGTACTCAACAATTGATAATGCACATCGAGCCTACGAAAGAGACGATCGGTTCGTTTCGACTTCGTAGAGCGTTATCTCTGCTGCTCACTGCCTACGTAAGCACTCACAGTCCGGGATTGGTAAAAAAAATTAATTGACAAACGTCAAATAGGTACGGTGCGAATAAGATAACACTATACAGACTCGAAATAAGCCGAAGTCTCCTTCCTAGGCTCAATGTGAAATATTTATTATTGAGCACTGTAGTTACACCCTCCGAATTTTGTAATGTACCTGGTGAATGTCAAAACACTCGCCACCTATTACATGAGACCCAGACAGCGTTACCGGGATGGAAGAGTAATTATATTCCTGCCTACCCTACCGGTACGATGTTACATTTAAGCGTAGAGTTCTAGTAACGAAATAGGTATCTACACTACACGGTCGCTTCTCGTAGCGCTAGCCACGTAGCGCGTAGTCAACCAGTCGTCCTAAAAATTTCATAGTGTTATAATTATTTAGAAGGACAAACACTTAAAAGTTTTTTTTATGTATAAAAGTGGGAAATATGCATGCAGTTCACATTGATGTTAAGTGACGACTTATCTTATCTTAAAATGCTCCTGAGTTACTCCTGAGGCCTAAAGTGTTATGCCTCTGTGCCGAGAATCACAGGGCATTACCACAATAATGTACGGCATTACCACCTGACCGGAACACGATAGTGCTGAATACAACCAATTAGCGGCAAGTAGAATATAAGGTAATGCGGTGGTGCCTACGCCCGCGAACTCCGTCACTGGAGCTCTACCACCAGTAAAGTTATTTCTCGGATTAAAAACAAACTTTATTATGCCGTAAACATGCCACAATGGTTGCCTTTATAAAAATCATTGTCCTGGTCTTAAATTAATTTAGATACATACTTAAACAATGTCAGCGCTAATGGATTGTCTACCGATCTTAAGAAAAAAAAACACTTCACGATTAAAACGATTAAAAAGTTAATAATAAAAATAACATATAAATTTCCGCGTCAACGTATCATAATATAAATGAAGCTTTTAAATAGTATCATATTTTAAATTTACGAGTATTACATTGCATGATCTGAACCTATCACGTATTCGCAATTTAAAACAAGCGGAATTAAATTCATCAATTCATTATTCAATTGTAAAGTTCAATGAAACGATAGGGACCGCTGATAATGAACGATCGCGTAAATGTGCTGGAGACTTATTCTAGTAGTCATGGCACAAGTTCGATTTCAATTTTTTTTTAATGTAACAAGAGTGGCATAGAAGCGTGCAGTTCACATTGATGTTAAGTGATGACTGCAGCCTATAGACACCCACACAATGATCAGAGGTCAAAATGCAGATGCGCTGCCACTCCTGAGGCATTAGGTGTTATGCCTCTGTGCCGGAAATTACAGAGCCGTACATTACCACCTGATCGGAACACGATAGTGCTGAACACTACCATTTAGCGGCAAGTATATTACGTAATGCTCTGGTGCCTACGCCCGCGAGCTCCGTCACTGGAGCTCTACCACCAGTAAGTAAATCGTGTCTGTGTCGATTTGCTCACTTATAAATAATAATGGCAACCCCACTTATAAATAAAAATGGCAACCCATTATACGTCCCACTGGTGGGCACGAGTCTCTCCCCTTTTTGGGGGGAGGCCTGGAGCTTACTCCACCACGCTGCTCCAATGCGGATTGGTGGAGGTTTGCTCACTTGCTCTAACAAAATGCGAACGTTTGGATGTCGAAACAGGATGGCGCGACAATGACTGCTTTGTTATGGGAAAGTTTTTAATTTAAATATCTATAATAATAATAAGGAAGTATATTCTGAGAGACGGTACGGCTGACATATGTCGGGCATGCCACCGTCCCGGCGAATCTCTCAGACATATAGATGTTTTCAAACCGCCCATAAGGCCTCCGAAATGGTTTAACGACTGCTATCCATCGATAGCAACCGGGACCGACGTGCCCTCCGTAGCACGGAAACGCGCATTTAATTTTTCCACTAGCGGTCACCCATCATGCTACCCGACCGCGCCCGTAGTGCTTAACCGAGTAGATCGTTTACGATCTACACCAGCCGCTGGGCCATGCGCGCTTCAATATAAATAAAATTCAAATATCTATTTATAAACCTAAGTAAATTTAAAAAAATAACATTAACGAATTTCAGGAATGAAGAGGACAAGAGAGACTAGGGCGAGATTCACAGATCATATTACAACGTTGCTTTGATTTGTAGTCGAATGTTCGTTGTGTCAAATTCACAGGGATGCACGGCAACTGCGGCAAAAGCGACATTTACAGACGTCATTTAAATTTGGGTACGAATAAAAGTTCACATTTCAACATTTTTTTTATTACTGTCAAAATCTTTTTACTCTTTTAAAAGGTAAGTTGTGCTTCCCAAAGTAAATTACTTAACCGTTTAAAAAGCCTGTGAAACAAATAAGTATTGAATGTTCGAACTTTGTTTCTGAGGCCTAAACTCTTATGCCTCAGTGCCGAAAAATATAGGGCCATCCATTACCACACACTTACAGGGTAGCGTTGAACGTTATGCAACAAGAAAATATCGCCATACGCACGTGTGAATCTTGTAGTCATTAGAATAACGCCCCTGGATAAACCGATAAACCGCCAGATAGAATTGCGGCCGGGATAGGTCGCGTATTAGTTATCCATTGCATTAATTATTGTTAATTTAATTAGAGGTGAAACGCTGCACTCTTGGGATCAATAAAGTCGAGTTTTGTATTGAAGGTAAATGTTGGTAACAGTAAATTATATAAGGTTGTATCGGCTGCCTCGGTAGCATAGTGGTAGCAGGTCACTACTACTAAGCTGAGGTCCTGGGTTCGATTCCCGGGTGGGGGGTAATCAGAGATAATGGTGTAAAATCCTTTCTTTATCTTTGGCTCTATTGGGATTTTCCCATTTCCTGGAATCTTCAAATAGATGATCTTGTAATGTGCGTGTGTGTCGCACGCATTTCCCCCCGCAAAAAATGACAGACTGTTTTGCATCGGTAATAAACGTTATGGCTACTCCCGTCCAGTCCGCCGCGGCCGGTGGCCCGTGTTGCTCTATGTGTGTAACTAACTACAGTACTAATGCGATAGGCTTCCTCTCTAGTAATATTACGAAAGTACAACTATGTTTTTATTGCTAGTCTGGTGTAGTTCATAATTTGGTTCACTGCGTTATCGGGTCATAAAATGTAATTTCAACTCTGGTTGCTATGGTGTTGCTAAATCAATAACGATAGTAGCAGGCATTGATAGACGAGTTAATGAGTCTGTCGGCCATAGTCAGGCCACACGTTATATGTACTTGTCTACTGGCAATCAATGGGCCACTTAACATTCTGCGTAGATCCAGCCGTACCTTCCCTGACTAATAATGCTCATGTTTTGTTTCTTCACTGAAGTTGGGGATGTTCAATTAATTTGTACGGGAATATAACGATGTGCATCAGGCTTTACAAATACATTTACGCTCTAGAAATATTTCGCTACTCATATTTGTGTTATCCTGAAATACATGACGTTGAGAATTATTAAAACAACGTGTATGAATAACGTGTTGATTCATCCACCTATCGATAAAACATTCGCTTTTTTTATGTTACAAAGGTGGCAAACAAGCATGCAGTTCACACTGATGTTAAGTGATGACTGTAGCCTATAGACATCTACATAAAAACCAGGGGTCAAAATGCAGATGCGTTGCTACCCTTGAGACCTTAGGTGTTCTGTCTTTGTGATAGTTATTACGGGGAAATACATAACCATCTAACCGGAACACGATTGTGTTGAACACTACTTTTTAGCGGCAGATAAATTAGATAATGCGGTGGTGCCTACGCCGCCGAGCTCCTACACTGGAACTTTACCACCAGTAAAAAAAAAACAGTTTTAAATATCTGGCTAGTGAAATCCCGAAATGTACCTATTAGCTTTTCACTATTTTGCTTGTAGGATGAGCAGAACTAATTATCTAAGTATCTCATTTGAATTAGTATCTAATGTACTCCTGACAATTTCCCTTCACTTATCCGGTGCGACAATATCCTGACATGATCGTTAAGAGACAGGCGCGGGACCAACAGTTTGTCAATTATTATCAGGGAATTATCTCACAAAACAAACTAGAGATTCGAAGGAACTTAAGGCTCGGCATCGCGATCACGAACACTGAACCTACGAGGCAATTAATCATATTTAATTAAGTACTATTCAAATAATTCGGAGCCGCTATTAATATATAAGATTGGGGAAAAAGTTTCTTCGCATTTTTTAAGATAATTCAAAACATTTTTTAATATGGTTTATTTAAATTTAACTAAAGTATGTATGTACCATTTTGTTCGATAACCTTTTGCCATTTTGTAGGTAGGGACATGATCCCATTGCTATAAAAATTTTGGGACTTCTCATCAAAATACCGCGACAAGTGGATTTGGCAGTCCTCTCGTGATGTTAACCTAACATTGCATAAAGAATTCTGAAGAGACCGAAACAGGTGGAAATCTGAAGGTGCAAGGTCAGGACTATACGGCGGATGCATTAACACCTCCCAGCCAATCTCTCTTAATTTTTGCTGAGTGGCTATAGATGTGTGAGGTCTAGCGTTATCATGATGAAACACCACACCCCTTCTGTTGATCAATTCCGGCCGCTTTCTCTCAACTTCTTGCTTTAATCTCATTAGTTGTTCGCAGTAGAGTTCAGAATCGATAGTCCTGCCTGGTCGTAATAGCTCATCATGAATAATGCCCTTCCAATCCCACCACACACACAACATCACCTTATTGCGAGTTATCCCGGGTTTCGCCACAGTCTGTGAAGCCTAGCCGGCCTTTGACCACGACCTTTTTCGCACGTTCTTGTTGTACGTGATCCACTTTTCATCACCAGTTATCAGCTTCTTCAAAAATGATTCGGTTTCATTACGTCGTAATAAAGAATCACAAATGAGTACACGGTTCATTAGGTTTCTTTCAGTGAGCTCGTGAGGTACCCAAATATCGAGCTTTTTTTTGTACCCAGCTTTTTTCAAATGCGCCAAAACTGTTTTGTGATCAATTCTCAATTCTTCAGCTACGTCGTAACTACTGATATGTCGATCTTGCTCCACTTTTTCAAAAATGGCATCCATTTTATCCGTAATAGGGCGACCAGAGCGAGGTGCATCTTTGACATCAAAATTTCCGGATTGAAAACGCTTAAACCAAATTTGTGCTACTCTCACAGAGACTGCACTAGGTCCATAAACATCGCAAATTTTTTTCGCGGCTTGCGTTGCATTTTTTGTAGTAAAATTTTAAAATGTATCGAATTTCTTCATTAGAGTCACTCATCTTGACAGTACGAAAAACAAATGAAAATCACACATTTGCCTAATTTGAATTTGGAATTATGTTCTTTAAAATTTTAACTTTCAATGATACCAAAACCAGCCAGATACAAATACTACAGCCAAAGAAATTTTATTACAAGTTCATACATACTATAATGCGAAAAGACTTTTTCCCCAACCTATTATTTCAAGCATTTCATTTGATGTTAATTATATCATACATTAAATTAAATATATCAGTACTGTAAACCGTGCTTCCTGCATCCATACAGCAAGGCGATATGTAAATAAACTGGAGCGTGAAGCCTTACAGATTACACCACAGATGTTGCCGATATCATTATATTTATAATGTTTTATCTTCGTATTCTCATCTGGGATAAAAAGGCTGTTTATTGCAAATGAAGGCGGATGCTGCTTGTGGCCATTAAAGATTAAATCGAATTCAATATGAACGTTGTGCATTACAGTATTTTAAATGTTTGATGAGATTATTAGGGCCTCCCCTCCATAATCTCACCGATAGATAGAGAATCGTGTTAGATAGTGAATCTTGTAACAAACCTCCGAAGACCGAAAGAGTATCGTTGTTGTAAGAGGTTTTCACTCCATTTGCTGGGTTTGCTAATTGAATAACTCTAGTTATAACGAACCACTTTTTCTTCTATGAAATACTAATTGAGAAATTTGATGAATTGAAAATTGAAAATATTTTTTAAATTGATTAATAGGTGCGAGTAGATATTGAATGTTTATTATAAGTCATTCACTATAGGTAGCTTGTAACTCGACAATGGAAAATTGAGGTTGACCAATTTGAAATAAAAAACATTATTTTGTTTATTAATAAACTAGCTGTGCCCGCGACTTCGTCCGCGTGAGAATTTATGATTGTTTAGTACTTACCCGAACGAAGACGGGGGCGCAACTAGTATAAAAGTACCCTAAGTTACTCCTTATTACGCTATTTGTCAGTGAAAGTCCCGTCCAAATCTGTCCAGCCGTTCCTGAGATTAGTGGGTACTAACAGACGGACAGACAGACAGACAAAAATCGAATGGCATAATAGAGGAGAAACCCGCTCCTAGATTGAGATTACTCGCTCGCGATGGTGAAACCTCTCGACAGCCCCAGCCTCTCTCACATGTTGCCCATCGATTATCGAGTTTGCTGTTTGGGGGCTCACCGAGAAACGAGTCACCAAGTTCCAATTCCTTATTAAGGATTGACAATTTCTCAAGCATAATATATTCACCACAGCTGTACAAACCGTAGTTTTACAGGTGTTTGAACTCTATCCAATGAGTTTTTGTGTCGTCCTCAGTTCTTAAATTATTTTGTGTTAGTGGTATACTCACCAATGTGTATTCCTACTATATGACTGATACTGAAAAGTTAGATGGTATTTGCTGCCTATACAACAGGTAAATAAGCTGTGTCAAAAACACAGGCATCATAAAAATGTCCGTCGTCCTTTCCACGAACGATAATTTATCAAGGGAAAACGTTCAGCCTCAGCCTCAACATAAGAATTTCAAATCAGCTTGACGAATTTGCAAGATTACGTTGCGCGAGTACGAATGGTCATATCACGTTGTAGGGGTTCGTAACAAGCGTATTTCAGATAGAAATGGAGATTGGCGAGTTCAGATTTATATAGGAGATGGTGCTGGTGCGCGATCTGTACATATAATATTAAGGCGACGCTTCTAAATTGAGCGGTGGAAAGTTGAGAGTTGTGCAAGATCGAGCTATTTGATATCGGACATACGTTTTCAGTCTGAAACTCATGATTATTTTGAATTATAATTATAAAAAAAGAACATTCAAAACGACGGTGATCTAGTTATCTTTGTTCTAATCTAACTATGTTAAGTGAAAATTACAACAATTTAAGAGCGACGATCTCTTTTTCTATGTTACTGACAATATTGTTGGTAACTTATTTAGTAACAGCCTCTAAAAAGACATGATAGGTACAGAAATGAGCGTCAAAGAAAACACAACATTACCGATAAATTCCCTTTCCACGTACGATAATTTATCAAGGGAAAACGTTCAGCCCAACATAAGAATTTTAAATCAGCTTGACGAATTCGCAAGATTACGGAGCGCAAGTACGAATGGTCATATCATGTTGTAGGGGCTCGTAACAAGCGTATTTCAGATAGAAATGCAGATTGGTTGGTCCAGATTTATAAAGGATATGGTCCGAGGTATGGAAATATTAAAGTGATGTTTCTGAATTGAGCGCTGGAAAGTTGAGAGTTGCCTCATATCTGAGCTTTTAATTTCGTTATTACGCAATTACGAACCGGGTCGTAACGAGGGCGATTCGTCCACGACCACGGCTCGTGCAACCGTGCCGAAACGTCGGAATCGGAATAAAGGTACGATATTGTTTTTATCGAAATATCTATATCGCGTCACGATCCGGTTCGTAAAATCTATGTAATGAATGTTAAGCGCGAGTGTTCTAAAAGTTATATTACCTAGTTGTAATTGTTCTAATCTAACTGTCTATGGTTTAATTCCTCATTTTACCCGATCCCCCCGCGGTCCCAAACACAACGGATGAGGGGTAGCAAAGGGCAAAGGGCAACAAATAAGTGTGTGCGCGAGATCTGTAAACGTTATGGCGGCACTTTCGAATTGAGTGCTGGAGAGTTGCGAGTGGTGGAAAAAACAAAGCTATTCCAGCTGAATCGTAAAGCTTATTTTGTTTCGTTAGATTTGCTGTAATTAACAGACAATGATATTTTTTTTAATTGTTAAACAGATGTTAAGTGATGACTGCACCTAGGTATAAAAAACCAGAGGACAAAGTGTAGATGCGTTGCCACCCCTGAGATCTTAGTTGTTATGTCTCTGTGATAGTTATTACGAGGTCGTACTAATGTATGACCTATGAACACTACCACTCGGCGGCAGATAGATTAGGTAATGCGGTGGTGTCTGTGCCCTCGAGTTCCTACACTTGGAACGCTACTACCAGTTTTTATTGACATTCATTTGCATTAATTCTGTTCCACAGACGTTTTAAGCCCTTAAGTTACTTATTCTCTACTTAGTTAAGATGTGCTTTGCAAAGTGAAGTTAGAGTTTTGACACGTTTGTGCAATAAAATTAGTACATGTTTCAAGTTAGACTTCAAAAGTTGTGAATCTTGCCTTTACATTCAGCAGTAATTTTATGCTACGTACTACGTGGCTACATATGTAGGGTGTATCCGCAATGGAGTGATCCCAGATTCGATGGCAATATCTGTAGGCCATAAAAATAGGGATAGTTATCACTTTTATGACCTACGATGTTGCCGCATCAATTTTGTGTATGTTGTTGTTATATGTCACGAAATAGTATAAAAATGGGCAGTCCTCTTTGTGTGTTTTGAATATTGGGAAATTAATATTGCTGCATATACCTTAACCTCCATATTTACTGATGGTGGAGGTCCATCGATGGAGTTTGAGGGACGTAGGCACCACCTTATTACCTAATCTACTAGCCGGTAAATGTTTATTATCAGTGTCGGTCGTTGTTCGGTTGCAATTTTAGCCGTGTCAACGCATCGGAAACTTTTATTAAGGGCTCTGGCTGAGGCTAAGCTTTTGTAAGGCCTCTATGACTGACACTGAGTTGTCTTACACCCTACGCATGACAGCGCGAAAATAATCTTAGCGTTTTCACAAGTTTTCGTCTCCTGATCAGACAAAATTCTTGTCATGTAGATAAGGAATTGGTCTTATCTGCAGCAGACCCGGTGAAATTTCTTAGCGTGTACAAGGGCTCTTACTGAAAATGAAAAAACGGAACATCTATACCTACGTAGATTACTCATGCGGTTGTCGGTTTATCTGTCTATCTGTCTGTCACAGCCATTTGCATCGACAGTAGTGAGCCGATTGTAAACGTATGTCCAAGTGAACCAAACATGTACGTGTATCAAAAAAAAAATAGTGTGGAGAGGCCTCTTTAAAGGGATGAATTAGAAAAAAAAACGTTTTGCAAATTACAACATGATCACGTATTTTCCCTTTTAATTTCGTTGTAAGGTACCTACTAGTCTATATCCTTTCTAAACATGCATCGGGTGAACTGGTATAAAAATTTCTAATCTTTTTTTAAATCGTAAAAAGGGCCTTTGATTCCTAACGTTAATATTCGAAATTTTAGTACATACATATACTCGACCAGAAATTTGATTGGCAAACTTATTAATTAAGGAACCTTCACCATATGTTTCTTATACGGTAGACAGAGAGCGTGGAGTATCCAACGGCCAAACCGTGCCTTATCATGATTAATCTTTCTCTTTTTCACCAATATAATAAGTATTACCTACCACAATATTATCACAGTCTAAAGTACGTATCTAATCTTATTAGGTATGCCAAGACGGAAAATAACTCAGTATAAAGAATAATTATCAATGTTTACTGGTGGTAGAGCTCCAGTGACGGAGCTCGCGGGCGTAGGCACCACCGCATTACCTAATATACTTGCCGCTAAATGGTAGTGTTCAGCACTATCGTGTTCCGGTCAGGTGGTAATGTACGGCCCCGTATTTTCCGGTACAGAGGCATAACACCTTCAACCTCAGGAGTGGTAACGCATCTGCATTTTGACTTCTGGCCATTGTGCGGGTGTTTATAGGGTGCAGTCATTACTTAATTAATGTGAACTGCAGGCTTGTTTGCCAATTTTATTAAATAAAAAAAAACATTCAAAGATTACAAAAAAGCAAACAAACATTTGTACTTACTAGAAGTGCCTTCATCTTTGACATCCTGCACAATCCGGCGAACGCTCTGCGTGAACTTGCCAACTAAGTTGGTGCTTGCTGAAATCAAAAGAGACAGCGAGTTAGTGCTTGGAACAGTTTAATTTAAAGGGTACAAGGAACAAATGGACATTAACAACATAACTATGTATGTATCTTCACGCCAGGTCCCTAACGGGGTAGGCAGAGAGTGTAGAGCGCCAGACATCCCGGTTCTGATAAACCTCTCGTGCCTCGTCTACCTTCATTATTCTCTTCATACATGCACGCCGATTCCTAAGACTTTTGACCCCACCATCAGACAGAACTCGACCTATTTGGTCATGGTAGGTCAGCCTTGGTCTTCCTGGGCCTCTGCAACCATCAACATAACTATACTTTCAACAAAGAGATATATTTGTATGTCTGTTGTAGCAATATTGTTTTTGAAGTGTAATTATCTTTAGCGACGCTTTGCACTTTTGTGATGGGTATAAAATGTTAAACTCGCATCAGGACACTTGACCCTGATAGAAAACGCGTAAGACGGACACGTCATCAGAATTGTATCCGCGTACTTTTCGGGGATCCAATGACAGCTGCCATGGTGGTGGTGGTGTTGGTGGCGTTGGTGACGTTCGTGACGTTGGTGATGTTGGTGATGCTGGTGGCGTTAGTGGTGTTGGTGGCGTTGGTGGCGTTGGTGGTGTTGGTGGTTTTAGTAGCGTTGGTAGTTTTGGTGGCATTCAAATTGAAATTAATCTATGTGGGTATGGGTATAGGTATGTAATCTTGGTTATTCCAATAAGTTTATATTCCAATATTCCATTTACATATTCTCTGTCATAGAGGTAGTACAAATCTGTGCTCTATATTTGACAATTAATGGTAGTGTTCGATGTTACCACATTCTGGCTCGTTATGAACTTCATGAGACACAGAGATAAAAAAATAATTTTGCACCAGGAAACGAAAAATATCTCGAAATATAAAATGTTGATGCATGGTGCTTATTTGCCAACAAGAAAAGACTCATATGTACAGAAAAGATAGATAAGTGTTCAGCACTATTGTGTTCCGGTCAGGTGGTAATGTAAGGCCCTGTAATTTCCGGCACAGAGGCATAACACCTAAGGCTTCGAGAGTGGTAACGCATTTGCATTTTGACCTTGGCCTTTGTGTGGGTGTCTATAGGCTGCGGTCATCACTTAACATCAATGTGAGCTGCATGCTTGTATGCCACTTCCATCACATAAAAACAATGTACGGAATTTTCTCGCATAATAAACTAAAATTATTTTTAAAATCAACCCTAATTTTCGGTCGCTTTTCAGCTTCCGTGGACCTTCTTGTTAAGTCAAAAATAAATCGGTAATGCGATGGTGGTATACGCTTTTATATTCGATCGATAAGTTCTACTAACAGTGAACTTCCAGTTTTTAAGATAGCTATATAAAAGTCGAAACAAGGGCTTTTCAATAAAAGTATCTAAATAAATCAACATGTCAATATGTTACGTGCATTTACTGACCCACGTTTCTTTAGCTTTGTAATTATACTGAAATCTCAAGTAAAAGAAGGTAAATATATACTTAGTCATTAAACAAATTTCGCAAACGAAGATTGCAAAGAAACTCATTGAAACACTTAAGGCCCATTGCTAAGCCTAACTTTGCTTGAACTTAGGTCAAAGCCTTAAAATTAGGGCACTGGCGACGAACCTTACATTAGATAGCCTAAAGATATTTTTCCTCTTCTCCTATTTTTATTCTAGAGCCGATGTGTTCTTCTGACTCGAAATACCTGCAGAACCTACCTAGCGCCAACCAACAGCATTTAGCGGCCGGCAGATTAGGTTATGATATTTCCACACAAGCACCTATGTGTATTGTAGTGGAAACAAATTTGACCGCATAGCAAGTTGGCTACACGTTTGTGCACTCTAGCTGGCTAGGCCGAGCTGCCCATTGAAAGCCGACAGACAAGTGAGCGTACAAACTGCTCGGACGCCTATTCATCACACGATGGGATCTCTATTTGTTGGTATGGATTTATGTTTACCTATAGACATGTAAGGTGTGCATTTGCTGGTAAATTGTGGTTGAAAAACTTCTCTTGATGATAGGTTAGTTTTTTTATGTAATGTAAGTTGTAAACAATCATGCAGTTCACATTGATGTTAATTGATGACTGCAGCCTTTAGACACACAAATATCAATGACAAAATGCAGACGCATTACCACTCCGGAGGCTTAAGGCGTTATGCCGGAAAATACAGGGCCGTACATTACCACCTGACCGGAACACGACAGTACTGAACACTACCATTTAGTGGTAAGTATATAAGGTAATGCGGTGGTGTCTACGCCCGCGAGCTCCGTCACTGGAGCTCTACCACTAGTAAAATATTAGTAATAGTAGCAGTAGTTATAGTTACCTAAGTCTTATTGATGTTTATATTAAAGTTTCATTAATATCTTTCATCGGTGTAAACAATAACAACATCACTCATTATATTTTTCTTTTCACATTTCACCCCTCTCGTGTTACATCACGGATTAAATGTCTATGTATAAATAGGCTATGGATCCAATAAGCCTTAAATGTCGTTCATTTTCTGTTGAAACCCAAGTTTAATTAGAAGCATTGATTGATTTATTGATAATGAAATGTAGAGATTCCCGTGGGAATGAGTGATTTTCTCGCAGTAAAAAGTAGCTTAAATATTGGCCAGGCTTAGTATCTATACAACACAAAAAGTTTCTTTCGAATCCGTCCAGTATCTTCGGAGATTAGCCTGGACAAACAGATAAACAGACAGACAAAAAAAAATAGTTGAAAAGTGTTCTAATACTATTTTAACATCGCCCCCAATTAGTTTTTCGTAAATATATACAATGTACAGACACGCGGATTTTACTGTTTTATTAAATGTATAGATAGAAGATGAATAAAATGAGAGTGAACGCGAGTTACGTTAGCGTAACCCGCTGACGACTTCCCGCAAGCCATACTTATAATGTATTGTTTATATAAGTTTAGAGAGATAAGGATCATGTTTGTATAATCTTTAATAAAGAAAAGGCAGTTCTGTCTTGACTCTCATACCTGGTGGTTGTCTTCAAATCTATTTTTAAAAACCCTTTTCCACCACCTCCCAACGTAACTCGCGTCTATACCTACGACTTCGTGATTTCGTCACACACTCCTGTCGCTGTTGCGAACTGTAGAAAATGCTGACGGTCAGAATGTAGTGTGTCTCACACCGTACACAATGCTTGTTCATTAATCTACTTTGGGTAGTTCATCTACATTGCTTCATATAAACACACTCTACATTGCCTGTGTAGTGCTTAGTAATCATAAAGATTGTATATTAAATATACATAGATAATATTCAGTAAAGTAAGGCTGCAGTATTATTTATAGATAAAATTCATGCCGCAAGTAACCGCATTGGATGGTAACAGTACACTGTATCGCATAATTTGATTAAAGTATCCAAAATCCCGGCCTAATCGCGTCGCTCATGTTAGCAAATGCATTACACCGCGGTACATCAGGCTTTTGTTCAAGCCCGGGCTTAGTTGTCGCTAAATTCGACGCTTGTTTGTTCATCAATCTCGCATCGTTAATATTATAATAGTCTATATAATAACTTTAATATTATATCCGTATTATAATTTTACTAATAATGTACGGCCCTGTAATTGCCGGCACGGAGGCATAACACCTTAGGCCTCAGGAGTGGTAACGCATCTGCATTTTGACCTCGGTCTTTGTGTGGGTGTCTATAGGCTGCAGTCATCACTTAACATCAATGTGAACTGCATGCTTGTTTGCCACTTCCTTTACATAAAAAAAAACTAGCATGATTATTAATATTTTTGTTTTCAAGGAAAAATAATTAATGTATAAAATTAAGCCCGATATATTACATGCTTTGTGTTACGTACGCCGAGCTTCTCCATTTACGCTCTAACTTAGTAGTTTTACTTACTTTTATCTTAATTTTTGGATACGTAACCGAATTTAGCTTATAGCAATGTATACGTAATTGGATTACAGGATCCAAAAACAGAGTTTAATCGCATTGTCCATGTTAGCAAATGCGTAATGGAGACTGCGGATCGACCGAGGGACATTAAGCTTTGGTCGAAATCCCGGTTTAGTTTACGTTTACGCTTCATTCGACGCTTGTTTGTTAATCGATGTCACTATTCTGATTTATGATTTATGATATATAATTTGAATTGTTTTCTCAAGGAATAGAAATCAACTTTGTTCAATAGGTTTGGTCTTAATTTAACATAGTGTCCGATGCATAATTTGATTTAATCCGTTAGAAATTTCTACCTACTTCAATTTCTTGTCTCTTGAATAGCCTTAGAGATTAATATAGAAGCAATTAATTTGAAGCGCTGTAACGGAACCCACTCTATCAAAAGGGGACTCTTCAGATAAAGGATATTTTCGAAGTCAAATCTAAATCAACAAGAATATAATATTGGCCAAGTGATGTCTAAAGGGACCCTACAAGTTGTTAAATGGTAGAAACCTTAAGTTCTTTAATAGAGGTAAGAATAAAGTTAGAAATGCGATAAAATTATTAAATATAACCCCAAAGAGTAAATTACTGAATACACAATATGATATTGGGGGGGAAAGTTAAGGAGCCCCAAACCATCGCCCCTTAGTGTGAGTACCAAACCAAGAATTTGTACTCTCCAGACGAGCTTGGAGTATATTTGGTAGATGAGCGTATAAATAACGCTTAAATAATTACCATACAATGATGGAATCACATTTATATCAACTGTTGTAAACCAACAGGTATAGAGGCAAAGCCTCAAATTGTAGATGATGTGTAAAGACAAAGTCTTTATAAGCTGACAAAGTCAGTAAGTTGTAGTAGACTGTTGTAAACAACAGATTATATGGCATAAGCCTCAAATTGCAGGTATCGTGTAAGACATAGTCTTAAGCTGACAAAGTCAGTATGTGGTAGTAGACTGTTGTAAACAACAGATAAAGTGGCATAAGCCTCAAATTGCAGGTATCGTGTAAGACATAGTCTTAATAAGCTGACAAAGTCAGTAGATCATATTTCAATATTAATATAGGCCATTAACAGGCAGTCAGGTAAAATATACTCATTTGAGTATTCCAATGATGAAGTTGATATGTATATTATCAATCGTCGCAGACACCGTCAGGCGCAGTAATTGTTGCAGTAGTAGATCATGATCATAATATGGCATAGCCATTAAGTTGTTATACCGTAAACATAGTTTACTCATTCTGACATAGTCAGTAAATAAATATTTCAGGCAATGTCCTGTAATTATGGTTTAACCATATATGAGTATTATCTCATTGTATATTGTCAGTATCTGACATCGCAAATAAATGCAATATTGTAGTTTCCATAAGGTAGGTGCATAACACACAATAAATGTAGCGGTTCCATGACCGATCATCGCAACAAGGCGGATAATGTAATCTGTAATCTGTTGATCATATTTTAATATTAAATATGTGTTGTGTTTGTTCTGAAGTAACACCTCTTCATCCAGATGGATATTATCTCCAACGTTAATGGAATCGACCTATAAAGTAATGTATAAGTCAAAGCAAAACCAGACCCAAGGTACACCACAGGTGAAATTACAGCACCACAAAATAACATTTGCTAGGGGCTCTGCCCATTATCGCAAGAACAGGTAGTGTGTAATTCACAGCGCACAGGTACTAGCAAGCCAGACAACGTCGATGAAGATAGGCCGACCCACAACTGCTGATACCCACAGACTAGACCAAAGGTACACTAGGCGGAGACCGCGGAGACTACAAGACTACAAAAATAATATTTGCTAGGGCTCAACCCATTATCGCAAGAACAGGCAGTGAGCAGCTCCAGTATACAGGCCAGCTGTCAGTAAATATGTTTTAAATATTCCAAACTGAATGTCGAAAGTATATGAACAGAACATACAGAACAGTATAATGTATCAACAATACAGGTGTGACATTTATAGTGATTACCTGTATTGTGTTTATATAATGTTTATGGATTTATACATAAACCATGCATTCTGCACACCGCCTTTAGGCAAAACCTTATTAGGTTTCCGGATTCAAATGAGTTTTGTAGATCTCTATAAGTAGCAGATTATTACAAAATATGTTTAGTGTTGGTTGTTCTGAAGTAGGTACCACTACGTCCAGATGATAGTAAAGAAGAGTGTAGGTGTGGAATCGACCCACAGTACCCAAGTTAATGGTGTAGGTCGACCCACACAAGTTGCTAGCGCACCAGACCAAGATACACCCCAGGGAGTATACATCACCACAGCGTTTCTCAGGCTTGGCCCCACCTGTCCCTTATGTGATAAGTAACTCCAGTGCACTGGCATAGCCGCGGGACAACGTTGAGTGTCTTTCAGTCCTGGACGTCAGAAGTGATGTATGTAGCGAAGGAACGAGTCCAACGCCCCAACAAACCAGGTGTGTAATGCGTGTATTGTGTTAATAATGATAATGGTAAGTTCATTTTAATCCAGAGTCAATAATCGATAATATCGTTGTAGATATCATTATTCAATAATGACAACTAAAACGTCCATACTTATTTGCAGCCAATAATTAGTAAATATTTATAGACCAAAGTCAGTATATGATAAAACATATATATAAAACATAGGTATAAATTAACTAACAATGTCTATAGGCTAGATGAATTCTCATTACTTACTCGCAGTAACAAAGTATGTATATAAACAAACACCAAAATGTTCAAATTGATTTAAATAATGTATGTTGAACATTGATGCGGTAATATTTCAATAAAGTATTAATTAATCTCAGCTTCATTGTCAATAAATAATATTCATCTTATATGAATGCAATACAGCACTAACTGTGTAGTATTAATATAATCTACACGTTCCTTATTGTTATATGATCAATAACTCCAGCTATGCAACAACCACCTTGCTTTGTGATGCTATTTATCAGATTTTAATAATACACATAAGGAATATGTCAATTAAGACAAACTATTTAAAATAATATAATTACTCCAAGCTTATGGGAAAATAGAAATTAAAAACCAATCGGTTAAGTATGTACCTACCTAAAATGACTAACAAACATAGCGTGGGAACACTAAAGTAATAAAGGAGAATTTTATTACTTTTCAAACTAAAGACGATGACCAGATGTTTTGCCGCCTTTGTAGTGCGAAACCCATAATCGTTAAAAACAATAAGCCGAACATTACACAATGGGTTCCTATTGTTTAACTCGAAAGTTAAAGCCACTTAGTTGCGAGAAATACACCAATGGACCACGTGTTGAACTGTTCATGTTGAAGACAATAGATAATCCATTGTTTTTTTATTTACGGTTATTATGTCCAGTTCTCTTTTATGGTCGACACATTTGCTAGCCATGCCTACCTCCAAACACTTGAGACAATATGCGTGGGAATTCTAGAGAGTTCCAAATATCCCTCCTATCATTGGTCCAGGAAATTGAATCCTGCATCATCAATACCTTTACTCACAAACAACTAAGTAAACCATCCTGATGAAATAACGTCCACTGACCATTCACTTATGTACGAACATCGAAGTTCGCTTAGCTGTAACCCTCTACATACATATAAAACACTCCTCATTAGCACTAATATTAACTGAATCGAACAGTTAACTTCAGTGTGAATATAATTTGTACATTCTTGAAATTATATACATAGAGTATGACTTTTAGTAGATAATTATTAAATCACCTACTACTCTATCGAAATCTACATACACCTATTTATTTGACAATTCACCAATATTATTACTAATGTAACTGAATCGAACAGTTTACTTAGTAAGTATTTCCTTAGATGCATTGTATATAATACTTTTATTAATTTGTCATTTTTAACATTATTACAAATACGTCTGATTAGATAGTAACACTCCAATTGACCAGGGAATTGAACCCATAGCAATTAGTAATAACTTAAATCACACATTGTAAATATTTAATGACCAGTAAAAGATCACTTTGACTGACAATATTTTATCAATCTGTGGATTCCTAGATTTGTAACCTCATGAAAGTAATAATTTCACTTTCATTAAATGATAAATAATAATAATCATCATCATAATCATTTCAGCTGAAAGACGTCAGTGTTAGACACATTCTAAATAAATAATTCTCCACCTTAATTACGCTATTCACTAATTATAATTATTAGGCAACCATCAATTATGTGAACTACCTTAAATAATGAAATAGTGATTGAAAACCGAAATAATATGTAGGTATTTCAGATTATCAATTCAAATATCAAAACATCATCATCAACATATATTCTATGACCTACATTATTAAACTGAGAGTATGAAGTGCCAAATATCTCAATTCTTAGTTTCTGTCTGTAGTATGATGCTATTGAAACATAATTACCTGCCTTTTATACTAACGTTATTAAACGATTATTATTTCTCTGTAGTGTAACGCTATTGAGTCACTATTATTTACCTATAGTTTATTCAGTTTGTCTGTAATACAATTTTATCAGAGAATATTATTATCTACCTATAATATAATGCTGTTGAAGCAATATCATCTGCCTTCAACCTAATAGTATCAATATTCTGCTATCTGCCTGTAGTGTAATGCTATCAAAATATATTCTCCTGTAATCTAACATTATAACAACACTAATACATGACTGTAATTTAACGTCTATCTGCCTGTAGTGTAGCACCATAAAAACACTAATATCCACCTATAATTTAATATATTCGGAACACTGTAATGAATACAGAAAATAATCTAAATTCAGACAAATTATTGAATATTAACTCACGGTTAGTCGACGGCTCCCCGCTCTGTTGGTTGGTGATAATGCGCTTACGCATTACGTGGTGAAGATAACTCGATCGCTAATTTATACCTATTTATTTCTATACACAAATGCCTATTCTAATAATTAAATTCCTGAAGATTCCTAACTTAAAATAATAGTAAACTACGATACGTTTCAATTAAGAGTGCTTTATACTGCGTGTAATTGTGACTAAAACTGGTACAACGTATTATAATGTCTACTTCTCCTTTTCCTAATCTGAAAATATAATTTCTAGTAAAAGACCTCTGGTTTCACTATTGCATTTATACTACCTATGAATTCCTATCAAGTTTTGTTTAATTTAAATAAATGAATCTACTTTCTGTTCGCAAAACTAAATAAAGCTAATTTATATTGTAAGATTATATGAAGTACTTCATTTTGTATAAACACATCCTAAAAATCTCTCAATAAAAGAATAACCAGATAAGTAAATAAACATAAAATAGGTAACCCTCAGTGAATTTAGTATAAAGTTATCGTTATTAACTAATGAGTTAAAATATTATATGAAATTAGTGTAACCTATTTTATATTTAAAATAAAAATCACTCACCAAACGCCGCTACCACTACCTACTTTGCACCACCGTCCTAATCGTCGCCCTGGCTCTCTAACTACAACTGTCTCACCTCTCTTTTTTTTTTTTTTTTTTTTTTTAGGTCGGGCTTTGTGTAGGCGGCCTGTCTCGAGACGGCACTAGTCTACTTCACCGGGCAATCGGCGAGCGCAGAGGGCGCTCCAGCCTAAAATTTAGCGCAACTGCCTAAGGGTGACCCATGCGGGTCCGTACCTCGGCTTAGGACGTTGCGGAGAGACATATGAGACATATGCGATTATGGGCGGTGCAACTTTCGCTCTACTCCATTCGGTTGGCGATAACCGGAATGTCATCGGCCTCGCGGGGCCGGAGATAGGGTCGGGATCAGGGGCGGGCGCGGCGCGAAACGCGTCGGCGCGTTGTATTATTAGCGGTTTGTGCAGTGTGATTCTGTAATCGATTGTTCATTGCGGCGATGGCCAACGTGGTCTCATCGTCCGGATCTTTTAAAACGTGCCTTGGACGTCTCCTTTTGGCGCGATCAAAAGGAGTGTATATCGCGGCCGCTCTGACCAGCGGATTCGGGTGGTGACTCGCCCGATCGAAATAGCGAGCTGAAGCTCGCTTCATAAACTGCCGGATGGTAGGCAGATTTGCATCAATGTGCAAGTTTTTATTACGTACGTACCAAGGCGCGCCTACGGCTCTACGTAAGAATCGGTTCTGCAAGGTTTGAAGTTTTTGTAATATTGTCTTTTTCGCGTGGGCGAATACTGGGGACGCGTAACATAAAATGGGCCTTATGCAGGACGTATAGGCACGGAGTTTGTTCCGGGCCGATAGCTTGCTCTTTTTGTTTAATAAACAATGTAACTGGGATAGCACGAATGCAGCCTTTGCGCGCGCTGCTCTTACATGTGCAGCGAAGGACAGATGCCGATCAAGCGTCACTCCTAAGTATTTGATTTTGTCCATCCAGGGGATGGGCTCGTCAAACATAAGGACTGGGGCTACGTTGGGTCTGGGAGCGCGGTCCCGTACAAAGAGTATGGCAGCGCTCTTGCTCGGATTTACCTCTATACGCCAGCGGCGGAACCAAGACTCAAGGTCTTTGGCCGCCGCTTGCAGGGCTTTCCTTATGATCTCTGGTTTTCTACCAGAGACGTAAATAGCGGTGTCGTCAGCGTACATTGCCAACTGAACGCCGCGGCGGACAGGGATATCGCTAGTGTATAGCGTGAACAGGAGGGGGGAGAGTACGGATCCTTGGGGAACACCGGCTGTTATGGTGTGACGGTTCGAAAGGGTACCCTCGACTCGATATCGAAAGCCTCTGTCCGACAGAAAATCGCGAATGATGTGCACGATTTGGGTGGGCACTCCGAGAGTGTACAGCTTATATAATAAGCCGTTGTGCCACACGCGGTCGAACGCTTTAGCGATATCGAAGAAGAGGGCTCCCGTCATAATCTTTCTATCGAATTTACTGAGTATATGCTCGGTGATTCGATGTACTTGATGGACACAGGAGTGGCGAGCACGGAACCCGAACTGTTCGTCCGGGATCAAGTGCCGCACTCGGGTGAAATCTAAGAGTCGAGCGTACACGACGCGCTCGTAAAGTTTACTGAGAGAACTGAGCAGACTTATCGGCCTGTATGACGAGGCCTGGTTGCTCGGCTTACCGGGCTTTTTAAACCCGATAACTGTGGCCTCTTTCCACGCGGGTGGAAACATACTATTTTTAAACGCTGCGTTGAGTATCGCAGCCAAAAGGGCAATGAGCAAAGGGGGAAAATTCCTTACTGTGCGATTGGAAATGCCGTCCGCACCCGGCGCTTTCCGCACTTTTAGACGCTTGATCAGGTCTGTCACCTCTGCGACTGTCACAGGTCTGAGAGGATCATCATTATTTTCGCTATTACCGTTAGCGTTTTCATCGACTGGCGTGTCGGGAATGGGACCGGTTTCGCGCGGGGGGGTTGGCGGTCTCGCGTTCCTACTTTCGACTTCTAAGTTGATCTTGTCTAAATGATCGGCAGCTATCGGCATCGTACTTGGAGAGCATTGAATCTCGAGTTCGCTCGCCAGGCATTCGGACTTTTCGAAGTCATCGAAGGCTGGCGGTTGGTTAGGGCGAATGAGGGGAGGCATGGATGCCTCCATAGGGGATTTGAAGCATTTGAAAAGCCTCCAGTACTCTGTATGAGAGGGGTCAAGGTCAGTGAGCTTTTGCTCCCAGCGGTCGTTATAGACTTCCACCTTGCATTTCTTGGCCTGACGTTGCCAGTATCGCATGGTGGATTTTCTATCGGCCGTTGGGGCAGAGTAGTAAGCTCTGGTAGTTGCATTCCTTTCCCTCACTATCTCCCGTACGTGTTCAGGGATAACGGCGTGACTGGGTACAGTCGCGGGTTTTTCCTCTGAGCATCCGTCTACGACAGATTGTACGTGATTAGTGAGAGTAAGGATCGCACTATTGACTTCGTCAGTGGTCTCTATCAGGGAGGGGATCGTATCTAAGTCTGCGGATGTGGTGGCGGCCAACTTGGATCTCACTTGAGACCAGTCGGTCACCACTCTCATCGGGATGTCGCTACGACCTGTATCAGTGGGACCGCTATGGGGGATAAATTCTATGATAACAGGTCTATGGTCAGAGTCTAACTCGTGTAGCACTCGTATAGAGTGTAAACGCAAGTTTACATTCTTTACGAGCGCTAGATCGAGTATGTCGGGTCGTCCCATGTTGTCGTCATAACAATAGTGGGTGGGTTCGAGTGGCACTAGAATGTCTATAGGTGCTCTGTCAAGATAACGTTCAAGAACTGTCCCTCGTGCATTAGACGAGTTACAGCTCCACATTATGTGTTTGGCGTTGAGATCTCCTGCCACTATGACGGAGTCGCCAAGCTTAAATAGACGATCTAGGTCGCCTACTAAGAGATCGCGTTGGGGAGATAGATACGCCGACACTATAGTGATCGGCTGATGACCGGTCATCGCTAATAGGCAAACTGAGACTTCAATGTTCTCCAGGTCGTCGGGGGGGGATAGAGGCGTGCAATGCAGCGTCCTCTTGTAATATATAAGGGTGCCTCCGAAGGCACCGTCTGTACGATCGTTTCGTATTAACCTATAATTGGCCAAGCTTGGGTTACGGCGGGCGGGTTTTAAAAAAGTCTCCTGGATGAGGAAGACATCAATATTTTTATCGCGGAGAAATTCTCCCAGCTCATCGCGAAGGCCTGACATGCCATTGGCGTTAAAAAACCCTATTCTAAGTGAATAGGGTTTTATCCTGCTAGATAAATTAGTTAAGGGCCGTATGTTCATTTTGGGTTTACCGGGGGGTGTTGTTTATCAGCCGGTTGACGTCGGCTGCGGCCAGGACCATTTCTACCCTGGCGTTGGGAAGGTGGGGATTTGCTTTAAAGTAGCAGTATCTGTCCAGCAGGGGCTGGAGTATGCTCATGTCAAACATGAGCGAAAAAGAGAGTACCTCGCTGATGAGGTCGAGTGGCGCCTGAGGGGGGCCGGGGGCGGGAGCCTGAAGGGCCATGGGTTGAGCCTGAGGGGCCTGGGTGGGTTTGTGGCGTGGTGCGGCCGTAGCGGCCAGCGGGAGCCTGATGGGAGTTGGCACGGGGGCCGGAGCGGGGGCCGGAGCCGGGGCCGGGGCGGGAGCCGGGGCCGGGGCTGGGGCTGGGGCTGGGACCGATTTTGGAGCGGCCTGAGGGGCCTTCGCGGGTGCCCGAGCGACCGGGGTGGTCGTGGGCGGCGGGATCACTCCTTTAAGAAGGGGGAAGTGGGTGGTGCTCATGAGGGAGGGCGGCGGACCGGTCCTCCATGCGGGGGCCAAGATGGGGTTGGGGGTCCTCTCGAATTGAGGCGCCGCTCTGGGTGGGATTGGGCGACGACCCCTGGTGGGGATTCGTGCCGCTTTGGGAGCCTCTTTGCATCCCCTATAATTGGCGGGGTGTCCTGCCTGCCCGCAGAGTATACAGCTCGGGGGCTCCGAGCATGCAGCTCTGTCCTTGGGGCGTGTGCAATCGGCCGTGCCGTGGTCTTCCAGGCACTTTACGCACCTGGGGCGCATTTTGCACCGACCTGAGGCATGTCCGTATCGTTGGCAGTTATGACACTGCCCTATGTTTCCCCTTTTGTTAGGGGGCTCGACACGGATGCCACCGAGTCCCGCAACATCTTTGATGTTGAAGATTGCGGTGGCTTCCTTGGTGTTGTCAAGAATGACTAGCACCATTTCAAGGTGCCCGTTTTGGCCCCTGTGCCCGCGGTGCATCCTATGCACTTGCTGCACGGGGAGGGCTTTGACCTCTTTGAGGTCGGTCATAATCTCCTCGGGTGTGAGGAAAATGGGGAGGTTGCGTATGACAACGCGACGCCGTTTCTCCTCTGGGAGGGCGTATGTAAAATACTGTAAGCCTCTCTCGTCAAAGAGCGAGGTGGCTGTACGGTGGTGGGAGGAGGACTCCAGTTGGATGGTGTAACAACCATCCTTGGGATTCCATCTGGTATGGAGGGGGACGACCCCTTTGACCTTCAGCGATGCTGAGAGGTCGGTCCAATTGAATTTGTCGGACCCTAGGAGTTTGAGTGGGGGGGGGCGTTTGGATTTAGGCGCTCCTGGGGCGCTAGCCTGTGAACTCGCTGAGGGCGAGCTGGCTTGGGATTGGTGCGCGGGAGATGCGCTACCTCGAGAGGTTATCGCGGGGGTGGGGGGAGAAGCTGTGATTCTCACAGCTTTGGCGGGAACGGAGGGCTCCTCGGCCTGGGTTTTGCGGGTTTTCCGCTTTCGCTTGCCTCCTTTGACGAGCGTGAAGTCGTCTGTGTCGGAGGCGGACTCCTCATTGGACGCCTGTCCTACGGACATTGCGTCTGAGTCCGTAGAGCGTTCCTGGCCGGGAGTGGGGGAGGGGGTGGCGGACTCTGCTTGGTCCAAGAGTGGGGGGGCTGCGGACTGGTCTCACCTCTCCCGTCAACATCCCCTTATATCGATCCTTTTTTCTGAATTTGGGATACGGTGGGGATGTGGGCTATGCTCGCACGTTTCATAAGCGTCCTATGGTTCTCAACATACCTTACCAATAGTGTATCTCAACTATTTAGTTATGATACCTATAAACATAGGTATATATTCATATAGTTATATGCAAAAAAAAAAATATCTATCGTGCTTTGATTAAATTCTATGTGACGGCATATGGATGTCGTTACAATTCACCCCCCAAAATTTTCGAAGATTCAACGTAGAAAATTTTCACATAGGAAATAGAAATGAAACCACACCAATGTGAATATACTAATAAGGTAACTTAACGTCTCCATAACGTGATATGCTAGATACTTAAGTTAATATAAAAATGTGTATTTTCTTATTCTCTATAACTTAAAATTATTATCATCGGTTTATCATCTTATTGGAATTGAAAAGAACCTGAAATTACCAAATCTAGAAAACAATTTCATCATCGTTTAGTCGAATCAGCAACTATATGCTTAACTAGTAAATAACGAGTTTGTTACTAAAGACATAATACGAGTACCAAGAGTTTTATATACACTTTCACAAACAACAAATTCATGTTTGTTTGCAATATGATAATGTTACTCATATCCTCGTTCGCGATTACGAACAAAAGTTACCCTAATCATAATGTAAAATGAAGTCTTAATAACATCAATTAATCGTTAAATAGTAATAATTATTATTATTCATATAATCCTATGATGTCCAACTTCGATATCAGTAGTAAAACTGTTCTAAGACACAATCAGAAAATAGAAAACATAGTGTAGGTGCGAAGACCTCCTAGATAATTTAGTATTCCTTAAAATACTTCCGCTCTCTATTTACAATTCGACAGACCCAGTATGAATATACTTATACGTAAAATATTCAAATAGGAACATTTCTCAGAAATTTTAATTATTCATTTATCTAACTGGAATTGTTGTCGATGAGATAATAACTGAATTGGAAAAGATATTTCAATAAGTTCCAATTACAAAGTATAAATCTATAATCTAACGAGAATTGGTATATTATTATATGAGACTATAACTGTTAAGACCATATTCCAATAGGAGTGTCGCATTAAAATTATCCCTTTCCTAACTGAAAATGATATCGACGATAACTGAATAGACTATTTGCCAATAGGGGTGACGCATTTAAATTATCTATTCCCTATCCAACTAGGAGTGAAACTAGAACCACATCATTCCAATATGAATGTCCTATTTTAAGTTATTCTTAATCCAATTAGAAAATATAACAATAAGATTCTGAAAATGTTTCTGAAATATTAGAATAGTAGTTTTATATTTGAATTATTCCTATTCTAACTGGAAGTGGTAACAGTGAAATTATAACTAAAAGACAAAATTCCAATAGAATTGTCATATTTAAGTTATTTCTAAATCGAACTAGAATTGAATTCTATAAGATTACATACCTATAACGTTTTGTCATAGTTTCAACGTTTTTTCTCATTTGAACTTTTAGAGACTAATAATAATGTTTATTGCAAATTGACAAAATTAAATAAATACTGTCTAAACTAAGTGTGCACTAATTATTGAATCACTTTCAAAATATTTTTGGAAGAAGATGGTTAATTTTGAGCGTACAAAATCGTCTCTGGCTAACACATTACACAGTACCTACATTTTGTAATGTAGTAAACAATAGTCAATCTAACCCAACTTTTACCTAAACTAATATACTTCAATTACTGTCAAAAAATGCTGTAATTTTAAATAACATATCATAATATAGTCATTTGGAAAATGACGTAACCTACACAATGCTAACACTGAGTTCAGGAATGCATGGAAAGTATCATTCTCCTTTGAATTGAAAAGAGTCATCTGAGGTTTTTTTTTTTCTGCTAGTAAATAACAATGAAAGTTTGGTTTTATTTCTTTCTTCTCATCGTTATCGGTTTATAAGACATCAATTATTATTTATTTTCATTCTGAAAAACAGGAGTGTACGGCCAATTTATCAGTCCAGCTCCATGTGATTGTTAAAGTCTTTCAAAATCAGATATCACAATGATAATGTTTATTAATGTTAAATATCAAATATTGTTTATCGTTAATTGTATTTCATTCTAAAATTACTCTTAAGGATTTTCATTTCGAAAGAACTGAACTATTTTTTTTTTTATATTATTTCAGCGTTTTCTGTCAGTGAATTACATTTAAAGCCTCTTTTATTTCCCTGGTTTCATAGTTATCATTTGTTCCTAATTAAGAAAATAAAACATTCCACTTATTACATAAGTGATTATTGTTCAGTTTCAATCTCATAAGCATTCTTAATTACATACACATTTTTTTAATTTGTGAATCGTGTATATGTGTAGCTACTTATCGTTGTAAACTATAGATAGTTTGTTTTACACGAGATGTATTTTATCTTATTTCCTTAGGAGAACAAACAGTTTTATAACTAGATTAGTACAAGTAATTGTTAATTATTATTACACCATTTATGTGTTCTCACAAATAGGTAAGTAAAATTTGTTTGTTGAATCGATCGGCAAGTAGGTGGACACATTATAAAAGCACTAGTAATTAATTGATTATGACAATACATGCCTTACATGTATTATTAGTACCCATATGTATAAAAGTGCATATTTTATATCTCATATGCACCCCCCATTGTCTTAGCGTCTTGTAGACACCTTCTCACCCCCCAATGTCTTAATGTTTTGCACACCCCCCAATGTACTAGTGTATTGCAAACTCCTTGCATGAGTAATTATAAAATAATAAACTAAATATCAACTCCTTCTTAACCTCTATTCCATTTCACGGCAACAAATTGTAGGCATTACTGCCTACTGTATATATTTAAAAACAATAACATAATAGTCGTGTAGTTCTTGTTGTTTAGACTTGTATTTATATAATTTAAATTTATATCCTGGTCACGGCACCAAATTGTAACGGAACCCACTCTATCAAAAGGGGACTCTTCAGATAAAGGATATTTTCGAAGTCAAATCTAAATCAACAAGAATATAATATTGGCCAAGTGATGTCTAAAGGGACCCTACAAGTTGTTAAATGGTAGAAACCTTAAGTTCTTTAATAGAGGTAAGAATAAAGTTAGAAATGCGATAAAATTATTAAATATAACCCCAAAGAGTAAATTACTGAATACACAATATGATATTGGGGGGGAAAGTTAAGGAGCCCCAAACCATCGCCCCTTAGTGTGAGTACCAAACCAAGAATTTGTACTCTCCAGACGAGCTTGGAGTATATTTGGTAGATGAGCGTATAAATAACGCTTAAATAATTACCATACAATGATGGAATCACATTTATATCAACTGTTGTAAACCAACAGGTATAGAGGCAAAGCCTCAAATTGTAGATGATGTGTAAAGACAAAGTCTTTATAAGCTGACAAAGTCAGTAAGTTGTAGTAGACTGTTGTAAACAACAGATTATATGGCATAAGCCTCAAATTGCAGGTATCGTGTAAGACATAGTCTTAAGCTGACAAAGTCAGTATGTGGTAGTAGACTGTTGTAAACAACAGATAAAGTGGCATAAGCCTCAAATTGCAGGTATCGTGTAAGACATAGTCTTAATAAGCTGACAAAGTCAGTAGATCATATTTCAATATTAATATAGGCCATTAACAGGCAGTCAGGTAAAATATACTCATTTGAGTATTCCAATGATGAAGTTGATATGTATATTATCAATCGTCGCAGACACCGTCAGGCGCAGTAATTGTTGCAGTAGTAGATCATGATCATAATATGGCATAGCCATTAAGTTGTTATACCGTAAACATAGTTTACTCATTCTGACATAGTCAGTAAATAAATATTTCAGGCAATGTCCTGTAATTATGGTTTAACCATATATGAGTATTATCTCATTGTATATTGTCAGTATCTGACATCGCAAATAAATGCAATATTGTAGTTTCCATAAGGTAGGTGCATAACACACAATAAATGTAGCGGTTCCATGACCGATCATCGCAACAAGGCGGATAATGTAATCTGTAATCTGTTGATCATATTTTAATATTAAATATGTGTTGTGTTTGTTCTGAAGTAACACCTCTTCATCCAGATGGATATTATCTCCAACGTTAATGGAATCGACCTATAAAGTAATGTATAAGTCAAAGCAAAACCAGACCCAAGGTACACCACAGGTGAAATTACAGCACCACAAAATAACATTTGCTAGGGGCTCTGCCCATTATCGCAAGAACAGGTAGTGTGTAATTCACAGCGCACAGGTACTAGCAAGCCAGACAACGTCGATGAAGATAGGCCGACCCACAACTGCTGATACCCACAGACTAGACCAAAGGTACACTAGGCGGAGACCGCGGAGACTACAAGACTACAAAAATAATATTTGCTAGGGCTCAACCCATTATCGCAAGAACAGGCAGTGAGCAGCTCCAGTATACAGGCCAGCTGTCAGTAAATATGTTTTAAATATTCCAAACTGAATGTCGAAAGTATATGAACAGAACATACAGAACAGTATAATGTATCAACAATACAGGTGTGACATTTATAGTGATTACCTGTATTGTGTTTATATAATGTTTATGGATTTATACATAAACCATGCATTCTGCACACCGCCTTTAGGCAAAACCTTATTAGGTTTCCGGATTCAAATGAGTTTTGTAGATCTCTATAAGTAGCAGATTATTACAAAATATGTTTAGTGTTGGTTGTTCTGAAGTAGGTACCACTACGTCCAGATGATAGTAAAGAAGAGTGTAGGTGTGGAATCGACCCACAGTACCCAAGTTAATGGTGTAGGTCGACCCACACAAGTTGCTAGCGCACCAGACCAAGATACACCCCAGGGAGTATACATCACCACAGCGTTTCTCAGGCTTGGCCCCACCTGTCCCTTATGTGATAAGTAACTCCAGTGCACTGGCATAGCCGCGGGACAACGTTGAGTGTCTTTCAGTCCTGGACGTCAGAAGTGATGTATGTAGCGAAGGAACGAGTCCAACGCCCCAACAAACCAGGTGTGTAATGCGTGTATTGTGTTAATAATGATAATGGTAAGTTCATTTTAATCCAGAGTCAATAATCGATAATATCGTTGTAGATATCATTATTCAATAATGACAACTAAAACGTCCATACTTATTTGCAGCCAATAATTAGTAAATATTTATAGACCAAAGTCAGTATATGATAAAACATATATATAAAACATAGGTATAAATTAACTAACAATGTCTATAGGCTAGATGAATTCTCATTACTTACTCGCAGTAACAAAGTATGTATATAAACAAACACCAAAATGTTCAAATTGATTTAAATAATGTATGTTGAACATTGATGCGGTAATATTTCAATAAAGTATTAATTAATCTCAGCTTCATTGTCAATAAATAATATTCATCTTATATGAATGCAATACAGCACTAACTGTGTAGTATTAATATAATCTACACGTTCCTTATTGTTATATGATCAATAACTCCAGCTATGCAACAACCACCTTGCTTTGTGATGCTATTTATCAGATTTTAATAATACACATAAGGAATATGTCAATTAAGACAAACTATTTAAAATAATATAATTACTCCAAGCTTATGGGAAAATAGAAATTAAAAACCAATCGGTTAAGTATGTACCTACCTAAAATGACTAACAAACATAGCGTGGGAACACTAAAGTAATAAAGGAGAATTTTATTACTTTTCAAACTAAAGACGATGACCAGATGTTTTGCCGCCTTTGTAGTGCGAAACCCATAATCGTTAAAAACAATAAGCCGAACATTACACAATGGGTTCCTATTGTTTAACTCGAAAGTTAAAGCCACTTAGTTGCGAGAAATACACCAATGGACCACGTGTTGAACTGTTCATGTTGAAGACAATAGATAATCCATTGTTTTTTTATTTACGGTTATTATGTCCAGTTCTCTTTTATGGTCGACACATTTGCTAGCCATGCCTACCTCCAAACACTTGAGACAATATGCGTGGGAATTCTAGAGAGTTCCAAATATCCCTCCTATCATTGGTCCAGGAAATTGAATCCTGCATCATCAATACCTTTACTCACAAACAACTAAGTAAACCATCCTGATGAAATAACGTCCACTGACCATTCACTTATGTACGAACATCGAAGTTCGCTTAGCTGTAACCCTCTACATACATATAAAACACTCCTCATTAGCACTAATATTAACTGAATCGAACAGTTAACTTCAGTGTGAATATAATTTGTACATTCTTGAAATTATATACATAGAGTATGACTTTTAGTAGATAATTATTAAATCACCTACTACTCTATCGAAATCTACATACACCTATTTATTTGACAATTCACCAATATTATTACTAATGTAACTGAATCGAACAGTTTACTTAGTAAGTATTTCCTTAGATGCATTGTATATAATACTTTTATTAATTTGTCATTTTTAACATTATTACAAATACGTCTGATTAGATAGTAACACTCCAATTGACCAGGGAATTGAACCCATAGCAATTAGTAATAACTTAAATCACACATTGTAAATATTTAATGACCAGTAAAAGATCACTTTGACTGACAATATTTTATCAATCTGTGGATTCCTAGATTTGTAACCTCATGAAAGTAATAATTTCACTTTCATTAAATGATAAATAATAATAATCATCATCATAATCATTTCAGCTGAAAGACGTCAGTGTTAGACACATTCTAAATAAATAATTCTCCACCTTAATTACGCTATTCACTAATTATAATTATTAGGCAACCATCAATTATGTGAACTACCTTAAATAATGAAATAGTGATTGAAAACCGAAATAATATGTAGGTATTTCAGATTATCAATTCAAATATCAAAACATCATCATCAACATATATTCTATGACCTACATTATTAAACTGAGAGTATGAAGTGCCAAATATCTCAATTCTTAGTTTCTGTCTGTAGTATGATGCTATTGAAACATAATTACCTGCCTTTTATACTAACGTTATTAAACGATTATTATTTCTCTGTAGTGTAACGCTATTGAGTCACTATTATTTACCTATAGTTTATTCAGTTTGTCTGTAATACAATTTTATCAGAGAATATTATTATCTACCTATAATATAATGCTGTTGAAGCAATATCATCTGCCTTCAACCTAATAGTATCAATATTCTGCTATCTGCCTGTAGTGTAATGCTATCAAAATATATTCTCCTGTAATCTAACATTATAACAACACTAATACATGACTGTAATTTAACGTCTATCTGCCTGTAGTGTAGCACCATAAAAACACTAATATCCACCTATAATTTAATATATTCGGAACACTGTAATGAATACAGAAAATAATCTAAATTCAGACAAATTATTGAATATTAACTCACGGTTAGTCGACGGCTCCCCGCTCTGTTGGTTGGTGATAATGCGCTTACGCATTACGTGGTGAAGATAACTCGATCGCTAATTTATACCTATTTATTTCTATACACAAATGCCTATTCTAATAATTAAATTCCTGAAGATTCCTAACTTAAAATAATAGTAAACTACGATACGTTTCAATTAAGAGTGCTTTATACTGCGTGTAATTGTGACTAAAACTGGTACAACGTATTATAATGTCTACTTCTCCTTTTCCTAATCTGAAAATATAATTTCTAGTAAAAGACCTCTGGTTTCACTATTGCATTTATACTACCTATGAATTCCTATCAAGTTTTGTTTAATTTAAATAAATGAATCTACTTTCTGTTCGCAAAACTAAATAAAGCTAATTTATATTGTAAGATTATATGAAGTACTTCATTTTGTATAAACACATCCTAAAAATCTCTCAATAAAAGAATAACCAGATAAGTAAATAAACATAAAATAGGTAACCCTCAGTGAATTTAGTATAAAGTTATCGTTATTAACTAATGAGTTAAAATATTATATGAAATTAGTGTAACCTATTTTATATTTAAAATAAAAATCACTCACCAAACGCCGCTACCACTACCTACTTTGCACCACCGTCCTAATCGTCGCCCTGGCTCTCTAACTACAACTGTCTCACCTCTCCCGTCAACATCCCCTTATATCGATCCTTTTTTCTGAATTTGGGATACGGTGGGGATGTGGGCTATGCTCGCACGTTTCATAAGCGTCCTATGGTTCTCAACATACCTTACCAATAGTGTATCTCAACTATTTAGTTATGATACCTATAAACATAGGTATATATTCATATAGTTATATGCAAAAAAAAAAATATCTATCGTGCTTTGATTAAATTCTATGTGACGGCATATGGATGTCGTTACAGCGCGCATGGCCCTGCGGCTGGTGAAGATCGTAAGCGATTTACTCGGTTAAGCGATACGGGCGCGGTCGGGTGTATGATGGGTGACCACTAGTGGCAAATAAAAATGCGCGTTTTCGTGCTTCGGAGGGCACGTTAAGCCGTCGTTTGGCCGGTTTGTCGGTCTAACTAGTAAAACGGTGTAGTTGTAGTTTTACTCACTTCTATTTTTTATCCATACTTATATGTAGGACACGTAATATAATTTAGCCTGTAGCAATGCATATTACTACTACAATGTACATTATATCCCGTAATTGGATTATAGGACCCAAAAACCGGGCTTAATAGCGTCGTTCATGTTAGCAAATGAATGCGGATCGACTGAGGTACATTAGGCTTTTGTCAAAATCCCGCTTGTTTGTTGATCAATTAACGTTGTCATGTGTAAACATATAAACGTTGCTTTAAGATCAGAATAAATTAACTAAATATGACCTAGAAAAATTTTGTTTTCAGGGAATTATTTTGAGTACATTTATATTAACAAGACAGTCAACTAGTTTGTTGTGCTCTTCATATTCCACCGTCCTGCATAGATTAATTTGACATAGATAATGTCAAATTAATCTATCAACTGTTTTATAATTTTAAGCTATGTCCATCAATTTCTTGAGTAGAGCTTACTTGAATAACAGAACTAAATTATTGCGTAACACCAAAATGATGCCTTTTAGTGGTATCTAAAAGCCACGGTAGAGTGAGTATTATTTCTCAATGGTTTTGCTATAATTTATATAACGTGTAACAGGATTAAATGTACAACCCGAAACTAGTTTGTTCAGAATTGATGACTGAATCGATTTTAGGTATTTTTTATATAGGTAATATTTTATCGCAAAATTAATTAGAATTAAGTAGGTAAATCATAGTCACTCATTTGGTGAACAGCCAAAACAAACGAAAATTAGACTCACGTCTATTCAAAATGAAATGCTAATCTCAACAAATTCAATAGAACTCGTAAATTTTGCAAAAAAACATAATAAGGAACACAGAAAGGCACGAGAGGCAAGGGTCGAGATAATTATTTAGCGCTTAATGCCCTCTGCCTATCCCTAAGGCACTCGGTGTGAAGATACATATTAATAATGATATCAATTCTATTCAATCGAAAAACAAAGACGCCTTTCTGTTAATAATAGATTTATTTTTTAAATGTACTTCTTAACAAAGGTTATTTACATTGGTTTATAAAATAAATATGTTATTATCTGTAAATAAAATAAACAACCATAGTATTTGTATACTCTTTGGAAACAACATCAAAAACACTTATTTTCTTTTTTCAAAAATCAACTCAAGGTCTCTTTTTAAAATCCGCTGACAGAAGCTATCAGCTAACTGACCATAGCGTGGCAATAATAAAAACATAATTTAATAAAACCTTGTTTTCTTTACATTCATACATAAAAAACTTATGAAACAACATCAGCACGAATGTTATTTTTCTATTACACTCAACTGTTTACTGTTACTGTCGTGTTTTTAATTGAATACTTACCCTAATATTTTTCAGTTGCGAGAATTCGTGAAGCTAATTTTTCAGGGTGCTTACCGTAGGTTGGTCACTAAGTGCCTTCCATTTGTTAGCTTGGAGTAACCAGGGACAGTATTTCTCTCAGAGTCACATGAGATGGAAAACCCGGACGTGTGACCTATTATTTTATTATAGTAACTATTTTGAGAAAATTGATTTTTTTTAATAGAGTGCGTAGGTTCGATGCATTATTGAACTATTATTGAACTCAGTTTTTATGGAGTGAGCCAGTAACTTGGTTGACACATTTGTGTAAAATACCCCATTTGTTAGTTGCGAGAATTCGTGAAGCCAATTTCTCAGGGTGCTTACAGTAGTTATCCTAACATTTGTTAGTCTGTTGTAACCAGGGACTTAATTTCTCCGAGTCACTTGAGTCGGAAAAACCCGGACGTGTGACCTATTATTGTAGTAACCATTTTGAAGAAACGGAACATTTTGGAAAAGAGGGCTTAGGTTTTTTTTTCGTTATGGTGACAAACAAGCGTGCAGTTAACATCAACACAGTTGAGTGATGACTGCAGCCTATAGACACCCACACAAAGAACAGAGATCAAAATGCAGATGCGTTGCTGCTACCCTTGAGACCAGTTGTTATGTTACCCAGAAGTTGTTATGTCTCTGTGATAGTTATTACGGGGCCATACATTACCATCTAACCGGAACACGACATTGATGAACATTACCATTTGGCGGCAGATAGATCAGGTAACGCAGTGGTGTCTACGCCCTCCAGCTCCTATATGGAACTCTACCATCACTGATAAGTTTCATAAAGTGTCCTCAGAGAAATATAGTCCCTGGTTACAGCAAGCTAACAAATGGGAGGAACTTACACCCATATTCTTTATTTACTTGTAACATTCCTTGACTCACACTCAGCTGAGGACAACTTACTTTATGAAACTTATCAGTGGTGGTAGTGTTCAATATAGGAGCTGGAGGGCGTATACACCACCACAGTAACTATTTTGAAGACATGGCATTTTTTTTAAAACAGTGCGTATGTTTGATATATTTTCCTTTCCTTAGCTACTATTATTGAACTCAGTTTTTATGGAGTGAGCCATTAACTTGGTTGATACATTTCGTGTTTAATTACGCTGTTAAGATGTTTATTACTCGCGAACGGGAATAGCTTTATGGTTTTGTTGATGGTAGGTATTTTGACCTTAGATTTGATGCGATTTATACTCATTGTTCAATATGCTGCTATAACTGCCTCGGTAGCCTAGTGGTAGCAAGCCACTACTACTACGCTGAGGTCCTGGGTTCGATTCCCGGGTAGGGCCTTATCAGAGATAATGGTGTAAAGTCCTTTATCTGTAGTTCTATTGGGATTTTTCCATTTTCTGGAAATTTCCCAGTACCTCGAAGTTTGGTAATGTGCCCGGAGATGTCAATGGGCTCGCCACCTGTTACATGGGCCAAAACGTAACCGGCGAATCGTGGGTGTTTGCATGTATGCTTGAATGCATGCATTTACCTCTGCCTACCCCTTCGGGGATTACAGGCGTGAAGTTACGTGTTCAATATGATTGCAGTAGAGCTGCCATCTATCAAAAGGAAGTAATTCATTTTCGTTCAAGTAAGTACCATACTCAACATTTAATATTGCACATCGAGCCAATGAAAGAGACGATCGGCTCATTTCGATTTTTAGAGCGTTATTTCTGTAGCACACTGCCTACGTAAGCATTGACAGTCCGGTATTGGTCAAAACTTGATCAAAATGGTCGACAAACGTCAAATAGGTACGGTGCGAAAGAGATAACGCTCTACAGACCCGAAATAAGCCGAAGTTTCCTTCCTAAGCCCGATGTGCAATATTTATTGTTGAGCACTGTATATTATTTTCGCCTACATAAAATACTATAATAACTAATGTTAATATATTTACCATTTTTATAATAAACCTGTAATGTTTTTTTGTGTGTAAGATTCTAATACGTAAGATTCTTTGTAAAAACAACACGGGACGTTCTATTAGGGATAGGCCGCTCGACCACATACGGCACCTTACGCGGTCGTAATAAAAGCAATATTACATCAATTTCGGATAAGTGGCGAGTTACTTGACCTTGCAATCGTACATCCATATAATAATATATAATGGCAACACATTATACTGGGGTGTGTGATGGGTGACCACCCATCACACACCCGACCGCGTCCGTGTCGCTTAACCGAGTAGATCGCTTTCGATCTACACCAGCCGCTAAACATAGCCTTTGTGTCACTCAAAGTACAAATATGCCTTTGGGTCAAACACGGACCGATAAAAACATGAGATACTGAATTTCAGAAATGTATTCTATGTTGTATTAAAGTCGAATTCGCCCTCAAAAACTCTGGCAAATTCAATGAAATCAGTTTAGTTTTTATTGCCCGCGGTGCTGTCTAGTGGGAATGAAATAAATGAACATGTCAGGTACTATCGGGAAATATAAAAACGGGACAAGTGCGAGTCGGACTCGAGTTCCAGGGTTTGTACTATTTTAATATTGAGCAAAAAAAACATCTGTGTTGTATCCCATGCCGGGTATTTTCCGGTCTTAAATATCTATTTACTTCAATTGAATTATGTGTTTTTTTTGGGAGTCTTAAATTGCTTCAATTAAATTATTTATTTTTAAAGTAAAAATATACTTAAAAATTTTATGAACATTTCAAGCGTCTACCTGTTACTGTTCAAAATAATGTGGGCTCCTATACAAACACTTTGTTGTATAGAGGCCCACTTTAAATATTAATTTTATTCTGTTTTTAGTATTTTTTGTTATGATGGCAACAGAATTTCAGTGTAGAGGAGTTGCTGCAACTCCTGAGGCCTAAGGTATTATATTATGCTGGAACATGATAGTTCCGCTCAAGTGGTAATTTCTGGCACTGAACTACCATTTAGCGCTAATGCGATGATGCCTACGCCCACGAGCTCCGTCACTGGAGTTCTGCCACCAGTAAGATCTTATTTGGGTTTGGTCATATTATTACATATTCTCTGATTTGGTTCTTTTCTTTTGAGGTACGGAACCCTATAAATTGCACGATGCTGTAAATTGCTGTATGTACGGGTTGCTGCACTTTTGCTTTGTCCACTGACAACCCGTACGTACAGAAATTTACAGTATCGTGCAATTTTTAGGGTGACGTTGATTGATGTGGATTTGATTATATTTCTACAGTTTACACTAAAGCTAAGAACTCACGGCGCGATTTTCACCCGCGCCCGCCGCGGTGCGGGCCGGCAGCTTCTATAGAATGCAGATATATCTACCTAATATGTGAAAAATTAAAGCAATTCTCACGACGCGTTTTACAGTCACTGTTGTCAAATTATGAAACAATAACTATCATTGCATCATCGCATTGCAGTTTTGTGTGGCCGCCCTATAGAACAGTATATACATATATGAAAAGTGATCTAAGACGTGTTTAATCGAGTGCTTAAAGATATCTCACTGAAGTAAAGCAGAGCAAGTCACAACTCAGCAAGATCGCTCTCATAGCGTCATTTGCCATTCTGTTTCACTAGCTCGGTTTAAATTGAAAAAGTTTGACGGTCGATCTGTCTGACGTGAACGCGACGTCATGTGACAGAGGCTTTACTGTTTTTAATTGGGCCAAACTCTATATATATATAAAAAATAATAACGTGAGTCGGGTGCTAGGAGCAATAACTAAATTATTAACATATTTTAATTCCTATTGCTTGGCAGTAAAATATACGTTATTTCTCTCAGGTTGGTATTATTTTGTGCCACGTGTGTACCACGTGGTTTTACATTCCATTTAATTTACAAACATTAAATTACTATTACTTATTTTTATTTAAAGAAAAATGGAAAGAAAAATTTGACTTCAGGCGAGACTTGAACTCGCGGCCTAAAGATTTGACAAATCGGGCAGGACTTCAGTGGCTCAATTGGAAGAGCGGCTGGACTAGATTCCCAGTAGGCCGCGAGTTCGAGTCTCGCCTGAAGTCAAATTTTCCCTTCCATTTTTCTTTAAATAAAAATATATTTCACAAGCATGTGTTAATGCGAAATAATATAAAACAATTACTATTACTTCTTCACGATAGGTATTTTGTGTAGAATTTTTACTTAAGTTTCCAACTGCTATCCACGATGAGTAGGAAGACACTGAAAATACTAACACTTACGAATACATGGGTGGAGGGAGATATAATATATGTAAGCAATGCGTGCAAATGATTCGAATCTAAATAGAGTTTTTATTGACAAATTATAAAATATTAACAAAAAAAGAACACAAAAGTATGTAGATCGAATCCTCTACCAACGCTGTAAAGTGTTTAATTATTAAGCAGTGATTAAAGATATCTAACTGAAGTAAAGGAGAGAAACTCATAACTCAGCGAGATCGGTCTTCCTATCATTTGCAATTCTGTTTCACAGCGCTTGGTTTAAATTGAAAAAAGTTGACGGTCGATCTGACGTCACTGTGACGTTACGTATGTGTGGTTTTTTCGACCGCTATTATTGACGACGAACTGGATTAGCATAAGAAAAGAAAATTACAGAATCATGCAGCACCAAAAAAATTGTGTACAATAAGTTTCATGTAAGAGCTGGTATATTGACAAAGACATTATACGACTATTTACGATTTTTTTTCTTGGAATCTATGACTAGCTCTGCATATGGATGATTCCAAAAAAATATTAATGGTGCAATCAAATATGTGTCTCACTTCACGAAGGTTATACTAGGAATTAGCGAAAAAAAAACATGAGTAACCTTCCTCTTAAACTCATAGTTACTTTGGTATTCATCATATCAGCCGAAAAATGTCCACTGTTGGACAAAGGCCTTCCCATAAGGGAGGGTAGCCATAATCGCCACGCTTAGCATAGGGATCAGCGGTCGAAAAAAAATTGGACTGTCTGTTTGCGATATAAAAATAACCGCTCACTAAATGCATATAATATGTATGGATACACGGTACACAAACATTTTTAAATCTTTTTGTCTATCTATTTGTTTGTATCTCTGGAACGGCTGGATCATTTTCGACGGGCCTTTCACTGGTAGATAGCTGATGTAATAAGGCTACTTTTATTCCAGAATTAAATTCTACGCGGTCGAAGTCGCGGGTACAGCTAGTTAGTCATATTTCTGTGTCATATTTACTGACAATCTAACTTCAAATTAGAAAAGACTTTTAAAAGCAGTATAATAGCAATAGCTACATCGTTACAAACCTCTGTGGTTTTTTAGATGCACTGTTATTATTTGCCAAGGGTATGTTCTTTCTATATGATAAAAAAAAAGAAAAAAAGCTGGTTATAATAGCAGTTTACTACAGAGTAACCGACCATACCTTTCTATACCGTATTAATTCACTGTTAAAGGAGATGTTGCGAGCTCGGCTCTAGTTCGTACACGTCCTCAAAAAATGGGTAAATTAAAGAAGAATCCTAAAAAAATACAATTAATTTATTCAAGAATATATTTTAGAGTTACTACCACAATTCATTCAAACGATTTTATCATTTTGAACCATATTCAACATGGCGGCGATACAGCCGACGCTTCTTTAAATTGGAAATCGATTAGTTTAAGTTCTTAGTATTAACACATGAAATCGATTTCGATAGTAGGAATTTATAAAATATTACTTTTTGCTCCAAGTACTATATAATCAAAAAACAATAAAAAAAATATATGTCAAAATGACATCGCCCGCCATACTCGCCACGTTGTTTTGAGTTGCAATTCTAACTGCAAATAATATTTTGTAACTGCAAACAAAGCTAAATAAGTGAAAATATGCAGTAAAAAAAGTTTTTATTTTTTATTTTGCCTGTTAATGATATTGTGTACAATACATGGCCGGAGGTCCATATATTTTTGCAACATCTCCTTTGTCATAAAATTTTAAAATTCTGAGCGGAGTAAACTATACATTTTAATTGAATAAATTTAATTATAACATTTCTATGATAAACGACACCTCTTACTGGTAAGAATTATTGTATTCATACATTCCGAAGATTTATGTTACTGAAGTAGCAACAAGAGCAGATAATAAATTTGTGAAACGTGGAATACTTATTAATAATTTTGGTATTTTAAGTAAAAGAACTGAAAAGTGAATAACTTAGATCTTGAATAAGTTTTTCTTTTTCTTCATTTATCATCATTGAAGGAATTGAAAAAAATGTGATAATGATATTTTAACTAAGTACTTTAAATTCTGTTTTATATTATTTCGCATTAACACATGCTTGTGAAATATATTTTATTGCTGGACTAGTTTCCCAGTAGGCCGCGAGTTCGAGTCTCGCCTGAAGTCAAATTTTTCTTTCCATTTTTCTTTAAATAAAATACTTTAAATTCTAATTTTAATTGACTATTAATATATGTTTTTGATTTTACTATATGCAATGGTTATTCACTTTAGTAATGCACGGACCTGTAATTTCTGGCACGGAGGCCTCAGGAGTGGTAACGCATCTGCATTTTGACCTTGGTCTTTTTGTGGGCGTCTTTCTAGGCTGCAGTCATCACTTAACATCACTGTGAACTGCATGCTTGTTTGCCACTTCCATTAAATTAAAAAAAAAACAGCTCGAAGAACTGATAGCCTTGGGCAGAAGGGTTCTCAAGTGGTGACCGAGTACCGGAAGACGAAGTGTAGGCAGGCTCCCTACGAGATGAACGGATGGCCGGGTGAAGATCGCTGGTAAGCGCTGGAAGCGGGGTGCCCAGGACCGTACGTTGTGCCAATCTTTCTATTTCCAGGGGAATTATCCAATATTCCAGTTAAGTTTATCGGGTCGGCTCAGCTACTGAGATCAATAACCATGAAGTCGTAGGTTTGAATATTTCTATAATAATTATTTATATTTGTTCTCCATCCGAATAAAAGTATGTAGTTTTTTATATGTAGTAGGTAATCCGTACAATATGAAAATTAATATTTGTAGTTAAACGACTCACAATAAATTTTTTATGGTTCTTGCACATTGAACAAAGTAATTTCGATAATAATTACTTTCAATATTATTTTATTCAGTGACGTAATTGTGTATGGATCATAAAACGTCTAAGTCAGAGGTTCCCAAACTAGTTTTTCTTGTAGACCCCTTTCATTTTTTTTCTAGTTTCCGTGGACATTAATATCACATTCCCATATTTCCAAATTTTATTCACGCCTACGTAGACCCCCATCGAGTCCCATGGACCCCAGGGGGTCTATATGGACCACTTTGGGAATCACTGGTCTAAATGCTGAAATTCATTAGAACAAATTTTATTATAAATAAACACGGTATTAAAGCGAAATTATGAGTTGAGAATAAAACGTTAATTACGTAAAAGCATTATTAAAATGAAAACAGAGTTATTACAGTGAGTTAGCTGAGGCATTCTTATGAAGTCTCGAGGTATATACCTTATTAAGTACGTACCAGGGATGAAAATATTATACAATTTTGGGATAAAGCTGTGCACATGAAGCATTATTTGTGGTTTTTTAATTTTAATGATTTTAATATGAAACTTTATAAAATGTCTGTGGTTGGAAAACACGATGATTGCATTTTCAATGTAACTTTGATATATTCGCATTTTTGAGTACTGGTGTTTGCTTATAAAGGTATATTTACATTTTCATGTTGTGTTAATAAATAATGGGAGTTAGTTTTCACACTTTTGTTTTTTTATGATTTAAATTTTGGGTTATTGTGTAAAACTACAACTTTATGCCCTTTTTGCCAACTGCAAAACTATTATAAAAACCAAAAAGTGAATAAAGATAATTTATGAATGTATTTTTATTATTGACGAGTACCTACAGCCTGGTGACAGACGGACGGACAGACGCACAAACAGACAGACAGCGGAGGATTAGTAATAGGGTTCGTTTTTACCTTTGAGGTACGGAACCCTAAAAAAGATAGAAGATAGATATAAATAGTTTAAAAATATTCGATATGATTCTTTAAATTGACGTACCTAACTTTTTTATTTCTGAACCGGTATGAAACATACGAAGTTTCATCGTAATCGGACCGGTAGATTTTGTGATTTTGATGGTAGATGCTTGAACAAAGAGACAGACAGACAATTTTTTTTCTAATCACATATTTGTGTTCGGTATCGATCTAGTAACATCCCCGGTATTCTTTTTTAATATTTTTTTATGTACAGAATTTACACTTCTACAGTTTACTTATAAGTATATAGATGAATGTAGAAGTAGCACGGGAAGTGTGTCAGGACCGGGATATTTGGCTCCACACCCGTTGTCTACCCCGTAAAGGAATTTGCGTGAAGATACATACATACATACAATGTTATTGTTTAGAAAAATATTGAAGAAATAGCTATAGATGCATTATTGTAAATAACTAAAAATTATAAAACTAAGTATTCTCTAACGCTAATGCCGCATTACGGTTTTTTCAAAGGCAAGCGGCTACCAGGCGTACCAAGTTTATCTGGTTTTGCAGTGACAAAATCGTGGTGTAATGTACCCTCAGCCTAAGAGTTACGGCCACATTAACTCATATTTAGCTGGCTCGTGATACTTTAGTTGGAGTTTGTTTATGGCTCTTAAGCATTTCTTATTTCCTGGCGAGTCTCAGAGGACATACGTGTTGGTGCGAATTTTGCAGTTCTGTTTTATGTCTTTCTGACTGCTTTTTCTAATTTTATAAAGTTTTTAATAACGAAATCTGCAAATAAGTATACTTTTTTAATGAGTTTTCTATTATTATATTACATTTCGTTATTTGATTTTCACTTGTTCGTTTCCCTTAGATTATTATTTCTGTTATCTAACTTCTTCAGTTCTTTCTTTATAAAAATCAATTGCTGTTCGTTAGTCTCGCTAAAACTCGAGAACGAGTTTTAGCGAGACTAACGAACAGCTGGACTGATTTGACTAATTTTGGTTTCGAATGGTTTTTGGAAGTGAGCGAGGGTCTAAAAGGTAAGAAAATATGAAGAAATTGAAGATAAACAGTAAAAAGCACAATTTTATTTTTCCATACAAATAGTCCGTATCTATTAAACCTTTCCTGACGTTATAACTCCAGAACACACGAACCGTTTTCCACGGTTTTGCATTCGTTGGAAAGGTCTCGGGCTCCGTGAGGTTTATAGCAAAGAAAATATAAAACAACATCCACGCGGGCAAAGCCGCGGGCAACAGCTACTTAGATATAAAAAACACAATCATTCAAATTATTATTAAAATCAAACTTTTTTTAATACATTTTAAAAGGTTATCAAGGAAAAGGGTACGGTTAGGGAAAAAACCTTTTACTTCAACGATGTTAGATTTTATCTCGCTTGTGTTATTGAAACCACTTGTGCTCCGGATTCAATTAATTAAAAGGATTCCTTTTTGGTCGAGTTAATTTCATATGGAGGATACTTCAGCAATTCAAGTTGAGTGTATGTAAGATTTTATTCTTGTCAAACCCTAAATTGTTGAGAGTATAATTAAATATCGTGCTCGAAAAAACATTCAGAAATCTGTCTACTTTAATTTAAAATTGGTAAATTGTACATACAAGGTATCATAACTGATAACATTATTGCAATACCTTGTACAAAATATAACTTTAGGGTTTGATTGCATCAAAACTTTAACTTGTACAAATATTTTGATGCAATCAAACCCTAAAGTTATATTTTGTACAAGGTATTGCAATAATGTTATCAGTTATGATACCTTGTATGTACAATTTACCAATTTTAAATTAAAGTAGACAGATTTCTGAATGTTTTTTCGATATTGCAATAACGTTATCAACAATAACTTAAACAAATATATTGGTGCAACCGAACCTAAGCTTTCAAAGAAATGTTGGTCGTGAGTTAGAATATAGTTATCTCTAGATAGTTGCGTAGTGTAGGCAACATTCGTAGACTTTGTGTTGGTAAAACACTCGTAGTATAATGAAGGATGCGCTCGTAGCGTTTTGATACGCTTGCGATATGTTGGAGAATCAGACTCAGTCCGGCCTGCCAGTGGTGACAGTGCTTAGGGAGTTATCTCTCTAATAGTGAGTCTCAGTATTCGGTCGTTCCACATTTGATTGCCATGTTTAGGGACTAGCACCCCAGACGTAGTCGTGAGTTTGACTGCGGTCTGGAGTCGAACTTACGACCTCACCCATCGCAATCTTACTGCAAGCTTAGTAAATTTGTAGATGCTTGCTCTTTGCTGGTGTGACGACAGATCCTGATGCCTCGCAGTGACTCTACATTAATTGCCGTGGCAAACTTGCGACATTGTGAATTGTGCGTTGGAATATCGGATACCGTTCCCATTCTGAAATCGGGGCAGAAGAAGTTGACGCTAGGGAATTGACCATTGACACCATGCAGACCATTCTGCGCCATGCGCCAGCGCAAAATCGACGCACTCTCCAGGTTGTCTTCGATTTACTATTTACTAGCGGACATGGCGTGCTTCGTACCGCTTTAGAATTAACGAGTCAAAGGGTTGATGAGTATGAATTATTTGTGTGGGAAAATGAAATTGTTGTTTTTACAATTTCCTCATATTTTCGCGTCATTTAAACATTCCTTGGATTTCAATAAATATTTCAAAGCTAAAATTAATCGTCTAATTAATTGACAATTTTTTTTTCGTCAATTGATAAAGAGTCAATCATAATACAGTAATCAAAGAAACACGATATTTAAATTAAACTTTAGTAAAACCAGTCTCAAATACAACGCGGAACCAATTAATTTAGTTCCACTTTTGAATCAATCAATCGTATTTTATAAATTGGGCGATACTTGCAATCTTTACAGAGTGTTCAACATACAATCTAGAACTACTATTACAACCTACGTATCTAATAAGTTTATGTTAATTCGAGTTTAGTCAACCACATCCCCGTGTATAATCACATTTACATAATAACTACGAGACAGTTATTTCAAAACGCTCTTCTGAATAAATTTACGTGGTAAGATTGTGTTTTTGAAATAAAACGATTATTACAATGAGTTATATGTTCAAAAGTACTAAACAGAACTCTCCCTTTGATAGCTTGATTCTGTCTGTTCTGATTTTCTTAAGTAGGTACTTGACCGATTGAGTTAAAATTTGATGTCACATATTTAATCAGTGACCCAAACGTGCACGTGTTATAAAAATAATGGAATTTATTTTCAATTTTGTAAGGGGAATATTTTGGAGAATTAAAAAAAGTTTTCAAACTAAGTTGTGTAGGATAGTGCTTAATGTAATGTGTGTTTTTTTTAATTTAACTGCTGTCACTGAAAATGACTAACACGACCAAATACTAAAACGTTACTCATATCTAAGTGGGACTTAAAAGTCTTCTGTCTCTTTAAAACAATGTCAGACATAGCTTATTCGGCCACAAGAAAAGAAAGGATTTAAGTGAAGTACTGTTTAAAAGTACATTTTCTAAAGAATGCAAAATAGGAGATATCATTTTTTATATCATGTAAGTGGCAGACTAGCATGCAGTTCACATTGATGTTAAGTGATGACTGCAACTTACACCACGACCAAGGTCAAAATGCAGATGCGTTTCCACTCCTGAGGCCTAAGATATTATGCCTCTATGCCGGCAATTACAGTGCCGTACATTACCACCTGACCGGAACACGATAGTGCTGAACAATTTAGCGGCAAGTAGATAATGCGGTGGTACCTACGCCTGCGAGCTCTGCACCAGTAAAAGATCATAAACATTACTAAAATGATCTTTAAGAAAATTTGGTGTATTCGGGTTAAACAACACGCAGTACAAAAGAGAGATGTATGGTTGGGGAAAAAGTTTCTTCGTATTTTTTAAGATAATTCAAAACATTTTTTAATATAGTTTATTTAAATTTCACTAAATTATGTATGTACCATTTTGTTCGATAACCTTTTGCCATCTTGTAGGTAGGGACATGATCCCATTGCTATAAAAATTTTGGGACTTCTCATCAAAATACCGCGACAAGTGGATTTGGCAGTCCTCTCGTGATTAACATCACGAACACACCTAACATTGCATAAAGAATTCTGAAGAGACCGAAACAGGTGGAAATCTGAAGGTGCAAGGTCAGGACTATACGGCGGATGAATTAACACCTCCCAGCCAAACTCTTTTAATTTTTGCTGAGTGGCTATAGATGTGTGAGGTCTAGCGTTATCATGATGAAACACCACACCCCTTCTGTTGATCAATTCCGGCCGCTTTCTCTCAACTTCTTGCTTCAATCTCATCAGTTGTTCGCAGTAGAGTTCAGAATCGATAGTCCTGCCTGGTGGTAATAGCTCATAATGAAAAATGCCCTTCCAATCCCACCATACACACAACATCACCTTATTGCGAGTTATCCCGGGTTTCGCCACGTCTGTGAAGCCTGACCGGCCTTTGAGCACGACCTTTTTCACACGTTCTTGTCGTACGTGATCCACTTTTCATCACCAGTTATCAGCTTCTTCAAAAATGATTCGGTTTCATTACGTCGTAATAAAGAATCACAAACGAGTACACGGTTCATTAGGTTTCTTTCAGTGAGCTCGTGAGGTACCCAAATATCGAGCTTTTTTTTGTACCCAGCTTTTTTCAAATGCGCCAAAACTGTTTTGTGATCAATTTTCAGTTCTTCAGCTACGTCGTAACTAGTGATATGTCGATCTTGCTCCACTTTTTCAAAAATGGCATCCATTTTATCCGTAATAGGGCGACCAGAGCGAGGTGCATCTTTGACATCAAAATTTCCGGATTGAAAACGCTTAAACCAAATTTGTGCTACTCTCACAGACACTGCACTAGGTCCATAAACATCGCAATTTTTTTTCGCGGCTTGTTTTGCATTTTTACCTTTTTTGCAGTAAAATTTTAAAATGTATCGAATTTCTTCATTAGATTCACTCATCTTGACAGTACGAAAAACAAATGAAAATCACACATTTGCCTAATTTGAATTTGGAATGATGTTTTTTAAAATTTTAACTTTCAATGATACCAAAACCAGCCAGATACAAATACTACAGCCAAAGAGATTTTATTACAAGTTCATACATACTATAATGCGAAAAGACTTTTTCCCCAACTTATTATGTATTCCGGCGAAATTGAATTCGGAGCCACTTGAGTCGATTAGTCAGTTGCTTTAACCAGGTTAACACAAATGACGAGTATTTTACTTACTAAGTAGGTATTTGTTTCGATTTCTGAGAAGTATAAAAGACTTTCTTTTAAACGTCCGTTCAAAATACCTGTATAACGTAATTTATTGTGTATGAATGTACAAAGTGATTCATTTGGTGAACCTTTTTAACCGACTTCAAAAAAAAAAGAGGAGGTTCTCAATTCGTCCGAATCTTTTTTTTTGTGTATGTTTATAGATAACTTTTAAAAAGGAACCATCATTAATTGTAGATGACTGAAAGATTGAACATCTCAATAAATCAATATAAATACTTCTGGTAGCAGGCTACTACCTATACTGGGGTTGTGGGGTCGGGTCGGGTGCTATCACAGATAAAAAAAATCTTCCATTCCAGAAAATGGAAAATTCCAATAGCTCCTGAGATAAAGGATTTTATCTCTGGAAACTTTATCTGTGGTAGGCCCCAATTCGGGGGTCAAACCCCGGACTCCAGCATAGCTGTAACTGTGAACTAACTGCTGAAGTCATCATCATATCAGCCATAAGACGTCCACTGCTGAACATAGGCCTCCCCCAAGGACCTCCATGCCGACCGATCGGAAGCGACGTGCATCCAGCGGGTACCTGCAGCCTTGATCAGGTCGTCGGTCCATCTTGCAGGTGGACGTCCTACGCTGCGTTTGCCGATACGTGGTCTCCACTCGAGAACCTTTCTGCCCCAGCGGCTATCGGTTCTCCGAGCTATGTGCCCTGCCCATTGCCACTTCAGCTTGGAAATCTGCTTGGCTATGTCAGCGACTTTCGTTCGCCTACGGATCTCCTCATTTCTGATTCGATCCAGTAGGGAAACGCCGAGCATAGCCCTTTCCATTGACCGCTGAGTGACTTGGAGCTTTCGTACGAGACCCATAGTGAGAGACCACGTCTCGGCACCGTAGGTCATCACCGGTAAAACGCACTGGTTAAAGACTTTCGTCTTCAAGGACTGCGGGATGTTTGACGAGAAAACGCTCCTTAACTTCCCGAACGCTGCCCAGCCAAGTTGGATTCGGCGAATGACCTCTTTCTCGAAGTTCGACCTGCCTAGTTGTATGGTTTGTCCTAAATAGACGTAGTCGTCGACAACTTCGAGCATCGAGTTCCCAACGGACACTGGAGTGGGCGATACAAGGTTATTGAACATGACCTTGGTCTTATCCATGTTCATTTTCAGGCCCACTCTTTGGGACACTCGATTGAGGTCTTCGAGCATTGTGCTGAGATCTTCCAGCGACTCTGCCATGACTATAATATCGTCGGCAAACCGAAGGTGAGTGATGTATTCGCCGTTGATATTGATGCCTAGTCCTTGCCATTCCAAGAGCTTGAAGGCGTCTTCCATTGCATTGGTGAAGAGCAGAGGTGAGATGACATCTCCCTGTCTTACTCCCCTCTGCAAAGGAATCGCCTTCGTGCATTGGTCCTGTACTCGGACTGACATGGTGGCGTTTTTATACAGACACTTCAACACTTCGATATACCGATAGTCAATGTGGCAACGCTGTAAAGACTGCAGCACAGCCCATGTTTCAACCGAATCAAAGGCTTTCTCATAGTCCACGAACGCTAAGCATAATGGCCGGTTATACTCCTCGGACTTCTGTATAACCTGCCGCAGCGTGTGTATGTGGTCTATGGTACTATAGCCTTTTCGGAAACCGGCTTGTTCGGGAGGCTGGAAGTCATCAAACCTGCGAGCGAGACGGTTCGTGATCACCCTCGAAAACAGCTTGTAGACATGGCTCAGAAGCGAGATGGGTCTATAGTTCTTCAATAGGGCTTTATCACCTTTTTTGAAGAAAAGCACCACCACGCCTCTGTTCCATGCTTCTGGCGTAGTACCTTCGAATAGGACGGAATTAAAGAGCTTCTGAAGGACTTTCAGTAACGGTGATCCACCCGCTTGCAGAAGCTCTGTAGTGATTCCGTCCTCTCCAGGCGCCTTGTTGTTCTTAAGCTGTTTGAGGGCCATCCTAATCTCGTACAGGCTGATGTCCGGGATATCTTCGGTATAGTGTCGGGTTAATTTGGCTCTTGGGTCTCTAACCAAATCAGAGGCAGGTTGTGCGACCGAGGTATATAACTGCCCATAGAACCTCTCGATCTCCCGCAATACCTCAGGCTTAGTCGACGCTAAACTGCCGTCCTCTGTCTTCAGCTGCATCAGCCGGCTCTGTCCAATAGACAGATCCCTTGCAAACACTTTGGAGCCCTTGTTTCTCTCTATCGTTTCCTCAACACATTTTGTGTTGAAGGATCTGATATCGTGCCGCAAGGACTGTTGGATCTGTCTATTAAGTTGCCGGTATTTTTCAGCTTCATCAGAGGTCTGCAGTGTCATTGAGCGTCGTTCTGCCATAAGGTTGAGGGTTTGATCGGTTAGTTTTTGAGGTCTATTTCGTCGGCGAGTTTTAAAGTATTTATACCCCACCGACTGGACAGTTTCTACCAACCTGTCATTCATATCGTCCACTGAGATGCAATCCTCCAGGCAAGCAAAGCGATTTTTCAATTCGAGCTGAAAGCTCTCGGGGTTTTGTATGTGAGAAATAGTAGGTCGGAGCGTAGACTTCATTAGACGAGATCTTTCGATCTTGATGTTTAAATTCAATGTGCCCCTAACCATTCGGTGATCACTTCCGGTTTTCACCCTGTGAATCACAGAGACATCATTGAATATGTGTTTCTTGTTGGTCATAATGAAGTCTATCTCATTTTTGTTGGAACCGTCTGGGCTCATCCAGGTCCATTTCCTATGAGGCGGCTTCTTGAAAAAGGAGTTCATCATAAAAAGTTCCTCCTTCTCCAGAAAATTGGCCAGCCTCTGGCCCCTAGGGTTCCGATTCCCACATCCAAATTGCCCCACTCTCAGCTCATTATCGCATCCCTTGCCCAGCTTTGCGTTGAAGTCTCCCATCACAACAGTGAAATACGTTTTGGAAGTATGTATGGCCCTACTTATGTCCTCATACATAGCTTCCACCTCGTCGTCCGGGTGTGCCGAGGTCGGTGCGTAGACCTGGATGACCTTCAAGGAATATCTCTTGGATATTCTGAGTATCAGGTACGCGACCCTACTCGACACACTCGTGATGCATTCAATGTTGTTAACGAGAGACTTGTGGACGATAAACCCGACACCACCTTGGGACTTCTGGTCGCCCTCCCGGTAGTAGAACAAGTTGCCAGACTTCAGGGTTATCGTGTCCTCTCCCTCTCTACGGACTTCAGATAGACCTAAGATGTCCCAGTGCAACTTGTTCAATTCTTCTTCCAGCTCAGCAATTTTCTCGTCTGTCCTTAACGTGCGTGTATTGTATGTTACCAGTGATAACCTACGTCGGTTTTCCGTTGTGCATGCCGAAGTCGTTTGACGGAAGCGACTCACCCGGAGATTCTTAGCACCCCTGGCTCCAGAGCTCGACCAGCGCCCGTCTACGCCGGTTTTGCTCATGGAGCCGCCGGGCACTTGGGGCCTTTTCCTCGTCTGCATTTTCATCTTGGGGGGGTTTAGACCATAACCCGCCACGCTGGTCCAGTGCGTGTTGGCAGGTCGCCAGAGCCTCGTTTGTTGTGTAGCAGGGTGCACCACGTGCAGGTGAGGTTGGCTTGGGTCTCGATGGTGTTGGTTGAGACCCCTTACACCCTAGACACCCTTACACACTGCTGAAGTAGATATGAATAATAAAATCTAATGATAAAAAGACATGCTTGGTATATTTCAATAAAAACAATTGTAAGAAATAGGTCTCGAGTATAATACCTTTAGTGCCTTACATTGCACCTGTGCCAAGCTGAGGTAAGTCGCTATTCGCTAGTATTTAATAAAGAAAGAAGTAACTTGTGTTGCTCATACTTATAACACATTCAATTACATATAAATACTACGGAGTCGGTCGACTATTTAGTAGGTATATAGTTTGAATTTCGCCAACCAAACCGTAGCCAAATCGTAATGCAATATGTAACAGGCAGTATTAATATTAATACAGTATCTGTTTCGTGCCGACACCCGATTTCTATGAATGTCGAATCTCGCCAGAAGCCGTCGTTTTCCGGGGATCGATGCCAAGCTGCCAGCTGTTTGCTCAGACCAGGAAATGGAATCCCACGGGTGCTAAGATGATTTCGTAGTCGGGCGGCACATATTTTATCTGAAAAATTTGTAGGATTCTACACCAGACCTGAGCGTTTTTCAGAACTAAGATTATTTAGTATTTCACAGTAATGACATCATTATTTTTTTTTGTATGAGGTGGCATACAATCATGCAATTAATGCATGCATGAACCCTGGGATCTTAGTTGTTGTGTCTCTGTGTTAGTTATTTCGGGCCATACATTACGATCTAACCGGAACGCGATAGTGCTCACTAATAGAACACTACCATTATGCGGCAGATAGTGAGGTGGTGCCTTCGCTTTCGAGCTCTTACACTTGGAACTCTTGGTCTTTCTACCAAATACTAATTTGTACGTTTGCTAACTTAAAGGTACTTTTCGCTTACTAAAAGAATCAATATCTCAGAATATATTTCTTAATCAAAGATTATAAGCGATATTCTCAGAGGTCGAAAATGTCTTTGATTTTTTTTATGGAAGTGGCAAACAAGCATGCAGTTCACATTGATGTTAAGAGATGACTGCAGCCTATAGACACCCACTCAAAGACTTCGGTCAAAATGCAGATGCATTACCACTTCTGAGGCCTAAGGTGTTATGCTTCTGTGCCGGAAATTACAGGGCCGTACATTACCACCTGACCGAAACACGGTAGTGCTGAACACTACCATTTAGCGGCAAGAAGGTACTCGTATATTAGGTAATGCGGTGGTGCCAACTCCCGCGAGCTCCGTCACTGGAGCTCTACCATCAGTAAAAAGTATAAAATAAGGTCAATAAACATGCTCCTGTTATATCTGACTAGAACATAGGAAGCGCACCGTGGGTTACGTATGTACAAAAGTCTACATATCCCTTCGGAAAGTAAAAGGGTCAAGCTATTTTTAAGATTTAAAGAGTTTGATAGGACTAAATTCTATAGAGAAATGTTTTAGAAACGGTTTTACAGTTAAAACATTGACTCGAGTTGTTTAAATCCACTCACAGAAGGATAAAGACGGAAAAGTTGATAGAAATGTAAGAAATACTCCCCTAAAGGCTGTTGCTAATACCTCATGAAAGAGCATCGCAAACCGTGCGATTCTAAATCCAACGATAAATTTCTCAGTTTCGACAAAATGTTGAAAAGTAACCCGTCCCGGGGTAGCATAATGAAAATTAATTACCACCGTTCCCGAATTCCTTTCAAGCTTCCGAATCTAATAAAGTTATTCCACCCTTCAAGATTTCACGAGCGGTATAACGATGTCGATGAAAAATTATTAAATTTATCTTTCACTTAAAATTGTTATGCATCACGTTACAATTTGTTTTGTTGACAAATTTATGAGTTAACTAGCTGTGCCCGCGACTTCGTCTACGTGAGAAAAAATATGATTGTTCAGTATCTACCCGGACGAAGTCGTGGGTGCAGCTAGTATAAAAGTAGCGTAAGTTACTCCTTATTACATCAGCTATCTGCCAGTGAAAGTCCCGTCGAAATCGGTCAAGCCGTTCCCAAGATTAGCCCCGCCAAAGAGACAGATGGACAGACAGACAGTCAGACAAAAATTGTAAAAAATGTTGTTTTGGTATATGTACCGTGTATACTTACATATGCGTTTAGTAAAAAGCGGTTATTTTAATATTACAAACAGACACTCCAATTTTATTTATTTGTATTTATATAGATTTATTATGGAAGCTACAATACAACATAAGATCTGTGAAAATTTTAAGCGTCTACATTATAGCGGTAACAGAAATACATAATTTGTGAAAATGTTAGCTTTCTAGCTATCACTATTTATGAGATACAGCCTGGTGACAGACAGACGGATGGACGGACAGACAGACAGACAGCGGAGGATTAGTAATCCGTAGGGTCCGTTTTCACCTATTAGGTACGAAACTTCCTAAAAGATAGAACTAAGATACAGAATAGCTTAAAAATATTCGATACGATTCTTTAAATTGACATAACTTTTTTATTTCGGAACCGATACACATGAAACAAACACTAAATGTTAAGTGAATCGTACCACAATATATTAGTGAAAACCACAAATCGAATAAGCCGTTTCTGATATTAGCATGCAGAAACACACAGACAAACAGACGTTTTTTCGGGATAAAAAGTACCCAGTGTTGTGCGCCAAAAGTTAAAGTATAATCGTACCAAGTTTCATTGTAATCGGACTGGTAGTTTTTAATGTGATGCTTGAACAAACAGACAGACAGACAGATAGACAGACAGACAAAAAAAATTCTAATCACATATTTGTGTTCGGTATCGATCTAATAACATCCCCTGGTATTAATTTTTTTAACATTTTTAATGTACAGAATTTACACTTCTACAGATTTATAATGTATGTATGTATGTATCTTCATGCCAGGCCCCTCACGGGGTAGGCAGAGAGTGTAGAGCGCCAGATATCCCGGTTCTGACAAAGATACTGATATATTATAAGTATAGGATAATATTATATTTGAGACTTTAAATAAAAACCACAAAAACGGTCTTGTCGCAATAGGGAACTCGGTGGAGTTTATAAGTATTAGTACTTAGATTCAGTCTCGAATTAGGTATCCTGGTACAATACATGTAAGCAATATAGGATTTAATCCTATTGAAAATATTCTCAAGGGCATCGTCGGTTTTCGGACATTTACTTGAATGTCATCAGCTCTTTTAAATGAACTGGCAAACGATTAGTATTTGCATGCATCCATGAAATGTTTCCTGTGCGGATAAAGAATAGCCATAACGAGTGACACACACGACTGACACGATTCAAAAGCTTAGTGAGAAGTGAGAGAAAGCCTAGTGCACACAATGCTTCAAGATGCCCAGCGGAAGTTACACTTGACACAAGCGTTCTTCATAATTCTGAGGATACATCATACTGAGGATAGAACCGGAAAAGCGATTTGCTTGTGCATAATACGTTAGTAAACTTTATGACACCTGAAACTGTAGGAACCTATCTATTGTTTAAGATCACCAAGATTTCCCCTTTCCATAAACCTAGATGAGCCAAGCACCAATTAATTAGTCTTTTGATTTTTTATCACCTCTCGCAATTTCAAATGCAATTGACAAAGAACTGATTAACTGCTTCTTACCTAATCTGTGTTGGGATTATGTCTTTTGTGGTATAAATCAATAAGGAAAAGGTTGGTGGATTGGTATATATTTATACGCGTATCACGATCTTAACTTTCCGTGTAGTTTCAGTATAACTTTGTTAGGAAGTTTTGTGCCCTTGAAAATACAATGCTTATCTATCTATATATAAAAATGAATTGCTGTTCGTCAGTCTCGCTAAAACTCGAGAACGGCTGGACCGATTTGGTTAATTTTTAATTTTAGTTTTGAATTATTTCTGGAAGTCCAAGGAAGGTTTAAAAGTTATAATAATATGAAGAAATTGAAGGGAAATAGTAAAAACCGCAATTTCATTTTCCCATACATATAGTCCGTATCTATCAAACTTTGACACATTATTTCTAAAGTTTGCCGGGTCAGCTAGTAAGTTATAAAGAAATTTGACCCTTTGTATCCTGCATCTTTCGCAAGAGTATCCTTTAGTTCTTCAGGTTATGAAAGTGGCAAACAAGAACACAGTTCAAATTAATGGCGAAAAAAACGAAAACGGTCTTAAAAGTTTCAACGTTCAATTTTACCATTTAACGACAGATAATTTACTGGCGGTAAAGTTCCAGTTCTGGAGATCGGGGGCGTAGGCACCACCGCATTACCTAATCTATCTGCCGCCAAATGGTAGTGTTCAGCACTATCGTGTTCCGGTTTGATGGTAATGTATGAACCCGTAATAACTGTAACAGAGATATAACATCTTAGGTCTGAGCATAGAGCAACGCGGCCCACTGATCGTGGCGGACCGGAAGGGTGTAGCCATATTGCGTATAGCGTGTATTACCGATGCAAAACAGTCTGTCATTATTTGCGGCGGGAAATGCGTGCGACACACACGCACACTACAAAAGTCGTTTATTTCTACGAAACTCACACCTTGACTTTAACAAAATACAGAAAAAATTTCACGCACACATTTAAACATCTAGGCGACAGGTATAGGCCCATTTGGTCTTGTACTTTGACAGAGGGGAAAGCCTGCACATGGCTACTCCCCTCCGGTGTTGCTCTATGGGTCTGAGGGATGGCAACGCATCTACATTTTTAATTCTGGTTTTGTGTGTAGATGTCTATAGGCTGCAGTCATTACTTAACATCAATGTGAGCTGCATGCGTGTTTGCCGCATTTAACGTCCTCAAGCTCCATCACTGAAACCCAGACAAAGTTAAATACTCTACTACCAATATTATATCTATTATATCAACTATTCTTTGTTATTTTTTATTCCGTTGGTTATAAATAGACGTTGCCATCATCGTCTTTTTTTGGCTGCGTATCGTCGATGGCTGCGTGCGTCTGTTTGCTGTCTAGTCGGGTCAAGTTCTCAAGTTGACGTATTTGATGTGATAGGAGTCACCTTGTTTGGATTGTTTCTTTTTTATCGTGGGCTTATTTATCGAAATATCACGACTTCAATCAATCTATATCAATTGTAATAATGTATTTTTTACAGCACATGACCAATTTGGTCACGTTCAGTCAGTCCTGGTTCCTTGGAACCATCTACATTCACATTCGCATATGCATACCGGACAAGTCTTTATGATTTTTGGTTTGCTTTGATGTACATATTTTGTAACGTTTTTTAAATAAATTAAAAAAATATATACATATCTGTTTTGCCCTTCGTTCATTTAGAAGGGACACGAGAGGTGAATCGCGATATTTGGCGCTACACCGTTACCTGTGTACCTACCCCGTAAAGGACACGATGTGAAGGTAGATAACATTATTTATATTTCGCATAAACATAATGTAGCGAGTGAATAAATATTTTTCAAGTAAAAATAGAGAGATTTCTTTTCCTTAGGGCGGGATGCTAATGTAAGTTAGCATTGGTACCGATGATCTGGGTTCGTATGAGCACCTAAATCGACTTTTAATAGCTAATTAGCAACAAATAGCGGCATATTGTGATTTTAACTATAACACAGTAAAACAGCTATTTTTAAATAGACGTTTAAATAGCTAAATAATTAAAGGCTGGCCAATTTTTAGGTCAAAAAATCAGCAATGCCATTCAACGAGGCAATTCTTCTCTCTGCCTTCTGGGTACCATAACACAGGAAGGCAGTGATGCGAAATTTTTAGACGCATGTTGTTTTTAGTTTAGGTATAACTTTATTTTATGTAAATATTATTCAGCTTTTAAATATATTTTAATGTTTTTTTTTGTTATGTAGATTAATTAAGGTTTTTAAAATTGAATAAATTGTAAAGTCAACAATTAAATAGAAATAAAATAAAAAAATATAAGAGGAGTAAGGCATTCGATATATTTAGCTAAAACTCAAGGAGAGGTAAGTCTCTAAAGTGATATTTCATTCTATTGCTTTCTTGCATTTCTATTGCTTCATCGTATTGATGTCTATAAGCAACAATGATGTACTAGTATATGAGTATTAAGCAAAAACCCATTAGTGTTTCAACAACGTACATTTGGGCAAACAATTTTGGCGAGAAACGGGTAAAATTTTCGTTAATTTTTCCCTTTTGGTTGGGTACATTTGTTTGTGTAAATTAGTAAAGTTTGGTGGAACGAAATTAGGGAGAAACTCAAAATAAATGAGTCGCCCAGTAATATTCTCGTTAATCGACAAGACGCGGTTTTTTAGGTCGCGTATACGCGTATATTGAAGCACTGAATGGTAAGTGGAAACTGTAGTTAAGATTAGACGCGTCATTGAATTTTTTTCAAAATTAAAGGAGATGTTGCGAGCTCGGCTCTAGTTCGTACACGTCCTCAAAAAATGGGTAAATTAAAGAAGAATCCGAAAAAAATACAAATAATTTACTAAGCAACATATTTTAGAGTTACTACCACATTAAATTCAAACGATTTTATCATTTTCGACCATATTCAACATGGCGGCGATACAGCCGACGCTTCTTTAAATTGGAAATCGATTAGTTTAAGTTCTTAGTATTAACACATAAAATCGATTTCGATAGTATTTAGAAAATATTATTTGTTTCTCCAAGTACTATATAATATAAAAACGATAAAAAAATGAAAATGTCAAAACGACACCGCCCGCCATATTTGCCATGTTGGTTTGAGTTGCAATTCTAACTGCAAATAATATTTTGTAACTGGAAACAAAGCTAAATAAGTGAAAATATGCAGTAAAAAACGTGTTTATATTGATTTTGCCTGTTAATGATATTGTGTACAATACATGGCCGGAGGTCCATACATTTTTGCAACATCTCCTTTACTTCTTTGGGCTGGACTTCTGTCACTTAAGTGCGCCTGTTAAGTTAGTTACTCACAAAGAAGGCGATTTTACGGTATGAAAGAGATACACGAGGGGTCAAATATGGCAATAGTTCGCTTTCGTGTGACCAATACTGAAATTCGCTCTCTTTCTCGTCTGTGTTGTCATCACTATCGCTACTGGCGCAAAGTTTACGCAGGTAGCTTTACTCAGTGGGATTTAAGTTTTACGAGTGGCCTACTGTACTTACATGCGCTCTCACTCTGAGACGTGATAAAAATTACGAGGCCGTACCTTATCGTCTAATTAACCGTAACATGAAAGCGCTATATAATATACATTTGGGCACGAGATAGATTAGGTACCTATTCACGCACTCGAACTCTGCCACTGATACTATACCATCAGTAAATTTAGTAAGATTTAATGAAAAGAAGTGATACTTAAATTAGAAAGACACACATACAAGAAATTTGACCTTTACTGCCCACAAATTTATTTTTTATTTGCAATTCCATTTCTATTTGTTGTGTATAACTAATCGTATAGTTATAAATTACGCCATGAAATAATTGACAATTTAATAAATAAAACGATGGTTATGAGGTACTAAGTACCCTGGGCGATATTACACCTAATTAGTCAAAGAAATCCCTGTATTATTCTCGTTTTGCGGGAAAACGAGGAAAGTCAAACCTTTATTTTAAGAGCACTCGCCTCGCTCCACTTCGAATATGAACTCGGTGTCATTAGCAAAGCTCGCTAAGTAGCTTTTTGAGGCTGTTATCAACCTCACGAGGTCAAAGGAACCGCTTATACTGTCAGAACAGTTGAATACCTTTTTTACCTCACTGTAAGAGTGCGGCTAAAATATCAGTAGGTATTTGTGTAATTGTGTATTATAAGTATTCAATAGCCTTGGCTTGTTAAGCGACTTCTTAATAATCTTAAATATGTGTGGTCAAAGTTTACAATTGTTTATTTTAAGCAAGTTACCCTCAAGTAATTGAGTTTGCATTTTGCACTCATGTTAAGTTTGGATGACAATGCATTATTCAATATGGTGGACTCTTAAAGAAAACAATTCAATACTTTTCGTTCGTGACATGTCCATGATCGAGATCAAAACTGTACGAGGCGGGCTCTCTTCGCAGGCTTCCGTCTACGAATAAATAGTTTCCGTACAATTTATTTCTTATGTTACCATATTATTATTGTTATACACATTTTTAAAGGTTTTCCTGTAATCAGTAGCGAAAGGGCTCTTTTCAGTATTTTCTTTATGTTAGTATAAGTATTTTTTTCAAAACGTTATCTTTAGTAGTTTTCGAGACCCCCATAGGTGCCCATAGTTTAAATACCTAATTATTACGTAGTCATGCTTCAATTCCTAATTAAAATTTTGATAATTGCATTTCTATGTTAGCTAGATTTAAGCAGGAAGGAATATTGTATAACAAGCATGTTACTTTTTCGTTTTGTGCCATTTAGTGATGAATAAACATTTTGAAAATAAGTTATAAAACAAGTTATTAAAACAAATAATCTCATGACAGTTTTACAAACATTTACTGCCAAGACAACGCGAAAGTTTATGCCCTATAATCTACAATAATAAAAAGAGTAAATAAACGTTCCTGTTTCATACGGTAATAAAAATGGTGTCGAGATTTCCGGAAATCTCTGGAATGAATTTTGTTGGAATGAGTTATTAGATATTTAATGTTGTCTGTCCTATATTTGATGGTGCCACTGAGTCTCTTCATGGACTAATGGAGGAAATTGAATTCGGATCACAAAAGACCTGTATACCTGTATAATGCTGTCTGTCAAATGCATCTATTTTTTTCGTATTTGATTCATCATCAACATCATCACTCCAGCGGAATGACGTTCACTGCTTGACAAAGGCCTACCAAAAAGGCGCCCCAACAGTGTCGTGAGTCAATAGGGGTGAATATGCCATAATCGCCACGCTTGGCAGGCGGATTGGCGATCGCAGTGACGGTAGTTTTATCGCGGGACGCTGCATATTCCGCGTTTATTATTATTAGTATTTGATTATAATAATAACAATAATAATGGCAACCCATTATACCACTGCTGGGCATGAGTCTCTCCCCTTTTTGGGGGGAGGCCTGGAGCTTACTCCACCACGCTGCTCCAATGCGGATTGGTGGAGATAAGGGGGCCAACCCGCTGTCGGATGTTTTGAAATCCAACAAGGTTTAACGACTGCTATCTATCGATAGCAACCGGGACCGACGGCTTAACGTGCCCTCCGAAGTACGGAAACGCGCATTTTAATTTGCCACTAGCGGTCACCCATCACACATCCCGACCGCGCCCGTAGTGCTTAACCGAGTATTTGATTACTTAACATTAATAAGTATAGATCCTGATTTGAAATAACCATTTATTCGAAACATGACTTATTCCACTCCTTTCAAATATTTGGTATATGAGTATCGATATGCATCGATGATGTATTGATCGCTGATGTCACTGACGCTGACGCTACTTATACAAGTATAATAGTTGAAACTTACAGAACTCTATTAGTCGAAGCAATATTTGCACGGCTTTCTAGGGCGAGTTAATGGCTAGCTATCACGTTTCAGAGGGCGTCGCCAACAGCTTTGTAACTTGCTACAACAAAATCTACCTATGTAGGTAGCCTAATGACTGTATGAATATTCTGAGATTTTTTTTATGTCATTATTCAAACGGGCCACCTGATGGAAAGTGGTCACCGTCGCCTATGAACATTTGCAAACACCAGGGGAGTTGCCGTTGTTGCCAACGCGCTGCCAGCCCTGAAGGACTATTTTAATGCCATTTTTTAAGAACCTCATATTGTAGCACCGAGGGAACACCTCGGAGGGAAGTTCGTTCCACAATTTACACATTCTGGGCAGACACGAACGAGAAAACCGCACCGTTGAGCACTGCCAGGTGTCCAGTCGGTGAGGGTGAAACTTCTCTCTTCGGTGGGTAGTACGGTGTAGAAAAAGGGACGGTAGCACCATGTCAAACAGAATTTTTAGATTTTTTTATTTTATGATAATGCTAGGTTGAGTCGTACAATTCCACTTTGGAGGTTTTTTTTAATGTAATTGAAGTGGTAAACAAGCATGGAGTTCACATTGATGTTAAGTAATGACTGCAGCTTATTGACAGTAATACAAAGACTAAGGTAAAAATGCTGTTCCGTTACCACTCCTGACGCCTAAGGTGTTATGCCTCTGTGCCGGAAATTACACCGTACATTACCACCTGACCGGAACTCGATAGTGCTGAACACTACCATTTAGCGGCAAGTATATTAGGTAATGCCGGTGGTGCCTAAGCCCGCGAGCTCCGTCACTGAAGCTCTACCACCAGTCAAGAGTTTTTTAGTGATGAGATTATTTTGATTACGAATATTTTCAACTTTTTGTGTAAATGACGATAAGTAACTTACACGTACAAGTATATCTAAACACTGTTGAGTGTTTTATGATTATATATTGCAATATTATCTTTTTTTATGTTACGGAATGTAACTGAAAATGTGATGACTGCAGCCTATAGACACTTACACACACAAAGACCGAGGTCAAAATGCAGATGCGTTACCACTCCTGAGGCCTAAGGTGTTATGCCTCTGTGCCGGAAATTACAGGGCCGTACATTACCACCTGACTGGAACACGATAGTGCTGAACACTACCATTTAGCGGCAAGTATATTAGGTAATGCAGTCAGTGGCGGATTTACCAGTAGGCTGAGTAGGCTGGAGCCTAGGGCGGCAAATTTAAAGGGGCGGCAGATTTAGTTCATTTTTTTTTTCTATTACAATTTACAAATTTAAAAAATGTTTACTCACACAAAATAAGAATTTCGAAAATTGAAAGGAAATTATAATATTTAACTAAAATCGAATTATATTTTTACATAAATAATTGCTAAAGTTTAATCGCGTAAGTATACTTCAAAGATCATGACGATTCGATATTATTGTTGAAATTTAGTTATATTTACATATTTTCTTCTCTCATAATTGATCTGTGGGGGGTCATGCCAGAAGCGTGCACGTCGCGACCCCTGTCAGTCCTTTAGGGCTGCAATTCTGGCGCGTACCGCAGTGCGGGTTAGGGCGTCTCCCCGAGGCAACACGTACCGACCCGTCCCCGTCGGCACGAAAAGTGGCGATGGGGACCGCCACCTGTCACGCCGGGCCCGATACGGCGGATCGAGGAGTGGGGAGTGCCAGATAGGCCCGTGGAATGTGAGAGGTGGAATTTGTGAGAAGATGAATGAGTTGACGAACATAATGAGTGTGAGACGCCTGGATGTTTTGTGTGTAAATAATGGCAACCCATTATACGTCCCACTGCTGGGCACGAGTCTCTCCCCTTTTTTGGGGGGGGAGGCCTGGAGCTTACTCCACCACGCTGCTCCAATGCGGATTGGTGGAGGTGGGAGGGTTAGTGGCCTACCCACTGTCGGATGTTTTCAAACCGCCCATAAGGTCGGAGACAAGTTTTAACGACTGCTATCCATCGATAGCAACTGGGACCGACGGCTTAACGTGCCCTCCGAAGCACGGAAACGCGCATTTAATTTGCCACTAGCGGTCACCCATCACACTACCCGACCGCGCCCGTAGTGCTTAACCGAGCAGATCGCTTACGATCTACACCAGCCGCTGGGCCATGCGCGCTTCCGTTTTGTGTGTAACAGAGACTAAACGAAAGGGCTGCGAGGTCGAAGATCTCCCGGGTGGCGTGATGGCTCTGTGGGCAGGTGTGCAAGAGAGCGATCATGCCAGCGCGGGGGTGGACGTCCTTCTGTCCTCTCGTTTAGTCACTGGAGTGAAAGATTATGGTTTGGTGAACCCGAGACTAATCTGGGTCCGAATTAAATTGGGCGTCACTAGGGTGTTTTTGGTAGCAGCTTATGCACCGGTTAGCTCAGCGACGACCCAAGACCTGGAGAAGTTTTGGGAATCTACAAGGGAAGTTCTCGATATGGTCGAAGCTAATGAACGGGTAATTTTGTGCGGTGATTTGAATGGATGGGTCGGGACCAGGCGGACAGAATACAAGGCCGTTCTAGGTCCATATGGTGATAGAAGAGTAAATGATGCTGGTAAGCTGATACTTGACTTATGCTTGGAACGAAGTCTCCTTGTGTCTAACACAGAATTCCGTCATAAGGACATTCACACGTATACATGGGGGAGGAATGATCAAAAAAGTATGATTGATTTGATCATGGTTGATAGTCGTCTTCGAAAGAGCCTACAGAGGTCCCACTCTTGATACAGATCACTACTTGGTAATAAGCCGGTTTAGGGGTCTGTTCAAGAAGTGGCGACATTGGCGTGTTCGTGTGCCTTTCGGAGGACTTGAAAGAATAAAGAGTGAAAAGTTACAAGACATAAGTGCCAGGAAAGTGAACGTCAAGTCCGTGAAAAATTAGACAAGGTTTGTCTTACGTACTTGGACGTGAATGAATGTTGGCAAGTTATGAGAGATAGTATGGTGGAAGTCCGTAGATCCGGAAGAATCCCAAAGGATTGGCGGTGTGCGGTCATTGTGCCTTTGTAGAGGTAAGGGTTTACGTATGGACTGCACCGGCTATCGAGCGATCAGTTTGGCAGCTAAAGTGTATGGGAAAGTCTTAGAAAGAAGAATGAAAGAGAAGTCCGACGGATTGTTGTGGGATGCACAGGGTGGTTTCAGAACTGGAAGAGGATGTATGGATCAAGTTTTCTCATTCCGCAACATCGTAGAGAAGCATCTGGCTGTGAGCCAGAAGGTTTTCTGCGGTTTTGTGGATTTAGAGAAAGCGTTTGATAGGGTATTACGAAAGGAGCTGTGGGAAATTTTGTCAGAGTATGGTATTGATGTTTTGTTAATTCTCTTTAATATACTACAACCTTACGCCGAGTCATCGTTATGAGAATACCAATCTGGCTTCCGGTCTAACCGATCCACAATTGATCAATCTTGGGTTTAACATCAGCACACACCATCTATTCATCGACTTCAGAGCGGCATATGATAGCATGCACCGTAGTTTTCTGTACCAGGCGATGGCTGAGATCGATATCCCGTCTAAATTAATCTCTCTGACCAAAATGACGTTGATGTACTCTCAGAGTGTTGTAAAGGTTCAAAGGGATGTGTCAGAACCGTTTAAGACTAATGATGGCCTCAGACAAGGCGATGCACTGTCCTGTCTTCTTTTCAATATTACTTTAGACAAGTACATTTGCAACTCAAAGATCGAAATTGGTGGCAACATATTCCTGAAGTCTACACAAATACTAGGGTATGCGGATGACCTGGATGTGATAGGTAGAAACCTACCTGCAATAGAGAATGCTTACCGTGCCCTGGTAAAATCATCTGAAGAGGCCGGATTTCAAGTCAATGTGACGAAGACTAAATATATGAAAACTTCAGAAGAACTGCTTACAACACCGTCCAATATCACTATTGATACCAGCACATTTGACTACGATGCACGAGCATGGATGAGTCCAGAACACCCAAACGTCTACTGACTGGTAATTTGGGCGGGCGAAGAAACCGAGGCAGACCTAAACTTAGATGGCTAGACGGAGTAGAGCAGGACCTGAGAACGCTCGGCGTAAGGAATTGGAGAGAAAGAGCCAAAAACAGACCGGACTGGAAGAAAATTCTTAACCAGGCCAAGACCCATCCTGGGCTGTAGCGCCTTAGATCATCATCATGGTATTGATGGCAGTCTGCTCCGTGCAATACAGTCCACGTATGTGGACGTCAAGCATGTGTGCGGGTAGATGGTAACATGTCACCCTGGTTTGATGTTAACATCGGTGTCAGACAGGGTTGCGTGCTTTCGTCTAGGCTGCTTATCATATATCTGGACTAATGCCTCCAGAGGGTGAAGTTGGTGGATGTGGGAGTGCGTATGGATGACTTAGTGGTGAACTGTCTGCTTTTCTCAGATGATGTGGTAATTGTTAGCTCTACACCATCTGGGCTACAAGCACTAGTCACAGTCATGAAAGAGGATTGTATGGAGAAAGGCTTACAATTGAATGTGAACAAAACTAAAGTATTAGTTTTTGAAAGAGATGAACAGAGAACAAATGCAAGGGTAGTGGTAGATGATACAGTGATAGAACAGGTGGATGAAATTGTATATCTTGGATGTGCTTTTAGCAAGGATGGTAGGTACACCACTGACATAGAAATAAGAGTGCTTGCAGGGAATTGCGTGAATGGAGTGTTGGGTAAGCTGCTAGAATCAAAACATCTCAGACAGCGGGCTCGACTAGCCGTACATAATGCTGTACTTACTCCAACGCTTTTATATGGAAGTGAGAGCTGGGTATGCAGGAAAGAGCATGAAAGTAAGTTAAACGCGGTCGAGATGAGATCTTTGCGCAAGATCTGCGGTGTATCACTCACCGATCGCGTTCGTAACGAAGATGTAAGAAAGAGGCTTTGTGTGAATGATAGTATCGGTGTAAAAATGAAAAAGGCATGCTCCGATGGTTCGGGCATATAGAAAGAATGTCGAATGAGCGAATGACTAAACAGATATACAATGGGAATGTGGATGGTTACAGAGGCCCAGGAAGACTAAGACTGACCTACTATGACCAAATAGGTCGAGTTCTGTCTGATGGTGGGGTCAAAAGTCTTAGGAATCGGCGCGCATGTATGAAGTGAATGATGAAGGTAGACGAGGCACGAGAGGTATGTCAGGACCGGGATATCTGGCGCTCTACACTCTCTGCCTACCCCGTTAGGGACCTGGCGTGAAGATACATACACACACATAATTGTTCTGTAATTGATATGATTGTGGACTACGATATCTAAATTTAGGGGCGGCAAAAATTTGATAGCCTACAGGCGGCAAATTTGTAAATCCGCCACTGAATGCAGTGGTGTCTACGCCCGCGAGCTCCATCACTGAAGCTCTACCACCAGCTCTAGCATCTGCTAACTCCTTACGGATAAGGAGTGCTGTGACTTCTAACATAAATTCAGTAGCGTAAAATGACGATTTTCAGATGCGAATACGTACATAAATTAATGAAAACACAAATGATAACTTATATATTTAGATACAATTTATTAGAGTAAGGGTTAGGGCTAGATTTGCCTATGATGCCCTTATCAGATCCCAACTTGGTGGAAATGGGACCAAGTTGGAAGTAGTAGTACCCACCCTATCAAACGACACATTTTTCCGATATCCATATATCACCCCAGTCTGCCCAAACCTTGGTAGTTCAAAATCATCCGAGAGTCGAGTTGATTTTAAATAATCATTTTAGATTAATATGTATGAAATAAATAAAATAATGTATCTAAATATTGAAGAAATTTTAGTGTCAAGAAATATACGATATTTCAGAATATGCTATTTTGAAATATCGAAATTATTCTGCAACCTCGCTAAAATAAAAATATCAGTAACCTAACCTGTATCTTTTCAAGCAGGACATTCGTTTTTTCTTTAGACTGTGATACAAGTATGCGTGGTACTTTCAGAGCATAGAGCAACACCATAGCCATATGCAGACTTTCCCCTCTGTCAAAGTGCAAGCCCAAATGGGCCTATTACTTACATTTAAACATCTAGGCGACCTAGATGTTTAAATGTGTGCGTGAAATTGTTTATGTCTTTTCTTAAAGTCAAGGTGTGAGTTTCGGAGTAATAGACGCTTTTTATTGTGTCTGTGTCACACGCATTTCCCTTCGCAAAAAATGACGGACTGTTTTGCATCGGTAATAAACGCTATGGCTACTCCCTTCCAGTCCGCCGCGGCTGGTGGCCCATGTTGCTCTATTTCACAGAGCTATAATAGCAATATTTGCACGGCTTTCTAGGGCGAGTTAATGGCTAGCTATCAGGTTACAGAGGGCGTCGTCAGGAATATTGTCGCTTGCTATATTATTTAACATTTCTTCTAGTATTACATATATTAATATGGATTTCACTCTGAAAATTCATCTTCCATTACTACTTTAACTGTGCTCCTATCCTACTATTATTTTGTTACATTATTTTCATTGATAGCATTAGGTAATATGCATTTAAATAAAAAAAATAAAGGCATACTTTTATGCACTTTTATGTATACTTTAATGAGAGACTTTACGTAAAGTCTCAGTGTCGGCGTTCAAGGTCATTAGGATTAGGAGTTTAAGATTACCTAATATATCTGGCGCCAAAAAATAGTGTTAAGCACTATTGTATTTCAGTTACAGATGCAAATCTTAGCAGATGTTAGGGGTATATGCAGATGCGTATACATATACATATTAACAATAACAATACTAAAAAAAATATTTAAAAAAAATTGAGAGTAGGTATGTCTTAAGGGTTTTACAAATATCTACAAAAAACCGGAGTTTGGATTCCGATTTTTTGTAGATATCTCTAAGTAGCAGTTACATATCAATGTGAACTACATGTTTACAGGCCACTATCGTAATGTAAAAAAACCTTAAAACATACAGTCAAGACTTTTTTCCAAAATTTTGGTATCGTTATATTGTAGATATATATTATTATCACTATTCAAACAAATGCTATTACGAAAAATGGCCAAATACTGATATGAAAAATCGTTCCATAATTTGTGGCCTCATTCTATGAACAATTCATTCCAACCAATTCCCATAGAAACATTTTTTGTCTGTAACAGAAAATTTGTTCCATTTACTATCGGAAATCAATTTAGGGCTTATTGACCTATATCTAATAACGGGAAATGGTTGATTCGGAAATGTGTGAAAGACACATTTTCTTTCCTTTTACTCTCTGTCCGTTCGACCTCGGCAATCAATAGTACCTACGTGTTTATATATTTTCAGGTTAACGGGCAATAAATCTCATTTCATTGCTTACGATACATTTTCATATCCGTATGTGTTAAGTAGGTGTTTTCGTTTTATTTTAGTTTTAACTTGCTATTCTTTTATACGTTTACACTCATAGCACCACACTACACAAACAAATATATTTATTTCTCTGTCATTTGTTATTGCGAAAAATAATATATAAACCATTTTCTTTGACTTTATATTTCATAACGGCATTCATACAATACTCAGACAGAATTAAAATACTAAAATGATGTTAAAATCACAAGCAATTCTAAACTTTTCCTTTTTAATGGATCTAACGACGTTTAATTTGCCTAATCTGCAATTATCTGTATTTTTGTCATCTAATGCTGATAACGTGCAATGTGAATCAGATTTCAAAGATGACTAAACGTGATTCATTTTGTATGATTACCTACGTAATTGTAAACTTGTAAAAACCCACGTGTAAGTACCTACAGCTATTTCAGTCCGACAGCTGCGGAAAATTGAGATACGTTATGAGTTATTGATACAGATTTGTGAACTATCCGCTGTGAAGATGCGTGAAAAGTGAATGGAAGAAATATGAAAAAAAAAAAAGATTTAAGTTTTAGTTTAAAAACGTTAAGTTTAAGTCTTTTTCTATATGATATATCTACATTTACTGTAGAGAGCTAAAGTCTTTCGAAAAGTCACGAGCTCATAGTTATCATCATAGAGCATTTGGGCTTGTACTTTGACAGAGGGGAAAGCCTGCATATGGTTACTCCCCTCCGGTGTTCCTCTATGGTCATCGTCTACATACAGGGTTAATTTAAATTAGCGCATTACCACTTGCAGGCAGCCTCTGTACATTAATCCCAATAACATTTAATTTACGACTTTTAACAAATCTTGATAATAATCCCTAAAAAAAACAAATCAATAAAAAAATGTTATCAACAGTTCAAAAGAGCATTGCCGCCGCTGCGTTAACCCTCAACCCCCCGCCTCGCTGCTAGTGGCGATATTTGCCTAGGCAAGGTGCGTAGCATATCTACGCTCGCAGTAAATGCGAGTTCAGAGGAAAAAACAAAAATTTGTATGGAAAAACTTAAATCATAAAATCTATTAATTTTAAAAAGTTCCAGAACAAATATTGTTGCTATATATGTAGAAATTATTCCTGCATGAGGTGATGCGCTAATTTCAATAAACCCTGTTTATGATGGAACACGATAATGTTAAATCGTATAAATAACAAATTTTTAATTCCTTTTGCGGAAAAATCAACTGAATACATTTAGATATAAAAAGTTCTTCTACCTGATTTCCGTTGTGAATTTTTTCCCATATTAGTATCCCAAATGGACCAAAAGACAGAGAAATTCTGCATACCACTCTTTAAAAATCGAATAACTTACAGTCAAATTTGGCTGTAAACTTTACGATTGTTATGGGAATGTCTTCCGTAAACGATGGCTTATTTTTTTGTTATGTAATGGAAGTGGCAAACAAGCATGCAGTACACATTGATGTTAAATGATGACTGCAGTCTATAGACACCCACATAAAGACCAAGGTCAAAATGTAGATGCGTTACCACTCCTCAGGCCTAAGGTGTTATGCCTCTATGCCGGAAATTACAGAGCCGTACATTACCACCTGACCGGAACACGATAGTGCGGAATACTACCATTTAGCGGCAAGTATATTAGGTAATACGGTGGTGCCTCCACAGTTGACATAGATGATAAGTAACGACTACAGCCTAAAGACATCTACATAAAAACCAGAGGTAAAAATATAGATGCGTTCCCACCCCTGATACAGTACCCGGAAAAAACCCCCACCCACCAGAAGAAAACCTTCACGTCAGGTCCCTTATGGGGTAGGCAGAGAGCGTCGAGCGCCAAAGATCCTGGTTTTTACATAACTCTCGTACCCCGCCCCTTCTTAAACTTATAAAATGTACTTAACAACGAAACCCTACATTGCGCGTCACCCTGTTGCCGGTTTTTTATGTCAGTGGCAAAGAAATCCACAGTTCACATTTGCGAACTATGATTCCTCCCCCAAAACTTTGTCTAGGAACAAGCCTGCGACAGGGAGCGCCCGGGGCGGTGCTTTGCACTTCGCTACACCACTCACACATCTGTAGTTCTCCTCTATAGCACACTCCTCTAGATGTAAAACTGGATTAGAACGAATGTAAACCAAAAGCTTCGGTTCAAGTGGTTGAATAGTAAGATTTTCTGATAAAAGCTTAATATAAAACTCGTCATTGCCCTTTTTATATAACCATATTATTCATCTTTCAAGTTTTTAAATTTTTTCTATCTACCGTAATTTACCTATCGTAAATTAATACCTTGCATTATCTTTATCGAAAAATAAAAACAAGTAAGTATTAGTTTATCTCATCGTGCGATATATGGCAAACAAACAAAAAATAACTGTTTTTTATATTATTTCGCATTAACACATGCTTGTGAAATATACTTTATTTAAAGAAAAATTGAAAGAAAAATTTGACCCAGTAGGCCGCGAGTTCGAGTTTCGCCTGAAGTCAAATTTTTCTTTCCATTTTTCTTTAAATAAAGTATATTTGTGTACATGTGTTAATGCGAAATAATATAAAAAACAATTCTTAAGGGTAATAGCGACTTCTTTACGATATTCAATAAACTGCAAAGTCTATTATATCGGTTGCCTAACTAGCATAGTTGGCAATAGATGGCGCTGCTGCTACCATAAAGCAATGCAATAAATGTGAAGGAAAGATTTGACAAAATCGGGCAGGACTTCAGTAGCTCAATTGGTAGAGCGGCTGGACTAGATTCCCAGTAGGCCGCGAGTTCGAGTCTCGCCTGAAGTCAAATTTTTCTTCCCATTTTTCTTTAAATACAATAAACAAAAAAGAAAAACATTGACGTTGAGTTACTGCTTGCCTCCGCTTTTGGCTTTTTTTAGGAGCCCCACAGCAAATATCAAGTGGTAAAGCAGTCTAACAATGATTTTACTAAAAGTATTAACAATTCACACGTATAATAAAGAATGACATAATTTTCGAATGAGGTCATATCTTTATGAGTGCTTTATGTATTCGCGATTTCGAATTACATGGGTGTGTAATGTCTCAGAATATGTCCAGCTCATGAATAGAGGGACATGGTTGACGAGGTGATTTGCATATGCCAATTAAACATCGGAAACAGCTTTGTGTGTTAGCAATCCCTGTGGGATATCGCTGTTGTCTATAGCTAGCAGTAGATAGCTATCTGTATTGTACTATAGTTGGAGTTCAGAAAGAAAGAAAGAAACGTTTTGTAACAATGTAATGAACAACACAGTTTTTTTGTCAGTATGTAAAAAACATTTGTTACAAGTTGGTCCTAACTCAGCGTGTGCTGGTTGAGCGACAACCAGTGCTGGTCTCCCGTTAGGGCCAATTGGTTCGTCATAGACATATAAACAGCAATAAAATTATAAGAATAAAGTTTTATGAAAAAACACAATTATCGATATCAAAGAAGAAAAAACAATTATTAAAAGAAACAGTAAGAATTGACACCTATGATTGACAGTTTGGTTATTGATCTAAGATGCTTTAGTCCTAGTTTAATCCATATTGCTCTGTGGTTTCGTTTCCGTGCTCCGTGGCGTATAGGCAGATTTAGACAAATTGGTTGTTTAAGTAACTGGCATTGCCCACCAAATAGTGAAACTTCAGTGGCAGGGAATAGAGCACATAGTTCAAAGACGAGGAGTAGCAGAAGACGAAACAGGCACCGACGATGGACCGACGATCTGGTATACGTGGCTGAATGAGAGTGGCTCGCGACGGTTTGTTGTTGTAATATTTGGGTGAAGCTTTTGTCCACCTGTGGACGTCTTTCGACTGTAATGATAATTATGAAACTTTAGATATAAATCTAATAAGGCTATCTAAGTCTCTATTTTCAGAAATTTAGAGTTCTATCGCAGGAGCTCGAGGGTACTTACCACCGCATTACCTAATGTACATGCCGCTAAATGGAAGTGTTCACGACTGTCGTGTTCCGGTTAGATGGTAAAGTATATTATCATAGAGACATGACAACTTAGGTCTCAGGGGTGGCAACGCATCTGCATTTTGACTCTGGTTTTTGTGTAAATGTCTTTACGCTGCAGTCATCACTTAACATCAATGTGAGCTGTATTCTTGTTTAAAACCTTTCCTAAATAAAATAAATATAGGTATTAAGTTCATAAAAGCGAATAATACCAAAGTTGAGGTAGGGACACTGCGCACAGAAGTTTTAGCTTTTAAACTTTGACGAATATCTGAGGCTCACAGGCTTTTAAAACATAAACGTACCTTAATCAAAGCCGAGTTAACATCCCAATTTCAGCTCTCAGCTATCAAAACCCAAAGCGAACGTCATTTTTTAATCAACCCCAATTTAAACGGAACGTTTATACAAATTTGAATAATTCGCTGTTGCGTGACTTTGGCAAAGAGTTCCGAGCACGGATATTCCGTTGATTGCAATAACGATGATATAAATTCTAATGAATCTGTCAACTGAATTCTTGATAAGGAATCGGGAAAGTCAATTATGTTAAAAAAATATTCGTTTTCTTTCAGTTGCTATGCGATAGTACGCGAAGTATTACGAAATGTAAATAATGTGTGGCAAGCATGCACTTAGGGAAAATATACGTTAGCGAAATAGTGTACATACGGAGTATTTACATGTTTACTTTGCGATCTACAGTTCTGAAGTCAACAGTTGCCTTTTGATGTCTGCTTTGGGTAAAACATGTGTTATTGATTTCTGCTTGTGGCTTTAGCGTTTCTGTACCAATATTTGGAAAAAGAAAACAGGGTTTGGCATAGGTTAATGCATACATAGAAACACCTACGATTCGCTAATTACTTTTTGTCCCATGTAACGTGTCTTTGGGCATATTATCAAATTCCGAGTGTGACACTAGAACATTCAGAAAATGGAAAAAGTTCAATATATTTATTAATTTGTATATTCGTAAAAAAATACTCAAATTTGCTAAATCGATTTCAAACAGTATTTTTCGATATAGTAATGGTGAAAATAAGCACACACATAATCTACACAAAAACTTGAGGTCTTACCTACTTTTGTCTTTAATAGAGCATCATTGGGGAAGGCTAGCAATGGACAATGGACGTCTTTCAGTTGAAATGATGTCTTTAGGCAACACAGGCATACCATTACGTATTCGACTAGAATCAATATTTTAAACCAACTACATAAGCTTAGAAATTAAAAAATCCTAGCAAACCAAAGCTCAGCAATGTAATTATTTACTGAAGAAATAAACGTCGTTCTCGACCTGACATTTCACATGAACAAAACAATGGTGAGACACGTTTCTGTACGTAACAAAATCACAGCCAGCTTAATGATACAAAGTACCGACAAACCTGTAATCCACGTAAAATTTACACAATGCCTTACGAAATATACACCAATAAACCAACTATTTGTAATTACGGTTACCACGCAACAGATGGCTGAGCTAATAATGATAATGATGTGAAAGCACTGCTAATAAGGCACGTTGCCAATGTACCTAACATTGGGGACGTGCTTCAGCGTCAAGAAGTTGATTTGGACCTCTGGGAATGTTTCCTACTTCTTTTACGTTGATCACGAAGTAGATTAGTGGCGTAACTATAGATAGCGGAAGGCCAAAAAAATTTACGAGAATGATTAAGGTAGACGAGGCACGAGAGGTTTGTCAGAACCGGGATGTCTGGCGCTCTACACTCTCTGCCTACCCCGTTAGGGACCTGGCGTGAAGATACATACATACATACCAAAAAAATTTTGTAAAGGAAAAGAGTTTCTCACAAAACTAGTTAATTATAAACACAAAAATGGACATTGAAACAGTAAAATCCGCACGGCGTCTTTCTCTTTCTATTTCCGTCGTTCTGTCGTTGCGCCGTTCCGTCGTTCCGTCAGAGAATATGTAAAAATACTACATACTTATAGAATTGACACTTCGACGTCCCGCCCGATTTCCCCGCCTCACCCAACCTCCTCTTCTGCCGTTCTGCCGTTCCGCTGCTACGCCATTCTGCCGTTTCGTCCAAATATAGAATAATTCTATCTATACATTTTTTTTTTTTTTTATGTAATAAAAGTGGCAAACAAGCATGCAGTTCACATTGATGTTAAGTGATGACTGCAGCCTATAGACAACCACACAATGACCAGAGGTCAAAATGCAGATGCGCTGCCACTCTTGAGACATTAGGTGTTATGCCTCTGTGCCGGAAATTACAGGGCCGTACATTACCACCTGACCGGAACACGATAGTGATGAACACTACCATTTAGCGGCAAGTATATTAGGTAATGCGGTGGTGCCTACGCCCGCGAGCTCCGTCACTGGAGCTCTACCACCAGTAAAATATACATCCTTATCTATCGATATAACCTTACGAAATATAAACGAATAAACCAAAAGTATGCAATTATGGAGACCGCGTAACAGATGGCTGAGTCAATCTACATCGGGGACGTGCTCCGACATCGAAACGTTAATTTGGACCTCTGGGAATGTTACCTACTTCTTTAAGTGAAATACGAAGTAAATTAATCCCGTTATTACAGTGAGTTAACAAAAATACGAGATCTGAGTTCGATTTTACTGAAACAATATTTACGGTATTATCGAAAGGAATTTCACAAATTTTGTTAGTGGGTAAATAGGTATTTTCATCGACGTTTGTGCATTTGTGCACATATTAGATCGTAATCAACAATTTAGATGAAATAAATTTTATTTAAAGAAAAATTGAAAGATAAATTTGACTTCAGGTGAGACTTGAATCGCGGCCACTGGGAATCTAGTCCAGCTGCTCTTCCAACTGAGCTACCGAAAAATATATTTCTAAATAAAATATATTTCACAAGCATGTGTAAATGCGAAATAATATAAAACAATTTAGATGAAGTCCCTCTTTTTAGGGTTCCGTAGCTCACAAGAAACCCTTATAACCTCATCCCCTTATCAGTCTGTCCGTCTGTCCGTCTGCCCGTCTGTCCGCCTTTTATAAGCTATTAGCACAATGTAAGTAGTAGCTGTATTTTTAACCGACTTCGAAAAAAGGAGGAGGTTCTCAATTCGTCCGGATCTTTTTTGAAGTTATACTTCGTTTGGCGTGATTGGAAAAAAATAAGGAGAGTGTATTTTTAAGATGCGCGCACACCGACAGATAATAGCGATAGTCTGAATTTAGTTGCTAAAACCATAAAAGCGACAGTCTGAAGTTAGTTGCAAGACTTTTTTGTCGTGTCGTTTTATTTCTGTTAGATAAATTGGATTGTTACGCTAAAGGAGTATAGGGTTAAACTTCTTACGTACGTAGGTACATAAGTACAAATTATAAATTGACAGCTCACACGATAGTAATTTCGATAGGCGAAAGGCCCCCTGATGTGATGTGCTGTGCCAGAAATTATATCTTTACGCTAAGTCCCTTACGGAGTAGGCAAAGAGTGTGGAGCGCCAGATATCCCGATCGGGACACACCTAATTAAATTTAATATTACCATTAAAATACAATTTTCAGTATTGAGTCATATTCAATATTATATCGAATATGACTCAAATACTGAAAACAAACACTGAGTAAGTTAATAAGCAAAGTTATAGTCACAGTTCAAAAGTCGTATCGTTATCAAGAGAACGTCGTATTAATAAATTGAATGCCCTTTCAACTCAATTGGAGTGTTGTTTATTTGCCGGTTGGCGGAGAATGAATCAGAATAAGATAAAAACCGGGCAATCGGTAGGTACTGAAGGTGGCAAACAAGCATGCAGTTCAAATTGATGTTAAGTGATAACTGCAGCCTATAGACATCTACACGAAAACAGAAGTGAAAATGCAGATGCTATAACTGGTGGTAGAGCTACGGTGACGGAGCTCGCGGGCGTAGACACCACCGCATTACCTAATATGCTTGCCGCTAAATGGTAGTGTTCAACACTATCGTGTTCCGGTCAGATGGTAATGTACGGCCCTATCATTTCCGGCATAGAGGCATAACACTTTAGGCTTCAGAAGTGGTAACACATATGCATTTTGACCTCTGGTCTTTGTGTGGGTGTCTATAGGCTTCAATCATCACTTCAATTTGAACTGCATGCTTTGTTTGCATAACATATTGATGTGAACTGCACCCTTGTTTGCCACTTCCATTACATAAAAAAAAAGATTCGTTGTCTTCTCTGAGATCGTAGCTGATATGTCTCTGTGATAATAATAATGATTACGCGACCATACATTATACCTACCATTTGGCGGTTTGCTGTGATCATTTATCATTTATTTCACCGATATAAAATGTAGCAAATTTTGTCACAAATTTTGCTAACAGGATTCAATGAAATGAATGTTCTTGCCTCACAAAATTTCAATATCAACTCATATACGAATAAATAAAATATGCCAGACAGAAAGAGAAACATAAAATCAAGTGCCGTAACTCGCATAAGAGCGCCGCATGCAGTAAGCTTAACGCTTTAATACTGTACTTTACATATAGAAGACCGTAAAAGAAGATTTTACGATCAATGAAATAGCTTTCTTTATCAAACTTTTATCGCCTAACCAAGCCTATTGCTCGGGGACAGGGAAACAATAGGATTACTGCAAAATTAAAAAGCCACCTACTAAAAACTTTTTATTGTTTTTGTTTCATACAATTCTTTCATACAATCTTGCAATATACTTTTACGACTGTTTTAATAGTGGAAAGATAAATACAATAATATGTTGATGATAAAAAGAGCTCGAGAAAATCAAAACTGACTTTGACCAAATAAGTAAGTCAACGGCTTTGATTATTTATATCACGTCATTTTTTTGGACGCTCATGAATTAAGATGCTCCATCTGAGCATCTTAATTCATGAGCGTCCAAAAAAATATCAGTTAACAGTAGCGAAAATGTCATTGTAACGTGAACACGTCCGCGTCTATGCTTTCATTATGACGATTTGCGCTATTAAAGTGTGCCGAAATCACAAAAGAAGAATAAAAACATCTTAAAACATTTCTTATTATCAGTAACTAACTACACTTTCCATAGTCCTAAATTTATGCCAGAAATATATCAATAATATTTAATTTTACGTCGCATTTGTACGATTCATTGAACGCCATGTTTACTGTGTTGCCAGTTTTTGATTTAAAATCTTCCCAGTGATATATGAAGTTACAAAATAAAATCTATATAAAATATATGTTTAATACATAAGTACATAATTTTTTTTTTTTTAATATGGCATCGCTATTACGCATATTGCCAGTGTCAAGTAAAACGATATTTCGTATTTAGTTAAGCAGCGTCAAAGTCAGTATAAAATACAGTCAGTCAATTATTTACTAAGTATGTCAGTCAAGTGAGTTACAGTCAAGTAATTCGAGTACAGCGATGGCTACTTTATCAGAACATTTACAATGAAGTTTTGGAGGCAACCTGAAAGGTCGTGTTTTCGCACTGTTATTCTATTTCACTATACACGGGCACTGTAATAAACCTATATCAAACAAAATGCCACCAACTCTATTCAATATAAGATAAAAATGCACCAAGAAAATGAAATAAAATAGGAGCACCATACGCCTCTTTCAAGGTTCCCGCCAAAACTCAAAAGTACATAATTTTAATAACCCCCGATGGGAAAAGAGGGGTGTTCTAAGTTTGACGTGTGTATCTGTTTGTAGGTTTGTAAATTCCCAACTAATGGATCCATTGATTTTGTTCATAAAAATGTATTTATTTTTCTCCACGATAAAAGTAATTTACACTAAGAACAAATAACTAAAAACGAATAACTTAAGCTAATACACGAACATATACAAAAAAATAAAATAACTAAAAACGAATAACTAAAGCTACTGTGAGACGACCCGACGAATATCGTAATATTATTATGTCACACATTAGGAAAAAACTCACTGCACTCGACTTAAGCTAATTTTCCCTACTTTTAGGAGAAAATTTCATAAGCAAGTAACATTTTCACCAGTTGAGTAGTGTGTGTAAAGCGAATAAAATAAACGTATTAGTGTGTGTTACACGCACACAAGGGTTTTCGAATTGGGACATTGTTTTTGCAGCGTTTGTAAGGCGACGCTACATCTAACGGATGATGATGCCTTATCTCATCATAATTTAACATGATAATCAGGTTCACAATCCGAAAACAAAACACAATTGCTTTAACAATAAAACAGATATGTGGCAATCAATCAAGTGAAAGATAAATGTCACAAAATTGGTTTATTGCTTAACTAATTAATACTAAATATTATTTATCGCCTCGTTTGTCGTAATAATTTTCCGAACAACCCAGTCATCTGACGACGAAGTTCTTCCAACCAATTATTATTGTCCTGAGAAAAAAACCAAGTCTAATAAATCAAATCTTCCCCAGCGGTGGTCGTGACAGGTCCGTCAATATGGCAGCGAGATCCGACCAAAACCAATTACGGACTACTCAAATAAGACGCCTCCCGACCTTTGTTGTAGGGTTTGTGCTATTACCAACCAATATAAAGAAAAATGTAGTTTTCTGGAGCACAAACAACACTACTCCTGAATCAACTTCTCAAAGCAGACAGAGAATCCAGTATACTAGTAGAAAGTACACAAATAATACTGAGCTACTTACAAAGGTGCATAGTTTAGTCTCTTAGCAATTTGCAATTGAAGGGTAGATGATCAGTTTTATCCTGTATTTCAACGTTTAAAGTTGTATACACTATAGCTTAAATTTTAAATGCAATTGTCTGTTTGATTATAAATTTTAGCTAGTTAAATTATCGGATTAGTCAATCGCAGAATGAAATCGGTGAAATTCATGGCATTTGTTATGAAAATGCAAAGAAAAATACTTAGGTACATCTCGTTGGAGGCAGCTTGAATCGTAGGTATTTTTAAAAGATTTTTGGCCATTCGGAAAAGGATTTGCACAACTTTTGAATCAAGGGGATACCCGATGAATATAAATCGGCTTATCCCATATTGGACGTGACTGACAAATCATATCACAATCAGTGGCTGTGCACTTTTCGGCCTACTATAAGTTCAGTTTTGGTAAATACAGTATTATGTTTTACTTCAAACAAAAGCCAAATATTAAAGAGTGGTTGGAGCTTATAATTACTTAGAGGCATATTATTATACCCTACCTATGCCAAGTTTTGAAATCAAGGCAATAGAATCGCAACAATATGCCTTTAAAAATAAAGTATTGTCTTAAATTGCTACTGTCACAATTAATAACGGTATGTAGCATTTTCAACATATTATCGGCAGCCATTATTATAATAGCTTGTTTACAATTTGAATAATTTTATCAGTTGTTTTTAGCTGAAAGAACCTAAGTAATTCACAAAAGCATTTCACACTAAAGTGTTCCATTGTTGGAACGGTAAGATAAAATAGGCTTAAAAGGCAATCAGGTGCATTCAATTACAATAATTCCTCGTGGTGATTTACATTGGATTCGCGACTCTGGGGTAAAATACCAACTACGATTAAACGTTCGCTTGTTAAGTTCAATTGCCTGGTTCAGTAATTTTTTCTCTATTTTATAGCATTCCTCTACTTTGTTTTTCAGAATTATTTAACGTTGCTTTTTGTGTGCAACCATTATATCTTCTTTGTGCAGTCTTTTATTGGAAATCACATTTTTTGTAAGTACCTTACTTGTTCAACTGAGAAAAAATATTGTTTTCAGGTGTTTCTGGAGATTGATATTGAATTCAGGGCACTGACGTGAAATGTGAACTGCGATTACACTTTCGCTTGCTGGATTATGTTCTCTATTATTTACTCAATTTTTCAGAAGTAAGTACAGGCGTATTTATTTTAATTTAATTATTATTCCAGCATTCCTCTTAAAGCTTAGCTTTACTTTTAAGATTCTTCACGTTGCCTTCAATTATTACATTTCATTTGTCTTTTATAAATTTTCCTATATTGTAGGTAATTTTAGTTATTGAACTTGTAGCGTTCACTGCATAAACGCTGTGGAACGTTGAGGTAACTATTCATATGAACCACAAGTACCTAGTACTTGTCAAGCTTAACTATGACGGATGACGCGTTGAATCGCACTTGCGAAGTGTTCTTGCGAGTTGCTCTATACAGAGTGTAAAAAAGTGTCTAAACAATTGAATACTCTACATATTTATGCCTCATCAAGGATACAGGGAAAAATAATATAAAAAATCCAAACTAAGAATAAAAATAGTTAGATATATAGATTTTTTCAGAGTTCTGGATATATATATATATAGTATAACTTTGATTTAATTGTGCCTCAGAACCTGACGTTACATATTATCTATACTGATATTATAAAGCGGAAACATTTGTGATTTTGTATGTTTGGAACGTTTTCACACAAAAACTAGTGAACCGACTTCAAAATATTTTTTACCATAAGAGAGCTTTATTTCTTTCATGACGCCAGCGCGAAGCCGGGGCGAGGCGCTAGTAAAAAATATAATAGTTAAAATAAAAATAATAGTTTTCGGTACCAATTCGTAATCAGATTAAATAAAACTCAGCCCACACAAGCTGGATGGAATTGTAACCAACCTATAGTTTTTTGCGTATCAAATGAATAAATATACCTACATATACGATCGCACATGCTTTTGAATAAAATGTTGGTTATACAGGCATTCACCGGAACGGCCAGAATGCAAATTTATACAAATTCCACTTTTTTTGCGGTCACCCTGAAATCCTGTTTAAACAAACCAAAATGGGCACATATTGAGCTCGAATACCTTAAATGGGATTCAATTTTACGTTTATGGGTGAATGCAAAACCCAAAAACTTTTAACCGACATGGTTGGAAGTTTTTATAACACAGAGGGCACAATTAGAATACCCAAAATGGGCCGAGTTCGACAGTGAAAACCATTTTTAATTAATTACACATTTCTATTTGTCCTCTCTTGGGCAGAGACAACGGTTCTCTAATGTTGCACATTTAGGTATCTGGCAAATTTTCTTTTCACGTTGATATTGGCATGGGTTGTTTAACTCACTAAGCTATAGTTAATCTTGTGAAGTAACGAAATGGTCAAACTATTGATTGTGGCGTAAATTTTACATAGAGCATATAAAGTAAGAAAGAAGTTTGGCTCTTCGTGAGAACAACTAAAAATGCAGTCATCCATGTCAATAATGAACTTTCTTGAAGACGAGAAGAGGAAAAGAAGCCACATCTGCGAAAACACATAAATTGAATTTATGTCGCTCAATTCAGACGTTGCTTTTTTGTAATTACGCAAATTTTATACTGTGTTTTAAGTAAATTACTGTGTAAAGGAATGTCATTATTTCCAAATGCTTCTGTTCCCAAAGACGATGCCTGAATTTTATTTAAAAATGGAATTTGTTATCTAGAGACTGAACTTGTTCTCTAGAACATGGGGGGTTAAAACTACATATTTGTACTGCTATATATAATATTATATAGTTAAAGTAGACTTTTTACGTACCTATGGTGATAAACAAGCATAGAACTCTCATGTATGGTAATTTTAACGAATACTGCAGCCTATAGATTTACACAAAAACTGGAAGACAAAATGCAGATACGTTGCCTCCCCTAAGGTTTAAATTGCTTTGCCTATGCGATAGTAACTACATCATCATCTAACCGGAATACAATAGTGCTGAACACTACAAATTTTAAGAGATAGATCAGTTAATACGGTGGTGTCAACGTCCAATACTGGAACACATAGAGCAACTCGGCCCACCGGCCGCGGCGGACCGGTGGGGAGTAGCCATAGCGTTTATTAACGATACGAAACAGTCTTGTCATTTTTTGCGGGGGGAAATGCGTGCGACACTCACGCGTACTACAAAAATCGTCTATTACTACGAAACTCACACCTTGACTTGTACAAAATACAGAAACAATTTCACGCACACATTTAAATATCTAGGCGACAGGTATAGGCCCATTTGGGCTTGTACTTTGATAGAGGGAAAAGCATGCAAATGGCTACTCCCCTCCTGTGTTGCTCTATGCTGGAACACTACCAGTTAAAACTTTTCCACGTTTCTTAAAGAGCAAGTTGTCAATTTGTCATTTTAACTTCTTGAGAACAATGGACGCTTCGTCAAACTTTCTCTATATAACGGGTTTCGGACACACTATGCTTTGACGTTTTAATTGAGGAATGGTATTGCTTTGTAAATAACGAAACAAAGGAAACAAAATAACGCTCAGTATATCTTGCAATGTTGCGTTTGAAAGGATCTAGGGATCTTGTCTTGATGTTATTCGGTCATAAATTCTTTAACCTCGCGAAAGGATCCACGTTAATAGTTGGGTACGAATTGTTATTTGAAAGAAATGTATGTACTTATTCGAGCAATTTCTATGATATCCATAACGTATTAAAACAAAAACGCGAACTGTGATGTTATCGCTCTAATGATTTAGTTTTAAACAATGAAAGGATTTTTATTAAGGATCTAACATTCAATGAGAACGCTTTAGAACATCATATTTGCTATTGAGAGTCATCATTGTGAAGACGAGATCATGTGCGGATAGCACTGCTATTGTCTCATTATCCATATTCGATGGTGCCAACGTCATCTTCTCTTTAACTGTAAAAAAAAAAGTACATCGTTTCGCGAGAAAATATATAGGGTCACCACATGTATTCCTTTTACCATCATTGTAACCTACATTTTAAACAAATAAAATTATTCTTATTCTTCTAACGCAATTCCCGTCACAGAGAGAAGTTCCTATTACAGCCATGTATCCAACGTGGCAGTGCATAGCTGTGCAGTTTTCGCGTTCCCTCTGAAGTGGTTCCTCGGCTTTATAATACCTATGAAGTTCTTTAAAACTCAAGGCAAAGGGTCTTCCAGCTGGCAGCGCGTTGGCAACTCCTCTCGTGTTGCAAATGTTTATAGGCGCCTATGAAGTCTTTTGGGAGGTTATTTTATTTGTCCGATTGAGATTTCATTTAAGCCGCCGGAAGATCGATGGCGCGAGTGTCAACGTAGGTCCCACCCAAAGGGCCTACGCATATTCCATAACATCTTATCGATTTCGTTCCCACTATAATAAAGCAGAAATCAGGCTCTCTTCAGGTCATTTTATAACCTGATTAAATTTTCTATACTCGTAATATTGCTCATTCCAAACTGATTTATGTATCGCAGCGTCCGATCTCCGAGCTTTTAAACCTCCATTCACAAATACCGGCTAAACGATTTTTTTTTATCACGATCACACTATCTGTGATGCTGTTCCACTTATTAATTGGTGGAGTTGAGGTCATCCATTGTTTCTGTAACGGAGTTTTATAACCGCAACTGTTCATCATTCTAAATAAGGATAGCTATAAAAGTTACAATAGATATTTACTAAACAAAATAAAATAGGTAGAACCTACAAGGAAGCCTTTTAAAATATTTAGGATAAGTATATTAGGGAGAACAAATGAAAAAAATAACTAAAATATATAATAATTTTAAAAATAGCGATCGGCTTCAGTTTAGGATGGTACATTACTAATTAATACATATGACACTGAAACTGTACGACTGAACTTTTTTTATTGAGACCATATGCGTCTTGCAGGCGCTGACGAAAGGATGGAAGGCTTGATGTAAACTTTGAGTCATCGTGGCTTAATTAGGGCAGTTTTAATATCCTGCCTCGGTAGCCTAGTGGTAGCAGGCCACTATTACTACGCTGAGGTCCTGGGTTCGATTCCCGGGTAGAGAAGAGGTTATCAGAGATAATGGTGTAAAGTCCTTTATCTCTGGTTCTATTGGGATTTTTCCATTTTCTGGAAATTTCCCAGTACCTCGAAGTTTGGTAATGTGCCCGGAGATGTCAACAGGCTCGCCAACGTTACATGGGCCAAAACGTAACCGGCGAATCGTGGGTGTTTGCATGTATGCTTGAATGCATGCATTTACCTCTGCCTACCCCTTCGGGGATTACAGGCGTGAAGTTACGTTTAATATCCGAAGAAAAATATAGCAATATATTTATGTTTTACTTACCTAATCAAATTTTGCAATGACATTTGGATGTTAGAAATTCCATTTTCAGACATGCATCGAGGCAATCCCTCCCATTATTTTGGACCGTTATACCCGTAGTATCGGACTCCTTTGAATTTCAATAAATTGTGTTTGTGGGTACTTACAACTTAGCACAGAAAGTTTATATACATACAAATGTTGCTTAAGTAACTCAAAGCAGTTTTCTAAGCAGCCAGACAGTTTCGACAGTTCCCACCCCTAGCCAGACAAACAGAGGATGTCGTGTCATCAGCGCCCTAGCCGAAATTATTAGCGCTGAAATCCACGAATACTTGGATTGGAATGCCAATCATATTGGAAGAAAGCTAATCGTTACTACTAAATCACACAAACCCAGTGACTGGATTGAAGCGATCTGTCGTGCTGCGTACGTAATTCACCATCAACCTATAGTGGAACAGTGACTGATCGCGAATCTTAAATGAAATAAAAATACTGAAGTTATTTTGCCTCCGCTAATACTCTCATGAATTAATGTTTTTTTTTCAGATCAAACTACTTGTCACGCTATCAGGCTAGGCCCTCTCTGAATATATATTTAAATTAAGAAGAAGGTGCAGATATGCGATCAAATGACACTTCCTGATTTAGAAGACATAAGAATGACGTGACAGGAAGAAAGGAAAAATTTAAGTGTACTACTGTGCGATATAAATTACAGTTTTATTTACGCATTTTGTCAGACTTGACATTTAGTAAGGTCTTTATGAAGTGTACCTTCTACTATAAACTATTCTTTGATGCTATCTATTATGTACCTATTGCTCAGTAATTGTTATAGTCGAGGTCACCCATTGTTTCATCCCCATTCATTACGAGGCGAGGGCATGATGTGAAACGGATCTCGTGATAGGGTGATAATCGTGACGGTCAGATGAGTTATTGTTTCGCATTGTTGGGTGTAATTAGAGCAGTTATTGATTGTATAATTGTGATCACCGTTTGAGGATACATTGAAGACACCTCACTGTGTTTATTAAGAAGTTTCAGAAGTTATTTCATAGTTTTTAGGGTTCCATAACCAAATGGGATAAAATGCGCCCCTTTTTTTTGGATTCTTATGTCAGCCTGTTTGTCTGGTTATAAGTATTGACTTCACCTATAATTTTATTTTTGTTTCAGTTCCAACTGCATAAAGCGGTTTACAACCTACCTAGTTTCAACGATATAGTTCCAAGCATTTTGAAAGGCTATGACATACGGATAAACTGACAGACAAATACCTAGGCTAAAAAATAAGGTTCGCATTTTTTGCCATTCGGTTCCGGAACCAATAGGCCAACTGGCTCGTCAAAATAAAATACCATTTTGTTATTGTCCATATAACTTCTACCAATCTCTTAAAAAATCTATCACAATATATTCATTGCCAAAACAGTCTCGTATTCCCTAGAGCTATGTGGTTATATTGAAATCATGTAAGATTTGTTGGTCGTACATTTTTCCTTCAACGTCTATTTCAGATGCAGTATTTTTTATCGATTTACATAATCACTTTTGTAGCGAACTGTCTGCTAGACTAAGATAATATAGAGAGAATATTTGTATTTTTGTATATTTGTAAAACTTATGTAAAACTACTAGACCAATTTTAAGCATTCTTTCATCAGTAGAATGCTACGAGTACAATATACTCAACAAATTATTTCAATTTTTTTTAATGTAATGGAAGTGGTAAACAAGCACATAGTTCACATTGATATTAAGTGATGACTGAAGTCTATAGACACTTACACAAAGACCAAGGTCAAAATGCAGATGCGTTACCACTTCTGAGGCCTCAGGAGTTATGCCTCTGTGCCGGAAATTACGGGGCCGTACCACCTGACCGGAACACGATAGAGCTGAACACTACCATTTAGCCGGAAGTATATTAGGTAATACGGTGGTGCCTACGCCCGCGAGCTCCGTCACTAGAGCTCTACCACCAGTAAAACCACTGAATAATAATACTCAATGATAATTGAGTGACGCGTATGACTAAGGTGTAGAGTTTGTGGAGTCAGGCCTAGTGGTCGTAGTGTCCCCGAGCGGAAATGCGCGGCGTGGATGGGTGAGCAGCTCTTTTGTATTTAAAAACATGCTTTAATATAATATTTTCGAATAATGCCAGTTATAGGTATTATAAGTAGTTTCAGAATATCCCTTCTACAACATACCCACTATAATTCTTTTATGCAAAAAAAAGTTGATGTTTGACTTCCATTTTTAAAAAATGTGCTGTTAAATTGTAAAAGTAAAAGTACGAAACATTAATTTGGTAACTGTATACCTACCTATCTGAAATACAGACCTCGGTTTAGCTTAGGCACCAGTCTACCACAGTGTATTTTTTGTATCATATCATGTATTTTGCTATTAACTCAGAAAAATGTACTTTTATATTGTGGTGAGAAAATAAATATTTATTTATTTATTAAAAATCTTTATTTATATTACACAAGAAAGTCTAGGTTAGTAGTTAAAATAACATAGGAAATGTCTCTATTGTATGAAACCTTTTGCGCATGATTATGACTCGCACTTGGCCGGTTTCCCCTAAATATGTATTAACTTAGAAAAAATACTGAAAAAAAAAAATTGTATTTTTTTATCTCCGATCGCAGATTTGCTTCAGAACGAAAACGTGGGGTGTTTTCATTATTTTAAAATTATATTACAAGACCTTTACGGTGATAAAATTTGTGTCTGCGGTATCACAGCAACTATAAAATATTATGTTAGGGTATTATGAATAACAAATTAGCGAATAAAAATAAGAAGGAATACGAGTACGACACTAAAATCAAAACATTTCATCATCATTAAATTTATCATAGACAACCCAGTTGGTCCAGCGATGTGTGACGATCACTTAGGCTAGCTCAGTACAGCCACCCGGCACGACCAGAACCGTTGTTTTACGGCGTCCACTCGTTGTCGACGGGTGGTACACGGGTGAACGCGATGTAACTTGTGAACCACTCGCGGACAGCGCGCGATCCACTTGGAAACAGCACGTTGGCAATGCAAAGTCAACGCAAGACTAGCTAGTGGTCACCGAGCGGTCCATCGCCGTCCGCGCGTGGACCGCGAGCAGTCCACGCGTTAACGGCTAGCGGCCGAGGCGATACGGAGTCATCATCATATCAGCCATAGGACGTCCACTGCTGAACATAGGCCTCCCCCAATGACCTCCGTGCGCGACGAAGTGACGTGCATCCAGCGGGTACCTGCAGCCTTCACTAGGTCGTCGGTCCATCTTGCAGGTGGACGCCCTACGCTGCGCTTGCCGATACGTGGTCTCCACTCGAGAACCTTTCTGCCTCAGCGGCTATCGGTTCTCCGAGCTATGTGCCCTGCCCATTGCCACTTCAGCTTGGAGATCTGCTTGGCTATGTCAGCGACTTTCGTTCGCCTACGGATTTCTTCAATTCTGATTGTATCCAGTAGGGACACGCCGAGCACAGCCCTCTCCATTGACCGCTGAGTGACTTGGAGCTTTCGTACGAGACCCATAGTGAGGACCCATAGATACGGAGTGGAGTTGGTGTAATGAGTGCAGACCGCTCGCGGTGGTCGGGCGCTGGTCCCTTATTCCGAGGGACAATTAGTCGCACTGGGACAATTTGTATAATTTTATATTATTTTTCGCAATAACACATGCTAGTGACATATATATTTAAAAAAAACGACTCCGGGTATTTGGTATTTGGTTGTTGTGTTTGTGTACAATGTGTTCTGTGTGAACAATGGCACTCACGACACATGAAGTAACCTATTGTGAGTGTAAGCGTATTTTACTTAAAATTATTCTTTCTTCGACAAAACATTTTATAAATAGCTAACATTTTATTTATTTGCTCAAGTTAAGTCAATCTGAGTCTCCTACGGCTTACGTTATATTTGTTTATAACCATCCAACCGGAATATGATAGTGCTAAACACTACCATTTGGTGGCAGGTAATATTATAGAGCCTATGCCCTCGACCTCCGTAACTGGAACTGTACAGTAAAAAGATTGTTAACGGAACTCTGCAAATAAATGTTAATTTTAATTAAATTTTCTAGAAGTTTTAATACAAGTACCTATTTTATCTCCATGCACTTTGTAGAAACATTACCTAAAGCCGATAAGTGTTGGCAAGTTGCCGTTAACTGCCCTTAAAAGTGGTTTTGGCATCAACATTGTTGAGTAACTTTAGAGTGCGGTCATACTTTGCTTCATTAATACGAATTTAAAATGTTAGAGCCTCGAGAGCACATCCACGGTTTTGGCAATAATTAATTAATTATATTATTATATGTATAGATGACTACTCAATTAAATCAAAACATAGCATTGTTTTATATTATTTCGCATTAACACATGCTTGTGAAATATAACCATATGTTGCCTAACTAGCATAGTTGGTAATAGATGGCGCTGCTGCTACCATAAAGCAATGCAATAGATGTGAAGGAAAGATTTGACAAATCGGGCAGGGCTTCAGTAGCTCAATTGGAAGAGCGGCTGGACTAGATTCCGAGTAGGTCGCGAGTTCGAGTCTCGCCTGAAGTCAATTTTTTCTTTCCATTTTTCTTTAAAAATAAAAAACATAGCATTTTTAATGAAGATCATTGTATAATTTTAATCTAATTTTAATTTTAGTAAATCGACTAACCATATCTTGTTGTCCAAAAATGAATTCATAAAATAAAATCTAAAGGTTATATTTTAAGTGGCTATCTTTTTCCAGAACGATTTGCTTTTCGTAGTATGTATTATCAAAACACAAGAGCAAAGTTACGATTTTTTTTTCAAATTAATTAAAAATGATTAATTTAAAGTGTGAGATATGAAAGCAATTCTCTAAACAAAACGTTTGTACTGCTATGAACTAGTGCACGCATATGGGCGTAACTTATAACAAGAACATAACCAACAGCCGGTTCCGTTTTTAAATTGAATTGACAGATATATGTGAGACGTTTGACGTCATCTGTCACGTTACCAAGTTATAGTGTGGCAAATTGACTTCTGGAAGCACGGTTCCGTGCTACCAAGTATAGTGTCCTGTCTAGTACATATAGGTGAATGATTTAACATAAATTGATTGTACTACCAAGACAAAATCATGTTGCTGCGCAAAAGCAACTTCTACAATTTCACCATGTAGGTAGTTAGTTTGCATATTTTTTTTCTTTTATGTAATGAAAGTGGCAAACAAGCATACAGTTTACATTGATGTTAAGTGTGACTGTAGCCTATAGAAACCCACACAAAGACCAGAGGTCGAAATACAGATGCGTTACCACTACTGAGGCCTAAGGTATTATGCCTATGTGCCGGAAATTACAGGGCCGTACCTGACCGGAACACTACCATTAAGCGGCAAGTATATTAGGTAATGCGGTGGTGCCTACGCCCACGAGCTCCGTTACTGGAGCTCTACCACTAGAAGAAAATATAAATATAATAATCTTTGTGTGCTTTGTCGAGGACCTGCAAGCTCTGACACCAACACCCATTGAATAAATAATATATGTTGGGGAAAAAGTTTCTTCGCATTTTTTAAGATAATTCAAAACATTTTTTAATATAGTTTATTTATATTTAACTAAAGTATGTATGTACCATTTTGTTCGATAACCTTTTGCCATCTTGTAGATAGGGACATGATCCCATTGCTATAAACATTTTGGGACTTCTTATCAAAATACCGCGACAAGTGGATTTGGCAGTCCTCTCGTGATGTTAACCTAACATTGCATAAAGAATTCTGAAGAGACCGAAACAGGTGGAAATCTGAAGGTGCAAGGTCAGGACTATACGGCGGATGCATTAACACCTCCCAGCCAAACTCTCTTAATTTTTGCTGAGTGGCTATAAATGTGTGAGGTCTAGCCTTATCATGATGAAACACCACACCCCTTCTGTTGATCAATTCCGGCCGCTTTCTCTCAACTTCTTGCTTTAATCTCATCAGTTATTAGCAGTAGAGTTCAGATTCGATAGTCCTGCCTGGTGGTAATAGTTCATAATGAATAATGCCCTTCCAATGCCACCACACACACAACATCACCTTATTGCGAGTTAACCCGGGTTTCGCCACAGTCTGTGAAGCCTGACCGGCCTTTGACCACGACCTTTTTCGCACGTTCTTGTTGTACGTGATCCACTTTTCATCACCAGTTATCAGCTTCTTCATTTTTCGGTTTCATTACGTCGTAATAAAGAATCACAAATGAGTACACGGTTCATTAGATTTCTTTCAGTGAGCTCGTGAGGTACCCAAATATCGAGCTTTTTTTGTACCCAGCTTTTTTCAAATGCGCCAAAACTGTTTTGTGATTAATTCTCAGTTCTTCAGCTACGTCGTGACTACTGATATGTCGATCTTGCTCCACTTTTTCAAAAATGGCATCCATTTTATCCGTAATAGGGCGACCAGAGCGAGGTGCATCTTTGACATCAAAATTTCCGGATTGAAAACGCTTAAACCAAATTTGTGCTACTCTCACAGACACTGCACTAGGTCCATAAACATCGCAAATTTTTTTCGCGGCTTGCGTTGCATTTTTACCTTTTTTGTAGTAAAATTTTAAAATGTATCGAATTTCTTCATTAGATTCACTCATCTTGACAGTACGAAAAACAAATGAAAATCACACATTTGCCTAATTTGAAATTGGAATTATGTTCTTTAAAATTTTAACTTTCAATGATACCAAAACCAGCCAGATACAAATACTACAGCCAAAGAGATTTTATTACAAGTTCATACATACTATAATGCGAAAAGACTTTTTCCCCAACCTATTATATAAAATAATGTTCATAATACAAAACACATACAAATACCGGCATGTATTTTTTCTCATTTCCAACAGCGGCAAACTTTAGACCACCAACGAAAACTACTTTGTAAATTACCGTTCATATACGGACAAGGCAATTAATTTATGTAACACTTGTGAAAACATGTTTAAATTTTGATATTGAGGAATACCTACGTTTGTATAAATATATGGTAAGATGATTCGCCATGTTCACTCCTATGAAAGCAGTAAGTTGATATTTAGGTAAAGGTCGAATTTTTTGAAGAGTAATTACGGTTCCATATACTTACTTGTCTCAAGTGTCAGTCGAACCTTGGCTTGAGTTTTTTTTAACTCCCGTTTTACTTTTCAGAACATGTTTTTGTACGGATCATATAATATTAAACCAAATGACATTAAAACTGATCTGATCTTGATATAATTAATGGATGGATATTGCAAAATGGTGGCTTATCCTCAATACTAATAAAAATGTAAAAAAGCTGAAGTGATTTCCAGTTGAATACGTCTGGCATTTTTTGCCCTTTATGCTATAGTTAAAACTTGAAGTGCTACAGTAAAATTCTCCTGAAATACTAAAAATTATACGGAAACATATACGTTCGGTTCCACTAAAATATATGTTAAAGCTAACTTATTAACTTATTATTGTTAAAAACGTAAGAATAACACTACTTTTTATATGTATCTTAAATAAAATATTAAATTGAACACTTTTTATTGAAATAGAATAACAGTTACATTGACTTTAACAATTAATGCAAATTGCGTTGCATCAGCGTATTTTTTACACTATTAAAGTTACCAGGGATGACAGATTCCTTTACTATCTGACAGATAATTTTGCGGTTAATATTTTATTTTTTAAAGAAAAATGGAAAGAAAAATTTGACTTCAGGCGAGGCTCGAACTCGCGACCTACTGGGAATCTAGTCCAGCCGCTCTTCCAATTGAGCTACTGAAGCCCTGCCCGATTTGTCAAATCTTTCCTTCACATCTATTGCATTGCTTTATGGTAGCAGCAGCGCCATCTATTACCAACTATGCTAGTTAGGCAACCGATATAATAGACTTTTCAGTTTATTGAATATCGTAAAGAAGTCGCTTTTACCCTTAATAATTGTTTTATATTATTTCGCATTAACACATGCTTGTGAAATATATTTTATTTTTTAAAGAAAAAGTAGTCCAGTAGGTCGCGAGTTCGAGCCTCGCCTGAAGTCAAATTTTTCTTTCCATTTTTCTTTAAAAAATAAAATATATTTCACAAGCATGTGTTAATGCGAAATAATATAAAACAATTATTTGCGGTTAATTTTAATATTAACCAGCGCAGCTCGGCCAGTTACGGTTAAAGTTGAATTTATGACGCCATTTGACAAATTTGCAAATGGTGCAACTCATTTTTTTATACAACCGGTACTTTAACAAAATTGTTCAAGTTAAAGTAAATAATGCAACCCACCCTTAGCATCGAAAATGAAAAGTTAATTTCATCAATTCTGATAGGGAATTATCTATCTGGGCTTAAATTAGTCAACATGAAAGATGTGTTAACTAATAACACTGTAACTCTATCATAAGCTCATAATCTGAATTAACATACCTACTTAAATGATGTTAAAATTTAAAATAACGTCTTCGCATGCGATGCCGCGATCATAAACTGGTACATAATAAATGCGAAGTACAGACAAATTGAGAGTATCTTTCTTTGGTAAAGTTAATTATAAAGTCGGCACGTATGTGCCATAAGGAAGGCTACATTTGCATATGGACTATTCACACAGTGGACACTGGCTATGGACTCAGGCAAGACAATGTGATTCGTGTCACGTGAAATTGTCGAGATAGAGAAGAGACGCATGCGCGATGCCTTTGCGATGTTAATGTAATTTGCTATGCTGGGACTGTGTGGTATTCCTATGTGCTAGGTACAGAGCTAAAGAAACTTCCTTGTAGTGTCGCAAACGAAATTGAGAATATTTTATTGGAACTTTTTGTGATATTAAACATTTTTTATTTCTGTTTTAAAATGTACGTGCCTTGGAAAGGTAGGGCATTATTATTCACCGTGTATTTAATAAATAGATACCTATGTTTTAAGTCCTAATAAGTACAGTGTTTGGTAATGGAGAATTTCAATATACGACCGAATAATATGCGGTTGGAGAACATTGTTCTCCATTAACGAATAATAATTTTACTGGTGGTAGAGCTCCAGTGACGGAGCTCGCGGGCGTAGGCACCACCGCATTACCTAATATACTTGCCGCTAAATGGTAGTGTTCATCACTATCGTGTTCCGGTCAGGTGGTAATGTACGGCCCTGTAATTTCCGGCACAGAGGCATAACACCTAATGTCTCAAGAGTGGCAGCGCATCTGCATTTTGACCTCTGGTCATTGTGTGGTTGTCTATAGGCTGCAGTCATCACTTAACATCAATGTGAACTGCATGCTTGTTTGCCACTTTTATTACATAAAAAAAAAAAAAAAAAAAACTGCAACCTTTGGAAATTGAAAAAAACTTATTAGTCCTTGCCCTTCGATCGATCCAGGGACTCAACAAAGCAGTTATGGCGTGCCAACAACTGTTGCAAATTCAATGTAGCTCAGTTCAGGAGTGATTTCGCACTTTATTTTTAACAGAGTTCAAAAAACGAGAAGGTTCTCACGGACGTATTATTAGTTTCATCGTCCGACATAGTGGGCGTATAAAGTGGGTAGTCGAGCAACGAAAGAACGAATTACACAATTAATTACACTCACAAGTCACTGTACGCAATATCAGACCGAAACGACAGAAACAGTTCCTAGCTTGGAGGAGAACTTATCACGCGAACGATCAAATGGTAAGTGAGTCTTGATCCGACCTCCCCTCCAACGGCTAGGCTCTGTTGTAGCACGAAGTTAATTGCAACATGGCGATGGTGGCGCCCTTTACCGGAACTTGTGCGTTGTCAATTATCGGTCCGTACTAGTGACCGTCTCCGACATATATATATATATATATTTTTATGTATGTACGCAAATTTCGCCAAGATTTCTGGACCGATTTACGTAATTCTTTTTTTGTTTGATGCGGAATAGTTTCGAATTGGTCCCATAAAAAATGGATTCATATAGGCCAATTAGTTTTTATTTTATGAGCATTTTTTACTTGATTTCACCTCAGACTAAGGGAATAAGATTAGACGGCGAGTTGTCATACAGTGCGTTGAATCCACTGACGTCCTAGATAGTTCTAATGCGCATGACAACAAGTGACAATGACACATTTACTCATCGACGACACAATGCACAGCTCATTTACTCCTTCGTGGATAAAATTTTTTCATTGATTTCGTATAGTCGTGTAATAATTTTGTATCGACACACCTAAACAATTTAAATTAGGTAGGTATCTAGTGGTCACGAAGCTGAAAGAGTCAGATTTTACAAATTTAACAGATGTGAACATTAATCTAATTGACAAAGCAGCAATAAACTAAAAAGTATTAAATAAATATAACTACGTTAAGAAAAACCGACTTCAAAACTGACAAGTAAAAAATAATAAAGATTTAATTGTAATTATATACTACCTATTATTAATATGTGCTATTTACTAATATGTTTGAAGTCGGTGCCAAGCCAAAATCACTAAAGTAGGCATTTCATTGTATTAAAACGTAACTTCACGCCAGTAATCCTCGAAGGGGTAGGCAGAGGTAAATGCATGAATTCAAGCATACATGCAAACACCCACGATTCGCCGGTTACGTTTTGTTCAGTGTATTAATTTGCTCGTATTCATATTTAAGTGATTTTAATATAATTATTTGTTTAAGGCTTGGCACCGACTTCAAACCTATTAGTAAATAGCACATAAAAATAATAGGTAGTATATAATTACAATTAAATCTTTATTTTTTTTTACTTTTCAGTTTTGAAGTCGGTTTTTCTTAACGTATTTATATTTATTATACTATTGATGAATTTGGCAGCGATTGGTACCTACTAGTAAGCGATAGCTTTAACATAACTATTTGATCACTTTACCACACGCCAAAGCAAGCAAGGTAAGGAATATAGCGTTCCACCCTTCTAAAGTTGTCTTTTGCGATACGAGCGGGTTTTAATTCATACCTTATCCAATTTTGTTGTTATATGAAAACATTTTTGTATACCTACGCTCAATAGCTTAATTGTACGAAAATTAAAAACAAATGCGTGTCTAATGTTTATTGGTACCTAAGCGATAGAATACAGAATAATAGTTTATACCTAAGCTACAGAAATCTTTTTTTTGTCATTTTGTCCCGCCTAAAGTCCGATTTAGCTTTCCATTTTTGTTTTAATTTTTATTGTATGTAATGGAAGTGGCAAACAAGCATGCAGTTCTCATTGATGTTAAGTTCATTTCTTTTAATTCACTTGTTTGTTTTTTCGAAACATAAATATGACAAACAAATCTTTTACATTGGAAAAGAAAGTCATTCTGTACCTATCTCTGAACCACTTCGAGAAAGGTCTCGAGTTATGTAAATTGTAGCCAACCTGCTATGAAACATTCATGAGCTTCACTCGCCACTTCCCTAAAAACTCTAATGATTTTTGACTCACGGTCCCTCGGCGAGATTGTTATCATTTGAATGAATAAAAGACTTTCGTTTACTGAAATACTAGCTGTTTGCACATCGAAGGCGAAATTGCGACGGTCTGAATTGTAATGTTACTGAATGGCCATATAATAAAAAGATAATAATAATAATAACAATCCCACGAGGTTGTCGCCATGTGGGACGTGGATTCTGCTGTCATTGTACCGGTAGTCGTCACGGTTAACGGACTCGTAGCGAAGAGCCTCGACCAACACCTCAAGAGGCTCTCGCTGGGAAATTGGGTCAAGGGCTTGGTGCAGAAGGCAGTTCTTCTTGACACGGCACGTATTGTGAGGAGGTTCCTCTCCCTAAGCCCCTAACCACCGGCAGCTAGGACCCTGCTCCCGCTACCGGCGGAACCTATTTTGTATGTTTTTATATATGTATGTTTTTTATTTTTGTAATAATATATGTATGTAAAAATATACAAAATATGTAAAAAGCTAAATAAATGAGAATAATAATAATAAGGGGGCAGAGCAGCTTGTGGCGAGCTGTTGGTGAGTAGCGACACCACCCCCTACCATCATCTCGAGTTCCTCCGAGAGAACTGGGCTCCGCCTCGTCCGCCACACAGAGGTACGGCCGGACAGAGCATCAGGTCTCTCACCTCTGGCTTGCCTTCATTGGCCGGTCAGAGTGGGGCGCTAGAGGTATGGCATTTGCAGAAATTTAGATAATAGGCTGTTGTCTAAATTTCTGCAAGAGCCATACACTCGGGGGTGGAAGTGTCTAAAGGCATAATAGCGGGGAAGCCCCTCCGAGCTCGAGATTACTCGCTCGTGATGGTGAAATCGGGCCCCGATTCCACGATTCGGACACCACTCGACACCCCCAGCCTCTCTCAACAGTGGTGCTCCCCGTCGACAATCGGGTTGGCTGTTTGGGGGGCCCACCAAGGAGAGGCGAGTCACCACCTGCCTAAAGTAGGATTCGATAATGTGAGATGTTGAATATAGGCAGGTGCCGGATCTCACTCCATAGGCCCAGCCAGCTAGTCCCCCCAGTTCACCCACATAGCCCAAAGTTCAAAGGCGAATCACTTATCATTACAATAGATTCATTATGTTCTGCGGGGTCTGTCTGTGCCTGTATTAACTATTAATGCAGTCAGAGAGAGGTCCCGCCGAATATAACCCATTACAAAGTAGATCAAAATTCTCGAAAGGGCCTCTACGTGTTGGACCCCCCATGTCCCCGCGCAAGCCTGACAAAGGTCCGGGGTTCAAATTGGATCCCGTGCTGACGAGAGACATAATAATGAAGCCAGCAGGTTCGCCGTAAACGAAAGAATCTTTCGACATGCTGGATTTACTACAAGAAAGCCTATGACTCCGTACCACATACATGGCTCGCGAGGGTCCTTGAAATATATAAAATAGATCCTTCCATACGGACCCTCTTGCAGACATGTATGTCGCAGTGGAGAACGGTTCTCCTCTGTCCAGCATCTCGAACGGCTCTGGAGGCCGGCGAACCTGTAAAAATCTCTAGGGGTATATTCCAAGGAGACAGCTTGAGCCCATTATGGTTTTGCTTAGCCTTGAATCCTCTAAGTACATTACTAGAGGCTTCGGGGCTCGGCTATCGGCTGCGTAGAAATGGGCAGGCGATATCTCACTTGCTATACATGGATGACTTGAAATTGTTCGGTTCTAATAATTCACAACTGACGGAACTACTGAAGATCACTGAAAACCTTAGTAGTGCCATCAGAATGGAATTTGGAATCGAAAAGTGTGCAGTTATGCATGTACAATGAGGACAGATAATGGAATCTGAGGGAATCCAACCCCCAGGTTCCATTCCGTTCCGCTCGCTCTCCGCATCCGACACCTATAAGTACTTGGGTATGTCGGAGGCCTTAGGTATCTGCGGGGCCGAGATGAGGCAGTCGTTGGAGGAGCGTTTCTTTGGCCGCCTGAGAAAAGTCCTCAAAAGTCTTTTGTCAGGAGGTAATAGGGTGCGTGCCTTCAACGGCTGGGTCATGCCGGTCCTGCTCTACTCCTTCGGCATACTCAGGTGGACTCGGGCTGACTTAGATGCCCTAGACAGGCGAGTCCGCTCTCTACTGACATCATACCGGATGCACCACCCGCGCTCGTCAGTTATGAGACTGTACATCCCGCGGTGATGTGGGGGCCGGGGCTTCCTTAACGCCAGGACCCTGCATAACCGCAAGGTGTGCAGTCTAAGAGACTATTTTCTTTGTGCAGAGGGAAAAGTGCATCAGGATGTGGTGACGGTCGACAATGGACTCACTCCCCTTTCATTGGCTAAAGAGAATTGGCGCAGACCTGCGGTACTCACGACCAACGACCGCAAGACTGGCCATGGCAAAGCACTGAGCTTCATGGCCGCTTCTGCCGGGCCCTCCATAGGCCCGATGTTGATTTTCTTGCATCGGTATCCTGGCTACGATTCGGTGACCTCTTCGGGGAAACTGAAGGTTTTGTCTTTGCAATTATGGACGAAGTAGTTATGACTAATAATTACCAGAAGTATATTCTGAAAGACGGTACGGCTGACATATGTCGGGCGTGCCACCGTCCCGGCGAATCTCTCAGACATATAGTGTCCGGCTGTTCAAGTCTAGCTAAAGGCGAGTATTTGCATAGACACAACCAAGTAGCCAGGATCATACACCAGCAACTTGTTTTGAAATATGGTCTGGTAGCCGAGGAAGTGCCATACTACAGGTATGTGCCCGACCCAGTTCTCGAGAATGGTCGTATCACACTGTACTGGGATCGATCTATCATCACTGACAGGACCATTGTTGCTAACAAACCTGATATAGTGTTGGTAGATCGAACGGAGCGCCGCGCAATGATCGTCGACGTCACCATCCCCCATGACGAGAATCTCGTGAAAGCTGAGAAGGATAAGGAGTTAAAATACCTTGATCTAGCTCACGAGATTGTCAGCATGTGGCATGTGGATTCGGCGATCATTGTACCGATAGTCGTCTCGGTAAACGGCCTATCGCCAAGAGCCTCGACCAACACCTTAAGACGGACCTCACGTTGGACGGCTGGGTCAGGGGCCTGATGCAGAAGGCAGTGCTCCTTGACACGGCGCGAATAGTGAGAAGATTCCTCTCTCTGCGTCCCTAACCACCGGTAGCTTGGACCCTGTTCCCGCTGCCGGCGGCAAACTATTTTTTATTTTTTTATATATATATTTGTTATTGATACTTATACATATACGTAAAAAAATAGGAAATAAGGTTTTAAATAAATAAGTGAAATAATAATAATAAAAGCCTTTATTTCCCAAAATTACATTTAACACAATTTATCTTAGGTATAAATAATTTCAATTTCTCATAAACATTAGTAAATGTCTCACTTAATATTCCAATTAGATATACAATTTTAAAAAAATATACAAAATTATAGCATAAATTTCATTTTAAAAAATTGTCAAAAACTTAATTTAATTTCACAATGTAGGTATACAATATTAAAAGGAATTTAAGAACAGTAAACAATATCATATTAAGAAATTTAAATTTAAATCGAGTAAATTAGTAAATTACAATTGTCATCCATTTATTTCGTAATAAATAGATAGGGTCGTTTTTATTCCCTGCCATCTTTAAAAAATAACACCTATTTGTTTGTATAGAAGAATTAATTTCTATATATTTTTTTAATGTAATGGAAGTGGAAAACTAGCATGCAGTTCACATTGATGTTAAGTGATGCCTGCAGCCTATAGACACCCACACAAAGACCAAAGTCAAAATGCAGATGCGTTACCACTCCTGAGGCCTAAGGTGTTATGCCTCTGTGCTGAAAATTACAAGGCCATACATTACCACCTGATCGGAACACGATAGTGATGAACACTACCATTTAGCGGCAAGTATATTAGGTAATGCGGAGGTGCATACGCCCGTGAGCTTCATCACTGGAGCTCTACCACCAGTAAAAAATCATGAATTGTAGAATATTTTACTAATTATTTTAATGTAGCACACAAGGGCGGTAGGTATTTAGGAAAATATTTGTATAAAATTTACCGATACTCATATTCAAAATACAAAGACAAAAGAAACAATGTGTTTGAAATGGGAACGCCGTCAGACACAAAATATTTGAACTTGGTATTGCTAAGACCACAGACAATTGAACAGGAATTTTAAATTTGAATGGCGCCAATCTTTGGTCACATGTACCTATTACATACTCGTATACGCCCATATACGCTTTGTTTTCTGGTTCACCTTGAAAAGTTCATAGATATAGGCTGGTCCAGATTTTTGTGTTAATTAATGTTAATTGTGAGCATTCATACGTAGGTATACGTAATTTGTTTTATGATTTAGCCTATCTCATTTCCTTGTGCTGTCGTGATTTTCAGTTCCATTTTATTTTTGAAGAGAATGATGAAGGTAGACGAGGCACGAGAGGATTGTCAAAACCGGGATGTCTGGCGCTCTACACTCTCTGCCTACCCCGTTAGGGACTTGGCGTGAAGATACATACATATTATATTATATTTTATTTTAATTAGGTACTTGACTGATTGACTAAGCCTGGTTTGCACCACAATATTTGTTAAAGATATTGTTGTATTGCACATCCTTCTCTAACTTTAACAGATTTCTTTGAGTTAGAAAGGGATGTGAAATGTTACAATAACTTCAACAAATATCGTGGTGCAACCCAGGCTTACTCTAACATTTGCCATAAATTAGGGGAGCCGAATCTTTGGAAAAAATGGAACCTGTGTATTCGTGGTGAGCACAGCTTTTTTAGACTTGATGACCGATTGAGTTTTATATATTAGAACACATAATAATATGTAATTTTCCATTCACGAATGTTTAATGGGAATTAAGAAATTTATGATAGAACCACTTTGGGAATTAATTATAGACTTAAAAAGTTTAGCAACCGATTTTAAGTGACATCTAGTGAGACAAACCTAATTATTAATGTGTATATCTTCAAACATTGTTTTAATCATTTTAAAATTTAAATATTATATATAATCTATATATATAAAAATGCAACCCGTTTTCCTTGGTCACGGCATCACGCGTGAATGGCTGGACCGATTTGGCTAATATTAATTTTGAATGATTTTTGGAAGTCCAGGGAATGTTTAAAAGGTAAGAAAATATGAAGAAATTGAAGGGAAATAGTAAAAACCACCATTTCATTTTCCAATACAAATAGTTCGTATGTACCTATCAAACCTTTGACACATGTCATATTTTTATTCTGAGGCAATACGAAGTTTGCCGGGTCAGCTATTATTTTATATATTTGAAAATTTTCAATTTTTCTTTATGCCTAAACGACTGAACCTAACACTGTTCTTTCAACCAACGAAATTGATAAAAACATTGGATAGTTCTTCGCATGGAGATTTGTACAGCATTTGCTGAGGTCATTAGTTATAACTAAAGATCAAAAGAGCCTGAATTACGTTTACTATTCTACCCCTAAATAACTACATAGGAACTTGTACCTCCTGATATAATCGAGCGTGTTTAAAAAAACTCTTAACAAAATCTGATGATGGCATTCTTGGAACCGTCAAAAGTTATAATAATATGGACGAAGAATTTTAAAGTTTAGGTTGACATTCTCCTTTTCCAAACAATTCCACTTAAGTATAAATACCTGGTTGACCGAGCTTCGCTCCGTAGACTAATGTTTCTTCTATTCATCAATAGATGGCGTTAGTCGTCGGTTATGAAGAAAATTTATTATTAACTTGGAACCGAGCTTTTCTTGGATCTGGAACCTAAATAAATCGATTTCTTGACCCGAAAAACCCCTAATCTGTAAGTTTCAAGAAAATCGTTGCCGCCGTTTCCGAGATCTTAATTCTATATATACATACTAGCGGCCCGCCCCGGCTTCGCCCGCGCTGCACTGCTCCTATTAGTCATAGCGTAATCTAAGCTATCCTATCTCTCAAGTTGTATCGAACTGCACATGGTGTGCGAATTTTATTATAATCGGTTAAGTGGTTTAGGAGTCCATTGAGGACAAACATTGTGACACGAGATTTATATATATTAAGACTAGCTGACCCGGCAAACTTCGTATTGCCTCAGAATGAAATAAGGTGTCAAAGATTTGTGATAGATACGGACTATTTGTATGGAAAAATAAAATTTGGGGTTTTTACTGTTTCCCTTCATTTTCTTCATATTTTCTTACCTTTTAAAAATCTTCCAAAAATCATTCAAGACCAAAATTAGCCAAATCGGTGAAGCCATTCACGCGTGATGCTGTGACCAAGGAAAACGGGTTGCATTTTTATATATATAGACGTGGCCGGCTATGCTCACACCAAAAATTTAAAAAGTGGAAATTATTGAGTTATACGGTATTTCGTTCACTACAAAATAAATTTAATTAATTTTATAGCGTCAACAACACGTGGTAATTATGCTGTTAAAATGTAGCATATATGACACGTTTGTAGATTTACCATAGCAGCGCCATCTATTGATTACTTACTCAACCAAGTCGAAAGGTATCGACATCTGTTAGAATCATTTGGAGTTAACAGATAATTGTGACTGTCAAATAATAACAGACAAATAATTAGCAATAAATTAAAATTGCGACTATAATTTGAGATTTAAACTATCCTATCTCTCAAGTTGGATCGAACTGCACATGGTGTGCGAATTTTATTATAATCGGTTAAGTGGTTTAGGAGTCCATTGAGGACAAACATTGTGACACGAGATTTATATATATTAAGATATACAAGAATTGCTCGTTCAAAGGTATTAGATATCATGCTATTTTCCCTATTATTTATATCAATAACATTCAAATTGTCAACGGCAATGATTCCATTACCGCTCGATATCACAAAAAAATCAAAGCATTCAATATTGAAACATGTGTTATCCCTTTCAGGTGGCTGTCAATTCCAGATTTCTATATAAATTTCTTTCAGTGATCAAAATTATTCCATTCGTTATTGGATTTTCATAAACGTACTGTGAGAGGTGGAGTTTTTTTTAATTGTCTTGGGAATTTATGTATTTAATTGAGGTCGAAAATTGTCAGGTTTCTGTGGGTTTCAGCCACAAAGAAAGGTTGTGGTTACAGTCACACGAAATTCTGCCAAGTCTCAGTTGCTATGTGCTATCCAAATATATTATAATATCTTTGGAGCTATTACATAATGATATCCCATCAACCTCGCTTCAGGAGTGCCTGTAAAATGCGCTTATGGAAATGGTTTGAATATCTTCCAGAAAAGGACCTTATATTGCTAGACGTGCCTGGCACACATCACTTCAAGTGTGATACTGTCAGGCATAATACGGCCATTTCATTTTCGTATTTAACTTTTTTTAAATCGTGTGTGTGTTAGTATCTTCACGCCAGGTCCCTAACGGGGTAGGCAGAGAGTATAGAGCGCCAGATATTTTAAATCGTAATTCTACTATTGTTATTATTACATATTCTCTGCTATTGTATAATTATGAATAACCATTGTCTACTGTAACATGTAATTGGCCTGTATTTCTGTAACTCCCGGTTACATGTACCCATCTACCTGTCTATTTATCGTTGTAACTAGCTGTTAGTTACCCTAATATTGTAAACGTAATGTAAAATAAAATTTCAGTCTCATTGAATAATTTTCTAATTTATAAGCACGGTTTTTCGAAAATGATTCTATAAACGCGCTCGATATCACAAAAAATTTAAGCATTCTATATTCCAAAATGTGTTTATCCTTTGAGAGGGCTGTCAATTTCAGTTTTTCGCAGAAATCTTTCATTGAAATCATTCTTATGATTTCACGCGTAATTGGATTTTCAGAAACGTACTGTGGAATGGTTTTCTTAGACTAATCTTGGAAATATACAATATACATGATAAAGAAGTCGGATAGCTTCGAAGAAAGGATGTTACGGTAGTGACATTTCTAAGGTTCGATCGTTCGATGTTTGTTATATTTATGATTTTTGACAAAATTAATAAAAACACTAAGCCTGGGTTGCACTAAGATATTTACTAAAGTTTAAGTTATTGTAACATTTCACATCCTTCTCTAACTTTAACAGATATCTTTAAGCAACCTAGCTTAAGTAATTGGCACGGTTTTTAGATTAAGTATACTTTAACGGGTATTTTTAAGTATTGGCAACATTTTTAAAACAGATCTAACTCATAATTGAAACATGTGATTCATAATTTTGTCGTGTACGTAAATATTGTGTCGAGATATTAATTTCATCATCAGTATCTTTACGTCAAGCAGAAAGTGTGGAGCACTAGATATACCAACTTATAGATTAGGTTACTCGTGGTAGAGCTCTAGTGACGGAGCTCGCGGGTGTAGGTACCACCGCATTACCTAATATACTTGCCGCTAAATGGTAGTGTTCAGCATTATCGTGTTCCGGCCCTGTAATTTCCGGTACAGAGGCACTTTTGGCCTCAGGAGTGGTAATGCATCTGCATTTTGACCTTGGTCTTTTTGTTAGTATCTATAGGACGCAGTCATCACTTAACATCAATGTGAACTGCAGAACTGCAGGCTTGTTTGCCACTTCCATAACATAAAAACAAATATCCCGGTCCGGACACGTCTCTCGTGCTTCTTCTACATTCATCATTCTCTTCATACATGCACTCCGATTCCTAAGACTTGACACCCTCAGACATCTATACAAATAAATAAAATTGGAGTGTCTGTTTGTAACATAAAAATAACCGCTTTTTACTAAATGCATATGTGTGTATACACGGTACATATACCAAAACAACATTTTTTACAATTTTTGTATGTCTGTCTGTCTGTCTGTTTATTACAGCTAATCTCGGGAACGGCTGGACCGATTTTAACGAGACTTTCACTGGCAGATAGCTTATGTGATAAGGCGTAACTTAGGCTACTTTTATACTAGCTGCGCCCACGACTTCGTCCGGGTAGGTACTGAACAATCATAAATTCTCACACGGCGAAGTCGCGGGCACAGCTGGTTACAAATAAATGCCCCACATCACCTAACGATGCTTTCCGTCCTAAATTTAGACGAAATTAAACTGTCATGAAACTACGACGATTAGTTCGCGGTCCTACATTGTCGCCTTACGACCTCAGCCTCGAACTAATGTATACCCGGACGTAAGTAACGTTGTTGGTAAATGTTAATAGCCCAGTAATGGTACGTTTACATACTACGTAAAATTGCAATTGGGTTATATTATCAAAACGCCACCATCCGACAATTTGCCATGACTATCCATTCCAAATCATGGACATAACAGTTACTTTGTGAATTTGATAATAATGATTGTCAATATTTTATTGTTATTACTAGCGACCTGCCTCGGCTTCGCACGGATACAATGTAGGCTAGTAACTTGATGTCACTGTATGAAATTTGATTTTTTTTTTCTATGTAATAAAAGTGGCAAACAAGCATTCAGTTCACATTGATGTTATGTGATGACTGCAGCTAGACACCCACACAATGACCAGAGGTCAAAATACAGATGCGCTGCCACTCCTGAGGCAGGTGTTATACCTCTGTGCCGGAAATTACAGGGCCGTACATTACCACCCGACCGGAACACGATAGTGCTGAACACTGCAATTTAGCGCCAAGTATAATGCGGCAGTAATGCGGTGGTGCCTACGTCCGCGAGCTCCGTCAGTGGAACTCTACCACCAGTAAAAGAAACACAACCGCAACTACTCGGGAGCCTTCGTGTATTCTTTACTGGTGGTATATAGGTATAGCTCGATGGACGGGGTAGCCACCACCGCGTTATCTAAGCTTACCGCTTGATAGTAATATTCAGGACTATCGTGTTACAGTTAAGTGGTAATGTACGGCCATATGAATTCCGACACAGAGGCCTCAGGAGTGGCATCGTATCTACATTGATATATCTGGTTTTAAACTAGATGTTATTAGGCTGCAGAATTTACTTACTATCTATGTGAACTATAAATTCATTTGTCACCCATCACGGTATATAAAAATTGAAATCAGTGCGCGATTATACGTAGGGTTGCCAATCGTACTCTTAAATAAAATAATACATTCTATATCACGTAGGCGTACTCTATATACCAATAATAGATGCAGATAAAAAAAACTTTTAACACAATGTTTACTTGGTATACTAGTACCAGTTATTTAAACTGCAGATCTGTTTATTATAAACTTAGTGATAAAATGTTAAGAAGCGTGGAACTAAACTACTTACTTTTTAAAATAATAATTATTTTTTATATGCGAAATAATATTGTTTTAAAGTCCGTACTCTTTATTTACCTCCTTTCAAATCTGATATTTTGTTTAACTTCTAATAAACGTTGGCAACCCTAATTAGATGGCATATTTTGAACAAAGACCTCATCTCGACCGCATATACGTGTCAATGTCATCCTTCGTAAAAAAACATTTGGAATCTGAAACTTGTGTGGTAAAGAGAACACATGCGTGAAGCAGTAAGTTCAGTGTGTAGTGTCCTTTTACATTTAATAGTGCTTGTTTTAATTAGGGCTTCGTATACCCTGATATGTCACTGTGTGTGTCTGTCTGTCAGTGTATCCGTCTGTTAAACCCAATCTCCTTCAAAACTACTGGGTCAATTGAGTTTAGATTAACTAAAGTGCATTCGTGACTTAATTTGGACGTGTAACGTAAATTATTTTTTTTCCAAGCATATAACCCACTTTGGACGATAAATTAACTAGCGAAAATCGACCACTCAGCTCCTTTAACTCTGAAATTATTGACCTTAAAATTAAAAAAAAAATCTAATATTTAATTCAAATTGGACTACAAGGACACTTTAGCATTGTCAGTTTACAAGCTACCTATAGCGAATGACTTACAATAATTATTATTATTCAATAGGTATTAATAATAATCAAATTAAAATATTAGAAGAAGAAGATGAAGAAGAATGATGAAAGTAGACAAGGCACGAGAGGTTTGTCAGAACCGGGATATCTGGCGCTCTACACTCTCTGCCTACCCCGTTAGGGACCTGGCGTGAAGATACATAAATTAAAATATTCAAACTTAGTAAATAAAATTTAAATTTAACTGATTTTATACATCAAATCTTTCAATTTCTTCATAGAAGATAAAGTAAATTCAATTTGACAGAAACATAGTCATTCACTTACTTTACTTTTGAAAATAAACACTTAAAATTATTATTTATTTCTAGATTACAGAAAAACAATACAGGAATCGATTATAAGCATCGCTCAATTGTAGAAAACCAAAAAAAATACTGGTGGCAGCTTCAGTGATGCATCACCGTGGTATTACCTAATCTACTTGTCACTGTATGGTAGCGTACAGCAAAGTCATGTTTCAGTTAGGTGGTAATGTACCGCCTCGTACCCAATTTCTAGAACAGGGAACAATTTCCGACCCCTTAACTCTAATGCGTATTAAGTTTTTTTTTATGTTATGGAAGTGGCAAACAAGCGTGCAGTTTACATTGATGTTAAGTGATGACTGCAGCCTATAGACACCCACACGAAGACCAAGGTCAAAATGCAGATGCGTTACCACTCCTGAGGCCTAAGGTGTTATGCCTCTGTGACGAAAATTACAGGGCCGTACATTACCCCACCTGACCGGAACACGATAGTGCTGAACACTATCATTTAGCGGCAAGTATATTAGATAATGCGGTGGTGCCTGCGCCCGCCAGCTCCGTCACTGGAGCTCTACCACAAGTAAAGATAATCTAATGCGTATTAAGTATTGAAAACACTTCCAGGAAACAGTTAGGCCCTACGAAACTGACAAGATGATGTCATAATCTAAAGTTAAACGAAATCATTAGAGTTAGGCGGTCGGCCCCCTGAACCTCACAGAGATATAAGAACTTAGGCGTTAGGAGTGGCAACGCTTAAATATTGTCATCACTGGTTTAAGTAGATATTTATAGGCTACCATCAATGTGACCTGTATGCTTGTTTGCCACATGAAGACATAAAAACATGGTATGCCTGTCCGGCTCATACTTGGCCGGTTATTTTAATTTGGACAATGATTGCTAGCCTAAAACATTCAGTCTATAACTTTTTCGGTCTGACGTCAAGTATCAATTTCAGTCTACATTCAGTGCCAACAGCGTCATTGAGTATTTCCCATGAATTAACGAGCACTGAACTTTTTATGAAGTCATTAGATTGATTTTTGTATAGATCAAATCTTAGGGTAAAGAAACCGTAAATAACGCCTGTATTCCCCGAAGAGATAAGTAGGTAGCCGATAATGCATGCATACATGGTTACGAGTACATACACATATCCACGATTCACGATAAAATGGATTGTGGCCGTGGTCCCATGCAATGTGTGGCGAGCTTATTGACATCTCTTCGCATTGCAATTGCAATACGTGGCGAGCTTATTAACATTTCTTCGCATTGCAATTGCAATACGTGGCGAGCTTATTGACATCTCCACGCATTGCAATACGTTGCGAGCTTATTGGCATGTCCACGCATTACAATTGCAACACGTGGTGAGTTTATTAACAATTATTCGCATTGCAATTGCAATACGTGGCGAGCTTATTGACATATCCAAGCATTGCAATACGTGGCGAGTTTATTAATATTTCTTCGTATTGCAATTGCAATACGTGGCGAGCTTATTGACATCTCCACGCATTGCAATACGTGGCGAGTTTATTAACATTTCTTCGCATTGCAATTGCAATACGTGGCGAGCTTATTGACATCACCACGCATTGCAATACGTGGCGAGCTTATTGGCATCTCCACGCATTGCAATACGTGGCGAGCATATTGGCATCTCCACGCATTGTAATTGCAATACGTGGCGAGTGGCGAGTTTATTAACATTTCTTCGCATTGCAATTGCCATATGTGGCGAGCTTAATAACATCTCTTCGCCTTGCAATGCGTAGCGAGCTTATTGACATCTCCACGCATTTACAGACTCCGCAGGTGACATTTAGAAACTTCCGCAAAAAATTAAAAAGTGTCTTTTACAGTGAAATTTATTTTTTCGGTGTGATCCAGGGCCAATCAAAGTTTTATAACATCGTTGCGGATACATCTAGAAGCTGAATATGAAGGGACTGAATACATTAACCAGCATACATGGATTCCAAAACATTTTACGGTAAAAGCATTGAATTTAGAGAATTGTTAAGCTATTGCATAGCTTCTATCGCGGGCCTTGAGCGCGGGGACCGAATTCAGAAATTCCGTAACGAAAAAACCGGACGCTCCGGATTACATAATTTTAAACTCATTTAAAGAAAGTCATGTATAATTTCGCTGTCCGACCTCGTGGCTAGCGTGGCCGAGCGGTCTAGGCGCTGGTTTAAGGCACCAGTCTCTTCGGAGGCGTGGGTTCGATTCCCACCGCTGCCAAGATTGTTTTTGTTCATTTTTTTTTATTGTTTGTTTTTCCATTCAATATTTAAAAAGTGGTAAATATTAATAGAAAATTATTGTTTAATTTTTCTATTTTTTTTTCTTTTATTTGCATTTTAGTTTGTTTTGCATAATTTTAGATAATTATGTAAATGCAATAGCTTTACCGCTGCAGTCCCCGAGTGGAACACGTCTTTTTTTTTTTACTAGTTATGTTATTGATTGCACAAGTTTTATTAAAAAGGGATACAAAAAATACAAATACACACACACGCCTTACTTACTCATACAACGCATTAAAATATTAACGTCATTCACAGTCAGTTGTTTTTTATTTGCTTCTAATTGTGCCAAATGGCTGATGAAATTGCAAATAACGATTCTTGGGATCTAATAGATTAGAATTACATCTGTCAGTAATGGTGAATTGCTCCTAATTGCTCCTAATGGACGTATTCGTATTTTCTTGTTCCAGTTAAAATTAAACAAATATCTGTATGATCAATAAAATAATGTGTAAGTATTATGACTTTCATGATACTACAATTTTTATAGTTTCTACCAATTATATTTTATGTTCTACGTGTTATTGATAGTATTTTGGTGTGTATTTTATTTATAAATAATTCATTAAAAATGTGAGAGAAAATTAAAAAAAAAACAACGGGTTGCACTCCGGGTCTGCACGCAATAAGTGAAAACTTGAATATTTATTATTGTTGAGCATTTTCAATATTTTGGAATGGTTAGGGAAAAATTTTGCACGAATTGCTAGAACAAAAGTAATGTAATTTATGAGGTAAAATACAGTATTCAGTAATTGTACACAAACATGACAATTTCCCTGTATATTTAACACCGCTGTAACACATACACACACGCACATTCGCGCAAATTCGAAACAGCAGGTGCAGGCGCAGATATACATTTTCATTTTCACTGCGCGGTGAAAGAGAGGGGGATACTTCCTCTCCTACGCCGGGACGGCAGTCTACTCTCCCTTTGTCTTTTGAGTTATCGAAATCATGTGTCCTGACGCGAGTTTAAATTTTTATCCGTCCTATGAATTTTTTATCATTTTACTGTCTTACGAATTTTCGGTCAGGTCACATGTCTTGACACGAGTTTAACATTTTTTACTTATCACAAAAAGTGCACAACGCCGCTAAAGAAGTAATCATTTTAAAAAATCAGAGTGAAAGCTGAGTAGGCTTTATAAGTTTACGAGTAACAGTCGATCTATAGTCCTTGGAGAAACGGAACCCTACATTGAGTGTGGTCAGACATGCACTTACATGGATTTTTTTATGTAGTGGACGTGGCAAACAAGCATGCAGTTCACATTGATGTTAAGTGATGACTGCAGCCTATAGACACCCACACAAAGACCAAAGTCAAAATGCAGATGTGTTACCACTCCTGAGGCCTAAGGTGTTATGCCTCTGTGCCGGAAATTACATGGCCGTACATTACCACCTGACCGGAACACGATAGTGCTGAACACTACCATTTAGCGGCAAGTATATTAGATAATGCGGTGGTGCCTACGTCCGCGAGCTCCGTCACTGAAGCTCTACCACCAGTAAAAAGAAAGTAGCGTATTAATATGAAACTAGCGCTTAGTATCAAAAGGGGTAACTTGTTATTTTATTTTTGTCTGAAAAATGTCAGCTAAATTGACACAAATTGCTTTACATAAAATTAAGTTTGAGCATCAGCTTTTTACATACTTACCAGATTATTATTAGTATTTAATCACAATAAAGAACACCATTTTAAAATGCAACTGCATTGACTTAATATTAAAAAAGCAATTTTGTATGAAATGATTTCTTATCTACGAGTATTTCACAATCCATATCTTTCGTGTACCTATTGTTCGAATACCGGTGAATGATAGTCTTTGTAGGTTACAGAGATAGGCGTCTTCAATGTCGACCATTGAAGACTGTAATCTTAAGTAGAACATCGATGTAAATGGATCACACGATAGAAGATAGCATTATTCAACCATAGAATTTAGATGATTTGTTCGATAGAGTATAGTCGGGTACTTATACCGTAAGAAAGAAATATAGAAGAAAGAAGAAGAAGAAAAGAAGAAGAAAAAACATTTATTGGCGCAGCCGATCAAGTACTGCATAAAAAAGCAATAGAAAAAAATTAAACATTTAAAATATAAGTATTTTGGTACGACAAAAAAAAAAACAACATTTATGAAATCATTGACATAAGAACACAAAAGAAAAAAGAAAGAACACTGTTAATATAAAAAGAAATAGGTACCTTGTAACAGTAGAAAAAATAAAACAAGATCTCACGGCTGCACCAAATAGTTCCCAGTTCAGCAAAATGTCAAGCCGGAGCCTGACGCTGGTTTTCAACTGGAAACTAGTTGGTGGGACACGGATATCAGTCCTAAAAGTCTATATCAATATAATAAATACTTACTAGGAATAAACCGATACATAAGTGCAAATAAATTATATTATATTTATTATATAAGTAGATAAAACAGGTTAAACTAAACAAAAACAAAAATAAATAATTATACGTACTTGAATACCAACAAATTACATAAAATATTACATAATATAAAATAAAATGTACAAAAATGTTTAAATATATAGGTATATAAATTATATTACACTTATACGAGCGCATAATATGATTTAAATATATGTTGATAAATTAAACACCAACGGGCAATTAAGTGATCAGGCTCAGGAATAAATGTGTTTTGGCTGTAGAATTGAGATATAGTGTGTTAAGTTAGGAGCTTGTCTCTTTGGTCGGTCGTGTGGCGGGGCCTCGTATGTAATAAGGAACTGTTCCCGAGACCCCATTGCTGAAGTCGGTACATCATGGGATATTAGTGAGTGAGAGTCTCACATTGCTCGCCGTCTATTACCCAAAGGAAATAAATAAGCGGAATCCATGATAGATTTCCTTGCATGAAAAAGGAGCTTAGCTCTCTATGAAATCTGAAATCATTTTAAAGCGCAAGCGAAAGTAGCGAACAGAACAGTTTCACGTGCGAAAGATACACGCACGATGACACGCTTGGCGTATTTCTAGAATAATAAAGAAAATATTTAATTTCACATGTAAAATATTATTTCCAAGGCAAGGAGCCACCTTGAGCGGCACGTATTGGATAGGAAAACCTAGTCTTAAACAAACTAGTAATGAAATGTGCCAAAAATATTGGGTATTTTTCATGAGTCTTCCTAGAAACATTAACATGCTATATTAACGAGATAAAACAGAAGTCATCTCGTAAACAATCTCAAAATAATGTTGGCGTCATTTTCAATGGGACTGTCAATCATATTTGAGACAGCTTTGTATACTAAAGTACCAAAGTGCTTCTCATTCAATGTTTCACATTAAATATCGAGTATATATACAGTTGACTATTTTGTTGATGATAATTTCAAAAGTAGAAGCAAGTCTATAAAATTATGTATGTTTCTTCACGCCAAGTCCTTAACGGGGCAGGCAGAGAGTGTAGAGCGGCAGATATCCCGTGCCTGACATACCTCTCGTGCCTCGTCTACTTTCATCATTCTCTTCATGCATGCACGCCGATTCCTAAGACTTTTACCCCCACCATGAGACAGAATTCGACCCATATAAAATTATATGAGCAATTAATAAATTTACGTGATTTTGGTTGGTTTTAGAGATTTCTTTAGGTATTTGAAAGAGTTAACAAAAACAAAGTTTTCAGTTTTCAATTTCAAACAGAAGTTTTCGGTTTTGATTTCTAGAGTTATTCGTTAAATCACGACGCATGTTTTAATTTTATAAATATTGAAAATAACTATATAAATGAAAATCACGGTAAGGCCTTACTGATTACTGATAATCCAAGTAAGAAAAGCGGTTTAGACTTCAGACTGAGCCGCTGGCAGTTATTAAAACCAAATGTGTCTGTTCTGCATAAAGATGAACTTCTTTGATCTTTATTTCAGATTTAACAATGACGTAAGCTGTCTGGGAATGTTGAACTTCTTTTTTTAAATAAGATAAAAATAAGGATTTACTGCCTGTCATGGATCTGGCGTCTAGAGATAGTTTGCTTCGTCAGTTGATGTATTCGCTTGTTTATTCTAAAGTTGGTTTACAAAGTATAGCATAGGTACGTCGTTTTATTAGGTACATATTCTCTGTCATAGGTTAGGTACCTTAGGGTTCCCAGTTAGTTTTTTCCCCGGCCCGCACCGGCTTCGTGCGGTTGCTATGTTACCTACCCTCTCCTATTCAGCGTGATGTTATATAGCCTAAAGCCTTCCTCGATAAATTGGCTATCTAACAGTGAGAGAACTTTTCAAATCGGACCAGTAGTTCCTGAGATTAGCGCGTTCAAAATAAACAAACTCTTCAGCTTTATAATGTTATAATAATAAATAATATAGTAGCTAGTATAGAATATTATATAAGTATAGATTAAAACGACAAGTATTCGATGGTCAGGTATTAGCAATAACAATAGATAAATAATTTGCATTGGCTTGTCTATAGTCTATAGGTGATCTATAAAATTCATAGAATAAAATTTACATTCGCAGCAAGCAATAAATTTATAGATTAGATAACACTAAAAGCTACTACGAATGCGATTTATGATTTATTTATTTCGTATTCAACAGCATGTAAAAATATCTAGGTAATTTGAACTTTATTACATACAAGATAGAAATCAATCATAAAGATCAAATTTACAGTTGAAAAACATTTCTGAGATATCGTTAATTCATGTATAAAATTAGTTCTTGACGTAGGTTTGGTTATATTCATAAGAACAATTATCTCATTCACGTTGATTGATTCCGCATATCGAAGGATTTACTCAGAACGTGGCAAAGGCTGCAAGCTACAACTCTAATCTCTAATATCTCGCATATACTAGGTACGTACCAAGTACTCATATTAAGTAATAGGATGTTATTATTCATACACCACAGATCTTTGCGCAAGATCTGCGGTGTATCACTCACCGATCGCGTTCGTAATGAAGACGTAAGAAAGAGGCTTTGTGTGAATGATAGTATCGGTGTAAAAATGAAAAAAGGCATGCTCCGATGGTTCGGGCATATAGAAAGAATGTCGAATGAGCGAATGACTAAACAGATATACAATGTGAATGTGGATGGTTGGAGAGGCCCAGGAAGACCAAGACTGACCTACCACCTACCTTTCGTATGTGTCCGTATATTTTACAGGTATATAATTATTTATATTTTTATACATGCATACCACTTACACTTTTTTGTACTTACGTTTATTGTATATTATTTACTATGTAATTTGCTGTTATTCAAATACTTATATATTTTATTTGTGTTTAGTTTTACATATATTTATTTGCACTTATATAGGTTTTATAGTAAGTATTTATTATATCGACTTTTAGGACTGATATCCGTGTCCCACCGAGTAGTTTCCAGTTGAAAACCAGCGTCGGGCTTCGGCTTGACATAATGCTGAACTGGGAACTATTTGGTGCAGCCGTGGGATCTTGTTTCTTATTTTCTGCTCTAACTAGGTACTCTTTTAAATAGGTCTAAGTTATTTTTTTTTGTTAACCCTTTTTAAATGTTTTTTTTTTGTGTAACGTATTTGTATTGTAAACGTTATTTTTTTTTTGTTCTATTGTTTTTTTTATTAATGCAGTACCTGATATTGGTATGGGGGCTGCACCAATAAATGTTTTTTCTTCTTTCTTCTTTTTTCTTCTACCATGACCAAATAGGTCGAGTTCTGTCTGATGGTGGGGTCAAAAGTCTTAGGAATCGGCGTGCATGTATGAAGAGAATGATGAAGGTAGACGAGGCACGAGAGGTTTGTCAGGACCGGGATATCTAGCGCTCTACACTCTCTGCCTATCCCGTTAGGGACCTGGCGTGAAGATACATACATATAATTGTAATAAAAGTAGTTTTTGGATTCATCTCGCTTATATAAAACTAAAATGATTATTTAAAAACAAGCCTACGTTTCCGTCTGCCCGGGATACGGAAGCTGAAAAGCGACCGAAACGTCGTCGGGTTGATTTAAAATAATCAATGGTTTAATATACGAAAAGTAAATCTGAAAACTAGTTTTATTTCAATGCGTTTGCTTGCAGTCTAAAAACATATAATTCAATAATATATTTAACGATGTCTTAACATTCATATTGCCTCAGTCTTAACGATAGCGATGAGCAGGCGCTGTAATCAGTTAAAATATTAAACAGTTTTTTTTTATTTATACTTGTTGCATTACCATAAATTAATCAATAACCGACACCGGCCCCAGAGAAAATCGTAAAATTCGTAAAAAGAAAGTAAAATTCGACGCTTACCTAAATGGAGGACTTTGGTAGCCTAATCATAGAGCAACGCGGCCCACCGCTCGCGGCGGACTGGAGGGGAGTAGCCATAGCGTGTATTACCGATGCAAAACTGTTTGTCATTTTTTGCGGGGGGAAATGCGTGCGACACACACGCACACTACAAAAATCGTCTATTACCACGAAACTCACACCTTGACTTTAACAAAATACACAAACAATTTCACGCACACATTTAAACATCTAAGCGACAGGTATAGGCCCATTTGGGATTGTACTTTGACAGAGGGGAAAGCCTGCATATGGCTACTCCCCTCCGGTGTTGCTCTATGAGCCTAATGATAAAGCGCCTAGGCTAATGATCCAAATTTCGCAGTTTCAGGTCCCCGAACTCAAGTATTATTATTTTATTTCCATTTCTTTATAAGGTGTTTCTAAAAGGAGAAATACGTTTTACGATTTGCCAAATCACGATCTTAACATTTGGCTACCACTCACTAATGGATCTGACATTTTTAACACTTTAAATTTGGATTTTATTATCTGAATTATCATTCATCTTCAACAACCAACCAACTTAAATAATCAACTTATAGTAGTACAAGTAGATACTACTTACCTAACATTTTTATCACTTTTGAGGGTTCCGTAGTAAACAAGGAACTCTTATAGTTTCGCCCATGTCCGTCTGTCTGTCTCTCCGTCCTCGGATTAGCGCAAGAACTATTGGTACTAGAGACTTGAAACTTGAAATTTGACAAAAATATACACCTTAATCACGCCGACTAAGTGGTAGAATAAAAACGTGAAAAAAAAAATATTTGGGATATTTCCCCTACATGTAACGCGTGGATAATAATTTTATTTTTCGTTTTCTTTATAGTGTAAGATATTGTTGGATAGGTCTTTCAAAAATGTTAGGATGTACTAATATCATTTTTCGATTTAGTTAACCGTTCGTGACTTGAAGTGGCAAACAAGCATGCAGTTCACATTGATGTTAAGTGATGACTGCAGCCTATAGACACCCACATGAAGACCAAGGCCAAATGCAGATGCGTTACCACCCCTGAGGCCTAAGGTGTTATGCCTCTGTGCCGGAAATTACAGGGACGTACATTACCACCTGACCGGAACACGATAGTGCTGAACACTACCATTTAGCGGCAAGTAAATTAGGTAATGCGGTGGTGCCTACGCCCGCGAGCTCCGTCACTGGAGCTCTACCTCCAGTAAAAAGTGACTTATTAAGCTTTAAAGTGCCAATTTTCGTCAGAGTCAAGTGTCCCCCTCTCTACCAACTAAACACTGCTCGTGGCCAGACACGCACATGACCGGGTTTTTTGTTCATACTTACATCAATTGACATTTAATATTTGCAATGAAATTTTGGAAATCGCATTATCATTTTGCTAGATACCTAGATGCGGTAGATGATACCCTGAACCTCTACAACGAATGGCTGAAATTGGTAAGGTATTCAATAATTTCATGTAGAATAACTAATACTATTTGTCACAAAATGTGAACCAAAGTAAACTAACTACGTAAAATTTCAATCAAACGTCATTCTACCATTAGTATTGAAGAAAATATAAGCCATAAAAATTAAAAAAAATCTAAAGTTATTGCTGGTATTTACTAAAATTGAAAGTTTTTTTTGCTGACTATCACGCGATTGAATTTCGATAACTTAAGATTGCAAAACGGTTAGTTTTTTTTTTGGATAGAGCTATGCAGGCAACCTGTCCCAAGACGGCACCAGTCAACTTCACCGGTCAATTGGCGAGCGCAAATGGCGCTCACACTAAAAAAAAACTGCCTAAGGGAGACCCCTGCGGGTCCGATGCTCGGCTTAGGGCGTCATGGAGGTCACATAAGACATATGCGATTAGGGGCGTTGCAACTTCCGAAGGATATTATTAAGAGCATCAAAGTGACTCAAATGACACAAACACGACGAGCCTCGTGTTCCCGTTGGAAATCCATTTAGGCTCCTCAAAGTTTTGCCACTTCAACACTACGCGCTAAAGCAATTTAAAACTATGAACTTTCCGAGTTTGCGCTTCCAGAAATTGTTTGCAGAATCTTTGACGCTGATATTGTACGGGAATAAATTGCAAGGGTTATGAAATTGTTAACGTTAATAAAAGTTAAAGTAGATACTAAGATTTACTAAGTGAATGGTGGTCAAAGTTCGAAATGAGAGTTGATCACAGAATTGTTCGGACATTTACCGTGTTCAGCTCGTAAATCTTAGGTTTTACTGGCAAATCTGGAGTTACCGTAGTTCGGGTTTTTAAAGTAACATTTATTATACAACATGTAACGGAAATAATTCACACTCTCAAACACCCCGATTAGAAAATCAAGTTATAATCATAATAATGGACTGAAATGACATGTTTATGTATTTAAATATTTTTTTATTTAAGAAATAAGTTTTCCTCCATTTGTAAGAACAGTATGTTCCCTTCGCATACTTACCCTACCCACGGTCACACATAAAACAAATCTAATTACATACGCACACTGTCGCAATGTGATGTAGCGTATCCTGCGCGTCCCTATTAACACTCGCTACTAATAAGATTGATTTTCTCTTTTTCATTGCTTAAATTTTTATTTATAAAAAACGTATGTTTCAACGGTCCCTAACGAACAAGTTGAGAGTTGAGACTTGAGACTATCAGTTATTTTGGATAGACGTTAGTCTCATTTTCGTTTGTTTTGACACTAAAAGGGGTGACCATATTTTACTTATTTCTAATTAATTTTGGGATAAAATATTACTAAATCGATTCTGAACAAACTAGTTTCGGGTCGTACATTTAATCCTGTTACACGTTGTATAATGTACCCATAGTATACCAAATACAAATAAAACTATTCCCTATTAAAATATTATCGTGTATAATAACTTCATAAATCGTCGTGCGGCATTCTAGAAAGCACCGTAGTAAATTCTATCTAATTATCTGACAGGACAATCACTACAATCCATAGAGCAACATCGGAGGGGAGTAACCATATGCAGGCTTTCCCCTCTATCAAAGTACAAGCCCAATTGGGCCTATAACTGTCGCCTAGATGTTTAAATGTGTGCGTGAAATTGTTTCTGTATTTTTTTTAAAGTCAAGGTGTGAGTTTCGTAGTTATAGACGATTTTTGTAGTGTGCGTGTGTGTCGCACGCATTTCCCCCCGCAAAAAAATGACAGACTGTTTTGCATCGGCAATAAACGCTATCTATCATAGATAATCTATGGCTACTCCCCTCCAGTCCGCCGCGGCCGGTGGCCCGTGTTGCTCTATGCTACAATCAGCTTCTAAAATACATCTAGTGAGTAAACGACCGACTACAAGATCTAGTAAAATAAGGCGAGTTCACTATCTACCTATTTTATTTCTATATACTTACTTAAATTATTTCGACAAGGAAACAGCCTGTTACGATGATTTTTAAAACTGTAGCATGATTAAGGGTTTTTATTTTAATGCAATGAAGGTGGCAAACTAGTATGCAGTTCACATTGATGTTAAGTGACAACTTCAGCCTATATACACCCACACGAAAACCAGAGGTCATAATCAGATGGGTTGCCATCTCTGAAACTTTAGGTGCCATAGCACCTCAGAGACATATCTCTGTCATTGTTATTACGGGGCCATACATTACCATCTAACCGGAAGCCGGCAACAATGCACTTGCATTTCACATAGATGCTTAGTGAATACTGCAACGCCTCCAATATCTCTGACTGCTGCCTATAGACGTCAACACAAAAACCAGAGATTAAAAATATGCATATTAATATGTATTGCCATCCCTGAGGTCTAAATTGTCTTGCTTTGTGATAACAAAGCCATACATGTACCTAACGTAACTTCACGCCTGTAATCCCTGAAGGGGTAGGCAGAGGTAAATACATGCAAACACCCACGACTCGCCGGTTACGTTTTTGGCCTATGTAACAGGTGGCGAACCAGTTGCCATCTCCGGGCACATTACCAAACACCGAGGTACTGGGAAACTTCCAGAAAATGGAACAATCCCAATAGAACCAGAGATAAAGGATTTTAAACCTTTATCTCTGATAGTCCCCGACCCGGGAATCGAACCCAGGACCCCCAGCGTAGTAGTAGTGGCCTGCTACCACTACGCTCCTGAGGCAGTTGTACCTAAAAATAGTACATCTTACTGAAATATAAATGTACATTTCATTGAAAATTGTGTTCCTAGTAAAATAGTTTGAAGGTAGGATTATTTATACTATGTATCTGTTTTTATGCAGTTTACACCACTTTGAAATTTTAAATAGAACGTGGAAACATAAAAGTGTAAGGTTAAAAACATTTCTTGAAGTTGTGGTTTCACTCTATAAACTATAAAAATAAACTATAGCTATAAAATATCGAAGGCTAAAGGTGTTTGGTCTTGCAACGCGTTCATTTATATTATCCAGAATTTCTGGGTCAAACTCTTTACAATGAGACCATGATTGCTTTGCGCTAATGTGTCCGGGTGTTGATTAAAATTATTTTAACAAACCGCTAAGATATTTTAAATTGAGATGTGTAATCTGTAGGTGTCATAAGAGCCTTGCGCTATAATTGTCTTAAAAGAGACGTTTATGATGCGATTTTCTTGTCCTTTTTTGAACAGCTAGACCAGACGGTACACCTACCTTGTTTTAAGTATAAAAGGTTTACTTTCTTATATGCCCGGGCGTCGCGTCATTCCTGGAACATTGATACCTACTTGTTTTAGTATCAATTAAATTAAGGTATTCGTATCGGGAACACAAATTAGCCGCCAGTCCAGTAGGCTGTCAGTTGAACCCTCGAAAATTGATATCCTGGTTGACGATCATATTAGGTTATTATTAACTAGGTACACTCTGTTACTAAAGGAGATGTTGCAAAAATGTATGGACCTCCGGCCATGTATTGTACACAATATCATTAACTGGTAAAATCAATATAAAAACGTTTTTACTGCATATTTTCACTTGTTTAGCTTTGTTTGCAGTTACAAAATATTATTTGGAGTTAGAATTGCAACTCAAACCAACATGGCGAATATGGCGGGCAATGTTATTTTGACATTTTAATTTTTTAAATTGTTTTTTGATTATATAGAACTTGGAGGAAAAAGTAATATTTTCTGAATACTATCGAAATCGATTTCATGTGTTAATTTTAAGAACTTAAACTAATCGATTTCCAATTTAAAGAAGCGTCGGCTGTGTCGCCGCCATGTTGAATATGGTTGAAAATGATAAAATCGTTTGAATTAAATGTGGTAGTAACCTTAAAATATATACTTGAATAAATAAATTGCATTTTTTTCGGATTCTTCTTTAATTTACCCATTTTTTGAGGATGTGTACGATCAAGAGCCGAGCTCGCAACATCTCCTTTGAAACAAAGAAAAAAGAAACAAGATTTTGAAGTAGGGTTTGCGTCAGTTTCTTGATTATTTTTACAATCAAGATTTAGTGAAAATTGTTCCTACGAGAAATAGTTCTTGGGTATATTTCTGGGCTAAAAAAAGTTTAATAATTCTAACGACATTTTATATCGATCTCTCTTACTGTCTTACACGCTACATTTTTATTTTTATACTGTGCTGTTTTGTTTAATTATTGTTTAATAGCTATGTAAAAAAAAAATGGGAGAAACTAATAATGTTGTTAGGAATCATTCTCTATTATTAAAATAATATGATTTTTAGTATTGTGTTTGTATTGTCTTTACCCGTTTTGGTTTTTACACTAGTACAATCCTTTACGGTGAAGATCTGTGCAGATGCAGACAGAAAGAATAAACATTGAATTGATTTCAGTCTTAAAGTAAGTATTATATAGTTTGTCATCCCTGATGGTAAGATATTGTATATGTTTAAACTTGTCTTATATTAGTATGTATATATGTATATTTGTAAGTATTCTAATATGTATGTATTGATAATATTAATTTTACTTTTTGTGTAAATTATTAGCTGTCTTTTAAAAATAATTGTTTATGATTGTACACCCCTTCTTCTTAGATATAATAATGTCGCTAAAAACCTAGGTTGTCTAGAAGAAATTGCTTTAAGCAATAAGACCGCCTATTGTGCATATCCATGTCATGTCATGTCTTTGTTGATTGTTACTTTTTGTGTACAATAAAGATTATTACTACTACTATTATAGGTAGGTACTTACTGCATTTTTAATTGGTGATAATTATAACACTGTTAAGTGGCAGATATGTAACTACGTACTTAACAATACAAGCACCCTGCTTGTTTCACAGTCTAGCTCAAGGTCATTTTAGAGTGGTTACGTGGTATTACCTAGAGAATTACTAGGTTTTGGTCGAGCCTTTTTGACAAGGTGTCACGATTTGCTTTGCCGTTTGTTTTTAGGGTTCCGAAGCCGCATGACAAAAACGGAACCCTTATAGATTCGTTATTTATCTATCTGTATGTCTATTTGTTTGTTTGTTTGTCTGTCTGTCACAGCCACTTCCTCCCGAAACTACTAAAACTGGATAGTTGAAATTGGTTCGATAGATGTATTCTGTGAACCGTAAAAAATATGTAGGTATGTTTTCATAGTTTTTATTCAATTTAATTTTCTTCTAACCTACACGTGTGTGTATATATACATACCTAGGTCTTCAGAAATTATATTAACTCCCTTATTTATAAATGTATTTTAGCTAAAGTGTTGCTAATCTCTCCTTTGTCTTTTTCTATCCCGCACATTTGACAATGCAACTGACAAAGACAAAGCATCCTATAGCTAAAACGTTTATGAATAAGGGGGTAAGGTTTTTAATATATTTTTTCTCGAAGTCAATCCAATCATTTGAAAGATTGACACTTCCAAAGTGGTAAAATGTGTCCTCCTCTCTGTAACTTTTGTACTATTACAGTGATAAAAAAATGTATGCTGTTCTCAATAAAAACTCCAACGAAATTTAGTCCAACGAAATAAGTAAAGTTCGTAATTTATCAGGTATACTTAACATATTTTCTGAAACTGCGAATATACGAGTAGCTTTGTATAATAAAATTATTAGATATAATTCATACGCATTTTATTAGTCACAAAGTTATAGTTGCGATTTTGAAAATAATCAATTATTTGCTGGAGAAATATGATAGTTGCTATTACGGTTTAGTCTAGGAATGACTGATTCGCGAAATGACATAGTCTAGTTACGGAACGTCAAACATTACTTGCTATTACAGAACCATTTATGGCTGTGTCTTGCTTGCACTTGGCTGCTTTTTTTTTAATGTGTCATGTATCGCTTTCAAATCCGCATTGCAAACTTTGAAGGTGACAACAACTGTAAAGTTTCCATCGGTAGCAGGTATTATTTCCTCTTATTTTCTTATAGATACCTAGTCTTTTACTCAAGGTGTCATGATTTGTATGTACTCAACTCAATCGGTTCTAGCATTTTCGGAGAAAATAGGATGTGAAGGACGCGTGAGGGATCTTATAAAAGTTCCGTTTATTTTTTTGATCTACGGAACCTTAAAAATGTTTTCTGTATCCAAATTGAATCGCAATGTAGAAGACCCTGGGCTTGTACCATGATGTTGTTTAGACTCTGTGAAAATCTTTTTCGGTTTGTCTTATATGAAGAAACGAGACAAAACTAATAGTGTTTCAGTTTAGTTTGACAATAAAAGGCCACGGTACGGCCACTACTGTTATCATTAATGTTCGTAGAACAAAGTAGTAGATCACTATTTTTTAACTGAACAAGTAATACATTGTTATGATTATGTATGAACTACTGTTTTCAGTATCAATAAACAATGTGAACCTTGGGGATTTTTAGATGTCTACATTCAATGCATTTTAAATTGAACTCTATTTCGTATTACTGTGACATGTTTTAAATTGATGTTCGCTCTTATTTTATTAAACTTTATGAACACAGCTGCATAAATAATAATATATTGAAGGACAAATATTTATTGATAGCGGGCATTTTGTAAAATGATCTGAATATTTAATTTTTATGAAGTCGGTATGACGAATTCAATTGCCTGAATTCGTTAAATTGATAAGCAGTAGGTATATATCAGCAGAGAATATGTAATAATGCTACGTAGGTATATCAGTTAACTCGTCAATTCCCAGTGTCACCTGTAGGTGACAGAAGTTTAATAGTGATTTTGTTCCACTTGTCAATATTTATTTGACATTGTACCATTATAGTAGTGATGATAGAGATTATTACTTCTTTTTTTTTATCTGGCAACACATATCAATTGTCACTTGTAAACGTCACTAAGATAATTCGCGCGTAATTCGATAATTGGAACTAACTGAGTTTATGTGATTGGTTGTGGAAAAAAGTTATTAAAAAATGTCGAGACTGTAAGTATTACATTTATTCTTTTTACTTGTTGTAAATGAATATGTAATCTATGTCATACGTATATATATATAGACAAAAATAAAAAAAAGTATATTTACTGTAACGCCTAAAATGTGCGGTGTCACCCACAGGTGACACTGGGCATTATGTTATGTACTTATATTACTATTTTTACTGAGCTTTGTTTTTTATCATTAGTCTTGTCGGTCTGCTGAAATGACGATTGACGAGTTCTTTTTTTATAGGCTGATCTTAGATGAGATTCCTGAGAATTTGCATAACAGAGAGATCCAGGTGACATTATTGCCTCCCGACGATGGTGAAGTAACTGATGAAGACAGTGGAGATGAAAACGATGCTAACAGTCTTCATCTACATATAACAGGTGGCAAGTCTGTTGACACCTCCGAGCACATTATCAAGCTTCGAGGTACTGGTAAATTTCCAGAAAATGGAAAAATCTAAATAAAACTAGAGATAAAGGACTTTACACCATTATCTCTGAAAACCCCCTAACCGGGAATCGAACCCAGGACCCCAGCGTAGTAGAAGTGGCCTGCTACTACTAGGCTATTAAGGCGTTGATTGTTGAAATGGTGGTTTATGTTTCACAATAACCATTAGATTTAGTTATGTGCTCCTTTGTACATTTTTATAAATAATAATATACTACTGAATAAATAAAATCCGAACTTTTATTTCTGCCGAAATAAACTTAGAACCTCATAAGTCGTCTACCACAATGCCCAGTGTCATTTGTAGGTGACACCGTCGTCAAACCGGAGGGGGTGGGGGCAACCCTATTTATTTCTTTTTTACTTCTTCAATAAACGACAATTAACTAGGTAATCAAAGAAAAAGTGAAAAATATCCATTAAATTAGACATGGGAATTGAAGATAACAAAAACAGAGTATGGAGGAACAAGTTTATGCATTTATTTCTAGAATAGTAGATAAAGATTACAAGAGGCCAATATTATATACGTATATTATTGTGATGAAATTGACCGACTGCTTTACGCGCACTCCGAGGCACGGATATGAGACTGCGGGCTAGTACTGAGAATATTCAAACAAAAATTATTTTTCTGATCCGAGGACTGAACCTAAGACCTCAGGATTCATTCAGCATTGCGACAGCGACCCCAGTGGTCGCAGTGGCCCCAGTGGTACCAACGATGAAATATATAATCTATACTACTAATAAAACTGTAGAAGTGTGAATTCTGTACATTAAAAATATTAAAAAAATAAATAGGTACCAGGGGATGTTACTAGGTCGATACCGAACACAAAAATGTGATTAAAAAAATTTCTGTCTGTCTGTCTGTTCAAGCATCACACAAAATCTACAGGTCCGATAACGATGAAACTTGATATAATTATACTTTAACCTTTGACGCACAACACTGGGTACTTTTTATCTCGGAAAAATGTCTGTTTGTCTAAGTGTTTGTGCACGCTAATTTCAGAAATGGCTTTTCCGATTTGCTGTTTCACTAATCTATTGTGGTAAGTTTTACTAAACATTAAGTGTTTGTTTCGTGTCGTTCCCGACGTCCAGCATTCCGACCATCGTAATGTTTATATCCAAAAATGCTGCCCAAAGCCACTATTACTACACAACCGACCTTGCATGTATAACAAGTACATGGGTGGGATCGACCGTTTTGATGAAAACGTCGTTATGAGCGTCCCGACGCCCAGCGTCCCGACGCCCAGCGTCCCGACGCCCAGCGTCCCGACGCCCAGCGTCCCGACGCCCAGCGTCCCGACGCCCAGCTTCCCGACGCTCAGCGCCCCGACGCCCAACGTCCAGACGTCAAGCGTCCCGACGCCCAGCATCCCGACGCACAGCGTCCCGACGTCCAGCGTCCCGACGCCCAGCGTCCCGACGCCCAGCGTCCCGACGCCCAGCGTCCCGACGCCCAGCGTCCCGACGCCAAGCGCCCCGACGCCCAGCGTCCCGACGCCCAGCGTCCCGACGCCCAGCGTCCCGACGCCCAGCGTCCCGACGGCCAGCGTCCCGACGCCCAGCGTCCCGACGCCCAGCGCCCCGACGCCCAGCGCCCCGACGCCCAGCGCCCTGACGCCCAGCGCCCCGACGCCCAGCGTCCCGACGTCAAGCGTCCCGACGCCCAGCATCCCGACGTCAAGCGTCCCGACGCCCGGCGTCCCGAAGCCCAGCGTCCCGACGCCCATCGTCCCGACGTCAAGCGTCCCGACGTCAAGCGTCCCGACGCCCAGTGTCCCGACGCCCAGTGTCCCGACGCCCGGCGTCCCGACGCCCAGCGTCCCGACGCCCAGCGTCCCGACGCCCAGCGTCCCGACGCCCAGCGTCCCGACGCCCAGCGTCCCGGCGCCCAGCGTCCCGACGGCCAGCGTCCCAACGCCCAGCGTCCCGACGCCCAGCGTCCCGACGCCAAACGCCCCGACGCCCAGCGTCCCGACGCCCAGCGTTCCGACGCCAAACGCCCCGACGCCCAGCGTCCCAACGCCAAGCGCCCCGACGCCCAGAGTCCCGACGCCTCGACGCCCAGCGTCCCGACGCCCAGCGTTCCGACGCCAAGCGCCCCGACGCCCAGCGTCCCAACGCCCAGCGTCCCGATGCCAAGCGCCCCGACGCCCAGCGTCCCGACGCCCAGCGTCTCGACGCCCAGCGTCCCGACGCCAAGCGTCCCGACGTCAAGCGTCCCGACGCCCAGCGTCCCGACACCCAGCGTCCCGACGCCCAGCGTCCCGTCGCCCAGCGTCCCGACGCCCAGCGACCGTCGCCCCGACACCCAGCGTCCCGACGCTCAGCGTCCCGACGCCAAGCGCACCGATGCCCAGCGTCCCGACGCCCATCGTCCCGACGTCAAGCGTCCCGACGCCCAGCGTCCAGACGCCCAGCGACCCGACGCCCAGCGTCCCGACGCCCAGCGCCCCGACGCCCAGCGTCCCGACGCCCAGCGTCCCGAAGTCAAGCGTTCTAACGCCCAGCGTCCCGACGCCAAGCGTCCCGACGCCCAGAGTCCCGACGTCAAGCGTCCCGACGCCCAGCGTCCCGACGCCCAGCGTCCCGACGCCCAGCGTCCCGACCCAATGCTGCCCAAAGCCACTATTCCACGCAAACGAAGTTGCGGGCACAGCTAGTATGAAAATATAAATATCAGTATCATATTTGGAAGCAGCAGCTCCCACGGAGCTCGTGCGTGAAATAGGCATCACCGCAATACCTAATATACGTACTTGCCGCTAAATGGTAGTGTTCAGGACTACCGTGTTCCGGTCAGGTGGAAATGTACGGCGCTGTAACTTTGGAGTGGTACCGCAATTGCATTTTGACCATGGTCTTTGTGTGGATGTCTATAGGCTGCATATCATCAATAATTTTTGAAATCAGACCCGTAGTACCTGAGATTAGTGTGTTCAAGCAAACAAACAAACTGTTCAGCAATATAATATCTGTAGATAAAACGTAATTTTTCCACAAAAGAATTGCTTCCTACTCGCTAGAGTAAACGCAGATCCTATACAAGCATGTTTTTTGGATGACGCCAATCAATACCTAGAATTCGTGAAACTCAATACAATACAATATTTGAAGTCGCTTGTACAAATAAAGACATGTAAATGTATCATCATGTAAATCTACGATGTAGTCATTGGTGTAATCTTCTGATTTAGGACTTAAGAGTGATAAGATTAGGAAATTCGTAAGGAGGTCAGTACTATCGAAAAAATGGCCGATACAACACGTCGGTGCCTTATTTGTGTGACAGTAAAATCTCATTTGCAGTGTTTTTGGATCACAGGAAACTCCTTTAAGGTGACCTACATTGTTACCTACACACAGCCACGTAGTGGGCCAAGAGCTAGTGAACCCTTCGAGTATCGGAACGCCTGTAAGCCTACAAATTTTTGAAGGGACGAGTCATAATATGTTAAGTACAAAAACCATCGCCTGGCAAGGCTCAACCCGTCACGTTATCTGGATTTCTGATGAGAAAAGTTATGTTAAGTAATATTTGGTTTTCATGTTAATGTTTTTATGCTTTAGTAGGTATTCACTTACCATCAATCTAAACTGCATTTCTGTTCCCCGCTTCATGACAATAAAAAGTGAAACATTTGTATGATGAATTTGAGCTTAGGCCTCAGGAGTGGTAACGCATCTGCATTTTTACCTTGATCTTTGGGTGTCTATAGGCTGCAGTCATCACTTAACATCAATGTGAACTGCATGCTTGTTTGCCACTTCCATAATATTAAAAAAAAACTCTTATAAAGAGGGTAAGGCCTATGTTGATTCAGTGCACTTACTTAATGTTATATAGGTATCGTAACTTCACGTCTGTAATACCCGAAGGGGTAGGCAGAGGTAATTATTTAATGCAAATTATATGCATTCAAGAAAATATGCAAACACCCACGATTCGCCGGTTACGTTTTGGCCCACGTAACAGGTGGCGAGCCTGTTGACATATCCGGGCACATTACCAAACTTCAAGGTACTGGGAAACTTCCAGAAAATGGAAATAGCCCAATAGAGCAAGAGATAAAGGACTTTACACCATTATCTCTGATAGCCCCCTACCCGGGAATCCAACCCAGGACCTCAGCGTAGTAGTAGTGGCCTGCTACCACTAGGCTACCGAGGCAGTTAGTTATCAACCTTATTTTATCAAGTACAAGAAGTGATTATACAAGACAAGTAAACATGAATAATATTGGAATCCTGAATCCTGTTACATGGGCCAAAACGTAACCGGCGAATCGTGGGTGTTTGCATGTATGCTTGAATGCATGCATTTACCTCTGCCTACCCCTTCGGGGATTACAGGCGTGAAGTTACGTAATTTTCTATATACAAGTTGTTAAGACGCAATCAGGACGGGTTTTGCCCAATCTCCTTTAGTTAATACTTACTAATTTAATTTAAGAGCGGAAACACTCACAGGAAATTGTTCGCCAAAAACAGAAATGGATAATTAAAATTAACAATGTTTACTGTGGAAAACACTAAAGCACCATATTTTTATTTCCATACTAATCATATAAGCCCACAATTCGCCGGTTTCGGTTTGTCCCATGAACTTATATATCCGGGCACATTACCACACCGTGGACATTCCGCCAAAATTCCATACAAACACTTAATTTGGTCTCTATTACACAGCCATCAATCAGTGACGTGTATTTACACGTGCACCTGTGTGCGTAGCACGTACAAAATACCAACCGTCGCCCATATGAGGAGAGGAGGTTGGGTGATGCGGGGAAATCGGGTGGGACGTCGAAGTGTCCATTCTATACGTAGTATTATTATATATTCTCTGACATTACCAAATACCCGAGGGTGGAATTGAGTAACTGCCGAAAAAACTCCAATAGCGCTTATCCCCCGATCCGATGATCGATCCTAGGATTCCAGTGTAGCAGTGGCATGCTTCCATTAGAATATTGAAGATTGAAGCAGTAGTGATCTATACATAATCTATACAAATAAATAAAATTGGAGTGTCTGTTTGTAATATAAAAATAAACGCTTTTTGCTTCGCTAAATGTATACACATATAGTAAAAAGCGATACATATATATGAAAACAACATTTTTTACAATGTTCGTCCTAACTGCGCCCACGACTTCGTCCGGGTAGATCTACTGAACAATCATAAATTCTCACGCGGGCGAAGTCGCGGGCACAGCTAGTATTATAATAAGACAGTAAAAGATCGAGTGATCGAGTGAGAATGTACAATACATTAACGGTCTTCTTATTCATAAAAAGTTATAATAACATCTGTAAGAACTCGCTATAGTATGCTATAAGAAAAACGTTATTCATAATAGCATTTTAGCGCTAAAGCACTCTATAAACCCACTATAAAGTTATAGAGGCCAGAACCCTACTATAACAGTGCTATAAGAAAAAAAGATGGCCGACATTCAACAGCTGATTGTTGAAAAAAAAAAAACAAGAAAGATACTTTATAAGTGAAACAAGTGTATACAATTTGGGTGTGGGAACTCTTCTTTCAAGTTGTGGTAACCTGTGTTAGAAGAATCCCCTCTCGGTTGTGGTGTTTCATAGTATTAGATAACTTAACTAAAATAACGAAAGCACTTAGATTACCTACATTTATCTATTGCATTTTTACAACTACACAAATCAAAACATAACTTACCTAAATTATTACTAAGAAACTACTTTGACATTTTTTTCTTAATTTAAATTTTATAGTTATTGAACAGACATGACAATCATGTGTATCTATTGTTATTCACCTTAGTATAACATAGTCATTAATTTGAGGCATAGCAAGTTGAAATTGACATTGGGCGCATTCCATTAATCGACCACAACGACCGTAACGCTCTTTGTATTGTTCTACCTGAGGCCCGTGGTCGTCGCAAGCGGTCGTTTGACGTCATAAATAACGTCACTGTTCGCGACCGCATTGCATCCACTCCGATCCATCAATATTTTATGCTTTCACCAAAACGGCCTTGGTCGCGGTAATTGCGGTCGATTAATGGAACGAAGCTAGGAAGTGCGCGCGATTTTGAAAATATGACTTTATGTCACCTGTGACGTTGATTTTTTTCCTTTTTTTCGAAATAAGGTAGTTTTTACACGTAATTGTAGACAATTTGGCGTGCTTGATCGCTTGCTGGATCCATTTGTCCACTGAATTCCTATTTTTTATTTATAGTTTGTTTTTTTTTCAATCCTTTGAACATATAATTCTGATTTTTCATTATTATGTTCATAATCCTTAGACATAAATATTCTAATGTAGATAGATGCGTTGCTACTTCTGCGTTTCTGAGGACTATGCTGCAACAATGCCTATGTGCCGCAAATTACTGAACGTGCATTATTGGCTGCTACCTGTCTGGCGTCTACGCCTTCGAGCTTCATGACTAGAGCTCTACCAGTAAAAAGGAAGTTATAGTGCGTACTACTATTTCGTGCAATCTTAGTTTGCATTGCGTAACACTTAATCACTCGATCTTCCCATTTGCCTTATACCTACGTTGTACTATAGGGAAATAAGACGTAAATACATATAAATATTCGCAAAGAGAATCCCCCCATACAATAGAGTTTGTTTGGGCGTGTTAAAAACCAGTTACGACGTATTCATTGCTTAAAACTTGCAACGTCACTTAAGGAAAACCTCGATTTAACAGTTGAGAATTAATCTCAGATAGGTATACGAAGTTAGATAAGAGAAAAGGAAGTACCGTATCCGACAATTTCATTGATTTATTAGTCATAGGTTCGATTTGTAATGAAATTGTTTAGTGTTTAGTACGCATTTGCCCACCATCTATCTAAACTTGCCTGGTTTTTTTTTCTCAGAAATGTGAAAGTGCAGAATATGCATGCAGCTTACATTGACAATGAATATGAGTAGATAAGTACTGCGGCATGTATCTTAATAAAACTACCTTTAGCTCCGTCAATTTGGGTTGTATCTACAATATGGCGTTCTTCAAAAATGGCGTCAAAAGAGTTCTTTAGGGCTGGCAGCAATTCCCCTGGTGTTGCAAATGTTCATAGGCAACGATGACCACTTCCCATCAGGTGACCCGTTAGCTTGTCGGTCAACCTTCATGCATAACCCTTTTTGCCCTGTGAAGTCGACATGATAAGTGCCCTGTCTCGAAATGAGCCACTTAAAAGAGCTTGAGCTTTGAGCCACTTAGATAGATACGATCTACAGAGTAATGTATATCATGTTATTTTTATGTCTTAAATAAAAAAAATAAAAATAAAGAAAAACAAAAAAGAACCGACCAAAGGTACCACCTTACACAATCTTATATATAAAATTCTCGTGTCACAATGTTTGTCTTCGTACTCCTCCGAAACGGCTGGAACGATTTAAACTTATATTTTATATTCAGTAGGTCTGAGAATCGGCTAACATCTATTTTTCATAACATTTTTGGACATTTTTTTTTTAATTTTCTAGGGCGATACGAAGTTTGCCGGGACAGCTAGTTATAGTATAAAAAATAACAAGTATGACCGTACAAGTTATAACATAAATGAATTTAATTATTAAAATAACATTCGGGTTTTTATAAAACTTTCGACGTTTAAGTGTAATGGAAAAACTTAAGCCCGACTGTGTGAAAAAAACGCTTAGTGAGTCAGCAGTTTCCACTTTAGGTTATTATTTTAGTAAGGAAAAACTTATGTCAGGTAACTGTATAGAAAAAATTCTTCTTCTATCCAAGACAGACTAACCGACATGTTGTCGGTGATACCGCAATATCGCGTAAGTAACTGCTTGAGGGGTTAACAGTCCTACAGACCACATATAAAATAAAAATAGGTGCTGGAGAGACTTAATTTATTGGTAAAAAAAAATTGTCTGGTTTTCAGACAGTGAAACTGTTAAACCCTTTTAGGGTTTTGTCCCTAGAGGACAAAGGAAACCCTTATAAGATCACTCATGCGTCTATATACCGTCTGTCAGAGGCGATTTTCTGTAAAGTCAATCTAACGATTGAGTTAAAATTTTGTTCACAAATGTAAATCAGTTACCGAAATATGAACGTGCAACAAAAATAAATGGATTTTAAACACAGTCCAGTTTTGAGTGATAATTTGAGGCATTTTTTTTTCAAACTATACTGTTATTTTTCGAAAAATCACAAATATCAACGTGACGTTGTAGCTTAAAAATGCACACTTGCTATGTTTTTTTTAATAAATAAGTGTATTTATTTATTTAACCCATTAATTTCTGTTCACACAAAAAGGTACATAAGGCGCACTTATTGCTACTAGGGTCGGGAGCGCTATTATCGACCAGTCAATCTTTGGGTTGTGTTGAGAAAATTTTTGGGTTATTTATTATGTACTTATTATTTATTATCAAAATATGTTTATAGAAATAAAATCTAAATCGGTGTACATTAACTAGTTACGCGGTTTTCCAGTATCCCCGACGATCAGTGACGTATTAAGATCGAAGTCTGATGGACTCGTCGAGAAATGGCAAACATCCAATTACGCGCATAATTATAATGCTGTGTACTATACTATGATGATGTCTCACAAATCAGTTCATGAAGTACATTATACATACTTTCTGTTCCATTCATTACATCATGGGGCGTAACTATACGTTTGGGAACAATGAACAAACCCATGACGTCGGCGTGTTTCACATTTAAAAATTCTTTTTCTAGAATTTTATTGTCGACACTACGTCAGTAAATTAATAATACAATTATGCAGAAAATCACATAGGTTATTACACTAATTACCCTCGATTCGCGTGTTAGGTTTTGTCTAGTAGGTGGCGGGCGAGCTTGTCGACGTCTTGGTATACGAGTACCTACATTACCAATAATTACTATGCTCCGAGGGTAGCATTGTAAAGCTTCCGATAAATTATGGCCCTGTAATTTCCGACACAGTGGCATAACATTTCAGGCCTCAGGAGTGGTAACGCATCTGCATTTTGACCTTGGTCTTTGTGTGGGTGTCTAGAGGCTGCAGTCATCACTTAACATCAATATGAACTGAATGATTGTTTGCCAGTTTCATTACATAAAAAAAAAGAAATAATCCCAGTAGCATTTACCGTCCGAAAGATCAAAATCAGGATCAGCTGGTTTCTTTGGACGAGTCCACGGGTCCAGATCGGGTTTTTAGGACAGACAGGGGCCGAAGAGAATACATATTTATTTTTATACGCTTACCCTTACAGCCCCACATTAAGTATTATATAAACCTGTGTCGTGGATGAATTTGTATGGTGGCACCCAGTAATTTCAGAAATGGCAAAAAAACCTTCTGGATTCTTCATGTCTGTCTGTCCGTCCATATATCATAGCAACGGGTTGCCTACCACTACTACCTTTGACTACTACTATTTAACTTTGTACATCATATGCATATTATGAATGACAACGATATGATTATGGTTTTGATTAAAATGATAGTGGTTAACATGCAGTCAAATATTACTTGCTACTAAGGAACCCTTTATGGGCGAGTAAATTTTTGTGCACTTAAAGAATTAAATAAGTTAAGTCTGATTACTAAAAACGTAGAGACATCTCCAGTAGCCCTAGAGACATTAACGTATACAAAAAAATAAATAAAATTGTTTGATATGCATTTAGTAAAAAGATCGCTATCTTTTTACTAAATGCATTTCATACATATACCAAAACATTTTTATTTTACAATTTTTGTCTGTCTGTCTGTTTGTTCCGGCTAATATCGGGAACGGCGAGGCCGATATTGACGAAACTTTCGTTGGCCGATAGCTTATATAATAAGGAGTAACTTAGGCTAATTATTAATTTCATACCAGGTAAGTATATATACTGAACAATCATAAATTTTCACGCGGACGAAGTCGCGACCACAGCTAGTATACAATAAAAAACTATTCTACGTTATCTACTACTTATAAACTTTTGTAGAAAACCTCCATTCTTATCCACTATCCCACTCATATAATAACACCGGGAGGTCACGCACCAGGTATTATCCGATTGAAATAGAAATAGAAAATATTTTTATTTCGCATAGATCTTTACAGATACTTTCAAAACGTCAAGAAATATATAAAATACCTAGAGTGAATAACCATTACATATAGTAAAAGCAAAATCATATATTAATAGTAAATTAAAAATTAGAATTTAAACTACATACTTAGTTAAAACATAATAATCACAAATTTTTTTTATTCTTTCAATGATGATAAATGAAGAAAAGTAAAACTTATTCGTCAAGATCAAAGTTATTCACTTAGCAGAGTTCCAAGTGCAGTCACTACTGAGAAGAACTCCGCTACCCAACAAACTCAGTAAGAGCTCTTTTAAATGAGAGCTTATATCTAGTACAAATTTTCGTGAAAAATCAAATATCCATAGCATAGATGCAATTAAACTGCTATCTACGATGATGATGTGATGTAGCTCCTGCAAACCAGAACAGACCAGTCCCCACCAACAGCACCCGTTCACGAGTATGACGCATGTGACAGCCATTGCCCTCCTCGACCATTTTAGAGGGAAGTGAGCAGGGAAGTGATTAAGGTGCCACCCGGTGCCACCGGTGCTTTCTTTATCTACGCCATTGACAGGGTGCGCTGCCTTGTCTGATCCTGTGTCACAAATGTAATTAAAAATCGGTTCAAGCTTGTATTTTTTAACAAGAATACAATATGAAATTTGCCAAGTCGCATACTGTTGAAAATACATGTTCTGTCTCACGTTTGCATTGCAGGAAACTCGGCTAACCAGATTATGCGCTAAATAATTTCATGTTGATGTAATAGGTTTATTATAATTTCAACATGGTAATAAATATAGAAAAGAATATAAGAAAGAAAGAAAAAAACATTTTATGGGTGCAGCCAACATTGCATTATCAGGTACCTACCTACTGCATAAAAATAACAAAAAAAAAACAATACAGAAAAAAAAAGAAAATAGAAAAACATTTTAAAAGTAATAGGTTACTTACCTAACAAAAAAAAATTAATGGGAAGTAAAATAAAAATTATTTAATTCGAAAACCAATACAAATTACCTGTCATGCAATTTTGCGTATTTGTATCAAATATATACTGACGTATGAAATAAAAAAGCTAACGCTATTCACTTTAGCTATCATAGGTATATGTACAACCGTTCATACCAAGTACGCATACCTATTACGTACCTAACGTTGGAATTTTGTGTGCTGGCCACTGCTGGAGCGTCAACAATATACCTAATGAGATGACGAAAAATATAAATAATAGGTTGGGGAAAAAGTCTTTTCGCATTATAGTATGTATGAACTTGTAATAAAATCTCTTTGGCTGTAGTATTTGTATCTGGCTGGTTTTGGTATCGTTGAAAGTTAAAATTTTAAAGAACATAATTCCAAATTCAAATTAGGCAAATGTGTGATGTTCATTTGTTTTTCGTACTGTCAAGATGAGTGAATCTAATGAAGAAATTCGATACATTTTACTACAAAAAAGGTAAAAATGCAACGCAAGCCCCAAAAAAAGACATATCATTAGTTACGACGTAGCTGAAGAAGAGAATAGATCACAAAACAGTTTTGGCGCATTTGAAAAAAGCTGGGTACAAAAGCTCGATATTTGGTCGATAACTGGTGATGAAAAGTGGATCACGTACGACAAGAACGTGCGAAAAAGGCCGGTCAGGCTTCACAGACTGTGGCGAAACCCGGATTAACTCGCAATAAGGTGATGTTGTGTGTGTGGTGGGATTGGAAGGGCATTTTTCATTATGAGCTATTACCACCAGGCAGGACTATCGATTCTGAACTCTACTGCGAACAACTGATGAGATTAAAGCAAGAAGTTGAGAGAAAGCGGCCGGAATTGATCAACAGAAGGGGTGTGGTGTTTCATCATGTTTACGCTAACCTCGCACATCTATAGCCACTCAGCAAAAATTAAGAGAGTTTGGCTGGGAGGTGTTAATGCATCCACCGTATAGTCCTGACCTTGCACCTTCAGATTTCCACCTGTTTCGGTCTCTTCAGAATTCTTTATGCAATGTTAGGTTAACATCACGAGAGGACTGCCAAATCTTGATCTGCCATATTTTGATGAGAAGTTCCAAATTTTTTATAGCAATGGGATCATGTCCCTACCTACAAGATGGCAAAAGGTTATCGAACAAAATGGTACATACATACTTTAGTTAAATTTAAATAAACTATATTAAAAAATGTTTTGAATTATCTTAAAAAATGCGAAGAAACTTTTCCCCAACCTAATAGTTTGTGTGCCATTGAGACAGATCAGCGCACTAATATGGCTTCATTGAAAGGTTTTTAGGGAGGATCTTGGATGGAAAACGGAACGGAAAAACCATTATAGAACCACTCGTATCTATGTTGCTGTTCATCTAAATCAACCTATTTACTTCAAAGCTGGCTATTGAGTTAAAATATTTCGGGCTTAGTAAGGCACAAATGTATGGCCCAAAAGAACTGACGTGTGTAAGTTAGTCGTTAAGTTATACCTTAAAGCAGTGGTTCTTAATATTTTAGATGGTGACCCAAAATTTAAATATAACAGGGTCGCTAATGCTGATGATCCAGTCAGGATAACAGCGTTTATGGCATTCACAACGTATCCTGGAATTTGCCGGCGACCCAACTCAATAGCGCCCGTTACCCGGCTTTGGTGCGCGACTCGAGCAAGGAAACCCTGCCTCAGCGGCAAGACTACGTAGGTACACTATAGCGTAGTATTATTACATATTCTCTGACTATAGGGAGTTTTGGCGAGAACGCGGGGAAAAACAGTATCGCAGCATGATATTTTTATTAGACGAACCGGTTAGTTCAGGGTGTGAGTTGACCGTTTGATTCGAAGAGTCGCGGGTTCGATCTCCGACCCGGGACAAATATTTGTATGACCTTCAGATATTTGTTTCGGGTCTGGGTGTATATGTTGTATGTGTACAACGCCACCCACGACACAGGTTTATCCCTAGTGTAGTGTGGTGCTGTGGGTGTAAGCACAGAATAGATAAATAATATTCATAGTTTATTTATTCATTATTTTCAAAACTTGTGTATAGCCGTGTTTTTATGACTATATGTGGTGGGTTTTTAGAGATTTTTGTGAAAAGAAATTTTGTTGCCCCAAAAACGTTGTAAAAACTACTACTAGTAAAGTCCCCATCACTTTACTGGACCCGTCTAATTATACCATAAGCCATATGCAAAGTTCAATCATCGTCATCTTCCATACATTAAAAAAATAAGAATATGAAAATGAATGAAGACTGGCTGCAAAAGACTAGAATCCATGGCCGTAAAATAAATTATAAAAAAAAAAACTAAATCATAAAGAAAGCGCTTAAAGCACGAAGGAGTGCATGTTCTAAAAAATCTTGCTTAAACAAGGCGAATGCCAGAAGGTCAAGATTTTACAAACAATGATGACGTAATCTATGAGTACGTAACGTAATAGGTAGTATTTAATGTTTGAATAGGAGTATTCGTTTAAACTGACGTCATAACCTGGAAGTATTAGGCATGAATCATCATCATAAATATGTTGTAGTATGGCTACGTTTTGTCACCAGTCAATGAATTTACGAGTATTTTTATCACAATTCTATGTAAAGATTAATCGGATTGTGACCGATTTTTTGTTTGGCTTCCATCTACTACGCGGTTTGGAGAAATGTAAGTGACGTTAATATAGGTCCAGTAGTTTTCAAGTTTTGAGTTGTACGTACGTGTAATACGTGTAAGTCGGACATTGTTATTGGTACATACATACTAGTTATGAGTGGGTAAAAAAAAGTTTACTGGTGGTAAAAGTTCCAGTGTAAGAGCTCGAGGTCGTAGGCACCATCACATTAGCCGTTAATATTAGCCAAATGGTAGTGTTCAACACTATCGTGTTCCGGCTATAATGTATGGCATTCTGGCCGCTGGTCTTTGTATTGGTGTCCATAGGCTGCAATCATAACTTAACATCAATATGAACTGCGAAAAAAGTAAGTACTTTGTTTTTACTGGTGGTAGAGCTCCAGTGACGGAGCCCGCCGCTAAATGATGATGTTCAGCGTCCTAACTATCGTGCTCCGGTCAGGTGGTAATGTACGGTCCTGTAATTTCCGGCATAGAGGCATAATAACTTAGACCTCAGGAGTGGCAACGCATCTACATTGAAATCTCCAGTTTCATGTAGATGCATAAAGACTACAGTACCTATTACTTACCATCAATATAAACTGTATGCTGATTTGCCACTTCACTAAAAAAAAACTTGATTAAAGTAAATAAGTACCTACCTCTTTTTGTAAAAAATCTGCCGTCGCTCTTCCGTCGCGATACTTTTAACACATGGGTTAAAAGACTTAAAAAGTTACCTATCGTGGAAAGTTGAACAGTTATTAAATACCAAACATATTTTTCATCCAAAATGTAAAATATGTTTGGCACCTACCTACCCAATAAAAAACGGTTTTCCTCGCAGTTACTACTAGGTAGATATATAAAAACCTTGGTCAAGCATTATATTTAAAATCAAATAGGTATATCCGATCAAATCGTTCTTCTTAATTCATAAAACTTATGTAGGTACGTTCCTCCATATCATAGAGGTAAATAATATACCTCATCATTCAATATAGGTACCAATGGGCGGTTCTTCTTACAGCCACTGTTATTTAAGTATAACAGAATAGGTAAGTACCTATTTAATAACATAACGTTATGATTGGTCAATAGAGACGAAATGTATGTAATATTACATATTTTTTGTTTGTATTTTGTTTATTATTTATCATGGAACAGACATCTGAATAGGCGAGATAGGCATATGTTTTTCTTTTCAAGTATATTTTAATTGTTATGGTTTATGTAAGTAGGTATTATGTTTAATGTAGGAAACGATCGTTTTATAGGTATGCAACTTTAATTTGGATATGTAAACAATTTTAATTTCTAAGTTGAATAAAATAATGATTGAAATGATGTTTTTTTCAATGTTTCTGCATTTTACGCGTATACGAATACGGCTCTTAACAGTCTTCCTCACTGCTACCTAGTAACCTATTAAGAGAATTTCCTCTATGTTTTGAAATGAAATACCGTATAAGATTTGCCGTAAAATAACGGATACATACACGGATACGGATTTTGCTTTTTCTTCGAATATTCTCGGACACGGTTATCCAGCACATCACTTCTAAGGGTCGATTTCACCGTGATATTAAAGTGCGATTTACGTTCGAATACGAGTTCAACTACACTATTTGGATTTCACCGACGAAAATTGTTCGTGATAAGGTTGAAATTGGATGCAAATTTTAAGATAAACGCGTTTTATTAAACTCAGTTCTCAGAGCAACTTTTAAATCCGCTCTAAGAAAGTAAGAATCGAAATATTTAGCGCTCCACGCTCTCTCTCTACATACCCCGTAGGAAACCTGACTTGGTACAGAGTATATTTTTAAGTTCACAATCTTGAAAATATAGACGAAAATGTTTCTACAGGAAAAAATGCGAATATGTGTAAATGGTTTAAGAATAAAAGTAATATCTTTGACATCTTGTAGTCACAACAGCTAGGTATGTGACTATTTATACCTACACATTACTAGTCAACTGTTGTGAGAACATCGCATAGTATTTTTAGTTGTTATTATTTTATCACAGTATGCGAAAGGGACCAGTCATTTTTATGTAATTCACGGAAAAAACTACTTAATTTAGAAAAAACAAAAACACGAAGGAGAATGATACTGTTCCATACATTTCTGGGCCCAGGTGTTAACACTGTACGAATTATGTCATTTTCAAATGACTATAAATTAATAATTTGAAATACGGATATTTTTTGAATTGCTAGTAATCGAAGTATCTATATATTATGGGTTATTCGTCAACTCGACACGGACGACCGGACACACGTGTGTCCAGTTGGTTAAACTTGAAATTGTATTGACTTGTTATTTCGTCGTCTGGATACGACAATATTTTCGCGTGTGTCCACATAGTGAAACTTAAATAAAATACCATTTTGTTTTCGCCAACTGGACACAGGTTCACATTTTAAACGAATTCATGTCAAAGTACAGTCAGGCAGATTATTTTTCAAGACAAAGGACTTCATTTAGTTGCCAATATCCCAACTATCCGTCAACCGAACAATGGCGGTCAAACCATTCCAATGGGGCGGTAGTAGGTAAGTGCAATAATGCAAGATGGGCAGAAGCGTCCTGCGATGAAACTACCGCCACCGCGATCGCCAATTTACATGCCAAGCGTGGCGTTTGTGGCAGGGGGGAGTACAAACATCCATATTCACAACTTAACTTTAGCATTAAAAATATTAAGTAGGATGTAATAAACGAGGAGTTTATGCACATGACTGTACCTTTTTTGCAAAAAAAAAAAGTGATAGTGTCCAGTTAGTGAAAACATAAAAGTGATTTTATTTAAGTTTCACCATGTGGACACACGCAAAAATATTGTCGTGTCCAGACGACGAAATAACAAGTCATTACAATTTCAAGTTTAACCAACTGGACATACGTGTGTCCGGTCGTCCGTGTCAAGTTGACGAATAACCCTTATATGGGAGTTATTATGATCAGGTAAAATTTGGGTTAGATTGCTAATTGTTAACTGTATTATTATTACAAAATATACTGTGTAAAGGGTTAACCAGTAACGATTTGGCAGGCCAAAATTACCCGTCTACTTTAATATAGGTACTTCACCGCCTCGATGACTAAGGGTTTGACACTATAAATAATTTGCAAAACTTTTTGAGATATATTTTTAATTAATTAGTTGTTCCATTCTGTATCAATTCATTGTACAGATATAAAAAAATATTCGAGGATTCTTGGGGCAATAATAATCATTTAATTTTTCCATACAAATAGTCGGTATCTATCAAACCTTTGACACATTATTTCATTGTGAGGCAATACAAAGTTTACCGGGTCAGCTAGTTATACATAAAATAACTTGGCCTATATAGCTATATTACAATTAATACAACATACAATATATTTCCTGCTGACATCAGGATAATTAATATACCTATCATAAAAAGAGGCAGCACGCGCTACACTGAAACTAAACAAATTAATTACTCCATGAACATGTTATATGTCAGGATACTTTGTGAATAGGAATGTCATTTATGTTTAATTATAAAATTATGTACTTGAACGATGAGCGACTAACTCGGTGTTCCCTTGAGAAGCGTACTCTCCCTAAAGTTCAGTTGATTAAAAAGTGGGCAAGCGCTAGTCGGACTCGCCCACGTAGTATTCAGTAAATAGTACATAGCAAGATTTTTAGATTCAGCTGCAAGTACTCGTATGATATAAAAGCCTCCAGGGATTTTTGTCTTTTTTATTATTTTTTATTAAGATCGAAGATCGTTTACAGAATTCATCTATGTAGTCTCAACTTAATAGATTCGGAATAAAGGGTCTGTGAAATATGGACGGACAGACAGACAGATATGACATGGGTTGGGTCCTTGTTCATTGGGGCTACGGATCCCTAAATATCGTATGCAGATATATTTATGAAGCTACGTCAACGTCATAATAAGTAGGTGTATAAATTATTTTGAAGCTCGTTCTAGACATCAGTTAACGAACGAAAAGCGGGTGAGCGAGTGAACTGTGTTTATTCACTCAGTCAGTCCGATAGAAACAGCGGAGCGTTGAGAACGCCCGCGTGTTATAAATATTTTTACATAGTGATTGTGATACAAATCGTAATTTGTTACGTAAATAGTGTGTATTGTACATTAATGAACGTTGGATTTTTCACAATTAGTTGTCTTACATCAAATACATTGAGGTGAGGTTATATTTACTTGCTCTGGTATCAAATTGCGAAACCAATACAATTAGCTCGTTTTATCCACTAATAGATTAGCATTCAATTAGTTTTAAAATTACAATATGTGTGGCGTGTTTTTTTCCTCGTTTCTCTTTGGCTTATTTACAGGAAAGTGTGTTTATTTAATTCTACACATTTATTAGCATATTAGCAGTGTTACTCTGTACAAATATACCTATATCTATCCAATTGAGACAAATAATACATAAAACATTCGTAAGTGAAGCAATAGAGCAAGATGTAATATATAATGTCTCATTGTTGGGACCATTTTGTCCGGCTTGTCCGCATTCGTAACGGTTCACGGGGCCAGTCTGTTGGGTTACCAGACGACGGGAATTTTCCCGACAAGTGTGGATCGTCGTGGGCAAACAGGGAACCTGGATTTTCAAACATAATTTCATCATGGGCCGAAATTAATAATGGAAAAAGGCGATGCTTTAAAATGGTTTTATTTCAATGAGTGAACTTTGTGCAACATACATTGTCAGGAAGTCTATAAAAATGTCAGGGATTTATGTATTTATAATAAGGAGCTTCCTAGTTAAAATACAGTACGATGACTTACCTAAGTAGGTACCTACCTACATTTTCAGACCAGTGTCAAGAAGATTAAACATTTTCGAAGTTGTCATAAATAAGTAATTATTGACTGAATGTTGACATTGCTTGCCGAATGTTGCCTTATAAATATTAATAAACCTATACAGAAGCAAGGATCATCGATAATTTATAAAAATAGACTAAAAATCCTATGCTTGAGAACTTCCAATATATTAAAAAAATCTGGAAATTTCTCAAGATAATATTCAAAACTACATCAGGTTTTATTTAAATTCATTTCATGGAACATGGCATAATTCTCTATCAAGGAAAATCAAGGAAAATAAAATTTTAATCCTTACTGAGGAAAAAACATACAAGCAACGAGTACCTATAAACCCTACCGTGAATATGTATTACCTACAATAATATTTTACGTAAAAAAAGTCTGGTCCTTTCAACTCATAATTCTCGTAAAGAAATTAAAAATATCTCCATGGCACACCTATTTTATTGTATTTCGCAATAACTCAGGCGAGTAAAATTCACATATAAAAGTTATAGGTACCAAACTGAATTGAAACCGAAACCTCTGGAACACTTGCCCGGGCGCTCTACCACTAAGCCACCTAAGTTTAGCCATCAAATTGCGTTTTCAAAATTTATTGTAGGTACACTAGCTTAAATTGACAGTTTATTATTTCTGCTTTTTCCTGGTACAAAAAATATCAAATAAAAAACTACCTGAGGTGTCACATGTGTGGGACACCCGATTGAAACGAAGTTCCTTTTCAACTTCTAATGAAACACTTTCACAATCCATTGTTAATTTTTAAAAATATTAAAAATAACTAAAACTACAAACACACGAACGCGACAAAACAATTTAGGCATACACAGAAGACGAGCGCGTCGCATAGCTTGTCACTGTCGAGAGAGAGAGAGACAGAGAACGAACAAATCGAATCCTATACTCGGCCTGCCCCCTCTGCGAGCGCTACGCACTGTAGCAAAAGTGTGAGGATTTTTATAGGGCCCACCGGTCGCGCATGCCTAGCCCCCTTAGCCAGCGTAGCGCGCGATAAGGAACCTCGTTCCAAAAACAAAACATACAGGCGAATTGTGAACTTCCTCCTTTTTGCAGTAGGTTAAAAAATGGCAACTTCGACTGGCAGCTTTAGCTTCCGTATACCTACTTTCGAATGAAGCCGGTTATAACGGCAAAATGAAGAGAATACCGGTTCGACACTTTTTTGCGACGTACATGTTTTTTATTTTGTTTCCCTTGACATTCGATAAAACCTCATTAAATTTAGTCATACTGGACTAAATTTAACTACGCACAATTTATACGTATAAGTATTAGTACACAAATAATCTGTAATGATCACATTTAAGGCAAAATAAAAACGTTTATATTCTATTCTATTCTATAAAAGTCTATGTTAGCAGCCATAAGATAGGACATTAATATTCACCTTCAATGAAGATAGGTAATTAGCTATACACCCATATGGTAGGCACCACTGCACTACCTAATCTTCTTGCCAGTGTTATAGGATTTTCAATTTTTCGTAAGTTTTTTGACACCTTGCGAGTGCAACGGGAGATATCAATACTTTCGTCATTAAATAGGACAAACTTTTTACTGGCGGTAAGGCTCCAATGACAGCTCGCGGGCGTAGGGTAGGCACCACCGCACTACCTAATCTTCTTGCCGCTAATTGGTAGTGTTGAGCACTATGGTGTTCCGATCAGGTGGTTAATGTACGGCCGCGTAATTTCCGGCACTGAGGCATAATACCATAAAAAAAACTTAGACATTCGTTTCTGTAGCTTGATCGTTGACACATCAAATGCTTTTCCAAACCATGAACACGTTTCTTATCTTTGAAATACTATATAAATCTATAACATTTAAAGGTTAAATAAAATATTCGACATGTTTTTCAATTAAGCAATCATTATTATATAATAGCTTAAAAACCACTTTTAATTGTAAATTACATTTATAATGTTTATGCGGAGAATGGAACGTCTAAATAATAGCGATTCCAATTAATATTATTCTAATTTATTACGACTAATCAAGAATCGCTGCAAACGGAACGTGACACTTATTAGGGCGTGCAGCCGGCGTTTGTCTATTTATAAGACGTAATCACGGGGGTTTTGGCGGGGGAACCTTGAAAGAGGCGTATGGTACTCTTATTTGATTTAATTTTTTCGGTGTAATTTTGAGTTATCTATACTTATGATAAAACTGTAGAAGTGTAAATTCTGTACATTGAAAATATTGAAAAAATAAATATCAGGGGATGTTACTAGATCGATACCGAACACAAATATGTGATATGAAAAAAAATTGTCTGTCCGTCTTTCTGTTTGTTCAAGCATCACACGAAATCTACCGGTCCGATTATAATGAAACTTGGTATAATTATATTTTAACCTTTGGCGCACAACACTGGGTACTTTTTATCCCGGAAAATTTTCTGTTTGTCTATGTGTTTGTGCACGCTAATTTCAGAAACGGCTTATCCGATTTGCGATGCGATGTCAATCGGTTCAGAAATAAAAAAGTTATGTCAATTTAAAGAATTATATCGAATATTTTTAGACTTTTCTGCATCTATCTTCTTTCTATTTTAGGGTTCCGTACCTAATAGATAAAAACGGACCCTATTTTTAATCCTCCGCTGTCTGTCTGTCTGTCTATCCGTCCGTCCATCCATCTGTCTGTCACCAGGCTGTATCTATAAATCATGAACAATGATAGCTAGAAAGCTAAAATTTTCACAAATTATGTATTTCTGTTACCGCTATAACGACAAAATTAAATAATAAAAATAAGAAAATGAAAGTATTAAGGGACCCAAGGGGGCATACAAAAAACATTATTTTTTTTCGTATATTTTCTGCTCGATATGAACAACAGTACATAGCAAGTAGACGCTTAAAATTCTCACAGAATATGAAGTTGTATATTACCTTCCTTAATAAATCCATACTGTCTATACTAAGATTATAAATGTGAAAGTGTGTTTGTTTGTCCGTCATTCACGTCAAAACGGATCAACGGATTGGTGTTATTTTCTATGTAGAGATACTGGAAAAGGTGCAGAGTGACATAGGCAACTTTTTGTCTTCTTATATTTCACCACCCCCCTAAAATAGGAGGTGGAACTTTAAATGGAGCATTCCACAATTTGCAACACATTACCAAACCACGAGGTACTGAGAAATTTCCAGAAAATGGAAAAATCCCAATAAAACCAGAGATAAAGGACTGCCAAAAATTGGTATGCAGACTATTTGTCACTAAAAAAAAAAAACAAGATAAAGTTAAAAAAGTATATACAGAATTTTCAAATATTTAGACTATATGAAAAATGTTAGGTATACTAACAATTGGAACTTGATTGGGACATCTCCGCGGGATCGTAAAATTTAAATTATTTATAAAACGAAATCCACGTAGGCGAAGCCGCGGGCAACAGCTAGTATTAAATAAAGTTGGTGGCATTTTGTATGATATAAGACGAATGAGAGAGGGTAGATAACATTGCACCCGCGCGAAGCCGGGGCGTGCCGCTAGTATGATATAAAAGTCGGGTCTTAGATCATAAATTAAGAGTAATTGATTAAAGTCGGTATTTATTTATAAAAACTTTTTTTCTTTTTGATGATGGAACATCCTCCTTTTTGAAGTTGATTCAATACATATAAGGTGTACGCTCTTCTGCAGCAGACTTCTAGACCACATTCATGATAAAGAAAACATGTCATTGTATATTGTTACAGATGAATAAGCTCGTTTTACTGGGTGTACTGCTCAGCGCGTTGTTTGTCACCTGCCGTCATGTTCCAGAGAGCGAAGACCTTGCAAATAAAGACGAAATCGAAACACTCCGATCTAAACACCACGGCATGTCGCGACACAGGCGCCGATCGCGACAAATGAATTACGGATATTCACCTTACTACCAATACGATAACCCGAGGGAATATCGTGACCAATATGAATATACTCAAATGTTGAAGTTAATTGAAGAAATCAGAAATTATATTAGTCGACCACCAACACCGCCGCCGCCGCCACCTCAGCCTATATATATCCCCATATATTTACCTTACTCAATGCCCTGCCAAACAGATAAACAAAATAATTCAATACCTGATTTTGGAACTAGATTTAAGGGGGACCCTAATAGAATTTGGATGAACAATCCCAAAAATGTCGGAGATGACGAATACGACGATAGTGTGTATGAGAAAAGGCCTATTAATTTAGGCCCTGTTACACCAAGAGTGCCTGTTAACTGGCCCGCTCCACCTGTTGAACACGGAACTAGTCAAACTGATGTAAGTATTATTTTCTTTACTATAAGGGCGAGACTCACATACCACATTACGACAATTTAGGCCCTGTTACACCAAGAGTGCCTGTTAACTGGCCCGCTCCACCTGTTGAACACGGAACTAGTCAAACTGATGTAAGTATTATTTTCTTTACTATAAGGGCGAGACTCACATACCACATTACGACAACACCACGTGACTTCGAGTCATTGTCCATTTTTTTTACACAGTCGTAAACGTGGCAAAATATTATATCTATAAAATAAGTAGGTAAAGGAAATGTTTTAGAAATGTATGGCGCTTAATCCACTCTATATACAGTATACACACTAATAGTTCAAATGATTCTAAACAATATTCTACTAAATATTAAATTTAATCGATCTTGTGTCTTCTTTTGTTTTTGTTCTAAGTTCTAATGCAACAAAGTTACAAAACAAAATGGTCACAAATGTCATCTGTTATCTTAAACATTTTGTTTGCAAAGAAATGAATGAAACATTTCCTTTAGGTTGTGTAGTGTTTTTACTGGTGGTAGAGTTCCAGTGCGGGAGCTCGAGGGCATAGGCACCACCGCATTACCTAATTTATCTGCCGCTAAATGGTAGTGTTCAGCACTATCGTGTTTCGGTTAGATGGTAATGTATGGCCACGTAATAACTATCACAGAGAGACATTATAACTAAGGTCTCAGGGGTGGCAATGCATCTGCATTTTGACCTCTGGTCTTTGTGTGGGTACCACCAGTAAGTTGTGTGTGTCTTACACTTTTTTTAGGTAATGAAGGTGGCAAACAAGCATGCAGTTCACATTGATGTTAAGTGATGACTGCAGCCTATGTCAAAATGCAGATTCGTTACTACTCCTGAGGCCTAAGGTGTTATGCCTCTATGCCGGAAATTACAGGGCTGTACATTACCACCAGAACGGAACACGATAGTGCTGAACACTATCATTTAGCGGCAAGTATATTAGGTAATGCGCTGGTGCCTACGCCCGCGAGCTCCGTCACTGGAGCTCTACCACCAGTAAATTGTGTGTGTACAACGGCATCCACGGCACAGGTTTATACCTAGTGTGGGGCTGTGAGTGTAACCGTATTTTTTTATATTTAAAGTAAGCTTTTATAAATATGCACTTCTTTCAGACCAGGACAACCACCCCAGTTCCAGTCAAAGAGCCCAGCATATGCCAAGCAGCTGTCCTTACCTGCTGCAGTACCAGAAATCCGAAGCAGTGTTTTGACGTGTATGGCTGCACCCAAACATACGCAACAGGAATGGCTTGTCACGATAAAACTATAAAAGAGGTTTTAGATTTGTTTTCGAAGGCGTACACCATATGAGAATGTTTCTATTTAAAATAATATGAACCGATCAGTATTCTTTATAATAAGATGAACACGCTTGTCAGAGTCATTATCATTTCGAATTGTACGGAGAATGTTTTTTTTTTCTAAGATGGTTTTGACTGTGAGGTGCATATTTTACTGACAGTAATATGGTAGAGACCGATGGTATTGCCACAACCTAAAGAACATATTAACTGTGGTATTACCACACCGCGGACACTCCGCCAAAATTCCATACAAACGCTTAATTTGGTATCTTATACACAGACATCAATCAGTGACGTGTATTTCCACACGTGCACCTGTGTGCGTAGCACGTACAAAATACCAACCGTCGCCCATAAGAGGGGAGGAGGTTGGGTGATGCGGGGAAATCGGGCGGGACGTCGAAGTGTCCATTCTATACGTAGTATTATTACATATTCTCTGGTATTACTATAGGTTCTTATTCAATTGTAACAAATTGTAATGTTTAACACTGTCAAATGTTTAATCTAGATATATATAAAGTAGGGGTGTGCGAATGTGTGAATCATTCGAACTTACGAATTATTTGTTCCGAATCGATTATTAATATTCGAATAGTATATTCCGAAAGTTCCAATTACATCGAATCGGACTGGAATATTCGATTTCATTAGATTCGATCGACACCACATCCCTAGTATAATTTGTTACTATATCCTACAATTATTATTCAGTTGCCAATTCCATGATAATATTACTGTTGTGTAAAGATATGTAGGGTGATGCAAACGAATGGGCAAAACAAGTGCGTTTGAGTAAAATTTGTTTATTTTTCCTGGAGGAAAAGTGAATATATATTTCAGACTCGCCCTACATCATATAGGTACACCATACTCAAAATCAACAAATTAAACGAATGATTGGCGTTATCTGAGATTACATTGGAAAACTACGAATATTTGTACGATGCCATAACATGATGTTCCTTGTAATAAATCATATTAAGTAGAACTAATTATTAGTTTTCATGTTATTTAAATATGTAAGTAGGTAGATATATTTATATCGATTTGTGTACTACGTCAATTAAACATTCATAGCTTAAATCGTTCTAATGTATTATGGGTTATTGATGGATAACTGCTGAGCTGTTCAACTAGATTTGTGCTAACCAGTAGGTAGTCATATCGCGGGCTTCAGGCCGTAGGTAGAAGCAATACTTAGGATGTTGCTTATACGTCCTTATGGCTTGAAGCCCACGCGATATATTTCTATGAATATACACATGTACACCGGTTAAATATATATAAATAAATATAAAATGATAGCTTATATACATTGACCCATGTGTACTAAAGTACTAGACAGGACATTCCCCTTTTGGTAGCATGGTTCCAATTTTTTGCCATTTGACAGCTGACGTAAAAACGTCATAAAAACGGGCCCGACTGTTTATTTCCGGTGTCTACTCTATATTAAAGACCTCATTGCTTAATTATAAACAAAATGACTGCACAATTAACGCACATTGCCGTAAGTAAATCAAAAATATGTGTTGATAAACATCAGTAAAAGTCTTCGAAAAGAATAGAACCAGGAGAGGCTTGCTATAGCGGACATATTTGGTGCACCTCGATTTATGTCTACAAGTGAGATTGCTGAAGAGCAGCACCTTGATGTGTTGGTGGTAAATTTAGCACCTTAGTAGACACTAGCATAGCCTTAATCTCCGTCCGAATCGAAGGCTTTCCTACAGTAGTACAACCAAGTAGTGAAACCTAGAAAAAGTCTTCCGTATTTTGTAAAATGTTGCAAGTTGTAATCTATGTTTCCACGGTGCTGAAGCCTTTACGGAAACCAGCTCGTTCAAGAAGACGAAGGAAAATATTTACAGATCATATATTTATTTTAACTTGGCTTCAAAGAAAGAGCTTGGTAATACAAACTAATTATCCTAAATGAGTTAATAATGCACAAGTTCGTGGTCAGAAATAACTTAATGAGGTCTGCTTTTAACAAATTATTCATTAATATAAAAATATAATTCAATCGTCCTCATGTCCATACGAAACTACTTAAGTAAGTACTTCTAGAAAAAGTATAATATTGCATTTACTTATATAAGTGTTATTGTAGTGTCTGTAAAATATCTGTTACACATTATTTATCTGAAAATAAAAACTAAACCATATTAAACAAATCTGCATTTTTATTTTGTATGCTCGTACATCATTTAAGATTATCTCTCGATTTGTTGCTGATACTTTATTAGGCCTTGTCTGCTCTTCGTGTTTTATAAAAATCTTATGGAAACCTTGAAAGAATATTTTACAACGTAATGAATAATTTACCTACTTATTTAGTTCATTGCAATTTTAAGTAGGTACTGTTGTATAAGATGTCTTTTTTAAGTAATGGTGGTGGCAAACAAGCATGCAGTTCACATGGATGTTAAGTGACGACTGCAGCTTATAGACATCTACACAATAAGTGCAAATGCGTTGCCACCCCTGAGGACTAAGATTTTTGCCAATGTGATAGTTATTACCTACTGAGCTATACAATGTCTTCGAACATGTCGTTCGTTATATTATGAATATTTTTTTCCTGTCACTGTCAATACACACCTTTAATAACATAGTTACTTAACTCATATTCAATAGAAGTGATGTAATTGTTATAAGCGACCTTGTCGCAGGGTTGCCACACCGAAAACTTGATTTTTCATTCGAATTTTAGCTTTCCAACCCACAGAACTGTTAACTATTCTGTGTTCCAACCTCATACGCACAAAGCAAAAAATGCACTACGTTATTATACAAGTTTTCATTTCTGCCGGCACTCCCGTAGTGCAACACGTTTTTTTTACCACCTGTGACATACCTACAATACCTTCTTTGTTAAATAAGTGAGATCATATATGTGGGTGTAACACACTTTAACGAGGACTTTGCCTTAATTATTATCATGCTTATCATATGAATTACTCATTGTTTACACAAACAGTAGTCAATATAAAGCGTATATACTTTAGCAATGAGTGTTATCTAACATATAATATTGGAGAAGATAAGCATGAATCATTTGAATCGTAAAGAAAGCCACAATATGGGACTGATAGCTTGACCATTGACGATTCACTTGTAAGCGTTCTCACGAATGCGACAATTCGGTATAATTAACAGGATCGTCTGAATGTGCATTATGGCGAAAAGACAATAAAACATCATAGCAAATTTTTGGGTTTTTGTATTCTTTTTATTAAGATCTTTTAGACACAATTTGACGCGCAGAAATATTATCTTGAGTTATTCCAGACCATAATCATCAAAGTTTAAAATTTCACTTATACGAGTATATACTCATAATATCCTAAAGACCATATTCATTTACATTTATTAGATTGTTACTTAAAAATAAAATTGGTTTAATATGGCAAAAACAGTTTTCACTTTTATTTGTAGTAATAAAATAAAACATTAATTCATAAAAATTAGACGAAAACTGACCACTCCCTTTACATTATTTATGTCTAAAACCACTGAGCTTAAACTTTGAAATAAATACTGTAAATAGTTCTTTACATATAGACTACTGGAAACCTGTCTAAAGAAATTTATGGAATTTATAGCAACATAGAAAAATCATTAATGCGAGCTAATCCTGAGAACGCAAGTCCAACTCGCTGATAGATTCTTTTCTTCGATCTCTTTGCTGAGCTGAGTCATTCTGTCATTAGAACATACGAGAATATGCTATGTAGTAGTTCACATCTGCTTCAGACTAAATGATTTTTTTTTTTACTGTGAGACATCTGCTTATTGAGAACACTGAACTCGCGGGCATAGCGTACACTCATAATTACCATATTTTAGATCATCTTATGGCACAGACACTCACTCTTACTTGCCATAATTAGAATATGTAGCACAATTACTAATTTAGACAAAAGTATTTTTGGAACTGTCTCAATAGTCAAGTGGTAGCAGGGGGCTGACCGCCTGAATATAATGCTTTTTTATAATCGTGTGTCGTAGGTGCTGTTGTACACACACAACATATACACAAATACCTAGAGCCGAAACAAATATCTGTAGACCATACAAATATTTGTTCCGGTGCGGGGCGACTCTTCGAAGCAAACGGCGACGACCGTTTAATCACACCGCTGGGCTAACCGGGTTGTCAAATTCATTAAAAGTTAGTTGAACATTATGGGCTCAGAAACTCATATGTATCACCTATTTTATTTTTTGAATAAGGCAATTAGTATAATGACGAAAACTGAACTTTTATAACTTGTCAGTCAGTTCTTTTATACTACAGCGGTTTACGTGAGATTAATTAATAGCCGCGCCTACACCGAACGCATGCTCGTTCGGTGGGAACGGTAGTTAGAGTTTGGCTTGCGAGCACGAGTTGCGCTTTAGTTGAATAACACGACTATTTTAAACTGCTCGGTCAAACTGATGACGGTGTTGACGCAGACGCGGCTTTTGACGAAATTAGTTAAATAAAAAAGTTTTATAAATCATAAGAAATAGCGTGACTTTTTTAAGGTGCGTATATTTTTACTGTTGATGTAAATTAATTTAAAAAATCGTGATCGGAGCCTTTCCATCCAGCTGTCTATTTTGTGCATCCCTCACCGTGCAATGCGCTTTCCGCCCACTCACTATACGACATTTTTTCATTTATAACTAAATGCTGCTATGTACCTATTTTTTAAAATTTTAGATGTGCTTGTCATTTCACAACATCTACAAAATAAACTATTAATGTGGACATAAAATGTTAAGGACAATATAGATTGGGATATTATAGACTTCACGAATCAAAAGTCAAATCGAACAACTGAGCCTCCTTCATCCGAGCAAAGCGATGTGACTATAGAATTACATATAGGTAAGTATATGTGAATAATAAGACAATTCCTTTCACGCCGAGTCCCTTAACAAGGCAATGTTATTTAAATTTCTTTGGAAGTGTCACACGAATAGTCAATGCGATAGATTTTTTAATTTGAAAAGGTACAAAAACAGGTTTTCTAACTTAAGGAAATTTATTTTTATTTTTAAAGAAAAATGGAAAGAAAAATTTGACTTCAGGCGAGGCTCGAACTCGCGACCTACTGGGAATCTAGTCCAGCCGCTCTTCCAATTGAATATAATATATAATATCAAACAATTATTAAGGAAATTTGTTAAAGTTAGAGCAGGATGTGAAATGTTACAATAACTCTAACAAAAGTCGTGGTGCAACACAGGCTAAGAATTTTTAACAAACCTGTCTAATAAATAATGGGCTGCATCGATACTTATGGCGGTGAATTCAATAAAATATGCAAACATGTAACGAGATATTATTGTTAATCCGTCTGATTTTGAATATTATACAATTGAATGTCAAGGCGTGAGCGATATTTAAACCACACAAATGCCTGTGAAATATTATAATAATGTGATTGATGGACAATCTTTGAAGTTCATAATCATAACGATGTTGTTGCGAAATTGCTTACGAAAGTGTTGACCATAACAAACAACCCATAGATCTTTTACAGACATTACAGTCCCTCCGTCTTAACTTACAAGTATTATCTCTAGTAGAATGATAAAAGAGATGGATGTAATGGTGGTAGAGCTTCAGTGAGGGACGCTTATTTGCCACTTCATGATGTAAAAATATGTTAGGGAAAGCGGTACGTACCATTTTTTTTCCTACGTATTCGAATCTGCTCGATAACGCGTAAAGGTTGTGAGGTACCTATATTAAATTTTACACTGCTGTGCTGAAGCGCGCATGTCCCAGCGGCTGGTGTAGATCATAAGCGATCTACTCGGTTAAGCACTACGGGTGCGGTCGGGTAGTGTGATGGGTGAGCGCTAGTGGCAAATTAAATGCGCGTTTCCGTGCTTCGGAGGGCACGTTAAGCCGTTTGCTATCGATAGATAGCAGTCGTTAGACCTTGTCGGAGGCCTTATGGGCCGTTTGAAAACATCGGACATCGGGTTGGCCACTAACCCACCCACCTCCACCAATCCGCATTGGAGCAGCGTGGTGGAGTGAGCTCCAAGCCTCCCCCTAAAAAGGGGAGAGACTCGTGCCCAGCAGTAAGTCGTATAATTGGTTGCTATTATTATTATTTATTATATACTGTAGTGACACGAAGTTCGCCGCTTAGTGAAGAAAAAGGTAAAGAAGTCAGGTATTGCTGGCAAATCACCCTTATAATCTGTCATTTGTTTGCTGAGAATTTAAATACAACTAAAACCAATCAGCACGCATAGAATCATGTATTGAAACCTGTTTTTCATTTGTATAAGTTTCGATTGTGAAATCTATTTTCCTCCAACCGATGTAAAAATTTAAATATTATTTTGCTATTTAATTGCAACAGGCGATAATAATTTTTCCTCTAACTATCAATACCATGGACTTATAATACCTAAAGTCCATGATCAATACTTAAGCGCTTAATATTATTTTAAGGCGTTCCTGTAATACTGCAATGATGTAGAAATCAAAATTTCTGCTCTGCTCTTCATAGCAGAGATTTTGATTTCTACATTACAGTATACAAGTAATGTCAAAGTAGAGACTCATCAAAATACACTGGTGGTAGAGCTTTAGTGACGGAGCTCGCGGGCGTAGGCACCACAGCATTACCTCTATCTGCCGCCAAATGGTAGTGTTCAGCACAATTGTGTTCCGGTTAGATGGTAATGTATGGCCCGGTAATTACTATCACAGAGACAACCACTTAGGCCTCGGGGCTCGCGCATGTGCACTTTGAGCGTCAGAAGCGTTGAGAACGTCAATGTGAGCTGCATGCTTTTTTGCCAATTCCCTTAGATAAAAAAATATTTTTGAATAATTTCAATCAAATGTTTTTTTTTCATAATTATTATGATTGTTATAAATAAATGTAGAGTATTATTGAAAAAAATATTCTCGAGTAGATAAATTAATCAGTCATTTATTTCAATAAAAACCAGTGCATTAAATTACATAGTGGGCTTAAAACTTAACGGAAAAGCATAATTTAATCCAATATATATTTAACGAAGCCTGTATCTTGGGCTCCTTGAAACCCGTTACCAAACAATTGAAGGGCTTATTTATGTACACATTAGGAGAAATGAACATACTATGCCAGTAAATTAAGATGACAGTAAATCAAATCATAAGTAGGTAAATTCCATATCTAGCTATATAGCGTCGGAGGTCTGGTGTTGTGAGTGGTAATGGGTAGGGACCGCTTTTTGCGCATTAAACTTCACCGCTTACCCGGTCCCGACTGGACAATGTTACTGTAATATAATAACAAGAAGTCAAAATTCTTGATTGTACACCAAATATACACAATTAATTAATAGTATTTCTGCCGGGAAAATAATGAAAATTAAGGTGACGTGTACTTACTAACTAATTAAAATTGCACATTTCATTTCTATTGACTACAATTGCAAAGGAATGGGCAAGTCCATTGAAACTCATGACACAATCACACACAATTGATAAGTCCTTGACCTCAAATCAAATACAAGACCGATAATGATATAGTTGCTTCAGCATAGTTTTTTTTAGAAAAAAAAAGGGAATCATTATTTTACTTCAGACGGGACTTGATCTCGCGACCACTGCACAGGGATCACTAGGTCGGTCGCTTTCCCAACTGAGTTACCCAAGTCCACACATCACTACCAATTTTTTCCTTCATATTATTGCATTGGTGTGGTAATTTTATCGTAAAGTAATAAGAAATAAAAAACCATTTACTTGCCTATATTGTTTTACATTTCTACATTACAACATAGTTGTCATTGAGAGGGGGGGCTGAGTATTCGGTGATTGTCCCCACACCGGCGAAGCCAAGAGAAACCCAGCGAGGGAACAGCGTTTGGTGTGTCTCTGTCTGCTGTGGTGTGGAGACGGCAGGAGATGAGGTGTACGGGTATATCGGCTCTGCACCCTGACCTCAGCTGCTTAACGGTGGTTCCGCCATTTATTGGTAGGGACGTGATGGGGCCGTGGGACTCAGTCGCTTAACGGTGGTTCCGCCATTTATTGGTAGGGACCTGATGGGGCCGTCGGAGAGCGGTTGAGGGTAAAACCCTCTTGTCGCTTGCTCCTTTGGAACCAAACTGTGCACTCATGAACCCCTCTAACCGGGCGTCGTGGGACGGCAGGCCATCGCTTGGAGGCCTACCTGTTGCCCAAATGGCTTCGTAATTGATGAGTTCCGCTCACTACTAGTGTGGTCGAGGGTCCTTCCTTTTGTTGAGTCAGGTCTCGGTGACGGCGGCCGCTGGCGGATGTTATAAGAGGTTGTTCCCGTGACCATGTCCCCGGTGGTGGATGACGTAGGATTACCACCGGGTTTTAATAAGTGAGAGAGCTTAACGCAACATCGTCTGTTTTTCTAAACGGCGGGAGCTCTTGAAAAAAGGTCTACTCTGGAGAATACCAGCGATATTTATTTTGCATCGAGCTTTGTTCAGCTATGCAAATAATTTCGTCACTCCAGCGTGTATCTGGACTTCCTCGGTACCTTCTTCCGAGGTCACTTACCTTACAAGTTGATTAACATTCTTGTAAAGATTGTTGTGTTTAATTTGATTGAAAAAAAAAACGCGAATCCTGAGCGCGTTCCATTGTTACTGGATAAAGTGAGATAAAAAATAATTAATTATCTACAACAAATTGAGACTTGGAATGCGTCAATACATTGGCGTTTTTCTTCAATTGCATTGTTTCTCTCTATACGATAATTTTGTATTCTTTTATTCTAGCATGTCTTTTTTATTGGATGTAAGTGGCTAATCGAGACGGCCTTATCATCTTTACTTCATTGGGGAAGTGGCGAATGGCTCTCAGCCTTACGAATAAGTTGTTACATAAATAATAAATAATCTTTATTTCAATATCAAAATCTTTCATGACACAAATAGGCTAGAGTCCCCTTTTAAGCATTGTAAATGCCTGTGCCAGAGGGCTCACATAGAAGTGTAATCAGTGATAAAAGTGACACCATCACTTTGACATATAACAATAGTTAGGTATCGTTACTTTTTTTTTTTTTTTATGTAATTGAAGTGGCAAACAAGCATGCAGTTCACATTGATGTTAAGTGATGACTGCAGCCTATAGACACCCACACAAAGACCAAGGTCAAAATGCAAATGCGTTACCACTCCTGAGGCCTAAGGTGTTATGCCTCTGTGCCGGAAATTACAGGGCCGTACATTATCACCTGACCGGAACACGATAGTGCTGAACACTACCATTTAGCGGCAAGTAAATCAGGTAATGCGGTGGTGCCTTCGCCCGCGAGCTCCGTCACTGGAGCTCTACCACCAGTAAAAACTTGTCAAAAGTTGTTTATAATTCAGTAGCAGTTGCTAAGTACATTGTCTGTCAATTTATCAGTGCCGATCTTTATATTTTTTTGAGTGTTAAGTGTTGGCATGATTAGTGAAATTAAAAATGTCAAGCCCATATCAATGAGTCGTGGTGGTATTTTTTTCGTTGCTTGTATGAGAGTAAGTTGTCTATATCCTATCTTCTAATCTTCTTCTTTCTATATCGTATAAATAAAAATCAGTTGCTGTTCGTCAGTCTCGCTAAAACTCGAGAACGGGTGGACCGATTTGGCTAATTTTGGTTTTGAATGATTTCTGGAAGTCCAGGGAAGGTTTAAAAGGTAAGAAAATATGAAGAAATTGAAGGGAAATAGTAAAAACTACAATTTTATTTTCCCATACAAATAGTCCGTATCTATCAAACCTTTGACACATTATTTCATTCTGAGGCAATACGAAGTTTGCCGGGTCAGCTAGTAGTTACTAATTCGTTGTGTCAGCAAATATTTTTTTATTTATAGGTTACAGGAAAACCTAAAGACTATGGTATATTTGGTAAAACTGGACATCTCTCACTTCGGAGTCCGATTTGCACAACGCTACTTTTTTATGTCCAACTTAGAAAGATCGTCAAACACAGATAGGTAAGTCTAGCAGTGTACCGCAGGTCCATACAGTTTTAAATGTGTATGATGCATATCAATCGTTACAATCTTTAGTTTAAATTGGTGCTTAAAGCGAGTGAAAAGTGAGTAAATCATTGCAAGGAAGTAGTGAAGGTAGGCCAATATTATTTAATAACTGAGTAACATTTGATATGTTCTTAGGTTTTCGCGAGCTACGATCAATGAAATAAAAAATATTTTTACTGATTTATCTCAATCAATCCGATATTTCGGTCGCTTTTCAGCTTCCGTCGTCCCGGGCAGACTAGTTGTAACGATTCAATTTGATATCAATTTAGCACATATTTTAAATGCAAGTTTCTATTACCTACTGACAAGATATACTACTACGCTGGGGTCCTGGGTTCGATTCCCGGGTAGGGGGTTATCAGAGATAATGGTGTAAAGTCCGTTATCTGTGGTTCCATTGGGATTTTCCCATTTTCTGGAAATTTCCCAGTGCCTCGAAGTTTGGTAATGTGCCCGGAGATGTCAACAGGCTCGCCATCTGTTACATGGGCCAAAACGTAATCGGCAAATCGTGGGTGTTTGCATGTATGCTTGAGTGCATGCATTTACCTCTGCATACCCCTTTGGAGATTACAGGCGTGAACTGACAAGTTTTAGCTTAATTTGTTCAGCAAGAGTCCGAGGTGAATTGGCTAGTAATGGTTCATCTAAATATTGTTTGGCGTGCTTTGCTCAACAATTTCAAGCGCTACCACGTGCTTTGTGGCTATTTTTGTTCTGTGGCTAACCCATGAATAAATGCGTAGAGGCGTGTTTTGAATGTCTATATTTAAACCACTAAATCCACGCACAATCATGCGTTAACTCGAATCAGTGATTCAGATCTTAAGAAGCAGGTATTACCACAATATTATTACGCACTTCTCATAGGTAATACCTATATTATCTATTATTTTATAATATGTAATTATGTATAAATAATGCGAATATGATACTACCTGTTCTGATAAAATCACTAACACGATTTTGTTAGAATTTTATGCAAAGATAGACTATATCTTGGGAAAGGATTTGGTTACCTTTTATTGCGAAAAAAGTCTTGAAAGGGTTGAAATAGGACATGAATAGTTTATGTGCCAGTTCGTCATTGCTAAAAAAAAGCACGAAACTTTAAATTTAGATACTGGAACTAGACCAAATATTGGTTCTAGGGCTTTCAAAATTTCGTATTACATGGGGATAAAATAAGGGATAAAAGTTCGTAATGAAGTCCAAACACATCTATGTTTAGGTATGGGTATATACATATATTATATCTATCGAAAACATGAACTTATGTTTTTTTTTTATATCTGAAGGTTGACAGACAAGCAAACGGGCCACCTGATGGAAAGTGGTCACCGTCGCCTATGAACATATGCAACACCAGGGGAGTTGCCAACGCGCTGCCAGCCCTGAAGGACTCTTTTGACGCTATTTTTGTATGTGTAAAAATACATTGGAATCGGTTGCGCCACTAGGCTGTATTAGCCTAGTGGCACAACCGATTATGGTGTCAATGTGATCAAGCGGCCAGTTTCCGAATAGTGCATAAGTATAAATAAAAAATAATCGTTGGTATTGCAAGTAATTATTCCTATTAGGGAAATTAATCGTGTAGTGATGCAAATGATAAGTGTTTAGCAGTCATGAGATGGGTCTGGCATAATTAATCGTGCAACTAGTACTATCGTGATATCGTGATGCGTCAGAATAATAAAGATACGAATACTAAATCCGGTAACATTTTCACAATCAATTGGTATTTTGAATCATGGCATCAAGAAAAACGGAACGTTTACCCTATTTTTCCTGTAGGCCGTAGGCCGTAGGGCGTAGGAGCGAAATATTAGTGTAAGTAAACATTAGTATCGTGTATAAATGATACACGATTCGCCAGTGACATTTTTGAGTAGCATGGATATTGACGTGTCTATTTTTAACTGTAGGCTCAAACAACCCTTTGGTATACATCTGCGTGGTTTTTCAAGGCTTAGTTCTGGTAAACTCAAATTTAGCAAAAAATATATATTATTAGTCACGCCGACAAAATCGTAAAACAAAATCTTTAAAAAACGCGTTTTAGGCTTAGTATGCTCTTACCGCCCCCTCTACACTTACAGTGGGATGTTTTTCGCGTGTACCTGATGATGTATCGTACGTAAGAAAGGTCTCTAAGTAAATAATGTGGATCTGTGAAAACTGTTGTGTTTATTGGTAGACTTCCAGTGTCAGAGCTCGAAGACGTAATTATAACGACATTACATAATCTATCTGCCGCCAATTGGTAGTGCTCAGCACTATTGTGTTCCGGTCATGTGGTTATGTACGCCCAGTAATTTCCGGCACAGAGGCATAACACCTTAGGCCTCAGGAGTGGTAACGCATCTGCATTTTGACCTTTGGTCTTTGTGATAGGCTGCAGTCATCACTTAACATCAATGTGAACTGCATGCTTGTTTGCCACTACCATTAAAAAAAAACGAAGGCGTTCCGGTTAGCTGGTGATGTATGGCGCCGTTAACACTGTGACAAAGACAAAATAACTAAGGCTTCAAGTGTGCACTCATCTCCATTGACCACGGAATAGACACTTTTTTTTATAGGTACCGTGATTTCGATTTTCACAGATCCACATTATTTACTTAGAGACCTTTCTTACGTACGATACAACATCAGGTACACACGAAAAACATCCCACTGTAAGTGTAGAGGGGGCGGTAAGAGCATACTAAGCCTAAAACGCCTTTTGATTTTTGTCTATTTGTCTATAGGATGCAGTCATCGCCACCTTTCATGTGAACTGCATGCTTGTTTCCACCGTTATATAAAAAAAGAAGATCTTTTGTGAAATATGAAGGCGTAATATTCAAGTGTATCAGTGTATATCTTGACGATCCGGTTAGTCCAGCGGTGTGAGATGACCGTTTGATTCGAAGGTTCGCGGGTTCGATCCCCGCACCGGGTCAAATATTTGTATAGCCTACAGATATTTGTTTCGGGTCTGGGTGTTTGTGTATGTGTTGTATGTGTACAACGGCACCCAGGACACAGGTTTATAAAATACGCTTACACATTCACAGCCCACCTGCTGTGGGGCTGTGAATGTACAAGCGTATTTTTTTTTATATTTAATATCTCTCCTTTCCCCTCCGCTCCCTTTCTGTCAGCTATTGGATGTGTGAAAATTAAATGTGTAAATCTTCTACATATCACGAAAAATTTAAATTTAGTATATTTTACACAGAAGAAAGTTACCGTTCCATACTTTTCTGGGTATCCAAGTATTTAAATTATGAAAATAACATCTCTTCAAATTGTAAAATAAGCAGTCGTTCCTAAAACAGGCGAGCTTTGGCTTTCCAGAAATTATGATACATGAGATTGTCTAAAACTAAGGTAAGGTTACAAGCTTAATGAAACTACATATGTTATATATACGTTATTTCAAAGCTGCATTACGTGATTAAAATTATTATTACAGCATTGGCTTTATGCATATTCAGTAGTTACAGGTATTACACAGGTACATACTTGGGTATTTCTTATTCGGAATACATGTTTCCGAATAAGTAAATAACTAGTAGGTAAGTAGGTACATCTAGCAGTTCGTAGAACAAGACTTAAGATTTCCGTAGCAAGTTGTACCACAAGGTGATAGAAGCTTCAGTTTGCTTTCAGTACTTTTTTGTCTGTCAGTTTGCTTCTCTGTCTTTTTATAAAAAAACACTTAAATACACTTAATAAATCTCGTAAATATGTTGTACGATACTCCATACTAATCTTCACGGTCAGGCACGGATTTTACACACACTGTATATCGTATGTATGTATGTCGTGGCTATATCGGAAAACTAGCTGTGAAGCTCTCAATAGGAAAAAAATTCCCCGATTCTGAAACATTCTTCTTTGGTGCTCCGCTCCTATTAGTTTTAGCGTGATGATATATAGACTAAAGCCTTCCTCGATAAATGGACTATCTAACACTGAAAGAATTTTTCAAATCGGACCAAGAGTGTCTGAGATTAGCGCGTTCAAACAAACAAACAAACTCTTCAGCTTTATAATATTAGCAAATAACATGTTCGTTTTCTTTAGACTGTGATATTAGTTTAGATTATACATATATATATATATATATTAGTTTAGATTATACATATATATATATATTAGTTTAGATTGTACATATCACGAAATAATCAACTATTTCCTGAAATGATCGTATATTTCATGTTGTGAGCAATTTTATGGTAGGGCCAGTAGATATAAATTGTTTTTTAAATATCTATTAAGACAAGTTAACCCACACTGACGATAAGTTAAAATAAAAATTGGCGCAACACATTACTTGCGCAAAACGCGTGGTTTATGGCCAGCATTAACAACGTGGGTATACAACTGCCATGACGAATCTGGGAAAGCGAGAAACGATCAGCAGATAGATTACCTAAAATACGATGTGAGTCAAATCTACGATGAAGCATTCGGTTTTATCGACACCTTTTTTGACTGTGATGAATAATTTGGGAATAAACAATTTTTCCCCCATCTGTGATTCTTCTAACGCTATTTAATTGGAAGCTTTATTTATAAAAAAAGACTCGTAAATAGATAATTACAATAGAAGAAAGGTCTTTTTCTCAATAACACCAACTTATTGTACGATTCTCAACTGAATAACACGCGCGAGGGCGCGACTTCAGTGCAGGTTCATATTCAGTCACGCAAAAAAGATAAAAAATCATCAAATAACTAACCACCAAATCAGAAACTAGAAACCAAAATCAGATCGTTCTTTTTATTTTTGAAAATATTAATTTTTATACAAAATTATCGCTATGGATGTAGGTGGTTGCCGGTGTATATAATCACTAACTTCTACACACGCGGATAGTAACCACATAATTAAGTTAACAGGTAATGAAAATGTCATAAAATTGAACTGTAAATAAATGCGTTCATGAAAATCCAAAACACATTAAATTTTGTGTATACATATAACAGGATTTGACAGATCATTGCAATTGGTGTCGATTACTGTTGAAGCGACACCATTTTGTGCCGTCAATTCTACGCGTTTTTAGCACTTCTATTGTCTTGTTATTTAAATTTCTGTGGAAATATTAATTGCTTGTCACTTTCGTGACATTAAAATTAAGAAAAACAAAGCAATCATCACCCAAACGGAAACGAGAATCAAAGAGAATATAACCGTTGCGTTGAACAAACGGAAGTCCATATGAACATCAAAACGTGAGACTTAGAATAGTACCTACCCGACAAAAATAACATAATTCATACTATCATAAAAATTAGATATGAATTTAACTTTATTTCTATCACGTTGGTATTGTGCTGAGCCCACCAATTTGGCAAGATTCATACAATTTTTTTGTATGGAGTCGCACTAGACCGTCCAGAATGTGAACGTAGGCGAGTGGATGGAGACTGACGACTTTAACCGTTCTAAAACCCATGAATCATCCACAAAGGCGATTAGATTTGGTAATGAATGAAATAGAGCAACATATAAAGGTCATTGTAATTCTGTCCTTATGTAGATTATTTACTGACTCAACAGTAATGGCAGGTTACTGCTGCTACGCTGGCAATGTTTTTTTTTTTAAAGTTTGACTGTGCCACCATCGTAGTTTGGTAATGTGCTCATTGCGGGCTTATCCCCACTAGTTTGATTCATTAGTTTGATTGTCGAACTAGTGAGATTTTTTTTTCTCATTTGTCTCTTGTTGGTTGGGCGTGATGGAGACCATGGGCGCCCCCGATTAAAGCCAAATTTGGTCGAAGCGTGCGGCGGGCGGTCTCCGCTCACCCGCTGCATGTTTTTTTCTGACAATAGAACAAATAAGAAAAAAAATCTCATTAGTTCGACGGTCGAACAGATGAGAAAAAAAAATCTCAATAGTTGGACGACCGAACTAATGGGAAGAAAGGGAATTGCAACTCCTGGGTTCTAAGTTGTAGAATTTCGGCACCAGAAGTTAGCGGGACTTTACCACCTGGTCGGAACATGATAGCGCTGAACACTACCATTATGAGGCAAGTACTCGTAGAATAGGTCATGCGGTGGTGCCTACGCCCTCGCGCTCCGCCACTCGAGCAGGCTCTACTACCAGTAAACTAACTGCCTAAATAGTAATAGCAGGCTACTACGATGAAATCCTAGGTTCGATTCCCGGGTCGAAGGGAAGTGCTATTGGGATTTCGCCACTCTCGGAGTACGGTAATGTGCCGGAAGATACCTATCAATATTCTCGCCGCTTATAATGTGGGACAAAACTTAAGAGACGAATAGTGTGAAACCTCTGACTACACCGGTAAGGATGATGATGTTATTATGAGAGAATAAAAAAATCGCCGTATTTTGGAAATAAATGTGAAAGAAAAGAGACATTCTTAGAGCCGATTTCACCGTTTGCTCTAAGAAGTGAGTTTAATAAAGCGCGTTAACTGAGTTTAAAATTTGCATCCAATTTCAGCTTCAGAACACGTTTAAGACCGTAAAACACGTTTTAAACCGGCTTTCAAATGTCTCACCGTCTATCCTGATGGTATAAGGGGTGATGATGCATGAGTCATTTGTTATCAGTTTGAATGCTAATGTATGTAGTACTTATCGTATGATTCAACAACATGTCCTCGAATGGTGACACAATGCATAGTGCGTGCTTAAAATGTAGTGCACTAGGTACTGTCACAGTCTAAGAAAGGACTAAAGGCGCGGGCCTACCGCGACCCTAATGATATACTGTGTTGTGTTCTTGTAGCATTGTGTTGTGATAATTATATTAGTGAGTCATCTGAGATAATATTATTAATAAGTATATACTATTAAATATTACTTCGCTTACTCTACAGCTCGATAGCACGAACGTTATTTAATTTGAACATTCATAATGTGAATACACTTTAAAAATATTATCTATGAATGAGAAGTATGTCATGGAAGGCAATATTTATAAATATGCCAAATTAGAGCGTTTATATTTTGTCAATTGAATAGATAAATATTAATCAAAAGAAGGTAATGCGACATTAAATTAAAATTATTATACGCTGAAATATTCCAGGTGTGCTTGCAAAAATAAAACTGAATAAACCCCTATGTTTAGTCACATAACACTTTTGAATATTGTAACTTATTTAACACTCTGTATCTTTTATGAAATTTTGTTTTTTACAAAATAGATTTGGTTCTGAGAATCTCAAATACTTAATAAAATAATCTACAGCCATGTTCCCTGCGCGTGCTTTGCTCTACACTAGATTTTGATACATAAAACTTTGCTTTAAATTGATGCTATTATTTTTGCAAAAAAAAATAAACATTCAATCCTCCAAACAACACGGTACACATAAAACAGAGTTTACTAGTATTTGATTTATTTTTAGGGCTTCGTCACATATTTGGTTTTCATTTGTAAAAATATTTATACGAGTTATTAGAATATAACATTTTGTAAATATTTTGACGACGGTGAGGTCAAAATTGCTGTTCGTCATTATGCCATACCGTTAATTGGACTGTAACCGCAATCAAGAATAACGGAATCAATGTACGTAATTCCGATAACAGTTTTGGCAAACAACGCATAACCTACCTTCTGCTACTTACCCTGTGAATATTATTTCTTTGCTCTGAATGGATATGAAGTAACATTTCATGAGTGTCGCGGAGAATTTGAAAGAAAGAAAAAAAAAGTATTTATTTTCTGACCCAACATTTACATACTAATGAAAAAAAAGACTAGAGAAACTAGACCTAAAGGTATGGTTATGTGAAACCAAGAACAACGGCACTTATCTCAGCTAATTGTTGCAGCAAATGCTATAACGCTGATGTGTTACTTACAATAATAATTATGATGGGCCATGTATATGACAAATCTCACGAACAACAAGATAAGCAAATACGAACAATCAACATACAGCAAATCACGAATAAAAAAACCGAGAAAGAGAAACGTACAAAAAAAAATAGTAATAAATTTAATAGTATATTAGTATTAATTTAAACATAGTTATGTAAATAACCTATTGCATTACCAGAATAAAAAAATGACATATACAAAATAATGCTAATTTTAATGATATTCGTATCAACAGAAGTGTAAGAATGTATAACTAATAACTGCGTTATAATAAATTCATAAAATTATCATGTTACTAAACTCACAAATAAATTATAGCAGTCAATAATGAAAGTAACACATTATTTTGCTATTTTCATGTGTAGGTAGGAATATAACGTAATATACTATTTTTAATCGACTTCTGCTGTTGATGTTGCGATGCCAAACATGTTTGTTTAATCAATTGTAACGTTTGATAACCTATATTATGTCACAATTTTTATAAAAAAACTGTTTTATGTCACATATGGGACAACCCATTGTCCCATATGTGACATAAAACAGTTTTTTTAGAGAAGAGGAACTTCGTTCCAATCGTGTCTCCCAAGACACGATTGGAACGAAGTTCCTCTTCAACATCTAATGAATCACTTTCACAATCCATTGTTTATTTTTAAAAATATTAATGTATGTATGTATGTATCTTCACGCCAGGTCCCTAACGGGGTAGGCAGAGAGTGTAGAGCGCCAGATATCCCGGTTCTGACAAACCTCTCGTGCCTCATCTACTTTCATCATTCTCTTCATACATGCACGCCGATTCCTAAGACTTTTGATCCCACCATCAGACAGAACTCGACCTATTTGGTCATGGTAGGTCAGTCTTGGTCTTCCTGGGCCTCTGCAACCATCCACATTCGCATTCGCATTCGCATAAAAATATTAAAAATAACTAAAACTACACATACACACACTGCAGACGCGTGGCTTGTCACGTCAGAGAGAGAGAGAGGGAGAACGAATAAGTCGAATCCTATACTCGACTTGCCCCCCTCCGAGCGCTACGCACTATAGCAAAAGTGTCGTGAGGATTTTTTGGTGACGCTCGCCTAGCCCCCTTAGCCGCGCGATAAGGAACTTCGTTCCAAAAAGAATCATAAACCGAGCTGCGGTAAACCAGACAAAAACCAAGGGAAACAAACCACGAGGAGTCATTTGTATTCGGTTCTTAATGATCATTAAACTTTTTGTACTGCTCTAACAATTTAACTCGAGTAGTCTCCGTTTTTGGAGGTATAAGTCGCAATATTCAATTTCATTAGCATTGACTAGTCACCTCGTGACAGTGTACTTACCATTGCATAATTAACTTGCATGCCATATCTTGCCGATGAATACCTGGTAAAAACTTACCTGAAACAAGTTAAAAAATATATTTTAGGGTCAAGTGAACTAGTACTAAGTACCGTTGGTAGAACTCCAGTATATCTGATTCTATGAGCACTTCCAGTAAGTCTACGAGTACATTTTGGGTGCACAACCTCACCACTAATCGATAAATGTGTAATCTACATCTACATATTAAACCGAAACAATTTTACATTGTATAATGATTTAACAATTTGTTTCCATCACGAATGTTATGTTCGCTTTTAGTATAAGAATATCCGTTTTTTTTTTTATTTTGACGCAATATAACTATAATATATAATCTGCATGCTTCGCTGCTATTGTTATAGTACCATTTAACATCATATCTCCCGGAAAATGTATAACGCAATTTGTCTGATACAAGATTAAGATTTTAGCTAAACACTTCAGTGTTTTGTGTGTAACAAAAAACACATCTGAAATTAAAATTTAAACGTTATTGTGTAGATACATAAATAATGAAGTACCGAACCGGCACTCAATACAAAATCATCATAAAAAGTTTGCGTATACAACCTAAGACGTCCACTGAATTAGACACATAGTCAACACGGGCCACCGGCCGCGGCGGACTGGAGGGGAGTACCCATAGCGTTTATTACCGATGCAAAATTGTCTATCATTTTTTGCAGGGGGGAAATGCGTGCGACATGCACACACAAAAATCGTCTATTACTACGAAACTCACACCTTTTTACCTAGCTGGTAAAAGGATTACTTCACTAGTAATGGTGAAATTTCTTATGAAATAGTACTCTTCTACTACTTCACTACGTAGCAGTGAATTGATAGTGAAATCAATATTTGACAATTACAAAATATCAGCCATGAAATCGAGTCATAGCAGAAGAATAATGTTATTTGGATTTTTTTATATCACAAAAGGTTGACAGACAAGCATACGGGCTACCTGATTGGGTGTGGTCACCAAAGTCTATGAATATTTATAACACAATGGAAGTTGCCAAAGTGCTGTCAGCTCTGAAGGATTTTTTTGAAGCCTTTTTAGTAGAAGAAGCACCGGAGGTGTGTAAGGACCGAGATATATGGCGCTCCACACTCTGTGCCTAGCCCATAAGGTATATGGCGTGAAGATGCACACGTATATTTTTTCAGTTTATACTAAAAACTATGGGCGTGTAGAAATCATATTTGCGGATTTTCTCGCGTATACTCCCAACTTCTCTTACCATAAAGGAGTAGTAGTATACGGTTTCTGCGGTTACGGTTACGGATTTCTAACTATTGCTCACATTGTTTTGTAATGTATAAAGCTCGCAAAACCCTGCGAAAACGTTAACTATAGCCACAGTATAAGTACATACAGTAGTTTATCGCCTTTGAAGTTTTGCAATATGCCGCCTTCAGCCATAAAAACGAAAATTCATTAAGGTTGTCACGTTTTTGGTTTTTATTTACGTTGTTGTAACGCGTCAGTTTACGTTGAACAAATATAAAAATCCTATAATATACTATAAATATCTCAACCTATCAACAATTTACCAGTCTATCATCAATCTACCAGTATCCCAGTTGCCCAACTGGTACAATACAAATAAAATAAAATAACTGCAGCACTCAGACGGGCTGGAAACAGTTCATCAACATTTCGACCAAGGCCTTTCAAAATGCGCACGACCTTCAGCAATGAAAAAACCGCCGAAGAAGCTTGTAAAGCCCCCTTTAGGTATAGTAGTTTTCCTTTTAATTTCGTTACTATACTACTTCTGTAATTTTTGTTTTTATATTACGGTAGGGGCAGTTCAAATTCATGTTAAGTGATGACTGTAGCCTATAGACACCCACACAAAGACCGAGGTCAAAATGCAGATGCGTTACCACTTGAGGCCTAAGGTTAAAATTAAAATTACAGGGCCGTAGATTACCACCTGACCGGGACACGATACTACTGAACACTACCATTTAGCGCCAAGTATATTAGGTAATGCGGTGGTCGCTACGCCCGCGACCTCCGTCACTGGAACTCTACCACCAGTTTTTTGTTATTAAACTCCGGCAGCGTGCACGAAAAAGTGTCAAGTCCCGTCGGAGTAAAGCGTGCAAGCGAGAACGTGGAACAAGCTATAGAGCGTTCGGCTAGTGTCGCATCTTTTTCATAAGACGTAAAATTATCGTTCGTAAACCGACTTAACAGACAATTTAGCTCAGAGACATTTATGTTTTCACACATAAATGTCTCTGAGCTAAATTGCAGTCAAACGGTCGGATGGACGGAAAGTATAAGGATTCCCTACGGAACCTTAAAAAGTTCTAAAGGAGATGTTGCATAAATGTATGGACCTCCGGCCATGTATTGTACTCAATATCATCAAACAGGCAAAATCAATATAAAAACGTTTTTATACTGCATATTTTCACTTATTTAGCTTTGCTTGCTGTTACAAAACATTATTTGCAGTTAGAATTGCAACTCAAAACCAACATAGCGAATATGGCGGGCGATGTCATTTTGACATTTTCATTTTTTAAATTGTATTTTGATTATATAGTACTTGGAGAAAAAAGCAATATTTTCTAAATACTATCACAATCGATTGATCCCAAGTGTCGGCTGTATCGCCGCCATGTTTAACATAGTTGAAAATGATAAAATCGTTTGAATTAAATGTGGTTGTAACTCTAAAATATATTCTTGAATAAATGAATAGTATTTTTTTCGGATTCTTCTTTAATTTACCCATTTTTTGAGGACGTGTACGAACCAGAGCCGAGCTCGCAACATCTCCTTTTATTGTTCTAAGGTCACGCTGAATTTCGATACAGTTCATGAGTTCGCGTACATTATTACATCTTATACTATTGTACAACAAAAGCTCGTTACGATAAATTCAGCAACCGTGACGCAAGCAATGCATTGTGTGTAAATTTGGCACACAAAACACTTGCTAATTGCTAAGGTCGTTTTTATCTCGGAAATCTATTGTTTCATTAAAAATGCAATGTTGGTACTTTACCGATAAATCTAAACCAATACACATTCTCCAGTGTGGGCTTTCCGCTGCAATTAAAATAAATGATCAATGCCAACGAGTGTATATACGAGAAAACTACAAAATTTCCATTACTGAATAATCGGTTGTTGTTTAGTCAATTTGTTTTAAAAAGGTAATCTTTGAAATTAGAATGCATTTTGACATGCCTAGTCAATAACGGCTGGTTCCCAATATTGTTTATAGGTATGTTTATGATCCCAATAATAAATGTTTTCGATCACGGATCACCACACCATTTGAAATACGTCCACAGCTGGACAAGGCCTTTCCCAAACACGCCCACATCAGTGTTGTGCATCATTATGGGAGAATATGCCATAATCATATTTTTACTGGTAGAGCTCCAGTGATGGAGCTCGCGGGTGTAGGTACCACCGCATTGCCTAATTTTCTTGCCGCTAAATGGTAGTGTTCAGCACTATGGTGGTCCAGTCAGGTGCTATGGTACAGTTCTGTAATTTCCGGCACAGAAGCATAAGGCCTTAGGCCTCAGGAGTAACAATGCATCTGCATTTTGACCTCTGGTCATTGTGTTAGTGTCTATAGGCTGCAATCATCACTTTACATCAATGTGAACTGCATGCTTGTTTGCCACTATTATCTATCTTTATATTATTATATAAAATATTATTATTATATAAAAATCAATTTCTGTTCGTTAGTCTCACTAAAACTCGAGAACAGCTTTACCGATTTGGCTAATTTTGCTTTTGAATTATTTCTGGAAGCCCAGGGAAGGTTTTAAAGGTAAAAAAATATGAAGAAATACTCCGTATAAATCAAACCTTTGACACATTATTTCATTCGGAGGCAATACGAAGTTTACCGGGTCAACATAAATGAAAAAATCGCGGATCGTACTAATCTAAATAGCAAAAGATATCTGGACCGATCAGCTGTCAGTGTCCTAAATAATAACAAACAGAAAATTAATTTGTGGATTTGTTTAATGTATGGATACTGGCAAAGAAGCGTGCAGTTCACATTGATGGGAATTGATTACTGCAGTCTTTTTAGGGTAGATGTCTCTATATAGCTCTATAGAGACATCAGCACAAAAACCGAAGGTCAAAATGCGTTGCCAACCCTGAGGTCTAAGTTGTTGGAGAAAGTTATTAAACTTTACTATTACTACCATCTAACCAGAACACGATAGTGCAGCTACAATTTGTCGGCTGATAAATTAAGTGGTGCCTACTCCTGCAAACTCCGACACTGGAGCTCTACCTGCAATAAAAAACAGTTTTGTTATTGGAACACCTTTTTTGCCAAACGGATCGAAGTATCCATCGCAGGTTATCAAAAATGGATAACGATCACATATTGAGTCCAGCAGTAGGTACCTAATAATAACATAATAATTTAAGGTACCTTATCTATATATATATAAAATCAATGCCACTTTTCGTTTTAATTTTTATAACTCAAGAACGGGCTCACCTATCCAAACCAAATGTTTAGGCTTTGTTCGTATTTTAATAGATGATTTATGAAGTTTGCACAAAATCGACGACCCAGTTAGTCCAGCGGTGTGAGATGACCGCTTGATACGAAGGGTCGCGGGTTCGATCCCCGCACCGGGACAAATATTTGTATGGCCTACAGATATTTGTTTCGGGTCTGGGTGTTTGTGTATGTGTTGTATGTGTACAACGGCACCCACGACACAAGTTTATACCTACTGTGGGCTGTGAGTGTAAGCGTATTTTTATTTATCGGTAGAGCGGTTCTTTATTTAATCTATTTTTTGTAACAAATGAATTCAATAAATGGCGGATCATTTTGTAAATGGGTAGGAGGCTATATTTTATTATGATAGCAGTAATGTAGGTAACATTGCACCCGTGCAAAGCCGGGGCGACCGCTAGTACAATATAATTCGATGCCATATTTTTATTTTTCGCAATAACACATAGTGAATTTAGAAATTAAAAAAAAAACTGCAAAGAAAAAAATTACTGATTTTCTTTCAATGTTTTCTTTAATTTTAGGTCATTATTTTCGCGGCAATAAGTATACTTACTTCATACAATTTCAGTTTTTACCATGAAACACATTTATGCCCATTTCTAGCTTATTAAATTTAATTCATGCGTTTATGCTAGGAAACTGGATCGAATAATCGATATAAATTTATTTTAATCATTTTATCCAGAAGCAATAATTTTCCAGTAGTAGCTTCTTTGTTTTATAGTTACTACAATAATTATAGTGAATGCACTACTAACCTTTAGATATAGCCCGCAGACCTTGTGTTCGCATAAGCAACGAAGATTGTTTGATATGAAGAATAACGAGGTTAATGACTGTTACAAGATAGGGGCCAAAATTTGAGACGATTTTGATGCAAATTGTAGTTTTGGGTATCGGGATATGACGACCATAGTATACCACCCATTCGTGGAGGAGAATTCTGTCGCTACCTACCTTATTGTTAATGGCAGTAATTGAAAGACTTGATAAATACTTAATTCTGTATAGTTGGTTACTGAACTTAAACGATACGATAATTGTTTGATAATGAAGCACGCACGGTTTTCTTGCCATAACCGATCGCGAACTCTGTTGTATGCAATGATTTTATTTATAAGCTCATTGGTTGTATGACGAAGGAAGCCGCGCGTTGACGCTAAAACTGCTTAGGCAGTTAACAAATGTGCGGTTGTACCACTTGTACCGCTCAGTAGTAATGTGGTTGTGTGAAAGCACTGTAACGGTAGATTGAGGTTTTTCCTCACTGCTGTTAGCAATATCAATATTTATCTGTAACGTTATGGCCAATTAAAAGAAAGTCTACCAAAACCCGCCGGTGGAGTTTTGCTCATTTCACCTTAAGTTAACTGTGAGTCATTTGTTTAGAGAGTTATGTAGGGTAATGCTCCTTCAGAGAAAGTAAAAAAAAAATAGAAAAAGGTGTGGTGACAAACGTCGTCTAGGAGTGTGATACGAGACTTCGAATAGAGTAACACCGAATACCACGTCCCCGTAAGTACCTCAATGAAAATAAAAGGTGAATTCCAATAGTGTAACTCGTGTGTCATCTTGCGTCGTAATAACTACAGTATTTATTCACTCATAAGTAATGTGTGCATGTGTGCAGTTCACATTAGTGACGAGTGAACACCGCAGTCCAAAACATCTAAACGTGTCTACGAACACCGCCTCTGCAACTGCAATATCACTGCCAATTATAATTGGATTCTTTTTTTTTTTTTTTTTTTTTTTTTTATATAATTGAAGTGGCAAACAAGCATGCAGTTCACATTGATGTTAAGTGATGACTGCAGCCTATAGACACCCACACAAAGACCAAGGTCAAAATGCAAATGCGTTACCACTCCTGAGGCCTAAGGTGTTAAGCCTCTGTGCCGGAAATTACAGGGCCGTACATTACCACCTGACCGGAACACGATAGTGCTGAACACTACCATTTAGCGGCAAGTAAATCAGGTAATGTGGTGGTGCCTATGCCCGCGAGCTCCGTCACTGGAGCTCTACCACCAGTAATTGTTCATCAACAAATTTTGTAAACTCCACTTAAATTCTAAGAGGTTATTTTTGTTTAGGCGTTTATTTGTGAGCTTTGTTTTGTGTGTGTCACAGCTTTATAGATGTTGCCAAAATTAATCACTGATTCTTATCTATGATCGTGTAAGGCGTTATCAATAAGCCCCTGAGATTGACTCAATGTATCATTCTTATATACAGATACATAACGGTTTTTCTGAACGAGCCCATTCACTCTGATAGCAGTATAAGCTACACGTCGAGTCAAAGCATCGTATAAGTCAGTCGACTGCGCGTGCGCATCCAGTAGGCATCTAATCTTGGTACGGGAGTGCTTGTTCTTTCTCACTTAAATAATGACGATCTAGTCAAAACATTCAAGTATCGAAACGAAGAAGTACCTGATATGTGTTTGAGTTAGTGAATGTGATTGTTTTAAAAATTGAAGATTACAATCAAATACACAAATCAAGGTGAGAATCGTGAATATTCTTTTGATTTAAACATTGTAGTGTATCTTATGACGCTTTGCGAAATATTTCAAGAAGCTGCATTTTTAATCAAACAGTGTTATCATATCTTCACACAACAATAATAATAATAATTAATTAATAATAATAATTAATTTTAATTGATAGGAACGGAAATACCCGTATGAATATTTGATTAGAGGTAGAACTCCAATGACGGAGCTCGCGGGCGTCCACACCACCGCATTACCTATAATACCTGCCGCTAAATGGTAGTGTTCAGCACTATCGGGTACCAGACAGGTGCTAATGTACAGCCATGTAATTTCTGGCACAGAGGCATAACATCATAGGCCTCAGGAGTGGTAACGCATCTGCATTTTGACCTTGGTCTTTGTGTGGATGACTTCAGCCTATAGACACTATAGGCTGAAGTCATCACTTAACATCAATGTGAACTGCATGCTTGTTTGCTACTTCCATTACATAAAAGACATGCAAGATTAATCAGCGCAAAAACTAAAGACGTTGAAAGTAAAGATATTCAATTAGTAAGTTTGATTCCGCTGCATACTATTATGTTTAGTTGAATAAACAATAACATTTAGGGTTGTCGGGAAATGCCACACAGAGAATTTCACCTATTCCCCACTGGATCTGTAAAGTTAACCTATACCTACAAACCAATTGAATCGATAAAAAATAACTTTTACAATCTTGTAGAACTAAGATGCGTACAAAACTTTATCACCTACTATTTTTTTTTTACGTTGTTACTCGTATCATTTGGAAGAATATAAAATACAAACATTATTTAAATAGATCCCAGCCATGATTATGATTTCATACAGACCTACATTATTTTAATTTTTCTCCATGCATAGGTATAGGTATAAAGTTGGTCGTGATTGAGGATTCTTCGCGCGATATTCGACGGCAGGATCCTTGAGCTAATGGGCCTCGTAAATAACCATGGAGACATTAACGATACATATTTTTATTTGGAGCAAAGTAGTAAACATTGTATTATGTAAATCTATAATCCAATTTTAATCACGATATACTCGTACCCCTTTCCACATTTTATTGTAAGTACCTATAATCTTTATTTTTTTATATCAAGAAGTGGCAAATAATACAAACTATTTATAAACGTAATAACATGACTGTGTTCCCCGTATAGGCAGAGGTAAATGCATGTATTCAAGCATACATGCAAACAGCTATAATTCGCCGGTAAGGTTTTTTTCCAATGTCACATAGCGAGCTTATTATCATCTCCGGGCACGTTGCCGAGGGTGGCAGTGGGAAACTTCTAAAAATTCAAAAGCAAATACCCTCGACCTGGTGATTGAATCCAGGATCCCAACGTAGCAGTGGTGGCCTGCTATCACAGACTATTCAGGCAGAGTCGTCTACGTAGTGGCCATTAGAAATAAAAAGAAAAAAAAACACAATAGCCTAACTTTCAGGCAATATCTTCATTATTAAACTTCGAACTGACTCACATTTTGATTCACAAGGTTAAAACTTAATGTCTTCAATTGACATCTTGAGGAAACCTTAATTTCATTATTATTTTCTTATTTTCAAGAAAAACTTTTGTATTTTTATAAGTTATAAGGCCATTATATTTAGGTACTTATTATTTTTAATTAGGTGGTAGATAACTGAATGTTTTTAAATTATGTTTTGACGATCTGTCATTAGTACCATATCGTTTTGTATTTGATAAAAATGTCATTGTAGGTAATTTGAAACTATGTTTTTTTATTTCTTTTGATGATGATAACATGATAAAATTGAAAACAATTAGTCTGGGTTGCACCACGATATTTGGTAAATATATTGTAACATTTCACATCCTCCTCTAACTTTAACAGATTTCTTTAAGTTAGAGAAGGATGTGAAATGCTAAAATAACTTTAACTTTATCAAATATCGTGGTGCAACCCAGGTTTAGTGTGATATAAATAGTACCCATACACAAATACTAAGATAGATACTGAGCGTATTTTATTACCTATGGCTAAACTTAAAATAAGTTCAATCCCTGAGTCGGAGAATAAATTAAATTCATAAGTTCTTATAAGTCCTATCCCCCTTATTCATAAACGTATTTAGCTAAAGTGTTGCTTATCTCTCCTTTGTCTTTTTCTATCCTGCACATTTGACGATGCAACTGACAAAGACAAAGCATTCTATAGCTAAAACGTGTCTAATGCACGTTTATGAATAAGGGGGTTAATGTCTAAGGTGCATACCCGAAGTTTGGAATTAAGCCCGATCAGTCCGAATCCGTCTCTTACATTTTAGAACAATAGTTATAAGGGGGAGATATCCAAACGCTCACAGTCATAAACGATCCGACGATGAGCCATGTTGACCATCGCCGCGATGAATTATATACATCACTCCAATAAAACCCGATGAACGAGCTGCTACGTTCTGCGCCACGGCCGCGCCACGACCTAGCACGACCCGCGTGGCCGTTATTGCACCGTCACTAATCGCATATCTTATGTGTGTGTCTCCACAAGCTACTACTCTAAGCCGAGGGAACCGGCAGGGGTCTCCGTCAGGCAGTTGTGTAAATATATTTATAGGCCGAGAGCCCTTTGCACTCACCAATTGCTCAATGAAGTAGGCCAGTGCCGTCTCACATAAGTCCATAAAAAGTTATATCTTTTTCTTAATGTAATAAAAGTGGCAAACAAGCATACAGTTCACATTGGTGTTAAGTGATGACTACTGCCTATAGACACCCACAAAATGACCAGAGGTCAAAATGCAGATGCGTTGCCACTTCTGAGGCCTAAGGTATTCTGCCTCTGTGCCACAAATTACAGGGCCGTACATTACCACATGACCGGAACACGATAGTGCTGAACACTACCATTAAGCGGCAAGTATGTTAGGTAATGGTGGTGCCTACGCCCACGAGTTCCGTCACTGGGGCTCTACCACCAGTCAATACATCTTTGTAAACGGGTGATGCTTACTTTGATGGAACACTTTGAAACTTTGTTTTACAAAAGTAACGGCGGATGCACCATTACTTTCATTTTCCGATCCGCATGTTGTTGTCCGAACAGCGTTGACCTAGGCGTTGGGGTCAACAGCCATAACAATAAAGTTGTTTTTTATTTATTGAGAGTGGCAAAGAATGCGGTTCACATTGATGGTAAATAAATACTGCGGGCTATAGATCTACCTAAAAAAACCGATGTAATAAGTCATACCTAGGTTTTATTTGATGGTCCTAGTTCTATAACTTCTGATAGAACTAAGTCTATCTTGACAGTGTTCTTAATTCAATATCAGTTATATAAAGTTGTAAGGCAAATCATAATGAAACTAATGACTACTACAACATTTTTATATACCTGTGTGTGTTGATGTTTGTGAGGGAGTAACCTCCTACATACGAGTATATTAACACAAAATTTATTACCTACCGCATTACTTATCTAAAATACTTGCCGCTAAATAGTAGTGTTCAGCACTATCGTGTACCGGTCAGGTGGTAATGTACAGCCATGTAATTTCCGGCACAGAGGCATAACACCATAGGCCTCAGGAGTGGTAACGCATCTGCATTTTGACCTCGGTCTTTGTGTGGGTGTCTATAGGCCGCAGTCATCACTTAACATCAAGAATGCTTGCTTGCCACTTCCATTACATACAATATATATATATATATATATATATATACATATATATATATATATACATATATATATATATATATATATATATATATATATATATATATGTATATATATAAGTTACAATTTATTAAAAATATATGAACGGATAAAAATTAAATTTGTATTTTACATACAGAAGCTACTATTTTTTTTTTATTCAACTATTTCCATTTAATTTGAATATTTAAGGTAATGTGATACGAACGCAATGTGAACTCGTAAAATGAACGATTCCGCTTCATCAGCGTGAGTGCCTCATCAAGGAATATTTTTTTTTATGCAAATTAACGCAGAACTGTGTTTATGGCCATTTGCTAACCGTTCGCCTTGAATGGCGCGAACATAACTTGAATGTTAGTAAAGACGTCCCATTCTTGAGTATTATCGGGCTGTTTTCGACATTATAAATATTACCTTTATAGAAACATAATAGTTATTACATGGAGGTGTGAAAATATGAGACTTCTAAAGTTTTTTTACCTTGAATTCTTAAAGAAAAAATCAGTCAAGTGCATGTCGGGGCAGTGTAGGGTTCCGTAGTTTTTGTGTTTGAATAATGTAATTAAAAAAAATTTTTTTTTTTCTATGGAGTTGTTTGGAAGCACGCATGGCCGCCGGCTGGTGTAGATCGTAAGCGATCTACTCGGTTAAGCACTACGTGCGCGGTCGGGTAGTGTGATGGGTGACCGCTAGTGGCAAATTAAATGAGCGTTTCCGTGCTTCGGAGGGCACGTTAAGCCGTCCACACTATATAGAAAACGAAAAATAAAAAAATCCGCGCGTTACATGTAGGGGAAGTAGGTACCCTAAATATTTTTTTCACGTTTTTATCCTACCACTTTATCGGTGTGATTTAGGTGTATATTTGTGACAAATTTCAAGTCTCTAGTACCAACAGTTTTTGCGTTAAGCCGAGGACGGACAGACAGACAGAGAGACAGACAGACGGACATGGCGAAAGTATAAGGGTTCCTTGTACTACGGAACCCTAAAAACGGAACCTCTATAAGATTACGCGTATTAGGTACTAACTACATCATGCGGTCGTGCTCTGTCTACGTCCGCCTGTCACAGAAAATTTTCAACATAACTACAAGGGCGATTGAATCATTCCTGAACGTGAACGTAGTGTAAAAATAAATTTGACATAAACAAAAAGGACAAGTAAAAACTTACCTCCAGTGACGGATCTCGCGGGCGTTGCCTACCACCACACTACCTAATATACTTGCCGCTAAATGGTAGTGTTCAGCACTATCGTGTTCCAGTCAGGTGGTAATGTACGGGCCTGTAATTTCCGGCACAGAGGTATAACACCTTAGGCCTCAGGAGTGATAACGTATCTGCATTTCGACCTTGGTCTTTTTGTGGGTGTCTATAGGCTGCAGTCATCACTTAATATCAATATGAACTGCATGCTTGTTTGCCACTTCCATAACATAAAAAAAAATTACGGGCCGTACAGTGATTGAAGATCTCAATAGTTAAGTATAGTAAAATACATATTTTTGGATTTTTTTAGAGAAAAGACGCAATTTGATCTCTCCTTATTCCCGAAACTCTTAGTAATAAAATATTGAAAAAATACACATATTATTTAACTGTTACCTACAGGCAAACCTGTAAAAATGTCTATAGCATTGGAGTCGACATGTAATTTCTCAATTGTACGAAACCCTATGTACCCGATTGCAAATCGGCCTAGCCGGTATTTTTTTTCATCAAAATTACCCATCCCTATATTTGATTAAGGATACCTCTAGCAATTATTTTTTTAACAAAGTAGGCAAAATGGAATTTATGTTTGCCGTTACATTTAAAAAGATCTAAATACTTCAAAGAAGAGCCAGTAACTCTATTTCATAGAGTTAAAAATTAATATCTCTGTAGGTAAAGCAAAATTCTATTTAATAGGTTGAGCTACGCGTGTACGATATCGTCCACGAAAAATATGAAATCAATTGTCTTATTTTACTGCAGCTCAAGTGGTTAAAAAATCGTTTTAAATTTGAAGCTGAAAAACTGTATACGAATACTCGGTAGTAAAATGTATCATGAAATGATGTAAACATTATTCGGGGTAAAACTGAGAACATCTGAAAAAACAAACCATGGTGTATTTTAAGACATAAATGCTCACTGATTACATTAAACGAAAACGTGAGAAGCGTGCTAGTCGCTCAAATGGATCCATCGGATGTAAATGACTTAAGTAGGTACCTACTGGTTTTTAGGGTTACCCAAAAGGAAAATCAGAACCGTTATAAGATCACTCGTGTGTATGTCTGTTTGTCCATCTGTTGTGACAGATGGACAAACAGACATACAAATGCCAATGTGCTCCAAAAGTACTGGATGATTTATTTGAAATTTGATATAAAAGAAATTGGTCAAATGTAAATCGGTTTACGGATTATAATTTTACGCGATAACCACGATCTCCCTTGCACATTCGACTCAGGCGGAACGTGACGGTTCTTCCTGCATATAAGCCGTTATCACGTCAACAAATCCAAATGTAATGATTGTTTGTTTAAAATCAACCCAATTGAATAATCATTTTAGTTTATTATACGCGAGATAAATTCGAAAATTAGTTTAATTTCAAAGAAAAGTTTTGTAAACTATATTTTGTGTGACATATCATTGATATCATATGAAAAGTCTTATTGTAAGGATCTAAAAATGTATAAGTATTTAATTAATGATCTCTACATTTAAACATGAAATAAATTTGTTAGTTTAACTAAAACTAAAGAACGGCTTTACCGATTTAGCTAATTTAAGTTTTGAAATACCAAAAATACCATTCCCCTTAATCTCTGAAACTTGGAAAGACAAAAATTAAAAAAGAAATATGAAAAATAGGTCTTTGACGATAACAGGAAAAATCTATGATAAGTCATAATAGGAAAAATCTCAATTGAACAGAAACCTGTCAACCCGAGTCTAACTCGCACTTGCCCACTTTTTATAATACTATTTGTAATGAGCATATATGAAAGGTTATCCACAAAGATTATTTACCTATACGTGTTAACCTTGGTATATACCTTCGTGGACACTGCAAAGACCTAAGATTATGCTAAATCTCATTCGTGTTAGTGCAAAGATAATAATACAGATTATTTTTTAAAAATGTTAATCGAGGTTCAAGTTTATTTAAATTTTAAGGTCATTGTTCAATTCTGATCCACTTTCTAAAAATAACGAAATATTATCTTCATGATATGTTATTTAATCTGTTACAAAAGTTGAATATATTTTGTGCAATTAACAACGTATGCATAGGTTCATAATGAATATCAATTTAATAACATGATTTGCCAAATCCAATTACTTTATTAGAGTTCATAATATAAAGTGATTAATTATATCCGATGGTCATGAAATATTACATTATTTAGCTTCCCAATATGTTCATGAATTCATTCAAAATACCAACCCTGGTTTTGTATTATGTCATAAATATTCATTATAAAATCAAAGTCTAAGAACGTTAAAGTGTAACTAAACTAAAGGCTTTTTTTAATTTCATAAAAGTCACCTGTCGTCAATTTAGTTTCGGAGTTACCTATAGAGTTAGTTATAACTGAATTGAAACGTAACTTCACGCTTGTAATCCCCAAAGGGGTAGATGTAAATGAGATGCAGAGGTAAATGCATGCATTCAAGCATACATGCAAACACCCACGATTCGCCGGTTACCTTTTGGCCCATGTAACAGGTGGCGAGCCTGTTGACATTTCCGGGCACATTACCAAACTTCGAGGTACTGGGACATTTCCAGGAAATGGAAAAATCCCAATAGAACCAGAGATAAAACTAAATTGAAGACACATAACAACACGCACAATAAGACACGTAACACTCTACATTAGTACAAATTCTGTCGAAATCCGTCCAGTCGCTTTGCCGTGATTGAGCAACAAACAAGCAAACAGCCATGCTTTCACATTTTTAATAGTAAGATATTTTGGAACATTTAGTAACTAAGTAGCAAAGCCAATGGGCTAGTAAAAGTTCTGACAACTACACTTAGTTGAGTCACTACTCACGCCAACTAAAGCTCCTATCTACCTACCCTTGTCTTTTAATTTCTTTTGTGTATGTCAAAAAAGACCATATTATAAAAGCCCAGGTTGATTTTATTCGTTAAAATGCTAGTAGCTGACTAATAATGCAAATGTTAAGGGCTCGCTACAAGTACATAATGTTTGCGTAGGACTTGCTTTATTAGCGTTAGTGAGGACTGAGCAAATGTAACACTTTATTTTTACTTACATAACATTAGCTAGCTACAACACTATTGAATGTTTTATTTTATAGTTAGTAGTCAGCCCTCATTTAGTCAGAGAAAAAAAAAGATTTTTGTTTTTGCTATAAATCTTGATGCCACTCTTTTATTTCACCTTTTCATTGTTTAAATTTTATACTTATTTAAGTAAATAAAAAAGTTTTGTTTTTACTACAAATCCTGATGCTACTCTTTTATTTAACCTTTCATCATTTAAATTTTAAATTTACTGTCTACTTGATTTCACCCGCGACTTCGTCGACATTTTTCATCTTTCTTTTTTTTTTTTTATTGTAGTAATAAGTATCCTATTTTACTTTTATACCTCCAAGAATAGGTACAAATATGTGTACAAAGATTCATGTTGATTGGTTAAGTAGTTTTCGCGTGAAAGTGTAACAAAAAAACTTACAGTCGCATTTATAATATTAGTGGAATTAATTGTACGGAGAAGGTTAATTATAAATTTAACAATTTTTGTTACGGACACCGCTAAGTTATCTAAAGTAAATATAGACATGAAATTGAATACATTTACTGTGTAACTTGAACGTTCTAAAAGGGAGCATGCTGACGTTTTTGAATGTCAATCGTGTCGTGAATACAGATCAGATTCGCGGAAGGACAGGTCTTTGCACAAATGACTGCACTATGTATCACGTCACTATACCTAAGGATACAGAAAAAACGAGACCAAAAAAACTGTATGCATTAGACACACATTAAAGGTAATAAAACAATTTTGCCGATATGATGTACTGGTTATGTTTGTAAAACTTTTTAGTTATACAGTTTATAACCTGCAATTTATGTAATTATTGACAAAAAAGATAATCTGAAATTTACGACAATCTATAGGTACATAGATATGAACGTTGGTTCCATAATTATTATATTGCAAAATGTAAAAATATGTTTCAATCGCGAAAAACGTACCCTCACAGTTCATTGCCAATTGGCTGTATACTGAGAGCGTTGCTGCGCCCCCAACAAAAAAATGACAGTGGTTCCATCTGTCGAATTTACGATTTAAAAACCTTCGTGGGCTCATGCTCAACAACTTTGATAATGGTCCAACTGGAGCTCTAGCACCATTTTTTTTTTGTATTTTCGAGCAGAGTGTCAACTGTGTCCGCTTCGACGGATTGCTGTCAAGATAGTATACTTATTACTTACACAAATGGGTCCTGCTATACTTTATAATTTCCCCTTAGTTTAAGTTCTTTGTTTTCTTCCAAAATTCAGATATGGGGCATTTTCATCTGACTGATGGCTTTAACAGAAGATTTCTCAGTTTAATTAAATTCTATATGCACGTCACGTTTGGAATAACCCTAGTCTTTGCGTAGGTCTACTTTGAGTCATCCAACTTATTAAAGTCCACGTGGCTTCTGTATTAGGAAATGTTTATATAACCGGTAAAGACGCGAATCCAGTTAATTTTTTGGTCATTTAGATCAAATACCAAGGATCATTGACCTAACAGGTAATCTTAAACACTAAACTCGTTTTTGGCGTAGGCTGGTTCTTGAGTTTCAGCCAAGCCAAGGGCAAGGTGCTTGACCAGTCACGCCCTGTTAGGCTCAGTGCTCACATACAAGACATGCAACCGGTCAGATGATTATGACCTATCACGCAGCGTGACAAAAAATAGAAAGGAAGTTTTTCGTAAGATTTATGATGCGCAATCAGCGATATAGAACTTACGCTATAAAACTTATAAAAAACCGACTTCCAAACTCAAAGATACTTAATGGAGGTATTTGGCGGTCCGAATTCGTAATTATACAAAAAGCGGAACATTAAGAGAGATATTACAATTTGTAATGCAGTTCCATAGAGCAACACCGGAGGGGAGTAGCCATATGCAGGCTTTCCCCTCTGTCAAAGTACAAGCCCAAATGAGCCTATACCTGTCGCCTAGATTTTTAAATGTGATCGTGAAATTGTTTCTGTATTTTGTTAAAGTCAAGGTGTGAGTTTCGTATTAATAGACGATTTTTGTGCGTGTGTTTCGCACGCATTTCCCCCCGCAAAAAATGACAGACTGTTTTGTATGGGTAATAAACGCTATGGCTACTCCCCTTCGGTCTGCCACGGCCGGTGGGCCGCGTTGCTCTATGTGGAGTTCTCACAATCCTATTTTATAAATTCAGCCATCAAACAATTCCGAGGCAAAATAAAATTACAATTTGGTGTCTCCTGACATGTAGCCCAAAGCTACACAACTTGCTACACAATTCCCAGCGTCTCCACCAAAACGACGTTGTGTATTTCCAAATCGAATTTAAATATCATAGGTTACTATGTATAGCGGAATTCCTTCCGATTAAAGTTATTGAAACTTATCCCCATTCTAAATAAAGCAATGATTGTCAAGACAGATATTATTAGTTTCTTCTGATTATTTAATTATAGTCATTGTGGGTACTGTGGGTAGTAACAAACAAATGACTTTGTTTTAAAAGGCATAATCGCGTCATCACTGAATCATCGTATAAATCGCGATATTTCGGTGGTCAGGTTTATAGTCGTAACACACGTCCGGATTTGGTACGGATTAATTGCCTGTAGCAACAGCAAATTTGGTCCATATTATGTTTCAAATCGAGATTGTGTGTGAGATTCTTTGATCATGAGTTGATGATTTATAACCTTCTGGCCGGCTACGTTCATTGTTATAATTGATTTTGATAGCCATTTCGGTCTGATACACGTCTGATTACACAACGCTTAAAACACAGACTACTCTGTCAAATTGGATCATGACCCGTCAGTCACGATTGACAGGGCAGACACTGATGCCAAGCACTATTGATCTAGACATAAACCAGGATGTTTTTTGTGATTCATTTCATATTTGATTCGTCTGTACAAAGCGTTATGTCTTAGCGTGTTTGAAGAAATACTAAACGCTATTAATTAGCATGAAGAAGTCATAACATGGCAGGTATACCCACAATATTTGTGACGAATCCCTAATTTGTCGATCCATGATGTATGTACCTACATGTCATTGACAGCAGGTCAAAGATATACACGAAATCAATTTGGATTAATGTTGACATCAATTATGTTAGCTTTCAAGGCGTTCGTAGCCTTAGAATGACAATCACCAAGGCGCCGCAATTTGTGATTTAGTCTGGCTGAAAGCAATTCTATGACTTTCTTGAGCATTTTGGGTCTTAAAAGACGCGTTAATCAATGAGTCGGCGTCATAATTTGTATATGGTACTAGTTTTGGCGTTCTAACAGAGGTAGTTGGAACATAATAAACGTAATATGTTCTTAGGTTTTCGCGAGCTATACTCATTGAAATAAAACTATTTAAAAGCGACCGAAACGACGGGTTGATTTTAAAAATCATTTTAGTTTAATATACGCGAGATAAATCCGTAAAAACAGTTTTATTTCAATAATAAACGTATTTGTTTAAAATGACCGCAGCATGGTTCATTATCAGAATAATTTGTGAAAGAAGGCCAGAGTCCAGGAGTAATAATAATATGGCCATAGGTTCATTATTGTATTTTTTTTCAGTTCATTATTATTGTATATGCTTTCATCTGATCCACATTGACCGTGTAACCTCTGTCTTAAAACTTAGTCATTATATTAATTAGCCACGCGCAATGACGGTCAATTATAATTTATTTACTGCAAAATAATTAAGTAATGTTGTTATTGCATTCAATGCTACAATTTCATTAATTATGATGAAAGATTTATTTGTGTACAATTATACATTATAAAAATATAAGGTTGGAGAAAAAGTTTCTTCGCATGTTTTTAAGATAATTCAAAACATTTTTTAATATAGTTTATTTAAATTTAACTAAACTATGTATGTACCATTTTGTTCGATAACCTTTTGCCATCTTGTAGGTAGGGACATGATCCCATTGCTATAAAAATTTTGGGACTTCTCATCAAAATACCGCGATATGTGGATTTGGCAGTCCTCTCGTGATGTTAACCTAACATTGCATAATGAATTCTGAAGAGACCGAAACAGGTGGAAATCTGAAGGTGCAAGGTCAGGACTATACGGCGGATGCATTAACACCTCCCAGCCAAACTCTCTTAATTTTTGCTGAGTGGCTATAGATGTGTGAGGTCTAGCGTTATCATGATGAAACACCACACCCCTTCTGTTGATCAATTCCGGCCGCTTTCTCTCAACTTCTTGCTTTAATCTCATCAGTTGTTCGCAGTAGAGTTCAGAATCAATAGTCCTGCCTAGTGGTAATAGCTCATAATGAATAATGCCCCTACCCCTTGCACGTTCTTGTCGTACGTGATCCACTTTTCATAACCAGTTATCAGCTTCTTCAAAAATAATTCGGTTTCATTACGTCGTAATAAAGAATCACAAATGAGTACACGGTTCATTAGGTTTCTTTCAGTGAGCTCGTGAGGTACCCAAATATCGTCCTTTTTTTTATACCCAGCTTTTTTCAAATGCGCCAAAAGTTTTGTGATCAATTCTCAGTTCTTCAGCTACGTCGTAACTACTGATATGTCGATCTTGCTCCACTTTTTCAAAAATGGCATCCATTTTATCCGTAATAGGGCGGGTGACCAGAGCGAGGTGCATCTTTGACATCAAAATTTCCGGATTGAAAACGCTTAAACCAAATTTGTGCTACTCTCACAGACACTGCACTAGGTCCATAAACATCGAAAATTTTTTTCGCGGCTTGCGTTGCATTTTTACCTTTTTTGTAGTAAAATTTTAAAATGTATCGAATTTCTTCATTAGATTCACTCATCTTGACAGTACGAAAAACAAATGAAAATCACGTTTGCCTGATTTGAATTTGGAATGATGTTCTTTAAAATTTTAACTTTCAATGATACTAAAACCATCCAGATACAAATACTACAGCCAAAGAGATTTTATTACAAGTTCATACATACTATAATGCGAAAAGACTTTTTCCCCAACCTATTATTTAGCTAAAAATCACAACACATCGTGCAAGTTCTTTTAAATTGCGTAGAAATTGAGTAACAATTATTTTGTAGTAACCCTAGTAACATTTTATTTTGAATGTACAGTGGTGATGCAAAATTTATTTTGTATCCGTAATGTAATACGTATCCGTATGCACTAAGCATATTTAATCTAAAATTGATATGCTTTAGACGCTCACATTGATGCCGCTACTTAGTTTGAACTTTTAGTGACTGAACTTGGAACGAATCTAAACCACTTCAGCCACTTAAAAAACAATATTGACAATATTTAAAGTGGTTGTTTAATACCCCATGAAAATGCCAATGAAGCTTGGCTGAGCTTGGAACAAGAATAAGTGACTGACGAAATTTTAAATGGTTGTTTTATAGGCCAGGAAAATGTCAATGAAGCTTACAGTTAACATTAATTGAAAAATCTAGAAGTGTCTGTAGCATTGCACACAAGGCAGTTTCAATAGCGACTGCCCCCTCGCTGTGCGGAGTAGGAAAATGAGTCAGTCGTCGCTAGGGCACGGTGGTAATAACGCATTTTTATTGTATTATAAACTGTATGTATGTGGACTAATAAATATTGTGTGAAGAAAGTTCAGTTGTATTAGTGAACACTTAGTAACCCTAAATGTCCAACGCATCTGCATTTTGTCATCTGTTTTTTGTGTAGATATTATGTCTATAGGCTGCAGTCATCACTTAACATCTATGTAAACTGCACGCTTGTTTGCCACATCGTAACATTAAAATAAACTTGGAGTTCAGCTCTCAATTCGGTTAAAACGTAGGTAAAATCCATCCTGACATGAAATATTGTTTCAGCTTTAGTTTGAGTTCAGAGTGTAAAATGAGTTCGAAAAAATAATGAACGATTCCCATTGTATCATATTTAGCATCACTCGTTATTCGTTATAGTCTACTACTTTAATCAATTTAAATTATTCGGGTCGCAGTTAACAATACTTGGCGAAACAAATTGATTTATTGTATCACATCAAATAATAATTGGCTTGATGATACATTTACAAGTGAATATTAAAGGGGTTACAAAATGTCATTGTGAAACCGGTATTATTTTAAGTGCTTTGACCTTGGACACATATCATCAGACATTTGTAGTCTAATATATAAAAAAAACTAAATACTATTATTACACTTAACACGTGATCGTGAAGATACCTCAAATGTATATGTTGGTAGAATCACTTATGAGGAATAATATTAGGCTGAAGCGCCACTTCCCAAGAAAAAATAACTAAGAATTATACTAAGTACTTTGTTGAAGCCTAGCTTTATTTTTACTTCATTTTCTTTTCCAAGCGCTTTGTTTGGTATTTTTTTGCAATTTGGTTTAGTATGTAAAATTATCCGAATAAATATTATTATGAATTCATCTCGTGTTAACTCGTATTAATTTGTAACATTTTAAGGTTTTAAATTGGAAATGTGATTATTTCAAATACACAACGACATTATTCTTTTTTCTCCTACGAATTTTTAGACACCTACGAGCGAAGTAGTAGAGAAGTGGAAAAAAAAAAACAACTGGATGCACTCCGGGAGTACCGTCAGAAGTGAAAACATGAACATAACTTTGAGCATTTTTGATATTTTGGTTAGGGAGTAATTTTGCACGAATTGCTTTAATAATCAGTCTGAGCCCTGCCCTCCGGCGCCTAAACGAAACAACAGGCGCAGACATACCTAAATTTTCGCTGCGCGGTAGACAGAGAGATGCTTCCTCTCCTACGAGGCGCTGGCGGTCTGCTCTCCCTCCGTCTTACGAATTTTCGATTAGGTCACGTGTGTCCTGACGCGAGTTAACATGCAATAAAAAGTGCACAACGCCGCTAAAGAAGCTTTTTTTTTTTCTTATGTAATGGGCTTGGCAAACAAGCATGCAGTTCACATTGATGTTAAGTGATGACTGCAGCCTATAGACACCCACATGAAGACCAAGGTCAAAATGCAGATGCGTTACCACTCCTGAGGCCTAAGGTGTTATGCCTAACACGATAGTGTTGAACACTACCATTTAGCGGCAAGTATATTAGGTAATGCGGTGGTGCCTACGCCCGCGAGCTCCGTCACTGAAGCTATACCACCAGTGAAGTTGTCACTTCAAAAATGTTCCATAATTATAAAATTTAATAATATAAAAAATATGAGAGAAATCAAATTATACGAGTATCTATCAAATTATAAATGTTCAACCAAGATAAACTACTAGCACGATACAATATGTACTGTCGAAACATCGATTGAGACCCACTATAGACCCGTCGAACTTGAATCCTTTCTCAATGATCCGATAAACGTAACGAAAATATGAAAAGCAATTCTAGCAAATTCATCGCTTCCATACATTGATATACAGGATTGTTTGTATATCAATGCTTCCATATCGTAAAAAGAGGCCACAGTGAACTATCCGCGTCACATGGAGATTTATGAGATGGTAATTGTCTCCAAAATAAGTCACCGTCGCGAAATAACGAGTACCCAAAGTCACTTTGGCCTATTGTTCTCTATTCATATATGCGATGTTTGGTCACAGTGACAAAGGTTTCTAAAGGATATTTGTTTATACTTAAAAACGACGATTCAAGAAACTGGTTATGCAACCTTTGAACATTCTATAGTACATATTTATCTCTATTTGGGTAGAATTTACGAAATAACCGTGACATCGATTAAGGTTTCACGTGAATTGTATTAAAAAATATCAATATTATTAATGGGTAATCTAACCTAACCTAACCTAAAGCTTTAGCAGTTATGTCTATTTTTGCTTTGATAAATTTTAATTCATCCTTCTAAATAAAATCATGCCTATTCGTTTTTACAAAATTGTTGCAGTCTCAAATCTACAGTTGTATTTTACTTATCACTTTGTGCAAATCATTGATAATATTATAATTTACTGATGACCATCAAGCATACGCTTGATGTCTCATTAGTTTAGGAGATACCTCCTAAACTAAACAATTAGTGCCTACCAAAAAAAATACGGGCTGTTTTGCGTATGTATTTCCAGTGTTGATTTAAGTTGTTGTATATAAGTAAGCACTAGTACTTAGTTTTAAAATAACCTTAGGTAAATAAAATAGTATGCAAATCCAAAAACAAGACTCGTAATGAAATTTTACTTCTTGTATTGTTCGAAGGGGTAGGTGAAAGTTAGGAACAATAAATAAAGCATGGTAGCCGTGCTAAAATACAAAGTAACACAAATTGATTCACCTATACTTTTATTCGTTTTTGTCAATTAGCATTTCATGTGTGGGAATGAAACAAAACAACGCTGTTTGTTTCTATTTATTCTGAGTGTGTCACTGTCGAATTAGTGACTGTGACTGACTGACGGATTGATAAATTTACTGACTGACTTTGACTTTCACGCTGCTTATTAAGAATACGAAATATCGTTTTACATAACACTGGCAATAAGCGTAAAAGCGATGCTATAAAAAAAAAGAGAAATTTCAAATGGTCACCTTAATGCTTAAAAATTAAAAAGTACTATCTAATACGTCAAAATACATAAGGGATGACGTCACCACAATTTTCAAGTATTATCACAGTATAAGTACATACAGTAGTTTATCGCCTTTGAAGATTTGCAATATGCCGCCTTCAGCCATAAAAACGCAAATTCATTAAGGTTGTCACGTATTTGGTTTTAATTTACGTTGTTTGTAACGCGTCAGTTTACGTTGAACATATATAAAAATCCTAAAAACATGACGCCTGTAATCCCCTAAGGGGTAGGGAGAGGTAAATCGGATTCATGCATACATTCTCGATTCGCCGGTCACGTTTTGGCCACACGCGGCGAGCCTGTTGACATCTCCGGGCACTTTACCAAACTTTGAGGTACTGGAGAGCCTCCAGAAAATAGAAAAATCTATCAAACTATAAATATCTCAACCTATCAACAATTTACCAGTCTACCATCAATCTTCTAATATTCATCCATACCCTTTTAACTCCGTCCAATATAATCCGAATATCAAATACATACAAACAAAAAAATATGTTTAGAGTTTTCTTTAAACATTTTTTCGTTTTGTGAAGTAAGTATGTACATAAAGTGTAAAATATAACAGACATTATTAATAAATGAAAATAAGAATTAAATTTTAACAGTAAATATGACATAAACAAGTAGATGACAGTTTTTGTATGGGCTACTTGGTACCGCCCCCTCCGTACCTCGCGTCGCGCGCCCCGCACGATTGCTCTGACATTACACGTTCGTTGGACGACTGTAGGTAATTAACACGTTCGTTTTCTTTAGACTGTGATAATACTTAGTACTGTATTTAGGTGAACGCTGGTGGCGCGAAAAATGAATAAAAGAATAGGTATTCTAGTTGTAATCAGTTTATTTCTTAGCACGGCTTTCATTCTTTAGTTATTGTTCAGGGTAAGAGTAAATGCATACATTCAAGCATACACGCACACTTCGCTGGTAACGTTTTTCCGGACCCAGCGTAGTTGAAATGGCCTGCTACCACAAAGCTGGTGACAATTAAATAAGATATTACTATATTATATCTATTAAAATAATTTACCATGCCATCTTTCTCTGTCATCTTTGTATTCGGCACAATAGCCTAATGACAAAATTATAAGGCTATTAATATTACATTCACAATTTCAACATCACCAAATTAGATACGACATCTTCTATTTGAGTCAAGTGATATTTCCTCACTGGTAACGTGAGCACAACTGTATTATGCAAGATACCGGTATCTTTATCAAATGTTTGTGAGCTAGCAACCTAATAATATGGTCTATGTCCATCTACGAGTATATCTTGATACTTACTTCGAAATATGCTGAAACATTATTTTGATCAGATGATGGTCATAGATTACTTTATATTATGTAGATGGCAAACATACAAACTTTATCTCTTAATAACATTATTGAAGAAAACTGTCCAGGAACGTTTCTCCAAGTGTTTTATATTGGTCGACTATTGCTCCTTAACCTGTATAACCTATTGAGCGGTGGTAGTTTCCCTTTTTGTTTCGTTATATATGCTGCTACTGTATTTTTTTATACATCCCTTTACAAATATGTGGGTGGGGACATTTGATTAATAATTTTGGTACTTTGAAACTAAACTGGTAAGCACAAATGGACCGGTCTTTTTTTACTCAAACGCTCAATATTTTTTTAATGATAGGTATGTAACAGTCAGACGGACGGACATAGCGAAACTATAAGGCATTCATATAGGTTATGGAACCCCGAAAAGAAAATTTATCAATTGAATAATCGTCCTACCAAGCACTTTTCATTTCTCACTGACAATAATTTTGTTCACATGGGAAATGGCTACATAAGTTTTTTCTGCTCCAACGAAATCTCTCCAATCCGCCGTTCCGATTGTATACTTAACAATGGCTGTGTGGTGAGACAGAAAAACTTTGAATCTGGCGTTGTATTCGGTGTTCACGACTCTAAAAGGCAAACTTTCATTGTGTTCTGGTTAATGTGGAATATTCCTGGTGGAGCTTGTTTGGATTTTTCGAAATCATTTGAGACTTTTGTTGACATTTGTCTTTATTTTGTTGATTTTCATTATTCGTTTTTGTAACAGCAGCAATGCAGAATTTCTTTTACTTAGAAGTTTCTCTCTCTATTACGTTCACACTGTTGCAGTATCGCCTCGCCAGTAAAGTCCGCAGAACAGGCTTTGTAAACAAAGGATCACTGGGATCAATTATTTTTTCACGTTTCTTAAAACTAGTATTCACGACGTAATCGGTAGATTATCTTGAAATTGCAAAGAATGGGTTATATACTTTTTGTACCACAGTTCTCAGCGATACAAGAATATTTCTCAATAAGACTGAGCTACAGAAATGGTACCATGTCTTTATTGATCATAAATAATCAGAACCGTCAATGATATCAAAACTAAGTAATATTTCCGAAAGACCTTTCTAAGTTCGACACTTAAATAAATACATTTTATACAAAGTAAAATTTACAGAGAAGATTTCCTATTACCTCTGCGCGTACATATACTATAATGTTATGTTCGATGTGATCATGAAGCAAGAACATTATTGAATTAACTATTAGCTATTATGTCGAACGTTTCTGTGTTGCAAATAGGTACATCAACTTCGTCATCTAACTAGGATGACGGAGTTGACGTACCTATTTGCCACCACACCACAAAATGATAACTTTATGACAAATAAAAATGGAACAAAGAGTAAAATATGTATAGTAAAGCCTTTAAACTCTTAACATCAGTATACTTTTTGTTGTCAGAATGATTCAATAAAGCATTCGATCAAATCTATAACTCAAGTGATTATTTAGAAATATCTGACGAAGAGCTACTGCCGTTTTTAATTAGATAATGTCCCATTGATGGAATCAACGCAGTATAGTAACTGTAACTTTTTCTGTTCTACAAAGTGTTATTATATGTAGACGTCAGCTTAGTATAGATATTTCCCAAAAGAGCAATCAGTAGTCAGAAAAATCAAAGAATATTTAAAAATAAAAGCTTCTAGTTTAGCAATTAGCTTAGCAGAACCAGTGTTTTGCGTTCGATAAAATAATAAGTATTGTTTGTAAACATAGTATGGGAATATGTTTGTTGCTCTAGTTAACAACATTAGGTGAACATCACAGCGCGCTGATATTTTCTCGAAGGAGTCATAGAAATTTATAAGTGTACTTACTTATTTTTCAAAATGTTTTTCTCTGTTAAGCAAGCAAATACTGTCACAATTTATAAATACCTCTTCAGTTGCCATAACAATAGATTTATGATAAAATAAACGCAGAAGTTTTTATAATGGAATGTATTGTGAATTTCAGATGGCGAAAATATTCATAATGCTGCTCGGTGTATTGTTTCTGCAATACACAATTGAAGCCGCTCCAAGTGAAGTTCATGATGTTATTGATGAACCCCAACAAGACCAAGAAAGTCCTAAGCTCGACAACGAATCCTATGGAGTTGCAGATCTCATCAATGATGCAAATTCTGATAAAGAAAAAACTACCGACGGTGCACGACAGAAACGATTCTTCAACCATTTCGGCTATCCTTCATATGATCCCGTATACAATTATCCAACATTTACAAAACGAGATGATTCTTTGAATACTGGCTACGGATATTACGATCCATGGCAACAAGTGTATAGGCAACTACAAGAACTTGCATCAGTAACGAGACAACAAGCTTTTGCCCCACCACCACCGCCACAGTTACCGACATTCATACCAATATTTTATATACCACAGGTCTGCTCATGTAATCCTCCTGCGAATGATGAACCTGAACCACCTATAAAGCAGCCAGATATACCCAACCAAAACGGCGAACAACCTGTAACACCCGGTACAGATCAAGTTACACTACCGCCGAATACAACTAACCAAGATGGTTCAATGCCGGACCTCAATAATAGATTTCCAGAGACGGAAGATACACGCCAAATCTGGGGCACACTTGTGAATAAAACTGAGTCCGATAATCAGGATATAAATGACGATGATTATAATATTAGACCTATCTCATTCGATATTATCCCACCGCCGAACAGAGGAGTGAACCCGCCGGCAGTAGAACATGGAAGTGTTCAGAATGATGCTGGGTCCAATGTTGGTCCACCACTTCAAGATACAGTTACAACATATAGGCCCGACAGTAATATATTCACGGACCAGACGATAACACCATGCGATAGTGCGGTCATCAGTTGTTGTCATCGACCTGAAGTAACTGAAAGTTGTTTTGAATCACAAGGATGTCCCAGCCCGTTTAGGTTCGGGAACGCTTGTGCGCCTGCGAACGTTTTAAATGTCGTAAATAAATTTAAATACAATTATGATCGTAATGGTTTTAGTAAATGGATCTAGAGACTGCAAATAACGCGGTGTGATAAATACTCTGTTTCTGGATATAAAATAAATTCTATTTCAATGTGATGTCGTTTAAAAAGTGACGGAGCTATTCGTTCATACAATTTGTTTCCTATGACTAACTGTTTAACTTTTAATAATGTTCTCAAGGATCAGGCATTTATCTATAAGTTAGCTGATATGTCTTGACGAGGCTGAAAAAAACTGTGTACCTACTGTAACGTCACAATTATGTAGTCACAAATTATAGTTCTTTAAGACTTATCAGTAACTATTAAGCAGTAGATAATAATTTGTATACTAAACGTACATAGACTATTCACATGTTTTTTTCCGATTGTACGGTTACGCCCCGCGACAAGTGTACGAGACGGTTTTTCACGGTATCTTAATTGTGAAAAAACCGGGTCTACATCCAACTATGTCTTTTATGTGACACTTTAAATCTATTCACGGATGCCGGTCCCAATGCAGGTTACCTACTGCGATTTCTATACATCGCCGACAAAAACTTTATCCGTGTAAAGACCGTGTCAATGAATAAGGTTAGCTAGCCATGCACACTATCCAACCTCCTACCACATCGACCTTAGGAACGAGACTTGAAACGTTAGGTTTGTTTCGGGTCTGTAGAGCGTTATTTCTTTCGCACCTTACCTATCTATATTTTTATATTATATTACCTTATAAGGATGCTTACGTAGGTAGTATGTAGCAGAGATAACGCTTTACGAAGCCGATACTAGCCGATTGTTTCTTTCATAAGCTCGATGTGCAATATTTATTGTTGAGCACTGTATATGAAATGAGATTTTTTACGATATCAGTAATTGTAATTTTTCTGTACTTTAAACGAGTATTCTTCATATATATATAACATAGATAACTTACGTAAGTTATCTATGTTGGTACATAAAAAGCAATAGAAGAATAGGAACTTTGTTTCTTAGTCGCCCATCATGTAACATTTTCTGTACTTACGAGTATGTTGTTATTTATATTTGTAAAATTATGTCTTTGAACTTTACAATAGGACTACAGTTCAAAAAGATGCGCGTAGAACCACACGCTTAATTGATTTATTATACATATACATCAAGGCGGATATGTGAAAAGGTTTGTCGTCACTGGCATAATATGTTTAACATGCTCCAGTGACCGTGTTTAATATTTAAACACCGCTGAATGTTGGTCACATAATGTACGTCTAGGTATGGCTCGATTATATGAATAACATTGATGTACGTAACGTAGTGATGAATAATGTATTATTATCAAATAATGTTCGTGTGAAATCCATGTATCCTGATAAAAGTACAACTTAAAAAAAGAGAAAATTAAAAAAAAAATACCGCAATTGTACAAAATTGACATATGTAAGTTCTTACAATAAATGTTGAATTACAACATATTCTTGATGGGTATTGTACCAAGTGTACCAACGAAAAGTAATAATCCTGTTTATTTCTTAAATGAATGTGACATCACGTGAAGTAATCGACTATGAACATAAACTGTATCCTCTTTTTTAAATTTAAGTATCTACCTTTATTTATATATTTATATTTTAAAGCGCCTTTTGAAACGCTATAAGCAAATGCGCTGAATTGTGAATTGCTATTGCTGAAAGCTTTTTCTAAACGATAAGCAATTATAATAAATTTTTGATTGCCTGATATTATTATGCAGGCACGCCGCATTGTGATAAATATATTGTAAACATTTTGTATTAATAATTTATAAGTATATAAGTCTGTTTTACTACATGAAAGAAATAAACCTTGTGTTGCTGTAAAGAAGATTTATTGTTAGTTTTTTTTATACAGAGACTATTTTATTTAGGTAATATAAAACAATATGAACTCAAACCTGTAAAGAAGAAACGACAATGAAAGTTTATTCTTTCACTTTTAAAACATAAAATAATATAATATTAAAATTTTCATTGATTATCCAATTGTCAATCAACTCGTATTTAAATCTGTCATCTGACATTCTGAATTCGTTTCTTCTTTAAAATCAGACAGTTAAAAAGTTAAAAACTATAACCAAACTTCATGGTAAGTAAACACACAGAGTGCGAAGAAAGAAATAGTATTTCTTTACAAGTATTTGCTGCATTTCAATGAAAATAGTTTAGAAATATTCATACGACATATATTCTAATGTACACGAATAAAATAGCAAAATTCTATACAACAAACGTATTTCTAACTATACTACTCACATAAAACTTTTGTACTGGTGGTAGAGCTCCAGTGACGGAGCTCGCGGGCGTAGGCACCACCGCATTACCTAATATACTTGCCGTTAAATGGTAGTGTTCAGCACTATCGTGTTCCGGTCAGGTGGTAATGTACGGCTCTGTAATTTCCGGCACAGAGGCATAACACCTAATGCCTCAGGAGTGGCAGCGCATTTGCATTTTGACCTCTGGTCATTGTGTGGGTGTCTATAGGCTGCAGTCATCACTTAATATCAATGTGAACTGCACGCTTGTTTGCCACTTTTATAACATAACATAAAAAAAAAAATTAGATTATTAGATTATTTGTAGGACTACTTATGTAGTTAATTTCATTACGATTGTAATAATGAAAGAAAATATAAAACAAACATTTTTAAATCAGTTCGTCAGAGCATAAATAAGTACTAGTTACTGTTCGCATTTTTATTTTTGTTTTATATTATTTCGCATTAACACATGCTTGTGAAATATATTTTATTTTTAAAGAAAAATGGAAAAAAAATTTGACTTCAGGCGAGACTCGAACTCGCGACCTACTGGGAAAGCAATGCAATAGATGTGAAGGAAAGATTTGACAAATCGGGCAAGGCTTCAGTAGCTCAATTGGAAGAGCGGCTGGACTAGATTCCCAGTAGGTCGCGAGTTCGAGTCTCGCCTGAAGTCAAATTTTTCTTTCCATTTTTCTTTAAAAATAAAATATTTTTATTTTTGTTATTGCACGATAAAATTTCTAAATGGAAAATTAAATGCGGAAAATTTAAAGTTGCTTTAGTGTTTTCAATGGTAATCATAAACTTAGTTATATTGTTATGCATTAAAACTTATTTTGTACCTACCTATAAAGATATACCTACTTTTCTACTTTATGTTCAGATTATTAGAAATCATTGCATAAATAGAAGAAAATTTAGAGAAAAAAATATGAGATCCAAAATTGTAATACTTGGCTTGTAACGTTGTAAATGATTAGTTTTGTTTCATAATAACATAGGTACTAACGTGTTTTTAATACATTTCGTGTACAAGTTATATTTATTTAAGTACAAAATAAATAGATGTGCTTATCAAATTTTATTTCAACACTGTCTTAAGACGACCAAATTAAATTGATTTTTTTATGTACCTAATGAAGTGGCTTACAAGCATACAGTTTACATTGATGGTAAGTAGGTAATACTGTATGTAGCCTGTAAACATCTATATAATTTATTTTCTTTTTCTTTTTTTTTATATAATGAAAGTGGCAAACTAGCATGCAGTTCACATTGATATTAAGTGATGACTGCAGCCTATAAATACCCACATAAAGACCAGAGGTCAAAATGCAGATGCGTTACCACTTCTGAGGCCTAAGGTATTGTGCCTCTGTGCCGGAAATTACAGGGCCGTACATTACCAACTGACCGGAACACGATAGTGCTGAACTACCATTAAGCGGCAAGTATATTAGGTAATGCGGTGGTGCCTACGCCCGCGAGCTCCGTCACTGAAGCTCTACCGCCAGTAAATGAATCCAGAGATTTCAATGATGCGATGTCACTTCTGAGGCCTAAGGTATCCTTAAGAGCCTAAATAAGAGACTTCCCCAAAGAAACATAAGCAAAACACGTATAAAAGTTACGTATAAAGAATATAAAGATAATGGGGCAGTATATAACGAAAACGTCACATTTTTCAGGCAAAACCTTCTGATAAAACCACTTTGCTGGTTGGGTCCGCATACAGTTACACGAACGTGTTAATTGAAATGGTTATTAGTCCAGATACTCATGGGACAGTGCCCAATATTATTAATCACTAGCTGTGCCCGCGACTTCGTTTGCGGGATAATTTATGATTGTTCAGTATCTACCCGGACAAAGTCGCGGGCGAAGCTAGTATAAAAGTAGCCTTAGTTACTCCTTATTACATAACTTATCTGCTTGTGAAAATCCCGTCGAAATCGGTCCAGCTTTTACCAAGATTAGCCCCGCCAAACAGACAGACAGACAGACAGAAAGACATAACATACAAAGACAGATAGACAGACAGAAAAAATATATAAAAAATGTTGTATTGGTATATGTACCGTGTATACATACATAGCGCGCATGGCCCAGCGGCTTGTGTAGATCGGAAGCGATCTGCTCGGTTAAGCACTACGGGCGCGGTCGGGTAGTGTGATGGGTGACCGCTAGTGGCAAATTAAATGCGCGTTTCCGTGCTTCGGAGGGCACGTTAAGCCGTCGGTCCCGGTTGCTATCGATAGATAGCAGTCGTTAAACCTTGTCGGAGGCCTTATGGGCGGTTTGAAAACATCCGACAGCGGGTTGGCCACTAACCCACCCACCTCCACCAATTCGTGGTGGAGTAATCTCCAGGCCAAAAAAGGGGAGAGACTCGTGCCCAACAGTGGGACGTATAATGGGTTGCCATTATTATTATTATATATACATACATATGCATTTACCTTGTAAAAAGCGGTTATTCTAATATTACAAACAGGCACTCCAATTTTATTTATTTGTATAGAGACCTATAGGTTTATGTCTACCTTACCTAAATTATAAATGCACTGTCCGGAGTTAGCAACGATTTGTTTGTTACCCAACAATGCTGTATAGGTACATAGGTAGGTAGGTATTAAGACTGTTGTAAATGCGTAAAAACGTTTGCACAACTAATTAATTCCTTTGATTAACACTTGTTTGTATGGTTATTAACGATGATTCAATTTATTTAATATAACAAATCCATTTGCATCACAAAAAGGAACACAGTTCAAATTACTGGATTTGTAATGTTTTTCGAAAAAAAACATCTGGATTAGTAAGTCAAGCATGACAAGCAGCCACAATGAATGACGAAATATTTTTAATGACCTAAGCGGAAAGAGTTATGTGGGAACAGGAATCGAACTGGTTAACCACTGCACGTTATAAATGACAGCATTATTTATTAGGTATAGTCCATTCAAATAAACTTGGCACAAATGGTAAACAAACATCCCTCGGTCACGAATTACGATATTTCGGAAGAATTACATACTGCAATTGATTGAGGACACTATTTTATAGCATACTAGCTGTGCCCGCGACTCCGTCCGTGTGAGAATTTATGATATTTCAGTATCTACCCGGACGAAGTCGGGGGCGCAGCTAGTATAAAAGTAGCCTAAGTTACTCCTTATTACATAAGCTATCTGCCAGTGAAAGTCTCGTCAAAATCGGTCCAGCCGTTGCCGAGATTAGCGGGAACAAACAGACAGACAGATAGACAGACAGACAGACAGATAGACAGAAAGACAGACAGACAAAAATTGTAAAAAATGTTGTTTTGGTATATGTACCGTATATACAAACACGATACATATGCGTTTAGTAAAAAGCGGTTATTTTATATACCAAACAGACACTCCAATTTTATTTATTTGTATAGATGTATAAACTAGCGGACCCGACAGACTTCGTCCTGTCAAAAAGATTTGTTGGCTCTTTGACGTTAGGAACACAACTACATTGCTCAGACAACAGAGAGTGCTTGTAATTTAATATGAACTTTATGAAATAGCAATAAAGTTCAAATTGAGTCTACGTGTTAGTTAGAAAACGTTTGTATGGGAAAAAGAAAAGGGCTGTTATTAGAGTTTTCCCGGCAATTATTCGAATTTTTCTTATATTTTAAACCTTCCCTGGACTTCAAAAAATCATTCAGAACCAAAATTTCCCAAATCGGTAAAGCCGTTCTCGAGTTTAAGCGAGACTAACGAACAGCAATTGATTTATATAAATATAGATTACACATTGATTTCGACAGTAAAAACAATGAAAATTCACTTAGTAAATTACATTAATTTACAAGTTTCGTAATTACGACGAAACTACTCTCCACAGATTATATAGATTGTGTACGAGTTTGACGTTCCGTTATAGGGATGGGATTGAGAACAAGAGTTGAGAAAGGAATGTTATCCTATGTAAATGATGATTATAAAATTAATTTAATACCTAGGCAGGATTTACGAAAAGCCGTTTTTTTATTTAAAAATGTTCGTTTATTAAAATTCAGGTAAATCATATATGTCAAAAATACATTAAAATATTTCAAAAGAAAGTATACGATGTTTTAATGGATGTAGGTATATCATTCACTGGCGATCAATATCTTTCATATTCAAATCACTCATGCTATGGACCTAGATCACTCAATGACGGTACGCCATATTTGTTTACTCTTTTTGCCAAGTTTATTCGAATGGGGTATAGTTATTATGCACATTCAGATACAAATCGCTTTATCTAGTCCAGATGAAAGAGACACACTGCAAAAATCTCTGTGACGGCACATATTTACCATACATCTATACAAAGAAATAAAATTGGAGTGTCTGTTTGTAATATTAAAATAACCGCTTTTTACTAAATACATATGTATGTAGACACGGTACATATACCAAATCAACATTTTTTACAATTTTTGTCTGTTTGTCTGTCTGTTTGGCGGGGCTAATCTTGGGAACGGCTGGACCGATTTTGACGGGACTTTCACTGGCAGATAGCTGATGTGATAAGGAGTAACTTAGGCTACTTTTATACTCGTACAAGCTGCGCCCACGACTTCGTCCGGGTAACTTGATAAGTGAATGGAACGGTGAAATTAAGAAATGTAAAAATATCTTCGTCAATACCTACTACGTTTTGGTCAAGCGTTGCATTACTAAAAGTTATTGGAAATCGTACCTACAAAAAATTCAAAAGTAAAGTTATTATAATCTATACTTATAATAAAACTGTAGAAGTGTGAATTCTGTACATTATAAATATAAAAAAAAAAAATACCAGGGGATGTTACTACATCGATACCGAACACAAATATGTGATCAGAATTTTTTTTGTCTGTCTGTCCGTTTGTCTGTTTGTTCAAGCATCACACGAAATCTACCGGTCCGATTACAATGAAACTTGGTATAATTATAGTTTAACCTTTGGCGCACAACACTGGGTAGCACTTTTTATCCAGAAAAAATGTCTGTTTGTCTGTGTATTTGTGCGCGCTAATTTCAGAAACGGCTTATTCGATTTGCGGGTTTCATAAGTATATTGTGGTAAGTTTCACTTAACATTAAATGTTCGTTTCGTGTGAATCGGTTAAGATATAAAAAAGTTATGTCAATTTAAAGAATCATAGCGAATATTTTTATGCAATTCTGTATCTTAGTTAGTTCTATCTTTTAGGGGGTTTCCTACCTAAAAGGTAAACACGGAGACTACGGATTACTAATCCTCCGCTGTCTGTCTGTCTGTCCGTCCGTTTGCCTGTCTGTCACCAGGCTCTATTTCATAAATAGTGATAGCTAGAGAGCTTACATTTTCACAAATTATTTCTGTTACCGCTATGAAGACAAAATTAATTACTAAAAATAAGAAAATGAAAATGTTAAGGGGTCCAAGGGGGCATACAATAAAAGTGTTTTTTTTTTCGCATATTTGTTGCTCAAAATAACGGTAGCAAGTAGGTTTCTAATAATTTTCACAGAATTTTTAAGTCTTATGTTGTATAATATTACCTTCCATAGTAAATCTATACATCTATACGTCATCTATATCTATACATCTATGCAAATAAATAAAATTGGAGTGTCTGTTTGTAATATTAAAATAACCGCTTTTGAATATGAATGTATCCACGGTACATATACCAAAACAACATTTTTTACAATTTTTGTCTGTCTGTCTGTCTGTTTGGCGGGGCTAATCTTGGGAACGGCTGGACTGATTTTGACGGGTCTTTAGGATACTTTTATCGCCATACATACATACATACATACAAATAGGTAAGTAGAATTGGAGTGTATCCGACTTTGACGAGACTTCCACGGGTAGGTAGCTGATGTAATAAGGAGTAATTTAGGCTACTTTTATCTCCATACATACATACATACCTACATACAAACATATTGCTTCTCACGTCGACGAACTCGCAGGCACAGCTAGTTCAACATAAAAACGTTTTCAGATTATGACTTTTTTCAGATTATGAATTTTTATAAAATGCGGCCAAAAATAGGCCTATTAAAGCTACTTAATACCACATTCCCGCTTGTAATGTTAACACAACTCACTTATATCCTTGATCTCAAATAGAAAATTCCACATAATTTCACACATTACGTTTTATTACCATAAATACTTTGCTTATTTTCAATGTGTCAATAACATTACGTACCTACTCGTACAACGGGCGGGTTTTTTGCATTTTTTACATTTTGCGGGTTTCCAAGCGTTCATAGAAATTTTACATGGATTAGGGATAAAATATCCTCCAAAATGTCATCCATTTTTTGAGTGGCTTTGTATTGGCGTAAGAAATTGACGACCCGGTTAGTCCAGCGGTGTGGGACGACCGTTTGATTCGAAGGGTCACGGGTTTGATCCCCGCACCGGGACAAATATCAGTACGCCCTACAGATATTTGTTTCGGGTCTGGATGTTTGTGTATGTGTTGGGTGTGTACAACGGCACTCACGACACAGGTTTATACCTAGTGTGGGGCTGTGAGTGTAATTGTATTTAAAAAAAAAACATTGCATTACCTAATCTATTTGCCGCTTAATGGTTACTAGTGTTCTACACCAGTGGCGGATTTACAAATTTGCCACCCGTAGGCTATCCAATTTTTAATAATAAAAATAAATAATGGCAACCCATTATACGTCCCACTGCTGGGCACGAGTCTCTCCCCTTTTTTGGGGGGGGGGGAGGCCTGGAGCTTACTCCACCACGCTGCTCCAATGCGGATAGGTGGAGGTGGGTGGGTTAGTGGCCAACCCGCCCATAAGGTTTTCAAACCGCCCATAAGGCCTCCGACAAGGTTTAACGACTGCTATCCATCGATAGCAACCGGGACCGACGGCTTAACGTGCCCTCCGAAGCACGGAAACGCGCATTTAATTTGCCACTAGCGGTCACCCATCACACTACCCGACCGCGCCCGTAGTGCTTAACCGAGCAGATCGCTTACGATCTACACCAGCCGCTGGGCCATGCGCGCCTCCAATTTATGCCGCTCTTAAATTTTGATATCGTAGTCCACAATCATATCAATTACAGAACAATTATTAGAAAAGAAAATATGTAAATATAACTACATTTCAACAATAATATCGAATTGTCATGATCTTTGAAGTATACTTAAGCGATTAAACCGTAGCAATTATTTATAAAAAGATATAATTCGATTTTAGTTAAATATTTTAATTTCCTTTCAATTTTCGAAATTCTTATTTTGTGTGTGTATACATTTTTTTAAATTTGTAAATAGAAATATTAAAAAAATGTATATAAACTAAATCTGCCCCCCCTTAAAATTTGCCGCCCTAGGCTCCAGCCTACTCAGCCTGCTGGTAAATCCGCCACTGTTCAACACTATCGTGTGCCGGCAACGCATCTACATTAAATTCTCTAGTTTCATGTAGATGCTTAAGTAGCTACAGTATTATTGACCATCGATTTAAACTTTATGCTAGTTTGCCATTTCATGACATAAAAAATGACTCTGGTAGGTGGAACAAGTTAGGGGATGGTTTTGCCCTAAAACAATGGGGTAATAAAATTATATCAACCTAGCTGACCCGGCTAACTTCGTATTGCCTCAGAATGAAATAATGTTTACTAATTACCTTCAATTCTTCAAATTTTCTTACCTTTCAAACCTTCCCTGGACTTTCAAAAATCACTCAAAACCAAGATTAGCCAAATCGGTCCAGCCGTTCCCGAGTTTTAGCGAGACTAACGAACAGCAATTGTTTTTTATATATATATAAGATATAAGATAAGATAAGATTAAAAATCAATTTAAAATTAAAATGACAAAGAAGTAAAAGTAAGGTAAGGTTCACATTGATGGTCATACTGAAAAATCTATCAAAGATCTCTATGGAGAGTTGGCCGCTTATAAGCTAGTTTTGCCTCTGACTCTGGTTCAAAAAATATAGCCACACATCGCCATCAAACACGTTAATACTGAACTATAACCATTTAGCGGCAGAAAGATTTAACAATGAAAGAGACAAAGAACGTTTAGGTGTTTATTTATAACAATATACCTTAATTCTAGAACATTTTTTTTTGTAATGGAAATGGCAAACTAGCATGTAGTTCACATTGATGTTAAGTGATGACTGTATCCTATAGACACTTACACGAAGACCAAGGTCAAAATGCAGGTGCGTTACCACTTCTGAGACCTAAGGTGTTATGCCTCTGTGCGGGAAATTACAGGGCTGTACATTACCACCTGACACGATAGTGCTGAACACTACCATTTAGCGGCAAGTAAATTAGGTAATGCGGTGGTGCCTACGCCCGCGAGCTCTGTCACTGTAGCTCTACCACCAGTAAAGCACATCATTGAACATATTAATATCATTAATATTCTTTAGGACATTCGTATAAATACGGAGGTGATGCGGTGATGGCCACGTTCATGATTCGGTTGCTGGAGCTCTATCACCAGTAATTTTCTTACATTATCTTTCAATAAAATAACAAACAATCATCCAAACACATAGAGCAACACCGTAGGGGAGCAGCCATACGCAGGCTTTCCCCTCTGCCAAAGTACGAGCCCAAATGGGCCTATACCTATCGCCTCGATGTTAAAATGTGTGCGTGAAATTGTTTCTGTATTTTGTTTAAGTCAAGGTGTGAGTTTCGTAGTAGTAGACGATTTTTGTAGTGTGCGTGTGTGTCGCACGCATTTCCCCCCGCGAAAAATGACAGACTGATTTGCATCGGTAATAAACGCTATGGCTACTCCCGTCCAGTCCGCCGCGACCGGTGGCCCGTGTTGCTCTATGTCCAAACATGAAATTAATCGAATGGTACCTATATGTGTAGTATGTAGAATATTCAGCCAAATTTTTCTTTGGATGTTACCTATATGTATTACTGGCGGTAGAGCTCCAGCGAGGGATCTCGCGGGCGTAAGCACCACCACATTAACAAATCACTTGCCGCTAAATGTTATTGTTTAGCGCTATCGTGGTCCGGTCAAGCGCTAATGTACGGTCCTGTAAATTTCGGCACAGAGGCACAACTTCTTAGACCTCAGTAGTGGCAGCGCATCTATATTGAAATCCCCGGTTTTTATGTAGATTTTTGTAGGCTTCTCTATGAGATGAAAAATTAAATAAAATATCAGATTATAAAATTTTTATAATGTTTTAGGAGGCACTTGAATATCTAAGAAGAAAATAATTATATTCCCCAATGGAGACGGTTAGCTAAGGTGTCAGAAATCTGCATATTCACATGTCTATGGATAAGGCCTGTCGTGTGTCTCAACAAAGTATGGAATGCAACAAGGATCTGAGTGGAATAACCAATACCTTCTCATCTATAAATAGAGCTACAGAAGGAAACTCTACTATCACCCCCGTCAATGGGTTTTCCGGTTTGGTATTGAATTCTTAAATAAAGTGTTAACTTGTTGCTTGGTTGAACGCTAATGAACGATAAAATAATAGCACTGAATGTGAACACTTAAACCGGCGATAACATTAGCAGCTAGAAAAATAGTTCACGGAAAAAGATAGGAATAATCCGATGGACACTTCTAGGCATTTCGCAGTACCCCACAGTGTCTTTTTGATGTCAAAAGGTTCAGGTCACAAATGTTCATAGGCAATGTTGCCTATGAACATTTGCACGCAAAGTCGCAAATGCGCTGTCAGCCATGAAGGACTCTTTTGACGCTTCTTTTTTGAGTTTTGAAGAACCCCAGCGCCGGGGGAACTCCTCAGAAGGAAATTTGTTCCACAATTTGTTTTCTAGTTGAGCACTTGCACTTCAAATTTGTGCGGGTGGAACATCCAATTTGTGCGGGTGGAACTTCTCCCTTAGGTGGGTGATGCGAAGTAGGAAAGGAGACGATGACAACAGATCAAGTAATTCAGCAGAGCACTCACCATTGTAGAGATGGTAGAAAATGCACAGAAATCCAATGTCTCTGCGCATCTGCGTAGTAAAGTACTTAAGTCTTTAAGTATGGTGAAATTCACAGACCGCACTACGACTTTACTTTTTGCAAAGTATGCTTAGAACTAGAACTAGAGTCAGTAAAGTAACTATCAGTTTTGACAGTTATAAGCGTATTTTCCTGAAAGTTAAGTCGTAGTTCGGTTTGTGAATCTCGTCCGTAGATTTGAGAGAGAGAGAGATAGAGTCTGTCATTGATTCTTGGGTCATTGACGTTAATAGGTTTTTTTTAATATAATGGAAGTGGCAAACAAGCATGCAGTTCACATTGATGTTAAGTGACGACTGCAGCCTATACCCACACAAAGACCAAGGTCAAAATGCAGAGAGTGCACTCCTGAGGCCTAAGGTGTTATGCCTCTGTGCCGGAAATTACAGGGCCGAAATTATAGATTTACCAGTATCAGATCCAATGATCTGATACTGGTAAATCTATAATTTTGTTAAATCCAACCACCAAACTCTTTATATAGTCTCCTTCAATGTCAAAAGTTGAAACATGGTAGGTAGACAAATGTATTATATGTGTATTTCTGATACAATTATCAGAAATACACATATAATACATTTGTCTAGAAAGCAACAATCGACGGACTTACTTCTCAAAGGGTGTGTACTTATATTCTAGAGATTTTAACTACCTACCATGTTTCAACTTTTGACATTGAAGGAGACTATATAAAGAGTTTGGTGGTTGGATTTAAAAGTACCAAACAAGCATACAGTTTACATGGTTAAGTGAATGTGTATGTAATATGTAGACATAACTACAATTTGGAAATGTTTTTTTGTTAGCCACGTTCGTAACATATTATTATAGGTAATCGGCGAACTACCAGTCGGATTCGCGATCACAGGGTTTCGTATAGCTTTTTTTTCACGCTACCATTATTATCATAAACTTCCTCTCTTCTTTTCCTGTAGGTTCCGGTGAAAGAATATTGTCGACATTTATCGTCGTAATTAAGATGTATACTTGTGCCAAATTTCAAATCTCTAGTACCTACTAATAGTTTTTGCGCTCAATCGCGGACGAACAGACAGACAGACAGACGGACATGGCTAAACTATAAGGGTGTTTACTACGGAACCTTAAAAATGACTCCTCTATAGTTAATCTAACTATAAAAAATCATTTTATTAACGTTAACGTTACACGTGCATGTTCGGGTCACTGATATAGGTATAGGTACATATTTATACATCTATACATCAACAACACAACAAAACAACATTTTTTACAATTTTTGTCTGTCTGTCTGTCTGTCTGTTTGGCGGGGCTAATCTTGGGAACGGCTGGACCGATTTTGATGGGACTTTCACTGGCAGATAGCTGATGTGACAAGGAGTAACTTAGGCTACTTTTATCTCCATACATCCATACATACATACATACCTACATACAAATAAGTAGATTTGGAGTGTATCTGACTTTGACGAGACTTCCACGGGTAGGTAGCTGATGTAATAAGGAGTAACTTAGGCTACTTTTATCTCCATACATACATACATACATACGTATACCTACATACAAATAAATGGAATTTTAGTGTCTCCGATTTTGTCTTTCACTGACAGGTAGCTGATGTTATAAGGAGTAACTTAGGCAACTTATATACTAGCTGCGCCCACGACTTCGTCCGGGTAGATACTTCATATTATTTCTCACGTGGACGAAGTCGCGGGCACAGCTAGTGAACACTAAATCTTAACTCAATCGGCCCACTACTTTCGAAGCAAACGACTGTGAAAAACAGAGAGACAGACAAATAGACGAGTGATCTTATTAGGGATCCGTTTTTTTTATTTTGAGGTACGAAACCCTAAAATATAAAAGAAATCCTGAGATATAACAGAATAAAAGAAGTTGCAGAGGTAAAATTTTCCCACAAAAAACAATCATGACAGAAATGACGTAATAAGTTGAATGATTCATACAGTCTCATGTAATCTTTTGGGAGATCCAACAAATTTTACCAAATTTACATCTAACCGGAACGCAAAACGAAGAGATAAAAATCCGTTTTGTGCATAAAAAAATAAAGCTGGCCGATAGCTCCGAACATTCAAAACGTTTTTTATGTTTAGCCAATATTTGCAGAAACGTGTCAAGTCTATTTAATATAAATGAAAAGGCTGTATGACGCAGTATATACTGATCCAGCGTTGTGAACGCACGTCCGTACTAAGATTTGCTACAACAATATACGAGGATTCAGGATTTGAATTAATTTGAATAACAAGTAAGTTTCCATTTATATTTTATGAATTTATTTCGTTAGTTTATATCTTAAACCTTTTCTGCGGTACTATTTTGGTTTGGTACGGTTTTAGGGAGAAGGCAAAAGTTTAAATATAATTTGAAAAACCTAAAGTTATTTCTTGGATAGTTGAAACTGTTTTATTAGGGTGACCATAATTTCGAATTTGTCGTGACATTTTAGGGTATTCAGAATCTCTTCTTAGGGCTTTCAGTTTTTTTTAGAAATGTGAAATATTTGAACGAGATTTTTGAAATTGCTACAAAGGAGATGTTGCAAAGATGTATGAACCTCCGGCCATGTATTGTACACAATATCATTAAACAGGCAAAATCAATATAAAAATGTTTTGACTGCATATTTTCACTTATTTAGCTTTGTTTACAGTTACAAAACATTATTTGCAGTTAGAATTGCTACTCAAAACCAACATGGCGAATATGGCGGGCAATGTCATTTTGACATTTTCATTTTTTGAATTGTTTTTTGATTATGGTACTTGGAGAAAAAAAGTGATATTTTCTAAATACTATCTAAATAGATTGATCCCAAGCGTCAGCTGTATCGCCGCCATGTTGAACATAGTTGAAAATGATAAAATCGTTTGAATTAAATGTGGTTGTAACTCTAAAATATATTCGTGAACAAATTAATTGTATTTTTTTCGGATTCTTCTTTAATTTACCCATTTTTTGAGGACGTGTACTAACCAGAGCCGAGCTCGCAACATCTCCTTTTCAGGACTTTTAAAGAAACTGAGGCTTTTTCTATGGAAATAATTTATTTTTACACCCGTATCCTTGGCATAAGGCAAACATGCATGCAGTTCACAGTGATGATTGCAGCCTATTGTTGTGTTGCTACCCCTGAGACCTTAGTTGTTATGTCTCTGTGATAGTTAATACGAAGCCATACATTACCGTCTAACCGGAAAACTATAGTGCAGAACACTATTGGCAGCAGATTCGATTCAATGGCGTAGGAACAGCACCAGGTCCGTTTTTCGCCCCCGATGGGGTCAGGGACTAAATGCCATTCAATTGGGATAGAAGATTTCCAGAACCGCTCTCGAAGTTTGGTAGTATACCCTGAATGCCAATAGGTTCCGTACATATGGAATTGAAAACTATTTTATCATAGGTATTTAGTTGTTGCATCAGTGCATGTGTTTATCTGCGACTTTGAGGAACAAACGTGTGAGACAATTGCGTTTTTTTGCTGTTTATATGAGTATACATTAATTTGCCGCCTTTAATCCTTTTTTTTTCAATCATACTGATCATATCTTTTTATGTGCTATCCGCTAATCCAAAAGCAATCAAATATAGTTTTTTTTTATGTAATGGAAGTGGTAAACAAGCATACAGTTCGCATTGATGTTAAGTGATGACTGCAGCCTATAGACAAACACACTAAGATCAAGGTCGAAATGCGGATGCGTTACCACTCCTGAGGCCTAAGGTGTTATGTATCTGTGCTGGAAATTACAGGGCCGTACACCACCTGACCGAAACACGATAGTGCTGAACACTACCATTGAGCGGCAAGTATATTAGGTAATGCGGTGGTGCCCGCGAGCTTCGTCACTAGAGCTCTACCACCAGTATAGTTTTAATTACTATCGCACATGGTGCCCATATGGTCAAGCGGGCAGTTCTTTTATAGTAGTTACCTTAGCAACGAACTAGCAAACCGAACAATTGATGGAAACTGACTACACTCCACTGGTATTTGCCAAAAATCAGATGCGTTATTTCTATTCAACTTTCCATCGCTCACTTTCGATACGAATTGTAGACCCGTTATTTTTATGAAACAAAAAAGAAGACATGCTTCAGTGCCTGTCATTACGGGGCCATACAATTCCATCAAACCGAAACACAATATCCTTTTTGTGCATGAAATATATAAATCGGATGCTTAACAACGCGATGGTGCCTCCACAGTTGTTGATCTATACATGTGTGTGAACTATATCTATACATGTAGTGCTGAACACTACCATTTGGCGGCAGATACCTAGAGGTAATACGGTGGTGACAACGCCCGCGAGCTCTGACACTAGAGCTCTACCACCAGTAATTCAGATATCATCCGTGTCAATCGCATGATTATTTTCCACTTTTATCCAAAACTGAACGAGTGGTTGTGTAATAACTGGGATACTTGGTTGTCCACGCTATCTGCCTACCCCCTGGCGTGTATATACATAAAAAACTGCCATACACTAATTGCCGCCAGACATTAAATAAATACTTCAGGTATTTATTTAAATGTGAAGGTTAACATAAAGAGCGGTTCATTTACTTTTTTAAGTCTCTCGAAGAAATGGACGATGACTATGATGAATAACATTTGAGGGTTATCATGCAAATCCTAAACTTAACTTTTATAATAAGTAATACTAGCTGTACCCGCAACTTCGACCCCGTGAGAATTTATAATTGTTCAGTACCTACCCGGGCGAAGTCGTGGGCGCAGCTAGTATAAAAGTAGCCTAAGTTACGCCTTATCACATAAGCTATCTACCAGTGAAAGTCTCGTTAAAATCGGTCCAGCCGTTCCCGAGATTAGCTGGAATGAACAGACAGACAGACAAAAATTGTAAAAAATGTTGTTTTGGTATATGTACCGTGTATACATACATATGCATTTAGTAAAAAGCGTTTATTTTAATATTACAAACAGACACTCCAATTTTATTTATTTGTATAGATGTATAGATTATAAACAATTAAATGCAAGTTTATTGAATATACATTATTTGTAAACAGTAGGTACCCGGATTCAATTCTACAGAATATGCTTTTTGCTCAAGGAAAATATGGCATCATGGTAAAAACAAATATGATGTAATTGCATATTATAATGGCATTCAGGTTTGAAATGTTATCAAACAGTCTCACTGTAGTCTCAAAATACAATGAACTTTAAAACAGAATAATTGGGGTCTTTTTTTGTCAGTAACATAGGAAACAGACTAGTCTACGTGTACTGTAGTTAATGAAACAAAACAGTTGTTATGGTTCATTAACTACGAGTAAACCTAATATCTGCACCGATTGCGGTCATTACTCTTAGCCTGGGTTGCACCACGATATTTGTTAAAGTGAAGCGCGCATGGCCCGGCGGTTGGTGTAGATCGTAAGCGATCTACTCGGTTAAGCACTACGGACGCGGTCGGGTAGGGTGATGGGTGATCGCTAGTGGCAAATTAAATACGCGTTTCCGTGCTTTGGAGGGCACGTTAAGCCGTCGGTCCCGGTTGTTATCGATAGATAGGCAGTCGTTAAACCCTGACGGAGGCCTTATGGGCGGTTTGAAAACATCCGACAGCGGGTTGGCCACTAACCCACCCACCTCCACCAATCCGCAATGGAGCAGCGTGGTGGAGTAAGCTCCAGGCCTCCCCCCAAAAAGGGGAGAGACTCGTGCCCAGCAGTGGGCCGTATATTGAGTTGCCATTATTATTATTTGTTAAAGTTAAAGTTATTATAACATTTCGCATCCTTCTCTAACTTTAACAGATTCCCATAAGTTAGAGAAGGAGGTGAAATTTTAACAATAACTTTAACAATTATTAGGCTTACTGAAATAAGTGACGCTGGGGTCTTTACTTACTTAATTTGAACCTTCCTCCCTAGAAATTTACTGATCGATCTAGATTATTCATAATGTAAACAACGTCGATCTAATATCAACTTTCTATCTTTTTCAGATGGCGTTAATACTCATTTTGTTTGGACTGCTATCGTCAACACAAATTGAAAGTGCACCGAGTTCAGTGAAAAACTTCCAAAGTCAAGCAACGCAGCAGTTACATTATCAGTTGGTTTTTAGTGATAGTTCACAAATTTCAGCGAATCAAAATGAACCCTTAACATCCTCTTCTCAACAAAAAACTAGATATTCGCTGCCTACTTCGGTACAATTAATGAAACCAAATTCTCCTCAGAACATGCCTGACGCCTCTAAAGGAACTAACGTGTCATACCTAACACTCGATAAATCACCAATCACAAAACCAAATACAAAAATGGAAGGTATGATTACGAATAGATTTCCAGCAATGGACGACGAACGACAGATTTGGGGTACATCACTTAAAGAAACCGTGCAGGTCGACGATGATGACATTTATAACCGACCAATTTCTTTACCGTATGATGTAAAAGTGCCAACACAACAAAAAGCTAGAGCGAATACAGTAAATACGATATTGAAACCAAGCACATGTGATATAGCTGTTATTGGTTGCTGCACTAAGAACACGGAGATAGAAAAATGTTTTTTGTCATTAGGATGTATGGACGCCATAAGCGGCGGATTTAAATGGTGCAGTCAAGATATTATTCAAAGATCACTCGATAAAGTTATACGATACCAAAAATCGATGCTTTCACAAATTTAGCAGTTGTAAACATGTGTATAAAACGTAATACTCAGAACTATTAACATGAAGTGTTCAAATATTTGTTCAGTATTAATTTCTAAATATAAGTTATATTTATAAGATTCAAAATATACGCTTACATAACCATTACATATTTATTGGTCCTGTGACATTACAAAATTTTAGAAAAGGAATGTTATGATAGATGTGGATGGATGTGGGAGTGCGTATGGGTGACTTAGTGGTGAACTGTCTGCTTTACGCAGATGATGCTGTAATTGTTAGCTCTACACCATCTGGGCTACAAGCACTAGTCACAGTCATGTGTAGAAAGATGTAAGAAAGAGACTTTGTGTGAATGATAGTATCGGTGTAAAAATGAAAAAAGGCATGCTCCGATGGTTCGGGCATATAGAAAGAATGTCGAATGAGCGAATGACTAAACAGATATACAATGCGAATGTGGATGGTTGCAGAGGCCCAAGAAGACCAAGGCTGACCTACCATGACCAAAGAGGTCGAGTTCTGTCTGATGGTGGGGTCAAAAGTCTTAGGAATCGGCGTGCATGTATGAAGAGAATGATGAAGGTAGACGAGGCACGAGAGGTTTGTCAGAACCGGGATGTCTGGCGCTCTACACTCTTTGCCTACCCCGTTAGGGACCTGGCGTGAAGATACATATAGGAATGTTATTTTTCGAATCAGTATATATTTTCTTTTTGTAATGGCAAAAAATATTTGTTCATGAGTTTGGTTAGGCTTTCAAGTTTTAAAGGAAAAAATAAACCTTTATACTATTTCTGGTCGTTCCGTTCCGTTTCTAATGGTTTACTGGTGGTAGAGCTCCAGTGACAGAGCTCGGGGCGGTAGGCACCACCGCATTACCTAATACACTTGCCGCTAAATGGTAGTGTTCACACTATCGTGTTCCGGTCAGGTGGTAATGTACGGCCCTATAATTTCCGGCACAGAGACAACACTTTAGGCCTCAGGAGTGGTAATGCATCTGCATTTTGACCTTGGTCTTTGTGTAAGTGTCTATAGGCTGCAGTCATCACTTAACATCAATGTGAACTGCATGCTTGTTTGCCACTTCCATTACATAATAAAAATACAATGTTAATAAATTAATTTGCAATAGAAAGAAAGAATATATACAGAACATAATAATGAATTACAAAAGAGTTTATTGAAATTAGTGTGTTTAGTACTCGTGTACTGATTAATTAAATGAGTAGAGTTTATGAGACATAAAATACTTTGATCATAAAAAACCCATGACGCATGTCTCCATACAACTTGTTATGCAACTCTATCAATGAGGAATATTCCACTTGTATGTGGATCAGTCCACAACTCTGAATTGAACGACATTTATTTAACCGAGTGTATGTTAAAATATTCGATTAAATAATGTAATTTAGCAGGTTTCCGTTCTCGGTGTTTCTGTGTCAACTATTATTTCCGAATCTGAGGTCCCAGATACAGAATTTCTTGTCTATTACGTAGTGTCAAAAAAACATATACAGCAAACTCAAACACAAAAATTCATTTAATCACTTGGATATAATAGAATTTGCTTGTGTTAGGTCAAATTACAAATATAAAATTAAAGCGAATAACAACTGATACGTTGATTAATATGTCAAAGTAAACAAAATAAAATAAATAATGGTCCAAAAATACTTAATTATATAAATAGGTACCAACATAATGCTCCATACTCTCTTTTACAAACGGCAAGATAGGACTAAACAAAAAAATATGGGACATTCTTTGTCATTCACTGGCAGATTTCCAAAGCCCACAGAATTTGTGGTATTAGGGTGTTCACTTGATTAAAATCAATTAAATTTTAAACATTATTAAATTATAGTTAAATCGTATGATAGGTAGAAGAATTTAAAAATGACGAAAGAAAAATATAGTAAACGAAATAGTTTTAGTACCTAAATCAACACTGTGCACAAACATAGTATTTATGAAGATATTTTTTTATTGTTTTGTTTTCTCCATACCATTCTCAAGTGATGGTTCTCTTACTCTCTGCCTACCCCGTTAGGGACCTGGCGTGAAGATACATACATACATACATTCTCAAGTGATTACCATTATGGTGACGTCATGACAATTTTATTTTCACTCATTCCACCAAACAGTATACAAATACTATGCATTTCACAACACACATCGTTTTAATCGTTAGGTATATTATATATCTTTACGCCAAGTCCCTTACGGGGTAGGCAGAGGTTGTGGAGCGGCAGATATCCCGGTCCTGACACACCTCTCGTGCTTCTTCTACATTCATCATTCTCTTCATACATGCACGGCGATTCCTAAGACTTTTGACCCGCCCCTCAGACAGTTTTGGTCATGGTACGTCAGTCTTGGTCTTGCTGGGCCTCTGCAACCATCGATATATTTTCAAAAAGATTTGTTGTAGGCTACAAATATTAATGGTGATTTTTATTAATTTTCCTATACTTTTAGGACTTACAATTTAATCTCAATCTTAAATATCAATTTATTTTTTGTATGCATGTAGTTAACTACCAATATTGAACATGCCTTTTATGTTTTTTTTTATGTGTTGGAAGTTTTAAAACAAGCATACACTTCACATTGATGTTAAGTGATGACTGCAGCTTATAGACATCCACACAAAGACCAAGGTCGTAATGCAGATGCGTTACCACTCCTGAGGCCTAAGGTATTATGCCTCTGTGCCGGAAATTACAGGGCCGTACATTACCACCTGACCGGAACACGATAGTGCTGAACACTACCATTTAGCGGCAAGTATATTAGTTAATGCGGTGGTGCCTACGCCCGCGAGCTCCGTCATTAGAGCTCTCCCACCAGTAAAAAAAATATATTATGCTCGTATGTGAAAAAAAACCATGAAGTGAATCTTTTAACGCTGCAAAGATAATACTCTATATCACTTTTTGAATTAATGCATACAAGGATCTGATAGTTGTTGTCCTTACCCGGAGATGTTACAAATATAAGAACCAGTTCGTATTCGGTTAAACAACCGTTCGTAGCTTGATTATAACAATCAATTTAGCAACTAACTGCCTCAGTAGCGTAGTGGTAGCAGGCCACTACTATTACGCTGGAGGTCCTGGGTTCAATTCACGGGTCGGGGACTATCAGAGATAACGGTTTAAAATCCTTTATCTCTGCTTCTATTGGGATTTTTCAATTTTCTGGAAGTTTCCCAGTACCCCGGAGTTTGGTAATGTGCCCGGAGATGGCAACAGGTTCGCCACCTGTTACATGGGCCTAAAACGTAACCGGCGAGTCGTGGGTGTTTGCATGTATGATTGAATGCATGCATTTACCTCTGCCTACCCCTTCGGGGATTACAGGCGTGAAGTTACGTAATTTAGCAAACGTGCGTTAGTTTTTATTTTTAACACGCTTTTATAAGCTTGGGTTGTATCTATGTATTTATGTATGTATGTAACGGTCTTTGCAAACGTATCAAGGACCGATGACAATGCAATAATTTGATAACAGTTTTCTGTTACTGGTGGTAGAGCTCCAGTGATGGAGCTCGCGGGCGTAGGCACCACTGTATTACCTAATCTACTTACCGCTAAATGGTAATGTTTAGCATTATTGTTTAGCGATTGTTTTTGGATCAATTCCCGTTGATCGATCATACGGAGAACACAGTAGAGCGCAGGCGTGTACCGCCTCAAAACGTTTTCATAGACTCTGAACATAGAACTGCCTCCGTAGCCTAGTGGTAGCACCACTACTACTACGCTGGAGGTCCTGGTTCGATTCCCGGGTCGGGGGTTTATCACAGATAACGGTTTAAAATCCTTTATCTCTGGTTCTACTGGGTTTTTTCAATTTTCTGGAAGTTTCCTAGTACCTCGGAGTTTGGTTATGTGCCCGGAGATGGCAACAGGCTCGCCACCTGAGTGCCTAGTGCGAGATTTTATTTACTCTTACGCGGTCGCGATCGAAAATCTCGCACTAGGCACTCAGTTACATGGGCCAAAAACGTAACCGGCGAATCGTGGATGTTTGCATGTATGATTGAATGCATGCATTAACACTTTTAAGGACTTTTTTTATGTTTGTCTGTCTATCTGTCTGTCTGGTACGTTATAACTTCGAGACTACACAACGGATTTGATTGCGGTTATCACAAGTGGATATATATTATTAGGAGCGTTGTCAAATTATATTTCTTCAGATCAGTTAGAAAAAGAGTTATGGTCAATTGAAAATTTACTTAGGTTACGCAAAAAGCGACCTACACGTGGGCGGAGCCGCAGGCAACAGCTAGTTCTTACATAAATGCAAATGTATTTCATTCGTTATGTAACTACCTACGTTAAAATTAGTCTCATATGATTGCGAGTTTATTGACATCATCGGTTACATAACGAAACTCCGAGAATGGCATTGGGAATTGCCGAAAAATGGGCAAATCCCACTAGCGCTCTCTCTATCCCGATGGCCAGGGACCGAATTTGAGATAGCAGCTATGTTATCTGATTAATTACTGTTAAGTAATAGTCTTCTACCACTAGATTACCGAAGCAGTTAATTTGTTATCATAAAATTACGAGCTGTCCCGACGAACTTCGTATCGCCTTAGAAGTAAAAAAAAAATAAAGTGTCTAAAAAATCGAAAAAAAAAACATCTGGTGTGAACTACCCTTAACATTTAGGGATATGAAAATTGACTTTGAAGAAAAAAAGAAAAGAAAGTTGTAAATCCATCGGCTCAGGTACATGTGTCAAAGCCTTTCTCATAAGTCACTTTTGGCTGTAAGCCTACATATTCCTCATATGTCAATAAAAATTGTACTGAACCAAATATCAGTATGGTGTGGTGATATATAAGCTTTTTTATGCCAATTAGCAAGTCACCGATTGGTCAACCTGGGGGCACGGTAGTTCGGGGTCACGGGCACGCAAGATGAGCCAAGCGAAGTGCAAGGACACTACCTACCTTTCTCAAAACGCTTTGTCGCTTTTTTGAACCCACGAACCCACGGAACCACGTAACCATAATCCCGAGTTTCGTCACTGGCTCACAAGTCCTAGAAAGCTGAGATGTTGTATATATGCTAGCTTATTATACATTTATGCAAGTATTGGTACACAAATACTAAAAAAAAAACGAAACTTTGAAGTTTTGTTTCCCCATCCCTTAACCCTAGATTACTAAATCATCATTCGAGTTACGTTTTTAGCCAAAATTTCAACATCAAAATGAAATGCTAATAAACAATATAATAAAAACCATTTCATTTTAGAAGTCATAGTTTCACTAGCTGCGCCGACGAACTTCGTATCGCCTTAGGGATAAAGAAAAATTAAATGTTTATAAAATCGAAACAAAATATTTTGTGTATCACCCTTACTATTTAAGGGTATAAAATGGACTACAACCGATTCTCATACCTAGCAAATGTACACATAAAATTTCATAATGATCGGTGCCAACCGTTTCGGAGGAGTATTGTTACAAACACACACACACACACACGAGAATTATATATATTAGATTCTTTGAGTTTCATAGATCACGTTATGAATGAAAATAAAATAATTAACTTAAGCTACAGATACACATGCTCATTACAAGCACGAAACCATGCCACTTTTGAGCAATTGCTCCTTAGTAGCATCAAGTAGCATGTGTGTCGAAACATTGCTTATAATAAGCACGCTTGTTTAGAGTTATGTAGACAAATTACTTTTTTTTTCATAGCAGCTATTCTCCTTATTCTTGAGCCTATCATTATTCGCGTATTTGCAACGGCTGTGCTTACATTTTCAATTTTAAACTTGTTCTATTGTGGTCAATGACTGCTGAATAATTTCTCAGAATTTTTATAGTAACGTAACTAATTGATTTAGTATGCTTAGAACAAGAAGGTAGACTGTTTTAATTTTATTGTTATCAGACTTAATGAGGGAATAGTCATGGGAATCAGGTCAACAAGCTGTAATGTAACGAACGAGGTATTACTGTAATAGTATGGCAGATTATGCAATCCCAAAATTTAGAGAAGGGGCTTTTCAACTTAAGGATGCGTCTCAGTTAACGAACTGAGGGTACTAACCAATGATATGTGTAGAATGTCATTGGTACTAACTTGAAAAACATTGCGCATGGTCCGACATGCACTTGGCCGGCTTAATTTTATTGGATATAAATATCTAACTAGTAGATTTTTTCGGTAATAACTAACGTGAAGGGTTCAATTCTAAATATAATTATATTTCTTCTCAAACTTGAATGATAAGTGAGTAAAAAATTATGTGATTCGAAGACAACAAATTGGTAGTTATGCAATGTGACATTGCAAATTACAAAAGGTGTAAACTTTAATCATCATGTCTTAAAATTACACGTTACTAAAATTATAGATCTAAACCCGTTATATAGATATCAGAAAAAAAAAGGAATAATAAATGTCGGTTTTTTGTATTAAAATTGGAATAGTGACAAATCAATCTGGCTTAAACTAAGGTACATTGACGTCAAAACTTTTTGGTATAACCCATAATAATAATTAATAACAGATTGTATGTCATTACGTTTTATTTATGTGATGGAAGTGGCAAACAAGCATGCAGTTCAGATTGATGTTAAGTGATGCATACTGCAGCCTATAGACACCCACACAAAGACCAAGGTCAAAATGCAGATGCGTTACCACTCCTGAAGCCTAAGGTGTTATACCTCTGTACTGGAAAATACAGGGCCGTACAATACCACCTGACCGGAACACGATAGTGCTGAACACTACCATTTAGCGGCAAGTATCTTAGGTAATGCGGTGGTGCCTACGCCCGCGAGCTCGGCCACTGAAGCTCTACCACCAGTAAAAGACACATTAAAAAACTTTTTTTGTGATGACTCCTAAACATTTCTCTTATCGCGCTCTTTATTCTGTAATATATACTCGTTTAAAATTATACATAACTTCATGCTTGAATATGCAATCACGAATATTATAATCGAAGAGAAAATACCTAGTACGAGTCCGACATCGAAACAAAAAATAGAAATAGAAACGTGGTCAGATAAAAACACGTTATTTCCCAAGAAAAGATACGCAGGATAGTCCCATCTCCGCATGTCGTCAGGGACTTTTTGCTTCATTCCCTCATATCAGGTAGCATAAAATAATAATTTAACTACGTTCTGCCTTTTCTACCGTCATCGTCAGTATGTTTATGGAGTTGGTTGTTTCTAATATATGAAAATCGGATTGGATAAATTTATGAAAACCGCCTGTTAGATGGGTTAGGACGTAACCGGCGAGTCGTGGGTATTTGCATGTATGGGTGAATTGGAATAGGATTGCAGGCGTGAAGTTACGTATAAAAAAACTAGTTGTCCCGACCAACTTCGTATAGCCATAGAGGTATAAAAAAATAAACGTAACTTCACGCCTGTAATCCCCGAAGGGGTAGGCAGAGGCACACCGCGGACACTCCCCAAAAATCCATACAAACGCTTAATTTGGTTTCTATTACACAGACATCAATCAGTGACGTGTATTTACACGCGCACCTGTGTGCGTAACACGTACAAAATACCAACCGTCGCCCATAAGAGGAAAAGGGGTTGAGTGATGAGAGCAACTCGGGTCGAAGTGTCCATTCTATACGTAGTATTATTACATATTCTCTAGCAGAGGTAAATGTATGCATTCAAGCATTCATGCAAACAGACACGATTCGTCGGTTGCGTTTTGGCCCATGTAATAGGTGGCGAACCTGTTGACATCTCCAGGCACATTACCAAACTTCGAGGTATTGGGAAATTTCGAGAAAATGGAAAAATGCCAAAAGAACCAGAGATAAAAGACTTTACACCATTATCTCTAATAGCCCCTTACCCGGGAATCGAACCCAGGACCCCAGCGTAGTAGTAGTGGCTTGCTAGCACTAGTCTATTGAGGCAGTAAAAAAAAATATCTAGGAAAAAATAAAAAAAGTATTTGGTGAGACCATTACCATTTAGGGATATAAAAAATAGACTACAACCGATTCTCATACGTAACAGATTATACACAAAAATTTCATAACGATCGGTCCAGTCGTTTCGGAGGAGTATTGTTAAAAACACTGTAACCTTTTTATTTTAAAGAAAAATGGAAAGAAAAATTTGACTTCAGGCGAGACTCGAACTCGCGGCCTACTGGGAATCTAGTCCAGCCGCTCTTCCAATTGAGCTACTGAAGTCCTGCCCGATTTGTCAAATCTTTCCTTCACATCTATTGCATTGCTTTATGGTAGCAGCAGCGCCATCTATTACCAACTATGCTGGTTAGGCAACCGATATAATAGACTTTTCAGTTTATTGAATATCGTAAAGAAGAATCGCTTTTACCCTTAATAATTGTTTTTATATTATTTCGCATTATCACATGCTTGTGAAATATATTTTATTTTAATTAATTATTAATATTATTAATAATTATTAATTATTAATATTATTAATAATTATTAATTATTAATATTATTAATAATTATTAATTATTAATTATTAATAATTATTAATAATTAATAATCATTAATAATTATTAATTAAAATAAAAAAAAAATTTCACAAGCATGTGTTTATGCGAAATAATATAAAAACAACACTGTAACCACTACAATGCATTGCATCTACGTAAACTGCTATACTGTTGGTAGAGTGACCCCGACTCTGTTTTTAATGTAACAGTGGTGCTAAACAAGCATGCAACTCACGTGAATGTTATGTAATGACTGCATCCTGTAGACATCAATTCAAAAACCAGAGGTCCAAATGCAAACACGTTGCCACCGCAGAGACCTAAGTTGTTATTTCTCTGTGGTGTGAGTGATAGTTATTATGGAGCCATACATTACCATCTAATAGGAACATGATAGCGTCGAACACTACCATTTGGCCGATAGATTAGGTAAAGAGGAGTGCCTGCTCCCTCGAGCACACTGTAACTCTACCACAAGTAGACCATCTACCCCTAAATTTTATTTTTTACTGGTGGTAGAGCTCCAGTGTCGGTGCTCGCGGGCGTAGGCACCACCGCATTACCTAATATACTTGCCGCTAAATGGTGGTGTTCAGCATTGTCGTGTTCCAGTCAGGTGGTAATGTACGGCCCTGTAATTTCCGGCACAAAGGCATAACATCTTAGGCCTCAGGAGTGGTAACGCATCTGCATTTTGACCTCAGCCTTTGTGTAAGTGTCTATAGGCTGCAGTCATCACTTAACATTAATGTGAACTGTATGCTTGTTTGCCACTTCCGTAACATAAAAAAAAGAAAAAAAAAATGTAATCTTGCATCTTTAGAATAAAAATGTCTTAAAGAATCTAGCTATAAACATAACCTACCTCGTCAATTTGTTGTCGTCATATATGTACCTATTCAACACGATTGGAATAGTGATTAACTGGCATAAGAATGTCGCTTGACACAGTGACAACAGATTAACCACGAATCCATTTTGGGGAATAGGACGTTAACGTGAATACTCCTGATTTAAATTCTGTGCAGATGTGATTCGTGAGTGTTACCAGACGGACGCATCGCAGGTTCTAGAAAGGAATTGATTTAACATCAGTGCATTTTAGTTAAGGACACTGTATTCTATATCTTCCAGTGAGTATTTGTCTTTGAGTTTTCTATGGTTGTGTGAGTGAATATTTTTGCCACGGTCCATGAATTACGACGCAAGGACGTTGACTGCGAACAGGTTTTTATATTTTGCAAACAATGAACAGTGTTTTTGTAATTTCGATATCTTTTCGATGTCATCGTGTTTTAATACATCGTCACCAATAAGCGGCTTTATTTTTATTGTTTACTGGGTGATAAATGAGTAACTTCACGCCTGTAATTTCCGAAGGTGTAGGCAGAGGTAAATGCATGCATTTGAGCATACGTGCAAAGTACAAACAATAGATATCAAGTGCTTATTCAACTTTACTAACAAACTATGGATGTAATGTCTGATTCAAATTAATAAATAAAATAAAAGAAATAAAGTTAGGTTTTGGCCCATGTAACAGGTGGCTAACCTGTTGACATCTCATTTTTTACACACACATTACCAAACTCCAAGGTAGGTACTGAGAAACTACCAGAAAACGGAAAAATCCCAATAGAACCAGAGATAAAGGATATTACACCATTATCTTTTATAGTATGTATCTTCACGCCAGGTCCCTAACGGGGTAGGCAGAGAGTGTAGAGCGCCAGACATCCCGGTTCAGACAAACCTCTCGTGCCTCGTCTACCTTATCTTTTATAGTCCCCGACCCGGGAATCGAACCCTAGACCTCAGCGTTGTAGTGGCCTGCTACCACTAGGCTACTGAGGCAGTTATAATTATGTAGTTATTGTTTATCTTGATTAAACTGTTGTTGTGCCTATATGTATAAAATGTCCATAGAAGAACGTCATGATTCATTCAATGTTGGTATTTAACATTAATAGTGAGTGAGTCATCATTTATGTGATTAACTACCTATGCAATTTAAAATAATCACGTCTGTCCTTCCGCCAATTTATTGTACATACGTTAATACGACGTAGGTATGTATATACTATTCATTTGGTCCCAAAACATCTACAAAAAGCTCAATTTTGGGTACTGTTTACTTAAACACCATCAATAATAGGCAGTTATTATTTAAAAAAGGCTACACAGTAAGATCTGTGCCTCTGCAAAAAAAATAATCAAGAACTAAAAAGAGGATCAATTTTATTTTCATTTACTCAATGTAATTGTACTATTTTTATTTTGCAATAACACATGCGAGTGAACTTAAGAAATAAAAGAAAAAACGGAAAGAAAAATTTGACTTCGGGCAGGAATCGAACCTTAGGAAAACCAGTCCAGCCGCTTTACCATTCCGAAGTCCCACACCGATGCGTCAAATTTTGCTTTCCCTTTTTGATTTTAACCGATTTAGGGTCAGTGAACGACATCCATTGATAACTTATTATCCTGAGGTCGCAGGTTCGATTCCTGCCCGAAGTCAAATTTTTCTTTCCGCTTTTTCTTTAATTTCTTACTCAATGTAGTCAATTCGTACAATTATTTTATCAGTTATAGGCAATTTTTTGTCGCTATGAAACATCAAAATATCGATATTTGAATAACCAATTTTAATTACTATTCTTGTAGTCAGACATTTTTTTTCTTTTTATAACAACATACATATTCTTTGTAAAAACTATAATTGATGCTAAGAACGTAGTCACAGTAATTTGCCAACACTTTTGCATTTGAATCGTTGAAAAACCAAAGTGTTCTTTAACGATGCTTGACCTACATTCAACTGATAGTTGATAATATCTTCATTTTTAACCGACTTCGAAAAAAAGAAGGAGGTTCTCAATTCGTCCGGATCTTTTTTTTTTCTTTATAAAGTAAATCACTGATTTTGAGTGAGTAAAGTTAGTTTTTTTTTATGTGACAAAGGTCAAACAAGCATGTAGTTCACAATGATGTTAAGTGATAACAGCCTATAGACACTTACAGAAAGACCAGAGGTCAAAATGCAGATGCGTTGCTACCCCTGAGACCTTAGATGTTGTGTGTCTGTGATAGTTATTACGGGGCCATACATAACCATTTAACCGGAACACGATAGTGCTGAACCCTACCATTTAGTGGCAGATAAATTAGGTAATGCGGTGGTGCCTACGCCCTCGAGCTCGTACACTGGAACTCTACCACCAGTAAAATATATATGTTATGGGCGGCGGGACGTGACGACCCAACAGTTCACTAGTGGAAGAATTATCTTCTGTGGCAGAGAATTCTTCCGCTAGTGCAGTTAGACGACCGAACAATGGCGGTCAAACCCTTCCATTGGGGTAAGTGCAATAACGCAAGATGAGCAGCAGCTTCCTGCGATAAAACTACCGCCACTGCGATCGCCAATACGCATGACAAAGGTCGCGATTTTTTAAAATGCAATGAAAGTGGCAAACAAGCATGCAGTTCACATTGATGTTAAGTGATGGCTGCAGCCTATAGACAGCCACACACAGACCATAGGTCAAAATGCAAATACGTTACCACTCCTGAGGCCTAAGGTGTTAATGCCTCTGTGCCGGAAATAACAGGGCCGTACAATGATATTCTATACACATGTCATTGTGTATAATGTCATTGGGGCCGTACATTACCACCTGACCGGCACACGATAGTGCTGAAAACTACCATTTTGCGGCAAGTATATTATGTAATGTGGTGATACCTACACCCGTGAGCTCCGTCACTGGAGCTCTACCACCAGTAATATCATATCTTTCTTGTCGGGGCGGCTTTGGTCCAGCAGTGGACGTCTTACGGCTAAAATGATGATTATGAGTGTGTTTTATGCTTTGATTATATACACGTCTAGATGGAGCGTCGCCTTACAAACGCTGCAAAAACAATGTCCCAATTCGAAAATCTTTGTGTGCGTGTGTGTAACACACACTAGTATGTAATCTAGTGTGTGTTGTTGAAAATGTTACTTGCTTATGACATTTTTCCCTAAAAATAGGGAAAATTAGCTTAAGTCGAGTTCAATTTTTTCATAATGTGTGACATAATAATATTACGATATTCGTCGGGTCGTCTCACAGTAGCTTTAGTTATTCGTTTTTATATATATTTTTTTTTGTTTGTATTGGTACGTGTATTAGCTTAAGTTATTCGTTGTTAGTTATTTGTTCTTAGTGTAAATTACTTTTATCGTGAAGAAAAATAAAAAAAAATTTAAGACCAAAATCAAAATCTGGAATTGATCCACTAGTTGGGTGTTTACAAACCCACAAACAGATACACTCGTCAAACTTATAACACCCCTCTTTTTTTTTCGGGGGTTATTAAAATAATGTTATTTAAATAAATAAAGGTATATTAAATAGAATAGAATAGAATAGAAATAGAAATAGAAAATATTTTTATTTCGAATAGATCTTTACAGATACTTTCAAAACGTCAATAAATCATAAACTACCTAGAGCGAATAACCATTACATATAGTAAAGAAAAATCATATATTAATAGTAAATTAAAAATTAAAATTTAAACTATTTGGTTAAAACATAATAATCATAAAATTTTTCAATTCCTTCAATGATAATAAATGAAGAAAAAGAAAAACTTATTCGTCAAGATCAATGTTATATATATATATTTTATATACCTAGATTTTATTTTGTAACTTCATATTTCTCTGGGAACATTTTAAATCAAAAACTGACAACACAGTAAACATGGCGTTCAATGAACCGTACAAATGCGACGTAAAATTAAATATTGTTGATTTAATTCTGGGATACCTTTAGGACTATGGAAAGTGTAGTTACCGATATTAAAAATGTTTTTAGATTTTTTCATTCTTCTTTTGTAATTTCGCCACACCTTAATAGCGCAAATCGTCATAATGAAAGCATAGACGTGGACGTGTTTACGTTACAATGACAGTATCGCTACTGAGCGAACGGAACGAAGCTATGAGCCAACAGTTAACTGATATTTTTTTGGACGCTTATGAACTTAGATGCTCCATCTAGACGTGTATATAATCAAAGGTTTTATGTTATGTGTTATGTTTTTACTGGTGGTAGAGCTTCAGTGACGGAGCTCGCGGGCGTAGGCACCACCGCATTACCTAATATACTTGCCGCTAAATGTTAGTGTTCAGCACTATCGTGTTCCGGTCAGGTGGTAACGTACGGCCCTGTAATTTCCAGCACAGAGGCATAATACCTTAGGCCTCAGGAGTGGCAACGCATATGCATTTTGACCTCTTGTGTGGGTCATTGTGTGGGTATCTATAGGCTGCAGTCATCACTTAACATCAATGTGAACTGCATGCTTGTTTGCCACTTTTATTACATAAAAAAAATGTAAGCAAAAAAGTAATAAAAATAATTGGTCCCAAGTAAATTATCCGCGCTTATGACATTCACCCTTTCAAAGGTTTTACAGTACAATATCCTTGTCAAGTAACAAAACGTGGGAAAACCAACACTGTGTGACTGCGATATATAAAATGTGCCAAGTACAGGTGAATGTTTATGTTGAGCTAGCGTGTGACAACGATATCGTCATGAAACTGGTCTTGTTATTGCAAATTATGACGTATTTGATTATCTCAAGCTCAATGTAAAGCTACAACGACATTGGGGCACAGAGCAAGTAATATCAAAATTGTTATTAAGTAACTTCTCTTCTTATAGAATAGCGACGGTATTTTACAATTAATTTATAAAAATATCGATCTTGACATCGATATTATTCTGGCAAAAAAAAGGAAGTGCGCATGGCCCCGCAGCTGGTGTAGATCGTAAACGATCTACTCGGTTAAGCATTACCGGCGCGGTCGTGTGTGTGATGGGTGACCGCTAGTGGCAAATTAAAAAATGCGCGATTCAGTGCTTCGGACGGCACGTTAAACCGGCGGTTCCGGTTGCTATCGATAGATAGCGGTCGTTAAACCTTGTCGGAGGCCTTATGGGCGGTTTGAAAACATCCGACAGCGGGTTGGCCACTAATCCGTATCTCCACCAATCCGCATTGGAGCAGCGTGGTGGAGTAAGCTCCAGGCTTCCCCCTAAAAAGGGGAGAGACTCGTGCCCAGCAGTGGGACGTATAATGGGTTGCCATTATTATTATATAATAACAGGTAAATAACGGCTCAAGCGCACTAATTTCGTTTTAGTTCTACGATAAGTTATCGTTTCTCTGAACACAAAATAAAACATAGTAGTTATTGTAATATCAATATTACATGGGGCGATAATAATCATACTACTGAACTAAAAAAAAACTGAAAGTAGCTGGTTACTCAAATAAAGCAATTTGCTTTGCCTTGAATTATGTTTAGATGTTGTGTAATTAACCTTTAAGGTGACTCGTCACATTGATGTAGATGCAGCTTAAATACATTCACACACTGAAGCACGTGCCTAAGTATTTTTTTATCACAACACGGATAGACAATTCAGATATTCCCATCGTTACAAAAACTGTTTGAAATCATTAAATTTGATATAATTGGTACATAAAATTAGACACAGTAATTTTAATAAATTGTGTAATTAAATTGGATAGAATTTGTTATTCCATATATCTATACAAATAAATAAAATTGGAGTGCCTGTTTGTAATATAAAAATAACCGATATTTAAAAAATGCAAATGTATGTATACACGGTACAACCATATACCATAACAACATTTTTTACAATTTTTGTCTGTCTGTTTGTTCCGGCTAATCTGGCTGGACTGAATACAGATGACTGCAAGGACTCCCAAGATTCCTTCAACCCTTCCCAAAATCAGGCAAATAGTTCAAATATTATCGATGATCTATTCTCTATCCTTGAGCAGTTGCATGTTTGAATATACTAATATAAACAAATAAATGATTTGATTGATTGATTGATTAATAATGGTCCACGTCAATGGTAACGCAGTTCGAGGACGTAGGCACCGCATCACTTAATCTACGTTCCGGCATGTCTGTTCTGAAGAATATTATAGTAATTTGCTTAGAACTCAGGTAATGTTCTGCCGTTATTTCTAATACAGAGGCAAAATATATTTCGTATCTTATCAAATAGAGGCAAAATGTCTTTGCTCCATACATTTCTATTTATAACTTTAAAGCAGATATCTATAGGCTCATTTGCGTGAACTGCAAATTGTTTTGTAAATTTCATGTAAATCTACTTTTGTGCGGTCTTTTATTATTATGCTAATTAATTAAAAGAGTATGTTTTCATTTTTAATAGGTCTAGGTTTATATTACAAGCCTCTGTTTTATTATAGTAATTATGCTATAAGAAACCAATGTAATCGACTCCAGCTACTTGTTATTTACTAGAGTTCATAAATTATATTGTTTTCCTTATTATTAATATGTTTAGCGCACTAGCAGCGATAACCTTTTCTATTTTAGCGTTGCTGTAAAACACCCTAGATCTACGATGTTCGTATTGATTTGTTTCCTCATCAACTATTTTTTATCGCTTTCGCTAGGTATCACTGCAATGCAACACAATCTGCGCAAACACCTCACTGACCTCATAATTATTATACCTATTATCATAGCCTGGAAAACTACTATATCACTCGACAAAAGATTTTTTCGGGTGGTACCTACCTAATATTAAGAAAATACCGGTGAAAAGTCATCCATAACCAAAATCAACCAAAATCATCCATACCCTTGTATGGGTAATTTAGCACCCATGCAAGAGTATAGATGATTTAGGACGCACTGAACGACTACTGTGTTGAAAAATAAATAAATAAAATGACTGAAATAATTTTTATGGCCAAATCACCTTTTTTTCAATTGTATATTATCATGATGATGAGCTGACAATTTTATCCCTATTTTGTTATTGTTTGCGAAAAATAAACAAGATTTTTTTTACTTTTCAGACATGGCAACTCCCAGCATACTAATGATAGCATTCCTATTCATCACACAAGCGTGTTCGCGAGAAATAAGACAGGCAAACAGCCTAATCAAGTCACCGGCCAACCTGACATATGAGGAACTTGTGTACATATTCCGTTCAAGGAGCGGGGCACCGTCACCAGCACCAAAAACTCTGTCTCCCTGCGCAAGAGCAATATTAGGATGCTGCAACAAAAACGTGATGGTGATCGAGTGTTCAGAACAGTTGAAATGTGGTGCTCACTTCTTTGACGATAACCCTTGCGAAGAGAAATTTATAATAGATGCTTTAAAAGCAGCTAAGATATTTTATGAACAGTTCAACAGTTCGAACAAGGTTCTGAAGTAATATATTTTGATGGTCTTGGATGGAAATATACTCTTAGCAAAGATCGTTGGGCTTATGGGTATTTTGCTAAAATCGTTGTGAGTGGAAAAATGTTTTCACTAGAACAATATTAGGTGAAAAGAAAGTAAAAGAATTGAGTTGGTGTTCGTTTTAATTATTTGCTAGTTTTATAAAAAGGCCATATTGCAAAGGAACTGTGCTTGTTATTAATTTAAGGCTAGACTGAAGACCTAATACTATACAAACTTAAGTACTCGTAGTTTGTTGGGTTCTTTTTTAATAAAAGCTACAGTCAAATGTTTTATCATTATGAGAAAAATCTCTCTGTAATCGTAGTTCAATTTTGTACTGAATCTACAAGAAAATGACAAATTGTTAAATCTTACTTACATGAATGTAAGTTAACAGTTGTTTTGTAAATAAAAAAAGTTACGACAGTGAACGTTTATGTTTTTAATAATTATTTAAATTTTAAAATACAATAAAATATTTATTTTTTATTGTAATTTTTTAAATTTTTATTTTTGATATTAAAATATGTAATCGGTAAAATCTGTAAGGTTATAAAAAAGTGGCGAACAAGCATACCGTGCATATTATGTAAACCAACATCATCATTTCAGCCGATAAACTGCTGGACCAAAGCCAGCATAAGGGGGATATACCATAATCGCCATGCTTGGCATGCGGATTGGCGATCGCAGTGGCGGTAGTTTTAGATATTAAGAGATGACTGCAGCCTATAGACATCTAGGCAGAAACCAGAGATTAAAATGCAGATGCGTTGCCACCTATGATCCCTTAGTTGTTATGTATCTGTAAAAAGGCCAAACTATACATCTAACACGAACAAGATAGTGCTGAACACTACCATTTGGCGGCAGATAGATTAGGTAATGCGGTGGTGCCCACGCCTTCGAGCTTCTACGGGTGTTATGCCTCTGTGCCGGAAATTACAGGGCCGTACATTACCACCTGACCGGAACACGATAGTGCTGAACACTACCATTTAGGGGGAAGTAAATTAGGTAATGTGGTGATGCCTACGCCCGCGAGCTCCGTCACGAGCTCTACCACCAGTGACGAAGTCCTTCCCAAACACAATTTTTAGAGTTTTCACACCATACGTTAGTGTCCTTAGCAGACTTAAAAATGTTTTAATAATTGTAGAGTCGTAACATCAGGATCATATTATTCTAGTAATACACTCCTTTTGAATAAGCTAGCTTACCTCTTTGTTAGTCGTACTTTACTTAAATATATGACACAGAATTTGAGGACTTAGGTGACAATTCATCCGCAAATGTAACTTATCCGCGGATGAAATGTCACTCGTTAAAAACAGTAGTGGTCGACTCATCCAAAGTTTTGTTGTTATTCGGAGCAGTCGCCACCTAGGCAAATTACTAGTGGTCATTTCATCCAAAATTGAGCAACACCTATATTATATCTATCCAAGATGGCGGCTGCATGAAGTTGTCAACTTTTTCGTCATGGTAGTCGTTTTCATGGTTCTTGAGGGTGTTGAATTCGATAGTGGTGTCAAAATGTAAATCCAAGATGGCGGCTGCATGAAGTTGTCAACTTTTTCGTCATTGGTGTCGTTTTCATGGTTCTTGAGGGTGTTAAATTCGATAGTGGTGTCAAAATGTAAATCCAAGATGGTGGCTACATGAAGTTGACAACTTTTTCGTCATGGGTGTCGTTTTCATGGTTCATGAGGGTGTTGAATCCGATAGTGGTGTCAAAATGTAAATCCAAGGTGAATACTTATAAAACTTTTTGACGAAAGAATTTCTAATTTTTAAAAATGTGATTTCATAAAGCTACCTATGACATGTTACAAATAATACAGTAATTTGTTTCTGTCACAAGGACAGAAACAAATTTTACGAGTAACTACGCAAATGTTTAACTACTTACCATTAATGTGAACTTTAAGATTTTATAAAATTTCATATCATAAAAATACAATTAAAAAAAATATGGAACTAAGTCAAACATTTCTTGAAATATGTAGGTATACCTTACCTATTTATTTCGTATAACATTGAAATATTGAAATTAATAATTACATCGATTTTGAGCTGTCGTCGACTCTCGTACTATACGGAGCAAGTTAATAATGAATAAGGCTCTCTGGCACGGGGCCAGGGCCTGAGGCAACAAGTGATGGACCTGATTGCAAACGTACCGAATATACCAAATAAAACTATATATTTCACGAAAATATTCTCCCAAACAGTTCTATTGTGATGATTTATCTTTTGAAATATGAGCCATTGTTGTAAAGTAGGTATAAAGTACGCTTTGTCATGAAATGATAGTTTTATGGTTTGTTTTATGTTAAAAATGGTGGAATAATTCTCATTTTAGGGTAATTAGAAGGCAGAAAGGTAGTTTAGCCTTTACTTGTTTCATTTAGAACTTAACTGGGCATACAGATGGCCATTGCGCAATTATAGAAGTTCCTTGAAGGTTACGAAACCCCCACAAATAATTCAAATTCATGCAAAAGTATGACTTTCCAAAATTTTTTGAATTCAGAATCTTATTAACTTCGATCAAAATACTTAAGTCTAGGTAATAAAAAAAAATAATAAAAATATTTATTTCACAAACTTGGAAACTTACAAACAATAGTTTGTACAATAGTACATCTATTATGTCGTATGCACTTAGCTTAACTAGCCGTTTTATTAACTGCTTAACCCATTTACTAATTGACACCCAGTCAATTAGTAAATGCAATATACCGAAATAAAATGAATTCTATATTGTGTTCTATAATTTTTTTTATTATTAAAAATCTTTGAAGATGAAGCTCGCGGGCATAAGCACCACCACATTACCTTATCTTTTTGCTGCTTATTGAACATTTTCAGCGCTATCGTGTTGTGGTCATGTAGTAATGTACAGCCCAGTAATTTCTGGCACAGAGGGGGGTTACTGGGCTATAAATTACTAGTATAGTATTTTAGACCTCTGGACTACTTGTAGCAATTGATATCTCTGGTTTTATATTAATGTTTATAGGCTACAATATTCACTCACCATCAATGAGAACTGTGTGTTTGTCTTCTACAATATTTCACACGATCCTATGGTTTTCAAGGACTTATTCAATCACACCTAACACTATGGGTTGAACGAGAATAGGCGCGTCCACACAGAACGAGCAGCCTCGCGAGGCATTGGACGCGCAAGGCAGCCTAATAAATACATCGCCACTTTACCTAAAGGGGCAACTTCATTTCATTTTACCATAATTATATTTAATGTAAGCATAATTAATACGTATAACAATGCCAAATTACGGTTTTCTAGTACAAAAAGTCATTTCGCTTAACTGCATACAGACGGACATACAGACGGACATTGCGCAATTATAGAAGTTCCTTGAAGGTTCCTTTAAGGAACTTTTAACCCTGTAAACGAACGAACGAACGAACGTAACTTCACGCCTGTAATCCCCGAAGGGGTAGGCAGAGGTTAATGCATGCATTCAATCATACATGCAAACACCCACGACTCGCCGGTCACGTTTTGGCCCATGTAACAGGTGGCGAACCTGTTGCCATCTCCGGGCACATTACCAAACTCCGGGGTACTGGGAATCTTCCAGAAAATGGAAAAATCCCAATAGAAGCAGAGATAAAGGATTTTAAACCGTTATCTCTAATATCCCCCGATCCGGGAATCGAACCCAGGACCTCCAGCGCAATAGTAGTGGCCTGCTACCACTACGCTACTGAGAACCCTTTAAAAGTAATTCAAATTCTTGCAAAAGCAAAATATTTTGTCTGTTTCGCATATAAAATTGTTATTTGAAATTAAACGACTCACATCTGTATTGGAGAAAAGCTTGTAACATTTCTTATCGATGCTTTCATACTTGAAGCAATAAACTGAAATAATAGGACACCTGAGACTTTATCGCTTTGGTAAATAAGGATCCGTTTACCACATAAAGCTTTTACTGAAAGTAATAAAAATTCAATGAAATTTTATATCGTGATTACGAAAAAAGACTTGGCGTTTTAAAACATATATTATATAACATCAGGCTCGTCTAACACACAAGGGGTGGGTAGAAGTATCACTGGTGTTAGACTTGCAGTGTAGGCCAATGCATCTGCTTTTTTTTTAAGCGATACGGGCGCGGTCGGGTATGTGATGGGTGACTGCTAGTAACAAATAAAAACTGCACGTTTCCGTTCTTCGGAGGGGACGTTAAGCCGTCGGACCCGGTTGCTATCGATAGATAGCAGTCGTTAAACTTTGTCGGAGGCCTTATGGGCGGTTTGAAAACATTCGACTAACCCTTATCTCCACTAACCCGCATTGGAGCAGCGTGGTGGAGTAAGCTCCAGGCCTCCCTCCCCCCAAGAAGAGGAGAGATTCTTGCCCAGCTGTGGGACGTATTACCGTTGGTTACCATTATTATATTAAAGATACGTACTACAACGCTGGTTATAGGATTCCGTTTAAGGACGAAAGCTTCTGTGGTTTAATCAAATGGCGACACACCGGTCTATATCTTGAAACATCGTGTATTACATTTAATATCCTGCCTTTTACTGCCGAGTAATTGATGCCAGGAAGCAATTACAGATCTGGGTTATAATTAGGCCTGCATATTGTCTCTCTTCGCTTAATGATTACACATGTCGTGTGTATATTTCTTGTAGAGGTCCACCAACGGAGCTCGAAGGACCACCGCATAACTTTATTTATTTGCCGATTATTGGTATTCAGCGCTGTTCGGTTGACTGAATGCACTAGCGGAAGAATTCTTCTCCACTAAAGGGCGATAGGGTTATCACGCCCCGACCCCTTCAATCGCATGGCGAATTATTATTAACTAGCTGATGCCCGCGGTTCCGCCCACGTGTAGGTCGATCTTCGCGTAACCTGTGGAAACTCATAAAATCATCCCATGGCATCCCACAGGAAAAATTTTTCGGGATGAAATTGTCTTGTCTGTTAATTCAACTTACCTTCTATGTGTGTGTGAAAATGGCTGGACCAATTTGGCTTATTTTGGTTTTGAATTATTTCCGGAATTGGACTTCCAAAAAAGGTTTAAAAGGTGAGCCAATATTAAGATATTGTCAGGGAAATAGTAAAAACAACAATCATCCCACAATTTAATTTTCCCACACAAATAGTTCGTAGGTATATCAAACTTTTTGGCACATTATTTAATACTGAGGCAATACTGTCGCTTCAGCTGAACAAAATAAAACAGCAATTTAATTTGTCCATACAAATAGTTCGTACCTGTCAAATTTTTATCATACTGGGTTAATTCAATTGCTGTTTTTTTCTATTTTTCGTATTAGATATTTTTCATATTTTCATACTCAATTGCGCGGAACCCTATGCATACGAATCCGACTCACACTTGGATGGTTTTTTCTAATGGAGTATTCAATGTACTGTCCGTACCACCTTAAAATGTAAGCTGAAGCCCGTGAGTTACAGTTTTATCTCAGAGGGAGTTCATTAATACAGCGGCAGCGATCTCTTGCTGACGTAACATTTCTAGCATGGTTTATAATGTTTAGCATCGTATCGTGATGTTTTATCAGGCACTGCAATATTAGCACTCCATATTTTACGTTACTTCGCTGCTTGATTAAGCGCCATAATTACTACTATTTCTTCTCGTATACCTATGAAACTACTTGGCCTAAAATAGAAAAATATTATTTCTTAAATATAAGAAGTAAATCTTTAAAGTAACGTAGGAAAACTCTCTGAACCCTGTGAACGCGAATCCAACTCGAGTGGAGTCAATGAACGGCCTTAAAATGTAAGTTAGGCCCCGTGAGTTACAGTTATATAATAATAATAATAATGGCAACACATTATACGTCCCACTGCTGGTCGTGCCCAGTCTCTCCCCTTTTTGGGGGGAGGCCTGGAGCTTACTCCAACCACGCTGCTCCAATGTGGATTGGTGGAGGTACCCACCTTGGTTGGTGGTTAGTGGCCAACCCGCTGTCGGATGTTTTCAAACCGCCCATAAGGCCTCCGACAAGGTTTAACGACTGCTATCCATCGATAGCAACCGGGACCGACGGCTTAACGTACCCTCCGAAGCACGGAAGCGCGCATTTAATTTGCCACTAGCAGTCACCCATCACACTACCCGACCGCGCCCGTAGTGCTTAACCGAGTAGATCGCTTACGATCTACACCAGCCGCTGGGCCATGCGCGCTTTAAAGTTGTATATTAATAAAGAAAGGCTAAGCGGGCGCTCATTAATGCGGCGGCAGCGACCCCTTGCCTACGTAACCGCGTTTCTATGCGGCCAACAGTTTTTAACACTGCTGTGGTGCGCTTATTTTCAAATGTCTATTACAAAGTTTTTTTACGTAATAACAGTGGCAAACAAGCATGCAGTTCACATTGATGTTTAGTGATGACTGCAGCCTATAGACACCCACCCAATGACCAGAGGTCAAAATGATGCGATGCCACTCCTGACGCCTAAGGTGCTATGCCTCTGTGCCGGAAATTACAGGGCCGTACATTACCACCTAACCGGAACACGATAGTGCTGAACACTACCATTTAGCGGCAAGTATATTAGGTAATGCGGTGGTGTATACGCCCGTGAGCTCCGCTTGACTGGACTTCTACTATCAACGTGATCTTAGCTTGTTTTATTTACATAATATGTTACACAATGTCTTTAATATACAAATACTAGATGATAAATAATTTAAATCTTGGTAGCAATAAAGAAAATCGAAATCGTGTGAGGTTTGCAAAAAATCTAATTCGAGAGAAAAGAGCAGAAAAGCGATAGTCGCAATGTCGGATTGACGTTTTTGAATTGATTTCGTTTATTGGATAGATAGATAATTCTGTTATGTTATACTCCTATTTTAATTGTACAGAGAGTAAAAATGTATACAATGTAAGTTCAATTCTGTGAGTTAAAGTTGCAAAATAATAATACGAGGCTGAGCGGGCGCTCATTAATGCGGTAGCAGCTCCTTGCTTACGTAATCGCATTTCTAATGCCAACAATATAATCTTCTTAATATATGTATGTAGGTATATATCTTCTTAATAAATTAAGTGTCACAGTGTTTGTCCGCGATGGACTCCTAAACTACTTAACCGATTTTAATCAAACTCGCACACAGTGTGCAGTTCGATCCAACTTATCAGATAGAGGATAGCGTACATCTCAATGTAATAGTTGCAATATTATGTAAGTATTATGTAACTAGCATAGTTGGTAGATGGCGCTGCTGCTACCATAAAGCAATGCAATAGATGTGAAGGAAAGATTTGACAAATCGGGCAGGGCTTCAGTAGCTCAATTGGAAGAGCGGCTGGACTAGATTCCCAGTAGGTCGCGAGTTCGAGTCTCGCCTGAAGTCTAATTTTTCTTTCCATTTTTCTTTAAAAATAAAATATATTTCACAAGCATGTGTTAATCCGAAATAATATAAAACAATTATTATGTAAGTACTTAAATTGTACCCGTGCGAATCCGGTGCAGGTCGCATTTCTCACTAAGTTTACAAATGTGAAAGTTTCTTTGTTTGGATGTTTGTCCGTTAATCACGCCGAAACTATGTACCGAACGGATTTTGATGAAATTTGTTATACAGAAGGTATTAGCTGATTAAGATTATAGGATACTTTTTATCCCGAATAAATGTTCCTGTGGGATACCATGGGATGATTTGATGAGTTTCCACAGGTTACGCGAAAAGTGACCTACACGCGGGCGGAGCCGTGGGCAAAAGCTAGTATTATATAAAATTCTCGTATCATAGTGCTTGTAACAATACTCCTCTGAAACGACTGGACCGATTATTATTAAATTTTCTGTGTATATTTGGTAGGTATGAGAATGGGCTGTAGTCAATTTTTTATATCCCTAAATTGGATATTTGGGAAGTTCTCCCCAAAGAAAAAAAAATACATATTTTGGACATATATTTTTTTTATACCTACTTCTAAGGCGATACGAAGTGCGTCGGAGCAGCTAGGTCAGCTAATATATAATATACTAGCGGCCCGCCCCGGCTTCGCCCGCGCTGCTCTGCTCCTATTAGTCATAGCGTAATGTAAGCTATCCTATCTCTCAAGTTGGATCGAACTGCACATGGTGTGCGAATTTTATTATAATCGGTTAAGTGGTTTAGGAGTCCATTGAGGACAAACATTGTGACACGAGATTTATATATATTAAGATAAAGAAGGAAGAAGTCTTTTCATTAATTATAATAAACATAATGTACAATTTAGAACTACATCCACAAACACATAACTGCTTCACTTTAAAAAGGTATACTAAAATTTAAATCGCACTTCACTTATTACAGCAAAAAGTGTAATGTTTTTTCTCTCTCAGCCCACGTAACATAATTTCTGAATTGAAGTAGGTGTGAATGGAATATTCCAGAACAATGGAAATGAAAATTGTTGGCTTTTATTCGTAGCGTGTCGTTCAATTGCTTGCGCCAGTCAGCCGTCACGATTAGAAATAAACGAACAAAAATCCTTATTTTCCATTCCAGCCTCGATTCAGACTGCCAATAAATACTAAAAGGCCATGTTGCGCTACAAAGGATTGTTTCTGAAAATGAACACTTCAAAAAGTTTAAGGTTGTGGGATCTATGTCTTAAAATTCATATTTAATCTATACAATAAAAAAAAATTGGAGTGTCTGTTTGTAATATAAAAATAACCGCTCTTTACTAAATGCATATGTAGGGTAGACTGGGTACGGTTGAAACAAAGGACGGTTGAAACAACACGAATATCTTGCAAACCGTTGGCAGGGCAGTAAGGGGTCCAAGGAGAAAACGAAGCGGACGACCGTTCTTAATACGAACCTCAATGTTGCGTCGCACTCCGCGCGCTTTAGCGGTTTTTAAAAGACCCTATTGTGTTTTGATGACCAAAAGTAAGTTTTTTTGCTTGGAGAATTATCCAATTATTGTCGTTTCTATTTAAATAACAATACTGAGTGTGCGTTTTTGTTTGAAATTAAGCTCGTGGAATATGACATCGTGACTAGTTTTTGTGTATCATTGTTGATACAATTAAAATAACTGAATTTTACCTAAAGTAGGAGTTGGGGACGGTTGAAACATTTTTTTTGGGTACGGTTGAAACATTGTAATTTATTTTATATGCCGAGAGTACGCGTAAGAAAGACTTGTCGAAGTACAAAGACTTATGATTGATTGACTAATGAAAGCCAAAAAGAGTTTTCTTTTTGTTTTTTTTCAAATTTTATTGTTTATTTATTTATTTATTTATTCTTTTGTGCACAAATTGATGTACATAAGGCGTGCTTAATACCTAGTGGTATTCTCTACCAGCCAACCTTAGGGCTAAATGAATCTGTCGAAAAGGTGCATTAAACTATTGATGAAAAATTGAATAGAAAAAGAAGAAATTATTAAGAGGATAATAATATTAAGTACATATTTAGTAACATTAATATATATACATAAGTAATATCGATATTACATACGAATATAGTACGAAATACATATAAATAAATAAATATTATATATTTAAAAAGTAACGTTATAATATATGATAAGTAGTGATGATTAAATTTTACACACGATTTGGATCCACAGAGGCCAAAAAATGTTTTTTTAGCCTGCATTTGTTTAGTTTGCTATGCTTAAAAAACAAACAGTTGATTTTTGTTTTGTTTCTAGATAATTTACTTATTTAAATTTTATATCAATGTTAAGTATTAATTTTGTACGGCCCTGTTAATTCCGGCACAGAGGCATAACAGCTTAGGCCTCAGGAGTGGTAACGCATCTGCATTTTGACCTTAGTCTTTGTGTGGATGTCTATAGGCTGCAGTCGTCACATAACATCAATGTGAACTGTATGCTTGTTTAAGACTTCCAGTACATCAAAAAAAGTAATCTATAGTTACCGATGATTCTTAATATACATATACTTAAAAAAGTGTGCTCTAAAAACATTAAAAGCTGAAAAAACGTTACAAGTATATAAATATTGAAGACGGATTACTGTTGTCAAAGACTAATTATTGTTAGATTTAAAATAAAATAATTAATAAAACATGTTGTAATATTATATTTTGTATTATTCGCTGACCCCGATCACTGTTTCAACCGCCCCTGGTATGGGGACGGTTGAAACAAATCGGATGTTTTTTTAAATTAGATCTACTATTTAAAATAACAGACCTGGGACTAAAACCACATTGCCTATTAGTAGACAGAAACATGCTCTTTTATTTAACATATCTTTTTCATCGCTCGGGTTATAAAAAGCAAAACTATGGACGTTATAAGTGAAACTGTTTCAACCGTACCCAGTCTACCCTATGTATACACAGTACCTATAGCAAAACAACATTTTTTACAATTTTCGTCTGTCTGTCTGTCTGTTTGGTCCGGCTAATCTCGGGAGCGGCTGGACCGATTTTGACGGGACTTTCACTGGCAGATAGCTTATGTTATAAGGAGTAACTTAGGCTTAACTTGCGTAACTTTTATACTAGCTTAGCCCACGACTTCATCCGGGTAGGTACAAAAACTCGAGAACGGCTGAACCGATTTGGCTAATTTTGGTTTTGAATGATTTTTGGAAGTCCAGAGAAGGTTTAAAAGGTAAAAAAAATATGAAGGAGTGGAAGGGGAATAGTAATACCCACAATTTCATTTTCTCATACAAATAGTCCGTATCTATCAAACCTTTGACACATTATTTCATTCTGCGGAAATACGAAGTTTGTCGGGTCAGCTAGTTAAAAAAAAATCAAATGTTAAAGGAAATCGTCTGTTTGTTACGCTTTTATGATCAAATCGCAGAGCCGATGACGATGGAAATTTATTAAGGCTACTTTTTGTAACAATACCAAAGATCACGCGAACGAAGTCGCAAGCAACTGCTACTCAACGATGTAACCTTCGTCTTGACAAGTTTTTTACTAGTGTAAGATATATACCCAATATCAGCCGTTTAGATGTCGGGACGTGGGGTCCTCACGTCCCGATACGTCATGTCCGCCCACTAGTGGAAGACAAAGGTCATAGCTCACTAGAGTCACCTGGGACCCGACCAGCGCTCGACCGCCTCGAGCAGTTAGTATTCTATAGTGGCTGTATAGGGGCTGTGAGTGTAAGCGTATTTATTATTTATTTATTATATAAATGGAATTGTATGGAGCTGCGCTTATTACATCAACTCCGTATCGACACCGGATCGCCTCGACCGCAAGCATTCAACGCGCGGACGGCGAGTGGACTTGCTTGACTTACGTTAACTGCATTGCCAAAGCGCTGTTCCCAAGTAAACCGCGTGCTGCTCGCGACTGGTTCACAAGTCACATCGCGTCGTTCACCCGTGGACCAGCCGTCGACAATGAGTGGACGCCGTAAAACGAGGTGGTGTTGGTTTCTTTTTTTTAATATTATGGAAGTGGCCAACAAGCCTGCAGTTCACATTGATGTTAAGTGATGACTGCAGCCTATAGACACCCACCCAAAACCCGAGGATCCAGAGATCACAATGCAGATGCGTTACTATTCCTGAAGCCTAAGGTGTTATGCCTCTGTGCCGGAAATTACAGGGCCGTACATTATAGCCGCTAAATGATAGTGCTGAACACTATCATTTAGCGGCAAGTATATTAGGTAATGCGGTGGTGCCTACGCCCGAGAGCTCCGTCACTGGAGCTCTACCACCAGTAAAATGTAGTCATGAAAGTCCAAAAGTGGTTAGTTCATTATACTTTACCAAGACTTTAGAGATAAAATTAAAAGTTTTATTTTTATGTACCCACGTAGAGTCATGGAAGAATACTCAAAAAATAAATTGAATCGTTGTTTTTTTGTCGGAAATATTAATTTTATGTAATATTTGTATGACAACATGTCAATTTGTTTTTTAAATATACTTACGACAGTTAATTGAAGGTAAATAAACGATTTGAAAAGCTGAAAATGATTTAGTATTTTATGCTTCTTCTCTCAGTATAGCGTACAAGGTGCAGGCACAAGCTCCATATATTTTTGGAACGTCTGCTTTTCATTTATTTTATTTTAATTTTATAATTTTATTTCAGTATGACAGACAATTTAAATCCTGACAAAGCACACTTTAAGAACCTCTGGATGAAGATAAGGCTAAGAACAATTTAATGACTAGTGTTAGCTATACTTCAATAAAATTTTAGATACAATTACCTTTATCCTCTACTTTTTAAAATGAAACTTCACGTCTATATTCCCGGAGGGGTAGGTAGAGGTATGTATTCAAACGTACATACAAACATTCATGATTCGTCATCTACGTTCTGAATGGTAAAAAAGGTATACGATGGGCAAGTTGACATCACTGTTCCGCCAATTTCAGTGATCCGCTACCACTGGACTTCTGATGCAGGTCCTAACTACCTGCTTAATAGTCTTATATTCATTCATAATTGAAAGGTAGAGCTACATTACAGTTCGTGAATTGTAGCATTCCTAATAACAAATCATTGCATTTTTCTTCGAAGAGGTAGACAGAAGTATGCATATATCTACCCATTTACCTACATACATTTAAATACTGTTTGTTTTCCTAAAAACACCTAAGTAAATCACTTTTCAATATTGGTATAGGTAATTACGAGGCAAATTCTAGTAAATCCTATATTGCTTCATAAATCATCAGAAAAGACATCAATGACTTTCGAAGAAATAGCAAAAACCGAACGTCCAAATATCACCACTTCTCTTCTAGTTTAGCGTCACACCTGTGAAATAATTTTCCTCATTGAGTTTTAAGGTAAATAAACGAGGTAGTGATCTAGTCCAAGGTCATATTTTATTGTTTCATTAGCATTAATAAATATGACCTACGTCATTCAAATACATTTGAAAAATACGCTTATACTCACAGCCCCACGCTAGGTATTAACCCGTGTTGTGGGTAAGGGTTACCACCTTTTAGCTGTCTAAATCCGGGAGAAAAAAAACATTGAATATTATATACTTTTTATTTTATTTTGAATTAATAACAATATAGCAATAATTGTATTTATTCAAAATGCGACACAAGTGCATGGAATGCTGTTAGACAGACTAATGAGCGAACGACTGAAACTTATAACAAACAAATGAGAAACGAAAATGAGTGAGACAAAGATGTCGCAATCTCTTAGGCACGTGGTTCAGAGAGAGACAATAAAATAAAGTACCTACACGCATTAAAATTACTTTTTACGAAACTAGCTAGCTACCCACTGGTGAGTAGTGGCATCAGTGGCGAAATAGTGGCGAGAAGGCCGTTGTCGAGCGCGGTCGTGATTTACGCCGCTCGGCCATCGCGACATCGCGTGTTACTTTACGTCACGTGCATTACTTTTGAACAACTTTTTTTCCGCGAGAATTTAGTATATTTTAAACTCCTTCCGGGAGATGGGAGATTTTAATTTTCAGAGCTCGAATACGGGAGACTTCCGGAATATCGGGGGAGGTGGGAACCCTAGTTGTGGGTGCTGTTGCACACACACAATACTTACACAGACACCAGACACCAGACCCGAAACAAATACGTATAGGCCGTGTTAATGTTGCATTATCTACTGTCATAGAGCAACATCGGAGGGGAGTAGCCATATGCAGGCTTTCCCCTCTATCAAAGTACAAGTCCAAATGGGCTTATACCTGTCGCCTAGAAGTTTAAATATGTGCGTGAAATTGTTTCTGTATTTTGTTAAAGTCAAGGTGTGAGTTTCGTAGTATTAGACGATTTTTGTAGTGTTCGTGTGTGTTGCACGTATTTCCCCCCGCAAAAAATGACAGACGGTTTTGCATCATACACGCTATGGCTACTCCCCTCCGGTCCGCCACGACCGGTGGGCCGCGTTGCTCTGTCTACTGCAAATCCTCCTCAAATTCAATTTACTAGTATTGTTCCTAAATATGGGATTGCAGATAATAAATTAGTAATTACAGTAGCTTCTCGAAATTATATTTGACCTCAAAGTAAAACATGTCTCATAAAAGCAGTAGCTATACAAATGTTTGTCCCGATGTGAAGATTGAGCTCGTGACCTTTTCGTGGCTGAAGCGGTGTGTGATGGAGTGTGACGACACTTAGCTGGACCAAGTTGGTCGGCAAATTTTGTCATTTTATATTAGTTATTACTAGGGGTAGAGCTCCAGTGACGGAGCTTGCGGGCGTAGGCACCACCGCATTACCTAATATACTTGCCGCTAAATGATAGTATTCAGCACTATCGTATTCCAGTCAGGTGGTAATGTGCGGCCCTGTATTTTCCGGCACAGAGGCATAACACCTTAGGCCTCAGGAGTGGTAACGCATCTGCATTTTGACGTCGGTCTTTGTGTAAGTGTCTATAGGCTGCAGTCATCACTTAACATCAATGTGAACTGCATGCATGTTTGCCACTTCCGTAACATACAAAAAATTTGAAAAGACAGCAATTTTTCAGTCATCCTCCCCGAAATTCCTGCCCATTACCTCTTTTCTCAAAGGAACGGTATCAGTGTAACTGTATTAGTATGTCCAATATTATTATATACTCGTACCAATAAATGTTTTTTCTTCTTCTTCTTCTTCTTCTTTTTCTTCTTCTTCTACTTTAGTTCAATATATGCGGTGAGCTCGCAGCACCCAATGTTTAAACAATCGAGGCGAACATAAAAAAGCTTTTACATGTACGTTTAACTCGACGGGAGACGGATTGGTTTCACTACTGTGATATTTTTTATGCAATAATGTCCTCCATTCGCGACGCCTGAATTGTTACACATATGCGAGGCTGAATATTCATAATATGTACACAATGTAAATTCAATAATAAAAAGTTACCACCGCTATATACCTACGTGAAATTCTGCGCGAAAGCAAATATATGCGGTGAGCTCGCAGCACCCAATGTTTAAACAACCGAGGCGAAAATAAAATAGATATCCAATAGCGGAGTGCTTAAATGTGGAAGCGAAGTGTCGCGCTCTATTTAATTTAAAATAAAATTGGTAAAATAATCATCCCATTAAAAACATAAAAAAATACATGCGAACCAAGTTTAATATCGAGCAATTCCTCATCCTCGATTTCACCGACAATTGAATCGGGATCAACGAGTATATGTTATTATGTGCCAAGTTCTCTCAGCTAAAAGTTTGTATTTGGATGGTTGAATGGTTGATAATATATTCTTTTTAGTCGTGCACTCTTGGCAGAGTGGTCGTGGTCATGTATCGGTCACTTTATCTGTCTCCGTCGTGATCGCGATGCGTCGCCATGTAGCTCGATGTCTGGCAGAGTGAGAGCAGTCATTGATGCTGGAGTGCGTCACAGATTTTATGAGGTCTGTCCATCTGGTCGGTGAGCGTCCACAAGATCTTTTGCCCTTAACTTTCCAAGTTACAAGTCGTTCCATGGAATCCTCGTTACGGGTGATGTGTCCGAAGAACTTTAGGATAATATATATGTATATATATATATATATATATGTATGACGAAATAAAAAATAAACTTTACAAGTTATCAAACGGAACCCTACATTGCGAGTTACCCGACAAGTACTTGGCCGGTTGTTTGGGGTTCCGTAGTCAAATGAATTACCAGCCGTATTATACAACAAAGTTATGTGCCTCTATGATTTATTCACGATATTGTATATAGCCGAGAGGGGTTCATCCTTTATGCGGTGACACTGTATCGCATTACGCCCCTAATAAGTGTTATAAAAGCAATTATTAATAGGTAGATGATAGCATTTGTTCTTCTTTACGCTATTCGAGGTTTTGTAATTATATCTTATAATTAATTAATCTATTAATATACGAAACAATTTCTATTTCGGAGTTTAATAGAGCTTTAAAGCGGACGCACAAAACTGCGATGCAGGCGTTAAATTTGTGCGAACTCGCAGATATTTGCGATGCGATGCAAATTCGCAGTTACGTGTGGGATCCCGAACCCTTAGACCGAGATCTTCACACCGCACTCAGGCTTCATATAGACCAGTGATTCCCAAAGTGGTCCAGGTGGACCCCCTGGGGTCTATGGGAGACTCGATGGGGTCTACGTATATGTGTAAATAAAAATGGGATATATGGGAAAGTGAAATTGGAAGGGATCTACAAGAAAAATAGATATAGACAGACGAAAATATGTTTTTTTTTATGTCGTGAAAGTGGCAAACAGTTCACATTAATGTAAAGTGATGACTGCAGCCTAAAGACACTTACACAAAGACCCAAGGTCAAAATGCAGATGCGTTACCACATCTGAGGCCGTTATGTCTCTGTGTCGGCTTATATTACAGAGCTGTACATAACCACCTGACCGGAACACGATAGAGCTGAACACTACCATTTAGCGGAAAGTATATTAAGTAATGCTATACATATGTAATGCTACTATATAGGTACATACTTCCTCTCGACCTCAGGATATGGGAGGCAACCGCCCTGTATGAGGCGGGGAAAGGGTCATCCCGGACGGTGCTTGGAGACGTGAACATGCTTGATTGCCACTTAAGTAACATAAAAAACAAATTTGAAAAGACAAACATTATAGCTCTAAAACTAGCCAAATGTGTTTCTTGTGATTAAATATATAAGTTAAAAATCTGCCTTCCAAAGCGCCTGTATCTGAAATATGGCATAATACATTGAGTAATATTGCTATATTAACTCCCGTGCAGTCTTACGATCTCAATGAGAACAAATTAATAAATTATAATAACGCTTGGCATTAAATTATACGAGTACTTTAAGCGTTTGAGACATTTTTTATGACTGTGTTAAATTTCGAAATAGTTCAACAATTTTTTAAATGTATTAATATTTTACATAACTAATTAATTATTCTTTCAAATTTGTACCTAAATTAAAATTGCTGGAAAGCTTTGTATCTGAAACTATAATTAGTATGTAGTGTACCCGTAGCTTACTTTGTCAATTGCCATGACAACACGTAACAGGACCGCGACGTCCTGGGAGCATTAAATCTGTAAGCCATGATAGAGCACTGCTCGTAGAGGCACCACTTTGATGTATCTGCGTTGCCGGTAGTTTACAAGATGGATTATCTCAAAAATTGCCTGTTTCTCACTGGTATCAGATGTGCGTGGGATTACCACATTTTTATCACAGTGGATCTAGCCCAATTCAAGGGTACTTATAATAGAAATGAGCAAATTCATCATGTGGATACGGTGCGGACTCGCTATGAAATCTAGAGCGTTTATTAGGGCTCTTCTGAGATAAATCTATCTGCCGCTAAATAAATGGTAGCGTTTAGGGTAACTGTATTACGGTTTGTGGAGAATATACGCGCGCGTTATTGCAGGCTCGGAAAAATTGGGAATATCAGCGCTATCAGCGTATAGCCGCTTCTATATTTTATAAATGTTGATGAGCAGTAATTTAGTACCTATCAACATTTGCAGCCCTAACTGATTATGCATGATACGGACTATCAAGTAACGTTCATCTAGTTTTTTGCTTTAAACGAGAATTTATTAAGGTCCATTTCACACATTGATTTAGAATCCTCAAAAAGAGTACAAGATCACAAGATACTGATCTTAAAGACTCAGAACAGATAAAATGTATACAAAGCCTGGCTGTATCACCTTAACCTTATTTCACCTTAGCTGTACCTATAAAAAAACGCTATATTCGTAGACCTACCGATTATACACAAAATTCTAATCTATTATATTGGTTGGGGAAAAAGTTTCTTCGCATTTTTTAAGATAATTCCAAACGTTTTTTAATACAGTTTATTTAAATTTAACTAAAGTATGTAGATACCATTTTGTTCGATAACCTTTTGCCATCTTGTAGGTAGGGACATGATCCCATTGCTATAAAAATTTTGGGACTTCTCATCAAAATACCGCGACAAGTGGATTTGGCGGTCCTCTCGTGATGTTAACCTAACATTGCATAAAGAATTCTGAAGAGACCGAAACAGGTGGAAATCTGAAGGTGCAAGGTCAGGATTATACGGCGGATGCATTAACACCTCCCAGCCAAACTCTCTTAATTTTTGCTGAGTGGCTATAGATGTGTGAGGTCTAGTGTTATCATGATGAAACACCACACCCCTTCTGTTGATCAATTCCGGCCGCTTTCTCTCAAATTCTTGCTTTAATCTCATCAGTTGTTCGCAGTAGAGTTCAGAATCGATAGTCCTGCCTGGTGGTAATAGCTCATAATGAATAATGCCCTTCCAATCCCACCACACACACAACATCACCTTATTGCGAGTTAACCCGGGTTTCGCCACAGTCTGTGAAGCCTGACCGGCCTTTGACCACGATCTTTTTCGCACGTTCTTGTCGTACGTGATCCACTTTTCATCACCACTTATCAGCTTCTTCAAAAATGATTCGGTTTCATTACGTCGTAATAAAGAATCACAAATGAGTACACGGTTTATTAGGTTTCTTTCAGTGAGCTCGTGAGGTACCCAAGTATCGAGCTTTTTTTTGTACCCAGCTTTTTTCAAATGCGCCAAAACTGTTTTGTGATCATTTCTCAGTTCTTCAGCTACGTCGTAACTACTGATATGTCGATCTTGCTCCATTTTTTCAAAAATGGCATCCATTTTATCCGTAATAGGGCGACCAGAGCGAGATCTTTGATATCAAAATTTCCGGATTGAAAACGCTTAAACCAAATTTGTGCTACTCTCACAGACACTGCACTAGGTCCACCAACCAACATCGCAAATTTTTTTGTAGTAAAATTTAAAAATGTATCGAATTTCTTCATTAGATTCACTCATCTTGACAGTACGAAAAACAAATGAAAATCACACATTTGCCTAATTTGAATTTGGAATTATGTTCTTTAAAATTTTAACTTTCAATGATACCAAAACCAGCCAGATACAAATACTACAGCCAAAGAGATTTTATTACAAGTTCATACATACTATAATGCGAAAAGACTTTTTCCCCAACCTATTATACAATTCTCGTGTTTTTTTGTAACAATGCTTCCCCGAAACGGGTTGACCGATTATTATTAAATTTTGTGTGTGTATTTGGTAGGTATGAGAATCGACATACAAAAGAGGTCTCTATGTAGCTGTCATTCCCGGGGGCCGAAGACCTTTTCCTTCTGAAACCTGAGGCCGTACAGTACCAACTAAAGGAAACACGATAGCGATGATCTCTAACATTTGGCGGCAGATAAGTCAATCTCACAAAGTTTTTCTGCAGGACTCATCATTTTTAAAGGTTTTGGTGTTTGGTAAACATTATGTATAGTATGGCAGCCATAACTTATGTTTTATTTTAAATTTTGAATATGATAAGTATTTTACGAAGCCATAGTGATAATGATACTATTAAAGCAGTTCTTTCTCAATTTCTTTGAATGGGTACGATCCGATGGACGAATTGTGTATTATAAGATCATACTCAATTATTCTAGATGATACGATAAGCAAATTAATATGAGATTACGGCAGTAAGATAAATAATGTTGCAAACTTAATTCGAAGTTTATCAACTTGAAGATTAAATCCACTTGATGTTATATCACTCAAGACTTTGCTTTGCCTCGGTGGATATAACTCAATAACAAGTCCAGTGTGGATGAGTGTGGAGCGTTGCAAAATGTGGAGTGTAATCAAATCTAATAAAGAAGGAACAAACTTACAGAATCTCTTTTCTGTAGGTACTTTAACACGAGGTTGATGTCGATGGCAACAACTCTTGTTTATGTCCCACTGCTGGGCACGAGTCTCTCCCCCTTTTTGGGGAGGCCTGGACCTTGCTCCACGCTCCTTCACGCTGCTCCAATGCGGGTTGGTGGAGATACAGGTTAGGCTAACCCGCTGTTGTATGTTGGTAAGCCGCCGTAAATTAATTACGAGGCTATGACTTCAGTGGACTTTTTTATGAACTCCACTCTGACTCTACTACTATGCTAAGGGAGCTCCCACCCTCGGGTTCAATACAAGGGAGTAAGTGATATTAGAGTTGTTCAAATTTTTGATGTGCTCGGATTGGTCAGACACGTGGATTATATTAGTAAACCATCCTAACCGAAGATAATTAGAAATAATAACTGTGGTTATTGGTTTAATCATGAAAGTTTAAACAATTTCACTTATATAGGTATGCTCATTACATTTGGTACTGCGACTGTTATTAAGCTGCAAGTATTGATTTATGTACAAAAGTAATTAAGTTAGTCACTATATCGCGCTGTGTCAAAGCCAGTGGTGCACAACTTTGTCGAATTGCTCGAAATTAAGTCAAACTCAATTTGTGCTCGGGTTGTGTTTGTTAACCGGCACCCGGAAAGATGTAAAAAATGTGTTTTAGAAATCATATTATTTAGAATATTCTAAACAATATCAAATCAAATATCAATATCATGATGTAATATATAAATCATATAGCCGGCCATTATTTTTTTTTCAAGACATGATTTTAGTGTCGAGTGGGCGATGATAACGAAAATGTCATCGGTTTTTCAATCGAAAATAGTAGACATAATTCTTTCAAAATTTGTTACGGGGTTCCTTCGAGAGCTGTTCATTAAAATGATTAGTTTTGATACCATGATTGCGGACATAATTATGTATTTTCAAAATATGGGTGTCGATTTCATGGTTTCTTAGGGTGCTGATTATGAAAATGACATCCATTTTTTATTTCAAGATGGTGGACTTTTTTAAAAATATGATATGGGTATCGATTTCGAATTTTATATTTTGAAGCAAGTTGGTAAGTTCGGAATAATATGCCATTCAGTGGCATCTGAATATATATATCCAACCTGTACAACAAGTACATATATGTTTGTTACTACTATGAAACGATTCTGTATGTGTATTAAATTAACATACCTACTACATGTATAAATACCCATCTACATCTAACTCAATTGGTATGGTCGTCAAATGGTATTAGCGTTTAGCATTTATTATAAAGGGTCACAGGCAGTCACAGCTCATTAGAGCACCATCTCGTCGCGCTGTCACAGTTAATATCAGGTGATCCATTGGTTGTCAATCAGTGTACGTCCGCGTCTGGTGGTCGAAGGTGAACGCTACATTGTCGATAACATAACTTTTTTTAACGCGTTTTTCACGAAAAAAATAGTATGTTTTGTACAAATTATCTAAAATTATTTTAGATTTTATTATGTAAAAGTAATTAAGTTGGTCATTAAATGTGGCGCGACGTCAGAGCCAGTGGTGCACAACTTTGTCGGAGGGCAGAATTACGAGTATGTCGATCGGCAACTCAATTTGCGTCCGAATCATGTTGGATCGTACTTTCAGCTGTAAGTTCGCAATAATATTCCAATCAGACATCACAATCCAACCTTCGCAACAACAAGTAAAATTTTTGTTACTACTGACTTTCGAATCCTGAAATTATCGGCAAGAATCTGTTAATTCACTTAAGATTAATGTGCACTGTATAATTGTTTTAATTATTTTTTTTTGTTTTTATGTTATGGAAAGGCAAACAAGCATGCAGTTCACATTGATGTTAAGTGATGACTGCAGCCTATAGACACCCACACAAAGACCAAGCTCAAAATGCAGATGCGTTGCCACTCCTGAGGCCTAAGGTGTTATGCCTCTGTGCCGGAAATTACAGGGCCGTACATTACCACCTGACCGGAACACGATAGTGCTGAACACTACCATTTAGCGGCAAGTATATTAGGTAATGCGGTGGTGCCTAAGCCCGCGAGCGCGAGCGAGGTCTGTTAATGCAACATTGCAAATATTCAGAATTTGCCAATGCAGTAAGCGTGTGTTACCCAAATATTTACTTCCAATAGTTATTATAAATATTTAATCTTTTATATAGAAGTCTATAAAAGAAAAAAATTGGAAATAAAAACAACATGCCTACACTCACAGTACCATCATTAGGTGTTAACCTATATTGTTGGTGCCGTTGTCGACAACATACACAAACAACCAGATTATCTGTAAATATTCATATATGTATTGCTATGCCTGGCTTTAGCAGGCTGGCAAAGCAATATACGCGACAACAAATGAAACCAATAAATACAGGAGTAAGTAGGTACGTTTAAATTATTATTATAACGAATTGAAACAAAAAAAATCGAAAAGCAAAAATTCACTTACGAATCTTAAACGGGACACCCAATAGAATATGAATTTTTCGCCGTAATATTCTCATTGAGTGTAATAAAAATGTAAGTTGCCGGATTAAATTCTCTTGGGAACTTTCCGACTTTCGGGCTAATTTGATTTGATTCCAAAGTTCCAATATGCCATAACTGAGGGGTTAGGGAGGAGAAACGGGGTATACCCACTATTCCCTCTGTAATGAAGCCATTTATCCCTCTCGTATCTGAAAGTCGATACAGGAAATGTTGGGATTCAAAGAAAGTCGGCGAACGTTGTTCGCAGGCTGTGACGGGTTTTATCGATTGAATTGAAACTCCTCAAATGTCTAGTATTGAAGAATATAGGTCCTATACTGTACATACGTTCTCAGAAGTAGTATAAATAATTATTTGCAAATTACATCGTAAATACGTGAAATTTTCTATGCGAAAATAATAATTTAGGTTTAAGTTTGTTAAAAATAACGAAAAGACATAAAATAAAAAGATTTAATTTTACTTCAATGTACCAATGTACCCAGGAAATAAAGAGCGACTTTTCCTTGAATTTTCTTTTATATTTTGATGTCATATGAAATTGTCTCCATTCGCTGTTTCATTTAGCAAGTTTTTAATACTACTATTTCTTCCACAAATAATACAACAATGAATAAGTAATCAGACGAGGGACCACGAATGGGGCACTTACTAGACCTTCATAAATTTTAAGTCAAAGATGGTTATAGTAACAATATAAATTGTACTGCGTACAGGTTCGTACATGACGTATTTAAGGCGAAGGTGCGTAATAGTCGAGTTAATTATTTCAGAAGCACCCGCAGAAGGTATTGTGCCAAAATTACGCTATTTACCTTATACGGAATTCCTTTGTGAAGTTAGTAATATAATATTCGTAATGATGTTTTATTACTTTTGTAGGCCCTCTACATAATTTTGATGGCAAATTGAAATTTATGTAGTGGTTTGATACTACCGTACTATGAGGGAACTGGCCGCGGGATAACACGGGGCACCTTATGCGATGGTAATAAAAGCTTTATTTGAGTGTGTTCCCTGACTGTACTTGTTATCATTATTTTGATTGCGCATAGATTTTGGACTAGGAACCTATAAAATTTGGAAGGCAAACTAAACTACTCGCTCCTCAATATTTTATTGAATAAAATCATCTCTGCTAGCGTCGGGACGTGACGACCTACCGTTCATTAGCGGCAGAATTTTCTTCTACTGGAACCGTTATGCCTCTGTATCAGAAACTACGGAGCTGTATATTGTCACTTAACCAAAACACGATAGATAGTATAATGTCATACAGCCAACTGCCCTCGCCAAAATAGATCAAAATGATCAAACTGTCTCTGCATGGCTTATCCTCAAAGTATTTTTTCAAAGAGGAAGGTGGCAAACAATCATGCACCTCACATTGATGTTAAATGATGACTGCAGCTTCTAGACATCTACACAAAAACCAGAGGTCAAAATGCAGATGTGTGGCCACCCCTGAGACCTAAGTTGTCATATCTCTGTGATAGTTAGGACGGGGCCGTACATTACCATCTAACTGGAACACGATAGTACTGAACACTACCATTTAGCGGCAGATAAATTTGGTAATGCGGTGGCGACTACGCTCTCGACCTCCTACACTAGAACTCTACCACCAGCTTAAGCCGTAATGCCTATTAAAACTATTATTCCGGCTAATTTTGAATCTTAAGATATCAAGACACTTGTTTACGCAGATGACCTAGTTGACAGCCCGCCGCCGGATCCTCAATTCATGATTTGGATTCATATGGATAAATTCACGAAAACCTAGTGTGCTGTCAAAATAGACTACTTTAAGCTGGGCATTGACGATCAGTTTTTCGCGTCAGTTGAACTGACTTAAATTCAAAATTTGATCGTCGAATCATTACTCCGGAGTTTTAACTGACGACGCGCCTCGGTTTTTTTCGTGACCATACGTAATCCAAGTAATTCCTGACCTGACCCCAGTGAATGGAGAAATCTAGTTGGCCTAAATCATTTGGAGTTTCGCCACAGTTTTACGTCTAGAATGATGTGAAAAACTGACCGTCAATACCCAACTTTAGAGTATGTAGTAATACTCAACAACTACAGCCTAACTTTATTCACGAAATTAAAGCAGAGAAATCAACACGAAGTATCCAACATGTTTTCTCATTTACCTCCCAAATGCACGTTACGTCAAGTTAGGTTGCCAAAAGAGGATTTTGGCTCGACGCCGGCAAATCACTATTTGTAAATCATTGCCATTAAAAGATGCATCAGCGACGAATGCAATGCCCCAGTGAATGGAGAAATCTAGTTGGCCTAAGTCATTTGGAGTTTCGCCTCAGTTTTACGTACAATTAACAAACATAACGTATTTTAAACACCCACGATTCGCCGGTTACGTGTTTGGCCCATGTAACAGGTGGCGAGCCTGTTGACATCTCCGGGCACATTACCAAACTTCTAGATACTGGGAAATTTCCAGAAAATGGAAAAATCCCAATAGAACCAGAGATAAAGGACTTTACACCATTATCTCTTCTACCCGGGAATCGAAGCCAGGACCTCAGCGTAGTAGAAGTGGCCTGCTACCACTAGGTTTACTAGGCTACCACTACTATTTTTGAACAACACCATAGAAATTATTTATATATTTTTTCATTAAATTAATCAATTGTACTATTTATTTTTCGCAATAACACATGCGAGTGAATTTTAGTATTTGGAGGTTCGATTCCTGCCCGAAGTCAAATTTTTATTTCCGTTTTTTTCTTTAATTTCTACATTAATCAAACCTAAAAATTACGAAACACTACACTGCGCGTGGCCCACGCACTTGACCGGGTTTTTATTTGTCAATATGTTTAAGTGGTTGATTATTTTTACATATGTATCTTCACGCCAGGTCCCTAACGGGGTAAGCAGAGAGTGTAGAGCATTGTTTTTTTAAAGAAAATAGTACAAATTTAAGAAAAAAATTAAGACTTAAGCGTTTCAATTTAAAACTTTTGCACTCGAATGTACTCCATGTATACATTTGTCAACAATATTTTATAATCGGTCCGTTGAGACGTAGACGTTTTTTGATAACGGCCGAATGGACTACGTTCCATTCTTTTTGGTCCGTTCAGACGTAGTACCCGTGAATCTTACCCTATGTGTGTGTGTGTGTGTGTTTGTCTGTTACAATTTTATTGCTCCGAAGCCACTAGATTGATTGAGTTGATATTTCATGTGTGAGTAGTGTACATGTGTAAGTTGGCGACTTAAACACAAACGTGTTAAGTAAATGAATAGGTTTTTTAGTTCTTAATAGTACATAACAATGTATTATTGTTGTGATAATAATAAGATAGGTCTATTAATAAGAGGAAAAACACAATAAGCACACAACTACTACACTTCAAAAATTGATTCCTCATAGGTATTTCTTCAAAGCGGTAAACAGAGGTTTTTTATATTGTGGATGCTTATTTGAGTCCTTTCGTACTAAAACCAAATCATAATTTCGTTTCATTCAACCCAGAGCACATTGCAGCGTGAGCGATAAATAGTGAGAGTAAGGAGATAGTGTTGTAACAAAGGAAAAAAATATCAATATAAATATAGTTCTACGTCTATAGTTATATTTCATATAATAATAATAATGGCAACCCATTATACGTCCCACTGCTGGGCAGGAGTCTCTCCCCTTTTTGGGGGGAGGCCTGGAGCATACTCCACCACGATGCTCCAATGCGGATTGGTGGAGGTGGGTGGGTTAGTGGCCAACCCACTGTCGGATGTTTTCAAACCGCCCATAAGGCCTCCGACAAGGTTTAACGACTGCTATCCATCGATAGCAACCGGGACCGACGGCTTAACGTGCCCTCCGTAGCATGGAAACGCGCATTTAATATGCCACTAGCGGTCACCCATCATACTACCCGACCGCGCCCGTAGTGCTTAACCGAGTAGATCGTTTCTACACCAGCCGCTGGGCCATGCGCGCTTCATATACCGAGCCATAAAGCGCCATGATAAATGGAATCTATGGGTTGCCGTCAAAATGGCGACCGCACGATATACTCGTATACCTAACTCGTGTGACCTGTACGTGTGAATTGTCTCACATCCGGGACCTATTTATTAGGTCTACGGACAATTATCTAAGTAAGTTTGAATAGCTACCAGGGTCATGACAGAACGAAATAAATAAATTAGTCGTCAGGCACTCGACCAAGTTTCAATACTACGCATTTGATGGTGATTATTTTTTAATAACTGTTAAAGACGATTGTGATTTTGTAGTACTTAATCAAAGTTGTACAGATTATAGGTTTAAGTCAGTCAGTTGTTAAAAACACTGGCCATCAATAATTAATGTCTCACAGATCAGTCAGTTAGTTGTAGTAGAGTAGCTACTCGTATTAAACGATCGTAATGATATGGCTACACCTTATATTATTGAACTTCAGGAGAGGCCATGCGCTCTAAATGCTGGACGATAAGTATTATTTGTAGAAGGATAAAAATGCACACGTAGTTGATCGTCTAATTTATAAGTTGAAAATGGTAAAATACAGAGATAATGGTCGTAAAATACGATCATAATCATTCGATGCGAAATGATATCCATAGAAATGTGGCTAAACCGATTAACCGACCGAACGACCAACAGAATTATTCGACTCTACACTTTCATGCCGCTTCCGAAAGTGCTGTGGAAACTAAGATACTAACATAACACCGATATTCGAGTGATGGCATATAAAGAGGCACTTACATTTCTGCGAGTCCGTCTTGTGCGGCGACTTCTTATCGCGCACCATCGTTGCGGGGCGCTGCGGCCGGCGCGGCGGAGCGTGGTACTATCGCCCGCGGCGAGCACCAGTCGCCACTGTGTTCCCGGGGTTATGCCAGATGCCTGCAACCCATGCTTGTTTGTTTGAATGTTATATACACAAAATAACATGTATAACTAAATTTTGGGTGCTAACCATGAATTATACAGGGTGTGCTAGACAACATGACAACTAGTTTTCGATAGATCTTGCTCCGGTAAAATAAGAAACAATGAATGTATTCGTGCTATTAGTACTATCCCTAACACTCAAGTTCCGATCAAATCACTCCCCAGCAATGATTTGAATTTTACCGGATCAAGATCTGAGCGAGAACGAACTGAGATCCACTGTAATGTAAGTCAAGCCTAAGTCTTCCGTTTATCTTGCTTGCACTTGTGAGCATGCATGATGCATTGTAACGATCTCACGGCAAGTCGCGCAGCTCTATATTGTATGTTTAATCACCACATCAGGAAGATATCTTAGCACAGCACATGCATGCATCAATGTTAATTGTTCGCCCATATGCTTTTGAAAATGGCAGGTTTTGTATTGATCTGAATTTAATACAAGTTTAGTTGTAGTAGAGAAAAAGTTTATTTATTTTGTTTTGTCAAATTTAATACAAGTACAGTCAAGTTTTCCACCTCCACAGATTTTTGAGTGGAATGTTAGTAATGAACTGTAATGTCGTATCATAACGCTGGTACCATCTAACTGTAGCGGAAGCGGAGTCGTATCTACAATTTCATCTAAGGATACACCTACAACTAAATCTTCTATCGGATCGAAGGCCGACTTGTCCTAGACCATGCATTATGGCTTGCGAACCTGTTAGATCTATACTTGAAAGTATAGAAGAATTAAACTCTTCATTAGAAAGAATTAATTAATCTCTTAAGAATTAATTAAACCCGTCAAAACGAAGGCCACACGGCTGATATTTCAACAATGCATTTCGCAGGCCGCAAGCCTTAATAACTGTATTTCTCAGAAGTTAATTTTAAAAGTTGTTAAAAAGGGAATGTATGAGAGGATTGGAAGAGTAGTTTCTAATCTTAAGAACTTTTGATTTTATATTTTGCACAGTCCTAAGATTATATTTGCATTTAGACTTGTCTAGACCTAGACAACAAGCGCGCATGGCCCAGCGGCTGGTGGAGATCGTAAAAGATCTACTCGGCTAAGCACTACGGGCGCGGTCGGGTAGTATGATGGGTGACCGCTAGTGGCAAATTAAATGCGCGTTTCCGTGCTTCGGAGGGCACGTTAAGCCGTCGGTCCCGATTGCTATCGATGGATAGCAGTCGTTAAAACTTTGTCGGAGGCCTAATGGGCGGTTTGAAAACATCCGACAGCGGGTTGGCCACTAACCCACCTACATCCACCAATCCGCATTGGAGCAGCGTGGTGGAGTAAGCTCCAGGCCTCCCCCCGAAAAGGGGAGAGACTCGTGCCCAGCAGTGGGACGTATAATGGGTTGGTTAATACCAACCAATGGATTATTATTATAGACAACAGAAATACTATAACATAGAGGAAATTTTTAATACGGAACGGACAATGGTTTATTTGATTCTACTTTTCGCATGAATAAAGGAAAGATAGGTATTGCGGTAACATAGCTATGGTAAGTGGAAAGATAGCCCTTACCATAGCTATGTTACCGCAATACCTATTGATTTTAGAGTGTCAAATAGAAATCCTTACCTAAAGTAGTTCATAGCATTAACTAGCGCTATCATATTTCGAGAATTCAGTCAAGGGAACTCCACGGTATGTTGGACGAGTGAGTTTAATTACAATCGGACGAAGCTTGCATATGCGTTTAATGTCAACATGAGCGCTCAGTCGTAGTACATCGGAATGCCCATGAATCAATATTGCGTGGTTGACTACACTATACTGCCTGTATGTACGAGAATATACTGTTTTCACTTGAAAGGGTACAAACGCCGCAGCGTGCGCGGCATGTTTGTCAATCATAAAGTATCGTGAACGTTGCGGGTATTTTAGTTCTACGGTTCTCTGGTATCAGGCGTTAAAATCAAGAGTCAAACTGTTCATTTGACTTCAATTAGTAATTTTATTAAGGCGATGCAATAAAATGTGAAAGATAAATTCGACTAGATATCGGGAGTGAACTTCGACTAGCTCTGTTGAGAAATTTGATACTTTGCCCGTAATTTGTAGATCACTCATGTTTTTCGAAGTGATTCACGAAAATCCATAAATCCACTATTTTATTGTTTAAATTTTATTGGAAATTACTACTGAATAAATATTCTCGTGTTAATGTTGTGTTCACATCAAATATTAATTATATTATTGCTGCAAAAAGCTGCATGTTTGATTGCACGCTGTTCAAATGGATGATTTGTGAATTCTCCATCTAAACTACTTATAAAGTCCACGCCTGATTTGTCAAATCTTTTCTTCACATTTTCTTACATAGCCTTATAGCGGCAGTAGCGACATCTATTGCCAACAATGCTAGTTATAGGCAACCGATTTAACAAACTTTGCAGTTTATTGAATATCGTAAAGAAGTCGCTTTTATCCTTTAATTATTTTTATTTACTTTTCCCCATAACATGCTAGTGAAATATATTTTTTAAAGAAAAATTTGACTTCAGGCGAGATTCGAACTCGCGACCACTTGACACTTGGCTTGACAGGCATGGACTTGGGCAGCTCAGTTGGAAGAGCGGCTGGACTAGATTCCCAGTGGTCGCGAGTTCAAGTCTCGCCCGAAGTCAAATTTTTATTTCCATTTTTCTTTAAAAAAATACATTTCACTAAAATTCCTGGATTCGATTCCCGGGTCGGGAAATATCAGATATATCGGTGTCAAATCCTTTATCTCTTTTTATTTGAATTTTCACATTTTCTGGTAGTTTCCCAGTACCTTGGAGTTTGGTGAAGTGCCCAAGGAGACCGTTTCATGAGTAAGGTACTGTTGACTTTTACCCATTAACTATGTTCTGTGGTACATAGTTTCTTTTTTTATTGTAATAAAAGTGGCAAACAAGCTTGCAGTTCAAATTGATGTTAAGTGATGACTGCAGCCTATAGACACCCGCGTGGGTGTCAATTGTCCTCTGGTCATTGTGTAATGATCAGAGGACAAAATGCAGATGCGTTACCACTCCTGAGGCCTAAGGTGTTATGCCTCTGTGACGGAAATTACAGGGCCGTACATTACCACCTGACCGGAACACGATAGTGCTGAACACTACCATTTAGCGGCAAGTATATTAGGTAATGCGGTGGTGACTACGCCTGCGAGCTCCATCACTGGAGCTCTACCACCAGTCTAAAATAGTTCTATCATAAAGTCATGAAAGTAATTCTATCATTCATCACATCGATTCCGTAAAGTAAATTGCCTAGAGGCATTAAGTCCGCCATTTGTGCTTATTTAGTGCAATCCCTACTAACATTCTCGTTCTACTCTCTTAGTCTGTCTGTCTGTCTGTTACCTTTTCACGTCCAAACGACTGAACCGATTTTAATGAAATTTGGTACAGAGATAGAGGTAACTTTGAGGAAGAACATAGGCTACGTAGTTATTTATAAAACGACATCCACGCGGGTGAAGCCGCGGGCAACAGCTAGTAAAGAATAAATAAATAAATTAATAAATTGGGCCATGGGCCAAACCTCGTAACTGAACTGTAGATACAACGTTAGTACATGTTTAGACAACAGAGAGACTGTATAATGCGTTAGTGACTAAGATCCTCCATTGAAGAGATCTCTGCTGCCAGGAAATTGAATTTGAAACAATGCTGTACCACTAACTATCGTCTAAACTTCGCAAGGCTGGACTTGATATGTCCAATAAATAAGGGTAAATTGAATTAGATGTTTCATTACTTATCTCAAAGTAAATGTTACAAAAAATAAATAAGTGATCTTTGTTTCCTTATCGTTTTCTAATCTTTATCAATATAAGTTATTATATAGATATGAATTTAACCATAAAATAGTTTTACGCCTGTGATGATGTTGGTGTTCCCATAACGTAAGTTAAGATTTGCTTACGATAAAAGCTGTAAAGCAATGTTATATAACATTTAAACCAATAAACAACTATTATTAGAATCATTTCTTTCCGTTTCAAATAATAACACCCTTTGGATAATAATATACGTTTAAAGATCTCAATCACATATCGGTGCGTGTTCAAATAAATAAATAAAATACGCTTACACTCACAGCCCCACAGTAGGTATAAACCTATGTCGTGGGTGCCGTTGTACACATACAACACATAAATGAACACCCAGACCCGAAACAAATATCTGTAGGCCATACAAATATTTGTCCCGGTGGGGGATCGAACTCGCGACCCTTCGAATCAAACGTAACGTAAAGGTCGTCGAAAGTAATGCAAGAGCATTAATGGAACACGTGAGCAATATTAAAGAAATCATTCCAGAAAAAGAATAAAAATCTTAGAGTATTATTATTATTATTTTAATATATTATAATTCATCTGAAAAAGGTGGGTTAAGCCAGTGTATATAATCACCCATTCAATTCTGTAATTGAAGGTTCGTACCTAAAACTATTTGTTTAATCTATACGATAACGAAAACAATGCGTTTTAATCTGTAGGTATGAGGTACGTCTCTAAAATATTTGTTTTAAATATTAACTTCTAAATTCATAGTAAAGTAACAAACTGTTTTTTTTTAGAGAATTGATACAAAACCGACAATCAAAATGTATGACAATTCAGGTTACACATTAGTGGTAAGCGAATACTGTAAGCATATTTTATAAACATCTTTATAGAAATCAGATATTTCATTGTCGAATTGTTGCCACTCCTGAGACCTAAATAATTAGAAATTGCAGATCCGAACACTACCTGACCAAAACACAATAGCCATTAACACTAGCCGCTAATAAAAAAAAGTGGTGCCTACGCCCGCGAGCTCTATCACTGGAGCTCTGCCTAGCAATAATACCTAATTATTGAATTTCCTTAAAACGAACAAAAGACATAAACATAGAAAAAGGAATCCATGTATTTGTGATCGGTACATTTTATCCATACTGCGTTTGTGGCCGCTTTGTGTAGTCATGGGAACGGCCAGATGGCGAGTAGTAGCATGCGGTGTGCGATAATTCCTGCAGACTGGACTCACTTAATTCTCACAGTTCAGCGAACACAAACAAAGTGAAACATATCTCTCACGCAGAGATCGCAACAAAATTGCGTAAACAATAAAATCATTTTCGTTGAATACATTCCCACTAGCGGAAGAACTTTCTGGATCTACGAATTTTCTGGATTGCATTAGTGCAGTGCAGAATTCTATTCCACTAGTGCAGTCCAGTTCCAGTAATGGTGGTAAAATCATTATAATGGGGCCTATCGCCCATAAGTGCAATAACGTTAGGGGGGTGGTAGGTACGATGGGGGTACTATCGCCACTGCGATCGCCAACTCGTATGTCAAGAGTGGTGACTATGACATATCCCTTCACATGCTGAATTGAACTCTTCAATTGACAACGTCGAACACAGTGGTCGTAGTTTTATTATGGGGCGCTGTTGCCCACCTTCATTATTGCATATTACTCTCTATTGCAGGGGTAGGCAACCGGTCGATCACGATCATTAGTCCAGTCGATCGTGGCAGCATTTTCCTACTTAAAACAAACAAAAAATAACCACCAGTCTCGCTTAACAGACGCTCATACTTTGGAATCTTTAAGGGACAACTTCAAACTACAAACCTCATTTTGCTTATCTAACGGGAGATGTCCATACGCAATGCTTGTACTAACATTACCTACTAAGAATTTTCAGTTAAATTTTTTCTTATATTAATACTCCATAATTGTGTACAAACTATACCGTTGCATTAAAATTATTAAGAAGTAGGTATGTAACTGATAGATCGCACTGAGTGTCGTCAGTGAAAAGTCGATCTTGGGTCTAAACAAGTTGGTCAACCCTTCTCTATTGGGATGGATTGAAACATAGATTTATTATCTATTTCGATAAATCTATGGTTTAACTGAAATTGTTCGGTTGACTCACAGCACTAGCGGAATAAATCTCCTGTACTATTTGGCGCTGTAGTGGTCACATCTCAATGCCTAATATTTATTTGAATAAATTCCTATTTTATTAATACCGGTTTTATTACTATGAGGTGAAAATGGATATTGCTAATTTCTTCAGGTGAGGTCCAAGAGGTGCATTGCATTACAAATAGAAATGATCTGCTAAAAAAACATGTTTTCGAATTCAAATTTAACTTACTGGCAGTTTGTCTCTAATAACAAAAAGTTTTACTTGATACTTTAAAAGAAGATTTTACTGAGAAAAGTTCGAAGATATTTGGCTAACTAAACTAAAGAAAGGATCATCTACAAGAACTAAGTCCCATGAGTTGTAAGAATAACGCTTTGTACTCCATGCAATATTATTGAACTTTTTACCTCTTGAACCAAGTTTTCCGATAGTCCTGAAATGTCATTTGTATAATCTCTCTCTAGTTTATTCTAAACTGTACTCTGAAGATGAAGTTTTCTGTTAAAGTTCGTTAGAGAATATCATTAAATGACACAAAATGGTATTCAGAAATTATATATCCAAGCGAAAACAAATGGGACAATATCTAAAATAATGCATGTGTACAAAAATATTTAGAACTATTTGTAGTACTATTATTATGAAGTTTTTGTTCTTCTTTCACACGGGCTATCGGTTGCGAGAAACGGTAATGCTAGACACACTTTACTTCACTGGCTCTACAATACCACAGTATGTTCGTGTGAACGTTCGTATGAAACACAGCTTTCTAGCTATCACTATTTATGAGACACAGCCTGGTGACAGATAGACGGACGGACGGACAGACAGACAGACAGCGGAGGATTAGTTATCCGTAGGGTCCGTTTTTACCTTTTAGATACGAAACTCCCTAAAATATAGAACTAAGATACAGAATAGCTTTAAAATATTCGATACGATTCTTTAAATTGACCGAACTTTTTTATTTCTGAACCGTTTTACACGAAACAAACACTAAATGTTAAGTGAAACTTACCACAATATATTAATGAAAACCGCAAATCGAATAAGCCGTTTCTCATATTAGCGTGCACAAACACACAGACAAACAGACATTTTTCCGGGATAAAAAGTACCCAGTGTTGTGCGCCAAAGGTTAAAGTATATTCATACCAAGATTCATTGTAATTGGACCGACAGTTTTTCTGTGATGCTTGAACGAACAGACAGACAGACAGACAGACAGACGAAAAATTTTCTAATCACATATTTGTGTTCGGTATCGATCTAGTAACATCCCCAGGTATTTATTTTTTCAATATTTTTAATGTACAGAATTTACACTTCTACAGTTTTATTATAAGTATAGATATAATTTATACGAAAAGGCACATTCAATTACAGGCCTAATGTAGTTAGTTTATCTCAACGATAAAGCGTTAACGATAATTAACTAATAATTAAAGGTATTGTGTTTTAATCTATAGATATCATACAACCCTAAACTATTTACTTTAAATACAACTACTTTATTATAGCAATTCTAACACACCGTCTCTCGCCGTGCCGGAGTAAGAGACCGAAGTGGGGCCAGGCGCCTGTGCACGGGGGGGATCGGGGGTCCTTCCGTCCCCCGGGCCAGTAATTTGCACCACCTCTGAGAGCAGATGGTCTAATTCACCGACAACTTTGTTCGTCGGGTGAGTAATGCGGTACACATAATCCTTCCCGTTTCCCGACGCTTAAAAAAAAAAATGGTTAAACAAAAGAAAAAATGTAGGCTTCTCTCAGCGGACACCCCCCCCACATTTACTGTGGACATGTGCAATATTAGGGGTTTACATACCAACCTTAATGCCGTCCATCTTCATCTGGAAACGGCTAAGCCGGCCCTACTCTTTCTGACGGAGACACAATTATCCTCTCCACTCGATACTGCATATCTTACTTACCCCGGCTACACTCTGGAGAACAATTTTATTCGCCGCGCCGGGGTATGTCTGTATGTCAGAGAGGATGTCTGTTGTCGCCGTCTTGACCATTTTGAAGACAAGGACCTGTCTATATTGTACGTAGATTACGGTGGTTCCAACCGAATTTACGCGTGCGTGTACAGGTCCTATAGCGGAGACGGGGAGACAGCTCGCATGTTCGAGCACATCCAACAAGTGGTCGACACGGTGCTTGAACAGTATCCTTCTGCGGAGTTGGTGATTCTTGGCGACTTTAACGCACACCATACGAAGTGGTTGAGTTCCCGAATCACTGACTTCGCTGGAAGGACAGCTTATGACTTTGCGCTGGTTAATGGTCTCACACAAGTCGTAACCGGGTTCACCCGGATACCAGATGTCGAGGGCCACACCGTCTCTTTGCTGGATCTTCTGCTGACCTCACATCCTGCCAACTATCAGGTGGTGGTCGAGGCTCCTTTAGGATCCTCAGATCACTGCTTGGTACGTTCAAAAACCCTCTTGTCGGTTCGGGCGCCTCTGCAGCCCTCCTCCACACGGCAAGTGTGGCATTACAGGTCAGCAGATCGGGATGGACTGAGGGAGTTCCTGTCGTCCTACCCATGGAGGCAGCTTTGTTTCTCGTCGGAAGATCCGAGCACGTGCGCCGAAGCTGTAACCGATGTGATACACCAGGGTATGGATTGTTTCATCCCGCACTCTGTTGTATCCATTGGCGGACGGTATCAGCCCTGGTTCGATAAGTCTTGTGCTGTGGCTTCTAACCATAAGCAGGAGACTTACAGAACCTGGACTGTGGCTCACGCCTGCAAGGATCCAAATGCCTCCGACCTAAAGAGAGTACTCAACGCTGCCTCCAGGTCCTCAAAGCTGCAGATAGCCAGAGCAAAGTCCAAGCATGTCGTTAGAGTTGGCGGGAAGCTAATGAGGCATCCTCCCGGGAGCCGTGCCTATTGGTCTCTTGCTAAAGCTATCGAAAAGAATTTTTGTCGGTCATCTTTCCCACCACTGCGAAAAACTGACGATAGCCTGGCCCACACGGCAAAAGAGAAAGCCGATCTCCTGGGCAGCCTCTTTGCCTCAAACTCGACTCTTGATGACATGGGTAACACAGCGCCTACCATCTCGCGCTGTGAAAGCTCTATGCCTGACGTCAAATTCACTCAGAAGAACGTCAGGCGAGCGCTGTTATCCCTTGACGTCAAGAAGTCGAGTGGGCCGGATTCCGTCCCTGCAGTGGTGTTGAAGATGTGCGCTCCCGAGCTGACCCCCGTTCTGACGCGCCTGTTCTCGCTTTCTTACGATCATGGAAAAGTACCGTCTGCGTGGAAGACAGCCCTTGTGCATCCGATACCCAAAAAAGGGGATCGCAGTGATCCGGCCAACTACAGGCCCATAGCAATAACCTCCCTACTCTGCAAAGTCATGGAGCGTGTGATCAATACACAGCTGCTGCAGTACCTGGAGGATCATCAGCTGATCAGTGACCGCCAATATGGCTTTCGTCAAGGCAGATCTGCTGGTGATCTTCTAGTATATCTCACGCACTATTGGTCTCACGCCTTGGACAAGAGTGGGGAGGCATTGGCTGTAAGCCTGGATATTGCTAAGGCCTTTGACCGGGTCTGGCACGGGGCACTTCTCGCGAAATTGCCATCTTACGAGAGGCTATGCAACTGGACAGCCAGTTTTCTGTCTGAGCGTTTTATACAGGTCTTAGTTGACGGTCAACGCTCAGACAGACTACCTATCAACGCTGGTGTGCCGCAAGGCTCTGTGCTATCTCCCACGCTTTTTCTTCTGCATATCAATGAAATGTTGGAGCAAAACTCCAATTTTCATTGCTATGCGGATGATAGCACGGGAGATGCACACTATGCAAGCCGTGCAAATGCCTCTCGGACACTTATCGAAGAAAGCAGGACTAGACTTTTGTCTGAAGTCGAGCACTCTCTGGAGAGGGTCTCAGATTGGGGTCGACTCAATTTAGTGCAGTTCAACCCCTCGAAGACACAAGTCTGCGAGTTCACCGCTAAAAAAACCCCATTCATTGTAGCACCACGTAAGAGTATCGGTATCCTGGGCGTTGACATATCGAACGAAGTGCAATTTGGGAGTCACATTGAGTGTAAGACCAAGTTGGCATCCAAAAAGTTGAGGGTGCTTAACAAAGCGAGGCAGTATTTCACATTGGGGCAGCTACTACAGCTTTATAAGGCTCAAGTGCGGCCCCATCTGGAATACTGCTCTCATTTGTGGGCGGGAGCCCCCAAGTACCAGGTTGGTCTACTTGACTCCCTTCAAAAACGCGCCGTTCGTATTGTTAACGATCCGGGACTTACAGACAGGCTCGAACATCTGAGCCTGCGCAGAGATATTGGTAGTCTGTGCGTGTTATACCGTCTCTACAATGGTGAGTGCTCTGTCGAACTGTTCGACATGGTGCCACCGTCTCTTTTTCTACACCGTACTACCCGCCGAAGAGAAAAGTTTCACCCTCACCGACTGGACACCTGGCAGTGCTCAACGGTGCGGTTTTCTCGTTCGTTTCTGCCCAGACGTGTAAATTGTGGAACGAACTTCCCTCTGAGGTGTTCCCTCGGTGCTACAATATGGGGTTCTTCAAAAATGGCGTCAAAAGAGTCTTTCAGGGCTGGCAGCGCGTTGGCAACTCCCCTGGTGTTGCAAATGTCCATAGGCGACGGTGACCACTTACCATCAGGTGGCGCGTTTGCTTGTCTGTCAACTTAATGACATAAAAAAAAAAAAAAAAACACGATGCGAAAAAAAATACTAGAACAAGATAAAAATATGCAATAATATTATGAATTTTGCTTCAGAAAAATGTGAACGTAACTTAAAAGGAAATGCATGCATTCAAACGTACACACCCACGATTCGCCAGTTATTTTTCGGCTATCAAAAGAGATATTAGCATATTGACATCTCCGGGCAAATTACGAAACTCCGAGGGTGGAATTGGGCCACCATAAAAAAAAAAGAAAATTATGGCATACAATTTTTGGTGTACTACTAATGATAGGTACCATTCACACTCGTCGACTTGTAACGGCGAAAAGTCATCTATTCTACGCAAAAGCTAATCAATAACTGCTTTGTAGTATTCACACTTGATCTGACCGCCAGCTAGTCTGAAAAAAAGACCAAAGGTGCGTTTTAAAAAGGTACGCATCGTCCCATTACAGATAATTAGGTTTACATACAGTAAAATACTAACCTGATGGTAATAGAAAAAGTAAAAGAGTAATACAATGATACCTGTTCACAAATATCTTAACAAACTAAAACTCCTTTAATACTTGAAATAGTTATTAAAAACCGAACGCATATTATCTCTGATTAAGTTGCCGTCTACTAAACTGGCTGGGGAATTCGAATGCCAGAGCCAAAGTTTTGATATCGAGGACGTAAAAGGTTTAAGTTTCGAACACATAGTTTACAGTCCGGTATGAACAAAGGAAATTCTCAGCAAATAGTTTTGATGTCAGCACTGACGACATGTTTCCCAAATATTATATGCGACGGTTGGTTTTGAGGTATTAAAACAGAGCCGAACTCTGACTTCTTATTATGATTCAAGAACTTAAAGTAAAAGAATCTAACTAGGTTTCTTTTGATTTTTAAAATTGTTGTAATCTGTGGTACTTAATTTTAAAATCTTTATTAGTATTTCCTCTTAATCATTGTGTTCTCTTCTGTCATGATCGGCTCGCAACTCATTCCTAATCCAAGTAAGATCTCTGTGTGTTTAATACCAATAAATGTGTAACAGTTAATAACTGCAATCCCAATTTCACCACCTCAACATGTTTTTTCTTAATGTAATGGAAGTGGCAAACAAGCATGCAGTTCACATTGATGTTAAGTGATGACTGCAGCCTATAGACACCCACACAAAGACCAAGGTCAAAATGCAGATGCGTTACCACTCCTGAGACCTAAGGTGTTATGCCTCTGTGCCGGAAATTACAGGGCCGTGCATTGCCACCTGACCGGAACACGATAGTGCTGAACACTACCATTTAGCGGCAAGTATATTAGGTAATGCGGTGGTACTTACGCCCGCGAGCTCCAGATGGTTGCAGATTGTGGTTGGATTGCAAAATCGATGTAGCGAAATCAAGAAAATACGCACCACGCGGGATCTCGTTTACGCCTCGTGCAAATTACTTAAAGCCAAAGATAATAATCAAAGACTCTAGTAGCTCATGGTGAAAATGGCTAAAGCAAGGATCGAAGATATCACAATACCAATAATTGATGGCGTTATTTATTCCGCATGGAAATTGAGGTTACTTACTTTGTTAGAATACAAAAAATGCCACGAGCCCGCTATACGCTTGATGGAAAACATGGAAAACAGGAGGCGGAATGGAAAAATAGGATTTAAAGGGAGGACCATTATAATGAGTACTATACTAGGATATGCTTAAAAAGTCACGAAATATTTCCATTCATTTTATTTAATAGTCTTAGTTTTAGTTAAAATTAGTCGAATAATAAGGGTAATAATAGTACATTTGGCTATTTGTTTGAAAAGTGCTTTAAAAATACAAGTATAATATAGTAAACTGAACTATTGGCCATTTACGCTTAAGACACTAACCCTAAGAGTAACTGCCCTGAATCAAAAGCCATGAGTGCGATTCCCACTGTAAGTGTATATATGTAAGTATATGTGTTTATTTTGAAATTGGTGTACCTAAGTGAGAATTTAACATTTAATTTAGAATTATATCCGACTGACTATCCGACGGGATAAGCGATTCTTTTGAATACTTGAAGTCACTGATTGTATGGCCCCGTAATAACTATCACAGAGACATGACACCTTAGGTCTCAGTGGCAACGCATTTGCATTTTGACCTCTGGTTTTTATGTAGATGTCTACAGGCTGCAGTCAAAAATTAATATCAATGTGAGCTGCATGCTTGTTTACCACCTTCCTTACACAAAAAAAAACATAAACATCATATAACGACAATCCTATCAACTCAATCTAAATGCATAAAATCTCGAATTCAAAATCCTTTCCAAAATTATTCCTATTTATAATGTTAATTCTAATTGAATACTTTATATTAGTCACAGGGCGGCCGATCCCGAGCTGTGGATTATTGGAGCGAGAGAATTCATTAACCTTCCGCAAAAACGATCAAAGCAATTTAGAACCCATTACGTGGATGTGGCGGTGTAGCGAACCGGTCTGCCTAATCGGCGTTGACGTCTGTCGTGTTCTACACTGGAATATTACTCTGCTGCAATTTATTTAATCTTCGATAAGGATTTTATTATTGGTAGCCAATTATGACGTCACGCTATGGCCAAAAGTAGAGGAAAATTAATTAAAATGTTGCTGAAATGGGAAAAAAATTACGTATTGACAGCTACCGTTGCATATATGGGGGGGGGGTTATTTCGGGTCGCTAGTGTAAAAAATATATATAAAATGCGATGCTTGTTTAATGGAAAATAGTTACTTATTGATGAAATGTTATGTCTTTATTTGATGTGGATTCAAATAATGAACGATTTTCTGCACCGAGGAGCGCTATAAAAATTACTATTTTTGTAAGTAGTTGTACGCTCTGTGAGCTATGACGGACACATCATCATCATCATATCAGCCATAAGACGTCCACTGCTGAACATAGGCCTCCCCCAAGGACCTCCATGCCGACCGATCGGAAGCGACGTGCATCCAGCGGGTACCTGCAGCCTTGATCAGGTCGTCGGTCCATCTTGCAGGTGGACGTCCTACGCTGCGTTTGCCGATACGTGGTCTCCACTCGAGAACCTTTCTGCCCCAGCGGCTATCGGTTCTCCGAGCTATGTGCCCTGCCCATTGCCACTTCAGCTTGGAAATCTGCTTGGCTATGTCAGCGACTTTCGTTCGCCTACGGATCTCCTCATTTCTGATTCGATCCAGTAGGGAAACGCCGAGCATAGCCCTTTCCATTGATCGCTGAGTGACTTGGAGCTTTCGTACGAGACCCATAGTGAGAGACCACGTCTCGGCACCGTAGGTCATCACCGGTAAAACGCACTGGTTGAAGACTTTCGTCTTCAAGGACTGCGGGATGTTTGACGAGATAACGCTCCTTAACTTCCCGAACGCTGCCCAGCCGACGGACACAGCCTCTATTTAAAAATGATGCTATGAGAGCCACTATGCCACTCATGTGCTCATTGAATTTCCATCGTTTTGTTATTCTTATTTCTGTGAGTTGATCAGTTCAGCTCTATACCACGCACAAAAAGATCTTGGCAATATGAAACGTAGTTTTGACCCTCACTAGCTTATCGAAATTGGGTTGTGTGTATTATTTACTTCATGTATCAAAGGAGGATCAAATAATAGAACATGCGTGCCTGAAGCATTAACCTCATAGCGCAAATTTTGGCCTACACAAGTAATAGACTACGTGAAGTAACATTTATTTCAAACTCATTTAACAAGAGGATTTCACCAAATGGAAGTATACTATAGTGTTCCAGTTAGATGGTAAGATATGGTCCGATAATAACTAACACAAAGGCAAAACAACTTAAGCCTGAGGGATGGCAACATATCTGAATTTTGACAGTTGGTTTTGTAAAGTTGGACTGCATGCTTGTTTGTCACCATAATTATATATTACTAGCTGTGCCCGTAACTTCGTCCACGTGAGATTTTATGATTGTTCAGTATCTACCCGGACGAAGTCGTGGGCGCAACTAGTATAAAAGTACCCTAAATTACTCCTTATTACATAAGGTATCTGCCAGTGAAAGTCAGTTCTCGAGATTAGCGGGAACAAACAAACAGACAGATAGACAGACACACGGACAAAAATTGAAAAAAATGTTGTTTTGGTATATGTAACGTGTATGCATTTAGTACAAAGCGGTTATTTTTATAGTACAAACAGACACTCCAATTTTATTTATTTGTATATTATGTTTTATTGATAACGAAAAAAAGGTTGTTTAAATTTGTACAAAACGTAAGGTATATATATATATATATATATATATATATATATATATATATATAGGTCCCTAATGGGGTAGGCAGAGAGTGTAGAGCGCCAGACATCCCGGTTCTGACAAACCTCTCGTGCTTCGTCTACCTTCATCATTCTCTTCATACATGCACGCCGATTCCTAAGACTTTTGACCCCACCATCAGACAGAACTCGACCTATTTGGTCATGGTAGGTCAGCCTTGGTCTTCCTGGGCCTCTGCAACCATCCACATACGTAAGGTATGGTTGACAGTAAACTACTCAAAATTGAAACATTTGCTATATTGCTATATTTGCTATACTGCTTACTGATATAACACCGGTCATTGTCGACTCATCAAAATATGTCGTGAAAGTTTAAGCCTACCGCAATAAAATAATAACGACCACGTTTTACTTTTATTACTTGGACTTTACTTGATAACAGGGCCATAAAAGTAAGTGCTGGTATAGATAAAACTATTAAGGAAATAAAAGTCTAAAAATGGCGAACTTGTATACTATAATCGTAGCATAACGCCCTTAAAACTATCGGCTACATCACCGAAATTGTGATAAATGCCTGTCGCAGTCATCAATTTTGCGAACAACTTAAGTACAGTTTTTAATATTCAAATATGAGCTATCTAATAAATGATCCAGCAAAAGCGTTGTCTGATTTCTTCAGTGTATTAATATTTAAGAAATATGTGTTTGAAAAGAAGCACACCAAGAAGCACATCATAACATGGGATATCTTTTTTTTAATGTAATGTATGTGGCAAACAAGCATGTAGTTCACATTGATGTTTTGTGTTGACTGCAGGTTTTAGACACCCATAGAACGACTAGAGGTCAATAGGCAGTTGCGTTGCCATCATTAAGACCTTAGATGTAATATCTCTGTGATAGTTATTACGGGGCAATACATTAAATTATTTAGTTTAATTCCAAAGGTCACCCAATACGATTTATCAAGTGCAGTTTTAGTATTATTCACGTAACACCATACCCGACGCTCACCTCGAGCTTCGCCTGAGGACATCGATCAGTGTTATCTTACCTGCTTCACTCTAACGTCTAGACGCCTTATACTGACATGTCTTACTTAACACCAACCTAATTTATTAGGAAAATACTCTAGAGTTGTATCTTTGATGAAGACTGCTTATAATCTCTATACATCTATACGAGTATAATATCTATACATATAATAAAACAGTAAAATCCGCGTGTCTGTACAATGTATATATTTACGAAAAACCAATTGGGAGCGATGTTAAAATAGTATTAGAACACTTTTCAATGATTTTTAAATTTTTTGTCTGTCTGTTTGTCCCTTTGTCCAGGCTAATCTCCGAATATACTGGACGGATTCGAATGAAACATTTTGTGGTGTATAGATACTAAGCCTGGCCAACATTTAAGATACTTTTTACTCGGGGAAAATCACTCATTTCTACGGGAATTACTACATTTAATTTCATTTTTCTATACAAATAGTCCGTATCTATCAAACCTTTGACACGTTATTTCATTGTGAGGCAATACGAAGTTTGCCGGGTCAGCTAGTTTTAAATAAATAGAATTGGAGTGTTTGTAATATTAAAATAACCGCTTTTTACTAAATGCATATGCATGTAAATGTATAAACACGGTACACATACCGAAACAACATTTTTTTATAATTTTTGTCTGGCTGTCTGTCTCCTTGTACCCGCTAATCTCAGGAAAGGCTGGACCGATTTGGACGGGACTTTCACTGGAAAATAGCTTATGTAATAAGTAGTATACTTAGGCTAATTTTATACAAGCTGAGTCCACGACTTCGTCCGGGTAGGTACTAAACAATCATAAATTCTCACGCGGACGAAGTCGCGGGCACAGCTAGGGTAATAAAAGGTGGAAGAAGTAACTAAGCTCGTTAAGCAATGTCTCATTAAAACTTGAAGTATACGCAGCTTATCAAAATAAATGCCGGATCAATTGGGGTACAACTTATAAATAAAATACGCTTACACTCCTGTGAGTGTAAGCGTATTAAGTGTGGGACTGTCTCCACACTAGGTGTGGGGACAGGGTACCTGTGTCGTGGCCGTTGTACACACACAACACATACATAAACACCCAGACCCGAAACAAATTTCTGTAGACCATACAAATATTTGTCCCGGTGCGGGGATCCAACCCGCGACCCTTCGAATCAAACGGTCGCCTCACACCGCTGAACCAACTGGATCGTCTAAAATAACTAAGATCATAATAATCATAATAAAGCCGACCCCATTAGTTTGATAAATCACTAAATTGTTATGATAATTGACATTGTATTCGTACTTAATGCTGACCTTTGTCTTAAACAGTGGACTATAAAACGTCCTTAGAATGTAATACCACCAACGGATATTTACCTAACGTATCATAATTTCTGGCCGTGATGAACCCTGTCCTCATTACGGTTCCCATTGAGGGTCATATCGCTACGTAGAAGCAACTACCTAAATACTATCATCATCTCGTATAATCCTTAGGTAAATGTCTTCTCAAGTCTTATTTATATTGTAGCCCTCCAGTCACAAGTTAAGTTTTGATACAAACTCATTTTCTTTGAAGGTCGTCTGAATAGGATAATTACTTTTGATTCAAACTCAATCTAAAATTTTCCCATGGAGGTTTTCACGCCCAATTAAAATTGAAGAAGTTTTAAATGAAGAAACATTTTGTCAATTCAAAATTGGATTGAGTACCGTAATTACGTTGTAAATGTTGCTTATTTTTGTTTACACTTTGATTTTTAAATAAAGCTGATTTATATCATTCAGTTAAACCCTGCATTTAAATGCATATTATTTCTTAAAAAAAAACTGGCAAAAGACCGGCAGCTAGATACATATTCCGCTTTACCATTGCAAAGCCACTTGAAATGAATTCGCTTCGATAAAAGTTTTGGCACTTTAATAATTTGCATAGATTTTAAAACAACAGAGCGGACGATAAAACGGCAAACTCCGGTGAGGGAGCGCGCCGGTTTATCTGCATTCACCGTGAGACACTTATTGTGCTCGTATCGCTTTTATATATTACCTATTAAATACGACTTCTGGCGTGAAACAAGTCACGTTTCAACAATTTTTGTCGACGCTGTTGAAGTGGCCCGTGAAAACTGCAATTGGAATAGTAGTTAGTTAAGAATTGTATACGATATTTTATTATTAGATTTATTATCAGCGGTCTATTTTTGATGACTTAGCAAATTAAGTGGCCTTAAAAAAAATGAATCTGTTCAATGATCGTAATACTCGAACTTACTTTTAATGTATGAGATACATTTTCACAAAACCCTTTAATTTATAGTCTTTAGATATACAGCAATACGTGTGATGACTGAAATGATTGACAACAGTTAATTTATTGTTCGTTTTTTATCCTCTAAAATCCTTTTAAACTCTTATGAGTCTTATTTTTTAATTACGTCGACAATCACATTACCAACATAGGTAAGAGCTTTGCTAAGCTCAAAAAAAAAGCAGAAAGCATCATACCAGGTACATTTATGGAACAAACAGTATTTTTCATCAACCAACGCCTATCATTTGTACGTTTCAAATAAATTCGCTTCGATAGAAGTCTTAGCAATAATTTGCATAGATTTATAAACAACAGAGCAGACGATAAAACGGCAAACTCCAGTGAGGGAGCGCGCCGGTTTATCTGCATTCACCGTGAGACACTTATTGTGCTCGTATCGCTTTTATATACTAAATACGACTTCTGATTTAAAACAAGCCTCATTTTAACAATCGTTGTCGTCGCTATTGATGTGAAGTCTGGAATTGAAACTGAAGTTGAGTCGTCTATGATATTTTATAAATAATGATTTAACATCAACGGTCTACCTTTAATGTCTTACCATATTATGTATTTTTTTAAATATACTGATCGCAATACTTATATTTAATCGTTCATTTTTTTATTAATTCATTAGTTTTCTCGTCTGAGTCAAAACTAGATTAACTCAGCCACGTTTTGTGATTTAGTCACATTTGAACTTTCAGAGAAGGTTGCTTTCCTGCGGTTATATAAAGCATCTCCATAAAAGCATAGATCTTTTTATAAAAAAAAAAACATAGATCTGAATACGCCGTTTTACTTCCGATCTTTTACACCTCTGCCAAAGATTGGGGGCCGTACAGTAAACAAACACAATTACGCTTACATGTGGGTTAGGTACGGTGACTATGTCCCAGCTATGCTCTAAAGTTCCATCACTGAATCTTAACCACCTAATAAATCTAAATATAAACATGCATATATTAAAAACTCAATTCGATTTACAAGAAAATTTGAAGGAATAAAAAATAATTAAAAGGATGCCACTCCTTCGATTTAATTACCCAGACTCCAAGAGTAATTTATTAATTTGAAGCTCGAGTAGCTTAATTGGTTCTTATTAGAAGTGGCGCGCGCTAAAAAATGTACATCTACGCCTGTAGCTGTAATTTATGTATACATTTTTTACTGGTGGTAGAGCTCCAGTGACGGAGCTCGCGGGCGTAGGCACCACCGCATTACCTAATATACTTGCCGCTAAATGGTAGTGTTCAACACTATCGTGTTCCGGTCAGGTGGTAATGTACGGCCCTGTAATTTCCGGCACAGAGGCATAAGACCTTAGGCCTCAGGAGTGGTAACGCATCTGCATTTTGACCTTGGTCTTTGTGTGGGTGTCTATAGGCTGCAGTCATCACTTAACATCAATGTGAACTGCATGCTTGTTTACCACTTCCATAACATAAAAAAAAAACATAATTATGAAGTTTTATTTCAGAGAACTGTTATATTTACCGGGAACAGGGGTGCATCCGCCTATCGACATTGCTGTCGTCATTGACATTTTTTACAAATTTTTATGTCGATTTTTTGCTCATTTAAAAGCAGTAGTGATAATTTCATTTGATTTTCTTGCTTTCGTAGGTGATAAACAAGCGATGGTAGATTATTTAGATTGCATATTGTTATTTAGTTAAAGTATAAATTGACATGAAAAGGAGAATGACCAAGAGCCGTCCTGGTTGCATCTTAACAACTTGTATGTAGAAAATTGATTTTTGATTTTAGATATCACTCACATTCTTTTCATGTTTAAACGAATGGGGCATTACAAGATATTTTTAGAAAAAAGTTTGTAAAATCAGTTTTTTGGCGGGAACCTTGAAAGAGGCGTATGATGCTCTTATTTTATTTCATTTTCTTGGTGTGTTTTTAAGTTATATTGAATAAAGTTGGTGGCATTTTGTTTGATATAGATTTATTACAGTGCCCGTGTATAGTGAAATAGAATAACAGTGCGAAAACACGACCTTTCAGGTTGCCTCCAAAACTTCATTATAAATGTTCTGGTAAAGTAGCCATTGCTTTACTCGACTTAACTTGACTGTAACTAACTTGACTGACATATTATACTTGACTGACATATTATACTTGATATTATACTAACTTTGACGCTGCTTAAATAAATACGAAATATCGTTTTACTTGACACTGGCAATATGCGCAATAGCGATGCCATAATAAATTAAAAAAAAAAAGATATTTTTAGAAATAAAAATTTTTTTTTGTAGTGAACTACCAATCACAGACCAATAACCAAGCTGCCAATGTCAACGCCATTGTATTATTTACTTTTTTGCGTTGGACACAGGTCATTTTAGGACCCTTTTGACTTTGTCTGAAAATTTATTTCAACCATCGATTGCTTACTTATCGATATTCAACGGAATAGATTATTCATGTTTACTATTTGTCTTGTATAATCACTAGTTCCTATCAAATGGATACGATTTGTACTGTACCTTAGCTTTGACTTAGCTAAAATTCATCATATAAATGTCTCACTTTTTACTATAATGAAGCAGTAAACAGAAAAACAGTTTACATTGATGGTGAGTAAATATATATAGCATAAAGACCAGATATTTATTTAATAATTGTTAAGTATTTAATGTTTGTCTGGTATTACTACCTAGAGAAGAACCATGGCTACGCCATGCGGCTAAACTATAATACTGAATGTAAGTAAAACAGCTAAGATGCTACACAATACTGTAAAAAAGTCTTCGCTTATTTGAGTAACCTCTGGCAGGTACACCATACAAAACATAACCTCAAAATAACCAAAAGTTCATAATGCTGTTTTTTTAAAAACTCCTATTGATACTTTTTTTTTCGCACGCATTATTTACGATATTGCTTATATTTTGCGAGTAATCCCATCGAGACGGAAGAAGGGCGAACTCTCATATAAAATTGGTCAATCTCCTTTGACAGCAATGACAATGACGATAGCAATGTCGATAGCCGGACGGCCCACTGGTATTGATTAGTAGCCTAACAATTAAGGATTATACTCGGTTACGCTTAACGAAAATCGTGGGTCAATGTACTTCCTGATACTTCGCCTTTTCCTCTAATATTAATCTTAAAGGAAAAAATAGTTAATTAAGTGCTAGTCGAATTGACGAGCCCACGAAGACTTCCGTAGTAGCAAGTATTAATTACTTGCTACGGAAGTACGGCAATCTTCGTGGACGAAGCCCGTAACTGTTTTTTTTTTAATTTAATTATTGTATAAATATCATGAGGTTTTGGCGGGAACCTTGAATGATGCGTGTGGTGCTCTTATTTTATTTTATTTTCTTGGTGAATTTTTGAGTTATATTAAATAAAGTTGGTGGCATTTTGTTTTATATAACCTTATTACAGTGCTCGGGTATAGTGAAATAGAATAACAGTGCGAAAACACGTTTTTTCGGGTTGCCTCATAAACTTCATTTTAAATGTTCTGGTAAAGTAGCCATCGCTTTACTAGAATTACTGACTGTGACTGACTGACGGACTGATAAATTGACTGACAACTATGACTTTTACGTTGCATAATACGAAACAAAATATCGTTTTACTTGACACTGGCAATAAGCATAACAAGCAAAGCCATAAAATTAAAAAAAATATATCATGAGGCAGTTTACAGAATACATCTACGTACCGAGTTAACCCTAGAAATATGACAGCGGATTGGTCATTTATTAAATTTCAATGCTTTTTGTCTAATTGTAGCCTTTTTTTTATACAGGGTGAAGTTAGTGGTTGTTTTCCCGCGGCAGAACTACTTGCCTTCAGTAAGTAGTATTATCGAAACGTTACCGTTTAAATATAAAAAGAAGTAAAAAACAAATGGGTATCAAAATAAATTATTTTAGCAGGACCAAACATCCAAAAATATAATCATTATTTAGGATTGTACCTGATTCACGGTTAATCGATCTTAAGATGCCAATCATGTTGAAAAAAGTTCGAGAACGATTTCAGCGAGCTGAAATCATATCGCAGCAACAAGTTGGTGATCCGAACGATGAGAACTACTCTCTCGTGAATATGCCTTTGAGGTTGCCGTTTTAGTAGATCTCTTGACATAAGGATGTAGGGAATGAGTTACGATTTCTATGATTTTTTATTTCTTTTCCATTCATTTTGATCCCAAATGCATACGTTTTAGCACATTATTTTTCTTGCAAAAAATATGTTGGTGTATTGAGAATGAACTGATATTATTAAATGTATGTAATTAATTAATAAACCATAATGACATGAATATTTAAAATTTAATAAAATTACATACATTGAAGCATAACATCGATGGTAATTTTTTTTTTTTTATGTAATGAAGGTGGCAAACAAGCTTACAGTTGACATTGATGTTAAGTGATGACTGCAGCCTATAGACACACCCACATAAAGACCAAAGGTCAACATGCAGCGCATCTGCACCCCTGAGACCTAAGTTATTATGTCTCTGTGATAGTTGTTACGTGGCCATACATTACCGTCTAACCGGAACACGATAGTGTTACACACACACACACACACACATTTATCGGCAGATAAAATAGGTAATGCCTATGTCTTTGTACTATTTATTTTTCGCAATAACAATGCGAGTGAACTTAAGAAATTAAAGAAAAAATGGAAAGAAAAATTGAATTCAGGCAGGATTCGAACCTGCGACCTCACCGCTTTACCACTAAGCTACCGAAGTCCCACCTTAGGACTTCGGTAGCTTAGTGTTAAAGCTGCTGGACTGGTTATTCTGAGGTCGCAGGTGCGATTCCTGACCGAAGTCAAATTTTTCTTCCGTTTTTTCTTTAATTTCTTAATGCCTATGTCCTCGCGCTCTTACACTGGCACTCTACCACCATTAACTCTACCAAAAGTGATTTATTATAATATATACAGTACTCAACAATTAATATTGCACATCGAGCCTACGAAAAAGACGATCGGCTAGTTTCGACTTCGTAGAGCGTTATCTCTGCTGCACACTGCCTACATAAAATACATAAAATAAAACTTGGTCAAAATGGGTCGACAAACGTCAAATAGGTACGGAGCGAAAGAGATAACGCTTTACAGACCCGAAATAAGCCGAAGTCTCCTTCCTAAGTTTGATGTGCAATATTTATTGTTGAGCACTGTAAGTGTGCGAAAGAGAAAACACTCTACTGTGTCCAAATTATCCGAAGTCTATCTCCTAAGGCCGATGTGCAATACTTGCTGTACCAATTTATTTATTGTTTTTTTTTTTATGTCTGAAGGTTGACAGATAAGCAAACGGGCCACCTGATGGAAAGTGGTCGCCGTCGCCGATGAAAATTTGCAACACCAGGGGAGTTGCCAACGCGCTGCCAGCCCTGAAGGACTCTTTTGACGCCATTTTTGAAGAACCCCATATTGTAGCACCGAGGTAACACCTCAGAGGGAAGTTCGTTCCACAATTTACACGTTCTGGGCAGGAACGAACGTGAAACCGTTGAGCACTGCCAGGTGTCCAGTCGGTGTAGGTGGAACTTCTCTCTTCAGCGGGTAGTACGGTGTAGAAAAAGAGACGGTGGCACCATGTCAAACAGTTCAGCAGAGCACTCACCATTGTAGAGACGGTACAACACGCACAGACTCCCAATATCTCTGCGCAGGCTCAGATGTTCGAGCCTGTCAGTTAGTCCTGGATCGTTAACAATACGAACGGCGCGTTTTTGTAGGGAGTCAAGTGGACCAAGCTGGTATTTGGGGGCTCCCAGCCCACAAATGAGAGCAGTATTCCAAATGGGGCCGCACTTGGGCCTTATAAAGCTGTAGTAGCTGCCCTGATGTGAAATACTGCCTCGCTTTGTTAAGCACCCCCAATTTTTTTGACGCCAACTTGGTCTTACACTCAATGTGACTCCCGAATTGCACTTCGTTCGATATGTCAACGCCCAGGATAGCGATACTCTTATCAACGGTGAGCGGAATGCCCTGGAAATGTGGTGCTACAATGAATGGGGTTTTTTTTGTCATTACTTACAGACTTCCATCAATAATAATAATAATAATGACAACCCATTATACGTCCCACTGTTGGGCACGAGTCTCTCCCCTTTTTGGGGGGAGGCCTGGAGCTTACTCCACCACGCTGCTCCAATGCGGATTGGTGGAGGTGGGTGGGTTAGTGGCCAACCCGCTGTCGGATGTTTTCAAACCGCCCATAAGGCCTCCGACAAGGTTTAACGACTGCTATCTATCGATAACAACCGAGAGCAACGGCTTAACGTGCCCTCCGAAGCACGGAAACGCGCATTTAATTTGCCACTAGCGGTCACGGATCACAATACCCGACCGCGCCCGTAGTGCTTAACCGAGCAGATCGCTTCCGATCTACATTAGCCACGGGGCCATGCGCGCTTCCATCAAACTTTTTTAGATTTCATGTAACGAGATAACACAGCAAACTGTCAAGCAAAACGTACATCAAAGCGCTACGTAGACAATTTCCATTGTGTATTGCCGGAGTTGGAATGATCGTGTCGGTAATTAGAGCGACCGAGGTCCAGGGCTCGACGTGAATAATAAATATGAGGGTAAGTCGCTTTCCGACCCATTAAACTGTGGATACATTTTGTATCTTCCCCCACTAGCTTGAACTAGTGCTAAAATACGGAATTACGTGGTATTATGAGTTAAAAAGCGTTACTATAAACAATAATTTTCTTTCTTTCACATTAAATTATTTTATTTTATTTTCATTTATTAGGAAGACTATCAAGTATTACAATTAGAGCGTAGATACAATATAAGAAACGGAAGAATCATTTATAAGTCTCCACTTAAAGAAAAAAGTAGATAGCGAAAGAAATTAGCAACACTTAAAAGACACTATAAAGAACGGCATTAAAGGACATTATCATAGAATTTTTGTCAAATAATATTATTAATAACCCGCCCGGCATAAGACACTCAGTAAAGATGCAACTTTGTAATGGTGAAATAATTTTTGATCGGTGCAGTAGTTTTTGTGTGAAAACATTACAAACATACATACAAAAACATAAATCTCTCCTCTTATATATATTAGTAGAAAACTATAGATTTAATCTTTTTAGATACGACAGAATTCAATGTGCATTGTGCACTGTTTTGCAATATTAAATTTAATAAACCTACCACATACACGAACACAAAAACATTATATTATCCGATCAAATTAATTTTCACCCCATAAAGATTCGAATTTTCCGCAATGCTTCCTAAACAGCCAATAAATATTTTTCGGCACCTCAGAGGTGACGGGAGGTCGAGAGGAGGTTGCTTTGAGTAATTTAATTTTCCGCCGAGCCTTCTTGAAGTATAAGCTGATTACACGTTCAGACTTTACAAGGGATTCAAGTGCTCAGCCACAGATTAAGAATTTAACGTAACTTCACGCCTGTAATCCCCGAAGGGGTAGGCAAAGGTAAATACATGCATTCAATCATACATGCAAACACCCACGATTCGCCGGTTACGTTTTGGCCCATGTAACAAACAGGTGGTGAGCCTGTTGACATCTCCGGGCACATTACCAAACTTCGAGGTACTGGGAAATTTCCAGAAAATGGAAAAATCCGAATAGAACCAGTGATAAAGGACTTTACACCATTATCTCTGATAACCCCCTACCCGGGAATCGAACCCAGGACCTCAGTGAAGTAGTAGTGGCCTGCTACCACTAGGCTACCGAAGCAGTTATAAGTTAATAAGTTATAACAATTTAATTTGTAAGTTTAGTTACGTTGACAATGAATCTATTGTTAGCTTTATTGTTATAATTTACGTTTATTTTTAATCTGTGTCATCAAATGTATTGCAATGACAACATTAAATGAACGAACAATGCATGTTTAAATTGTTCATTCATTCATGTTAGCTTTATTAAATTTATATTTATTTTTAATCCGTGTAATCTATAAATGAACGAACAATTCGTATTTAAATTGTTCGTTCATTCATGTTGGCTTTATCGTATTTCGTTTATTTTTTAATCTATGTAATCGATAAATATTTACGTTATTTTTAATCTGTGCAATCAGTGAATGAACGAACAATTCACATTCACATTTCAATTGTTCGTTCATTCATGACACAAATTATATAAAAGACAGCTGAGTTGTCAAATGGTCATTCTTACAACCGACACGAAACTATAAGGAAGTTTGGTCAATATACAATTGTTGAAATCACGAAGAACACGCTTTTATTTCTGAGATAGGGATTTGATCCTTTATCTCAGAAGTGGGATAGTACACAAAAAGCCCACTATTGAAACTTCGCCGGTCCACGTCGATATTGTTATGGACAACCAACGACCAACGGCGAGAAGTCGAAGCTGTAGAACGCCGTCTCAACCGCGACCAAGTGTTTTGATACCGAGTTTACCGTTCACATCATCTGATGTCCTGGCTATCGTCCACCGTAGAAGTAGAAAAAGAAGGAGGAGCGTTTCAACCGAGAGAGAGAAAAATAAACAATGCAAACAAAGGCGATCTAGACAGCGGCGATCGTTGAGTAAGGTTGCTTCATTGGAGAAATCGAATCGGGAGGGTTCCCGTTATCATAGTAGAGAAGCAGAACATCATCGTAAGAACATGAACGAGCAAAGGCCCAGTCGTAGCCGAGTGTGGAGGTGCAGTACCATATCGAGTTCCAGCCGGGAGCCCAGTCGTAGCCACGACAAGACACATAGCCGCAAGCGCGGCCATACCAGGGCGCGCAGGTGCAGCGGGGAGCCGAGTTACAGCCGTGATGGCTGCACGAGAAACAAGAGTTCCAGTCGGGAGCCGAGTCGCAGCCGTGACAAGACGCGTAGCCGCAAGCGCGGCCATAGCAAGAGGAGCAGCTGCGGTCGGGAGCAGAGTCGCAACCATGGCGAGACTTGCAGTGACATGGAACATTACCGTGAGTCTGTGACAAAGCCCGGTCAACCTGATCAAGGGCACGTGAGTAATTTTGATATTAATACCCAGACATTTTTTTTTACTGAATTAGCCAAAGCTTTAAATAATAACAGGCCAGAAGGAAATAAATTCCCAATGTTAGGCAATGTACTTCCTGATTTCGATCCAATGATTAAAGGTCAAACCATTCATATGTGGCTAAGTAAAGTAGAAGAATGCGCTAAACTTTATAATTGGGGTAATGATCAAATTATACATTATGCTTTGCCCAAACTATCTGGCGTCGCTAAGTCGTGGTATCAGGCGTTGCCATCTATGTCGTTTTCATGGCAAGAATGGAAACTCAAACTTATTGAGTCATTCCCTAGTAGCGATGATTACGCTGAATTGTTAAGTGAAATGTTGTCAAGACGAGCAAGGTACAATGAACCTCTTGAAATTTATTATTACGATAAAATTAACTTGTTAAACCGTTGTGAAATATATGGCAAACGCGCCGTGGATTGTTTGCTTTATGGAATAGACGATCGGTCAATAAGGTTAGGTGCTAAGGCAGTTAAATGTCAAGAGCCAGAGTTAGTTCTGCAATATTTCCAGTCCATAAAAAGGCAACCGCATGACACTGAAAGGATGAACAAGTTAGTTTCAGATAAAAAATTAAATGTACCAGTGCACTTTAATAATAATTCTAAAATAAACCATAGTGTTGCCTCTTCAAGGACGTTTCCACCCAACAGATCTATAATTACGCCGCCTAAGTGTTACAATTGTGACGAACTAGGTCATTATAGTTTCAAATGTCCTAAAAAGATACTTAAGTGTAATATATGTAACAGATTAGGGCATACCACGATCAATTGCTCAAAATTGTCGAATGATGCTAAAACCACCACGAATACAGTCGTCGAAAAATCTGTTTTGCAAGTGGATACCGAAAATCCAAATGACAAATACGTAGTAACCTTATGACTAAATGGTGTTATGATAATCGGCTACGTTGATTTGGGTAGTCAATGCACGCTGATCAGACACAGTGAAGCCAGTAAGTTAGGTATCGTTTGGGCTAATCACAATTTACCGACACTAAGAGGATTAGGTGGTAATGTTGTCATGCCATTAGGAGTAGCAAATGTAGAAATAAAAATACAAGATATTCATGATCGAGTCGATGTCTTTATTGTAGATGATAGCGTGATAAAATATCCGGTACTTATTGGTCACAGTTTTACGGAAAAACCTGAAATCGTTATAATAAAAACAAATAAGTCTCTGATATTTACTAGGAATCATTCCACAAAACTCGAACTAATTTTGAAACACGATGTCACGATCCCAGCACGACAAATGATGGTAGTACTTGTCACTTGCAAAAATAACTACTCGGGTACTGTTTACGTCAAGGGGTCGCTAAGAGGTGAAATAGGAAAAGAATTTTATTTATTGCCAGGAGAGTATAGTGTTAGGAATGGATGTACTGGTATTTTAGTACAAAATATAAGTATTAACTCTATTACCTTACACAAAGATAATTTATTAACACGGTCTTCGATCATAGACAAAATGTATGATGTCAATCTACTTGATTTTAATAACTACGATACGAATCAAGATCTAAATTTTGGGACCGATCTAACAATAGTACAAGTAGAACAACTTAAGGCGTTATTGAAATCATTCGAAACGTGTTTTTCTAATAATTTAAAGGATTTGGGTTATACAAATATTGTTCAAATGGATATTGAACTTAATGATTCACAACCTGTAGTATACCGTCCTTATAGATTATCCTATCCTGAACGTGAATTGGTTCGGACTATGGTTCAGGATATGCTTGAAGCTGACATAGTGTGCGAATCAAAATCATCTTTTGCAAGCCCGATTTTGCTTGTTAAGAAAAAAACGGGCGAGAAAAGGCTTTGCGTAGATTACAGAGCCCTTAATAATAAAACAAAAAAAGAGCATTACCCCTTACCTTTGATCGACGATCAGTTAGATCGATTGGCTGGTCATAGCTTATTCGTGAGCCTCGACTTAGCTTCTGGTTATTATCAGATACCAATTTCAGAACACTCCCAAGACAAAACGTCCTTTGTAACCCCCGATGGTCAATATCAATTTAAGCGAATGCCTTTTGGACTAGCTAATGCGCCATCGGTGTTTCAGAGAGCTATGAATAGAGTACTCGGAAAGCTGTCCTTTATTATTATATATATGGATGACGTATTAATTCCGGCGCGCACATTCGAAGAAGGTATGTCAAGATTAGGCGAAGTGCTTACTTTATTAAAAGAAGCAGGAATGACACTAAAATTAAAGAAATGTTTCTTTTTCAACAAAGAAATAGATTTTCTAGGTTTTTCTGTTAGCGGCGATGGCATAAAACCCGGTTCTAGGAAGACATTGGCTATAACAAATTTTCCAAAACCGAAAAATGTGCATGATGTTAGGCGTTTTATAGGCCTTGCTAGTTTCTTCAGAAGGTTCGTTAAAAACTTCGCTCTTATAGCACGGCCTCTAACGGACCTCTTGAGTACAAAGTTCGAATGGAAGTGGACTGATAAACAAACAGAAGCATTCAATACGTTAAAAGAGCGTTTAACTGAACGACCTATATTAGCCTTATACGATCCAAAATTAAATACCGAATTGCATACGGATGCTTCTAAATTGGGCGTGGCTGGTATTTTATTGCAACGAGGTGAAGATGGATTACTCAGACCCGTCGCGTATTATAGTCGAAAAACGACAAATGACGAGCAGAAGTTTCACTCCTTCGAATTAGAAACCCTTGCTGTCGTAGCTTCTTTAAGCCGTTTCCGGGTGTATTTGCTTGGCTTAAAATTTAAAATTATTACTGACTGTAATGCATTACGTACCACACTGACGAAACGAGATCTGATACCTAGAATTTCACGATGGTGGGTTCAATTCCAGGAGTATGATTGTGAAATTGAATATAGACCTGGTGCAAGGATGACGCATGTTGACGCTTTAAGTCGTAATCCTGTTGATGAGCCCAAGTTGCCCGACGATAATCACGTTATAGATGTATTACATGTTAATATTAAAAACTGGATTGCTACTGTTCAGGAAAATGATGATGAAATTAAACGCATAAAAGAGATCTTACAAGATGATGGAACAAAACATATCGCGGACGTTCGTAATAGTTACCAACTTAAAGGCGATCACGTTTACCGACAGCTAGATAAAGGATTACGATGGGTAGTACCACGCGGTGTTAGGTGGCAAGTCTTAAAAATGAATCACGATGATGTGGGTCATTTTGGATTTGACAAAACTCTAAATCGTTTACAAAATACGTATTGGTTCCCTAAAATGCGTAGATTTACAAAAAAATACGTTGCTGCTTGTTTAGAGTGCGCGCACCATAAAGCCCCTGGAGGGCCAAAGGAAGGGATGCTACATCCTATTCCTAAAATCGAAATTCCATTTCACACACTGCACGCTGACCACTTGGGACCATTTGTTCGTTCCAAGAAAGGGAACATGTACATCCTTGTCATTATAGATGCATTTACTAAGTACATCAATATTCGTGCAGTACGAGACACAAAAACTGCAACCGCCATTAAAACCTTTAGAGAACACTTTTGCTACTTTGGGGTCCCAGCCCGACTTATCACGGATCGAGGGTCTTGCTTTACAAGCGCGAAATTCAAAGAATTTACTGAAAAATTAAATGTAAAGCATATACTAAATGCCGTAGCAACCCCAAGAGCTAATGGACAGGTTGAACGCTTCAACCGTACTATATCAGATGCGTTATGTACAAAATGTCACAATAAAAATGATAATACTTGGGATACATATGTAGGCGATATTCAGCTAGGTATTAACACTACAGTCAATAAAACAACGGGTAAAAGTCCATCCGAACTATTGTTTGGATGCAGATTAGTTAGCCCATCAGAAAATGTATTAAATGATATATTAACCGAAACATCTGAACGCGTGACCGGGGATGACTTGATGCAACTTAGATCGGATGCTAGCGACAATATTTGCAAACAACAGGAAACTTCTAAAAAACAATTCGACAAACATCGAAAAACGGCAACATCATATAGTGAAGGCGATCTAGTTAGAATCGAAAGAACTGTAACTGATAAAGATCATGTTGGAAAATCTAAAAAGTTACTTGCTAAATTTCATGGCCCGTACCGTATTACAAAGATTTTACCAAATGATAGGTTCGTTGTTGAAGACACACCCCTTACTAGGAGAGGTAATAAAAGATACGAGAACGTCGTCGCTTTGGATAAAATCCACCCCTGGCTCAGCTTTGACAAATATAATAGTGAAGATAATGAAAGCGATAAAGATGGCAATAGTACTGACTCAATAGAAGAAAATACTTAATTAATTATTACGACGTGTATTGAGTATGACATAATGTATTTCGAGTATGATAAATGTAACGGAAGTGAAAAAGCGATGATTATGGTATGCATATTTACATTATTAATAAGAAATTACTAAACTTATCTGCTAGCATAGGCTATGTGTGATCAGTGCAGAAAGCGAATGGTATTGGGTAACCAATGCTGCACAGATGATTACAGATCATAGCAGACTGTGCAAGATTGTGATTGTGAACGTGAACTTAATAGGCTATGTGTGATCAGTGCAGAAAGCGAATGGTATTGGGTAACCAATGCCGCACAGATGATTACAGATCATAGCAGACTATGCAAGATTGTGATTGTGAACTTATCTAATCCTGAGCAACGTTTGTTATGTGGCACCAATGTATACTATACCTATTAATGACTTTGTCAAATTAATACATATGGTTGCAGATCATAAGCAAGCGTTGTATGATTAGCGATCATGATAATGATAAATGGAATAGTAAGAATTGAAATTGTATAATTAATTTTTGAGTTTATCATAATTAATTGTTGTAATTTTTTTTTTAATTTCATTGTGAGAGGACTCACCAAGATCGGATGGCCGAGTTGTTAGCTTTATTGTTATAATTTACGTTTATTTTTAATCTGTGTCATCAAATGTATTGCAATGACAACATTAAATGAACGAACAATGCATGTTTAAATTGTTCATTCATTCATGTTAGCTTTATTAAATTTATATTTATTTTTAATCCGTGTAATCTATAAATGAACGAACAATTCGTATTTAAATTGTTCGTTCATTCATGTTGGCTTTATCGTATTTCGTTTATTTTTTAATCTATGTAATCGATAAATATTTACGTTATTTTTAATCTGTGCAATCAGTGAATGAACGAACAATTCACATTCACATTTCAATTGTTCGTTCATTCATGACACAAATTATATAAAAGACAGCTGAGTTGTCAAATGGTCATTCTTACAACCGACACGAAACTATAAGGAAGTTTGGTCAATATACAATTGTTGAAATCACGAAGAACACGCTTTTATTTCTGAGATAGGGATTTGATCCTTTACTATGACCCTTCGTTTAGATCAATATAATTTATACACATAAAATTTTACACTTCTCTTTTATACTTAGAATTGAAGACTATTTTTACATTTTTAATAAATCAGTGTCCTAAACATGTAGTGTTATGTAATATTTGGTGCAGCAGTGTCGTAACTACAGTTTTAGAAATTTTACAAGAGTAAATTAAAGATTTGTTTTGTAGGTATGGCGTTTTGAAAAGACTTAATACAATCGTCGTGATTTTGAAAGCAAGTTCAATATGTGTAGTTTCTATAATAGTCCGAATCTACTCGATACATCTTATTATCCTACCTACTGTATAATATTACTCGTATAAATGCGCAAGTTTGTATGTTTGTTTGTTTGTTACTCTTTCACGCAAAACCTGCTGAACCGATTTTCATGTAATTTGGCACACTCATAGAAGGTAACTTGGATTAACAATTTGATGAATTGCCACAGATTACGCAAAAAGCGACCTGCACGCGGGCGGAGCCGCGGACCACAGCTAGCTGCACATAACTTAAATAAGTTACCTGTAAATAATTCAGTGTTGCTTCAGTATTAAAAAAAATAACGCATTCTTTAGAAAATTTTGCACTTGTGATAAAATAAAAGTAAATAATTGAATAAAACAACATAAACGTTTATTTACATGTAATCCTTATATAATTACCACAAAATCACAGATGAATATTAAACATGGAGGCACTGCATTTAAAATAAAAACAAATACAATTATTATAATACCAAATCTGAGAAAACCTTTAACAAGATGTGAAACAAAAAGGAACAATCTTACCGGAGCTTCTTACACACATCTTAGCCTTTGTCATTGACTGTGTCTTTACTAATACCGACAACTTTGCAACTTCTTTAATTACAAAAGTTTTACCTAGTTCTAACAGGAACTGTGAAAAGGAACTTGTATAATACTTGCTACCAGACCTATTGTATTGGGACTAATAATTAACGTTATTAACAAGAAAGATACTGAGGTGATCAAAAGATACGATCTTTAGACTGTGCTAGGTTCATCTAAAAGGTAACTTATAAAAATAAATAAATGAAATACGCTTACACTCACAGCCCCACACTAGGTGTAAATATGTGTCGTGGATGCCGTTTTACACATACAATACTCACACATACTCAAACACCCAGAACCGAAATAAATATCTGTAGACCATACAAATATTTGTCTCCGTACGGAGATCGAACCCGACCTTTCGAATCAAACGGTCGTCTCATATCGCTGGACTAACCGGATCGTCACAATGTTCACCCCTGTAATCCCCGAAGAGGTAGGCAGAGGTAAATGCATGCATTCAAGCATACATGCAAGCACCCACGATTCACCGCTTACGTTTTAGCCTATGTAACAGGTGGCGAGCCTGTTGACATCTCCGGGCACATTACAAATCTTCGAGGTACTGCGAAATTACCAGAAAATGGAAAAATCCTAATTGAATTAGAGATAAAGGACTTTAAACCATTATCTCTGATAACCCCCTACTCGGTGATCGAACCCAGGACCTCAGCGTAGCAGAAGTAGTGCTACCACTAGGCTACTAAGGCAGTTAACAATCAATTTATACATCTTCATCAATAAACGAAATTGAAGAACGCAAGTATTTATCGACCAGTTCCATTTTAAACCATTTTAAACAGACCAGTTCCATTTTAAACCTCACCGGAGTTAAAATGCTCTATTCTGCCAACACCTATGTTGGCAAACTTTAGCACAAATAACTTACTTACTTAAAACTTATTATTTTAATATTTCAAAGCATTTTAAAATTATTTATCTTTTTTTTATTTTTTTTACAAATCTTGCTACGTATGGAATTTTGTTTGTGTATAATTTTGAGAATACAAACGAATAAATTGTTCGTTTGAATTAATTGTCATAACATAATTTATGGGTTAAACATCGACTACATAACCTTACAATGATGGTCGATGGGGTTAAACGATTGACTACGCCTCGTAGCATTGTGCTACGAAGCTACGCGGCCGTGTACCCTTTCGTATAACTAGGTCTATGACTCATTATTTACTATTTCTTTCAAATAAAATTATAGCAGAACTTTTTCTTTATTCTCTTTTAAAGAGCTTGGTCAAAAACCATGACGCTCTATACGTTCGCATGAATTACATTCTTCATTTAAAAAAATGTAATTGAACAACATTAGCTCATTGACAATTGATATATTTGCAACAGTATTCTGGCGTCATCCGTAGTAGGATCTGCCAGGACACTGTTGCAATGTCCTATTTCTAATGAAGCCCTGCGATGAGCCTCACACTATAACAGAACATATTGAACTATATTACTAGAGCAAAATATTTATTTTTTATCATTTCTATATAGAATTTTCCGGTACTAACGGATATCGGTAGAAATAAAGACTGTGACAATTCTGCATCAAAAACATAAAGAAATCTAAAAGCACATTATTATCTATTCATCATTTACTGGTGGTAGAGCTCCAGTGACGGAGCTCGCGGGCGTAGGCACCACCGCATTACCTAATATACTTGCCGCTAAATGGTAGTGTTCAACACTATCGTGTTCCGGTCAGGTGGTAATGTACGGCCCTGTAATTTCCGGCACAGAGGCATAAGACCTTAGGCCTCAGGAGTGGTAACGCATCTGCATTTTGACCTTGGTCTTTGTGTAAGTGTCTATAGGCTGCAGTCATCACTTAACATCAATGTGAACTGCATGCTTGTTTACCACTTCCATTACATAAAAAAAAAAGCCTGTAACATGCATCTTTTCATCATCAACATCTTTTTAATTTTAGTTCACGTTTAACTAGACTTGCCCTCCAATACCTAATTCAAAAATTTCTTCTTGGAAACCTGAAGAATACTAACAAAAGTATCCAGTTCACTATCTACAATCTGTCTAGACATAATTAGGGCGTCTAGATCCACAAGACTGGAGCTGAAGTACCTGCAATACTAGTATAAATAAAGTTAATTCCTTAACCTCATTCCGAGAGCGTACGACTAGGTAATGGATACATATAGCAAGAAGTAATCATTCACGGACTTATGAAAATCGTACAGTAGAGCTATGTTAGTATTATAACAAAATAACAATTTGCTGGTGGTAGAGCTCCAGTGGCTGAGCTCGCAAGTGTGGGCCATAGTATTCATTAGCTAATCTATTAATCATTAATATTCATTAGCTCATCTATTTGCCACTTAACTGGTGGTAGAATTCCAGTGACGGAGCTCGCGGGCGTAGGTACTACCCCATTACCTAATTTACTTGCCGCTAAATGGTAGCATTCAGCACTATCGTGTTCCGGTCAGGTGGTAATGCACGGCCCTGTAATTTCCGGCACAGAGGCACCTAAGCCATATCTCACTTCATAGGCCCAGCCAGATAATCCCTCCCCCTCACCCACATAAGTTTGGCAAGTCAATTCCCATTACAATAGTCCCATGTATTCCGCGGGGCCTGTCTGTGTCTGTATTAATTATTGATGCAGTCAGAGAGAGGTCCACAACATACAACTCATTACAAAGTAAATCAAAATTCTCGTAAGGGCCTCTACGTGTTGGACCCATGTCACCGCACAAGCCTTACAAAGGTCCGAGGTCAAAATAGGTATGTAGTATTAAACATCAACAACAGAATCATTGAGACAAACGACCCAGATTATTTCACAAAAAGGCGTACCTAATGTATACTTAGATATATATATCACAAGCGAAGTTAAGGAATCGGCGTGTATGTATGAAGAGAATGATGAAGGTAGACGAGGCACGAGAGGTTTGTCTGAACCGGGATGTCTGGCGCTCTACACTCTCTGCCTACCCCGTTAGGGACCTGGCGTGAAGATACATACATACAAGAAAAGTTAGATTACGAACGCAAAAGCTAATTAGAGGGCGTCCGCACTTTTGTAAAACACAATTACTAAGTTTCCATTTACGTTCTTGTTAACGTTAAGCCCATTAAATGAGAAACACCTCTTTGGGTAACTTTTCGGTTCTTTTTGACGTTACGGAAAACAAGGCGAGTGGGGGAATAATCTAGCTACAAAATAAATTTCGATTGTTTAATTACTGAAGTTTATTTCACATAATAATGGAAAACATGGGTGAACAATTGGCCTGGTGGCGTAGTAAACGCTTTCATTTACGAACGTAAACAAAAACATCTTAATGAATCTGCTAAAAATTCATTGAGATCCCCGGATTCGATCTATTTTCATTTGAAAACATTCCCAGTCCTGCTCTCAGAGTTCAGTTACGTACCTGCCGAATAGCAATTAATTTGCTATCCATTTTTATTTCTATCGTTCGAAAATTATTACTGATGAATATTGTAACCATTCAAAACACAAAATTGAATGAAAAAGACTAATGTCACATCGACACCTTTAAATGGAATGAAATCAAACAAGAATACGCTTACACAAACAAAAAAAAGAACGAATCGCGATGATCCCAAATATAATTATTTTATTTTCGGTAGATAGTTTCGAAGCTATCTAAGAAAACTGGCAAAAATTGACAGTTCGGAAATAAAGAGAGAGGAAGTGGCTCCATTTCGATCCCCAAAACAACTGAATCCAAAAATTTGAAAAAAAAATACGCGAGTATTTTTTTTTTTCAATTTATTTTTACACAAAATAAAAGTAAAACCTGTAAGAAATCTATCACACCTAAGTTGACTAACTAGTAGTGGCCCAGTTCTTGACAATATGTCCTTTTCGATTCAGAAAAACTTTCCATGTAAAACTATTAAATGAGCTTACAATTCAACTCATTCACACGTCCACATTTGTATACGAATCCATGGGATACAATTATGCAAAACAGTCAACATTCTGTATCATTAAAATGGCGTATTTCATTATTATCATATTAGCTACATTTGAATTTATAGCCCGTTACGAAAATTGCAAATGTAAACCTAATTTATTTTTTACAGAGCTTAGTCTGAATTATGAAACACGAACCTTAATAATGATTATAATACATATTTAATCGCATTTACGAAAAATCTGCATGTTTACCTCTTGATAGGTACCTATATAATACCTCTTGTTAGGTACAGTGCTCATCAAGAAATAATGCACATCTAGCCTATGAAAGTGACAATCGGCTAGTATCGTCTTCGTAGAGCGTTATCTCTGCTGCACACTGCCAACGTAAGCACTTATAGTCCGGTATTGGTCAAAACTTGATCGAAATGGTGGACAAACGTCATATTGGTAAGGTGAAGAAGAAGAAGAAGAAAATCTCTTTATTGATGCAGTCGAGAGACACACATACGAGACAAAAGAAATATTTGAGAAAATAACAAAAAAAAACTTAACTAAGTGTAAGTAGAAACTTACGTAACTACTTACAGATTTACATATTTAAATAACCACCCTCAACAACTGTTATCTATACTTATAATAAAACTGTAGAATTGTAAATTCTGTACATTAATTTTTTTTTTAATAAATACCAGGGGATGTTACTAGATCGATGTCGGACCCAAATATGTGATTAGAAATATTTTTGTCTGTCTGTTTGTTCAAGCATCACATAAAAACTACCGGTCCGATTACAATGAAACTTGGTATGATTATACTTTAACCTTTGGCGCACAACACTGGGTACCTTAGGTCCCGGAAAAATGTCTGTTTGTTTGTGTGTTTGTACACGCTAATTTCAGGAACGGGTTATTCGATTTGCGGTTTTTACTTATATATTGTGGTAAGTTTCACTCAACATTTCGTGTTTGTTTCATGTGAATCGGTTCAGAAATATAAAAGTTATGTCAATTTAAAGGATCATGTCGAAGAAAGAAAGAAGAAATTTTTAAGCTATTCTGTATCTTAGTTCTATCTTTTAGGGGGTTCGTACCAATAAGGTAAAAACGGACCCTACGGATAACTAATCCTCCGCTGTTTGTCTGTCTGTCTGTTCGTCCGTCCGTCTGTCTGTCACCAGGTTGTATCTCATAAATAGTGATAGCTAGAAAGCTAACATTTTCACAAATAATGCATTTCTGTAACTGCTATAAAGACAAAATTAATTACAAAAAATAAGAAAATGAAAATGTGAAGAAGTCCAAGGGGGCAAAGGTATTTTTTTTAATAATAACGGTAGCAAGTAGACGCTTAAAATTTTCACAGAATTTTTAGGTCTTATGTTGTATTGTACCTTCCATCTATACATCTATACAAATAAATAAAATTGGTGTGTCTGTTTGTAATATTAAAATAACCGCTTTTTACTAATTGCATATGTATGTATACACGGTACATAGACCAAAACAACATTTTTTACAATTTTTGTCTGTCTGTCTGTCTGTCTGTTTGGCAGGGCTAATCTTGGGAACGTCTGGACCGATTTTGACGGGACTTTCACTGGCAGATAGCTGATGTGAGAAGGAGTAACTTAGGTTACTTTTATCTCCATATATCCATACATACATACCTACATACAAATAAGTGGAATTCCTTGACGGGACTTCCACGGGTAGGTAGCTGATGTAATAAGGAGAAACTTAGGCTACTTTTATCTCCATACATACATACATACCTACATACAAATAAATAGAAATTGAATGTCTCCGATTTTGATAGGATTCCCACGGGTAGGTAGCTGATGTAATTATGGAGTAACTTAGGCTACTTTTATCTCCATACAACCATACATACATGCATACATACCTACATACAAATAAATGGAATTTGAGTGTCTCCGATTTTGACGGAACTTGCACTGGCAGATAGTTGATGTAATGAGGAGTAACTTAGGCTACTTTTATATAAGCTGCGCCCACGACTTCGTCCGGGTATCTGATACTGATCATCACAATCATATTTTATCTCACGTAGACGAAGTCGCAGGCACAGCTAGTATAATATAAAAGAAAACCCTCCCTGAAAAAGATAACGCTCTACAGACATATATAGGTTACATACATAGGTTCAGAAATATAAAAGTTATGTCAATTTAAAGGATCATGTCGAAGAAAGAAAGAAGAAATTTTTAAGCTATTCTGTATCTTAGTTCTATCTTTTAGGGGGTTCGTACCAATAAGGTAAAAACGGACCCTACGGATAACTAATCCTCCGCTGTTTGTCTGTCTGTCTGTTCGTCCGTCCGTCTGTCTGTCACCAGGTTGTATCTCATAAATAGTGATAGCTAGAAAGCTAACATTTTCACAAATAATGCATTTCTGTAACTGCTATAAAGACAAAATTAATTACAAAAAATAAGAAAATGAAAATGTGAAGAAGTCCAAGGGGGCAAAGGTATTTTTTTTAATAATAACGGTAGCAAGTAGACGCTTAAAATTTTCACAGAATTTTTAGGTCTTATGTTGTATTGTACCTTCCATCTATACATCTATACAAATAAATAAAATTGGTGTGTCTGTTTGTAATATTAAAATAACCGCTTTTTACTAATTGCATATGTATGTATACACGGTACATAGACCAAAACAACATTTTTTACAATTTTTGTCTGTCTGTCTGTCTGTCTGTTTGGCAGGGCTAATCTTGGGAACGTCTGGACCGATTTTGACGGGACTTTCACTGGCAGATAGCTGATGTGAGAAGGAGTAACTTAGGTTACTTTTATCTCCATATATCCATACATACATACCTACATACAAATAAGTGGAATTCCTTGACGGGACTTCCACGGGTAGGTAGCTGATGTAATAAGGAGAAACTTAGGCTACTTTTATCTCCATACATACATACATACCTACATACAAATAAATAGAAATTGAATGTCTCCGATTTTGATAGGATTCCCACGGGTAGGTAGCTGATGTAATTATGGAGTAACTTAGGCTACTTTTATCTCCATACAACCATACATACATGCATACATACCTACATACAAATAAATGGAATTTGAGTGTCTCCGATTTTGACGGAACTTGCACTGGCAGATAGTTGATGTAATGAGGAGTAACTTAGGCTACTTTTATATAAGCTGCGCCCACGACTTCGTCCGGGTATCTGATACTGATCATCACAATCATATTTTATCTCACGTAGACGAAGTCGCAGGCACAGCTAGTATAATATAAAAGAAAACCCTCCCTGAAAAAGATAACGCTCTACAGACCCGAAATAATCCGAAGTCTCCTGCCTGAAGTCGATGTTCATTATTTCTTTCTCGATACTGTATATACATGTAAACTCCAACTTGTTACGTATATATATATGTAAACTCGCGTCGGGACATGACTGGCGTCGGGACGTGACGACCCCACGGCCCACTAGCGGTAGAATTTCCTTCCGCTAGTGGGCCGCCGCGGTTAGGAGTGTCGCTGACTTTGACGGGACTTCCACGGGAAGGTAGCTGATGTAATAAGGAATAACTTGGGCTACTTTTATCCATACATATATACATACATACAAACCTACGTACAAATAAATAAAATTGGAGTGTCTCCGACTTTGACGGGACTTTCACGGGCAGATAGCTGATGTAATGAGGAGTAACTTAGACTACTTTAGTGGCGTTGGTGCCATTGGTTGGTGGAGTTGGTGGTGGCGCTGGTGGCGTTGGTAGCATTGGTATGTTTAGTGGCGTTAGTCTAATATCGCGTACAGAGACGTAGGTATTAATATAAACCAGATTTTATTAGCTATCTATAAGTGTTTTCGTATGATCCAAAATTAACCTTAACTTATATCGAAATAATGCTGACAAAAGTCACTATTCCACGCGAACGAAGTCGCGGGCACAGCTAGTTTAAAATAAACAGCTTCGGGGCGGCAGGGGCTTCGGTAGCTTGATAGTAAAGCGCAAGGACTAATTGGTTATGCTGAGGTCGCAGGTTCAAACCTTGCCCGAAATCTTTTTTTTTTTTAATTTTGTTTTAATTTATATAATAAACAAGCATATACGCACGATATGTCTGTGTTGATTTTGATTCTCGTGTAATTATGTACCTACTAATTAAAAAAAAAAAGTAGCTTGATAGTAAAGCGCAAGGACTAATTGGTTATGCTGAGGTCGCAGGTTCAAACCTTGCCCGAAATCTTTTTTTTTTTTAATTTTGTTTTAATTTATATAATAAACAAGCATATACGCACGATATGTCTGTGTTGATTTTGATTCTCGTGTAATTATGTACCTACTAATTAAAAAAAAAAAAATCGTGTAATTATGTAATTATGTAGCTTTTAAAAGTTCTTCATAGACACGAGCGACACTGTAAGCGTTCCATTCTTCCTTCTAGGGTTGCGAAACATACATTTCTCTGTTCCAAAAGAAAACAAATTCATAAAAAACAAGTTATGAAAAAAATATTTATGACTTACTCTATAAGGAAATCAGTGTCATCAAACATACATGAATAATGTATGATATTGTTAAAGAGTGCCAGTGAACCAACTCAGTGACTGCAATCCGTAACAAATGATATTCTTTACCGATATATAGGCTTAGGCCATATTGTGCGGAATGGAATGGAATTGTGGAAGCGGAAAAAGTATTAAGAAAATAATGGAACGTCGGGGTTTTCCACCGGTTCTTTGTGGAACGGCAGGCGACGCAGGGAAGTTATCTATGAAATTAATTGGCGGTGTTGGGACTTGACGGATGGCGGATGACGGATGTTCGTAGGAAATTGCTGTATTTGTTGTGTTTCTAATTGTTAATTAACATTGTCAACATTTTTAAGTGTAAGCTTTTTAAGCGGCACTTTGCACCTTTGTGAATAGGGTTGCCATATCGCTAAACCCTTATAGCCTGAAAAACCATCAAGTTCTGTGCCAATCAAAGACTGTGCTCGGCGCTCGCTCTTTTAAGAAATGTAAAAAGCCTAACAAAATCCGGACACCGTATATTTTGTCCGGAGACGTAATCAAAAGGCTATGTCCCGCTTTATCCGGACGTCTGGCAACCCTATTTGTGATGGTAAAAAATTTAAACTCACGTGAACCTGATAGAAAATGCGTAAGACGGACACATGACCAGAAGACCAGCGTCTGCCTACTTTTTGGGAACCCAATGACAGCTGACATGGTGGTGGCGCAAGTGGTCAAAAATGTGCAACGTTAATATTCAAGTTTTTACTTCAGCCGGCACTAATAGAGTGCAACCCGTTTTAATAGTGACGGAAAAAATAGGTTAGAATACAGTCAATATATACCTATCTAATAAACTTCACCTAACTTTATAAAACATGTAACATTTTGCTACGTATGCTATGTTAAGAATGTGCATATTGTACATACCATAATACTATCATCACTACCACATTCGTTTAACTTAATAGATTTATCGTCTTGCATTCTGTAACCATCAACTTGGGTCTATCTTGCGAGTAAGCTAATAGTGGATCTAAATGTAGGAATAATTGTGTAGTGTTGTGCAGCAAAAGTAATTGATATATCTTGTTGTGATTAACTGTACAATGTGGTTGGTAACTATCGCGTCGTAGCAGGGAATCCAATATCAAGAATATCTAATATAATTTTAGTCTTTTAGTTATGTCAAACTATAATCCTTCATAGGATTATAGTTTGACATAACTAAAAAAGTTTTCGGAGTGAAGCAAAATTTTTCACACGCATATAAAATACACGTAATCATTATATGGATAAAAAAATGTGACTAGGTTTTTATTGGTCGTTCAAGCCAAACGGTGCAGCGTGGCAAAAAAATTGACATGTCACGGGCATAAAAATTGTGTGTGATATAATTAAAAAAAATGTTATAACGCGGCCTAACAAAGGCCGAGTAACTATAGATCGTGGAAGCATGACAAGCAATTATTGACAGCTATTAGCCCAACCTTTATTATTATCGAAACACAATACGAAACAACCATTTCCAATTTATTTTAGTTAGACGACCAAACTACGTGTACAAATTATTATTTTAAAACATCACAGATACAACAGCATTATATTTGTGGATTTTGTTTAACCCACCAGAAAACTGAAAACTTTTTACCTCTCCTTCTTCTTTTTGAAACTTTTGTTGAATAAATACTTTTAAGGTATCACATGATTGACATCACCAAAACCATTCATCATTTTAACGTCGTCCCGGGATCTACATACTCGACATAAACTTTTAAGCGCCGGGGTCAGTACCGTCCGGTAATAAAACCGTCCACGGAAATAAAATGTATGAGGACGTATGACACAAGGTTCCCCTTGGGCAATGCTTTATATGTCCATGTGAAGCTTGCGCGAATTGAACAATGTAAGCGCTGGAGCTGGAGGTATGAGAATTGGAATAAGTTATTTAATCATTTTCAATAAGGATGTTGAGATTTTATTCCGCAAGTCTCTCTTCTCATGTGAGAGATATTTGCGTTTGTAATTACAATATGTTCTTAAAGTACAACCCCAGTTCCCTAAAAAGGTAGATAAAATGGCAAAGTATAAAAAAATAAAATTATAGAAGAGCATAAGAATGATATTGTTAGTCAAAAAACATTGGTATTCGTAAGCTGTAAGTTTTATATTTTTTAACAATCATAAACACACGCAATCGTAGTCCTCGATAAAATTATAAACTTCTAAACCCTTCTTTTCTATTTGAATCTTTATTCAATGAAGGTATCACTGGTTGACATCACTAAAACCTTCTTTCATATTTTAACGTCGCCCCGGGATCTGCAAACTCGACATAAACTTTTAAGCTCCGGGGTCAGTACCGTCCGGTAATGAAACCGTCCACGGAAATAAAATTTATGAGGACGTATGACACAAGGTTCCCCTTAGGAAATGCTTTATATGTCTATGTGAAGTTTGGTCAAATTAAACAATGTTAGCTCTAGATGTAATTGAAATAAGCTATTAAATCATTTTCGATAAGGATGTTGATATTTTATTTTGCAAGTCTTTCATCTCATTTACGTATGTAATTACAGTATTTTTTTTTTATGTAATGGAAGTGTCAAACAAGCATGCAGTTCACATTGATGTTAAGTGATGACTGCAGCCTATAGACACTTACACAAAGACCATGGTCAAAATGCAGATGCGTTACCACTCCTGAGGCCTAAGGTGTTATGCCTCGGTGCCGGAAATTACAGGGCCGTACATTACCACCTGACCGGAACACGACAGTGCTGAACACTACCATTTAGCGGCAAGTATATTAGGTAATGCAGTGGTGCCTACGCCCGCGAGCTCCGTTACTGGATTACAACCCCAGTTCCCTAAAACGGTAGATGGAATGGCCAAGCATAAGAAATAAACTTAATAAAGAGGAGCATGAGGAAGGTATTGTAAGTCAGAAGTCAGTGATATTGGTGAGCTGTAAGTTTCATATTTTTTAAACAATAAACACGCGCGAACGTCACCCACGATAAAATTAAAAATTTCTAACCTCTACTTTTTCCATTTGAATCTTCATTCAAAAGGTATCACATGATTGACATCACTAGAACCTTCTTTCATCCTTTTAACGTTGCCTCGGGGTCTGCAAGCTCGACATAAACTTATAAGCTCCGAGGTCCTTACCGTTCTATAATGAAATCGTCTACGAAAATAAATTTTGGGGATATATGATACAATATGCCCCTCGAGATATGCTTTATATAATAATAAATAATAATAATGTCAACCCATTATACGTCCCACTGCGGGGCACGAGTCTCTCCGCTTTTTTTTGGGGGGGGGAGGCCTGGATCTTACTCCACCACGGTGCTCCAATTCGGATTGATGGAGATGCTTTATATGCTAACTTTGCGTTACAAAATATCATAATATCATTCGAAAGACGTCCACTGCTGGGGGATAAGCCATAATCGCCACGCTTGGCATGCGGTTTGGCGCAGTGGCGATAGTTTTATCGCAGGAATCTGCTAACCATCTTTCGTTATTGTACTTACTACATTGGAATGGTTTGACCGGCATTGTTCGGTGGACTATATAAAATGAGGGATTTAATAATTATCGATAAGTATGCACATAATTAGTTTCTCTCTCGCTCATATATTTATGGATCAGAAAATTGTCTGTAAGCGTGGCTTACACTTTTAAGATCCATGGTCCATACCGTCCGCCAATGAAATCGTTCACTGAAATAAAATTCATGGGCACATGTGACACAAGGTTTCTCTTGGGATATGATTTATACGCACCTCGTGAAGCTTGGGTGAATAAAATGTTAGCCCCGGATATTTGGAATAAGCTGTTTAATCATTATTAATATGGGTACAGATACTTTATATTAAGCGGTGGTAAAAAAGCAATATTTAATTAATTTTGGATAACACGTACCTACGTAAATTGCTACCCTTGTTTGGGCTTGCATATAGCGAAAAACAATTTTAGACTAGGAGATAACAAAAGAACTATTACCTAGAAGACAGTGATATTAGTGTAAATTAATTTGTTTATGATGCAACAGTTATATACAAGTATGTATGGCCCATTTATAACTATTACAGAGACATAACAACTGAGGTCTCAGGGGTGGCAATGTATCTGCATTTTGTGTAGATGGCTGCAGTCATCACTTAACGTCTATATAAATTGCATGCTTGTTTTTCCACCTTCACAACTTATAAAAGATAAACAGAAAAACTATGGCTCAAAACATTATTGAATCCAATTAAATAAGTCGACAATGTAGGACAAACAAGCTTTTGTTTGACTTGCTCCCAATTGCGGGAAGGTTAACTAAATCTTGATCTTAGTTTGACTTCGACTTGTGTATTCTATACACAGTCAGCCACTATATTTCGTTAACCAACCTGTCTTAGATAAGGAACTTTTATCAGGTCGACCTTGTATCTAGTCAGGGTATATATTTTGTTGTACAACCCATAGTAACTACAACAGAGGCAAAACAACGTAGGCCTCAGGGTAAGCGTAAAGCGTATAAGCGTAAGTGTAGGGGTGGCATCTGAATTTTATCTCCAGGTTTTGTGTAGATTTCCAAAGACTACAGTACCTTTTCACCTACCATTTACATATGTACGACACGGTACTACTGGTACGATTTTTTGCCACCGTCAGTATATAAAAAAATAAAAAATATTTTTTGCATCAATGTGTATAAACTCAAACTCAAAAATTCATTTTTTAATCACTTGGAAATTATAGAGTTTGCTTGTCTATCAAATTACAAATATAAAATTAAAAGCTAATAACAACTGATACGTTTATTAATATGTCAAAGTAAACAAAGTAATTGTTTTATATTATTTCGCATTTACACATGCTTGTGAAATATATTTTATTTTTAAAGATTAGATGGCTGGACTAGGTTCCCAGTAGGCCGCGAGTTCGAGTCTCGCCTGAAGTCAAATTTTTCTTTTCATTTTTCTTTAAAATAAAAATATATTTCACAAGCATGTGTTAATGCGAAATAATATAAAACAATTATTAAAGGTAAAAGCGACTTCTTTACGATATTCAATAAAACTGCAGTCTATTATATCGGTTGCCTAACTAGCATAGGTGGTAATAGATGGCGCTGCTGCTACCATAAAAAGCAATGCAATATCGGGCAGGACTTCAGTAGCTCAATTGGAAGAGCGGCTGGACTAGATTCCCAGTAGGCCGCGAGTTCGAGTCTCGCCTGAAGTCAAATTTTTCTTTCCATTTTTCTTTAAAATAAAAATAACCAAAATAAAATAAATATTGGTCCAAAAATACTTAAAAATAAAAATAGGTATCAACAGAATGTTCCATACTCTCTTTTAGAAACGGCAAGATAAGACTAAACAAAAAAATATGGGACATTCCTTGTCATTCACTGTCAGAGTTTCAAAGCCCAGATTACTGAGAAAATATTTAGTCAATATAATATCTGGTCAAGCACTACCAGCAGATTGACATCATAATATTTTGGGGTTTATACTATTCAAGCCATGTTATCTTGTTTCTAAAAACAATGGTAGGTACAATACATTATTACAAACATACCATAAAACTGAATAAAATTAAATATTGATTATAAATAATATTTCACAAATTCTCTATAGATACCTACCTATTTTTTTTTTACCTTACAAAAGCATAGTCACAGGTGGTAGAGCTCCAGTGACGGAGCTCGCGGGCGTAGGCACCACCGCATTACCTAATATACTCGCCGCTAAATGGTAGTGTTCAGCACTATCGTGTTCCGGTCAGGTGGTAATGTATGGCCCTGTAATTTCCGGCACAGAGGCATAACACCTTCAGCCTTAGAAGTGGTAGCGCATCTGCATTTTGACCTTGGTCTTTGTGTGGGTGTCTATAGGCTGCAGTCATCACTTAAGATCAATGTGAACTGCATGCTTGTTTGCCACTTCCATTACATAAAAAAAGCATACTTACAGCTCCTATTGATGGAAAGGTAAAACTTCTATTAAAATAAAACCTAACCTAATCCCAATGCTACCTGCATAAAAATCTTGAGATGTCTATTCTATACACATGCGTTAATATAAGCATAACTGCTTTCACAGTTATTTCCCCTATGTGTTATAAATTAGAAGACTGAAAATAACATTTCAGTACTGTTTCCGTGTGCACTAAAACTTCCAGTTACCAGTCAGAAAATGACAATACAATATTCCAATTTTCCAAACTTCTTTATGAGAACTTAAAAACGCCTGCATTAATATTTTAGCAATGACATAAACTCAATATTCGCATCGTAATTAAGTTTCGCACAATTAGCAACTCATGCATAAAACTTAAAACAAAGTTCAAAATTTCCTTTGAAGAAAAACAAAATTATACGACCTTTGTGTTGCGAACAATATATGAGACAAAAGCTTTTTTAATTACATTAAGATGCGACGGAAACAATACATTTTTCATGTAAAGAAAGTGGCAAACAAGAATAGAGCCCACATTGATGGTAAATGAATACTGCAGCCAATAGAGAATCTACATAAAAACAAAAGATCTTAATGTAGATGCCTGTTCACTCTGCGCCGGCAATGGAGCCACACATCTTAGGACAATTTAATTTCAGTATTTTTTTTTTGTTACTTTCATTTGTGTATGTTATTGTTATAGTAGTAGTTTTATATGAGCGCAGTGACGCATTGGATAACATTGTACTTGTTCTGTTATTTAGTTTTCGATAGATTAATCTCTCCAGACACGAGAAAAATATGACAATTGAAATTCTATTGTGTCTCGCCGCCGGTGGCCGTACGATCCTTGAAGGATTAATAAATAAATCTAACTGGAACACGACATAGTGCTAAACACAACAACTCAAGAAGTCGCAACAAATACTCACCTGACAATTATCGTCCAATATCATTGCTAGGAATACTTTCCAAACTCTTAGATAAACTGATGAACAAGCGACTTATGGACTATTTAAAGTCATATGATATTTTGTCAAAGTATCAGTTTGGTTTTAGGCAAAAATACTCTGCAAATGACGCCATTTCATTATTGATTGAAAGTTTAGCCGCATGTCTCGATAGTAACCAAAATTGCCTGGGAGTATTCTTAGACTTAGCTAAAGCTTTTGATACCGTTTCCATTCCTATATTATTGGGCAAACTAGAAAAGATAGGAATTCGTGGGATTGCATACAAGTGGTTCAAAAGCTACGAGGATCTATAACCAAGTTACAAAGACATGTGACATTAAGACTCTCAGTCTAAAAGAGGCTAAAAGTAAATTGATAATCTGGTTGCAAAAATTGACATATGACGAAACTGAACTAATACTGCAACATATTGAATAAGTGTGTATTATGTCTATTATGTTAACCTATTATTATTATTATATATGTATATTTATATACTCATTTATATATATTTATATATACATTTATATATATTTACCATTAATTATACCTACATATAAGTATATTTCATATATGAAATAATTATAAGGAGTTACTTGTAATATTATGTGTATAACAGTGTTTTTACCAAAAAGAAAGAAATAGGTTTAGATATTATTTTATATTAAATTACTTTTAAAAAATTAAAATCTTGTGTCAACCGAAATGCCATGTTTGCTAAACAGTTGTTTTGCCTGGCACTTCACAACACAGACCTGAGTCTAGTGTGAGGGCCACAGCTATTGTGTACTGTTACTCTGGTTTTGGCATATAAATATATTTTCATTTTTATTTTTATAATAAAACTGTAGAAGTGTAAATTCTGTACATTGAAAAAAAAAATACCAGGGGATGTTACTAGATCGATACCGAACACAAATATGTGATTAGAAAATTTTTGTCTGTCTGTCTGTCTGTCTGTTTGTTCAAGCATCACACAAAATCTACCGGTCCGATTACGATGAAACTTGGTATACTTATATTTTAACCTTTGGCGCACAACACTGGGTACTTACTGGGTTTTTATCCCGGAAAAATGTCTGTTTGTCTGTGTGTTTGTGCACGCTAATATCAGAAACGCCTTATTCGATTTGCAGTTTTCACTAATATATTGTGGTAAGTTTCACTTAACATTTAGTGTTAGTTTCATGTCAATCGGTTCAAACATAAAAAAGTTACGACAGTAAAAAAAAATATATGGAATATTTTAAAACTATTCTGTAAGTATCTATATTCTGTATTTTTTAGGGTTCCGTATCTAAAAGGTAGAAACGGACCCTATTACTAATCTGTCACCAGGCTGTATCTCATAAACAGTGATAGCTAGAAAGCTAAAATTTTCACAAATTATGTATTTCTGTTATCACTACTGTAACGACAAAATAAAATACTAAAAATAAGTAAATAAAAATATCAAAGGGTCCAAGGGGGCATACAATAAACGTGTTTTTTTTCGTATATTTTTTGCTCGATATCTTATTGATGATGACAGTAGCAAGTAGACGCTTGAAATTTTCACAGATTTTTTAGGTCTTAGGTATATTGTATATTACCTTACAACAAACGTAATTTTTATGCCCTTTTTCTACGGAAACCTTCGTGCACGAGTTTGACGCACTTGGTCGGTTTTTTCTCTGTTAGTAACAATAAGCATACCGCATAGCAGCGTCCCGGCATAAAACATTCGCCGCTATGATCACCATTCAGGATGCCAAGCGTGGCAATTATGGCGTATTCTTTCCTTATGACGCACAACACTTTTAGGAGCATCTTCGGGAAAGGCTTTGTCCAGCGGAGATGGATGGACGTCTTCGGGATGTAATTATGATGATGGTGATGGTGGTGGTGGTGGTGGCGTTAGTGGTGTTAGTGACATTGGTGGTGTTGGTAGTGGTGGTGGTGGTAGTGGTAACGTTGGTGTCATTGGTGGCATAGGTGTTGTTGGTGACTCTGGTGGTGACGTTGGTAGTGTTGTTGGTAGTTTTGGAGGCGTTGGTGGCATTGGTTGTGGTGGTGGTGGTGGTTTTGGTGGCGTTTGTGTCATTGGTGGCATTTGTGGCATAGGTGTTTGGTGATGGTGATGATGGTGATGGCGTTGATGGCGTTGGTGGCGATTATAGTGGTGGCGGTGGTGGAGGTGGTAGTAATGACAGTGATGGTGGTGATAGTGGTGGTGGTGAGAATGGTGGTGGTGGTGTTAGTGGGTAAAAATGCACAACGTTAATATTAAATTTTTCTCTTTTGCCGTCTCTTACGGAGGGCCTATCTAATATCAGATCTATATTTTATCTTTCATTCTCTGTTAGAAGCGCTAATTGACTGAAACTTTACAAAAGTTTTTAATAATTTTCTACAAAAAACATTGTGCATAGAAATTTAAAACTGCCTTTTCTAAAATATGATTCAGCATAGGATGGATGCGCGTTTAAACACATAAATAGCAATATTTCGCAATCCTAGCAGCCCGTGTGCTTTTGTCCCCGATGGCCATACGTCTCATATCGTGTACAGAGAAGCATAAATGCAAAGTAGATTTTTTTAGCTACCCGAATGTGTTTATGATCCAAAACTAACCAAAATGTATATCCAAAAGCGCTGCCCAAAGTCTTAAAGACACTATTCCACGCAAACAAAGTTGCGGGCACAGCTAGTTGCAAAATAAAATTCTTGAGATACCTACCCAGCTCCAACCTGCTTACACTAAGACGTACTACCCAAGAAATGTCTCACGGCTACACCAAATAGCTTCCAGTTCAGCATTTATCAGTCCAGTGACTGACACTGATTTTCAACTGGAAGCCATTCGGTATATATACCTAATATTCAGATTATAGATATATTGCAGCAGTGCCTACGCCTTCAAGCTCTAAAACTAGAACTCCACCAGTAGGTATCTACTGATGCAACAGCAGTATTCACTGACAATGTTTTCATTCTACGAGTAACTACAAAATGTTTATATGAATAATGCACCGAAAGCCCATTTTATGAAATATTCAAACAGCGAAGCAAAAGTACAGGCCAGCAATAGTATATCTACCCTTATAAAAGAAAAACCTTTTTAGGCATCGATCCCTTGCAGGGTTTTTATGTGTATAAAGACAATATAACCCGGTGTTCTGTTTTAAGTGGTAATAAAAAAGGGTCTTATGAGCAATAATTACGTACGTTCGAAGTGTTACTTGCGCATCGTCACTCAGTGGACATCAAGAGTTTTACGATTTTACGCTTACGATTTCAACAGGAATGGTTTTACAGGTGGCAAAGTTCTAATGGCTTTAAGGAGTAACGTGATTACTATACGTCAGTATGTGGTTCCTAAATTTTCCATGACAAAAGGCATGCTCCGATTGGTTCAGACATAAAGAAAGAATATCCGATGAGCGAATGACTAAACAGATATACAATGCGAATGTGGATAGTTGCAGATGCCCAGGAAGACCAAGACTGACCTACCATGACCAAATAGCTCTGATGGTGGGGTTAAAAGCCTTAGAAATCGGCGTGCATGTATGAAGGGAATGATGAATGTAGATGAGACACGGAAGGTGAGTCAGGACCGGGATATCTGGCGCTCCACACTCTCTGCCTATCCCGACAGGGACCTGGCGTGAAGATACATACACGTATGTATGTATCTTCACGCCAGGTCCCTACATAAATACATAAATTTACTATATAATGGTAATGTAAGTATATAATTTTACTAGTGTTTGAGTGTCAGTATCTAGTTCCATTACTTAATTTATTTGTCGCCCAATACGAGGTGTTCAGCACTACCGTGTTTTAGTTGGTAATGTGATAACTATCGATCCAACTTAAGCCTCAGAGTACTTTTTATTAAGACACCGCGTCTGCACTTAGATCTCCACATTCATGTGAAATAAACGTTGTTTGACACCCAAGTGCTTTACCATCTCTACAATAATTGTTGCGAAATAAATGAACTATATCACTTAATAATCTTGCATTTTTAGCACTGCAGTTGCAATAAATATCTCTGCACAAAAATTGAGATAAGTATTTTCATTTTAGCGCGTTATAATATTAATACTGTTGCTATATGTTCCACTGACCCATTTCAATCCGAAATAAAAACCAGTAAATGTTACAAGCACATTAACATGTAGCTTATGAACTCCCCAAATAGTGGTAGTACCAAAATAGAACTAAGTGCTTGAATAAAACTTTAGAAGTGAAGAAAATGTGGGTAATGTAGCGAAAAATGCTCCGTCTTTATAGTAGCTGACAGACCGTTATGTCCGATTCCACAAAGAGAAGAGTTTGTTGAACAATCTGAGATAGTTTGCCCGCAGAATTATGTTACATCCTCGCGACCAACTTCGACGTCAAATACTTTAAAATTCGTATTCAATAGTTATAACAAGATAGTCATTGTTTGAACAGTAATAATATAATTTATTGTTTCGTAATTAATTGTAATCGATCGAATTGTTCGAAACATAATTCAAAAATATTTGTTTTTGGCTGAGTAAGAAGTGTGTTCCATTTAAAACTGAAATGATAGCGTGTCCCACTACTAACGACACATATGTGGCGCAGTCCTCACTCAATGTAACGAATTGCTTGATTTTTTAACAAAACTTTCGATCAGAGTAGTAAGTTAAAATGAATGAAAAGGTACTGAAATGAGTGTGTTCAATTTTAGCATATAAATTGCAATACATATTTCTGTACAGCATTGGAGATTAAATGTTTAGTTTTAGATGACCCACTAATCCGTTTCATATGTCCCATTGCCCGATTTTGAATGTCCCATTTTTCCGTATTGAATGTCCCATTGACCCGTTTAAATGTCCCATTGCTATTGCCTAGTACGGAATCAAAAAGCAGAAAATTTTACAAGCACATTGTTATCTACTTTGAAATGAACTACGCCAAATAGTGCTCACACCAATGTTAGACTAAGTGCTAGAAAACTTTAGAACTGAAGAAAATGTAAGTAATGTGATAATGGCGAAAAATAGTAAGTTTTGTAGTAGCTAACAGACCGTTGTGTCCGATTTCACAAAGAGGAGAGCTTGTTGAACAATCTGAGATAGTTTGCCCACAGAATTACGTTACATCCTCGCGACCAACTTCGATTTTAAATCCTTTAGAAAGCATTCAATAACAAAATTATCGTTATCTGAACAGTCATAGTACCTTTTGTTTTATTATCAACTGAAAAGAGAATTGAAGAGAAATATTCAAAATATAATGTATAGGTACCTTCTCGGGAGAAGCTTGTTGATCTCAGGTGGCGGATAGGGGGAGCTCGACCTGCACTTCGGTGCTGGGAGGGTTGGAGGGAAATAAAATACCTCTCGCGGACCATTACAAGCCGGAGAAGTAAACTCCGTTAACAAAACTTCACTGTCGAGCTCCTTCGACGTATTCGGAGCAGAGGTTGTCAGTGGACTGTAGTCTTCGGCTGGAGTCTACAGTAGATACGGCGGCGGATAAACCTATACAAAAGGTCAACGGCGGCGTTCAAATTCCTCCAAGAGGATCACAGCCTTGGCGTCAGGTGGCAACCGGCCGTAAAATAGTAGCCAAACCACTATTCTTCTAATCTTATGAAAGTACAACCAAGAATGAAATTTATGAAGGCTATGGCGTCCCCCGTAAGCGACGGTCAGAGGAACTCAAAGGCGATTAATGCTAGGGCGTCCCCCCAAAGCGACGTTAATAGACACAACGCTATGAATATGCGTCTAGCGACGTGGAACATCGGTTCCTTGACCGGACGAAGCCAAGAACTGGCAGAAGTACTACACAGACGTAACATCAATATCTGTTGTATTCAAGAACTAAAATGGAAAAGGTCTAAATCCAGGGATATTGGCAAGGGCTACCAATTATTATACCATGGTTCAACAAATAATCGTAATGGAGTGGGTATTATCTTAGATGACCAGCTTAAGCAACGAATAATATCTATCGAAAGACGCAGTGACAGAATAATGTACGTAAAACTAGCTCTAGATAAGCAACCGTGTCTCAATATTATAACTACATACGCCCCCCAAACTGGATGTACGAGCGAGGAAAAAAGTAACTTTTGGACCGACCTACAAGATGTGCTACAAAGTATACCATCAGCTGAGAATAATATTATAGCAGGCGACTTGAACGGACACGTTGGGAGTTGTGCACCAGCAGGTTCCATAGTCCATGGTAATAATGGTTACGGCTCCTTTAACTCACAAGGCGAGGACATCCTGGAAATCGCGAATATCTTCGACATGCCAATTGTTAATACATTTTTCAGAAAAAAGGAAGAACACTTAATCACCTATAAAAGCGGCAACGCGGCCTCCCAAATTGACTATTTCTTCAGCATCGCGATTGGGAGCACTAGACCAACGACGCAAGCAAAGAAGATCATTAAGTGAAATTACTATAAAACAAACGTACGAGGATCAAAACATTATCTAACAGCTCTTTATTTCAAGATTATCCAGGTTATAAATAAGTCCAAATCAACTGCTTGGATTCATTTCCAATTCCGAAGAATATTAAAAGAGCCAATGAGCGTGTCACCATTCTCTGCGTAGAAAAATTGAAATATAATACCGTCGTTACGTTGACTGGTACTCATTAAGATTTATACGTGGTTCGGCCGAACTGTGTTTGTTAATACATAGTTGTGGCGCGCTTGCCACGCCGACATTACCATTTCATCCTTATTTATTTGTTCCATGATTTATACCACCAATCCTTCTTGTAGTAGAAACACAAAATATTGAAAACGCATACTTGTATTAACTTCCAATAATGATGAGATGTATGTAACTAAGTAATTTTCGAAACAGTTCAAAAATTTTAAGGGGTCATTTTATTGATTATTTTGAAAAACGTTTACAATGGAGCCAACTCTGAAATCAAAAAAAATAAATCAGCTGCTTCACCGTGGCACAGAAAAGCCTATTTTGTACCTAATCGTAAAGAACCTTTCGGATAGCGAGATTTTCATGTCGAAGGAAATTCTGTTTACGAGAATCTGTTTGCTAACGTATCGTACCGAACATTTCGTGAGCTGACACGAGACGGTTTCTCATATTTATAGGTGTGTAAGCTTAATATCTGACTGTAAATGCTAGGCTAAGAAAACCACTGCCAACCCCAAAAAAGAGACAGAAAATAGTGGCTTAAGTTTTTTACACCACGAATGACAAAATACGCAACTTTACAGGACAGCAAAAAACCTATTAATTTTGTAATTACCAATTGTTTTGACTTATGATTATAGCGTATCATAATTAATATTTGTATTTTTAACGAAGACACATCAAAATGTTATAAAAACTTACGATGACGCTTGCTATAACCCTATCGTATGATGTACGTAACGTATTTTGGTCAAAACATGTACTTTCGCGGTTTCAAAACTTAAGGGACGATATCGTGTATCAAACATAATTACACAAACAGAGCGGGTATTTATCAAACTATGCGTTCACATAAACCACAAAATACATCGTTCGATAAACCATCTCTAGCAGGTTATGATTACGAAGATTCGCACACTCCCAGGTCTGTTGTGAGGTAATGAGGGTCACAATATCCATGAGACTAGAAAAGTAAAAGATGCCAGAGCCTGTATCGGGTCTATTTACTGTGATATTGTACTTATCCGTAAATAACCTTTCAGGTAACGAGATTTCTGTGTTGAAGGAAAAGCTGTTTTACGGATATTTGCTTTTAAGCGTATCGTTGCGGATATGAAAATCGTTTATTAACTTGCACGAGAAGGCATCAGGTTTTGGACATAAAGGTAGGTACGAGTATGATATCTTTCACTAAATGGCGATATGCAGCGATATCTGGGTGCATAAATAAAATATGCTTACACTCACAGCCCCACACTAGGTATAAACCTGTGTCGTGGGTGCCGTTGTTCACGTTTTTTTTTTTTTTATGTAATGGAAGTGGTAAACAAGCATGCAGTTCACATCGATGTGCGTTACCACTCCTGAGGCCTAAGGTCTTATGTCTCTGTGCCGGAAATTACAGGGCCGTACATTACCACCTGACCGGAACACGATAGTGTTGAACACTACCATTTAGCGGCAAGTATATAAGGTAATGCGGTGGTGCCTACGCCCGCGAGCTCCGTCACTGGAGCTCTACCACCAGTAAAAACATACAACAAAAACATACAACACGTACAACAAATACACAAATACACAAACACCCAGACCCGAAAGAAATATCTGTAGGCCATACAAATATTTATCCCGGTGCGGGGATTGAACCCGCGACCTTCGAATCTAACGGTCATCTCACACCGCTGGACTAACCGGGTCGTCGCATATTACCGGTGTTTTGGTACAAATGCCATTTCCAACCATAACAGAAGTGACACATGATGCATCTAACATTATTACTACCTTTGTAAACAGACCGCGTGTTAACCAAACTACGCGTGCACATACTACCACGTCATATTTCTTTATTTATTTATACGCTAAATTACAGACCAATACGGTACTGCAATTAAACAAAACAAAATAATAATAGTAAAGAAAAAATATGTATCGTTCGACAAACCGTCTTAGTCTAGTTATCGAAGATTCGTCACAATTTATGAGACTAGAAAAGTGCAATGGTAGTGTTCAACAATAATGTATCTGGTTGCATATTACCGGTATTTTGGCACAAAAACCATTTCCAAGCATGACAAAATCGACATTTATCATGCATCAAACATTGTTTCCTACACAAAAGAGAGCGCATATCATCGGACTATAAACCATGAACTATATCGTTTAATGAAACTATCTAAGGCGAGTTATCGAAGATTCGCACACTCTCAGGTCTTTTGTGAGGTAATGACTTTCACAATATCCATGAGACTAGAAATGTAAAAGATCAGAGCCTGTATCGGTTCTTTTTTCTCTGATATTGTACTTATCCTTTCGGGTAACGAGATTTCTGTGTCTAAAAGAAAAGCTGTTTTACGAGTGTTTGCTTTCTAACGTATCGTTGCGGATATGAAAATCGTTTATTAACTTTCACGAAAAGGTATCATGTTTTAAATATAAAGGTATAATAACTTCACGGCCGTAATCCCCAAAGGCACAGGTAAACGAATGCATTCAAGTAAACACCCACGATTCGCCGGTTACGTTTTTGACCCATGTAACAGTTGGCGAGCCTGTTGACATCTCCGGGCACATTACCAAACTTCGAGGTACTGGGAAATTTCCAGAAAATGGAAAAATCCCAATAGAACCAGAGCTAAAGGATGTTTATAATATTATAGTTATATAGTTATACGCTAACACCATATAAATATATAGTGTAAGCGTATAACTATATAATTTATTTTTTATTTATATATATTATATCATTGTCCAAATCTAATGCATTTTTCCACACAACCCAATGGTTGACATGTAGAAAACGTCTAGGGGCATTGAGTCCGCCATTTTTATATTTTATACGTATAAAAGTATAAATAAATAAATTAATATCTGCTTGCAATTTACCGGTACTTTGACAGAAAACCCAACCATCAAATCCTACCACCAAATCAACCACCAAATGTGAAAGAACTGACATATTATCATCATGAATCTAACATTATAACCGCTTACCCAAACAGGTCGCAATGTTTACCGAACTATGTCCACATAAACCACGAAATATATCAATAAACCATATATAGGCAGGTTATCGAAGATTCACACTCACTAAGCTCCTTTGTGAGGCAATAAGGGTCACAATTTACATGAGCCTAGAAAAGTAAAAGATCAGAACCTATATCGCGTCCGAACATGAAGGTAACTTAACTAACCTAACCTTCATGTTCTTGTTATCTAAATATCTTTTGGATAACGAGAATTTCATGTTCAAAGAAAGTTTGCATATACCCCTTCCAGCGCATCGTTGCAAATATAAACAAGATTATGAATTTACTCGAAATTTTATCATATTCTTATATTTTACTTGTCTGCCACTTAAGTACGGTATGTACTATCCTCAACAAATGGCAGAATAACATACACTGCATCTACATACGTATACAAAAATCAATTGCTGTTCGTTAGTCTCGTTAAAACTCGAGAGAAAATGTGAAGGAAATGAAGGGAAATAGTAAAAACCACAATTTCATTTTTCCATACAAATAGTTCGTATCTATCAAACATTATTTCATTCTGAGGCAATACGAAGTTTGCCGGATCAGCTAGTTACCTATAAATACAGCGCGCTCACATACCGCTTCGTTGCCATATAGGACCCCTCTGGGAGGTGTATTATTCCTCGAAAATACACTTTCCTCAGAAATATTTTTCGAGAATATTTAATTTCATTCCTGTGAGTTTCTTTGTTCCTTTCATTATCTACGAGGAATAGTTCTTGGTGATGTCACCTATCACCAATACTACACATATGCATGTTACCGTGTTCTTAGAAATACCGTCAACAGCATTCTCTTTTTTACTGGTGGTAGTCAAGTGACGGAGCTCGCGGGCGTAGGCACCACCGCACTACCTAATATACTTGCCGCTAAATGGTAGTGTTCAGCACTATCGTGTTCCGGTCAGGTGGTAATGTACGACCCTGTAATTTCCGACACAGAGGCATAACACCTTAGGTCTCAGGAGTTGTAACGCATCTGCATTTTGACCTCTTTGTGTGGGTGTCTATAGGCTGCAGTCATCACTTAACATCAATGTGAACTGCGTGCTTGTTTGCCAAGTCCATTACATAAAAAATATGGTTGTGCATCATAAGACGGAGTATGCCATTAGAACTTCAATATCAACATTTATGTATTCTATAACAGACGTAGTAAATGGACAGACAGACACAATAAAATACTCAAAGAAGCTTGGCGAATCGCCGGGATCTTCAGGCAAATAATGTTACCAAGGACTGTTCTCGTGACATCTAATAAATATGAAGCTTTATATTATTCACTTTTAGAAACAAGATTTATTACTACGAATTTGGTTGGGGTTTGTTAGAAAGTGTTGTAGTGAAGGGGTGAAAAACGCATAAACGTGATTTGTAGATCTGTTAAATCTATTGTAAATTGATTTTTTTTTTTTTTTTATGTAATGGAAGTGGCAAACAAGCATGCAGTTCACATTGATGTTAAGTGATGACTGCAGCCTATAGACACCCACATGAAGGCCAAGGCCAAAATGCAGATGCGTTACCACCCCTGAGGCATAAGGTGTTTTGCCTCTGTGCCGGAAATTACAGGGCTGTACATTACCACCTGACCGGAACACGATAGTGCTGAACACTACCATTTAGCGGCAAGTAAATTAGGTAATGCGGTGGTGCCTACGCCCGCGAGCTCCGTCACTGGAGCTCTACCACCAGTAAAATTAATTTCATGCCTCTATATTAACACGTTCGTTTTCTTTAGACTGTGCCTCTATTTTGTGCCTTGGTGGCGTAGTGCACACATTCGTAGCAGGCCACTAGTCTATGGCGTCGTAGTACTTACTCGTAGCAGTTGTACCAAAAACTGCTACGCTGAAATCCCGATTTCGATCTCTTGATTAAATACTAAGCCCGGGTTGCACCACGACTTTTGTTAAAGTTAAAGTTATTGTAACATTTCACATCCTGCTCAGACTTTAACAGATTTCTTTAAGTTAAAAAAGGATGTGAAATGTTACAATAACTTAAACAAAAGTCGTGGTGCAACCCAGGCTAACTGGTTGAGGTCCTGTGATGGCGTTCGAAGGTGTAGGCACCATCATAATACCTAATCTACTGGAATGATAGTATTAAGCGCTAACGTGTTCCGCTCAGGTAATGCACAGCCCCATAATTTCTGCTAGGGGCATGACAGCTTAGGACTCAACAACGGCAATTCATAAATATTGAAATTTCTGGTTTAACAGTATTACAACAGTCTAAAGAACGTATCTAATAATTACTTGTACTGAGGTATTACTCTCCATTGTGTATTAACATCAATATCAACATACAGTGTTGGTACACGAGATAAATCCATAAAAACAGTTTTATTGCCGTAACGTCTGAATTTCTAAAACTGCCTCAGTAGCGTAGTGGTAGCAGGCCACTACTATTACGCTGGAGGTCCTGGGTTCGATTCCCGGGTAGGGGGATATTAGAGATAACGGTTTAAAATCCTTTATCTCTGCTTCTATTGGGATTTTTCCATTTTCTGGAAGTTTCCCAGTACCCCGGAGTTTGGTAATGTGCCCGGAGATGGCAACAGGTTCGCCACTGTTACATGGGCCAAAACGTAACCGGCGAGTCGTGGGTGTTTGCATGTATGATTGAATGCATGCATTTACCTCTGCCTACCCCTTCGGGGATTACAGGCGTGAAGTTACGTTTGAATTTCTAACAACAACCGTTTAGTTGATCTATCTAATTATTTGACTCTAACGAAAATTGGCACTTTAAAGCTTAATAAGTCACGAACAGTTAACTAAATCGAAAAATGATTTTAGCACACCCCTAACATTTTTGAATGACCTATTCAACAATATATAGAAAACATAAAATAAAAAAAATATTTGCGCGTAACATGTAGGGGAGGGATCCTAAATAATATTATATTTCATGATTTTATTCTACCACTTTGTTGGCGTAATTAAGATGTATAACATCTGCCACATTTCAAGTCTCTAGTACCAATAGTTTTTGCGATAAACCGCGGACAGACAAACAGACAGACAGACGGACATGGCGAAACTATAAGGGTTCCTTGTTTACTACGGAACCCTAAAAAGCGCTTGCCATTTGGAAATAGGCTCAGTCAGTCATATCCGTCTCTAAAAGGATAACGATTGCATGTACCTACTGGCAGAAATGTATGCATATGCATTCCAATTAAAAAATTTACACTCGTCAGAGGTGCCGAATTTGAGAAATAGGAACTTTACTTCAATTATATTTATATTGACGAGGTCTATGATTGATTCAATATCAATACTTTATGCTAAATCGTAAACGTTACCGCAGATATAAAACTCTTTTTCCATAATACAAAATATATTCCACATAAAGTAATATAAAACGAATTCCCATAAGGACCATACCATGAGCAATGAAGGGAAATAGAAATCAATGGATCAGACGTCTCGAAAGAGGCTTCGGGGCATAAAGAAAATATGAAATTTTCTTTATTGTTCACGCATTTTTATTTTCTTCGAATGTTGGTATAGGGATTTAAATTCCAAATTTGATTCTAATGTATAGGACTGTATTGTATAATAAATTACGTAATGTAATTTATGTATATTGAAATGTTTTCTTTTTTCATATTTCATACAATGTTTTCTTGATAATACTCCGGTTAAACTAAAATCTTATAAGAAGAGAAGGGTCAAGGTTACGCAGACAGCAATAGAGAGAGTGCTGCGAGTTATGCAGAGATATGCTCGGAGTTTCTCTGCAAGATAGAAATCAATAGTTCTCATGGATACATGAATACCAAAGTACATAGCTCACCGAATATGACACTCAAGTGGCAATGGGTAGGGCACATGAAGGCTCGAAGAACCGACGGTCATTAAAGCAGAAGAGTTCTCAAATGGCGACCGCGTATCGAAAGTCGAAGTATAAACCCCACGAGGTGGACCGACGTACTGGTGAAGGTTGCTGGTAATTGCTGGATGAAGGCGGCCCAGGTCCGTTCCTTGTGGCAATCTTTAAGGGGCTTTTGTCCAGTAGTGGGCGTCTCTCGGCTGAAATGATGAACTTGAGTGATGAATATGTCATATATTATTTATATTATTTTAAGGATTTACTTAGACAAATATTTATCTTAGTGTACATAGTACCTTTTTTTTTTTTTAATACTCGTAATTTGAAAGGATCCAAATCGCTGTTAGAGTTATCCTCGGTAACTTGATTGATTCTATTCTATTCGTCTGTTTCTTTGTCTGATTTCGTCTTTTGAAATAAAATTTATTGTGCGCAATATCTGCAGATGAGCTCAGTACTGATTTCTGGGGTTGTATTTTTCCGGAGATTTTGGGAGGCGAGTCGTATGTCTCAGAAATAGTGACCGGTGTTTAGTTTATAAATCGTTTTAAATGTTTAAATTTACCGGTACGTGTTTTTTTTGCTAATAGATAATTGCGTCTGTTGTTTATTATAATTCAATTTGTAATTAAACATTTAATTGAGTTTAAAAAGCCGTTTTGTATACAATTTTTAAACAGATAAAAAGTTTATCAATCAGAAGCTGTGCTTTTCAAATCTGACGTATCATTTGGGAGATTCATCAATCAGAACAATCTTCCAACATATTTCATAACATTTAAATGTTTCGGTGCCATAAAAAGAATTAAACATACATATAAAAATGTGTGCTCTCCACGTAATGAACTTAAAATTTTATACGAATTTTTATCCCAAGCTTGGCTATATAAAATGAATTTACCCATTCGGTCCGTATTAAACAAGCATCCACATATGTATTAATTATCTCTCATTCAGGGGCTCTTGCAAAATGGGAGCGATTTCATTTCGCGCCCACATGGGTTGCGTTTACCAAATTAAGTAAATTTTCAACTCGATTCTGAAAAAAGTGTGTGGAGTACATAACGCGTTCAGCGTTTATCTGTTTCTCTGATGCTGTTTTTAGGGTTCCGTAGTAAACAAAAAACCCTTATAGTTTCGCCATGTGCGTCTGTTTGTCAAAAACTATTGGTACTAGAGACTTGAAATTTAGCACAAATATGTATACACCTTAATCACGCCGACAAAGTGGTAGAATAAAAACATGAAAAATAAAATTAATAAGGGTACCTCCCCTGCATCTAACGAACGGATTATTTTTCGGTTTCTATATAGCGTGGGGTATCGTTGGATAGGTCTTTCAAAAACGTTAGAGGTGTGCTAACATCATTTTTGGATTTAGTTAACTGTTCGTGACTTGTTGTTGACCAAATGTTATACTCGAAATTTTTTTACAACTCTTTTTTTCATTACATTAATCAAACCTAAAAACTACAGAACCCTACACTGCGCGTGGCCCGACAAGCACTTGACCGATTTTTTTATGTAGCAATGGTGGCAAACATGCATGTAGGTCATTTAGATGGTTAATGATGATAGGCTGTAGAGCCTAGATACAAAAACCAGAGGTCAAAATGCAAATGCGTTGCCACCCCGCAGACCTTAGTTGTTATGACTCTGTGATAGTTATTACGTGTCCATACATTTACCATCTTAGCCAGCCTATAGACACCCACACAAAAACGAAGCTCAAAATGCAGGTGCGTTACCACTACTGAGGCCTAAGGTTGTGCTGTGCCGGAGATTACAGGGCCATACATTACCACCTGACCGGAACACGATAGCGCTGAACACTACCGTTTGGCGGCGGATAGATTAGACAATGAGGTGGTGCTTACGCCCTCTCGCTCCTACACTAGGACTTTACCACAAGTGAATTGCCTTAAATTATTTGTTATTCATTATTTCTAGTGAAAATATTCATTGCTTAAATAGAACGTTTCAAATTCAGATTATATACAACGTGTAACATGATTAAATGTACAACCCGTAACTAGTTTGTTCAGAATCGATAACTGAATCGCTTTTAGGCATTTTTTAATATATGTTATATTTTATCCCAAAATTACTAGAATTAAGTAAAATATAGTCACCCATCTGGTGAAAAGTCAAAACAGACGAAAATGAGATTTAACGTCTATCCAAAATAAAATGCTAGTCTCCACATGTTCATTAGAACTCGTTGAGTCGTGCATTTTTTATAAATAATCAATTAAAAAATAAAATAGTGAAAATTAATCTTATAACTAACGAGTGTTAAATAGGGGTGTGCAGGTCACGCTACATTACATTGTGACAGTGTGCGTGTGTGAGTAGGTCTGTGTTTTATGTGCGGCCGTACGTAATGCAGTAGGGTAGTATGCGTAGGGTGTGCATACTATTGATACAAATTGAGGACAACCTATTTCTTAAACAAATATTATTTAATACATAAATATGTAATTTCAGTCCATGCATTGAGATTAAAACTCGATTTTCTAATCGAGGTGTTTGAGAGTGTGCGTTATTCCCGTTACGTGTTGTATACTTTAAATAAGATTTACATTTGAAATTGATATTAAATGTAAACAATGACATAAAATTACTCCAGAAACAGAATTGCGTAATTTAATTTATATTTTATCATTTAATAAATTCCGGGTCCAAAAGTAATTATTATCAATATGAGGCACTTACTCCCTGAATCCGTGTAAGCCAAAAGAACAATGTTCGGTGGATTTTAAGATAACAAAGAATGAAAACACGGGCTGATTCAAAACAAACAGGATCGTAAACACGGAGGGAAATGAGCCGACGAAAAACCCTCTCACCTGATTCTGAATTGGACCTAATAAAATGTCTAAAAGAATGCCGAAAAACGGGATTTTCGCAAAAGTGTATCTTTTATATTTCGTATTTTGCTTTTTGTCGTCAATTTGGGCTGTTTATCTTAAACCACTATCGACATTATTTTTTTGCGTCTCTTTTGGAATAGTTAATGCTCGATCTATGGTAGAATAAAACAGAAAATTCAAAACTTAATTTTACGCCTTTAACCCGTTTATCATAAATTTGACGTCCATATTTCATAATGTATTTTTACTGGTGGTAGAGCTCTCGTGACAGAGCTCGCGGGCATAGGCACAACCGAATTACCTAATATACTTGCCGCTAAATGGTAGTGTTCAGCACTATCGTGTTCCGGTCAGGTGGTAATGTACGGCCCTGTAATTTCCGGCACAGAAGCATAACACCTTAAGCCTCAGGAGTGGTAACGCACCTGCATTTTGAGCTTGGACTTTGTGTAAGTGGCTATAGGCTGCAGTCATCACTTAACATCGATGTGAACTGCATGCTTGTTTACCACTTCCAATACATATAAAAAAAATGTGAACTTCAAGCTGAAGGTGGCAAACAACCTTCATTACATAGAACAGACAATTATCTAAATTCTGATGGGTTAAGGCCTAAATTATTTCCTTTCTTTGTTACTGATGATGGGGTCGTATGTATACATTGTTACACTTACACACGCTTCGTTAGAACTTAGAGATTTCGGCCTGACGTTTTTAATTGAGGGATTTTTCGTGAGCCGACGAGCACGTAGACATCGACCATTTCGTCACTAATTGTGAAACAAAAGAGAAAAGGTATATAGGAAGAAATTCAGTACGACTATTTGATTTTACACACCATTTACCACTGAGGGCAATTTTTTCAATTTTCAGTCCTAAGAAGCCTAAGTGCCCCGGTTTTGCACGTGCGCAATGTTACCTTCATTATTACTATCATAATTAAATAATGCGCATGTGGATGGTTGCAGAGACCCAGGAAGACCAAGACTGACCTACCATGACCAAATAGGTCGAGTTCTGTCTGATGGTGGGGTCAAAAGTCTTAGGAATCGGCGTGCATGTATGAAGAGAATGATGAAGGTAGACGAGGCACGAGAGGTTTGTCAGGACCGGGATATCTGGCGCTCTACACTCTCTGCCTACTCCGTTAGGGACCTGGCGTGAAGAGACATACATACATAATGAAATATAGCCTGTAACACTTTTTTCAAAGATTAGCCCCTAAAAACAAACAAACAATCAAAGCTACAAACTTTACCTCTTTATAATTAAAGTATAGAAGTATACCTAGATAATGCACTGGTTTCAGAAGATGTCTTAATCTGAAAGCGGCCGTGGTAAGAGTGTGAATGAACAAAATGGAAGATTGAACATTGATTGACCGAATGATTGATTTAAGGCTCTGTGGTTGATCGTCGCCGTCGGTGATGTCGGTGTCATCTGGTAGAGCTCCAGTGACGGAGCTCGCGGGCGTAGGCACCACCGCATTACCTAGATTACGTTGCGGTTTTTATGTCCTGAAATGCTAGACAGGATCCTCCCCAGTTTCCAGAAGTCAATTGACCACACTTTTACTTAATGATTATCTGACACCTATTTAAAAACGGAAACGGCTATTTGTGACCGGTGTCTTAGAGACATTCGTATTTCATTTTAAACCACATAAAGTAGCGACATAGTGGGATTAATGTTTATGTAATAATAATATTGTTAATTAGTAATTACCTAATGATGAGGGATGGATTCCCTATAAACTACTGAAAATTAAATAAATATAATTATTTCTGCCGATAATTATAATAATAATAAAAAGACGTGGAACCAAATTAAATTGATATTATATAAAAAAACCATGAAGAATTAAAATACAGAAGAAATATTAAAACGCAATGATGACAAATATTGACAAGAGTAGACACTTATAATGAAAATTAAATATATTGTAAATGGAAGAAATAATTATGGACAAACATGATAACGAGGGCTAGAGCCAGAGGAGAAGCACACACAACACCATCGGACCCGTCGCTCAGCTCCGCCTCGCAGCCGCCGGTCGCCGCGTCCACCGCGAACATCGGAACATCGCTCGCTGCAGATGCGTTGAGCTCGAGTGACGAGGACTACTTCCCGACGCCGCCACCACCACCACCGCGACGACGAGGGAGACCCCGGCTGCCGGCAAGCTTGGGACCACGGGATCAAGCGGTCCCGAATAGGGCCCCCGCTGTCGGTGGCATAGTGCCGCGCGTGCGATGGACAAGTTCTATAAATGAAAATGTCATGCGCGCGTACTTTGGGGCCACAGAGGGAGGAGTTAACCTCACGGCGTACCGAAGTCGAATGTTGTCTATGTTTCAGGTGCTTGAGCCAGCTGTTAACGTTTCCGCCCAACGACTGTTGGATGAAGTGCGCGTCAACCTGCGTGGCAACATGCTGGATGCCGCTACGCTTGATCGGCGCTTGATCGCTGCGCCGGACTCGCCTAGGACAACTGCGTCTCCGCAACTGTTACCATCGGCCGCGCCGTGTTCCGAATGCGAGGAAGACGCTGATGAGATTACAACTGTGAGTACCCACTACAGTGATAAATTAAGGAGCGCCTTGGAACATGCGCTTTCTGAGTACCGGTCCATACCGACACACCTCAGACCGCGTTTACCACGGTTGCCCATGCATAAACATAACATCGCGCCACATACATGGCTCGCGAGGGTCCTTGAAATATATAAAATAGATCCTTCCATACGAACCCTCTTGCAGACATGTATGTCGCAGTGGAGAACGGTTCTCCTCTGTCCAGCATCTCGAACGGCTCTGGGGGCCGGCGAACCTGTAAAAATCTCTAGGGGTATATTCCAAGGAGACAGAGGAGAGGAGAAGAAGAGGCTTGAGCCCATTATGGTTTTGCCTAGCACTTGAATCCTCTAAGTACATTACTATAGGCTTCGGGGCTTGGCTATCGGCTACGTAGAAATGGGCAGGCGATATCTCACTTGTTATACATGGATGACTTGAAATTGTTCGGTTCTAATAATTCGCAACTGACGGAACTACTGAAGATCACTGAAAACTTTAGTAGTGCCATCAGAATGGAATTTGGAATCGAAAAGTGTGCAGTTATGCATGTACAACGAGGACAGATAATGGAATCTGAGGGATTCCAACCCCCAGGTTCCATTCCGTTCCGCTCACTCTCCGCATCCGACACCTATAAGTACTTGGGTATGTCAGAGGCCTTAGGCATCTGCGGGGCCGAGATGAGACAGTCGTTGGAGGAGCGTTTCTTTGGCCGAGTGAGAAAAGTTCTCAAAAGTCTTTTGTCAGCAGGTCATAAGGTGCGTGCCTTCAACGGCTGGGTCATGCCGGTCCTGCTCTACTCCTTCGGCATACTCAGGTGGTCTCAGGCTGACTTAGACCCCCTAGACAGGCGAGTCCACTCTCTACTGACATCATACCGGATGCACCACCCGCGCTCGTCAGTTATGAGATTGTACATCCCGCGGCATTGGTCGCCTGACAAAAGTACTGAAAAGTCTTTTGTCGGGTGATAATAAGGTGCGTGCCTTCAACGGTTGGGTCATGCCGGTCTTAATGTACTCTTTCGGCATTCTCAAGTGGACTCAGACCGACCTGGAATCCCTTGACAGGCAAGTCCGCTCTTTGCTGACGGCATACCGGATGCATCACCCACGGTCGTCGGTCATGAGACTGTACATCCCGCGGAAGTGTGGAGGTCGAGGCTTTCTTAGTGCCAAGACTTTACACAACCGTGAGGTGTGCAGCCTAAGACAGTTTTACCGCCGACGGGGATATGCATAAGGATATGGTGGCAGTTGACAGTGGACTCACCCCTCTCTCTTTGGCTAAAGAGAACTGGCGCAAACCTGAGGTGCTCACGACCAGTGACCACAGGAGTGTGTGGCAGGGCAAGGAGCTACATGGACGTTTTTACCGGGCCCTTCATGGGCCTGATGTTGACACATTAGCTTCCGTGACCTGGCTACGGTTCGGCGACCTATTTGGGGAAACCGAGGGTTTTGTCTGTACAATTATGGACGAAGTGGTAATGACCAATAACTACCGGAGATTTATCCTGATAGATGGAACGGTCGACATATGTCGGGCATGCCACCGACCGGGTGAATCTATCAGGCATATTGTGTCCAGCTGTTCAAGTCTTGCCAACGGCGAATATTTGCACAGACACAACCAAGTAGCCAGGATTATCCACCAGCAACTTGCCTTGCGATACGGTCTTGTGGCCATGGACACAATATGCCTGATAGATTGCCATGCCATACTACAGGTATGTGCCCGACCCAGTTCTCGAGAACGACCATGCCACAATGTATTGGGACCGGTCTATCATCACTGACAGAACTATTGTAGCCAATAAGCCTGATATAGTGGTAATAGACCGCTCGGAGCGCCGCGCAATGATCATCGATATCACCGTCCCTCATGATGGGAATCTCGTGAAGGCCGAAAAAGACAAGGAAATCAAATATCTTGATCTGGCTCACGAGATTGTCGCCATGTGGGATGTGGATTCGGCCATCATTGTGCCGATAGTCGTCACGGTCAACGGATTGATAGCAAAGAGCCTCGACCAACATCTCAAGAGGCTCAAGTTAGGAAGTTGGATCAAGGGTCTGATACAGAAGGCGGCACTTCTCGGCACGGCACGTATAGTGAGGAGGTTCTTGTCTCTGTGACCCTAACCAACGACAGCTTGGACCCTGTTCCCGCTGCCGGTGGCGCACTATTTTTTTATTTTTATATATATATATATATATATTTTAAACTTATGTATGTAAAACAATACTAAATAAGATGAAGAATAAATGAGTGAAATAATAATAATAATAAGGGGGAAGAGCAGCTTGTGGCGAGCTGTTGGTGAGTAGCGACACCACCTCCTACCATCATCTTGAGTTCCTCCGAGAGAACTGTGCTCCGCCTCGTCCGCCAAACAGAGATGCGGCCGGACAGAGCATCAGGTCTCTCACCTCTGGCTTGCCTTCATTGGCCGGTCAGAGTGGGGCGCTAGAGGTATGGCATTTGCAGAAATTTAGATAATAGGCTGTTGTCTAAATTTCTGCAAGAGCCATACACTCGGGGGTGGAAGTGTCTAAAGGCATAATAGCGCGGAAGCCCGCTCCGAGCTCGAGATTACTCGCTCGTGATGGCGAAACCGGGGCCACACCTCTCGACACCCCCAGCCTCTCTCAACAGTGTCGCCCTCCGTCGACCATCGGGTTGGCTGTTTGGGGGGCCCACCAAGGAGAGGCGAGTCACCACCTGCCTAAAGTAGGATTCGATAATGTGAGATGTTGAATATAGGCAGGTGCCGGATCTCACTCCATAGGCCCAGCCAGCTAGTCCCCCCAGTTCACCCACATAGCCCAAAGTTTGACGAATCACTTATCATTACAATAGTCTCATTATATTCTGCGGGGTCTGTCTGTGCCTGTATTAACTATTGATGCAGTCAGAGAGAGGTCCCGCCGAATATAACCCATTACAAAGTAGATCAAAATTCTCGAAAGGGCCTCTACGTGTTGGACCCCCCATGTCCCCGCGCAAGCCTGACAAAGGTCCGGGGTTCAAATTGGACCCCGTGCTGACGAGAGACATAATAATAATAATAACGGCACGCATAGTGAGGAGGATCCTGTCTCTGTGTCCCTAACCATCGGCAGCTTGGACCCTGCTCCCGCTGTCGGCGGCACACTATTTTTTTAATTTTGTACATATATTTGTTTATTTTTATACTTATTTATGTAAAAAATTATTTGATAAGTAAAAAAAATAAATAAGTGAAATAATAATAATAATACGCTTACACTCACAGCCCCACAGTAGGTATAAACCTGTGTCGTGGGTGCCGTTGTACACATACAACACGTACACAAACACCCAGACCCGAAACAAATATCTATATACAAATATTTGGCCCGGTGCGGGGATCGAACCCGCGACCCTTCGAATCAAACGGTCATCTCACACCGCTGGACTAACCGGGTCGTCTTATTAACCATATAATATATATATTTAATTAACCTTGCATAGATGTTGACAGAATTTTATTCAGCTACATTTTTACTCAATTATTGTTTTTTTTACATAGAGCAGTGTATAATTAATAAATTGTTCCTTTTTTTATAAAAATAAACCATTTTCAGATATTTTGAGTAGGTAAAGCAAAACTTCTGAATTTAATTGTAATACCTACCAAAAATAAAATTTACGCAAATGGTGTCCGTCTAAATCAAATTTACTCGTAACAATATAAAAACCTAACAAGTTAGGTATTTAAAGATATATACTTAAGCACCTATTTAATATTTGTAATGTTAATAACATTACACGTAAATAACTTATTGATATCTTCACGAATATAAATAAATGAAAAACGCATTAGTATTGATAATAAAAATCCTAAGAATATTATTTGTAGTCAATTAGATATGTAAGTAATTCAATCAATGAATTACTAAACATCAATAATTTAATGGTATCACCAATAAAAATAATTTCCATGTATGTTAAAGAAGGAAGACAATCATAATTAGAAACTTAATTTTATTATAAGGCGATTATTCCGCGCGGTTACCGCCAAGAAAATATCTCTTCAAAGTTTGTACTTACCGATCATTCTATGGCGCAAATGACTTAGGCAAACCTCACTGGTTATATAATAGTTTCAAAGTTTCTATCACTTCTTAATTCCAAAACAACTAATATGATACTCAACAAAAAACCATACAAACATTATCCGGCACCTAATATTAATTAGGTATCGGGTTCTCATACAAAATAAAGGAAACGTAGCGGTGCCCGGCTTGCTAAGGCATCCGACCTAGAGCAGCCTACGCGGCGAATATCCCGATGCGACTGGCACGTACCCGGGGGATAGCTTTTCATACACCGATTTCTCATTTTCCATGAAAGCTCAGGACCGTTGTTTCCCCCGCTTTTGATGATGTGTAACAGTGCCATCTGTCGTTAAGGAAATGTATTAGCTCTGTATTGTAATGCACGCCATCTATACAATGATGCAAGTATTATGATAAGACCAGATTTACAGAAACACTTTAGTTTTGCCGTTTCGTAGTGTACATGATAGATGTCATGGATAACGTATTTAATTATGATTCGTAAAATAAAAAAAGGACACGCTTAGAAAGTTCCTACACTTTAACAATATTATTTTTATTTTCATTTAATGACATGAAATTACCCACAGTCCACCCGAACATCAAGTGAATACTACAGAAATAAAGACACATACTAACTTAAAAATGGGAAGCTACCTAATTTTTATTTCGTCTAAGTATCTATAATAGGTTAGGAATCCACCACCACCACTGCAGAATCATTTCGTTCATCCAGATATGCTGCAAACCTAACTTTTACGCATATTTATAATCTAGAGAATCATTAGGTTGCGTATCAAAATTTGTCCGCAAGTATTTTATAATTAAATTATTTTATCTTTAACAGCCATCAACTCTTATTTCCGGCCGATTAAATTTGGCTTCCGTATATCTTATATATGAGAAAAAAAATGATTTTGATAATCTATACAAATTAATAAAATTGGAGTGTCTGTTTGTAATATAAAAATAACCGCTTTTTACTAAATGTATATGTATGTATACACGGTACATATACCAAAACAACATTTTTTAAAATTTTTGTCTGTCTGTCTGTCTGTTTGGCGTGGCAAATCTTGAGAACGGCTGGGCCGATTTTGCCGGCACTTTCACTTGCAGATAGCTGATGTAATGAGGAGTAACTTAGGCTAATTTTATACTAGCTGCACCCCTGGCTTCGTCCGGGTAGATACTGAACAATCATATTTTTCTCTCCTGATTACCTTAAAAACAAATTTCAAATCCTGGGCAACGTTCATGATCTTGGTCTTCGCTCTTCTGAAAATCTTACACTTAGTATTCCATCTCACCGAACAGGTTTCATGTCCAATTCTTTCACTATTTCGGCAATAAAGCTCTGGAACGCACTCCCCGTGGACAGTAGGAAAACTTGTAATAAAATAATTTTTAAAAGAAAGCTTCGTGATCATTACCTGAGGATGCTTTGAGTTATTAATACTTTCCTAACAGCTATCTTCTGCAGTACCTTATATATTATGTATTATTTATATGTAGTAGTATATAATATAACTTATATTATGTATTAGAATATTATAGTAGTATATGCCTATATATTTATGTACCTGTATATATATTTTAAAATTAAAACTATTTTTATTTTTTTTTGTTTTGTTCTTTTTTCTTGAATGCTTTGCACCATATTTGTTTTCTTTAAAACCCAAAGGTTGACTGGCAGAGAATGCTATATAGCATTAAGTCCGCCTCATGTAACAATTTTCTTGTGCACATGAAAGAATAAATAAATAAATAAATATTTTTTTTCTCACGAGGACGAAATCGCGGGCACAGCTAGTTTAAAATATATGAAGATAAAAGTAGCCTAAGTTACTCCTTATTACATCAGCTACCTACCCGTGGAAGACCCGTCAAAGTCGGATACACTCCAATTCTACTTATTTGTATGTATGTATGTATGGAGATAAAAGTAACCTAAGTTAATACTTATCACATCTGCCAGTGAAAGTCCCGTCAAAATCGGTCCAGCCGTTCCCAAGATTAGCCCCGCCAAACAGGCAGACAGACAGACAGACAGACAAAATTGTAAAAAATGTTGTTTTGGTATATGTACCGTGTATACATACATATGAATTTAGTAAAAAGCGGTTATTTTAATATTACAAACAGACACTCCAATTTTATTTATTTGTATAGATGGCACAGCATTTTGATATGATTTCCTTCCATAAATTTATCATTTTTAATTATGTCTTACGTACAATTATATTTCTTTATGTAGAAGAATTAACAACCAAACCACGTGCTTTTTTCTCTCCATTTACTGCGATCCAGGGAAATTCATTGTATGTAGGGTTACTAAGAGAACCCCAACATCTGCACTCAGTTAATCTTTCCCTAATGTCCATTTACAGTTTAATTACGATCGGTTTCCTTTACGAAGACCCCACAAAATTCACGAGATCACTAACCTACATTTAAGATACTTGTAAGTATTATAAAATCGGTATTCGGCAAGTAACTTTTTATATGAGAGAAATATGAAAACGACAGATCGTGCCCCAGCATTTACAAGAACAATAAATTGATTAAAAAACGTTTCATGAATTATAAGCTCAATGGTTTTTTTTTTAAGTTGTAAAAGTTGAGGTTTTTAATAATTAAAATAAAAGTAAAAGGTAACACCAGTTCTATTTTCACGTCTTTTCCTGTTATAATATGGCGACTATTAACGTTGCTTTACACGCAAATATATCAGAATGAATACGATTTTGGTGGAAAAAAAATGCATAAAAATCGATTAAGTGATTTATATCGCAGTTATCGAACTTTTTATTCATAATTTTTATATCATACGTAACTCACGCCTGTAATCCCCGAAGGGGTAGGCAGAGGTAAATGCATGCATTCAATCATACATGCAAACACCCACGACTCGCCGGTTACGTTTTGGCCCATGTAACAGGTGGCGAACCTGTTGCCATCTCCGGGCACATTACCAAACTCCGAGGTACTGGGAAACTTCCAGAAAATGGAAATATCCCAATAGAAGCAGAGATAAAGGATTTTAAACCGTTATCTCTGATAGTCCCCAACCCGGGAATCGAACCCAGGACCTCCAGCGTAATAGTAGTGGCCTGCTACCACTACGCTACTGAGGCAGTTATATCATAAACGAGGAAAATATCTATTTACATTAAAATATTTTATTTAAAACACTTCTGGCTTCGTGTAATTTGGGACTGTGTAAGCTCGCGTCCGTTTATCCGTCATCTGTCAAAAAGTCAAAATTGCAAATCAAAAATGTCGACACGTAACGTCACTTCATTTCTGGTGTTTGAGTTGTATGTGCGCGCGCTTACCGTCTATTTTCTTTTCTTTACGTTGGCTATTCCGAACAGATTTGTTCCTGCCTACCTGACCAACTTCGTCACATTTAGTCGAAGATTTTTTGATTGCAGTGGCTTTAATTAATCGCTGTCATCCACTAATACAAGACCGACCAGATGCTTCGGCAATTGTTTCACGTGCCTTACATTAATTAAACATTTAGCTCAATTTGTTCAACATTATAATTTAAATAGACGCAAAACAATGTTTTCCAGAATTGATGGAAACCTACCACAACTATTCAATGGGAAGGCTTGAAATAGTGCTAGATGAATGTTAGGAGACTACCGGTATAATATACCTAACCTACTATACTATAATATACCTAACCTACCTAATAATATTTAGGTAGATGGAGGTACCTTACCTACCTAGGAATGTAGGGATTATAAATAATTCATAGGATAGGGAGTCTTTAAGTGCCTATCGCTTAAGAGGTAAAGGCACAACCGTGAAGTTATTTGGTATGTTTATGAAAACATTAAATTGTATCCTGGCTTAAAATAATTACCATATGTATTACTATGGTCTTATAGGCATCTCCCAGTTAGAGAACACAGGTACCGAATACCATTAAATGGACATTAGTTCGATGGAATAGATTAAGTAGGTATGGACCTTTATAAAAAAAGATTAGATGTGTCATAAATCGATATGGTACAATCGAATTATAATCGGTAAACCATTACTGTTTTTTTAGATTTACTCAGAAACTACAAGTTTTAGACGAGTTTGTATAAGTATACAATTAGTAGTGTTAAAATAACAACAAAATGATATATTTGTCATGCTTGTAAACGATTATCGAAAGTGGGGAAAAATTGTATGCAATATCCGTCGTTGTCATTTCCTTGTGGCAGAGCTCCAGTGATGGAGCACGCGTTCTTAGTCACCGCATAACCTAAGCTTATTGCCGCTAAAGTGTTTCATTGTACGAACACACTTAAAATTTTGCTTTAAAGTGTGTAGGTAGGTAGGTAGCTGGCGAAAACACTTCAAGGCAAATGTTAAGCGGTACGGAACTGACAAGGTAATGGCAACCCTTGATACGTCCCACTGCTGGGCACGAGTCTCTCCCCTTCTTGTGAGAAGGCCTGGAGCTTACTCGCTGCTCCACTGCTGGTTGATGGAGATACGGGTTAGTGGCCAACCCACCGTCTGATGTTTTTAAACCGCCCATAAGGCCTCCGACAAGGTTTAACAACTGCTGTCTATCGATAGCAACCGGTAACGACGGCTTAACGTGCCCTCCGAAGCACGAAAACGCGCATTTTAATGTGCCACTAGCGGTCACCCATCAAACACCCGACCGCGCCCGTATCGCTTAACCGAGTAGATCGCTTCCGATCTACACCAGCCGCCGGGCCATGCGCGCTTCAACTGACAAGACAACGTCATAATCGAAAGCATTAGAGTTAGGCAGTCAGTCCCCCGGTAGGTATAATGTATTTCAGTCGCAACAAAACACGAGCAAATATTGTAGAATGCCTCATCCGAGGAACCTTGGCCAAATTAAAAAGTGCTTTTATTTAAATAAAAAAAAAAGGATTTTCTTTTGTGACGAAGCTTGCGTTCGTAGTCACCGCATAACCTAAGCTTATTGAAATGAAATGAAATTTATTTGACGTTAACATATGTAGTACAATTTTTGGAATAGGTACATATTTTAGGGCAAATTGACATATAGGTGCATAATAGTTAAATTATGGGCATAGTATCATTCTTCTTGCTAGGCTATTTGTTACAATAGTCTGTGTTAAGAAGAAGAGTACCGCCCCCCGGGTGGGTATAGCATGCAATTAAATTCGATGAGGCATTTACTTAATTATAGTAATTGCTAATGCGTAGGTAGGTAGGTACTACATTCACATGACAAATTAGAATGATATTAAGGATATTTGATCATATAACTAATTATTTTTAATTATTATAAACACTAAATGTAAGTATATGTGCGTGTGCGAGTGTGTTTGTGAGTGAGTGAGTGTATGTGAGAGAGTGAGTTTTGTGTGCGTGTGCGAGTGTGTGTGTGTATGTGTAAGTGTGTGTCAGTTTTGACGCTAAAGTACTCTAAACCAAAATTTAAAGTGTGTACCTACAGACGAAATCACTGTCAGGCAAATGTTAGGCGGTACGGAACAACGTGTTTTTTCTTTGTTTTTTGTTTAACAACGTGGGTCATCGTTTCCACTGGAGTACATGAAGACCCACGAATAATGTATAGCGTGGCGTGGTACGGTGCACGGAGGCTACACACGTTGAAAGCGTTGAGCTATGTATCCGCCTATTCGAGCTAGCCACGCATGTGTCAATGACGTCAATTCATGTGTACCTTCTTCGTGGGTTGCAGTGGATACTACCACATACAATTTCATATAAAGCGAAGCCTAATACACGTGCGCAGCCACTCCGCGCGTTGCGGTGGGCCCGCGCCTTAACAGTAAGGCGGCCGGTCCCCTGGTACAGAAGCTGCGTTGTGTCGTCGATACCTGGTACCTATAATGTATTTCTGTCGCAACAAAACACGAGCAAATATCGTAGCCTGCCTCATCCGAGGAACCTTGGCCATATTAAAAAGTGCTTTATAAGGAAAATTTAATTCGTTAATGTGACAAATGTTTATTGCCTTATAGGGAAGGAAATACGTAATTAAGTACTGATAACGTTTCATGTGTGACGCAGCAGAAGTACGCTTGATATGAATGTTTAATATTCCTGTAGAAAATAATCTGCGAGCTGCGAATAAGTAATTCTATAGAAGTTTTTTTTATGTAATGGAAGTGGCAAACAAGCAATCAGTTCATATTGATGTTAAGTGATGACTGCAGCCTAAAGACACCAACACAAAGACCAAGGTCAAAATGCAGATGCGTTACCACTCCTGAGGCCTAAGGTGTTATGCCTCTGTGCCGGAAATTACAGGGCCGTACATTACCACCTGACCGGAACACAATAGTGCTGAACACTACCATTTAGCGGCAAGTATATTAGGTAATGCGGTGGTGCCTACGCCCGCGAGCTCCGACACTGGAGCTCTACCACCAGTAAAAGTATAATCAAATTCACTGGTGGTAGAGTTCCAGTGAAGGAGCACGATGGCGTAGGCACCACTGCATTACCTAATTTATCTGCGGCTAAATGGTAGTGTTCAGGACTATCGTGTTCCGGTAGGATAGTTATGTATGGCCCCGTAATAACGTTCACAGAGACATAATAACTAATCAGGGGTGGCTACTCATCTGCATTTTGACCTTTGGTCTTTGTGTGGGTGTCTATGGGCTGCAGTCATCACTTAACATCAATGTGAACTGCATGCTTGTTTGCACACAAAAAGTGGCACCACAAGTTTGACAATTAACATCCTAAAAGTAAAGTTATTTGTCAAAAGTTGTTAATATTTCGTCGCTAAGGGCGTTATTATTCATATAATTAAGATTACAGTACACGCCAAGAATTATTGTACACCGAGCTTAGGAAAATGACAATCGGCTAGTTTCGACTTCGTGGAGCGTCGTCTCTGTTGCACACTGCCTACGTAAGCACTGATAGTCCGGAATTGGTTAAAACTTGATCAAAATAACCAAAAAAGAGAAGAGAGTAAAAAAAGAGAACCAAAGTAACCGACATAGCCCACCGAATAGCGAAACTGAAGTGGCAGTGGGCAGGGCACGTAGCTCGCAGAACTGACGGCCGTTGGGGCAGAAGAGTTCTGGAGTGGCGACCGCGTACCGGAAGACGAAGCGTAGGACCGACGACCTAGTGATGGTCGTGGACAATCGCTGGATGAGGGCAGCCCAGGACCGTTCGTTGTGGCATTCTTTGAGGGAAGCCTTTGTTCAGCAGTGGACGTCTTTTGGCTGAAATGATGATCAAAATGGTCTAAAATGGGCGACCAACGTCACATACGTAGTTTGCGAAAGAGATAACGCTCTATAGGGCCGAAATTAGCCGAAGTCTCTTTCCTTAGGTCGATGTGCAATATTTCTTGCTATGCTGGTATCAGTAGTAGGTAGTTGTCATTGTTAAAACCATAGCAACAAGCCGTGGTCAGAAAATATGTAATAATGCTGGTCTTCTGACTTTTTTTATTGTGCTTTGTATGAGAGTTACACTTCTAAAGAATTACAGAGAATTACTTATTCGTAGTCTGCGAGTATATTTTTAAATATGACGAACATTGACAATTGAGGCATTAGACAAAGTAAGTTGAAATAATGTAGTTGTCTCGCAACACCTACTGTAAACGCAGGAAATACTGCAATGGTGGTACTTTTTAGGCAGTACTTTTAGGGTTCCGTAGTACTCCGTATCTAGAAAGAAAGAAACGAATTTAGGATCACTTTGTTGTCCGTCCGTCCGTCTGTCTCAGGAACACGTGGAGGTATTAGAGGAATACTGGCGTTTATGTTAAATACTCAGGTTTGATGTCCCTTGTAGCTGTGAAAAAATCAAACTTCTAAGCTAACGCAATCAAAAGATACAGCCGTTTAAGCCGCAAAGTTTCCATGCTGGGCCCGCGCCTTGTACACTATATCAAAAGATAGAGAAAAATTCGTAGAATCATGGAAAAAAATCAAAAAATAATTTGAATAAATTTTCAAGTCTTTCCTTACGTGATGATTTGAAGAAAAAGAAACTTATTCGTCAAGTGCAAAGTTATTCACTTAGCAGAGTTCCAAGTGCAGTCACTACCGAGAAGAACTCCACTACCGAACAAACTCAGTAAGATCTCTTTTAAATGAGAATAAATGCAAATAAACTGCTATCCACTAAAATTTAGCTCTTGCAAACCAGAACAGACAACTCCATCAACAGCACCCGTTCACGAGTATGACGCATGTTTTAACCATTGATTATGGTATATTCTCCCCTAACGAAATCAACCTTGTTGTGGGCATCTTTAGGGGAAGCCTTTGCCCAGCAATTAACGTCTTGGGGCGGATGATGATGATGAACTCTTAGCACTACCACATAACTGTGACTTCTGTGATATCTTCTGATAATACAATGTAACTTGTATTGCTATAAAAAATTAAACAGGATTTTGATATGCTCTACCTGTTGAATGGCGGGACATGTAGGGTGTGGTGGATAGTGGGCAAGTAGCAATCCTTTGTAGTAGCAAATATTTTTAATTCAATGTAATTAAGTACGCTGTTGGGAAGCGCGCATTGCCCCACGGTTGGTGTAGATCGTAAGCGATCTACTCTGTTAAGCAATACGGGCTCGGACGGGTGTGTTAAGGGTGACCGCTAGTGGTAAATTAAAATTCACGTTAAGCCGTCGGTCCCGGTTGCTATCGATAGGCAGCAGTTGTTAAACCTTGTCAGAGGCCTTATGGGCGGTTTAAAAACATCCGACAGCGGGTTAGCCACTAACCCGTATCTCCATCAACCCGCAGTGGAGCAGCATGATTGGTAAGCTCCAGGCCTTCCCCCAAAAAGGGGAGAGACTAGTGCCCAGATGTGGGACGTATAACGGGTTGCCATTATTATAAGTACGCTGTTTATCTACCGGCTGGTACGCCCGCTACGCCGTAGTAATCTGACTAATTTATACCCGCCCATACAGTGCATATTTACAATAAGAATAAGAACACATACTACTAGATTGAAAAAAAACTATTATTATACAAGGTTCATTAAAATTAGCGTATTAAGTCTTAAAACAAATATTGTTCGAATTGATGTGAGGCAGCCCGCAAGAAGTGACCTGTCAATTTCAATTAGCGCTGTATGTTTATATTAATGATTTTTGTAACCAACCCGACGTTTCGGTCACTTTTCAGCTTTTGAGTCACGGGCAGACTAAGTGGTTTAAGATCCCAGGCCAGTGACGCAACTTATTTTCTAAAGCATATAACTTTCGGTTCACAGAATTCTCAGTAGTCTCTCGTATACTTTTTAATACCCGCGTGTTAGTAGAGTTGGCCCGGTGATACCTACGCAGGTACCTACCAGGTGAGAAAGGTAACTAAACATCGGACTAACATTTTAAACGTCTACGAATGTCTACGCGTAGACGCGTAAAATTACACATTATAAACATCTACGAACGTCTACGCATAGACGCGTAAAATTACACATCTTAAACGTCCATGCATCGTAATCGAGGAGAAGAAAAGAAGAACACTTTTGTTGTATGGGTAGCCCCCCTTAAATATTTTTTTATGGAAGGATCATGTAGCTCACATTGATGTTAAGTGATGACTGATGCTGTAGACATCTATAGAGGTCAAAATGCAGATGCGTTGCCACCCGGGAGACCTAAGTTGTTGTAGCTCTCTGTGATAGTTATTACGGGGCCACACATCTAACCGGAACACGATAGTACTGAACAGTACCATTTAGCGGCAGGTAGGTTAGGTATTTTTTTTTTTTTTATGTTATGGAAGTGGCAAACAAGCATACAGTTCACATTGATGTTAAGTGATGACTGCAGCCTATAGACACTTACACGAAGACCAAGGCCAAAATGCAGATGCGTTACCACCCCTGAGGCCTAAGGTGTTATGCCTCTGTGCCGGAAATTACAGGGCCGTACATTACCACCTGACCGGAACACGATAGTGCTGAACACTACCATTTAGCGGCAAGTAAATTAGGTAATGCGGTGGTGCCTACGCCCGCAAGCTCCGTCACTGGAGCTCTACCACCAGTAAAATCCGGTAATGCCTACGTCCTGGAGCGCCTACACAGGAACTCTACCACCATTTCGCATATTGAACATTTGGAATGTCAATTTGTCATTACTGTATAAATACAGTTAAATGAGTACTGATCCAGATGTTCTATCACCTATTTTTTTTCTCAAAATCAAAATAATATTTTTAATACTCATAATTATTTTATAAGTACCTACATAATAATAATTAAAAATGACGTTTAAGTTTCAGCGACTATTTGATTAACTCCGTAAAGGTGGAACGAATATAATCACTTCGAACGTTTGTATTATAATGTAATTCATGTAAATTATAGTGATGTCTTTACTATAATAATAATATGATATCAGTCCTAATTATACATTATAAAACCGAATTTAAGGATCTATCGACGACCCGGACATGGGACTTTCCTGGGATAAGCATTCATTCCCATTGGAGATTAGAGTTTTTGGTACTAATTTAGAAATGGAAGAAAGAAAGAAAATATTTATTCAAATATCACAAACACACAAATAAAAAAAAAACGCAACAGTCATGGCACTGAATTGTCCATATTCTTAATATTATTCTTGAATAAAGGCAATAATGTGTTCTCAAAAAACGATAAGCCAGTCATACTCTCTCTCACACGAGAGAGTAAATTCTACTGCGTACACTACAGTGGAATTAACTGAGGGTAGAACGCAAGATACTGGCTGTTTATATTCTATAAACAGCCTCTATGTCTTGTGTTCGTGGATTATTAGAAAGCTTTTTCGGATCGAATTCGGTCCAGACTGGGACTGTGCTACAGTCTCTCCAGAGGTGCCAAATCGACTGCCAATACATCAAGATAGAGTTTGTACGAAAACGCTACTTTGTCGATTTGCTTTCAGGATCAGAATTTTAATATTTCCAACTGCAGCAAAATGTGAGACAGTAAGATGTCATACTCTTATCTCCGAATCATTGCTGCATTGGAAAATGCTTCTTGACTGAAAAACCGCGACTATAATTCACACTTCAGATTTGCAGATGATGTCATAGTCATGGTTGAGGAGACACTGGAAGACCTTGGCGCAATGCTCGATGGTCTCAGTAGGGTCTCCTTATGAGTAGGTGTCAGAATGAACATGGATAAAACGAAGATCAAGTTGAATGTTAATCCACTCCATTTTTTATATATGTTTGTAAATAATACTTTCGGTGTTACTCAGCGCAGTGTGTTTGGACCAAAACTTCAATTAATTTTAATATTTATGATTTATTCCCTATGGTCTATGCTCTTCTTAACGTAAGAAATTTACAGCAGAAATACAATTAAGGGTGCTATCACATCAATTAAGGGTAAAATCTGCGTTATAATTATTTCATTAAGTTTCTAAAATTTAATAGGTAACTACAATAAAAATAACAATTGCCATACCTAACATAAACAAAATCAAAATCATTTTTAAATGAAAAAATGGGCATGGGAAGTCATTGTAGTCAATTTTACATACATTTAAAATTTTTGCTTATTTCTTTCTACTTGTTATATAAACTTAATGTTACACTAAAAAGCAATAAAAAATAGTGAACCAAAAATTAAGTACCTAACCTTATACAACATTAGAACAACAACAAACGCAGCATAAATACAAAATGCACTGTTGATTTACAGCCAAAAATAGTGTTGCGTGCATCGCGTTCCGTTGTCCACGTGCCGCTCGAGTTGCAGCGCGCAAACCAAGGCCGCGCGATGGGGGCCTAATATTACACATTCCGATAAGCCGTGAAAAGAATTTCGGACTAAACACAAGCGGAGGCGAGGCGTCCACGTTGGCCGGCCGAGATGGCGACCCGAAGCGGTCACACGACGCCACTTCTCTATCATCGCCTCCGTCCCTCCGCCCGGCGCCCTCCGCCCGCGGCCAGCTCGCCGCCCGATAGCGGAATTCGCACGCCGCGCCTCGCGACGGCAACGCGGTTCAGTGTACGTGCGACCGCTCGCGCTCGAGGACGACTCGTCGCGCCACGCTCACCTCACTTATTACGCAGTTGCGAGCTCCGACGACCGCGTGGACCGCAACCACTCCGAGTGTACCGCGTCCACACTCCCACTGTGACTGTGCGTGCGGCTTACTTGCCGAAGTGCCAATCGAACTCGAGGACTCTCGTGCAGTGCTGATCACCAGGAACGTTGGTGACCATCGTAGGCGACAGTGTTGCGAGCCACGTTACAAGGTTATCGCGCTTCTAACCCGCCAGTGATGAATTGGAAAATCGGCGCGTAGTCGCTCACGTGGTGCGTGCCCCGCCCCCGCCTCGCACCGCGCTTATATTTAGCGAAAATCGCCTCTCGGGAGCGGCCCGACGGCAGACGCACACCGCTCACATCACTGTTTATGAACGTTGACGAGACGCCACATGTTATTGGCTTCATGTAACAGAGCCGATAAGGAGTTAGATAACCTCTCCGGGTCTGACGACGACGTTCTGGAATTAGAAAGAAGTCGACCGAAAAACTAGTGCGGTGTGATGGTAACGGTTGTAGTAAGCACGCGCTGGTGAGCGCACTATACACACTGACACACCCACCAAAAAATTCCATTATTGAGCTAAGTAGCTAGTAGCAAAGCGACGATGTCTATTCAAGGGAGCGGCAGTTACCAGAGTCCATGGTCCTCGCAGACCGCACTCTCCGAGCTGACTATGGGAGAGCTGGAACCTCTGGGAGAATTGACCGAGGTTGGATTTGAGCCGCAAACGCGCGCGCGATCCAACACGTGGCCGCTGCCGAGGCCAGAAAACTATATCGATCCGACTGATGAAGGTGGCTCCAAGAAGAGTTCTAATCAGAACTTATCCGGTAAATATTCTGAACTTCGAATCAAAATAAACAAACAACAAATAACTTTATTGCAATTTATCTATTTATTTCAATCTGTGAATATCCCTCCCACGAACGCCTCAATCAAAACATCAACGAAAAGTCGCCTACTACTCGCGATATTATTCAAAATAAACAATATTTTTGCCATAACATCTTTATTTTCATTTTTATCATGGTCACAGGAACTTCCTTTTTTTATTGAGTTGATAAATCCTGTATCCATCACTAACGTCTTACAACAACATACGGAATTATCTAGTAGGAAAATATTATTGGTGATAAGGCTACAAATTATGAGAAATCACAACAAGAATTATAATTATTATGCAAGAAATAACTGTAAGCATAAAGTTTACATTGTAATGGTTTTTGTATAAGACGCAAAAACATTTCTTGAAACAAACAATGTTATACACTAGATAGGTAGGTAACTGAAAATACATGAGTAACAAGTGATATATTATGCATTCGCATAACTAAAGTATCCTATGCTGAACGTAGGTACCTACTTATGGGAAAATTCCTTCAGTTATCTACTTAAATATTTGACCCTGTGTTAGATATCAAAGTCAATCAGATCAGTTTACACGTTACTTTTATTTCATTCTCAGATTGTTTGGATATAAACAAGGTAAACAATTCTTATCGTCATTTAATTCGACATTCAAATCTGAAAATTAATTAGACGTAACCAAAATGTAAATAATCCAATATCACGTTGCTCTTGAAATCTTGAAACACTCCTAAATCTCTTTCAGATGCTTTTTAGGTGTCGACTTAAATTAATTTTATTTCGAAAATTAAATATGTAATAAAAACCATTTCAATAAGTTCTTAATTAAAAATCCTTCTTCGTTAATATTTATGTAGTTTGACCACCTTGTCTATCTACTGTGACCTTGTCTACTTATAAGATCATAATATCCATAGTTTATAGAATATTTTTTAAATCATCATATTTTCAAAGACACGTGGTTTCAAAGACAACATTCGTACTCATATCAAGAGCTTCAAAGTTAGGAATAACTAAATGATAAAATTTATCATTAAGTACAGCAACTGCACAAATATACAAAGGTGTGAAAACAATATCCATTCATCACAGGTTTTTAAGTTTTATAGTGTCACCTATTTTCTTCATAGATCTTCATGTTTTAACTTTAATAATAATTGTAGACAGTGATTATGAGTATGATTTCCATTGTCAGGCAAGTTTATTCTCAAAAAAATTACATCACAGACGATGAAGGACATTAATTATCAATAATTTTAAATTATTTTATTACGTTTAAGTCACAGCTTACGTATATTGCTACGTATACAGCTGCAAACGTAGCGGTTTTTTTAATTCTATCACGATTTTAGAGAAATCTCCTTGGAAGTCTATTAAATATTAATGAAAGATGTTTTGGGACCGGATTGATTCACAACATTTACTTAGATTAAACGTTATCATTTATAATATGTATAAAATTGAATATTACAGAAAAAATAACAATTCTATATATAATATAACATTTGCCATAAGTGTGATTGTTAAAACTGAGCTTTTTTCAGCAATCATGAAAATTAACTATAGTGGCAAACGATTTTTGAATTAGAAATGCGGTAGTGTATAAGAGTAGTTCAGGAGAACTTCAATTGCATCTTCAGCAAAACATCATAACAAGACAAGAAAATAGTTGAAAATCTTAACCAAATTAGACAGCGGTGTGTTGTCAAACATCACCATAATTCGTAGCATTATGTATATACATAAAATAATGAAAGTTGAATTGCCACAGTAAGTACTTTTATAAAACCAACTCGAGTACCGATAGTAGTTCGAATACGAAAAAGGGACTAGTTAGTTAAAATATATAATTATTTCTCATTATTACTTAATTCCCGATTCTAGCTTGAAATAAAATATAATATGTATAAGATACTTACGCAAAATAATAATATTTTAGTTCCAAAATACCTAATACTACTTAATAGATACGATTGTTGAATTGAAAGGGACATATATTTTCTGGAAAAAGAAAATAATTCTGACCACAAGAAAAAATATATAACTTTGAAGAACTCTTCATTAAAATCAGTACCTACTGTATAAAGGGATCTACTTTGGCCTGCATTTGAAGAAAATGTGAACTTCAATCAACAACTCAAAGACAGAATTCAGTACATAACATCGACTCAAAAAAGAATTTGGAACAGGTTTCAAAATTGAATGAATAAGAAAATACTAAAAATCCTTTTGATAGGAACTAAAGCCACCGGTTTGAATAACTAGAATTTTATAATGATGTTAAAATCTACAAAACTCATAATTGCAACTTTTATCTATCCGTAGTTGGAGAGATTTATCATAAATCTATCGGTTATCGCCTCGTTTCGAACATCGACAGTTGATATGATTTCCTGATGCAAAGGACACACTTCATCGACGTCACAAGTTCGGTGTGGGCACAAAGAGTTAACATTTTATTTTTCGTATTAGCGTCGTCAATATACAGAAAATATTCCTACATTAGATATTTAAAAGATCAGTTAAAGATTATTAGTATTGAAATTTTCATACAAGAACTCCTTACATTAATAAATTGCAGCATTTGACAGTACCTATAATACGATGGATCAATTTATTTCAAAGTAGTTATGTTGAGTGCATAATGGAAGATTTAGAGTAACTTAATGCGTGTTGAATGAGACTAAAATGCAGGCATTGCAAAAAACGTATTTGCTGACGTCGGCGTCGTGCGTTGCGTAGAGCGAGGACAATTTAACCGGTGTTGCTATATGGTCATCTATAATACATACGTCATTTTCAATAGCAAAATACACATATCAATAACCAAAGGATATGTAATATTTCTGTCACCGTTTTTCAAATTACCGAGATAAATACTATAAAAAATTACTGTCCATCACTTTTTCTGACAACCTCTACCAGTGTACAAATTAAAAAGTCTACAGGTATTACTTTGTTAAGATTTATACGTGTTAATTTCCAGGCGCTCCACCGCTGCCATCATCAGGGACTGCAAAGAAAAATTCGTCCCGTCGAAATGCCTGGGGCAACCTCTCTTACGCTGATCTCATTACACAAGCCATCACCTCCGCTCAGGACAACAGGCTAACATTGTCTCAGATATACGAGTGGATGGTTCAAAACGTGCCATATTTTAAGGATAAAGGGGACAGCAACTCCTCAGCTGGATGGAAGGTAAGATACATATTATTTTTAAGTAACATTTTAGTTGTGATTGATATACGCATAAAGCTTTGAAACTGAAGAAGAAACTGATTAACAAATTGCATGAATATCGCGTCAAGTGATCTTAACAAAAACAAAATATTTTTCGCGTTTCACGCGTAGATTCAAACATTTAAAGGACATTCCTTACGTGAATCATTTGGCTGTTGTCCACTGGATATAAGATTTCTACGATACAAAACGGTGGCAGATCGCCATCTCCCTACATTGTGGTGCTATAGTGCTAGTGCTACAACTTGTTCCGCATAAGTTGATCCCCGCACTAGTACGATGATCGTGACAGTGGCGACATGCTTCACATAAATCAAGCCATTGCTAATTGTACAGGAAAACAGCATCATTAATGAAGCATGGACAAGCTGCGATATTAATCAAGACCTGATCTATAAATAAATAAGTCATGAATTTGCTTCCGTTGGCTTTAAACAAAAAAGTTGGTTCAATTAATTTCATAAAGCATGTTGTATCATAAATTGAATATTTAATTAACGTTGGAACTACCTTACTATATATTTTTCGTGTATGTATTTATGTTAGTCAACATAATAAATCATAATTTTAAATTTAAGTTATGTCAAATAATATTAACAGTTTTAACAAAGAACTTTTATTCAATAATTTTTAAAACAAATTTATCCGAGGAAGCCATTTCTCGCCCTGTCTCCTGATTTGTCTAAAATTATATCAAAGGAATGGCTTATACATTAAGACATAATATTATAATAAGACAAAATAATCCTTAAAAAATTCGAAATAATGTTCTTGATGATTCTTGTATTAATCTATCCAATTGTGGTTTCACTGGTTTCAGCCATGTTAGTAAAATGTACCTCGTAGCGTCATCACACCCCCAATCGTTGGCCCGTACTCTTCGCTTTTGCTAGTATAGTGTTCTGCTTTTAAGTAGCGTGTTGTCAGGGAAATACATAAACTTTCTTTAATAAGATTTTTAAATGAAGTCCAGGGAAGGTATAAAAGGTAATAAAATTGAAGGGAAATAGTAAAAACCACTATTTTATTTTCCCATACAAATAGTCCGTATCTATCAAACCTTTGACACATTATTTCATTCTGAGGCATTACGAAGTTTGCCGGGTCTGCTAGTAGTAGATAAATATACAACATGTAACGGGAATAATGCACACTCTCTAACAACCTGATGAGGAAATCGAGTTATAATCATAATAAAAGAACTGAAATTACATGTTTATGGATTCAATATTTAAGAAATAAGTTGTCCTCAATTAGTACGAACAATATGCACACTCTATGCATATTTACCCTACCTCTACCTACGGCCGCACATAACACACGAACTTACTCACACACGCACACTGTTGCAATGTGATGTAGCGTAACTTGCGTACCCCTATTTAACACTCGCTAGAAATAAGATTAATTTCCACTATTTTATTTCTTAAATTATTATTTATAATAAAAAGAACGTCTCAATGAGTTCTAATAAACTTGTTGAAACTAGCATTTTATTTTGGATAGACGTTAGCCTCATTTTCGTTTGTATTGACTGTTCACCAATCGGGTGACCATAATTTCCTTAATTGTAATTACTTTTGGGACAAAATATTACCTATATCAATTTGGTTATCCATTCTGAACAAACTCGTGTCGTGTTGTACATTTAATCCTGTCACACGTTGTATATATTCAACTTACTCATAAATTAGCTGCCAGTATAAATATTATTAATCTACAGCGTTGGTGGAATAGGAAATTTAACAGAATTTAACAGTTACAAGTCATTCCACCAGCGATTTCCGCGTGCTCCTACTGTGCCAATTATTGTTACTGCTACAGTTCGCTCGTTTGGACTTATGAGTACTAAAATTAAATAAATTATTGTGTTTATTTAAATACTTTTTTTGGTTATTTTTTGTCCTTAATTATCTTGAAGAATGCATATGAACTTCTCAAATAAACTATGTGATTTTTCTTAGAGACTGTATATAATTTGTCCATATTATGAATATTTATTTAAGTTACTTTTATCAAATAAGTCTCATCCAATTCTCAAAATAAATACCTCATTGTTTGTAATACACTGTCACTAGGTACAATCTCATACTTATACTTCTAGTCACACACTGGGATATTTTCATCTTCATCAGTCATTTCCTATTTATAACCGGGGTAAACTTAACTATCTTAGTAGCTTTAATTAAGCTTTAATATACTAGTACTCTTTTATTTCGGTATAGGTAGTAATTTGACGTAGATAAATATTAGAGAGCGAACATTGTAAGATGATAAAATTTAAATAATAAATTTATCTCCATCATTGTTATGAATACATTCGATAACTCCGATAAGTATATATTATGATAAATTATTAAGGATACTATAAAAACATGTGTAAAAGTTGTAGGAAAAATATTTTTTTTTTGTAGTAATATTTCTAAGAAACGCTACGCATTTTTGGTGGAATTGCGCAGTGGCACACGTTATCTCAATCCGAGCTGCGACACGACCGATATAAATGATAATAAAAACACTATAACACACTCAATCCGTGTTATTATTGCCGATGTTAACGCTTTGTACGATATACATTGCTGCAATGAAACCGCTGATCAATGACGTTAACACCACACAGGCAGCAACCGATTGTAAAATTCGAATTGATAATGATATTTCTGTATATAAATCCGACGGTCACATGACGACACGCCCTCGCCGAAGCTCAATAAGATATACAACTCTCGCTTTGTTTTTAAAACTTACCAATAAACTATTTCTATACCACATTACAATTGAACTATAATAGCTTATTGATGATAATCTTAAAAGCGCTACGAACTTGGTGACCTTCAGAAGCGTATCCGTGGCATTGATTAATGTTTACACATACAACATTCGGGCGCCTTACATGCACCAATAGAATTAACACATTACGTATCTTGAAATACAGCTGAGAATCGATCGATTGCCACTCTTTTCATTGTATGCTCGGCTAATTAGCAACGTGTTGAAGTGTTTCGTCACGCTCGTGCGCGTATATTTTTATATGTGAAGCGAAAGAGATAGGTGATGTGCTATTCCGTAAGGTGAATGAATTGTGACTGGACATGTGTTCAATAATTTTATTATGATTGCCAAAAATTATTTGTATAGGTAATACTTTCATGATGTAAGTGTGTGCTGAATTATTAATATATACATAATTATGTAAAATATAATATCCTCTTCTTACCTATGTGTATTTATTAATACTTGTTCATTCATTTATTTTTTTTTACGAAAACTACCAAATTTTAATATTGATAGTGTACCAATTTGAATGCTTGATGCAGATCCATATACAAAACAATTTACAGGAATAAAAACATCCAGTACTTACCTACTAAAATACTTATTAATTTTTATATTATTAATTTCTATATCAGTTTTAACAAAACTCTCAGTGATTAAATTATTTAAAAAAGATACAAATTATAATTTGTATATTTGTTTGATTTTAATGATATTAACTTTTAATTTTATTTAACCCGTGATCTATGTCCGATTGATTTATTATTTCAACACTTACCTTTATATCAATTCACAAACGTAATCATTTTTGTTTTATAAAAACCTGGCGTAATATTTTTTATTTTCTATAAAAATGAACTAAAAACTTAGAAGGTTACCTACCTATTTGTTACTCTAAGAAAGATCTTATTTTAATGTTTGGTGATGTCTATTTCTTTTATCACTGTCAATAAAAACCATCTCTTACAAAAGTTTAAATAAAATAAAAATGTTTTATATATATTTTTCTGCTAAAAAGATTATCATCTTTTGTGAATTGAATTCATTTGCTCCGAAATTCAATTGACATGCTATCAAATGCTTTCAATGTAGTCAATCTCAAACAGGTACATTGCGTAAACAGTTCGCCGGATATGGAAATAGATGTAGTTCTGGACGCAAAAATTCTTATTCGGTGTATTGATGTCGCGGTTGGCTCAGTGAATAGCAAATGAACACTACCGTTACATGGAACCGTTAACGCGGCGTCGAAAAATCTCGTATCCTCACTCTCATTTGAAATCAAAATCCTAAGTCCTTTGCTCAAATCTTCGCTGTTGGTTGCAGAATCTGCTCATATTGCTGTCATATCTAATGTTTACTGTTATTCTGTTATAAATATGTTATATTGAGATATTTCATCAATAGAAATCAGCTTCAGCAGTAATTTAAAATAATAGTTTCAAGACATGTATATTCCAGACTCTAAAGGAACTTACAGATTTTTTGCTGTGTGCAAAATAATTGATATATAATTATGCTACTCGTGAATCGGTATTTAATGGTTACTATCGAAGATTTAGACAAGTATCAAAATCATTTTTAGCTGCCTGCACTACGATTAATCACATCCCTTTAATATCTTTATGTAATGTTTTTTTATAATATTTTACTACAAATGTCATTTTGTCAGCTAAATTATTTCGCAATTAAAACATAATGAATTACTTCGCAATGAAAGCAAAAAAAAGCATCTCTATTTTACGATTTTATTTGAAATCATTAGGTATTTTCTACCATTTGCAGTATACACAATAATTATTAGACATGCTCAATATGCTTACATTACCTACATGGACATAATTTTCCATCTAAAATGAATTTTAGAAAAAAGAACGAATAATTAGGAACGTTATTTTATAAGTAAGATAGTAGTCTAAAATTTTAAATAGAACCGACTACCAAAATGAAATAAAACTGATAGTTAATATAATTATAACATTTTAGTTTTACCCTAATTAAATATTATTACTAAAATACTACATTATACTACGAACATTAAACAAGTTACATTCGTATCATTATCGTATATACACAGCCTACTTCAAGCCGCAACGACTATCGCTCACAATTTCTAATTACTGGAAAATTCCAGCCGAGACCTTTCTTAATAAGTAATTGAGGTTATATTGATTTACATGCTCGCCATCTTTTAGTGCTGATAACATTATATTTGCCGAGGCATATGCCAGATAACGTTCGTATTGACGTTTCATTCATACTCGGATGCAGACGAAAACGGGGGATGTGTTTGCTCCTCTTTTCCTCGTATCCGGTCGTTGTTTGATCTCTAATCTTGGTCTATAAAGTTGGTTAATATATAGTTTATCTTGTTGTCTACATATTATAATTTAATCGTCTCATTTATTTATTCAACTAAAGTTTTTACAGACCAAATTTCAGTTTGCTTGATATATGTTAAACATTCGATTGCCTGCGAGATACCTTGCGGTAGGAGGAGGAGGCCAAGAAGTAGCTGGTGTGTTATTTTAATATTTAGGGAATTGGGGCACAGTTTTCAATCGCAATCAGGCTTGCAGTTTTTACTCGAAAGAGTTACATCTGTTCATTTATTTTAACACTCAACTATAACTTTCGCAAATAATAATCAATAGAATTACATAAAATATTATCACCGTTGGTGAAAGGTATCACCCCATCACCTAATTTATCTAATATTATCACCATTGGTGAAAGGTACCACGCCATCACCTAATTTATCTGTTGCTATATTTTCTGCTGCTGTATGGTAGTGTTAGACGTGTGTTCAAATGAGATGGTAATTTACAGCCACTTGATATGTAACAGAAACACAACACATCTTAGGCCGTAGGAGTGTTAACGCATCTGCATTTAGATTAAAACCTTTAATTTTCATATAAATCTCTAAAGTCGCTTCTGTGACGTTTAAATTATTTTAACATTCAATTAATACATTATGTGTTTAAATACATACATTTAAATAGAATATGATAAAAATAGAAACAATCGACATCAAATATTCAGGCTTATAATAATATATCTTTTCTACATATCTTGCAAATATATGATGGACTGAAGGCGAAGGGTTATGTATAACATATCGACATTATTGATATGATAAGAGAGACATTGACACATTTTTGCTATATCTAAATGGAAAATACCTACGAATGCGGTTTAAATATAGAACATTTATTGGCAGAATGATTTTACTCATGGACGATGATAAAATATATTCTAATAAATCGTTGTAAGTTTAGTTTAAAATAAATTTAAACATTGATTTTTTTATGTAAAGGAAGTGGCATACAAGTATGCAGTTCACATTGATGTTAAGTGATGACTGCAGCCTATAGACCCCCATACAAAGATCAGAGGTCATAATGCAGATGCGTTACCACGCTGAGGTCTAAGGTGTTATGCCTCTGTGCCGGAAATTACAGGGCCATACATTACCATCTGATTGGAACACGATAGTGCTTAACACTACCATATAGCTGCAAGTATATTAGATAATGCTGTGGTACCTACGCCCGCGAGCTCCTTCACTGGAGCTCTACTACCAGTGAAAATGATATGAATTCAAACTCATCTGAGTTAAAATTTAAACATTCGAAGATATTATCACAAACGTGAGTAGGTATCTACTCAGATTGTCATCGTATACGGCAATATCTGTAATGGATCAGGAACTTTCCACCATAAATCAATATTGGTTAGTCTATAGCGAGTTGCGAAGCTAAGAATAAGGTATCTTTTTTGAACAACATTCCCAATATCGTCCTTTCTTTATTAAAACTTGTTTTACAGATTTTTTACTTTTACTGTAAGTTGAAGTTGAACATCTAGTTATAGAAACTCTTTTCTATAAACTTGGAAACTTCATGCAGTTATAAAAGTTATTTCACGTATATTTTTCTTTTCATCGACTACGATATATTTTTTTATTATTTTGACTTGCATATCTTCTGTATGGGTAAAATATTTTTATCTGCAATAATGAACATACCCACCCTTCGTGCATATATTTTTTTTTTGCCAAAAAAGTGTTAAACGTTGTTTAGGAAACAATTTGAAGCTTATCAAAATTATAATGTATTTATTATGTTGCTTACAAATATTTAATAATTTCATATTTCAAGTTTTATTAAATGAAACTAACCTATCTATAAAATAATATATCTATAAAATAATATATTATGACGTTTAACTTGAAACATTTTAATATAATAAAGTCAATAAGAAAACTGAGAATAAGAAATATCCACTAATAAATTATATTTAGACCTCCGTCCAAGACACACTGGGAGCAAAGGGTGAGCATGACAATCCTTGCTATCGTCATAGCAACAAGCCGATGTACTGCTCTGAATTCAATATGCAAAGTGCATTATCGATTTTCCTTGTTAAGTTTATCTACATTCCAGTGTGCACTCCACACGACCGTCATTAAAGTGATCATTAAAAGCAATGTACGACGTGCTGAAGCAAATGATTTATATAGAACAATAAATTGATATGATACAGTAGGAGGTGTGACCACTGTAGTGACTGGCCTTGATATCGCTTGTTTAAACGTTATCGACCCAATTGACATCGGGACTTGGGAAAATTTGGATCGTTCTATTGCTGGGAAGTAGTGGAAGTGGCGTGGTGTAGGTACACACGTTCGGGGTTTCATATGGGTATTCCCTGAAATTCAACTTATCACAAACAATTATACAATTAAGTATATTTTGATCACTTACGAAAACGTAAGGTACGATCATGATGTTACGACATGGAGTACATAGTAGATCGTTCTTTATGTTTAATTATTTTTTTATTCAATTTTGATTTAAGTAGGACACTAATTTTGAAATATGTCAACTGACGTCCAGCTTTCGATTTTGTAAGTAATAAATATCGTTTTAGTTTCATATCTGAACAGTAACTTGCCAATGTTTGTATTGTCCTGTTATCCAAGTCAATTTGTTGGTGATGAAATCCATAATTTTAGACAAATATTATACGTATTATCCTTTCATTCCAACGTCAATAACACTAGCGTATGAGAGCGTATGTATATCTTCTGCTAGTGGGAAACTATATCCTTATGAGTAATTGAATACGTCAATTTAATGTTAATCTGTGGTAAGGTAGTGACAGTTACATTACAATTTAAAACAATGACGGAAAATATTAAAATAAATTTTGCGTGCGCAGTTATACTGCACATTTACTTACGTACATTAACAACGTCAGATATTTTACGTAATATGATTGTTACGGAGTCATGACTTTTTTATTAGTTATAACACTAAGTCAATAGTTTATTATTCTATTTAACAAGGTGTATTCACGTTGTTTCGACATAGCTATTTGTGATGTATTTGAATTATTTATGGGTTACATAGTTTCTTAGTGGTGTCGCTTACACCTTCAATGTACCTAATTCTAGCAAAAATTCAAAGATTATTACAAAGTTTGTCTAGTAGTAATATTCATTTTTGTAAGTCCTATGCATTGGGCGATATCATTTTCTGATTTTAAGGGTTACTAATTTTTTTTTAATCGACAAACCGAATATTATTCGCCGACACGGAGAACAAAACTGGAAGCACTAAAAATGCTTAGGGGACTCTAAAATATCCTTGGGAATACATTGTCTAACAATTTATTTTTAACTTCATCGCATTATTTACTTAGCATTACTTTACTTTTATGCAATATAACTTTTTTCAAGTCTGTTCTCGTGTTGCCTTGCCTCATCTCGTATGATTTTAACTTATTGTTGTAATTAAATTGTGAGTGTAGATTTTTTAGTATTATTTTAGCGTCTAATTCTTTTAAGTACTTAATTCCTTTGAGATTGAGATAACATTTTTCTAAGGTTTAATAACTCCTATCCTGCGAGTTACCTTGACCCACGGAAGTATCAACTCAACGCATTATCAAACTTCTACTTTAGTATTCGTATCATTCAGTATCTTCAACACAGTGTAGCCCTTCGCAATCACGCAGAAGCTGTAATGACTATTCTTTGACATATTCGATTCTTAGTAATATTTTAGCTTTTATCTAGCATAATTTACGTCTTGTGGTTAATTTTAATTGCTCTTGTTTTTCGCTCCGGCGACGTCACGATGATAACCCGAATTCACCTTCAGATCAACTGACGCGTATTAGTAAATACGAAGCTTATTATCTCACTTGTAAATCAAGTTGTGCACAATTTATTTTTCATTACAGTTTACATATTTTGTATAAATGATGTTTATCTACACGACAAGTCTCACATTATGGGAAAGATTTAGAGCGACTTTCTTCATACGTGCTAGCTGATTTCGTACACTATTGAATTTCAGATCACATCTAGGCTTTTTGGTATATCGGGGTCAGCGTTGGTCTCGTTCGGCCTCTGTAATCACGACATACTGTTTTGATTCAGTAATCGACGTGTTATGTGAGTCATATACCCATCGAAGAAACAATGCAAACATTTCACTCTGTAAATTGATGCCAGGGATTCTAATTTAAGTAAATGTTACGTAATAAAATTCTAATGTACAACTGTAACACACAGTCAATTTTCAGGGTTATTTCATTAAATCGTAGACGCGGCGGTCATAACGACGAAGTAGGAAAAAAAGTATAAATCAAAGGGGAACGGTAAATAAAATTTCGCTCCACCTGAAAACTCGTAACGAGTTTAGTTTAACCTTGCTCATAAATTTACCGATACAAATTTGTTCCACTTTTGATATAAGCTGGGAATATTTGTGGGGGTGACTGCAATAGAAGCTGCAAGGCACGCCACCTTGCCTTGATTGATTTATTCTTCTTGTTTGTCACAAACCAGATTTATTTGAATTCCTGCCAGCCTGCCCGTGCAGCCAATGGATTAATATCGAACAGACCTCCTTGATATATCCCCGACTTTCGGCAATAATTCAATATTTCATCCATCGGGCCGGGACCTACGCTGTGAATTAACATACAAACGTCAATCGTTTCATGAATAAAAAATGTATTGGATTTAGTGGAATGACTCGCGCGATCGCCGAACGATCGAGGACCCGAGTTATCCATTGGCGGGATATATGAAAATGTCTATTGCTGATTTACTATATTTGCGCGTTTAGATTTCGTATACGCGTGTCGTAAAATCGTAGTGGCACTGCAACTCTATCTATATAAGTCTCTTCGCCGCTTTTTAGCGTCGGCGTAAAAACATGATTGTTTCATATCCATCGTAACTGGTAACTTGCTGTTTTTATATTGTATATCCACCGAATATGTGAAATTGGAAAATCTTTGCTATCGGTGTATGATATAATAATAAGTCAAATCAGCGGTTAAATGGGCGATTTTTTATTTTATCATCGTATATTAGACATAGGTAGTGTCAATATTCACTCGCACCTACTTAGCTGTACTTACTGTCCTTGGATGGAATTTACATGATTACATTAAAATTTAATTGAGACTAATATGCCGCTTGTGGTTTTTCTTACAGTTGTTTTGTTGTGAAATGTTGCCAAGTTCATAGAAACTTTATTCATGTCATCAATATCTTCATTAGCGATGAAAGTATTTCCTTAGATCCAACAGAAACTGGTATCAATGGTTTATAAACCTTGGTAGAAACGCGGCGCTAAAAAATTCCACTACGACACATCTCATCTAGCAAAACCGGTTCCGGTTTAAGAATACGGTTTATTTCTATTACGTCGTGAGTTCACTGTTTTTGCTCACAATGTTTTGTATTATTTAGATGTAAAACATGTGCAAAATTAACATGTTCTTCATTCCGAGTAAATTCTTTAAAGTTTATTTTTATTATTTTATTGGCATTGTACTTTTAAATAGCTCGTCTTACGATGGTTATTACACGGATGTGAAATAAAAGTAAAGTACCTGGTTGACCGAGCTTCGCTCCGTAGCGATATTTTTGAAAATACGACTAACGTTAGTAGACTAATGGTTCTTCTATTTATCAATAGATGGCGTTAGTCGTCGGTTATGAAGAAAATTTATTATTAACTTGGAACCGAGCTTTTCTTGGACCTGGAACCTAAATAAATCGAGTTCTTGACCCGAAAAACTCCTAATCTGTAAGTTTCAAGAAAATCGTTGGAGCCGTTTCCGAGATCTTGATTCTATATACATATATATATATATACAAGAATTGCTCGTTTAAAGGTATAGATTAGATATAACTATCTTTTGTATAAATATATGCTAGCTTGTCAGGATTATGCAAATTTAATACAATAATGTCCACCCGTGTTTTAAGCTAGAATTAAAAGAGCTGCTATCAAATTTGTGAAGTGGAGAAATTATGTTGATGTTTCAGAATATGAGACCCGAAAACGGTGCAAACTAACTTTTATGATCCATTTCTGTTTTACAATTTTACAATTGGTAGAGCTCCAGTGACGGAGCTCGCGGGCGTAGGCACCACCGCATTACCTAATATACTTGCCGCTAAATGGTAGTGTTCGGCACTATCGTGTTCCGGTCAGGTGGTCATGTACGGCCCTGTAATTTCCGGCACAGAGACATAACACCTTAGGCCTCAGGAGTGGCAACGCATCTGCATTTTGACCTTGGTCTTTGTGTGGGTGTCTATAGGCTGCAGTCATCACTTAACATCGATGTGAGCTGCATGCTTGTTTGCCAGTTACATAACATAAAAAAAAAAAAAAAAAACTTGGAAATCTTGGAATCTCATCAACTGAGATACGTAGAATACATTACTTTTTTGTTAAAAAGAATGCCTTACAATAATTGTTAGGTATGTTCCTGAATATCTTTACAGTTATGTTATTGATTCTCAGTAATTTTTTTACCAAAAAAAAAAATGGACCAACAAGATTAATATTTAGAGAAGTCACCGGGAACAAATAACCGGTTACGTGTTTAAATTGATTTGATAGATTTATAAGTGAGATATTTCCACGTCATCTCTCATGTTACTGTGTGAAGGTGTGGACTTCTGGGAATTGGAACCATGCTACCAAGAGGAGTGCCCTGTTTAGTACTTAAGCATATAAGTCTATGAATGGGGCTAATATTCCTTATTCAACTCAGTCATTTCTATCAGCAGGTGTTTTATATTGGAAAATAGAATTATTGAACTTTTTTAGTGTTTTGTTTTTTTAATATGCAAAAAATGTACGCTCATCCCGTCTATATACTTATTAACCGATCCTTCGATAATCGCTTGTATGCATAATCAGCGTGAGCAAACTTTTACTAGCATAAGATCGTAATTACAGGGCCGCGACCTCAATTAGGCCACGAGTTATAATAATTGCGTCAATCATTAAATTACGAATAAGGATGGTCGATATCTGAACCCCGTTCTACAGCGTCAGCGACCTGCGCAGGAGTGGACTCATTTATTTTAAATATCTCATTTACTCCACGATTCGCGAATAGATTTGTTTCAATGTTGAAAAATCGATATTTTCTTGAATTAATATTCAAATTGGATTTTCGACAGTTCGTTGCCACCTTTTAAATATATGGTACAGTCAAATTAAGATTTTATGGTAAATACATTTAAATTATACCTCTCTTACTATAATTTATGAGAGAAAAGATAGGCACAATCGCATGTTAAAATCTGTATAATATCTGTGTGCTGACTAATAAACGATTTAAATATTAGATGCTATCTTTGACGACGTAAAACGAAAGAAGATTGACTATTTTATGATTAATATGATTATGTCTGTCGCAAAATATGATGAATTTGTCCCCATTAAATACTTAATTACCATACTGTGTATAATAATTAGTCAGAAATCTGTACTCTAAAAATGTTAACGAGCTTTTTTCTATTTCTATTTTCGTATAGGTAACAGTCCCAATTTGAGCGCAAATGCACGTGACACAGATAACGTTTTCTTTAAGAGATTTCATGATATATATAGAAAAGCAGCTGTTCCACATTTTTCGGTTATACACTTTATAATTAAAAAAAAATTGAGTTAAATCTTTGACACTATTTTTATGCTTGTTTTCCTGTATTTATTGTTTCAATTGATTTACTTATTTATTCTTTTTTGCACATAACAAGCACAAAACGAGGATTTAATGCCTCTAGGCATTATCTCCCAGTCAACCATTGGGTAGTATTGGTAGACAACGAAAAGGTGCAGAAATATGATAAAATGATCGATATACATTGAAAAGGGGGTAGAAACATAAATAAATTATTCGTAAATGTAGCAATTTAATGGCAGTGCAGATCTCTGCGATGTTGAGATACTCAGACATATGTAAATAAATATTAAGACCTCAGTCGCTTTCACCGAACATATTCACATGAATGTTATATTAATTTTTAGGTGTGTTTTGAAGCGTCACATCAAAATTCAGTGTAAGAGGGTACATGAAATTTAATTTACTATTGCTACATTCATTAACAGATATAATTGATATTAAACAGTCCATTACAGCCTTTGGGTCCACATGAATAACTGCTTCCGATTGTACGTAACTTATATTAGCAACCGGTTCTTTAGCGATTATGCTAATTTTGTTAGCGTATAAAGATTGTATTAACTTAAACATGTTATTTATTACCTGTGGAATTCATTTGCAGTTAGATAGAGTTATCATGCTAAAATTTTATTGGATTTTTAATCACACCAGAAAATTTTGGTCGAGGTTGATATTTATAACCATCAATTTTTCATCCGGATCAATTTTGAATGAACTCTAATGTATAATTTGAGTCTTATCATCTTTATTTTAAACTAGCAGTGCCCGCGACTTCGTCCACGTAAAAAAAAAATGATTGTTCAGTATCTACCCGGTCGAAGTCGTGGGCGCAGCTAGTACAAAAGTAGCCTAAGTTACTCCTTATCACATTAGCTATCTGCCAGTGAAAGTTCCGTCAAAATCGGTCGAGCCGTTCCCAAGATTAGCCCCGCCAAACAGACAGACAGACAGATAGACAGACAAAAATTGTAAAAAATATTGTTTTGGTATATGTACCGTGTATACATACATATGCATTTAGTACAAACCGGTTATTTTAATATCACAAACAGACACTCCAATTTTATTTATTTGTATAGATGTATAGATTTATTATGGAAAGGTAATATACAACATAAGACCTAAAAATTCTATTAAAATTTTAAGCGTCTACTTTATTTTTATCGAGCAAAAAAATATACAAAAAAAAACACGTTTATTGTATGCCCCTTTGGACCCTTTAACATTTTCATTTTCTTATTTTTAGTAATTAATTTTCTCTTTATAGCGTTATCAGAAATACATCATTTGTGAAAATGTTAGCTTTCTAGCTATCACTATTTATGAGATACAGGCTGGTGACAGACAGACGGACGGACGGACAGACAGACAGATAGACAGCGGAGGATAAGTAATCCGTGGGGTCCGTTTTTACCCTTTAGGTACGAAACCCCTAAAAAGATAGAACTAAGATAGACAGAATAGCTTAAAAATATTCGATATGATTCTTTAATTTGATATAACGTTTTTTATTTCTGAACCGATTCACATGAAACAAACACTAAATGTTAAGTGAAACTTACCACAATATATTAGAGAAAACCGCAAATCGAATAAGCTGTTTCTGATATTAGCATGCACAAACACACAGACAAACAGACATTTTTCAGGGGTAAAAGGTAGTTTGTTGTGTGTTGTGTGCCAAAGGTTAAAGTTTAATCATGCCAAGTTTCATTGTAATCGGACCGGTAGTTTTTCTGTGATGCTTGAACAAACAGACAGACAGCCACAAAAATTTCTAATCACATATTTGGGTTCGGTATCGATCTAGTAACATCCCCTGGTACTTTATTTTTCAATATTTTTAATGTACAGAATTTACACTTCTACAGTTTTATTATAAGTATAGATGAATATTCCTTGAAAGATAGATGCTATCTTTCATCATGAACTGCTAATTTTGGTAGAGGTCTTCTTCTAGGTAGAGGTGATATGTAAAATAACTAATATTTCATCCGCAGTAGTCGTGAATATAGTCTGTACTTTGGGGTATATGCTACATTTGCAAGAATATTCAAAGCAACCTTTCTTATAAATATTGTCTGCTATATTTTTCTCGTTAATATCTGAATAATCGAGTTTTGTTCGAATTTCGGACTATGAAAATTGATTAATACTTTATTTTGTTATATATATATATATATATATATATATATATATATATATAAAACAAAATAAAGTGACGTTTGTATTAAGTATTGTAACTCTTACGACCAAATTACAATACTTAATACAAACGTCACTTTATTTTGTTTTATATATATATATATATATATATATATATATATTTATATATATTTATAATTATTATTTTGTTTTATATATATATATATATATTATATGCATATTTATATATATATATATATATATATATATATATATAAAACAAAATAAAGTGACGTTTGTATTAAGTATTGTAATTTGGTCGTAAGAGTTTCATTAAGGATTAGCTGGCCACCCTTGAGACCTAAAATCTCCTACTAAAAATATAAAACATTACAAAGTAAGTGGTAGTAAAATATATAATTATAATAATATAAATAATTTAATGGAACCGAATTTGTGATACCTTATAAATATGATATCCGACATATAACGTTCTATGTCAATTAATATGTTTTTGCGTAGTAGGTGGTCTATATATGAGGCCTACGTCACCTTTCGAATCACCCGAGTCGAAGCCTATTACGTCTTATCATTTCGGTAGCAGTTCGCAAATTAATACGTGAGTGAAAGTTGATCGATGAACCCAATTAAGTGATACTAACATACTAACACGTGCAAGTGCCGCGGGCGGTCGTTTGTCCTAACTATCAAAATAAATTGGTAGGTACCATTGGTATATTCAATTCTAAAAAGTATATTTTTATATATCAAAATAGATACCTATCTAGTTTTTGGGAAGAAGACAATATCTGAAAAGATAATTGAATTTATAATTGTTAAAAACACATATGGAACCAACTCTCAAATCCTAATATCGAAACCCATACCCATAAAATGCATGAAGCGGTACTGTTTTTTTCCTGATTTTGGTTGGCTTCTTAGAAACAGAGTTGCTCATAATGATGTATACCATGATCCCTTTAAGTATCGTGTTGGTCACAAAAATAAAGCGGCAATGATTCGAATGTAATACCTATTCGTTAATTGGAAAACGTTGAAAGTTTCGATTTAGTCTGAGCCTCATAACTGTCAAAAATGGTATGCCAAATTTGTATTAAAATAAGGTTGATTAAATTGAGAATTAATTGAATTGGAAAGGAAGATAATTTTGACCATTTTTAAATAGCCAAAATTCATAACATGTTTTTATGTTTGGAAAAAAAAAGAATTTGTAAACTGAAAGAAGAAAATGTATTTATTGTAACTAGAGCGTGAGATTACTGGTTCTATTTTATTTTGTAAAGCATTTATTAGATTATTAATTTTACATATCGAGACTATTTTGATAATAAAATTTAAAGGTACCTACTACCTACTTAGTAAAACAATACGGCTAGAAAAAAATCTGTTATACTGAACGCTTAAAAATTCCTCGAAATTTAATAAATATACAATGTGCTCACAAAAAAATATATTGTGTAGATCGGGGTAAAATTACCTATTTATTGTTGCTGGTTACTTTTACTCGTATTGAACTTGTTATACTTAATATATTATTTAACAACTACCGTAACATACATTATTTAAGGTAAGTAAGTAACATTAATAGTTAATTAATGTAAGTTAATTATTTATTAGTATTATTAGTTACTTCTTTTACTCGTATTGAACCTATTATACTTAATTATACGATTATTTAACAACTACCGTAACATACATTATTTATTATAACCGTTTTTACTGTGGCGAGAATCGGCTTACGTACCTTATTAATATATTCCTATAACACAAATATACAAAGCATGCTTGCCTTTTTAATATCAGTATGTGGAATTTAAAGATAAAGATAGGAATGCTAAGTCATGTTAATAGTGGACACCAATAATTCGTTATTTATGTCACACACACACACAATCGTCATAACAACACTGTAACATTGTTGTTACACTATATTTAGTGTCGTCTCATAATTATAATGTATCAAACGTGATGTTCTGACACGCAAACATGAAAGCGTATACATTTGTGTGTGTTAAGTTACTTTGCAGCATAACGTCATTCTACGTCGATCTTTTCAATTAATATCTACTGCGTAGAAGGGAACGCAAAACATCAATAAATCTTACGTATATTGCTAAACAATTACTTGAGATTGCTTAATGCAACGTTGTGTATAAAAATATTTGTTACATAACACAAATAACATTACCCATCTTCATCATCTTAGTGATTTTGTACATAGTAAGGAAACTTGATCAAGACTGATCAAGTTAATATGAGATCCTAAAACTTATAAATATTCAATCTATATATATAAAAATGCAACCCGTTTTCCTTGGTCACGGCATCACGCGGAATGGCTGGACCGATTTGGCTAATATTGATTTTGAATAATTTTTGGAAGTCCAGGGAATGTTTAAAAGGTAAGAAAATATGAAGAAATTGAAGGCAAATAGTAAAAACCAACATTTCATTTTCCCATACAGTTAGTCCTTATCTATCAAACCTTTGACGCATGTCATATTTTCATTCTGAGGTAATACGAAGTTTGCCGGGTCAGCTAGTTTAAAATAAATCATCAAAGGCATTCCTTACGCATTTTTTAGTTCAAAATTAATTTAATTTATAGTTTTCAAGTCTTGTTATTATAGTATCTATTATTATCAAGCATGATACCAATAGAACTGTTTATAGCCTCTATATTTAAGTTGATTCTACAATATTTAAGTTTGAAGATATTTTAATTATTGGTTGGTCCTATCATTTGAATCCAACGAATGAAAATAATCTGATGGTTTTTCCAATTCTAATAAAATAGTTGTATATCTACAAGAATGAACTTAAATATATTCTATCAACAGTTCTATTGGTAGGTATAATTAGAAAAGTGGATAGTAATATAAGCAACAACAATTAAAAAGCGACTTTCAACACTAAAGCGCACAAAATTAAAAAGTGTAATTTCTGCAGATTTAACGAAGAAAGCGGTAAGAACTCCTCTCTTAAGTGTGATGTGAAATATGTCAATAGACCTAAAGCACCTTATCAAACAGTTCAATAATTCGTAGTCATATTTTCCCAGAACGCAAACGTTTCTTGATAATCTATATTATCCATTCATGTTTTTTTCCTATATTGATAGGCACGCTGCAGCAGGTTGGCGGAACATTCATTGACATCTAAGCAGCGTGGTAATGTTTACGTTCGGGGGATTCGTTTACAAACAACATTGTTTACGCGTTACACACGTCACGATTCACGAGCGACGCGACGCGCCGCACCGCCCAATCAACTTGTATTGCGTCTTGCAATGAACGTACGATATTTTCCGTCTCGTATTATTTTAATTGGTGCATGTGCACTTGCCTTTTTATTTGCATTTTATGAATTAATTGTAGGTAAGAAAATTATTTAATATATTACTGGTATGTCGTATGGAGATAGAGCAATAATTTTATTTCGCAGTATAACCATTTCGCGATCTATTTATATTTAATACTAGCGATCCGTCCCTGCTTCGCGGGGGTGCGATGTAGATTGTTACTGGATAATAGGTGCCATTTTCTATCAAAATTCCTACCGATTTATCTGTTTAAAACGATAATTGTCGACTGACAATTATTATACTACATTCTTACATAAGAAAAAGTTAGTATAATTGTTATTTTTTCTTAAAATTTCCATTCTTTTTCCGTACATTAATACATTTTTTCATAAATACCTACTCCGGACAATTAAAAATACAACACAAAAAGGACGTCTGAACGGACTAAAAAGAATGGACCGTAGTCCATTCGGCCGTAATCAAAAATCGTCTACGTCTCAACGGACCGGTCATAAAATATTATTAACAAATGCCTACCCCGTTAAGGACCTGGTGTGAAGATACATATATATATATATATATATATATATATATATATACATATATTAAAATAATCAACCACTTAAACATATTGACAAAAAAATCCCGGTCAAGTGCGTGTTGGGCCACGCGCAGTGTAGTGTTCCGAAATTGTTAGGTTTGATTAATGCAGAAATTAAAGCAAAATTGGCTTCGGACAGGAATCGAACCTGCGACCTCAGGATAACCAGTCTAGCCGTTTTACCACTAAGCTACCGAAGTCCCACCGCTTTACCACTAAGCTGCCCGTTTGGTAGCTTAGTGGTAAAGCGGCTGGACTAATTAACCTGAGGTCGCAGGTTCGATTCGAAAAATTGACTTCAAAATTTATTAATTGATTAATTTCTAAAGTTTACTCGCATGTGTTATTGCGAAAACTAAATAGTACAATTGATTGATGTAATGAAAAAATAAATAAAAATTTTGATCAAAACTTTCGAGTATTATATTTGGTGGACTATTACTCGCAAACTTGTAATGCCAACTTACGTGTGATCATTTTCCTTTTAATTTCGTAATATGTAGCTACTATTGCCGCAATGTTTGTATTTCTAACAATAACCTTTTAGTTAGTAGAGGGGGGAGGACACTTGACTCTAACGAAAATTGGCACTTTAAAGCTTAATAAGTCACGAACAGTTAACTAAATCCAAAAATGATGTAAGCATACCCCTACCATTTTTGACCTAAGACCTATTCAACGACATCCCACACTATATAGAAAAATAAAAAAATACGCTATATAATTTTATTTTTCATGTTTTTATTATACTACTTTGTCGGCGTGATTAAGGTGTGTGTGTGTTGTGCCAAATTTCAAGTCTCTAGTACCAATAGTTTGGTACTAGAGACTTGAAATAGACTGAAATCGAGACTTAAAGACTTGACGAATGGACTACGCTCCATTCTTTTTGGTCCGTTCAGACGCAGTACCCAATATTTCTATCAATATATAAGCGACAATATTAATTAATCCGTTTAAGTAAGTACGTATTATTTGTTTGACCTTGACGGTATAAAAGCAGTGTGTTTAATAGTTATGAATATTTTTAGCTAGGTAGTAGGTATAACTATTTGTAGTTTTTGTTCATATATTTTAATAATGCTATACTATAAAAAATCTAAAACTTCACAAATATCTTTAAAAAGTATCATAATTACGCCATCTTTTTCCGATCCATGTAAATTTGTGTTTTTTGTAATTTTTGTCACCAGTTTCACTAAGTTTCGGAACATAAACCATTAAGAGGCTTCAAATTATCGTTATCACGCGTCAAATTCGTGATCGCCACTTTGTGACGGCAAACTTGATTACAGTATTATTTTTTATACTCCATACCTATTCTAATTATGACAATCTTAATGCATATCAAATTATATCTTTAAAGATATGAATATGTAAATGTTAATTTAAAACTTTTTGTGCTCAAGCGCATAATTTTGTATGGTATCGTTAATGATCGCACTATCAGTCCAAGTACGATGAGTCAATACCGATTCGATAAGGTTACATAATTATGTGATAAAATTAGAAGGTGATGAATCAGGTCAAAATAGTAGGTAATCAAATTGAACCTTTTCTGATCCCAGATCAATCAAATGGACTAACCGTTATAAAAAGTAAATTATAAATTTAAAAAACTAATTAACAATTGTAATTGAATGTACTTAATATTTTCTAAGTATTATTAATAATGTACTTAATATTTTTTAATTATTAGACTGCCTCGGTAGCCTAGGCAAGGGGGTTACCAGAGATAATGGTCCTATTGGGGTTCGATTGGGGTTTTTCCATTTTCTGGAAATTGTACCAAAAGCGATGAAGTTGGTAAATGCAGTGTTTTTACGACATTTCATAAAAGTGTATTAGATACGTTTTAGCTATAGAATGCTTTGTCTTTGTCAGTTGCATTGTGAAATGTGCAGGATAGAAAAGGACAGAGGAGAGATAATCAACAGTTTAGCTAAAATACGTTTATTAATAAAGGGGTTAATCTACATACCGAGCAGATTACCGAACATCGAAAGTCGCACTGGAAAACTTCCAGAAAATTGAAAGACCCCAATATCACTTACCTCCCTGACCCGGAAATCAAACCCCAGAACCCAAGCGTAGTAGAAATGGCTGCTACCACTAGTCTTATACTTTATATTTAAATTACATTGTTATTCAATTCAATTATTTAACTACGGGAATGAGGTCAATGTCACTGAAATGCTAATATTGTTTAACTGAACTTTAATTAATTTAAAAGCCAATAGTTATTTAAAAGCAAATTGATAGATATTATTAGCGACGTGTGCAAAAAAGTAAGGATTTGAACTTATATCACCTTTGCACAGAAAGAAATAAATTATAATTTCTTTTAAAAAAACTCGAATTCTTCGATGACGGTTGTAACTCCTGTAGGCTGTTTTGAATGGTCATATGCTTTTTATGACGTATTTTTTGGCACAAATCTGTCACATTAATGATGTAGAGTTTAAATTTTGCCTAAATACTGCCTTATTCTAATATGATTACACTGAACTACCATTCAGCGATGAACAGCTACGGTAATGAGATGGTGCCTACGCTGAGAGCTAGGCCACAGGATGTTTTATCCCATGAAGATATAGTGAGACATCCGGAGTCTGTGCGTTTTTTACCGTCTCTACAATGGCGAGTGCTCAGTTGAGTGATGAAAGGGAGACAAATACCTATTTGACATGGCGGCACCGTCTCATTTTCTACGCCGCACTACCTGCAAAGAGAGAAGTTCCACCCACACAGACTGAATACGCGGCAGTGCTCAAAGGTTCGTTCGTTCGTTTCTGCTCGGAACGTGTAAATTATGGAACGAACTACTTTCCTTTGAGGCCTTCCTACTTTGTCACAATATGGGTTTTTTTCAAAATGGCGTCAAGGTGCCCTTCATGGCTGGCACCAAGTTTGCAACTCTTTTGATGTTGCAAATACTCAAAGGCTACGATGACTACGTTCTATCAGGTGGCGCGTCTGCTTGTCTCTGTCAACCATTTGACATAAAACTATAAAAGGGTGATTCTGGTCACAGCCCTATTCTCTTTTCCATCAAAATGTGGATGTTTATTTGATACCTAAGAAATATTTTAATAAATAAAAGACATCACGCTATGTTTTTTCATTTCAAAAGCAAAGACATCTTGACACGTGACATGACGTGTAGGTATACTTAATCAAGCGCCGTCAATATGTAGGTATTTTTAAATGACTCTATTATGAAATTATAAAACAATTAGCGATGCAATTATATTATTATCAGTGTAATAGAAACAGGTTTTGCAAAGAAAGTTTTGATTGGTGTTGAACAGATTGTAGATTTGCGTTTACCTCAATTAAGAAATCGTCAGAAATTTCTGGCATTAAGAATCCTTGCAGTAGGAAAAAGCCCTTTATTCGCTGACCCGAAGACTGATCCAGGACTTCATTTCTCGAATAAGTTTAGTGACTACGGCCAATAAGTTACTAATTATAATTAAAGCAGCTAATGATACAGCGCCATCTATCATCCGATATATAAAATACGAATAATTACTCAGTAGTAACAAGCATTTCTATTAGGCGAGCTATGGTTCTTCCCTCATTTATAATTAAAGTCTTGATTGATGTGTTATTACTAACCATTAAACTGCCTGGCTCAGTAGCAGACCATTAGATCTACGATGGGGCCCTGGGTCCTATACCCCAATAAGTGCTATAGAGATATCTAAAGTTTTTGCCAGTTTCCGATACTACCCTCATAGTTTGTTGATGTGCTCGGTGTGTATGGGCTCGCCGGGATCCTTCCGTTTGGCAAAATATTTTTTTCGTCAAATTTTACTTTATTCTTTTTTATTTTACTTCAAAAAAAACGTATCTCAAAAGTTCATTGCCAAGTTTTAATGCAGTGAATGACACATTGCCATGTACCTAATTATTTGTTAACCAATAAATTGGCGAAAATGGTGGAAAATGGTTTTCCCAAAAATTAGTAATCCTGGCTCGCCACCTATTACATAGGACGTAACTAGCGAATCGTGGGTGTTTGAATGTATTCTTAAAATCATGTTTTTACTTCTGCATACCCCTTAAGGGAATAAAGGCGTGAAGTTACGTTTTATCTTAATTGGTTTAATATAAGAAAGAAAATCCATTTAAATGTCTGCACGTGTAAGATATGAATAAAGAAAATGTCAAGTAATACATTTTTATCCTTATCATTCCCATTTTAAATACGTAACCGATAAAAATGATTAGATATAAGCTAATTTAGGAGCATGTGTATCGAGATGTAGGTAAATACTATGTTGTATTGGCGGTCGAGTCTCCTGGATGAATTATGTAACTGGTCGCTGATACTGCAAAACCTCGTAACTAACAATTTATTGAAATCATTTTAGGTTAGGTTGATTTTTGACAAATTTTACTATAACAGTACCTTACAATAACTTTCAAAATTACTGCGGAATGCGTTGCACCAGCGTAATTTTGACATTGTTAAAGTAACCTGGGTTGTGTTAAGTAACAACTGACAGATAATTGACATTAAAAATAACTTTAACCTGCGCCTCTTGGGTGGTTTACTTAACAGCTAAAGATATGACGTCATTTTACAATTGTCAAATAGTGCTACTAATTTTTTACTAAACCGGTACTTTTACAAATCAGTTAAAGATAAAGTAAGATGATCGAACCCAGCCTTAATATTGCCTAAGTTGAATTAAGATATAGGCTATTGTTAGAAATGATATGTAGGTATACATATGAAAACCAATTTGTTGGAATTACTAAAGTGTATATTCGTGCCAAATTACAGCGTTTTAACACTAATGGCCGAATACTCAAACTCAATTCACAGTCACTCAATTTTAAGCAACGCTCAAATGTGCGCTATCTCTATCGTTTGAACGAGTTTTATAAAGACAGAAGACTTTAAAGTCCCACTTAGATTTAAGTGACGTTTGAGTATTTGGCCGTAACTGTTTTTTTTAATTTAAAATATAATTTTCAGGGCACTTGGCGAAATACAGATTTTTAAAATTATTTATGTTTAATTTAGTGTAATATTCCCATAACTAAATATAGATATTCTATACACTTAAATATATAAATATCTAGAAATACATAATTCGATTACCACAAGAAAACCACTTAAAACTGCAACAAGTTCTTAAATTACGAAAATATTTAATTTATGAAAACTATTATAAAATTTGAAAAAAAAACATAAATTATCTATATAAAGTTTTACAATAACAATGACAAGTAACTTTGGCTCACCGCATTTATTATGAGATATATTAAACAAAGAACCTAATTAAATATTTAATAATGGTTAGGGATTTCCGCAATTACTTTTTGTAAATGATTACACTTAAAATTAATACATTCAAAGTAGTGTGTAAAGTGTGCATAGGTACGCAGTGATTTTTTCACTTTGATGCTAATAAAAACACTCTACTTATCCTTCTTTTATCACTCTTCTTATTCATCTCCTTACATTTTAAACCTTTACTTATAGAAGCGACATTTCAATTATCACTGACTATAATATACGAGTACTATGACATACCAATACAAATTTTCTTCAAAAAATTGAGCCTCGAATATGAACCATAATAAATTAATTTCTTATTCATTCATTAATATTTAATTCATAGAAAATATCAAGTTAATTTATAGTAAAAAAAATCTTAGTTCCAAATAAAAGATAGATAGATAAAAAAAAGGTTTATGTCTTTTTTTTTAATGTCATGGAAGTGGTAAACAAGCTTGCAGTTCACATTGATGTTAAGTGATGACTGCAGCCTATAGACACCCACACAAAGACTAAGGTCAAAGTACAGATGCGTTACCACTCCTGAGGCCTAAGGTGTTATGCCTCTGTGCCGGAAATTACAGGGCTGTACATTACCACCTGACCGAAACACGATAGTGCTGAACACTACCATTTAGCGGTATGTTAATACTATTATTACAACTACTTATGATATTCTTATGAAAGGCTGGATTTTATTGCAGTACCTATCCGTAAATACAAATGAAGCAGTTTGTTATAATAATACGTTATTATGAACCAGTAGGTAACAGTAGAGACGTGCCATCTATGTAACCGGAAAACTGTACTACTCGTATCACGAACAAATGTATATTATTTAGAGGAAAATTTGAGGTAGGTATTGTCTCCGTCAACGACCTTCAACATATCAGCATACTACTAGCTTTACCACAATGCGTACAATTAAGTTGATTGCTCTCTATGGAATATAAAACCACAGCTGCAGTTAGGTATAAAAATAACTGTATAACCAAAATAAATGTCTTAATGTATATAAATTATGTGTCACAGTGTTTGTCCGCGATGGACTCCTAAACTACTTAACCGATTCTTATCAAACTTGCACACCGTGTGCAATTTGATCCATCTTACCAGATAGGATAGTGTACATCTCAACTTATAGTTGCAATATTATGTAAGTACCTAAATTGCAACCGTGCGAAGCCGGTGCGGGCCGTTAGTATTATATAACACCCATCTAGATCCCAATCTTAAAGATAAAATTTCTGGATGTGGAAAAAAGTTATTCAAGGTCAAATATGAAAAAAATATTTCAATCATAAAATTGCTTTTAACAAATATTGTTGATCATAAAATGGTCTAATGACCTACCATGACCAAATAGGTCGAGTTCTGTCTGATGGTGGGGGTCAAAAGTCTTAGGAATCGGCGTGCATGTATGAAGAGAATGATGAAGGTAGACGAAGCACGAGAGGTTTGTCAGAACCGGGATGTCTGGCGATCTACACTCTCTGCCTACCCCGTTAGGGACCTGGCGTGAAGATACATATATATATATAAAATGGTCTTTAAAAAGGGAATCAACACTTTTTTTTCCTAAGAACCACCGTTTCTGAAATTATTAAAAACGCGAAAAACCGAATATCTCGATTGACCGGACTAAAGGCACTGTGAAAGTGTTACACTTACACATCCAATTCGTCATTTATATGGTAAAATTTTCCCCTATCATTAGACTGTCACTCACTGTCAATGCCTTCTCGTCCTTCAAAAACCTCTGAAACTCGTATCCGGAACGTGCCCAAATATTGTGCGAGTGCTTGTGATATTAATAATATATCGTCATCCACTGACCGCTATTGACAAGGTGACCTGACTTTTTGTGTACTTGCTTGAATAAACGCTGAGTCACTTTTTCTTTAGACACTTTGGAACCTAATGAACGTTTTTTCGGCGTATAATTAGCATAAGTTTTCGTGGACGATATCGAGTATTTTTATGATAAAACTTGTATTGTGTTTGATACCCTAGAACTAGATGGTTAAATTCTAGAGGGAGCTTGAATTGGAGTCCAACAAATGATGCAATATACTACAGAATCTGTTGTTATAAAGCCCAAAATTATAATAATAATATATTAGCTAATTGTGTCGTTAAATTAAGTTTGAAACTTCAGTATTCATATGCCTACTGATGTTCCGCATGTGACGTTACCTAGAATAATTATATTGTCGAAATATTTCAGTTCGCTTTTACGTGTATCCTCTCTCATTTAATAAATGAAACAAAATCATGCGATTGAGTTAAAGTTTCTAAATTGAACAGCAAAAAGACGTCAGAGTAAGAGCGCTGATAGGTACCTAAAAATTAATATTTTTTCGTTGTTCAACGTACAGTAGTTGATAATTACCTACATTTAATAAAATACCTTACATTGTCGTTAATCAATCCTTATTTAAAAGTATGCGAGGCATTTTCAAATTATTTATAAATAATATATAGTCCTTAATTATTCTTAATCGGCAGTGGACAGCAATTCCGCAGTCTTTGGATTTTATCATGAAAGTATTATTTTCTACCATAATCGTAAATTTACTTATATTGAAAAGAAGCATCGAGACCATTTAAGAACCTGTATCCGATGTGTCTTGCATTTTTAATGAATATGCACAAAATTATTACAGTGATCAAAAGATCTGTGCCCTTGTGCTCGACCTTATTTTAAGATTATTTTTTTCTTGATAGCGTGTCTATTGCTTTTTATTCTTATATTGTGATATTTGCGGCTACAAACCAGCAAATTATATTATGAATAATATAATGTAGTTGTATTAAAAGGCACATACGTCTACCTACGCATATTAATATAACAAGCGTATAATTTATTATTTACTTGAGTTTGATCAGATTGATTCTACAATGCAGTCTACTTACTTATTTATTAATTAAATTGAATTTTGTCTTAACTTGAAGGTTTTACTTGTTTATTCATACCTACTGAACAACACTAGAGATTTTTAGATTGTTTGTTTTTTCTTTTTTTTAATTCTTCAATTTCTTCAAATTCTTCGTTTGGTTTGTTTCAAAACTTACTAACGTTGCATTAAAATTGTAGGTACATACGATTTGTCTCTTTTCCCATAGAAATACGTATGTATTTAGGTAATTTCTGATTTCAAGCCTACAAGATTGTAGGCACATGAATTTTATAGTATGGTATAGGATTATTTTAATGTTAATTGTTAAATGTGATTAAATATCTATCTATTCAGTTATTACTATTATTATCACTCTAGGTGGTTTTTGTATGAGGATAATCTAAGAAAAGTTTGTTAGGGACTAATTTTGAAATGCCTAAACTATTTCATATCGTTATGAGGCTGAAATCACTTAACAAGTTAACATTTAATATGATGTCCAATGCGAATGTTGATGCGGGACCGAGGGAACCAAGTCTGATTAATCTTGACTAAAACTTGACTTAAACTTTATCTGAAGTTTGGGCCAAGGGAGTTCTAAATCGGTGGACACACATGAAAAGTGTCTTTTTAATGATGGCAAACAAGTATACACATCACGATGATGGTGAAAAAAGCAAAGCATTAGAATTATGCGGTCGATCCCCAGGCACACCGCGGACACTCCGCCAAAATTCCATACAAACACTTAATTTGGTCTATTACACAGACATCAATTAGTGACGTGTATTTACACGTGTACCTGTGTGCGTAGGACGTAGAAAATACCAACCGTCGCCCATAAGAGGGGGGGAGGTAAGGTTATGCGAAGAAATCGGGACGTCGAAGTGTCCATTCTATACGTAGTATTATTACATATTCTCTGCCCCTGGGGTGCTACCGCCTATCTGTATTGCTGCTGACATTGTCATTGCTGTCAAATTTTGAAGTCGATTTTTACTATAACTAAATAACAATAATCGAAATAATCTACCATTATCGCTTGTTTATCTCCTACGAAAACAAGAACATCAATCAGATTATCAATAATACTTTTAAAGGAGCTACAAATCGACAAGAAAATTTGACAGCAATGACAATGTCAGCAGCAATACAGATAAGCGGTAGCACCCCTGGTCTAGTAATATTTAGCACAGAGGCATAAGTCTCAGGAGTGACAACGTATCTATGCACTGAAATCTCAGATTTTATGTAGACGCTTACAGGCTACAGTATTATTTACCATCAATATGGAGTGTATACTTTACTTTGCCATAATCAAACAGACACTTTTCATGTGTCACTGATTTAGAACCCTTGGCCCTAATTTCAGATAAAACTTAACCTATTTGGTCAAGGTTGATCAGAGTTGGTTTCTTCGGTGTCTGTATCAATGTTCGCATTGAACATCTCTCATAATATCGAGAGCGCTGAAGCGCTTGCCATGTAGCGGCAAGTAGATTAGATTGTGCTGCTGTAGTGTAACGCGGTGGTGCCTAAGCCGTCCAGCTCCGACACTGGAGCTCTACCACTAGTAAAGTATACGTCATTTTATGTTAAATGCTGATTTTTTTTCCGAGACAGATGTATGACGCTCTCTACCTACGCCGTTAAGGATTTTTTTTTTAATTTTTTTTTATGTAATGGGTTTGGCAAACAAGCATGCAGTTCACATTGATGTTAAGTGATGACTGCAGCCTATAGACACCCACATGAAGACCAAGGTCAAAATGCAGATGCGTTACCACTCCTGAGGCCTAAGGTGTTATGCCTCTGTGCCGGAAATTACAGGGCCGTACATTACCACCTGACCGGAACACGATAGTGCTGAACACTATCATTTAGCGGCAAGTATATTAGGTAATGCGGTGGTGCCTACGCCCGCGAGCTCCGCCACTGAAGCTCTGCCACCAGTAAAATTGGCGTGATAGATATATAAAAAAATAGCAAACGCCACCAAGCGTATCTGTTTCCATAGTCTTTAACGTTAGCAACGTAAAAATTGTAAGCAAGGTTACACGAGCGTAGCAAATGCGTAATCTAAGGTAATCGGAAGCTAAAAAATTCGCCCAAGTGCGAATCGTCGCACTCGTGCACCGATCAATGGTTCCGCACAAAGAAAACACGAAAATATTCTCGCCCACGAGCTCCGTCACTGGAGCTCTACCACCAGTAGGTTTTTTGAGATTTTGCAAATTTTTTTTTTAGTTATACGTAACTTCACGCCTGTAATCCCCGAAGGGGTAGGCAGAGGTAAATGCATGCATTCAAGCATACATGCAAACACCCACGATTCGCCGGTTACGTTTTGGCCCATGTAACAGGTGGCGAGCCTGTTGACATCTCCGGGCACATAACCAAACTTTGAGGTACTGGGAAATTTCCAGAAAATGGAAAAATCCCAATAAAACCAGAGATAAAGGCTTTTTCACCATTATCTCTGATAACCCCCTACCCGGGAATCGAACCCAGGACCTCAGCGTAGTAGTAGTGGCCTGCTACCACTAGGCTACCGAGGCAGTTTTTAGTTATGAAGGTGGCAAACAAGCTTGTAGTTCACATCGATGTTAAGTGATGACTACAGCCTATTACACAAAGACCAAAGGTCAAAATGCAGCTGTTTTGGGGCCCCTGAGTTCATTTTGGATATCGAAGCATTAACGACATACGAAAATGCTTACATGCCAATGCATGAAGAGAAGAGGGAATGCGAAGAGGCCAATGCCTCTTCGCATATATTTTATTTTGCGTTATAGTGGAATCCTGTCTTGTCTTTTTAAATTCTTTGAAAATTAAATTACCTACTCATACCTGAATTGCATTGCATTTAAAATATTTTTTTATGATATCAATATTTTAATTACTTCAATAGCTTAAATTAAGAGTGTAATATTGAAAATCATTTAAATGAATACGGTGATTATTAGATCATTAAATTTTTATAAAAATCATAACTTTATTTTGACATTGAAAATGTAACGTCTTAAAGGTGTACACTACACTAATATTTACTGCATGTTTTTGGAATTTTTAGTGTACTGCAAGTAGAAAAATCTCCAGGGATAAAAAAATTACGACACCATAAATAACCATAAAGTTAAAATTAGAACTCATTCAACCAGTTACTATGCACTAATTTGTGATGGTGATCCATCACGCAATGCACGTCGCAAGGTCAAGCAACTTTGTGTGTGGTCTGTAGATGTGACCTCTATAATTCACGTCTCGATTGAACTAGAAAATTTGTTGCACCATGCATGTTATATTATTTAAATCATTTAGTTTTAATTTTTCTAGTGGTAGAACTCCATTGAAGGAGCTTGAGTAAAATAAACTAGACGATTCGTCTCAACATTAAAGTTAACCCTATTCTATATAAACATCTGCGATACGGCATACTGCATAAATATGGAATAATTAAGCTCAGGAGCGGCATGTCACACTCTATAATGATTTGGAATACTCAATAATATTTTAGAATGATGAATGTAGAGGAAGCACGGTAGGTGTACCAGGAGCGGGATATCTTGCGCTCCACACTCTCTGCCTACCCCGTAAGGGACTTGGCGTGAAGGTACATACATACAATGTGCAATATTTCTTGTTTGATACTGTACCTACTCTTTGTCCGAAGTGCCAGCAAATAGTCATAATTGTTTATGACTATTTGCTAGAAGTTCGGACAAAGAGGGGCTTAGGGTTAAATTCAAAATGATTGATAACAACTAATATTTGTTAATATGGGCGAATATTGTAAATATGGGCATTCCCATAGTAATAATTCAGGTAGCCTAATGATTGATAATATTATTACGGCGTCATCCGCAGTCATTACAGTTTATAATTATTCAAGTAGGTATGTCACAGTCATTCTCAGGTTATTTTTTATATAATAAATAGGGGGTCATGCCAGAAGCGTGCACGTCGCGATCCCTGCCAGTCCTTTGGGGCTGCAATTCTGGCACGAAGGCGTACCGCAGTGCGGGTTAGGGCGTCCCCCCGAGGCGACGCGTACCGACCCGTCCCCGTCGGTACGAAAAGCGGCCAAAGCGGCGATGGGGACCGCCACCTGTCACGCCGGGCCCGATACGGCAGATCGAGGAGTGGGGAGTGCCAGATAGGCATGTGGAATGTGAGAGGTGGAATTTGTGAGAAGATGAATGAGTTGACGAACGTAATGAGTGTGAGACGCCTGGATGTTTTGTGTGTAACAGAGACTAAACGAAAGGGCTGCGAGGTCGAAGATCTCCCGGGTGACGCGATGGCTCTGTGGGCAGGTGTGCAACAGAGCGATCATGCCAGCGCGGGGGTGGTGAAGGTTAGAAGGTTAGCTCAGCGACGACCCAAAACCTGGAGAAGTTTTGGGAATCTACAAGGGAAGTTCTCGATATGGTCGAAGAGAATGAAAGGGTAATTTTGTGTGGTGATTTGAATGGATGGGTCGGGACCAGGCGGCCAGGATACGAGGGTTCTAGGTCCATATGGTGATAGAAGAGTAAATGATGCTGGATACTGGCACCATATTTGATCTCAGCCAGCGGGCGCGACTAGCCGTACATAATGCTGTACTTACTCCAACGCTTTTATATGGAAGCGAGAGCTGGGTATGCAGGAAAGAGCATGAAAGTAAGTTGAACGCGGTGGAGATGAGATCATTGCGCAAGATCTGCGGTGTATCACTCACCGATCGCGTTCGTAATGAAGATGTAAGAAAGAGGCTTTGTGTGAATGACAGTATCGGTGTAAAAATGAAAAAAGGCATGCTCCGATGGTTCGCGCATATAGAAAGAATGTCGAATGAGCGAATGACTTAACAGATATACTATGCGAATGTGGATGGTTGCAGAGGCCCAGGAAGACCAAAACTGATCTACCGTGACCAAATAGGTAGAGTTCTGTCTGATGGTGGGATCAAAAGTGTTAAGAATCGGCGTGCATGTATGAAGAGAATGATGAAAGTAGACGAGGCACGAGAGGATTGTCAGAACCGGGATATCTGGCGCTCTACACTCTCTGCCTACCCCGTTAGGGACCTGGCGTGAAGATACATACATACATAGTATATCTATTGGTAGTCAAATATAATACGTACCGTATTATTTTTTCTGTCGAATTTTTAAAATTAACCGTTTTTGCAAGTCTCTTGTACAATTCCTATTATTTTGCCGACACTGTCAAACAATATTTTCGTGACTCGATATTTCCGAAGCAAAGTATTTTTTTGGCTAACCAGATTTGTATTAGAACTTCTCAACTTTTGATAAGAAGAAAAAAACATAACCTTAAACCATCAATATACCTAATACATTTTATTGAAGTATATGTGAAAATAACCAAATAAGCTTAATTTACAGCAAACCCATAAATCATACATAACCACAAGCGTTTACGTTATTTATAAACGTGACTTACCTATCTATAGTTTTACAAGAAGGAGGAAAACTGTGACATCGACATACCGACCTTACTATATAATGTATGTAGGAACCTATGAGTGTAATTTGTTATATTATGATAATATACTCGCGAGTCGAAAGGCGGCCGGCCTTGGGAGGCGCCGCTTGTCCCCCGCATACTTAGGGCTGGCAAAATGGAAAATATTCAGTGAATAAAACTTCACTAAAGGTGAGAAAGGTTAAAACAGCGATTAAAATTCACAAAAAATATAATTAAATAGGGATTGACAGATAAGAAAAGCATATTGAGTAGACCTTGGTCGTCTACGAATAATAATCCGTGGTTCGTACTAGGTAATTTTATCGCTTGGACTTTGTGATGTTAAATTTGAAAATGGTGAAGACGAACTCATCCGAACACTATTTCAATTAGTTATTTAATTTATTTATTTTAATGGTTTATTTGCATTGTAAATATAACATTAAAAAGTATTATTTGAAACAGCGAAAGAAGTGTAACTTTAAAATTTACGACAGGTACGTGCCCATGGATTCATAAAGTTAAATAAAACGTCACAAGATTATTTTAAATTCAATAAACAGATGCAAAGACCTAACATATTATACAAGATCATTGTAAAATAAGCTCTATCATGATCACATAAAGTACTCACTTTTAGAGCTTGTCCTATCGCTGTATATTCTAGAGTAGGTAGGTACTTGCAATTGCAACGTCTTTTTAATGTAAAACTGATTGTAAACTTATACATGAATCATATAATTAACATGATGCATTTGAATGCCTTATTAAAATGAGACCCAATCATGTTCCTGTATGTATTATAGTAAATATAGGTAACTGGACGAAGTCAGGATCAAGATCCTTAGAAATAATTGATGGGTTAAAACACAATAGATATGACATATTCATTGTAATGTACAATCACTAAATACTCAGAAAGATTTTCTTGCTCAGTCATCACTCTCACTATATCCTCACTCGATATGTTGGTATGAATAGAAATAGGTGGGTAATTTAATAATTACAATAGAAAAAATTACATTAACATAACTTTATTTATATTTAAAATTGAATTCTGTGGCTTTCGCAATAAATTTGAAATTGTCTTACGCCCCACAGCCCTGGGCTTGAATTTTTAGCATAAAAAATAGATTACTTACACCTTCCATAAGCTTCCTCCCTTTGGTGATGTATTGTAAATCACATAACCCTATGTTGATGAGAATTTATATAATACAAGTAAAAATTTAAAAAGTGACTAAGTAAGAAAGTAGGCATAACGATATAATCATTGTAAATACCTTAAATATTTTGCGATAATTTTCACCTTGAATTAATTTTGCAATCTTCATCCGAGAAACCTTAAATATAATCCTTTAATAATTATATACCTAATACTGTTTGTGAAGATAAAAATACATTAAAGGAAATAAGAAAGCGATCAGTGAAAAACAGGCCAAGTGCAATTCATACATATATTATATGTGGAAAATCTTTTCCTGAAAACGATTTCGTTCTATACTAAGGAGGACCTTTTCAATGTACTTTCGCATTGAAGGCGCCATGACTTGTACCCACTTGAAAGATTAGATGGAGCTCAAGAACTTATTAAGAATTTCAATTCTGAGATATCACTGTACAATACAATATAATTTTTTCGTGCTATCATAAGTACACTTTCCATAGTGCCAAAGTCACGTGTGGTGATAACGATTATCTATTCTGTTTGTCTGAAGCGGATCTTCATAAAATAATCCGTTTGCGTACAGTCGTATGTGTCTGGTTCTCTCATACCAATCCTTAAAAAACTTTTTTTTAGTTTACATGGAACGATACGAAAAAATATTGTAGGCCATAGGTGATCTGAGCATTTTTATTGTCCCTAAAACCGGCTAATTACCTACTCCTAGTAATTGACAACAATTGAGAGATTCCGTTACTACCTTAATTAACCACCACAGACTTCTTAGGTATAGGTTTTCCTGTAATCTATAGGAAGAAAAGTTTCATGTTTTTTGTCAAAATTGTATGTCCAATCATTTCGGAGTTAAGGGGTTATTTTTAATTTTAATTTTCATAACTTAAAAATTCTACCCTGCCCTCTGAAGTCTCATAAAAATCATAACAAATGTTGGTTTTGGCAGAACTGGTCCAAATTTAGACATTCACTTTTTTGCATACCTAAACGATATGTTATTTAAACTACTTATTGCATCATTATAACAGTATAAAAGCAAGAATTCGAAAACTTTTTAACAAAAAATTATACCGCCAAAAATAAATGAAACTGAGAAGCAAAAAATTAAATTTTAAGTCGGCGCCAAACATGTGTAAGAGCCCACAAAGGTTTTTAAGTTGATACGACCAAATTTTGGACAAAAAAAACTAAAAAAAAAAATCTCCGATGGCGACACCAAGCTTGCCGAGTCAGCTAGTAGAGTATATATTCCACCATAGGTTGGTTGAATATATACTCTAAGACTGAGAAGGACTCAACACTGGTAAAATGCAGAGAACAAAAATCTCGATCTTATCTGTCACGATCGTGAATTGGTATCGTAAATCGTAACTGCAGGCTGTAGTTGTAATCGTAACGGATCGAAACTTCATCCGCTTCCTAATCTAACTGATATGAACTTGTCTTTGATAAAACTGATAGCGTTAAAGCAGAATTGATTTTTATAAGTTAATAGTTTAAACAAATGAAACAAGGCATGATGATGATGGTGATGTACCCCACTAGTAAAGGCGAATTCATCCGTTAGTGGCGATAATAGCGGACAAACTATTTAAATAGAACGGTAGTAAATGCAAACGCGGGGTGGGTAGCAGTGTCTCACCGTAAAACTAACAATCCGCATGCCAAGCGTGGTGATTATGGCATATGCTCCCCAAAATGACGCACAACACAACTTTTTTTTTTTTTTTTTATGTTATTGAAGTGGCAAACAAGTATGCAGTTCACATTGATGTTAAGTGATGACTGCAGCCTATAGACACCCACACAAAGACCAAGGTCAAAATGCAAATGCGTTACCACTCCTGAGACCTAAGGTGTTATGCCTCTGTGCCGGAAATTACAGGGCCGTACAAACCCTGTTGTAAGTATCGTTGAGGAAGGCTTTAGTCCAATAGTGGACGTCTTTTGGCTGAAGAAAAATTAATTATTTATAATTCGTTATCATCACAAAGTTTCGATGGCTCCAACCGACGACTAGAGCAACAGTTTCAACTTCCTAATCGTACCATGCTGCATCAAAAATATGATATTTGTACAAAAATCATACAGCGTTTCACAAAATACATCTACCTACCGAATTTCAGTAAGTTTAGGAGTTAAATGGACTGACTGACAGACATGAAGCCTGCGCCTACTAAACCCTAAAAAAGTAGTTTAGTGTTCTATCAGGTTACTATTCCGCTGAGTTCCTATGATCGATTTCTGGGTCCATAGCATCCTATTAGGGTTTTCCCAGTTCAGAAGATACCGAATGTGTATCCTACGAGTATAGTAATCTACTCGGCGAATGGTATGTCAATACGGTCGCCACCTATTGGACATGGAATTATAAAATCAAACTGGAGAATCGTGAGACTTTAAGTGGTCGAACGAATTAATGCATTTACCTGTCCTACTTTCAAAAATACAGCGTGAAGTGAAGTTTAGCTCTGGAATCTTTTCATAAGTTTTTTTACATTCTTTCGAGCCTTTCAATAACAATATTCAGCCCATTTAGGTACATCCCACTGCAAAACACAGACTTCCTCTCACGAATTATTTTATTGTGAGAGTTAAATAGGTTATATTCCAATTTATTTGTTCTAACCAATTTATTTGCCAAATCTAGTTTAAGAACTTTCAAAGCGGCCTTAAGGTATTAGAACTCCTTATTTAATATGCATCACAATAAATTAAAACCGGGATGTACATACCTATACCGGAATTTATCCCAAAAAAAATTGGCCACAAAATGTTTTCTATGTATTTCAATATTTTGGAATGCGTTAAACTTAACTATCGTTCAGTGAAATAAAATTGTAATAACGCACTTTATCTTTACAAGTACGCTAAATAGGTAATTAATAGATACGGTCTTAAGACTGTGCTTAAGGTATGCCGGTACTAAAATCTCATTAATATGACGAGATTTTAAACTGTGACTCATCACGAAAATTGATATAATTTTGCACTTTAATATGTACCTACAGTGTATATACATAATATACAAAATATACCGATTGGTGCTCGTGACTGTAGCATTACACTGTACTTACCTACAGCAAAGGTAGGTTTTTGAAAGAGTAACATATTATTATGTATTGTGATCGTTGAACATGTATAATAGCGTAAAAACCTATATTTTAAAATGTATCAACTTATTAACTGAAATTTATACACAATAAATCATTAAATTTCGACTTCACTACAACCATAAAACGTAAAAATTAAGCCTTTGAATAGGGTCATTGTCACCATAGGGTACGTCTTGTGTCAGTGACCTTGTCTTCGTAGTAAACGTGACCTCATTCAATTTTGCTATGCTTATGAGTGTATAATCAAATGACTCTATAGGTATATAGATTGTAATAACAACTCCGTATCAAATTATGATCTATTATTGACTTGATTAGATTATTGGCTGAATTGACTGGTCATAGGGAGTAAAAAGAGATATTATTTTGTTTGAATTTAATAACGGATACAAGGCAAAGTTTTAGTTGAACGAAAAGAAAATATTAAGTACCTATAACTATTAATTTATTACACATAAAAAAATCTCATTAACAACCTTTCATTAAAAAAATCTGTAGTACATCTCAACATTCTCTGCCCCAGCAAGCAGGAATCAATATCGAATTCAGACACCCTTTCTAACAAAACTCTAATAATAACGTAAATTTCAATAATGTGAGATGTTGAATATAGGCAGGTGCCGGTTAGTCCAGGCAGCTAGTCCCTCCAGTTCACTCACATAGTCCAAAGTTTGTCGAGTCAATTCGGAGCCAGACAGGCCCCGCAGTACGTACTGCGCCGCAGTAGGTAGGCAATAGGTACCTATATGGAAAAAATATTTTTTAATAAGGTTGTGTCTATTGATGCAGTCAGAGAGAGAGAGAGAGAGAGATCCCGCCGAATGCAACCCATTATAAAGTAGATCAAAATTATCGAAAAGACCTCTACGTGTTGGACCCATGTCCCCGCGACCAGCCTGACAAAGGTCCGGGGTTCAAATTGGAGCCCGTGCTGACTGAGAGACGTTAATAAAACATTGGGCAACGTTAAATTATTTCAAACAGAGTATAAATGCTTCACGTGTAAGCACATCTAATTACCCCGTATGGAAATTAGATACAGAGAGTCTAGTTACATCCTTATATGGATGCTCGATTCAGTCCTTAGAACTAATTAACGTGATATGTCAAGTGTAGAGATCTTTTGATAAATGTTGATTAACGTTTACGTGTTCAGTGAAATGTTGGTATTATTTTTAAACTGCGGAATTTTGTAGAACACTCTGGTTTCGGCATGACAGAAGGGCTTCTCACAAGTAATTAAGAGGGGAAATCACAATATGTCTGGTAACAGAAGTTCAGAAGATTCAACAGAAGAGGCAGTTAAGGAACTTCATGATACGCGTACGCATTAAATTTAATCGCCGTTATTTACATTAAATTGACCTTATGAAAGTAGTTGCATGTAGTTGATAACTTTAATAGTGGGGAGAATGAAGCCTTCATATTAAAAATGCAATGACAGTCACATTTTAATATACTGTGAGGAAAATCTCCGCGTATCCAAAATTCAATCAAATATAGGAGGTGTGTGGCATAGTAAAGCGGCTAGTTTCATGATAGTACATAAAATGTATAAATCATAAGTAGACTAGATACCTATCACGTACTATGAGGAAAATGGCAGCCTTGCTACACTGTCATTTCTCCAGTGTGGTCAGAGTTTTATAAAAAAAATAAAATGTACATTACAAAAAGTAGGTCATTTTATGTAAATGCTATAAGGCTGTAGTATCAATAATATGAACTGTAGGCAGTCCTATTTTTGTCTAAATACATGGTACACAGTATACGTAACTAGAGAATCGTGGGTGTACACGTCTGTCTATCCATGGAAATAATTAAATCGTGATAAAGCATTATTGAAACAAAGTTGAAAAAATACCAAGTGTATTGTAATTAAATTTTTAGGGTTCTATACCTAAAAGGTAAAACTGGACCCTATTACTAAGCCTCCGCTATCTGTCTGTCCGTATGTCTGTCTGTTTGTCTGTCACCAGGCTGTATTTCATAAACCGAGATAGTTAAAAAGCTCTGAAATTTTCACAAATTATGTAGGCATTTCCGTTGCCACTATACCAACAAATACTAAAAATTAAACATGAAAATATTAAGAGAGGTCCTCATACAATAAACGTGTTTTTATATCGTATTTTTACCGTATTTTTACCGTGATTACCTAAGCAATTAAATGTTATAGGTGCGCGAGTCTGACTCGCACATGGCCGGTTTTTAAAATAGTGTTGTTCGCTGTTTTAGATACAAAATTAAAACCAATATAATATAAGAAATAATACCAACGAATGTTAGCGTAGTTCTTTACAATAGCCGAGAGCCACATTTAACTTGAAAGTACGAGTAAGATTCTTCCATTCACTTTCTTGACTGACACACCTAGTGGACAAGCCGAACTATCAATTTAACATCCGCTTGGATAAAATTTTAATACTTCAATCAACCACGAATCATTCCACTAACGGCACACGAACATGAGGCTATTGAAATTATATTAAAATTAAATTACAGCTTATGAAAAAACCTAACAACACGGTTTTTTCTTATTCCATCATTACAGCTCAATAATTACTTTATTTAATGTAGCTAAGTTCTGATTGAATTATTGCACTGTCGTTTTTATTATTTCAAAAATGATTTCGCTGTATAATGCTTTAGAAGAAGTAAGTAGCTGAAGATAATCCAATTCCTAAGTTTACTAGTGGTAGAAATCCAAGTGTAGGAGCGGGCGTAGGCACACTAGGCACCACCGCATTACCTAACCTATCTGCCGCTAAATGTTGTTCGGCACTATCGTGTTCCGGATAGATCGTAATGTATGACTCAGTAATAACTATCACAGAGACGTAACAACTTAGGTCTCAAAAGTAGCAACGCCTCTGCATTTTGAACTCTTGTTTTGTGATGTAGAACTCTTGTCTTGTTATGTGAATGTGAACTGCATGCTTGTTTGCCACCTTCCTTACATAAAAAACACTGGTGGAACTGCGTGGAGTTCAAAGGCATTGCCATCACCGCATTATCAGGAACTTAATCTGCATACTCATTCATCGTCATCATCAATTCAGCTGTGAGACGTCCACTTCTGTACCAAATCCTCCCCAAAAGTGGGATATGCCATAATCGCCACGCTTGGCATGCAGATTGACGATCGCAGTGACGGTAATTTTATCGTAGGACGCTGCTGGCCATCTTGCGTTATTGCATTTACTATAATATAATATAATCATTTATTGACAAAAACATTTTTACAATGGTTAATATTGAATCCATAGATTCCCGAACTAGTCTACACTGTATTTCGGGAATCAGTGGCTTCTCCGAGTTATAACTTCACTTAAAATTATTTTGTCATTATACATTAAACAAGGTAGATATATCAAGTAATCAAAAATTTTACAAAGAAGGGTGAGTATGTGAGTGAGTGAAAAAGTGTGTGTGTGTGTGTGTGTGTGTGTGTGTGTGTGTGTGTTTGTGTGTGTGTGTTTGTGTGTGTGTGTGTGTGTGTGTAATAACTGTGTGTATCAGAAATCGTGTACGTCTATACTTCGCCATATCATGAAAAAAACAAATTTGCTAACATAACTTCAATACCATCATAGTCAAAATTCCTGAGCCATGCTGAAATAATCTTCTTAAACTCATTATTATTTGTATTTTTTATGTTTTTATTTTTATTTATAAGAGTTTTAAGTAATTTATTGTACAATTGTGTAGTAACTATATCGTACTGCTTTTGAGCAAATCTAGTCTTTGCCCTCGGAACATGTATTCGGTCTACTCTTTTTAATGAAGTTGGTAGATAGGGTACTTTTTGGCGATGAAAACGACGCAGACTTTCATATATATACAGCTTGCGTACTGTAAATACTTTAGCTTTTTCATATAAATCTGTGGTGGGATGTTTAAAAGGAAGGTAGAGCAATACTTTTAATACAGCACGTTGGGCACGTTCTAGAGGGTTAATGTTAATTTTAGCCGCGCAGCCCCAAGCACATATGCAATATCTAATGAGACACTCGCATAGAGCTTTATATGTTAGAATAAGTAGCTCATAATCCGCTATGGTTCGAAGAATTTTGAATACATATATGAGTTTACGTACTCTAGAAGCTAATAATGCGATATGCCTGCTCCAGTTTAATTTTTCATCAATCAGGACTCCGAGGTATTTTATGTCCTCAACACGTGAGAGAACGGCACAGTTACAATTTGTAGAAAGGGTTAAAGAGCGATTGCAAGGGAAGGAATGAATTTTTAAGTCAGTAAGTACAGGATTATTTGCAGAGGTAATACTAAAGCACATAAATTTTGTTTTTGCTGTGTTATTTACTACCACCCCAATTAATGGTTTGACCCGCCATCGTTGTTTTCTTCCATTACAAGAGAGTTCCTCCACTAGTGGGTAGTGGGGGTACCTCATTGGATCTCAAATAAATAAATCTGCTTGCTTCAACCATGGCGAGTGCTATGTGACCGAGCAAGAAGGAGAATCAGTTCAGCGGCAATTTAAAGACGTTTATACTATCCCATAGCATTAACGTCTTTAAATTGCGAACCGGCGAAGCGTTGGTGTTTGCATGTATGCTTGAATGCATGCATTTACATCTGCCTACCCCTTCGGGGATTACAGGCGTGAAGTTACCCTACATTTACTACGATAAAAGATGAGAGTATAAGTGATGATGCTGATTAAAATATATTTAAATAAATATAAAATAATAACAGAAGAGGAACGTCACTTGCGGGTGATATTGATTAATAAGCAAATAAAAGGTTTTTTTTATTTACACGTGGAAAGAATTAACCGCCATTACCTGGCAAGTATAACAATTGATTTAATAACTTCCATAACAATACAACATAGGACAGGAAAACAGCTTGCAAACCTTGTCTGACATCTGTTGACATTATTTGAAGGAAATGTATTTTAAGAGTCAAAATATTGTCAAGCTACAACCCATGTACAAACTGTACAGCGTGTAATCTATGTAAATAATGATTGAATGAAATTGATCGCTAAATGTGTTCCTAAGCGCAAAACTCGAGAATGGCTGGACCGATTTTTCTACTTCTTTTGTGTTATATTTATAATTGTCCGGAGAATGTTTGTGTGAGAGAAAAAAAAAAGATACTTGCGGTACATTAGAAATTTTTAGAAAACTTATGAACATATGACATATTTGTCAGACGTCAATTATAATTATCGTGCTAAATAGGATTTCTGCCTATGAATAGGTAGAAATTGATGATTGAGAATGGCATCAAATTACCAGTAACAATCTACATTGCACACGCGCGAAGCCGGGGCGGTTCGCTAATCTATATAATCAATTGCTGTTCGTTAGTCTCGCTAAAATTCGAGAACGGCTGGACCGATTTGGCTAATTTTGGTTTTGAATGATTTTTGGAAGTCCAGGGAAGGTTTAAAAGGTAAGAAAATATGAAGAAATTGAAGGGAAACAGTAAAAACTACAATTTTATTTTCCCATACAAATAGTCCGTATCTCTCAAACCTTGACACCATTATTCCCAAACTCGCGATATGCCGAATTGAAGTACTAACAATCTATTGCTACTAACAATCTTTTCAAGAGGATACACCTAAAAACCTTTTTTTGACCGAGAGATGAAAATCTAGATCTCTATTAGAAGTATCCCACTATTACTTAGACCGAAGGATTAGAGATTTGGAAGATTAGTACAGAACACATTCCCAAAAACTATTTAAAATAATATTACTTTGTTATTAGGTATGATACAATTTTACAACAGCTACAAAATGGTAACTTATAGATCCATTTTGTTCTAATCGAGAATGATTAGTTGCCTGCTGATATGTTATTGATAGTATTTGATCAATTAGCTATACAATGAATGATAGAAGTAAATAACAGTAAGGCCAATCACAAATAAAAGCAATTAAAAGCAATAAAAAATCTTGAATATTATTTAATTAAAGGAAACATTTAAATGTTAAATAATCCATCATAATGCATGTAAATAAAAAATCTAACAAGAAACAATTATTTCCAAACCAGAAAAAAAAATTGCAATATAATTTTCAGCGACCGCGTATTGGATCTGAGTATGATTTTATTTTGTATACTCGTAAAAATATCCAGACTTTTCGACCAATGCTTGTTAGCCTTAAAAATATAATTGCATAAATTGGTGACTATGACCTTGATAACGGAAAGGTAACCAGTCTACATACAGTTTCATGTTATTACGTGGCATTCAATTACCCCACAATTTATAGGTATAAGATATCCGGAACACTTTTCCTAAGAGTCGTAAAAAGTCTTATTTAAAGTAGCCAAAGTAAAACACCTTTTTAAGTAAATAAAACAAGAAACGCGATACAACAGTACAGTACCACAACAGAACACCAGCCATCAAAGACAATTGTTCACAATTTTCTTTTTCGATTAGGTAACGGCACCGTTCTTATGAAAGGCTAAAAATAAAACACGAAATAAATCTTTCGCGAAAACTGTTAGACTCTATTTGAATTGTATAAATTCGATATAGACTGCTTAAAATCTCACGATTGATTCGATACATGCAATGCACATGGGTATAAGCAAACACGTTTTGGATGTAGTTAGTAAAACTACTTTATGTTAGGTACCTTTATTTTTGGCAATAATTATAAAGCCTATTTTGCTTTTCAAATGGAAACTACAATAATGACATATATGATTTATTTTTTTATGTTATGGAAGTGGCAAACAATCATGCAGTTCCATTGATGTTAAGTGATAACTGCAGCCTATAGTCACCCACAAAAAGACCAAGGTCAAAATGCAGATGCGTTACCACTCCTGAGGCCTAAGGTGTTATGCCTCTGTGCCGGAAATAACAGGGCACTACCAATTAGCGGCAAGTATATTAGGTAATGCGGTGGTGCCTACGCCCGCGAGCTCCATCACTGGAGCTCTACCACCACTATCTGAAATGAATTCGACAAATTTACTCTTATGTAAATTTGTCGAATTGTTGTGATCGCGTGATAGCTTTAAATTTGTCTCGTCAAAATATGAATAAACTCGGTTCAGTATTTTTAAACGTGCCCGATACTATATTGAACGCCAAATTTTTGGTGTAAGCGATATCGATGTAAATCACACTTGCAACATTAATTAAATAGTGTCCAATGACTGTAATTTCTAGAAACCTTTCAAATATACATTGAGCAAGAAACTTGCGTCCACAGATTATTACAGCTAATAAAAACCTGATGATTTTCTGTGTCAGTCACAAAGACGGGTTCTCGAGGCATCCTTATAAAATTAACTAGCTAAACCCACTCAAACGCCAGTTGAACGGCGTCCGTGAACTCTGCGCAAGAGCATTCCATCGTAAACTATGACATTTTACTGACATTGCGCGTCTATTGCTCGTCTGACATTTGTGGCGTACCAACCTTGCGCAGAACTCGACTGTAGCAGGGCTAACTACCCAATAAATACATAGTTTTACGGTTACCACCTAATCCCAATACGTATTTCACGCGGCACGTCATGTTTTTTTGCGGTATCGGATTGCGAATTTACGAACGCGTGCATTGTAATGAAGATTGATAGGCCATCTCAACCTCCACTTAACCCTGATGTCACGTTACCCTTGCGATGTAATACTTATGACCGGTTTACGATCTATTTAACGTGGTTCGTTCACCGTTACTTTGTGAGGAGTGAGGAGTAATACAGATGCGGTTATCGCGCGTTTATTTTCTCGCTTTGCTCTTTATAAAGAGCTAGCTGACGCACTTGCACGGAGAGGTCGTTGAACTGCACAGCTGCAGGCAACTATTGGATATGTGGTGACTTTGTGATGAATGGCACTTCGGCAATATGATGAGACAAACAATTTTCATCTGATGACTTATTACGAAAAATATGGCAACTGCTCAACCAGACAAGAGTAGTCCAAGAAAGAAAGGCAGACACAAACGTAATGTGTACATAACATTAAAACATTGTCGATATAGAACAAAGCTTTCACAGTAATGACACCCAAACATGGACAGAAATAGAAACTAAATACAAATTGAATGACAAACGAAACCGCAGGTAACAATTACTCAACACAAGTGTATCAAAACATGGCGAAAAGCGTGTAACGCGTAAAGAGGTTATGATTTACGCATCAGGTGACCGGCGACGTTCTCACACCCCGTAGGTCCCCCAGGGGGTCGCCACGTGGACGCAACAAGTGCTGAGTGTACGCATGCGTACCCCCTCGTTCCCCTCCTCGTCAAGAAGCCGCGTACTTTTCCACTACCGATACATTAGTAATTCTAGGTCAAAGATTTTTAATACGTTCATCGCGATGATATCTACTAAGGTCGCGCGGTTGAACTTGGTTTTACCCATTACAGGCTAACTTCATTATAAATTCTCATTTTAAAATGTAGAGTTAGTACCTATAGTTCGTTATGAAATCGGATAAGGCTACAATTTTTTGTCTATGATACGCTTTATTATAGACATTTGATTAGGTCTTCAGTATCAGTATCATATAGTCTCCTAGATAGAAAATGAAGCCCATAATAACTAAGCTAGTAATAAAAAAATTATATAATCTAATCTTTATATCAATAACTTAAAATTATTTATTATATCGTTACCGATATAAGATCGAAGGCAATCTAATTTTGTCTTCAACCTTCAAAGTTAATGTTTTTTTGCATAATTCGTAACAGTCATGTGTTTAACTCTACCACAATGAAAATAAATTCGCAGTTCAATTTTAAATGTGACAAAGTATAGATCGTCTTCTTAAAATTAAAAATCATATGCGTGTTTGCCATTATTTTCTTTTCATTTATCTTTGTCTCAATAATAGTAAATGCCATCAAATATTTTTTTGAAATTTTGTTATAATTTCTCACTGTAAGTTTAAACACTGTTCATTTGGAACGTAACTCACAAGAAATATGTTTTGTTAAGGCATTCTTCACGTTGCTTTGAAATGGAACATTAATAAACTGCATGAATTTTTGTTTCCACTGTGGCAATGGCCTTCACGCGCAACCTTGATAAACATTATGTAATAATTACGTCTGTTACGTCAGGTATGATACAGACAGTTTTACGGATTAAGTCAAATACATTATTTTCTGTATCAATACTCGTATTTTTATTGACCTCGTGGAACGTATGGGTTATTCGTGCTTATAGATAATACAAAATAAGAGATCTTTTATGTTTACATGGTTTTTAACCAGCAGTAGGTACGTTTATTCACTTGTAGTGAAATCACCTACTATTTTGTTTTTATTTCTTATCGGACACTGACTTTTAACTTTGATTTAAGTACCTTCTCTGCCTCTCTTTAATTTGTAAAGATATAAATAACAGTGCCTACTTACGTACATACTTATTTTTATTGATATTCTCTTTAATATTTTAAAATAGCTATTAATTTAAGTCAATCTAAGGTCTGTATTAATAGAGGGATCTCAGTCCTTAAGGACGGGACGACCTTAAGATCACGTTTTTCTATATTAAACGAGATCTTAATGCCGTGTTCTGAGATACGAATACGGATCTAAAATCATCACTGGCTATTTAATATCTTGATAAACTACTTATACTAGTATATAGTATAAAAAATGGAGTAGGCGTTTTTTATAATCCAGCAAAGATTACAAGATAATAAATAATCGTATCAAGAACCAACGATATACAAAAAATGGAAATATTGATAAAGCAAAAAAAATCTAAACCTGTTTAAATCGCAGCGAATGTCACAGATCGTGTTCACTACAATTACGCAGCGATTACAGTACGGTTAGGAGAGTTGCGAACTTTGTATTATCCAAGTATTCGAGAATAATATTAAATGGCAGCCGAATTTTGAACGGATTATTTAATTTTGTGAAGGCAATCAAGTCCGCTTATAAGTTGAGGATACAAAAAAAACTTGCAATGATATTAAAACTGGGACAACAAAGTAGAACAGAAAATAACTCAATATACTAACATATTGAGTAGGTATATAAAATATGGCCGTATAAATAAAAACGTGAAAGGTATTGTGCATGGTCTACTACGGGATAGTCGTATGCAGGTTGGAGAATCAAATGACGATAGGCCAAAGATCGCAGCCGAGATCATATTTATTATCAAACATAACAGCAGTAACCGGTAACGAATGGCATAACGCGTCTTGTGAAACAACACCACTTGACAAAATTTCGCGGATATTGGTAACTTAATTCAAGAATAAATACATAACATGAATATAGCAAAGCGTAAGATGTCACATTAAGATGTCGAAAAAGCTTTAAGGGGTTAAGTAGCCTGAATGACCTTGGCAAAACGGAGCTCATCATATATTTGTCAAAATTTGAGCGATCTAGCGGATACTCGCTGTACTTGGTCGACAAGTTCAAAGATTAAGTAATTGTAGAGGAGACAAGCGTTGCTGTGCTTATTAATATTGCATCACAGTGATTATACTACTAGAACGGTTTTGAATACAACTTTCGTTAATGGTACGGGTAGCGAGCGAAACCTGCTTAATTTTTGCTCGTTAGTTATTTCTGCGTCGGGAACGGTCTAATCTTGGATAATTTAAAAACTTAATATTTTATGTACATAAGAATGGTGGGCTGTTGTGCTATGTATGACTGTATGGTGATAGAACTTTAATGAACGAGCTCAAAGGCGTGAACACCTCCATATCATCTACTTTACCTACCAGTAAATGATAACTCCATGTCCACCGCTATCATGTTCTGGTAAGGTGGTAGTATACAGTGGTAGAGCTTCAGTGGCCAAGCTCCAGGGTGAGCGAGCACCATCGCATTTCTTCGTAATTTACATTTCACTAAATGGTACCTACTGTAAGCGATAATAGTATGTAAGCAATGTGGGTATCAATGTCAGAGTTCCTTGAGGTGATAATTAGGAAAATGATATCTCCTTTAAAATCGAAGACGGCGGAGATAATTATTTTTCGAAAATATGATATGGATTTCAATTTTACGGTTTCTTGAGGTACAAATTTTTCAAATCCAAGAATAAAAGAAGATAGCGGACAGATTATTTATTTTTTCTATGGGTCTTAATTTTACAGTTTCTTGGAGTTCGGATTACGAAAATGGCATCTAGCAATCAGCACTCCAAGACACTTAAAAATTGATACCCATATCAAATTATTAAAAAAAAATCTGTCAGCCATCTTGGATCTGCAAATGGATGACATTTTTGCAATCAGCACCCCAAGAAACCTCGAAATTGACACCCATATCACAATTCGAAAAAAATATTATGTCAGCCATCTTGGATCTGCAAATGGATGCCATTTTCGGAATCAGCATCCCAAGAAATAATAAAATGGACACCCATAACACTTTTTCGAAAAAAAAAATGTGTTCGCCATTTTGGATTTATTTCGACTACTTACTGTTCTTATTTTATTTCAACTACTGTTTTTATTTCACTATTTTACTCGTTTTATTTCAAGTAAATCTTATTTTACTATGGTCTGGCGCAATTTGTTTCGCCGGACAGGCGGTACTTATTTCGCCGAACAAGCGAAACAATACCGCTTATGAATACAATACCGCTGTACCAACTATGTTCCGCTCTAATACTAATACTGGAGCGAATACCGCTCCCAACGTCGGTAGCGAATATTTTCAAGGATTTTATCCTAGCTTTTATTCGCAAGTTCGTCCACGTGGACTTCAGGACTAAATACCCGTAGGTACACCTGTTACACCAGGTACATCTGTTCGACCGTCGAACTGGTGAAAATTTTTTTTTCGTTCTACCGCCAAACTCTTAATTAAAACTGTGAGTAATTTAAAGCCTTTTCTTTTGCAATAAAAACGAAGCAAAAGACTGTGCCGTTTTGGAGAACATTTGCATTTTAAGACAAAAAGGGGGCATTTTGAAATGGTTTTTCCTAAAAGGGGGTTAGCAAATTTAACATTCTGTTCAATTAAAAGTGTTCATTAAATCCTTGAATGTCGTTGTGTATTTGTGTTCTATATTACGGATTCAATTAACAGTTTTTTCTAGAATTTGACTTAAATCATGTACGAATTTAGGCAATTCACCCTACTTAAGGCCTTAATATAATGTCCAACTAATAGTCGACAACCCAATAATTATACTATTATAAAATAATTCCAATGTGAGTCCTTTCCTTGAATTGTAAAGACACTTAGTGTGCTATGCACTCATATCGTTTTTGCAGCAGATGTAATTGCTGATATTGCTGTATTCTCAGAATATTGCACAGACAAAAACTGCCTTAAAAGCAGTAGAAGCCTCGAGCAGACAGAAAATAATCTCGAGCACTAGTTAGAAGACCACTAGAACATTTCATGTTCTTTTGGATAGCATCTTCCGTCTAGCCTACAATATTATGTTACCCAAGGGGTAACCCCATATACAAATATCCATAGAGTGAGAAAAAAACCGAATTAAAAAATATATAAATTAGTAGGCAAGACAGAAAATGCTACCCAAAATTTCCATTGGCTTCTTAGGAAGGCTATCAAGGTTTATGGGTTTCAGATTACAGAAAAAACTCACTAGAATTAAATAGACTGGCGTTTCAAGACACCCTTACCGGAGGCGTAGACATGTAATTAAGTTGCTAAATTCGGGTCTTTACGTATCACGTGAACCAAGATTCGTTGTTTCAGTCGGTTAACTGTCACCGCATTTTATGTCCCCAAATCGCTACTCGATACCCACCCTTTTTGTTGTGAGATGGCTGTCATGGTTTAAGGAAATAATTATACTGAGTTTGCGGAAATCTCGGAAGTTCAGGTATTCATTACATACCGAGTGATTTATTTCGATATTGTGTAGTTTGTATCTATAAATACCTAATATTCGTATCGATTTTTACAACACCAATAAAATCCATTGTCCTATATTTACAAATGTTCTATACAGTCTCTCCCTCAGCCACTTCCCTTGGTAGCATGGTTCCAGTTTATAAGTCAATTTACCGCACTTTCCAATAGTAACATGATAGATGAAATGTGAAATAATGCACATAAATATCTATCGAATTAATTTAAAAACAGTACCCACTGGGTGTTGTTCCCGGTACTAACGGCCCACCCCGGCTTCCCGTGGTTGCTATGTTACCTACCCTCTCCTATTCATATTAGCGTGATGTTATAGGTTCCTCCGAAGCCTTCCTCAATAAATGGGCTATCTAACACTGAAAGATTTTTTCAAATCGGACCAGTTGTTCCTGAGATTAGCGCGTTCAAGCACAAACAAACTAACTCTTCAGCTTTATAATATTAGTTAGTATAAATATATTCATCTCGTTACTATATGATTGAGTAAAAAAAGTTATATATTAAGGAGCCTAGTAGCATAAGGCCACTACAACTAAGCTGGGGTACTGGGTTCGATTCCTAGGTCGGGGGATATCAGAGATAACGGTGTAAAATCCTTTATCTCTAGTTCTTTTGGAATTTTTCCATTTTCTGGATGTTGCCCAGCACCTCGAAATTTGATGATGTTTCCGGAGAAATCTCTATAGGGATCTCTATAGATAGGCTCGCCACCTGTTACATGGGATAAAACGTAACAGGCGAATCGTCGGTATTTGCACGTATACTTGAATGCATGCATTTACTTCTGCCTACCCCTTCGGGGACTACAGGCGTGTAAAATATAATTTTGAAATATTTAATGTTACATTGCTATTAGCGACTGCTTTTATCAAAATCTAAATCATGCCTACTCATTTAGCGTATCATAATTATTATAATGTTAATTGCGTTCTAATCATCATTTAGATCTTCAGTTTATTTGTGTCGGCCTCGTGTCGTCTGGTGAAAAGTTACGGTAATTTATGTTTCGGGTCCTTGATTTCTGTTAGCAATGTCTGGCACATCAAAGGTGGGTGGAGGGAGGCTGGTCGCCATAGCAACTGTATCACGCCGAGCTCAGTTCATTTGAAACACGTTATTTTATGTTCTTTCACTCATGGGACATGTATGATTAGAATTCTAAACCAGTTTGTTCTGACATTTCATAATCTTATTTTCATAACACTTACCATATTGATAAATCGATCATGATTTACTATTTCATTATTTACAATTACGTTTGTAAATATACCTTACATTGAAGAATTCGTTTAATGCCATTTTTTTTAGGGTTACTCACTCATGCGTATGTCTGTTTGTTGGTCTGTCCAAAGTCTGTGAAAGTAGTGAGTCGACTGAGTTGAAATTTGGTGCGAGTATAAATGTCACCGGAATATAACAAAATCCGCAAGCTTATCAATTGACGACAATTGATAAAATTGCGGGTCTTGAATATCAAATTTAAAAAAAAGTGCGTAACACTGAGCCCAAAAATTAAAAAAAAAATACCTAAAGATTACCTACAGAAAAACTTGTAGGGAAGGTTATGCTGTTAAAAATAACGTAGAAAATAATGCTTTGATCAAAATCTATGTAACTCTGTACTTCTGTACGGAACCCTGTGAACGGGAGTCCGTCTCGTTTTATATTCGACTATGCTTTTTAAACAGTTAAAAGATGATAGAGTAAGTAGTGTAGAAAACATCTTGCAGCTTTCTTAATGACAAGAAAAAGATAGCGAAAAGACTAGACACCATATTATGTAAATATTTTGATTCAGTCTGCTGTTATTTAACTCACACAAGAAGAATAACCGTATTGCATACCCAACGATAACATGACCGTGAAAATTTGGCAAACGTGTAGTCAAATGTTTGTAAACAACGAATAATTATGATTAAAAATAGAACCACGCGACAGTTGGGACAACAGTATATTAAATAACGATTCGTTATCTGATTATGAACTTTATGCTAACGTAGGTAAGTACGAGCTTCTAGTTTTTTGGTGACAGTATCGGATTCTTTCTAAATTCTATCGTAACGTTATTTGGACATTAAACACATTATCGGTTTGGTTTCTTTATAATGTCCTAACGCATTAATTCACGCGATATCCAACGCTTTACGTGGGTGTGACCAGTATTTTAAACCAATAATTTAACGTCTTTATTAAAGGCAATTAACGTTAAACGTTGGTCGTAGGCTCGGTTGACGGTCTTTTCGACACATCCATGTGTTTTAGCGCGTTGTTTAACGCGTTATGTTGCTGTTAAATTATCGCGATACTTATCGCGTTGTTCTGCATTGAAATAGTTTTTTTTTTTTTTTTATTTAATGAAGTGGCAAACAAGCATGCAGTTCACATTGATGTTAAGTGATGACTGCAGCCTATAGACACCCACACAAAGACCAAGGTCAATATGCAAATGCGTTACCACTCCTGAGGCCTAAGGTGTTATGCCTCTGTGCCGGAAATTACAGGGCCGTACATTACCACCTGACCGGAACACGATAGTGCTGAACACTACCATTTAGCGGCAAGTAAATCAGGTAATGCGGTGGTGCCTACGCCCGCGAGCTCCGTCACTGGAGCTCTACCACCAGTAAAAACATTGACGTTAGTGTAGCCCTAGCATAATAGAATAATATTATTTATATTATTGCCATTTGTAAACTAGGCGTAGGGTTTTTGATTGCTATTTTTTAAATATATATGTTGGTATATTATGGGCAAGTCTTTAAAGGGCAAGGCAGGGAGCGTTAGGCCCTTCACGTGCCTCTTTGTCATTCATTACCTACTCTCTTCATACGGGTACGCCGATTCCGAAGACTCTTAACACCACCTTCGCATAGTCAACATATCAAGGTAGGTAAGCTCAATCTTATAATCTTCCTGCGGAGGACAAATGCGAATGTAGAGGATTCGCATTTTATATTATGTTTTGTCCTTTGCTCTTTCAACATTGTTTCTGATCATATTGAAATATGGAGACCATTTTTAATACATTTATATATCATTGCGGTTTGTGGTCTGCTGTATATAATGTTGTCATAATTTGTAAAATGCTTGTGTCAGTTCTATAAATGAAAATGTGTTTGTGTCTATGTCAAGAACCGCAAAATTCTGCTTTATACATACTTATAAATGACTAATAATTTGGATATGTTTCATAAGATATATTTACCCCCCTATAGTATCTGTAATATTGTACCACCTATCTATTTACCAATTAAGTATTTACATGCATTTGCAAAACAATATTATTTACAAATATGCATCATAGAGTTCCATATCGCTTTCCTCCTGGGGTAACAAATATTAATCACTTTTGTCCTCAATTACGTCTTTGGTTTTTCGTCCTTTCATTCCGCATGTTAGAATAGTAGCGATGAACGCAATATCGCTATCCACCAATGCAGCCGCGTTGCCACGTCATACGCACAACGCTAGTTCTAATGTGTACAATAATATTAGTACAAATAAGGATTAACTAATTTGTATTACATAGTTTTCTTACTACTTACTTAATCACAGCGTAAGTAAAGAGTATGGAACACTAACCCCCTTATTCATAAACGCATTATATCTAAAGTGTTGCTAATTTCTCCTTTGTCCTTTTCTATCCTGCACATTTGACTATGTAACTGACAAAGACAGAGCATTCTATAGTTAAAACGTATCTAATGTACGTTTATGAATAAGGGGGTAAATATTTATTTTCTTACAGACATAAGTACCGAACTTCATCAAAGAAAATTTGGAATTACATTTATTGCATTTTTTTCAAAGTCCAGTAGGTATTCATCGCCTCTGCACATGTTTTACATACATTTGTCATTGTTTAATTTAATATTTCTTATATCTACAAACCACCGGAGCATGGCTTGCAAATTATACTTTACGCAAACAAATGTACGATCTACTTGTTTGTGTCAAATAAAGACAATAACGGCCAAATACTCAAACGTCACTCAAATCTAAGCGGGACTTAAAAGTCTTCTGTCTTTATAAAACACGTTTAAACGATAGAGATAGCGCACATTTGAGGGTTGCTTAAAATTGAGTGACGCTTGAGTATTCGGCCATAAGGGCCCTAACTCACTAGGACGCCATGGCGACGTCGCTGGCTACGTATCCAAATAGCTAATATTGAAATACATGATATCTAACTCACTTGGCCACCGTATGGCGACATTTCCACACTAGGATGACATGGCAATGTGGCCATGGGATCCTAGTGAGTTAGGGACCTAACTGTTAACAAATATGAAAAAATATATATCTCACTGCATTTTCTCAGCTGAATCCCTAAATACCAAAAGTAACCCAGTCTTGAAGTGGGAAAGAGTGGCGTTGGCTTTTAGTACGCAACAAATTTCCTATTGCTCCTTGTGTGACGCTACATGTGTGTCACAAATGGGACATAACGTAGCGGAATAAACAACAGAAAATTGTACATGCTTACCAAAATAGTCTAAGTGAATTTTGTCTAGAAACCTAGTAATAATTGCAATAAAACAAAGGAATAAAATTAAACGCCGAAATTAAAGTTCTTTGTTTTGGTAATAGATTGGACGTGAACACATTTGTAGTTATGGTAGAATGGCAAGTTATGGCATGAAACAGAGGTATTAATAGGAATTGAAAGAAATCTTTTGAAAAATATCACGATTAATACCCAAATTGATGATTGGTGCGATTTGGGAGAACACCCTTAAATTAACTAATTAAATTAATGAATTACCCTTAGGGTAAGGGTCTGATGGTGGGGTCAAAAGTCTTAGGAATCGGTGTGGATGTATGAAGAGAATGATGAAGGTAGACGAGGCACGAGAGGTATGTCAGGACCGGGATATCTGACGCTCTACACTCTCTGCCTACCCCGTTAGGGACCTTGCGTGGAGATACACACACACCCTTAAATAAAATAAATATATAAATCACCAAACTTAATTGCAATGAAACAAGGGAAGAATTTCTCTAGATTGTAGGAGAATCAATAATCCTCCAATTCTAAAGTTGTAATGCTATTTTATAAATAAAAGAAAGAAACAAAAAGGTTAAAAAGGCCATAATTAGAAAAAAATCTCAATTGGACAAATTCATATCTTTAGAATAAAATTTACTTAATTTTTCCTCAAATCCTTGAAATATTAGCTTTTGAGATATTGTACATAGAAGAACAAATAAATTTCCGCCGTTTTAATGTACATGGCGCGAAACGGAGTTTCCATTAGCTTTCGCAGATGGTAACCAGTTTAAAAATAAATTCATATTGGTAAAATGTGGGTAAAATATATTTTTTTACAAAAAACAGCGGAAACTTACTTGTACTCCTAATAGGTACAATAAGTGAACACAGAATGAAACCATTCCTTTATAATACTGGTATAATCAAAACAATAGTTTAACATGAGAGTGTTTAAGTGTACCTTTCTGTGCATTAAATTTAAATAAATGAATAAACATTATTGCTACAATAATCTGACTCTGTTTAGCGATTTTTTTTTCTATATCAATAATAACGTCTGCAATATCGCATTTTGCTGCAATTACAGACGTAAGATTTAAGATGAGAGAACATTATTGCTACAATAATGTCACTGTGTTTAGCGTTTTTTTTTTCTATATCAATAATAACGTCTCCAATATCGCATTTTGCCGCAATCACAGATTATTATAATAATGTTCTCGTGAAGTGAGGCAGCGATTATTTATCGTTCATTTTTCCAACCTTCAATTACAGCAAACTATTATAAAACCAAAGCGACAATAGAGTGATGTTGATATCGCGTGATCAACAACGATCAAGACAAAATTATTGACAGGTGGTATACCTACAGTTGTCCCATTCAATGACCCTGATTGGGTGTTAATGGTGACAAGATATCAACATTTTTCCATCAACGAAGAGAAAATAGGTATTCGGAAAATGCTGAAGGTTAAAGGGGAAAAGTAAACATCTTGAATATTGCTACTACGTTGAACAGTAAATGATTAATAAATCAGATATTAAACTTGTTTCATATTTTAGTGTTGCTAGTGTACTTTCTCTTTTCATTTTCTGATGATTAGGTATCTCACTGATTTGGACATTTTTTTTAAGTTCATTCAGAGAGTTTTAATCAAATATTAGTGATCGCCCAAAGGTTAGAATTTCGAAATATAATAATAATTGCAACCCATTATACGACCCACTGCTGGGCACAAGACTTTTCGCTTTTTGGGGGCAGGCCTGGAGCTTACTCCACCACGCTGCTCCAATGCGGGTTGGCGGAGAAACGGGTTAGTAACCACCAAGCAATGTACGAAATGTACCCTAATCTTTATGATAATTAAAAAAATATTTTTTTTGGGTTTAATAACAGATCGAATAACAGTTCCACTGCTACCATAGTAAAGGTAGGTGCGTAGAAATAGTACTAATGTTAATCTTGATTCCTAACGAACAAAAACCCAATAACACTTTTTGCCCGATACACATGGATCAAGCAAAAAGTTACTGATTGTTTTTTGTTTCAATTTATATAGGTAATTCGGGATGCTTGAAAACGGGCCCAAAAATATTTAACACTTATTGCAAGCCCGATAAAAGTGTAAAGTTACCTTTTAGAGAAGCGGATCCATATATTGTGTTTTTGAAATAAATTAAGACGACAGTTTGTCATCATGAAAGGTTTTTATATCACGCTTGATTTATAGCGGCGCTTGTAGAAGTAAGGCTTAATAAGCAAGTATGTCAGATTATTTCAAGTGTAACCATCAACATTAACATTTGTGACATTCTGTGTGACTTGTGTGATTTTATTGACAGCCGTCTACTTTGGTATACTTATTAGTTGCTACTATGTACTTGCTACCTAGGTTGTGTGTGTTTTATGGCAAGAATTTACTTTTAACGTTCTACTAAAATAGTTCACAGTAGCTAAAGTATTGACAACATTTGATTTACGAAGTAAACTTGTTATTTTTAATCTTCTATGTGTATTAAAAAAAAAAGTGGTTCCTTTTTCACAGATAACGAGATATTTATAATATAACGACCAATTTTAAACTAGCTATTTGTTGCAATCACTGCATTACAATATGTAACGGGAATAATGTTCACTCTAACACCCCGATTAGAAAATCGAGTTATACCTAATCGTAATACATGAACTGAAATTATATGTTTATGTATTTATTTTTTTTATTTAAGAAATGAGTTGTCTTCTATTTGTACGAACAGTATGCACAAGATTCAAATTATGTAGGTATTACATTTTCATTTTATCATATATAAAAATATTTAAAGAACTGCCTCAGTAGCGTAGTGGTAGCAGGCCACTACTATTACGCTGGAGGTCCTGGGTTCGATTCCCGGGTCGGAGGATATTAGAGGTAACGGTTTAAAATCCTTTATCTCTGCTTCTATTGGGATTTTTACATTTTCTGGAAGTTTCCCAGTACCCCGGAGTTTGGTAATGTGCCCGGAGATGGCAACAGGTTCGCCACCTGTTACATGGCCAAAACGTAACCGGCGAGTCGTGGGTGTTTGCATGTATGATTGAATGCATGCATTTGCCTCTGCCTACCCCTTCGGGGATTACAGGCGTGAAGTTACGTAAAAATATTTTAGAATCTCAATGGATGTGATTTTTCAATTAGTTGTTTTCGTTATACTAAACGCTATGTCAAACATACCTATTACAGAATACTAAGATTATTCGTTCTGAGTCGTCTACTGAAAACTTCGAGACGTGGCAATTATTTGTCAGTTTTGAGTCATCATAAATCACCTAAAGGTGAAGCAAATTAAATAGTAAACATACTAATATACTTCAACAAAAAATGAAAAATTTGACGATGCTCCTAACATTAAAATTTCATAATTTTGTCATTCATTCTGAATTAAAATAAATATTCGAGTAGGTACCTACTTTTATTGACAGTAGGTGAACCAGATTCTGTAAAATTTATTAAAACAAGAGAATTTAGAATAAAATATCATACACATAGACAGAAGAAAGATTTAAGAAAAATTGATCAAAATTATAACGCTGAGGTCCTGGGTTCGATTCCCGGGTAGGGGGTTATCAGAGATAATGGTGTAAAGGTGTTTATCTCTGGGTCTATTGGGATTTTTCCATTTTCTGGAAATTTCCCAGTACCTCGATGTTTGGTAATGTGCCCGGAGATGTCAATAGGCTCGCCACTTATTACATGGGCCAAAAACGTAACCGGCGAATCCTGGGTGTTTGCATGTATGCTTGAATGCATGCATTTACCTCTGCCTACCCTTTCGGGGATTACAGGCGAGAAGTTACGTTTGATCAAAATTGTATGAGATTTAATAATTGAAACAGAATAAGTAATAAAAAGAACATAAATTAAAATCGTTCGTATAATAAAATTATAAACATCAAACCATATTAAAATACTTTGCGCATCGGGCTTAAGTAACTGTAAAATTATTAGGTTAATATATTTTTTGTAAAACACAAACGCTTAAGTATAGTATCATAAAGTCATAATTTTTTTAAACGTTAATGAATACTTATATAATTTATAAACATGAAACTAATAATACTTTGTGCATCGGGCTTAATTAACTACAAAATGATTAATTTTATTTTTGTACAACAATATGTAAGAACAATATGTAAATAAGTACGTACATATTTAAACTTTATTTTAATTACATTTCGTGACAAGTGTGCTTTTAAATTTTACTATATCCAATTTTACATGTAGGTAGGTAGATAGGTACTTATCGCATAAAACACCCATGTCACTTGCTACTTCCAATGCGTGTGGTATCTGTGCATGTTAAAGTTACATTTTCTACCAATGTCACTAAAGTCATTTATCCTTTGGGTAGGTATACCTAGGGGTACCTAGTTTAAAAATATTATTTGAAATAAATAGGTACGGAGTGTTTCTTATTTCAATAAGTTAAAAAAATATTAATGAATAAGAAAACTCATTATACTATTACCTTATAAAATAGGTACTAAATTTTAATACAACATGCATATATACTATTTAAGCTGAACAACATTAAAAAAAATAGTCACATTCTTGAATGTTAAGTAACATAAATCTACCTTAGTAGCTACAAATCGCACAGACAATTTATAGCAAGCCACTTATTAAGTTTCGATCATAAAACGATATCAATCTTCAACAGCTTCCTTATTTAAAAAAATCAAAGTCCGTTTGCACGTGCTGTCGAAATTAAACGCAATTTCGACTAAGGAATTCATAGAGGACAACATAGGCGTAGTAAGTACGCGTAAGAACGGCAACGTCGCACCGCGTGGGGGGGATCGGCGGGTGGGAGGGGGAGTGAATAGCAACAGGCGCCGCGGCCACGTGCTGTACGGCCTTGCCACTGCTATGGAAGCTTCGCGCCTTTTTTAGATAACAACCTCTAATCACTTACACCGAAATGCCAGTATTATGTAATGCTGTTTCGCATACAATCGTTATAAATAAACGAGACGTCGAGACGTCGTTACAACAGTCTGACTCGAAGGGTGGCGAAATACCTATTGATAATAATATGTCAACGTTGTCGATAGTATAATCATTCATTAATCGACTGTAGCTGTTGAATCAGATGTAAGATTCAGCACAATTTTTTTTTATGTAATTGAAGTGGCATACAAGCATGCAGTTCACATTGATGTTAAGTGATGACTGCAGCCTATAGACACCCACACAAAGACCAAGGTCAAAATGCAAATGCGTTACCACTCCTGAGGCCTAAGGTGTTATGCCTCTGTGCCGGAAATTACAGGGCCGTACATTACCACCTTGACCGGAACAAGATAGTGCTGAACACTACCATTTAGCGGCAAGTAAATCAAGTAATGCGGTGGTGCCAATTTCGAGCAATTATTTTTTTTACTTCGTCAGATTCAGTATTGTTGTCATTTGTGCTTACTTCATTTCTCAACTACTTCTACTTCACTTTACAACACTTCTCTTCTCGTCTACTTCGGTAATTGAATTACATAATACGATTACTATGATATCTTTACCTATAACATAATTCGTTGATTCAATGACCTGTTATTAATTCTCAAATTTTGATACTACCTAAGTATGCAGGAAATGTAATATATAAACGTATGCGCAGAACGTAAGTAGGTATATATATAGAATATATTAAAATGTTCAAAATTATTATAGGCACCAAACGAGATTAATATAGAGAGAAGACATTGGGAACAAACAGCCGGTTCCGTTTTTAAGTTGATTTGTCAGATATTTTTGTGAGACATTTCCATTTCCGCGATTATGGGAAACAGTGGTAAATTGACTTTTTTTTTATGTCTGTATGTTGACAGACAAGCAAACGGGCCACCTGATGGAAAGTGGTCACCGTCGCCTATGAACATTTGCAACACCAGGGGAGTTGCCAACGCGCTGCCAGCCCTGAAGGACTCTTTTGAGGCCATTTTTGAAGAACCCCATATTGTAGCACCTAGGGAACACCTCAGAGGGAAGTTCGTTCCACAATTTACACGTTCTGGGCAAGAACGAACGTGAAAACCGCACCGTTCAGCACTGCCAGGTGTCCAGTCGGTGTGGGTGGAACTTCTCTCTTCGGCGGGTAGTACGGTGTAGAAAAAGAGACGGTGGCACCATGTCAAACAGTTCAGCAGAGCACTCACCATTGTAGAGACGGTACAACACGCACAAACTCTCAATGTCTCTGCGCAGGCTCAGATGTTCGAGCCTGTCGGTAAGTCCTGGATCGTTAACAATACGAACGGCGCGTTTTTGTAGGGAGTCAAGTGGACCAAGCTGGTATTTGGGGGCTCCCGCCCACAAATGAGAGCAGTATTCCAGAGAAAACTTCTGAAAACTGTAACCATACTACCAAGGGGAGTGTCCAATCTAGTACTTTAATATATTTATATAAGTCAATGGTGCCTACACCATGATACGTATTTAATTCTACCGACGCAAGTATTCATATTCTTTTTTGTTCTATCTTCTTGCATAATAATACTGAATTAAAACAAAAATCAAGAACAAAACAATGGTGAAATTATAACATAGAATTTCAACGAGCAGTGTTAAAATAAAAACTAATTTCACGGCTTCATCCATTGTAAATTTTTTCTACATCAATATTTTTTTCATATTAACTTAATTTCATAATTGTTTTAATATGCATACAATTAAAATTTTCGAATTAGTATTTTACATTAATAGTGGCAGGCCGCTAATTGTTTTTCAGAATTGGTGAATATATTATAGATAGCTTCATTAAAGTTATGGCCATACAGATAATTAAAGGTCATGATACCCGAAGAAATCTGGCAATCATATCGGTCAATGGTTATTAGGTGTTACATCACTAGGAAAATAGGGCGTTTGTTATACCAAGTCGGTCCCGCGGTGAACGAAGGTCACAAAACGCTAATGACTTCCGTGTCGAATCCCATCTACATACATAATGCTCAATGATTGTGTTCTTTTAACTAGTATGTGCAGTCTTTTAATGTAAACTGATGACAAGTATTATAGGTCACAAATGTTGGGAATTATACATGCACTTGTATCACATAGCCTGGGTTGCACCACGATATTTGTTTAAGTTGAAGATATTGTAACATTTCACATCCTTCTCTAACTTAAAGTAATCTGTTAAAGTTAGAGAAGGATGTGAAATTTTACAATAACTTTAACAAATATCTTGGTGCAACCCATGCTTAACATGTTAATTGTTTTGTAACATTTTCCATTTGCGAACTTTTTTTGTTATAACAATTTGGTTTTGTCATTCAATGTGAATTTCCAAATTATTTTTGTTTCTATTATGGTCCTTCGTTTATACCATAAGTACCAGATCTATATTGTGATTCCTCAAAAATAAAATACTTGCCTTACTTCCTACGTGATCAAGATAATTTTGATGACAATCAATTCTTAAATAATGTTTCCCAAAAAAAAATTAACATTTCAAAAATGTATTGTGTGGCTACTATGTTTGGTTTTCACATCACTGATTACGCAATTGGTAAGGTGCTTAAGTTCATCGATAACAACAGAAATAAGATAAGTATAGAAATGATGTACAATGCAAATGATGACGGTGCATTTTTTTATCTTTGTTAATATTCCGAGAAAGTTAAAAATTATGCTTATCCACAACATGCGAAAAGATTACATTTTGATGACTGCAAAATAAAACAAAGGCGTATATCAATTGCTAGGTTTTGAGGGATTTTTAAGACTATTTTATTTTCTCTAAGGAATGTAAAATTTGCTTGAAAGAACACACAAGCTACTTTGTATTTAAACATGACCTATACTTTAACGCTATTAGTAACTTAAATTTATTTTTCTTTTAAGATATTTAAAATTAAAGCAAAATCCATAAAATTTAAACAACATGTACCTATAAAAATAACAAACAATCAATTACACTTGTAAAAATACTCAGTGGCACCCCTCTAGGTCTGATAAGATACATCGTACGATATTTCTCATTATCAGGCTTTAAAACTGTTGATATAATCATATCACATGTCTCATATACCTACAACCATTTTCAATGACCGATAAAGTATCTAAAATGAAAGTAAATTTAGGAAAAGGTTTACATTTCCATCCACCATAATACAAATCGTAGTAACTAACTTGGCAGACGTAGCGTCAACGCTTTTCTACTTAGATTCTATAAATATACACACTGTCGATAAATTTTACTTGTAAAAAAAACCTGTGCTCCCCGTGACGCCGTTTTCATCAAATGCGTTTGGAAGTAAGTTTTATGCAAAGCTTGTGGAAACGTCTGCGTTCTATGCTTGGCTATAGTCCAACCAAGACAAACCTGATTGAAAGCCAAAAAAGTAATTGAGGTAAAAACTGTGTAGTCGGAGAGAATAGAATTTAACGGGAAAAAGTGTGTTGGCGAAATTTTGGACAACTTAGTTGTAGAATCGAAACTAACCATTTGCTCTTTTTGTTGCAGGTAATACAAACGTTGCTTTTTTGGACTTCTGGTGAGGAAAGTATACTATTCACTGTAAAACAATGTATTAAATATTATTATTCATCTTTTAAAGAATTAAGTGATGTACCACGTACCTATTATAAAAATATGAAGTGTTATGAAATGGCGTCGAAACAGTTTACCTCCAGTAAGTAAACACTAGTACATTTTATAGTTTTACAAAAAATATTGCAATCAAAGTGGACTAGAAACAGTTTGGAGTTTGTTCAAATTGATTCAAGTTGTTGAATCTAAAATAAGGATTATTTTATTACAACAATCTACATTATAAAATCGGAGTCCGAATGTTCTCTGTCACCTTAGATCTTTTATCAAAACACACATGGTTATCTCAACATGGTATCATAGATTAAGTAATACAGTGATGCCTTCTACGTCTAGTAAAAGAAGAAAAATTAACTCAAATACTGACTATAATATTCAATTCATCTTCGTTGACCTTAAAAAAAGTCCACTTGCCTCGTGTCAAAGCCCCATCATGAGCCAGCGTGCGATTTAACATGTGTTGTTCGACTTAATGGAATCGAGTAGCGATATCGTAGATAGGGATGTTATTACAGTATTCGTTATTAACATTGATTAGTGCTTTATCACTGATTGCATCGACATGTCGATGGAGGGAATTGTAAATAATCAGTTTTTTTCACCAATTTTTCCAATTGTTTCGAACGTATGTTTTTCGTGAAAAAGACTATTATATGAAACTGTTTACAAAATTAGGTGTCACGTCAATTTTCAGTATGCTACTGGAAACACAGCTGAATTGCGTTTCTTCCACTGTTTTAACATATATATCCATACAAAATTAAATAGTGTTTAGCACTAGATAGTGAAATTTAATAGCTTAACAAACAGCAAAAAAACTGAGTCTCGGAAAGGCTAGGCTCACTATCTAGTAGTACCGACTTACTTACTGTCACCATGAACTGTAACTACTTTCTGATGTAAAACCGTAGCATCAAATCTGTATTCAACCTTCAGTTTTATTTTCACTTCTTAATATAACATACATGCGACTAATTCTTGAAAGACAAGACATGTATAGGAGATCAGCCAAAATGGTACTTAGATTGTACATGAACAAATACTTTACATAAAATTTGTGCGCATAGAGCTGTACATTTTCAGTATAATATTATACCTACTGAAAACCACCGGAAAAGTAGTTAAAACAGTTTTTGAAAAAATCTGTACTTTTGATATTTATGATGGCGTAGAAAGGAACGTAACGAAATGTAATGGCGTAGGATATAATTATTGTATCAGAAAGTATCGATTAATCATATTAAAAAAATCGGTTACTTAATAAATAGAAAAATAAGTGAAAGTTAATTTTAATTTGCCAACAACCAGATGAGGATTTACTGAAATAAATTCATTTAGGTTTTAAAATCAACACAAAAGACTAAGTGACCCGATCAATGGATCGATATTCTTAAACATCGATATTTTGTGACAGCCGCCTATGTTGACACATCCTTTTTTGACGCTTTGATATGTCACTTCATGTCTGTCACGTCATTGATGATTGACGTCACGTCATTCACTTGGCGTTCTGTGACTTCTCTGTGTTTTGACTACTGGCTTGTTTATGTGCTTGTTGAAACGAATTTCGAGTGCTTTTGCGATTTGGAATACGTAGATAGTGCTAGAGGTTTCTGTTCAAGTCAGTTGATCGTGTTCGTTAGTTTTTCTGTAAACAATTTATTATAATCTGCAAAAGCAGACTGGAGTTTGCCAAAAAAAAGTGCTCGGTGTTCAGTGAACAGCATTCATAGGTAGGTATTTGTGGATACAAGCGTGATTATTTAGTGTACAAATCACTTTCTTAGCGATAATAGGAAATCTACAAACCGTCAATTTTAAATTAGCGCCTATTAGTACGAAAATAAAAAAAATATGGCGGAAAAACGACTTCATTCTTACAATTTTTAAATTATATATATAATTATATTATTATGTTATATTTATATTATATTCTTATAATTTTTAAAATATAATATATCTCATGAACCCCACGCGTCAACGAAGTGAAATATGTTTTAAATAGTAGTATATGTACTAATGTCTGAGGGCGAAAAGTTTTATTGATGTACAATTATATACCAATGCCCCATACAAAGTGGCGGATCTCCTTTAATTCGATGAATTCAAACTTAAAATCCTAATAGAGAATATCTTAAACTTATTATTTGTGCATGATTTGTTAACGATTTCCTATAAAGAGAGCAGTTTAATCCGATTTTCAGAATCGTCTGCGTACCCATTATCCCGAAGCTCTGGGAAAAATGGATATAATTTTTACCGACCAACATCGTTTTTTTCTCGGATGCACAACGTTGAAGGCAAATTGAATTTTTTGCTGCGCCTCACTGCACTAATTCGACTAATGCATTTAGTACGATGCATGCACACTCGTGCTAAGCCTCGTATGTAAATTGCTGGAGACTCCATTTATGTAATTTTGTCCGAATGCGAATTTTAATTTATTAAAAATACGATCAATTGACAATAAACATTTAGGTTTGCAGGTACATTCATTATCGTCATCAGTTATTTTGTTACTCCTCATTTCAATACGTAATCTGTTGTTTCTACCATCAGGATTGAGATCAACAATGATACCAAATGTTTTCCTTTGCTTATAGCTTTAGAAAAGTTGGAGAAAACAGGCTCTGTTGTAAGATCATCGTAGTTTAGTTTCTCCTTATCGAACAGATATATATTAACTGATATTGTGTTAGGAGTGGAAGTCTTATCTAAGAAATTGCGGGATTGTACATTACTACCTGACCGGATCACGACAGCGCTGAACACTCCCTAAATAAATAGGTAATGCGGTGGTGCCTGCGCCTTCGAGGTCCGTTACTGCTACTTCAGTATTCATGACAAAAACATACCGTTTATATGAATGAATCAAGTATCAGAGGTTCGCTATGGTAGAATGCCTATAATTAATAGAAGAAGCACCCTTCTGAAGCCTAAGATATGCCAGACACAGTGGAGCCATATTGCTCCGGTTTCTTATTCGAATACTAACTAGATCAACATTACAAAGATTATCTCCTTTGTTTCTAAAGTCCTTTAAATTTTTTTCAAATAAAATAATTAATTAAATGGTATTATATTTCTCAACAATTCTAATGTAAGTAATTAAGATACTTAAAATTATAGTTTAATTAGCAAATACATTTATGAATTAACAAAATTTCGTATATAATCATACGCGGAATTACCTTCAGGTCCAACTTTTTTGACATTATGGCATAAAAGCGGAAATCTTTTTGAGTCAGACAAAAACCTTCGAAGGCTGTCCACTAACCTATTATAAAGGGCCTTTAAAACCTGTTTGCATTAATGAATAAAACTATATTCATCTAATACATATACAAAAATTACTGAGAATTTGCGGAATGAGGAAGACTTTTTATGCATTACAACTGGGCTGATGAATTTTTTTTTCTGCTTAATAATGTAATTTATACAGTTAAGGAGTTAAGTCTTGAATTACATTTTCTTAATTTTCCATAAAATTCGATAAAATATACTGAACTTGATTAATACAACTAAGACATTAAATTTATTAAAATTACCTAATGTCTATGTCACACGACAGGCAAATGCCTCGCGAGGCTGTTCGCTCTTTGTGGACGCGCCTATTACCTTATAAAGGGAAGAGTTCAGAGTTTATGAAGATATAATTATAAGTTAAAATGTGATTTAAGTTGTTTAAGTAAATATTAAGTTGTAATGTTTTACGAATAGAAACATTTTATCAACTATTATGGGTCAAAATATTTATTGTTAATAATACAAAAACTGCTATTCACTGATTAGCATGCAATCCTTGGCTAATTCGTGTTTCAACGTCGATATATAGCGATCTTCCCTTAGAAAAATTAGATTGATTGAACATGAGTGTTTGAGGGCTATGTTTTATTATAAACTTATTCCTGATTATTCTAATTTTCCGCGGGTGTAAATCTTTGAAAACAGATTATTCCCCCTGTGAATATATTTACCTAATATGTCTGTATCGTACCTACTAGATTTTTCATTTTCCATATACTTAGAATACAAAAAAATATGAAGTATACAATTTTTATAACACCTAATACAAATATTTGTAAACCAACTTTGTTCTTTATCAGCTGCGACTTTTCAAAAATTTATTTCGTTAGTCATCATTCTTCAAACTCTATAAAAATATTTAACTTATCCAATTTTTAATTCCAAGAATTACCGCACTTTAACAAACAAGAAGAAATCTTCAGCTTTATAATATTTAACTATAGATAAATATATTACCTACAATGTTCGTAAAACACTGACTTCGTTATTATAAGTACTTGTAGGTACAGATTACAAAGGTCGTTGGTAAAATCATTGAACTGATAATACGCTCGCCTATCAATTTAACCACAATACAGACGTACTTAACGTAAAATTATCCTTATAAATGTGTAAATTTATACACATATAAATGCATTTAAATATCATTAGGGATAAACGTGGATGCATAAAGCATTTAGCAACTGAGTTCGAATAGTATACCTATTTACTATTATCTACCTAGTCATTATTTTTAAACATTTAATGCCCAGTCCATGACAACTGCACAAGCTAAGAAGATTAATATGTTATTAATTGTACCAATTTTTTATTTTATTTATCAAACATAATCAAGTCATTGATAATCTATCAAAATAAAGTTGCGTTTATTAGTTTTTTTTTCAGGAAGTACGTAAGGACCGGAAGATTTTTAATCTGAATTTTAAGATGACTCTTGTTTGAGAAAACAAAATTAAATTCATTTTTAAAACTATTTATGACTATTAGTATTTCCCTGATCTTTTTTACTGCAAAAGTCTCAGCAATATTAAGCAAGCAAACCTTTAATGAACAAACATAACGTAAATTGGAATTTATGAAAATCGGTCATTTACTAGAGTAGACTGACGGTCAAGCGGATAGTACAAATCTTTAATATACCAATTTTAATCTGACCAACTAGAGACTACGGAATCTATAAAACAGTGGAAAAATCTCGATACTTAAAAAAATAGCTTATTGTAGGCTGAATCCGTAAAAATGGTTTAATTTCAATAATCAATATTAATTTATCTATTAGCAGTAGACATATCAAGTGATTAAGATGTTTGAATTGAAGTCTAAACATTCTACACTGAGTGTGAAGGTTAATACAACACCTGGTCGTGACGAGGCGTGGTTTCAGTAAATATGAAATAAGTAAGAATATATTGCATGTTTTACATCTCATTCTAGTCATTAGTTTACTCTTCCTGTTTATAATTTATTTTTTGAACACACTTCGTATTATGCTGTAGTTACTTAGAACGTGGGCTTAAGTAGATTGTTTTTGTTGTTTTCTTTCTTTCTGTCATGTACCTTACGTAATCATTAGTTTAATTATGTACCTACTAGAGTTCAACTGGCCATATATGAATTGAATATCTACTTACACCAACGCTATAACCCGTGGCTTTAACAGCTAACCCAGGAAGGAATAAGAGAATAAAATAAACACGGTCGTGAATATGCTGTGTGTCGTAACGATTGGTGTTGCTATCAGTAATAAGTATAGATGTAAGAGACAGACGTAATAGAAGTAAAAATATAGGTATAGACAAGAAATCAATATATATATATATAAATCAATTGCTGTTCGTTAGTCTCGCTAAAACTCGAGAACGGCTGGACCGATTTGGCTAATTTTGGTTTTGAATGATTTTTGGAAGTCCAGGGAAGGTTTAAAAGGAAAAAGATATGGAGAAATTGAAGGTAAACAGTAAAATCCTCAATTTTATTTTCCCATACAAATAGTCCGTATCTACCAAAGCTTTGGCACATTATTTCATTCTGAGGCAATACGAAGTTTGCTGGGTCAGCTAGTGCTTTATAAAAAAAGAGAGGCTTCGATGGTTTGGATATGCAGAAAGGAAGTCAAATAAGATAATGACAGAACAGTTTGTAGGCCTTGTAGGGGCTAATAGAGATTAATCTACTTTGACCGAATGGGTAAGATATAAATTAAGGATGAAGTCAAGAGTTTCTCTGCCTATATTTAAATACTTGGTGTGAAAATATAATCATAGATTCAAGTATTGCACTTCAGAATTTTTTTAGGTCTGATTCGAATAACCTAAATAATCTCAAACTTTTTCTTTAGAACAAGCTTGATGTTCCTAAAGCAGTGACAAATTTAGAATACATCTATACTTAATATTATAAAGCTGAAGAGTTAGTTTGTTTGTTTGTTTGCTTGCTTGAACGCGCTAATCTCAGGAACTACTCATCCGATTTGAAAAATTATTTCATTGTTAGATAACCCATTTATCGAGGAAGGCTTTAGGCACTTACTTTAACATCACGCTAAGATGAATAAGAGAGGGAAGGTAACATTGCAACCGCGCAAAGCCGGGGCGGGCCACTAGTAACGTATAAGTATGCGTAAAACAATTGTACAGCATTTCAGTAACATATAGCCACGTCGGGAATCCTATCGGAATTATTGAAAGGCGTTTATTATATTCACATGTAACATTCGGCAGCGAACGTTTGCCAGCTACATTATGCGGTAAAAGCTATAAAACCGATCCTTTGATGTTCTAAGGATTTTTACAATCGCACCCAGATTTCAGATCTGGCTGTGTAACCCGTTTATCAGTCTCGTTTATGTCACATTACGTTCCCCTCAATTTATGTTGATTCTTTGTCTCCTTGTATTTTCATGTTTATGCTCATAATGATCATCAATCATTTCTTTACCATAAATGTCTGAAGCTCAACCCTACATTTTATTTCAAACTTTATGCGTATTTTTTTCCATCAAAGCCTATGAATGCAGCAGAAATCTCTTTTTTGTAATTCGAGTATTTAATTATCATTAATTGTGAAATATCAATCAAAGAACAAATGCATAGGTTATATAATTCAGTTATAGTACTTACGAAGTTTACTTTATTCCCATATTTATCCAAAGGCGATGGTTGAGCACTATTTGTCTGTTTTAAAAATATTCATCTTTTTATGTAGGTATTGAAGATAGCAAACAAGTGTGTAGTTCACAATTCACATGACGACTGCGGCATATATCCTCGTAGATATCTATACACAAAAACCGAAACTCAACATGCTGATGCACAAGTTGTTTTGACCCTGTGCCTGTTATTACGGAACCATACATCTAACCGTAAATACGCTATTGCTGAACACTATATAGGTATAGCGGCATATAGATTAGGTAATGCGGTAGTTCTACGCCTTCAAGTACCGACACTGGAAATCTAAAACTACTTTTTAACAGCAGGACTGAGGGACTTGATAATATGCACGACTAAAGCAAATAAATGATTTCTAAGAATTCTTTGCAGTATTATTATACAGTTCGATAAATGTCAATAAAGCAAGCATCCTTGATAATGATAATAATTAATAAGTTCTAAACAAATCTGTAATGATGCATAATAATATACATACACGACTGCTAAATATAATAATGATCGCAGCTAGCAATTGAAGGTTGGTCTAGCTATAGCTGATAACAAGATTTGCTTACGTTGTTACTAGAATGATTTAAATACTAGACTGTTTCTTAGGCATTTTTAGTCTAGAAAAGCTAGACATATCACAGAACCGTTTTAAATTGAAAAAAAAAAGATGTTTATAAACGGCAGTCAAAAACCCAAACTACGGTAAATCTTAAGATTTTCCAGTTTACAAATTACAAATTAACTGTAACCATAACATCTTCTTTAAAAAAAATAATGCGTAGGTACAATGTAATTATTCGAAAATATTTATTTACACACCATTTTAAAAGAATATATAAGGATAGTAAGGATAGTATTGCAAAAAATGACTAAATAATACATTTCAAATGCGTTCCTCTCGTAACCGGCGAATCGTGGGTGTTTGCATGTATGCTTGAATGCATGCATTTACCTCTGCCTACCCCTTCAAGGATTGCAGGCGTAAAGTTACGTTCTAAATGTATCCGTACAAAGCCGGAGCGGGTCGCTAGTACATATAGTTTATGGGATTATTTTTATCTCAAACTACTTCCGATGCTAACCGAACCAACGTCTATCTGACTTTTGCTGCTAAGCTACTGAGGTCGATAACAACGCTACTATTTTCATTTATTTAAACCGTCGGACCTATAATTTAAATGTTAATTTGACGCTTAGAAAAGATAAGTTTAATCATAATTTAATTCGATTAAAATTAAGCATACAGTTAAATTGCAATTTATTGGCCTTGCGATAATAATATATATCGGGTTTAATAATTAACCTAAAACAGTTTGCTGATAACAACGATATAATGCTTAATTGTTAAAAGGCTTATTCATTTGTTGCGATACCTACCTCTCATCCAATGCCCACAAGCCAATTTATTTGATAACGTGGTTAGAATTATTGCCTTATGTTTATCCAAGCTAATATTTTACATAAAATAAATTGTGTTGTACCTACCTATGCACAATATATAAACATTTTCTTATGAAAAGTATGTTTAAATAAATGAAACTTTTTCCTTTTCCTACTAATAAATTATTTATAAGTGCACACAGTAATAGATTTGATTTAAATTTTCGTATAAAAATGTTGCATAAGTTAATTAAAAATTGCTTTTGAAGTCTAGTTGAAAGGAAAAATAGGAAGTTCTACAAAACCAACTGAATGATATTTAATGAAATATAAAATGCTTGAGCTGCATTTAGGTATATAAATAGTTAACATGATTATCACAGATTACGTAGTCAAAGACATCATTACGATTCTATGAGCGCATACTAGATGTCGCCTATTCGAATCGGATAGTCGCTTGCGCACTGTGACAATGTCACCTCCACCTTGGCGTGAGCTAATCTAGAGGTTAGTGACCAAACTACGAAAAAAAGTCCTGCGAAATAAACAATTCAATCTACAATATTGAACAAAATTAAGTTACATTTGCATAGATTTTTCGATGAACACAAAAAATATTTTGTGTTATTCTTTATCTGTAGACGTCAAATTGTTTATGATATGATGTATGGTATCATTCGTGATCAATAACTTTTATGGTGTCTATGAAGAAATTGATAAGCCGATTTGGTTTACTTCTTTCAACACCATGTGTCACTATATTTTTGTGTGTGGTAGGTTTAGTGATGATTCATCAAGTTGTGACTTTCATGAGATTATTTTAAATTATTCGAAGACTATATTTTTTATTTATAAGGCTGTCCACACACCATATCTATAGTTTCGCTTTCGGAAACAACTAATCTTACTTTAGTACTTATTTAGCTTTAGACAGCTTTGTAACATTTACATTATTTTTTACGTTTACCTCTGCGCTACTTTCATAGCTATGCTATATTTTATAGACACTCAAAATTGGCGTGAGCCGTGCTACACATTCGAATAACAGTTTCGAAATACATTTAGATATATTGATGACATACTCCTTAGTGGACATGGCTGTAAAAAAAAATAAGCATAAAAATAATCTGTATATAAATGAGATGCGTACCTAAAAACAAACTTTAGCAAAATTTCCAATATTTTAATTATATTTTATCTATTTTCTACGCGTGATCTTTGTCACTGCCAGTGAAAGTAGTCTATTTGTCTTTTCTCAGACCTCAAATTATGTCCAGGTAAAATTTCATCGCAATCGACGCAGCGGCTTGGTAGTACAAATGTAACAGACAGACAGATTTACTCTATTATTACACCCAATAGAATATGCAATATCAGCGGTCGTAGGGTTTGTTTTGCTACTTCTGTAGTTCAAGATGATTTAACCGCTCAAAGGGCATATTACCATTTGAAAAAAGATTAGATAATACCGTGGCGTTCATATCCTTAAATTTCATCACTATTACTCAATCAAAAATTATATAATTATGCTAAGTCTGAATCAATAATTCACCTTTTGCATCCATTAAGGATGTAATACGAATATGTAGCAGATAATAAATAACTCAAAATTATGTAATAATTTTCGCTTTAACTTCGTGTCTAACTTACAAATGACTTGCGGTTTTGAATTAAGGAATGCTGGGATTTTGAGATTTTTTACGCTTCGTTACACGTTCGGAAAGTCAAGGCCGTTCGTTCACAATTTTAGGGGACTACTAGAATTGTTCCACACGTAATATCGAACACGTTTGTTACTGAAACGCATCAAAGTGATGGAATTGAAAACTGTATTTTGGTTTTATATTCATCAGACTCGAAAGTGATTTAAACATAATAGTGTCTATCTATGTGTTGGGCGTAATTATTTTATGCTACTAATGTTTAGATGGAAATAGTGTTATAAGGTGAAATATTGGTGTGCCCGAACAGGGCGTCCAACTAGGCGTCTTGGGACGCCTGATGTTGTGTGTGGTCTGGGCAGGGACCTCCAGGAGTCGTATTAGGGGATGTCCTTTGCCCGAATGGAGAAAAGTCCCGTTTTGGCTGGTGTGCACGTGTTCCGCACGCCACTATTGTTGGTTTGAGCCCTTTGGCTCTGCAGCCGCCGCGGGGTCTTGGTGAATACGAGTCTTACATTACCCGTCGTCTGTTCCCCTAGAAGGCCCACGAGGGTTGCCCGCGTCAAAAAAAAAGACGAAGAGTTACATAATAGCCCCCGCTTTGTTACCACTCAACTACAACTTGTATGTCTCATTGAATTGTAAATACCTGAAACATTACTTGCTTCTACATTAACCGCTAATAAATTAATAAATTTAGCCAATTTTTTTTGAATTTTTGTTTTTTCATATTTTATTGAACATATTTTGCCATAACATCGATTGTAATACAGTCTAATAGTTTGAAAGAAAATGGAGTCGTCATTTTGATCTCATTCAGATTTTATACCAATAAAACTTAATTTACTTCACCGAGTTTTTCTTTGAAGTCCCTCGAGCGTAAATCTATTGTCAATCAGTCTTGCGTTTACAGTTCTATAATCGCCGACATTTAAATAATTCATAGCGGAAAGCTCTTGAAAAATACCCGTTGAATACGGATAATTTCCACAATTAACATGAAGACATGTTACGAACCACTCATGCAACATTCAGTGTGCAAGCGTCACTTCAATTTGCATTGTCAGGAACTAGGAAGTGAATTTAGTATGGAGCTGGTATTAATTAATTATTTTTTAAACTTTTTTTTTTTTACTCTTAAGTGTAAACACTCGCAACTGCGTGTATTTCTTAAATTTTTGAGTCTACTTGGCCGTAATAGATTTCCTTTTAATTGTACTTTCAACATGATTTTTTTTCACTCGTCTTAATACCATCGTTTAGCTGGCAGAGGGATGGCGGATGGTACGCTTGTCGTTAACAGAAATTTGCACTTAAAATGTGAATATTTCATAAACTCATTGTCATAGTCATAGTCATTTATTTGCTAACTAAATAGATACATAAAGGTCTAACAGATCGTTTAATCGAAAACTGGTCTTCTCAAACCCTTAATATTGTTTAAAGACCTATATATAACGATAACCCACCTGATGGGTGTAGTAAAAAGGATGTAGCATAAAGTAAAAACATAAAACAGTTACATAGCTACGACACCCGAAAAAGACTAGCATGAAAAAAAGAGTAATATCAATTACGTGAATATCTACAATTTAAATGAACATTTTATGTAGTCTAAAAATTTAACGATATTCAGGGTCCGGCAGAAAGGGTGGGCGTGGCCTCGCGCCGGGTTGCCGCTTATTACACTATCCGGTCGACAGCGCCCTAACTCGATCACAGTACAAATACACGGGCCGCTCCGGTCGCCCTAATTAGGGCCCTAAGTCCCTAAATGTTATCACACTACCCTGACCCTTGCTATCGTACCCTCAATAACGTGCCGTGTAATAAATCCTTAAGTCAATTTCATTACAATATTATACGTACATAACAGCTAAGCCGTCTTGAAAATACTTAAAATATGCAACAAAGTCGGTACGGTAAGTAGGTACTGCATAGTTGGTAATATATGGCGCTGCTGCTACCATAAAGCAATGCAATAGATGTGAAGGAAAGATTTGACAAATCGGGCAGGGCTTCAGTAGCTCAATTGGAAGAGCGGCTGGACTAGATTCCCAGTAGGCCGCGAGTTCGAGTCTCGCCTGAAGTCAAATTTTTCTTTCCATTTTTCTTTAAAATAAAATATATTTCACAAGCATGTGTTAATGCGAAATAATATAAAACAAGTAGGTACTGGTTTTCATGCCATACCACATCCGCGAATGCTCACTACTCACTACTATTTATAACTTCCGTGAAAGAATCATCCAATGGATTTTCGATCGTCATGTATGCAAATAGTCTTCCGCTAGTAATCTTTAAGTAATTACCAGCTAATTGACTTCGATGTACCCACGTATGTTTAAATAGAGAAAATCGTAAAGTTTAATAGTTCAACAATAATTCATAACTTTAACGTAACTTCACGCCTGTAATCCCCGAAGGGGTAGGCAGAGGTAAATGCATGCGTTCAATCATACATGCAAACACCCACGACTCGCCGGTTACGTTTTAGGCCCATGTAGCGAACCTGTTGCCATCTCCGGGCACATTACCAAACTCCGGGGTACTGGGAAACTTCCAGAAAATTGAAAAATCCCAATAGAAGCAGAGATAAAGGATTTTAAACCGTTATCTCTGATAGTCCTCGACCCGGGAATCGAACCCAGGACCTCCAGCGTGATAGTAGTGGTACCACTACGCTACTCAGGCAGTTCATAACTTTAAGGAATTATTATTATACTTACTGGTGGTAAAGTGTAGTAAATCGAGGGCGTAGGTACCACCGTTTTACCTGCTCTATCTGCCGTTAAATGGTAGTGATCAGCACTATCGTCAGAGAATATGTAATAATGTTATGTATAGAATGGACACTTCGACATCCCGCCCGATTTCCCCGCCTCACCTCCTCCCCTCTTATGGGCGCCGTTTGGTATTCTCTACGTTGCTACGCACACAGGTGCACGTGTAAGTACACGTCACCGATTGATGTCTGTGTAATAGAGACTAAATTAAGCGTTTGTATGGAATTTTGGCGGAGTGTCCGCGGTGTGCTATCGTGTTCCGGTTAGATGGTAATGTATGGCCTCATACTAACTATCCCAAAGACATGACAACTTACATCTTACTACATACTTACTCACAACTCTGGGTTTTGTGTATAGGTTGTAGTCGACACTTAACATCCATGTGAACTGCATGCTCATTTGCCACTTTAATTATATAAAAAAAATAAAAAATGAGACTATTAAGTTAGTAGACTTCAATAGTAGATTACAAATACTATCACTGTTTAGTAACCCATTGTAATTAAATAACTATAAATTAGAGCATCGCTATAACTCACTATACCTATTCGCACACAGCGCCGCGTTCAGGGGACTTCTTTCTTGGAAAGCATAGTTGAAATTTCCAAAGAAATATACTCGTACAGTTTTTATGTAAGAAAGGTGGCAAACAAGCGTGTCACATTGATGTTAAGTGATGACTGCAGCCTATAGACATCTACATAAAAAGTAGAGGTCAAAATGCAGATGAGTTGCCATCCGTGATACTTAAGTTGTTATGTGTCTGTGATATGCAATAAATAATCAGTAATATTACGATTTTTTTTTTATGTAATGCAAGTGGTAAACAAGCATGCAGTTCACATTGATGTTAAGTGATGACTGCAGCCTATAGACACCCATACAAAGACCAAGGTCAAAATGCAGATGCGTTACCACTCCTGAGGCCTAAGGTCTTATGCCTCTGTGCCGGAAATTACAGGGCCGTACATTACCACCTGACCGGAACACGATAGTGTTGAACACTACCATTTAGCGGCAAGTATATTAGGTAATGCGGTGGTGCCTACGCCCGCGAGCTCCGTCACTGGAGCTCTACCACCAGTAGTACACCACGATGACATACATTGCCATCTAACCGGACCACGATAGTGCTGAATACTACCATTTGGAAGTAGATAGATGAAGTAATGCCGTGGTACCTATGCCCTCGAGCTCCGGCACTGGAACTTTACCATAATAATGGCAACCCATTATACGTCCCACTGCTGGGCACGAGTCTCTCACCTTTTTGGGGGGAGGCTTGGAGCTTACACCACCACGCTGCTCCAATACGGATTAGTGGAGGTGGGTGGGTTAGTCTCCAACCCGCTGTAGGATGTTTTCAAACCGCCCATATGGCATCCGACAAGATTTAACGACTGCTATCTATCGAACCGACGGCTTAATGTGCCCTCCGAAGCACGGAAATGCGCATTTAATTTGCCACTAGCGGTCACCCATCACACTACCCGACCGCGCCCGTAGTGCTTGACCGAGCAGATCGCTTATGATCTACACCAGCCGCCGAGCCAAGCGCGCTTGCAGAACTTTACCATAAAATTAGAAATTCCTGTAAAAAATGTTCATTGATCATGTAAAAGCTAAATACAGAATTGTAGTGAAAAGTTCCAATAGTTATAACGTAAAACAAAGAAATAAAAGTGTATAATTCAAAAAATCGAAAAGAAGGGTATAAAAATTGTTCGCATTTACCCAGGGTGAACACAATAAAAGGGGATGCAATATTTTGCCAAGTTCCAACTTGTTATGATCAGAAGGTAAAATCCGATTGTGTATGAATGGAAACCTGACTGGTGATTGTGTAAACTTTTTAAATTGTTCTACTCGGCTCCGGGGATTCCCCATCAATTCAGAGGTAAATTCAATGAATTTGCTGGTTTGATGATTAACGAAAATAGTTTTACTGATGGAAGAGCTTTTTATATATGGAGGGCACTTTTTTATATATATTTTATATACTTTACTGGTGAGAGAGTGACCGAGCTCGCAGGCGTAAGCACCAAGATAGTGAACACTCTCATGTTCCGGTCAGGTGGTAATGTACGGCTCTGTAATATCCGGCACAGATGCATAATACCTTAGCCCTCAGGAGTGGCAACGCATCTACATTGAAATCTCTGGTTTCATGTTGATTATAGGCAGTCTTACTTACCGTCAATGTAAACTGTATGTTTGTTTGCCACTTCATTAGGTATATATATATTTTTTATGTTATGGTAGTGGCAAACAAGCATGAAGTTCACATTGATGTTAAGTGATGACTGCAGCCTATAGACACCTACACAAAGACCAAGGTCAAAATGCAGATGCGCTTCCACTCCTGGGGCCTAAGGTGTTATGCCTCTGTGTCGGAAATTACGGGGCCGTACTTTACCACCTGACCGGAACACGATAGTGTTGAACACTACCATTTAGCAGCAAGTATATTAGGTAATGCGGTGGTGCCTACGCCCGCGAGCTCCGTCACTAGAGCTCTACCACCAGTAAAGTATATAAAATATATATAAAAAAGTGCCATAAATATTTATTTAAAACCATTGACATATACATATATACTATAAAGCATTAGACATTTCCCTTGGTAGCAAGGGTCCAGTTTTTTTAATTCAATTAACAAGGTACACTTTGTCATAGTAACATGACACGTGAAAACGTCATAGTGAATATCTGTCAATTTAATTTGAAAACGGAACCGGCTGTTTCTTTTCGGTGTCTGCATATTGACCTCATTGTTTAAAACAAAACATTTATATCCGTTGACAGGCTAATCCAATCTTTAACGTCTCTAAGTACGCTCCGCATTTAGCGTTCTTTTTAAACTTTGCTCAGTATCTTTTTGCAGTTTGTCGAAAGTTTCCTTTCCTGTAACATTTTACCGTAGAACGTTTTCCACGGTGCGATCACATCGAGTTAATAAGTTCCCCCGATTCGATGGCTCCTGCGTTTTAAACTTTTAGGATATGAGATAACAAGCTTAGAAAGGAGACGTCGATTTGGCTAAGTCCACTTTAGAACGCTATCAGATTACGTTTTGCGCTGCGTGGAGCTGATTTTATTTTTTGTACTCTATTATTCAAATACTTGATTGAGTAAAGTATAGCTTAGCTCATTCATTCTTATGGTGAGATTCACAGACCGCACTACGACTTTACTTTGATCAAAGTGTGCTTAGAACTGTCAGTACAGTATGGGATTTGACAATTCGAAGCGTACTTTGCTTGAAAGTAAAGTCGTAGTGCGGTCTGTGAATCTTGCTCTTATGGTGAGATTCACAGTCCGCACTACGACTTTACTTTGAGCAAAGAATGCTTAGAACTGTCAGAAATGTATGGGTTTTGACAGTTCGAAGCGTACTTTGCTTGAAAGTAAAGTCGTAGTGCGGTCTGTGAATCTCGCACTTAGACTGTGGTCTTACTTGACCGAGTAAATTACGACTGTGGCCTCAGTATTAACTTGTTTAGTTTTTATGTTTCCGTACCTGAAAAGGAAAAAAATAACCCTATAAAATCACTCGTGCGTCGTAAAATCACTGTCTATCTGTCCATCTGTCACAGCCATTTGCTCGAAAAGTAGTGTACGGCTTGTATTGAAATTTGGTTATACATATACCTATTAGTGACTCAAACATGCACGTGTATCGTAAATAAATGAAATTTATATAGAGGCTCCACTTTTAGAGGATGAATTAATATGACTACCTCAGTCATTAAAATAATGAAAAAATACCTACTACTTACCTACCCACAGATAATCTTCAGATAAAAAAGGGAGTTATCTGTATACCTACCACTCAACCGCCAAGGCAGTTAATTAACAATATAAACAAATATTATAATGTAAAATGCCATAACATTTTTTTAACATTAACTTTATGTTAGGTATACGTAAGTACCAACCTACTTTTTTTTTTATTTATTATGGCATCGCTATTACTCATATTGCCAGCGTCAAGTAAAACGACATTTCGTATTTATTTAAGCAGCGTCAAAGTTAGTATAATATCAAGTATAATATGTAAGTATCAAGTATATAAGTTATCAAGTATAATATGTCAGTCAAGTGAGTTACAGTCAAGTTAAGTCGAGTAAAGCGATGGCTACTTTACCAGAACATTTACAATGAAGTTTTGGAGGCAACCTGAAAGGTCGTGTATTCGCACTGTTATTCTATTTCACTATACACGGCCACTGTAATAAACCTTTAACAAACAAAATGCTACCAACTTTATTCAATTTAACTTAAAAATACACCAAGAAAATGAAATAAAATAAGAGCACCATTCATACGACTCTTTCAAAAAAAAAAAAAACTCCACCTACCTACTTAATAATGTATAATATAATAATATATCATTCAAATTTTTGATTCGTGTTAAAAAAAAATAGATTCGTGTTTTTTTTTAGTTTAAGTAAAATAAATACTCTTAATCTTTTTGATTATTTGAAATGAATCATAATCATTCCAGGCTCATAATTTATTACAATATTATTAAAAACATCCATAAATAATAGTGTGCCATAAAAATTTACCGTTTCTATAACAAATGGCTTCATATCACACGTAAACGATTTAAATCATCTACAAAGGAAACCATTATAATCATAAAGAATCGAAAATATATTCTCGAACTTTCCCGAAGGAATTCAAAACTTCGCTATAGTATCCGCATGCCACAACATGCGTTGAGTTCATCATGATAATAATTTCAACTGAAAAACGTCCTTTACTGAATAAAATATACCTACTCGTTATATCTCAGTAACGATGGCTTTTAGGAAAAAAAAATATATAATATTTAAATCTAAAATAATTTTATGATCTACAATTTATGTTTGAGGTAATTTTACGATAAAACTTACCGTTTTGGAGAAAATCGCAAAAACATTTTCTTAACTTTGACCTTTTTGAGTTATTTTTTTCCCTTAAACCGGAACGATAAGGAATTTTGAAATGTTTTTATTGTGTTTTTTTTTGCAATCTACCATATTTTCTGAATTATATATCTTTGAATGTCTAATTTGACCGGACTTAAAAGCCTCGCATAAAGATGTGTTCGAGTGTCAGAAATTGTAATTTTTTTAATGGATTGACTGACATACAAAGGACTACCGAACTTACCAAAGACAAAATTGATGATGAACTTCTTTCTTTTTACTCGTTTTCTTCATTACTTTAGGTCTTGTCCACCCTGAAAGAATTGGCTCGAAGTGTTGATGAGCTGTTTTCGTACAACCTTGTCTTTAGCCCGTTTGAGTAGCTTGGAAACTATATAAATACAAATGTTACTTTTTTTTACATAGTCTAGTGATAACCCACCACCACACATTTAGGTATATGATACTAACTGTGCCCACGACTTCGTCCGCGTAGGTTAATCCTGATAGAATTTAAAATATATACCTATGTTTTGAATTCTATCAGGATAAAGTCAGCTAGTCTAAATTAAATACGTTTAAGTAAATCTCATTCAACTCAGTTTAAGTTTTGTTGCAGTGCTTGAAGTGAATTTTCAATTGACTATAACCTCTTTTTCCCTTAACCGATTTTGACGACGCTCCTAACTATACGTAATTCACCTATGAGAACCGTTCAAATCCATTGAGTAGCTTCGAAGTTATAACGTACCAGATAAACAGACAAACAATAATCCAAAAATTGTTTTTTGGTTTTTGGTTCCTATAATCGCCATCTGTCAGTTTTTTGGAAAAATATTTAATGTACAGACACTCGATTTTTACTGTCTCATTATGTGTGTATTGATATAAAACTATAGTATAGAACTACTGCACGATACGATTAAATAAAACTTTGACTCGATTCTGTTTTGAAATATAGCCTACTGACGCAACTGCAATATATTACACGGTTATAAAAATTCCCCCGGCGTAGTTATATTTTCATTCCCTTTCTTTAGCTTCGCCCTTGACAACTTGATTTTCATGGTTTTCCCCTATTTTATTCAGTTCAAACTATACATTTATAGATTTCGTAAGCAAACGTCCCGGGCTTTTCATTATTTAGAGCGACATTATAAATCCAAGGTGGATTGAAAGAAAGAAATTTTTTTTTTATTTAGATGATATATGCACTTTCTAAAAGTCATTAAAATGATTTATAGCGAATAATTATTACATAAAGTAAAAAAAAAACACATTTCGAATTCACACATCAAGAAATTAAAAATACCTACAGTTAAAATATCATCAAAATCTTCAATTCCTTCCTCTAAAAAAATAGATAATGAAGAAAAAAAAATCTAAGTGAAGTATAATATATATTCTATTGATGATAATATTGTTGCTCCCTAGCTTGGCCGATTTTGCTGGCGTTGGGACGTGATGACCCCACGACCCCCCCAGACAGTCCGAATATTGGCGGTCTAGGTAGAGATATATCAGATTGAGACTAAGAACCAGTTTACCGGTGCATTTTAAAATCATAAAAACTCAAACACTACTACAACAAATAGCCCAAGTATTGGAAAATAACACTCACTACCTACTCATTACGTCGACAAGTCACTTCAATTCAATATACTGAAACACTTTTATTACTAATGCAATACAATAACATAGCGTAAAGGTAAGAAATTATATCTAATATTAAAAAAGTTTTTAGTTAAATAAAAATCAATAGCTCAATTGGAAGAGCGGCTGGACTAGATTCCCAGTAGGTCGCGAGTTCGAGTCTCGCCTGAAGTAAAATTTTTCTTTCCATTTTTCTTTAAAAATAAAATATATTTCACAAGCATGTGTTAATGCGAAATAATATAAAACAATTAAATAAAAAAGTTTTGTAATTGTGAACATAACTATTTTACCTTAGGTATTTTTTCCTTCGGGAAACTGAAAAATGTTTTTTTTTTTGTCACGACTTGTTGACATACAGCCATACACTGCACAAAAAAGCACCATGCCCATAAGAAGGGAAGAGATTGGGTAAAGCGCGGCAAATGGGCGGGACGTCGAAGTGTCCATTCTATACGTAGTATTATTACATATTCTCTGCCCGAGGTTTCGGTCGCTTTCCAGCTACCATGGTCACGGGCAGACTGTAATTCTGTAAATCGGAATAAATCCGCAAATATAATTTCTATAATGAATGAAGCGCGAAACACGGCGAAAACGTTAATAAAAAAAATATTCAAAACGTGTTACGGAATGTAATAAATTAATAATGGACTCGACGTAATTGTTTCAACAGAGAAGAGAACAAGTTTCCACTAATCTGCCCAATGAAGTTCTGTTCGACGCCTCGACCTTGCTATTTTTTCACAGCATCTAAATTACCCTCGAACCTAATAGTTTTCACCTATTACCGTGAGCGGCCGAATTTATCGCTTTCCACTGTTGATTTATCTGCTAGCTGCGCGGATTAACTACCGCTAACTTGGCGATAGTTAAGACAGCTATCTCTGATGTTTCAGAACGAAAGCTCTTTCCTTTTATCTAAATTGGTGCGCTACCAATAAAGATTCGCCGGCGTCTGTCGTAAACCATTCGCCCCATACGCTTCATTATGGGGCAAAGTTTTAGATATGATGGTACAATTTTATTGTTCACCGATGTCGCGAGATCCCTATCAGTAATGGGAATTTGTGCCACTATCGGACAAGACTGACGTGTGTGCTTAAAATGTTGGAATACTTGCAAATTGGTTGTCTGACGTTAAGCTCTCTGAAACTGGTAAGAGCGTTTAGTTGTGTAATGGTTATACAAAGTTATTTTTAAATCGTTGGCAGTACTTTTAAGGTCGTTGTACTCATTATTATGCATAACTTTTACTATGGGATCAAGCCTGAAATCGCGAGTAAAAAATCAGCTATCCCATACATTTCGTCGTGCCGAAACAAAAAAGTATATTTAAAAAAAATAGCTTAATTTTTTTAAATCTCAATTTTTGTTTATTTAACGAACGTATTGAAAAGTAATTCAACTTATAAACATACGGCCGGATTGTCTGTCAAACTAATAACCCAAAAAAACGGAGATACTAATATCTACTATTATACTAATAAAGACTAATATACCCAGTGGCCAGCGATATTGAACAGCGTATCTTTGGTTACATCGCAAATCTAACATAAATTATATTAATTTCGACTAGTACTATAAACCATATTAAGTCCAAGTAATAAAATTAGCATTGTTTCGTTAATATGAAACTTCGTTGAGTTACTTACTGCACTAATGTTCAATTACAAATTCCCATTAAAGATTAATTCAGAACGCCCAGCGCCGCTTACTAATCTATTACGACTTACAATTTTAGTAGCTAATGTGACTTTAGTTGGTGGACAAATGCATTTAGAAATTACCGAGGAAACTTTACCATCAAAAGGCTTAGTTCCACAATGGTAAATAGATTTTATGTGCGATAGAGACGCATAAATCTCCTCTAATTGAATTTGTCATAAAAATTGAAAGTTTCTCCCAGGGCTACACTTTACCAACTACTTTTAATCCATTCTCCTTTGAAGGGAACTTTTAATTTATTGTGAGTGCTAAGTTTGCAACGACTATTCTAGATATATCTATGGAAGTTCACCCTTGTTTCACCTACTCTCTTCTAATAGTTTTCATCGGAGATGTAATCGATTGGCTTTTATGTAAGAGAAGGTTTGTATTGGATATCTGTATTAATTTTGTAATGAAGCACGATTCTGAGAATATTTTGTCTGAGTGATCCCTTGCTGATTTAGATAAAGGATTATCTGCAGCGATCAAGATGGAAAAAGGAAAATGTTTAAACAAAGGAATTAACCTTAATAGCGTCTTTGTTTAAATCTTTGACAGTGACTGGCGATGTCAAAGCCGTTATTGCGTATTTTAAAGTGACGAATATTAAACACAATTATTTATAAAGATGCTTTTTAGGGTTCCGTAGTAAACAAGGAACCCTTATAGTTTCGCCATGTCCGTCTGTCTGCCTGTCTGTCCGTCCGCGGTTTAGCGCAAAAACTATTGACGCTAGAGACTTGAAATTTGGTACCTTAATTACGCCGACAAAGTGGTATAATTAAAACATGAAAAACATTTTTATTTAGGGTACTTCCCCTACATGTAACGCAAAGATATTTTTCGTTTTCTATCCTATGCGATATCATTGGATAGGTGTTTCAAAAATGTTAGTGGTGTGCAACTATCATTTTTCGATTTAGTTAACTGTTCGTGACTTATTAAGCTATAAAATGCTAGGAACCCCCTATGAATAAGGGGGTAATTTTCGTAAGAGTCAAGTGTCCCCCTCCTCTACCAACTAAACGGCTGTTCTTCGAAATTAAAAGAAAAACTATCACACTTAAGTTGGCTTTACAAGTTTGCGAGTAATAGTCGACCAAATGAATTTTAGTCGAAAATTTTGAACAACTACATAGATTTTTTTTATGCCTCTAATCAAACCTAACCACTACGGAACCCTACACCGTGCGTGATCCGACACGCACCTGACCGGTTTTAGGGTAGCTTAATGTCGAAAGCTTGTGATGAGCTTGTGTTGTATGTATGTATGTAACGCAATCTTTGAGCAGATCCAGTAGAGTTGGAGCTCGAGGGCGTAGGCACCACCGCATTACCTAATCTATCTGCCGCTAAATGGTAGTGTTTATATGTAGTAGGTGGTAATTTATGGCTCCGTAATAACTTATCACAGAGACATAACAGGCCTCAGGGGTGGCAACGCATCTGCATTTTGACCTCTGGTATATACCTATAGGCTGCAGTCATTACTTAACATTAATGTGAACTGCTTGCTTGTTTGCCACGTTCATCACTTAAGAAAAAAATAATAATCTAAGTAATTAAAATTAACGTTTGCTGTTACAAAAGTTAACCGATAAGATTCGATATCAATATTTTTATTTGGCATCAAACTTACTGATCAGCATTGAGTCTACAGACCTCTGATATTTCGTCTCTGCTAGAAATAACGGAGCCATATATTACCAGCTATACGGGCATGGTAACTAACGAAGTGTTTTTTTTTTTTTATTTATGTAATAAAAGTGGCAAACAAGCATGCAGTTCACATTCGTGTTAAATGAAGACTGCAGCCTATAGACACCCACACAATGACCAGAGGTCAAAATGCATATGCGCTGCCACTCCTCAGGCATTAGGTGTTATGCCTCTGTGCCGGAAATTACAGGGCCGTACATTACCACCTGACCGGAACACGATAGTGCTGAACACTACCATTTAGCGGCAAGTATATTAGGTAATGCGGTGGTGCCTATGCCCGCGAGCTCCGTCACTGGAGCTCTACCACCAGTAAAAAGTAAGTGTTCGTTAGTTACCATGTCCCGTTTAGCTTATCAATTAGACGTAAATTACATCACATTCCGTACAAATCTGTTAACTCCCATCAGTTAAGTAAGCAATCTAAACATTCACTTATTAGTAGATAGTAGACACGTATTACTAAAGAGAAAGGTTCGGAGAAATTCGGAATCGTTCAGATGGAACGGAGATGACAGACAAAGGGCTATACTCTAAATCAAGTCCCAATCTTGTTTGAAAGCTATCACGTCTTATTTATTCACTAGCTGTGCCCGCGACTTCGTCCGCGTGAGAATTTATGATTGTTCAGTATCTACCCGGACGAAGTCGGGGGCGCAGCTAGTATAGAAGTAGCCTAAGTTACTCCTTATTACATAAGCTATCTGTCACTGAAAGTCCCGTCAAAATCGGTCCAGCCGTTCCCGAGATTAGCGGGAACAAACAGACATAAAGACAGACAGACAGACAAAAGTTGTAAAAAAAAGTTTTTTTGGTATATGTACCGTGTATATATCCTACATATGCATTTAGTAATAAAAAGTTGTTATTTTTATATAACAAACAGACAGTCCAATTTTATTTATTTGTATAGATTTTTAATGATTTGTAATAGAAATGTTGAAGTTACACGCATGAGTTCTCTATATACGAGTTTATGTGAAAGTTTTTATGTTTGTTACTCAATCACGGAAAATGCCTAAAAGGGTATTGGTGTTTCCGTGCCGGAAATTACAGGGCCGTACATTACCACCTGACCGGAACACGATAGTGCTGAACACTACTCCGTTCTCTTCTCTCCGTTACTCCGCCACTGGAGCTCTACCACCAGTAAAGCTCACCAGTATCTAATACATATATTACTAAAATATTCCAGTCAGTGTGTGCAGCATAAGTGTAAGTTATTAGGATATTTAAGTAGGTGCTACTGAATCTATTGAACTCCCTAGTTCCCCAGTTCTACTTTGTAAGTACATTTTTTCTCAAATCCAGAACAAGACCAGTAATAAATTTACAAAAGCAACTGATAAATATTACAACGAAAAATGAATGCAACTATGTTGCTAACCCGCATCTAAGACAAAACGGTCTAAATTTCGTTTCTCATTCCAATTATTAGTTGAAAGAGTGCCAGAGGCCAATAAATCAGTACCTACATCCATGTCTGACATTGTAACTTTGCTACGATTTTATACGACAAACTATGTCAATCTAACTTTTAAGATTATCACTTCCGTCTTTGCCTACTAACCTTACCTTAGCGGTAGGGTTGTCACTGCACATGGAAAAATAAACGAAAATACAAATTGGCAACCTCAAAAGCTAGACTACTGTAACACTTAGGGGGCTCGTCTTATTAGGGGGTAAAATGGAACGGACAAATTGTGAGCACATGAATACATTAGGTAATTTACCTCCGCTTATCCCTTCGTGAAATACAGGCTCGAGGTTACGTTATTATTTTAAGTTATACAAAAAGAAAATCGATGCAGCATTGCCCTTTCATTAGTCCAAAACATGAAAACTCTGCAGTGTTTGGTTCTGAAGCTGAGTAATTGTGCAGTTAAAAATTTGATTAGATTTTTGCACTGTTACTCCAAAATAACATTTATTACAGAAGAAACTTGAGACGTTTGTGAAAACATATATTTTACTCTCCATTTCAGGTCACTTTCCCCGTAAGTATTGGATATGTCATACATAAAATTGTCCTGGGTAACCTCGTATCCTTCCATTATTATATCCTTCCTCCCATCCAAAGGACGGCATAATAAAGTTTCATTTTCCTCACAATAACAATATATATATAAACATCGTAAAATATTTAAGATTTGGCATCCACATTCTATATTAATTTTAATTTAAGAAAAATAAGATAACGTGAAAATTGAGAGTTGAAACAGAAGCTTGACAACTCTTATTCTCTTTCGGCAACCCTCGGTAAAGCATAACATCCATCACATAGCTAAGCTATAATTTCATTAGCTGACGATATCGTGACTAAAGTGGCTCTCGTTATACAGAATTTCAAGCAATTTGAATTACATTTCATTAATTTTAAACTTATGGAAATATAATCGTTTTAAAAACATTACCTCGTATATATATCGTCAGCTTGCCCAAGGTAGTGGAGTTGATGACAAACCGATATATCATATTTATTCCAAACTTCGTTATTTATATTATACTAGCTGTTGCCCGCAGCTTCGCCCGCGTGGATGTCGTTTTATAAATAATTTTTACTGAATTTTCTTTGCTATAAACCTCACGGAGCCCGAGACCTTTCCAACGAATGCAAAACCGTGGCAATCGGTTCGTGCTTTCTGGAGTTATAGCGTCAGGAAGGAAAACCCGACTTATTTTTATATAGTAGATATACCCTAAAAATAATAGGTATGTATTTAAATATTATTAAAGAGCTAAATACCTTTCAATACACTTCGATAAAAATGCATAAAATACAAACGAAATCCGAAACAAGCAGTTTCATTACACTCATGATGATGCATGACTACGATCTCGTAGCGGTTGCCGCGTAGCGCGTAACTCCCAGTGTGCGCCCAGCACTACGCAGTGGCGTCGCGGTGGCGCCCGCTCCCAACTACCGAAAAAAGTTGCAAGTCGCTGGGCGGCGCCGACGAACATTCAAATTTATCGATTGTCCCGCGCGCCTCATTACTACATCCCTCAAAACTTACCCACTCACTAACTTAGCCCTTCCCGAACCTCACTATAGCCACATTACTTTTTATACCCCACCGACGGAGGCCGTATCTCTTTTTTCATCGTCAGTTATTATTGTCCGTTAAACTTTAAGTGCTCGGCGACTAACTTTCGATGTCCCAGTGATTTACGACGAGCCGTTTCGAAGTGTTTTATCGAGCATAAATGTAAGTTCGCTACTTGTTGAGATTGAAGGTCGCGGGTTATGATCGGTTAACTTCAGTAGGTCAGTGTTTTATCATTCGCGTATGCGATGCGCTAAGTGAACGAGCGGGGACATATATTTCGCGGAGGAAGGCGGTATGTCGTCGAACAGTAGTTTCGCATCTGCGCGGGTGGGGGGGAGAGGGGGCAATGATCCATTAATCTGGCAGAAGCCCATGTGGCGCCACGAACATACCTGCCGACGCGTCGCGCGGACGCCTACGTAACGACACCGATCCTACGTTTTCAACATGTGCAAATATGTATAAAGTTATTAAGTACACTGAATCGATACGGTACGGCCTTATACGCTCCATTAAGTATAATGTAGGGGTTAACTTATGTTCGCTACAGTTTCGAAGACCTTAAAGGGTTTATGTAAATGATATCAGATGATATTTAGTAAAATTTGAAACTTACAATTATATTTTCCACAGCTCAGTGGATAATATAGAATATCTAGTGTACCTGTTTAATATAATTCGAAATTAAACCAAATATCTATAACTAAAATTATTTACAACTAAAAAATATATTTTAATTACATACACTAGGAATGTGTTAAAACCACATTACTATGCACTTACGTAAATATGGTTCAAAAATTATAATACATAAATTCTTACCTCATGAATCACATGAATATATCAATAAAAACAATGGGTCAAATAAAAAATATGTAACAGTTTTATTGCCAGAAATACTTTGTACTTTGAGTAGTGTTGGAGCTCAATTGCCAGCGGTACGCTGATGATTTCACGCTGAAAATATTTTTCCAATTCACTCAATATTAAGAATAAAATACAAGTTAAATCACATTAATCTTTTAAATATTATAATAAGCTATATTAATTCTAAATATATTAAAAAAGCTTAATTAATCTACATAATAAAAAAAAAACATTAAAATATATTTAAAAGCTAAAAATTATAATTAAAACATATCACGTATCACATTAATTAATATTCGTTTAGTTATTTTATTTATTTATTTATTTCAGGCAACAATTGAACACTAAAAGTAAAACAAAAGGCCTATACAAATATATACCTAACTACCTAACATACATATTTATTAAAACTAACACTGTCACGTGATGACGGCGACTTGATACGCGGTTTGTCAGCAGGCAGTTGTCCATGGAATTTCCGAAATAATACTCCCTGCGGCCAGAACTCCTCCTATAAGTCGGCAGGTCATGTGGACCCTCACCAAAAATGAATCGAAATTGACTTTATGGCGATATATTATTTACCAAATGTAATACATTTTATCATTGTATTGTGTGGTTTGGCAGTTTTTAAAGAGCAATACGGCATGATAATTATCCAAGCATTCAAATACAATTAAAATAAATGAGCAAAAAACTATCAAGTGGTTCATTTGTTGTTTTTTTTTAGACTTTTTGGTCACCAATTTTATCTATCTTTTTATTATTAGCTATCGAATTTCAAATATTGTATTTTAAAAATATGTTCACAAAATGAAGTGAAGAAAACAGATGCTATTTAGAACATGTAGTTAATATGTAGCTCGCTGACAAAGAGGCTACGCGTCTTTCGGTGTAAAGCGACTATCGCAACGGCATGTTTCCTGCGTCCGGAAATAATTTCAACTAAGGCTTTTCCGTCTATTTATTGGCCATATGTAACGAAACCAGCTCTGATGGCATGTTCGACCTTAGAACTAAATTGATGGCGGTAACATCCTTCTGGAATACTGAAGTTATGTTTATGGGGAATTTAATGGGTATTGATTTTTATAGAGAGTGTTAATCTTTTTCCCAAGTCCCATATTGGATAGGCAGTGAGCGTAGTACGCTAAATATCAGTCTTTGAAAACTTTCAGTGTTTTTTCTCTATATCCATAATTCTATTAAACATGAACCCCAGATTTGAACTATTAAGGGCACTCCCACGTGGAAACTAATATTTTTGTTACAGTATTTACTACATGTATGTAGATAAATGGTACGACTTTGATAATAAATGATTACCAAGAAAACCTAAAAACTTTGCATCAAATACATATACCTATATACTTACTTGGGATTCATATAATAAGCCATTTTACACAAAATAATATGTTAAACTTTTTTATTTTGTAATTCGTTTAAAATTCATTCATTCAGAATCCTTCAAATTACAAAAAAAAATAAAAAAATCATGCATATAGTTAATAGCTGTTGTACTTTTTTACACCTGTGATTAATATATATAAATATATGATTATTCATATTTTAATACCCCAAATGTATGCAAATAGATACAGATAAAAATGCAAAAGTTACAAAAATAGGCAGATAATTGTACGAGATAAAATAATTTCACTCACAATCATAAAAATTTGGGAACGAATTTTTTAATTCTTTTAATTTCTAACTTCTTGTCAAACAGTCTTTATTAGTCTTTATTATTAATTGTAATTATTTTCGGAAATGACGGATTTTTGCGTTTTTATGACATTGACCAAATACGGAAATCTGCTACTATGTATTAGGTACCTATAATATATATAATATGTTTCTTCCGAAATATCAATTCTTATATCATTCCAGTCATTACGTATTATATCTAAAATATAACAAGAAACAAAACGGGTAAGCAACAAAACTGATTTTGTATCCGTATACAAATTTACCTTAGCATAAAGTGAGAAGTATTTATTTGTTTCAAGAAAAACTCCGTGCGGGTGGAGCGGTATGATAATTGTAGCAATTCACGTGCCGCAATTCGCTAAGTGGAATATTTTACTTATCCTGCCGGCGTTCCGCAAGGCACGAATACCAGCTTTACTTGAGATACATCGACTCCCATTCATTATACGCATCCACTCCGATTGATCGACACACTCGATGACATTAAAATACGCAACACTACAGGTTATTGACCCAATATCACAAATATACCTACGCATCAAGGTGCCCGATTTGCACTCCGATAAAACACCGACGTTTCACAAATTCGTTCGATATGCGATTCCGAATGCGAACACGATGCATCACGCAACGCAGAAAATGCGACGCCGCGACCGTCCCGACACCCACTCCACGCAACTCCGCACCCATATTTCAATCGCCGAATTGACACATTGCTCTTTTGAAACCATAAAGTTTCACGAAAACTTCGACCTGGCATATTTACCTTAGATATTCCACGCAAAACAGATAGCGCGAGCTATTTGACGAGTGAAAACTTATAGATAGGTCATGCTCTAACCGGTATGGAAGTTTTCACATAAATTGGCGGTCATTCGACGAGAATATGCTGACTGAGGGAGTAACAAATATGCCAAGTTAGGTTGTTATAACAGCGATATGTAAGTTTTGTGATACTTCGCCATTAAGTTTATGGAAACGACGGCTGAGATTACATCGCACTTTCCGAGAGCTTTATGTAATTCTTCTCTATGATAGGTATCTGGAAAAGTGCCCCAGCAGACGTGGTCGATTAATCAGTGTGACGAGTTTTATGGCACTTGTAAAATCTCTCTATCCCTAAACGTCGCAGTGAAAAATTCAAACGTAATCTGTCAAACGTTCGCCTAATTGTAATTTAATTAGAGAGCAGTTTTCACGCGTGGGAGGCAGCAGGACAATGCCGCGTTAAAATGATTAATTTTTGTGGAAGCGCCGAAGGTGCCGGCCGCGAATACGTCTTCCGAACGGACTATTAATCTTGCTCTTTGCAAACACCACTCGCAGCACCATTGTACCGCGATCCCGGTATTTTTTCTGTCTTATACAATACCATTAAGAAACTGCCATCGCTAGTTGGTAGCCCCACTCTTCCCACCGTCTCATCGTTCAGCCCATTGAAGGATTGAAAAGGTGTTTGCGTACTGCGGAGAAAATAGATCTCCCCTTCGTTTTTAAAACATTTTTTCGTCATCACTTAGGCTTCGATAGTTACGAGAAGGTTTTAATTTTCCATCGTCATCCAATCACAATGGGAAACACTAAAGTGAATATCATAGTCATTCCTTGTTCATCTGATTGAAAGAACTGTATCGCCCTTGCATTTCAATGCAGATCTACCTATTTTCTTTTAAATTGCATTAAGAATAAATTGTTTAGCAAAACTGTTTCGCCTGCCTAATAATACACCTCAAAGAATTCTGGTATGACGTGAGGGAAGGAAATTTAAAAAGTTTCGAATATTAATGGGAAATTCCGAGAATGACGTTGGAGTATGATAGATTCCACTGCACACCTCTATCATCGATACGTGCGAGCGAGTTAGGTCTTTAGTACTAGCAATGGAGGGGTCACAATGGCTTGGAAGATAAAATATAGCGTGCGCTCTGTCATCGCATTAAAATTATCAGATTTGTGAAAGACGTATCGGGAGCCAACTGCTTATCATATCTCATTTTCATCATAAAACTCCGATATTGCACATCATGAAGTATCTTACGTGGGGTCAAGAACGGCAATGGTCAGATTTAGAACTGGGCAATCGCCAACTTCTCGGGTGTTCCTGTTCTAACTGACTTCTCAATTCTCGCGTGAAACGTACTTTTTATTGCTCGAATAATTCACTCGATTCCCTTTTCGCACTAAATTAAATGATAATACACATTTCGCCGACGCGACGTAATGTATGCAATTGAGTTAAGTAATGTCAACACCGAATTGTGTTTCAAGATAATTGTGATTAAAGTAGGTAGATTGGAACAAGTTCAGAATCGACGAATTGCAATAAATTAGATAAGGGACCGCGATGAAAATTAGGATTTTGGGTATTAATTCAATCAAATAACTCAATTCTTACAAAATGTTGAATACACTTTTATTTTTCATTCTTCATTCACACAGCACGAAGCGCGCATGGCCCGGCGGCTGGTGTAGATCATAGGCGATCTACTTGGTTAAGCACTACAGGCGCGGTCGGGTAGTGTGATGGGTGACCGCTAGTGGCAAATTAAATGCGCGTTTCCGTGTTTCGGAGGGCACGTTAAGCCGTCGTTCCCGGTTGCTATCGATAGATAGCAGTGGTTAAACCTTGTCGGTGGCCTTATGGGCAGGTTTGAAAACATACGACAGCGGGTTGGCCACTAACCCACCCACCTCCACCAATCCGCATTGGAACAGCGTGGTGGAGTAAGCTCCAGGCCTCCCCCCAAAAAGGGGAGAGACTCGTGCCCAGCAATGGGACGTATAATGGGTTGCCATTATTATTATTATATTCATCACACTGCACTCTTGCTCTCTAGTTTGGAAGACTATCTGAATGTAATCTTTTTTGTAATCGTCTATCTTAATGTTTGTCTACTTCATATAATTCATATTAATACTAATGGCATACCTGTGAAGCTGGCTCTAAATCGAGAACGCTTGGCGGACGGGTTTTGGTTAGTTGCCCACAAGGAAGCTGCTTTTACTCTAAAACTAGTGGCGAGAGATCAAGGGTAAGTATCACCGTATTTCTTATTTAACTATGATACCATCAGTGTTTAAATCTAGCAACTGTTCTCGTTAGAGTGATTTTTAAAGTGGTGATGATGGCAAACAAGCATGCATTTAATTTGGATGCTAAGTGAAAATAGATATCAACACAAAAAATTATGCTTAAAAACTTTTACTAAATTATCGGTGAACAATCATAAAAAAAAAGATCCGGATGAATTGAGAACTTTCTCCTTTTTTGAAGTGGGTTAATAAGACAACCACATCACTAAAAATTATGATATAACAGAATACAGATTTGATTCCAATGAACAATGCACGTCATTCTTTTAGAATATTTAGAAGTCGTGCCAAAGAATTAGTTAGCGTAATAACGAACACGTCTATTCAAAAACTGTTGAATGTTTTCTCTCAACATATTTCAGTATTATCTCCTAACTCCTTACGATTAAGGAGTTCTGTGGCTTCCAACGTGAGCATAGTAATGTAAAATGATAGATTTAAGATGCAAATACGTACATAAATTAAGAAAATTAAGTTTATACAATTTTTGAAGGTTTCCATCGATGTGTGGAAGTGGCAGTCCTCTCGTGATGTTAACCTAACATTGCATAAAGAATTCTGAAGAGACCGAAACAGGTGGAAATCTGAAGGTGCAAAGTCAGGACTATACGGCGGATGCATTAACACCTCCCAGCCAAACTTTCTTAATTTTTGCTGAGTGGCTATATATGTATGATGTCTAGCGTTATCATGATGAAACACCACACCCCTTCTGTTGATCAATTCCGGCCGCTTTCTCTCAACTTCTTGCTTTAATCTCATCAGTTGTTCGCAGTAGAGTTCAGAATCGATAGTCCTGCCTGGTGGTAATAGCTCATAATGAATAATGCCCTTCCAATCCCACCACACACACAACATCACCTTATTGCGAGTTAACCCGGGTTTCGCCACAGTCTGTGAAGCCTGACCGGCCTTTGACCACGACCGTTTTCGCACGTTCTTGTCGTACGTGATCCACTTTTCATCACCAGTTATCAGCTTCTTCAAAAATGATTCGGTTTCATTACGTCGTTATAAAGAATCACAAATGAGTACACGGTTCATTAGGTTTCTTTCAGTGAGCTCGTGAGGTACCCAAATTTCGAGCTTTTTTTTGTACCCAGCTTTTTTCAAATGCGCCAAAACTGTTTTGTGATCAATTCTCAGTTCTTCAGCTACGTCGTAACTACTGATATGTCGATCTTGCTCCACTTTTTCAAAAATGGCATCCATTTTATCCGTAATAGGGCGACCAGAGCGAGGTGCATCTTTGACATCAAAATTTCCGGATTGGAAACGCTTAAACCAAATTTGTGCTACTCTCACAGACACTGCACTAGGTCCATAAACATCGCAATTTTTTTTCGCGGCGTGCGTTGCATTTTTACCTTTTTTACAGTAAAATTTTAAAATGTATTGAATTTCTTCATTAGATTCACTTGACAGTACGAAAAACAAATGAAAATCACACATTTGCCTAATTTGAATTTGGAATTATGTTCTTTAAAATTTTAACTTTCAATGATACCAAAACCAGCCAGATACAAATACTACAGCCAAAGAGATTTTATTACAAGTTCATACATACTATAATGCGAAAAGACTTTTTCCCCAACCTATTATTTAAGTGTTAATGTTTAATAACAGACTAAAGTAAAATTCTACAGGTTCCGTATCCGGGTTATGTGCGAGACCGACTTAATAGAGTGTGACACACATGTGATTATTTAAGTAGTAAAGTGGAATGGGTACACGTGTATTTTTTTATTTCCACACTCAGCACAACGAGTTTGTCACTCCATTTACGAGGTAATAAAATTAATAAGTTGGCATTTAATGATTTTTTGTTTTAAAACCATTAAATATCATTCACAATAAAACCGAAAGATCCTCCGTGACACTTTTGTAGGACAGAGTGATGAAAAATAAAAGTTAAGGTCAGAGGTAGGTTAAATTATAAATTACGTTCAAATTATGAATTTTAGGGTTGCTTATTCTATAGATTTAATTTTGCCGTTAACAATATTTTATGTTATAGGTAACACTTACGAAAAACATTAATTATTTTAAGATGTAGGTAGAGTAGGTATCATAAAAAAATATTCAAAAATCTGCCCAAACTTGAATGCGTTGTGTTATTATAAGCAAAAGTATTCGTTAAACCGTAAATAAAAATCCCACAGTGTCTAGTTTTTTTTATAAAGGTACCTAATTATGTAACATAACTCTGTTATATAATTTTATTTGAAATAAAACAGTTTTTTATTGGTTTCTTATGAATGTAAATCTATAGCAAATTCTAAATCTGATATGCGAAAATGTAAGATAAATGTTATTTAATAGCTTATATATTAGATAAAAAAACTACACGACATCAGTTCCAATCCGACATCGCGCTTAAAAGTGCTTGAAAGGATCATGTCGATCGTCGAACAATAAGTCGATCACGAAAAAGATGTGATTTAAATGTTGAATGGATGTTGATGTTTGATGCTCAATCACGCTAAAGCGGCTGGACGGATTTCAATGAAATTTTGTACACATATAGAGTACATATGTTACTATAAATAAGGATCTTTATATATAATAAATAATATTAATTATAATTTGAATCCCGTTCAAAGGTTCCATAAGGAATTTTAAAATATATCTTCACATTGAGAAAATATTTGTCGATTACAATGTTTTTTTATGTGATGGAAGTGGCAAACAAGCTTGCAGCTCACATTGATGTTAAGTGATGACTGCAGCCTATAGACACCCACACAAAGACCAAGGTCAAAATGCTCCAGTGACGGAGCTCGCGGGCGTAGGCACCACCGCATTACCTAACCTGTTCCGGTCAGGAGGTAATGTACGGCCTTGTAATTTCTGGTACAGTGGCATAACACCATAGGCCTCAGGCGTGGTAACGCATCTGCATTTGGACCTTGGTCTGTGTGTGTCTTTGCCTATAGGCTGCAGTAATTACTTAACATCAATGTGGACTGCATGCTTGTTTTCCACTTCCATTACATAAAACAAAAAAAAAAACATATTGGAATTTTCATTTGAAAGATGTTTCTCAAAGACCGCTCTCAAAACTGACATTTGACAAAAAATTTAAATTTTTCGTCAGCTTACATTTTACATTGTAATGAGCTTCGATTTTTTTTTCTTGGCATACTGTAGTGTTTCTGTGGGCGTCTATTTTGCTTACATCTTACACCTCAGAATGGGACATTAGCTGGGACATTAACGTTATTTATATTGAACCCACATATAAATCCAGAAATCCATAGGTTAGAATACGTCTGCCGAATTTTTCAGTTTCACGCAATGAATGAATTCCGCTTTGTTGTGTGGGTGTTTGTGTTTAGTCTGTATGCATGTCATCGCTTTTTTGTGATTCTACGAATGTGATTGTTTATCGGCATCTTTTGTTTCTAACCATGCGTCATATTTTTAAAAAAGAAATATTTCCTATCCGAAAATAGATGCAGATATTTTTCGGTGGCCTAAAATACCTCATCCCACGTAATTCAATAGGTGAAAGAGAAATGATTCATGATGATGTATTCAAATCAGGCCGACAGAGGAATCCGACCTCAGTACAATCGAATTACGAAAATTTCAATGTTTTATTAAGTTAAACTTTGCTGCGGCTGCTCTAAGTGAATTTATTTATACTTAGTTATCGGCTCTCGGAAAAGTCATCTTGCTAACGTTTCGGTAAGTTGAATAATTAAATTTGTCACTGGCGGTTGACACTTCACTGGATTTTCTTTCAAATTTCCAGTACCGTCACGTCTTAGCCCCCTCCCTATTCCTGCTATTGTGTAATCGTGATTCTCTGATTTGAATTATTTATTGTTTGATTTCACACTTTGAGATTATCTGAATGGTTACTGTTTTAGTCCAATTCTAATTGTATAATACAATTAACGGATTTCAGCTCTGAATTCAGGGAACACCTCAAAACCTATAGACACTCTGTATACCTTTGAGAGTGGAATAAACAGAGGTACCTTGTGAATTTGAATAGGACAAAATATTTCAACTGTAAGCCTATTGTATTGAGTTATTGGTAAAACACCAATAGAGGAGTTTAACAGCCGTGTTTTTAAACTAAAACTGTCTGGGATACCAAGAGATTGATAATTTGCTCTATGAATATAAAAAAGCTTGCAATCTATTATATGGGGCTTAATAAATACATCGTGTGGTTCGTGGGTGCGAGCCTGAATGTGTAACAACCTTCTTCTCATCAGGTAGATGTATATAATCTCTCTCTTGTTTTCTGTTACAACATTTTCACACAGACGCATACCGTTTCGGTTTCTTGGAGGATCCATACGAGTATATTGTTGCGCAGAAGCCGCGACAGTTGTGTGAGTTTTTCAAAAAAGCGTTACCCTCAAATCCGAAAGTCCGTGTTAAAGAAGAATTACTGGCTCATGCCCGACCGTCCTCTTTGTTCCTTCGAAATAAATGATTCAAGTCCCAACTAAACTAAACTTTAATGTCAAAAATCAATAATAATATTAAACTCTTTATTGTATACCAAAACAATTAGGACATTCACGATACATAAAATATTTTGCACAATTGGCGGTCTTATCGCTAAAAGCGATCTCTTCCAGACAACCAGGTGGAGGAAATTAATTGTATAAATAAGATGGGGGTGTACGGGGAATAAGTAAATAAATGAATAGTGATTCTAAAAGGGAAGTATAATACATAAATATATAATATATATAAATATATACTTTTATTATCTACATATACAGTTACATATACACATTAATATGTACGTATGCATGTTAACTGAATAGAGAAATGAGAAAAATAATAACATAATGAAACGATAACGAGAAAAAAGACTATTGTTGTGAGGAAAGGTAAAACTCAAACAGATGTTTCTTAACGGTTTCAAGAGTTTGCAGCTGCCGAATATTATTGGGTAACCCATTCCATAGACGTACAGCTACATTAGAAAAAGAGTTAGAGTAAAAGGAGGAGGTATGTGAGGGAGTCAGGAGTTGAAGATTATTAGAGGAACGTAGAATGTGGGAGTTAGAGAGACTAAGGTAGTGGAAACGTTCTTTAAGATAAAGAGGATAGTGGAGATAGAATAGTACACAGTAAAGAAGTGAACGAATATGAGTATTCCTGCGAAGGCGGATGGGCAGCCACTTGAGTTGAACGCGAAATTCGGAAACATGGTCGTATTTGCGTAAACTAAATACGAAACTTATGCAGAGATTTTGTAGACGCTCAAGCTTATTTAGCTGCGTTTGAGTTAAATCAAGATAGCATATGTCAGCATAATCTAAGATAGGAAATAGGATTGATCGAGCAAGTGTAATCTTAGTGGCAATTGGTAAAAAATTATGCAATCTCCTTAAAGAGCCAACTGCAGCAAACATCTTCTTACTCACCTCACTAACCCGCGGAGCCCAAGTCATACAACTATCCATAGTTACACTCAGATTTTTAACAGTTTTGCAAATTTTAACTACAGACCCATCAAGCAATATAGGAGGAAGTTTATTAAAATCAATTTTGCATATCAACCGAGAGCTACCAAGAATAATAGCTTGACTTTTAACTGGATTAACATGAAGACCATACGCTTTACTCCAGTTAGAAATTTTGGTGAGGTTACAGTTCATATTTTTTATGGCTTCATGAAGGCCGTCAAAACCAGATTGTGTATAAAGCTGCAAGTCGTCTGCATATAAGTGGTATAGAGAAGTTAAATTATTGCTGATAGAATTGATGAAAATTCAAAAAAGGAAAGGGGACAACACGCCACCTTGTGGTACGCCAGCAGCGACATTTCACCACGTAGAAAATTGATCATCTGCACGTACGCGCTGCCGACGACCAAACAAGTAATTACGAAACCAATCAATTACCGTCGGAGATATGTTGAGAGAACGAAGTATAGCCAACATGATATCGAAATCAACCGTGTTAAAAGCGTTGCTAAAGTCCAAAAGAGTCATTACAGTCAGCTGTTGATTATCCATACCTTGCCGAATATCCTCAGTAATCTTGACCAGAGCAGTCGCCGTGCTATGACCAGTCCGGAAACCAGATTGGAAAGGATTAAATAAGTTGTTCTTAGATAAAAATGTACTCATTTGCTGATGGACAAGACGCTCAAGGACCTTAGACAGGAATGGGAGTATAGAAATAAGGCGATAATCATGGACGGTTTTAGGATTTGGTTTTTTAGGAATTGGGATAATATTGGCGTCTTTCCACACAGCAGGGAAAGTGCCATGGTTAATACAATAATTAAATATATTGGAAATTAAAGGGGTTATAGAATTAATTACAGGAATTATCATTCTCCGGCTGATCATATCACTTCCGACTGCATCTGAATCAATATTCAGGATGGTCTTCTCAACATCACGATCGGAAAATTGTTCGAAGATAAATGGTGGATAGTCAGGAGTAGAGATACTGGAAAGAGATTGTAATATATGTAATTTATTGATTCCATGTATAATAGGACTTGACGAAAAATGCTGATTAAATATATCAATATGAATACCACAGGAAAGTGGATCGAAAGTTTTACAAGATTTACATACTCCAAGTGACTTCAGAAATTTCCACACTTTTGCTGGGTCTTCATTAGACACAGATGCATGAATATGGCGTCGTTGTGCATCTCTACACACCTTATTGCAGCGATTTCTTAAAAGTACGTATCTTTCTCGGTTGATATCAGTCGGAATATATTTAAATTTACGTTTAGCACTGTTCCTTTTAGTCATGAGTTTCCTAATCTCCTCAGTAAGCCAGGGAGCAGGAAGAGCTTAATACGAACTGGACGGAGAGGTGCATGTAAGTCAAAGAGTTGGGTAAGGAAGGAGTTAAATAATTTGACTTTCTCATCAACATCACATGCACCATCTATGACGGACCAATCAATTTTAGCGATATCTTCCAATAACTGTTTATCATCAATGCCACCAAAATTACGTTGCAAGAGAACTTTAGCTTTGACTTTGGGAGGGCGTAATTTATACTACACGAAGATAAGGTCATGGTATGAAAAAGCCTCAGCAGAACATTGACCATGTTTTGCAACATGGTCAAGAGAAGATATTAAAATTAAATCAAGATAAAATGGAGCAGAATATGGAAAAAAGTGAGTAGCAGAAAGAGTGAGTATATACATATTGGCTGATTCAACTCTGGTTTTCAATAGATTACTGCGTGAATCGTTTTTTAAAAGGCAGGTGTTAAAATCACCCATGATGATAGAGTGGGTGTAGAGCGGAGTGAGATCTTCGAGAATACTCTCAAAAGATGGGAAGTAATTGACTGTAAGGGACGGACTATAATAAACGCCAAGAAGCAATTTTGTACTAGAAAAAAGTACTTCAATTAGCTAATTAATTTAATGTTCTGCACCTTCATTTGATTGCGACGACATATGTAAAATGGTGAAGGGAATATGCGATCGAAGATAAATTGCAACTCCCCCGCCTCCCCGATCAACACGATCATTTCGAATCAAATGAAAGCCAGGAAGAGAGTAAGAAACAGAGGGATGGCATGGCTTAAGCCATGACTCGGAAACTAAAATAGCATGGATATTCCTATTCTCAAAAGATGCTAACATATCTGAGAAATGTGCCGGAATACTCTGAGCATTGATGTGAACAGCATTGAAGTTCTTAGTTAGGTTTGAAAAATTCGAGTCAAGGGTATCACTAAGAGAAGGTAAACTTGCAAAGCTGTCACAATCACAATTCGAGCCCGAAGAAGGAAGGGAACAATAGTCATCATTACTACTGATGTCAGACATACGACGAATATAAATAAATAAATATAACAATAATAATACAATACAATATAAATAAAAAGTTCAGTTAAGCCTTGACAGCTATTTCACCCACCAGCTGCCTGAGAAGAGATCACAGAAGGAACAAACTACAACAAAAGTAACACACATACAGGACTAATTTAAAAATAACAATTAACACCAAACAGCACAGTAAATTAATTACACCGAAGCAAGAAGTATGTTTCCAACTTCACAATGTAAGTAAGTAAGTACGTAATAACAAACACACCCAATGCATCTTGTCAAGCTGACAAGTTTGACAACATCATTTTGACATTTGATTTTAGACACAATCGTAACACAACAAAAATTAATGAAAGTTTTAACTTATTATTTTAAGTTTACCTTCGCATCGGAACGAATCGGAATCGGAACGAACGAATCGAAAATAAATTAAAAACAAAAACTAAATGAAGGTAACTACATTATCGAACAAAGTGCAAGTGTTAAGGAACTGTTACATATAAATGACCTATGGCTACTTCCTGCGTTTTGGCCGTTGGGCAGCCAGGTTATTGTCCGATGACGGTGGTTGTAGCTTCGCTGCAACAGTTCGCTTATTGGCCTCCGTCACCGATGAAACAGCGATACTGTCAAGCTCAGCCGATGTCTCGAGCCGATGTCGTGATCCATCAGGAGCAAGTACATGGATCCATCCGTCCCTCGTCCGCCATCCGTGTTGACGCCGAAACGCTGCCGCGCCCTCAGGGACGTGGACTTGGTCAAAAACTCGGAAATAGTGACACTAGTGCCTTTGAGACCCGTTTTCGCGAACCAAACTTGATTACGCAAGCCAGCATCCCTGAATTTGACTAAGATTGACCGAGGTTTCTTCTCGTCGAATCTTCCCAGGCGAAGACATCGACCAATAGATGTTGTAGATAACTCAGGGATATCAAGCTTATCCGCAGCTAATTTGCAAAGAACACCCGACAGATCCTCAGACTTATCTTCAACAACTCCATGCATAAGCAGCATTTTACGTCTGCTCCTCATCTCTTGGCGATTGATTTCCCTAGCCAGGAACTCGACTTGATGATGCAGGGTGTTGATAACGGTTACCATGAAGGTCCGGAAAGTATTAAAGTCGGCAACGAGCCAAGAAAGTGAGGGAGATTCAGGAGCCGCCTTTTGTAAGTTGCGCTGGAACTCATCCATCCTAGTGTTGAACATTTGTGTCATGGCTGTCAGCGAGTTATTTATTGTGGCCTCCATTGTGAAAAGTGTGAATGTGCAGTGCTCCAAAAATTTGCTGTAGTTCACAGAAGTAAAGGAATTCAATTGCTGGTGGGTAGCTGTAGCTATTTAATATTAATAAGCATGAAAAAGTAATTTCACTGAAGAATTGTCTTATTATTTGAATTATTAAACTTGGAGATCTTTTAAAGGTGTTTAAACTTTGAACTACCCCTGCAGCTATTATTTTAATATTATATTTATTATTATTTAATATATTTATTATTAATACACACCTCACAAAACACTATAACATTTTAAGCACAGAATAGCTAAACTTTACATTTCGTAACAACGCTGTTGGCGTTCCATAATTTAATTCATTCTATAACCGCACAAAATTTTTGTATGCGCATTCATTTTGGTGTGACGCATTATCTGAAAGAACACGTTACATACAGGAGGTGCTATTTTTTCATTTTTAAATGGAATAAGTAGAATTCGATTTTTTATCAACTTTTCGAATCTCACCAGAAACAGAGAATTTGCTCATATAACGGGGGTTGACAGACATCGATAAAACATACTAAAAAGAGGGAGAATTTCCTTTTTTTTGCATTTTTTTTTACCTTCGTAATGTTGGATAGGAGCACACAGGATTACATGACATGTATTAAAATACCTAATCGGCAAAAATAGAAGTCATCACAACTAGAGAAATTACGAAAAAAATCCACACACTCACTCCCACTCCCCTGGGTAGTATGGGTTCAGTTTTTTTGCATTCAGTTTACCACACTTTCCCATAAACATGACAGCTCTGACGTGAAAACCTCTTACATAAATATCTGTCAACTTAATTCAAAAACAGAATCGGCTGTTTTCATTGCCGAGGTCTTCTCTGTATATAACCTCATAAAAAAAATATTAAAAAAAAGAAACCGTGCTCTAAATGGCGGGGCACATTAAAATGCATTTTGAAGGTCCATCATGCGTGCACTCAGTGTGTCGCGTACTATAGCACTGAATTATTCAACACTCGCTTAGTCCAGTACTTTGGTTCCACGTTTATTTCGTAAAAGGATTCAGCTGCTGAAGGTTAGTGATGGAATATTGAAATCTAAAAATAAAAATATATTTGAAGTAAATAACCTTTGAAGCGCGCATGGCCCAGCGGCTGGTGTAGATCGTAAGCGATCTACTCGGTTAAGCACTACGGGCGCGGTCGGGCAGTGTGATGGGTGACCGCTAGTGGCAAATTAAATGCGCATTTCCGTGCTTCGGAGGGCACGTTAAGCCGTCGGTCCCGGTTGCTAACGATGGATAGCAGTCGTTAAACCTTGTCGGAGGCCTTATAGGCGGTTTGAAAACATTCGACAGCGGGTTGGCCACTAATCCACCCACCTCCACCAATCCGCATTGGAGCAGCGTGGTGGAGTAAGCTCCAGGCCTCCCCCCAAAAAGGGGAGAGACTCGTGCCCAGCAGTGGGACGTATAATGGGTTGCCATTATTAAATAACCTTTAAGATAATTGAAATATCCTTGTTTGATTTATACCAAATTATTTTTTTTTCTTAAATAACTAAGACAAATAGTCCTAATGTAGGTCCTTTCATCCACAGTTAAAAAATATTTTTTTCAGAGAGTTTTTTTTTTATTTATGTAGTAGGTATCTAATATCCAACATTTATAATTTAGGGCTATTTTGCTTAAATATTTATTAATATTCAGTGTTTTTTTTTATATTCAGTGTCGCGATCGAATTCGCGTAAGAGTAAATAAAATCTCGCACTAGGCACTGTTCCACAATTCAGTGTTGTTGGTTTAGTGTACCTATTACCTACTATGATTTCACGCTTTCGAATCGATTTTTTTTTTCAATTATTTGAAAACATTAATTTACTTACTTTTTTATTTCGATAATACATAGGTAGTATCTATTGAAGGCAAATCGTTCCGCCGGGGGAAAACGACCTTTATAATTTCAATCGGTACAAGCAAATTTTTATATATTCAATGTTCACACTTTATTGTTTTCATTTGTAACAATAATTATATACATAGACGTGTCTAGTATTACGCAAGTAAGTACACATAAGTTCTAGTGAAGTTGATGAATGATTTCGTATGTTTGTAGGTATCTACCTCTTCATGTTAGTATTAAAACCATAACAATGACAATGTGTGGTTTTACTTCGCAGTATGGACACGTATTACCTACATGCCTATTGCTGTGTAGTAAAAACCCAATCTTTATCAATTCTTGTCAGTGTTTGTATTTTAATATAAAACATCTAATGAGTAATTGAACATAAAATAATAATGAGTAAATCAGTAATTCCACAAAATGCCAAAATAATATGGGGGAAATACTCTGCGCCGTTAACAATTCTTTTAATAATTACTATGCGTTTAATCTTCAATTACTATTTGAATTTTAAAAAAGGAATTTTTAATGAATTAATCAAGATACATACTTGTTTTACAAGGATTGTTTCTTTAGAAGCTTAGCAATAAACTGCGGAAATCATAAGCCATTCCCTTCGAGGATTGCGCAACGCGATATTATAGTCGTGGAAATTCGACAAAATTTAAGTCGGTAGAGCATTAAAGGGGACGACGACGGTTAATTCACCCCATAAGGGTCGAAGTGGCGCCGCGGATCCTGCCGTAGACAAAATTCTAAGTACGTCCCCGCATCCCAAGGTCTTGCTATTTTTGTCATGAAACTGACTAACACTTCATCTATGCTAGTTTGCCACTTTCCCACTGATGGTATATGAGTACTGAAGGTATTGTAGACTAAAAAAAGACATTTGAATGTAGATGAGTTGCTCCTTCTGAAACATAAACTGTTTAGCCTCTGCGCGGAAAATTACGGAACCATAGATGACTAGAACACCATGGTGCTGAACATTAACTTTTAACGGTAAGAACTTATATAAAATAACATTTATTAAATAAGTCCAGGAAATGCTTAAATAGTATTACAAATACTCTGCGACATGGTAAACATTTCCTGTAATATTTACTTTGCGTTTAATGTAACTACTGTAACTATTTGGATTTTGAGAAAGGAATTTTAAATTGATACAACACACTTCCGATCGTACAACACCAATCAGGATACTCGTTTTACAAGGATTGTTTCTTTAGAGGCTTAGCAATAAACTGCGGAAATCATAAGCCATTCCCTTCGAGGATTGCGTAACGCAATATTATAGTCGTGGAAATTCGACAAAATTTAAGTCGGTGGAGCATTAAAGGGGACGACGGCGACGGTTAATTCACCCCATAAGGGTCGAAGTGGCGCCGCGGATCCTGCCGTAGACAAAATTCTAAGTGCGTCCCCGCTTCCCGCGATCGTGTCGCCCGCTCGCGATCATATCTCGTAAACTTGTACTTGTTCTGTGACTTACCTAAAATATGTAACATATCTTTATAAAAGGTTTTCATGCTTAATATCATTTTTAAAAATTTGATCGTGATATTATTAGAGAGCTAGCAGCTTTGCAAACTACATTGCCCTTTACGGTATAGGTAGCCATAAATCTTCTAATATATAAAATTCTCGTGTCATGTGTTTCTAACAATAATCCTCCGAAACGGCTTGACCGATCATTATGAAATTTTGTGTGTGTACATTTGTTAGGTATGAGAATCGGTTACAGTCTGTTTTGTATATATCCTTAAATGGTAAAGATGATTCTACGAATATTTTTTTTTCGATTTTTTGGACATTTAATTTTTTATTCCTGTAAGGCGATACGAATGATGTGGGAGTTTCGTTATAAATACTCGTATTGGTAAATGATTTTTTAAAGTAAAGAAAGTTTTTAAAGACAACTACGGTGCAAAAGTTGATTGATGAGATGTTTTTGATTTGAAGTTTTAAAAACTAACTTAGTTAGCAATGTAAGTAATTTATCCAATTACCCACCTGTGAAGTTTCATGTTTAGTTCGAACTCAATTGTATTCATTTAAATCGTGTCGTGCGTGGGTTACACCGTCAGAATACCTACAGACAACATCTTGAAAAAAAAAGAAAAATTATATACAGTAGTAGACTCCTCAAGAAAAAAGAATCCCCGATTTTTTCCTCAAAAAAGAACGCATGCAGTACCCGTTCAATCTCCACCGGAGCGTGGAGAAATATGGGCGTATAAACCATAATATATACCACCCAGAAAAAAAAAACCGGTAAATTACATGAAAAACCTACGTATTACGAACGTGATGTCACAGTAGCAGAAAATTCGATTAACTTTAGACGTTAGTCAGCAAGCTATTCTCATACGATATATCTACTCACGGTATCAAATCGGGCATATAGCGTAGCGCACTATTAGTTTCTGTAATAAACTAAATACGTCGTGTGGATAATAAATTCAACCAATCACATTGGTTTATACAAGTTTGTCATGGTTTTAGTTAGTGTACTTATTGAATTATTTGATAAAACTTTGCACTTACCAAAATTGTTGAAAATAAAGATTTACTTACAAAAATATATTACAATTGTTTTATTCAATATTATTTCAAGTCATATCGGCTTGAAGAAGTGGCTTCAGTAACAAGCAATAAAAATTTGGTAAGGGCTTCTGGCGACATATCCATCAGACCGTCGACAGGCCATTTGTTGCGCTTGTTTTCACGCTTGATAAATCGTGCAACTTGTCCACATTTAGCGGATTTATGTACACAGCCATTGTTGTATATCACGCACACTTAATTGAATGGATATAATACGTATATCAGAACCGAATCAATTACCTGAATAAAGTAGTAGACAACCTTCAGTTGCTGGATATCGACGAATGCGTCGAAGTTTTAAGTCGCAGTAGATCTACGTATTAAACATACGATACAGACTGACACCATGAAATTCATGTGACTTCGTTTAAAAGTCGGATCGATAGATTGATCTAAAATTTTCCATTGTAAAAGAGGACGCCGCATAAGTAATCTGACGATGATAAGTCGCGTGGGGCACAAAACATGTCATCGACGTATCGATGCGAAAAACGAACAAATGTTCAGATTTCACTCGACATTCGACAACCATGTGAAATTTTCGTGATTTACGAAAGCTGCAGAGGTATCCCATAATTTATGCATCCCAATTCCCAACCGAGAGGTTCGGATAGATAACATTCCTGTTAAATTATCCGTGAAAAACGGTAGAATATTCTATATTTTACAATGCGACTTTTTGTTACGGATTTTATGATTTAGATACGAAATCCACATATTTACATGGAGCTGACGATAGCGTCGAGTAAGTGGCATTTCTCACAGGGCACGCAGAAATTATTTATGGACTTTTTTATTGCTAAACTTCATTCGTTGCTGTGGTTGCTTTTATTCCTATGACGGGAAAAAGTTGTGAGATTTTATTGCCGGTGTGAGATAGGACACGTTATTGCACTAACTTTTAACGATAGTTGAAATTAAAATAGATTTTTTTGTGGTCAACGTTGGCCACAAGCGTAGCAAGATATGATGGACTCACAGTTTATAGCGGGTTATATATAGCTGCCTCAATTCAAACCACATCTCTCGTTCCACCTTTACGTTTCTGCGTAGTAAATACCTACTACGATCACAATGTCGTCTAGTCAACTTCTTAATGGTTGCGTAAAATGTATTTACAAGCGAATGAAAAGGTTTTTGACGTTAACAGTATACAATGAAATAAGATACTTTTTATCTTCTGTTTGTAAACCTTAAATATTACGATGGGAATTATTTTATTGATAATCATTACATCGTATGAACATTTTCAATGACACATACATTTAATTGAAAACTTAACTATGTCCAGTAATACTAAATCAATAAGATCACATATTATTGATTTAGTATTATGCCTTTTACAATTCCTTTTATTATAATTAGGTATAGCGATAGAATAATTAAGAAGCGTTAAAGTACTTAACTTTTTCAATAGTACGTGGCATAATGCAACAGAACTATAATCATGTTATGAATATTAAAATCTAACAATTAACATTATTAACATCCCTAATAATTTTCAATTTATATTCAAATGTGAATTAAAATACATCAAGGTTGAATGTATGAGTGTCTATTGCACAGTATTAAAATGTTTAAATCGATGATAAAAGATTGGCAATGACTGGGTTGTGTGTTGCAGAACTCGATCCGGCACAACCTGTCGCTGCACAACCGGTTCATGCGGGTGCAGAACGAGGGAACGGGGAAGTCGTCGTGGTGGATGATCAACCCGGATGCGAAGCCAGGCAAGTCGGTGAGAAGGCGCGCCCTGTCGATGGAGACCTCGAAATGTGACAAGCGGAGAGGACGAGTTAAGAAGAAGGTGCGTTTTTTTTTTTGAGAAGCATAGAACTTGCTAAGAATCGTTTATACTTATTCAAACTTTTAATGTCTTTTGGGGGAAACTTGTTCTGCTGTATAAATCTTTATTTATATTGTATATTCATTTTGAAGTATTGTTTAATACTTTACACGTCCGGGGAAATCAAATTGGTCATGAAATAATGGGTCATTCATACTACATTAAAGACAAATTATTTGAGTTGTTTTTAAAACAATAGATAAAGTTTTATAGTTACAATTTTAAAATTTCAAACAAAGTTTTTAATTATGGTTAGTTATATTTTAATAATATCGCAAATTAAAGTAATGTGTTTGTAAATCAACAGACGGAAGCGTTAAGAAACGGCGCCACAGCAGACGCAACACCTAGCCCAAGTAGTTCAATTTCGGAGAGCCTCGACAGATTCCCAGACTCGCCTCTACACAGGTATCTTTCATAAATTCTACAAAGATCTCAAACAATAGCTTTGTATAGATCAACGATTATAATATTATTAGACGCTAGGTAGATAGAAACTAGACTAGTTGCTTGGAATAATCAAGTTTTATCTTAAAGCCGGATAGAAACTCAAAGTAACGTGGCGTAAAACCCATAAAGCTAACGAATATCATACGCAAAAGATCAGTCCTAATTTGACTTTAAAGTCACAATATATTACCTATACGGGTAATGCAATGGTATGTCGTGCCAAAACCACAAACGCCCGGCATTCTATTAAAATAATGTTAGTTTCTTGAGTGTATTGAAATTTTACGATTGCTACGTACAAAGTGAGGCACGCATGAAACATCCATTTTATAATAAAACTATCGGCATAAAGCTGCGTTGACCAGGCTAATAAATTTGAGTTATGGCAACTCTGTTACTTTATGATAAAAGGTTTTAAATCATTCACAACCATTAGATGATGAGTTATGCGGATGCTGAATCTCGTCATTTCACCAATATTTAACATTTTTATTGCCGAATATCTGTCGGGATTACTGGCATAATTGACATTTATTTTCGGATAGTTTTTATCCCCGCCGACCGAATGAGCAGCTCGTAGTACAAATCTTGCAGAATTATTTTTGTCATAGTTTTGCGGTCATAAAAATATATCTACGCTGACCATTTAACCCGTTATGATGATCGCTTCATTTGGCATACAGAGTTTATATGTTAGTGGGCCTTGATAGAGGCATTAGATTTGCATGCTTCCCATTACACATCATGTTTAAGACTGCCCATTGATATCTTGCTAGATGACTTGGCAAAGTTTTGTTTCTGCTAAGGATTTTCATTATTTGCCACTCAGATATCGAATTGATGCTGTGTCGATGAGTTTATAACATTACCATCGTCTTCAATTTGATATTTGAGAGTATTATTTCGTTTTTTTGACGCTTGTTCGCTTGGGGGTAGCAGCAGTTTTCAGTTGTCGCCGGACTTCCGCCAGAGGGCACCGTCGAATGCGTCATCCTGTGGTCGCCTGTCGCCCATTCCATCGCTGATCCAGACGGAGCCGGACTGGGCGACAGATTACACGCCTCCAGGGGACTTCACATCCACCAGTGATTTCTCAGCAACGGATTACGCCCAAGAAGAACTGGCGGGCACTCTTGCTGATTCTATGAAGCTTCAAGGAGGCGATCCATTCCTAAATACGTAAGGACTTATTACGCCTAAGCTTGGAGAGTAGATGCTTGGAACGTTCATTTGAAAACAAGCATTTGCTCTCTTTTTAAATTTAGTATCGTTTATTAAGCTAATACGTGTAAGTGACAGTTGGCGCATATTTAGAAAGCTTTGCTTTATTTAGATCTAAATCTAGAATTTTAGTAAATAGAAACAGACATATTATATGTATAATATCTAAGTTACTGTCGTAGAAACGGTATTACTTAGGTAAATATCTGGTAACTTGAACGATTTTTTTAATAATTACAATTCGCATATACGTGTACCTTACACATAATACCTACTTCTTTTTATTTCTTCCATTGTGGTTTTTCTCATTTCTGTCGTCTACAACAGCTATACTCTAAGTGTGTTCCGCGGAACCCTAGGGTTCCGTGATACCTCTGTCGGGGTTCCGCAAGAATTTAGAAAAAAAAATCTAAACACCTCTCTCTGGTCGCTCCGCGGCCGCACAAAACGCTATGAACGTTATTTATTTGTATTTGTAGAAACATGTGTTACAATAGCTGGTACAATATCTCATAAGTTTGGTATCAACAATTTTATACTTGTACAACCCGTTCGCTCTAAGTTTGCCGGTCTGTGGAATGCGCGTACCCTCCCCCACGTGACAACAAAACTTACAATGTGTCATTGTTTTACCCAAATATGTACGTACACAATTTTTATTGTTACAATTAAATAAAAAATATTTTTATATTATGTATTGCTGACGCTACTACTACTTTTCGAACGTCATACCTATCGCCAGCGGCAAACTTAAAACGAGCGGGTAGTATACTTGTGAGCGCGCAGTCTCTTTGATAAAAGCCGCCTCTGAATTAGACGCTATAGTTGTCAACAAGCGACTTTCGACTCTAACTTCTAAGGATAAAGTCGATATTGTTTACAACGCAATTTTTAAATTTCTGTTTTTATTTTTGCTTTTTGTTTATCAAAGGTGCCAACTCGAGTATTTTCGAGAATATTTGAGATCGGGTCTAGGTATAAAAGCGGCGATCGCGCGTCGCGCATCGTCAGTTGACGATAAGCGTTCGGAGCGATAAGTTACTACCTACTTACAAGCTCGCTAGCGAGAAACTAGTGTTCCTTTTTTTTACTGCCTGCTGTATTCTGTCGTCTCAGTTTTATACATTCCTTCACTGTAGGTACTAAATTTAGTCTCTTATACGCAGTAACGATTGTGCATTATTTAAACCCCACTATCCTGACGTGTAACATTATAAATAAAGAAGAATGGAACGTTGGCTTAAAGGTGTTGCAACAACCGCTTCTAATGACGCTGAATGTTCAAAAGCGGTGCGCGCGGAGAATATAACAATCACCGATCCAGAAGATGATGCCACGACGTCAAGCTCGACGGTTTCAAAGACGAAAAAAAGGAAGTATGATGAATCTTATATCAGTTTCGGATTTGTTGATTTCAACGGTTCACCTCTCTGCATGCTCTGTAGTAAACTGCTTCCTAATAGTTCCATGGCACCTGCCAAATTGCGCCGACATTTAGAAACTGTACACCCCGAGTCTAAAGACAAGAATAAAGAATTTATTGTTCGCAAAAAAGATCAGTTATTACAAAGTCAAAATAATATGATGCATGTAACACAAACTATCAACGAAAAGGCCACGGAGGCATCATATTTAGTTAGCTATCGCATTGCACAAGCAGGCGAAGCGCATACTATCGCTGAGAAATTAATAAAACCATGTGTATTAGACATAACAAAATGTATGCTCGATGAAAAATCTGCAAAGCATCTTTCTACTGTTCCGCTTTCAAACGATACTGTTTCACGACGAATCCATGATCTGGCAAGCTTCGTCAAACAAGAACTAGTTACATGTCTACAAAATACACGATTCGCCTTGCAAATGGACGAGTCGACTGATGTCGCTGGTTTGGCTATCCTGCTGGTTATTGTGAGATATGCATATAAAAGTTCTTTTGAAGAAGACATGCTTATGTGTTCATCGCTGCTTACAAACACTACCGGGGAAGAAATTTTTAATAAAATAAATATATTTTTTGAAGAAAATTATCTCAGTTGGAACAATTGCATTGACATTTGTACAGATGGGGCCAAGGCGATGACAGGTAAAACAGCAGGAGCAGTGTCACAAATGAAAAATAAAGCGCCTAATTGTAGTTCCAGTCATTGTATTCTGCATAGACAAGCACTTGCGATGAAGCAAATGGATGAAGCGGTAAAAATAATTAAAAATAATTTTATCAAATCAATTCAATCAATCAATTTTTGTTCTCATTATTATGTGAGGATTATGGCAGCAAACATAAAACACTGCTGCTCCATACAGAAGTGCGATGGCTGTCTCGGGGTAAAACTTTAACAAGGCTATTTGAACTTAAAGCCGAGTTACAAATATTTCTTTCAGCAGATACTTCTTTTAATTTGAAGGACCGTTTGTATGATAAAACTTGGTTGTTCCGATTGTCTTTTATGGCGGATATCTTTCAAAAACTTAACGAATTGAATTTATCGTTTCAAGGTAAACAGACAACAGTGTTTCAGGCCTATAATAAAATAACTGCTTTTCAAAGAAAATTAGATTTTTGGATCATTTGCATTGGTAAGAAAGAAATAGAAAGCTTTACGTTACTCAGTGAGTTTGTTAGCGAAAACGACTCAGAAATGTTGAAGAATTGGTCCAATATCTTAGTTCGATGCGCGCATCTTTTGAAAAGTATTTTCCCGAAGAACACAATACAAAAATTAAAGTGAATTAATGGATTCATAATCCTTTTTTACCCAACTTGGAAAAGCCTGAAAACATGTCAAACGAGATTTAAGAATCTTTTATCAGACACAAGTATGGAGTCACTGTTCAAAACGACGCCTCTCAATGATTTTTGGTGCAGAATCCAAGATGAATATGCAATGCTTGGCCAAATGGCTCTGGATATTCTTCTCCCGTTCCCAACTACATATTTGTGCGAAACAGGATTCTCTGCCTACGCAGCCACGAAAACAAAATATCGCCATAGACTGGACGCCGAAGCTGATATGAGACTCCAACTTTCTTCCATCAAACCTGATATCAACCAATTGATGAAAAATAAAAAACAGTTTCATACCTCCCACTAGTTAGATTTTTTTTTGCCGGAGAACAAGTTCGTATGCACTAACGCGTTACCTTAAACTATCTGCCGCCAAATGGTAGTGTTCAGCAGGATCATGTTATTATCTTAATGTATCATTATGGATGGCTTCGTAATAATAATCACAGAGGCAAAACCACTTAGGCCTCAGGGGTGTCAACACATCTGCTTTCCCACTATCATTACTTAAAAATATATTATTTTCTTTGCATAAAAAGTGGTTCCAATCTTGAGGTTATTAAATTAGGAATCATTATTACAGTAATTATGAGCGCAGGTCCTCCACGAGGTGGACCGACGACCTGGTGAAGGTCGCAGGCAATCGTTGGAAGAGAGCAGGCCAGGATCGTTAATCCAGCAGTGGACGTATTCAGGCTGAAATGATGATGATAATAATATACTCAAAACGGAATAATAATCACATTATGCATTATGTCAAAACAAAATCCGTATTCCTAATAATTTCATCATATTATTATGATATTCTGGATAGTTGAGTTAACACTCCTATTTGCCAGATCAGTCTCCCTAACCCAAGCATACCACAGGTACGTGCCGACGACGTCTTCTTCGTCGTCCGGCAGCTACCGGTACGCGTATGCGTGCCCGCGGCACCCACACGGCGGTTGTGCATGCTCGTTGTACGCGCACCCTGCACACCCGGCGCACCCACTACCGCATCACCTAGACCACTTCCGCCCCCCGCCACCCGCCGACCCCGCTGACATCATGCAGACAGGTTGGTAGAGACTGGGTTATTTGTTTTGGCTGATATCGATTTGAATAATTTTGGTCATTGGTGAAAATATGAGGAAAAATATGCACTTATAAAATTAAGGAAAATTATACGAATGTACGCGTACTCACTCACTTGTCTCACCCACTGAACATCACCATGCTCAACTACATAAGCCTCCTGTCGCCTGCCGACCCCGCTGACATCATGCAGACAGGTTGGTAGAAACTGTGTTACTACCTATTACCTACTACCTATGTGAGTTACTACCTACTACCTATTTATTTATAATTATTTCTGGAAATATGAGGAAAAATTACGCGACTATACCTAAGCCAAGCACTACATGCGTGACCGCGGCTCCCGCACAGCCAATGTGGGTGCTTGGTGTACGCGCACCTCGCGCTCTTCGACCACTTCCAGTCCTCGCCTCCTTCCGATTCAGGTCAGTTTTAATTTACCAGTGTTGGTTATGGGGTATTTGATCGTATTGATCATTATTGAATATATGAGGAAGGTACAAAATGAAAAATTATACGAATTTACGCGTACACATAATCTATACTTACTTATAATAAAATTGTAGAAGTGTAAATTCTGTACATTAAAAATATTGAAAAAATAAATACCAGAGGATGTTACTAGAGCGATACCGAACCCAAATATGTGATTAGAATTTTTTTTGTCTGTCTGTCTGTTTGTTCAAGCATCACATAAAAACTACCGGTCCGATTACTATGAAACTTGGTATAATAATACTTTAACGTTTGGCGCACAACACTGGGTACTTTTTATCCCGGAAAAATGTCTGTTTGTCTGTGTGTTTGTGCACGCAAATTTCAGAAACGGCTTATCCGATTTGTGTTTCGATAGCATTCAGTGTTTGTTTCATGTCAATCGGTTCAGAAATAAAAAAGTTACGTATTTTCAAAGAATCACATCGAATATTTATGAACTATTCTGTATCTATCTTCTATCTTTTTTATTGTTCCCGTACTTAAAAGGTAAAGACGGACCCTTTTACTAATCCTCCGTTGTCTGTCTATCCGTCCGTCTGTCTGATACCAGGCCGTATCTCATAAACAGTTAAAGCTAGAGAGCTAAAATTTTCACAAATTATGTACTTTTGTTACCGCTATAACGACAAAATTAAATACTAAAAATAAGAAAATGAAAATATTATGAGGTCCAAGGTATTCAAACGTGTTTTTTTTTCATATATTTTTTGCTCCATATTAATAGGTAGCAAGTAGACGCTTAAAATTTCACAGAATTTTTAGGTCTTATGTTGTACATTATTTTCCAACAAACGTGCCATTTTATTTACGGAACCCTTCGTGCACGAGTTCGACTCGCACTTGGCCGGTTTAATCTCTGTTAGTAACACTAAGCATACCGCATAGCAGCGTCCCGGTATAAAATGTGGTGTTGGTGGTGGTGATGGTGGTGGTGGTGGTGGCGACATTGGTGTCGTTATGACTCTGATGGTGATATTGTTGGCGTTCGTGGTGCTGGCGGTGGTTTTGGTGGCGTTTGTGTCATTGGTGACATTGGTGGCGTAGGTGTTTGGAGATGGTGGTGGCGATTGTAGTCGTGGCAGTGGTGGAGGTGGTTGTGGTGACAGTGGTGGTGGTGATGGTGGTGGTGGTGACGATGGTGGTGGTGGTGTTGGTGGCATTAGTGGGTAAAAATGCACAACGTTAATATTCAATTTTTCTCTTTTGCCGGCTCTTACGGAGTGCCTATATTATGCACAGATCTATATTTTATCTTTAATTCTCTTTATTATGCACTAATTGACTGAAACTTTACAAAACTTTATAATAATTTTCTAAAAAAAAATATGTGTTTTTATCCCCGATGGCCATACGTATAATATCGTGTACAGAGAAGCATTACTGCAAAGTAGATTTTTTTAGCTACTTAAAAGTGTTTATGATCTAAAATTAACCAAAATGTATATCCAAAAGCACTGCCCAAACTCCCAAAGCCACTTTTCCACGCAAACCAAGTTGCGGGCACAGCTAGTATACACATAAATTCGTATAATCCCGTAAAGTTCGTTGAGGCACCACCTCCGCCACTTCCGATGAAAAACTATTGACCAATCCAACAGGATACTTATAATTTACATATTATTTTTATTCCATGCAGCATGCAGCACGCTATTGCATGCACGCAGCGGTTTAATTAATAAAAGGAAAATTAAAATAAAAACAAAGTCTTAAGAGACCTAGAACGACGGAAGCTGCCAAGCCACTGTTAATTATGAATTTTAATTTTGTTTTTCGAAGACCCTGGATGAATTGAAGAAATAATTGTATGAGGGCCGAGATAATATTCGACATTTTAACCAAATGATTTTAAGTAGAGCACACAGAGAAAAATCTCTTCATTTCGAAGTAATTTCATGAAATCCCGAATCTTCATATCGCAACTAAGACACTGAATTTGACCCCCACTTTTGTTGAAAAAATTTCAGGTTACTTAGCTTAAGCTGCTGTCAGAATACAATCTATTTACTATCAAATAATATATTAGTAATCATAGCAAATACGTTGATTATAAGTTATGCCAACTAAAAATGTTCCAATTCTGTCTTTTTCAACTACAACTTGAAAATAACCTAAATATTTATGTTCAAGCAGAGAACAGTCAAACGCAGATGGTGACGACATCGGACGCGGCGCTCATGAACGGGGGCATGATGGTCCAGGCCGGCGCCATGGGCCCCACTACTGTAATGGGGCAAATCATCAACACGGGCCTTGGGGAAGAAGACCTGAACATTGAGACGTTAGAACACAGCTTCGATTGTAATGTTGATGAGGTAAGTCCGTATTTTTATGTTTTTTTTGTGGCTGTAGTGCCAGCGTCGAAGCTCGAGCAGAGGATATGTAATAATACTACATAAAGAATGGACACTTCAACGTCCCGCCTGATATCTCGCAGCTCCCCTTGAGTACCATGCCGGCAGCCTCGTACACTGAGGTTGTGAGCGGGCAAATGTGTGTGTGCGTGTAAAAACACGTCCTGATTGATGTCTGTGGAGTCGGTAACCAGAATAAGCGTTTGTGTGGCTCGAGGGCGTAACTTGGTACCAATGATGCGGTGGTCCAGGTCACCTTCGCCCTACGCATTACCTAGTCTATCGTAAACCTAATATAACGTTTTCGGCACATGGAACATTTTGTCTCCGGCCACCATTGCCTTTCGTGAATCATTTAGTAAGCCGGTACCTTATCTGAGCCTTGGCCTTTTACAACTCTTCTGAAGAGTTTCTTACCACGATACTGTGCATTTGAGGTTGGAGCACACCTACATTTCATTGTTGAATTTGGTTGAGAATCATGAGATTGAGGTTGCCCAAGTTAGCATTACACAAACGATATACCGCTACAGATCCTGAGCACTGAATGATGCACGACAAGGGGGATATGCGCATTGTATACTCATGATAAAATAAAATGCTTATCCATTGGTCGAAATACGTGTATAGTGGGAGTTGGGAGCAAAGAACGAATCATGACTGGTGGTTATCACGCATCGCTCGATGGACCAATCATTGTATCTATATGATCTATCGGCCAAATACTCAAACGTCACTCAAATCTAAGTGGGACTTAAAAGTCTTCTGTCTTTATAAAACACGTTCAAGCGATATGAGGGTTGCTTAAAATTGAGTGACGTTTGAGTATTCGGCCGTTAATCTATCTTTCCTTTCTTCATGCCTTTCTTCATACCACTAAAAGGATTTAGTAGTTCAATTCTGTGCAGGTGAAGGTTCGCACTCAAGGTCCGTGCCGACCGATTGTATTAAATTTTTTTTAAGGATACTATTTTTCTTAAACTACTGACTTAGTAATCTGGTGGCCACTACTGTTACGCTGTGGTCTTGGGTTCGATCCCTGACAATCCCTGTATCGGGAACTATCACAGACAAAGGCGTATTTTTCTTTGTCTCTAGTGCTATTGGGATTTATCTATTTTCTGGAAGTTTCCCAATGCCACCCTCGGAGTACGGTAACGTGCCCGGAGATCTCAATGGGCTCGCCACCTGTTACATGGGACGAATTTTAACTGTTTGCTTTAATGCATGTATTTACCTCCACCTCTGTCTACCTCTTCGGTGAATACAGGCGTGAAGATGATGTGAAGTCATGTTCAAATACCTATTTAAATGTGATCTGCTTCCTATCAGGTAATAAAGCACGAGTTGAGTATGGATGGGTCGCTAGACTTCAACTTCCCGCAGCAGAACACTGCGATGGCGGCCGAAGCGGAGAGCCACTTCGCGGCGCCCGCGCCTCCCGTCCCTACCACCCTCTCCGGAGCCGCCCCCAGACCCCCCTATTCTGTCAACCGTTCGTGGGTCCACTGAACCCTTCTCACCTGTACATAACGACCGACTGCCCAGTCGAGATTCATGTTATATAGGTGGCGACTGACTTGTACCGTTTACTTGTCGTCTAATGTTGACTTGGTTGAAACACAGTCACGATGAAAACTCGTGTGTGGATGCTCCAATCGTAATCAAAGAACAGATTTTTTTATTGGTTTCGGCTTTGATATTCAATTCAATAGATAATTCTTGCCTAGCATCGTTTTTAGTGTTTATATAGTGATTTGCGTACATGAATCTGAATAAATATCTTTCTTTTGTGTTTATGTATTAAGAAAAGGGATTTCTGTCTCATTTCACTGTAACAGTAATTTCATCCACAAAATACGATTGCTCTCGCGACGACACGTTCAGTTGTACTGACTTGTAACTAAAGAGATTTCGAAAGAGACAGTCGAGAAGAAAACTCTTGCAAAACTCCGATGCACGGACTGTCGTAACGCTCGAGTGACGCGACACATTATATCCAAATGGTACAAGTCAATCGCCGCCTTAATGTTAGAGTTTTATTTAGTGTTAAGTTGACCGTTACCGTTGTTGTCAATTGTTAGGGCTTTAGTGTTAAGCTAGGTGGAAGCTTGTGATAAAGTTAGTTCGGATAGTTGCTTGGACCGGGAGAGGGTGGAAATGGGACGTTCGATAGAGTTTTAAGGTGAGTAATTTTATTATTTATTTTGTAATCGCAAGCAAAGTAACGCTGTACGAAAGGAATTGTCTTTGAAACCTTAACTTATAAAAATCTGGCTCCAATCCAATTCAACTAAATAAACGAGAAGTGCGTCGAATAAGTCAGTCATATAAAAAAATATCCTGTAATCACTTTCAAATAGGTACTCGGATGTACTGACTATAGCCGTTGATACAACGAGTTCACAGTAGTCGTACAAATAGTTACTTCGTTGTACGATTATGGAGTAATATTTTGACAAATGTGGTATGTACGGATTCTCACATTTTAATTACTATATTTACCACAATTTATGCTTATAAGACGATAGAGATTATAGAGGTGGCAAATTTGTATATGCTATCAATATTTAGAATGAACTTAACCATAAATTAAACAATAATTTGAATAGGATTGGAATATTGTATATTTTGGCATGAATACAGACAGCTCGAACCTATTAAATTGTCAATATAATCTAATAAAATGAAGCTACAAATACAATACGTATGGGTTCATGCGACGCACGTTGCAGACATATAAAAGATTTATATCGACAGCACCACGCAATCCAAGTAAGAGGATCACTTGTACCGTTCGTTAAACTGCGGAGCTGTACTGCAGTTCCAAACTTAAAAATACGAAGATTCCAGACAGAGAAATATTAGCGAACGTTTAACAATACGGTGGCGCAATAAATCTAGGGAATATCTGCGATAATCTACCAAAAGTTTTCCAGTTGAGTGTCCAATAACTTGGTCTAGTCGGTATCGCGAGCTTCTTACAAAACTATAACTCTATTGTTTCGTGCAAACATTGCGGACGGCGATCTGACCTCATTCGCGCGTAAAGAGATAGGTTGGCCAGAAAAGTTTCGCGGTTTGCACTTTTCGGCTTGACTGTATCGTGAAATATTAGCGCCGATAATGCTTTCGATAACATTTCTCATAATCCTCCTCCTCCTGGCAGATTATTACGATTCGGAATTATATTAAGAAATTATGTTGGTCAGTACCGGCTATATGTATTGGGAGCCTTGGACTCGATCGTCTAAGTAAATCGCTTTAAACCTCGTATCATCAACACCCTGAAGACCAACTTGGAAACAGTTCAGTTTAGATTACAGACGTCGGAAAATACTATCAGTGATCTGCGTGCCGAATTAATTTCATTACATTCGGTATGCATATCAACCGACGCCTGCAATGTTAACTTTAGACGCGGGGCGCAAAACGCATCGGTCGGCAGTTTCGAGTCGGCTGCCGCTCCTACCGTCGCACCTTCATCTAAGCGGCCTGTAGCTTTTGAGAAGAGGCCCGCTGCAGCCTTGCGTTCTCGTAAGGATCGGTGTGACGAGGAAGGGTTCACGGTGGTGCAGAGAAAGAGGAGGAAGCCCGTCAACCGCAATCTTTGTGATACGGCGCCGATTGGGGCGAAACATTTGCTGCGTCCAGCTACACCATCGACGCCGTTGTATGTGTCCCGATTGCATTGGTCGACAAAAGTTGAAGAGGTGGTGGACTTCATCCAAATAAAGACCAGCTTCACGCTTAGAGTCGAGCGATTGGAATCTCGCCGTAAAGTGAACTTTAATTCCTTTGTGGTAAGAGTACCGACTGAACATCTACCGACTTTTTTGAAGGAAGAGTTCTGGCCGCAGGGAGTTGTGTTCAGCAAATTCCGGGGACAACTGCCTGCCGATAAGCCGCGCATCACGTCGCCGACAATACGTGATAAATAGTGTTAGTGTTATTATAAGTTATATAATATGTATGTTAGTCTTTAAGGTATATATTTTATATTGGCCTACTGTTTTATTTTAAGCATTGTTGCCTGAAAATAAATAAATAAATAAAATAAATAAATCTTTGATTTTGCTGCTTCGTAAAATCTAGGTATGAGAGCTATAGCGATATTCTGTATATAATATACTTGCAGCTTATTATTGTATGTTATCTTTTGACTAAATGACTTAGCTCATCATGAAAACGGATGTACAACCAATGATATAATCTAGATTAATTAATAAATCATTAATAAATTCGGCAATATGACTTTTTAAGTTCAACCATCGAATATCTGTTTCAATTTCCATAAATCAGTTTACCACACTTTCACGTTTTACATGACAGGTGAATTTTTATTGCCTTACAAAAAAACTATTAATATATATATATATATCATTTAAAATAAAACTAAAATAAACGAATATTAAAAAAAAACTCTTAAAACAATAAACTCTAATCTTAATAGAACAATTAATAAATGTTTATGTTTAGAAATAAAAATTATATTACCAAAAAAACGTAGTATAAATATTTCTAATTTAGCTTTGTGTGGTATTCCTTTTTTAGTTGGATTTTATTCTAAAGATTTAATTTTAGAAATAGTTAGTATATATATTTTTTTTTATGTAATAGAAGTGGCAATCAAGCATGCAGTTCACATTGATGTTAAGTGATGATTCCAGCCTAAAGACACCCACACAAAGACCAAGGTCAAAATGCAGATGCGTTACCACTCCTGAGCCTGAAGGTGATAATTATGCCTCTGTGCCGGAAATTACAGGGCCGTACATTACCACCTGACCAGAACATGATAGTGCTGAACACTACCATTTAGCGAGTAAATTAGGTAATGCGGTGGTGTCTACGCCCGCGAGCTCTATCACTAAAGCTCTACCACCAGTAAAAAATATTTTCTTCAAAGATATCCAGATCTCTAAATTTCCAAATCACAGCAAGGTCACGAATTTCCTTTGGCTTTATGAGGGGACATATCACAAAAAATAACTGCGTCACTCATATTTACGTGCTTTTGTACGTGGATTATGACACGTGATGCCTCCTTTATTTATGAAAGAATGTGTTAAGGGGAAAAAGGGGCTAGGTTTGACACGAATACACGCTTGTAGGCTGCCCATTGAGATGTTAGGTGGAGTATACATTACACGATGTGTATTGATTTATGAATATTTTGTCTTAATATGAAGGAGATTTGTTTTCAAGTATTGATTATAGGAATATCTTCGTTATATGATAAATTTTCTGAAAAATATTTGGTAAAAAAATTAAATTAATTGTTTAGTATAATATATAGAAACATGTGTTCAAATTGCGCAAAACTTTTTTGATACCTTCATTTTACTTTTTGTATTTCATTCAATTATAGCTACAGAAGGTACTGCATGCAATTATTGAACAGTATAAATAATTGAAAGCTTGCTGATCTTTACTATATCCTATAAAAATATTATAAAGCTGAAGAGTTTGTTTGTCTGTTTGTCTGTTTGTTTGCTTGAACGCGCTAGTCTCAGGAACTACTGGTCCGATTTGAAAAGTTTTTCCAGTGTTAGATAGCCCATTTATCGAGGAAGTATAAGATTATTATAAGATATAGAATATATCATCACGATATTACTAATAGGAACGAAGAAGCGCGGGCGAAGCCGGGGCGAGCCGCTAGTACGTAATATTTAGAAGCGTTTTTTTTGTAATCCCTACTTCCCTACTATATAATATTATAAATGCGAAAGTAACTCTGTCTGTATGTCTGTCTGTCTGTCTGTCTGTCTGTCTGTCTGTCTGTCTGTCTGTCTGTCTGTCTGTCTGTCTGTCTGTCTGTCTGTCTGTCTATCTGTCTGTCTGTCTGTTACCTTTTCACGTCCAAACGACTGAACCGATTTTAATGAAATTTAGTACAAAGATAGAGTTGACTTTGAGAAAGAACATAGGCTACTTTTTAAACGACATCCACGCGGGCGAAGCCGCGGCCATCAGCTAGTATTACTATATAACTTTGTTTTAAATTGCATACGTTATACAAAATCCAAACGACATGAATCTAAAATACACATCTCGTCTAGTCTCCTGTCAATCATGACCTTTACATGGGACGGTATTTGTTTGCAAATTATATTAGCCTATGAATAAATAATACATCGGCGAGCGAACGCGACGAATTTTTTGCTTGTTCGCCTATTGTGTGAATGTTTATTTCAAAGCTTAATAAAAGCGGTAGTCGTCGGTGTCGCTTTCTTATTTTGGATTCTTGTGATTCTAACACGTTGCATATTATCTTTTCATTTGCTGTTTTTATACGGAAAAATAAGATAAACGTTTACCTACCTGCTAGCGTTTGTACTCGTCGTTTGTAAGTTTTAGTGGCAAATAATGTTAGATAATCATATTGACTTATTAATATTTATCGTCTTCATCATTTCAGAGGGAAGATTGCTGGACTAATACCTTTTTTTTTTTATGTAATGGAAGTGGTAAACAAGCATGCAGTTCACATTGATGTTAAGTGATGACTGCAGCCTATAGACACCCACACAAAGACCAAGGTCAAAATGCAGATGCGTTACCACTCCTGAGGCCTAAGGTCTTATGCCTCTATGCCGGAAATTACAGGGCCGTACATTACCACCTGACCGGAACACGATAGTGTTGAACACTACCATTTAGCGGCAAGTATATTAGGTAATGCGGTGGTGCCTACGCCCGCGAGCTCCGTCACTGGAGCTCTACCACCAGTAAAAACCTTCCCCAAAGATTGCTACAATAATTCATTTATAATTATAACGGTATACATATTAGGAAGATATTATTTGCAGTCGCAGCCATAATTGTTTACGTAACTTCACGCCTGTAATCCCCGAAGGGGTAGGCAGAGGTAAATGCATGCATTCAATCATACATGCAAACACCCACGACTCGCCGGTTACGTTTTGGCCCATGTAACAGGTGGCGAACCTGTTGCCATCTCCGGGCACATTACCAAACTCCGGGGTACTGGGAAACTTCCAGAAAATGGAAAAATCCCAATAGAAGCAGAGATAAAGGATTTTAACCCGTTATCTCTGATAGTCCCCGACCCGGGAATCGAACCCAGGACCTCCAGCGTAAAAGTAGTGGCCTGCTACCACTACGCTACTGAGGCAGTTTGCATATTGTGAGGCATAATTGTTTAATTTGAGCAATACCTATAGGATATGAACTTATTCGTATAAAAGCATTAATTATAACTGAATAATCCTTAATTAGGAACAACTAAAACCAACGATGATTTCATCGTAAAACAAAATGGAATCGAGTACCTATAGTTCGTCATTTGCCCGCCCGTACCAATATAATAATTATAATTAGATCGCGATAGAACGCCGTCCGCCTATGGTGATTCAATTTTACCACTGAATGGACCTATTTGCTCGCTAATGAGGGAGACCGAAGCCAGTAATTAATCATATCATTTTTAGCGTAAACGGTGCCCGTCGAGTCGAGCGATCGCTTCCAAATAATGGAATATCAAGAAAAAATCGCGTAGAATACGACGCTAGATTTAACCCGCTTCGGTAATGACTTGTTTTTTAGGGTTGCAAAGAATGAACACGTCTTTAGCAGGCGGTGAGAGTGAGTTTAAAAAAAAACTCAAATTCTTGGACGCAAGTTAATGGTGGGTGAGATTTGATTTTTCTTGCTTAACATTTTAGAAGATTGAGATTTAAAAATTAAAAAGTTATCGTATCGCTTAGGGCCCTACCTCACTAGGACGCCATCACGACCTCGCCGGCTACGTATCCAAAGTATTTATATATATACTAGCGGCCCGCCCCGGCTTCGCCCGCGCTGCTCTGCTCTTATTAGTCATAGCGTGATGTAAGCTATCCTATCTCTTAAGTTGGATCGAACTGCACATGGTGTGCGAATTTTATTATAATCGGTTAAGTGGTTTAGGAGTCCATTGAGGACAAACATTGTGACACGAGATTTATATATATTAAGATTACGTATCAAAAGGTGGCTAACTCATCTGGAGTTAGGTATCATGCATTTCCATACTAGAGTCGAGTAAGTTAGGGCCGAGTGAGTTAGGGCCCTTTCCGCGTCCTTCGCACCTAAATAATAACCCCAAAACGTACTAAAAACTTACTGCAGGTAAAATGATCTTAAGAAACGTTTTTGACGTTCTCACGAGACGTCATATTTGTTAAAAGAAAAAAAATCGTTCATAAATACACTCAAAAAAGATTAATGAAGAAGGATTAAAGCAGTGAACAGAATAAAAAATTAATATGATTTTATTTCGCCTTTTTTCGGACCTATGAAAATATACATCACCTTCGAGAAATTTTAATAAGCTCCAACCAAACTGAGATGTCGTCTTCGAAAAAATATAACGAGCGGCGACTGTCGCGCTGTAGGTCAACAGTCGACTTTTTATTAACAAGCTGATTTTCATAAAGAGTCGTTTAAATTTCCGAACTCATCCCGTATTCCGGTCGGCTAGCGTCGTAATTAGGTACGGGCCCACCTTTACACACGATTTCTCGGCACTTGTTAAAAGTTTTCAATTGCGTTAGGAGGGAGCCCTTACACGGAATTTATTCATTATATTCTCCCCCCACACCCTCTACTTAATAAAACGCTCCTTTGCTCTCTTTTTTTATTTCCTCTCCCTTCAATGTCCCCTTGTAACTAAGTATTTTAAATATTTGCCGCATGGCCTCTCAAATGAATGATGAATTATACATTACTTATCAATTTTTTTAATAAAGTTTTGATGTGATGTGGTTTGCGAGATGCGTTTCTTGTTTCTGATCTTGGCTTTATTTCGGAATGGAATCTATTCATTATTATAAAGGTATCATTTTTATATGTCCGCGCTGTCTGCCTGAAAAATTGTTTCATATTATCCTTCTCTTTTTTTAAATTCGTTATCAGGCAAGGAAATCAACTTCAAATTATTACTTTATCATCAGTTACAAATTTAACAAATAATTAACATTTTGCACAAATAATTTAATACGTTTTGCCTTCCATTTTTATTGAAAACGTTTGCAATAAGTACCTATTCTGTTCCTAATTCCTTGCAACTTTCAAAATGCTATTTCGATTTTTAGCCAAAGATATATTATATTATCAGGAAAAAAATGCAACTAGGTACAGGACACAAGAAAACATAATTTAACTATAAATATAGCTACCAACCAAAAATCAAAATTCTTGATTTGAAACTTTTTCATTTCCGAGACCCACTTTGAGGCACAGCAATCGCCTTTCTGTAAAAAAAAATACAAATCGGATCCAAAAAAAACCTGCAGCTGCACGATAAACATCAAAGATCCCAATTTCACAAAGATTATTCATCTTGTAAACTTAAGATTAAGTCAAATTTGAGTGGCGTCCTATTCCCAATTTGCATAGATATGTCCTAATGTCAATTTTAAAAGTTGTAACATTTTTCGCATTCAGCGCGTGCGGCGTGGATGAAGACGGCATATCCAATAGCTTCGCATCGTTATTGTTTGACAGCCACTGGCAAGTTTGATCGGTTATTTAAATGAGAGGCAACGTTGTTATGGATGTCAATTGTTCTTTAGATTTAACGTTTACTGCGCTTTGCCACTGGGGTGATGTAGAAACGTGTAAAATTATGCTTTAATTGATTATGCTCTCGAATATATACACCTTAATAAAATCTTTAAAACAAAGATTTTTTTGAGGTTAATTAATAAAATTCCTTTTTAGATACAGTCCTGAGCTATGCGTTCCATTCCATCCAATCCTAATTTCATACAATATGTACTAGAAAAAACAAATAAAAAAAATAAATAAAAAATAAAATAAAATACGCTTTCGCTCACAGCCCCACAGTAGGTATAAACCTGTGTCGTGGATGCCGTTGTACAAAACACATACACAAACACCCAGACCCGAAACAAATATCTGTAGGCCATACAAATATTTGTCCCAGAGATCGAACCCGCGACCCTTCGAATCAAACGGTCATCTCACACCGGTGGATTAACCGGGTTGTCAATGAAGTACCTAAAGATTTATCAACAACAACACATAGTTGGTAGGGAAAATTCAGCGTCCTTCTAACGAACATTACGAACGAACGCTTTTGTAAATTATTTTTGAAGCGGTGGTTTTTTATAATTTTGATGTACCTAGTTTTTTTACGTCAATTGGATAATAGACAACTATAAAGGTACCTGATGGATAGTGATCAACGTTTCCTTTGGACATTTGCAACATTAACTACTTTAAAAATTAAACTACCTTTGATATGTGGTGTTGATCCATTGAAAAAAAGGTGACAAACCCATAAATTACTTTAAAGAGACTCAGCTAAGCTAAACAAATAGTTGGAATAATATATATTCGTGAATTAGTTTTCGTTGGTCTTAGTGTCGTGTATTTTTTGTACTTATTACTTTGCCCGATATCGATGAGAGGCCCAACAAGTGCTCGGACACCTGTTTTTTTACACACTGTATATATTTGCGATTATTGATAAGTGCCAGATATGTAGTTCGAAATTCGAATAGCTATTCATTTTATGAAGAACTTGCTGACCCGGCAAAATTCGTATTGCCTCAGAATGAAATAATGTGTCAAAGGTTTGATAGATACGGACTATTTGAATGGGAAAACTAAATTGTGGTTTTTACTATTTACCCTTCAATTTCCTCATAATTTCTTACATTTTAAACCTTCCCTGGACTTCCAAAAATCATTCAAAACCAAAATTAGCCAAATCGGTGTAGCCGTTCTCGAGTTTTAGCGAGACTAACGAACAGCAATTGATTTTTATACTTATAGACTATCATAACATCTGTTTGATGAGTAAAATTGTTTCTCAAAAATGGATTCTTAAAAATCATGAAATAATAAAGACTCTCCAAAATGTTAACGCCAAAATATGAATACATCTTAAAAGTCCATCTGTGTCGAAACAAGTGGAAACCTCTTCAAAGCCTGAGTAATTTTGGCGGCTTTAACATTCTTGGTGGATGTCGCCAACAAATTGGATTACGCTCTGAGTGTCGACGCACCCGCAATGCTAACGATTTTATGATTTTATTGTGCCCCAAACGTGGCGATTATGACGGGGAAATTAGGTCGGCTTACATTTACTTCAGACACTTTAATTTCTTAGCTCGTAATTCCAGTGTTAGTTTATTGAGCGGGACTCAGAAGTATTGCGGTTTGTGATTATTCTGCCTTTTGTTTTCTGAGATCGACATCGACGGTGGTTTAGGCTTCTCGTTTTGTAAATGTTTAATGTTGTTATTGGGTTTTTCGTGAACCTTATCAATGTTGAGTGCTGAAAATTCATTAATACATTTTGAGCTACATTTTCATAGCTTTTCGGATAGTTCGGGTTGACAATGTTTTTCTTTAGTCAATCAAAATCTTTTGTCTGTCTATATAAAACCTGCCTCGGTAGCGTAGTGGTAGCAGGCCACTACTACTACGCTGGAGGTCTTGGGTTCGATTTCCTGGTCGGGGGCTATTAGAGATACCTAACGGTCTAAAATCCTTTATCTCTGGTTCTATCGCGATTTTTCTATTTTCTGGAGGTTTCCCAGTACCTCAGAGTTTGGTAATGTGCCCGGAGATGGCAACAGGTTCGCCACCTGTTACATGGGCCAAAACGTAACCGGCGAGTCGCGGGTGTTTGCATGTATGCTTGAATGCATGCATTTACCTGTCTACCCCTTCGGGGATAACAGGCGTGAAGTTACGTTTATATAAAAGCGAAAGGTCGCTCACTCATCACGAAATCTCATGAAACACAAGTGCAAGGAGTTTCAAATTTTGCATAGATATTCTTTTTAGGACGTAGGTGATCAATAAGTCGGTGTTTTGCGAAATTCCAACCCTAAGGGGTTGATAGTTTGTATGGAATATCGTTACTACAGGTTCAGAGTGTCAAATTTTGGGTAGCAAACAAAGTTAGGAATGATGAATGTAGAAAAAGCATGGAAGGTGTGTCAGGACCGGGATATCTAGCGCTCCGCACTCTCGCGCCAGGTATCCTGTAAGGCGGGTAGTGTGACTTGGCGTTCAAATACATACATACCTACTAACAAAGTTATGGTATATTCGATGCTGGATACGCGATTACTATAGGTATTCAGATGGAGATCAAGGAAAAACGAACTTTGGATACCTATATGCTAGATACGAAATTTCTATCGGATATGGAAAACAAGGAAATGAGGCGAATTTGTTTTGAAAACTAGAGATGTTGTTAAGACTAATCTGACTATAGATATTTTAATCGATAGCAAGTAGGTGGTACAAAAGGAAAAGATAAATCAAGGACGCATACGAGGACAAAAATGATTCAACTAGGCTGGACCGCTGGGCCGCTGGTAGGTGTAACACTGTCTTTTGGAAACCCTTATTTGCTCTGAGATCTTTTACGATTGACGGGGCAATATTTTTTTACCTCATTTCATCCATTTTTAATGGTAATTTTAAGCCATACACTTACCCCCTTATTCATAAACGTATTTTAACTAAAGTGTTGCCAATCTCTCCTTTGTCTTTTTCTATCCTGCACATTTGACAATGCAACTGACAAAGACAAAGCATTCTATAGCTAAAACGTATCTAATGTACATTTATGAATAAGGAGGTATATTTAAGAATTCCAAGTCCCTTTTTTAATCGCCTCTCTCAGGCAGTCCGATTTTACTTGACACTACGATACACAACGTTTTAGTAGGTATAGATAGGTACAGCTTCGGCTTCCACTACTTCAGCTGTACCAGTATTAAAAACTCTTAAAGGTACTACTTATTACTACTTAGCATACCTATTCATGCTTTAAGGCTGTGTTGCACCAAGATATTTGTTAAAGTTAATGTAACATTTGAAGCGCGCATGGCCCAGCGGCTGGTGTAGATCGTAAGCGATCTCCTCGGTTAAGCACTACGGGCGCGGTCGGGTAGTGTGTTGTGTGTGTCTTCGGAGGGCACGTTAAGCCGTCGGTCCCGGTTGCTATCGATGGATAGCAGTCGTTAAACCTTGTCGGAGGCCTTATGGGCGGTTTGAAAACATCCGACAGTGGGTTGGCCACTAACCCACCCACCTCCACCAATCCGCATTGGAGCAGCGTGGTGGAGTAAGCTCCAGGCCTCCCCCCAAAAAAAGGGAGAGACTCGTGCCCAGCAGTGGGATGTATAATGGGTTGCCATTATTATTACTATAATGTAACATTTCACATCCATCATTATCTAACTTTAACAGATTTCCTTAAGTTAGAGAAAGATGTGACATATTGCTATAATTCATATCCTTCTCTAACTTCAACAGATTTCTTTAACTAGGTTTTTTTTATGTTATGGAAGTGGCAAACAAGCATGCAGCTCACATTGATGTTAAGTGATGACTGCAGCCTATAGACACACACACAAAGACCGAGGTCAAAATGCAGATGCGTTACCACTTCTGAGGCCTAAGGTGTTATGCCTCTGTGCCGGAAATTACAGGGCCGTATATTACCACCTGACCGGAACACGCTAGTACTGAACAATACCATTTAGCGGCAAGTAGGTATATTAGGTAATGCGGTGGTGCCTACGCCCGTCCGAGCTCCGTCCCTGGAGCTCTACCACCAGTAGAAATAGGTATGTGAAATATTGCAATAACCTTAACAAATATCTTGGTGCAACCCAGGCTAAGAATTCAACAGAAAGTATGTATGTATATTCACGCCAGGTCCCTAACGGGGTAGGTAGAGAGTGCAGAGCGCCAGATATCCCGGTCCTGACAAACCTCTCGTGCCTCGTCTACCTTCAACATTCTCTTCATACATGCACGATTCCTAAGACTTTTGACCCCACCATCAGACAGAACTCGACCTATTTGGTCATGGTAGGTATAGGCCAGAACCATCGGAGCATGCCTTTTTTCATTTTTACACCGATACTATCATTCACACATAGCCTCTTTCTTACATCTTCATTACGAACGCGATAGGTGAGTGATACACCGCAGATCTTGCGCAAAGATCTCATCTCGACCGCGTTTAACTTACTATCATGCTCTTTCCTGCAACAGACTGTTGACTAAATATTTAGTTAGAATGTTTTTGTCGTCAACGAAATGCCCAGTCGACGCTTTTTGCTTTCTCAACGGACATGTCTGCGAAGTTGCGATAACTTTTAGAAGTTGAGCACGTGGCTGGGCGGTGGGCGTGGCGCCCCGCCCCCGTGCAACAGGTACCCCCCGCCCCCTTGCACTTAGCTCACATTTTCATATTTGAACTTTGATGTGATCTGGCTAATAAAGATTTGTTACGTATGTAAGATGTAGGTATGTATTATGTATTGTTTGTCAATCGATATTTCCTTGCGTCTACGATTCTGTTCTTTTCTAATGTTACCTGAATTATTTAGGTTAGTTTGATCGATATTTCGCCTTGAGTTTGCGATAAGTCTCCTGTTTATCGCGACATTTGATTAGAAGAGAGTCACAATCAGAATCAGAATTCATTTATTGTGGAATAAGGGTACATTAAAGATGTATGTATGTATCTTTACGCCAGGTCCCTAACGGGGTAAGCAGAGAGTGTAGAGCGCCAGACATTCCGGTTCTGATAAAACTCTCGTGCCTCGTCTACCTTCATCATTCTCTTCATACATGCACGCCGATTCCTAAGACTTTTGACCCCACCATCAGACAGAACTCGACCTATTTGGTCATGGTAGGTCAGCCTTGGTCTTCCTGGGCCTCTGCAACCATCCACATTCGCATTGTATATCTGTTTAGTCATTCGCTCATTCGACATTCTTTCTATATGCCCGAACCATCGGAGCATACCTTTTTTCATTTTTACACCGATACTATCATTCACACAAAGCCTCTTTCTTACATCTTCATTACGAACGCGATCGGTGAGTGATACACCGCAGATCTTGCGCAAAGATCTAAGTTGAGATATAATCATCATGCGAAATTCCTGCCACATGGGCGTACAATATTTATATCTCTCGTCAGCACGGGGTCCAATTTGAACCCCGGACCTTTGTCAGGCTTGCGCGGGGACATGGGGGGTCCAACACGTAGAGGCCCTTTCGAGAATTTTGATCTACTTTGTAATGGATTTTATTCTGCGGGACCTCTCTCTGACTGCATCAATAGTTAATACAGACACAGACAGACCCCGCAGAATACATGGGACTATTGTAATGAAAAATGATTTGCCAAACTTTGGGCTATGTGGGTGAACTGGGGGGACTAGCTGGCTGGGCCTATGGAGTGAGATCCGGCACCTGCCTATATTCAACATCTCACATTATCGAATCCTACTTTAGGCAGGTGGTGACTCGCCTCTCCTTGGTGGGCCCCCCAAACAGCCAACCCGATGGTCGACGGGCGGCAACACTGTTGAGAGAGGCTGGTTATAAAACGGTACATAGCATTTTTGTCCTGTATGTACTAAACGAAAACACTTTGCGTTCAGTGCGTTACCGGACGAATACAACTTGTAAGTTTATGTCCTGTATCGCACCAGCGGCGATTCAATATGCGTTAGTGTGGATCTGGACTTGATTACCGTTAAACGGTTGTCGATAATATTATGTTCGCCCGCGCTTTATTTACGTGATAAGTACGTTTTGAATTCATAATGAGGCGCTCTCGAAAATTGTTGACTTTTGACGAAAAAATTTAAGACAGTAATATCATATCCGACATAAGCAAACATGAAAATAATTTCACGTTCAGTAAAATCTAAATCTCTTGGGTCATATTGGTTTAGCAGAAGATAAATTTACTTAATAAATATAAATGACATCGATAAATATCTGTTTTGTTTTTTAACATCACTATCTGGTCATCGACAATTTGAAAATTTTGATTCTTTAGGTGCGCTACATGACATGTATGTCCGGTAAGACGTTTATATCTATAAATCAAAAACCACTTAGCCAATTCTGCAACCAAGAAAAAAGCATACAATTGAAGGTCTTAAGGTATAGTTAAAAGTCAAAGAGAATTGCCATAAAATGAAAATTTAACGAGAAATATAGGTTTAAAAAAAGATTGTGTACCGGACACATTAGGCATGTTTCGCACCAAAAATATATTTAGTACATAGCAATATGGTCCTGTACCGCAACGGTGGAAATACTGTATTTTTGAACTCCGCAGTCACCGTGTTAAATAGACATAAACATTGACAAAACACGTGCAACAATTACAAGTGCTGTTGCATGTATTCGAACGTAGACTCGTAGGCAGATAACAGCTGACGTCAGAATTGAAGTTAGTTAAAACTTGACTACAGAAGGAGTTACCTGTAAATGACTTCTGCTTTTGAATAAGTAATAATAAAATACGCTTTCACTTACAGCCCCACACTAGGCACAAACCTGTCGTGGGTGCCGTTGTACGCACACAACACATACACACACACAGAGACCCGAAACGAATAGCTGTAGGCCATACAAACATTTGTCCCGGTGCGGGGATCGAACCCGCGACCCTACGATTCAAGCGGTAGTCACACACCGCTGGACTAACCGGGTCGTCAATTAATGTTTAAGTTTCAAAAGTACCGGTATTTATAATTGAATACCACGCGGACGAAGTCGCGGCTAAAAGCTGGTTATAGAATAAGGAAAAAACCATTAAAATCCAAATAATTAGCATTGCAGACTACAGAAAATATACGTATTTGGTAAATGGGGGTGAACCTACCCACCTAGGTAGTACCTAAAATATCAGTTTTATAAACTCCCATTACATAGGTAATATTTTCTGTAGAGTTGTTATTACAGAAAAAGAATAATAAAAAGAACAGAAACATTTCACTTCAATTTCCACTTCTTCCTTAATAGCTTAAACAAACAGTAGCAAATAATAATATGTCAACTGGCCCATTCCATATAGACAGCACAATAAAAGGTTGGCGAGAATAGAAAAAAAAACGATCAATTTAATAGTATCTTTTAACACAAGCTGTCTTTTGGCCCTCACACACTAAGGTCATGTGAGCGGAAAAAATAAAGTCAAATTAGGAAATTACTTGTAATTTTTTATGTAATATTCACTGGTGGTAGAGCTCTAGTGACAGAGCTCGCAGGCGTAGGCACCATCGCGTACATTACCTAATATACTTGCCGCTAAATGGTAGTGTTCAGCACTATCGTGTTCCGGTCAGGTGGTTATGTACGGCGGGTACAAATGCATAACACCTTTGGTCTCAGGATTGGTAGCTCATCTGCATTTTGACCTTGGTCTTTGTGTGAGTGTATCTAGGCTGCAGTCATCACTTAACATCAATATGAACTGCATGCTTGTTTACATTGTTGCATTGTACTTCCATTACATAAAAAAAACGAAAATGGTAAATAAGTGCGCACCTCTCCGAGGTGGGCCGTGAAGTTAGGCTTTTTGTTTTACTTGAACTTTTCCACTTGCAGATTCATGCTTGCTTAGTGTTTGAGCATTATTTTTTATATTTATATATACTATTAGATAGGTACCTACCGTTCTAACTTAATTCTTATTTTACAAGACGTTTTCGTATTTTTATCACTAACTTAACCTTTAAAACTGCGTCCAACAACTTTATTTAAGAAAAGTCCGATACTACATAATATATTATTGATTGTTCATTCATTGTAAAATACAGGCTTGTACAAATACATCAAGATTTCTATTAGCCCAAAATAAGGGTCTTCGCACATCTTAACGACTTAAGCGACGACCTCCAAATTAAAAGCTTACTATTATTTTATCGAGTCGCAAAGGAGTGTCCCATCCATAAAGGAAGCTCGCTCTAAATAACATGAGAGTAAAGAGCTCGATCGGCCCCCGTATGAATAAATTTGCACCACCCCACCGGAATCACTCGATAACCAACGGTGCCTATGCTTTATAGCCCGTGACATCCGAAACTGGATTTATTGTCACACTGCGACGTGTGTCGAGAAATCGGGAAAGTTTTTCGTGTTTGCGGCCAAAAATCTGCGGCTGCCTTGACTCAAACCTTATTATGAAGGCAAAAGTATGCAGTTCACATGGATGGTAAATAAATAATAATAATGGCAACCCATTATACGTCCCACTGCTGGGCACGAGTCTCTTCCCTTTTTGGGGGGAGGCCTGGAGCTTACTCCACCACGCTGCTCCAATGCGGGTCGGTGGAGATACGGGTTAGTGGCCAACCCGCTGTCGGATGTTTTTCAAACCGCCCATTAGGCCTCCGACAAGGTTTAACGACTGCTAGCAGATATGTCGATAGAGAGATTTATGTGAAGCATTTTAATTTGTTACTAGCCGTCACCCATCACACACCCGACCGCACCCGTATCGCTTAACCGAGTAGATCGCTTACGATCTACACCAGCTGCGGGGCCATGCGCGCAGTAAAAAGTAAATACGGCAGGCTAAAGACACAAAAACCGATAAATGTCGACCTCTCAGGCCTTAGTTATTTTCTCTTTGTGACAAGATACGGGATCATTAAATTATTATCTAAATGGAACGTAATTGCTGATCACCACAATTTGGGGACAGATAGATTAAGTAACACAGTGGTGTCTCGAGTTCCGACACTGAAAATATGCTATCAATATTTAATTATCTGTATCAAATAATTCTCCAATCTGATCAAGTTTTCAGAAGCCATATAATTAATCTTGTCCTAAGAGTGAGTAGGTTATGAACATTCAGTTGTGCTGCACTCCAATATCCAGCCAACTTTCTGGTGCTACGTTTTTTCTACAAACAACAATCTACCCGGACGAAGTCGTGGGCGCAGCTAGTATAAAAGCCTAATTACTCTTTATTACATCAGCTATCTGCCAGTGAAAATCGGTTCAGCCGTTCCCGAGATTAGCCGGAACAAACAGGCAGGCAGACAGACAAAAGTTAAAAAAATGTTGTTTTGGTATATGTACCGTGTATACATATATATGCATTTAGTAAAAAGCGGTTATATTTATATTACAGACACTCCAATTTTATTCATTTGTATAGATATGTCCCTCCTCAACGCCCTAAATCGTGGTTCGAACCCACAGGGGTCTCAGAAGGCAGTTGCACTAACTTTTCTTTAGGCTGAGAGCGCTCTCTGCTCTGATTGCCCGGTGAATTAGACAAGTGCCGTGTCGAGACGTGCGGCTTACATGAGTCCACACCAAAAAAAAATGTCCCTGCTATGTTTTAAAAAAATAATGTGCACTAAACGCGGTTGGATTTTCTTGTTTCATTCTAAATTAAGAGGAGTGAGTGATTCAACTTCACAGAACGCAACACAGCTAAGCGCACCGTGTTTCAAGTTTAATTGGTTATTATAAATGTGACAAATACTCAAATGGTTGTATTATTATAAAACCACCGGAAGCGTCAGATAGTTTCAATACTTTCCGTCAATCAGCAACGTCTAGACGTCAGAACGAGAGATAAGTGCCGTGCGTAAAAACAAACGGGTTCCCAGCAATAATATTAATCTTACAAATTAGGAAAACCACAACGAATAATTTGATTTCAACTGTCAGGTCATGTCGTCATTTGAAGTTCGTTACGGATCATACCGAACATACCAAGAACATACAGTGAGCACTGTTTTTTTTTTTTTATGGCATCGCTATTACGCATATTGCCAGTGTCAAGTAAAACGATATTTCGTATTCGTAATAAGCAGCGTAAAAGTCAGAGTCAGTCAGTCAATTTATCAGTCAGTCAGTCAGAGTTACGTTATCAATTACGAGTCAGTAATTAAAGTAAAGCGATGACTACTTTACCAGAACATTTACAATGAAGTTTTGAAGGCAACTTGATAGGCCGTGTTTTCGCACTGTTATTCTATTTCAATTTACGCGGGCACTGTAATTATTTAATATAACTCAAAAATACACCAAGAAAACGAAATAAAATAAGAGCACCACACGCCTCTTTCAAGGTTCCCGCCAAAACCCACTGTTATTTATTAACTTAAACACATTAAATATTGCACATCGAGCCTAGGAAGGAGACTTCGGCTTATTTCGGGTCTCTAAAGCGTTATCTCTTTCGCTCCTTACCTATTTGACGTTTGTCGACCATTTTGATCAAGTTTTGACCAATACAGGACTGCCAGTGCTTACGTAGGCAGTGTGTACACAGAGATAACGCTATACGAAGTCGAAACGAGCCGATCGTCTCTTTCGCAGGCTCGATGTGCAATATTAATTGTTGAGTACTGAAATGTAATATTACCATATTCTGATGACTTTCTGAGAATTATTTACATCCTAAAATGTATTACTGTCTGTAAAATCGTACCATCTTAGGTAATCAACGATCAATCAGTGCTTTCGAGATATTCTATGTAGCAATCTTATTATAGGTAAGAATAACTTTTAAGATGATGATAATTGCAGATTTAAATGAATAGTCTACATACGGTCTTCGTATGAAATGGAATCAGAGGCTAGGATTCAATTTCAATCAAATTCGAGGAACCAAAAATTTGTTGAATTTGAATATAGGTACTACACATCAACCTTCGGCAAAGCTGTCAAACAAATTCTACAAAGATTGAAACAGTTGAGAAAAACGTATATTATAAAAGTATCTAGGATATAAACATTCGTTACTAGATTCCAAGCATCCTGTAGTTTTGACAATTAGTACTGTCATCAGTACCTACTAAAAATGGAAACAACTAAATTCAAATTAGTAGACATATTCATGAGAATATTCACCTATCCCAAGTTTGTTCAAGTAGACTATATGTGTCGTTAGGAAATGGTTAATATCGTTCTTATTTTGGAAAAGGCATTCCAATTATCTACGACACATATAAACATCAGAGGCTACGATTATTTTCACTGAGTGACGGAATCGCTGCCCAATCAATGACAAATATTCGAATTTGAATACCTACGCACTTTTTAAGACATTAGCAAAGCTGCGTCGAATTTTTACTACTGAATTGAACTGATAAATATGAAATTTTAAAAAGAAGCTTGTGTTGAATTACTTATAAAAAATAGAAATACCCTACGAAAGTAATAAATCAGTTAAACATATTCATGACAATCATGACCTATCCTATCCGAAGTTCAATAATGCAGAAATGATCCGGATGATTGAAAATTTCAAACATCCGCCAATTTTCAACAGATTTTAATTAAAATCAAGTTACTACACTGTTATCAGTACTAAGAAAAGAATAGAAATACCTAAATTCTATGCAAACAATAAATTAGTTAAACATATTCATAAGAATCCTCACCTATCCGAACTTCGTGAATATACCTAAGCTATATCTTTCGCTCAGACATGGTTTATGTCGGTCTTATTTCGGGAAAAGCATGCCAATTATCTACATCACATATTAAGAGCAGCGCTTTATTCTGAGCAATGAGTCGAGCGAGGAAAGTCCGTTACATTGCTGAATATGCGACAGATTTATCGTGGTTTTATAGTGTTGTGACTCAAAGCGAGTATCGATGGAATCAGAAGCTTGTGATATTTCCAATTTATAATTAAGAGTTTATTTATCTCTGTAGTTCTAAATCCATGATCCTATTTAAAGCTTTTCAATAAATTTTGTACAGCGCATCCACTTTCCTATTTTGTAGAGTTAATATGATGGATATTTATAATCAACGACAGGTCCATCTTTGTATTTTAATTACCATCCAGCCCTAAGTAGGCTGCGGAACGGTTGACAAACGCTACTTCGACTAAATGGCCAGTCCGAAATTAAGGGAGCGATTTAAAAGAAAATGTAATAAAAAAATTATATATAGATACTATTAAAAAATGTCTAAAACTCAAAAAATAGAAGCTCAGGAATTACTGGTCCGATTTGAAAAGTTCTTTCAGTGTTAGATAGCCCATTTATCAAGGAAGGCTATAGGCTATATATATCACGCTATAACAAATAGGAGCGAAGCAGCGCGGGTGAAGCCAGGGCGGGCTGCTAGTTCAAGATATTTTGCTCTACACATAATTTCTAAATACAGTAGAATACCAATTAGATGACCAAATCGATGTAATATAATTAAGAACGATAAACGATATAACACAAATTGGAACGTTTGCAAGAACGACAGTATAATCGATAAGAGAATCCAACACTAGGGGTCGTCACCTGGGTGGCTTGGGGAGCGGGGCGCGTCGCCCTGGCGTCGGTCTGTCGGGCAGGTTACGATTTACACTCCACGAACTCAGCAGAAACTCCGAACAAGAAATGCTGATAATCCACATTCAGATGCGTGAGAATTAGATCGAGATTACTACGATACCCCGAATGGCGTTTTTGTTGGTAATGCCGCGTTTAATTAACATGATAATACCCTCGATATTGGTCGGTTGATCAAGTTCAAATTCGATGTTATAAATTCAGTTTAATTAGGAACGGAGCCAGACCTTTACGAGTTAAGTGCTTTTGAAAGTACTGTTATGGTTTCAAAGATATGTTTTAGGATATTAATAATTTGCCGTTGATAAGGAACGCAAGTTTGTATAATAATTATGTTATACTCTGAGCGATAACATTGATATTAAAGTTCAACAATTCGTACATTTGTAAATTTTGGACAGAACTTATCATGTATACCTAGTGTTTTTAAAGCATTTAGGTACTGCTATGATTACTAGACGTAATTTTAAATGTATAATTTCTCGAATAGTATACACAGAATCAGCAGTTAATATTATGTTAATGTTTGTATATAATTTTCGAAGAAATTCTTATAAATAAATAAATAAAATACGCTTACACTCACAGCCCCACAGTAGGTATAAACCTGTGTCGTGGGTGCCGTTGTACACATACAACACATACACTAACACCCAAACACGAAACAAATATCTGTAGGCCATACAAATATCGAACCCGCGACCCTTCGAATCAAACGGTCATCTCACACCGCTGGATTAACCGGGCCATCGGTCGGTTATTTAACACGATTTTTGATTAAAATTTCCTAAGTGAATACTTCATTGAAAATTTGTTACAGATTGACTATATACAATTTGCCTTAAATGCTAGGTTGTGATTGCAATATAAAATCAATCTTCAATGTGTAACACATACGCTTCATCACTTTATTTACTATTGTATCTCTTGTTACAGATGATCAAGTTCGGATTACATCTGGAAACCAATCTGCATACTGTCTACAGGTTGTGACAGCGTTATAAATCTCCAACGATCATCAGAATCGTGAAGCAAAACAACGAAGACCAGTTATCATTTCGGAGACTGAAATTCGTGTTCGGCAGTGAATTTATTTTGTGGACAATATGACGATCAATAAGTGCGTTAGAGAAAATTTCCAATTTCCACGATATTTTGGACATTTGAAAATATAATTTTTAAGTAATTGTGACCTCGCGTATGTTAGATGATTGGTAGGGAAGCGAAATGGATGAATTCCTTAGAGTTAGTGATGTTCTCAGTCTACGTTAAATTAATTTGGACTACTATTTCTGAGTGTATGTCTGTACTCAGACTGATTTGACCGTCTCCGACAATCGTAGACAATTGTTGTTTTACGTTAGAATTTAGAATGGGGCCGTAGGCTCAACGATCATTGCCATCTTAATTTTGTATAGTTGATAACTTAGCATCTAGTGTATTTCATTTGCATCCTTGAAGATTTTGTGTGGGCCAATGTTATTTATAATAAGGGGTATGAAAGTAAATGTTAGCGAAATTGTGAATTCGGTGTATGACCGAACGATGAAACAGAACAGAACTTTCCAAGGACTGGGTTAAAATAAAATATGTAAATTTTTCTCTCGATACTCCAGTCCTACAAAAGGAAACATTCTCACTGGTCAATAAAGTAGAACTTATGCATGGGCAAATAGGGATTTTATTAAACAGATATTTTCATGAAAGAGAATTAAGACATTTTGTAACCAAAATATAAGTTTCATTATTGCTCACGTTGACGCCGTAATTGGAACAATTTTCAAATAAATAAATATAGATTTTTGATATGCACGTTGTGTGCAATTTTTTACTAAACACAATTGCTCGGATCGTGCCTGCTATTATAGATATAAATGTATTCAGTAAATTTATAATGAACACACCTAAAGTTGACGCACAAACAGAATCCATTATAGTCAAATCTCTAGTCCCAGATATTATTTTTAATAAGCTACTTTGTCAGCTAATTACTCATAGTTACACAGAGAGCTAGCCCATTGAAGGCTCGGTAACAAATATCCGGGTCTCTTCTGTGGATATAATATTTTCAGATAAGTTCATTCCTAAAATATCTTAGATCAATCGCGATTTGATAAAACATAGTTTTTCTAAGAAACGTCTATTTGATGTTTTATTCAAAAAGAAAATCGGTTCGTAAAATGTAGATTTATTTTCGCCCAAAGAAATATCACAGATGAGGCCCGGACATCTGGGATACAGCCAATTCTAGCAAAAAGAGTTCATTCTGTGAATTACCTCAGTGAACTGTTTGTGATAGATTTAGCCAATAAGTGTTCAATTTAGTACTTTTTACCGTAAGTCAATTCTTGTAATATTTGACGTCCATTGTATATTTGTTTTAGGAACATTTCAGTTTAGCCTCGTTTCAAATCGTTTGCGGGTAGACATCTACTGTTTATATTCATTACGTTATATACGCAGCTGATGTTGGTGCTATAGATAATATTTTGATACCGCATTATGAAACGAATGTTCATTTAAATAAATAATTTTAATACAATGTATAAATGTGAAGTACAAAAATATTTACGACTATTCAGACGGGACTAGTATCGACATTGACAGAGCTTTGATAACTAGCAACTTTCCAAAAAAAGCAAGCTACAGGCTCTTGGATGAAGCAACAAAATAATTAGATTATTAATTTTTATGTAATCATGGAATACAAAATTTGTAAATTGTACATAATTTTCACTATTAAAACGTGTTTTACGTTCTTCGGTCGCACAAATCGTTCTAGTCCCGGCCGATTCAATATTCGGTACAAGAATGTGTCAAGCAAAGGGCGGGTGTGGGTGTTGATCACATTATTATATAATTTTACTGTAGATAGATAATGATAGTTTTACTGCAATAGTATGACTTAAAGTCACTTACTATGGACGGTCATCGGATGTTCGACATCGTAACTAGGGATTTAGTGACGTTTGCCAAATATACATATTACTATGTAATGATCCATTAAATAAAAAAATGTATCTATAAAAATCAAACGTAAATAGATGTATGTGTGTCGTAGACTAACCTCATTGAAGGTATCTCATGTTAGTTAAGAATATTAGTTAATATATCTCTCGGTTGTTGATATGTAATGTTAATTAATTATACAACGTAACGAGACGTGTCTGTCAATCGATGTGGTCAATTAAATGTAGACCGAATTACAAGTCTGTTCCGTTATGGCCTATGCTGCTCCTGCTTTTAGTCCATGTCTAAAATTGACTGTAGCTTCCTAAAATGTTAGGCAATTTTAGCAAACTAGTACCTTGTGTTAGGTTACTGGTAAATTAGTTAACAAAATTAAATTTCAAGCTGATTCAGCGATAGCTGGTCGCTTGAAAATATTTTTAGTGTACGAAAATGCTTATGAGAGCACCAATTCCTGAATTTAGTGGTCAATTTATGTAACTTCGTGAACAATCGATCCTAGTTAACAATTATTAATAAAAGCCATGAAATTAAGCTGTTATTTTATTATATTATATTGTATTTAATTTTGAAAAAGGTACAGATCTTAGAAGAATTCTAATGAAACCATTATATTTGATTTTTTATAAGTGAAACGTTGTGCCTGTCCAGATTATTTCATGAAATCTTTTTCATGTTTTTAGTTTGTCCAATTAAATAAAGTTGTCTTGGTTAAAATAAAGAGCAAATTAATGATCTACTCATTGAATTAATTGATTTTGATTCGAATTAAATTAAAATTATCGATTTTAATTAGAATTTATTCTTTAAATAAATGGGGATCGAATGTTTATGAGTCGACAACGAATATAACTGAATTGTTGCAAATGGTCCACTGATGGAACATGTGATTTGTGTAAACGTGCGGCGTATATTGTTGTGTAACAATCTTCCTAAATGTTGATCGTTAAGTATTTTTTTTCCTAAAAAAACTGATCTTAATCAATCAGTAATATTTTCTGCACTGCGTCCAATTTTAGTACGAATTTCGTGATTCAGAATTTGTCAAACACGGCTGTCTAACATTCTGTCTATTAATATTATGAGTCGATATTCGAAAAATAGAAAAAGTATCAAGTTGCTATCGATTTGTTCGCTTAATCATCTGTAAAAATTCGTCGAATTCTATATAAGCATACTGATAAAGTATCAGATTGGACACAGTGCAAAAGCGAAGTACTCGTACCTAAATGTTGTTGTTTATATGGAGTTCAAATTGAACTCTTTTAGAGGTATGTCCCCTCTCCCGCACGTACCTGTATCCGCTTGTAAGTTGTCTTCACAGTGTAATAGATAATATATTTTATATTAGACCATGATTTATCAGTCGTCAGGCAACGCGGCTACCGTTTCGTGACAGTGGCCGCGTTGCTTTGTGCGATAAGATGCGTCTTGACGAAAAAAGCTTAAAAATAAATTATTTAGTATCTATTTTTTTTTAAGCATTATTATGTTAAATGGCGTAACATTTTTTTTTTGTTGATTTTTGTTTTGGTTGCTTATTATTATTATATGATAATGAAAATTTTACAACAAAAAATGTGAAAGAACTTAGTTAAGTTAGGAAAAATATGTGTTTAAATGTAAATATGATAGATGAAAACATGTATGTAGAAGTACATAAATCTTATTTATGTATTAAATTTGATATTGTTTTCAAAATTTAAATGATTGTATTATTTGTGGCTCTTGCATATTATGCGGGCTTATTCCTTTCATCAAAAGTACAGTAATAATTAATTTCAGTAAAGGTAAATCAGTCAATGCAAAGTTGAAAAAGCTACGTAAAGGATACGTTCCAAAATTTATAATAATAAATAATATAAGCTTACACTCACAGCCCCACACTAGGTATAAACCTGTGTCGTGGGTGCCGTTGTACACATACAATACATACACAAACACCCAGACCCGAAACAAATATCTGTAGGCCATACAAATATTGAAGCGCGCATGGCCCGGCGGCTGGTGTAGATCATAGGCGATCTACTCGGTTAAGCACTACGGGCGCGGTCGGGTAGTGTGATGGGTGACCGCTAGTGGCAAATTAAATGTGCGTTTCCGTGCTTCGGCGGGCACGTTAGGCCGTCGGTCCCGGTTGCTATCGATAGATAGCAGTCGTTAAACCTTGTCGGGAGGCCTTATGGGCGGTTTGAAAACATCCGACAGCGGGTTGGCCACTAACCCACCCACCTCCACCAATCCGCATTGGAGCAGCGTGGTGGAGGTGGGTGGGTTAGTAAGCTCCAGGCCTCCCCCCAAGAAGGGGAGAGACTCGTGCCCAGCAGTGGGACGTATAATGGGTTGCTATTATTATTCTTATTATACAAATATTTGTCCTGGTGCGGGAATTGAACCCGCTACCCTTCGAATCAAACTTCGAATGTAAGGAGCTTCGTGGTAGTCGTCTTCTCGTGACCTTGACATGTAGGTTAGCGGGTTGGCGATTGGAGTGGCGGTAATTTTATAGCGGGACGTGGGTAACAGCCAATCCCGCCTTATTGCATCTACTATCGCCCTATTTGAATAGTTTGACGGCCATTGTTTGATTGAGTGACTGCTCTAACGCAAGAATTCTCCATCAGAGGGCAGTGGGGTCGTCACGTCCCTACGTATTTGCTGTCATAGATGGTACGGAAGGATAAGAACATTCAAAGATTTAAACACATACAAAGATATTCATATAATATCTTTGGCAATTCAGTTACAAAGTGGAGTCGCATTTTACAAGCGAATTAAAATTCGTAGCTCAGTGCTACGTTGCGTAGCTCCTGCGTAGTCAATAATTCTATCTTAGGTATTCTAACGGAGGCCATTTCAGAGAGGCGGATGGGGAAGCGGAGGTGCTGGATCTCCGTGAAGGCGGAGGTGGATATATAAATATTTTTTACTGGCGGCTCCGGTGACAGTGCTCGCGGACGTAGGCACCACATCGTCGAATCTTCTTTTTTCAGAATCCGAAATTAATTTAGGGTGACAGGTACCTCTTATGACACGTCAAAAACAAACAAAATAAACTAAAGTGATTAACAATTGATATACATGTCAATTTACAAGCTTATATATATATATATATATATATATATATATATATATATATAAGCGTAGCGTAGTGGTAGCAGGCCACTACTATTACGCTGGAGGTCCTGGGTTCGATTCCCGGGTCGGGGACTATCAGAGATAACGGTTTAAAATCCTTTATCTCTGCTTCTATTGGGATTTTTCCATTTTCTGGAAGTTTCCCAGTACCCCGGAGTTTGGTAATGTGCCCGGAGATGGCAACAGGTTCGCCACCTGTTACATGGGCCAAAACGTAACCGGCGAGTCGTGGGTGTTTGCATGTATGATTGAATGCATGCATTTACCTCTGCCTACCCCTTCGGGGATTACAGGCGTGAAGTTACGTTACGTTATATATATATATATAATAGGTTGAAATTGAATGCGAACATAATTCATGAACGGTCCCCCACCAATAATAGGAAATTTCACTTCAGTTCATAGTTCACTATATGCGTAACCAATTTTAGGATGTTTTTTACTGTCGAACTTCAAGAATATTTAACGCTTTCTGTGACAAAGGCTTTTTTATTACGATGATAATGAAGTTTTTATTACATTGAGAGATACTTCTGGGGATTTTATATGAGTTTTACCGGTCTAATGTTTTATTATAGGGTCATAGTTGAAATCTGCTCTACCTCTTGTAGGTGCCAACACATTTGTAAAAAAAAATTTAAGTAGAACAAGTCAGTTCTACGGGTGGTAGTTGCAGGGTCGAAGCTCGGGGGTATAGGCTCTGGTATAGGCACCACTGCATTGTACAAATTCACAGACCAATCAGCCTTCCTATGTACAAATTACTGCTCTCTTATAGAAAGAGTCTCTGAGCTAAGCTGGCAGGGCTATGTACAACCTACCTACGCGTAAGTATTCATTCTGTAAACTGTAAGTACGTACCGACTTAATTAAGATCCTTACTAACACATTACAACGCATGTACGTAAACAAACATTGCTACGAAAGGGACTACGAAATTACTATATTGTTTTTTTTTGGAATAAAATTGAACCATATGTAACCTTCATGTAGATTTGTAAATTAAACTGATAAACTGACACTTCTTGACACGTGAACGTTTCATTTCTACCTTTCATCGTTGACGTCTCTTGAAAAGCATAGAAATAGAAATTCAGCTCATAAAACAAGTCCAGAAAATGAGATCAAATTGTGTGGCTCTTAAAACAACTCTCGCAAGTGTTATTAGAGCCAGGAAATATTCTACTAAGCCAGGTAGATTATTCACTTCACTGATAATAATAACTTATCTTTGTACCTACTATCAAGGAACTGGCACAAGCTCTTCATCACACAAGCAGTTTTTGTAATGATGACCTGTAATCCCCGAAGGGGTAGGCAGAGGTAAATGCATGCATTCAAGCATACATGCAAACACCCACGATTCGCCGGTTCCGTTTTTGGCCCATGTAACAGGTGGCGAGCCTGTTGACATCTCCGGGCACATTACCAAACTTCAAGGTACTGGGAAATTTCCAGAAAATGGAAAAATCCCAATAAAACCAGAGATAATGGACTTTACACCATCATCTCTGATAACCCCCTACCCGGGAATCGAACCCAGGACCTCAGCGTAGTAGTAGTGGCCTGCTACCACTAGGCTACCGAGGCAGTTTGATAATAAAAGCTGTATTTAATTTATTTTGGACTAGCTGTTGCCCGCGGCTTCTCCCGCGTGGATGTCTTTTTATAAATAACTATGTAGCCTATGTTCTTTCACAAAGTCAGCTCTATCTCTGTATCAAATTTCATTAAAATCGGTTCAGTCGTTTGGACGTGAAAAGGTAACAGACAGACAGATAGAGTTACTTTCGCATTTATAATATTATTTATTGAATCTTCCAAGCACAATAAAAGTACATGAGGCGGACTTAATGCTAGGTAGCATTCTCTACCAGTCAACCTTAAGGTAGTGTAGAAAAGTCAATATGGTACTGCAATTAAAAATTACGCGAAGGAAAAGAATAAGGCTGTAAGTATAATAAACGTACATTAAACTAAATAGCCTAATTAAGTTAAAATTTTAAAGAACATAATTCCAAATTCAAATTAGGCAAATGTGTGATTTTCATTTGTTTTTCGTACTGTCAAGATGAGTGAATCTAATGAAGAAATTCGATACATTTTAAAATTTTACTACAAAAAAGGTAAAAATGCAACGCAAGTCGCGAAAAAAATTTGCGATGTTTATGGACCTAGTGCAGTGTCTGTGAGAGTAGCACAAATTTGGTTTAAGCGTTTTCAATCCGGAAATTTTGATGTCAAGAATGCACTTCGCTCTGGTCTCGCCCTATTACGGATAAAATGGATGCCATTTTTGAAAAAGTGGAGCAAGATCGACATATCAGTAGTTACGACGTAGCTGAAGAACTGAGAATTGATCACAAAATAGTTTTGGCGCATTTGAAAAAGCTGGGTACAAAAAAAAGCTCGATATTTGGGTACCTCACGAGCTCACTGAAAGAAACCTAATGAAACGTGTACTCATTTGTGATTCTTTATTACGACGTAATGAAACCGAATCATTTTTGAAGAAGCTGATAACTGGTGATGAAAAGTGCATCACGTACGACAAGAACGTGCGAAAAAAGTCGTGGTCAAAGGCCGGTCAGGCTTCACAGACTGTAACGAAACCCGGGTTAACTCGCAATAAGGTGATGTTGTGTGTGTGGTGGGATTGGAAGGGCATTATTCATTATGAGCTATTACCACCAGGCAGGACTATCGATTCTGAACTCTACTGCGAACGACTGATGAGATTAAAGCAAGAAGTTGAGAGAAAGCGGCCGGAAGTGATCAACAGAAGGGGTGTGGTGTTTCATCATGATAACGCTAGACCTCACACATCTATAGCCACTCAGCAAAAATTAAGAGAGTTTGGCTGGGAGTTGTTAATGCATCCGCCGTATAGTCCTGATCTTGCACCTTCAGATTTCCACCTTTATGCAATGTTAGGTTAACATCACGAGAGGACTGCCAAATCCACTTGTCGCGGTATTTTGATGAGAAGTCCCAAATTTTTTATAGCAATGGGATCATGTCCCTACCTACAAGATGGCAAAAGGTTATCGAACAAAATGTGTACATACATACTTTAGTTAAATCTAAATAAACGTTATTAAAAAATGTTTTGAATTATCTTAAAAAATGCGAAGAAACTTTTTCCCCAACCTTATATAATAATAATGTAGTAAAAGAAAGACGAATTCAATATTGTAAAGAAAAGAACTCAAGGTATCTTAAGATAATAGTCACGGAGCTTTCGTTTGAAAGTGAATTTACTAGGAGCTTTTCTTATATCCACGGGTAGCGAATTCCAGAGTTTTATTGCCGAAACTGTGAAAGAGTTGGCTATGAAACCGGTTTTGTGTGAAGGAAGACAAGATATTCCGATGAACGGAGACTAAGAGTGTGAGAGTCGCCCAGAATTTAAAAATTGAGTTTTAAATAGTCGGGAGCATTAGGATCGTTAAATTATATATTAGTAGGGATAAGCTTTTTTTTTTTTGGTCGGACTTTATGTAGGCGGCCTGTCTCGAAACGGCACTAGTCTACTTCACCGGGCAATCGGCGAGCGCAGAAGGCGCTCCAGCCTAAGCAAAAAAGTTAGCGCAACTGCTTAAGGGTGACCCATGTGGTACCGTGCCTCGGCTTAGGGCGTTGCGGAGGGACATATGAGACATATGCGATTATGGGCGGTGCAACTTTCGCTCTACTCCATTCGTAGGGATAAGCGGAAGCGGAGAATTCCCTGACTATATATATTTTAATAAAGAGTTACTAAGGTTTTAAAAATGTAATTAATTTTAGACAAGTAGATTTTAAATGCTTTGCACGTGATAACGATGCATTTGTCGTTGTAGATCAGTAGATTCCATTGAACAAATTAAACTCAATAACCTTTTAAAACCTTAGCTAACTTATTGATATTATTCCTCTGTTGTCGACTGCTAGTGGTAACAACTGCTATGTTGCGATCCCGAGTTCGATTCTCAGGTCAAGAGAACTTCTTTTTGTCAGTAAATGGCAAACAAGTATACAGTTCACATTGATGGTAGGTAATACTGTTGCCTTTGAACATCTATATGAAACCAGAGATTTCAATATATATGCATTGCCATTCCTGAGGCCTAAGGTATTATGCCTCTGTGCCGGCAATTACATTATCATTATAACACGATAGTACTGAACACTACCATTTAGCGGCAAGTAGGTACATTATGTAACGCGGTAGACCTCCCGCGGACTCCGTCACTGGAGCCCCACCACCATTGAAACTTCTTTGGAGTGTTTTGACAGATTTCCAGTGCTGCTCTCGGATTGTAGTAATGTGAGCTGTGATGTAAATAGGCTTAGGTACCACCTCTTACATTGCACAAAAACTTAAGTAGAACAGTCGGTGTTTGCATGTGTATAGATTTATTCATTTACTTCAACGTGCTCCTTCGAGGAATAGAAGCGTGATGATACGTACCCAAGCTATGTGTGTTTTACTTAGGATCAAATCTGCATACCTATAACACAGATCATCTGGCATATAAGGCCACTTATAATCGCGAACTTTAACAATGGAATTTGTTGACATTCATATTTACAAGTTAAGATGTTCCTGTCTTTCTCGACTTCCCATATTTGGTTTAAGATAGTTGAATCGTACCTACTTTTTTCATCAGTACGATGTGACGCTCATATGAATGAACTGCCAGTGCCTTGCTTGCCGTGGGGGCCGTGGTATAAGGAGAGACAAAGTTTTTATACCAAACACTTGGTATTTGGTGTAGCCTGGTAAGTAGGTATACTCATTGTTATTAATGAAGAATGCAGTACACTTATGCGATTCTTACTACACCAAAACCAAAGGTGTCAGGCCGTGGTTGGTGTCGGTATCGCTGAGTTATGATAATAATACTCAGTAGTCTAGTGGAAGCAAAAGGTGTATTATCCTTAAGCTATGGATATATTGGTATTTTATCATTTTCTGAAAGTTTTCCAGTGCCACCCTCTTGATAATGTGCCCGGAGATTTACGGGCACCTCGAAGTTTGGTTATGTGCCCGGAGATGTCAACGGGCTCGCCACCTGTTACATGGGCCAAAACGTAACCGGCGAATCGTGGGTGTTTGCATGTATGCTTGAATGCATGATTTACCTCTGCCTACCCCTTCGGGGATTACAGGCGTGAAGTTACGTGATGTTTTTTAAAAAAGTCTCACTACATGGATCAATATTTAAACTAGTATTTTACATAGCGTGGACCTATTGTAATAGTTTGCCTGCCATTGTTCGGTTCACAGACTACAATAGCGCATTAATTCTCCAGTAGTGGGCGGTGAGGTTCTCAAGTCCCGACGCCATTTTAATGGATACCATCATTTATAATTGTACATTGATTGCCTCGTTGGCGCAGTGGTCGCAATCGCGATGGTAAAGCCTGAGATCCCGGGTTCGATCCCCATGTCTGGCAAATTGGTAAGGAAATTCCTTGTAATAGCACGGAGTCTGGAACCGGTACCTTGGAGAACCTGTAAAGCCGTCGGTCCTGCGCTCGATCTCTCTCCGTGTCTCCGGTCGTCTCGGATTGCCGCCTGTGAGGGAATAGTGTACCTGTGTATGCGCGCACACACTATACACCTGTGCACTATAATATCTTCCGCGCAGTTGGCTGGTATCCATTGAGATTGGCCGCCGTGACCGAAATTTGGTCTAATATACCTTTCTACTACAGGTGGCTGTTCTCCTTCATCATGGCGCTGTATACGGACAGCATTTATTTGAACTGGAGCCCACCAGCGCAGCCGGGCCCACCCAGCGATATGGTAGAAGAGTGCGATGATTCTGATATATGAATTGAAATTAATAGTAATATACAGAATTATTTTTTTTCACTTTCTTTGTTTATAACAGTTTTTTATTTAAGGTGGCAAACAAGCATGCAGTTCACATTGTGTGTTCACATGTTAAGTGATGACTGCAGCCTATAGACAATGACACTAAGACCAGAGATCAAAATGCAAATGCGTTACCACCCCTGAAACCTTAGTTGATATTATTATGTCTGCTGAACACAACCATTTGGCAGCAGATAGATTAGGTAATGCGGCGGTGCCTACGCCCTCGAATTCCTACACTGAAACTCTACCACCAGTAAGAATATCACAATCCAATGACAATTACGACTCTTTACATTACGAGAATTACATCACAGGCGAAATAAAACAAATGAATATCCTTATAGTGTATTTACTTATCATTTTTACAAGTATATAAACCAATATGCAACGAGATGCAACATAAATTACATGTTTAGTAATCATCAAGGCAACCTGTGTTCTTTAAAATTATCCAATACTTTATTTTGTTTCTCTAAATTCGACTAGCACACTAACAGTGGAGGTGTGTGTCGAACTGTTTATACAACATGTAAATTCACGTCATTAAAACATCGAACTTATTAAAATAAGCTATTGGATGTAAACCAATCAAATTGACCATTTGAGCCGATTTTGGTAGATACCAATCAAACTATCAATAAACAGTATTAAACTTGCAGAGCATCGGCATTTATTTCTTAGACAGTTAGCCTGGGTTGCACCAAGATATTTGTTAAAGTTATGACATTTCACACCCTTCTCCAACTTCAACAGATTTATTTAAGTTAGGGAAGGATGTGAAATGTTACAATAAAACAAATATGTTGGTGCAACCCAAGGCTAAGCTACCGTACAGTCTCCGCCAAGAAATATTGCACTCGACTTTAGGGTAAAGATTTCTGCTAATTTCGGCTCTGCAGAGCGTTATCTTACCGCACACTACCTATGTGACGTTTGCTAATTGCGATAATAGTTTTGAACAAATTTTGACAAATGCTGCACTATCAGGGTGAGATTCTCAGATCGCACTACGACTTTACTTTCAACAAAGTATGCTTATAGGTTACGAACCCATTGCAGGCATCATTTCGTTCATCCAAATTTGCTGCAAATCTAATTTTTACGCATATTTATAATCTAGAGAATTATATCCACTAGGTTGCCAATCAAAAAAAGTTTGCAAGTCATTTTTTATATTTATTTTGGGAAAGATTTTTTTTAACTTATTTTTTCAATAAAATATCGTCCATTTCACGGCAATATGTTTATAGACTCAGAAAAATCACGGCTGCCGTCGCGCTCTTGGCCGCCCCTACATATTTTCCTTCCACCCCGATAACTTTTTACGTCCATAAAGTACGTGTATTGTTTATATATCAAATTAGTGCTTAGTTTTTTTTCTTAATATTTTGATATACGAGAGCCAAATTAAATCATTAAATCGGCCGCAAATAAGCCTGGGTTGCACCACAATATTTGTTAAAGTTATCCTTTTCTAATATAAATAATCTCAGGGATGTGAAATGTAACAATAACTTTAATGGCCGAATACTCAAACGTCACTGAATTTTAATCAACGCTCAAATGTGCGCTATCTCTATCGTTTGAACGTGTTTTATAAAGACAGAAGACTTAAGTCCCACTTAGATTTAAGTGACGTTTGAGTATTTGGCCGTTACTCTATCAAATATCTTGGTGCAACTCAGGCTAAGCGTTGCTGGCAGTTAAACATAAAATAATTTATTTAAAAATACCTGCGATCAAATTTTGATAGGCAACCTAGTGGATATATTCTCTAGATTATAAATATGCGTAAAAATTAGGTTTGCAGCATACACAAGATATCGCTCTATAAACTCGAAACTAGCCGATGGCCCCCTTCCTAAGCTCGATGTGCAATATTACTTGATATTTGACGAATCTGTAGAATTATCAAGCAGTTTGTCAAGTCCACATTTAAGTAAAATTTTGGTTGTCTTTGTCAGTTGAATTGTAGACTGTGTGAGATTGAAAATGACAAAAAGAGTGATTAGCTCATGGACTAATTTACTTTTATTAACGTTGGATTTGAGTTATAGCTCATCGTTTTGAAAAACTATTAAAGCTATTCTTTAAAAACTATTATTGCTGTCTGTCATACTATAGTCATAGAAATTTCCATTTTCATAAGTATGTTATCATAGGGATAAAAAAAATCAAATTAAACTAAACCGATATATTTTAGCCCATCTAGAGCAATTTTTTTTCTTGGATCGAACGACATCTGTAACACGTTCACTGTTGTATAGCATTCACAATAGATGCAATAATACATAGGCACATAATAATTTGATGCATGGAACAGGAGATCTGTTAAATCACTTATTAACAAACAGCGAATACATTTCATAGTAAAAACATTTGTATTTACAGTATCCAACAAGCAATAATGCACAGAAGTCGGTTTATTTCGGATTTGTAGAGCATAATCTCTTTCGTACCTTACCTATTTGACGTTTGTCGACCATTTTGATCAAGTTTTGACCAATACCGGACCACGGATGCTTACATAGGCAGTGTGCAGCAGAGATAACGCTCTATAAAGCCGAAACTAGCCGATTGTCACTTTCATAGCCACAATGTGCATTATTTCTTAATGAGCACTGTAATAAGAATCACTTAATCATTTATATTCTCACATCCAGTTGCGAGGCACTCATTTACAGTTGGCAGCAAGATATATTGCACATCGACCTTAGGAGAGAGACTTCGGATCATTTCGGCTCTGTAGAGCGTTATCCCTTTCGCACACAACCTTTCTGACGTTAGTCGACCATTTTGATCAAGTTTTGACGAGTACCGGACTATTAGTGCTTACGTAGGCTGTGTGCAACAGAGATAACGCTCTACGAACTGGAAGCTAGCCGTTTGTCTCTTTCTTAAGCTCGATGTACAATTATTTTTTATGGGTAATGTACCAGTATTTAATATAACCGTAGTTATTTACCAAAAATACTTTCGCCGATAAAAACAATTCGCAAGGCGAACTCTTTTGACACGTGATGAAATACATCCTTTAAAATTTAATTATTTATTGCTTCTTGTACCTACTTATATTAAAACTATCTGGGTTGGAATTTCGGGACTAATATTGGACATGTCCTTTGAAGAACCACTATTTCACTGTTTCTAATTTCAAGTGTATATCACGAAGGTCAAGAAATATATGTCAAATCTATGATAATTTCAATCAAATAAATAATAACAGCAAAAGCTTAAGAACTGAATACAACTTTCTCAACTTAGATCACACAACTTATTCTATACCTAACAACAAAATGAGATTATTTTCACACAAGTAATAAATTACAATTATCATAGATTTGAGAGCTGACTTAGAGTGCAAACTACAAAATAGATTTATTTATTGCTTTTCGCGTACTTTTTATTAACATTTACAGTATGATATACTGTAGGTAGCATCCAGAAGTTTCCGGTGCTCCATTGCAAATTAGACCTTATCGACATCCAAGTAAGGCACCGATGTTGTCTACCGGACATTTATTCAAAGGTACATGTCCATATTTTTTTATGTCATGAATGTGCCAAATAAGCATGCAGTTCACATTGATGTTAGGTATCATTTATACAGAAACGGCGTCAGGTGAAGGTGCGGTCACACCGCGGACACTCCGCCAAATCATTATCATAATCATAAATCAATTATTTACTAGAATGTAGTAGGTACAGGTGGTACATAACAATGGTGTGTAAAATATTATGCAAAATTCCATACAAACGCTTAATTTGGTGTATAATAGACATAGTGACGTTTATTTACACGTGCACCTGTGTGCGTAGCACGTAGAAAATATCAATCGTCTCCCATAAGAGGGGAGAAGGTTGGGTGAGGCGGGAAATCGGGTGGGACGTCGAAGTGTCCATTCTATACGTAGTATTATTACATATTCTCTGGTGCGGTGCAGGCACAGCGCAGACGTGTACCGCTTCAAAACATTTTCATAGAAATTGTACGAAGGTGACATTCGTGAATTACACTGAAGCGGCGTGCCTGCTATCTGCACCTGACAATCATAGAGACATAACAACTTTGGTCTCAGGGGTGGCAATGCATCTGCATTTTGACCTCTAGTTTTTGTGTAGATGTACATAAGCTGCAGTCATCAGTTAACATCAATTTGAGATGCATGTTTGTTTGCCACCTGCATAAAAAAACATCACATACGTTCTCAGTTTGCACTCTAAGTCTACATATAAGCTGAGCTACTACATACTAGGGATTAACATTAAATAATGTAAACTTAAGTTATCTGCTCTCAGGTTTCGGTTTGGGAGGTTTGAATCCCATAATCTTTTTCTTTTTCTTCTCTTTACTGCCACCGCTGCCTGATTGGAAGGTTTTCCAACTTTCAACTCGGTTTTGTCGGGATTCCTGTAATGTATACAAAATTATCTTTAGTATGTATCATCACGCCAGTGCCGTACGGGGTAGACAGAGAGGGTGGTGCGCCCGATATCTGCTGCGCATGCCAAGCGTGGCGATTATGGCATTATGATTATGGTAGTAAACGTGGAACAGGGAGTGCTAAGAATCTCTGGCAGATGCCAGGGAACCACAACCCACAAAAACTGACCACATGACGTTTTTTTCGTTGAAACTATATTTGATAGATTTTGGAAGACATACCTAGTTTGTGACACTTGGCTGAAATTCCATACAAACGCTTATTCTAGTTACCTATTACACATCAATCAGTGACGTGTTTTTACATGCACACATTTTTTTACACACAAATGTATCACTGACTACATGACCAAATTAACTTAAAATAGACCGCTCACTCGTCCGCTCGCAACCTCATAGTTGAAGTTTCTCCAACTGCCTCTCAAGGGGGGGTGATGGGTGAGGAGGGGAAATCAGGCGGAACGTCGAAGTGTCCATTCTACACGTAGTATTATTACATATTTTCTGGCAGTACCTCAAAGTTCTTCGCCCATTCTTTCTCCATGGACATCTGTTCCTCCTGTTCTATCTCAGCCTCCCGTTTGCGTTTTCTTTCCTCCATATCCCTTGTCTCCAGGTGCTGACGTTTCCTCTCCATGTCCGCAAACAACTGTAAAGAGAAGATGATGTCTATATGTATAAAAATCAATTGCTGTATAAAATCTCGCTAAAACTCCAGAACGGCTGGAGCGATTTGGCTAATTTTGGTTTTGAATGATTTTTGGAAGTCCAGGGAAGGTTTAAAAGGTAAGACAATATGAAGAAATTGAAGAGGAATAAAACACAAATAAACACAATTTCATTTTCCCATACAAATAGTCCGTATATATCAAACCTTTGACACATTACTTCACTCTGAGGCAATACGAAGTTTGCCGGGTCAGCTAGGTTTTTTAATAAAAATAACGTCCTCCAGACCAAATTTCGGTCACGACAGTCAATCTCAACGAAGACAAGCCAAGCGCAGGCGGTATTATTTATAGTGCACAAGTATATGCCCAACACATGTTCACTCTCTCTATTTCCTCTCATAGCCCGGTGGGATGACAATTCGACACGACCTGAGAGAGATTGAGCGCATGACCGACAGCTTTATATGCTCTCAAACACGGGTAACAGACACCGGACTACTACTGGATACTTCCTGACAGAAAAAACGCAATAACAGCATTTTTCGAACTGGGGATCGAACCCCTTCAGGCTTCAGCATCGCGTTTTCCGGCCCAAGCACCAACGAGGCAGTCAATTTATCTGCCCATCATTGATAGGTATGGGTATAGGTCAATGCAATGCATGCATTGAAACATACATGCAAACCCACAATTTGCAAATATATTTTTTTTCCATGTAAAAAATAAATGGCAAGCCTAAAAAGCATTTATAGTAATGAATTGATTATCTTATCCAGCCCTATCCTACACCTGCGGCCCGCAAAGCCTTTTCTTGCCTTTTTTTAATGTAATGGAAATGGCAAACAAGCATGCAATTCACATTGATGTTAAGTGATGACTGCAGCTCATAGATACTTACAGAAAGACCAAGGTCAAAATGTTATGTATGTGTTATGCCTCTGTGTACCGGAAATTACAGGGCCGTACATTACCTGCCTACATTCATTCATGTGGCGGCCCATGCGACCATTACCGAAACGTTTTTGCGGCCCTTGCAGAAAAAAGGTTGAGTAAGGCTGGTACTCTGATACCCCAGAAATACCAAAAGAACCAGAGGTAAACAATTAAGAAAATGGGAGGACGAATTAACTCACAGCGGGTTCGAACTGGAGATAAGGGTCTCATGATAGAGCCCAGTGGAAAAAGCTAGAGGAGGCCTTTGCCAGGAGGCATAGTGACTTAAGAGACATACTTTAACTTAGAAACCTACGACAAACAATTCGTAATATAAAGGCTATAATAAAATAAAAGGCTGATCCTATTTAATATTTGAAATATTACTTACCTTCATAAATACCTGCAAAGTCACAAATATCACAGGAAGCTGGCTTCACATGCGAACACTCTAGCAGCCCAGTTAGCAGGATCGGGAAGTACACAATACACAAGACTGAGGAGGAACAGTGTCCTAACCTTACAGTACAGATTCCTAACAAAATAATGAGAGCAGGTCAATGGACCCTCAATCTCAGCTCATACCACAAATCCAGACGAGTGTCGGTCAAGATAACAGCTAAATGTTCCAAAAACAGATTGCTGAGCTTAGCAGGATATTAAAAAAAAAAGAACTTACCTTCATAGTCATTACATAAATAGCATGTTTGTACTTTATGGGGTCATCTTCAGGAATACCTTCCGCCAAACGCCCATCCTTCTTTTGCTTTTTACGTTTTTGCTCTATCTGAAAACAAATCCAATATCGCCATAAAAAATCGTTTTAGCAATCAAAATATGTTCTATGTGAATTGTCATTCTATTATTAATCAAAAAGAAATAAGTTTCATAATGAATTTATGAATTTCATAAAAAAACTCTAATGTGGAGATCATACAACGGTTCCAAAATAAAGCTCTCAAAATGTTAACTGATGCACCTCTATCAGAACCAGTGAGTTGCATGAGGACACAGAAATAAGGACCATCAAGGAGGAAGTCGAGCACAGAGCAAAAGCTTACAAGAACCGTATAAAAGATCATTCTAACACGCTAGCATCAGTGTTGGGTGACCAAATGAACGCCAGAAGGCTTAAGAGATAAAATATATGGGACCTTGTTCACTAACAGTCCTGACTTAATATGAGGCAGCTTCCTCACTGGAGGAACAGCTCTCTCCTGCCAATGAACTCCTGCAACACATCTGTGAAGGACTTGAAAAGCCGATCACAAGATAAATAAATAGAAAAAAAAAAAGAATAATAATGAATGTAGGCAGTTTACTGGTATTACCATGTGGTCTGTCCTTTCTTTTGCCTCCTCATAAATGTCCATACATTTCTTTCTAGTATCTTCACATTCCAGAATTTTCCATGATCTGTTTACAATCTCGAAAGCTTGTTGAGCTCGCTCTGAATCATCCTGCAATTAAATACAACCTGTTTGTATAAAACATAAGGAGACTCTATGGCTCCTAACTTTGACTAAGTGACATACACTTTGAAGACAGAAACATAGTATATTAGAAACAATAAATGCGTACAACCACCACCCCACAGTAGGTTACTTCAAATTAATTCTAACCTGTGTTGTGGATCTCATGAACCATACTCATCACACACAAACACCTAGACCTGATACAAATATCTATAAACCATAGACAGTGCCAGTGTTACGACCATTGACACTCCGGATAAGAATATAGTGGCGCTTACTTTAGGAACCCGTAAAATAATATAGCATCAATTATTGTAAGACATAAATTATGTCTAGATTTTTGTTACTTCTGAAAATCAGAATGTGAAAAAAGATTGAGAGAGACTGGTAGTAGAGTTCCAGTGTAGAGACTAGAGGGCGTAGGCACCACCACATTACCAAATCTACCTTCTATCTCCTATCTCAATATAAATGGTAGTGTTCAGGACTATCAAGTTCCGATTAGATGGTCATAATTGAGACACAGACAGTTTTGTTCGCCTGCTCCTCAATTGTGGATATTAAAACAATTTCAATTACAATAACAGATTTTAAATGCCAGTTTTGAATCTGGAAATCACAGATGGATTACTTGGTTGGTCCTTTTGATGATTGATAGATTTGAGGGCTTGCAGATTTAATACTGCACTATCTATGGTTTACAGATATATGTATCAGGTGTTTGTGTGTGAAAAGTATGTGCAATGAGATCCACAACAAGGATTGGAACTAATTAGAAGTAACCTACTATAAGCTTTTAGGCTATAGTTTTAAGATATTTAGTATGAACAGCCAATATTTTGTAATATATTTTGGAAGTGATACTATATAGTTAAATAAATCAAAACTTATGTTACTTTTTTTAATGGCAACCACCAGGAGCAATAGTGCCAGTATCATATTTGAATTATTGAAATAAGAATGTTTTCTTGATGAACTACATTCCTGTCTTCAATAGTATGTCTTATACCCAAATAGTGGTTTCTTTAATTATTTTACTAGATTATAATTACTATTGAAGTTATAAAACTCCTTCGACTTTAACCATTCCTTACCTATGTATTTGGCTGCAACAGGACGTCACTGGGTATGCATTCGTTCCCATCTGTGGATAAAAACGAAATATTGACGGATATACCCGTCTCAACGAAAATGGCTAAGTATGCAGTCAATTTGACTACCCAAACATTCTAGAATGTCAGTTATGATACGGGGACATTGTGGGAATGGTAGATCATAAGTTATTGTAATTCGTGGCAAAAAAATTATAAGACACTAACATTACAGAAGATCATCTTTAAAATAACCAGGTGCACCCAATTTCATACTGTTAGTTGCTTGATGGATGTCTACATAAAATAATTTCTAGTATCTTCGCAAACACCTTGACAAAAAATAACCTATTGGGCTTAATTTTACCAATTCATCAAAACATTTGTTATATAATTAGAACAATACATACCATATTCTTGTCTGGATGGACCAGAATCGATAGCCGTCGGTATTTTTTCTTAATCTCTTCAAGAGAAGACTCTGGTTCCATTTGCAAAACTTCGAAAGGATTTAAATTGAAATAGGTGGATCCTGGACGAAGCAATCGTTCTATTTGTTGTTTTGGAGTTAAAACTGAGTCCCTTTTCTCAATCTCTTTCACCTTAAAACAGAAATATGTTCTAAATAAGATGAAACTTAGTATGTTATGTTAACAAGGTTATAAACTCACCTCAGTGTAAAATTCATCAAACAATTCTTCTTTTCCCGTCGAAGTGGAAGACATGGTTCCAAATGTATAATAATAATGTTATAAAAGATTCTCGATTCTAAATAATGTACAGGGTTCAATTTTTTTGTTACAATGCAACAAACTAACAGCACAAACAGCAAACAGCAAGCATAGCAAATGTCAATCAAAGAGTATACCATGAGTATACAAATAAAATACTACGTAAGAAGAGGCGGATCTCCCCTATAAAATGCGAGACCCTGTGGCGAGACCTTTAGTTTTGTATGAAACGTGCATCCAGATTCCAGAACTCACTCATACCAACATGAAGCTACAAATTTACATCGTTTTTATGTTGTCAGCATTGTCAAAACTACTCGTAGCATCGATATAGAGATGAACCATTGTGTCATGAAATAAATATCGATATCGATAACATTACCGAATATTATCGATATCGATATTTTTAGAGGAAATTCCATTATATTCGACTACAATCATACTTTTCCAAAAAACTGAAAGATGTGTTTAATATTAATTATTTATTTATTTTCACTTTAAACAAATTATACATAAATAATTTATGAAAAAAATTACTTATATACCCAGTCAATTAAGCCTCGCAGGCCTCACAACCCTATTGGTAATGTTGATGTTGAATACATTATCAAGTATTGGCTTCACAGACACATGACCTTCCAAGAACTCATTCATGTTTTTATAAATAAAAACAAGGTAAGCAAATAAACACGATACCTTGTATACCATGACTACAATAATCATGGTCTCTTAGAGAGACGTTTATTGTTACAACCCGGGCAACATGTAATGGAAAGTCTTTCATCATTTCTTCCGGAATTGACAACGATTCAAATTTGACACGACCCTAAAAGAAAAATACCGTTTCTTTAATTTTCTTTTCTGAGTTCAAATATATATTTTTTATTTCTTAATTTCTGTGAAAAAAAATAAAACGGAAAAACATGTGATACGTCACTTATATGGTGGAATGAAGTAGTTACCATTGCCTATCTTTAGATGAAAGCATTATTGTTACATACTCTGTGGCAAGATGTGTCAAATTGATACGGATACGTCAATGTCAAAGTATAAAACTAGGAAGTAGGGATGGTGATCCGAGACCTGAGATCGATTAATCGGAAAAGCGACTGACTGTTTATTCATCATCCCTCCCTCCGCGCGTGAAGCGCAACAAAAGGGGGGGGATGGTTCGGGGGTCGAGGAATGTCCTCCTTCCCCGGGCCTATCTGCCCCCGAGACGTCGGGGGCGTGGTCTTTAACTGGAGATGCTGGCACGCAGAGGAACTCGCTGAAGGAGGCTTCATACAGTTTTTTTTTGTTTTGTTTTTTCTCCTTTTTATTTTTTTTTTTAGCTTTTTAACCCATTTCTTTGTTTTATGTTTTTTTTTGTTTGTTTTTTTTTTTGTTTGTTCAGTCAGTCAGTCAGAGGAAAAGCGATCCATAGGAACCAAAAAATCGATTCTTATTTAAATATTTATAATAATTTATTTAAATCGATCCACAGTACTGGATTGATCTAGTGAATCGATACGTATAGTATGGAAATCGAAGATCGATCTTTTTGGTTAATTCACATAGGGACATAGGAAACATACAGATCATAAGATTTAACGTTTAAACGTGAGTATAGGAAGCATTATACCAGCATTGAACACTGTTGAGTTGCTTTTTTTTAGGTCGTCTGTTTTCCTTGAAATTTAGTATTTCATACGTATCCCAAATCAAAAATAGATCCATAATCGAAGATCGATTTTTTCAATGTCAATTTAATCGTGGATGGATTTTGGACACTTCGATTCGAACATTGATTTATTTCAGAAGGAATCGCCATCCCTACTACGAAGTCTATGAAAAGTTGCTACGAACTTATTTATTAAAATAAAAACAAGTTTTAAAGTTTTAAACAACGACTTAGCCCTCAGGCTGTTGATATAATATTGATATTTTTATTTGTAGTTGGATAAAGGAAGAGATTAATCGACGACACGCAGGATCAAAGATTTTTTTTAAATTATATTGATATATCGATAAGTTTTCGATATATCGAACACTGGTACTGATATTTTTTAAATAAAAAGATCACAGCCCTACATCGAGTTTGACAAGCTGACAACGTCAAGACAGGAGTTTTGGCAGGAACCAAAGAGTATGGAACCTTGAAAGAGGCGTATGGTGCTCTTATTTTATTTAATTTTCTTGGTGTATTTTTAAGTTATATTGAATAAAATTGGTGGCGTTTTGTTTGATATAGGTTTATTACAGTGCCCGTGTATAGTGAAATAGAATAACAGTGCGAAAACACGACCTTTCAGGTTGCCTCCAAAACTTCAATGTAAATGTTCTGGTAAAGTAGCCATTGCTTTACTCGAATAACTTGACTTTACTAGACTGTAACTCACTTGACTGACATATTATACTTGATACTTACTTATCATACTTGATGACTATATTATGCTGGCTTTTACGCTGCTTGGATAAATACGAAGTATCGTTTTACTTGACACTGGCAATATGCGTAATAGCGATGCCATAATACCAAAAAAAAAAACGTCAAGACAATGACATCTCCAATTTTTTTAAAGGGTCACGGCACAAGGCATTGGTTCTATCGCCATTCCACCATATGTGTGACGTCATATGGCGCATACGTCTTTTTAGAATACACTAACTTTCAATGTAGAAATTATGAATGAAAAGTACAAAATTTCAAAAAATGGTTAAACACGGATCCCCTAGTTTTGGATTAACTTTTGAATAATGTAATAAAACATGTAGGTTATGAATATGAAATGTTGTCAATTGGATTTAAAACAATGTACAATGATGTTAAAACAAGGCACTGCTGTTTTTTTTCAGTTGAGTTCTCTCTTTTTTTTAATCTTTCGGCCTAAAATGCTCGCCACACACATATTTTAACTGATGTAATTTTTATATAGGCACGTAAATCAAGTCTCTGTTTCCTGTTGCTGCTACCCATTTTTGACATCTATAAATAAATATTAATATATTTTTTTAATAACGTATTTTTTTCCCGGGGTCTTGTACAAAAACAATATCAACAACAACAAATCAATAATAAAAGGAAATTTAGTACGTTTACTGCTCCTAGCCTTTTAATTTATATTATATCTTATTAATATTTTACACTGCGCTAGTAAATAAGAAATGGTAATGACGACTTATGTTGAGGTTTAGATAAAAATTTGGTAATTACAAAAAAGTGTCTTTAAAATTTTAGAATGCCGTAATTTTACACCCGTAATGTATCAATAGGCATGCCTTTTTATTGTACCTGTATGGTTAATGTATAGATATGATGAAAACATAAATGCAACACACTTATTTTTTAAGTGTCTATACATCTTAATAATGACATGCAAATTAATAATCAGAATCAGGTAATGACTCCGTACCTCAATGTGCCGAATCGTCAGAGTTATCACCTATTTCAATAATATATCAGTCGATAATGTCGTCGACAATAAGGCCTAGAGTACACATTTTTTTTCTCAACTTCAATTATTAGGTACATGTTTAATATCATTTTTCCAGCTCTGGGGAGTCACTAGACGAAGTCACGCATTCGTTTTTCTTAGGAGTTTCGGCTGGAGATTCTGTTTACTTTTCGGTGTGTACATAATGAACGCGTTCATTACCATGTTTTTTGCCCGTGAAATCGCATTTCGGCGGTTGAAGGACGAATGCCGTGTATTCAAAACGGCACCGTATTTTCGTTTTCGTTCGCTACAGTACATCGACCTATTTCTTGTGTCGTTCCTGTTAAAAACTTGTTATTGCGTATTCTTCAACAACAAATAAATAATTGTGTTTGTTTACTTAGTACAATAAGTAATTTAAATTAAATCTGTGATACTCCATAGTAACCCTAATTTTTAAAAGATTTGTCTATTGTCAAATAATAATAAAATTGTGTGGTAAAGTAAAAAGTAACGATTCATAAAACCGGTATCGTACAACACTAATACAAGAAAGCTGGTATCATTATTTTGGAAATTGACATTTGCATGTGTTAATTTAGTCCGTAGCGAAAAAAAAACAGACTTTAGATCCTTTTTTTTTAATGATGTCAATGTATGATGAATGTGGATGAATAAACGAAGGAACAGGAACGAACAACGAACATGTTTTTTTTATAATTGTTTTACGGTCACGGATTCAAGTTTTAACAGCCAATCTTCAGTAATTTTTATCTTCATTTCTTATGATAATGAATATCCATATGGAAGATGACGATGATTGGATGCTTCCATGTTGAATATGATGAGATGGCTCCAGTAAAGTGATTGGGACTTTACTCGGAGATTTTACGAAGTTTTGGAGGCAACATGAAAAATCACTTTTCACTTCATAATATCACTTTCTTACACCCGTGAACGTTATCGAATGTTTTATGATAAAAATCCCACCATTTTTTACATAAAAATCGCGACTATACACAAATTTCGAAAATACTATCACGCAGTGACACAGCTCTTTTCCGCGTTCCCGCCAAAACTCTCCAACGAACATGAAACGCCAAGTAGGGATGCAATTATTGTATAAAATACAACGATTACCGAAAATTCGATAAATATCGATATATATCGATAATACGTAGTTATCGATATATCGAAAAATAAAAAATATAGTACGGACACACCGAAAAAAATTAATTGAAGAAACAATATTTCGTATTCGTCTTAAGCAGCGTAAAAGTCAGTAAAAGTCAAAGAGTCAGTCGGTCAATTATCAGTCAGTCAGTCAGAGTTACAGTCAGTAATTCGAGTAAAGCGATGGTTACTTTACCAGAACATTGTAAAATAAAGTTTTGGAGGCAACCCGAAAAAAGCCGTGTTTTCGCACTGTTATTCTATTTCACTAAACACGGGCACTGTTTTAATTTAAACCTTTAACAAACAATATGCCATCCATTTTTTTAAAATAACTCCAAAATACACCAAGAAAATAAAATAAATTAAGAGCACCAGACACCTCTTTCAATTTTTCCGCCAAAACTCAAGTGTCAAGTTTGATACTCTGCCAGTAAGCCTGGGTTGCACCACGATATTTGTTGAAGTTAAAGTTATTGTAACTTTTCACATCTCTCTCTAACTTTAACAGATTTCTATAAGTTAAATAAGGATGTGAAATATTACAATAACAAATATCATGGTGCAACCCAGGCAGAATACCAATTTCCTTGAGTAAGGTTGAGTGGAGGTCGAGGTTACGACATAGAATAAACGACCCGGTTAGTCCAGCGGTGTGAAACCATCGTTTGATTCGAAGGGTCGCGGGTTCGATCCCCGTACCGGGACAAATATTTGTACGGCCTACAGATATTTGTTTCGGGTATGAGTGTTTGTGTATGTGTACAACGGCACCTACGACACAGGTTTATACCTACCTACTGTGGGGCTGTGAGTGTAAGCGTAAAAAAAAAAGATTATGGGTATATGTGTCTCACGACGATTGGCATTAAAATAAAGTGTCCAGCTGAACGGACTCCTTGTGACTTGACTTGACTTGTGACTAGTGTATATTATTATTTTTCTGTGTCAACAGATCTAACGAACAATTTTGATATCCGGAATTTTTATTATCGAAAATAGATAATATATCGCGGAAGAAAATATCGCCGACTTAAATCGATTAGTCGCGGAACGGAATTCAATTGGTCTGTTCAAAATCTGTGAGTCTATGGTGGCAGGCAGTCTATGATCACATGATCCATGGAGTAATAAGGTGCAGCCTCATGCAGCCGCTCGACGCTCATTTGCGGTGACACATCAAATGCACTCCTATTTATGCAGAAATTAAACTTGCGGATTTTCTCGCGTATACAACACTTCCAAACTTCTTACACCCGACGTTTCGATCACTTTCCAGCTACCGTGGTCACGGGCAGACTAATTCGACGATGTTCAGCCTTGTCTTATATAGCTGAGACGGAACACAACCCTAGTGCGATGTAAACTTAGTAATTTGTGCGTGAATCCGGACCGTTATGCCGGACGCCTCAGAAACAGATGGCGCTAGCATGACATGGCAACATAGTTTTCAGTAATTTCTCGATAGATGGCGCCACTAGTAGTTTACATCGCTACACTCACACTACGTCAAGTGTGAGTGAAAGATAAAATATAGGTAGGTATACCAACTTCAACACCGCGTCCTTTTTTCTTATTGAATGTCCAATATCCATTAGGAAGATGACGATGATTAGATAGTTCCATAAGAAATAATTAATATGGTAAGATGAGTCCAGTAAAGTGATGGGGATTTTACTAGAAACTTTTTATGGAGTTTTGAAAACAACACGACAAAAGCGATGGCCGTCATAGATATCAATGTAAGGGCAAGTGAAAGATGCTCAAACATACCAATAGATGGCGCGCATCCGTAATATTTGTCCCAACAATGTCATTCATGATTTTGTCACGTGTGGTAGGTACATACACGTCATCCTGCAATTGCGTTGTATGTAATATTTCTTACACAACAGTATTTTTAAGTATTTTCCGTGACGAGCGACTGCAAGAGGCAATACGTTTTTGAGAAGCAGGAAATTTAAAATGGGGTCACGTGACCAGATTTGTCGCTGCAAACGAGCGTCAAGCGGCTGCATGAGGCTGGGTCACCCATATGATAAGATAAGATATGATCGTCACATCGTGGTCCGTGGTCCGGTCACGTCACAATCCGTCTCATGATTTCACATGAAGTCATATTATTGGTTTATTGGTGATCTGTGCTAAACAAAGCGCACATCCGTCCATTTTAATAGTTTGACGTGTTATTTTTTCGTCAAAACATTTGATTCTGACAACGTAAGTATGTACTACTATGTTATGTACTAAAAGACACGGATAACTATTTTACTTTCCTGAAATACCTAATGTACCTAATTGCTTTCAAAGTTCGAATAATATTTTAGGTTACCTACTCGGTCGGTAGCTTGTGTTCATTTTCCATGGTTTTCATTTGTTTTATTTTTTATCTATAAGTAAGTAGGTACCTACACCTACTTACTTTATAATTAAATAATAGGTAGGGGGTATTGGCGGGAAGCTTGATGCGTGTGGTGCTCTAATTTTATTTCATTTTCTTGGTGTAATTTTTGAGTTATAATCGAATAAAGTTGGTGGCATTTTGTTTGATGTTGGCTTATTACAGTGCTCGTGTATAGTGAAATAGAATAACAGTGCGAAAACACGTTCTTTCGGATTGCCTCCAAAACTACATTGTACATGTTCTGGTAAAGTAGCCATCGCTTTACTCGAATTACTGTGACTCTGACTGACGGACTGATTAATTGACTGACTCTTACTTTTACGTTGCATATTACGTATACGAAATATCGTTTTACTTGACACTGGCAATAAGCATAACAAGCGATGCAATAAAATAAAAAAATAAAAAAATAAGTAAGTAGGTATGTACCTGTTTTGATGACGTTCTCACGTCTTTTATTTTGACCAGTTTATGCCCTAAAAGTTGTTATAATTTAAATCAAGTAGTTACCTGTTTTCTTTACCCGGGTGAAGCAGTCCGTCAATTACCTATTTGTGATTAAAAACGTTTTAATACATAAACCGTGAATGTCATTGGCGCCAATGCATGAATACACTAGAGTATACCTATAAATTTTACATAAATCGATCTTTTACAAGTGTATACTTTATCTAGCAGGTAAAATGTTTACGGACAAAGTTATTCTCATAACCGGAGCCAGTTCGGGTATCGGCGCTGAAACTGCAGTTGAATTCTCAAAATTAGGAGCCAAACTAGTATTGACTGGCAGAAATAAAGACAACTTGGAAAAAATTGCAAAACAATGCGAAGATATTTCACCCAAATCTCTTAGACCTGTATTGATTATAGCAGATGTGAATAAAGAAGATGATGTTGAGAAAATTATTGAAACAACTATTGATAATTTCAAGAAATTAGACGTTCTAGTTAACAATGCTGGAACTCTTGAATCTGGTAGTATAGAAAATACTTCTTTGGAGCAGTACGATAGAGTCATGAATACTAATGTACGGGGTCCATACCACATTACAATGCTATCTGCGCCACATCTCGTTGCAAGCAAGGGTAATATTGTAAACGTATCCAGTGTAACAGGCATGAGATCATTTCCAAATGTTCTAGCGTACTGCATGTCTAAATCTGCGCTAGACCAATTCACAAGATGTGTAGCTTTAGAGTTAGCACCGAAAGGTGTGCGTGTCAATGCTGTGAACCCTGGGGTTATAACAACTGGTTTGCATAAACGAGGAGGCATGAATGAAAAGGAGTACGAAGATTTCATAAAGAAATGCGCTGAAACTCATGCCTTGGGGAGGGCAGGGGAACCTAAGGAAGTTGCATCAGTGATTTTATTTTTAGCCAGCGATGCAGCAAGTAATGTCACAGGAGCAACTATACCCGTCGATGGAGGCCGCCATGCTATGTGCCCTCGATAAAAAATCTCTATTTATTTACTTAAGTATAAATTTTAAGAGCTTACGAACAATGTTCAAATATTTTCTTTTCATTCCTTATTATGTAATTTTGTGATTAATTTTATTATATATTTTATTTCTTACTCAGTGTTTATTTTGTGTATTCTATAAAATTAAAATACTTGCAGTCTATGTTTGTTTATATTATCTTTTCTTAAATATATTTAAAGAATCACCCAAAAATTCATTGGTTAAAATTTTTGTTGATTAGTTTTAATACAATTTTTCACATTTTTAGTTAAATATGTATTAAAATGTAACATTTTTACGAGCTTGTTTTGCTTAAAGTTCATTTTGTATAGTATACCATACATACAACTTTATAAAAATATACCGTCACTATAAAATATTTTTTAACTAAGTTTTATTAAACACATGACATTTCTAGACGTTTATTTATATAATACTTCAAAAATAAAAATAGTCGTTTATCTGTCATCATTTTAAATCAGTTGTGAAAAATAACCGTCAAGATGCGCCGCTCAGGTTTATTTATGGTAAGTTTTATTTTATTTTTATGTTTATACCCCTAAATATGTATGTTTATTATAAAATACACATGCCTAAATGTTTGTTCTTACACATTTTTATATATATACTGTTTTCATTATGAGAATTAGCAAGTTTTTGTCGTGTTTTTTACGAACGTATATTATACTATACAATGCCGCAGTTGTAGTATTTACTTTATTATAAAACGTAAAATGCAAATATGTATGTGTTATGTACTGTACCAATTTTATTACAATTTAATAAACAGTTGTGCTGATGTTTTACTGCCTCATTGATATAGTGGTTGTAGAAAGCGACACACAAAGTAGTGGGTTCGATTTCCACAAAAAATACTATTATTATTATAACTGCATGACTTCCTACCTACCTATATAAAGGGACATATAACATTACATACATTTTTACCTATCTATATTATAATATAGTTTGGCTTTACTATGGTGATGTTCTTTTGCATGTTTCTTTTGCTTTGTTTTTAGACTGCTATGAGTGAAAGAGCTAGGCGCATTTTATCCCTAATGCCTGATAAAATGCAGACTCTGACACAAGTGACGGAGCTAGTAGCGGTGATGAAACTGGAATGATTGAATCAGCAGAAAGTTCACCAGCGCCATCGATAGATTCCAGTCTCGAAAGGTTAAATCTTCTACAAATTTCTGATGATGAAATAGGAACGCATGCAGATGATATTTATGCCGATACAACCGAAGTGCCTCTTACTCCGGTATTCCCTTATAATTATGACGCTCTACCCTCAATTTCATCGTTACCATCTTTGCCTTCAAATCAACCACTTGTACGCCTGTCGGCGCTCCATTGATGCGTGCTCAAAAAATGAAACGCAAAGCTCCTGCCATCGTTGCACGGGAACAATCAGACAAAATAGACTCAAAGATGCTGCTACTAAACTGCTAACTGAAAAGACTTTGAAACAGAAAGGAAGAGGTGCCTTCTGTCAGAATGTTTGCAAAAATAATAAGCTTAGTATTGTCCAGTGGTTTGATAATAAACAGGGCACATTGGTGAGTTCGTGAGTTCTTATGATGATGCATACCCTGTCGAGAATATAAAACGATTCAGCAAAGAAGCATAATCTCGTAAACGTAACTTCATGCCTATAATCCCCGAAGGGGTAGGCAGAGGTAAATACATGCATTCAAGCATACATCCAAACACCCACGATTCGCCGGTGGTTACGTTTTGGCCCATGTAACAGGTGGCGAGCCTGTTACCTCTGATAGCCCCCGACCCGGGAATCGAACCCAGGTCCTCCAGCGTAGTAGTAGTGACCACTAGGCTACGTAGGCAGTTCAAATCTCGTGTTGTTGTAAAATGTCCTAAAATTGTTAAAGACTATAATCGTCACATGAGAAGAGTCGATTTATCCGGTATGACAAATATGACCATGGGCCACAAATAGCCGAATATCAGAGATGCAAGTACTGCAAAGCTGGCCAGGCAAGTACGATGTGCACAAAATGTTAGGTTCATATTTGTTGTGAAGAAATACAACTGTTTTTTTGGAATACCATCGCAAGCGATAGGGTCTCTGAATATTACGATTATTTTGTAGTGTTTTAGATAGATTTATTTAATTAAATAAATTTACTTACATCAAGTCAGTGATTTTTATTTAAAATCATGTTATTTACAATAATCTTTTGGTATATAGATATGTATCTTCTGTCTGATGGTGGGGTCAAAAGTCTTAGGAATCGGCGTGCATGTATGAAGAGAATGATGAAGGTAGACGAGGCACGAGAGGTTTGTCAGAACCGGGATGTCTGGCGCTCTACACTCTCTGCCTACCCCGTTAGGGACCTGGCGTGAAGATACATACATCTTTTGGTATATGTTAAAAACTACCAGTAACATTCAAACTCTCCCTAAACATAGCAATGTATAGCATAATATACATTCCTAAAAATGCGATTATCACTGTGCGTGTAGCAATGTATAGAATAGTATACATGTTGTTTTCCAAAATTTCCATATGACGTTTTTTTTTTTTTTGATGTTTTTTATACTCCAAAGAAACAACGAATATGATTTTTTTTTTGCTTTTATTCAAAAAACCAATCTTGCGACGATAAGGGTTAATTGCATTAGACGTTTCGGTTGCACATTATTAAGATAATGTTGTTCTTATACATACCTACGTTAATTTGATAATGTATAACAACCGGTTTTCTTTTCTGTCCAGAAATAACATGTTTGCTGACAAAGTCGTCCTTATAACCGGTGCGAGTTCAGGTATCGGCGCTGAAACTGCAATCCACTTCTCGAAATCAGAAGCCAACTTAGTATTAACCGGAAGAAATAAAGAAAATCTAGATAGTGTAGCTAAACAATGTGAAGAGGTCTCCCCAAAGAAGAATAAGCCCTTGACAATTATAGCCAACATGAATATCGAAACCGATATTCAAAATATTATAAAGAGAACCATTGAACGTTATCAAAAGATAGACATTCTAATAAACAACGCTGGAATTATGGCAACAGGAACGATTGCCACTACTACTTTGGAACAATATGATAATATCATGACGACGAATGTCCGAGGACCTTATCATTTGACTATGCTTGCCACACCATACCTTATTGAAAGTAAAGGGAATATAGTCAATATTTCGAGTGTAGCTGGCTTGAGATCATTCCCAAATATTCTGGCTTATTGTGTATCTAAAGCTGCTCTCGATCAGTTTACAAAATGTGACTCTTGAGTTAGCACCGAAGGGTTCGAGTAAACGCTGTGAATCCTGGGGTTATCATTACTGGTATACATTTGAGAGGAGGCATGAATGAAGCGGAATATGCAGCTTATTTGGAAAAATGTAAATTGACGCATGCATTGGAAAGAGTAGGCCAACCTGAGGAAGTAGCATCTGTAGTCTTGTTCTTAGCAAGTGATGCAGCCAGTAATATTACAGGAGCAACATTACCTGTCGATGGAGGACGTCATGCTATGTGTCCTCGATAATTTTGATTTACAACAGTGTGCACTTTGCATATCGATTTTGTTGAAAGTTGTTAAATAGTTTTTAAGGGTTGACACAAAAATGAAATAAATCGCACTATTTAGTTATATTGTGTTTTTTTCAATAAATGTAAAATTAAAAATTACCTAAGCGATAACCAAAAATTTTGGAAAGCTTTTTGTATGAAGGCTAATGTTAATGTTTCTTTGAAAATATAATATACAATTTAATGCACCTACATATTTTGGTTATACGAGTATGTTGGTATGTCAAATTTAGCATGTCAAACATTTTGTGTTAACTATCGAATATGAACAAAACCTATCTACTACTTTCTACAATATATCTAAACGAACACCTATGTTCATTTTTTAAAATATTATTTTAACAAAAATTCCGTCCAAAGCTTAAATAGTTTAAATAGTTTGCTATGCCTTGTGATAACTATATACACTTATAAAAATGTATGTCTCATTACAAAGTATTTTTATAAAAAATCTAGTGAATTAAGTAATTCAACTTTACTTTTCTGCTAAATAAATACTTATATTATTACATGCTATGCCTGTAATTTCGCGAACGAAATTACGGGCATATGTCATAGTGGCACATGGAATAGTGTCATTGGGCCGATTTTTTTGGATATATCTTTTGGTTAATTTTGATTTCATCAACTTACGCGGTTAGGCAGTATCCCGACGCAATGATGAAGTGTTTAAATAATTAAGAAAGTCTCAGTTGGGTAGGTAGTATTAAAAAAATTACAAATATATTTTTAACAGCATTTGTTTTTTCAGTCACAATAAGAATGTACATCATTACAAAAATAATATTAAACTGAATCTTTTGCATTGGAAACACATTGGATGATCAGGATAGTCTCATCAGCAATCGCGTCAGAGGCCTTGAGGAATCCTTCAGTTGTGCATCCTATTATCGTGTCTAAGATTTCATCAGTTTTGCCTCTTGTTTCCAATCGCTGTAATATTAAAATTTGGTTAGTATATAAACGTTTAAATTTTTAAATAAAATGATGACATGATGTAACGGCCTAATTTAAAAAAGAACAATACCGAATGCAACATCATTTAAAATAGTTTATTACGTATCTAGACGAAAATAATATAATTTTTTTATGTTATGTTGTTGGCGAATAAGTGTAGTTCTGGTGAAGTTCACATTAATGGTCACTGAATACTATAGCCAATGGACATTTACACAAAAACTGGAAAATGCCGATGCGTCCCCCTCTTAGTTGTTTTGCTGCTGTGATAGTTACTACTAGATTATACATCACCATCTAACTGGAACACGAAAGCGCTGAACACTACAATTTGGTGGCAGATAGATTCAATAATGCGGAGGAGTCTAGGTATCTACTACTATACTATACCACCCTCTAGCTTCGATATTGGAACTCTACCACCAGTAAAAAGGAACTTTACTTTTGGAATAAATACTATGTTATAAAAAATAAACAAATCTATACTTATAATAAAACTGTAGAAGTGTGAATTCTGTACATTAAAAATATTGAAAAAATAAATACCAGGGGATGTTACTAGATCGATACCGAATACAAATATGTGATTAGAATTTTTTTTGTCTGTCTGTCTGTCTGTCTGTTTGTTCAAGTATCACAGAAAAACTACCGGTCCGATTACAATGAAACTTGGTATGATTATATTTTAACCTTTGGCGCACAACACTGGGTACTTTTTATCCCGGCAAAATGTCTGTTTGTCTGTGGGTTTGTGCATGCTAATATCAGAAACAGCTTATTCGATTTGCGGTTTTCACTAATATATTGTGGTTAGTTTCACTTAACATGTGAGTGTTTGTTTCATGTGAATCGGTTCAGAAATAAAAAAGTTATGTCAATTTAAAGAATCATATCGAATATTTTTAAGCTATTCTGTATCTTAGTTCTATCTTTTAGGGGGTTTCGTACCTAAAAGGTAAAAACGGACTCTACGGATTACTAATCCTCCGCTGTCTGTCTGTCTGTCCGTCCGTCCGTTTGTCTGTCACCAGCCTGTATCTCATAAATCGTGATAGCTAGAAAGCCAACATTTTCACAAATTATGTATTTCTGATACCGCTATATCTATACATCTAATAGGTTTGGGGAAAAAGTCTTTTCGCATTATAGTATGTATGAACTTGTAATAAAATCTCTTTGGCTGTAGTATTTGTATCTGGCTGGTTTTGGTATCATTGAAAGTTAAAATTTTAAAGAACATAATTCCAAATTCAAATTAGGCAAGTGCGTGATTTTCATTTGTTTTTCGTACTGTCAAGATGAGCGAATCTAATGAAAAAATTCGATACATTTTAAAATTTTACTTTTACCGGAAATTTTGATGTCAAAGATGCACCTCGCTCTGGTCGCCCTATTGCGGATAAAATGGATGCCATTTTTGAAAAAGTGGAGCAAGATCGACATATCAGTAGTTACGACGTAGCTGAAGAACTGAGAATTGATCAAAAAACAGTTTTGGCGCATTTGAAAAAATCTGGGTACAAAAAAAAGCTCGATATTTGGGTACCTCACGAGCTCACTGAAAGAAACCTAATGAACCGTGTACTGATTTGTGATTCTTTACTACGACGTAATGAAACCGAATAATTTTTGAAGAAGCTGATAACTGGTGATGTAAAGTCGATCACGTACAACAAGAACGTGCGGAAAAGGTCGTGATCAAAGGCCGGTCAGGCTTCACAGACTGTGGCGAAACCCGTGTTAACTCGCAATAAGGTGATGTTGTGTGTGTGGTGGGATTGGAAGGGCATTATTCATTGAGGGAAAGCGGCCGGAATTGATCAACAGAAGGGGTGTGGTGTTTCATCATGATAACGCTAGACCTCACACATCTATAGCCACTCAGCAAAAATTAAGAGAGTTTGGCTGGGAGGTTTTAATGCATCCGCGGTATAGTTCTGACCTTGCACCTTCAGATTTCCACCTGTTTCGGTCTCTTCAGAATTATTTATGCAATGTTAGGTTAACATCACGAGAGGACTGCCAAATACACTTGTCGCGGTATTTTGATGAGAAGTCCCAAAATTTTTATAGCAATGGGATCATGTCCCTACCTACAAGATGGCAAAAGGTTATCGAACAAAATGGTATATACATACTTTAGTTAAATTTAAATAAATTATATTAAAAAATGTTTTGAATTATCTTAAAAAATGCGAAGAAACTATTTCCCCAACCAATACTCGTATATTATACAAATAAATAAAATTGGAGTGTCTGTTTGAAACATTCATTTTTTTTACAATTTTTGTCTCTCTGTCTGTCTATCTGTCTGTCTGTTTGGCGAGGCTAATCTTGGGAACGGCTGGACCGATTTTGACGGGACTTTCACTGGCAGATATACTTTTATCTCCATACATCCATACATACATACATACCTACATACAAATAAGTAGAATTGGAGTGTATCCGACTTTGACGGGATAGCCACGGGTAGATAGCTGATGTAATAAGTAGTAACTTAGGCTACTTTTATCTCCATACATCTATACATATACATACATACATACACACATACCTGTCTATCTGTCTGTCTGTTTGGCGAGGCTAATCTTGGGAACGGCTGGACCGATTTTGACGGGACTTTCACTGGCAGATATACTTTTATCTCCATACATCCATACATACATACATACCTACATACAAATAAGTAGAATTGGAGTGTATCCGACTTTGACGGGACTGCCAAGAGTAGGTAGCTGATGTAATAAGGAGTAACTTAGGCTACTTTTATCTCCATACATCTATCTATACAAAATAAATAAAATTGGAGTGTCTGTTTGTAATATTAAAATAACCGGTTTTAACTAAATACATATGTATGTATACACGGTACCTATACCAAAATAACATTTTTTACAATTTTTGTCGGTCTGTCTGTCTGTCTGTCTATCGGTTTGGCGAGGCTAATCTTGGGAACGGCTTTACCGATTTTGACGGGACTTTCACTGGCAGATAGCTGATGTGATAAGGAGTAACTTAGGCTACTTTTATATCCATACATCCATACATACGTACATACCTACATACAAATAAGTAGAATTGGAGTGTATCCGACTTTGACGGGACTTCCACGGGTAGGTAGCTGATGTAATAAGGAGTAATTTAGGCTACTTTTATCTCCATACATACATACATACGTACATACCTACATACAAATAAATAGAATTTGAGTGTCTCCGATTATGACGGGACTTACACTGGCAGATAGCTGATGTGATAAGGAGTAACTTAGGCTACTTTTATCTCCATACAACCATACATACATAAATACCTAGATACAAATAAATAGAATTTGAGTGTCTCCGATTTTGACGGGACTTTCACTGGTAGATAGCTGATGTAATAAAGAGTAACTAAGGCTACTTTTATTCTAGCTGCGTCCACGACTTCATCCGGGACAATCATATTTTTTCTCACGTGGACGAAGTCGTAGGCACATCTAGTACAAAATATATTTATGTTCTGTCTGATGGTGGGGTCAAAAGTCTTAGGAATCGGCGTGCATGTATGAAGAGAATGATGAAGGTAGACGAGGCACGAGAGGTATGTCAGGACCGTTCTACACTCTCTGCCGATCCCGTTAGGGATCTGGCGTGAATATACACACGCAAAATATTTTATATTCTCATGAAAAAACTATTTATTACGCAAGTAGACAAGTATCTAATAGGTACTTACAGTTTCTAATATATCCCTTTCAACTTCCTCTATTTCCCCAAGAATACTTTGTCTGACGTCATTCAAACATTGTTCTGTGTCGTATTTGTCGTTTAAACAAACATTGAGTTTTTTGTTGATTTCATCCACGAACGAAGTGTCGTTAAGTTCTATCATTGATGTATCTAAGTGTTCAAGTGATTTCAAATTGCTGGCCATACAAGAAGTAACATTCAAAAGAATTTCTTTCAATATTGCGTTTAATGCTTTCTGTTCTTCCTGTAAAATAACAATTTTGATTTTTCTTTTTAACCGACTTCGAAAAAAGGAGGAGGTTCTCAATTCATCCGGATCTTTTTTTTTGGAGATTACACATTACTGACGTCGCAACAAAAATAGTAAAAATATTTAAAAAACATACGCTGCTGTTGTTCTTTTTTTTAATGTAGGTAGGTACTCAATTAATCAATCAATAACTTACAAAAATCAACTCACCAATTTTCATTCTTTAGACTCTGCTACTAAACATCCCGCGCAACTAACAAAATACCTTTTAAGCATTAGATAACATGAATGTATACCTACTTATTTGTCTTACCTGTACACATTTTTTTATGTTTTCACCCATCGTTATAGCATTTTGAATGAGGTTAACGAGTCCTTGCTTCAACTTCTCCAAACGGTCTTTAAACGATTGAGCAATCTTATTAGCTTCTTCTTTCAAATTCTCAATCCACTGCAGTATTTTCTTCTTAGTATCATAAGCAATAGATTTAATGGAATCCCATGCAATAACTGCGACGTTTTTGATATTGTTCCACACATCAGCTAAACTACGTAAATCATTTCTATTGTCTCTTAAAGCGATTGCTTGCAGAAAATTGTTGTTCCTGAAGCTCGGTGCCTCTTTACTATGAATATTCTGTTAATACGGACGATTATGAGTTGCAATTAATGAATTATTCCAAATTATGTTTACGTTAGTTCATTATGATTAACAACTGATTAACATACCTGACACCATAATAGAACCACCACCAAAACCACGAAGTTACGCATTGTGTCCTGTTCTATATCTGTTGCGTAATTTTCCTTTCATTTTCTTTAAATACGAGTACAATTATATTTATCTTTATTAAGTACCTGATCGTTAAAAGTGAATTATTGATTTAAGATGCTGAGGTTGAGATTGTGGATAAGTCGTATTGTTTTTTAAGTTTCAAGTCAATATTTAGAAAATAGTTCTATGCGCTGTTAAGTATCATTCAAACAATTCGCCACATATTGTGAACGTTATATAAATACAAACAAACATATCCTCTCATAATAATATGAAAGAGTTTCTAGACCAGTGGTTCTCAAACTTTTTAAATAATGGAACCCTGTTGGGAATCAAAATACTTGATGGAACCCTACAATAAAACAATTGTTTTTATAAGTGTATTTTTTATTAATCAGCATAATAAAAGTACAATTTAACAGTTACTAATTATCATTTACTTCACCACTTGGCAAGGACAATAATAGAAAACATTAAAAAAGAAAAAATCTAACTAGTGGGAGGTATGAAACTGTTTTTTATTTTTCATCAATTGGTTGATAACAGGTTTGATGGAAGAAAGTTGGAGGCTCATATCAGCTTCGGCGTCCAGTCTATTGCGATATTTTTTTTTCGTGGCTGCGTAGGTGGATAATCCTGTTTCGCACAAATATGTAGTTGGGAACGGGAGAAGAATCTTGGATTCTGCACCAAAAATCATTGAGAGGCGTCGTTTTGAACAGTGACTCCATACTTGTGTCTGATGACATTTCTAAAAGAGATTCATATATCTCGTTTGGCATGTTTTCCGGCTTTTCCAAGTTGGGTAAAAAAAGGATAATGAATCCATGAATTCACTTTAATTTTTGTATTGTGTTCTTCGGGAAAATACTTTTTAAAAGTTGCGCGCATCGAACTGAGATATTGGACCAATACTTCAAACACATCATCTTCAAACATTTCTGAGTCATTTTCGCTAACAAACTCACTGAGTAACGGAAAGCTTTTTAGTCTTTCTTACTTATGCAAATGATCCAAAAATCTAATTTTCTTTTAAAAGCACTTATTTTATTATAGGCCTGAAACACTGTTGTCTGTTTACCTTGCAACGATAAATTAAATTCGTTAAGTTTTTGAAAGATATCCGCCATAAAAGACAATAAAAATAAAAATTGTGTACGTACATATTTGGGTAAAACTATGACACATTGTAAGTTTTGTTGTCACGTGGGGGTCGTTTGCCGGTCTGTGGAATGCGCGTTCCCTACCCTACGCGCATTCCACAGAACGGCAAACTTAGAGCGAACGGGTTGTACAAGTATAAAATTGTTGATACCAAACTTATGAGATATTGTACCAGCTATTGTAACACATGTTTCTACAAATACAAATAAATAAATAACGTTCATAGCGTTTTGTGCGAGACTAGAGAGAGGTGTTTTGATTATTTTTTTCTAAATTCTTGCGGAACCCCGACAGAGGTATCACGGAACCCCAGGGTTCCGCGGAACACACTTAGAGTATAGCTGATCTAGACGAAGGTAGAGGAGGCCGATGGAGTGACTTAAGTATACGGCTCCATAATAGAGCCGGAACAGTATAGGCTTCGGAGCGGACGCATCACCATCGAAATCTATGTGTTTTAGTTAATCTGTGGGATAATTGTATAGATGTTTAAGAGCTACATCAATTGCTTAGCATAAAATGCGACCAATTGCGTGTCCGACTTCGTTTAATGTGACGACCCGGTTAGTCCAGCGGTGCGAAACCACCGTTTGATTCGAAGGGTCGCGGGTTCGATCCCCGCACCGGAACAAATATTTGTATGGCCTACAGATATTTGTTTCTGGTCTGGGTGTTAGTGTTTGTGTTGTATGTATACAACGGCGCCCACGACACAGGTTTATACCTACTGTGGGGCTGTGAGTGTAAGCGTATTTAAAAAAAAAATGTAGGGTTCTGAGAAGATACATTTTCTAAGATCATCAACTATCAGTCTCTGAGGTAAGCTGTAGGTACATAGCAAACTTTTAAGGGTTCCTTTAGCGAGATTTTTTGCGATGGATTTACAAACCTTAGGCTCATTCAAACATTTGAATAAAAACATTTATGTTCTATGTAGCTGTCTAGAACTTTAAATTACTTTGTGATGAAATGATTTGACTTTGACCAAAGTTTCCGGGGAAGGTCAGGAGTTGAGGGATTTGGACTCTTTTATACCATTCTGATAGACCACTTCAAAGCACATGATCTTTCAAGTTCCTCCTTCGAGTTTCAGTTTCGTTAGTTTAGTTCGAGTTTGATAAGTGGTTATTTAGTAAGTATCTCTAGAGGCCCTGACCTTAAGATAATTCTGACAACCTCTGCGTAAGTTCATTGCCTATATAGATAATTGTTATGTAAATGTGTTTCCTTACAAAATACCGCATAATTTCTATCTTAATATTATAGGTACTCTCTGTACTTTTTATCTTATTTCTATAAATCCCATATAACAACTCAATTTTTCCATGAAAATGCTAAATCACTCTTCAACTAGCATTATTTGAAAGTGACCCGACTGATAGGCGTGTTAACAGCAATAATGTTTTAGTCACAGTAGAATAAAAGATTAAATACACCATTGCTTAAGAGTAACATTTATTTTATCCAACAATAACAAGAAAAGAAATCCAAAAATAAATTTATACCAAATTGGTGTTGCCAGTGAAAGCAGACATGACAGAGCTGGCGGAACAGCTGCCGATGTCCATCACAATCTTGGCGGAACTCATTCCGGCTTCAACGATGCTCGTGCCTGCGCAGACTTCTAGAGCAGCTGGTAGTGTTGCCAGGGACAAGTTGATTCTTGCAATCTGCAAATAGTGTAGATATCATTCGTACCAGTGGTTTGTAATTAAGAGAAGGCAGCGGTACCTTTGTGCTGGCGGATTAATGGCGAACATCGTGGTCGTAGAATATATTATATTAAAAAGTATTACATTAATAAATGACGGTAAATGGGTCCAGAAGGCGTGTTATGTATCACGGTTGGCATTATTTCGGTAGTCACTTTCCAGTGCATTGCTGTTTTGCCGTTACGTGATAATTATTATAATTTTAGGAAATTAGCAATGAACAACAAAGTGGCTTTCAAAATTGGATATCGCAGTTACCTTACCTGATGGCTTTGCCATCGAGATTGCGACCACTGGACCAACGAGGCACTTATATTATCCATTAGTTAATTAAGGTTTAGTACCTACTAGTTGATTTAAGTTATTTTACCTGAAGGCCGCTTTGGGACAGAAAACCGATTCCTTTCATTTCCGTTTGTATAGCTACAGTCCCTAGACAGGAGCCTATAGCCAAAATATTCCCGCTGTTCGTTGTAGTGCAATTCTTTAAGTCCGTCATAGCATTTTGGGCGAACTCAAGAGCTTCGTTGGCCATGGTGGTGAGGTTTGCGACCATTACACTGACATAGTTAATCCTATTCTCAGCGCAGTCCGTGGATTTCTTCATCGAGTCTTGGTAAAGTTGTTCGGATTCTTTGCGGTGTGACTGAAATTAAAAGTTTAGTCAGTTGTCAAGTCTTAGGAATGGGTGTGCGTGTATGAAAAGAATGACGAATGTTGAAGAAGCACGGGAGGTGTGTCATGACCGGGATATCTCGCGCTCCACACTCTCGGCCTTTATTATTTAAGTATTTGAACATTTCAGAAATTGAGAAAAAAATGTTAGGTTAGGTTACAGCGTTTCCACACGGCCACCATTTCGGTTCTGTACCGGTTTTGCCGGTTAATCGCAAATGTGTTTCTATACTGCTCACACGAGCATAGATACCTACTGTTGCGGTATCATCGGGCTAGTTTAGAGTGGGTCTAACCAAAAATCGTTACCCGCAAAACCGAACGCCCGTGTGAAAGGTGGAAGGATATAGAACTAGCACAATGCAAGTGAAAATCTAAATGCAAGCGAGAATAGGGCTAGCCAAAGCTAAGCGATGTGAAGTGATTACGAGAAAATATTTCCGTACTGAGAATAATATAGAGATAATTATGTAACGGATTATTGATGCACATAGTATGTATTTGTTTGAGTTAGATAATATAGAACAGAAACTATTGAATGGCAATTGGTAGGAGTTATCCTATTAACTAGTGGAAAGTTACATTATCTTTATCCTTAAAATGGTTATAAACTTTTGACGAACTTACCTCAATACAATTCGTCACGGCCGACCCAGCGTTGGTGAATTTTTCAGTGAAGTCAGTTATAGACTTTGTGATTCTATTTCTCAAGTTTTGAACATCATCCCTCACTTTCTCAGCGAATTGTTTTGCTTGATTTTGGATGCCCTCAGTGAAGTTACGAATAACAGACAACGCTTGCTCTGCGAGTTTACGTAAATTCTCGATTAAATCCTCAATCAGTTTACTGAAACAAACACGAAGTATTAGTAAGTACAATCTCCAACAAAAAATATTGCTCATCGATCTTAGGAAGGAAACTTCGACTTATTTCGGGTCTGTAGAGCGTTATCTCTTTCGCACCTTACCTATCTATCGTTTGTCGACCATCTTGATCAAGTGTTGCCCAATCCCGAACTATCAATGCTTACGTAAGCAGTATGCAGCAGAGATAACACTCTACAAAGTTGAAACTAGCCGATTGTCTCTTTCGTAGGCTCGATGTGCAATATTTTGGATACTGTATTCAATCTGTAAGAAGAAAGTGAAATCATCTTATCCATATCTAAACAACACTTTATTATGTGACTACCCATGAAAAGAATATCTACCCTAATGTTTTTTTAAGTTATAGAGATCTAACTGCAGACGCGTTGCCACCCTTGATGCCCAAGCTCTTACGTTCCTGAATACTGTAGCTAAAGTCCAGAATATCTTTCGGTATAGTGTTGGGTCATTCCGGCTCTAAGATCTACTACCGGATTGTTTAGAATAGATGGTGGTGTTGTCGCGTCGCGTATTAACGTCCGTAAAACCGCTTGATCTATTCTACAAGCTCAGGGCTCGACGATACGACTGTGTCATCCTCTCTCTTCAGCTTAGTTGAACGTCTCGGCCCTTACTATTGCCTAGCAAGGATTAACAATGGGATCTTACGTGGTACCACCCATGATATCGACGCTGCGACGATCACGTAATATAAGAGGATTTTCAGCTGGATTTGCAAAAGCTACACACACCTGTAACAGAAGAGGCAATGGTCAAAAAGGCAATATTCAATATACTCTATGTTAAAACTCTTCAGATACTGACTGGTTGACTGCCCGAGTGGCTGATTGACTGATGAACAACAGGCCGCCAAATTCACCGGTCGAAGAAAGCTGTAGCAATTAGTTCACCAACCAAGCATTGTCGATTAAAAACGAAGTTAGGTTATACTACTGGTTACTAGTTTATTAGTCTATACTTATATATAAAAATAAATTGCTGTTCGTTAGTCTCGCTAAAACTCGAGAACGGCTGGACCGATTTGGCTAAAATTGGTTTTGTATTATTTCTGGAAGCCCAGGGAAGATTTAAAAGGTAAGAAAATATGAAGAAATTGTAGGGGAATATTAAAAAACACAATTTCATTTTCATAATACAAATAGACCGTATAATATTATATCAAGCAATACAAAGTTCGCCGGGTCAGCTAGTTTTTAAATAAAATTTTAGAACAAGAACATATAATTTCACGTTCGTATTTTCTCGATGAAACAGGCGTTACTGGTTCTGGTTATTAGTTTCAATGTCGGAATGCGATGGCACATACACATACATAGGCACCACCGCATTACCTTATCTATCTGTCGCCAAACGATAGCATATCTAATAGAGTTGCCACGAATAATGATTTGGCCGAATAACCGAATAACGAATATGCGACTTCCCGAAGTCTCGGCCGAATACGGTCGGGCCGAATATTCGGCGGCCTATTAGGCGGCCGAATATTTATTTGAAAACTGCTTGCCTAAATCGGACGGCAGATCTATGAAAGTGGTAGTCAAACCAAGCAAACGCAAAATCATTACCAGTCCTGACGAAATTCGCTAAGATTTTGCTGTCATCGCCTGGCAGTAGTGCGTATGGTGAAAGACATTTTTTTAGGTATTATTTCTGAAGAAAAGTCCAATCGTTTACTGTTACAAATGCCGAAAATAATGTTTTTATTTATTATTACTTACCATAGCTAAATTTTAAGTATTAATATAGTTTATTTGTAATTAAAAGATCGCATTCTTCAATAATATGTGGTATTAGATTTCCATGGTTTATTATTCAGTATTCGGCCGAAAACCGAATATTTAAAAAAAGTGGCCGAATAAGCCGAATACCGAATAATGGCCGAATATTCGTGGCATCTCTAATACCTACATCAATAGTATGGATGATGACAGGTAGTTTTCCTGTTAAATTCATTATTCCTGTCAAAGTCATTATTATGTCTTATCACCATGAGTTTGGTGGGTAGTGGAGGAGGATGGGAGGCACGTGGGGGGCACTTGAGTCTAATAGAAATTCGCACTAATTTCGCTTAACAAAGTGTCTAGAAAAACTGCGGACAGACGGACAGACTTGGTGAAACGATAAAGGTTCTTTGTAGGCTATGGAACCCAAAACAAAACGTAATTCATCATCTGTGATTTCAATTGTCTCGCTATCACGGGCAGACAAACAGACAAACGGACAGCGGAATCCTAACAATCCCATTTTTACCATGGATACGAAACTCGTAAAAGTGTTATTTTCAAACGTTTAAAATAGAACTCACCAGACTGAACAGCAAAACCAATGTTATACGCAACATTTTCACAGAAAAATCTCTTAACCGTTGAATTCAACTGAAGAATCTAATGGTGTTTTCCCCAGAATTTATGGTTTTTATACACCATTATTACCAAATGTAATACGCTTATGGAACAAACAGATTTATCTTATCTTACCCAAAGGATATCAGACAAACGGAATATGCAAATATAACCGAAATAATTGCATCAAGATGAGTAAATAATGATTCTTGTTATGTTCAAAGTATTTACTCAAATAGGTGAATAACCGATCATTGTAGTCGTATTAGGTATATTTATATATTTAGATCAAAATTTAATACATTATACCGTAGAGCGTTATGCCGCTTAATGGTAGTATTCAGCACTATCGTGTTCCGGCAGGTGGTAATATACGGATCTGTTATTTCCAGCACAGACGCCTAACATTTTAAGCCTCAGGAGTGGTAACGCATCTGCACTTTGACCTTGGTCTTTGTGTAGGTAGGTCTGTAGGCTGAAATATATATACGAGTACATAAAAAAAACGTGTCAGTGTTTGTCCGCGATGAACTCATAAACTGCTTAACGGATTTTAATCAAACTTGCACACCGTGTGCAGTTTGATCCAACTGAACAAATAGGATAGCGTATCTCTCAATTTTTAGTCGCAATATTATGAACGTACCTAAATTGCACTTGTGCGAAGCCGGTAAGGGCCGCTAGTATTATTAAAAGTCTTGCACCTGACGACCCGGTTAGTCCAGCGGTGTGAGATGACCGTTTGATTCGAAGGGTCGCGGGTTCGATCCCCGCACCGGGACAAATATTTGTAGGGCCTACAGATATTTGTTTCGGGTCTGGGTGTTTGTGTATGTGTTGTTTGTGTACAACGGCACCCACGACACAGGTTTATACCTACTGTGGGGCTGTGAGAGTAAGCGGATTAAAAAAAAAAAAAAAAGTATTTTAATTTTAACCTGACGTATACCTACTCGTCAAATCACAAGAAAAATATGACAGTTGATTTTTTTTTTTTTTATGTTTCAAAAGTGGCAAACAAGCATACAGTTCACATTGATGTTAAGTGATGACTGCAGCCTATAGACACCCACACAATGACCAGAGGTAAAAATGCAGATGCGTTACCACTCCTGAGGCCTAAGGTGTTATGCCTCTGTGCCGGAAATTACAGGGCCGTACATTACCACCTGACCGGAACACGATAGTGCTGAACACTACCATTTAGCGGCAAGTATATTAGGTAATGCGGTGGTGCCTACGCCCGCGAGCTCCGTCACTGGAGCTCTACCACCAGTAAAATGTCCATTGTGTATCCGCCAATATTGGCCTCCTGATCCGTGAGTTATTAGTGATGTATGCCCTAGACGTACAAGCTGCATTGGTAAAGAATTAGCGTAGATGGAAGAAGACAATGTTCTTTGTCTGATAGGGAATTGGTCACAGAGACTTGTCACAGAGTCCTGGCTTATTTTCTATCATCAGATGGCCGGGTATCTGTGTCATGCACAGTATCGATGTAACTAGATGTCAAAAAAGCGGGTCATGCGGGATGCATCAAACGTTTTACGGGACTAAACTTCAAACAGTTCCAATGTGGGACTTTACATAGAAATGTGAAAAAAAAATTTAAATAAAAAATAAAATACGCTTACACTCACAGCCACATTAGGTGTAAACCTGTGTCGTGGGTGCCGTTGTACACATACAACACATACACAAACACCCAGACCCGAAACAAATATCTGTAGGCCATACAAATATTTGTCCCGGTACGGGGATCGAACCGCAACCCTTCGAATCAAACGGTCAACTCACACCGCTGGACCAACCGGGTCGTCTAATGTGCGACGGTTGGCAGCCAATTTTCTGATAGCAATATTGAAAACTAACATAATTTTATGGATTGTTTTATATTATTTCGCATTTACACATGCTTGTGAAATATATTTTATTTTAAAGAAAAATGGAAAGAAAAATTTGACTTCAGGCGAGACTCGAACTCGCGGCTTACTGGGAATCTAGTCCAGCCGCTCTTCCAATTGAGCTATAGATGGCGCTGCTCCTACCATAAAGCAATGCAATAAATGTGAAGGAAAGATTGGACAAATCGGGCAGGACTTCAGTAGCTCAATTGGAAGAGCGGCTGGACTAGATTCCCTGTAGGCCGCGAGTTCGAGTCTCGCCTGAAGTCAAATTTTTCTTTCCATTTTTTTTTAAATAAAATAATTTTATGGATTAAATGTTCTAGAACACGGAATAGATCTATTCTTTTTGTTTGTTTTCTAGATCCTACACATTTTTAATTAGGTATGCTACTTACCAATTTTGATGATGAACACAGTGAGTTCTTACTGCAGGCTATAAAAATAGGCATTTCAATTAAGGATTTCAATGTAGCCGCGTTGCCACTCCTGAGACTTAGCTGTCATGTCTCTGTGCTGGGAATTATAGAGTCATGCCACCTGACGGGAGCATGATAGTGCCGAACATCACCATTTGGAAGCAGGTGATGCAGATGCGTTACCAGTTCTGAGGCCTAAAGTGGGATAAGTACTATAACTCTACCTAATAACTCACCATAGGTACTACTACGCATAAAATATTTGGTCTGACCTAATTTTTGATGATGCAAACTTGCAAACATTCATCTCAAGGTCTCTGCATTAGTATAAAACACTCAGATAACAATGTCAACACGAAGTTTGGTGATAATTTTATTTATCTGGCTTCTTCTATAATTATTAAGGTTGCTCTACTTAAACGTGTCTGTATCAACCAACTGATTCAATAGGTTATCATGATTACTCTACAATATTTTTTTATGTCATGAAGGTGGCAAACAATCATGCAGTTCATATTGATATTAACTGATGACTGCAGCTTAAAGACACCTACACAAAGACCAGAGGTCAAAATGCAGATGCGTTGCTCCTGTTACCTTAGTTTGTTTTGTCTTTGTGATAGTTATTACGGAGCCATACAATACCATCTAACCGGAATACGATAGTGCTGAACACTACCCTTTGGCGGCACATGTATTAGGTAATGTGGTGGTGCCTACGCCCTCGAGCTCTGACACTGGAACTCTACCACCAGTGAATTCGAATATATGCGAAGAAATTCCAATTTCTTAAATATGTTCAGATCAAGTCCTTTACGGGGTAGGCGTGTGGCTCCAAATATCTCATACTTACACACCCCGCTTGTCTTTTTAGGGTTCCGTAGCCAAACTGTAAAAAAACGGAACCGGGTCAAAGAAGAACTCGGGTCATAAGCGAAATTGGCGGTCCGACTTCTAAGTATTCCAAAAGTGTAACGCGCATTGTTATTTGGGTTTATGAATGACATGCACTTGGCCGGTTTTTTAAATCATCCTTATTTACGTGTATAATTGTACCTACTTAATGGACTTATGCTGAGTTGTACCAAGATATTTTTGTAACATTTCACATCCTTCTCTAACTTATAGAAAACTGTTAAAGTTAGAGAGGGATGTGAAATGTTACAGTAACTGTAATCCACATGGATGTCCACAACGACCAGTCCCGAAATTATGTAATCTTCGGCGTAGGTATTAAGTATCACACTCAGTTGATAAATCTCTTTTCGATAGTTACTTTGCAGAACATTCCTATTTTAACATCACGTGTTATGATCATTTTAGGAAAACAGCAACATAGGTACCTACTTCAAAATGGTCTTCCAATTGATAGCCACACATCTGATCATCTTAAAGCAATGAAGAGAACTATGCCTGGAGTTTACCTGTGAGATCGAAGAGAATTGAAGAGATTCGCACGAGAACCAAAGTTCGACATAACCCATCGAATAGCAAAACTCAATTGGCAGTGGTCAGGGCACATAGCTCGACGAACCGACGGCCGTTGGAGAATAAGAGTTATTAAGCGAAAACCAAGCGCAGGCAGGTCCACCACGAGGTGGACCGACGACCTGGTGAACGTCGCGGGTGATCGCTGGATGAGGGCGACTCAGGATCATTCGTTGTGGCAATCTGTGGCTTGTGTCCAGCAGTAGGCGCCTGCCGGCTGAAATGTGAAATGATAAGTTACAGATTACGCCTGGAGAGCTACTTTCGTCCAGCGATTGCTCACAACATTCAACACGCTTGTTTTTTGAAACAACATTGACCCCCCCCCCGTTTTATTTTTGTAGTTGAAATAATGCTTAACCTGTCAGCTAACGAGAATAATATGACAATTAATTTCATATTGTCTGTGGCCGATATCGGTCAAATGCGGCTCAAGACATTTAATGTAGCATGCAATACATAGCATGGGCGTAGTCAGAGCAGCTGAAATCCTTCACCCCAGATAATTTCAGCTGCTCCTAAGCGAACCTAATTGAAATGGAACAAATTAGGAGATAACTACGGCCTTTCGAATAAAAACATGGGCTAATTCGTCGGCAACAGCTAGTCAAATGTCACTTCATTATAGGCGTGGTAATATAGTTGATCGATTCATGTAAATGTTGTGACCACCTACATCCAATAATTGGCTATGTCAATGCCGCGCATACATTTTCTAACCGTGTCAATGTACCATGCATGGACGCATTAAATTGGCTCGCTGAGATGACTGGCCGACATTCACTCTACGAGAATGTCACTTTGATTATTACTAGGAAATTAAATCGAGGATGCCAGACGAAGGAGATAATTAAATATGTGTATTGGTGGTTGGTGGGTACTGGTCGGGACGTGACGACCCCACCGCCCACTAGCGGTAGAATTTTCTTCCCCTGGAAGAGAATTCTTCCGCAAATGCAGTCAGTCAACCGAACAATGGCGGTCAAACCATTCCAATAGGACGGTAGTAAATATAACAACGCGGGATGGACAGCAGCGTTCCGTGTGACTGGAAGTAAAATACTGTGGGAAATCTTGGGCCCCTTATGGACAGAAGAAGAAGTAACTACGAGGAAAAGAAAAATACGGAAAATCAAGGGATCAAAAATAGAGAGATCTCGTGGCCGACCGAACATCAAGTAGGTAAGTCGTTAACTCGGCCATGTTGAAAGAATGGGTGATTACTGAATAGCCGTTCGGCGAGTACTTGAAGCGATCGAGTGGTTTCTACTGGTCGGCCATCTCAAGTATCTTTGGAGATACCTATAAAATTGGAAAAGATCTGCGCGAGCTCCATGCCGAAGCCTGACTTAGGTCTCAGGGGTGGCAACGCAGAATCATCAAATGCAGATCATTTTGACCTCTGTTTTTTTGTGTAATTGTCTATAGGCTGCAGTCATCACTTAACATCCATGTGAACTGTATGCTTGTTTGCCACCTTCGTTACATAGAAAAACTTCAATTAAATTTACATGCCTGACAAAAACATAATGGCAAATTTCTTATGAAAATATTGCTATATTAATTTCTAAGGTGCTTTAATACGTTTAGATACTTTTGTAAAACTTAATAAATAGGTACACGTTTTTGAGTTTTTCAAGTGCCTGCTACCCTACAATGAAATTTAGTATCTATTACTCCATGTTGCTAGAAAATTCCGCACCATCTTGTTTTGTCATAATTCACAATTAGGTACGTAGAAAGTAGATATGTTTATTTCCCTAAATATGAATATATATACGGTATACGGGTACGGGGCATACGATATGAATAGTAGGGTAAGTACTGCCAATTACACACCGACTAAGTTTTTTTATTGTAATGAAGGTGGCAAACAAGCAAGCAGTTCACATGGATGTTAAGTGATGACTGCAGTCTATAGACACCCACACAAAAACCAGAGGTCAAAAAGCAGATGCGTTGCCACCCTCTCGTCGTGCGTTGTCTCTATGATACTCTCTCACGGGGCCGTTCTTTCAGTTACGCCAATGAAAATGATAAAAAAAATAAACTTTGCGGTGGTTACCTACTTATGTATTTCCATCAGGTAAATAAAAATTAAATTGGTCGCATGTTGTCGAATATCCTCTACACAGAGCACTGAACCCATTGTAAAGGCCACGCATGTGCTAAGTACAGGACAAATTCGGTCAATGACAAGCCCTATTTACAAATTTTATACAACAATTTGACTTCGATATTAATGTCCATATCTATACTTAAAAAAATCTGTAGAAGTGTAAATTCTGTACATTAAAAATATTGAAAAAATAAATACCAGGGGATGTTATTAGATCGATACCGAACACAAATATGTGATAAGAAAATTTTTTTGTCTGTCTGTCTGTCTGTCTGTTTGTTCAAGCATCACATAAAAACTACCGGACCGATTACAATGAAACTTGGTATGATTATACTTTTACCTTTGGCGCACAACACTGGGTACTTTTTATCCCGGCAAAATGTCTGTTGGTCTGTGTGTTTTTGTACGCTAATATCAGAAACGGTTTATTCGATTTGCAGTTTTAACTAATATATTGTGGTAAGTTTCACTTTACATTTACTGTTTGTTTCATGTGAATCGGTTCAGAAATAAAAAAGTAATGTTAATTTAAAGAATCGTATTGAATATTATTAATTAAGCTATTCTGTATCTTAGTTCTATCTTTTAGGGAGTTTCGTACCTAATAGGTGAAAGCGGACCCTACGAATGACTAATCCTCCGCTGTCTGTTTGTCTGTCCGTCCGTTCATCTGTCTGTCACCAGGCTGTATCTCATAAATAGTGATAGCTAGAAAGCTAACATTTTCACAAATTATGTATTTCTGTTACCGCTATAATGTAGACGCTGAACATTTTCACAGAATTTTTAGGTCTTATGTTGTATTGTATGTAGCTTCCATTATAATACATACAAATAAATAAAATTGGAGTGTCTGTTTGTAATATTAAAATAACAGCTTTTTACTAAACGCATATGTATGTATACCGTACCGTTTTGGTATATGTACCGTACATATACCAAAACAACATTTTTTACAATTTTTGTCTGTCTGTTTGGCGGGGCTAATCTTGGGAACGACTTGACCGATTTTGACGGGACTTTCACTGGCAGATAGCTGATGTGATTAGGAGTAACTTTTATTTCCATACAACCATACATACATAACTACATTTTTTTTATGTAATGGAAGTGGCAAACAAGCATGCAGTTCACATTGATGTTAAGTGATGACTGCAGCCTATAGACACCCACACAAAGACCAAGGTCAAAATGCAAATGCGTTACCACTCCTGAGGCCTAAGGTGTTATGCCTCTGTGCCGGAAATTACAGGGCCGTACATTACCACCTGACCGGAACACGATAGCGCTGAACACTACCATTTAGCGGCAAGTAGGTAAATCAGGAAATGCGGTGGTGCCTACGCCCGCGAGCTCCGTCACTGGAGCTCTACCACCAGTAAAACACATAGATACAAATACATAGAATTTGAGTGTCTCCAATTTTGACGGGACTTTCACTGGCAGGTAGCTGATGTAATAAGGAGTAACTTACGCTACTTTTATACTGGCTGCGCCCACGACTTCGTCCGGGTAGATACTGAACAATCACATTTTTTCTCACGTAGACGAAGTCGCGGGCACAGCTAGTTCAACAATAATAATATGACAATTTTATTGTTATCAGTCACGGTATTGACTTGCGATCGCAAGGCGACCGTAATTAACCAAATCATATTGAGCTTTGTTTGTTTTGTTATCAACTTGAACATGGATAGGTATTGTATTTTTCAAATAAATTATGTATAGTACGTTGAATTTTTTTTTAATGTAATGGAAGTGGCAAACAAGCATGCAGTTCACATTGATGTTAAGTGATGACTGCAGCCTATAGACACCCACACAAAGACCAAGATCAAAATGCAGAAGCGTTAACACTCCTGAGGCCTGAGGTGTTGTACCGAAAATTACAGAGCCGTACATTACCACCTGACCGGAACACGATAGTGCTGAACACTACCATTTAGCGGCAAGTATATTAGGTAATGCGGTGGTGCCTACGCCCGCGAGCTCAATCACAATAGTTAATAAAGACACAGACAGACCATCACCATTACAATTTTTTATTTTTATAACACTAATTTATTTTACGTAACCGGCGAGTCGTGGGTGTTTGTATGATTGAATGCATGCATTTACCTCTGCCTACCCCTTCGGGGATTACAGGCGTGAAGTTACGTAATTTATTTTAAAACATATTAAATATTTTTTTATATATATAAGTATAAAAACAAATATATATAAAAAAATAAAAAAATAGCTTGCTGCCGGCAGCGGGAACAGGACCCAAGGTACCGGTGGTTAGGGACGCAGAGAAAGGAACCTCCTCACTATTCGTGCCGTGTCGAGGAGTACAGCCTTCTGCATCGAGCCCTTGACCCAGCCGCCCAACGCGAGTCTCTTAAGGTGTTGGTCAAGACTCTTAGCGATAAGGCCATTGACCGAAACGACTATCGGTACAATGATCGCGGCATCCACATGCCACATGCCGACAATCTCGTGAGCTAGATCCAGATAAATTTAATTCTTTATCCTTCTCAGCCTTCACGAGATTCTCGTCATGAGGAATGGTGATGTCGATGATCACTGCACGGCGTTCCGTTCGATCTACCAACACTACATCAGGCTTGTTAGCAACTATAGTCCGATCAATGATGATAGATCGATCCCAGTACAGTGTGATACTACCATTCTCGAGAACTGGGTCGGGCACATGCCTGTAGCATGGCACTTCCTCGGCCACTAGACCATATTTCAAAGCAAGTTGCTGGTGTATGATCCTGGCCACTTGGTTGTGTCTATGCAAATATTCACCATTAGCTAGACTCGAACAGCCGGACACTATATGTCTGAGAGATTCACCGGGACGGTGGCACGCCCGACATATGTCAGCCGTACCGTCTCTCAGAATATACTTCCGGTAGTTATTAGTCATAACTACTTCGTCCATAATTGCAATGACAAAACCTTCAGTTTCCCCGAAGTGGTCACCAAATCGCAACCAGGATAATGATATTTATTATTATTAAAAATAAAATAAATCTTTATACAGGTACCTATAGAAACGAGAGTGTCTTCTTATACTGGTCCACCTAACCACTTGTTCAAATGTTCCACACATGGTACTCTGTTGACTGTTGGCGGAATTTTAATTTAATTAACCACTATGATAAGGCTATCAACATTTTTTTGTTACTAATGAAATTAATAATAGGTACATGGCACATTTCTGCCTCTTTCAACAAAATTGTACTTTACCTTGCAGGCTCCCGTTTAGTTGCGTATGTGTATGTTTCTATGGGTGTGTACACACGACCATCTTTTGCGGTATTGTCGCACCCGGTGATACATTAAAAAATCAATAGCTAGGTACTACCGTCAGAAAACAATGCCCAAATGAGTATTTTTTTAGGTCGCGCTTTGTATAGGCGGCCTGTCTCGAGACGGCACTAGTCTACTTCACCGGGCAATCGGCAAGCGCATAGGGCGCTCCAGCCTAAATAAAAGTTAGCGCAACTGCCTAAGGGTGACCCATGCGGGTGCGTGCCTCGGCTTAGGACGTTGCGGAGGGACATATGAGACATATGCGATTATGGGCGGTGCAACTTTCGCTCTATTCCATTCGGTTGGCGATAACCTATGGTGTCCAAGTGAAGGGAGTCCTGACAATTTAAGTTTTAACATATGACGCACCTATTCTAGGATGAATGCATTTGCCTCAGGGATTCTGGTTATACCTACAGATTACGCATCCAATGAACATATCTGACCAATTTTGTTTCATTTTACATGTGAAAATGAACAATGACTAAACTTGAATCATTGAAAAAAGCAAGGAAGTTTACGAATATAATTTTCAATAACAACAAAACAGACAACTGATTTGAAATTCAGTGATGGTCACGGTTTTAAGCGTGATCATAAAGACTAACAGCTGTAACGAAATAATTTGTCACGATAAGCATTGATTTCATTACTTACCTATAATGTTGACAAAAGATGGAGTTTTGTGAAATATGCTAAATAACTCATGAACTACACAAAAGTTCTATACGGCGCCGCGCCGCTATGTTAACAATGTCGGTAACGGATAATATTCAGTAGGAGCTAGGGTTGCCACTTGCTAAAACCAAAAAAGCAAGTCTCTGCGCTCAATATCTCATGAACTACACAAAAGTTCTATGCGGCGCCGCGCTGCAGTGTTAACACCGTCGGTAACAGATGGTATTCAGTTGAAGCTATGGTTGCAACCTACTAAAACAAAAAAGCTAGTCTCTGTGCTGAATCATACCGGACTATTTGTCCAAAACTCTGGCGCCGGGATGTGACGATCCCCCACCACCCACGAGTGGAAGAATTATCTTAGAGCGGAAGAAAATTCTACCACTAGTGCACTCAGTCAACCGAAGAATGGCGGTCAAACCATTTCAATAGGATGGTAGTAAATATAATAACGTGGGATGGACAGTAGCGTCTCGCGATAAAACTACCGTCACTGCGATCGCCAATCCGCCTGCCAAGCGGGCGATTATGGCATATTCTCCCTTAATGACATGACACACAACACTGTTGTAAGCATCTTTAGGGAAGGCTTGGTCCAGCGTTGGACGTCTTTCGGCTGGAGTGATGATGATGATAATGATTTGTCCTAAAAAATCGTCATCTATACATCTATACAAATAAATAAAATTGGAGTGTCTGTTTGTTATATTAAAATAACCGCTTTTTATTAAATTCATATGTATGTACACGGTACATATACCAAAACAACATTTTTTGTCTGTCTGTCTAGAAGAAATCTAATCTAATCGAATAATTATATTAGATAAGATAAGAAAAGATTAGACAAGATTGTATCAGATTAGATTATTTTATATGAAATTAGATTATATTACAAGATAAGATAAGATTAGATGAGATGAAATTAAAAAACACTAATCTTTTCTTTAGACACAACTCGAAAAAAAAGGATACATTTGATTAGACGAGATAAGATGAGCTCAGATTTGATGAGACGAGTTAAGATGAGACGAGTTGAGATGAGAAGAGTTTAGATGAGACGGATTTAGAGGAAACTATTATAAATGGAATGAGTTTAGATGGAATGAAGTTAGATGGGATGAGTTTAGATGGAATGAGTTTAGATGGGATGTATTTAGATGGCATGTGTTTTGGCAAGATTAGTTTAGACACGATTAGTTAAGATTAGTTTGGATTAGATGGGAAAAGAAGATTGGATTTGATTGGATTGAATAAGATTTAATTAGATAAGGTAAGTATTTATTAGATTCTTTTAAATAAAATCAATTAAGATTAGATGAGATGAGATTAGATAAAACGATAAGACAGGATAAGTTAATATTAAATTGAATTAAACTGCATTAAATTAAATAGATAAGATTTAATTTAAATGATAAGATGATAAGACAAGACACTTTTAGATTAGACTAAATTTGATTAGATTTAATTAAACAAGATTGCATTAAAATTAGACGACTAGATGAGCTCAGATTAGATTAAATGAGATGCGATTAAATTAGATTAGATGCGATTAAATTAGATTAGATTGGATGAGATTTGTAATTGGATTGAAATAAGGTGAGACCGATAGATGAGATGAGTTTGGATAGGATTAGATCTAGTAAGATATGATAATCCCAGACGGAATAATATAAGACGACATTAGTAGTGTAGTGTAATATTCCGAAACCTCATCTAATGGTGAGATGAAATGAGAAAAGGTTGTATACGATTAGTTGAGACGAAGAATTATGGTTTTAGAAGAGATGGGTTTAGATGAGATGGGTTTAAATGAGATTAGTTATGATGATATTGGTTTAGATTAGATTAGTTTAAATGAGATTAATTTATGAGATTAGTTTAGATGGAATGAGTTTAGATGAGATGAGTTAAGATTGACGATTAGTTAAGATTAGTATGGATGAGATGGGATAAGGTTGGATTTGATTGGGTTGAATAAGATTTAATTAGATAAGATTAAATAAGATAAGGTAAGTTAATATAAAATTAATTTAGATTAGATGAGATCAGATAAGATAAGATTGGATAAGACAGGATTAGAATATTTCCACCCCCCTCCCCCGAGGATTTCCGCTTAGTCGTGGAGGGGGGGCTCAGTACCCGGTGGTTGTCCCCACACTGGCGAAGCCAAGAGGAACCCAGAGAAGGGGCGGCGTTTGGCGTGGCTTTGTGGCTTTGCTCGCCACTCGCTGCTGTGGAGTGTGTTTAGATGAGATGAGTTTGAATGAGATTAGATTATTTAGATGAGATAATGTTAGATGAGATTATTTTAGATGAGATTATTATAGATGAGATTATTTTAGATGAGATTATTTTAGATGAGATTATTTTAGATGAGATTATTTTAGATGAGATTATTTTAGATGAGATTATTTTAGATGAGATTATATAAGATGAGATTTTTAGATGAGTTTAGTTTGGATTAGATTAGTTTATATGAGATTAGATTGGATAGGATTGTATTAGATTAGTTTGTATTTGATTATAATAATGTAAGTTAGATTAAGATTGCTTAGATAAGACTGTATGAGATTAGATGAGATGAGATTGGATGAGATTAAATTAGATAAGATTGGATGAGATTAGATGAGACGGAAATGGTTAGATTAAGTGAGATTAGACGAGATAAGGTGTAATCAAATTTGAATACATTAGATTAGATTATATATTATTCTAGATTAATTGGAAGATGATGAGAGACTGGCGAAGAGCTTTGAGACTAACATCAAACTCTATTGGAAAAGAGTCTAGAAGCTCTTCTCCAGTTTCTGGAATGAATAGAATAAAATCTAAGTTGGGTGACATTCTTGAGAACACACAAGATGTGTTAAAACATTGGAGGAATTTTGGGGAAATGTATGATTATGCTCACAACACTGACGCCGGAGTTGCTGACTTGACGGTGCAGGCTTGTGAGGATATAGCAATAGATGAAGTTGTATGAGCGATATGAAGTTTGAAATGTGGTAAGGCTGCGTATATTGATCAGGTTTCAGCCGAAATGATAAAATATGGTGGTGTTGCCCTTTGGGATTCTTTCTGTGTGTTGTGCAACATTTGCTTTAGATCCGGAAAAATCCGGAATCCATCTAAATTGAATTGATTGAAATTAAATTGAATTGAAATAAATTTAATTTCATAAATGCGAAATAAATAAAATAAATGTTTCAATATTATAAATGCGAAAGTTTGTATGATTGTTTGTTTGTCTGAAATAGAATAGACTAGACCAGTAGAGAAAAGAATAGACCAGTATTTAAAATAATATATCCTTGTAAATAAAAATTAGGCTCTGGGCGTTTCGGCTCCAATTGGTTCAAATATTGTAATTGTTTGGAAGATTATTTTATTTGGACCGTTTATGAAACTTCGCATAAGCAGCAGAAGCGTCGTTTTATACTGGTGGTAGAGCTCCAGTGACGGAGCTTTCGTGTTCCGGTCAGGTGGTAATGTACGGCTCTGTAATTTTCGGCACAGAGGTATAACACCTTAGGCCTCAGGAGTGGTAACACATCTGTATTTTGACCTTGGTCTTTGTGTAGGTGTCTACAGGCTGCAGTCATCACTTAACATCAATGTGAACTGCGTGCTTGTTTGCCTACATTACATAAACAAAAAAGAACGTAGGTATATTACTTGGAAGACGGGATGGCACAAAAGTGTTAATAGATCTCATACATTATCATTTGATCTAAATACGAGAACTACGACTTTACTTTCGAGCAAAGTATGCTTCGAAGTGTCAAAACCCATACATTTATAACAGTTCTAAGCATACTTTGCTCAAAGTAAAGTCGTAGTGCGGTCTGTGAATCTCGCCTTTAGAGTCAGATTCACAGACCGCACTACTTTGATCAAAGTACGCTTTAAACTGTCAAAATTCATACATTTCATACTGCAGGTACTTACAGTTCTAAGAAAACGTAGTTTGCACAAAGTAAAGTCGTAGTGCGATCTGTGAATCTCACACTTGGCGGTAAGTTATTGTAATGCGGTCCCTTCAATTAGAGCTTCACTGGAGCACTAGCAACAGTAGAATCCACCTCAAAATACACAATATTGTGGACAGACAAGTGATTTAGCAATTGCCTACTCATTCTAGTCACGCATGCGCCTCCTTACAAAATTCTACGTGAATTGAGTAAGATTGGATTTCATAAAAAAATATTTTCTAACTTACACCTATGCGCGTAATACAATTATGATCGTTGTTTACTTGCCAGATAAAGTACCGATTTTGAATGGCTGTGCAATTAAATTGGCTGTTAATGATGCTTTGTATACGGATACTATCTATCAGAGAACTCACCGCTTGGCCGGTGGCCCGTGTTGCTCTATGTTTTGCCCTAACTTTGAAAGAAAAAAAAATTAACTAATGGTATTACGGAATGGACAAGTTCCGCGTTGGTCCCGCACCTTGTACCTACAAATATTTATTTTATGTAGTTTTTGTATAATATCAATAAATTTAATATGTCACCATATTGTTACTGTGACGTTCTTGTTTTTGTAATATGCTTACAACAATTGATTGAAGATATAATAAACGATTTGAAAAGCTCAATATGATGCTTCTTCTCTCAATATAGCGTACAAGGCGCGGCGGGCAAAAGCGCCATACATTTTGGAACGTCTCCTTTCATCTTACAAATGACTGAAATTAGGCGCAGATAAGTGGTGTAAACGAAGTCACGGGTTTGCACGATACCTAGCAAAAAGTCAAGGTGTCTGTCCCAATCTTAACCCGGTCTAACCTTGTGACATAGCATAGCATTACATCACTCCAAGCTAACAAACAACGTCCCGTTCAGTCACATGCTCTAAGTCATGTGACTTGTTAGGGTCATCACATATTAGGCATACCAGCAGTCGCAAGTCGCAACAAATGATCACAACCAATTGTAAGTGACCATTAAAATAAATACCTGTTGTGTTATCAAATATTTATCACCTATGAATAGGCTACAGTCCTTGTTTAATTTAATAGTCGTAGCAAACAAGCATGCAGTTCACATTGATGTAAAGTGAAGCATGCAGCCTATAGACGTTTACACAAAGACCAGATATCAAAACGATGCGTTGCCGATGATAAATGCCGTTGTTGGTGGCAGATAGATCAGGTAACGCGTCGGTCCCTACAACCTCGTGCTCCGACACTAAAACTCTACCACCAGACTCACTAATCATAATTAAATTGAAGCGAATGTTTAGGTACCTATTCAAAGTTTAAAAAATCAAAAGCAATCATTGATTGGATTATGAATATGACTTCATTGCAAGACCAGTTGTGATCAGTAAGATCCATCATTTGCAGTTATGTAAAACTCAATGATGTTATATAAAACCCAATACAACATATTTCGGATACTGCTGCCACTAGATAGCTCAATTTCAAACGTAACGGTGTCTTTTTATACGATTACTTATAGAAGCTTACCTTTACTGATGGCAGAGTTCCAGTGCACGAGCTCGAGGGCATAGGCACCACCGCATTACCTAATTTATCAACCGCTAGATGGTAGTGTTCAGGGGAGTGAGTGCAATTTTCGCTTCTATGTAATGATAGTGGCAAACAGGCACGCAGTTCAACTACAGTAACAACTGCAGCCTGTAGACATCTACACAAAAACCAGAGGTCAATATGCAGATGCGTTACCATCCCTGAGACCTTAGTTGCCTTACCATAATTATAGTTATTATGTAGTCATATATTACCATCTCACTGGAACACGATAGCACTGGTCACTACCTTGAGCTCCGTCACTGGAGCTATACCTCCAGTAAAATATACTCATTTTCAATTCCCCAGCGATTTAAATATTATGTTTGTAACGGGCCTAACTACATTGACCTCTCAACCCCTTTTATCTTTGATCGTCAAAGGATGCGCAAGCGTCGTTATTGTTAAATTACAGCGAGGGTTATGAAGGAAAAGTGGGCACGGTTGACATTGGATTTGTTTAGTTTTGCGTATTATGTTTATGAATTTATTTATTGCATGAAATAAGGTGAATTTTCACAAGTATACAGGTACAGGGTAGGTAAAAAAAAAAAAAACTTGTGGCTTTTTTGTATATCAACGTGGTAGAGAGAGCTTTAGTAATAGCTCTAGTAACGGAAATCAATTTTATAGGAACCACCGTATTAGGTACCCAATCTATTTGCCACTAAATATGTTCCAATCAGGAGATAGTGTACCTACGATTCAATTATTTTCGACTTAGAAATATGCATTTATGGCTCTAAAAGGCTAACGCAACTACGTTAAAGTCTCCGGTTTTATTTAGTAGTGTCAGAGAATATGTAACTCAGTTCATTGCGGACTGTATGCTTAATTGTCACATCATAACATGAAAAACATTAGGATGAGTAATTCATTATCATAAGGACAGGGGAAAAAAATGAACGGTCACCACCTGTCAGTTTAAAGTGTGTCTATTTTTACCGAGCCATATAAATTACCAGGGTAAATAACCATCAAACTAAATTAGTCGATCAAGTAAATAAAACGGTGGTTGTGTCTCGCGCGCTACCAGCAATTAATAAAAACACACCTTAATTGTAGGTACGCCTTTTCTTAAAGTGATATCACTGAAAATTGTAGCTGTAGTGCAACAAGTAATTAAGTTTTTATCGTCTAAAATAGTGAAAATTAACTTAATGTTGCTATGCTATTATTACTTTACGCTATTTTGTGCTAAGTATTATTAGTCTAGAAATCCGAATCGTGATGCTCCGAAACCGTTAAAGCATTAGTTACTTCATTATAAAATAGAATAGACATAGTACTCGATCTATTTAGTGATGGTAGGTCTTAGGGTGAAATTTACAGACCGGTTACGTATTTTCAGCAAAGTGACTGCCTCGGTAGCCTAATGGTACGCTGTAACGGTAAAAATACTCTGAGGTCCTGGGTTCGATTCCCAGGTAAGGGGTTAACAGAGACAATGGTGTAAAGTCCTTTATCTCTGGTCATATTGGGATTTTTCCATTTTCTGGAAATTTCCCAGTACCTCGAAGTTTGGTACTGTGCATGGAGATGTCAACAGGCTCGCCACCTGTTACATGGGCCAAAACGTAATCGGCGAATCGTGGGTGTTTGCATGTATGCTTGAATGCATGCATTTACCTCTGCCTACCCCTTCAGGGATTATAGGCGTGAAGTTACGTTACGTTACGTTTAGAACTATCAAAACTCATACTTTACTGACAGTTCTAAGCATATTTGCTGAAAGTAAAGTCGTAGTGCGGTCTGTGAATCTCACCATTAGTCTACCTGGGCCTCTGAAAATCATCAATGTTCATGCATTTTATATCTGTTTAGCCATTCGCTAATTCGCCATGATTATGTATTATAAGTAAATTTATGGTGGATGTCGGTCAAATTTACTGTGAATTGGGCTATTTTGCATACAGACGTTCATTTTCATGGCTCTGACTCGGTTGGGCGTGTTTTGTTATTCTTGAATATAGTAGGTGAGTATGTGTATTTACCTCAGCCTACTTACTCAAAGAATACAGACGTTTGCGTAGTATTATTTTCAACACAAAGTTAACAATGCGGAAACTTAGATAAAGTCCAATTTTCGCTTCACATTTTTTTTAAACTTCGCATCAATTTTTGAGTGAATGCAGTCACGAAGCTATTAACTATTACGTTGCACAAGTTGCATAATCAATTTATTTGTCGTAGTCTACTATTAACTTCAGACTAACTAATTGGATTTTTATTATTTAATAGCAAGTCTAACTGAAAATTTTGATCTTTATGCTGGGTTGCATCATTTTACTTTAACAAATTTGTAAAGTACCGGTTAAGTTAAAAAAATGAGTTGCACCATTTGCAAATTGTTAAATGACGTCATAACTTTAACTGCCAACCGTATCATGCCGAGCTGCGAATTGGCGACAGCAAAGGGCTGTCAGCCTGAATAAATTACAACTTACCTACTGCCTAAGGGAGGCCCCTGAGTGTCCGATACTCGGCTTAGGACGTTGCAGGGAGACACATAAGACATATGCGATTGGGGGATTGCTGTGGAGATTAGACATATGCGATTAGTAGTGTCGCCCTAGTCGTCGGTCGGTGATGTCCTGTCCTGGTTAGATTTTAATGTAAATATGACTCTTTGGCGATTATAGGAACAGAACTTACCGCCTTAGATCTTAAATATATCATTGTGATGTTTTAAGTACAATGTATTTTTTATTCTATTCCAGTTCCAATGCGGTGAATCACCTTTACTGTAATTATTAGCATCTCGTATAACTTGTAAGTGAGCATAGTGTTAATTATTATTTAAATGGGTTACGAAATGTACTCACATAAGTTAATTTAATACCCATTTTGGTACATTGTATATAAGCATGATATGTGTCTTTCTATATTTACTAAATTAATTTATCCGCTTAGGTGGGTTTTTTGTACATCAATGGCTTAGGTATAATAATTTCTATACAGTTGTTTTAGTTGGTTTGATTAATTAAAAAAAAAAACCGCTCATGTGCGTGTCGGGCCACGCACAGTGTAGGGTTCCGTAGTTACAAAGTAAGAGATGTAATGAAAAAAATAAATAAGTATTTCCTATGGAGTTGTTCGAAATTTTGGAGTAAAATACATTTGGTCGACTATTACTCGCAAACTTAGGTGTGATAGTATTCTTTTTAATTTCACTATAGTATATGGCTGCTATTGCCGTATCGTTTGAATTTGTTACAATAAGCGTTTAGTCGGTAGGGGGGGGGGGGGGGGTACGGCGGGGGACACTTGACTCTAACGAAAATTGGCCCTTTAAAGCTATTAAGCTTTAAAGGGCCAAGGGGCTTTAAAGGCAAGGGGCTTTAAAGGCTTTAATTTTCGTTAAAGTCACGAGCCGTTACCTGAATTGAAAAACGATGTTAGCACACTCCTAACATTTTTAAAAGATCTATCCAACGATATCCCACTCTGTATAGAAAACGAATAATGAAAAAAATATCCGCACGTAAAAATACCCTAAATCAAAAAAAATTACATGTTCTTATTCTACCACTTTATCGGCGTAGTAAAGATGTATACTTGTGCCAAATTTCAAGTCGCTGGTACTAATAGTTTTTGCGCTAAACCGAGGACGGACAGACAGACAGACAGGCGGACATGGCGAAACTATAAGGGTTCCTTGTTTACTACGGAACCCTAAAAATGCGGTTGTAATTGATAATCGCCGTAGGTCGCAGAAGAAAAGTCTGCGGTCAAGTACAGATATACATAAATTACTAGAAGTACAAATATTTGCCATAATGTAGTAGTAGTGAACTACTATGACTATAAATGTAAAATATGGGTTATTTTACAAGCAAAATTACCTACGTATCTTGCATTCTATAGGTAAATAACAAAAGAGCAACACGGACCACCGGCCGTGGCGGACCGGAGGGGAGTAGCCATAGGCAGGCTTTCCCCTCTTTCAAAGTGCAAGCAGAAGTGTGACTATGCCTGTAGCCGAGATGTTTAAATGTGTGAGTGAAATCGTTTCTGTATTTTGTTAAAGTCAAGGTGTGAGTTTCGTATTATTAGACAATTTTTGTTGTGTGTGTCACACAAATTTTCCACCGCAAAAAAATACATAAAATTACTGACTACATATGTGCCTATATGTCGGTACCTACGGTTTATCGGATAATTTGTAGTTTTTTTTTTTTTTTTTTAATGTTTTAAAAGTGGCAAACAAGCATACAGTTCACATTGATGTTAAGTGATGACTGCAGCCTATAGACACCCACACAATGACCAGAGGTAAAAATGCAGATGCGTTACCACTCCTAAGGCCTAAGGTGTTACGCCTCTGTGCCGGAAATTACAGGGCCGTACATTACCACCTGACCGGAACACGATAGTGCTGAACACTACCATTTAGCGGCAAGTATATTAGGTAATGCGGTGGTGCCTACGCCCGCGAGCTCCGTCACTGGAGCTCTACCACCAGTAATGTGGTGGTATAACCAGTTTAGCTACAAAGGCACCTTACGCGGTGGTGATAAATTCTATATTTGATTGATTTTGGATACATGGAGAGTGCCCTGGTTGTACGTGTTACGTCCTTTTGTTACTTTTATACACATTAAAAAACAAACAAGTACCTACCTATTCTGTCGGAAATACTTTTTTTTAAAAACTTCAATTTGATTAATGATAGTATTCACATCACATTTCTTTGGTTGCGGACATGTTCATTAACTGGGATTCTTATGTAAGCAACAAAAGAAGAAGGTCACCGACGTGTATGCGTAAGTTTTTTTTGCACAAGCTTGTTACTAAAAATTTGTATGAGAACTATGGATAATATTGGCGAATATATTAGAAGCATAAGAAAATGTATGCAACAAGGTGATTCCCGCGATTTTGTAAGCATGATCTTTGTTTTAAGAGCAAAGAGTAGGTATTTCTTTGTATATGAATCCTGAAAAAGACCTTATCTTAGTTACTTTAGGATTTATAAATAATACCTACTTAGTTAGGATTTTAGCATAAAAGTATATGACGATAGAACATCTGGTTGGGAAAGTGGAGGGTCGGTACATGTCCTATAAAAGCGATTGAAGGCTTAAAACTAAGACCAATAAGTACATCATATTCGTTTGCGTAATTTGCAGAGGCAAGACAACTTAGGCTTCAGGGGTAGCGATGCATTCGCATTATAAGCCTTTGGTTTTTATGTAGATGTCTACGGGCTGCAGCCGTGGATTGTGGGTGACTACCCACAATCCGTTACCTATCCGCTCGTGTAAATATCTAAACTAATATTATAAAGAGGTAATATTTTTTTGTTTGTTTGTTTGTAATGAATAGGCTCAATAACTACTGGACCGATTTTAAAAATTCTTTCACTATTCGAAAGCTACATTATCCACGGGTAACATACGCTATATTTTATTTTGGAAAAAATAAGGTTCCGTAAGTTGGGTTTTTCAGACACAAGGTGTAAAAAATCAACCAGAAAAGTTACTTATTTTGCGTTTACGCTGCCTAAACTACAAAAGATATCGAGGAAGACTTTAGGCTTTATCTATGTATAATCATCACGCTAAGACGAATAGGAGAGGGTAGGCAACATTGCACCGCGCGAAGCCGGGGCGGGCCGCTAGTCTAATATAATTTTAAAGCGAATACGAGAAGAAACCTTCACGCCAAGTCTCGTACGGGTGCTTCGATGTTTTCTAAAGTTTTCTAGTGCTTTTCTATGTGGTATATATATGGTTATGAGCACTTTTTAAGCAATACAGGCTTTTCTTGTTTATAAAAAATATATGAAGAAGCCGCGGTTCTATTAAAAAACGATAGGTACCACACGGATCTATAAATAATGATACGGTTTTTAGGCTAGGCTTGAACAAGGCTCTCGGGCCCCCTGTCGTGATCATTGGCAAGCCAGCTTGAAAAGCGTCTTATTAGAAGATTAATTAAATTGAAATTACGTATCGCAAACAAGTTCAATGACCCAAACTGAGCATCTTCAGACAAGCAGATTGATAGGTTGTAAATAACATATTATGGTACCTGATTGATGTATTTTGATAAGCACATTTTAAAATGTATGTACCTACCTAGATAATAATTTGGTTTTTAAGTTTAAACTCTATATATTTTATAATTGTGTCCATATTTAGTTGATCTACGAATATTTTTTTTATGTATTCCAATCGACATACAATTACTATGGTGATTATTTTCAATACAAGTTCTTACTAAATTTATATTTTGCTAATGTTTTTTAAGTTTTAACTGACAACCGTGCTACATGTAAATTCCATGAAAATATGTTTTGAAAAGTCGCATTCTGTTTTGAAAGTTAGTCAACTCAACCACTACCTACACCTACACTTTCATATTTTTATTTTATGTGTAAGTTAATTAAAAAAACTGCCGCGGTAGTCTAGGGGTAGCAGGCCACTACTACTACGCTGAAGTCCTGGGTTCAATGCCCTATATCAGAGATAATGGTGTAAAGTACTTTATCTCTGGTTCTATTGGGATTTTTCCATTTTCTGGAAATTTCCCAGTACCTCGAAGTTTGGTAATGTGCCCGGCGACTGTTGACATGTTCACTTCCTCATTAAATTACCCTATTGGTTAGATTTCCAGTATCTGCGGCTTCAACAGATAGTAGAATACCTCGTAGGTTTCTTCAATGTAGGTACATGTTAACACAAACTGAAGGCACAAATACGTCAACACAGTCCGGTCAGACAGATTTTCTTTACTGTGAACCTGTAGGTTGTAGAATGCGCTTTCCGTGTCTTTAGCCGTAAAAAAATAGAATATTTTTTAAAATACATATCTCAAAACTATTTAGGAACCTATTTTAAAATTATAAAATAAAGGTTGAGATCCTAACAACTAGAGTTCGTTTTATTTGATATACTTACCTACTTATCACACAATGTAATTTGCTAATGTTCTTTGTAACTATCTAATTCATCCCCTAAGTGCCTTCCTAGGTATACAAAAATTATTTATTTACTTTACACGTGTATACCTATTTGGTGACAAATTCAATCAACGCACTGCTTTCGGCGCAAATGGCTGTGACAGACAGACAGACACATAGATGCACGAGTGATTTTATAAGTGCTTCATTTTTCTTTTGAGGTACGGAACCCTACAAATGAAGTAAGTACCTACCTATGTCAAAAGTGACGTGAAATTTGTCTTCAAGCATAACTTAAATCGTGTCGGATTCCTTGATGCTGCAAATGCCTATTTGTCAATGGTAACTTTCTACAAGAAGACCTATCTCCTTGTCAGTCTTTTGATATAAAAAAAGACATCGACGACACAACGCAGCTTAGTTTTATCGTCGATGAAAAAAAAAAGATTTTAGTCCATAGATAAAGGCATAATAGCGCACTCGTGACTTCCTTTCGCGCTCTTATTATTTCAATTATACATTCGCGATCATATATTTTGTGTATCGTACATTACCGTGAAACGTAGCTGCTGCTTGTATTTCTTGCTCTCAAAGCATCAATGGAATAAGACCACTCGAGACAATAGTGCAATCCTATCCTAGTGATTTTGGGTAAAACAATCTGCACTTGCACTTTCGTTTCAAATAGAAAGTTTCGTTGCGATTCCGTGTATAGCAGATATAACTTGAAACTGATAGGTCTTGCTATTTTGTTCTCACGAATCTTGTGTCAACCTTATTGGCAATGATGTCACGATAAAATTTATGGAAATGTATTTCGATCACAATATTGACGATATGCAATGTGAATGATGTTTCAAACCTTTTTTTTAATGGCTAAATTACAGCTGTCTAAGACAAAGAGTCTTTAAGCTAAGCTGAGGCCAGCGGACAGACGGGCATGGCGAAACTTAAAGGGTTCCATGTAGACTAATAGGCAGAGGTAAATGCATACATTCAAGCATGATTCGCCGGTTACGTTTTCGCCCATGTTTCAATTGGCGAGCCTGTTGACACCTCCGGACACACTAACAATGGTCGAGGTACTGGGCAACTTCCAGAAAATGGATAAATCTCAATAGAACCAGCGACAAAGGATTTTACACTTTTATCTATGGTAGCTTCCGAGCCAGGAATCGAACAACTTCTTGGTTTCGATTCCTGGCTCGGAGGCTAGCGTAACAGTGGTGGCCTGCTACACTGGACTACTGAGGCAATAATCGAGGAAAGCAGGACTAGACTTGTGTCTGAAATCGAGCACTCTCTGGAGCGGGTCTCGGATTGGGGTCGACTTAATTTAGTACAGTTTAACCCCTCGAAGACACAAGTCTGCGCGTTCACCGCAAAAAAAACCCCATTTATTGTAGCACCACAGTTCCAGGGCATTCCGCTCGCCGTTGATAAGAGTATCGGTATCCTGGGCGTTGACATATCGAACGAAGTGCAATTCGGGAGTCACATTGAGTGTAAGACCAAGTTGGCATCCAAAAAGTTGGGGGTGCTTAACAAAGCGAGTACGAGGCAGTATTTCACATCGGGGCAGCTACTACAGCTTTATAAGGCCCAAGTGCGGCCCCATCTGGAATACTGCTCTCATTTGTGGGCGGGAGCCCCCAAATACCAGCTTGGTCCACTTGACTCCCTACAAAAACGCGCCGTTCGTATTGTTAACGATCCAGGACTTACCGACAGGCTTGAACATCTGAGCCTGCGCAGAGACATTGGGAGTCTGTGCGTGTTGTACCGTCTCTACAATGGTGAGTGCTCTGCGGAACTGTTTGACATGGTGCCACCGTCTCTTTTTCTACACCGTACTACCCGCCGAAGAGAGAAGTTCCACCCACACCGACTGGACACCTGGCAGTGCTCAACGGTGCGGTTTTCACGTTCGTTCCTGCCCAGAACGTGTAAATTGTGGAACGAACTTCCCTCTGAGGTGTTCCCTAGGTGCTACAATATGGGGTTCTTCAAAAATGGCGTCAAAAGAGTCCTTCAGGGCTGGCAGCGTGTTGGCAACTCCCCTGGTGTTGCAAATGTTCATAGGCGACGGTGACCACTTTCCATCAGGTGGCCCGTTTGCTTGTCTGTCAACTTTCAGACATAAAAAAAAAAAAAAAAAATCCTAAAACGGTTACGGTTTACTTTGTCTTACTTTAAAGTCATGTCTACGGTATAGTATAGTCTGACGATATATACATAGGTATCTACTTACACGCATATTATTTTAAACAATTCAAATGAATCCTTAAACGAATTTCGTTTATTTACACATCAGACAGTACTGGCCGTGACTGAGATCACCGTTCGCGAATGCATTCGTCCATTACGAAACAAACACTTGTACAATCTGGGAATACCAATTCTTTGTCCATTCGTTTTAAATCATCGTTTTGAGAATTATTGCGCAGTCCCAGCATATTTGGTTCGACGTGAACAATTTTATTGTGATGTTTCGAAAACAATTCAGCAATCCTCGTGCTCGCAGTTTCATATTTTAACAACTCTGATCATTTTATATACTTTGAAGAAATTTGGATGATTTTTTTTATTGGAGCTCTATTTTTAAGTGCTCGAGGCACCACCGCATTACCTAGTCCATCTGCCGCCAAATGGTTCAGCACTTTCTTATCCCGACCAGATAACTTACATAAATAATGTGAACTATCAAAGAGACATAACAACTAAGGTCTCAGTGGTGGCAGCGCATCTGCATTTTGGCCTTTGGTTTTTGTGTAGATGTCTACAGGCTGCAGTCTGTTATTTATAAGCCGTTGAGTGTTATTTTTTATATGTTTCTTGATATCCCATGTTTAGCCCCGTATACCGAAAGGTAGGAAGGGGAATGGGAGGTGGTGGGAAGTATTTTGAACAAAAAATATAATATACTAGCTGTTGCCCGCAGCTTCGTGGATGTCGTTTTATAAATAACTAAGTAGCGTATGTTCTTTCTCAAAGTCAGCTCTATCTCTGTACCAAATCTCATTAAAATCGGTTCAGTCGTTTGGACGTGAAAAGGTAACAGGCAGACAGATAGACAGAGTTACTTTCGCATTTATAATATTAGTAGGGATATAACGCTTTGGCAAGTTGTACGTTCATGTCTCTAGCTAAATTCAACAAAACCGCTCCAGAAAACGCTGACTGCTTACAGCAAAGTCATTATGCTTGTACCTATAATACCATACGTACGTACTATATTTTGTTATCAAATAGGTATATAAGTATAACTTTATGTTAACTACGTGAGATGTATTCAGCATTACTATGTCAAGGGTCCCATGAGCTTACACGTTGGTAACATTTATAAATAGTGATGTATGCATTCATATTATTATGACTTACTCGTATATTATGCGAATAAGTTGTTCAGTAGAACAAGGTTAAAAAGCTTTGAAAGAAAATATCTTGTTATTCTAATAATGTTTACTGGTGATAGAGCTCCAGTGACGGAGCTCGCTGGCCTAGGCCACCTCACTAACTAATATACCTACTTGCCGCTAAATGGTAGGGTTCAGCGCTATCGTGTTCCGGTCAGGTGGGAATTAATGTACGGCCCTTATTTCCGGCACAAAAGCATAACATCTTAGGCCTCAGGAGTGGTCGCATCTGCATTTTGACCTTGGTAGTCTATAAGCTGCAGTCAATACTATTGTTGTCAGTCATTGCTGTTAACTGCATGCTAGTTTGCCTCTTCCATAAGGCTTTTTGCAACCTTTCAGTATATAATTGGGCCCGATTGAAGTAAATTCTTCAAAAACAGTCATTGTATTAATCGCCATGTTTGGCGAGCGCAGTGGCAGCAGTTTGATCGCGGAACACTCCTGCCCATCCCGCGTTACTGCATTTTCTGCCGCCTATTGCAATGATTTGACCGCCATTGTTCGATTGACTAAGGGCGGCCACACAAAACTGCGATGCGATGCGATACGACGCCGCATCATAGGCGATGTATTCGAGCGAGCTCGCAGATATTTGCGATGCGATGCGAATTCGCAGTTATGTGCAGGAGCCCTAACCAGAGAATATGTAATAATACTACGTATAGAATGGACACTTTGATGTCCCCTCCCGATTTCCCCGCCTCACCCAACCTCTTCACCCCTTATGGGAGACGTTTGGTAATCTCTACGTGCTACACACACAGGTGCACGTGTAAATACATGTCACTGATTGGTGTCTGTGTGATAGAGACCAAATTAAGCGTTTGTATGGAATTTTGGCGGAGTGTCCGCGGTGTGCCCTTACTGAAGCGGAAGAACTCTCCTCTACTGATGGGCGATGGGTTATGTCTCAAAGCCATATTATATATAAAGGAGTGGAAGTAAGGATTGATAAAAAAAAAATATCTGCGTATCTAACGATGATTTTGGTCCGGAAATAAAAATGTAGAGAAATTCATGTATTTTTTGTATATTTTAAACTAGAATTTAAAATTTAAGACCGTTTCTCTTAGTTAATTGGGCTAATTATAAAGCAAGCATTGCATTTCACTGCAGACATTTTGTTATGCATCGGAAGAGAAAGTAAACTTGGTGTTGAACGAATAAGTGAGAACGTTAATGAATGAATATTATAAGTATCGATTTTTTACTGCCTCAGAAGTCTAATGGTAGCAGTCCTGGTCTACTACGCTGGAGTTCAGGGTTCGATTCCCGGGTCGTCAGAGACAAAAAAAACGTAACTTCACGCTTGTAATCGACCGAAGGGGTAGGCAAAGGTAAATGCATGTATTCAAGCATACATGCAAACACGCACGATTCGCCGCTTACGTTCTGGCCCATTTAACAGGTGGCGAGCCTGTTGATGTCAACAGGCTCCGGGCACAAATTCGAGGTACTGGAAAATTTCCAGAAAATGGAGAAATCCAAAAATAACTAGAGATAAAAGACTTTACTCCATTATCCGATAACCTCCTAACCCGGGAATCGAACCCAGGACCTTAGTGTATTAGTAGTGGCCTGCTACCAATAGGCTACCGAGGCATCAGAGATGACTCTGTGAAATCCTTTATATCTGGTTCTATTGGGATTTTTACATAATCTGGAGGTTTCTCAGTTCCTCGGAGGTTGGTAATGTTCCCAGAGATATCAACAGGCTCGCCACCTGTTACATGGGGTAAAACGACGGTGGGTAAGACGTAACCAGCGAATCGTGGGTGTTTGCATGTATGCTTGTATGCATGCAGTTACCTCTGTCTGCCCCTTCGGGGATTACAGGCGTGAAACTACGTTTGCGTTTACGTAAATTAAAATAATACAAAATTGTCTTTTTAGTCACTACGCTTATGAATAAACTAGAGGCCCGGTTTCGCGCGGGTGCAATGTTACCTACCCTCTCCTATTCGTCTTAGCGTGATGTTATAAAAAAATTTCCTCGTTAAATGGGCTATCTAACACTACAATATTTTTTCAAATCGGACCATTAGTTTCTGAGATTAGCGCGTTTAAACCAACAAACAAACAAACTCTTCAGCTTTATAATATTAGTAAGTAAGTAAGTATAAGTATAGGTAAAGATCTATATTAATAATTTTAGAGTGTTTCTTGGAAAACAAACAAAACACAATCCCCACTTGTTGATATAAATAAATATTAAACGCAAGGTCAGCATTACACATTATTTTGGTGATTGAAAGAGAAAAGTCTTGCAAGCGTATTTTCCATACACTTTCGTCAAATATTTGTCTCTTCTAGCGCTTTCTATTTGCTTCTATGTAACGATACTAACGACCTACCAACTCCATCTGGTCATTCGTGAAGTGTCTCATACGAGTGCCTATTTAGCGAGTTTTTTATGAAATAGGAAAGTTATCGATTATGCATCTTTTCGTAGAAGTAAAACTGTCTTGGTTTAGGAATATACGTAGAGAGAACCCTACAATCAAGCTCAAAAATTTATTTAATCAGTTGGAAATAATATTTGCTATGATAGGTCAAATTACAAAAAAAAAATTAAATCGTAATAAAAAATAAAAAAAACTACTGATGCGTTGATTAATATGTCAAAGTAAACAAAAATAAAATTAATAATGGTCCAAAAATATTTAATAATAAAAATAGGTATCAACAGAATGTTCCTTAGACGTCCATACTCTCTTTTACAAACGGCAAGGTAATCAAATTGAAGCTTATGTAGCTAACGAGTTTTTTTTTTATTTGTTTATAAATTTCACACTTCAATAAAACACTCATTTATTCTGTTTTCATGTTTTAATATTGTGGATTGTTTTTCTAAAGAACATAATAAAATCTAATTTTTAAATTTTGCATCCGAATGTACCGGGTGCTTTTCCACCCGTTTATGTGCTATGCTACGTTGGTAAGGGTACTTTTCCACCTTTCCACCAGAGATGTGGTACGCTACATTGCTATAGATGCGTTTAATATCCACCAATCTTAGTCATTGGTCCACATAATACGACCCGGTTAGTCCAGCGGTGTGAGATGACCGTTTGATTCGAAGGGTCGCGGGTTCGATGCCCGCACCAAGACAAATATTTGTATGGCTTACAGATATTTGTTTCGGGTCTGGGTGTTTGTGTATGTGTTGTATGTGTGCAACGGTACCCACGACACAGGTTTTTGCCTACTGGGAGGCTGTGAGTGTAAGCGTATTTTTTTAAACATACTGCACTGCGGAATAATGTAAATGATTGGTGGATATCAAATGCATGCATACTAGCTGCATAGCACATCTCTGGTGGAAAAGAACTCTTAAGATTTTTATAACACTGAATTCACCAAAATTTTTTTCACTGCTCTTTTGGAACGTAGACAATTGCTGTTTACGGTCGAATGGCCAGTGGGCCATTCGATTTGGGCCATTCAGTCTAAGTACCTGGATTTGATTTCCGGAAGGAGCGTAAGCACTTAGGGAGTTTTGATTGGAATTTTTTAATATTTCGAAGGATTCTCCGTAGTCGGAGTTTGATTATATGTGCGTAAAGCAATGTGTTGTAATTGCTGGGTTGGAATGCTGTTTAACAGTCTGCCTCAGATTTTTCGTAGATGACCCCATGCCAGCCCAAGGAACATTTTAATGCATAAAAAAAGAAACTAATAAGCTCTCTTTATGACTATAAACTTGTCTATGGCAAATCTATACTAAGATTATAATGAGAGAAAGTTTGTATTTTTATAATAAATCAACGCTGAAAGTTTTGTTTCGAATGGAATGTGTTACTGTTGGCAAAATGCCTCTACAATGTAACCGGACTTACGTGTGCACTTAATGGACCGATTTTATACAACATCTTAGCGTTTTTTTTTTTATCTTTGGCCCTGTGATTGGCAACGCATCGACGATTAAATATCTGGTTTCATTTTGAAAGGCTACCGTATTTCTTACCATTAATATAGTATGCTTGTTAACTTCATGACATAGAAAAATGGAATGTTAAATTGTTGCATGCTAATCCCCCCTCTGTTGTTACCCACATTTACTTTGAAAGCTCATAAATAAGGTTTAGTGCCCATTTACTGTACAGTTCGAGTATACTGTCAAGAAACCTTTCTCTCCGAGTAAAAGTCCATTCGGTTTCAGAAAATGAATGTCCCCGTACGCCGTGTCCCCGTCACGGACCCAACGGGAAAGGAATTTAATCGCGTCCCGCTGTCCCCGTGACGGGGACACGGCGTACGGGGTCAACGGAAATAAAACGTTTCTTGACGTTAACAGATAAAGTTTTTATCGGCAAAATCGTCAATGCTGAATAAGATAGTATAAATATGATATATAATGAAAATAAAGAAACTGGCCAAATGCAAGTCTATTTAATAATAGCATTTAGATATCTACACAAAAACCAGAAGTCAAAATGCTGACACTGAAAAAGATACCTTGACACCTCTAAGACCTTAGATGTTGAGAACACCATCGTGGTGAACCATTTGGAGGCATATAGATTAGGTACTGCGGTGGTGTACGGCCTCGAACGCCGTCATTACAGCTCTACCACAACTACTTAATTTTACTCATAAAACATTTTTTTTTATGTAATGAAAGTGACAAAACAAGCGTACAGTTCACATTGATGTTAAGTGATTACTGCAGCCTATAGACACCCACACAAAGTTCAAGGTCAAAACGCAGATGCGTTACCACTTCTGAGGCCTAAGGTATTATGCCTCTGCGCCGGAAATTACAGGGCCGTACATAACCACCTGACCGGCACACGATAGTGCTAAACACTACCATTTAGCGGCGAGTACATTAGGTAATGCGGTGGTGCCTACGCCCGCAAACTCCGTCACCGGAGTTCTACCACCAGTAAAAACATAGTTATATACCCTTTAATTACTTTATTATCAACTGCCTCGGTAGCCTAGTGATAGCAGGCCACTACTACTACGCTGAGGTCCTGGGTTCGATTCCCGGGTAGGGGGTTATCAGAGATAATGGTGAAAAAACCTTTATCCCTGGTTCTATTGGGATTTTTCCATTTTCTGGAAATTTCCCAGTACCTCAAAGTTTGGTAATGTGCTCGGAGATGTCAACAGGCTCGCCACCTGTTACATGGGCCAAAACGTAACCGGCGAATCGTGGGTGTTTGCATGTATGCTTGAATGCATGCATTTACCTCTGCCTACCCCTTCGGTGATTACAGGCGTGAAGTTACGTACTTTATTATCTGCATGTACATTCGCAAAACGCGTCTGTTCCCTTTCAATTCCACTTCAATGTCCGGTAAACACAAAAACTAGGATGTGTTCTAGCAGTTTTTCCTTTTTTGTAGCCATACTGGAAATCACTAGTACCGGTGAACACAATTAACAATTATAAATTTCCTCTTTCGACGAGTAAAAAAACGACACACCTCACAAAGGATCTTACGAACATTACGTAAAGTTACGTTAAATAATACACGTTACATTATGGATGTTATAATATTCAGGTTAGTGGTTCCACATAACATGTAATGAGGCATGGAGTCTTTTATTACTCAAGATCACTTGATATTATAATAATAAAATAGTGTAAACGTATTATTTATAGAGTTCCAGTGTACGATCTCGTGGCTGTAGGCATTACCTAATACCTATATCTGCCACCATAGAGCAACACGGACCTCCAGCCGACGGGAGTAGCCGTAGCGTTTATTACCGATGCAAAACAGTCTGTCATTTTTTTTGCGGGGGAAATTCGTATGACACATATTACACACACACTACAAAAATCGATTACTACGAAACTCACATCTTGACTTTAACAAATCCTGTATATGCCTACTCCCCTCCGGGCCGCCGCGACCGGTGGCCCGTGTTGCTCTATGATCTGCCACCGAATTGTAAGGCATGGCTCCGTACATAGTATCTGTCACAGTTGCAAAACATCTTAGATCTTTTATATCTTTAGTGTTCCAGTGTCGGAGCTCGAGAGCGTAGGAACCACCGCTTTAAGAAAGAAAAAACGTAACTTCATGCCTGTAATCCCCGAAGGGGTAGGCAGAGGTTAATGCATGCCCACCTACGAATCGCCGGTTACGTTTCTGATCCATGTAACAAGTGGCGAACTTGTTGCCATCTCCGGGCACATTACCAAACTCCGAGGTACTGGGAAAATTCCAGAAAATAGAAAAATCCCAATAGAACCAGAGATAATGGATTTTAAATCGTTATATCGTTATAAAAATGTAATTTGAATAGATATTTACAGATACTTTCAAAACGTCAAGAAATCATAAATTACCTAGAGTGAATAACCATTACATATAGTAAAAGCAAAATCATATATTAATAGTAAATTAAAATGATTGATGATGAAATTAACATGAAACTAGAGATTCCCATGTAGATGCCATTCGAAAAAAAATTTTTCTTTCTTTCTTCTTTTATACGCGTTTATAGGCTATATAATAGGTTGGGGAAAAAGTCTTTTCGCATTATAGTATGTATGAACTTGTAATAAAATCTCTTTGGCTGTAGCATTTGTATCTGGCTGTTTTTGGTATCATTGATAGTTAAAATTTTAAAGAATATAATTCCAAATTCAAATTAAGCAAATGTGTGATTTTCATTTGTTTTTCGTACTGTCAAGATGAGTGAATCTAATGAAGAAATTTATCGAATTTCTTCATTAGATTCACTCATCTTGACATTTTAAAATGTTACTACAAAAAAGGTAAAGATACAACGCCAGCCGCGAAAAAAATCTCACTGAAAGAAACCTTGAAAGAAATGAACCGTGTACTCATTTGTAATTCTTTATTACGACGTAATGAAACCGAATCATTTTTGAAGAAGCTGATAACTGGTGATGAAAAGTGGATCACGTACGACAAGAACGTGCGTTTTTCGCACGTTCTTGTCGTGGTCAAAGGCCGGTCAGGCTTCACAGACTGTGGCGAAACCCGGGTTAACACGCAATAAGGTGATGTTGTGTGTGTGGTGGGATTGGAAGGGCATTATTCATTATGAGCTATTACCACCAGGCAGGACTCTCGATTCTGAACTCTACTGCGAACAACTGATGAGATTAAAGCAAGAAGTTGAGAGCGTTGAAAGCGGCCGGAATTGATCAACAGAAGGGGTGTGGTGTTTTATCATGATACAGACCTCACACATCTATAGCCACTCAGCAAAAATTAAGAGAGTTTGGCTGGGAGGTTTTAAAGCATCCGCCGTATAGTCCTGACCTTGCACCTTCAGATTTCCACCTGTTTCGGTTTCTTCAGAATTCTTTATGCAATGTTAGGTTAACATCACGAGAGGACTGCCAAATCCACTTGTCGCGGTATTTTGATGAGAAGTCCCAATTTTTTTATAGCAATGGGATCATGTCCCTACCTACAAGATGGCAAAAGGTTATCGAACAAAATGGTACATACATACTTTAGATTAATTTAAATAAACTATATAAAAATATGTTTTGAATTATCTTAAAAAATGCGAAGAAACTTTTTCCCCAACCTAATATTTATATTACTTACCATAAATTTATACTGTACGCTTGTTTGCCACTTCATAGGTAACATAAAAAACATCACAGTTGTAATTGAACTTAATAAAAATTTACTTCCTTACCACATACTTCTAGAACTTTATTACATACCTGCGTCGTGATCTATCAACGTTGATGTCTTTAAAAATTGGTTCGGAACCTGTCCAATATCAGATTTGGAACGGGTCGGCCTACCGTTAAAATTACTGTTTTTTTTTTAAGAAATAAAACGTGTTATCGTATCCGAATAATTATTGCCTCAGGTCCCATATTTTTTACTTCAAATTGGAATTTTCAAAAAGTTTCCTTATAACACTTTGTTTTAGTAAGTAAAGAATAAGTTTAATAAAGTGAAACACAATTTTCACCCGTCTGTTGAACAAAATAAATATTGCAAGCAAAAAATATATATTCTACTCTAAATCAAAGTAAAGTGTCGTAGAGCGGTCTATATACTTTAAGACATTATCTAATAAGCTGCAACACTTTTTATGTTATGAAGGTGGCAAACAACCACACAGTTCACATTGATGTTAAGAGATGACTGCAGCCTATAGACACCTACACAAAGACTAGAGGTCAAAATGCAGATGCGCTACCACCCTTGAGACTTTAGTTGTTGTCTCTGTGATAGTTATTATGAGACCATACATTACCATCCAACCGGTACACGATAGTGCTGAGCACTACCATTTAGCGGCAGATACATTAGGTAATGCGGTGGTGCCTAAGTCCTCGAGCTCCTACACTGGAACTCTTCCACCAGTATGATTTTGTGTATGTACCTTCACCAAACAACGCCCTAAGCCGAGGTGTAGATCTAAAGGGTCTCCTTAGACGAGGAGTTAGTTGTCGACTTGTTGACAGCGATCAATTCATTTGAAGTTCGTACATCACTAGAGGGTTAACGTTCTTAGCAGCAATAAAATGAATGACGAAAGGGTCACTATTATATTTGTACGAGTATGTTATCCGTTTGGTTCAAGGTTAGTTTTTACTGTTGTGATTCATTTCAAACAGTTTAAACCAACGACTTGGTGTTTCTACAATCAAAATTCCTGACTGGATAATTTCATTTAATGAATTATCTAAAAGTACAAAATCCTCTAAAATATGAACACATGATTACTTAGAAATAATGAAATAACTATCACTAATGTTACAATGAAATAAATCAAATTGAAATATAAATAGCGCATGTATTTCTATTAGAAATTTTATTTAAAAAAATGCATTACAGTTTGTTAAATAAGAGAATTAATTATGCGAGAATCATTAATGCTTAACATACGATATCAATCAACTAACAAAGTTGATTAAGGGCGTCCACACAAAACTGCGATGCGATGCGACGCGATCAAGTAAGGAATAAATTGTGGATGCATCTAAAAAAATGGATTCTCAATCCACTGGATCTTACAAAAGCCACAAGTCACGATATGACAAGTGACTCATCGTTTTTTTATACGACTGGAGGCACTCTTGCATGATATCACTACGCAATCTTAAAAATAAAATATATGAGAACGCTCTTTATTTACCCGAAGCAAGAGAATGCCTTAACCTCCAGTAAGGGATGTGCCTCACTAATTTCAGATCGTCTCCCTAAAATTATCATTCTTGGAGGTCCTCGTACTGTTGCAATGTCAGTAAAAACAGAGTCTCTCTTCCAGGTAATCCTACCAGCTACCATTACGGCGCATTTGTAAAAAAGAGTGACGATCGACCGTCAGTCATTATACTCTTGCCCTAAGCTCGCCTTGGAATTGGGCAGGCGTCGAAGAAGTTGATCGTTTCTGACGAGAAAGAATGGTATGCAATGGAATTAGAGATGCTTGAAGCGTCAGGGACGCAGTCGAGAATGAATTCGTGATGTGCAGGCTTGATTTGGAAGTTGCATCGTAACATCTCATGAAATAGAATTGCTTTTAAAATGTAGAATAAGGTTAACCGGAAAACAAAGCTTAAATAAGATTTAGAAAAAAAATAGAAAATAAATTATGTACTTTCTTAACATGGTTCATAAAACAAGAATAGTGATAGCGATAATCACAGTAAGAGAATTGTGATACCAAATTCTAAATAACTTTAAAGGTAGACTTAGACATGTATATACATGAAAAGGCTAATATATAAAAAGGCAATAAAGGCTCATAAAATAAATGCTTTGACAATGTAGTGAATAAATAACGCTTTCCAATCCTTTATTACGAAACTTGAGTGTCTCTTCTGGTCGAAAATCAGCCTTGTCGAGTGTAACGACCGCCTGCATCGGTCAAAAGTGATTTAATTGAAACACCATAAACGGCCTGGCCGCACCTGCGTGCATCGGATGCATGCGAGTTACCAAGTCATTTAAGGATATGATATACAAAACGCGGGGAACACGCTTCGTTCAAATTAGTATTTTATCATAATACGAGACATTTTTTTTTTATTTATTTATTTATCACCACAATAACCTTAATAACTACACAGTTTAACATAATAAAAACATAAAAAGTCGTGAGTGATTATTAAAGTAAATTGTGGGAGACTGGTGCCTAAACTAAGCAAAGCCTGTATTTCAGGACACCAGCTCTTCCCTCATAAGAAAGGATTACAGAAATTCATGAAGAATACATTGTGCTAATAATAAGGTAGATTAGGTGGTGGTACATATACAGATATATACCTTTTTTTTTTAAATAGATAAATAAAGTTAAATGTTTCACAAAATAACAAAGGCTAGTGTATAACAAAGGCTAGTGTGTAAACATTGTAAGAGACCAGACTTCATAAATTAAGGGGGATAAAAAATAACATGCGGTGCCTGTCGATAGTGTATCCTACATACTGCGGATTATAAATGTACTCGTATTATCGATAAAATAAAATGTCCCATGTTCAGAAAAGCTTAATAGAAGAAAAGTAGGTACCTTTTTTTGTCGCACTTTAAAGAATGTAGTACCTATGTATGTGTATTATTTAATATTTGGCTATAAATCTCTACATGTATATAAGTCTGTTTTACTACATGAAAGAAATAAACCTTGTGTTGCTGTAAAGAAGGTTTATTGTTAGTTTTTTTTATACAGAGACTATTTTATTTAGGTAATATAAAACAATATGAACTCAAACCTGTAAAGAAGAAACGACAATGAAAGTTTATTCTTTCACTTTTAAAACATAAAATAATATAATATTAAAATTTTCATTGATTATCCAATTGTCAATCAACTCGTATTTAAATCTGTCATCTGACATTCTGAATTCGTTTCTTCTTTAAAATCAGACAATTAAAAAGTTAAAAACTATAACCAAACTTCATGGTAAGTAAACACACAGAGTGCGAAGAAAGAAATAGTATTTCTTTACATCTCCCCCCATGGGGAAGAAAATTCACCCGTGAATTTTCACTCCAGTTCTCCATTTGATACTTGCACATTCTCATCCTCTGTTATCTGTACTGGAATTAGTTTTGTGATATGAAAAAGATTTGACTCTGTTTTTCTATGTCCTGTATCTATCTCGTAAATTGTATTAGATTTCTTTTTAATTATTTTATATGGTCCAATTCTCAATTCATCTAGCTTTTTCCTATTTAGTTTATTCCCATTTTCTATATATACTAGATCTCCCACACTGAATTCTCTTTGTTTTCTATTCCTATCATACCTCATTTTGTTATAGTAATGTGATTTCAAGGTATTATTAAGCGCTGTTTTCTTATCTCCGATCCAGTCACTATTTATACCTCCTTGTTGTAGTTCTTTTGGTAAAACCTTAACATCTGTTCCGTATAGCAAATAACATGGTGCATAGCCAGTTACTGAGTGGTTAGTCTGATTGTATTTTTCTACACATTCATGTGCTATTGTAGTCCACGCTCTGTTTTCTCCATCTTCATTGATTTTGCATCTAATTTTGTTAACTATCGTTTGATTCAACCTTTCATTTAGGCCATTAGAAAACGGTGCATTCACTGCTGTAAAAATTATTGTTATTTGTTTGTCAGTAAGGAACTTCTTGAATTCTTTAGAGTTTATTCCTGGATACTGGTCGGTAAGGAGCATCCCAATCTCTTCGGTTTCAGCGACCTTATTTATTAGCTTTATAAAGTCATGTGCACCCTGGGTTTTTGATGTTATAATAAATGCATATCTAGTGAAGTGGTCCACTAAAAGATGTATGTATTTCTTGGTTGATCTAGAACCACCAAAACCTCCAATTGTGTCTATTGATACTATTTCAAAGGGTCTTGTCGCTGGGCCTAAATATGACATTAATCCGTATTTGTGTTGTCCTCTTGTTTTGTTTTTTTTGCAAATTTCACAATTCCTACAAACATTTTTAATATTTTTCGTTAAATTTTTTGTTGCGTACAGTGAACTAATAGTCGTTAGCATTTGTCCCACTCCAATGTGACATAGATCTTCATGTATTCGCTTTATAAATTTAATACTGAATTCTTCTGTTATTATTATTTTCTCTTTGTTCCTAATTCTTTTGAAGTATAAATTGTGTTTTTTGATTATTTTATTATTGTTTCTCTGTATTTCTTTATTTTGATTCTGATCTATTACAATATCTTCTAATGTAATTAAGTTCACAACTTTCAGTTGTTCTTCTAGATTATCCTCTGGTTCTAATACAGGATTCCGACTTAAACAGTCCGCTTCTAAATTATCTTTTCCAGGGGAATATTTGATTTTAAAATCATATTGTGAAAGGTAATAAGTCAAATCACCTAGTTCTTCGTCTGTTCTAGCTTTTAAGTTCATGTTTTCTAATGGTTTATGGTCTGTGTAGACTGTAAACGATTTACCTATCAGCCAGTACTGCCAATATCTTAGTGCTTCTTTAATAGCTAAGCATTCTAAATATATTGCCTTTTTCTTCTTTTGCGCTCCATTCAGTTTTTTTGAAAAATAGGCTACTGGTTTTTCTTTACCATCTAGTTGTACTTGTTTTAAAATTGCTCCAACACCCAGCAGAGAACCATCAGTATAAATATTTATTGGTAGATTTTGATCATAAATTTCTAGTATTGGCTGTGAACACAAGAGACTCTTTATTTTTTCAAACGCATTTTGACATTCTTCAGACCAAACAAACTTTTGATTTTTTCTTAGCAAATTATGTAATGGGTCAAGAATTATTGCGCTCCTTGGTATATATTTATGGTAAAAGTTTACTTTTCCCAAAAATTGTCGAATATTCTTCTGTGTTTTTGGTACTGGAAATTCTTTTATCGAAATGAGATTGTCCTTCAGTGGTTGGATAGAATTATATTGAATGATATGTCCCAGGTATTTTACCGAATCTGATGCAAATGTACATTTTATAAATTTTAGTCGAAATCCTTCCATTTGAATTGCTTCTAGTAACTGTTTCAAGTGACTTATGTGTTCATCAAATGAGTTTGAAAATATCAGGATGTCATCTATATAATTGACAGCAAAATCGGTTAGTTTATATTTTCTAAGTATGTTACACAATATTCTTTGAAATATTGCTGGAGCAGTCTTCAAACCAAATGGTAGGCAAGTCCATTGAAAGTGTCCCTCTTGAGTTACAAACCCTGTCTTCTTCCTGTCCTCTACTCGTAGAGGTATAGACCAAAAAGCTGAATTAACGTCTAAGCTTGTAAAAAATTTGCAATTTCTTGTTTTTGTCATTAAATCGTCAATTAATGGGAAGGGTTGAGCCTGAGGAACTACAATTTTATTTAAATCCCTGAAGTCTATACAGAGCCTTGATTTTTTATTTTCTTCCTTTTTAAATGTCAAAGTTACTGGTGCTGCGAATGGACTATAAGATTCTTCTATAAGCGCATTATCCAATAATTCGGCTATTTGTTCTGCTATCTCTTTTTTGTCTTCTATAGTGCATCTGTATGGCCTCTTGCTGCAGTATTTATCCATTAATAAATCTATTCTTGCTTCATATCCTTTAACCTTTCCCACGTCATACTTGTTTTTGGCAAAAACTGATTGATATTGTTGTATTAGCTTATTTATTTCTTCCCTTTTATCATCATCTAAATGACCAACCTTTATTTCAAATTCCTCCTCTTTGATATGTTCATTAAAATTAATTTTGTTTTCGTTTTCATATTTATTACTTTCATTTTCACCTTCGTCTGTCTTTTTCTCCATTTTTTTACTATTCTTTTCATGTAAGTATTGTTTCTGAGTTATTTTTAACTCCTCATTTTGTACTAGCTTGTATTTCTTTATCATATCTAATCCTATTAAGAAATCATATCTGAATTTGTGTTCGTCAATGATGTACACATCCACATTTTCTTCTATTTCAAAAATTTTTATTTTTAAATTTGTCAAACCACTTGTTTTTTGGACACCATTAATTGTTACTATATTTTCTTCGTTCGAGTTATGTCCTTTTGTATTTAGTTTTAGTAATTTGGAATTAATTAGAGATACATTTGAACCTGAATCGTATACTCCATAAATTTCTAATTTATTATTTAACAGTAGTTTGATCTTAATTAATGGTGTCACTACTAGTTTTTTTGTTCTGTTTCATTTAACTCTGCTTCAATCACTGAATTATTTACATGTTTAATATATCTTTTATTTAATTTATCATCTTCTCTAACTCTAAACCAGCATGCAGCTTCGGAATGATAGCGAACCCCTTTATTTAATTTTACGCATATTTTGCATGGATAACGTCCTTCATTTGTAATATTTATCCTTTGATTTTCATACTTTCTGTACGTTCCATTCCTATTTTTATTTACCAAATGTTCATACTTTCTCACCTCATTGAATAAACATACTATATCGTTCATTGCTTCTCTATTTATCTTCTCTAATACAAAACCTGGCAAACCTATCGCTATCAGATCCACCAGTGTACCTGTATCAATTGAATTTCTCATGTCCAATAAAAGTTTTTACTTTTTAATGGCATAGTCCACTAATGAACCATCCTTATATTTAAATAACAATGCATAGGTCACTTGGTTCCAGTTTTGGTTTGCAAATGACTCGCACAACTTTTCTTTCCAAACTATCCACTCTGAGTTGAGTGTTAATTTTATAATCATTGAGCTGTACCAATCAACACAACTTTTATCCATAAATAGTCGGAGAATCTCAATTTTTTGTTCATCTTTCATAATACCGAAGCGAGAACATTCTCTCTCAAAAATGTCAATCCATTGCCTTGCATTCGAGTTTTTGCTCGTAAATTTCTCAATCACAAACTTCTCTGCGACATATTTCAGATTCTGTTTTTTTAAATCATGTGTATTTTCTATTAACTTTGTAAACATTTCTTCCAATAAATTCGAATCTCTAATTTGTTCTTCAGATGCTCGGTTATGTTCAATTTCCTCCAGATATTGTTCTCCAAATTGTAAGTTACCATCAGCATCTATGTAAATTTCTCGTAATTTATCTGTCATAGTTATCCAAACTCTTCGTGTCTGATGTCTTTTCTTTAAACTATTTTTTACTTTGTTGTACACAGCTGTCTCAATTAATTCTTTGTGAAATCCAACAGACTGTAATTCCTCTGGTATAGCAAATTTTTTTTCATCTTTAGTTGTGATTGAGGTTACACAACAAATATTAGATTTTCCATCATTCGCCGGTAAAATCGTGAATTCAAAACGTAACTGCTCCATTTGCATCTTTTTATAAACAAAATTGTCGTTTTATAAGTCTGTTTTACTACATGAAAGAAATAAACCTTGTGTTGCTGTAAAGAAGGTTTATTGTTAGTTTTTTTTATACAGAGACTATTTTATTTAGGTAATATAAAACAATATGAACTCAAACCTGTAAAGAAGAAACGACAATGAAAGTTTATTCTTTCACTTTTAAAACATAAAATAATATAATATTAAAATTTTCATTGATTATCCAATTGTCAATCAACTCGTATTTAAATCTGTCATCTGACATTCTGAATTCGTTTCTTCTTTAAAATCAGACAATTAAAAAGTTAAAAACTATAACCAAACTTCATGGTAAGTAAACACACAGAGTGCGAAGAAAGAAATAGTATTTCTTTACATGTATATAAAAATCTCGTGTCACAATGTTGATTACCATACTCCTCCGAAACGGCTGGACTGATTTTTATGAAATTTTTGTATCTATTGGGTAGGTCTGAGAAACGGCCAACATCTATATTCATACCTTTAAGTGATAAGGATGATTCTCAACAATTTTTTTTTCGATTTGTTGGACATTTTTTTTATATTTCTAAGGCGATATGAAGTTCTTCCGGGCAGCTAGTAATAATATATGTTTTTATTGTTATCCTACTTGGTTAGGTAATAGAATGATGACCTTTACTAGTCTAAGAATTTTGAAAACGTTGTGCTCTCCATTTTGTCCGTTAGAAAAGACACGGCTTAAAAACGCGACTTTAAGGTTTCATCCTTACAACATCGGCATTATTGCAAAGAGAAATTGCGAATAGGATTTACGATGTTCCCCATTCTATTTGATAGGCTCATGATGAGTGGAACACGTTGAGTTAATCATTTTGTGTTTTAACATCTGGCTGTGAAACGTGATTCCTTGAGCTTAAGATGTAATCGACTGGAACTGAATCTAATTTCAAAACCTGCCGTTTTAAGTCATAGAAGGAAAAGGGATATTTAGTTCATAATATAGGTTTAATATCTTTTACACGATAGTCCTTCAGCTCTACTACCCGCACTAAGCCGGGGCGAGTCTGTGATAATTGATAATTTTGGATAAAGGAATTGTTACATTTGTACTCACTAATAATTTTATAGATCTTTGGGCACGGGAGTTCTCAATCCAGGCTTGACCTAGATTAGCCAAGCGAAGCGCAAGAGCACTACATTTTCTGGAAACTCTTCGTCATTTTTAACCCACATAACTTAGGATAGGATTATGGCTTAAAAATATTTTTTTTTGGATATGACGTCCATAGATTAGCAGGTTTATTAAATAAATTTACAAAGACTCAATTAGATTTTTTGAAGTTAGGCTTGTAGAGTTGGAGCATGCAGAGTTATAAACCTAACTCTGCACGAGATCTGCGGCTACAAAGTACATTTTTTTTTTTTTTTTTATGTAATTGAAGTGGCAAACAAGCATGCAGTTCACATTGATGTTAAGTGATGACTGCAGCCTATAGACACCCACACAAAGACCAAAGTCAAAATGCAAATGCGTTACCACTCCTGAGGCCTAAGGTGTTATGCCTCTGTGCCGGAAATTACAGGGCCGTACATTACCACCTGACCGGAACACGATAGTGCTGAACACTACCATTTAGCGGCAAGTAAATCAGGTAATGCGGTGGTGCCTACGCCCGCGAGCTCCGTCACTGGAGCTCTACCACCAGTAAAAATGATCTTTTATTGTCAACTTAAAGGGTACTTAAGGGTAACTTAAGGGTAGTAGCCTAAATGACCTTGGCAAAACGGAGCTCATCAAATATTTGTCAAAATAGCGGATACTAGCTGTACTTGGTCGACAAGATCAAAGATTAAGTAATTGTAGAGGAGACAAGCATTGCTGTGCTTATTAATATTGCATCACAGTGCTTATACTACTAGAAAAGGTTTTGAATACAACTTTCGCTATTGGTACGGGTAGCGAGCGAAACTTGCTTGATTTTTGCTCGTTAGTTATTTCTGCGTTGCGAACGCAGAAATAATATTGGATAATTTAAAAACTTAATATTTTATGTACATAAGAATGGTGGGCTGTTGTGCTATGTATGACTGTATGGTGATAGAACTTTAATGAACGAGCTCGAAGGCGTAAACACCTCCATATCATCTACTTTACCTACCAGTAAATGATAACTTCATGTCCACCGTTATTATGTTCTGGTAAGGTGGTAGTATACAGTGGTAGAGCTTCAGTGGCCAAGCTCCAGGGCGAAGGAGCACCACCGCATTTCCCAATTTACATTTCATTAAATGGTACCTACTGTAAGCGATAATAGTATGTAAGCAATGTGGGTATCAATGTCAGAGTTCCTTGAGGTGATAATTACGAAAATGATATCTCCCTTAAAATCGAAAACGGCGGAGATAATTATTTTTCGAAAAAGTGCTATGGATTTCAATATTACGGTTTCTTGAGGTACAAATTTTTCAAATCCAAGATAGCGGACAGATTATTTATATTTTCTATGGGTCTTCATTTTACAGTTTCTTTTGAGTTCTGATTACGAAAATGGCATCTATTTGCAGATACAAGATAGCTAACAGATTTATTTTCAAAATATGACTGGGTTATCAATTTCGAGGTTTCTTGGGGTGCTAATTACGAAAATGGCATCCATTTGCAGATCCAAGATAGCTGACAGATTTTTTTTTCAAAATATGACATGGGTATCAATTTCTAGGTTTCTTGGGGTGCTGATTGCCAAAACGGCATCATTTTCAGATCCAAGATGGCGGACAAAACATTTCTTCCAAATTGTGATATGGGTGTCAATTTCGAGGTTTCTTGGGGTGCTGATTCCGGAAATGGCATCCATTTGCAGATCCAAGATAGCTGACAGATTTTTTTTCAAAATATGACATGGGTATCAATTTCTAGGTTTCTTGGGGTGCTGATTACCAAAACGGCATCATTTTTCAGATCCGAGATGGCGAACAAAACATTTCTTCCAAATTGTGATATGGGTGTCAATTTCGAGGTTTCTTGTGGTGCTGATTACTAAAATGATCTGAAAAATATGTCATTTACGTGATTAGCACCCCAAGAAACCTAGAAATTGATACCTATAATCATATTTTGAAAAGAACATGTGACTGCCATCTTGGATCTGAAAAAGATGCCACTTTCGTAATCAGCACCCCAAGACACTTAAAAATTGATACCCATATCAAATTATTAAAAAAAAAACTGTCAGCCATATTGGATCTGTAATTGGATGCCATTTTCGAAATCAGCATCCCAAGAAATAATGAAATTGACACCCGTATCGCTTTTTCGAAAAAAAAAAAATGTGTTCGGCAATTTGGATTTATTTCGACTACTGACTGTTCTTATTTTATTTCAACTACTATTTTTATTTCACTATTTTACTGTTTTATTTCAAGTTAATCATTTATTTTACTATGGTCTGGCGGAACTTGTTTCGCCGGACAGGCGGTACTTATTTCGCCGAACAAGCGAAACAATACCGCTTACCAATACAATACCGCGAAACTACATACAAAATACTGGAGCGAATACCGCTCCCCACGTCGGTAGCGAATATTTTCAAGGCTTTTATCCTAGCTTATACTCGCAAGTTCGTCCGCGTGGACTTCAGGTCTAAATACCCGCAGGTACTCTTGAAACACCTTTATTCCCTTTTTTTCCACCTTTAATCGAACTAATGTTCGATTCATTAGTTCGATCATCGAATTGAGATTTTTTTTTTCCCGTCGAACTGGTAAAAACGTTTTTTTTCTTACTTGTTCTACCGCCGAAAAAATCGTCCCCTACCTGTAAATACACCAGTAAACTATATTTATACTCTACCTGTGAAGAAAATTTCATCGAAATCCGTTCAGTCGCTTTATCATGATTTGACCAACAAACAAAAAAACATCCATACTTTCACATTTGTAATAGTATGATTGAAAAAAGTCTGTACATACCTAAATTAATTATATTATATCTTACACAAAATAAAACCACTTTATATACCTACTTACTTACTAATATAATTTTGGTAAGTAACAAATTAGGTAAATTACACGTAGGTATAACAAGTATTAAAGAGTAATCAACTAAATACTCCTTCAGTTCATTTGTGTTTCTTTTTCTACGTCAACTATCCGTGTTGCAATGTCACTATTGTCAATGTATTTATATTCTTTGACAACAACAAGACATCAATTCGCACAAAAACATAGGCGATAGCCACTATTTAGTAAAATCTTCAGTCCGTAAACACTCGTGTTGTATAGTAATACATTTTTTTTACAGGTTTTACTCATAACTTCGCAGTAACATCCCAAAATATGTAAGTTTTACTTCGGCAGCGCGCTGTACATCCTCCCCTCACAAAGGGCCGTAGCCGACTAGCCAACTGACGATGATAGAGATTACAGTATGGCGTGACGAAGAGGCTCGCGCTCATGCACGAAAATTTCGACATTTTATTAATTTTCATTAATAAATAACATCAAAATAAATAAAACTCTTAATTAAAACTGTGAGTAATTTAAAGCCTTTTCTTTTACAATAAAAACGAAGCAAAAAGACTGTGCCGTTTTGGAAAACATTTGCATTTTAATACAAAAAAGGGGGCATTTTGAAATGTTTTTTTCTAAAAGGGGGTAAGCAAATTTAACATTCTGTTCAATTCAAAGTATTCATTGAATCCTTGTCTGTCGTCGTGTATTTCTATATTGCGGATTCAATTAACAGATTTTTCTAGAATTTGACTTAAATCGTGTACGAATTTAGGCAGTTCACTCTACTTAAGGTCTTAAGCTGAAACGCAATAGTATCGTCTCGTTTCTTTATACGCGCTGTCATATAAGACAATTGAAATAAGATTTTGGCAACACCTAAACTGAATTGCAATAGACGACATGGTACGGGCGCTGATAACTTTTTGACGAATGTTATAATTTATCTTGGCCATATTTTACATGAAAATGGTTTTGATGGGATTTATTGGTTTATTCCCTTTGTCCCCGTGCGCCGTACGGCTTACCGGGGCTAAACCGATTTATTTGATTTTTGTAAATCGTTCGTTCGATCGTCACATGCTGAAATTCTTGTAAAACTAAAACTTAGTGTACCTAACGTAGAAATATAAAATAATTATTTACCGTATTTCAAATATCTAATGGAAAAAACACGCGCAATATTCATGTTATGTCAACACAAAATCTAAGTAGGTTTTTGGGACTGAAGCGGTATTGTAATGCATAGCCGGTATATTTACTAAGGCGTGAATGGCTTTCTTCCTTATTGAAGAACGGTAACCATACTATAACGCGCATTTTCAATTAGCAATATATTCCGTAAAGTCTGAAAAGCTTTTATGATTTATTCATATTGTTATGCGGTTCATTATTTTGAGAATCTTTAATTAATAATCTCTCGAAAACATCATAGGACTCTCAGTTATTGAGGGTGACATTACAGTGCGGAAATTATCGCCGCTGATTTTATGCGAACCAAAAAATGAATGTCAATTAGGTAATTAAATAAATACATCAATACTACTTTAAGTATATATATCGTAATCTTTAAAAGAATACATCTATCTAAATAACATACATTTCAGTAGCTGAAATTTCGTAAAGTGTAGAATACTGAAGAGTGTTTACACTGTCTGAGATAGCATGTAGCTAAACAACAGTTTTTCCATATGATACTTTATACGGGCAAACGTAGTTTTGCCGAGTCAGAAGCTCAGAAGTAATGAATAGACAGACATAAAACCTATATTTCACATAAAAATAATATGAAATACTTATATTATATTATAGGTGGTGGTTCAGACATTTGTTTTTTATAATCACAGTACACGTTAATTCACTATCTAAGATATGAGACAGGTGACCAACATAAGATGCCCTTTAACACCAATTCAAGTGGAACAGCCTCGCTCTTAACAATATAGTGGCGTTGACAACGCAGGTGAAAGGGCGAGTGTCGAATGCGATGTCGAGAGTTGAGAACTGGACGCGTTATGAAATGGAGGCCACGCCTGCGCAGGACACGATCTAAGACTTTTTTTTGCAATAGCGAACAATTGGAATCGAAAAATAACTAGGCTAAAGAAATCGTCTTCGAGATCATCGACTTTTTATATGTACGAGTAACTAGGTAACTCGGAAAACTTTGAAACTTTGAATTAAATAATGTGTTAAAGGTTTGATAGGTTCGAACTATTTGTATGGATAAATAAAATTGTTGTTTTTACTAATTACCTTACAATTTCCTCACCTTTAAACCATCCTTGGACTTCCAAAAATAATTGAAAACCGAAATTAGTTATACTATTTATTTTTCGCAATAATACATGCGAGTGAACTTAAAAAATTAAAGAAAATACGGAAAGAAAAATTTGACTTCGGGCAGGAATCGAATCTGCGACCTGGACTGTGGATACCGTGTTGATAACACAGTATTTGTGTTGATAACTTTTCATCAGTCGAACTAATGATACCTACATCTATTAGTTTTATTATCTCAATTAATTGACATCATAGTTATGATGCAATTTTATCATCAGATTAATTGCAAACAAGTTATTCGTCTTCATTCAAAACAGTTGAGAGTAACGATTGAAATTAGTCACGAAAATTTGACTTCGGGCAGAAATCGAACCTGCGACCTCCGCTACCGAAGTCCGAAGTGAGACTTCGGTAGCTTAGTGGTAAAGCGGCTGAACTGGTTATCCTGAGGTCACAGGTTCGATTCCTGACCGAATTCAAATTTTTCTTTCATTTCTAAACCGAAATTAGCCTATTCGGTCCTTCATATAACGATTTGTATTGATAACTTTTCATCAGTCAAACTAATGACACATCTATTCGTTTTATCATCTCAATAAATTGACATCATAGTTATGATGCAATTTTAACATCAAATTAATTGCAAACATTTTTTTTTTTAGTTTTTTTTTTACGAATAAGAATCGATTTTTTTAAGAATACTCCTGATTTAGAGGATCAGAATGAAGAAGAGGCCAATAATAATATAATCGAAGTAGGTAGATGAGAGGTACGAGGAAGTACATTCAATAGCGATGAAGTAACATCGAACAAGTTTTATTTCAAATTTACTGTATGTGTATTATTTGACCGCTTACAATTAATATTGATTAAAGTGTATATTGGTCACTATAGGACAGAAAGTAATATTATTTAAAAATACTAGCTTTTACAATAAAATAAATTTTATGATACCTCCTTGCTACATTTTTTTTATGTAACGGAAGTGGCAAACAATCATGCACTTCACATTGATGTTAAGTTATGACTGCAGCCTATAGACACCCACACAAAGACCAAGGTCAAAATGCAGATGCGTTATCACTCCTGAGGCTTTAGGGGTCATGCCTCTGTGCCGGGAATTACAGGGCCGTACGTTACCATCTGACCGGAATACGATAGTGCTGAACACTACCATTTAGCGGAAAGTATATTAGGTAATGCGGTGGTGCCTACGCCCGCGAGCTCCGTCACTGGAGCACTACCACCAGTAAATTACAATATTATCTTCTTTTGTTTCATACTGAGATTTCCCTTCATGGTACCTATAAAATCAACGTCCTATATCTTATTTGTTCTCATTATACGCTTATCTCTAATGAATGACAATACTGTGTTTAAAATAGATTTAAGTTGGTACAAAATGTGTTACAATATCGAATAATCAAGTAAATACTCATAGCAGTTGTTTGCAATACACCGGGTCATCTTGGTACGAAATACAGCAATGATCATGTTGAGAGTTAAAAAATGATATTTGCAAACTTGTACGTACACTCGTATCAGGATGTGGTCTTAGATTACTATTGCTACAGAAGACGGTAATTTAGTATGGACGTTCACATGCGCTAGAAATGCTAGAATGTTCGATGGAATTTAAGAAAAACAGCTTCGAATGGCTATAATTAAACGTATGAATGCACGTTTCGTACAACAGTATGCTGTTGATAGTTAACATAATCATTCTATTTTCTGACACAGTTGACTTGTGGCGCTATGTGTCTGTCTTGCCTGTCATCTGTATTTGACTGCCATCTGTGCTATCCATCTTATATACTTACCACTGTTGTAGATTGTCTAGTGTAATTTATAAACATAAAATTAAATCGCTTTGAATACCGTTTTCCGTGAGTTTATTTGATTACTACAATTGCCAATAAGTACAAGCTTTTTTTCGAAGAATAAATAAACGTACGCTGGTTAATTAATTTCTTATTTCACTTGTCCCTTGTACTAAATCACTCGACCGGAACAGATTTTCAATATTTTCGTAAATCGAAAAAAACAAGACTAATAAGTCGAATTTAATTGTAAGTTACTTTATGAGGTATTAAGTCAGGTCAGATTTAATTGTGATCGATTTTTGGTCACTTATTATCGACTTAACATTCCGGATGAAGTAATTATCGTGCGCTGCGCTGCAATACGAATACCTATATGAACATTATTTATTAATATTATGTTCGTGTATATATGAATATTACTCATATTATTTGTTTTAAACTTTCACGATTTGTATTCATATTTTTATATTGTCTTGTGGGAAAAGCGCCGTCTTTCGTGAAGGATTCTCGGCATTTCGTCGATATCATTAGAGGCATGAAGTTGGAACCAGATGAGATTTTGGTGAGCTTTGATGTAGAATCTTTGTTTACTAATGTACCCATTCATGAATGCCTCGAGGTGATCAGGGAGCGGCTCCGAGCCGAGGGCCTGTCGGAGTCCTACATGGTTTTACTCCGAAATTGTGTTGAAGGCAACTACTTTCTGTACCGTGGACAATATTATCTCCAGGTGGATGGCGTTGCCATGGGTAGTCCTGTGGCACCAGTGTTAGCCAACATCTGGATGGAGTACATCGAGGCTATGATAGATCTGCAGCTGTGGAAGGTGAAGTTGTGGAAGCGCTATGTCGATGATGTATTTTGCATATTGAAGGGTGGGGAGCAGGATGTTAAACAGTTTCTGGAGTATCTCAACTCACTGCATCCTAACATAGGGTTCACTTTCGAGCTGGAATCAGGAAGAGGTTTGCCTTTTCTTGACGTGAAGGTGATCGTCAGAGAGAATGGATCCATAACGCACACCGTATACAGGAAACCGATGCACACGGATAGGTATCTGAATGCTATGTCTCACCACCATCCTCGACATCTGCAATCTGTCGTGACTTCATTGTTCAACAGAGCACGGGACTTGTGTGACCCTGAGTTCATAGACGAGGAATTATCGCATGTTCAGGGGGTACTGCGGCGGAATGGATATCATGTGGGAGAGTACCAACCACGGCGAAGAGTGGGAGAAAAGCGTCCAGACGTCTCAAGACAACCCGTGTTCTTACCATACATAAGAGGAATAACGGATAAAGTTGGTGCTGTGCTGGACCGTTTTTCCATCAAGACCGTTTTCATGCCACCGTCTAAGATCGCGGGTTTTGTGAGAACGGCTAAGGATGTGATACCGTTTCAAACACCTGGTGTTTATAAGGTCGACTGCAGTTGCGGTAGTTCCTATATCGGTCAAACTAAGCGCACGATAGCTGAGCGAATTAAGGAGCACATAGCAGCAGTTAAGAATCGCCAGGTGAACAAGTCAGCGATCGCGGAGCATCTACTGGAGTCGGGACCAAACCACTGGATCGAACTTCACAACCCGAAAATCCTCTCCACTGAACGTCACTACTATAATAGGATGGTACGTGAAGCGGTTGAAATCAGAAAATACAAAAATTTCAACCGGGAGGATGGATATAGGTTGTCAGTTTCGTGGAATCCGGTTATCGGGCAATGTAGACGTCGGGATGTATCGTCGGATAAATCGTCGGATGTTGTGAGTGTTGTGTGTCGGGACCTTAATGTATTGAATCGAAATAATGACGACCAACCGCGGGTAGTTCGAAGAACTGGCGCGGGTACGAGACGATGACACCATGGAGCAGCAGTCTACTCGTGACCACGGCCGTCGCATTACGGCCGAAACGTCGAGTGTCGAGGTAAATACTTCGATTAAAATAGTACGCGATTAAGTCCCGTTTACAATATAAAAATATGAATACAAATCGTGAAAGTTTAAAACAATTAATCGTTAACCGTTACGGGCCGGAATTAACAATTAAAATTAAACATCTAGAATATTTGCGGGTAAAAAGTGCGCGTTTAGAAACATCGTTAGTGTATTTAAAAAAGTGCTGCGATTGGAACTTATTACCTACTTGTGTACGGATTAAAACACGTAGTGACATTGCGTTTTCCCGTAATATTCTAAGGACTGCGAGTGTCCGTCTATTGAAACAATTTATTCGAAACCATTATGGGGACCTGAACAGGGTGCGAGGTGAATTGTATGGATTGCATAGTGAGTGTAGTGCGGTGTTGTCCCCTGCGGATTTCGACTTGTGCGACCGGATAACTTTTCAGCGGGCGGAGCGAATTTTTGAGTTGTGCAGTGAAAAGCATGACAGGAAATTTGACAGGCTGCGGGCTCGATCTAAAAGTAAGGTTAGCCCCGGATATAATCAGGGTGATGCAGCGATAGGGCAAGGTTTACCTAACACTGTCATTAATTTATCCAGCACACCTTTGGATAACGCAACAGAGAGTGTATTGGCAAAGGGATTAAATTTTGCTTTGACACCGCGACAAATCCCATATGAGACCGTTATCGGTAGTGTGGAGGAAGCTCTGATTCGCAATAAGGTGCCGCCTAGTGACGCTGAGATGTTGAGGCAGGATGTTGCAGTCATTTTGAGAAGGGCAAAGTTACCGAAAAGTAATATCACCATGGATGAGCGTGACGCCCTTCATGCAATTCGCAGGAATGAGGATATTCTTGTGCTTAAGGCGGATAAAGGGAACTCAACCGTGGTTATGGATACTCACGACTATGACAGTAAGGTGAGGGTTTTGTTGCAAAATGACCAAGTATACAAACCAGTGTCGTATAACCCAACTGCCAGGGTAACACGTCGAGTAAGAGCCATGGTCAGAGATTACGAACATCTCTTCCCGGAAGATGTATTTGAGCGTTTGCACAGACCCAAGATCGTACAGCCACCGAAATTATATGGGCTCCCCAAAGTTCATAAATCTGGCGTGCCCTTACGCCCAATAGTTAGTCAGATTGCTTCACCTACATATGATCTAGCGAAGTACATTGCGTCGGTGCTGCAGCCTCTTGTGGGAAAAGCGCCGTCTTTCGTGAAGGATTCTCGGCATTTCGTCGATATCATTAGAGGCATGAAGTTGGAACCAGATGAGATTTTGGTGAGCTTTGATGTAGAATCTTTGTTTACTAATGTACCCATTCATGAATGCCTCGAGGTGATCAGGGAGCGGCTCCGAGCCGAGGGCCTGTCGGAGTCCTACATGGTTTTACTCCGAAATTGTGTTGAAGGCAACTACTTTCTGTACCGTGGACAATATTATCTCCAGGTGGATGGCGTTGCCATGGGTAGTCCTGTGGCACCAGTGTTAGCCAACATCTGGATGGAGTACATCGAGGCTATGATAGATCTGCAGCTGTGGAAGGTGAAGTTGTGGAAGCGCTATGTCGATGATGTATTTTGCATATTGAAGGGTGGGGAGCAGGATGTTAAACAGTTTCTGGAGTATCTCAACTCACTGCATCCTAACATAGGGTTCACTTTCGAGCTGGAATCAGGAAGAGGTTTGCCTTTTCTTGACGTGAAGGTGATCGTCAGAGAGAATGGATCCATAACGCACACCGTATACAGGAAACCGATGCACACGGATAGGTATCTGAATGCTATGTCTCACCACCATCCTCGACATCTGCAATCTGTCGTGACTTCATTGTTCAACAGAGCACGGGACTTGTGTGACCCTGAGTTCATAGACGAGGAATTATCGCATGTTCAGGGGGTACTGCGGCGGAATGGATATCATGTGGGAGAGTACCAACCACGGCGAAGAGTGGGAGAAAAGCGTCCAGACGTCTCAAGACAACCCGTGTTCTTACCATACATAAGAGGAATAACGGATAAAGTTGGTGCTGTGCTGGACCGTTTTTCCATCAAGACCGTTTTCATGCCACCGTCTAAGATCGCGGGTTTTGTGAGAACGGCTAAGGATGTGATACCGTTTCAAACACCTGGTGTTTATAAGGTCGACTGCAGTTGCGGTAGTTCCTATATCGGTCAAACTAAGCGCACGATAGCTGAGCGAATTAAGGAGCACATAGCAGCAGTTAAGAATCGCCAGGTGAACAAGTCAGCGATCGCGGAGCATCTACTGGAGTCGGGACCAAACCACTGGATCGAACTTCACAACCCGAAAATCCTCTCCACTGAACGTCACTACTATAATAGGATGGTACGTGAAGCGGTTGAAATCAGAAAATACAAAAATTTCAACCGGGAGGATGGATATAGGTTGTCAGTTTCGTGGAATCCGGTTATCGGGCAATGTAGACGTCGGGATGTATCGTCGGATAAATCGTCGGATGTTGTGAGTGTTGTGTGTCGGGACCTTAATGTATTGAATCGAAATAATGACGACCAACCGCGGGTAGTTCGAAGAACTGGCGCGGGTACGAGACGATGACACCATGGAGCAGCAGTCTACTCGTGACCACGGCCGTCGCATTACGGCCGAAACGTCGAGTGTCGAGGTAAATACTTCGATTAAAATAGTACGCGATTAAGTCCCGTTTACAATATAAAAATACTCATATTATATTCCTGAAAAATATACCTATGTTACATATTTTGCTGGTGATTCTATGACGGAGTTTAAGCCTGGGTTGCACCACGATATTTGTTAAAGTGATTGTAACATTTTACATCCTTCTCTAACTTTAACACATTTCATTAAGTCATTAACAAGTATATATAGATTTCTTTAAGTTAGAGAAAAATGAAAAATGTTACAATAACTTTAACTTAAACTTTAGCAAATATCATGGTGCAATGCAACCCAGGCTAAGTCATCGATATCCGTTGGCTTATATACATATACAACATGTAACGGGAATAATGCACACTACCTAACACCTCGATTAGAAAATCGAGTTATAATCATAATACAGGAACTGAAATTACATGTTTATGTATTGAATGTTTTTTATTTAAGAAATAAGTTGTCCTCAAATTGTACGAACAGTATGCACACCCTATGCATTCTTACCCTACCTCTACCTAGGCCACACATAAAACACGAACCGAATAAAGTAAGTGATGTATGATGTAGCGTAACTTGCGTACCCTTATTTAACTAGATTCGTGTTGTACATTCAATCCTGTTACACGTTGTATAAGCCAACGGACCATTTTGGTAACCCATTATACCGCGAAAGTTATCTGAAAGATGTCGCTTTAAGAGCGATAAGGCCGTCTGCTATGCAAAATTCCAATTCCTATATAAAATATTATGTTTTGTTACATATGCATAAATAATATTATATTAATAAAATACACGTACATGATCAAGTAGGTACTTTATAACTGATTGCCCAATAATTTAAAATCCATTGTTTATTTACCAAGAATTTGACGAATCAAATATGAATTTAGAACTAATATAAAATAATGCAACAAAAATGTGTTCTCGTTCCTGCTAATAATAATAATATAAAACATAAAGGCGCGCCAAACGGAATATTCTGCACTTACCTAGAATTCTTTATCTCATTACGACGTAAATAATGAACGTTTGGTACGTATATAGAAACTTGATTATGTATAAATGAAGGACTCAATGTCGCCTATAAATGTATACGACTAACCACAATTCTCGATATCAACATTCTTATTAAATACTGGGACTCAAAACGTACCTTGAGGAATCCGTTCTTAGCATTTGTGTTTTTTTTGGAACATAGTAAAAATTTTATGAACAATTCGTGTAAAAAAATTATTGAGTATTTTATGATGTTCTTCTGCAGTTACGTTAAGTCATTACTGTGGACAAAGAGTGTACCTGATCACCAAGACGAGGACTGTAAGCCAAGAGGACTGCAGCTATGATTAAGTATTATAAGTCAGTCACGTCTGTGTAATGCAGTGAAATTTGTTTTTTTCGTTAGTACAATAAGTCAAATGTAGTGTGAACGAATGTTTTGCACATTACCATTTATTGTGCCTACGACTTCTTTATTAAGGTACCGTCAACAAGAATCGAAAAATTTAATTTGTCTTTAATTATGATACAAGATTTTGAACTTACTATGTATAATATTGATTTGTACAGCAATAACTATAACTGATTATTATTACAATGGATTCATAGACACACTCAGTTTCTTTTTTACTCGTTCCATAGCGTATTTTTACGTATTATTTTTTTACAATTCTAGCAACGGTAACAATCTTATCTTTCATTGCTCTATCAAACCAATTCTTACTTCCGTCAAAAGTCAAATTGCAGTCTGCTACTAAAATAAACTTTGCACTTATTGATAAGAATATTGAATTTGCAAACAAATCAAATAAGAGAGGTCATATTTATAAACTAAAATGTAACAGTGATAACGATATCATAAAGTTAATGTTTGTTAAAATTGTATTCAAATTCTTGGTAGCTAACACAAGTTAGTTAATGCAGTAGGTATTTGTTTCTAGATGACGAATTGTAGTAATCGTTTGATCATACTTAATTGGTCGGATATTAATGAATCGAAAGAGTTGCATAGCTAATAATATTCTGAAATAGGTTACCTATTTGGTATGACAAATTAAAAAAGGGCCCCAGTAGCCTAGTGGTAGCAGGCCACTACTACTCTACTACTACGCTGGGGTCCTGAGTTCGATTCCCGGGTCGGAGACTATCAGAGATAACGGTGTAAGATCCTTTATTTCTGGTTCTATTAAAATGTACCTTTTTTATGAAATTAAAGTGGCAAACACGCATGCAATTCACATTGATGTTAAATGATGACTGCAGCCTATAGACACCCACACAAAGACCAGAGGTCAAAATGCAGAAGCGTTACCACTTCTGAGGCCGATAGATATAGATATAAAAAAAAATTACAGTTTATGGCTGTAAGTTTATCATTAACAAATGTCATTATTTCATATTCATATTATTCATAATTAATATTAATTAATAGCTGGACTTAAAAAAATATAAGTCTGTGTTTTGTGGATTCATACTGCCAAAATATATTTGCTTCTATGATACAAATTTTCATAAAATACCTATTTTATGTGTGTATAAAGCCACAATTACCCAGTCAACTCGTTGACAATGAGTTCACTTACGCATCTACTGTGTACATAAATAATCCAATGTAACTGTTCACACATGCGCTATGCGCTGCGACGACGACGTCCGCTCGAAAGTTCGTCCACAGGTACAGTATTCACGGCGAACAGGTCCCTCGACCTTGGAACCTCTAGATACTGTGGATATTTCATTTGTTAATTTTTTCCCATTTTTCCGCAAACTGGCACTTAACTATTTAGTAAGCGGCTCTCGTCTCGATGAACATATACAATGATCCTTTATGCCTCCAATGCGGTCACGTCTTTAACATTTTGCTCGATGAGCTGGTAATTGTTAACCTACAGTTAACGCCTCTGATGTGACGTGCCCCCGACTTCGAGGTGATAACGCGTTTGAACAGTCGAATTTATTGTTATAGGCTTCTAGGTCACATCGATTAAGACGTGCACGTCAACCGAAACGCATTTCCATGTGAAGATGATAATGAGCGGCGGGCATTGAACGCAGCATTATCCTCCAGAGGGCAATAGGTGGCACGATATGATACCAGGGCTTCGACGAGCTGCGAGCGCGGTCGAGGCCGGGAGTCAGGAGAGGTGGTAGCCGCTCGCACCGCACTCAGTGTACAATCGCGCGCCTCAAGTGTTGCGCGTACGCACCGCTCGCTGCAGTCGCGCTGGCTGAGCTCGCGCACCTATCCAATCGATCCCCTTATCGATAAACCTGCCGCCGTCTCGATCGTCACAACGAAACGAATAGTGATGATGTCTCGAGCCAAACCGTGAATGTTTGCTCGATTGGAAAGTATAAACAAGTGCACGTGATGCGTCGATAATTTTTGCAAGCGGCGACAGTCGGACAGCAGCAGACCCGACGGCGCCGCCATCGATGGACCTAATCCACGGACGCTGTCGTTCATGTGCCAGAAGAGATAACGTGATGTGACAACGATACGTGTCGGAGTGTCAGTGGTATAGTTTTGTGAAAGTGTGCAGCGAGCGTGAGTGAGAAAACCGCTGCCGGCGCAGCCGGCGCCCGTCAGACCCGTCACAATGTTGAACTGCACGGATCTGGAATGCATTCTCCACCACCATCACTACTACGCGCACCTGCACCATATACACCACCTGCAAAATGCGCAGGACTCAGGTGAGACAATCGACGTGTGACATCATTTCACGCGAAACGTTGCACATTTTTTTCTATAACAATCTCTGTCAAAACAATGAAATACAGAAGCAGGTTACAATGAAAATGTTTGTTTAAGATCAAGCTGTGAATGTTAATGATAACAGAACCTGACTTGCGCACCGAGGGGGCCTTGCTCGAAATCCTTGGTAGTACTTTGAGTGTAAACATTCAAATTGAAGTTAATGATGAAATGAAGACACGATATTTTTTACGAAGAACGTTATGATTTAGGCAACCTTGACATTAGTGAACAATGCAAGCGATAGAGATTAGAGCATAGTATCTCAAACGCATAAGTCTGAACAGGTGTTAGGAACAACAACACGCATTATGCTTAGCATTGTTTTCACTCTAGAGTTAGTCGGACGACAGACAAACCGGCTCACGATGCGAATTCAACGCAATATTTGTACAAACGAATTTTAATACTGCACGGTTTCTCTTTTAGCGCGGATATCAGGAAAAGTACTTAACAACATCTTATCATAACTTTCAGTAAATTACACAATGTTGAAGTAATTAGAGACAAAAAGCCGGTGAATCAAACAATTAAACTGAATATTATGTATTTGCATAAGAACATTAATTCGGTTATGTATGTGTTAAAATGTTGGATGAAAGTAATAGCATGCAATTTCTCTTTGTAGCAAAGTCTCGTCTCTTATCACATAATATTCATGAATATGAAATAAAGATATGAATGATAATATGACTCCTATTTGAATTAAGACTTGTTTATTGCCAGTTTCAATAAAATTCCTTCAGCTGTTCAAATTATAAACGTCACACCTAAAATAATCTACTTTGTATTTTATCACGCCTTTTATTGTAATTACCTCATTACAAACAGAGCACGTGGATTGGGAAGATATTCTACAAAAATCTGATTTATAAATTTTAATGTATGTTTGCAGAATTACTTGCTTTACTTAAACTAACACTAAAGACAAAATTCCAAAAATATGTGGTCATTGTCCTTTTTTAAAAATAAAGGTATCTTTATCCCTTCTGGCTGGGGAGGTAGAGAGTAGTAACTAAATATACTCGTATAATATCTTTCTTGCAAATCTGCCGTGCCATATATATAGAAAAAGCTCATCAGATTCATCACTTCATGTAGCACGCTAATTAAAAAATATATTTAGTAGGTATTATAGGTTACAAAAAAACTTCACATTACTGGTATCACCAATCCCACTGATACTTGTATTAATATTGTGCACATTCACATTATCTTTACAATCAGAACAATGATCAATGCTAGTCTTCATGATGTCAAAGCGATGTATATAAACAAACAAGATTTGTTATAGTTCTCTGTTAATGTTGTAAACAACATTTAGGATTGAATTCCTAGAATATATACCATTATTGTGAACCACATCTATGTACCCATTATCGAACAGAGGCATGATGTCACTAAACTTCGGCATAATGAGCGACGAATGTATCAAAGCCTCTATAGAGACCACTTTAAATTGTTATATAATCAAACCATGAACACTAACCGAATGTCCGTTTGTTTCATATTAAACTTAACACAGATGAACTATTGGTTTGGTATTTGCTGCTAAAAATAAGATAAAAAAATTTATTCGTAATGCAAGTTTTGAATGCCTACCTACGTAGTTTAGGTGCTTCAGTTTAATAAAAAATAAAGGTTTATACAATTTGGTGATCCAAATTCTGAAAGAATTATTTATTTATAGATTTTTTTTTATCACATCTAAATTTTTCAATGGTTTAAATCCTCAATGAATGAGAATAAAATACGAGGATAAAGAAATCATATTTAAGTTGTGATTAATAATTGATACAGGATGTAACCATCTAGATCTATACAGTTTGATGGATTGATTATATTTATATTTATCTCCAGTAGTACTTCATTAAACAGAATCAGAATCAGAAACTCATTTATTCATTTAGGGTGACAGGCACCTCTTATGACACGTCAAAAACAAACAAAATATATTAGTGTGAATAACAATGTCAAACAAGATAAAAAATATATTATAGTCGAGAATATCACTAAGATAAAACTTAATATAATATACTAATGCAAAAAGTATATCAGTAGAATGTCTCATTTCTCCTTTACAAACTGATAACAAAGAGTAAAAAGAAAAGAAAAAGAGTCATTCTTTTTCATTCGTAAAGGCCAATATGATCTGAGAAAAACCTGCCCAAAAAAACTCAGTCAGCTCTTTTAAAAATATCTCTTAGGCATAATTTCACAATTTTCCATTATTTAAACAAACTTAAAATTAACAATATAATATAAACAATACACTTTGATTGAAACCACAGAGTTTTTAAACCGTCAAGACACGAGAGACCGCCGGCGGGGAATGAACAATTGAAATCAATTGTCTTATTTTTCTCGCGAACTGACGGGTTAATAAACTACCAAACATGACTGACTGCAGGATGGGGTGGGTGTTCTGATATAAACGTTGGAGTTTCATGTTTTTTAATCATCGTCTCTTCTCTTATCTCATACATTTCTTCTTTTTTAACTTTGTCTATGTTTATCAATTTTTACCGGCTGTAATTGATTTCACGCAAGCTTGTATCTATTTCAAAAGAGATTAACCACAGAAATATACAGTATAAGACTTATACTTTTGATTAATAATCGTAGCTTAGGCAAGAATTAGTTTATTCTACGTTTGGTCTTCGTAAGTTCAATTGTATAAGACGGAACAAGAGAAAGCATGGATTAACTAATATTTGTCTAATCTACTTACAATAATTTAGAGGGAATAAGTTCAAAATTATCATCATTATTAGATGTTGCTAGTCAGAAACTAATTACTTACTTAATTATTTTCGGGAATGCAACCAAATTTATTCATTCAATTTACCTATACATTTTAATTTAGCTAAGTTTCTGCACACATAACTAATTTAAGGTAACAATGTAATATGTATGTATATTATTATAGATCTACAATATTACTGAAATATTTTTTTTATTTCGCATTTTTTTGCGTCGTATGATCATAATATCCTGAAGACCTTTTGTGTAACTGGGTGCTGGAATTTGATTAGCACTATGCAGTACATTGCTGCTTTACCTGTAGGGATGGTAATTATTGCGTTATCTCTAAACAGCTATGCACCTACTACGTAGTGATCATCAAATTGATGTCAACTGATTTAAATAATACCAGCCCCTGATTAAGGTAATTATTAATTTGTTTGTCAACTTGTATCGTTACTGATGCAACAGCCGAGGCGTAAAGATAACAGTAACTTTCCGTATATTCATTAAGATACCGGTAGCAATATTGTCTTATAACAATAAATATACTACAAATATTTAATATTTTGCAATGGAAATCTTATTGCTCGTGTTGTTTATTTTCGTCGGAGTGATAAAACAAACGTTGCCTTACATGTGAGTCATAAAACCGTGACCATTTTATGTTTTCCGATTGATATGGCATGTCTTGGTGTGTGGCATTGATAAGAGCATTCATTTTAAGGGCCCATCCGCACGTTGTATGCGGAAATCTTTCCGATGCGCAATTAATTATCTACCTCAAAGAACTTGAATTAATTAAACTGCATTTTAATTTTACATTCAATTAGGTAAATTAACATAGTATTAAGAATTAATTTGATGATATCGTTATGATTGTTGAAGTTAGTTCCTCGACTTTGGCAGTATATTCTGAAATTCCTTGTTTGCAAATGTTCATAATCGACAATGACCACTATCCATAACTTGATCGTTTGTCTGTTAGCTTACTAAAAAAAGGAACAATGACGAGTAAAGATTAACATAATTATGGCGAAGCGTACAATGGACTCTCCATAATTAGTCTGAATAATAAATGAATTGATGTGCGCTTTGTTTTTTATTACAATAGAAGCAAACAATCAAACAAGCGTGCAGTTCAAACTGATGATAAGTGCATTTTGTAGCCTATAGATAGGTCTATACAAAAACCGGATTTCAAAATGTAGATGCGTGACACTCTTGAGGCTTATGTTGTTTCCCCTCTGTGTGATTCGGTGGAACCTACACCCTCGAGTGCCGATATTGGAATTCTATCACCTATATAATGTGGATAAGCCACATTATTACCCGTTGATGTTAATGGAATGTAATTTCCAAATCCAACCTAAAACTTATTTTATCTATTTTTTTATGTAATGGAAGTGGCAAAAAAGCCTGCAGTTCACATTGCTGTTAAGTGATGACTGCAGCCTATAGACTAGACTCATACAAAGATCAAGGTCAAAATGCAGATGCGTTACCACTCCTGAGGCCTAAGGTGTCATGCCTCTGTGCCGAAAATTACAGGGTCGTACATTACCACCTGACTTGAACACGATAGTGCTGAACACTACCGTTTAGCGGCAAGTATATTAGGTAATGCGGTGGAGCCTACGCCCGCGAGCTCCGTCACTGGAGCTCTACCACCAGTAAATATTATTACACGATTATTTACAGAAATAAATTATCTTAGTACCTACATCGCACAATATTTGAAATATTTCTACACAATATACGAAACGAGTGTCGTTAAACTAAATAACTCAGTGTTTAGGAACCCACGTTCAATATTCTGCGAAATAATGATTAATTGTTCTATGTAACGCGAATTTATTTTTATGTACGCAGTGTGTCTGAGTTTATGTATCGACGTTTCGTTAAGTTTGGCACTCAATGTAGGCTAAATGCTTCTTCAATGCTTAAAACTATCTGCACCATATTATACAAATCTACTCAACGGCTTAGCAAGAATAAGATACAAGGATAGATAGTTGCTTTCGTATATTGGGAGACCAGTTGCTAAATCTTCTTCTCTCTATTCCTTTAGTGAGACTTATACTTGTTACTACAAATCCGATAGTCAATAAGACAGTCAGAAGCCTTTAAGTAGTATATCAGTGTCTGACAAGATGGTGATCCCTATATTTCCACAACAATAAACAAGCAACAAGCACCTGCAATATGACTGGCTTTATTACTGACGATAGAGCTCCAGTTATGTTAAATCGGAAGCGTAGATAGCACCATCTATATTACCTTACCTTGCTGGTAAGTGGTAGGTATATTCAGCGCTAGCGTTACGGTTCGGTACGATTCAGAAGTGGCAACGGACATTAAAATCTCTGGTTTTTATGTAGATACTCGTATTTTAGACTACAGTCAATTACCGTCAATGTGAACCGTATCATTGTTTGCCACTTTTATTGCGTACATAATAACACAGACCTACCATAGAAATTTCAAGGGAAGATCTGCTCCTTTAGTGAGACTTAAGCTGATTACTAGGTACTAGCAAACAGTACCTAAGTTAATCTTCAGGTTCTACGAACTTTTAGGTACGTCCAATTTCAAAATGTATTTCGTGTTTGTCAACGTGTTCATAAACAGATTATGTTCCTCCAATTATGAAGAACGTGATTATCCGTATATAGACAAATACGTCTGTAAACACAAGACTGTATTTCCTCAGCTAGTTACCAGACCACTTTAATCTCGTTCGTAAACTGGTTAGCTATAGGAAACGCGTCGACGATAACTAATGAGTTATTGATTAACCGATCAATAAAAATGTTGGTAATATTCTAACTTTGGTTCGCTTTAATTATATTTTGAACTGTTCTAAGTTTCCGTATAAGTTGTGTTGTTATTCTATTTCACTTTTTACACTTCCCCTTATATTCACATATCACTTCCCATACAAAATATTTCCGACGAATTTGTTTTCAAATCAATCCGGTTTTGTGTTGCTTATTTTGAACTAATGAATATATCAATACAAATATTATTTACGTAGCAATTCAAAACTGGTAAAAAAGTGCAAAGATTAAAAAATCTTGCCTTAGATAATATGTCGTGGCACGAAGTAAATAAGTTATTAATAAATAATAACAAATTTAAGAAAAAAATTAAGACTTTTAAATATTTCAATTTATAACTTTTGCACTCAAATGTACTCCATGTATAAATTTGTTAACAATATTTTATGACCGGTCCGTTGAGACGTAGACGATTTTTGATTACGGCCGAATGGACTACGGTCCATTCTTTTTGGTCCGTTCAGACGTAGTACCCAATAATTGTACAAGTTTGTTTTTTTTATTTTAGTTTTGAATCAAAGTAACTTGTATTTTTTTTGTTTATAACATAACAAAATCTCTAATTCATCTTACCTATAGGTACAGATATAAATGAAAAGGATAGATAATGAGCGATAAATATCTACCATAAATTAGGTATAAGATTACCTACCCTACAGCTTGCGCTATGTAGTGCAACTGGTGTAAGTTTCTTGTTATTACAGAAATATATATATTGCAAAGAGATATTACAGAGCGAGAGAGAATATTATCACCATAATAAATTTACATTTAGTAAACAAAAACATAAAATTTATTTCGCACATAATATAAAAATTTAATGTAGGTTTTTTGAAATGTTTGTAATTATTATATGTATGTCAAAATACTTTTCTCATCATGATATTTAATAGTTTTAAGGTTAGAAAATAACAGTCTAAGATCAATTATGGTCTTCTTACCAAAGCGGTTGCTATAAAAAGAAGGATAATGCATGCCGAACATCAAATGCAATGCAGTCCATCTTCAACTCAACGCTGATATGCTGTTCTTTGGAATGTGGTCTTTAAGCTTCGGTTTCATGGATGCTTCGTCCTAAATGTATACATAAAGTTTTAATGTATACAATTTTCGTATCATTAATTCATTAATTTTAAATTCATGGGTTATATTAGTTATATTTAGGTAAGTGTTTACTGCCGTTTAAGACACTTATGAAAAAGTAAGCTCATACTTATTGTTTAATTTTTTGTATTTTTCGCAATAACACAACCGCGAAACATTTCCTTTTAAAAGAAGATCATACTCAAAACTTCTTTTGTTTTAATAGTCACTTCCGACGTTTCTTTAATCGAAATATAAAAGTATTTATCAAGATTGTGAATTGTTGCCGATATTAAGCATCAAGTCACTCTGGCAGTGTTTGCCGGGAAATTTTCATAAAAGTTAGTAATCCGCCCTGCTCCTCCTTGCTTTACAAGCTAAATAAACGCTTAATCTTTTAAAATTGATGTATGTACCTACCTTAATATTAACCTTTTTAAATATATTTTGAAAATTACGTTTACGTACTCAGTGCATGCAATCATTAAATCTCAGTAAGTAGCTACTATGACATGTATTATGTTCAATGAGCATTATGGCACTTTGGACATTCTTTCTCTTTTGTTTTTCAGAGTCGTGGTGATGTGGCCGCTTCTTATGTCTCGTTCATATTTGGTTTCGTAGGAAACAATTAATGCATACTACCTATCGACAGTAAGGAAACCGTTGCGAATGTAGCCATTTCAATTACGGAAACTGCAAATATGCCCCAGATGCTGAGCACTATAAAAAATTACTCAAGCAAAAAAAACTTTTATGTACTTGGAATAACTTACAATATGCAGTAAATTGAAAAAGTAAAATGCCTTAGAAAGTCGTAGCAAAGATTATGGGTATCGTAAAATTGTAAATAAAATATGTCCAAAGTATAACTTAATTAATAGTATTTAATGTGTACATATAATAGATATGGTCCAAGAGATACTGAACCCTCCGACCACCGTTGGTCCTGTAAGGCTGGAAATTTTTGTAGGGATAAGTCATAACACGCCAAGTACAAAAACCATCGCCTGGCAAGGGTCAGCCAGTCACGTCAACAACCCCACATTTTTTCAAGGAATATTTTTTTACCTTGAATATTTTTTTTACCTTGGATATTTTGAATATTTTTTTTACCTTTTTACACTTCACTATATATGAACTAAATTATATAAAAATTTGAACCTTACAGGTTCAAGTTTTTTTTTTTTTTTTTTTACATTTTCAAAAATGTGGGGTTGGTGACGTGATTGGCTGATCCTTGCCAGGCGCTAGTTTTTGTACTTGGCGTGATATGATTTATCCCTACAAAAATTTCCAGCCTTACAGGACCAACTAAGTAACCAATCTATGCAAATTAAGAAAAAAATCATAACAACTAAATTTTTATTTTACTAATCCTCTGTTAAAACTGATAACTATGAAATTGATCATAGATTTGAAGAATATACTATATTTTAAATCGTTGAAAATGTTTCAATCTCAACACATTATACACAACATTATTGCTCTAGAAACTATAAAATATCCTGGAGCTAAATATTCAACAGATTTAAAAAATGTAGTAGAGTGTATGCAACATTGTTAAAATGCAAAATCATGCTTAGATAATTAATAACCACATAACGTACAACTTAACAGATAAGTATTTTATTTAAGTATTTTATTTATATTGCACAAGCATGTGTCAATGCGAAATAATATAAAAACAATTAACAGATAAGGTATGTGTAGAAATACAATAGGAATTTCAAAACACTTCAGAAACAACTTAAAAATGCAACCTTGAATATTAGCGAAATATTACTCCAGGTACCAAATAGTAGATTTTTTACCAGTGTAGATTTTTTATTGACGTTAAAACAACAGGAGGTTGTGTGAAGTTTATGTGATTTTTAATAATCTTTTGTTTAGAATATCGTCAACCATGTATGACGAATTACAACTAACAACAGGGTGGCGGGATGTAGGTGGTCTTTTACTGAAGCCTCATTTGGTAACTTAATGTCACATTGAGTCCTAAACACAGTTATGGAGGGCTATAAAATAATAACTATCATTATTATTTTAAATCCTAGAAGTAACAAACATGTGTACTTATATACCTACATTTGATATTGAAGGTAAGAGCAGCCTATATATTCCCAAAAAAAGAGTATATTTCCTTCTAAACTTGTGGAAAGAGCATCAAAATAATCTTTTGTCAACCCGTTAAATCAGGCCGAAAATTAACAAGTTACATCTTCCGACGAACTGATAACTGATTAGAAAGAAATATTATTGGGCAACGCAGTATCGGGGATAGCAAAACATACTCATACTTTACATACAGGAGAAGCTTAGGCTGAGGGAGATACTCGGGTGACTAAGGCAAGCGTGGCAATTGTGGAAAATTCTTCCCTAATAACACACAAAACTGATATGGCCATCTTTGGGCAATGTTTCTGTCCAGCAGTCGACTTATTTCGACGATGAAGTGATGATTAACATAATTCACCATACCAAAAAATTCAAGCGTTGATTAAACTATACAATAAATCAGTAAGATAAGACCCGTAGAAGGGAAAGTAAATAACATTATGTTGATTTTTACATCAAAATAAATTAGCATTATTCGGTGCCAGGATTCGTATTGCCATCTCTTAGCAGTCTCAATTCAATCTTACTAGTTAAGGTCCATAGTATGCCATAATACGATGGACCTCAACTACAAGAAATTCTGGTTCAGTCCTAGATCAGATACCTGACGAACACAAGGCTACTAGAGAACAAAAATAACCAACAATTTTGTAAGAAATCTTTTTTCAAGTGTTTTGAAATTCCTATTGTATTTCTACACATACCTTATCTGTTAATTGTTTTTATATTATTTCGCATTGACACATGCTTGTGCAATATAAATAAAATACTTAAATAAAATACTTATCTGTTAAGTTGTACGTTATGTGGTTATTAATTATCTAAGCATGATTTTGCATTTTAACAATGTTGCATACACTCTACTACATTTTTTAAATCTGTTGAATATTTAGCTCCAGGATATTTTATAGTTTCTAGAGCAATAATGTTGTGTATAATGTGTTGAGATTGAAACATTTTCAACGATTTAAAATATAGTATATTCTTCAAATCTATGATCAATTTCATAGTTATCAGTTTTAACAGAGGATTAGTAAAATAAAAATTTAGTTGTTATGATTTTTTTCTTAATTTGCATAGATTACACAATTTTATATGCGCGTGAGTGCGTGTGCTTTCAGCTGTTCAACTGTTTGTTATAAAACCGAATAATTGTTTTGACACAATTAACTAAACAGCCACGGCAATGATTGACCGCGGTTCGTTGATTTTTTTACGGTTTCGTAGTTTTATTTTTGTTTGTTTGGTAATATTCTAAACCTGGTCGTATTGATGGAGAAATAGTTTAGAGTTATTTTATCTGATGTAAGCGATGAATGAACAACATCATAAAGTTGCTAAAATTGATCGCGAAACTTGTGGCCGATTAACTTTAAAGTACGAGTATGTAATCTACTTTTTTATGTTAAAACTAAAGACCGCACTCGCAGAAAAAATTACTTGATATTATACGGAGAAGTTGTATTTTTTATGTACACATTTCTCATTTTCATGTATATATTCAATCACGTAAATTGTAAATATTTAATGACCTATTTGGGTGATATGTCATAACTTTTGAATCGTATGTATGTATCTTCAAACTCAGTCTCCTACGGGGTCGGTAGTGAGAGTGGAGTGCCAAATGTCCCGGTTTTTACACACACCTCGTGTCAACTTTTATACCGGGATATCCTCAAAGACGATTCGATGATGCTATGTTTTCGTGATTGATATCTTCAATCACATAAACATAGCATTTGAAAAAATATCTGTACCTCTACACGATGAAATTGTAGAGGTTGTTTCCCAGCATCAAAATATTTTTGTCACGGTAGTAGAATTAAGCTATCATATTCTTTTTTAATTCGTTAATATTATGCTGCACAAAGCACGTAAGCTCTTTTTTCTCTAAACATTTATGAATATTCATTGTTTTTTTCTCTCTTCTTCTGCAGCGGACATCATATTCAAGTACTTAATACGTCCCTACGTAATATTTAGTGAATTACTATCATATCACACGTTTTCGAGTTGATGAGTGTTTTTTAAGTGTAACCCTTATATTAGGTTGGGGCAAAAGTTTCTTCGCATTTTTTAAGATAATTCAAAACATTTTTCAATATAGTTTATTTAAATTTAACTAAAGTATGTATGTATCATTTTGTTCGATAACCTTTTGCCATCTTGTAGGTAGGGATATGATCCCATTGCTATAAAAATTTTGGGACTTCTCATCAAAATACCGCGACAAGTGGATTTGGCAGTCCTCTCGTGATGTTAACCTAACATTGCATAAAGAATTCTGAAGAGACCGAAACAGGTGGAAATCTGAAGGTGCAAGGTCAGGACTATACGGTGGATGCATTAACACCTCCCAGCCAAACTCTCTTAATTTTTGTTGAGTGGCTATAGATAACTCGTAACGTTAAATAAGTATTTTTTAGAGTTTTGAGTTTTCGGATTCTTTTTGTAATATATTTGTTATTGTGTATGTAGGTTTTGATAGGTTCTAGCATCGTCGACGGTTCTTGCTTATACTCGTTATTTTATTTGCAATGCCTCACATAGCTTTTTGTGATTTTTATGAAATGTAGTTGATATTTCATAAAAATCTATGTTCTAGAATCGATGAACATGACAATTTGAAAATATTTATCAATGTAAAATACAGGTTTACGTATTTTGTGCGGTTTTGATTTATTTTTAACCGAGTTCAAAAAACGAGAAGGTTCTCAATTCGGCCGGTATATATATATTTTTTTTTATGTATGTACGCGAATTTCGCCGCGATTTCTGGACCGATTTACGTAATTGTTTTTTTGTTTGATGCGGAATAGTTTCGAATTGGTCCCATAAAAATTTGATTCAGATAGGCCCATTAGTTTTTATTTTATGAGCATTTTTTTACTTAATTTCACCTCAGACTAAAGGATTATGAATAGACGGCGAGTTGTCATACAGTGCGTTGAATCCACTGACGTCCTAGATAGTCCTAATGCGCATGACAACAAGATGTCAACAAGTGACGATGACACATTTACTCATCGACGACACAACACAGCTTATTTACTCCTTCGTGGATAAAACTTTTTCATTGATTTCGTATAGTCGTGTAATAATTTTGTATTGACACACCTCAACTCTTAAATTGTCACGAAGCTAAAAGAGTCAGATTTTACAAATTTAACAGATGTGAACATTAATCTAATTGACAATGCAGCAATAAACTAAAAAGTATTAAATAAATATAACTACGTTAAGAAAAACCGACTTCAAAACTGAAAAGTAAAAAATAATAAAGATTTAATTGTAATTTTATACTACCCTATTATTTATTTGCTATTTACTAATAGGTTTGAAGTCGGTGCCAAGCCAAAATCACTAAAGTAGGCATTTCATTGTATTAAAACGTAAACGTAACTGTATTAATACATGCAAACACCCACGATTCGCCGGTTACGTTGTTCAGTGTATTAATTTGCTCGTATTCATATTTTAGTGATTAAAATATAATTGCTTGTATAAGGCTTAGTACCGACATCAAACCTATTAGTAAATAGCAAATAAATAATAGGGTAGTATATAATTACAATTAAATCATTATTATTTTTTACTTTTCAGTTTTGAAGTCGGTTTTTCATAACGTAGTTATATTTGTCACGACTGACGTTGTACAGAACATTTATGTATAGAAATCGCTTTTAGAATTTAAGCAAACAAATAAAGGAATTTGGTTAGCGTAGAGAAATGTTGATGTGATGAGCAGTAATTAGCGAGCGATCTCAGCTAGGATTTACATGTTTTTTCAATATGCATGAATGTGTTAATGAGCTTGCCTCGTGCATTAGATTTGTCAGTGAAAGTCCTATCAAAATGAAACCAAGTTGGTGTGAAGTCGTCATTAGCAATTTGATTATATCCTAGTGTATATGTTGAGCACAATTTATGGAGGCTCTTGCGGAAATTACAGGAGGAGGCCATCAGCAACATGCATATTGTAAAAATAAAATAAAAATAAAACAGCACTTTCTACCTTTGTTGTCATATGCTTTACAGACGTTGTGGTTTTTTTATGTTGGTAAGTGGGAAAAATACAGTTCACATTGATGTAATTGAAGTAAATAACTCCTGTAGCCTATAAAGTAAACATCAATATAGTAAGTAAGTAATTTTAACGAGTCTAGCTCTCGATAAACTAAGCCAACTATCAGATAAATGTATGTATGCATCTTCACGCCAAGTCCCTCACGGGGTAGGCAAAGAGTGTAGAGCGCCAGATATACAGGTCCTGATACACCTGCTTCTTCTACATTCATCATTCTCTTCATAAATACACGCCGATTACTGCCCATGGGATGAAAAGATCCCTTATTAATAAACATAGATATTCTTAGGAATAGTGGATCTGTATTTTGTCACTCCCAGTTGAAATATTGAAGGTTAGATACCAGGTAATATATTATATCCTCGTGATAGGTACCAAACTATTGCAGAGACAAAACAACTTAGTCCTTAAGGGTTCATTTGGACCTCCGGCGTTGTGTAGAATAAAGAATAGAGACTAGAATGAGACTAGATAAAATTAAGACTGCAAAATGTTTATTTTTTTCTTATCATTCCAATGAACTGCATGCTCGTTTGCCACTATCATAAAAAAAACTACTTAGGTATATTTAAATAGGGCTTATCGAGGAGAAAATAGGTAACTACGAGTTGGCTTATTCTTAAAATTCCGATATTTTTGTACTACGTAATGAGAGTAGCAAATAAGCATATGGATGTATAGTGAATGTGGCAGCCTATAGATATCTACATAAAACTTGAGATCTGAATACAGATGTTGCAATTACCTATTTAGGTATATTCCTAAAGTTTATTTACCGGAATGGAGAATTAAGAAAAAAGTATTTGAAATATAACGATAATGCTAATGTTGGTAGAATGTGTACCAACTCTCATCCAACGTTTTATTTTTATTCACATCGTCAGATTGGGATTATCAATTAAAGAAAGATTTAAGAGCTAACAAAATTGCAGGCACTGTTATCTAACGGTATTCTTATTTTAAACGCAGTCGACTTGGGTGGTCCTAAAATATGAGAAGATAACAACTATCTATTAGCTTCTGCCCGTGACTTCGTAGGTGTGTGTATAATTTCTACTTCTGCAGAAATTTCTAAAAATCTTCTCAACAACTCTACTAGAAATTTTGGCGGTGGGTTGGCTTTCAGTCACTTCTTTTTTTTTTTTAATTTTTTTATTATGCTTTTACGCATATTGCCAGTGTCAAGTAAAACGATATTTCGTATTTATTTAAGCAGCGTAAAAGTCAGTGTACATAGTCAGTCAATTATTTACTAAGTATGTCAGTCAAGTGAGTTACAGTCAAGTTATTCGAGTAAAGCGATGGCTACTTTACCAGAACATTTACAATGAAGTCTTGGAGGCAACCGGAGAGGTCGTGTTTTCGCACTGTTATTCTATTTCACTATACACGGGCACTGTAATAAACCTATATCAAACTAAATGCCACCAACTTTATTCAATATAACATAAAAATGCACCAAGAAAATGAAATAAAATAAGAGCACCATACGCGTCTTTCAAGGTTCCCGCCAAAACTTCCAGTCACTTCTTAATCAGTCACATTATCGCATGTTTTTTAACATTATTAACACGTTTTTTAGTATCATAAGCTTGGGGTGTACCTATCAATGTACGGAATCTTTGAGTGTGATTGCCACCAATTTCCAGAAGTGCGATTAATTTGAAACTGATATGTATCAAGGTCCGATGACAATGCAATAATTTGATCACAGTTTCCGTTATCCTTATTACGACCGCTTTAAATTAATAAATTATTTTTAAGATGGTCAACTTTATGTGAAGTACCAACAGATGGCGCTACTTGTATGGTCAAGAAGTGGCTTTGGAAATCTCCTACAATTATTCGCAAACTTTGCCTATTTAAAAGCAGGAAGTTTTTTTATCTTCAAGATGATGACAATCTTTTGGAATATATCTGTGTCCAGACACAGACGTTCGTTTTTTTACGATACCTTCAGTTTTTTTATGGATTCCATAATTATGGACGCTTGAATATCTCTGCGTACAATTTGTGAAAAGCAGTCGACAAGTTATGTTTCTCAAATTAAATATACTCTCCATCATGTCACTTCCGTCTTGAACATTTTTTTGTTCAGCTATAGGTACCTATCTTGTTCGGTCATTGGATACCACAAATGCATCATACATGTCATGTCCATAGAGGAATTACATGAAAAAGCTTTTACAAAATGTGGTAGGTACTAATATACCCTTACTTTTGCTGTTAATAGGTATATTTATTTTGTATCTAACTACATGATATGTGTATTTTATAAAATAAAGCGACAGTATAAAAATTGATAAAAAAAATAATTCGTTAAGTAACATACATAAATGTTTGTATAGGCTTCGGATTGTTTTGACAAATTATTCAGAATAATTTGTCAAAACTAAAACTAGATAGTAACGGTGCTTGAGAGCATGATATCTCCTAGTGTAGTAGGTATAAATGCGTTGAATTTATTCTAAGCAGAAAAAATCTGTTGCCTCATATGTTCAAAACTACTACTAGTAGGTATATTTAATACTGAAACTGCTCAGAAAATGGTCAAGATCTAGATACTTTTTTGGTGATGGGACATGTTTTGCTTAATTTAACACATGTTTTTCTGTTTCTTCAATCTCCCAAAGTGAGATTAGATGTTCGGCTCAACCCCCCACTTCCCTAAACAACTCGCTTAATTAATGGACATTCCCCTATGTCTATGTGAAATGACGGAGAGAAAGGCCTTATTAATTACAATATCCAACAAGAAATAATGCTCATCGACCTCAGGAAGAGACGTCAGCTTATTTCGGATCTGTAGATCGTTATCTCTTTCGTACCTTATCTATTTGACGTTTTTCGACCATTTTGATCAAGTTTTGACCAATACCGGATTACGGGTGCTTACAAACGTGTGCAGCAGCGATAACGCTCTATGAAGCCAAAACTAGCCAATTGTCACTTTCATAGGCTCGATGTGCATTATTTCTTTTTTTAATTTTTTTTATTCTATTTTTTTTAAAGGGGTTTTGTCCCACGACATGTCAACACCATCGTACCCAATACAAACTTAAACTATTACTGATAATAATATAATGAAATAGAAAGGAAAATGTTACTAGCGAGGAATTAACTTACACAATTCTCTTGCGATTTCTTCATTTGGATTCGCTAAAATTTCCTGAAGAAGGCCAACATTCATGAAAGCATTATTTCTTGATGTGCACTGTATATTTGACCCGGCAAACTTCGTATTGCCTCAGAATGAAATAATGTGTCAAAGGTTTGATAGATACGGACTATTTGTATGTTAAAATGAAATTGTGTTTTTACTATTCCCCTTCAATTCCTTCATATTTTCTTACCTTTTAAACTTTCCCTGGACTGCCAAAAATCATTCAAAACCAAAATTAGCCAAATCGGTCTAGCCGTTCTCGAGTTTTAGCGAGACTAACGAACACCAATTGATTTTTATATAATAGGTTGGGGAAAAAGTCTTTTCGCATTATAGTATGTATGAACTTGTAATAAAATCTCTTTGGCTGTAGTATTTGTATCTGGCTGGTTTTGGTATCATTGAAAGTTAAAATTTTAAAGAACATAATTCAAATTAGGCAAATGTGTGATTTTCATTTGTTTTTCGTACTGTTAAGATGAGTGAATCTAATGAAGAAATTCGATACATTTTAAAATTTTACTACAAAAAAGGTAAAAATGCAACGCAAGCAGCGAAAAAAAATTGCGATGTTTATGGACCTAGTGCAGTGTCTGTGAGAGTAGCACAAATTTGGTTTAAGCGTTTTCAATCCGGAAATTTTGATGTCAAAGATGCACCTCGCTCTGGTCGCCCTATTACGGATAAAATGGATGCCATTTTTGAAAAAGTGGAGCAAGATCGACATATCAGTAGTTATGACGTAGCTGAAGAACTGAGAATTGGTCACAAAACAGTTTTGGCGCATTTGAAAAAAACTGGGTACAAAAAAAAGCTGATATTTGGGTACCTCACGAGCTCACTGAAAGAAACCTAATGAACCGTGTACTAATTTGTGATTCTTTATTACGACGTAATGAAACCGAATCATTTTTGAAGAACCTGATAACTGGTGATGAAAAGTGGATCACGTATGACAAGAACGTGCGAAAAAGTCGTGGTCAAAGGCCGGTCAGGCTTCACAGACTGTGGCGAAACCCGGGTTAACTCGCAATAAGGTGATGTTGTGTGTGTGGTGGGATTGGAAGGGCATTATTCATTATGATCTATTACCACCAGGCAGGACTATCGATTCTGAACTCTACTGCAAACGACTGATGAGATTAAAGCAAGAAGTTGAGAGAAAGCGGCCGGTATTGATCAACAGAAGGGGTGTGGTGTTTCATCACGATAACGCTAGACCTCACACATCTATAGCCGCTCAGCAAAAATTAAGAGAGTTTGGCTGGGAGGTGTTAATGCATCCGCCGTATAGTCCTGACCTTGCACCTTCAGATTTCCACCTGTTTCGGTCTCTTTAGAATTCTTTATGCAATGTTAGGTTAACATCACGAGAGGACTGCCAAATCCACTTGTCGCGGTATTTTGATGAGAAGTCCCAAAAATTTTATAGCAATGGGATCATGTCCCGACCTACAAGATGACAAAAGGTTATCGAACAAAATGGTACATACATACTTTAGTTAAATTTAAATAAACTTTATTAAAAATTTTTTGAATTATTTTATATTATTTCGCATTAACACATGCTTGTGAAATATATTTTATTTTAAAGAAAAATGGAAAGAAAAATTTGACTTCAGGCGAGACTCTAGTCCAGCCGCTCTTCCAATTGAGCTACTGAAGTCCTGCCCGATTTGTCAAATCTTTCCTTCACATTTATTGCATTGCTTTATGGTAGCAGCAGCGCCATCTATTGCCAACTATGCTAGTTAGGCAACCGATATAATAGACTTTGCAGTTTATTGAATATCGTAAAGAAGTCGCTTTTACCCTTAATAATTGTTTTATATTATTTGGCATTAAACGTATTTTGAAATATCTTAAAAAATACGAAGATACTTTTTCCCCAACTATATAGATGAAGACGTAGTATTAGGAAGATTATTTTATCACAACAATATGATGAATGATGAAGCGTGAATGAATGGTTATTGCGCAAGACACGTTTTAAAAATGCGGTCCCAGAATAATTTCTATCTGGTTGCTTGCTATTTAAACTAGTTCTGTTTTCTTGGTTTTGCTATTTACAACTGGTTCTTAATTTTTATACGGGTTCTTTTTATTTGTTTTCATAATACCTTTATTTAAAATATTGATTTAAAATACCTGGTTTGTTATTGCTTCGTTCTGATTCTGATACTCCATTTAAAGGTAGTCGAGGGTCGTTCAATTTATCGTTAGCCAACATTTATATGTAGACGTTGACGTATTTTTCTTGTAATTTAAAAAAAATATATTGTTTTAGGTCGCAGGTGTATACTGATTACCTGTTACCTGAAACAATATTTTTTGACTACTAACTGCACTAGCGGAAGAATTATCTTCCAGTAGAGGGTCGAGGATCGATGGGTCGTCATAAGTGTTGCCACGAATAATGATTTGGCCGAATAACCGAATATAAGGCTTCCCCCTAGGCCGAATGGCCGAATATTCGGCGGCCAAATATTCCATCGCAGACGTGGCATAAATAATAAGCAAAACGAGGAATATTGTTATATATACCCATACAAATGGTAGTCAGCAACACGTAATCCCAGTCCTGACGAAATTCGCTAAGATTTATCTATCGTCTCCGTGCAGTACCTAATGTCTATGGTCAGATACTTTTTCCAGAAACGGGTATTATTTATGAAGAAAAGCCCAATTGTTTGCTGTTAATGAATGCCGAAAAAATGTTTTTTTTTACCATAACTTACCGTTGGTAAGTTTTAAGTATTAATATAGTCATTTGTGATAAAAATATCGCATTCTTGAATAATATGTGGTATTCGATTTCCATAATTTATTATTCGGTATTCGGCCGAATAGTGCCGAGTATTCGGCCGAATATTAAAGAAAGTAGCCGAATAAGCCGAATATCGAATAATGGCCGAATATTCGTGGCATCTCTAGTCGTCATGTCCCGATCAATTATGACGTCCCGACGCCTTGACTGAAGCTGTAAATCAATAAGCTTGAGCTGTAGTTTAATATACACCAGATAAAGCTGTAAAAATAGTTTCATTTCAACTTATGACAGTGTCTGAACTATTGCGAAGAAGTCAAGATAAAACCGGTGTCTCAATTGTGGCGTGTCTCAAATTACATTACAGTTCATGTGCACTTGACCCTGGCTATGAATTAATCAATTGTACTCCTGGATGACACAGGCGGACCCTATAAAGGGTCCCTCAGCGAAATATCACATGATGTTCAAACTATACTATGACATTGCATGCGATGTGTTTTTATATAAATGTGGCAAATGAGCATGCAGTTCATATGGATGTTAAGTGATGACTGCAGCCTAAAGACATCTACAGAAAAACCAGGAGTTAAAATACGGATGCGTTGCCACCTAAGTTGTTATGTCTCTGTGATAGTTATTACGGGGCTATACGTTACCATGTTACTGGAACACGATAGTGTTGAACTCTACCATTTTGCGACAGATAGATTGGATAATGCGGTGGTTTCCTATTTTCAAATGTTAATTCATGTTGTTAAGTTCACTTCTCTACTCACCCATATAAATATGAATAAATTTCACCGAAGGCAGGCAAGAGGTAATATAAAAATGTTTAGTTCATTGCAAAGAGTTTTAATATTAAAACTAACAATGTAAGTGGATAGAAAGTCATACCTTCTTTCGATATCCTATCATCAATAGGACATCGGTAGCGAATATTTTGTAGTTATATGTAAATTTGTATTAGTCATAATTTTTAAATTTAATAATCATTGCAATTGCGAGCAGTAATCAGCAGGTTCGTTCCTTGTATTTGAAAGACGTCGATTTGCAGAAGACAGCCTGATTATTATACCTATGCTGTTCAGAATAATAGGCTCATAATGAAGTTGTCTTGTTCACTTATCGTTAATCACAATGAACGTCAGTCAGGCTTTGTATGAATCTGAAGGCTGAGTGTAGATTTTGTAGGCAATACACTAAGACTCAATAAGTAGGTATATTAATTATTGATAGGTACACAAGGATTGAAGAATAATACAGACCAGGGACTGGGAATAGAACGCAATTTAATAATGGTGTGTTCTAAGGCTTTCGCGAAGTAGTATTTGAAATAAAACTGTTTTTGCGAATTCAATTCGCGTATACAAAATCAAAAAGATTTTTTTAATAAATTATCCCGACGTTTCGATCGTTTTTTAGTTTCTGTGGATCCATTTTGATAAGGTACGGATACAGCTAATATCTGGCGCTTCACAGTAAGGGACTTCGTATGAAGTAGGTATGTATGTATGTAAACATACATACAGACCCATTTTACTGGTGGTAGAGCTCCAGTGACGGAGCTCGCGGGCGTAGGCACCACCGCATTACCTAATATATTTACACTACCAGTGTTCAGCACTATCGTGTTCTGGTCAGGTGGTAATGTACGGCCCTGTGATTTCCGGCACAGAGACATAACACTTTCGACTTCAGGAATGGTATCGCATCTGCATTTTGACCTTGGTATTTGTGTGGGTGTCTACAGGCTGCAGTCATTATTTATCATCTATGTAAACTGCATGCTCGTTTGCCACTTGCGCCGAAAAGTGCCCTTGGTTTCTTTCTTCTCCGTTATGAGATTATCTGTGGTAGTTATGACTCAGCTATAGTTAACTTAGGTTTTGATGAATTATATAAGCACAAACGCGTGCTTGTAAACTACTGAGGAGTTTTTTTTAATTTAATGGAAGTGACAAAAAGAATGAAGTTCACATTGATGTTAAGTGATGACTGCAGCCTATGCACATAAAGATCAAGATCAATATGCAGATGCGTTACCACTCCTGAGGCCTAAGGTGTTATGCCTCTGTGCCGGAAATTACAGGGCCGTACATCACCACCTGACCGGAACACGATAGTGCTGAACACTACCATTTAGCGGCAAGTAATATATATTAGGTAATGCGATGGTGCCTATGCCCGCGAGCTCCGTCACTGGAGCTCTACCAGTAAGTTAAGTAAGTTTCCTCTATTGCCTTCCGTCTCCATCATCCAATCTTCAGCGATACTCATAAACTTGCTTGGATTAAAGTTCTTACTAACGAGAATAAAAGAAGGTCAGATTTCAATAGAATCGGTTACATAACTAGTCAATATCATCACCGATTATGTTTTTTTTCGTAGGTTGAGAACTGCCCAATACAATGTTTTTTCTCAATGTCATTACGTTTTGTACGGAATCCCATAGACATGAATTCGACTCACACCAGTTTATTTCTAAGTAGGTAACTAAGCGTGTAAAAGTTTTCATAAAACATACATTAAAAAGCAATAAATATTGCATGTTAGAAGATAATGTTTTAGTCTAATTAATGTAAATCTAGCCTTTCGAACATCTTTCAAAAACAATATTAAAAACGATACCAATTATTCTGCTCCAGCTTGTATCTAACATGGAACTAGTTTTTTGTTTGCTTAATTAATACAACTTTCATCGATAAAATTAATATTCAGACGCTGATATGCAATTTTAATTCTTTTTGGGGTCCTGTACGGTCAACGGCAAAAGTAAATGATCAAATCGGACATGCAATAATAATTATCGTTATATTAGAATGAATCTGTCAACTCAAATCAAGTGCAACTCAATTTTAAGACAGATCCACTCAACGGTCTTCGTCGAAATTTTGTATAATAATAATAATAATGGCAACCCATTATACGTCCCACTGCTGGGCACGAGTCTCTCCCCTTTTTGGGGGGAGGCCTGGAGCTTACTCCACCACGCTGCTCCAATGCGGATTAGTGGAGGTGGGTGGGTTAGTGGCCAACCCCACTGTCGGATGTTTTCAAACCGCCCATAAGGCCTCCGACAAGGTTTAACGACTGCTATCCATCGATAGCAACCGGGACCGACGGCTTAACGTGCCCTCCGAAGCACGGAAACGCGCATTTAATTTGTCACTAGCGGTCACCCTTCACACTACACGACCGCGCCCGTAGTGCTTAACCGAGCAGATCGCTTACGATCTACACCAGCCGCTGGGCCATGCGCGCTTCAAATTTTGTATATTTACGCAGAATTCGAGAGCCTCGGCCAAGGTGGGCTTAGAAAAATCATATATCATATTTTCTTGACACGTTTAGTACAAAAATATATAAAAAGATATATTTTGAACTACCACTCTATCTATATGTGTTACGTAATAGTTAACGCCTGTATTCTACGAAGGGTAAGGCGGCAGAGATGCATTCAAGCATACATGCAAACATCTATAATTCGCTAGTTAGTTAGGTACTTTAAGCCCCATAATAAGATGGCGAGCCTATTTCTATCTCCGGGCTCATTATCAAATTCCAATACCGCCAATGAAAAATCTAAAAAAAAAAAAATTATATCATAATATTTCTTCTCTTTCCGACCCGGAGATCGAATCCAGTACATAGCAGTAGTGGCCTGTCACTACTAGGTTCTTAAAGCATTTATTTTGAGATATCATACAAGAGACTTTTGTTTACGAACAAGCAAGAGAATTTTATGTTACACCGCTAACTTTTTGGTACCTATTGTATTGATGTTAACCAACAACAAAATTGGAAACATTAATACGACCGTTGAATTTACGGTTGTTTGAAAAACAAATATACAAAAAATATTATGTCAATCGCTTTGTTTATGACCTTTAGCGGTATTTAATATTTAAACTTCATCAATCCAATTTAAACTTCATCAATCCAATGGTCATTTATAGTGGAATAAAAGTCACAATTTTAAGCTAATCTGTGAATTAATTAATCACTATTATTAATTTTTTTCTTAAATGCCTGCTGATTATAATTACTTTTTAATAATACAAAAAATATATATAATGATATGTGCGTGTGCGTATCTTTACGCTAGGTTCCTTAGGCGGTATGCAGAGAGAATGGCGCGCTAACTGTCCCGGTTCTTAGTAGCTATAGGTACTACTGCAGGGCCTGAGGTCCCGGGTTCGATCCTGATCAATGGAATCAAATGAAAGCGATAACAACTGCTGTTGGACTTTAACCAATAGGTACAGAGATTGACAAAACAAACAAAATAACAAACAAATAGACAAAGTAAATTAAAAACGCCTCTTGGCATGAACTTGAATCATAAAAATCAAACATTCAGTGATGTCCAAAATTAACATTTTATCCGATTAAAGAACCATAAAATTATGTCCTTTGAAAATTAACAAGCAATTAAGAAGTCATTATAGAATCAGTAATCACGTGTGATACACTACCATGACCCAGATAGGCAAGCAATCTAATACTGACCTTTACTGTTTTGGTGATCAGACACTTCGAAGATGTAGATTGACAATTAGAATTGGAAAACCCTCATTAATTAAATATAATAGTCTCTAAATTACAACGATAGAAATCATTAGCAATGATTGCGAAACACTTATTTGATAGAAACATAACGTTTGATTTCCAAAATGAAAAAAAAGGTTGGTTGAAAATTGGTTTAGCTCCTATGAACATTTAACAGTAATTGAGTTCAAAACTAAATAAGTAAAAGTTTACACGTATCTCGTTAGCGTTTAATATATTGAAATAATAATTATTATGGATTTATCGTACACAAGGTTTCGCAAATCTTCGATACTCGACGATTTTAGTCTCCAACCAACTACCGCCATACTTATTGTGGCTTGTACACTCGTTGCGTGCGCTAGTCGCTTGTGTACCTTCGTACAGGGTTAACACTTAAATAATGTATAATTTTTTACTGCTGTCTGGCAAATGTCACCTTAGTCTACCCGGAATTACGGAGGCTAAGGGTCATAGATAACTAGAGCTACCCGGCACCCGACCGCCTCCAGCGGTCGGCGCTCATCACATCAACTCCGCATACGGAATTGACACCGGATCGCCTCGACCACAGAATTATCGCGCGCCAACGCAAACGCAAAAACATTGCATTGCCAACGCGGTGTTCCCAAGTGGACCGCGCGCTGTCCACTAGTGGTTCACATGTAACATCGCCTTACATTGTGATCGCGTCGTTCACCCGTGGACCATCCGTCGACAACGAGTGGACGCCGTAAAACGAGGCGGTGCTGGTCGGGTGCCGGGTGGTTGTAGTGAGCTATGACCCTAAAAATCGAGCAAAACGTCGGATTGATTTTAAAAATCATTTCAGTTTCATTAATATCCGCAACATAAATCCGTAAATATAGTTTAATTTCAATGAGTGTAGTACTCGGTGTTTAGACAGCAGTTTAATATTCCAAAAGAGAGAAATATTACAGTTAGGAGACAAGAGAACGTATCTTTGTTGTAGGAAAGGTTGAAACAATTGACGCATTTCACACGCAACCCAATCCTACAAAAATAATATTTACTTTAAAACTATCACCTTAGCAACAAGCTGATTAATATACAAAAACAAGTTTTGACACAAGACCTTATTCAAGTTTGGCATTTGATCCAAAAATCGTGCTTCTGAAATTACGACATATCATGTCTGGTAAAATTTGCGACGATTACACAATTCTTCTAACATAGTCTAATTGGTCAGTCTGGTTGACCTAATTAGAAGAGGTGTAGCAAGATATGATCATGTTTGAATTTCGCATACAATTCTAGTCTTAGTTTTAGCAAATAACTAATTTATCGAATAAAAGTATGGCTTTATAAAAAAAAATCTCTTGTGTTTGATATTTCAAAAAGTATGTATGTATGTATGTATCTTCACGCCAGGTCCCTAACGGGGTAGGCAGAGAGTGTAGAGCGCCAGATATCCCGGTTCTGACAAACCTCTCGTGCCTCGTCTACTTTCATCATTCTCTTCATACATGCACGCCGATTCCTAAGACTTTGATCCCACCATCAGACAGAACTCGACCTATTTGGTCATGGCCTATTTGGTTTTCAAAAAGTGAACACGAAAACACCTATCAGTCTGATAATATTCACACAATTAAAAAAAAAAAACTTATTTATGCTTTAGGATAAACAACTAGAAAAAAGGGTTGTTAGTGGTAGAGTTCTAATGTCGGAACTCAGAAGGCGTAGACACCACCGCATTACCTAGTTCTATCAACTTCTATCTGCCGTCTAAATGTAGCGTTCAGAACCATCATATTCCGGTTAAATGGTAATGTTTAGTCCATAAGAAAGAACTATCACAGAGGTAAAACAAACGCATCTGAATTTTGACCTCCGGTTTTGTGGTAATGTCTATAGATGCAGTCATCACTTAACATCTCTGTGAGAGCTGCATGCTTGTTTGCCACCTTTACATTAAAAAAAAGACGTCGTCACTCCCTACTAACTTTCGTACGTAGCCGGCAACGTGACCAAGGCTTCCTAGTGAGTTAGGGTAATAAATTTGTATCTATAGAGAATGATAAAATGCTTTTGCAAATGCTTCTGCAACGAACCTTTTATTAATTGCTTAAATTCTTGTCTTCCGTTAATTGCAAAACATCATTAATCATCAATACAGACGATAATAATGATTTTACAAATGTAATTTTATTTTACAATATTTAAAATACTTTATCACTCAATATTCTTACGATAATTTATCACCAATATGTCTTCTTGATTTTTCCTGATGATAAATTTAAACAACAAAGCATTCTTTTACTGTGAAGTGCCTTCCTTAACCGCTTCGTACGATTCAATGAGGGGTAGAATAATATAATAATATGACGTATGGTTCATTTGATATTTCGTGTTTACAACACGGTTTATTGTTTAACATTTCGCGTTTGCTCGTGACTTTATTGTCGAATAATATTCGTAGACTTTTAGAAAAAAAAATCTTAATGCATCTCTATAGGTACTGCTCAAGAAATCTACTTCTTGTAGCCCTAGGACTTCTAGAAAATATCCTTCTTAATGCACCACTGCACCTTTATTGTGTTTATTGACTGACGGACGCTGATATTAAGCTCCACAAGACCGATATTGATTCGTAAACTGTTAATGCAATAAGTAACGTAAATATAGCTTGTGAAAGTAGGAACCTACACCAAAATATGAGTGGAAATAATTTTGCAACGTTGTAATAGGACTACTTATCGATTTGAGTCTGGCTGCGATAGATTGCAATTGTAAAAGTAGTTTTTTACACCAACTCTACAAATATATTCTACACCTACGTGCAAATTGCAATGCAAGGTTCGTGTAACAAGTTATACAAAAGGCATAAATGTAGCAAGTGAAGTGAACTGTTAATTGTTTATTTCACTTACTATTATATTTTGTTACTAGCTGTTGCCCGCGGCTTTGCCCACGTGGATTTCGTTTTATAAATAATTCAAATTTTACGATCCGGCGGAAATGTCTCAATCAAGTTCCAATTGTTATCCAAAACCTTTAAGTATACCTATTTTCATATAGTCTAAAAATGAGAAAATTCTGTATATTTTTTTTTACTTTATCTTGTTTTTTTTTAGTGACAAATAGTCTGCATACCAATTTTTGGCAGTCCTTTATCTCTGGTTCTATTCGGATCTTACCATTTTCTGGAAATTTCTCAGTACTTCGAAGTTTGGTAATGTGCCATGGGCCCAAACGTAACCGGCAAATAGTCGGTGTTTGCAAGCATTATGATTGCCTTGACTTCTGCTGACCCCTTCGGGATTACAGGCCTGAAGTTACGTTACATTTCAAAGAGTCAGTATACCAAGTTTTAATTTTATGCCTTGAAAATTGTGGAATACTCCTACAAACCTCCACCCGCTACTTCAGGAAGGTAGGCAGATATACAAAAATTTTTTTAAAGAAAATGCTGTTTTTATTAACAAAGAGTCCGCATACCAATTTTTGACTTTCCACCTTGAACACTGCGGAAATCCCAATACAATTTCCACTCCCACTTATAAGGGGATGGGGGCAGATTTCTAAAAAAAAGATGTACGTATTGTTTGTTAGTCTCAAAGAGTTCGCGTACCAAGTTTTAACTTTGTACCTTCCAAATTGCGGAGTGCTCTATTTAAATTTCCACCTCCTATTTTAGGGGGATGGGGAAATATAAGAAGACAAAAAGTTGCCTATGTCACTCTGCACCTTTTTAAGTATCTCTACATATAAAATTACACCAATCCGTTGCTCCGTTTTGACGTGAAAGACGGACAAACAAACACACTTTCACATTTATAATCTTAGTATAGACAGTATGGATTTATTAAGGAAGGTAATATACCTACAACTTCATATTCTGTGAAAATTTTAAGCGTCTATTTGCTATGTACCGTTGTTAATATCGAGCAGAAAATAAACGAAAAAAAAAACACATTTACTGTATGCCCCCTTTGGGGTACAAAGGGGGCATACAATACTTTCATTTACTTGCATTTACTTACTTGCATTAATACTTTCATTTTATTCTTTTTAGTATTTAATTTTGTCGTTATAGCGGTAACAGAAATACATAATTTATGAAAATTTTAGCTTTCTAGCTATCATTGTTTATGAGATACAGCCTGGTGACAGACGGACGGACGGACGGACAGACAGACAGACAGCGGAGGATTAGAAATTCGTTTTTATCTTTTAGGTACGGAACCCTAAAAAAGATAGAAGATAGATGCAGAATATTCTAAAAATATTCGACATGATTCTTTAAATTGACATAACTTTTTTATTTCTGAACCGATTGACATGAAACAAACACTAAATGTTAAGTAAAACTTACCATAATATATTAGTGAAAATCGCAAATCGGATAAGCCGTTTCTGAAATTAGCGTGCACAAACACACAGACAAACAGACATTTTTCCGGGATAAAAAGTACCCAGTGTTGTGCGCCAAAGGTTAAAATATAACTATACCAAGTTTCATCGTAATCGGACCTTTAGATTTTGTGTGATGCTTGAACAAACAGACAGACAGACAGACAGACAGACAGACAGACAGATAGACAAACAAAATTTTTTCTAATCACATATTTGTGTTCGGTATCGATCTAGTAACATTCCCTGGTATTTATTTTTTCAATATTTTCAACGTACAGAATTTACACTTCGACAGTTTTATTATAAGTATAGATTAAAACGTAGCGACTCTTTTGAGTAGATTGTTCTTTATTGAATTACAAATTACAGTATGATTTAGACAGAATTCAAATAGTAACAAATAGAGAGAAAATATTAACCATAGCTGATAATGTTATGCCGTCATGCATTGTTCATTAAATAAAAAAAAATACCGACTCTAAAACCAAACAATCGGTTTTGAAGACGGATTTTTTAAAATCCAGAGTAAAAAGTTCAGTTGAAAGGAGAACAAGAAAGAATTGCTGTTTCACATACCTGAAACGTACGTGAATATTAATAAAAAATTGGATTACTTGCAATAACATTCAACAAGTCCAAGGTACCTACCTAATGATTGTATAATTCACCAATTAAATGGCAAATTCTCAATATCAACAAACTTATTCTATCATGAAAATCAATGAATACTATTTGACAAATACTGATTACGAGTCCATAATTTTACGCCATAAATTGTGAGTCTTTTTTTCCTAGCTAAGAATGTATGAACGGCGAATGGCAGGTGTTACTCGCACGCCATCTTCTTCCAGAGCTAACGACCTTTTATAAAATGTAAAAAATAAAACCTTACAGCAGAATTTATTACTGAAACACGCCAAACTAGAATAAATTAAAATGTATCAAAGAGCCCACAGATGAAATACCCTCAAAACGATATTATTATATTTTGGAATGTCCCTATTAATCGACTTCGAAAAAAGGAGGAAGTTCTCAATTCGAACGGATCATTTTTTTTTGTATGTTCAGCGATATGTTTTTTTATGGTATCTAAAAGGTAGATTTACCTTAAATTATTATCTAATTATGATTATTGTAGCGGTGCGGTGTGCCCTCCGTTTAATACTCACAGTAGTCACAGTCACATTCGAGTACCGTCAATTTTTTTGTTTCAATGTCGACGTAGAAACACGCCAGAAACAACGCAACAACAAAAAGTTGAGCGGACATTATGACTGATTTATCTAATTTATCAATCTGACGCCACGTTTGAATACAATATACAAACATTAAACCTGCTACAGTAATAATAGCTTGACAAATTGTCCACGTAAAAACAAAGCTTGATAATTATAATGCACGATCTACACTTGCGCCAGGGTCCGAGAACGCGCGAAATGCCAGTATACGTGTCTAAACACACTATGTCGAAGCCACGTGACGGAAGTTCGGCACTATTACAACTGCAATGCTATTTGAATTATTGACGACGCACTATGTCGAAATTACAATGCGTTATAGCGTACAGCGTAATTTCGGTCGGGCGTACGAGCGAAGTTCGGTTCGATTGCTGAATTCACGCACTATGCCGACACACACACCACACTGAACTGAAGTTCTGCCGTGTAAGTTCGGCACTTAAAGTGTGTTATACCAACCGAATACGTAGGAATGTAAAATCAGTCGCCGAACTTCCGTCGCGTATAGTGTGTTTACACACTCAATGGTTTGATTTCATTTCATTTAAAGAAGGTTTCATCGATAGTTGTGGTGGTTCGCTATTGCGGTTCACACCGTTCTCAAATCAGTTTTTTTGTGCCGCGACCAAGGGAAGCGTCACAGCGTTAGCAGCAGTAAGGTCTATTTTCTTTAATACCGCAAACTAGACTGCGAGGATTGCGAAAAGTTAGAAAGATATGTTTTTTTTAATAACTTTCTATACATGGTAAGTGCAAAGCATGCATACCCAAAAACCGATGTTCAAAATGCAGATCTGTTGCCACCGCTTAGGTTGTTTTGCCTCTGTGATAGATATTACGGTGAATTTCATGTGGCAAATCGTGTAGTTAGGAATGGCGATTACACGGCAGGAAACCGCGCGAGTGTAGAGTGCGCTTAACATTAGTCATCGCATTTAGTAGGTATGTATGTGTGCGTAACGTGGAGTGTAATAGAGCCTGTGAATTGTGATAAATAAAATAATTTCTGTTTAAAAGCTCGGCTATGTAGAAAATGTAATTGTTTACTTTATTTTAAACTAAACTCATTATTTTTTTGTTCATACCCTTTGGCGCCAATCGTTCCTTTTACGATAAATAAACAACCCAATAAAATACATGATATGTAGAGTAGGCTTAAAGAGACACTTGACATTAATTGAAATTGACACTTTAGGTTAATGTTTCATAACTACTTTAATCCTAAAATTGGTTTTCGTAACCTTGCAATGTTCTTTAAGGTACGATTCCGAATTCCGCTGCACGCAACAGTCCTGCCGCCGCAGTGCTGCCGCAGTACCACTGGTCTTCGTACGTACGGCCCTGTAATTTCCGGCACAGAGGCATAACACCTTAGGCCTCAGGAGTGGTATCGCATCTGCATTTTGACCTTGGTCTTCGTGTGGGTGTCTAAAGGCTGCAGTGTAGTATGTGAACTGCATGCTTGTTTGCCACTTCCATTACATTAAAAATATATATCTACTAGTTTATATGAGATTACATTCCGAGCTACGCGACAATGTCGTGGCAGCAACGTAGTAGAAAATAAAAGGCTAATACGCGACACGGTATTCAGGGTCCGGCAGAAAGGGTGAGCGTGGCCTCGCGCCGGGTTACCGCTTATTACACTATTCGGTCGCAGTACAAATACACGGGCCGCTCCGGTCACCCTAATTAGGGCCCTAACTCCGTAAATGTTATTACACTACCCTGACCCTTACAATCGTACCCTGAATACCGTGCCGTATAATAAGTCCTATAGAGAAATATGGTGCTGCGGCAGCACTGCGGCGGCAGCACTGTTGCGTGCAGCGGAGATCGGAGTCGTACCTTTAAAGTCCCACCCAAAGACACCCCCCACAACCTGGGGTACCTACGAAATAAACATTTCCTACACAACACGAATATATGTGTAGGAAAGGTATCAAAAAAATTATCAATACAAATTACAGCTTTCTAGTAAGTACAAATATTAACTGAGCAGCAGACAGACGGACAGAGTGAAACTTAGTATATAACGTTTTTAGAAAGAAAAGAAACGTTACACTTAAATAGGTATAATGTTTTATAACCGAACAAAGCATAAAATACTGAAATATTAAATTCATCAGAAACCATAAGTCATCGGTGATTAAATATAGTCAATACCTTTATTATACTCAAAACATACATAGGTTTATTATCCAATGTCCAATTCATCAAATTAAATAAATCGTCTCATGATTAGAGTTCTGTAAAATAAAAGGAAAATAACACAACACGGATCACTGTTTATAGCCAATTTGCATTGACTGAACTACCTACTCACTACATCTGGGCTGACGAACTACTAGACTCGTTGAGTTGGAATTCGTTCCAAATAATGTAATGAGTTCGAGGGCGCAGGCATCACCGCGTTACTTAATCTACTTACCGCTAAATGGTAGCGTTAAGCGCTAGTGTTGCAGCTGTCAAGCATAAATTTAAGGCCCTGTGATTTACGGCACAGAGGCATAACTACTTAAGCCTCAGGAGAAGCAACGTATGTACTGATATTTTTTTCAAATATAAAGAACAAGTACCACGTTGGGCCCGCGCCTTGTACACTATATCAAAAGATAGAGAAAAATACGTGAAATCATGGAAAAATACTCAAGGAAAAAAATTGACTCATTGTTTTTTGTCGAAAATATTTATTGTATGTAATTTTTGTATGACAACAATATTTCTCACCATATGAATACATAATGTGATCTTGTTTTTTAAATACACTTACGACAGTTAATTGAAGGTATAATAAACGATCAGAAAACCTGAAAATAATTAAGTATTTTATACTTCTTCTCTCAATATAGCGTACAAGGTGCAAGCCTAAGCTCTATACATTTTGAACATCTCCTTTCACATAGAAAATTTCTTATTTATACGGAATTCGCAACCCCGACTCGCGCTAGACTGTTTTTTTATAACATGTCGCAAAAAATACATTCAACCACACTAAAAAGTCACTAATAAATGGGACTGCGAGTGTTAAAGAGTTTATTTATCACAATAATTTATTTGCCCGTTCACAGTATCAGCTAAGACGTGGACCGACCTTCAGGGATCCGGTTTTATTTATAAATACATTTTAGCTTTATTCTTTAACATTACGTTTTTACAAATAGATGAATGTATCGATAATGTTAAAGGGTAAATCTCGATTTCATTCTACATCTAGAACAATCTAAATGGATTGTGCAACCAGTGCAACCACGGCCCTGTAATTTCCGGCGTAGAGGCTTTCCTTAAAATTATGGTGGGACGTGTAAATAGTCCACAAAAAGGCGGATTATAAATTCTGAGTACAGTATGATGATCACCCTCAAAACTTCGGCACTAGATCACCCATCCCTCCGGATCAAACACCCCAATAACAAACGTGTAAGTCACTCACCAAATTGGAGACTGTACCGAGGTACCGCAGATCAGGTTATTGTTCTTGACGACACACGTAGTCAGGTTTGGTGGTCCTTACTTCTCGACGCCGGCGTCTTCTTCGACCATAAATTGATCTCCACCAGCTTATTCGGGGGGTCCGATAACTTCGGAGTCAGGTAAATAAGCATAAAATTCACAAATTTTTAATTAATATAAAATCGTGTTCTTACTGTTGATTAGGTAAGAGAGCAGGCCTCAGGAGTGTTAACGCATCAACATTGAAATCTCTGTTTCTGTTTCATGTAGATGTTTGTATTATTTACCATCAATGTAAGCTGTAAGCTTGTTTGCTCCTCCATGACATAAAAAAACGATTAATTGTACATTTCAATTGCAATTGTAAATTGAAACTCAATTACGTATATTCCATTTTATTAAGAAGCCTTGCCTATTGTCCTTTATTTATTTTAATTGGCAGCCCCACTTCTGGATATTGCATGAAGAAAAAATAGGGTAGGTATCTACTGACTAGTTGACCTTACAATTTTTATTTGCTATTTAATTTATTTTTCCTATAATTGTTAACAATCCGCTTTCATGTGATTAATTATAAATGTAAAATGGATAAATAAGGTATCAATTTTGCACTAAGCTGGCCAGTGCAAACGACAACCTTGACTTCAAGTGACCCGGCAATTTCTTGACAACACCTTTTTATGTAAATTATGTTGCCCTGCGTAAATTTTATTCTTACTAATTAAATTAAAATACCTCCGGAGCTGTAAAAATAACATAAGAAAGTTCAAGATCTCAAATAAAAAGAATTGCAAGTGTATGTACGCACGTATGTAGGTAAGGCAGTCAGAAACAATACTGACTATTTGCTTTGGACTTAGCCTATACTGTACTGGTGGTAGATTTCATGTGTTGAGACTCGAGGACATTGGCATTACCGCATTACCTAAACTGTCTGCTGTCAAATTGTCTGATTATCATGTTCGAGTTAGTTGGTAATAACAAAATAACTTAAGGACTCAGGGTGGCTACGCATTTGAAAAAACCTAAATAAAAACCGGTATCATTATATGTTTACCGGTAATATAGGTATATAATTTCTATGGAGTACTTCAACATTTTCGAGCAAAATACATTCGGTCGACTATTCTCGCAAACTTGTTAACCCAACTTAAGTGTGATAATTTTCCTTTTAATTTCGTTATACGTAGCTACTATTACTACTATACTAATAGCGTAACAATAATTTCCGGCACAGAGGCACAACACCTTACGCCTCAGGAGTGGTAACGCATCTGCATTTTGACCTTGGTCTTTGTGTGGGTGTCTATAGGCTGCAGTCATCACTTAACATCAATGTGAACTGCATGCATGTTTGCCACTTCCATTACATAAAAAAAAACAACAACTTGATTCTAACGAAAATTGCCACTAAATAGTTAACTAAATCGAAAAATGATATTAGCACATCCCAAACTTTTTTGAAAGACCGATTTCTGACACTCATTGATATACGGGTGTATATCAATGCCCACACTATATAGAAAACGGAAAATAAAAAAAATATCTGCGCGTTATAGGGGAGGTACCCTAAATATTTCTTTTACATGAAAAGGCCCACGATTCGCCGGTTACGTTTTGGCCCATGTCACAGGTGGCGAGCTTGTTGACATTTCCGGGAATTTTACTAAAAGTTATTAATTCTACTTATTTTTATGTAGGTATGTATGTATGTCACTTCAGCTATCTGCCAGTGAAAGTCCCGTCAAAATCGGTAAAGCTGTTCCCAAGATTAGCCCTGCCAAACAGACAGACAGACAAAAAGTAAAAAAATGTGGTTTTGGTATATGTACCGTGTATACATACATATGCGTTTAGTAAAAAGCGGTTATTTTAATATTACAAACAGACACTCCCATTTTATTTATTTGTATGTATATAGATTTATTATGGAAGCTACAACCTAAAAAAGAACCTAAGACCTAAAAATTCTGTGAAAATTGTAAGCGTCTACATTATAGCGGTAACAGAAATACATAATTTGTGAAAATGTTAGCTTTCTAGCTATCACTATTTATGAGATACAGCCTGGTGACAGACAGACGGACGGACGGACAGACAGACAGACAGACAGACAGCGGAGGATTAGTTATCCGTAGGGTCCGTTTTTACCTATTAGGTACAAAACTCCCTAAAAGATAGAACTAAGATACAGAATAGCTTAAAAATATTCGATACGATTCTTTAATATAACATAACTTTTTTATTTCTGAACCGATTCACATGAAACAAACACTAAATGAACACCGCAAATCGAATAAGCCGTTCCTGGTAATAGCGTGCACAAACTCACAGACAAACAAACATTTTTCCAGGATAAAAAGTACCCAGTGTTGTGCGCCAAAGGTTAAAGTATAATCATACCAAGTTTCAGTGTAATCGGACCTTTAGTTTTTCTGTGATGCTTGAACAAACAGACAGACAGACAACAAAAATTCTTATCACATATTTGTGTTCGGTATCGATCTAGTAACATCCCCTGGTATTTATTTTTTCAATATTTTTAATGTACAGAATTTACACTTCTACAGATTTATTATAAGTATAGATTAACTACAATTTCAGACAGCAAAATATTGTCAGTGTTTATAAAGGTTCCAAGCAACCTGTACTTAAATGAAAACCAAACTGTACTTCAATCACTAAAGTGTAGCTACAGAACGTTATAATACAGAACAGGTTTTAGAATAATAATAAGACAACAATTAATCACGAATTTAAACCATCGACAGTTAATTGCGCTGTTTAGAGCTATTGTTTTGTGCCTCGATTAATTGGTAGCGATCACAAAATCCTTGAGTTGATCTAAGGTGTTGTAAAATGTAAGCGGTGAACTAAATACGTCGTTGTAGACTTGTAGACATGTATTTTTTTTGCTTTTAAGTCAAAACTCGACCGTGTCGTGGCCGCGCTGTTCTGTTTGCTTTATTTTGAGCTCACGTCTGGAAGTTAAAACTTTTAATCATTGTATTCTTAGAGCACTTATCTTGAGGTACCTGTTTTTTGTTCCTTGAATCAGTCTTTCTACTTAGCTACCGAAGACTGAATCTACTAAACTGCATAAGTTACCGACTTCGGTAGCTTAGCAGGTAGAGCGACGGTCCTTAGATCCAGTGCTCACGGGTTCAAGTCCCGTCCAAAGTAAATTGTTCTTTTTTTTTTTCTATAGAAATCTTCACATACGGCTGAAATTGATTCAATGTAAGTAAATTTCGCAAAATTATATATTTTTTAAAAAAACTATAGGTGACATCAAATTTAAACGCATATGTCGCTACTGTGACTTTTGTCTACAATCTTTGATTTTTGTACCAGCTAAAAGCAAAAGACTTATCAAAGTATTCAGAAATATCGTGTTTTGCTGGAAAGCATTTAATTTTGGAGGCAGATAGGTATAATGAGTAAGTAATGTAGGTGTAATAATTATAAGATGAGTAATAACTCTACGGATCGCCAAAGAAATATACTGTTTATATTGATGGTAGGTGCATATATACATGGGTAGATATTGCATTTGACTATAACAAGAAACAAACAAATTTCCACTGAATGTCTCGTCTCTTTATTGTTAATGCATAGCACTAAAGTCATTAATACAAATCGCTTAAGACATTAACACGACAAGTGTGTGTTACAAAAACAATGGACTTTTTGCTCTTACAAACAATTAAATTCAATGCTTTAGCATTACGAAAATACTCCAAAGGAATTTTCCATGTGTTTTTATTGGTAATTAATGGAATGCGTTATTTGTTTAGGTGTGCAGATATTGTATAGAGATATAGCATTGCGAGATTAGTGCGTTTTTTTCCAAGATAATTAAAAGAATATTTTCCCTTTTTCTCATAGCCGATTTTTTTCGAAAGTACTTCACCAATTGAGTGGAAATTTGGTACACAGATGTAAATCACTGATCCAAATATGAACGTGTAGCAAAAATAAGTGAATTTCAAATAAAGCGACCATTTTAGCCCTGACACTAGCACGATCCACGTGATCGTTATTCCAGTTATCACTACTCGATGTCTTAAGCGGAAGTTGCACTGCCCCTAATCGCATATGTCTTCTGTGTCCCTCCACAACGCCCTAAGCCCATGCTCGGACCCGCAGGCAGTTGTATAAATTTATATAGGCTGAGAGCTCTTTGTTCTCGTCAATTGTCCGATGAAGTAGGTAGCCTATACAAACTACCTCATCATAATTTCAGCTGTCCACTGCTAAACAAGGGAGTCCTTTGTTCAGCAGTGCACGTCTTTTGGAATTGGAATGTCAAAATGCCAAGGAATGTCACAACGAACGGTCCTGGGCCGCCCTCATCCAGCGATTGCCTGCGACCTTCACCAGGTCGTCGGTCCAATATAAACATAAACATAGGTCATACAAAGCGCCTACATAAGTCCAAAAAAACCATCCACCCCACAGTAGTTCGAACGCTGAAGCGGTTTAAATAAACCAAGGTATCTTTTGGTATGGTTCTATTTTTATTAGGATCACGGGTTGAAACGACTTAATACTCTCCTCGCGTGGGTCCGATTTGGACTCACATCAGGGGGTACCTAAATATCGATCTACCAAATATGTCTATTTCATTGTCCTCATTAATGGCGACTCCGTATATCGCAGACGCAATAAAAACGCTGACGTTTACAGTATGTGGCCTTCACGACAAGTCCCTTACGGGATAGGTAGAGAGTGCCAGATACCCCGGTCCTGACACACCTCCCGTGCTTCTTTCACATTCATCATTCTCTTCATACACGCACGCCGATTCCTTAGATTTTTGACTCCACTTTCAGACAGTACTCGACCTATTTGGTCATGGTAGTATCTTGGTCTTCCTCTACAACATGTTTACAGGCCCTATCAATACAAACAGTTCCCACGGATTAGTGCAAAATTAGGCAGTGATAAATACATTGAAGTGTCGAGTTTATGGTTAACAATGTAAACAGACAACCCGACGTAACGTCACAGAAACCGCACACTCAGATTTTCCCACGCACGGTGCACGGACAGAAGGAAGTATTACATAGTGCATTGCATAACTGAATGCATCGATCAAAATAGTCCCAATGACGTTTGTAGTATGCTAATATTGTATACGCTGAGAATAATAACCACTGATAAGTTTATAATGTTATGAGAATCCGTCCATGTAATCCTTACATTTCCATTGCAAGATAACTGAATCGTTGTAACTGTTATCTGGTTCTAGTCTGATAGATTCAGTATCAACAGAGAGCTGGACAAAGTCACCTTAATTTAGGGGGCACCTGCTTCACATTAGAATAATATACAGAAAACATCCAACTTCAGCTAGAATAAAATTGCATAAATTAATGAAATGCAAATAAAAACACCATTCCACTAAAATTTTGAACAAAGATACGTTTACAATTACAATCCATAGGCTACATCAAAATATTATCTTAAACGAAGTCATCAAAGCTTGAATAAAGTTCTTGTAATCTAAAACCAAGGGACAACTGATGACAGAGAATTAATAAACCACGAAATGGCAGAGGTAGATAAAAAAGTGAAGAATAAATGACTATCTGATTTGTCAAATGTGACGACACGGTTCAATAACAGCACAGTTCTAGTCGGGCTGATGGGATCATGATCCTAATATTGATAAGCGAACGTATATAAGGTTGTATTATTTATATAATCCTGTTTTATAAGATTATTGATTTATTTTCTTGTGTCAAAAATAAAGTTGAGTGTGAAAATTTTCAAATAAATATTTTTAATTCATACCTACCTACTTAGGCTTCGGAATAATTTCTAGATATAATTTCAAAGCCACTTGAAATATGAACTTTGAATCTTTTCAGTTTGTAAAACAGGATATGAGACGTTCTACTGATAAACATAATCTATCTATCTATCTATATATATATATAAATCAATTGCTGTTCGTTAGTCTCGCTAAAACTCGAGAACGGGTGGACCGATTTGGCTAATTTAGGTTTAGATAGTTTTTGGAAATCCAGGGAAGGTTTAAAAGGTAAGAAAATATGAAGGAATTGAGGGGAAATAGTAAAAACCACAATTTCATTTTCCCATACAAATATCTATCAAACCTTTGACACATTATTTCATTCTGAGGCAATACGAAGTTTGCCGGTGACTAGTTGTAATAGGTATATATTATTTATTCTCAGCGATATTTTTGATTATCAACTTTTACAGTTTGTAAACAGACATGATATGTGTTTCTATTGTTATACCTTACCTTATAGTTTAACATAGTTATTAATTTCGAACATATAATAAGTGATTCTTGTAATCCTAAATGGTAAATAAATATATTAACTTTGACTTTATATCACAAGTCTTGTTTTTATTCCACTAGAAAAAAATATAAAATCTATCAAATGGGTGAAATATGTTTTTCGCACACATATTTCACAAATAATATCTATAAATTTATGAAGTTATGTCCAGTAACGTACCTTCGATTCGGCGATTACATCAGTACAACGTCAGTCAACAATAGCTGTGAAAGTATATTAGAAAGTGCAAGTTGGGTCAGACTCACGTACAAGTTATATCAGACAGGGATTTACATAACAATTACTGTTTTGTGGGTAATTGGAGCGTTGTTATGGTAAGTCCTATCTGAAGGTCACTGCACATTTAGTGCGATTATCATGTTACGTTGCGTGTTGTTCTTTTTGTAATTTTGGTTACAACACTTCTTAGAAATAGTACTTGATTTTTTTAATGTAATGAATTTTTTTTTTTTTTTTATGTAATGAAAGTGGTAAACAAGCGTGCAGTTCACATTGATGTTAAGTGATGACTGCAGCCTATAGACACCCATACAATGACCAGAGGTCAAAATGCAAATGCGCTGCCACTCCTGAGGCTTTAGGTGTTATGCCTCTGTGCCGGAAATTACAGAGCCGTACATTACCACCTGACCGAAACACGATAGTGCTGAACACTACCATTTAACGGCAAGTATATTAGGTAATGCGGTGGTGCCTACGCCCGCGAGCTCCGTCACTGGAGCTCTACCACCAGTGAATATGGCAAACAAGCTTGTAGTTCGAGTTGTTGTTCAGTGATGGCTACAGCCTATAGATACAAAGACCAGGGGTGCGACCGCCTATCGACATTGCTGTCGTCGTTGTCATTGTGTCAAATTTTCATGTCAATTTTTTCTTTAACTAAAAGAAACAAGCGATAATGATAGATTTTTTTTTTTTTTTTTTATATAATTGAAGTGGCAAACAAGCATGCAGTTCACATTGATGTTAAGTGATGACTGCAGCCTATAGACACCCACACAAAGACCAAGGTCAAAATGCAAATGCGTTACCACTCCTGAGGCCTAAGGTGTTATGCCTCTGTGCCGGAAATTACAGGGCCGTACATTACCACCTGACCGGAACACGATAGTGCTGAACACTACCATTTAGCGGCAAGTAAATCAGGTAATGCGGTGGTGCCTACGCCCGCGAGCTCCGTCACTGGAGCTCTACCACCAGTTGTATTTAAAACAATAACTTAAATAATCTATCATTATTGCTTGTTTCCATAGAGCAACACCGGAGGGGAGTAGTCATATGCAGGCTTTCTCAAAGTACAAGCCCAAATGGGCCTATACCTGTCGCCTAGATGTTTAAATGTGTGCGTGAAATGGTTTCTGTATTTTGTTAAAGTCAAGGTGTGAGTTTCGTAGTAATAGACGATTTTTGTATTGTGCGTGTGTGTCGCATGCACTTCCCCCCGCACAAAATGACAGACTGTTTTGCATCGGTAATACACGCTATGGCTACTCCCCTCCGGTCCGCCGCAACCGGTGGGTCGCGTTGCTCTGTGGCTTGTTTCTCACCTAGGAAAGCAAGAAAAACAATCAGATTATCACTATTGCATTTTAAAGGAGCTACAAATAGACATAAAAAATTAGACAGCAATGACAATGCCGACAGCAATGTCGATAGGCGTTCGCACCCCCGAGGTCAAAATGCATATTTTTATAAAAAAAAAAATGTAACTTCACGCCAGTAATCTCCGAAGGGGTAGGCAGAGGTAAATGCATTTACTGGTGGTAGAGCTCCAGTGACGGAGCTCGCGGGCGTAGGCACCACCGCATTACCTAATTTACTTGCCGCTAAATGGTAGTGTTCAGCACTATCGTGTTCCGGTCAGGTGGTAATGTACGGCCCTGTAATTTCCGGCACAGAGGCATAACACCTTAGGCCTCAGGGGTGGTAACGCATCTGTATTTTGGCCTTGGTCTTCATGTGGGTGTCTATAGGCTGCAGTCATCACTTAACATCAATGTGAACTGCATGCTTGTTTGCCACTTCCGTTACATAAAAAAAAAAAAAAAAAAAACATGCAATCACTTTGGCCCAGTGGCCCATGTCACAGGTGGCGAGCCTATTGACATCTGACATATTTTTATTTAAATACAATTTTATTTTGTTTTATAAACTTGATAATTATCTCAACAAATACAGCGATACTGTATACTACAGGGAGAAATATTTGAATAGCAATAAAAACAGCAATAAGTTTGTTGAATGTTATTACAATAAGATAAGATGATAAAGAAAATACGTAATTGCAGATTAAAAATATAAGCTTGGAATTGATAGGTATGCTAAACATGACTTAAATCAAGAACAAAAATAATAAAAACATTTGTGATTGTACCAGACGCATAATAAATTTTAATATATTATTATGATTATGTTTACCGCTTATATTTTTTGCAAGTCTTTGTTTTTGGATAGATATCTATGATATTTTTTGTGTTAAATTACTAAGGACAGTACGTAACGCCCAGCTCATTGTTGTTTTTATCATACCTCTAGACATTGTTTTTACTACTGAGTAGGTATGTAAGTGGTAAGTACATACATACCTTTTTTATGAAAGAGGAAAATAAACATACAGTTCACATCGACGGCAAGCAAATACTGACCCTATGCCCTTAGCTTAAAAATATAATTACATATTTTTTGTAGTTTTTTGCTTAAGCTTTTATTTAAAGATTTTAATGTAGATGTGTTGTTACTTCTAATAGTTCTAATTCGTAACTTCAACGTCACTTCAAGTCTGTAATCCTCGAAGGGGTAGGTAGGTCCGGAAATTCTAAGGAATTATATGAGTTAAAATCTCAGATGTCCGTTTTACTGTAACATTGAACCGAAACGGAAGAGTTTATTTAAAGCGCGGGCCCACCGCGACGCATGCTGTGCACGGACACGAGGCACATTTTAGCTGCGTGTATTAATTTGTTTGACAACGTGGGTCAATGTTTCCACTGGAGTACATGAAGACCCACCAATAATGTATAGCGTGGGGTGGCACGGCACACGGAGGCTACGCACATCCCACTGCAATCCAAGGATGCGCTGCGATAACTGTGCTGAGATAAGCGAGCTGTACATAGTCGTGGGCCGTATTCGTATACTCCCAGTGGAAACGTAGACCCACGTTGATGGCGTTGAGCTATGTAACCGCTTTTTCGAGCTAGTCACGCATGTGTCAATGACGTCAATTCATGTGTAGCCTCTTTGTGGGTTGCAGTGGACACTAACACATACAATTTCATATAAAGCGTAGCTTAATACACGTGCGCAGCCTCTCTTAGTGCCGCGGTGGCCCCGCGCTTTTATGCGTTCATTTTGTCATTAAGCCATAAGAGGCAGAAGCTAATACAAACAACTTCATGATTACGCAAATTCTCAAAGCTTACAGCGGACCTTAATTTTTTACTTCAAATAATATACAGCTTCATTATACTCGTAATAATATGACGCAGTAAAAACTGGCGAGTGACATTACAATGAACTCCCCATAAAGTGTGCTCGATCCGTGAACGGTGTCATGTTTTGCGTTTTGCTATTTTGATTAACAACGCGACACACGGACGTGTTGAATGGCGAACATATTGAACATTGATATGTAAGTTAAACATAGAAAAAACTTTAAATTTAGTTTATCTTACAACTTGATTCCTATTTTGAAGGTGCGAACAGAAGTAAGTATGCAGATGCGTTTCCACTTCAGAAGAGTATGCTAAAGTCATTTCTTTTTCCACGAAATTGTTGGACGTTTGGCAAAATAGTGTTGCACACTTCTATGTCATTAGTTTAAATGTAAAATAAAATTAAAATTTACAAATTGTCAGAAATTGTAATAAGACTAATAGATATTCGGAGTACTCAGACTATTCGTCCAAAGATCACTGAACACTACCACTGTATTTCATGCTGTTTCAATAATAACAACCAAAAAAGTAACCAAGTAAGTGTTACATAAACGAAACTGAGTAATCTATCGAATACCAATGCTGGTATGTATTAACTTTTACTTAAATTCACCTCCTCACGTATTATCTCAATACGTGAGGAGGTGAATTTAAATAAAAGTTAATACGAAGTGAATACGAATTATAAAGCACAGGATTTGGCCTGCAAAATATGATAGGTATATATAAGTTAATTGTTTGTAATTTTGTTGGGAAGCAAGTAACTGGTGCTTGGAACTGTGTTAAGTGAATAACCTTTACTGTGACGACCAAATTAATTTCTTTTCTCAGTTTGTTTTTTTAAATTTGAAAATGGAGGAATTTGTAAATAATTGATTCTTTTTACATTATTATTGTTTCGTTTCTTTTTAATATATTTTGTGTTTTGATTATTATAGGTTAGTCATTAATTGCTCTAGGTAGTTTAAAAAATGTACGATGTAAAAGTAAAAAAAAAAGATGTAAAAGTCTAAAAGCCTAATTATATGAAATATGAACTGAATAAACCGAGGGTGTATGCACCACTGTATTATCTAATCTATCTTTCGCTTTATGGTAGTGTCTTTAATAAGATATGGAATCGTTATGTCTATAGGCGAAACAACTTTGATCTTAGGGGTGGCAACGTATCTGTATTTGACCTTTGTTTTTTATAGATGTCTATAGGCGCATTTGTCAAGTAACAAACACATGAACTGCATGCTAGCTAGTCACCATCATTATCTTAAAAATGAGTTATGAGCCTGTGGTTTTTGCCTCTATGTATATATATAAAAGACAATTTTGAGTTAGAACTTATAAGATGATAGAGAAGATTTCACCCAGGTGAAGGCAAGTCAACTCCTTATAAGATAAATAGGTACATTTTAGAGTAAAGTTTTAAGCTATTGCATAGCTTCTATCGAGGATGCCTTGAGCGCGGGGACCGAATCCAGAAATTCCGTAACGAGAAAACCTCACGCTCCCCACTCCGACGGGCACGGAGGTGTGGCTTGAAGGCCGTGCATTGCCTAACGTCGTTTCTTTCCGGCAGTCTTGGACACGGTGCTTGTGTGCGTGCAACTAGACGTATTGTACGACTCTACGAAGCTCGCACGAATCGAGACGAGCTGCTCCGAAATCGGACGGATACATAAGCAGCTGTTTATATGTATTGTAAAATAATAAAAATATTTCAAACAATATTAACTTTTTTATTTAATAAAAGAAAAAAAATGTTTTCTTATCGGTCACCACGCTCAAAAAGTGTAACTTGAATTAATATCAAAGAAAAAAAGAAATACTGCATAAATAAAATAAATAATTAATCATAAACAAAATGCTATGCAATAGCTTTACCGCGGCAGTCCCCGAGTGTCAGACGTCGATTTTTTTCAGTATAAAATCAATCCTACATGGATTTACAATTTTTTTTTTTTTGAAGAACAGTTTCCCTGTTAAATTGTTTTCAATTTAGATATTCGACCAGAAAATGTTAACTTTTAAATTTAAACAAAATTAGATGTAGGATGTGAAAGTTGTTACGGCGCCAGCTAAAAAAAAAAAATAAGTGGCGCCAACTGTCGAAAATTGGTTGTACCAACTCGGAAACCTTCGTGGGTTCATGCACAGCAACTTTGCTGAAGATCATCATATAATATGATCAAATCATAGTTTACGATTTCATAAAGGACATAGAGACAAACATTCATTTTTATACAGGTAGATTACATTTGAATACTTTATCACATATTACACCCGTGCGAAACAGCTCGATTTCGCACAGTTTCTAATAAAATTAATTCCAGGTCGAAGTCAACATATAAATAAAAACTCGTTTTAGTCTATAAACATCTTAAAGTTTACTAATTATAATAATTAATGTGTTTACGATGTTTATAACTTTATTATCTTTGTAACGAATATCAAATTTAAATAACGTCACACGAAGTTGATGATGTTCTAATGTTCTGATTTACTGGAATCACGTGTGTTTTTATTACGGATGACTACCTACTTGCAGAGCACTTAACATTTGTAATAAATATCTTGTTTAACCGTATACCTACTAATTAATATTAGAACCATACTTTTTGCAGATAGGCTTTAGGTAGGTACGGTCAGTTATTGAAATATGTACCTATATTGTACATTTTGTCAAATTTTCGACTGTAATTTACTACACACCATTAGTTATTAACGTAGTATTTATTTAGATTGCTTGAGAATAAAATAAAACAAATTTCCATTGCTGATGCAACATTCATGCCTTCATTTGTCGTATATGACACCATTATTCTCTTTTTTGTTTTTTATTATTTTAACAGCCATTTCAATAACGCACATTGTTATTTTCTTAACCTAATGGTTACCTGGGGTAATCCCCTGAGTACTTAAGTAGTTAAAGCATAGCTATAGGTCGCGCCACGTAAAAAGAACGCTGGAAGAAAGTAGAAGGGATGTGTTCGCGCATCGGTGCACTCGCGCACGAAAGTACTAGCCCTATTGGTTTATTTTTGATCTAGCTTTCTTTGATTGGTAGGCAGATTGAAAACTATATGACATAGAATAACATAAAATGAAATAAAAACACATGACGCGCAGCTTGACCGCCAGCGTTCTTTTTACCTGGCGCGACCTGTACATACTTTACTTAAGCACTATTGAAGCATATTTGAAGACAATAAATTTAATACAAACATGACTCCCAAATGAGTTATTGAAATCGAATCAGTCATCGTTGGCTAGTAGCCGACAAAAAAAACAATGTCTCATTACAATATTGAAGGGGTCTACGCATTGTCTAAAGCTTGTATATGTTTACAGTGCTTTCGGTCGTACCTTGACACACAAACTACTAACTAGATACAGAACGCCTTGGGCGAAAGATTTATATGTAATCAATTTTATCGACACAAATGAGCATTGTAAACAATTTTATTGCGAGTGTCGATAGGTGTTTTGATTGCGACATGTAATTATCCTTATACGGGTGCACTTGAATTTAGATGGAACGAGAAATTATGTATGGTCTTAAAATAAATCATTATTATACAATTAAAAAAAAAATAAATAAATAGACAAGTGTCTACTGAGGCTATTTACGCTAAGGTCTCGGGTTGGATTACCAGGTAGCTAAGTGCTTTTGGAATTTTCCAGTTTAGTGCCATCCTCATAGGCTATGTGCCCGTTGATAGCAAACTACGACTTTACGGTCCCCTTGAAGGGAAAACATTTCGGCCCACTTTGATAGAGGGGAAAGCCTGCATATCCCCTCCGGAACGCCGCGGCCGCTGGTGGCTGGTGGCCCGTGTTCTCCCCTGATGACGCACAGCACTGTAATAGTGGACGTCTTTGGGGAGGGCTTTGTCAAGCTGTAGACGTCAATCGGCTGAAGCATAGAGCAACACGAGCTACCGGCCGCGGCGGACCGGAGATGGGTAGCCTTATGCAAGCTTTCCCCTCTGTCAAAGTACAAGACCAAATGGTCCTATACCTATCGGCCAGATATATATTATTATATAGACCCATAGATCACAGGGAAACCTTATTATGAAACTGAAATATTTTTCGTTTTTTTTTTCAGGTAATATGCGAAGGCGTACACACTACTATTCTTTATCACCAAATGGGAGTGAGTAAAAATTAAATTGGAGTTTTATTTTACATACCTATTTAGTTACATACTTGGCCTAAAGTAATATTCACTTGTCGCTAACAGTCGATCTAAATCACCTTGTAACATTTAAACAGGCACATATTTAGATTAAAGTTGGTTGATAACCGATGAAACACCGAAAGGTGTATTTGGAAACTCGCGAATGCCATTTCACATCGCAAAATATTTACATAAGATAATTGATAGCGATTCGTTCTCACGAGGAATTAGCTTCCATTTTTAGAACTAGTTTAAGGCGATGGATTCTAGCAGCACAATATTTAAGGACGAGTATTCTTTGGTGAACATGATGTCATTCTAGATTGAATAGCCTCCAATGCCTACAGGGCTAGACTTTCCTAGGCGTTCTGTGACTTAATCGCTTAAGTTATTGCTTTTCTCCTGGCAAAGTATATGATTTATTTGGCATTCCGGGCCTCTTTTGAATGCAGAAACTACAATCTGATTATTATTATCACTTTCACTCAAAAGGTCCACAGTCTAGTGGTAGTGGGACACAACTACACGCAGGAGTCCTGGGTTCGATTCCCGGGTAGGGGGTTATCAGAGATTTTTCCATTTTCTGGAAATTTCCCAGTACCTACCTCGAAGTTTGGTAATGTGTCCGGAGATGTCAACAGCACGCCACCTGTTACATGGGCCAAAAACGTAACCGGCGGCCGGCGAATCGTGGGTGTTTGCATGTATGCATTCAGCATGCAACGTAGTCTGACTACCTACCAATCAATGTTTAGTCGTTACTTTGATCGGTTTTTGTTCTAATATTGATAGGTATTAAACATAATAATAGGGATTGTAGTCTATAATATAAAAATAAGTCGGGTTTTCCTTCCTGACGCTGTAACTCCAGAACTCACGAACCGATTTCCACGGTTTTGCATTCGTTGGAAAGGTCTCGGACTCCGTGAGGTGTATAGCAAAGAAAATTCAGGAAAAATTTCAACGCGAGCGAAGCCGCGGGCAACAGCTAGTGTGATATAAAAATGTTCATTACTATCTAGCGCTTAGTCACTAGAAAAACCTTAACGGTCCGTACTTAATTTAGTACCACTGATTTATTAGTAAAGCTCTTGCTGCGCCTAAAGCGAGAAAAACTGTTCTAATGACTACTGATTTCAAGTGTTTTTAACATTTTGCCCTCGTTCTCTATACAAATAAACCATGTTGGGCCCGCGCCTTGTATATCTACAATACGAGTATATCAAAAAATTGAGAAAAATACGTAATGTCATGGAAAGATACTCACAAAAAAATGAACCGTTGTTTTTGTGTCGGAAATATTTATCTATACATACATACAATACATACAAATAAATAAAATTGGAGTGTCTGTTTGTAATATTAAAATAACCGCTTTTTACTAAATTCATAGGTATCTTAGACAGACAGACAAAAATTGTAATAAATGTTGTTTTTGTATATGTACGATGTATACATACATATGCATTTAGTAAAAGCGGTTATTTTTATATGACAAACAGACACTCCAATTTTTTTATTTGTTCAGATGTATAGAGATACATAATGATTTCCAAACGGAACAAATTGCTTGAGGAGGAACATTCTAGACTAATCATGACATGTGTTACAATATCTATGGTTAGTTCCACGATACAGCCAGGATAACATTCATTAGCAAGTGTAGGGGACCGCTTGAATGTCAAGACGACCTTGAGTCGAAGTATCCTATGTACTCGTATAAAACGTAACGTAACTTCACGCCTGTAATCCCCGAAGGGGTAGGCAGAGGTAAATGCATGCATTCAAGCATACATGCAAACACCCACGATTCGCCGGTTACGTTTTGGCCCATGTAACAGGTGGCGAGCCTGTTGACATCTCCGGGCACATTACCAAACTTTGAGGTACTGGGAAATTTCCAGAAAATGGAAAAATCCCAATAGAACCAGAGATAAAGGCTATTTCACCATTATCTCTGATAACCCCCTACCCGGGAATCGAACCCAGGACCTCAGCGTAGTAGTAGTGGCCTGCTACCACTAGGCTACCGAGGGAGTTTGTACTCGTATATTGCACAATTTTGGTACCTACAACCAATGACCTTTTACAAGATGAAGTTTTGAGAGCATAGCTTGTATGAGTTACGCAATTTGTTTTCTGGAAATGTTAAAAAAAACTTAATTTGTTTATGTTATGATGGTGGCAAACAAGATTGCAGTTCACATTGATGGTAAGTGAATACCGCCTATAGACATCTACCCAAAAAAACCACGGATCAAAATGCTGATGAGTTGAGTTCTTGAGCTTCGAAACACCATCAGAAGTGATAGCGGCGGACTGAATGTGGGGAGGGGAACGGGACCGTACGCCACGGGCCTCCGGTTCTGGCCTACACATGTCGATTGAGCCAGAAAGGCTCAGGCTTTGAATCATGAAAGTTTTACACCAAATTTAAGAGGTTATTAGAGCTTATAAAGGGAAATGTCGTTTTCATTTGCTTGTGCGTTCTTCTCCATAAGTACCTACTTACCACAGGTGGATAAAGACGTGTGAGCGGTCAAAGACAAGTAAAGGTGTGGAGAGGGTTAAGACGTGTTTATTATATGTCGCAAGTTTTTTTTGCTCCTTAATTTAACTAAAGCACAATACACACTCAGCCCGCCGACTCCACCCGGGGGCTTATATGAAAGAATCATGTCGGCAACCTGCGCCCGCGCGTGTTGCCCGTCGACATGTTGGCGGATTGCGGACGTTCGCTCAGTTTCCCGACGACACTCGAGCGAGTCAGTTTCTCATCTCAAGTCGCCGATATGCCGCCAACAAACTTTTCCGATTTGCATTGAGCAAAGCCGCTAACTAACCGGCCGATAAAAAGTTGCCGACATAGGGCGGCCCGGCTTAGTGTGTCAGAAATGTCAGAAAGAGGCACCACAATATTCTTGACTTTACCCAAACTACATGGCCTTTCCGATACTGGGCCTCCGAATGCCGCCCCGGGCCTCTAATGACCTTTGTTCGCCACTGCTGCAATAATTTTTATAAAACAAAATGAATAAATGACGTATGGAAATAAAGAAAAATCATTACTAAAAACGTGATAAACGTACCTTCTTCGTTCTTTGTATCGGGTAGTTGAACAGTCCCCAGCAAGAAATATTGTACCAACATCGAGTTTAGGAAAGAGATTTCGGCTAATTTCGGCTCTGTAGAGAGTTATCTCTTTCGCACTCTACCTATGTGACGTTTGGCGACCATTTTGATCAAATTTTAACCAATATCGCACTGTATAGTAGTAAGTACTATACAGTGCGATATTGGTTAAAATTCAAGTCAATCTCTATCTCTGTTTTAAGCTGCCTACATAAGCACTGACAGTCCGTTATTGGTCAAAACTTACTCCGATTCTATTAAGATAACATCAAATAGGTACGATGCGAAAGAAGTGCGAAAGATAACGCTCTATAGACCCGAAATAAGTCGAAGTCTCCTTCCTGGGCTCGATGTGCAATATTTATTGTTGAGCACCGTACTTAGGCTGTCTGCAGCAGAGACACAGCAGAGATAACGCTCTACGAAGTCCGTATTAGTCGATAGTCTGTTTCCTAAGCACGATGTGCATTATTTATTGCTGGGAACCTTAAAACACTTGACAAGTATTTTAAATTCCAACACGGTACGACGGATTATAATATTCTTAAGTTATTATACCAATTCGGGCAAATGTCAGACTCGGCCATGAACTGTACACATTGCATAATTTATTGACCGCGATAAGACACAAGGTGTGATTATGCAAAAGTTTGTGAATAATTTCATCCAATCCGTGTAGTGATTTTTTACTATTCACCCAATTAAAAAATATTTCTATTGTATAGTAGAGAGTCAAGCGGCAGAAAGACAGGGGCCCCATGCAGGTACTTACGCAAAAAAACTTGGCGTTGACAGTCAATCATCGGGCCACCTGATGGAAAGTGTTAAGTTAACGTCGCCTACGAACATTTTCAACACCAGGGGAATTGCCAGCTCTGAAGGAATCTGTTGACGCCCGTTTTGAAGAGTCCTATATAGTAGCGGAGGGAACGTCAAAAGTTTTACATTTATATCTTTCGAATTTTGTGAATTTGCAAAACTATCATAATTTTATTATTACTCAAATGTATCCATGGAATTGTTTGCGTTGTACGTATATACTTCTAGGCATCCGTTTATATTTACTTACTGTTTAGTTAAAAAAATATATACGCACTAGTTTAATAAGTTACCTACATAGATATTCAAATTCAAATGAAAAAACTCATACAGATTAGTCAGAGGACTATTATGATTTTGTTTTAGAAAATATCTTTGTTTAAAATTCCATATCATCATTGCGATTCAGTTTGTGCGTTGATAACAATGAATTGAGTCGAAATGTGCACTGTACCTATTCAAAATAGTATTTGAATCATTCATTTATTGACGTTAGTAAGTGTATCTAAGTATATAACACGTTTTTATGTTAACCGATAGTGGTAGAGTTTCAGTGTATGGACTCGAGGGCGTAGGCATCACCGCCTTACCAAATCTATCTGCCGTCATATGGTAGTGTTCGGTACTACATTGTGTTCCCGTTAGATGGTAATGTATGGCCCCGTAATAACTATCACAGCGACATAACAACTCAGGTCTCACGCATCTGCATTTTGCCTCTGTTTTTTGTGTAGATGTCTATCGACTGAAATCATCACTTAACATACAACATGTAACGGGAATTATGCACATTCTTTAACACCCTTATTAAGAAATCGAGTTATAATCATAATACATGAACTGAAAGTGCATGTCTATATATTTAATATTTTTTAATTAAATAAATAAGTTGTCCTGAATTTGTACGAACAGCATGCACACCTTATGCATACTTACTCTACCTCTACCTACGGCCGCACATAAAACACGAACCTACTCACACACGCACACTGTTGCAATGTGATGTAGCGTAACTTGCGTACCCTTATTTAACACTCGCTAGCAATAAAATTAAATTGCACTATTTAATTACTTAAATTATTATTTATAATAAAAAGCACGTCTCAACGAGTTCTAATAAACTTGATGAGACTAGCATTTTATTTTGAATAGAGGTTCGTTTCATTTTCGTTTGTATTAACTGTTCACCAAATGGGTGATTAATATTTCCTTAATTGTAATTAATTTTGGGACAAAATATTACCAATATCAAGAATGCCTGAAATCGATTCGGTAATCGATTCTGAACAAACTAGTTTCGGGTTGTACATTCAATCCTGTTACACGTTGTATATGTGAACTCCATGATTGTTTGCCACCATTGTCACATCAAAGGAAATTTCCGGAGGCTTGAACCATTTGCAAAGAAATACTTCAAGCATATGGTTACATAATTTTCATTTGCTTTCGAACATAATATGCTCGTGCAGTTAAAGAATAGTACCCCTAGAAACACGTGACTTATAACCTTTATTAGCGAAAACGACTTAATCATGCGCAAAGTTTAACAGCATACCTCATTTGAAATGCGTATCCGATAAAAATATTGCATAAACGTTTTGACCGTTTTGTTCCTTATAAAACCGGTTATTGTGCGGACGTCTGCAAATTACGGTTTTTGTTGGCAAACGTAACGGATCCGTCTTATCGCTACCAGTTGCCACTAGTAATTATCATGCCATAAAATACAATCAAGACATAGTTTGAGTAAATTATGGTTCAACTAGATATTAAATTCCACCGTGGAGCCAATTTAAATGAGAGATTTGTAAATAATGACTTACATTAATGTCACGTACCTATGTCACATTATTTTAATAAAGTTAACGGATGACTTGCGTCGTTGACTGTATTTTGGTTTATTTCTTTTTCACTCATAAAAATATGCGCATAATTATTGCAGAAACAATTTTTGATGATAAACGAGCAGACGGATCTAAATTAGTAAAACGCTTGTTAGTATTTGCAACATCAGGGGATTTGCCTAATATAATAATAACTTATTCTGTTGCCAAAATATTTACATAAAAATTTGGCGCTGATATCGCTTTATAAGAATTAAAAATATGGAATAATATGAGAATATTTCTCTTTTGTATCATTCATAAAAAAGGATTTTCAAAGCTTGGTGCTAGTTTTGAAGAGGCTTTGATAGAAAGCTTATGTCACACGTGGTAGTTGTAATGATAAAAATTGTAATGAACAAAAGGAACTTGCAAATTGGACGATTAGAGACATTCATCTTCGGATAGCAATCAATCTTGCGATCACCGGCTTAACACAAGTCACTTGACCAATAAATTATTGAGACCACTTAAAACGTTTTCTCATCCAATTGTTAAACTATTGACTGGCATAATACCGTATCTTTAGTGGTCAATTGCTTGAAGATATATTCTAGCTCAAAGATATTTTTAAGAGTAAAAGTCTGCTGCATATTTTCACTTTTGCAAAGAATGTCTTGCGTACTAATAACAATGGAAATTATCTGATTTGTAATGCATTTTAGCTTGGGTAACATTCATGGATACATCTTAATATATACGAGTATCATGCGGGTTTGCTTGTAACTGAACGCTTTTTTTTTATGTCTGTAGGTTGACAGACAAGCAAACGGGCCACCTGATGGAAACTGGTCACCGTCGCCTATGAACATTTGCAACACCAGGGGAGTTGCCAACGCGCTGCCAGCCCTAAAGGACTCTTTTGACGCCATTTTTGAAGAACCCCATATTGTAGCACCTAGGGAACACCTCAGAGGGAAGTTCGTTCCACAATTTACACGTTCTGCGCAGGAACGAACGTGTAAACCGCACCGTTGAACACGGCCAGGTGTCCAGTCGGTGTGGGTGGAAATTCTCTCTTCGGCAGGTAGTACGGTGTAGAAAAAGAGACGGTGGCACCATGTCAAACAGTTCAGCAGAGCACTCACCATTGTAGAAACGGTACAACACGCACAAACTCCCAATGTCTCTGCGCAGGCTCAGATGTTCGAGCCTGTCGGTAAGTCCTGGATCGTTAACAATACGAACGGCGCGTTTTTGTAGGGAGTCAAGTGGACCAAGCTGGTATTTGGGGGTTGGCAGATGGGGCCGCACTTGAGCCTTATAAAGCTGTAATAGCTGCCCCGATGTGAAATACTGCCTCGCTTTGTTTAGCACCCCCAACTTTTTGGATGCCAACTTGGTCTTACACTCAATGTGACTCCCGAATTGCACTTCGTTCGATATGTCAACGCCCAGGATACCGATACTCTTATCAACGGCGAGCGGAATGCCCCAGAACTGTAGTGCTACAATGAATGGGGTTTTTTTAGCGGTGAACGCGCAGACTTGTGTCTTCGAGGGGTTGAACTGTACTAAATTAAGTCGACCCCAATCCGAGACCCGCTCCAGAGAGTGCTCGATTTCAGACACAAGTCTAGTTCTGCTTGCCTCGATAAGTGTCCGAGAGGCATTTGCACGGCTAGTGTAGTGTGCATCTCCCGTACTATCATCAGCATAGCAATGAAAATTGGAGTTTTGCTCCAATATTTCATTGATATGCAGAAGAAAAAGCGTGGGAGATAGCACAGAGCCTTGCGGCACACCAGCGTTGAAAGGAAGTCTGTCTGAGCGCTGACCGTCAACTAAGACTTGTATATAACGCTCAGACAGAAAGCTGGCTGTCCAGTTGCATAGCCTCTCGGGAAGACCGTAGGAAGGAAGTTTTGCGAGGAGTGCCCTGTGCCAGACCTGGTCAAAGGCCTTAGCAATGTCCAGGCTTACAGCCAATGCCTCCGCACTCTTGTCCAAGGCATGGGACCAATGGTGCGTGAGATATATTAGAAGATCACCAGCAGATCTGCCATGACGAAATCCATATTGGCGGTCACTGATCAGCTGATGATCCTCTAGATACTGCAACAGTTGAGTATTGATCACACGCTCCATGACTTTGCAGAGTAGGGAGGTTATTGCTATGGGCCTATAATTGGCCGGGTCACTACGATCCCCTTTTTTGGGTATCGGGTGCATGAGGGCGGTCTTCCACGCAGACGGTACGGTTCTTTGATCGTAGGAAAGCGAGAACAGGCGCGTCAGTACGGGGGTCAGCTCGGGAGCGCACATCTTCAACACCACCGCAGGGACGGAGTCCGGCCCACTCGACTTCTTGACGTCAAGAGATAAAAGAGCTCGCCTGACGTTCTTCTGAGTGAATTTGACGCCAGGCATAGAGCTTTCACAGCGCGGGATGGTAGGCGCTGTGATACCCATGTCGTCAAGAGTCGAGTTTGAGGCAAAGAGGCTGCCCAGAAGGTCAGCTTTCTCTTTTGCCGTGTGGGCCAGGCTATCGTCAACTTTACGCAGTGGTGGGAAAGATGACCGACAAAAATTCTTTTCGATAGCTTTGGCAAGAGACCAATAGGCACGGCTCCCGGGAGGGTGCCTCATTAGTTTCTTGCCAACTCTACCGATGTGCTTGGACTTCGCTTTGGCCATGCGCCGCTTTGTGGACCTGGATGCAGCGTTGAGTGCTCTCTTAAGGTTGGAGGCATTAGGATCCTTACAAGCGTGAGCCGCAGTCCAGGTTCTGTAAGCCTCCTGCTTGTGACTAGAAGCCACAGCACAGGACTTATCGAACTAGGGTTGGTACTGTCCGCCAATGGATACCACAGAGTACGGAATGTTACATTCCATTCCCTGGTGTATCACATCGGTTACAGCATCGGCACACGTGCTCGGATCTTCCGACGAGAAACAAAGCTGCCTCCATGGGTAGGACGTCAGGAACTCCCTCAGTCCATCCCAGTCTGCCGATCTGTAATGCCACACTTGTCGAGTTGCCGAGGGCCGCAGCGGCGCCCGAACCGACAATGAGGTTTTTGAGCGTACCAGACAGTGGTCCAAGGATCCTAAGGGAGCCTCGACCACCACCTGATAGTTGGCAGGATGTGAGGTCAGCAGAAGATCCAGCAATTATATTCATATTTCATATTTTCTTGTTACCGAAATTTCAGTTTTTGCTTAGATAGTGATACAAAAATAGGATGAACTAAAATATCTTCACTTAAAAATACTTCTAGTGCTAACGAGTAATCTTGAAAAAACTGTATCCATTTATGCCTAGATTGAAAAAAATACATCGGTACATACAAATTTGAAAGGTGTCTCGTATAACTTCCTTGCGCAGTTCCAACATAGTCAACTGCATTTCATTCCCGCACTTATTGCTCCGTAGGTACTTACACAGACTTCACACACGACTTGAAATTTTATGTGACTGGTTTTCTTATTTTTTTATAGTTTGAAAGTCACAAACAAGCATGCAGTTCACATTGATGGAAATACTGCAGCGTAGACATAAACCAGCAAAAAAATAAATAATCAATACACATGTCATGTCGATTTCAAAGTTTCAGTGCCTTCAGCACTGAAGACTCGACTTCTGCATTGACACATCTGGTTGATATGTCTTTAGACTGCAGTATTACCATTAATGTGAATGTATACTTGTTTGCCTTACTTTCAAACCACAAGAAAAGTAAGAAAACAGTAACATGAAATTTAAAATCGTCTTTGGAGTCTGTGTGAGTACTGGCAATACGCGCGGGAATTAAATGCAGTTGACCATATTCACCCAAGTTCTTACGGAAATAATAATTGTTAAGTTAAGAGAAACTAATAATTATTATTCGTTTCTCTATAAGTAACTTGGCATATAAAAGTACAACGTTTGTAAAAAAATATGTTAAAATTCAAGTCGAATCGAGTTTAACAGATCTTAAATGAACATGACAGGGTAGTCAGAAAATCCAGAGACCAATAATGATTTTAACATTTCTTATGTAATACATTTCTTTACAATAGTAATTTTGATATAATGTGACCTTACATTTGTTTAAACAAGTAACCGAACAAGTGTTTCGTTGAAGTCAAACAGTATGAGATCATTGGTTTGGCTCGTTCAAGGGATTCATTATGTATGTATGTATGTATCTTCACGCCAGGTCCCTAACGGGGTAGGCAGAGAGTGTAGAGCGCCAGACATCCCGGTTCTGACAAACCTCTCGTGCCTCGTCTACCTTCATTATGTCAAGGCTTTAATCCGGATATATGAGGAAGTGTTTCCTTTTGTTTATAATGCATATATTAATATTGTTCGTGAGTGAAATCAACAAAACCTGTCTTGAGACGATTGCATCAGTTAAGAAGCAGTGAACTTCCACGTTCGATACTATCATTGAAATTCCGTTGCATGAAGTAGTGGGAATGTATCACATCTTGCAAGGATACTTTTGCTTGCCTCGTGTCGTGAGGTGTAATGGATCATATAAATTGTAGAAATTAAACTCAACACACAACACAACACTCCCAAACTTCTTACACCCGACGTTTCGGTCGCTTTCCAGCTACCGTGGTCACGGGCAGACTGTAAGAGGTTTGTGAGTGTCGTATACGCGAGAAAATCCGCAAGTTTAATTTCTACAATGTATGAAGCTCGCGAAAACCTACGAAAACGTTGGATCATATAAAGTTTTATATCATCCTATGTTGATAAAAGAAGTAATGGATATATAATATAAAAGAAAAATATTTATTTAAATAAACTATTGTTTCTTTTTTAAATTGATACTTTTTTCCTACAGCCTTCTTTAACATTCCATATAAATTATTTTTATTGAATATTTTTTTGCATTCTAGAATTTATTCAACTACATATTATATGACAATCTCTTTTTGGATTAGCCAAAACACACAGAATTCACTGAATATTAATAATTCTCTTTTTTTTTTATTCCTGCCATGCATATTCACGTTAATTATATTTCTTTTGTATTTTGACCCATCACAATAAAATGTTACTATTTTCAAGTAATTAAATGAATTTTGAATCTCGAATCCTGAATCATAATATTAGATTGATCTAATCCTCGTATATTCTATTTTTAGTACATACCGTCAATCTTTTGTTTAATTTTTTAATGATAATAACATCACTGCATGCTTATTAGGTGCAGCCTCTCCATTAACCTCTTCGTAGATAAAACTTTCCGCAGACTACTTTAGAGTTGGTTGAAGTTATATTTTTAGAACAGGTATTCATCTTTAGGTCACGACAGCGTGTATCCTAAAATTAAATATCTCTTTTCCTACACCGTACTACCCGCCGAAGAGAGAAGTTTCACCCTCACCGACTAGACACCTGGCAGTGCTCAACGGTGCGGTTTTCTTGTTCGTTTCTGCCCAGAACGTGTAAATTGTGGAACGAACTTCCCTCTGAGGTGTTCCCTCGGTGCTACAATATGGGGTTCTTCAAAAACGGCGTCAAAAGAGTCCTTCAGGGCTGGCAGCGCGTTGGCAACTCCCTTGGTGTTGCAAATGCTCATAGGCGTCACACTAGCCATCAGGTGGCCCGTCTGCTTGTCTGACATCTTAATGACATAAAAAAAATCCAATTAACTTTCAATCACAAAATGTCGCGTTTCATTTAGCGACCACCGATTATTTGCATAAATATCAGTTTTTCGATACCTGAAATCCAATGCAGCAATTATTTTTAACCGAGTTCAAAAAACGAGAAGATTTTCAATTCGGCCGGTATTTTTTTTTTATGTATGTAAGCGATTTTCGCCGAGATTTACGTAATTATTTTCTTGTATGATGCGGAATAGTTTCGAATTGGTCCCATAAAAATTTGATTCAGTTAGGCCCATTAGTTTTTATTTTATGAGCATTTTTTTACTTACTTTTACCTCAGACTAAAGGAATAAGAATAGACGGCGAGTTGTCATACAGTGCTTTGAATCCACTGACGTCCTAGATATTCCTAATGCGCAAGACAACAAGTTGACATCAAGTGACAATGACACATTTACTCATCGACGACACAACACAGTATATTTACTCCTTCGTGGATAAAATCTTTTCATTGATTTCGTATAGTCGTGTAATAATTTTGTATCGACACACCTAAACAATTTAAATTAGGTATTAAATTGTCACGAAGCTAAAAGAGTCAGATTTTACAAATTTAACAGATGTGAACATTAATCTAATTGACAATGCAGCAATAAATAAAAAAGTATTAAATAAATATAACTACGTTAAGAAAAACCGACTTCAAAACTGAAAAGTAAAAAATAATAAAGATTTAATTGTAATTATATACTACCGATTATTTATATGTGCTATTTACTTATAGGTTTGAAGTCGATCCCAAGCCAAAATCACTAAAGTAGGCATTTCATTGTATTAAAACGTAACTTCACGCCTGTATTCCCCGAAGGGGTAGGCAGAGGTAAATGCAAGAATTCAAGCATACATGCAAACACCCACGATTCGCCGGTTACGATTTGTTCAGTGTATTAATTTGCTCGTATTCACAGGTACGAGGTATTTAGGTGATTAAAATATAATTATTGGTTTTAGGCTTGGCACCGACTCAAACCTATTAGTAAATGGCACATATAAATAATCGTTAGTATATAATTACAATTAAATCTTTATTATTTTTTACTTTTCAGTTTTGAAGTCGGTTTTTTTAACGTAGTTATACTTATTATAAGTTCCAAATGTCATAAGGTCGTGTAGGTCTCACACGCGTCACAGCGGTAGGTGACCGATTCCATTTTTGAATCAATATTACGCAAGTGTTACCCCTTACGGTGGTGATTAAATATTTTAAAAATATTATGAATTGTTGACGAGTATGTGAACATGGTTACTTCATTGTGACGTAATACATTTTTAAACAATGTAAATACTGTAAGCAAGTGTTGATTAAGAATGAACACTCGCAACAACAAAAATAGGTACACAGCATCAATATGCAATTTTCTTGCTTCAACATTTACAACGTTCTAGAAATAAAAATTACTTTTGAGTGTATTATCTTTAGTGTTATAGTAAGACTAGCGGCCCGCCTCGGCTTCGCCCGCGCTGCTGCGCTCCTATTAAAAAGGACCAGTAGTTCCTAGATTAGCGCGATCAAACAAACAAACAAACTCATCAGCTTAATAATATTGGTATAGATATACTCATACAATAATGTTGTATTCAGCATACAAATTCTCATGATAGATGACTATAGCATTATATCTTTAAGAGATCTTACTTTTTACGGGTAGTAGAGTTCCAGTCTAGGAGCTCGAGGGCGTAGGTACCACCGCATTACCTAACCTATCTGCCGCCAAATCGTAGTGTTCAGCCCTTTCGTGTTCCGGTTAGATGGTAATGTATTCCTTCGTAAAAACTATCACAGAGACATATGATAGGTAACAACTTAGATCTCAGGGGTGGCAACGCATCTCCATTTTGAACTCTGGTGTGTCTTTTGTGCAGATGTCTGTAGGCTCCAGTCATCACTTAACATTCATGTGAATGCATCCTTGTTTGCCACTTTGGTAACATAAAACAAATCTTGAATCTTGAATCAGGATATAGTGTTATAGTGTCAGTGAGGTATGAGCATTTCCGGTGGATGTTGAATATTTTCCTAGTCAGACCAATTGTATTCTTTGAATATGGTCTTCATTCAAGGTTCAACCTTTCTCATCAATTACCAGTTTACATATTGTCTCATCCTGCTAAATGAGCATACATAATTATATACACAATTTCCTTCCTCAAATGAAGATCTTGACAGTGGTGTTCATTTTAATGCAATGCCATGACATTGCTCTTATTGAATTTCATTTTGTATGCAGGAAAGTTGTATTATTTTATTGCTTAAGGGTCATTGAAAGGATTATTTTACGTTATTTATACTGACGACTGAGGTAGAACTCAGATCGAATCGGTTGTACACATCGATTTCTTAGTGGTTCTGTTGTCGCTGGTTGTAGGTACATTTTGAAATAAAATTTATTTTCGGAATTATCTCCGGTATATTAAAATTAAAATGATTATTTAAAATCAACTGGACGTTTTGGTCACTTTTCAGCTTTCGTGGTCTCGGGCAGATTGAGGTGACATTTGTCTCACAGCAGTCCAAACAAAATATATTTGGCAGCTACCTCCATTCCAAAACTAATTTTATTTCAATGCGTGTAGCTCGAAAAAACCTAAGACCATACGATTATTCTGTCACAAAAGTCCCTTACCCATACAAAAAAATAAAATTGGAGTGTCTGCTTGTAATATAAAAGTAACCGCTTTTTACTTTATACTAGCTGCGCCCACGACTTCGTCCGGGGAGATACTGAACAATCGTAAATTCTCACGCGAATGAAGTCGCGGGTACAGCTAGTTGTTAATATAAATTAACTATGTCGACATTTAGAAGAGATCGTAAATTATTTTGCCCTTTAAACTTTCGCCGTTTCTGAGCTATCGAGGACTGATTTGCATGATTTTGGCAACATCAGTGTTTACCATTCCAATGACTGATGACATCTGGAAGCATGTCTTACGTCAAGACTTTCACTCGTGCGGTTCTGTGAATTCTTTTAATTGCAATACAAGTTGCTTAGACTTGTTTAATCGAGAACTCTAAATGTCGGTCACGACGCACGACGCTGATTGCTTAGCCGACAGTATTTTTATGTCGTTGGAAGGAAATACAAAAGTGTTCATGTGAAACTTGAGCTTTTAAGGTGTCATGAAGTTGGCAAATAAGTACAGCTTGTACGAGTATACTACTATGAGAATTGGAATAATGCCACCACTTGTAGCTTCGTTGGTTGGATGTCAAGGGCATAGGCACAATCGTATTTTATTTAAAGAAAAATGGAAAGAAAAATTTGACTTCAGGCGAGACTCGAACTCGCGGCCTACTGGGAATCTAGTCCAGCCGCTCTTACAATTGAGCTACTGAAGTCCTGCCCGATTTGTCGAATCTTTCCTTCACATTTATTGCATTGCTTTATGGTAGCAGCAGCGCCATCTATTGCCAACTATGCTAGTTAGGCAACCGATATAATAGACTTTGCAGTTTTTTGAATATCGTAAAGAAGTCGCTTTTACCCTTAATAATTGTTTTATATTATTTCGCATTAACACATGCTTGTGAAATATATTTTAATAAAAGAAAAATGGAAAGAAAAATTTGACTTCAGGCGAGACTCGAACTCGCGGCCTACTGGGAATCTAGTCCAGCCGCTCTTCCAATTCTTCTTCTACGATATTCAATAAACTGTTGTGGTTATTAGGACCGATAGGTAGGTAGCGAACATGCGTATTCATATTCATGGTAAGTGAATACTAAAGTCTAAAGAAAATTAGGCAAAAACCGGAGGTCAAAATACAAATGCGTTGCCACCACTGACGCTTCAGATGCTTTGCCTCCACGATAGTTACTACAGCACCATATATCTAACCGCAATACGGTTGTGCTGAACACTACCATTTCGCAACAGATGGATTAAGTAATGCGGAGTTTTCTACGCCCCCAAGCTGCCACACTGGAATCCTATCAGTGGATTTACAACGAAATAAAACAGTGAACTTCTGCAGACTTTCTGGAAAAACTTGTTACTTGCAGACTTAGATTAGCTTAGGCCATCAGGGTCAACACCTAAGCTATAAAGAAACTAGATCACGTATGTTGGCATTGTATCATAGCAATACAACGTGAACTCCGTAACCACTATGTATATTTATGAGTTTCAAGTTTTTGTTCGTCATACATTTGGGACACATAGTGTTATGTAGACTATGTTGAATAATGTTGCATAAGTGAGGATTGTGTTATCGATCGATTTGGTTATCATTATATCACCGGACATTTTGTTTTCTTATTTTTATTAATTTTGCAAAGAAACATCGCAAGTTCCGTACATTGATTTGTACAAAAAAAAGACGTGTGGCACTCGGAGACTGCTGCGGTAAAGCTATTGCATAACATTTTTTTATCAACATGTAATTATTATATATTATTTATTTATTTTATTTATGCAGTATTTTGTTTGCTTTGTTTTTCTTTGATATTAATTCAACCTTTTGAGCCGATACAACCAATGCCACCTAGAGGCGAGTTGCTGAACCAAAGAGACAAGCGTAATATTAAAAAAAAGTCATTAAAAGTTCTGCTATTCATCAATAGATGGCAAAACTAAAAAGTATCACCGCTTTGCCGGTCGGAGTGGGGGGGGTGTTAGGTTATTTTCGTTACGGAATTTCTGGATTCGGTCTCCACGCTCAAGGCCCGCGATAGAACCTATGCAATAGCTTAAATGTTAAAGACAGCTATGAAATATTATCAAGAGAATTTATATGTAGAGCATTGCTGTAGCCTACAAGGAATCCTTATGGTTTTACCATATCCATCGTCTCTGTGTCCGCAGCCTAGCGCAGATACTTTAAGTAGTACAAGGCTATAATTTGGCATAAATATAAACATCTATCAGTTACTCCAACCAAGTGGTAAAATATTTTCAGTATGTTACTAAGAATCACGCACATAAGTAAATTTACCAAGATCAAATCAGCTAATTTACTCCAATTAAGATCAAATCAGTTTCACCTCCGCGAGAGGAATTGTAGAAATTTCAAGTCATCCTGTATAAAAGGTTAACCCTCTTATTCATATACGTACACTATAATACCAATTAACACGTTCGTTTTGCTTTAGACTGTGATAATACGTTTATTTATAAGGGGGTAAGTATATGTATAATTCAAGGGTGTGTAGCCTGATTTGAATGGTACACGCAAGTCAAAAAACAATACTTATAAACATAATTAAAGTAACTAGTACTTATATGAACGATTCCTATCTGATGATGAAGTAATTGAAGCTTTCATTAACGAATAAATATTGTTTTTTGATCGCCAATGAATGATTGATTCTCATTGTACCCATAATTGACTCATTCGTAACGGTAACACTGATAACTAATGATCAAGATTAGATTTACGATTGTTGTTATTGATCATTAATTTCAAATTTAACGGGACTTGGTCTATGTTGGTATATTATTACTCGTATAAAAAGTAGTGTTATGTTGGCTGGACATTGCCAGATTATAATTATGGGTCAAGCATTTTGTTAGGGTTTTTTGCATCGTGAGATTGTGAGAGCAACTCAAAATGTTGCCATTGCTTCTTCATTGCCTGGGCGGCACAAGAGAACTGTGGAATCATGTTCAAAACCTGCCTGTTAGAGGAGTCCATGCTGCCATGTCTGCTATGGTGATACAAAGTCAAAAGGCGAATGTAGGTAACTATTTTCCGTCAGATGGGCCGTTTCCTCTCTTGGTTTGGTGACTGGATTAGCTTCGTTTATGTTGGAATAAAACTATGTAAAGAGTGTCGTCGTCATTTTGTATCAAGACGAAAATTACAGGTCAATTCCACTGTGGTGTTCCCTTAGCGCTAAAAAAATGGAGTTCTTCTAAACCCGAGTCAAAAAGATGATAACTCCCCTGATGTTACAAAGGCTAGTGAGACAATAAAAAACAATAATTAAAAATGCATATTAATAAGGAATCGTTAAACATTAAAATACCGTGGTGCCAATCGACATTGCATCACATTTATTATGTTAACTGTCATATAAAATATATAAAAAACAAATATTGTTGATAAAACACAGCCGATTTAAAAAGCTAATTAAATGGCTTCACTGCTTGATTACTCATGTCTGACCTACCCCATTGCTCAATACATACTACGCACGTTCACATTTCCATTGCTAATGCATTGCTGAATGGCATCTACTACCACTGGATGCAATTGTTACTCATTACATTTACTAAAAAGTGATAAAACAGTGAGTAACGTGTACAGAAATATGAATAGTATTATTTTCGCGGTAGAAGTATTGAATGTTAAATTCAGATCCTCAAAATTGGTCTCAGTTAAAGTCTGTCATTGCTCTCATACGCTGATTTTATACCACCTACGGCTAATTTACGTGAACAACATTACCATGACCAAGTTGAAAATTTAGGTATAGAATTTATAGAATTATAAAATAAAATACCTACTTGGAATACAATGCTTACAGTTTTCAATAAAATATATTCATTAAGTCGAACGTGGTTACAAAATTAAGTTAAATAATAAAATCAAGTAAAATATTCATAAAACTTGTAAAATATCTCGATTTCTAAGTCGCATTCGAGTTATATTATACAGAAGTTGGGGAAAAATACCTCAGTTTTAGTGTCTACGTGTTGAACACTGCGCCGGCGCATATCACGAATGGTAATCGGATTAACGGTGACTCTCTGATACTGTTTTGATTGCGGCTTTTATGGTCGAAACTTGCCACTTAATAGTCCTTTATATTTGTTCTCACTGAAAGTGTATTTTTGAATTTTACTGCTTTTTAGTAAAACTTTGTAAATAATCATGGACTTGCTAATTGTAAAGCTTTCAATTTTCGTATTGCTATTTGAGAATGATAACATCCAAATGTTTATCTTTAAGATACTTTTTCATAAGAAATAATATGGAAAATTTCCAAACCCTGGTGAAATTAAAATATGTGTGTCAATTTCAGTACATTTAATTCCTTTCTCACACAACATTTTTTAGACATGCAAAAGTATATCTTTACGATGTCCAAAAATGTTTATGAAATATAGAAAAATGTATTGAAATTGATACACAAGCATACTATTCACATGAGTGGTAAGTGACTACTGCTGGCTGTAAATACATATATTATATACAAAGTGCAGATACATTACCTGCGGCCTGAGTTGTGTTTCCTCTGTAAAAATAACACTAGGATATAACCGGCTCATAACAGTGCTGAACACTACCATTTGTCGACAAATAAAGAAGAAGAAGAAGGGACTACTTTAAGAAAATGACTTTTATGTATCAAACGACTTAAAACATGTAATCTACCAAATTTACGGAATAATTTATAAATAATTTGATAGATTAAATGTTAAACTATTAATAACTAAAAACCTTAAACAAACTATCTTAAAGTTAATAAATAAATAAATAAAGTAATTATGGATCAAAAAAATCCACATCGCCGTCGTACTGCGGCAAAGTTACCAGAAGGCTAATAATAACTACTATTAAATTATTAATAATTTGATAGATTACAAGTTTTTAAGTCGTTTGAAGAAGAAAGGATTTATCTAAATTTTTTGATGAGATGCCACTTCAATTCTAAAGTTACGGTATGTTTTTAAACATGAAAGCTGCAAAATATATAACCGGAACATGTAGCGTGAAACTACCATTTCGCGGCAGAAAAATTATGAAAAACGTTGAAGTAACGTCCTTGATGTCCTACTACAGCAAAAATATTACAAATTAAAAAAATATATGTATTAGAAATATGCTATGTTATATTTTTTGAAAAATAGTTTGCAATGTATTTTATTTTAAATTTAATCTCATCACAAAGTCGCAGTGGAGACACGTCAAAACATTATGATCGCTATAACTTTCCTGTCGACTTAATATTCTTCGACCACTCTCGAGTCTCCTTGGGCGCGGCCGATCTGTTCTCGAACGTTCCAAACCGGCAAGGATATATATTTGGTGGAAGCGCCATTTAATTTCACGTTTATTTACCCACACATGTTATTTAACACGTTTTGATTATGTAAATGACTACACCTAGTTGTAAACGGACGTTAGACTTACTGGAAGTGGCAATTTATTTGTTATAGTATCTTAGGGATATCAATTGGTTCTTCATAGCCGTAGCGTAATGCTTCTGGTGGCAGATTTCTAGCTCGAGGGCGTAGGTACCTCTGAGACCTAAGGTATCTTGCCCCTATGCCGAAAATTACACGACCGTATATAGTAGTAGTAGTGTTCAGCACTATCGTGTTCCGGTCAGGTGGATTGACCGGAACACGATAATGCTGAACACTACCATTTAGCAGCCGTAGATTAGGTAATGTGGTGGCCTACGCTCGCGAGATCCATCAATGGAGGTCTACCATCAGTATATAGTTGTTTTTCTGGACACTGGTACTCATTCTGTTATACTACTCATTGTTCAATATTGATTGCACTAGCGGATGAATTCTCCTCCACTTGTAAGCGGTGTGGTCGTCAGGTACAGATGGCTTCTTCTACTCCATCTGCATTCAATGTTTCAAGATTTTTCTTTTGTTTTGAAATGAACAAAACCAAAACCGAAGTCCTAACTAGCATAGTCTGGCAATAGATGGCGCTACTGCTACCATAAAGCAATGCAACAAATGTGAAGGAAAGATTTGACAAATCGGGCAGGACTTCAGTAGCTCAATTGGAAGAGCGGCTGGACTAGATTCCCAGTGGCCGCGAGTTCGAGTCTCGCCTGAAGTCAAATTTTTCTTTCCATTTTTCTTTAAAATATATTTCACAAGCATGTGTTAATGCGAAATAATATAAAACAAAACCAAAACCTGTTTGACCCATTTTAAAATTTGAAAATAGAAGTAAAAAGATGAATGTATTACTAAATTAAAGATTTTAACGAAAATAACACAACTCAAGGTCATAACATGGTCGCATAGGTGGCAACACATCTGTATTCTGACGTCTGGTCCTTGTGTAAATGTCTATAGGCTGCAGTCATCACTTAACATTAATGCGAACTGCAAGCTTGATTACCACCCTCATCACATAAAAAAACACTCTCAGCCACTGGATTACTAGACCAATCGCTCTACTTTCTAAGCTACCAGTGATTACGAGCTCAAAACCTGCCCGAATAAATTTTTTCTTTCCATTTTTTCATTAAAAAAATTAAATGATTCGCTTGCATGTGTTATTGTTAGATTTTTATTTTTTTGTATGTATTACGAAAAAAACAATTCCTTGAAAAGTTTTCAGTGACTGGTTTCATCCGGCAAGTGAGTATTACGACTTCCGTTCCTAAACTTCAATTATCAAATCGAATTATGACGTGTATGCACATGTGCGAAGCCAGGGCGGGATGCTTGTTATAACTAAACAATTTGAAATTGTACTCTGAATGTACATAGAGAAGTTTTTAATTTCAAATAGTCTTATTTATATTTTTATATTAAAAAATTATAAATCGTTATTAAACTAAGTTTCCTACCTCAAACAATGAAAACTAAATCGCTTCTATACGAATGTCGCATCTAGAATCTCTATATTTTTGCTGTAAGTCAAGAGGAAAATGACACACAATCGTCCACTTCCTAACAGTTATCCTAGGTCAATCCAGTTAACGCATTCACGCGGAAAAGTTGTTCGTTGTTATGTTTATCACAGATCTTGCTTTTGACTACAACAAGGTCTTGAGTGTAATGCGCTTAAATTGACACGTGAGTGTTAATTGTTCAGTTTGTACTTCAAGTGGTGATATAAATTTAATCATGTTTATACATATATATGAATGTTGTAGAATTGTTTCAGTAGTCCAGTAAGTAGGTAGCAGTCCACTACTGTTACGCTGAGGTTCTAAATTTGATCCGAAGAGGAATTTGGGATTTTGCCATTTTTCGAAAGTTTTTTACTGCCTCGGTCAATACGCTCCCGAGGCATTCCTTGCAACGAATGAATAAATAATCTATAGTATAAAAATAAGTCGGGTTTTCCTTCCTGACGCTATAACTCCAGAACGTACCAACTGATTTCCACGGTTTTGCATTCGTTGGAAAGGTCTCGGGCTCCGTGAGGTTTATAGCAAAATTAAGGATTATAAAACGTCATCCACGCGGGCGAAGCCGCGGGCAACAGCTAGTGAAATATGAAATTTGTTTTTTTTTTCGTTTTCATTGTTGTCATCCCAATTTCTTTTTACGTTGTTCACTGCAAACTAGGGGTCAGTGTGACTATGGTTTTGGTAAACTTATTCACAGTCACACTAAAAATAAAATTAAAAAAATAGGTGTAAACCAGTGTGGCAATTAGGTATGACTACGAATCGGTTGGCTGAATATCGTGTTGTTTTTAAGTAAGTGTTTGTCTGTCATTACTGCCCCACTATTACTACGGTGGGATCCTGGGTTCGATTCCCGGGTCGGCTGTACAGAGTATCAGAGACAATGGGGTACAGTCCTTATCTCTGGTTCTTTTGGGAATTTTTACTTTTTCTGGAAATTTCTCAGTACTTAGAAGTTTGGTAATGTGCCCGGAGATGTCAACAGGCTCGCCACAAACTCGCCATGAACGCTTGAATGCATGCATTTACCCTTGCCTACCCCTCGGGAATAACAGGCCTGTCATTATTACTTATGTTATTTGTCCACTCGTATTTAATCCTATTGTTTGACGTTAATATTACAGATTAAGTAGCAGCATTGTTCGATTTGTTATAGTAAGGCTTAGTAGGGACTTTAGTTGAAGGTCTTTTCTCACTTGGTTTGAAGAAAGTGAAAATAAAAACAAGAGCAAATTTTGAAATGACAATTGACAGTTTTTCTTTTTCGTTTGAACAAGGACTTAGGGTGTTTTTCCACCAAAGCTGTGCTATGTTATGTTGCTATGGACTATATGCTATCCATCAATCATATAAGGTACTTGGTGCACATAGTTTAGTACTGGTGGGAACGGATTCAGCTATGATATGTTTTTTATATGGAAGGATGTGTGCTATGGATGCGTGCTATGGATGCGAGCTATGGATGCGAGCTATGAATGCGTTTCATTGCGCATCTTCTTCGTACAGCTACATTATCGGTCGCAACGGTCACATATTTTCGTAGCGTAGATTTCAAATCTTCGCAGCATAGCTGCATAGCACATCTCTGGTGGAAAAGCACCCTTATTCTCATAACTATGTACCTAGTCATAGCCTAGCCTAGATATAATGTCATTGTCTTTGTATCGCGATTAAATCGCTTCGCTGTCTTGTTCTGACATTGGCCGCGGTTATTGATTAAACCAAGCGATTCAAACGCTGTGGGCCTAATGATAACTAAGTTAGTTACTAGAATTAGGTCTCTGGACTTAAAAAAGGGTCTGTATTGATAGTGAAGTCAGCGTTGACCTTAACACGTTGGGATTGAAGTATACCGCGTAACAAGTACCTTATGAGGGATAAAACCGTAGACACACTTCAAGGTATAAGTGTATTGACTAGATTAAAATATGAATATACATCCAAGATAGGAGAATACTTAACCATGTTGTATGATTAAAGTACAAGTACATTATACCCTAAAGTAAAAAAAAGTTACGTAGTGTTTATCACCATCGTGTGCCGAGCAGGTGTTAATGTACGGTCCTGTAATTTCTGGCGTAGAGGTAACTTAGGCCTCGGAAGTGAAGACGCATCTATAATGTACCTAATCTCTGGTTTTAAGTAGATGAACAAAAATATAGCCTGCGACATAAAAAAAAATATGTAAAATGTACAAAAATATAATAGATAAATTCAATTATTTGACTCAAAGCTACCGCTAATATGTATACCATATTATTATCACGAAATTTCATCATCATCATCATTTCAGCCAAAAGACATCTCCTACTGCTGAACAAAGGCCTCCACCAAAGATTGTACAACAAACGGTCCTTGGCCGCCTACACACCGAACGAAATTTCATACAATCTTTCAACCCCAAAAACAACCACTTAAAGGTCGAATTTTTATTTAATATTTAATGCACAGATTACAAAATGTATACATAAGGTGGACCTAATGCCATAAGGCATTCTCTGCCAGTCAACCTAAGGGTTGTAAAAGAGAACATCGAAAAGTTGCAGAGAGAGAAAAAAATGCAAACCAAAGTAACAGATAAATATCAGATAAATCGTAAATTCCAGTGAGTAACCTATCGCCTTTGTACATAAAGATAAAAAAACATACAGCACAACGATTGAGCTCAAAATATGATACCTAAATGATATCGCAAATTTAGTTTAAGCTACCGATAAAGACCATAGTAAAGTCCGGCTGGCAATTGACGCGATTGCAATTATTTACATTTCCGTATAGAGCCTTATTACGTATGTGTAATAACGATTGTTGACGACCCGGTTAGTCCAGCGGTGTGAGTTGGCCGTTTGATTCGAAGGGTCGCGGGTTCGATCCCCGCACCGGGACAAATGTTTGTATGGCCTACAGGTATTTGTTTCGGGTCTGGGTGTTTGTGTATGTGTTGTGTGTGTACAACGGCACCCACGATACAGGTTTATACCTACTGTGGGGCTGTGAGTGTAAGCGTATTTTTTTTTATTGTACGATAGCAATTTCTGTATTTTTTTTTATGTAACGAATGTGCCAAACAAGAATGCACAAAACCCAGAGGTAAAAATGCAGATGCGTTACCATCCCTGATAATTGAGTTGTCTGTGATAATTATTACGAGGCCATACAAAAATACGTTATAATATGTTGCAATTGGTTGTGATACAGCAATTCAGAAGAGCCAAGATTTTTATTGAAAAGTTACGTAACGAAGACATTGGAAATGGCATACCGGACATGATGGATGTTGTATATGTCATAAAAGTAAGATTGCGTTCTTCATAACTATTCAGAGCGCTACGTTGTGGCAAGCAACCGTCGAAGAACGAATCGTACTCGCGTGGCGAGCGTTCCGTAAGATTGAGGAATTTTCTATGTTACGTTAGATATTATAAACTTAGTAGAAATTATATATGTGTAACGGGCAGTTTGCCTGTGACCACTGTAGTTGGAAAGCGACCAAAACGTCTTATCCGAAGTTTTGGTCGCTTTCCAGGCAATTGGGAGCATTTTATACGCGAGAAAACCATAAACATAATTTCTTCAATGTTCGTACGAAGCTCGCGAAAACCTGCGAATACATTATGATAAACGCAATTTACCTATATGTAAAAAAACATTTTTCCCGTATCGTTTTCAAAATTTTTGAGATATGGCTGTACAAACAAATATAGGTGTACGAATGTTTTCAGATATAGGTATAGGAATGGTATTTTTTGTCTAATTCCATTACTAACTTCCAAACTATTTGATAAAAAATTAAAGGTATTACAGACAAACGTATAAGGGTTCTTATAAGGGTTCCTGTTTTAACCTTTTGTGACGTGAAGAACCCTAAAAATATCCAAATTTTAATTTTTTGTGTAATATGGAGGTCACGTGGAAGTACACGGGGATAAAATGTGAATCGTCTTACGTAATTTATTGCATAATCCAACATAACGACAATTAGTGTCAGTCAATCCATAATAATCATGTCTTTGTTACTTTTTGAGACATTTAAAAATAAGGTCTTTTATTTGATATGTCACACAATAAAAGAACAAAACAAAAAAACAATATAATTTAGTTTTTAACAGCGTATTCTATCCCCATACATTTTATTTATAACTAAACAAATTTTAAGCATAGAGGTTTTATATTAAAATGTTATTATTTTAAATATTTTATTAACGTCACACGTCCATGTATCAGATTTCAACTCGCTGTAGTTTTGAAGCAATTCGCTGTGACAGACGGACAAACAAAGCCGCGTGTGTCCTTTAAGGCTTCCGTTTTTATTTCGAGGTGTGGAACTCAAAAAATAGATTGCAATAGTTGTAGAGACATGAATAGCAAAATCGAATTGCATATTTATTCGTAACAAATTTGATATAAAGAGTTCATTTATGTGTGTTTTGGCACGTTATTGATTTATGATCAAGGCAACTGTTATTTTTACCAATGTCCGTATACAACGATAGTAAAACGTTTCGATTGTATAAAATAAAAAGCGACCAAGTGCGAGTCGGACTCGCCTATGAAGGGTTCCGTAGTAGCAAGTAATATTTTTATCGAGAGTTTTATTAGCAGTTTTAGAAAAAACGTCATTTCTCAAAAACTAATAAGAACATCTCATTTAAACTAAATTTCGTTCATAGTTATTATTAAGAACAACAACTTTTTTTTCATAAGTGCTCTTATTTTAAAAGTTAGAGGGTAACCAAACCCAAAGTTTGTGGATCTCATCTTACTACTTTGGAAGTGTCTATCTTTCAAACGATGAGTTTTCAGAAAAGTGGTTTAAAGAAGCTTAACATCGTTTTCGAAAATCTATTTATAGACAGAAAAAAAAATCATCAATTCAAGACGTGTTTGGTACAAGGCTAGATATGAGGATTTTTTATTTATGAATGCATACCTACCTATGTACCTATAAAGAAGTATACAGAATACACTACCTACCGCTTTTTTATTTAATGTTGTAGCACTTTCTACATACATAGGCAACAAATAAAGAACGAAATCATTTTAATTCGCAAACATACAAGAAATTGAGTTCTTAATGTTAATTACGAAATCAATAGCGATTACAATTTTTTTTCATACTTTATCAAACGTAATTGTACCACATTTGTATCAATCTTACACGTTTAGTATCCGGATATAGTTCTTGTAAAAGTTTTACTTTATAGCTAATATCGTTATTGCAATGCCATTCACTAGTGCAATACATTGATATTGTCTTTTTAATAATTTTAATCTTACGTTAATCTAAATCTTATAAGAGTATTTTAATTTAAAACTAGCGGTTTCTGCTTTGAACGGGTGCAACAAATGTAGGTAACATAGCCTATGTCATTCAGTGTAAATGCAACTCACCGTTAAAAGAATTATTGAAATCAGTCCATTAGTTTTTCTGTGAAAACTTTAGAAACATACATACAAAAACACAAATGTTTCCTTTTTTATGTTATGAAGGTGGCAAAGAAGCATGCAGTTCACATTGATGTTCAGTGATGACATATATGTGCCATACATTACCATCTAACCGGAACAATACCATTTAGCGGCAGATAAATTAGGTAATGCGGTGGTGCCTACACCCTCGAGCTCCTACACTGGAACTCTACCACCAGTAAAAATATTCCCTCTTAAGAATATTTGTAAAGATTAGAATTAATTATAAGCAACTTAAACAATTTTTTTTCATTCGTAAAAAGGGCTTCGTCGCTAATGCGATTTTGACGCCCTGGTAATACAATTTAGACAATAATTTATAACTATGTTAATCTTTAAAAACTAATTTCCCCAACTCCTTTGCATCATCAGAAAGTGGTATTAGTATTATTTAATGGAAGTGGTAAAAAAGCTTACAGTTCACATTGATGTTAAGTGTAAGTGATGACTGCAGCCTATAAACACCCACACAAAGACCAAGGTGCAAAATGCAGATGAGAATGCGTTACCACTCCTGAGGCCTAAGGTGTTATGCCTCTGTGCCCGAAATTACAGGGGCGTAAAATGGTTCAGCAAGTACACTGATTACCGTTACAATGGCCAATCAAATTAACTTTTTTTCGTTTGTCTTAATTCTGGACGCATTCCATCAGTACATACTAATCATTTTGTAGAATGAACAATCAAACGGAGGTTTAAATGTGAACATAATGGTGGTAGAATTCCAGTGTACGAACTCGAGGGCGTAGATACCACCCCATTACCTAATTTATCTACCGCTAAATGGTAGTGTTCAGCACTATTGTGTTCCAGTTACATGGTAATGTATGGCCCCGTAATAACTATCACAGAGACATAACAACTAAGCTCTCAGGTGTGGCAACGTACGAGTATCTGCATTTGAGTATCTGCATTTTGACTTGGTTTTTGTCTAGATGTCTTTAGGCTGCATTCATCACTTAACATTTGTGAACTGTATGCTTGTTTGCCACAATACCTAAAATTTGTTGACGACCGGTTGCGCGTTGGAGTGACGACTTAAGAATCGTGGTTGGAGTCGGTTGTATGCGAGCTGCTCAGGATCGGGGTAGTTGGCGTGCTCAAGGAGGGGCTTACGTCCAACAGTGAACGGCTATAGGCGGATTACTTAGTAAATTAATTAAAAATAAACAAGATTAAGCGACTTTTTCAAGTGAAACGAGCCTTATCTAGATCAAGGTGCTATATTTGCTAGATGAATTCATGTTAGTGGCTTATGAAATGAAAGTATTACGGCATACGCTTACTATCGTGGCCATCAACCACTATACTTAACAGTTGGTGGTAAGATTGAATAAATTTGCATAAGTCGAGTAGGTAACCATACATTTTTTATGGACAGTTCACGGCCTATTTGGTATGAGCGACATTTTTTGTAGTGAGTTAGGTATATGTTTTATTCATTCTTAGTTAAGGTCTTAAGATAGATGAAATGCCTAAATTCGTACATGATTTAAGCCAAATTCTAGAAAAACTGTTAATTAAATCCGCAATATAATAATACACAACGACAAGGAAGGATTTAATCAATATTTTGACTTGAACAGAATGTTATATTTGCTAACCCCCTTATAGAAAAAACCATTTCAAAATGCACCCATTTTTGTCATAAAATGCAAATGTTCTCCAAAACGGCACAATCATTTTGCTTCGTTTTTATTGCAAAAGAAAAGGCTTTAAATTACCTACAGTTTAACTTAAGAGTTTTATTTTTTTTGGTGTTTTTTATTACTGAAAATTAATAAAATGTCGAAATTTCCGTGCATGAGCGCGAGCATCTTCGTTCCGCCATACTGTAATCTCCAGTCTTTGTCCAGTATATCTGAATATTACGGGATCTTTCAGCTTATTATTTATATTCTATTATTTGTTTAGATACAAACAATAGCTTATAAGTCATTTAAATCATGTAACTGTTGATATAAATCTTGTTCGCCCTTGATCGTCCTTCCATGTATACAAATGTTCAGTCGACAGCGGATCCGTTAAGTTCTAGAATGTATAACCGCTTGAGGCAGTTTACATGCATTAAACAATTTTACGATGGCGCATTTACACGATCTCTTTAAGTGTTCCGACATGTCTATAAAATCAGACAATGTTTATGAATCCAGCCACAGAACTGTAGGTATATAAAATTATTAAATTGCGCCGGCTACGCACGGGTGGCAGCATACATCGGCTAAATAATCTAACTTGCTGATTTCAATGGACTTTATAATGCTATATTTGTCTTTATAACTGCCTCAGTAGCGTAGTGGTAGCAGGCCACTACTGCGCTGGGGGTCCTGGGTTCGATTCCCGGGTCGGGAACTATCAGAGATAACGATTTAAAATCTCTATCTAAATCTATGGTTCTATTGGGTTTTTTCCATTTTCTGGAAGTTTCCCAGTACCTCGTAGTTTGGTAATGTGCCCGGAGATGGCAACAGGTTCGCCACCTGTTACATGGACCAAAACGTAACCGGCGAGTCGTGGGTGTTTGCATGTATGCTTGAATTCATGCATTTACCTCTGCGTACCCCTTCGGGCATGACAGGCGTGAAATTACGTTTTATAATGTTATGATGGTGGTAAACAAGCATGCAAAGCACGTTAATGGTAAATTAATATTGCAGCCTATATAATTATTTACAAAACTGGAGGTAAAAATACAGATACTTCGTCACTCCTGAAGCCTAATTTGCCTGAGTGTACCTACATCTAACCGCAACCTACCAAGAGTTTTGAACACTTACATTTTTAGTGTCAGATTAAGTAATGCTCTGACACTGATGGTGAGATTCACAGACCGCACTACGACTTTACTTTGAGCCACAGACCAATCAGGCTTTGAGCAAAGTATGCTTAGAACTGTCAGAAATGTATGGGTTTTGACAGCTCGAAGCGTACTTTGCTCGAAAGTAAAGTAGTAGTGCGGTCTGTGAATCTCGCCCTGAAACTCAGTAAAAATATATGCATTACCAGTAAAAATATATGCATTTTCCATTGCCATTCCTTAATCTCGTAGAAAATCGCAAATGGCTTGATTTCGATGAAAGGACAAGTTCCACGATGGGCCCGCACCTTGTACACTATATGAAAAGACAGAAAAAAATACGCAGAATCATAGAAAAATACTAAAAAAAAAAAATTAATCGTAGTTTTTTTTGTCGGAAATATTTTGTTTATTTTATTTTTGTACGACAATAATATGCTATATATTGACATATACGATTATGACCTTCTTGTGTTTGAAATATGCTTACGACAACTAATTGAAGTTATAATAAACGATTTCATAGCTGAAAATGATTTAGGATTTAATGCTTCTTTTCTCAATATAGTGTATCAGGAGCGGGCCCAAGCTCCATACATTTTGGAACGTCTCCTTTAATTCATAATTGAACCCTATAGTTGCTGCTGCGATCGAACAAGGCAATATTCCACTAGTAGATGTCGAATATCATGAAAATTATATACACATAGCTATCATATTTTGTGGAACACTAAAAATAACTGGCGAATTGTGAATATTTCGCAAAATGCCTCCCTATCTTTTGATGAAATAGAAACATGAAGTACATGAAGATTACACACCTCCTTAACACATTCATTTAAATTTCATCCATTCCAATTATAACTAGTTGAAATGGACGCAGTTGAAATTATGTTGTTTTCACACTAAGATAATAACTAGCTCTTTATACCCACCGTGTACTGCAACCTTAATGTTGTGATAACTTGTTTGTGATGTATTCAAAAGAACAACTGAAGACGCTCGGCAAGTCACGATTCAATGCATTCCACGTGTAATGGAAACTGTTGCTAATTCATTACGTAATATTGCATTCTCAATACAATTACAATATTATTGAAAAAAATTGTAGAACACAATACATTGTTTACGGATCTATCTCGAGTACCCGTATGTTGAAGTATGGATAACATGAATTATTTTATAATCTACCCGGATATTTCTGTCGTTGCGTTATACTTACTGGTCAGACTTAGCTGACATAAAATTTATCTGTAATCATAGAGTTCTAAAATTTTATGCACCTACACATAACGTTGTAGAGCCTAATAAATTGTGATAACACTTTACGTGTGGGGGGGAGAGGCTAAAAAGTTAGACTAAAATAAAATCTAGACTAGATTTCATTTTAGATTAGATTTCTACGGCACGACTAATATGTATATTAGCGCCAAATTATATATTTATTATAGTACTGACGGCCAAATACTCAAACGTCACTTAAATCAAAGTGGGACTTAATAGTCTTCTGTCTTTATAAAACACGTTCAAACGATAAGGATAGCGCACATTTGAGGGTTGCTTAAAATTGAGTGACGTTTGAGTATTCGGTCATGAGTCTCTGATATAAGCTGCGGACAGTCGGGCGGACGGACGGACGGATAGATAGACTTGGCGAAGTTCCTTTTGGGATAGGGAACATTAAAAACAACTAAGACACTATGCCGTAGTTTCTTTCATTATCAAAATTTTAAACTGCTCTACCTACTGAAAGAGCAGAACCGACAATCTTAATTGGAAATATCGAAATAAACTAACAATAACTGCATGTAGGTAATAATGCTTAATATTTGTCTTACGATTTTTCTAATTAGACAAACTTAAACGCGTGAAAATGCATTATAATTTTTGCACATTTTGACTCCAACATACCGAATTTTATAGACGCATACAACTAGCAAACTAGTAGCTTTTTGTTGGATGGGCAATTAATGATTTCACATTACAAAATCAATAAAAGAACAATGTTTTTATCACGATCCGTTGCATAGCATAATTCCGAAAACATCGTAATTATGCTAACTTCTATAATCGTCTAACTAGAGCACAGCAGAAATGAGACCTGAAATTTTCTGGACTTAAAATATTATAAGTATCCTTGCAGATATTTTTCAAACACGCAAAATGCATGATTTCAAACATTTGAAAGAAAATACTTCGTGATCAAGACAAGATTCTATGCGAATGAATTATCTTATCTTATACATAAAAAATCAATTGCTGTTCATTAGTCTCGCTAAAACTCGAGAACGGCTCCGTCGATTTGGTTGACTTTAGTTTTGAATTATTTCTGGAAGCCCAGGGAAGGCTTGAAGGTAAGAAAATATGAAGAAATTGAAGGGAAATAGTAAAAACCACAATTTCATTTTCCTATACAAATAGTCCGTATCTTTCAAACATTTGACTCATTATTTCGTTGTGAAGCAATACGAAGTTTGCCGGGTCAGCTAGTTTTGTATACAAACCTATTTTTTTGAAGCAAATTAAATTGAATTATTTTTATTTTACCTGGTGACAGAGTTCCGGTGTCGAAGCTCGAGGGCATAGGTATCACCGCATTACCTAATCTATGTTCCGGCAAATAATACTCAGCACTATCATGTTCCGGTTAGATAGTTATGTATGGCCCTGTACTATCACAGAAACAAAATAAAGTAAACCTCACGAGTGGTAACGCATCTGCATTTTGATCTTCGGTTTTTGTGTAGATGTCTATAAGCATGTTAGGTGTATTCACTTGTAATCAATGTAAACTATACGCTGGTTTGCCACCATCATAATAATATCAGAAAATGATATAAACACATATAAACACGTCATATTAATTCCGACTGTTTACTAAACAAATACATTGTGCTAGGTCAACCCATATACTGTGTGGAATAGTGGCACAGTGTAATCAGACGTCAGAGAATTTCTACCGGAAGTTGAACGTCATGGCGTCCTAGGCGAACGACTACCGTTCGTGTGAAGGTGGTTTAGTGTGGCCATAAAAACGGCGGATTTGTAATTTTTTTTTTATCATAAACACAAACGGAAAGTTTCTAATAATTTGAATTGAATATTCGTCTGCTGTAGGTACATTAAATTGTGATACAGTAAAAGTAATATATGCGACCAATGAACATACTTATGAAAAATATTCATGTAATGTAGAATTGCTTTAGAATTTACTTTACTTTATCACCTACAGACTTTTACATGTGAGAACCTATTCAAGATTGAAGGTGTTATTGTATTGTATTTTTATTGAGGTACTTAAGCCAATTTAAACGTACAAACCCGTTTTCTATCTTTACATGGTTAATTTTAATTCAATTAAAGTTTCTTAAGCATTTGTTCCACAAAAATAACCTCTGAATATAAATAACGTTAAATAACCTTTCTTGCAATTGCAATACTATTAAGTGTTAATGTATTCACCATTGCAGTGCATGCTAATTTAGATTGCACATCGAATTTGAATTACGTATGTAGGTACATGTATGCCATAATACAATTCTAACTTGTCTGCAAGCTTATTATTATTACGCTGCTTTACATAGTTGATTAACCAGATCAAAAAACCTTTAGTGGTTTGACGAATATTCTCTCTATCTTCTTAACACTGATAACTTGATGACATTTGAGTTACATAAAAAGCACTCAATGCAAATAGAAGCTTATTATTTGCTCCATATCGAGCGGGATCAACTATCACTTTTCACTCTATTTTCATGTCGTACCCAATTACCGATGTAAAGAGTTGTTCAACAACTAGAAGTTTAAGGAAATTCATAGTTATGGAAACAATTTGTGGTGAAAAGTTGTTGGATGCAATCGTGTGGTTATCCGTTAGTTGAGTAAGTTAGTTCACCAGCAGTTTTTTTAACTTCATTGATCTGACTTTGAAGTTTGATGTCGTAAACACATATGTGTGTGTGGCTTACGACTGTATATTTGTACACAGAGTTAGTTCACATTGATGGTATGTTATTACTGTAGCCTAAAATATCTTTATAAAATCCAGATATCAATGAAAATGCGTCGCCAGTTCTGATACCTAAGCCTCTGTATCAAAATTTACAGGGCTGTGCTTCACCACGTTAACGGAGCACGATAGCGCTGAATTATCCATTTAGTGGCAAGTAGATTAGGTAATGTGGTGAGGCTTACACATGCGAGCTGAGTCACTGGAGCTCTGCCACCAGTAGAAAGTAACTAAATATAGTAAAATGTTTATACGACAATGTCGAGTAATTAAATATAATTTAATGTTTTGTCAGTTGAACAAAAGAGTTCTGGATGAATGAAAATACATAAAAATACGAATAATTTATGTAGTGATCCAACTTGATATGGGCTGGATGTTGCGAATAAATACATGAAGAGCCATCACAATTACTTCACCACGTGCTTGTAGCAATGTGAAATATAGTCACGTGCTTCACTTACTATTTTTATTCACAATGAATGAACACAGTATGTTAATTTAATTTTAAAATGCGCGTTGGTATTTTATGTCCATAGTAATTAAAAGCATATTTTTTGAGAGCGTTTTCTTTCGATTTACAGAGATTATTTTATCTTTAATCTTAAAAAAAATATATTAACAGAAGATACTTAACAAAATTTTATGATAATGTGTATTTTAATTTTACAGAGTTCAAAAATGCATCAACTATATAAGCAAAAGAAGCAAACAATAATAAGTCAATAGGGAACATTGAAATAATTATTGGGATATCAAAAACACTCAAAGCTTAAGCAACCTGCCACCTAACAACTACAAAAATCCAATGAAGAGGAAAACGGCTGTTATGTGACAAATTAAAATATACCACTCTCTCCACCAATTGACTTTTATGTCTACTTGTAGTTTAAAAATTGATACCTTAGTACCTGCACCTAAATGTAAATATATGATACAAAAATAAAAACGCTTATAACTAGAATCGCTGATTTTATGGCCATCATGAGTATTGAAATAAATACACGCCCTTGCTCATGGCATTGCACTTTGCGTTAAAACGATGATACCCTATTGTCACTTTTAAAATTAACTGATGTACTACTGTAAACTGTACCCCAATACCCAACTAGAAGTATTGCATATCGAGACTACGAAAGAGACAATCGGCTCTCTGGTTATCCTGAGGTCGCAGATTCGATTCCTGCCCGAAATCAAATTTTTCTTTCCGTTTTTTTCTTTAATTTTAATTTTGCTACAGAAATAATCCGAAGTCTCAATCCTGAGGTCGATATGCAATTCGACTTTTCAACTTTAACAGATTTAGTATGTTCTTAGGTTTTCACGAGCTACACTCATTGAAATAAAACTAGTTTTCGGATTTATCTTGCGTATATTATTATTAAAAAATATTATTTAATATGCGCGAGATTAATCCGAAAACTAGTTTTATTTTAACAGATTTCTTTAAGTTAAACAAGGATGTGAAATATTACAATAACTTTAACAAATATCTTGGTGCAACCCTGGCTTACAGCGCATTCACACTTCACTCAGACACATGTCACATACTATACCGGTCCCATACATTTTCCCGTATTGTGCGCGCTTTGAAGGTGTACATTGTACATATACAATACAATACTCTTTATTGCACACATAAATAAAACATATTAAAGAATAAAAACAAGGAAATGGCACAAATGGCGGCCTTATCGCTGCACAGCGATTTCTTCCAGGCAACCAACATTGTAGATTAAACAGAAAACAAAACAACAGGGGTGTACTAAACGCAAAAAAAAGAATAATCAAAACATAGATTCTTAAAAAAAATAAACTGCGTGCTATGATGAATATGAACATTTTTTTATAATAAAATAATCCACTTATTTAAATACATCATGTCATGTCATGCAATAGCGATATAATTCCTTCCACTAGTGGACGAGAGGACCCCGCCGGGGTCCTCATAAGTATACGTAAATTAAAATAATCTTCATCTAAGTAATTTTACATCGTCTGCTTGTTCTGTATTGACTATTCTATTTGCGCAGTGTCTCTGTTATACACTTAACAAGGCGACGACTTCCGATTGTGTAAAGTTTTTATACTAGCCATGTGTAGGGTCACCATTTTGAAATTCGTAAAGTTGGATATTTAAAAAAATCCAGATAATGTAATATGGGAAGAGTTTTTGCGATCGAGTTCGTTAGGCACCACCGCTTTACCTAAAATATATATGTGCCTCTAAATGTACATACGTATAGGCAGATACATTTGATTCACTATCATGTCACAGTTAGATATTAATTTAAGACGTTTTTAGGGTTGCATAGACGAGAAGTAACCCTTATAGTTTCGCCATGTTGGTCCGTCCCTCTGTCCGTAGATTTTCTTTTGAGGTACGGAAGCTTTATAATATACCTACACATATATTATTGTATACATACAGGCTGAAATACAATATGGATTTCAGAATATAAGTGTGCATAAAAGAAATAAAGAATGTGGATAAAACTAAAGTATTAGTATTTGAAAGAGATGAACAGAGAACAAATGCAAGGGTAGTAGTAGATGATGCAGTGTTAGAACAGGTTGATGAAATTGTATATCTTGGATGTGCTTTTAGCAAGGATGGTAGGTACACCACTGACATAGAAAGAAGAGTGCTTGCTGGGAATTGCGTGAATGGAGCGTTGGGTAAGCTGCTAGAATCTAAACATCTCAGCCAGCGGGCTCGACTAGCCGTACATAATGCTGTACTTACTCCAACGCTTTTATATGGAAGCGAGAGCTGGGTATGCAGGAAAGAGCATGAAAGTAAGTTGAACGCGGTCGAGATGAGATCTTTGCGCAAGATCTGCGGTGTATCACTCACCGATCGCGTTCGTAATGAAGATGTAAGAAAGAGACTTTGTGTGAATGATAGTATCGGTGTAAAAATGAAAAAAGGCATGCTCCGATGGTTCGGGCATATAGAAAGAATGTCGAATGAGCGAATGACTAAACAGATATACAATGCGAATGTGGATGGTTGCAGAGGCCCAGGAAGACCAAGGCTGACCTACCATGACCAAATAGGTCGAATTCTGTCTGATGGTGGGGTCAAAAGTCTTAGGAATCGGCGTGCATGTATGAAGAGAATGATGAAGGTAGACGAGGCACGAGAGGTTTGTCTGAACCGGGATGTCTGGCGCTCTACACTCTCTGCCTACCCCGTTAGGGACCTGGCGTGAAGATACATACATACATACATAAAAGAAATAAACGATTTTTTAAATGTAAAAATCTCGGACTAATTACTGTACTGTGCAGTGTCCGGATAAGACGGAAAATATCCGGACAAATCCAAACGGATGGTAACCACACGAGCACGATTTTTACACCTGAGAATAAAACAGACACGTGTATATGTTTAACACGGCGTACAGTTAAAATGATTACAGTTTTTCTGCGCCAACAAAAAAATAAATAAATGATATCAAATAATTCCCATGGCGACGTTGTGTTTTTGTAAAGCAATCTTAATCTTACTTTAATAAACTCATATTTACCTACCGGCTGTAAGGTTATTGCTTTTTTTATGTGATGAGGCTGACAAACATTATACATACTATATTCAAAATAATAATAAGCCTAATTATTCGTAGTAATAAGCTAATAGAAATTAGACAACGACATATCCTGGACCGACCGAGTCTTTGTGTAGGTATCTACGCAAAAAAAAACATGAAAATTGGTCAAGCCGTTTTGGATGCCACATTAGATTGTACGAGAATAACGTGTATATTGTGTATTTTAGTTGTACTGTATACTAGCGGTTGGTCCTATCATAAGGAAATGAGAGGTTAGGTTTATCAACACGCGGTTTCTTGGCAACTTGTTTTGCTATATAATATATAAAACTTAGATGATATATTGTATGTAGGTGTAGAATCATAATAAAAATAAATTTAAAAAACTTAAACTCCCTTCAAAAATTTATGAAATAAATAATATTTTACAAACTTCGTTCACTAACACAATTTAACTAACCAAATTAAATCCAAAGTATGTATTATATGCAAAATATAAAAGGGGTGTACGTTTTTTGAGGTCTGTGTCAACTCTTACTACTCCTGGTTACTACTTCTTGATTCCCATTTTGATTCAGATTTATAACAGATTGAAGGGGAGAGGGTATCAAAGCATAATTAAAGGTTTTTTCTTCAGTTTGCCGGTTTACCTTTAGTAAATGTCAATTTATTTTGTTCAGGATAACGCGCATTGGATTTTAGGCTTCGGGACGTGGCGATAAATTCATGTGAAATTATATCATTATTTGATTCAGGAAACATATACTTTACTTTCAATACTAACCACGACTTCTTGTTACTTATTCACTCTATTGAACGACTTTTATTAACTAACTATTACACTTAAAAATCGCTCAGTAATTTTGCTATCATCACCAGACTAAATATAGAAATGGCGACACGTTTGTAAGTGATAAATAAAAAATGTACATAGTTACATACTCATCTCACAGATTAAATTGAATATGATTAGCACTATATTCAGTAAATATCGATGAAAAGCTCTCGTGCGGCTACTTACTAAAATTACCATAACAAAAAAACGTGTCTCACGATTTCGTAAAATGATAATTTGCTAACTCAATATTTTCAATGGGTGTTGTTATGTCTGTATTCCTAAGAATTTCATTTGATGGTACACATCAAAATAAATACATGAAATTCACGTAAGAATGACTACAAAGTGTGAACGTGATTGCTTAAAAAAAAACGATTGCACTGTAGTGTTACCAGAGAATATGGAATAATATGGTGTTACTAAGGATATGTCGCTATTTTTTACCGGAGACATTTTTTTTTTTTTTATGTAATAAAAGTGGCAAACAAGCATGCAGTTCACATTGATGTTAAGTGATGACTGCAGCCTATAGACACCCACACAATGACCAGAGGTCAAAATGCAGATGCGCTGCCACTCCTGAGGCATTAGGTGATATGCCTCTGTGCCTGAAATTACAGGGCCGTACATTACCACCTGACCGGAACACGATAGTGCTGAACACTATCATTTAGCGGCATATAGTATTATAACCATTAGTAATCATCTTAGCACTCTGTGTATTATGAATAATAACATGCTAACTTAATTTACCTATCTTTTTTTGTGTAACGAATCTTTGACGTTATCTCTGATAGTCCCCGACCCGGGTAATCGAACCCAGGACCTCCAGCGTAATAGTAGTGGCCTGCTACCACTACGCTACTGAGGCAGTTAAATCCATACTTATACTTATTACTTATTTACTTGTATTACATATTTATATTAAGCATATATTTTAATATTATAAATGTGAAAGTGTGTTCAGATATTTGTGCGTTTGTTTGTACGCCTTTCACGTCAAAACGGTATGAGCTACGTTATGTTGTATTCATATCCCAAAAAAACTAAGAATAACCAAGCTTATTTATAATATTTGTATGCATTATAGATTTTATATTACCTTAAAAATACGCATTTAGGTCATAAGTTTACTCAAAATAACGTACTAAATTCAAACCTTCTCATGTTTCAGGTACATATGCTGATTTATTCCAAACAACTTGTTTTATGTAAGTATGAAGTGTTTTTATGACGCAGGCACATTAAAGTTAAATAAAGCACAAAGCAATCGTATCTTATCAAATACCTACTAGCTGGTCCGGCGAACTTCGTTTCGCTTTAAAGAACACACTTACCTTACAGTTTTAGCGAAACAACAATTGATTTTTGAAAATTGCCTAGCCTGTCCAGTTTTGTTAATACATCAATGACATTTATTAAAAAAGTATTAAATAAGTATAACTACGTTAAGAAAAACCGACTTCAAAACTGAAAAGTAAAAAATAATAAAGATTTAATTGTAATTAGGTATATACTACCTATTATTTATATGTGCTATTTACTAATAGGTTTGAAGTCGGTGCCAAGCCTTAAACAAATAATTATATTTTAATCACTTAAATATGAATACGAGGAAATTAATACACTGCACAAAACGTAACCGGCGAATCGTGGGTGTTTGCATGTATGTTTGAATTCATGCATTTACCTCTGCCAATCCCTCGAGGATTACAGGCGTGAAGTTACGTTTGAATACAATGAAATGCCTATTTTAGTGATTTTGGCTTGGCACTGACTTCAAACCTATTAGTAAATAGCACATATAAATAATAGGTAGTATATACCTAATTACAATTAAATCTTTATTATTTTTTACTTGTCAGTTTTGAAGTCGGTTTTTCTTAACGTAGTTATATTTATTTAATACTTTTTAGTTTATTGCTGCATTGCCAATTAGATTAATGTTCACATCTGTTAATTTTGTAAAATCTCACTCTTTTAGCTTCGTGATAACTAAATTAGATTGTTTAGGTGTGTCGATACAAAATTATTACACGAATATACGAAATCAATTAAAAAAAAATATCAACGAAGGAGTAAATAAGCTGTGTTGTGTCGTCGATGAGTAAATGTGTCATTGTCACTTGTTGTCATGCGCATTAGGACTATCTAGGACGTCAGTGGATTCAACGCACTGTATGACAACTCGCCGTCTATTCTAATTCCTTTAGTCTGAGGCGAAAGTAAGTAAAATAATGCTCATAACATAAAATCTGATGGGCCTATCTGATTCAATTTTTTATGGGACCAATTCGAAACTATTCCGCATCAAACAAAAGTAGAATTACGTAAATCGGTCGTGAAATCACGGCGAAATTCACGTACATACATAAAAAAAAAAAAAAATATACCACCCGAATTGAGAACCTTCTCGTTTTTTGAACTCGGTTAAAAATGAAATGTATACGTCATGATGGCGAGCATTGACATTTGAATTTATAAAATTATTGATTTTATTTCACGAATTATCAAACAATACGAATTTTGCGGATACATGTTCTTGACTCAGAATAATATTTTTTTACGATCTTTAATTGTAAATAGGTTTCGATCTTTGTAAGACAAAAAATATGTAAAGTTTATTGCGTCTATAAATTGATGTACCCTATCCTATCTGGTATGTTGAATCAAACTGCACACGGTGTGCAAGTTTGATTACAATCGGTTAAGTAGTTTAGGAGTCCATCGCGGACAAACACTGTGACACGTAATTTATATAAATTAATATTAAAAAGATAGAATATATTTGAAATTTAAGGAACAACATATTAATATTATTAACTTAAGTCTTGAGTGCAAAGCTCCTATGAAATATATTTTATAACTAAACGATGTACCACTGCTGTTAGGGAGAAATTCATAGACTATTTTACAGATTTTATAATTTAGCAACTCCCTGTTTTTTTAAGTGTTAAATCTTCGTGCGTGTCTCTATATTTTGTTTCATTGAATGTCGAACTTTCAATTCGATTTTTTTGACGATTTGTGCGTAAAAGTATAGGATTATGAAGTAAGTCCGCTATGAATTTAGATTTACCATTATATTACCATTTAGTTATCACAGTACTTTAGTAAAAACTGTCGTTCAAGAAATCGTTTGTTTTATAGTCGAGATTGTACGCATTTTCCTATTGAACGTAATATACATACCTACTTTGTTTTATGACTCACACGCCATTGTTCGTGGCAAATTACACTATAATTTATTGTATGAACTGGTATATCAACGCTGTAAAAATATGTGTAATTTTAAGATAAACTATAGAATTGTGAAATATTAGGATTTGTTATGTATTGAATTTAAGTTTTCGCAAGCTACACACATTGGAATAAATCTATTTATCTCGCGCACGTTTATCCTTAAATGATAAAACGTTTTGGTCGCTTTGAAAAAAAGATACTATTTTATAACATTCTTTGAACAACATACATAAAGAAATTTGCTAGTAGGTATTTACCAAGGAACTCTACCATCAGTAAAATGTTATGGAGAGTAGAGGCAAGGAGGTCTCTGTGTAAGAAAAAGTGTACATCAAAATACGTAAAATAAGGGTGGCGCTGTGACAGATTTTAAAGAAAGCGGCGTAAGCAGTTTAAATAAGATATATATTTATAGAAATAAATGTTTTTTAATATTTGAAATCAGCACACTTTATTCACTCTAACAGAATTCAATTTATTTCGTTTATTATTCCCCTCTATTTCGGAGGACGGATCCTCTTCAGGAGGAGGAGCTGGAGAGCGTAGGCAACACCGCATTACCAAATCTATCCGCAGCAAAATGATATTGTTAGGTTAGAATTAGATGAGAATGTATGGTCCCGTAATAATTAGAGACAAAACAAATCAGGTGTCAGGGTTGGCAACGCATCTGCATTTCGACCTCTGGTCTTTGTGCGGGTGTCTATAGGCTGCAGTCATCACATAACATCAATGTAAACAGCATGCTTGTTTGCCACCTCCATCTCTTTAAAATTTATAATAATAAAGGGGGAATGGTGAGCGCGATATTTGCCTACCCTCAACTATTAATACACTCAGTATGACGCTGTGTAGGTACCTAGGTTTTAGTTCCACGATTGTGTAAATTAATGGTATCACTCGCTCCAATACTACTCTTAGTTATTTTATGGGTCGTGACTACTGACTTATATCTATAATCTATAAATACTTAGTTGTTGCGATTTGCGTCAGCAATTGAGGAAAAAATTTCGTGTATTCTTACTTATTAATTTATTTCCTTATAAGGAAGTTTTACTTTTTTAATGGATGGAAGACAGCACTAGGTACTAGTTTACTTTACCGGGCAATTGGCAAGCGCAAAGGTTGCCTAAATAAATTTACTTTTCTTCTTTGTCGTGCACTCTTGGCAGAGTGGTCGTGGTCATGTATCGGTCACTTTTTCTGTCTCCGTCGTGATCGCGATGTAGCCATGTAGCTCGATGTCTTGCAGAGTGAGAGCAGTCATTGATGTTGGAGTGCGTCGCAGATTTGATGAGGTCTGTCCATCTGGTCGGTGAGCGTCCACGAGATCGTTTGCCCTCAACTTTCCCTTGTACTACCAGTTGTTTCATTGAATCCTCGTTACGGGTGATGTGTCCGAAGAACTTTAAGATTCGTATCTGCACAATCGACGATAATCTTTGCTTGATCTTCAGCTCATTCAAAAATAAATAAATTTACACAACTGCTTAAATGCCATGCGGGTCCGATCCTCGGGATCCCTTAGGGCGTTGGGGAGGGGGGGGGGGGGGAAACATAAGATATAATTATGCGATTAGGTGCGTTGCAATATCTCTCAGATTTCTCATATTTTATTATAACAAAACATAATTTTCAATATGCCCTAAAAGTGGACCAGAATTGAGAACTTATATATACAATGAGGCCTCAATTCTGATTGACTTTTAAGAATATTTATATTAAACTGAATTATGTAGGTACCTACTTACTTATTAATAAATCTCGTAATTTTCTATAACAGAGAATCAAATTCAAGGGAATATGAATAAGTAGTGCTTATTTGCGGATATAAAACGTGACAATACATTTTATATACTTTAGGTGCGCATTCATTCGGAGACATAAGGATGTCTCCCAACCGCAGTGTTTGCTAACATAAACCAATATTAGCAATAACATTTTATTTGTGTTAATCCAAAGAAACGAGTACTTGATAATTACTATTTATTTATTTATGCTTCATTTCCAAGAACTATTATAATGATAATATTATTTTCTTGGGTAATATCAGAGTGTGGAGCGTGGCGTGGATTTAACACTATATTTATCCAGTGAAAAGTAAAAATATACCTTTACTCTTATTTAATTTTGTTTGTAATGATAGTGGGAATTAAAACCACCTGTTTACATAAAGGGTTCATTGTAAAATAAACATTGAATTTGATTGAATGCATTGTTTACTTATTACATTGACACTCTCTCTTTAAAATCGGTTAAAAGTTTCACTATAAATATTTGAAATGTTGGGTAAATAAACTATTTTGTATAAAAGGCCGTTGTTATAAAAGACAGTTGTTTGCTTATCCGGTACTTTAACAATTATTTAACTTTAAAGTAAGAGAATGCAACTCAGCCTAAATGATATAATAAAGTCTAAATTGCTTAAAATGGTTTTCCTCAAATAATCATGTACGAGTACACACGTATTAACTCAATATGTGACGCCTATCGTAATATTATGTATGTTCATCACGCGTAATAGAGGAAAACTTGATCGACACATTGTCCCCATCGTAAAAAATGTTGTGTTTGTGTTTTTATGACGCCTATGACAATTCGAATTAGATTGGGGCATATTACTAGGCGTGGTCCTTCTAATGAATGAGGTCATATAGATACATTTCGATGGTGTTTGTGTATACAGATTCCTGTACACGCAAATCCGCGTCGTTTTTAGAGTTTGATAGCCTCCAAGGAACCCTTAAAGTTTCGCCACGTCCGTCCGTTTGTACGTCTGCTTATATGTACCTACGGATGCATGTACACGCGAGTCTGTGTCGTTCTTCGTCAGTTTTTACAGTGCCGTAGCCTTCAAGCAACTCTTGTTACCGTTTTGCCATGTCCGGCCTCTCGTCTGTCTGATTTTTTGGGGTATCTTCCCTAGACCATAAGTGGGGATGTTTTTTGTTTCTTGCGTAGGTAGGTACGTACTCTCTATTATTGGGTTTCGATGATATTGGCATGTGACAAAAAAATCACGCTAGTAGTAGGTATATATAACGAGGTAAAAAGGGAAAACCATCGCAGCTCTGTAGGCTTTACAAGTTTACGAGTAAAAGTCGTTGAACTTTTATAATGTACTGAAAAATATAATCCCGAATTTCGCATGGTCCGATATGCTTTTGGCCGGTTTTAGGTAGCAAACTAGCATAAAGTTAACATTGATGGTAAATAATCAATGTTACAATGGAGGTACTTTGTAGGCAAAGCAGCTGGGCTTGTAACCCAAAGCACAGTACATAGATTGTATCTATTTACTGTGCCCAAAGGTCGCGAACTCGATTTCCGCCAAATGTCAAATTTTTCTTTCCACATATTTAAGGTCTCAATGTAAATAGATGCGTTGCCACCATTGATATCTACTGAGAATGTAATATGCTGGCTTATTTAAGATCAAACTAGGTTGTTTTGTTTAGGGGGAATTACCGTGAGCACAAAGAATTTTCTTGTCTCGTGTTGTAAGTTATGCCGGTAATCTTGGTCAATCATCTTATATTCCGAAGTCAATATCACTTTCCTCGTTCAGTGTTGCAGTTTTCGAATGGCTTTATTACACGGCACGGTATTCAGGGTACGATAGCAAGGGTTAGGGTAGTGTTATAACATTAAAGGAGTTAGGGTCCCTAATAAGGGCGACCGGAGCGGCCTGGTCAGCCTAAAGCCCTAACTACGCACAGTACAATTATGAACAGTATGGAAACTATGTACAAAACGTTCAAAACGGCACACTCACACAAACACGTGCATCGACGCTCGAGAAGCGAGTGACTCGGAGCTGCAGCACGGCGAGAACCGCCTCGTTGATGCGCATGTTAGTGTGATTGCGCCGTTTCAACGTTTTGTACATAGTTTCCACACTGTTCATATTTATACTGTGACTGAATTAGGACTCTGCCTACCGGATAGTGTAATAAACGGCAACCCGGCGAGAGGCCATGCCCACTCTTTCTGCCGGACCCTGAATACCGTGTCGTGTAATAATTTTTTAAGTTTGTACGAGTATAATGTACCTACTTCACACCTGTTTTTTCGGAGAAGGAAAAGATAAATAAATGCATGCATTTTTATACAAATATGCAAACTTTCACGATTTGCCAGTTAGGTTTAGTCCGGATTGACATCTGCGCGCTCTACCTCCAGAGGTGGCTCAGAAAAACATTCGAAAAATTTAAAAATCTCAACTTCACTTCGCCCCGACCTGGAGATCGAAAGGACCCCAGCAAAGCAGTTGTGGCCTGCTACCACTATGCTTACATGAATTTAGTCATATTTCTAAACTATAGAGAAAATTCGAAACATTTAAATATAATGAACTAGATTTTGCCCACAATTTCGTCCGCGTGTTCTTTTGATTCAATTTTAATCAATTTGATATTTAATCTAATAATCAATTTAATCATTACAAATTGTAGAATTTATGTTATTCCAAGGTAGGTATAACCAATATTACTGTAAAGTTTCATCCAAAACCGTAGAAAAGTTTTATCGTGAAAGAATAACAAACATCCATGTTCACATACTTTCGCATTTATGATAATAATAAATATTTGTTAAGGTTATTGAACATTTCCCACCCTTCTCTAACTTTAGGATATTTCTTTAAGTTAGAGAGGGATGTGAAATGTTACAATAATTTTAACAAATATCGTGGTGCAACCCAGGCTAAATAGGATATGGTAACCTGTCCTTCAGATGTACATGTGTATGCATCGTGGACGTATTTGTAGATCTACCAAAGACAAAATATTCTTTGTATTGCAGTTTTATAACATATTCTCTGGTATTGCGGAAGAGTTTGTTTACTACAATAGATAGGAATTATTATGAAATATAGCATTTTTCCTGCAACCGCAAAGTCATTATGATGATAATAATAATAATTAAAAAGTATTGCGTAACAAAGGTATCTATTGGAAAATATTCATGTGTTGCTCAAGAGTAATTTACTTTCTGTGTATGTACCTATGTGAAGTACGATTGTGAGTATATTTAACAAAGGGAAAAACCCGTCTTGACCGCTAGGCAACTTTTTGATAAGAATATAGAGAAAGAAGCTTTTCTTTTAGTATACGACACGAACCGTCTATATCGCAGCCTCGACGACTTCCAGTCTCCCGAACAAGCCGGTTTCCGTAAAGGCTTTAGCACCACAGACCACATTCACACGCTGCGTCAGGTTATAGGTACAGAAGACGTTCGTGGACTATGAAAAAACATTCGATTTGGTTGAGATATGGGCTGTGCTAAAGTCACTCCAGAGGTGCCAAGTTGACTAACAATACAACGAGGTGCTGAGGAGCTTGTGTTGTTGTTGAGCTCACGTCTTGTCACGCTCAGAGGGTCCCCTTCCCCCCATGGACGGCCCCATGCCTATATTACATTTTTATGTCATAAAAACTAGAAGTCACTAAACAGATGTGTGTCTATTTCATTATTTTAAACTTATTGACCCGATGAACTTCGTACCGCTTATTTTTTGTGCTATTGATAGCCTGTCTAAAGTCCAAGGTTCTTTTTTATGTCAATAAGTGGCAAACAACCGTACAGTATACATTGATGCTAAGTAATATTGAAATTAAATAATTAAATTTAATTTCAATTGTATATTAATTTTTAGAAAGAAAATCGTTATGCAACGATATTAAATATTTTTTATCAAGCTTTTTTTTTGTAGAATTGTCCATCTACAAAAGAACTTAAATATTTTGACAGCCTTTAATTGAAGACTTATAGTTATATTGCGCAGTAATGTGCAATTTAGAAATAACTTTTTCTACTTTATTATAATAAATTTTAGCTATTTTGTACGTCATGTGACGTAACCGGTCGACTGCGACGTAAAAAACTTAAATCTAAATCAACTGCAAAACGAAAATAAATAATTTGAATGAATTTTATTTTGACCAATCCACAGTAATGTGGTGTAAACCGTTTATATACCTAAATATTGTCCTCGTGAGAATTTATGATTGTTCAGTATCTACCCAGACAAAGTCGTGGGCGCAGCTAGTATAAAAGTAGCCTAAGTTAGTCCTTATCAATATATTCTTAAGCTATCTGCCAGTGAAAGCCCCGCAAAATCGGTCCAGCCGTTCCCGAGATTACCGGGAACAAACGAAAAAAATAGAATGGAGTTGGCTCAGAAATTGTGATAGCAGACGTGGCTGCTAAACTGCTAACTTGAGTTAGTCAGAATTTGCACAAGTAAAACGTAATAGGTTAGAATCCCACTGCAGAATCATTTCGTTCATCCAGATATGCTGCAAACCTAATTTTTACCCATATTTGATTTAAATAATAAATGGTCCCGTATATCATAAGAATTCTCATTATTATGATATACGGGAGCCGTATACTGAATATTATGATATAGTTCGGCCAGTCAGTTGATCGTCGCGCGCGCGAAGCGCGCGGCGCGGATGTAGCACCGGGGCTGGCCCCCTCTGCTGCGGCTTCTTCTGGCCTGCCATGCAGGTCGGCGTTGGGTGCCCTGGGATTCAAGGGCTTCGGTGGAGGAGGCACGCATCGTCAGTCGAGAGACGGCTTTATATATTTTTTTTTTATTTTTTAAATAATATTTTTTTTTTACTACACTTTTTTTTTGTTATTTTTAATTTTTTTTTTCCTCCTTTTTTTCCCCGTTTTGTTTTTTTTTTATTATGTTTTTTCCTCCTTTTTTTTAATGTCAATTTTTTTTTTTTTTGCCACTCCTTGTACTCCCTTCTGGCGTGCATACCTGCCTCTGCTGCCATCGCTGTGGCTTGGTGACGTCGTGACGTCTCGCAAGTTGCGGTCGTCTCGACAGCAGCGGCCTCCAGTGACCACGGTGGCGTCGCGGGCAAGTGTCGACCATTCATCGACCGGCCCTGCGACGCAACTTCTTCTTCTCCTTCTCTTCTTGGTATTGCGTCGGTGCAGGAGCTTCACCTGGCACTCGACCGCAACAACAAGGGGTAGTGAGCGCTCCCACCAAGATGACAACGCCTACAGTTAAACGACGCAGCCGTGCCACTGGCTCTAGCTGGGCTTACGGCCGCATCCCAGGGGAGGAATCTCCTTCGACCGGGGTTCGAACCCGGACTTTGGGGATTTGGTCCCGCTTATAGCAGGTCAGGCCGAGTCAAACTCGCTAGCGCTGCGGGTCACGAAGCGCGGGATCGGGGCGGACCTAGCCTCTTCATCGTCGTCCCGGGGTGCTCCAATTATTACCGGAGAGGAGAGGATTTCGCGTGGGAGTGGTCTCCCATCAGGAGGCCTACAGTGCAGTGGGGCAAACCCGTGGAGGTGTTCGTGCGGCCCGTTCTCAACGCGGTCGTACATACCGCGCGCAAGACGTGCCACTAACTCCCTCACGGATTCCACACGCAGGCCCCGTGCTATGACGTCGTTTCGAACGTACCTCCCCGCGTTGGTAATTAGACGGAGACACACGTTCTGCTGGGTCTGAAGGCGCTTTTGCTGCGACGCGGAGCATAATGTGTACCACGCAGGCGCCGCGTACGTCAGCCTTGACCTGATGTACGTTTTGTACAGGCGTAGCTTGGTGCGCAGCGGCAGTCTCGAGTTCAACACCGGACGCTACATCGATCGCGCTGCAGCCGCCTGACACACCACGTGATCCACAGTGGGTGTCATGCGCAGCGCCCGATCGATGGTGCACCCGAGGTATTTAGCCTTTGTCTGCCACTGCACCTCCTCTCCACGTAGCCTGAGCGGTGGCAGCTTGCAGCGGATTACTCTTGTTGGGAGTGCGGCCGTCTTACCCACATTGACGGCCATCCGCCACCTGTCAAACCACTCAGGCAGTACATCTAGCAGACGTTGCATACGCTCGCGAGCGATTTGCAGCCGGGGCGACGACGTTAGGAATGCGCTATCGTCGGCAAACAGGGCTAGCATGACATCCGGTGTGGTTGGGATGTCGTCTGTGTACGCCGCATACAACGACGGCGACAGACAGCTGCCCTGTGGTACTCCTGCACAGATCGAGTGTTCGGCTGAGTCAGCTCCCTCCACCGTTACGTAAAACCGCCGGCTCTCGAGGAAGCTCGCTACCACCCTATGCAGGCCCGATGGAATCTCTATCTTCGCCAACAGTCCAACATGCCAAACCCGATCAAAGGCCTTCTCGATATCGAGAAAGACTCCAATTGAATACCGGCCTTTGTTGTACTCGTCGGCGAGATAGTGGAGCACCCTCGCCAGCTGGAGCGTGGTCGAGTGCCCCGCGCGGAAGCCGAATTGCTCAAATTAAATTATTATTGCTTGATATAGTTGCTGGCTGTTAAAAATAAAATAATTTAATTAAAAATACTTGCGGTCATTTTTTGATAGGCAACCTAGTGGATATAGGTATATTCTCTAAAATATAAATATGCGTAAAAAAAGGGTCTGCAGCATATCTGGATGAACGAAATGATTCTGCAGTGCAGATCCTAACCTAACGTGAGTAACCGGCATCACATAAAAGTTGAAGTAATTCTCGACAAGCTATAGCTATACTCAAATAGCTTTGACCAATGAAATGCTCACCATGCTTAAAATTTCCTTAATATAATAGGTTAGACTAAATATTAAGGCTATTACCTCAATATTTCTTATTTGGATCCTCGACCTAATTTTTTATGTTACATTTAGGTACCTTGTTCATTTCTAAGGTTGTTATCAACATAATTTTTTCCTTTAATTTAACATAAATAATTATTTTATCTTAATTGCATTACCTATTAAAAAATACCAATTTTCCTTCACTAATGACCTGCTTCGATCGATTATTTTTTATTATATTTTTACATCATCAAATGAATGAACCAATTAATGACTAGATAAAATAAATCAAATTAATTGTATTGAATTAGTGCACGTTAAGATATTGTGTTTGAATTCAAACTTAAATTATTGACCAGAAGTAAACCTTATCGGAATCTTTACAAAACTTTATTTATAATATTTTAGATACTTTACGATCTACATTTATTTTATTGAAATAAAACTATTTGCACCAGATTTTTCATTTACATTGGTTTCGCGTACAAGTTACGTCGCGTTCAAATTATTTTTTCAACACGAAGGCTCAAAAGCTGCTCATGATGAGAAAATTGCTTTATTCCAACTTAGATCTAGTAAAAATGTACGTAATCAAATCGGATTCCTTTGGACAATAAGAATAATCATTTTACAAAAAATCTCGTTGCGTCTTCGATTCTTGATTCTATACGGTCAGCAAAGTTGAACACCGTAGGTCGTGGTAAGGTGGTATAAAACTTGGAAAAGGTAGATCATTTGGTGACAAAAAAACAACAATATATGGAAGTCGTTACTTGCACTCCGGGATTGCCGGCAGAAGTGAATACTTGAGCAACGCTACCAACGCCATCAACGCCACCAATGCTACCCACGGTACCAACACAACCAATGCCACCAATGTCACCAACGCCATCATCACTACCAATGCCACTAACGCCTCCATCACCACCAAAGCCACCAACGCCACCAGTGTAGGTGACACGACCCACACGACCTACACAACCTACACGACCTACACCACCTACACCACCAACACCACCATGACGTGTAAAAAGTAGTCTGCTCACATGTCCGTCTTATACATTTTCGATAAGGGTCACGTGTCCTGACGCGAATTTAACATTTTTAAACAGTACTGTAGAAAATAATGGTTGATAGAAAATGATTTGTAAAAGAAGCTTTTAAAATATTTAACAAAATAATACCTAAGTATGTAATTTATTCATTCAACTTAATAGTACACCTCATTAAAAACAATAAAAACTCGATATTAAAAATGACTATAAATTTAAATAACTTGAATAACGGAAAGTCTCCTATATAAAAAAAAACTAAACTGGTTAAAACATTATTTGTTATATTGCTATTAATTAAATAATCTCATTGACGTCGAAAAACATAATATTATATTTAATATTTAGTAATCATCAGTAGCAAAAAACTATTTGAGTATTCTTAATTAGGTATGTTGATTTAATGAATGAGTACTAACTCAAAACAAATATTGTAGGAAATTAAAAATACGAAGTATGTGTTTTGTGTATAAGTTACGTATAAAGCATTTAAATAGTATATATTTTAATTTTATAGCTCCGAGTCTAGGAATAAAATAATGGAAAATTTCTAGAAACATAATTAATGATTCCCATCATTTAGATTCTGTTTATCTTTGAAAATAATTTTAGAATGTAGGTGCGCGAATAATCGAGATAGACATTTTAAGTATGAAACGGTATTATTTTTCATTTAAGTAACTAAAATATTTATAACCAAGAACATCTCTGCTCACTAACTTTAACAAAGACAAAAATTCATAGATTAGACCTAGACTTATTATAAGACCTATTTAAAGGTAAAAAAAAACGAAGTAGAAGACGCTTTGAGTCATTTCAGTAGCTAAACTAGATGATCGCATTTCAAATGTTGGCGATCTCTTTTACAAATGTATCAGCAAGAAACAATTTGAAATGCAAGTCATACAAATGTTCCAGTCCAAGTATAGTTCAAAGTACAAATAAATGTTATCTGGACTATACTTGGACTTTGTTCAAAACTAATATTAGCTGGTACGTTCCTTCGATTCACTCTCTGAGTCAGTCACGCGTTTAAATGAGCAAATCGGTTTTTTTGTTTTTGGTCGCTATTCCGTCCTCATCATTCGTGTTCAGTGACTCAGAAGTATATTCATTTCGTGCCCATTGTTATAGCTCACCTAAAGATACGTTATGAAGACGTTAATTGTCATAGTCCTCTTGGTTTTCCTTCTATAAAAAACAGCAAAACATTTAATGAAAGAAGTTTTCATCCTTTAGAAGTCGCTTTTACACTCATCTCTAATATTTTGCAACCACTGGTATAGGCTCCTGAAAAGAGAGAGGAGAAGCGAATGGAATGAAAAAGATCAAGAATTTATTTTAAAAGAACGATCAGTGATCGACGTTAAAGACTTAATGGGACGGTAATCCATGTGGTGCAAAGAATCAATATATGTAGTATATTAGGTATATGGTGTACAACGTAGAGATATATATACATCTAGAACTGACGGATAAACATTAATAGCTTCACATAGCAAAAATATAAAATTTACAACACATTTCTTCGAGAGTACCTCTCTTTTACGGGTGGAGCGACAACTAAATGGGTTGACATTACATCGAACATTTTGTTAAAAATCGTCAGAGCGAATATTCTGCCGATTTATTATCACCTTCACATTAACAAACGGCAAACGATAAAACATGCACAATAAAGTGTATATTATTTTCATATTCTGCGACAATCAAATTAAAGGCCTAACCTGTCCTTTAAAAAATTATAATAATTCTTGCTCTATCAAGTACTTTAAGAATTTTTAGCATATTTTTTGATAACTGGATAATTATTGTGTTTGTATCATATCGCGACAAAATGAAAGACTACATTTGTCTGAAAGATAAAAATAACAAATAACAAATACGTTTCAATTGCGTTGTTACAGTGGTAATATATTTCCCCTTTTGCTTACCAAGTCATAAAACATATTTACAAAGACGTTTGGCATTTAACTAGTGCTAAATGCAGGCTATAAAATGTAGCCAGAGTTCTCTAAATACACGTTGCCCGTGATTACTTTATCACGACACACACAAGGTTGTTTGATTCGTTTATTACATTATATACATTTTTAATTAGCTTCTGGTACTGGTCTCTATGGTGGTATTTTTATAACACATTATTATTATGAATAGTCACTGAAATAATGTAAGTTCAGTTTAAATCAGTCACGGTATTTCGTCCTTCTGATATTTATTGGCCCTCATCTATTTATCTCATTTGTTTATGTGAAATTGACGCTTTGGTTTTGATAACATCTTGTAATCGGCAACTCGAGGTGTACAAAGCCTCATTATCGTCATCGATATCATTACTATCATTATCATCATCCAAACCCATTAGAAATCTATCTATCTATCTAATCTAATACCTTTAAACGAGCAATTCTTGTATATATATATATATAGAATCAAGATCTCGGAAACGGCTCCAAACGATTTTCTTGAAACTTACAGATTAGGGGTTTTTCGGGTCAAGAAATCGATTTATTTAGGTTCCAGGTCCAAGAAAAGCTCGGTTCCAAGTTAATAATAAATTTTCTTCATAACCGACGACTAACGCCATCTATTGATGAATAGAAGAACCATTAGTCTACTAACGTTAGTCGTATTTTTAGCAAAGAAGAAGTGTTTGATTTGAGGTTAGACCAAAAAAATCAATTGTTTTTATTCATATTTCTTCAGTATGCAATTCATACTAAATATAATTTTCAAAAATCGCTACGGAGCGAAGCTCGGTCAACCGGGTACTGTATCATTATCTGTAAGGGCAATTCAAAATGAAATATTTTTTGATTGCAAATAATATTATTATGAAGTAGCATATAATATCGATGATGTTACAGACTACTCTGAGCACATTCTAAAAACGTATTAAATATGTACTAATTATGCTATGCTCAAAGCTGTACCTAATAGTCATTTTGTGCTTTTCAACAGTAACTTCAATATTCACCATCGAAGCAATGGCCTTTACATCTGCGAAAGATGTTATGAACAGTGTCCCAGGTTGGAACAATTTTTAGAATGGCTGAAAAGGCCAATTCAGTCCCGATCTTCGGCAGCGGCTTCCCAATTCACACGGTCCATAGCAAAGGTGACACTTAGGAATTCGTAAGAGATGTACCACGGGTAGAAAATTTAGAAAATTTTACCAGGTGGACTAAGTAGGTGTACAACGGGCAATGACCATGACCGTAACGAGACTGATATCGAACCATTTATTAGGTACTATGTTTTTGAGTAAGTCGCAGAGCCAAAGCCATACCTATATATACAACTATTTAAATTTTTGATTATATCTACTAACACATGAACTTGGAGATTCTTGATCCCAAATCTTTCATAGTAGATTACAAAGACATCTTGTATTTAGTTTAGCCGTAAATATTCATACACGTCAATCAAATATTGACGTTTTAATGAAATAATTTTTATCGTGGCACAAATATTTATGAGGCATGACATTATTCATCAACACGCACTGCGTAGAAATAATTGTGCATGAACAATTGGATTAATCCAACCACTTAACGTCACGGCAATTGACAAAATCTAAAGCCATTGTGATTTCAGATTACGCTCACAATTGCCGTTATCAAACATTTATTAAACAAACATTCATTTTACACATGTAAGCTATGCTCAATGTTATTAGAATTTTTACTTTTTTCTGTCGTTTCCTTTTCGTTGTGGATTTTACATAATGATATATATATATATTTATTTATATACCTACCTAATCTACCTATCTAGTAACCATACTGGATAGGTAGATAAGGTAGGTAAATCGAAAAATCATGGGATTATTTCTGTAGTGAAAACTTCTCTGACGGCATTACGCACTTTTTCTGATGGGTAAAAAACTTTAACTCGCATCAGGACACCTGACCTGATCGAAAATTCGTAAGACCGAGGAAGACTAGAACGCCGCGCGCTGGCGCGGCGTCGCGGCGTTCTACTATCTACCCGGACGAAGTCGTGGGCGCAGCTAATATAAAAGTAGCTTAAGTTACATCAGCTATCTGCCAGTGAAAGTCCTGTCAAAATCGGTCCAGCCGTTCCCAAGATTAACCCCGCCAAACAGAAAGACAGCCAAAAATTTAAAAATATGTTATTTTGGTATATGTTCCGTGCATACAATACATATGCATTTTGTAAAAAGTGGTTATTTTTATATTACAAACAGACACTCCAATTTTATTTATTTGTATACATGTATAGATGTGTACAATTTTAAACTCTTATTTCGATGTCCCCTCTAAGTTTGAATCTTTTAATAAAATTGACATATTAGTTATGTTATGTGGTGCGACTATTCTACTTAGCACAATTCCTATTAGACCATTATACTACATCTAAAAACCTGAAGTAAATTATTTACACAACGTGCATAGACAATTTTTGTTCAGGATACATTTTACTGCCGCGCTAATTTACTGAAGTGTTTAGATACAATTTGTGAAGATGTCATCCGAAGTCATGTTTCATTTGTTATTAATAAGTGATAATTTCATTTAGCGTATACCGATACATATATTTGATCAACATACTTTAATACGATAAGAGCTTCACAGCATTCTTTCAATTATTAATTATATCTAATGTAAAAAATCTTTTAAAAAATATCAACTTCGAAAACCCACGAATCGATTCCGAAAGTGTAACTTGCATTGTTCTTTTGGTTTAAACCTGTTTTCTGTTATCTTTAGTAGTGTCTTTTTGATGTCGGTATTAAAAAAAATCAAACGTAAATTTAGATAAGTAACTTAGACGTACACGTTTATCCAAACACTGTGCAGTATGTTCTATCGTCGTATTGCAATATTATCTCCTAACTATTATCTCCTGCAGGTCAACCCTGTGACTTCTAGCTGACTTGAGAGCTGTGACTTCCAACAGTTCCAACGTGAGCTCAGTAGGTACCGTAAAATTATATAAGTATATGGCGATGCAGATGCGTACATAAATTGAGAAAGTACAACTAAAACCCTGCAATTTATACAAATTAAGAGATTTCTCCATGATGCCAACAGATTCCAACTTGGTGACAACTGGACCAATTCAAAAGTGTACCCTTTCAAACGGTATATCAAAATCGGTTAAAAATTTTCGGTGAACATTCACCCAATTGAACATAGAACCATTTTTTGATAATTAACGAAATAATACGTTATGATTGGATATTGGTGACGGTAAAATAAGATTTCGTAGAAGTGGAATAATTTTAAAAGTCTTTTCCATCTTAAGATGGAATTGCTATTTAATTTTACAATGGATCATTTTTCAAGTACGTAAATTATCGGCCGCGGGCCATTAGGATGTCATTGTATGAGCTTCTTTACGTAAAACTTACGCGCATCATTCTGCTGACGTTAAACCGCATGTCCTTTCTTTGTATTTCCTGTTTGTCCGTCAGTCTAAGAAAGGGGGTTATTGTTTTTGACTATAATTATGTATTAACGTATTTACCTATGTATGTGTAAGTATGTAATATCTATTTCTTTGCCACGCCATAGTCTTAAGGATCGGCGTTCATGAATAGAATGATGAATGTAGAAGAAGCACGGGAGGTGTGTCAGGGCCGGGATATCTGGCGCTCCACTCACTCCGCCTACCCCGTGAAGGACTTGGCGTGAAGATACATACATACTGTATACTTTAGTCATAATGACACATGACTAGAAGCATTTAGAATGTATGTTTAGTATGTATAGATGTATAGATAGAAACAGGCCTCTGGATCGCCATAAGCAAGCACGACTATATGTGTAAATTCACTGTCAGAAAAAAAAAGTAAAGGATGGTACGGCCGCGCCGTGCCGCTTTTTTGCTCGACTTGGCGAGATTAATGAATAGAAATAAAAAATTGATTCTCTCTCAAGAGTTTAAGTTTTACGTTAGCGAATTTGCTTTTTGAACTATCGGTTTCCTTCCTGTTAGCGTTTCTGACGTATCCCCGTGAAGTCATAGCAATATGGAATAACCTCTTAATGATCCAAAGTCCAAGAGGTCTTTTTAATGAATAAGAGTATGGAAAGTGCTTGGTCACGATGAACCAAGATTGTATGACTATTTATTAGATATAGTTATTACGCATTATTCTGATTTGGTGTAATGCAGTAGTTCTCATAGTGCTCCGCGGAGCCCTGCGGCTCTGTGAATCCTTTGTCGGGGCTCCACAATGAAATCGGCCATATTGAAATAAAAATACAAAACTAAAATAACACAATGTAAAATACATACCCCCTAGATTAAGAAATACATATTTTTGTTATGTATGATTGATATGATTTCGTGATTATTTAACAGTAGGTTCACATAAAACAAATTTTATTTAATTTCTTTTTTATGTAATGTAAGTGGCAAACAAGCATGCAGTTCACATTGTTACTAAAATGTTTTATTTTTAAGCCCCCGTCAAAAAGGAGACTTGGGATGGCATTATTATCGTAACTTATTTTGGACAGAAAGAGAATTAAAATAAAAATGTAAAACCTAACCTACCATAACCAGATCATAAAACTCGGCTACCAGAACATTCTGACAGTTGATATGTCGCCGATACTACAATACTAAAGTCACCATATTTTATTTTGAACATATGGCACAAATGTTTAATTTGGTATAATTAGTAATCGTTCTCTCTTAATATGAGTGAATGATACTAACAATGTCATACAAGAAAATAGTGATTTAAGCTCAGTAACTACGTTACAATTTTATAATTTCAATCTGTAATACACATTTGCATTGAAACTTTTTGTAGACTTTTTGTAGATATCTACAGACTTCAATAAAATACAAGATAACTATCAACTTGGCCTTCAAGCTATTTGTGCTTTCTGCAAAGTTGAGTCTCATTGCATAACATTAAAACTAAACAAAAACAACGACAATCGTATCAGATCAAATCCTTAACCGGCGACAAACGCTTGCTTAACCAAAGCGAACAGTCGTTTAGCTATCAGTTATCAGTGACGTAGACTGGCCACCGGCCAGATTTTCCGCGGCAAAGCCTTCGACCCGCAAACTAGATCGAAAATGTAATTATCGTTGTAAACAATGGTGGAGACGGAAGGTAGCATTTCATTCGAGCGACGTACGCCGCGCAAATCGCACGCGTCCTACCTACTAACAGGTGTTGAGTATCGAGTAATCGTAGTATCGCGCGACACAGTTGACAGTGATAAAGCCTTATCGTGGATGCTCTTGACTTTGAAACTTGACGTGATTTTTTCGTGAGTTTAGGTATTTATGTAACGAACATTTCTGTGTTTTCAATTTACATCGAGTTTGTATTCAGATGCTCACCTTTCTTTTTATTTTGTTGTAATTTGTAATTTAATAAACTTGACTTTGTAATTCAGTTAAACATTTCGCGAGTTAGCATCCAAAGCGATTTCGGTGTGGCTTATAAAACTAATGAATATTCATACTTTTGTACATTTACACGGAAACCTTGTTATCTGCAGTTATTGTTCCACGATCATTGTTATGGTGATCCAAGATGTGAAGTGCTTGACGCATAAACATAACAAAACCTGTACAGATTAGCGGAAATAACAATTCAATTAGACTGTCAAGTAAAATGTGGTGGAATAAAGTGTAACTGATTTGTACGCTCGAAGCGAACGTCCCTTAGAAGTGAGCCATTTGCTTAATTGTTATATTTATATAGTTTCTTAATTTCTTACAGTTATCAGGACACTACAAAAGGATGCGCTTTGAGCTATATACCTAAATAGACACAATAATGCAACTAGCGTTGACTAGCTAAAAATATTGCATTCTATTTACAGTTTCATCATTGTTAATATTACTAGTTTTTGATTCGATAGTATTATTCAGAATACAAAAGCTACGAAAACATAAGAATTTTAACAATTGCCAGATTAACTTCTATTTAAGGTACCTACCAGTAATGCAGTTATTACAAAGTCAAGTTACTATGATTTATTATAATTCAAAGGTTACTTAGATCTGTTAAGTCCGAACGTTTTGTCATAGTTGACAGATTCAGTTTTTTTCTCAGTTGAGGTCGATGTTTTTCCACCGGTCACGTGTTGGCGATGCGTCCACGGTTCGTTGCATTGGTCATTGATCATACAAACTTGCATATTTACAGTCGTTAACTTTTATAATATTTTATTATTCAATTTAAACACAATCATTTCTTAACGAAACATGACTGAAAAATCACTGTGAAAAAGACGTCACCACATTTCGAAAGCAATATGTCGTTCCAAATTATACCATTGTCTTTTTAATTAAAGTTCATAACACTATAGTTAGGTATAGGTTAATTATCATCATCATCACCACTACCATCATCACTTGTAGGTTAATACTAAGTTGAAAATGTCGAAGTGTACATGTTGTTACTAGATTTTATTTGACTGATTTATAAGCGTCATGTGACAACAACAGGTCACGCGGATGAGTTTAGACTCGTGTTGTTTAGAAGTGTTCACTCATTTGTAATGCTTGTACAAACTGCTCTATTTACTAGCACTTCTTGCCTCTACACTTTTTATGACAGTTTTGTCATTTATCTACAGGATATCATACCTGAAATGTGTGTAATTGTTTATTTACGCAACGTTGTGATGAATATTAAGATAAAACAGAGTTTTTCCTTAAATACCCTTTTATCAACGTAATAAATGCATTGCGAATCGTAAACAATGGATTACTTTTATTTAAATATTCTACATTTAGATTTAATGATTTGAGAGGTTCAATTTCAATTAATTGAAGTTTGAATCATTACAATATTGCTTAATCTGTCAGGCCACAAGAAAAATATGACAATTGATTTCAATTGTGTCTCCGGCCTCCATCAATATTGGCCTCCTAATCCGTGAGAGATTTAATAGTTTCAACAACAATATAAAGGCTTTTCTAATTATCTAATATCATATTTCGTAATAAGATGTAAGAAAGAGACTTTGTGTGAATGATAGTATCGGTGTAAAAATGAAAAAAGGCATGCTCCGATGGTTCGGGCATATAGAAAGAATGTCGAATGAGCGAATGACTAAACAGATATACAATGCGAATGTGGATGGTTGCAGAGGCCCAGGAAGACCAAGGCTGACCTACCATGACCAAATAGGTCGAGTTCTGTCTGATGGTGGGGTCAAAAGTCTTAGGAATCGGCGTGCATGTATGAAGAGAATGATGAAGGTAGACGAGGCACGAGAGGTTTGTCAGAACCGGGATGTCTGGCGCTCTACACTCTCTGCCTACCCCGTTAGGGACCTGGCGTGAAGATACATACATACATACATATTTCGTAATAAGAACAGGACACATTACGTACCTACACTAGGTATTTCACTAAAATTAGAACTTAGGAATCTAAATAATAATTTCTTAACAAGTTTGTTACTATAAAATACGAGTAAAAAGAAAAATCTGACATGAAGGCAAGCCAGTTTTATATGATTGATGACTGATTTTCCGAAATTTTCTTCAGAAAGCAGATAAGGATCTTTATTTAGTTCAATCATAAAACGACGTCGACGAACAATGTAAGGAAAAAGTGATAGAAAAACTGTGCTCAAGTGATGTAATAACTACTATTAAATCAATTCTGAGTTCAGTGGCTGTGTAGTGATTTGTGATGTCAGTTTGATATCGAAGTGCGATTTGTTGATAGTATTAAAAAAAAACTGGAGGTCGACACGTATGAAGTGTCAGTTGTCGTCCAGCTGACAACCGATGACATCCCCGGCGAAGTCGGTAAGTGAGCTGGTTGAAACAGTTTCATATCTCAAAACAACTGTTAATTGTCATATGAAAAAAAATGTACTTGTATTCAAATAATAATATTAAAGTTTAATTTGATTATATTCTGTGAAATACAGGTGTATGTTCTAGATTCTAGACTATTCTAGAGGGTTAATCTGGAGACAGCCTTATGGTATGAAATATTATTGTATGTTCTCTGCTTAAGGTCTATTTCCCCGGATTGAGTGGCGAGTAGCGAATAGCTCTCAACCTAATTAGATACCTATTTAAGAAACTATCTGAGGGAGACCTCTGTTGGAATGAAACTTGGCTTGGGGCGTTTCGAGCAGAAGAGTATCAGACATTATGCAATTACGGAGGTGTAACTGTTGCTTTAGTTGTTACTGATTTTGTCTAAACAGAAGCAGATATTGAAATAAAATTAATAAAAGAAATGATATGGCTAGATTGAACATAAGTACTAAATATTTTAAAAACTCACTCACTCACTTCACTCCAGTAAAAAAAAATATATTTAGTTTGAAGTTTAACGTTGTGTAAGTATCAACTATTTATAATAAATTATCAAACGTGATGTTGGCAGTAATGTCTAAGGACGATTGCCATAAAAAAATGAATCATGACTTCTTTATCATTTAAAGATTCTTACATTCTTCTTCTTTCATTTTATAGCGGCAATTACCGACTTAAAGGATTATTACATTGATTGATCATACTTTACACAGAGCACATTATAAAAATAATATCCTCTTCCGGTTGTCTTTTTACGTTTTTACCTTTTGCTTGTAAACTGGACATTCTTTCTGGGAAGCCATTAATTTCAAAGGAAATCAATTAAACTTATCTATATTTGATTTGTCGTATAACTTCAAAAACTGTGATTTTGTAGAAACACCGTCTTTAAAGTCAGTCAGAAAAGACCCTTTTAAAGTGAGTGAACAACGATCTAAAGAATGATCCGAGAGTTTTTTCTTCTGGTCCTCTTTACTTAAGTTCAATCGAGTTAAAAATTTTTGGATTCGAAACAATTACATTTTCTTATTCATTAGTTATAGTCCGACCTGACTTTGACTTATTTACCTTAAACACAAAGTTGGATGGTTTATTAATTACAAAATGTGTTTGAAGCTTCCTAAAAACCTACCATTCTTCATTATAATGACGCAATTAATACTGTAAGCTATAATCAACGAAAAATTCTGCATATCTTGCGAATCGTTAAGATTTGTTGCAAGATAACAAGTTACTTGGTCCATGCAAAAATATTTTTACTTACTTCACACGTTATAAGAAAATAATGAACTTGAATAGAAATAATGACTTTTTTACTGATATGGTTTTCGCCTAGACTAATAATTTCATGTTTTTGTGGTAACTAATCTGGAGTCTGCACAGATTTTAACTGTTATTTTTTATAAGTTATTTTGAGTAATTTTGCTCTTTAAATCGCTCAACACCGTTTGTGAACTACCATCATTTGCAGATAGCTAAATGGGAAACAGTTGTTATTAGCCGCCAAGAGATTAAATTGAAGTCCATTAGAAAATAAATACAGACACAGTTATTGTAGTTTATCAAAAATTAAAGTTAGATTACTTTCAGATAAAATCAACAAATTATAATTATGCCTATTTTGTAACATATTTTATTTATTGGGAACCACCAAAATGAAGTTTGTTCCTTTATTAAAATTTTCATTGTGTGTTTCTTGATAACCTTATTTATCTTAGAAAGTGCAGTTCAACTTTCAAATATTTAAGATACACAAACGTTTTCTTTACTTCTTGAGATAATGACAAAGCTGCCTAGGTAGCCTAGTGGTAGCAGGCCTCTACTACTACGCTGAGGACCTGGGTTCGATACCCGGGTTGTGGGTTATCAGAGATAATAGTGTAAAGTCCTTTACCTCTGGTTCTATTGGGATTTTTCCATTTTCTGGAAATTTCCCAGTACCTCGAAGTTTGGTAATGTGCCCTTAGATGTCAACAGGCTCGCCCCCTGTAACTTGGGCCAAAACGTTACTGGAGAATCGTGCGTTTGTTTGCATGTATGCTTGAATGCGTGCGTTTACCTCTGCCAACCCCTTCAGGGATTACAGGCGTGAAGTTACGTTTGACAAAACTACCTATAAACAAATTGTAGCCAATACCTTTATATATTTTTAAAGCGAAGGAAAGAACGTCTGTAGGATGGGATCGATTAAAACATCGTTGCACTAAAGTGTTTTACCGCGATACTAAAACTTAGGTGTTACTTATCACAACTGAGCCATTGCTCGTCAAATACCTACATATTTTTATTTTCAGTAATAAAATGTTCACGAGAGATAAATTGCTTAAACCGATATCTTATGTAATGATTATTTTAGCGCCAATTCAACATTTATGGGATATGGTCAGATCACAGACCAAGTGCGAGATTCACAGACCGCACTACGACTTTACTTTCAGCAAAGTACGCTTAGAACTGTCAAACAAACTATTTGTACTGCGGTCTATGTGGGTCTATGAATCTCACCCTGAGACTCAATAAAATATATTCTGTATTTTGACTTTTACGAGAAGGTATTAAGTAATAATGTTATTTAAATATACGCACTATACAATTGAATTGTAAATATAATATGAGTTACATATAATCTGCTGAATTTATTTCTATATTCCAAACTAGATTAAGTACAGGAACATAAATCTTTTAATTTATTATTTCTACAAAAAAAGAACAAAGGAAATCAAAGACATTACGATTTACCCTTAGATTGTCATTATATAAAATGTTACATTATTTGATAAACATTTTCTTAGATTTTCTTCAATAGGTAAGTTAAACTTATAATTGTGAAATAATATTGAACGATTCAGGAATTGATAAATGCTAATAAAGGGTGGTGTTATGAATTTTCCAAGAGTTACAGTAATTGAATGTAAATCCGTTTAAATTAGAAGCATTCTCTTCCTGTCATAGTATTCCATGAAATTCATAAGATTTGTAATTTAATAACTTATTAATTTTCTATATTTTCTAAGCCTTTCCGGTCGGATATTGCAATCGTTCTTAAGTGTTTATAATCATCAAATACATTAATCAAACAATTCGTTTTGTCATTTATTTGATGTGTATTGTTAAGATCGCTCAAAAATGAATAAAAAAAAACAGTGTTTTAACATTTTAAATTTCAAATTGTCAATTATTTAGTAATTTTCATACAAGAACATCTTGAGAGTGTTAAATGTGGTTCAAGTCATTTTTGACCGTGTTTTGTTATCAAGATGCATCTCAAATCGTACCTATCATCAAAATTGCTTGCTAAAAATTATTTTGTCAAAACTGACTTTGATTATGTCAACGCGGTTTATCAGATAGTGGATTTCAATCCGTGAATACATATTTACATTTCATTTTGTAACCAAATTTAGGGTTGTAAGAAAGCATATACTCGTATATATAACATTATGCAGGACATTCAAAAATAAAATGATTGAAAGGAAATATATCAATTAAAATTTTCCCACTAGTTGGAATGATGTAGTAACTTAAGCGTAGTATTTCGTAACAAAATCTATAATTTTGAAATATGTGATTAACTGAGAAACACAGAGTTATGCAAATGATAACAAGATGAGAGAGAGAGATTAGAGCTACGAAATTAAAAGTGATGATTATTATCTATTATGTATTGACTTATCCAATAAAAATGCATTATAAAACAACCGCAATTAGTATCAGTCTTTATAAGTAAGACGCAAGTCTAGTAAGTGCAAGATCCAAAGAAAATGAGCGATTCGCGGTTAGGGAAACAAGGAGTAACTTTTTTCACAAAATCTATGTTTTCAAGTCATGAGTACCTACTACTGACTTAAAAAGAATGAGAACTCAAATAAGCAAAAGAGACACAATAACAAATGAACGGATGTTATGTATTTATGAAACCAAGATAGAAAAGACTAGAAGAGTGATATCAAAATGATGACTATTCTCTAGCGACGTAGACCATAAAGGTGCAATTCAAAGCGATCATAACTACTATCAATCGTTATTCGCGCAAGCGCAAGTGTCATTCTCATCTTGACGCAAGGTCGGAAGAAAATAGAAGCGTCAAATAGTTATAGAAGAAACACGTGAGATAAAACATCTGACATTACTTATTACTAAATAATGTCATTATGACCATTTTTTAAATAAATTTTTATGCTATGAAAGTGACAAATAAGTTTTTCATGTTAAATTGAAACTGCTACCTATAAACATCTACAAAAGGTCAGCTGATCCCAATATGCTGCTCCTCCTTATATCTATGTATTTCTGCACCTGTGATAGAATTTACGATATCTCTGGAACATCTGGAACACAGTAGGTCGCTAAAGGCTAATGTTCGTCATATTTTATGATAGATAAGGTAAAGCTATGTTTTTATCATGCTCAAGTTCCATTACTGAAACTGCACCACCATTAATAACTTTCGTTAAAATAGAAATATCTGACCCTTTTTGAGCTATGAAAGTATATTATGTTTATTCTATTCCTTTATCATTAACCGGTCAGGTCACGAGAAAATTATGACACTTGTTTTCAATTGTTCAATATCATAATAATATTGTGACAATAAAGACTAACTGGTATTATATAGAATGTAAGGGATATAAGATCCACATAAATGTTTCCTAAAAATATCTATCATCCGTACCAACAGAAATCTTAACGACACATTAATTGAACCTTTTTCGAACCTCCTGAACTGGATGACTTTTGTTTTTATTTATTAGAAACAAGCTGGTGGCAATGACATTATCATATAATAATAAAAAAAAACTCTTTAAAAACTACGAAGTTAATAACAAATCCGAATAAAATAATATACTAAACTTATAGGCGTTGCCTTTATAAAATAAATCATAAAAAATCATGAGAGTGTCCTTCAAACATGAGTACCTACTTATTAAGAGATACAACTCAAAGTGTGGAATATCACACGTCATTTAATTATTTTGTATAGCAAGAGCAATTTTCTTATGACCACATTAAATGCATAGGTACATTATTCATAATAATATATTCTTAAACCATTTACAATGACGCAATATCATTACATTAAAATTTAAATTAATCAACGGAACTATTGTGGAAATCGCATGAAAAGTAAAAAAAAATAATCGTAATATTAAAAATCATTAATGAAATTGTTCTTGTAAAAATACTTTTTTTTCAATTACTGATCTTTATAATATCAAAAGTTTTAATTTGTTTCATTGCTTTTAAACTGCCAAAACTAAACTAAATCTAAATTTATACTGTCAGTCAAATGTATTTGATTAACAGGTACCTGCTATTGAAATGGATATTATAGGTTTGTCTGTGCTTAAGTGGAAACCAGCAAAATATGACGAGGTGACCTAAATAAATACATAATAAATTGTTCCTATCTCAGTAAAAAATCTAGAATAGAACTACAATCAGCTAATCCTAGTTTATCAGATTTGTAGATAGAAATTAAAATGATTAGTAACATCATACTTGCAACGATTAAGTTTATGCTCCATATTATTTGTAAGACGATCTCCTTGTTTGGCCCTGAAAAAGATTCTAGATTTAGCGTTTCATAAGTGCTAAATTGACCTTAGTTTATGATTTTTGAAAATATTTTGCAAAGCACTTAGATATCGAGTAGGTTGTATACCTACTCGATATCTTAGTGCTTTGCAAAATATTTTAAAATGACGACAAACATGTAACTCAAAATCAAGCTAATCTGATCGTAAACGATAAGAAATTGATATAATTATTTTCAACATCACATAAAATAATTATTTAATCGGACATTTTGGACCCTTCGGTGATATGCCATATTACTTTGGTCAGTGTAATCTGAGCTTATTAATTGAAGCATTTTCAGACACAGGTGAGAACGTTTTCGTCAAAATCAACATTAATGCTTTTTAAAAAAACAAATTAAAAAAAAAACGAAATGTTCTACTACCAGTTCATAAAGGTGTAGATTTTCCGTGTGCCATCAGCAACAATAATAATTTAAATCTCTTTGTTTAATTTATAGTAAGTTAAAACAAAACATTTCAGTACCTATAGATTTTTGTATTCTTAAACTTCAGAACCGCTGCATCTTAAATTTCTATTACACTTATATATTCTTCTTAATACCTCCCTGGACGAGAGATTTTTTTCATTTTTGGACGTTTCCCAGTATCCATCCCGGAGTTTGGTAATGTGCTCGGTGATGTCATCAGCCTCGCCACCTGTTACATGAGCCAATATTATACGTAACCGCCGAATTGTGGGTGTTTGCATGATTGCCCAAAAATGAATGCATGCTCCTTCAGGGAAAAGAGGCATGAAGCTACGTTTCTATTATCTTTAAATTAATTTGTAAAAAAATGATGCATGTTATCATGATATGAGAATTCGTGTCTCAAATACAAATATACCTAATTAGGATTTTAAATAAAATAAAAAGTTTAACTACGAGATATTGTTTTTTGAAAACATTAATCTGAAAGCCCTCACTTTAAGAGCAATTAGAATTTATTGATTATTATTATATGTTAGGATCCCACTGCAGAATCATTTCGTTCATCCAGATATGCTGCAAACCTACAACTGCATTTTTACGCATATTTATTTATAATCTAGAGAATGTGTATGCCTATGAGAATTTGACGGCAAGTATTACCTAATTAGTATTAATAATTTTAATTAAATTATTTAATTTTTAACAGCCAGCGACTTTTATATTCGGCCGATTTAATTTGACTCTCGTATATCATAATAATAAGAAAAAAATAGCTTCAAATTGATATATAAAAATAATACATGTACGTTATGGTCGTAAAAAGTTATCGGGGCGGAACGATAATATGTAGAGGCGGCCAAGTGCGCAACGGTGATTTTTCATATTAAACAAGTAAAATAAAATCTTTCCCAAAAAAAATATATAAAACAATATATGCGGGCATTTTTTGGTAGGCAACCTAGTCGATATATATTCTCTAGATTTTAAATATGCGTAAACATGAACTGCCTCAGTAGCGTAGTAGTAGCAGGCCATTTCTATTACGCTGGAGGTCCTGGGTTCGATTCCCGGGTCGGGGATATTAGAGATAACGGTTTAAAATCCTTTATCTCTGCTTCTATTGGAATTTTTCCATTTTCTGGAAATTTTCCAGTACTCCGGAGTTTGGTAATGTGCCCGGAGATGGCAACAGGTTCGCCATCTGTTACATGGGCCAAAACGTAACCGGCGAGTCGTGGGTGTTTGCATGTATGATTGAATGCATGCATTTACCTCTGCCTACCTCCTCTGCCTCTGATTACAGGCGTAAAATTACGTTCATAAACATTAGGCTTGCAGCATATCTGAATAAACGAAATGATTCTGCAGTGGGATCCTAACCTATTAGCTTCATTCTTAGTATTATTTGAAAATGTTTATGTAATTTCAGCTAGTACCCATTATAAGGGTATACCTAGTATACCTATCTTTTTATTATTGGGTAATATATTACCTATATATTTGTGATGGTTAGAATACAATGAACATAGTATATGGATATAACAAAAAACTAGACTATTGCGACACTTTAACGAGTCTTTAGATAAAATAGATACATATTTTATACTGTTTCGAATCACCTTGATTTTGATTAACCTTGAAATTGAATAGTACCTATAATATAAAAAGCTGGAACCTTATTTGCATTTCCACAATGAAGTGATTATTGTTATAAAAACTGACAATAAAACTGTGGTTATTCTTAGCAAAATGTCATTATATTGTTTAAGTTAGGTATTACATTTTATTATATTTTAAGGAGCTGAAAGATAAGCAAGCTTTTATTTTTTATCTGTTGCAATTTCGCAATCATCCATCCTACTTGCGCTTGTTACAAATAGCATATGATACTCAATGAGACAGGCTTTTACTTTGCATAAGTCCGGCCACGGCCTGACTTAACCTTGTGCATTAGGCTCAGCGTACAATAAACACATTACATGTTACGTAAAATATACCCAAAAATTTCAAATCCTAATTTTATATAAACTACCTATTTAAGACCCATGTTCGGTAGTGTGTCTATTTGAACATTTTAAAATATAAGTACTCGTAGTTAAAACGCAGTCTTCCGTTCGCCCGGATGCATCTTTTTGTCCGTTTAGTACTTACCAATGCGAAATCGAGATGAATTGCTTGTATAATATGTATTTTATTTATATATTTACAAAAATTGTTATGGTACCATTCAGGTACTTTTAATACTCAATAAAATTGTTAACTCCATCAATAAACAAAACCACTAGTAGTCACTCGCGTGTGCGCGCTTTACCTAATGTGCCACCGGGAGACATGACCTTGTCAATATAGCTGAGCGATGGAGATAATACCGGAAGAAATGATACAGCCGTCACCTGAGGGGACGTTATCGTTGCTAGTGTTTGTTTAAATTGGTTACAGAGCTATAATAGTACGTGACAGCACCGCTTGTGTACCGATGCTAAGCGCTAAAATCAATGACGTAAGGAGTACTAAAGCGTTAGATAAAGGTTATTGGCACGTCAAACTTAAATAAAGATACAAATTAGTGCTTAGAAGCCAATCTCAATTCACTGCTATCACTTCCACTTTCGTGTTTTTTTATTTTTAGTGAATGACATAGTAAATGTGTCACATGTGTTCACGGAACTATCTATCTATATAATCGCAATATCGTATCTAATTTTCACTTCGTATTTCTCGGCTTTTTGATCTGAGTTACTGACATCCCCCGGATGATAATCCAGCTTCATTCTTAATGATAAACAACGATTCCAGATACCAACAAAATGGCTTACGATTTTAATGTGAAAAAGTTATCCATGCGAATGCATAGCTACCCCTAAAAAAAGAATTCATTGCATTTGTTATTATAATGGGCTGCACTTAATTAGTTATTACGAGTACCATCTCACTATAATGACAACACATAGGTTAGATGATGCGGTTGATTGTGTGTCCTTTACAAAGTTATCCAAAAATATGCTCCTCTGGAAAGATTGTCCACTTGTGATCCACAGTAGCAATGAAGAACATTCTTCAAGAAACAAATTCATAGAGAATATTAAATGTTAATGTTTGTCGTCGCTTTTTATGGAGGCAATGTGAAACGAAGACATTTTTTTTCACTGCATCGGTCGACGGTCGAAGTTCGACCACAGTTGAAAATGAAACTCCATTGCCGAAGTTTGAGGGCATTAGGCACCGTATTGTTGGTTACTTGGTAACCGGTTAAATGGCAAAATGTGGTCTCATTGTGGCAAAACAACTAGGCCTTCGGGAATAGCAACACATCTGCATTTTGACTTCCGGTATTTGTGTAGATGTCTGTAGGGTTTGTCACAATCATAATATTAAACAATATCTCACTCCCAATGATGATTGATGCCTGCATATAATATATTAAATAAAATTCTCGTGTCACAACAATGTGTGTTTGCAACAATACTCCTCTGAAACGGCTTGACCGATTTAACCGATTTTCATGAAATTTTGTGTGTATTTGCTAGGTATGAGAGTTGTTTGTTGAATATTTTTTTTACCCCAAAATGATAAGAGTTTTAATGGTACCTAAAAATTTGTTCCCATAATTTTGTTTTTTTTATTTTTGGTGATTTTTTTAATATTTCAGATATAGCAGTATCAGTAGTATCTCCACTTTTAATCTGTTAGCGATACGAAGTTTGTCGGGACAGCTAGTATCTAAATAAGAAACGTATTAATAATTGTGTATTTGCTGTCCTGTTGGTGAGCGCCGTACCTTAAGTGCAAACGAGAGACGCGTACGTGACCTTGTCAATATGGTTGAGTGATGGATATAATACTGGATGAAATGATATACCGATAAGTGAAATTAATGCGCCTAAGGGACCATTTCTATACGGGCTGAAATTTCGATCACTCCAGATCGGCGCATTTTCAACCATTTGTATCAGTGGCAGCGGCGGAAATAGTCATAAAAAAATCAATTTCAAACCTAGTTCGAAATGGTAATAATATATTTTTTTTAATTACATAATTAATGGTATACGTGGAACTCAAAAATTTTAGAATTTGTTAATGATATTTTAAATACAGATTAAAAGCCGTTTTCAAAAGTTGTGCTTGAATCACTTATTTCTCGTTTGTTTTCGTAAAATGCAATATGATTCGTCAATTTAGTATCTGATTCTAATTATTTTATTTTAATCAGACACTAAATTTGACGATGAATCTGACATTGAAAAGAATTTCAAATTAAGGTGGAAAGGCTACATTCTGAATTGTTACACAAAGACCAGCATTATTGATTAGGCGCCGAACAAAATGTCGGTATCAAAATGTCAGTTCTCAACATAGACGAAATTAAATCGAGGGAACAAAGTTTTTGCGTCAAATGTTTCTAAGTATCAGCATAATTTATCTTAGGTACGTTCAAAAACGTACGTATTTGTATTACATCCAATAAATAGTTCTCTTGGTACCTAAGAATATTAAACAACAAGAAATCAGCATAAAAATACCTAATTAGATGTGTCTTAAAAATAGTTACATGAGATCATACTTGAATACTATTATAATGAGTCTATCACACTGTGTTATAAATTAACATTTAGTAACTGTAAACCATGTTTATCTAATGTCTTTTTTCTCTGCATGTATGTTAGTGTTCGTGACATACATATGCTGATATGCATTCAGTTATATAAATGATGTGCTTGATTATTATGCTGACTGAGGTAAAGTTACCAGAATATTTTATCTTCTATATGCCGACTAACGACGAAGCGCGCATGGCCCAGCGGCTGGTGTAGATCGTAAGCGATCTGCTCGGTTAAGCACTACGGGCGCAGTCGGGTAGTGTGATGGGTGACCGCTAATGGCAAATTAAATGCGCGTTTCCGTGCTTCGGAGGGCACGTTAAGCCGTCGGTCCCGGTTGCTATCGATGGATAGCAGACGTTAAACCTTGTCGGAGGCCTTATGAGCGGTTTGAAAACATCCGACAGTGGGTTGGCCACTAACCCACCCAACTCCACCAATCCGCATTGGAGCAGCGTGGTGGAGTAAGCTCCAGGCCTACCCCCAAAAAGGGGAGAGACTCGTGCCCAGCAGTGGGACGTATAATGGGTTGCCATTATTATGCCGACTATGGACATCCACATTAAATCAACGCCTTCTTTGCCATCTTATTTTCATGGTAACCATATTTTGTTGTTTGTCTTACTTAATATAATCTTATTAATTTTTCGATCGTTAAACCTCAAATATAAAATGAGAATTTTCAGCGTCCCCAATGACAGTATTTTTAGCTGATGATATTTAGCGTGGTAATGGCAAACCATTGCCTTTGATACTCTGCGTCAGTGCCATGGGCCATTTCGCTGACCTCGCCAAGGCTTGTAAACAAAACGTATACACACGGCCGTGGAGTTAGATTAGCCAGAGTTTTGGTAATTTAGTTTCTCATGAGTTACTGTAAGTCCATCTTTAAATTATTATTTTGCAAAGTTTTATTGCCTTGTAACTGTTAACTTAACCTGTACGTATCGTAAATGTAATTGGTACTTATCTGAGATGTTTTTCATATTCAGTTTCAAGTTAGGTTTCATGATAGTACCATGTCAGGAAACGAATGATAATTTGGATTGACTACTGATGCAGATTACTTTATGCTATTTTTATTTGAAGAACATTATGTTTTGTATGATATACCTATGTCAGTGAAAGGAAAAATAGAAGAAGAAGAAGAGAAGAAAGAAGTCCGACTTTAGGTAAACTGAATATATGTTGAACTTATTTAAAATTTTCAGCCTCCGTTGTTGCGAAATGGAAACTTAATAATGTAAAATAATTGTGAACTAGAAATCTTAAGTAATTTTTAAAATACTAGCTCAGTTTTTTACTTTCAATAGCATAAGTAGTTGCTCAAGCTATTTTAATTCAGATGAATATAAACAACAAAATACATATCTACACATTTTTTTTTTATATGTAATGGAAGTGACAAACAAGCATGCAGTTCACATTGATGTTAAGTGATGACTGCAGCCTATAGATATTTACACAAAGACCAAGGTCAATCCTGAAACCTAAGGTGTTATGCTTCTGCGCCGGAGCATTACCACCTGACCGGAACACGATAGTGCTGAACACTACCATTAAGTGGATTAAAAAAAAATGTTGTACTTTTTTTAACATGTTAGTATATATCATGGGTAAATCCTAACACACGCGATTGTAATGCTCTGGTTTTCCTCTATCTACTCGTATTTTGCCAAGAAGATATTAATGCGATAATACGTTCCAATAAAATAATATAAAAAATGTAAGTAGGTATGTATTAAATGATCAGATTTATGAGGTGGTCATGTCCCGGTATAATCATGTGTTCAAATAAATCTTTCATGCGTGATTGATTTCAAAGACACACAAACAATTAAAAATTATGTATTACATGGTACATTGTTTCTAGTGATGCAAATAAATAAACTCAAAGTTTTATATGCCTGTGGAGTTATGAAACAGGTATCTGTACCTCTTTAAATTATGTTATTTATTAAAGTTAGAATACAATACTTTAAATAGGGTCGTTTTAAGTTATTATAATAACTTATATATTAATAACTTATTATATACTTAAGTGTATTAATAACTTATTACTTAAGTATATAAATCAATACTAGAAAGAGGAAACATTTGTGTTATGTATGTTTGTAACGTTTTCACACAAACACTACATTACCGATATTTTAAATTCTTTCACCATTATAAAGCTGCGTCTTTATTAAATGACATAAGCTATATTAGGTAACTTCATCGAATCCGTGGCAAACCGAGGCAAACCACTAGTCTACACTTATAATAAAACTGTAGAAGTGTGAATTCTGTACATTAAAAATATTAAAAAAAAATACCAGGGGATGTTACTAGATCGATACCGAACACAAATATGTGATTAGATTTTTTTTTGTCTGTATATCTGTCTGTCTGTCTGTCTGTTTGTTCAAGCATCACACAAAATCTACCGGTTCGATTACGATGAAACTTGATATAATTATACTTTAACCTTTGGCGCACAACACTGGGTACTTTTTATCCCGGAAAAATGTCTGTTTGTCTGTGTGTTTGTGCACGCAAGTTTCAGATATGGCTTATCCGATTTGCAGTTTCACTAATATATTGTAGTAAGTTTTACAAGGCATGTCCCGACGCCCAGCGTCCGGACGCTTAGCGTCCCGACGCCCAGCGTTCCGATGCCCAGCGTCCCGACGCTTAGCGTCCCGACGCCCAGCGTCCCGACGTCAATGGTCTCGACGCTCAGCGTCCCGACGCCCAGTGTCCCAACGCCTAACGTCCCAACGCCCAGCGTCCCGACGCCCAGCGTCCCGACGCCCAGCGTCCCGTCGCCCAGCGTCCCGACGCTCAGCGTCCTGACGTCGAGCGTCTCGACGCCCAGCGTCCCGACGCCCAGCGTCCCGACGCCCAGCGTCCCGACGCCCAGCGTCCCGACGCCCAGCGTCCCGACGCCCAGCGTCCCGACGCCCAGCGTCCCGACGCCCAGCGTCCCGACGCCCAGCGTCCCGACGCCCAGCGTTCCGATGCCCAGCGTCCCGACATGGAGCATCTCGACGCTCAGCGTCCCGACGCCTAGCGTCCCGACGCTCAGCGTCCCGACGCCCAGCGTCCCGACGCCCAGCGTCCCGACGCCCAGCGTCCCGACGCCCAGCGGCCCGACGCCCAGCGTTCCGATGCCCAGCTTCGCGACATTGAGCGTCTCGACGCCCAGCGTCCCGACGTCAAGCGTCTCGACGCCCAGCGTCCCGACGTCAAGCGTCTCGACGCCCAGCGTCTCGATGCCCAGCGTTCCGATGCCCAGCGTCCCGACATGGAGCGTCTCGACGCCTGGCGTCCCGACACCCAGCGTCCCGACGCCCAGCGTCCCGACGTCGAGCGTCTCGACGCCCAGCGTCCCGACGCTCAGCGTCCCGACACCCAGCGTCCCGACGCCCAGCGTCCCGACGCCCAGCGTTCCGATGCCCAGCGTCGCGACATTGAGCGTCTCGACGCCCAGCGTCCCGACGTCAAGCGTCTCGACGCCCAGCGTTCCGATGCCCAGCGTCCCGACATGGAGCGTCTCGACGCCCAGCGTCCCGACATTGAGCGTCTCGACGCCCAGCGTCCCGACGCCCAGCGTCCCGACGCCCAGTGTCCCGACACCCAGCGTCCCGACGTCGAGCGTCTCGACGCCCAGCGTCCCGACTTCAAGCGTCTCGACGTCCAGCGTCTCGACGCCCAGCGTTCCGATGCCCAGCGTCCCGCTATGGAGCGTCTCGAGGCCTAGCGTCCCGACACCCAGCGTCCCGACGCCCAGCGTCCCGACGTCGAGCGTCTCGACGCCCAGCGACCTGACGCCCAGCGTCCCGACGTCGAGCGTCTCGACGCCCAGCGACCCGACGCCCAGCGTCCCGACGCCCAGCGTCTCGGCGCCCAGCGTCCGACGACCAGTTTATAGGCCTTTTATTTTATTGAGATTTTTTAATTATTTCACACACACGACGTAAACAGCGGTTACAGCGGAATAAAAGCTCGAAGCGCGAACAGCGGAGACAGTCGGTGTCTTAATGTTCGGTGCGCACAGGAAGGTGGGAGAGTATAAATACAGGAAATAAGATCTACCCCCAAGTATTTATAATGACTGCGGTAACACATTTTGAATATAGTTTTTGCAGGTTTTCGTACACAAAAACAACTAGGTACAGCAAAATATACAAAGGATGTTAATAAAAGCTTCATATAATAAAAATGTGAGTACATTTCAAACCATGCCTCTCTAAATATCAGTGTGAACATAACATGTTATTATTTCAATGAAATCCATGGGAAATATGTTGACAAGTATTTCTTAGATAATTAAGAGCAAATCGTCTCCTATACGCAATACGGCAACTTAATTATCACAAATGGCGTTTCGAAACACTTCCATGTTTTTTTTTTTTCATTATAATTTATATGACGCATGTGACGATTGATTATGCATGAATTTTTGACTGCTTGAATATAAACCGTGAAAATTGTTACCGGGTTTTGTATGATATTTTTTTCGTTTTTATATCATTATATTTATCAAATTCATGCAAATTTTATGGAGTACGTTTGAATCGTATACGCCATAATATATCATTTATTTTTTATGTCGATGTAAAACTATGAACAAAATATTAAGTTAAAAGGCTCGCTAAAATTGATTTAAGTCACGTCGTTGTGACGTATGACGCACAAAGGAATAATTAATGAACGTACCGACCGTCAAAACTTGTATATAACTCAAATGAAGTTAATTGATCAGGAAATGCAGCCGGGGAATCCCCGTTCAACTGTCCAGACTTAATCCTAATTGTATGAACTTTTTGCTATAAGGCCGTTTATAAAAAACGTCACGCAAAAATAAGCTCTTTCTGACCCGCTGTGACGCCGCGTCACACTGTCTGTGACCCTATAAATATTACTACAAAAAAAGTAAGATCCCCCAGTGAAAATGGTAAATTTCAATTAACAGTGCACAAATTTTAATATAAACAATTAAACATTTTTATGTCCTATTTAGTTTTTATTATAAATTTTCAATAAATCAATAAATTAATTTTATAAAGAATATTTTGATGAATAGCGAACGTCACGTTGCCGGAAACCCGGTCCACCCCTATCACATCTTGTCACGTTCAGCGAGACACCTTTTATGAACATCAAGTTTGTTTTACATCTATTCGGACTGTGTGTCACGTAATAAAAGTTCATGTTCGATTCATTCCAGTAACATTTAGAGGAGTTGTAAATGAAACCAATGAAAGTGAACTAGTGAGGTCATCTGTTCTAGTTCAGGTGTTACAATCAATCAATTCGCTTTGTACGATATTGTTCATTATTTATGACTATTACTGATGCAGTTATCTTAGGAATCGGCGTGCATGTATGAAGAGAATGATGAAGGTAGACGAGGCACGAGAGGTTTGTCAGAACCGGGATGTCTGGCGCTCTACACTCTCTGCCTACCCCGTTAGGGACCTGGCGTGAAGATACATACATACATACATACTGATGCAGTTATATTATGCAAAAAAGAGACGTTTAATTTTAAAGCATTTAATTTTTTTTTAATTTTTAGTGTAGGTATGTATTTTGTATCTACTAGGTATACGTAGTCAAGGAAACTGTACTGTTCAGTTTTTGCAAAACAAATGTATTTTTGGAATCTTGTGCTCACTTTGTAAATACTATGACATACCCGTCAGGACAGGTATTACACTCAAATGACGACCCGGTTAGTCCAGCGGTGTGAGATGACCGTTTGATTAGAAGGGTCGCGGGTTCGATCCCCGCACTGGGGCAAGTATATGTATGGCCTACAGATATTTGTTTCGGGTCTGGGTGTTTGTGTATGTGTTTTATGTGTACAACGGAACCCACGACACAGGTTTATACCTACTGTGGGGCTGTGAGTGTAAGCGTATTTTTTATTTTTATTTATTTAAATTACCGTATTTATATATTTAAAGTGGATAGCAAACTAAAAGGTAAAATTAATATTTTTTCACGTTGAATGCAAATGAGACTATATTCACCAATGATATTATAAAGCTCATTGATATTCATACCAAAATGTGAACCTTATAAAATACGCATCAACACACACAAACAATGAAAAGTTTTGGAAATATAAAAAATGTAAAAATGTAAATTTTTTTGTTAAATCTATGAAATCTACAAAATCAAAGCCATGAAAAACCGAACGCGAGTGTACAATCACGTCGAACAATGTTTACAAAATGCGTAGTAACAGTCATTGTAGCGCTCGCGAATTTGCCCAGAGTCAACCATGCGTGATAGATTATTTTACAGCATGCGACATTTGAAGTGTTTACGAGTGTACTCAATTGTACTGGGTGACAAGGAAATTTCCTATGTTCAGTTATCTGCTTCGCTAATGCTCACGACTTTGGACATTAGCGAGAATAGATGGGGTTATTTTTACTTATGGAAAAACGTGACGTTTTTATTGGCAATTCTTGTGAAGGGTTCTGTACGAAAAAGGAGAAAAGGAAAAAAGATTACTCGTAAATCTGACTGTTTGTCTGTCCGTATATTACACCCAATTTGCTTTAAACTTCAGTTGAGTTCAAATTTTATTTAGTACATATAAAATGTCAATCAGGTTTCTTTTTTTTTATGTTTTAAAAGTGGCAAACAAGCATACAGTTCACATTGATGTTAAGTGATGACTGCAGCCTATAGACACACACACAATGACCAGAGGTAAAAATGCAGATGCGTTACCACTCCTGAGGCCTAAGGTGTTATGCCTCTGTGCCGGAAATTACAGGGCCGTACATTACCACCTGACCGGAACACGAAAGTGCTGAACACTACCATTTAGCGGCAAGTATATTAGGTAATGCGGTGGTGCCTACGCCCGCGAGCTCCGTCACTGGAGCTCTACCAACAACACTTAACTTTTGAAACAATCTCTCAACTTTCCAGGGATACCCTCATCAGATCGTGATAATGGGACCAACTTGAAAGTGTACCCTTTCAAACGAGACTAAAATTTCTAAGATCGGTCCAGAATTGACGGCGAAATCGCAAAACGTACGTGTTGAAGATAGAACCTCTTCCTTTTTTGAATTTAGTTAAAAATGCGTTGCCACTTCTGAGACTTTAGTTTTTATGCCTCTGAGCCGGAAGTTACGGGGCCAACAATTTATTTTAAAATAACAACAATATAATAGGTAGTCTATAATTTGTACTATACAGATAACATAATATCAATACATTAAATACTATAACGAATAAAAACATTATTTCATAGATATGGCAGCGGATAATTCGATATGATTGCCATAATTCGATACGTGACTAGCATCGGAACTGCATCACAAGGTCTTCTAGACTAGTCACCGGAATCAGAGTTCTACGCCTGAGTAGTTTGGCACTAGAATGGCGTGTGTAATTTTTTTCAAGAGATTTTGTCCCGTTTTCGTCCGCGTAAGGACAAACAGGAAGAGTCCTATTGAATTCGTCCTTGATCTCGGACGTAGTTAATTATGAGCTCAGGTTCAAAGGTCGTTTGGTTCAAGTGTTTTAAGTATGTAGATGTGAAGATTTTTGTTTGGATTTAAATTTTAAATGTGATGGAGGCTCTGACTTTTTTTATGTCTGTGGTAACAATAAGTTCTTCAGTTTAAAATCAACACTTGGAGTTTTGGCGGGTACCTTGAAAGAGGCGTGTGGTGCTTTTTTTTTTTTTTTTTTATGTAATGGAAGTGGTAAACAAGCATGCAGTTCACATTGATGTTAAGTGATGACTGCAGCCTATAGACACCCACACAAAGACCAAGGTCAAAATGCAGATGCGTTACCACTCTGTGCTCTGGTGCTCTTATTTTTTTTCATTTTCTTGGTGTCATTTGGAGTTTTATTTTATTAAATTGATGGTTTTTTGTTAACCGACTTCAAACAAAAGGAAGGAGGTTCTCAATTCGTCCGGATTTTTTTAAAAGTTTGTTTTGATATAGGTTTTGTTATAGTGCCTGTGTATAGTGAAATATAATAACAGTGCGAAAACACGGCTTTTCAGGTTGCCTCCAAAACTTCATTATAAATGTTCTGGTAAAGCAGCCATCGCTTTACTCGAATGACTGACTGTGACTCTGACTGACTGACTGATAATTGACCGACTGACTTACTTTTACGCTGCTTATGACGAATACAAAATATCGTTTTACTTGACACGGGCAATATGCGTAATAGCGATGCCATTATATTAAGAAAAAAATTGAAAGCTTTGCTTTTTTGGGAGCGCAAAAATCATGTTACTGCAAGGCCAATCATTTGGTAAGGTTAGATTGGGAAGATTTTTAACGAAAACCCTATTTTGTGAATTGTATCGACGAATGAAAATAAAGGCGCACATTGAATTAAAAAATATATTTATTTTATGTTATGAAAGTGGCAAGCTTGCAGTTCATATTAATGTTAAGTGATGAGTGCAGCCTAAAGACACCGAGACACAAAGACCGAGGTCAAAATGCAGATGCGTTACCACTCCTGAGGCCCAAGGAGTTATGCCTCTGTGCCAGAAATTACAAGGCCGTACATTACCACCTGACCGGAACACGGTAGTGCTGAACACTACCATTTGGCCGCAATTATATTAAGTAATGCGGTGGTGCCTACGCTCGCGAGCTTCGTCACTGGAGCTCTACCACCAATAACCATTTAAGTATTTCGACAAATGAAAATAGAGGCGCACATAGAATTAAAAATGAAATAATAGCTGACTTATCGAGTTTATATGCGTGAATACATGTATAGCCTACACACCCTGTCGGGAATTTCCCTGGGGGCGTCTCACCTGCTGTATTATAAAGTGTAGCTAATGTCTCCATTGTCCTTTTCTATCCTGCACATTTGACAATGCAACTGACAAAGACAAAGCATTCTATAGCTAAAACGTATCTAATGTAGTTTATGAATAAGGGGGTTGATATATATATATATATATATATATATATATATTGTATATATTATCTATACAAATCAAAAAAATTTAAGTGTCTGTTTCTAATATTAATATTATATACATATATATTATGTATTAGTTAAGTATGTATATATTATTTATGTTACGCAAATATAATATATCAAATATATTTTATGTTTGTATTGATAGTTAAATATAATTTTATTGTTTCTAAAAAATACCTTTACCTCCTCTCCATATGGTTCTTATAATTACCACCCCTACTATCAGTATCCCACTACCTCAAGGTTGACTGGTAGAGAATGCCCTATGGCAATATGTCACTAAAGATTTTCCTTAGTGACTTATTGCTATAGGGCTACTACATGTTTTAGATAAGGTTTTAGTTTATTTATCCTCACAATTTGTATACAAACAGTAATTATTACAGTTTCCTCTTACGTAATTGTCTGGAAGAAATGGTGAGCGGTAAGACGGCAATTTGTACTGTACCTATTTAATCTTATGTTAATTGCTGTTGATTTTTTATTTTTTTTTTATGTTATGGAAGTGGCAAACAAGCATGCAGTTCGCATGATGTTAAGTGATGACTGCAGCCTATAGACACCCACACAAAGACCAAGGTCAAAATGCAGATGCGTTGCCACTCCTGAGGCCTAAGGTGTTATGCCTCTGTGCCGGAAATTACAGGGCCGTACATTACCACCTGACCGGAACACGATAGTGCTGAACACTACCATTTAGCGGCAAGTATATTAGGTAATGCGGTGGTGCCTACGCCCGCGAGCTCCGTCACTGGAGCTCTACCACCAGTAAAATTAAATTTGATGGTGTACTTACTATAAAGATTCTTGTTGTTTGTTTGTTGTTTTGTTATTGTTGTTGTAATAGAGATCCTCACTAATTCTCAACCGGGTGGTTGAGAAAAAAAAAGACAAAAGGAGAAAAAGACGCAAAAGCAATTTCGTAACATTAAGGTAAAATCAGACATCACGCCATCGCGTGCGGAATAAACACCCGAGTTACTAGTTGCAGGAAGTTGAAAAATAAACAAAATCAGCGTCAATCAACAAAGGACTGCAGTTACTATTCAATTGATAAGCATTTTACACATAAAGCCATCTAATTTTGTACCATTGTCTAAGTTTAAAGTGATTACAGCGAAAACCTGATATGAATATAAAGACGGCACATTTATCAGATGATGAATATTTAAAATACATGATATACATGAATGTACGCATCTGTTCTATTAATTTAAATGTCTTGTTGCTAAGCTTTGTTACTGAGCCTGTGGTTCTGCTCAATATTTTTTGGTGTTAAGTAATACTGTAGTATATTTTATTTAAAGAAAAAGCGCCAAAATAATAAAAAACAATTATTAAGGGTAAAAACGACTTCTTTACGATATTCAATAAACTGCAAAGTCTATTATATCGGTTGCCTAACTGGCATAGTTGGTAATAGATGGCGCTGCTGCTACCATAAAGCAATGCAATAAATGTGAAGGAAAGATTGGACAAATCGGGCAGGACTTCAGTAGCTCAATTGGAAGAGCGGCTGGACTAGATTCCCAGTAGGCCGCGAGTTCGAGTCTCGCCTGAAGTCAAATTTTTCTTTCCTTTTTTTTTAAATAAAATATATTTCACAAGCATGTGTTAATGCGAAATAATATAAAAACAAAAATATCAGCCTCAAAACAATCACTATACTGTTAAACACAGTTAAAGCGATAAGCAATAATGCATGCATACAACCATACCCACTATTCGCCGGGTACGTTTTGCCCCATGTAACAGGTGGCAAACCTGTTGACATTATGTACGTACATTACCAAACTCCGAGGTACTGGCAAACCCCCAGAAAATAGAAAAAATCCTAATAGAACCGGAGATAAAGGATTTTACACCATTACCTATCTCTGATGGACCCCGAACCAGGAATCGAACCCAGGATCCCAGTGTAGTAGTAGTAGTAACCTGCTATTACAAGCCTATGTTGACAGTTGACGACCCGGTTAGTCCAGCGGTGTAAGATGACCGTTTGATTCGAAGGGTCGCGGGTTCGATCCCCGCACCGGGACAAATATTTTTATGGCCTACAGATATTTCTTTCGGGTCTGGCTGTTTGTGTATGTGTTGTGTAATGCTACTCCGTAGGCTAGTTGCACCTAATGATAAAGTTCAATGTTCATCGCTCATGTCCAAAGATTATTCTCTAATCTATCTATGGTCTAACTTAAAAGTAAAAAACCAATTTGAATATAAACACACTCATTTATCAGATGTTAGAGTACGTAATAAATTGTCTTAAGTATGTACTCGAGACACGTGAATTTGCGAATTGTTTTCGGTGATCAAAAAAAACTTATTTTGTATTACAATGTCGTATTATTTAAATAATTGTTCAGTGTAGATGATAATATTGAGCGTTTAACGTACTTAAAATATTCATTCAAAATACAATTGCAAACTGAATGTGTTCTAAAAGTTTTCGCCGTTGCATATAATTAAAAACTTAAATAACCGCTGTAATACGTTTATACGAATAATTTAAATGTAAAATAGCATTTAACAGTTAATACATAAGCCATATACATCCTCAAGAACGTTATGTGCCTAAAAAAAGCCTTTACGTACCTTTGTAGGTACGTAAAGGCTTCTTATTCGTAGCAAAAAAGTATACTGAAGTCATTGACTTATATGTACTTAAGTACTAGACAGGACTCTCCCTTGGTAGAGTGGTTCTAGTTTCTCGTAGTCAATTTACCACACTTTCATATGACAGATGACGTGGAAACTTGTGACATAAATATTTGTCAAATCAATTCAATAACGGAACCGGCTGCTTGTTTCCCTTGCCTTATCTATTTAAACTAACCTTACTGACTAAATAGTAATGTTTTTGCGAACTACCCACATTCCACATGACATTATTGTGAACACTATCTGTATTTGAACATTTTTGTCGCATGTATCACTAAAATTCATTACAGATTAAAGTTTATCTCTTTAACTTATCTTTATTAAAATTTTCAACCACTACGCAAAAGACTTCATATCCAAAAATTTTTTACAAGGAAATGAATAAAACACGGGTTTAGCAGCGGAACAAAATGTCAGAAATGACCTTTATGACAGGATGTCGTAAAGTTAATTCTTAAATGATTTCATTATAGCAATATATACATATAGGCGCAGGAGCCGACATTGTCCAAAATAACAACACTTGATTTAGTTGAACTAATTTTATTCTTCACACAATAACGATTTACTTATGATATTTAAATTAAACAATGATTACTAGTATGACCAGTACAACATGTGCGCCGGGCAACCGTCGTCGAGCAAAAAGGTCCTCTATCAGGACATGATTTGCCTTTATAGTATTTCGGTGGTGGGAGGTGTTTACGAGGTTGCTTGCTGCACCTGGTGTTTACGATGTAATTCGATGCACCTGTTGTTTATGACTTTGCTTGTCGCACTGCACCTGGTGTTTACGATGTAATTCGATGCACCTGTTGTTTATGAGTTTGCTTGTCGCACATGTTGTTGACGAGGTTAGCCGGCACCTGTTGTTTACAGATAACGGGCGCGGCGCCGTCACGGCCATACTGACAGGCGCACGTCCTCGTGCGCGCATCTCTGAGCGCTACATATCTGAGGACAGGAGAACAGTAGTTCGATCATCCTGACATAATCATTATTTTAAAGTATCAAAACCATTTTTTTTTTATTGAATAATTGGCATATAGACAAAAAAAGCATAAGGCAAAAATTATAAGAATCTCTCTTACCCATAACAACTCTTCAGAAATGGAAGATTAGTGAAACTGATCTCTATAGTTTAAACTGGGCTGGAATAGTATCCCTACAGTTCAAACTAGACTGGATCGTGCTAGACTGGGCATTAGCCCCTTTAGCTGTTGGCTAGACTGGACAAGAGTCCCTGTAGCATATTTTGCTAGACTAGACGAGTCCCTGTAGCATATTTTGCTAGACTAGACGAGTCCCTGTAGCATATTTTGCTAGACTAGACGAGTCCCTGTAGCATATTTTGCTAGACTAGACAAGTCCCTGTAGCAAATTTTGCTAGACTAGACGAGTCCCTGTAGTTGATAAATCTAGACTGGACAAGTCCCTGTAGCTGAGTCACGTTCTGGATTATATTTTTCAATGACTTTTTTTTTTTTTTTTTTTTTTTTTTACATCTTATGAATCTCATGTACAGTAGCTCTTGTTAGAGCAGTAACTGCATGTGGTGAATCTGATTCTGAACTTTCCTCAGAGTTGTTATGAAACCTTCGACTTAATGTACGAGAGTTAACAGCTACTGTATTGCTTTGGGAAGGTACAGTGCTAGTCGTACTAGCTTGACAAGGAATCACGTCGTCATTAGTTTTGCGACCGGTTTCATGATCGAGATCATTCGCCGTCACGTCATCCTCGCTATAATTTATTGATACGTCAAGAAAGCCTGCTGGAGCACGAGGAACCTCGATCATTTTCTAACACTGAAATGATTTTATAGGGTCCCTTATATTTTGGATCTAGCTTTGTTTGGTGTCTTTCCTCACTCTTAAGAAAGACAAAATCACCTACTTTGAAAGGTTTTACTGTTGCCTTACCTCTATTGAACCGCAAAATATCCGACTGTGCTAATCTATCAATATTTTTAGACGCGTTAGACCGTGCAATATTTAAGTCTAACCTACTGGGTTCATCAACGTCTGTTGAAACTCTCGCGATTTCTAGTGAATTGCCTTGGATGCCAAACATTAATTCGATTGGGGTATGTCCAGTTACTCTACACCTAGTGCTGTTGAGCGCGAGCTGTATATCGCCTAACTGGTCTTGCCACGTCTTATCGGAGTTGTTTTCCGCTATGGTTAGCAACCCTTTCAAAGTCCGCATCACACGTTCGACCTGACCGTTAGCCCTACTTGCACCTGTAGCAATTAGATGCAAGTCTATGTTGTTGCCTTTACAAAAAGTTCCTAAACTCAGAATTATCATACGAACGACCGCGGTCAGCGATAATCCTTTTTGGGGCGCCAAACAAATACACAGAATCTTTAACCGTGTTGATAGCGTCAATAAAATTTAACCTCACCGTGTGTTTAAGCAGGACAAATTTTGTGAAGGCATCAACTAAGACGGAACAGTATTCCTTACGGTCACTCTTGCCACTGAGTTTACCCGTAAGGTCTATATGTAACGTATGCCCAGGAACGGACACTTGGAATTGGATGTAGGCGTATCTGCTGAGCACCCGATGGACCCTTCGAAGATTTGCAAATTACACAAGAGTCTACAAACTTCTTAACGTATTTGGACATGTTTTGAAACCAATAAAGTTCATAAAGCTTGTCTAGTGTCTTTTCGTATCCTAGATGCTTTAATTCATAGTGCACGTGATTGATTAGTGACCATATCAGAGAATGAGGTAAGATAGGTAGCCATTTAGTGACTCTACCGTGCTTACCCTTCGGTATAGTATATCCTGCCTGATATCGTATGTCTGTGAGATTTCAGGGGCCAACTGGTTTGAATTAATTTTAGAAATCAGATCTGAAATTTCGGTATCGCGTTGTTGCTCTACGAATAGCCACCCCTTTTCGAGCTCTGAAAAGTTGACAATTTTTGTTTTAGATTCTTGGTTCAATATTTGTGCTTTATCACTCTTGACCTCCAGAAGGGAGTTACGGGAAAAAAATCCGCATGAGCCATATTTTTGCCTTCCTTGTAAACAAAATCAAAGTCATATGACTGTAAAATAGCCCACCATCTATGTACCCTGCAACTGGCATTGAGCACAAATTTGAAATTTTAACCTTACTAAACGTTAACTTATCGTTGGTTAGCTTGGCAATTATGCCCTGCTCTAAAATGTCGCGACCTAACAAGACGTTTTCAGTAAGATTTTCGTCGGGTAATATGTAGTAAACAACATCTAACTGTAATCCTTGGACGGTCGTTAAGCATTTAATTTGCTGGCTAGACACTACAGTACTACAACCTACACCTTTCAACACAACTTGTTCATGAAACCGTTCGCCTACTAGGGACTCGGTACAATTTTGTCTGATTACGCTACATTCTGAACCAGAGTCGAATATAAAGGGTAAATGTGTTCTACTTATCTGTAACACACCATGCCTTGGAACAGGCGTTGACAAGTCTGCTGGCTCCGGAACCCAGAGCGGTGTCTTCTTTCCTCTTGTAGCGCTTTGGGCAGGCGGAGACTAAGTGCGTAGGATCGCCACACACGTAGCAGACGACAGGTGGGCGCCCGTTTGACACGCCACCCTGGGATGGCAGGCTTCGTTGAAGGTCTTGGTTAAGTGAAGCCGCAAAATTCTTGAAATTAATTTTATGTTTGTTGCGGCACTCGCTGCCACGATGTCCAGATCGTCCACAAACATTACAATTTCCCCAAAATGTTTGAGTAGCCCGAAAATGTTTTGCATCTGATTCCGATGAGATTGGTTCTTCATTTCGGCGCTTTAGAGTAAAACCTCGCAGAATTCGAAACAGCTGGTTTTTGTCGTTGATAATAATGGAATTCAGTTCTCGACGAATTCTGACGTCACATTGAGACAGTATTGACACAGCGAAACCAGTTATTGCTCTTTCCGACATATTGACTTCAGGGATTTTCTGTATCAGCATCCACAGTCGTATTCCAGCTTCGGCAGGACTTTCTTTGTCATTTACTTGGAACTTGATGACCTCGTCGAAGTAATCTTGCATCGTCATTGGTTTATCAAAAGTTGATAAAAGAGATTCTTTTATGGCGGACCAAGATATATTATCGGGATCTATCTTAGTGAGGCACATGGCAGCGCGGCCTTTGAGTGAGTGTGTTAGAGCCAAGATCAACTCGATACCCTCCAGTCTCTTCTCCTTTACAATCAGCTCACTCAGCGTACACCAACTCACAATATCTGCGTCTTTTTCGTCTGGGTCGAAGCATACCATACGCAGTGGCGTCGTCTGCGAAGGCTGGCGAGCTGTCATATTATTAGCAATTCGTTGGAATATTGCTTCCAAGCCCGATGATAGTTGCACCATGTGATCCATTGTGCTGCTGGTTGTATTCGAAGTTTCCAGTGGGGGCGGATCCGAAACTTCTGATATAGGCGCAGGAGCCGACATTGTCCAAAATAACAACACTTGATTTAGTTGAACTAATTTTATTCTTCACACAATAACGATTTACTTATGATATTTAAATTAAACAATGATTACTAGTATGACCAGTACAACATGTGCGCCGGGCAACCGTCGTCGAGCAAAAAGGTCCTCTATCAGGACATGATTTGCCTTTATAGTATTTCGGTGGTGGGAGGTGTTTACGAGGTTGCTTGCTGCACCTGGTGTTTACGATGTAATTCGATGCACCTGTTGTTTATGACTTTGCTTGTCGCACTGCACCTGGTGTTTACGATGTAATTCGATGCACCTGTTGTTTATGAGTTTGCTTGTCGCACATGTTGTTGACGAGGTTAGCCGGCACCTGTTGTTTACAGATAACGGGCGCGGCGCCGTCATACATGTTTCCTTTTGGTAGTATTTATAACGGTTTTTTTTTTATTTTTATGATTTTGTTATTTTCGAAGAATCCGTTTTTTAGTAAATTAATTCCAAGCAAAATACAAGAAAATTTGAACATTTATATCCTATTACAAGCTTATCCCGCGAACGTCATTTTGGCAAAAATAAGCAACAATAAATATTGAATATATGTTCGTAAAATTAATTTTAAAACATCTGAAAAACTAGACGATCGTCAAATATTCATTCATCAAATATAATACGAGTATATGCCTAAATTAAATTACTGTTGTACGTACTGTAACACTCGTATTGTTTTTACAAAATTAGCCAAATCAGTGTAGCCGTTCTCGAATTTTATCGTAACTGACGCTGAACTTTTTTTTAGGTCCACGGTGATATTACAGAATTACCTACGGTTTCCACGCAGCAAAATAATTTTGCTTTGGTGGTACAATCGATCTATTACATTATTTTTTATTGGTTTCATTGTTTCGAATTTTAGTTGCTCTTTTTATTTCACATAAGTACACAAAGTTTTTTTTAAAACAGAAATATTGAATTCCGTGTCACTTTCAGTTAATGTCACGGAATTTGGGATTCCGGCAACGGGTATCTTTATATATTTTTTATATCTTTTGGGATGCAATATAAGATGGATTCTAATGTCCTTTTTTGTCATCTGAAGTTAGAGAGTAATTACAAAACCTGTATTCGAAATAAATAAATATATTATTTTAATACATAAATGTAAACATTACTAACCTTTGCTCTACTCAAATTTCTAATACCAACAAATATACTTTAAATAACCACAATTATCAGCTAATGATAAGTCTGCGCAGGCAATGTAAGCACCATTGATAGTTCCACATAAAATAAACAATAGTATAGCCTTGAATAACAGCGATACATCACTATAAAGAGTTTTAATTTGCTCACTCAACGACAACATGTTTGTTTTGCAAAAGATTTCTTGAAATCCACGAAGGTTGGTGTTAAAAGTGATAGTCGCAATATGTTACTGGGCAAAGGACAAGTGATAACACTTTCCTTTGAGATTATATCTCATAGCTGCGCGATGGCTTAGTGGTAGCCGCTGTTGAAGGCCAGGGACTTTTTTACTGGTGGTAGAGCTCCAGTGACGGAGCTTGCGGGCGTAGGCACCACTGCATTGCATTGGCACAATTGCTGCTAAATGGTAGTGTTCAGCACTATCGTGTTCCGGTCAGGTGGTAATTTACGGCCCCTTAATTTCCGGCACAGAGGCATGACACCTTAGGCCTCAGGAGTGATAACGCATCTGCATTTTTACCTTGGTCTTCGTGTGGGTGTCTATAGGCTGCAGTCGTTACTTAACATCAATGTGAACTGCACGCTTGTTTGCCACTTCTACGACATAAAAAAAGGGGTCCTGAATCGGATTCGGATCGAATTCAGTAAGGATATTTTTCATTTGAGAAGATTGTCATAGGCGCCTTTGGTTGGTTGGATTGGGTAATGTGTTGTATTGTTTATAACTTTTGTTAACTGAGACTGCCTTAGGTAGTCTAGTGGTAGTTGATTGGGGACCTGGATAAGATTTCCGGGTCGAAATGTTTAAATATTTCTGTTCACTCTTCTTCTCTTCTCTTGAATGCATGCATTTACCTCTGCCTAGCCCTTCGGGATTACAGGCGTGAAGTTAAGTTTTTTTTTTACCCATCGATGCATTTCTTTCATGTTTCATCACAGTGTATGAAAACGAGATCATCTTACTTTAAACTGCCTCAGTGGCGTAGTGGTAGCAGGCCACTACTACTATGCTGGGGGTCCTGGGTTCGATTCCCGGGTCGGGGCTATCAGAGATAACGCTTTAAAATCCTTTATCTCTGGTTCTATTGGGATGTTCAATTTTCTGGAGTTCCCAGTAGGTACCTCGGAGTTTGGTAATGAGCCCGGAGATGACAACAGGCTCGCCACCTGTTACATGGGTCAAAAACATAACCGGCGAATCGTGGGTGTTTGCATGTATGCTTGAATGCTTGCATTTACCTCTGCCTACCCCTTCGGGGATTACAGGCGTGAAGTTATGTTATATTATATGTAATAATTTGTTAAAGTACCAGTTAAGTAACAAAATGAGTTGCATCATTTGCAAATTGTCAAAGGGCATAACTAAGCCTGGGTTGCACCAAGATATTTGTTAAAGCTATTGTACCATTTCACATCCTTCTCTCACTTAAAGAAATCTGTTAAGTTAGAGAAGGATGTGAAGTGTTACAATAAAGGAGACGGCGAACGCCCATACTAGGTCCGGCCCACCTGAAAGGTTGGCGGACCAGAATGGTCATATTGTTAAAATACTCTTAAAATTATGCCCTTTACAAAGAATAAAGAGAAGAAACCATAATCGACGGGAACCCAAAGATATTTGAGGTTATGTTGTTAAGCATGTAATAGGTATAATACTCATGTAGGTACAATACCTATGTATGTTCCAAGAAGCTTGAACAGTGAGAATACTTATTCGAACTGATATCCCTATTAGCGTGGTCCCACATTTTCATTAAATAAAATCCAGGTCGTAGATATAATACAAAAACACTAAAAAGTAACTAAAATGCTATCTGTATTTACGGAGCACAAGTGCAGAAACGATTATCAAAAACAAAAATCATAGCTGTCAAAAACTAGGGATACCAATTTCGAATCAATTTAATCGAATATGTGTTTATGGTTTACAGGTAAAGTTCGATTTTTATCGATTCTTGTAAAACTGATTACTTTGAAAAATGGACGTGAAGTTACCAAAACTGAATTTAAACTAAACTATTTAACGTCATAACTATGATATGTGTATTTACGATTTAAGGTCCAACGGGCAGGATTTTTCAAAGATTTCATGTATTGCTCTGAATCGATTCCAGAGTATTTACGATTCAAATCGATTTATAAGTATTTTTTTTGTCAATAACTGGCATCCCTTTTAAATATGGCGGTAGGACATTTTTTATCGTTGAACTTCTTTTTTTGTTATATTTCATATCCCATCGGTTTCGGATCTCCCGTAATCATATGTATAATGAAAAAAAAAAGATATTTATTTTAATATAGCTTTCATTCCTGTCCGCGGTATGTTTGTGGGCCGAATTTCGCCAATCTCCTTTTACATTAACAAATATCTTGGTGCAACCCAGGCTTAAACTGTTAAACGTAACCGGTGGAGCTGGGCTGATTAATGTTAATCTCAATTTTCTGACAGATTGTGATGGGAATCTATTAAAACTGGTAATTTTAACTATGATAAAAATACACTGGCACTTCGCAGTCATTGATAAAATTAATGTTACTGTCTCTCGTCAGCACGGAGTCCAATTTGAACCCCGGACCATTGTCAGGCTTGCGCGGGGACATCGGGACTCCAACACGTAGAGGCCCTTTTGAGAATTTTGATCTACTTTGTAATGGGTTATGATCGGCGGGACCTCTCTATGACTGCATCAATAGTTCATACAGACACAGACAGACCCCGCAGAGTATATGGGACTATTGTATGATAAGTGATTCGCCAAACTTTAAGAAGACTTTAAGAAGAAAATAAGCTCCATACAAAATTGTAGTTTCAAAATCTCTTGAGTCCCTGCTAAGCGCGGTAAGTGCAGCTCAGAGTTATATTTATTAAAATTTCTGAACAGTGTTTATCTAGGAATTATATTTGTAATGGGAATGCAAGTGATATTTAAATGTAAATTAAAAAAAAAATCGCATTAAAATATAAAAGCGGAAAAATTAAAATTGGTCGATGAAAAAATATACCTACATAATAATATAATTTCCTTAAATACGATATGAATATTTGTTTCTTTCTGCTCCCACGTGGCCATTGCTCCTTAATTACTGAAGTCTTTTTCTTATCTCTTATATTTAATTTTCCGTAGAAGCAAATGTGTTTTAAAATGTGGCAAACAAGTTTGCAGTTGACATTGATGGTACGTCGTAGTAATCGTAGTAATACCTACTGAAGCCTGTAGACATGTCATTGTGTTATTGCAGAAAATACATAAATCTTACAGGTATTTCATAAAATCATTTATTTTGGTACGTACCTATATATATATATATATATATATATATATATATATATATATATATACAGGGTTATTTGTAACTAGCGCATAATTCTTAAAGGGAGGCATTGGCTCATCAAGACCAACACTTTTATAATACAACTTTTTCTAATATTTTTTTTTACCATACAAAAAATAATAAATAGAATTTGCAGTTCTAATACTTCTTAACTTCACGTTACGTAAACAGCTGATTTCTGTACCTATGTAAAAATATACCTATGAAACGTAGTGCTAACAATTGATAGAAGTCCCATTTGAAACGATTTTATTTCTTATCGTGTGATGTACTGCGTTTTGGCAAGTCATAGAACAAAAATTGTTAGTCTTAACGTACCTAACTCACCTTTGACGATTTATGCGTTAGATATCGATTTTACATAATATTTAGGCTGAGTTCCATCACTTTACTTTAGCGATAACAAACTTGTTAAGGTACCGGTTAAGTAAAAACAAAATAGCACAACCCTCTATATACTTCACATAAAATGTCTTTCTACCGAAAGAGCCACTGTAGTGATTCAAATATAAAAGCTTTCTATGCAGTATCGTTTACTTTTTTGTAGAACTAATAGGTACCAACATTTTTGATGAACATTATGTTCGTCTATACCGAACCGTTTAGTCAGCGCACGCCGGTAAAGCATCACATCTTGCCCAATTTCCGCTGACTTTATATACTTACATAATAATATGCCATTATTATTCTCTGAAATTTTCGGTTAATCATAATCTCATCTCTAATATACTTGCTGCTAAATGGTAGTGTTCAGCACTATCGTGTTCCGGTCAGGTGGTAATGTACGGCCCTGTAATTTCCGGCAAAGAGGCATAACACCTCAGGCCTGAGTAGTGGTAACGCATCTGCATTTTGACCTCGGTCTTAGTGTGGGTGTCTATAGGCTGCAGTCATTACTTAACATCAATGTGAACTGCATGCTTGTTTGCCACTTCCATAACATAAAAAAATATATAGCCTACAGTACTCCCGAATAGTGTAATTTTCTGATTGTAAAAGAGTTTTCATGATCGGTTCAATATCGCCTACTAAGATTATCCCCTATAAAAATCAAACAATCAATGTTACAAACTTTACTTACCTCTTTATAATAGAAGTACTTAAAGATTTTTTACAGACTAATTTAATATTCTCTACATATTTCAGCTATCCATATACTAAATGGTGAAATAAAATTTAAATCTAAACAGACAAGACCTCAAACATAAAATGCTAATAGCAAGTACAAGACACTTCTCATATTTACGTTCATACAAGTTTGAGCGTCCATTGTACCCTGTATTTACGATTCACAAGTTTGTATAGAGGTTGACATCATGACGTCAAGACAAGACAATGAAGAAGTGTCAACCAAAGCGTTTGAAAAATGATAATGATGTACCATTACGCATTTTGGCAGCGAGCCCGAGTATCTTTCAAGCATCACAAACAATAACATTCGATGTTACAAAATCTAGAAAAGATTTCGTGTCAACTTCGATTTTACATAATATTTAGGCTGAGTTCCATCACTTTACTTTAGCGATAACAAACTTGTTAAGGTACCGGTTAAGTAAAAACAAATAAGCACAATTTGAAAATTGTTAAATAACGTCATAGCTTATAACTGTTATTACACTATAACTGTCCAAGATGAGCTACTTAAAGTTATTGTTAATGTGGTAGAGCACTGGTGGTAGAGCTCCAGTGACGGAGCTCGCGGGCGTAGGCACCACCGCATTACCTAATATACTTGCCGCTAAATGGTAGTGTTCAGCACTATCGTGTTCCGGTCAGGTGGTAATGTACGGCCCTGTAATTCCCGGCACAGAGGCATAACACCTTAGGCCTCAGGAGTGGTAACGCATCTGCATTTTGACCTTGGTCTTTGTGTGGGTGTCTATAGGCTGCAGTCATCACTTAACATCAATGTGAACTGCATGCTTGTTTGCCACTTCAATTACATTAAAAAAAAAAAATATCAATTATCTGTCAGATGTTGTTACTTCACTTTCAAGCGTAGGTACTAGTAACTTGTACTGGTGCTAGAGCTCCAGTGACGGAGCTCGCGGGCGTAGGTACCACCGCATTACTTATTCTACTTGCTGCTAAATGGTAGTGCTCAGCGCTATCGTGTTCCGTTCAGGTGGTAATATAAGTCCCTGTAACAACATAGACCAAGCTGAAGTGGCAATGGGCACATAGCTCGGAGAACCGATAGCCGCTGGGGCAGAAAGGTTCTCGAGTGCAGACCACGTATCGGCAAGCGTAGCTTAGGACGTCCACTTGCAAGATGGACCGACGACCTAGTCAAGGCTGCACGTCGCTTCCTATATAAATACTGAATGAATTTTAATGAAACTTAACTATAACATAGCTTTATACGTCAGAATAAAACAAAGGGTACAATTTATGAAAATATTGTGTAATACTAATCCTGTGCAGTCGAAGTCGCGGGCACCAGCCAGCATCTATAATTAGACTTACTAAGTGCATCATCCATGTAAAGCCATGATTTTTTTGTTAGATGGTAGAGTTTTCTACGATTTTGTTGGCGACCTGAATACAGTTGTCTTCTGTTCAAAATCGCTGATGACCAAATTCCAATCATAAGCCCCTATGACAAAAACCATTAATTTCAACATCTACCTCAGTAATTTTCTCAAAAGTTGAGAGACCACCAGCCGACGTCATTAAAAAGCAATGAAAACGACTATATAATTTACATCAAATATAATTATTTTCTGATTGTAGATTTGAAATAAGGATTAAGATGAAACTGTTGCAAGTTTAACAAAAAACTGCATTTTGTTTTTGCCTACTTTGTCAAATTGGGATGGTATACTCATATTAACATTAGTTGATTGTTATAAAGGACGAGATTCTTACATTAATTAGCAAAACGATATCTTATTTCAGAGGTCACATTTTTTTATGTAAGGTAGGTGGCAAACAAGAATGCAGCTCACTTAAGTGATAACTGCAGCTTAGAGACATCTACACAAAAAGCAGAGGTCAAAAATGCAAATGCGTTGCTACTCCTGAGACTTTCGTTTCTGTTATTACGGGACCACATTTTAAAATGTGTAGTGATACAATTGCCAATGATCATAATGACTGTACACTTGACTGAGACACAGATGATACACGAGACTGTGTATGTAGATACATCAATTAAGACATTATAATGCAACTTTTTGTAATCGTATAAAATGGCCACGTGCATATCTTGACCTGCTACTGAAAGTACTTGTTAACTCAACTAGTTAAATGATAAGTTTCTATGTAATCAATGTCTCTGGAGATACAAAATTAGTGTTAGGAAAGGCAGCACATCGTGTGTATTTATTGCTGAGTTAATAATCTATTATTACTGTTAATATCCCATCGTATTCATTATTCTTTGGTATCCATTAATAGAAAAATTTCTTCATATTTTTTTGAGGAGAAGCAATAAACGTGAGCAAACTTAATGAGTGGTTTTCTGTATAATGTTTTTTTTTAAACCTAAGGATATATTAAACTCGTTATTGATTACTTAGAAACATGTTTTATGTGTATCTTTATATTTTTTTATGAATTCAAATCCCCTTATTCATAAAGTAATGCTAATTACTCTTTTGTCTTTTTTAATCCTACATATATTATAAAGCAACTGACAAGGACAAAACATATTACAGCTAATATAAATCTAATGTACGTTAATACCTTACCCTTTATCTTTCCCTTGGTCAGAGAATATTATGTATGCCTTGGTTATGGCATCACGCGTGGAAATACGAAATGTAAGCAACAAAAACCGACAAAAAATATAACACACAATGAACAAAATATATGCGGAAAGTATGACGTGCATAAGCTACTTGCTGTTTTAATAGCTTTATTTAACTTCCGCGTACCTTACGCAAATTGCGCTCTGCTCCTCCACGCATTCTTGGAACTGCTTGAACGTCAAGCATCAAGCTTAAATCAACTTAGATTTACATGATTCCCTCAGTTCTGTTAGATATTACGTAATCTATCTCAGAACTCTTCATTCGTGTTCTAAAGTCGTGCAGGAATATTAAGTTATAATCAAGTCTCAAAAATGTTTATTATCCCATAACGAGTTAATAAAACCAACCTTTACGATGTATATTTAGCAACACCATTAATTTTACTAAGTTTTAAATTTAACGATGTCGAATGATGTATGTTAAATTCTATATATTTTATTCATGATTCTAACGTGATTCTGGCAGAAAAGTTCTAGAATCAAAAACTTATAAAATCGTAATAATATTGTGCAACATGTTTGCAGAATTCTTGTGCAAACCCCATTATATAATAAAACTATATCTTAAGCAGATACAGGTAGGGGTCATCCCCTTGATTTCATACATACAAACGTGTACCTATGTATGAAGAGATTGATGAATGTAGAAGAGTCTGTCATCAGTAGAAGAATCCGTCCGTCATCAGTCCGTAGATACATACTTACCTACTATTATGTTTAGGTATTTTTTTTATTTTATGGAAGTGGCAAACAAGTATGCAGTTCACATTGATGTTAAGTGATGACTGCAGCTTATAGACACCCACAAAAAGACCAAGGTCGAAATGCAGATGCGTTACCACTCCTGAGGCCTAAGGTGATATATCTCTGTCCCGGAAATTAGAGGGACATTACCACCTGACCGGAATACGATAGTGCTGAACACTACCATTTAGCGGCAAGTATATATAAGTATATGAAAATACGTGGAATATACAAACAATGCACTATGAAGTAGAGAAAGAAAAACACGTAAGCGAAGAGAAATGTTCGAAAATATGATTGTATTTTGGAAGACCAAATATGAACAAAAAACTGTATAAGAAACGATGAATAAATTTCACGCATCGGAAGTAACAAGGTTATGAATCAATTCATAATCGTGCCAATATCACAGTTACGTGATGCAATACATGTTTTAACAGTAATGGTGAAAATTCTTAATTTAAGGTAATCAGTTCGAACCGGCTCAACTCGGCAAACCGCATTTTTGTAAGCAAAAAATCTGATGAATCGACTACATCTTCATGGTGTTCCAATATCTTATTCAAATATTGCCATATATTTCGCTTCTAAGTAGAATACATTTTGATTATAAAACTAAAATACGAGAAAAATCTGTTCTGATCGGTGTAAATACGGTGTTTTCATTCAGAAAATGAAAAATATGTTAAACTTCGATTCTTCTTTTTCCAATGAGAGAGATTAATTATTATAAATTATTTGGTAACCACTCCGTACAATCATACAAGTATAATAAATGTATCATATCGCAGTAGCGCACGCATGGTCAGAAAACTATTAAAAGAAGGATAGATTCTTCAATTAGTCGGTAACGGTGTGGGAAGAGAATCATTACGGTCAATTTGTTTTGTAGACTGGGGCAGAGGTGAAAAGAGCGTTCTACTAGTTCTAAAGTGTTCTATTCTATTGATAATTATGATAACGATTATGTATCTATACTACACTATTGTATTTTTCACCATGACTAATAAACCATGAACTAGAGATAGAATTCCACTGGGCCCTGTCATCTTATAGAAATAATTTTAATGCTTTACAAATCAAATCATTAATAAAATAGTTTGTTTAGTATTTGATAACATTCAACCCCTACACGAACTACCCTTGAATGTAAAAAAGCACAACTAGAATTATATTTCAAGAAGGAAAGCAGACATAGTCTTTTTGTTTCAATATACTCATATTCAGACAGACGGTCCATTTTTATAGTTCTGGAAATCAGAATTTTCATAGAAACTTTAGGTATGCAAAATATTTCTGTGCCTCCTGTGACAAATGATGTAACTCGAGTCGTATCCCTTTTTAACCGAGTTCAAAAAACGAGAAGGTTCTCAATTCGGCCGGTATATTTTTATTTTTTTTATGTATGTACGTGAATTTCGCCGAGATTTCTGGACCGATTTACGTAATTCTTCTTTTGTTCGATGCGGAATAGTTTCGAATTGGTCTCATAAAAGTTTGATTCAGATAGGCCCATTAGTTTTTATTTTATGAGCATTTTTTTACTTACTTTCACCTCAGAATAGAGGAATAAGAATAGACGGCGAGTTGTCATGCAGTACGTTGAATCCACTGACGTCCTAGATAGTCCTAATGCGCATGACAACAAGATGACAACAAGTAACAATGACACCTTTACTCATCGACGACACAACCCAGCATATTAACTCCTTCGTGGATAAATTTTTTTCATTGATTTCGTATAGTCGAGTAATAATTTTGTGTCGACACACCTAAACAATTTAAATTAGGTATCTAATTGTCCCGAAGCTAAAAGTTAATCTAATTGACAATGCAGCAATAAACTGAAAAGTATTAAATAAATATAACTACGTTAAGAAAAACCGACTTCAAAACTGAAAAGTAAAAATTAATAAAGATTTAATTGTAATTATATACTACCTACTATTTATATGTGCTATTTACTAATAGATTTGAAGTCGGTGTCAAACTTCACGCCTGTAATCCCCGAAGGGGTAGGCAGAGGTAAATGCATGAATTCAAGCATACATGCAAACACCCACGATTCGCCGGTTACGTTTTGTTCAGTGCGAGCAAATTAATAAATTTGCTCGTATTCATATTTAAGTGATTAAAATTATTTGTTTAAGGTTTGGCACCGACTTCAAACCTATTAGTAAATAGCACATATAAATAATAGGTAGTATATAATTACAATTAAATCTTTATTATTTTTTACTTTTCAGTTTTGAAGTCGGTTTTTCTTAACGTAGTTATATTTATGTGGCTTTTAATTCACGTCTTTCTATCTACTATAGTTTCGAATTATTTAGTGTCAAAGTGATATAACTCAAAAAACAGATATATGCCACCATAGATTTATTATCTACTTTGTTAGATTATAAATCTATGTATGCCACTAAATAGCGAAAATTAACAGAAAAATCTGCAAAGACGCCTCTGCATAGTTTCACTATTGCAAAACTTCCAATATCACATAAGCTTTCCCCTGATATAATGCTCGAATCCAGGGTCATCACTAATCCATCGCAATGGCGTCTTTGTAACATCACGCCTGTGTATTCTATATGTAGGGGGGGCACACACGATTCGTCAGTAATTTTGTGTCTGATGTAATAATTGCGAATCTATTCATTATCATAATTTCACCCCACAGCTGAACAAATGCCTAAGCAACAAATGGGCACTTATTCTGTCAATGTGAACTGCTGGTATGACTTTCAAGAAAACAGATAAAGAAAACTATAAATGTCATTAACCCCAACACCTATGAACTTCGAAAAACAAGGCATAGTAACCAAAAATATGTGATAACATCTTTCTTATTAATAACCAAATACTTGGTGTGCTTGAAAGGTCAATGTAAACCACTTCAGAGACGGCTGTGGCAACTGTATGTTTGTTTAGCAACACGAATATTTATGCGATATAATATAACAAACATTCAGAATTAAAGTACTGTATTTTTAGTGATGGTAAAGTGCCAGTGCAGGAGCTCGAAGTCGTATGCACCACCGCATTACCTAATCTATGTGTCGCCCAATGTTAGTATGTATGTATGTACCTTCACTCTATGCTCTACACTCTCTGCCTACCCCGTTAGGGACCTGGCCCCTAACTGGGTAGGCAGAGAGTGTAGAGCGCCAGATATCCCGGTTCTGACAAACCTCTCATGCCTCGTCTACCATCATCGTTCTCTTCATACATGCACGCCGATTCCTAAGACTTTTGACCCCACCATCAGACAGAATCGCAAATGTTAGTGTTCAGCACTATCGTGTTGCGGTTAGATGGTAATGTAGTGCCCTGTTATAACAAATACACAGACATAACAACTCAGGTCTCACACCTCTGGTTTTTGTGTAGATGTCTATAAAGGCTGCAGTCAACACTTAATTAACATCAATGTGAGCTGCTTGCTTGGTTGCCACATCTCTTGCATTAAAAAAAAATACGTTTTTATTTTTCGTTATTAACTAACTTATCCCCATGTTGGGTGTAAGTACAGCGTTTCCCATTATCATATATTATCATATTTACTGGTGGTAGAGCTCCAGTGACGGAACTCGCGGGCGTAGGCACCACCGTATTACCTAATATACTTGCCGCTAAATGGTAGTGTTTATTCAGCACTATCGTGTCCGTGTCCGGTCAGGTGGTAATGTACGGCCCTGTAATTTCCGGCACAGAGGCAAAACACCTTAGGCCTCAGGAGTGGTAACGCATCTGCATTTTGACCTTGGTCTTTTTGTGGGTGTCTATAGGCTGCAGTCATCACTTAACATCAATGTGAACTGCAAGCTTGTTTGCCACTTCCGTAACATAAAAAAATCACCCTCAGTGTTTACCGGAGGTAGTTCCTTAGGTCCCTACCTAAAATATATATATTTTTTTTTTTTTTTTAATTTTTACTCTTTTTGTTTAAATATATTTTATATCCATGGATTCAATGGTTGAAAGCACCAATCCCAGGAACTACTGGACTAATTTGAAAATTATTTTAGAGTAAGATAGTCCATTTATCGAGGAATTAGGCGCGATATAGCCTAATTCCTCGATAAATGGACTATCTATATGGTGACATTTCATATAGAACGATTTAGATGAAATGTCACGTTATTCTTGTAAGAATAATGTTGCATTTCATAAAGAACGATTTAGATGAAATGTCACATTATTCTTGTAAAGAAGCGATATAATCTGTGATATAGGTAGTCTAGCAGCTAATATTAATTGCACACGTACGAAGCCGGGGCTATAGGGATAAAATACACGGCGTAAAGATTTCATGCTTGTATTCAAATTACAAAGGAAGTTGCCTATTATTCTATCATTTTAAAATAATATCGTTGTACACGAAATGAGGCAAGACTGGACAATGACCTGAAACAGTTCTCGTACAGTGCCATGGAGTATGACTTGTTGAAAAAAAAAATGCTTATAATTAAGGCCGGTATTTCGCATTGAATAAATTACTTTTGCTTTGATAACAGGAATTAATTGGATATTTTTCAATGATTCCAAAGTTTATTCTGTCATTATTTTTCTTAATTACTTTTATAATTTGAGTATTGAAACTATACGAGTACATTGGACAAATCTTACAATGGAGATTACTGCCAATAAATATACTGTGCATAATCACATTTTTTTTTTATTATTCGTGTGTAAAATGTTACTGGCGGTAGAGCTCCAGTGATGGGCATTGGCACCACCGCATTGCCTATTTTCGGGGCATTATCCGTATAATAATAATAATAATGATGGCGACCCTTGAAACGTCCCACTGCTGAGCACGAGTCTCTCCCCTTCTTGGGAGGAGGCCTGGAGCTTACTCCACCACGCTGCTCCAATGCGGGTTGGTGGAGATAAGGGTTAGTAGCCAACCCGTTCTCGGATGTTTTCAAACCGCCCATTAGGCCTCCGATAAGGTTTAACGACTGGTTTCTATGGATAGCAACCGGGACTGACGGCTTAACGTGCCCTCCGAAGCACGGGGAAACACGCATTTTAATTTGTTTGCCACTAGCGGTCACCCATCACACATCCGACCGCGACGGTATCGCTTAACCGAGTAGATCGCTTCCGATCTACACCAGCCGCGGGGCCATGCGCGGTTCAGTATCCATATATGTAATTTAACCTAAGTATGTTTTTAATATCATCTAATTATTGTTTTCTTTATTTACAGGTAAGCCCGGAGCACATTACCAAAAATGTGTTTGTTCAATCGTCACAAATTAACAGCTGTAAGTTGGAACATGTTTTTATATTTGGTTTTAATGATTGTCCACCGCTTTAACCTCGAATCTTAATATTTGATGCTATGCGATAGTAATACTATGTATATTTTATTTTTTTGCCGTGATAGTGGCACATAAGCATAAAGTTCACATTGATGGTAAGACGAGCCATTTGGTATAGCGGTGTGTGACGACCGTTTGAAGCGAGGCCAAGTGTGAGACGGACTCGCGCACGAAGGGTTCCATACCATCATTTATAAAAGAAAATCACGTTTGTTATATTCAAGTTTCTTAAACCTTTAACAAAAGGTAAAAAACCTCAACAAGAGTAAAAACTTGCCCCCCCCCCTTTAATATTAACTTTTTATTTTATTATTAATTTAAAAGGTAATATACAACTAATTATTATGTGAAAATTTTAAGCGTCTACCTGCTGCCGTTATTTTAATATTGAACAAAAATACGAAAAAAACACGTTTATTGTATGGGGATCCCCCTTAGTAATTTTTTTTTAATTATTTTTAGTGTTTATTGTTATAGCAAAACCAAAAATACATAATTTGTGATAATTTCAGCTTTCTGGCTATCACGGTTCATGTGATACAGCGTTTCGACAAACAGACAGACAGTGGAGGCTTAGTATCTAAATGGTCCCGTGTATGGTAACCTTTTAGTTAAATATATAGGTAAATTTCGTAACGTAAACGTAACTGCACGCCTGTTATCCCCGAAGGGGTAGGCAGAGGTAAATGCATGCATTCAAGCATACATGCAAACACCCACGTCTCGCCGGTTACGGTAGTTAAATTATTCAACAGTTATAGGAAATCCTGTTTTAAAACAAACATAATCATGAAGTGTATAATTTATTTATAAATAATATAAATACGCATTATTGTAAATAGTGTTATCGGCCGTTACTTGAGTTTAGATACACAGACATTCTTGCTTATCCTGCGTAGATATTTATTTATGAAATAGTTTTAGAGTCGATGATCTGACTACTCAATTGGTTCAAGCATAGAGCACCACGGACCACCGGCGGACTGGAGGGGAGTAGCCATAGCGTTTATTACCGATGCAAAACAGTCTGCTGTCATTTTTTGCGGGTGGAAATGCGTGCGACACACACGTACACTACAAAAATCGACTATTACTACGAAACTCACACCTTGATTTTAACAAAATACAGAAACAATTTCACGCACACATTTAAACATCTAGGTGACAGGTATTGGCCCATTTGGGCTTGTACTTTGACAGAGAAGTAAGCCTGCATACGGCTACTCCCCTCCGGCTCTATGGGTTTATGCAATAAATATTATAAGTACAGTACCAAACAATAAATATCATCGAGCCTACGAAAGAGACAATCGGCTAGTTTCGACGTCGTAGAGCGTTATCTCTGCTGCACACTGTCTACTGATGTGCAATATTTCTTGTTAGATACTGTATTGGTTTTATAAGGGACTAGCAGCCCGCCCCGACTTCGCCCGTCCTGCTCCGCTCCTATTAGTCTTAGCGTCATTCGTTCGATTTATAGCCTTCCTCGATAAATGGGCTATCTAACACTGAAATAGTTTTTCAAATCGGACCAGTAGTTCCCGAGATATAAGTGCTTATGGATTATTTCCAATGTTCAAATGTAACTCTCTTATTAGTTTGAATACATGATTTAGTTACGTTATCGATTTTAAACGTCTTACTAACTACAGGTTCCTTTATTATACATATTATGGCCCCTTATTAACTATCACAGAGACATAACAACTAAGCTTCCAGGGGTGGCAACGCATCTGCATTTAGACCTCTGGTTTTTGTGCGGGTGTCTATAAGCTGCAGTCATTACTAAACATCCATGTGAACTGCATGTTTGTTTGCCATCTTCGTGACACAAAAATAAAAAAGGATAATTTCACGAATTATTGCGATGGACACAAATACCTATGGTAGGCTTTACAGATCAGTGAAATTAATGCCAATACAAAATCCAGATCACACCTTATGGTGCTTAACCTAAAGCCTAAAGATCATACTAAACGTTAAGACACCCTAAAACACATATAACACCATATGGCACATTTTATAGTCTTCCTTTCCTTATCAATTCATTAGTAAGAAAATTTAATTAAGTAAATTAATTTATAAATAACTACACGTGTTAAGAGCATGTTAGGTACTTAAACATAAATTATATTATTATCCTTAAAAGAAGTTAACTTCCTAAACATATATCCATGCAAACCTATATATATTATTATATTTACTGGTGGTAGAGCTCCAGTGACGGAGCTCTAGGGCGTAGGCACCACCGCATTACCTAATATACTTGCCGCTAAATGGTAGTATTCAGCACTATTGTGTTCCGATCAGGTGGTAATGTACGGCCCTGTAATTTCCGGCACAGAGGCATAAAACCTTACGCCTCAGGAGTGGTCACGCATCCGCATTTCGACTTTGGTCTTTGTGTGGGTGTCTATAGGCTGCAGTCATCACTTAACATCAATGTGAACTGCATGCTTGTTTGCCACGTCCATTACATAAAAAATATATATGTATATACAAAACTATATACGTTTATACATTACGTTAATCTAACTAAACCCATTACTTAGACATACATACATTACAAAATAATCTTGTAATCACTGTGATTTTAGTCTTAATTTGAAAGATACTGAAACAAATCACACCAAATAGTAATACAATATTTTATCACGACAGTTTACCATATCATTATTTAGGGTATGGCCACTTAGCCTACTGGGCTTGGCAAAATGGATGGCCAATTCGGCGAAAAGCACACCAATGTTAGAAGGTCGTGTCATTGTGACGGGTCGATTCGAATCATAAGCGAAAGCGACTTATCACAATTAAAAAGTTTAAAATGACTTAAAATAAAAAAAAAATATGACACATTATAAATATATTTTATTTTAAAGTAAAATGGAAAGAAAAAATTGACTTCAGGCGAGACTCGAACTCGCGGCCTACTGGGAATCTAGTCCAGCCGCTCTTCCAATTGAGCTACTGAAGTCCTGCCCAATTTGTCAAATCTTTCCTTCACATTTGTTGCATTGCTTTATGGTAGCAGCAGCGCCATCTATTGCCAACTATGCTAGTTAGGCAACCGATATAATAGACTTTGCAGTTTATTGAATATCGTAAAGAAGTCGCTTTTACCCTTAATAATTGTTTTATATTATAAATATTACAAAAATATGAAATAAATCCATGTTTAAGCATTGGCAAATAAAATTGTTGCACTCAATCATGTTTGTTGTTGTACTTGACGTTATTGTTTTTGGTATTAGGTATGTTGTCATCACGGTCAATGCGAATTGATCTTTAATAACGTCCATTTCTTGATGTTAATAAGTACGACAAATATTCTTTGTTGCTGAATAAACTTTTTTTTCCAACCCGGAGATAGGACTTGAAATTTGAGGCCTCTCAATATTGGCTTACCTCCTACTATGACTTATTACTAAACAAAGGAAGCAGTATTTATAAATGTTTTTTTTATTCGTTCCGATGCTTGCAATACTAATTTTGAGCAATATTTTATATCCTGTCGTAGCAAGCAGTAAAATGCTAAACTATAAAGCAATTAGCGACAAAAGTACTTCATGTAGGATTATCAACATTTATATTTCTTAGAAACAAAGATGAATTTGAATACGCATTACACATAGCTTCATCAATCTTGATGAGATTTATAGTTGTAACTTAACAATTATTGAATGTGATTGAACATTTTATTCATTATGGTAGCAATGAACTTGCTTATGTTGATTTATTGTTGTTTCCGAGTATTTGTTTTATTAATATGTAACTTGTTGTTATTCAATAGAATTAAAATAGTTATCATGTAAGTGTTAGCAAATAAAAAGAAATGAGATTAACAAACAAACATTAGCTGTTACTGAAAGTCTAAACTTTCTCCATATTGTAAATTGTATGACATTGAATTAAAAAACGTTAAATTTTAATTATTTATAAATTAAGTGTATGAGTTCTATTTAAAATGAAATTTTTACTCAGTCTATTAATTTCTACAAATTGATTTTTTCAAATAGACTACATTATATAAAATGATTTACTACCAGACTTCCTAATCTCATGGTCTCATCAGTTCATGACTTGTGCCACAGAAAATTCTAGGTTTGGCCACTAACAGCTTTCGTGTAATGCAAGCTATTTTTCTTTGTAGTACATTTTATTTTACTTTCACCCGTTATAGCTTGTTTTATATTATACAGTTTATCAGATTATAGCGTTGGACTGAACTCTTTGGTATACCTATCGCAAGTTATTTAATACTTAGAACTTACATTTACTTAAATTTTAACATTAATGTATCAACTATGAAATCCAATTCTGAAATTTCAATTAGAAGTTAACGAATCTAAACTGGAAAATATTTAAGTTTTATAAAGTGAAAGTAATATTAGTGAAAATAAAATTTATTTTTTAACCTGATTAAACATTTTCCTGTTCAAAAACTTTTGAACTCATCTGCTGAGGAATTTACTATATCTGTTGATATTTTATTAGGTAGAATTAAAGGTACCTATAGTACGAGTATAACGCAATATGGGTAAGCTGGTGGTTGAATTGATGAGAGGTCTAACAGTTCTGCATGTTTAAATTCACATAAAAATGAGTACAATGTGGGAATTTCTAGAGTACCTACCTAAAGCCTAAAGATCATACTAAACGTTAAGACACCCTAAAACACATATAACACCATATGGCACATTTTATAGTCTTCCTTTCCTTATCAATTCATTAGTAAGAAAATTTAATTAAGTAAATTAATTTATAAATAACTACACGTGTTAAGAGCATGTTAGGTACTTAAACATAAATTATATTATTATCCTTAAAAGAAGTTAACTTCCTAAACATATATCCATGCAAACCTATATATATTATTATATTTACTGGTGGTAGAGCTCCAGTGACGGAGCTCTAGGGCGTAGGCACCACCGCATTACCTAATATACTTGCCGCTAAATGGTAGTATTCAGCACTATTGTGTTCCGATCAGGTGGTAATGTACGGCCCTGTAATTTCCGGCACAGAGGCATAAAACCTTACGCCTCAGGAGTGGTCACGCATCCGCATTTCGACTTTGGTCTTTGTGTGGGTGTCTATAGGCTGCAGTCATCACTTAACATCAATGTGAACTGCATGCTTGTTTGCCACGTCCATTACATAAAAAATATATATGTATATACAAAACTATATACGTTTATACATTACGTTAATCTAACTAAACCCATTACTTAGACATACATACATTACAAAATAATCTTGTAATCACTGTGATTTTAGTCTTAATTTGAAAGATACTGAAACAAATCACACCAAATAGTAATACAATATTTTATCACGACAGTTTACCATATCATTATTTAGGGTATGGCCACTTAGCCTACTGGGCTTGGCAAAATGGATGGCCAATTCGGCGAAAAGCACACCAATGTTAGAAGGTCGTGTCATTGTGACGGGTCGATTCGAATCATAAGCGAAAGCGACTTATCACAATTAAAAAGTTTAAAATGACTTAAAATAAAAAAAAAATATGACACATTATAAATATATTTTATTTTAAAGTAAAATGGAAAGAAAAAATTGACTTCAGGCGAGACTCGAACTCGCGGCCTACTGGGAATCTAGTCCAGCCGCTCTTCCAATTGAGCTACTGAAGTCCTGCCCAATTTGTCAAATCTTTCCTTCACATTTGTTGCATTGCTTTATGGTAGCAGCAGCGCCATCTATTGCCAACTATGCTAGTTAGGCAACCGATATAATAGACTTTGCAGTTTATTGAATATCGTAAAGAAGTCGCTTTTACCCTTAATAATTGTTTTATATTATAAATATTACAAAAATATGAAATAAATCCATGTTTAAGCATTGGCAAATAAAATTGTTGCACTCAATCATGTTTGTTGTTGTACTTGACGTTATTGTTTTTGGTATTAGGTATGTTGTCATCACGGTCAATGCGAATTGATCTTTAATAACGTCCATTTCTTGATGTTAATAAGTACGACAAATATTCTTTGTTGCTGAATAAACTTTTTTTTCCAACCCGGAGATAGGACTTGAAATTTGAGGCCTCTCAATATTGGCTTACCTCCTACTATGACTTATTACTAAACAAAGGAAGCAGTATTTATAAATGTTTTTTTTATTCGTTCCGATGCTTGCAATACTAATTTTGAGCAATATTTTATATCCTGTCGTAGCAAGCAGTAAAATGCTAAACTATAAAGCAATTAGCGACAAAAGTACTTCATGTAGGATTATCAACATTTATATTCCTTAGAAACAAAGATGAATTTGAATACGCATTACACATAGCTTCATCAATCTTGATGAGATTTATAGTTGTAACTTAACAATTATTGAATGTGATTGAACATTTTATTCATTATGGTAGCAATGAACTTGCTTATGTTGATTTATTGTTGTTTCCGAGTATTTGTTTTATTAATATGTAACTTGTTGTTATTCAATAGAATTAAAATAGTTATCATGTAAGTGTTAGCAAATAAAAAGAAATGAGATTAACAAACAAACATTAGCTGTTACTGAAAGTCTAAACTTTCTCCATATTGTAAATTGTATGACATTGAATTAAAAAACGTTAAATTTTAATTATTTATAAATTAAGTGTATGAGTTCTATTTAAAATGAAATTTTTACTCAGTCTATTAATTTCTACAAATTGATTTTTTCAAATAGACTACATTATATAAAATGATTTACTACCAGACTTCCTAATCTCATGGTCTCATCAGTTCATGACTTGTGCCACAGAAAATTCTAGGTTTGGCCACTAACAGCTTTCGTGTAATGCAAGCTATTTTTCTTTGTAGTACATTTTATTTTACTTTCACCCGTTATAGCTTGTTTTATATTATACAGTTTATCAGATTATAGCGTTGGACTGAACTCTTTGGTATACCTATCGCAAGTTATTTAATACTTAGAACTTACATTTACTTAAATTTTAACATTAATGTATCAACTATGAAATCCAATTCTGAAATTTCAATTAGAAGTTAACGAATCTAAACTGGAAAATATTTAAGTTTTATAAAGTGAAAGTAATATTAGTGAAAATAAAATTTATTTTTTAACCTGATTAAACATTTTCCTGTTCAAAAACTTTTGAACTCATCTGCTGAGGAATTTACTATATCTGTTGATATTTTATTAGGTAGAATTAAAGGTACCTATAGTACGAGTATAACGCAATATGGGTAAGCTGGTGGTTGAATTGATGAGAGGTCTAACAGTTCTGCATGTTTAAATTCACATAAAAATGAGTACAATGTGGGAATTTCTAGAGTACCTACCTACAGGTTGTTTTCCGTTTCACAAAATATATCAAAGTGCATTTATCTACCAGGAATATGTTACTTCGATATTGTCGATAAGTAACACCTACGAAACCATAAGTTTATCCGCAATACATGTTTACATGTCCATTAAATTGCAATTTTATTCATGCATATAACTAACTTCCTCATACATTATCTCGTTTATGTTGCAAATAAATCATTCACGTTCAACCAAAGACAACGGACATATTAAACGTCACTGATTAGATTGAAGGATTGAAATGGTATTAATGTATAAACACAGATCGATCGGTGCCTTGGACGAATTAAAGGTTAGACTTTATTGTACACTTAGCACTCAAATGCACTTGAGATAAAGCCTGAAGAGGAAATACAGTGCAATAAACAGAAGCATACATATTTATTGATGGATACTGTGGTGCGTAAAATCAAATTCCTATGCCTCGCAATTTTTTCCTCGTAATGAGGGTAATTTTAACGCAGCTCTAGAGCGGAGGCCTATGGTAATTATCACCCAATTATCTACCTTATGGTAATCGCTGTGTGTTCCCGCCAGATAGGCGTTCACAGTTCCGTTATTTTCAGCACAGAGCATTACAGTTTAAGCCTCAGGATTGCAGGATTGTCCACGCATTCGTAATTCAATTGGTATTTACCTACCAATGTTTTAAATGGCTGCTAGAGTTGGATTTTAAAACGGTAAGATTTAAGAGGTACCTAATGCTCCAGACTTTTAAAAAAAATAAAGCATTTTATCAGAATTTAAATACCAGTGTAAAATAATAGATTTCCATGAAACCATTTAAATTTGCAAGAATTACGTTGATTATACGTTAAATTATTCAGTCTTGTTTAATCATCTTTCTATTCGTGAAACATCGATTTGAATGTAAATTGCTAATGCTCGCTATGCTTAGTTCATTTCTTACTAATATGCATATCTTCTAATAAAAGTTATTTTACGAATATGATGAAAATGTTAACGATTTCGCATGAGTCACGCTCTTGTAGCACGCTCATTCGTCTTTTTCATACCATTACCATTATTTTTTTAATTTTTCGAGCACTCATTAACATGACTTGCGTATATAATTAATATATTTTATATATAGTTGGACTTAAGTCGTTTTAATTGCATAGTTATTACTCGACTAAACTTTTTGTTACAAATTTTATCTAATGTAATACGTGAAGCGAAAATATCGACTATATAACCTTATGTAATATATCTCTGATATATATTATATCGTGTACGGAAAACTGTTAGTATTTGTATAGTTTAACATTTATATAGGAAATAAGAAAAGGAGTGCAGGAAAAATATTAAGTACCGTGACATCGTACGCGTGCTTTTTAGTTCAAGCCGTGATTTAAATTACGGGGCCATACAAAGCTAGCCGAATAATGATAGCCATTTTTTTATTTATTTAATGCTAGTGGTAAACAAGCATGCAATTCACATTGATGTTAAGTGATTACTGCAGCCTATGGAACGCAGATGCATTACCACTCCTGGAGGCCTAAGGTGTGATGACTGTGTGCCTGCAATTCGAGGTCGTACATCACCACTTGACCGGAACACGATAGTGCTGAACACTACCATTTAGCGGCAAGTATATCTGGTAATGCGGTGGTGCCCCACGAGCTCCATCAGTAGAACTCTATCACCAGTACGAAAACAAAAAAAAAATTAATTAAATTATTTAAATACTTGTCATTCTAAGAGTAGGTACCTATATCTCTTTGACAAAAGATGTTCTGTGACGTTCGAAACTTATAAAGACGAACTGATGAAACTTGGATTATGATATACCTATAATGAGAACAAGATTAAATCTTTTTCTATGGGAGTTACCGATCCATGAGTTTTTTAGTGAGTTGCTCACGTTATTACCTCACATGTTCATTATAATATTGATGCAAAAAACCGTAGACGTACGAGCATATTAAACTTTAGATTGGAACATAAATTTCACGTAAGTATAACTGCAAATTAGAACTATTTTTAAACTGTTGAAGTACCTACGCAAAGATTACTTTATAAAATTTTTTGGTTCCGCAACCAAACGGTGAAAATATAATGTTAAACTAAGTTCTTCTCTTATAATTAAATCTATAATATAAAAATAAGTCGGGTTTTCCTTCCTGACGCTATAACTTTAGAACGCTCGAACCGATTTCCACGGTTTTGCATTCGTTGGAAAGGTCTCGGGCTCCATGAGGTTTATAGCAAAGAAAATTCAGGATTATAAAACGACATCAACGCGGGCGAAGCCGCGGGCAACAGCTAGTTCCTAATAATTTTCCACCGATTGAAATGACTGGGTTTTTTGAACCCTATAGGAAGATGGGCTTAGTAGGTACCCCTGCATGACGCCGAATGGGATTAGGTATTGTAGGTTGTTTTGAAGTTACGATTCTAAACGTAGGTATCAAAATGTTTTCATTGTTTTTATCTAAAGAATACTTTAGACAAAAAATTGCCAGTGACGTAAAGCTGATCCCAAATAAGTTGAAACAGTTTTCTTCAGATATAAAATAGCTTTGTCTGAAAAAAAACTTTGGGGTCCAATGTTTAAAAAAATCTTCTTCAGTGCTTTAACTATAACAATTCATTGTTAAATTCAAGTTTACAGTTCGTATGTAATGTTTTTTAGATAATTTTACATGCTACGAACCTGTTGATATTTATCTAGCCCATTTAAAAATATTGAAATAGGCTATGCAAAATATAAAAAATCGGACAAGTGCGAGTTTCGTCAATATATATTTTCGAAAATATTACAGATTTTAAATGCAGGGACATAGTGGTTACGGTAGTACCAGCAGGGGGGAGGGTTATATTATTAAGAATTTTCGATTTAATTTGAATACTCAAACTTCTTATATGTTTTCCAGTAATCTATAGGCAAAGAACTATTTTCCATTTTTTTTTTCAAAATTTTAAGTTCAGTAGTTTCGGAGATAGGGGGTAGGAATAATCAATTTTCGTCGTTTTTCTTATTTAAGAAGAATTTGTTTATGCAAAAATTATAAAAAAAATATATCTGAGATGCTGACAACAACCTCTTTCGTTTGATATTTTTTTAATTTTCTGATTTACCCTCCGAAAGTGGTCCCCCTGTTTAAATTTTATTATTTTACTTGACGTGTTCATCTTTGGGTCACCAATTTACATATATTCATCAAATTTCAACTCAATCGGTCGAGTAGTTTCGGAGCAAATTGGCTGTGACAGACGGACAGACAGACAGACAGACAGACAGACGCACGAGTGATCCTATAAGGGTTCCTTTTTTCCTTTTAAGGTTCGGAACCCTAAAAATAACGACATCGCAACCACAGACACGAAGGGTTGCAAATAATTGAAGGGTGTTTCAACCCCTCCAGACAGAAGGGAACTGTCAATAGAAAATATAAAGTCTCGTTAAAATGGAGCCGCCTTTTAACGCTATTATTTACCTATGTTTTGTGACTGGCTGTCATAGAGCAACACGGGCTACCGGTCGCGGCGGACCAGAGGGGAGTAGCCATATGCAGGCTTTCCCCTCTGTCAAAGTACAAGACCAAATGGTCCTATGCCTGTCGCCCAGATATTTAAATGTGTGCGTGAAATTGTTTATGTATTTTGTTAGAGTCAAGGTGTGAGCGGCCCGCGTTCCGCGCTTTGTGCCCAATGACTTAGTGGTGGGAACACGATTGCTATCTATCGATAACAACCGGGACCGACGGCTTAACATCCCCTTCATAGCACGGAAACGCGCATTAAATATAGATTAATCTAATTGGTAAAATTGTTTGGAAGTGATGCGCTTACAAACGTTTTGGTTATTCTTTTTTATTTATATTAAACCAGCTGTTGACCGCGACTCCGCCCGCGTGTGAGTTCCTTCGTCCGCGTGAGAATTTATGATTGTTCATTATATACCTAGACGAAGTTGTGGGCGCAGCATAGAAATAGAAATAGAAATAGAAATAGAAAATATTTTTATTTCGAATAGATCTTTACAGATACTTTCAAAACGTCAATAAATCATAAACTACCTAGAGCGAATAACCATTACATATAGTAAAAGCAAAATCATATATTAATAGTAAATTAAAAATTAAAATTTAAACTATTTGGTTAAAACATAATAATCATAAAATTTTTCAATTCCTTCAATGATAATAAATGAAGAAAAAGAAAAACTTATTCGTCAAGATCAATGTTATTCACTTAGCAGAGTTCCAAGTGCAGTCACTACTGAGAAGAACTCCGCTACCCAACAAACTCAGTAAGAGCTCTTTTAAATGAGAGCTTAAATCTAGTACAGATTATCGTGAAAAATCAAATAATGTCAACGTCCATAGCATAGATGCAAATAAACTGCTATCTACTAAATGTGATGTAGCCCCTGCAAACCAGAACAGACCAGTCCCCACCAACAGCACCCGTTCACGAGTATGACGCATGTGACAGCCATTGCCCTCCTCAACCATTTTAGAGGGAAGTGAGCAACCCGCCACACGACGCCGCCAAAGGCAAAGACATTTAAGCGTGCATGACTGTTCCGGATATGCATACGGCAAAATAAAAGATGGAATAAAAGATGCATAAAAGTAGATGCATATATAAAAGCAGTATAAAAGTAGCCTAAGTTACTCCTTATTACATAAGCTATCTGCCAGTGCCCATCAAAATCAGTAAAGCCGGAACAATTAGCGGGAGCAAACAGACAAACAGACAGACAAAAATTGTAAAAAATATTGTTTTGGTTTATGTACCAAGCATACAAACATATGTTAGTAAAAAACGGTTATTTTTATATTACAAACAGACACTCCAATTTTATTTATTTATAGGTATAGATATACATATATTTCTATCTTAAAAACCAGTTCGATCTAACACTTTTACACTACTCAATGTATATCAAAACGTCTCAATTGTCTACTTATCACACGGTATCTGATATCAAGAACAATTCAAGACTACAGCAAGGTCACAAGGATTTAATTGCATAAAGCTAGCAAGCAAATACCTACTTTATTGCATTGTATTAAGATGAAATCGTATTTAACATACCATTAAATATAAGTAATTAATTTATAGCATGACTCCTCGCGGTGATTATGAAAATGATTTATGAAAAAAAATATTTAAAGAATAACTTACCGAGTGTTACTCAGAAATTGTTAGAGAAACGGCATTTATTTTTAAAACAAACGGGGGTTCATCTTATTGCTATTTGGATTCATTTTACAAAATGCCATTGTGAGATAAGATGACATTTTGTAGAATTGGGACGACCCGGTTAGTCCAGCGGTGTGAAATGACCGTTTGATTCGAAGGGTCGCGGGTTCGATCCCCGCACTGGGACAAATGTTTGTATGACCTGCAGATATTTGTTTCGGGTCTGGGTGTTTGTGCATTGTGTTGTATGTGTACAACGGCACCCACGACACAGGTTTATACCTACTGTGGGGCTGTGAGTATAAGCGTATTTTATTATTATTATTTATTATTAAGCTATTGCATAGCTTCTACCGAGGGCCTTGAGCACGGGGACCGAATCCAGAAATTCCGTAACGAAAAAACCTCACGCGCCCCACTCCGACGGGCACGGAGGTGTGGCTTGAAGGCCGTGCATTGTCAAACGTCGTTTCTTTTCGGCAGTCTTCGTCACGGTGTTTGTGTGCGTACAACTAGACGTATTGTACGACTCTACGAAGCTCGCACGAATCGAGACAAGCTGCTCGGAAATCGGACGAATACATAAGCAGCTGTTTATATGTATTGTAAAATAATAAAAATATTTCAAACAATATTAACTTTTTTATTTAAAAAAAGAAAAAAAAAATTCTTATCGGTCACCACGCTTAAAAAGTGTAACTTGAATTAATATCAAAGAAAAAAAGAAATACTGCATAAATAAATAATGATAATTGCATAAGTTGATATAAAATGCTATGCAATAGCTTTACCGCGGCAGTCCCCGAGTGCCACACGTCGATTTTAATTTTGATACTTCTCTCTCTCTCTCTCTCTCTCTCTCTGTATGGAGGTAGAAGGAAAACAGAACCGTTATACGATAATTCGTGTTACTATATTTAGGAATGTCATAGACAATTTACTTTTAAACTATTTTTTCTATTATTCAGCGGTTGCACTTGGGCCGAATGTGCTCGCTGACTACTAACACCGACACCGACGCTATTCAAATTAAAAACTGTATCAAGCTAACGAGTGAGCTGTGGATGATGAATGCATATTTTTAGTTTTGCCTACCCCTTTCGTGAATACCGGTACGAAGCTTAAAAATAAAAAAATAGATATAAAATCCCTAGGTAATATTATTGAGTACGTTTTACGAAGCTCACGTTTCGTAGACTAACTTCGTAGCATAGCAAAGTGAGTACTACGACTACAATGACTACGACACATGAGTTAAGAAGAGGTCGCTTATTATTCAGAGAGAGTAAAAAGTTTAAAAAATAAAAAATTAGATATAAAATCCCTAGGTAAAATTTTTGACTACGTTTTACGTAGCTCACGTGTCGTAGACTAACTTCGTAGCATAGCAAAGTGAGTACGACGACTACGATGACTACGAAGAAGAGGACGCATAATATTCAGAGTAGACGGAACATTGTTCACTAAGTTTAGTTTTTTTTTTTAATGGATGCCGACCCAATCTTACTATATTATAAGATCCTGTAATTAAGCAATTATTAAGTACGTGTCGAAGGTTTAAACTTTGACGGTAGACTTCGTTGTAGATATCTATGAATTGATTTTTTTAACAGAGTTCAAAAAACGAGAAGGTTCTCAATTTGGCCGGTATATATATTTTTTTCAATTATCATCGGCTTAATCTGCATGAAAGTTTGCTGCTGAATTTAATTCAATATAGATTACCACTAAGCTACCGAAGTGCCTACTTAAAACAAAATATATTTCGGTAGCTTAGTGGTAAAGTTTTCTTTCCGTTTTTTCTTTAATTTCTAAAGTTCACTCACATGTGTTATTGAGAAAAATAAATATTACAAATATAGAATCTCTTAAATTTACTAAAGCAAACATTTCATGGGGGATAAAGAACTGTAGGTCTTTTACTACTTGTCATTTTTTATGTAGGTAAATATACGTCTCAAGGTCAAAATATATGAGTTTAGATGCATCAAAACAATTAACCTAAACCCATTAGTGGGACGTGTAGAAAAATATTTACCGAAACAAAAATATTGAAGAAACAACAAAAAACAAATAACGTACAGTCAACAACAACTTAACGTTTATTTAAAAAATTTTAAATTATATATTTATATAATATATATATATATATATATATATTATTATAATATATATATATATATATATATTTTAAAGATTTTTTTTATGTTACTGAAGTGGTAAACATACGTGCAGTTCACATTGATGTTAAATGATGACTGCAGCCTATAGACACCCACATAAAGACCAAGGTCATAATTCAGATGCGTTACCACTCCTAAGGCCTAAGGTCCTAAGGTGTTATGCCTCTGTGCCGGAAATTACAGAGCCGTACATAACCACCTCTACCACCAGTAGATTTATAGTTTAGGAGTTATAGTAATACTGTGGTGTGGTTGTATGTTTTACATAACTGTGTGAGGGACCCTGCACCCTGTTCAGTATCTCCACCAAATCTAAAATTTCCTTAAAAGGCCCCAACCCTTAGGGCTTCCGCCACGAGCTTGCCTCGCATCCAAATCGTCACAGTTTTGGATGGGAGCTTTGATTGGGTTCACTTTACATCCTCTCCGAGTATTTGACATTCTTGAGTAATTTTTCACCTTCATTATTGAAAGAATCAAATGTTTTTGAAAAGGGCGCGGTATCAAAAAGGCATGCAGCTCACATTGATTTTAAGTGATGACTGCATCCTATACCTAATAATACATTTCATTATTTTACTGATGGTAGAGTTGCAATAATAATAATATGATCTGCTCGTAGGACTAGGACTATGTTTGAACGTAAATATACGTTATATTATTTTGTTGCCTGAGATCATTTACCTCTTGACAGAAATAACTGCTTGATATATTAGACACTAGCTGTGCCCGCGACTTCGTCTGCGTGACAATTTGTGATTGTTCAGTACCTACCCGGTATATGAGTAGATTTTATTATCTTATTGCTTAAAGAGAATCCCACGATATTTTTTGTCAGTCATCAGTTTCAAGTAGGTACCTAGAAATACTTAATTAATAATTTTATCATATAAACACTAAATTTCTTTGATCAATGCGTAGGAATATAAAAATAGTGACAACTAATGAAGTATAAACTAATTATGCTAGTTTCAATTAAATATTCTAGGAACATTGTATCAAATTAGCTATAGACCTGTAGAAAAAATCATAATCTACTTTTAATTATTTATTACTTACTCACATCTACACCTATAATGTATACACAAATAAATAAAATTGGAGTGTCTGTGTGTATTATAAAAATAACACCTTTTTACTAAGTTCATATATATGTTATTATGTACACTGGGTACATATGCCAAAACAAGATGTTTTACACTGTCTGTCTGTCTGTTTGTTCTGGCTAATCTAGGCAACGGCTGGACCGATTTTGACGAGACTTTCACGGGCAGATAGCTCATAATATGGAATAACCTTTCTTTATGAATTATAATGATATTATACTAGAGCTGTTCCCATAACTTCGTCCACGTCCAATAATTATGTTAAATTCTACGCAGACGAAGTCGCGGGCACAGCTTGCATTATAATAAATGTCGTTGACTCCCACGAACGTTGGAAATATAACGAGAAATGTTTATCCGTAACATTTTATTTTATCCATCATAATTAAAGAACATATAATAGAAATGTATAAAAAGGTAGGTATATAGTTTTGGTGAGAATAGTTAGCTTGAATATTCAAATTCACTCCAATGATTTAATGAATTTAATGATATGTATCTTTCAATGATACTAGTTTTTGTGCGTAGTGTTCTTGGTAAAGAAGTTCAAATGCCACTGGTAGTAACCTATTATATTAATTTTCTATGAGCTGATTGTCTATCGATTTGCTAGAAAGAATTAAACCTCGCTGTCCACTTTTTTTGAGACGAAGCTGGTAAATAAGCATGCAGTTGAGATTGATGTTAAGTGATAACTGCAGCCTACACAAAAATCCAGAGGTCCAAATGCAGATGCTTTGCCACCCCTGAGAACTTACTTGTTATGTCTCTGTGGTAGGTAGTTATTACGGGGCCATACATTAGATAGATGAGGCACGGGTGGTGTGTCAGGACTGGGATATCTGGCGCTCCACACTCTCTGCCTACCCCGTTAGGGACCTGGCGTGAAGATACATCCATACATATATAGTTCGAAAGCTATTTAGATCAATACAGTATTAACCCTTATCAAATTAAATACTTGTAGTATAATGATAGCTATTTTAAACATTACATGGATTTTATAAGAAAACTAGCTGTTGCTCGCAGCTTCGCCCTCGTGGATGTCGTTTTATAAATATTTTTTCCTGAATTTATTATATGCTATAAACCTCTCGGAGCCCGAGACCTTTCCAACGAATGCAAAACCGTGGAAATCGGTTCGTGCATTCTGGAGTTATAGCGTCAGGAAGGAAAACCCGACTTATTTATAAAATATAGATTTGAAACAAGTACAGCATATAGGTAAACAAAATTAATACCTTAGGACTACTCGCAAAACAAATTCAAACGCGTTGCTTGGTTACTTCGATGATGGTACGTACTCCCTTGATATTTTTTTACTGTATCAGAGCGACATTTGCCGAGTCAGCTAGTATAGATTAAAGTAGATTATTTCTGTGATGCGTATATCTTCGAACTCTTTTTCTTCGATTTTACAACTTAAATAGGTACTTATGGTATTATTCTGAATGCAAACCTCGGGAAAATCGTTAGAAACAAAAACCGTTGAAAGAAACAAAAGTAGGTAGGTACTTACGTAATACTTTTTAATCAAGAATCTGGTTGATTTGCCTTTTTATTAATTTTATTAGCTATGTATCAATATTTTTTAATAAAAATGTCTGGTGTATGTACTCGTTTTTTTTTTATATGTAATGGAAGTTGTAAACAAGCATGCAGTTCACATTGATGTAAAGTGATGACTGCAGCCTATAGACACCCACACAAAGACCAAGGTCAAAATTCAGATGCGTTACCACTCCTGAGGCTTCAGGTGTTATGCCTCTGTGCCGGAAATTACAGGGCCGTACATTACCACCTGACCGGAACACGATAGTGCTGAACACTACCATTTAGCGGCAAGTATATTAGGTAATGCGGTGGTGCCTACGCCCGCGAGCTCCGTCACTAGAGCTCTATTACCACTTAAAGAATATTCTTTCCTTTTAAGGTTAAAATTAGTTTTTTCATCATTGACATTGATCTATTTGGTTTTATTTTTATAGAATAACATAATGAACCCATAATCATGCAGCCGAATCACGTAGAAGAGTTAATGTGAGCATTCAAATGAACAGTCATAAGTCACATACAATTTATTACACTCTACATGTGATTTTCAAGTACCTCATGCGGTTTTCCCTCATGACTTTAAGATACAAGTGGTATCCTGGAACAGATTTCAGGTTTACCTGTTCAATATTATAATTTACGTTACAAGCGCTTTGACACAGTTTCAGTGTAAACACACTATGCCAAACCTACGCGACGGAAGTTCGGCGGCCGATTTTACGTTCCGACTTATTCGGTTGATATGACACACTATAAGTGCCGAACTTACGCGACTTCAGTTCAGTGTAATGTGTGTCGGCATAGTGTGTGAATTCAGCAATCGAACAGAACTTCAGTCGTACGCCCGACCGAAGTTACGCTGTACGCTATAACGCTGCGTAATTTCGACATAGTTTGTCGATGACGTTGTCAATAATTGAAATAGCATTATGATATAAATAATAATGACAACCCTTGATACGTCCCACTGCTGAGCACGAGTCTCTTCCCTTCTCGGGAGGAGGCCTGGAGCTTACTCCACCACGCTGCTCCAATGCGGGTTGGCGGAGATACGCGACCCTTCGAATCAAGTGGTAGCCAAACCCACGCTGGACTTATCGGGTCGTCGAGACTGTCTTAAACTACTGTTCGAGAAATTGTACCAAATCAGAACGGCTGGACCGATTTGTCTAAATTTGGTTTTGAATGGTTTTTGGAAGTCCAGAGAAGGTTTAAGAAAATATGAAAAAATTGAAGGGAAATAGTAAAAACCACAATTTCCTTTTTCCATTCAAATAGACCGTATCTATCAAACATTTGACACATTATTTCATTGTGAGGCAATACGAAGTTTGCCGGGACAGCTAGTTGTAATATATTATTTTTCGCAATAACACATGCGAAAGTTCAAGGAAGAAAAATTTGCCTTCAGGGAGGAATCAACCCTGCGACTTCAGGATAACCAGTCCAGCCACTTTACCACTAAGCTACCGAAGTTCCACTTTTTTCTTTAATTTCTCAAGTCTTTCCAGAGAGCTGGTATTTATTGCAACACCGTGTTAAATACCAATGAAATATGTCAAGTTACACTTTCCTCGCTGATTAGATAAGTGTAGATAAATCTAATCAATGCATAGTAAATTGCTATCTGTGCAATGCACGTGTATCTATTTTAAAGAGCATGTTTGTGCTTGTTTGTTATCTATACACCTAAATAACATTCAAGTGTCTATCGGCGATTCTAAAACATAGACAAAAGTTTATTAGACACGATGATTTTTAAGAGATTAGCCGTATTTGATAGCGATATTTTACATGAGTAAAGATATTTTATTTTTAAAGAAAAATGGAAAGAAAAATTTGACTTCAGGCGAGACTCGAACTCGCGACCTACTGGGAATCTAGTCCAGCCGCTCTTCCAATTGAGCTACTGAAGCCCTGCCCGATTTGTCAAATCTTTCCTTCACATCTATTGCATTGCTTTATGGTAGCAGTAGCGCCATCTATTACCAACTATGCTAGTTAGGCAACCGATATAATAGACTTTTCAGTTTATTGAATATCGTAAAGAAGTCGCTTTTACCCTTAATAATTGTTTTTATATTATTTCGCATTAACACATGCTTGTGAAATATATTTTATTTATTATTAACAATTATTAAGGGTAAAAGCGACTTCTTTACGATATTCAATAAACTGAAAAGTCTATTATATCGGTTGCCTAACTAGCATAGTTGGTAATAGATGGCGCTACTGCTACCATAAAGCAATGCAATAGATGTGAAGGAAAGATTTGACAAATCGGGCAGGGCTTCAGTAGCTCAATTGGAAGAGCGGCTGGACTAGATTCCCAGTAGGTCGCGAGTTCGAGTCTCGCCTGAAGTCAAATTTTTCTTTCCATTTTTCTTTAAAAATAAAATATATTTCACAAGCATGTGTTAATGCGAAATAATATAAAAACAATTATTAAGGGTAAAAGCGACTTCTTTACGATATTCAATAAACTGAAAAGTCTATTATATCGGTTGCCTAACTAGCATAGTTGGTAATAGATGGCGCTACTGCTACCATAAAGCAATGCAATAGATGTGAAGGAAAGATTTGACAAATCGGGCAGGGCTTCAGTAGCTCAATTGGAAGAGCGGCTGGACTAGATTCCCAGTAGGTCGCGAGTTCGAGTCTCGCCTGAAGTCAAATTTTTCTTTCCATTTTTCTTTAAAAATAAAATATATTTCACAAGCATGTGTTAATGCGAAATAATATAAAAACAATTATTAAGGGTAAAAGCGACTTCTTTACGATATTCAATAAACTGAAAAGTCTATTATATCGGTTGCCTAACTAGCATAGTTGGTAATAGATGGCGCTACTGCTACCATAAAGCAATGCAATAGATGTGAAGGAAAGATTTGACAAATCGGGCAGGGCTTCAGTAGCTCAATTGGAAGAGCGGCTGGACTAGATTCCCAGTAGGTCGCGAGTTCGAGTCTCGCCTGAAGTCAAATTTTTCTTTCCATTTTTCCTTAAAAATAAAATATATTTCACAAGCATGTGTTAATGCGAAATAATATAAAAACAATGAGTAAAGATGGTGGTGGTCAAAAATGCACAATGTTGATATACAAGTTTTTACTTCTGCCGGCACTCCCGGAGTGGCAACCCCTTGTTTTTTATCGACTAGCTATTTCGTCCTCGTATTTCTCCAAGTAATCCGATATCTATGATTCTTTTTTTTGCGCAAAGGATAGACTTTAATGTTAGTTTTATTTCACTTTTTATGACACGTGTTTACAAAGATGACCTTGTTTAGTGGCCCGCCGGCGAGCTCCCGCCGCTGACACTTTATATGAACAAACAGACAACAACAATAATTATTGATATTTAAATGATGACAGAAGCGCGCATGGCTCTGCAGCTAGTGTAGATTGCTTGCGATCATGCGATCTACTCGGTTGTGCGATACGGGCACGGTCGGGTGTGTGATGGGTGAACGCTAGTTGCAAAATTAAAAATGCGTGTTTCTGTGCTTCGGAGGGCACGTTAAACCTTGTCGGAGGCCTTATGTACGGTTTAAAAACACTCGACAACGGGTTGGCAATCTTCACCAACCCACATTGGAGCAGCGTGGTGGAGTAAGCTCCAGGCCTCCCCCCAAAAAGGGGAGAGACTCGTGCCCAACAGTGGGACGTTTCAAGGGTTGCCATTATTAAATAATTACAGCTTCAAGATACAGAATATTGTATAAGTTACAATATTCAAAGTATTTTGATTTAACTAAGAGAATGAATCAATTTTATTCCCACATGGGCACTTGGAATGATGCATGGTATTATACTCAGTATAAATTAAAATCGTATGGTCTAGTCCACTCTTAATAATGAGATAGATTAGGTGTATCCGTAGACGCGATCGTTTCTTTATTATAATAACAGTCTTCTTGCTGATTTTTTGTGATTATAAGATTTAATTAAAACGGGTACGAGGATAAATAAATAATTATAGGAAGTGGAAGATAATTATAGCTTTAAGTATTTACGTTAGATTAGATAAAGATTAATGTTTTTTGCATAAATCTATTTTTCTCCAATTACTTTTTTTTAAACATTTGGTATAAGGGAAAACTAAGTGGCTAGTGGCGTCTCGATCTCTGAACTATTTTCAGAGATCGAGACGCCCCTGATTTTTTTCCTAATGCTACAACTCAACCACTTTGTAATTTCGTTACTCGAAATTGAATTCAGTTTTTTAGTGTTCTCAACATTTACATACCTATAAATCGGGAATTATACCTACGGTACCAACATTCGTGATTAAAGTTGAGTTACATTTACATAATTATAGTAACTATATGTGAATACCCGGCAAAGATCCAAAGTGTAAAATCGGAAAAACAGACCTACCAGGTTTATTGATTTTTAAGCTGGCACTGCTGCTGCAACTGCGGTGGTCCTGAAACAGCGCTAATATAGTACCCTTCCACAGGACTTTATATTTGTGCTTTTCGGGGTCGAAACTCTTGGTCCATGGGGCCCCAGTGCTCGGCTCTTATTCAAAGAGATCGCGAAACGGCTGGTCGACACTTCCCGTGACCAGAGGGCTGGCCAATTTTTAGGTCAAAGAATCAGCATTGCCATCCAACGAGGCAATGCTGCCAGCCTTCTGGGTACCATAACACAGGAAGGCAGTGATGCGGAATTTTTAGATGCATGTTGTTTTTAGTTTAGTTTTAACTTTATATTATGTGAATATTATTTAGGTTTTAAGTATATTTTAATGATTTTTTTTTATTATGTAGATTAATTTAGTTATTTGTCTGTTTAATATTGCATACTTAAGGATTTCATTGTAAATATTATATCATATTTTATTTTTAAAGAAAAATGAAAAGAAAAATTTGACTTCAGGCGAGACTCGAACTCGCGATCTACTGGGAATCTAGTCCAGCCGCTCTTCCAATTGAGCTACTGAAGCCCTGCCCGATTTGTCAAATCTTTCCTTCACATCTATTGCATTGCTTTTATGGTAGCAGCAGCGCCATCTATTACCAACTATGCTAGTTAGGCAACCGATATAATAGACTTTTCAGTTTATTGAATATCGTAAAGAAGTCGCTTTTACCCTTAATAATTGTTTTTATATTATTTCGCATTAACACATGCTTGTGAAATATATTTTATTTTTAAAGAAAAATGGAAAAACTATTATTATCATTATTTTTAAGGTTGAGTATTTTCACTTATAATATTTACTATGTTCGGCTAAAAGAAGACGGACGCATTTATGATCACATGTTCGTCTTATGCATTTACGATCCGGGTAACGTAGGACTCGTTACCCTGATGCGAGTTTAACATTTTTTTACCCATCACAAAAGGTGCAAAGAAATATACACGACGCATTGATAACCTCGTATATTTTGTTTTTCGTCGGTTGAAAATTTCAACGACTATTTTAATAAAATGCTTATTAATGCAAATGAGCGGTAACATCTCTATGATTCTGATAAAGTTTTTCGAATTGTGGTACTAATTAAATGAGAGCTGATAAACCAGTTTTCGATTACGTAATGAGTGATATAATCATTATTATTAATTACATATTATGCAATGATTGAAACAGGAAATCAAAAGGAAACAGTCTGTGACACAAAATCGATTGCCGTCCTTGAAGTAAAAACTGGACCGGTTTTGATGGTTTTATGTCTGTTACTCATAATATATATGAGTGATTAAACGCATACACATATTATGTATGGTGGATAAAAAACGTATCACTTGTATACAACATATAATATACTTTAAAATATACTAAGTAGTTAGATCCATTGATACACTGCTACTAGTGGTAAAACATGAGTAGTCTTTAACGAGGTAATTATACTCCATTTAGATAAACTTGGAACAAATGGTAAACAAACATCCCTCGGTCACAAAATACGATATTCTAGAAGAATTACACACTGCAATTGATTGAGGACACTCGTTTATAACACATTATTATATTACACATTGATTTCCATTAAAAAACAGTGCAAATTCACTTAGTAAATTACATTAATTTACAATTTTCGTAATTACGACGCAACACAACTTTCCACAGATTATACAGACTATGTTCGAGTTTGACGTTCAGTTATAGGGACGGGATTAAATGAACTAAACAAGGATAGAGAACGGAAAGTTATCCGATGTAACTGATGATTACAAAATTTAAATTTTTTGCAGGATTTAAAAAATATTCGTCGATTAAAATACAGGTAATACATTAAAATATTTCAAAAGTAAGTATACGATTTTTTGATGGATGTATATCATTCACTGGCGATCAATATCTTTCATATTCAAATACTCATTCTAAGGACCTAGATCACTAAATGATTCACATCACAATTTTTTTCGGTACGCCAGATTTGTTTACCCTTTGTGCCAAGTTTATTTGAATGGGGTATAGATGCCGATAGCCCGATAGTACGTAGTATTATTACAAATTCTCTGCTGATAGTGTCTACTCTGCTGTCGCGTCTGCGAGTGCTATCCTTTTTTTACCAGTGTATAATGTGTTACGCATATTCACTCTTGGGGAAAGGGGCGGGTTATGTGGGACTCGGGGGAAAGCACCCGACTACCCAGTAAAAGCCCCGGGTGTTCCGACTCGTCCACTAGTAGTGGCCGGGTCACGGGAACGCTATCCCACACATCCGCCATCCCACCGGCGGCTGCTCGTTTTCGAGCCCTCCACGGAGTCTTTCGGCTCCAAGCAACGCTTAGTGAGGAACTGCACGCCAAACCAGAAAATTGATATACCCAATAGAACCAGAGACAAGATTCCAAAGTGTCTTTAAGGATTGCACTGCATTCCATATTCGTTTCCTGACAAATTACGTAAATGTAAATATTAAATGGTGTTGGAACGTGATGACCCCACCGCCCACTAGTGGAAGAAGTTTCTTCTACTGGAAGAGAATTCTTCCACCAGTGCAGTCAGACAACCAAACAATGTCAGTCAAACCAATCCCAATGTAGCGGCGGTAGTAAGTGCAATAACGCAAGATGGACAGCAGCGTGGTGGAAGAGCTCCAGTGACGGAGCTCGCGGGCGTAGACACCACCGCATTACAATATATTTGCCGCTAAATGGTAGTGTTCAGCACAATCTTGTTCCGGTCAGGTGATAAGGTATGGCCTTGTAATTTCCGGCACAGAGGCATAACACCTTAAGCCTCAGGAGTGGTAACGCATCTGCATTTTCACCTTGGTCTTTGTGTGGGTGTCTATAGGCTGCAGTCATCACTTATCATCAATGTGAACTGCATGCTTGTTTGCCACTTCCATAACATAAAAAAAGCGTTCTGTGATAAAACTACCGCCACTGCGGTCGCCAATCCGCATGCCAAGCGTGGCAATTATGGCATTTCTCCCTTATGGGGAGGCTTTGGTGCAGCAGTAGACATCTTTCGACTGATAATATATATTATGATGAAATATTAAGTGGTGCAAAATCAAAATATTGCTATGGTCTTGTACGAGTATGTGGAAGAAAATGTTATATAATTAATCACACGTTTTCTAAGAAGACAAGGATTATCTTACAAATTACTCAATGATCCGACATTGATAAATTAGCTATGTGTATGAAAAGATGTAGTTAAACATATTTTGTTGTTTTTTTCCTAAAATAACTACGCGTGACAACAATGATTTATTTTATTAAACACGTCCTCACTTAATTGAAGTCAACAACGGATGTTTATTTGGAAGTTCTGGTAAACTGACGTCTGTGACTTTGAGGCATTGAGGCCTGTCCGACTGGTCCAAGATAAATCTTATCCGTGACGTATGATACTGGTTGCAAAGCTGTAATTGCAACACTACGTTATTTATCTACCGGTAATTTTTAATGAAGCGCGCATGGCACAGCGGCTGGTGTAGATCGTAAGCGATCTGCTCGGTTAAGCACTACGGGCGCGGTCGGGTAGTGTGATGGGTGACCGCAAGTGACAAATTAAATGCGCGTTTCCGTGCTTCGGAGGGCACGTTAAGCCGTCGGTCCCGGTTGCTATCGATAGATAGCAGTCGTTAAACCTTGTCGGAGGCCTTATGGGCGGTTTGAAAACATCTGACAGCGGGTTGGCCACTAACCCACCCACCTCCACCAATCCGCATTGGAGCAGCGTGGTGGAGTAAGCTCCAGGCCTCCCCCCAAAAAGGGGAGAGACTCGTGCCCAGCAGTGGGACGTATAATGGGTTGCCATTATTATTATTATTATTATTAATTTTTAATAGTATCTAGTAGTAACACACGTCCGGATTTGTTACGGAGCGGACAGCGGATTCGGTACTCTCTGAACCAAATCTGGCCGCGTGTAGAGGAGTTCGGCGGACATAATTATTATGAATCAAGTGCGATGCGGTCCGCTCGCGCGCATTTGGTAGGCGTATTCGGTCTATCCACAGACTAATCAGCCGTCCTTCTTTAGTCGATGGGTCTGCCGTACAGAATCCGGACGTATGTTTCGTCCTTTGTGTTTCATTCCAGTTGTACCATTTCCATCCATCTGTCTATCTGCAGCTAAGCTCAGAGACTCTAAGGTCTGGTTGCACTAAACATATTGTTAAAGTTATGGCTTTTGTTAAAGGAGATGTTGCGACCTCGGCTCTGGTACGTACAGTACCTGAAAAAATGGGTAAATTAAAGAAGAATCCGAAAAAAATACAATTAATTTATTCAAGAATATATTTTAGAGTTACAACCACATTTTCTTCAAACGATTTTATCATTTTCATTAAGGTTATTAGTGGCATTTGTCAAAATGACATCGCCCGCCATGTTGGTTTTGAGTTGCAATTCTAACTGCAAATAATGTTTTGTAACTGTAAACAAAGCTAAATAAGTGAATATATGCAGTAAAAAACGTTTTTATATTGATTTTGCCTGTTAATGATATTGTGTACAATACATGGCCGGAGGTCCATACATTTTGCAACATCTCCTTTATCAATAATAGTTGATTGACTATTAACGGTTACTGTAGAATGCGTTGCACTAACGTATTTTGACAGACTGTAGCCATATAAAACAAACCATTTACCACCCCTAAGGCTATATAACTGAAGAAGAAATTAATGAAACAAATATTATAAACAATAAAGATATTCAGTGTTATAAAGTAGAAAAATACAATTATTATTGATTGTAAAATAGTACAATCAATAATAATTGTTGTTTTCTTCTATTTTGCGCAATAACACATGCGAATGAACTTTAGAAATTAAAGAAGAAACGGAAAGAAAAATTTTTCCACTAGGCTACCGAAGTAAAGCAGCTGGACTGGTTATCCTGAGGTCGCAGGTTCGATTCCTGCCCGAAGTCAAATTTTTCTTTCAGTTTTTTCTTTCATTTCTTATTATTGTTATTGAAATAATTGCAAATAAGTTGTTTTGCCGCAGTTATTACGGGACCCTTAATTACCATCTAACCGGAACACGATAATACTAAACACTATCATTTGGCGGCAGATAGAATAAGTTATGAAGTTTAGCGCCCTCAAGCTCTGACACTGGAACTCTAGCAGTATTAGAATATAAACTTGAAATGAGTTGGTAACCCTATTTTTTTTTTCTTAAAAAATCAATGAACCATTATCGGCAACCCTACCCAAAGCATCAATGATTCGCTCCCGTCAATAACAAGCCACCGCCATTGAACCCGTCCTAAAACAATGGCCGACCTCAAGCCAGCGACGCTCTATTTGGCGGCTCGAGACAGCGGCATGAATATGAAGTGGCAATATTGACCTCTGTCACGAATTTCCGTTGCGTTGAATCATTATTTCCTGGATCTGGTTTAGATGGTTTTTTTTTGGTTCAGGGCTCTAAACATGGAACCCTTATAAGATCACTGGTGCGTTTATTTGTTGGTCTATATGTTTGTTACAGCCAATTTTCTTCAAAAGTACTGGGCTGATAGAGATGAAATCTTTTTTTTTATGTAACGGAAGTGGCAAACAAGCATGCAGTTCACATTGATGTTAAGTGATGACTGCAGCCTATAGACACCCACACAAAGACCAAGCTCAAAATGTAGATACGTTACCACTCCTGAGGCCTAAGGTGTTATGCCTCTGTTCCGGAAATTACAGGGCCGTACATTATCACCTGACCGGAATACGATAGTGCTGAACACTACCATTTAGCGGCAAGTATATTAGGTAATGCGGTGGTGCCTACGCCCGCGAGCTCCGTCACTGGAGCTCTACCACCAGTAGAATAAACATGTAGGTATATCAGTGACCCAAACACAAAGACGTGTGACATAAATTAATCTATTTGAATAAAAATAAAATACCACAGTCACAGTATAGATACTGTGCCACAGTGTTTGAAAGCGCATAACTTCAAACGCGACCGCACCAAATTAAATAAAATTTAATTTCTAGAACTACGTTTTGGGGGATTATTTATAAAATATAAAAGTTATGGAAATCACACTGTGTTATTTTAATTTATCAAATAAAGCTCTTATTTTCAAACAGTCATAATTTTTTTAAGTCATTTTAAGAAACTCGAAATATGTTACTCCTTTCTTATTTCCGAAATAACATTAACCTATGATAATAAGTAATAAAGTAGAAAAAATATATGTATATGTACGAGTCCCTATGAACGCCAGTCCTCCTTACACTTGGTTTGTTTTTATTATATTGAAGTGACTTGAAGTCGTTTTTGGGAATACAACTTGAAGGATATTTTGAAGAGCTTGCTCTGAAAGGATCGAAATTTGCCAGAACTAAAATTGTACAACCGGGCATCCATATTAGTACTAATGAAGCCATATATCATAGTATGTTCTTAGGCAAAACAATCATTTTAGTTTAATATACGCGAGATAAATCCGAAAACTAAGTAATTTTAATAATCTGTATCATTTGGAAAATATGTTCATATTTTCAACTTCTTACAGGTTTTGCAGAAGATTTCTTTAGGTGATAATTTCGTTTCCATTTTCTTAGTATCATTATTTTAATACGAATGAGATGATTTCATTTTTAATGATACAATGAATTTAGTATTAATCGAGTTGATCTGTCTGAAGAAGTTACGAAGTATTAAGTTTTTGCTATTGACAATTATTATAAAGCAGGTGGCTTTGCTTTAATATATTATTTACATTCCACATACAAATGGCAAAAGTACATTAAATGTTCCATGTACGATAAAATAATAGGTGTCATTATGATGCGCTGTTTGCCAACATTATGTTATGTTAAAGTGTTATAATGGCGGTGGGTGGTTTAGTTTAGGTTCAAGGGCAACGATGTACTGTTTCTGATAATTCGGTTTGTATGTAATAGTAACATTTCAGTTTACTGAATAATTAATTGAGCATTAACACGTTAATCGTTAATGACTGTCGTCTACAGTTTCTTTAATTTTTTTTTAACAAATGTTTATAAAAACACCTTCTCACTGTTGAAGCACTATATTGGATCTGTTATATCTCAGTGATATTCTTGATTATATTCCTTCAGTTTATAAATAGACATGTATATCAATTGTTATTGCCTTTAATTTATTTTGTTTGTTTGAGACGTTTCGTAAGTGATGCTTGGCACCCTAAATGAATAAATTTTCTGATTCTGTTAGGGGACATATTGTCAATCATAATACAGGCACACCGCGGACACTCCGCCAAAATTCCATACAAACGCTTAATTTGGTCTCTATTACACAGACATCAATCAGTGACGTGTATTTACACGTGCACCTATGTGCGTAGCACGTAGAAAATACCAACCGTCGCCCATAGGAAGAGAGGTGGTTGGGTGATGCGGGGAAATCGGGCGGGACGTCGAAGTGTCCATTCTATACGTAGTATTTTATATATTCTCTGATACAGGTCCACTACACTGGGATTACGTAGCCCGAAAAAACAATTAATAAAATCATACCCTTATTATAAAAAATTACATTTTAGTTGAATAACTACACAAGATAGTTTTGTGGGAGGTAGAATTCCTATGTAGTCACTCGAGGGTGCAGTTAGACGCACCGCATTAAAATATATATGTTACTAGCTGTTGCTCGCGGCTCCGCCCGCTTGTAGGTCACTTTTCGCGTAACCTGTGGAAACTGATCAAATCAACATCAGAAAGATTATTCGGGATAAAAAGTATCCTATAATCTAAGTCAGCTAATACCCTATCTGTATAACAAATTTCATCAAAATCCGTTCTGCAGTTTCCGCGTGATTGACGGACAAACATCCAAACATCCAATCAAAGAAACTTTCACATTTATAATATCAGTGTGAAGTGTGATATTAGTGTGATAGTGTGATCTATCTGCCTGCCGCAAAATGGTTGGTGTTCAGTAGGTAGGTAGTATCGCGTTTCGATTGGATCGTAATGTGTGCCCCCGTAATAACTATCATGTTTTCAACTGCAATACTACTTGGGCCCCAGGGGTGGCAACGCATTTGCATTTTAGCCATAAGCTTCTATTTAGATAATAATAATAATAATGTATTTATTTGCTTATTACAGTTTACAATTATACAGTAAACACAGTTGTACATAAGATAGCGTTAATGCATATTTCGTCAATTTCATGTGTGTCGCAACTAGAACTTTTGCTAAGTTATGGAATAACTTGTATTAAAAGCGCTAGTCCCAACCCTTGATACAAGACACATATTGTTGCAATTATACAGACATACAATGGCGAGCGTAGACTGCGGCGATCTATGGTTTGTAAACAAAGAAAAATATGTATAAAAATAAAAATCCAGAACAAATTAATCAGAATTAAGTACTTTCTTGAGTTCCTTTTGAAAACAAAAAAAGAGTAGGTACCTAATTATACAAAAAAAAATGAAAAAGGTATAACTAAAAATAAATAGGGCTTAGCTAAATTTGAGTAAAACAATGCGTGCGTGCGTGTGTGTGTGTGTGTGTGTGTGTGTCATCATCCATAAGATTTCCATGCTACATGCATGGTAAGGCTATGGATGATATGACTGTATGCTTTTTTGCCACTATTGTTACATAATAATGGCAACCCATTATACGTCCCACTGCTGGCCACGATTCTCTCCCCTTTTTGGGAGGAGGCCTGGAGCTTACTCCACCACGCTGCTCCAATGCGGGTTGGTGGAGATAAGGGTTAGTGGCCAACCCGTTGTCGGATGTTTTCAAACCGCCTATAAGGCCTCTGACAAGGTTTAACGAATGCTATCTATCGATATCAACCGGGACCGACAGCTTAACGTGCCCTCCGAAGCACGGAAACGCGCATTTTAATTTTCCACTAGTGGTCACCATGACACACCCGACCGCGCCGGTATCGCTTAACCGAGTAGATCGCTTCCGATCTACAGCAGCCGCTGGGCCAAGAGCGCTTGAAAACAAAAAGATAAATCCGTAAAACAGGTATAATTCAATCCTCACGAACCCTAAGAACAATAAAATTATTACTTGCTGGAATAAATATGTAAGTTTTGGCAGACCGTCGCACGCGCAGGCCACAATTCAAAATCATCATATTGGATCATGACCTACAGATAACCACAGCACGTGATGTTATTAGTTGACGGCTTCTTATGGAATCGTCGGAACCGGGTCAGCCATGATTATTATTTATTGCTGCAATTTTACTACAGCTGATAAGTAACTTGGTATTTGAGTGACTTTTTGGTATTTGTCTTTACTTTACTTTCCACTGGTGGTAGAGCTCCAGTGACGGAGCTCGCGGACGTAGGCACCACCGCATTACCTAATATACTTTCCGCTAAATGGTAGTGTCCAGCACTATCGTGTTCCGGTCAGGTGGTAATGTAGGGCCCTGTAATTTCCGGCACAGGGGCATAACACTTTTGCCCTCAGGAGTGGTAACGCATCTGCATTTTGACCTTGGTCTTTGTGTGGGTGTCTATAGGCTGCAGTCATCACTTAACATCAATGTGAACTGCATGCTTGTTTGCCACTTTCATTACATAAAAATAATGCTTTAATATTGAAAAAAAAAATACGGGAGTTATTCCGCTAGTGCAGTCACGGAATAGATATATGTATATGTTCTGTGAGTGGAGTCAACCGAACAATGGCGATCAAACCATTCCAATGGGCCGGTAACGATACCGCCATTGGCGGTAGTAGGTATCATCGCGGGACCCTGCGCGCTGCTTCCCTACCGCGTTATTATAATAAAAGTTACGTGGTTTAACCGTCATTGATTTACTCGTACATACATTCATACGTTAACAAAAACCTATGGCTCCTTTTTTAATATAGCCATAACCAACCTAAAGTTCTTAAGAGGTAGAATAGGAGAACTCTTAAATTCCCAATACTGCAACCAGAAAGCCACACTTGCATCTATAGAATTACTTTCTGCCCCGACGACCTTCGTATCGCCTTTGAAAATAAATTTAAAAAATGTCCAAAAATGTTATGAAAAATAGATGTTGGCCGATTCTCAGACCTACTCAAAATGCTCGCAAAATTTCATGAAAATCGGTCAAGCCATTTCGGAGGAGAACGGGAACGAACATAGTGACAAGATAATTTATATTTAAGTTATTTATATGCAACACTAGCGACCCGTACCAGGTTTGCACTGGAATGTTTTCCCACTAGCGGCCCGTCCCGGCTTTGCGCGGTTGCAATGTTACCTACCCTCTCCTATTCATCTTAGCGTGATGTTATAGCCTCAAGCCTTCCTCGATAAATGGGCTATCTAACACTAAAATATTTTTTCAAATCGAATTAGTAGTTCCTGAGATTAGCGCGTTCGAGCAAACAAACAAACAATTGTGCAACATTTTTAAATTGATACTCTACTCCTATTGGTTGTAAATCAATGTTATACTTATAGCTTTTTAAACAAATAGAATAATAAATACAAAAATATGAATTCGAATTTGTAGTCTCTGAGATAAGCACGTACAATAGTTTAAACAAACTCTGTAGCTGTATAATATAGTATTAAGTATAGATTTTTCCTATTCTTTCAAAGTAACTTACCCTGTTTACAGATGGGACAACTAAACTGCATTATATTCGATAATAGGTACACGGAATGGTACTTTTGCCAATAGTTAACCACTTGCGCAACTAGGTCAGGCGTACGTAGAAAAACAGCTTTTTTATAATAACCTTCGGGGCTTTACCGTTCTGCGTCTGCTTATCCAAAGGTCCTGAGTTTGTAACCGGGAAAAGAGTTTTAAATGATCTTACAGCTATAGTGAGGAAGCTCGTGAATGTAGGAATTACCTGATCTTTTTTACTGGGCTCACTGTGTCCTCAAAGCAGATAATTTCAGTGTAACTTAGGGTCAGATTAACAGACCGCACGCACAACTTTACTTTGAGTATAGTTCCCTTAGAACTGTCAAAACCCATTCTGTACTGACAGTCCTAAGCATACTTTGCTCAAAGTAAAGTCGTAGTGCGGTCTGTGAATCTCACATTTAGTGTCTTTTGTATTTTTGTTAGAATAGATTACAATAATTTATTGCAGACAACTAGGGTCCATATCATTCTATTAGTAACATATACAAAATTAATACTCATGTAATAATAAATAATGTAGACATCCTACTGTAAAATTTTCTTACCATCAATGACAACAGCTGTATGCTTTTGTAAAGTTAGTCGCAAATAAGTTAGAGCCAATAATTAATCTTTTGCGTCGCATTAATGCCTATTCCCTCTTTATTTTAATCTACGTTTACTCTATCAATAAAATACCTAACATGTAAAAATATAATCTTAATAAAAATAAAAATTATGAATTTGTTATTCTTTTATTTTACATACCTATTTGACAAGAATTTTACATACCCATTTGACATAGCAATGGTGATCCGCCTATTGTAAAGTTATAACAAAAACACGTAAATAGGCGTAGTCTTGAATCATGGAATTCCTAAAATACTTTTTTCCTTTCTAATCAAGAAGTAGGTACCTATGTTTAACAGCCACACAAAAATAATTTATTGAAAGAAACTAACCAACCTATCTTTTTTTTTTATGAAACGGAAATGGAAAACAAGCATGCAGTTCACGTTGATGTTAAGTGATAACTGCAGCCTATAAACACCCACACAAAGACCAAGGTCAAAATGCAGATGCGTTACCACTCCTGAGGCCTAAGGTGTTATGCCTCTGTGCCGGAAATTACAGGGCCGTACATTACCACCTGACCGGAACACGATAGTGCTGAACACTACCATTTAGCGGCAAGTATATTAGGTAATGCGGTGGTGCCAACGCCCGCGAGCTCCGTCACTGGAGCTCTACCACCAGTAAGACCTTTTATGGTTCAGTAACCAACCTCTACCCTTTGCTATCCCTGTTACTCTCGTGTTCTTTGTATGTTCTCTCAATATTTTTCGTAAATGAAATGATACCTATTAGATTGGACCATTTTTTCTTTATGTGTATAAATATAACGTATCTACCCACGAAATGAACTGAAACTAAACTGAATCCTGTCACCAGAAAAAGCTCAAGATCCACAGGATCCACTCGATAAGACTCTGATGCGTTAGAAAGATCTAACGCCACCTTAAAAAAATGCCTTATATCTGAAATATTTTTATAATTTTTAATTTAGAAACTCACCTTATTTCGTCACCACGTGTAGATGGCAACAAAATTAAGTATGTTCAGTCGGGGGTAACTAATTGTTATGATGCAACTGTGGTTGTCGTGCCACATCGATCGTAATGCTCCTCATATAACACTGCATAATGGTATAATGCTATCTTAAGCAATCTGTAAACATGGTTTACTTAACTTATCCAGAGGTATCTACAAAACTAAGGAACAGAAATAGTTAGGAGTGTAATAATAGGAGAGCCCAAGAGAGTTTTTTTTAGTTCCAACATGTACTAAATATTCAGTCCGTGGTTCTTACTTATCGTAAGTTAATATTGCCACATAAAAACATATACCTCCCTATGTAAGACTTAGACTGACAAAGTCATCTTCTAGGTATAGCTTTTAGTGTTACTAGTAAAAAAAAAACGTTACTTCACGCCTGTAGGGTCCCCGAAAGGGTAGGCAGAGGTAAATGCATGCATTCAAGCATACATGCAAACATCTACGACGGACGGTTACGTTTTGGCCCATGTAACAGGTGGCGAGCCTGTTGATATCTCCGGGCACATTAACAAACTTCGATTTACTGGGAAATTTCCAGAAAATGGAAAAATCCCAATAGAACCAGAGAAAAGACTTTACACCTTTATCTCTGATAACCCCCTACCCGGGAATCGAACCCAGGACCTCAGCGTAGTAGTAGTGGCCTGCAACCACTAGGCTACCGAGGCAGTTACTAGTAAAACATTGATATCACTTCGAGAAGGACCTGTCTTGAAATATACATTTTACTTACTCTTTCTTCGTCATTCTCTGAGACTCAGTTCGGAGAAACGTTATAAGGATAGAATGTCATGAGTCTGACGTGTTATAAACCCATTAAAACCGAGGACAAGGTAATGCAATGCACAAATTGAGAAGAAATAAGACACAACGAACTGATCGTATCGTCTGACGTATTTTGGTGAAAGTACGCTTATCATTTTCCACTTTTTTTTATGAAATGGAAGTGGCAAAATGCTTGCAGTTCACATTGATGTTAAGTGATGACTGCAGCCTATAGACACCCACACAAAGACTAAGGTCAAAATGCAGATGCGTTATCACTCCTGAGGCCTAAGGTGTTCTGCCTCTGTGCCGGAAATTACAGGGCCGTACATTACCACCTGACCGGAACACGATAGTGCTGAACACTACCATTTAGCGGCAAGTATATTAGGTAATGCGTTGGTGCCTTGGCCCGCGAGCTCCGTCACTGGAGCTCTAACACCAGTAAAAATTTTCCACTTTATTATTTTTGCAAATTTTACAAAAGACTAACATAAAATTACATATACTCGACAAATCTTCGCATGTTAAATACTCTACAATAAAAAAAAAACGCAAACGTTCTACATATAAAGCAACGGACCATTTCAGAAGTCTTTTAAACGAGTACCAGGAATACATGAATGATTGGTACGCTAACAAGTGTATGAATTGAGGCAAATACCTTTATCTTTCCATTGAACCAACGAGGTTGTCAGGTATTACAAAGTGGAACACGTTCGGGAAATCCTAGCAAAATTGCATGCACTTTACTTGCAGCTTATCTTGTTTTGGAAAAACCTTGTGTTGTATCATAAAGGGTATTTGTAAAGTGTTATTTTGAAATAATATGCGTTCACATTGGTTGCTTGCTGGTCGTCCACGTCCGATGATCGGTGACAGATTTTTTGTAGGAGAAAAACTGGATAGCAATAGTGCAACGCACACGTCGTACAAAAAGCAGCACGCAGCAGTGCTGCCGCAGCACTACTGGTCTTCATATATTATCTATGATATGACATTCCGAGCTACGCGACACCGTCGCGACAGCAGTGCAATAGAAAATAGAGAAATATGCTGCTCCGGTAGTAATGCAGCGGTAGTGCAGCTGCTGCGTGCTGCCGAGTTCAGAATCGTACCTTTACTAGCAATAGTAAATCAGTACGTTCTATTTTTCTCTTACAAAACATCGGTCACCGATTATCGGACGGAGGCGAGCAGCCTAATGAAGAATTAAAATAGGCTTAAAGCTACCTGCCTGTTTTTTTTATTTTTAAATTAAAATTAAAAAAAAATATTATATGCCACAATAAGAAAAAAAGAGACATAGCACTAATGTTACAACGTAGAATAAGACAAGTATCTAAGGCTTATAATATACATATAAAATAGTCACAACTGTACCCTAACTAGATTATAAAATAATGTTTGTGCGGGTAATGTCACTAAACAAAAGATGAGATGGACACTAGCGTTTAGACTCCAAATGTCTCAAATGTAGTCTAAAATTATATATTGTGTACAGTATATTTCCACTCGTTAGAATAAACTCGTATCCAAACCTTTAGGTATCTCGAATGGAATTAATTTTTGTTTTGTTTTTAAGACCTTTAGTCCGGTCTTTCACACGCCGTACGCCGACCGATCACTTGTAGATGTAGGAATGTTTCATGTTTTTATGTCTCTATTGGACTCTATTTAGTCCAAGATGTATTCGAGAACATACGTATACACTGCTGCATCATCATCATCGTTGCAGCCAAAAGACGTCCACAGCTGGACAAAGGCCTCCCCCATAGATTGTCACAACGAACGGTGCCAGATTACGGTGTCTTACATTTACCTAAGTAGGTATATATCTACCATCTCACTGAATCACGGTAGCTTTAACGCTTACCAAAGAAGGTACAATCTACCATTTGACAAATTGATTAGGTTATGCAGCAGTGGCAGTTATCGAGTTATCGAGTGGCGACCGTGTACCGAAAGACGAAGCCCAGGCAGGCCCCCCACGAGGTGGTCCAACGACCTGGTGAAGGTTGCAGGCAGTCGCTAGATGAAGGCGGCCCTGGGGTGCGACCGCCTATCGACTGCAGTTCACATTGATGTTAAGTGATGACTACTGCCTTTAGACACTGACACAAAGACCAACGTCAAAATGCAGATGCGTTACCATTACTGAGGCCTAAGGTGTTATGCCTCTGTGCTGGAAATTACAGGGCCGTACATTACCACCTGACCGGAACTCGATAGTGCTGAACACTAACATTTAGCGGCAAGTAGGTATATTAGGTAATGCGGTGGTGCCTACGCCCGCGAGCTCCGTCACGAGCTCTACCACCAGTAAAATACCCCGCATAATAATATCACAATGTTACTGTGATAATATGACTTTAAAAAATATCCGCATAACATCCTGATATGAAATAATTTTCAATCGACCGCTATGCACAATAAAATTAGAACCGTTTAGCATACCCATTTCATCTATATGTTTACATGTGTTCAAAGTAATATGTAGTATCGACTCAATTAATAAACACGATGTCGTTGCCTTTTGCTTCGGAAAAGAGTAAAAAAATGGCATAGGTATGAGCAATATGAGCATTCATGAATATTCAATACTTGCTCTGTGGAATATTGTATTGATACTCTGTAGATGGCTTTGACCATAAGCCGTACATACCGTGTCAATATTGACACGGTATGACCATATGATCATGATTATTCGAAAGGCATTTACAACCCTCATAGAAAATATTAGCAACTCAAATCATGTGATCTGTTATTGTGCGCATGCTAAAAAATTGTGAATGCACTGGTCTCAAGGTCTTGTTATTGTTATAATGTTTTTTTTATGTATGGGAGGTGGCTAACAAGCATGCAATTCACATTGATGTTAAGTGATGACTGCAGTCATCTATCCAGTCCTATAGGTAATAATAGGTATTTTCTAAATACTTATTTATCTGCCTCAGTAGCCTAGTGGTAGCAGGCCACTACTACTACGCTGGGGTCCTGGGTTCGATACCCGGGTAGGGGACTAACAGAGATGACGGTGATAAGTCCTTTATCTCTGGTTCTATTGGGATTTCATTTCATTTTCCATTTTCTGGAAATTTCCCAATACCTCGAAGTTTGGTAATGTGCCCGGAGACGTCAACATGGGCCAAAACGTAACCTGCGAATCGTGGGTGTTTGCATGTATGCTTGAATGCATGCATCTACCTCTGCCTACCCCTTCGGGGATCACAGGCGTGACATTACGTACGTTTTAAATACTCTATAATAGAACCATATTCTTCGAACTTCCATCTAGTTTTTCTTCCAATTGAATGCGTCAAGCGACCGATCGTCACGGCCGGCTGGCGGCCTCCAGTTATGAAGGCACTGTCATTATGTAATGGTAAACAACGTGTTAATGTCAATGGAAATTGAAGTAGGCTACGGGCCTCTTCATTCATGCTATGCAGCTTAACTATAAGCACCACGTCCTCCTTTCAGGGTAAAAAATCTGCGTGACGGCAGGCTACCTGAAGTAGGCTACGGGCTTCTTCATTCATGCTATGAAGTTTAGCTTTAAGCGCTACGTCATCCTTTCAGGGTAAATCAGCATAACGGCAGGCTTCCAGAAGCAGGCTACGGGCCTCTTCATTCATATTATGAAGTTTAGCTTTAAGCGCTTCGGCATTTATTTATTTATTTATTTTTATACTTTATTGTACACCAATACATTAAAGAGACAAAAAAATAGAAGAAATAGACGATACAAAAGGCGGTCTTATCACAAAACTGAAATCTCTTCCAGACAACCTTGGGTTTAGGAAACTGTAAATTAGAATATTTCCAGGCATCCTTTCAGGATAAAAAATCAGCATGATGGCAGGCTACCTACCTGTATCCAAATGTATCTATCTGTAAAAATAACTACATACCTACAGAGTTTGGATACAGGTATCCAAATGTACGCATTTATGCACACGATGCAGGCCCAGAACACTAACAATACGCTAGTAGGTAAATTGCCGGCGAGCCTGTACAAATAAGCAACCAAACTCCGAGGGTGGCACCGGAAAACTGTCGAATTATAGAAAATACCTGAAAACACCGATCCGGGGATCAACGCGGACATGCTGACATATGAGTAGTCATTTTCACTAGAATACCTACTGACGGCCAATAAATGTCTTCTGTCTTTAGAAAACACGTTCATACGATAGAGATAGCGCACATTTGAGGGTTGCTTAAAATTGAGTGACGTTTGAGTATTCGGCCGTCAATTTAAAGTTCGACATTTTAGGTAAGTAGGTACGTATTAATTGATTTGTATCTTTATTGCCATTATTTGCACCTCGTACGCACACCTGCAATGCCTGTTCCCGTGGAATTTGAGGAAATTCCTCGTTAATTGCTCTCATACATTCTCCGAATAAACTTTGTACTCGTAGGTTAAGGCGGCCAACTTTTTGAAAATAGCATGCGGGACTTTTTGTGGATAGATAGGGTACCTATGGTGAATGCGAAGTATGAAGTTTTGTCAGTATACGTACCAAAATTACATCAAAACACAAAATTTACATAGGTACTGAAGTCATTTATTTTAAAATAGTAGGTATTTATCACTAGAGTGACACGTTTTTTTACAGGAATGCAAAATGAACCAAAGCGATCACATACACACACACGCAAACAGTTTTCAATTGAATTCACACAACTGTTGCTTGCATGCGTGTGTGAGAGTAGTGTAGTGTATATTTTATATATATGTGTGACTGTGCGGTTATGTAGTAGCTTGAAAAAAATAGGCATGGTACGTCAATGCATCAAATGCGGGACATGCGGGACGCATCCAACGTTTTGCGGGGCTATTTTATTTATTCTTGCAAAGCGGGATTACATCCAGCATTACGGGACGGTCCCGCAGAATCCGGGACGGTTGGCCGCCTTATCGTAGGTATGGCCCGTAGTTTTGGTTGTGCGTTGTATGTCAATCGCCTTTACTGCTAATCTCCACTGCATGTTTCTTAGCCAGATTAGACCAAATTTAAACACACTAACACATGCTAAAATAAAAATAAACAGATACCTAATTCCAAATGTTTTTTGTTACAGCAATGTCGGCCGATGGGTCGACGACAGATATTCATGGACTCCTCAACGATACTGGTGAGTAAATATTTAATTCATCAAATTATACACTATGAAAATAATCATATTTATGATATTTCTATGAGTTCAATTTTATTGAAACATTTGAAACCCCCTAAAATATTATTAGGTAGAAACTGTAGTTTCAAAATATATGTAACTGCCATCTATCTTTTTAGTCATACATTACATTATTCTTTGTTCAAGCAAGTATGAAGTTCGTGTAATGCAAACAGCGCCATCTGTTAAACTTTTAATGAACGCATTAGAATTACTTCCAACACCAGTTCCATAGTGAGATGATAGATGTCTCTAGCAATCCACTAGCAACATTGTAGTCTTATTGTGTTATACTAGATGGCGCTGTATGCATATTGTGGCAAACAGTACTTTGCTGAGACTTATGTTGTACACAAGTATTCCACTAGATGGCAGATATTGGAAATTCCGTAAAATTGTTAGGTATTACCTAGCAAACTAGATGTCGCTTATAAGCTATTCGTATGTGCGTCGTTTTTATTTTGTTTAATTTTTTTTTTTATGGCATACCTAATAATTATGACTTTGAAAAAACTTTCGATCAATGGATTAGCAGTTAATAAAGTACGTCGTTTTACAAAAAATCTGTTGTATTTCTTAAGAAATAACAATTATCAGCACCTAGGTAGGTACTTACCTAACTAATTTATTTTGGCTATCTTTTGTTCTTTAATTTTAATTACCTACACATTTGCATACAATGACCTACTTCTAAGGACGTAATAAATCTTAGAAACCCCATAATATCGGGTAATGTTACGTAATTTCATTAGAGGCTCAGCCGTTACGCGTCACGTGTGACGTCATCAAGACAAATCAGATTATAGTCTACAACCTACAACCGATACTACTGGAATCCCATTCATACATTACGGTTGGTAAATCGTTTAATTAACATGATGATATCATCGGGCTCCTATAGTGCCTGCGTCAAGTTTCTTCATAAAAATTATTTATGTAGGTATGGCGGTTCGACACCGTCTCGATTCGCGGAAGCCGTTTTTACCATAAGTGGATTTCTTTGAATTGATTATTACGTCCATTTATTGTATACATAGTGTATCAAGCGACGTCATGGGTTTATGTGACGTAGATTCATAAAATCCCATAAAGCATGTTTCTGTCTCGATATCAAGTCAGTAGGTACCTAAATGATACCTAACGGCTCCACTGTATTCGATTCGAGCAGTTCCTAAAGAAGTTAAAATGCGTTGAATGAACATTTTTCAGCTCTTTATAATATAACACGCGTTTAAGCTTAACCATCATCAACTTTTGTCCGTGAAACCCAAACAATGTTGAACTCAGACCCATCAAGTCACGAGAAAAATATGACAATTGATTTCTATTGTGTCTCCGCCAATATTGGCCTCTTGATCCGTGAGAGAGCATGTTAAACGAATGTATTTTTATTTATTATTTTTATTGCGCTTACACTCACAGTCCCACAGTAGGTATAAACCTGCGCCGTTGTACACATACAACACATACACAAACACCTAGACCCGAAGCAAAGACAAAATGGCGTGGTGTGAGTGGCGTTACCACTCCTGAGGCCTAAGGTGTTATGCCTCTGTGCCGGCAATAACAGAGCCGTACATAACCACCTGACCGGAACACGATAGTGCTGAATACTACCATTTAGCGGCAAGTAGGTATATTAGGTAATGCGGTGGTGCCTACGCCCGCGATATCCGTCACTGAAACTCTACAACCAGTAAAAAATTGTGTTTAATTTTGACGGTGAAATCCAGCCTTAGTATTAAATTTATTTTCTTATTGCTGGTTGGTCTACTAAAATAGCCTTAGGAACGCGAGTAGTATCAATATACCTAACCAACGATTATATAAATTCCTGTTTACTAAACTCCAGTCATTCGTTAGTAACTGTGTAGTGTAAATAGGAAGTCATTGTTACATCATGTAGAAACAATTCTGTTGTGTATATAAGCGCATGACATTGCACTGATAACATAAGTCTTTTCTATGATAGATTCAATCTATATAATAATAATAATAATGGCAACCCGTGATACGTCCCACTGCTGGGCACGAGTCTCTCCCATTTTTTGGGGAGAGGCCTGGAGCTTACTCCACCACGCTGCTCCAATGCGGATTGGTGGAGGTAGGTGGGTTAGTGGCCAACCCACTGTCGGATGTTCAAACCGCCCACAAGGCCTCCGACAAGGTTTAACGACTGCTATCTATCGATAGTAACCGGAACCGACGGCTTAACGTGCCCAACGCGCATTTTAATTTGCCACTAGCGGTCACCCATCACACTACCCGACCGGGCCCGTAGTGCTTAACCGAGCAGATCGCTTACGATCTACACCAGCCGCTGGGCCATGCGCGCTTCAAATTCTATCTATATGATGGAATTAAAAAAAAAACAATCTATACCATGTTCCGTTGGTTCGAGCATATAGAAAGAATGTCGAAAGAGCGAATGACTAAACAGATATATCTACAATGCGAATGTGGATGGTTGCAGAGGCCCAGGAAGACTGAGACTGACCTACCATGACCAAAAAGGTCGAGTACTGTCTGATGGCGGTGTCAAAAGTCTTAGGAATCGGCGTGCATGTATGAAGAGAATGATTAATGTAGATAGATGAAGCACGGGAGGTATGTCAGGACCGGGATATACGGTGCTCTACACTCTCAGCCTACCCAGTAAGGGACTTGGCGTGAGAATACATACATTAAATCTATATTAAAACTCAATCGATGTTACATCAAGATGTCCAAAAAAAATAACGATGCTCTTGTAAAATCTTAACTTTTCAATTTTCTGGAAATTGCCCGGAGATGTCAATAGACTCGCCAGCTGTTACATTGGCCCATGGGCCAAAATGTACCCCGTGAATCGTGGTTGTTAGCATGTATGCTCGAATGCATGCATTTACCTCCGCCTACACCTTCGAAGATTACAGGCATGAAGTTACGTTTTGATTGCTTCATTGTGACTTGCTTGTAAAGTGATTGTTATTCCTCATTTCGCTTATGTTGATGTTTGCTTATAAGGGTTTAAATTTTTTTTCTAATCAAACCTTTCAATCAACTCCACGTTTAATGTAATGTTACGCTTTACTGATTGTTGAAACACGTGGAGGCGTTGTTTTAGAAACAATCGAATACCCATTATTATTGTTTAACTAACACGCCTATCTGTAATATAATACTTACTTTGTTATTCGGTTGGTTAAATTTGGTAATTCATAACCGATGAATAGAATTTTTTGAGTTTTTTTATGTCACGAATGTGGCTAATAAGTATGCAGTTCGCATGGATGTTGAGTTATAACTGAAGCCTATAGATATCTACACAAAAACCAGTGTCAAAACAGTTGCGTTGCCACCCCTGAGACCTTATTTGTTACCTATGTCGCTGGGAAAGTTATTATGGAGCCACACATTATCATCTAACCGGAACACGATAGTGCTGAACACTACCATTTGGCGGCAGATTCCAGTCAGATGGTAATGTAATTTTCAACACAAAGGTATAACATTACACTTTAGGCCTCAGGAGCGACATCACATCTTCTGCATTGAAATTTCTGTTTCATGTAGATGTTTAAAGGCAACCGTATCACCTACTATCAGAGTAAGCTGTATGCTGGTTTCCCACTTCACGACATACAAAAAATATAGAAAACGAAATAATACATACTTATAAGGCAATAAAAAAGAAAGTTTAATATTTCCGATGAGATTCCCAAATCGCCCTCCTTCCAAACCAGAACATTATAATGCAAAACGCCGAGAAATTATTAACTATCGCATCCGGCTCGAAGGACCATTTTTGTCGCATTAATATTTATTGCGGAAGCTGCAGATAAAGCTATATTTAAAAGAGCTATAAATCTTTCGAGAATTGATGTCCTCTGAGTAACTAAACTTATATCACCAGTGGCTTGCAAGTAATTGTTGACGTCGAAATACTGATAGGGTTACACTGTGACGTCAGCTGTCATGGCATTGGATATCATTTTACGGACAAATGCTTGAACATTGACGAGAATTAAACTGACAGTTGCGTTATGTAGAAAAAAATATCTGTTGGAAAAACGGGTGATGACGTGCATTTCCATAATCGTACATCCTTATCACCCAAAGTTAAGGGACGTCAATAACTTCGTTTATAACATTTCTGTGAATATTCCAGAACGCTTATCATCAGTGATGAGGAATTTGTCAATATGTTTTGTTGGCCTTCAATGAGACACGAAATCATATTAAAACAATTTATATTTTTACTTATATTGTTTTCCAATTTGTGACATAATGATACTATTAGAATAGATTACCCAATTTCAACCTCAAATTCTATTTTTCTATAGACGATGAGTTTTGAATAGTACTTCCCTACGTAATTTTATGTCGTACAGTCATATTCACCTGTCTTTATGTCGGTCGTTACCCCTGGTACACCTGGTGATCCTAAAAGACTTGGTCTTTGGACAGGACAAAAAGTTAATGGTTATAAAATGTTGGACTGAGTTATTTTATCTTTGGATTATACTTACCAAGATCAATGTAATTACCTTAAAACCATAGGTAAGGTTTATTTTACATGAACTGAATCCAAGCAGAAGTCAAGGTAAACTGTCGACTTGGTGTAGATGGGGCAATCGCTCGATATTGAAACGGCCCGCGAGATTTGTCGTTGTGGATGACCTTAGATGACGTAACTTCACACCTGCAATTCCCGAAGGAGCATTCCCAAAGGCATGTATGCCTGAATTCATGCATTTTCCTCTGCCTGCAAACACCCACGTTTTGCACTTTATGTTTCGGCCCATGTGACAGGTGACGAGCCTGTTGATATCTCCGGGCATATTACTAAACTCCGAGCTACTGGGAAACTTCCAGAAAATGAATAAATCTATCTGTGGTAGCCCCCGACCCGGGAATCGAACGCAGGATCCCAGCGGAGTAGTAGTAGCCTTCTACCACTAGGCAGTTAAGCTAAGATATAGTGCTCATCATGAGATATTAGTCTATGAAAGTGATATTCGGCTAGTTTTGACTTTGTAGAGTTTATCTCTGCTACACTTTGCCTCCGTAAGCACTGATAGTCCGGTATTGGTCAAAACTTGATCAAAATGATGGCCAAACGTCACATAGGTAACGTGCAAAAGAGATAACGCTCTACAGACCCGAAATAAGCCGACGTCTCCTAAGGTCCTAATTTTTTGTTAAAGTTTTTTTGTACTTTAGTAAATCATTGATCCTTCGACTGCAATGGATTTACGTAACAACTAAGTAGAGACATCGTTATTGAATGAAACCAAAACGTGGATGGCACAACGTGAATATCGATTTGAGTAAAGGTGTGGCAATGTGACGATAATGGAGGGGGGCGTCATGCTACAATTACTGAAACCACAGGCGTCGGGCATATATCAATTACTATTAAAGCGTAGTAACCTTGCAACGGTTGCCCCGTATAACTTTGGACGTCGTCATGTTCGTGGGGACGCCCGCCACCCTATTGTTGATGCAGTCGAGTGCCGAAGCACCCCGCTGCAACCATCGGCAACAGAGAAGAGGATGAGAGCGCAGCAGGACCTAGATGTCAACACCATGGTGACATAAATTCACGGTGGCCACCTCCTCTATCACAGCCCCCAATGGTGGTTCTTTTTATTGTAATACAAGTGGCAAACAAGCATACTATTCATGTTGATGTTAAGTTATGACTGCAGCCTATAGACACCCACACAAAGACCAAGGTCAAAATGCAAATGCGTTACCATTCCTGAGGCCTAAGGTCTTATGCCTCGCATCCCGCGATAATATGACTGCCACTGCGATCGCCAATCCACTTGCCAAGCGTGGCGATTATGCCATATTCTCCCCTAATGCCGCACAACACTGTTGAGGGCATCTTTGGGGAAGGCTTTGTCCAGCATTGGATGTCTTTCGGCTGGAATGATAATAAAAGTCCATTACGCGGGCATAGTACTATCGCAATTACGTAAGCACGGCACTAAACTTCTCAAAACGCAATAATAAGAAAACAACTCGTTATTAATATGTTTTTGTGATCTCGGAAGAACTATTCCATTGAGATAAACTGCACGTTAAAAGTCGAGGGTCAGTTTATTTCTATTATTGGAATGATAGCTTATCTCGCCCCCTGTGGATCACAAATAGCATTGTAGGGTTGCCGATTAGTGTTGTCGGGCACTTATTATCGATGGACCTAATGTTCGAATTTTTCATCACATTTATATTTTGGCATGGGAATATTTTGGAACTCTTATTTTCTTTACTTTAAAACGAAGGCGGCGGGGCGTGGATTGGAGGCAAATTCTTCCACTAGTACAGTCAGTCAACCGAACAATGCCGGTCAAGCCATTCCTATAGGGTAGTAGTAAATATAGCCATAGAAATACTGCCACTGCTATCGCCAATCCGTCTGCCAAGTGTGGCGTGGCGACTATGGCATATTCTCCCTGATCTGACGCACAACACTATTGTGGGCGATTTTGGAGAGGCTTTATCTAACAGTAAGCATCGGCTGGAGTGATGATGATGGGAATTTTTATTTTCGGAGTCAAAACTATTCTTATTTTGCAACATAATACATTACATTACCATTATAGTCCGAATGTGATATCAGCAAATGAACATTGGCATCTCAATTTCGGGTTAACACCTAAGTGTATTATTTGAATATTATTATGTTTTTTTTATATCCAATGCTTCTAGATATTAAAACAACTTGTTTTTTTTTTTAAATTTTACAGTAACAGCTCAACCCTAATGTTAACCCGGTCGAGCAGTGACCGAGTACAAAACTCTCATTATTGTGTTGTTTTCATTAGAAACAAATAAATATTAAATGGAGTGGTAATTGATGACGGTTCAAAGGATTGATATTTATTTTCTGACTGGCTGAAATCTTGATGCAGACTGAAAAAAAAACATTCCTAATAATTTTGCGTTTCATGTTCGATATTTTGAAAGCGTCGATGATAAAGAAACAAAGAGTGAAACTTTGATTGTGTTTCGTAATTGCAAGAAAAAATCCACGTAATCACCAGTAATCACACAGCTTTCACTGAATGCACGAAATGTTTATTGTATCTCAACTTACCTATTTATCTACTAAAACAATCAAACATTTTTATGTAATGGAAGTGGCAAACAAGCATGCAGTTCACATTGATGTTAAGTGATGACTGCAGTCTATAGACACCCACACAAAGACCAAGGTCAAAATGCAGATGCGTTACCAATCCTGAGGCCTAAGGTGTTATGCCTCTGTGCTGGAAATTACAGGGTCGTACATTACCACCTGACCGGAACACGATAGTGCTGAACACTACCATTTAGCGGCAAGTATATTAGGTAATGCGGTGGTGCCTACGCCCGCGAGCTCCGTCACTGGAGCTCTACCAAAAAAACATGTTAAATTATTAAACGTGCGCAAATTGTTTAAGAATCTACGGTTCGGTTCCAAGAAAATGTTTGTTAAAGTTTTGGTTATTGTCAAATGTAACAATAACATTTATAATATTCACTTTGAAGTTGCACCAGCGTATTTTTGACATCTGCCAGGGTTGACAGATTTGAACAGTTACTACATTTACTTTAACAGAGGTTAACTTTAACATTAATCAGTGCAGCTCGGCCAGTTATGGCTTAAGTTAAATTTATTACATCATTTAACAAATAGAGTAAGATGATGATGAGAACAAAAGTTAAAGTTACATGTTGCATGCAACACAGCCTAAAGACTTAAGTCACCCACATCTGCTATCTTTTATCCAAAGCATCTACACAAGCCGTTAGACGAACGACGACCAAGTTTTTCGTCACAGACTTTATTCTATGGATGATGTAAGAGGTGTTGATGGACATAAATTTCAATAAATAATAAAATAAGTAAGTTATTTGATACTACAAGCCCGTGTAGGTAGTTAATTAAATACATATTGATAAGCGTGTTAACGACACTGATCGTTTCAAATGTCGAATGTCGGAAAATGTTTGGACTAATTGGGTGGCAACAACCGAATATGTTTTTAAGGACATTGCAAAACAATTCCGATAGCAAAATGAACTGATGTTTTTTTCTTACTATCTGTTATGTTGACATCAACCACGTCAATGCTGGCCTCACATTGCAAATAGTTGAAAACAGCAATAATAACTGGATAACTATAATGTTATTTATAAGATGCAATACATTGTTTTTATCTCAATATAATTCCCATTCTTTGTGTTCCAGAAGATTCTTATGGTGCATGTAATTCACGACAATGCTCTTGTAAGGTACTTTGGTATTCGATATTAAAATATTTGTAACCAGTTCCATAGGTATATTTAATACTAAAGGCTTGGATTATGTTCGTATTCTGAGGATGATTTAATGTGTTGATGTGATTGAATTTGTTTTTTTATTCAATTTCGTAACCACAACTCTGAATATATCTATTATCTATGTTTTGCTTGTTAGGATTACGAATTTAATTTTAGATTCATTACATCATCCTTTAATCAAAGCACAAGCCTAAGTTTTTATTTTAGGTTTAACCAATTTAGAGTGATACTTTTTACTATACGTTAACGAATAAATAGTCTGTCAATTTTTTTTTTTTTTGTATTATTTCAACCAGATAATCTCAGCCACCCTTAGCTGTAACTAAATTATCTTCAAAATATAAAACTTGTATGCCGTAATTCAAGTTTGTAAATAAATTTGAATACATTCGACTATATAGCGCATATAATAATACAAGTTCATAGATGATGCTTGAAATCTTCATGGTTATCAAACTATAGTGACTTATATTTGTAAAAAAATGTAGCGAAATATGTACTTGAATTTTGTTATCACAGTAATTTTAAAATGTTGTTCCGTTTAAGTCAAATTCAGTACCTGTTTTAAATAAGTCGATAACCGTGAAGAAGGTCGTTAGTTCAACAAAGAATACGTGGTACCACCTATTCAGGAATTAGGAAGATGGTTGCATAATTCAACTTTTGAATCAGTTTCCTTGTGACAATCGTCGGTTTCCGCACCAATTAATATTCTTCTTTTGGTGTTCAGTTCATTCCGTTGCTAATTTAACCCATAATTTGAAAAGGATTTCGGAAAAGGAATTCCTGTTCCAAAACGTTTAAAAATAGCGTGGGCAAGTAGATTACGAATTCTTTATTTCTCAGGTTTCAACTACACCAGATTTTTCTAACAGAGGGAAACGTTATGCGTTGTGATAAAAAATATGAATAGGTAATAAGGTTACGGCTTATTCAATGCAAAAAATATTACTTACAATAAATTGCAAAAACGTTTCCCATGAATAGGAATAAAGATGTTGAAAATCTGTGATTATGAGATCTGTTATTGTATAATAATTATAAATTTTAATATAGTTTGACAAAACCATCGAACATCGACATGTTTAATATTTCTTCAAATTGAAATATTCCTTGAAATTATATTGGAGAGGTTATTGAAAGATAGTGTTCATCGAATCACGGATCTATATCATGAGAGTTGACAATAGATAATAACATGTGGTTTCTTGGAATCATAAAGCACATGATAGATAGTTATTTACTCTAGTCATAAAGCTACGTCTGGTCATATATGCCTTAGTTTAGACCTCGTTTTATTTAATATTCCATTATTGATATTTACAAAACTCATGAAGGTACGAGTAGATGAGACACGAGAGGTATGTCACGACCGGGATATCTGGCGCTCTACACTCTCCGCCTACCCCGTCAGGGACCTGGCGTGAAGAAACATACATAAAAAACTCATTCTGGATGTAACGTTTAACTTTCCCTTTTTTATGAATGAATGGATGTGTAATTAAATCTTTAATAAGTAGGTATTTTCTCTCGACATGTTGCAGTACCTAGTAAATAAACACAAAATGTCTATCTAGGAGTGAAAGACACAAAGATCGAATATTCAGATCTTTTTGTTTAGACTAGATTTACAGGCAATGTGGTGATCCGTCTTCTCTACTCTTATGTTACACGATAAACATAGTTCTTAACACTATTATTGTGGTTATGGTTTTGATTTAAGGTGATTATGTGGTTTAAATATAATAACTCATTAGAAATTATCAATACTATACATACTTTTTTCACATTTATTACTACTGTTTATTATTTCGAACACAGGAGTAGCATATTAGATGCTGTAAGAATAATTTATAACTATATCTGTTTTAGGTTGTATGTGATTTTTGGTGAAAGTTTGTTCTATGTAACTGCATGTTTAAAGTATGTTCTTTATCATTTTTACATGCTATTTGTTTAATTGTGCACGCATTTCATTTGCATTTTTTTCACATAATCGTTTTCTTTTACAGAATCTGATCTCACCGGTCTATCACATGTTGGTAAGTGGACATTTTTCATTTTCCATTATCATTGTATACGTTTCGCTTAAGACAAACTATTGTGAATTGTTTTTTTACGTATTCCGTCAATTTTGATTTCTGCAGAGCATAAATAAATTTGAACTAAGTCTTACTAAAAAAATAGATGCCTGAACTGTTTCAAATAAGACTAAAATTAAAAGTTAAAAAATAAAAGATAATATATTATTATTAGTTATCACATCAAAATATATTATTATCTGAAAATCTAACTCTTTTACATATATAACAAATAGATTTGTTTACTTGTTCATTTAAGGACATACTCTAGTGATCTACTCTAGTACTGAGAATACGGTTATATCAGTGGAACATAGTAAAAAAAATAAACGGATTACCTATCCGTCGATATTTTTTATTACTTCGTTATCTTAAGCCATATACCTAAATAGCATCACAATATTTTCACTTTCAAAAATTATAGGTACAGACGATTTTCCCACGTCACATGATAACACGGGTATGAGTCTAGATAATTATGGCAATGTAAACTAAAAGTATATAAAGCAGGTCAATTGCTGTTCAAAATCGTCATCATAATCGTTGTTATCGACTTGGTATTATTTATAGAGAGAGTTTTATTGCTAAAATGATGTAATCAAACATTGGAAATTGGAAAATTTTAAAAAGAGCAATTTAAAAAATGAAGTTTTCCATTCCATTGATTCTGTTCTTAACATATTTTTATAATAATATTTGATTAGTATTTTTAAAAGTTAAAACTATTAACACAGAAATACAACCTATCAAATTGTGTTTATAATGTAAAATTACCGTATTTTGTACATTGTATTTTAGCGATCTGTCTTTATTAGTTATAACGCGCATGTGCATTCAGTTTATTAATAGATTGTACATACTCGAAAATAAACAAATATCTTCCAAAGTGAACAATCAAAATTCACAACATATTTTGGCCAATAATATAACGTTATGACTGGAATACAAAACTGTCCCTGTGCCGAATATTTTAGTGTCTTACCTTAGTGTCATTACACTGAACTGAGGTGAAAGGCCATTACCTCTTTATAACCGCAAATTTCACGAACATTTATTCGACTTTAATTTAACCTTTCAGAGAAATAATAGATATAGGTTTTTTTTTAAAAGTACTGATTTTTTAAAACATACATAAATATTGTTCAATGAAAATTTGTCCTTTTTATCTTAAAGTGGTTGAGATTAATAATCAGAGCATAATTCTTACATATTCATATTTACAAACTATACAAATAAGAAATATTAACTTAAATGAACGATTAAAAAAAATTACAATGTAAAATGTATTCCCGATGATTACTGAATGAAAATTAAAGCTGAATGAATTATCTCCCAGTAACAATGATTAATAGATAGTAAAATAAGAACTACAGAGCACACAATCTATTAACTGCTCGAAAGACATGAAACCTGTGCTAACATTTTTTAGATCGAGTAACGGCGCCAAACTCATTTGAAAATATGAAAATTCAACACATTAATCTGTCGTAAACAATGAACAGCACAGTTGTTTATAGAGTGACAAGAAAAGCGCTATAAAGATGCGTGATGTTTTACAATTACTACAATATCACTAAGATTTATGTATGATTTAATCTTCAACAAATGGTCTAACAATATTCTCATAGGATTTAGAATTCTATGTTTTTTATTTCAAATCAATTCTTGAATAAGTAACTTAGTCACTTAGAAGCATTGAACATATTCGGCATTAGTGGATAAGATTTTTACAATGCTGATTTCAACAAAACAACTAGTTGTTGTGACTTTGAAAAATAAAATAATAATGTTGTATCTTCTTAGGTTTTCGCGAGCTGCACTCATTGAAATAAAACTAGTTTTCGGATTTATCTCGCGTATATTAAACTAAAATGATTATTTAAAATCGATCCCGACGTTTCGGTCGCTTTTCAGCTTCCGTGGTCTCGGGCAGACTGAGGTGGTAATTGTCTGACAGCAGTTTAAAAAATTATTATGTGCAGCTACCTCCCTATTTCGCAAACGTCTTGCGTAGCGTTCAGGATTAACACAAAAGTTACTAATTCTATCTTGAGGTCTTACAGACTGCTGCGGTTGGGCTTTTATTCTACTGAGTATTGGATCCCATGTTGGTGACAATCGCCAACCATCTTCTCTATTGAAATTTGGATGTTTTTTAATCTCAATAGCCTCGCGAACCATTCTTGGAATAGGTTTGTGTTCTGTGGCGAGTATGCGAGTTTGGTCAAACCGAATATAATGAGTTGGTTTGTCCGCTATGTGATCACAGACTGTAGACCTCCATGCTCTACGGTGTTTGACATCAGCAATATGTTCTTTAATTCTGGTGGAAACCGATTTGATGGGAGGACATAATAAGATACATCTTAATTAATAACTGCCTCAGTAGCGTAGTGGTAGCAGGCCACTACTATTACGCTGGAGGTCCTGGGTTCGATTACCGGGTCGGGGACTATCAGAGATAACGGTTTAAAATCCTTTATCTTTGCTTCTATTGGGATTTTTCCATTTTCTGGAAGTTTCCCAGTACCCCGGAGTTTGGTAATGTGCCCGGAGATGGCAACAGGTTCCACCTGTTACATGGGCCAAAAACGTAACCCGCGAGTCGTGGGTGTTTGTATGTATGATTGAATGCATGCATTTACCTCTGCCTACCCCTTCGGGGATTACAGGCGTGAAGTCACGTTTATCTTAATAAATTCTGGTACACAATTTGACTCGTCTAGAAAATTCGCACTCCTAGGATCATTTATCAATTCTGACATACGGAAATCTGCGAGATATAATCAATCAATCTGCAATAGACAGTGAAAATATACAAAACGTTTATCTAGCCATCACCAATCATGTAATGGTATCACTGTTTATTTTACGGTTCCTCGTACTCCAGCAAACGAATTTGATGGCTTCAAACTATAAACAGATGATATAAAAATGTGAAATGCTCGTCCAAATACTGAATGATGATGTATTTTACTTTTGTCACCTTAGCGACAAAAGTAAATTATATCATTTGGACAAGCAATCTTGACTGTCGTGATTTGTTTATTATTACGAGTACACACTCCACCAAAATTTCCTGATTATAATTTGAAACGGTATTTTTTTTATATCACAGGTACACAGTATCAATAATAGTAGTAGGACTATTCCTACGATACTTAGTTCAGTATTTTTAGGTAACAACATGATACCATGTAGTAAGGACCTAAAGCAGGTATTACGTATAAAATATATTAATAATGTCTCAACTGTCAGAAATATACTTCCTCAAAAAGCTGATTGTAGCAGTAGTATACTAAGTAGATGTTTGCCAAAATAATCAAAAGTTAGTTTTTAAGCCTCAACTGCCTCAGTAGCGTAGTGGTAGCAGGCCACTACTATTACGCTGGAGGTCCTGGGTTCGATTCCCGGGTCGGGGACTTTCAGAGATAACGGTTTAAAATCCTTTATCTCTGCTTCTATTGGGATTTTTCCATTTTCTGGAAGTTTCCCAGTACCCCGGAGTTTGGTAATGTGCCCGGAGATGGCAACAGGTTCGCCACCTGTTACATGGGCCAAAACGTAAGCGGCGAGTCGTGGGTGTTTGCATGTATCATTGAATGCATGCATTTACCCCTTCGGGGATTATAGGCGTGAAGTTACGTAGTTTTTAAGCAATCAAATGGGGAAATATTAATGGCTTTATATAATGATGAAAAACGAGCGTCTGTTGCTTTGGATTTCTGGTTTAATGCCAGCGATGAAGAATGGTAGGTCGATGATGTATTAATCAATATTTATCACCTGGTTTCAGGTAGTCTAGATCACGTTTTCTGAAACGTGACTTTATAGTCTATTTATAAAGTAATGTGGTATTATTTATTCGTTGCTATATTTGGGAGACAGACTCACAGACAAAGCTTTTAGATTGGCGTTTCAATTCTACACTTCAGTCCGAATACAGTCCGGGCACATTTTAATACCTAGTCGAAAATATTCTTTAGTAAAACGATTGAAGTAAATTAACTGACGAGTGCACATTTACAAAATTCCCAAATTTGAGTGTACATTTACAAAAAAAAACAAAAAATCAAAGAATATTATTTAAGAATCTTAAAACACGTGAAAGAGTGAATTAAATTATTATTTTTCATGCATTTTATTTATCTACTTCAGTTTATTCAGATAATTTGAAGAAACATTCCGGTTAATCTTTTATAGTTATTTCTGGCAAAATGAAATGATTAAATATATTAAAATATCCTATGTTGTTGTTTGTGCAAAAAGTGGTGCATTTTCATTCACAACGATCTCATTCGGTGCACCGACACCAATTACCCATATAGACCTTAATTGAAACGTATGTCCGTTGTAATAAGGTCATTGAATTATATTTATCTATAGCGATACTTTTTTAAAAAGAAATATACGTTATTTACTCACAGACTATTTTGTTTACTAGTAATAAATCAGAATTAGAAATATACCTATTTATTCATTTAACAAAGCACTTCCTATGAAACGTCCAAAACAAAATAAAATAGAACGAATAGCAAGTTATTGATATTGTCAATTCACGAACTAAAAAAGTATTATCAAGAATATCACTCAGGTTCAAGAATATCACTCAGGTGAAACTAAATAATGCATGTCGATATACCTACTAATGAATGTTTCATTTGCCCTTTTACATGTCATTGTGTTTTATAATGTGTTATTAATTGAATAAATATAATATCTCATCATTCTTAATTAAAGCTTAATCAAACACGATGTTGGAAGTGTTACGACTGAAAAAAATTAAAAAAATGTAAAAAAAAAAAAATTAGTATTAGTTAATACTACTTTAATACATTTTTCGGTTTTGTAAACTGCCTCGGTGGCTTAGTTAAGAAAGCCGTGTGTGCTTCTATCACTTTGTTACTGTACTGTACTGAATATTGTATAATTTGATTCCCTGTAATTTCCGTTCTTTTCTTATGCTGTCATTATGTATGTTTATCTCATAATGATCTAAGAACTGACAAGTTGAACTCATGCACTAAGAAGTTATCATGAATTTACAATCGTTTACTGAAATTTCTCTAATTTACCTATATATCATTTTGGCGATAAGTCGAGATATGTATTTTATTCTTTTCACTCAACATTATTTACATGTTCTTTGTAAGTGATGTACAAAACAACGTCCAAGCACGTTTTTCTGTCACGTTTAAGAAAATTTTTGCCACCAACGTTTTATATAACATATCCATATTCTTTGATTTTTTTAAATAATTTTTTCATGACCATAGATACAGAGTCTTTCAATCGTATACGTATTGAATTTCACATTTCTTTAAATTAATGAATATCCATATGGAAGATGACGATGATTAAATGCTTCCATGAGGAATATGATGAGATGATGGGATGGCTCCAGTAAAGCGATGGGGACTTTACTAGGAGTATTTACGAAGTTTTGGAGGCAATACGAAAAATCACTTTTCACTTCATAATATCACTTTCATACACTCGCGAACATTATCGAATGCTTTATGATAAAAATCTCACCATTTTTACACATAAAAACGCGACTATACGCAAATTTCGAAAATAATATCACGCAGCGACACAGCTCTTTTCCGCGTTCCCGCCAAAACCCCATATTCTTTGAAATTGCTCTGTGTTGCCCTCTTGTTATTAAATTGCTCTGTGTTGCCCTCTTGTTATTATTATGAAAATACATGTTCTATGTTTAACGTGATGTTGTTGAGTGACGTGTCCATAATTTACATGTTGTTTCTTAAGGGCTCCATTGTGGTTACCGTTTAAAGATAAGGAGCAGAAAATATTAGTGTAGTTTACATTAACATCACAACAAGTCAGCTTGCTACAGATTTTACGAAAAAAATGTCTACACCGAATCTAGAAAACTGCCCATAATGCATTGCAATAGCATGCAATTTACATCGATGATAAGTGATGACTGCAGTCTATAGATATCTACACAAAAACCAGAGGTTGAAATGCAGATGTCTTGCCACCCCTAAGATCTTAGTTGTTATGTCTCTGTGATAGTTGTTACGGGGCTTACACCATTTAACCGGAACACGATGCTGAACACTACTATTTGACGGTTGATAGAAAACTTAAGTCTACATAATCATAGGTACATCTGCAATTCGTCAAGTCGCAGGCAGAAGTCACGAGTTCTTGGATCACGATTTGAAACACAAAGTTAATATTTATGTGCTTGTAATTCATCAATTCATAATATTATGTATACCACAAGGAGCTTATTCTGACCACGATTTAAAAAAAATGTCGTCGGAACCGATTTTTGTTATGGCATTTAGATCAAGTTCAGTTTATCTTTATTAAAAAAAAACTCCCAGGTTGCACTCTGGGAGTGCCAGCAGAAGTGAAAACTCTCTCTCTCTCTCTATCTCTCCTTTCTCCTCTACCCTCTCTCCTCTATCCCTCGATTTCCAACTCCGTATATACAAAAGATCGAGGATCGACCTGCCTTTGTCTAGTGTGATTATTAGTAGAAAGAGAGGATTATTCCTACGCCGCGCCTGCGGTCTTCTTTCCCTCCGTCTTACGAATTTTCGATCAGGCCACGTGTCTTTACGTGTCAGTGTCCACGCGAGTTTAAATCACGTGTCCAGACGCGAGTTTAACACATTTTACCCATCACAAAAAATGCACAGCGTCGCTAATATTTTTTTTTAATTTCAAAAACTTGTTTCATTATGTTGTAAAATTTTGCTTTTTGCATAAAAATCTCAAATATGATCCATCGCGACTAAGATCTGTGTTGGTGCCGGGTTCCAGTACCTCATAATTGAGCTAATTTACACATGGACAGATGATAGCAGTCACATTGCAGACCGCATGTTATTTATTTTAAACGGAAACATTATACGCATTCACTATCCGTTTCAGACTTTGTTCTTGAATCACGTTTAAATGGCCGCGTTGAATCGTGCAATTTGTTATACTTCAACCTTTTCATTGGATATTCTTAAAAAAGAATTATGAGAAGACGTTATGCCTAATGTAATATATATAACCTATATGTAATTTATTTTAGAAAATATTTTAGAGCTTTTTTATTGAGTACAACAGAAATGCGATTGACACACGTGCCACAAAATTGTATGATGACTCACGTTAGTTTGAATGTACCTATGTTTTATTCAGGCCCATAGCACACGGCGTATTTTATACGCGCAGGCGACTCGCGTATTCGGAACGCGCATCTTCGGCGCTATCGACGCTGATCGTTGCGTTTGCATTGATAATACAAGCGCGCGCATGAAGCGCGTCTGAAGCGATACAAACGCGCGTACAAAAGACTCAACCGAAGTCATTGTGCAACTGGAGACTGACGGAGTCTCTGATCAAAACGCAATTCTATAATAACTGCGAATTCGCATCGCATCGCAAATATCTGCGAGCTCGCACGAATGCATCGCCTGTGATGCGGCGTCGCATCGCATCGCATCGCAGTTTTGTGTGGCCACCCTTAACATCAATGTGAGCTGCATGCTTGCTTGCCACTTTCCTTGTATAAAAAAAATCGACGTGTGGCACTCGGGGACTGCCGCGGTAAAGCTATTGCATAGCATTTTGTATCAACTTATGCAATTATAATTATTTATTTATTTTATTTATGCAGTATTTCCTTTTTTCTTTGATGTTAATTCAAGTTACACTTTTTGAGCGTGGTGACCGATAAGAAAACATTTTTTTTCTTTTATTAAATAAAAAAGTTAATATTGTTTGAAATATTTTTATTATTTTACAATACATATAAACAGCTGCCTATGTATTCGTCCGATTTCGGAGCAGCTCGTCTTGATTCGTGCGAGCTTCGTAGAGTCGTACAATACGTCTAGTTGCACGCACACAAACACCGTGTCGAAGACTGCCGAAAAGAAAGAAACGACGTTAGACAATGCACGGCCTTCAAGCCACACCTCCGTGCCCGTCGGAGTGGGGAGCGTGAGATTTTTTCGTTACGGAATTTCTGGATTCGGTCCGCACTCAAGGCCCTCGATAGAAGCTATGCAATAGCTTAAAAAATTAGTTGCTACTTATAGTGGTAATATCTTTTATACGAGCAATTAGTAAGTGTCATGTTAATATTTCATAGAGTTACGAGTTTTTAGAATTCTTTAGAAGACTGCCAGTTATGTATTAAACAACTTGAAATGAGCATCATCAATTTTCCTTTAGAGTAATATATTATGCGCAGTAACTTATGCAACATAATATAACGTTTTATTTTATTATTGGAAATCCCAGCAAAAACACCTAGAGGAAATGAAGAGGAAAAGATGCACCTGCGGTGAAGTAATAAAATTAATTGGTTTAAGACTGCGGTTAGTTATGTAGAACATTAAATATATCTCTATAAATAAAGGAAAGGATTTGCTCATAATCAATCATCTGATGTAATGTTACATCCATCAATATTAGTTACTTACTTGTAGGTATACGTCGTTTCACCTAGTCGCTTGTCCAAATGATAATAATGTAGTAGGTACGTAACTTCACGCCTGTAATCCCCGAAGGGGTAGGCAGAGGTAAATGCATGCATTCAATCATACATGCAAACACCCACGACTCGTCGGTTACGTTTTGGCCCATGTAACAGGTGGCGAACCTGTTGCCATCTCCGGGCACATTACCAAACTCCGGGGTACTGGAAAACTTCCAGAAAATGGAAAAATCCCAATAGAAGCAGAGATAAAGGATTTTAAACCGTTATCTCTGATAGTCCCTGACCCGGGAGCGAACCCAGGACCTCCAGCGTAATAGTAGTGGCCTGCTACCACTACGCTACTGAGGCAGTTAGCTAGAGGCTAGTAGGTATATGTATATAATAATGTCACCCTCAAACATATTGCCAATACGATACCTACTGGTGGTAGAGTTCCAGTGCAGAAGCTCTAAGGCGTGCCTAGGCACCACCGCATTACCTAATCTATCAGCCGCCAAATGGTAGTGTCCGCACTATCGTGTTCCGGTTAGATGGTAATGTACAGCCCCGTAATAACTATCACGTCTCTGTGATAGTTAGTAGAGAACCGGAGCCGGATAGAGGCAATAAAAGGTAGGCAGAGTTCTTGTGTTACACTTAGCTTGTCTTGGCGAGAGACACTTCCTATGTCCCCATAATTAGATAAGCACGTATCTCCAGAATGAAATAACTAGAGATTTGGCACCTTAAAATCCTCAATCGCTAAAGCGATTGGGAGTAAAACGGAATTCTCATGTGACGAGGAAGCTGCGGGTAAAACTGAACAATAACAAATAAAAAGATACTAAAACTTTTAACAATTCACAGAAAGAGGTATAACAGTTATTTACGTATTTTCGGTGAGACACAGATCGTTTGTTATGACACTGACGATATCCAGAGTAATAAAAGCACATAGATAAATTAACCAAACATTTTTAACCGACTTCAAAAAAGGAGGAGGTTCTCAATTAGTTTTTTTTTTAATGTATGTTCACCTATAATTTGAAAACGCCTGTACCGATTTGGATATATTTTGATGAAGATGTTTTTATTACAGTATTAATGTCATATAATATATGGATATAACATATCTAGGCAATCGCTGGATAAGGGCGGCTAAGGATCGTTTGTTGTGGCAATATTTGGGAGAGGCCGTTGTCCAGCTGTGGACGTATTCGGCTAAAATGATAATGATGATGAACATTTTTAACACATTAGGAGTGGATTAGTTTGATCTCTTCAATAATACATTTTCGACTTGGATTTGTAAATGTAAATTACATTCACAATACCGCATGCAACAAAATTTTTAATTTGTTCTAAAATTGAATATTAAGGTAATATAATCATAAAACGATAAAACGGTACTATTGAAAACTAGAGAGATTTTATCAAATGAATACAATGTAGATTTTATCAAAACTGTCTACAATTAAAATAATTTTCATAATCTACCACACATTATTGATATCGCAATAGTGGACACTGTTGTGCGCTAAAAAGATCATAAATTACCTATAATTAATTTCATTGACCAATTTTCAAGTCGACAATGAAACGTGTACTTCGAAATGAAAATAAAGAATTTGGGTAACAGCCAATGTGATTTGTCAGGCAAGTCTTACGCAGTGTGTCTCTGATACGTGGAGATGCGTTGCGGACGACGTGGCCTATTGTGACGTCATTTGGTGTAAAATATACGTCATACTATGCGAACAACGTTTTTAAAATTTCCTAAATAAAATACAGTTCACAGCTGTATTTACATTACACCACGTGTAAAGTACATGAGTATCGTTTATCGCAACGATTTTTATGTCGTGAAGTGGTAAACAAATATACAGTTCACATTGATGGTAAGTACCTAATAACTGTAGCCTATAAATAACTAGATAAAATATTAACACAATTTACCTTTAGTGTAATCGATTATCATCGTGGCATAACTATCAGAGAGACGTAACAACTTAGGTCTCAAGGGTGGCAACGCATCTTCATTTAGACCTCTGGTTTTTATGTAGATGTCTAAAGGCTGTGCAGTCATCACTTAACATCAATGTGAACTGCTTGCTTGTTTGCCACTTTCCTTACATAAAAAAACTGTTACTTTCTTCAATAGCAGTTGATTAGTGTTTTCACTAGGTTAGGTGCTTTTTTTTTATTAGGTGCTTTTGCACCTTTGATAACTGAAATTTTATGAGATCATACTATGATGAAAATTCGACACATCAAAGTTAATTTTCATGATAGTTTCGTAAAATAATCATTAACGGTAGGTATATTACTGATCCATGAATTAATTTAATTAAGATACTACTGCCAGTATTAAAAAAAAAGATCCGGACGAATTGAGAACCTCCTCTATTTTTCGAAACGGGTTAAAAATAGATAAATAGTGCATATGACTATACCTGAATAAAACATTTCTTAAAACAATTTTCACTACTTTTCACAATAATTATAGAAAAATATTAGTAATCTCTATAGTCAAATTACTCTGTGTTTGCCAATTAAAATCTGTTTGATTATTTGTACAAAACGAAAAAAAGAACGGACGGTTTTGCGCAGTTGATGTTTCTACGCAGAAGTTGACGCGAGTGCCAAAATAACAGCTGATAATAATTTTGTTTTTCGAATTCGCATTATCGATAACAGTGTTAGTAAACAAGCTCAAGGCAATAGATAAAGCAAATGGGGAATCCTGAATTTTGAAAACGCGATTCATTACATTTTACCGTTTATGAATCATATTAATATACAAAACATACCAGCTCACATGATTTGTACAGTATTTTGTTAGTCACTTCAACCGTAACTTCATGCCTGTAATCCCCGAAGGTATAGGCAGGGGTAAATGCATGCATTCAAGCATACAAGCAAACACCCACGATTCGCCGGTTACGTTTTTTGGCCCATTAGTAGTAACGTAAGACTAGGAGTCAGTAAACAGACCTGTATGACTAAGAAGTCATAACCCTGTATGACTTCTTAGTCATATTACTACTTATAGTTGAGAAAGCAGATAAGAGATTTTTCAACTTATAAATATCCGTAATAGTGTATTTGACGACCCGGTTAGTCCAGCGGTGTGAGACGATCGTTTGATTCGAAGGGTCGCGGGTTCGATCCCCGCACCGGGACAAATATTTGTATGGCCTACAGATATTTGTTTCGGGTCTGGGTGTTTGTGTATGTGTTGTATGTGTACAACGGCACCCACGACACAGGTTTATACCTAGTGTGGGGCTGTGAGTGTAAGCGTATTTAATTTTATTATATTTATTACCTTACAGGTGGTAGAGCTGCAGAGAATAAATTCGGGGCCGTAGGCACCACCGCACTACCTAATTTACTACCGCTAAACGATAGAGTACATCGCTAACGTATTCCGATCAGGTGGCAATGTACGACCCCTTAATTTTACGGCATAGCGGCATAAGAACTAAAACTCTACTGGTGGTAGAGCTCTAGTGACGGAGCTCGCAGGCGTAGGCACCACCGCATTACCTCTATTTGCTGCCAATTGGTAGTGTTCAGCACTATCGTGTTCCGGTTAGATGATAATGTATGGCCCCGTAATAACTATCAAAGAGACATAACAATTAATCTCAGGGGTGGCAGCGCATCTGCATTTTAACCTTTGGTTTTTGTGTAGACGTCTATAAGCAGCAGTCATCACTTAACATCAATACCAATCGACCCGGTTGGTCCAGCGTCCTTCGAATCCAACGGTTATTTCACATAGATGACCGTTGGATTCGAAGGGTCCGATCCCCGCACCGGGTCAAATATTTGTATGGCCTACAGATATTTGTTTCTGGTCTGGGTGTTTGTGTATGTATTGTTTGTATACAACGGCACCCACGACACAGGTTTATACCTACTGTGGGATTGTGCGTGTTAGTGTATTTTTATTAATGTGAGCTGCATGCTTGTTTGCTACCGTCTTTATATAAAAAAGTCTCAAGAGTACATACATACATCTACATTGAAATCTGTAGTTTTCATGTAGATATCTATATGCAACAATATTCACTTAACAAGAATATGAACTGTATGCTTGTTTCACTTGTTTGTTACTTAATGAAGTACAAAAACAAGTATAATTTCCTTGTTTTATGTGAGCTATGATTATGGCATTCATTTTCTATTCCATTGTTTATAAATGATTTAATAGATTAGGCAGTAAAGGTCTTGAAATATAGCCTTACACATCTACCAATCACTGTCTATCTTATCTTTAAGGACAGAGTATTTTACGGCGACATCAAAGCATGCGAAAAGTAAGTACGTACAACATAATAATACATCTATGATTCAGGATAGTTTACAAAAAATGGGTCTTCAGTGATTTGTTTAAGAAAGATAACTAGGTACACATTGTAATTATTTTTTCAAAGTAGACTTTAGTTTTTAGGGTTCCGTAGTAAACAAAGAACCCTTATAGTTTCGCCAAGTCCGTCTGTCTGTCTGTCTGTCTGTCCGCGGTTTAGCGCAAAAACTACTGATACTAGAGAGAGATATGAAATTTAGTACAAGAATACACCCTAATCACGCCGACAAAGTGGTAGAATAAAAACATGAAAATAAAAATATTTAGGGAAACCTCCCCTACATGTAACGCGCGGCTATTTTTTTATTTTAGATTTCCATATAGTGTTGGGTATTGTTATAAAGGTCTTTCAAAAATATTAGGGATGTCCTGAAATAATGTTTCGATTAAGTTAACTGTTCGTGACTTATTAAGCTTTAAACTGCATATTTGCGTTAGAGTCAAGTGTCCCCCCCTACCAACTAAATGTTAAAACTATCACACTTAATTTTTTTCATTACATTTCTTACTCTGTAACTACGGAACCCTACACTGTGCGTGGACCGACACGCACATGACCGGTTTTTTAAAGATATCTAGGTATAGGTAGCAATAGTTACTTACCATCACGGTAATTAAAATAAGTTATTTTGTCACTTTCATAATACTGTTTTACAAAATCACATTTAAGATTTTAAAAGGATCGTTATTTAGGGAAAATCATGATAAGTACCTATACAAATTTAGTCTTGACTTTCCAAGGAACTTTGCTCAATTTGGTTTTTAGTTTAGGGTGCATTTGAAATGCTAAGGATATTTTATCTCATACGTGCATTATTTTTATGTGAACACCATAGCACGCAAGCTATAAAATTCATTCTAAACAGCAAAACATTCGAGTTTAAACTGCAAAGTTATATGTGTATGTTTTTATACCTCTTTTCTCGGTGACCTAGTAACCTAAATGTAAGTAGTAAATTATTCGTTATAAAAACGTAACCATAGCTTGAATTTTTTTTTTTTAATATTTTAAAATTGGCAAACAAGCTTACAGTTCACATTGATGTTAAGTGATGACTGCAGCCTATAGACACCCACACAATGACCAGAGGTAAAAATGCAGATGCGTTACCACTCCTAAGGCCTAAGGTGTTATGCCTCTGTGCCGGAAATTACAGGGCCGTACATTACCACCTGACCGGAACACGATAGTGCTGAACACTACCATTTAGCGGCAAGTATATTAGGTAATGCGGTGGTGCCTACGCCCGCGAGCTCCGACACTGGAGCTCTACCACCAGTAAAATATGAATATGAATTGTGAAGTCTTTAACCAATTACATGAATGTATTATGTAATTAGAGACAATAATATCACCAATCCTAAAAAATATGCTGAATAAAAAAAAGTTGAATAAGAGCACTGCTGTTTAATTAATTTAATTGTAACTATCAATTTTTATACCTACTGAAAAACAATGCGTCAGATATTTAAGAAAGAACGCACGTAACTACTCATATCTTTATACCTAAGTACCTATTCGATATTGTGATATGGAGAAAGATAATTTTATAAAGATATTGCATAACTTTTTGATTGTGATTTAAAGGCGTTTTAATATCCCAAAGCAGTTTTGATGGCACATTCGCTGTTCATTTATAATAGGTTAGGGAAAAAGTCTTTTCGTATTATAGTATGTATGAACTTGTAATAAAATCTCTTTGGCTGTAGTATTTGTATCTGGCTGGTTTTGGTATCATTGAAAGTTAAAATTTTAAAGAACATAATTCCAAATTCAAATTAGGCAAATGTGTGATTTTCATTTGTTTTTCGTACTGTCAAGATGAGTGAATCTAATGAAGAAATTCGATACATTTTAAAATTTTACCACAAAAAAGGTAAAAATGCAACGCAAGCCGCGAAAAAAATTTGCGATGTTTATGGACCTAGTGCAGTGTCTGTGAGAGTAGCACAAATTTGGTTTAAGCGTTTTCAATCCGGAAATTTTGATGTCAAGGATGCACCTCGCTCTGGTCGCCCTATTACGGATAAAATGGATGCCATTTTTGAAAAAGTGGAGCAAGTTCGACATATCAGTAGTTACGACGTAGCTGAAGAACTGAGATTTGATCACAAAACAGTTTTGGCGCATTTGAAACAAGCTGGGTACAAAAAAAAGCTCGATATTTGAGTACCTCACGAGCTCACTGAAAGAAACCTAATTAACCGTGTACTCATTTGTGATTCTTTATTACGACGTAATGAAACCGAATCATTTTTGAAGAAGCTGATAACTGGTGATGAAAAGTGGATCACGTACGACAAGAACGTGCGAAAAAAGTCGTGGTCAAAGGCCGGTCAGGCTTCACAGACTGTGGCGAAACCCGGGTTAACTCGCAATAAGGTGATGTTGTGTGTGTGGTGGGATTGGAAGGGCATTATTCATTATGAGCTATTACCACCAGGCAGGACTATCGATTCTGAACTCTACTGCGAACAACTGATGAGATTAAAGCAAGAAGTTGAGAGAAAGCGGCCGGAATTGATCAACAGAAGGGGTGTAGTGTTTCATCATGATAACGCTAGACCTCACACATCTATAGCCACTCAGCAAAAATTAAGAGAGTTTGGCTGGGAGGTGTTAATGCTTCCGCCGTATAGTCCTAACCTTGCACCTTCAGATTTCCACCTGTTTCGGTCTCTTCAGAATTCTTAATGCAATGTTAGGTTAACATCACGAGAGGACTGCCAAATCCACTTGTCGCGGTATTTTGATGAGAAGTCCCAATTTTTTTATAGCAATGGGATCATGTCCCTACCTACAAGATGACAAAAGGTTATCAAACAAAATGGTACATACATACTTTAGTTAAATTTAAATAAACTATATTAAAAAATGTTTTGAATTATCTTAAAAAATGCGAAGAAACTTTTTCCCCAACCATACAATACAACTAGCTGCTGCCCGCGGCTTCGCCCGCGTGGATGTCGTTTTATAATCTTGCATTTTCTTTGCTATAAACCTCACGGAGCCCGAGACCTTTCCAACGAATGCAAAACCGTGGAAATCGATTCGTGCGTTCTGGAGTTGTAGCGTCAGGAAGGAAAACCCGACTTATTTTTATATTATAGATATTATTTTTGGAGCATAATTCCTATTTGGAGCAGAAGTTAAACCTTATTGAATCGTTATATTCAAGTATCTTAAAAATAACGAGCTTGGTTCACATAGCGTTGATGACTAAGTATATACACGAAGAAATTCGGCAATGAAAATCGAAGTATTTTTAGACATTGAAGAGATTTTTGCGTTGCCCAATATTAAATAAAAAATGCGTCTTTTTTAACACGTCACTCTCAACGACGCAAAGTATTGTAATAACGCGTCATTTTAAACACTGCTTAGTGGAACAAATTTAGTAAAAATGCAGAGATTATTAAAACAATAACGTACGTGACGTAAGAATGAATTAAGAATATGTTTTGTAAAAGTCGTACAGACTTATTTAAAAGACACTCTCTTGTGGTAGTTCCAGTGACGGAGCTCGCGGTCGTAGGCACCACCGCATTACCTAATACTTGCCGATAAATGGTAGTGTTCAGCACTATCGTGTTCCGGTTAGGTGATAACACCTAATGCCACAGGATTGGCAGCGCATCTGCATTTTGACCTCTGGTGTCTAAAGGCTGCAGTCATCACTTAACATCAATGTGAACTGCACGCTTGTTTACCACTTTTATTACTTAAAAAGAAAAGAAAAAGAACTCGTGCTACATTTAATTCACAATCAACAGAAACACTTAAACAACAATTTCACAATCAAAAGAGTAAAAAAATAGATATTCAACGTTGACAAGTTAGTTTATTATTGCAGTCATTTTGATAAACTACTGTTAGTAATAGGATCTTTAAAATACATGATACAGTTTCGTGAGCCAAATCACCAAAACATAGGATTTGGGTTAAAACATTTTATTAACTCATATCATAATAAATATAATAGATGTTGGTCAAGTTAATATGCCTGAGTTTGTCAAAAGCAAAGAATCATGCTCTTTTCATATTGTAATGATGATGAATAAATAAGCGTGGATAATGTAAAATGAATTGATAAACGTTGGCAGAAGAACAATCGCCGACATAAACATATTTAATGTGGTTCCAGTCGTTATGGCTAAATGTACGAGTAAAATTTATAATAACTGCGACGAATACCTATTTACTTCAAAGAGTTTAGTTTGGACCTTGACAATAGTTGTATATGTAAGGCGTCACAATTAAACGCAAAAGCTAAGATTTTAGTTGCTACGTTATTGATGATGGTTGGATGTTGTTAAAGAAACAGAAATAAAACTTTCTAGATAGAATTTAATACTTTTATGAATTATGTGTGTATGATTTGTGTAATATATTTGTTTAAACATTTACTTACCATTTCTAATTGTTTTATATTATTTCGCATTAACACATACTTGTGAAATATATTTTATTTTTAAAGAAAAATGGAAAGAAAAATTCGACTTCAGACGAGACTCGAACTCGCGACCTACTGGGAATCTAGTCCAGCCGCTCTTCCAATTGAGCTACTGAAGCCCTGCCCGATTTGTCAAATCTTTCCTTCACATCTATTGCATTGCTTTATGGTAGCAGCAGCGCCATCTATTAACAACTATGCTAGTTAGGCAACCGATATAATAGACTTCCAGATTCCCAGTAGGTCGCGAGTTCGAGTCTCGCCTGAAGTCGAATTTTTCTTTCCATTTTTCTTTAAAAATAAAATATATTACCATTTCTAGCATGAATACTGGAAACAATTGAGCGTAACGAAATCCATAATTAAGTTTTTAAGGATTATCTAGTGATGATATATTTTAAAGAAATTATTGTCTTCGTGAAAGTTCACCAGGGTTTAAGTGTTTACCTATCACAACGGTATCAGGAATGATTTTTTTATCATAAATCAGGTTTCGCTGTATATTAATGTGATACTGCTAAGCGGATGTCAATCACGGGATTTCAAATGTTTTGTAGGTAGATAGGTAGGTGTGTTCGATAACATATTATCATGATTTTATGATAAGATATTTTTCTATGATTTCAAACTATTAAGTTCAACCTCGACTGAATACCAATATATTATTATGTAGAGTATATCAATGAGTTTTGTGACGTAGTACTGATAGTATCGTACCGATATTTTGAGTTAGTAATTAGTTCGTCGGATAGGATAAATTGATTTATGTAAGTATATTTTTTAATTCGATCCAAATTAGATCAACGCGGAGAATTAAAGTACAGTCGTCCTTCATAACAAACATATGCGAAAGACGTATATTTTTGCGAAAGACGTTGAGAATAAAATAGGTCGTCAATCAATTTTTGTTGTTTTGCGAATTTAATCTGCTATTAGTATTGCGGTTGAAGAAGCAAGGTTCATTGACAGGTCACGAACAGTCAAATGGATAAGTTATAATTTTTACTACTTTACCAACATAATACTTTTGTCATACCTACATTTCCAGAAAATAAATTTTAATAGGGCTTTAAACTTTATCAATTGGTTGAACTTTATTTTAAGGACAAATTTGATTTTGATTTTAAAATCTTTACGAAAAAGCGAGCTCAAAATGCTTACGTCTCAACCATTACATAATGTGTCAACATATTATTATATACCATGAATTAATGTTTTATTCAGTAAATTTTCGTACATATATACATAACATGTTTTGAAAAAAAAAACACTATTAATTCTCTCTCTGACACAATAGTAGATATCTACGGGCGCAGCCAAAATAACACTGTTCATATTTTAACTCGTTCCACACGGTCAAACGATTTCAAAATAGACGCGTTTTAGAAACTGTGACGTTTTTACTTGTCGTCGACGCCTGCGTGGGTGGAGTGATCCAACCAACAATGTCACCGTCTGTCACGCAATGGGACGCAATTAGACGCTCCTCTTTCACTACTATTGGTACGACAGAATGAACCATTTTCCCTCGTGATAAGATTTACAAAATATGCGCAATGGTTCGAGTCCAATAATGTGGGCGAGTGCATTGAAAGCAGTAAATACTTTCGCTAACACTTTTTGTTTTGAGTTGTACTTCTGTGTTTTTGATACATTAAAATGTAGACATAAGAGAAGTGATTTTAACAAAAGATGAAATTGTATTGATGAAACAAATGCATATATTATATGTTAACACTTATGACACAAGAAGGTAAAAACAATGGAAGATTGATGAAATTTCAGATAATCCGATAAGTCACAAATCTGATATGTCAATGTACTAAACTATGATTGATGATATAATGTTGATGACACTATAACTCTTATGCAATGTCGTAAATCCATTATAAAATAGTATTCTTGGATAACCGTAGCGTATAATTTCGCAATGCTTGTCACATAGATATTGCATCATTGTTATGTACCGTATAATCCTACGTCGATCTTCGTAATAATGTTGGTTGAACCTTGAATAATAAAACTTGCAGGGTAGTAGTATATGAAACTGTTTGTTTACTGATGTAGAATGATGATTCAAAAGAAAAAAGTTCATTCAATTAATCATTTAATACTTCAATATTTATCGCAAGTAAATTCTAGAACATAGTAATTCTGTTTGGAATGATTCAAACTAAAAAAAGTAAAAAAACTAGTCAGATCAAAAGCAAAACTTAAACTTTCAAATGCCCGACCTATTTCCATGAATTTTGTTGAATCTTAAGCAGATAAACATGAGAGGATTGCTAAACAATATAAATATTTAGTACATGAAGTAGTAGATCATGTGGGTAATTTCAACGATGACAGTTTGTAAATTGGTACTCACTTCCTGAAAATCTATGTTGTGTCAATGTACACAGTAGTAGCAATAGTATCCTTGAAACCGTGTACTCATGTCTCACGCATCATGATAAATTCATTCGAGCCAGCTTAAGACGTATTTCTAGACGGATCAATAGGCACGTGACGAAGGTTACTGTTACACGTCAGAAGGAGCCTGTTGTGACCTTGACATCGTCTGTCTGCTCAATGCAATATATATGCGTTTGCATATTTTTTAACCGATCGAAACTGGTGGAGCATTCTACACATATTTTTAATGCCAGAAAACAGTCCATTTATCCGTCGAACAATTTTTTCATAGACTATGACTTGAAGGGATTTAATGTAAGTTTAAAAAGGAATGTCCTAAAATAGCTCTATTAAACAAAACTATCTTGAATTATACCGGATTTTTGAAGACGAAGAATATAAAACAAAAGTTTTTGGATAAGGTTCTTCCAACCCCCAATCTTCATGATTAGGTTTTGCCGAGCGAGTAAATTTATTTTGCAGATAGGTAGACCTCATACGGACGAGGATATTACATCATAATCGCAGTCGTACATTTACTGTACTTATCTTCAATATAATAATTACAATGTTATTTATTAATAAATGCATCAAGTTGAATTACTTTTTGGGTATATAGGTACTATGCATACAAAAATTATCGAATGTAAGGAAGAGAAAGTAATCAGGCTGTAGAATCAAAAAAGAACAATATAATTGTACAGCTAGAAAACTATTCCTTGAGTTAAATACCTAATTTCAATAAATGTTTATAAACGATTAGTTGAATAACAAATCCATAACTGTAAGATTTGCATAAAACTATCTATATTTTAGTGGCAACCCTGACCGCATGTATGATACACAAGGAAAAGCAGAACGTGCCAAGACTAACCGCTCTCGAAAATTAACCCGCTTTGATTAACTCATTGGAATTGTAAAATTTTAGTGATGAAATGGTTTCACCAGTAAACGTGTTATGTGAATTGGGATTCAGACTAGAAGGGTAAACATACAATGGCTTTGAAGAAAACGCTTCCAGTGAAAATAAACGTATTTTCAAAGTAATTGTTTTATATTATTTCGCATTAACACATGCTTGTGCTTATCGAACAATAATAAAACCTAGTAATAAAACTTCACAGGAGAATTTTTACATCTATATGTACCAAAATCAGATACTAGTTGGTTTCCCAAGGCAATGAATTGCGTAAGTGGATACTTGCACTCTTTAAATTGTATGATGTTACAGTTTTTTTTATTAAACTCCAACTGGATGGACAACCGAGGCCGGGAACAAAATTACAACTAAACATAAAGCTTCTTGCACAATGATATATTGCGATCTAAACTACTTATATGACATTTATATGGTAATTGAAACTGACTTAAATCAATATATTTTATTCATTTTAGTATGAGAATCAAGAGATCAGATGCAAAAAAAGAAATCTGTCACTCAATTCTGACAATTATCAAAAGAGATCTTAAGTTGTATCATGACGTCTTATTGCGGTTCAATTTAGGAACTGCCAAATTTCCTGTTTCATTTGTATATGTGACAGCGCGTTATAAAAACACGATAAATCTAATAGTGATTCAGTTGAGGTTCACAATAACAGGTCACGACCTGTGGCCGTACCTCCTGCGTCATGGAGGAGGCCTCAGGGCCTGGGAGGCCAGGGAGGCCTTTGGCTGAGGAGGTACGGTCGCAGTGTTTCATAGACCCACAGAAAACTACCTCGATGCTATGGGAAAATACAAATTCAAATCTTTTTGTCAACAAGCCAAGTTAAAACGATAGAGACAGCATGAGATTGCGGAATTTTTAAAACTTGACTGACGTTCCAGTATTTGGCTTTTAGTGGGACCGAAAATACAGAACAACTGACAGTTGTTTGAAAATACATACGTTTTTTATCAATTTTTTATTAACTATTTTCACCATATTATTTATAACATGGTGAAAATATGACTATCTTATAGCCTACGAGTACGTTTTGCGTCGCAAGATTATAGTCTTCTTATGAACGAGCCCTAACACTTTTCACCGAACGCTACAGGGTTGACCAAGAGCTGTCCAAACGTGATATCATTCAGGGTTAGGACTACGGTTTATTTGATACATTAAACTAAGCCTTGGACTAAAAAGATGAGACATTTAACCGGAGACATGACGAAATTAACAAAATTGTTCATGTATTTAATTTAACGTCTTCAAAGTTTTTGTGTTGGTCAGTCACGCCATTGACTCGTAAAAGGAGAGAGTTGTAGAGTGCACAACGAAAGGTTTCGAAAAACAAAATATGTCGCACCTACACTAAATCATGGCTAATATTTTTTTTGGAAAATACTAAGAGGTAGGTAAAAAATCAATGAATTGCCTCAGTATAAATGGAATATCTTAGTGACTAGTCTTAGTGCGAGATTCATAGACCGCACTACGACTTTACTTTGAGCAAAGTATGCTTAAAACTGTCAGAAATGTATGGGTTTTGACAGTTCGAAGCGTACTTTGCTCAAAGTAAAGTCGTAGTGCGGTCTGTGAAGTTTGAATCTCGCCCTTAGTGTCTGTATGTATAATGTGCAGCATTAATTCTTTATGATATCATTTAGCTTTAACATGCGGCTTCGCTCGCATTTAAGCCATTTAAATTGTTCGTTTATATAAAAATAATTGTAAAAAAAAAAAGGTAATAAAGTTCTGTGGTTCAGTTCGTTCCATGTGTCAAGTGAGCAAGCACGTCGTTTTATTTTCAATCCAATTATCTAATAGGTTATGGGCCCAGTATTATAGCTCTTTAGTATTATTTGTTAAAGTATCGCGAAAGTTTAAAAAGTCATTAAGTGTGATTGATAATAAATCGCAGTAGGATACTTAGATTAGCTAGCTTAGGCAGTTCTATTGTATTAGTGCACAGCAAAGTAATAATGGCGGCAAATTACATCGTCAACGTGCCGAAGCTAAGAGGAAGAGAAAATTACAGTGAATGGGTATTTGCGGCGGAAAACTTCTTAATCCTAGAAGGGATGATGAAATGCATCAAATCAGAGGAAAATGTGAGATTGTCTGCCGAGGATGATGCAAAAACTAAAGCTAAACTGATTCTTACGATTGACTCTTCATTGTACGTGCACATTAGAAATGTTTCTACTACTAAGGAATTATGGGAGAAGCTAAGGGCCTTATTTGACGATTCCGGATTCGCAAGAAGAATAAGCTTACTACGAAATTTAATCTCTATAAGACTCGAAAATTGTGGTTCCATGATTGAATATGTGACCCAAATTATAGAAACAGGGCAAAAGTTGTGTAATACAGGATTCCAGTTAAACGACGAGTGGATTGGTTCATTATTATTAGCAGGGCTTCCTGAAAAATATGCCCCAATGATAATGGCCATTGAACATTCAGGTATCCAGATAACAACCGACGCCATTAAAAGTAAGTTACTTGATATGGAATCAGGAAATGGAACGAACGGAATGAACGAATCGAATGGTGCTTTGGCCAGTGGTTATAGAGGTTGGCAACACTCATCGACGGCCAGGAAGTCTATGGTTAGCAAAAATAACAATCATGGCGGTCATCATGGAACGACATTGTCAACAAAGGCGAAGAAAGAAATTAAATGTTATCGATGCAAGCAGATAGGTCATTATAAATCACAATGTACGGCTGAAGTGTCGAATAACAAAGGATATGAACGTAAACAAACAAACGCGTTCAGTGCGGTCTTTCTAAGCGGAAACTTTAATAACCAAGATTGGTATGTCGATTCAGGAGCCAGTGTGCACTTAACGCCGAATAAACAATGGCTCACGAATATTTCTTACGACAAAGAAGGTCAGACTATTATAGTTGCTGACAAAACAAAAGTGCCAATTGCGTGTTCCGGTGATATAAAGATTTCTACTTTAGTAAATAAATGTAGTTTTGACGTGGACGTAAGAGATGTGTTTTGTGTACCGGAATTGACGACAAACTTGCTGTCAGTTAGTCAGTTAATTCACAAAGGGAATAAAGTTGTATTTACTACAAACGCATGTGAAATATATAATCAGAAAGGTACACTGGTTGCTTACGCACCGTTAAGCAATGGAGTCTACAAGCTACAACTTCAAGAAAATATGTCTGCGGCGGCGATCGTATCTGGTGAGCTCTGGCATCGCAGGCTGGGACATGTAAACAGTGAATGTTTGAATAAAATGCAAAATTCAGTTGATGGTTTAACCTTGAAAGAGAAAGTTGACATTACAAAGTCTACATGTATCGTATGCTGTGAAGGGAAACAGGCTAGACTACCTTTTACTCATATTGCTAAGAGAAGTACCGAGGTGTTGAATATCATTCATACAGATATATGTGGTCCTATGGAGTGCGATTCTATTGGAGGTTCTAAATACTTCATTTTATTTGTCGATGATTTTAGTAGAATGACGGCTATTTATTTTCTAAAAAACAAGAGTGATGCCTTGAAAACTTTCAAAGAATACAAAGTGTTAGTTGAAAACCAGACAAATAAAAAGATAAGAAATATTAGAAGTGACAATGGGAGAGAATTCTGCAATGCTGAGTTTAAGGATTACTTAAAAAAAATGGGAATAGTTCATCAAACAACATGTCCATACACGCCGGAGCAGAATGGACTATGTGAGAGAATGAACAGAACCTTAGTCGAGAAAGCTAGGTGCATGCTTTTTGATGCACAGTTAAGCAAGTCATTTTGGGCTGAGGCTACAAACACAGCGGTATATTTGCACAATCGCACAGGTTTGTCAACATTGCAAGGAAAAACACCTTACGAACTATGGTATAGTGTTAAGCCAGATATAAGTAATCTGAGAGTTTTTGGCAGCATGGTAATGGTGCATATAGCTAAGGAAAAAAGACGAAAGTGGGATAAAAAATCCCAAAAAGGAATTCTAGTGGGCTATGCTGATGGGAGCAAAGGTTATAGAGTATATAATCCAGTTAATAGGGTGATAACAACGAGTCGAGATGTGATAGTTGTTGAGAAAGAAAACACTACCATAGCAGTAACAGAAAAAGTAGATGAGACGATTGGGGATACTGACCAGCCATCTTCAGTGGGGGATATGGAAGAAAAACTATCTGATACTCTCACATCTCATGAAAAATCTACAAATGATTCTGATTCTGAGTATGTACCCAGTGAATATGAAGATGTAGAAGAAAGTTTAGAGGAAACTTTGACACCTACAAGGGAAATTAGAGATAGAAAACAACCAGATAGATACGGTTTCAGTAGTCGACAAAACGTCTGTATTCAAGAAACTGGAGACTTAACATTACAGGAGGCACTGACTGGACATGAAAAAGAGTATTGGCAAAAAGCATTGAAGGAAGAACTTCAATGTTTCGAAGAGAATCAAGCTTGGGAGTTAGTTGATGCGCCAAATAGTGGTTGTGTAGTTCAGTGTAAATGGGTGTTAAAGAAAAAGTGTGATGTGGATGGTAAAGTACTATACCGTGCACGTTTAGTGGCAAAAGGTTTCACACAGCGACATGGTGTGGACTACAATGAAACATTCTCGCCTGTGGTAAGGTATTCTACCTTGAGATTATTGTTTGCCTTGTCTGTAAAATTAAATTTTAAAACAACACATTTAGATGTAAAAACAGCTTTTTTGAACGGACATCTTGAAGAAGATATTTTTATGCAAAAACCAGATTGTTTTGGTGATTTAAATGATGGTAAAGTTTTAAAGTTAAAAAAGGCCATTTATGGATTGAAACAGTCTTCACGAATGTGGTATAAAAAAGTTGACGACTGTTTGTGTAACATTGGTTATGTAAAATCAAAATATGAACCTTGCTTGTTTATTAAAAGAAACAATAAGTGTGTAACTGTTATTGCTTTATATGTTGATGATTTCTTCATATTTTCTAATGATTGTAGTGAAGTAATAAAGTTAAAAAAGTCATTAGAAAACAATTTCAATATTAAAGACCTAGGTGCTATAAGACAATGTTTGGGTATGCGAGTTGTATGCAATAAAGATTCTGTAACATTAGACCAAGAGGGTTATATAGACCAGTTGTTAGGTAAATTTAATATGTTGGAATGTCACACATTGAATACACCAATGGAATGTAAATTGAATCTCAGTATAGGTAACAAATGTGATACGAGCATACCATATCAATGCCTGATAGGTAGTTTAATGTATTTGTCAGTTTTAACTCGCCCTGATATATCATATTCTGTTAGTTATATGAGCCAATTTAATAATTGTTTTACTAAGGAACATTGGCATCATGCCAAAAGAATTTTAAGATATTTAAAGAAGACAAAACATTATGCTTTAAAATATGACTCAAAACTTAATTCTGAGATAATTGGTTATGTTGATGCCGACTGGGGCAGTGATGTTATTAGTAGAAGGTCATATACAGGTTACGTGTTTGAATTATCAGGTGCTGCAATATCCTGGGAAAGCAGAAAGCAAAAGGTTGTTGCACTTTCTAGTACAGAAGCTGAGTACATTGGCATCTCAGAAAGTTGTAAAGAAGCTATTTACCTACAAAACTTACAATGTGAAATTACTGAGAGTTTATATACTATTATTCTGTACAATGACAACCAAAGTGCACAAAAATTGTTATTAAATCCTGTTTTTCATAATAAATCTAAGCATATAGATATAAGATTTCATTTTTGTAAAGAGATTATTGCTCAAAAGTTGATAAAGGTTCAGTACCTATGTACAGCTGATATGCCAGCTGATTTGCTTACAAAAAGTTTAAATTCAATTAAGCATGACACTTTTGTAAATGCTGTTGGTTTAGTTAAAAATTAAGTTACTGGTGTTATTTTTATATAGTGGGGGTGTTCGTTTATATAAAAATAATTGTAAAAAAAAAAAAGGTAATAAAGTTCTGTGGTTCAGTTCGTTCCATGTGTCAAGTGAGCAAGCACGTCGTTTTATTTTCAATCCAATTATCTAATATAAATATTTTAATTTTTTAATAAAAAGTATCTTATGTTACTTCTAATACTTCCAAGAATATGCGTACAAAAACTAAAAGCGTTACAAAGAAGATATGTTCTTAGGTTTTCGCGAGCTACACTCATTGAAATAAAACTATTTTTACGGATTTATCTCGCGTATATTAAACTAAAATGATTTTTAAAATCAACCCGAAACGAAACGTCGGGTTCATTTTAAAAATCATTTTAGTTTCATATACGCGAGATAAATCCGTAAAAATAGTTTCGTTACAAACAAACTTACATTCGCGTTTAAAGTATTATTATGGTAGCGCTAGTAGGTATGTCCTTTATATGCCTTGATTATACGATGTTATTCATCGTCATCTGGTAAGCTAAAAATTGACGCCGTTGAAATTTTGTTTTTCCAAACCATTCATCTCATAATATATTATGTAAAGACGAAGTTGAAAAAAAAAAACGACTCCAGACAGGGATCGAACCTACGACCGCTGGAAAACTAGGCTAACCGCTTTACCATTAAGCTACCATTTTCATCTAAGATTTTTCTGAAATTTCCTAATTTCACTCATATATGTCATTGCGAAAAATAAAATGTGTCAATTATTGTAACCGTTTACTTACTAGTTAAAGTATACATAACATTGATTATCATGATTTCCTTCTCAAAACCTTATCAGTGACATTGGGGGTTTTTTCCACGTACCTACGACTTAAAAACATTATGGTAGTCACAAACAAAACTAAATAAATATATGTTTACAAAACAAGCCACAAAAATATTTTGTATCATTTTTTACTGTTATACTGGGTATTAAGATAAATTACAAAAGGCAGACTTCGGATAAAACAAATAAAAATGTATTTTCCCCATCTTTTAAATTTGGGCACATGTCCGATTAATTTAGCTAAGCGATTCGATTAATTAGGTTTAAATCAATCGATCAATACAGATTTTTTGATATGCTTAAATGCTTTCATCAGCGAAATAACAATGAGGGACTAATCTATCACATCCATTATACAATTTAAAATTTGAGTCAAAACAACTGATAATTATTTTTTAATCCGGTATATCGGACAAAAAATGTTTGATGATATCTTTTTAAATTTGTTACAAAACACAGATTACACAAAACACTTTGTTTTTTATTTGTTTATTGTTAATCTGAAACTATTTTAATTTTGATTGAACTAAGTCCAAAAGGCGAAAGACATCAATTAGGTATGTTGTTTCATGTTTGAACGTTATGAAATATTTTCATGTAATTCTTTAAATACAAACGAATTTCACGTCGCTTTTTATATTTATATTAGTTTGTATTAGAATCAGATCAAAGAGAAATGCAGTTTTTGAGAAAGAGTAAGAAGGTATTCCAGTCTACAGCGATGGTAAAATTATTACCGTATAGAAATCAATGTAGGTACTTTGCTCTACAAATATGACTCCAGAAGTATGTGCCTATGATGGAAATAAAAAAACACATATATTTTAAATTAAATTACGCGACGAAAGCGACAACACATTAGGTATCATAAGATAAACTACGGGCGGCGAAGCCTTGATATTCTGCTACTAGAGCGCTAGCAACAGTGAAACACGATCAAGCTGTTTATAGTTTTATCTAAAAAAATGATATATCATCGCATTTACAACCGAGACCGAACCTTTTACGATCTGACTGAAAATTAGGTAGCGGAAAATCGACAAGTTAAACATTATTTTCGCATTGGCACAGACGCTGTCCAGACGAGTTTCTACGAAGTTTTGCGATTGATTTGCGATAGGCATGATCATTATTCTCTTAAATCATTAAACACGACCATGCCTAGATTGTTCCAACCTAAATCAAACTTTATTGTCTAAAGAACTAGGTTAAAGATCGCTCGACTTAAGAAACTGCGTTTTGAAGTAAACAAAAAACAAACGAGGAACGATAGAACGTACGTTGCGGAGTGGCGTGTGTCCAAAAAACGTAAACTTTTTCGCGTTTATGGCTTAACCAAGGTGTAAGTTCAAACATTACTACGCCCATAATACTAATAAAACTTTTTAGACCGACGTCGTTTACGTTTACGAATTCTTTGCGGATATTTCCACGTTTTACCTGTGATTCTGAAGATAGTATTTATAGTTTAACTACTGGCCCTGGGCAGACGACGCCCTGCTCTAGATAAAAAATCCACGAATACGCTATTAAAAATAGTTTTGGAGAATTAGGAATTGTACTTTTAAGACGAGAATTTTATAATTTTTATCTATTTAAATGTATTATTTTTATCTATATATTAAAATAAGTACAACTTCTTAATGGATTGAAAATTTTGAAAACTATCACATTATTAAAGCTGGAAAGATGAAACATTTATATACTTACTTTGTATATAAATGTTTCATTATATAGTAATAAAGTTGGTACTCTACTATTCACGAAGATAAGGTGCAAGACAAAAAATAATTGCACTAATTAATGTACAATACTTAAACTTATAGTTCAATTTAATAATCAAAATCATAATTGCAAGAAGTATTTGGCCCCGTAATAACTATTACAGAGACGACAACTTAGGGGTCAGGGGTGGCAACGCATCTGCATTTTGACCTCTGGTTTTTGTGTTATATACGTTTTTATGTTAAAGGCTGCATGATTGTTTGCCATCTTCGTTTTGTCAGAATCAGAATCTCATTTATTCATTTAGGGTGACAGGCACATGTCTTATGACACGTCAAAAACAAACAAAATAAATTAAAGTGAATAACAATTGATATACATGTCAAAAAAGATAAAAAACATATGTATAGTCAAGAATATCACGAAAACTAATTATAAATACTAATGCAAAAAGTATATCAGTAGAATGTCTCATTTCCCCTTTACAAACTGATAACTAAGAGTAAAAAGAAACGAAAAAGAGTAATTTTTTGTCATAAAATAAATGTTGTTTGTTATAAAATAAATGTTGAATCTAGAGTCACATTTAAGTGACGTAACCAATATTAATTCTATCTAAACCTGTGTTCCAGGAAATCACTTGACTAAACTTGTTAAATCACGAGATATTTACGTTTGCATAACACTTTGAAAATAAGATTAGGTATGATATCAAGATAACTTGTCTTATACTACAAATACTCGGCTAATTATACTAGAAATACTCAGCAAAATATTACTGGCGATATAGTATCTTAATGTCATATATAGATTAATGATACATGCGAGTGAATTTAGAAATTAAAGAAAAATATGAAAGAACAATATGACATATTGACACAATTTAACAATGGAGGGTTATTGTTTTAATGTGATATTTATTATCGAACCTGTCTGCTACCAATTTTATTATGAGAGTCGAAGTTTAATGTAATTTTGACATTTTGAAGTAAACAATTTATTCAGTCGTTGCATTGTTTTTTAATAAGCCTCGGATTTCATTAAACATGTTACATGAACATCGACGACACAACGTAGCTTCTACATGAATGACGGTCACATTGATTTGTAACTAAACAATGTTTAGAACAGATCTCATATTTTTTAACATAAGTGTGTATAACTCTGTTGTAATAATAGATGTTGTAATAGTAGTGAATGGTCTTGAAAGTCCAAGGAAAGCAAAGATCACCCAGTATAATGTACCTATGTTGTACTGTATCTATGTGTAATAGATAAATTAGTGTTTAACCCGATTTGCTGATAAAACCTACTGACTGCTTCTAACGTACTGAATTCCAAATATTGAGGAAACACGTTTTTATGACGTCAAAAAGCTGTCACTTAACTTCCGATATTGATTGCATGCCGGTTTGCTAGTTTTATGGTTAAGAATGATTTAACTATTTTACCTGAGATCTATTGTTAATAGGCCAACAGTAATGAAAAGTCAAAATAAAAACCAAACTATGTGTACAAGTTTTGTCCTTCAATCTATTTCTGTGGATCACAACAACGTTATTAACTTCAATCTTAATTGGATAAACAAATATGCCAACAAACAACAAATAAACAAGACAAAAATACGACAAATTGAAGTAGATCACGAAAATATGTCCATTGACAAAACCCTGAACTTATTGTTTCGTGATAACTGGCAGTTTTTATTAATAGTAATAATATAAATGCGGAAATAAATGCAATACAATTGTCTAGTTACGACCTAGGAGTATACTAATCAATTAAAACAATTAATTAGAACACGTTGTTTTGTATAATAATACGGAATGGGGAAAACGCTGTGAAATACGTAATATGATGTAGGCTGCATTCATTGTAAAAAAAATAACGGATAGACTAAGTAAAATATTTTTTAAGTGTCCGAATATTCCTTACTCTTTCTCAAAAAAAAAAGCTTCAGCTTATTGTCATTTCAATGTAATCCATCGACGAAAGGAAACAATTAATGATAAGGAACCTGTCCTATGGCATAGTCGCTTGCAGCCATTGCTTTCTGTATGTATTTTTTTTATTCAAATACAATAATTTTTAAGTCGATTAGGTATCCAAATTTTAAAATGTTATTTTATGATTAATCGCTTTAAAAAAAAATACTTTTCATTTTTTTTTCACGAGATTACGACGGTTACGGTTAGCCCCAAAGTAAAAGTTGTTCATAATAATATATGATCGCTTAAAATTTGGATACGAACCTAAAAATAACTAAATATACATATATTATTATGATTTCAGTGTTGAAGAAAATGCAATTTATAACATTATCTGAATACAACGGTATCAATCAGCGCGGATTTCAGTAACCGATTGAAGCAATAAAATGTAAATAGGTCGCACGTGCGTTCCCAAAGGGTCCATTGCATTTATTGGGCTCGCTCTGACGTCAACGCTGCCCTATAAACTAGTGCCAATAATTATTTTTGTTAGATTTTTATTTAGAACGCATCCGATGCAGTCTAGTTCTGTGGCGTTACGAAATTAGCGTCTAGTTTTGGCTTTCAATCGTGGATGCATTATGTTTGATTGTTATTTATGTTTAGATTCAATATTAGAGTGTAGAATTGTGGCGGTATAATGTTCACAATTACTATCAAAAACCATTTTTTTTCATGATGTTTTAGTACACAAGTAGACTGGGTATGCGCAATTATATGATCGTAAGGTAGTGACTACAGTAACTAAATCATCTTTAGAGGGGACGTCTTTAAAGATAAATCATTTGTACCGGAAAAGTAAATCGCCTTAGGCTTCAAGAGTGGCATCACATGTGAATTGAAATTACGCATATTATTATATTAATTAGTATTAATAGTCCGTAAACTGCAACATTCACTTGCATCGACGTGTTCTATATGCATGTGCTGTACCTAATACCTATCAGAATAAAAATAATTTCCATCAAATGGGTGATTTGATGGAAATTATGTTTATTCTGATTATCATTAAGATGGGGTTTTTCAATTATAATAAAGTGTTTTTTTATTCATCATTGAATTAAATGTCCGTTTCCTCATCACAGAAAACTAAATGCGGTGACTCATAAAAGAACCTTACAAAACCACTTCAAGCGTTACATAACTGGCTGTGTAAAAATAATAACTCATTAACATTAACACGAACGCTCACCCCTTCAAATAGGTATGCTCGGCCTGTCGACTGACCTCACGTTGGTTAAAAGTGTTATATTTAGATGAGTTCCCGCCCTCTGACGTCAATACTGACATTTGGGCCTGCTGTCTAATGGCTCGAGTGAATTAGCACGAGCACTGTTACGTATATACCATTGAAGTTGATTTATTTGCCAATCTTAAATTCTGTGTTTCGGCCTTTTCTTCCGCTATTATATAGTAGTGATATATTTGTATGTTCAATTTTTCTAATAATTACTTTATTGTTTTATTTCACTCAAGGTTACACTTCACATTCGTAGTATGTTGGTTTAGGCTATGAATTTATTGCAGTTATGTTGACACTATGAGGTTTAATTATGTATTACTAGCTATTGCCCGCGGGATCGCCTTTATAATAAAAGTAGGAATTTTTGTGTGTCAAAATCCCGGAAATGTGTATTACATTATATCTTGGCTCTATATGTTTTAATATCTCCTGGCGCTACAGTAGCACAGAATTACTACATTTAGCGTTATAGACATAAGGTAATGATTTGATTATTATCAATGTGAGATCAATCTATTTTGACTTCCGCGTACGTCACTCACTGACACTCAAAACCAGCAATGTCGACATCGAATCTATCGATCTCGAATCCAGAATATTCAACGCAGATGCATTGTTGAAGTGTATCATAGAACATCAAATGTAAACTGCATGCGCATTCGCTACTCCGATCATAAAAAACAAAACAACTACAAATGATTTTCTCAGTGCTCATGAATATACAAATGAAGATTAAAGGACAAGTATAATAAGACGCAGATGAGACGCCCCAAATGTGCAGACGACAGAATGGACATGAACCGTTTTATTGTGGTTCGTTGAACTGAACGGGAAACACACAAACAGGCAGGTGAACAAACCCGAAAACGCTCGAATTTAAATCGAGTATCCGTTATATATTTATCGTAAGTTGATTGCAACCCTGTATGGTTAATTCAATTGATTGTTGGGATACATAAAACGGAAATTGTGGGTGTGTTTGTAGAGTTGATAGAATTACATGCTATTTAAATGGCATGTTAGTAGTTGTAGGCCTTGGTGGCGTATTAGAGGAACCTTTCACACAATCTAATGTTTCTTAAGTGTATTTGAGTGACTCAACATTTTTCTGATAGCTAAAATAAGAAATATATTAACGTAGTTCCAAAATAATAGGTATAGTAAACATAAAGATGAAGATGTAAATAAACCGGCAGCAGACGCGCTGTCTGAAGAGTTTTATAACAAATTGTTCCGCTTCGGAATAAACATATAAATAAATGGGTTTTCAGAAACGGTACTTCCGTGTTCTGTAATGTCTTAAAAAACCTAATTGGATTCTCTTTAAAAATTACAGGTTTGAAACAAGAACATTTTCTGCTAAATTTATCAAATACTATATTGAATTGAGAGTCCATAAAAGTTTATTTTCTCGGGCAAATAATAAGAATGTTTTGCTAGCAGGTTTTGGTATTTCGAACTGAACATAACTGTCTATTTGCTATTACAAACCGTAATCTAAATATATCAATAAGATGGAAAACATTTCCCAGAATTATACCTACGATGATTTTCCTTAACACAAATTTTATGTGTAAATTCCAGTAACAATAAAAGAAATTTTCTGACCGAGTACATGGTATGTAGATTTACTCGTTTGAGTTAGTACGAAAGTTGCTCGAGTTAGTCACTCAAACCTGATATTTTAAAAGACTAATCACTTATACGTTTTTCTTTAAACCAGCTGGATGAGAAAATATCGGATCGACTCAACTCGAAATTCTAATTCATTTCCTCTAACCCATCCTGTTGAAGTGTTTTCAATTTAAAATCAATAGATTGTATCAAAATAACAGCAAATGTAGAAGCGGTTTCTCTTCCGCGAATATCTTCCGTAAACAAGATCAATATAGAAGTAGATGCACATGCGGGTAAAGTAATCGGCCTTAGATTTTATATTAATAGATCACATCACTAACGCATTTCCACGATAAGAACAATGTGTAATGTCATTAACCTTAAGGACATTCACTTGAAAAGGAAATTGTACTGTGATATACTACATCTTCGTTTTGGTTCAATAATATGTGTCTTTCACAAAATTTCCTAAAAGACAATTGATGAATTTAATGTTATTATACCACGATAAAAAAAACGTCTAGGAAGAAAGTGCATAAAACTTCTTGAAATGGCAAGGTACTCAACATTATTAACAATATATGTTCTTAGGTTTTCGCGAGCTACACTCATTGAAATAAAACTATTTTTACGGATTTATCTCGCGTATATTAAACTAAAATGATTTTTAAAATCAACCCGACGTTTCGGTCGCTTTTCAGCTTCCGTGGTCCCGGGCAGACTGAGGTGACATTTGTCTGACAGAAGTTTGAAAAATTATATGTAGCTACCTCCATCGATTTCGTAAACGCCTTGCGTAGCGTTCAGGATTAACACAATAATTACTTATGGTATCTTGAGGTCTTGCAGACTGCTGCGGCTGGGATTTAATCTTGCTAAGTATGGGATCCCATGATGTTGATAATCGCCATCCATCTTCTCTATTGAAATTTGGGTGTTTTTTAATTTCAATAGCCTCGCGTACCATTCGTGGAATGGGTTTGTGTTCTCTAGCGAGTATTTTAATTTTATCAAACCGGATGTAATGGTTTGGCTTATCCGCTATGTGTTCACAGACTGCAGACCTCCCTGTTCTTCGGTTTTTGACATCAGCAATGTGCTCTTTAACGCGGGTGGATACAGCTCTCTTCGTTTGACCAATATATGAGAGTCCACAATCACAATCTAATTTATAAATGCCAGAATTTTGTAATGGAATATTACTTTTAATGGGTCTTAAATACTGATGAATCTTTTTATATGGTTTGAAAACTGTTTTAATGGAATTCTTTTTTAAAATGTTGCTGATTTTATCTGTGACACCCTTAACGTAAGGTAGTATGGCTGGTTGTCGTTCTACTGTAGGTGGTTTCACGCGGCCTCTGTGACGGACGGGTGGTACATGGAGCTTGTTGTTATGTAGCACCTGGCGTAGGTGCTTCAGCTCCCCCTGAAGATGGTGGTCGTCACAGATAAAATCAGCAACATTTTAAAAAAGAATTCCATTAAAACAGTTTTCAAACCATATAAAAAGATTCATCAGTATTTAAGACCCATTAAAAGTAATATTCCATTACAAAATTCTGGCATTTATAAATTAGATTGTGATTGTGGACTCTCATATATTGGTCAAACGAAGAGAGCTGTATCCACCCGCGTTAAAGAGCACATTGCTGATGTCAAAAACCGAAGAACAGGGAGGTCTGCAGTCTGTGAACACATAGCGGATAAGCCAAACCATTACATCCGGTTTGATAAAATTAAAATACTCGCTAGAGAACACAAACCCATTCCACGAATGGTACGCGAGGCTATTGAAATTAAAAAACACCCAAATTTCAATAGAGAAGATGGATGGCGATTATCAACATCATGGGATCCCATACTTAGCAAGATTAAATCCCAGCCGCAGCAGTCTGCAAGACCTCAAGATACCATAAGTAATTATTGTGTTAATCCTGAACGCTACGCAAGGCGTTTACGAAATCGATGGAGGTAGCTACATATAATTTTTCAAACTTCTGTCAGACAAATGTCACCTCAGTCTGCCCGGGACCACGGAAGCTGAAAAGCGACCGAAACGTCGGGTTGATTTTAAAAATCATTTTAGTTTAATATACGCGAGATAAATCCGTAAAAATAGTTTTATTTCAATTATTAACAATAGGTAATTAACAGTTAGTTGGACTTTGATAATCAAGATGTTACTTACCTTGTAGTCTAATGTTAGATGTAGGAAATGCATAATGAAGTTCCTCATAAATGAATTCCGGTATTGAACGGGATAGGGGACAGAATGCAAGTCAAACAAGAACGGTGATATTTGTTTTATTGAACCTAACCAAATATTTGGTTATCTTCTAATAAAAACATTTTTTTTTTTAATTATGCGTTTGATTTAATAATAGGTGTGAATTCATTTGATTCAAGTAAAGAAGTCTGTGGCTAGTACGTGCCAAGTAACTAGTGCAACTATGTAAGATATATACCAAAAGTTAAAAAACCAAGTTACTATAATTAACTACTGCAGATTTTTTAACTTTTATCATGCTCAGAAAGTACGATAGTGAATAGTAGACTAATTAAACAAGATTCATATTCTAATTTAACATCATAATTTATGAGATTATTAGTCTGGTAAAGATAAAAGTGAAAATATGTCAGAATAATACAAGCAGTTCTGCGAAAATGTCGGTATCTGCTAATAAATACACGACAATTTTTATTGATCCATATTTCACATGTATACGGCAGTTTTACGACTGATTTTAGAGGACCTCTCAGGAAGCGATCGCCAGACAGTCTGATGTGTTTTATAAAATAGCACAGACGTCATAGCCATCGTTCATTTCCAATACGTTTCGGTTAAATAAATATCCCGAGTTGATTTACCGTTTCATTCGAATGCAAACGTTGAAAGAAGACGGCGATATTATAACAACAGTCGCAATATTTAATTTGAGAGTGTTCAGAATAACACGGATTCTCTAGAATATTCGTTGACTGCGTTTTTCACATCATGAAGTTTTATATTTGTACGAAGGACAGTTTGACTGATATGAGACCACCTACTCATCAACGGAAACCAAACGTCAACTCTAATAATTGATCTCAGTATTTTTTTTGTATATCTATACCATATCAACATATCCCTGATTAATCAATCATTGATTGGTTCATAATCACCAAGTCTAATTTACTAAAGGTTGAATTAAACATTAAATTTGTTTTTAAGGGGTTTCAGGTCTACTCATGGGCACAAAACCACTAAAAGGGCAAATTTCACTTATTTCGCTTTATTCTAGCTAACATAACAACTAATTGCATTTTCAAAGTTAGCTTTGATTAACATTTGACATTACCAAATACTTAATTATATTGGATCTCGTTCAATTAGAGCTATTAATAATATAGAATAATTAGACCAGTAAAAGCTATTTAATTTGCAGTTTAAACTCGACTTTAAGTGAATTTCAGTATACTTGCATCCTTTTAATTGGTAAAATTGTGAGAACATTTTCAAAATTTAACAACTTTTGGGTTAAGATTTTGTATATTTTTTTTTCAGATTTACTCGAAATATTGAATGCATTTAATTTCCTATTATAATGTTTACTAATACCTACTAAGGTCTTCTATCGATAGCTTCACCTTCACTGAATGGGACTTCAAAATACATTATTAAATTGTATTCGACCGACATGAATAGTATGAATACTTTTGTATTGAAATCACGTTGTACCTACTTTCGCAAAATACCCAAAGACACTACTGATAAGTAGCAAATTAGTAGCTCTAGGTAGTTACTTGGAAATGTTTTTCCCTGTTATCATTGTATATACCTACAGTAAATTGTAAAACTTTTTGGACAGTCATTGGAATTGATGCCTGCAAATTGGTGTTGTGTTAACTACCTTATTGTAAATTAAAGATAAGTAGGCAAGCAATCAAATATTTAATTAACGCAAAGTAACCTAAATATTTGGAAAATTGCCTGTATAATAACCATGAAAAGTATATATAATATATATGGTATTAGTTGTTGCTGCGATTGCTGGATGTACGATAGATCTTTTATATCAATAAACTCGAGCTTAACTCCAACAAAGTTAAACAAATAAGCAGATTTTAGGAAGATTACAAGAAAAATATTAGTACGTTTTTTGCAAACAATTCAATAATAATGTCATTTAAAAAAAATGGTTATTCCGCGTACATACTTAATACCTTTATAATAAAAAAAGAAAATAAAAAAAAGGAAGTAGTAAATCCACGAAATACATCATATTACGTAAATCGAACGATAGAAACAGCGTTCAAGTTCAAGGTAACACTTAGAGCGATTTGGAATGAGGCCAACTTATCTGACCTTATGGACAGACAAAGAAAAGATTCAAATAGTATTCAATACCTATCTCGTTGTCGCCAAGGGATTTTTTTGTTTTATTAATTGTAACAATCGAAATATGTACATATTTTCAGCTGTACATACATACTTCTCTATTGATAATACATTATTAATTATCTATTGTTCAATAAGTATTCTTCATGGAATATAAAGTTAGGATTCTCATGAAAGTTATATGGTGAGGAATATAGTTAATGAACTTGTCATTTAAGTTTTAGACTTTTGTTCATAACTTACGATTGAAACAAAATCTTAAAGGTAATTAAGTTATATTTGCTTCTTTCGTCAAGAACGTGGCATGTCATCATTGTAAACTGTATGATCATTTTAAATTGTATGCTCGTATGCCAATTTCCTCGTAAGAGAATACTGCAGCTCAAATACTACTTATAGGTTTACACGGTTTTGCCTCTAAGTAGATTTGTCAAAAAACCGGTACCTTCTAACAACCTTCCTACCGAAACACGGAAGAGCTGATCTATCATTAATTGGTGTATTGGTCTCGAGGTGAGGCAACTCGTGATTTGTAAATTATTTTCTATTTTGGCTTACATTTTTCGTTCCTGCAAAATGTCTGGTCTGTTGTCTGATTTATTTTATCACTGATTCAAATGTCCACATCAAACGTCAAATCTACACGTGAATTTAAACGTGGCTATGGGAACGTAAGAATTATTCCTATCAACAGGACGTTTGCCAAGCTATGAAAACCATTTTATAATCATTTAATTATAACTCACAATTTCTATTTGAATAAAGAGACGTCTCAAATTGAGTCGCAAGAGAAAGTAAGCACATTTTCAAAATAGAAAATTTGTATTGAATGGTCGAAGCATAATCTTTAAGTATTTTGACTTATGAATTTGATACTTTCAATAAAAGCCAAGAATCGTTTCTCGATCATGTTGATTCACAAGTACTTTCACCTGATGCAAGAACCAACATTTTTTTTAATAGCAAGAAGCAATATAATAGGGTAGCCAACTAGAATAAGAGTGGGTACCATTTCAAATGCATAGTACTCATCATTATCTTTTTTGACATGACAGCCATATTAAGTGTGACTGACGCCTGTGGGATTTTTGTTGTTGATGTTATGGACTGGAGCAATTAACGACATAAATATATTAATATATTAGCAACATAACATTCATACTCATAACAGAATGTAGTAATACACTTAAAAGAAACGCGAGTACAATTTGATTGCATGCTTAGAAGAGTACACCATTCTACAGCCTTGTACAGCCTTGTTTCCTCGTTTCGAAAAAAAAGTTTGGTTGAAGTTTTTTAAAAGGACAGTTGACAATACTGACCATTTTGTGAAAACTATTGTATGTACTGGTACCAAAAAAAACAACAGATTAATGATTTAAATTGATAATTGAATGCTATTTCGAATTATTTTAACTATCAATACTGTAAAATTGAATAGACTGTGCAAAGGCTCCACACATTTTTGAGACATCTTTTAGTGTTCATGTCGGTTGTTTCTAGTAAACATATTACTTTTACTCGGTTGCACTCGTGCAAACAAGGATATAAACCCGTATACATTTTCACGGTAATTACTCAGCATTATTGGCACGTGTACCACAGCCTAGGGCCGTAATGTGATTATTAACTGAACATGTTCCATTACTTCAGAACCTGGAAATAGAGATTTGTTTCATACGATCGTGGGTGAAATTATACTTGTCAGTCAATTTAGTCACGATATTACTTTTTATTGCATTTTAATCGCTCTCGTGCAAATTTGTTCAATGTAAGGAATTCATGACAGTTGCATTTTTATTATTTTTACTAAACATCACGTGTTTAATAAATAAAAAAAATACTTTGGAATGTGGCTAATTATTTGTTTGACTACAAGAATGTTAGAAAATTTCATGCATTTAAAATCTAAAATATTTTTTTTTAGGTTTAAGCATAATTGTAAGAAAATGGCAGGTTATGTACTGTATGTACAGTACACTTATTAATCATATGTTATATAATTACGATTAATTTATATCTACTGATTAAGATTTGATTTTATAAACTTATTTCAACTCTGTGTTTCTTTTTCATTTTCATAACTTCTTAGTAAATAAATAATACATATAGAATATGTGATTATTTTGAAATTTGAAAATGGAAATTTTGGTAAATATATTATTTCGAATTTAAATAAGACATTGTACAAAACCGTTCATTTTTATATATCAAGAACAGAGTTCTTATAATAATTTTATAATGTTCGGACGATGACATGCATAAATAAAATGAGACAGTGAGTTTAAATAAGTCTGTCTGTTCAGTTTTACTATCCACTGTTAGTATTTTAGAGTTTAAAAATGATTTTAAAGTTTAGGCACTTGACAACATTTTGAAATATTAATTAAAAATATAGTAAGTATGGTAACGTGTACCTTCACGTCAAGTTTCTCGCCGAGTAAGCCGAGAAGTAATGAAGAGAATGATGAATGTAGAAGACATAATAATATAATATAAAAAATTGCACCAAATACGATGGGAACTAAAAAATCTCAACATTACAATAGATACTCGTACTACGAAAGATCTCGAATATTTACGAACAAGATAAATTTCAACCACACCCCTCGATGCCGACGTTACACGAGGTCAATTTATTATTGACACAGCAACAGTTGTAATACGTAATAATACTTTTCGCGTTGCCAAGGCGAATAAAATAATTAAATACTGCACGATAAAGTTATGTAAACTTAATGAAAATGGTTTTGAAGTCACTCTTAACGTTTAATGATATCGCCGATTGTATTTATTAATAAGTGATTAGCAGATTGTGACATTGTGAGCGATGATGGCTAAGATCGGTATCCTGTTTCTTCTTAAGTAAATTTGCTATCTTAACAATATTGAGATTCCAAATAAAGTATGAAACTAGTTTTGGCAATATTATATTTATAACCCTCTCCGGTCTAGACCAAGTCTGATAAAGATGAAAATTTTATTTATATTACGAAGACGCACTTGCGAAGAACACAATATTTTATATGAGAGTTTGATGCTCGTAAATCTGTGATGATATCCCATATTTTCTTTTTATAGATTCTTCAATATTGTTATTACAGATACCATGATGTTACTTCAGTACAAGTTCTATAAAAAGATTGCGATAACAGTTTATTTGGGTCATATTTTATCGCAAAATCTTATCCATTGTTCCGGAAACAAAAGCCACATTAAGGACTTTCACATGCGACATTAATTATGCAAATTGCTTCGATGTCATCCAATAACCCAATAAACAACATTCAATGACCGACAGAATGACAAATATATTGTATAAAGATGTAGACCGCACCGACATTCGAATTGATAACGAAACTAAAATTAAAGATGCTAAGATGCTCATTTTGATTTTCTGAGAACGCCGGCCACCAGTGTTGTATCCAGTTACCTTAATAATAACCACGCAAGAAATCAGGTGACCTACAAACACCGTCTCGCATTCAAAGATCGTCAAATCATACTTACGTTTACTGATGAAACAATGATACGAAAACCATTATTCTTCATTCAGCAGCTATAATTTGTGTAACCGTCTAACGCATTAGGGTTAAAATAGCATGAACTTAATTTAGTAAACGCAACTGTTGTTGTGAGAGTGTATTGCGAATTGATCTTTGACGTAAGTTCGGCGAAAGTGGAAAGGTGGCCCATTTCTTTTGGGAGCACAGTGACGTCAATATAGATATATTACAATTGCGTTTTTCTATCGCGCAGATAACGTTGCGCAATGAAAAGAATGAGAAACATGAATTATGATGAATGTTTTCGATTGAACGTAGAGTAAATTGATCGATTTATTGTGGATGATGCAATTCAGTCCAATGTCGAATGATAATGGATTCTATGTGGTTGTTGCTGTACAGTTTTGCTATACTCGTCGTTGAGATTGTGGTCAATACCTCCCTTGGCATCTCAAGAAACTTTCATGTCAACGTATCTGTAAAGGATAGAATCAATAAGCGTCGTATTTCATTATGAAAATAAGTAAAGTCAGTAAAGCTCGCAATGACCGCTAGGTGTATGTTGGTTGTATGCAGCGGCAGTTTTTAATTCGATATAACTCGTTAGGTTCTCATAGTAGGCATGTAATATTTGAGTATGATGATAAACGAATTGTTGTCTAGCGATTGCCATAGAAAATATTAAATTTGGAGGTGTAGGTATTTTCGGTTAGTCGAAAGGGTCGTCCACGAAGAGGTGACCGACAGAGCACCTGATCCACCTGCGGCGGCGGGGGTGAAGTGCGGGGAAGTGACGCGGAGGAAGCGTAAATACGCAGCGCACTTTTTTTAGAGCTCAGTCAGTGGCATAGCTCGGCGTAGGAATGTCCAATAATTCATATTCACGACCAACCCCACGCATGGCATAGGCAGATCAGTAGTTATCGACTGGCAAAGTTCGCTGTAGTAGACACTATTATGAGATGTTTGATAAAAACTGTAATGTAAATTAGGTATTTTGCTGTATACTTATCACACACACACTGGCCCGGAGATATGCACGGAGATGCGACCACGTAGCGCGCGTAGAAAGTAAAGAAATTGAGAAATTATAACACAAATTGTATAAAATGTTACGGTTAGAAATATCAATTTGTATGTAGGTAGATTCAATTAGTTTGTTCACAGCTGATGTTGAATTCAACATTTTGTATGGAGAGAGAGGTGAAAGTCGCTGTATTTTCGTAAATAACAAAGATACTAGGCTGAAAGTTATGTACGAGATGTATTTTTGTTGCCCCCTCAGGGAAATGTATGTATAAAGAGTGTAAGTAGACTCACAATACGGAAAAAACGAATGTACCTAATCTTACTTGTTAGATAAAATTGTCTCTCACGCTTAGAATAAAGGAGATAGGCAGATACCGTTTGCGGTTTTTAATTGTATTTAGGTTTGGCTAGCGATATACAATCGTGTCATAGGTGATAGAGCATGACAGAGCCCCTAAAAAATTATGTGTTTCTAATAAGTAAAAACTTTGAAAGTGTATTGAATTAGAATAAGAATCTAATAAGAATTGTATAAGAAAATTTAATAGAATAAGAGATATTGCGTATGAAATGTATCAAGGCGGGGGCGGGTCAGCAGAGATGTATGACGGTGGTAGGAAATTAGACCGTATATGTAATGATTTAGAGTCCTATCTCTATTGACCCGGACCTTCGTGACGTTCGATTTTTGGGCGTGTCACGGCATTTTGACATGGAAGGAGACGGTTTGGAAGCGTATATAACTCGGTACATTTCGTTGCTAGTTTTGTCCTCGTTCGATTCTCCGCAAGAAAAGTGCTTCCAGACCGTGAAGGTATTGCCAGTGAAAGTTTAGAATAGTACCAGACCCCCTGGTTCGCTAGTTAGTTATAGTATAGTGAAATAAGCTAGTGAATAAGTTAGAATAGTATGAACCATTGAAGAAACGAAAATAAAAACCCAGTTACAGTCCACTCATTGAAATCGATGCAGATTTGTGTTTGACTTTGGTGTAAAAGCCATTTGTCCCCCACAAAGTTCTGGTCCATCGACGCCGGATTAGTAGGCCACCAGCGGCCATCCGGGAAAGAAATTTGGAACTAGCAACCGGCCAAGGAGAGCGTCGGACCAAAGTTCTGGTCCATCGACGCCGGATTAGTAGGCCACCAGCGGCCATCCGGGAAAGGATACAAGAGGGTACTGGTAACGACCGGCAAGGAAGAGCCGGAGTAGGATACCGGCGCGTTGATTAACGGATCGGAACGTGCATTCCAGGTCTCGCAGTCTGAGGGCGAGGCCAGGGAACGACGGGGAACAGGGTCGACGTGCAGCGAGACCGGGGCGCCAAGCAGGCGTCAGCAGCTGCACCTCGGGGTCAACGGGCATCGTGGCTTGGGCGCTATCCAGCGCCAGCGACCACACAAGCTCCAGGTCGACGGGCATCGCAGCTTCGGCGTTTTGAACGCCAGCACCGTCATCGCTCAGGCATTGTGGCCTTGAGCACGGGCGATACTCGGGCTTGACCGCCTTGAGCACGGGCCGTGCGGCTTGGGCGCTCTACCAGCGTCAGCGACCGCAGCGGGCCGGGTCGGCGAGCATCACAGCGCGGGCGTTTCGAACGCCAGCGTTTTCACCGCTTGGGCAGCCGCCTTGAGCAGGGGCGTACGGCGCGGCGTTTCGTACGCTAGCGCATACGCAACTCGGGCGGGACCGCCCTGAGCATCGCAGCTTGGGCGCCTTCATCGGAGCAGCCGGGACGTCGGGTCAACGGCGTCGGCGGCGGCGGCTTCGTGGCAGCGTCAGCGTCTGCACAGCTCAGCACAGCGGCATCGGGCGGGTGCGGCCGAGCATCGGGACGTCGGCGGCGCCTGCAACTTCGCGGATCGCGGATACGGACGGATATACAGTGAGTCGTAATCCGTGTATATTTTCAGGCCAGTGTATTTGTGTGTGTGTTAGGCCGTTAGGAATTTTTAGATTTTTTATTTTTTGAATTGTGTTACTGTGTAGGGACCATCTCAGTTAGGGAGGTAGGGACCTATTTCAGTGTAGTTGAGGTAGTTAAACAGTGATGATGCCAAGGAGTCCACCTACCACTAGGAAGCGCGCGGCGCTTAGGGTCATACCAGACTATCCAGAGTCTCCTTCCGAGGCTCCGCAGGACGTACCATTGCCAGGGACCAGTAGGACCGAGCAAGTAGTTACCGAACAGGAAACTTTAGGTACGCGGCCGCCATCGGTTTGTTCGCGACGGTCAACCGATAGTGCGCGCGCTAGGCGGGAGCAAATTAACACGGAAACAGACATGTTAAAGGCACGAATTAGGCAGTTAGAAATAGAAGCCGGTTTAGTGGATAAGCAGATAGCTAAGGATAGGGTAACGCCGCCGGAAGAAACTGATAGAGATAGTGTGAATGGGCAAATAGATGCAAACGAAAGGGTAGAACATTGGTTACAAGATAGTCATCCCCCGCGGGAATTTTTACGGGGGGAGGATAGGCTAGGGGATGGTAGGGCGCCGAATAATAATAAACAAGACGAGCCCGCCAAAACCAATATCTCTAAAGACGAAGTCCTGGATCGTTTAGTGTACGCGTTAGAGAATATGTCGCGGGGTCGACCCCCACCACGACAGGCCCAGGAGTTACCCTTATTTGATGGGGACCCTAGGGAGTGGTTGCCATTCAAAGCAGCGATGAGGGATTCTACGCAGAATTATAGACTCACGGACATAGAGAATTTGGCTAGGTTGAGGGCGTGCTTGCGGGGTCCGGCACGACAGGCGGTGTCGGCCCTTTTATATTCGGCGTCAGACCCAGATAGAATTATGAAGACCCTAGAACAATGTTTCGGTCGCCCAGGCACTATTATAGACCAGGCAGTAGGGGAGGTAATGCGACTACCTAATGTGGGGGCATCGGCAAATGAGTTAAATATCTTTGCGGTTAAAGTACAAAATGTAGTCACTGTAATTGAAAGTGTGGATCCGGTAGGTAGAAATACGGATCCACGGCTACCTAGGATGTTAAGTGAGAAACTTAGTCCCCACCTTAAAAACAAGTGGTATGACTATGCTTTCGATAGGGCGGACGGGCCGGAATCCGAGTTAACTAGATTAGCGAACTTTCTCATGAAGGAGGCTGATAGGGCTATTCAGTTCTCATACGAGAAAAGCACGGTAGCAAGCGCGCGCGCAGTGCAGCCGCCGGCATCGCGGCCTACGTTTAAAAAGTTAGACCGCGCGCGCCGGCCGGTGTATAACACAACAGAGGCGGCTATTACATGTCTTTGTTGTGGTAGTGGGCACCGGACCGATGCGTGCGGTAAGGTTGTAGCGATGTCAGTACAGGAGCGCTGGAACTGGGCACGGGAGGCGCGAATTTGCTATCAATGTTTAAACGGGAAACATAGACGTTTTCAATGTAAGGCAAAGCGATGTGGTAAGGGTGATTGCACACGATCACACCACATGCTGTTGCATTCCGAGCCGCGGCCGGAAGTAAAAGAGGTACAAATAGAGTCAGTAATTACGGCGTCGGCGCATACGCCAGTTGATAGCACGCAGGTACTTCTTAAGGTCTGCCCTGTCACAATAGGGGGTGGCAGGGGTAAGGGGGTACAGACCTACGCGTTATTAGATGAGGGGTCCACTATCACTTTGATCGACGAGCAGTTGGCAAAGTCGATAGGGGCCCAGGGCCCAGTCCGCGCCCTGAATATAATAGGTGCTAATTCTAGTCAGCAGGAGTCGGAAAGCCGATTAGTAGGTATTAGCTTGGCCGGGCAGAGCGGACGCCCCTTTAAGATTAAAGCGCGTACGGTACGGAACCTCACTTTAGGTAGGCAGACCGTTAGTAAAGAATTGTTACAAATGTCGCATTTTAGAGCTTTACCACCGGATGCGGTGTGTTATGAGGGAGTGAGACCTCAAATTCTCATAGGTGCGGATAATTGGCATCTTATAGTGTCGCGGAAGTTGGTGACCGGTAGCCGTAGGCAGCCGGCCGCGTCACTGACCCAGTTGGGATGGGTCATACATGGGTCAATGCCTAAAAGCATTGTTGTTAATAGGGCGTCGGTGTTGCATGTGCACACCACGCAGAGTCCCTCAGATGCGAATCTGAATGATATAGTGCGGTCCCATTTTGAAATTGACTCTCTTGGTATAGGCAGAGAACCAAGGGTAGTCCCGGGGGAGGAGCGCGCAATAGAAATAGTAAAAAGAACTATAACTAAAGTAAATGGCCGTTATGAAGTGGGGTTGCCATGGGTCAGTGACGATGCAACCCTTCCGCCTAGCTATAACATGGCACATAGCCGTTTAGTAGGTATTGAACGTAAAATGGATAGGTCTCAGGAGTTTAGGGAGGCTTATACGGCTCAAATAAATAGTTTAATAGAGAAAGGCTACGCGGAGCCCTTAGGAGAGACAAATACCTACAATCAAAGGGAATGGTATTTGCCTCATTTTGCAGTTACAAACCCTAATAAACCGGGAAAGGTGCGTTTGGTATTCGATGCGGCGGCAAAATCGAATGGGAAATGTTTAAACGACATCTTATTAGAAGGTCCGGATTTATTACAGTCTCTGAATAAAGTTTTATATGGATTCAGGGTAGGCAGGATAGCATTGACCGCGGATATCCGCGAGATGTTTTTAAGAATTAAAATTAGGGAGGAGGACCGCGTAGCACAACAGTTTCTGTGGCGGGGGGAGGATCGTGTGAGCCCCCCCAGAAAGTATGTAATGACGTCTATGATATTTGGAGCGCGCAGTTCGCCGTTTTTAGCACATAGTGTGAGGGATGAAAACGCAGCGGTTTATAAAACTTCACACCCGCTGGCGTTTGACACCATTACCACTAGTACATATATGGATGATTGGATAGTTAGTTTTGACTCTGAGGAGACTGCCCGGCGCACGGTAGGCGAGGTACGTCACGTGCACGCGCAGGCGGGTTTTGATTTAGCGGGTTGGAGTTCGAATCTCGACTCTGTAATATCTGAGGTACCGGAAAGTGATCGCGCTCACGCACCAAAGGAAATAGCGGGGAATGCGTTTATTGAAGATAGGGCTTTAGGTATTTTGTGGCAACCTAAAAGCGATGAGTTAGGCTTCAATACTAGCATGCCTAGGGTACCTACGGACGTCCGGAACTTAACACGGGTACCTACGAAACGCGAGGCATTGAGTGCAGTCATGTCGGTTTTCGATCCGCTAGGTTTATTGAGTCCATATACTATAGTGGCAAAAATTATCCTACAGGAACTGTGGCGACAGGACCTAGGGTGGGATGAACCGCTTCCCCATGAGCAGGCAGTAGCTTTCGCTGATTGGCAGGCAGATTTAGAATACATTAACCGTCTTAAGATACCGCGATGTTATGACAAGCGTGAGGATATAGTGGATAGGCAGTTACATGTATTTTGCGATGCAAGCGAACAAGCGTACGCGGCAGTGGCGTATTGGCGATTTGTAGATAGCTCAGGGGTAGTGAGGGTGTCGTTGGTGGCCGGGAAAGCAAAGGTAGCACCAATAAAAACTCAAAGTATCCCGCGATTAGAACTGCAGGCGGCTTTAATAGGTGCGCGCTTAGCTAGTGACGTCATAGACAAACATCCCTGGTCAGATGTAGGGGTGTATTTTTGGACAGATTCGACAACCGTATTACAATGGATAAGGAATGACACGGTTAGGTATAAACCGTATGTAGCACATAGGCTAGCGGAGATAGTAGAATTAACGAAAACCGAACAGTGGAGGTGGGTTCCCACCGCATCGAATGTAGCTGACGATGCGACGAGGGTTGGCCACTCGCGATTGGGCCCCTCCTCCAGATGGTGCACCGGCCCCTCGTTTCTCTTAAGAAATGAGGAACCACCATCGAGTGCGTTCGGAAAGGAGTTGGTCGCGCCGCTGGAGGAGGTTTTGGTTACACACACGAGGTGTAGCCCATGCCTAATCGCAGTGGAACGATTTTCATCGTACGACCGCCTTGTCCGTGCCCTGGCTTACGTGTTATTATTCATAGATAGATGCAAAAAGATTCCTTCAAGTTTAGATACAAAATACACACGACGTGCGGAATTGTTAATAATTTCGCAGGCGCAGCGCGCAAGCTTTCCGTGTGAAATAGACAGACTTAGAGTAGGTAAAACGGTTGATCGGTCTAGTAAAATTTATAAATTGGATCCCGTCATAGGAGAGGACGGTCTTATGAGATTGAATGGCAGGATAGATGCGGCAAACATACCAGCTCAGCGTAAAAATCCACCTATTTTGGACGGGCGGAGCTTGTTAGCTAAGTTGTATATAAAACGTGAACACGAACGTAACAATCATATGGGTAGAGAGGCGCTAGTTAACAATATTAGACATCAGTTTTGGATAACGCGGCTTCGTCCGGCAGTTAGAACGATAGTAGGGCGGTGTGTCAGGTGTAGGACGCGCATAGGGAGGCCCTGTGACCCAGTCAAAGGTGACCTACCGGCCCTCCGTTTAGAATCGTATACGCGACCTTTTGCATATTGTGGTGTAGATTGTTACGGTCCGATGCTCGTCACAGTAGGTAGGAGAAGGGAGAAACGTTGGGGAATGTTATTTACCTGTTTGATAACGCGTGCCATTCACATAGAAATAATTTCGAGTCTTAGTACAGACGCGGCTATCATGGCAATTAGGCGGATGGGAGCGCGCCGCGGTGCGCCCCATACCATGGTAAGCGATAATGGAACTAACTTTCGGGGCGCCGATGTAGAATTATGTAATGCGTATAAAGAATGGTTGCCTGAGTTAGAAAAATTCGCCACGACAAAAGGAATGTCATGGCGTTTTATAGATCCCGGTGCTCCCAATCAGGGAGGCGCCTGGGAGCGGTTAATAAAGAGTGTTAAGAAATCTTTATTAATAGTTTTGAATGAACGTGCACCAAAAGATGATGTACTTGCGACGTTCACCGCTGAGGTAGAACACACGGTGAACTCGCGACCGTTGACTCACGTATCAGTTAATGCAAGCGACCCTGAGGCTCTCACTCCGAATCATTTTCTTATCGGATCAGCGGTCGGCTTGCCCTTTGTTGGTAACTGCGCGGTAGCGGATAGGCGGGCGTGGCGAGCTACGCAGGCGTTGTCTGATATGTTCTGGCAGCGATGGATAAATGAGTACTTGCCAACCTTGGCCCCGCGAGGTGATAGTCATAACGGTAAAGAGAACATTAAGATAGGTAATTTGGTGATAATAGCAGACGGGTTGTTGCCCCGTAATGTATGGCCCCGCGGTTTAGTAGAAAAGGTATACACGGGACCTGATGGCGTGGTACGTAGTGCGGAGATTCGTACTCGAGGTGGAATATTTAGACGCCCAGTATGTAGATTGATTATCCTTCCGGTAGATGATGAGGCTCGAAGGTCTACGCCGGGGGGAGAGTTGTAAAGGATAGAATCAATAAGCGTCGTATTTCATTATGAAAATAAGTAAAGTCAGTAAAGCTCGCAATGACCGCTAGGTGTATGTTGGTTGTATGCAGCGGCAGTTTTTAATTCGATATAACTCGTTAGGTTCTCATAGTAGGCATGTAATATTTGAGTATGATGATAAACGAATTGTTGTCTAGCGATTGCCATAGAAAATATTAAATTTGGAGGTGTAGGTATTTTCGGTTAGTCGAAAGGGTCGTCCACGAAGAGGTGACCGACAGAGCACCTGATCCACCTGCGGCGGCGGGGGTGAAGTGCGGGGAAGTGACGCGGAGGAAGCGTAAATACGCAGCGCACTTTTTTTAGAGCTCAGTCAGTGGCATAGCTCGGCGTAGGAATGTCCAATAATTCATATTCACGACCAACCCCACGCATGGCATAGGCAGATCAGTAGTTATCGACTGGCAAAGTTCGCTGTAGTAGACACTATTATGAGATGTTTGATAAAAACTGTAATGTAAATTAGGTATTTTGCTGTATACTTATCACACACACACTGGCCCGGAGATATGCACGGAGATGCGACCACGTAGCGCGCGTAGAAAGTAAAGAAATTGAGAAATTATAACACAAATTGTATAAAATGTTACGGTTAGAAATATCAATTTGTATGTAGGTAGATTCAATTAGTTTGTTCACAGCTGATGTTGAATTCAACATTTTGTATGGAGAGAGAGGTGAAAGTCGCTGTATTTTCGTAAATAACAAAGATACTAGGCTGAAAGTTATGTACGAGATGTATTTTTGTTGCCCCCTCAGGGAAATGTATGTATAAAGAGTGTAAGTAGACTCACAATACGGAAAAAACGAATGTACCTAATCTTACTTGTTAGATAAAATTGTCTCTCACGCTTAGAATAAAGGAGATAGGCAGATACCGTTTGCGGTTTTTAATTGTATTTAGGTTTGGCTAGCGATATACAATCGTGTCATAGGTGATAGAGCATGACAGAGCCCCTAAAAAATTATGTGTTTCTAATAAGTAAAAACTTTGAAAGTGTATTGAATTAGAATAAGAATCTAATAAGAATTGTATAAGAAAATTTAATAGAATAAGAGATATTGCGTATGAAATGTATCAAGGCGGGGGCGGGTCAGCAGAGATGTATGACGGTGGTAGGAAATTAGACCGTATATGTAATGATTTAGAGTCCTATCTCTATTGACCCGGACCTTCGTGACGTTCGATTTTTGGGCGTGTCACGGCATTTTGACATGGAAGGAGACGGTTTGGAAGCGTATATAACTCGGTACATTTCGTTGCTAGTTTTGTCCTCGTTCGATTCTCCGCAAGAAAAGTGCTTCCAGACCGTGAAGGTATTGCCAGTGAAAGTTTAGAATAGTACCAGACCCCCTGGTTCGCTAGTTAGTTATAGTATAGTGAAATAAGCTAGTGAATAAGTTAGAATAGTATGAACCATTGAAGAAACGAAAATAAAAACCCAGTTACAGTCCACTCATTGAAATCGATGCAGATTTGTGTTTGACTTTGGTGTAAAAGCCATTTGTCCCCCACAGTATCGCTCCGAGTTAAAATAAACTGCAAGCAATTATCGTCTTTACATACAGTTCATAAGGTGTTCTGTGTGCCAGACATCTTTGCCGCGTATATATCGTCTCATACTTTAATGTTACAACTGCACGAATGAGGTACGGTCATATAGTAATGTCTGGTTTATTATTACACCGTTTTGCAAAATATGCATTTGGCTTTGATTCAACCATATTCTCTAATATTGGAGCCAAATAGTAAACATCGTGCTCTGTCTCAAACGTTTCTGTCGTAAACATTGTAGGAATAATGTGGTTTGTACTAAATATTTATAATCGTCGCAGTACACAGTTTAAAAAATTATGTATTCGTAATTACTTTCACTCAATTACTTATAATAGTGAACTGGAATTGAAAAAGAATATAAAAAAATATCTGAGATTTGTTTTCACCGAGTAATATAAAAATAACTAATGTTTTTTTTTATTCTTATATTACTGAACACAGCCCGTGTTGAATAATTTGTAACTTATAAAATCAATGATTCATGCACTGATAATAAATAGATCAAAAGATGCAATAAATAAAAAGTCACTAATAGGTAATAAGAGAATTAAAAGATAATCAAAATTAACATTTGATTGAACAGACAATTATTTTTTGATATGTTATTATCAATTGAGATAGAAATCAGATTTTATGTAGGTACCTATTTCCCTAATTCTTTAAGAGATTTTGACTTTTATTCTTCTAACGGATTTCTATAAATGTTTTAATGTAACGGTAGCCATAATCGTGGCTTTAAAAATTCTTCAATAATTATGAAAGACTTATTTAGATTCTTAAAACTTAAAAGGTGTAAAAACAGCGGCTATTCCGACAATATGAGGTCAATGTCCTGATTCTAGCATCAGCTGTTCTGTAGTATTTATGACGTGATTGTGTGCAAATTCTCATTTTCACTGTAACAATAATTTGTTACTGCCCATTTTATGATATCGTCTATTTGTTTCTTAATTTTATTTATGTGTACACGTTCAAAATCAAATGTTTGTCATCTACATTTTTCATACCAAAAGTTATAATTAATTTGAGTTGCCAAACCAAATTCAATTACAAAAGATTGCTCACATTTTTAGGTATCATAAATATAGTATTATTATAATACAAACATCAAACAGTATAATTGTTTTCTTATAAGTATAGGTTGGTAATTCCACCACGTTTTGTTAGTAGGTAGTGCATATCTGAGTCCAATGCTCTGTAGATTTTTTGACATAGACTCTCAAGTACGAGTACAACAACCTCAATGAAATAAGGATAATGCTCGCTTTAATTACACGTACTATTGCTGTTATCTTTATAGCAGTTTCAGAGCATTACTTCGATGCAATATTTTGATTTGCTTGATAAAATATTCATGCTTAGAAGTGGTGAAATTGTTAATGCAAGATATACTGCCACGCCTATACGAAAGTACATTCATACAAATATGCACACACCCCCAATTAACCAGTTAAGTTTTTCTGTGTTCATGTAACAGGTAGCAAGCATATCGATATTCATAGCACAGGATATTGGACCTCAACGCAGCCGCGGAGTGGAAAGCTACCGCTAGGCCACGAGTCTCTTAACATTAATTGTAAGCCATGCAACGGTTTCAATTCAGAATAAATAAATTATTGTAACCTTTTGAACGATTCCACGAATCATGGGAGTCATTGTCACGCTTAGTTTCGGGGTCAAGACTCCACGGATACTCCGACGGTTAACCTTGAGATTTTTTACTAAAGCCAACGGTCTCAGATAGGGATGAGCGACATTTATATAATATTGATAGTGAAAATATGGATATAATCGAATATAAATATCGATGTTAACGGGCTCAAACATTTGAACAATTATAAACATTTTCTGAAAAAATATTATAGCAAACTTCAACGTGTGTTGTGGACTGTAAAGGAAATTTACTTAAAGGCATGTTTTTTTTAATACCGACATGTTATATTGTTTAAAACATTGAATAAATGTAACAGTAGCGCCTCTTTGATTTTAATATCGATATTTCACCAAAACCGATAAAATTAAATATCACTCATCCCTACTCGAAGACCGGATGCTAAATAGAGTACCAACATGAATCAGAAGGTCCCAATATATTATATACAGTATCTAATTTGAACAATTATTCAATAAAAAACAAAGGCAGAGTAAATCGAATCGTTGCTACGCTTTATTTGGACTTAATATGAATTATGAAAAAAATCTATGCAAATTGATTTGCATGCTTGACTTTATTCTTAAAATAAATGGTCCTTCATGGCTGTAATAAATATAATATATCGATTTTATAATAAACGTTTTAAAGTTTGAATATTTTTTGTACTAACACCTTCATAAAATCAATAAAATACAATTTCCCTGTTAGGTTTATCATTGATTTGCATGCCTAATATGTTTATATATCTATTACGTTGTGTTAATATATCGAGTATATCGTAAACCTAGATGTTCCTCCCAATTTCCTTTAAATCGAGAATGAACAAATCAAAATTTTGCTAGTTTCTCATTCATCCTTAAAATTGCATACTTCTCACAAGATAGCACAGTCTAGAACGTATCTCTTTCAATTTATTAATGTGATAATAGAATGTTTCAGTTACATATTTAACAAAAAGGATAATATTTGTATGTCATAAACATAATTAAATGTTCATGGAATTCCCACATGTTAGTTGTTTATAAGCGCATCTTAATTAACGTGCTTCTCATTATAAATAATGACCTAAATCAAAATAGTAATATCATTAAAATATTTATTTTTATTTACATTTTTTCAATTTATCATTAAATATTTTTAATAATTTTATTTAAATTAATATAAAAATTGAGCTCCTTAGCAACTGCCAAACGATATCCAATTTGGATTATAAATAACCGAAAAATCTACCAACAAACATAAAATAAAATTATGTTTCGTAACGGGTAACTTAAGCGAGTTAAAAATCACGTCATTTTTCTCTCTTTGCTAGGTATGTTGTATTATTAATATATTATATATTAAACTCTATATCTTTGTAATAAGGATTATATCGAGTATTAATTTAATTTTGGTTTTGTATTTGAAACGAGTCCTCAATCGCTTTGTATTCTCAGAAGGATTAACATTTCTGTTACTCAGTTAGCAGAATGCGGTCTCATACATACATAGTAATACATGTAGGTATACACAAGTTCAGTATGTTTCCATTAGTCATTTATATAAAAAATACCTAGCTGTATAATTTAGCAGTTTAATTTATTCATATTACTGCTATGGCTTTATTTAACAACGAATAACAATAAGGTATAATTTATTTTCCTAAACTAAATTTCTCTCAAGGACAGGGCGATAATATACATTTGTAATATACACACATTCAAATTAGTGGCTAATACGTGTTTATTATGGTTAGTATCATTATCCTCTTAATTAAACAACGGACCTTTAACGGCAAGTAATTTTCTATAGTTCACAATGATTTAATAGATTTCTATTAGAAAATAATTTTATAATACCTACTACAGTTACCTATACATTAGCAGTAGATGTACCTGTCTGTCTGCTTGTTATCTTCTCAAAACCTATTGCGACTGACACGATTTTGATAATATTTGATAAAGCCTGCATTCTGAGAACATGCGATCCTTTATTGTGTATGGAAAATTGCATAGATATAGCGCTAGTTTATTTGAATAACAATGGATGTTATTTTTGAAGTATAGTTTGGTTTTACAAATAAACGACGTATGACGTCGATACTGTGTCTATAGAAACAAGTGTATCAATTCTTGTAATACAAGGCATGTGAATATATTTTAAGTTTTTATTGAGCAGTATTATTACTTTATTTGTCATATTATAGTTGTCAATTATCTATATAATATAACCTGAATGTTTTATACTATCTAACATACCCACGATCTATGCTATTACCTACTGTTTGTACAATTAGATACAACATTTATTTCAAAGAATATTTCCTGAATATACCTATTTCATTAATTAAACTCAATAATAAATTTCTCTATTGAAATTGTTATTGTACCACTGTTGACACCTCATAATTTGCAACAGTTTTAAATGTCATACGATTACTGAACACTGTGATTTAGTGGCAGATAAATTGATAATGCGTACTCCTTCATGGTACAGTCAGAGCCTATGCCTATTCAAATCAAATAATTGTAGCTTTTATTATAACATGCCCATATCAAGCGGCCCTATTCCCTAGTACTTATTAGAAATCACGCTTTTGAGCTTAGCTTTGTCTAGTATTCCTTCATATTTAAGAAACTTCACTGTATATAGGAAGATTATTCAAATCAGTCAGTAATCATCAGTTCTTTGATGTATTTTAGTCGCATTATTGGCGGAATCATATTGACACATCAACCAGTTTCGGACAAATAGGTATCAATCATCGCATTACAGTTGTTTATTCGTCTGTCAACGCCTCGACTGTGGCAAATACGAAAGTAAAATTATCATACGGGTTTGCCTCATTAAATGTTAGTTGAAAACCTTATGGAACGATAAATATACTTTGACATATTGTTATGTAGGTGTGTCATGAATTCATGCAAACGTCTACGATTCGGCACATAAATGTATTTTATGTCCCAGGTACAAAAAGAAGTGGTACGCGCCTATTGTTAATTATGGCGCACATTTGGGAACGCTAGGGTTGTCACTTAATAATATCAGTTCAAATTAATATGGAAAACTAAAAAATAATAACATAAAAGCAGATGACTTTATAAAGACTCTCCTTAAAATCGTGGAAGCAATTGTTAACTTTATCAATCGTTCAGCATTCAGAGCGGAATATTTCTGATTGGCAAATGATAAAAATGCTTGGGGCTTCCTGAGATCGCTTTGATAAGAGGAAAAATATAGACAACTGGGAACTGATGGAAAATGCCAATCCCAATAAACACGTTCTGGTTTTGTTTCGTAATCTATTTGTACCATCCTTCAAATGTGTGATAATCATTAAAGCTATAATCGTGATTAATACAAATCAATCAATCAAATCGGTATCTTGGTGAATCGAATCGTGTATTAGTATATAGCATTTACTTTAGTTTTTTCATAAAAATACACCAAAGTAAACTAATCCAGCAAACTTCAAGTCCTAATGACTGATATGTACAAGTATATCCACAGCCTATTGAATTCAATTATTTTATATCTTTTACCACTGTCTTGGAATGCGTGCTGGTTGGCTGCTTTATACGCAATAGAAGCAATATAACATCTCAATCCTGTATTGGTTTACACAGTATCAGATAAACCGCTAACAACATATTTTCTTCACGTTGATTGCATAGTTTTCTAAATATACTTCATCATCAACATCATTGCCGCCAAAAGACGCCCACAGCTGAACAAAGGCTTCCCCCAAAGATTGCACTAGCGAACGGTCCTGGGCTGCCCTCATCCAGCGATTGCCCACAACCTTCACCAGTTCGTCGATCCATCTAGTGGGGAGGCCTGCCTACACATACTTAAGTAACTCAAAATATGTGAATATCAACGTGTTCCAACTTGATCAAGGATCGCCTTTAACCCGTCAAGTCACGAGAAAAATATGACAATTGATTGCAATTGCGTCCCCGCCAATATTGGCCTCCTAATCAGTGAGATACAAGGTAATCAGTTTGAAGAACTGTGAATAATTCATACTTCCAAGGAATTTACCATAAGATGTTAAAACCTCTATTTTTTAATGTAATTTAAGTAACAAACAAGCATGCAGTTCACATTGATGTGAGACCAAGGTCAAAATGCAGATGCGTTACCACTCCTGAGGCCTAAGGTGTTATGCCTCTGTGCCGGAAATTACAGGGCCGTACATTACTACCTGACCGGAACACGATAGTGCTGAACACTACCATTAAGCGGAAAGTATATTAGGTAATGCGGTGGTGCTTACGCCCGCGAGCTCCGTCACTGGAGCTCTACCACCAGTAAAATAATAAATTATTTAGTATGTTCTTAGGTTTTCGCGAGCAACACTCATTGAAATAAAACTAGTTTTCCGATTTATCTCGCGTACTACAATTATTATTTACTACTATTTATTTATTATGTCGTGAAGATAATCAGCAAATATATGAGATTTCTGAACATTATCTTGTGTATATTGTGGAACGAACTTCCTTCTGAGGTGTTCCCCCGGCGCTACAATATGGGGTTCTTCAAAACAGGCGTCACAAGAGTCCTTCAGGGCTGGCAGCGCCTTGGCAACTCCCCTGATGTTGCAAATGTTCATAGGCGACGGTAACCACTTTCCATCAGGTGGTTCGTCTGCTTGTCCGTCAATCCTTTGACATAAAAAAAATCAATTTGTGGTACCTTCATTGAAATCTCCCCGCTATATTTGAACTACCAGTGAACCGTTGACAAGTAATTAACTTTAGTTAAGTGTATCTAATGAAAAGATGTTTACATTTGGACAGAATTAAAACGCTGTTTAATTGGCAACCAAGGATACACGAACGGAGCCAACGCTTAATAAATTAATTAGAAGCAATAGCCTAAAAACGAAATTAGTGTTTATTTTTGTACGCAAACATCTTTGATACAAACCGACAGAAAAAACATAAGGTATATGATGTTGATACTTAAGAAAAGTTAAATAAATATAGTGTCTTCAGGAATCCAGTTTTTGTAAAACCAACTTACTGGAACGTGATAGTCAACAATAGTACTGTTATTTAGCGAAAGATAGGTAAAGTAATGCGGTGGTGCTCTCTTCCACGAGGTTTGACAATAGAACTCTACCACCAGACCAGTATAATTACGAACGCGAAATTACGTTTACTCAACGTTTTTACCTCTAATATTTAATTTAGCGCAGTTGACCATTAAAAACGGTCAGATAGAAATGAGCGATATCGATCTTTTCAGGTCATTACACAATATTTCGATTACGTTATTTCCTTTCATATTTCCGCTCACGATGTTCAGGCCTTATTGGTGACCCAATTGGACCAGCTGATTGCTTAGCGGTCTCTAGCACTGATATTGGTCATGAAACACATTTGTATATTCGATTCATACTGTTATTTGGTCTCAAAAAGCATCTAAATGTCAGTTCATACTTTTCGTGTTCAAAGTTGTGTGATATACTTGGTCTTTATCAAATATTTTTAATGTGCCTATTGAACCTGATATCGCAAAAATCTAATGTCATGTCATATTTTACAGGCACAAAAGAAATCTCTAGAACTATTTCAATGTGACTCCGTGTTTCAAATAGAGATAAGTTCAGTAATAAAATGTACGTACTATATTGTCTGCTTTTAAGGGTAATATTAACTAGCATTGTTCGATGAATTGCTGAACATATAATTAGAATGTAAGGATTTTTAAACTACGTAGAGTTAATTTCTTATTGTTCAGTTTGAGATTGACATTCCGTTAAATAGTTTCATTGAAAAATTAGTGTTTTGTTTCACATTATGTGGAAGTCTCAAGAAAATAAACATGTCATAAACTTTGAACTATGTTTGGTTTGGTTACGCTATTCGTATTTGATGCTTCGTTTATCTTTCCTAAAATGATATAACGTTATATTGATAAATTCATCGTGTTCAATAATATGATTAATCATCAGGATTTTTGTGACAGTATATATTAATTTAATATTTTGAATATGACATAATAGATTATTGTATGCGATTATTATTGTACAGTTTTATTATAACTTAACTTTCTATTTATTATAGTGTTTTTTTTATCAAGCAAATCAGATATTATCGGTTTATCAATCTCATGAATTGCAAAACATTCCGTTATTTGTGTCACACGTCATTTAGGCTTTTCTTCGATATTGTTTAATGCATGAGTTTTATCTATCAGCTTAATGTTTTTTCCCACTGCCCATTAATGAAAGAATTTTCCACGATATAAGGTATATCTATATCGAATATTTCCTTATATCGCAATTGATTTATGAGCGTGATAAATATTGTCTCTTGTTTTATTGACTTATTTTTGCGTTTTATGATAATAATAATCAGACTGTGATAACTCATTTTAACTATATTTATGTATCGGTTTTAGCCTTTGATTTTATTTACATTATTCTCAATTTGCATCTCTATTGCGACCTTTGGGTGAGGCTCCCACAAGTGGACGTCTTTCGGTTGAAATGATGATGAATACGTATACCAAATGCTAAATATACAAAAAATATCTTAACTAAAATAACAGTAAGGAACGCATATACGTATAGAGGTGTGAAGTTATTTTGTATTACATTTTGTATCTGCCTAAATTGTTACTAAACGCTGATATTCTCTGAAAGGATAGGCAGAGATAAATGCATGCATTTAAGCTTACTGGTGGTAGTTCCAGTCTAGGAGCTCGAGGGCGTAGGCACCACCATTACCATACCTAATTTATCTCCCGCCAAATGGTAGTGTTCAGCACAATCGTGTTCCGGTTAGTTGATAATGTATGGCACCGTAATAACTATTTTCTTCTTAGTCGTCACACTCTTGCCAGAGTGGTCGTGATTGTCATTTCAGGTTTTATTCGTGGCTCGCTTTACTATCCGTCGGCACTCCTTGCGTGCAGATGCCTTCTGGTGCACTCGTAGAATGTTTTTTTGTGGCTGTTTTAATTTGGTCGGCCCATCGCATAGAGGACCTACTGCGTCCTCGTTTACCGTTAAAAATCCCCTGCACGTCTGTCAATTGTTCAATGGAAATCTCACTTCACCTCGAAACGTGCCCTAAAAAAGAGAGAATCCGAGACAACACTGAGACCTTAGTTATTATGTCTCTGTGATAGCTAACGGGTGGCATTCATCAATGTGAACTGCATGCTTGTTTGCCAAATTCATTACATAAAAAAGCATATCTAGAAACAGCCACGATTCATCAGTTACGTTTTGTCCCATGTAAGTAATGACGATGTATGGGTTAACGAACCCATTGATATCTCCGGGTACATTACCAAACTGAGTGAATGTATGTCAAACTTTCAAAAATATGAAATTAATCCTAGTTTATTACATTACACCACACAAATATAACCAAATTTTAGGTTTAATACTGTGTCATCTTTGCTCTTATCTTAAGCTATTTCCATTTTGCTTATGAACCGTTTGTTAGAAGATGCAAAGACCCAATTTCCTGAGCGCGGAATGTTTCAAAACAGTCGTTTGTATGATCAACACGCTGATTACTTCCCTTGATTGTATGGCTTGCCGCTGACACGAGTTTCATGACTTATGGAAGATGAGTTACGTAATCGTTTTCTATTAAATCTGTCGGTTGTCTGATATTATGCAATACCGCGTAATCTTGAACATTTTTTTCCTAATTGCAACACTGCACACAGTTTTTAGATATACCCACCCGATTATTTAAAAAGTTTAAATTCTGACATTTTTATTTCAAGTACAAGTATTAAGATCATTCATATTAGTTCCGAAATCTGTCTGGCGCTTTTGGCAGATACGCTACATTAAAAAGACCTAGTTACGAGTCGTTGCGCTTACCTCGATGATACGATATTGCAAGCCGCAAACTCTCAACTGCAACACTAACTGCCATTTTGAAGGAATTATTTTAATATTTGCAATTTTTCTCATGCGAACTTTGTCATTTGATTGTCACCTGTAAATATTCCGAAGAAAGGTTTAACGTTTAATTTATTTTGTTTCACTTTTAAAATTCCTTTCCCGATTAAAGGGCAAAACCTTGTTTTTGTTGTTCCATGGTCAAAACAAACGTCTTATTCCTTTTTGGTTTACGTAACTTATTGCACTACCCCAAATTTGAATAACAATATGTTGGTAGTCTAAGAATGCGAAAAAATTCAGTAAGTGACTAGGTATCCAGAGTAAAGAGTAATCCAGACAAGAAATAACAAAATCATTTGAAAAGTAAATGAAAGTCGTTTAGATTCGTGGGCTTCTGTGCTAAATAATAACTGGTGATAAAAAAATAGGCAAAAGTAAACAATGTTCAGTAAGTCGTGGTAATTTCTTACTTACCGAACATAATATATTTTACTAGCGTGTAGACTAATTACTCTATTTTTTTGATACGACACCACATACGTCTGATATTACATGATTTTAAACCCTTATTTTATGTACTCATACACCAATAACATCTTTCAATTAATCTGTAGAGATCAGAAGTCTTTAATCCCATGTCATTTCGCTTGACCTGTCTGCAACGATAATAATCTATGGCGGTTGTCACGTGTAGTCTATCACACAGGGAGCGCGTGTCGTTTCCATCTTCTCATTATACTTATTCATGTTAATGACGCTACACTCACGGGTTTCGGTTACATGGACGTTTGGTTATTAGTCAGCTACTGTAAGGCAATTTTTTTGACATGGTTTGTTAAGTTTTGTTAGTATTATTAAGTATTCTGTGGTTTTGTGAATCTGTAGTTGAGTGTGAACTAAATAATGAATCGTTTAGAAATAAAGGCAAAGTACGTACCTACCTGCTATTCTTACTACGAATTGCTATTCTTGAGCATAATTTGAAGCTTTATTGCCGGAATGAGAACGAACAGCGACTAAGTTATTCTCTAAGCTATAAACTCGTATAGATGGTGTTGAAATAGCAGTTGAAAAAAATGCTAAACAGAGAAACCTTTTTAATTTAATTGTAGTGGTGAAACTGAATTATTTCTTTTTTATTTAATTAATAAAGTCCAATAAGACACTCTCTAATTCGTTGGATGACCTTAGTTGCAGTGGTTTATTTTCACTACAAAACTAGGTATGCAGAAATAACAGTGTCGTACCAATGTTATTACCAGAATGAAGGCACGAGCAACAGCTCAGGCTACCAGAAAAATAAGACAGTTGATTTCTTATTGTTCTCAGTCCCGATGGGGTCCATTGCGGCTTCAGTAGTACTTCATCCACCTTGAGGTTATTTCCGTATTCTTGGAGACTATTGACACAAGTCAAGTAATTATTGCGAAGATTTGAAAGTAATCAGATGCATTAAACGTCTATCTTTGATAATTTTACAAAAATAAAGTGAATACAGTTTTATGCAGTTAACGGACATTATCTATTACGCATTAAATGTATAATCGTTCAAAATGGATATCAATATAAATTACTTCGAAAGTAGGTAGTTATCACAAGTGTCCTTGTTACTTAATCAATTTTATAAATAGAATACACGGTAATCGTCACATTTCTAGCGTCTATATTGTTAGCATGATGATTTAAATTACTTTCATTACCTTATATTGGTTGACAATGTTCCGTATCATCATCACCATCACTCCAACCGAAAGATGTCCACAGCTGAACAAGGCCTTCCCCAAAGACGCCCACAATTGTATTTTTCGTCATAAGGGCGAAGTCGTAATCGCCACCGCCATTGTTCGTTTTTTTAAATTATTCTCCGTTTAAACAGCTTAGCCAAATACCATGACGCTCTATACGCTAGCATGAATTACATTCTTCATTCAATAGTAAGTAACTAATCTACGTTAGCTAACTGACAATTGATATAGTTGCAACAGTATTCTGGCGTCATCCGTAGTAGGGTCTGCCAGGACACTGTTGTAAAGTCCTATTTCTAGTAAAGCCCGGCGATGAGCCTCACCCCGAACACATTCTACCAAAATATGGTTAATATACTGGTGCCGCCATTGTTCGGTTAATAGACTGCACTAGCGGAGGAATTCTTCTCTACTAGAGAGCCATGGGGTCATCACGTTCCGCCGCCATTTTACCAATTTGCCGGTAAATTTGCTCTTTGAACTTTTGAGCAAAAACAAAAAACGCCTTAGTTTCCCGACTATCCTCCTGACTAGCCTCCTAAAAGCTGCATTGGTTGTTTTTTGCATAGCATGTAATAGTTGATGAATTATCTGCAAAATCTGTGACCTTCAGATGAAATTAACCATCCCTATTCTAATTGTGAAGCAACGAATTGTTCGCAAGTGAATTGGAAGTTGATTGTTGGTTGACTCAAACATTACTTTTTGTTATGTATCGAAGGTGGGAAACAAGCTTGCAGTTCACATGGATGTTAAGTGATGACTGCAGCATATAGACTAGACATCTAGACAAAAATCAGAGGTCAAAATGCAGAAGCGTACTGGTGGTAAGGATCTGGTGATGGAGCTCGCGGGCGTAGGCATCACCGCATTACCTAACATACTTGCCGCTAAATGGTAGTGTTCAGCACTATCGTGATCCGGTCTGGTGGTAATGTAAGGCCCTGTTATTTCCGGCACAGAGGCATAAGACCTTAGACCTAAGGAGTGGTAACGCATTTGCATTTTGATCTTGCTCTTTGTGTAGGTGTCTATAGGCTGCAGTCATCACTTAACAATGTGAACTGCATGCTTGTTTGCCACTTGGATTTCATTAAAAAAAGCGTTGCTACCACTGAGAATTGTGTTGTTATATCTATGTCTATTTTTACTGGTGGTAGAGCTCCAGTGACGGAGCTCGCGGGCGTAGGCACCACCGCATTACCTAATATACTTGCCGCTAAATGGTAGTGTTCAGCACTATCGTGTTCCGGTCAGGTGGTAATGTACGGCCCTGTAATTTCCGGCACAGAGGCATAACACCCTTAGGCCTCAGGAGTGGTAACGCATCTGCATTTTGACCTTGGTCTTTGTGTGGGTGTCTATAGGTTGCAGTCATCACTTAACATCAATGTGAACTGCATGCTTGTTTGCCACTTCCATTACGTAGTAAACGTGTCTGTCTGCAAAACTACGGAATATGATTAAGCAGATCTAAACAAAAGTGGAAAAGTACATTGAAAAAATCCCAAAGATATGCTAGGAGATAAGAACATGAGCAATTCAATTACATTATCTAATTATATTCGCTAAATTTGTTCCCCCTACACAAAGTGATTCGTGCGAAAAGAGATAAAATGAACTTGCTGTATTGTATGCTTACTATGAAATTGATAAAATACTAAACAATATATATATATATATATATATATATATATATATATATATTTTTGCATATCTATCGATGATACGATTTTTTTTTTAATTCAACAATACAAATGTGTTTATTTGATTTTTTATTATTTCGAGAGAGAATTCGCATCATTCACAGTTTTTATTTGAATTTTGTATGAATTTCAACGTAAATTGAAAATAGTTTTATCATTTAATATAGTAGTTCTACGTTGATGGCTTGCACCATTTTAATATAATTTACCTAGCAAAATCTTAAAATTCTCGTGTCACAATGGTCTTTCCCGTACCTACTTCTCCGAAACGGCTTGACCGATTCTCATGAAATTTTGTGAGCATATTGAGTAGGTCTGAAAATCGGCCAACATCTATTTTTCATACCCCTAGTGTGATTCTCAAAAATTTTTTTACGATTATTTGGCCTTTTTTTAAGTTATTTCCAAGGCGATACGAAGTTCGTCGGGGCAGCTAGTACTTAAGTATCTAATAATATGTGTATGAAATTGTTTACTGATGTGTATTTATGAAAATTGAACAAAGCTATATTCAGGTTTACCGATTCCAGTCACCGTGCGGTAAAAAACCTATTGTCTGTTATTACTTTGAAATTACATTTATTTTTATTTCTAAAGTAGATATCTATAATCTTATATAGATTAGGTGTAACACAGACATATTTTATTACATCGTCACATCCTTTTAAACACACCGTTCATCAAACAATACGAATATTTTGTAAATGTTGCGTATGAGTGTGATGACACTTCTTTACCTTCAATGCCCGTGTGAACATTATCTTTTATGTAACTGTTACTTATCTTATAGGTACATTACAATGGAAATATTCAATATTTAAACATATTTCTGGTGACATTCGCTTACTTATTATAGGTTAAGATCCCGCTGCAGAATCATTTCGTTAACTCTATGCATTTATTCACGAAGGAGTAAATAAGCTGTGTTGTGTCGTCGATGAGTAAATATGTCATTGTCACTGGTTGTCATGCACATTGGGACTATCTAGGACGTCAGTGGATTAACGCATTAACGCATTGTTATGACAACACGCTGTCTATTCTTATTCCTTTAGTCTGAGGTAAAAGTAAGTAAAAAAATGCTCATAAAATAAAAACTAGTCTACCTGAATCAAATTTTTATAGGACCAATTCGAAACTATCCCGCATCAAACAAAAAAAGAATAAATCGGTCCAGAAATCTCGGCGAAATCGGCGTACATACATAAAAAAATAACATATATCTACCGGCCGAATTGAGAACCTCCTCGTTCTTGAACTCGGTTAAAAATAGCTTTAATTTGATTTATATATCAAATTATATATAAATAAGACATGTACGTCATGGACGTAAAAATTAATAGGTTTGCAGCATATCTGGATGAACGAAATGATTTTGCAGTGGGATCCTAACCTGTTAATTTACTGTTTAAAATTACTGAATTAAAACTTTGAGTTTGAAATTGGTTACGTAAAGTGATACATCACTTACAATATCTAAATGTTAAAAATAATTAACGTGGTCTTTATAATATTTAAGGAATCTAATTTATATAGAATTACAATATCAAAACCTGTTAAAATCTTGCCACACCACATACCAACAGACTGTGGAGCTGATTAAACGTAATTAGATGAAAATCCTTGTAGTTTTATTACATTAAGCTAGATAAAAAGAATATTTAAAGCACGAGCCGTGTTCATGCAACGTTGATCTGTCATGTCTCTAATTGAAACTTATGTCGACTTTCATATATTTTAACTAACTACCTACTACCTACTAAGTTTTTTGGGTAGCAACCATAGAATAAGTATATTAGGGTGAGTTCCATTTGTGCTAAAATACGAGTAAAACTTTTTTATCAAAGGATTCATTTTATCTTTAGTTAAATTTGATAGATTTTCGACGAGAATCTTCTTTGCCTACTAGAATATTAATTCAATTGCATTTTTAAATAACAGCAATTAGGGACCTTTAAATACAGTTTGAAACTTACGATTTTCATATTTTATGTCTCGCATTTTATTTTTGTATCATAATCAATGGTAGCGGTAGTTCAAGTATAAAAAAGATGAATCAAGTAGGTACGACGAATGTAATATATTTCTGGGTTTTCGATGATGTAATAGCAAAAAACTTAAGCGTATCAGTTCAATTATTTAAATGGATCGGTTCCATCGAGATAAAATACATTTTGATTGGTTCAGGGTTTGAAGACCCTTCAAGGATTCCTTGTTTCGTTTAGAAACAAGGAAAATTTTCCTTTGTTTGACACAAATACGAGTAGACATATCTAAAAAGTAGTTTATCTAAAAAGAGCCCATAGGTCAAGATCATTCTTATGATACACACAAAACTTAAAATAACTCATGTAATGTTTATTTATGGTATTGCACCAGTATAAAGAGTTTTCGTCTAGAAAGACGAAACAATACATTACTATGTTGCCGGAATACGACGATACTGAATGAACTCTCCCATTTGTGGCAGATAAATTTGGTAATACGGTAGTACCAACGTCCTCAAACTCTGACACTAGAACCCTACTATCAGTTATTAGTAATTAAATATCCTATTCAAATGTTGGTTACAATCTAAACCAAACATATATCGTACACGCGTGAGATTGGCCACTCAAACAACTGCTTGATATCAGCCAGTACAGCGTAATCACATCACACGAGTAGTTTCGCATGAATAGATTCTTAATATGATGGTTTTTGATTACCTTATCGATGTGTGCAACGCAAAAAAAAAGTAATAAAGCCCTAGCTAGTGAAAGACTTATGGTGCAGATACATGTTGATTTCATGAATCACTTATGGGAAAATCTTTGGAATATATTTTATTTAAAGAAAAATGTAAAGAAAAATTTGACTTCAGGCGAGTCTTGAACTCGCGGCCTACTGGGAATCTAGTCCAGCCGCTCTTCCAACTGAGCTACTGAAGTCCTGCCCGATTTGTCAAATCTTTCCTTCACATTATTGTATTGCTTTATGGTAGCAGCATGTGTTAATGCGAAATAATATAAAACAAAAATCTTTGGAAATCCATGGCGGTTAATGCCATGTTTGTATTTATTGTCCTGCATGATTTCAAAATGAGTCTTAGTTTTATATGTCTTTGAATATTTATGTGAAGTTTTTAATGGGTTGGTAGGGAACAGTTCAAATATTTGTTCCTTTGTCTTTGAAAACATTTCGTGCTTCGTCATATTCATGGATTTCTTTAAATATCAACGTCAATCGTGAACATCATAGAACTTCGGGCAAACCAATGTATTCTGTCTAAACAGATCCCCCAGTGTGGGGAAATGAGTTATTCCACCATCTACACACTTATCAGTAGAAAAATATCACATTTATCTCTTATTTTTTTTGTCTGTTTCTTAATTCTAATTCTGTCATTTATGAAAGGCCAGCTTATACTTCAATACTTTGGCATTTGGGTCTGATAAATCTATTGAATATATAATAATATTTAAACTATTATCAGACCAATTTGTGTACTTTTGTACCTTAGTTTGTTTTAATTTTCAAGGCCAATCTTTTCAACATTCATAACTTTCTTCATACTTGCACATCGATTTCGAAGACTCACTGGAGGCCGACATTACTTAGTTAGGTTCACATCATCATCTGTGTCACCTAGGATATTCCCTTTTTTCCCATTGTGTCCCATTTTTACGAAAATCTATTTAATTTTTTTTTCATCCGACATTGACTTGATCATACTATGATATAATAATTATTGCGTATTCTTATCACGCCCTTAAGTAACTAAATATAGCCGTGATCAGCATTTCACCATTCAAATCAGTTTCCACTATTACTACATTTTACTATCTTAATTACTCTTTAACTTTCCGATAACCTTAACGTAAGAGTTCAGCGCAGTCTGGGGTAATTAGAGAACATTTGCTTCTCACGCACTTGTTTGCTACTGCTTGGAATTGGTAGATTTTTTATAGTAAGCATTTGCCTTTGAAACTGTCTACATTCAAGTTAAATCATCAAATTAGTTCTGATATTGCTTCTTAAATATTTGGTTATCTGTCATCCTGTTACATTATTTAACAATCATTGGCATACAAAATGTTTAGTTTATAAACCAGTTCGATATTTCTAGGATTCAAGGGTCAGCCGTATTTGGACGATATATATTCAATAGATTTATCAGACCCAAATGCCAAAGTATTGAAGTATAAGCTGGCCTTTCATAGTCCGGTTCCATGACTAACCACTTTGGTATATTAAGATACGTAAAATGTAAATGCGATTATGCGTTTTAGTTTATGTATTAGTTGTATAGCAACAAATTGTTTTTTATTGTTATCAGTCTTATTTATCTTGTTTCAATTATGGAATACCTTTAACCAGTTGACAGTCTTTCAGGCTTTTTGAGCACCGTTATTAGATATTACAGAAGCATTTTCTAAATTTAAAATTGTTGGTCAATCACCTATATTTTTTAATTTACTCCATATCTGGTCAATCCAGTACCATAAATATGTAATGCCACAAGATTTGTATTCTTATATATTATTTTTAATAAGTTCATTTTCGTCTATTTTTTCACAATATAGATATGCATATCAGGAACTATTATATAGAAGTATTAGGTGTACTTGTACAAAAATCGCATGTAAACCGATTGCAATGAAAACGTCTTTACTTTATCTGCAATTCAATTGAACTTGACATCCATTGCTTGGGTTTCTTTGGCGGATCATTCGACACAGAGATATTTGTTATACTAATAACTTTTTTTTTTTTTGGATTACTTTAATGTTTGATTTAAGTATTCTTTAAGTTATTAAAATTCTCACAATAAAATTGTGCCGTTATTGACAATATAAGACAGAATTTCATCTTCGCTGTGAAGGTAATGATAATATTATTAACAAAGATTTGCTGGTATAAATGTATTTATAATACTATTTATAAATAAATGTTTACACGAATAATACATAAATTTTTAAAACCAAGGTAAGAACTTAGACCACATGGGCTAGTAAATTAAAATATTTCACGACGTCGAAAATTGTTTTAAAAAGTTTTCCATTCGTTATCAAAGTGATGAAGGTGACATTAAGCGAACAGTTTATTGAACTGAAATTTATATTAATTAAAACAGTAATAATATGGAAGATAACGCAATAAGACAGAATTGATTCTTACAACATTGATTTCATTCAGTATCTGACATTGAAGTCTTATGAAGACTGTGCTAAAAAGGTTTTACACCTATTGCATTGATAAAATAATTACAACACGACATACATATTCGTTCTTTGATTTTTATTTGGATAACTCCATGATGACTTGAAGCGAAATATAGGAAAATGTGATTTAAAAATTAATCTGCATAGGAAAAACTTAAACATAGACGAAACAAGTGTACAAAACGCCTTGCTTTTATTGGTATACTGGTTTATCATTTAGGAAGACTGGCATTTGTACCAAATATTGCCGTATTTCTGATACATGTGTCCCTACAAACAAAAAACTGAGCAGTTAGAAGTATTTCTTCAGCAGCAATCAAAGAATTTGATTGATTCGTCCTGCTTTTGTTCCATGTTATACATCAGGATCATTTCAATCCTTTCGATTATTATCAATTTGCTTTCAATCTTGTATGTTAGTAAGCTGTTACTTTTTATGTTGTTGTATTGTATTTCACATTGATATTATAATAAAATATACGGTGTTTTTTTTTCATTTGTGTATACCTATGTATTTTATTAATATGAAGCAAAGGTTATTTGATTTATTTTGAATTAATAAGTAATTTACACCCTGTTTTTTTATACGTTTACTTCATACTCAATCGAACATTGATCTTTATATTATAACCCTTATTCATAAAAATGTGATTTTCCGATTTAAATCAACCCAGTTTACTAGCAGCGTATTGGAGTACATGCAAAGTATACATGTAACGCTACGCCTGTCTCGTTGTCGCCTTGGCATAGTTTAACATACTCGCAGCTGTTCTCTTCAAATAATTTTGGTGCAAAATTATGTGGGTATAAAATGTTCAATATAATCTTTGAACCTTATTATTTTCTATGCTCACGCGGTTGTGGCTAATGTCCGTTCTTACTAAACTAGAATATGGCTCGCTCTTCTAATAGTCGTAACACACGTCTGGATTTGGTACGGAGTGGACAGCGGATTCTGTCCGCTCCGAACCAAATCTAGCCGTGTGTAGAGGAGTCCGGCGGATACAATTATTATTAATCAAGTCCGATGCGGTCCGCTCGTTTGGCAGGCGGATTCCGTCCGCCGTACCGAATCCAGTCGTGTGTAGCGAGAGCGGATTTGGTCGGCGGATTCGGTCCGCCGTACCGAATTCGGACTACTATAACTAGCGATTACATTTGACAAACGTTACCTAACCCCCTTATTCATAAACGTATTTTAGCTATAGTGTTGTTAATCTCTCCTATGTCTTTTTCTATCCTGCACATTTGACAATGTAACTGACAAAAACAAAGCATTCTATAGCTAAAACGTATCTAATGTACGTTTACGCCTTATTCATAATAAATATTTAGCACTGACTTAAAATAGAGACCTTCGGCGTCGTTGATCACAGGCAACCTGTGAATAGAAACTATTGTATTTGAAATAGTGGGTAGGTAAATTGCAATGTAATGTTATTGGTCAATAATTTACTACAGAAGAATTTTTGCCCCCAATGTATTTACTTTATTATTCACTATGATGTCATCCTGCATTCGTGTTCATTATATTTATTTTGAAACGTGTGGCAAAAATTCTTCCTTTTGCAGTCGGTTCAGCTTGAATCCTGCTTCAAAAACGTTTTAATTTATATTATGTGAATAGTTGTTTTATTACTTGGAAATAGTTGATTATAATTAAATTAATAAGCGCTCTGTTAATGCAATATATGTTTTGTACCTACCCGAGTTAATTTTATACAGTGATTCTTTACCCCTATTTACAAGAAATCTAATTGCGGTATTCATGCGATAAAACTGACGAAGGAAGCAATAAAAGCGTCACTGTTATTTCTAGCTTTATATATTCGTTAATTCATTTGTCAATATAGTTTAGCTCATATATTGGCACATTAACTAAGAATAAATAGCTTGGAAATCAGTGAAGTGATTATAAGGATTACGTGTTTAGATCATAAAAGTAAATGCGTCACAAAAGTGTTTGCTATAAAGGACTATTAATTAATAACAAAATTTATAAAGTTTGTCTCACTGTTATAGATTTCAAAGTATTTCTAAGTATAACATAAGTGATAAATAAGCCAATTTTAACCGGTTGAATTAGAAGGAGATACCTCTAAGCTGTACGTAAAAAAGTCCTGCGTTTCCAATACAAACATGCTAGATATGATCATGGGCTTGTCTAGGATCTTTTTCCTTAGATGAGAGGGAGCACCGTATTATAGTATATGTATAGCGATAGCATCTGCATTTTGACCTTTGGTCTTTATGTGGGTGTCTATAGGCTGCAGTCATCACTGAACATCAATGTGAATGAAAAATGCATGCTTGTTTGCCACTTTCATTACATAAGAAAAAAGACACGAAAAATTAAAACTTTGATAAATGTTTTGGTTTAATAAATAATTCAAAATGGTGTAGTTTTTGGCTAATATATAATTCTGTTGGAACATTTAGTTACTGAACGAACTTGACATTTTCATGACTTTTAAATCCAATTCTGACAGAAATGAGTCATATACATGAATTAAATGAATATTCTTATTGTTGTATGAACAAATGGGTCATTAAAACCAACGTCATTCTACGATTCACATTTTATTTCTCAAGATTTTATGTAGTGAAGTTGGCAAACAAGCATGCAGTTCACATTGATGTTAAGTGATGACTGCAGCCTAGAGACACTTACACAAAGACCAGAGGTCAAAATGCAGATGACACCCCTGAGACTTTAGTTGTTATATCTCTGTGATAGGTACTTACTACGGAGCCATAATCACCTACCACCTGACCGGAACACGATAGTACTGAACACTACTATTTGATGGTATATAGATTAGGTAATGCGGTGGTGCCTACGCCTTCGAGCTCTTACACTGGAATTCTACCACCAGTGAAAGTGATAAATAATATTTATGGACGATCAAAATATTTCATACATGCGTTTACTTAGTAAAATTATATTAAGCAAAATAGTCTTGCGATGCAATTTTGCAAATCATTACTATCATCGAAAATAATATGAAATTTCGTATTACAGTTAATTAAAGAATTGCAAGACAATATTAATTGCAAATTTATGTGAAATATTTGCATGGGAAGTGGGCTACGACATAAATGTAGAATTTCTATCAATATTCAAACAATCGGCTCACGAACGATGGCTCATTTCCTATTATATTCAAATGGGTAACTGTTCCACATGTATCAAGTTTGTACGGAAGTGGAACTGACCTCTAATACTAGTAAATCAATTGAAATAAATGTGATGATTTCCGTTTATTTTGTATCGTCACAATGGCAATAATTATTTGTTTCTTGAAACTAGGCTAGTTAAGGCTAGTCTGTGTCGGAATTAATAATGAGAATTATTGCTTGTATTTAGAATAATTTTAATTATTTTAGAATTATTTCGTGAAGATACATACATACATACATTTCTTGTAGTAATTGAAGTTTAAAATTCAGGACATATTTCTTTTTATTTATAAAAAATCACGGATTACTGTAATTAAATCACAAAAACATTGCTTAGATATATTTTATAATATGATATTCCTAAAACGCTGTCCGCCATTTTGTGAGATATGACGACAAACAGGTTGTAAACAAATCCGTCAACACGTGTTACTTGTGTGTATTTGTTTGTTGCATTGACAACGTTTTCGTTCGTTAATGTAAAGTACTCGTAGATTTTTAAAATGAATGTTTTACAAATTTTAAGATTGGATATTAATAATACATGAAACATTTTTACGACCTATTACAATAATTGTAAACGACTTGAGGCTTGTTTGAAAAAAAAATTCAACTAGGCTATTGTACAAATTATTGGAGGATTAACTGATCTAAGAATTATTTAAAACTGTTCCATATACCTACCTACGAATTATGTTATTCAATGGTTATTAATTTCATTGTTTGCTTCTTGTCATGCAATGACCACATTGCAGGTCTTGCGTCCTATAATGACAACGCAGAAATTTTATTTGTCATCCTTCATTATTTTGCTACCATAAACTACTCAGTTTGCTAATTATTCCCAAGGCTTTCCTGTACCTACACCAATTTAAAAAATAGAACAAATTCTTTGTTTGTTGTTCTTCAATTTAACAAATTTTACAAAAGCATTTTAGCGTCCAGACACCGGCCAAGTGCGAGTCGGGTTACGCACCGTATTTAGTTTCATTTCTCCAAGTTCTTCGGTTTATAAACTGTTTGTCAAATTATGTTTTTGATAATGTCAGATATGAGTAAATTTGAACATATGAATGATTATTACTCGTAAAATTACTATTCTTTCACTACTACGAGAAGTAACACACGTCCGGATTCTGTACCAAGGCGGACCGAATTCGTCGACCAAATCCGGGTGCTTGAGAAAAAAGTAACATTCCTGCTTTACGTGTAGGGGAGGAACCCTAAAATATATTTAACCACTTCCGCAGAGAGCTTATATTATTATTTATATTCGTGTCCAATTATACCGTTCGTGTACTAGGAATCTTTGAGCTAAGCTGCGGACAGATTTGACTGCCGAACGAACGGATGGACGCACATATACACATACACACGGCCATAGCTAAACTACAAGGGTTCCTTGTAGGTTATCCTACAAGGAACCCTTCCTTATGGATCCTTATCCTTTTTATGGTTCCTTATGGAACCATAAAAAGGATATAAATACAATAATATACAAAATTACAGCGTTATGTTTTATTTTTATTATGTAGAAAAGTAATATCTACAAAATATTTGGGCCTGGAATTTCTATCACAGAGGAAAAATTATTTAGGCTTCAGAAACTTACTTTATTACGTACTAAAGTTGTAATATTATTAATATGTTATTTATCATCTACGTAAACTGGATACTTTGTTGGACATCCTTATAACATAAAAAAATCTTTGTGAAATACCTAAATTATGGATTAAAAAATATGAGTTCAACTTCCTCTTTTACAGAGAAAATAAGAAGAAGAAATAGTTTCAATGTTCGCTAGCAGATAGGAGGTTGAGTTTCCAAAGCAATATGATAATCTTCAATCATAGCAGCTTTCTAGCTATCAAGATCGTCACTATAATATATGAGTGTGACAATGTAAACTTGAGGAAAACAAATATTTTAAAAGCATCTCATTTTAAATGTCTATGCTGGAAAACCATCACGTCATGCTGCCCCATAACTTTGTAACAATAGAACGAACAATAGCTCGGCAATGATCACGCAGCTCCAATTCATGATACCGTATGTGACAAATTTTAATGGCGAGTCACTGTGACACACGAAAGTTTAATTTACGTAATCGATTTCTTCGTCCACGTATTCTGTGAACGTTACGAAATAACTGTTGTAATCGTAACACTGAGAAGGATAAGTCATGTACTACACAGTAAAGGAAGACTTGATTACGAAATTTTGTACTTCATCAGTGAGGCACGAGAGGTATGTCAGGACCGGGATATCTGGCGCTCTTCACTCTCTGTCTACCCCATTAGGGACCTGGCGTGAAGATACATATATCAGAGCTTCCGTTGGAGGAACTACTTGGAGGAACTCTCAACATAATTTTTGTACAAATTATGCTGAGAGCTAGTTCCTCCAAAGGGTTCAATTTTAATATTATATACTAAAAAGGAAATTCGTCAAAGATGTCTTCATGAGTTAGAATTCAAAACTCTGAACATCAGTGAAATCTAACATTTTCAAGCTAATGGATTTAGTTTAGTTAGATTTAGTACTTCTAAAGATTAAACAAAATACACCAAAATCTCCTAATTCAACATACTCGTATAGTAATTATATTTTATCTACGAGTAACTAACTTTCAAAAAACCTTGACTGTGGCTCATGAAAATTGAGTTAGAAAATAGTAATAAATAAATTAATATGCATAACGTTTAAAAAACCATAGTACCTATACGTAAATTTGGAATTTTACGTATACTTAGGTTTTTTTTATATTTTCTAGCCTGTAAGAAACTCGCTCATTTGTTACGTAGGTACTTAGGTAGACATTAGATGTCAAGTCTCAAGCAATAAGCAATAACAATTCAATGCTAACATGTGATTTGAATTTTTAATACATTTGCGCTTTACAAATGATATTTCTTTTGTCTTAAACCCTTGAGTAGCATTATCGTGTTAATCTTAGTGTCTTCCGTATAGACGTAGAATTCTATTAGAAGCATGTTTGTAGTTTTTTGTTCTAATTGAAAGTACCTATACTTGTTGTGTGCCAATTTATCCACAATTATGATGAATCGCGGACAAAAACTATACGTGTTTGTCCTCCATTTCGTCCGCGTGTACTGTATTTATAGGGTAGTACCTATTATTTATGATCAAAGATTCCATATTCATTTAATCACTTGGTAATAATTAAATATAAATTAAGGTATGAACTTTGGGTCAAATTATTAGTTTTTTGGTAGAGATCCTTTTTTTTTTTAGAATTATACCTATGCTTGTGTCACTCAGTGAAAATGCAGGTCCTAATGGTACAAGAATTTTTGACATCGGTCCAGCAGTTTTTGTTTGAAAACGTTACAAACATACAAACATACATAAACACAAAAAATGTTTCCGCTTTAGTAGGTGTATATATAAATATCTGAGTAATAGTGTCTTACAATAGATCTTATTTTTAACATTTCTTTCAATAAATCTGAAAATTTCTACAAATGTATACTTGCAAACTTGAATGAATTAGATAGTATCAACTGACTGTTGTGAATTAAATTAATGATAGTTTTCCGGTAGACATTTTTATCGTAAAGCCACATGACTTGATAGGTACAATTAAATTTGTATGTTCATACACTTTTAATATCAAAACAACTTTATGACAGGTAAATGTTTACCAAAATGGGAATTCCATAGTTTGAATGATTGTATACTATCATGTTGTAAATCATTGCACTACGTTTTTTCTTTCCTACGATTTTTAAGTTTGTTAGTCTTTCATTAAATATTTGCCTTTAAATATTTGACGTGATCAGAATTATGCCGCACAGGTATTGTTTATATTTATTACTGTGAGGCCCTGGTAATCTATAAATCTATATCTATACAAATAAATAAAATTGGACTGTCTGTTTGAATTATAGAAATAACCGCTTTTTACTTAATGCATATGTATGTATGTATACACGGTACATGTACCAAAACAACATTTTTACAATTTTTGTCTGACATTCTGTCTGTTTGTCCCCGCTAATCTCGGGAACGACTGGACCGATTTTGACGGGACTTTAACTGGCAGATAGCTTATGCCATAAGAAGTAATTATGTAATAGGCGCCCACGGCTTCGTCCGGGTAGATACTGAACAATCATAAATTCTCACACGGACGAAGTCGCGGGCACAGCTAGTGTTAAATATAATTTGAATTATGTTAAACTGATGATGTATTAAATATTTTGCGAGTAAACATGTTACGGTTACCATATTTTTATGGTTACGCTACAACTACGAGCACACTACACTTCCACTTTCGATAGTTAGGTCAAGAGTTTCTATTATGAGAATAATATGGATCACAAAATATTGTATATTGCCTAAATTAGGAACTGTTGTCAGCGACTTCTGGTTTAATGGTTTTGACAAAAAACAGTTCTTCTCCAATATGAGACCACTTCTGTTTTTTTTTAACTGTGAAATACATAATTACGGCAATTTATTATAATTATACATTTTAAGTATAATGAGAATGGACAAAAGATCCGCAAAATGTTACTAGTTTTGTGTTTTCTTTTGTTTTTACATTAGCGTTGTTCGAAGAAATCTTATTGTTTATCTCGTCCTACAAAATTGTTCTTCTAATCCAGTACATGTTATAAGAGCTTCCGCTCACTCATTTTTAGCTCTTTAGGCTAATAGGTCATTTTCCGTATGTTGTGTTTTATCTGACCTACAGTTTTGGCATGAATAACATATTACTAACATGTTGAATGTCGTATTTCTGATACCAGTATATTAATATTTCTTGTTCTTGTATACTTTTGACCAATTGCGTTGTGTATATTATTTAGTGATTCTTTATTTTTAAATGAATAAGGAGGATTAATTAAAGGAAATAACCATTAACCACGTGACTAACATGCGTATTTTCCGCAAAAATATCAGTATCTCTAAACTGTTTTGCACTACTGGAATATTGCCATCTTTTTTTCATTGAGTCATCAACTAACTGTTGCTTCTGATAAATCGTGTGAAAATATAGTGCAACAACCTCAGTATTAGTAATCAGTTTCCCTACCACGAATTGGCGGTGTAGAGATGATTCGCTATCGATTACGTAACATTCTGAGATGGAAAGTATAATTCGCAATTTAACCGTGTGTAAAATTTCACTGGAATTTAATTAAGTTTCATACGGCCCTGTAATTTCCGGCACAGAGGCATAACACCTTAGGCCTCAGGAGTGGTAACGCATCTGCATTTTGGCCTTGGTCTTCATGTGGGTGTCTATAGGCTGCAGTCATCACTTAACATCAATGTGAACTGCATGCTTGTTTGCCACTTACATTACATAAAAAAAAAAAAAAAAAAAAAAATAAGTTTCATAGTTAGAAGGCCTAAAAAGCGCGTTCTTCTGTAAGATTAAGTATACAATTGTTATCATGAATCCGACATTTTATCTCTACGATTGAGGCCCTGGAGCAAAAAATACTGGTACCTACGAGGTCGTACAACGCCATCCGGAAATACGGTATATAAGAGCGGCAAACATCACCATTGTGAGTAAAATATTTTAGTAGGAGTAATCTGAGTTACTAGAGCTTTGCCACCAATATTCATTAGTTTTTTTTGTAAACGCAGACATGTATCACCGATCACTGAACTTTAAACACATGGTACAGTCACAGTATAGATTAACATTGTGGTACAGTCACAGTATTATTCATGACATGAGATCGATCCAGTTTTCTATCGTGACTGTGTCATTTCCAGAAATATCTTATTAAGTAAAACTACGCATGCATTCACTTAGTATTTTCAGTCTAGACCGATCGATCTTTAGTTTTATTTTGGCCAAGCCGTGTTTTTAATTTCAACACGTCGTAGCATTAATTATACGAACTACCCAGATGTTTTTGTAAATTTATATTAAACATTATTTTGAATTGTTTGATTTGGTTGACATGTAATTTTTGTATGCTTGGTGAAATGTTAATTGCTGTGTAGGGAGATCGAACAGTTTTCAAGTTTAGTCCGTAGTCCGTTCACCTCTACACTAAAATGTAGCTTTTGAATGGACATATGTAGATTATATCGTGATACATCTTAGTCCTATAGAAATGTATGGGATAAAGGAAATTTCTAGACGATGTCGATAATACTACTGTTGGCAAATAAGGCAACCGTTCTGCCACGGGTTAAACTACCATAGTTATAATTAGGTGAAACCTTGATCGTTCTGGACTCAAAAATCCTAAACTTGGTGTCAATGAAGATCTTTCTTAAAAATTCGGGAACGAATTATAAAACTTGAATTACTCCATGTACTTATGTAGGTATAACACTTTCTGAAGTAGGTAACATAATATATATTATTAACTAGAATATACATTATAGAGCTATTCGTGCTGTTGAAATTAATAATGTTAATTTATGTGCCTATGGGATGTAATCAGCTGGTTCATTCTCTTTGCGTCATACTAATGTTTCATTTGTAACGCAGGTAATAGTTTACACTAGTAACTAACACTAATGTCTGTAATAATACTAATAAAAACACCCATGCGACAGTCATAAATTTTTGGTCATAAGAACTGAATAAAAACAATCGTTTTCAATGCAGATGTTGCTCTCACTAAGGTCACAATTGTCTTTTTACAAGACTACATTTTTGACAGAAGACTTTGAGATTTTATGGATATAGTTGTATTTTGGAGGTAAATTTGCATTATGAGAAAATTGAGTATTCTGTAGATAGATACTCTATTTAATATACTCGTAGTTCTTTTTACTATTTGACTTCCTATTTAAAATAAATATTTATTTTATGAACATTATTCATTTTAAAGATAAGGTTTAAACTATACCTACCATATCTATTGTATTTTTTTTTGTAACCTCATAATCAAATGTGTTTTAATGAATTTTCAAATTTGAAGACCTCAGAGGTGGACATGTTTAAAATTGAGCTCAAAATTTATTTTAACGTGCTGATTTAAATATAGGTTCTTAATAAGAAGCCTGTTTGACTTGCTATTATTTAAATTAACAACTTCCTATGTGAAATGTGTAAGTACTTAATACGAAAGGGGGCTAGGGCCACAGGTAATCATTATTAAAATATACGCAACGGATGCGTACACCGCGTACACGCAAGTTCCCGCCAGATGTTGTGACGTAAATTACACACAAGTGGCTATGGCTTTAGACTGGGTGAGTCATCCGGCCTTCGACTTTAAAATTTGTTACATTGTCTACTAAAATCGCTTACCCTGAATTTATAGCCAATACGCTCGTTACCACTCACCACATCGCCAAACCACCTGAGGTTTTTTTTTACATTCATTCTGAAATCTTTAATAGCCTCCGTCTTCGATTTGATCTAAAGCTTCAGTAGTCACAAAACTACCACTACCGCAGAACGCAGCTTCTTGAGCACGTTAAACGCAACTATAATATTATCCCAATTTTATTTCAATCAATTTTGATCAAAATGTAAATTGCAAACATTGACTTGAAAATGTTCTATATAAATCAATTGCTTTCATGTTGATGTTCCTATATATTTAGATTTCCTTGAGATATTTCTTATATAGAAAATAGAATTAGATATAATAATTTCACCACTTCTCAGGGATTTTAGTATATTTATTGTTAAAGTTTTGCACGAGTAACTGATACTTGATGAAAACGGGTCTATTTTGGTGTATCCAAACGTTAACAGTCTGCTTTACATCCTTCACCTTTAGTGCTTCTATTGCAATGATCTAGGTCGATATTGTGTGATTCATACTGCTTGTTTCATTTGTTTTGAATGATATTGTTCTAACTCACTTTTATTGGTTCAATAAATATAGTTAATTTTAAGTAAGCCACAAATCTGTGGCGCTTTGAAATTTGAAATATAGGTGTAATATAAGAGTGGAATTGTGCATTGAAGACAGCTCAGTTATAGGTGGTTATAGTGCTGAAAATACAGGTATGTTTTTTATGTTATGGTGGTGAGAAACCAGCATGCAGTTAACATGGATGTTATCAGTGACGGAGCTCGCGAGCGTAGGCATCACCGCATTACGTAATTTACTTGCCGCTAAATGGTAGTGTTCAGCACTATCGTGTTCCGGTCAGGTGGTAATGTACGGCCCTGTAATTTCCGGCACAGAGGCATAACACCTTGGACCTGAGGAGTGCTAACGCATCTGCATTTTGACCTTGGTCTTTGTGTATGTATATATAAGCTGCAGTCATCACTTAACATCAATGTGAACTGCATGCTTGTTTACTACTTCCATTACATTAAAAAAACAAGACTTCATGTAGTAACTTTTTTCTTGTAGTATATTAAATCGACGTCAATGACAAACTTCTACGAACCTTGACATTAGTTCGACGACAACAACATCATTTTTGATTCAAGACCTGCCGTGTAATCCGCTAGAGCACGCGATCCTTGTATTAGTGAGGTTATCCATTACTGATGTCCTTGGGTTATGATGGTTCAGACAGATATTCGTATGTTTATATACTTAAAAAGTAAAAAAGTATCGATTTTATTTACTACTAGCTGTTTGTTGCACGCGGCTCCGCCCGCGTGTAGGTCGCTTTTCGCGTAGCGAGTGGAAAAAAAAAAAAAAAAAAACGTAACTTCACGCCTGTAATCCCCGAAGGGGTAGGCAGAGGTAAATGCATGCATTAAAGCATACATGCAAACACCCACGATTCGCCGGTTACGTTTTGGCCCATGTAACAGGTGGCGAGCCTGTTGACATCTCCGGGCACATTACCAAACCTTGAGGTACTGGGAAATTTCCAGAAAATGGAAAAATCCCAATAGAACCAGAGATAAAGGCTTTTTCACCATTATCTCTGATAACCCCCTACCCGGGAATCGAAACCAGGACCTCAGCGTAGTAGTAGTGGCCTGCTACCACTAGGCTACCGAGGCAGTTAAACTCATCAAATCATCCCATGGATCCCACAGGAACATTTTTTCGGGATGAGAGTACCTTATAATCTAAGTCAGCTAATACCCTATTCATATAACAAATTTCATCAAAATCCGTACAGTAGTTTCGGCGTGATTGACGGACAAACATCCAAACATCCAAACAATTAAACTTTCACATGTATATAATATTAGTGTGATTCTGTAACCAAAATTTCAGGATAGATTCAATAATAGATTGAAAATTGGTACTACAAACATTAAAAAGCAGAGCACATGTGTAAGTTTCAGCTTAAGATGTGGCAAGGTATTTACGTTATTTACCATAGATATTTTTACTGGTGGTAGAGCTCCAGTGACGGAGCTCGCGGGCGTAAGCACCACCGCATTACCTGATTTACTTGCCGCTAAATGGTAGTGTTCAGCACTATCGTGTTCCGGTCAGGTGGTAATGTACGGCCCTGTAATTTCCGGCACAGAGGCATAACACCTTGGACCTCAGGAGTGGCAACGCATCTGCATTTTGACCTTGGTCTTTGTGTATGTGTCTTTAGGATGCAGTCATCACTTAACATCAATGTGAACTGCATGTTTGTTTGCCACTTCCATTACATAAAAAAAATAGTGTCAGGTAATCCCATTATTCGGCTTAGAAGACGGATCTTGTCAATTGTTTTTCATTAAACGAGCTAAAAACAAAAACAATCCCAAAACTAAAACCCGGATATTCCCAATCTGCAGCAAACTGTTTATTTTCACCGTTATCTTGTTTCGTGTTAAATCTCTTCGAAGGAAATGAACTTTGCTTATATTAGTAATCTGTTTATATTAGTATACCAAGTCAACCCGGTGAATCTAACGGTGTGAATCAGATGTGTAGACGATTCGCGGAGCTGTTAGCCTGGTTAGTAAACACTTTGTTACGTAACAAGGTCTTATAGTACCTACCGTAGATTAATATCTCTAAGATTGATGATCTTTCGGATTAGTATACCAAGTCAACCCGGTGAATCTGACGGTATGAATCAGATGTGTAGACGATTCGCGGAGCTGTTAGCCTGGTTAGTAAACACTTTGTAATGTAACAAGGTCTTATAGTACCTACCGTAGATTAATATCTCTAAGATTGATCATCTTTCGGATTAGTATACCAAGTCAACCCGGTGAATCTGACGGTATGAATCAGATGTGTAGACGATTCGCGGAGCTGTTAGCCTGGTTAGTAAACACTTTGTTATGTAACAAGGTCTTATAGTACCTACCGTAGATTAATATCTCTAAGATTGATGATCTTTCGGATTAGTATACCAAGTCAACCCGGTGAATCTAACGGTGTGAATCAGATGTGTAGACCATTCGCGGAGCTGTTAGCCTGGTTAGTAAACACTTTGTTATGTAACAAGGTCTTATAGTACCTACCGTAGATTAATATCTCTAAGATTTATGATCTTTCGGACTAGTGGTAGAGCTCCAGTGACGGAGCTACTGGTGGTAGAGCTCCAGTGACGGAGCTCGCGGGCGTAGGCACCACCGCATTACCTAATATACTTGCCGCTAAATGATAGTGTTCAGCACTGTCGTGTTCCGGTCAGGTGGTAATGTACGGCCCTGTAATTTCCGGCACAGAGGCGTAACACCTTAGGCCTCAGGAGTGGTAACGCATTTGCATTTTGACCTTGGTCTTTGTGTGGGTGTCTACAGGCTGCAGTCATCACTTAACATCGATGTGAACTGCATGCTTGTTTGTCACTTCCATTACATGAAAAAAAAAATCTTATAAGTTATTTTTTTTATATATCAGGGCAACGCCCTGATATATTTAAAAAAATCGGTAAAGTTTGATTCGCATTCGCGTACGAATGTTTTCGCACCATCCTACAATCAATGCGAAAGTTTGTGAGTATGGATGGATGTTTCACGAAAAAACTACTGAACGGATTTGAATTAAACTTTACAGTAATATAAGTTATACATTGGAATAACATATAGGCTACAATTTGTACTGATTAAAAGTAACACAGACGAAGTCGCGGGCAAAAACTGGTTATCTATAAAAACGGAACATTGTTGCATGGGTATAGCGGCAACAGAAATACATCATCTGTGAAATTTTCTAGCTATCACTGTCAATATTAGTGTATAATCTATGGCTATCACGGCTCATGATATACAACCTGGTGACATACAGACGGACAGCGGAGTATTATTAATTGGGTCCCGTTGTGAAAACGGATACGAAACCATAAAGAAAACAACAGTTTCATAAAAAAAAAATCCATTGGAATTTGAAACGCACGTTTCGGTATATTAAGCACTTTAGCCCTTAGATACCGAGGCTTATTATTTAACTCGTTAATTATTGTTCTATCTAATTAGGTACTTAAATTTTATCACGTTAACATTTAATTTTACCTTGGTATAAAGAAAACAACAGTTTCATAAAAAAAAAATCGATTGGAAATTGAAACGCACGTTTCAGTATATTAAGCACTTTAGCACTTTAGCACTTAGTTACCGAGGCTTATTATTTAACTCGGTAATTATTGTTCTATCTAATTAGGTACTTAAATTTTATCACGTTAACATTTAATTTTACCTTGGTATAATATTATCACGTACGCGTACCGGAAAGCGAAGTGTGGGCAGGCCTCCCACAAGATGGACTGACGACCTGGTGAAGGTCGCGGGCAATCGCTGGATGAGGGCGGCTCAGGACCGTTCGTTGTGGCATCCTTTGGGGAAGGCCTTTGTTCAGCAGTGGACGTCTTTTGGCTGAAATGATGATGATGATGAATATTATCAAAATTACTACGTTAATTAAACTCTTATCGAGCATTCCCGACGGTTACCACAAAGACAATAAAATAAATTTGATAAAGGTGAACCACGGAATAATCGACACTACTAATTTTTAAACTTCCACATGCTTTGAAATCCAAATATATTTTGTGTAAACTAAGAGATTAAACATATTATTTATGTTATGCAGCCATATGCATTGAAATAAATTCAAAAGATCTTTATCTTTAAGAAAAAATATGTTATTAGGTATGTGACATCATCATAAATTCAGAGTAGTAATAGATCTACACAAATAACAATTAATCACTGTAATGTTTTTAGGCGCATCACTTCCAAAGACAACTGCACCATGTTGGAGAGTTGGTTTATTCATTTACTATCTAACTTTATTTAGTCATTCGAATTAATGAGGAGAAGTGAAGGAGAGTGGGTGGAGTTAAATATTTTTATTTAACTCCACCCACTCTCCTCGAGTGAGGACTCACCCTCAGACATTACTCGACCTATTTGGTCAAGGTAGGTCAGGGTAGGTTTCCCTGAGTCTCTACCACCTCTATAACCATCCACGTTGAAAGAAGTGTGAACATACGTTTATTTATAGTGTTCATCCATGACATAACTACGCGATAACTACCCTTTGTATAACAAATAAGCAAGGACAGAATTAATCGAATAATCAAGTCATTTAAAAAAAATATATATATATATATATAAAATATCAACTTGAATTTGGTGGTAAGATAAAATATAAGAACTAAAACAATCTCAACTTCCAAGTCACGACTTAAAACTTTTACTAACACTTACCTACTCCTTAAGTCAACGTTTGCAATATTGCAGATATGAACTCTGTTACCCGAGGCATAAACCAATAAATTGAACCTATAGCCCACTGCTTTCACTGAAACGAGATCGAACTTCCGTGGACAGGTATTAATGGGTTTCAATGAAAGGCAGTTTAACCATTGCAATACGTATCGTAAAACACTATAGCAGAAAATATGTAATAATACACTATAGTGCCGTTGAGCTTTAAAGGAGACGGGTAATTTTGGGCCTGCAAAATCGTTACTGGTTAACTCATTACACTGTACATTTTGTAATATATTTAACAAATATAAATCTAACCACTTTTACTCGATTATATTATATACTTCAATTACTGGCAATTCAAAAACAGATCGAATTTCAAATTATTTATTTTCTAATCATTCACCTGAGCCTAAAAATGTATGGATAAATAGAATTCTCCTTTGACAACAATTCCTTCATTATCTTTAAACAAATCCACAGAAAAAAAATCGAAGTCATTCGAGCATTTTTTGAGTTTTTGCGACACAAAATTAAACAGATTTTTATAAAAAAAAGCACTTCCATCATTTACGTTTCAACTTGAGTTCCTGAAGTAAACCAATGCAACATACTTATGAGTGAAAATCATGATTTAATATTACAGTAATGCATAATAATGTGACGAACATAAATAACAAAGTATGACACGGTCAATCTTCGTTCAATAAATGTGTATGTTGTCGCCTTATCGTTTCAAAGGTCGAAAGGAAGGCACTTTCACTCGCTTGTTGCCGGCTCGATTCAGTTATATCGACGCGCATTTGTAAATAAATTATTGATGTTATTGAATAAACGACTCCCTCTGTAGTAAAACCTTTAAATACTTTGACGAGGATAGTTAGCGATTTTTCTTTATATAAAGTGTGTGAAAATATTAACTCAATTGATACCTTTTTAAACAAAACAAAAGCTACTAGGTACATTATTGATTTACAATCCGTAACAATAGATTCTACTCAGAGTAATAATGGTTTTGACAGGTTTAATATTCTTGTTGCTTTTCTCAGGACTAGAATTTTAGCTACTAAATGTGTGTGACTAAAATATCATTATTATTACCTGCAATCAATAAAAGATAGAAGATTAGGTGCCGATGCTGTTTTAGTAATTGTTAGTACTGCGATCCAAAAAACAGTTAACAATGATCTGTAAATAATGGCAGATAGTCCAACATAGTTTATAGTCCATCTGTGTAAACCGCTTAAAGGTGGTAAACAAAATCATAATGTTTGACTTAGCCCAATTTAAAGATGGATTGTATGACGAAAAAAGTACACAATATTACAACGTGACTTCTGCGGCAGATGATAGGGTGTGGAATGCGTTCGTCACAATAGACGCAATATTTGGTTGAATATGTAATAGAATTAAGTGAAGAAAAACTGTTATCATAGGTACCGACCACAACATAAGTAATTTTACGTGCTCAAACGCACATTTTCAGCCTGCAGTAGACATTCTTACTTATCAGAATCCAATTCAGAAACTCATAGCAAAGATATTTGTTGTCAAATTACCTGTGTACCCGAGCTACCAGCTGTAGTAAGAAAAGCTTTAGCTTTTTGCAGAGTAGGTGTCGGTAAGCTGATCGTTAAATGTTACCTATAGATAAAACGTGCATCCCAAGATATGGTAGCGCATTATCGGATATTCACATATACAACAAAGCAATCCTTTCAATATTTATGTACAGGTAGATGCTCAAGTAATAACTATCAGTAAATGTTTTTTTGATTTCACGTCTTACTGTCTTCATCATTTAAAAGTCACGATTCTACACCTCAATAAACGTGCCTTGAAACCACATCGAAACGTATTTTCGAAACGTGCATCGGTCACGTGAAACAATATTTTGTTCACTGATTGAATCGTTATACGATTTGATAGTCACGTGTTTCTGAGTGTCTGTTATTGTTTAGCTTTTACTTTAATGGCTATCACGAGCGGTTTGATGATCGGGACTGGGACAAAATAATAATGTTTGAATATTTTGAACCATCGACGACACAACGCAGGTTTGAACTCATAATTAATCATGCTACCCAAACCTGAGGATGAAATTAAAGCCGATAACTAATAAAAAAAAAAACAAATACAACCATTTGAAATCTATTCCTGGTTCGTAATCCAATAATTACTTTTTGTTCAATTTGGCCTTTAATCCTATTTAATGTAACGTAATCTTTTCTTATCTCATGGATACATTGTAAACAAAACTAGATGATGCAGATCATTTATCATTTAATAAGGCTTCGTCTAAAAAAGCTTTCCATTAGTTCACGTTACCATTCCATGTCATCTTTTCTCAATCGATGAAGAAAAATATACGTATTATGTATCTTCTATGACGAGATTGAAGAATCTGATACAAAATATAATACATACTCGTATATTAAGTATCTATTAAATTTTGTTTTTAAGTTTATTATTTATTACTTTTTGAATTATTATTATAAGTTATTCATTCACTGTACGTAGCTAGTGACTCGACAATTTAAAATTGTCCATGTAGAACCATTTGAAATAAACTCATTTCTTTTTTTGTTATTATATCTGAAAAAAAAATCATGCATTTCGTACGGATGATACTATGATACCTAAGTGAATACTGCAAGCTAAAAAGATCTGCACGAAAATAGGAATGCAAAATGCAGATGAGTTTTTTGACACTGATATTTATTTAATTCAAATCTTTGTATGGCCTACACATATTTGTTTCGGGTCTGGGTGTTTGTGTATGTGTTGTATGTGTACAACGGCTCCCACGACACAGGTTTATACCTTCTGTGGGGCTGTGAGTATAAGCGTATTTTATTTATTTATTTATTTAATTGCAAATGTCCTTGATATCTTAAACAATAAGCGAGACGCGATAATCGGTTTCTATTTTCTACTTACATAACGATTAGCTGTCATATACTAAATGATTCATACGTCACTGTAATTCAATAATGGCTCTTTCTTACTATCGGTAAAATTGAAGTGAATCTAAGTAATGGAGATTATGCACTTGTCTCATATCATAATTACTCACAAAGCAATCTCAAATAACATTTGCTCTGATAGTTTTTTTTTTTAATAATGGCCAATGCACATTTGGCCTGTCACCAAATGTTCTCATTTCAATTTTCACTCAAAATATTACAGTAATTTTATCACTTACCTACTTTCCTAATACAATTTGCAATTACTTATTCATAATTCCGTATCCAAGGTAGGACCTACATTTTGATTTGAAAAATATTACGAGGGTACGTACTTACCTATAGGTGTACGAAATGTGTCTAAAATTTCTTGAACGTATCAAAATGTATATTTTCATTTACGCATAGTTTCATTCATCAGTCAATAGTGGATAACCAGTATATTGCTTTAAAGGCAACTTCACCCCTGTGATACCCGAAGGGGTACGCAGAGGTAAATGCATGTATTAAAACATACATGCAAACACCCATGATTCGCCGGTTACGTTTTGGCCCATGTAACAGTTGGCGAGTGGCGAGTGGCGAGCCTATTGACATCTCCGGGCACATTACCAAACTTCGAGGTACTGGGAAACTTTCAGAAAATCGATAAATCCCAATAGAACCAGGGATAAAGGATTTTACACCGTTGTCTCTAATGTCCCCCGATCCGGAAATCGAACCCAGGCCCCCAGCGTAGTAGTAGTGGCCTGCTACCACTAAGCTACTGAGGCAGTTAGTAGTTGCTTGAAATTGCGATTTGAAAATTGGATTTTATTCTTAGTTATATAAAAATCAAATAAAAAATGATCATGAGCTGATGGTAATCGGTGTAGCTTGACGTCATGTCAACAATCAAGAATATGTTTACCTTTTAATGGTAATCATTGCAATAAATGAATACTCACAAAAACGAAGCTGTCGGCCTTAAATAAGTTGCGCAAACGTAATGGTTTACTAATTGCCTATAAACTAATGATTTGCTTAAATTAAAGCTATTGTACCTACAGTTGTGACGTCAAGTTTAGCGACTTCAAAATCAAAAACGTTGTGTCTTCACCTAAAATGTAATTAACGTTAGATTATTTTATAACGTGATACTTTTCGTGGTGGTGATCAATAAAGTCAATGCCTCATAACTTATTGTATTCGATGCTGTGGTTATACGAACCCGTATTCAGTGAATACGGGTTTGTACACAGCATCGACGTTAGTGAATACTATTCACTAACGTCCTTGCAATTTCGCACTTCTTATAAATGACTAATATCTTGTGAATTATTTATAACAACTTCTCAGTTATTCAAGTGCAGAAAGTAGGTACTGGTCCAAAGCAAAAATATTACGCTACCAAAGTAAACAAGACAGTTTGTTTGTCGTTGTCCGCTGTAAATAATAAACACGTTTTTTTGGCGCGATTAGAAAAAATGAAGAGTGATTTTTTACGATGCGCGCGCACACCGACAAATAAAAGCGACAGTCTGAAGTTAGTTGCTAAACAGATAAAAGCAACAGTCTGAAGTGAACAGTGAATTTCTAATTTATCAGTAAAAATATTTATTTTAAATATAGGTACAAAATTATTACAATAACCACGTTACCACTAAGGTAAGGTGGTTATTGTAATATAGGTACTGTTTTAAGTGCATTGACAGATTTGTGGTAAATTGTCGGTATGTATAATTTATTTGAGCTGTGAACTATAAATTATTAAAGTACATTATTATCTAATAAATATTTTTGTCGTTCTGTTTTATTTCTAGTAAGTACTCGTAATATTGGATTGTTACGCTAAAGAAGTATACCTAACTTTTTAAGTGCGTAGGTACATAAGTACACACAATTTGTAGTATGATATATTATTTTTAATATTTCATTGTATCCATCTAGAAGTAAAAGTGTAGATACATGTTCTGTTAAACATAATAGGCAATTAAAATTAATATGCTTAATTAATGGAAATGAGTCCGTAACTTCCAGAGTTCACATTGAAATGTCCAGTTACATAAACTAAATCAGATGAAATTCGCATGAATTTTCGAGTTTATGTAATATGTTTTTAGATTTGAATGATCTTATTTTCCGGTTTCTATGGAGAATGTATAATTTCACGATTTCCATTTATAAGCTTATATAACGTGTTCTGGGAATCGGGAGGGACTTATGTTACTTTTATGTAACGCCATTTTTGAAGAACCTCTTATTGTAGCACCGAGGGAACACCTCAGAGGGAAGTTTCATTCCACAATTTACACGTTCTGGGCAAAACCGAACGTGAGAACCGCACCGTTGAACATTGCCAGGGGTCCAGTCGGTGAGGGTGAAACTTCTCTCTTCGGCGAGTAGGAAAAGAGACGGTGTCACCATGTCAAACAGTTCAGCAGAGCACTCGCCATTGTAGAGACGGTATAAAACGCATAGACTCCCAATGTCTCTACGCAGGCTCAGATGTTCGAGCCTGTCAGTAAGTCCTGGATCGTTAACAATACAAACGGCGCGTCTTTGTAGAGAGTCAAGTGGACCAAGTTGGTATTTGGGGGCCCACAAATAAGAGCAGTATTCCAGATGGGGCCGCACTTGGGCCTTATAAAGCTGTAATAGCTGCCCCGATGTGCAATACTCGCTTTATTAAGCACCCCTAGCTTTTTGTATGCCAACTTGGTCTTACACTCAATGTGACTCCCAAACCGCACTTCGTTCGATTTGTCAACGCCTCAACCCTAACTAGCTATAGACATCTGCAGATATGTTGCCACTTCTGAAACCTTGTGATAGTTAAAACGGGACCATACATAACCATCTCGATCGAAACACGATAGAGCTGAACACTACCTACCATTTCGCGACAGATAGATTAGGTGATGCGGCCTCGAATCCTTATGCTAGAACTATGTGAAGGTATAAAATTGATAAAAAAGCAATCAATTTTCATTGGTGGTGAAGAGTGCCGGATATCGACAGCTAGGTAGAAAAAATACTGCAAAATAATAAAACTATTAAACCATATAATTATAGAAACAATATTTTGTGTCGAAATTTTTAACCGACTTCAAAAAAAGGAGGAGGTTCTCAGTTCGTCCGGATCTTATCTTAATATATATAAATCTCGTGTCACAATGTTTGTCCTCAATGGACTCCTAAACCACTTAACCGATTATAATAAAATTCGCACACCATGTGCAGTTCGATCCAACTTGAGAGATAGGATAGTTTAAATCTCAATTCATAGTCGTAATATTATGTAAGTACCTAAATTGCAACCGTGCGAAGCCGGTACGGGCCGCTAGTATTATATATGTATTTTAGATCGGTAAAAAAGTAAATTCAACTAACATTCATTGTTACATGCGCACGAGACTGTAAAACACGTGCATACGTAAAAATATACCTACCGACGTATACATTCTGTCAAACGCATTTTTTTTTCGTTTATCATTATAAAAATTTCTTCGTAGAAGAAATAACAAGGATCAATTTTTATAGTAATATATCATAATTACACACGCTCGAATATCATGTACCTATTGTATTTTAATAATTTCGGTTTGTAGGTGATTGTTATATATGTACTCGTATATGCAAAAAAAAAAACACAATTAACTTTAACACAACCTTCAAGGACAATTAAGTATATAAAATGACTTTGAATGCATGATTCATTCAGTTGCCAAATAAAATTTAATGATTTACGATTTTATCAATCTTGTTGAATGACGTCACGAAAATGTCTTCAATACAAATAATTGGTTGTAGTTTTTTTTTTATGTAATGTAAGTGGCAAACAAGCATGCAGTTCACATTGATGTTAAGTGATGATTGCAGCCTATAGACACCCACACAAAGACCAAGGTCAAAATGCAGATGCGTTACCACTCCTGAGGCTGAAGGTGTTATGCCTCTGTGCCGGAAATTACAGGGCCGTACATAATCATAATATTTCATAGCGGACAACATCTGTCTTAAGATCTAGCAATTTCCGATTCTGAAAACTCAACGTACGAAAATGTTTATATGCGTATTTATATACGGCATGCGTTCGCATTCAATACAACTACTGTCGATAAGAAGCAATTCAGATCAACTTCAGAGAAACGAAACAAAGCGTGCAACAGTTTACAATATTTCGCTTCGATCGCAATGCATTAACTTAACAAAATCGATAACGCCAATGCTACATACGCATTTTCTTATCATATTACGTGTAAGCAAAGCATTAAAGGCTTAAGGTAGGTATTCCTACAACAGGTCGTATGTAACATAAACTAGTATGGATCAGCAAACTTGGCACGAGATGCGGCGTCCATGTTGGTTTTATATTTTAGTAATTTATAACAAAGAGCAAATCTAGTAAGTGAAACAAAGTTGAAAGGTTTAGATTTGAACTTTTATTGGGATGACTCCCCATGAATTCTTAAATCGTTGATTATTATTGATATTAAAAGGGTAAGATCTAAAACAATTCGTTCTGACAATGGATAGCAGACTTGTACCCCGACTGCAAAGTCGGTACGGTTGCTTAACTAGCATAGTTGGCAATAGATGGCGCTGCTGCTACCATAAAGCAATGCAATAAATGTGAAGGAAAGATTTGTCAAATCTTTGCAGGACTTCAGTAGCTCAATTGGAAGAGCGGCTGGACTAGATTCCCAGTAGGCCGCGAGTTCGAGTCTCGCTTGAAGTCAAATTTTTCTTTCCATTTTTCTTTAAATAAAATATGACTTTTATGAAGTGAGAAAAATACAATTTATAAGACAATGTAGGTGCACACAACTTAACAAAGAAACTAAGTAGCTGTAAGTAATATAACTCGAATTCAATGGTAATAGAGCAAGTTACCAATATTTTCCTTAGAAGCATATTATTTGTCGTGTTATCGAGCATTGTTGATGAAAACATCTGCAGAGTATTCGTTAGAATTTTCACCGTATGATAAAATTTTAAAGTGAAGGTACTTAGATTTAAGCAAACTCTAATAAATTTAGACGAATCCAAATATATCAAAATCTAATAAATATGTTTATTTAATTACTTGTATGCGTGCTTACTCCACTAATATTAAATGTATAGTCAGAACACAGCCTTACACAGAAGAAGGTTACACGTGTAAAAAACGTTCGATCAGCAGAAGGCTAGCCGGCGCCAATATTATGCGCATACACAGCTATGAGCATGTAATTCAGGAAATGAGATTTTTTTAAATGCCTCCGTACCTACTAATTGACAGGTGAACAAGAATTTAAGGTCATAATCTGTGTTGCTAATGCGACAAAGTATTGATATAATATATATCAATACATATGTGCAATTGATTTGATCTATTACTTCATTTTAACTTTATTGCAAATGCTATGTTATTTTTTAAAGAATTTGCTTATGTTTTGTTTGTATGAATATTATTTCTTTTGCAAGGTAAGATTTTTTTCCACCATTTTTACATTTTTTGACCCAGTAATTCCATAGGTCAGTTTGGGTATTGGCCACATTATAAATGTGGCCATTATAAATGTGGCCAATACCTAATTTAAAAATGAATTACGAAGTGCATCTGAGAAAGATACTTCCATGTTCATACATATAAGTTAAATTTAACTTTATTGTACACTAGTGGCCCGACCCGGCTTCGCACGGATGCAATGTAACTTACCTACATTACTACTGTCACGATAAAATATAGCCTAAAGGACTCTGGATTAGAGTAGCTTTCTGATTCTGAGAAGAAGAATTTTCATGATCTGTTCAGTATTACCGAAGATTAGCCCCTACAAACAATCAAAGTTACACACTTTGCCTGTTTATAATATTAGTGTAGATATTAAAATTAAGTAAAGAATTCGATTTCTGTCACTCTTGAGAAAGTAATCATACTTATATAAAACAAAGTCTTTGTAAATCCCCATTTTTTGGAGCTTAATAATAGAATAGCTATATGATTTCTTAATGTGGCCTTTAAAATATCCATTCCAGTTTGATCAAAGAACTTTAGACAGGATCTTACCGACGGGGCGAGTGATTTGATATGACAAGGAATATACTCGCACGTCATGTATGGTGTACATTTACGTGTTACCAAAGTGCATTAACCCTCCACCAGGCCGGTGGACTAGACACCTTATTTAATCATTACCAAGTCATCAACACCATCTGGAGCATGCTGGTGCACAGTGGACGAGCGAAAATATGGGATACGATACAAAATTTTTCAAACAAAATCTGCTTTTGCTATTCAAGCAATGCTGACTGATGTTATTCTAGAACCACTTGTCTCTTTCCTGCGTCTTCGTTCACGATCGCGAAAATTGCTTATAGCAAGTCTTATTCATGATTAATTAATCACAATCAACTCAGCAGCTTGATCGTGAAAGTGTGACAAGTAGAAAGAGATACTTTAATATACAACTAGCAACCCGTTCGGACTTGACGCGGTAAAAATGTAGGTTGTTACTGGTAATATAATTACATTTTCAACTGTCGATTCCTACCGATTTTTCTGTTTAAAACGATAATTGCAAAGCGCATGCTATCTTTCAAGCCAACTTTCAATCGACTGATCGTTATGCAAACCATCAGAAAAGTTAATATGATCGTTATGTTAGCTTAAAATTTATGTTTTTTCGTGCGACTATTTTTTTTTCTTCCACTACAACCTTCTCCGGACAGTTACAAAAACAATAAAAAAGAATTTGCTTAATCGGTGAAGCCGTCAAGTTTTACACTTAACTTAGCAACATATTTAACATGGATGTTTATTTTAGGACCAACCGTTTCTATAAAGTTTTGAAGGTATGAGGATAAATGTGGAAATTATCTATTCAACATTGCGGAAAAGTTTTAGTTCTATTTAGCATAACGTGTGGTTAGAATGCCATTTTGTTTGGGTATTTCAAAGGTAATAAAGATATAAAAATGTTCCATTTTAATTATTTACATTTGATTCGAGGAAAAATTCGGACCTTTTGCAATTATTAATTTTTTTTTTAATTAAAAACAAAATGTTAGATTCATACCTAATTCTCAATTGAAATGGACCTCAAATTTGTGAGTAATTAGGTGTCTAATGTACCTACTAAATGAGTTATCAAGTAGCCTGCTTATGTATTGTTGATATTCAGTTTATTCATATATTTCATATACCTAGGTTCCTGGAGAGCTAGGTGCACATTTACATCGTCACTTTTTTTTAAAAGAGTGAATGACGACTAATAATAATAAAAAAAAACAAAATATTAAAAAGAAACGAAACAATTATAATATGAATTGGCATCTTTTGTAACTGCCCTATAATATAAATTGGCAATTGTAAATATTAATTGTAGCATTTCTATACGTATCATGTATTTAAACTACGTGTTGAACCTTGGCCTAAACTTGAACTTTTGTACTCCTTAATTGTTTTCATCGATACTGTAAATACCTACTGTATTGGTATAATTATAATATACTAGCTGTGCCCGCGACTTTGTCCACGTGAGAAAAAATATGATTGTTCTGTATCTACCCAGACGAAGTCGTGAGCGTAGCTAATATAAAAGTAGCCTAAGTTAGTCCTTATTACATCAGCTATCTGCCAGTGAAAGTCCCGTCAAAATCAGAGACACTTAAATTCTATTTATTTGTATGTGGGTATGTATGGTTGTATGGAGATAAAAGTAGCCTAAGTTACTCCTTATCACATCAGCTACCTACCTGTGGAAGTCCCGTCAAAGTCGGATACACTCCAATTCTACTTATTTGTATGTAGGTATGTATGTATGTATGGATGTATGGAGATAAAAAGTAGCCTAAGTTACTCCTTATTAAGTCAGCTACCTACCCGTAGAAGTCCCGTCAAAGTCGGATACACTCCAATTCTACTTATTTGTATGTAGGTATGTATGTATGTATGTATGGATGGATGTATGGAGATAAAAGTCCCGTCAAAATCGGTCCAGCCGTTCCCAAGATTAGCCCCGCCGAACAGACAGACAGACAAAAATCGTAAAAAATGTTTTGGTATATGTACCGTGTATACATACATAGCATTAAGTAAAAAGGTTATTTTAATATTACAAACAGACACTCCAATTTTATTTATTTGTATAGATTTATTGGAAGGTAATATACAACATAAGATCTAAAAATTCTGTAAAAATTTAAGGGTCTACTTGCTACCGTTATTATCGTGCAAAAAATATACGAAAAAAAAACACGTGTATTGTATGCTCCCTTGGACCCCTTAAAATTTTCATATTTTATTGTGAGTAATTATTTTTGTCTATATAGCGGTATCAGAAATAATAATTTGTGAAAATGTTAGCTTTCTGGCTATATTACACTGTTTATGAGATACAGGCTGGTGACAGACAGACGGACGGACAAAAAAATTTCTAATCACATATTTGTGTTCGGTATCGATCTAGTAACATCCCCTGGTATTTATTTTTTCAATATTTTCAATGTACAGAACTTACACTTCTACAGTTTTATTATAATTATAGATAAGCACACGTACAATGTAATAATGTTCGATCTGACACCTGATACTATTGATGACGAACATGCAGGAGGTGTTTTGTTTCATGCCAATCACTGTACCTACATGTCTATATTCAATGATTAATTCTATAGATATACTTACTATGCTGCCAGTGCCGACTGGCTTCTTATAAGAATGTTCAGAATCTTCATTAAAGATATCAAAATTCGATGAAAAAGTAAGATATATTCAAGTACCTCTCATTTAGACTTAATTTATTTAAGTTAAGTCGATCCGGTTACCCGGCCATCGAAGTGGGAGATACAAACCAAAATTTAATTTTATACAACTTACATGGTTTTGCGGTGTTGCAGAATTCTATAATATAAACATTACATTTTAGAGATTACCCGTAACACATCGTTGTACAATAAAGTTATAGCAAATACAACTATTTTAATTTTGATATTGCTTCAATTAACTACGGAAATACTCTATCATCTAATGAAGATGAAAATAATTTACTGAATGCACTATTTCATGTCTTTATCTCATACAAACAAACGAAAAAACGTTATCATTGATGTGTTTGTAAACGGAAATGTCGTACCAATACGCCTACACAGACATATTCGAGAATGTCTCGCCTGTATGACCTTACTCACTAACACTTGCCAATTTCATTCAAAAAAACACTGTAACTAACAAATAGGAACTGTTTGTGAAGTATGTTTGTTGAAAAATAAGACAATACAGATCTAATGTTTTTGCCGTTTATTTATGATCTTCAATGCCGTTATGTGGATTCCGATTTTAGAAGAAAAATGACTTTTAGTTTCATTTTTACAATCCAAGGAAGGAACGGTTGAAATATTGAGATAGTCCTTAGTCCTTAGTCCGAACCGAGTTATTGTTCTTTGTTGCATTCTTTAAAGCAGCTAAACAATGAAACATCAATGGACGGCCATGACCACAGGTCATGAGTATAAGGGAGTAGAAAATTTAGTTCGAGAGTTCTTCTGTTTCCTTAATACTATCACAAGAAAATATCACTAATCTAACTACGAGTATTAGTACCTGCTCGCATTTGTCATTTAGCTTTTTGTACATGCCCATAATATGTCTTCAAGAGTTGCGAAATTTACTTACCTGCAACGTGAAAGGTATATTATTGTCCTTTATCTCTGGTGCTATTGAGATTTTTCCATTTCAGAAGTTGCCCAATGTCAGCCTCTGAGTTAGGTAATGTGCCTGTGGTGTCAATAGGCTCGCCACCTGTTACGTGGGCCAAAATGCAACCGGAAAATCGTAGGAGTTTGCAATTGTGCTTGAATGCATGCATTTTACTTGAAGTTACGTTAAAAATATCAAGTTAAAGGTTTTAAATGAACAGAAAGACAAGAAAGTTGGTACGGACATTGCAAAATTTGCAAAATTAAATAAATACTCTACGTCAAAAATTGTTTATGACTTCCTGAGAATCATAATCAATATAGATACCAGACGGCCAGAATAAATATGCAATAATATTATAGACAACACAGTCTACTTGGCAAATGTATTAAGAACTGTGTTGGTGGTTTTCCAATTCGTGAATCAGAACAATACTGACGTTCAGACTGCGACACAATGAATCGCATTTTATTGTCTGTCACAGAACGTTAAATAATGTATTTTATATAGTAAACAGTAGGCAATGATGTAATTAATAAGCGTTTCCATCTGCAGTAAACAATGTTTGTATGTAGGTTCTGCGTATCAAAGTATTTATATTTTGGTACTATACGACCACTTACTTAAGTTTATTTGCTGAATCATCCTAATATATTTCGCATAATAAATTTAACAGAAAATATATATTTTAGTTGATAACGTGATAGGTGCAAGATCAATAAATCTGCTAAGATACCTAAATCAAAATACTAAAAATAAATATGGTAGTACGGGTTGCTCACTTCCCTCTAAAATGGTCGAGGAGGGCAATGGCTGTCACATGCGTCATACTCGTGAACGGGTGCTGTTGGGGGGGACTGGTCTGTTTTGGTTTGCAGGAGCTACATCACATTTAGTAGATAGCAGTTTATTTGCATCTATGCTATGGACGTTCACATTATTTGATTTGTTCACGATAATTTGTACTAGATTTAAGCTCTCATTTAAAAGAGCTCTTACTGAGTTTGTTGGGTAGCGGAGTTCTTCTCAGTAGTGACTGCACTTGGAACTCTGCTAAGTGAACAACTTTGATCTTGACGAATAAGTTTTTCTTTTTCTTCATTTATCATCATTGAAGGAATTGAAAAATTTTATGATTATTATGCTTTAACTAAGTAGTTTAAATTCTTTTAATTGACTATTAATATATGATTTTGCTTTTACTTTATGTAATGGTTATTCACTCTAGGTATTTTATATATTTCTTGACGTTTTGAAAGTATCTGTAAAGATCTATTCGAAATAAAAATATTTTCTATTTCTATTCTATTTCTTGTAAGAATAACAAGGAGTAAGAGAGGCAATACGAAGCGCGCATGGCCCAGCGGCTGGCGTAGATCGTAAGCGATCTACTCGGTTAAGAATTACGGGCGCGGTCGGATGTGTGATGGGTGACCGTTAGTGGCAAATTAAAATGCGCGTTTCCGTGCTTCGGAGGGCACGTTAAGCCGTCAGTCCCGGTTGCTATCGATAGATAGCAGTCGTTAAACCTTGTCGGAGGCCTTATGGGCGGTTTGAGAAAATCTGACAGCGGGTTGGCCACTAATCCGCATTGGAGCAGCGTGGTGGAGTAAGCTCCAGGCCTCCCCCCAAAAAAGGGAAGAGACTCGTGCTCAGCAGTGGGACGTATAATGGGTTGCCATTATTAAGAGAGGCAATAAGTAAATGAGAATTGTAAAATATTCCTATAGTTCTATAAGTGATGACGAGAGGTAATACTGATGATGACGAGAAACCGATAAATAAATCTCACGAGTCCAACAAAACTAGATACGTATAACAATAGAAATATAATGTCTATGACTAAATGAATAAACCTCAGCAACGTAAAGGTGACATCATGAGTATTTCACAAGCATTAACGGTTACTCGAAAAAACTCGGGCGATCACGTTCTGAGATTCCAAATACTTTTTATTTGAAAATCGAGCTTGGTTTTTTTTTATAAACTATAACACATTTATAAATGGATATATTATAGTAATTTTATTTTATATTCCTTCTATACATTTACACCGTTTCTTGGCAAAAATACTAAACTTTTCACTGTAAAAGAGGTTACGCCTAATACATCTATGTGTAGTAGTACCAGTTAGCTAATGCCATGTCTTGTTCGTGGTCGTCGAATGAAACTGGTACATCACTATGTTTTCCTTCACCTAATTTACAGTGAGGTAGGTACATACGACGCATTTAATGAATCATTAATGCTGACCTGAATCAAATTTTACTTGGGTTTTGGGATAACTCAGTGCGCTTTTATGATTTTCTTCTAAAGAGGGTATAAACTTTAAATAAGACATTCGGTCTTGTATAAAATCCGGTAAATAAAATCAGTAATAAAGTGAAATTTTGGTGTTTGTTTTACGCGGCAGACGATTTGCCTTCAAGGGTACTATTGAAACATCGTTTTCAAACAATATAAAACAACTACTTAAATCTCACCGTGTACCTATAAAAAACGATATAACCTACAGTATTTTGTCCGTTTCCTGTAAATCCGCCTGCAGTGCCTATATAATATCAGTTATATAAAACGTTTCTACCTCAGTCAAACATGTTTTATAACCATAATAAATCAAGCTGAATAGAATGCAGTGGAGCCGTTAGCGTGCCGCCGCCATCGATCCGGTATTTTCCTATGCTATCGATTTGTCTGTTTCGCAAATTAAGGGTACAGTACAATTGGCGCAAAGCGATACGCTAACCGGTATTTACCAGTTTCACCCACATCATTACATTCTACTCGTTCTAATATTTCTGACAGTTGACACTGTTTGAACCACAGCGTAAGAAATACACGAAATTCTTCACACACGCTGTGGTTTGACCCTCTGTGCTATAGTACGTATGTATGTATCTTCACGCCAGGTCCCTAACGGGGAAGGCAGAGAGTGTAGAGCGCCAGATATCCCGGTCCTGACAAACCTCTCGTGCCTCGTCTACCTTCATCATTCTCTTCATACATGCACGCCGATTCCTAAGACTTTTGACCCACCATCAGACAGAACTCGACCTATTTGGTCATGGTCAGTCTTGGTCTTCCTGGGCCTCTGCAACCATCCACATCGCTATAGTCATACATGTTAAATACTTTATAACGTTTTTGTAACGTCGAGCAGTTAAGCTATTGTCAAAATTCAAATGGCATTTAAGGTCTTCTAATATAGCCGAATAATGATAGACAAAATTTATTTCTTCTTTTATATGGTTACTGGTTATTTAGTTGCTATGCTATTCTCTTATAATTATGTTTTAATTGTGTGGATTTTCTACATTAATCTTTGACAGGTATTTATCTACGTATCTGCAGAATAAGGGGAGTCCTATTTGGCCATTTTCATCATTTTTAGGGTTCCGTACCTTAAAAGGAAAAAAGGAACCCTTATAAGATCACTCGTGCGTCTGTCTATCTGTCTGTCTGTCTGTCTGTCCGTCTGTCACAGCCAATTTGCTCCGAAACTACTCAACCGATTGAGTTGAAATTTGATGAATATATGTAAATTGGTGACCCAAAGATGAACATGTCAAGTAAAATAATAAATTTTAAACAGGGGCCACTTTAGGGGGGTAAATCAGAAAATTAAAAAAAATAAATCGTAAACTGTGTCGTGTGACATATCAAATGAAAGAAGTTGTTGTCAGCATCTCAGATATATTTTTTTAATAATTTTTGCATAAACAAATTTGAAGTTATTTAAGAAAAACGACGAAAATTGACCCCTGCCCTATCTCCGAAACTACTGAACTTAAAATTTTGAGAAAAATATGGAAAATAGTCCTTTGCCTATAGATTACTGGAAAATCTATAAGAAGTTTGAGTTTTCAAATTAAATCGAAAATTCTTAATAATATAACCCCCCCTGCCGGTACCACCGTAACCGCTATGTCCCTGCATTTTAAATCTGTAATATTTTCGAAAATATTTATTTAAATTACGGAACCCTCACCACGCGAGTCGAACTCGCACTTGTCCGGTTTTTTAAATCAGTATATATTAACTAACTTAATGTTAAATGCAATTGCATAATTATATCTATTAAGTCACCAAGTGTTAGATTACCTACACAATATGATTTTATGGGTACTTATATTTAAACTTCAACCATGAAATATAAATATGTTTAAGTGCTCATTATTGGTATGACCACAAAACAATAAAATTTATAGCTTACTAATAAATATACCACGTGTAAGATATCTTCAGTTTAAATTATACTGTTACATACAGGAAATAATATCGCAGTCACGTATAAAGAAACAGTATCAGTGTAGTCAATAGTCAATGCAATTTACACTTGAGGAAACGAATCAATATCATTCCAAGATCAAAATTATAAGTTTATTATTAAGTTTAATATAAATAAATTTGTAGCAAATAAAGTTATTGTTAATATTTTTCAAGTGGTAAATAAATGCAACATTTTTTTTTGTTTTATATATATTCTCTTGGTTTAAAATACAGTCTCAAGCGGAATGTGTGAGGAGAACGGCAAAAAATTAGATATAACATAACAGAGTTGCGAATTTACATAAGGATGTTATTTCGTAGAATGTAGTTTAGATTTGTCATGACAAAACACCATAATTTAAGCATAAATAATATACTTCGGATTGTAAAAAATTCAATGAGTAAGCAGCACAGCAAGCAATACTAAAAAATAATCATTGAGAGGTCAAAAATTTTAAACCGACCTATTGAGGAATACACAATAATACACATATAAACTTTAACAATATAAGTAAACAGTCAAAACATATTAAGATATAGATACATTGTAATCTATTTAGATAAAGTTTTTCATTAAAGAAAAGGAAGATTGTGGCCCTTTTAATACTGAAGGTTTGAGCGGGATAGCATGTTGCAAATACTGGAACCGGAAAAGTATAATCGTTAACGATATTCCGAAGTGTAATCGTTAACGATAACCTAATAACTAAAGACAAAATTAAAACAGAATTTCTTAATGTTTAAAACGTCATAAGTGAGAACAATTTATTATCTTACACTGAAGTCCTTTTCAATGTTCAAAAACATGTGCTTTTCGACGTGGTGCATAGATAAAATGCCAATGAGTGAGAAAGACAACAAATAACGAGTATTGAGGTCGCGTAAAAAGGGAGCACCATGCGTGTAGGGCGTGGGAATCCATTCTTTTGAAATTGTCCATTATTTGTCAGTATTGCAAGTACCCATCTACTACACTCATGGACATACATACGCGTAGGTTACAAGGTATTGTCAATTACAACGTTGAGTGAAACTTTTTCCAGCAATATTGCCTACTAGCAAATTTTAATGAAGATTCTACTACAAAATTTCTCATTTAAATTACAATTGTAAATATGTACAAATCGTAACGATGATAAAAATTAAAGTTTTTTATAATTTTCTGCGTATGTATTATTCTTCAAAATTGTATAAAACGATACAATACAATCATGTGATAATAACAGCAAGTTTTACCATATTTATGTATGTCCATGAAATTGACCCCTAACGTAATGCCCTCTGTCTTAAATGTAATGTAACAGCCTTGTCCTAAAATATTGTAGCCTCTAGTACAAATTGATGTCGAAACCTGCACGCTTAACGATCACACCATTATGATTCTACAATGAACGCAATTAGGACGATAATAGCGTAAACTCATTCTCCTACTTTAACTGTGGTATGACCGCTCAGACTACATGTCACTGCACTGCTGTCGACACAGGGAACTAGTTTTTCTTCTTTTCTATTCATATCTTGTATAAGTATTTATAGAGTCGTTTGAATTTCCGTAACCAATGCTTAATGATTCTACACCACAGAAACTACATCAATGTATTGAAATTTAAGTTCTATTCCCATAACAATAATGTTATTTTTATTGTTTCAGATGCCCCAAATGATGCGAATTACATGATAGGCGGTGTCGTGATTGCCATGGCCCTCGTAGGGCTCATTATTGTGCTGCTGGCTCTCACCATCAAGTAAGTATTGTTGAATTGTAACATGAAACGAGATTCTTTTACGATATTCATTAGTACATTACTGTTTGTGTAACAATCTTACATGTTGTGCCGTAAATGATGAATGGGTCCATATTTGATTAAAATGTAGTTATATTCGCTTTATAAGTTAATACAGTACCTATTAATATAACTATTTTTACTTTAAGTTTATTTATAAAATTTAGTACGCAAATTACGTGACAAAAACGTCTTGTGTTTGTGTGGGTATACAAAATTTGACCTTATGTACCTAAGGATAAAACCCAACTTTATATCAACTGTTCTTCGGAGGCTATCGAAAAATAAATAATTGTTTCCTTGAAAACTCAAATCCGCAACAGCAATTAAGGTTGTTGACTTATAAAAAATATCATGGTAATGTATTTTATTGATTTGGCAACATTTTAATATGCAATTGAGAGATCATATTTTATGAAAATAACCCTTACTATAAGTACCGAAGCATCGTAAAGAAATAAATAAAAACATTACATGAAACAGCACTCGAAATTTACGACTTCCCCAATCTTGAAATGATGAACGTAACGTAAACAGAGAACGTTTCGCGGTGAATTATATTTTGATCCAAAACTTTGATAGATTAGAACGGTAAATCAAATTACATGATTACTTGATAGCGTGCCAAATGCGTCGTTAAAAAACTTCGCCGAGCTTTATTAAGACTTTACTGGATTTAAAATTTTATGTACTTGCTTAGAAATTAACACATGGAGGATAATGATTGGTGTAGCATTTGAATTGGTTATAGTTTAAAAAGAGAATAAATCCAGAAAGCCAAAATGATATATTTAAAAAACGGTGATTGTTTATCACAGAATAGACCTCAATATTTTTATGTGCCCACTTTGCTTCTTACAGGCAGCGGACGCTAATCAATAATGTAAGGTTCAAATTCATCAATTTATTGAATTGCGACTGATTTTTATCCACTAAGTGATTCTAAGTGACTACCAAAATTTACTGCTCCATGATTTCCTTTAAATCATGAGCGAAAATGATATGACTTATAGTGTAGGCTACAGTTTATAAATGTTACCACAAGAAAAAAAATATGTCGTAGAATACTATTATTTAAAAAAAAAAAATTTATAAAAAAAAATTATAGGCTACAAAAGTAAGATGATAATTACCGTAAAATAAGATTCATTGTATACATTTTTTAAAAGTGTATTCTATTTCGTTTTCTTTTCGACTACATTCAAATACGGATAAGCAACTGAGGTGATCCAATTATTTTATCTGATTAATCTAAGCATTGTATGTCTGAAAGTTGATTATAGCTACTACGTATTATGTACTAATTTCACTTTTAATAACGGTTTTGCCAATTTAACAGCACAACTGCACCCGTCTTCGGCCAACGTTTTGGCAAAGTGACAATATTTTTTGCATTCCGTTACATTCCCAGTCGATACTGTAATAACTACCGTGAGACTATATCATAATGTACATACTAGTATATCTATTGTGTCGGTCATATGACGGTGTACATTTATCGTGTCGGTTGAATGTCTGTATTGATTTCCGGAGACTAGTGTTCTCTTATTTATTTATAATTAGTCCAATATCAAAATACAACCATGTCCATCTTCAGATGATGAAGACAGATATCTTAACGTATTTTAGATAAGAAAGAGAAATAAGATATTAAATATGAATTCCTACTTTGAAATAGTAAATACGTTAACGCGTAATATGTTCATTCACAACCTACAGTCGTCCAAATCCTGGTACAAATGTATACAAATTTCGACCTCTTTATTAGAGAAACACTACAGTTACTAAACATCTGTTCGGTGATGTAATTGATGCAGTCGAAACGCGTATCAAACAATTCGAGACTAATCATTAGCTCAAGGCAATAGAGCGGGCGAGTCAACTGCTAGCTCCAAGGATTTGTACAACACTTACACTGTTCCATTCTACTTCAGGTCTATATTTAACCCTAGTTACTTACTGAAGCCTATTTTTAAGGTTATAAACATAAAATTAGATCTGTTTGTTAAAGTAAACATTAAAACCAATAAAAAACCTTCAGTTGAATTTTCCATTTGAAAAACATTGTCATATATTTTAATTAATGTTGCATTCTTTGCAACGTTTATTATTCTTATAGCTTCTCAAAACATATCAGTGCTTTTATTACTATAAAATTGTTTTATGGGTCATAGATACCTACATGAGTGATTCAATGCACCGTCAAGTTTTTGCTACTTTTAACGCAACAGTGGCTTCACGTGTAGCTACCATTAGTGCCAGTTCTGATTAACATATTAATTTGACTGATTTTATCATAATTATCTACGTCTGGGTCATTCTTGGCAAAATTGTTATTATAAGTACTCTGTTCTCTCATGTAACCAATCATCAAGTTATATTATTTATGCAAATTAGGGAAAGGACCTGGTGGAGTTTTTTCGCTTAATTTCTGAATTAACTAACAACTATATATCCTTTTGTACTGACATATGTCATTAGGTACCACATTATCTAAAAAAACTACATATAAACCATACTTTTTAAAATCCATTTCATCTTTTAAACTTTCGATAACGAATACAAAGAAGGTTAATGATTGTATAGGTGTTTAACATAGAATGTAGGTATATGAGGTTAATGCGTTCACAAGTTTTTACGCTGTAGACGATATTTCTAAAGGCATACAATGACGACGTGTTAGTTACGCCATTAAATCTAATGGTTCTTTCATTCTTTATCACGATGGCGTTTTATTACATATTTTTAAAATAAAAGTTGACGTGTACGTTTTAGCGGTCCTGACATACGTCCACACGTCATCATCATCAATTCAACCAAAAAATGTCCACTGCTGGACAAAAGCAACCCTTCAACAGGGTTGTACGTTGTACGTCATTATAGAGAGAAGATACCATAAACACGGTTTTAAATAACCAAAATTTAATTGCTTGGCACGCGGATTGACGATCGGAGTAATCGTTTTAAAGAAATAGTTATTAATCGACTAGCAACAAAAAGTGGTACTTGAGTCCAAATGCAGAAGCTTCACAGCCGAGAGTTGGTTCCTACACCAATTGTTACTATTCAATGTTCTAAAAGTACAATCTAATCTGCGTTTTTTTTTCAAGAAAAATATCCTAGCAGCAACTTAAAAAAATGTATTACGACATTAAGTACTTTTGTAAAATCAGTAATTTCAAACGTACAACAATTTTTTGTTAGGATGATACATTTTTTCAAATACAAAAACGTAAAACAATATTCATGTGACATAAACCAATCCTGTTTTGAAAGAGAACACAACCCTCCCAATGTTTTGAAACGAATTTTACTTTTATTCGATGTTTATGTTGAATAAATGTGAAAATTGTGGGTTTTTCTCAATGCTCTATTGTAGGTTTTAAGGCAACCTATTATTTGTCTTTCTCAATATCTCTGTTTCTCTAAAAATTAACACGAAATGTGAAGATCCGGGTCCAAAGAAAAAAATAAATTTTCTATGTTAGGGATTACATACGATTCACACTTTATATTTGCTGAAATACTTCGGAGAGAATGTCGCTGTAAATATAATAAATAAAGAACACAATCGACTCTTTCAGGTAAATTGAATGATTACTTACTGCCGACCAAGGTTCAATTTAGCTGAGTTTACATAACATAACTACCTATAACATATTCTAGACAATATCATTAATGTAATAGTTGTACTTTTAAATTAAATTAACTTCGAGCTAATGGTGGTAGCATTGGTCTGCACCGTTCAAGCTTAAACTTATACTCGTACTTTCATGGAATATTTTTCGTTAAACCATGATTACACTGGTTTATAAAACATTGTTGATAGATTTAGTTTTTTTTCCTTCGATTTTGTACAAATTCAGTGAAGTAAAAATTAGGTATTTCCGCAAGCCCAGATCAGAATAATGGATACCATTATTGAAACAAATCAAATGAAGAAACATATGGATATAATTAAAGGGAACAAGAAAAATAGTGTTCTAATGTTTTCTTTTCTTTACATTGAATCAGTTTAAATAAAGTAATGCTGACTCATTGCTAGCAAGATACGCAAATGTTATTTTGGACTAAATGTGGAGATATTAATTGAATTCAATTGCTACAGATAAACGAGGCAGCTGATACAAAATCAATAGAAGCTAGTTACGTCAAATATACATTAAATACAAATCGAATTTATACGTACCGATTGATCTACGACCAATTTGGAGATTCAATCGTCAATCTTGAACGTGCCAAAAATAATCAATATTTACTATTGCCTACAATATTCAGGTTATAAATAATAATCGATACAATTAGGTCATTCTGAGTTGAACTAAGTGAAAGTATATGAAAGAGTGAATCTAAGGGGACAAGCGTTGGTTGATTGATACGCATGCAAATAATGGTGATATGAGTGTCACATTGTATTGTAATTCAGAGAAACATTGATACGTTTAACAATATACATGATTTAAATTCCAATGTTTTGTTTTGTCTATTCAAATTAAATAAAAGGGTTCTTGAATGGGCTTTTATTTCTAACTAGCAACCCACCCTGGCTTCGCATGGCTAGCATTTATTATATTAGGTATTATTGTAAGGACGCGGACGACTTCTTTGACAAAAATCGTAATATCTTGGTAAATATAAGTACCGTTTTCGTAGGTTTTCGCGAGTTTTCGTACATTGTAGAAATTAAACTTGCGGATTTTCTTGCGTATACAACACTCCCCGGGTCCCCGGGTTCCCGTGGTTCCGGGCAGACTGCCCGTGACCACGGTAGCTGGAAAGCGACCGAAACGTCGGGTGTAAGAAGTTTGGGAGTGTGGTATACGCGAGAAAATCCGCAAGTTTAATTTCTACAAAATATAAATACGATATTTATAAATTATAGATATAAACCTTCCTCAGAAAACCCTTTTTTCGACATTTCAAACAGAAACAAAGTCCCTTCTCAACTTTTCGAGATTAGCGCATACATACAGACACAGAAAATAGAAGACTTTACGTTAAAATATGTAGTGATATCTAAATATATATTCGAAGTCGATTCAGTACGTAATCAGTGCCATCCAGTCATCAATCTGCTAATTTGAACATTCTAAAGCCAGTCAATACTTTAATTTATATGTTCCATTATTTAAATCTTTTCTGCTTATTAACTATAAAATACAATACAATACTATATTCACGAGAATGTTTTCCCCAGTTTTCCCCGTGGTTAATTTCTTTAGTGTGCATTTAACCATTAAATTGTACAATTTATCGATGAGATAATGCAATACTCGACAAATCTTTGTACAGGTTGGCGGTAGAAAAATAATGATTCGCGTTGGAGGTAGTTGTTTTTCTCATAGTTGTTTGAGCTCTTGCTGTCGAACGAGTGTTAGACTAAATTTTGTCAGAAATCACAGTTTTAACAAGTGCTTTAGCATATTTATATTGACGAAGATAAATATTTACACTTATCTGTCGTGCTCTGTGAATATTTCGACAATGCTTATTATTGGCATCATAAAACGTTCATTCAGGAAAGTTCTAAGACGAATGTAAGTTTTATCATGTACATTTTATTTAACAATAAGATTTGATTTGAAAAAACGGAAAGAAAAAATTTGACTTCGGGCAGGAAATGGAAAATTTTTTCTTTCCGTTTTTCTTTAATTTCTAAAGTTTACTCGCATGTGTTATTGCGAAAAATAAATAGTACAATAAGATTTGAGTGTATATAATATTATATATTTTTTAAATGTTCACTTTGTTTATATAATTTAATGTTGAGATAATGCTTGAAATAATGACACCTACCACACATAATGTTGATTCCAAAGTAGGTACGTAAAAATTTAAGTTTTTCCAAGAATAAGTAGGTATGGCATATAAAGGATGCTATTAAATTTGGGAATATAATTATTTTCAATGACCATGTCAATTGTGAGACCATTAGATTGTTCTCGATCGTTGTTTTAATAGCCACGGACATTGCAGTTTTCATTGAAAACGTCGAATAGATTGACGGAATTGTTCGTCCGGTCAAAATTCGCATTGTGTTTAATTTGAATGCGAGGTGAATTGTGAATTGATTTTATGGGTAATATTTTGCCAGCAAATTATGTAAAATATTACAGCGAATATAAGAATTTTAATTCAAAGGGTTTTGACTAACGATAAGTCATTTTACTAAGGTGTTTCTAGGCATTGCATTTTACGGATATGTATGACTCATTCGCCGTCTAATCAAATCGAATTACCTACCTATTGGTGATCTATACATCAATACAAATAAATAAAAATTGAGTGTTTGTTTGTAATATAAAAATAACCGCTTTTTACTAAATGCATATTATGTATACACGGTACATATACCAAAACAACATTTTTTACAATTTTTGTCTGTCTGTCTGTCCGTCTGTTTGTTCCCGCTAATCTCGGGAACGGCTTTACCTATTTTGACGGGACTTTCACTGGCTTAGGCTACTTTCATACTAGCTGCACCCACGACTACGTCTGGGTAGGTACTGAACAATCATATATTCTCATGGAGACCAAGTCGCGGGCACAGCTAGTTAAGAATATGAACTGTAGTTGTACAATCTTAAGCATTTGCACAAACTGTAACTTACATTTTATTATACCTACTTTGTTACCACGTACCTTAGTTTATCGAAAAGTTAATAAATATACATACATTCATGAACTCATTTTTAACTACTTTAGATGTAATGTCTAAAATATAAATTCTTGTGTTACATTGTCTGTAACCTACTTTATCCGAAACAGCTTGATCATTTTTGTGAATATTCGGTAGGCAGGTATGAAAAAAGGGACTTTTTATGCCGCTAAGCCGATACAAAGTTTGCCTGGACCAGACCACCTTGTCATAACCTTACTCTATTTTCTGGTTCCATATAATGTTATCTCGGTTTTGGTCATAATTATTATTATAAACATTAATTACTTTCTACAATCAAATTACGAAAAAAATTGACATTATTCAAAATTTCATCTAAAAACTTTTGGTTATTCAAACAGACTCAATACCAGATGATTCCAGGCATTTCAACTCACAAGCTTGTAAAACATTGAATTATGATTACAGAGAATGATTGAATTGGATTAAAACTAAAAGATGTTTCGTGTGAAAAATAAGGCGTAGTACATAAAGAAAAACATAATACGGATAAACCAAATTTGTAATTTTTACGCACTGCAGGTGTTTGGTGGTGACTGCCCTATTAACGTCCAGACTAAATTGCGCAGTGCGAGGTCGAATTAAGCTTACATTATTATGTCTGCTAAATCAGCCATATGTACTTGATTCTTATCATACGTTTTATACGTGTTTATTTACTTATTTATTTATTTAAAACTTCATAGCACCCGAAATCTTATGCGGACTTTATCCCATGAAACCTTCTCTACCAGTTGGTCTTGGGGTAGTGGTGGCACATTGTAGGGGGTACAATATAAAATGTAGACATAGGGAATGAAAAATTTGAATAATTTTGCACTTATATGGTATAAAACACATACATAATAATAATGCCCTGTAGTTGCATTAAGTCTGTCTTATGTGCCTTTCATTTGAGTGCATATAAGTTAAATGAATAAATAATAATATGTACCTACAAATATATAGTATATATAAGAGTATAAATTGATACGATTAAATATATAAACATATGCGATAAGTCGATCAAAATCAAACTTACCTACCGAAGTCAATAATATCAAACAAGGACTACCAAACTTCCGTTTGGACATTAATTTAGAGTTAAATTTTCAAATATTTACAAATGCCCTCCCTCGAACAGGTGCAACTAAAGATGATAAAATCATATCATACAACAATTTCATTTAATAAGGTAATTCTGAGGCGCATAATTCTTTGAGTGGAGATGAAATGACTTATGCCCATAGTTCGGGTATGGTGAAAGAATGTTAAATGGGTGAATGACAATACTGATATACTCGCAAGAGCCCAGGAAGTCTTAGTCTTCCACATGACCGAATAGGTCGAATACTGGCCGACGGTGGGGTCAAGATTCTTCAACTTCAGAATGAAGAGTGATGCATGTGTCTAAAAAAGGATCAAGATTTACATCTCCACGCACCGTACCCGTGAGGGTCTTGACTTGAAAAATTTAGACATACACGCTTCTCGATCAGGTTGGCAGATATCAGCAGGTGAATCCTATATTCTGATGTATTAAGAACCGGTTACAATGTCACCAATCAGAAAACAGCTAGATATAGAAGTTGATAAGCCAAGGAAAGCTGATTGAAAATCCATATAAATGGATGATATTGCAGTTAGACTAATTTTATGCCGACATTTCTACATACTTGTAGTGTTTGTGAATATATAGCATGTATCATTATTTGTTTTCCATGAAAATAATTTACCTACCTAATACAAGGTGATGTTATTCCACATAAACCATGAATTATTAGTAATATTTAGTGAGCGTATTCTAATATAAGCGTAGGTCAAAAAACAAACAGCGATATTAGCAAACAAATTCCTTTTCATGCCATAAAAAGTAATTCAAATTAGTTTTGTATCTTCAAATATTGAAACGTACAGAACATACATATTAATAAACCCAATTAGGGCTACAAGGCGGATATGCTTGATTTCAAAAGGAAATAATTCTCACTTCAATAAATTTAGTTCGAGTAAATATCACGTGAGCTTTAATATCTTAAAATGGACACGTGATAGCGTTGAAGCCCTATGTAGGTAGTCCGCTCCTAACCGCTTTAGTCCGGCGAATCGATACACATCCTTTGACCATTATAATTGTTGATTTCCGCACAATTTACCTAGAACTGTGACAACGATAAATCGTTTAAGCGATGTTTTTATACTAAATTGATCTGGGAACGTGTGCACGTTTAATTGAGACCTCGTGTAAATTAACTGGAGGATGTGCTAAAAAAATACTGCGAATAAATAGCTCAATTAGTACAATAATTATAATGAACTTTACGAACAATTTTAAATGTAATATCATTCTGGTACAAGGGAATGAACACGTTAAATGTTACATTTTTTATTATAACTTTACTGATTTTTTTGTAAATATCGTTACTCTTATTAACAGAATGTAAAATTTAAACGATGATGTAAGAGAATATAAAATGCCATGTCAAAGAATGCTAAAAGACTTTTGATATTTAATAAATTATGAGCAATTAAACAACGCTATATGCAACAATAAGCCCCCAAGGTCCATTATTTGGATAGCAGCCAAAATTTAACGTCTGGATGGAGCTTAGTAAAAATTAGTATATATTTTCTTTAACAATTTTCGCTCTTCCTATTTCATTTTGCTCTTCAAATCAGCGCACATTATACCCGACCGCTTTCGAAGTTTTTAATATTATAGCTTATGTCATCGTTGGGATAAATTTACAGTACCTAAGAGTAATTACGCAAATCCATCTAAAAATATTCTAATTTTTAGATGGATTTGCGTAATTACTCTTATAGAATGGTCAAACATTTTTGCATAAATGTCCTGAATACATATTTTCAGAAAGGGAATATTCATCTTTGGTAAAAATTCTATTGTAGACGTAGGGACGTGACTACCCCAGCGCTCACTAGTAGAAGATAATTCTTTCGTTCGTGCAGTCAGTGAACCTAAAAATGACAGTCAAACGATACGAAAAGAGGAAGGTGCAAGAGAATTAAATGTAATAAAGCAGGATGAGCAGCAGCGTCCTACGATAAAATACCGCCACCATTAGGATCGCCACATTCAGTGAACCGAACAATGGCAGTCAAACGATTCTATAAGAGGAAGGTGCAAGGGTATTAAATTCAACAACGCGGGATGAGCGGCAGCGTCCCACGATAAAATACTGCCACCATTGGGATTGCCAACCCGCATGCCAAGCGTGAAGCACCCCGAAGCTCGCATGGCCCAGCGGCTGGTGCAGATCGTAAGTGATCTGCTCGGTTAAGCACTACGGGCGCGGTCGGGTAGTGTGATGGATGACCGTTAGTGGCAAATTAAATGCGCGTTTCCGTGCTTCGGAGGGCACGTTAAGCCGTCGGTCCCGGTTGCTATCGATGGATAGCAGTCGTTAAACCTTGTCGGAGGCCTTATGGGCGGTTTGAAAACATCCGACAGTGGGTTGGCCACTAACCCACCCACCTCCACCAATCCGCATTGGAGCAGTGTGGTGGAGTAAGCTCCAGGCCTCCCCCCAAAAAGGGGAGAGACTCGTGCCCAGCAGTGGGACGTATAATGAGTTGCCATTATTATTATTATTATATGCCAAGCGTCGCGACTTATGGTAGATATATCTCCCTCATGGTGAGGCTTTTGTCTAGCACTGGACGTCTTTCGGCTGTAATGATGATGACGAACAATGTATTTACAAACTTACGCCCTTATTCATAAACGTACATTAGATACGTTTTAGCTATAGATTCTTCTTCTTTTTCTTTGTCTTTGTCAGTTGCATTGTCAAATGTGCAGGATAGAAAAAGACAAGGGAGAGATTAGCAACACTTTAGCTAAAATACGTTTATGAATAAGGGGGTTAAAATTTTATAATACTATTGTTAATATGAATCGATATTTATGCGCCAACTGCAATTACTCAAGAAGAACCGTTCTCGAGCTTTGAGAGGACGTTATCGTCCACATAACAATAGAAAATCGATTGTCATATTTTTTTCGTGGCTCAACAAGTTCGAGTGTATTTCGACAGGTTCGATTCATAATTAATAACAAAAGACTACGTTATCGCAGATTCGTAATAAGGAAACTCACTTTAGTCGAATGATAAAATGATAAACATAATCTGTCTTCAAAATATCTATTCTGGTTTGTGTAGGAAGAGTTACAAGGAAATGAAAATTCTTAGATCTTAACAAGATAATAGGTAAAATACCCTTCCCTTCTTAGTATAAACAAGTTTAATGATCTACTTCAAGATTAAAAAAAACTGGTCTAGCCGTTCTTTGATTCGTAAGTCGTAGGTTTACTTGTCAGTCAAACCAACAATCTCTGGCTATGTAATATTAGAAAGTTACGCAAGACAAGCTTTTACTCGGGCTATGTTCACATAGGAAGCAAATATGATTTGTCTTTCCTATTTCAAATGCTTTAAAGCCCAAAATTTTGCAAGATTTATGTATAATTTTTCATTTTAGATTAGATGTTTTTAATTAAAAATAGACTTAAGGTCTAATAGATATGATTTCTAGTTTGAGATATGGCAAATTGAGTATCGCAAAAGTTTGTGGTAGTTTATGTAACTACTTATATACCTATTTATTTGTTCAGTGATTGCATTGTCAATAGAAACTACATAGATGTTATTGGTGTGTATTAGATATAGATAAAATTGCCTATGACAGTATATGACCCTGATGAAATTTAAAAGTAAAAGGTAACGTGTCGTATAAATATACAAATAAGCCTGAAGAGAATGTCAATTGACAACTGGTTACTCTTTACATTGTGCCATTCTGAAACTATCTATATTTGATATGTAGAAAGCTGGTTTAACAGGCAATATAAAATCAATGAATGACGTATTGATTTTTTTATTTTAAACTTAAGGAAAGGGAGTGAGGTCGCCATAATCAATACTGGTGGCTTCTGTTGAGTTTAGTTAGCAGGCTATAATATAAAACCTATCTAATTAAATTAATCATATATCCAGTTTTAAAACTAGGTACTTAGAATATCACATATAGTTAACCTAGTCTAAGGGTCAACTTCAAGGTGCATAATTAAATACATGTTTATGAATAAGTATCTATATTATAATAATATATGGCCAATTATTATAAAACTTCTTAGAAAATCACATAGGAATAGTTAACCCAGTGCAAAGGTCATTACAAGTACGTTAATTATAGTTGTTATATCAGAATCACTTTAGGCTAGTAATCTTATCTTTGGATCTAGTATAATGATAGGGATCGGTTGGTTTCATCATACATATCCATATTATAAAATCGCATTGACGTCATTGCGACCCCATAAACGATAATGCCACTTTTACACTCAACTGCGTGGACACACACTTTTACAAAACTTTCACCGCCTCGAAACAAAAACGCTATTAGGAAGGATTTCTCTCGAGTAGTTGGAGCTCTAAATAATCGTCCATGCACAACCGGAGCAATAACAATCTTAAATATTCGCTTGTGTTTCATATACAACAGCGTGGATCGTCCGATTGTCTCCTTACGAACCCATGTCTATTTGTTATGTATGAATGCGGTTCGCTTAGCCCGACATCCGCTGACGTCCGACTGTTTTCAGTTGAGCCACGCCAGGCGAATAACAAAGCCGCCTTAGTTCAGACTATTTGAATATGAAAAACGCTTACACCTGAAGAAACAATGAGATAATTTGCGACATAGCGAATCGAATGTGACGATATATCTTCTAACGCGGTTGTTGTAAGGCCGTGTTTAAAATGCCGTAACGCCTGTCGAACAGGGGGCTTTCGTGCGAGGTCGAGTCCCCATAACATAGCAATAAGGTAACGGGAGAGGTGCGTGTTCGGTGTTCAGTCGCCACCCACCGCTGCGCTGCGCGAGGCGTGGTGCCGCCACGAGCCAGTCAAATAGTCACCGTTGTGTCGGCGGTATGAAAACTCACGGCTGACCGGCAGTCTGCGCCAAAACGCGTCGGGCGCCCCACGTTGGCGCCTTGCCGCCCCTCAAACCGTAATCACATTGTGTCGAGTGTCTGTGCACGCCTTTCGATGCTCTTCGCTCCGATCGCCTGCGAGGCGATGAAGTGTAAAGAGGAAAACTGCGAAGTTGGCGTGGTGCTGGAACACAACTCCTTGATCGTGCTCTCCGTCAACAAGACCATCGTCTGCCTCTGCGGAAGGGACATGAACAACCCCTTCGAGCGCGGGTAAAGTCCCGGCTCTTACATCATTATCTCCGGTATAACCGGTAATCGTGTAATTGCTCCAATTATAACTCCCATTGGTCGTATGATATGCTGGTTAGGAATAAGAATAATATGGAGTTTTGTTTCGATCTTGAATATGTCGCGATGAATGTGGCGCGAAACTCGTTTGCTATCATTCCAGCACCAAGGTTGTCTATCTGGTCAAGGCGTTCCTTAATAGCTCATATGATATTTTACTTTGCATTCGAAAGACGCTCGAGAAACCTGGCTGTGATACTTAAAATCAGCTAAATAGGTTATTTTATCCAACATGCGGTTCTATTTAAAACCCAACAATGGCAGTGAGTCAGTGAAATCAGTGAGACGTACAAAAACGTTGAGCTGGAGGAATATGACAGGAACTGATCGTTGACCGTAAGAAGCGGACAAGGTCGCGGCCGGTCGTACAATGCCTTCCAAACTCATAAGGACCAGACAATTTACCGTCCATATTATATATTTATGGCAAATTAATAACTGTTTTAAGGTTCGAAAATCTCGGTGTGATTACATTAATTGGACTCTACGGTGTCTTTTTATGTCGTTCATGGAATTTGAAATGTTAATTTACAAGTTGGTGTATCATAGAAGGTTATTGGATACCCGTTAACTTTTTATTTACTGTCACAAAAACTGACAAAAGACAGCTGGTAGTTTTTAGGTTGTTAGTTGTTCTTACAATATTAAAACATCAACCGACAAGTTCGGAAACCCAGAAATGTACTGTATAAACAAAACTGTCTAGAAAACGTTTCAGTATTGCGGTGATATTATGGATTCCCGAGATGCTGTACGCGTAAGCCAAAATATTACTTATGAGTGAGAGGTAAACCTTATTTTCCTAAAGACGACTGACTGCATTTGAGATATCGCAACACCCTTAGTAGAAAATACATACTCATGGAATAATAATTTTAAATATTGCCTAGTTTAATAGACACAGGTATACATAAACAAAAGTTGTGCTCGTTGCACAAAATAACCTTTCATTGCTTTCACACAACTACATATATTATCGTTTCGGTCCCCTTCAGGTTCCCGTAGAGTGGCATTTGTGTTTATGGGCGCTAATACGAGAATAACATACTTACTATTGCGATATTTTGATTTTTAACCGAGTTCAAAAAACGAGAAGGTTCTCAATTCGGCCGGTATATATATTTTTTTATGTTAGTACGTGAATTTCGCCGAGATTTCTGGACCGATTTACGTAATTCTTATTTTGTTTGATGCGGAATAGTTTCGAATTGGTCCCATAAAAATTTGATTCAGATAGGCCCATCAGTTTTTATTTTATGAGCATTTTTTACTTACTTTCACCTCAGACTAAAGGAATAAGAATAGACGGCGAGTTGTCATACAGTGCGTTGAATCCACTGACGTCCTAGATAGTCCTAATGCGCATGACAACAAGATGACAAGAAGTGACAATGACACATTTACTCATCGACGACACAACACAGCTTATTTACTCCTTCGTGGATAAAATATTTTCATTGATTTCATAAAGTCGTGTAAAAATTTTGTATCGACACACCTAAACAATTTATACCTATTAGGTATAAATTGTTACAAATTTAACAGATGTGAACATTAATCTAATTGGCAATGCAGCAATAAACTAAAAAGTATTAAATAAATATAACTACGTTAAGAAAAACCGACTTCAAAACTGAAAAGTAAAAAATAATAAAGATTTAATTGTTATTTTAAACCTTCATTATTTATATGTGCTATTTACTAATAGGTTTGAAGTCGGTGCCAAGCCAAAATCACTAAAGTAGGCATTTCATGCTTCACGCCTGTAATCCCCGAAGGGGTAGGCAGAGGTAAATGCATGAATTCAAGCATACATGCAAACACCCACGATTTGCCGGTTACGTTTTGTTCAGTGTATTAATTTGCTCGTATTCATATTTAAGGGATTCAAATATAATTGTTTGTTTAAGGCTTGGTACCGACTTCAAACCTATTAGTAAATAGCACATATAAATAATGAAGGTTTAAAATAACAATTAAATCTTTGTAAATTTTTACTTTTCAGTTTTGAAGTCGGTTTTTCTTAACGTAGTTATATTTATCATTATTGAAGTGTATGTAAAGTAAAAAACTGAAACTAGACGCTATCACGAGATACATGATCTTCCTACAGCTTCAACTCTTTAGCTAGCAATATTAACATAAAGTTACACAAATTTAAGACAGTCAGTTCATTTCATTTTCATGACTACAATGACTTAAAACAGAATACACTTATTTTAAAACTTTAAATATTTGTATACGGGATATCTGGCGCTCTACACACTCTGCCTACCCCGTTAGGGACCTGTCGTGAAGATACATACATACATAAATATTTGTATGTACAAACCAAATTATCCGGAGTCGTATGTACTAAAGTACTTTTTATTAACTTTCCAAGCTAAATTCGCCACCAGCACTTGCCATCATTGAAAATTGGATTCTTTGGTAAGCGAATAAAGATGGTTTTAGTACCACAATTGTGTAGTTTTGCTTTGCAGTATCCAACGAACTGAACTTATCAATCGATTTCAAAGCATCTATTAAAACGCTTATTGATGGGAGACATCGTTACCATTAGATTATTTATTATGCTCTTCAGCATTGTAGATCATATTAAAAATGTCCCCCTGTTGACTCTCATCACGGTATGACGTCAATGGCTGCAGTCGAACTTGAGCACTACTCATAATCATTTCATCAGTAGTTATTGAGCGGTATATTGTGAAATAATTGAATTGATCCAAGTGACCCTTCTAGAAACAATATATACGATGACAATGTTTAATTTCAACAACGTTTACAGTAGGTAGTAACAAAAAGTCATCTACATTATACCTAATTGGGTATACAAAGAAATCTTAACGATTGGAGTTAAGCACGATAACCTCCTATTGACGCAATGTGCGACAACACCGTTTTGTTGGCACCATAACTTAAAATATTATCTTAATGTTCGTTCGTTATTTAACGAAAAAAATAACGTGCTATTTAACACGACCTACCTAATTATATAGATAATAACATTCAATGTGGTGTCTAATACTAATTGACATAAACATAGTAAAAGTAATTAAACAAATTACAATTAATAAGATTTGGTATCAAACAGATTTTTACTACATCAACGTCAATGTCAGTTACCTACCTGTTATAAATCCTCCAGATAATCTAGTCTTGATAAGACTATATTAGAAATCGTATAGTGAATTTGTTGTACCACCAAGGTTTCGATGTCATAGTAATGTCCGACGCATTAATCTCCGTGTTGCAATGTGATATTTGTAACATACTAGATAAAACATTCTAGCGTGACTTTGTAGATACAGATAATGCTTTCTGTTTTTCACTTAGTTGTATTGATACTCTGTGTTAAAAACGTGTCTGCGTGACTCTAACAGTATGAGTACTGGTAGCTATTATATCACAGTTATGATTGTTGTTTACTTTAAAATATTAAAAATTATCACTTAAGTAGTTATCGCAATCGATTAATGGATAGACAGATTCTTTCCAAGTCTTACATTGATGATATCCTCTAGACTGTTCTCAAGGGTAACAACTTATAATGGCTCACTACCTGTGTTTTTTATCCCATTCGAGTCAAAGGCCCGGAGGTTTGCTTGTGTTAGGAGCGGTAAGGGCATTGCACCTTCCCGTTCTCCCTTGCCCTGCAGCCCTACTTTGCCTTTTCGAAGCGAAAGCGCTAAATACGCGCCTCCTTTACAATATACGCGTGTATGTATTTGACGGAAAGAGATGCAACGTCAGCGGGTGCTGCGTTTAATTTAACCATAGACCCAGCTGTGCGTTAGTTGTATAGATTGCTTAGCGTTCATATTTCATTCCATGGGCTTTGAACTCGGTTAAATGGTGAGATGCAAGTCTCCCTTAAAATTGTCATTATCGCTGGGATCAATACGGGCTCGCTTGATTATCGATATCTATACGAGCAAGTTACATTACCGTAATGGGGGCGTGTTCTCTGTTTGCTTACGTTCTCATAAACGTGATAACGGGAATTGAGTTCACGATGCCAGGAACAAAATTGTTTATATCGTATGTATGTGCGTACTATTAGAAATCTACTAAGTACTAACAATAATGTACGAGTATTACATGCTACGTTTACGTCACTAGTCGAAATGTCATTTTATAAGACGCAAGAATATACACTGAACTGGTTTATAGAATGATCGATTTCTCGCTCACAGCCGTCATAGCATAACTGGTATGGTGGATTTACCACAGTCATTTAATATACGTTAGAATATATTTGATAGCGCGCATGCGGGACTAACCAACGGTCGGGCGTCGGATGCGTCATTACCATTACGATGCGAGAGCGACGGTATTGCCACCGTTCAAAGTTTTTCGCGGAAAACGTTCACATCCACACTGCATCGTGGAGTGGTCCCCCCCGGCCCCCGCGCTCTGGCGCCGCCGCAAATGCGAGCATATAAAAAGACTGCGCGCCCCTCCACTTCAACTCAGACGCATGGAGTACTCCGTAGAGGTCGTTTGGCACGAGCGAGCGCTTTGCTAGGCACCTGCCGGCCACTCTTCACGATAACATTCTAGTCACCGCGCAGCTGAAGCTCGCCTAACGCGGTCTACCGCGCGTTCCTACGAGCAGTGATATGTGCAATAGCTCTACATACAAAATAATTGTGATAATTTATTTAAATTAGTTATTAGTTACGCGCGTCGATCAGACCGCGATACGGCTGTGAGTGAAAACTGTGAAGTTGAAATGTTGTGACTGTCCGACTGGAACTTATTACCTGTGATCCAGCCCAGTGTGTTCAGTTTAAATTCTTGCGTTGAAGGACCGTTCGATACCATGGTTGGAAATAACGGTACTATGATGGCGATACGCATCGTCCACAGTAAGCTGCGGAAGCGAGAGGAGCATTCTGCTTCGGTGCATCCTGCCGAAGCGGTACTGCAGGCCGCGCCGCAACCGCCGCCCGAGCCTCTTGCCTTTCGACAGCAGCCTCTGTGGCAGTTCCCACCTCCGCTGCCTCCGCCTTACGTCTATCCTCATGATCAGGTTAGTACAAACCTTGAAGTATAAGTTTTGAATAGGAAAATGCAACGAGTCACATGTTTATACTTGACCCCAATGCTAATTTAATGCCAGCTGCCGTCACTTTCCAGTCGCAAACTATATGGAAAGTTGTATGTTACATTAAGATACTAAAGAAATCGTGACCGACCGAATCCCCGCTACCTGAGAGAGAGAGTCGCTTACCCATGCAACGATATCTAAGTGCAAAATAAATTTAAATGTCGGGACACGCTTGCGGAGTAGAAAGCTGCACAAGGCGATCGTGTTGTAACCGTTCGACCTTCTTTGCAGTTCGTTCAACAAAGGAGGCTATTGCAAACAGTTGAGCTCTTAAAATTGCGATCTCGTAAAACGTTTCAACCTCAATAACACGCTCTGATTACTGTTTCCCTAGGCCCACATACAAAACCGTTTGTTTGTGTACACTCACAGTAATTGTTCTCGTCGCATGCCCACCCATATCGAGACGCCACACCAGGAAGCGAGGAATGCTAATGTGTCTTTGAATAGCGTATTCAAGGCTCGGCTCGCACTAGTGTGGCCTCAACGTTTACTTTGCCACTTGCTTCCTCAGTGAATGAAAAAATATGTTTATTTTAAATAACAATGAAGATTCAAAGCATTTAGACTTATTGTTCCCGCGTAAAACGATTCGACGTTCACGCAGACGACCTTCTTTCGTTTGCATGGCAACCGGCTCTCAAAATAACTCGCACTGTAACTGGAAGCCATCTATATCGGCGATGAATGCAACAGTGCATCGGGGACGTTAACGGAACAACTAAATCGGGCATAGATTTAGGGTCAACAAACGGAAATTGAAGAGACCGATAATAACATTACCCTTTCTTCTTTACAGGACAACTTGATGCAGCCAATTGGTAACGAGCGTGCCAGTTTTCGTAGTCTACGCAAAAACATTGGTGGTCGTTGGAAACGACTTGTAAAGAAGAAGCCCGAACAGGAGGTTTATACAATCCCGCCGGAGCTCAAGCCTCAGCTCAAGCAAATCTATGTGTATTAACCTCGTCATACGTATTATAACAGCCGCGAAGCAGGACACTTCAGCGCTGAAGGCGATTGACCTCAACCAATAACTCCACGGTTGTAAATTTCATATCATTACTCGAATATCAACTGAAAATATCTGCACGCCGTCGTGGCCTTTTATCTTTGAACATATCGTTTCGACCAATTAATTCTAATGACCAATATTCTTATTAAAATCTTTCATTCAGCACTTCATTGTGATGTAAAGCCTAGATATGTATTATTAAGTATTAGAACACTGATGTTGCGAGTTGTGACGTTGCTGATATAATGAATGTGTGAATATGAGTGATAGTCAAATGAAATTAGTATAATTTTTAATTTAAAGTTATGATTGTTTAGGAAGATGCGGTCGCGCATACTAGTAACGAAAATCCAATAATTATGTTTAAAATAAACAATGTTTGCCTTGTTAAACGTAATTGACTAAGGGCATTCGTTAGTTCATTAACTTATTCTAGACATGATCGTAATGTTAGGCGGACATCGATCAAATAGTGAAGCTATACGCGTGTATGTTCTATGTTTATCTACCTAACTAGATGATGTAAACACCTAATTGTTTGATGCAGTATTTTTTGAATCAATCGTTTTGTGTTGTGAGCGAGACTGAAATATGGTACAATTTTAATAAATGTAAAATGTAACGTGACATTTAAATATGGAAAAATTAGCTTTGATATTGTATAACTTTCTGTTTCCTAAATTGTTAAGTTTTCAGTAAATTGTGAATGACTACAGATTGTAAACGTTACGTTACGTGCATGCTATGGTAGTTATTTTATTTCAGATTTTCGCCCGGTCTTTGCCAACTGTGATATAATGCTAGAAATAAAAATTATTGATGATAAAACATTTGCGTTTTTTGAATTCATTCTAACCTTGTCAATTGTCAGTGGAAAGGACCGTCGGTCGAGAATTTTGATAGCTCACATTGAGCCTGATATTTCGATGAATTAAGTTTGTAGCTAATAGGTACAATAAACTCAGCCATGATTATTAATTATTATTTTTTCGTTGAATTCTAACTGTTTCATATGCAATACAATGTTAATGGTATCATTTTATAACAGCGTGTAAGTTACTATTTTTGTTTAGACACTGTAATCTATCATTGACATAGTGAAAAATAAATTCCATCATGATAATGTTATAAATTTGTTTTCTTTCATCGTTCTGATTTAATTCTTCATTACAAAATTAACTAGCCTTGAAGAGATTTTTATTATCATTAGTAAATTCAAGACTGATCCTTATCTGATTTACACCCTGAATTATTAACAAAATGCTAGCGTAGAGTAGGTACATAGTTAAATAAATCCCTTACATATCAACCAACAAAGGCGCATCATCGACTAGTCATATTATTACTATCTCCAATGGCCATGTACCCATTGTACTGTTTATTACAATGACTGTTAAAGAAGCGTAAGTATTATTAACAAATGCGGTAGCAAAAGGTACATACATCATAGAATAGCTAAGGAGCAAAACAAATAATTGATAAAACGTTGAAATAAGTATAGTTTAAATTATCAGTATGTCTGATTGATGAAATATTTGCAATACCGTGATTTACTGGCGGTTGGGCTCAAGTGCCAGAGCTCGCGGGTGTAGGTACCATTGCATTACCAAATCTACTTGCCGCTTAATGGAAGTGTTCAGCACTATCGTATTCCAGTCAAGTGGATCAATCAACTTAATTTCATCTTTAATGCAACCGGCTTGCTGGGAAGCTACCACTAGAAGAAAGCGATGTGCTATTCTACGATGCGTGATAAATAGATAGGTGGTATGTAAAGAGATTTAAGTTATGTAAGTAGATATACTAGGTATGTAAAAATTAAGTTTTAAACATAGTCGTACTGACAACACAGTACACTACACATGTAATGCTAAGTAACGTTGTTTTAAATCATTTAACAAGTTCAGCGCCATCTATCGAAAGCTATAAATATTTACCAACAAGCGCCATCTGTTGTTGCTTTCATAAAGGTCAATTAGAACAAGTAAAAAATGGTGTTTTAAAGTAATTATAATACTTCAGTAGTGCTTTTATTTATTTTTTTGATACTTTTCAATTTCTTCACTACCTAATTTAAAAAATTGGAGTGAAAGTTTATTATTGTATTACTGCCATCTCTCGAAATGACACTCAACTAATTTGAGACAGTAGTCATGCAAATATCCAAGAGTGTACATAGCTACGTAGTGTATAATTTTTGACACAGATGGCGCTTTTCTTAATTCGAGTTGAGTGTTTCTTTCTTGACGTAGTTCCACATTTTTATTAGAGATAGTGCTTTTTCGGTATTAAAAATATTTTGATATCTATTATTTAATTAGACTGTAAAAAAAATCAATTTACGTCGTCCTACATAATCTAGCGTCATGTAAATAATATATTATGTCATGGCTGACAATTGTATGGAGATTATGGTAAAACGCTGCTGTTTATCTTTGGATCTGACTGTCCCTATGGGACATAATTATAGGCACATTGCAAATTACAATATTGCATTGTATCCTTGACAAGGCTTTTTTATACCTTTAGACAGAAAATAAGCTGAATAGTGATATACCTACCTAGATAGTGAACATAGACTGTATCTGGGAAATAAGTTTTTATTTAATACATAATATTATAATAACCTCTCGTGCCTCGTCTACCTTATAATGATGAAGGTAGACGAGGCACGAGAGGTTTGTCACAACCGGGATGTCTGGCGCTCTACACTCTCTGCCTACCCTGTTAGGGACCTGGCGTGAAGATACATACATACATACATACATACATATTATAATAAGACTGTTTGGGTATCGTTCCCACTTCACCGATTAGAAAAAAGCTAGTACTAGGATCCAAAGAGAGTAACAGAGAGTGATTAATGTAGAAGAGGCGCGGGAAGTCAGTAAGAATATTATTATGGCGGAATTGGCGCTATGGGGCAGCGCTTTACGCTCTGAGTCCTTATCTTGTGAAGCTACCGAAACATACATGCGTAAATACCTATGCCTTTACGAACGTCTACAAAAGCACTACCAATTATTTCTCTCACCCGCACTTAAAGCGTTTATTGTAGAATTAATCTCAGTTTAAAAACTACAATTTATAATTACGACAGACAAAGTCTAACAAAAGCTTAGGCTTGTTTAATTTAAAATGTTCGGAGACAGCCCGCATGCCACGACACCGCAACCGCTACCCTTTGAAAGATTAGCGACCCTTTAGGCGGCGCGGCGGTGGGATCCCGTTGGTGTACTTGTATTAAGTAAACACAGATACGTACCTTAATTAGAGTAATCTCATCAAATCTGATGTCAAAGCTTTTGCTAAAAAACTCTTTATAATATTACATTACATAATATCACTACCTCGAAGAGGTTGTGATATCCGCAGATTAGTCAGGTGAGCAGAAAGATGTTTGTTGCGGTTCATTCATTAAAAAGATTGCTACACTTCCTACCTGTTTCCACGAAGATTGCACTTGTGAATTCATTTTTTTTCCCCATTCTCGATTATGTCGATATCTGTCATCTGAATCTAACACAGGAGCAACTTAATAAATTAGGGCGGCTTCAAAATTTGTGCATTAGGTTTATATTTGGATTACGCAAATATGACCATATTTCCGAATTCCGTAAAAAGCTCAATTGGCTCCCAATCCATCTTCGCAGGAATACTCATATTTTATCTCTTCTTTACGGTATTTTGTTTAACCCTCAAACTCCTATTTACTTAAAAGAACGTTTCAAGTATTTATATCTTTTTAAAACAAATTACCTTCGATCTTCACATAATTTGAGGCTAAAAATTCCACCGCATTCATCTGATTTTTTAGCAAAATCTTTTACAGTCTCAGCAACTCGTTTGTGGAATGATCTTCCCCTGACTGTACGAAAAGCTCAGACAATCCAAACTTTCAAAATTCGAGTAAAAGACTGTTATATGAGATGGAGAGTTATATGTCTCTATAACTCTCCATCTTTTTCTTTTTCGTTCTCTTCAGTTAACTTTCCTATTTTCCTCACTATCATAATTGTGTAGTGTATACGCTTATGTTGTTTCTAAAAATGTGTTTTTTTTTTCTTCTTTCTTGTTTTTGTTTTATTTTGTTCTGTTGTGATTAGTATACCCCTGTTACTGTTCGATGTATTTATTCCTAAAAATTGGTTACCTGGAAGAAATCGCTTTAAAGCGATAAGGTCGCCATTTGTGCTTTTCTTCTAAACATTGTACTTTATTTACTTGTTGTTGTTGTCAGGGGTAAATGTTGGTAGAGCTCTATCTGCCGCCAAATGGTAGTGTTCAACACTATCGTGTTCCGGTTAGATAGTAACGTATGGCCTATAGAGTATTAACTGTCACAGAGACATGATAAATTTCCTCTGAGGTGTTCCCTAGGTGCTACAATATGAAGTTCTTCAAAAATGGCTTCAAAAGAGTCCTTCAGGGCTGGCAGCGCGTTGCCAACTCCCCTGGTGTTGCAAATATTCATAGGCGACGGTGACCACTTTCCATCAGGTGGCCCGTTTGCTTGTCTGTCAACCTTCAGACATAAAAAAATACATCTTAGGGGTGGCAACGCATCTGCACTTTAACCTTTGGTTTTTGTGTAGGGGTCTGTAGGCTGCAGTCGTCACTTAACATCAATGTGAGTTGCAAGCTTGTTTGCCACCTTACTTAAAATTAAAAAAAAAAAAATGCATTTAAGCGTACTTACATGCAAACACTCAGGGGAAACCTGAGTTACGTTTTGTAGGTATACAGTTGGCGAGCTTTTAACTTCTCCGAGCACGTTACAAGACTTCAAGGGTGCTGCTGAGATACCTGCGAAAAACCCAGGACCCCAGCGTAGCAGTATTGGCCTACTACTACCACTGAGTTTCCGATGAGCTTCGTGAAGCATATATTGAGAGATGAAACCGCATTATCAAGCAACAAAAATTACACCGAATCTCGAACTGGCGAACACACCCGAAAATGGTTATCCGACTTGAATGCATTAGACGAGTTAAACAAAATAGGTTACCCAAATTTTCACCTCACTCAAGTTTTCACCGGGCATGGTTACCACAAACAATATCTCCATAGACTAAAAATCACATTCTGGGACAAATGTCCCTGTGATGACACTTCAACTCAAAGCATCCACCATCCGCTAACCGATTGTCCACGCTACAGTAACGCTCGCTTTACTCATAAAAACACATGCAATATGCTCAATACAGACCCATTCAAAATTTAGAAAGCATCCTACTAAAAGAAAGTACGAGAAACTCATTCAATCACTTCGCTAAAAACATTGTTAACACCTTAAAACAGTTCAATAATACATGATATATCATCACATACCTAATCAATCATATACACCTGAACTCGAAATACATACCTAATCAACTCTATACTCACCTTTCATCTTGATATTGACTTAAGTCGCCCGTAAGCCGTAGCGAGGACTTCTGTCAAGTCATCCACAACAATACTTACTCCTCTTGTATAAATATACAAAGGAGGCGATAAAAAAAAACAACTACCATTAGGTGACAGAAGCAGTTCGCGTGAGAAAGTTCGCAAGAGCTAGTCAACAGCATTATATTATAACGCAGTCATCAAAATAAAATCACAGAGAAGACCAATTAAAATCACTTACCTCCGCTAAGATAAAAGAGAAGCGCCATCCGACAAAAAAGTCCAATTGACAGACATCCGGGTTGTCCGGAGGCGGGCACGTGGCGTCTTTGTTGTTACATAAATAAGCTTCATTGTGTTGGAGGCTCCCCTCATTACAGCAGTTCATTACGCGAGGAGACGTGTCAATCTCACTGACATAGACAAAAGATCTCGCCTTTAATTATGACAAGGGCAAAATATCTTCGGTGACATTTTTTATGTGATGGTAGTGGCAAACAAGCTTGCAGTTCACTTTAAAGTTAGGTGACGACTGCAGCCTATAGACATTTACACAATAAGCAGAGGTCAAGGTGCAAATGCGTTGCTACATCTGAGGACTAAGATCTTTTGCCTTTGTGATAGTTATTACGGGGCCATACATTACCATCTCACCTGAACACTACCATTAGGTAATGCGGTGGTGCTTACGTCTTCGGGCTCCATCACTGGTGCTCCATCACCAGTAAAGTTTTTTTGCAAGGTTAGATCATTCAACCCGTCTTTATTAACATAACAGTCACGTCACATCATCGCGATTGTTTTACGATTCCTCAGAACTACAGCAAGTTTAGTTGGAATTATTAAAGTTATATTTAATGGGAGACGTGATGGAAAGCGAAAAATAAAGCTTCTATTTTCTAGTTTCACGTCGTGTATAGAATGATTGTCTATTGTCTTTCTTGTTGTCAGACATTGACAACGATAGAAGTTAAAGTGATAAAGAGAGAGGCTAGGATTATAAAGACAATAAAAGAAGTTGCTCTACATAAGGATGGAATTGAAATTTTGAATTTAAAATTAAGAAATAAGTTGTTTTGTTTCAAATATTTAAAAATATACTGTACAAAGTTTGACGAGCCAATTGGTCCAGCGGTGTGTGTCGACTGTTTGAACCGAGGCTCACGGGTTCGATCCCCGTATCGGGGGTAATATTTGTGTGGGCTACAGATATTTGTTTCAGGTTTGGGTGTTTGTGTACAACGGCAGGTGCTATTGTCCTCAAACACCCAAACCTGAAACAAGTTTATTAGGCTGTGAGTGTAAAGCGCAATACACACTGAGCCCGCCGAGCCACCAACACAGCCCGCCGACTCAACCCGGTGGCCTATAGGTATGAAAATAATCATGTCGGCAAACTGCGCCCGCATATGTTGCCCGTCGACATGTTGGCGGCTTGCGGACGTACGCTCAGTTTCCCGGTGACACTCAAGCGGCAGTGACTAGTAAGTTCCTCATCTCAAGCCACCGACATGACCCCAAGAAACTTTTCCGACTTGCAATGAGTAAAGCCGCCAACTAACCCGCCGACAACTTTTGGCCTCAGTATGTATTGCGCTTAATCGTATTAAAAAAAGATATTGGCACTCACCTAATTTTTTTAGGTACCTAGATAAAAATTTAATGTGAGTTTCAATTATTTTGTCGAATTTTAGATTTTTTAACTTGACAATAAAACTAAACTTATATACTTACTATTGTATTTTACACTTCTCTGTAGAACACAAATAAAAGTAATCAAATTTAACAATATGCACATAAAGGGAGTTTAATAAATATGAATTTGAAATAACAGAAAACACGGTTTAAAATAAATAAAAACAATGATTTGATACTTTTAGCTGGCAGTAGCTGATAACAGGATTAGTCATAACAACAATACAGGACCGCTGGGTGGAAAATGAATAATTTCAATTTGATTTACACTGTAAAATTATGTTATGAATATACATGAACTGACAAAATGTAAACACAAGGGAGGAAACGAGAAAAAGAAATTCATTGGACCAACGCGAGATGGCCTAATTTCTTATAACAAATTGTTCTAATCCATTTACAGGACTGACGAACTGGGGTGCGAGATGAAATGTTAATACAAAAAATGTTAATCGAAATCTAACTTACCCATCTTCATTGTTTTCATTTCTACAGTAAATAAAATGAAAATAATGATTTTATTTATTTATTTATTTATTTATTTATTTAAACATTATTGCCACAATATAATACATAATGACAAATGGCGAACTTAACGCTAAATGCGCTCTTTTCCAGTTAACCATCGGGAGTCTAGAGAGCTATCTGAGCGGCACAACAGTTATGGAAGAAAAGGAGAATGACCAAAAGCCGCCCTGATTGCGTCTTAACAACTTGTATGTAGAAAAATGTTTTTTGAATTTAGATTTCACTCACATTTTTTTCACGTTAAAACGAATGGGGATTTACAAGATATTTTTAAAAAGTGCAATTATTTTGTATTGAATTTCCAATCACAGACCAACAACCAAGCTGCCAATGTCAACACCATTGCATTATTTACTTTTTTGCGTTAGACACTGGTAATTTTAGGACGTTTATGACTTTGTCGAAATAAAATCGATTTCAACCACCGATTGCTTTATTATCGATACTATCAATTTTATAATGATTCATATTTTTAAATATTGCACATCGACCCGAGGAGACTGCCGCTTATTTCAGGTGTAGAGCGGTATGTGACGTTTGTCGACCATTTTGAACATGTTTTGACGGTCCTGTAATTTCCGGCACAGAGGCATAACACCTTAGGTTAATAAAGTTTTACTTACTTACTTACTTAGGCCTCAAGAGTGGTAACGCATCTGCATTTTGACCTTGTCTTTATGTAGTCTATAGGCTGCAGGCATCACTTAACATCAACGTGAACTGCATGCTTGTTTGCCACTTCCATTACATAAAAAAAAAGTTTTGACCAATACTGGACTACCAGCGCTTTCGTAGGCCGTGTGCAACAGAGATAACGCTCTACGAATTCGAAACTAGCCGATTGTCACTGTCATAGGCTCGATGTGCTATATTTCTTGATGAGCACTGTATACCTGAGTTGATTCCCTTTTTAGGGTTTCGTAGCCAGATGGAAAAAAGCGGCACTCTTATAGATTCGTAATGTCTGTCTGTCTCTCTGTCTCTGTCTGTTCGTCCATCCGTATGTGACAGCTGCTGCTGCTTTACTCTGTAACTATTAGAACTACATACTTAAAACTTGCTAGGTAGATGTATTCTGATAACCGCTGTATGGTTTTTATGCAAAAGATATAAATAAATAAAAAAAACACGGGGGTCTTTAAACCTGAAACTGTCTGTCTATCTATCTACAGATGAGTTTTTTTTTAATCTGTCGATAAATATTTCAAAATGACGTATAGTTTTAGAGATATGACATACTATCTTAATTAAAATTTGCAAGAAAACTGTGGATAAATATTACATGCTACAAAGGGTTCCGATCTTCATGGGCGAGTCCGATTTGCACTTGACCGCTTTTTAAATATGTTTAACATGCACTTGCTATCTAACTTGGGAATTTCTACCTACTAGATATTTTCGGCCAGTTCTATGGAAGCAACATAGTTATTCAGTTATTGTTCACATTATTCGTTTTGTGCTTAAAATATAAAAACAAGTATAAAAGTATTTTTATACTTGATATTTTCTGTAAAGACATCGAACCATTACTTGCACAACCGGGATATCCGAAGCACTGCATCCATTTTATTCAGATGTCCCCAAGCGTTGCTCGACGTCGCATCCACATTCGCTACTGGTCCCCAAGGTGCGTCTATTGTCTCACGCTACATTTTATGGCTCTTTATTTAAGCTTAGTTTTGTGTTTTGTTTTCTCGCTATCTATTATACTAGTTCCCTATTATTTGGATTATGAACAAAATTTATATATCTTACTTTAGATATTGTGAGGTACTTTACACAAATATTTTCAATTTTGTATAGATCAAGGTTCGAGAATTCAGCAGTCACGAAAGCGTAATGTGATTTCACATCTGTATATCGCAAAGAAGTTGATAGAGGTAAATACAAGAAAACATACATAATAAGCCAGTTACGTTTACTTTGAGTCCAATGTTATACGAGCCTAATGACTTTAAAAACATTTGAAAGTACGAATAAAGTAATACCCTACTTCTGAGGCGGTATCAAACCATTACTTGCACATCTGTTATATCCGAAGCGCTGCATCCATTTTCTTCAGATATCCCCAAGTGTTGCTCGACGTCGCGTCCATATTCACTAGTTTCGCTACTGGTCCCCGACGTGTGTCTAGTGTCTCGTGCTACATTTTATGGCTCTCGATGCGACTTTAGCTTCGTATATTGTTTCGTTCTTATCTATATTACTGGTTATTTGCTTCTAATATTTATTATATAAACTAGTTTTATTCAGTTTATTCATTTATTTCATATAATTAGGCTCCTGGAGTGCACTTTTGAATCGTCATTTTTTTTTAAACTAACCTAGAGTGAATAACCACTAATAATAATCAAAAACACATAATAAATTAAATAGACACTGAACAATTTTGTATAATATGGAAAGCATCAATTATTTACAAATTCCTCCATTTCCCCATTTCAAAAGAAACTGAGAAAGAATAAAAGATTCGCGCTATCTAAACTTGATCCTAAAAATATGTTACAATATTCATATTTAAAAAGTTATATATAGAAAGAATGTCGAATGAGCGAATGACTAAACAGATATACAATGCGAATGTGGATGGTTGCAGAGGCCCAGGAAGACCAAGACTGACCTACCATGACCAAATAGGTCGAGTTCTGTCTGATGGTGGGATCAAAAGTCTTAGGAATCGGCGTGCATGTATGAAGAGAATGATGAAGGTAGACGAGGCACGAGAGGTTTGTCAGAACCGGGATATCTGGCGCTCTACACTCTCTGCGTACCCCGTTAGGGACCCGGCGTGAAGATACATACATACATAAAAAGTTACAAACACAAAAAAGATGTCTAATTTTTTAAAGAAAAAATGTACAGAAAAATTCAGCTTCTCGCTCTACTTACTAATATACCGAAATCCACCGAAGAGTACCACCAAACGACCACTAAACAGTTGTCATGGGTTCAAGTCCCGCAGAAAAAATGAGAGAATGAAGAGGAAAGTTTGAATAGTCTTCAAACTTTTCTTTTAAAATATATCACTCGCATGTGTCATTGCGATAAATCCAATAAAATAAAACAAAGATATCAGATTTTCTATCCTTTTAATTTAAATGTATAAAATTTGCTTCCATATAGCTTGCATACAGCGTTGAGTGCCAAAGATTATAGATACTTGTATGAATATAGAGAAAAAAAAAGATAAACCACGGTTTCCCAAGACAAATAAGCTAAAGAGATCCACGGGTGGATGTTCAAGATGAGATCAAGATCGAACAATTGCGGTCAACCAAAGGACGTTGAAGGGTCTTTAGATATTAAAGGCGGACCGGGATCCCTTACGAATTATCAGCCCTTAAGCTTATGGGTAAGGGGAGTTGAATTGGTATCCTTGTTCTTTGTATATCAAGACATGCGCACGATATGTTTGACATAGTTTCACAAAAGTAAGTAATTCCATTCGGCTATTTTTCATATTCATTTAATTTTTCCTGCTTTTATCTAATTACGTTCGGTGCTATTTAGCTATTGTGTCCTTGTCTTTATACATTATTTTAGAGGATCAAACATAGACTTCCAGACAAAATGTCTGTCTCATATCGAAGGCTATCGGAATCGCCTTCGTTAATATCTCTGTAGTAAGATTAATGTCTGCCGATTTTTGTAGTTTTCTAGTTATTATTTTTTATTGTGTATTTTAAACCATTAAAAATGTGCTTAGGTACTTTCAGAAATTGAAAACATTGCTTTTAAAATATATTAGCCATTACAAAAATTGCGCAACAGGTACTCTAATTTTACGGAATAATACAAAAAAGAAGAACTTGGTGGGATTTTCTTGTCCCAAGCATCCTCAAAAGGTGAAAGACATCCATTCAAAATATTCAATGTGCCTTAAAAGTATTTCTATTTTAAATATAATACTGTATGTAAATTATGTGCAGTAAAATTGAAATAATTATCACGTTAGATATTTGTCTTTAACGTACCTATATCAAAATATTTAATTCATGTACCTAAATATAAACATACCCTTGAAGTAAACCAACCAAGTGGACAGCAGAAACATAATTCAATATATCACTGATTGGCAAAACGCCTGTCACAGTGTCCATTGTATCAATAGCAAGCCTTTGTGAAAGCTGTAGATTATTGCCGCGTAATTAGATATTGTTAATACGCAGTATTGTTCACGTGATGTAATCAGTTTAATATTAAACTGGTTGTCATCGTGACATTAAGAGTAGTAATTAAGAGAGTTTTGCTGGGAGGTGTTAATGCATCCGCCGTATAGTCCTGACCTTGCACCTTCAGATTTCCACCTGTTTCGGTCTCTTCAGAATTCTTTAAGCAATGTTAAGTTAACATCACGAGAGGACTGCCAAATCCACTTGTCGCGGTATTTTGATGAGAAGTCCCAAAATTTTTATAGCAATGGGATCATGTCCCTACCTACAAGATGGCAAAAGGTTATCGAACAAAATGGTACATACATACTTTAGTTAAATTTAAATAAACTATATTAAAAAATGTTTTGAATTATCTTAAAAAATGCGAAGAAACTTTTTCCCCAACCTAATATATGAGGCAAAAGAAAGATACACCGCAGATCTTTTTTTTTGCCTCATATATTATAAAATGTATGGACAAACGCTTAATTTGTTCCTTATTACACAGGCATCAATCAGTGACGTGTATTTACACGTGCACCTGTGTGCGTAGCACGTACAAAATAATAGTCGCCGTCGTCATAAGAGGGGAGAGGGTTTTGTGATGCGGGGTAATCGGGCGGGACGTCGGAGTGTCCATTCTATACGTTGTATTATTACATATTCTCTGGTATCGATGTAAAAGCGAAAATGGCATGCTCCAAGGCATATAGAATGAATGTCGAATGAGCGAATGACTAAACAGGTATACAATGCGAATGTGGATGGTAGCAGAGGCCCAAGAACTTTTTTCGAACTGCTCTCATACAAATGTCACTTCAGTCTGCCCGGAACCACAGATGCTGTAAAGCGATCGAAACTTTGGGTTGATTTTAAAAAATATTTTAGAGTAATATACGCGAGATAAATCCGATAAACAGTTTTATTTCAGTGAGTGTAGCTTGCGAGAACCTAAGAACATACCATACAGTCTACTGTACTTCTACTGTGTACTGTACTGTTATTCTAATAACATTCGACGTACGCGCCGACGCGTTTTGCGCCGCGCGCGTCTCCAGCCCCGACTACACCACGACCCGCGTGGTCTCCGGCTACCACCAACCGATGTCTAGGGCGTAAGTTACACCGCCTCTAATCGCATATATCTTATGTATACAACGACTTAAACCGACTATCGGACCCGCAGGGGTCTCCCCAGGTAGTTGTGAAAATTTATTTAGGTTGACAGCCATTTTGCTTACCAATTGCCCGATGATATAGATTAGTGCCGTCTCAAACAAGCCGCCTATGCAAGTCAAAAATGACATATAGTACAGTAGATGATTTTTTTTAAAATTTTGTACTCGCATCTCACTAAAATGGTTCGCACATTTAGAAATTAATTTATTTACATTACACGTCAAGGTTTGGTTCTCATTTGCATAATGTGTACCAAATTTTAATTCAATCTGTCCAGCAGTTTCGAGATAGATTCGTTGTAACAGACGGACCGATATATACACGAGTGACGGTAAAGCTTCCGTTTTTAATTCCTGAAGTATGAAACCTTAAAAAAAGTGAAATTGAATTCCAAAATCTAAATAAAATCAAGAATAAGCTATGAAAACAGTCATCAAATCCCATGGAACATAAAATCATTTTCATAACCAGCGTTCGGAATGCGTTTTATCCGCATCAAATTAAATATTTCAACACTTACTGCATCGCGCCCCTCTGCTGCTTCCCTTTGATATTAGCAAGTCGATCGGAATGATATCCCTTTGTTAAACATCGCAGATAAGTCTATATGCGAGAGAATATTATTTTTTTCGCTTCATTTATTAAGAAGATTGACACATCTGCAGGGGTATTCATGTTAGCGGAACTCATATGTTGAGATATTTTCGTGCATTTGTGATGGGATGGACATGTTTATATCTGAAAGTATTATTATATGACTATCGGTCTGGCACGGCTTCACACGGGTGGTATATTACCTACACTACTTACCTTAATAAATAGTGAACCTCTTTGGTATAGGATACAATAAGGTTGAATAGTTAAACAACGAAACTTCTTTTTTATGTAATGGAAATGGTAAACAAGCTTGCAGTTTACATTGATGTTGAGTGTTGACTGCAGCCTATAGGTGTCTATAGGCTACTTTGTGTGGTGTTTTCTTTGTGTGGGTGTCCACACAAAGACCAAGGTCAAAATGCGTTACCACTCCTGAGGCCTAAGGTGTTATGCCTCTGTGCCGGAAATTACAGGGCCGTACATTACCACCTGACCGGAACACGACAGTGCTGAACACTACCATTTAGCGGCAAGTATATTAGATAATGCGATGAGCGCCTACGCCCGCGAGTTCCGTCCCTGGAGCTCTACCACCAGTAAATAAAGATTATAAAAAAATACTTGCCGCCAAATTTTGATTGGCAACCTAGTGAATGTTATATTCTCTGAATACTATAAATCATCATATCAGCCATAAGATGTCCACTGCTGAACATAGGCCTCCCCCAAGGACCTCCATGCCGACCGATCGGAAGCGACGTGCATCCAGCTGGTACCTGCAGCCTTGATCAGGTCGTCGGTCCATCTTGCAGGTGGACGTCCTACGCTGCGTTTGCCGATACGTGGCCTCCACTCGAGAACCTTTCTGCCCCAGCGGCTATCGGTTCTCCGAGCTATGTGCCCTGCCCATTGCCACTTCAGCTTGGAAATCTGCTTGGCTATGTCAGCGACTTTCGTTCGCCTACGGATCTCCTCGTACTATAAATATGAGTAAAGAATAGGCTTGCAGCATATCTGGATGAACGAAATGATTCTGCAGTGGGATCCTAGCATATAAAATTTGAAGCTGGCCGACTTCACGATCTGTTCAAAAACTATAGTTTGAACTGAATAACATTATAGAGATGCCATATAAATTCCACCACAGATTACACTGAAGCCAATTTCCGGAGAACATTCACATACTTTAAGCTTGTATACTTAGCTACCTACGTTACGCGACAGTAAAACGTTATGACGAGATACGTACCGAATATGCACTGGCAATTTTGTATTATGCTTATTAAATTCTATTATCAAACGATACAACACTTTATGTGCACGGAATAAAGGTGGCCGGTTGAAAAATTCGAGAAATTCAACCGGTTTCACAAATTGGTCGGGATTCGCACATGTTACATTTGAAGTGGCTAAACTTTTTACAGCCTGAACACTCAGAAAGTCGATAAGACCTCCTATAATCGCATTGAGATAGTGAGTTTCAGAAGTGATCGAGATTATGATTGTATGTCTTTGATAATATGGTACTCAGGTTGGAGTGAAATCAATTGAATTTTGATGTCTTTAAAATATACTTGAAAACGTTACTTCACGCCTGTAATCCCCGAAGAGGCAGGCATAGATAAATGCATGCATTCAATTAAGCGTACATGCAAATACCCACAAATTCAAGCCTATACCCATAAAACCAAACGCACACCAAAATCTTCCAGTAAATGTAAAAATCCCTATAGAACCAGAGATAAAGGATTTTCCACCATTATCTATGATATCCAAGACACGGGAATCGAACCCAGGATCCCAGAGTAGTAAAAGTGGCCTGCTACCACTAGGTTTCTGAAGCAGTTTAATATAAACTTGAAAATTAAATGTATTTCAAGTAATCTAAATATTACATTACTTGAAATATAGACAGAAAATTGTTATACCTTACAAATTTGGCTCTCACTATTCTCTAAGTTGCAGTTACAGTTTAGAAACGCTTATTGGTAGAATAACTAATCCGTTCACATTTTGTTTTAGTTGATAATGGATTATACATCGTGGTTCATGTACCGTGTCAATCAGACGTCAACTATATCGAATCATAACTATGTTCCGCACCAGCGACAACTCAACTACGCGAAACAGACGAAGCGTTGTCATTACAGCGATTGAATTTCGATTTGTTACGTGAAATACTCATGGACAATCTTGGAATTGTTAAGGCCTGCTTTTTAAAATTCTATTGAGTGTATTTCCTTGATAATATATCTGTCTTCAAGGTTGGACATTAAGGGTCATAACTCACTACGGCCACCCGGTTCCCGACCAGTGCCCGACCGCCTCGAGCGGCTTGCACTCAGTACATCAACTCCGCTCCGTATCGCCTCGACCACAAGTCAATCAACGCGCGGGCGGCACGCCGTTCATGCGCGGACGCCGACTGGACCACTCGGTGACCACTAGCTTGTCTTACGTTGACTTTCCATTGCCAACTCGCTGGCGCGGTCCACTTGGGAACAGCGAGTGTTTCACAAGTAACGTCGCGTCGTTCACCCGTGGACCACTCGTCGACAACCCGACGACAACGAGAGGACGCTGTAAAACGAGGCGGTGTTGGTTGGATCCGGGTGACTGTAGTCAGCTATGACCCTTAAACCTATTGGGTCTGTATGACTGACAAACTTCATATATTTATAATTTTCTTACATTTTTAATAACCTGGGAAATTGGTGGTATATCTCAAATATTTATAAGTATCGAAGAATATCATAACATCTAGTATCACTTTGATCGAAAGTTCGTAGTGTAAGCGAAGACTTGTATGCGAATGAATATCAACTCACATGAAACTTCTCTCATCGGTGGATAATTTGGCTTAGAAAGAATGATACTTATCTATATAATAATATATAAAAATCAATTGCTGTTCGTTAGTCTCGCTAAAACTCGAGAACGGCTGGACCGATTTGGCTAATTTTGGTTTTGAATGATTTTTGAAGTCCAGGGCAGGTTTAAAAGGTAATAAAACATGAAGAAATTGAAGGGGAATAGTAAAAAACACAATTTCATATTCCCATACAAAATTAAATAGTCCGTATTTATCAAACCTTTGACACATTATTTCATTTTGAGGCAATACGAAGCTTGCCGGGTCAGCTAGTATATTATAAAACTATTCTGCTTAAATGCTCATGCAATAATGTAGCATGAAACTTGGATATTCAAAAGGCAAAAAAAAAAACAATTCAAGGGTGAGAGAAAACAATCGAAATCAAAGAGAACAACCAATCAATTAGTATATAACGGATGAATGGATAAAATGGAAATGAAATGTGATTTCGGAATCTGAATTTTGCTTTCTAAATTTCTCCCTTTGTTCTGTCTCGAATCTTAAAAACACTTTCTATTTCTTCAATTACTTAAAACATTCCCCATTGGAGACTTTTCATTTGCGATGTTTAACCAAAGGATCGACTTTTCGATTGACTTGAGCAGTTCAAAGGGCAGAGGGTTGGAAATTAACGCAATGCGGGTGAGTTGAAGGAGCAATAGCTTCAAAGGAAAACTGATTTTCTTATTTTCGTTAGAAAAATCGCATCCACTTGAAATAACAATTTAGTTTGTGTGTGAAGTGAGGCACACGTTAGGGTGATCGGCTGTGATCGGAACTTATTGGACTATTACAAAAGTAAATAACTACCCTCTAGTTATTTTTTCGTGTAATTCAATGTTAGGGATAGAACAGCCCGATTCACGCGTTCATTCCTGCCCAGGACGTGCAAATTGTGGAACGAACTTCCCTCTGAGGTGTTTCCCCGGCGCTACATTATGGGGTTCTTCAAAACAGGCGTCAAAAGAGTCCTTCAGGGCTGGCAGCGCGTTGGCAACTCCCCTGATGTTGCAAATGTTCATAGGCGACGGTAACCACTTTCCATCAGGTGGCCCGTCTGCTTGTCTGTCAATCCTTTGACATAAAAAAAAACTATTGATATATCATTCTCGGATAATATATGGGTTACACGTTGTTTTCTCTGGCTCTAAGTATATTTATATTTATACATTACACTTACACACATTACACATTTGAATGATGAATGTAGAAGAAGCTCGGGAGATATTATGTAAGGACCGAGGTATATCGCGCTTCATACTCTCTAGGTACCTCATAAAGGACTTGGCGTAAAGATATACTTACATACATACTTCACTTTTTACTGGTGGTACAATTGGGATTCTAGTCGTAGTTTCGGAGTTCAAAAGCGAGTGCGTCACCTCATTACGTAATCTATCTGCCATCGAATCATGTATATCAATTGTTATTCGCTTTAATTTATTTTGTTTGTTTTTGACGTGTCATAAGAGGTGCCTGTCACCCTAAATGAATAAATGAGTTTCTGATTCTGATTCTGATTCTGAATGGTAGTAAAGTACTATTATATCATAAGACGATCCGGTTAGGTTAGGTTAGAGAGAGTGTGAGATGATTCGAAGGGTCGCGGGTTCGATCCTCGCACCGGGACAAATATTTGTATGGCGTACAGATATTTGTTTCGGGTCTGGGTGTTTGTGTATGTGTTGTATGTGTACAACGGCACCCACGACTCAGGTTTATACCTACTGTGAGGCTGTAAGTGTAAGCGTATTTTATTTATTTTTATTTTATCTACTATTGTGTTTCGGTTAGATGTATGGTCTCGTGATTTCTATAACAAAGGCAAAGTAACTAAATTCTTCATCATTTAAAAATACAATTTCTTTAGCTATAAAGTATCTGAAATTTCAACTGTGGTGTGACATAATAAAAATTAAAACAACGACCAAGAAAGTAGGATTTCTTAGAATTAAAATAGCAAAATGCAATTGTTGCTAGAACAAAGTCCACATCATAACTTAGTATTAAGCAAGGAAATTTATGAGCCAGTCCACACTACACTCCTCTCTCAGCCGTATTTTATTCTAATAGATGATCTTGCGAGTGCTGTCTCTTTGCGATAAGCTTGTGCACCTTAATATACTGAATTTTATCTTTATTACGTTCAATACTAATGTCTTAAATTTTATGAAGACTGAAACAGTCACAGTCACACAGTTGAATGGAATTATTGTAGAACAGTTATGCTGCCAATTAGAACAGTGAACGTCAGTGATATAATGCGGGTAGTACTGAATTAAATTGGCAGAAGACTAGTGATAGTAGTAGTATCGTGTCCCGGTAAATGTAAATTCCCGGTCCGAAGGGTTTCTTGTCCGTTATTCCCTGCCGGAAGTAATCGAATGGGCGGATCTTTGGCAATACACGACTTTCTTCTGCCAACCTGTGCTTGATTTCATCATCCGCTCGAGTACCCACCTACAGATGTCCACAGACACGAGTAACATGTCGGTTTATGGAAAAGACACGCCCACAAAACTACCTGATGTCCGGGCTGGAAAGGCCTTCCTGCCGATAAGAAAAATATAATCGACAACGTTTATTGATATTTAATTACAAACTTGATGCAGTGGGTGCACGGGTAAATAGGAGTTACGCCTCCACCTACCAGTGGGTTAAGCCAGTGGGTGCATATCTGCCCGTAATTTGCCTCTAACGTATCTGCCCGATTGTATTCGCCAATCTCAGGTAAGATGCGAGTAAATGCTGCATGCATTTGAAGCATTAAGAAACATCTAAGATTTGCCAGTTCTTTTTTTGTATGATATGTTCTTAGGTTTTCGCGAGCTACACTCATTGAAATAAAACTATTTTTACGGATTTGTCTCGCGTATATTAAACTAAAATGATTTTTAATAATCAACCCGACTTCGCTTTTCAGCTGACCATTGTTTCATTTGCTGATAGTTGTAGATGTTTGACTTCATGTCAAACGTATGTCAGAGCGTATGTCAGACTCGTACAGTTTCATTGCTGAAGTCAAACATCTACAACTATCAGCAAATGAAACTTTGATCAGCTTCGATGTTGAATCCTTATTTACATGTTTACCGGTTAAAGATTGTGTCGAGATTGTTAAAAAAGCTAATTGCTCACAATATGCCCCGTCAATATGCAGAACTACTTGAATGGTGCCTGACATCTGGCTATCTAATGTGGAATGGGGTATTCTACCTACAAATAGACGGAGTTGCCATGGGCTCCCCAGTTTCTCCCATAGTCGCCGATATATTAATTGAGGAGAGAGCCCTGAGCACTACAACCATAACACCTCGCATTTATAAACGATATGTGGATGACACATTCACCATATTGGATAGCAACAATGTTTCTGTTTTTCTTTCACATCTCAATTCCATACACCATAAAATCAAATTCACTATGGAATTGGAACAGGACAATAAATTAGCCTTCTTAGATACTTTATTAATTAGAAATACCAATAACACACTCAGTCACATTGTGTTTAGGAAGTCTACCCATACTGATAGGTAACCTTAATGGTGAATCACACCATCACCCGGCACATTTATCTGCCGTTGGCTCATCTCTATTTCAGAGAGCACGAGGCATCTGGGACGATCACCATCTTCAGGGGGAGCTGAAGCACCTACGCCAGGTGCTACATAACAACAAGCTCCATGGTAACCCATCCGTCACAGAGGCCGCGTGAGGTCAGGTGAGGCTAAATGAAAAAGAATGAATTTTAGTGAGCTTATAAAAAATGCTCAATGTAAAGTATAACTATCAAGCAATTAACTGCGTTTAAAAATTATACAATTCAGTATTTTTATAAAACGAATTAAAAATGATAAGATACATAGCTATCGTAACAAAAATGCGAATGAACCAAAAATAACCACCCAAATACAGTCAAAAATAATTTTGTTTACTCAGCGTGAACAACACCACCATTTAAGCCTCCGGGGCTAATTGAGCGCATCTGATGAAGGAGACAAAGGACGATGAAGGAGACATCATCTTAGACCGTTCACTGTTCACTAAATCAACAAATAAAACTAAAAAGCAAGATATTACTATTCAATGACCTACTAAATCAAGCACTACATGTATACTGTTAATCTATATTTTGCTAAGTGCAACCAAATAAGATGTAGCAATAGTGCTTAACTTGTCTTAGTTTTCCAAATGATGAGGCTAGATGAAAACAGGTAAAATTTAGTGACCTTACAAAATAGGCTCAATGTAAAGAACAATTTTTAGGAATCTAACTATGTTGTAAATTATACAATGTCAGCTTTTGTATAAAAGAATAAACTAACCAAATAAGACTAAGCAATAGCGTCTTACTTATCTTAGCTGTCCAAATGAGGTCAGGTGAGGCTAGATGAAAACAGGTGAATTTTAGTGTGCGCTTATAAAAGTTCAATTTTTAATTAATCAATTTTACTAAAATTAAAAATTTAATTTGATCAGTTTTTGTATAAAACGAATTAAAAATGATAAAATACGTAGCTATCGTAACAAAAATGTGAATAAACCAAAAATAACCTCCTAAAAACCATTTCATTTATTCAGCGTGAACAACACGCCACCAATTACATGGCACTTAACATTTCAGCCTCCGGTGCTAATTGAGCGCATCTCGATGCACGAGACATCAGTCACTCAGACGGTTCGCGGTTCACTGAATAAACAAATAGTACACAATAATGGGGTTTTATTGTTGAATGGTGGCTCAACGTGGGGGAGCATTTATTGTATTTTAGATTCTTGTTATTCAAAGACAGTGAAATAAAAATAATTTTGTAGATTTCTGTGGCATTTATTGTATTTTAGATTCTTGTTATTCAAAGACAATGAAATAATATTAATATTGTAGATTTCCGTGGCAAGAACCAGTAAATAATTCATTTTAGTACGGAGGAGCTAGAAAGCGTATGCACCTGCACCATACTTTACATTTATTTGTGGGCATTATTTTACCTAGCTGTCACTTCTTTATTATAAGTTATAGTGATTGATATATCTGTATTACGTATTTTTTTATCTTAAGAAAGATCAGTGAATAATATAGAATTATTACTGGTAGCTAGAGCTCCAGTGACGGAGCTCGCGAGCGTAGGCACCACCGCATTACCTAATATACTTGCCGCTAAATGGTAGTGTTCAGCACTAAGTTACAGCAGTAATTTCGGGCACAGAGGCATAAGACCTTAGGCCTCAGGAGTGGTAACGCATCTGCATTTTGACCTTGGTCTTTGTGTGGGTGTCTATAGGCTGCAGTCATCACTTAACATCAATGTGAACTGCATGCTTGTTTGCCACTACCATTACTTAAAAAAAAAATGTTTGATTTTACACTTGGAAGTCTGCTTAGTCAACGACTATGATAATGACAAATAGTATTATCTATTTCCTTCCGTGAAAGAATTAAAAAAAACAAAAAATCACTGTAGGTATTATTATCACCGTAGGTATAATCAATGTAGGTTATATTATTCACTATAGGTAGTTTGTTACCTCTTAGTGCAAAAGTGTCCTTGTAAACCATTTTGATATAAAACATTTGAATTTAGAATAGAATTCAAAGCCTCCGCTGTCCATCTGTCGATTTTAGAATCGATTCCGAAGATCCCTTCGATCTATAGATAGATTTAATTAATTTATTCATTAACGTACATTACATACAAAGCATTCTATAGCTAAAACCTATAGAATGCCTTGTCTTTGTCAGTTGCATTGTCAAATGTGCAAAATAGAAAAATATAAAGGAGAGATTAGCAACACTTTAGCTTAAATACGTTTATAAATAAGGTGGTTAGGTAGAGAGAACTAACTATTCGTCGATATGATAGAAATAGAAATAGACACACTTTTATTTCGAATAGATCTTTACAGATACTTTCAAAACGTCAACAAATCAGATAGATAAGTATTCAAGTCCCCTTATTTACTATCATACCACCTACCTACGCATGTTATAAGTTTTCAACTTCACCAAGCATTTTATACAAAGTAAAATTGGCAATCCCTCAGCCCCTCCTTAACAGAATGCAGGTAACCACAAAATACTCTTTCTTCCTTTCATTATACCCGGTTCCCGCTGCAATATTAAAATAATTGACTAATTTCACCCACGAAACAAGTTCGGTACGGGAAAAATATTTCCCGAAAATATTAAAACACGGTAACAATCTTAAACATCTTTCCTCGTCCATAATTTGTTTTATACAAAAATGAATTTTAGTCGACAGGAACAAGGTCTAAGATATGTTTTGGGGTGTACTGACAAAGATATCAGAAAGGCTTTGCGCCAATGTCGATGCACTAAACTGGCTTTATGGGACGTATTCTACTATAAAAAACGTTATGACATGGTTCATTATGTTTAAAACATGGGAAAACATCGACGAACTTGACAACCTGCGTTTTATACATCACGAGGATGTTAAGGGATGCGCAGGTAATTACAGAAATTACCGGGCCACTTTGACGGAAGGATGAGTGGGAAGTTTTGTTGGATGTTGTTGTGATGTGATTATGGGGTATGTAAGTAGTTGAAAGCTTTACTATGTTTAACAGAAATTGCAGTGCAACGACTTAGACTGGAGCGCCTTCTGCGCTCGCCGATTGCCCGGTGAAGTATACTAGTGCCGTCTCGAGACAGGCCGCCTACACAAAGCCCGACCTAACGAACTAAAAAAAAAAAAAAAAATGTGCAACGACATAATTACAAGACTTAACATTGTAATGTTATAATAATAATCAACATTAAAACCACATCGAAGTATTATTTTCATAACAAAATTATTATTTTTTTATTGTATTGTATGTTGGATAACAAATGGATATTTTTATGGTTTATTAATATGTTTAATTTATCCTCGTTTATTACTGTTTTACTATTTGTCTTTAATCTGATTGTTTTATTATGGAATAAAATACAGTATGTCTGATATTATCAACAATTTGTCCTGCATACCGGTAAGACCATGAAGAGTGCTTAATTCTGGACTACAAATTTATGCAAACGCAGGGTTCAGTATCGAAGTATTGATTTCTTCGTTTTCACGTGAAGCGGAAACCACGACGTTCAATATATCTGCTGATTCATTTTAATCCAACTGTGGATAAATATAAACTTGTATATTATACATTGGCGTGATATGCAAGTAGCTTAAAATATGTAATTTACAGAATAATTTAATATTGATGGTAATGTTAATAATTACGTTATTCTTATCGATGTTAGTGATGGTAGTTATCTTTAACTCTCATGCATATAATAATATACAGGATGTTACTAGAATTTTTTGTTTGTCTGTTTGTTCAAGCATCACACAAAAACTACTACTTCAATGACGATAAGACGTGACGATGAACGATAAAATTATACTTTAACATTTGGCGCAGTACTTTTTATCCCGGAAAAATATTATACGCCTATCTATATCTATACATATAATAAACCTGTAGAATTGTTAATAATGTACCTAAAAATATTATAAATAAATACCAGGGGATGTTATTCGTACTGGATTGATAACAAACCCAAACATGTGATTTAAAAACAAATGCCTGTCCAGTCGTTCAAGTATCACACAAAAACTGTTAGGTCGATTACAATGAAACTTTGTACAATTATAATAAAACACTTGTACTTAAACAAAATTAACTTAATTCTGTTTTTTTTTTCAATATTTATGTTACAAAACAAATATTCATTGAAGTATTAAAAAGTAACTGCCTCAGTAGCGTAGTGGTAGCAGGCCACTACTATTACGCTGGAGGTCCTGGGTTCGATTCCCGGGTCGGGGGATATTAGAGATAACGGTTTAAAATTATTTATCTCTGCTTCTATTGGGATTTTTCCATTTTCTGGAAGTTTCCCAGTACCCCGGAGTTTGGTAATGTGCCCGGAGATGGCAACAGGTTCGCCACCTGTTACATGGGCCAAAACGTAACCGGCGAGTCGTGGGTGTTTGCATGTATGATTGAATGCATGCATTTACCTCTGCCTACCCCTTCGGGGATTACAGGCGTGAAGTTACGTTACGTTATTAAAAAGTACAATAAAAATAATTCAATTCAATTCAATTCATTTATTTCATATAATTAGGCTCCTGGAGAGCACTCTTACATCGTCATTTTTTTAAACTAACCTAGAGTGAATAACCACTGAAGAAACTGAACAATTTTGTATAATATGGAAAGCATCAATAACTTACTAATTCCTCCATTTCCCCATTTCAAAAGATAATAGATATATAAAGATAATAATGTTATTGATATAGGTAAATAATTGTATTGAATAACTTTGTAAGTAGACTATCACATGAAAATGATCGTTCAATAGGTGTTCAATGCTTGCCAAAGCTATTTTCATAACTCTACACTAGTAGTCTTAACATCGTAGATTTCACTACGGCGTAGCTCCGTAGCACCGTAGCTCGCTACGAATGGACCGTAGTATAAATATTTCAGCACAGGAAATTATGCTTCTGCCGATACTGTACGTATACCATTTCAAAGGAATAGCGATATTCATGTATTAGCCTGACTAGATATTATATGTAGGTAGGGTTATTCTATTACGACATCGAATATATTTCCTATCGCAAATGTATATAATATTAATAAAATATTGATATAACGACCAGGGACTCTGATTTGATAGTGTTTTGAAGCTAAGAGAAAAGTATTTTCTATTACATTGCCCAACACAAATTCAAGATACAAAATCTAATAATAGCCAATGGCAAATGAAAATTTTTACAGCAAAGGTATTAGTATGTATTTATTTAATTATTTTACCCTGGAAGTGTAGTATGTATTTTTGTTTGTAAATTTTAATGTCTTTTACCCGGATTCATTTTACTTAACTTGATAATAAAGCAAATAAGCATATAGATTACATTGATGGTAAGCGAATGCTCATTCTAAAATACTAAGAGAACGTCTTTCGCTGTTGTATCTTACGTTTCTTTAGATTCCATGAAATATTCTAAGAACAGTAAGAACACTCGCTTGCCTGGTGAAAACAACGCAAGAGTGAGCAAACAGTCTAGAGAATTCTTTCTTCTATATTGTTTTAGTCGATACTAACGTATTCGGTTCTTGGGTCTTACAAGAGCGTTTAAATTAATTTTAGTTTTTGACGTGACAACGTCTTAAATTAGGTTGCGGCTCGGAGTCACTCATGAAAAAGTGTAACGCCCGGTAACGTAACGATGAGTCACCGAACGAGAAAGAGGCCTGCTGGACCGGCGAATGCCTTTCTACCGAGAAAAAGACGTTGTCACGTAAAATCTTCGCCCGTAAAACCGACTTTACAGGCAACCAGTTTTGTTCATTCGGAACGATAAAAATGAAAGTTTGTGTAAATTAATAGATTAAAAAGAAAACGAGTTGCGCTGACTTAAGTTACATATTCGTTTGTTTCAAATTTACCTAAAGTCAATATTATAGCCTATAAACATCTGAAACACGACTAACATTTTGATTTGTAAAATTCTCGTACCACGCTGTTTGTAATTTGTTTCAATCTCATTCGAAACGCCTTGACCAATTTCAGTATTTTTTTTTTGTATATATTTGATATTTTAATACCGCTTAGGCTATAGAGTTGGCAACATTTCAACTATGAAATCAATATACAAAAAATAATAATTAATTTGTTATACATGAAAACATATTACTTCATATCTTTCGAAGATTTCACTATTGTAGTCATATCGTTCAATATAGGATATTATCATTTCCATACCCCTTTTAAAACCGAGGTATTATAGGAGCTTTGCTTTGAGCTTGTTCATTGGAGTCTTACATAAATATGTCGGCGACCATAAGAGATACTGAGAAATCTATTCCACGTACCTGCAGGTAGAAAACTGTCTTTAAGTATAGCTTTGACCTAGATTTACTTGAAAGTAGTTCACTAAGGAAACGGTTCACACTTCATTTAAGTTGATAAGGCATCGAACAGATTGTACATCGTAATTCATGTACCATATCAATCAGACGTCAACTCTATCGAATCGTAACTATGTGCCTGATCAGCGACAATACGTGAAATACTCATGGACTATCTTGGAATTGTTAAGGATTGCTTTTTAAGTACAGCTTTGACCTAGATTTACTTGAAAGAATATATATATTTTTTTGAAACGGGACTGAAGTGTATTGGGAATATTGTGTCGTGAAGTTTTACGTGTCGGAACTGTCTGGAAATACAATTTCATATTTTTCTATAACAATGGATTTTTAAGATTTTGTGAATTATCTATATGACACATGTAACTGTCAAAATACAGCTAAGAATATGGACTTCGAGGCGTCCTCATAAAGTATCTTAGCTGAGTGTGAGTCAAGCAATGCTTCAAGTAACGTCTTACCCCCTTATTCATAAACGTACATTAGATACGTTTTAGCTATAGAATGTTTTGTCTTTGTAATTTACATTGTCAAATGCGCAGGATAGAAAAAGACAAAGCAGAGATGAGCAACCCATTAGCTAAAATACGTTCATGAATTAGGGGGTTAGAATATGGGTGTAAGGATTGGACCTGCACGGGTCCCCCTTAGGCAATTGCGAAACTTTATTAAGGCTGAGTGGTCTTCGCTCTCGTCGATTGCCCGGTGAAGTAGACTAGTATCGTCTCAAGACGAGCTGCCTACGTAAGTCCAATAAAAAATCATTATAGCGCATCCAGTGGTATCCTTGATTCTAAAAATTATCTTCGACATACGTTCCTCTATCGAATGATTCGCCGATTAACCTGGGAAAGTCGGGGTTGCCCAAAATTCTATCGCCAATTAAACCACGAAAGACTCGTTTTGTCGACGAATCGTTCGTAGTTGAAAGGTTTTGTTGCTTAACAACAAACTGATAAACGTGACATTCTGTCGATAGAGAATTTTTACTGGTGGTAGAGATCCAGTGAAGGTCCTCGCGGGCGTAGGCACCACCGCATTACCTAATACACTTGCCGCTAAATAGTAGGCACGATCCTGTTCTGGTTAGGTGGTAATATATGGTCCTGTTACTTCTGGCCTTTGCCTCTGTAGGCAAAACCTTAGGCCTCAAAAGTGGTACCGCATCTGCATTTTGACCTCTGGTTTTGTGTGGGTGTCTATAGGGTGCAGTCATCACTTAACGTCAATCTGAACTACATGCTTGTTTGCCACTTTCATAACATAAAAACATGTTTGAATACGTAAATTTATCATATACAAATAAATCTGATGTTAATATAAAGTTTTATCAGTGAGGTTAGTCGGAAGATGTTTGCCGCTGTCAGTTCGCTTCGTAGACTCAAGAATTATTTACCCACTGCCACTAAAATTATGCTTGCCAATGCCATTCTTTTCCCTATTCTTGATTATGCTGACATATGTTATCTTGACCTAACACAGGAGCAGCTAGGCAAGCTTGAGCGCCTTCAAAATCTTTGTATACGGTTCATATTTGGATTACGCAAATATGATCATATTTCTCAATTTTGCAAACAGCTCAAGTGGCTTCCTATTAATCTTCGCAGGAATACACACATACTTTCACTTTTATACTGCCTACTATTTCACCCGCATCCTCAATACCTTAGAGATCGACTCCACTACCTTAGCCAAAATAACTCCCTCTTTCTTCGCTCCTCTAACAATCTTCGTCTCGCGATTCCTTCTCACTTCTCTTCCTTCTATGCTAACTCCTTTACGGTTGAAGCTGTCAAGCTGTGGAACTCTTTGCCCCTGACTATTCGTCAGTCGCAATCTCTGGCAACATTTAAGCATCATCTTAAAAGCTACTACCTAAGCTTAGACCCTTAAATAAGGTCACCCGTTGGTAAGACTATTCTTTATTATGTTTTTATGTATTTAATATGATGTATTTATTTATATTTGGGTATATTATATATAATTATGTATTTATATATATATATATATATATATTTACTACTTAGTATATTATATAAATTATTCAGATGTAGGATGTATTTCTAAATGTGTTATTGTGACGTTTTGCGTTCAGGATTATTATTTTCTAAATTTGTACACCCCTTTCTCTTTAGTTGTTAAATCTCTCTACAATTAAGTTGTCTGGTAGAGATCACTTCGAGCGATAAGACCGCCTATTGTGCATTTTCTATTGTTTTTTGTAGATGTATCCTTTTATGTGTAAAATAAAGAGTATTCTTATCTTATCTTATCTATCTTATCTAAAGTTTTAATTTTTGATAGACAACTAGATTAATGACGACCAGCCATGTTTTTGATTACAATGCAACTCAACGCTTTATGTTAGATACATAAATGATCCGCACATGATGTGTGAATACAGAATGCGTCGCATTACGTATTTATAACCCGTTGATACGGAAATTGCAGTTTTGTAATATTCAGGAGAGCAGGCAGATAATTTTGATTCATGTTATAAGCGTTTAGCGTTGAAAAATAATTTATTCTTAAAAATGATGTTTTTTTTTATGTTATGAAAGTGGCAAACAAGCATGCAGCTCACATTGATGTTAAGTGATGGCTGCAGCCTATAGACACCCACCGATAAACCAGAGGTCAAAATGCAGATGCGTTACGACTCCTGAGGCTTAAGGTGTTATGCTTCTGTGCCGGGAATTACAGGACCATACATTTTGCACCTAACCGGAACACGATAGTGCTGAACACTACCATTTAGCGGCAAGTATATTAATTTTAATAAGATAGCTGAATTTTTAAGCAATTAACATTCTTACGACTAAATATTCAAATATTACTTAAATCTAAGTGGGATTGAAAAGTCTTTTTTCTCTATTAGATACTTGCAAAGGACAGAGATGGCTGTAAGTGTAAGCGTATTTATTTATTTATTGATTATATTTGAGGTTGCTTAAAATTAAGTGAGGTTTCAGTATTAAGCCACAAGTGTCACAATGCCAAAGGCAAGCTTTCATTACATATAAAAACAAAAATTAATATAGATATTTGCGACGGTTTTCGCGAGCTTACATATTGTAATGTAACTGATTTAATTACCTAACGGTTTCACAATGTGCATAATTTTATTTAAATAAATGTGTCATTATAAGAATTTTTTTTTTATTTATTTATGTACGTAAATACTTCAACCTAATACGTATGTACATAAAACAAAATATCTTGAAGATTATGATTTGTAAAGTCTGTACCAGATATGTAAATAACCACTAAAAGCTGGTTCATATTAAGTAGGCACGATAAGTTTAATCGGGTCGTTTGGTCGTAAAATGAACAGACCTGTTGATCTATGTGTGATAATATGTGTCCGATATCTTTGTTGTTCCGGTCCAACTTTATGTGAACTAGGCCATACTGGAACATGTACAAACAGGTTAGGTCGTAGGCCTTCCTAATAATTTAGTTAGTTTGTGCACCCTCGAGCTCCTTCACTGGAATTCATGCAGATTTCAAAAATAACAATACCTTTTTAAAGTAATATTTTATACTTCACGTATACTGGCACACTATATATGGCTGTCACACGCGTCATACTCGTGAACGGGTGCTGTTGGTGGGGACTGGTCTGTTCTGGTTTGCAGGGGCTACATCACATTTAGTAGATAGCAGCTTATTTGCATCTATGCTATGGACGTTGACATTATTTGATTTTTCACGATAATCTATCTGTACTAGATTTAAGCTCTCATTTAAAAGAGCTCTTACTGAGTTTGTTGGGTAGCGGAGTTCTTCTCAGTAGTGACTGCACTTGGAACTCTGCTAAGTGAATAACATTAATCTTGACGAATAAGTTTTTCTTTTTCTTCATTTATTATCATTGAAGGAATTGAAAAATTTTATGATTATTATGTTTTAACCAAATAGTTTAAATTTTAATTTTTAATTTACTATTAATATATGATTTTGCTTTTACTATATGTAATGGTAATTCGCTCTAGGTAGTTTATGATTTATTGACGTTTTGAAAGTATCTGTAAAGATCTATTCGAAATAAAAATATTTTCGATTCTATTCTATACTATAATAATGTTTTTGTTTAATATAAATACTAAACAAGAACCTGTGAATTGCGCCAAACGTTAAAACAAGTGCATAAACTCAGGGGAGAGTGCTAGTAAGTTCGTTTGAATGATTCGACACCTCCCTTGAGGTTAAACCCTTTGGTAAGCGCGGGCCCGTTACATGAAATATTTTTTCCCCTTTCGGAAATTGCTATAGAATGTATAAATAAGTAATTAATGTTGTTAACATTAATAAATAAGAAAGTCATAAATGAATCCGTATACTATAGTTTTTTAATATTTGCCTGCTATTTCCTTTTTATGATATGTCAAAAATATTAACTTTTTCTTATAACACTTTGAACTGTCAAATGTGTGTAATATAAAAAATAAACTGATGATAATGAGATTTTTTGTAAATAATGTACATAAAACCACAAATACGTTCTTTAGGCTGTGATAATACTTAAATGAATAATGTGAAAGCATTGTAATAAAATTGTATTATTAAACGTTAATAAGTATTCAAAATCTCTGAAATTATACGATTCCACATACATTAATTTTTATAATTATAAAACGCGTAAGGAATTATTGACGAAATTAAATTTAAATGGTTCTGCACAATCGTTTAGTTAGTAAACGTTGCATTAAAACTGGCAAAATTACTGGAACTGGTCGCGTGATGGTTATAGGCAGAATTTAAAACATACTATTATTATTATTGTTTTAAAAAATATAAGATAACAAGAAACAGTGTATGTGATAAATACGTAATCTAAAAGACACTGCTGCAGCTTGTGTCTCCGTACACTGTTCTGTGGATTTCCGGATCGTTTAAAAAGAGATAAAAATTAAGGTTTAAATTGCAATTAAAAACCAAATTATAGCAAACACACAACCAAGCATTTTGTACGTTATTTATAACTTTGCCAAAAATACTTGGTAATAAGTCATTAAGTACGACAAAGAACTTTTGTTCAACGTGACAATCTCAATCAATTGAAATTAAAGGACTGAATTATGCTTCGAGATTTAAAACAGAATATCAAATTTAAATGTAATAGAAAACTAACAAAACGTTTAATATTAATGTTACAGTCTGCTGAAGACAGACTTTAAGCCTTTTTGCGTTAACGAATTCAAACGATATAATTCCCATTACAAAAGTTTGTGGAAACTATCAAAGTTTAACCTGTCTTTGGCGTGATTAGAGCTTCGTCTGCGAGAAACTGCTTCTTCTTAAAGTATTATCAACGTGAAGAATTAATAATATTCTTGTTACGTAGAAATAAATCTAGTTGAAATGTTTTGTATGCGCACGTAATTTTATGGATTTACGTAATGAGTTTTTATATCATACGTAGCCTTTGGATGATCGGTAAGCAGTTATATATATCATGTGCTGTTGACAATAAAAATAAATAAAATAGGCTTACACTCACATTCTTCATTCATATATGTATAACGGGGTAGGCAGAAAGTGTAGAGCGCCAGATATCCCGGTTCTGAAAAACCTCTCGTGCCTCGTCTACCTTCATCATTTTCTTCATACATGCACGCCGATTCCTAAGACTTTTGATCCCACCATCAGACAGAACTCGACCTATTTGGTCATGGTAGGTCAGTCTGTGTCTTCCTAGGCCTCTGCAACCATCCACATTCGCATTGTATATCTGTTTAGTCATTCGCTCATTTGACATTCTTTCTATATGCCCGAACCATCGGAGCATGCCTTTTTTCTTTTTTACACCGATACTATCATTCTTCATTCATTTTCCTTAATATTGTGTTTTTTAAATAGCTTGCCCCAACAATTTTTAATACCTACATTAAAAATTGTTGGGGCTTATACAAAGAATACAACAATAATGTTTTTCTTCTATTAAAACATTTATTTTTACAATATGCTTGTAATTCAGAGGGTCTTCTATTTTATAAAATTAATGTACTTTTTTAAATATATTTCATATTTATACAACAATTTTTTTACAAATATTGGTGCGTGTGCGCATACCTCCGGCCGCTGCTCAACAGCTTACAACAATGAACTGATTCTTTGCCAACAAAATATATGCCAATATATATTATGGCCTACACATAGTTGTTTGGGATCTGGGTGTTTGTGTATGTTTTGAGTGTGTACAACAGCACCCACGACGTAGGTTTGTCATAGTGTGGGGCTGAGAATGTAAGCGTTTTTTATTTTATATTATTATCTACAATATTAATATTACTCGTGGTACAGTTCCAGCGACGGATTTATCACCTTAGGCCTCAGGAGTTTACCACTCCTGAGGATATTTTAGAAAATCTGCATTTTGACCTTGGTCTTTGTGTGAGTGTCTATAGGCTGCAGTAATTACTTGACATCAACGTGAACTGCATGCTTGTTTGCTACTTTCTTAACATAAAAAAACCTGTTACCTATTATTTATCTCTAATAGAATCGTAAAACGTAAAACGAACACGAAAAACATGACTTCCATTAGCCAGAACTGGTGTCAAAAAGTGTCTAAGACGGTAAGACGCGTCAAAAGCGTCTTGTAGCCCTCGAGGCAATGTGAACTTTCACAGCTTCCAATCAAAGCAACGCTTTAAATATTAAAAGGTCGTTATACTAATGAATCCTATCAGATTGTAACGTGCTTCTAAAGTTTCAATGCTTCTTTCGGCCGTATTGCCTGCTTAGAAAGCATCTTTTGTGCGAAGTTCAAGTTTGATGTGTGTTTTGGAGATATAGCTTGTGTTGATGGCGTTTTGGATATCATTCTTGTTTTGGGTTTTGCAAAGAAAGTCTTCATATCTCTGTTTGTTTTGAGAACTATAGTAATCAGCTCCCTTCAATTACGATGTTTGTGTCTGTATTTGTCCTTCTTAAGCAGTATTTTTTTCATCATGTTGATAAACACGTTTGCCATGGTTTTATATGTAAATGTATTCATATACATAACAAGACGCGTGCTTTATTTTTTATAATTAGATTGCTTACATTTCTCTATAATAAACAACATTAATATTACTCTTTATTGTCCATCAAGTAGAATACAAAATCGTATTACAAAAGAAGCACAGTGCGTCCTATAAAATGAAAATAGTAGTTAACAATATCTCTAAAAATAATCTATCATATGTATGTATGTATCTTCACGCCAGGTCCCTAAGGGGGTAGGCAGAGAGTGTGGAGCGCCAGATATGTACCTCGTCTACCTACATCATTCTTTTCATACATGCACGCCGATTCCTAAGACTTTTGACCCCACCATCACATAGAACTCGACCTATTTGATCATGGTAGGTCAATATTGGTCTTTCTAGGCCTCTGCAACCATTTACTTTCGCATTGTATATCTGCTCAGTCATTCGCTCATTCGAAATTCTTTCTATATGCCCGAACCATCGGAGCATGCCTTTTTTCTTTTTTATACCGATACTATTATTCACACAAAGCCTCTTTCTTACATCTTCATTACGAACGCGATCGGTGAACGATACACCGAAGATCTTGCGCAAAGATCTCATCTCGAACGCGTTTAATTTACTTTCATGCTCTTTCCTGTATCTATCGTAAGTACTCGTATAACCCATATAGGTATGCCTATTTTTTTTTATTTTTTTTTTCTGTTATGTAAGTTGCAAACAAGCATGCAGTTCACATTGATGTTAAGTGATGACTGCAGCCTATAGACACCCACACAAAGACCAAGGTCAAAATGCAGATGCGTTGCCACTCCTGAGGCCTAAGGTGTTATGCCTCTGTGCCGGAAATTACAGGGCCGTACATTACCCCCTGACCGGAACACGATAGTGCTGAACACTACCATTTAGCGGCAAGTATATTAGGTAATGCGGTGGCGCCTACGCCCGCGAGCCTCGTCACTGGAGCTCTACCACCAGTAAAATTATTCATATTTCAACCTAGATGTTATAAGTTTACGAACGATATAAAAAATATTCCTCTTTATGGGGTATAATATTATTGTCATCACACATAAAATACAAACGCGAAACAGACTACAATAATAAATATGCGTCAGACGTATATAAACGTTACCACGGCGGTAGTGGCAATAATAAAAAATATTTCAGAGAATTTCAAACGTGGAAACAGCAGGTCTTGATTACAAGAATCCACTCGCGACTATAGAAAATAGACCAAATATACGGATTTACATAAAACGCTTAACGGAAATAATTTCTGTATATAAAGCAAAATAAAATACAATATTTATCATTATCATATCAACCGAAATATATCCACTAATGAATCAAAGCTTATAAGGGGTATAATGCCCTAGTCGCCACGCTTGGCATGCTTTTTTATGTAATGGAAGTGGCAAACAAGCATGCAGTTCACATCGACGTTAAGTGATGACTGCAGCCTATAGACACCCACACAAAGACCAAGGTCAAAATGCAGATGCGTAACCACTCCTGGGGCCTAAGGTGTTATGTCTCTGTGCCGGAAATTACAGGGCTATACATTACCACCTGACTGGAACACGATAGTGCAGAACACTACCATGTAGCGGCAAGTATATTAGGTAATGCGGTGGTGCCTTCGTCCGCGAGCTCGCGGCTTCGACGCTCGAGTTTTTATTGTCTTATAATATAATATGTATTGATGTATCAAATTGTTTTTGTACCAGTAATGTTTTTTCAAATAGCGTCTACGTCCGTAATAACCAGCCGTATTTCCCCACATCGCAGCGTAGGTACTGTATTTGCATAGATAAAGCGGAATGCACCTGTTATGCATTATGTCCACTGCTGTAATAATTCATTTCGGCAGCGCTGTTAAATGACACAGCTTTCACGTTGCTCATATTTACAGCTGACCTTGCTGACTTGTATTTTGAGAATATTAATTTGATTATCTTTTCACTAGTGCTAGAGTTTTAATAAATTAGACAATGAAAGGTGGCGTCGGGACGTGTTGACCTACCGCCCACTAGCAGAAGAGTTTTCTTCCATTGGAAGAGAATTCTTCCACTAGTGTAGTCAGTCAACCGAACAATGGTGGTCAAACAATTTCAAATGGGGCGGTAGTACGTTCTGCGATATTTGATTTTTTATTTTATGGAAGTGGCAAACAAGCATGCAGTTCACATTGATGTTAAGTTATGACTGCAGCCTATAGACACTTACAAAAAGACCAAGGTCAAAATGCAGATGCGTTACCACTCCTGAGGCCTAACGTGTTATGCTTCTGTGCCGGAAACACAAACAACGTACAGAGCCGTACGTTACCACCTGACCGGAACAGGGTAGTGCTGAACACTACCATTTAGCGGCAAGTATATTAGGTGGTGCCTACACCCGCAAGGTCCGTCACTAGACCTCTACCACCTGTAAATATATAATATATAAATTTATTGCATTCTTTAAATATTTATATTTAATTTAATACATATTTATAATACCTACTACCGCCACTGCGATGGCCAGTCCAATATATATCAGTAATTCAACTATGAAGTATTAAATAAAGGGACATAATAATATAGACATGATTAGTCGAAGTTACATTATAAGATGAGGCACGAGAGATATGTCTGGACCGGGATATCTGGCGCTCTACAATCTCTGCCTACCCTGTTAGGGACCTGGCGTGAAGATACACACATACATGAATTATAAAGATTTTGTGGCATAAAAGCACAAAATTAAAATTCACTAATTTTTATTAATAAATGTAAATGAAACTTAAATTTCTGATATTTAGGTACTTAAGATAATTCCATTCGAATAGTATTTGAATTCTATAAATCGAACTCAACTGAATACTTTTAGAGCAACTTAATCACTAACATTCCATCGCATTTCCCACTCGTGTTTTAAGTAGTGTTGAAAATCTAGTGGTCATTAATGCTCTGAGTAGGGTGTGTATACTTTACGGATTATTAAGGACGTATTGTGCTTAGCGAAGACTGGAATTGGTTTTAGATTAGTATGTTCTTAGGTTTTCGCGAGCTACACTCATTGAAATAAAACTAGTTTTCGGATTTATCTCGAGTATATTAAACTAAAATGATTATTTAAAATTGAACCCGACGTTTCGGTCGCTTTTCAGCTTCCGTGGTCTCGGGCAGACTGAGGTGGTATTTGTCTGCCAGCAGTTTGAAAAATTATTATGTGCAGCTACCTCATCTATTTCGCGTGTATAACGTGTATAACGTGTTGCGTAGTGTTCAGGATTAACACAAAAGTTACTAATTGTATCTTGAGATCTAACAGACTAATGCGATTGGGCTTTTATTCTACTGTAGGTTTTAGATTGTAACTTTAATTTGAATTTATATTGGTATTATTAAATAAATATTCGTATTGTACTGTTGTTTATCATAATGTGTAAATTACACTTATTAATAATTAATAAAATAAATGGTAAAATATGTCCAAATTAATGAATTGTATTATTAAATAACTCGCTGTGTCCACAACTTCGTCCGCGTAGATACTGAACAATAATTTTGTTAAATTCTACGCGGATAAAGTCGCGGGCACAGCTAGTCTAGATTTAATACGTTTATGTAAACCACATTCAACTCTGTTTAAAAGTTCTGAAGCAGTGCTTAAAGTAAATTTTAAATTGTTTACAACTTTATTTTTTTTCCTAAACAGATTTTGACGAAACAAAGTTTTGACAATGCTCCTAATTATACATATGTAATCTACCTCCGATCGCGTTCAAATCCGTTCGAAGTTATAACGTACAGACAGATACATAAAATTAAAAAAATAAATTTTGGTTTCTATTACACTTTTTTAGTCGCCCCTATCAGTTGTTTTGGCAAAATATTCATAGTACAGACACCCGATTTTTACTGTCTTATTATAATACTAGCTGTGCCCGCGACTTCGTCCGCGTGAGAATTTATGATTGTTCAGTATCTACCCAGTCGAAGTCTTGGGCGTAGGCTAGTATAAAAGTAGTCGTCTTAGTTACTCCTTATTACATAAGCTATCTGGCTATCTATAAGCTGGAAGACCAGCGCCGCTCGTAAGATCGGCTTTATGCTGAATTGGGGACCTTTTTGTAACAACTTTGATTTTGTGTTCTTAGTTTTAGTTTTTTTTTTATGTTGTTACAAATAAAGTTTTTCTATTCTATTCTATTCTATCTGCCTGTGAAAGTCCCGTCAAAATCGGTCCAGCCGTTCCCGAGATTAACGGGAACAAACAGACAGACAGATAGATAAAAATTGTAAAAAATGTTGTTTTGGTATATGTATCGTGTAAACATACATATGCATTTAGTAAAAAGCAGATAGATTGATATGTGACTTATGTTTGATATGCGTCCGACCGGTGAGTATGATCTGACCTTTTTTAAACTAATAAAATGATGTAAAATTAAATATTTTTTGTATGTTTCGTGGAATAAAAGCATCTGCTTTAACCGATTATATAAAATACAAACCTTTAGTGAATTCACCCAAAACAATGTCTAAAACCGGTTGAAAAATTAAACTTGACTCAACAATATTTTCCGAGCTTCTGAGTTCTGGAAACTTCCACAAGTTTGAACTAAGTTCTGCTCGTGTGTGAAATGAATTATCTCACTTACACAGACGGGTTGTTAGAGCTGTTCTGTAAATAAATATAATTCTATTAGGACTAGCATCTCGTAGCAAAATCGTTTAGCGCCTAGATTTCAGTCGTGTGTTATTACTAACTACTTAAAGTTTATCCACTTTCTTATTTGCTGTTATATGATACAATTTAAACCTATTTCGCGGGGGTGGTATATTTTTGTATGTATCTTTTAAGCTTATTAGTTATTTCTTGTACGGTACGCTTCACGGTAGACACCGAGCGTGGCATACCAAACATATTCATCACTGTCTATATACAGGGCTATTTGTAACTAGCTGTGCCCGCGACTTCGCCCGCGTGAGAATTTATGATTGTCCAGTATCTACCCGGACGAAGACGTGGGCGCAGCTAGTATAAAAGTAAGTTAAGCTTAAGTTACTCCTTATTACATTAGCTATCTGCCAGTGAAAGACCCGTCAAAATCGATATAGCCGTTCCCAAGATTAGCCCCGCCAAACAGACAGACAGACAAAAATTGTAAAAACGGTTGTTTAGGTATATGTACCGTGTATACATACATATGCATTTCGTAAAAAGCGGTTATTTTTATATTACAAACAGACACTCCAATTTTATTTATTTTTATAGATGTATACGAGTAGATAAGCGCCTCACTTCTTGCAGGCAGCCCCTCTACATCAAACCCAACAACAATAATTCTACGACTTTTTAAAATTAAAATTTTATTATACAAATAATATATTTATAATATATTTTCTTTTTTTTACCTAAACTGGCATTTTCTCTGAGCGTAGGCAATGGCAGCATGCCACGCACCTTTGCCTAGGCAAAATGTTGCCACGTGCAGCGGGGAGCGACATTGCAGAGTGACGCAGCGGCGGCAATACTCTTTGAAACTTTTGAAAATATTTTTTGTTTTTTGTTTTGGGTTATTTATCAAGATTTATAAAATGTCGTAGAACAAATGTTGTTGGGATTGATCTAGAGAGGCTCCCCGCAAGAGGTGATGTGCCAATTTAAATTAACCCTGTATATATGCATGATAATTTAAAAAATCTTAAGCCCACCTCTGGACTTTGCCGTGAAAACTTACAACTAGCTTTGTTAGATAACTAATAACTGAATTAGTTTCTACTTTGAAATCTATTTATTGTATAGAGCGTCTCGACAGTTTGTATGTCGTATATCTGATATGCTTTTTCGTAACATTAAGTAGTCGTTGCGTCGTCGGGATGTGACGACCCCATCGCCCACTAGCACAAGAATTCCCTTCTGGTGGAGAGGAATTCTTCCGCTAGTGCAGTCAGTCCACCGAACAATGGCGGTCAAACCAGGGCGGTACAAGTACGTGGGATGGGCAGCAGCGTCCCGCGTAAAATTGCCGCCACTGCGATCGCCAACCCGCATGCCAAGCGTGGCGATTATGGCATTTTCCCTCCAAATGAGACGCAACAAGAAAAAACGGCCCCTAGTCCCCGGCGGCTCCGCTATTCCTGACCATAGTGGTACCGGTCATGGTAACGGCGGGGCAGGGGGTGCGAAGAATCTCCGGCAGATGCATGAAAACGCCACCATGTCGGTCCGGCTTCAGGATCAGAACTCGAAACCTATCCAATTGCAGCGAGGTGTGAGACAGGGAGATGTTATATCTCCGAAACTGTTCACCGCTGCATTGGAAGACGTCTTCAAGCTTCTGAACTGGAAAGGACTCGGCATCAATATTAACGGCGAGTACATCTCCCACCTCCGATTTGCAGATGATATCGTAGTCATGGCTGAGACCCTGGAAGACCTTAGCACAATGCTCAATGACCTCAGTAGGGCCTCCCAACGAGTGGGCCTTAAAATGAACATGGACAAGACGAAGATCATGTCAAATGTCCATGTTACACCCACTCCTGTTATGGTCGAGGGTACTACACTCGAAGTTGTTGACGATTATGTATACCTGGGACAAACGGTCCAGTTAGGTCGGTCCAACTTCGAGAAAGAGGTCAATCGCCGAATCCAACTCGGTTGGGCAGCGTTCGGGAAGCTACGGTTCATCTTCTCGTCCGACTTACCGCAGTGTCTCAAGAAAAAGGTCTTTGATCAGTGTGTGTTGCCAGTGATGACTTATGGGACAGAAACGTGGTCGCTCACTATGGGCCTCATAAGAAGGCTCAAGGTCACTCAGAGAGCAATGGAGAGAGCTATGCTTGGAGTTTCTCTGCGAGACCGAATCAGAAATGAGGAGATCCGCATGAGAACCAAAGTTACCGACATAGCTCACCGAATAGCGAGACTCAAGTGGCAGTGGGCAGGGCACATAGCTCGACGAACTGACGGCCGTTGGGGCAGAGCAGTTCTCGAGTGGCGACCACGTACCGGAAAGCGAAGCGTAGGCAGGCCTCCCACAAGATGGACCGACGACCTAGTGAAGGTCGCGGGCAATCGCTGGATGAGGGCGGCCCAGGACCGTTCGTTGTGGCATTCTTTGGGGGAGGCCTTTGTTCAGCAGTGGACGTATTTTGGCTGAAATGATGATGATGATGATGATGAAGTAGTCGTTTGGATGATAATCGATATTTTCGGCAATATTTTTTGCGTTCGTTGAACTGTTGTAAAAACTGTTGTCTTTTATTAACTGCCTCGGTAGCCTAGTGGTAGTAGGCCACTACTACTACGCTGAGGTCCTGGGTTCGATTCCCGGGTAGGGGGTTATCAAAGGTAATGGTGTAAAGGCCTTTATCTCTGGTTCCATTGGGATTCTTCCATTTTCTGGAAATTTCCCAGTACCTCGAAGTTTGGTAATGTGCCCTGAGATATCAATAGGCTCGCCACCTGTTACATGGGCCAAAATGTAACCGGCGAATCGTGGGTGTTTGCATGTATGCTTGAATGCATGCATTTACCTCTGCATACCCCTTCGGGGATTACAGGCGTGAAGTTACGTTTTTTTTTTCATTTTTTCGTCCACCTGTTTCTGAGACGTCTGGCATAACGGTCCGGATTCATCAGCCAGAGCCAGGAATTGCTCAAAATAGAGAAAAAGTAAGGACGCACATCTCAACAAAATGATGCAATAAATCTGAACACATCTTATTATTCCAATTCACCTTAATCTAACAAAAAAATCTATGAAACTGTAAACAAAAGGTGTGTAAACAAAGTGAAAAAAACTACAGTGCATTGAAAGCGTTTGATTGGCAATTACTTTATGCAAATCACGGCCCGGCGATGTATAGTGTAAACAAGTAGAAAGAGAAGCGACGTGTAAATTTTTCCGTTGGTGCAATCCAATGAACTCATTAGTGGCACTATCAGAGAAACTCATCAAAGTCACTGTGATTCATTAAGGAGAGATTTCATTAATGTTAGATACGTAGAGTACTGGGTGTAGTCTAGATGAAAACGTTAATTTGAGAATGGAAGCCAAGTTCAATATAATGATATAGTGTGGTTGTCGGATCCAACGGCAAAAGTATTGAGATCTTATGGGTGTCAAGTTTGACAATCGTGGAATTTGTTTATTTTAAAGAACGTATAACAGTCAATTTTAAGTAAAAAAAATGTTATAGTAGTAACACACGACCGGATTTGGTCTGTTGACCGAAACCACCAACCAAATCCGGTGTCGCTACACACGACCGGATTCGATCCGGCGGACCGACTCCGCCGACTGAACTTGCGCGAGCGGGCCGCATCGGACCAAATCCTATGTCGCTACACACGACTAGATTTGATTCGGAGCGTACCAAATCCCCTGTCCGCTCCGTACCAAATCCGGACGTGTGTTACGACAATTACTTTCAAAAATTATTTCTACCTGTTTGCTATTTGAAAAAATAACTTATTCCAATTCACCTTAGTGTGACACAAAGTCTACGGAACTATAAACAAAAGGTTATTTAAGTGAAAAAACTACATTGCTTTCAAAGCGTTTGATTGGCAATTACTTTATGCAAATCACGGCTCGGCGATGTATAGTGTAAACAAGTAGAAAGAGAAGCGACGTGTAAATTTTTCCGTTGGTGCAATCCAATGAACTCATTAGTGGCACTATCAGAGAAACTCATCAGTTATGAAAGTCAAACAAGTATGCAGCTCACATTGATGTTGTGTGTTGTTTTGTGCATACGTGATTACTGCAGCCTATAGACACCCACAGAAAACCCAGAGGTCAAAATGCAGATGCGTTACCGCTCCTGCCTTCTGAAATTACAGGGCCGTACATTACCACCCGACCGGATCACGATAGTGCTGAACACTACCATTTAGCGGTAAGTATATTAGGTAATGCGGTGGTGCCTTCGCCGAGCTCCGTCACTGGAGCTCTACCACAAGTAGAACTATCAGAAGAACTCATCAAAGTCACTGTGATAACTGTGATTCATTATGATGAGATTTAATTAATGTTAGTTGAGTGGAATACCTACTTGTGGAGGTGCGATCTGGCTGTAGGTGCGACAGTTGAGCCTAATTATTTATTACTTTGATAACTTTACTGTAGGTAATCTACATCTATACGCGGTTTACTGTACTCGTATGTCTGATCTAATGAAGAAATACGCGAAAGATCTTAAGTACACACAATAACTAATAACTAATAATAATAATGACTTATAATAAACTTTATATCAAAAGAATAAGGTGCATTACATGATAGTGACTTTGGTACCTCCATTTAAACATAGTGATGCCTGTGTTTGGAGGCACATTAGGTTTGTTTGTTATGTATAATTTTTTTTGATAAAATTTACTAGTGTTATTTTTAATTTAGAAGACACTAATAGAACATATTGCATAGACAACATACACATTACAAGCATACGCTTGCATGGAAATGATTTTCAAAACTTTTGCAAAAATGTATAACATAGTTGTCTCTGTCAAATATAATAACAAATAAATCTCAAACATTTGTATTAATATTAGAATTGCTCAAAAAATTTGGCGTCTTGCCTTAGTTCAAAACAGCAAAATCGGAATACGCCGTCTTAAAATGGTCGTTAGACAATCGAACAATAGTTTATGGCACACAAGGGGAATTCCCTTCCACAATGCCGTCGATGAGCAAATAAATCGACCGATATCTCGTATGTAGCAACGTTCAAAAACTGGAATCCGTCCAATAAGTTGAAGTAATGAAAACAACTTTACATTGGAAGCTTAGACGTTCGAAATTTCCGAACGAATTCTTTATAACAAACTGCAATTACATTTTTAACACGATTTTATTGGATCGAGCTAGCTTTTGGTTAGACGTTTATTAGGGCATTGTATAAAACCAACTTCTTCAATTAACCTTAGTAGTCTAGTGGTAGTAGGCCACTGATATGCCAAGTTCGATCTCTAGATCGGAAGATTCCCAGTGCCACCTTTGGAATTTGGTAACGTTCCCGGAGATGTCAACAGTGTCGCCGCGTATTACATGAGCCGAAACATAACAGGCGAATCGTAGATATTTGCAAGTATGCTTGGCACAAGTATACACCTTAATCACGACGACAAAGTCGTAGAATAAAAACATGAAAAAAAATATTATTTAGAGTACCTCCCCTACATGTAACGCGCAAATATTGTTTTTTATTTTTCGTTTTCTATATAGTGTGAGATATCATTGGATAGGTCTTTCAAAAATGTTAGGGATGTCCTAATATCTTATTTTTAAAGAAAAATTTGACTTCAGGCGAGACTCGAACTCGCGACCTACTGGTACTGTAGTCAAATTTTTCTTTCCATATTTCTTTAAAAATAAAATATATTTCACAAGCACGTGTTAATGCGAAATAATATAAAAACAATGTCCTAATATCATTTTTCGATTTATTGAACTGTTTGTGACTTATTAAGCTTTAATGTGCCAATTTTCGTTAGATTGAAGTGTCCCTCCCCCCTCTACCAACTAAACGGTTGTTGTTAGATATTCAAACGTTACGGCAATAGTAGCTACATAAAACGAAATTAAAAGGAAAACTATCACACTTAAGTCGGCTTTACAAGTTTTCGCGTAATAATTTACTCGAAAATGTTGAACTTCTCCATAGAAAATATATATTTTTATTACATTATTCCAACCTAAAAACTATTATAAAGGCGTGAATCTTTAAACGGGGCCAAGCATTATCATCTAACTAGAAAATGATAGTGCCGAATGTTAAAAAGAAACCATTCGGGGGTAGATAAATAATATAAAGTTATGCGGAAGCGCCCTTGAGCCTTGACGCTAAATAATTTGCTGTCCGTTTTAAATCGACTTTGAACCTCAACTCGAAGGCCATCTTGGAATCTCTTTCAGAATCTCTTGTACTCGATATTTTTCTATCAATAACTCGGTGTTGAAATTGATTTTACTTGAGAATATTTTTTTCGTGTGAAATAGTTTTATTTAATACTGGTCTCTCTAGTATCAGTCACTTGTTAATGGCATTCAGATAATTTTATAATTATGATTACTTGTCTTATTTTTATATATGACTAACGTAATTGTTTGAACAAATCATGTACATTGGAGATCATACCAGCTCACGTCTAGCTTTAATACTTAATTTACACCAAAAATATCGCCCGAAAACCGAAAAAATGCAGTTCGAGCACTACAATCGAGACAATAGATGTTTGGATGAGTTGGCAGTGAGCCGGGATGGTGCGAACAACTCATTTTACGCTCCACGTCGTCTAATAGCCGTTCGTTTTGAATCAATCGGCTTCAAATTCGACTCGATGCGACGGCTAACTGGGAATCCTTTTCATAATCTGATATTTTCGATATTTTTCTATCGTTAACTTGATATGAGAATTCGTTTGACGATATTATTTTTAAATTAAAAAAAAACCGCTTTCAAAAAAAATTCAAAACTGTAGAAAATAGACAAAAAACACTAAAAAGCGAAAAATAAACTCAATTAGATAATTTCATTTTTAAGGGAATAAACCAATAACTTTAATATAAACTTTAATATAAGAAGACAATTACTTTAATATGGGCTACGTACTTACCTACTCATAGGTTTGAAGTCGGTGCCAAGCTAATAGAGCAGCCTCCGCGTTAGGACTAATGTTGTGGTGTTGCAGTACCTGCTACGTTAAGTTATCAAATGCAGCTATTTGAAACGCAGTGAAATAGGCTCTAAATTTTGTTAGGTTTCAGGTAGTAGTAGGTACTGCAATACCACAACATTAGTCCTAACGCGGGGGCCGCACTATTGGCTTGGCACCGACTTCAAACCTATGAGTAGGTCGGTACGTAGCCCATATTAAAGTAATTGTCTTATTATAATTAATAGGTTACGGTTACTTAAAAATGAAATTATCTAATTGAGTTTATTTTTCGCTTTTTAGTGTTTTTTGTCTATTTAGTTTTCAATTTTTTTTAAGGCGGTTTTTTTTTATTTTAAAATAATTTTTGTTTAGTGATTTCCTATATCATATGAACACAGATGCGGTCGAACAGTAGTTAACATTACTCGATTTTGCCACAAATACCCAAATATTATTATACTGAAAGTTACGTTTAAGAGAATAAACGTATTTTCACGCCTGTAATCCTCGAAGAGATAGGCAGAGGTAGGTAGGAGGCATTATTGCAGACATCCCCGATTTGCCGGTTACGTTTTCGACCACGCACCAAGTGGCGAGCCTGATGATATCACTGGACACATTATGAAACTTTAATGTACTGGGAATCACACTTTCATACTATCACACTTCACAGTATCATACTTCACACTATCACACTTCACACTATCATACTTCACACTATCACACTTTACACTATCACACTTCACATCACACTGTCACACTAATCACACTTATATCATAAATGTGAAAGTTTCTTATTTTTTAGAGTTCCTTTTATTTCTTTTAAGGTTTTATTATACTTTTTATCCCGAAAAATTGTTACTGTGGATGCCATGGGATGATTTCATGAGTTTCCACAGGTTACGCGAAAAGCGACCTACATGCAGGCGGAGCCGCGGGCAACAGCTAGTCTTCTATAAAATGGAAAAATCTAATACCCGGATATAAAAATGTACACGCAATATAATCGCTACTCATCTTTTATTTTCTACAAATATAATCGTGACGTTATTTGTCAAAACATATTTGCTTTTTTTATTCACAAAAAATGTCCATAACAATAATGTTCGAATAACAAATCAACCTGAAAACGGCCAGTGGACATCTATACAAGACGATTTCCGCATCCATTTCAATATTTCCTTCCCGGAGACTTTTTGTCAAGGAAAATTTATTGCTAAGCAGTAATAGACTGGGGGAAACAATGACAGCTTTGTTAGATATATTTTCCTGAACATTAGGAATTTGGTGTTATTGTGATTTAGAATGTCTGACTGGACTGATAATGTATTTTCAAGTAGAATATATCACTACTTTCGCTGGTGGTAGAGATCTGGTGATGGAGCTCGCGGGCGTAGGCACCACCGCATTACCTTAATATACTTGCCGCTAAATGGTAGTGTTCCGCAGTATCGTGTTACGGTCAGGTGGTAATACGGCCGTGTAATTTCCGGCACAGAGGCATAACACCTTAGGCCTCAGGAGTGGTAACACATCTTCGTTTTGACCTTGGTCTTTGTGGGTGTCTATAGGCTGCTGACATCACTAAACATCAATGTGAACTGCATACTTGTTTCCCAACTGGAAGAGAATTCTTCCACTAGTGCAATCAGTCAACCGAACAATGGCGGTCAAAACATTCCAATGGGGTTGTAGTAAGTGCAATAACGCAAGATGTGCATCAGCATCCTGCGATAAAACTACGCTTGGCATGCGGGTCAGGGATCGCAGTGTCGGTAGTTTGATGGCAGAACACTGCTGCCCACTCTTCGCTATTGAACCCACTACAATACAATACAATATTCTTTATTGTACACCGTATGAATACATAGACAATACAAAGACACGGCGTATCGGCGTATCAGCAAACGCAGCGTAGCACGTCCACCTGCAAGATAGACTGATGACCTGATCAAGGCTGCAGGTACCCGCTGGATGGACGTCGCTTCCGATCGGTCGGCATGGAGGTCAATGGGGGAGGCCAATGTTCAGCAGTGGACGTCCTACGATATGATGATGATGATGATGACAAAGACACAAAAAAAAGTACAGTACAAATGGCAGCCTTATCGCTCAGCAGCGATTTCTTCCAGGCAACCACTATTAAGAACAGATGAAAAATAAGTACATCAGAGTGGGGTGTACTAAATAAGACATTAACTAAAGTAACATTTAATTTTATAACATGTATGTCAACTATGTAAAGCAAAGAGAGAGATAATAACAAATTGAACGGACAAAAAGTCACACCAAATTAATCAAACGGATAAGCAAAACTGTTTCATCAACAATTTAAAATGATCAATAGTATCAGACTGATGAATACTTAAGGGTAAGGAATTCCATAACCGAACGGCGTCATTAGTAAAGGAAAAGGAATAGAAGGAGGTGGAATGCGAGGGAGTATTTAGTCGCAGATTAGTGGAGGATCGTAGAGTGAGGGGATGTGAGGAAGCTAAAGCTAAATCTGTCTTTTAGGTACTTGGGAGTATTTGGGTTGAATGGCACGCAGTACAAAAGAGAAGGAATATGAGTATTCCATTGAAGACTAATAGGGAGCCACTTGAGCTTTGAATGAAACTGCGAGATATGAATCATATCAACCATCCTTTTGGAATGGTTTGGTCTCTATTGTTCTGTTGACAGACAGTCAGGTAAGTACTAGCGGAATAATTCTTTACTGTTCACTAGAAGACGGAGTCCGTCCGCCAGAGGGCGCGTTTCGGTAAACACTATCCCCCTTATTCATAAACGTATTTTAGCTAAAGTGTTGCTAATCTCTCCTTTATCTTTATCTATCCTGCACATTTGACAATGCAACTGACAAGGACAAAGCATTCGATAGCTAAAACGTATCTAAAGTACATTTATGAATAAGGGGGTATGTGTACTCGTTGTTCCTTTGTAAAAATAAATTAAAAGCGAAATGCTCAGTGTTTTGTGCGCCAAAAAGTGTTAAATAGTCAAAAATACTGAAAGTTATAAATGTAGCAGTGTGGAATGCGGATAAAATTAAAGGATAAAAGTGTAAAACTGTTGAATTAAGAAATAGACAAGTAGGTCTACCCCCTAGTGTTCGACATTCAAGTGATTAAAATCTGATTACAAAAACCTAATTATTAAAGGTCAAAAATCACTGTCCAGTGCGGAATTCGATTGATCAGAGTGTATTTTCGGCATAATATGCAAAACTCTTGAGTGCAAGATCGCTAAATGGGACTTACAGTGTCAGATACCAAAGTACCTACCTAAGTTCTAGAGGTAAATTTAAAGTTTTCTAGGAATATTTGGGATAAAAGTGGATGATTGCTGTTCGAAATTTAGTAAGTGACCTTATAATTGTTTCAAAATATAAAAAGATAATTAAAATTTAGATACTACCTATCGATTTATTTATGAGACTACACACAGCGACATCTACCGACGAATAGCCAAACGAACACTGACAGCAACATCAGACATCAAATACAGTTCAATGCGAATAAGTGATATTGCTCAACGATAGAGGGCCCTAATCCCAATATAAAAATACTTTACTCATTATCAAAATAATAGTACCGACCAGTGTCCGATAGAGCCCGCTAGTAGTTGAAAATGTCACGAGAAATTGAAAAACTGTTACACGAATTAAGATTACAAATTAAAGATGATATCAACATTACTTTATTAGAGCAAGAGGAAAGGATTACGTCCAGAATAAATTATAATATAGATATAAAATTCGACCATGTTAAGAAGGAAATAGAGCATATTACAAAAATAGGTTGGGGAAAAAGTTCCTTCGCATTTTTTAAGATAATTCAAAACGTTTTTTAATATAGTTTATTTAAATTTAACTAAAGTATATATGTACCGTTTTGTTCGATAACCTTTTGCCATCTTGTACGTAGGGACATGATCCCATTGCTATAAACATTTTGGGACTTCTCATCAAAATACCGCGACAAGTCGATTTGGCAGTCCTCTCGTGATGTTAACCTAACATTGCATAAAGAATTCTGAAGAGACCGAAACAGGTGCAAATCTGAAGGTGCAAGGTCAGGACTATACGGCGGATGCATTAACACCTCCCAGCCAAACTCACTTAATTTTTGCTGAGTGGCTATAGATGTGTGAGGTCTAGCGTTATCATGATGAAACACCACACCCCTTCTGTTGATCAATTCCGGCCGCTTTCTCTCAACTTCTTGCTTTAATCTCATCAGTCGTTCGCAGTAGAGTTCAGAATCGATAGTCCTGCCTGGTGGTAATAGCTCATAATAAATAATGCCCTTCCAATCCCACCACACACACAACATCACCTTATTGCGAGTTAACCCGGGTTTCGCCACAGTCTGTGAAGCCTGACCGGCCTTTGACCACGACCTTTTTCGCACGTTCTTGTCATACGTGATCCACTTTTCATCACCAGTTATCAGGTTCTTCAAAAATGATTCGGTTTCATTACGTCGTAATAAAGAATCACAAATGAGTACACGGTTCATTAGGTTTCTTTCAGTGAGCTCGTGAGGTACCCAAATATCGAGCTTTTTTTTGTACCCAGCTTTTTTCAAATGCGCCAAAACTGTTTTGTGATCAATTCTCAGTTCTTCAGCTACGTCGTAACTACTGATATGTCGATCTAGCTCCACTTTTTCAAAAATGGCATCCACTTTATCCGTAATAGGGCGACCAGAGCGAGGTGTATCTTTGACATCAAAATTTCCGGATTGAAAACGCTTAAACCAAATTTGTGCTACTCTCACAGACACTGCACTAGGTCCATAAACATGGCAATTTTTTTTCGCTGCTTGCGTTGCATTTTTACCTTTTTTGTAGTAAAATTTTAAAATGTATCGAATTTCTTCATTAGATTCACTCATCTTAACAGTACGAAAAACAAATAAAAATCACACATTTGCCTAATTTGATATTTGGAATTATGTTCTTTAAAATTTGAACTTTCAATGATACCAAAACCAGCCAGATACAAATACTACAGCCAAAGAGATTTTATTACAAGTTCATACATACTATAATGCGAAAAGACTTTTTCCCCAACCTATTATATAAAAATCAATTGGTGTTCGTTAGTCTCGCTAAAACTCGAGAACGGCTAGACCGATTTGGCTAATTTTGGTTTTGAATGATTTTTGGCAGTCCAGGGAAAGTTTAAAAGGTAAGAAAATATGAAGGAATTGAAGGGGAATAGTAAAAACACAATTTCATTTGCTCGCTTCGAGCTCGTGAGGTACCCAAATATCGAGCTTTTTTTTGTACCCAGCTTTTTTCAAATGCGCCAAAACTGTTTTGTGATCAATTCTCAGTTCTTCAGCTACGTCGTAACTACTGATATGTCGATCTTGCTCCACTTTATCAAAAATGGCATCCATTTTATCCGTAATAGGGCGACCAGAGCGAGGTGCATCTTTGACATCAAAATTTCCGGATTGAAAACGCTTAATTGCAAACTTGTGCTACTCTCACAGACACTGCACTAGGTCCATAAACATCGCAATTTTTTTTCGCTGCTTGCGTTGCATTTTTACCTTTTTGTAGTAAAATTTTAAAATGTATCGAATTTCTTCATTAGATTCACTCATCTTGACAGTAGGAAATACAAATGAAAATCACACATTTGCCTAATTTGAATTTGGAATTATGTTCTTTAAAATTTTAACTTTCAATGATACCAAAACCAGATAACAAATACTACAGCCAAAGAGATTTCATTACAAGTTCATACATACTATAATGCGAAAAGACTTTTTCCCCAACCTATTAAACAAAGAACAAGAAGAAAAATTAAACCAGATAGAAAATAAATTAGAGTGCGAAATTTAATATTTTTTGGAGTGGACGAAACTGAAAAAACCTACCAGGAATTGGAATCAATTATGGGAGAAATGATTAGGAAACTGGGCATAGATTTTCACAAAAATGACGTGGAAATTGTAAGAAGAGTAGTAAAATATGATAAAGCGAAAATACGGCCAGTTAATATTATAGTCACAACGTACGGAAAAAAAATTGATATTTTAAAAAATAAAAATAAACTATCACCTATATACATCAAAGAAGATTATCCACTCCATGTAATAGAAGAGGAAAGCCTTACAAGAACAACTTGTGCGAGAAAGAGAGAATGGGAAAAGAGCCTACCTAATATACGATAAATTAATCATTAAAGATCATATTAATCTAACCAATTATAACAAGAGAGTCCTTGACACAACGCCTCCTTCTCAATCAAAACTTTGTATCTTCACACCACCAGATACATGCGTAAGTCAGCCTACTGCAAAGAAAACAAAAGTAATTCCAGGTAATATCGAACAAAATGATACATACATACTTTAGTTAAATTTAAATAAACTATATTAAAAAATGTTTTGAATTATCTTAAAAAATGCGAAGAAACTTTTTCCCCAACCTTATATTAACTTGATTGATTTAATATAACTCTTAATATGTAGGTAAATTACTGCGAATATACAAGTACAAGTGTACTAATTAATTTTATTTCAATTTTACATTTAATGGAATGCATCTTAAGTGTGAAATGTGTTATGTTATTAAATTTAATAGAATAGCTGTAAATTAAGTCTTGAGCCATTGTTAATCACCCTAGAAAGTTTATTCTAAAAGTTAATATGTAGACTATTTATTTATTTATTAATTTTATCTATTGATGTAATCTAGTAGATAACAAACTGTAGTACCTAAATAGAAGCATGTTTTTTCATATCTATCACAGATCACTATTGCATGTTTGTTTAAAATTATCAAAAATAAATAGCTTAATTAAAATTTTAATGTTCTCTGTAATCGATTACGTATAATTGTATACTATGTTATTTTTCTTATTGGGAAATAAAGGCTAAATTAATATTAATTTAATTTAAGAAGACGGAGAGGTCGTCTCGTCTCAACGTCTTAAAGTTTTGAACGAGCCACAAAAAAAGGCAACTAGTTTTTGTTTAAACCTGCCCCAATAAGTATCACCACATAAAATTGGCAAAAAAACCACCCTGGGAGCAACTTCGTTAGTTTTACTGTATACTATAAACCAAAACACAACAACCCATAAAAGTAGTTTGTGGGATGTCACTCACGGTATTAGCGTGTGTGTGGTTATAATACACTCCAATATACATAATTATGTTATGCTTTGATTTTTGTTTTTTTAAGGGATCTTTTGATTGTAATAATATTAATCGTAAATTAGCAAAAAAGTCGTGTCATTAGTTTTAAGTATGTAAATACGTCATATTGATTTAATCAATTAAAGTTCAAATGTAGTGGTGTGCTGCTTTACCCAATACCTACAGCACCGATCCATTGCTGCTTTACCGACGCACTAAAACAATTGTTTCCATACTTTAAATTTTTTACAAAATTTATTATGTTATTGAATGTATTTAAATATTTAGTGATATGTTTATAATTACATATTTATTATAGGTACACCACTTGTAGCTGACTGACATCCGTACAGCACTGGGTCGCAGACGAAAACCAGCGTCGATTAGATAATATCTTCTAGTCTACATGAAACTGATTTGGGCACCCTTTTAAGACCAGCCATAAGACATATTTCCACCCTAGATTTTTTTTTATGTATATACGTGTTGTTTGTTAATTGTTTTCCATTTTTTGTATTTTGTTCGTTTATGTCGCCGTGCTGTCTGTCTCAATAAATTGTTTCTTTTCTTTTTTTTTTTTCTTTTCAACAAACGTTTCATAATGATTTGTTTCGTTTAATATATTTGTATACCGATGGGAAATGAGTTAATAGTTTACATTCATGGTGAGTGCATTATGTAGCCTATACTTAATTAGAAAGCCCTTTAAGTAGATGAATTTCTCATGCTTGTATGCTACCTTGATTACATTTTTTATGCGTAACTAGCTGTTGCCCGCGGCTTCGCCCGCGTGGATGTCGTTTTATAAATATGTTTTCCTGAACTTGCTGTAAGCCTGACGGAGCCCGAGACCTTTCCAACGAATGCAAAACGTGGATATCGGTTCGTGCGTTCTGGAGTTATAGCGTCAGGAAGGAAAACCAGACTTATTTTTATAATATAGATGAAGGTGCCAACCAAGCATGCTGTTGGACTTGGCGTAACCACCAAAATCAATTCAGGTAAAAGACCAAAGCTGGATAAAGCCTCCCCCAAAGATGCCCTATTGCATCATATGGGTGATATGCTATGTTCGCCACGCTTGGCATGTGGGTTGGCGATCGGAGTGGCGAATCATGGAAGTTTGCATATATGCCTTATTTGAAGTATTTAAAAAGATAGACCTGCAGACCTAACCCATCTACAACAACCACTACGTCCAGATGTTACATTTGTGGACTGTCACGTTTTCAAATATTAATAACTTCTATTGAATTTCGCTGCTTAATTCACTGAAACAATCTCACATAAAAACAAAATACAAAACACGTCGCTTAAATGAAAGCTAAACTTTATGTTGTTAGTTCAAAGTACATTCAAACTCAGCACAATGATCCCCAACAAAAGCCCTCCACAATGCACAATGAGGAGCGCATGAAGTAGCGTGTTTCATTAATTTGCTTATTCATCTCGTAGGTGAGGGAAAAATGAAAACTGTCGCGAATACGGTCACGTTATTGTCTAACTTGATGGAAGTGGCGTTTGATGTTTAAACTCCTTTTTTTCTGAACACCTTGTGAGGATTGTTTGCAAGTGGATTATGCAACTTTTGAGCGTATATTCAATCTGCTTTTAGGGCCTGAGTTAAAATGATTGCAGTCAAGCTTTCTTTGATTTTTTAAACGTTTAAAAAACTTAATTGTTAATAATAATACAGAAACGGTATTTATATTTCTGTGTATATGAATGTTTTTTTAAGGGTGGAAATGCCTTAGTATTCCTGAACTGTCTTGAGGAAGAGTTGGTCTGAATTTGGATGTAAAAATCTTCAACTCGCTAAGAAGTACTATATTATATAGTAGTATAGCTTATACTAGTATATATATACTAGTATAAGCTTTTTTCAAATTCAAATTCAAAAATTCATATAATCACTTGGAAATAATAGAATTTGCTTATGTCTGCAAAATACAAATATAAAATTAAAGCGAATAACAACTGATGATGATGACTTTCAGAACCGTACTGATTTTAGAGCATGATCTTCACCACATTCTTCTAGATATATATTATAAGTACTACCACAGTCTAAGGAAAACGAACGTGTTAGTACTACTACAACAAAGTACACAACAATTAATATTAATAAGAAAGAGACGATCTGCTAGTTTCGACTTCGAAGAGCGTTATCTCTGTTGCACACTGCCTACGTATACACTGACAGTCCGGTTTTGGTCAAAACTTGATCAAAATGGTCAAATAGGTGCTGTGCGAAAGAGATAACGCTCTACAGATCCGAAATAAGTCGAAGTCTCCGTCCTAGACTCGATGTGCCATATTTATTGTTGAGCATTATATTAGTCACTTAGCATAAAGATGTCTTTTGTGTTAAATAAGACTTCATATTATGATGGTGGTAAACAAGCTTTCAGTTGAACAGACATTGCAAGTAAGAAACACTGCAGCCTATAGATATTTACATAAAAAGGTAGATGTTATGCCACCTCTAAGGTCTAAGTTGTTTTAACTCTTTAGTCCAAACCTATGGCCTACTTGGCTATACTTACATTCCTCACTTACGGACGATATCACATATAAGTAATTTCGAGCACAATCCATTTTTACAATCTAGAATATTTTTGTGACTAGACTTTGAGGTATTAAAAATAAAGCGTAGACAAGACTCATGGTCTAAGTACAGTCAACCGTAAATGGCTCGAAACATAATGGTAATGGGGCGGAAAGTCCTGGAAAATGTCTACAGGCACTGAGCCGTGTTCAAATCTACCGAATAAAGGAAATGTATTTTTAAGTTGTCGCCGTCTCGTCTTACGGCTTCAGTTCGTTATGGAGGGATTATGATGACGCATTATCGCAATTATATGCCCTGTTTGAGAAATAGACATCCACTTTTCTGTTAAGGATACTAAGTTTTAAGCAAGTATGACAAGACAGTTTTTGCTTATGGCTTCACGCACTTGACAGTCAGTTATTGCCCTGATGGAGTTGTTCGCGGCTTCATTCAAGTAGTGTTTTATTATAATTAGGTACAATTTAAGTAATTTCCAAGCAGATCTCCAAACTGAAGTGGCAATGGACAGGTTTCTAAAAACGATAGGGTTTTTCAGAGAAAACATTATCTTCCATTTTTCGCGGACTGCGTAATAATGAAAAACACAGTACAACGCCTACTGAATTCAAAATATCGTTGTATAGCCAGAAACAAATGTTTTAAATCCAGAATATAATGACATCCTGAGATGAGAAACTGATAATGCGTCAAAATCTATCCTGAAATCCTTTATTTGCCACCACTCATTATGTTACCAAAATCATGACAAATGCGTGTATCCCTGTGTAAGTACATACGAGTATGTTAATTAAGTTCGGAGTAAATACACACTGTCAAACAGCAAACAGATTTAATTAATAGAGCGGGACCGTGTCTTTGAATTAACAGGATCTTGTGAGTGGTAAACATCGTTTTCGGTTCAATTTAGCGTGCACTAGATTACATACAATTGGACTTCCACTTCCAGGGTGATATCCTGTTTGATGTAGCGACCACTTGCTAATTTCTGATAGCCTTGTGCAGATTCTTCCGTTTGTTTATAAGGGTGCCCGCACAAAACTGCGATGCACCTTCAATTAATTCGTAAGTCTTGTAAATTTCAAAAACAAGAATGTCATAGTAGCATATGGTGACATGTCCATATTGTTGTCATACAAAAATTACATGAAATAAATATTTTCGACAAAAAAACCACCATCATGGAACAATACAATACTTTTGGCAAATAAATTTTTGAATCTTTGTGTGTGTGTGTGTGTGTGTGTGTGTGAGAGAGAGAGACACACAGAGAGAGAGACACACAGAGAGAGAGAGAGAGAGAGAGAGAGAGTGCGTGTGCATGTGTTGTTATATGTGTGTGCGTTTTGTTATATTACATATCTTTTGATATAGTGTAAGAAGTGCGGGCCAAACGTGGAACTTATCCTTTACACAAAACACAACATCTCTCTTTCTCCCTATCAGTAAAAAACAAAGTAAATCTGTGCTGGAATATTATCTAGAGAACCCCAAGAATATTTTCTGGTATTGAAAATATTTTTTCTCATCGAAACCAAAATATTATATCCTACCACCATTTTCACTGGTGGTAGAGTTCCAGTAGTAGAGCTCGAGGGCGTAGGCACCACCGTATTACTTAATCTAGTAAGTCAAATGATAGTGTTCGGCACTATCGTGTTCCGGTTAGATGGTAATGTATTGTCCCGTAATAACTGTCACAGAGACATAACATCTGCATTTTGACCTCTATTCTTTGTGTAAGTGTCTATAGGCTGTTCGAAGCGTACCGAATTCATCCGCTGTCCGCTCCGTAGCAAATCCGGACGTGTGTTAAATACTATTAGCTACTAAAGATACCAGGAACCCAAAACTAGATAGGATGTCTGTATACTTAAAAAGCTTGGCGGAGCAGACAGGTGGCAGACGTTACCTTTCCGGCGAGTTGCCAATAAATCAGGAGCCTGCTCCGTATTGCGGGGTCGTCCGATACGCCACTACTCGTGATTAATGTGCCAGATTTGACCGTGGTCACGATTTATTGGGAATTTTCTGTATTTTGATTCTAATTCCAAAGCTTTGTAATTAGTTTTATTAAGGAAATAATATGTATGTAATATAATCTGTAGCTAGCATAACATCAGCGCCTATAAACCAAGGACTTTAATGACGAAATCGATCGACGCTGTTGCGGCTATTGAAAAAAAAATCACTCTAAGACGATGAATGGCGATTATTAATGTCGTAGGATTCTATAGGTACTTTACAAAATGAAATCCTAGCCGCTCCAGTCCGTGTGACGTCAAGATACCATAAGTCTATATTGGGTTAATCATGAACGCTATGCAAAGCGTTTACGAAATCGATGGAGTTAGCTGCAAATAATATTCAAACTGCGTTCAGACAAATGTCACCTTTATCTGCCCGGGGTCATGGAAGCTCAAAAGTGACAAAAATTTTGGGTTGATTTAATTTAATATACGCGAGAGATATCCATAAAAAATGTTTTATTTCAATAAGTCTGGGTCGTGAAAAACTAAGAACTCGTCGACTTAAGCTTTGTTACAGTTCCAGTGTCTAGCTGTGCAAATTACAAAAAAACTTAAAAAACGCTCAAGCAGAGTACTCAATGAATGAGTTATTAGAATTTTAGTGGTGCACTATTTTAGTGGTGCACTATTTTAGTGGTGCACTATTTTAGTGGTGCACTATTTTAGTGGTGCACTATTTTAGTGGTGCACTATTTTCTCATGTAACTAAACTAAAATACATGAATTTAGTAAATTTCTGATAGATATAGCAATGCAATGAAAACGCTTTTGCGTATTCAACTCTGTTACTCCGGTATTACACATAAAGCCAAAAAAGTCTTCGATACGGATCCCAAAAAACATATTTTATGTGTAAGGAGGCAAGTCTTTCAAATAAATTGAATGCACTTCTTATATCTTCAAACTTACTTGGAAAGTTTGTTAGTTTTAAGTAGTTTGGCTTAGCTCGACATTATAAATTGTCTAGTAATAACCCCAATGAACGATTTTATTGTTTCAGGAACTCTACAATACGGACCTAATGGAGTATTCTTGTAAGATGGGTATTGAACTTAGAAATGGATATATTTTCTTGTAATATTTGAGTGGAATATAAATGATGTTATTTCGAAGGCGTTTTGGCACTAGATGATAACTTTGGAATTTAGTGTGTTCTGTCTTTTTTAGAACTTAGAGTCGAATGTTTTAGTTACTTTTAATAATTATTTTAGCATTGCATTATTATGTCGGTTGGATGGTTTCAAAGTCTATAATGAATATCTTTTTTATGATCTAAAATATCAACATGCAATCAAGCATGCAGTTTGCGTTGGGAGCGAATACTGCAGCCTATAGACATTTACACAAAACCGGAGTAACACTCTACACTCATTGTAATTATATTATAATATACATATATAATTAAATAATTTTATTACAATGAGTGTAGAAGTAAGACTATAACTTAGTTATTTACTTTTAATATATATTAAAACAATATAACCCGGTGTGCAATTTTACCCAGTTAAATTCAGATGCTTAATAAAATAATTCTAATAAGATTTCACTACTTTTCTTTAAATATAATCCCACCCTTCAGCACGGGCTATCCCTCCATAACATCTTCATGTAACTATTCCTATAATTCTGTCCTATCTGAGCAAACATTGCCTTTGTTTAAGAGTTTCTATTTACAAAATGTTTCCTTTGGCGTTTTCAAGAGATTAAACTTAAGTTGGGTAATATTTTTCAGACGCTTGAGCCCAGAACTTTTCCTTTGTCGTACTCCAAGTGAACACACAAGGGTGCACGAGTTTGTTTAGATATTGCAACTATTCAGTTAGTTTATTAATGTACAGTAACGGGACAATGCTTGTTTTGTACCTGCTCTGTTTATTTTTCGCTTGTAGTTTCAGTTGTTGAGATACACGTATATACTAATAGAACAGAGATTGTGTGCTTTATTGTTGGGAGTAAACTGTAACGTCCTTACGCTGAAAATGATCTATTTTACGCGTTCTTTTTTGTTGTTATATTATAATTAAAAAAATAATGCAATTATTCTAACATGTTTTTACTTTATATTTATGAATAAAACACGATAGATATCCGTAATAATTATCATTTATACCTCAAGGGGATGCGTTGCCAGCATCTGCATTTCGACCTCTAGTTTTAGTGTAGATGTCTATAGGCTGAGTGTAGCCTCTCTTGATCACTGCAGACACTTAAAAACACACCTTCATTACACCTTCGTTACATTAAAAAACTCTTGGGTCTCTCATGGTGGGTGGTATCTTACACATTTGCCTCTGAGTCTGTTTACACTCGGATTCAGGCATGAGACCTATTTACTAATAAAGACTATTCAAATTATATTTTAACTAGCGGCCCGCCCCGGCTTCGCCCGCGCTGCTCTGCTCCTTTTAGTCATAGCGTAATGTAAGCTATCCTATCTCTCAAGTAGGATCAAACTTCACATGGTGTGCGAATTTTATTATAATCGGTTAAGTGGTTTAGGAGTCCATTGAGGACAAACATTGTGACACGAGATTTATATATATTAAGATATTACGAGATTTTTCATTATGCAAGATAGGGTCCATATTAATACCATAAAGCAACAATATTTAAGACATATCTAGGAACTAATAATAGAAACATAATCTAACCTGATTATAGATTCAACCAAATCTGCATGAACAATTTTGCGCTTGGTTACCCATACGATCAGTAAGGACACCACTTAGTATGCAATATTGCATTAATATCCAATTGCATATAGATTGAATTTGCCAATTTTTATCATACTAAATATATTATAGGTGCCTGACGATAGGAGGCTTGTGTGTTTAGTATTATAGGAGAAGTTTGCCTTCTAAGTCCATTATTGATTGAAGAATGATTTTGTAAAGATACTTAAACAAATATTGAAGTTAGAGCTAGCACAAGAACGTAATTATAACCATATCTTTCGTTAGTTTCTTTCGTTTCTTTTTCTTAATAATAATAATAATACGAGTCTCTCCCCTTTTTGGGAGGAGGCCTGGAGCTTTTTCCACCACGCTGCTCCAATGCGGATTGGTGGAGGTGGGTGGGTTAGTGGCCAACCCACTGTCGGATGTTTTCAAACCGCCCATAAGGCCTCCGACAAGGTTTAACGACTGCTATCCATCGATAGCAACCGAGACCTACGGCTTAACGTGCCCTCCGAAGCACGGAAACGCGCATTTAATTTGCCACTAGCGGTCACCTATCACACTACCCGACTGCGCCCGTAGTGCTTAACCGAGCAGATCGCTTACGATCTACACCAGCCGCTGGGCCATGCGCGCTTCTTTTTTTTAATTTGTATGTAAATGTTGTGTGGGATTAAGAAAATAAACGTTTTTTTTTCTTTTTTTCTAATTATCGTTCACACCAAAATAATACTATAGAGCAAAAATTCACTAGATTATATTCGTAAACTTTTGGTGGATTTAGAGTTGACTCAACAAGCAACACGATTGCTCGCTCGCTCTTGCGATGATCACCAAGCGAGCGAATGTTCTCACTTTTAACAATATTTTAGTTTTTTCTGAATTCACCATTAGTGATATTTAACGTAAATATTTATAATATTTCTTAATGTAAAAAGCCCATTATAATTCTTTGACTCGGATGTAACAATATACCATTCTATGTAGTAACCTTAATCTGAGTGACAATATAATAATGACATAATGCGGTAGATACTTACTATGGAAGCGAGAGCTGGGTATGCAGGAAAGAGCATGAAAGTAAGTTGAACGCGGTCGAGATGAGATCTTTGCGCAAGATCTGCGGTGTATCACTCACCGATCGCGTTCGTAATGAAGATGTAAGAAAGAGACTTTGTGTGAATGATAGTATCGGTGTAAAAATGAAAAAAGGCATGCTCCGATGGTTCGGGCATATAGAAAGAATGTCGAATGAGCGAATGACTAAACAGATATACAATGCGAATGTGGATGGTTGCAGAGGCCCAGGAAGACCAAGGCTGACCAAATAGGTCGAGTTCTGTCTGATGGTGGGGTCAAAAGTCTTAGGAATCGGCGTGCATGTATGAAGAGAATGATGAAGGTAGACGAGGCACGAGAGGTTTGTCAGAACCGGGATGTCTGGCGCTCTACACTCTCTGCCTACCCCGTTAGGGACCTGGCGTGAAGATACATACATACTTACTATGAAACCGCTTAACTGATGTTAGATTCAAGTTTCAGAATTAAAAAACGCCGTATATATTACTGCTCTTATAAAACCGGGACTATGAAAGTAGGCATAAAGAATAGAATAATTATACTCGTAAAATACTTACAGCACAGCGATTAAACAAAATTATGATAAACGCCTATAAATACCTTTGTCCAGGTGTAATAAACAGACTGAGCGAACAAATAATTATGAACCATGTAGGTATTCGAGCCGCGGATGACACATGCTGCATTTACACCGTGACGATTCTTACCGTTGTTCAAAGAAACCATAAAAAGAAACATTAAAATTTAGTGTTGAATAAAACACAGGCAAAACAGAATAAACTAAGGTTTTTCATTCTAGGTCTGGGTTGTTTCCTTTTCTGTATTATTTTGTACGCATTCTTAATTATTAAATACATGCAATATTACATGTCCCGGAATTTCAAGTGAAGGGCATTGTAATAGGTAATCTATCTGCATATTAATAAATATACAACACAATACGTTTTTCTCTTCATCTACTGTGGATTTATCAATGACGTGTGTATTATATTGAACACTCGTATAAACGTAACTTTACGCCTGTAGGGTTCCCGAAAGTGTAGGCAGAGGTAAATGCATGCATTCAAGCAAACATTCAAACACCCCGGTTACGTTTTTGGCCCATGTAACAGGTGGCGAGCCTGTTGACATCTCTGGGCACATTACCAAACTTCAAGGTACTTAGAAATTTCCAGAAAATGGAAAAATCCCAATAGAACCAGAGATAAACGACTTTATACCATTATCTCTGATAACACCCTACCCGGGAATCGAACCCAGAACCTCAGCGTAGTAGTAGGTGGTCTGCTACCACTAAGCTGCCGAGGCAGTTTGATAAGACACTTGTATAAAATTCGTGCCATCGACTGTAAAACAATCATCTTAGAAAAAATGTGTATTGGAAATCTATAAATTCACCATAATATCAATTCCCGATTACATATACATATACAATACACTCATATTTTACAAATGATCAAACGTTGAAAACAAAAATAAGCAGTTGCAAACCCTCCATTTAATTTGAATAAATTTTTGAATTACCTCTCACTTTTAAAATAAATAAATACAACCAAATGTTACGTTACAGTGTAATAGCGTGCGTTTTTAATAAGTTTATTACCGGACCGCCACTAACGAACGGTCGGCAACTGGGACGCAAATTGACAATAAATAACAAATGGGTCCGATCCTACCCCTTTGTCTATAAATCCATTGGACGCGTTTGTTATAATTATAACACTTGATTTATAACTTTCATTTCCATTATGGAAAATTAAAAGTTGGTATATTTAATGTTTGTGCTCCTCAACTAGATGTTTTATATGAAAAAGTATTACTAAGAGCTTAATTTTATGATGACTGAGATGAACTGGATTCTCTTTCTAATTACCGGTTCATTTATACTTACAAAGAAAGATGTATCAGTAAAGTATCAGAAAATCCACTTGTAAATTCATCTTCAAGCGGAAAATTAGAGATCTATTTGAATTTACTTTCTTAGTAGTCACAAGTTTCCTTTTTCCTTAAAATGTTATGAATTGTATGTATACATCATCATATTATCTATATTATATATACCATATGTATAGTTGCTGTATGTATGTAATATTTGTTATATATCTATTTATAAACTATTTTTATTCATATTATTATTTAATCAACACTTTTTTCCTCATAATATCTGAATTTAGACCCGTTTTGCACCTACATCGTCGCTCTCTTCATAACCCAAAGGTAGACTAGGAAATAATACCTAGTGGCATTAAGTCCATCTTCGTGCATATAAAGAATAAATAAATAAATATGTCGAAGAAAAAACTGCATTCAACTTTATCCCCATTAGCTCTTTAGCAACATCTCTTGGTGGCTTTGGATTGGCAGCCAATTGACCGGTCAAACCATTCTTAAAGGGCGGTATTAAATGTAATAACGCGAACATCAGCTTCTCGCGTTAAAACTACCGCCAGTGTGTCCGCCAAATCCATCCAAGCGTGGCGAAATGGAATATGATGATATATCATATCTTTGGAAGAAGAGGCTTTTGTCCATATTTATAAACAGAGATTCCAATAATCTGTTGTTCTAGTTTCCTATTTCAGAAAACAATTATTTGTAATATAACTTGATACACATCCATGACGAATCGTTAGCCAACTGAACAAACTTCGGTTCGGTTAATGACCATTCGAAATGAATATGCACCAATTACATTGTTAGCGGCTTCTTGATTGTCACAATTAAGTCCTATTAAACACATAGTTGTTGTCTGCGGGGACGTATTAGTTCAGATAAAGCGTCTATTAAGGACATTCTCAGCGCCTACTCAATTGGTCGTTACTGATTAGGGTAGTATGGATGTGGCCGGCAATAATGATAAGGAATCCTGACCTTGTATGTGTCTCGCATATGAAAGGTCTTTGTGTTTCCGGATTCTTATTACTTGTTTTGTTAAGGCTTTGTAAATTTATCAATACTTTTTATGGTTCGGTAGCCTACAGCCTGTCCGCAGCTGAGATAGAAGGCTATTAGTGTCAACATCATTATTTCAGCCGAAAGGTGTCCGCTGCTGAACCAAAGCCTCCCCATGAGGAGAATATGCCACAATCGCCACGCTTGGCATGCGGATTGGCGATTTCAGTAGCGATAGATTTATCGCAAGACACTGCTGCCCATCTTGCGTTATTGCACTTACTATCGCCTCATTGAAATGATTTGACCGTCATTGTTCAATTGACTGCATCTAGTGGTAGAATTCTCTTCCAGTAGAAGAAAATCCTTCCGTTAGTGTGCGGTGGGTTCGTCACGTCCCGACGCCAGATGGTAATAGTAGTGTTGGTAGAGCTGGTGGTACTGGTGGTAGAGCTCCAGTAACGGAGCTCGCGGGCATAGGCACCACCGCATTACCTAATACACTTGCCGCTTAATGGTAATGTTCAGCACTATCGTCTTCCGGTCAGGTGGTAATACGGCCCTGTAATTTCCGGCACAGAGGCATAATATCTTAGGCCTTAGAAGTGGTAGTGCATCTATATTTTGACCTCTGGTCTTTGTGTGGGTGTCTATAGGCTGCAGTCATCACTTAACATCAGTCATCACTAAACAGAATGCAGCTTGTTTGCCACCTTCATTACATAAAAAGAAAACATTGAAATCTCTGATTTTACGGTTTTTACAGTATCACTTGCCATCAATGTGAACTGTTTACCTATTCAGGACACAAAAAACATGTAGATTTAGCAATTTTGTTTCTAAACAGCAGTAGACCCCACTGAAATCTTAAATCAATATATTTGTTTAAATTCTTACTAAGTCACATCCAGTAAAAGACACAAGAAAATGTATTGTTATTGAGACCAATGCGATGCCCCGCAAGCTTCCCCACGATCGATTAATGGATTATATCACTTAAGTGGACAATTAATATCGCTTTGTGGCCCTTCCTTATCGAATTACAGGTGATGATAGAGTGGATGTCTGTTAACTATACAAGAGGAACATGAGACGGTTGGAAGTAAAGAGAAATGTTTTTTATGTGATGGTGGTGGCAGAGGCTTGCAGTTCATGGATCACAACAACCAGAGGTCAAAGTGCAGATGCGTTGCCACTCCTGAGGACTAAGATCTTTTGCCTCTGTGATAGTTATTATGGGGTCATCCATTACCATCTTAGCGGAACACGATAGCACAGTACAAATATGAACAGTATGGAAACGAACAAGACGTTGAAACGGCACAGTCACACAAACATGCCCATCAACAAGGCCCCTAAGCGGTTCTCGCGGTGCTGCAGTAGTGAGACGCACGCTACTCGAGCGTCGATGCGCGTGTTTGTGTATGTGTGCCGTTTCAAACGTTTTCTACATACTTTCCATACTGTTTACATTTATACTGTGACGATAGTGCTGAACACTACCATTTGGCAGCAGATAGATTAGGAAATGTGATGATGCCTACGCCCTCAGAGCTCCATCACATCATCTACTACCAGTAAAACTGTCTACGGGGATTAACGATATTTGAAGTTATTATTGCAGTTAAAGGTCTACCTCAACAGCCGTCGGTTCTTCGAGCTATGTACCCTCTCTACTGCCACTTAGTTTCTCTATACAGTGGGCTTTGTCAGCTAATATGGTTATCATGTGAATATCCTCATTTCTAATTGGATCTTGCAGGGAAACGAGCATAACTCTCTCCAATACTCTCTGAGTGTTCTGAATATCACTATATTGAGAACACTTTCTTCCTCCATATGCCTATGCCTCTATGCCATGTAATACCATGAGCCAGTCAACATATACCCGACGCATAATATTGTTGATGTGATTAAGTATGATATCATACCCTGATAGTAGGAAGGTGGAGTTCCAGTGTAGGAGCTCGAGGGCGTAGGCACCACCGCATTACCTAATTTATCTGCCGCTAAATGGTAGTGTTCAGCACTATCGTGTTCCGGTTGGATGGTAATGTATCGCGCCATAATAACTATCACAGAGACAGAACACCTAAGGTCGCAGGGGTGGTAACGCTTTTGCATTTTGACGTCTGGTTTTAGTATAGATGATCTGCATTTTGACCTCTGGTCATTGTGTGGGCGTCTATACGTTGCAGTCATCACTTAACATCAATGTGAACTGCATTCTTTACTTTCTATACTTTTATTAAATAAAAAAATATTAATAAATAAAAGGCACAAGGTAGAACAGTTCTGCTTTCATATTATTTTGGGCACCTAAGGAACATAAACGGATGTTTTAAATATTTTTTTTATTATCTCTCCAGATTTAGTACAATAGTTAGGTTAGCATTGTATTTTTAAGTGAACAATTTAAAAAAATGATTAGGTAAACAAATTCGAGCTCCGAAACTGGTATTCCACCACCGGTACATTATAAAAGGTCAATCTATATTATAAAAATAAGTCGGGTTTTCCTTCCTGACGCTATAACTCCAGAACGCACTAACCGATTTCCACGGTTTTGCATTCGTTGGAAAGGTCTCGGGCTCCGTGAGGTTTATAGCAAAGAAAATTAAAAAAAAACGCGGGCGAAGCCGCGGGTAACAGCTACTTTCTAATAAAATCTTAGTGATATTAACAAGTCCTTTAGTGTATTACCAACCATTCCTTTTTCGTATTCATATTAGTGACCTCTATTAATATCAATTTCTTAAAAAACTGAAAAACGACTTCACTACGGTACTGTCCATACTTCAACGTGTGCATTATTTACAGTTTCTGCATTAAGCATTCATGCATAGTTCCCACGCATCAGTTGGTGCGCTATAAGCCGCTCGCCTAAGTCTGGATGAAGATTAAACTTATACAAGAGAAATATTTCCAGACGTCGACTCGACAAAGTTTTGTCTTTGTCATGTAAGAAAGTAAGAACAAGATCGTTTGTCTTTGGAGGCTGTAAGCTTCGCCTTTTGCATTTAAGCCATGGATTTAAATTAGAGGATGCGCTATTTAAATTATAAGAAAGCAGCTGATGCTCGGAGCTTGGCGTGGGTTTCTGTTTGAGAGGCTATTACAGTTTTCTCATGGAAATTGTGGGCAGAGAGGCTTGGACAATTTGAAGATGACTTTAGGCATTGCAGGGTAATTTTACTGGTGGTAAAATTCCAGTATAGAGACTTGAGGGCGTAGGCACCAAGCTCCGTGCACAGGCACACAACACCTGTTGCCAAGTGGTAGTGTTCGGCGCTATCGGGATCCGGCTAGATGGTAATAGATAGTCCCTCGAAATAAAACTAGTTTTCGGATTTATATCGCGTATATTAAATTAAATGATTATTTAAAATCGAACCCGACGTTTCGGTCGCTTTTCAGCTTTCGTGGTCTCGGCCAGACTGAGGTGGCATTTGTCTGACAGCAGTTTGAGCTTTGAAACTAGTTTTATTTCAATGAGTGTAGCTCGCGAAAACCTAAGAACATACTTAGATAGACCCTAACAGCTAAGGTATCAGGGGTGGCAACGAATCTACATTGTGATCCTTGATTTCCATGTAAGTAGATGTTTATAGACTGCAGTCATCACTTTACATCTATATGAACTGTTTTCGACCTTCATGATATAAAAAGATATTACATTACATTAAAAGAACTACAAAAATTGGGATTTAAGCAAGTTAATGTTGGTTGCTCGATTTCGATCGAAAAGTTTTCTTTCCATTTTCCTTTAAATCTTCACATGTCTTATTGCAAAAAATAAAATAACACAAAAATAACACATAACTGATTGCAAAACTGTTATTTGTGGTTGTGAAATTAAAAGTGTGCAATACCAGCGTATTGTTCCAACAACGTTAAGCGCATCTACAAACAAAATCATTCGTTATAGAGCAATAAATATTTGTGTGAATTTAAAAGCGGATACTGGATTAAGCGGTAATGAATCTGTTGTTCGGTCTGGATTAACTTTAAATTGATCCTTTGTTCGATTCGAATAAGGGCTCAATTAGGCCATGAATGTTCAGTTGTAGTTTAATTGAACTAGACCGATGCTTTTTAATTTGTTATTTTAATAATTTTGGGGAATGTTTGGAATTGTATGTCTACTTGTCTGTTCTATCTACAAAACGTTTACGAATTCAAAAGTAAGTAAAATGTTCATGGACCTAGAATATTTTAATTTCACGTAACATTATAAAGCTTTTTAAAATTATGCCAAATATAAAAGCAATACTGTCTTTAATAGCTTCGAACTCGACAAACTCAAAATAGGATTGAGAATATAAAGAATTCGAATACTGGGGTAAACAATTCTTTTATCGCACAGAAGATTTCATGGGCCAATGTTCTCTTTGAGATTGTTTAGGGGTGTCACTTAAGACAAACAGATATTTCCTGTTGATATTGTAATGACAATTTCGTATTTCCGGTTAAGCTCCAGTAGCAGAGAGTAATTGCGAAGGCACTCGATGGAATAAGTTCAGTATGCAGCAGTATATATTGCACATCGACCTTGATACTTTGGATAATGTCGAGCACTGTACAGCATTATCTCTTTCGCACACAATTTATGTGACGTTTATGGGTCAATTTGTTCAAATTTTGACCAATACGGACTTGCTGCTGCACTTGCCAATGTATGACAGGTGCAGCAGAGATAACGCTCTACGAACTCAAAACTAGCCGATTGTCTCTTTCCTAAGCTTGATGTGGAATATTACTTGACGTGTACTGTATAAGTTATCGTCCATGATTAGCAATTGATCATTTTTCAGAGAACTCCAATGTCAGAGCATGCACCACCGCATTACCTAATTTATCTGCCGTCAAACGATAGTAGATCAGCACTTTTGTGTTCTGGTTAGATGGTCATGTATCGCCCCATAATAACTATCACAGAGACATAACAACTTAGGTTTCAGGGGCAGCAACGCATCTGTATTTTGACCTCTGGTTTTTGTGTAGATGACTATAATCTGCAGTCTGTCAGCACTTAACATCAATGTGAGCTGCATGCTTGTTTGCCACCTTCCTTACACATAGGCCTACGCCCTCCTGCACTGGAACTCTACCATCAGTTAAATCTACTAAAATCTTTATTCAGTAACCTAGTGTCAACTTCGGGAGTTAATAATAAAATATCACAAGAATCCTTTGCGATAACCCTGCATGTATCTATGTGAAAGAAATTATACGAAAACGAGCAACAGGCGTATTTCGAAACAAATCTAGTCCGAGGCCTAACTAAAAGGAATATTTTTGTAAATCTTGGCGTTGTTCAAATTCTCAGGCTCTTGTTTGTGTACGATATTCATTCCTTATTTATTCATGGTACATATTTTCTGGTACAATTTATTCGATTGAGCCAGTTTAAAATTTCGTTATTTATCGCTCAATTAGATGTTACAAATTAAATATCATGTGATAATATTATTGTATTCACTATTGCATTATCTAAGATTCTGTAAGCTGTTTACACTTACCTAACACTATGCTCTTACGCTATCGAAAATTATAGTCATATACTTACACTATATTTGTGACTACATTGAGTTCATTATTAAGTTCAAAGTTACGTTGATTAATAATAACTAACCAATCTGTATCCCTTATAATTATCATCAATGCGTTCAGACATGATCCTATATTAGTGGCATAATGGCTCGGGATTCCTGCCGCACTTACAAGTGCTCTACAACTAATCCACTAAACTAATCCACTTAACTTCGATGGCTTTCACCAACAGACGTGTGTTGGTTTAGAATTATAATTACCATCTGTATATGGTGTCTGTTTTGTATATTTAAGTAAGAAAATGTTACGGTTACTAAAGAGTTGGTCCATATTTTAAGATTTCACATTGTTGAAAATCCTGGGTTGATGGACATGACAGAGGAAAGGCCGATGAATTATCAAGTGTATCTGGAGCCAAATGGGAGTTCGCTGCATTGTTTTGGTCGGTTTCATTGTAAAAGTCGTGGTGGTGTGATAACATATTTTTAAATCATTAAGAACTCTGCCCACTACACCGTATCATACCATGACCGAGGTAGGACCATATCAAGTGCAGAAACTAATACGATACCTACGGAATACTATTCCTACTAGAACGGATCAACAGCGTATCATACCTATATGCGTTACACCGTAACGTAAACTGCTGGATTTTAAGCCTTCGCCAAAGATTACCACCACGAACAGTCAGGGCCGTTCGTATCCAGCAACTGCTTGTGAGCTTCATTAGGTCGTCGGTCTGCCTCGTGGGGAGCTTGCCCCTTTTTTGTCTTCAAAAACTCTTTTGTTTTCCATAAAATAAATGCACAAACAGCATTGTAATATGTTGTAAATAATAATTTGAAGAAAGGAACTTAACGCTTATAACGCCCTAAGCGGTAAGCGAGCATTCATAATAATAATATATATTAAAATTTCTGTTCACATAAAAAGATACTAGGTAAAAAAAATCCTAAAGTATTGAACGAGCCGCCATATTTCAATCAAACCAAACCGTAAAATAATGTAGGTGAAATAAACAAGATAACCACTTCCAATTAATTCCAATATCAACCACACAGAAAATCATAAAGTTATTTCAAAAATGTCACCAAAGGCTCTTGAACCAGCGGTTTGAATCAAAGCATACCGTTACACGTTACAGGGGTTAAAATTAATACGATATGCTTAAAATCACAAGTATGCATAATATTTCGTTAGAATTGCTTGTTGATTGTTTTCTAAACCATCTATGGGCAGTATTATATTAATTTTAACCTGACCGGCAGACCCAACAGACTTACTGTGTTCTGTACAAAGGTGTTAATTCCAAACTTTTAATACGTTTCTCAAATAACTAGCAACCGTTACAACAATGTGAACCGCTTTGATGAAGAATGTCAAAAAATATTAGTCGTTGACCAAATTTGAAATTTAAACCATTCTCAAATCCCTAAAAAATCTCCTATATCGGTCCAGTCGTTTAGAAAGATTTCGGACATATACAGGGACATAATAATTACATAAACATGTTTTTACGAAAGACTATTCTTCATTTTTAACCGACTTCGAAAAAAGGAGGAGGTTCTCAATTCGTCCGAATCTTTTTTTTTTTATTTATTATCCCCGATAATTCGTGCCTCCCAGTTGGTCCCATTGTAACCATGTCAATATGTGATGATGGGATCCTGGAGAAATCGAGGGAACTCTTCAAATTTCATAGCACACTTGCAAGATTTTCGATATTTTTTATAATAATTATGTTCCGTGCCTTGTGGCCGTATACCTCACAGATGGGCCCATTGTCACCATGATAAGATGTGATGATGGGATCCTGGAGAAATCGAGGAAACTCTTCAAATTTCATAGCACACTTGAAAGATTTCGATATTTTTTTATATAATAACATTGTTCCGTGTGTTTGCTTTCGGAAGTCACAATTTGATGAAGTGGGACTGATGATGAAGACTATATATGGTACCTTCTTAGTTGAAATACCTACTTTTACTGTAATAATACTAATAATAGTTACTCGTTTGTTTAAAACATTGTTATTATAAACCGCGATTGTTCGAAATCGCCTGTACCAATTTGGACATGTTTTTGTTTGAAGGGGTATACCTCACACATTGTCACCATGTCAAGATGTGATTATGGGATCCTGGAGAAATCGAGGGAACTACTCGAACTTGAAAAGAGATGATGATGGAGGTGATGATGGTGGAGGTGATGATGTTGATAGATGTGCTAATGATGAGAGGTGATAATGACCGTGGTGATGATGATGGTGGTGATGATGGAGATGATGATCGTGGTGATGATGGTGATGACGGTGGAGGTGATGATGATGGAGGTGAAAATGATAGAGGTGATGATGAAGATGATTATGATGGAGGGGATGATGATGGAGGAGATGATGATCAAGGTGATGGTGATGATGGGGATCATGATGATGTAGGTGATAATGATGAAGGTGATGATGTAGGTGATGATGATGGAGGTGATGATGATGGAGGTGACGATGATTGAGGTGATGATGATTAAGGTGATGATGAAAATATCACTACACTTTAAATTAGCCTTTTGCTTGACTGCCTAAAAACCAGCTACTGTAATAGATAGTTTTCGAAACTGCTATTAGAGTTCAATAGCGGTTAATCGTTGCCGTTCCAGAAAAGCCGCTATTATACACATCTAGAACTGATGATAAAGACTATAGATCGTACATTCGTAGTTTAAATACCTACCTACTTTTACTGTAATACTTAATATTAATAATTGTTAGACTACTAAAAAGCAAAAAATAAATTATTTAAAGACTAAAAAAACCGCCTTCAAAAAAAAATCAAAACTGAATAGATAAAAAAAACACTAAAAAGCGAAAAATAAACTCAATTACTTTAATATGGGCTACGTTTCTACCTACTCATAGGTTTGAAGTCAGTGCCAAGCCAATAGTGCGGCCCGCGCGTTAGTGGTGTTGCAGTACCTACTATGTTAAGTTATCAAATACGGCTATTTGAAGCGCACTATTGCCTTGGCACCGACTTCAAACCTATGAGTAGGTAGGAACGTAGCCTATATTAAAGTAATTGAGTTTATTTTTCGCTTTTTAGTGTTTTTGTCTATTCAGTTTTGATTTTTTTTAACTTAAAGGATCAATATACGAGTATATAATGATATCAATTCTATTAAATAGAAAAACAACGAAACTTATTCTTTTCTTTACATATATATTAACCTTTAAGATAAAAAAAATATTTAAAAAAACCTATGTTCACGCCTGTAATCCCCAAGGGATAGTCAGAGGTAAATGCACGCATTCCACCATACATGCAAACACCCACGATTCGCCGGTTGCGTTTTGGCACATATAACAAGTGGCGAGCCTATCGACATCTCCGGGCACATTACCAAACTTCGAAGGAAATTTCCAAGGAAACATGTATTTGAAAATCTTTACAAAATTCTACATTTTCGCAACAGTAAGGCGTGACTTGTCTTTCTTCTGTAACATTATTATAAATTGCCTTTTGATTGTATGTATAACCCCGTAAAAATTTTCACAGAGACATAAGGTCTTAGGGGTGGCAATTCATCTACATTTTTATATTTGGTTTTTGTATATACATATGTCTATAGTCTACAGTCACCACTTAACATCAATGAGTGCTGCATTATTATTTGCCACCTTGATTAAATAAACAAATAGTTAATTTTGTGTTCTCGTTCTCAGAAATAGATAATGCTGAATGACCACAACGTATTGGTGTTGTGATCAGTTTGATTATTTAAGTAATTGAGAAATGGGCATATTGCGATGCGCTATGCTCACTTCTCATCATCATTTTTCCTGCATTCGTATTGTAAATAAGAGCATGAACATGCATTTGTATTGTGAATAAAAGACACAAACTGTCAGTATTAATGTGCGAAATAAGTTAATTTTAGTATGTGTAACAAACAATCACACTACCAATCAACGTGCTGCGATATGACCGCAGTATAACTTCGGCTGAGCAAACGTTGCAGGCTAATTTAATACGTGGTCATGCTGCAATGAACTATTCGCAACACTTCGTTAGTTCGTGTTCAATGTTTATAGTGTGCAATAGTTCAATGTTGCATTGTTTTCAAGTGGACTGGGGCTTTTCTCGTCGTCAAATGAAAGATGAATTGATGATGACTATATTATCCATAGTAAGTAAATGAATTTCATTACTATAATTAACGGCGCTGAAGCAAAATTACGTCAGGCCTCAAAAGTAATGACACATCTTTATCGAGATCTCCAGATTTAGTTCTGATATCGATAAGTATAAAGTTAAATTCAGACGTTTGCTTATGTCTAAAGATTTATCCAGCTTTATTCATTACAATAACACTACCAATCAACGTGCTACGATATGACCACAGTATAACTTCGACGGAGCGTACGTAACAGGCTAATTTAATGCGTGGTCATGCAGCAATGAACTGGTCGCAAAGCTTCGTTAGTTTGTGTTCAATGTTTATAGTGTGCAATAGTTCAACGTTGCATTGTTTTCTCTTTTGTTTTCAAATGGACTGGGGCTTTTCTCTCTGTCTAATGAACGCCCTGCAATAAATTTTTGTTAGATAAATAAAAAGAATCGTTGTTATCTCACGTGTCGTAGCAGACAACGTGGGATAGGAAAACAGGGTTTTAGATATTGTAGTTATGATGGTGATAATAATTTCCTAAGTTAATATACTTACATCAATTGGTTCATGTAATGACCGGTGCGGAGGGTAAATCTTGCCAGGGTTCAGCAATGGCGAAACCCCTCTGACAATACCTCTGGTTTTTGTGTCAATGTTGATAAGTTGCAGTATTTCACTTATCATCTATGTTAACTGCATGCTCATTTGTCACTTCATGACTTGAAAATGGATTTGGAACCTCCGCAATAATAATATATTCATTGTTTACATAGATATTATTCCTGGCCATGATAAATCGCAAAATCCTCAATACTTGTTTGGGTACTTGCCAGGAGAAGTATTTCGGGCAATAATAGTTTACTGTTCGCTTTGCAGTTTATATACCTATTCTAAGATAACTTGAGACGCAGAGTTGCTGCAATTTCACACCGATATAACGTTATAACGATTAAAATATATACTTAGCTAAACTAAATCATTCTACAACATTTTTTAGATATAATAATGATTAGGAAAAATAAGAAATGTTGGCTCATTTAACGTATTCAAGAAACGGCTTGCTGAAATCAGATACTTATTGATTTGTTGTTTAATGTGTGCCCAGTGAACATGTGAATTGATGTGTTTTAGAGCCTAGGTAGCTTATGTATGTTTATATATTATATATTCGAGTAACGTTTATACATTTTTATTCTTATCTGTACTACATCAAATTTTAACCCACAGATTTTTTCTTTTTTCTTTCTTGTTCATTTACACGAATATTCGAAAAACGCCGGGCGGTCACTTATTCTTGGGACATATTGTACACTTAACATTTAGTATACAAATGTTTATGTTTGTTTATAATCTGCAATTGCTGAACCTACACTACTAGAATATTATTAATAGCTTCAGCCATTTTGTATTGTAAACGACTTTCTAAAGTATGATGTAACTCGACCATAAAAGCGTTAGCGTAGTTATAGATATAGAATGAATTTAACACTGAATTTCACATTGCAATTTGGTGTGAGATCACATTCATAGACGAGAAATTATTTTCACTGTTTTCTTAATGGTTACAATGTTTGCAAGATTTTCAATCTTATTCATGCTGGGTAAGGTATGAAATAGGTTGTATTTTTTCAAATTTAGGGGGACCCATTTCTTGCTACAATGGCGATTGATTTGAGAATAATGTTCCATGACTGGCAGTTTGAAAAATACTATACTTGGAACTGAAAGACATCGAAAACAGGTTCTACTTTTCGATTTGTATTTCAATAGTTCATGAAGACTTACAATTCGAATCAATATTATCCTTATAAGTATCAAGATAAATGTCTTTTGTTAGAAGTTTTTCTTGTTTAATGAAATAAAAGTGGCAAACAAGCTTGCAGTTCAAATCGATGTTAAGTGATGACTGCAGCCTATAGACACCCACACAAAGACTTAGGTCAAAATGCAGATGCGTTATCACTCCTGAGGCCTAAGGTGTTTTGCCTCTGTGCCGGAAATTACAGGGCCGTACATTACCACCTGACCGGAACACGATAGTGCTGAACCATTAGCGGCAAGTATATTAGGTAATTGATGGTAATAATCTCGCAGGACACCGTTGTATATTTTGCGTTATTGCATTTACTACTGCCCTTTTGGAATGACCCTTGAGAACGCCGTTGTTCAATTGACCGACTGCACTAGTGGAAGAATTCGGTTTGTCACGTTTTGATCCCGAAATTATTTTTATATATTTTAAGAGTAATAAGTACGAGTATTTGGTTGTCGACCAATTGAGAAACGGAACCCTATTGCGCACGATTTTTATACACACAGTCATACAAAAGTTAACATAGTCAAAATTATATTTTCCCCAACATTGTTACAACATGTTATATGCAAAGAACAAATAGGTAGATGAAACATTCTTTATTTCAAAGAGTAACCCGTGCATGGCAATTTCACAAAGAAGGTCCGCTTCTTACGCTTCAGGCAGTGCAATCGTCGTTACCTAACCAGAGTTATTCGATCAAGTAAAATAACCCTTCCGAGTGGAGTTTGTATTTAATTGTACATTTCATATCAATTTTAAACGATTTCGATGTTATTAGAAATGTATTTCGAAACCCTTTTTGTATGCACAATAATGTAACTTTTTTTTTATTCAAGGGTAACCTCTGCAGCGAGTTAGAAGGTGTTAACCATTTCGGTTTTGAAAATGTAATTCGACTAAAAGGTAATATGACAACGATATGCATTACCTCATGGATCAGTTACCCTATCGAAAGTTTTTAGTCTTAAGTCTTATCAGTGTTACCAGCTAGAGCGGGCCACTAGTATAGGTGAGGAGAATAAGAAATCATCTCAAGCTAGTCTGACTGCGCCTGCACTGATTTTAAAATACATAAGCTCAGACATTTTATCGTTTTCAGAATTATTCTTTCTATCACGCTTGTTTCGTGTTAGTTGCAAGGGACAAAGAGACGAGACAATCTTTATTTAAAAGTGTAACCCGTGCAAGGCAACTTCACGTAGAGCAGTGATTCCCAAAGTGGTCTATATCGACCACTGGGGGTCTATGACAAACGAAAAGGGGTCGGCGTCAGCGAAAAAAAATTTGGGGGTCCATGAAATGAAAATAATACTTTGGGAATCATTGGTATGATGTAAGTAAATTGGTACTATCAGTCTATGTGTTGAGATCCATTATCGTGGACCCCCATCCACGATAATGGATCTCAACACATAGACTGATAGTACCAATTTACTTACATCATACCAATGATTCCCAAAGTAGTCCATGGTAGACTCGATGGGGGTCTACGTATGTGTGAATAAAAATTGGAAATATGGGAATGTGATATAAATGTAGCAAGGACGGGGGTCCACAGAAGCCAGAAAAAAATTGTAAAGGGTCTACAAGAAAAAATAGTTTGGGAACCTCTGACGTAGAGGGTTCGTTTTCTACGCCTCAGGCTGTGCAATCGTCGTTACCTGGCCAGAATTATTCGATCAAGTAAAATAACCCTTGCGAAAGGGGTTTGTACTTAATTAATTGTAAGCAATTTATTCAGTGTTATAGAAATTGAACGAAGGTTCTACCTTTTTTCCTATTTACAATAATGTAACAATTTTCTTAAAACTAGTTGTGCTCGCGAATTTAGTAACCATATTATTACGGTCGAATATTCAAACGTCACTCAATTTTAAGCAACCCCCAAATGTGCGCTATCACTATCGTTTGAAGGTGTTTTATAAAGGCAGAAGACTTTTAAGTCTCTCTTAGATTTAAGTGACGTTTGAGTATTTGGCCGTAAGCGTTGTAAAAGAAGAGTGTGTGTACTTATGTACGCACGAAAGAAGTTATTCTTTTTTAGCGTAACAATCCCATATACCCGAAATACAACAAAACGACATAAAAGTTTAGCAACTGACTTCAGACTGTTCCTTTTATCTGTTTAGCAACTAACTTCAGACTGCTGCTATCTATCGGTGTGAGCGCTCATCGTAAAAATTAACTCTCATCGTTTTTCCCAATCCCGCGAAAAGAAGTACTCAAAAGCTACAATCTGTTCTCAGATCTATCGAATATCCGCAAATCATACCTACTAATAGGTATTTTAAGTTTCCGTGGTGAATTGTAGAAAATTAGATTTACGGGTCGGTCACGATTTTTTCGTTGGTGATCTTGGACAAAACAACTTTCTAATCAATCAATTTACAATAATGGTTCAATATAATAAGTGTGACCTGTAAATTTTTGTTCGGACAACACCATTGAGAGTTTTCTAGATATAGATTAGGTAATGCGGTGATGCCTGATCCCTGGAGCAGGAACTTCTTAGTGTACTTAGGGAATAAAAGGCTACGGTCTTAGATACATTATGAACTCATCAATATTTTATTGATAAGCTGACCCGGCCAGCTTCGTATTGCCTCAGAATGAAATAATTTGTCAAAGGTCTGATAGATACGGACTATTTGTATGGGCAAATGAAATTGTGGTTTTTACTGATTCCTTTCAATTTCTTCAAATTTTCTTGCGTTTTAAACCTTCCCTGGACTTTCAAAAATCATTCAAAAGCAAAATTAGCGAAATCGGTCTCGCCGTTGTCGAGTTTTAGCGAGACTAACGAACAGCAATTGATTTATAATATATATATAATTATAGATATCTAATAAATATATCATACGAGTTTACGTGTTCAATGGATAAACCTATTGTATTGTCTTTTTATCTCCTATTAAATACCTTACAGGATTTTTTATCTGAAGGAAAACTTTGAGTGATCTTTTTAATAAACTTGATAATGAATCTCATTTGAACGTCTCATAAAATAAAGCGTGGATCTGATATGATCGGGTCGGTTTTACTAAGTTAAGAAATCATATTCACTTTATGTATGAATAAAAACTATCGTAATATCATCAGAGCATTACAGTGTTTTTATGGAAAACACTTCTAGAAAGATCGACCTTATATTAGAGCCATTTTTTATGACACATTACTTTTATATTATACTTTGTTTATAACACGATGAATCACAGCGATCCGAGAGCATAGTATACTTTTAGATTTCTTAACGCAATGATATTTTGAAGTGCTGATCAGAATACTTTAAAACATTTTTTTATATCTATAACAACTTCAAGTAAGTAATCAATTTCGTTAATTTCCGATATTTATATTATTTTAGTGAAAGAAAAAAAATGTAATTAATTTAATTAATAGTAGAGATTTTACTCTGTACTTTTAAATTTTTTACCTCATTTTGGTGATGTGTGTTAATGAGTCAAGGGGATTTTATTTACAGTACGAATCAGGTGATTTCTCTCTTTATAAATTAAACGTTATTTACCTTCTATATAATTATTTACAATTTTAAGATTCAGTTCAAGAGTTTAATAAAATATTGTAATAAATACAGCGAATGACTTAACAATCCACGCTTCAACTGTATCTCATTCAACCTTTATAACTTTTCGTTTTTGTTCGGTGACACTTTTTAATAAAATTTTAATAAATTATGCAGCAGTCTTCCTCTTGAGTGACGTAGTGTCTTCAAGATAATGTAGCCTGTTCCTATTTTTTTTTCTGTTTTCTCTCTGGGATATAACTGAGACGATAGTTCGCTGAGCCAAGATTTCATTAAACATTGTTACATTGTTTTTCTTTACTTAATATTCGTTTGACGCAATATTATCTAGTAAATTATGATCTTAATAAGCGGTAGTGCGATATTCGAGCTGCTGGCACCTTGTAACTTGTTGTTGTGTTTTTTTTTTTAACATTGGTCATTCATTAAACAATACAGTAACTAAATAAAAGACGTAGAATTTCTAGAATCATAATATCATGAATAAAACTCTTAATAGTGTACGTAATGCCTTATATTTCTGGATATATTATCATATCATTCACTCACATATATTATTTTATTTGTTAAAGTTACGGTATAACCTTGACATAATATTTGTTTACAAAATATTACTAGATAATCAATTGGTATTTTCTCAGTAGAAGTATATTTTTATAAATATAGATTATTCTGTGAAAAAAAAACCTAATGATAAGATATAAGTCTCTTTTTTACTCGTTTAATTACAAACAGTTATAAAATTAAAAAAATATATATTCCAATGATAAAACAGTTAGATACAAACTACAATAGTATTATTACATATTTTTTGCTACAATTTTCAGTCCGGTTTATTAAAACTACTTCTTATAAAAAATTTACACTTTAAACATACATTACTTCAAATAAATGCTAAGTTATCAAACGTATACTTTTTAGCTCAGTCTGATATCATTTTACTTAAACATCTAGAAATTTATTGAGAATATAAGAGTATTGGAAATATTATCCTTAAATCAGTTTGGTTTAAGCCTCCAAAACGACTGTCAAACCTAAACAGTACCTACACATTGATCCTTAAAGACAACAACGTCTATTAGGGTCATAGCTCACTAGAGTCACCCGGCAACCGACCAGCGCCCGACCGCCTCGATCGGTCTACATCTCATTACATCAACTCCGCTCCGTATCGACACCGGATCGCCTCTAACTCAAGCCGTCAACGCACGGACGGCGCGCGATCCACGCGCCGACGGCGAGTGGACCACTCGGTGACCACTAGCTTGTCTTGCGTTGACTTCGCATTGCCAACGCGCTGTTCCCAAGTGGACCCCGATCTGTCTGCGAGTGGTTCACAAGTAACATCAAATCGTTCACCCGCTGACAACGAGTGGTCGCCGTAAAACGAGGTGGTGCTGGTCGGTGGCTGTAGTAAGTTATGATCCTTATTCTTTTTAATTTCATAATTTATTACTTCTAAAGAATAAACCGGAGTTGTGATAAATCCATCCATAATGAGGTCCAACGTCCGTGTATACTACATATAATCTTGGATCGCATTCCGTTTGACCTTTAAATACACCGCATTTCGAAAGAATTCCTCTCAAAAACCAACTTATTTTATGATCGCTTTGCACGCTGGCGACCACCAATCCACCACCACTGTCACCGTTCCTCGGATTTATACCTGGAAGTAAATAAGAAGAACTTTATAATACAAATCGATAGGTAGTATTTTTTGCCTAGCCTAGTGGTAGCAGGCCACTACTACTACACTGAGGTCTGGGTTCGATTTCCGGGTATTACAGGGGGTTATAAGAGATAATGGTGCATAGTCCTTTACCTTTGGTTTTATTGGGATTTTTCCATTTTATGGAAATTTCTTACACATCACATTTACTGGTGGTAGAGCTCCAGTGACGAAGCTCGCGGGCGTAGGCACCACCGCATTACCTTATATACTTGCCGCTAAATGGTAGCGTTCAGCACTATCGTGTTCCAGTCAGGTGGTAATGTACGGCCCTGTAATTTCCGGCACAGAAGCATAACACCTTCAGCCTCAGGAGTAGCAACGCATCTGCATTTTGACCTTAGTCTTTGTGTGGGTGTCTATAGGCTGTAGTTATTACTTTACATCAATGTGAACAGCATGCTTGGTTGCCACTTCCAGGACATAAAAAAATATACTTTTTTTTTTTTTATGTAATAAAAGTGGCAAACAAGCATGCAGTTCACATTGATGTTAAGTGATGACTGCAGCCTATAGACACCCACACAAAGACTAAAGGTCAAAATACAGATGCATTACCACTTCTAAGGCCTAAGGTATTATGCCTCTGTGCCGGAAATTACAGGGCCGTATTACCACCTGACCGGAACACGATAGTGCTGAACATTACCATTAAGGGGCAAGTGTATTAGGTAATGCGGTGGTGCCTATGCCCGCGAGCTCCGTCACTGGAGCTCTACCACCAGTAAGAACTATATACTCGTATCTATGCCAAATTTCAAATCAATCGGCCCACTATATAAGGAGCAAATGACTGTGACAGAAGGACAGACAGACAGACGCTTAAACAGACAGAAACACATAGTCAGTCAGACCGGCGTATGAGTGATCTTATTAGGGTTCTCCGTCTTTCCTTTTGAGATACGGAACTCTCAAAAGAGAACTTGAACTTTTATCTTCATTGATAATAAACGATCAAGTTACTATACAATTCCGTGCAGGGTAGCCTTCATTCTAATATTAAATATCTCTTACTTACAATACAAACTCTATGGACTTTTGGAAGTTAAGTTATAAATCTTTATTTATAACTTAACTTACACATCTTTTTTTTAATGTATTGGAAGTGGCAAGCAAGCATGCAGTTCATATTGATGTTAAGTGATGACTGCAGCCTATAGATAACCACACAAAGACCAATCAAAATGCAGATGCGTTACCACTCCCTAGGCCTTAGGTGTTATGCCTCTGTGCCAAAAATTACAAGGCCGTACATTACCGCCTGACCGCAACACAATAGTGCTGAACACTACCATTTAGCGACAAGTATATCAGGTAATGCGGTGGTGCCTACGCCCGCGAGCTCCGTCACGAGAGCTCTACCACCAGTAAAATATTAATACCACTAGTTAAATTTGTAACTTAACTAACAAATCTGTATTTATAACTTACAAAAATCCATATAGTTTGTAAGTAAGAGATAGTATTAGAATCAAGGCTACTCTGCACGGAATTGTATAGTAACTTGATCGTTTATTATCAATGCCAAGACAAAATATCAGCAATTTCCTCTTGATCCCGAGATCGTGTTTGCAGCATTCCAATAACACATTCCAGTCCTTTCAGCGATGCTTCGAGATATGTACTGCGTTGGAATAATGCTCATAATATGTGCTACAACTTTGCAAACATGATCATTGTTTTTGTACTAATTTTGGCGTTCGTTGATATAAAATAAAGCTATTTGAACGCATATATCGTGCGGATATTAAACTAAAATGATTTTAAATCAACCTAAGGTGGGATACATCTGTAAAAATATACTCATTTCAACCAGTAGGTATATAGTTCGGGAAACAATATTTATGACTATACATACATTTATACTCTATAGAAATAAATAAAATTGAAGTGTGTGTTTGTAACATAAAAATAACCGTTTCTACTTAATGCATATGCGTACACGGTACATATATACCAAAACCACTTTTTTGTCTATCTGTCTGTTTGTTTGTTCCGACTAATGTTGGGAACGGCTGGAATTATTTTGACTTGACTTTAACTGGCCCATATCTTCTTAGCTAGCTTTCTGTGCCCGCGACTTCGTCCGTAGACAAAGTCCCGGGCACAGCCAGTTGTTAATAAAATCTCAACATCTCACGTACCAGTAGTTGGTCCAAAACCAGCACAGAACGTGAATTCATTTAGTAATGGTCCATAGAGTTGAGGCGCGTGCGCAATACAAGTTGTATCATTCTGGACCATTGTGTATGCAGATCTGAGTTTATCTGAGAGTTTACCGTGTTCAGTAGCCCCGAATCCTACAACCTGTAACAAGTTTTGTTTTTATTCATTACGTAACTTCATGCCTGTAATCCCCGAAGGGTTAGGCAGAGGTATCATACATGCAAACACCCACGATTCGCCGGTTACATTTTGTTGGCCCATGTAACAGGTGGCGAGCCTATTGACATCTCCGGGCATATTACCAAACTTCGAGGTACTGGGCAATTTCCAGAAAATGGAAAAAGCTTAATAGAACCAGAGATAAGGGATTTCACATCGTTATTTCTAATATCTCCCGACCCGGGAATCGAACCCGAGACCCCAATGTAGTAGTAGTGGCCTGCGACCACTGGACTACTGAGGCAGTTTTTATTTATTGATTATTTATAAACAAAATTAAATTACTAAACACCACACACTGTGAAAAAATTTCAATAACCTAATATAATTACAAACTATAAAACCTAAACATAGAGTAATAATAAATAAGCTAAAATAATTAATGAAGAAGGACAGGATTGAAAATAAGTAAACACGTTTAATGCTTTTTTTTTTATGTAATTGAAGTGGCAAACAAGCATGCAGTTCACATTGATGTTAAGTGATGACTGCAGCCTATAGACACCCACACAAAGACCAAGGTCAAAATGCAAATGCGTTACCACTCCTGAGGCCTAAGGTGTTATGCCTCTGTGCCGGAAACTACAGGGCCGTACATCACCACCTGACCGGAACACGATAGTGCTGAACACTACCATTTAGCGGTAAGTAAATCAGGTAATGCGGTGGTGCCTACGCCCGCGAGCTCAGTCACTGGAGCTCTACCACCAGTAAAAGTACCAGGCTACGAGCCTTCTTAAAATATTATGCTATAGCAACAAAAAATCTTTGAAAATGATGTACTTACAGCAGCTTGTTGGCCAAACAAAGCAGTTTTATCGTAAACTGGTCCCCAAATGCATATTGGTTGGACGTATTCATTGAATATAAACCTTTTTACTAGTATAACAGCCAGATCAGAAGTAGCTTGGTCACTTCTGAAGGCAGGATGAATAATATAATTATGAACCTGAAAGAATAAAGCACGTATTTATTTAAAACACAACAGTTTAAAATGCATAAGCTCACATGTGATTCATGTGACAGGGAACCTTAAGTTAAGGCACACCGCGGACACTCCGCCAAAATTCCATACAAACGCTTAATTTGGTCTCAATAACCGTGAGTTTGCATTTATGAAATATTCACATAAAAACATGTTAAAATTATAGGTTTGACAGCAGTGCGAACGCTAGCACCAACAAGACATTCATTGCAATACATACTTTATGCGACGAGTTGCGAAACATCATCATGTTTAATGTTTTTAGTGCAAACTAGGGGTTACACAGACATCAATCAGTGATGTGTATTTACACGCGCGCCTGTGTGCGTAGCAAGTACAAAATCCCAACCGTCGTCCATAAGAGGGCGGAGGGTTTTGTGATGCGGGAAATCGGGGGGGGACGTCGAAGTGTCCATTCTATACGTAGTATTATTACATATTCTCTGGTTAAGGTACGGCTTTAAAATTTTCGGCTTAGGTCTTAGGAGACTAAAATCTCTAGTTCCAGTAGAGTCTAGCAAGAGAGACCAGACATCTCTGGCATCAAATCAAATGAAAACAAATTTCATTTAATCACTTGGTAATAATGAAATTTTAGTGTGTTAGATCAAATTACAAAAAAAAAAATAAAGCGAATGATATTTGATAAATTGATTAAGATGTGAAACAAAATCTTAAAAATAAAATAAATAGTAGTCCATAAATAGTCAAGAATTGCATTCCATTTTCTCTTTTACAATCTAACATAATAAGATTAAACGAAAAGAATGTGAAACATTATTTATCGTTCTCTGACAGCATTCCAAAGCTCACATAACTGAGAAAAAATAAAAACTCGGTAGGGTCTCAGTAGTCCACGTAAATATCTGTAGGTTCCTTGTATACCCTAACAAACATAAGAAAAGTCTTTTGTCACTAACGGCCAAATATTCAAACGTCCCTTAAATCTAAGTGGGACATAAAAGTCACTTGTCTCTATAAATCACGTGGCAACGACAGAGATAGCTTATGTTTGACGATCTACTCGGTTAAGCACTACGGGCGCGGTCGGGTAGTGTGATGGGTGACCGCTTGTGGCAAATTAAATGCGCGTTTCCGTGCTTCGGAGGGCACGTTAAGCCGTCGGTCCCGGTTGCTATCGATAGATAGCAGTCGTTAAACCTTGTCGGAGGCCTTATGGGCGGTTCGAAAAAATCCGACAACGGGTTGGCCACTAACCCCAACACCTCGACCAATCCGCATTGGAGCAGCGTGGTGGAGTAAGCTCCAGGCCTCCCCCCAAAAAGGGGAGAGACTCGTGCCCAGCAGTGGGACGTATAATGGGTTGCCATTATTATTATTATAATGGATCACGGTCATTTTAATATGCGCCTATAATGCAACATTTTATACTGGTGGTAGAGCTCCAGTGACGGAGCTCCCGGGCGTAGGCACCACCGCATTACCTAATATACTTGCCGCTAAATGGTAGTGTTCAGCACTACCGTGTACCGGTCAGATGGTAATAAACGGCCCTGTAATTTCCGGCACAGAGGCATAACACATGCCTCTGTGCCGGAAATTACAGGGCTTATGCCTCAGGAGTGGTAACGCATCTGCATTTTGACCTTGGTCTTTGTGTGGGTGTCTATAGGCTGTAGTCATCACTTAACATCAATGTGAACTGCATGCTTGTTTTCCACTTCCATTACATAAAAAAAAAACAGTTTAGTGTGAAGATGCTACTTTATGTGCACAGTTCAAGAACTCACCTGTAAAGACTGTCTTCCTACTTGATGAACATCTTTTAACTTGATAACACCAGCTTCAACAATAAAACGGTATGGATGTATAAGTATTCCGTTTGAATATAAACAGTGCGCGGCTGAAATTATGTTATACAGGGTTAATTTAAGTAAGCGCATCAACTCTTGCAGGCAGCCTCTCAACATCAATCTCAACAAAAAAAAATCTACGACTTTTTATAAATCCCATTAAATAACCCAAAAAAAATTACAAAAAAATGTTTTCAAAACTTCAATAGAGCATTGCCGCCGCTGCGTCACCCCACCACCCCGCGCCCCGCTGCACCTAACGATATTTTGCCTAGGCAAGGTGCGTAACCTACGCTCAGATTAAATGCAAGTTCAGATTAACAGACAGTTACAGTAACAGAGTAGGCACCACCGCATTTCCTGATATACTTGCCGCTAAATGGTAGTATCATTCGCGATTTTCTGTCGGACAGAGGCTTTCGATATCGAGTCGAGGGTACCCTTTCGAACCGTCACACCATAACAGCCGGTGTTCCCCAAGGATCCGTACTCTCCCCCCTCCTGTTCACGCTATACACTAGCGATATCCCTGTCCGCCACGGCGTTCAGGTGGCAATGTACGCTGACGACACTGCTATTTACGTCCTTGGCAGAAAGCCAGAGATCATAAGGAAAGCCCTGCAAGCGGCGGCCAAAGACCTTGAGTCTTGGTTCCGCCGCTGGCGTATAGAGGTAAATCCTAGCAAGAGCGCTGCCATACTCTTTATACGGGACCGCGCTCCCAGACCTAACGTAGCCCCAGTCCTTATGTTTGATGAGCCCATCCCCTGGATGGACAAAATCAAATACTTAGGAGTGACGCTTGATCGGCATCTGACCTTCGCTGCACATGTAAAAGCAGCGCGCGCAAAGGCTGCATTCGTGTTGTCCCAATTACATTGTTTATTAAACAAAAAGAGCAAGCTATCGGCCCGGAACAAACTCCGTGCCTATACGTCCTGCATAAGGCCCATACTATGTTACGCGTCCCCGGTATTCGCCCACGCGAAAAACACAACATTACGCAAGTTCAAATATATACGTAAGAATCGATTCAATTCAAACTTTGCATTGAATCGATTCTTACGTAGAGCCGTAGGCGCGCCTTGGTACGTACGTCATAAAAACTTGCACATTGACGCAAACCTGCCTACCATCCGGCAGTTTATGAAGCGAGCTTCAGCTCGCTATTTCGATCGGGCGAGTCACCACCCGAATCCGCTGGTCAGAGCGGCCGCGATTTACACTCCTTTTGATCGCGCCAAAAGGAGACGTCCAAGGCACGTCTTAAAAGATCCGGACGATGAGACCACGTTGGCTATCGCCGCTATGAACAATCATTTACAGAATCACACTGCACAAACCGCCAATACAACGCGCCGACGCGTTTCGCGCCGCGCCCGCCCCTGATCCCGACCCTATCTCCGGCCCCGCGAGGCCGATGACATTTCGGTTATCACCAACCGAATGGAGTAGAGCGAAAGTTGCACCGCCCATAATCGCATATGTCTCATATGTCTCTCCGCAACGTCCTAAGCCGAGGCACGGACCTGCATGGGCCACCCTTAGGCAGTTGCGCTAACTTGTTTGCTTCTCGTCTTCCGTCTCGAGACAGGCCACCTACACAAAGCCCGACCAAAAAAGAAAAAAAAAAGGTAGTGTTCAGGTGGTAATGTACGACCCTGTAATTTCCGGGACAGAGGCATAACACCTTAGGCCTCAGGAGTGGTAACGCATCTGCATTTTGACCCTGGTCTTTTTTTGGGTGTCTTTAGGCTACAGTCATCACTTTACATCAATGTGAACTGCATGCTTGTTTGCCACTTCCATAAAATAAAAAAAAACAGAAGCAAAAAAAATTGCATGACAAAACTTAACTTTTTGAATTATTGATTATAAAAAGTCGTAGAATAAATTATAATGTCCTTTTTAACATATCAGCAGTATGCTTATGTGCGCACATGGAAGCATTGGACTCGCACCATTTCGTGTTAGAACATAAAAAATCTATAAATTATTGAATGTGCACACTGTGCACAAACAAAAATTAAACACGTCCTTGTGGAAATGGAGATTGAACGGGACACTTAGTACAAGCACTGCTGCAGTGCTGGAGAGAAAAATATTTGCAACAGAATGTACTGCGACCTATTTTGGTGGAATCGAACCGTAAGAATTGAAAAGCATGACTAATCATCATACGAACCTGTCAACACAGCTCTCATGGATATAATATTACCACCACATTGATATTTAGGTAACTGGGTATAACCATCATCAACCAGCAACGCAACATGCCACGGCCAATCGCCTGCCTCGGACTCCGTGCGAACAGAAATCAACTCTTCATTGTCCAATGACCGCCTTCCGCATACATGGAAGATATGAGTATCATTCGCTTTGGTAGCGTTTAAAGATGCTATTGTTTGTGAAGCCTGCAGAAAAAAATAATTGAAAGTATAAACATCACCACTACACTACAGTAGTACTCAACAGTTAATATTGCACATCGAGCCTGTGAAAGAGACGATTGGCTTGTTTCGTATTGGCGTTATCTCTGTTACATACTGCCTACGTAAGCACTGACAGTCCGGTATTGGTCAAAACTTGATCAAAATGGTCGACAAACGTCAAATAGGTACGGTGCGAAAGAGATAACGCTCTACAGACCCGAAATAAGCCCAAGTCTCCTTCACGGGCTAGATGTGCAATATTTATTATTAATTAATTTGAAAAATGTGATCTCTTTGAGGGCAGCATCGATTAAAGGTAAAATTTCTAGTGCCTATGAAAGGGACGAAGTTTACTACTGATAAAACTGTAGTTGTGGTTGAGGGTATAAACGCTACCTGACCTATCTGCCGATAAAGGATTGTATTGTGTATAATGCATTTTGTGTATTAGTAAATTTCAGAATAGAAACAGATTTACGGATGCTTCAGAAGTGGCAACGCTTGTAGAACTCCAGTATTGTTGTCGTATTGGCTGCAGTATTAACTTTACAACAATATCCACCACAATTGTTTGCCATTTCTATTACAAAAAAAGTTGAAATATCATTTTGACGTCTTATAGTAAAATCCTCTATTCTCTCAATTTTTTTGTATTGCATTTATAGGAAAAATACCTTGAAAGGCACACCCTTATCTCACTAATTTGTCAATTTGATACCTTTAGCGCTCTCTATGACAGAACCTCATAAACACTCGCATCTGTCAGTTAGCTGTGAATACCTTGCAAGGAACGTATTGTTCCGTGTTCAATCTTACAGAATGTAACAGTTCTGGATATAAAAGCGGGCTAAATTTTCACATAAATGAATAAAACAACATAAACGATCCCATACGAAAATTTTTCAGTACGCAGTTTTTTCGTCCTCCTGAAAAGGTAATTATTTTACACTTACGAGGTTTTTACTATAAGGCGTCGATTTGTAGAAAACAGTTTTTTAATTATATTCAATAAAACTACTGAAAAGCAAAACCTCCCGAAATATTTAGGTTAATTGAATCGCCTGATAATTTCTAATCCAGTCTTACAAAGCAGCTGAGTTCGCAATTCACCTGGTTCACCAATTTGTTTCCAGTTCAGTATTTAAGAGTAGCAAGCGCTTATTACTCTTCTTGTTTACTACTGTAGAGCTAAATAAGCGTGCGGCTCATATTGTTGGTTATAGGAATTAAATTGCTAAAAAAGATTGATGATAGAAGCATCGACGTATGTTTGAATTGAATTGCTGCTTAATTAATGTTGTGATTCTTATAGTAATATGTAAGTTTATTTGTATAAGCATACACCGTGAGTGTATGCTGTAGATGTCTATAGGCTGCAATCTTCACTTAACATTCATGTGAACGGAATGCTTTTTTGCCACTATTATATATAAAAAAAAAACAAAAATATAATCCAGTGCTGCTGACACCTTCAAGATTATTTTTTTTATGAATTGGTAATGGCAAACAAGCATGCAGTTCACATTGATGTTAAGTGATGACTGCAGCCTATTTACACCCACATAAAGACCAAGGTCCAAATGCAGATGCGTTTCCACTCCTGAGGCCTAAGGCGTTATGCCTCTGTGCCGGAAATTACAGGGCTGTACATTACCACCTGACCGGAACACGATAGTGTTGAACACTACCATTTAGCGGCGAGTATATTAGGTAATGCGGTGGTGCCCATACCCGTGAGCTCCGTCACTGGAGCTCTACGAGTAAAAATTCGCGACTGAAGCATTCCGAGTAGTATGTCTAACCTTATAAAGTTGAATCATCCATAGTCATACCTTAATAAAGTCATCACAAAGAGTCATATTATTAAGTCTAAACTTGGTGACTACAGGCACATTCTCAACGCCTGTTTCATTGATTGAAACGTAGAAATAATATTTATCTGGCATCTTCTCTCCTTCTTTTGGTACCAATATAAAATCGTGGCCATCATTTTTCGCGGTCACAGTGCTATTTCGGGATACCTGGAATAGAAAAAATAATAATAATAAGGGGGCAGAGCAGCTTGTGCCGAGCTACTGGTGAGTAGCGACACCACCCACTACTATTATCTCGAGTTCCTCCGAGAGAACTGGGCCCCGCCTTGTCCGTCATATAATGGTTCGGCCGGACGGAGCATCAGGTCTCTCACCTCTGGCTTGCCTCCGTTGTTCGATAGATAGCAACCGGGACCGACGGCTTAACGTGCCCTCCGAAGCACGGAAACGCGCATTTTTATTTGCCACTAGCGGTCACCCATCATACACCCGACCGCGCCTGCATCGCTTGACCGAGTAGATCGCTTACGATTTACGACAACCGCGGGACCATGCGCGAATATCTGCTTAGAATAGCAGATAGAAAGAATACTAAAGCGAATTCATCAAATAAATATTTTTATTTGTTGAAGAATTTCAGTGTCGGAGTTCGAGGAAGTAGGTCCCAGGATGTTAAGTGATGACTGCAGCCTATACACACTTACACAAAAACCAAGGTCAAAATGCAGATGCGTTACCACTCCTGAGTCTGAAGGTGTTATGCCTCTGTGCCGGAAATTAAAAGGCCGTACATTACCACCTGACCGGAACACGATAGTGCTGAACACTACCATTTAGCGACAAGTATATTAGGTAATGCGTTGGTGCCTACGCCCGCGAGCTCCGTCACTAAAGCTCTACCACCAGTACCACACCTCGTTTTAACGGTAGTGAATAGTTTCATTTGCAGTTAAAAATCAAGTTTAGAATTGAACGCGCTTTCGAGTGTCGGTGAACTTCGCCTTAATCACTTGTATTGTAAGATAAAAAAAACTTACCCCATAAAACACCATCTGATTTTTAAAACTCACTTCTACTTCTACCTCACTCATTTTGTATAAATGTAAGCTCACAACACCTTGCCATAAAATACTTGTTAATTTATCAAAATGTATTACTCCTAGACCACATGGGTCATATCTTGTAAGAACTGGCCCTTGAATTGCCATTAAATTCACTTTTGACAGGAAAAAACACATGAAAATTATTTTTAAATCCATTTTAGACCTCTCTAAACGAATGTCAATAAAATAATGATTCGCGTGAACTCTTGTTTATATTTTCGTTATCTCTTGTCATAAATTGTTTAAAAAAATATATGTACAGTGTGTTATTTTATATTCATGTCACAGTTCCACTCGATTCCGTTTGTTTGTTTTTGTATTTTTTATATCCAAGCATCAGTAAAAATCGTTTCACAATTTTTTGGTACTTCATGGATTATTCCAATAATATTACACTCGCACAATAACACATCTTTTGTTTTGAGCTATATATTTTTGAATTTTACATTTTTCATCCCACTACATTTTTTTCTATTTACACAAGATTAATAGCGTTGTTGTTAAGTTTACGAAATTTCAAATTATTTTTATTCTTTCTCCAATCGATTTCCAATACACATTGACATTTTTTTTACAATTACTCGTCTTATAAATGAAAGTTTTCGTGAGTCATTTTTTTCATTTCTTCGCAAATGAAAGGTGTATTTATTAGGTTATTTAATTAGTCACTATACGTAACAAAGAGTGTAATAATAAAGTAATGTGTAATAGTCGGCCTACTGGCCTATAGGGCAGAGATTCTAGTTCATTGAATAATATCGTATGTAACACACAATATTGAACGATTTAAGGGGTTTGCAGTTGTGAGTTATTTATTAATGAATAAATTACCAATCAATGCGTTATCTTAATTTGATTTTTCGCAATAACACATGCAAGAAATTAAAGAAAATATTGACTTTGTGTATATTCCATGATTTAATACTAATTCGCTGTGTTTGTATGACTATTATCATGCATCTCGCAATTTATAATTTTATTCTTTTATAGAGGCTTTCAAAATATATTGGCCATTTCAAAAAAATTCAAAGGTACTTACTGTGTCACTGAAAGAGGGTCGGATTTGGTGATCGCAGAGGCAGTAGATTTATCATGGAGCGCTGCAGCTCACCACGCGTGATTGAATTTACTGTCACCTTATTATAATAATAACACTCGTCCGGTATTGGTACGGAGCGGACAGCGGATTTGGTATGCTCCGAACCAAATCTGGCCGTGTGTAGAAGAGTCTGGCAGACATAATTATTATTATTCAAGTCCGATGCGGTCCCCTCGCGAGAGGATCTAATCCGGTCGTGTGTTACTGCAATGAGAATGGTTTAACATTACGCCTCGACGCCTTATCTCATAACATTTTGTAGTTTCAATAAATATTATCATTATAAAGTACCTGCAGAATATTAAATTTTGCTCAGGACTTCGTACCCGTATAGTTCCCGTACGAATTTCAGGCAATCCTGTGCCCCTATATTTTCCAAGGAACCTACATGCTAAATTTCAATCAATCAATCACTCAGTCTAAGAAATAATTTCATGCAAGCTCTTTCCGAAGAACCTACAAGGTTCGTCGGAAAGAGCTTCCACCTCAAATTTAAATATTGTGTGAAAGATTTGACAGGCACAAACCATTTGAATGGGAAAATTAAATTGTTTTTTTTAATATTCGATCTCTTAGGCGAGACTTAAAACGTAAGCCACCATATAAGGTACCTAATCTAGCTCCTACTAAAATTAAATGGTAGTGTTCACCACTATCGTGTTCCGGTTAGATGGTAGTATCAAGCTCTGTTAAACAATTCAGGCCTCAGAAGCGTTAACGCATCTGTTTTTTGACCTCCAGTCCCTGTGTAGATGTCTTTATGCTACTATAGGGAGTATTCACTAACTATCAATGGAATCTGCATGCTTGTTTGCCACCATCATAACGTAATAAGGAATATTGATATTCCAACACCCTGTTACTGTTTGTATTTATCATATTATTATAAACTTATGACCCCTATGATTTATTATATAACTTACAAGAAATAATTTTGTCATCATAATAGTTCATGAAGTTGATAGAACATACCGGGGGAAAACAGCCGGTTCTGTTTATTTACCTCTCATCATATCAGCCATAAGACGTCCACTGCTGAACATAGGCCTCCCCCAAGGACCTCCATGCCGACCGATCGGAAGCGACGTGCATCCAGCGGGTACCTGCAGCCTTGATCAGGTCGTCGGTCCATCTTGCAGGTGGACGTCCTACGCTGCGTTTGCCGATACGTGGTCTCCACTCGAGAATCTTTCTGCCCCAGCGGTTATCGGTTCTCCGAGCTATGTGCCCTGCCCATTGCCACTTCAGCTTGGAAGTCTGCTGGCTATGTCAGCGACTTTCGTTCGCCTACTGATCTCCTCAATTCTAATTCGATCCAGTAGGGAAACGCCGAGCATAGCCCTTTCCATTGACCGCTGAGTGACTAGGAGCTTTCGTACGAGACCCATAGTGAGAGACCACGTCTCGGCACCGTAGGTCATCACCGGTAAAACGCACTGGTTAAAGAATTTCGTCTTCAAGGACTGCGGGATGTTTGACGAGAAAACGCTCCTTAACTTCCCGAACGCTGCCCAGCAGAGTTGGATTCGGCGAATGACCTCTTTCTCGAAGTTCGACCTGCTTAGTTGTATGGTGTGTTCTAAATAGACATATTCGTCGACAACTTCGAGGATCGAGTTCCCAACGGATACTGGAGTGGGCGATACAAGGTTATTAAACATGACCTTGGTCTAATCCATGTTCATTTTAAGGCCCACTCTTTGGGACAGTCGATTGAGATCTTCGAACATTGTGCTGAGATCTTCCAGCGACTCTGCCATGACTGTAATATCGTCGGCAAACCGAAGGTGAGTGATGTGTTCGCCGTTGACATTGATGCCTAGTCCTTGTCATTCCAGGAGCTTGAAGGCGTCTTCCATTGCATTGGTGAAGAGCAGGGGTGAAATAACATCTCCCTGTCTTACTCCCCTCTACAAAGGAATCGCCCTCGTGCATTGGTCCTGTACTCGGACTGACATGGTGGCGTTTTTATACAGACTCTTCAACACTTCGATGTACCGATAGTCAATGTGGCAACGCTGTAAAGACCGCAATGTGCTGCAGTTTCTGCCCATGTTTCAACCGAATCAAAGGCTTTCTCATAGTCCACGAACGCTAAGCATAATGGCCGGTTATACTCCTCGGACTTCTGTATAACCTGCCGCAGCGTGTGTATGTAGTCTATGGTACTATAGCCTTTTCGGAAACCGGCTCGTTCGGGAGGCTGGAAGTCATCAAACCTGCTAGCGAGACGGTTCGTGATCCTCGAAAACAGTTTGCAGACATGGCTCAGAAGCGAGATGAGTCTATAGTTCTTCAATAGGGCTTTGTCACCTTTTTTGAAGAAAATCACCACCACGCCTCTGTTCCATGCTTCTGGCATAGTACCTTCGAATAGGATGGAATTAAAGAGCTTCTGAAGGACCTTCAGTAACGGTGATCCACCCGCTTGCAGAAGCTCTGTAGTGATTCCGTCCTCTCCAGGCGCCTTGTTGTTCTTAAACTGTTTGAGGGCCATCCTTATCTCGTACAGGCTGATGTCCGGGATATCTTCGGTATAGTGTCGGGTTAATTTGGCTCTCGGGTCTCTAACCAAATCAGAGGCAGGTTGTGCGACCGAGGTATATAACTGCCCATAGAACCTCTCGATCTCCCGCAATACCTCAGGCTTAGTCGACGCTAAACTGCCGTCCTCTGTCTTCAGCTGCATCAACCGGCTCTGTCTAATAGACAGATCCCTTGCAAACACTTTGGAGCCCTTGTTTCTCTCTATCGTTTCCTCAACACATTTTGTGTTGAAAGATCTGATATCGTGCCGCAATTACTGTTGGATCTGTCCATTAAGTTGCCGGTATTTTTCAGCTTCATCAGAGGTCTGCAGTGTCATTGAGCGTCGTTCTGCCATAAGGTTGAGGGTTTGATTGGTTAGTTTTTGAGGTCTATTTCGGTGGCGAGTTTTAAAGTATTTATACCCCACCGACTGGTGGGGACCCACCTGTCATTCATATCGTCCACTGAGATGCAATCCTCCAGGCAAGCAAAGCGATTTTTCAATTCGAGCTGAAGGCTCTCGGGGTTTTGTATGTGAGAAACAGTAGGTCGGAGCGTAGACTTCATTAGACGAGATCTCTCGATTTTGATGTTTAAATTCAATGTGCCCCTAACCGTTCGGTGATCACTTCCGGTTTTCACCCTGTGGATCACGGAGACATAATTGAAAATGTGTTTCTTGTTGGTCATAATGAAGTTTATCTCATTTTTTGTGGAACCGTCGGGGCTCATCCAGGTCCATTTCCTATGAGGCGGCTTCTTGAAAAAGGAGTTCATCATAAAAAGTTCCTCCTTCTCCAGAAAATTGGCCAGCCTCTGGCCCCTAGGGTTCCGATTCCCACATCCAAATTGCCCCACTCTCAGCTCATTATCGCATCTCTTGCCCAGCTTTGCGTTGAAGTCTCCCATTACAACAGTGAAATACGTTTTGGAAGTATGTATGGCCCTACTTATGTCCTCATACATAGCTTCCACCTCGTCGTCCGGGTGTGCCGAGGTCGGTGCGTAGACCTGGATGACCTTCAAGGAATGTCTCTTGGATATTCTGAGTATCAGGTACGCGACCCTACTCGACACACTCGTGATGCATTCAATGTTGTTAACGAGAGACTTGTGGACGATAAACCCGACACCACCTTGGGACTGCTGGTCGCCCTCCCGGTAGTAGAACAAGTTGCCAGACTTCAGGGTTATCGTGTCCTCTACCTCTCTACGGACTTCAGATAGACCTAAGATGTCCCAGTGCAACTTGTTCAATTCTTCTTCCAGCTCAGCAATTTTCTCGTCTGTCCTTAACGTGCGTGTATTGTATGTTACTAGTGATAACCTACGTCGGTTTTCCGTTGTGCATGCCGAAGTCGTTTGACGGAAGCGACTCACCCGGAGATTCTTAGCATCCCTGGCTTCAGAGCTCGACCAGCGCCCGTCCACGTCGGTTTTGCTCCTGGAGCCGCCGGGCACTTGGGGCCTTTTCCTCGTCTGCATTTCTATCTTGGGGGGGTTTAGACCATAACCCGCCACGCTGGTCCAGTGCGTGTTGGCAGGTCGCCAGAGCCTCGTTTGTTGTGTAGCAGGGTGCACATGTCAGGTGAGGTTGGCTTGGGTCTCGATGGTGTTGGTTGAGACCCCTTACACCCCTTATTTAGCTCTACTACCAGTTAAAGTTTAAAGTAGTTACTGTTGAACATTTTCGATAATAATATTATAATCTCTTTTTACAACCTACGACAACAACAGCAACATGTTTTTCGCTAAGAAAGTGTTCTCTTCAAGGCAACCACCAATTAAAACTAGAAAAAATAAAACTAGAGATACCGTGCTAAACAAACCAACAGTAGGGTGTTAAAAATTAAAGAAAATGAATAGATATTTCTTGACCTTTTGTAACCAACAATACTCACAAAAGGTAAAACTCTGTTAAAGACTTTATCAACATAAACGTGGCGTGAATTAATTCATTTTATACGCGACAATGTTGTACATGGTTCACACCCGACTGATTACAAATTGGGTCAGATAAGTAGATAGCATGGCATTTTAAAATGCTAACAACTTCATGGTTCAACAACCTTACATTACACCTGGTGATCGTGGATCAGTGAATCAGCACCCTGTATTTATCATATGTTTGTTGTCTATAGTTCAGTTCCATTTTTGTTGCCAATAAAATAGCGGTTTTTAATATCAAGTGATCCAATTCGTCGTTGTGGTTTGTACAGAAGTATAAGGGATGCAGTATTTCAGTATGAATATTTTAACAATTATTATCATAGTTTGCAAAACCAATAAACGGCTCCCCATGATCTTTGCGTACACCTTTAGGCGCGGACTACACTGCACCACGGCAGATTTTACGGTGGTATGCAAATATATTTTCGATCGAAAAAAATCGACACGAAAACACGCCTAGGATAACACACTGCCGAGGCGGCAACGCGCGGGACCGCATCACGAGGAGCGCACCGCGAGGTACAACACACTGGCAACGCGCTCCCGCGCGTGATTTTATGCTGTTAGGACGTATACAAAATGGATTTCAACGCAGATAAATTTATATTTGAAATTAAGCAACGCCCAGCGATTTGGAATATGAAATGCAAAGAAGTAATCGCATACATACCAAAGTAAAAAACTAGAAAGAAATAATAAATATATTAGCAAGGACGAAAATTTGTGTCTGTTCCAGTGTCTGGTCGTTCGAATTTTGGTCAATATATATTCAAAAGATTCAGTGTGTATATTAAACAAATATTTTCATAATTCCTTATTTCCCTACAAATTATCCATTTATAGATCTCGATCGTATAGGGATGAATCCAAAATCTACTTTGCACACGGTGTCTTTTAATGCAGATTTAATGTTTGCCAACAAAAAACTAATTGATAATAATTATAACTACAGCATCTATGCATTAATTCGATCATTCTCAACGACGATCTACAGCGTAGTGAACACAACTTTATTTGAAGCGGGGCCGTCGTACACTGCCGCCCCGCGCGGAGCAGCAGATTTCATCACCGCGAGAGGTCGGGCAGGTCTGCGCCACAATACAAATATGAACAGTATGGAAACTACGTACAAAACGCACCTCCGCCACCGCGCGCGTTGGCCGATTTACACACGGGACCGCGCACCGCCGCGGATTGCGGTGGAGGTGAGTAAACTAGTCCGCGCGGTCGGGCAGTGTAATGTGAATGGTATCAACGTATTTAATAGAGAAGCCATCAACGCTTCACCGCCTACCGCGGCGGCGCGCGGTTCCGTGTGTTAATCGCCTTATCTGCCCGTCTGCGCACCGCGGCGGGAGAAGTGTGTGATCAGTTGTTTCAGAATAATATCAATCCGACAGAAATAACGCCACTAACTGTCACTGTTGTAAGGGCCACTGTGTTGGTAATAGTCACTCACCATCCATACAAAAATGTCTTTATTTGACGTAACAATATATGCCATATATTATATCTAGCACCAATCACCGAAAAGTAAGCTGTAAACTTATTTGCTTTCCATCATCAAATTGAGAAAAAAAAAACTTTTTACATAAGAGAGTAGGTAATAAACACAAATCAATTTATAAACTTTCACATTGACGACCCGGTTAGTCCAGTGGTGTGAGATGACCGTTTGATTCGAAAGTCGCGGGCTCGATCCCCGCACCGGGACAAATATTTGTATGACCTACAGATATTTGTTTCGGGTCTGAGTGTTTGTGTCTGTGTTGTATGTGTACAACGGCACCCACGACACAGGTTTATACGTAATGTGGCGCTGTGAGTGTAAGCGTATTAGCGTAGGCACATATTTGTGTAGTAGGCAGAGAAGTAAGACTATTTATTCCCATTGTTGTATACGAGTACATCTTCAGTTCCATTAAGGTAGGTGCTTGACTGCTTTATTTATTTAATAAATATTCTTTATTACTCTCTGTGAAATTGCAATGATAAATCGCAAATTTAATTCACTTTATGATTTATCACCGCGATGCTATTATAAATCACTGTATTTTAATATTATGCAAAGTTGGCAAATATCCATAGTTAATTACTAAGTTTTTTATAACAAACTTTAGTTTGTATTTTCATCAGACGCTTTAGTCCTGTAGTTCGTTTTCTTCAGTTTGCTTTAAATGCGTTTGTATTTTCGTAAAATATAACTCCACTCCTGTATTTCTTTCATTATATAAGAAGTGCTAATGCAGACTCATGATTTTCTAGCTAAGGTCTAGCCTTTTACCTGTCCTTGGTAACATTTTTTATACGATACACATTGGCATACTCTGCTGCCATGCATTGTTACAGTATGTCCTCGAACTTCACTAAAACAATTTAAACAATCAATAATTGAACGTTTAACTGCCTCAGTAGCCTAGTGGTAGCAGGCCACTACTACTACGCTGGGGTCCTAAGCTCGATTCCTGGGTCGGGGGATATTAGAGATAACGGTGTAAAATCCTTTATCTCTGGTTCTATTGGGATTCGTCCATTTTCTGGAAGTTTCCCAGTACCTCGAAGTTTGCCCGGAGATGTCAATAGGCTCACCACCTGTTACATGGGCCAAAACGTAACCGGCGAATTGTGAGTGTTTGCATGTATGATTGAATGCATGCATATACCTCTACCTACCCCGTCGGGGATTACAGGCGTGAAGTTACGTTAGCAATTAAACAAATTTACTTTAATGTGGTATATATACTTATATCACGCAAAGTATCGTATCATAGTCATTTTTAAGTCATGCTATATTAAAATAATAAATACCGCGTATTCGGTTTTATAAATTAATCACTTCGTATGTGAACATTTTACCGCAAATCAGTTTGTAACAACCCAATAATCTGGCGTCATCAAAGAGACATAATAATACGGTTCATGGAGGTCTATGCGTATGATTGTATGTATTTGGGCATGATTAAGTTGGATTAATTAAATGTCATTCATACTTCTATCCTCGAATTTAATTAAGCTTTAGAAATAAAAAGTACTTATCGGGATTTATGCAAGTAATTTAATGTCATGAAAGTAATAAAAAACATACAGTTTACATTGATGGTAAGTAGCTAATAAACAACTATATATTTCAATGTAGAATGTAGAATTTTTTCTGGTTGAAGAGCTCCAGTGATGGAGCTCGCGGGCGTAGGCAGCACCGCATTACATAATATACTTGCCGCTAAATGGTAGTGTTCAGCACTATCGTGTTCCGGTTATATGGTAATGTATGGACCCGTAATAAATATCACAGAGACATAATAACTAAGGTCTCAAGGGTGGTGCATCTGCATTTTGACCTTAGTCTTTGTGTCTATAGGCTGCAGTCTTCACTTAACATACTTGTTTGCCACTTCCATTACATAAAAAAAGATGTTTTCTTCATTTCTGAGGTCTGTACTGTTATTTCTCTGTGTCCTAAATTACCGGTTCGTACTTATACTACCACCTAACCAGAACACGACAACGCTGACAACTACAATTTGGCAATAAGTAGATTAGTTAGGTAATACGGTAGCGCCTACGCCTGCGAGCTCCGGTACTTGGGATTTTTTTTCAACCCTTTCGGATCGTAGTGCGTTCCCGAAGAGGCATATTTTTTTTGGTTAGACACAACCAAGTTTTCTCCGGTACTGGGGTTGAACCACCAGTTTTATGGGTGGGTCAACTGTCTCGAGAGAAGTCAGACCGTCAACTGATCTGATACTGACAAGATACTCTAACTCATTAAAAAGTTATAATCAGCCACAAAATAAGCTATCGCTGACGACGCGCAACTATGTTGTCTTCCGATACGCCAATACAAATTCGGGTGCCAACACAAATAATAGCCCTAATAAAGAATTGATACTATCAAACGGAAACGAAAATACAGAAACATTTCGTATAAGTCACGAAAAAAGTAATTTTAATTATATAATTAACCCGGGAACGCGGCAATCGCATGCAACACGACCGTTTTATATGGAACGCTTATAAAAATAGATGTAATGTACGCTTGGAATTTAAATAAATCCTTTGAGCCCTTGTTAAGAATGGCACAAGTTTCAATACGTGGGGTTAATTGAAATGGGAGATTTGAGCTGTTTGTAAAGGTACGTTCAGATAGATTCAAACAATGCTATAAAGTATGATATGGCCTTAACTAAATGTAAGTTAATTAAATGTTACTCTTAAACATGTCAAGCCCGCTTGGCTCTGATAGTTTTTCTTTTAGTTTCTTCATATATGGACACTTGGATCTAACAAAAAAAGACAATAAACCAATTGGTAGGTAGTCAATGCAATAAGGCAGGTTTTTTTTATGTAATGAATATGGCAAACAAGCATGCAGTGCATGATGTTAAGTTGACTGCAGCCTATAGACACCCACAAAAACCAGAAATAACTTCTGAGGCCTAAGGTGTTATAGCTCTGTGCCGGAAATTACAGGGCCGTACATTACCACCTGACCGGAACACGATAGTGCTGAACACTACCATTTAGCGGCAAGTATATTAGGTAATGCGGTGGTGCCTACGCCCGCGAGCTTCGTCGCTAGAGCTCTGCCACCAGTATAAGAAAAAGAAGTTGCGTTTTTGTTTATGTTAGCACTGTTATCGGATAGAGAGTAATAACCTAGAAACATATCAACGTGTGTATTTTGTGCAATCTATTGTTTATTTGTTGATAAAAATAGAGCGTAACGCGAGGGGAGTTCACCTGCCATCGATTTTGACGAGGCCGAAGATCCGGTACACCTGATTAATTCATTTGTTAAGGTGTATCCACACCGCAGTGAACTAATGTAGAGCAATATTTTGTAAAATTATATCTTTAAGCAACTTAACGTAACCTTTATGGCAACCTTTTTGTTACTGAACGCGTCCAATAACATCATTTAACAAAATGTAACAAAAAGTAACTTTCTGTATTAACCTTTGCGCTCGCCGATTGTCCGGTGGAGTAGACAACGACCATCCTGAGACGAGCTGCTTACATATTCAATAAATAAGCGGCCATGTGCGAGTCGGGCTGGTCTATGAAGGGTTTTGTAGAAGCAAGTAATACTTGTACTATTTATTTTTCGCAATAACACATGCGAGTGAACTTTAGAAATTGAAGAAAAATTTTACTTTGGGCAGGAATCGAACCTGCAATCTCAGATGAACCAGTCCAGCCGCTTTACCACTAAGACACCGAAGTAATACTTATCGAGAATTTTATTTCGTGTTTTTGAAATATTTTCAAAAACACATATGTCATGACATATTGTTTTATATTATTTCGCATTAACACATAACACAATATATTTTATTTAAAGAAAAAATGGAAAGAAAAATTTGACTTCAGGCGAGACTCGAACTCGCGGCCTACTGGGAATCTAGTCCAGCCGCTCTTCCAATTGAGCTACTGAAGTCCTGCCCGATTTGTCAAATCTTTCCTTCACATTTATTGCATTGCTTTATGGTAGCAGCAGCGTCATCTATTGCCAACTATGCTAGTTAGGCAACCGATATAATAGACTTTGCAGTTTATTTAATATCGTAAAGAAGTCGCTTTAACCCTTAATAATTATTTTATATTATATGTCATGACATATGCCATGTGTCAAAAACGGTTACTAAAATCTCGTTCAAACTTATCTACTAATGTCGTATTTTTCATTCAAAGTTATTTTTTTTAGATTTTTTCTCACTTATTTTAAAATTAAGAGGGGGAGATGACAACTTTACTAATTTGGAAGTGTCTATTTTTGAAAAGGCATAGTGCTCTAGTATATCGTCATAACACTAGCAAACTGTAACAGATCAGTAACACTTCGCTAGTGTTATCGATTGTTGGCTGTTTTCTAAATTAAGGATCTAAAGTAACCTTGTGTAACATATCATGGCTCCATGTTACAAATAATTATTTTTCGTATCGAATGTTGCTCAGTAACGGTTTCTCTACAAAAATCAACTACTCCGGTGTGGATGCACCTTTACAAAACATTTTACGTTTGTCAATAGAGTGTCAATTGTCATTCATTTTGATTGATGTACGTAGTTCAAGGACTGCGTAAACTAGTTGATAAATATGGTGATTTAATTTTTATTATTATCATTAATACATTATTATTTGGTTCGTCCATTGGTTCGTCGTGAACCAATGGACGCCTTAGGTACTGCCAAAATTATGTATTTTATCGTAAATATGTAACAGCGCGTAGATTTGAATATAAAGCGTCGGGACGTGACAACCGCATCACCCACCAGTTGAAGGAATTTTCCGCTAGTGCATCGACCTAGCAATGACAGTTAAACTAATCCAATATTCATGATTGTAAATGCAATAACGCGAGATGGACAACACTTCTTGCGATGAAACTACCGTCACTGCGATCGCCAATCCGCCTGCCAAGCGATTAAGGCATAATAATAATAATAATGGCAACCTATTATACGTCCCACTGCTGGCCACGAGTCTCTCCCCTTTTTGGGGGAGGCCTGGAGCTTACTCCACCATGCTGCTCCAATGCAGATTGGTGGAGATGGGTGGGTTAGTGGCCAACCCGCTATCGGATGTTTTCAAACCGCCCATAAGGTCTCCGATAAGGTTTAACGACTGCTATTGTCGGTCCCTATCCTATCGATAGCAACCGGGCTGACGGCTTGACGTGCCCTCGGAAGCACGGAAACGCGCATTTAATTTGCCACTAGCGGTCACCCAAGGCAAGGCATGTTTAGTTGGTATAGTTGGGAAGGCATTTGTCCAACATTGTACGCCTTTCGGCTAAAGTAATGCTGACGATGAGATTTGATTAAATTCTAATGCCGGCACCACACGTCGACAGAAGCATCTGCAGACGTCATCTGCGTATGCGTTCGCCGATGCTCAAGTCACCTACTCTACACGTCGGCCACCAGACCGTCGACCCATACGCAGATGACGTCTGCAGATGCATCTGTCGACGTGTAGTGCCGGCATAATACAGTTGTGCGATATTCATATTTAAACTATATTAAAATAAAAATACGTATAGGAGTCTTGTAACATAAATTAATAATAAAAGTAAAACAATTTATTCCTGAAAAATTTAATCTATTGATTAGTACCTATAGCATAAAATAAAGCCGTAGTATATAAATTCCTTTTTCCAACAGATAACTCGCACTGCAGTTCGGTGGCATTATAGCATTTTTACAAAGTTATGTGTCGCCCGGTCGGCAACAATGTGCGCGAGGCTTTGACCATTAAAATAAGCGTCAAGCATTCCCATGTTTTCAATGTAAAAGCATTCCACACCTGGATCCTATCGTGACCGTACGCAATAAAGGTTTACGTGACATAATCTCAGACACACACTCAATTTGACACTTAAGAACCACGTCCGTAAGATCTAAATTGAAACGAAAGGTGTATACGTCCAGAAACAAATAAGGTTAGTAGAGCAAAAGGCTGATTCGAATGCGAACATAAAAATTTGGTGGCACGCATTTGCGTGCTGGGAAATAGTGTACGCTACGCTGCGAAAAACTCTTTCACGTCGTAGATGCTCGTATAAAAATGTCTGGCCTGCTTCATCTATAGTGAACTAGGTTTACCGTTTTACGATTCTGGCAGATTTTGTTACTGGATACTTGTAACATTTTCTATATTGAAAACAACAGAATGTTGTTTAATGTACTCACTGAATTTCAATATAGAAGATGGTTAGGATTTTAAGATATGAAGGACTTCGGGATCTTTGGGATTTAAGATCTGCCAATCTATGTTTTAGCTCACCCTACTCATCTCGCCATTTTCTATAAAGGGGAGAGACTTGTGCCCAGCAGTGGGACGTATAATGGGTTGCTATTATTGTATTATTTCATTATGTCTTTACACTTATTTAAGCAATTCAAATTTGTGTGTTTACACAGATGGGATGGACGTGACGATCGATCCCACCACTATTACTAGTCAGTTAATCGAACAATGACTGTCAAAATATTGTAATAGTTGGCAGTATGTACAATATATCGCGATGGACAGCAGCGTCTCGCTGTAAAGGCTCCCCCACACAGCAGCGTTATTATAGGTCGATAATATCGCATGCGTTACTGCGATATCAGTTTTCAGTACATTTTGTATTAGGATGGTCATGTAGTTACACACTGCTGCGATAATAACGCCGCAATGAAAGTAGGACGTTGCGTTTATCCGTCCTGCGATATTCCGATATGAGTTCTAGAATGTTTTGTATCAGGACGCAAACAACCGTACACACACCTGCGATAATAACGTTAGTACTTATAGGACGTTTGGTTTTATCGACAATTCGAGAGTGGTTACATGACTGTATGAGTGTCCTAAAAACTTTTCTATAATATGTGTATCATATCATCAGATGAAGAATGTTTATTACTAACAGTAGCAATGGAAGATACTAGCATACCTGAGAGAGATGGTATAATAGAGCCATCGCAGCGCGGCGCTCTCTCGTAAGAAATATCGGACGACAAAAACGCAGCTGTGTGCAAGGAATGTAAGAGGCATCGGGACGAATTATCGCAATACCGCATGCGATATTATCGACCTATATAACGCGCCTGTGTGGGGGAGCCTTAAGACTGCCGCCGCTGCGATTGCTAATCCGCATGCCGAGCGTTGCGATTAAGGCAAATTGTCTTCCAATGAGGCACAACACTATTGTAGGCTCTTTCTTCTCTATCTTTAGAGAAGGCTTTCCTCCAATAATAAATCTTTTGGATGAAATTATGTAGCCCAGATACATAAACACTTAATCGTGAGAGAATGTAAACCACTTGTAAACAAAAAATATATTTCTAATTTCTGGCCCCTTCATCATTCCGTAAAACCAAATTAAGGAACATCGCATCTTATAAAAATCGTTACACAACTTTAACGATCAGAAAAGAAAAATTCAGTTCAATTGAAATTATCCTTAACAAAGCTAAACCGACTTGAATAAGTTGATTCTTCGGTATCTTAGTACTTCTTGAAAGTAAAAGTTTGAAGAAACGTCTAACTAGAGGGGAACACGACGATAACAAGAACACTTTTTCTATATCAATATCAAAGCATTTGTTCGGGCTTTGATGTGCCACAATTCTCTCTGACATTCCAATTCAAGGCACGTACACTTATAATCATATTCGCAGTCCTCCAATGTTTGATAAAGCATCGTGTCTTGTGCGAAAAATGACTTTGTCCCAGCATTGCAGAGAATACGCAAATTTGAGTGAGATGTGAGATTGTTTCAAGATCGCATTGCTGTAAAACATACTAAAAAAAGATTCACGACATCGTAGCAATATGTCTTAATTTAGATAAGATAGAAATGTCATAAAATTTGTCTTGTGCCTTCCTTCGGTAGAGTTGTGAAATGGGTTGCGCTCTTCATTTCAAAATGGTCAATGAGAGCAAATTGCTCATAATGTAACTCAATGAAAACTTTTGAGTGTGCTGTAGAATATTCTAGGTCTTAATTCCATTTAAGACCCGTAGTCTAAACTTTGTCATGGAATCGCGGGTAACAGCCCAGTTTATAGCACTAGCTACTACTATATATAGCACTAGGTGAAAAAGGTGAAATTTATTACTTTTTCGCCATTGTACTTCTATCAATAGCACGGGAAAGATACTCAGTTTTAAAGGTTCTCAAAATGGAGTATTTATACCGTCGAATGGGGACAGTTAAGCCGGCAGTGTCCGATTGGCCGGGATTTAGTCGAAAATTGCCCAAATGAAAGCTCAATGAACGTGTCACGGCGAGTCGCTGAGCACATTTGTCCACGTCCCGAATTGTCCGCATTGCCGTATCGTAGTGTTGTCGATAACATTCAAATTATCGATTATTTAATATGTAAATTTAATTGTTAGTAATTATGGCATCTTAGTAATATTGACACAAATGAAAGTACCATAATACATAAAAATATCAGACAAGCATTGATGATAGCCGAAATCGCTTAAAAGAAATGCTAAAATTTACTTCATAATATTGGGACCTAACACATCCATCAAATTATCATATGGGATTTATTGCTAGTTGATACTTAAGTTTTATGTGTATAATTCCAACATGTACCACATCAGTATCTTGAAATAATTTTTACAATTTTTTCTCTAATCTGACTTTCATATAAGTAAATTGGACTTTTTGTCACATAAAAAGCTTTCATATAGGTAGTCAGAATATTTTTAGGTATACATAAAAGTAGTATTCACCCGTGCGGTTTACAATATTAGTATAATAAGATACATAATTTTCAGTCCACCAAGCTTCAATCAATCATAGACACAATCCGTTGTGCAAAAAAAATAATATCGATTACTGATTTCCATGTCAACATTAAGGTACATCACTAAAGCTACGGTTGCCCTAGGGGTCGGACGGACGGATCATCGGAGGGGCCGATGCGAGCCATCCGTGTCTATGACATGACTCAATGTCATTTACTCCAAATGCATAAAATTCACATTTGGATCCTTAAAAAAATCAAGCAGTTAAGGTAATGTTATAGTGGAACTGGAAGTCTATACTGGTATAACCCACAAAATTAAAGAATTTAATGGTTTGATTGAACTCGCTAATCTCAAAAAGCGGCCAAGTGCGAGTCGGACTCGCGCACGAAGGGTTCTGTATCATCATCTTTAAGAGAAAATCACGTTTGTTATATTCTAGTTTCTACCTTTTTACTTACACAGAAAAAATTGCTTAAAAATTACGCTTGTTGTATGGGACAAACCCCTGTAACATTTATTCTATTTTTATTTATTATTTATTTTAAAAGGTAATATACAACAAATCATTCTGTAATCATTATAAGCGTCTACTGTTATATTAATATTGAGCATAAATACAAAAAAAAAACACGTTCATGATATTTTTATTTTTAGTGTTTGTTGTTATAGCGACAACGGAAATTCATTATTTGTGAAAATTTCAGCTTTTTAGCTATCGCGGTTCATGAGATACGGCGTGGCGATGACAGACAGACAGCGGAGGCTTAGTAATAGTGTCCCGTTCTTACCTTTTAGGTACGGAACCGTAACAACAACTACTGGGTCGAATTTCTAAAATCTTTCAGTGTTTGATTGTTTATTTATTTTGAGTGGCCATTGCTGAAGCCTAAGTTAGTATGCCTGTGTCAGATAATGTCTGGTCCGTACATAAGACTATTTCAGTGTTAAATCTAGTCGGCTCACCGGTTTTTGTCGTCGAAGCGTAAAAGACAGTGTAATCATTTATTAATATTAGTAAATAATTTTTTACTGGTGGTAGAGCTCCAGTGACGTAGCTCGCGGGCGTAGGTACCACCGCATTACCTAATATACTTGCCGCTAAATGGTAGTGTTCAGCACTATCGTGTTCCGGTCAGGTGGTAATGTACGGCCTTGTAATTTCCGGCACAGAGGCATAACATCTTAGGCCTCAGGAGTGGTAACGCATCTGCATTTTGACCTTGGTCTTTGTGTGGGTGTTTATAGGCTGCAGTCATCACTTAACATCAATGTGAACTGCATGCTTGTTTGCCACCTCCAGTACATAAAAAAGAAAAAAATGTATTTTAATTGGAAGAGTATATAGAAAACGTAATCTATCGCTGGATTAGAAAAAGGTTTTATGGTAAGTAAGAAAAACCGTCGTATTTTTAAGAACCTAACAACCTTTTACAACAAATATTTAGTGGCATGAAAGCTGCTGGTTTTATAGCCCTTGCAATCATATTTTTTTCGATGGAATAACTGAAACCTTTCTGTAATGTTAAACGAATACTTGCTACTTTGAGTTTTTTAGTTATAAACACTAAAACGTTATCGTATAATAGCGATTTTCTTCGCGTGTTTTTTTTGTTTTGGCCCATTGAATAGTGTTTAGCTATTACAAAATTATTGTAGATCTACTTGCAGATTGAATACATATTTTACTAGTGTCATTTTATGTTTTACTGTTGGTACAGTTTCAAGTATAGGAGCCCGAGGGAATTTGTATCACTACCTAATGCAGCTGCCGCTAAATGGTAGTATTCAGCACTATAGATCCATAATGATTATCACAGAGACATAACAACTTATGTCTCAGGGGTGGCAACGCACCTGCATGTTGACTTCTGGCTTTTTATAGATGTCATAGGCTGCATCAATTCATCACTTTACATGAATGTGCAACTGAATGTTAGTTTGAAAAATTAAGCCTTATGTAATATATTCTAACGAATTAATGAATAATATGACATAAACGATACAAACATCACAATATGTATGACATCTTAGGGCATACTTACAAGACCTTTTCATTCAGCGATATTCACTATACGATCGTGTCATTTTACGACTTCATGTTGTCGTTATAGCCCGGACTCGAATTGCCAACCCTCACTATCCCAGTTATTATTTTAAGCATTTGCTGTGCCAACAGTATACTCAAGATTTTCCTTATAACCGCCTATTAAAATAAATGTAGGATTTGGTGAACATTTCAACGGAATAAACGGGACGTTTCGTTAATGCTTAGTAGCCAAGGATCATAGACTCTCCTTGATTTATTTTATACGTCACGGTTCTATATTTATTTTCTTCAAAAAATGAGTATAACATGTGTATCTTTATTTGAAATATCCTTCATCTATCGGAAAACTCGAGGGTAATACCACACCGCGGACACTCCTCCAAAAATCCATACAAACGCTTATTTTGGTCTCTATTACACAGCCATCTATAAGTGACATGTATTTACACGTGTACCTGTGTGCGTAGCACTTAGAAAATACCAACCGTCGCCCATAAGAGGGGAGGAGGTTGGGTGATGCGGGGAAATCGGGCGCGAAGTGTCCATTCTATACGTAGTATTATTACATATTCTCTGGTAAAACTTCAGAAAGCCTTAAAATATTTGTATGAATTTCTTCAAAATTAATAAATTTCAAGATGTAATGTAGGTATTCTAGCAAATGAAGGACTTTTAGGACATACTTACAAAACCTTATCATTCAGCGATATTCATGATACGGTCGTGTTATTTTACGATTTCATGTTAAGAGTTACACACAGATGGCGGGACAGTTAATTAATTGTTTTAATAAAAAAAAATCCGTGCCTTTATGTGTTTTTACATGTATGTATTGTTCGTACATGCAAATGTTGAACATATCATATGTTTAACATTTTGAATTCAATGTAAAATGAGGAAGAATTGTTTTTTCTTCTATAGTCTGTAAAAATGTCTTTTATGTAGCAAAGCATTGATGGTACTTATGGGAATACCGACTCTAAAAAACTACATCAAACCAGAGATTTAAATGTACCTAAATGCATTGCCAGCGTCGACGACACAACACAGCTTCCTTCCCAGGTTATATCGTCGATGATTGCCAGTCATGATGTCTCTGTTTTTTTATAAATTACCGTACATTACAATTACATACATATTAAAAAAAGAATTACGTAAATCGGTCCAGAAATCTCGGCAAAATTCGCGTACAAACATAAAAAAATATATATTGAGAACCTTCTCATTTTTTGAACTCGGTTAATAAAATATAGGTAACCTGTGAAACTCGCAGAATAATTCAGTCCAAGTCATAAAAACTTATTATTCTTAGTTTTGTCAGTACGTGACAGCCAAAATAATGTAGGCTCGCAATTTTCTTTGGAGATTTTACAAACAATAAATGTATGTTGATTTTCTTGTGATATTTTCTTTCGCGGTAAACAACTGGCAAAGCAGTTTGTTATATTTTGTTATTCATTCCTTGTTATTCTTTGCCTGTAGTCATATATTATTTAAGACGTGTGGATATCTTGTAAATAGAGTAATGTCTGGTTTTACTTTCTGAGTGATGTGTTGATCGTTCGCTAGATGGCGACAGTAGTCTGAATTTTAAGTTTTTTTTTTTTTTATGTAATAAAAGTGGCAAACAAGCATGCAGTTCACATTGATGTTAAGTGATGACTGCAGCCTATAGACACCCACACAATGACCAGAGGTCAAAATGCAGATGCGCTGCCACTCCTGAGGCCTAAGATGTTATGGCCTCTGTGCCTGAAATTACAGGGCCGTACATTACCACCTGACCGGAACACGATAGTGCTGAACACTACCATTTAGCGGCAAGTATATTAGGTAATGCGGTGGTGCCTACGCCCGCGAGCTCCGTCACTGGAGCTCTACCACCAGTAAAAAGTTGCAGCTAAGTGTACCTATTGCCCTTCTTATTAGCTTTTTACCAAGGTTAGCATACTTATATCGGAACAAGCTACGCTCGTTAATGTTAAAATTCACCTCAATTATCTGACAGATGATGAGGAAATCTGTCAACCTTGATATCTTTAACTATACCAAAAATACGCTGGTGCACGATTGTTACGATAAACAAAATAAATAACACAAACACCCAGAAACAAATATCTGTAGGCCATACAAATATTTGTCCCGGTGTGGAGATAGAACCCGCGACCCTTCGAATCAAACGGTGGTTTCACACCGTTGGACTAACCGGGTCGTCAATGTCAATGTTACTGTTATCGTTAAATTTGACGAAATCATAACTTTAACAAATATTTTGGTGCAACGGAACTTTTATGCAATGACTAAAATATTTATTAATAGTAGTAACACACGTCCGGATTTGGTACGGAGCGGACAGCGGATTCGAACCAAATCTGGCCGTGTGTTCCTCTAAACCCGGCGGACGAAATTACTATTAATCAAGTCCGATGCGGTCCGCTCGCGCGTATTTAGTGGGCGGATTCGGTCCGCCGTACCGAATCCTGCCGTGTGTAGCGAGAGCGAATTTGGTCCGGACGTGTATTACTACTATAAGAAAAATGTTGTGTCAAAGTATAGGGTAGTTACTAATTTATTATACTTTGGTTCAAAACGATATTACTGAATGTAACACCGCTATCACCACTACACAGTACACATATTATGCTTCTGAAGTTACTTTTCACTCCAAGTCATAGATAAATAGCATCAATTCATTTTCTTAACCCCCATTCGCTAAACAATGACGAAAATACGGACTAACGGCAAAAAAGCTTTCACGCTAGAGGTCCCATCGACCCAAGTGGTGTCCATTTGTGTCTAGTTCACTACAAGATCATTATTACCCAGGGAAAGTGTCAAGTCGGGAGACACGAGCGTTTGTCTACATCGTAAGGGCACCAGTGATTTTGTAAGGAATATATTAAGGATATCAAGAGATAAATTATTTTGTGGAGCTGTCGCGATGTTTGACGGGTTCAGTTTCGTTGAGGCATTCTATTCGATTTATTTGTATGTGTGTTTTATCTTTTACATACGGTCTATGTGTTTGTGAAAGGGAAACCTGTGTCGTATCTATGACTCATGAGTTATTTCTGTACCATGATTTCAAATTGAAGGGGTAAGGAGACTTATAACATTATTTAATGTACGATTCTGAAATTTCCGGCACAGAGGCATAAGACCTTAGGCCTCAGGAGTGGTAACGAAACTGCATTTTGACCTTGGTCTTTGTGTAAGTGTCTATAGGCTGCAGTTTTGTAGATACTAGGTGTGACGTTACAAGCAAGTACGATTTCCTACCTAATGAGCAATTGTTTATTTCAAAAATTGCAACTTATTGGATGGTGACTTAAATTTAGTAATAGTGTTTTTTAATTTTTTTGTGGTTCCAATGACGATTTTTTTATTTATTTTTACTTCCTTTGCTTTCTGATCAGTATTTACAGCTCCACAAAACATCGCAGTGTAACCATAAGTAGATTTTCTCCTATATTACAGCTTATGCTTAACGACTTATGATCCGAACCCAAAAATCTACGACCATTGTATGTAAAACTGTTACGCTGTACTATAATTTTACGATAGCAGAAATCCTTACCCCAAAGGAACTAGTTTAAAAAAATCTTTTCGGCGGCCGAGTCGGCAATCTTTTGCCCCATTAAACACTTCACGCTTCCCGCGTATGGAAATTGGACGTAAAACGAAATATTGTCCCCGAATAGTTCCTTTCCTGGATTTGTTACTTTCGGTCTATTAAGGTTGTAGCCGTAGAAAATGTTGGCGATACAAATTCCTATTTTGCAGTATTTTTGGTTTTTTAATTCTTTTTCTGGCATTGCCACCATAAGAATAGGTGCATTGTTTAAAGGTATATTTATACAAGAAATCATTGAAGTGGTTGTTGCTTTGTTGCGATGTGAATTGGATCTCTTAGATACCTAATTGCTTAAAATTTACCCCCTTATTCATAAACGTATTTTAGCTAACGTGTTGCTAATCTCTCCTTTGTCTTTTTCTATCCTATACATTTGACAATGCACCTGACAAGGACAAAGCATTCTATAGCTAACACGTATCGAATGTACGTTTATGAATGAGGGGGTTAGTCTGGGGGTCCAATTCTTCGCTTAGAGCATTGCTGGAGAGCATTGCTGGTCGTAAAAGGGTCGGAGACCTGAGGTCCTGATTTTTCGTCTCTGTGCCACCACGGGTTTTTTTATTTCATGGAGTAAAAGAACAAGCATACCTACAGTTCAAATTGATTGCAAGTATGTGTGTATCTTTACGCCAAATCCCTTACGGGGTAGGCAGAGAGTGAGGAACGCCAGATATTTCTTTATACATTCACGCCGATTCCTTAGACTTTTGACCCCACCCTTAGACAGTACTCGGCTTATTTGGTCATGGTAGGTCAGGTAAGTGATACTGAAATCTAAAAACATCTACATAAAACCAGAGACCAATGTAGGTGCACAACGTCTCCTGAGGACTAAGGTATTATATCTCTATATGATGGAAATTTAACTGCCTCAGTAGCGTAGTGGTAGCAGGCCACTACTACTGCACGACGGGTTCTGGGTTCGATTCCGGGTCGGGGACTATCAGAGATAACGGTTTAAAATCCTATATATCTGGTTCTATTGGGATTTTTCCATTTTCTGGAAGTTTTTCAGTACCTCGGAGTTTGGTAATGTGCCCGGAGATGCGTGGGTGTTTGCATGTATGCTTGAATGCATGCATTTACCTCTGCCTACCCATTCGGGGATTACAGGCGTGAAGTTACGTTTATGCTGGAAATTAGAGGTTACCTACATTACCACCTGACTGGAATACGATAGTGCTGAACGCAACCATTTAGCGGCAAGTAGATTGGGTAATCTGGCCATATCTACGCCTACGAGCTCCCTCCCTCACTAGTGATGATAATTATCTATATATAAACGTAGAATTCTGCCCTGAGTTTACCTCTCGTTTAATAGGCCTTTATATTATGACACGGTACTTATATTTACATTTTTACTTCATACCTGCAGCGTTACGTAAGGTAATGAATAGCGTTACGGCTGCCATAGTTATGTGGTGCCAAGAATATTTCCCGTGCATTTTGGCAAGCTCTCAGTTAGAATATATCAATACCGCCTTAAGGAATTGAGTACGGAAAACTATAATACGCGATGTATATTCGCGCAAAACATGACTACATTTTTATTGTTACATACAGGTATATAAATACCTAATTAAGTATTTTGGCTTATAATTACAAAAACGCTTACACTCACAACCAACCTCACGCTATGTTTAAATCTGTGTGGTGGTAGCTGTTGCTGACTTATACACAAACAACCACGCCTTAAACAAATCCTGAAAGCACCTCAAACACTGGTCCCGATGCGGCAAACTAAAGTTTATCATAGCTATTAATTAGTTAGATATCGATGGATGTCGTTGACCCATCCCGAATCGAGTAAACAAAAAAAGGGGGAAAAGAAATTCGACGGATCTGGACTTCAGTAGCTTAGTGGTAAAGCTGCTGCACTGGTTATCCTGAGGTCGCAAATTTGATTCCTGTGTGAAGTCAAACTTTTCTTTAATTTTTTTTTACAAATTTCTAGATTCTTCTCGTAAAGGAGAAGCTCCAAGTTGGGCCCGCACCTTGTACACTATATCAAAAGATAGAGAAAAATACCCAGAATCATGTAAAAATACTCAAAAAATAATTTGAATCGTTGTTTTTTTGTCGGAAATATTTATTTTACGTAATTTTTGTATGACAGCAATATGTTGCCATATCGCTACTATGACATTCTTGTTTTCGTAATATACTAACGACAAATAGTTGAATATTTATTAAACGATTTGAATAGCTGAAAATGATTTAGTATGTTATTTAGTAAGTTATTTAGTAGAGATGAGATCTTTGCGCAAGATCTGCGGTGTATCACTCACCGATCGCGTTCGTAATGAAGATGTAAGAAACAGACTTTGTGTGAATGATAGTATCGGTGTAAAAATGAAAAAAGGCATGCTCCGATGGTTCGGGCATATAGAAAGAATGTCGAATGAGCGAATGACTAAACAGATATACAATGCAAATGTGGATGGTTGCAGAGGCCCAGGAAGACCAAGGCTGACCTACCATGACCAAATAGGTCGAGTTCTGTCTGATGGTGGTGTCAAAAGTCTTAGGAATCGGCGTGCATGTATGAAGAGAATGATGAAGGTAGACGAGGCACGAGAGGTTTGTCAGAACCGGGATGTCTGGCGCTCTACACTCTCTGCCTACCCCGTTAGGGATCTGGCGTGAAGATTTAGTATTTTATGCTTCATCTCTCAATATAGTGTACATGGTGCTGGCCCAAGCTCCACACATTTTGGAACGTCTCCTTTGTAAAGCCTATTCCTTTTAATCTTACAAATATTTTTATCCTACTAGAGAAATACGTTTATACGAAAATCACACAAAATTAAATTTGTAAGGCGTTAGTGTGATTTGCTATACAAAAGTCACAGTATACCTACACCCTACACCCATCTCAGTGTTAAGTAACCAATAAAATTAACAGGATGTGTACAGCCGACCTTTGCAATAGTAACGGATATTTACGTTCGCGGAATATCACATTATTTCCCCCTCGCGCTCCGAGGAACAGATAACACGAGTGGTTACTCCGATAAGGAACCCTGAGAAGCCTTCAAAAGTGTTAGTAGGGCTCGCCGTTTCCGTATGCTTATCCGAGTGTACGAGATGTCTCTGTGTGTTTATGTTCGTATAACCGTCCTTTCTTTTACCATAATATGATGTCAAAGAAAGAATGATAAAAAAATATTACTTACGTGAATGTAAGGCCCAAGAATTGAGAACACAATTAACATTTTACTGGTGGTAGAGCTCCAGTGACGGAGCGGGCGTAGGCACCACCGCATTACCTAATATACTTGCCGCTAAATGGTAGTGTTCAGCACTATCATGTTCCGGTCAGGTGGTAATGTACGGCCCTGTAATTTCCGGCACAGAGGCATAACACCTTACGCCTCAGGAGTGGTAACGCATCTGCATTTTGACCTTGGTCTTTCTGTGGGTGTCTATAGGCTGCAGTCATCACTTAACATCAATGTGAACTGCATGCTTGTTTACAAATTCCATAACATAAAAAAAAAAACAATTCTGATAGTAGCAAAGTTTTAATGATAAAATTGAACCCCCTTATTCATAGACGTATTTTAGCTAAAGTGTTGCTAATCTCTCCTTTGTCTTTTTCTATCCTGCACATTTGACAACTGACAAAGACAAAGCATTCTATAGCTAAAACGTATCTAATGTACGTTTATGAATAAGGGGGTAAGTGTGTAAGCATTACATCTTGTTTATAAATTTTGTTTGTTTGATAGGTAAATTAAACATGAAACTTTAAACTACTAGAATAATGAAAAAAAATCATTCTGTCTTAATTAATATTTTCAGTAAGTTACTGGAGTCAAATTTTCTATCGTGGTCGTAGCCGAAACGTAGTTTGTTCTTTATTCATTTTTATCACTTGCAGCTAAAATATGTTTGCTGCCGGGCAAAAGCCTTACCTATAAATGTTTACAAAGAGTAAAGCTTCTTCTGCATGGCATTGAGAGTTCATATCAGGCTCGTAGTCTCGTAGTAAATAGTGAGTTAGCTGGTACAAAGTTGAATTCATCATGCGTTCTACATAATACAGATACTTTACGAACACGTGCCTATAAATAAACGGAAGCTATAAGGCCAACCTTTACAATAGTAACGTCTATTTACGTTCGCAGAATATCACATTATTTCCCCCTCGCGCTACGAGAAACAGATAACACGAGTGGTTACTCCGATAAGGAACCCTGAGAAGCCTTCAAAAGTGTATTAGTAGGGCTCGCCGTTTTCATGTATGTTTTTCCGAATTCTGCTTGTAGACTTGTAAAACTTACATTAGATTCTTTTATCGTTTGCTAGCTTTATTTATTCGCATTTTGTAATTATAAGAATAAGAACTCTAACGTACCTACTATTCCTTTGGTACATTTAACATTAAGTAATAATTGTTACTTGATGTTGATAATTTTTTCAAACCTACCTACAAATATTCACGTCCAAAACATTAATACGACATTATGATAATAATATGATACCATCGACTATAATCTTCGACTTGCCTTATCACTGCAGCTTTACTCAAATTCAAACTCAAAAATTTATTTAAACACTTGGAAATCCTAGAATTTGCTTGTGATAGGTCAAGTTACAGATATAAAATTAAAGTGAATAACAACTGATACGTTGACAAATATGTCAAAGTAAACAAAAATCAAATAAATAATATTCCAAAAACACCTAATAATTAAAATAGGTATCAACAGAATGTTCCATACTCTCTTTTACAAACGGCAAGATAAGACTAAACAAAAAGAATATGAGACATTCTTTGTCATTCACTTGCAGAGTTCCAAAACCCACCTTACTGAGAAAAAATCTGCCAAAACAAAACTGAGTAGGGTCTTTTCAAAGTATGTAACCACCAGTAATTTTATAAATAAAAGGCAAATCGTTGAACAAGAATTAGCATTCCGAGATGACTTGCCTCTTGCCTACCAATAGGTAATTTTACTGGTGGTAGAGCTCTAGTGACAGAGCTCGCAGGCGTAGGCACCACCGCATTACTTCTATTTGCCACCAAATGCTAGTGTTCAACACTATCGTGTTCCGGTTAGATGGTAATGTACGACCCGTAATCACTACACACATAACAATTTAGGTCTCAGGGGTGGCAACGCATCTGCATTATGACCTCTGGTTTTTGCGTAGACGTCTATAGGGTGCAGTCATCGCTTAACATCAATGTGAACTACATGCTTGTTTGTCACCTTAAAAACACAAAAAAAAAATATTTCATATTGCTAATTCTTGTCATTTACAGTCACTTAAAATTGCTGGCGCTAAAGCAGCAGTGATAAGGCTGCTACATGTCGTGGTGTCCTCGATGAGAGGTTCTAAGAGAAATACAGGTGAAAGATTGATACTTAGCGGAATCATAATTTTGCAATGGCCAAACAGAAAACACGTTTCAAGGTCTCTTACTGAAATCCTAGCGTTAAAAATAACTTACAAAATATTTTTGGGTTTCTTGTACTCATTTAAGCGAAAAATGGTTTCGATTTTCCATTCTCAAATATAGACAGTTCAAAAATGCAAACGGAGCCAATCGCGCGTGAAACCAAGTATTCAGATAATAATGCAATAATACGTTCCAGTTTGCGCTTTCATTGCGCAAAATTCAATTCGATAAATTCCAACGGTTTGTAATTAATGAAACTACATTTTATGGACTTACAACGCAATATCTGAGTGCGGATTCTAACATCATTTCATGGACCACTTCACTTTAGTTGAATAATATTCCTATAAATTTAGACTGGATGTGTTGATTTTAGAAAACTGTAATGCATAGCATGATATTTTCTGTTAAAAATATGGACTTGGAGAACTTATTTGAGTTTTTAAATTTTCATAACAGATTTTCAGTTTCCCGCGACTTTGTCGAAACGGTACTTAGCAAACCACCTATAGTAAAATGTTCATCAAAATCGTCTCTGCAGTTTGATCGTGAGAACGTAACAGACAGACAGAATGACTTCCACATAATATTTTAGATGTCTTAAGACTGAAAACAATAAAACCTTCGTATTTCCTAATTTATAAATCAATAGTACTTATTAATATAATCCTAATATTTTAACCAAAGAGTCAAAACACGTAAGGAATCCAGGGTGATCACACACCTTAAGCATTGAGTATGTTGTTCCATGGTTGAATTTGATTGTATACCTATTATGTACAAAGAGTTTTTCCAGAAGATATTTTGAACAACTTCGTGTGATTAAATTCATGATATATCACCTTCGTGTGATTAATTTCTTTCCATTTTTCTTTAAATAAAATATATCACCTGTTTTAATTATGAAAAAAAAACCGTGAATGTCCCTTCTATTTCTTTATATTCAACACAGGTTTAGCGAGCGGAAAACTAGGTCGGAATAATCCAGTCTATCTGCAGAGATGGCAAATATCACGATAAGCTAGCTAGTAGCTAGGTTTATCATTTCATTTTATCGCTACCAGAACGAATACTGAATTTGTGTCTTAAGACAATTCTCGCTATGTTAGTATATTGCATGTAAAAGTGATATAATGAATTTGTGATATTTCTGAATAAGAATAGTAGAAAATCGAAGAGAGAATCCAACTAGAATTACACAAATAATATTTAAATTTTGTTACACAAGTTTTCATTTGGTGGCAACCAAGCAAGCATTTCAACATTGATGGTAAGTGATTACTACCATCCAGGAGCTTAAAAGCATCTACTCTAAGACCGATAGTGGAAATGCTCTGGTCTTTGTATGGGTGTCTATAGGCTGCAGTATGTATGAATGTATGTAGCTTCACGCCAGGTCTCTAACGGGGTAGGCAAAGAGTGTAGAACGCCAGATATCCTGGTCCTGACATTTTGACACTTTCATCATTCTCTTCATACATTCACGCCGATTCCTAAGACTTTTGACCGCACCATCCGACAGAACTCTACCTATTTGGTCATGGTGAGGCTGCAGTTAGGCTTGCAGCCATCACTTAATATCAATGTGAACTGCATTCTTGTTTGCTACCCTTATAAGATAAAAAAGTACCAAATGTATGCTCACTATTTTAAACTCGGTATATTCACAATTATACAAAATTTTTAACACAGCCACCATAAAATGTATTTGCCAGGCCCGTGTTCACATAATAGGCACCAAACAAACATGAGTACTTAAACAAACCCAGTTTTAGTTTCAGTTACCGAAATGAGATAAAACAGGTCCAAGAAGTTAAATGAGTAAGCTTTAGCGAAAGTAAACTTTGTGCCGCTTCCCGCTTCCCACTTTGTGGGCAATTAACTCAGGCAAGAAATAAACAGGCATGCGTATAGTTTACTTGCGAACTTTGCTATTGAATTTCATTTGAAGCCGGCTAAGTGATGCGATTTGGTGATGCCCGCAAATACTGGTTTGATGCACGTTTGAATTTAATAGGGAATTATCTGTACTTGTGATGTCTGTGATTACAATCCTTGTTAAGTTGATTATAGATGATTTGAAATGAAGATAATTATGAGAGTGATAAACAAAAATACCTAGTTTTCATATGAATGCTAAGTAAATACTGGCCTGTGATATTATATCAATAAATTGCTGTTCGTAAGTCTCGCGTATTATTATATAACGGTTGGGTCATGCCGGTCTTAATGTACTCCTTCGGGATGTCTCTCAAGTGGACTCAGACCGACCTGGAATCCCTTGACAGGCGAGTCCGCTCTTTGCTGACGGCATACCGGATGCATCACCCACGGTCGTTGGTCATGAGACTGTACATCCCGTGAGGTGTGCAGCCTCAGACAGTACTTTTTTACCGCCGACGGGGATATGCATAAGGATATGGTGGCAGTTGACAGTGGACTCACCCCTCTCTCTTTGGCTAAAGAGAACTGGCGCAAACCTGAGGTGCTCACGACCAGTGACCGCAGGAGTGTGTGGCAGGGCAAGGAGCTACATGGACGTTTTTTATGGGTCTGATGTTGACAGATTAGCTGCCGTGATCTGGCTACGGTTCGGCGACCTATTTAGAGAAACCGAGGGTTTTGTCTGTGCAATTATGGACGAAGTGGTAATGACCAATAACTACCGGAGATTTATCCTGAAAGATGGAACGGTCGACATATGTCGGGCATGCCACCGACCGGGTGAAGCTATCAGGCATATTGTGTCCGGCTGTTCAAGTCTTGCCAACGGCGAATATTTGCACAGACACAACCAAGTAGCCAGGATTATCCACCAGCAACTTCCCTTGCGATACGGTCTTGTGGCCATGGAGGTGCCATACTAGAGGTATGTGCCCGACCCAGTTCTCGAGAACGACCATGCCACAATGTATTGGGACCGGTCTATTATCACTGACAGAACTATTGTAGCCCATAAGCCTGATATAGTGGTAATAGACCGCTCGGAACGCAATGATCATCGATATCCCTCATGATGGGAATCTCGTGAAGGCCGAAAAAGACAAGGAAATCAGATATCTTTATCTGGCTCACGAGATTGTCGCCATGTGGGATGTGGATTCGGCCATCATTGTGCCGATAGTCGTCACGGTCAACGGATTGATAGCAAAGAGCCTCGACCAACATCTCAAGAGGCTCAAGTTAGGAAGTTGGATCAAGGGTCTGATACAGAAGGCGGCACTTCTCGGCACGGCACGTATAGTGAGGAGGTTCCTGTCTCTGTGACCCTAACCGCCGACAGCTTGGACCCTGTTCCCGCTGCCGGCGGCGCACTATTTTTTATTTTTTTATATAAATATGTTTTTTTTTTTTAAACTTATGTTTATTAAAAAAATACTAAATAAGATGAAGAATAAATGAGTGAAATAATAATAATAATATATTCTTTATTGTACACCAAATAAGAGATAGAGAAATAAGAGACACAATATACAAGAGGCGGTCTTATCACTAAGCAGTGATCTCTTCCAGACAACCTTTGGGTTTAGGAAACAGTGCAGATACTAAACAATGGGGGTGTACCCTGCTATATGAAACTTACAAATATAATGTTTAGTTATAATAACAGTAGGCAAGAAACTAGTGATCAGGTATCAGCTGTATAAAGAAAGGGACTGGGAAACATAGTAATCATAGGTTCTTTTTTTAAACACCTCTACAGACTTAGCTTGTCGGATATCCACCGGAAGGGAATTCCAGAGTCGGATAGCCTCCACCGTGAATGAATTAGAATAAAAAGAGGAAGAGTGAGAAGGAGTCATTAAAAGGAGATTGTCGGAAGAACGTAGGGACAAGGAATGTGTAGAACAAAGAAAATGGAAACGCTCTTTCAGGTAGGTAGGGATGTGCGGATTGAACAATAAACAATACAGAAAAGAGAGAATGTGTGTATTCCTGTGAAGACGAATGGGTAACCACTTGAGCTGTTTGCGAAAATCAGAAACATGAATCGTATACATAAATTTTGAAGCCGCTCAAGTTTATTTAATTGCTCCTGTGTTAGGTCTGGATAACATATGTCGGCATAATCTAGTATTGGAAAAAGAAGTGATCGAGCCAGCGTAATTTTAGTGGAAGTAGGCAAGAAATTATGGAGTCTTCTGAGGGAGCCAACAGCAGCAAACATTTTCCGCCTTACCTCAGCGATTTGTGGCTTCCAAGTTAAACTGTTGTCAATGATTAACCCTAAGTTTTCAACTTTGTCGCAATAAGTAATACACGTGTCATTGAGTACAACTGATGGAACGTCTGACATATCTAATTTAGAGACCACACGAGAGCTGCCAATAATGATCGCTTGGCTTTTGGAAGCATCAACCTGCAACCCAAATGCATCACACCAGAGAGAAACACGTTTAAGATCATCATTGATAGTCCGTATGGCCTCCGGCAGATGAACGAGATTAGCCTGACAACAGATTTGAAGATCATCTGCATAAAGGTGGTAGAGAGAAGATATCTATCTTCTCTCTACCACTCTCTACTCTCTGAGTTATTAAATTAATGAAAGTAGAAAACAGGAATGGAGACAACACGCCGCCTTGTGGTACGCCGGCCGTGACATCGCGACATGAAGAAATGGAATCATCCACACGAATGCGTTGCCGGCAACCAAACAAGTAACTACGAAACCAAGCAATTACTGTCGGAGATATGTTAAGAGAACGGAGAATCGCAAGCAAGATGTCAAAATCTACATTGGTAAAAGCGTTACTAAAATCTAGTAAAGTAAGCACTGTTAACTTTTGATTCTCCATTCCTTGTCTGATATCATCCGTTACCTTGACAAGAACGCTAGCCGTACTATGACCTTTTCGGAAGCCGGATGGAAAGGTATTGAGTAAATCATATTTGGACATAAAGGAATCTAACTGTTGCTGAACCAACCGCTCGAGGACTTTGGATAAAAAAGGGCGAATAGATATAGGACGAAATTCGGAAAAGGATTTGGGATTGGATTTTTTCGGCAAAGGTATAAGTTGAGCATCCTTCCAAATTGAAGGGAAAGAAGAGCTGGATATGGAATAGTTAAGGATATAGGTACTCGTAATAATAGGAACAATGATGTCAATTATAGGAAGAATCATTTTACAGCTAACGTTGTCACTGCCCACGGCATCGGAGTCAATAGCAAGAATGTTCTTCTTAACATCACGATCAGAGAATTGTTCAAATGAAAAAAGAGGACAATTAGGAGTGGGAACTGTTGAAAGAAGATTTAATGTGTCAAGTTTTTTGATGCCATCAATGCAGGCAGAAGATGAGAAATGTACGTTAAGCTGATTTAAGTCAATATTGTTTGTTATTAGAAAATTGGGATCAAGACTCGATTTCCCAACTCCAATAGATTTCAAAAACTTCCAGACTTTAGCTGGATCACCATTCGAAACGGATTTATAGATATGGCGTCTTTGTGCATCTCTACACACCTTATTGCAGTGATTTCTGATTAAAACATAGTTTTCTCGATTCCTGTCACTTGCATTCTTTTTAAATTTACCTTTTGCCTTATTCTTTCTTACGATTAAAGCCATTATATCATCAGTAAGCCATGGTGCCGGAAGATGTCTCACTCGGACTGGCCGAACAGTAGCGTGCTTATCAAATAATTGAGTGATAAAGGAATTAAATAGGTTAATTTTATCTGTTACATCGTTCTTAGTATCCAAGATAGACCAATCGATTTGGGCAGTATCCCCGTAGCAAGAGAATTTTAGCCTTTGCTTTAGGGGGACGGATTTTATAAGACACATATCGTGGTCGTGGTATGAAAAGGCATCGGCGGAGCATTGACCATGTTTAGTTACATGGTCAACTGAAGAGACTATTGCTAAGTCCACGAGGGATGTAGAACAGTTCGGAAAGAAATGGGCGGCGGAAGAAGGAAGTAGATGCATGTTAGAAGAGTTAACTAAAGATTTGAGACGTGAGGACCTTGTGTCATTTTTTAATAAACATGTGTTAAAATCACCCATTATTATGGCGTGATTGTAACGAGGCAGGAGCTCCTCTAAAGTTACCCCGAAAGAAGAGAAATAATTAATTGTTAGAGATGGACTATAAAAAACACCTAGAAAGACCTTAGTTTTACAGAGATTAACTTCGATAAACAGATGTTCGGCAGCATCATTTGTCGGTGGGGAAATGTTAATTACTGAGAAGGGAATGTGGGAACGAAGATAGACTGCAACGCCACCACCAGCTCTACCAGTGCGGTCATTAAAATTTCTAATTAAGTGGAATCCGGGCAGCGAGTAAGAGCTGGACGGGAGACATGGCTTAAGCTAGGATTCTGAAATCAGAATTGCTTGAATATTTTTATTGTCAAAAGATGCCAACATATCAGGGAAATGAGCAGGAATACTTTGGGCATTAATATGGATAGCATTAAAGTTTTTTGTTACGTTTGAAAAAGTATAATTAAGTATTTCAAAAAGAGAAGGAATACTTTCGAAGCTAGCGTCATTGCTAAATCCGGCTAGAGAAGAAGGATAGGAATAAAATTCATCCTGATCACTGTTATTGCTCATAACCAAAAAAAAAAAAAATTAAAAAAAAAGTTTCAACAGAAAAAACAAACGAAAAAGAATAATAATGACCTACAATATACCTTACAGTACTATTGAATTATAGGCTAAGGTTTCCTTTTATTGCACCCACCAGCTATCTGTGAGATAATTATATCTATCACATAGAACAAAACAAAGAAAACAGAAAGTTTAATTTTGCTAAACACAGTCACAAAAGCAAAAATAAGCAAAGTTAAGCAAAACAAAAATGAAGCAGAAGGAAAAAAAAAAAAATATATATATATAAATGTTAAACAGATGATTTTCTAACAACAATAGTTTTATGGTCTACGAAAGCAGTCTGTATCGACCTAAATGACCAAGATCATAGACAATACAGTTATGACAAGCGACAGATTGACAGATGAAATGAAGATGACATGAATGACATTTATGGAAGCGAAAGTGAAACGTGACGTACAAAACAAAAAACAAAATTATCAAACGCATTAAGTAAAGAACTAACATTACAAAATTGACAGTGATTAGAAAAATATATTATGTATGTTATGTTACCTTCGGACTATGTTAGAAAAACACGAAAAACAAAACACAAAGAGGGTATTATATTTCAACAAGCAATTTAAATTTTGGACTAATGGAAATGAAGGATTCATTGAACATCTTACTTCCTGGACGCTAACCGCTTCGTACGGACTTCGCCTACTTTGTCTGGGACTCTAGTCTTAGATGACACCATCTTCGATACGGGCGCTGACTCGGGCAGTGGTTGGCTGGAAAAACTGTCGAACTCTGCTTGAGAATCTATGCTGTGCCGCATTCCGTCGGGAGTTATAAGGAATATCGTGTCATCCCTGGTCCAACACTTGCTGATACCAAATCGTTTGCGAGCTTGCTGAAATAGCTCATGTCTTGGTTTAGTGAGAAATTCTGAGATAGTTATTCCGGAACCTTTCAAGTTTGTTTTGGCAAACCAAAGTTTATTACGCATCGACAAGTCTCTAAATTTTACTAGTATGGGGCGAGGTTTTCTTTCTGATTGTCGACCCATACGATGACAACGTGACATGCTTGAGATTGTGAAATCGGAGATGTTCAATTTGTCTTCGACTAAATCTAATACTATGGCCTCGGCTTCAGTGTTACTGCTTTCCGGGACACCATGAAATAGCAACATTTTTCGCCGGCTCCTGGTTTCCTGACGATCGATTTGAGCTGCTAGGAACTCAACTTGGCGCTGCAATGTGCTTATTGCTGTGAGCATAAATTTCCTGAAGTCACCAAACTCCGCTGCAACCGATGTCAAAGTGGGAGATGAAGGGGATGTCTTCTCGAGGTTGTGCTGGAAGTCATCCATCTTCCTATTAAACATCTCAGTCATCGAATTCAAAGACTCCTTTATAGATTCCATGCTGTGAGATTAGTGAGTGTATGTGTATGTGATGGAAAAAAAAAGTGTAGAATTATTGTAGAATTAACAGTTGCTGGTGGGCAGGCCTAGCTCGATTGTAAGGTATGTATGTATCTTCACGCCAGGTCCTTAACGGAGTAGGCAGAGAGTGTAGAGCGCCAGACATCCCGGTTTTGACAAACCTCTCGTGCCTCGTCTACCTTCATCATTCTCTTCATACATGCACGCCGATTCCTAAGACTTTTGACCCCACCATCAGACAGAACTCGACCTATCTGGTCATGGTAGGTCAGCCTTGGTCTTCCTGGGCCTCTGCAGCCATGTAAGGTAAATCATAAATTTCTTATCGAAGTAAGAGAAATTAATTATTTAAATAATTAAATACAGAGATCTTCTTCCTAAAGCTGTTAAACTTACTACTACCCACGAGCGAAAATCCGATACATACACCAACACAACATTTTTTACAATTTTTTTTTGTCTGTTTGTTCCGGCTAATCCTGGGTACGGCTGGACCGATTTTGTCGGGACTTTCACTGGCAGATAGCTGATGTAACAAGGAGTAACTTAGGTTAGTTTTATACTAGCTGCAGGGCAGCACATTACCACCTGACCGGAACACGATAGTGCTGAACACTACCATTTAGCGGCAAGTACATTAGGTAATGGTGCCTACGCCCGCAAGCTCCGTCACTGGAGCTCTTCCACCTGTCAAACTTGAACTTAATGTTAAATTATGACTGCAGCCTATAGCCATCTACACAAAAACCAGAGATCAAAATGCAGATGCGTTGTCACTCCTGAGACCTAAATTGTCAGGTCTCTGTGATAGTTATTACGGGGCCATACATTACCATCTAACCGGAATACGATACTACCGAACACTACCAATTAGCGGCAGATAGGTCAGGTACTACGGTGCCTACGCCCTTGAGCCACCATCAGTAAAATTCATGTATAGGTAGGTATACGCTCTCTTGGAGCTATGCTATATGCTGCTCTTGGTACTTACGTAGAGTAATATCTGTATGTATACCACATCTAGAATTACAAAGTAAAGCCATACAACTATATTCTATGGTGTTGTCTAGTTTTTCAAGGACGTGAACAACACTGTTAAGTACTTGCATCAGTGTGTGTGTTGTCCTACCCCTCATTAACCCTATTCACAACGTCCGCATGTTTCAACAACCTTCAGCTACAATACAGCTTTAAAGATTTGTACGCTGCTTGTGAATAGCTAGTGTATTTTCTATCCCCTGCAAATAATAGATAATAACGTTTTCGTAGGTTTTCGCAAGCTTCATACATTGTAGGAATTAAACTTGCGGTTTTTTCGCTTACCTATACCTACAACACTCCCAAACTTCTTCTTACACCCGACGTTTCTAGTTCTTCAGTCTACTTGTGATCACGGTAGCTGGAAAGCGACCGAAATGTCGGGTGTAAGAAGAAGTTTGGGGGTGTTGTATACGCGTGAAAATCCGCAAGTTTAATTTCTACTAATAGATAATAGTCAACAATTTCAATCATAGGCATATTGATTGAGATCTTTTCCATTATAAAAGTGGCAACCAAGCAAGTAGTTCATTAATATGCACGGCAAGTTCACATTGTAGCCGATAAACACTTACTTACTTAGTATGGAACCAGAAGTCCTGACGTAGAAAACTTGCTATCCCAGGAGGCTAATTGTGTATTTTTCACCTGAAACTACAGATCTATACATTTACCAAGAGAGATCATTTAGCGAGATATCTATACGTTGGACAGGTAATGGAACTGTGTAAGTACCACGAATTAAAAAAAAATGAGCGAAGTTACCATATTATATAACAATTAATACACCTACATTTTGTTGGGCAATGTCTAACGTAGGTACTATGTTCATTTATTTGTACATCTTCATCAAATAAAAATAAACATACACTAAGCTCCATTACTCAAAACCCGAACAATTTAAGCCTTTACATGAGGCGCCTCGGTGTTTAATTTTTTACTAAATCCGCACATAAATCACTTGCACCATCTACCACCCGCTGCTTAAACATATTTTACTTCGTAGCAGCTTTTTTGTCGTATCAATTGACCAAATAATAAAAACAAATATCGAAACTTCAAACGGAAAAATAAAATATAAAATGAGCTTTCGAATCAATAACAAATCCTATTGTGCTGGAGCGAGGAAATCATGTAAACACCGTACAAAGCACCTATCACGTGGCGAGACGCGCACCTCTGTGAAATGAAACGATTATGCTACAAAATGTCAAAAAGCAAAAGCACGTAGGTCTAGGGGCGGCGACCGCGTCGTAGATGGGGGAGGGGGGCAAAGGGGAGCGTAGCCGCCAGTTTCTCGCCGACCGCCGCGCCGCGAGCACGCCTTGTAATGCGCCCCGCGTTTTGACGCGACATGGCCTCGTCCACGAACGGCAACATCGTCGTTGAGTGGTTGCGTTCGCTCCACTTGGGTCAGTACGCGGAGAGTTTTATCGACAACGGGTACGACGACTTGGAAATATGCAAGCAAGTTGGAGAACCCGATCTGGATGCGATTGGCGTTCTCAACCCAGCACACCGTCAGCGGCTACTGCACTCAGTTCGATCTTTGAGGGAGGAAGGTGCTGCTGCGGTTTACTTTACGTTGGAGGAGGCAGCCGCTGCTCGAGACTCTTGCCGATGTGAAGAAGAGGCGAGGAAAGAGCAGGCAGCAGCGACTGTTGAACCGGCAAAATATGCTGATGAGTACGAGGAGGGGAAAGCCGAGTTGGTGAAGATTCCTCGTATCCAGCTGAAGCGGCTTCTACGGGAGCGGCTGGCTCAAGATGGGATCCGTTTGAGTCTCCAGCCCTATTCCACAACGGTCAGTGTCCGCGAGCGGGCAGTGATATACGCGGTTGGCTGTGCTAGTGAAGTTTGAAAGAGTGGTGTAAAAGTTTTGAATGAGGCGACCGCGTAGACACTGCCTGTATTGTTGTTTCCTCAGAACCTGTGTGTGGCAGACTCGGCCCGCTCCAGGCCGATTGATTCTCGGACGTGTTGCTATAAAGTTTGTTGCGTGCGTGATTTCCCTCGAGATGAGGAGTTCGCGCGCCTTCCCTGTCGTGAGAAGATTGTAATCGCGTGCCTCCCGGCTCTAAATTGGGTTTTAAGATAAATTGCATAGCCTGTTTCAGCTCCCTCAGGCGATAATTAGTAATACTACATGTTTCGACACGAAACAAATATCAAGACCTCATGAATTATAACATTGAAATAGAGCATTTCTTGATGTTGACGTTGCGCGTGGGTAGAAATGATCTTCATCTTCGAAGTAATTAGGTCTTATCGGAGTTGTAAATTTAAATTATGTTGACAATAATTGAAACATCATTATCATCAACATCATTTTACTGGTGGTAGAGCTCCAGTGACGGAGCTCGCGGGCGTAGGCACCACCGCATTACCTAATTTACTTGCCGCTAAATGGTAGTGTTTAGCACTATCGTGTTCCGGTCAGGTGGTAATGTACGGCCCTGTAATTTCCGGCACAGAGGCATAACACCTTAGGCCTCAGGGGTGGTAACGCATCTGCATTTTGGCCTTGGTCTTCATGTGGGTGTCTATAGGCTGCAGTCATCACTTAACATCAATGTGAACTGCATGCTTGTTTGCCACTTCCATTACATAAAAAGAAAAAAAAAAAAATCATGTCTTCGTTAAAACAGTTTTAAAATAAATTGACTCCACCTTGAAAGTATTTTTAGATTATCAATATTTCTATTATAAGCTTTTGATCGCTATTTTATTCATGTGGAGTTTTTGTTTTTAAGAACGGACCAAAGTAAAATAAAACTGTTATTGCAAAAATGTAAACAACCAATGATCTTTCTTCAGATTTTAAAATCACCTGTTTTACAGAACGACTCAAGCTGAAATCGGTAACAAAATCTAAGCCCTATTTTTACACACACTTACAGTTTATTGCTTTATTTTGTATTTAACAGTCATATGATGCGTACCTATCATCTCAAACTGAATGATGAACCAAATCTTCTACACGATTAACGAATGAACAATAAGGTTTTAAAACTTGATTTCACCTATAATCATTTTTTTGGCATCTTGGTAATTTATATTTTTCACCAGCTGCTTCTACTTATTTATTACAACAGAGTCAATACATACACTTAACCCTACCTCATCCATCATTGTAGTCACTCATAGAGTTGAATTAAAATGTAGTTTTTTACAAACAAAACAAAATTTCAATCTAAGCACACCATTCATTATGTGGGCGGAAATTCTTAGTTGATGATTTAATTGAAGTGTTGTTAATTATTCGGTAGAATAGCAATTAAGAGGGCGGAATATATGTCGAAGGCACGCCCTTACGTGTAAACTATTTTGAATATTTGTCAGCCTGTTCGTGTCTACGTTATCGTACGATTGCTTATCATTAAATAAAGAAATGCTGACGGCTGGTAAAGAATTGAATATGAAATGTAAATAGGTAAGTCATGAAATCAAATAATTGTTGGAAATGTGGCAGTGAATGTTTATGAAGTTGAATATAATCTTACTTAAATTAAACGTAAATAAGAATATTTGAAATCAGAATATCAGAAAACAGTTTTTGTAATCGTAGTTGAAATACTCATAAAAAATCCTTAATAACTCTTTCAAATTAGCGGTAAAAAGTAAAATGATGTACCTACCCGATTCAATACAATCATTTGTATACAAGGAAGATTTATCATTTGAGTCTTCAATATTTATAATAACATGTTTAATTTCTTCATAGAAATGGACGTAGGTGTTGCGGATTTCGTAGAAAACAAACGTAAACAAAAGAACTTCAAATCGATATAATATCATTACACAACATACAGTAACCGATCGTATTTCAGTTCCATACACGCAAACCACTCAGTCTTCCGCGTATTCCTTACTTTTTGCAATTTCTTTGTTTCCAACATCGAACAATACATCGTTTCTAATAATTTTACTAACGAGAGGTAGGGAATTGCAAGCTAGTTCAAGTATAGCCTCTTACTTTGTAGCTTAAAGCTACATTTTGAAATACTCGGTAGTTGGACCGTGATTTACTAGCTGTTCCAGTGTTTTAAAAGCATTTCTCTGATTCATCAATTTATGCATTTACGATTTCCACTACATTGAACATTTCTCAGTGGATTATAAAAGCATAGAATCCATTGAGAAATGTTCACGCCAATTTCATCATTATTTATTCTTTTATGTCTCCGGTCAGCTGTTAAGACGGTCTGCTATTTAATCTGATGGAAATAAAGTTTGTATAGGAATTTTTATTTGGGATGATCATTAAACTTCTTATGAATGAATAACGTTTTTCAATAACAATATCCTACGTCTATATCGAATCGGAAGGCGATGAGCCTATAGTAATTACCTGTGATGATTTTTTACCGGTTTTCGGTTTGTGTCGAAACCTGTTCGGTTGAAGTACTAAAGGCAAGGCACACACTTCGTTGGGAATTGAATTTACTACATACTTTCAAATAGATGAGTGAAGCATTGAACTTCTGAATTGATATTCCTCCGTGTCTTATAGACTTTAAAGCAAGCAATGTTTGTAGGAAAAGTGATACGTTTGAGTTTAGAGTAGGTACAGTAAAGTTAATATGTATCTCAAAAAATGTAGGTACCTACTATGATAGTCGATATATCTACCTCAATACAAATTAACAGGGAAAAAAAAATACAAGTATAATTTATGTCTTTAATGTCATGTCTGATACAATTAAGATCACCAATATAAATATATATTTGAAGATCTCATTTAAAGATACTATAACTTGCGGTATAATTTTATAAACTTTAATCATCTTCATTAAGCTCAGCATAAGTTGAAAACTTCGCAATTAGTGCCTTGCATTCCACAGTATTGTGTGTACCAGCCTAAGCCGGTCCTACAGACACGTTGGATTGTGGGCAAAAAAACGTCTAAGACAGCCACTAGTATCAAATACTTGCATCCGAGTCGAGCATTCTTCAAGAATAAGACTACAGTAAATATTTACCAGCGAGCACTTACTGGTTTGTTTTTGAATTTGATGGACAGACATATTTTTAAAGATGTGTTTGGTTGAAAGTTAATTGAGAAGAGAAACTATTGCATCAACGGTATCGTAATATTTTTTAGATGATTGTTAGTCTTTTGCTTAATGTCACAATTTTCATGTGTCTTTACAAATGTTTACCTCAGTCTAAGACAATTTGATTTTTTTATGAACTTTTTCATGTTATTTTCATAACGGCTTTAGATTTTTATCTGTAAGGCAAGTCTCTTTGCCATATAGGCAAAATTATTTAGTTAATTAATTATTAATTTAAAATAATTAAATTTGTTTGTTATAACTTGGACAAAATAAAACTTGTCATAAAACTAGAGAGGAAATTAATAACACTGATAACAAATCTGTTGCCGCAGTTACAACTGTTAGCAATTTTGGTTTGTTAATATTTTGCACATCATTTACAATTGAATGACGTTTGATAATACTATTAGGCTATATCAGTTCTAACTGGTGTGAAATACTTATACCCATTCATATTCCTAACACAAAACGTGATGAACCCACCCTCTACCTGGAAGCTCTTTTCAATGCGTTCATCCCAAACAATACCGTTAGCTACTTTTTTTATTCGTACCAAATATGGTCCATTCGTAAAGCGATTACCGCCGGAACTGTTCACAAAAGCACTGACAAATTTCGTTGGGGGTATCAATATCGCAGCTCCGACTATTAGACCAATATTTATGTTGTGCTGACGTCCATTGTGCGGCATCCGTTTTTGAATAAGAATTAAACATTTTTGCGGTTGATGTGTTAAATTTCATATTTAGTTATTGAATTCAGTTTCGTTTGCAATTCATGAAATGAAGTTTTACGTCAGAGACTGATTGGTCGAGGATATACGCAATAGTCTATCTGCCACTACATGCTAGTGTTCAGTGCTATCATATTCTGCTTTGAAATAATAATGTCCTATTATTTCAGTCAAAGATAAAATACCAACGTCTAGTTTTATGGAAGACGCATAATATTTGCAATGTTAAATAATCTCAATTTGAAATATACGTATACGTGGCAGGGATATTGGGCACTTTTCATAATAAACGTATGTAATTATATCGAACTCAGTACATGAAGCAAATTTGTTTTACAAAACAAATTATCTGACAAATTCCAAAGTAACAAAGATAATCGCTTCAGTGATTTATTGAAAGCATCCATAAGAAGTGGGCCAGAGTGCTTTCATCGCTACCCTACAAGGTTTTGTTCTCCATCCCCGATATCCGTAACTGATATTTCGCTTTGTGCCATCTATCCCATGTTTTTTTTTTTTTTTTTTTTTTTTTTTTTTTATGTAATGGAAGTGGTAAACAAGCATGCAGTTCACATTGATGTTAAGTGATGACTGCAGCCTATAGACACCCACACAAAGACCAAGGTCAAAATGCAGATGCGTTACCACTCCTGAGGCCTAAGGTCTTATGCCTCTGTGCCGGAAATTACAGGGCCGTACATTACCACCTGGCCGGAACACGATAGTGTTGAACATTACCATTTAGCGGCAAGTATATTAGGTAATGCGGTGGTGCCTACGCCCGCGAGCTCCGTCACTGGAGCTCTACCACCAGTAAAATTGATTAATTGATCTATTGCTTCCTCTATGTTGCTAATTCTGTAATAGAGGGGTGAACTGCGGATGTTACGGATTATATCAGCATTAACGCCTCTAATGGATCGGTTTCGATTTCAATCCGTCCAAATTAGTCAATCGTTGAATTCGAAATTTCATTTAATTAACGCAGTACCAAAGGAGATGTTACAAAAATGAATGGACCTCCGGCCATGTATTGTACACAATATCATTAAACACGCAAAATCAATATAAAAACTTTTTTACTGCATATTTTCACTTATTTAGCTTTGTTTACAGTTACAAAACATTATTTGCAGTTAGAATTGCAACTCAAAACCAACATGGCGAATATGGCGGGCGATGTCATTTTGACATTTTCATTTTTTTAAATTGTTTTTTTTATTATATTATTATAGTACTGGGAGAAAATAGTAATATTTTGTAAATACTATCGAAATCGATTTCATGTGTTAATACTACACTAAGCGATTTCCAATTTAAAACAAAAACATCGGAACTTCTTTAGATTGATCGATTCCATACATCGTTTTTTTATTATATGTGATGCACTAGTAAGATACAGATAGCATTAGTTTTGTTTTATCTACATAGGTACTATCCCAAGTATCGCCACCATGTTGAACATGGTTGAAAATGATAAAATCGTTTGAATTAAATGTGGTTGTAACTCTAAAATACATTCTTGAATAAATTAATTGTATTTTTTTCGGCTTCTTCTTTAATTTACCCATTTTTTGAGGACGTGTACGAACCAGAGCCGAGCTCGCAACATCTCCTTTAGAGTTAATAGAGCTGAGCGATGACTAATAAATTATAGAGTGCCTAGTATTCACTAGATATAACTTCATGTCGTTGAGTAAACTAGAAATGTGTTCAAGAGTCGTTTTAAAATACAAAGAGGGATAATACGTATCACCGAAGAGAGCGTGCATCCATGTTAATTCTAATAGTGAAGCGAAACTAGATGTGCAAAACAGTTATATTTGTTTAATTTGGTGATACGCGATAAAAACGATAATTAAATACTACTTTCTATTATTTCGCTACGTGTAAATTTAGTGACGACCTTGAAAGATTCGTTATTCATATTATAAAACCAGATATGTGATCGATACAATTTAGATGAATTCAAATGCGATGACTTGAGTCTACAAAAAATATTAATGTCTCACCATTAGAGTAAGCTTTGGTAAAAAAACTAAAACGAAACAAGAAGATAAACAGGCCGAGAAATATAAATGACCCACTAAATCCGTATGACTCGTGCTCAAAGGGTTCTGTATAAGTAGATGATCAGATAAAAATCAAACTCTCGTAGTCCCTATGATAAGCGACTTTGAGTGATCTGGGAACACTTTTATGGAAAAAGACGTTGGATATATGAAGGCACATATATACATTACAGTACTAGACACGGTTATCTTTCTTCTGCTCGTTGCATAGAATCTCGAGAATCCTGGAACTAATGACTATGAAAAAAACCGTTTTTTTGTTTCGGCTTAGATTTGTTTGTATAACTGCTGTGTACAGGCATACAAAAATATAAATGTAAAGTAGATAGATGCGATGATACACTGATAAATGGATTTCAAATACCTTTCTAGAACAATACACACCGATGACTAAAAGAATTCCGGTTTCTAAGGGATTTATTATCATCATTTGAATATATCTAACCCTAAGTTGACTATAAAACCAGAGAGAGCTTATATTTATGCAAATAGGATAGCCGCATAAAGGTCAATCGATGTTAAAGCAACCAATTGAATCCGACAAGAGGTTGGTCACGTTATTACCACGCTTTAACTGGAGTTGTTTTCCTTTTCTTGACGAGAACACGCAAACTTAATATGATAATTGGTCGAAAGAGGCTAAAAAGTTTCAAGTTCTAATGAAGGGATTTGGGAATTTTCTATTCACAAGAATCACGAGTTGTTTTTGAATAATAAACTAAATCAACATGATTATGTTAATTGTCGTATATTCTTACACTTTTTGTAATTTATGATATTTTGTGAATGTTATTCCTTTAATAATTGTATAATTTTTCCCACGTAACCTTTTCTGTTTCTTTGACTTTCGCCATTTTTCATCTCCATCATCCTCCATAAATGAAAACTAACTACTTTATTTAAAAAAGTAAAACATATTTTAATACATTCACTATTCATTTAAATTTCTTAAAACCAATATTTAATAATAATAATAATAAATCCAGGCCACGGATGCTAAAGTAGACACTTTAGCATCCGTGGCCTGGCTACGATTCGGTGACCTATTTGGGGAAACCGAAGGTTTTGTTTGTGCAATAATGGACGAAGTGGTAATGACCAACAACTACCGGAAGTTTATCCTGAAGGATGGCACGGTCGACATATGTCGGGCATGCCACCGACCGGGTGAATCAATCAGGCATATTGTGTCCGGCTGTTCTAGTCTTGCCAACGGCGAATATCTGCACAGACACAACCAAGTGGCCAGGATTATCCATCAGCAACTTGCCTTGCGATACAGTCTTGTGGCCGTGGAGGTGCCATACTACAGGTATGCGCCCGACCCAGTTCAGACCGGTCTATCATCACTGACAGGACTATTGTAGCCAATAAGCCTGATATAGTGGTGATAGACCGCTCGGAGCGCCGCGCAATGATTATCGATGTCACCGTCCCTCATGATGGGAATCTCGTGAAGGCCGAGAAAGACAAGGAACTTAAATATCTTGATCTGGCTCACGAGATTGTCGCCATGTGGGACGTAGATTCGGCCATCATTGTGCCGATAGTCGTTACGGTCAACGGACTTATAGCAAAGAGCCTCGACCAACACCTCAAGAGGCTCAAGCTAGGAAGTTGGGTCAAGGGTCTGATGCAGAAGGCGGTACTCCTCGGCACGGCACGTATAGTGAGGAGGTTCCTGTCTCTGTGACCCTAATCATCGACGGCTTGGACCCTGTTCCCGCTGCCGGTGGCACACTATTTTTTATTTTTTTATATATATTTGTGCTTTGTTAATATTATTTTTTTGTTATATTTAATTAAGTTACTTATATATGTAAAAAAATAATTAATATGGATTATTAATAAATGAGTGAAATAATAATAATAATGGCAACCCATTATACGTCCCACTGCTGGGCACGAGTCTCTCCCCTTTTGTTTGGGGGGAGGCCTGGAGCTAACTCCACCACGCTGCTCCAATGCGGATTGGTGGAGGTGGGTGGGTTAGTGGCCAACCTACTGTCGGATGTTTTCAAACCGCCCATAAGGCCTCCGACTAGGTTTAACGACTGCTATCCATCGATAGCAACCGGGACCGACGGCTTAACGTGCCCTCCGAAGCACGGAAACGCGCATTTAATTTGCCACTAGCGGTCACCCATCACACTACCCGACCGCGCCCGTAGTGCTTAACCGAGCAGATCGCTTACGATCTACACCAGCCGCTGGGCCATGCGCGCTTCAAAACCCCGTGCTTCGGAGGGCACGTTAAGCCGTCGGTCCCGGTTGCTATCGATAGATAGCAGTCGTTAAACCTTGTCGGAGGCCTTATGGGCGGTTTGAAAACATCCGACAGCGGGTTGGCCACTAACCTACCCACCTCCACCAATCCGCATTGGAGCAGCGTGGTGGAGTAAGCTCCAGGCCTCCCCCCCAAAAAGGGGAGAGACTCGTGCCCAGCAGTGGGACGTATAATGGGTTGCCATTATTATTAAAACCAATATTTACTGTAATTAAAATTACTCCCAACTCCCGTTTCACTGTAGCAGGATCTAATATTAGCTCGGTGGGTTTTTTATTGCGTTGCGGTATTTCGATTTTATATATAAAATCGAAATACCGCAACGTTTAAGGACTACATCAATTGGCGGTGAAAAAGACTGAACCGTTCCTGTAGAACAATGTTTGACGTTCATACTTAAATCATATTAAAGTTTAAGTCCTGTGCCAATTGTAATAGCTCTAAAACACTCTAACCTGTGTAGGTTATTCTATTCCTTGAAATGTAAAATATAAAGTCAAAATGAAAATTGAATACATAAAAAATGAGCTATGTTTTGTTAAACAACTAAATTAACGTAAAGTGTTAAATAAACTATGCATATTTTAAAATGCCACGAATAAAATTACCAGACTCACATAAACGTAGAGCAGTCTTTGGATACCAAGCAGCGGCGCTGCGTGACTTCGCACACATTCATTGTAACAAATCGACGAAACAGGTAGAAAAAACCGACCGAGCTAATATTAGATCCTGCTACAGTGAAACGGGAGTTGGGAGTAATTTTAATTAAAGTAAATATTGGTTTTAAGAAATTTAAATGAATAGTGAATGTATTAAAATATGTTTTACTTTTTTTAATAAAGTAGTAAGTTATATACTTATTTCGAGCGACTCTTCTACTTTTACAGAAAATTAATTCGTGGTGGCAAGTTTTGTTCTTTTTGGATTTAACAATATAAGAAAAACACTCTGCAAATGTTATTAAGAGATTCAATAGGAATGTGCATTTACGTAGGTAAACTTTTTAAAACAAAAAAGTAACATAAATGATGTACTTATAATAATCTTCAACAATCTCTTAAGTTATTGAATTAAAAGTAGGAATAGGTCGAGAGCGTAGACAACTACATTACTTAATCTGCTGCTTGATAGTAGTACAGTCTAAAGAAAACGAACGTGTTAATTATGTACTTATACTGTGATAATAGTGTCAAGTACCTCAATGTTACTTTTGCATACTTTCATATTGCATAGCCGCTTACCAAAAGCAAAAGATAATTGTCAAAGCAAAAAAAAAAACATCTTGACACCTCTGGTTTTACATAGGTACCGTTAATTAGTTGGCAAATAAAGAACTGAATATGAATAATGTGTAGTGTATACCCGTCTTTATTTTAATGTCATAGAAATCAAGTGTGATTGCGTTATTACAGAGACAGAGATATAACTTTAAAAGGAGGAACATAAATTATTTAGAGTTAATTAAACACGTCTCAATAGGAGATATTTGAGAAAATCCGCATCCACATATGGGATGGAATTCGAGATGGCTTAAAGTTTTACGACACCATAAAATTTCCCAGTAAAACTCAAGCTCGAATTTTCGGTTAACTAATTGACTATCACGTATCTTAAACTACATCTTAATAAGAGCTGTGGCATTTACGATACTATGTTAGATGTATGATGATATACAACGGAATTAATCTATTAACAATGAAATTTGTAGTGAATAGATATATTATATATCACTTAGTATCATTTACTTACATGTTTTAAGGAAGGATATAACAATATGTCTATATGTGATTTCATTTCAGTATTTTGTTTTCTTTTTTTATTTTTTTATTTTCTTCAATTCTATTAATATGCTTCTTTGCCATATATGTGGTAACAAAGCACATACTTACCTCAGATAGCAGATACTGCTATAAGACATGTGTATACAAATTTTCAATTATATTATTTGTATAATTTTCAATTATACAAACTGCCTCGGTAGCCTAGTGGTAGCAGGCCACTACTACTACGCTGAGGTCCTGGGTTCGATTCCCGGGTAGGGGGTTATCAGAGATGATGGTGTAAAGTCCATTATCTCTGGTTCTATTGGGATTTTTCCATTTTCTGGAAATTTCCCAGTACCTTGAAGTTTGGTAATGTGCCCGGAGATGTCAACAGGCTCGCCTCCTGTTACATGGGCCAAAAACGTAACCGGCGAATCGTGGGTGTTTGCATGTATGCTTGAATGCATGCATTTACCTCTGCCTACCCCTTCGGGGATTACAGGCGTGAAGTTACGTATACAAATTTTATTAAAAGTCTAATTCCAGATTTTGACGCTACCGCTCTGGTCTGAGCTAGAAATGACATGGGAGCACTGTACTATAATGCTATAATTTAGTCATTATTACAATCAGTAATGCAGGGGTCATAGTGGCATCGATAAAAATGGAACGTCTTTTATTTTTGATATTGTGTTTAATGAAAAACGACTACAACGTAATGGATACTAAGATACTATTATGTCGGTTAAATAAAATTTAATTAGAGGCCAAGATTAATAAACTTCAAGATCATAACACTGCGAATAGAATCCGAAGTTTGCCAGGTGCAAGTAGAAGGAGTTTGCCAGAAATGTTTGGATATTTGTTCGGAACACACAACGCCGACCTAAAGTCAGCAAACTCGACTAGATTTGCACTCAAGCCCGTTGTGAAGATAAGCATCGGCGATTATAAGGTCAAGGGGATTTGCAGGGAATTATTTTGTCTTGAAATAAGATTCCAGCTCCGCTTGTTTGAGCCAAATAAGGCTAAATGTACCGTAAAGACTGCCAAATCGGCGATTGTTTTTGGTACCGAAGAACATAATCGTAAGCATTCTGTGTAATAAGAAAATATTCTTGAGAATAGAATCACATTGCAGCTTATTTAGATTTAGATACGCGAATATTGTGTTACAAGTCTTGCAGCATTGGTATATCATGACGTGAATAGCGAAACCTTATTATGTCTACCGAAAATTACATTTTAGCTCGGTTAGGTAAAATTCCTACTGAAATTATACGATAACTACAAAGCTGTTGCAATAAATTACGCGGTTGAGACAGCAACTCGCAATTTTGTGGAATATAGGACAGAAAGAGACGATGCGCTAATGATTTCAGCGTCAAGATGGGGAAAGGGACATTGTAAGTGGATATCTGGGTCTATATTTAAGCAAAAAGGAAGTGTCTTTTTTTCAGTTTTTTAAATGCTGTTTTTAAGTCCTACCTGAGCAACACCTTTATTAGAGTTAGATACCCAAAAAGTAAAAACGGGCCTATATTGAATAACCCCATTACTAATACACCGCTGTCTGTCTGTATGCCTGTATGTCTGTATGTCTGATAGCAGGCTGTATTTGACGAACCGTCAGAGCTAAAAAGTTGAAACTTGAACAGAGCTTTTCTTTTTCTTTTTTTTTTTCTTTTTGTAAAAATATTTAATGTAGGCATCCTCGATTTTCATTTTTATTCATATAAACCATCAATAAAAAACCTGAATCCTTTAATTATATTATTAAACACTAGCTGTGCCCATGACTTCGTCCCCGTGCCGTGATGTTATATAAGCCTAATAGGCATCTAGATAAATGGACTATCTTGCACTGAGTTTTTGAAATTGGTTAAGTGGTTGCTGAGATTGGCGCTTTCAAGCAAACAATCAAACTCTTCAGCTTTATTTTATTAGAGTAGAAGTATACTTTCACTATAGATCTATAGATCTACATAACCCATCACATGTATTTTCATACAATTTATCAAAAATATTTACAATTATTTTTTCTGCACGTACATGTAGTACACGATAAAATTTATCGTCACAATACCTATATTATTATTAATTATCATAGTTTTACCTCCTGTAAGTATCCTATTATTGTGAGTTATTATTCCACTAATTTAATACCGATTTTATACCAATTATTTGTATTTGTAATCAGTGTGAAGTGGAACAACTTTCTCATAAGTAGGTATTTATCACATAATTTAGGCGACTTGTGGTTCGCATTGTCACTCACGGCCCCACCAGAATACCAGCGCTGTAGTGCCAACTACAGCAATTAGCTGAGGTGGGTGCCATTTTTTTTTGGTCTCATACATGCATCATGCCATAGGTAATAATTATCTCTACAGGTATAAGGTATACGTTATCGTAGTTACTTAAATATAATATGTTGTCATTTATGATCTCTTTTTGCTATCTCTATTATTTATTGCCTTGTTGATGCATTGTGTGTATCAAAAAAAAAAAACTTATTCTTATTCTTAGATGATGTGTTTTTATTGCCGCTGTAACAACAAATATAAGAAAAGAATACAATAAATATTTAGACGGGCTCCCATACAACAAACGTGCATCCGAATAGCAAGTGGCCGGCTTTCTTTAAATATTTTAATGGCCTTTTTTGTATTATTTTTAGTAGCAGTCGCACGCCAATTAGAAATGTGAATTTTACAAATAAACATCATTGATTTCTGCCGTGCTTCTGCCAATAGCAATGTGATCAAGTAGCTTTGGAGTCTCCAGTGAAGGAGCTGTCATTTGTTATTATTAGTTGAAAGCGTGGGTGACAGTCATCGGCTGAGCGTTATTTGTATATATTTCATTCGCTTCAATCGAGCTTCTTGTTCGTCTTGTGAATGTTAAGTTATAATGTTCATGGAAATTGGTGAACGTTGCTTTCTCTTTATGGTTTTATGTTACGACCTTGATAATGATAACTTCTTTAAGTTATGAATGTGGCGAACAAACTTAATTTTGCAGACTGGGTTTGGATAAAAATGGAGGTCTCGATGCAAAAACTTTGTCTCTGTTGAGGCTTTTTTTGACTACCTCGTTGGTCTAGTCGTAATCGCGATGCTTGAAGCTTGAGGTCCTATATTCGATCCCCATTTCGGTAAGCGCATAAATTGGGTTTTTTCTGTGGGGCTATTCTCAGTAGTAGCGCAGTCTGCTATCAGTGACCGATCTCTCTCCGGTCATGTCAGACTGCCGTCCCATAGAGCTATGACAGTGAAGGAATCGACTTTCTTATGACGCGATAATAACTGAACACAAACCGTTCTACTGTTTCACCTTGTATTAAATTCTTTCTTTTTAACTGAATGAACTGAACTGAAACTGAACAAACAGCTGAAATGCCTTATCGTAGAAAACTAATATTTGCCATGATTCTTGGAGTGTAGGAGAGCACAAAAGTATGATTTTTGCAAAAACCTTAGGTTATGAACGGCATATGAAGTCACGGACAAAGTCTAGTATGCGCATAAAACCTTTAAAATGTTAATGGTCATTGTAACAAATTCAACTTTACTGGAAAATACATGAATTACTGTTTTAATATTTCAGTACATACATTTTCGTAAAATTATGTTTCTAATGTACTAGGTACCTATATGTTTCAAATAAATTAACGGTTTAACCGTCGCGTGTTGTCAGAACAACAATATGTTACTAAACCATATAATTTACTAATTGTGTTTCTGTGTACAGCAGATTACCAACTCATGAATATAGGTAGGTTTATTTGAATTTCTTTTGAAATAATAAAAAGCTTACGACTATGATTCGATAATCATAGTCTTAAGTTTATATACTTACGTTATTATAACGAATGAGCTGACGTTCAATTGTAGCCTATACTTATTTGTAAGCATGAATTCAACTTAATCTTCTTCAATTCTGACTCCTAATTTAAGAGAAACACAACATAGCTTAGAAATTCTGAAACTGAAAGAAAACCTGAAAATCTGCTCAATTTATAGAAATATTACATATTGTACAAATCGAGGATTAAAGCCGAGACTATTAATTTTGCGATAGTGGCCAATTATACCGTTAAACTATGAGTTATTCAGTAAAAGCTTCAATTAAAAAGAAAAAGCATATGTTTTCACACTTCGTTGCTTGATATTAGAAAATACAACGTTTAAATCATAATTTCAATCATGCGAAGGTTGTTAAAAATACTTTTAACGATTGAACCACGAACTTTTTCCGTCACTTCCCCTAAAAAGAACCTTCTGGCTATAGATGGTATCGGATATTTATTTATAAGAGTTCTCAATCAAATACACAAGGGCCTTCCAAGAAAGTGCTTCAAAATAAACTGTTAGGGCGTCTTTGTTTTGGCTTCTTAGGTGGCGGCATTGCTGTTTGTATTCGTCTGTTGGTTTAAACAATACAAATATAGTTACTTAGGTGTTATGTAGATTGTTAATTTGCTTTATGAGTCTATGAGATGAGAGATTGTGGAGTGATATTAATATTCATGTTAATATTCTGAAAGGAATCATTGTTGTTTCGGCTTAACTTTATTTTTAATACTAGCGACTCGCCGCGGCTTTGCACAGGTACAATGTATGTTATTCGACTGACCGTTATGTCAAGCGCTAGAAGGTTAACATTACAATTACAAGTTAATGTTATTTTGATCTTTAACTTTTCTTAAAAGCCGTATTCGATTAAACTCAAATAGGCCTCGATAACAAATTGGTAGCGGACCACTATTAGTTTGGCACACCTGAGATATTGGATACGATCTTCGGTTTCCAAAATAAGTGCTATCGGATTTTTCCTTCACGTCTATGCCTCATTATGTCATTTGTCAATTATGGTTTTTACGGATTATGTAAAAACCATAATTGACAAATGAGAAAAAAAGTTTTTGTGTTGCTTTTAGACAGAGATCAAAGCTATATTAACTCATGTAGTTAATACAAATCGAATACATGTAAATAAAAAAAAAACACCATTCTATTTACCCAAAAAAGTGAACCGGAAGACGAAGCGTGGGCAGACCTCACACGAGATGGACCAACGACCTGGTGAAGGTCGCCGGCAATAGGCCCAGGACTGTTTTTTGTAGCAATTTTTGGGGGACACTTTTGTCCAGCATTGGACGATTTTGGTTGAAAAGATGATAAGGATGAAGTGGTAGGCATAAGTATTATAACTACATCCATCAATGTACATGCATAGTATGCAAACATCCAGCACAGCCCCCGAACGTTTTTATGACGTAGGTAATTCATTGCACAGGTTTAAGTCAATTGTTAGTAGTCATTTTTTCTTAGATTCAGTCATGAAAAAGAAACTTAATAAATAACAGGGGGTACCAACCAATATATAGTGCTCAACAATAAAAATTGCACATCGAGCCTAGGAAGGAGACTTTGGCTTATTTCTGGTCTGTACAGCGTATCTCTTTCGCACCGTACCTATTTGACGTTTGTCGACCAATTTGATCAAGTTTTGACCAATACCGGACTGTCAGTGCTTACATCGGCAGTGTGCAAGAGACAACGCTCTACGAAGTCGAAAACGAGCCGATCGTCTCTTTCGGAGGCTCGATGTGCAATATTAATTGTTGAGTACCGTAAATATCTAATGAATCAAACGTTTTTAAATAATACACGCTTAAAACAGTAAGAGGTATGGGATATAAAATTTTTCGAAAAATATTTTATATATCTAACAAAAACCTTGATACATATTCCACAAATCAAATACGTCCAACAATGAAAAGAAACGGACCGTCACAAATTGGGCACAATAGCGAAAATTAATAAACGCGTTGAAAATTTTTCATTTGCACACCGTTTCACACTTGGTGTTAGCTTTAAATTTTAGCGGCACCGCGTTCAAACATCGACGGCATAGTTGGCCGCTTAACAAATTTGTCTTATATCAACATTTGACGATCCATTTTAGAGCTTTAAAACTAAACTTTGTGTATGTCACTCGGACACTAGAAATGTTTTTTTTTTTGAGTTTTTGATCAAAAGCCATGGAAAAGCGCGCCTGATAAACAAAAACCATTGGAAATCTAGTCGGACTGATGATTATGAATAATATGTGAGCATCATTCTCGACAAATTCACCTGAAATGAAGAATTCCAAGTTTTCTTTGCGAAAGTGCTTAGAAAATATTTAAAGTATAGTATCGAAAACTCTTATTCGAGTACTCCAATAAGAGTTTTCAAATGGCGACCTCGTACCGGAAGACGAAGCGTAGGCAGGCTCCCCATGAGGTGGATCGACGACCTGGTGAAAGTCGTGGGCAATCGCTGGATGAGGGCGACCCAGGACCGTTCGTTGTGGCAATCTTGGGATCATGTAGATCTATACTCGATAAACAGATCTCAGTCGTTGAGACCGTCTTAATATTACGTTAATCCCATAATGGATTGGATTTAAATACCATAATCTGGGAACACAGCATTAAAATCCTGTAAGTTTTACACTCTAGGGCCTAAAAATAACCCATCGCAAATGGAGCTATACTGCTGCTGGCTATAATGATCACAATACGCAGAACTTCTGATTGCAATGACATAGAGGTAAGATATGGGAAATATTAGAAACTCAGAGAGTTGACGGAAGGCTGATAGACCTAAACAAACTTGGCGATTATTTTCTATGACAAATACAGAGACAAAATATCTTTTGCCTCTGGAATGACAATGCACTTAGTACTTTGGTGTATATTTATGGAATTTTTTATCCTGTAGTCAATTTACAATACAGAACTCACAAAATATGACATATCATGCCTAGCTTTCATTACCACCACCCTTTAAGGGTTCTATGTCCTCTCAGTGCTATTAAAATACTACTACACACTAGTGTCTTTAATGTTATGATAATTTTTCAGATCTTTCATCTTTTTACTGTATTAAAATGTACTTTAAATAAATATTAAACCTCAAAGCCTTAATTTAAATCATGTTTTCTTATCTACGCTACTCTCAGATAACGTAAAACCATTTATGCCTGTTTTTCGTTTCTCTATTATCCAGTTCTCTTTACAAAATATGAATAAAAATACCATTAGCATTTAGGGCTCCCAATTCTCATACTCTTGGCTAATTTAGTACTAAACCCGTTCATATTGCGTTTCCTTTCATAATGACGTGGAAGCTAACGCTATTATTTTCGTATTAGCTTGCGATCGGTTCGGACCACTGGATAAAAAACAGGCGATCGGTTAATAATGATTCCCTTCCCGTTCCAATGATTGTAGGTGATTGTAAAATTGCTGGCATCTAAAATAACGTAACTTTATGCGTTCATTTGTTTGAAGGGGTAAGCAGATTATGGACGTGTGCATTCATGTTGTGTAATATTTTAAAAGTCCCTTATATACACTTTTGGGCAATCCAATTTTGTTTATGTAATGGAAGTGGCAAACAAGCATGCAGTTCACATTGATGTTAGTGATGACTGCAGCCTAAAGACACTTACATAAAGACCAGGGTCTAAATGCAGATGCGTTACCACTCCTGAGGCCTATGGTGTTATGTCTTTGTGCCAGAAATTACAGGGCCGTACATTACCTCCTGACCGGAACACGATAGTGCTGAACACTACCATTTAGCGGCAAGTATATGAGGTAATGCGGTGGTGCCTACGCCCGCGAGCTCCGTCACTGGAGCTCTACCACCAGCGAAAAATAGTAGTGTAGTGGTCCAAAATACACTGCGATCATTGCTCAATGCTCTGACTGAGGTGAATTTTGTTTTAATGTAGACAATATCATCGCCTATTGTTTGTCTGTAGGTACTAAGCCATTTCACGTCTCGAGACGAGTCCCCTACATACGTCCAACCCAAAAAATATATTAGTAGATTATTACCTGTGTAAAGGTCCAACAAATATTTTTTAAGTGCAATTATTTGTCACTTAATTCTGACACAGCCGGTTCTTATATCGCTGCCCTTAATAATAACTTATCGTGTGTCTTTTTTCAAACCCAAATATAAAAATGTTTCCTTAACATTCCGCGAAGGTACATTATACGGCGTGCAATAAAAAAGCTGGACATAATATTTAGTTGACACAAAACCAGTTGTAAAGGAATGCAGTAAAAAATACTGAACCGTTGAAATAAAAGGTATCCATTAAAATTATATCGAAAACAATTTTAATTTTGCAGCTTAACCATGTCATATTGATAACTTTACTCAAACGAAACTATCTATTGCCAAAAAGATAATAACTGTGTAACGATCTAAGCTAAGGTAACTTTTCGTGATGATTGCCTTTTCCTTTCGGTTATATCAGGAATTTTTCTATATTGTAAGTTCGATTTCTCTTCGAATATTTATTATAAAATGTATGTTATAAAATGTTTAATCATTATAAAATGATCAGACCTTTTTCGAATATATCAATATTCGATTTTGACTTTATCTCCTTTTCAACATAAACTTTCAGTGTGTCAAAAGTCTCATTTTCCGACAGTGTTTTCACTTTACATATTATATGTAAAGTAATGACACGTTGAATAGCCTTGAATTATTCTTTGGGCTATATTAATATAGTTAAATTCAACCTTTAAACAATGATTAATATGGATAAGCTAAACATTTTTTGATGCTATGTAGGTGGCAAACTTGTATCCCCCATGGTGGGAAGTGAAAACTGTAGCCTACAAACATCTACTCAAAAATCACACGTCCAAATGCGCTGCCACCTCTGAGGCCTAAGCTGTTTGGCCTCTGTGATAGAAATGACTTGACCATTATGTACTTAATTCAAATAATCGGACAATACAGAGACCAGTTTAAATGTTTATACTCGTATCCGTTGAAATATTTTGCTTTGAAGAATAATGCACCCAGCTGAGTCAAACTCGTCACCCTGCTATTCAACGGGCAAATCAATGGGCAAATGGTCTATCTTAACCCAGAAACAATTCCGATAACAAATAAGAATCGTGAACTTCAGGTTAAGGCAGTATCGTGTTTCTTATGTGAATGGAATAATAAAGACCCAAAGTTAATAGCTCGCGTGGGCAGTTCACATACGTAGAACCAGGTTTTTTATGTTTATACCTGTCAAGAAAAGCACCTTCGGTACCGACTCTCAGCATGCATCTGTAGATGCCCATGATTCACGTAATTTATGACACACGCGTGAATTGTACCAGGTTTTTGCTTTTCGGTCTCCCGTTACAACTTTTCGATTTGTTTTGCCCTTTTGACGATTGATAAGAGCTGTTTTATCCAATTAGGTTGCCGAGTTCAGCTGTATATGGATGAACGTTTAACTGGACATTTTTATGGCGATCATACGTCGTTTCTCCATAAATTGTGGTGTAGTTAACTTATAAAAGAATCTCATTTCCAGGTTAGCGCATAAGTTATATGTTTAAACCAGAAATTTGTGTAATAGATTTGTTGACAATATATTATATTGCTATTATATTATATTGCTTTGTTTTTTTGTCATTGAAAAATAATCTTTAAATGTGTAGGTAAGAAAATCACGCACTTGATTATGTTGAAATATGGTTTCTACGGACATTATCAATACATTTTTTTGACTGTTCAAAATATTTGTATTTAATGCAAATGATAATCTCATAAGTGCAAAAAGCGAAACAATTTAGCCCGATTTCATTTTTCTCACAACAAAACTCTTCTGGATAATAAAGCTCCAGCTTACAGTCAATTTGTAGCCACTGTCATAGCCGCTAGATTTACTAGACGCTGAGTGGTCCTTACTGTTCCAAAATAACGGAAATATTTCACCAGAAATTCAATCCCAAATTCACTTTTTTAACTAACTTTGCTCAGATCTCGAAATGTAAAAAACAAATGCCTTTATAAATGGTCAGGCGTTCGAGTCGATTGCAGAATTTATAATGGACCAAATTAAAGTTTTCCAGAGTACCTTTGAAATTGATTAAAGCGAAAATGAAAGGATCCCCGTGTTCATCAACTTTTTGTTAGTGGGTTTAAAGCATCAAAGTGGTCACCTAATTTTAATTTACTATTTTAAGAGAAGAAATTTTCTTTTTTCATTGTTAATATTTTTATGAATAACTGAACAAAGGCAAATATGAAAATAAGTTACTATAGTTGTTATTACTTTTTTATGTAAAATGTGAACCATACTTAATTTATCATTTTTACTGTGGAAATTTACATGGAGATAAAGGCATCTTATAATTTCTTCGAAATTGTTTATGTTGGTGAAGTTATGAGACAAGAAAGCAGTTTTATTTATTACCTTTACTTCGAGCGTAATAATTTTTAATTTTAATATTATTATAAACTAGAATAAAATGATTGGTTTTCTGATAACTTATTAAAAATAAATGGCATCCCCATTTTGTTTGTCAAAGTACAGTATCCAACATGTAAACGTGTAAATAATATTAGTATCTAGCTTTTAGTTAAGATTAGCATTGTGTTTTGTTCATAGTCATCTCTAACGTTTGTGATCGTTATTTATTTTTTGTTTTTCGTAGGTAATTCTTAACGCTCAATAATTATTATTAGAAGATTAAAGGTTCGTATATACCAATTATCTGCTTGTTCCACCGGTCAATATTTGTTTTATTACTGTGCCTCTGTAAACACTGGATACTGGCAGAATTACCCCTTGGCCCGGGTAGAGGCTAAAAATAAAAAAGAAATATTGCACATTGACCTTAGAAAGGACACTTCGGCTTATTTCGGGACTATAGAGCGTTATCTCTTTCACATCTTATCTATCTGACGTTTGTCAACCATTTTCATCAAGTTTTGACCAATACCGGACTGTAAGTGCCTACGTAGGCAGTGTGCAGCAGAGATAACGCTGTACGAAGTCGAAACTAGCCGATTGTCTCTTTCGTAGGCTCGATGTGCAATATTTATTGTTGAGTACTGTAATCTGTGCAATGTCAACAGTCCTAATGTCTAACAATCGTGTAATATATTAAGTCTCGCCCTCATTACTGTTAGTTGCTGCATCGATTACGCAGGTAAACAATTTTCCACGAACGTTTATCGAAACGTGGGTCGCTATCCTATTATCTTATCTTCAGTCACCATTTAATTCTTTATTAAATGTGACGCATCCACCAATAAAGTGAGTGAGTCAGGAGAGAGAGAAATTATCGTTTTTTTACAGCTAGCCGGGGACAAAATAACGGGGAACAATGCATTCCTGCGTTGTTACGTTCGGTCAACAAAAAGGCTCAACAACGGCCAAGGTTTTTTGTGGACAACCCCCGCTAAATTAAACAGGGAAGCTGATTTTGTTTTACTTTTGTGTTTTATTTTGCGCGTACCACGAAAGCCGGTAAAACTGAATAAACATAGTTGGGGATGCAAGTTTTTAGTCAGCGATGCGGTTTTGTTACGGGCGAGATTTGTTGTCAGAAGTCGTTCTAACTCACATTAACGAATCTATCTACCGTTAACTGTTTTGGTGTAATTTTATGTTCATAAAGTTTACAATGATCGCTTATTTTATAGAATACCATTTAGTTGATATGTGTTGTGGCTAGCATCACAAATGGAACACAAAAGAGAATTATCAATATGTGATTTTACCCGGTGGGGATCGATTGTCATAAAGAACGGTACAAGCAGTCATTACCTAATTATTAGACCACGTGAATCATCTATTTTAAAAGATGTGTTATTCGTTTTTAATTTCAATAACATTCCAGCTTGCTCCGACTTGTTCTTGATCAGGCTTACACAATTTGTGGAGATTAAATCGCCATTATCTCTCTGCTTGTCATGTTTGCTTGTAGTATTAGTAGTATATTTACTATTACATATTACGATTTATTATTAGAGTTTCCTACAAAGCACTACTAGTAGCACTTACGTATGTACCTTCTGGACAAGTTCCTTACCCTTTACTTTAAAGGGTAAGGAACTTGTCCTTGTCGTACAAATTAATACATCTCAATCAGATATAAATTTTAGTAACCTTGCATGGTTTACGTTAAGCACCTGTTCAGTAGCATTTTGCTTAAACTTTTATGTTTTTGAAGAAACATTTTGCGATTAGTTTAGTTCCTAATTGAAATCCTTTAATGTCTGCATGTTAATTATGAAGAATAATATTCTATTATTATTATGGATAATATGAGCGAGTCATGTGTTTCTAATTCTAAATGAATTAAATTTTTTGGAAGAGGCCAATGCTTAGGGTAAAAAAATAAGTATCACAAAATTATGACAAATATGATCAAAATGTGTTTTAAATATGTATTAAAAATAGAAATGTTTAACCGTTGTTAAGATCAATCATTGCAATTTAATCATATTGGAGACTCGCACTTGACAAGTTTTTTATTTGTTGTCAAAGAGAATTGGCTGTCGGAACAGGATGTGTACACAGAGTACACTTATCCATAATTTATTGTTTGGTCGCTTAATCGAACCCGTGGCTTCAACAGCGGAGCAAACACAAACACTTGCAAATGGTCACACGCGTATTACCTAATCTAATATACAGCTATAGTCTTGAGGCATCTGATGTTGACCCGGCAAGGGTTTCTATTAACATTCCATGTTCTATATGATCGCCTGGGGATTTGAGCAATCTGTCCGAAGTACACTTAATTGTTTGCGGACATGATTTTATCAAAATACAATGGACGGTACGGCTTTGGTTTCATTAGTATTGACCTTGTTGGCGTGAAAATGTTGCTCTTTCTCTATAGCCTCAGAAAATATGAGAAGGAAGTCTATTATGAGTAACAGCTTTTAAGAGAAATGCCGTGGAAGTCTAGGTACTCGAGTTTTTGCCTTAATGCGTTATTGAAATAAAGTGGCCTATTTAAAAGTTAGTCTTGAAACATCTGACCTTCTGCAAGGTTTTCTATTCACATTTCATGTTCTACATGATCATCTGAGACTTATGCAACTCGTCCTATGCAAACTTGTGTATATAATTCTATTGAAATCACAACGGACATATTCCTAACGTTACAAAATATTAAACGTAATTTGAGTATCTAGTTCATTAAAGTAGAATATTGTCGTTCTGTCATTTGGAAGTAGGAGAAGAAAATTTATTTTACCATTTTTTTAAAAAGAGAAATAATAATAAAATAAAATTTAAATGATATAAGTAAGTATAGATTAGTTAGAATTTAACATAACTACATTTACTACCAATGGAAAACCTACTACTACGCTGGGATCCTGGGTTCGATTCCTGGGTCGGAGACTATCAGAGATAACGGTGTAAAATGCTTTATCTCTGGTTCTATTGGGTTTTTCCATTTTCTGGAAATTTCTGGAAAGCTCAGTGCTCGGAGTTTGGTAATATGCCCAGAGATATGAGATATCAACAGGCTCACCACCTGTTACATGGGCCAATACGTAACCGGCGAATCGTAGGTGTTTGCATATGCTTGAATGCATGCATTTACCTCTGCGTACCCCTTCGGGGATTACAGGCGTGAAGTTACGTAAGTAGAAAATAAATACCGTTTATCAAGGGTTTTATCAGACAATAATGTTTCTAACGATTGTTTAACGAAGGTGTTTCATTAGCAGTAGCTATAATAGACTCTAAATTAACTGTCGATAAATGTCGGTTCATTGTTTCGGAAAAGGTTTTCGTCTTAGTCTTACGAATTGCGGTTGTAATAGATAGACCATTAGTCGTCTTATGGTTTTACATTATCCCTCAGCCTTCTTAGTCTGCTTTGTCTGTTTTGTATGATAATTAATGTAGTTTTGTTTTGATATCTATTTTGTAAGTATTTCAGGTGTTAGCTGTAAATTAAATGTAATACATGGACTACTCAATACTTGTTGAAAACATCAAAAAGTATAATTAAAGAAAACATGTATAACTGTTGATGGATGGAAGAGTTGGTCAATTATTATCGGAGGTCAAGGCAGGCATAATTTATCTGAAATCTCGGTAGCAAGATGATAAGAGTAGCAGCAAGACAGTAGCACCTTAGGCCTCAGAAGTAGTAACGCATCTGCATCTTTATGTATTTATGTAGATATATATATATAGGCTGCAGTCATCACTTAACATCAATGTGAACTGCATGCTTGTTTGCCACTTTCATGACATAAAAAAGTCACAGTAAACAGATACCTATTTACTGTGGTTTAGTGCTACATTTGTAACGTTTAATAGTCGCTTTCGTCCCTGTGATTTAAGCCACAGAGGTAGCGTAGCCTGCGACACCTCTATATATCCCATCGACAACACAACGCAGCTATCGTCGATGGTATATCCTTATAAAAAAATAAAAAAATCAAGTGTATATAAAAGTCAAGTGTCACTAATAAGCATGTTGAATTTGCACTATTTAAAAAACTATTAATTTTTATGTTATGTCGGTTGCGAATAAGCATGTACGTTCATGTAAAAGAGATGTTGCAAAAATGTATGGACCTCCGGCCATGTATTGTACACAATATCATTAACAGGCAAAATCAATATAAAAACGTTTTTTACTGCATATTTCCACTTATTTAGCTTTGTTTACAGTTACAAAACATTATTTGCAGTTAGAATTGCAACTCAAAAACCAACACGGGGAATATGGCGGGCGATGTCATTTTGACATTTTCATTTTTTCAATTGTTTTTTTGATGAAATAGTACTTGGAGAAAAAAGTAATATTTCCTAAATACTATCGAAATCGATTTCATGTGTTAATACTATAAAAATCGATATCCATAAAAAAAAAATCATCGGTACTTCTTTAAATTGATCGATTTGATACACCGTTTTTTTTTGATAATAGGTGAGTGATGCACTAGTAAGATTATTAGATATACTGTACTTGATAAGATATATTTTAAGGACAACAAATGGCTTCTATCAAACGAAATAACTACTTAACCTAAATAATTATGTACAAGTACATTTACTGAAAAAAGTTAAGCATCGTTTTACGGGAGGCTTATTCCAACTGTAGTAATACAATAATCAAACGCTTCTATAATTAAGAGTCACCAAAGCTTCTAGTTAGAGGAAACAGTAGCATTGTATGTAGACTGCAGTTTTGTGTTCATATATTGTCGGTTGTGTCCCTTAATCCAGGTGTAACTGTAGAACAACAAAACTCATTAGTCGACGCCATTCGTGGGTTCTACCTGCTAGTTACCTAGCGTGCTTACAATGCCGCGTGGTACAATTATTAGGTAGGTCCTTGGCGGCATGTATTTATTATAAATATAACTTGTTTTAGTGGTTCAGTTTGTACAACTCGTCTGGTCCAATCGTTTGAAATGACGACTTGATCTCGGATCTCGATAGGGTCGCGGATTCGACTCCCGGACCGGAGCAATGTATGTAGTGTACAAATATTTGTTTCAATTAGGGTTGGCATATTGTATATTTCGTTATAACAAATAAAAAAATAAAAATAAAATAAATACGCTTACACTCACAGCCCCATACTATAGGTACCTGTATCGTGAGTACCGTTGTACACAAACAACACTTACACGAACACCCGCACACGAAGCTAAGATCTACTCGTATATTGCAAGTCCAGTAAATGAGGCTAAGAACAAATATCTCATCAGGTAAAAAGCGAACGCTTTAATCTGGCACAGAATTATTGTAGTTACTGCTACACCATCAACTGCCACCATTAATGAAATCATTCGTTATACAACAATACACCACAAACAGGCAAATCCCTCAAAGCCTCATAAAATTGTGTCTAATTCATCTTATAGCATAAAATCCTCGAACACATCCTTTAAGGAGCCAAATTGTAATTGCCAAAACCACCAATTTTACTAAACAAAGAGACTTTCTCGCAACTATACACAGTAACAGCCCGTAAAAAAAGGTTTAGTCCAAGCTTGTTACTTGCACCGAATTTTCCTGGGCTTAGGAGATTAGCAAACGGACCAGCTCATTCGGTTCATTGTAAGGATAGACGACTAAACCCCCAACTTTCTCACTACCTTGGGGGATTTTTAATTATGTCATTAAAACTAGCCTACCGCGCGTGCTACTAACTGATTAACTAGTTTTATTGCCATAAGGGCACGCTTCGTTGTAATTTATAAGCTTAGGGCCAGCTTATGTGGCATGAAACTTATGTAATATGTGCGAGCAACTGGATAATTTGACGTCTTTCGAAGTGCTTAGCATATTTCGTGCGTAGTGTATTGCGGAGGGTATTAAGTTCGCCTCACCGCGCCTTCGATTTCGTGATAGCGAAAGACTTCAGGATCACGTAATGCGGGATTACAAAATGTTTATTGAATTCGCTTGGAGTGTGTTGAAAATAGAACGTGAGAATTCTCGTTTTATAAATCTTTTGGTGATTATGTCGGTTATTCCTTGATAGATCACTAGGGGTACAGAACTGAGATCGATTAATCAAGAAATCGATTTTTTGGTAATAAAAGCCGATAGTACTGGATCGACCCAATACCCCATTCTGGAACATCGCGGTTCGATTTTCTATTTCAATAACAATCATACAATTATTTAAATGTAGATTTTGGGCAAGGAATAGTATTTGTTTCATTGTATCACCCAACCTTAGTGAAAGGAAATGACATGGTGGTCACACAAAGAACCTAAGTCTTTTTAATGCTGCTATCCATGATGGTAGTAGGTATCTACAATTTGATACAAATCAAAAATAGATCGATTTATCTAGATTTATCTTACGTCGATTTTTTGTGGATTAATGAGGAGAATAGGAATCGGATCGATTTAAAAAAAAAATTTTGGTGACAATCACCATCCGTATTACACTTAACAGCCTGCATCTAGCCTTAGGTCTTAGATTCTATTTCCTGCTTAACTGGCGACTAGCAGAAAATATTGTTTGTGGTTAAGATAGTTATTTATAATGTCAAATAAATAAATATGTAGTTATCTACATTCTACATTATTTAGGCATTAATCTTAAGTTACAGTTAAATGTGAAAAATTTAATAATTGTGATTAAATAAAAAAGAATGCTTAGTAAAATATTCGGCCTTTCAACAAACAATTGCCTTATCAGCCAATCAACTTATAAATCTGCGTCGTAATCGGATTTATTGCTGCTTATCCACATTGTAACGAAGAAACTTGATAAAATTTATGAACGAGTAAAAGATACTTCAAATAATGCCGAGAAAAGATATAAAAAATATCTTCCTCATTTTTGTCTGTTATATTAATTTTTCGGCAAAATTAAAAAATGACGGGGATTGGCGAGAAAATGAAGGACAAAGTAGAAGTGAATAAGTTTGTTTATTATCTTTTGTTTTTTGAGGTTTTCTTTACTTATTTGTATTAAGTCCACGTTGTTGGACAGATTTGCTGCCACTTAGCGGGCAATGTGGAAATTCTGCAGCTTAATTAATTAAGTGTATTATTATGAAGGTAAGTAAATATCCTTTAGAAGTGTTTCGACGAAGAATGTAGACGAAGGTCTTCAACCGGTGTGGGTTGCCACTGACGATGTACGACACTTAAACGTGGTCATTGGACTAACGGCCAAATACTCAAACGTCACTTAAACCTAAGTGGGACTTAAAAGTCTTCTGTCTTTATCAAACACGATCAAACGATAGAGATAGCGCACATTTGAAGGTTGCTTAAAATTGAGTGTCGTTTGAGTATTCGGCCATAAGGGTCTCAAAAGAAAGATCAAGACCACGTTGAGGGCAAGAAAGACAGCTGTTATGTTTCCCTGAGAGTTAGATCCAATGTTTTTTAAATTAAACAAAGATATTAGAGGAATCTTTGAAATTAAAAAAATAAATTCAAGTACCTTCATTTTGACGACCCGGTTGGTCTAGCAGTGTGAGATGACCGTTTGATTCGAAGGGTCGCGGTTTCGATCCCCGCACCGGGACAACTATTTGGCTGGCCTACAGATATTTGTTTCGGGTCTGGGTGTTTGTGTACAACGGCACCCACGATACAGGTTTATACTTACTGTAGAGCTTTGAGTGTAAGAGTATTTTATTTATTTATTGTTTATTCATTGCCCATCACTGAATGTCTTTCGGGCTGAAATAAAGATGATAACGAAAAATGCTCAATGACAGGTTGTGAATATTTCAAATTACTACTTCTAATAGTTATTGTTAAAAAAGCAAAATCCTCGATAATGATACATTATATTGCAACGATGGTGCCTTTTGAAATCGATGTATTTAGCATATTTTAAATAAACACCAAAATCAATTAATTGTAATCGTTTTTCATCAAAGTATGCTCGATAGGCTACAGTTCACAATTTTAAATTAAAACTTCTCGAAAAGGTTTTCTAAAAAAGAAACGTTTTGATATAATAAGAAATTAAAGTTAAAAACACTTAAAAAGGTTTAATGAAAGAGTTAATGTGTGAAAAAAATTAAAAACTTTTTAATTAAATCACAGTGCTTAAACGTTGTTGTAAGTTTGCGACGCTGATGGTCGCAAAAAAGTAAATAAAATTAATGTAATTAAGAATACATGAATTGCTCGGTGTACATTTTGCATTTCTTAAATAATTAACTTGACGTTGCTAACATAATATGCTGGCCAGGTGAACTCAGCACCTGCTGTGTGCTGTGTTTTGCTACGAAATTTTATACGTAAGAGCTAATTCTGAATAATTTAGGGTTCCATATCTCAGTCATGTTAAAGTCTTCTGTACCATTACCATTTATATGTTTTAGCATTTTGAAGTTAGAGACGTCATAAACGAAAAATTGTGATCGTTGAACAACTAGCTCGTTTAGTTTATAGAGGGTACGATTATATTTTTGTATCATTGAAATAATTATTGATTGCCTAATGACCGATCAAAAGTACTTAAATACTGTTCCGTCCGCCCAATTTTCGTAAAAAGAAATAAGTAGATACTTAGAATATTTTGCTTCACGTATTAAAATATTGATTTTTATGAATATTTATTCAACTAAAATTATTGCTTCAAGGAATTTAATTAACAACGGCAGTATCATTGACTATTACTTACAATATGAGGAGGTTTTTAATCCCAAGAAGAATGCAGCATTACAGCATAAAACATGATTTCTCCTAAAATTACTATTGACGTTGAAGATGAACTAATAGACATTGTATATATGTATCACGCCAGGTCCCTAACGGGGTAGGCAGAGAGTGTAGAGCGCCAGATATCCCGGTTCTGACCAACCTCTCGTGCCTCGTCTACTTTCATTATTCTCTTCATACATGCACGCCGATTCCTAAGACTTTTGATCCCACCATCCCACCTTATAGACATTCACAGTCCTATATTAACAATAGCCTTAACAATGCAAATGGTTACTTATTATAATGGGTCATACGACAAGAAACATACTAAGATTCTTGAAAATAATTTAAGTTTAATCCTAAATTCTAATAATAATCTTTTTTGAAGTTTGTTGTCATTAAATAACTTCCCTTTCCTTCCGTTACACCCAAGACAGTAGTTTTTATCTTAAATAAGTGAGATTTCAAATGCTCGGTAAAAGGAGCAACTGGGCTCGTTTTACAAGTGGTCAAATCCCGCCCGAAGTCAATTTTATTTTACCTATTTTTATTTTTTTAATTAAACAAGTTTGGAAACATTATGTTATTTTATATTTAAAAAAAATGGAACAAAAGAAATCACGTGCATGTATTATTGCAAAAAATTGAATAAAATTAAATGAATACAAAAATATTGCTCAATTTTTTGTAGGAACGGAATCGTCGGAAATCGTGTCACGACGTGGAACACAACCTGCCTTTTTAGTAAAAAAAAATTGCAACCTGAGAACTTATGAGAGCGACGACAGATGAGCCACTTAGTTCACGCTCTATTGAATCTTGAGCAAAAGAGTGGTACAACAAAGGATTTATATAGAAAGACCGCCTTTGTTTTGTTTATTAAATCTGATCGATCGTGGGCTGATGTGAAATCTGTCAAGGCCTTCGAAAATTTGAGATGGTTTGTTATTCAAATTATTCTCCATCCAAATTTTAGTTTTTTGGCAATGTCTGCCCGAGACCACGGAAGCTGAAAAGCGACCGAAACGTCGAGTTCGATTTTAAATAATAATTTTAGTTTAATATACTCGAGATAAATCCGAAAACTAGTTTTATTTCAATGAGTGTAGCTCGCGAAAACCTAAGAACATACTATTTTTGGCTTCATTTAACATGCATGGCATAATTAGGGAGTGGATTTCTAATTATGCCATGAATGTTAGACTTGAAGGAAGTCCAATATCTTTGGTACCTGATTCTGATGAAAGATACTACCCATTAGGTTAAATATTATCAGTAAAACATCTTTACTATCCAACTACTCTTGAAATCTCAGATCAAAATCTGAACTTACCTATACTTTAATCATCGGTAATACGCCTATGCGCCGCCGCGATATCCAATTTATGATGTAAACAATAAAAAATAATATACGATTTTTTTAGAATTAAGTTAACGATTCACTTGATTCCTTCTTTGCAATCATTTATTTGTGACAGCCATGCCTAACTAGGCAAAGTGATAATTACGGCACAAGTTTTTACTTTATCCGTGACATACGGAGCTTCGGATTAGCGGACTTATTTTTCTTAATGCAAAAAAATGTTTTTTGTATAAATAAAATTAATGTTCTGTCATCAAACAAGAACATACCTTCTTGAAATTAAAAAATCATTTAATTTCTATTAGGTATGAAAAACATTAAACGAAAATATAATAAATCATTAGTCTTAACTTTACACTTAAAAATTGTAGAAAACGCCTTGTGGCTTTAAGTCCGCCTTATGTATAATTTCTGTGCATATAAAAAAGAATAAATAAACAAAATTTACCTTTATGTCCCCCCTTATAGATATTATTTTGGTGGAAATAACTCAAAACTTACAGCAACTAGAATAAAATACTGTTTCGTTTGCTTTACGTAGATACGTATTAATATTAGTCACTTAGTAGTTGTGGACGAGACGAGAACAAGACGAATTGAATAGTTCCTAAAACATTTTTATTGAGAACACAACAAAATACACTTTAAAACTTATTTACCGAGGTTAAGTAAAAAGTTAGTCTTTGAAACTAATGTCACATATACAAACTCCAATCTGAATCTAAAAAACCTACATGGGAGAGATATATTTTCAACCTTTCAAATGGATAGTCTTACACAGAACGCGGCACCTTTAAAGCCTGTATTTAAATATCTCGCACGCACCATCCCTGTGTCGCTAACAGGGAAAAAGAAAACTTTCATTTTTCCGTCTAACGGATTCAATATCGGAGCGGCTTGAATGAGTTCGGGGGTGGAAAATCGTTAATCATCCCTTTGTTGGATTTTTGTTACGGCCTAACTCGTTGCTCGCTTGTTTGGCCCGCCATTTTTCCTTCGCAAGGGCCTTTAGTCTTGACGAATTGTTTTCGTAGGAATCTGGGGATGGCTCTTATTGTTTATTTTAGAATCATTGGATTCAGTTGATATTTGATTTAACTATAGACCTTCAGGAATTGGTTTAATAAAATTAATTTGGTGTAAAATAGTGGCTCTGATCAAAATAGAATGAATGAGAAAGCCAATCTGGAACATAGGATATTTTTATTTAGAAAATTTAAGGGAATCGTACACGGTGGAATATTGATAATTCTTGATCAGAAAATGATCCAAATAAGTTCGATATATTTATTGAGAAAATTTAAGGGAATTGTACACGGTGGAATTATGACAATTCTTGATCAGAAAATGAACAGAATTAGTTCGTGTTTTTCTGAAAATTGAAACCAATTTTTTGTAGAAGTACGTACTTCCGATCGCTTCCAACTTGTAAACGAATGAGTAACATTGTAACCTGCCTTACTCAAGTAATTACCAATCTAATTTCTATAATCCAATTTTATGATAAGATGTTACGCCTATCGAATTGTAAATCTGACGACATTTATAACAACTATTAAATGAGTAATATAATCACGATATCCACAATCAACTATTGATTTCATCATTAGGCATAATTTGGATTACGATGTGGTTATTTATTGAAGTCACCGCGTGGCCTTGATACGTAACATGCTAATGGAAAACTGGTGTGTCCAAAATGTCCAGGTGTCTGTTTTTTGGTTCCAGCTGTGTTTTTTATATGCAGATGGGCCACCTGATGGACAGTTACTGTCTAGTAGTTTCTGCCTATGAACGCGCTACCAGCCCTGAACGACTCTTAACGCCAGTTTTGAAGAACCCCATTTAGTAGCACCGGAGGAACACCTTGGAGGAAAGTCCGTTACACAATTTGCACGTTAACGGTTGACGTATTAATTTAAAAAAAAAAATTTCGACTCGATATTATATAGAGATTTGCAATATTTTTATTATTTATTTTTAACCAATCGATACATACGAACGACTTACACAGATTTATTTTCTATCTACATAATATGATAATGTAGTAAATAATTAAAATAATAATGTAAGCATAGATCGTCGCAGAAACGTCCCCCAGAATTATTGTAGATGTATTTACTGGTGGTAAAGTTTCAGTGTCGAAACTCGAGGTGCTCAAGGGCATAGGTACCACCACATTACCAGAGCTATTTGCATGAAGATGGTAGTGTATAGTACTATCGGGTTCCGTTTAGAAGAGTAATGTATAGTTCCTTAATATAATCTATCACAAACTCAAAATCGCAGGTGGCAATGCAACTACATTTTGATCTTCGGCTTTTGTGTAGATGTATATTGGACTGTAGTATTAACTTAAAAGGCTATTTTACGACACGGTATTCAGGGTCCGGCAGAAAGGGTGGGTGTGGTCTCGCGCCGGGTAGCCGCTTATTACACTATCCGCTCGCAGTACAAGTACACGGGCCGCTCCGGTCGCCCTAATTAGGGCCCTAACTCCCTAAATATTATTACGCTACCCTGACCCTTGCTATCATACCCTGAATACCGTGCCGTGTAATAAGTCCTTTACAATCAATGTAAACTGCATGTTTATTTCCTACCATCATTACCTCACGAATTGAAATAAAACCGCATCCAGCTTTACGCTTTCAACGTTTTTTAATAAAAAGAAAACAGTCACACTAATAAAAAGGAAACAGTCACACCTAACTCCATTTGGTATTCCACTATTGCCTATTGCGTGAATGAAGCGATGTTTCTCAATTCTTGTCTTATAAATTCCATACAATCTGCAAGTCCTTTAAAGGTGCGATATACGTTGTGGGATGTCCATTGAATTGCATTGTCTTCTTGAAGAACGTGATAAAAGTGGCAGTTCTATGAAAATGCTCATCAATGTAAAAATACCTTTCGGCAGATGTGTACTTTGTTTATTTCGTGCCCAACGAAGGATAGAAGTCTCTGAAAAATATGAATATCAAGTTCATAACCAACAAAGAAGTAGTCAGGCAATGTAAAGGTACACACTTATAGGTAGGTCAGTCTTGGTCTTACTAAGCTTCTGCATCCATCTAGATACGTACTGTTTTGTCATTCGTTCGTTCGGCATTCTTTCTACCCGAAATACTCATTTTTTTTTAATTCAATGGCATCGCTTGTTATGCATATTGCGAGTGCCAAGTATAACGATATTTCGTATTGGTAATAAGCAACATAAAAGTGAGTCAGTCCAGTCAATTTATCAGTCCGTCAGTCAGAGTCACAGTAATTCGAGTAAAGCGATGGCTACTTTATCAGAACATTTACAATGAAGTTTAGGGACAACCCGAAAGAACGTGTTTTCGCACTGTTATTCTATTTCACTATAACGAGCACTGTAATAAGCCTATATCAAAACAAAATGCCACCAACTTTATTTAATAACTCAAATATACACCAAGAAAATGAAATAAAATAACAGCACCACACGCGTCTTTCAAGCTTCCCGCAAAAACTCCAAAATACTCCATTAGTAAATTTGTGTTTTTGAACATACTTTTTCTATCAGCAAGATTGCAATGTGTGTTAAAAACCAAAACAAATGACTTATCAGCAAAGCGTAAAAACTACGATACAAATTCGGCAATCGACACGTTTTCGGTCGTGGGTTATCAATACAGTTTCGTACAAAGCATTGTTTAGACCAAATAAACGCTGAATAAATACGCCTTCGATACGATTGCTTACTGAATTTTATAGCCCACGTTAAAGGCTTCCAGCGATTTGTAATAGTAAAGGTCTTACATATCAACCACAAATAACTATTTTATGAGCTTTCATCGATACTATCGCACCTTTCCAACAAAATCGTATTTTTTCCTATTTTTATGTAATGGCAGTGGCAAACAAGCATGCAGTTCACATTGATGTTAAGTGATGACTGCAACCTATAGATACCCATACAAAGACCAAGGTCAAAATGCAGTAGGTAGTAGTAGTGGCCTGCTACCACTAGGCTACCGAGGCAGTTAGTATACTAAGTATTGATTGATCACAAGTAAGTCACAAGATTATCAGTTATTATCGCTATCAGCCAATAACATGTACCTACACCAGCAACTGTGTCAACACAGTCGAGATAATTCGAATAGTCAATGAGGAATGTTCTTATCTCAGGGTTTGCTGGGCGGTCTCTTTGACGGACTTGTAATGGCTAACGTCTGATTAGGAATTGACTTCAAATGGTAACTGTAATTGCTGCTTTCGCTTAGTGTTTGGCTCCAAATATGTTATTTAGAGGCGTCTGTCTGGTTACTCTTTGTATATTTACTGAAGATATCTCTATTTCCTGTACTCTAAATCCTGACAGTAAGAGAACTAGGTAAACAACAATTTGTACTTTAGAATTTGAAGCTTTACCATTGAGCTTTCACTTTTAAGGACTTCGGTAGCTTAGTGGTAAAGGGTATGTATGTATGTATGTATTCACACCAGGTCCCTAACGGGGTAGGCAGAGAGTGTAGTGCGCCAGATATCCCGATCATGACATACCTCTCGTGCCTCATCTACCTTGATAAAGAGTCTGGACTGGTTAATGAGGTTGCAGGTTCTATTCTTGCCTAAAGTCAAATTTTTCTTTCCATGTTTATTTCTTTCATTCTTTAATTTCTAAGTAAAAGTTCATATAACGCTGCCCGGATCACATTTCGTAGCAAGTTCAGATTCTTTGAAGTCAGCACTACCAAGTTTCATTCATTTTCTTTTATTTTTCGTTTTTTTTTATGTATAGGAAGTGGAAAACTAGCATGCAGTACACAATGATGTTAAGTGATAACAGCAGCCTATAGATACCTACACAAAGACCAAGATCTAAATGCAGATGCGTTACCACTCCTGAGGCCTAAGGTGTTATGCCTCTGTGCCGGAAATTGCAGGGCCAATGTACGGCCCTGTAAGCACCTGAGTTCACCTGACCGGAACACGATAGTGCTGAACACTACCATTTAGCGGCAAGTATATTAGGTAATGCGGTGGTGCCGACGCCCGCGAGCTTCGTCACTGGAGCTCTACCAACAGTAAAGTTTCCAAGAAGTATGAGATAGTGAACTTTCTTTCCAGTATGACCCATATTTTGAGAAGAGCGCAGTGATGGAAATTTGTCTCGATGAGAGTCTAACTTATGACTTTTTCACAGAACACAAAAAATATCTTACCAAAAAGATTTTCATGTTTAATGTTGCCAATACGAAAACTACCTCGCACTATCAAAAAGTTGTCAAAATATCAATAAAATCTAATAAAGGTTTGACAGCCAGCATTTAAACGTTGTATATCTCATAAGTCTACCTTTAACATCATTTATATTTTTGCAAGTTGCAAGCTGGTGTTATTCAAATTCAAGTTGAGGTTTAAAAAAAGGGACCAAAACTTCGTTTGAGGAAAATTTTGCAAGTGCCTTGCGCTTTGCTTATCTTGTCTTGGCGGCTCCCTACAGTGCCCCCAAATTAGAAAATCATTAAATTGCATAATGCACATACATACAAACATAATAATATAATTATACATTATTGCCTGTCCATTCGGTAAAACTCTAATAGAACACAACACGAGTATGAAGTAATTATTTACGTTGAACTATTTCGTATACACGCACGAGACCATGTGAATGAATAAAGTAGATATCATATCATCTAATTATAAGTGATAATTACATGGTCACGTATATTACTTTTACATACACACAGGTATTCCGAGGTCAATGCCCCTTGCGGCCAAGTTCAAAGCCTCGTCCAACGTACAACCGTGCAGCAGTAGGGTTGTCTAACTTTCATAGTTTTACTTTAAATCTTCCTCAAAATTGCCTGAGTAGCCTAATGGTAGCAGGCCACTACTACTACGCTGGAAGCCCTGGGTTCAATTCTCTGGTTTTATTGTTTTTTTTTTCATTTTCTGGAAGTTGCCCAGTACCTCGGAGTTTGGTAATGTACCCGGAGATGGCAACAGGCTCACCACCTGTTACATGGGCCAAAACGTAACCGGCGAATCGTGGGTGTTTGCATGTATGCTTGAATGCATGCATTTACCTCTATCTACCCCTTCGGGATTTCAAGTGTAAAATTACGTTTATTTTTATTTATTTAAATCTACTTGCATGCTTTAAAACTGCTTTTCCGAAATTCTAAGCAAAGAATTTCGAAACTGGTCGCTTCGCTCGAGGGCGTAGACTTCAACGCATAAACATTAACTTTAATAAAGTTTGTTTTACTGATGGTCGAGCTTCAGTCTTGGAACCCGAGGGCGAAAGCAAAGCACCACCTTATGTAATACTTATCTAACCAGACTTTTGCAAAATTACGGGTTAATAGCTATCGTATTTCGGTTGAATTTTGGGAAAAAGATGGGTAATGCATAAACCGTAATTACAGGCCCAACGCATGTGATGTTAAGCTTCGTGTTTACGTAGATGTCCATTGGGTGCAGTGTTCTTGTGTACTTATCATCAATGATAATTTTACTGTAATCGGGTATGCTATTTTGACGGTCCAAAAACGTTATACTCTTATGAGGTATGCTGACGATAGATAAAGTATGCAATATGGGATACGAATCTAGGTCGACCTTCACCTATCTGTTTATCGAACAAAACATTGGTTTTATCAAATTGCATACTTAAACAAACACATCTTGTATGTTTTGCCTATCAACATATGTTGATGGTTAATATTAATTAGAAAAAAAAAATTGTCAAGTTGTCACCCATCTTTTAATCTCTTGAATGTGTTTGAAACTAAAAGTTTTAAACATATAAAATAGGTGTATGATGTATTTTTTTTATTCTATGAACATATTTTGATAGGCAATACAATATATTCAAGACGTGTTTGTTTATCTATGAATTTTAATTTAAAAAAGTCTCATTCGTTAAACAGATTGGTGAAGTTCCTAATGGTCTTCCTGTTGAGTAAGAATGTTTGTGCCCGTAATTTCTGACACAGTATGCATAACAGCTTATGTCTCAGGAGTGGCAACGCATCTAAATTCAAATCTCTGGTTTTTTACCATCAATGAGAACTGCATACTTCTTTCTTGAACTAAAAATAAATATAAAACGTAGAGTGCCAACCCTAGGTTCCTATCTGCAGCAATTCCATTCCAGATTTTTTAACATAGGATATACTCGTCCACTATGTAATCTATCATAATTGGGAGTCTAGCTTTCGGAAGCTTTTTTCAGTCTACTAGAAAAACTTTTAGATTTATGGGTGTACTGGACGACTTGTTCGGAATGTTGATTTTAGGGGTTGGTTACGAAGGCTCGAGTGGTGAGTTTAGTTTTGTGTTTTAGAAATAACTTGGATTTTATTCTGCTTACAAATATCACGCAGAACGAGTGCAAATGGTCGATATGGATTTAATATTTGAGTTCGAGTGCCTACAAAAAAAAAGAATCCCTGAAAATATTCTAAATTAAAGTAAAGCTGTAAATATTGATAAATACTTTGTTACCTCTCTAAATTAATGATTTTAACTTACACCGTCATCGTTGTTTTCTTTGAATGCTACTGTTATATTAAATACTAGCGGCCCGCCCCGGCTTCGCGCGGTTGCAATGTAACCTACCCTCTCCTATTCGTCTTAGCGTGATGGTTACAGATAAAACCTAAAGCCTTCCTCGATATCTTTTATAGTTTAGGCAGCGTACGCGAAATAAATATCTTTTCTGGTTGATTTTTACACCTTGTGTCCGAAAAACCCAAATATCTTACGGAACCCTATTTTTTTCATAATAAAATATAGCCTATGTTACCCGTGGATAATGTAGCTTGCGAATAGTGAAAGAATTTTGCATACATTAAAATTTGACATAAGTTATGTACACCTTAATCACGCCGACAAAGTAGTGGAATAAAAACATGAAAAAAAAAAATTGGTAATTACCTACCTCCCCTACATGTAACGCACGGATAGTGTTTTTTGGTTTTCGTTTTCTATATAGTGTAGGATATCTTTGCATAGGTCTTCCAAAAATGTTAGGGTGGTGCTAATATCATTTCGATCGATTCAGTTAACTGTTCGTGACTTATTAAGCTTTAAAGTGGCAATTTTCGTAAGAGCCAAGCGTCTCCCCCCCTCTACCAACTAAACGGTTGTTGTTAGAAATTCAAACGTTACGGCAATAGTAGCTATATACTATAACGTTATTAATGGTTAGTTAATCATATTAACCTACTACTAGTAGCCTAAACATCTTCTCCAAAATCAGAGATTTCAACATAAATGCGTTGCCACTTCTAAGGTCTAATTTGTTATTAAAGAAATAAATAATACTTGTAACTTCTAGTATATCAATGACATCTGTGTCAGAAATTACAAGGCCCTACATTACCATATTAGCGCTGAACACTACTATTTAGTGCCTACGCCTCCGCTCTGTCACTGAAGCTCTAATATAACGACCAGTGGAAATTAAGTTGCGCTAACTTAGCGTTCAATTTCAAATTTTGCATTTGCATACATCGAAAATTCAACAATTTATAGGTAATTGAATATTCACGTAATCACGTTTCGAGTGTAGGTAATTGTGCAGCATTATTCTATTTAGACCTTTATTCTATCTAAACTATCGAATTGAAAGCTGCGTTGGGTCTCAATTGCCCCATTGTAAATTAATTTAATTTATATAATACTAGCGGCCCGCCCCGGCTTCGCGCGGGTCCTATGTTATCTACTCTCTCATATTCATCTCAGGGTGATGTTATAAAGCCTATAGCCTTCCTCGATGAATGGACTACCTTACACAAAAAAATTTTGTTTAAACGGGTTAGCCAACTTGAGATTAGCGCGTTCAAACAAACAAACTAACAATGAAACAAACAAACTCTTCAGCTTTATATTATTACTATGGAAATATAGATGAGACCGAGAGAGATACAGGGTTATGACGCTCCCATTGGCCCATAGTGTGGAAGAATTTTTCTGCCAGCGGAAGGATTTTCAACCAAACAGTGGCGGTCAAACCATATACAAGACGGTAGTAGTACATATATAATGATTGGCGGACGAACAGTAGTGTCCCGCTATAAAATTACCGCCATTGCCATAGCTAACCCGCATCACAACGCGGACACTCCGTCAAAATTCCATACAAACGCTTAATTTGGTCTCTTATTACACAGAAATCAATCAGTGACGTGAATTGACAGGTGAACCTGTGTGCGTAGCACGTAGAGAATACCAAACGTCGCCCATAAGAGAGGAGGAGGTTGGGTGAGGCAGGGAAATCGGACGGTACGTTGAAGTGTCCATTCTATACGTGGTATTATTACATATTCTCTGCCCGCATACTAAGCATGGCGATTACGTCTTTCGGTTGATATGATGACAGTTAATATAATACCTATTACAAAAAATTTTACTCCATAGCTTTTTTAATTATTCAAACAAGTTAACTGTATGTTTTCATCGATTGTAAGTAACACGTGTGTGTGCGTTGCACTCCTAAGGCCTAACGTGTTATGCATCTGCGCCTGAAATTTTAGGGCCGTACATTACTACCTGACCGGATTACGATGGTTCTGAACACAACCATTTAGCGGCAAGTGGATTACGTAATGCGGTGGTGCCTACGCCCTCGAGCTCCTACTGGAGCTCTACCACCCCTAAAATATATTATTTTGTAACAAACTCAAATGTCTTTGTAGAGAATAAGTAACTTCAGTGGACTATTAAGCGGCATTTAATTTAAAGATACAAAATTATCGTTTGTGCCAAGTTGCGAGTGCTTGAAATTTTCTCACGATACCAGGTTTTGTATTGCGGATTTTTGCATAATAATGGCGTCGAAGAGGTGTATTAAGATAAGGCAATGAAGTAAATATGCGCGTCTTTCTTTTGTATGGTTACGGTATATCTGTATTATGTTATTGTTGGCAAACTTAACAGAGGTAAATTTTCATTGTTGTTGGATGGGGTACAAAAAACTGTTTACTTTGTTGGTATGTGAAGCCTGTACTGTTAAAAACAGAAGCCCAATCAGATATATTCCCAGTCTTGACATGGTAAGTTAAGGTTCGATAAGTTTTTGTATAATTTTACATCTTTCTCTAATTTTAACAAACTTGGTTCGGTTGCACCAAAGCATTTTGTTAAAGTTAAAGTTTTTGTAAAAATTTACATCCTTCTCTATCCTTAACAAGTTTGATAACTTCTAACGTAATCTTCTCACTTAGAACGTCAGGTAGGATATTTTATGACCTGATTAATCGGGTTCGATCCTCGCACCGGGAATCTGGGTGTTTGTGTGTGCGTTTTGTTTGTACAACGGCAACCATGACACAGGTTTATACCTAGTGTGGGGCTGAGAGTGTGGGTAAATGTATTTATTATTACTATTCATCTTACGTATAGTATGACTGACATTCGGTCTGAACATTGTTATTGTGCTCACACTAGATTTTTATAGTTAGTCACTAGGCAGTTATATTGATAAATTTCGCAGGTTCAGTTCCTGTCTGAACTTAAATATTTACTTCAATTTTTTTATTTCTTTTAATTCGTTGCATATATTTATAGCTGAAATAAAAACATGAGAGTTATATTGAATTGTTCCCATATGTCTTTTTTAACAACAATAAACAACGTGCGGTGGTTTCGTTCGGAATGGAAGTTGATACTCGTATCTGGCTATGTTTTAATGGACCGGTTTGAAAAAAAATGGTTTTTAGTAAAACTATATATCCAAAGGCTATAGCAGGCATAGTCAGCATATCCGATATCGTTTTGTTTATTGTAACACATTTAAACTAGACTTCGTTGGATATATGGTTTTTAAACTAGTTGTGTCTCGCAGTTTCGGGTGAACTTCGTACCAACCATGCATCGTCGAGCAACTGGAGGAGTTCCTCGAAGAATACCTTTTTCTTGTATGAGAATTCTTGAATGTCAAAGTTTGATGAAATAACATGTTTTCAAAATGTAAGTGACCAATAATTCCAAAACCATAAACGAGTATACACGTGCTTTGTGATATGGCCTTACTAATAAAAAATGATATTAAAATATCTTTTGTTTTGATTGTATCGATTGCGTATTATAACAATATAACGATGCAACCCAATATACTACCAAAATGAACACTGATTGGCTATTTACAAAAATAGTGTCTACAGTGTAGCATATTTCAAAAATACGACAGGGTAGGTATTGAGTATCTAAACTCGAAACAAACGAAAACATACTTAATTGAGGTAAGCTAAGGTTGAATTTCGGTTAAGATTTCCTGGGTGTAGGCAGGTAGGCAGTGCTCACGCGATAGGAATATAAACATGCCAATGAATGTTGAGTCGGAACTCTATATTTCGTAATCACAGAACAACACGGGCCACCGGTCGCGGCGGACCTGAGAGGAGTAGCCGTATGCAAGCTTTTCCCCTCTGTCAAAGTACAAGCACAAGTGTTCTTATGCCAGTCGCCTAGATGTTCAAATGTGGGCGTGAAATTGTTTATGTATTTTGTTAAAGTCAAGGTCTAGAAACATCGTCTATTACCTGCTACGAAACTCATAGTAGGTAATAGACGATGTTTCTAGTGTGTGTTGGTGTGTCACGCGTATTTTTGACGACCCGGTTAGTCCAGCGGTGTGAGATGACCGTTTGATTCGAAGGGTCGCGGGTTCGATCCCCGCACAGGCACAAATATTTGTATTGCCTACAGATATTTGTTTCGGGCCTGGGTGTTTGTGTATGTGTTGTATGTGTACAACGGCACCCACGACACAGGTTTATACCTAATGTGAGCTGTGAGTGAAAGCGTATCTTATTTTATTTATATATTATTATTTCCCCCCCCCCCGCAAAAAATAACAGATTGTTTTGCATCGGTAATAAACGCTATGGCTATTCCCCTCCGGTCCACCGCGGCCGGTGGCCCGTGTTGCTCTATGTTCTTAATAGATGAATGCGTATATTCTGTTAACGGTCAAACTTGTGACAAGGAAGTTCTTATATTTAAGTATGGTGATATATTGTGGGTTGATTACTTATTTGTTTTTTGTTACCTTCAAGTTATAATATAACTTTCATAATAAATATCCATTATATTTCCCCGAAATTGTCGGGTGAGGACTTTGCCAATTGTTTATTTCTTTTGTTCTATTTTTTTTAAATGTAAGTAAGGTGGCAAGCAAGCATGCAGCTCACATTGATGTTAAGTGATGACTGCAGCCTATAGACATCTTCATAGAAACCAGGGGTCAAAATGCAGATGTGTTGCCACCCCTGAGACCTAAGGTGTCATCTCTGTGATAGTTATTACGGGACCATACATTACCATCTAACTGGAATACGATAGTGCTGAACACTACCATTTAGCGGTAATGAGGCGGTGCCTACGCCCTCGAGCTTCTGCATTGGAACTCTACCACCAGTAAAAAATTAATACGTTTTGACATTCTTGGGATATAAATAACAAAGTTCAATCATCAAATTTATCAATATTGATGATATTTAATGTACCATACATTAAATATCATCAATATTGAATGTTCAATACACATACATATTGAACTTCTGTACAAATTGTTGTCTTTCGAAATTAAAAAAAATGGACTAAAATTATACTATGGGTAGTATCGTTACATATTCTCTGCTTTGGGCAAGTATCAAATCGGGGAACTCAGGATAACCAGTCCAACTGGTTTACCATAGGCTACCGAAGCCCACAAGCTTAGTGATGAAGCAGCTAGACTGGACTGGGGTCGCAAGTACGATTCCAATCCGATTTTTTTTTTTCTATTTTCTCTTTAATTTTTGTATTGACCCGCATAACCCGAAAAATAAATATATGGCAATTGCTTGTATTACGTAAAAAAAATTGCTATTCGAGATTGTCAATTTTTAGTCAAAATCGATTGGACTAATGGAAATTCAAGACAATTGGCAGTCGGCATGCTTGATTGGTTTATCGCAGGGCTATTTCGGATCGACACTGTTTTAATATTACTGGCACTGTGTAGTCCCGAAAATTCGATTCATCATTGTTTTGAAACTTTGTACCTACTGATTTAAATTCAAATGGGATTTAAAATTTGATGTATTTTGATTTAAAATTGGATGTATACAAAGTGTGTGTATATTATTTATAGTTTTTGGATGGGCAATTTATCTGAAATATTTTTTATTTATTTTAACATAACACTGTTAAAATTGAGTTGATGGTTTTTTTAAAAAGAACATTAGGTTAGCAGAATAGTATTTTTGTGTGCTTTAGCGACAATTTAATTAAATTTACTGATTTCAATTCTATCGCTTATTCTTAGTTTGACATGGATTAGTAAGCACGTAAACAGTTGGACATAGCAGTCGTACCACGGGTCGGGATCGAACAATTTTTGTTATATCTAAGAAAATATAAAGAAAGAAGATACTTTAGACCTACGACCTCTGGAGACCCCAAAACCAAATGGTATATCGTTTTCATTAGTTGGTTTTTATCCATTTTTTCGTAAAAACTCTTACTTAAATTCTCTCACATGTGTTATAGCACCAAAAAGAGGATGATAATGGAATATGAGGCGAGTTATAGGTACACTGTTTTTTAATAAAAACAAAAGTATTATAACAAAAATATAAGTCGACTCAATGTCTTACTAGATCCTTTTAAAGTATGTCTTTTAGCAGCAACTCCCATCGCTGACAACATAAAAAGCAATAACATTCGGTAGTATACATTATACATTCCAGTCAAAAGTTCTCAAGACAAGCCCACCGAGCCCTTTGAATTGCAAAGCTCTGGGACTATCACAAGAAATTGTATAAAAAGTGATAACTTGGATATAAAGACACTGGAATAGATTCAAAAGTATTTTAAAATTAAAGTCATAAATAGTTTTGTTATCTATGTCTTGAATTAGATTCTTAAAGCTAACCTTTTTGTACAAAATAAATTATTATAATATATTGTACTAGCTGTGCCCGCGACTTCGTCCGCGTCAGAATTTATGTTTGTTCAGTGTCTACCCGGACAAAGTAATGGGCGCAGCTAGTATAAAAGTAGCCTAAGTGACTCCTTATTACATCAGCTATCTGCCAGTGAAAGTCCCGTCAAAATCGGTCCAGCCGTTCACAAGATTAGCCCCACCAAACAGACAGACAGACGGACAGACGGACAGACAAAAATTGTAAAAAATGTTGTTTTGGTATATGTACCGTGTATACATACATATGCATTTAGTAAAAAGCGGTTATTTTAATATTACAAACAGACACTCCAATTTTATTTATTTGTATAGATGTGTTACAATTGGAAGAATTTTTATTTGAACAAGTCACTTCAACACTCCTTTTCAGTTCAGCATTTAAACGCTTATGTACTTACCGTACCTACAATTTATTGGTATTTTCTGTTCGTGTCAAAGTGGACTTTTTATTTTGTTCTTGTAATATTTTTCTTATGTGAAACAATTTTGTTTACTTTTCAACCCATAAACATTACAAAAAAATCTGACCAAGTCAGAGATGGATTCGCACCCAGAGGGTTCCGTACTCGTACAATCGAGAAATTCCTTCGCTACCATTCACTTCTTACAAATTTGCCTACAATTCATAGAGAGAGTGTTGTTGCATTGTTTTTTTTTAAACCTTGCATCTTTAGAAATTAGATTGCAGGTTTTGTCTTATTGTTAAATAACTTCAAAACTGTGTCTCAATATATTATATTGAAGATTGTGACAGCAAGCGTTTTTATCTGATATATTACATGATTCGGCATGCCCGAATATATACGAGTATATATGTATAGCCCCAATGTGTTTCAGTTTTTGCCTTTGAGGGACAGAACCATAATGAACAATATTTTAGTGTTAGTATTATTTTTTTCCAAATGACTCTTCTTGTATCCATTGCTCCGTGTAGCTTTTGCTCTCTGCGATAATGCACGCCCGACCCTATTCTGCGATCGGTCGAAAACCTCGAACTAATGTATCGATATATCGCACTAGTATTTCGAAAACAAATTCGTAATTTTTACTCATGTTTAATAGATATACGTGTATAAATAATACACAATATTTGAGAGAAGCTATTTTAGAGTGATTGTTCAACATTATAAATAAATTGACTACCTACTTAAGAAATTCCTAAAAAATTAAAGTTAAAGATACATTTTGTATCTAATAAAGTCTTTACCTCTGTCAATTAGTAACCGAATTTATAAAGTTTTTCTTTATAAGGTTTCCGAACCTTATAAAGAAAAACTTTATAAATTCGGTAACTAACTTTATTTTTTGATTGTTCGAAAAAAGAGTAACTACCCATAGAAATAGTGGCTTTATAGAAATTTATTTGAACGATTAAAACCACATCTAATCACTTCCATAACTATTGTATATATGCTTTTATGAAATCCGCAAGTATTTAGTTTTTACTCGTGGTAGAGTTCCAGTGTAGTTCCCCGAGCTCCTCGGGGGCGTAGGCACCACCGCATCACCTAATCTATCTGTCGCTAAATAGTAGTGTTCAGCACTATCGTGTTCCGTTTAGATGGTAATATATGGCCTCGTGATAACTATCACAAAGACACATCTAAGGTCTCGGGGGCGGCAACGCATCTGCATTTTAACCCCTGGTCTTTCTGTGGGTGTCTACGGGCTGCAGTTATCACTTAACAACAATGTGAACTGCATGCTTGTTTGCCACTTTGTAACATAAAAAAATACCTATTTGTGGTTGAGTTTTTATTAAGATTCTATAGGTTGTGTAGTATGCTATCAACGTGAACTGTATACTTGTTTAATTTTCATTGTGTACTTAAAATATTCCTACGTGTTACAAAAATATTTAGGTACATTTTGGCTCCATAGTAATTATCAGAAAGGAAAAACAACTGAAGCCTCAGAGTTGGCAAGTTTGGCAAAGAATCTGTGTGATCTCCGATGAGATATCTAAAGGCTGCAGTATTCAGTAACCATTCATAGGAACTGTATTAAAAAATAGTATCAGAATCATGATTAGGTAAATATTTACCACTGTTGTATCAACAGAAATCTTGTGGGGTCCTATACTACCTATTATACATATTTCTGTAGTTATATCTTGTGTTACCTTTTCAAATAGTTTTAAATTTAACGTTTGTTTTATTTACAGGTAAGTCAACATTAAAGATATCTCAGAATCCAGTAACCCAAATTAGGGTAAGTTGAAATACTGTTAATAATTTTATTGATAGTAGGCTTTAAGTGATGGAGCGCCTATGCAACATCATCTAAAATACCCACACTTCCGAAGTGCAATAGAAGTTAACATTAAAATAATATTTATTTTACATATTATTATTATAATATTTAATAAGATGTTTTTTATCTACTTATATTTTATTTACTTTGGTATTAATCTATTTATTATTGTTTGTACTAGTATGTATTACATTTATCGTTTTATTAAGTGTGTTATTTTAATGGCTTATTATCTGTTTTATATCCGTATGTATGTACCTTGTATAAGTCTTAGTACAATTATCCTTTATTATTATAAATTTGACATCCGTGGTTCACTCACTAAGGGTCCTGTTGAAAACCAGCGTCAGGTACCTGACATTTGCTGAACAGGACACCTTTTTGGCAGCCGTGAGACACATATTACGGGTATAGGTATGTATTAATTTTTAGAAAATGTGTTGTCTTTTCTCTGTTACCTGTTACGTTTTATATCTTTTTTATGTGTCTCGCTGTGTGTCAAATAAATGTTTCTTATTATTATTATTCTTATTCTTATTAACAAAAAATATCTTCAAGCGAAACTTGATAGAGGGCATGTAATTTTTTAAAATTATTATTTCTATAATGATTTTTAAAACTAAAATGTGTTATTTTGAAAAGTACCTAAAGTCAATAATATAACGATATCGAACTTAATATCAAATTGAACATCTAAACATATTTTCTGTTTTATACTGAAAAAATGTAAAGTAATAAAAAGAGGGTTCTAATAAACGAAAAAGAAAATACGTGACATATTCTAGTCCAGTTCTTTACTATAACAGAAATTAAATCCTCCCATAGTCGACAGTAAAACAGAAATATGTACAGCGGGACTTGAATCCGCAACCACTGGAACAAAAGCCCAGTCGCTCTATCCACTGACTTGGTAGGTCAGTAAGTAGAGCGCCGGTAACTTTTAAAATTATTTTTTAACATTTCACTTACCTACGTGTGTTATTTTAAAATACACAATCAAGTGTAACGACATCAAATTGAACATGTAAGTATGTTTGTTGAAAAACTGTAAAGAAATAAAAAGAGGATTCTTATAAACAAAAAATAAAATATGTGACATATTCAAGTTCACTTCTTTATTTTAGCAAAAATAAAACCCACTCATAGCCGACAATAAAACAGAAATACGTACAATTATCACTATTTCTTGTTCATATTATATCAGAGCAAGTTGGGTTCTCCTCAACAACTTCCGAGACAATCCCATCTCAAAATAAATATACAGAACAAATATATACTTGGCTTAAAAGAAATAAATGCGCTTAGGGTCGCCGCAGTACGTTTCGTTAAAAAGAAAAAATGGTTAGAATATTTTTTCGCTTTCGGCTTAAATACAGCTGTTACTTTTAGTTGAGTAGGTACTATGGTTTGCTGGAGATGGTACTTCCATATAAATGAAATATTGATTACAAAAGCTTATATATATCTACAGACTCGTATATATAAAAATCAATTGCTGTTCGTTAGTCTCGCTAATTTTGGTTTTGAATAATTCTTGGAAGTTCAGGGATGGTTTAAAAGGAAATATGAAGAAATTGAGGCGAAATAGTAAAAACAACAATTCCATTTTCCCATACTATTTGTATATATCAAACCTTTGACACATTATTTTATGTTGAGGCAATACGAAGTTTGCCGAGACAGCTAGTAGTAAATAAAGATTAAACTAACACCTTCACATGTGTTGTATATTTTCCCAAAAGATGAAGTTGTATATTATCGTCTAAATGGAATAAGATAGTAAATAACAATAAACTAATAATTTGTGAACTTTGTAAATTATGTGCTTTAACAAAGCTCGTTAAACATAACACATTAATTCATGTATCACATTTAACAAGCGTATACAATACAAAACGATGTTATTTTTTTAACAGTAAAATATTTCAATAAAAAATATATGTACAAATGCATATAGTTTGTCACATAAAGTTAGCTTTATTCAATCTATCACTGTCCAAACTCCCTGGAGTCTGACATCTAACCACATGCATTTACGGAATGTAACTTTGACTACAGCATAGAATTTCAAAACGTCTCTTTTTATTGCCACGTCCTTGCGTCCCGACCGCGCCGTGTGCCACCGGCTTTAGTTCCAGAGGATTCGTTAAAAGGGTGAAGCGGTCGCGTCACATTGTTTATTCAGTCAGAAGCCTAATCCGGATCGATCCAGTGGAATGTCCCTCCGGTTCTGAGCAGTCACGTATTATCGTACATTGTGGCTTCAGCACAAAGCCTAGCTTTTGTTCTTTACCAAAAACATTCATGGAAGTTTGCGAAAAGTAAATTCAATATTTTGCTTTCGCTCACTGATTTTTTCGATTGTCTACATTGATGTATTTTCTTAAAGTCATGCAATTTTAGACAATTGATACCGATAGTATCATCAGCATCGACTACTACGCATTTATTTAAATGTTGTATTATATGTACGGGTTAAATCTGACAATAATTGTAAACTTCTTTCAACGACTCGACAGAGTGCTCTAAAGTATTAAAATCTACATTTATTTTCAATTCTAAATATAGATTAGTATTTGAATATAGTCTTTTCATTAGTTTCAATTAAATTTCTATAATTACATGTTTTGTACATAATATACCATATAGATACCATCTTACTGGCATAAGGTAGTTGAATCTCCATTGATGAAGGCAAAATCGATATTGTCCTTTTTACATTATCATAAAAATACTGTTTCCCATTCCCATTCCATTTTAAGGGAACAAGTAAAAGACCAACATCCATTAAAGATTCAAGATAATCTATGAATCAGACTTACGTATTGTGTTGTAACTTTCGACGTAAATCTATACTTAACAATAAAAAAGTTTTCCAAGTGTTTTCAAGAAACACCAATAAAATAGTCAATGAAGTGAATAACAACTAAGCCACCAAGAAAATAAAAATCTTTGCTAAAGATAAAGGTGAAGTAGGCAAACATAACATAAAACTGAATAAATACGCAATTACGCACCCTCTGCGCTGAGTAGGCTGCACTATTTCCCATTCAACGTTTTCCTTTTCGGGAAATTGACGTCTACTAATGAAGAAACGGGAAAAAGAAATTTCCGTTCGCCACTCCGTCTACAGTTTTTGTTCTGCGTCCGCTTAACCACGTACAATCTTTTCAAAATTGCCTCTGTTTAAGCTTTTTGTTACGGCGGTTGGAAAATCTTTTATTTTGAAAATCCGCTTTCATCAGTTTGTCGGTTACCCCTTGAAATATCATAGCTTTTTATAAAGTACAGCAGCTTTAAATGGTTCTCATTATTTTTCTTAACTGTTACTTGAGTAACTCTAAAATAGCTACAGATGTGTTAAAATTACTACCAATGATGGGTCGATTATTAAATCCATCTCCCTCGCCTTTATCGGCTATCTTCGTCTCTCTTTCCTTTGTATGAATCGCTCATTCCATGTTAATAATAACTATGCAAATTGGATAATTTCAATATTTCGCTTCAACAGTACGAACACGGCTTATTGTAAATATTATAATTGAGTTCCTGGCTTTTTCATACACTAAAAGCTTTGTATGCTATTTATATTTTACCTGTTTGGCCGTTTGAGTGTATTGTATTAACAGCTACCTATTATTCTTTATAAACCGATTGTCTGTGGAATCAGACATATAATTATTCTAGACATAATAATAGCAGCAACAATAATAGTAACACAGCACTAGTGCTATTATTATTATATAATACATTCAACCATTGTATTTTAAATAGAACTCTGATAATTTTATTGAAATTGATCATCATTAAGATTTCAGTACCTATAAATCAAGACCCACTCTATTAGGCACCAAACGATTATGATTTAGTTTAATAAGCCAACAATTGTGAAATTCCTTAGCAACAAGTAGCGCTATTGTATCGCAGAATCCAAATTTATCATTCACAGATTGTATCTCAACTTTAAGATAGCCGACAGGTTATTGCAGTTATAATTTAACTTCCCTATAGTTATTGTTATGCTTTGAGTCATTTATTGTTGTCACAACCATTGTTCTCCTGCTTACGAAACCAGCTTCATTAAAATTATTGGTTAGGAAGTTACTGTCAAGCTCTGATAGCAAACTTACGCGTCAGTTGATGTAATTTACTAGTAACAAGTTGAACGGTTGAATTTCAAGTTTGAATTGAAAGGTATTAATTTGCAATTTGCTCTATGTAGCAAAATTAATTGCCCCGAGGAACTGAATTAAAGCGAGAATCGAGAATGCAATGAGATCCGCTAGCTTAAATATTTGCGGATTTGAATTGGAAGTTTCTGTTACGATAATATTTTTTGAAGCATCAATAAGCCAATATTTAGAAAGACTTATTACTTACCCTATTATTTATTATTTTAGTGATAGATAATCTATACAAATAAACAAAATTGGAGTGTCTGTTTGTAATATAAAAATCGCTTTTTACTGAATGCATATGTATGTTCATACACGGTACATATACCAAAACTTTTTTTTTCAATTTTTTGTCTGTCTGTCTGTTTGGCGGGGCTAATCTTGGGAACGGCTGGACCGATTTTGACGGGACTTTCACTGGCAGATAGCTGATGTAATAAGGAGTACTTTAGGCTACTTTTATACTAGCTGCGCCCACGACTTCGTCCGGATAGATACTGAACAAACATATATTGTCACGCGGGCGAAGTCGCGGGCACAGCTAGTTTCATGATAAATATTTCGTTTGTCACGAAATATAGCCTTTATAATAATACTGCAGTAGTGACAGCTAAGTTCACATTGATGATAGATGTAGCCTAAAAACATCTACATACGAGTAAAAACCCGAGATTTCCATGTGGGTGCGTTGCCACTCGTCAGGCAACGTACCCACCCTGATACATCTGTGCCAGAAATTACAGGACCGTACATTACCACCTGAACGGAACGTGATAGCGCAAAATACTTAGGTCCACTCATTCACTGGAACTCTGCCACCACTAAAAGTTAAATAAGAGATACCTATAATAACAATAACTTGCAATTCAATAACTTCTAAAATATATAATTATATTAATTTTCAAGTCTAGTCTAGTTTTTTAGTTAATTGTATGTCATAAAAATATTTAAGGAATTCAAAGAACACCCGTAGCGTACATTTATGATCAAAACAACCCTATTTATTTAAACAGCTTCCATATTTACTTTGGCGTCTTGATCCCACACTCGCGAATCATCTCCCCTAACTGGTAAGTTGTGAAAACATCCCTTTGATCTTATATTGTTCTCTTGACCATTCCGGGGAAATTTGTTTGGTATAATTATACCCTTGGGTGAAGTATTTTATTTAGAGACGTTTATCACCGTAATGCCTCAGTGAAAACTTTTGGTGTTTAATTTTATACATAACTCGTTTTCTTTTTATTAATCCCCTCACATTTGCTTTATATCTCTCAAAAGTTATACACAGTTTGTTTTGAATGGCATAAACTTTCATGCTGTTCTTGAAGCATGCTGATTTTGTTTGATATAATCTATACATAAAATAAAACTGTAGAAGAGTAAATTCTGTACATTAAAAATATTGAAAAAATAAATACCAGGGGATGTTACTAGCACGATACCGAACACAAAAATGTGATTAAAAAAATTTTGTCTGTCTGTCTTTCTGTGTGAATCGGGTCAGAAATAAAAAAGTGATGTCAATTTAAAGAATCATATCAAATATTTTTAACTATTCTGCATCTATCTTTTTAAGGATTCCGTACCTAAAAGGTAATAACAGACCTTAATACTAATCCTCCGCTGTCTGTCTGTCTGGCCGTCTGTCTGTCACCAATATGCCAAACGTGGCAATTATGGCATATTCTTTCCTTACGACACAATACTGTTATGAGCATTTTCGGGAAAGGCTTTGTCCAGTCCCCAAGTCACTATTCCACGCGAACAAAGTCGAGGGGACAGCTTCTAATACATAAATATGAAGTACTCAACAAGTGTGAAAAAAAGATTTATTTTTATATAAATACAACTACAACTTATCGTGTTATCTTATCCCCGAATGCGTCATGTGTAGGTATTTATGAATACATCTATTGGTGCATCGATGGTAAGCTAGTTATTTTAACTACACTCAAATTAACTGTTAGCTATTTTAACTATACTCAAATTAACTGTTAGATATTTTTATTATACTCAAATTACTCAATGTTTAATTCATGGCACATAGCTAACAAAATTACATCTAGTGTAGGTAAGCTTCGACTTTGAAAGCATTAGTACTCCTAACAATATCAATTCTACTTTACTTGAAGAATTAAAAACGCCTTCAACACCAACAATATATTTCAAAACTGTTCATTTCGAAGTCAAATTTTCTTTTATAATCTTTCAAGTCAAATTACATTTTCATAATGCGACTCACAGATACACGAAAAAGTTTGACGTGGGTGACCAGTCACCATTCCTTTAAAGATTAAGGCTTCTAATCGTAATCTGGCTGGTCCCTCAGCGATAAAAGGGGAGCTTGCGGCAAGATAAAGTACCTTTACAAGGACTTACCTCTCCAAAACTCTGGCCCTTTACTATTGTGAGGTGCATATTAAAACGGGACAGGGTTTTCTTGTTAACTCGCTTCATCATTCAAGTTTTCGCTGAAAGCCAATTCGGGATTACGCAATTTTACTATAGCTTTGCGAGTCATTTCCTTACAGAGTTTTCAAACTTATGTAATATCATAAGTTATTTAATACATTTAAGTAATATACGGTATATTAGACACAGCCCTACGGTTTCACAATAAATATAACATTTTCATTTTATTCTATCCTACAATGTTATGTAAGTATCTTTATGTTCTTTTTATCCTTTTGTTTTTATTGTTGTTTTTTTTTTTAAAAATTAAACCAATAGCACCTCTATAATTATTTTCGTATAACTAAGGGAACCAAATATTTTCACCGATATGGTTCAGTAGTTAATGGCAAAGGTTAATGCGATAGCATTGAAAGCAGTGCCCCATTCATCAAGTCTATGGCTTATGAATATCCATATAATTACTGATGCAAAAGTAATTCCAATTGCTAATACGTTGCATGATGCAAACTTTTACATGCATAATATTATGGAGGCGTATAAAATATTTAATAACTTTGTTGATAGCTTTGTTTGATGATATTGGCCTATACTTTTTATTGGCTGTGTTTTTGATGGAATACAAAATACAGAAGGAAGGAAAGAAGGAAAAAACTATTGTAGTTGAGCTTGAAATTTAATAAATTATTCTTTTAAATTAATTTTTAATATAAAAAAATATAATTAAATTTAAAATTATTTTTTTTTCTAAAAAAACTAGATATATTTAAGAACGATTAACATTTCATTTCTAATTAACTATTTAAAATAATTATATAACATTAACTTTAATAATTAATTAACTCTCTTAAATTCGAGAATTTTACTTATTAATAAAATTTTAGGTTCACCACTTTACCGGCAAATGTTTCTCTTTCACGTTGATAATAATATGTTCTAGTCGTTCTAGGAAACTTTGTAGTACTCCCGCATCTTAACGGGAAAGTAGGTAGTAGTTGCGTGGACTTGATACATAGTCTATGTTTTAATTAATATAAAAATAATTAAGTATTAAGAGGGGCAAATGCATGTGTATTGTCGCATATAATATATAAAATTCTCATGTCACAGTGTTTGTAACAATACTCCTCTGAAACGGCTGAACTGATTATTATGAAACTTTGTGTGTGTTTGGTAGGTAGGAGAATCGGTTGTAGTCTATTTTTATATCCCTAAATGGTAAGGTGATTCTCCACAAACATTTTTTTCGATTTTTTGGACATTTATATGTTTTATACCACTAAGGCGATACAAATTTCGTCGGGGCAGCTAGTTTACTAATAAAATAATGTGATTATAATTGTTCCCAAATTCTACGATACACTAATTGAATAAAAGTTATACATACGATTTGCATGACATGAAGGTACGTTTGTGTTTTATATCGATAATATTTTATGCAAAAATCATTGCTAGAGAATTAATACAAACCAAGACCTTTGCAGAACGAGCAATCGAATATTCATGTATGTAACAAGAGGGAGTTATTAACAGAACATCTAAAGCTACTCCCGGCAGAACTTAATTATGTAAATGGTGATACATAAGGTGCTAGTTGAACAGTATATCTACGTTGTAACTGTACCACCTACGATTAGTATCACGACGTGAAAGGACGTAATGTATCTGTTGATTGCAAGTCGATGTGTATAATTGTTGCCATTACGAGCGAGATTTTGATGAATTGTATTAAAAGCAAAATTGTGTGAATAGATTTTCAGATAACATAATAGTTCATACTGAAATAGGCCGAAGCGCGCATGGTCCGGCGGCTGGTGTAGATCTTAAGCGATCTACTCGGTTAAGCACTACGGGCGCGGTCGGGTAGTGTGATGGGTAACCGCTAGTGGCAAAATAAATGCGCGTTTCCGTGCTTCGGAGGGCACGTTAAGTCGTCGGTCCCGGTTGCTATCGATAGATAGCAGTCGTTAAACCTTGTCGGAGGCCTTATGGGCGGTTTGAAAACATCCGACAGCGGGTTGGCCACTAACCCACCCACCTCCACCAATCCGCATTGGAGCAGCGTGGTTGGAGTAAGCTCCAGGCCTCCCCCCAAAAAAGGGAGAGACTCGTGCCCTGCAGTGGGACGTATAATGGGTTGCCATTATTATTATTATATTAATCATGACAATAAAAAAAAACAATATTCACACGTTGTCACTAGAGCTGAACTAACCTACACCGGATCAAGATTACTATGAAAATAAAACAAGTACTTATTCAATTCTTGCAAGTTTCACACGAACCTAGCCGATACACGATAGCCACTAGCCACCTACGTTGAAAGCGAGTAGGCTTTTTACTTTTATTTGGTTGAGCTCGGACAAAAAACCAATCTATGAATCGGTGGTCGCCAACTACATTATCGAACCCCACTCTCAATATAAAACACAACTTTAGTTCTTTAAAGTAAGGTTCAATTTCGAAGGTATTGTATAAATCAGGTGAAAATTAATATTGTGTTTGTGTAATACGATATTTGCGACCATGAAATGCAGTGTCGATGAGCTTCGTGTATTAGATTACACACTCTTTGCGGTCTGTGGAGACGCCACGAGCATTGTGGTTAGTGAGCTTCTCGCGGTAGAGTACTAGTTTGCATGTATAATCCCGAAGTTTCTTTTGTATCAGTTATATTTCCTGTGATTGTAATTTGAATGAATTCTTTATGAACAGTCTAAACAAAACAGACATTTTGCAAACTTTTATAATTATATATGTTTGAGATATCTTCCAATATATTAGATCTGTTCTGTTAATTCTGTTAGTTCAATCAAAATTAGGGGACGGTGACATTAAAGGAGCGGCACGAGTGCTTTTTAGTACCGATACAATCGCTCCCGAATCCCCAAGCACTCTTGCTGCTCTAGAGAGCAAGCACCCAAGCTCTGCGGATGGCCTTATTTTCCCTGAACCTCCTGAACCCAGTGAATCACTATCTGTGACTGCCAACCAGGAGGCCACGGCGGTGAGCTCTTTCCGCAGCGGTTCTGCCGGCGGCCTCGATGCCTTGTCGCCGCAACACCTGAAAGACCTACTGAGCCCTGGCTCCGGGGTGGCTGGTGAGTCGCTGCTGAAAGAGCTCACGGCTGTGATCAATTTGATGCTGGGCGGCGGTGTAAATGATGCTGTCATTGAAGCATTATATGGTGCCAACCTTTGTGCTCTGATTAAGCGCGATGGCGGCATCCGTCCCATTGCTGTTGGCACCACATACAGACGTACGGCAGCCAAAATTTGATGCCAATTCTACACGGACACCTTGTCAAAAAAATTTCAACCCTACCTATTGGGCTTCGGCTCAAAGGGAGGTTATGTGGCTGCCGTACATGCCCTCTCTAGTTACCTAGACAGTGGGGAAGGTGAGGTCATCCTGAAGGTGATCGGAGATAGTATATAAATTTAGGGCCGAAAGAACAGTATCGAAACAGCGTATAAGCAGAATGAACATTAATTTCGGACAGTTCCTTGGAAATTTCACTAAAATTTTGGATCTTTTCTTCTACGAAGGAAGGAAAAGAATCATCAAAAATTGGGGAGCCCAGGAGGCGCAAGGAGTTTTTTTCCGTAACTTTAATATTAGGGGCAATTTCGGAAAAATTTGAGACCCAAGAAGATCACCCTGCTGGCAGCCGACAGCTGAAAATAAACAATGGTCCTTGTACATTAATTTAGAATGGTGTCTATAACACTGCCAAAGAAAACTAAAAATTTTGGGGGTTTCTTTCTTAGCCTCAGCCAGCAGGACATCTCTGTTTACGGCGTTGAATGCATTTTTCATTAACAGAACATCTAAAGCTACTCCCGGCAGAACTTAATTATGTAAATGGTGATACATAAGGTGCTAGTTGAACAGTATATCTACGTTGTAACTGTACCACCTACGATTAGTATCACGACGTGAAAGGACGTAATGTATCTGTTGATTGCAAGTCGATGTGTATAATTGTTGCCATTACGAGCGAGATTTTGATGAATTGTATTAAAAGCAAAATTGTGTGAATAGATTTTCAGATAACATAATAGTTCATACTGAAATAGGCCGAAGCGCGCATGGTCCGGCGGCTGGTGTAGATCTTAAGCGATCTACTCGGTTAAGCACTACGGGCGCGGTCGGGTAGTGTGATGGGTAACCGCTAGTGGCAAAATAAATGCGCGTTTCCGTGCTTCGGAGGGCACGTTAAGTCGTCGGTCCCGGTTGCTATCGATAGATAGCAGTCGTTAAACCTTGTCGGAGGCCTTATGGGCGGTTTGAAAACATCCGACAGCGGGTTGGCCACTAACCCACCCACCTCCACCAATCCGCATTGGAGCAGCGTGGTTGGAGTAAGCTCCAGGCCTCCCCCCAAAAAAGGGAGAGACTCGTGCCCTGCAGTGGGACGTATAATGGGTTGCCATTATTATTATTATATTAATCATGACAATAAAAAAAAACAATATTCACACGTTGTCACTAGAGCTGAACTAACCTACACCGGATCAAGATTACTATGAAAATAAAACAAGTACTTATTCAATTCTTGCAAGTTTCACACGAACCTAGCCGATACACGATAGCCACTAGCCACCTACGTTGAAAGCGAGTAGGCTTTTTACTTTTATTTGGTTGAGCTCGGACAAAAAACCAATCTATGAATCGGTGGTCGCCAACTACATTATCGAACCCCACTCTCAATATAAAACACAACTTTAGTTCTTTAAAGTAAGGTTCAATTTCGAAGGTATTGTATAAATCAGGTGAAAATTAATATTGTGTTTGTGTAATACGATATTTGCGACCATGAAATGCAGTGTCGATGAGCTTCGTGTATTAGATTACACACTCTTTGCGGTCTGTGGAGACGCCACGAGCATTGTGGTTAGTGAGCTTCTCGCGGTAGAGTACTAGTTTGCATGTATAATCCCGAAGTTTCTTTTGTATCAGTTATATTTCCTGTGATTGTAATTTGAATGAATTCTTTATGAACAGTCTAAACAAAACAGACATTTTGCAAACTTTTATAATTATATATGTTTGAGATATCTTCCAATATATTAGATCTGTTCTGTTAATTCTGTTAGTTCAATCAAAATTAGGGGACGGTGACATTAAAGGAGCGGCACGAGTGCTTTTTAGTACCGATACAATCGCTCCCGAATCCCCAAGCACTCTTGCTGCTCTAGAGAGCAAGCACCCAAGCTCTGCGGATGGCCTTATTTTCCCTGAACCTCCTGAACCCAGTGAATCACTATCTGTGACTGCCAACCAGGAGGCCACGGCGGTGAGCTCTTTCCGCAGCGGTTCTGCCGGCGGCCTCGATGCCTTGTCGCCGCAACACCTGAAAGACCTACTGAGCCCTGGCTCCGGGGTGGCTGGTGAGTCGCTGCTGAAAGAGCTCACGGCTGTGATCAATTTGATGCTGGGCGGCGGTGTAAATGATGCTGTCATTGAAGCATTATATGGTGCCAACCTTTGTGCTCTGATTAAGCGCGATGGCGGCATCCGTCCCATTGCTGTTGGCACCACATACAGACGTACGGCAGCCAAAATTTGATGCCAATTCTACACGGACACCTTGTCAAAAAAATTTCAACCCTACCTATTGGGCTTCGGCTCAAAGGGAGGTTATGTGGCTGCCGTACATGCCCTCTCTAGTTACCTAGACAGTGGGGAAGGTGAGGTCATCCTGAAGGTGGATCTGAAAAATGCATTCAACGCCGTAAACAGAGATGTCCTGCTGGCTGAGGCTAAGAAAGAAACCCCCAAAATTTTTAGTTTTCTTTGGCAGTGTTATAGACACCATTCTAAATTAATGTACAAGGACCATTGTTTATTTTCAGCTGTCGGCTGCCAGCAGGGTGATCTTCTTGGGCCAGTCATTTTCAGTCTAGCTATTCACCCCATCATTCGACAGTTAAATTCCAAATTTATCGTTTGGTATTTAGATGACGGGACCATAGGAGGCAGCGTAGATTCAGTCCTGGCAGACTTCACTTTCTTGAAGGAAAAATTCAACTCCTAGAATTAAATACAGGAAAATGTGAAATATATTTCCCAGAACGGACGGACAGACTAACATCTCTCTCAAATTTTTCCGAAATTGCCCCTAATATTAAAGTTACGGAAAAAAACTCCTTGCGCCTCCTGGGCTCCCCAATTTTTGATGATTCTTTTCCTTCCTTCGTAGAAGAAAAGATCCAAAATTTTAGTGAAATTTCCAAGGAACTGTCCGAAATTAATGTTCATTCTGCTTATACGCTGTTTCGATACTGTTCTTTCGGCCCTAAATTTATATACTATCTCCGATGTTCCCCTTTATGGAAACATACGGAACTACTAATAAAGATTGACTCAATCATTAGAACAACGATGACGACCATTTTCAACACGACTCTGGACGACCGCGCGTGGGATCAGGCCACTCTTCCCATCCGACTGGGTGGCCTCCTAGGCGTCCGCAAAATTTCTAGTATAAGTCTACCGGCGTTCTTGTCCTCGGTCCACGGCACTAATAATTTAACTAGGAAAATTTTATCAACCACACTGGTGAATTTTGAAGTGCCGTGCTTGACCGACCCCTTGAGCGCCTGGAAACGACTTGCCCAAATATGGACCTACCGGGTAACCTCTCTTCACAGCGACAGTGGGACGCACCGCACTGCAGCTTGGTACGGAAAAATCTCATAGATACGTCAACCAATGCTGCGGAGCGAGCCCGTCTTCGGGCGCTTGGAGAGTGGGAATCCGGTCTCTGGTTACAGGCTTTGCCATCACCCAGCATCGGGACAATGATGGATGACATTACCTTCCGGCTCGCTACTTGCCTCCGCCTAGGCACATCTTGCTGCGCTCCGCATCGCTGCCCCTGTGGTGAAGCTGTCGACCGCCTGGGGCACCGTGGTCTCTCCTGCGGTAGAAGTGCCGGCAGATTCACCAGGCACGCCCAATTAAATGACATTCTGCGCCGTGCCCTTTCCACCGCCGGCGTGCCAGCCATGTTAGAACCCAACGGCCTGGCACGTGACGATGGAAAGAGACCGGACGGTATGTCATTGATGCCCTGGAAGATGGGTAGGCCTCTGGTGTGGGACGCAACTTGCGTTGACACCTTAGCGCCATCCCATCTTTCAAGCACGGCGTGCTCCGCTGGCACTGCTGCTGCAACTGCGGAGACCCTGAAACAGCGCAAATATAGTACACTTCCAGAGGACTATATATTTGTGCCTTTCGGGGTCGAAACTCTTGGTCCATGTGGCCCCAGTGCTCGGCTCTTATTCAAAGAGATCGCGAAACGGCTGGTCCACAATTCCCGTGACCAGAGGGCTGGCCATTTTTTAGGTCAAAGAATCAGCATTGCCATCCAACGAGGCAATGCTGCCAGCCTTCTGGGTACCATAACACAGGAAGGCAGTGATGCGGAATTTTTAGACGCATGTTGTTTTTAGTTTAGTTTTAACTTTATATTATGTAAATATTATTTAGGTTTTAAATATATTTAAATGTTTTTTTTATTATGTAGATTAATTAAGGTTTCTAAATATAGATTTTTGTAAAGATAGAAACATAATGAATAAACAATACCCATTCTGTTAGTTGTACTATTTATTTTTCGCATTCATACGTGCGAGTGAACTTTAATTTCTAAAGAATCTGTTGTGATTTCATTCCAATACACCAACTTCCACATGGATATAAATAATGTTACATCTTTATTATACACGAATCTAATACAAATTACGAAATTGAGGAACAAATTCAAATTGTTACAAAGTAAACATACTAACTCGCATTATACTATCCATCTTCCCATAGCCCTCGCCACCGCACTTTTGCAATACTCAAGCTATTCTTATTCGCTGGACGTATATTATTCCACTGGGTGTTTTAAATCAAGCGTCTATAGAGATACACTGAGATTGTGTGCACTAACTCTTGCGGTCTCGGCCCGTCTTCAAATTTATTCATTCCCTAAAGCACTGCATCACTGAACAGTTTTCACTGGCCGTTGTGGGCGGAACCTACCATTGTGACAAAATAATGTCTCACTATAACATTATTCTCAACTACACGCAAAAAACTTCTTTATACCCTACCAACAACAGCTTTTATCGCTTGCTTCCCCCAAAACAGATGGTACGCCGCGATACCGCTGAATAATCAACGCTTAAAACGTCTGGAAAAGGAAGATACGGTAATGTTATATGAATAACAAAACGACAGAGATACATTCCCATTTCATTCTTATTACCAGCCAACAATAGTTTATAAATTATATGCGAGCGGTTAATTCTATTAAGCGTTATAAATCAGTGTTTGATCAAGCCGCGGTTGTCCTCAATAACCGCCGGCTTGGTCAATTATATTTTCAAATTCAATAATGTGCTATTATACTTACTACTTATTTTAAACATGACATGTGTGGTAACAGTACTATGAATGCGTTAATACTTCTAATGCAATTTTATTTCTTTAACTTTATTTTGTCAGCAATAGTAGACGAAATTAATTGATTCTGAGATCAGTATTCTTTACCACACTCTTTTTTGCCATTTATTTACTGAACAAGAACACAAGCACCCATATTAAACATGAAGATTGTATCTAATTAGAAGTTAATTAGTTCTAGCTAGGTTACGTAATAATATACGTGTATAGCTTATGAGCTATGTAGGTATTATCTACCTTTTTACTGGTGAGAAATAAGATATTGTCTTGAATTGAGACTTTCACGAATTAATTCAACCACAGCTTTAAAAGGTTTCTGTTGTAAAATTTAGAATAATTATATGTATATCTTGTATTAGGAGGTGAACATAGTATAGGAGTAATATGATATAAACATTGATTCTGATTAATTGTTTTATATTGTTTCGCATTAACACATGATTGTGAAATATATATTTTTTTAAAGAAAAATGAAAAGAAAAATTGGAAGGACTACATTCCCAGTGGCCGCGAGTTCGAGTCTCGCCTGAAGACAAATTTTACTTTCCATTTTTCTTTAAAAAAAAATTGATTCTGATTATTTAGAAAAAATGCTTCAACATATTTTCCATTCGAAAATAACAAAGTAAATACTATATTATTATATAATATATCTACTATTGTATATTTACTAGCACCAATTTTCCAAAGGTTCACCATGCAGTGAATACATTTTTACTGGTGGTAGAGCTCCAGTGACGGAGCTCGCGGGCGTAGGCACCACCGCATTACCTAATTTACTTGCCGCTAAATGGTAGTGTTCTGCACTATCGTGTTCCGGTCAGGTGGTAATGTACGGCCCTGTAATTTCCGGCACAAAGGGATAACACCTTAGGCCTCAGGAGTGGTAACGCATCTGCATTTTGGCCTTGGTCTTCATGTGGGTGTCTATAGGCTGCAGTCATCACTTAACATCAATGTGAACTGCATGCTGTTTGCCACTTCCATTACATAAAAAAAAATAATATAACTGTATTCATGTATTAGTGTGATGAGGAGACAATCTGGTTTTCGATTTATGCATAAAATTCCGCATAGGTTTAAATGAAATTTTATAAATAAACCAAGACCTGAAATAGAAACAGAATAAAGAAAATTGCGATTTCTCTTATTTTCTTAAGAAGTGTTTTAAATTCAAAATAAGATCGGATACTAATTCTGTGTGCTATCGAATCAACTGCGTGGATTTTCCTGTAGAGAACGTCTGACACAGCAGAGTAGATAGTGTTAATCTAGTCGTAGATTCGTGGATAATAATATGATAGAACGTTAGACATGGACTATGGATGGATCTGCCTTGAAATAAGATCTTACAGGAATTGAAATCGAAAGAATCGAATCTTCTATTCTTAAGCAATTAAATGAAGAAGCTATAATAACTGATCCTGATTAAGATTCTGAGTAAGAAAATGACGCTTGTTCTCATAACATGAATCAACAAGAATGAATGATTCCGTGGAAGATGGAATCTATATTTCGCGGTCGACTCAACAGCCCCAATTTTCCAGTAGAGCGCACCACACGGCTGATACGGTGTGACGTGGTGACAGCCTGGACCACGATTAATTACTTTCGCAAACTCGGACGCCCGCGTAGGGCTTCCTTTCAACTGTCGAGTTTGTGTTACACGGTTTTTGCATGCGAAAGTTAAGACTTTAGGTTATTGGTCATGAGGCAATAGTTTCTTTTGTTTTTTTAGTATCTATGTATCTTCACACCAAGTCCCTTATAAAATAGGCAGAGAGTGAGGCGGTTTTTTTATAGATAGCCCGATTGATTTACAGCATTTTTTGTTTAAGGAAAATGTTTGGCTGGTTTTATTAAGAAATAAGACTGACCTAGTACCTCTTTCTAGTTCTTCATACTTTGTACTACCAATATAAGAAGATAGATTTTAATAACTTCTGAACATAGATGGTTTTTAGAATTAAACGTACCGTAATTCTTCTTTTCATTCTTGGAAATTTTGTAAGAAAGATTGAAAATTAAAAAAACGCAAACTCAATTAACGGTAGAAATCTTAACCTATAGAGTTATAGTATAGTCGCGATAGAAAATTGCAATTTAGGCCGATCGTTCTCTTATTATTACTTTACTTTAGCTTCACATTTCTACAGCTCAAGGTTTTAATTAAACAACAGGGGTGTAAACCCTAACAAAATTGGTCCTGTTTTATTAAATAATAAAAAAAATAACATGATGCTGGACCATTCCTTTGGAATATATTATCTGTGTAAAGAATGCGAACTAAGCCAAACACAAATTCGAGACAATTCTTTCGTTTCAATTCCTGCAAAGAACATATTCTGCTAGAATATTGGAGACAACCTATTTTTAGAATTCAATTTTACTTTTGTGTTTGTTTGCTCAATGTATTCCTGTTTTCATTCTTTGTTTCACAAAATATTTAACACATGCTTATAAAATATTTTAAATCAAAGATGATGCCAGGTTTGCAATTAATAAATTAATTAATAGGTATTGATGATAATTCTAACAAGTTGGTTATATTAGATGTTAGTGTTTTCTATTTTTTTATATCACCTAACAGTTCTGTTTAGTTTTACATATCCCAAACCTCTCCCAACAACGGTCTTTAATTAGAAAATATTGATGTAATCTCACTGCTGGGCTCATTTTGGCATATACCTATAAGTGAAACACAAATAGGCTTTCATTTTTTAACCTCTATATTTCTTCAATCTGACTGTTTTCAAAACAGCTTAACGAAATGCATAGCTATTAAATAATAAATTATCTGGATATCAGCAGTGTTTAGGAGCCCATCTAAATTATTTAGCGCATTACTAATATGGGTGGATAATTCAACCGCTACGTGGCGCGGTGCCAACCGAGCGTTTTTCGGTCCGCTGCCTTCATTGCGTTAGTATCACTGATTTATAGCCTGTGTATGACTTCGGGAAGGTGGGTCTGGTTATTGATGTTTTCAGACGTTTTTGTGATGTTTTGATATTGGATGTGCGGATCACTGCGGTTTTCGTGATATGAGTAAAATGGCTGTTTATTTTCGTCTGTGGAAGACTTTATATACCTTCTATTAACTGTTATTAGCTGCATTCACAGGTGCTGAAATAAATGTGTTAATGTGTTCTTAACTAGATCGGGTAATGCAAAACAGTATGTAGTGGTAAAAATATAGGCTAGACACAGTAATATTACGCCTTTTCGGCTTATGTCGATTTGATAAGAAAATCTAAAGCATCAAGAAAAAACGAGTAGGTAGGAGATACTTAATTGTAATATTTTAGGTAATATAGGTTAGTCTCTGAGTTTGGTGTAGGTCAAATGAATAATGATTCACACTTACCTATCTAAAGCTTAGTTTTTGTTAGGTAAGTGCATTTTCAAATTTAACAACAATAATGAACCTGATTATAATTATAGGTTTTCTTTTGAATACTACGTTAAATGTAAGATAACTAAAATAAATGTCGAACTCATAGCAATATTATTATTTGCAACGAAACGAATTTTCTTCACGGGCCGTATTCTGAGGCTCGTCTCTCGTTTTTTTATTATACTTCCAGATAAGAAAGCTAGGAAATAAGTCAAGCGACAATATCGACATCTTCCAAACGATTGGAAATTCGAGGTATTTTCCTGTTTTTGCAAATAATGTTGATTTTTTTCTTTATTACCTTAAATGTATTACGTTTAAATATTGGAGAAACTTTCAGGAGATAATTTCAATACAAGTTTACTTCTATTTTATCTTGATCGTTCATAATACATTAAATTTTAGTCTATCCGTATACGTATCTCATAAACTAAACTGTGAATGTGGTTCCATTAGGATAAAATATGATGCCCTTAAGGGACAAATAATATCCGACTGCTGCATTCCTGATAGTTGGACGTATCATGATTTTATAAAGCGAATGTAACGGCTTTTTGATTAAGCTTCATGTATTAAAAAATGTCCAAATAATTCTTAAGATAAAAATGAATAACAGGCGTTGTATTCGTTAATTATTCTGTAGATAAATGATACTGCGGTATTTTGTAAAGGTTTTTTAAATTTTCTTGCTTCATCCTACTCGAGAACCAACGCAGAAAAAAAATAGTTTTTAGATTCACAATTGGCATACACCTAAAGTATTTAACTCATTTAGAAAAGTGGTCGGTGGGTTCGTAACGTCGGGACATTGAAGACAACTCCTAAAAACAGGTACATGTGACCAGTCGTCGGGACGCCTGGTACAACCCCTCCGACACACCTGAAATTATAGCATCTAAATGAGTATCACATGCATACGTACGTAATTGAGGGTTAGAGCTCGCTTTGACATGCAAATATAGGTGCCAGTGGACAAGCAACACGTGGAGTTTCTGTACGCTTTGACCCTGTAGGTACATTCGTGCGTTAACACTTGCTTTAATATTATTATGTTAAATTTTTGTACACTGTTCTTAGTATAAACGTGTACATATTTAGTAGATGTAAACCAACAATACGTATACATTTTTTATGTACTAAATGTGGCAAACAAACGTACAGTTTACATTGACGTTAAGTGATGACTGCAGCCTATAGACACCCACACAATGACCAGAGGTCAAAACGCAGATGCGCTGCCTCTCCTGAGGCATGTGTTATGCCTCTGTGCCGGAAATTACGGGGCCGTACATTACCACCAGACCGGAACACGATGGTGCTGAACACTACCATTTAGCGGCAAGTATATTAGATAATGCGGTGGTGCCTACGCCCGCGAGCTCCGTCACTGGCGCATACCACCAGTCAAATCGATCACCGGATTGTTATTATTGTGACATGTCATGTGAATCAGTCCTTTCTCTTAATATTTTATTTATGAGAACGGGAAAACCGTTTTGTGTCTATTATTGTTTGCATCAACAATAATTACTGTTTTGTAATTAACCATGGAAACATTTCTAACAGAGGGCGGGACGATTCCGTTTACGCCATTTTAGAACATTATGTTCATGATAATGATATGAGATGTTCTTAGGTTTTCGCGAGCTGTCTGAGATCACGGAAGCTGAAAAGCCAGCGAAACGTCAGCTTAAAGAATTTATTTCTCAAAAGAATTACATCTAATTCACTTCACAACGTCGGGTTTGATTTTAAATAATCATTTTAGTTCAATACGCGAGATAAATTCGAAAACTAGTTTTATTTCAATGATATGAGAGTTATCTACGAGTATCTAATCGATTGATAAAATAGCGTTGTTGGTACTTCCTTATTTCTATAAATTTTACTGGTGGTAGTGTTCCAAGTGTAGGACCTCGAGGGCGTAGGAACGACCGCATCACTTAACCTATCTGCCGCTAAATGGTAGTGTTCGGCACTATCGTCTTCCGGTTAGATGGTAATGTATGGCCTCGTAATAACTATCACAGAGACATGACACCTTAGGTCTCATGGGTGGCAACGCATGCAGATGCGTTGCAGATCAAATGCAGATTTGACCTCTGGTTTTTATGTAGATGTCTATAGGCTGCAGTCATTACTTAACATCAATGTGAGCTGCTTGCTTGTTTGCTACCTTCATTACATAAAAAAAATCAATTGCTGTTCTGACTGGACCGATTTGGTTAATTTCTGTTTTGAATTATTTTTAGAAGTCAAGGAAATGTTTAAGAGGTGCCAAAAATATGAAGAAATTTTGAAGGGAAATATTTAAAGCAATAAATGTATTTTCCCCTACAAATAATCCGTAGGCTATCAAACCCTTGACACATTATTTAATTCAGAGCCAATACAAAACTTCCGGATCAGCTAGTGTCTAATAATTATCATTAGCGGCCCGCCCCTTTGCACGGGTGCAATGAATGTAATATAATCTATGTCACTCAGTGAAGATGCAGCTTAATAATGGTGAAAGAATGTTTGTGTCGTTTTTGTGTGAAACGTTACAAACAAACATACAAGAACACAAAGGCATAGAGTGTATATATCGCTATAGCTTTGTATCATAACGAGTTTTAAAAATGACTTCACGTAGGTATTTCTCTCGAAATAAACCAAAGAACGTAAAACGTAACTTCACGCCTGTAATCCCCGAAGGGGTAGGCAGAGGTAAATGCATGCATGCAGTCTTACATGCAAACACCCACGACTCGCCGGTTACGTTTTGGCCCATGTAACAGGTGGCGAACCTGTTGCCATCTCCGGGCACATTACCAAACTCCGGAGTATTGGGAAACTTCCAGAAAATGGAAAAATCCCAATAGAAGCAGAGATAAAGGATTTTAAACCGTTATCTCTGTAAGTCTCTGTATTCCCGACCCGGGAATCGAACCCAGGACCTCCAGCGTGATAGTAGTGGCCTGCTACCACTACGCTACTGAGGCAGTAAACCAAAGAACTGCATGGTTATGGAAGCAATTGAGAAATATGTATAGAAATATATAAATCCAACATAAGTATAAAAATAGAATTACAAATACATTTCATACGGGATATCTCATGTCACTATTTCAAATAAAGTGCAAAAGCACCACAAGATATGAACGAAATTTTCGGACCAAGATTCCAAATATGTTATGTCTTTCTCAGAAATATCGAGGAATGCCGTCACAAGCTTTGTATAGATCTTTTTAATTTTGGTGATATCTATCAAAGGAGCATTCAGCGTCGATCAATAGACTTAATGGTAGGTATTTGATTTGATTAAGAGCTAGGCTTAGGGTGTATCTAAATTAAGATGGATGGACTTATAATCTCGATGGAGTTCAGTAGGAACACAATATTAGTTGATTGATGGCGTTGGTGCTGTTTGTCGTATGAACGCTTATGGGATAGATTTGAAAACTATTTACAAGTTGCAGTAGTCATATGTGTAGGTCAGGTATGCAGGAAACTTTAAGTATTATTAGTTATTAAAAAAAGCTTACTTAAGTAAACGTATATAATATTATAGCATTATCTGTAGATATATAGCTCTAACTTCCCCAAGCTAGTGAACAGATTAAAAGGGTTTTTATGGTTCCGTACCTCATAAGGAAAAAGCGGAACCTTTATTAGATCATTCATTCGTGCCTGTATCTGTCTGTCCATTTGTTGACTTGACTTGATTGTCCGATTTTCCATTTTAAATCTTAAAAGAATTCAGTAGTTTGCAAATGGTTCCACAAACAAACTTCTCCTTTTTTATACTGAATCACTACTATATTTTTAATAACAATCATATAGCTCATTTAACTGTAAGAACGTTATTTAAAAACTGTAATGTATATTCGAGAACTTTCCATTATTCACAAAAAAACAAGCCTTGATAACTATCTTCGTGAAAGAGCGAGCACAAAGGGTCAGATTTTACATTAAACCACCCATGCGAGCGTCGCCGCAGGCGAAAACCTGTTAAACGATGTTATGTCGAGCGAAAAATTAGTTTTTCGCAATCAGATACGTGTATCTTAATACTCGTACTGTATGATGGACATGCACGTAACGATTTGCTATTAGGTTCCATGCATAATGCATTTAACATTATGTTGTGGTGAAGAGAAATCTGCTAATATGTACATAATTTACCAATCGATATATTATGTTAAAACTAATGATTTTGATACGGTCATATCTTAATATATATAAATCTCGTGTCACAATGTTTGTCCTCAATGGACTCCTAAACCACTTAACCGATTATAATAAAATTCGCACACCATGTGCAGTTCAATCCAACTTGAGAGATAGGATAGCTTACATTACGCTATGACTAATAGGAGCAGAGCAGCGCGGGCGAAGCCGGGGCGGGCCGCTAGTAATATTATAAATAAGCGCCCAAGATAACTGAGAAGATAATCAAAAATGCATTTAGGTATTTGAAAGAGTAGAAAATAGAATAAATAAATATAACTACGTTAAGAAAAACCGACTTCAAAACTGAAAAGTAAGAAATAATAAAGATTTAATTGTAACTATATACTACCTATTATTTATATGTGCTATTTACTAATAGGTTTGAAGTCGTAGTCGTAGAAGTAATTACAATTAAATCATTATTATTTCTTACTTTTCAGTTTTGAAGTCGGTTTTTCTTAACATAGTGATATATTTATTTAATACTTTTTAGTTTATTGCTGAATTGCCAATTGATTAATGTTCACATCTGTTAAATTTGTAAAATCTTACTCTTTTAGCTACGTGACAATTAGATACCTAATTTAAATTGTTTAGGTGTGTCGATACAAAATTATTACACGACTATACGAAATCAATGAAAAAATTTTATCCACGAAGGAGTAAATAAGCCGTGTTGTGTCGTCGATGAGTAAATGTGTCATTGTCACTTGTTGTCATACGCATTAGGACTATCTAGGAGGTCAGTGGATTCAACGCACTGTATGACAACTCGCCGTCTATTCTTATTCCTATAGTCTGAGGTGAAAGTAAGTAAAAACATGCTCATAATAAAAGGTAATGGGCCTATCTGAATTAATTTTTTATGGGACCAATTCGAAACTATTCCGCATCAAACTAAAAAATTACGTAAATCGGTCCAGAAATCTCGGCGAAATTTGCGTTCATAAATTAAAAAAATATATATATACCGGCCGAATTGAGAACCTTCTCGTTTTTTGAACTCGGTTAAAAAATAACACGATACATTGTTGATAAGTGTTGGTTGTGACACAGAATTGCATTTGTGACTGGAATTTATACCTTTACTAGCTGACCCGGCAAACTTCGTATTGCCTCAGAATGAAATAATGTGTCAAAGGTTTGATAGATACGGACTATTTGTATGGAAAAATAAAATAGTGGTTTTTACTATTTCCCTTCAATTTCTTTATATTTTCTTATCTTTTAAGCCAGTGATTCCCAAAGTGGTCCATATAGACATCCCTGGGGTCCATGGAACTCGATGGGGGTCTACGTAGGCGTGAACAAAATTTGGAAATATGGGAATGTTATATAAATGTAGCAAGCAAAAGTCCACGCAAACCAGAAAAAAATTGAAAGGGGTCTATAAGAAAAAATAGTTTGGGTACCTCTGTTTTAAACCTTCCCTGGACTTCCAAAAATCATTCAAAACCAAAATTAGCCAAATCTGTCCAGCCGTTCTCGAGTTTTAGCGAGACTAACGAAAAGCAATTGATTTTTATATATATAGGTAACTCACATTTTTACTATTTCTATTCTCTTTCTTAGGAGTGGCTTAAATATTCGATTTTAGTATAATAGACGTATCTTAAAAATCTAATAAAACATATTTACGACAATCAATTAAAAAGTCATATATCCACGAGGACAATCACCCCTAGGTTTGGGTTCTGTCCTTTAAAATATTAATTACGGTTTTATAAATATTTTCCTTAAGACTTTTGGTAATGCAATTCATGTTTTCTACTAGTGTTGGTCAGCCAGTGTAATCCGTAGGCGTAGACTTTGACTTTTGTTGTGTTTCCCACTTCATTTTTATTTGTGTTACCTACTGGCAATGCATATAATTCAGTCATTGCATAGTAAGAATAATATGTAGGCGGAAGAGTACAGCTATGTTCCAAATCAATATTACGACTGCGATTAAAAAATACGCTAGCAGCGCTTTCACACAGCTAAAATCCATTTTGGTCCCATACAGGATCATCAGTATGTGTTTCTATGTGTGTCCACTCCAATATGTATACTATTTCGGTATCGCCGCTCTAGTACGAGTAGGTACTAAATTGACGTAGTGATCCAGCAGAAAAACCATGACTGTCAGCAATCGAATGCCCCTGTGATAGAAGGATTACTATATGCAAAAATATCTACTTATTCCGTGCAATAAGAGCTCGTCCAGGCATTTTGCTTAGGAAGATGATCATCAAATTATATTTTACCTGGTCGTTTATAGCATTATAAAATATCATATTGTAACTTTACTATCGAGTGACACAGATTGTCTATTTTATGAATTCTACAATGTTAACCAATTGCCAGATTACGAATTGACCGTTATAAGATCCAAAAAGATAAAGATTAACCCCATTATTCATAAACGTATTTTAGCTAAAGTGTTGCTAATGTCTCCTTTGTCCTTTTCAATCCATGCAACTGACAAAGACGAAGCATTTTATAGCTAAAACGTATCTTATGTACACATGTTTATGAATAAGGGGGTTAATCTTCTATTGGCGAGTCATAGCTATATTTAGTTAGGTATGACATAAACTCTAATTAATATGTTAATTAATTAATGTAAGAAAACAGCAAACATATTATATGTATTTATATTTAGGGACCGTTCATACGTACGCAATCAGGAATGAGGCGAGGGGGGGGGGGTTTGTTACGGTACAAGAGGTAGGGAGAGTTAAAAAACCAATATTTTGCGTGACGTAATTGTTACGGATTAATTGTGTAAATTAAAAGTTTCTGAAAATGAGTTTTCATCGAAACATAGGAACAGCTTATTTTATGGAAAAAAATCATCGTTTTCCAGTGAAATTAATAATGTTAAAATCTACCATATTTCTCGGCTCTCAAAGTACATTTTCATTTAAAAATCTGATATCAGCTAAGTAGTTGTCACCTCCCCCGATTACGTGACAGCTAATGAATTACGCCCGTGAATGATATCAAAGCTAACGCCAGATGTCAATTTTGAAGTGATGAAGGGTTTCGGATCCCGTTTTATAGAAATCTTTCCCTAATTATACTTGGTACTTTGAGAACGCCATCTGGTGGTTGAGTAATGTTATAATTTTGTAGTTACAGTTTCGCGATAAGATATTGAATTATTTGATATCTCTACTGGTGGTGGATTTCCAGTGTAAGGACTCGAGGGCGTAGGCCCCACCGCATTACCTAATTTATCCGCCGCCAGCTTGTAGTGTTCAGCACTGTTGTATTCCGAATAGATGGTAATGTACAGCCCCGTAAAATTACGTAGGGTCACAAGGACACATAGCTACCTACAAAATTGCGACCGAGTTGGGCTGGCGAGCACTAACATGTGAAGGAATACGTCGGAGACGATAGAAACTGTAGAGTACAATTTATTATTTATATAAGCTTCGGAATATGTAAATCGTTTGCTGGTTCACTTCTCCTAAAAGTGATCGATGAGAGTCAACTCCGGTGTAAGTTAACGCCCTTAGATTTATTTGAGCCGATTTCGACTGCGTAAATGCACATAAATGTTGTAATCTCTAAATCATATCACAGAGACATAACAACTAAGGTCTCAGGGGTGGTCACGCATCTGCATTTTGATCTCTGGTTAGATGTCTTTAGGCTGCAGTCATCAATAACATCAATGTGAACTGCATCCTTTTTTTCCACCATCATTACATTGAAAAAAGTCTTAAATCGGATCCTGGAAAACAACAGCTCAAAAAATTAATTAATCAGTAAATATCTTAACAAGGATCTGCCATACAACTCGATTTATTTCATAATGCACACCATCATATGTTTATGCCCTTCGAGTTGAAACTCCAATGTTGTGTAACAAGGCCCAAGAGACACATTTCATCAATAATGCTATATGTTAAGCTCATTGCATTTAATTGTCTTAAGTTTCTTACAAGCTGCAGAGAGAAAAAACGTATGCCCGTTAAACTACAGTAATTAAATTTACTGTTAAGCTTATAAAATATGGCCTATTTGCATTTTATAAATGTCAGTGCTGAATTAATTTCCACAGAGCAGCCCGAAGATGATATGTTGGAATTAGTGGTCAGTGACAAATAGCAAAATATGTAAACAGACGGTGGTTACTAACCTACTGACGGTACAAAGGGTTTTAGTAGTGAAGCTGGAGTAGATAGGCTAAACCGCGTTACATATTCCATCCATGGTATATAATAGGTAGGGGAAAAAGTCTTTTCGCATTATAGTATCTATGAACTTGTAATAAAATCTCTTTGGTTGTAGTATTTGTATCCGGCTGGTTTTGGTATCATTGAAAGTTAAAACTTTAAAGAACATAATTCCAAATTCAAATTAGGCAATGTGTGATTTTCATTTCTTTTTCGTACTGTCAAGATGAGTGAATCTAATGAAGAAATTCGATACATTTTAAAATTTTACTACAAAATAAAAAAAATGCAACGCAAGCCGCGAAAAAAATTTGCGATGTTTATGGACCTAGTGCAGTGTCTGTGAGAGTAGCACAAATTTGGTTTAAGCGTTTTCAATCCGGAAATTTTGATGTCAAAGATGCACCTCGCTCTGGTCGCCCTATTAAGTAAAAAAGTGGAGCAAGATCGACATATCAGTAGTTATGACGTAGCTGAAGAACTGAGAATTGATCACAAAACAGTTTTGGCGCATTTGAAAAAAGCTGGGTACAAAAAAAGCTCGATATTTGGGTACCTCACGAGCTCACTGAAAGAAACCTAATGAACCGTGTACTCATTTGTGATTCTTTATTACGACGTAATGAAACCGAATCATTTTTGAAGAAGCTGATAACTGGTGATGAAAAGTAAATCACGTACGACAAGAAGGTGCGAAAAAGGTCGTGGTCAAAGGCCGGTCAGGCTTCACAGACTGTGGCGAAACCCGGGTTAACTCGCAATAAGGTGATGTTGTGTGTGTGGTGGGATTGGAAGGGCATTATTCATTATTAGCTATAACCACCAGGCAGGACTATCGATTCTGAACTCTACTACGAACAACTGATGAGATTAAAGCAAGAAGTTGAGAGAAAGCGGCCGGAATTGATCAACAGAAGGGGTGTGGTGTTTCATCATGATAACGCTATACCTCACACATCTATAGCCACTCAGCAAAAATTAAGAGAGTTTGGCTGGGAGGTGTTAATGCATCCGCCGTATAGTCCTGACCTTGCACCTTCAGATTTCCACCTGTTTCGGTCTCTTCAGAATTCTTTATGCAATGTTAGGTTAACATCACGAGAGGACTGCCAAATCCACTTGTCGCGGTATTTTGATGCGAAGTCCCAAAATTTTTATAGCAATGGGATCATGTCCCTACCTACAAGATGGCAAAAGGTTATCGAACAAAATGGTACATACATACTTTAGTAAAATTTAAATAAACTGTATAAAAAATGTTTTGAATTATCTTAAAAAATACGAAGAAACTTTTTCCCCAACCTTATATGTATATAAATCGCATGAACTTCAGTTTGACATACATACACACCTGTATTTATCCCATGGCCTTTTAATGGCAAAATTTTGGCTTCAAAAGATTGATGATTAATACAGAGATTTTTCATGTATTTGCTACTTACGTAAAGTGGCAAATAAGCATGCGGCTTACATTGCTGGTACATACCAGATCCACGTGGATATTACATCTTATAGACGTCTACGCAAAAAACAAAAGTCTGAATGCAGATAAGTTACCACTGAGACCTTAGTAGTTATGTCTCTGTGATTGTTATTACGGAGCCATACATTACTACCTGACCGGAACACGATAGTGCTGAACACTAACATTTAGCGGCAAGTATATTAGGTAATGCGGTGGTGCTTACACCCGCGAGCTTCGTCGCTCGAGTTCTACCACCAGTAATAAACCCTAGCACCAGTAAAAATGTATATGAGAGATATTCAATCTTTTGCTGATTATTTAACTTGTTTAATGACAAACAACATCAACCTTCATATTAATAGTATTAGTAGAAAGTGGTATTACTAAATTTGATTTGAGTCGACACGAATGAGATTGTGATTTTGTTTGATCGATAACGGGTATAATGTGTCAATTGCGTGCGTAAAATAACTAATGATTTCTACATTTAATGTGATAAATTTGTGTGAATTTATTCATGATAGACTAATTAATTCCGTGGAGATGAATTATTATGTTGGAGTCCCAATCAAGTGCCATCTACGTTATTACTTTAAAATTACGCTAGGTTCTTTGAAAAACATTACAATATTTCAACTTCTCCTTAAATTATGTACTACTACATAAAACTCTCGTAATGCCAAAGACCTTTATGAAAAACCATTAATATTATTTGTAACATACATTATGCTCCTTATGATTTGTTAAGAAAAAGTGCAGTTTGCCGCTTTTATATTCCGGTACATTTTTAAGCTCTAACTCTCCGCCTACCCCATTAGGGCCCTGGCGTGAAGATACATACATACATTTTTAAGCATCAGATACTCGTAGTGACATTAATAAATTACATTAAATCTACTAGTATGAGCAAACATAAATGTACCCTTATTAGAGCTTGAAGCAGATCTATGCATACTGCGAAATTGACGCAGCCCTACACCACACAGCAAAATTAATGTACACCTGGCCTTATCACGTGTTATTACAAAAATTATAAGTGAGACGACGTCTGCATACTAAAGACGAGCACTCACGCATTTCCGATTAAAAAGTCCTATATTACCCCCATCCTATCCTCTTATACTGTCACCCTCGTCTCGATTTTTCATAGACGTCGTTCTCCCATCCGCTCTTGAACTCACTTGATTTGCCGAGCACGTACATGCAATTCTAAACGCTACAAAAATAAGCTATTTTGGACTTTGTTGTAAAGAAATATGGTCCACTTGAACTGGAAAAATATATTTGCCGGAATATAAACAGGCGAAAGTCTGTTCGGATCCGTAGGCCGCAGGGGCGATGTTTTGCTTTGCGGCATCGTCGTTCTGTTCACCTTATTGGGAAAAGTAAATCGAATAGTCAAAGCTTCGTGTTCTCCCGTCGTTAGCAATAAGCTGAGTGAATATATCGAATCGATTTTCGAGTATTCCGAGTGGTAATTGATTTAAATGTCCACTTTGTTACTGTTTCACCTGCTATCAGCGTTCGTGTTACGTCAAATAATTTTTAAAGCGATAAAGTTCTATCTTTTGTTTTTAAATTGCAGTAGTCCATTGGAAACCATACGAGTATGTTTAGTAGGGTTTTAGCAAGTGATCGCGAAGCACATATTTAGACTACACATCTCGTAATTAAGTGATGAATATTTCTTGGTACTGTTTAAATTCATAAGTAGGTTATGAAGTGAAATGAATCTTGCAAAGATTTTATCATTGTCACAACCAATTAAATATCCTTTCAAAAATGTACATGAAGTCGTTTTAATTAATACGGATTTCTTTTAATTAAACCGATGTTTTCTCACTTTTGAACAGCAGGTTTTGGTGTCGGTAACATTGCGAGCTTACAACATTTTCTTAAACCAATTTCCTTTCACCATTTTTTGTACCGGCTTGAGATTGTGGGAGGTCCACGTATATATATATGTATATATATATATATATATATATATGTACATGCACTTACGTGCAGTTTTTTCTGACTAAAAGATAAATTCAAGTAATTCATTTTATAAATGTTGGGTTAGTTATTTTACCCCCACGAGGTAGACCGGTGAATTGGTGAAGATTGCAGACAATCCCTGGATGAGAACGGCTCAAGACCGTTCGTTATGGCAATTTTCTGGGAAGATTTTAATCCAGCAGACGTGTTTCAGCTGAAAGGGTGATGATGAAGCTCTTTTCTGTTGTAGGTACACAGCTTTTAAGTTATCATATATGTACCGATTGTAGCTCAAGTGTTGCTTTTAGTTGAGTAGTTATTTCTATTGAAGATTTCGGTTTATGATCATCCTTGACACTGAAATTACCATTCGTGTTCGTAATGCTGCGAGTAAGTAGTTACACAATTAGAATACATTTAAAGACCCTAATTCTATTATATCCATAATAAAAATTGAATTGAATTAATAGCGATTCGCTTTCTTTCTCTGACATAGAGTGCGCGCTTTGGTAGGCACATCGATTTAGTTGCGATTCAACTGCAATAATTTTATGTGATCACTCCATTGACCCTTGCAGAGTTAGGTACTAACTTAATCCTCCAAGGCTCTAGAGCGATATGTTTACATAATAATAAAAATATATACCTACGTTTTATTTATGAAATATCTATAAAAATCCATTTGACCACTATGTACTAATCAATTTCACAGAACACATCTCAATAGATATCAATACCCATATTGACATAGCTGCCCAACTTGATAACTTCAAGTCTTTCCTTGACATGATGACGCAACTTAATAAAACTAAAAGATTTATGTCACAAGGACACATAGCTACCTACAAAATGGCGGCCGAGTTGAGCTGGTGAGCACTAAAATGTGAATGAATACGTCGGAGACGACAGAAACTGTAGAGCACAATTTATTATTTATATAGGCTTCGGAATATGTAAATCGTTTGCTGGTTCACTTCTCCTAAAAGTGATCGATGAGAGTCAACTCCGATGTAAGTTAACGCGCTTAGATTTATTTGAGCCGATTTCGACTGCGCAAATGCACAAAAATGTCTTAATCACTAAATCATTGGTATAAAACTGTTAATAACATTTATTTAAGTTAATTGTTTAGTTTTTACATATCAATTGATTTTTATAATCACAATTAAAATACCTACATTTCAAATCTAATAAAACTCAATCCAACGTTTGGGAAGCTACGATAAATTTTCTCGTCCGACTTATACTTACCGACCAATGTGTGTTGCCAGTGATGACAAATGGAATAGAAAAGTGGTCGCTCACTATGGGCCTTACATAAAAGCTCAAAGTCACGCAGAGAGCAATGGAGAGAGTTATGCTTGGAGTTTCTCTGCGAGATCGAATCAGAAATTAGGAGATCTGTATGAGAACCAAAGTTACCAACATAGCTCACAGAATAGCGAGACTCAAGTGGCGGTTGGGAGGCTACAAACTCGTAGTTCGAAGAACCTATGGTCATTGGGGCAGAATAGTTCTAGAATATCGATCGCGTACCGGAAGACGAAGAGAAGGCAGGCTCTCCTAAGGCACAAGATGGACCGACGACCTGGTGAAGGTCGCGGACAATCGCCGGATGAGGGCGGCCCAGGACCGTTCGTTGTGGCAATCTTTGGGGAGGCATTAGTCCAGCCACTACTGATAATTGCAAATGTTTATGCCTAGTTATTTATTTTGTCCACGCCATTTTGATCCAAAACTGTCAACCTGAATTTATTATTTTAAAATATTTAGTAGAAATGTTTTCAAAAAGAATTTGAACTTTAAGTCACACAACCACGTCTTGGTTTTATAGTATTATGAAAGACTATGTCATAGCCTGCTTCGACGTGAATTGATGTAGTTACACCGACGACTCTATCTATGGTACAACTTAAATGCAACAAGATTATCATGAAGGCAATAACTCCTTGCCTTCATGATAATAATAAGAAAAACTGGCCTAATGCGTTTTTAATCATAGAGACCAAGCTCAATGATAGGTATACTGCGTCCATCATGATTCTATGCAACGTTCTTTTTCTCATTTTGTCATTTTGTACTGAATGGTGTAATTTATTTGCGTTGCAAAAATTGCTTCACAACGAATGTTACATTGTTTATTGCTTAACCCTCTTATTTATAAACGTGTTTTAGTTAAAGAGTTGCTAATTTCGCTTTGTATATTATAGTAGATAATAATATAGGTAATAGCTAAATTAGCTAGATTTAATATTATAGTTATAAACAGAGGTATAAAAGAGAGAAAATGGTGTGTAAAGTCCTTTATCTCTGGTTTTATTGGGATTTTTCCATTTTCTGGAAATTTCCCAGTACCTCGAAGTTTGGTAATGTGCCCGGAGATGGCAACAGGCTCGCCACCTGTTACACGGGCCAAAACGTAACCGGCGAATCGTGGGTGTTTGCATGTATGCTTGAATGCATGCATTTACCTCTGCCTACCCCTTCGGGGATTACAGGCGTGAAGTTACGTTTTTTATTTACTACATAAATTGTTTGTGATTTTCTGTGGTACAAAGTTTAAGTTAACTCCTCCCTGTAACTGTTTACTATTCCTGATTTAAGTCTGTTGTTTTCAATTCGATAATGGCTTTGCAGTTTGGTACGAGCATGTTAAGCTCAGCCGTTTTTACTAATTACTGAAAGTTGTTTATTCTGGAAGGTGCTGAGTCATCTATGGAGAACATGATTTACTGGTAGAAATCCTAAACAAGCGACGTGACCGTTAGCTCGATAGTACATTCATTCATGCTTTAAAACAATCTCATTAAATTGCCATTAACAAATTGCTTGATGAAAGTTCTAACCATTTTTATAGCAATTGTAAAAAACAAAAAGTTTATTATACTCACAGCATTAATTGCCGAGCAATAACGTTTATTTGCAATTAAACGTTACATTTCTGGCGGCGATTTCGAGTTGTTCAACCGGGACTTATTTTTATTCCGACTTCAATTTTATAATGCGGCCATATCAAATAAATTATGTGCGTGTGGTCAACTTCTTTATGCGTTGTCATAGTTACAAGGTTTTTGCTTGCCAGGGGTTGGGTCCCTTGTTACGAAAACTTTCCTATAACTAATTGCTCTGAGAAAACTTTCGCTGAATGTTGGTGGGGTTGGATCAAATGTTTTGCTTAACTCCCTAGACGACCGCGCCCTTATATTTGTTATTTTGTTTGATCGAATAATTGTCAATCGCACTTGTCAACAATACAAATTGGTGTTTGGTTACGACAAATCTGCTTAAAGGGGCAAATATGAATATTTTTATATAAACCGTTATTTATTGTGGCTTTCCGTTAATATATCGTTAAGTAATATTTTCTGTAAGCAATATTATGCAAAAATATATTACCTTAAGTGCAGTTTACTGATAAGCATTTGATATAAGTTGGTTTTATGCATCCAATCATGCAAGCAATCCATTTACTTAGTATGGAGGTTTATGATATGTCGCATACTGTATAAGACTGGAATAATTCATATTGCTTAAGTTAAGTTAATATGGCTTATTTTTATTTATGTCATTAAATCTGATTTATATTGGTTAAATTGTAATCATTTTATAGAGTAATAATTATTTGGTAGTTTTCCTTTAGTTACCGATCTGCTATAAAATACGGGTAACGGTAGCGTTATTAATCAAAGAGAAACAACTTCTTGTGCCGAAAATGAAATTTTATCGAATTATTTTATAATATTGTAAATAATATTACTGACCTGAAAAATATTTTACTTTCATTTTTTAAAGAACTTACGTTTTATCAATTCTCTATTAGGTATGTTTGTTTTCTGATGGTCGGTTTCGGGTGGCGTAGCTCAAGAGTGAATGTGTACACCTTAATATTTATTATGTTTATTACTAACTAGCTGTTACCCGGCAAACTTCGTCTTCGTTCTTCTCAGAATGAAATAATGTGTCAAAGCTTTGATAGATACGGACTATTTGTATGGGAAAATTAAATTTTTAAACCTTCCCTGGACTTCCAAAAATCATTCAAAACCAAAATCAGCCAAATTGGTCAAGCCGTTGTCGAGTTTTAGCGAGACTAACGAACAGTAATTGATTTTTATATATATAAATAGATAGATTATGTAGTAATGGCAATGAATATTGCCATTACTACATAATCTTTGTGTTATGTTTACATAACATTGCAGTATTCCTGAAAGAGAGGCATAATCAACAATAAGAGACAACAAGAAAAATAAAAGACACTAATAATCGGTTGCACCAACATATTTCTTAAACTTCAAGAAATAAAGTCTCAATTATGTAAAATTTTACATCCTTAACAAATTTGTTGAAGTTGAAGAAGGATGTAAGATTTTACAATAAAAAAGCGAACATTTCGGTACAACCAAACCTAAGTTTATAACGAATGGTATAAAACAAAACACTCATATGTCACTTAAAAATATCGCTGCTAAACATGAAATCAACCACAGGCACGTTTTCAAAATGATATACAGTGCTGTTTTCACTATTATACCCAACGATAGGTATCTTCCTTTCTGTTCTGTTTCGTCGTGGGTGTTATAACAGTTACCTAAACAAATGGGGGAAGTTCGCAAACAAATCAAAGAATAAGTTCAGTGTTACATGTTTATCTTTTGACGCGTGGTACCCTAAAAATAACAAGCCTACACGCTCACTGTGGAGACAAACCGTACGATATTTTTATAGAGTAAACGATGAATAACAAACAATGATTCTATATCAATCGTTTCGAAATATCCACTGTTTTATTATTTATGTTGCTGTTTCATTCCTTATTTTTTATTATGAATATTTATATTTACATATGAATATATTTTATTTATACCAGAGTCAGTATCACTGTGTAATATGATATGGGTAACTTCATCGAATTGTCGACATCGGCTTACTGTTACATTTTGTTATTCATTGTTATTGTGTCTGAAATTGACTACTGTGAAATATATATTATGAGAGAGGTGTGTCTAGAAGTCCACATTTTGTTCATTGGATGAGGCATAATTTACAACTAACAATACTTATTGCTATTGGCTTATTTATCGATACCCGATATACTTCGTAATATTATTACAGAGACAAAATAACTAATGCTTCAGCGGTAACAACACATCTGCATTTCGACCATGGATTTTTTGTGTCGATATCCATAGGCTGCAGTCATCACTTAGCATCGATGTGAACAGCATGATTATTAGCCACGTTCGTATCATACATAAAAATCATCATCAATCACAATCTAATATGTAAGTGAACAGGTATAGTTCTTTATGAGCCATTACAGAACGGGCTTAACCGTACAAAGTAAATAAATCAAAACTTACTCAGGAACACCACAAGTCCAAAACTATAGCAGATAAGCTAGGTTTTGGTTGCGTTCCTTTGACAAATGACTGAACTGTATGTTATTCGTTTTTTTTTAATCATCAAATAAAATGAATATCTACCTTACGTCTCAAAAACGGAAGAGAATAATTGCGGTTTTTATTATTTACTTAGTTAATTAATTTTGTGCACGTTAAAAAAAAACAAAAATCTTGATTGCTTAAAGAGTAAAACTTTGCAAAAAATATTTTGAATATTATTGCAGCTTGCAAATTTGTAGCATCATTGTTTTAATTCCACTTTATTATCATTGTGGTAATTACTGGTATGTTGGTTTTGAAAATAGTTATAACAGAAAGTTTTTGTTTCATTTAAAACATAAACAACGAGCAGGGGAATAAATATTATTTTCCACATATAATATTATGAAATATACGCAACTCAAGCTCTTGAATTTTTCATTGTAGTATTGTTAATACAACCAGAAAATCAATTAGCTTAGCTTACACGATGAGATTGAAAAAGATAATATAATTATGATTAAAATAGTATCTCTAGCTCTAGAGAGAGTCGGTACGTCAATGACCTAGAAAGGAAATGTTTAATTGAATAAGAATATAATAGATTAGTTAGTTATTGTTATAATGAATACTTATTACCGGTTTGTCGTTTTATTTTGTCACGCGTTTTCACACAAAATGCGCACATATTATGCAAAACATTACAAAAATGAACTTTTAAAATTCCGACTTTATTTAAAAATTATTCTAACAGAAGTGCTCCTCAAACATACAAATACGATTTCACGTGTAAGAGACAACAATAAGGCGAACTAATTAGAACTCGCACTATTAGAAGCCTTGTTACAGTTTTAAAACACTTTTATTTTTATTTCTTCTCTCACTGTGACAAGCTTTTAGCGTATTTCACAACAACGTACACTGGCTTGGAAATTGTTTAACATATAGAAGTATAAAGTAGAATGTTATTGTTTTTCTTTTTAAAAGTTCCCATAGTCATGTAAATTACTGAATCAAGTAAATAATTTCCTTGGAGGTATGTTTGCACTCATAATATTAACCTAATGTTTTCTTTTACGTATTTATTCTATTATATTTTTTATTGAAATTGATTCTATAATATTTATTGAAATAACAAAGAGTACGTAATGAATCTGAAAAAAATCTTCTGTTTCATGCTCAGTTTATATTATTTGACCATGTAAAATCACTTATTTCAACATTTATTTTATGATTTTGACTGTTATCGTTCTAATTATACATATGAATATACCAAATTTATGTCGTAATATTGATTTATAAGCCGCATAATGTGTCTCGTGGCCGATCACATTAACGTTTAACTCAATTTCCCACAATAAAACATTAGTATATTCGTTTTATGATTATCCATTAACGAATTACATCCAAATAAAACGAAATTAATGCTCATTCAATTTAAAATGACTGGTTGTAAATATTCAATTTACTTTATCCAATATCAGAGGCGCGATTTTGTAGAAAATCACTTCCAGTTTTTATGGCATCAGTTGTATAAAAATAAAACGCGAGCTTCGACGGCTACTGAGGTCATCAGGTCAAGTTACATTTGAAAGTTTTGAATAAGCTTATCTTATTCTCTTATTGTAAATACGAGACATTAGCGAGATGTATGCTGCTATAAATCAAAGTATCGATTTATAATGGAACATGTAACTGTATCTAAATATCAATATGAATATGTTATGGTTGGATGTCTGGTATGGTTGTCTGTTGCAATTGATAGATAGCAGTACCTACTCATACATGAGTACGTTATTAATCTTATTGTTGTGTATATAAATGAATTTGAATCTGTCTATGTGTCTGTCTGTAACGCTATCACGACACAAACCACTCAGCCGGTGGCGTGGTTTAACATGGAGATAGTTCTTTAGAAACCAAGGAGCATGCAGTTGAAGCCAAGAGGCATAGCTAATAATACAATACCTATTTTGATGATACTTGATCTTCACATTTTTAGAAGGTGCTAAGTAACTATCTTGAAGTGTGACTTCATGTGACACTTACTTTTTTTAGAATCATATATTTTATTTAATATCACACCACGTTTTATCTCCATGCGATATTTTAATGCGAATACTTTAAGCATATTGTTCAATGTGTATTTACTGTCGTAGAATCTTTATTGTTATTGTTAAACATTTCACCAAAAAAATGACTATAACATCAATAAACCGACTTACCAATATGCGTACATTCAATACAATCAAATCTTTTTTTTTCTTGGATAAACATTTTAATACTAAATTCAATTCTATTTAAAACAATCAACGCAAACAATATTGGACTTAATGTGTGCAATCAATTCTCTGCCATTAATACGTAATACAAACACGCTGATGGAGTTCCTGTGATCTAGTCTAGATCGTTACATAAACATTTCCTGGCTTACAGACTAGAGTTGGCCGAAACTAATTAATGTCTGCGCTCAATTTTATTCCATAACTGTCTATTTCCAGATGCAATTTGGATACGACACAAAATCAAATTAGTTAAATTGGTTTATGTGAAATATCGAATATGAATGATTACGAAATAAACTTAACATTTTATACGTTAAAAGGAACATTATTTTTCTAGTTCTTTTTTATGTTATGGAGGTGGCAAACAAGCATGCAGTTCACATTGATGTTAAGTGATGACTGCAGCCTATAGACACCCAAAATGCAGATGCGTTGCCACTACTGAGGCTTAAGGTGTTATTATTATTATTTTTTTATGTCATTAAGTTGACAGACAAGCAGATGGGCCACCTGATGGTAAGTGGTCACCGTCACCTATGAACATTTGCAACACCAGGGGAGTTGCCAACGCGCTGCCAGCCCTGAAGGACTCTTTTGACGCCATTTTTGAAGAACCCCATATTGTAGCACCGAGGGAACACCTCAGAGGGAAGTTCGTTCCACAATTTATACGTTCTGGGCAGAAACGAACGAGAAAACCGCACCGTTGAGCACTGCCAGGTGTCCAGTCGGTGAGGGTGAAACTTCGGCGGGTAGTACGGTGTAGAAAAAGAGACGGTGGCACCATGTCGAACAGTTCGACAGAGCACTCACCATTGTAGAGACGGTATAACACGCACAGACTACCAATATCTCTACGCAGGCTCAGATGTTCGAGCCTGTCTGTAAGTCCCGGATCGTTAACAATATGAACGGCGCGTCTTTCAAGTGGACCAAGCTGGTACTTGGAGGCTCCCGCCCACAAATGAGAGCAGTACTCCAGATGGAACCACACTTGGGCCTTATAAAGCTGTAGTAGCTGCCCCGATGTGAAATACTGCCTTGCTTTGTTAAGCACCCCCAACTTTTTGGATGCCAACTTGGTCTTACACTCAATGTGACTCCCAAATTGCACTTCGTTCGATATGTCAACGCCCAGGATACCGATACTCTTACCAATGGCAAGCGGAGTGCCCTGGAACTGTGGTGCTACAAGGAATGGGGTTTTTTTAGCGGTGAACGCGCAGACTTGTGTCTTCGAGGGGTTGAACTGCACTAAATTGAGTCGACCCCAATCTGAGACCCGCTCCAGAGAGTGCTCGACTTCAGACACAAGTTGTCCTCCTTTCTTCGATAAGTGTCCGAGAGGCATTTGCAGGGCTTGTATAGTGTGCATCTCCCGTGCTATCATCCGCGTAGCAATGAAACTTGGAGTTTTGCTCCAACATTTCATTAATATGCAGAAGAAAAAGCGTGGGAGATAGCACAGAGCCTTGCGGCACACCAGCGTTGATAGGTAGTCTGTCTGAGCGTTGACCGTCAACTAAGACCTCTATAAAACGCTCAGACAGAAAACTAGCTGTCCAGTTGCATAGCCTCTCGGGAAGACCGTAAGATGGCAATTTCGCGAGAAGTGCCCCATGCCAGACCCGGTCAAAGGCCTTAGCAATATCCAGGCTTACAGCCAATTCCTCCCCTTTCTTGTCCAAGGCGTGAGACCAATAGTGCGTGAGATATACTAGAAGATCACCAGCAGATCTGTCTTGACGAAAGCCATATTGGCGGTCACTGATCAGCTGATGATACTCCAGGTACTGCAGCAGCTGTGTATTGATCACACGCTCCATGACTTTGCAAAGTTAGGAGGTTATTGCTATGGGCCTGTAGTTGGCCGGATCACTGCGATCCCCTTTTTTGGGTATCGGATGCACAAGGGCTGTCTTACACGCAGACGGTACTTTTCCATGATCGTAAGAAAGCGAGAACAGGCGCGTCAGAACGGGGGTCAGCTCGGGAGCGCACATCTTCAACACCACTGCAGGGACGGAATCCGGCCCACTAGACTTGACTTCAAGGGATAACAGCGCTCGCCTGACGTTCTTCTGAGTGAATTTGACGTCAGTCATAGAGTTTTCACAGCGCGGGATGGTAGGCGCTGTGTTACCCATGTCATCAAGAGTCGAGTTTGAGGCAAAGAGGCTGCCCAGGAGATCGGCTTTCTCTTTTGCCGTGTGGGCCAGGCTATCGTCAGTTTTTCGCAGTGGTGGGAAAGATGACCGACAAAAATTATTTCGATAGCTTTGGCATGAGACCAATATGCACGGCTCCCGGGAGGATGCCTCATTAGCTTCTTGCCAACTCTAACGACATGCTTGGACTTTGCTCTGGCTATCCGCAGCTTTGAGGACCTGGAGGCAGCGTTGAGTACTCTCTTTAGGTCGAAGGCATTTGGATCCTTGCAGGCGTGAGCCACAGTCCAGGTTCTGTAAGTCTCCTGCTTATATTATGCCTCTGTGCCGGAAATTACGGGGCCGTACATTACCACCTGACCGGAACACGAGAGTGCTGAACACTACCATTTAGCGGCAAGTATATTAGGTAATGCGGTGGTGCCTACGCCCTCGAGCTCCGATACTAGAGCTCTACCACCAGTAAAATACATACAGTTTGTATGTGAATATTACCTTTTGATCAATGCATCCATTTTTTTTCTCATAATCATTACATTCATTCTGTTTTTTTCAATTTCTTTATCTTCTTAGACTTTTTATATAACAACCACGGTAGTTAATGTCATAAAACTTCTTTATTTCTTATATATTATAATATATATTATAATATTTCTATTTTTGTCTTCAACTATACCGATCGGAAATATTTCCCATTCGAAATGCACTTACTGTTCAAGAAACACTCAGACAAAAGACGAAAATGCTATTTATTGTATAATGCAATATCTGAGACCTCTCTCGCTGACCCAATTCCAGATCAAACTAAGATACACATAGCTCTCACTGATGTATCTGTCTAAATACATTCCGGTAGCTGTGTATTACTTCAAAATTCAATGCTTTACCGACGTTTATCTTCAGAATATTTCTTCTAGTTCCATTGGTCTATTATTTATATTGTTATTATTTCTGTATGTGATACGATTGGCAAATATTCCTGAAGTTCATATTGATACTAACTGACTTTACTTACTGCATATAGAGACATCAACAGATAAACTAGCATCAATGCAAATACGATACTAATATACGATACTTCTGAAGCTTATGATGTTCTAGCTCTGTCTCTGAATCTTTGTGATTGGTGACAGAAGCTTCAGCACTCCACGTTATGCTATTTGAATGACATGGACTTTAATATTACAGTAATAAAAAAGAGTGACGTCTGAAAATTTAGCAACGCAAACTTATATCACAAATATAAATGTCAATGAAGTCACAAACTACTATACTCTTATAAAAATAAATTGCTGTTCGTTAGTCTCGCTAAAACAATCAGAACGGCTGGACCGATTTGGCTAATTTTGGATTTGAATGATTTTTGGAAGTCTAGGGCAGGCTTAAAATAGTTATGAAGAAATTGAAGAAGAATAGTAAAAAACAAAATTTAATTTTCCCGTACAAATGGTCCGTATATATCAAACCTTTGACAAATGATTTCATTCTAAGGCAATACGAAGTTTGCCGGGTCAGCTAGTAATGTTATATTTTCGTCATATGCAAAGAGTATAGTCTTCTTAAACTCCGTAGATCTAAACACCTGTAAAACTAGGCTCGATGGTCAACACACCGTTTGCGAATGCACAACAAAACGTTAACGTTCTAATCTACAGATCATATCTACGATTTGAATACAACATTATTTAGACCGAAAACGTAAACCTTACCACATAACACAATCCCGGAGACCTGTCTCAAGCCGACCCAATTCCAAATCAAACTACACTAAGATGCACACTGTTTTCACTGCAGCTGTGTTTGTTTAAACATGTTGCGGTTGCGCTGTGCAACGCTTCTTCAAATCTGCTGCCGACATCTTCCTTCAGAACATCTCAGTCTACTGATTTGCATGAATGCTTTAGCTTTGTTTACACAAATAATATAATAAACTGAAATAGAATTCAATTTACTAATTGTTCGTCCAACATCATAACTTTTCTGCGACTTTTCATTGTTTTGAAAAGCCGTTCAATTTTAAGAGCTTTCTTTACTATTTCGTTTTTGACGATATATTTATACTTTAGTTTAAATGTTATGTCTATTGTGATTACGCAAAATATTTCATTCTGTATTTAAAGCTTTATGTAATATATTAAAAAGTGTAAACAATTTAAAGATAAATCAATAAAATATCAATGGAATAATTGCTTTTAATAAGACTTCAATCGCTTATACAGTGCAAATTCATACATTCTATGGCAACATTTTTATCTTTGTCGCTCTACGAAACCTTAAACAACAAATGTCAGCAAGAAGTGTCGACATCTCATCTATCATCAAGAATAATATCTCCATCGCTTGTACCAACAATGTCATTATTTATTTGGCGACAATCATCATTGCATACATAAAATAACTTGATGTGCTCATCCGGGTTAACAGTTCATGTGACTAGCGATTGTATTTTTTGGAAGTGCATTATATTAATTCGTAGAGGGACTAATTATGGTCAATTAAGTGTTATTACGGGAAACTGAATGACGTGAAACAAAAAATAAAGTACGTAGTATTTGTATATGTTTATGTATATTAAAAACTCCAAAATGTATCATTAGCTTATTGGTGAAGCTTATATTATTCAAGGGACGTAGGGATTCAAGCGGGAAAATAATAACCCATGTATTTAATATTGGGTATTATAAGCTACGAGTTTCAGTAACGTTCACCTTCAAAACTCTTTAATCTGTTCCAATGATTATCCTATTATCTTATCAGAACTTTTTTTTTGTATGTACATTTTTATTATGAAGTAATATTTTACGGCCCTGTAATTTCCGGCACAGAGGCACAACACCTTAGGCCTCAGGAGTGGTAACGCATCTGCATTTTGACCTTGGTCTTTGTGTGGGTGTCTTTAGGCTACAGTCATCACTTAACATCAATGTGAACTGCATGCTTGTTTGCCACTTCCATAACATATAAATAAAAAAAATATTTTACTATTAACATTGCCAAATAGTTTTTTGTATTCAAATCGGTTTGTATGAGAATTAAGTCAAATGTTATAATTTGTAACAATATACATAAATACTTCAGTATCTGTCGATCATTAACATAAATCTTCAAGTAGATTCACAAATTAGCTTCTTTAACATAATTTAAAGCTACTAAAATAGCTATTCTGTCTTTTGCACCAGATTTATGGTCTATTTCGCCTATCAATGTCACAGTATCAATTTCACTTCCTCTATATTGTAAGCACCTACTATATTATAAACTTTAAATCGCTTATAACTTGTACTGACACATAACTGACGGTGTCCAATTACATCGAAACGTTGTTCGTGTCCATAATTTGTGAGATCACTGTAATTTTGTATCCTTAATATTCCATTACTAGTGTCTGCCTGCGGCAATGCTTCTACGGAAGTCAAATATCGTATATTCTCATTATCATTGTAATACAAGTCACTTTTTCGCTGATCTTTGGGAAAAAATCTCGTTTTGATATGTACCTATGAAGTATGTTGGAGTTACAGTTTGTTACAAAAAGTAGATATTGTTATACCAAATTGTTAAATTAGACAGTCTTGTTCCATTCCAATTCACTTTCACTTCCTAAATAAACCCGTATTATTACTTGCTAAAGGTATTTCTCTACCCATTCTCTAACTTCAAGAATAGCAAAGCATCTTCCAATTCGTTTCGTATTTTATATTCCCGTATACATAGATGTCCATTATCTACCAGTTATCCGGCAATTATGAAATTATCCTCGTCGTGAACTGCAGGCGTGTTAGATATGACATGAAAACCATTCGCCTCTTATATATATACAGTATTGTGTTTTGGTTTATCGTGAATATTATAATGAGCCATATTAAACGCACGGTACGGTGACGTTAAAAAGGTAAAATTCAAATTTGATTATGCAAATGGGTGTTCAACTGTTGATTAACTTGTGTATTAATTAAAACTCGGACAAGATTATTATCATACTTGCACTATCATTACGCCCTTTATATCCACTTTCTACTTAATAAATATTAAAATGTTTCATGACATTTTTTTTCGAGCACGTGCTGAGGTGTTATGTGTTTTGAATAAATCCTTTGACTGTGATTGTTTTCATGATTGTATTGTAATTTGGAATGAATCATAAATATGTTTTTGTTTCATTTTTACCTATAAAGATTCTTGTATATTGTGTGATTTCATTTGTCCAGTTTATTAGCATTAATATTGGCTTGGTTTTGTAAATAAATATTGATTTAGGTTTGAAAATAAAATTAAGTTTGTGATTGTTGTAGAGAATAATAATTGATGTGCCTATTATATTATATATTATACGTCGTTGGACTGGAACCGTCTTTTTAAATTGTAGTTATATGTGATGATTCTTTTAGACTTTCATTTTATCTTACAAGATGGATTCGTAAACTATTGACGGAAAGAATTTCTTTTATGAGGACCTAGAATAGAGTTTAAATGTTTGTTATGAATGAGTAAGTACAATAAATCGTTTTACTAACACTGTAAATAATCATAAGCTTTTATGCAAATGCGTTGCTATTACTGACGCCTGAAATTTTACGCATCCACATTACTGCATTAACACAGATTGAGTGATGCAGTGTTGATGTTGGTATGTACATAGTATGTACTCTTTTAATCGTAATTAATGTAACGTAATAATAAATAAACATATACATTTAAGTTCAACCGCCACATGAGCATGAAATACGAAAGTAGAATAAAATTTAATCGTTCTTTCAGTGACTAAATACCAACTGGTCACCAAATGTGTTAAATATACGACAATATTCGTTCTCGGTCCATCCCAAATTAATTTAACGACCCTCAAATGAACTTAAGCTATATGAGCATTCCTCTCTATTCTTTTAGACTTAAAATCAATCAGCCTTTCGGGATTAGAAGCGGCTAATTCAAAATGTTACCCCTTATGTCATGATCTGTTAGGGGTGGAGGTTGTGAATTATTTAGAACTAGCTGCTGCCCGTAACGTCGTCTGCGTGAAGGCAGTACAGCACCAAACATACCTAAGATGCCAATGTCGCTTTAGCATTATAAGCAAACAACTTTTAAAATAGCATTAAATTAAAACTATAAGTTTTTTTGCAAGCGAAGCAAGTGAAGGGAGTCATATCGGAATCCTGCTGAGTTCAGTCATAAGATGTGACTGAAGGAAATAGAGAAAATAATACAGGAATATATTCCCGAACACAAAAGAGTAAAAATACGAACAAAGGTAGCAAACCTTACGACACTTTCCTATAAACTACTTTGGTAGTTATTCTGCCGGGTGCCAAAATGTAAAGAGGGTCAGGACTGGTGACCCGGTAGCAAGCGACGTAGGTACAGTTGCTCGTGTGAGAAGCAACTCGTCCTGAGGTTAACACCCGCTGACCTCAGTGTCTGTCTCTGCGACTTATTGATGGTCATCGCGAAGCAAATATTCAACTGTACGCGCTTGAACTGGAACGTGAAGTTGTGAGGTATGAAGGGAATGCGTGGTATAAATACTGCCTCACCAATGCCACAACTCGTAAGAATTTCCGCATCAATGGTGTGTTTGTGGGGCGAGATGGCTTTAAGGCGAGTCCCGTTATACAACTTCGGAGGAGATAAGTTCCGAAGAAGCATAATCGGGACACCTACCTTCAGCTTGATGGTATGCGATGGAAGTCCGCTTGCTGACAGGAAGTTCAGAAATTCCGTGGAATAATGTGTGGCGTCATCTTGCTCGACGATAGTATTTATGGAGGTGTAGACCACTTCATTTCCTGTTAATTGCTGCAGCCTGATCATTTTTGGGCGTCAAAATGGCCCGCTCATACACCCAAAACGTTGTATTCTGGTGCAGTATACGACTGATGTCCCTGTAGACACAGAGAATGAGTTCTTCTAAGCTAGATACTTCTCTGCCGGAAGACTCTGGAAGCACCATCTGTCCATCTCTCTCTTCTGGTAGAGTGCTTTCGCGAAGATTCAGAAGGACATCAGAAAATTCTTGAGCACGTGCATTGTCGCTGAGCCGATCTCTCATATTAATGGTCATGGGCAGCTTACGAACTCGTTAAGATTGTGACAACAAAGCATTCACCTCGTCAGCCCTCGATCTTCACGTCACCACGGGAAGCGTTTGCCGGAAATTGCCAGTGAAGAGTAATGTGACACCACCCATTCAAATGTTCGTTCCTGCGGATGTCCTGCTGGGTTCTGTCCACGGCCTCAACTGCTTTTCTATTGGCCTTCGTACACTCATCCTATACAATCAGGCAGCAAACCTTGAGCACGTGTTCCTTATCGCTGTTACATGACACACCAAAAACAGTCGTTTCGGCGCTCTCTAAATGTAAGGGAATTTTAAACATGGCATGTGCTGTCTTGCTTTCCGGAAGCAGTGTGGCAGCAATTCCCGACGCTACAGCAATAGCAATTTTGCCTTGCCTCCTGACCTCTGCATGTATGTCAGTGGTAACAAATGTTTTTCCTGTTCCACCAGGAGCATCCAAGAAAATCATTTTACTCTGGTTTTGCCCAACGCTTTCAAGGACGGTATCATAAATTTGTTTTTGCTCTGAAGAGAACAAAGTGACATGGTCATTTCGCCCGGATCGTAATTTGTCTCAGCGTTATACTCCCAATTTCTACGGTCTTGATGGGGTGATGATTAAGGAGCTGGTAACCCATATTTGATAGTTCAATCGCGGTGGAAATTACCACATCTTGAAATGAACTAAGACAGGTGTTCAGCATGCGTTCATTAGTTACTTCAACTTCGTCTCCAGTAGCACGTGTCTCAAAGCTCATGGAAAATCTTCAGACAGATGATGGCTATACTTCTCCGTCACTGACGCTTGCCTCCGCGAGGGTGTCACTCCAGCTTTGGTTACCGTCAAGAAGGTGACTCCGCAGGCTGCGCGGTAAGTGGAATACTCCACGTAAATGTCCTCAGAAAAGCGAAATACGTTCGTTGGGCCTCGGAACGTGTGAAGTAACAACCGCAGGCAATAGCTTTCGCCATTATTTGGATGCACGATACCTATTAACCTTACCCAATGCGGTGTCCTTGAAAATTCTCGGATATTCATGCGAAATTTGAAGTAAATCCATTGAGTAATTTTTGAGTTTAGCCCAGACATACATACAAACCACAACAGACACACAAACACTATATTTGGCTTCGATATCGATAGTAGATCACCTATACTAAATATTCTTTAAAACAAAAAAATCAATGTACAGTTTTGACTTTTTTACGATTTTAAAGATTCATAGCTCTTCCCCCGTACAAGATAGCATGATAATATGTAGCCTATATGTTGACCGGACTGGTTAGTAATGTTCATGCAAATTTTGAAGTAAATCCATTTAGTACTTTTTTAATTTAGCCCGGACATACATACAGAAAAACACAAAAAATCTGAAAACTTTATTTTTGGCTTCAATTTCTATTACAGATTACGTCCCAAGTATTCTTTTAAGCAATATTCAATCTACAGTCCTTTATTTTCTTACGATTTTATTAAATGTAGAGATTTCCGTGGGAATGAGTGATTTTCCCGCAGTAAAACGTAGCCTAAATGTTGGCCAGGCTTAGTATCTATACACCACAAAAAGTTTCATTCGAATCCGTCCAGTATCTTCGGAGATTAGCCTGGACAAAGGGACAAACAGACAAACAGATAAACCGACAAACAGACAGACAAAAAAATTAAAAGTAATTGAAAAGTGTTCTAATACTATTTTGACATCGCCCCGAATTAGTTTTTCGTAAATATATACAATGTACAGACACGCGGATTTTACTGTTTTATTATAAGTACAGATTTTATCAGGAAGAAATTTCAGCGTATGCTTATATGGCATCTTTGTATTGTTGGTTTTATAATAGTTCTTTCTCCGACTAAACTTTAAAAGAATATATTGTTATTCGCTTTAATTTTATATTCGTAATTTGACCTATAACAAGAAAATTTTCTTATTTCCAAGTGATTAAGTGAATTTTCGATTTGATTGTTTTGAATTTTTCACGAGGGGAGCAAGGGATTAAGGAAGTTGTTACGAAAAACTGTTCACCCAAAAATGTTACTTATGGTAATAGTTATGTTAAGATCGATATTCGTAACAGTCAATATTTCTTTGTCTTTTTTCGTGACAACAGAGTTTTTCGAACCAGTAAAAAAATATAGGTACCTGTATTTTGAATACACACCTGTTAAATGTTTGTATTCTAATTTTAATTTATTCATATTTAATTATTTCGTTTTTAAGTTAAGGCATTAGGTAATAAAATAATTGTTTTACATCCGTACTATAATAAAGCATATTTTTAAATTTTGGAAGTTCCCATAAATATTTAATTTGATAGTGTTTTAAATTCATTTTAAATTTGATTTCATTTTAAAGTTGGTAGGTGTATAGGTTATTTTTATATGTTCGTTGTTATTCTAAAACAAAAAAAAATATCATAATCTGACACGAGTACTGTTTAATCAAAATTTAATCAGACATCAGCGTTCATTCAATCTTTTTTTCATATCAGCAGTAAGAAGTTCGTTGTCCTTCAAGACAGATTTTCTTTTCTTTGCAGCTACATGATTAACATTTAGACAAGTTTTATGTAAATCACACAAAAATCAACGTCGACTGAACTGTTCAAATTGAATTGAGGTATAGAACGGGAGTTCAACAGTTTTACTACTTGAATTAAATTTGAAGGGTTAAAATGCAAAGTTTCTTGATTTTATAAACATCTTTTAGATCGTGATAAAAAACATTTGTTTATCGAAAAAAGAAACAGCAAGTCGATATGAATGCTCATATCGATTAACATCCATATGAACTGAATGCTTATTTGCCACCTACGTTTCATAAAAAAGTAGGTGTAGGCAAATCTTTGGTGGATTCACACTACCCAGGGACGGATTTCCTTATAGGCCGAGTAGGCCCGGGCCTAGGGCGGCAAAATTTAGGGTACGGCAAAATTTAATGGTTTTTTTTTAAGTAGTTGCCTACGCACATACGTACCACATACCTATAAAATCTCAATAATGTGTCCATATAGCATTTCGCTACAAAATTTACATGTATGGCAATAACGATTATTAGACGAATTAATTAAATCACCTATTACTAGTATTGACTAGGTATCGTTTTTTCATTTTAATTTATATTCTATAAAAGATTTGCATCTTCCTACTTATGTTGGTGTTCATGGTTATTTGAAAACTTTTCTACTAGACAATGTGCCATTTGAGAACCTGAAAGTAGGTAGTAGGACTAGTAAGTAATTTTAGGTACATTAAACATGAATCATGATAACATGAAGAATGTTGATAACATGAAATTCAAACGGTTAACTATTAAATATGAGAAAAAAATATAACTGCCCCGGTAGCCTAGTGGTAGCAGGCCACTACTACTGCGCTAAGGTCCTGGTTTCGATTCCCGGGTAGGGGATTAACAGAGATAATGATGTAAAGTCCATTATCTCTGGTTCTATTGGGATTTTTCAATTTTCTGGAAATTTTTCAGTACCTCGAAGTTTAGTAATGTGCCTAGTGATGTCAACAGGCTCGCCACCTGTTACATGGGCCAAAATGTAACCGGCGAATCGTGGGTGTTTGCATGTATGCTTGGATGCATGCATTTACCTCTGCCTACCCCTTCGGGGATTACAGGCGTGAAGTTACGTTTTTTACGTTTTAAAAATAAAAAAGGCGAATTGTTAGTGTTTGTGTAAAGATACCTATGTATTAATTGAAAAGATACTGAATTATCCATGTCAGTATGACATATCCACTTATGCACCTCCACTTTATAAACAAGAACCTACCACGTCAATAAAAAAACTTTGACCGATTATTCATAAATAAGCATTGTACATAAGGGTGGAATACAATAGAAGAAACTAAAACCATGGGGCGTTAAATTAGGTATTGCAAAAAAACAATAGTACGAACCACCATTACTTTAGTTTTAAAGGGTACAAAAGAACGGGCGGGGTTATTTTCAAAGGGGTAGAACCACAAAGTTAATTGGCTCATGTATATCAAAAACATACTTGGTCATGTCTGTCTTTGAGTAACCAACGCCATGTTTGAAATAAAATCTGAGGATAAGTGTCGGTGGAATGTTATTGATCTTTTGGGTTTGGGAATAAAACCTCATAATGTTGCTATGGATACTTTAACTGGACACCTGTAGTTTGTCCAAAAGGTAGGCAGATATTGATATATTCACCATTATTCAAGCAAACAAGCATGCAGTTCACATTGATGTTAAGTGATAACTACAGCCTAAAAACACCCACACAAAGACCAGAGGTCGAAATGCAGATGCGTTGACCCCCCTAAGACCTTAGTTACTATGTCTCTGTGCTAGTTATTACGGAGCCGTACGTAATAATTGTGTTTGAATTGTGCGCTTCACTATTCACTGCAACTTTTGTATCTTGTACAAGAAAGTCAAGTCACAGTAAACCATTCACACTACGAACTAGTACGAACCCACGATATAAAAGACATCTAGTTCAGTCCATTGATACAACACTATCGCGTCTGACTGATTGAATTCCATCGCTCCGCCGCTCTTTGCCGGCGTGCGAAATAACACGTCACTCAAACACAACCGATAATAAATTCAATTTTCCCTTTCCCATCGTTGAAATGACGGCCGGACGGGATTAAACGTGTCCCATTCGCCTTTTGTTCGCCACAATTCCGCGTTCACTTGTTTTTCCCCGTCGTCTGGTTTTTTGTGAGATTTCGCGCGTGATATCCAGTTTTCTAGTTTTTTTTTTTTTTTTTTTTTTTTTAATTAACGTAAGGTCCTTTTTTGAACCTTATTAAAATTACAATCTAGCCTAAAAGACTAATAAGCAATTTTATGCTAACTTAAACTTCTAATAAAATTATTTCTAAGTAAATGTCCACTGGCACTTTCTTTGTATGTCTTAAGGGGAAGTCACTTTGTTCGTGTGATTATGCAAAATAAGTCACTAACACTATTATTTTTTTAACACTACACTAACTCAAAAGGTTTAGTTCTCTTAAGTCTTCTCACTAGGTTTGTGTTGTCGAGGAGCTGGATAGCCTCAATATTCACATGATGATGAAGCCTTTTTTCATGGGCTTCGGCGTATTTTCTTATAACGTTATCTACGAAATCCATTTTCAGGTCCCGATGGAGATCGTTATTGCGTACATACCAGGGCGCATTTACAATGTCTCTGAGCACTTTATTCTGGAAACGTTGTATTATTTGTACATTGCTCTTTTTGGCACAACCCCACAGCTGAATACCATAAGTCCATACTGGCATGAGGACTTGCTTATACAATAATATTTTATTGTGTATCGACAGCGGAGAGTATCTTCCAAGAAGCCAATACATCTTATTATAGCGAATACATAGCTCTTCTCGCTTCTTCTTGACGTGAGCTTTCCAGCGCAACTTAGCGTCAAGCGTCATACCTAGGTATTTAGCTGTGTTCGCATATGGTATTTGTTGTCCATTTATATATAACGGGAGATAATGTGGTCTTTTGTTAGTAAAGTCGATATGGACCGACTTCGTTTCATTTAGCTTGATGCGCCATTTTGTAGTCCAGTTATTTAAAACATTAAGAGCCTCTTGAACTTTTTCTCCTGCTTCTTCATGACTTTGACCTGTAGCCATTATAGCAGTGTCATCAGCGAAGGTAGCAATTATATTATTCTCTAAATTTGGGACATCGCATGTGTATAATAGGTACAGGACAGGACCTAAGACACTACCTTGTGGTACCCCAGCTTTTATTTCTTTTAGTTCAGAATAATCACTTTCTTGTCTCACTCTAAATGCTCTATTGGTTATATAAGATTCTAATATATCAGAGAATTGTTTCGGCAACATAGTTCTGACTTTATAAATAAGACCTTCATGCCAGACTTTGTCAAAAGCTTGAGCCACATCTAAAAATACTGTTGTACAAACTTTCTTGTCTTCTAGTGTTTTTTCAATGACATTTGTTATTCTATGTACTTGGTCTATGGTAGAGTGTTTTTCTCAAAATCCAAACTGGTGCTCAGGAATAAGGTTTTTAGCGTCCAGAAGTGGTTTCAAGCGTCTTAGAAGAAGTTTCTCGAACAGTTTTGAAAGAACCGGCAGTAGAGAAATTGGTCTGTACGACGTTGCTTCATGAGGTGGCTTTCCAGGTTTTGCTATCATTATTACTTCTGCCACTTTCCACAAATCAGGGACATATGTTAGTCTGAATGCAGCATTTATTAGAGTTGTTAATTTCACGATAGCTTTTCGAGGTAGATTATGCAAGATTTCTCCTGTAATTAAATCATATCCTGGAGATTTTTTTGGGCTGATATTTGTTTTGATTGCTTTGATTACCTCGTTTGGTGTCACAAGTTTTATAATTAGCTCTTCTTGGATAAAGTTTTCCTCAAGAAGATCGTTTGATAGGTTCTCATTCGGCTTAAAGATATTTTCAAGATGTTCTGAGAATCTTTTGGCTTTTTGTTGGTTGTTAATAGCCCATGTTCCATTTTCACCCCTAATTGGTGGAATATGTATTATTGGTCTGTTTAAATTTTTAGAGGCTTTCCAAAGTGAGTAATCGGTACTTCGGTCACTGGTTAGCTTTGTAATAAAATAACTCATATTGTTATTGTTGTATTCATTGATTTTTCTGGTTAACTTTTTGGTAAGATTATTAAGCAACCTTTTATCTCCTGGGAACCTTGTCATTTGCCATTTGCTTCTTTGTAATCTTTTCTTGTGTAAGAGATCTAAAATGTCTCTAGGATATGTTCTTGCCCTTGGTTTGTACTCTGTTGTTGGTGTACTGTTCCACGCTGATTGTTGGATGTTAGTTATAAAATTTTCCACCTCTATATTTAATTGTTCTGGAGTTTTTAATGGGACGTTCAATTTTATAGACTCATCCAAATCTGTTTTAAAACTGGCCCAGTCTGTTTTCTTATTTACGAGCCTTATGTTATAATTTTTATATGTAATGTTTTCACTTAGTGTTAGAATTATGGGTGAGTGATCGGAGTTCAAATGATTCATTTCGTTTACTTGTAGGTAGTTGACTGATATATTTTTATGAATAAAAAAGTCTATTAGGTCAGGTATTTTTTGTGGATCGGTGGGCCAGTAGGTCGGCTTACCCGTAGATGAAAAACTGCACTTCGCTTCTTTTATGGCACTAAGCAATTCTTTGCCTTTGGTATTGGTGAGTCTAGAGCCCCAATGGGTATTTTTAGCGTTAAAGTCGCCACCAATGATAAATCGCTCGCCAAGGCTTATAAGAAGACTTATGTATTCATCTTTTTTCAAGGAATGTTTTGGTGGGAAATATATAGATGCTACAGAAAAAGAGTAACGCTTAGTTTTTATATTTACGACTACAGCCTGATATTCTGGGTATTCAAATTTTCTCTCCTCATGATGTTCTATATTTTCCTTAACAATAACAGCACTACCACCTCTTGCAGTGTTGTTTGGGTGTAGTGCATGATAAACTTTGTACCCTTTAAATCTGATGTACGACTGTTTAGTGAAATGTGTCTCAGACACTAAGCATAAGTCTAAATTTTGTATATCTAGGACTACTTGTAACTCATTTTGATGTTGTAGTAGTCCATTGGCATTCCATTCCATAATATTTAATGAGTTAGTCATTTTCGAAACGTAGAAGTTTTAACTTGACTTGTTTGTTCAAGTTTTTGGAGTCGTTCATCAAAAGCGGTGATGACGCTTAAGATCCGGTCAAGTTTTTCTTCTAGGGCGTTGCCTCTTTGTGTGTTATTGTGGCCGGTCTTTGTAGTGCCTTTTACGATTCCTGCATAAGTTAAACTCTTGCTAACTTCCTTGGTTTTCTTGGCCATGGTTGACGACATTTTGTTTTGCACTGGTTGACTACTTGGTTTCTTCAATGTTTTATTTTTAATGCTTTGCATTTCTCTTGCGACCATACACCCTCTATAATTTGCAGGGTGAGGTGCGCCACAATGCACACACTTTGGTTTCTCTTCTGCTGATTTAGTGCAGTCTCTGGTTAGGTGTTTGCCTGTACATTTCACACACCTAGGCTCTTTGGAACAGTACCTCTGAGTATGTCCAAAAGCTTGACACCTCTTGCACTGTGGAACTAATTTAGACGTTCTTATTGGATGCACCTCAACCTTGCATCCTAGGATAGACTTTATGTCATATATTTTGTTAATGTCCTCTTCATTCTTGAAAGTGAGCATGAACATGTTGAGTGGTGTTTTGTCACTCCATCTCAGTTTGTTGACTGCTTCCTCAATTTTGTAGCCTTTGCCTTGCAACTCCTCAACAATTCTTTCTGGACTGCAAGTAAAGTGCAATTTTTTTACCATCACTCTTATTGGTCGAACTTGCTTGTTTTCGTAAGAATGCCAAAGGCATTTATTATGGGTTAAGAGCTGCGTGATGGCTCTGTATGACTCATCATTAGCAGCATTTATTTTTACAGCTTCTCCATTCATCATTTTAACGGAGAACAAGACTTCTTTGTGGTTCTCCGAAAGAAGATCATAAAAGGACTGATAGTCCTTAACACCATCTACAATGATGGGTGGTGGAAGTGGTACTTTTCGAACCTTTTCTTTCTCATTTCTTGAGGCGTTGAGGCTTTTTTCTTTGTCTTCTTCAACTTGAGCGGGGGATGTGGTCAGTTTCCTTTTCTTCCGTTGTTTCGCTCTTACCCACTCTGTTTCCTTAGCGAGCTCCTCTTCATCTGTATTGTATTCAGCAGGTGAAGTGGTCTTTTCTTTGGTAATTGCATTACCTGCGTCTTTTTGCTCTGTTAAAAACTTCAGTTGTTGTTGAAGGTTTTCAATTTGATTTTGCAACTGCGTCACAATACCTTCAAGATTTTCTCGTTCTGCTTTTTCCTCAGAGTAACATTTGTATAGAAACTGCTCAGTTTCAGTTTTTATTTTAATATTAGTACTTTTTGGGGAAGCCATTATTATAATAATTATTAATAAAAAGTAGCTTCGCCTTAACGAATGTTTATGTTGTCGGACGTGAGGCCTTACGCAATGATAACTGGGTCATCGCGGCAGGCCGTAGTGGCAACGTTGTTATGGTAAGTCAGCACTTTTCACTCGCGCTAGCGCAACGACTGCTCTCAGCGAAAATTCAAAGATCACTGAAGTTTTCTAGTGAAAAAAAATATATAAGCTCTTTGCAAATGAAAGAAATCAGACAAAGCATTGTAAAGGGTGAGAGAGATTTTGGGTGTTGATATTTTAGATTAAATGCGAGCCTTTCAGTTCGTGCGCGATGCATGTATTTACAAAGGCTTGATAGAGAAATATGAAAAGATTATAACGTATTCATATTTTAAGACCTGGCACAATTAATGAAGGAGTACTCAATAGCCAAGTGGTAGCAGGCCACTACAACTATGCTGGAGTCCTGGGTTCGATTCCCGGGTTGGGGATATCAGAGATAATGGTGTAAACCCTTTATCTCTGGTGCTATTGATATTTTTCCATTTTCCGGAAGTTTTCCCAGTACCTCGGAGTTTTGTAATGTGTCCGGAGATGTCAACAGGCTCGCCACCTGTTACATGGGCAAAAATGTAACCGCGGAATCGTGGGTCTTTGCATGTATGCTTGAATGCATGTATTTACCTTTGCCTACCTTTTCGGGGATTACAGGCGTGAAATTATGTTTAATTTTTGAAATTTCATCGGATTTAAAGTATTTTATAAGTATGTAGAATGGAATATCAAAATGGGCATGATCTATATTACCTACACAAAAAGTGTGTAAACACTGGTAGGTATATCTACTTACAAATTACTGATAAAACAATAGATATAAGGAGAAAAGGTCGAAGTATACATATACCAGAGAAGGAAAGGTTTTTCCTTGCGACTGAGGTAACATGATAAAGGCAATGCGAATAATGTTGGATTATGGTTTGATTAGTGGTTCACACAGAGGTTTCATTTTCCTGTAGCTTTTCGATGTGAGACTCTATTCTGGAGCTCTAAGCGAAGTTCAGCCAAATCTCATAAATTGTAATAGGTATTTTTATATTGAATTAATAATCTAAATATCATTAGAGTTGATGTTTCGTTTCCTTTTTTAATTCAACTTGATTTTTTAGCAAAATTAAGTACATTGAAGACAAAATCGATACCTCAACGGAAATTTTAACTTTATTAGTCACGAATCCACTGAATTAATCTGACACACAGATACACAATGAAATTTGATCTAACGATAGCATATTTGACTGACTTTCACAATTCACATATTCTTATTGGGTACTTTAATTCAAAAGAAAACAGTCTATATGAGACGTGCTAATGCGTCATTATATGAAAATAAAGTGGAAACATAAATTGTATGGACAAACAAACGAAAAAGCTTAGGAATTTACAGATACCTACATGGTGATAGCAACATAGTTGCGTTCGCATTTCCTAATAGGACTCTATTCCTAGGGATGTACAGAAAGCTTGGTTCGCCAATTAAATACGGGAAATGGCAGGTACTACGACATTTTTATCTTGAGCAAAAGATTTCACTTATTTTTACACTGTACGCGACTGTACGATATACGCTTTAGATAGTACGAGTAGAATGTATGCACTATATTTGTATCGGATCGGACAATCGAGTAAAGAATTACCTTGTTGGTCAAGTTATATTTATAAAAATGTTTTGTCCACAACACAAAGAAGTGGTTAATTCCGATAGTTAGGTACCTTTACGGCTGAATGATGAGGTATTGTAGCATTCTTTAGAACGAGATCAAGTTAATGTTAACGAGTTTTATTTGATGGACATATCAGATATAAAAATAATTAATATTATTACTGGTGGTATAGTTATGACCTTATTGGTACTACCTGCCGTCAAATGGTAGTTTTCAGCACTGTGTTCCGGTTACATGGTAATGTATGGCTGCGTAATAACTATCACAGATACATAAAAACAAAGGTCTCATTTTGACCTCTAATTCTATTGTAGATGTCTATTGGCCACAGTCATGACTTAACATCTATGTGAACGGCATGCTTTTTAGCCATATTGGTTATTAACTAGATAAAAGAAGATGAAGTACCTACAGCAACATTAAATAACTATGAGAAGTGTGTGGTTGAATTGACACAAGCAATTTATTAATTGTGTAAAAGCCTGTTAAGTCCAACTCGAAGTTAAAATGTGTATTATTTCAAAATTGCTTAGGTTCAGTTGCACCAAAATATTTGTTAAATTTAATGTTGAAGGAGATGTTGCAAGCTCGGCTCTAGTTCTAACACGTCCTCAAAAATTGGTTAAATTAAAGAAAAATCCGAAAAAAAGGCAATTAATTTATTCAAGAATATATTAAACAGTTACAACCACATTTAATTCAAACGATTTTATCATTTTCAACCATGTTCAACATGGCGGCGATACATCCGACGCTTGGGATAGTACCTTTGTATATAAAACAAAACTAATGCTATGTGTATCTTACTAATGTATCACATATTATCAAAATGTTATTTTTTTGGTTTTTTCCATAAATGGTTTGAATCCTTAAATTTTAATATAATTCCAACCCGGCATTGTTAAGGTTCCTGTAATTCTCAAGATTGTATAATATCTTCGACAACTTCAAGAACTATGTTTAAGATTTCGGCAACTGATAAAACTTTGTTGAGCCATCTGCTCTGTTTGTACTTCTCCTTATTAAAATTCAGGAGTAAAACACATTTTTGCATTTACATTACTTTTTAAACACTTGTTCTGCATAATGTAATTCTTGAATAACATTTTAACTCTATACGTAAAATAGTTTAGAATAATTAACACAGTTCTGTGTAAATGAATAGAATTCAAAATTAAAAAAACACTATTGGTAAAGCTTCAGTGACTGAGCTCATAAGCGTAGGTATTAACCACAGATATGTAGGAGAGTTGCAGTGTAGGAACTCGAGGGCTTAGGCACCACCGCATTACCTAATCTATCCGTCAAATGGTCGTTCAGTTCAGCAATATCATGTGCCGGTTAGATGGTAATGTATGGTCCCGAAATAACTGTCTCATACACAAATCAACTAAGGTCTCAGGGATGGCAATGCATTTTGACCTTGGTCTTTGTATGACTGCAGTCATCACTTAACATCATTGTGTACTGCATGCTTGTTTGCCATTTCCATTACATTAAAAAAACGTTACATTGAAGTCTCTGGTATTTATGTTGATGCCTATGATGGGCTATAGTTTTCACAACTACACTGTGACATAGCACAAACCCTTATACAAACTCTCATTTTTACAAAATTGGTCAGTTCTAAAAATAAAATAAATTATTGTATCGTTTGTTCTACGAAATAATTTTATTGCCTTTTTCCGTACCTACAATCTAACAAAAGGTTTTTTATAACGCTTCAAAAATTTTTAAAATTTTAGATCTGACCTATATTCTCAATTTTTTAAAATCTCGTCCAAAAAAAATGAAGTAAATGGAGCTCCAGAATTCCATTTTCAATATTTTAAACGAGTGAAAAGCCAACGGTTCTGGCCGCAATAATAGGTAGTCGGTGTTATACACGCTCTAAAATCGCTGCGTAGTTCGATTTCTTGTATTTGAAAATTGTGCGTTCGAAATTTGAATTTATAATTGGAACGTCACTAGGTTTGCAAACTATGATTTATATTTGAACAAATTACTGGTTTATATAAGTGAGAAAGGGTGACAATGTTAATAAATTAGTACCTAAGTGATAATTAATTCTTATGACGTATTGTGTTTGTAAGTCGCTGGAGTATTATTTTTGGTGGTAGAGCTCCAGTGACGGAGTTCGCGGGCGTAGGCACCACCGCATTTCCTTATATACTTGCCGCTAAATGGTAGTGTTCAGCACTTTCGTGTTCCGGTCAGGTGGTAATGTACGGCCCTGTAATTTCCGGCACAGAGGCATAACACCTTAGGCCTCAGGAGTGGTAACACATATGCATTTTGACCTTGGTCTTTGTGTAAGTGTCTATAGGCTGCAGTCATCACTTAACATCAATGTGAACTGCATGCTTGTTTGCCACTTCCATTACATAAAAAAAAAAGTATTCAGCCAGATCTCGCAAGTTCAAATCCTGCATTTATTTAATTATAAATTAAAGCGATATCATCGTTTTTTGGGTATCGTAGCCTTCAAGAACCCTGATAGATTCGCCCTGTCTGATTTTTTCACTGTCAGAAAAGTGCATGTTCACTGAGTAGCATAGGCTTTATTACATTTACTGTACCCTGGCTTTGCACAGCCTGGTTAAATATGACTGGCTTGTGTTGGGCTATAATCACGTGTGTACAACCGCATTAATGTTAGACGACCCGGTTAGTCCAGCGGTGTGAGATGACCGTTTGATTCGAAGGGTCGCGGGTTCGATCGCCGCACTGGGACAAATATTTGTATGGCCTACAGATATTTGTTTCGGGTCTGGGTGTTTGTGTATGTGTTGTATGTGTACAACGGCACCCACGACACGTTTATACCTACTGTGGGGCTGTAAGTGTAACCGTATATAAAAAAACACACACAGTTGAACTAAAAAAAGACAGTTGAATGTATCCTTGGAGGAAGTACTTATCTGAAATTTGAACTTATTTTACCACGAAACGTCGAAAATGTATGTATTGTTTAGGTATTTATAAAATGTTATATTTACCTATATGCTTAAATAATATTTTCCTTTATCTTTGTAAGTTGACCAACTTGCATTTGATTTTCAAGATTACCGATTTATCGGCAATAGATTTGAAATGGGAATTCTGGCTTCACGCTACCAAAAAAAAAAATGTGCCGATTTGTCTTTAAAACTGCGTGTACGATTCAGATATGGTACCTATTCTTCAGAGAGATCCTGATTCATTATTGATGGTCAATAGATAGGTGTTATGGTGTTAAATTGCCTGGGGGTGCTGTAAAGCGTACAAATAATATAACTCTAGTGTGTTTTATTAGTAGTAGGATCCAAAATCAATCAAATATAAATTCTATTATTATCAAATAAGGTGCACGTCAAGGGGTCAGTTACTTTACAGTAGGTACATAATATATGTAGGACATTCACAGAGCGCACTAAATCACACTAATCACACTACCACACTAATCACACAGTTGTTTGGATTTTTGTCCGTCAATCACGCCGAAACTACTGAACGGATCACAAGTTACTTTTTATCCCGAAAAAAATATCATGTGTGATGCCATGGGATGATTTGATGAGTTTCCCCAGGTTACGTGAAAAGCGACCTACAAGCGGGCGGAGCTGCGGGCAACAGCTAGTTAAAGATAAAACTTCATATATACTTTGTGCAGAAGTGATAGACTGTCTGAATATTATCAACAATCCCATAATATGTATAAAAATACATTTGTTATTGTTAACTATGTTTGCATTATTGAAAAAGATGTTTGTTATAAACTGTCCGCCATTAAGCGAGTCACAAAAATTAAACAGGCAAGTCGGTCTTTTAAAAAAAAGACGAAACTTCATATACCTTCGCTGTGCAATAAATATAACGGTATCCGATGGGCCCATAATCAAATTAAGGTCGAAAAAAAGCGTTCGGCAAGTTATTTGCATTCGGAATACGAGATCGTTCGACCGAATTATCCTAAATAAGGCTGTTAAATATTTATCCGTTTGTTTTATTTCGGCATGCCATTCGTACATGTTCACGAAATCGTGTTTTATTCGTTGTAATTATTGCGAATGTGTTGCTATGGGATTTTTAATAACTTTGAGCCAATTTACTGCTTACTTGTGATGTTATAACGGGGCCATATACCTATTACCACAGTACAAATATGAACAGTATGAAAACTACGTAGAAAACGTTCGAAACGGCACACATACACAAACATGCGCATCGACGCTCGAGTAGCGTGCGTCTCACTGCAGCACCGCGAGAACCGCTAAGGGGCCTCGTCGATGCGCATGTTTGTGTGAGTGTGCCTTTTCAACGTCTTGTACGTAGTTTCTATACTGTACATATTTGTACTGTGCGATTACCGACTAACCGGAACACGATAGTGCTGAACAACGACGGCAGATATATTAGGTAATGCAGTGGTGCCTACGCCCTCGATCTCCTACACCGGAATTCTATCACCAGTATTACATTATAGGTTTATAAGAACATATTTTATCTGATTGAAGCTGATAGCGAGCCCCTCTCACCCACTCACCCATTCACTCACTCACTTGAATTGACATCGATGATTCTGTCATTAGGTCCCCAAAAAGTAGAAAGTCATGTCTGCCTTACGAATTTTCGATCAGGATCTCATGTCATGACGCTAGTTTAACGTTTTTACCAATCCCAAAAATACACAACGTCGCTAAAGAAGTTTTCACTTCAAAAATTACAGATTCAATATATATTTAAGTATAAACTAGATAATTTCAAGTCAACATAAAATATCCTCATACAAACTTAACGATGTTCTCAAATGTGAAATGCGATTGAAATCAATATTCACTCAGGATTATAAAGTTGAAAATAGACAAGTTAGCCACCTGAGTGGGTTTTATGGTGGCAGTCGAGATAGTTAAACTGTTATTGGTGTGTTCGTTTGTCAGTTTGGGCGTTAGTCGTTCTGCGCAATGTATTGTATGGGCCTGTATAAAATTTGATGGCTACATTTGACATTCTCGAATTATAAGATACTTGAACGGGTTTGATGTGGTTCATGGCGATGCATAGGAAGAGTAGCTTTATTTCTTATATTATTTGGTAGGTTGCCGTTTTTTTTATGTAATGGTAGTGGCAAACAAGCACGCAGTTCACATTGATGTTAAGTGATGACTGCAGCCTATAGACACCCACACAATGAGCAGAGGTCAAAATTCAGATACGTTGCCACTCCTGAGGCCTAAGGTGTTATGCCTGTGTGCCAGAAATTACAGGGCCGTACATTACCACCTGATCGGAACACGATAGTGCTGAACACTACCATTTAGCGGCAAGTATATTAGGTAATGCGGTGGTGCCTACGCCCGCGACCTCCGTCACTGGAGCTATACCACCATTAGAACCTTTGGGAACTTTACTTTTATTCAGATATCAAGATGTCAAAACATAAAATTTAGCTGTTGGAAAAGAAATCACTTTATTATTATACTAGCTGGCCCGGCAAACTTCGTATTGCTTTAAAAAATAATAAGAATAAAGATAAAAAAATACACTGCAGTTTTAGCGAAACTAACAAACAGCAATTGATTTTTGAAAATTGCCTATCCTGTCCAGTTTCGGTAATAATTCACTGACATTTATTAAAAATGAAATGTGTTTGTCATAATGGCGGGTTTTAACATTTAAATTTATGAAATTATTGATTCAATTTCACGAATTATCAAAAAATATGAATTTTTCGGATACATGTTCTCGACTCAGTATCATATCAGACTTCATAATGTCTGTGCTTAGTTAGGATCATAATGGCGGATATATAAAATTGAATATTAACGTTGTGCATTTTTAACCACTAATGCCACCAATACTACCACTACCTATACCACCATCGTCACCACCACCACCATCACGACCACCACTATCACCACTACTACCTCCACCACCGCCACCGCCACCACCACCACCACCAACATCACCAAACATCTACGCCACCAACGACACCAACGACACCAACGACACCAACGACACCAAATACACCAACGACACCAACGACACCAACGACACCAACGACACCAACGACACCAACGACACCAACGACACCAACGACACCAACGACACCAACGACACCAACGACACCAAATACACCAACGACACCAACGACACCAACGACACCAACGACACCAACGACACCAACGACACCAAATACACCATCGACACCAACGACACCAACGACACCAACGACACCAACGACACCAACGACACCAACGACACCAACGACACCAACGACACCAACGACACCAAATACACCAACGACACCAACGACACCAACGACACCAAATACACCAAATACACCAACGACACCAACGACACCAACGACACCAACGACACCAACGACACCAACGACACCAACGACACCAACGACACCAACGACACCAACGACACCAACGCCGCCAACGCCACCAACGCCACCACCACCACCACCAACACCACAACACCACAGCACCACCAATGCCATCAACACCACTTACGCCTCCAATTTTGTTATTTCTTTTATTTAATTTAGTCGTTACAGCGGTTACAGAAATACATAATTTGTGAAAATGTTAGCTTTCTAGCTGTCACTGTTTATGAGATACAGCCTGATGACAGACAGACAGACGGCCGGACAGACAGACAGACAGCTGAGGAGTAGTAATCCGTAGGGTCCGTTTTTACCTTTTAGGTAGAAAATTCCCTAAAAGATGGAACTAAGATACAGAATAGCTTAAAAATATTCGATACGATTCTATAAATTGACATAACTTTTTTATTTCTGAACCGATTTACATGTAACAAACACTAAATGTGAAGTGAAACTAACCATAATATATATTAGTATTAACCGTAGATCGAATAAGCCGTTTCTGAAATAAGCGTGCACAAACACACAGACAAACAGACATTTTTCGGGATAAAAAGTACCCAGTGTTGTGCGCCAAAGATTAAAGTATAATCATACCAAGTTTCATTATAATCGGACCGGTAGTTTTTATGTGATGCTTGAACAAACAGACAGACAGACAGACAGACAAAAAAAATCTAATCACATATTTGTGTTCGGTATCGATCTAGTAACATCCCCCCCCCTGGTATTTATTTTTTCAATATTTTAATGTACACACTTTACACTTCTACAGTTTTATTATAAGTATAGATTTGTAACAAGCTTTATCGTTACTCTATATTATTGAGATGAAGACAAAAAAACCGACTACAATTGGTCGGCTTTTTGCCATAATAAAATAAGAAAAAACGTGGGAAAAAATTATAATGATTTCATGTTCTAAATTAAGTTCGCATCTTACTTATTTTGGTAACATTTAATAAATATACTAGCTGATCCGACAAAAGTCGTTCTGCTATACCATAAATGTATAAGCCATTGCCGCACAAAAAATTAAAAAAAAAAACATCAAGCGGTGTCCATCACCGCTATCGGTGTGAACAACGCGTTTGAATGGTTTGAATTAAATTTACTCTTATGCCTGCGATATTTTTGCAAGAACTTCTTAGATATACATTTTAATGAAATCGTGTAATATGTTACATAAGGTAATTTACAAAATTAAAGATAATAAAATTTTATTACTGTTGAAATTTTTTAAGCTGTTGAATTTTTAGGTTTTTGCAAGCTTTACACGAAGTGAAAAGTAACTGTTTTAACGGATTTAACTCGCGTATATTAAAATGAAATGATTTTACAAATAGGGTTGATAAAACGTCGAGTTGATTTTAAAAAACTTTTAAGTTTAAATACGCGAGATAAATCCACAAAAATCGTCTTATCTCAATGTACTCTTGCTAACAGTGTCAATTTTCGAATAATGAGTAAAACAAAACACATAAACAATAAACTGTCTGTCCACTTGTTTCAGGTAAGCACGAGACCACTTTCCTTTGAGTCGAGGTTAAAAACCGTGTAAGTACGACGTTCTAACTGCATTAGATGCGTCAATTGCGAAGCGATTGTGCGAGCTGCACTGTAAAACTGAGTCTGAAATCCATTACGAGTGGCAAATAAGATTTTAAACGGCTGGAAGAGACATTTTACGAGGCAAATGGTAAGTGGTACAAGCCACGGATACACGGATTGAGACATATAAAACTCATATTTTTTACGTCTAAACGACCATGATGGAGGATGTAAAATTTTCGTGTCATGGTTTTTTTTTTTAAACGCGCTTGGCCTCTTGGCTGGTGTAGATCGTAAGCAATCTCCAGGCCTCCACCCAAAAAAGGGGAGAGACTCGTGCCGAGCAGTAGGACGTATAATGGGTTGCCATCTTTTTGTAAAATACGACCGTATCGTCCTTAAATATGGAAAACCATCCGTCCAATAAAAAAAGAAACATAATCTGGTGGAACCTACGCATTCGACTAGGTAGGTACCCTTGCCCTCTGGCAAACTAAATTATTTAAATATATGTATTATACTACGCCTGAATTTGTATGCATTTGAGCTTATAATTAAAAATAAGACTTGATTGTAATACCAGTAAATGACGACCAATTAAATATCTCCCAAACCAAAAGAAAAACTAGAATAAAAGCAACTGTGAGAGCTAACAAAACATCTTAAGAAAATAAATCCAGAAATTTAAAAAGAATCTATGTATTTAAATGAATCATTAAATCACACCAAAGTTATGTAATTTGCCGTTATATTTATGAATAAAAACTATTCACGCATGAACTTCCAGCTCATATATTCAACAAGAAATCTATTTTGACTTTGACGAATGATTTGTGGGTACTTTAACTCTTGCTTTTTAGTTATGAAAGGTCGAACCACATTTGTCTCATGTGCATTATTGGTTTCATGCTAACGAAGATTTCCGGAGTGTTCTAATAGTGAGCAAAAATATTTATATAAAATAATGAACGTGCTAGCATCATCAAAGTACATTGTTTTTAACTTCTTAAGAATAATAAACTTTCAGTGTTTGTTGTTCTAAGTCTCTGCATTGTTGTTACAATGCAGAGACTCACTTGGTAACCGCATTCTTATTATGAACAATTTTAACATTTCATTATAAATATTTATTTTACTACCTTGTGTCTCAATTATTGTGGTCGCACTCAACTTAAACGGCCCGAGCATTTTTTTTTATTTTTTAGGTATTGTGTATTCTTAAATTTGATATAGCTAAGGGCGCCCACACAAAACTGCGATGCGATGCGATGCGACGTCGCTTCGCAAAAACTTGCGATGCGAATTGCTGTGATGCGATTCAGTTGGCCATACTTTCAATATGTCAGACGAAATTGCAGCGCAGTAATTCGCATCGCAAGTTCTTGCGATGCGGTGTCGCATCGCATCACAGTTTTGTGTGGAGGCCCTAAGGTGATATGAAGTTCGCAGGGATTGCTAGTCTTGATATTTATGTTTTTGTTTGTTAAGATCGTAGTGATATTGAGTAAATCAATTTAACTTTTTCTAAAGTAGGCAATAAACTATAAAGCCCCAAGTTTTCAAGACCATTTGGCGAGGTAACTTTCAAAATATTTAAAATAATAATTTTGCCTGTTCATCTGAAAATATCCTGCAAATTTAACATTCTTTAACGTTTTCCGTTGGACCAGTAACACCCCAAGGTTTCACTTCGACAGCGGTTCATTTTACTTTCTCTTTCAGAGAATTCAACAAGGATGACTACGTTAAAATAATTATTTTGTATTTGGTGACTAAACCTGGCACATACAAAGAGTGTAATGCCAGCATATCCAGCTTCCCTATATCTGCGGCCGTCACGATGATTATAGTCACCTTTGATGTTACCGCCTTAGCCGGTGGTCTACCTTACTCGGATTTTATTTCAAACGCAGCTTCCGTCACGTCCATTATGATATCACAACCAATATTGTAAGTGGTACTGTTTAAATGGATATGCTTTTATAATATTTAGATTTTGTATGGCTTTTGAGTTACCTTAAGAACGCATGAATGTTAAAAAGTTTAAGTATAATGCGACAGTGAACTTATACGATGTCATTTTTATTGGACGTCCATAACACAGTTGGAGATACGAGTATTAGTCATTTGACTTTAACGTTACTTGGGACCCTCGCGTATTTTTTTTTCTGTTCATACATATAATGAAAATGGAAAGTAATTATGCGGTAAACTTTGATGATAAGCGAATATGTACTGTGAATATAAATATCTACATTGAATCAGAATTATATCTGTAGATGCGTAGATGCGTTGCAAGAGGTCTAAGCTATTAAACATTTGTGCCTGAGATTACGGAGCCGCACATTACTGCCTGACTGGACAACAATGACCACTACCATTTATCGGCAAGTGGATTAGGTAATGCGGTGGTACCTACTCATACTTTATCTACCACCAGTATATGTTTTATATACATAGTACTCAGCGAATAGTACATATTGGTGGTAGAGTTCCAGTGTAGGAGCTCGAGCGCACCAACGCATTACCTAATTTACCGACAAATGGTAGTTCAGGAATATTGTGTTCCGGTTAGATGGTAATGAATATAACGTGATAACTATCACTTAGCCTGGGTTGCACCACATTTGTTAAAGTTTAAGTTATTGTTACATAGCACATCCTTCTCTAACTTTAACAGATTTCTTTAAGTTAGAGCAGGATGTGAAATGTTACAATAACTTTAACATAAGTCGTAGTGTAACCCAGGCTTAGTTTTGCATGATTTTGACCTCTGTTTTTTTGTATATCTATAGGCTGCAGTCATCACTTAACATCTACATGAACTGCATGCTTATTTGCCACCTTACTTCTATTAATAATAAAAAAAATATTGACTATGAAACTGTGATAATTAAAAAATGGAGTGTCTCTTTTTATGCATTTGTCCTCAAAAGAGACACTACGCCATACTATCGTCGTTATTATTAGGTAGTATTCTCTGGCCAAAGTCAGCTATAAAAATAACGTGTAGGTGTAATGTTAGTATAAAGTATATATACAAACCTAGTACATTCTTATCACAGAATCGGAATCGGAAATTCATTAATTCATTTAGTGTGACAGGCACCTCTTATCACTAGTGTTGCCCAAAATCGGTCTTGGTCTTGCAGTTTGCACTCACACACACACGGTGCAAAATTTGAGCAAGACCACACTGCTCACGTTGGTCTTGCTCAAATCTTGCACCGTCAGTCTTGTTCTTGGTCTTGCTAAAATTAGGCAGTCTTGCTCTTGGTCTTGGTATTGCAAAAATGCAAGAACAAGACCAAGACTGCAAGACCAACACCGACTTTGGGCAACACTACTTATCACACACGTCAAAAACAAACAAAATAAATTAAAGTGAATAACAATTGATATACAATGTCAAACAAGCCAAAAAAATAATATGGTATGTGAAATAATATATAGTACACTAAACTAAAAAAATATATAGTAAATATGCATAGTAAACACAAAAACTCTTCAATCTTGCAGAGAGTTGGTCTCATGTAAATCAAAATTTAATTTCAATACATGTAACCCGAACCACAAATCTATCCGCGCAGTTAATAAAACCGGTATTAATTAAACACTGAAACATCCTTTTATAATAAAACGTCAAATGTAATAAATAATAAAACTAATTGCCCGCTTCACGCCTCAAGCCATACACGGATCATTTGTCATGGGACTAATGAAAACAAAAACTCATAATGTTCAGTGCATTTCAAAGCTAAAGTCGGTCATGATGGTCGTTTTCACGTTTGAATCATCGCGTTGTCAACATTGATAAATATTGACTGCAGAGTGAGAAAATTTGTTTTTTTTACATAGTTAGCCCAAACGCGTACACCAATTTTACGAAAACCTTTTTAACCTTTTTAATTAAATGTACGGCCCTGTAATTTCCGGCACAGAAGCATAACACCTTAGGCCTCAGGAGTGGTAACACATCTGCATTTTGACCTTGGTCTTCATGTGGGTGTCTATAGGCTGCAGTCATCACTTAACATCAATGTGAACTGCATGCTTGTTTGCCAAGCTCATTACATAAAAAAAAAACCGACTTCGAAAAAAGGAGAAGGTTCTCAATTCGTCCGAATCTTTTTTTTTTTATGTTTTTGAATATATATAAAACTGTTTTTACGTTATGGATAAAATTGTAAATCGGTTTAAAATCAAAAGGGGAAGACAAAATTTGATGTATCGGTGTGGGACTTCGGTAGCTTAGTGGTATAGCGGCTGGTCTGGTTCGATCCTGAGGCCGCAGGTTCGATTTCTGACCGAAATTGTTACAATTACATAGGTTTCCTGGTGGTATAGAGTTGCAGCATATATGTTGCAGCTTGAGGCCTTAGGCGTCATTATATTAGGTATCCAATCTATCTAATCTATCTAAAAATGGCAGCGTATTTTCAACACTATCGTATGTCAGTTAGATGACAGTGTGTGGACCCGTAATAACTATAAGAGAGGCAAAACAACTTAGGCCTCTGAGGAGCCAACGCAAGGTTTTATGCAGATGTCTATAGGCTACAGTATTGCCTCCTTATGCCAAATTATTATTTTTTTAAAACAAGCAAAACAGGCAAACAAGCATGCAGTTTACATTGGTGTTAAGTTATGACTGTAGCCTATAGGCACCAACACAAAGAACAAGGTCAAAATAAAAATGCGTTACTACTCCTGAGGCCTTAGGTGTTATGCCTTTGTGCCGGAAATTACAGGACCGTACATTACCACCTAACCGGAACACGATAGTGCTGAACACTACCATTTAGCGGCAAGTATAAGGTAATGCGGTGGAGCCTACGTCCACGAGCTCCGTCACTGAAGCTCTACCACCAGTAAAATGGGGGCAAAAACGCCGATAAATAAAAGAACCCGTTAGATTGTTTTACATTTTGGCAGAACGGCTTTCTCACCGTGTCTAGGGTATAGGAGAAACGAATTCCCACAAGCACCGAATGTTGACAACATCTTTTTACGATGCTACCGCATGGGTATTTATTGCATCTGTCACTCGGGATTCAGGAGAGTGATAAAATAAAACTTGTTTTAGTACAACGATCAAAATTAAGAACGTTTAGAGTCGATGATCGTTAAAATACATATAACATAGGCATCTGTATATCATTTATATGGAATCACCTGGCTTTATGGATAGTTGAGCTTCCGTAATCGTACCCACGACGCAGGTTTATACCTATTGTGGGACTGTGAGGGTACCTTAGCATATTTTTATCAATAATTATTACTGGTGGTTGAGCTCTAGTGACGTAGCTCGCGGGTGTAGGCACCATCGCATTAACTAATATACTTGCTACTCCTGAGGCCTAAGGTGTTATGCTTCTGTGCCCGGAATAATAGGCCGTACATTACCACCTTACCGGTACACGATAGTACTGACTACTACCATTTCTCTCTCTCTCTCTCTTGACCATATCTAGACGCCTATTGGCTGCAGTATTCACTGACTTTCAACGCTACTTAAAAGGCTACACGACACGGTGTTCAGGGTCCGCCAGAAAGGGTGGGCGTGGCCTCGCGCCTGGCTGCCGCTTATTACACTATCCGGGCGACAGGGCCCTAATTCAGTCACGGTACAAATATGAACAGTATGGAACCTACGTACATTTTGTACGTATAAAACGGCGCAATCACACAAATATGCGCATCAACGAGGCCCCTAAGCGGTTCTCGCGATGCTTGCAGCTCCGAGTCATCGGCTACTCGAGCGTCGATGCGCATGTTTGTGTGAGTGTGTCGTTCTGAACGTTTTGTAAGTACGTAGTTTCCATACTGTTCATATTTGTACTGTGTAGTTAGGGTGTTAGGCTGACCGGGCCGCTCCAGTCGCCTTAATTAGAGCCCTAACTCCCTAAATGTTATTACACTACCCTGACCCTTGCTATCGTACCCTGAATACCGTGACATGTAATAAGTCCATTACTTGCTTGCCACTTTCATTACATAGAAAAATATTAGGTACAGTCTCTCCGCTTATCGAAAATCAATCAAATATAGCTCTTTTTACCATCGCATTAGGTGTCTATGACCAAGCGACCATTTGTCTCTACGTACAAAATAAATTTTACGACGAAAGGTCTTGAAATGATTTCATAGATAATTCTTGTTTGTTGGCGCCACGTTCTGGGATGGTTAATAAAATGCGACACATGTCCTATCCAGATTAAATCTCTTCAGAGAAAGGACTTTGATGTAGTGATTTCTTTGTGGAGTCCTTTCCACGTTTACTATTTATAGTTTGATATTATCTATCAAACGAAATGTTTCCTAATATGTCTAGCTTGCCTCAAGATTACAAATGAATACTTTTTTTTAAATTCTGTTGATATTCCACACGTGGCAACTACCAACATTCTGAAAAACCTTTTCGATAATCCAATAACAAATGAGGACGTTTGTATAAAATCGGCGGACCGGAAGGGAGTAGCCATATGCAGGCTTTCCCCTATGTCGAAGTACAATCACATGTGTTCCTAGGCTTGTCGCCCAGATGTGTTAATGTGTACGTGAAATTGTTTATGTATTTTGTTTAAGTCAAGGTGTGAGTTTCGTTATAATAGACGATTTTTGTAGTGTGCGTATGTATCACACGTAGTTCCCCCCGCAAAATATGACAGACTGTTTTGCATCGGTAATAAGCGCTATGGCTACTCCCCTCCGGTCCGCCGCGGCGGCCGGTGGCTCGTGTTGCTCTATATATAAAATTCACTGAATCCATTTCCAACACCGACCTAAAAAAAAAAAAAATACATTTCCAACAGACAACTTATATTGCTTAAAAGATATAAGTTACCCGTAACTGATCCTCAATTTCGTATCCATAAATAAATAATCCCTTTGTAAGCGGACACTAAAAGATAAAAAAAGTATTCGTCAATACAAATATACTTTGTAAGGAGAGGTCTCGAAGTAATATAATGTTGACAGTGCCTAACCTGTTTGCTCGCGCCACGATCTGGGATGGGTAATAAGATGCGACACATGTATTATCCAGATTAAATCCCTCGGGTAAGGGGCTCAGATATAGATGATATCTTTATGACGTCCTCTCCGCACTTAATATTTATCTTTTGAATGATTTGTCTTAAATAACTTAGTGTAACTGAGATTAAACGTGTCATCAGGTTAAAGTGTGATTTTTATAACACTTTAAGTTAATTGTCCGTTGTATTTATTATAATTTTATTATCATAATAGGCACTCGCCGATGGGGTTTGTATGTAGAAAGAATGTTAAATTAATTATAATATAATTTATGAAAAAGATATACCTAGCGAGTGTAGATATACCTATGGTTACAGAGACCCAGAGAGTATGCTTAAATGTCTTTGCCTTTGGCGGCGTCGTGTGGCGGGTTGCTCACTTCCCTCTAAAATGGTCGAGGAGGGCAATGGCTGTCACATGCGTCATACTCGTGAACGGGTGCTGTTGGTGGGGACTGGTCTGTTCTGGTTTGCAGGGGCTACATCACATTTAGTAGATAGCAGTTTATTTGCATCTATGCTATGGACGTTGACATTATTTGATTTTTCACGATAATCTGTACTAGATTTAAGCTCTCATTTAAAAGAGCTCTTACTGAGTTTGTTGGGTAGCGGAGTTCTTCTCAGTAGTGACTGCACTTGGAACTCTGCTAAGTGAATAACATTGATCTTGACGAATAAGTTTTTCTTTTTCTTCATTTATTATCATTGAAGGAATTGAAAAATTTTATGATTATTATGTTTTAACCAAATAGTTTAAATTTTAATTTTTAATTTACTATTAATATATGATTTTGCTTTTACTATATGTAATGGTTATTCGCTCTAGGTAGTTTATGATTTATTGACGTTTTGAAAGTATCTGTAAAGATCTATTCGAAATAAAAATATTTTCTATTTCTATTTCTATTTCTATGTATGTATGTATATATCAGATTCGAACACAATTTTCGACTAGGGTCAAGTGTCATCAAATTAAAAAGCAGGCAGTGATGAATTTAAAGAATCATGCAGCATTTAGAAATACCTAAAAAGAAACACGATAAGAGACTGATACACTTTAAGGTCTCGTCTTTCTAGGTCTCTGCGATATTTCTAAAAAGAAACACACAATAAGAGACTGATATACTTTAAGGTCTCGGTCTGTACCTTGGAGTTTGGAGTGTAGAAATCATTAATATATTTTGATTCTGTAGAAGGCTTCAGAACTTTCTAACTTACCTACATGTTTTGACCAGCAATGTCGTTATTGGTGGGAATATACGTAGGTATTAGTATTATTAAGTTCTAGAAGAAGGAATGCAAAAAACAAAAAACGTTCGTACAATTAAAAACGTTCTGCTAAAAATACTTGCATAGAAACAATGTGATGACGCCTAGGGCTATGTGGGTAGAGAATAAAACCAAGGTTATCAAACCTATCTTTGCATAAGCAATGTTGCAATACATTTAAATATCAAAGCGTTAAAATTTTGCTGATAATGCGACATGAATGATTTATGCTGCATTGAGTTGTGAAATATAATCTAATCAATGCACTCAGTGCGACAACTGAGGTAATGCAATAGATAATATATATATCATTTTGTTGTAAGTCATGCTTTCGTTGTTATTGTATTAATTTTTTTAAAAATTATTTAAACATACAATCTCATGTCATGACAATCAGAATCAGAAGTTTATTTTTTCGATACAGATTATAAGAATCTCTATCGAAATATCACAAATTAAACGAGTTTTCGGATTTATCTTGCGTATATTAAACTAAAATGCTTTTCAGCTTTCGTGGTCTTGGGCAGATAGAGGGCATTTGTGCACTACAAGGAATTTTACTGTCCGGCATTCCAACTTTTTACAATTCATCGTTTCCTCATACCACACCGGACCGTAAAAAATCGGAATGCCGGACAGTAAAATTCTTTGTAGTGCACAAACGCCCTGGGGTGACATTCGTCGCCAATAGAGAGGGTAGACGGCAATATTCAGTAGAATTAACTCCCAACCGCAACTGTCTGTAAGAACTCAAGATACAATTAGTAACTTTTGTGTTAATTCTGAACGCTACGCAAGACGTTTGCGAAATAGATGGAGGTAGCTGCACATAATAATTTTCAAATTGTTACCAGGCAAATGTCACTTCATTCTGCCCGAGACGATGTCGACGAGTCGGGTCGATTTTAAATGATCGTTTTAGTTTAAAAGACGCGAGATAAATCCGAACTCTAGTTTTATTTCAAATCATAATAATTATTATTATAACGAAGATAACGTTGTTAACATGTGTTTGTTGGTGATAGCCAGTGAAAGGTAATTAAAAATTTGTATACTTTTGAGGAAAACAATATGCTGAAATAATTTCTTCATAACAATACACACCAGCATTTCTTTAAAATAGTGGACAACCCTAACTTTAACCGCAACAAGATAGATAGCGATTACAGTAAGTATCAAAGCTCGAGTAAGCTGAGAATAATTTCAGCTCTGGCTAATGATATAAGGAATTCCTACAAATGCCCAATGCCGTGATTATCATGGAACCAATTTTGAAACAATGATTTATTGGCTCTTTTAAGTTTTTGTATTTATTTGTTCATGCCATTTTTAGGGTGCTTTTCCACCGGAGATATGCTTTGCAGCTATGCTGTGAAGAAGTAAAATTTACGATACGAAAATATGTGACCGTTTCCACCAATATTAAGATAGGTAGCTGTACGAGGAAGATGCGCTATGAAGATGCGCCGCCCCAAAGTGCGCGACATACTGCAGATAGCTACACCACTCGCGACTCGGGCCCATAACACGCATCCATAGCTCGCATTCATAACACGCACCCATAGCACACATCCATAGCACGCATCCAAAGCACATCCTTCCATGTAAAATACATATCTAAGTTGAATCCGTTTCCACCAACGCATCCATAGCAACGTAGCATAGCACATCTCTGGTGGAAAAGTACCCTTATACCACACCGCGGACACTCCGCCAAAATTCCATACAAACGCTTAATTTGGTCTCTATTACACAGACATCAATCAGTGACGTGTATTTACACGTGCACCTGTGTGCGTAGCACGTAGATAATACCAAACGACTCCGATAAGAGGGGAAGAGGTTGGGTGAGGTGGGAAATCGGGCGGGACGTCGAAGTGTCCATTCTGTACGTAGTATTATTGCATATTCTCTACCTATACTCTTTATTTGCTATCACATCTTGATAGCCACCTCATCTCTACAATTCTAAAACTTGTCAAGATAAACCCAATCTCAATGCGTGGTAATAGGTAATAGATTTTATCTTCAAACTTAAAAAATGTTACCCAACATTATTACTTTGAAATATTTAGAAACAGTGTTCACAGCAAGTCATCTGACGGTCATGTTTACTCGAAATTCTTTATTGTTGGTTCTTAAACCCAATAATTGATGCGTTGGCGTTAAAAGGCACACCAACACACCCATGTGTGAACATTCTTAATTGACACAATAAATTAATTCCTTAACTTCAACGCAGATAACACGTTGAGATAAAAATATTTATTGGTGCGTTTAAAAACTCCTTAATTGCTATTTTATGGTCAGCCAGTGATTTCACTATTGTCAATGTGACTATACCAAACGATACAGTTATTAGAGATATGATGGTGAAAATTTAATGGGTCTTTTATTGTCGTAGAAGAATGTGATTTTCGTGTACGGATTAGTTAATTGAGTTCTTTAGCGCATTTATTTAGCATGGTCGCGTTTTTATTAACCTACTTTTAATATTACAAATGTTTTAATGGAAAATTTCAAATTCAATTATGCTTCAAAAAATCCAAAACTTTAATCTTTCCAGGACAATTGAAATTGAAAAGCGACCAAAAGTTTCAATTCATTTCACAAATAATTTTAGTCAATATAAGGGAACTAGAACTGAGAATGCTACTAAGCTTTAAGTACGCCCCATGTTACATTTTTGTGGTTAAAGTATAAATAAATAAAATAAAGTAGTTAAATAGTTTAATTCCAATAAGTATAAAATAAAAGAAGATGCTATCATTAGATTCAATTAAAAATATATATAAATATAGTCAACGTTATCATCCACATTAGGTTACTATTTGAAACGTCCGTTAGTTTACCATAATCATAAGTGTATACTTTAATCTGTTTATAGTTACCTATTTCAAAAATTCCGGTCATCTACAACACTATCGCAACAGAGCAAAATCACAAAGATATAGGGCGATGCTGACGAAACAGATTACAGTAACGATATATCACAATAAAGTTACAATTTAATTCAAGTAATCCCGGGATTTGACTTACGAGGTATCAGTTCCAATCCCGTCGGGCAGATAAAAGGTATAAATCACCCGTCAAACGACTGTCTTACGCCGCGATTCCGGATCCCGGGAAAATAAGCTCTCTATTATATATTACCTGAACTCGTATTTTCGGATTCATATTATATTTCTTTGAATAAATTATTGCCATCCCGGAATAGGTTTACAGAAAAATTGAAGGTTAAAAAGCTTTAACTTTTATTATGACAGTGAAAAGGAGATTGACGGAATACCTTCATTTTTTTTCAGTTTTTTTTTATGTGATGGAAGTGGCAAGCAAGCATGCAGCTCACATTGATGCTAAGTGATGACTGCAGCCTATAGACACCCACACAAAGACTAAGGTCAAAATGCAGATACGTTATCACTCCTGAAGCCTAAGGTATGCCTCTGTGCCGGAAATTACATAGCTTTGACTAACGCAACGTTTTTTAAAACTGTATTATAATAATTTATTTTTTCATTTTATCGTGGTAAACCATGTGGTGGTCTTTTTTATGTAATGATGGTAAACGAAGGGTCCTGGGGCGTTTGGTACTGCGACACCAAACAAGCATCCTTCAACTAGTGGGCGGTGGAGTTGCCACAACCTTAAGCCGTAATGTTAGATAAGTTATGTAAGTGATGAAAGTAAATATTATGTGAATTTGTATACTACTAGTGGCTTGCCCCAGGTACACACGGGTGCAATGAATGTACCTAATACCTATAGAGAAGATGCATCAATATAATGGTTAAAAAAAATCGTAAATTGAAATCGGTCCCGTAGTTTCTTGTGAAAACATTACAAAAACACAAATGTTTCTTCTTTATAATATTAGTTTAGATTATAGAATAATAAGATTACATAGTTCAAATCACAACTACAAACAAAAAACACCGAGGTATAAAAAAGACACACCAATGCGACTCTAGCAACAAAAAATCTAAAACCAGAATCCATTTCCACAGCATAACCGTGTACATTTTTAATTACGACCACAAATTCCATCCGATAGTCACCCTGCCAAAGGAATGATGAACGGAATAGAATATTCAAATCATAAAAGATGGATACCAAATGCAAGAGCGAAAATACGCTTGCATCTGCATTTGTAGGAACTCCACATGAGGGATTTTCCTACCGTGGCGGTATTCTTACGGAAATAGCAGTTTGAGAGACCACCATTTTATGTAACGTCAAAATTAGAGCTATGACAAATTTTCGCTTTTTTATAAAGAAATATGGAAAGAAAAATTCGACTTCAGGCGAGACTCGAACTCGCGGCCACTGGGAATCTAGTTCAGCCGCTCTTCCAACTGCGCCACCGAAGTCCTGCCCGGCTTTAAATCTTTCCTTCACATTTATTGCATTGCCTTATGGTGGCAGTAGCGACATCTATTGCCTAACAATGCTAGTTTGCTCGTTAGGCAAACTAGCATTGTTTTTGCTTTTTGCTTTTCCTAAGTGTAATTCTCTGAGTTGGGTTATGTACTTATGACATGGAACAATAATGATGAATAACAAGAAATAGAATTGTACTGTTAACATATTATTATTTGGAACTGGCAACATTGCAATAAACATTTAAACAAAGGCCATTACAAAAATACGAAACGAGATTGCAAATAAATCGACTCCGAACAGATCGGATCGTATCATCAGTTAATACTCGGCTTTTCAATCTCAGACTTCATGTCGTCTCATGAAAAAAACGCTTTTGAAGACTGGAGATTTAAATTAAATTAATTATTTAGTGAATCCATTGTTGTCCGTATTTTAATTCGATGTGTGCCGTTGTATGCTGTTGCTTATTTATTTATTTTAATTAAAAATGTTAAGATAAAATCTACTCTGGACGTAGTCGTAAATCTCTTTACTTTGCATCTTTTTTTTCCCCATATAAATTTGCGTGTGGTTTTTTTGTGGAGTACACTGTATATGTACGATATATAGTGTGAATAGAATAATATTAAAGAAACACCGAAAAAAAAATTTTGTAGAAAATGGATGATAGCGTCCAATACATAAGGCGCCATCTAGTGCAACACTGAAGAAACAGACAGTACTTTTCTAGTACAGAAGCTAGCGTATGAGCGAATTGCATCGCACATATGAAATTTTCTCAAAAATTACTCTTGTATACAACCTCCCGATATAAATCGTTGGGCCGTGGCCCGCCAGGCGTGACCTTACCTGGACGGAGAATCTTTCCTTTTCGTCGGAGTGATATTTCCAACCGTTCCTCCACAGTGGTAACCCCGGACTGTCGATGTAGATTCTGCGTTCTTACTAGGTGATGGTGTATTTAAGAAATCTACATCGTTAAATTTTAACGTCTTAGCAAGGTGACGACTAAACTTGTAAATAAAAAAGTGTGCGTAGTGCAAGTCCGTAGTACTGTGCAGTCATACAAATTATTCACTAACTTTCATTTTCCACTCAATTATTCTTAATTTATAAGTGCTACAAACTTGTGGTTTCTCGTTGTTAATGCGAGTACAGGTGCAATCCATTAAGCATTTTATGGACTCTTTACTATCCCGTAAGTGGACTGTTACTGATCGCAAAATGCTGCTTTCTAATAGAATCGGCACTATTTCTGGACTCAATTGGTCTTTTGATTCGTATAACCGCTCCAGTAGCCTTCCTTTATGTGTTATTTTATAGACGTTATTTTTGCATACTTGACTTTTTTATGATTTCTCAGATAATTAATACAATGTAACATAACCTGATTTTAGTTCCTGTGAGGTGCAAGAACATGCGAACACCAAAATTTTACTTAATCATTATGACACTATGATCCCGTTGTAAACTGTTACTGATCGCAAAATGTTGCTTTCTAATAGAATCGGCACTATTTCTGGACTCAATTGGTCTTTTGATTCGTATAACCGCTCCAGTAGCCTTCCTTTATGTGTTATTTTATAGACGTTATTTTTGCATACTTGACTTTCTTATGATTTCTCAGATAATTGATACAATGTAACATAACCTGATTTTAATTCCTGTGAGGTGCAAGAACATGCGAACACCAAAATTTTACCTAATCATTATGACACTATGATCCCGTTATTTTCAGTGCAAAGACACAAATAGATTAAGCCTCCGAAATAGTAACACATCAGTACTTGGACCACTATTTGAGACAACTTCATAATATGAGACTGTCATTTCGATACGCATGTATAATATAATATTTATCGAAGTTAAGAATATTGACGATGATCTAATTAACTTTAAAGTTTTCCAAAGCGATTACCAAATTGTCATAAACGTATATTTTATATTGTCCACGCATATGTTTGAAACTTCTGAATGGATTTTGACCATTATTTTCTTATTCATGCACATGTTACAGCCATGCCATAACCATCAATGCGAACAGTATACGTTAATGCCAATTTCGTAAAGTAAAACAAAATATAAATAACGGTCTCTTTTTGGCTTCTTGTACACGTAAAAAAATCTTAAAATTCCATCAAAGAAAGTCAAATAATTCAACCTCAATGCGGTACCAGGCACGGGGAAGTGAAGATAAACAATATTTCAAACGTTCACTCTTAACTTCCACCGCAGAGTTCAAGACATCTATTTATAACCAAGTTAATCCCAGACGTCACAGAAAACCTGAGCGGTTGATCCTTAGACAAATGCGCGTTTTTAGATTCACCACGGCCTCCGACTTGCCGTAATTAGTTAAGGGGTTACAATCACGGTCTATTATTGGTTAGCTTCAGCTGCGGATAATCCGTGTATTAAGGTGGTTATTTCTGAATTGTTGAACCCGTATTGACCAACAATAACTGTTCGCTTTTTGGATTAACACAAGTTGTTAACAATTATCACAAGTATTTGATGATTTTTTTATTTTCAACTGCCTCAATAGGCTCGTGGTAGCAGGCTACTTCAATTGCGCTGGTGTCCTGGGTTCTATTTCCAGATCAGGGGCTATCAGAGATAACTGTGTAAAATCCCTAATCTAGTACTATTGGGATTGTTACCAGTACCTCGGAGTTTGGTAGTGTGCCCGTAACGATTTTGGAAATTCCAAAACCATATTATTTCAATCATCGTAGAAATCTGCTTTATATTTAAGGGCTTATTAATCTGCTGCTGTTGATTAATATGCTGCTTTTTTGTCATGATTAATACAGTAAGTCATGTCACTAACTCAACTTTTCATATTGGTTCGTAATTTAAATAGGTAGCCTTTTGTTTTATTTCAGAAGTTCCAAACGCTTTTGTTTCTTAAGCATCGTAGTGCTTTATCTCTTTCGCACCTTGCCTATATGACGTCTGTCGACCATTTTGATCAAGCTTTGACCAATACCGAACTAACAATGTTTACGTTGGCAGTGTCCAATAGAGATAACGCTCTGCGAAGTCGAAACTATCCGATTGTCTCTTTCGTGGGCTCGATGTGAGCCGATGTGATCTTTTCATTGAGTTTCTTGAAATAAATGCATTTCACACATTTACTCACATTTACTCAATCTGCTGCTCCATTTTGTGTACCTAGATGTCTATAGGCTGTAGTCATCACTTATATACATGTGAACTGCATGCTTGTTTATCACCTTTGCTACAAAAAATAAATAATAAGGTTAGTGATGTCATTAGTCGATATTTTACAATGAAGTTGTCGACATGTCGGCATTGAAACAGTGGGTCTTGGCCCATTAGCGGCGCAACATTTGGACGATAAGATAAGGTTCGGCCCTTTGTTCTTATCGCCACGTCAAAATATTTTATGTCCCCATGATTATTCGAAAGCCGCTCTGAGTATGATTGCCTTGTTGGATTTGTTTGCTTAATTTGGTGAGAGTTAATGTTTGTTTTGTATAAAGCTTAATATACGACGAAGTAATTACTTGCCTATATAAATATGTATATATTTTATATTTTACTAGCTGTGCCCGCGACTTCGCCCGCGTGAGAATTTATGATTGTTCAGTATCTACCCGGTCGAAGTCGTGGGTGCAGCTAGTATAAAAGTAGCCTCAGTTACTACTTATTACATTAGCTATCTGCCAGTGAAAGTCCCGTCAAAATCGGTCCAGCCGTTCCCAAGATTAGCCCCGCCAAACAGACAGACAGATAGACAGACAAACAGACAGACAGACAAAAATTGTAAAAAATGTTGTTTTAGTATAAGTACCGTGTATACATACATATGCATTTATTGAAAAGCGGTTATTTTTATATTACAAACAGACACTCCAATTTTATTTATTTGTATAGAATGTACGTTACAAAAATTCCCTTCATCAAAAATCGTGTACATGATCTCGTAAGGGACTTGGCATGGAGATACATAAATACATACTTTTCTATTGATAAAAAATTAAACCCGACGCAGTGGACTTTATTTTTTTTAATTAATGAAGTTGGCAAACAAGCATGGAAATGACATTGATGTTAATGTCATTTCCATGCTTGTTGCTGACTGCAGTCTAAAGACTGCAGTCAGATACTTACACAAAGACCAGAGGTCAAAATGCAGATCCGTTGCCACCCCTGAGACTTTAGTTGTTATGTCTCTGTGATAGTTATTACGGGGCCATACATTACCATCTAACCGGAACACGATAGTGCTGAACACTTATCATTTGCGGCAGATAAATTAGGTATTGCGGTGGTGACACCCTCGACCTCTTATACTGGAACCTTTTGAGTAGCGAAAGGTTATTAGATTTATTATATAACTAGCGGCCCGCCCCGGCTTCGCACGGGTAAAGTGTTACCTATATTACTTTTTTAACATGAACCTGAATTATGTATTTTTCTGATTGTGAAAGAATGTTCATGATCGGTTCAGTATTTCTGAAGATTAGTCCCAAACAAACAAAGAATCAAAGTTACAAACTTTTCCTCTTTATATTATTAGTATAGATTTACTAGAAATTTGTTTTAACGCAGATGGTAATTAGCATGACGTTTGTTGTTTCAAATTCAAACAATGCATACTTACACCTCATCTATAATAGTTTCCGAAAGCAATTTAGTACATCATTGTAATACAAACACATTAAAGTAATGAGCTTTTAATACCGAAATGCCTTTTGTTCTCCGAAAATTAGGGTAAGATGTCACTTATCTTTGGACACATCTAATTTTAAATTGTTTTAATGATGCACGATTGGTCATAAAAAAAGGACGGTTGTTGAATGTTATTTAGAATGTGACCGTTTTAGTGAAATAATTAGTGTCAAGAAGTCATGATAACATCTTGACTTCAAAGTTTTTTTGGACGGATTTCCGAAATTATGTAGTAATTACACTAACATCATTAATGTTAGTGTAATTACTACATTTTTTTGTAACGAAATGCTTGTTTGGTGTGTTTCTATCAAGTTTCCAGACACAGGTGATTCTTTTATTAAATACTAGCTGACCCGGCAAACTTCATTTTGCCTCACAATGAAATAATGTGTCAAAGGTTTGATAGATACGGACTATTTGTGAGGAAAAATGAAATTGTGGTTTTTACTATTTCCCTTCAATTTTTTCAAACCTTCCCTGGACTTCCAAAAATCATTCAAAATCAAAATTAGCCAAATCGGTCCAGCCGTTCTCAAGTTTTAGGGAGACTAACGAACAGCAATTGATTTTTATATGTAGATAGATGGTGGTATTCGTTAAAGTACTGATCAGATAGAAAAATAACCTATACAGAATCGTAAAAGATGTTTTTGAAATTATTGTTTCATTTAGTGAGCCAATTGAACCCATAGCTTTGTTGGTTTTCTACTGGTGGTAGGGCTCCAGTGACGGAGCTCGCGGGCGTATACCACCGCATTACTTTATCTGCTTGTCGCTAAATGGTAGTGTTTAGCACTATCGTTTTTTTGCGGCCCATACTGCCTTAGGAGTGACAACGCATCTTCATTGAAATCTCTGGTTTCATATTGATTTATATGTTTATATTGTTATTATTGTTATATTATATTGTTTATATGCTACAGTCTTACTTACCATCAATGTAATATGTATGTATTTTTGCCACTTCATTACACAAAATAAAAATGCCTAATATTAATTTAAAGTAGGTATATTCATTTTAGTAACAGCAAGTTGCTATCGATAGATAGCAGTCGTTAAACCTCATCGGAGGCCTTTGAAAACATCCGACATCGGGTTGGTCACAACCCTTATCTCCACCAACCCGTATTGGAGCAGACTGGTGCAATAAGCTCCTGGCCTCCTCCCAAGATGGGGAGACAGAGACTCGAGACTCGTACCCAGCAGTGGGATGTATCAAGGGTTGCCATTAATACTATTTTATTACAACAGCAAGGAAGGACATGATAACGGCCCAACATAGTAATTACTGTTGAAGCCGCAAACATATTCAAAAGTAGCACCAAAGTTACGGAACACATAAATTCGAACTTCGCACGTAGTTACACAAAACTAACGTGCGAACGTGCCTCCAACTGGCCATTCATTGTCATTTACTTTGATGCTGTATTGATCCCCGAGCAGTCACGTACAAGCTCGTTACATGTGGTTTCGGTTATGAGGTGTAAGCGGCGAGTTTACCGTATGGTCCGGTTAGTGGGCATTTTACCCTATTACTTTTGGTCGGCTCAATTTTGTGATAGGTTAAATTATAAAGGCAGACAATTTTATTATGCAATTGTATTGGTAATTTTGGTCAATAACAAATTTTATCGACTGTTATCAAGCATAAATATCATTGTGAGGTGTTGTGGGGTGAAGTTTTGTCCTACTTTATAAATCTGCAGTTTCGTTCTCATCATCAGAGATATAGATTTTATATTACAAACAGGTAAAAAAAACCTTATGTACACATATTGTAGTAAACAAGATATTTTTATTGTGAATTCACCATTTTTTAGTTTCAAACTATTTAATTGTTGACTTAGGTTCCGTTAATACGTACATTGTACATATTGAATCAATGCTAGGTATTTTTATGCTTCAAAAGTATGGTAATGGAGTTCAAAAATTGTATTACTGTATGTGTAACGATAAAGGATTCGACCAAAAAAAACTATACCTACTCGTATCAATTACATTACGTTCTTTATATCCACTGAGATAACAATGGGATGTTTAACTCAAAAAATTACAGAAATACAAAGCTCAAAAATTAACAAGCTTAAGATACTAAGTCCACGTGTGGGTTCCAGGTCACATAATGCTCCCAGGAAGACCAAGGCTGACCTACCATGACCAAATAGGTCGAGTTCTGTCTGATGGTGGGGTCAAAAGTCTTAGGAATCGGCGTGCATGTATGAAGAGAATGATGAAGGTAGACGAGGCACGAGAGGTTTGTCAGAACCGGGATGTCTGGCGCTCTACACTCTCTGCCTACCCCGTTAGGGACCTGGCGTGAAGATACATACATAATGCTCCCCTATCGTTAGTTCGACACTTGTTAGTGTGACGGCTTCCTGAGCCTTTGTTGGTGCCCTAGTGCTAATGGCTCAATCGTTAAAATATTAGTTCTGACCCAGTTTTTTTCGTGATAGAACTTTGTGCAAAATATGTTTAAATTGTAGGTAATATTTAATGCTAATTCTTTCTTTACTCATTTTTTTTTTCCTAAATATTCTATGAAATATTTTAGTAATCCCTTAGGAAAGCTAGTTCTTTGTAAAAACAATCATAATTCGTGGCAATAAATTTTTCCGTTAAATATTGTAGGTTTTTATTCGTAATGATTCATTCAACTTAGACAGTAAATATGCCATTTCTTCTAAGAACTTCACACTATACTTTAAATCGACCATATTAACATGCTCCCCCATCGGTAGTTCGACACTTCTTAGTGTGGCGTCTTCCTGAGCTGTTCTCTTGGTAATGATGCTATTGTATCAAATGTTCGCCCTGACCCAAATTGTTCTTAATAGCACATTGTACAGAATATTGATTGATGTTTTTGAATTTAGTAGAATTTTTGTTTTACCTCGTATCTATAGTTCTGTTACCGTGAATATTCCACAAAAAATTAGGAATATTCTCATTATCATCGTCATTATTACATTCCAACTATCCTTTACGGTACCTACTAAGTTCGTTATGAAAATAATCACCTTATATGAGGGTTCGATTTGTTACGGGTCTGGGTGTTTGTGTATTTGTTGTATGTGTATAACGGTACCCACAACACAAGTTTATTCCTCGTGTAGGTAGGGCTGCGAGTGTAAGCAAATCTTATTTTTATGTTGGTAACTTTATTAGCTACAGTCGATTAAAATTAAATTTGTATTCGGAACGATTCATTAAAGAGGAATATTCATGATATTAAACTTAGACGCAATACTTATTCTAATCATACTTCATTCTAAGAACTACACACTGTAAGTACCAATTGATCATATTAACAAGCTCAAGATCTACGTGTGTGGTCTAGGTCATACAGGTCACACAATGCTCCCCTATCGGTAGTTCGACACTTGTTAGTGTGACGGCTTCCTGAACCTTTGTAGATGCGCTCGTGCTAATGGTGCAATTGGATCAAGTGTCCGCTCTGACCCAAATTGTTCATGTTACAACATTGTGCAGAATATTGATTGAATATCTTGTGTAATTGAGTTTAGGAGATTTGTTGTTTAACCTCGTATCTATAGTTTTGTTACCGTGAATATTCAATGAAATATTAGGAATATTCTCGTTATCTACACTTACACTGTTATATACTTTGGGGTAGCTATTTCGTTACGAAAATGCGCATTTTATATCAGGGTTCGATTTAATTCGATAAATATCAGTTTGGCCTACAAATATTAATTGTTTCGGGTCTGGGTGTTTATGTATGTGTAAAACGGCACCCACAACACAGGTTTACTCCTAGTGTGAGGCTGTAAACGTATCTTATGTTGGTTACTTTTTTGGCTACAGTCCTTAAAAATCAAACATTTTGTATTAAAACGTTTCAATATACAGAAACGTTCATGAGATTAGACTTAGACACAATACTTATTCCACTCATAGGTACTTTATTCTAAGAATTACACACCGTAGCAATCGATCATAATATATTACTCAAGATGTCTACGTGTGTGGTCCAGGTCATATAGGTCACACAATGCTCCCCTATCGGTAGTTCGACACTTGTTAGTGTGACGGCTTCCTGAGTCTTTGTAGATGCGCTCGTGCTAATGGTGCAATTGGATCGTATATCTTATTTGCTCTGACCCACATTGTTCGTGATAGAAGGTAACTTGTTCCACATATCGAGTGAATATTGGTAAGTAATATTACTACATCCTAAACTATATGAATGACTAGCGGCCCGCCCCGGCTTCGTGCGGGTACAATGTACCTACCCTCTCCTCGCGTTATGTTATATAGCCTTAAACCTTCCTCGATGAATGGACTATATTACACTAAAATATTTCTTCAAATCGGAAGAGTAGGAGTCTCATGATCCCTGGGTTTTAATTTAAGTGACTTATTTGACTTAATGTCTAATGTCCCCCTAGGTAGGGCAGAGAGCGTCCCCAATACTCCGCCATCGCGATCTGTCTTAGGCTGCGCGCTTCACCTCGGGCCATGTCAGCCCGATAGTCTTCATTTCGGCCTATTTAAGTGAACCTGAGAATTACTGGAAATATCGAGTGCGTAGAGGATAAGTGTAAGATCACCCTGTGTGGAGATGGCGTTGTACCTGAAATAAAGGCGTAAGTTACATTGCAAGTTAAAGTCAGGATCTTCAATGCTGAGCTTGAGCTTTTCTAGCAACTTTACATAAATCAACAGCTTACTTTTTACCGGCTGGCTATTCGTTCGCTTAGTGCGAACGAATTGAATAATGTGAAAGTAATTCTATCTCTATTTTATATAGATGCTATTGCCCGCGGCTCCGCCAGCGTGTAGGTCGCTTTTCGCGTAACCTGTGGAAACTCATCAAATGGTCCCGTGCCATCCCACAGGAACATTTATTCGAGATAAAAGGTATCCTAATCTAAGTCAGCTTATGTCCTATCTGTATAACAAATTTCATTAAAATCCGTTCAGTAGTTTCGGCGTGATTGACGGACAAACATCCAAACATCCAAAGACACTTCCCCATATATATGTGTGTGTGTGTGTGAATGTGATGTCATGTGATGTGATATGTGATGTGATTATGTGAAGTGTGATTTTCATCACCAAGCCCGTTGACCCAATTGAAATATTCACAAAGGGAAAATACGGGGATTAATTCGCGGCCACATGAAAATTCAAATAAAAAAATACGAAGTGCCTACGATCTATGCTTCACAAATACCTGCATAAAATTACACGATACGAAGTAAAAAAAAAACTATCTTCACTCCACCACAACCACCGGACGATATTAATACGTTAACCGTATCAAAGGATTTCAAACGGGTTTTAATTAAAAGTCCACTGTAAAAGGTTTTTATCGAAGGCACAAGGTACAATCGATTCGCTTTATTTTAACGTGTAAATTTAATTAACCACCTGTCTTCAAACAAAGCGAACTGTTGTTGTCTTTATCTTGCAATATGGTGAATGAATGAGACGAAGAAGGAAGCCAAGGCTTCCGTTCGGTAATGCACTTTGTCATTTCTAAATTACTCTACGGTGTGAAGAATTGTCCCCTTAACGGTGTTTAGCAAGTAATTGGTTCAATGTTATATCTCTTTCCTTCTTGCATAACTTCAAATTCGATTGATAGAGATCAAACATTTCACGGATGCCTTGCTAAATAGCGTTTATTAATAAGGGGGTTCGTCTTTATTTCTAACTAGCCATCTGTGACATTATCTTTCCTCGTCAAATTACCTTTTTGTATTTTCTTCGAGGCTCGTCAAGTATAACAGTTGATTAAATAAAATTACAAATCAGTTTTCATGGAGGTTTATAGATTCAAGCTAAATAGGAGAAGACGGAGTGTTTTTTTTTTTAGATTTTCACGGGTAACTGTAACATTTATTCTCATTGATTGCGATTATTTTAGATACGCTGAACACTACACAAGACTACAGTTTTTGTCAAGAAATATCGTAGCCGCCGAAGGGGTAGGCAGAGGTGCATGCATTCAAGCATACATGCAAACACCCACGATTCGCCGGTTACGTTTTTGACCCATGTAACAGGTGGCGAGCCTGTTGCCATCGCCGAGCAAATTACCAAACTCCGAGGTACTGGGAAACTTACAGAACATAGTAAAATCCCAATAGAACCAGAAATAAAGTATTTTAAACCTTTATCTCTGATAGCCCCCAACCTGGGAATCGAACTCAGTAGGTACCTCCAGCGTAGTAGTAGTGGCCTACTACCACTAGGCTACTGAGGCAGTTAAGAAATGTCGAACAAGCCCAAACACGAATATTTTATTTTTGTTAATTTCAGACGTTTATAAATTCCTGACTGAACTGACTGAAACACCTGACTGCATGGAACGCATTTCACATTAGGCGATTTGGAGACTACACCGCATCATGCAGCGCGAAAATGCGTATTCGAATGTTCCTTGAAAGGAGACATCTTTTTGTATTGTCCCAGCCGTAATGCAACACGCACCCACGCGCAAAATCTGGTTATGTAGATCGGTAATCCCGCAACCCCGCGTATGATATTCACGCACCTCAGAATGTAACCCGGGTCAGTTTGCAAATCGTCTAAGCCTTTAACAGTACAGGGGTCAGTCTGTGCCTGTATTAACTATTGATGCAGTCAGAGAGAGATCCCGCCGAATATAACCCATTACAAAGTAGATCAAAATTCTCGAAAGGGCCTCTACGTGTTGGACCCCCCATGTCCCCGCGCAAGCCTGACAAAGGTCCGGGGTTCAAATTGGACCCCGTGCTGACGAGATACATAACAGTACAATTATTATTACTGAAATTTCCTAAGTTCGTCTAATATTAGATCTATCTGTCTTCAAGAAGTGAAGTTCTGGAAGTAAAGTTTCTTGGAAATCTGCCTTGCGAATAATAAATTAACACACGACGCAAATCCTTCTGATCAACTTAATTTTACTTATCATTATAAAAAAAGGGTGGGAACAGTGTGAATGTGAAGTCAAACAGAAAACCTGTAAGAATTTGTAACTTGATGTTGCTATTGATGTAATAAATAAATAAAAAATAAAATAAAATAGCCTTACACTCACAGCCCCACAGTAGGTATAAACCTGAATCGTAGGTGCCGTTGTTCACATACAACACATACGCAAACACCCAGACCCGAAACAAATATCTGTAGGCCATACAAATATTTGTTCCGGTGCGGGGATCGAACCCGCGACACTTCGATTCAATCGGTCATCTCACACCGCTGGACTCACCGGGCCGGGACCCTAATATCTCCAGTGTTGTATTTCACATCAAAGTCAGTTACAGGGTCATTTTGAATTCGAACAAAAGGAATCAAATTCAGCTTAATCGATCCATTAAGCGAATTCCCCAATAATATTTTGCTTAAGCCGTCTTATTGCAAAATGGAATAGAAACGCTTGCCAAATTGCTCCAACTTGCTTTCCATGCGTCATTAAATACTAGGAATATGGAAGGACAAAGAGCCAAGTGGTATGACGTTGTATTTGTCATTCATGTCATATGATATCGTCGAAAGAATCATTATTTGTCATTTTGAGGGTAGATTTTTATTTCCTTTTGTGACCTGTGAGTTTACTAGTTTACTATGACCTCTTATTGCTATCAATTATGAATATTGATTGTATTGCTAATGTTTAATCTCGTTTCTTTTTAAAATTCAGAAATTTAAATGACGCTGTCACACCTATTTTTTGTGCTATAATTTCAGCGAGCAAGCGAACTTTCAGAATATAACCAACAACAAACACTAACACGAACTGAACAATTGAGTTATTATAATTCAATCTAATATATATATATACCTAGAACATAGAAATTAGAACTTGCAAACTGAGGATCTTCACAACAAATCAAAACAGCTAATCCACATGAACAATGGGTTTGCACAAATTAATAGCTCTCGAGCAACCAACTTTGTCGTTCAGAGTTGTGTGACAAGGTTCTGGGTACAGTCAGGAACATAAATTAGACACTTCAATATTTTTCAACTGAAACTTGATTTAATGATAGATTATTATAGAAGATAACACATTTTATAAACCAAGCTAGCATTCAATCTGTGGTAATGGTAAGTGCATGCTTGTTTAAAAATTATATTAAAAATTACCCTTTAACTTACACATTCCGATAAATGCTCATGATATTTAATACTGGAGTTCTATCACCGCGTAATATTTATTCTCAATCATATGACCGCGTGTGGAGTAGATAAAGGTATTGTTCACCTATTAGGTATTAGTATACCCTATGCGTGTATGTAATTTACCTTTAAATTTTGTTCATCATTTTAGTCCATTGTATGTATGATAGCTGTATATTTGATTTATTTTTCAATAAAGAAAAACATACAATTCTAAAAAACAACGGTAAAATTTAGAGAAGCAAATTAAGTTTTTACACTTCTACTATATTTTTAATGTCTTTATTATTATTTACGTTTCAATAGGTATGAATACTTAAATTTGTATTATTTTATGCGACATATTCCCGTACTAAAATAAAGTCAACTTAAATCAAACAATTATTAAGGGTAAAAGCAACTTCTTAACGATATTCAATAAACTGCAAAGTTTAATATATTTGTTGCCTTACTAGCATAGTCTGGCAATAGATGGCGCTACTGCTACCATAAAGCAATACAATAAATGTGAAGGAAAGATTTGACAAATCGGGCAGGACTTCGGTAGCTCAGTTGGAAGAGCGGCTGGACTAAATTCCTAGTGGCCGCGAGTTCGAGTCTCGCCTGAAGTCAAATTTTTCTTTAAAATATATTTCACAAGCATGTGTTAATGCGAAATAATATAAAACAACAATGGATTTAACTTTTAGTTTTAACACACGAAAACAAAATTAAGTGATTGTAATTCACAAATTGGTATTGTCGACTGTACAAAACTTGTGGAGATTTGGCATAGATCGCGCTGACTTCGGTTTGGCATGCCAGTTGGGATATTGAAGGCTGCCAAGAGATTCTGTAAACGTAACCTCTTGGAATTAGCTCAGTCGTAAATGTTCGCGGTCGGGTTTTATTGGAATGTTTTTCTTGTCGTATAAGAACAGTCATTAGAGAAATTGAAGTAATTGCTTGTTTGTCAACTTTGTTTTCAAGGCAGTAAAAGAAGAGATGCGTTGCGTAATAAGAAAGTGTATCTCCGTTTGTGATCTTGAGAGATTCGTTTTTTTTATGTCATTAAGTTAACAGACAAGCAGACGGGCCACCTTCCGGATGGAAGGTAGTCACCGTCGCCTATGAACATTTGCAACACCAGGGGAATTGCCAGCACGCTGCCAGCCCTGAAGGACTCTTTTGACGCCGTTTTTGAAGAAATCCATATTGTAGCACCGAGGGAACACCTCAGAGGGAAGTTCGTGCCACAATTTTGTTATGTTTCTGTGATAGGTATTAAGGGGCCATACAATCAAAGGTTTTTCGTTCAAAAACATGCAAATTCCTACGCACTCGAGCTCCTACACTGGATCTCTACCACCAGTAGAACCCTTCTTCCATAACTGTTGTGCCGCTCAGACAGCTCTCTAGACTCCCGATGGTTAACTGGAAAAGAACGCTTTCAGCGTTAAGTTCGCCATTTATCATTATGTATTATATTTTGTGGCAATAAAGTTTAAATAAATAAACCCCTTTTTTTGTCATGAACTGGTAAAGATTTCAATGTAGATTTGTTGCCACTTCTGAGGCCTACGGTAGGTAAGGTAGAGGCATAATGCCTCTGTGCTAAAAAATACTTGAAATTGATTTGAGAAACATACAGTTTTCTATAAAATACTAAATTTCTTGATCTTTGTGTAAATAAAATACTAAATGAAAACATAATTTTTCACATTCAAACCTGTTTCCAAAACGATCCTTTTCTCTAAATTTTAACAAAATAAATCAGTCGTTGACTCGTGCAACTAAACGAAAATAATAGAGGAATAAATATTAGTATATTTTACATTTAATTTGAAATAATAAATGTAAAATATGACTCTCTGAAAACATGCATTAGGTTTAAATATCACTGTATACATAGTTTATGATACCAAGAATAAATTATTTTTATTGCGGTGGCAAAAATAGATTCGGATGTAGTGGATTATGTTGAAATATTAGGGTGGCGCCGACAGCATAAGCTGTTTAAAAATATTTGTGAAGTGTGCTATAAAATTTGAGGTGGATTTATGAAAACAATCATATGGAAATATGTTAACAGATATTATTAGAAGGCTCGATAGTATTATAGTATGGTAGTATAATATACCTAAGCCAAAGCTTAAGATGTTGGCTGTTTAAAATTCTGGAAGGAAACACAATATTAGAAACGTTTTGTGTGTTGTTTCTATTAGCGTTTTATTGTCCTGTGCCTTATAGTACTTAGAAGAGGGTAATCAGGATACAAGACATTCTCTGACACCCAACCTATGGCCAAAAATATACATGCTTCATCGCAAAACATCAAACGTTACGTGAAAACTGATTTTAATTCATTGACAGAAAACATTAAAATATTAACATGACATAAAAATTATTAAGTTCACTAATTAATTTCATTGCAAACTTATATGTACCACATAAATTCATATCGTAGATGTATTAAGACACGTACTCTCATATCGTCTGATAGCTCTTCATAAAAAGTCTAGACACTTGGCGAAACACATTACTGTTAACTTAATTGCTTGTTCATGATTACTTTCTCAACATAACATCAGCTTTCATTCCTTGAAGCTATTTTCGGTTTGAATGTACCTTTATAGTAAAGGTTAACATTTCAGGTGACTAATACACCTAAATGTGACAAGGTCCTTCATGAACGTAATAAGCAATTTTACTTTTTCATTGGATTCCGGCGTTGGCGCTTAGGAGCGTAGGCACTATTACATTATTCAATCTAATTGTGTTTAGCACTGGGGTATTATGTACTTCGGTTGACATAATTTGTAAAGCCACTTTGCATTACATTGCTGTTGTGACGTTACGTGATAATTACGATCATTTTTGGAAAGCAGCATATGTACTGCAAGGTGGCCTTCAGTTTGATTTCCACCGAGATACATAAATACGCCTCCTAGTCAGATGGTATGTCATTTCTGTCAGAGATTAAACAATTACAAGGAAGGCAACGCGAATGCTGTGAACGTGTTTGTATGTGTATCTATAGTACCTAAACATAACTTACCGAATATATTGGCCGAGAAACTGTATACCTTTTTATTCTTATTCTTGCATAAAAACTATATTTTAGTTATCATATACAGGAAGTTACATAAATGAATCCTGCGCATATCGCGAATAAGATTAAATCAACATAACTTATGGCTTTACTAGAAAAAGTAAAGAAAAAAGTGTCCTTAGTCTCATAAAATAGTAGTCGCGAGAATCTCATGATTTAAACATGCTCTGCTGGTGGTAAAGCTTTTAGAGACGCGACGCTCGAAGAACTGCATTAGCCCAATGGCATGAATTTGTAAGTCGTTCGCCATTGGCTCGTACTGGCGAATCGAAGAACCAGTAATATTATTATAGAAATAGAAATAGAAAATATTTTTATTTCGAATAGATCTTTACAGATACTTTCAAAACGTCAATAAATCATAAACTACCTAGAGCGAATAACCATTACATATAGTAAAAGCAAAATCAAAATAGAATTTAAACTACTTGGTTAAAACATAATAATCATAAAATTTTTCAATTCCTTCAATTATAATAAATGAAGAAAAAGAAAAACTTATTCGTCAAGATCAATGTTATTCACTTAGCAGAGTTCCAAGTGCAGTCACTATTGAGAAGAACTCCGCTACCTAACAAACTCAGTAAGAGCTCTTTTAAATGAGAGCTTAAATCTAGTACAGATCGTGAAAAATCGAATAATATGTATAGGTTCAGATCACACTGCAGAATTATTTCGTTCATAGGGATATGCTGCAAACCTACGTTTTTACGCATATTTACGATCTAGAAAATATATATCCACTAGGTTGCCTATCAAAATGTAGCATTCTGCAGCGGGATCCTAACCTACTACAGCTACAGTTTATCAGTAAATTGAATCTTTGTTTAGGCAATCTTAAGCAACTACGTCTGTAATGTTGAGGTGAGAAACTTAGGTATATATCAGATGACTTCTCATCATTTTTATTAAGTTTAAATTTAGATAAGTACCTACTCTGATTTGCCAACGATACCTACTCAAGGAAAACAAGTGTGTGCATGAAGTTATGCTTTACCTTTTCAAATATAAATATTATCCAATTTAGCACTTCATTGAGTAGGACTATATTGCCATATGACCTTTAGGGAGAAGAAGAATAATTCATTTCAATTCAATTCAAAATGTTTATTGCAAGACACAGTACAAAGTTGCCTTAAAAACATTCTTACAGGGAATGTTATTTAAGTTAATCCACGCCCCGTAGTAGCATCGCAAAAAAGGATTTGTAGACACAAACTTTCAGAATTTTAAATTAATAATAATTACATAGGTGGTATATTCTTAAAAGTAATATAATTTAATAAAATAATGTCAAAATTATTGCAGAAGAAGATAAGATTTACGAAATAATAGGGGTGTAATTGTCGCTTTAGACAATTCAGAAAGCTATTTCCTTATTCGTGTTTTACAAATACGATTGGTGAGCTACAACATGTGATAACATGACGGTGATATAAATGTACCTAACTTCCATGTGTGCTTGAGCAAAATGCAAAACTGCAACCACAAATGTTGCTCAAAGATAATTTTATTGGAAAACATTTCATTTACAGCTATTTCGCATACCATTTCTGCTCATTGTAGATACAAATTATTTACATCTATTAGACCTTAGGGTTCACAGAGGTGTTAAATCCAGGTGTTGGAACTAACTTGGAACATGGAACTGAACATAATTGATGTATTCATCATGCGTTAAATCAATGGACGATGCGATGCACCTGAACCGATTACCTACAGTGTAGGTATATTTGTTCGATTGTATATACCAGTTGCCGGGTAATACAATTATAATTATAGTGTTGTGTTAATATCCTGTTCAGCATCAGCTGATAAGGATATATGTTCCCAGTCCCATGAATCAAATGTGAGCATTTACATTGTTTAAGCTATTGTGTTTGTAATGGGACTAACACTACACAAGACTAATTACGTGTGAATGTTTTTTTTTTATTTGAAAACATTACAAAATATAATAATAAAAACTAACTAAAAATCACAAAGATTTGACTGGTATGCTAATGAAATGGACAAGACGGTGTGAGCTTTGGTCTTCCTGAGCCTCTGTAAGATACTAGGTAGGAATTGAACTGCATTTCACGAAGTTCATCCCGGAACTCCATAGTTGTCACTTTTGATAAAAAACTGCTGTATAACTTTAACAAGCTTATTATAATAGGAGCAATACTTGCTAATTTTACGACAACTTTTTACGTTCATAACGTACCTACATGTATTATTTATATATCAAATTAAACATTTATTTTCTCAATATTATAATATACGGGAGCCAAATAAAAACGATTGCATATAAGAGTTGAAAAGAGAGAGAGGCTGTTAAAAATAAAATAATTTAATTAAAAATACTTGAGGCCAAATTTTGATAGGCAGTAAATTGTTATCAAATTCGAATTGCTACAACAATATCAAGGGTTGACCGATAAATAGTTTTTTGCGGTATTGATACCTCAAGAGATAAAACCGAACCCAATGATCTCTCGTGCGTCTGTCCATCTGTTTTTCAGTTTGAACGCTATAATCTCTGAAAATTACATTTGTACTACATTATATTGTTATGGACTGTACTATCATTTAACGGTATCTACTTAGTTTCATAAATTACAACCGCAATCCTATTACTATGTGAAATGGATATTTTATGATGTAACCTACCACAAGCAGATGGATACCATTATATTTTTCAAAGCGTAACATTAATATCTTGAGAGGAACTATGAATAAATTACATTTTCATACTTTGCATTTTTATTTAGCACTCCACAGAGGTTTGAAGAATATATTTTGTGGAGATTAAAGTGAAAGAACTAGCACATTAGAAAAGTTTTGGTAATACCTGGGGCGTGCATTGCATTGCAAAAAGATGGAGCTCATCTCACCACCTTATCAAAAAACAATGAACTGAAATATATTTTTTTATAAAAAATATATTAATTATTCAAAATTGTAACTTGTATCCTTCCCTTACAAATAATGATAGCATAAGATTTATCCAATTTGGTGCAGTCATTTTGAAGTTATACGGTGACTAGCATTTTGGTGATCCATTTTATTCATATGTACGGCCCTGTAATTTCCGGCACAGACGCATATCTCCTTAGGCCTCAGGAGGGGTAACGCATCTGCATTTTGACCTTGGTCTTTGTGTTGGTTTCTATAGGCTGCAGTCATCACTTAACATCAATGTGAACTGCATGCTTTTTTGCCATTATATAAAAAAAATATACATTTGTAGAAATAGAAAGGAACAATTAATTAGGTATTTAGTATTTAAATGTCAATTTTAATCTTTAATCAATGGACTAGGGAGAGGGAAAATAAACTTAGATTATGAGCTAAGTTAATTAAACCAATAAAGTTGTTTACTTTATATCGACGGTATCAATAACTCTTCGTTACTCAATATAATGTAAGCGTCATTATTAAAATTGTTCAAACAAATCAACGAAATTGAAATACGCACACAAAATGAGGCTTCCCATAGCTATGTAATTAAACTTGTGTAAGGCTAAAATTTGAATAAAAATTGCTGGTGTCGGGATGTGACGACTCCACTTGTGGCAGAATTTTCTTTTAAAAACTTCACGCCTGTAATCCCCGAAGAGGTAGGCAGAGGTAAATGCATGCATTCAATCATACCTACATGCAAACACCTCAGTTTCCTTCACCTCAGTTTAACTACCTCAGTAGCCTAGTGGTATCAGGCCACTACTACTACGCTGAGGTCCTGGGTTCGATTCCCGGGTCGAGGATATTAGAGATAACGGTGTAAAATCCCTTATCTCTGGTTCTATTGGGATTTTTAAATTTTCTGGATGTTTACCAGTACCTCGAAGTCTGGTAATGCCCGGAGATGTCAATAGGCTTGCCACCTGTTACATGGGCCAAAATGTAACCGGCAAATCCTGCGTGTTTGCATGTATGAATTTTCTTCTACTGGGTGAGAATTCTTCCACTATTAGCTACAAACTCAATTGGTTGACATTTGCGATTACAAATCTGTGAGTGAAGACAGTGGTGACTGTGGGCCACGATCGTGTGGGGTGATTGAAGCTATGTTATGTATTGAGTGGATATGAATTTCTTTAGTTATTTGCGCGTTAATCACCAGCGTCGTGTGCCCATTTACATAAGAGATCAAAGTTATGTTGCATAATGAGTTCGTAAATGTTTCTGTGTGCAGTCAAAAGACAAGTATAGTCTGCAAATTGAAACATGGAACAGTTATACATAACAATATACATGTCGTTGACATATCTATCTGTACAAATAAAAAAAAGGTTCCCGTTAGGGACCTGGCGTGAAGATACATACATACATACAAATAAATAAAATTGGAGTGTCTGTTTGTAATATAAAAATAACCGATTTTTACTAAATGTTTATGTATGTATACACGGTACATATACCAAAAAAATTTTTTCAACAATTTTTGTCTGTCTTTCTGTTTATCTCGCGAACGGCTGGACCGACTTTGACGGGACTTTTTAGGAGTAACTTAGGCTAGTTTTATACTACCTGCGCCCACGACTTCGTCCGGGTAGATACTGAACAATCATAAATTCTCACGCGGACGAAGTCGCGGACACAACTAGTAGTAAATATTTAGTAGGACCAATAATTGAACCTTGTTCGCATAATAACATCTCACTATGGCATTCAGCAACCCTCACGGTGTTAAATCTATTAAAATGGTAATTTTTAATTAATTTCAACATCGGACCTGGGAATAAATGACCTGATCGGATTACTAACATTATTATGTTGAAAATCATTAGATAGGTATTATAAATTTGCCTATTATTGACTGCAATAAATATTATTGTTTTTTTTATATTATCAACCTCAGGTACTTGATTGTGGAATTATGGGTTATTGCATGTATGCTTGAATGCCTTTACCTGTACCTATCTATCCATGATTATCCATAAATTCTACACTAGTAACATCTAAGTAAATTGGCGTTTTTTAATCATATAATTATACCTATAGCAATCTTGCAAATGGAACTCTGACTACATTAAAAAAAACCGATTTCAGATTCCTGTGCCGTGTCTAGATTTCAAGCGAAGATAACACCCCTGTCATTATTGTTCGTATGGTTTTTGCTGGAAATTGTATTCATTTGTATTGAATGTACCTACATTTAACAACCAAATGTTTGTTTTCGATTGAAATATCAATCTTGATAAAAACAAAAATTGACTCATCAACCATCGATTCCTGCTGAAGTGTCGGTATAGAAATGTAAGTTAAAATGTAACACGTTTGTTACATTTTGTGATGAGAAGTGTTTAATTTATAAAATAATAAATCTATTTTTAGATGAAGATTAACCCCCTTATTCATAAACGTATTTTAGCTAAAGTGTTGCTAATCTCTCTCTTGTCTTTTTCTATCCTGCACATTTGACAATGCAACTGACAAAGACAAGGCATTCTATCTAAAACGTATCTTTTTTTTTTTTTTTATTTATGTAATAAAAGTGGCAAACAAGCATGCAGTTCACACTGATGTTAAGTGATGACTGCAGCCTATAGACACCCACACAATGACCAGAGGTCAAAATGCAGATGCGCTGCCACTCCTGAGGCATTAGGTGATATGCCTCTGTGCCTGAAATTACAGGGCCGTACATTACCACCTGACCGGAACACGATAGTGCTGAACACTACCATTTAGCGGCAAGTATATTAGGTAATGCGGTGATGCCTACGCCCGCGAGCTCCGTCACTTGAACTCTACCACCAGTAAAAAATATACCAGTAATAAATATACGTTTATGAATAAGGGGGTTAATCTATAAACGTCGGTCCCGTACCAATAATAATTTGTACAGGACGGACATCAATCAATAATTCTTAAACATAACTTTGACTTAAGCTATCGTATGATTGAAACTTAATAGCTCCATATAAACATAATGAATTCATAATTTGCAAAAACTTATACGTTAATCATGTTTTATTTACTATCAACACCTAGTCGCTGAAAAAGATGTTCATCCTGCAAAATAGCTCATTACTCAAACAATCCACAGACAGTAACACACGTAGGCTTCAAAGCAACTTTTTAGTTGACGTTAAAATAGAAACTCCAGTTCTGTATTTGTTTCACTGTTGACTCCCATTTGTCGGTTGTTCAAAAGTTAGATTTTTGCGGTCTGCAATAAAGACTTGGATGATTGTTGGACTCCGGTGTTCAATGAATAACTGTCGCGCAACTAAAAGTTGAACGACTTTGCTATCCAACAGATTTATTGTTGGACTTGACCAAGTTTGGATTGGACAAACAAAGTTATGAAACTTTGTATAACATCCGCGATAGTGTGGTGAAAGAATAACATTGTAATGGAATCCCAAATGAGGTTTTTATTTACTTTCAAACATTTTCAGCAATAAGCAATAGCAATTTTATGTTTTTTAGTTATGTAACAAAAAAAACTGCTCAGTAGCCTAGTGGTAGCAGGCCACTACTACTGAAGGTCCTGGGTTCGATTCCCTGGTCGGAGGCTATCAGAGATCAGAAATAACGGTTTAAAATCTTTTATTTCTGGTTCTACTGGGATTTCTCCATTTTCTGGCAGTTTCCCAGTACCTCAGAGTTTGGTAATGTGCCCGGAGATGGCAAGAGGCTTGACACCTGTAACATGGGTCATAAACGTACGTACCGGCGAATCGTGGGTGTTTGCATGTATGCTTGAATACATGCATTTACCTCTGCCTACCTCTTTGGGGATAACAGGCATAAAGGTACGTTATTTTTGTTACAAACAAATATGTAGTTAATATGGATGTTAAGTAATGACTGCAGCCTATACCTAGACATCTTTACAAAAACGAGAGGTCAAATGCAGATGCGTTGCCCGCTGAGACTTTAGTTCTTATGTCTCTGTCATAGTAATTATGGAGCCATACAGCCACATTTAGCAATTTTATGATGGATGAAGTCATACATTTTAATCTACTACCCCCATACTATTATAAATTTAATGTGAAACTTGCTCCGTCTGTTTGTTACTCCTTTCTAACCTTAAATGAACTTGAAATTTAAGAGACATAATTTAAATCCTGACAAAGGGCGACATGTTTTGGGTCAAAACAGAAAAATACGTGGACAACGAAAAAGCTAGTTAGGAATCCCTGTAATCATTTTCCGGTTTCAGTCTTTGTCTTCATAATTCACAACGCGGTAGATGAGTTTTTAATCATCTAAATTATTCTAAAGTTAAGAATAGAATTAGTATCTAAAATTGTTGGCATACATCTTGCTCTAATATCGTAGAGGGGTTTATGGTTAACATACTTAAAACGTAAAATCACGCCTGTAATCCCCATTGGGGTAAGCAGAGGTGAATGCATACATTCCAGCATACATGCAAACACCTACGATTCGTCGGTTACGTTTTTTGCCCATGTAACAGGTGGCGAGCCTGTTGACATATCCAGGCACCTTTCCAAACTTCGAGGTACTGGAAAATTTCCAGAAAATGGAAAAATCCCAATAGAACCATAGATAAAGGACTTTACATCATTAGGTATCTCTGATAACCCCCTACCCGGGAACCGAACCCAGGATCTCAGCGTAGTAGTAGTGGCCTGCTACCACTAGGCTACCGAGGCAGTTATCATACATGTATATTGGAAATTTGGAAATGGTCCTAAAAAAAACATAAAACATCCTACTTTACAAGTCGTTTTCAAAATAAATGTTGCTTCACTGCTTAACATTGACGGACAGCCAGAAAACGACTACAGCCATTATTACAATAAAAAATGTATTGTGTCTCGTACACTGCCCGGACACAGTAGATAGATACAAACATGTGTCAACTAAAAGGACTACCAGATAAAAAAAAATCGGTAACCAAAATATGATCGTGGAATCCATTTATTTTTAAACAAAGCTGTCATTAACACAAAATAAACTACAATAATACTACAACTTCTTAACGTAATAGCTTTTTATTTGAACTTAATGGTTTTTAAGATAAGCAACAGACCTGCCACTTGAAATGACTGGTTATCCATCATTTTCAAGTACTGAAACTAATAAACCGTAACATCAAAGGGATGGTTTATTTTAATTTAAAAACATTGCGTGAGTGTGGGAGGTGTGTTTCAAAGAATTTTGTTGCGAAAGTGAAGTGTTTATTATGTACAGCAATACAATTTTTTCGGTGAAAATGATAGATCTTCAAATAAAATATTATGATTATGAAGAAAGAATCGTGATAAGTTCCATACATTGATTGCTGATATTGGTAAAGAAAATGTGAAAAAAAGTACCCGGTGAAACAGAATTGTGTATGAAATATTAATTGAGGAAAAATTCCTGGTATATAAAATATATGTACCTGATCGTAATAAAATTGGTAACTCCTATAACAGCCATCCATACTAAACAATTCATTATAAACTTTTTTTAGGATAAGTTAAAGTATTGGCATATACATACTTACTCTTAAGATTCACGAAATAATATTTCAAAGCTATTTGAGCTTCTAAAATACATGAATAAATTATAAAATATTCATCGAATTGAATAAAAAAGCTTTACAATTATTATTAATTATATTTATACTAGTTGTTGCCGCAGAATCGCCCGCGTGGATGTCGTTCTATAAATAACTAAGTAGCCTATGTTCTTTCTCGAAGTCAACTCTATCAAATTATATTAAATTTGATTAAAATTGGTTCAGTCGTTTGGACGTGAAAAGGTAACAGACAGACAGACAGACAGATAGAGTTACTTTCTCATTTATATTAAGTAGGAATTGATTCTAATGATTAATTGATACAACAGACCTGAGAAGACTGGTATACCCAACTTATAGGCCTGAGAATAATAGAAATTTCCTCCGTGACAGCAATCTCGATACTTTTCATTATTATAATTATAAACAGTACTTATCACTACTGTGAGGTCTGTGAGTAAAACTCAGCTACTTCAGTCACTTTTAAGTTCCTAACTTGGTGTCAACTACGAAAGGATTAAATTATGTTATTAGTAAAAGCAAAACCCGATTGCTTTAAGACTTCGTTTAAGCTGTAAAGGAAAATGGGAATGGAAAAAGAATGATAAGAGAGGAGGAAAGGAGGTTCCATACATTTCAGGGCCCATTAACACTGTAAAATGTCCTAATTTCAAATTATATAATAAATAGTTTGAAATCAGGACATTTTTGAATTGCCAGTAAAAGTTGGGTTAGATTGTTAATTGTTAACTATGTTACCTACAAGATGAACTGTGTAATGGGTTAGCCAGTAACGATTTTGTGGGCTCAAAAATATCCGTCTCCTTTGAATATGGAAACTACCTAATATTAGCCACATCATGAATGCAACAAAATATAACAATAACTTTTACAGACAATATCTACAAAGTCATAAACTAAAAGCGTTACATTATACGCACGCAGACTTAAACGCTTCCAGTTATTTACGGATTTGATTAGACCGGTCCCAACGAAATACTCACAATAAATTTGAATACAGCCGCACCACTAAACAAACGCGGATCTTAAGCAACCGTAGATAAGAGTAAAGACACAATAATTCCTTTGCGGTGTAGAAGGGTCACGGTCGTAATAAGCTGTAATACGCGTTATCGTAAATATGCCGAGCGGTAAACGTAAATAAAGAAGCGGGCACGAATTTAATCACCATACTTTTATGCCAATGATTCCACGATCTGAGAAAAGGAGAGGTGAGTTTTGCAAGTAAATGTTTAGATTGCGAAACGCTTCCTTTGGAAGGAAAGTCAGCGTTGTTAGGATAAATTGGAATCACATTTAATTAGAGCACAAATTATAAAACTTTATTTGAAGTAATTGAACTAGGTAGTTTCTTTTTTTATTTATTTTATACTAGCTGTGCCCGCAACTTCGTTCGAGTGGCTTTGGGCAGCATTTTTGGATATAACTTTTGGTTAATTTTGGATCATACAAAAACAGCACGCTGGGCGTCGAGATGCTGGATGACGGGACGCTGGGCGTCGGGGCGATCGACGTCGGGACGCTGGGCGTCGGGTCGCTGGGCGTCGGGACGCTGGGCGTCGGGACGCTCGGCGTCGTGACGCTCGGCGTCGGGACGCTGGGCGTCGGTACGCTGGGCTTCGGGACGCTGGGCGTCGGGACGCTGGGCGTCGTGACGCTGGGCGTCGAGACGCTCGACGTCATTTGAAGCGTTATTTGAAGCTATTGAACTAGGTAGTTTCTTTTTTATATTTATTATATACTAGCTGTGCCCGCAACTTCGTTCGCGTGGCTTTGGGCAGCATTTTTGGATATAACTTTTGGTTAATTTTGGATAAAAACAACACGCTGGGCGTCGTGATGCTGGATATCGGGACGCTGGGCGTCGGGACGCTGGGCGTTGGGACGCTGGGCGTCGGGACGCTGGGCGTCGGGACGCTGGGCGTCGGGACGCTGGGCGTCGGGACGCTGGGCGTCGGGACGCTGGGCGTCGAGACGCTGGGCGTCGGGACGCTCGGCGTCGGGACGCTGGGCGTCGGGACGCTGGGCGTCGGGACGCTGGGCGTCGGGACACTGGGCGTCGGGACGCTGGTTGTCGGGACGCTGGTTGTCGGGACGCTGGGCGTCGGGACGCTGGGCGTCGGGACGCTGGGCGTCGGGACGCTGGGCATAGAGATGCTCGGCGTCGGGACGCTTGGCGTCGGGACGCTCGGCATCGGGACGCTCGGCGTCGATTTGTGGAATTGTTTAATCGCAATAAATGAAAACCTGATCAAAAACCATAATACTGAGATAATTTTCCTCCAGATAATATTAATATGATATTTTTGAACGATTTTTTGAAGTTTTAGGTACTTCTTTTGGCGCGATTGCAAAATAATGATGAGAATGAACTTTTATGTTGCGTTCGCACACCGCCAGATACAAGCAACAGTCTGAAATTATTTGCTAAACAGATAAAAGCAACAGTCTGAAGTTACCTGCTTATTTATTTTGGCGTTTTGTTTTATTTTTTGTATGTACTTATATTAGATGATTACGCTAAAGGAGTATACTATTGCGTACATGAGTAGTACACATACTTTTTTTATATAAGACTACCTTGTTCATTGTTGTTGACATAGTCGACTTTGCGAAGTGTGACAATCTCTTGATCCGAGGGTCACAGGTTCAATCTCCGCACCGGTTGAGATTAGTCCTAGATCGGGTGAATATTTATTAAAACACGTTAACACCTTATAATTGATAACTTCAAATGTTTTCTCACGGATAGTTAAAAAAAAACATGCATAACCGGTGCGCGTCGATAGAAATTACAAGGCATAACTAATTGTACGAGATTGATTTTGCTCAATTTAACTATTGCCAATTATAATTCACAAGATTTATTTTTTCTAGCTGTTGCCCGCGGCTTCGCCCGCATGTAGTTCACTTTTCGCGTAACCTGTGGCAACTCATCAAATCATCCCATGGCATCCCAAGCAACATTTTTTTCGGGATAAAAACTCCTATGTGTTAATCCAAGTTACCCTCTATGTGTTTGCCAAATTTAATGAAAATCGGTTCCGCCGTTTTTGCTTGAAGGAGTAACAAACAAACATACAAACTTTCGCATTTATAATATCAGTAGGATTTTGCAAGTACTCAAATTGACCCAATGTTATGCTTGTTTTTTTTTGTTCAAGGAGATTTAAGTTTCAATAATAATTATTATTGTATAGTGGTAACATACAGCGGCGTTGTGTCGTCGATGCATACAACTGTCACACGTTTTTAAGGTATTCAACTACCTTCACTGAAAACTGCAAGCTCATTTACTACATCTTGATAACAAACATTTATATGTTATATTTATATGATAGATCTAAGTTCAAGTTTTCTTTTGAAATTGTAATATTAACGAATAATAATGATAGATGGTTCAATTATATCAAGGGCTGATTGTTGGCATTGATCATTGGCACATAAATTGCTCGTATCGTTCAAAAACAACCGATTAATCCTTCATACTTCTGGCAATATCTACTTCTTTTTGGTTAGGTAGGAGATCCAAGAGATCTATCTCGTTCTCGCTAAAACTCGAGAATGGCTGGACCGATTTGGCTAATTTTGGTTTTGAATGATTTTTGGAAGCCCAGGGAAGGTTTAAAAGGTAAGAAAATATGAAGGATTTGAATGAAAATAGTAAGAACCACATTTTCATTTGCCCATACATATAGTCCGTATCTATCAAACCTTTTACACATTATTTCATTGTGAGGCAATACAAAGTTTGCCGGGTCAGCTAGTCTATATTAATATAATTTCAAGCAATGATGACGGATGCTTTAATAATTCAAGTGCTGGTGATATACGTGGCACATAAATTACTCGTATCGTGACGTCATATTGACTCGACGTGCTCTCGCCAGACTCGAATTCGACGGCCGCGCATCTAGTCAAGTCTCGTCTAACAAGCTCACATATACGTGCACCCAAAGAATCGTACGTATATTGAAAAAAAAACTCGTCTAGTTTTAACTAAGGCTTTAAGTGCTTATATACGCACAAGGTCAACTTTTACTTTTACCTCTATTTAAATAAAAAACAACCGATTAATCCTACATACTTCTGGCAATCTCTACTTCTTTTTGGTTAGATAGGAGATCCTCAAGATATTTTATAACTATTTACTTAGTAAGACTTTGGGGTTATTCGTCATCTGGCCCGACAAATGCTCGCCCGATCAGGAGAGTTGGCACCTTTCGAATTTACGTAATATTTCTGTCGTCAACTCGCACGCTCATACAAAGTACAGTCAGGTAAATAATTTTAAAATAAAATTTTAGAAACGACTTCGAACAAATCTATATTATATTTATCTGAAATAGATTTATACATAAAACTATTTAAAAAATCGACCGTACACTACCAAAGAGGATTCCGACGTGAAAAGAATAGCGCTCTTCTACACCACACCACCGAGCTAAACAGATTTGTGCTCACAAAAGGATAGCGCTATCTTTTTTTAGGGTCCCGTACCTTAAAAGGAAAAAAGGAACCCTTATAGGATCACTCGTGCGTCTGTCTGTCTGTCTATCCGTCTGTCACAGCCGATTTGCTCCGAAACTACTCGACCGATTGAGTTGAAATTTGATGAATATATGTAAATTGGTGACCCAAAGATGAACACGTCAAGTAAAATAATCAATTTTAAACAGGGGCGCCACTTTCGGGAGGTAATTCAGAAAATAAAAAAAAACCTCTTTCATTTGATATGTCACACGACATATCAATTGAATAAGGTTGTTGTCAGCATCTCAGATATATATTTTTTATAATTTTTGCATAAACAAGTTTGAAGTTCTTTAAGAAATTGACCGTCCCCACCCTAACTCCGACACTACTAAACTTAACATTTTGAAAAAAATGTGGAAAATAGTTCTTTGCCTATAGATTACTGGAAAACCTATAAGAAGTTTGAGTATTCAAATTAAATCGAAAATTCCTAATAATATAACCCCCCCCTGCCGGTACCACCGTAACCGCTATATCCCTGCATCTTAAATCTGTAATATTTTCGAAAATATTTATTTAAATTACGGAACCCTCACCACGCGAGTCGAACTCGCACTTGTCCGGTTTTTTTTTTATCTAACCCTTTGTCCCAATCGTGGCAAAAATCATGTTCAGTGATAATTATGCCTATTGACAATTATTGTATGTTATAAGAAGTAGTTATAATAAAGCCAAATGCTTTTGTGATATTGTTAATTTTATTTATATTTTGATTACAGCTATCTTACAATGAGAACATAAATATTATCCAACTTAATATTAAAAATGATCAAAAAAATTACTATAAAACAGAAAGGAACATGTGCTATTGATAAATATTACTACCATAGTTATCGAACTCAGACTCGGAAATTGAATTGAAAACCAATAAGAACAAAAATCGTAATCTGTGATAATTGTATTGACAATTATTGTTATGTTATAAGAAGTAGGTAGTTATAATAAGCCAAATGCATTTGTGATATTGTTGATTGTATTTTGTACTTTTGTTTACATTTTTATGCTTAGATAATGACAAGGCACATTATTTTCTGATATTGTTGATTCTATTTTATATTATTTATTACATCTTTTGAAATAAATATGTATCTAAAATCATGATATAATAAGATTTTGTTTTACGTTAAAGTCCAACCATAAAATGTTAAACGTTTTTAAAAAAGATTTTTGTAGTTGACTGTACACAATCCCCTCACAATTTGATAGTCGGGCGAGTTGACGACAGAAATATTATTAAAATTTAAAAGGTGGGCACCTTTTAAATTTTAATAATATTTCTCGATAGTCGCCCAATCAGGCCAGTTTTTGTCGGGCGAGATGACGAATAACCCAGACTTTGGCTTTAGTCTCACCATACGTTTTTTGGTATTAATTTTTAGGGACTTTTATACGTTTTAACCAAGGAATAATTTTAATATGTCTATGAAACTAGACCTTTGTTAATATATTAATATAATTTTAAGCAATGATGACAGATGCTTCAATAATTCAAGTGCTGGTTGTATACGTGGCACATAAATTACTCGTATCGTGACGTCATATCGACTCGACGTGCTCTTGCCAGACTCGAACTCGACGGCCGCGCATCCCGTTTTCAATTATGCACTCGATAGAGTCGTAATGTAATAGGTTGGGGAAAAAGTCTTTTCGCATTATAGTATGTATGAACTTGTAATAAAATCTCTTTAACTTTTTCCCCAACCTAAGGTTGGGGAAATCGTCTCTTCGCGTTTTTAAGATAATTCAAAACATTTTTTAATATAGTTTATTTAAATTTAACTAAAGTATGTATGTACCATTTTGTTCGATAACCTTTTGCCATCTTGTAGGTAGGGACATGATCCCATTGCTATAAAAATTTTGGGACTTCTCATCAAAATACCGCGACAAGTGGATTTGGCAGTCCTCTCGTGATGTTAACCTAACATTGCATAAAGAATTCTGAAGAGACCGAAACAGGTGGAAATCTGAAAGTGCAACGTCAGGACTATACGGCGGATGCATTAACACCTCCCAGCCAAACTCTCTTAATTTTTGCTGAGTGGCTATAGATGTGTGAGGTCTAGCGTTATCATGATGAAACACCACACCCCTTCTGTTGATCAATTCCGGCCGCTTTCTCTCAACTTCTTGCTTTAATCTCATCAGTTGTTCGCAGTAGAGTTCAGAATCGATAGTCCTGCCTGGTGGTAATAGCTCATAATTAATAATGCCCTTCCAATCCCACCACACACACAACATCACCTTATTGCGAGTTAACCCTGGTTTCGCCACAGTCTGTGAAGCCTGACCGGCCTTTGACCACGACCCTTTTCCTTTGAACACACATTTGCCTAATTTGAATTTGGAATTCAAATTATGTTCTTTAAAATTTTAACTTTCAATGATACCAAAACCAGCCAAAAACAAATACTACAGCCAAAGAGATTTTATTTAAGTTCATACATACTATAATGCGAAAAGACTTTTTCCCCAATATTATTTAAGCCTTAATTGTACAGAAAATGGGAAACCTTACCTTAAAAATGTTATCTATAAAATCTCACCATTCTATTGATCAAATATCTCTCACGACACTCGCGACCATCACTCTCCCTTATTAAATCTAATAAGTTACCAATAACAAATACAATAAATACCAACTAAAAATCAGACCAGAGGGCTAACCAATTTTTAGGTCAAAGAATCGGCATTGCCATCCAACGAGGCAATGCTACCAGCCTTCTGGGTACCATAACACAGGAAGGCAGTGATGCGGAATTTTTAGACGCATGTTGATTATAGTTTAGTTTTAACTTTATATTACTAAAAAGTCAAAATAGGGATCGTTTTCCAAACGAAACCGAGTTTATTTTAGAACGAGAATAATTGGTAATTTCACTCCCCACAATAAGTGTGACATTTCTGTCGCGGCGCATAAAACGGTAATTGCTAACGGCTCCCCAGGGAACGTAATTTACAGTGAATCTTGGTGACAAAAAAGTTTCTGAGAACTAATTCACACCGACTTATTGAAATAGCATGCTACTGTTAGAGGTCAGGGTGCAATATTTCAAATGTCAATACTTCGTCTGTGATGTCCGACATAGTCCGACATATTACGTCTGATGCTATTGTTATAATTATTGTTTACACCCGCAGATGAGAGAGGTTAAATCTATCTAATGGTATGTGTTATTGCGTTCCAAAAAATCTTGAGCCTAATGTAGCGTAAAATAAAAGACGACTAATATTAAGTTTCAAAAGTGACGAAGAATCAGCTTTGAATTGCATAGTTTTATTTTTGGTCACCTGTTAACCAAAAATGTTCAGTCACAAAAGTCCAAAAATTTTCAGTAACGAACGATTGTTAAGACGACTGTGTATCCATGCCATGACCATCAATCAAATTTTGCTCGCTACCAATAACGTTATTTCAATTTTACCTGCTTATGTCAGAGTACAAAACTACCAAACTTAATAACATCAATATACTTGTAATAATATCCCACTTTTAAATTTAATTTTACTATCGCCTCTTTTGGAGGAAATTTCTACCTTAACTAATTAAAATACCGTCATTACTTAGTTGCACTAATCAACTGCGACCATGAAACAGAGCGGAATGGTCGTAACTGCATACGACGACACGACCCATTTCTGGGAAGACAAATGACACAAATCTGTGACAGTAGTGGAAAAACGCGGCAATTAAATATCTATACTAAGTTACAATTTTTTGTGTGCGAGTTGTTTATTTGGAGCGTTTTTTATTGACACATTTTGTTCATTGACTCAAAATATTTGGGCGAAACATCAAAGATTTGAGATACAAAAATTCGTTCAAGAGGACTATTGCGTGATTTTGATTTTTTTTTTATATAATGGATGTGGTAAACACGCATGCAGTTCACATTGATGTTAAGTGATGACTGCAGCCTTTAGACACCCACACAAAGACCAAGGTCAAAATGTAGATGCGTTACCACTCCTGAGGCCTAAGGTGTTATGCTTCTGTGCCGGAAATTACAGGGCCGTTCATTACCACCTGACCGGAACATGCGAAAATCTGTTTTTCCAGGTCACCTATTTGTATTCTTCGCTTATTTTTATAACGAATAATAAAACCAATTATCTTAATATTTCATGTATAGTACCTATTAAGTTTAAATTGGAAACATAAATTTGACCTCAAAAAACAACAGGAATATATAAATGTACAGTTCGCGATCATAAACACACATTACGACTTTGAATATGTATATCGTTACATCCTCAGAATGAGCACCAAATGGCAATTTATACCCAACCCTGGTATGCAATGCAATCGAATACTTTTTCTCATTAACCTTAAGACTTGCAGGCAAATCGACACGAATAAATGTGGTAGCGAAGTCTGCATTAAACCTCACGAAATTTATTACCCTGGAACCGGTCGCTGTACAAACTGTAAAAACCGAGGGTCGAGCTTGCAATAAAGTAATATCAAAATACAACACATTCTGTTGCAACACCATATAATGTTACCTTCGTTAGCGGTATAATTCCTAATACGAAAATATTAATCGAGCGTCAGTAATCAAAGTCGCACCATAACGTCGCTTAGATAACCGTTGTCAATTAATTATGAAGGCAAAACGCTGTGTAACATAATCAGTTATTTATCAATGCTGTGACAGAGCAAGTCGTTTGTCACCGGTTTCGCCCACGGGACCACATCTTAGACATTCGTCACATTGATGGCAACGACAAAACCAAACTTTGAACTGTAACTCTCTGTTTTAAGACATGCATTCGATTGGCAACTTACAATTAGTTAAAGCGATGACAGTCGAGATCACCTTATCTGATTCCGTCTCCCCGGGACTTATTTTAAAGTCCGTCTAAAACTAAAGTTATCGCGTCGTTCAATCTGTCGCCGATTTGTAATATAAGATCGTGGATACGTTTAATTATTAAACATAAAATTCATCAGATAAAATCGCAATTAATAAGCAACAGATTCATCTGCAGTGGAATGTTTTTCGGTGGGACGCGGCGGAGTAATGAAAGCTTTGATTTACATATGTGGTTAATAAAAACCGAATCAATGGTTGTCGTCTTATGCGACCAAGAGAATGCAATGTCGGGTCCCACAATCGAACCGGCGGCTAAAGAGAAGAAACCAAACAACAGCTTTTTGAGTCCCATTCAAATTAGCTTAATGTGTGGAGTACAAAGAGTCCCGATAAGTGGGGACGGGAAGCTCGTTCCGCTTTTCGAGTGCAATCGAATTTCAAACTGAGTCTTTCCAATTTGTATGTTTCGTTGGATGAATTTGAAAAATCCAAGTTCTAAGCTGTGGATTGTTGGATCGATTTTAAATTCGTATTTAGAATGTATACGACTGCGAATATCTTGCTTTCGATATCGAGATGGGACTCGTGATGGAAATACGAAGGGCACAAGTAATTTTATTTGGTTTTAAAACGCTTTTCTGAGTTCAGTGTTCCCTTGTAATGAAATATAAGATCTTTTAAGGAATATAAATTTCACGGAATGTTCAGGGAAAAATCTTTATATTTCTAAATAATTATAAATCTACGATGAAGCTGTTTTTAATTGATGAAAAAAAGTTACTTTTAAGACTTGTTTAATATAATTTAATCATCGTGTCTAACAATAGGATTGAAAATTTACATAATAGGTATATCAGGAAATAGAGGTAGAAGTTGAAATTCAATAACTTTACTGAGTAATTAACAATTCTAACATATGAACTGAAACTTCGAGATATTCAATTAATATGTTTATTATTTTATGCGTCTAAGTTGGTCACCGTGGATAAATGTTTTAGTACAATAGTTAACGAGGTGGAACTCTGTTACTGAAATTAGAAAAGACGTGATAATATTGTAAGAATAGTAATTTAAGGAAATGGGACGTTCTGCCAATATCGTATTGCAATCGGCGTCTTATCAAACAGAAAACATTTATAATATTTATTGTAAGCAAAGCATCATTCCTTAGTTTTCAGATACCTCCTAGGTTAACCATAGTTTTGCAAAATATCTTTCAGTCCGTCGTCTATTCTTGCCAACTTATTCAAAGTGATCGCTGCGCGATCGTGAAATTCTCTACCCCCGGGAAGTCTTCAAGCTACATAAGCCGATAAAAATATCCATATGTAAATTATCTTTTCCCAAAACTTTTGTACCTACCATATTTATTGAGCACTTAGAACAAAGTTATTTATTTTTGAGGCACTTTCAAAATTTTAAAAGGCAATATTCAAATTATATAACGTCTCAATTTATTTATGTTTTCAAGTCTGTAAGTACATAATAATAATATTAGTCAGTTTCATATTTTAAATTTTGTAAGTTTGGCCACAGATAAATATTTGCAATAACAACATAGTTATGACTTTAATTCTCCATTCAATTTCCCATTCTATTCCACAATTGTAATTCTGAAACCTCCAATAAATCACAAGCAATAGTATCCTTAAACAAAGTTACAATCATATTTCCGTAACATTTCTGAAGTCAGCGGGTTCAATAGTGTCAATTCTGATATTCTCTTTCATCGTATTTTTTGTACGAAAAAAAGGGTTCTCTCAAGTTCCGGTGCAGACAGTGGCAGTCTCGGGAGTGACAAATCTGTAAATAGACAACAGATGTAGGTATCGTTTGCGACCATTCGTCGTCGCACAACACGCGCGCTCATCCGTTGACAGATTGGAAGTTTTAAATTTAGAAATGTTTTATTTGGATTTCCGAATGAAATATCGACTGTCGAATGTTCTTACGTTTTTGCTGGGGTGTACAAATTAGCTGCAGTTGAAATATAGATTTATTTTTATGATTCCTTTGATTGATGTGCGACTTTTATTTTGTCGCAGTTTACAGGGATAACGGTATGTTCATTTGTTGTTTCTATGATGTGTTGTTGAAATTAATCAGGATGAAGATCCTGATTAATTTCAATCCTGATTTAGGATCGTGAATTATTTATGACCTTGCTCTCTGCTGATTTTTTTTATAGTTCAATGCTGCTAATAAAATGCTGCAGGTTTTCCTAAAAAATTTATCAATGACACAATTTATCTGAAATTCAAGCAAGAACACGAGAAAAACATGCTTGAAATAAATTTGTATAATAATAACATCAGGAACGAAATTCACGACTTACCATTTATGATAACTCAACTGAAAATGGGTAACATCGTCATCTTCCCACGTGCTCTATTCAATGGTTTTGTTTATGCATCGTGTATCACCAAGCCTACTCAATGTTACAATAACTTGTATCAAAGTTACGTGCGTAACATATAAATTGGCTTAACTGAAGTCGAACATTCTACGTAATGATGAATGAGTCTTTGTTGGTTGGCTGTTTCTGTTGAGGGATTTCGGAATATAATAAGATTGTCTATAAGATAACGTATCGCATATTTTCTACAATTTGGATTGCATAGAATTGCTGAAAGTTTATTTTATATTATCAATCCACCCGGCTTAACACGGGTGCAAGTAACGAAAGTTTTCAAAATATATATTATTTTCTCACATTTCTACAATAGTTTTCATTGTATGTTCCATTTCGGTTAGTCGCAGCTTTAACCTTTCTCGATAAATTGACTATGATTCACAAAAATGTTTTTTTTTCTGGTTGAATCTCTGCAACTTTTTTGGTTGAAGTTACGCTTTTATTAGCTGTAGCTATTGCCCACCTTGATAAATGCACTGTCAAACACAATACTTAAGAAATAAAACTATTTTTACGGATTTATCTCGCGTATATTAAACTAAAATGAAAAAATAGTTTTATTTCTATGAGTGTAGCTCGCGAAAACCTAAGAACATATCACAATACTTAAGGTTTTTTCTGTTCTTAAGTCAGAAAATGCGAACCAGTTGTTCCAAGGGTTCGCGCCCTTCGCCAAACTTTTTTATAACATTGGTATAGATTCCGACAATAATACCTAACTGTGAAGGAGAAGGTAGCAAATAATCACATAATGTGTTGGCTTGAATCATTAATAATATAAATGTAGGTATAAATCATTTTAAGGCAAATTCAAATGATAGTCATTTAAAAAAAATAAAACTTGATAATATAAGAATTCTGGAAATGTCATTTTTTATATTACAATTAACGAATGAAACTTATTTCCAATTAATATTAAATTCGACATAGTTATCGATATACTTTTGAGATATGAAGATTACAAAGTATGATGTTAAAAAAAATCAAAAGTGACCACTCAAGTTGCCATGCGATGCGTATTACTCTTAAATATAAGTATAATATTTGATCGTTCTTGACGACGAACGGCTTTGTAAAAGTAATTCGTCATTGTCAATCCTTTCGCTTGCTCAATTAAACAGATGACTGGCACTTGAAGGTTCGAAAAAAATATGTGTAGTTTTTTAGGGTGCCATAAATGAAATTAAAACAAATACCTTACAAAATAACGAAATGTTGTCTGTTTGAGTGTATTCAAAAATATTTTAACAATCTAACAATAATTTACATATAGGTTCTATATTGTAGTAAGTCAGAAATGTTACATTTAAAAAGTAAATAGTTCATTCCGTTAACATTTCATAAGTACCTCAGGAAATGTCCTAAAGTTACTGACTGAATTAATTTACAGAAGCATGAAATGGAAAATCAAGTTTAGTGACGGCTTTGTATTTCTTACTTCGTCTGAAATAATAATCTTCTTTCATTTTGTCGAGCTGGATATACTATACATTATTGAATAGTAATCAGGTCATAATGCGGTAGGTATATACTAAGGAATAAAAAAAATGGAAAATAATTTTAATATCTTTGAAATAATAATTTTTTATTCAAATGAGTTAAAAAATAGATCAATGGCGAGAAAAGAATCAATATCTCTTTTTATTACGATAATCATATCGGGACATATGATATGAGATGGGACATTTCATTTTATTACCGTGAGAATGCTCCAGACACTCGTCGTCTGTAGCATCAAAACTCAATATCCGTACGATACAGTTGTTCTTACATTTCCTCTGAAACTATATATGCTATGATTGTCCTTATATTTTTTTAGATGTTCAAATATTAAATTGAGAAGTTTATGACATCGTAACTGTTATTTCATTGGCTATTGTTCGAGTTACTCTACTAATTGGTTCATATTTCTGTAATAAAATGCTCAAGAAGTACGTAATTTCAGAGAATTGGCAATATGAGCCACACCTTATACAACACGTTCTTGCTATCTACTACTTACATACTAAAGATAGGTTTTGTTGACTTATTATAATAATACACAGGCAACATTTTATTTTTGTATTGATATTAAAAGTCTGAAGTTTAATGCGGCAAGACACGAGTGACCGCGGGCGAGTCCGCCGACTAATGATCATCAATTGAAATTAAATCACATTTTTCTCCATTTTTGAACAAATACAGAACCTATATTAAATTAAATATAAGCTGAAAATTAATGATCATCATGATATTGTGTTAAGTAAGCATCACAGGAAGTAGTTCGTTAGGTTAATCAAAGACAAGGTGAATAGTGTGTATCCAAAATTAGTGGAATTCTCGCTATGAGTCGATGATCTTGGTGTTTCATATTCAGTAGGTACACTGAAGAGTAGACAGATGAATTTGGTGAAACGTTGCTATAAGTATATGTAAAATATCAGTAGTGATACCGAAATAGACAAAATCTTACCTTATAGTGCTCGAGACATTGGAAGCTGAAAAGCAAATGATACGTCGAATTGATATTAATTTTTTTTTTCTTATATGTACTGAATTTGTTGTTTGGAATGGATTTACATCATTCCCGACAGCTTTCAGTGATTTTAATAATGTCTTATTTTAAAATAATTTATACACTTTTATATTTCATAAAGTGTGTCAAGACCAGGATCTCTGGTGCTCTACACTTTTTATCTACTCCGTCATAAAATAACAATATTCGCGAGATGAATCCATAAAAATAGTTTTATTTGAATGAGTAAAGCTCGCAAAAAACTTTCTAAGGTTTTCGCATCAAAATATCAACATTTCGTGGGGTCTGTGAGACTACCAATTTGCTGTATGTCGTGATCGTTGTGTCTCCGGACCGGAATGAAGAATTGTCGTTTCGGGAGATAGTGTCGCACATAAATTCTATTCCAGCGGTAGCGCACTAAATTGTCTCTGCGGTCGAATGAGAAGCTGGTTATTGAAGAAGATGAATGATGGAACGTATTTATAAGCTTCCTTGCTGCTTTGGATTTTTACCTCAGACTTGGAATTAAATTAATTATGAATTCGAGTGCTAGTTACAAATATGAATTAAGTAAATATTATTTGGGAATTAAAATTTAACTGTTTAACACGATTATTATCATTAAAACAATACATTATAAGACATAATTTTAATCTTAAAGTGGCTAATAAGCATACAGTTTACATTGATGGTAAGCAACACTGTAGCCTGTAAACATCTAAACCAGAGATTTCAATGTACATGCGTTGCCACTCCAAAGGCCTAAGGTCTATGCTATTACCACCCGACTGAAACACGATAGTGTTGAACATGAACACTACCATTTAACGGCAAGAAGATTAGGTAATGCGGTGGTTCTTACGCCTGTGCCTGCGAGCTCCATCACTAAAGTTCTACCACCAGTAAATCCTCATTGTACAAAATGCAGGTCAGTTTCAATACGGTTTATGATTGGCAATCGTGTCTTTAGATTTACTTCTTAATTTAACACTAGTTTTTGTTCGCAAATTTGTAAATGAATGAGTCCCGTGCCTAGAGTATGTATTTTCTGGAAATCTTCTCTAGTATTCCGCTACTCTTTCCAAGGAACTTTCGTGCTAAAAAATACATATTTTCGCGTCTGTTTCGAGCCCTGTACCGTTTTTGCTGATGTCCTTGAGAGTCAACATTCACTAACCATCAATACAGACTGCATTCCGTTTCACCTTTAAAAACAACTAGTAGGTACACGAGGAACGAGCTACCATAATAATAGTTTATTGTACTCAACAAACTGCAGCGCTATTGCTTTTTACCGCAGCTTATAAAAACACGACGACATAAGTGTAAAAGCCACAATAATAGATTACATGAATGGGAAACGCGTTGACTTAGCAAAATAAGGAGGTAGGTAGTTCGATCGAAAATATTTTTTTTACTTTTACGTTAACCAGGATTGCCTAGTAGTCAACATTTTCTGAGAAGAAAGATTTTGGATGGGAATTTCACCTTATCACTCTGACTATTCTGATCCTCGGCTTGGGCAGTTGTGTAAGCTCTTTGCACTCGCCAGTTGCAGGGTGAAGTAGACCAGAGCCATCTTTAGATGAGTCGCCGAATTTGAATGATCTATTTAAAAAAATCTTGATTAAATTGAAGCTGAAAGCTATCTTAATGATAATTTTACTTCCATAACTTCATTAAATGAATACACCTAATACGCTTAAACTAAGACCGCACCTTCTATAGGCTGCGATAAACTATGGCCAAATATACCTATTGCGTGTTTTTTGGGACGTTCTTAAACATCCTACCGAGGTAAGTAGGCGATGGATACGGTAATTATGTCAGTTCTTGTCAGTATACTAGGTGTACTATACTGCGTGATCTATTTGTGTGAGTAGAAAACTTTTATGTGTGTGTTCAAAAATAAATTCCCATGCTCGCAGACTGCCCTCTTAATAAATATGCATTTTGATACAAAAACAACACAAGATGGTAGGTATCTACTAATGACAACCCACTGCCTATTAGGTATTAGTGCAAAGATATAGAACTAGCGGACAACATTAAAATATACACTGCACTCAAACACACTCGAATGTCTTACAAAAACTAAGTTTGTCACACCCAACAAATAGCAGATCAAAATAAGTATAAAAGCCATTTAACAGAATACATGAATGGGAATTGCGTGGTCTAAGCAAAATAAGGGGGGCAGGTAATTCTGTCGCAAATAAATCCTTTTTGGGATGTCGCTTCGTCTGCGGCGAAGGCATGCGGTACGGTTTTATTGCACTTCGTTTTGTTGTACGTTATTTTGGATTTGCGATCTCTTTATAGTTCCAATTCAACAGCACTGTGATTCAATCGCTCGTGCGTGTTTCCATTCGTGTATTTTCAGTTTTTTTTTTATTTGAATGATTGCAGATGTATCGGTTTTTTTGCATGCATACGCTTGTTTTAAACTAGTGTTTAGTTATTCAACCGTGGGCGCCATTGTAAATGTTTCATTAACATTTTGCGTTTCGACAATACCTAACAATTTTGTTTAGAATTTAGGTTTAAATTAATGCATTGATAATTTTAGTTTTATTATAAAATCTATGATTCTAATGTCGTTAATCGATAATGTTGACATCACTAAAATTCCTAATCTATGTATCTCCAATTCATAAAGAATATTGTCATAATCTGATTACATAATAATATCAATGTTACTATAAGTTCAGGCGCTCAATACCTCAGGCAGTAATAAGGCATCTGCATCAAGGTCTTTAATTTTTATCTAACTTTCCATACTTACTATCTCAGTACTTACCAAGTTAAATGATAATTTTGGTCGATAATTATGATTGCAAGGTCCATGTTAGTATTATACCTCTTTGATGTTTAAGTCTCAGTCTTTAGATGTCGATTTTTTTGTACCTTTGACGATTGATCGACTTTTTCTTTTTAACGAGCCATCTGGTCCAGCGGTGTGTGACCACCGTTTGGACCGAGGCTCACGGGTTCGATCCCCGTACTGTGACAAATATTTGGATGGCCTGCAGCGAATTGTTTCGGTTTTGGGTATTTGTGTGAACAATGGCAACGGCGACACAGGAGTAGTTTAGTGCTGTTAGTGTACCTAAGCGTATTTTATTTTAGTTTTTATTTATTGCTATTGTTAGGGTCTTACCTCATTATGATGCCATGGCCACGTTGCCGGCTACGTAGCCAAGCAGTTAGTATGGTGTGTGTAGAGATGTTGCCGAGTTATTTCTATACTAGCTGCTTGGCTACGTAGCCGGCAATGTGGCCATGGCATCCTAATGAATTAGGGCCCTTACACTCAATTTAAAGAAAGTGACAATAATTGTTTTTCAAAAAATCAGCTTAAAAACTAATTAATACTGAATTCCACTACTAAAGAATCCAATCTCAGATATCAATACAAGTTAAATAGCACCGTATTATCCATTGTTTTCTTTGCTTTCATGTTTTGTTTCTGGCTGGCGCATGGCGGCGTGCATCGCTATTTTAGATTCGTGATCTCTTAATAGTATTCTCTACCGATGGCTACTGAATAAACTAGCTTCGCAAATACGAGTGGAATGACATTAAGTGCATCTTTGTGATTAGTTGTGCCAATAAAACTTAGGACTCAATTGCGGTTTAAACTTATCATGTGATAGATTTAAAATCACCGTCAGTTGTTTACTGCTTGACGGAAATTAAAATTTGAGATACTTGGGTAACGCATTAGGTACTTAAGATTTTCGTAAAGTTGTTTGATATTCAGAAAGTAAAGAAAAAACGCAAATAAAAATTTGACTTCGGGCAGGAATCGAACCCGCGACCTCATGATAACCAGTCCAGCCGCTTTACCACTAAGGGCTTGTGAGGCTTCGGTAAGCCTCACAAGCCCTTAGTAGTAGCTTAGAAGAAGTCAAATTTTTCTTTCCGTTTTTCTTTTTTTCTGAAGTTCACTCGCATGTGTTATTGCGAAAAATAAATAGTAGGTACAATTGTATAATAATGTCACACATAGACAAAAGTAAAACCATATTTTGGAGTCAAATGTAGATGTATATCTTATGCTTGGTGATTAACCTAAGATATAAAGTACTGCTAGGTGAGATCATAGAGTTTGACAACTACATAGGCACGTTATAAATTAAAAAATATATATATATCTTAATTAACATACATAGTCAACCATTAGGTAAATAAAGTTGATGTGTTTACGTATTTTAATAAACACGAAGTTAACATTTTTCTGGCAATTCGCAGCAGCATTACATTTAGGTACGAAAATTGAAAATTCTTTCGAAGTCCGACATTGCAAAGTAATTGCTTTCGAAATAATAATCAATCTTGTTTAAATAACTGTCAATCAAATCCCGAATTTTTCATTACTTGTCACATTGCCAAGCATTTTGTTTGATATAGGTTTATTACAGTGCCCGTGTATAGTGAACTAATAAATAAAAATATAGTAACAGTGCGAAAACACGGCTTTTCAGGTTGCCTCCAAAGCTTAATTATAAATGTTCTGGTAAAGTAGCCATCGGTTTCCTCGAATTACTGACTGTGACTCTGACTGACTGATTGATAATTGACCGTCTGACTCTTACTTTTACGCTGCTTATGACGAATACGAAATATCGTTTTACTTGACACTGGCAATATGCGTAATAGCGATGCCATTATATTAAAAAAAAAAGATTGCCAAGTTTATCAATTTATATGATTTAAACTAAATATTTCAATGCTGCTTGTGACATTTAGTACTTTATTCGACTCAGGGACTGGGAGTAGAGATTAAATCCCGAGGCTTCTGTCACTGCAAGATGGCGGTTAACGAACGTCATCTGAGCGGTGCCTTCATTTTGTGCTGGTTTAACTAAATGTTATTTTACTTGAATCACTGCAAATTTCTTTGATAGAATAAGGTTTGGAATTCTTATTTCAGTTTAATCTTATTTATGAGAGCTTCTACCACAGTATATAGATTACAATTATAAACTGTGCTTCTGCGTTCTATGTGTTTATTTATGTGCGTTAGAGTATCAAAATACATTCGATTATGAAATAGTTTTAAAGAGTAGATTGGTAATGACCTACGAAGGTAATTTTTGCTTATCCACTTGACTCAAAGCAAAGCACTTTGTCAAAGCAAAACCTATAAAATTAGGGTACCTATTTATGTTCTTCACACATTTTATTTATTTGGTAACTTTTTAATTACTTTTTACACCCATTTTATACAAAATGCAAGGTCACCAGTACATTGGAAACAAACAATTCAGATTGCTATTTATAAAATTTTCATTGCGGTCCGACTGCACCTACCTAGTTGATCGAATTAATACGCCCATAAATACCTCTGGAGCGTTGAACCCGTCTGTATACAATAGAAATAATGGTACACTGTCAAGCGGGGAGGCATCTTCACAAAGGCTTGGACTGTCACAGCCTGTCGTAGTTAACTAGCCTTAATAGTATGTAACCGGGTGATATTTTAGAATTTTGTGTTTTACTTCATGATAACTGACATTGTATGCTATTGAAGTGGAAGGAGTGCAGTATTTTAGTTTCCAGAATAATGGCCCTTTCATGTCGAGTCGGTCACTATGTAAAAGGTGTAAATTGATCAGAGTAAACATTGATTGACGTACTGTTTGTCTCTTTTGATAAAAGGTATTAAGTTTATAGTTCAATAAGTAGTTTAGTGAGTTGTTTATGTATGTATGTATCTTTACGCCAAGTTCTTTACGGGGTAGGCAGAGAGTGTGGCGCCAGATATCCCGGTCCTGTTGTTTATGTTTATTAAATTTGATATGATATAAGTCGTTAATGCTTATATACAGTTTCACGTACACCGCAGATTTTATTTTTGATATTTATTTGCCATTTTTTAATTTTAATGTTTCATTCCACGTTTTGATCAGGCGACTTATTGCCATCTCCGGGCACAGTACCAAACTCTGAGGATGGTACTAGATAACTTACAGAAATCCCAATAGCACCAGGGATAAAGGATAATCCAGCTTCATCTTTATAGTCAGTGGGAATCGATTCCAGGACCCCAGCGGCGCAGAAGTGGCCTGCTACCACTATACTAGGTACTAAGGTGGTTAAATTAATTTCGGATAGCTTCCGTCTAAAATATTCTTACCAAGTAACTTGGAACTGAAATCACAACTTATATTTTATCATTCATGCCGTTGACAATTTTCAATAACCAGTATACCGTATTCCAGTGCAAATTCACAATTATGTTCCCCAAATACACCAAACGGTACTATTATTGAACTTTCAGATCTATCCAATCTCAAATCAGATTAATGTCCGTGCCAACTACATACAACAACGCGTCGTGGACCAGTTTTATGACATACCCTTAATGGTAACTTGTCTGCATCTGTTTCTTGAAGAGCATAAATTACCGATTAAGTCAGTGTTTTATTGCTTATGATATTCATTTTGTGCATTAATCAAAGGGTAGCTATTATTCTGCGAAATTTCATTTCATCTTTATTCCTTGCTAGTTGCGTGAAATTAACATTTAGATTGTAATGTGTAGAATATTTTCAAGGTAGAAATTCTCAGCTCTTAAGAATTTCCGCCAAGTCTTTGAGCATGTTCATGAATATACATTGAAGTCTAGTTCGGATATGCAGTGTTCTTGCTGAAATTATCAAGTTCTTGACTTGTAACTAGTTACACGTTCACATTTAACTAACTTTTGATACATAAAGCTATACTATGTAGTATACATTCATATGTTGTTACAGTAGTACCTACATTTTAATCGCTAATAATTTCAATGTTACGATTTCAGATATCTTCTTTATTTCATTTATCATAATTTTGTAGATATTTTTGATAGTTTTATAAAGAATCACATATAAAGATCAATGCCGTAGTATCTATTGATATTCTTAGTAAAATAGATTGCTATCCTAAGTATTTATTTAATATACTTGTTGCTAAGTGGTAGTGTTCAGCGCTATCGTGTTTCGGTGAGGTGGTTGTAATGTACAGCCCTGTAATTTAAAGCACAGTGACATAACCTTAGGCCTTAGGAGTGGTAACGAATCTGCATTATGACCTTGGTCTTTGTATGGGTGTCCATAGGCTGCAGTCATCACTTAAGATCAATGTGAACTGCATGCTTGTTTGCCACTTCCATTACATAAAAAAAGTATGATAACAATCTTCATATACTGAGAATAAGGTAGTTAGACCTAATCGAATCATCTCTGAATGACAATCAACCAAAAAGTTTTGTATTTCATTAAATCAACAAGGTATTTGACAAAATATGGACATTACTGATCTAAAACAATATTATTCATGTTCACTCAGTTGAAAAAAAAAATATGTACTCAAATCTCATAGTTTATTAACGCAGGCAAATGAACCACACAAAACGAACTAGAAAACTTATTTACAAGCTATTACTGAACAGCCAACTACTGTAAGCAGATTAAAATGCATACCAAAAGTTTAAATTTATGTACCGGACGCGGTCTTCAATTAAACTTGTTATAATGAAACTCTGGAAAAACGGAGTAAATTGCCATGGAGGAGAGACGCAAATAATTCCCAAGTTTTGCAATTTATACTCATTTTAAAGTAGGCAAAGTTCGATGGCGCAGACGTTTCAAAGGGACCATCGTCCAAAATCGATTTATTTCGACACTTTAGACATTGAAAATTGTTTCCTATTAATTTTAAATAGACAACAAAGATACCGGCCAAGTGCGAGTCAAATTTTGCATTAGAGATCCGTATTTTTCTATGTCACCGTGTCAAAAACTTCGTAAAGATTCTTGTTTTCTTAAATAATTACATAACTTTTCTATGTTAATATTATTAAAAATCATCATTGAAACAGGCTTTCATGAAACAAGCTAAGGTGTTGTGTCTAAATTATTTCTTAATTCTTTCTAATTCATTTACTTTCATAATGTTTGGGTCACTGATTTCAACTCAATCAATCCAATAGTTTTGATGCAAATTGACTTTGACAGATGCACAGACAGAGAAACTCACAAATGATTGTTCAAGGCTACCGATTTTTTTTTTGAAGTACAGGGCCCTATCAATATTGATAACTTTTGTTTAATGTCACAGTTAAATTTATCATATTATTTTGTCTTGTTTTTCTTTTTTGTTTTTTTTTTGCCAAGGGAAAATGCCTTACGCATACCCACCCTTGGGGAGAGGGGTGGATTATGTGGGACTCCGGGAAAGGGATCCGTCTACCCACTAAAAACCAACCCCTGGGTGTTCCGACTCGTCCGCCATCACTGGCGGGGTCACGGGAACGCTATCGCACACATCCGCGACCCCACCGGCGGCTGCTCGTTGCCGAGCCCTCCTCGGAGCCTTTCGGCTCCAACCAACACTAGTGGCGTGCGGAACACCTGCACGCCAGCCAGCCCGGGACCTCTCCATTCGGGCGACGGACATCCCCTAGTCCGGCGCCCGAAGGTCCCTGCCCCGACCACTCACAACGCCACGCGTCCCAAGACACCCGGGTGGAGAAGTCCAGGGGCACACAGTCCGGCCCCGGGGGAGCGGGAGTGTCAGAGATGAACTGACCTTCAACCACCCCCCCCGCGGCCCCACCACGTCCCTATCTGATGGCAGGACCACCGTTAGGCGGCTGGGGATAGGGTGCAGGGCCAACGACCTACCCGTACACCTCTTCCCCAGCCGTCTCCTCACCACAGCAGCGAGTGGCGGGCAGAGCCACGCCAAACGCCGCTCCCTCTCTGGGTTCCTCTTGACTTCTCCGGTGTGAGGCCAACCACCGGGTACTGAGCCCCCCCGCCACGACAAGGCGGAAACCCTCGGGGGGGATCTAAAGGTTACCAGGTTATCTAGTTTGCGTAATATGTGTTACTTTATTTAGGTATGACATGGTTTTACAACATTTACATATCTATCTATATCCATAAATTTCAGTAACTCGTTCGGATTCCCCGAATCGTTTCATGTTTCACAGTCCAGTATTTCAGTTATTCAGTTTATTGTATTTTGTAGACTATCGTACGTAAATATTTTTGTAAAAGTATCTTAAATCTGATTTTTATTTGTACCTAATACTTTACAAATGTTTTTCCTAAATATTACGGCAGTCGTTGGCAAACCCTCGAATTCTCGCTTTCCTATGCTCTTAACAAGTGCCTGTGGTCTAAATATACAATTTAAATTCAAGAGCAGTCACCATGCCTTTTGCCGACCATCATGGGCCATTTATTGTCCTCTTTTATAGCGATACTTTGACTTAGTTTCACGAAAACAAATAATTTAAATAAACCATTTCGTGACAGCTTTACAACTTCATTTTATAGTGCTATTGAAGTCAATGGCTTTTGTTTGTTCATCTTCATCTTATTTTATTATATCATTATTACTGCCCTTGTTCAGACATTTGAATTTAATACCCTATAACGAAAACGCCTCTTTGTAATCGACAACGTTGATAATGTTATATTCATTTGCGATAAAATAAAGTAAATCTCTGCTATCAAGCACGAATAATTGACTGATCAACATTGCTCATCCTTTTACTTTGATCCCAAAACTTTAATTAACTTTACTGTACTATCAATAGAAACAAATTAATGACAAGACTTGGGTAACTCGAAGCGAGTGACAAGGCATTTCCACTTCGGTATTGTGCGTGCAACATAATCCTTTCAATCGAACAAGAACTCACTGGAGCAGGAACCGAGTCATTGAAAGATAGCGGTAATGAATTTCTTTCATTGAGTATTCACAAAGCAACGTCATCTCTCAGATGTGAACTACGATTTGCAAGGAAAAAATAAACAAACTGACGCCGCATCGAATTGCGTGGAGTGAGTGCGAAGCGAAACCCACAAGCACTTTCTCATGCAAAAGTCGAATGGTTACTTGAATTCTTAGCAGAATCACTTGTCGGTTTTACGAGCGTAGAGCGATTTAATCCACTTAAAACGCAGAGCACAAACTCGAAGCCGACAAAGCTCTCAGCCGCTCTCATTTAAAAATGGAAATAAACCCCCGGCCATCTTTGACTCGCGCGACCGCTGGTTGAATTTTAAGTGCGCTTCTCCGCTGCCCGATGCTTGCGGATTTGACGAATTGCCACTATGAATGAAAAGCGATTACTCTAAGATAAAATTAGCCTTAATTATTTTTTTTTTATGAAACTTGCTGATGGTTTATCGAGTAGTATAAAATTATCCTGACATCAAACTAAACAGTCCGTTTTAGTGTAAATTATTGAATACTCAATGAGTCGTGACTTAACGTACATTTACGATTGTAAATTGAGTTTAACGGTTCATTAAATGATTCTGAGTACATAAAGCAGTAAAATTTAAAATCAAGGAGTCACGAGATCTCAAAGAAAGCTGAAGATTTATATGAGCCCCAAAATTGGCTGTTAAATGAAATGAATAAGAATTAATTCAAATAAACACAGAGTTGTATAGAGTTTTCTCGCGAAGTGGCATCGTGTTTATCCAGAGCCAGTGGGAATTATTCGGCAGTCCACGTCTTTGATTCTCAAGTCTTAATGAAAGAGTTCGTTTACGGTGGAGATTATTTGGCCTTTGTTTATTTTGTTTTGGCGCTCGGCGGTCGACTTAACTCTCACCGTTATTAACTTTGATTTGGCAATGTCGTTGAATCCTTTCCCCTTTTGGGCTTAAGTATTTTAATTATGTCTATATATGTATTTTAATGTATGTATTATGTTTTCATTATGTATGTAGGTAAGTTAATTTAAGTTAAACAAAACGTTATTTTAGTAGCTAGTATGTTTTTTATTTTTATGTACTATGCCTAATTCTACTGTACGTGTGTATGTCACTGAAATTCTCCTAAGCGGCTGGACCGGTCTGAATGAAGTTTTTGTATGCGTTTGAGTGGCGCCTTGGATGGTTTATATTCACGAATCATCTTTGCAGATGGCGCTACAGTTGGTATCTAGGTATCATGCACGACAACATCTGTCGGTTCCACTAGTAGATATATAAAATATGAAAATATACGACAGTAATCGAGAAGAATAATCTTGAGGCACAATTTCATAAAAGGTTAGGTTAGGTTATACATCTAATGATGTACAAACATAAATAAGTAAAATTAGTTTCATGCAATTTGTTTTATGAGAATGAATTTTAAATTAGGATGAATGTTTTTAAATTGTACTTGAAACCAATCTTACTAATTTGTGTTTGTACGTTCTTATATGTATAACCTAATCTAACCTAACACCTGTCATACATTATTATCATTATTTATTTATACCACGAATAATGATAATAATGGAACGAATTGCGAATATTAGCTTACACCAAATGTTACATACAGTGGGACATTAGTAAAGGAATTAACATGTGTGTATATTATGGACCACTTGGCATAGCAATACTCAGTACTTGCTAACTGTAACATATTGTAATGACAATATTACATTCGTTAGGGTTGGTGTGGTATCATAAACTCATAAGTTTCTTAAGTATAAATTGTAGAATATCATAGGAATTACATAGGAAGTATATATTGGTCAACGACAGAAATTATAGGTACATATCGATGGCAAGGAATAATAATACTCTTGTTTGTAAGAAGTTCAGAAATCGCTTGTGAATTACTTAAAGCGAATAGCTACAGGATGGTGACTTTTAAATTACTACTACCAAATAAGCAGTAGATGCTGATAAAATGAGTAAGTCGTGATGAATATTTTTGGTCAGTAATTTACAAATATTAATTTAAGAATCTATCTATTATACAAAAGTTTTCTGTAAGTACGAGTACATCTGAACAGAAAGCGAATCGATGTGAAAAATACCTACATAAAAAACACATTCTTTCTTGAGATTCTCATTATCCAAATTAGTTGTTTTAGCAACCCTATCTTTGGATATTCCTCAGTTAGTACTCATCAATTGTCCGGAGATTGTTTAGATAGGTACTGTTATATGGATTAAGATGTCTGATTTCGGAACATTGCACTTTTAGAAGTACGATGCTATTTTTAGTAAAATCGTTTGATTACTTCAGTTACTTTATTTGGGATTTCCACTTATATGTTTTATATATATTTTTTTCCAATAATGGATTTTCTAATGCTCGAATTAATTAAATGTTGTTGTATTTGTTCCTGATATAGATTGCGTTTTAAAACTGAGTACTACGTAAACGAATGGCTATAAAATTTATTTAGCTAATAAAGTAGTTTTTACGACATACATAGCTTCATGTACGTCCCTGAAGAAGTGGGATACATCTACGATTTTTCATTCATACAAAAAATCATATAAAAATAATGATATTCCCGATTGAAAACCGAATCCGAGACTAGCAGTGCAGGGAGCTCCTGTCACCAATGTCCCCTTATCAGGATTCAATTGAAACGTGTTCATCAAGTAAAATTGCTGAAGAACAGTCTGAACATATATTACCTAACGAAGATCATAATGTAGAACAAAGTTTCAATCAAACATCGCGACAGAAAAAAACAAAAAATAAAAAAAGGAATAAACAACAGACTGAGAATTTAATTAATAAAGGTGAAGACAGTGAATTTTCATGTGCAGAGAGTTCAGGTAAAAATCAAAATGAAAATGGAGAAAATGCGTCAAATAGCTTTTTAAAAAATAAATTTGATCATAAAATGATTTTAATTAAATTGGAATTAAAAAAAAAAAAAAAAAAGGATTCAATTGCACGGCTGATATAATAAATTGTAGAAACACAAAAACTGGTGTATTATAATGGCTTTTTCAATTCTAGAATAATTTTACAGGCTGTTAACTCTATTATTTTATTTTGATACTCTTTACAGCTTTTAAAATTCTTTATTATTTGTCCTCAAACAATTATAATGAAAAATCCTGAAAATACTTTTTTGACTTATTTTGCAAAATCCTATCTCAACCCTGTTATTGTTAAGTCTTGGCGATTTTAATTGCCCCTCTTAATTCCTTCTTTTTAAGGGGTTGAACGGATATTGCGTGGAAAGAAATTAGGCGACTAGGTATCAGATAATTACTGCTTTACCCTTACTTTTTAAGGTCCGGCGGAAATAACTGCTTTAATTTGAATTTAATTGTATTAATCAATGTTTTATTACTTGCGTGCTCTTGTTCAGGATTAATTAGTTCGGTTTTATTTGAATGTAGAATTTGAGACTTTTCATTTATGTACATTTATTTACAATGTACATGTTCATATAGGTATGAATACATTTTTTACTGGTGGTAGAGGTCCGGTGACGGAGCTTGCGGGCGTAGGCACCACCGTATTTTAGAGTTCAGTACTATCGTGTTCCTGTCAGGTGGTAATGCACGGCCCTGAGGCAGCAATTTCCGGCACAGAGGCCTCAGGAGTGGTAACGCGTCTGCATTTTGACCTTGGTCTTTGGTCTTTTATGGGTGTCTATAGGCTGCAGTCATCACTTAACATCAATGTGAACTGCATGCTTGTTTGCCACTTCAATTACATAAAAAACGTACAAGAATATCGCTTAATTTAGACTCTTTTTACAGATATCAAATCAAACAAAATCTTATAATATTATTTTTTTTGTTCACAGGATGGCGATCGGGGTTATCTAGAAGGTCTAGCATCTCGATATGCAGATCTGTTCTCTACGCACTACGGGGACGTGTTGGACCACCTTGAAGAGCTGAGGCGGCACGAATGGGATGAGATGTCACCCAGGATGAGGGTGCTGGGAGGTCCTGGCACCCCGCAAACCCCACCGTCGGCGAGTCCTGGATCCCTGGCGTTGAACAACTTGACAACGTCGCATTCGCAACCAATTTATGTGCCTGGAAAATATTCGGTAAGTTAATGTAAGATAACATAAGATAATTTTATTTCAATTTATTTAAGAATATTACTAAAAGTTGCTAGTTTCATACAAAAATGAAAACAAAAAGCATCAATTTGTTACAAATAAGCACAATCGGAATAATAAAATAGATATAATAATGGCAACCCATTATAGGTAAGTCCCACTGCTGGGCACGAGTCTCTCCCCTTTTTGGGGGGAGGCCTAGAGCTTACTCCACCACGCTGCTCCAATGCGAATTGGTGGAGGTGGGTGGGTTAGTGGCCAACCCGTTGTCGGATGTTTTCAAACCGTTTATAAGGCAAGACAAGGTTTAACGATTGCTATCTGTCGATAGCAACGGGGACCGACGTCTTAACGTGCCCTCCAAAGCACGGAAACGCGCATTTAATTTGCCACTAGCGGTCACCCATCACACTACCCAACCGCGCCCCGAGTAGATCGCCTATGATCTACACCAGCCGCGGGGCCATACGAGCTTCAAAATATATATCTATATATATATAAAAATGCAACCCGTTTTCTTTGGTCACGGCATCACGCGTGAATGGCTGGACCGATTTGGCTGATATTGGTTTTGAATGATTTTTGAAAGTCCAGGGAATGTATAAAAGATAAGAAAATATGAAGAAATTGAAGGGAAATAGTAAAAACCACCATTTCATTTTCCCATACAAATAGTCCGTATCTATCAAACCTTTGACACATATCATATTTTCATTCTGAGGCAATACAAAGTTTGCCGGGTCAGCTAGTACATAATAGATTTTCAAAAGGCATGACCGCTTTACCTAATCTACATTGCCGCTAAATGATAGTGTTCAGCACTATCGCAGGTATTAAGAGTGTAGGCCTTAAGAGTGGCTTAAAATCTCTAGTGTCATGCAAATTTAGATAGGCCATTGTCAACATTTACATTAAACTAGAAATGTATCTACGAGTTTGTATTATGTATCAATAATACAACCTGTTTTATGTTTATTTGGCACTTCCTGACTTAAAAAAAAGATAATGTAGGACACATTATCTTTTTTTTCTAGTCTCATCTTTTACTTCTAATAAAACGAGAAGAAAGTTAATTTCTTGTTATAATTGGTAGATACTTAATGGGTATAATTATTTTTCTAAATATATGTATGTTTCAAAGTATTAGACTCTCAAGTAGTGGAGCTGAAGAGCGTAGACATCATTACATTATTTAATTCAGGTACTTATAATAAAGTTTATTCTGTGTAGGTGGTGCCCTACACATGATAACTTTGAAGATTCTGCATTAAAACAAAAAAAAACGTCCTAATCAAAATGTCATACCTAATCAAGATCTCTAATTCGATGTGTCATAACATAAATAGTTGGCTAATATTTTCTTAAAGACTGGCCCATTCTACATAAATTACTTACATTACATCTGAATTTTTTGTGATTGATATGCAGATTTGTATCAAATTTCAACAGAATTTGAGAAACAGGCCCCATTTTGTAAAATATCTGTAGTAATCTAAACACACACACGAGTGATCTTAAAAGTACCTCAAATCGAATAAAAATCAATAACCATTGGCACAAATCATTCTAACAACATTGCAAAAGTAATTATTGACAATTTATGTTCTCTCATTCCTCGATGCAAAATTTTCTCACTGGTCACTATCTCAACAAAATATATCGTCATTAATACAAAGATAAGGAGTAGTAAACAGGATATTTATGGGGTTCCACTCTATATAGATCCAGAATTATTGACTATACAAACTAATGGCTTCTTATCATTCGAAACTGCCAAGTGCTTCGCGTAGTCCGATTGCACCATTAATTGGGACCGAGCCCAACTATCATATCTCTCGGAAGCTGAAATCTTTAAGGAACTGCAATTAAAAAGCATTTTAGCGAAGTTTGCTAATGGATCTTGTTCTATCTGATACACAAATGTAGTTGACCTAGATACTAGTTTCATTCTGTTTCCATTAACTCTGTAATTTCGATAGCTTTGCAATGGATGCGGTTTGTTTTGAACTAGTTGTTTGGTTTGATTGTGAATTGATTGGTTTTATGGGTTTTAGCTACTAAAAGGCCTATCGAAACGAAGTCTTTGATGCTTTTAGGATTTCGTGGTTTTTAGTTAAGAGTAATTTTAGTTTTACACTTTTTTACATTATTGAAATTAAATTTTATTAATCGTGCATCAAAATGTATATATATGATTGAACTAGCTGTTGCCCGCGGCTCCGCCTGCATGTAGGTCGCTTTTCGCGTAACCTGTCGAAACTCATTAAATCATCCCATGGCATCCACAGGACATTTTTTCGGGATAAAAAGTATCCCATAATCTAAGTCAGCTAATACCCTACCTGTATAACAAATTTCATTAAAATCCGTTCAGTAGTATCGGCGTGTTTGACGAACAAACATCCACACATCCAAACAAAGAAAATTTCACATTTATAAAAATTATTAGGTAGTGTGATATTATAGAAAAGAAGAAAGTGGTGAATGTAAAAGAGGCATGGGCGATTTGAAATAATCTTGATAATTGGCGCTTCGTTGTCTCTACCTACCTTACTTTGCGTGAAGAAACAACAACAACAATGTCAAATGGACATTGGAGTATGCAGTTCACGTATATTAGAATAGACTAATGTTGTTTTTATGGATACGAGCATCTATGCATAGTACATAGCACCTGCTACTGTCGAGAAAAGTTGTGCCTGATTTCTACATTTACAAATACAACTGCATTTTTTAGGCGACAGACACGCTTGATTGACTTCGATGTCCAATTTAAGACTGATGCAGAACGAAATACATAACTATTTTTTTTTTGTAACTACGTTTGGTAAATGCACTTAGAATAATCGAAAGAACTGGAAGGGTTAAAAGCAACTGAATATATGAAACTAACTTTTTTTTCAGCCTTCAAGCTGCCTAACGGACAAGGAAGAAGACGAAATTTACGGTTTCGGTTACGGCGTGTTCGGAAAGCAGATGCTGCAAAGACAACAGCAACAGAAACAACTGTTGTTGGCGCAACCCACTCAACCGCTAATCCATAATCAACAACACAATTATCAAAGGTTAGTTGTTTTGAATCTGTATCTTCATATTGGAGCTTTTAAACCGACTTAATGAAAATGGAGGTGGTTTTCAATTCACCTGTATGTTTTTTTTTGTGTGCTAAGCTGTTTTGTCTCATTACGAAGCCATTAATTACCATCCAAACGGCACATTGTAGCACTGATTGTACTGTTGGTAGAGCTTCAGTGATGGTGCTCGCGGGCGTAGGCACCACCGCATTACCTAATATACTTGCCGCTAAATGGTAGTGTTCAGCACTATCGTGTTTCGGTCAGGTGGTAACGTACGGCCCTGTAATTTACGACACAGAGGCATAACACCTTAGCCAATTACCTTAGGCCTAAGGAGTGGTAACGCATCTGCATTTTGACCTTGGTATTTGTGTGGGTGTCTATAGGCTGCAGTCATCACTTAACATCAATGTGAACTGCATGTTTGTATGCCACTTCCATTATATACAAAAAAACGGATTCCTTAAATCCCCTCCCCCTTTACTACGTCATTGATTTAAAAAAATAATATTGAGACGGAAATCATGGCAAGTTATACGATTATAAGAGACATTCCCGTCGGCATTAATCTTCTACACAAAACTGTGAAAAATTAATCCCGTTAGTACTGAAACAAAAAATAAACGAAAGCTATATTCTGTCCCAAAACGATATAACATTATTCGCCAAACGCGGGCCAGTCATAAATTATTTCGACTTAACAGGTGTACTCGTTAGATAAGCTTCTACTCAGCATGTTTAAAGCTAATCTAAATTGAAATCAGACATTCGATCGGCGACAGTAGCTGAGAATAGTTATAAGTCGGTGATGAGCGGTTTGCGTTGTCACTTGTAAGGTTTTCTGAGCTGTTTTACTGTTTTTGTTTATAACACTACGCGTATATGGCATTTTTAAAATTTTGTACTACTTAGATAAAGTTTATCAGATCCAATGATTGACCAAGACTGACCTACCATGACCAAATAGGTCGAGTTCTGTCTGATGGTGGGGTCAAAAGTCTTAGGAATCGGCGTGCATGTATGAAGAGAATGATGAAGGTAGACGAGGCACGAGAGGTTTGTCAGAACCGGGATATCTAGCGCTCTACACTCTCTGCCTACCCCGTTAGGGACCTGGCGTGAAGATACATACATACATACAATGATTGAGCTGTATATTTCAATAAATGTCAACAGTTCACTCGCATAACATATGCGATTTGATATTGCAAAAAATAAATACTACAATTCAATGATTTGCATTGTTCTTTATCTTCTGTTTTGTACATTATATGAAAGACTTTATGTACCTATATTAATATCATACATAATGAGACTTTATCAGTGTCAAGCCGAGGCGCCGGAGAAATTACTTAAGACGAATGTTAATGATATCGAGTAATTAACAAGATATTTAATGATCCTTACAATCACTTAAGAGCTTTTATCGTTGGATCCTATTCACAAAAGACGTCTTAATTATTACAACGAAATTTTGTAATAAAATTGTAACAACGTAAGTACGATTTTTAATTGAGGGTAGGAGTATATTAGATTTTTATATTTTGTGTCGATATTTTAACGTCGTAATTATTTTATATTCATAGCAAAATTATGAAACAAAAAAATATTACATACAGTGTTACGATTAACAACACGCATATAAGCACTAGTAAGAAATGCCTCTGTTCGTCTAAAATGGAAGCAGATCACCAAGACAGCCAGCCGTACTAGACAAGAACAACATAACAAGTTAACTCATCTGCACAACCACTACAGAGAATATGTAATAATACTACGTATAGAATGGACACTTCGACGTCCCGCCCATTTGCCGCGCTTCACCCAATCTCTTCCCCTCTTATGGGCGACGGTTGGTACTCTACAGCGAGGTTGCGAGCGGCCTGGTTTTGATTAAATTGTAATCGAATGTTTTATTTATTCACATTAATATGGTGCTTTATTGTGCAGTGTATGGCTGTATGACAACAAGTCGTGACAAAAAAAAAGATCAATTTTCAGTTTCCCGAGAGAAAAAATACCTAAGGTAAAATAATTATGTTCACAATTACAAAACTTTTTTATTTAACAAAAAACTATTTTAATATCATAATTTCTTCTCGTACCTTTACGCTATGTGATTGCATTGCATTAGTAAAACGTGTTTTAGTATATTGAATTAAAGTGACTTGTCGACGTAATGAGTAGGTAGTGAGTGTTATTTTCCAATACTTGTGATATTTGTTGAAGTAGTGTTTGTGTTTTTAAAATGCACCGGTAAACTGGGTGATACTGGTAAATAGAAATTTTCCTTACTGTTGAGCCGCAGTTGGCCGATATCGGCCAAGAACAATAAAATTAGAAATCAATTGTCATATTTGTCTCGTGGCCTGACGGGGTGCATAGTGTAAACCGGGTCAAAGAATATTTTTTTTTCTATATTGTCGGTCCGAGGCCTAAAGTCATAACCTCATTACCCTATGTGCTACGCTGTGTGCGTGTACGTGTGATCACACGTCACTGATTAATGTCTGTGTAATAAGTAACCAAAATAAGCGTTTGTATGGAGTTTTGTGTCCGCGATGTGACCACGACCACTCTGACCGGAGTGCCCGATTAGGAAGAAGAGAAATAAGTACTATCTGTTCGGTTAAAGGTAAAGAAGAAAGACCGTTTTCGCAGATTTTCGCGAGCTTCATTACATTGTAGAAATTAAATTTGAGGATTTTTTCGCGTATACAGTACTCCCAAATATGAAGCGATACCTCTTGTTTCTTTTAATTAGTGAGAACATTGAGTGATAGGTTGAACTATATTTCTTACTCGTTTTCATTTTATTGGATTTTCGCAATTTGACTACAGGCGTGAACCTGCGACCACTGGCAGTACCACTCCAGCCGTTCTCCCAACTGAGCTACCGAGGTGTAGACACACCTGACGGTCGATTTTTTCCTTTACATTTATTGCATTGCCTTGGGGTGGCAGTAACGACATTTTTTTTATGTAATGGAAGTGGCAAACAAATATGCAGTTCACATTGATGTTAAGTGATGACTGCAGCCTAGACACTTACACAAAGACCAAGGTCAAAATGCAGATACATTACCACTCCTGAGGCCTAAAGTGTTATGCCTCTGTGCCGGAAATTACAGGGCCGTACATTACCACCTGACCGGAACACGGTAGTGCTTAATACTACCATTTAGCGGCAAGTAAATTAGGTAATGCGGTGGTGCCTTTGCACTGGAGCTCTACCAACAGTTAAACATCTCTTGCTAACAATGCTAGTTAGGCATGTATTTCTTAGATCTGCATAGAAAACTTAAAACTGCAATGCACTGAGATTTTTTTTTCATATTCATATTTATTTAAAAAAAAAACGTTTGAGTTTAAATTCACACAACGTAGTTACGCCGCTAAAAACTTGTATAGATATGTCTAAAGTGTAATGTGTGTGGTAAGGAGCTGCAAAATAAACAAAAATCTTCTCACTGGCGAAATGAATTCCAAGAATAGAGCTTTTGATTTTCAAATAAAAAAAGTAATTTAACAGTATACAGTCCGAAGTACGCAGTTTCTCACTGCCACTGTAATAAATCGAAATTAACGAACCGCGGAATATATAAGATTTTATTATTTCCACTAAACTTTAATATTGCTGACACGTTGGTCGAATTGTTTGTTTTGTTAGGTTATTGTACTTATTAAATGCTAACTGTTCCCCGAGGTTTCACTCGCATTTACTTACAATTTGTGTTTTTTTGGTTGGCTTGCACCTCTTTTATGTCAATTTTTTTAAATCACTGCTATTTTTTTTTTAAAGAAACCATTGTATGTTAACAGGCTGTAGCATTTTTTTACCTAATGAATAATAATTAAAAATAACGTTAAATAAAGCACTGATGATTTTCTTTTTTCATTAAATCTGTTTATTACCGGGCAATGGACCTAGTGAACTAATGTAATGAATTGAAGTCCCTTTGTGAATACAAGGTAAATCGATATGAATAAAATCCCGTATTCTGTTTTAATTTTACAAGCTGGCTTATCGAAAACCCTCTTTCTAAAAATTGTGTCTAGCCAATAATTAGGTACATTTTACAAACAATACCACCATGTAAATTTGATCACCGCTGTCTGTTGTCGTTGACCTTTAACTAAATTTCCCAAATAATTTCGGTAATAATGGTTATGAAAAATGTGTGTCATAAAGTTACTAAAATGCAAATAATAGCTGTTTGTTTTTATTCCTACTACTACAAAGTCAAATTTAATCAAATAAGTGCAAACAGAAATAGTCATGCACAGTTCACAAAATGTGGAATCTAATTACCCTATTTCTTGGTATGTAGGTATTGCTATAGCTATTGCGTTAAAGATTTTATAGATAAATTAAAATTAACCGAGTCCGGAACATGTATACCTACGCTTTTATGATTTTCAGGAAACACTAATATCGCTTTAACTTTGCTCGAATCTTTTATCGGATAAGGTTTTTTTTCGACGTCATGACCGTTCATGTGAATGAGTTTTTAAATACTTAACCCTTAATCAGAATAATCAGGCCTAGCTATTGTTTTTCTTTTTACTAATTTTGGTTAGTGAAAATGTTATAACATATATAATTTCTGCTTTTTTTTATTTATTTTTTGTTTACTAAAAACCCCTGTGGTCTCTATATGATCACTGCCTATTCAGACCTGCGAGACTCTCTTTATTTGGTCACTGACCTGCATCTTATCTACACAGCTTTTAAGGGTAGTAGACCACAACACTATAAATTAATCTCAAGACGTAATAAAACGTAAATCTATGTATGAAAACACGTTTTTTATCAGTTATAATGGTGAAAGTCATTAAAAAAATGTACTGCACGTAAAGACTCTTGGTAAATCTATAAGTAAGACCAAACAATATTTTTTAAGAAATTATTATTTCATTATAGCGGATCGGATAATATCTATATCCATATTAATATTATAAATGTGGAAGTGTGTTTGTGTGTTTGTTTGTTCGTCTTTCACGTCAAAATAGATCAACGGATTAGTGTGATTTTTTATATAGAGATACTTGAAGAGGTGGAGAGTGACATGGGCTAGTTTTTGTCTCCTTATATTCCCCCACCCCCCTAACATTGGGGGTCGAAATTTGTATGGAGCATTCACCTTGAAAATTGTGTTTCAAGGTAGAAAGTTAAAACTCGTTTTGCGAACTCTTTGAGCCTAACAAACAAAACGTACATCATTATTTTTTAGAAATCTGCCCCCATCAACTTAAATTGGGGGTGAATTTGTAGTCGGGCTTTCCGCAGTGTTCAAGGTGGAAAACCCAAGATTGGTATGCAAATTATTTGTTACTAAAAACAACGTTTACATAATTTATTTTTTTGGAAATCTGCTTTACCCTAAAAGGGGGTATGGAAATTGTAGGAAGCATTCCACAATTTTCAAGGTAGAAAGTTAAAACTCGATATGCGAACTCTTACACATATCGTAAGTATACCCACATTAATGTTATCTCTATACATAAATTAGTATAGTACCTGTTAGTCGGCTGTCACATTTCGCCTACACATTCCTAGTCTGTGTTGTTTGATGCTAATTACGAAGTCGACATTGCCTAATGAATTACCTCGTAAAAACCCTCGTGTTTCGAATACCATTAATTGCATAGATAAGAATTGAATATTGTTCAATGTTGATGGTAGTTACACCAACGTTACTTTGAAATAGGCCGTATTACAGTTTTGTAGTAATTGGACAGAATTGAATGTTACTTAATTATTATTAATTAATTAAGCGATATAGGGTAAATACCAGTTTTGCTTGTTTTTTATCAATCTAAGTTCGCTTTTGAAACATTTTCCGGCTTGTATGCGTTAATTAAATTGTTAGTACGTTTTTTTGAATGCATAATTAATATACCGATAAACTTTTTGATTGGACATTATAGAGTTTTACAGTGTTCATCAAGAAATAATGCACATCGAGCTAGTTTCGGCTTCATAGAGCGTTATCTCTGCTGCACACTGCCTACGTAAGCATCTGTAGTTCGGTATTGGTCAAAACTTGAAAATGGTCGACGAACGTCAAAATAGTAAGGTGCGAAAGAGATAACGCTCTACAGATACGAAATAAGCCGACGACTCTTCCTGATGTCGATGTGCATTATTTCTTGTTGGATACTGTAACTGTAACAATTGCTCCCAATTTTTTTAGATATTTTTTTTTTGTAATCACTAATTTTTGAAAATACTGCATCGACTGCCTCAGTAGCGTAGTGGTAGCAGGCCACTACTATTGCGCTGGAGGTCCTGGGTTCGATTCCCGGGTCGGGGACTATCAGAGATAACGGTTTAAAATCCTTTATCTATGCTTCTATTGGGATTTTTCCATTTTAGGAAGTTTCCCAGTACCCCGGAGTTTGGTAATGTGCCCGGAGATGGCAACAGGTTCGCCACCTGTTACATGGGCCAAAACGTAACCGGCGAGTCGTGGGTGTTTGCATGTATGATTGAATGCATGCATTTACCTCTGCCTACCCCTTCGGGGATTACAGGCGTGAAGTTACGTTTACTGCATCGATCCTGAAAATTATTTCACAGTCAGAAAGCTACATTATACAGTGCTATAGGCTATATTATGTAATGAAGGTAACATGTTTTTTGCCTACCATGGTTTTGCATTCATGCGAAGTCGGGGCGGACCGCTAGTTATTAATAATTCTGACAAAGAGACGTACCTAGCTCGTAAACGATGATGGTGTAGATCAAGACAAACATTTTCATCTGTTGATCTTTCACGGATCAGGAGGCCGATATTGGTGGAGACACAGCTGAAATCAACTGTCATATTTTTATTACATTAACAGATTACTGGCCATGTGCCTATTGGAACGTGGACCTAATGAACTAACCCAAATTCTCTATGCGACAATAACATACTTCGGTTTTATTTACTACTAGGTGTGCCCGCGACTTCGCCCGCGTGAGAATTAAAGATAGTTCAGTATCTACCCGCACGAAGTCACGGGCGCAGCTAGTATGAAAGTAGCCTAAGTTACTCCTTATTACATAAGCTATCTGCCAGTGAAAGTCCCGTCAAAATTGGTCCAGCCGTTTCCGAAATTAGCAGGAACAATCAGACAGACAGACAGATAGACAGACAGATAGACAAAAATTGTAAAAAATGTAGTTATGGTATATGTACCGTGTATACATACATATGCATTTAGTAAAAAGCGGTTATTTTTACATTACAAATAGGCACTCCAATTTAATTTATTTGTATATACTAGCTGTGCCCGCGACTTCATTCGCCTGATAATTTATGATTGTTCAGTATCTACCCGGACGAAGTCGTGGGCGCAGCTAGTATAAAAGTAGCCTAAGCTACTTACTCCTTATTACATGAGCTATCTGCCAGTTAAAATCTCGTCAAAATCGGCCCAGCTGTTCCCGATATTATTGGGAACAAACAGACAGACACAAATATTGTAAAAAAAAATGTTTTGGTACCGTTTATACATACATATATATACATTTAGTAAAAAGCGGCTATTTTTATATTACAAACAAACAAACACTTCAATTTTATTTATTTGTATAGATGGACTAATCGCCAAGGAATTCTCAGTTTATCTCAAAGTGACGTGTATTAAATTCTAAATATCTCCGTTTTAGTCAATTAACAGTACGTAGACGGGATGGAGCGGGAATCAGACTAACAAGGCGATTGCGTACCGACAGCCAAGATAGGGATGGTGTTTGTGGACCATATACATGAAGTTAGATCGACTATTTTACTTACCAAGTGTCAATTAAAAAATTAAAAAAAAGAATGAGTATGTGATCTTTGGTCGTTTAATGATAAAGAGCAAACATTTTATTGTAGATAGGCTTACCTCCTGTTTTCGTGCATTAAATATAATTGGCGGATTATAAGTGTATCTTTATGTGGCGCTCTAGCGAGCGCCACATAAAGATACACAGCTTGATACCACATTACCCTCTAACTAGAACTCGATAGTGCTGAACACTATCATTTGGCGGCAGATACAGACACATCCTTGAACTCCATCATTGCTACTCTACGATCCACAAACCTAACTCTTCCAGGATTACACATCTTCATACATTTATTATTTGAGTCACGGTGAATGTAATGAGTGCTAACACGCTGATTTATCAAAGTACTTGCATGTAAATGCGCAACGCTTCATTATTATATTTTATTGTTAACAATTAGGAAAATGTTATGTGCATTATAACTAATAATGCCATTACCATTAGCCCAAAAATACCATGTACTTACCAATCATAAGAAAACATTGTGGAGAAAAGAAATTAATAAATCTTTGAAATCTTTAAATCATTAACTAGCGAAATACTCGTATACGTAATGTTAGAGCTGTATTTTGAAAACTTCTTACTGTTGAATCATAAGTAGGTACTCGTATATTTTAATTGTCGTTGATTTTTACTTCTACTCTACTACTAAAAAACCTTGCGACAAATTAATGAAGTAAGGATGACGTGAGTTTTTGTTGTATGACTTTTGTTTTAAATACATAGCAGGTACTACAGTACTCAACAATTAATATTGCACATCGAGCCTGCGAAAGAGTCGATCGGCTTGTTTGACTTCGTAGAGCGTTATCTCTGTTGCACACTGCCTACGTAAGCACTGACAGTACGGTATTGGTCAAAACTCGATCAAAAAGGTCGATAAACGTCAAATAGGTACGGTGCGAAAGAGATAACGCTCTACAGACCCGAAATAAGCCGAAGTCTCCTTCCTAATAAAAACGACCGGTGGGTTTCGATTTAACAGACTGACTTTATTTCCATAGACCTATAGACTATACCAATGTTCATTTACCATAGACTATACAATTGTAACATTATGGATAATAGCTGGTTTTATTATTTTAATACATAAACAACACCACCACTTATTAAAATAATCCTGACACAGTAACACAACAAGTAACATTAATACTAATTCAATTTAACAATGCCTAATTTCTGCATAAAATAATTATGTTTTACTTTACACAAACTTTTAGTTAAAATGTCAGCTGGCATTTCTGAAGTATTCAAATATGCAATTTTTACTAATTCTTTATTTACAGCCTCTCTTATGAAATGAAATCTAACATCTATGTGTTTAGTTCTTTTGTGATACATAGAATCTTCTGACAGTTTTTGTGCACTTTGGTTGTCATTATATATTAATATAGGCACACTATCTCTATTTATAAGTTCAGAGAGCAAATTTTTTAAGAAAATTGCCTCCTTACTGGCCTCACAAATAGCCATGTACTCAGCTTCTGTGCTGGATAATGCGACAGTTAGCTGTTTTCTACACTCATGAGAAACTACACATCCTGAGTATTTAAAACAAAATCCTGTATAGGATCGCCTGTCCACAGTATCCGAGGCCCAATCAGCATCAACAAAACCGACAATATCAGATTTCATTTTTACAAAAATTAAACCATAAGATTTTGTAGAGTTTAAGTACTTCAATACCCTTTTTGCGTGTTTCCAATGGGTCTCACTATTGCAATTATTGAACTGACTCAAATAGCTAATGCAATATGAGATATCCGGTCTTGTAAGTAGTGACAGATACATCAAACTCCCGATTAATTGTTGATAGGGATACTTACTACTTACATTTTGGCCTTTGTTAAGTTTCAAATTTACCTCCATTGGAGTTTCAACATTTTTACAGTTATCCAAATTAAATTTAGATACCAATTTTTCTACAAATTTAGTCTGATCAATACATAGGCTGTTTTTATTAATTTTGACATTCATGCCTAAACATTGTCTCAATTGACCTAAATCTTTCAACTTAAATAAACTGCTTAACCGGCTTTTTAGGATATTTACTTCTCTGTTACAATTTGAAAAAATAAAAAAATCATCAACGAATAAGGCAACAAAAGTTTTCACATTTTTAATTGATTTTATAAATAAACATGGTTCATACACCGATTTTTTATATCCTAGCTGCTGTAAAGCACTATCAGCTTTTTTATACCATGCTCTAGCTGACTGCTTTAGCCCGTAAATCGCCTTCTTTAATTTTAAAACCTTACATGCATTTTGGTACTTATTTTTTAAATTCTGAGGTAACTCCATGTACACAGTTTCATCGAGATCACCATTTAGAAATGCTGTGGTGACATCTAAATGGGTAATATTTAAATCTAAGTTAACACTAATAGCAAACAACAACTTTAATGTAGAATACTTAAGAACCGGTGAAAAAGTTTCCTTATAGTCCACGCCTTCCTTTTGGGTAAAACCTTTAGCGACTAACCTGGCCCTATATCTCACTGTGTTGTCACTATTTAACTTCTTTTTGTACACCCACTTACACTGAACAACTCGCGCTTCACAGGGTTTTTCCACTAATTCCCACGCTTTGTTCTCATGGAAAGAGTTCAACTCTTCTTTCATAGCTTTGCACCACTGATCCCGTTCTGTGCCATTCATGATTTCTTCATAGGTAAGGCTTTCTTCGCATGTATCTTCAGTGCTGGTTACACATACATTGCCAACACCATACCGATCTGGTTGTTTTCTCACACGCTTTTCTGTACTAGAGCTTTCTGCTGCTTCTGGATCTATCAAGTCTTTATCTGAATCCGAAAGCTCTTCATAGACGGATGAGCTTGATGAGTTCAACCTTTCATCATCACTTGGCACATATGTATTATCTGTGGGGTCTAACACACTCTGGTCTTTTTCCTCTTCTTGCCTATGAACACTTACATCCTTCTCCTCCACAGCAGCTTGTATCAAGTCTGAATCTCGACTAGTTTCCATGATAACAACATCTCTGCTGGTAGTTATGCTCCTGGTAATAGGATTGTATAATCTATAACCCTTTGTAATTTCTGCAAAGCCGAGGAGGATGTATTTTTCTGCCTTCTTGTCCCATTTCGTTCTTTTTATTTTTGGAACATGAACCATGGCAGTGCTTCCGAACACACGAACGTGGCTAAGATCCGGTTTATTTCCTGTCCATAGCTCATAGGGTGTTTTAGGTAAACCTGAAGCCAACGTTCTGTTCCGTAGATAGACTGTTGTATTAACTGCTTCTGCCCAAAACTTTTTGTCCAATCTGGCATCAAAAAGCAGACACCGAGCTCTTTCTACCACTGTCCTATTCATGCGTTCACACATGCCATTCTGCTCTGGCGTGTAGGGATTTGTCTTTTGATGTACCACTCCGGTTTTCTTCAAAAAACTTTCCATTTCTGAAGAGCAAAATTCCCCACCATTATCAGTTCTCAATACCTTTATGCACTTTCCAGTCTGTTTCTCCACCATAGCTTTAAATTCCTTGAAGTACATCAGCACTTCGCTTTTTAGCTTTAAAAAATATACAAAAGACATTCTACTGTGGTCGTCAATAAATAGGAGAAAATATTTTGACTTGCCTATAGAGACTGCTTCCATTGGACCGCACACATCCTCATGCACCACTTCCAACACACTCTCACTTCTGGTACCTTTGTGTGAAAAAGGTTTCCGGCATAACTTTGCTTCACAACATGTGACGCACTGGGATTTGTCAATCTCGGCCTTATCAGAGTATGATATGCCGGACACAGCCCCATTCCTCATACTGTTCAGGTCCTTACTGTTTATATGGCCCAACCTTCTGTGCCACAATATACTGGTTTCTTGTATCGCTGAGCCTGCCAACAAACATTCTTGTTTTATGTCAAGTTTGTAGACTCCATTCACTAACTGCGCTGTTCCAACAAGTACATTCTTGCGATTATATATTTTGCAAATACTATCTTCAAATGTCACTCGATTGCCTTTTCGAATCAGCTCACTCACTGAGAGAAGATTAGTAGTGAGGTTAGGAATGCATAACACATCTTCCACAGTAATGTCAATCTCTGAACCATTAACTACAGTTGTCAATTTCGTATTTCCTGAGCATAACACTGGCACCGTTGTTTCGTTTGCTACTACTATCTGTTTCATCGCTGGGTTATGTGATATATCGTACAAACGTTCTTTGTCAGAAATCATATGAGTGCTGGCGCCTGAGTCGATATACCAATCCGTTTTCTTGTATGTCGAGTTCATGAAAAAACCACTAAACACTGTACTTTGTTTGTCTTTGTCTTTGTTATTGCATTGATTTTTGTAATGACCGACTTGCTTACATTTGTAACAACGAATTGTTTTGACAGATTTCGCTTGTGTCGCTTTTGACTTTGACGTTTCTGCAGTACTGCCAACTTGTTTCTTGCGCTGATGCCAACCTTTCGACAAAAATGCGCTTTCCTTATCATTGCTGCCAACATCAAAACTCATATCTAACAATTTAGATTTGATGACGTCGGTACTAACGGCCATGCCCGAATGCTCGATAGCCATTATCATCGGGGCAAACTTTTCACTTAGTCCCGCAAGTAACAGACATCCAACCCACTCATCGGTTATTTGGAATCCCGTTCCTCGTAATTTATGCGCTGTATCTACGATCTGTGTCACGTAGGAAGTCATTGATTCGCAATCTTCTTGTCTGATTGAAATCAAATGCCGTAGTAAACTGATTTTCCTCTGAAAACCTGAATCATCGAAGAGTGACTTCAGACGCTGCCACACATCGTGAACCGTTTTCTCATTCTTGATATGAACATAAAGTGACGAATCTATTGTCATTATTAGCTTTGCTTTCGCCTTTGCTGAGTCACCATCGCACGAAGCAGGCTTAGCATTTATGTCCGTTCCTTCGAGTATAAGAAAATTTTCGGCGGCAAATGCCCACTCATCGTAATTCTCACGACCCTTGAGTTTTGGTACGTTTACGATATAACTGCCGGCCATTGTTCTAAGAATGTGAATACCGCCAAGCAAAAACACTGATTGCACTCACAGTTCTTAAACTGAACAAATACTTGTCCGACTGATACAGTCCACACACGAATCACAACTTAGTCTTTAATTAACTGTTCTAAACACGGAATACAATTTATTAACGCGAAAAAGTCTGGGCCCATAACCTAATAAAAACGACCGGTGGGTTTCGATTTAACACTTCCTAGGCTCAATGTGCAATATTTATTGTTGAGCACTGTACGTTTACGTTCCTATCTTTCCTGGTTTTGAACAAAAACTCGTAAGCGAGTTAAGTAAAAATAAGGGAAAGATTTACGGAGAAAAGAAAATCTCAGGCAGGTACCGAAGCAATATTCTCTACAGATCACTCCTCTTCACGCGTTATTACACACATAAATTCATATTTTCAATCACGGTTAATGTGATGGCAGCTTAACACGGATTTATCTAAGTGCCTGCATAAATGCGCAACGCTTCGTTACGCTGCTATGTTTTCTTGTTAGGTCCGCTTTAAATTGGGACCGGTTGGTGAGGCGAGTCGGAAAAACAATTAGTGTTGGAGTTATTTGAAATGCCTTAGTTGGGATAGTTTATTTATACACTGGCGACCTGACCTGACAGGCTTCAGGTAGATAAATTAACCGAAATCCTCCATTAGGATATGCTCAATGATGAAAATAGAATCGAATAGTTTCTGAAATCTCAATTGTCACACATACATCTTAGACAAATGCAGAAGGAAATGAAAATTAATTGGTTCTGGTTCGTACGTAAGTACCTAAATAACTACGTCATTAATTTCAACAAGAAGTCCAAAACTTTTTTTACTTTTTGACATTAAATAGATACGCGAAACAATTGCGTAAAAAGAAAAAGACTCCTAGATTTTTTATTAAGCCGGCCGATACTGACACCGACAGTTTGCGTGAACTTTTTCCTTCCGTTTTAAATATCTGTCAAAAATATAAGTAAGACTGGTAACTCTATGGACGTTGGGTAGTAAAAGTTTTATTTTATTATTTCGGCTTAGAGTATGTTCAACAGTTTATTTTCCACGAGGTAGGTATTGTATACAAAAATGCATCTGCGGTCATGTAAGTTTCTGCTGCATTTACTTCTACCATTTCCTTCGCGTATTTCAGGTGCGAAGATATATTAATTATGTAAAGAATAAAAAATATTTTTCAATCTATTACTTTATTAAAAAAAAAAAACATTTTACGCCTGCTTCCACGGCAATCACAAGACCACATCGTTAAAAGAGGTTAACGGCTACATGATAATCATAAAGTTATATGTAAACATAGCCTGAAAAAACTTTGGGTTCGTGAATAAAGTTACGTGTGGTCGGTATAGCGCGTACATATTTTATTGGCTGTAAAGATTTTTTACGGTGTTACCACTGGGTACAGTCGCGATAAAATGTGTTAATGGCGAGTATTGTATGACCGATGGCAATAATTTCGTATATAAAAAAATATTTCTGTTTCAATTAAAAATTGTTACTGTGTAATGTTACTGTGTGTTTGCTTGCATTGTGTGATGAGATTTTTAATAAATCCTTTAATGTGGTAATTTAGTCTATCAATCTGCCCTTGAGTAACCATCTTGCGTCCAAAACTACTTAGGAACTTAGTGTAGCATAATATGTTCTATCTTCCACAAAAAGTAACAAGCGTTTTTAGTTTTATTTAGTTTCTCACAGTGATATATCCCGAAGAACTTTAGTAATACCTCAGGAGAAGCAAGGCTTTTGTTTTGCTGCGGAATATATCTGTATAACAAAGAGAACAATCTTGGTAAATATTTTATTTTTAAAGAAAAATGGAAAGAAAAATTTGACTTCAGGCGAGACTCGAACTCGCGACCTACTGGGAATCTAGTCCAGCCGCTCTTCCAATTCAGCTACTGAAGTCCTGCCCAATTTGTAAAATCTTTCCTTCACATCTATTGCATTGCTTTATGGTAGCAGCAGCGCCATCTATTACCAACTATGCTAGTTAGGCAACCGATATAATAGACTTTTCAGTTTATTGCATATCGTAAAGAAGTCGCTTTAACCCTTCATCATTGTTTTTATATTATTTCGCATTAACACATGCTTGTGAAATATATTTTATTTTTAAAGAAAAATGGAAAGAAAAATTTGACTTCAGGCGAGACTCGAACTCGCGACCTACTGGGAATCTAGTCCAGCCGCTCTTCCAATTGAGCTACTGAAGTCCTGCCCGATTTGTCAAATCTTTCCTTCACATCTATTGCATTGCTTTATGGTAGCAGCAGCGTCATCTATTACCAACTATGCTAGTTAGGCAACCGATATAATAGACTTTTCTTTAAAAATAAAATGTATTTCACAAGCATGTGTTAATGCGAAATAATGTAAAAACAATCGTGGTAAATAGTTAAATAGGGGTAAAAATATTTCGAAACTTTTCATCTATACTAATTTTATAAGGAGAAACCATATATTTTGTGTTTTTGTATAACAAAAACTGCTGGACCGTGGATATATTATATTTGTTGCATCGTTCGTTGAGTCGCTAGTTGTTAATAAACTGTATCAATTTTTTCGGTTATGCTTCATTTTAAAGCTTTTTTATTATTTTATTATATATATTTAAATTTATAATGCACTCTCTGTAACGATTCCCTGACTTTATTCCCTGTTCATAATACCCTCCAAAATGTTATAAAGCAAATATTATGAAGTCCAATAACGTTATTTATAAAGCACATTATTGCCAAACAATTTCACGGGAAATCTGTTAACAAAAATATATAAAAAACGCCATCGCGGTGGCGCGCAATTTATTCCGTTCTCGCTTCCATAACGTAGTGAAACGAACTCTGAACATCGTGATTTTCGCAAATGCGATTGCTTACTACGTAAATTTATATTCGTCGTACTAAATTGGACCGAAAATCAATATTCATTGCGTCCGTAGTACACGCTATCGATATGATACCGTTCACGTTGATTTATAGCTCTCTGTGGACTATGTATGCCTTGTTTTATCTATACTGTTCACTAATATACCGTTTAGGCTAATTTTATCGTCTAAATAAAATGTTAGCTCTCACTAAACTTTTTTACGCGACTGTAACTAACGCGCTTTGTGGCAACCGTTATTTTTTGTGGTTGTGTATCTTCTTTATTATTTTTATATGATGTTTCAACAAAATATCCGACAATATTAAAGCTTTATTCATATGAATGTACAAAAATAAAGTGGTATTATGATATTGTTTACATCATCTTACTTATGTTTTCCTCTGATATTATACGATAATATACTATGAAACAAGCGATTGAATTAAGGTTACCGATATTCGGGTTTACAATATTTTTTTATGATTCCTCGAGATTTTCAATTTATCACGTCTCAAGAATTTGAGTGTAATTTTTGGGGTCTAAATACCGTATTAATGCTCCGAAACCTGATGTAAAAATATTTTGGTGTCATTGAAAATTTTGTTTGTCCATATAGGTAAGTAAAACAAAAAGTTTGCCAACTGCAAATCAGACTCACACCACGACGGTTCCGTACAATTGAGATATAACCTATGTTACTTTGTATACTTATAGACTTCTTATGAAATAATATAATTATACTTGCTGCCCCGACGAACTTCGTATCCCCTTAGTGGTTTAAAAACATTAAATTTCCAGAAAAATTTAAAAATATATATTTGGTGAGAATCACCTTTACCATTTAGAAATATAAAAAATAGACTACAAATGATGCCTACCAAATAAATATAATATTAATAATAGGTTGGGGAAAAAGTCTTTTCGCATTGTAGTATGTATGAACTTGTAATAAAATCTCTTTGGCTGTAGTATTTGTATCTGGCTGGTTTTGGTATCATTGAAAGTTAACATTTTAAAGAACATAATTCCAAATTCAAATTAGGCAAATGTGTGATTTTCATTTGTTTTTCGTACTGTCAAGATGAGTGAATCTAATGAAGAAATTCGATACATTTTAAAATTTTACTACAAAAAAGGTAAAATGCAACACAAGCCGCGAAAAAAATTCGCGATGTTTATGGACCTAGTGCAGTGTCTGTGAGAGTAACACAAATTTGGTTTAAGCGTTTTCAATCCGGAAATTTTTAAGTCAAAGATGCACCGCGCTCTGGGCGCCCTATTACGGATAAAATTGATGCAATTTTTGAAAAAAAGGAGCAAGATTGACATATCAGTAGTTACGACGTAGCTGAAGAACTGAAAATTGATCACAAAACAGTTTTGGCGCATTAGAAAAAAGCTGGGTACAAAAAAAAGCTCGATATTTGGGTACCTCACGAGCTCACTGAAAGAAACCTAATGAACCGTGTACTCATTTGTGATTCTTTATTACGACGTAATGAAACCGAATCATTTTTGAAGAAGCTGATAACTGGTGATGAAAAGTGGACAAGAACGTGCGAAAAAGGTCGTGGTCAAAGGCCGGTCAGGCTTCACAGACTGTGGCGAAACCCGGGTTAACTCGCAATAAGGTGATGTTGTGTGTGTGGTGGGATTGGAAGGGCATTATTCATTATGAGCTATTACTACCAGGCAGGACTATCGATTCTGAACTCTACTGCGAACAACTGATGAGATTAAAGCAAGAAGTTGAGAGAAAGCGACCTCACACATCTATAGCCACTCAGCAAAAATTAAGAGAGTTTGGCTGGGAGGTGTTAATGCATCCGCCGTATAGTCCTGCACCTTCAAATTTCCACATGTTTCGGTCTCTTCAGAATTCTTTATGCAATGATAGGTTAACATCACGAGAGGACTGCCAAATCCACTTGTCGCGGTATTTTGATGAGAAGTCCCAAATTTTTTGTAGCAATGGGATCATGTCCCTACCTACAAGATGGCAAAAGGTTATCGAACAAATTGGTACATATATACTTTAGTTAAATTTAAATAAACTATATTAAAAAATGTTTTGAATTATCTTAAAAAATGTGAAGAAACTTTTTCCCCATATAATACAAATACACACAAAATTTCGGTGTGATCGGTACAGCCGTTTCGGAGGAGTATCGTTACAAACACTGTGACACGAGATTTTTGTATGTTAGATTTTTTGACTATAATCTGTTTATTTGATATAGGTATGTCATTTTATTATTGAATCTTATATCCTAATACTAGAACCAATTTTTAACAACGCTTTCACGTTCGTGTGTTAGGCAATAACTTTCATATGTTTGTTAAAAATCAATCAATCAATCGGTACAGAAGCTTAGGAGTGAATTAACTGTAAGAAACGAAAAGACATACGAGTGATTGGAGTCCTTTTTCCGTTTGAATAACCTTGTAATTACTAAGTGTCGTTTTCTTTCGACTCATTTTAATTTAATTATAGTCGCGGGATATCCTAAAAATACCCCGTCACACTACGGAACCCTAAATCCATGAAACAAAACAAACAAATAATTCCACCCTCACTAGCAATTACAGACACATCAATAAACTTCAATTCGCGCAGAAATATCAATTCTGGTCCTTCGAATTTACGGTCTCATTAAACGATACTCATTTCGTCCACAATCATCATTAGTGGGTATTGTTAATGTTGACGGCTATTAATTTCCCATTTCGGAATCCACGTCGGGTTATCAGGTTTGAAATGTTTTATTTCAATAATAGTTTGTTTTGACTTAAGGTTATTAACCAATGATTAAGTATTGTGACGCTGATACATTTTATCTATGTTTATGAGCGCTATAAAATAAATAATGTCTTCTATATATTGCAATAAATTTTTCTTTGTCTTTGCTTCAACACTTATTACACATTTTTATGTAGACTAGGGTGCATATTTGAGATATTTTAACATGCTTTAATAATGATAAACTGCCTCAATATAATACCCTTGTAGCAGCGCCGGATTTGGACTTCGGCGGCCCGTAGGCTGAGCATGTGGTGAAGGCCCTCAAATCGTTTGTGGTTGACTGTTGAAAGTTTCTAATAAGGTTATATTATGTTGAGGTTAAGGTTATACATTTATTCAAAATTAAACTTGACTTTAACTTGACTTAAGTTTAACATTAATAAACGTATCGATAAAAACGACGAAGTCAATTTTCCTCAAAAAAAAAGTTTATAGTTTATAGTCAAGACTTGTCGTGGCGGTCCATCGGCAACTGCCTATGTTGCCTCTGCTTAAATCCAGCACTGCCTTGTATTAATTCTCTCGTAGTCTAGTTTCTGTGTTGAACAATCTTCAGTGCAATAATTCTTGAATAAACAAAATCCAAGTCCTCAGATAATAATAACTCATACAAACATTATACGGATGGTATTTTTATAATAGGCGCCTTTCGTAGTATTACCCGCCTTTCATATTTTTGTAATACATTTCATATTTCTACCGTCAAACAATAAAGGTAATAGAGATTTTCCAAGAGAAGGCCTCTGTTATTGAACCTTTCCTTATATTAGTTTGTGCAGGGGCTAAAATAAAAGTTGTTATGAAGGAATGCGCCTCACATTGCACCTGCGACGGGCTTAGATTGCATTCATAAATCCTAAAATGTGTTCTATATGGGATTCTTGTTTTATTTTTATTAATTTTATATCTACTTTTGTAGACGCATTTATCTCCTTAAAATCCTTAAACTGTTACCGTAGGTCGTAGGTGATAGACAATTTTTTTTATACATCTTCATTACTTTGTATTGTGAGTAAAATAATACTTTAGTACCTACTATTGTAAAATAGGTAAGTATCTTCCGCAACTACATAGTACCGACCAACCACAATTGTTGATTTCCTGTGGTCAGTACCTCTTCTGATTCTGCCCCAATCTCAAGGACCTTCGATTTTAATAGATAGTACTGCAGTTCTGGCCTAGTTTACATGATAAAGCAAGAATCAAAAAAATATATATATCAAAAAGCTGACAAAGCGACCGCCTAACCGTCTTGATCGCTTTAGTTCTGTGGATGTACCACTGTATCAGCAACTTTAATAACAAATCCAAATTCATTTGCCAATAGCTTTGTCTCGCTTCTACATACACGCTGTCATATAAACTAACAGAACAAAATATTTCTACTGGTTGTAGAGCTCCAGTGACGGAGCTCGCGGGCGTAGGCACCACCGCATTACCTAATATACTTGCCGCTAAATGGTAGTGTTCAACACTATCGTGTTCCGGTCAGGTGGTAATGTACGGCCCTGTAATTTCCGGCACAGAGGCATAAGACCTTAGGCCTCAGGAGTGGTAACGCATCTGCATTTTGACCTTGGTCTTTGTGTAGGTGTCTATAGGCTGCAGTCATCACTTAACATCAATGTGAACTGCATGCTTGTTTACCACTTCCATTACATAAAAAAAAAAAAAAAATGTTGCAATTTCCTAAATTGAATCGAAATAAAGACGTAGTTGTACAAATTCTGGACAGGTGTATCAATGTAAGAAGTAAAATAATAATCTGATAATCGCTTAAGCTTTCATAGAAACTGAAAATACGAAATTCAATCATTAATCTAGCAAGAACAAAAGCGAATAAGTAAGACCGATGGGCAATATTAATGAAAGTTTAATTTCCACCATGCTCCGAATATTTCTGATTTCTTATCGTAATATCTGTTACGTATAACTGCCTCAGTAGCCTAGTGGTAGCAGGCCACTACTACTACGCTGGAGGTCCTGCGTTCGATTCCTGGGTCTGGGGCTATCAGAGATAACGGTTTAAATTTTTTTATCTTTGGTTCTATTGGGATTTTTCCATTTTCTGGAAGTTTCCCAGTACCTCGGAGTTTGGTAATATGCCCGGAGATGGCAACAGGCTCGCCACCTGTTACAGGGGCCAAAAACGTAACCGGCGAATCGTGGGTGTTTGCATGTATGCTTGAATGCATGTATTTACCTCTGCCTACCCCTTCGGGGATTACAGGCGTGAAGTAACGTTATCGTTATGTTTGTGTACTAATTTACATTTTTGTTTGTTTCAGTTGCCTGAGTCCAAGGTCGGCGTATTTTTACGAATTTCCTCCTAGTGGTGAGTATTTTAAATTATAATTTCTTACCTTTAACTTGTATAAAATAGAAAATCTTTTAAAAACTGAACACAAGTAACAATAAATATCAGAAGTATGCTTATCGAATAACGGAAAGTCCAAGAATTTGTTAATACAAAACTATTTATATTTATTTTACCTTGAAATTGTTGATTACACGACTTCCAAACTAAACTTTGGTCAAAAAGTAGCATGACTTTGACAAATAGTACAGAAACTATATTAGTCACAGAGATGTTAAGGCATCTTCCAGCCCCAACTATCTAGCCGAAGCCAATCTAAACTTTAAGTGGTATATTCCGCTTATTATCACACGAAACTTTGACATGAGCACGAGTGAGTAAGGTTTGAAATGTAGGTACAGTGCTTGCTAATATTTCAAACTATTTTAATTGCTTTGTATTTTATTCGGGTTGAGGTCGTGTGATGTTTGATTTATTTCTTAAATATGATTTGCTTCTTTGATGACAGGATTTGCAGAACTATATATTTGCAGTACTGTCTGAAGATCGGGTCACGAGTCTTAGGAATATCGACATGCATGTATGAAGAGAATGATGATTGTAGAAGAAGCATGGGTGATGTGTAAGGAGCGGGCTATTTTTGTTATTTAAAAAAAATACTACAAAATCAATTAAACAAAAAAAAATGAAATCAAACCGACAGACAAGAATTTATATAAGTATTGATGAACAAAAAAAGGTGTCATATTGTTTATTAAATATTAAGAAAATACATTTTAGATTTTATTATGTCAACAGAATTTACAATAAATTGACTGATAAAAAATCTGGCTACAGAATTATTAATTTTCCCTACAGATAACTGCCTCGGAACAGCTAAGAAGAAGGTGACGACATTCTCAAGACTGCTGCGAGGATTGAAGTCCCATCGAAAAGAGAAACACGGATCTTGTTCTCCGAAGCACAGTCCCCGACAAATACTTCCACCACAGAGGGTAAGAAATTTTATGATTCTGTAGTAAATCTAATATAAATATATATCTAGTAAAATCTCGATACCCAATTAGTGAGATATCAAAACTTTTCATGTTAATAAATAAAAAAAAGAAGATTGCTGTAAGGAAAAATATAAAGTAAGGAAAAATATTAATTTCCAAATCAGCGTTAAAATTTTTTATTTTTTTTCAAAATTTAAATAAATGTAATTTATACATTTTCCAAAATGTTAATGTTAACCATGTTCCACCATGAAATAAGTAAATCGTTAATTAAGTTTTAGTGCATAGATGGATATCGTTGGAACTTCTACAATGATCTGAATATTTTAGAGGTTGAATCTTCCACATATTTAATAATATATATTAGTACTACTGTTGCTAGTATCTATGTGGAGATAATAGAAGTATTAAATACCTGCCTTATTTTGACTGAGTAAACCTTTATTTCAATTCACATGTTTTTGTAAATACAAAAACTATTTTGGAGCGTATTCAAGCATGTACTGCAAATATTATTTAGGTAACGCATTGTCAGAATTAAACTAAGCTGAGATATTAAATTAAAATTATAACTAAAGCAATTTGTATTCAACGCTCGGATAAACCCATTTTAGAGGTACCTACCTACATTAGTCAAGCTCACTTTGTGTTTAAATTACAATACAAAATCTATGCATGGTGCACACGTTATTTATTGTTTAAGCATGTCTTAACAGGTTCTGAGAGTGGTACTGCACAGAATCTCAAAGGCTGTTGGAACAAGCCTTGTGTCATGCATATCTAATTGTAAAGTGTGTTGTGATTGTGCTTGTATGAGTTGTGTATGAGGTAGGATTGTGTATTCGTAAGTTAATGTTTGATCACTTATGTTTGCTAAGCAAATAATTGAGCCTAATGTTAAAATAAACCATCGCTAATGTACGACTTGTAAAAAAATTGATTTTGTTTAAGAAGTTGTTATTTGTTTTGACGTTTAAAACAACTGAGTGATATCGTCTAATTTTCTCCGAATTAAAGAAAATTGTTCATATTTAAAAACCTGTACGGTCTATCTATATTTTTTCTGGGTCAGTTTTATATGTGTACAAGGTTTACCCACAACGTAGGTCGAATCTAGTGTCGTACTGTGAATTGTGATCCTTTACTTATTTTACTAACGACTCCTAGTAACCTTTCGGGATTAGAGGTTGAGGTAGTTCGTGTAAGTATCACGTGCCAAAGACATTAGTGGAGAGGTGAAAAATGGTGACATGGATGAGACCAAGATAGGTAGGAAAAAAAAACCTAATAACTGCGTATAGCGTCTATTGGTTAACAGTTTATTGTATGAAAAGACGATGTATGTCGTGTACAAGTATGTCCAAGATCCTTATAAATCACTCAAAATTTGTGTAAATGAATGTGTCATGAAGCGCATAAAAACAAGAAAGGAAGAAAAAAAAGAAACAAGAAGATATTTTAAAAAAATGGAGTCCGTGACGAATTGGCACTTTGGAATTACATTTTGACAACCAGTTGTATAATAAAAAGGCATCGACTAAGGAACCAATAGACACCGTATGTATGGCGAAGGGTTTCTGTCAATGCATACGCTAAATCTAGCTTATATTATCCGCCATATTAAATTGTTCATTTAACTTCATTTATTACCAACCACTTCCGTGACCTGAGAGTACAAAAAATTTTCAAAAATAAAACGAATAAAAAAAACATAAAATGCCGAGTTGTAGTGTGAGATGGTGCAGTAAAACCACTAACACTTCTAATTTAAAAAAAGGATGGTATTTCTTTTCACCGCCAGTATTATAATACACATAATAAATCAATAAATATTACAGAATAATATTCATGATAGCTCAAATTACGCTGGTCAATATTTCTTCTTTGACGTATTAAAAAATTTTACATCTCTTTTCTTCGTATGCATGTAATTCGCTATTTCGTTTTTTCATAGACGTCATGAGCATTGTCAATTATTGACATTACAGACGGATGGAAGTCTAGGGAGGCTCTAAAAGTCTTATCGATATAGTCGATATAATTAGGGAAAGTAGGGTAAATTGATGGAGCAAGGATTATGGGATAATATTTATCTAAGTATTAAATTCTCGTGTCACAATGTTAGTTACCATACTCCTCTGAAACGTCTTTACCGATTCTCATGAAATTTTGTGTGCCTATTGGGTAGGTCTTAGAATGGGCCAACATCAATTTTTCATACCTCTAAGTGATAAGTGTGATTATCGGCAAATATTTTTTTTCGATTTCTTGGACATAGGTACTTACTTTTTTTTATACCTATAAGGCGATACGATGTTCTTCGGGGCAGCTAGAATTTATTAGGTTTTTTTTTCCAGTTTTAATACATTTTAGGGTTTCGTAATAAACAAGGAACCCTTATAGTTTCGCCATGTCCGTCTGTCTATCTGTCGGTCCGCGGTTGAGCGCAAAAACTATTGGTACTAGAGATTTGAAATTTGGCACAAGTATGCATCTTAATCACGCCGACAAAGTGGTAGAATAAAAATATGAAAAAAAATATTTAGGATACCTCCCCTACATGTAAAGCGTTATTTTTTTTCGTTTTATATATAGTGCGGGATATCGTTGGATAGGTCTCTCTTTTTTTTATTGTTTTACGGCCACGGATTCGTGTCCTTAACAGCCAATCTTCAGTAATATATTTTTTACTACATTTCTTATGATAATGAATATATTATATATTTAATAATGATAAAGTGATCAACAAAAACAAACAATTAAAAACATTCGTGAAAGATAGCGGTATTTAAAGAAAAGGATAGCTTCTATGAAAATGTATTAAATGAACTGGAAAAAAACTAAGAAATTCCTGTAATGTGGATTTATTAAGTAGGATTGGCGTTACTAGTAAGGAGTTGTTAAATACTAACGTAAACAGATTTCTTTAAGTTAGAGAAGGGTGCGAAATGTAACAATAACTTTAACTTTAACAAATGTCGTGGTGCAACCCTGGCTTACTTACAAAATGTACAACTTAAATGTGGAAAAGTATTTGATACTTAAAATGACGTGTGAAGTAAATGTGTTAATATATTTACAAAATTTACAACTAAAATGTGAAATTTTATTATCATGATTTTAATTTAGTATGACCTATGTGTTTTTATTTTATATTATTCGCTGTACGTATTTTTTAATTTTTAATGACTTCACATAAGTAGGTATCTGAAAAAATGTAGATACTTATCCAAAATAAAAACATTTTCTTTCTTTTTTTTTGTCGTAGTTTAATATAACGGAAATCTGTTAACAATATAGTCCAATTTCCTCAGCAGTTCAAAAAACTTTACCATATTTCGATATAAACGAAGATTGTTAGCCATCCCTATGATTTTGAAATATTATGATTTTTATAATTAATATATTTACAAAATTTACAACTAAAATGTGAAATTTTATTATCATGATTTTAATTTAGTATGACCTATGTGTTTTTATTTTATATTATTCGCTGTACGTATTTTTTAATTTTTAATGACTTCACATAAGTAGGTATCTGAAAAAATGTAGATACTTATCCAAAATAAAAACATTTTCTTTCTTTTTTTTTGTCGTAGTTTAATATAACGGAAATCTGTTAACAATATAGTCCAATTTCCTCAGCAGTTCAAAAAACTTTACCATATTTCGATATAAACGAAGATTGTTAGCCATCCCTATGATTTTGAAATATTATGATTTTTATAATTAGAACGCAATGTCCCACTTCGTCTGCCTTCAGGGAGTTGACAGAACGAATTGTATGCAATAAATTGAAAATTCTCAGTCTATAGAAGAAAAGAAGGCTGATTGGTCTGTGTAAAAAGGTTACTAATAGGTGCTAAAATAAAGTAGGTAATAATTTCAACTTAATACTTGTTTACACGCTTTTCAGATAAAAGTATTTTTGAATAGACATAAAGTCGGAGCAACAGTTTATATTTTAACCTTTCTCTGAAAACATGTTTTATTTTAGTAAGATAACAAAGATTTTTATCAAATTCGTCTTTTTTTAGGAAATATAAACAGACTAAACAGTGCAAAATAATTGTTAAAAACATTCAACCATATATAACTAAAAACATATATTTTGACTATCAACTAATAGCATACATACATACTTTCTTTTCAGTAAATGTAAACAGACTAAACAGTCTGCAAAATTAATTTTTAAAACTTAGAACTTTTTGCTCTAACCTGTAATTTTCATACCACAACTTGTCGTAACTAACACTATTAAATTGAATAATGCAATTCTAACAAATCCATCTACAAAACAAATCCATCAATGAAATGAAACCTCACAAATCCAAACACACCCGAATGTAATCAGCGAAAGCTCTCGAAATACGAGTACGTCTGAAACTATACGTTTAGAACAACCGGTGTAACCGAATCTTACGCGGCGTCTGCCTTCCTTTTTGGGGTTCCGTTGGATTTGAAGGAAAACAGAATCATCTTGTTGTCTATGTATCTATCTGTCAAGACTTGTTTAGAGCAATAAAAATTAAAGGATTATAATTTTAAACACTTTAATTTACAATATTTAGTTAAACTATGTCACACCGCGGATACTCCGCCAAAATTCCATACAAATGTTTAATTTGGTCTCTATTACACAGACATCCATCAGTGACGTGTATTACTACGTGCATCTGTGTGCGTAGCACGTATAAAATACCAACCGTCGCCCATAAGAGGGGAAGAGGTTGGGTGAGGCGGAGAAAATTATTAATTTTCATTTTCATTTATGTTCTCTGACTATGAGGTAATGATGATGACTATTTTTTACTTACTTTGTCACTGCAGTCGCTAATTCTTATACTGAATGCTTACAAATTTATCATCAAAAACAAATCCAAACACACCCGAATGTCATCAACGAAAGCTCTCGAAGTATGAGGATAACAGATTTTGAGCGTCAAAGTTAAGTTTGTGCTTGAATTCGGCTAATACTTACAAGTATCTAATTTAAATGATTTGGTAGACTTTTGGTAGTAGGCCACTACTACTACGCTGAAAGCCCGGCTAAGGTTCCCGCTACCCGGGCTGGGGAGTAAGTTTTAGGGTGTTTCCAATTTTTCGGAAGATGCTGGTGGAATATGTCAATAGACTTACGCCATTTACGTTTGGTTCCATGTCATTTTATATCAAGCATACATGTAAGCAATGCATGTGATTATAATACATGCATACTTATCACTTCATGGAATTTACGTCCAAGATACACTGTCATTACATTTAAATAACAACAGTTGAGTGCTTCTATTTTGTACAGAACTCAGTTCGACAACGACTTGCACCTGACCAGTTTTTTCATACATTCCTTTTTGCTACCCCATCCACCATTATGTAGATCCGTCGCGTCGCCGGTTCTCCTTTGACATTCACTCACAGCAATTAGTATGACGCGCCGTGTGCAAGTGTTCTATATATGTGTATAATGAGAATTACAGCATTTCTGTCGGAGTATTTTAGACTGTGACAATTTAGGATTTTCTTTCGGTTATGAAATATTCGTGTGAAGTGATTTCATGGCTTGTATAACAACCAGCTTTATCTACGTGAACATTTCCCGTAGAGTTGAATATTAAAAGCACTAACACATTACTTTATATTTTCAAGTACCTATAATTACCCCTGGTTCAAAATGTTTTTTTTCCTTCTCCATACAAACTTTTATGGTATGATTCAATTGTAAAGTATTTTATATTTTCAGGCGATACATTTCAAAAAATTCTTTCAGATTGCTCGTCAATATTGCAACAATTCTGTGAAAAACTGTCAACTTTTTTGGTCCAAAGTCCAGACTTAGTGTCTGAACTTTGATATACCAGTCAGTGAATCAGGAATTTTCTTTAAAATATACCTAAGCGTGTAAAGGTAAACGTGAATCGGTGGAAAGTGTCTTACTGACATCATAGTTTAATACGTTAACATTTTTAAATCATCTAAAATTTCAGTTTCGTAGTACCTTGATCTTTAACTAATTCTACTATAAGTGGTAATAATGTTGCATAGGTATAATGAATTATTGATACTTTCTTATGAAAATTAATTAAAAAAAAAAGTAATACTTATAAAACACAAATATCTATCAAGACGTTTCCGGAGGAGTTTGGTAACAAATAGAGTGAGACGAGAATTTTATATACATCTATACAAATAAGTAAAATTGGAGTGTCTGTTTGTAATATAAAAATAACCGCTTTTTACTAAATGCATATGTATATATACACGGTACACATAACAAAACCATATTTTTTACAATTTTTGACTGTCTGTCTGTTTGGCGGGGCTAATCTTGGGAATGGCTGGACCGATTCTGACGGGACTTTCACTGGCAGATAGCTGATGTGATAAGGAGTAACTTAGGCTACTTTTATATCCATACAACCATACATACATACATACCTACACACAAATAAATAGAATTTGAGTGTCTCCAATTTTGACGGGACTTTCACTGGCGATAGCTGATGTCTTTTATACTAGCTGCGCCCACGACTTCGTCCGGGTAGATACTGATTCACAATCATATTTATTCTCACGTGTACGAAGTCGCGGGCGCATCTGGTATTAGAATAATAACACTTTAGGAAACACTGACATAATATGGACTTATACACAACGAATGTAACGTAACGTAACTTCACGCCTGTAATCCCCGAAGGGGTAGGCAGAGGTAAATGCATGCATTCAAGCATACATGCAAACACCCACGATTCGCCGGTTACGTTTTGGCCCATGTAACAGGTGGCGAGCCTGTTGACATCTCCGGGCACATTACCAAACTTTGAGGTACTGGGAAATTTCCAGAAAATGGAAAAATCCCAATAGAACCAGAGACAAAGGCTTTTTCACCATTATCTCTGATAACCCCCTACCCGGGAATCGAACCCAGGACCTCAGCGTAGTAGTAGTGGCCTGCTACCACTAGGCTACCGAGGCAGTTATAAGGTTACGAATGTAACCTTGCGTATAAATACGAACAAGAACAATAAATATATGAACTTAGAAATGCTAAAGCATGAACGTAGTTTCATATAATGATATTGAAAAACTATGTCATTTTTTTTCTATAATTTCTAAAGTTCACTTGCATGTGTTTTTGCAAAAAATAAATAGTACAACTGTATCAATATAAATCTAAAATAAACATAAAACAAAACTAGAACATACAATTTATATTAAAACCCAAACAACTTGCAGAAATCACCCGCATTGAAGACAATACGGTACACATACACGAACTCTATTAATATTGAATACAACTCCTTAGATCCGCAACTCATCTTCCGAAATTAAGTGCTACATTTTTCCACGTCCTATACATTTATTAATCTCCGGCCAAGGGAAGGGGATGGATACGTCACTGCATGCCTTTTGAGAAATGACGCCTGCCAAAGCTAAGTCGGTTGAGCCAAGAAGGCCCTGAATTATGGCCGTTTGTTGAGAGAACGGATAAAGACCATTAGGGCGCGGATATAATCCTTATCGGCCAAGTTGCACTTAGGATTATTCTTGTCACAAGCTTTTTTGACTGGAGTAGTGTCCAGCTACGATTAGAGGATTTGGCAGCTAAAGTGTACGTACCTTGTTACTATTTGATTATTTTTGTTTGCTTTCGTTCGTTTTTGTTTCGGCTTGTCTGGGCAATGCCATCGTTTACTTTTTTCTTTTTTTAATTAGATATTTGATTTAGTTCCGGTAAAAATAAACCCTTCATATACATAAATGAGTATACAATATATCAATGTATTGTTTAAATAAATGTATAATAATATAACGCTCGTTGTAGTTTAACTTTCAAAGTTTTTGATCCTCAATGTGGATCCCATTCAACTGACAGTTTTTCTTCAATAGTCAGTCGCTGCTTTCCTATTACTACTATTTAAAATACGCATTTCGGAATAACGTCTATTTAAAAATAATATTACTTAAATAGCAAACTTATTAAACTACATATAACTATTATTATTATTTGATTTAGTAGTTTTGGCAACTTGCCTTCAGTTTAAGGTTTGGTTACACCTGTACGATTACATTTGTCATGCATGAAATTGGTTTGAATTGGCAACTTGATTATTTCATAAATTACTTACTGGTGATTCAAACGAAAAGTATTCAATATTTCTTCACATATGCGACGCTTGTTCATAGTCAAAATACACTATGAATTAATTGGTGGTAGAGCTCCAGTGAAGGACCTCGCGGGCGTAGGCACCACCGCGTTACTTAATATACTTGCCGCTAAATGGTCGTGTTCAGCACTATCGTGTTCCGGTCAGGTGGTAATGTACGGCGCCGTAATTTCCGGCACAGACGCATAACACCTTGGGCCTCAGGAGTGGTAACGCATCTGCATTTTGACCTTGGTTGGTGGGTGTCTATAGGCTGTAGTCGTCACTTACCATTAATACCGCTTGCATTACATAAAAAAATGTATAAACGCACTAAAACCGTTTACAGAATTTTAGCATCGATGTGATATTTTCGATGAAATGAAAATGCAACAGTAAAAAGAGACAGGGACATAAATCCATAAGACTTATGGACTTATTACACGGCACGGTATTCAGGGTACGATAACAAGGGTCAGGGTAGTGAAATAACATTTAGGGAGTTAGAGCCCTAATTAGGGCATCCGGAGCGGCCCGGTCAACCTAACACCCTAACTACACACAGTACAAATATGAACAGTATGTGAACTACGTACAAAACGTTCAAAACGGCACACTCACACAAACATGCGCATCGACGTTCGAGTAGCGAGTGACTCGGAGCTGCAGTACCGCGAGAACCTTAGGGCCCCGTTGTTGCGCATGTTAGTGTGATTGCGCCGTTTCAACGTTTTGAAGGTAGTTTCCATACTGTTCATAGGGCCCTGTCGACCGGATAGTGTAATAAGCGGCAACCCAACGCGAGGCCACGCCCACCCTTTCTGCCGGACCCTGAATACCGTGTCGTTTAATAGCCTTTTTAACGTGGGAGAAAATTAAATAGGAATTATACGGTGTCTCATAAGAAAATTTTTGAAGGTTTCACTATCACGTGTGAATTGCACGCATGTTTTTATAGCTTGCGTGGTCTGTCTCCGTATGTCTCGATTCAGCCTTGCTTGTAGCATTGGCGAGGAACATCGTTAACGTCTTGTGGTATATTGCGTTGGTAGTATTCAAGCATTATAGCTTTGTAGATTCTCGATATCGGTAATAAAAGTTTATATTGGCTCAGTGTGGATTCGCTAACATTCTGGTGCTCGTAAATACGTAACGTCTTGTATCGATAAGACTGTATTTCAGTAGCTAGGTTATTTTGTTTTATTACAAAGTAACTTGTTACAGTTTTGCTTTCATAATTCATGTCATGTTTCATGTTATGAAATAAAGGTTTCTTCTTTATTAATATACAAAATGTTACTTATTTCTTCACAATATTATATTTCTAGACACTTCTAGTGTCGAAAGGGAAATATTAAAAATATATATCGAAACTTTCTTAAGAAAATGTATGAGAATCAAAGCTGTAGAGTAGAGTGGCGCTAAAATCTCTGCTTATATACTCTGCTTATTACTCAATTAGCAACTAGCGGCTTACACCGGCTTACTACGTATAGAATGGATACTTCGACGTCCTAGCCGATTTCCCCGCCTCAACCAACCTCCTCCCCTCTTATAGGAGACGTTTGGTATTCTCTACGTGCTACTCACACAGTTGCACGTGTAAATACACGTCACCGATTGATGTCTGTGTAATAGAGACCAAATTAAGCGTTTGTTTGTAGTTTTGGCAGTGTCCGTGGTGTGCCACGGGTGCCACTTAGGTTTTAACAAAATATTGCGACTAAAAAATTGAGATGTTTGCTATCCTATCTGCTATAGTTTGTTGTATATCTTTCAAGTTGAGTCAAATTGCATACGGTGTGCAAAGTTTGATTAAAATACGTCAAGTAATTTACGAGTCGATCGCGGACAAACAACATGACGTGTATTAAGATTATTAAGATGAAGATGATTATTAACTTGTAGGTATTAGCTACCTTCTTAAAAAAAGCTTCCAAATATAGTGGTGTAGGTAGGTGTTATTGAAAATTATTATGATTTTATTATGTACCTAATGGAAGTGGCAAACAAGCATGTAGTTCACATTGATGTTAAGTGATGATTGCAACCTAGGTATAGACACCCACACAAAAACCAAGGTCAAAATGCAGATTCGTTACCACTCCTGAGGCCTTAAGTGTTATGCCTTCGTACCGGAAATCACAGAGCCGTACATAACCACCTGACAGGAACACGATAATACTGAACACTAACATTCAGCGACACGTATATTAGGTAATGCGGCGGTGCCTACGCTCGCGAACTATGTCACTGGAGCTCTATCACCATATTACTACGCACCATTTAATTCCATTACATACAATAAAATATAATACGCTTACACTCACAGCCCCACAGTAGGTATAAACCTGTGTCGTGGGTGCCGTTGTACACATACAACACATACACAAACACCCAGACCCGAAACAAATATCTGCAGGCCATACAAATATTTGTCCCAGTGCGGGGATCGAACCCGCGAATCAAACGGTCATCTCACACCGCTGGACTAACCGGGTCGTCAACAACAAAGCAAATATCGTATCCATTTTCATATTCCTTATATTTCTTCTGTCGTATAAAGCAAAGCTGTAAGTTAAAATAGTGAACCATTTTATGTTCGTTGTCACTTTAGCGGTATTGAATTACGAGTGACAATATTTCACAAAGTCACATGCCGCTTTCATAGAGCAACACGGGCCACCGGCCGCGGCGGACCGGAGGAGAATAGCCATATACAGGCTTTCCTCTCTGTCAAAGTACATACAAACACCCACGATTCGCCGGTTACGTTTTGGCCCATGTAACTGGTGGCGAGCGTGTTGCCATCTCCGGGCACATTACCAAACTTCGAGATACAGGGAAACTTCCAGAAAATGGAATAATCCCAATAGAACCAGAGAACTTAAACTACTGAAACGAACTGAAACTTTATTCCATTATCTCTGATAACCCCCTACCCGGGAATCGAACCCAGGACCTCAACGTAGTAGTAGTGGCCTGCTACCACTAGGCTACCGAGGCAGCTACATACAGTATCCAACAAGAAATAATGCACATCGACCTCCGAAAGAGACGTTGGCTTATTTCGGATCTGTAGAGCGTTATCTCTTTCGCATCTCCGTCCAATAGGTATATGTAATACCTATTGGACGATTGTCGACCATTTTGATCAAGTTTTGACCAATACCGGACTACGGATGCTTAGGTACGCAGTGTGCAGCAGAGATGACGAACGCTCTATGAAGCTGAAACTAGCCGATTGTCACTTTCATAGGCTTGATGTGCATAATTTTATGTTGAGCACTGTACAAGTGTTCCTACGCCTGTCGCCCAGATGTTTAAATGTGTGCGTGAAATTGTTTATGTATTTTGTATTGTTTATGTAACTTTAAGTATAGGTGTGAGTTTCGTAGTAATAGACGATTTTTGTAGTGTGTGTGTATCACACGTAGTTCCCCTCGCAAAAAATAACAGAGTGTTTTGCATCGATAATAAACGCTTTAGCTACTCTCCTCCTACTCCGCGGCAGCCCGTGGCTCGTGTTGCTCTTTGGCCGCACTAATGCAGTTTAGTTTTGTTACCATACTATTTATGTAAGACATTTTGTATAAACATTCGAAGTCAAGACCATTAGGTACTCATATTTAGACAATATAAACATAAGTTATATTTTGAACGTTAAAATAAACGTTAATAATTTGTGCTTGCAATAGACAGACCGGAATAAATACGTTACTGAAAGAATTTGAAATGTTAATCATATTTAAATTTTGTCATAATATTCCGTGATTGCGTTTGAATTTGTTCATAAATGAAATTAAAAAACTCACGAATTGTATACTCAAGACACGTGTTTAAATAATCTTGATGAGCAGCCCGCCGGCGGCCTTTTTGAATTGTTTTTCTGACGTTCCAAAAATAATTAATAATTTTCTGCAGTTGAATATTAAAAGTATTTTCAAATAGTTACATAGGCGAAATCGTAAAATATACCCGAATTTACATATAAATATTTGAAGTGTTAATTAAAAACACAAAATTATCGAACATTTTGCGGTAACTTCTAAATTTACATCAAACAACTAGAACTTGGCAAGTGGCATTTTCATACCCTTCTATTTTGAAACTAAATTTACATTAGGTACCCATGTTTCTACTAACTACATGTCTGCAATTTACTTTAAAAACAACGCTCCCACTGCCTGTAAAGCTCAAACCATAAAAGTACGGTACCTGTACACGTACACACGAATTTAAATATTCAAGGATTAATCTGTAGGAACGGCTATCCATAACAGCCAAACAAAATGTACACTCGAACAAAGCCCGTATTAGGGTTAGACAATATTATACCTACTGTTTTAACTTATTCCACTTTGCTACGGACGTACTATGACTATTTATTGTCAACTTTATGTAATCGATTCGCTATTATAGCAAATATCGCACATTAAGTTAAAATTATGTCGGTTGTGATGGGTGCCGCTAGTGGCAAATTAGGATGTGGGTTTCCGTGCTTTGGAAGGCACGTTAAGCTGTCGGTCCCGGTTACTTTCGATAGATAGGAGTGGTTAAACCTGGTCGGAGGCCTTATGGGCGGTTTAAAAACATCCGACTACGGGTTGGTCACTAACCTTTATCTCCACCAACCCGCATTGGATCAGCGTTGTGGAGTAAATTCTAGGCTTCCTCCCAAGAAGGGGAGAGACTCGTGCCCAGTGGGATGAATCAAGGGTTGCCATTATTATTATTAAGCATTATGCAAATAATACATTCCATCAGTTCACTAATAGTATAAATTCAAGCGTAATGTCCATTTATTCACTATGTCACTTCCCTATTTTTATCTATTTATGGGACAAAATTGATGATCGATGTTTTTACTATCATTAACTAAACTTTCCCTAAAACTGGTAAATTAAATAGTGAATACTATGAGGTAGTAAATTGATGAATAATCTAACTTAATTTCACAAATTGACATCGTAAAACGAAACGCATCTATTTTGGACTTTTTATTTACCCTTTAATTATCCGCTAGCAATGCTCAGTGACATGTCAAGCTTTCTCATACCATTTGAATAAATATTAAACATGAATCTTTACAAAGCAAGCCTATTTGAATGACTTTCTGTTGCTTTAGTTTTTTCAAATGCTTAAAAGGAAAACTTGACTTTTTTTGGTAAAGGAACGTTTGCATCAGGTGCGTCTACACTGCATCAATAGATAATGAAAAATCTAAAATTTCTTAGAAAAAATAAAACTAGATTTTTTAATATTTTCGTCAATTATATATACGCGTCGAACAATGTTGTAGTATATGTCATCTTTTCGTCTCGACATTACTTAATTATTCACGATTTTTTAGTTTAGAGAATATTTAAAAAACAAAAATTCTACGATTGACAGCGACAACATCGTCATATTTGACGTCGCCAACGCGGTCTTTAATAGTCTAAATATTATTGTGTAACCTTTATATTTTCGCACTACGAAAGTTATTCATGACACATTTATCATGTTAACTGAAGTAATATTTTCTAAGGTATGCTTTTGACACAGATTGCTTTCTTTGTATTTTATGTCTGTTTAGGTTTAAACGTACATATTAAAACGTTAGTTGTAATGTTATGCGGTAGAGTAAATTATGGTTCTTGTATAACTTCGTGGAATTCAGGATTTATTTTTTTATTGCAGACATATTTTATGAAATTCTAAGTACTTGACTCTAGTTTTATGAATAACATTAGGTTTCCTTTTATTTGTGTTTTTTTTTATCATCGGTAGATTGATATTTTATTAATTCATATATTTCATCTCAAACACATAAATTGTTACGTGTACTTAACACAGTTATTAAAGGAGCCTTTGGGTTTTCGGTGCAAATTGTCACGTCACTATCATCGTCTTATTCGCTCATGGCATAAAATAAGCAATCACGTTTGTTTTGTAACTTATATTGTACTTTTTAAATTTGATGATAAAATATATGTTATTTTACTTTTAAATTTTAATGTCTGTAGTAATATTACAATTACATTCAATCTCCAAATTACAAAAGTCACACCATAATAACGTAACGTAACTAGGTATATTGACATGTAAAGTAGAAAGTATAAATTTAATAAACTTGTTATATTAACATAATACTAGTTTCAAATCAATTATGACTTTAAAGAGATTTGACAATTCACTTAAATTATGGATATAAAAAATATGAAATAATTCTAGATATGTTATTAAAATCTTTTTTTTTAATCTAAATTTATGTAAAGAATACAATAAACACCTATTCTCCCAATAGAGCACATAAATATTCTCGAGTCGCGCTATATATTACAAACTGCTCCCTAAAAAAATGATCGCGATTTTTAAAATATTTTTCACGAATTCATAGTTTGCAGACGTGTTAATCCATAATTGGTTGTCTCGGTGCCTGTTAACAGCAGCAGCACTTCGACACAGTCACTGAATATTGAAGATTGGCGTCAATCAATACTGTATCGTCGGTGTTTTCAGTTTTTCAGGATTCAAGTAGCTGTAAAAGTGTACATAAATATGTTGTTTACCAGTCTTTGAAATATCTTTTACAGAATTTGTGAAAAAAATATCAACAGCGATGAAATCAAATGACAGAGACAAAGAAACAGAAAGAAAATTCCAAATGACACAAAATTTATCTCGTCGATGAGTTGTCAAATTGTTTTTTTTAATTTTTCAGACATTGTCACATTTATTACGGAGGACAGAATATGGGCTGGATGAAATTGATTCCAGTTTCATCTTAACTATTTTTTCTTTTTCATATTTTATCTTTAGTGCTTTTTCATAAATCAGTTTATCATATTTTAGCATATAATTAAAAAAATAGTAAGCTTTTTTTATCAAAGCTATTACTACTAAATATGATACATATTAACAAATCAATAATTTGCTGCAATTATCTTTTTTGTCAAAGCTATCCAAATTAAACAATGCTTAACAAATCTCTTTAACATACAAAACAGCCAAATTATTTCATTGTGTCAACTTCGAATACATAATTGAATACAACAAGTGACTTAGCCCAAGAATCCAAACATAAACAAAATTACAATTTATCACCAATCACTTAGCGAAAAAAGCGAAGGATTTGCATTACAATGAGGTAGGGACGAATCAATTAATCATATGAACAGTTCACCATTAACTTCGCGCTTGATAAAGGCACGGACGACAATAGCCGTTTCTATAATGCGACATGGAACTACGGCCCGTTTGAAATTTATAGCTCCTTATCAAATTCACACACATTGGCGTTTTCATATATTTTAATACCAGCTTTTCCCTCGATTTTCTTGTCTTTAGCGTGTTTGGTTTCGTTCAGAATGTCAAATTTGGTTTTCCAGGTAGGTACTTTTTCAATCGCAATTCTGATAATAATAAGCTCTATTAAGTCAGTTATCTCTTAAACTATTATGTTATTTGTTTAATATCATATCAAATTTGAAATAGCAGTATTGTCAATTAATAATTAAATTTACGATAAATACTGTGTATCATAAAATCCACACCCATGTTACATAATATATTTCTCTTATAATTTAGTATTAAGGACAATTTGTGCTTTAAGTTTTGTGGGAGAATTACTTTACTTGTTTATGTACCTACGAAACCAAAAAATATTACAATTGATTTGTCGTATTATTCAAAATACATTACTTTAGTACATACTTTACATTACTTATATTACTTTACTATGCTATAATAGCTCCCTACAAATCAACACATGTCATGATGGTGATACAGATGAGATGTATCAAGATGTATTGGCATTTTAATTTATTTCATGTCAGGATTATTGACTTTATCGTTAGATACACGTTTTCTTGCTTCCAGAATGTCTAATTTGGTTTTATAGGCATTATAATGCTCAGAGTTTCGTGATATCTCTGTGATATTTATTTTTTATAGGAGATTTCAATCCGTTCTTAAATCTTAATAAGCTTACTTATTCGAATAAGCTTTACTTCTACATTAGATAGTAATAATTCAATTATTTTTTATCCTTCCTAATCGGTTTCATAATAATTATTATTAATATTTTGAAAAAAAAAGTCCGTCCGCCATCTTGGATCTGAAAACGGATGCCATTTTCGTTATCAGCACCCCAAGAAACCTCGAAAGTGATACCCATATCACTTTAAAAAAAAAGTTCGTCCGCCATCTTGGATCTGAAAACGGATGCCATTTACATATCAGCACCCCACAAAACCTCGAAATTGATATCCATTTAATATTTTGAAAGAAAGAAACTGTCCACCGTCTTGGATCTGAAAACGGATGCCATTTTAGTAATCAGGACCCCAAGAAACCTCTAAATATATACCTATATCACATTTTGAAAAAAAGTCTGTCCACCATCTTGAATCTGAAAACGGATGCCATTTACATATCAGCACCCTACCCTATAAAACTTTGAAATTGATACCCATATCACATTTTGAAAAAAAAAAGTCCGTCCGCCATTTTAATCAGGACTCCAAGAAACCTCTAAATTGACACCCATATTATATTTATAAAAAAATCTCTCCGCCATCTTGGATTAGAAAAATGCCCCTCAGGAAACCGTGAAATAGAAATCCATATCTTTATTTTCTAAAAATAATTGTGTCCGCCATCTTTGACTTGAAAGGAAATACCTTTTCGTAATTAACACCTCAAGGAACTCTAACATTGAACGGAACCTCGCTGTAGAATACCATTCCTTTGCCAAAAGAGGAGGGGTGAGGCGAGGAAATCGGGCGGGATGTCGAAGTGTCCATTCTTTTCGTATTATTATTACATATTATTCTCTGGCTCTACTACCATACATTACCACTATCACTTAGCGGCAGGTAAATTATATAATGCGGAGGTGCTGATCGAGCTCGAGAGTGATCTTGAGCTCGTTAAGTAAGCTGTACCACAAATTTCATATTTTTGTAATTTTCTTTTTTTGCTAAATAAAGATTTAAATGTTGATAAGTGCGTGTGGAAATACACGTCACTCATTGATGTCTATATATACTATGTAATAGGTAACCAGATTTTAAGCGTTTGTGTGGAATTCCATACAAACGCTTAAAATCGGGTAAAAGTATATAGTACTATATAGCTTAAATATATAAGTAACTTTAAATGTTTGTCAGGCTATCGCGCATGTACAGAACCGCGAATTATGATTATTTAATAAAATATCATTTAAATAGGCCACTTTTAAGCATCCCTTAAATTATAATAATTGTACGGAATGTCTATGTCTATGTAATAGGTAACCAGATTTTAAGCGTTTGTATGGAATTCCAAACGCTTAAAATCTGTATAACGTAAAATAATTACTTTATTGGCATTAATTTATGCGTTTTTATATACCTACTCAAATGTTATACTGTTTTTATTTACCTATTTCTGAAATTATTATTATGTTATTTCCAATTACTGACAACTGTATTTTGCAAGTTCTGCTGAATTATCTTTAAAAAAGCAAATAAATGTGGAAAAAATATCGATAAGAAATATCGATAGCTTCCCAGCCAGCTCAATGAGTGGGCGTATGGGGCGGGCCAAGTCTCCAATTCAAACAACCAATCACAGCGCTTTAGTTACGTCCCCCGCAACACCCGCGTACCTCAAAAACGGTGAACACGGCTCCGAACAAATATTCACTAATGCGGTATCTATTGGGGGTGATCTGTGAATTTTACTCATGTAATATATTCAGATGTATACAATTCATGTTTTGTAACCATTGTTTATTAGCGCTGAGACGTAATTTGTAAAAAAGTTTGCCTCTCTTCATGAAAGTTACTCTGTTTGGAATATTTTCTGAGTAAATTTCTGTGTCGATGTGTGATTTATGATGGTTTTCCATCTAATGGATTCTTATTTTGAATAAGGAAAGAGTGTTAAAGAAACAACCGCGTCACGTCGACAAGTTATATTATTATGCACATTCAGAAATATGTCTATATGTCAATACTGTTACTAAACACATCATAAACAAAACAAAGAAGACAGTGGTAATAATAGTAACTTTCCCTCAGGTCGACACACCGGACAGCGTGCTACAAAGTGGTCTCGGCCTAGGCCCGGGGCCAGATACGGCTTTGAGGTCTATGGTTGACCCAAGAGACTATGACCGCCTCCGCTTCTTTCAAATGAGCGCCGCCCAACCAAACACCTTCGAAGAGACGATACATAGGGTGAGCTCAAAGTTTTCCTGCAAAAATAATCGTTTGGGATACAGTGCTTGTGTTTCTCATTCCACCGTTTTCAATATCACGCCTATTGCCGTTGAAATGAGCAAAAATGGGTGATTATATATTTAGTAATATAAAATCAATGCTTGCCTTATAATGCTATGGATGAATAAGTTCCAATTTTTTTCTATTTGGTTGAGAATTAAAATTATATCGTCTACACATGCACTTTATCATACATATGATTCGCAGGAAAACTTTCTTGTTATGCTCTGGATGGCAAAACGCTTTCGTGATCATTTAAATATTTAGGTCCTATGTATAAGTACTATACATTACTATATTTTTATGATTCCAGTAACTCATTATATATCTACCAAGTCAAGTATTTTTAACGGTTTGGTTTATTTTCGTTCATATTTGAATAATTTTCATATGTACAAGAAAATATATTATATACGTTGGATTTTAATACTTTTATTTTTACGTCTACAATTTTGCCAACAGAGTCATAACAAGAAAATCAAAATTCAAAATTTTACATTTCATCCTTTTGGTTACAAGTTTCGGTATAAATAAAGAAAAGGAGGTGGATCTTAAAAAAATATATATTGTATTCCAAAAACTATGTCAGTTATTGGGATTTTTGACTTCATTTTGATTCGTAATACCATTAGTCTAAAACAATACATTTTATTCTAATGCACGCATAATCTGCACTTTTTTGTATATTTGTATAGCACGATTGCACGAATAATATAAGGAAATTGCATGTTCGCATGATTTATCCTTATTGTTTGAGTAGTTCTGATTGCAATATAAAGTCGTTCAGATTTATGTCGCCAACTTTCTTTGTTTTATATGCACGATATTTCAACAATATTTTCTCCATAGAATCGGTTTATCACATTTTTATTTAGTAAAAATGATTTTATACGTTATAATTGTATTTTTTGGATTTAGATTAATAAATAATGTTTAAGACTAAAATTTCTATACTTCTATATTGTTTCTAATTTGGTATGTATGTAAAAAGGTAATAATTTTATTGGTCACATATTTTATTTTTGCGACCATTGTTAGAATCGTATTCATTTATGATTCAATAGAAAATCGTTACCTACAAAAACTCTAAAGTATGGTAAGCATCAGCAAACTTTCGTGATGTCAGGAAATATTTACATTTACCCCCTCATTCATAAACGTACATTAGATAAGTTTTAGCTATAGAATGCTTTCTCTTTGTCAGTTGCATTGTCAAATGTGCAGGATGGAAAAAGACAAAGGAGAGATTAGCAACACTTTAGCTAAAATACGTTTATGAATAAGGGGGTAAATTTCTTAGCATTGATTATACCCGTTATCAAAAATTACATAAACACCCACGTATTCATATTTGTATGTTGATTTATACTTTGTTGGTGCTAATATTTCTTCTAGTCCTTAAATGTTTTGGTTACATAATATTCAACGCAATATCTTCGAGTGAGTAGAAGTTACATGAAATATAAGCCTCGTTTTTAACGTTTACAAACTTCCATATAAATGTCACAAGAATGTTCAAATGAGAAATGAGTTTTGTTTGTTTCAGTTAAAAGTTCAAGAAGCGATGAAGAAAAAAGACAAACTGGCGAGGGAACAGGAAGAGGTAATCTACTAAAAACTTTTCAATTTCGTTATGGATTATTGGAAATATTACTTTTGAAGGTTCTTTCAAACATAAGTTTATTACAAAAAGTTTTGCGAGATATTATTCTTAAGGAACCTTGATTCATTACCCCCAACTTAATACAACTATACATATAGTCAAAACTAATCTGATGTGAGAGTCACACAAGTAATCTTACGACTGGCGAGCATTGGACGCGCGAACCGAGCCGCCGGCTAATCGTGTTCTAATCTCGAGCTAAGCCTATTAGAGGCAGTTGTATCGCTTCCCTACGAAACTTTGGAAGCCCTTTGCCGAGCACATTTCGTTTGCTCGTAAAACTATGCTGTCTTCGCGCACCAAAATGTCTTATCTCTAATGCAATTGCGATCAAAACAGAACTCGTTGGTGACATAACAAGATTTGAAATAGTAAATGACTGGTGGTATGGTTTGTCTTATTCGAAGAAGCAGTAAAGGGCATTTAGGGATCAAACATTGAAATTTTACTGGCAATAAACAATCCGCACGAGTTAGAACGACCTCGTATTTGGGCATTTTGAATTGAGGACAACCGTCAATCGATTATGTCAATAATGCTTACATACATGGTGAATATTAACCGTTCAATGCGTCGTTTTGTTAGTTGTTTGAAATAAATAGTGTATTAATTTTTGTTAAATAATTTTTGTATTAGTGTTAATTTTACTGATGGTATTTCGATTTAATATAAAGCACCGGCGAGATGAACTCGATTGCTTTGATACAAATCGATCGACAGCCGCAAAATAAAACCTCGATAGTGGACGTTGGGGAGGGTTTTGCCCAGCAATGGGACAGTTAAAGCTATTAAAAAATCGTTGAAGACCGTGATAAACGGGTGGAAAGTTATGTTAACCGTTTCGCCCTCTTAATCGCTCAATTCCAATAGTTATTAACCCAAGTCAAATGACTAGGGCAGCTTTGATTACGGCTTCAGGTACCGGGTTCAATTAAAACCTACGGCCCAATTCAGATTTTTGTGAGAATTAGTATTTATAAAGAAATTACAAATACTAATTCTCACAAAAATCTGAATTGGTCAAGCCGAATAAGGACTAAATAATTGCAAACATCATTTAATTTTTTTATGCTTGATGAAGAAATTGTGAAGGTGTGTTTTTAAAATACTGTGGAATGGATAGGCAGTCGTAAAAATACATTCACACAAATTAATGTAAACATTGTTTCTGAGTGCTATTTTGTTAATTAACAAGTATATCTTTTTATTTTACACTTCCTGATTTATTGCAACGGTTGTTTTGTTTTTACATACTATTAAACCTACAGAAGATCGCTTACTTTATAAAAAATAATTCACAAAAGTTTCTAATGGAGCATTCCCGACAAACATTAGCTGATCCAATTCCCTCCAAAGTGTTCAATTTGATATCTCAATTATTGTATACTCGGCAATCCCTTCTTAAAGTTCTGTTACCAAACGGTAAAATCGGCCAAGTACAGACAATGTAGGGTTCCGTTTCTCAGTACATTTTATAAGTTGATAGACTATTACTCCTTAACTTGTTAAACCATCTTGGTTGTGATAGTATTCATTTTAACTTCGCTACAATTTAATTGTGTACCTACAAATCCCGGTTTTTTTTACATATCCAACCACCACTGTTGAGTTGGCTGAGGGTCAATCAAATTGGCAATTTATATTTTAAAGTCCTATCTAACGACACCACTACCACAATATGAAGCACTTATGCTAAAAATAAACATCTTCACTTAACCGTGTACGGAAGGTACCATATTTTTTATTTAGATTTTATTTTACCACCTTATTAGGTATCATATCATGTTTAAATTTTTTTCGGTACAAAAAGTCTTTAAGCAAAATTTTGGATATACGGACAGACGGACGGGCATATCTAACAAAACTCTATAAGAGTTAAGAGTTCGTTATGGCCGTTCTCAAAATAAATTTGTACTCATTACGAATAATTTAATTACTTAATAAAAATACTGAAGTTGAAAACATGCAGGCCTTCTTTATTTTCGTCAAGAAATATATGTATGAAGCCTGATATATGCCTGAAGACGTTAAAGGTAACCTAAGTATGATCCTCAGAAATTTTTGAAGAAGCTTAAATATCTGGAAAATAAGGTTTGAGATTACAAAATGATCACGAAGAAAAAAAAATCTGTGGCCTGTTCTGTGAGATATACTCTACTTATATTACTTGCTCTAATATCGTACGGAACCCTTCACTGTGCGTCGCTCGATACGCGCTAAGGCAATTTTATATTCTTACATCAATTTGGAAAACAAAACGTGCATAAATTAAGTTAATGTCCAATACTTTTCTACTTAGGTAGAATTGGTCGCTTTATTGCAGTCTCTGGATATTTATTATCATGTAAAAGTAGGTACTTCTTTGTAATTGGAAAATAAATTGTTCTAAATCACTTTTATTGGATCAATTTTTGTTTAGCAGTGTATAAGGTCCACAGGGATAGTAAAAGTACTTAATTACTACTAACTAGAAGAGATAAATGTATTTTTATTCGAGTTTAAATTAATATAGCAGCCCGAGAAAAAGTTTTGGTTTTGTACAGACTTTTTCTTGTATATTTTCTTAATACATCTTCAGATTCATAATTAAATGTAATATTATGTTAATATTTTATTTTTAGTATTATAACTTGAAAATTTAAATTGTTTGTATAATTTCATTGATATACAAGGGTTTTTTTAATATCAATGTATAATTTTTAAAATTCGTAAAAATTTGCAACTAACCAACGAAAGATAAAGAAGCTTTTGTTAGTAAGTTGCTTTCAAATCCTTTTATATGTTGAAAACTCATTTTCATTGACTTGTATAGTCATTAATTGAAATATTTGGTCTATTTAAGCAGAATTTCTGCTTAAATAGACCAAATATTATTTATGAATAATCTTGAGAAAATTGTTCACGCTGCAGTCAAAATTTAAAGGAATTTTCTGTGAACGATTTTATTTTACAAAGAAATAAAAGTGTTGCTCAAAAATTTGAGTTAAAATCGATTTTCTCTTGTTTCAGATTTTAAGGGACATCAGGCATGGCCTTATGAACATGGGAAGAGATGGAGTCCGTGGTCCATTCGGTATGTCATTTTTATATCGGTACCTACCTACCATAAATAATTCCGTAAATCCATGAAAATAATTACATAAAAGAAGTGGATGTTCCATAAATTGTATAAATCCAAGCTATTAATTAATTTATTTTTAAATGTTACAGTGATCATTGAATTTTTGTGTGTTTATTGTCATGCCAATAGGTATTTACGAAAAAATTACAATAGACCTCGAAACGCTTATGTTTGCCCAATATTCACTAACGCAAAATATTCGAATAAAATTAAACCAGATAATATACTTTCACTTGACAACAATAATCTTGAGTAACAAGTTTATTTTTTCTATTGTGTAGTGTAATTTTTCTGTACATTTGTAAACATTTGTAAACAAGTTGAATATTTTACGGGCAATAATATTACTATTGGAACACGAAGAAACTTCAAACAAACATCTGATTACTATATCAGAAATAAAGTCGTATCGAAACTCTAAATTGCCAGTTAATGAATTATTCAAGAAAGTAACTATTTTCATGTATTCGGAGGTGATTCACAAAAAGTTTCACTATGATGATTAAATTTTTCTGGCCTTCGATGTTTGCTATTATTTACGTCAATGAATTTATTCTGGTCGATGTTTTTTTTATTTGGCTACCATTGTACTCGTATCTAGTCGCTTCTCAGTATTTTGACTTTTATTAAGCTTGGCAAAACGTATTTCAGTAAAATAGAATACTATTATCAAGAAATCTGCAGATATTATTCGTCAAAGTCAAAATATCAAGCGCCTAGACTTTTATGATTCATATCAAGCCATAAATTAAAGCATGTTGCTTGCACGATGTTTTGACACTTAATTTATTGATCAACTTTACGGAATGCTTATTTTTGATAACGTCATTGATTTATCGTTGGATATCACACTCAAACGGTACCGCTTTCGATGTGCATATTTCATCAATCATATAATTATAATTTTGGTTTGCATACACGTATACAAACCTGTCTTGTGAAATTTCGTGAAGACCCACGAACTCGACAAGTGATCATAATAATGGTTATAACTAAGTAATAATGACTGCTGTAAAATGAAAAAAACGCAGTTAGTGATTTCGTTATACATCCATCAAGACATTTAATTTGCGACAAAATGCCGAAATGCATGTTGTTTTAAAAATATTTTTGCATCAACCACGCACGGCTTACCGATGTTCGTACACAGCTTATCTGCAGTGTTGTCAGTGAAACCGCCACTTTGTGGGAGGGCCTTTAACGGTAAACTTTTTTCGCAATTATGTAGCACGTACATTTTTATTTGCACTGTTGAATGAAAGTAACACCACATCCGCCTAATTGAAGACTCGTTTACAGACGACACGTATATGTACGACGACGAAGCGAGAGGTTTGTCGGGTCGAGGCCACTGGTACGATGAGCCTCCGTACGAGAGCGATCCCGAAGACTTTCTTATGGGTGGAGGAGCACCCGCTGCTACGTTTCAAAACGGACGAGTCTGCTTTACGCTCAATCTGCGGAACGAGCCGAGAGGTGAAGGCGTGATATCGCTCAGGAGCGCAGGGGATATAAGCTTAGCGAGGGCCCCTCGTCGAGGATTAATAATTCCGCAAAGCGGCCCCTACCCGACCACCGTTATCCCCTTGCGAACACCGAGAGATCGGGAGAGCGGGGATTACGCCGCATCCGACATTCAATCTATAGGTTCGAGGTTGTCTGGCATCTCGCTAGAATCCAGTCGCTCGGAACGGGACTCACGGAGAGGTTACAGGCAAATGTCAGGCTATCGCATAGGAGCTGATCCTTTATCGCCGGCTTCGTCGGATTACGAAGATCAAGAAAGCGAAACCGATTCTCAGCACATAGCTACAGTGCACAAGGTAATTGAACTTTGCGAGGACGAGATTGCATTTTATTTGAATAAATTTGCTGCTACACAGAATAATTGCTTTTGTTTTTTTTTACCCTACTAATATATTTATCCATCGTTTCAGTCAGCTGAAGAATGTGAAGGAGTATCGAACTTAGCGGGTAAAGTGCGAGGTCTAAGACAAGATGTTCAAAGAAAGATATCGAGGTTAAGACAAGAGAGAGGCCCCGAAGGGACCGATAGGCGGACAAATGGCGATCAAGCATTTCCATGTTCTAATAGTTCTTTTGAAAGTCTTCCCAGCGGATCAGGCAGTAGTGAGTGGATTTATTGATTTGTCTGCGTTAATATAAAATGTTTGTAAATAAGTTTGTCTTTCCTTTCTTTGTACCGCCCATGTTTACAGATGTCTATTGTATATATTTTCAATAAAAACGCCATCTTTCTACTAATACATGTCATTTCAATGTAACAAGCTCAGTTAGAGAATGACGTAACAGGTATATTTAATTCGAATAGATCGATTGAATGAGGGTAGCTAATCTAAGCCGCTAAGCACAGATATTTATGTACAGGCACACAAGCACTGGTTCGCGCCGGTAGTAATCACTCATCTCTGTCGGCAGAAGAAAACATAGAATTAAGTCCTGCCGGGCGGAGTTTACTCGTACCACAAATGCTGTGTCGTGCCCGAGCGCTCGTGGATTACCTGCCGAATTTATATGAAAAAGATGCATTACGATACAAGGTAAGATATCTCAGAACGAAAATATATTGCAAGAAAGTCAAAAAGAAACTAATAAACATTATCTTTTTCAACAGAAAGGAGACATCATAGAAGTCATCAATATGAACGCATCTGGGATCTGGCGAGGCGTTCTTAATAACAAAGTTGGAAACTTCAAATTTGCAAACGTCGAAGTTCTTTCTGATAGAGATGCTAGAACGAGGCCACCTAAATGGTGCAAGAGCCGTGAAAGGCTCTGGGAAACACGGCCTAGAACGGTTGAAGAACTTTTGAGAAGGATAGATCTACCGGAGTATACTGTAGCTTTTGCGAGAAATGGTTATGAAGATATAGAATTATTTAAAGAAATTGAACCATCAGATTTGGACTATTTGGGTATAATGACCCCAGAGCATCGAACTCGTATCCTCGCCGCCGTACAACTGCTGCATCAACTTGAATGTGAGTGTTTTTTTACCTTCCTACTCAATTAATTAAAACTACTCAAAGTCTATTCTAAAAGACGTGCAATCAGCCTATGCAGAATTGACTAAAGTAGTGAATTAAATTAAGTCGTATTACTCCCCAGTGGTATTTCATGTGTTGGGCACATGAAATTCCACTGGGCTCAAATATAAAGAAATTGTTACATTTTACTACCAATTGTTAAATGCTAGTAGAATATTGACAGTTATAACAATTTTCAATGTATCTGGATATCAGTATCAGCGCTATAGACTTAGGGCGTTTGTCCACCGCCGCCGTCACCGGACCGTCACCGAGAACGAGATTATTTCGGGACGAGTTTAATATGACGTAACGGCAATCGTTTGTCCACCGCGACCGATTTCGCTGATTTAGTTTGTTCCAGCTGTCATGCGTGGTAGTCGCGTTTTCGAAGAAATAAAGTGATGGCTAGGTTAAACCGGCGACAACTTCTTCTACTGCTTTTGTACCTTCGCAGGCGCAGGCAATGCAAATAATTTTGGGTTCATCCGCTAATACGTGAACGATACATCACAGGGACGTTTTATGTACACCACACTAATTTGCGGCAGCGTGACAAGATTTTTTTTAACTACTAACTAGGATGTCCACGACTAAGTTCGAGTATAATAATATATATATCTATAACAAAATCTCGCGACGATCTAGCGGTCACGCCGATCTACTCGCATTTTCGGCGGCCGGGATGACGGCGCTCGGGTGTGCGGTGGACACGCGGCTAAGTAATGTAATGTAAATTTATGTACCACTACTTCGGCGCCGTCATCTCGTTCTCGGTGACGTGACGGTGACAAACGCTCTAAGTCCAAGTTTTGATTTCTATATTTATTCAAGAATTTTACGATTATCTGCAAAACAAGTATTTAATTACGCCTTTGGCTTAGGTGGTGAAGGAGAGGCCGAGGTTGAAGGTGGCGGTTCAAGTTCAGAAGGCGGGGATTCCCCATTTGGCCGTCGACAGTTTCCACGAGACTCCGGTTGCTACGAAGCAGGTGTCAGCGTTGGCGGTGTTCGCGTCCGTACGTCACCATTGGTACACAGAACTGACGAACCTTCCCACAGACCTCCAGAACCTGCACCCCAAGCAAAAAGGTCAATACGCAGAAGACCACCCGATGACGCAGAATGCGATAGAATCGAACGTTATCCTGGCACAGCGACCGAAAGACAAGTAGTCCGCACTGGTGGTCTTCCTGGAGGAGCAAGGGATGATACGTGTGAGTCCGACCATAAATTAAATGTTGTCAAATTCGTTGCTGGCGGTGAACCATGTGCTTCAGAGAAAAGTAGCGATTCTGGCGTAAGCAGTTCTTCTTTGAGTTCAGCCCATCCACACCGTCCCTGAGCGAGGCCTACCGCGCCCGCGCTCGCATAGGCGATGGCGCGGGCGCGAGCGCAGGTTGCGCTATCGCCCGCACCCCCCACTGCCACTGAAAACTCTGTGCCATCAAACAGCGTATAAAAATCTATTATGTACTGAATACCGGCAAACGAATCCTATTTTGAGCAGTTATAAAATTTAGCCCGCAACTAATTTACGCGTATAAGATTCCGTAAAGTGAAGACTTAGAAATATCGTTTCTGAAACTGATTGTGATTGAAACGATAATTGTTCATTACTATAAAATAGGATTCCAATTGGGAAAACCTAAAGTTTTCGCTTCTATTAATATAACCGATATACCCTTTGATGTTCTTAAATAAATAAGTAAGTTCAAGAAATAAACCGACTGAAGGATCATCTAACCTTAAAATAAGCGTACAATAGACATAGAGAATATTGTAAAGCTGCAACAGATTCTCTGAATAAACTTATCGCATTTATAGATTTAGGACTAAGACTGAGGTTTATGTCTGATCAGCTTTAAGTATTTTCCTACAAAAACTCTTTACACATACAGGCAGAGTAAAATTATTACGAGATACGATCCATAATGTTTTCTTGAAGAAAAATATTTATCTTCTCTTGCCGTTGCCTGTTTAATATTCAAGTGGCGACTGTAATATTTTGGTGTGGGTGTGATAAAATTATCATTAATGATAGCGCTGTTGTTACTCTTCATTTTATTTTACGACTTACATTTTTGTTTCAGTAAAAAGTATTCTCTGATTACTATGTTCTATACGAATTTTGATCGTACCTACATCTTTGTGTATTAAAGATGTAAAATTTTTGCGACTAACGCATACGTACTCGGATTCAATAGAAGAAAGTCTGTAATATTCATAGTTATATATATGTTTTTAGAAAATACTTTCAACGTATTATATTTATAGTAGAGTAGATCTTCTACTAATTAAATGTGTTGGCACATAATAAGCGTTCATCATAAAGCAATAATGGCCTGAACTTCCAGTTTCCTTTCAAATTTTAATTCGAGTCGTAAGTCCGAGATATAACTTTAATTTTAAATCTAAAAACAAAGCAATTTTGTGTTAAACACTTGGAATGTAACTGAAACCTGAAATTATTTTAGTAAAATAATATAAAATATTATGTTGCTTGTTACAGTTTCATTGTGGTATCTAGAAATTGCTTTGAAATAATCATTCCGTTAACGAAAGGCATATCATGTTCGACGCCAATTATTATAGGTTTAGTTGCTTTATTAAACTATTGTTATACTCTGTTCAATGTCCTAAAATTTCAAGAAATATTTGTTTGTCTAATATTTCACATCACGTCACATTATTACATTTACAAACACATTGCACGAAATACGAATAGCATACCCATACCATAATTTAGATATATTTGGGTTTTAAAAATTCCAGATATTATTGGTGCTACTTGGCCTAAAATTTAATTTGCAATGTTTTTGTTCAAAGCTTTAATGATATCTAATTTATTTTTATTAACTTAACAAACTTTACTGAATACCAAAATACAGCACAATAACAAAAAGATGTGCTAATTCGAATTAAACCAAGTATTTTTGACGATTGAAAGGTTATTTCAGATAAATACCTAGCTCTTTAGTAGTTTTGTGCCTATTTACTTGGAAATGATTTTAAAACTGATTGGGATTTTGAACAGAGATGTTAAAATAGTGCTGAAAATTAATTTGTAGTGTAGGCAATAAGCCAGTTTGTTTTGGATAACTGGAGCGTTGTAAGCGCATATTTCGATAGCAATAATTGTATATAATTAAATAGATAGGTTAATTATTATATGTTGAGACATTTTGTAATTTTTTAAGAGAGCTTTATGCGGTTTGCCGTCTGTACATACATTATAAATTTTGGGTGGAGACAAGTGAAGTTTAAAATTTCACTTCTTCCCTTTTCTTGGTTATTAATTAGTGTTTTTCCCAATATCTGTAACGTGGCAGAATACAGGCTAGTTAATCATGTATTTGAGATAAACATGTACGTGCATTGTTGGTGAACAGCTTTACAGCTAATTCTATTTTGGTGTAATGAAACTGAACACGTGGAATAGTTGCAGTTGATCCGAAGTGCAAAGATAGTGAACTTACATGTATAAAAAATATCTTAGTAAGAGTATGGAAGTCAAGACCTTATATTTCTAAAATTAAAACTGACAAACAATTTGAGCCCAAAATAGAATTAGCGTCTAAGCATTCTTAATATTATGAAATTCACTGTTTCTCAAACGCATATCTGACGTGGCATATTTTTAGATATCGGACGGAAATTTGTTTCACACTTGTAACTGAAGTGGGTCAGATAAATAGATTTTAGATTCTTACTGAAGCGACGCTCTTTTTAAAGCCAATTTAAATTTATTTATTGTGTCGTGTAGTAGGTAGAAATCACCTATCTACTTGCGTCTTTTTCCTGCAAGTGTAAGTCAAGACTTGCTTTTCTAGCTTGCGTATTGACACAACAGTATCGGAGACATCAGTTAATTGTTGAAAAGTTGTTAGTAAATTAATATTTCTACTGTTTGTACTGATTATACAATAATATTTTAATTTTGTAGGTCTGTCTATTATTTTTTCGACCTTGCTAAGTCAAATCATCATAACAATTGACGTCTGCTATAATAGATGCAATGGTTCATTTTGGTACACCCATAGGCGCTCCTATGTTTCGTCGACACATTCGCTTTGATGTCAAGTGCCTCTGCCCCTCAGTCTCAAGAGTGCAAACTCATGCATCCCACTCAAAACGCTGCCCGTAGAAACTTTGTAAATTTTGTAAAAAAAAAAAATAATACATTGACACTTTTCGATTACGATCGTGAACTAGTCCGAACTATTAAATGTATATAGATAAATGTTTGTTACTTGTATATTGTAGATAGAATATATTTCTTTTGACAATTATTGTATGTATACTTAACATGTTCGTCTTTTTTAAAAAAAATGAATAATACATTTATTTATAACGATCAAATTGTTTCAAACGCTCAGGTAGTACCTATTGTGAGTTATTGTGTAAGATGTGATTTTTTAATATAGTTTTATTTTATAAATTACGCACTTTATTTAATTATTTTTGTCTTACTCTGCAGGACTGTACTTTTTGTAGCCACATTTATATTTTTTTAAAACGAACATTTTGTGTAAGTTTACTAAAAACATGGATTCTAAATAAATAAATCCGAAAATGTACGTAGTCTTAGCGTTTTATTTTAGTGAATCGGATGTGCTCATGAACTTATTATAACTCAGATGATTTGGTGTAATCATATATTTAATTATTATGGCTTAGAGATACAAGGTTATAAAAGTAACTGTCGGGTCCAGGATCTCGGGTTCGAATCCCATATTATTAGTCTATAGTCTTTGCAATTCACGAGCACGATCGACGCGACGCTTAGTAGTGGCAGAGAATATGGTAGTGGTAAAGACATATCTTTATACAGTGCTCAACAATAAATAATGCACATCGAGCCTGCGAAAGAGGCGATCGGCTCGTTTCGACTTCATAGAGCGTTACCTCTGTTGCACACTGCCTACGTAAGCACTGACAGTCCGGTATTGGTCAAAACTTGAACAAAATGGTCGACAAACGTCAAATAGGTACGGTGGGAAAGAGATAACGCTCTACAGACCCGAAATAAGCCGAAGTTTACTTCCTAAGCTCGATGTGCAATATTTATTGTTGAGAACTGTACGTGTATAGTATTTGTATGTGTCCGCAAACGGGAGCGTACGCGCGTCTTGCCGCTCTGTATTCTGTAAGGACTGTAAGGCACGCACGCTAAGCCTGGGTTGCACCACGATATATTTAAAGTTAATTTGAATAAATTGTTTAACATTTCACATCCTTCCCTAACTATAACAGATTTCTATAAGTTAGAGAAGGATGTGAAATGTTACAATAACTTTAACAAATATCGTGATTCAACCCAGGGCTAAGAGTGAGATTCATAGATTGCACTACGACCTTATTTTGAGCAATGTTTGAAGAGACAAAGAAGAGTACGAGAACGCAGCAGGATCTGGATGCCAATTGCAAATGCCATAGTGATAGTGACATGTGTACACGACGTCCATGTTTTAGGTTCATGTCCATAAACAAAACAAAAATGGAATTTTGGCTATATTTAATTTTGTCTTTAACTCCTTATATAATGGTGACAAATATTATTTTGAAATTCAACATCGACAAAATCATTCGCCATTGAATGTCTTTGTTTTATTTTGTTGACAGTGTCATAGGTACGAAATTGTTTTTTTTTTCTATCCGTAACATAATATAAAACGTTCAGGGTCATCGGCGCATCTTAAAACCTTAACGACGTCGTCGCAAAATAATACTCAACTAACATACTACCTTTTACTAATAAAAAGATAATGACAATAAACTAAAAATCAACATACAATAAAATGAACATGAGACAGAACCAAGAATGTGTGGTCAGACTATAGTTACCAGGAAGGCGTTTAAAATAAACACTTGATTAAACCTTTTCATATATCTACGAGCACTAAACAATGATATATTAAGAATATCTTGGTCAACTGGTTTCGAGTTGGCAATGAAGCGAATCTATGTTTAGCTTTATTAATAGAGATGCTAATTTATTTTGTCACATCCATTTAAAATGTGGATTTAATCTTATCTTCTCCTCTGATACATAAATAATCAATAGTTTAACAATATAAATAGTTTAACATTTCACATCCTTCCCTAACTATGACAGATTTCTATAAGTTAGAGAAGGATGTGAAATGTTAAACAATTTATTCAAATTAACTTTAACGAATATCGTGATTCAACCCAGGGCTAAGAGTGAGATTCATAGATCGCACTACGACCTTATTTTGAGCAATGTTTGCTTAGAACTGTCAAAACTCGTACTGTATTGACATTTATTAGTCGTGGTACGGTCTGTGAATCTCACACTTAGTGCGAGATTCACAGACCGCACTACGACTTAACTTTGAGCAAAGTATGCTTAGGACTGTCAGAAATGTATGGGTTTTGACAGTTCGAAGCGTACTTTGCTCGAAAGTAAAGTCGTAGTGCGGTCTGTGAATCTCGCACTAAGTGTGAGATTCACAGACCGTACCACGACTAATATATATGATGATGATAGAATATAGACAGAAACATATCCTGATACGATTATTCAGAAATTGATGTAATCATCATCATTTCAGCCTAAAGACCACTGTTGGTCTAAAGAGGGATTTGCCATAATCGTCACGCTTGGCATGCGAGTTAGCAATCATAGCGGCGCTAGCATTTTTGACAAGACATTCTTGCCCATCGTGCTTTCTTGCATTTGCTACTGCCATTGGAATATTTTGACCGCCATGGTTCGATTGATTATTTGTATAATACTGACCTGAAATACCTGTATGAAATATTAATTAAGACGATTAAAAAAGTTTTCTTTATATTTCCTTAGCGCGGAAAATTGCTCATAATTATAGAGCTTGATGGCCCCTTATATTCATTACAGTAATAAGCGACTCGTGGAGAAAATGAACGGGTTGCGGTTGCGACAAGTTTGAAATAGGCACTTCCGTACTTAATTGCTATTGTTCAAAATGACTCAATTTAGTTAAATGTAAAAACCTGCCTCAAATAACTTGACTGTAGTAATTTAGTGGGAGCAGGCCACTGCTTCTTGGGTTCGATTCCCGAGTCGGTGGCTATTAGAGATGTGTGAAATCCTTCATCTCTGCTTCAATTGAGAATTTTCCATTTCCTGGAAGTTGTCAAAAGACTCGGGTTCGGCGAGAATGTTTTAATGTGGGTATATTTTTACGATGCGCGCGCACACTTACAGAAGTAGTCAACATTCCAGTTATTTTTTTTTTAATTCAGGTACCAACAGAGTAAAACAAAAAATTGCCTACGTAATATTATTTACTTTGATATTTAAATAAAGATTATTAATCTAAAGCATGCGTTATAATATAAAATGTTATTTTAATGTATACACCTTTTTTCTAATATTAGTCTCGTTTCCTCTACAAAAAGGGATACGATGACGCGAAGGATTACGTTTGAAGGAAGATTTTTTTCTTGTTAACCCATAGAAATATAATTTTCCACATGAATAGGTACACACACTTTATTTATACAATTTTTTTTTAATGTAATGTAATTGGCAAACAAGCCTGCGATTCACATTGATGTTAAGTGATGAGTGCAGCCTATAGAAAAAAGACCAAGGTCAAAATGCAGATGCGTTACCACTCCTGAGGCCTAAGGTGTTATGCCTCTGTGCCAGAAATTACAGGGCCCTACATTACCACCTGACCGGAACACCATAGTGCTGAACACTACCATTTAGCGGCAAGTTTAATAGGTAATGCAGTGGTGCCTACGCCCGCGAGCTTTGTCACTGGAGCTCTACCACCAGTAAAAACTAAAACCTTTTGATAGGTAATTAATCTTTCTTCATTTATAAATTTATATAATCATTACTCATGCCTAACTTATGACAATGACAATAGAGACTATAATGCACACAAGCCATGACTTCATTTTATGTAATTATTTTAGATAATTTTGTTAAGGAACAAATTCAATTTATGTATCAGAGAAGATAAGATTAAATCCACATTTAAAATGGATGTGACAAAATAAATTAGCATCTCTATTAATAAAGCTAAACATAGATTCGCTTCATTGCCAACTCGAAACCAGTTGACCAAGATATTCTTAATATATCATTGTTTAGTGCTCGTAGATATATGAGAAGGTTTAATCAAGTGTTTATTTTAAACGCCTTCCTGGTAACTATAGTCTGACCACACATTCTTGGTTCTGTCTCATGTTCATTTTATTGTATGTTGATTTTTAGTTTATTGTCATTATCTTTTTATTAGTAAAAGGTAGTATGTTAGTTGAGTATTATTTTGCGACGACGTCGTTAAGGTTTTAAGATGCGCCGATGACCCTGAACGTTTTATATTATGTTACGGATAGAAAAAAAAAACAATTTCGTACCTATAACACTGTCAATGAACAACAAAATAAAACAAAGACATTCAATGGCGAATGATTTTGTCGACGTTGAATTTCAAAATAATATTTGTCACCATTATATAAGGAGTTAAAGACAAAATTAAATATAGCCAAAATTCCATTTTTGTTTTGTTTATGGACATGAACCTAAAACATGGACATCGTGTACACATGTCACTATCACTATGGCATTTGCAATTGGCATCCAGATCCTGCTTTGTTCTCGTACTCTCGTCTTCTTTGGCTCTCAACTGCAACAACAAAGGGCAGCAAGCGACTCCACCAAGGACGAATCTCAAGGTAACATGCACGAGGACATGAGCATTATAGTATCTTTGTTTTTTATGTTACGGAAGTGGCAAACAAGCATGCAGTTCACATTGATATTAAGTGATGACTGCAGCCTATAGACACTTACACAAAGACCAAGGTCAAAACGCGGATGCGTTACCACTTTTGAGGCCTAACGTGATATGCCTCTGTGCCGGTAATTACAGGGTCGTACATTACCACCTGACCGGAACACGATAGTGCCGAACACTACCATTTGTCACCATTATATAAGGAGTTAAAGACAAAATTAAATATAGCCAAAATTCCATTTTTGTTTTGTTTATGGACATGAACCTAAAACATGGACATCGTGTACACATGTCACTATCACTATGGCATTTGCAATTGGCATCCAGATCCTGCTGCGTTCTCGTACTCTCCTCTTCTTTGGCTCTCAACTGCAACAACAAAGGGCAGCGAGCGCCTTCACCAAGGACGAATCTCAAGGTAACATGCACGAGGACATGAGCATTATAGTATCATTTTTTTTTTATGTTACGCAGGTGGCAAACAAGCATGCAGTTCACATTGATATTAAGCGATGACTGCAGGCTATAGACACCCACACAAAGACCAAGGTCAAAATGCGGATGCGTTACCACTCCTGAGGCCTAACGTGATATGCCTCTGTGCCGGTAATTACAGGGTCGTACATTACCACCTGACCGGAACACGATAGTGCTGAACACTACCATTTAGCGGCAAGTATATAAGGTAATGCGGTGGTGCCTACGCCCGCGAGCTCCTCACTGGAGCTCTACCACCAGTAGAATCAATGCAGGAACGAGGAAACCTATAGTGGCCGTTTCTAAAATTTCATTAAAAATTTGATTTATACTTAGTTACACCACACCGCGGACACAAAATTCCATAGAAACGTTTAATGTGGTCTCTATTACACAGACATCAAATCAGAGACGTGTATTTAAACGTACACCTGTGTGCGTAGCACGTAGAAATGACCAACCGTTGCCCATAAGAGGGGAGGAGGTTGGGTGAGGCAGGGAAATTGGGCGGGACGTAGAAATGTCCATTCTATACGAAGTATTATTACATATTATCTGCTTACACAGAACTTGTCAGGTACAAAGAAAAAATATTATTCAAACCGAACATTTTGGTAAGTAAAGTAACATCGAACTTCACGCTTGGTACATAGTTGTAGATAGAAAATAAAACACCCAAAATTCGTTAGTTATACATTTAGTTCTATTTTCAGAACCATGTAATAGGGAACGAGTCCGTTGATATTTATTTTGATTGATTGACGCCCTGTTCACACGGAGTCGTGTCTTACTCTGTCGGATCTGATTTTTTGTTGGTTCTGGGTTAGTGGCAACAGTAGGTATTTCAATGCTAGGGTTCATACGAGCATCCAGTTTTAAGATCCGTTTGTCGGATCTTCAGATCCCACTGACCCGGATCCGATAAAAAATTAGATCCGACAGACACGTCTCCGTGTGAACGGGGCGTAACTCAGCGACGAAATATAGATGTACACTACAGCTACAGTACAGCTTATATTTATTCCTGTGATTTATTCAGTCCACCCCATAGAAATCGGAATAAAATTGATATCGTATTGTATTTTGTATTGAAATAACCTTAAGCATTATCTAAATTAGATGAAATCCCATCACCAAAGAGAAAACACAAACGAAGGCAAAGAGATTCGCGGGCAAATCGAGTCTCCAATAATATGCAATAAAATTATATGGAACATGTGCAATTAATGATACCTAACCGAATAATTGCATTTACGTTTTAATTATATTATTATGGCGCTTCGAAAACTTTGTTCAATATGTAGGTATTAAAAGTTAATTGGATAAGTTCAATTAAATTGAATGTGTAATTGTCTTTTTCAATTAAATTCTAGGATGTCGTGGTAGGGAGCAATTCGTGTGTTGACATTGAACAAATAACAGGCCGAAGTAATTACCGTTTATTTGTAGTTAGCTGAGAACGTAACAGTTCTGCTAATAGTGTTAGTGTTATGTAGTTCTGTTCTATTGTAATTTGTAAGTAAAACAATATCCAAGTAAATTGGACAACCAATTAGCAGTGATATTTGAAGTAAACCTATACAAGGTAGAGGGAATAAACTGGTAACTTACATTGGTTTCCATTCATTGAAGCATAAGTGCCAACATCTACGATTCGACTGTTAAATTTTGTCCCATGTAACAAGTGGCGGGCCTAATAACATCTGCGGGCACATTACCAAACTCCGAGAGTGGTACTGGGTAGCTTTAGAAAATGTAAAAACCTGTTTATTATATTATTTCGCATTAACACATGCTTGTGAAATATATTTATTTAAAGAAAAATGGAAAGAAAAACTTGGAAGAAAAAAGTTGGAAGAGCGGCTGCACTAGATTCCCGGTGGCCGCGAGTTCGAGTCTCGCCTGAAGTCAAATTTTTCTTTCTATTTTTCTTTAAGTAAATATTAAAACCTACTAGCACCAGACATAAAGTCCCCCCGGGGTAGCAGTAGTGGCCTACAACCACTTGGTTGTTGGTGGTGGTTTTGGTTACTAAGGCAGATATGAGAAATAATATTGCCGAAAAAGATTCTGAAATGGTAAAACTAATTACAGTCTGCATATGAAGAAAATGCCTATGATTTGAATTTTGGCACAGATATAGTTGGTAGGTAACCATAATAAATACAAAAAAACAAGGAATCGTAATTTTTTAAATTATCGATCCCTAAGATGGAGAAAAAGAGTAAATGAAAGTTGATTAAAAATAAACAATGAAATAGATTTTCATGAAAATTGATAAATTTCACAATAAAGCCCTAAATGTATTTTTTTTTTCAAAAATCATGCTTAATAGTCTACAGTTGAGATGGATATTTTTACAATCGAATTCCAGGCGAACGAAGTCGCGGGCAGTAACTAGTTTTCAATAAATTGAAACATGAATGTCAAAACACTGTCGGGCAAATAAATGAAAAACAATTACGACAATACGTCGTTAATTGTATAATTTGACGGACATATCCAATTAAATAATACGCGTACAAAATAAGTGTTCCAATTAAACCAATTATTTTGAGTGAACCATCGCAATAAGATAATAATCTTGTAGGTATCTTTGAGTGACACAAAGTGAAGGGTAATTGTCACGTTGGTATATAGATAGGTAGGATAGGACAATAAATTAAAACCTTAAATTAAATAAAGATAAATTGATGCATTAAATTTAAAACGATAAACAGAATGTCCACACTTTTTGTATGCAGAATTATAACATCGCCAGCCTCAAGTAAAAATAAATACATATCGTACCTGCGCTAAAAGCTCTGGATTTTTTATTATTCATATAACATTAGTCCGTACTTGATTGTTTACCTATTATGAATAGTCATAAATAATTCATTAAATTAAACTTCTATGCAGTTCACTGTTTGTATGAGTGAATTTATTAGAAACTAATAATAAATTAGGTCCCCTAAATACTTAATAATATCAAATAAATGAAAAATAAAATCATTCTCTAAAAAACTTTATCACTGCGTCTAGATAGTTAGAAACTAACTGTTTAATTAAATAACATAATAAAATTAACAGCAACAAAGCTTTTACCATGTCTGAATTAGTTATTCAACAGAAACAATAAATCATTATTCCATAAACTCTCAACGAATAATAGAGGTGAAGAATGTAATAGAATATGAGAAATAATTGCTTCAGATGTGAATCCCATAGGTGCCGTCCAATAGCTAAGATTTATACATGCGTGAATTGAAAAATGAATGCAAGAGTCTCGTCTTCGAGCTATTGATATTGATCAAACCAATTTAATCCTTATTTATGAAAAGCTAGAGTATAATTTTTATACTTTCAACGATGATAAAACAGTGTTTAACGACACGAGGAACTGCTATGTGTATTTAGATTGCCTTAAATAATTAATTTTAATGTGCTTTAATGTTGCTTGTCTGTTGATTCCGTTGGAGCAAATAATACAAGAGTGAGCTTCAAGGTGATGACGAAATACTCAATTCTGAATTCAGGACTTTGTCTGAAAAAATATCAGCTATTTCAATATTAAAATTTGATGGCAGTCATTTAAGATTGCATGTCTCTATTTATACAAAATCAATTATAAGGTTGAAATAAAATAATTAATCAACACGCGATATTTGTTCAATGTATTACTTTTAAATGACACAGACTTTTTACAAACAATTAGACGTTGTTAATTTGTTTCTTTTTTGCAAAATCATCCGGTTTCCAAAAAAACAAACACATGATTTTATACTTTACTAGCTGACCCGGCAAACTTCGTATTGCCTCAGAATTAAATAATGTGTCAAAGGTTTGATATATTATTATGTATAGGGCCTATTTGGGAAAATGAAATTGTGGTTTTTACTATTTTCCTTTAAAATCTTCAAATTTTCTTACCTTTTGAACCTTCCCTGTACTTCTAAAAATCATTCAAAACCAAATTTAGCCAAATCGGTCCAGCCGTTCTCGAGTTTTAGCGAGACTCACGAACAGCAATTGATTTTTATAATAAGTATAATAAGTATTCGTCTAGCTCTAGACGTATGTATTTGCCTGATAAAAAAAAATGATTATAACTATGCAGCATCGGTACCATAAATATGACAGTTTATGGAATCTTCAACAGCAAAGGCAAAACTATGATAACATATTTTTTGCGAATAAAATCGTATTTTTTTTTAAAACATAACGTAGGTTGGTAAACCGTGGGACGTAAGACGTGAAATATTGTTTTAATTCAATTAAGTTTGTAATTAACAACACATTTAAACCCAAGATACCTAAATCGTATATACGATTTTTTTTTTAGAATAAAAGCAACTTTTATAGCACATTCACTTTTACATGCAACAATAAACACGCGATAACAACGTTTAAAAACACAATTTTCTTACACCCTAAAGAGATATAAAAATGTAATACAAAAGATGAAAACCTTTCCAAGGTATTGTGTTTGTTTCACAAATAGCCTAACATTAATTCTTGTTGTACAAGAATTTTAACTTTCACCGAATTACGGTATAAATCTGCAGATCGTGTCCTGCTGTGGCGCTTAGCGGGGGCCTTTAAGTATCTTTAGGCCTTAGGCCGATAAATTTATACCTGTAATTGATTTGCGTCTGATATTAGTCTATCTTGAAGGCGAGTAACGGGTGTACCTAGTTTATGATTTTAGATATAAAACAGATGTTGCGAGCTCGGCTCTGGTTCGTACACTACCTCAAAAAATGGGTAAATTAAAGAAGAATCCGAAAAAAATACAATTAATTTATTCAAGAATATGTTTTAGAGTTACAACCACATTTAATTCAAACGATTTTATCATTTTCAACCATGTTCAACATGGCGGCGATACAGCCTACGCTCGGGATAGCACCTATATAGATAAAACGAAACTAATCTGTATCTTACAGATAGCATTAGTCATTAGCTCTTGTCTCTTCTCATCACTTATTAACAAAAAAACAATGTATTGAATCGATCAATTTAAAGAAGATCCGATGAATTTCTTTAAATTCGAAATCGAGTATCGATTATTAGTGGAATTTGACAAAATGACATCGCCCGCCATATTTGCCATGTTGGTTTTGAGTTGCAATTGTAACTGAAAATAATGTTTTGTAACTGCAAAAAAAAAGCTAAATAAGTGAAAATATGCAGTAAAAAACGTTTTTATATTGATTTGCCAGTTTAATGATATTGTGTACAATACATGGCCGGAGGTTCATACATTTTTGCAACATCTCCTTTGTCAATCAAGAACGGGACGTAAATGGCGATACATCAGTGATCAGCGTGTTTATTACAAGAACCATTTTGAAAGACTTTAGTTCTGCCATTAAACAACAAGATATAAACTTTAATCGACACTCTCGAAATATTTAGTATACTTAAATGTTCTTGAAGACAACATCTCAAATTTTACGTAAGTTCCGCTTCTTGCACGGATCTAACACGTAGGTATCATTTTTATTCCTGACTTGCTATCAAGAAAATTAGTCATATTTAGGTAATGCATAAACTTGAAATACGGTATATAGGCATTAGATGACTTAAAATAGATAAGCAAAGTTGAAAAACTCCTAGAAAGTACAATTTATTGATTTGAAAATTGTTACGTTAGTCTCTAACGTTAGTCTCTAATCAAATGAGTATTTTTAGATCTTTAATTAAAGAAAGTCATAATTTAGTGGAGCAAAAAATTATATGCTTACGCCGTATTAAATATGATAATAATTTTTAGCTGAAGAAATGTATGCCCTAATGGACATGTTATTATCATATAGGACATACACTGCATGTGTAAACTGCACAGCATAGCTGCGTATGGTAAAGTTGATCATCCCCGCTATCATTCTCGCCTCGCTGCATAAATTCATAGAAGCTTAGAATCCACTTGGCTGGTCAAGTTGAGATACATTTTTACTGGTGGTAGATCTCCAGTGACGGAGCTCGCGGGCGTACGCACCACCGCATTACCTATACTTGCCGGTAAATGGCAGTGTTCAGCACTATCGTGTTCTGGTCATGTGATAATGTACAGCCCTGTAATTTCTGGCACAGAGGCATAACATAATGATTCCACACTAAAGAGACTTTTAAGCAGCGACTTTTTTGATTGATTTTGTTTACTATCTCTTATTTTTAATGTAAGCTATATTTGTGTATGCTTAGTTTGCTTACTTAATAAGTTATTTAAGTTAACTGTCTTCCTTTAATATTTAAACTGTGTCCTATGCGTGGGTATCTGTCATTGGCTTCTGGATTTTTTTGTTATGTTGTTTTACTTTATGTTTTAACTTGCTGTTGATACTCCTAAAAATAAATAAATAACACCTTAGGCCTCAGGAGTGGTAACGCATCTGCATTTTGACCTTGGTCTTTGTGTAAGTGTCTATAGGCTGCAGTCATCACTTAACATCAATGTGAACTGCATGCTTGTTTGCCACTTCCATGACATAAAAAAAAACATTATAACGCAGCGCGTTTCTGCGTTATAATAGCGTGACGGATTGCGACGGAATCTGTGACATCCGTCACGTTCAATAGTTTGCATAAAAGGATTGCTTTACCAATAAATAATAGTAGAAAGAAGTCTAACTCTCTCACAAATAGTCACAAATCACAGTTTAACAGTGGTTTTACGTATCGGTGCTGTTAGTTGAAATTGACAGAGAACGTACCTACTAAGCAATTACACAAATTTTGGGCACACTTTTTATTCATGACTATTTGACCCGGCAAACATCGTATTGCCTCAGAATGAAACAATGTGTCAAAGGTTTGATAGATACGGACTATTTGTGTGGGAAAATAAAATTGTGGTTTTTACTATTTCCCTTCAATTTCTTTATATTATTTTACCTTTTAAACCTTTCCTGGACTTCCAAAAATCATTCAAAACTAGCCAAATCGGTCACGCCGTTCTCAAGTTTTAGCGAGACTAACGAACAGCAATTGATTTTTATATATATAGATAGATTACTTTTCCTTTCAATCACTCAATTGTAAGACCCCGTTCACAAAAGTTCTCGGCACACAGTTTCCATACCACCTATCTCCAATGGATGCTAAGCTTAACTTGTATTTACATCAGCCTAGTTCAGCAGCAGACACGACGCGTGTGTCCTCCTTGTTTACCTGTTCGACACGGTAATTAACTTATTTTCATACAGACCTACCGCGCGATTCCAAGGCGAGGATATATTGCTACGTGTTAATTTTGCGTTTATCACTGAGTTGTACAATCTGGTTAGCCTGACTGATCAGTGCAGGTTCCGTAGTTTATAACTTTTAGCTTGTTATTAGATGCTATCGATGAAGTCTAATGAAGACGCAGTTAAGAGCTAGTTCTATGGCTTTTAAGGCAAAATCTTTCTAAAGTGTCATTTTGTTTGTGCTTCCTACATGTAAAATTCTCGTATCAGTATGTCAGTTGTTATTCTAAATTTTCGAAACCTTCTGTTTGAAGCATGTACTTTACGTTAACGTATTGAAAAATCTTCCTCGCGTTATATGAAAATGAATGTAGGACTATGAACGCACTTGCCGCTTGACCACACGGGCGCCTTATCCGGCGGCAATAAAATCTACATTTCATTAATTTTGGATAAGCGGACAGTTCCTCGACTTACCTTTATTATTTTTTCTTTAACATCAACCAACACTGAATGTAGAGTTGTAAGTAGGAATTGTGTGATATTTAATGATTTAACCAATTCTCATGATAATTATGTAATATAAAAAATACCAATTTAACGCACAAAAAAATATTTGCTACGACTAAAGCTAATGAACAGCCATGCAAGGAAAACCAAACAGACGGTATCTATACGTTTGGTCTAAACAGCATTCTTTAATTGGACGAGTCGTTTTATACCCCATCATTGTACTAAGTACTGGAGGGAATGGCATGAGATTAGACATTTAACGAGCGGCAGATAATACGAGTGTATTATTTGTTTATAAAGTGAACGTATTCAGCGAATGGAAGGTATGGTTGTATGTTGCATAAATAAGTCGATGTTTTTACAATCCGAGTAGTCCAGTATTTACTCGTATTATTAAATTATTATTATCGTAAAAGAAAACATTATATTACCAAGTACAGGCTAACGTGTTAAAGTTGATCGCCTGAAAAATGGAATCCTACATTGCGAGCAGCAAACAACATGCACTTAACCGATTCTTGAAAAGATTTAACGGACATAAGAAAGTACATAATGCCCATATTAAGTACTTTTTTTATATGTATCTTCACGCCAGGTCCCTAACGGGGTAGGCAGAGAGTGTAGAGCGCCAGACATCCCGGTTCTGACAAACCTCTCGTGCCTCGTCTACCTTCATCATTCTCTTCATACTTTTTTATTCATCTATTTTAAACATATCATATCAACTGTATGTATCATTTCAAAGGAAAAGCTCCAATTATTGCTAAATATATATATAATAAATTATTGTTATAAACAGCAAAAGTATAATCAGATACAAATTAAAATAACTAATTAGTAATCATGTTAACGTCATTTACAATCCCCAATATTAAACGTGAAATGCTGGAAATCTGTTTGAAAACTCTGATAGGCGAAGCAGGAATTACACTGAAAGGTACATGTGTGCATACTGCATTAAAATAGAATAATAATTATGATTTTCATTTTCTCAAACAGAAGTACAAATTCTATGTAAAAAAAAATAAACTTACGTATATCTTGTGGGACAAGTCGATGTAATTTACAGTATCCAGCCAGTAATATTGCGCAACGACTTTAGCAACGAGACTTCGCTTTATTTCGGGTCTGTACAACGTTCTCTCTTTCGCACCTTACGTATGTGACGTTTGTCGACCATTTTGATTAAAAATGACTTTACAACATTTAAAATCCGTCAACCGTCAGACCATATTATTCTCAATTGTTTTATGTTATTTCGCATTAACACATGCTTGTGAAATATATTTTATTTTTAAAGAAAAATGGAAAGAAAAATTTGACTTCAGGCGAGACTCGAACTCGCGTCCTACTGGGAATCTAGTCCAGCCGCTCTTCCAATTGAGCTACTGAAGTCCTGCCCGATTTGTCAAATCTTTCCTTCACATTTATTGCATTGCTTTATGGTAGCAGCAGCGCCATTTATTGCCAACTATGCTAGGAGTGTGTTGCTAGGAGGAGTGTGTGGAGTGTGTTGAGTATCTTGCAGCAGCAGATTTCAGATGTAAGTAGGACCATTGACCACATCGAGATGCGTCATAGAAAAAAGTTCCTTTTGCTGGGTGGAGTGCCGGAGAATAAAGATGAGAATATGACTGATGTGGCTATTTCCATTATCAATACGAAGCTGGGACTGTCTGAGTTGGATCATACTGCTATAAGAATTTGTCGCCGTCTTGGAAGCAGCACTGTGGGGCGCTCTAGGCCCATACTGCTTCGTTTCGCCGATATGTCTGTCAAGTCCAGTGTTTGGTCCAAGAAAACAAAATTGAAGGGTTCAAATTTCGTGCTCTTTCAGTATTTGACACGCCAATGGCAGTCTCTCTTCTCACAAGCACGCGAACTCTTAGGCATGAAAAACGTATGGACACTGTATGGTAACGTATACGCTAAACTTCCGGATGGCTCGCGACGTCGATTGGTGAATCCTGAGGATCTAGCATTGGTGGTGTCGCGATTGGAGAAGCCGCAGGACAACGTTGCGATCACTACGACCAAACCCACAGGCGTGCAGGGTATACCAGACGTCGCTCCAACTACGAGGTCTAAGCGAGGCTAAAAGCTCGAAACGGAAGCTCCGACAACATTTCTCGAATTTGCTTTGAGACATTCTTTCATTTGTTTTATTCATCTTTCTATATAATTTATGTATGTTTGTATTATTTAATGTTTATATTTATATATTTTATATATTTATATTTCTATTTGAGTATGTATTGGTATGTATATTATATATATATATATATATATATATATATATATATATATTAGGTATAATATCTATAATAACTATAAAATACTTGTTTGAATTTAATTTTGATGTTAGTATTTTTTTTTTTAACTTCACTTTGTTTTTCTTCTTGGTCTCTCACTGCACCTCAGTAAAATTCTCACCACTACCCAAAGGTTGACTGGTAGAGAATGCTTTTAAGCATTAAGTCCGACACATGTACCAAATTGTGCAAGAAAGTTTAAATAAATAAATAACTCTCTAAAACGTCGAAACTAGCCTCTTTCATAGGCTCGATTTGCAATATCGGTCCTTAGTTCTATATCAGAAAATAATTTTATTGTAATTATTATTATAATACGAGTAGTAATTACCATTAACACTGCATAAAGAAATAATACACTCTCGCAAGGTCCAGTCTTCGACTGGTCTAGTGAGATTGTATTAGTAGGAAAAAAGAAAAACATTCTTTAAACCTGTATTATTCTGATACACACAGCATAAAAGCTTGTCACACATCAAAATAACTTAAAAAAATATATTGATACTTGAATTCTTTCAAAATCTTATTACAATCCTATTCAAATGAACTTGGGTCTGACTGCCTATACAACGTGTAACAGGATTGAATGTACAACCCGAAACTACTTTGCTTAGAATCGATAACCGAATCGATTTTAGGCATTTTAATATAGGATATAATAGGTTGGGGAAAAAGTCTTTTCGCATTATACTATGTATGAACTTGTAATAAAATCTCTTTGGCTGTAGTATTTGTATCTGGCTGGTTTTGGTATCATTGAAAGTTGAAATTTTAAAGAACATAATTCCAAATTCAAAATATGAAAATGTGTGATTTTCATTTGTTTTTCGTACTCTCAAGATGAGTGAATCTGATGAAGAAATTCGATAAATTTAAAAATTTTACTACAAAAAAGGTAAAAATGCAACGCAAGCCTTGAAAAAAATTGGCGATGTTTATGAGTGTCTGTGAGAGTGGCAAAAATTTGTTTTAAGCGTTTTCAATCCGGAAATTTTGATGTCAAAGATGCACCTCGCTCTGGTCGCCCTGTTACGGATAAAATGGATGCCATTTTTGAAAAAAAGGAGCTAGATCGACATATCAGTAGTTACGACGTAGCTAAAGAACTGAGAATTGATCACAAAACAGTTTTGGCGCATTTGAAAAAAGGCTGGGTACAAAAAAAGCTCGATATTTGGGTACCTCACGAGCTCACTGAAAGAAACCTAATGAACCGTGTACTCATTTGTGATTCTTTATTACAACGTAATGAAACCGAATCATTTTTGAAGAAGCTGATAATTGGTGATGAAAAGTGGATCACGTACGACAAGAACGTGCGAAAAAAATCGTGGTCAAAGGCCGGTCAGGCTTCACAGACTGTGGCGAAACCCGGGTTAACTCGCAATAAGGTGATGTTGTGTGTGTGGTGGGATTGGAAGGGCATTATTCATTATGAGCTATTACCACCAGGCAGGACTATCGATTCTGAACTCTACTGCGAACAACTGATGAGATTAAAGCAAGAAGTTGAGAGAAAGCGGCCGGAATTGATCAACAGAAGGGGTGTGGTGTTTCATCATGATAACGCTAGACCTCACACATCTATAGCCACTCAGCAAAAATTAAGAGAGTTTGGCTGGGAGGTGTTAATGCATCTGCCGTATAGTTCTGACCTTGCACCTTCAGATTTCCACCTGTTTCGGTCTCTTTAGAATTCTTTATGCAATGTTAGGTTAACATCACAAGAGGACTGCCAAATCCACTTGTCGCGGTATTTTGATGAGAAGTCCCAAAATGTTTATAGCAATGGGATCATGTCCCTACCTACAAGATGGCAAAAGGTTATCGAACAAAATGGTACATACATACTTTAGTTAAATTAAAAAAAACTATATTAAAAAATGTTTTGAATTATCTTAAAAAATGCGAAGAAACTTTTTCCCCAACCTTTATTTTGTCCCTAATTAGTTTCAATTACGGAAATTATGGTCCCCGTTTGGTAAACAGTCAATACGAACGAAAATGAGACTAACGTCTATCCATAGGGTAAGTAAGCATAGGGTGTGCATACTGTACGTACAAATTGAGGACAAGTTGTTTCTTATATAAAAAACGTTAAATACATAAACATGTAATTTTAGTTCATGTATTATGATTATAACTCGATTTTCTTATCGAGGTGTTTGAGAGTGTGCGTTATTCCCCTATCATAGGTACTTCATACAAACATACCAAATATTTGCTTATTTTATATGCAAAACTTAAATATTCCATTAAAGCTTACAAATAACCAAAACACTCTTTTGCTTTAATATTATTCAAAATTGTCGAACAAGCTCAGCACACAGTCCGTAATTGTTTCCTTTGTAAAGTCATCTCGAAAGATAATTGCGTACCGCGCAGGTGGTCTCAAGGAATCTTAGCTTAAAGAGTGCCATAATTTTGAGACAAACCTGCACTTTTAATAATCAATGTTAAAACAACGCTCAAATTGTTAGTTGAAGCAAGATGAAAGGCGCTATTTATCAGCTTTATTGCCATGGAAAAGAAAATATTTCTGGAGATAACTCATTCTCGTGTTACCTGACTCCTTTCATGATTTATTGTTGATACCGATTCCTTGGCCTCTTAGATTGAATTTCTTGAAGGATATCCAGAGACAAGTAATAGTATAAGTAAAGTAGTGTTTTCTTTATATTTACTGTTTAATAATTCTATCTAACAAATAATTGAGATGCATGACGTCGAACATTGTTTGACAATGATCTCAATGATTTGTACATGCGCAACATATTTATTTTGTTTCCTTTGTGTGTTTTCTATTGGTTATTTAAAAAAATATTACATTTAGTTTAAAAAATAACCTAAACACTGTATTGCTTTAATATTATACAAAATTGTCGAACAGATTAGCACACAGAACGTTATTGTTTCCTTTGTAAAGTCATCTTGAAAGGTAATTGCGTACCGCGTTCCCTCGCAGGTGGTCTCAAGGAATCTTAGCTTAAACAGTGCCATAATTTCGAGACGAACCTGCACTTTTAATAATCAATGTTTAAACAACGCTCAAATTGTAAGTTGAAGCAAGATTAAAGGCGCCATTTATCAGCTTTATTACCATGTAAATGAAAATATTTCCGGAACTAACTCACTCTCGTTTTACCTGACTCCTTTCATGATTTATTGTTGATACCGTTTCCTTAGCCTCTTAGATTGAATTTCTTGAAGAATTCAACACGCAACTTTTATTTTGAATCGCTTTTCTGAAATGATTATCAGTCCTTTTCCATACTAAAAACTATCTCCATATCAAATTACATCACAGTCAGAACTCGATCGTGAAAGCGTCAGTTACTTTCACATTCATAGCTATAGGTAGATTCGTGAACCCTTCTCACAAGATATTTCCAAGTCAATTCGTCAATCATATCGAGTCAAATCACACGTCTCTAAAGAACAAAGGCTATCAAAGCAGAAATTATTTGCTTGACTTGAACTGTAGATAAATGTCGCCCGACATCAGCAACAATGTAAAGAGAAATTTTGCCGCGAATAGATTTATGTTATGATACCACTGGTAATAGAATGTTAGTGATTATAGGGCTGTGTTCTGTTGGAGACCAGTGGCTATTCCACTATTGAGGATGTAGGCTACAGCACTAGTGCATTTGATTTTAGGGTTCCGTACTTCAAAAAAAAACGGGACTCTTATAAGATCACTCGTGTCTGTTTGTCAGTCAACCAATTTGTGCCTAAAGAATAAAATTTGGTGTACTTCGTAAATTAATGATCCAAACATGCACGAGTAACCTAAGCATGTGAAATTAAGGGATGTTGGGCAGTGACTGTTCACATGTATGCATGCATAATGCATAAACCTCTGCTTACCCTTTCGGGGAATACAAGCGTGAAGTTAACATAACCCGCACTTTTAAAACGAATATGATATTGCATGTTGAGATAATTTTCACCCATATACTCGTCATGGTTCATAAAATTAGACAGACGGAAGGACGGTAGAGGCTTAACGACTGAATCTCGTGGGTGCTCTTTCAGTTGGTTATTTAGATTGAATGAGGAACCCTAAAAAAACCTTTAGGGGGTTACAAGTGAATAATTTGTTTATCCTCCTTTCTAGCTATTCAAAAACGGAACACCATTCTATAAAACTTTAACAAATTGAAACTGTGCATTGCCTTTAATTTTTCGGGTCGTTAAACATGTAGAAAATTTTAATTGTTTGCCTTTATAATAGTTTTGAACTAAATTGAGAAGGGTACACACGATCCAAAACTAATTTAAACTACTTAAAGTATTCAGAATAACCCTAAGTGTTATCACTTTGTGTTTATTTATAAAACTATACAACTTTGAAGATAGGTTTGGAGCTTTACAGACTTGTCTTGATATTGTTTTTGACCGCCATTTGATACGTATGTTAATTTCGAATTGTTTAATTTAAAGTATTTAAACACTGACGATTTTCATGGCGTTATTAAAGTATGTTTTTTTAATGGTTTAACATTATATATTAGTTAAGTGATGTAACCTATAGACCTGAGATCTTATTTTTACATTAAAAAAATAATAAAATTATGGAGTTTTTTTTAGTGCTCATTGAAATTCAAAAACTGACTACTGACTTATTACGGGGATATTGTTTCAAATATGACTATCCATACCTAGAACATTCCATCACCGCGTGACAAAATGAATGAAGCAGCTGAGTTTTTTTTCGTTATGTCATGGTTGGCTTTAAGTATAATAAAAATAGTCCATAATGATGAGTAACATGATGCCTTAAACTGTTTTAAAACGTTGAAACAGTTTAAATTAAAACATTAGATCAAATGCAGAACTTCAACATTAATTTTATAATATCATCCTAGAAATGAACTCTATAAAAGAGCTACAATACACCATGTACTACCGTCTATAGAAATCATATAACAAGAGGTAGGTTGATAGCTTTGTCTCGGAGGCACGTCACTGTGTATGATATGAACCTTAAACCGGTTTAAGGTTGAACCTCGTGTGGAGTGCAATTGGCAGAATAAAGGATAATTTCGGATCTATCTAGGTTATCTAGTTGCTGCAGATTCATATTACGGCTTCGTACTAAGATTATCAAAGTCGGGTCGTTGAGATATATTTCACTTATTACTTTAAGTAAACGTACATTGTGAACATTTTTTGTGCTAAGACTAGCGACTACCGACCCGGCTTCGCGCGGATGCAATTTTGATGCCGTTTTTACTGGTGGAGAGCTCCACTGACGGAGCTCGCGGGCGTAGGCACCACCGCATTACCTAATATAGGTACTTGCCGCTAAATGGTAGTGGTCAGTACTATCGTGTTCCGGACAGGTGGTAATGTACGGCCCTGTAATTTTCGGCACAGAGGCATAACACCTAATGCCTCAGGAGTGGCAGCGCATCTGCATTTTGACCTCTGGTCATTGTGTGGGTATCTATAAACTGCAGTCATCACTTAACATCAATGTGAACTGCACGCTTGTTTGCCACTTTTATTACATTAAAAAGTCATCGATTCCGATCGCCCCAATTGTTTGACATGATAATGGACGACTAACTGTTATGTCAAGCGCCATAAAATTTGCTTTAGAAAAGTTAAAATATACCTAACCGTTCAATTTTCATCAAAATTTCTTTCATTTCGTGATACTACCTATTTTTATTCTTTCATACAAACCTTCTCCGGACAATTATAAATCACAATAATCTTCCTAACCATTTTTGGCTCCGGCGACCGCTTCATCTCTCACTGGTGTCTCTCATGACGTTCAACAAGCATGTAGGTCACATTGATCGTAAGCGGGATGTATGTAAAATGAGTAAAGCTCGCGAAAACATAGTAACACATAAATTCTTGTAATCTGTAGGCGAGTGCAATGGGCTTTCATCTTAAATATTTAAATACTGCCTAAGACTCCTTCGGTCTAGCCCTCGGCTTAGAGCGTTGCTGGGGAATAAAAACATGTAGGTACAATTAGGGTAGGTGCTACTTTCGTCGTGTCATAGGTTGGGGACATAGAACAACGCCGGAGGGGAGTAGCCGTAAGCAGGCTTTCCCCTCTGTCAAAGTACAAGCCTAAATGGGCCTATACCTGTCGCCTAGATGTTTAAATGTGTGCGTGAAATTGTTTCTGTATTTTGTTAGTCAAGGTGTGAATTTCGTAGTAATAGAGAATTTTTGTAGTTTACGTGTGTGTCGCACGCATTTCCCCCCGCAAAAAATGGCAGACTGTTTTGCATCATTAATTAACGCTATGGCTACTCTCCTCCAGTCTGCCGCGACCGGTGGGCCGTGTTGTTCTATGGTTGGGGATAAGCGGAATGACTACTTGCGGTTCGTACCAGAATCGGGGAGGGGGAGGGTTTTATAGTCCCGGGAATGCCGCAAGTCAACTGATAATAGTCTGCACATCGCTAGTATCAAGACCAAAATATTAACAGTGGCAAATAAAATCGGAAACCATGCTTTAAATTTTAAACCATGGATAAAATAATACTAATAACTGCCTCGGTAGCCTAGTGGTAGCAGGCCACTACTACTACGCTGAGGTCCTGGGTTCAATTCCCGGGTAGGGGGTTATCAGAGATAATGGTGTAAAGTATCTCTGGTTTTATTAAGATTTTTCCATTTTCTGGAAATTTCCTAGTACCTCGAAGTTTGGTAATGTGCCCGGAGATGTCAACAGGCTCGCCACCTATTATTACATGGGCCAAAAACGTAACCGGCGAATCGTGGGTGTTTGCGTGTATACTTAAATGCATGCATTTACCTCTGCCTACCCCTTCGGGGCTTACAGGCGTGAAGTTACGTTTACGCTTATAGAATAATTATGTCTCAGCTTAAAATTACCTACGCTAATATTACGCATATCATGTTCATAACATGTTATTTTATTTATTCTCGCGATCTCTGAATCGATCGAACTTGTAAACAATACGGAAAGTAACAATCTGAATTAAGGTTCCCAAAGTTTCCGTATTTAATAGTGGCAGAAAAAAATAAATGTAAAAAAAATAACTATAGATAGTAAAGATAATTTCAAAGGTAAACGCACAGTGATGTGCCTCCATCGACAATAGAGCTGCGTTGTGTCGTCGATGCGTGCCTCCGACGCCTCCAACTTGTTTATAGCCTATCTGCTTCTTTACTTTCCATACATGTTAATGCGTTGTTAGCTTTTGATAAGTGCCTTAATAGTAAGTACATTTAACAACTGTGACAAGTGACTTTGTAACAATTTGTGTTGGTTCAGCTTATGGTAATAACCCAATAAACATACATTGTTTCAATTGTTGACCGTCTCATTGCTTGCTTTTTGGAATCAATAAAATGTGAGGAATAAAATTATAAAACTGCGTTCGATAAATCACATACAACATGTAACATGTAACTATTGAGCATTGAACGATCTTTGAATATAGGTGCTACATTCGTACCTATATTTCATATTTGATCTTTGAGCTAAAAATATAGGTGTCTAAAAGTGGCTTTCAGAGAAATCTCAGGAAAAGGCTCAAAATAGAAAGCATAATAACTCAACTTTTTGATCAAATGGTAATATTTATTAGTATAAATCTATAAAAAAGATAAAAAACAGTAACTTTAATTATTTTACGTAAATACATGACTGTTACGGAATCATGTCGGAATTGAAATATGTTTAAATTAATAGGTACTAATAATTAACTTTAGGCATAATAGATATAGTTGATCAATTATAATGCAGCCAAGTCTCCGATGCCATTATCGAATTAGCCAAGCTCCTAAAGGCGTCTCGAAGGGTTTGATAGTAGATTAATAATAAATTATCTACACATACTCTTAAGGGGATTGTGCGTAGTGTATGGATTCCTACAAATAATTATCACATTATTTTGTATTTCATCATATTATTACGTATAAAGTACTATGTATATAATGGCTTCGGGGCGTGACGACCCACCGTCCATTACGGGAAGAGAATTCTTCCGCTAGTTTTTTTTTATTTTTTTTATATAATTGAAGCGGTAAACAAGCATGCGGTTTTCGGCGGTCAGATTTCTCCCGTCTTGGGTTTTGGCGCATATTGGAATGGTTTGACTATGATAATTTGGCTGACTGACTGCACTAGCGGCCTATGTACGGCCCTGTGATTTTCGGCACAGAGGCATAACACCTTAGGCCTCAGGAGTGGTAACGCATCTGCATTTTGACCTTGGTCTTTGTGTGGGTGTCTATAGGCTGCAGTCGTCACTTAACATCAATGTGAACTGCATGCTTACCACTTCCAATACATTAAAAAAAAACTTTAAATCTGTTATTTAAGTGGTTTGAAAAATGTCCAAGACACATAGGTTTAAAAAAACAAATGATTGAAAACGTTTAGAAATCTCTCGCGTCTGTTAATGCACTAAACACCACTATGAAATAACAAAGATAAAATTTTAAAAGCACCACAAAGCTTACCAACACTCAATGTTATCAAATCACAAATTATGAAGTTTGAAACAGGAAACGTATAACTGGAATCGATACTAATCACTTTAAAAAGCAGACACTAATGTAATAGGAAACTAAAAATCCACTAGACAACGGAACGCCGCACATACGAAACGTTAACAATGAATCGTTTTTTACCGTTGAACGCCGTGGAGTTGTGAAAAAATACAAACAATAAAAGACTATACGAGAGCCGGGGATTCGCCGTGGCTATAAAATTAAATGGGGAAAAAAGGGCTCGGAAAAGGCTCACAACGCGAAACTTGGGAACACCGGCTGACTTAACATTCAACGATTTTGGGTTTAATTCGTATGTAATTAAACAAATATTTACAAAAAGTGAGAGCATAGTTTTTGGGTGATATTTTTTAAAATCTGAACGTAAAACATACTCGTAATTCAACACTGTTTGGAAAACCAGTTGTGAGGCAGTGAATTCTATCATTTTAACACAATGTCATGGTACGAAAAATAATAATGTGAGACAATGAGACACCGAGAACAAACAGTCGGTTCCGTTTTTAAATTCATTTGACAGATTGTTAGTAAGACGTTTTCATGTCAGCTGTCATGTTACTATGGGAAAGTATAGTTAATTGAATGCAAAAAACTGGAACCATGCTACCAAGAGGAATGTCCTGTCTAGTATTTTAGTACATAATATAGGTAAATGGTGTGGGACTGAATTTTTATATTTACTAAATAAGATGCTGAAGATGGGAAGATATTATTACGAACATCCGTTCATTTGCCTCTGTGTCAAAATTACTTCCGGGGAGTCTTAAAAACGAATTCACTAACACATTTTTTTATTTAACAAGAAGTGGCAAATAAGTTTGCATTGATGGTAAGTAATACTGGAGCTTAAAAACATTTACATGAAACCAGAGATTACAATAAGGATGCGTTGCCACTTCTGAGGTATTAAGCTTCTGTGCCAGAAATCACAGGGCCGTACATTAACCGAACTACGCGGTGGTAATGTGGTATTGCTCCCGGTCTCTACCACCCGCAAAAAGTAATTTGGTGAGTGACTGCGATCTTTTATTTTCTACATATAGGTATAATCATAATCATAATCATAATCATAATCATTTATTTACCAGAATGTAGTGGGTACATGTAGGTACAGATGGTGAGGTAATAACATTATAGCACTATCACATTCTACCATTACAATGGTGTGTAAAATATCCATAAACTTAACTAAATAGTATGTCAAAATATTATTATTGTAATTCGAATATTTATTAATATTTATTTATTAATTTTTATATATATACATATATCATCTCTTTTAAAGTCAACAATTTTACTATTGAAAATTTAACAAACTTACAAACCTTAAACTTAGGTACATTCAACTGCCACATTTAAAACTAGCCTTAACTGGACTTTGAAAAATAAGCTAAGTAAAAAGCAGTTTTACTGCTTTTCAGATATCTTGTTAGTGATTACTTTTTGTGGCTACCTACCGAGATCTTTTTCTCCGAGAATTAATGTTTTATGAGCCAACTTATAATAACCGCGGTGGAATTTATCTCGTACCGTCCGCCGCTTTGTCATCTGTCAATATTGAACATAAAAACATTGTTTCGCGATGTAAATAACTTTTTTATGTGTTCATATTTTTGTGAGCAATATAAGTCAAGCACAAAAAAATATATTTAAATATTTATTGTTTATATTTTTTGTGAGAAATATTTAAATGTATGTATGTACGTGGTACGTAACACATTAATGTAAGTTTTTTTTTTATGTAATGGAAGTGGCAAATAAGCATGCAGTTCACATTGATGTTAAGTGATAACTGCAGCCTATAGACATCCACACAAAGACCAAGATCAAAATACAGATGCGTCACCACCCCTGAGGCCAAAGGCCTTATGCCTCTGTGCCGGAAATTACAGGGCCGTACATTACCACCTGACCGGAACACGATAATGCTGAACACAACCATTTAGAGGCAAGTATATTAGGTAATGCGGTGGTGCCTACGCCCGCGAGTTCCATCACTGGAGCTTTACCATCAGTAAAAGTATTCGTCACAGCCCTTCCTTTTCAAATTGTGTAGGTACCTACAAGAAGAAAATTTTCTAAGAAAATTATGTGCAAATTGTGTAGATTTACAACTTTACTAGCTGTTGCACGCGGCTCCGCCCGAGCGTAGGTCGCTTTTCGCGTAACCTGTGGAAACTCATCACATCATCCCAAGTCATCCCACAGGAACATTTTTTCGGGATAAGAACTATCCTGTGTTAATTCAAGTTACCCTCTATGTGTGTGCCACATGAAAATTGCGTGGAGGAGTAACACACAAACAAACATACATACAAACTTTTGCATTTATAATATTAGTAGGATAAGATAGGATATTTTGTTTTTAATTTCTTCTTAACTATACACAATCTTAATGATGTAACATCCATCAGATATTCTCATTAATCTAATCAGCGTTTACATATCCGAATCGGTTGACCCAAAGCAATATCGAGAGGGCTGGGATTGTCGTATATCGACAGTGCCGTGGATATTAACCACTCGATAGCTAATTGTTCCCAGTTTAATTATCGAACAGCTGTCAACAGGGTATTCGAGCTGTCGCGTCTGAAACAAGTTTAGTGATCGATTTACATTTCGTTAGTTCTTTTACCTTTTTTTACGTACTGTTGATAGGTTGATGGAATTGACACAATTGGCTGTTTGAATATTAAGTTGATAGTTCACCTATAATATAATTAAAAGGGGAAATGAGACATTCTACTGATATACTTATTTACATTAGTATATTAAATTTAGTTTTACCTTAGTGATATTCTTGATTATATAATTTTTTTTTTTTATGTAATGGAAGTGGTAAACAAGCATGCAGTTCACATTGATGTTAAGTGATGACTGCAGCCTATAGACACCCACACAAAGACCAAGGTCAAAATGCAGATGCGTTACCACTCCTGAGGCCTAAGGTCTTATGCCTCTGTGCCGGAAATTAGAGGGCCGTACATTACCACCTGACCGGAACACGATAGTGTTGAACACTACCATTTAGCGGCAAGTATATTAGGTAATGCGGTGGTGCCTACGCCCGCGAGCTCCGTCACTGGAGCTCTACCACCAGTATATAATAATATATAACTACATATGTATATAGTGTTTTAACTTATTTGTATATCAATTGTTATGTATAATCACGCCAGGCCCCTAACGGGGTAGGCAGAGAGTTTAGAACGCCAGATATCCCGGTCCTGACAAACCTCTCGTGCCTCGTCTACCTGCATCATTCTCTTCATACGTGCACGCTGATTCCTAAGACTTTTGACACCACCATCAGACAGAACTCGACCTATTTGGTCATGATAGGTCAGTCTTGGTCTTCCTGGGCCTCTGCAACCATCGATATTCGCATTGTATATCTGTTTAGTCATTCTCTCATTCGACATTCTTTCTATATGCCCGAACCATCAGAGCATGCCTCTTTTCATTTTTACACCGATACTATCATTCATACAAAGCCTTTTTTTACATGTTCATTACGAACGCGATCGGTGAGCGATACACCGCAGATCTTGCGCCAAGATCTCATCTCGACCGCGTTTAGCTTACTTTCATGCTCTTTCCTGCATACTCAGCTCTCGCTCCCATATAAAAGCGTTGGAGTAAGTACAGCATTATGTACGGCTAGTCGAGCCCGCTGGCTGAGATGTTTAGATTCTAGCAGCTTACCCAACGCTCCATTCACGCAATTCCCAGCAAGCAATTCCCCTCTTCTTTCTATGTCAGTGGTGTACCTACCATCCTTACTAAAAGCACATCCAAGATATACAATTTCGTCCACCTGTTCTAACACTGTATCATCTACTACTATCCTTGCATTTGTTCTCTGTTCATCTCTTTCAAATACGAATACTTTAGTTTTATTCACATTCAATTGTTATTCACTTTAATTTATTTTCTTTGTTTTTGACGAGTCATAAGAGGTGCCTGTCACCCTAAATGAATAAATGAATTTATGATTCTGATTCTGAAACTACAAACTTTGACGTTTTAATATTTTAAGAAGTCGTCTGTGTCCTTCATCAGGATTCAAATATTTCAATGTTGTATTTCATCGAAATATCAAATTTAGTCAGACGTTTTGTTTTGTTAATGAAACAAACAAAAAAAAATCACATCTACATTAACAAATTTTAGGAAATTATTTTTACTTGTTTGAATACAGCACATACTAGATATAGATATGTACAGATTCGTGTAGACATTATATTAAATAGACATCCATCGTATATTCATAATTAAAAACCATCCAAATTACTGATAAGCGTTTACATCTCCGAATCAATATGCCCTGAACAATGTCGAGTAGGCTGGGTGCTCCGTATATTGACAGCCGTGGATATTAACCACTCGATAGCTAATTGTTCCCAATTCAATTATCGAACAACTGTCAACGGGGTATTGGAGCTGTCGCGCCTGAAACAAGTTTAGTGATCGATTTAAAATTCGATAGTTCTTTTACCTTTTTTTACGTACTGTTGATAGGTTGAGGGAATTGACACAATTGGCTGTTTGAATATTAAGTTGATAGTTCACCTATAATATAATTAAAAGGGGAAATGAGACATTCTACTGATATACTTATTTACATTAGTATATTAAATTTAGTTTTACCTTAGTGATATTCTTGATTATATAATTTTTTTTTTTTATGTAATGGAAGTGGTAAACAAGCATGCAGTTCACATTGATGTTAAGTGATGACTGCAGCCTATAGACACCCACACAAAGACCAAGGTCAAAATGCAGATGCGTTACCACTCCTGAGGCCTAAGGTCTTATGCCTCTGTGCCGGAAATTACAGGGCCGTACATTACCACCTGACCGGAACACGATAGTGTTGAACACTACCATTTAGCGGCAAGTATATTAGGTAATGCGGTAGTGCCTACGCCCGCGAGCTCCGTCACTGGAGCTCTACCACCAGTATATAATAATATATAACTACATATGTATATAGTGTTTTAACTTATTTTTATATCAATTGTTATGTATCTTCACGCCAGGTCCCTAACGGGGTAGGCAGAGAATGTAGAACGCCAGATACCCCGGTCCTGACAAACCTCTCGTGCCTCGTCTACCTTCATCATTCTATTCATACGTGCACGCTGATTCCTAAGACTTTTGACACCACCATCAGACCGAACTCGACCTATTTGGTCATGATAGGTCAGTCTTGGTCTTCCTGGGCCTCTGCAACCATCCACATTCGCATTGCATCTGTTTAGTCATTCGCTCATTCGACATTCTTTCTATATGCCCGAACCATCAGAGAATGCCTATTTTCATTTTTACACCGATACTATCATTCACACAAAGCCTTTTTTTACATCTTCATTACGAACGCGATCGGTGAGCGATACACCGCAGATCTTGCGCAAAGATCTCATCTCGACCGCGTTTAGCTTACTTTCATGCTCTTTCCTACATACTCAGCTCTCGCTTCCATATTAAAGCGTTGGAGTAAGTACAGCATTATGTACGGCTAGTCGAGCCCGCTCGCTGAGATGTTCCATTCACGCAATTCCCAGCAAGCAATTCCCCTCTTCTTTCTATGTCAGTGGTGTACCTAACATCCTTACTAAAAACACATCCAAGATATACAATTTCGTCCACCTGTTCTAACACTGCATCATCTACTACTATCCTTGCATTTGTTCTCTGTTCATCTCTTTCAAATACGAATACTTTAGTTTTATCCACATTCAATTGTTATTCACTTTAATTTATTTTCTTTGTTTTTGACGTGTCATAAGAGATGCCTGTCACCCTAAATGAATAAATGAATTTATGATTCTGATTCTGAAACTACAAACTTTGACGTTTTAATATTTTAAAAAGTCGTCCGTGTCCTTCATCAGGATTCAAACATTTTAATGTTGTATTTCATCGAAATATCTAGTCAGACGTTTTGTTATGTAAATGAAACAAACAAAAAAACCTCACATCTACAATAACAAATTTTAGGAAATTATTTTTACTTGTTTGAATACAGCACATACTAGATATAGATATGTACAGATTCGTGTAGACATTATATTAAATAGACATCCATCGTATATTCATAATTAAAAACCATCCAAATTACTGATAAGCGTTTACATCTCCGAATCAATATGCCCTGAACAATGTCGAGTAGGCTGGGTGCTCCGTATATTGACAGCCGTGGATATTAACCACTCGATAGCTAATTGTTCCCAGTTCAATTATCGAACAACTGTCAACGGGGTATTGGAGCTGTCGCGCCTGAAACAAGTTTAGTGATCGATTTAAAATTCGATAGTTCTTTTACCTTTTTTTACGTTCTTTGATATGTTTTTTGAATTGATGCATTCGGCTGCTTGAATATTGAAATGATACCACTGCAGTAAAAAAGCATGGCCACCTGCAGTAAAAAAGTAGAAACTGAATTATATATCTAACAATGCTGACTATTTTCGGCAACTTCGTTATCATTTTGTTATAAGAGGGTAGTCTATGTAGTAATCAGGATTCAAACGTATTCCACATTCAATTTCATCCAAATAGGTTCAGTCGTTTCAGTTTACAAATTCAAACAAACGTACACATATTCACGTTTATGGTATTACCGGAGATTTGTTCCTCCTTTTTTAAATACAGCACATGAATACGTATGGGTAATAAACTGAAATGACACTTATCGTTTATTCTCATTAAAATACATCGAAATTACTCATCAGCGTTTACATCTCAAAATCAATTTCCCCAAAACACTGTTAAGTTGGCTGGGAGCGTTGTGTTTTGACAGTGCCGTGGATATTAACCACTTGATAGCTAATTGTTCCGAGTTCAATTATCGAACAACTGTCAACGGGGTTATACGTGCTGTCGCGCCTGACACAAGTTCAGTATTCGATTTACAATTCGAACGTTCTTTTACCTTTTTACGTACTGCTGGAATGATTGAATTGATGAAATCGACCTTTTGCATTTTGAAATTATAGTTTACCGAAGTACGAATTTTTTCATTTTAGCTATTTGCCACAACCGCGTCCGCGTCCTTTTTACTAGTACAAAAATAAAAGTCTATGACATATAATAAATAAATTAATAAATATCTCAGATTTCGAACTTCCTTTCTTCTCAAATATTTCTATAAAGACTTTCATCGGATAATTGTTTCAGCCGCTGTGAAAACGGAACATACATACATTTAAACTAACATACATACTTCGTATTTGTATTATTATTAGAAGGGATGGTGGGAATTTATTTTACCTTTGACTTTGAGTTCTATACCTACTGACATAATTATAATAACATTCATGTGAAAGTACGATACCACACCGCGGACACTAGGCCGAAATTCCATACAAACGCTTAATTTGGTTTCTATCCATCAGTGACGTGTATTTACACGCGCACTTGTGTGCGTAGCACGTAGAAAATACCAACCGTCGCCCATAAGAGAGGAAGGAGTTGTGTATGTGTGCAAATCGGCCGGGACGTCGAAGTGTCCATTCTATATGTAGTATTATTACATATTCTCTGACGATACTCTCTGTTTGTAATACTTTCTGGCCATTAAGTCAATTGAGGCAAAAAAATTACATAAATATAAATTATATTGAATTAATAAATTATATTATATAAATATGAATTAATCAAGAAGCTGAGAAGAAGTAAAGTGTACACTTTATGTTAAAATCAAAAGCCACGTGAACAAAGCTCTTGGAAATATCTAGTAACATATATATCCCAAATTACACGACGTACAGATTATATGTATCTATTTATATTGAAACGATATCTATATTACAGATCAGCGTTTACATCTCGAAATTCATATCCCCAGAAATGTGGAATGGACTGGGAGCTCCGTATATTGACAGTGCTGTGGATATCAACCACTTGATAGCTAATTGTTCCCAGTTCAATTATCGAACAACTGTCAACGGCGTATTCGAGCTATCGCGCCTGAAACAAGTTTAGTGATCGATTTACAACTCGACGGTTCTTTCACGCTGTTGATGTGTTGATTGAATTGATGCAATCGGCTTTTTTAATTTTATATTGATAGTTCACCTATGTAAGAAATAGTGAACACAGGTTAGTTTTTTCTGTTGCTCTCTCCTTGCGTATTATTCCTCTTTACTGAGGGTTGTGATTCTTCCGTTTGGAATTTGATACACCCATTGAGACCATCTCTGATTGGGCTGAGACATATCGAACTCCTGCCGTCGAACTTGCCAGTAATCATCAGCTAATTGACTTTGTGTTCATCTTTTCAGGCAATGAGTTCAAAGAACTCCTAGATTCCTCGCAAGCAGGTGGTAGAAAGCCTGGTTTGGATGTTCATTCTACGCAAATAAGATAACAAAACAAAAATCCACTGACTTAATGAAGGGACAAAGTCTATTTTAAATATCTCAGTCACTAATGCGAAGGGAACAAACCGCAACTTCGAAATGAATTGTCGTTGAATAATTGATGTCTGGAACTTTAGAAGACGATGTTCTTGCAATGATTATTTCTGAGACAAGGAAATAGGCATTAAAGTAATTTGTCGGAATGAAATAAAACTGGAGTAAGAATTAAATTGAACCACCACTAAAATATACCCAATCTTTATTAATTTTGCTTTTTGCTTAGTTCTTTACTATTTTATAATTTGTAGTTCTTTGCAAAAAAACTCTGTTTTTGCTCCTTCTGTGCTTTTTCTATGATACCATCGTTCTCTTCATGTACTCCTATACCTGTATTTCGGCTGTGCCTATATTATATCTTTGGGTATGAACTGATGTTTTTAAATTAAAGTAATACTACGTCAATTTAGTTGTGGTATCTCTTGGTTCCAACAATTAGCCACAGGATTTTTCTGTGTAAATATTTTTGGCTTATTATTCTAAGTATTGGCAGTTATAGAAACTGTTATTTTCTTCTGAAGTAGGTCTATTATACGTTTGAGATGACATTTCATTCCCATCTTACTGCAATATAACTGAAATTATTTTATAGACACACAAAACATACAAAGTGAAGCTAAATGAATCAATATTTTAATCCGTCCTTTTTATTTGGTTGCACAACTATTACGACTGTTTCGCCAAATCATGGTGGCGTTATATCCCGAATTTTATTTTTTTTAAAAGCTTCAACGATATTAGTCACCATAAAAACAATATCTCGCATATCAGAGCATGTTGGACACGAACATGCATTTTAGGATATCTATCTAACGACACTTCGTTGAATGGGCTCAATTTAAAACTTTTTTTGGTGCATTTTTCAGGTTTTTGTGTTTTTATTCGTACACTAGAAAATCAACATTTTATTTCAAATACTCTGTATGTTTGTAAGCTTAATATCCACAAATCCACAAAGTACTTTTTTATACCGATGTTATATTTATGTGAGAATATTTGAGGATTAAATTTAAAAAAGACATGTTTAGTTAATAGTATATTTTGTCATTTTCTGTATACTAATAATACTTTGAATTGTTGGTAATTTGAATCTTATAAGAGAATTTATTATAGCAGTAATCCGAAGCAGTTAAAAAAATTAATAGGAACATATATGTAAAAAATTGTATTACGCATAAAACAAAATATTTATGACAGAAAATTATACATAATGTCCCTACCCTATATTTTGGAGAGAACGGATTCTGAAATTTATCGATAAAAAATATTTTTGAATAACATTTTAACCTATTTTTAAGCATAATCCCTTTACCTACAACTTTAATAGTGAATAGGCCCTGTTGTTTTCTGGAGAAAAAAAAGCAAACAATAATTTATTCAAACATTTGTAAATATGGGAATTTATTATTCGAAAAATTGAATGTCCAAAGTACAAAATCATAATCTTTGTCCCTCATTCTCGTTGTCCCGTCCTTAAGAAGTCCCACTAATTAGATCAAGATCCTCTATTTAAGACAAACTTACAGTTACGTTCAAATTACGTTGGAATTAATTCCTATGGAGAGAGCATCTTCCGTATTGGTTTGGTGTTAGCTAATTCCTGTATACTTACTTAATTTGGAAATTCTTGTTAGATGTTTCAATAATAAAATGAACGTATAAAAAAACATTTTATTTTTGTGGATTATTAACAATGCAAGTTCTAATCTGATCTGATCTGAGTACCTAATTTTTTTTATGTTTTTTAATTAGGTAGGTAAAATAAATAAAAAGATTAAAATTAAATTTAACTCCGTTGCAGGATGAACTTTATTTACAGTTGAATATTGAAATTATTTATAAATGCGTTTATTAATTTAATGAACTAAAACACATAAATATTTTCTTTTTTGAAATTTAAAAAATCGTTATACTGGAATGAACTCTAAAATATAAACTTCGTGCACAAAAACAGTAAAGTATAATATTTTCCATTTACGAAAATCTTTTTACTCACTTATACCTAACCATCACTACAAACACTTCTTGAAAGTAGACTTACTCAACTTACTGTCTAAAGTTTCTTTTATAAGTAATTTAATATTGTATCGTATCTTCAAAACAAATTGTTATTTGCTAATGAAACTCATGGCGAGAATTTCGAATGTTTTTACTAATTAAAAACTAGTCTTTGTGCTGCTCCTTTCATTGTTCCTCTGTATTCAGTAATTCGATCAAGACCTTTTGTTCAACAGTTCTACTACTGTATTGTAACGACATTCGTGATGCAGTTGAACAAAAGTAATTTGGGATTTAAGTTCTTACTTAATGAGGTCTCGGTTGTGCGTTAAATCCTTTTTAATTGTTTCGTAAATTACTAATGGTAAGAGCAGATTAAGCTTTGGGGTTGAACCTTATATTTACTGTTTAACTTTTAGGCTGAACGTTTTTCATGAGAATTTATTGTTTTAATTCACGTATTTGAAGCAATTTCTAAACTCTCCTGTCTTTGTTTATTATATTATTTCGCATTAACACATGCTTGTGAAATATATTTATTTTAAAGAAAAATGGAAAAAAAAAATTGACTTCAGGCGAGACTCGAACTCGCGGCCACTGGGAATCTAGTCCAGCCGCTCCTCCAACTGAGCTACCGAAGTCCTGCCCGATTTGTCAAATCTTTCCTTCACATTTATTGCATTGCCTTATGGTGGCAGCAGCGCCATCTATTGCCATACTATGCTAGTTAGGCAACCGATATAATAGACTTTACAGTTTATTGAATATCGTACAGAAGTCGCTTTTACCCTTAATAATTGTTTATTATATTCTCCTGTCTTTAATGTCTATGTTTATCTTCATGTCAAAGTATCTTTAGGGGTGGGCAGCGCCAGAAATCCCGGTCCTGACACACCTCCCGTGCTTCCTCTACTTTCATCATTCTCTTCATGTCAATGCACGACGATTCCTAAGACTTTTCACTCCACCCTCAGACAGTAACTACTACCTACTTTGATTGGTTTTAAACTTATTTTCAAGTGCTGATTTAAAAAATTGGCTAAATATCAAAAGAACTGCAAGAATCGCCTTTTACCTTTTTTATTTGCGACGGAACAGAGAAACCATATGCATTTAGGGTGGGTGAGAGTTGTTTGTTTGTCAGTACTAGTTATTGTTTCCATTTATACCGAAAATGGTTCACAAATGTCATTTAGGCATTGATATCCCACGAAAAGTATCAGACAAATCAAAACACACTGATGGCTCGAATCGGTTAACTTCGTTCTACGCGCTCCATTTTCTTTATTGTTTATTGAAATCTCTCGTTACACGCGGGTGTATATTTCTTAAAAAACATACATTACCAGTATTTACACTTTAATGGCTGAATACGAAACGAAAATTTTTAGTAACCAAGTTCAATTTAAATTTATAATATTGAGATTAGTATTTTCTTTTGCCTACTTGTTTTAAAAAATAAATCCGTGTAACAATTTATTCATCTGCGTATTATGGCGATATAGTTCAGTGCCCAAGTATACATTTTTAGGGTTCCGTACTCAAAAGGTGAAAACGAGACCCTATTTGATATTTTTGAAGTTGTCACAGAATTAATTTAGGTAATTCAGACGCTCACTTTTTTTTTTTTTTAAATTAGTTTAACCCCATGGCCTCTGCAATAAATATTGCATGGCAGAACGACGAAATTCGTACAAAAATCGTGACTTATTTCCGTTTTTGATAATATTGCAAAGCCCTTCGTGCACGAGTCCGTTTCGCACTTAACCAGTTTTTAAATCCAGCTATACTTTATTGGTTTCAATTTATCGTATTCGAGTGAATGGCCTTATTACCGTCATCGGTTAACGAGGTACACGTTGTTTCTGTGCAAAGCCGTATTGATTTCTTTATTTTTACGTTTCGCTTCCTTTGCAATCGCAAGTTTGTTGGCGTTGGCTTTTATTAGTGTGCGTTATGTTATATTGTTGAGTTTTTTTACGCAATGAAGGTGGCAAACAAGTGTATAGTTTTACATGGATGTTATTAAGCGATAACTGCCGCCTATAGACATCTGCATAAAAACCAGAGGTCAAAATACAGATGCGTTATTTTTTTTACGTAAGGAAAGTGGCAAACAAGCAGGCAGTTCACATTGATATTAAGTGATGACTGCAGCCTATAGACACCCATACAAAGACCAAGGTCAAAGTGCAGATGCGTTACCACTGCTGAGGCCTAAGGTGTTACGCCTCTGTGTCGGAAATTACAGGGCCGTACATTACCACCTGACCGGAACACGATAGTGCTGAACACTACCATTTAGCGGCAAGTATATTAGGTAATGCGGTGGTGCCTCCGCCCGCGAGCTCCGTCACTGGAGCTCTACTACCAGTAAAAGCGTTGCCACTCCTTAGTTGTTGTATCTCAACTAAAGTCATTATGGGGCCATATATTATAGTACCGGTTAGATGGCCCCGTAATAACTATCTAAGAGACATGTCACCTTAGGTCTCAGGGGAATGCAGGTACGTTGCCATCGTAATGCATTTTGACCTCTGGTTTTTATGTATATGCCTATAGGCTGCAGTCATCACTTAACATCAATGTGAGTTGCACGCTTGCTTGCCACCTACCTTACATAAAAAATCTAAAAACGCAGCTCTTCTAACAGTATACGGTATTTATTCATTCACGATCCAGAATTCAATGTCAACAATTGCATAAAATCATAAACAAATATTTTATGATTAACAATCGCAAAACGATTAAAGATACCTTTAACTTATTCAGAAAAATATTTTACCGTAAGTGTAAATTAAACACTCGTTATGTGTACGTCTTGATAAATTGTCAGTGTCATATCCTTTAACGTAAACATTATGGGCAAGATCAGTTACGGTAAGACCACTTTAACCGTATAAATAATTGCCTGTAAAAAATTAATGCAGCGAAGTACACACGATTGGCTGGCTTTAAATTTGGACATGAAAAATGGTCGCGTCGCCTCTTTTGAGTGTTTCATATCGGAGTTCTCAACAGAAAGATTTTGGTCACGCCAGTTCAGTGTTACGTCACTGTGTTTTATAGTGACACACAGAGTGTACGTGCGTCTAACTTATTATTTTTATTTAGTGAGGAAACAACAGAACACGTGCACGTTGCAACGATAAACAGTTGGAATAAAGAGTGGGGGCAAAATTAGATTTCGGGTGTGGTAATTCAGTAGTTAACAGGTGAAATCTATCGGGAATTCCAGCTGAATCAATTGTTTTTCATAGTTTTCTTTTCTTTAAAAATAATATGTGTTCGTAATAAACTCATGATATTGCTTTTATGCCTACGAGGTTATTGTTTTGATGAAAAAAGTGTACCCAGTAAGATCAGTTTCATTCAAATATTTTATCATATAAATTATTGCTTATAAAAAATACTATGAAATATGTACACACAATTGACTAGTGATGCTAAAAAACATCGTTCTGCGTCCATAGGCTACTCGCCCCAAAACGGAATTTACGTACCTTTAAGTAAAATATTTGTTGGTTCTGGGTAGATACCTCCACGACTCACCGGTGACAATTTTTTAATACATAGGATTCTATGAATTACGAGCTCAATAGTAATTACTTCATGACTTTGTGATCAAACCCGGGACCCTAGCGTAGTAGTATAGTAGTAGCCTACTACCACAAAATTAGATTGCTATGGCTGTCTAAAATAAAAAAGCACGTTAATCAAGTGATAAACTTAGTAGGTAGTTTAGTAAATAATTAAAAGAAGTCATTCAAAATTTTACGAAGGATACGGCAATGTGTAACATATTTTTAAAATATTGTCACGCGTCACGCATATCACGAACGATGCACCACACGGAATTATTATTCGGCTCATTATGAGGTAATTACCATTTAATGTATCCGATGCATTATTTATCGATTCAGTGGTATCGATTATTTTGGATGTTTGTTTTAAACGCTTCTTAATTCTTCTTATTTCACAATACTTTGATAAGCTAAAAGCCGCAAAGTCGTTATGTTTTAGATATTTATTAGTCAATTGTAATAATTATAGAAGCATTTTTTTCATTTCGATGTAAGTACTTGAACTTCTATTGAATATTTATTAAATAATTCTAGTAAAAATACAGTTTAAGTAAATAATTCTAAGAATCGTCTCATCCAACGGCCATGCTAACCTATAGAAGTATAGTAAGGTAGTAATAAATATTGCAGTCTTCAGAGTACAAATATCTACTAGGTAATATAGAACCGACCACCGATACATTTAAACTCAAGTGGCAGTGGGCAGGGCACATAGCTACAAAAACTGACGGCCGTTGAGGCAGAAGAGTTCTCGAATGGCGACCGCGTACTGGAAGACGAAGGCAGGTCCCGCACGAGATGGATCGAGGACCTGGTATAGGTTATTAGCTATCGTTGGACGAGGACAGCCCAGGACCGTTCGTTGTTTCCATCTTTGGGGGAGGTTTCTGTAAAGTAGTGGACATCTTTCCAATTAAATTATTACTGGTGGTAGAGCTCCAGTGCCGGAACTCGCGAGCATAGGCACCACCGCATTACCTAATATACTTGCCGCTAAATGGTAGTGTTCGGCACTATCGTGTTCCGGTCAGGTGGTAATGTACGGCCCTGTGATTTCCGGCACAGAAGCATAACACCTTAGGCCTCAGAAGTGGTAACGCATATGGATTTTGACCTCTGGTATTTGTGTGGGTATCTATAGGCTGCAGTCATCACTTAACATCAATGTGAACTGCATGCTTGTTTGCCACTTCGATTACATAAAAAAAACATGGTATATAGGTATCGAAATCATCATAAACAAGAATAACATAAGTAAATAAAATATTATTGATTAAAATACTCAAATATTCACTGCTATACATACGTACATTGTAAGTTAAAAATATCATATCGGTTACATAAAAGCTTATCAATTGAATGCAATGAATGACTCGTCGCTCAAAGGGAATTCCCCTAAATATATTTCATACACGAGTCTGGTTAGAGTAAGAGGAGACTGTCATAATAATATATTACACATCCATACTAGAAACAAGAAATTGCACTCTCAGTCTCATTAGAGTTTGAAGGCTTGTTGTTTGCCTGCTTTTATATTCAGGTTGAGGTTCGAATGTACGCAGATATTTCTAAATGATAATGCTATCTTTTAAACCTACTGACTAAGCTGTTGTGAAATGGATAGTTACAAACGATTTTCACAACAATTTTTTTTTTTTTTTTTTTTATGTAATGGAAGTGGTAAACAAGCATGCAGTTTACATTGATGTTAAGTGATGACTGCATCCTATAGACACCCACACAAAGACCAAGGTCAAAATGCAGATGCATTACCACTCCTGAGGCCTAAGGTCTTATGCCTCTGTGTCGGAAATTACAGGGCCGTACATTACCACCTGACCGGAACACGATAGTGTTGAACACTACCATTTAGCGGCAAGTATATTAGGTAATGCGGTGGTGCCTACGCCCGCGAGCTCCGTCACTGGAGCTCTACCACCAGTAAAAAACTTTTTAGTTTAGTAATAGCAGAGCCCTAGTGTTGGAGCTCGCGTACGTGTGCCTACACCACCACATTATCTAATCTACTTACCGTTAAATTATAGTGTCAGTCATAGCTATCGTGTTCCGTTCAGGTGATTATGTACGGCTTTGTAATTACTGGCACAGAGGCATAACAACTTGACAGGAGTGGGAAAGCATAAGTGAATATTAGAGTCTAAAGCTAAAACTACACTTAAACTTAAGGTCTCGGTAATAGTTATTAGCAGAAGGCCTCAACGTTACCGTCTAACCGGTAGGTACACGACAGTGGTGTACAGTAATAAACTAAATAATTGTGTTTTTAATTAACGTATAATGCATTAAAATTCATATAAATTCACATATATATTTCCTATATAGTTTAAGATCTATGAAGGGAAATGGGACAAAACTTCAAAAATACTATGTTTTGGCAGGTTTTCACGAGTTTCATACATTGTTAAAATAATATTTGCGGATATTCTTGTGTATGCAATACTCTCGAATTCATCTCTTATCTGGCGTTTCAGTCGCTTTCCAGCTACCGTGCTCACGGTCAGACTGGACACGGTAGCACGCGATAAAATCCGTTAATATTAATTACTATAGGTCATTCTAAAACATTTAATATCCAAAATGGAAATATTGTAGGTATGCAAATAAACTTATGGGTAATTGGTATTATTTTGAAAATAATAATAATATGTACCATTAGAACCCTTATGGAATAGATTAGCCTTTAGTCGAACCGTTTCTTACCGAACGTAAACTTTCCTCGAACTGAAGAAATAATGCATTAAAATTCTTTTAACTCGCTCGTTTGCAACATGTTTTTCTAACAAGTTAAAGTTTTACGTACTTTTAAGCAACTTTAATATGTACGGTTGCTATTTTTATTATTTTGTTCTTGATATCTTAATTTTAAGTTGAGAAACTTTAAAATAAGAAATACTGTTCTTGTTTATTCTCAACACACTTAGGTTTAAAGATCTTTATTTAATCTCATACAAACATATAAGTTCTTTTACAATGAGACTTAAAAATTAATAGAATATAATGTTTACACCTCTGGCACTTATAAAATTATTTAGTATTACAACCTCCTATTCTGTTCCTCACTTCTTTGTTATCAATTTGTAAAAGAGGAAATGAGACATTCTACTTATATATAAGAACATATACAAGAACTAATTTAACTTAACTGGTAGTAGAGCTTCAGTGACGGAGCTCGCGGGCGTAGGCACCACCGCATTACCTAATATACTTGCCGCTTAATGGTAGTCTTTTTTAATGTAATGGAAGTGGCAAACAAGCATGTAGTTCACATTGATGTTGAGCGATGACTGCAGCCTATAGACACCCACAAGAAGAACAAGGTCAAAATTTAGATGCCTTACCACTCCTGAGGCCTAAGGTATTTTGCCTCTGTGCCGCAAATTACAGGGCCGTACATTACCACCTAACCGGAACACGACAGTGCTGAACACTGCCATTTAGCGGCAAGTATATTAGGTAATGCGGTGGTGCCTACGCCCGCGAGCTCCGTCACTGAAGCTCTACTACCAGTTAAGTTAAATTAGTTCTTGTATTATTTTTTATTTATTTATTTTATCGATAAAGATAAATACTTCTTTTACCTCATAAATAAACACAACTGAAGTATTAGTACTAAGTATTTTCTGCTCTATAAATTTAATCATGGACCATTGACATTGATTTAAATTTAGTAGGTACTTTGATTAAAAAAATATATACATAAAACGAATTAAGCGTCTAATTTATATATACGCTATGTGCATAATAACTACTTCACCATCCATTACCTCCATAAAGCTTTAAATTTTAATTGAAATTGTAATACATTCCATGTGAACTGCGTGATTGCTTTTTACCTAATTAAATCCAGTCCAAAGAATAATTATCAGTAATATCTAACAATTTCGTAAAAATCGAAGGTCAAATATAAATGGCAAGAGGCAAAAATAGGCATTTACAAGTGAGATGTCGTGTCTAGGGGACAGCGGTCGATGTAACGTATTGGCTGGCTTACCTCGATCCTGACTGATTTATGGCGTCCGTAAATCCCCAATTTACACGACACCTTGTACTTATGTGTAAGATCTAATCGATGATGACTTGTGAGGCGTTGATTGCTTTGGTAATTATAAGTAGTTCTTATGACTTACTCGGTTACTTCATTATTAAGATATTGTAGCATATTTCAATTTAATTCAATTCATTTATTTGCGAAAATGGGTATGATTTTTATGAAAATCTTACAAAATAAATATAAGTAGCTATTTTCAACCACTAGGCCTGCAAATATTAAGTACATAATGTTATAATAAAATTATCTAAAGGAAATTAATAATTGACCCTTCCAGTTCTGTTCACCAGAAGCTCGATGATTGTAATACCTGTTGTTTTTTCCATATTTCACTTTTATTCAGAGAGGCCAAGGCATTAATCTTTGTGATTTGTCGTAGAAAACATACATCACATATTTTGAAGTTGTTGAATTCAGCATAATAATATACGATCATTCATTATTAACATATAGGATGTTTTTTTTAAATAAGTAAATACCCATTTTTGCAATTCCTTAACTAAACAGGTTAAGCGATAGAGTTACAATACTAAACTTGTTACTTGTGTAACTAATGTGTATATAACTTATTAACATGTCATAGGAATCATAATTCACCCATAAACTCGATTTTGGGATCAAACATATCCTGCTTTGAATGAGTACGGGTGTGTTCCTATGTAGATACCCCTGTACAACTACAACAAAATATGTAAACTTTAAATACGTAAAACGTAACTTCACGCCTGTAATCCCCGAAGGGGTAGGCAGAGGTAAATGCATGCATTCAAGCATACATGCAAACACCCACGATTCGCCGGTCACGTTTTGGCCCATGTAACAGGTGGCGAGCCTGTTGACATCTCCGGGCACATTACCAAACTTTGAGGTACTGGGAAATTTCCAGAAAATGGAAAAATCCCAATAGAACCAGAGATAAAGGCTTTTTCACCAGTATCTCTGATAACCCCCTACCCGGGAATCGAACCCAGGACCTCAGCGTAGTAGTAGTGGCCTGCTACCACTAGGCTACCGAGGCAGTTCATAATAACTTTAAATAGCCCTCTGTTATAATCATATAAGAGTAAAGTTAACTTTATAACTTAACTATTTAAAGTTTACTTGATATATTATTGAGTAGGTGAAACTCAATTAATTTCAACCCCATCGTAGCAGGAATGCATCATGTTACGAGTCACATTAATTATGCAAAATAATAGAAATCGCTCGTGACCTTACAGTATGCAAAATTTGTAGTCCATGCCTCTGGTCAAAGCTGAATCTTTATCCACACCTTCGTTGTAATACCACCAATTTATACCTTCCTCGACTTTGTGGGTTGTGATTGCAAAATTAACGTGTCCTTTTTTTTCTTCTGATCCAATCAAATTTCCGTAAAAACTCATCGGAACTTCCATACATCTGAATAAGTAACCAAGTCCGATTTTACATTAACACGACTAGCACAGGGGTTGGCCTGGTCGTCACATTGTTTATTCAGTTTGAACCTTTCGGCTTAATCCATATCGACCGGTCTATGCGGCTCGAATACGGGGTGTAGGTATGTGACTCCAGTTTGATTGCTTAGACGCGATTGTTTTATCTGTCTCTTATTGTAGATTTTTGTTTTGAGATAATGATTTGCAGGCAGCTAGATTATTCTGTAAAATTAAAGTGACTACATGGAGGTTAAAATTATTATCGCTCTTGCTCTATCAAGTGGTGCATTATATTTTGATAGCAGCAAAATGAAACAATTTCAATTTTTCTTAATATTTATTAAGAAAACATTTGCCATTTTTGACACATTCATAACTTTAAAAATAAACAACAATTCAATAGCGGTCGCAAGGCAAGTGTAGAAATGTAACAGGTTCTTTACCAATGAAAGTCTCCGCATTCGAGCTTACATTAACACCATACCTAATTATATCAACGTCACAACAGAAGGAGCAGCACGCAAAGATCAGTCACAATAAAAAGATTTTTTACAACACAGACACTTTACATACATTTGCGGATGAGTTGTCACATATGTAGTCCACATTAAATAAAAGTACAGAATTAAATAATACAATAAATATGTATTCGCAGGAAAACATTGTATGAAACTTACACATCGATAGATATCTACAGCATGAAATGTAGACCTAGAGCAAATTAAGAGAAGTCGTGAGCAAATGCTACTAAATAATATATACTTACATCAAAAAAGATATATTAATGTTCTCTCAGATTACGCCCATAAGGTCGGCGCTTAAATATTTTATAAGGATAAAAAATACACCATTCAGACTTGGGGCTATTTAATCTTCATACCACAAATGAGAGGTCTTCCAAGTAATGAAATGTCAACATTGATATTGACGAGAAATAACGAACTTTTATTTGCCGTGGAAAATAAATATTGAAATAAGTAAGTAAAAAGTATTCGAGTGCTTAAAAATCCATTTGCAGAAGACTGTCATAGTTTGGTTGGCACAATTTAGAACCGATTTTTTTATTGTTGATTTGATAATTTCGATAAATAAATTGTACCAAGTCTAATTTGTAAGTGTAATAGTGCTTGACATTATTTTTTCTGATATAGATTTACAGGTTGCCAATACAATCACATGTTAACATTTGCATTGTTTAAGCTATTGTGTTGATAATGGGACAGGGAATGGGTTAAATCATCAAAATCTAGAACATGTGACAAAGTTGAGAGTATTAAAAGGAAAAGTATCAACATTTTTTTTTTAATTTAAAATATAATTTCACAATGTTGGCTGGAAATTTATTACAAAGTAAAGAAAGAGCCGTAATCGATAACAGTAACTGTTATAGATTTTTACAGGTATTACATAGTTTCAGCATCGGAGGGCTTAGGCACTGCTTAATTTCTTAATCTATCTGCCACGAAATGATAGTGTTTAACACTATTGTGTCACTATAATGCGCCTAACACACTAGTATAACTTCAAACTTTTCAGATCGATCTTTGATTATCCAAATAATATCATGAAAGTTATCAGATGATTCAAGTTTGTTATTACAATCCCATTCACAATTTACCTTATTAACCAAAACTATATCGTCATTTCACATCTCGTTATGGGACACAAAGCTATAACACCCTTGATTCCGTTTATTCTACAAAACCAGATCTCCCTCGCTTTCCAGCGTCATACAGATTACAATAGATAAAGGGGTGATTTTGAAGATAAACGCGGATCAACTAAATCTGGTCTTTACCTGTATGTTGTATGTTTAATATAACCTTTACTGGAATGTTCGTTATTTTTCTATAGTGATATTTTCATTGCAAATTGCATTATTATTTGTACGATAACTGCTGTTTGAAATATATCAGTTTGTTAAATTAACTTTTTGCAATGAAATTTCATGTGAGCATCATTTTAATTTTGATCATTTAGGTATGTATTCGCGTTTTTTTTTTGCCTATAATTTATTAGGGGACTTTGAGTAGTCGTGCGACTATGCCAGCCCCGTGGCGTTTTACATATTTTGTAGCAAGTACGAGGGCTGTATGATAAGTACTTGGTCTTGACAAGAAAACACTTTTTTTTTCTTCTTTTAGATCAATACACTAAGTCCAACGTTTTTGTAATTTTGAATATTTGCAATAATGAAACCATTCAATTTCAACGATAACCTTGTCATTAAAACCAAATTTCTTTCCGCCGAGCAATTTTTTTATAGGAAAAGAAAGTAATCGCTGGCCCTAATCTGGTAAAGTGGTGGATGAGGGAGCAATTCAAGGAATGTTACCATGATGACGAATCAAATGTGCAAGCGTGTATTGTTCTTGTTGATAAAGGTCTAGTTGGTCTGTTCTCGTTCGCAGGAGCTACATCACATTTAGTAGATAGCAGTTTATTTGCATCTATACTATGGACGTTCACATTATTTGATTTTTCACGATAATTTGTACTAGATTTAAGCTCTCATTTAAAAGAGCTCTTACTGAGTTTGTTGGGTAGCGGTGTTCTTCTCAGTAGTGACTGCACTTGGAACTCTGCTAAGTGAATAACTTTGATCTTGACGAATAAGTTTTTTTTTTTCTTCATTTATCATCATTGAAGGAATTGAAAAATTTTGTGATTATTATGCTTTAACTAAGTAGTTTAAATTCTAATTTTTAATTTACTATTAATATATGATTTTGCTTTTACTTTATGTAATGGTTATTCACTCTAGGTATTTTATATATTTCTTGACGTTTTGAAAGTATCTGTAAAGATCTATTCGAAATAAAAATATTTTCTATTTCTATTTCTAAAGAGGGGAATCTTTCCGTCACTACATGATAATAACTGCTCAATATTTTACTCGCATAACGTTTCCTTTTCATCGTTTTACCCTTTTTTTTGAGTAATCGATGTGAAATCGTGATTAATTGTTTTGAACCCTTAAAATGACTCCGTCCCTCTTTATCGACCTCAGATCGCCCTTAAATTATTTTTCTTTTTAATTATATTATTTTTATTGAAATAAAACTATTTTTACGGATTTATCTCGCGTCGAGTTGATTTTAAAAATCATTTTAGTTTAATATACGCGAGATAAATCCATAAAAATTGTTTTATTTCAATGAGTGTAGCTCGCGAAAACCTAAGAACATATTATATTATATTTTCTTCCTTTTTATGGGTTACTTCCTTTTCAATTTATTTGCTCCCAAAAAGTATCGGCATTGGCCTAATAGATAAAACATAAAATTCAAGTATGTATTGCTCAAAAGCACGAACAGATTACTTCAATAATTTTCTTGCTGAATTTAAGCTTAAACAACTAACACAACCGGAGGAAACCAATATTGATTCCTATTGTATCCGGCATGTATTACAATGGCACATCCATTTACCAATAACTCCTTATCTATTTGCATCCGAGAGATGGGAGCTGTCACCGACCACAGTTTATGCAGGAGTGACCCATGTTTATAATAACTATGCAAATTATTCCAATACCGCCCCCAATCGGGCACGCTCGGCCAAATTGAATTTGTAACTCAGATTAAAACCCCCTTTGTAATGCCGATTCATGAAAAGCATTTGACGAGCTGGTATTTTTTAAATAAACGTATGAGAAATTGAATATTAATTAATATATGGAATTCTATTACAGAGTTAGGGAAACGTTTTCATTTGTTAATTAAGATTTTGTTTCTCTCTTTCTCGATTTTGATAGAAATAACATATTTGACGCAGACTATTTAAGTGAGTGAGAGTAATATCAATTTGTTGTTCCTCTAGGAGAAAAGGAACCTATTTAGAATTACTTGGTTGTCCGCCTATCTGCCAAGACCTTTTTGCTGAAAAACGTGACGTAGGAGTCCGCCGGCGGGATAAAAAACTAGGGATCCTACATAATCACGTGTCTTGAGCTCGTTTTTTATATGTAATGGAAGAGGCAAACAAGCATGCAATTCACATTGATGTTAAGTGATGACTGCAGCCTATAGATACGTGGGCGTCATGGGTTTGTGTGAACAAAGGCCAAGGTAAAATACAGATGCGTTACCACTTATGAGGCCTAAGGTGTTATGCTTCTGTGCCGGAAACAAAAGGGCCGTACATTATCATCCAACCGGAACACGATAGTGCTGAATACTACCATTTAGCGGCAGATTGATTAGGTAAGGTGTGCCTACGCCCTGGAGCTCCTACACTGGAACTCTACCATCAGTAAAAAAGATATCAAATACTCAAATCTACCATCTGTAAGGGCTGTAAATATATCAAATTTATAAAATACGAATGTTAACGTGCATATTTTGACCAGAAAAGGCTTTAAAATCTATGGAGTACCATTTAAATGGAATCATGAAATTTAGCAAGATTATCAACACTTACACTAAAATTCGAAATAAAAAAAAAATCAACTTCGCTTTTTCACTTCACTTGACTGCCTCAGTAGTATAATGGTAGCAGGCCACTACTGCTACGCTGGGTTCGATTATTTCTGGAAGTTTTCCAGAAAGGAGTTTGGTAATGTGCTCGGCGGTGTCAACAGGCTCGTCTTCACCTTTTACACGGGCCAAAACGTAACCGGTGAATCATGCGATTTTGCATGTATGCTTGAATGCATGCATTTTACCTCTGTTTACCCCTTCGGGCATTACGGGCATGAAGTAACTTATGCTTATTCAACTTCAAAAACCAATCACATTTAAAAGTCCAACCCATGATCTTTAATGAACGTAATTGGCGGTCTGATTTCTAGTTATTCAAAAAGTGTCACGTGCATTTACCTTTGGGATTAAACCTGTTTTCTGTTATTTAAATTTTTTAATATTGAGTTTTTGGATTACCTATTTCTTATAGTTTTTTACTACCTACAGCAATGTCTAATATACATTTTGTACTAAGCCCTCAGAATGCGAATCTAATTCAAATTCATAGTATCTACTGGGATATCATTTTTTTATTAGTCAATTAATTACTAAGAAACCATTCCAAATAACACAATTTATTATATTCCTTCTTTAAAAATCTATGAATTTCGGCTCCCTTGCACGAGGCAGTTGAATCATAGGCAGTGGTTCGCCCTCGAGCCATATAGTCACCTACGGCACTGGCGTTTAGAAAACAAATAAAAAAATTGAAATAAACTTTGTCCTAAAGCTTAATATATTTGAATAATCAATTTAGAGTCGGCAATAGCTGACTCTAAATTGATTATTCGTAGTTTCTTGAAGGCAATAAATATTAATGTTCTTAATCTTTTAACCAGAGATCAATATGTAATCTACATGAAAGTGTATCGTCGATTACTATCCCAAGATATTATATATCGCGAGTTTTAATAATGGCAGGACAATTGCACGAGTTACCAAATGGGTTATTTCAACGGTGCACATATTAACGTTGGTTATAGATGTTATTTTAAAATTTGCGCATGGAAGAATGAATATGTTTTGTCTTCTCAGCATTTAATGTACGTTAATTATCTTGGAGCCAATTGTTTAATAGTATGTATGAAACAGACACAGTAGGATCGGTTTAAGGAGAAATAATCACTTTCTCAACCAGGTGTGTTCAACAAATGTTACGATATCTATCTTTTACGTAAGTAGTTTCCATAGTTAAATCAAGTTATAATTGCTCTAATTTTAGTATTGAGAATAACCGTACTAGTTATAGTTTTGCGAGTAAAAAATATACGTATATTTTTTACACTTAACTTAGGGTTTCACACGTGTGAAACCCTAAGTTCGTCATTCTTAACGGTCGTGTGTTAACAACGTCACGCGCATTCCAATACGATTATACTAATGCCGTTTTGATTAAAATGCATCGTGCTTGCCTTTTTCAATATTGAATTTTACGCTTATCCAGTTTTAAAATCCTTTGATACCAAGAAATAGATGGGTTTCATCATACGAAATCCAAATAAATTCTCTATTAAAATTAAATTGAGCGAATGAAATAAATTTGCACTTGGACGATTGAGTCCGTCTAGTAAGTGAAGATTTGATGTAAGCTGTAAATCTTTTAAATTGAATTGCATCATGGATTTATTGGTAAATAATATTTTTTCTTCAAATTAATAGATCTTTATCAGTTGGAGTTTTCTTGAATTGGTGAAACTATTCGTATTTTAATAATTACTTAGAAGACATCTACAAGAAGACTTTATAAGAGCACGAAACACTCGTGAATAGACTACATCTTTGTCACAATTAATTTTATTTATTTTTCATATAAACGTCGATACTCAAGTTGGTGTTTAATAAGCAACTTTAAATTTTTCCATTCATCATACAATAAAATTTCAATAAACATAATCATATAAAACGTGCAAAGCGAGAAAACTTTTCTATTTTCCAAACCCACAACTCAGTGTCTCATTCACTTTAACATTGCTCATATTTATAATACAAAACTATACAGAATAAGCGCGGCGAAAACCTAAAAATGTTACCTCAAAAATGTCAACGCGCCCCAATCCGAAGCTCATATATCATGGGGATTTATTTCCTTCTTTACACTTACCTCGATTTTCACGTAACACCTTAATTTAATATTAAATTTTGCTCTCTCTTCGCACCGAACAGATGTCTTTACATGTTTTGTTATTCATATTTCAAATTCACGCGTTAACGCTTCTCAAGTACATCAGTGAGAGTTGCTTCTTAAATGTTTAATACGTAACCAAATTGCAAAGTTGATGGATGGAGTTGTTGTTAATTTGCAGCTGACAGAGAGTGAGTTTTGTCATCAAATATGCATTCTATCACTATGGAACCACTTTGTTTCCGAGATTCTCGATGGTTGCGCATTTTCAAATGTTTGAAGCTTTACTTCAAGGGCTTGCGGAGTGTTTGAGGTGTAATTTTAAGTTTTACGTTACATAATCTGTGGGAGCTGGGTATTGTTTTAATTAATGATAAAGTTTACACAGTGGCTGGTCTAAATAAATACTTGATGTTTTTGTAATAAATTAAAATATATGTTTACTTCATTTTCATTGATTATGACTGAGATTACGGCCAGATTATTGATGCAAAAGACGAATTTAGTACATATCCTAGGATGTTTTTTTTCTTTCGAATAACCTTAGGTATAAAATCTGAAAATTATGGAAATATTTAACTGCTTCGGTGGCCTAGTGGTAGCAGGCCACTACTACTACGCTAAGGTCCTGGGTTCGACTCCCGGGAAGGGGGTAATCAGAGATAATGGTGTATAGTCCTTTATCTCTGATTCCACTGGGATTTTTCCATTTCCTGGAAATTTCCCAGTACATCGAAGTATGGTAATGTGCCCGGAGATGTCAACAGGCTCACCACCTGTTACATGGGCCAAAAACGTAACCGGCGAATCGTGGGTGTTTGCATATATGCTTGAACGCATCCATTTACCTCTGCCTACCCTTTCGGGGATTACAGGCGTAAAGTTATGTTTTTTTTATGGAAATATTTGTTTAATTCTGGAGTTACGTAGTTTTTTTTTTTTTTTTTTTAATTAACGTAAGGTCCTTTTTTGAACCTTATTAAAATTACAATCTAGCCTAAAAGACTAATAAGCAATTTTATGCTAACTTAAACTTCTAATAAAATTATTTCTAAGTAAATGTCCACTGGCACTTTCTTAGTATGTCTTAAGGGGAAGTCACTTTGTTCGTGTGATTATGCAAAATAAGTCACTAAAGGAGTTACGTAGTGATACATTTTAAATTTGCAACAGATATAAAGCTATAATGACCTGCATGCATATTAAGAGAATTTTGAAATATTTTCAGCACTCAAGTGGATGAAAAAGACTTAACCACTTATTCTATACAAATGTTTCATTATACAATCATGTTTTGATACAAGAACAAATCGGGTCTCAGTATAAATATGTATCCCTCACAAAATTATGTGTCCGCGCAGTAAAGCAGTTTCAAAATTGGATATCACGCAGTCACAAGACATTACTGCCACTGGGTAAACCGGTGGAAAATTGAACTTTGTGTTTTATGCTTTATTCATGACATCTGTAAATGATGCCATTGTATTTCGTACATTTTTCGGTTGTGGTCGGTTTGGTTTTTTTCCATTTTCTAGAAGTATCTCAGTGCCACCCATGAAGTTTGGTAAAATGAAAATGCCGGAAGATGTGCAAAGACCGTTGATGATACTTTATGGTAAAATGTAGCAGCAGTGGAACGTATCAAGGGTTGTCATTATTATTAAAAAGTACAAACTAACAACGAAGCGCATGCATATAAATTCTGACAAAAAAATATGACGTATTCATCATATCAGCCATGGGACGTCCACTGCTGAACATAGGCCTCCCCCAATGACCTCCATGCCGACCGATCGGCATATTAATAGATCGACATATTATTAAATTGAAAATGTATAACTATAACACGCTTTTTTGACAAGTTTGGCATCACATAAAATCCATTGTTTTATATTAACCAATCGATTTTCAGTAATTATAAATATGTGTACCCCACAAAATTATGTGTCTGCGCAGTAAAGCAGTTTCAAAATTGGATATCACGCAGTCACAAGACATTACTGCCACTGGGTAAACCGGTGGAAAATTGAACTTTGTGCTATATGCTTTATTCATGACATCTGTAACATCTGATGCTATTGTATTACGTACATTTTGCTGTGAAATTGTAATGAAATAGACGGTTTGAATCTAATATGAATTGAGAATATTCGATTGTGGACGTTTTGTTTGATTTACGACGTATTCTGTTATTGATTGCTTTTGTATCTCGTTTGGGTGTTGTGAATTAATTAAGAGGACTGAAATGATGTCGGTTTGTTGCTCATATAACATTTACGTTCGCGGTTTTGCATGTTATTCAATTATTTAAAATTTAAATATTCAGTTTTGTATGATTCAAGGCTTGAAGGTACATTTAAATTTTAATTCGATTATAATATACCAAAAATTACAATTAAAAAATCTATTCGATCATTATGGCCGTATTATAGCCGTAAACCGCTGAAACCCCTATAAATTCTTATATTTATGTGTAAGATAACATACATACCTACACGAATTAATTAATCTCATTAATACCTACAGGGCCCACCCTTAGGGATTATTAATTATATTATGTACTTCTTTTGGCACTATGGTAAATGAAATCTTAATATAGTGGTGAGAGAATAAATCCTGATTATTCTAATTACGTGAAACTTGGCATTAGTATCTCGCGGTTCTCATAGTATTGTAAATCAGAGATAATTGTAACACCTAAACAAGTCTAATACTTCAAAATTCGATAAAGCTTAGCACCGTATAATCTATACATCTATATATAAAAATAAATAAAATTGGATTGTCTGTTTGTAATGTTAAAGTAACCGCTTTTTACTAAATGCATATGTATGTATACACGGAATATATACCAAAACAACAATTTTTTTTTTACAATTTTTGTGTGTTTGTCTATTTGTTCCCGCTAATCTCGGGCACGGCTGGACCGATTTTGACGGGACAGATATTTCACTGGCAGATAGCTTATGTAATAAGGAGTAACTTAGGTTAATTTTATACTAGTTGCGCCCAGGGCTTAACAGTAATACAATACAAATATGTTAATCATAATATAGACTAGCGACAAAACCTTAATAGGATAAAAGACAGACCCAATCATGTTCCTATGATTCAATAAATTTCTAGTGTAGTCTAATTTCTAGTCTCTGAAAATTCGTGAACGTTTGACAATTAACATCAACATACCCAGACTTAGCGAAAATTTTACACAATTTTCCGAAATTAAAATGGAAACGGTAAGAAATCTGCTTTTCTCATCAAAATTCTGGTTTCACCTGTCGGAGTTGAAACTTAATACTCATATTGAATGTTAAGAATCCAATACGCAGCGAGCGCTTAAAAAATTGTATTGTAATTGCATATCGTCCACTTGTCCATTAATGTTAAGCCTCTTCAATAAAATTCATCGCAGTTAAATTTCGCCATCATGGCTTTAATAAATGCATCGTCATGATGGGCATGATGGCATTAAATTTATTTAAATATACGACGAAGCTTGCATTGAAAATACGTAAACAGGGATTACAACACTTTTGCAGTTGAATAATCAAGTGTATTTATATAATCTCGTTGGAGTTGAGACTAGTTCCAGAGAATAGGTAATAATACTATGTATAGAATGGACACTTCGACGTCCCGCCTGGTTTCCCCGTCTCACTCAACCTCCTCCCCTCCTATGGGAGACGTTTGGTATTCTCTACGCGCTCCGCACACAGGTGCACGTATAAATACACGTCACTGATTGATATCTGTGTAATAGAGACCAAATTAAGCGTTTGTATGGACTTTTGGCCGCGGTGTGCTAGTTCTTCATTATTGAAAGATAATTTAGTTTTAGAAAAACATTTCAGACATTTGCTGAATCGAAAATGAAAGCAATCGCTTTTTTTCGTCGAACCATGAATAAATGACAGCTGAGGCTAGTACTTAACCTGAGTTAAAAGCGATAAATAAATATCAAATATCATTTCCACCTTTTAAAATTCTTTTGAGACGAGATAATTTGGTTCCAAAGAAAATATCTACGTTTATTTTAAAGGTAACGGAGGTGCGCCGATTAAAAATAAACTTTACCAGCGTCGTGTGTGGTGTGCCCGGGAAAATAGATAGTAATAAATATAGAAATAGCAAAATTGATAATAGACTGTAAGACGTTTCCAAAAAACAAAAAAATAATAAGCGTATGATTAGTTATTGAACTATAAACAATTTGAATACTGTGACAAAAATGATGTTGGTTTTGTACGCATCCTTTTGGGATCTACGCAATAACTACACACTGCAAAAGCTATAAAATTCGATGATGGAAGCTTGATTATAGGAAAGAAAGTTTGCAGATATTTTTTAAACCAAACAATAATTTCTAATTGGTCTAACAAACAGGTAACTGCTTCATATCAAGCATTTAATATTAGACAACCACAATATTTTCTTCTGAAAATTAATAATCAGATTAGTTTATGGAATCCTTTAGTCCTACTATATTAACAGGTTCATAATCATCACCTTCTAATCGTGAAGCGCGCAGTAGCAAATTAAAATGCGCGTTTCCGTGCTTCGGAGGGCACGTTAAGCCGTCGGTCCCGGTTGCTATCGATAGATAGTAGTCGTTAAACCTTGTCGGAGGCTTTATGGGCGGTTTGAAAACATCCGACAGCGGGTTACCACTAACCCGTATCTCCACCAATCCGCATTGGAGCAGCGTGGTGGAGTAAGCTCCAGGCCTCCCCCCAAAATGGGGACTCGTGCCCAGCACTGGGACGTATATTATAATGGTTTGCCATTATAAATCATCACCTTTATCTTTGGTTATTTCTTTCACCGTCACCAAAAATCACGGATCGCATCAAAATGTACAACGTTAGTGGGACGTCCGTAAATTTATTTCGCCGTATACGAGACGCGAACCGCGTTTCTACACAATTAAATTTAATTAATTCGAATAGTTCGCGCATCGTACGAGCTAATGGGTTGAAATGTTGAATATGTTCACAAAGGGTTATAAATACGACACTATGCTTCTATAAATACAAAGGTTTTATCGCTATAAAATCTAGGACACAGATGATCGAATTGATTGAATTCCAAGATTTTCTGTTAGATTTAACAAGCCCTCATTAATTAGTTCAACGTACTCGTATTTAGGTACACAATCTTCAGCTCTAAGTTCCTGTAGATAAGCTAGTGACGTTAACACGATATAAAAGGTAATTGAGGATATATTCGGATTTGCGTAACACTATGAGAGTACAATTTCTTCTTCTTTTTGTGTCAGCGACTCGACTTAAATTTTATGGGCCCAACATTTCGCCAAAATCTCGGGCGAATAATAAAATACTTATCGGTTTTCTTCATTTAATGTGTTAAAGAGACAAATGAGCATTGATGGTAAAAAAAAGATCCTGACGAATTGAGAACCTCCTCCTTTTTTCAAAGTCGGTTAATGGATCGCGCAACCTGTAGACATCTATCTATACAAAACTAAAGGTCTTAATTTAGATGAATTACTTATCTCATTAAAAGTTAAAACCTTAAGCCTTCCTACCAGAGTAGCCAGTGTGAGATACACATACTTTCAAATAACTTCACTCTTGCGTTTATCGAACGAAAACGTCATTGTACCGTATATCAATATTCAATGTACAAATTTTGCACTGTTCCAATTCTATACAACATGTAACGGGAATAATGCATACTCTCTAACACCCTAATTAGAAAATAGAGTAATAATTAAAATACATACAATTTTACTGGTGGTAGAGCTCCAGTGACGGAGCTCGCGGGCGTAGGCACCACCGCATTACCTGATTTACTTGCCGCTAAATGGTAGTGTTCAGCACTATCGTGTTCCGGTCAGGTGGTAATGTACGGCCCTGTAATTTCCGGCACAGAGGCATATCACCTTAGGCCTCAGGAGTGGTAACGCATTTGCATTTTGACCTTGGCCTTTGTGTGGGCGTCTATAGGCTGCAGTCATCACTTAACATCAATGTGAACTGCATGCTTGTTTGCCACTTCAATTACATAAAAAAAAAAAAAAAAAAAACATGATCTGAAATGACATACGTGGACTGTATTGCACGGAGCAGACTGCCATCAATACCATACTCCGGCAAAATGTCCCACAGCTCCTTTCGTTATACCCTATCAAACGCTTTCTCCAAATCCACAAAACCGCAGAAAACCTTCTGGCTGGCTAGATGCTTCTCTACGATGTTGCGGAGGGAGAAAACTCGATCCATACATCCTCTTCCAGTTCTGAAACCACCCTGTGCATCCCACAACAACCCGTCGGACTTCTCTTTCATTCTTCTTTCTAAGACTTTCCCATACACTTTAGCTGCCAAACTGATCAAACTGATCGCTCGATAGCTGGTGCAGTCCATACGTGAACCCTTGCCTTTATACAAAAGCACGATGACCGCACACCGCAAATCCTTTGGGATTCTTCCAGATCTCCAGCAAAGGTTGCACAACACCCAGAAAGAATTCCAAAGGGCAGCACCACCATATTTGATCGTTTCGGCAGAAACCTGATCAATACCCGCAGCCTTACCACATTTCAAACTTCGTATCGCCCATACAATCTCATCTATTGTTATATCCTCACAAGCCGGCACCGTCAAGTCAGCAACTCCGGCGTCAGTGTTGTGAGCATAATCATAAATTTCCCCATAATACTCGCTCCATCGTTTTAACACATCTTGCGTGTTCTCAAGAATCTCACCCAACTTAGATTTTATTCTATTCATTCCAGAAACTGGAGAAGAGCTTCTAGACTTTTTCACCTCCCTCCAATAGAGTTTGATGTTAGTCTTAAAGCTCTTCGCCAGTCTCTCATCAGCTGCCACTTTATCTCTCTCACGCTTTTCATTCACTAAAATCTTGGTGTCATTCTTGAGCCGACGGTAAATTTCTCATCTCTCATACCATTATTCATTTGCAAAGATGCTACATAACCCAGCCATGCTTTCTTCTTTCTTTCAACGGAGTCTTGCACCTCCATGTCCCACCACGCACGGACTTGACGTTCATACACTCTCCTTGCACTAATGTCTTGTAACTTTTCATTCTTTATTCTTTCAAGTCCTCCGAAAGGCACACGGACACGCCAATGTCGCCACTTCTTGAACAGACCCCTAAACCGGCTTATTACCAAGTAGTGATCTGTATCAAGAGTGGGACCTCTGTAGGCTCTAGTGTCCATCAGGCTCTTCCGAAGACGACTATCAACCATGATCAAATCAATCACACTTTTTTGTTCAATCCTCCCCCATGTATACGTGTGAATGTCCTTATGACGGAATTCTGTGTTAGACACAAGGAGACTTCGTTCCAAGCATAAGTCAAGTATCAGTTTACCAGCATCATTTACTCTTCTATCACCATATGGACCTAGAACGGTCGTATCCTGGCTGCCTGGTCCCGACCCATGCGTTCAAATCACCACACAAAATTACCCTTTCATTAGCTTCCACCATATCGAGAGCTTCCCTTGTAGATTCCCAAAACTTCTCTAGGTCTTGGGTCGTCGCTGAGCTAACCTGTGCATAAGCTGCTACCAAAAACACCCTAGTGACGCCCAATTTAATTCGGACCCAGATTAGTCTCGGGTTCACGAAACCATAATCTTTCACTCCAGTGACTAAACGAAAGGACAGAAGGACGCCCACCCCCGCGCTGGCATGATCGCTCTGTTGCACACCTGCCCACAAAGCCATCGCGCCACCCGGGAGATCCTCGACCTCGCAGCCCTTTCGTTTAGTATCTGTTACACACAAAACATCCAGGCGTCTCACACTCATTACGTTCGTCAACTCATTCATCTTCTCACAAATTCCACCTCTCACATTCCACGTGCCTATCTGGTACTCCCCACTCCTCGATCCGCCGTATTGCCGTATCTTAAATTATTATTTATAATAAATAGCACGTCTCAACGAGTTCTTATAAACTTGTTGAGACAAGCATTTTATTTTGGATAGATGTAAGTCCCATTTCCGTTTGTATTGACTGTTCTCCAAATGGGTGATCATAATTTTTTCATTCATTCACTGGTGGTAGAGCTCCAGTGACGGAGCTCGCGGGCGTAGGCACCACCGCATTACCTAATATACTTGCCGCTAAATGGTAATGTTCAACACTATCGTGTTCCGGTCAGGTGGTAATGTACGGCCCTGTAATTTCCGGCACAGAGGCATAAGACCTTAGGCCTCAGGAGTGGTAACGCATCTGCATTTTGACCTTGGTCTTTGTGTGGGTGTCTATAGGCTGCAGTCATCACTTAACATCAATGTGAACTGCATGCTTGTTTACCACTTCCATTACATAAAAAAAAAAAAAAAAAAAAAAAAAATTCATATTGGGACAAAATATTACCTATATCAAAAAAGCCTGAAATCGATTCAGTTATCGATTCTGAACAAACTTATTTCGGGTTGTACATTCAATCCTGTTACACATTGTATAAATTTTATGTAACTCGTTCCTAATTCAAATACATAGAAAACCTAGCACTTTTCAAAAATTCTAAAACTACTCTACATAACTGAATCACGTAAGCACTGCAAGCCATTTTATCAACAAGTAAGTTATGTAATGTGGTGGTGGTAATGCACTCAAGTTCAATCAGTCGAGCTGCAACAACAACAAAAAAAATCTTTATATCATATATCAATTGTTTACCCAGAACTTGAATAACTATTCGTTGAATTGCTTTACCTACCAAATAATATATATTTGGGCCTGCACATAAATTACAAGCTATGAAAACCTCAATATGTCCGCAATCACTTTATTGTTCAGAGCGCCCTTTACCTTTCGCTTTGGGCCCAACAATAAAGAAAAGAAATGTATGGGCGATACGATGCGTTTAATTTGACCGTAATCCTCCAGAAATTTTGGGTAAAATATTTATCTTCGTGAAAACAAAAATGTTTTGCCAGTACGAAAGTTATGCTAGAGAGATTCACATTCGCTTAATATCATGATATTAACAGTATATTTATTCACAACAGGCTTACAATATTTAAAAACATGCTTAAGTTTTTAAGGTTTTTCTATATCGCCGATAACACAATGTTGATTTTAATATGTAAGTAGTTCAAAAAGAGAGCTGAGAAAATACGTGTCTACTAAAAGCAGGATCTACTTCATACAAATTAATGACAAATAATTTACAAATTGGTTGCAATAGGTTGACGTACAATCCATTTATTTTATGTTTTTTTATTTCTTTTCACTATAAAAGAACATAGTGAACCACGCTATCCGGCAGTTGCAGAAACTTGATCTTCTTTATCATTATTTTCAGTATAATGAAGCATACCTGTGGTATTCAGTTCACACGCAAGTTCACATAAAACAAACCCAAGTTGTACTGGCTGCGGTTAAGCGAGGCGTACCTGATTGCAAAACTGTATTTTCTTATTTAATAACCACCATGTCTCGGTCAACATTTGCTCTGAACTGTTTATTAAAGTCACTTTTCATTACTTTGTGCGGTTTCTTGAAATACCACAAAATCTCATAGCATTGTTACCATTTTTTATGGAAGAAACATTATTTTGTTATGTATGTTTGTATTTTCACTCCAGGTCCCTAACGGGGACTCTAATAATATGTTATGAGAGAAGTTATCAATAAATAACAACAATATTGACGATTTGTCTTACTTATTTATTGAGAATAACGTTAGATATAATAATAATAATGTCAACCCTTGATACGTTCCTACCACTGCTGGGCACAAGTCTCTCCCCTTCTTAGGAGGAGGCCTAGAACTTACTCCACCGTGCTGCTCCAATGCGGGTTGGTGGACAACCCGCTGTCGGATGTTTTCAAACCGCCCATAAGGCTGCCGACAAGGTTAACGACTGCTATCTATCGATAGCAACTGGGACCGACGGTTTAATGTGAAGAAGAAGCACAGAAACGCGCATTTTAATTTGCCACTAGCGGTCACCCATCACACTAAATATTAATCACTAATCTTCTGTGCAAAGAATAGTAGTTAACGTTTCACGTGATCACGTGAAGCGTGAAACAAACACGAAAGAACAAACAAACAACGATATATCCTAAAAAAAACTAGGATACCAAGGACCTAGCTTCGATTCCAAATTGCTCAAATATGTATAATTTGCAAGATCATTATATTTGCGGACTTTCAGAGACTCCGCACAAGCTGCAGCACGCCGAAAGAACGCGCTGCATTTGGAAGGTGTGATGCGAGGGTGTCAGCGCAGGTTGCGTCACACACCAAGGGGCTATCCATATTCCAAGAAATAAGCAGCATGCTGCCTGGTCTCTTAGCATCTTCTAAGCTGTTGGGTTCCAAATTAGCTGGTACGCAAATGGAGAAGAGAGCAAAATGGACAGAATTCGACGACCCGGTTAGTCCAGCGGTGCGAAACCACCGTTTGATTCGAAGGGTCGCGGGTTCGATCCCCGCACCGGAACAAATATTTGTATGGCCTACAGATATTTGTTTCGGGTCTGGGTGTTTGTGTATGTGTTATATGTGTACAACGGCACCCACGACACAGGTTTATACCTACTGTGGGGCTGTGAGTGTAAGCGTATTTTATTTAAAAAAAAAAAAAAATAAGCTATGGTGTCCCAGGCGGTCGACCTCTCCACCACAGTAGCAGCGATAAAGAGAGTAACTTGTACTCCATAGTTGGAGCCGAAAGGCTTCATAGTCCAAGAAAATGCCTACACGAGGTGATGGATTCACTTGTAACCAAAGATCCGATTTTCATTGTCCCACACCCAGTAGAAGCGCACGGTCCGCAGAATTGGTTGATATATTCGGTATGACGGTTCCGATTATAAATATTAGCAAAATATTCAAGTATGAAAACATTATTGGTATAGGTTATTAATTTTAAGTAAAAACGACAGATAATGATTAAGTCTATAAAGATATTTTGTGTATTTTGTGTAGGTATGTAGTCACAAATTGTAGAACGTATAAAAGAGTTCTTAAACATATATTTCGATGTCATTTCATTTTTCAAAGAAAAGAACAACAAACAACACACATTTTCTTGTAATATTTACTCATCAGCAGTTTAATTATGCGTACATATTCATTACGGGATATAAAATTTTAATTTTCGACTTCAATGTTCCACTGCATATTTTTTAATTAAGAATTTCTGTGCCACAAAATTGGACTTAACAAATAGCAGTGCTTTAATTGTTGCTGTCTGCTTGTTTTATGTTTAATATCGGCTAATTAAATAAAGCTGCGTAACGTTCGTATTACGTTCCGGGTTATTACTTCTTCGTTGTTCACCATTGGGAATAGGGGAGCGACTTCTTGTTACGTTCTCTTTAGCACAACATTGCAGGTCAGCTTTATAGGTTGTCAAAACGTATCCCATTATGGACAATTCATGCTTAATCATGATTCATATAATCATAATTCATGAGAAGGTAGTCAATGTTTTGTCGATAATGATCAAATAATCTATATATAGTAAGTACACTAGCATCCGCCCCGGCTTCGCTCGGGTGCAATGTTACCTTCGTTACTACTATCTAGAACTAATAGCACTCGTGAATAGTGTAACTTTCTGATTGTGAAAGATTTTTTATGATCGGTTCAGTATTTTAGAAAATTAGCCCCTACAAAAAAAACTGAGTTTCAAACTTTACCTCTTTGTAATAAAAAAATATCTCTTTTTAATAAAATGTTAGCATCTATTTATATATATACCTACAAATCAATTACTCTTCGTTAGTCTCGCTAAAACTCGAGAACGGCTAGACCGATTTGGCTAATTTTGGTTTTGAATGATTTTTGGAAGTCCAGGGAAGGTTTGAAAACATAAATAAATTGTAAGGAAAACAGTAAAACCAGCAATAGAAATGAAATAATGTGTCAAACGTTTGATAGCAAACCCTTAACACATTATTTAATTCTCAGGCAATACGAAGTTTGTCTAGTCAGCTAGTATAAGATAAAATTATATTGGTAGTACAATTAAAATATATATTTATGTCTTTTATTGCAATGTTCACTACTACACAACCCCATTTCAAAATGCACCTGTCTCCAAGTCAAAACTGAAATAGAACGTTAATACTAGAAAATCCGAGGTTCAGATTACTTTACCAAAGATATAAAAACTCCTCTAATATCTTTGAAAAGCAACGTACAATTCAATCATTGCAACCTCACAATACGTAGTGACGTGAAATAATAAAGTATCAAAAGATTTGCCATGTGCTATGTATAAAATATTGTTCATTTTTAAACGGACGATTCTGTTGAACAAACTAGTTGTGAACACATGCGATGCACGTCCTGACTAAGCGATAATACATATAGACTGTAGAGCCCGTCTGAGATAATGGTATACAAATGAAAGTTTTTTTTTAATAGTCAATGAAACTGTCAAATGAGACTGTCAAAGTGCTAAGGTTGACACCTTAGCACTTTGTCATACAGTTAGGTTGTGTTCAGCACTATCGTGTTCCGGTAAGGTGGTAATATATAGCCCCGGAATAAATATCACAGAGACATAACAACTAGGGATGGCAATACATCTGCATTGACCTCTGGTTTTTAAGAACATCTATGTAGGCTGCAGTCATCAAATAAAATCAATGTAAACAGCATGAATTCATGCCATTACATAAAAAAAAATACAAGGTGGGTGTTAAACTCTACAACGAGATTGTGTTGCTCTAAATATTTTAACACGTTTTATGTATGTAAAGAGTGCGTGTTTGATTCACATTACAACTTGTACATGAAGGAACATGAAAAACGTGGGATCGAAGATTAATACAGAAAATTATCATAACAAAACCGAGGACGACTGTTACATTCTTAATAAATTAGTATAGTATTCTGACTAATAAATCTTAGTGCTTGGAATATTTTTTTTTATCTTTCAGCTGAAAGTTTGATCTACAGATATCGATTAAAAATTAAATCTAGGTAAAAGAATCTATTATTAAGCTATTGCATATCTTCTATCGAGGGCCTTGAGCGCGGGGACCGAATCCAGAAATTCCGTAACGAAAAAACCTCACGCTCCCCACTCCGACGGGCACGGAGGTGTGGCTTGAAGGCCGTGCATTGTCTAACGTCGTTTCTTTTCGGCAGTCTTCGACACGGTGTTTGTGTGCGTGCAACTAGACGTTTTGTACGACTCTACGAAGCTCGCACGAATCGAGACGAGCTGCTCCGAAATCGGACGAATACATAAGCTGCTGTTTATATCTATTGTAAAATAATAAAAATATTTCAAACAATATTAACTTTTTTATTTAATAAAAGAAAAAAAAATGTTTTCTTATCGGTCACCACGCTCAAAAAGTGTAACTTGAATTAACATCAAAGAAAAAAGGAAATACTGCATAAATAAAATAAATAAATAATTATAATTGCATAAGTTGATACAAAATGCTATGCAATAGCTTTACCGCGGCAGTACCCGAGTACCACACGTCTTTTTTTATAGAATTGAGGACCTCACGAACGAAGATACAATGAAACGGTTGGGCAATACATTATTAAAAGACATTTGAATTAAAAACATGAAACTCAACAAATCAGACATGGAAGCACTATCGTTATTGTATAATCAGAATCGAATTCATTGCAGACTAGACGTGACGGTAACGTGACGGCCTGTTTATAAACTTATTTACGTTTTTCCCCAATTCTGGTAACATTATTGGCTTAATAATTTAAGGTAACCATTCTCAAAGTGTGCTTGTTGGGACTCCACACAGTTAGGGTTCCACAAAAATGTTAGTGAAACTGAATAAAGAAACTAAAGAGGCGTTATTTTATTCGCTCTAGAAGACTGTACACTAAAAAATAATGTACTCGTATAAGTAGATGCTTTAGACCAAGTGTAGGTGCCGAACCCGACGAAGACATCGGGGTGGAAGGCCTTGGAAAGTGACGACTCCATCGCCCTGTAGTGGAGGAGAATTCTTCCGCTAGTACAGTAATTCTACCGAACAATGGCGGTCAAAGCATTCCAAAAGAGTGACAGTAAATATAGTAATGCGGGATAGGCTACAGCGTCCCGCGATAAAACTGCCGCCATAGTGATCGCCAATCTCCCTGCCTGTGTGGTGATAATGACAATATTCACCCCTAGTGTTTTTTTTTATGTAATGGATGTGGAAAACAAGCTTGCAGTTCACATTGATGTTAAGTGATGACTGCAGCCTATAGACACCCACACGAAGACCAAGGTCAAAATGCAGATTTGTTACCACTCCTTAGGCCTAAGGTGTTATGCCTCTGTGCCGGAAATTACAGGGCCGTACATTACCACCTGACCGGAACACGATAGTGCTGAACACTACCATTCAGCGGCGGTAAATTAGGTAATGCGGTGGTGCCTACGCCCGCGAGCTCCGTCACTGGAGCTCTACCACCAGTAAACCAAACCAGTGTTTTGTTTCATGTTGATCACTAGATTTTTATAAAAACATTTAATCTATGTTCGGTTAACTAAGGGAAGTAAAATAAAAAAACAGTAGTAAATATACATAAAACAAGGTTCACTAGTTTAAAGGGCTCCTTCAATGATTTGGTTTTCCATCCGCAAAAAAGTTTGAGAACCACTGCTGTAAGTAACTTGCACTAAGTAGGGTTCAGGAGATTTGTAACTTCAAATTATTACCTTTTCCCTGTTTAACATATCGTAAATCTTAATGGGAGAGGTTTTTTAGGCCAAATCCATTTGATTTCCAATTCCAAACTAACTTATTTATATTCAAAGCTAAAAGCCTGGGAGGTGTTTAACGAAATATATGAACACATTTAATCTAGGCATTTAACTTAATGGTATTGTCGAGACAGGTAGATACACAAAAATGACTTCAAATTTGATTCAATTTTACAACAAATATACCAAATAAAAAAACCCAGTAAATTACCTACCATTTTCCGGAAAATTATTTCTATTATTTATTTTATCAGTATCAAATTATTAACTGAGGTTATAACGTTCGTTCTTTAACGCATAGTTAATTTTGTTCATATTCATGTTAAATTAATTTATGTCAAAATGTTACAGCAACAGCTGTGTTTAACACAAAAAAAACTTCGAAATACTAGCTTGTTGCTGTAGTATTATATACCATTTACAAGCTGCAAGCCTGTAAATTAAACCAATCAAGTTTTTTTCACCCGACACCATTTATCACATTTTAGATTTACTAATTATAGAATCGTTATCCAGTTGCCGCGGAAAATATTAACGATACTTAAATAGCATAAGTTTTTCTCCAACACTGCCATTCCTTTATTTCTCTTATCAACGTCCGGAACTTTACGCTGGCTTTGGACCCCGTCCAACGTTAATGGTATTTTAAATCTGTATCTACGCTAACTTGCTCCACTGTGAACATATTGAGTCACATTAGCGTTTTATTAAGCAATAAATGGATGTTTTTATTTAAATGTGGAATTTAGCACGATGAAACGGAATAGCTGTTAAATGGTGACATGTTTTTTTATTTGTGATTAGACTGGCAATGGATTAGGGCATCAATGGTTCCAGTCTGATAGACTGATGATCAAAACTGAGGAAATTGTAGAAAAATGTAAGGCTTGTATTGTTAAATTGCTTAAATTTAGAAATAAACAAATGCATACAGTTCATACGGGTGTTGAGCCAAGTGATGACTGCAGTCTATAGACATCTACACAACTAGATGGTGGTAGATCTCTTGTGACGGAGCTCGCGGGCGTAGGCACCAGCGCATTACCTAATATACTTGCCGCTAAATGGTAGTGTTCAGCACTATCGTGTTCCGGTCAGGTGGTAATGTACGCCCTGTTATTTCCAGCACAGAGGCATAACGCCTTTTGGCCTCAGGAGTGGTAACGCATCTGCATTGGGTGTGTATAGGCTGCAGTCACTAAATATCAATGTGAACTGCATGCTTTTTTACCACTTCCGACACATAAAAAAAACAAAAACCAGAGGTCAAAATGCAGATGTGTTGCCACTCCTGAGACCTTAATTGTTATGTCTCTGTGATTGTTATCACATTACCATCTAACCGGGAACGACGGTGCTGCGCACTACTATTTGGTAGCAGATTGATTAGGTACCTAATGCGGTGGTGCCTACGCCCTGGAGTCCTTACACTGGAACTCTACCACCATCTATACCTTTACATCGATACGGTTGGCAGTCAGATAATATGCCCCACGTACTAATAACAAATTCAGCACTGATTAATAAGCGTTCTTAAATTTGTATGTGTAAGTGACCAATTTTATAAAATAAATGTAACACATTACTTCTAAATGATAAATAAATTGAAAAAAGTTCTTACAGCTATCTAAACCTATGATAATTTTAGTATCCTTTTATAATTCACTAGCTGTTGCCCGTGGCTTCGCCCGCTTGGATGTCTTTTTATAAATAACTAAGTAGCCGATGTTCTTCCTCAAAGTTAGCTCTATCTCTGTACCAAATTTCATTAAAATCGGTTCAGTCGTTTGGACGTGAAAAGGTAACAGACAGACAGGCAGAGTTACTTTCGCATTTATAATATTAAATAGGGAAGTAGGTATAGTAGGGATTGTTTACGTACCTTAGCGTGAGGCGCACGATAGGTAGGTGTCGTACACGTCACGCGTCATGTAAAATTGTTTAAAATATTTCCACCCCATCGTCGTTGCTGGCCACGAAACAGCGCGTGCCTGTCATCGTGGACTTATCGTAAACGCGCCTGTCACTGCCCGTCACACCCTCGCACGGTTCGAACTTCGAATGCAAAATGAATGTAAAAATTGAATAATTGCTGTTTAAAAATCACCGGCCAGCTCTTTTTTAATCCGTTGGCGCTTACGGCTTATTCCATTCGGAAATTGTTTTGAGATTGTATTGTATCGATGCCATTGAAAGCGGTAAAAATAAAATGAACAGGATGAAACCTTACGTTTTCGCATGTTTTCGTGAGGAGAAAAGCCGCAAATATGATTTCTTCAACGATGATACCTATAAGATAAGTAAAAAAGTCGATAAGGAGGGGGAGGGACATTTTAAGGATGAATGAAATGAAAAAGGTTCATCACGATTTCTGGCAAAACTACAATTATCTGCAGCCTTCGATCGAATGTTATTGGATCGAATGACATATCCCTGGAGAAACTAACTATGATACTGCCACATAACTTTTCTTCAATGACATCAATATTCAACAACTCAATAACGTCATCCACATAGAAAAAACTTCAAATCCATTTTCTGCCAAAGACCTCCGGCCCATCAGCTTATTGCCGTTTTTGTCGAAAATCTTGGAGAAGGTGGTATGTGAGCAACTTAGAAAGTACCTTGAGCAGCATAATATTCTCCCTCTTCTCTTCTGTCTAGGTTTCGCCGAAGTCACAGTACAACCATGGCCCTTCTAGATGTGGTTGATGATATTCTGAAGGCTAGTGACCAAAGAATGGGAATTATTCTTACTCTGCTTGCATTTCTATTTTGCGGGAAAACAATTCCATCAACTTTTAACTACTATGGGTGTGACTCTGCAACTGTTTAATGGTTCATTAGTTAGTTAGGTTTCAATTTGTGATGCGTTAAAGTATACACACGTTTCCTGTTTAATTTAGTTTTTTTTACTGTATATTTATTTATTTATGCTTCTATGTACCTTGTACATATGGCGGACTTAATGCCACTAGGCATTCTCTGACAGTCAACCATGGGGTCATGAGAAAGCTTTGTGTAGGGTGTGGAAAATAATAAATACATGAAAATAATTACTTAGAGAAAAAAAAAAACGTTAATACGTTTTTTTACAGTACATAAATACTTTATCGAATAATATTTAACGCTATACTAAATATAACAATAGATATACGGATAATAAGATACATATTATATAACCATATAATAATAATTAAGTATGTTGAAATTAGATTAATTCTTGTTGTTGGTAGACGAGGCACGAGAGGTTTGTCAAAACCGGGATACCTGGCGCTCTACACTCTCTGCCTACCCCGTTAGGGACCTGTCGTGAAGATACATACATATGTTGAAATTACACATAAATTTACAAAAATATAGTTGTATAAATGTAAATATGCTTAATTTGTAAAAAAAAACTTGTAACTATGATGACACACTTTCAGGTTAAGACAATTGACTCAATAGGTGTTTCTTAAGCTTCACTTTAAAAGAAAATTTAGAGGAAGATTGCCGGATATCAACATGTTCCAGAGTTTTATTGCCGATATAGCAAAAGAATGAGACATGAAACCGGAACGGTGAAAAGTATCAAGTATAAGTATAATCTAGGTCATAAAATTAACAGTAACACCCCGTTGGGGCGTAGCAAATAGACTAGAGGGCTGTGCTTAAAAGTTAATAAAATTTCAAATTGTATCTTAAACTAAATTATACGAAAAGTATTTTTAGGTGTTAAACAATTTTAAAATATTAACGTTTTATAGTAGATAGGTATCTTGGTACCATAATAATACCTATTTAAGTATTATATTTTATTTTCCTTCTAATCACGATGGGTTTAAGTCAGCCTTAAATATTTTTTCAATATAAATAATATTTAAAAAATATTTAAGGCTGACTTAAACCCATTTTGCATTATTTATTTGATTCGAGTGTGTAATAAAGAAATAAATTCGTGTTTTTTAATGAGATGTGAAAAATGTAATATTAACAATAGAATTAAAATTCAAATGTATTTTATGAAAACAAATAATTTAACTCGAAAACCAAAGCGAGGGTCGTAACAAACAAAAATCTCCTGTTTGCGAAATAAAACTTGGTAAGTCTTTTAAAACTATACGCATATTCATTTCGAGTTTAAATTACATTTAAAGTTCCCAACAAGGCATGTAACTTCCTGATTTCGTATGCTACGTTCACTGTTTATTTTCTTTGCAATTTAAACTTTGCTAACTGCATATGATATGTAAGCACAGCTAAATTCGGAGTTTGTATTCCGGATTTCTTTGACCCAAAAAGTAAATTCTGTTTTATTTGCTATGCATTTTGCTTAAGTTTCAGAATTGTAGTTGCGTCACTTAAGGTTCTTGGTATGGGATGCTCCTAACAAAATGTGTATTATGATATTGAATTCACACCTCTAACTTCAATGAGAAAAATGTATATTTTTTAATATACTAGGTCGCGTTCATGATTTCCTGGACAAGAAAGAACCTAAGTGCTTACTCGTTGCTACTTTAGAAACTAAATAACTCTAACTAATAAGACATAACGGTTATTTTAATAATTTGCATAATTATTATATCAGATTTAATTCATAAGATTACGCATTGGCGTTGGTGACCCTCCAACACCTACTAATAATAATGTATGTATGAAATGTAACTCTCACACGATCATTGCTCCGATTTTCCTTCCATTTACTCAAACAAACTAGCTGAAATCATAACAAACGCTACGCTTTCAACATAGAAATAGCTGGAATTCGATTGGTCGCGGCAAGGTCATTTCGCCGAACCGCAAGGAAACGTCCAATATTCTGACACGTTGCGGTGGACCATACTTAAGCCTCACCCACGGTCCACCATATTACGTTGAACCATTTTAAGGCGCAGTTACACTTCTTTACATTATTATTCGTTGTCCTACAAAACACCAAAACGGCATCGTTCAGGGGATCATTGAAGTTACGGGTAACGAAATAAATCATATTGAAATTTCCTAGTGTAAACATTGTAAAAAAAAAATACTTTACGTTTATGATTCTTGAAAGGGCAGGCGATAAATGTATTCATACAATTATACATGCACACACCCATGACTGACCAGTTACGTTTTGACCCTTGTGATAGGTGACGAGCCGTTTGACACCTCGGGTTCATTACTAGACTCCGAGGGTGGCGCTGGTAAATTTTCAAAAAATGTAAAATCCCTACATCAGAAAATTATAAACACCAATGAGCAGTAGGTTTATGAATTCATTTAAAGTTACTTATAGCTCAAGTTAAATTAAATGAAAATTATGTAACAAAAAAATTATAAGTATTTATTAAATCTTCACACCAACTGTTATTAGGTAAACCTTCACTAAGTGGATTAGGGCGAGGTCAGACGTCATTTTGAAATTTTAAAACAGATTTGAAACGAGCGGATTTTGGGGATCAACGAAAAGCCGCGCCGTAAATAACGGTTAGTGAAGTCATCAAAGGGTGCTAGACTTCGCTGAGGGCGCGTGTCATGTGAACCCGCCATCAATCTTAGGCCGCGTACTACGCATAACGCATTTTGTTACTAATCCATAGTGAGGTAGCTGAGCGATTGGCGGTTTGTAAACATTAAACACAGTCGTAGATTTTTTGGACCTTTATTTCACGGATATCGGTTATTACTACATAACTTCACGCCTGTAATCCCCGAAGGGCAGGCAGAGGCAAATGCATGCATTCAAGCATACATGCCAACATCCACGATTCGTCTGTTACGTTTTTGGCCCATGTAACAGGTGGCTAGCCTATTGACATCTCTGTGCACATTACCAATCTACGAGGTACTGGAAAACTTCAAGAAAAATTGAAAACAGTAAAGAATTTTACACCGTTACGAGCTTTAATATCCTCCTGGAACTACTCGGCCCGCTACCACTAAGCTACTGAGGCAGTTATACTAACGTGAAATAATGATTAAAAATATTAACGAAAAATGTAATTACGAGGTGTAACTTAATATTTAGGAAACGTCGAGCTAATTTAGAAATAAGTCCGGTTAACGTCCATTCAGCTTCAGTTCAGGAAGCATGAGGGTTCACCCACACCCGAGACTTAGCATATTTACCCAACTAATAATATGTTCTATAAGCTTAGGCATCAGGATGTGATGAGCAGATCGTCTACCAATGGAGAAGAGTTCTTCCGCTATTTTTGGATGGTACTTTTCTATAAAAGAGGTTATTACATCTTTATAAAAAATTACACATTTATTAAAGCAATTTTCGGTCATGTCTATAAGTTGTTTAGGAGAGTCATAACGGTCACAAATCGTCTATCTCGCATCATTACAAATCATCATCTCAACGACTTTCAGTCTCCCGAACAAGCTGGTTTCCGTAAAGGATTTAGACTCCATGATTCCAAAAACCAAAACGATTCATGGTGGAAAATTCGTAAAGTCATTTCCATTTTTTTTTTTTTTTTTTATGTAATTGAAGTGGCAAACAAGCGTGCAGTTCACATTGATGTTAAGTGATGACTGCAGCCTATAGACACCCACACAAAGACCAAGGTCAAAATGCAAATGCGTTACCACTCCTGAGGCCTAAGGTGTTATGCCTCTGTGCCGGAAATTACAGGGCCGTACATTACCACCTGACCGGAACACGATAGTGCTGAACACTACCATTTAGCGGCAAGTAAATCAGGTAATGCGGTGGTGCCTACGCCAGCGAGCTCCGTCACTGGAGCTCTACCACCAGTAAAAAAAATCCAAAACCACCGCCCCCGCTCCGCTCATCAGTCAGAATGGCCCATTCAAGGGCTCGGCATGGCTTTGTCTCGCGTCTAGACTCGCAATCCATTACAGGCGCCCGTTCAGCTCAGGAAGCGAGAGGGGCGATTGTACCCACACCCAAGACTTAGCATATTTACGCAACTGATAAATGTGTGCAGTTTTTCTTTCGCTATCGCCTCGAGACGTGAATGGAACTGTTGCATTTTTCTTTAAAGAATAAAAAAAAGATAGCGGTAAATAATGAATGTTTGATTATGGTTTGTTGGATAACTGCGCTTTGTCTCATTTTTATCTGATTTTGAATGCAGTTAAACCTTCTGAATGAAGTTAAGATTTTTGTAGTACTTTTTGTTGATACCTCTTATCTTGAAAAAGGTTTTTTCTTGTATGCCTGTATAATTAAAGTGAAGCGTACCGTGTACGGCTTCAAGTTAATACAGTGATGAAAATCTACCCCTCGAACTTTCAATGTTGTTTCTTATGTCATAGGTTGACACACAAGCAGAAATGGAAAGTGGACACTGCCACTCATGAACATTTGCAACTCCAGGGAAGTTGTCAACGCACTGCCAGCCCTGATAGATTCTTTTGATACCATTTTTTAAGAACCCTATATTGTAGCATTGAAGGAAACACTTCAGAGGGAACTTTTATGAGAAATTTACACGTTCTGGGCAGCAACAAACGTGAAACCGAACCGTTCAACACTCCCACTTGTCCAGTTTTTATGGGAAGAGCTTCTCTCTTAGTCGGGTAGTACGATATAGGAAGAAAGACGGTGGCACCATATCAAACAGTTCAGTGTTTGGTTAAAAACGCACAGATTGACCCAATAATAATGCGCAGGCTCAGATGTTAGAGCCTGTCAGTGAGTGCAGGGTCGTTAACGATACGAACGGAGCATCTTCGTAACGAGTCAAGTAGACCATGTTGGTACTTGAGGACTCCCACAAATGAGAGCAGTATTTCAGACGGGGCCCATTTGGACGTTATAAAACTGTAGTATTTGCCTGAAAGTGATGTTCCACACTCCGAGGGTGGAAATGGAATATTTCCAAAAAATTGAATTTTTTTTCGACCCAATATTTTTTTATGTAATGAAGGTGGCAAACAAGCAACAAGATGTTAAATAAGGGCTCCCACACATAAACGCAATACGACGTCGCGTCGCACCATGATGCGTGAGGTCATTCAATTTGGAAGGACGAACCTTGCTTAAATTATGAATAGGTTAATCTCATATTTGTGTAGTAATGTTATTTTATACTCTTGATTCGTGAACGACGCTGCATCGTGGTACGATGCGACGTCGTATCGTGTTTATGTCTGTATAATTAACATTATTTTTTTTTACAAATATAATAGGAAGTTATCGTAATTGATTAAGTACAAGAAACAGTACTACAATAAGTAAAAAGTCCTGAGAAGAAAAGATTTTTTGAGGAAAGAATTCTCACGCAATAAATAGAAAAATCAATTGAGAATACAAAGCATGATCTGTTAGTTGCCTTGAACGACTTTGTCTATAAAAGTCAAAGTTTATTATTGTTAAAAGTTAAGTTAAGTTACATAATTTCAAGATCAGAAAACATTCATTTCAAAAGTTTCATATCTAAAATAGGCTCGACGGTAAAAACTCATTTTCTCAGAAATTGTATTGACCGCTAATCCAATTTCCACTGAAAATGGGCTTTTCATTGTGCTTTACATTTTAATATCTATCCAAGTTACAGTCTTTGTTTTCGAGACTTCCAATCATAGGTTTAATAGCACCGTTTTCTTCCCCTTATAAGGGCGCACTAAGAATAATTTTCGTAAAAAAATTCCATCTACAAAGATTATTTTTTACGATCAAAGCGCGCCACCCCACAATCGAACATTTTGTCTTACACGAAGTACAATAGGAAACTTTAAATAAATCGAAGGGGTGAACCATATGGGGTCTTTTCAATGGGCTTTTTATAGACCAATACAGAGTGTTTTACTATGCCACCATTAGTTCGCCTAATAAGCACTAGGGGAGCAGAATGCCACCTGATCTAATTATCATTCTCTTATATTGTCGACTGAATTGATCTTTATGACGTAATGTAGTTTTGTTTAAATATAGCTTTTAGATTCGTAGCTAGTTTTTAGGGTGCGTAATTTATTGCCTTTAATGATAAATTTTCCTAATGGATATTGGATAGAAATTTGTAATTTGTGTGAGACGGCTAGTGGATGGGGGAACGGAGTGATTCTTTTTCTAAAGATTTGAGTTTATCAAGTTTTTTGTTCTAAAAAATAGAAAGAACAATGGTTGGCCTGTACTTTTCGGCACAGAGGCATAATACCTTAGGCCTCAGGAGCAGTAATCTGCATGTGGACCTTGGTCTTTGTATGGGTGTATATAGGCTGCATTCATCACTTAACATCAATGTGAACTGCATACTTGTTTGCCACGTCGATTACATTAAAAAAAACCGTTGTACTTAACTTGTTAAGTCGCATCAACATACTGATCACGTTAGTGGAACGCTAGTTAAACAATAAAACAAACACGTTGTTTATCGCTAGAGTCTTTCAGAGAATGGAATTGAAGCAATTTATTCTCATGACTCGTAGCTACATATTTTAAGTTCACGATATAGATTGCGCTCACGTACTTAACAGAATATAACAGTCTGTCAACATGACCAATACCACACAGTTTTTTCCTAAGAAATTGAAGTTCGTTTTGACTATTTATTATTCCAAAAGGGGAACACCTCCTGGAATGTTCTTATTTACAATTAAAGTGAAAGGGGAGGGAGCAAGATCATAATTTTATTAGAGGACAGAGAGGGACAAAAGATGCTGACGCTTGATTTTGTCACATGCAATTGTCGATCTGCGAAATTGGGGGTATAGTTTGAAAGGTCGTAAAAACGAACTTCTGGGTATTTTACTGTTACTGCGCGTTGAAAATGGAAAAGTTTTATAACACTAGAAGTGAGAGAATTCGGTGAAATTGACAATGTAGGAACCGTTTTATTTTCCACTAGCTATTGCCTGCGGCTTCGCCCGCTTGGATGTCGTTTAATAAATAACTAAGTGGCCTATGTTATTTTCCAAAATCAGCTCTATCTCTGTGCCAAATTTCATTAAAATCGGTTCAGTCGTTTGGACGTGAAAAGGTAACAGACAGACAGACAGAGCTACTTTCGCATTTATCATTAATAAGTAGGGAAGTAGAGATTTATTTTTAAATATTTCTGCACAATGTTTAATGCTGATACGTTCTTTTTAATGACTGAGCAATTACTCAGTGTAATGAAAATGATGAGAAGATTAGTCAAAATCCCACCAAAACATTCTGTAAAAAATAGTCTAGTCTCGATGTAGCTGCTTGTTTATCTCTAACTCTAAACAAACAAGCTTCAGCGTTCTAGTCCCAGCCAGAGGTTCTCAAACAGGGTTCTGAAAATGCAGAGAAATGGTTCCAGAAAAGGATGATACGGCAGTGTTGCTCCTAGCTCGACTTGGCGGGGGCAATGATAAGGGTAAATATGACGACAATGCAAATATGAATGACTGTGTTTATGACTAATTGATTTTTATTTTTCTTCTATGAGAAATTAAAAGATTTAATAAAATTCAAAATCGGTTATAATTGAATTTTATTTAATTTGATAATAGGGAATCGGACAACTTTTGAGAATGTGTCTAAAATTATTTTTTACACGTTTATTTAACCTTAAAAATTATTAATTTTATTAATTAAACATGTTAAAGTACCAGAAACTACACATACATTTTATAATTTCAAAAATGCCGCGTTAACGGTGCCTAATGACTCTGAACAATGTGACGTCAACTGTTTGCAATCAAAGTGAATCTTTTAATTCCATACGACTAACCGAGTGCAAATTAATTTTGTTGAATTTCGTATTACTTATTTTTTGTGTAAATAACGTAGAAAATATCAAAAAAAAAGAGGCAATAAATCAAAGTATCTCTTGTGTTAAATATTTGTTGTACAAACGTATGACGTCACGTCCTGTGATTGATGTTTCGTTCAACATGGAGCACAGATTAAAAATATTTTAATTATTACATTTTATTTTGCAATTTAAAAATATAAATCATTAATATTTCACAGAAATATTTAATGAGTCATCGAATTCAACTCAAACTCAAACTCAAAAATTCATTTAATCACTTGGAAATAATAGAATTTGCTTGTGATAGGTCAAATTACAAATATAAAATTAAAGCGAATAACAACTGATACGTTGATTGATATGTCAAAGTAAATAAATTAATAATAGTCCAAAAATACTTAATAATAAAAATAGGTATCAACAGAATGTTCCATACTCTCTTTTACAAACGGCAAGATAAGACTAAACAAAAAAATATGGGACATTCTTTGTCATTCACTATTATTTCACAAACATTCATTCTAATCATAGTTTACATTTATTTTCGATAGCTGTCCGATTGCCTATTATTAATACCTATTGAATAATACGTACGTAACTTCACGCCTGTAATCCCCGAAGGGGTAGGCAGAGGTAAATGCATGCATTCAATCATACATGCAAACACCCACGACTCGCCGGTTACGTTTTGGCCCATGTAACAGGTGGCGAACCTGTTGCCATCTCCGGGCACATTACCAAACTCCGGGGTACTGGGAAACTTCCAGAAAATGGAAAAATCCCAATAGAAGCAGAGATAAAGGATTTTAAACCGTTATCTCTGATGGTCCCCGACCCGGGAATCGAACCCAGGACCTCCAGCGTAATACTAGTGGCCTGCTACCACTACGCTACTGAGGCAGTTAATTATTGAATAATGATTAATATAATAAGTCATTCGCTATAGGTAGCTTGTAAACTGACAATGCAAAAGTATCCTTGTGGTCTACATATTTGAAGTAAAATATTCGATCTTGAGATTCAGTTTATGAGGTAGTGGCCAGTGAAAGTCTTGAGCATATTACCAGGTATAGAGTGGCTTAAATAATACAGATAGCATATACTTTAAGAGTCTTTGCGACTTGCTCTTAGCCAATTTTGCTAATATGGATTAATTTGTCAGCTTACCAAATAATTCTTAGATTATTAAATCGATTTCAAACTAACCTGTATCTGATTTAAAAACAAATCATGCATCTAAAATAACTTGCATTTCTGCTTTTTTGAACAATAAAAAAAAATATTATTTTTAATGGAGGTAGAACTCCAGTGACGGAGTTCGCGGGCATAGGCACCACCGCATTACCTAATATACTTGCCGCTAAACGGTAGTGCTCAGCACTATCGTGTTCCGGTCAGGTGGTAAGGTACCCTGTAATTTCCGGCACAGAGGCATAACACCTTAGCCCTCAGGAGTGGTAACGCATCTGCATTTTGACCTCTGGTCTTTGTGTGAGTGTCTATAGGCTGCAGTCATCACTTATCATCAATGTGAACTGCATGCTTGTTTGCCACTTTCATTACATAAAAAAAACAAACAACATGTGTAGAACAAACACTGAGAGAGAAGAGTCATAGGTCATCCATTATCGTACTACAATCAACTATATTTAGATTACTTCTTACGACCACTTAACCTTTTTTTTAATCCAACATTAAAATTTGGATGACTCCAAATATTTTTAAATAAATAAATAAAATTGGAGTGTCTGTTTGTAATATAAAAATAACCGCTCTTTACTAAATACTAATGTATGTATACACGGCACATATACCAAAACAACATTTTTTACTATTTTTGTCTGTTTGTCTGTCTGTCTGTTTGTTCCCGCTAATCCCGGGAACGGCTGGACCGATTTTGGGGCGGGATTTTCACTGGCAGATAGCTTATGTGATAAGGAGTTACTTAGGCTACTTTTATACTAGCTGCGCCCACGACTTCGTCGGGGTAGATACTGAACAATCATAAATTCTCACGCGGGCGAAGTCACAGGCACAGCTAGTTTAATATAAAACCTTAAATTATAATAGACAAGTGATTCTTTACAGGTTTATATCACACCTATGTTGAGATTAAGCTAAGCATACAAAGTGAATATTGATTATAGATATTTCAAATATAGAAGGTACAGTCGTAAGGACTCCGGAGTTTCGAAGGGAAGCTCTAATGCGCTTTACTCGGAAGTAGCACGATGTACATTTGATATTAACGCTTTAAAGCGAGACGTTTGAAATAAAAACCACGTACCTGCATAGCCGTGGTGATTGGATAGTATTTCGTTTGATATCGGTTTAACTTGGTTGTATATTTTTAGTGATCCTTTACTGGAGGGTAAAAGCGAAGCACTGGAACTGATAGTAATACTTCTGTTATTCGTGTTTCCTTTTAAGTTTCTTCGTTCGTCAGTTTGTATATTATATATGAATCTTTCCAAGCTTCTAATGGGATAGATACAGAGCGCGTAGAGCGCCAAACATTCCGGTTTTTACACACTTCCTTTGTCTTTTCTATATTCATTACTTTTTGCATCGCATCGCGCTATCAATGGATAGCCCGATCGAATGCGCGTGAAAAAAAAATCATCTCTTCTTTACGTGTAGGGGAGGTACCCTAACAAAAAATGTTTTTCATGATTTTAATACGCCATTCTTTTGGCGTGACTTATATGTTTAATTATACCAAACTAGCTGTTGCTCGTGGCTTCGCCCGAGTGGATGTCGAAAAGTAGCCTATGTTTTTTCTCAAAACCAGCTCTATCGCTATACCAAATTTCATCAAAATCGGTTCAGTCGTTTGTACGTGAAAAGGTAAAAGACAGACAGACAGACAGAATTACTTTCACATTTATAATATTAATATAAAAATTTAAAATATAACTATATATAATATAGTAGGGATTACAGTTTTCTAGTACTTTCGTAGTATTTGAGGAGTCCCTCAGAGTAAGTACTAGTCTCTGAGATGGAGTGGATATATACAGATACTTTGCATATTTCACTGGAAATAGTATCAACCAATCTCAATACCAATTTTTTAACAATTGCCGCTCCTGTGCCAAATTATAGTGAACTACGTGTGTAGTCGTTTCGTGTTCTATAGTGTTATAGAAATAGAAAATATTTTTATTTCGAATAGATCTTTACAGATACTTTCAAAACGTCAATAAATCATAAACTACCTAGAGCGAATAACCATTACATATAGTAAAAGCAAAATCATATATTAATAGTAAATTAAAAATTGAAATTTAAACTATTTGGTTAAAACATAATAATCATAAAATTTTTCAATTCCTTCAATGATAATAAATGAAGAAAAAGAAAAACTTATTCATCAAGATCAATGTTATTCACTTAGCAGAGTTCCTAGTGCAGTCACTACTGAGAAGAACTCCGCTACCCAACAAACTCAGTATGAGCTCTTTTAAATGAGAGCTTAAATCTAGTACAGATTATCGTGAAAAATCAAATAATGTCAACGTCAATAGCAATAGCATAGATGCAAATAAACTGCTATCTACTAAATGTGATGTAGCCCCTGCAAACCAGAACAGACCAGTCCCCACCAACAGCACCCGTTCACGAGTATGACGCATGTGACAGCCATTGCCCTCCTCGACCATTTTAGAGGGAAGTGAGCAACCCGCCACACGACGCCGAACACGAAAACGCGAAGCACTATCTTTTAGCTACCCTTCGAGCTCCGGCACTGAATTTTCTTATCTATAAACGCAATTATATCCACACTTATACGTAGATTGCTACTACATTCTCTCCACAACAATGACCTATCCATTATACCCAACTTTGTAACAAGAAATTCAACCCTTTATCATATTATAGTTCTCGTACCTATCATCAACATCTCAAGAACAATTACGTCCTCGATCTACAAAGGGGTGATCAGTAATAAAAGTTGAAAATGCTCTTTCACGGCTTTAATGAACTGCATGCGTCCTCACCTCAGAATTCTTGAGTCTGGACACGTCTCCCAGGGATTCTCCCTCAGGAGCGGTAAAATGACGCTGAGATGGAACGTTTATTACATTATAGTGTGATTAGATTTTTGTTTGTCTGTCTGTCTGTCTGCCTGTCTGTCTGTCTGTTTGTCTGTCTGTCTGTCTGTTTGTTCAAGCATCACATAAAAACTACCCTTCCGATTACAATGTAACTTTGTGTGATTATACTTTAACCTTTGGCGCACAACACTGGGTACTTTTTATCCCGGAAAAATGTCTGTTTGTCTGTGTGTTTGTGCACGCTAATATCAGAAACGGCTTATTCGATTTGCGGTTTCTCTAATATATTGTGATAAGTTATTCATTTAACATTTAGTGTTTGTTTCATGTGAATCGGTTCAGAAATAAAAAAGTTATGTCAATTTAAAGAATCGTATCGAATATTTTTAAGCTATTTTGTATCTTAGTTCTATCTTTTAGGGAGTTTAGTACCTAATAGGTAAAAACGGACCCTACAGATAACTAATCCCCAGCTGTCTGTCTGTCTGTCCGTCCGTCCGTCGGTCTGTCACCAGGCTGTATCTCATAAATAGTGATAGCTAGAAAGCTAACATTATCACAAATTATGTATTTCTGTTACCGCTATAATATAGACGCTTAAAATTTTCACAGAATTTTTAGGTCTTATGTTGTATTGTAGCTTCCATAATAAATCTATGTACATACATACGTACATACAAATAAATGAAATTGGAGTGTTTATTTGTAATATTAAAATAACCGCTTTTTACTAAACGCATATGTATGTATACACGGTACATATACCAAAACAACATTTTTACAATTTTTGTCTGTCTGTCTGTCTGTTTGGCGGGGCTAATCTTGGGAACGGCTTGACCGGTTTTGACGGAACTTTTACTGGCAGATAGCTGATGTGGTAAGGAGTAACTTAGGCTTAACTTTTATCTCCATATATACATACATACATACAAATAAGTAGAATTGGAGTGTATCCGACTTTGACGGGACTTCCACGGGTAGGTAGCTGATGTAACAAGGAGTAACTTAGGCTACTTTTATCTCCATACATCCATACATACATACATACCAAACAGGACTTTCACTGGCAGATAGCTGATGTAATAAGGAGTAACTTTCGCTTCTTTTATACTAGCTGCGCCCACGACTTCGTCCGGGTCGATACTGAACAATCATTCTTTTTCTCACGTAGACAAAGTCGCGGGCACAGCTAGTTTACCATAAAAGTCACAAATTATAATATCTCAATGAAAATGTAACCAAATGAACTAAATTAAATAAACCTTTAATTAATATAAAATTTAATCAATGATACGGAGTTCATTCTCATCTACTTTATATACCTACTCAGTCTGTCTTAACTATATATCTACCTCCAAACATTAAAATCGGGTAGAACATTATTACTAGGTACCTACTATAACGTGAGGCCACAATTTTTTTTTTTTTTTTTATGTAAAAGTGGCAAACAAGCGTGCAGTTCACATTGATGTTAAGTGATGACTGCAGCCTATAGACACCTACACAATGACCAGACGTCAAAATGCAGACAATCCCCGAAGACAATCTTTAAAGTTTCATTTTAGTGCCAAGAATCCAGTTACAATTAACCATAAGTATTAATACTGCACCCCAATGTTTCTGCGCTATTTCCTTTCCTTATTACTTAGGGTGTAGGGTAGGCCATGCAATTTTATTGGCACCGATTGTATGTTCCATTGTGTACTTTTGCGACACTTTCCCTTCATGAATGTTATGGTTTATTCGTCCCCACACTTGTGATACAGTCTTGTTTTAACGTACAAAGTAATATGACTTCAAGGGCTTGGAATGAGAGGTGGTAATCGTCTGTAAGTATTCTCACTTGGTATCGTAAATGAAATTGTGAAGTTGGCTACTGTCACCAGTATCTCATAGGGATCACGTTATTAGTACTTAGAACAAACAATGACAAAGTTTTGGGTGTTGGAAATAAGGGAGAAAATATGGAACCATTTGTATTAATTACTGTCAATAATGTTGTGCTGCTATTGCTTGCAAATTAAAGCTGTTTATAAACTAAGACAGTTAAACCTGTATTGGAAAATTATAATATTACTCTCCATTATAATTTTCTTCAGATTTAAAATGATTCATAACTTTGAATACTATTGAACGTATGATTTATGAACTAATAGGCTACTTTTTGTCAAATATTTGTATTTTTTTTATGTAATGGAAGTGGCAAACACGCATGCAGTTCACATTGATATTAAGTGATGACTGCAGCCTATGGACAACCCACACAAAGACCAAGGTCAAAATGCAGATGCGTTACCACTCCTGAGGCCAAAGGTGTTATGCCCCTGTGCTGGAAATTACAGGGCCGTACATTACCATCTGATCGGAACACGATAGTGCTGAACACTACCATTTAGCGGTAAGCTGTTATGAGGGTAGTAAACCAGCGTGTAATTCACATGGATTGTAAGCGAATACTGCTGCTTTTACAATGACCAATTCAGTCCAAGTTTAGTTGTAAAAAGGTTAAAACAATTGTGTATTCTACATTCGTTTAATCACTATTACTAATCTACCCACGGAATTTATCAGTTCTGTGAATCTACCTTACCTCTAAAACTTGATGAAATAATGATTTAAAACTTTTGAAATCATTCATAAGAAGATCCTGGATTTATATGGCTTAATCGTGTCAAACGCTCAATAGTCCTAATTTGCTTACTTAAGAATTTCCATAGACAATACAATAGATGACTGCCTCGGTAGCCTAGTGGTAGCAGGCCACTACTACTACTCTGAGGTCCTGGGTTCGATTCCCGGGTAGGGGGTTATCAGAGATAATGGTGTAAAGTCCTTTATCTCTGGTTCTATTGGGATTTTTCCATTTTCTGGAAATTTCCCAGTACCTCAAAGTTTGGTAATGTGCCCGGAGATGTCAACAGGCTCGCCACCTGTTACACGGGCCAAAACGTAACTGGCGAATCGTGGGTGTTTGAATGTATGCTTGAATGCATGCATTTAGCTCTGCCTACCCCTTCGGGGATTACAGGCGTGAAGTTACGTTAATACAATAGATGGCGCTGTGGTTACATCCAACACCAGAGGTACTCAATGTAGACGCTTAATTGCACGCAGTGTTAGTGTCGCTACCTTTTGCAGCAATTAAGTTTGTTAAATGCGCCTTGAGTACTTCTTGATTAATCTTCGGGATTGTAATTGAGCTTTATTTTACGAGATATTTATGTTTATCTTTATCACGAGTCTTCTTAGAATGTACGTTCAATTACAGGATGTAACAGATATAATGGTAAGTTACTTGTCTTCTTTTCCATTGAAGTAAAATATGATTGCACGCAGTGGTAGTGCGGCTACATTTTACAGCAATTTAGTTTGTTAAATGCTCCTTGAGTACTTCTTGATCATTCCATCAAAAGAGCTCTACCACCAGCAAGGGACAATGTTGTTATATTTTTTGATTTCATACAAATTAATTGGATTAAATCGAAGAACTAGTTCACTTAACTGATAACTAGTTCCATTCATTTAAAGAAACATTTATTTTCCAATAAAAAGTAAAATGTTATGAATTATACATAAATTCATAGATATATTTGGTAAGATAGTATAAGTTAGAAAGTAAGTAAAAGTTATAGTTTGTAATTTCATGCGGGAACATGTTAACCCACAAAATAGTTTGCAACTAACTTCATAGTTTCTATCTAGTGGTTTTAATGTGTTGTGTATACGAGCAGACAAATTTACAAATTTATGCGACTACATTGTAAGACATACCTTACTCCTACAACGACCACCTTTTAAAATGTAGTGAATTAGGGGCAGAGGAACTATTAATACGAATTCGATTTCTTATATGGATGAAGATAGTTTACATACATTAAAATAAATAAATAAAATACGCTTACAGTCACAGCCCCACATTATATATAAACCTGTGTCGTGGGTGCCGTTGTACACACACAACACATACACAAACACCCAGACGCGAAACAAATATCTGTAGGCCATACAAATATTTGTCTCGGTGCGGGGATCGAACCCGCAATCCTTCGAATCAAACGGTCGTCTCACACCGCTGGACTAACCGGGCCGTCTCCGTCTTACGAACTACATTTAAAAAATGTAGTTCGTAAGACGTAGTAAGGTAAAATTATTTTAAAAAGTAGTAAATTTATTATAATAGTAGTTTTATTTTTTATGTAATGGATGTGGTAAACAGGCATGCAGTTCACATTGATGTTAAGTGATGACTGCAGCCTATAGACACCCACACAAAGACCAAGGTCAAAATGCAGATGCGTTACCACTCCTGAGGCCTAAGGTGTTATGCCTCTGTGCCGGAAATTACAGGGCCGTACATTACCACCTGACCGGAACACGAGTTATTGTTCTTATCAGCGTGTGTCGTAAATTTTCTTCTGTCTTTGTTTTGACATTTCAGTAATTAATCTTTTTATCAAAAGTCAATTTTTCTCATACCATATTACACTAATGATTTATACTCACACAGAACCTCTATTAAACTGAGCAGTAAAGCTAACGATATAATTTACAAAGCTTAGCTCCCCCATTTTAAACACGTGACAAATTTTTATTAGTCCCATACAAACGTAATGGACACCATTAATTCTTGCACGCGTTGTCACGTAATACCTGCATTAATCATACTTGATAACGATCGATAGCAAAGTTTATCCTAAAACAATAGACACGCAGTCCTCCTGCCGTTGACTCTGTTCATACTGTCAACGTAGCACAATTTATACAAAGTGTGTGACGTTGTACGTTAATGTTACATCAATGTTACACAGATAAATGTTTAAATCAATTTTATGATTTTCAAAATATTTAGATTAACAAATAAATTAACTATTGCTTTTTTATACGTGTAACTCGGGGTTCACCTTAGCTTATAAATATAATAATGGGAACCCATTATACGTCCCACTGTTGGGCACAAGTCTCTCCGCTTTTTGGGGGGAGGCCTGGAGCTTACTTCACGGTTAGTGGCCAACCCGCTTTCGGATGTTTTCAAACCGCCCATAAGGCCTCCGACAAGGTTTAACGACTGCTATCTATCGATAGCAAACGGGATCGACGGCTTAACGTGCCCTCCGAAGCACGGAAACGGAAACGCGCATTTAATTTGCCACTAGCAGTCACCCATTACACTACCCGATCGCGCCCGATAGTAGTGCTTAACCGAGTAGATCGCTTACGATCTACACCGGCCGCTGGGCCATGCGCGCTTCAGCACATAAATACTAGGTTCCAATTTTTTTTTCTTTTGGATGAAATGAGAAAACACATTATAGATACTTATATGTATCAATAATGTGTTTTCTTACTCTTCGTAAACCGAACACAGACAGAGCGGTGAGGGGAAGACAATGTGTGCGGTATGATAAAAACCGTCTATCTCGGTTTTCGCGCAACACGGGGTAGCGTTAGTCAGGGCATTACTGTACTCACTTATTTTATTTTATTTAAAATATAGAATGTATTCCACAGCTACACCAAAAGGGTGTCCGATTCAGTCATTTGTCCGACCTGAACCTAGCGCTGATTTTCAACCGAAATCTTGAGGAGTATCACTGGTACAACGATATCGAATCAAAACGGCATAATAGGTAATTGAAGTATTTTTCCATTTCTTACAGATAATTTTAATTTCTCCTGATTTATTTAGAAACGTCTTATGGTTAAAAATTTAAACTTTAAACGCATACCAGTTATTAACCCGTTTAGTCATAAGAAAAATATGACAATTGATTTCAATTGTGTCTGATCTGTGAGAGAGCAGTTATTCATAAATAAAAAGTAGGTATAAGTGAAGGCACGTAGATGAAATGACTCAATCCTCAAAGTTTCAGGTCTTTCAATTTGATTGACTCGTCAAATATTTATCTAGAATAGAACTTTTTTTTAAAACGGGAAAATGCGTTACGATTACCCACTCCGGGAAGGGACATCCCCTGGGTGGTTCGACTCGTCTGCCATCAGTGGCGGGGTCACGGGAACGCTATCGCACAATCCGTGACCCCACCGGCGGCTGCTCATTGCCGAACCCTCGTAGGAACTCCTGCTCCAACCAACACTAGAGATGTGCGGAACACCTGCACGCCAGCCAGCCCGGGACCTCTCCATTCGGGCGACGTATATCTCCTAGTCCACACCAGGCGTCTCAAGATGCCCGGGTGGGGGACTTCAAGGGCACACAGTTCGCCCCGGAAGAGCGGGAGTGTCAGGGTCGCTCTCAACCGCCCCTCCACGGTCCCTATTTAACAGCGGGACCACCGCTAGGCGGCTGGGGATAGGGTTCAGGGCCAACGACATACCTATACACCTCTTCCCCAGCCATCTCCCCTCCACTGGCGGGCATAGCTACGCCAAACGCCGCTCCTTCGCTGAGCTCCTCTTATCCGGTGTGGCTCAATCCACCGACTACTTAGCCCCCCCTCCACGACAAGGCGGAAACCCTCGGGGACCTAGAATAGATCTAAGTCAAGCTTATATATCATGGCATGAAATAACCAAGCTAATATGAGCAATTAACTTCCCTATAGATATAGTTTTGATAACATTTAACTGCTGAGATGGGACCGTGATAATTAGTTAGTGGTTTTGGGATGAATTTTAACGTATGTTTGTTTATTTGAACATACAAATTTGTGTGGGTATTAGTCGACCCATGATAATCTTTATGAGTTATCGTTATCATGTTATTTTGGAATGGGACAGTTCTGATTCTAGTTTTAAATTTGTTTGCTACAGATAATCTTTATAATGTAATGCTTGAGTTATAGGTATGCCGTATTTTTTGCATTATTCGATATCTTCTAGCAGAAAAATATTTTGCTTCTAATGGCACTAAATAGTAGTATGTGGAATTGTCTTTTTATTAAGTATAGCACAATTCATTACATTTACCTATTGAGAACATCCTTGTGTTAAGTATGCTGTATAAATAGTACAGTACCTACCTTCAACTTAGTGTGAAATATCATGTTATTCTTTATGATTCTAACTTATGTGGTACAGCTTACTCATTTAGGGATAAAACTACCGACTACATATTATATCTTCATCTATTTCGTGCGGTACAGGACAGTGGTTACAAAAGTAAAACAAGATTTGTTTGTATATGTTGCTAATGTGAAAAATAAATGACATATTGAAAATGCTGTTTTGGTACTCAATCACATTCACAAAACATGCACAGTACTCAACAATTAATATTGCAAATCGAGCCTGCGTGAGAGACGATCGGCTTTTTTCGACTTCGTAGAGCGTTATCTCAGTTGCACAATGCCTTCTTAAGCACTGACAGTCCGGTATTGGTCAAAACTTGATCAAAATGGTCGACAAACTTGGAATAGGAACGGTGCAAAAGAAATAACGCTCTAGAAAGCTCTACGCCCCGATATAAGCCGAAGCCTCCTTCCTAGGCTCGATGTGCAATATTTATTGTTGAGCACTGTAACTTTCTGTATAACACTATTGGTGGTGCAGTTCCAAATGTAGGAGGTGAAGGGTATCGTAAGTGGAGGGTAAGCGGAGGGCTAGGAGGTAGACACCACCGCATTACCTAACCTATCTGCCCCTAAATGGTAGTGTTCAGCACTATTGTGTTTTGGTTAGTTGGTAGCGTGTGGCCCCTTAATAACCAGAGACATAACACCTTAGATGTCAGGGGTGGCAACGCATCTGCATTTTGACTTCTGGTTTTTATTTAGATGTCGATAGGCTGCAGTTATCACTTAACATATTTATGTATTGACCGCATTGGAGCAGCATGCCCGCATTGGAGCAGCGTGGTGGAGTAAGCTCCAGGCCTCACCCCAAAAAGGGGAGAGACTCGTGTCCAGGAGTGGGACGTATAATGGGTTGCCATTATTATTTATATTGATGTTAAGTCATAACTGCAGCCTATCGACCTATGTGAGTAGCATGCTTGTTTGCCACCTTCTTTAGATAAAATATATATATATATATATATATATATATATATATATATATATATATATATATATATTGAGTTCGAAGTTAGTCATATTAAACTTCTTACATGAACAGAGTATTAAAGCGTTTTCGAAAACAGTTCCGCTGGTTATTGTCTACCCTAAATCGTATAAATAGTCGAACCCTGACAAATGGCCGACTAATATAGTGATGCGACGAGGGGGAACTAAACTTTATTGATAAACTATCTTTCAATGTGTTAATGAAAACTGGTCAAGTGCGTGTCGAGCCACGCGCAGTATAGGGTTTCGTAGTTTTTAGGTTTGATTAATTTAATAAAAATAAATAAATATTTTCTATGGAGTTGTTCAAAAATTTCGAGACTATTACTCGCAAACTTGTAAAGCTAACTTAGATGTGATAGTTTTTCTTTTAATTTCGTTATATGTATCTACTATTGCCGCAACGTTTGAATTTCTAACAACAACCGTTTAGTTGATAGAGGAGGGGGGACACTTGACTCTAACGAAAATTGGCTCTATAGAACTTAATAAGTCACAAACAGTTATCTAAATCTAAAAATTATGTTTGCACACTCCTTACATTTTTCAAAGACCTATCCAACAATACCCCACACTATATAGAAAACGAAAAATAAAAAAATATCCGTGCGTTACATGTAGGGGGAGGTACCCTAAATATATTATATATGCAGGCATTAATATTTTGTTTTTGTATAATGTTAATTAATTAAGTAAGTTGGCATGGTTGAATATGTGATGAATGAGAAAGGTGTGAAATGGAACGTAAGGAGTGAGTGAAAGAGAGGTGTATGAGAGAGCGGGACGGGGGGATAGAAAAAAGATGGTGAGTGTAGTGGTTGTACGAAATGGTGTAAGTGCGTAGAATTTATTGTAAAATTGTTTAAAGTTGTTAAAGAAGAAAATAAACGCTTGTAAAAGGATTCCTGCTTTAATTTCCGAAGAAATACCACTACATATATATGTTTCCATGTTTTTATTCTACCACTTTGTCGGCGTGATAAAGATGTATACTTGTGCCAAATTTCAAGTCCGTAGTGAAAATATAATAGTTTTGGCGCTAAACCGCGGACGGACAGACAGACAGACGGACATGGCGAAACTATAAGGGTTTCTTGTTTACCACGGAACCCTAAAAATGACCGAATACATTTTTTTATTGCACAAACTGTATTGAGTCATTCGCAGTTTGTGCAAAAGCGATAAGCTTGTGGCACGAAGCCATATAAACTGTTTTAATACACTGACTGTTAAATAATAAACATTAACATACTGAGGTCAGAAATGAAAACTGAATTTAAATGATAAGTTTATTAAAAAATATTTTTATTTCAGATCGTATTATGAACGTGTTAAGGATTGAGCAGTAATTTTATTATCATGGACGGTTGTGCATTAATTCTGACGACCCTGTTAGTCCAGCGGTTTGATCTGAAGGGTCGCGAATTCGATCCCCGCACCGGGACAAATATTTGTATGGCCTACAGATACTTGTCTCGGGTCTGGGTGTTTGCATATGGGTACAACGGCATCTACGATACAGGCTTTATACCTAGTGTGGGGCTGTGAGTGTAAGCGTATATAAATAAAAATCTAAAAGTACTTACTAAAAGTTACTTGTAAGTAGTATGGCCCCGTAATAACTATCACAGATACATGACACCTAAGGTCTCAGGGTGGGCAACGCATCTGCATTTTGACCTCTGGTTTTTATGAAGATGTCTATAGGCTGCAGTTAGCACTTAACATCAATGTGAGATGCATAAATGTTTGCCACCTTCTTTAAATAAAAAGTATAGTAGTAGCTTATTCTTACTGGAAATTGAGCTTCAGCGAGGGAGCTCGCGGGCGTAAGCACCACCGCACCTATGTTGTCCCGGAGAATCGGCAGCTATTAATGAATACAATTACAAGTATAATAATATGCTTAGCACACACGATTCCCCAGTTACATTCAGTACCATGCCACTGAGTCTGCCGAAAAAATAAAAACATTCCAAAAACACTTCACCCTCCGACCCGAAAACTGCAGGACTAGCAGTTATCTGCTACCATTTGACAGATAGAATGTTTTAAAAGTGGCAAACAAGCATACAGTTCACATTGATGTTAAGTGATGACTGCAGCCTATAGACACCCACACAATGACCAGAGGTAAAAATACAGATGCGTTACCACTCCTGAGGCCTAAGCTGTTATGCCTCTGTGCCGGAAATTACAGGGCCGTACATTACCACCTGACCGGAACACGATAATGCTGAACACTACCATTTAGCGGCAAGTATATTAGGTAATGCGGTGGTGCCTACGCCCGCGAGCTCCGTCACTGGAGCTCTACCACCAGTAAAAAGATAGATATAGATAGATAGAGATAGATTAGGTAATGTGGTAAAAAACCTACGCCTCTCTACACTGGAACTCAAACACCAGTGAAATTAGTAAATAAATAATAATATCTAATCTCTTATAAAACATAATCACTCATTACTGTCTCTATAGCCTGGTGGTAGCAGCCCTCTACTACTACGCTGAGGTCCTGGGTTCGATTCCCGGATCAGAGATAATGGTTTTAAGTCCTTATCTCTGGTTCTATTGGGATTTTTCCATTTTCTAAAAGTTTCCCAGTACCGCGAAGTCTGGTAATGTGCCCAGAGATGTCAACAGGCTCGCCACCTGTTACATGGGCCAAAAACGTAACCGGCGAATCGTGGGTGTTTGCATTTACTTCTGCCCACCCCTTCGGGGATTACAGGAGTAAAGTTACGTCTCTCATATAATAATATAACCGAAATATCTTGAGATATATCTAATGAAAGAATAATTCCCATTCATCTCGTAATATCAAGTGGATTACGTAGGCTATGAATATGGATGTTCCTAATACATATTATTTCTTCACAAATTTACTTCGACCTCGTAAAATATGATTACGAAAACACGAAAGTCCTTAAAATTATATCACGCAGTATAAAATCGCATCACTGGAATCTGTGAGAGCGAATCGATACAATCATACAACTGACAGAATAAATTTAATTAAATTTTTCCCTACATACACACGCTGAGCGAATGCTCGTGTACAATTTTTTATGACACATCAAAAGAAACTGGTGTAATTTTATGATAATGGAGGCGCCTACGGACCCGAAGGCTTTTAAATTTACGGTGTACCCCACGATCATTGTGGTTTACGGTTTGCTAGTTAAATTGTTATTTTGAAATATGTATGTTGTTATTATGACAGTTATAATATTGGCGCTTGGTTTTAGGAGATGCTTGTGACGAACTCGAAAATGTAGGCAAAACTGAATACGTTGGCACCCACGCGCAATGATTACGTAGATAGACTGGATAATAACCCAATATACCTGCTCCTTAATGGTTGTATTCAGCACTATGGTGTTGCCGTTAGATAATTTACGACTCTGAATTTCTGTCTCCGAGGGAAAACAGTTTCATGAATAGCAACACATCTGTAACCTTTTGTTATTATGAAGATATCTATAGGGTGTAGAATGTAGTTATTCCTTTACGAATTTTATTTTATTTTTCCAATTCTAATCAGATGAAACAGTAGAGAATTCAGTGCTGTTTTAATAACATTATCTCCACAACTGCACGGTTGGAGTCGTGGATTCGATCCCCGGGTCAGGAGGTAAATCTAATATATACGATGATACGTCCGTATAAGCTTGTTTTTAATCGATAAAGGCGCCCGCGCATCGCGGCCAGCGGACAGCGGCCAGAGCGTTAAATGCGCGGGGGCAACATCCGGCCAAACAGCCGCATGTTGGTTGGTTACGTTTTTGATGGTCGCGCGGCCAATACGTTGCCGCCAAGGGCTAGCCGCATAATGCGCGCATTTTTGTTGGAGGAATTAGTATATCGCGGAGGCACTAAGTGTTTTTCTTTCTTTAATTTTTTTTTGGATCTTTAATGCGCACGTTTCCGTTCCCCATTTGTTTTTTGCACACGTTCGTACGAGCATAGACGCGTTAATGAGCTAGTTTTTGTTATGTCATGAAGGCATTGACGACACAACGCAGCTTCTCATGAGGGTGACAAACAAGCGTGTTGACCGCAGCCACCCAAAGACCAGAGGTCAAAATGGAGATACGTTGCCACCTCCGAGATCTTAATTGTTATGTCATGTTAAATAAAGGCCAATTTCATGGGACATAACGTAGCTGACGAATCGTGTATGTTTGCATGCTTGAATGCTTGCCTATTGGGAGATATAGCCGTGAAGTAAAATAATATACAGTGAAATATATGCAAAAGTATACTATGTAGAGTTAACTATTGATGTGATGACGTACTTATATTTTATACAAAGTTTCTGAAGTCCATACATTGTTTAACCTTCTCTCTATAGAAACATAAATCATAGTGTCGTGATGTTCACTGCTGTCGCCCGCACCGAGGTTCCTCGGTTTCAGTCTCAATAGCTTAGTTCATCGTCGAACGGGTATTATATAGTTTACGAGCACCTTTATGATTGAGTATAGAAATGCTGCAAGTTTTGTATCAAACAATTGAATATAGTAACAGCTATGACAGTTGAACGGTAGACAGAATAGGTAATTCAACTTCTACAACTACACTGGTTTCGGAGCAGCTTGCTATTGCTCGGCTTGGGTTTTTGAGTTCGATCTCTGAGTTAATGTAAATGATATTGAGTTTTTTTCCATTACTGAAGAATATCAGTGCAAACTTTGGAGTAATTTCAATAGACTCACCACGTTATTCAATGGCAAATTAAAAGCAATTAATTAGATGTTTTGGGCAATTAAAAGCATCAGTAAGTGTAGGTAATATTTTTTAGTGAATAGTTTGATTCTTTCACTTTATCGTCAAATTAGAGAGATTTTTTTCTCTTTTCTTTCGTAATTATCTGTAGGTAATCGTCGTAAGTCGTCACGTACCGCTGGATTGACCAGGTCATCAAAAAATAATATACTCATAATATACTGCTGACAAAAGATGGACGAGTAGGTTTTTAAGAGACAAAAAAATAATATAATAACTTGGAAATAACGTTTTAGTAGGTTTTCGCGACAGGTCATTTCAGGACAGGTATTCATTGTATATATGACAATATACAAATGCCACCTCAGTCTGCCCAAGACCACGGAAGCTGAAAAGCGACCGAAACGTCGGGTTCGATTTTAAATAATCATTTTAGTTTAATATACGCGAGATAAATCCGAAAATTAGTTTTATTTCAGTGAAAAAACATCCTTGATGCATCGCTACAGAGCAGATATAAGTTCAAACGACAAGTTTCACTTAAGTTGGTATAACAATAAGTCAAATAAGATGTAGGTCAGATTACTTCATTCAATTAAGAACTGGGTCACTTGCCGCGGATCCCGAAAAAGTTAACGCAAACTCCGGCTTTGTTTTGTTAACAAAACATCATTACAAAAAACAAAAGAACCAATTCCCGGACCACCGCAACATGAATATTCAGTATTAGCCATAAACACGACGATTGATCAAACATTTTTAATTTGGCCTCAGAATAATTTATGTCATTTTCATACCATCCCGATAACGATCCATATACCCCGGGTTTTTAATAAGTTTCATGCAAATCTGAGGGACTGGCGACTTACTTAATATCGTTCTGATCATGGTCAAATTGAAAAGGCAGGAACGTCGAGTGGGGTGATCCTTGACGAAGGTCTTGGCTTTCACGAACCCTACTTACAGATTTGATATAGGGACTGACGAACGCTGAGAAAAAATCATTAGTGCCAAATCTGCCTAAGCGTTCGCAATAGGTATGTGATATTCAGTTTAATAAAGTGATTTGAATTTGACATTTTCCTGCCTCAGTAGCCTAGTGGTGGCAGGCCACTACTGTTACGCTGGGATCCTGGGTTCGATTCCCGGATCGGGGGATATTTGAGATAACGGTGAAAAAACCTTTATTTTTTCCATCTATTGGTTCTATTGGGATTTTACCATTTTCTGGAAGTTTCCCAGTACCTCCAAGTTTGGTAATGTGCCCGGAGACGTCAACAGACTCGCCACCTGTTACATGGGTCAAAACGTAACCGGCGAATCGTAGGTGTTAACATGTATGATCGAATGCATGCATTTACCTCTGCCTACCCCTTCGGGGATTACAGGCGTTTACGTTTAATATTTTCCCTAGCAATTTTGCAGATGCTACAAGGAAAATACTAAAAGGTAGGTAAGACGTTGGGACGTTATGACCCATCTTCCTCTAGTGGAAGAGAATTCTTCCTCTAGTGCAGTCAGTCAACCGATCAATGGCGGTCAATCCATTGCAATAGGGTAATGGATAAATATAACAACGAGGGGTGGGCATCAGTAAATATTCGACGGATAAAAAAGAATCAGATCATTTTTTTATTCATGTTATGGAAGTGGCTAACAAACATGCAGTTCACATTGATATCAAGTGATGACTGCAGCCTATAGACACCCACAAAAAGACCAAGATCGAAATACAGATGCGTTACCACTCCTAATGCCTAAGATGTTATACCTCTGTGCCGGATATTACAGATCCGTACATTACCACCTGACCGGAACACGATAGTGCTGAACACTATTATTAGGTTGGGGAAAAAGTTTCTTCGCATTTTATAAGATAATTCAAAACATTTTTTAATATTGTTTATTTAAATTTAACTAAAGTATGTATGTACCATTTTGTTCGATAACCTTTTGCCATCCTGTAGGTAGGGACATGATCCCATTGCTATAAAAATTTTGGGACTTCTCATCAAAATACCGCGACAAGTGGATTTGGCAGTCCTCTCGTGATGTTAACCTAACATTGCATAAATAATTCTGAAGAGACCGAAACAGGTGGAAATCTGAAGGTGCAAGGTCAGGACTATACGGCGGATGCATTAACACCTCCCAGCCAAACTCTCTTCATTTTTGCTGAGTGGCTATAGATGTGTGAGGTCTAGCGTTATCATGATGAAATACCACACCCCTTCTGTTGATCAATTCCGGCCGCTTTCTCTCAACTTCTTGTTTTAATCTCATCAGTTGTTCGCAGTAGAGTTCAGAATCGATAGTCCTGCCTGGTGGTAATAGCTCATAATGAATAATGCCCTTCCAATCCCACCACACACACAACATCACCTTATTGCGAGTTAACCCAGGTTTCGCCACAGTCTGTGAAGCCTGACCGGACTTCGACCACGACCTTTTTCGCACGTTCTTGTCGTACGTGATCCACTTTTCATCACCAGTTATCTTCTTCTTCAAAAATGATTCGGTTTCATTACGTCGTAATAAAGAATCACAAATGAGTACACGGTTCATTAGGTTTCTTTCAGTGAGCTCGTGAGGTACCCAAATATCGAGCTTTTTTTTGTACCCAGCTTTTTTCAAATGCGCCAAAACTGTTTTGTGATCAATTCTCAGTTCTTCAGCTACGTCGTAACTACTGATATGTCGATCTTGCTCCACTTTTTCAAAAATGGCATCCATTTTATCCGTAATAGGGCGACCAGAGCGAGGTGCTTCTTTGACATCAAAATTTCCGGATTAAAAACGCTTAAACCAAATTTGTGCTACTCTCACAGACACTGCACTAGGTCCATAAACTTCGCAATTTTTTTTCGCGGCTTGCGTTGCATTTTTACCTTTTTTGTAGTAAAATTTTAAAATGTATCGAATTTCTTCATTAGATTCACTCATCTTGACAGTACGAAAAACAAACGAAAATGACGCATTTGCCTAATTTGAATTTGGAATTATGTTCTTTAAAATTTTAACTTTCAATGATACCAAAACCAGCCAGATACAAATACTACAGCCAAAGAGATTTTATTACAAGTTCATACATACTATAATGCGAAAAGACTTTTTCCCCAACCTATTATATTAGGTAATACGGCGGTGCCTACGCCCGCCGTCACTGGAGCTCTACCACCCGTAAAAAACTTGAAGTAATCGTTGTACTTTTAAACAAAGTGTCTTCAAAATTACATCGTGCAAGTTAATGTCAATGGTCGGCGGTTTGGCTAGACTCGGTTCGAGTCTCGCCTGAAGTCAAATTTTTCTTTCCATTTTTCTTTAAAAATAAAAGAACATTTTCATGTTAGGAAACAAGCAAACAAAAAAAATCTGCTGAAGTCAACTGTTTGATTCTGATAAACAAACACACGAAACGGATTGTCAGTAGACAGTGCCGACAGTTTTCAGGAAGCGAACTGATGACCCTATTTCTATCGATACGAATTCAGGGGCTACTGTCCATTGGGGGTCTATTATCTAAATAATACTATAATTTTGTATTTTTTTCAACTATTTATTAACTAGTGATAGCCAAATTGTCGAAATTTAATCGCAATACGTGAAAAGACAATCTAAATTGTATAAAGTCTCTGTATGATAATTTAATTTTTGTTGATGTAAACTTTAGCTGCGCACTTTTTATGATGGGTAAAAAAAATTAAACTCGCGTCAGAACACGTGACCAGATTAAAAGAAAGAAAAAAAAGAAAATTGGAAACAAATATCGTATTAATAATATAATCGTGAACGATTGTAAGTGTGGATGGAAATTACTTTACTCTTTCACATATAAACTACGGAAAGGATTATAATGAAACTTTACAATAATATAGCTTATACATCAGAATAACACATAGGCTAAAATTTATAAGGATATTGTGTGAATGCAGACAAAATTGCGGGCACCAGCTATATAATAAAATATAATTTTTGATTCCCTACACTTATTTTTACAATTTCACAATTTGTTAATAATTTGATGTGGTAGTAGTCCCTTTGTAACGAGTCCGATTGATCCAACTGACAGATACTTGATAAGCTTTATCCTTCAGATAACATCAGCTATTCAATTAACCTAATGATGTCTGACTTTCTTGCTTCGACGATTTTTGTTTCGCCTTTAATATTTAAATAATCAAAAGCCGTTGTGTTTACGCGAGTTAATAGCTTTTGTTAAATGTTTTTTACTTGTTGTAATATTGTTGTTTGTTTTAGCCGAAAGCATTTGTTTTTTAAATATTTGCCAGTGAATCCAATATTAATGAATTAAATATAAATATTTTTATATAACATTTGAATATTTTATCCATTATCTTGCTGTAGAATACTGCATTTAGTTTACGTTGATGGTGAAAAATTGTTGTATCGCATTAAAAAAAGGCGGCGTTTTTAATGCATATGTGCTGTTTATTTCTAGGCAAAGGTTTTAATATTCCCTGTTTTGTTTTAAATAAATGAGTTGTTAAAAAATCTACAAAAAACTGCCAAAATATTTTTCGAAATCTGTTTGTCTAGTGGTAGCAGCCCATTAATGCTAAAGTGTTTGTATTTACGGCCCTGTAATTTCCGGCACAGAGGCATAACACCTTGGGCCTCAGGAGTGGCAACGCATCTGCCTTTTGACCTTGGTCTTTGTGTGGGTGTCTATAGGCTGCAGTCATCACTTGACATCAATGTGAACTGCATGCTTGTTTGCCACTTCCATAACATTAAAAAAATAAAAAAAAAAAAAAAGTGTCATTTTTTTGGGACATTCCCTCGGAGTTTGGTAATATGCCCATTGATGTCACATGGCTCGCACAGTTCCCACCTATTTGAAAAAAATGGGAAAAAAATAACAATAAAGTAAATATAAAATAAATTTGTCCAGCAGTAGACGTCTATCGGCTGGAGTGATGATGATGATGATGAACCAGGTCTGGTTAATCATCGTCTCAAGAAATGTATATTGCAAAGTTATTAAATTGTTTTTTTTTTTTATGTAATGAAAGTGGCAAACAAGCATGCAGTTCACATTGATGTTAAATGATGATTGCAGCCTATAGACACCCACAAAAAGACCAAAGTCAAAATGCAGATGCGTTACCACTCCTGAGGCCTAAGGCGCTATGTCTCTGTGCCGGAAATTACAGAGTCCTACTGATTCGAATTGATTTCGAATTTTAATTACTGCAATACTTCAACATTCACTCATCATCAATGTGTCTATTCGGCACTTTTACAATATAAAAAAATAACATGACATTTATTGAGTAAGAAATGAAATAAGACATGCTACGATGGTTTCGGCATATAGAAAGAATGTCAAATCAGGAAATGAAAAACAGATATAAAATGCTAATGTTGATGGTTCCAGAGGCCCAGGAAGACCAAGACTGACCTACCATCACCAAATAGGTTGAGTGTTGTCCGAGGGTGGGGTCAAAGTGTTAGGAATCGGCGTGCATGTATGAAGAGAATTATGAATGTAGAAGAAGCACGGAAGGTGTGTCAGGTCTCGGTCTGACGCTCCACACTCCCCCACACCCGTGCACCCCGTAAGGGACTTACACTTACATATGTACTGTATTACTTACGTAAGTATGTATTTTTACTGGTGGTAGAGCTTCAGTGACGGAGCTCGCGGGCGTAGGCACCACCGCATTACCTAATATACTTGCCGCTAAATGGTAGTGTTCAGCACTATCGTGTTCCAGTCAGGTGGTAATGTACGGCCCTGTAATTTCCGGCACAGAGCCAAAACACCTAAGGCCTCAGAAGTGGTAACGCATCTGTATTTTGACCTCTGGTCTTAACGGGTGTCTATTGGCTGCAGTCGTCACTTAACATCAACGTGAACTGCATGCATGTTTGCCACTATCATTACATTAAAAAAAAATGCGTGAAGATACATGCATACATAGTACATACGTTACATTTTTTATTTAACACAAAAGGTACAGCAACATTGTAACCCAAACACCGATAGTTTGCAAGATTCAAAGAAGATAGTCGCCAAAGCCTTCCGTTTGGCAAATTGTTATTATTTATGAGCGTCCAATAGCGGGTTTGATGGTTATCCAGTCAACAGTGAACTGTGAAATTTTCCACCGTTTGTTATCTGCCGGCAAACATTGACTCGGATCGGCGATCGTTGCACAGTTATACGTCGATACTCACTGCTCGTAAGGTTGGCGAATTTCCTCTTTTATTGACTGTGGAAAGATAAAACGAATGAAACAACGTGTAGTTTTATAGGAACGAACATTTACAACGTAGATCTAAAGTACCTAGCATTCATACAAGCCTCTGTGGTAGTTCTTGTGTTTGATAAATAAAGGAAAACAAGTTCTATTCAATAAAAATCACATCCGTAGCTCAATTTGATGTATAACAATTAAGATTATTCTACAAACCGACATTTTAGTCGCATTAATGAATTACTTTTGTTAAACAACTCAGCCGTCCAAATATGTGTTCCTAAGTATAGTAGAAGTATATGTCTATAGAGGATACCTATGTTGTTATTTCGTTACTTGTTTTTTTCGAAATCTTATACTGCATAATGAAAGATTCAGTCATGAACTAAATTAAACCTTTTTTTTTATTTAAAGAAAAATGGAAAGAAAAATTTGACTTCAGGCGAGACTCGAACTCGCAGCCTACTGGGAATCTAGTCCAGCCGCTCTTCCAATTGAGCTACTGAAGTCCTGCCCGATTTGTCAAATCTTTCCTTCACATTTATTGCATTGCTTTTTGGTAGCAGCAGCGCCATCTATTGCCAACTATGCTAGTTAGGCAACCGATATAATAGACTTTGCGGTTTATTGAACTATATTGTTATTGCAGTAAATTAAACCTTATTCTTAATACGAAATATAATAATATGATGAATATTATGTTTTCTGGATCGGTCTTTTTTGTATATTGTTTTAAAAAACCCGGGTATTACCATAAAAGGAGACGACTGCATCATCCGAAGGCCTCGGATTCAATCTCCGCACCAGGATAAATATTTGTTTTGTTTACAGATATTTGTTTTGAGTCTGGTTGTTTGTGTATGTGTTATTTCTGTATAATAGAGGGCCGTTGTGAGTGCACAACGCAAGTTTTTAATAAGTTTAGGACAGTAAGCGTAAAAAAGTTTCACGTTCATCAAAGTCGTGTGTATTTATATCGCCCGAAGGTTAGCGCGTAATGTTCACAATTTGCACTAAATTTTATAATTTGACTTTGCTTTACGGCTCTCACTGGATAGTAGGTCGCTTGCAACCGTTATTTTCATAGATCCGTTAAAATTTACTTCGAAGATAAATTCACTATCTTATCTCAACTTTTATGCTTATTCTTGACGATCTTGTACTTACTCTAAATGAAGTCTTTATACTCCAAGTTGATCACTCAGTTTTAATTAACCAGTTCATTGCTTATTCTGTCGGCCATTAAAGTAAGGGCTGATTTCACATTTGATATCGAACGTGATCAGTTCACGCTACAGCTGTCAAGATAAGAGAGTCGGATACATTGCACAATCGTGAAGTTTTATTGATAATTTCAACAGTTGGGCAATTGTTTTATATTATTTCGCATTAACACATGCTTGTGAAGTATATTTTATTTTTAAAGAAAAATGTAAAGAAAAATTTGACTTCAGGCGAGACTCGAACTCGCGGCCTACTGGGAATCTAGTCCAGTCGCTCTTCCAATTGAGCTACTGAAATCCTGCCCGATTTGTCAAATCTTTCCTTCACATTTATTGCATTGCTTTATGGTAGCAGCAGCTTTATGGTAGTTGGGCAATGTTGACAGTATATCAATTTTTTATCTCGTTGCAAGTTTATTAACGCAGTGAGCTCCAGTTTGAATTTCACCAACATGTTAAGAAATTTTAATATTATGCTTTGCGATCAAACATTTGGTCGTATTCATGTAATTGTCTTTCATACTTGGGTATTCCAGGTATTAATATACCTATCAAATTAGCTTTTAATATTTGTCCACACACAGTTTTACTTGTGACTCGATTACATGTTGATATAAATTTAAACAGGTCAAAAATAAGGCTACGAAATGTATGTTATCTCTCTTAAAGTGTATGTAGCTATATATAATAAATAACGGCAGGAAGAATCCCTGTTAAGTGCCTATTACTTATATTTATTCAAATGGAGATACTAATGTCATTCATATGGAAGCTCATAATATAATTTTGTGCCTTAACACATATTTTTAAAATTGTAATTCTCATACATACAAGTAAAATTACTAAAACAACCAATTAACTGTAAAATAAACTAATGGCCAGTGACCCTCGCAGTGGCAAATAGAAAAATAGCAGCGAGCTAGTAGGTATCATTAGTGGGATCGCCCTAGCCAGCCCTCCCGGGACGCGTGATAACGTCTCTCACTCCGACTGTACTCTGCCGTTTTGATGGCAGGCCACGAAAGGAGCGGTTGTGTGTGGTATAACAATTGTGATAAAAAATTAGAGTGAGTTTTTAAGTGACGTCACCGGCCCCTAAAATGCTAAAATACTGCATTTAACGAGATATGTCTTTAAATAGATTCTATTATTATTACTAGAATGACCCATCAACGTATTATCTATGAATTATAAAATAAACTAAAGTATAGCGTAAAGGATAATGGATATTATTTACGTAATTATTTCATTAAGGCTGCTTTTGTTACAACAGCAAATTCTTAAATTCTTTTATAAGTGTCATGAAAGTGGTGGTTACTAAATAATTGAGCCTAGAACCATCTACATTACGTCTATATGTTATTTCAATGTAGATACGTAACCTCTCTGATGGCCTAAGATGTTATGCCTCTGTGTCGGAATTTACGGGGCCGTACATCCTACTTGTCTGGAACACGATAGCGCCAAACACTACGATTTAGCGGCAAGTAATTAATGCGGTGATGTTCACGCCCACGAACTGCATCACTGGATCTCTACCACCAGTACTCGTAAAAAGAACCATACATAATATCCTTCCATTTTCTTATGATTTCTTTTACCCCCTTACTGAGTGGCCACACTCGCATACATTGATTAACTACCGGGCCTGACGTGAAGTAGATGGGATAACGCCGTATTATAATATTAAAGTGCTCAGATATACGCCCAGTATACACATGGTTCCTGATTAATATTCCATTACATTTAAATACAGAATAATCAAGTAGCAGTCAATGGGTTTCTATTGATAGAATCCATTGTTTAGTCAAAAATTGGAATTCAAATTTATCTTAAAACGTATTTTCGTTATCTGGCTCTTAGTTTCTCAAACTTGACTCAAGTTTTATGTAAAAGTGTTGATTCACTAATCAGCTAGTAGTAGTTGTTTTTGAAAATTTAAGAAAAAACCGTTTATCTAGAAATTGGGAGTCTGTGCGTGTTGTACCGTCTTTACGTGAGAGTTCTGCTGAACTGTTGACATGGTGCCGCCGTCGCTTTTCCTACACCGTACTACCCGTCGAAGAGCGACCTCACCGTCTGGACACCTGGCAGTGCTCAACGGTGCTGTTAAAATGTTTCATGACAGTGCAAACACAATACGATACATTGTCAGGAAACAGAGATTTTAACATGGTTTATGTGAATGTTTCATCAGTGCAAACTCACTTATTATCAAGTACATACTTAGATGTTTTTGTTATTATATTATTTTTTACTGGTGGTTGAGCTCCAGTGACGGAGGTCGCGGGCGTAGGCACCACCGCATTACTTAATATACTTGCCGCTAAATGGTAGTGTTCAGCACTATCGTGTTCCGGTTAGGTGGTAATATACAGCCCTGTAATTTCTGGCACAGAGGCATAACAACTTAGGCCTCAGGAATGGTAACGCATCTGCATTTTGACCTTGGTTTTTGTGTGGGTGTCTATAGGCTGCAGTCATCACTTAACATCAATCTGAACAACATGTTTGTTTGCCACTTCCATCAAATAAAAAAATGCATTTTGATTCAACAAAATAAAATACCAGTCTACTTTATGCGGCTAATCTACATTTAGCAAACAAGCTAAAAGTACCAATATTATTTAAAAGAACACAACAGGGTTTACCCTCCAAACATTTTTTACCATTTCACCTAATAATAAAAACGGTACGCTGTCCACTCTATAAAAATGAAGACATATTTTATTAAGCTCCTCCCTCAGAGAGACCGTCGGAATGCCCTCAGATAAATGTACTTTCACAATAAAATATATCAGCTACCACGAAACCCGCGTCACCTTTTACTGCGATTTTATTTTAACACATTATCTTGAAGATAAGCTTAAATAAAATAATCATGCAATATACATTTTATTTTGTAGAATACATATCCAGTTGTGGAACAGAACGCGAAATAATTTAATTTTTGATACAGAGCCAAAACAGCTTCAGGTATAATATATTTAGTATGGTCACAGAACCATACTATGCATGATATACCTATGCAAGAATATACAGATATTTTTGCATGAGGCGGCCACACAAAACTGCGATGCGATGCGATGCGATGCGACGCCTTCAAGGTCACGCAGAGACCAGTAGAGAAAACTTCACTCAGCCTTTCCCTCTGACATCGAATCACATTGCAACTTGAGACGTACCTTATTTTCTCTTAGGAACAGTAATAACAAAGCAATAAACTTTTAAAAAAAAATCCATAACTACACCGCGGGCTGTATAGAAATCTTACTTCATGTCTTTTATAACTACAATTCATCATTGGTTACTATAGACGTTAACAAAATAATGTTATCACAAGACATAATTTCATACAACATAGAAAATACATTACTCACAAGTTTTTCATGAGTACGAGTAAACATTGCTTCATTATTTCCCTTCGCACGATCATAATTTATATCATTTTCTTTATTACGTGCAATACAAATATGTAAGCATTCGGCAGGATAGTTACCGTTGTCTCCTATGATAGCAATAACATTCAATTTAACGACTGATTACCTACTGTATATATGCGCATTAATACAGATATGAAATTGTGTCTACCGTTCAACATGTCGCTCACTATGGGCCTCATAAGACGGCTCAAGGTCACTCAGAGAGCAATGGAGAGAGCTATGCTTGGAGTTTCTCTGCGAGATCCATTCAGAAATGAGGAGAACCGCATGAGAACCAAAGTTACCGACATAGCTCACCGAATAGCGAGACTCAAGTGGCATGATGATGATGATGATGTTCAACATGAAATATTATAAAGATTATGGATCACGCCTGTCACAACATAAAATATGCATTAAACATTAAAATCTTATAGTTCAAATTGTTCAAATCGCACCTTATTTACTGTTTTTGTAAGAAGTGTACGTTTGTCGATAACTTATTTATACAAAACTAAAATCATGCTATAGTAGTGAAAACAAATATGAATTCATATTGAAATGTACACTAAAATTTATTTGGAGTATTAAAATTGTGTACCTACGTTGCGTTTGATATCAAAGTAATACAGAATGCAATAGCAAATATAGCGACAGAGAATAATAATCAGCCAGCTGGTCACTGTTCCCCGGAGACAGGGGAGGGAATATTGGCAAGGAATATCTTGCACTACTCTACCCTGGTAGCTGCAACATAAACAGTGTTTACGATCTTACAATTTTATTATTTCTGCCCCTTTGCGCCACTGGGCCGGTTAGGTGTAGCTTTTTACGGCATTCTAAATAACTTTTGTAAATTAATTTCTTTCAAAATAATGTATTTTGTTATAATTCGCATTTTTTAAAGTATCGTTTTTTAATTAGATATGACAGTGGCAAACAAGCATGCAGTTCACATTGATGTTAAGTGATGACTGCAGCCTATAGAATAGACACCCACACAAAGACTAAGGTCAAAATGCAAATGCGTTACCACTCCTGAGGCCTAAGGTGTTATGCCTCTGTGCTGGAAATTACAGGGCCGTACATTACCACCCGACCGGAACACGATAGTACTAAACACTACCATTTAGCGGCAAGTAATATTAGGTAATGCGGTGGTGCCTTCGCCCGCGAGCTCCGTCACTGGAGCTCTACCACCAGTAAAAAAATATTGTAAGCGGCATTAAATACTGGAGTCCGTACCACAGAAGTGACGAACAATGTTTTAAGTTGTGGTAGAAATCTTTATGCTACAAGTTAAAACATTGTTGTATAATGAGTTTCCCACCTCTCCTAATCAAAGTTCTCAATCTCGTTCATTCTTTAAAATTAAATTACACATAAACGGACGTATATTCCATTTAAGCAATTCCATATAATTCATCTTTAATTTTACTATATTTTAAGACAAATAGAAAAGTGAATTCATTGTAGATACCTACATAACAAACTTTAAAGAGCTGCGGCACCAAGAAAACTAGGAAACCAATGTGCATAATAACGCTAACCAACTCAAAAAACATAAGCAACGCTTTAAATAACTTCAAAAATGTCTGGCAAGGAGCCAACATCTAATATAAATGAACATGGACTCTGAGACATAGCAATCAAGTTAAGTCGTTCTCAGAACACTCAAAATCACTATAACTGTTAAGGTTACGAGTGCTACTGTTAACATTTAAGCGCGCTCCTATTCAAGGTCTGCCATGTTGGATATTACAATTTAATTCACCTAGGGCAATTTCTTTTTACGAGGACCAGCCGGCTGTGCTATGTACATTTATTAAACTGTAAGTGTGGATATGCTGCTGAGGTATAGTCAGTTGAGTTTATATGTGGACACGGAAAATGTGTTTGTCGTAGATGTTGACAAATGGAGTTGATAAGAGCGCAACTGTTATATGTCAAAAAAAATACTGGCTAATCCGTGGGTATATGCATGGATGCATGAGCTTACTATTTTCTCTTTCTATTTTCTCTGTGATAACAGATATGAAGTTTCTATAAATAACGGTTTTTTAATAATTTAGTCCTGTTTTCGAGTAGGAGTATTTTTTTTCTATTATTTATTTATGTATAAAAATGTTGTAATACACTACCATTAAATATGTTTAATAGAGTTTTAACTACTACTATTACAATATTTATATAGGTTACTTACTGTACATTTAATTACTAAAATATTCTTTTTCTATTATAAAGTGTCAACATTCTTTATCAGTTGCTAAAATATCACTCTCGTCTCTCTATCTTTTATTGCAGTATCCAGATCATGTAATCATTAAAATTAAGACTCTATGTAAAGTTCCTCCTCTGATCATTACGACAAAACTGAAACGTACTATGCTCATAGTCCCAAGTCTTTTCTGCTTCTGACTGTACAAAATAGCGAAGTGCAATCGTACAAGAAAACTCGATTACGAAGAGATGAGACGTAAGCGAAGCTACACAATACATAATGTTAAATATTAATGAAGTGATCATTTTATTTTATTTGAACTGTTTCGCGCTTTTTTATTAAACGATATTTATTATTTATGTTTTGTGTCCCAGTGTGTAAAAATCTATAAAGGTTTACAAGGACAAAAAAATTAAATAGGTAGTACTATTGATAAACGATGTATCGCTGAACGATCCCGTTTGTAATGAAGGATAAGAAAGAAGCTGTGCGTGAATGTGTGTGTTGGTATAAAAATGAAAACCAGCCTAGTGCGTGTCGGAACAAGCGCAATGTAAGGTTCCGATATTTTTCAAGTAAGTAATATAAGTTGATTGACTTTTACTTGTGTAGTTGTTAAGTAACTTAGCTATGATAGTTTTCCTTTTAAATTCGTTATATGCATCACCATCATTTTCTTCACGTCCAACCACCATTTAGCTGGCAGAGGAGAAGGAGAGACATTTAACTTTTCCAAAAATGTTGCACTAGTTAAATATTTCACAAATATTTCAAAAACGTTCTCCCCAAAACCTTAATATTTTTTAAAAACCTATTTATCGATTGCCCACACAAGGTGTTTCTTGTAGGCTACGGAACCCTAAAAGGTACGCTGCGATGGTTTCTGCATGTAGGCTAAATGTCGAACGAGCGAATTACAAAACCAGTATACAATGCGAATATAGATGGTTGCAGAGGCCCAGGAAGACTCAAGCTGACCTTCCTTGACCAAATAGGTTGAGTAATATCTGCGGATGGACTCAAGAATCTTAAGAATCGGCGTGCATGTATGAAAAGAATGTTGAATCTAGAAGAAGCAAAGGGAGGTGTGTCAGGAGCGGGATATCTGGCGCTCCATATTCTCTGCCTACCCCGTAAGTGACTTGGCGCGAATATACGTACAAAAGATTTTTTTCAGAAAGCAAGTCATCAGACAACTCGTAACATATCTTCTAACGTAACATATCTTAATCATGTCTTTAAATCATCTCAATAACTAAACTTTAACTTTGATGCACACAAAAACGGTACAAGGTATGCACTGGTATTGCAGTAGTATTAAGTCCACCTTGTAGTATGTATCTTCACGCCAGGTCCCTAACGAGGTAGACAGAGAGTGTAGAGCCAGATATCCCGGTCCTGACATAGCTCTCGTGCCTCGTCTACCTTCATCGTTCTCTTCGTACATGCACGCCGATTCCTAAGACTTTTGACCCCACCATCAGACAGAACTCGACCTATTTCGTCATGGTAGATCAGTCTTGGTCTTCTTGGGCCTCTACAACCATCCATCAACATTCGCATTGTATATCTGTTTAGTCATTCGCTCATTCGACATTCTTTCTATATTCCCGAACCATTGGAGCATGCCTTTTTTCATTTTTGCACCAATACTATCATTCACACAAAGCCTCTTTCTTACATTTTGTAGTAATGGCATTATAAACCAGTCAACCTTTGGATTGTGTTGAAAAAAAATTGTTTATTTTAAGCTAGAGCTTTCAAAGACTATTTATTTGTATGTATCTACTCTTAGGAATTTGGCTCCTTTAGAAGCCAAAATAGGGTCTCAATGATGGCCCCTTAATTTAAATTGAAAATAGTGAGTCAGTAAACAGAAGGACCTAGAAAACTATGAACAAAATAAAAATGCACTATCTACGGTACCTCTTTATACTTTTAACCGCTAAAATATTGTTTCTGGTGAGCGCGATACAGACGAGTCAGTGTTTGCTTAAAACATTGACCATAATACACTGGATATGCCGTACAATTACAAATATTACAGTTTTAGACTGCCACCAGTAATCACCATAATAAGGTACCAACCTTAGCCAAGGGCCAAGCATAGAGTTTCGAAGTGTGATAATGTTTTTTCCACCTGAGGATATTATCAATAGCATAACTGGAGTCCAATTCTCATACGTCGAATTGCTCAACAGTCCAATTCGCACGTTTATTTTTTCCCCAGAATGTGGAAATTGTGGAACGAACTTCCCACTGAGGTATTCCGCCTGTGCTAAAATATAGGGTTCTTCAAAAATGCTAAACTGGCGTCTAAATGTTCTTTCAAGGCTAGCACCGCGATGGCAACTCTCCTAGAGTTGCAAATGTTCATAGGCGACGGTGATCCCAAACCCAAGTGAATCCCAACTGATCCAAAACCCAATCCCAAACTGAATCGGTTCGTTCTCATGTTCTAAACTTGAATTAAGTAGGTACATTAGTTAAAACATTTCAATCAAACGCATGCATTTTTATCTCTTGTTTTGTGTCTAGTGTGAAGCATACGGTCAACACTTACTTAATACCCATGTGAACTGTATGCTTGTTTGTTTGTATTTAGATTATTTAGTTTGATTTAGAATTTTCTTTCTTTTATTATTAAAACGGTCTTAGAAGTGTCGATGTATTTCTTGCTATTATCATACCATATCTATACCGAATTTATATGCACGACGTAGCCTGTAGTTTCCCAGAGAGAGTATAATCTGAAGCCCTGTATATTAGACTAGCCAATATCAAGTTAGTGTTGCTAAACCAGCGGCAGCGTTCGCAGTTCACGGCATTGGGATAACTGTAGCGTGCATTTTCCGAGGTAGCTCTCCCTACAATCTGTGGCAGATTTGATAATAAACATAATTGGTGTACATGATTTTATTTCATACGCACATTATTGTTTGATTTAGATAGCAGTTTAACGACTGCTAACATCTGACAGCGGGATGGTCACTAACAGTATCTCCACCAACCCGCATTGGAGCAGCGTGGTGGAGTAAGCTCCAGGCCAGCCAAAAAAAGGGGGAGACTCGTGCCCAGCAGTGGGACGTAAAAAGGGTTGTTGCTAATTAAATATTAGCTCTTGCTTGAGGGCGTAGGTATCTATATCTACTTGCCAGTAAATAGTACCTTGTGTTCAGGGCTATAGTGTATATTTAGTGGTTAGGTGGTGATAGTTTGCACCGTAATTTCTGATACAGAGGGATAGTCCTCTGAAATGGCAACGCATCTACATTTAAATGTATGGTTCTATTTAGATATTTATAGGCTATTGCTAATCATAAGTGTGAACTGTATGCATATTTTTCACATCGTGATATTCACAAAAAAAAATTGCACTGTGTACTTACAGTAAAATTTGATTTAGTATTGGAATTTTATTTTCATAATCTAATTTATGAAACTTTTCCGTTAGAAACTCATAACGAAATCTCCTTTTGAGTCTCTACATCCTACATCAATTCCATATATTACGCAAGCCCGCCCGCGGGCTTAAACACAAGAGCATTTACGTAAACAAGTTATTCTACTTCTTTATAAAACTTAGGTCAAAAGCAACATTTAAAAACCTTTTTTACGTGTACCAAGAAGACAATACCTATATTTTCTAGCTACGCAATATTAAAAGAGCTCCCATCTTAATGTCACGTATTACGATCAATACTCTTTACGACAAGCCTTAAAAATTACCACTCTGTATGCCACACATTAAATAAATAACAAAAGAAACTTTTCTTAAATACGCAGTGTATAAATAAATTATCCACTCTATTTTTAATATATGACATGTATAACCCTGTGTAGGAACCGCACATTAAAATGTCAGTGGCCAATCAACTACTCGTTGGTGACAAATTGTGGGTAGAAATTGGTGGCAAAGTTCACAGTTGGTTACAAAATTTAATTGAATCACGTAACACGCGGTTCTGATTTACGACCACGCTTGATTTGTTTAAAAATTGTTTCATTTTCAAGACATTTGTTGTTCGTACTTTCGCGTGATTATTCAACGTACTCGAAAACGTCTGTACATGATGACTCCATCACTAGGGTTTCTGGTTTCTCGTCCCATTTTTTCTCGAGTTTCGAGAATTCTCGACTCCAATTTTTCGAGTTGTCTCGACTCTCGAGTTTTTCTTAAAAAATTGTAAATGAAACTGAAAATAAGATGAAAAACAATAAAAAATCAGACTTCTTTTATTGTACATAACTATCTACTTTGCACTACAGCAAAAAATCTAAATTTAGTCAGCTGTTGAAACAGATGACATTTGTTACACTTTTCCCAAAGTAACTGTCCGATACTATTAAAATATGTGAATTTTTTTTATTGTTTTTATCTTTACGTATCTTATACTGCGAAGCATACAACCAGGAAAAGACTAAGTAAAATCCAATTAACCTAAAATATAATAGGAAATCAAAAAAAATATCTTACATATTCATGAATTAACCCTCTAGAGGAGGAGAACTTTTCTGCTAGTGCAGTTAGTCAACCATGTTGGTCAAACCATTCTAAAAGCGTGGTAGTAAATGCAATAACGCGGGATTGACAGCAGCGTCCAGCGATAAAACCACTGCTGCTGCGATCACTAATCCGCCTACCAAGCGTGGCGATGTCGCACGACCCTATTTTGGGATGTTGGGGGACGCTTTGTCCAGCAGTTGACGTTTTTTGACTGGAGTGATGATGAACATCAAATCCACATTTTCTATCACCGGACTGCGGCGAGTCGTCGATTTCTTTAAACACATAGCCCGAAAACATGAACACCTTATATAAAAAATAAATACGCTTACACTCACAGCCCCACAGTAGGTATAAACCTGTATCGTGGGTGCTGTTGTATACAAACAACACATATGCACCAACACCCAGACCCGAAACAAATATCTGTAGGCCATACAAATATTTGTTTCGGTACGGGGATCGAACCCGCGACCCTTCGAATCAAACGGTCATCTCACACCGCTGCACCAACCGGGTCGTCAAATCTAGTCTAGTAGTCTATCTTTAGTAGCTGATGATTATAACTACGGTCGATGGCAGGAGACCAAATGGTACCAGGCAGATGGTTTGACCAAATCTGTTCTACGCCGAGGACAAAGGTACACGATGCTCTCCACGTAGCCAAGGATGTTTCTCCTTACATGTTTGTATTTACTTTACAAATGGAGGAACATCAGGTTCAAAATAATTTCGACTCGAGGGTATCACGGCATTCACGACACACTTAAATCCATTTGAACTACATGTTTGTTTGCCACCTTGGTTACATTGGTGTACGCTCCTGTAATTTCCGCACAGAGGCATAACAAAAAAAAAGTGTTCCGGAGGTTCAAGGGACAACTGCCTGTAGACAAGCCGCGCATCACGTCGCCGACTTTACCTGATAAATAGTGTAGTGTTTTGATATATATAGTTAGTCTGTAAGATATTTATTCTACGGGCCTATTGTTTATCTTAAGCATTGTTGCCTGAATTTAATTTAAAAAAATAACACCTTAGGTCTCAGGAGTGGTAATGCATCTGCATTTTGACCTTGGTCTTGTCGTTAGGCTGCATTCATCACATAACATCAATGTAAACTGCATGCTTGTTTACCACTTCCATAACATAAAAAAAAGCTCACAAATAAGATTTTTTAAGCTCAATCAATGTCTGCTCTTAAAACTATCTAAATCTCATAATATTGCTTGATAGCAGTTCATAAGCATAAATTGTAAAACCGTAAAGATCTCAATAAAAAACTATCACCTAATTAGTGACACGAATTTCGACAAAACACGATCGATAAGTTACGACGACGCATTGTTTTATTGCGCGGAGACTATAAAAGGTTTACGATCACTGCTATCAGACGCTGTAGTGATGCCATGTGTGATGGGATATTTTGAGACCTGTAAAATTGTAGTTCGTAATTCATACCTATGCCTTTATAACCGAATAAATTTATATACCGATATAACTTGAACTATTTAATCGTTTGTAGACCTCCAGAGACGACCTAATCCACTTTTCGCTAAATAGTAGTGTTCAGCGCTATCGTGTTCTGGTAATGTACAGCCATGTTAAGAACGTGTAAATTGTGGAACAAACATCCCTCTGAGGTGTCCCTTGGTGCTACAATACGGAGTTCTTCAAAAATGGCTTCAAGAAAGTCCTTGACGGCTGGCGCGTTGGCAACTCCCCTCGTGTTGCAAATGTTCATAGGCGACGGTGACCACTTTCCATCTGGTGGCCCGTTTGCTTGTCTGTCAACCTATTAACATAAAAAATGTTATTTGCGACACAGAGGCACATATACTTAGACCTCTAAGAAGATTATATAGTAATTAAAAAGAAAAACATCCCTTCTTGCTAAGATTGCCTTATTTAAACTAGAAGTGTAGGCACTGCTGCTGCACCTAATTTATCTTGGTTAGAGTTTAACCACAGTATCTTATAAATTTATATTTATATAGATTCGTTTAATGGTTTAAATTTATGTAACATTCAAGTTGATGATAGTAACACGGTAGCAAAAAATATGTATTACTCTATAGTGGCATCGCGTTCAGGCCACAAAAAGCTTACGATCAGTACTATCAAATCCTATAATAATGCCGTCTTTGCCCATCAAAGAGAAGAGATTGCCCATTACGAGAAGTAAAATAATTATGCGAATTAATTGGAATTACTACATCTCGTCAATACTTGAGATCTGCGGTTTTGATCCTCAGTGAAAGAGCAGCGTTTTGTATTATTTCCTAGCCCAGCGTGTTCTAATTATACGGATGATGTATGATTATTAGGTTTATCCTAAGAATCAATTATTCTAAGAATCAAATGATTTTTTTTGGATAAAAAAACGACGTACTGGTATTTAGGCGTCCGATTTTTTAAGATACTTATCGATAAATTACGACGACGCATTGTTTTATTGTGTGGAGACTATAAAAGGTTTACGGTCCCGGACGATGTAGTGACTCCATGTGTGGTGAAAAATTGGGAGATGACATGTAATTTGAAAGGATATGAACGTGATAACCTATCGTATAATAAAACTGTATATATATACTTCCATATTTTTAAGACGAATGTATTTTAGAAACCATTTTACTGGTGGTAGAGCTCCAGTGACGGAGCTCGCGGGCGTAGGCACCACCGCATAACCTTATATACTTGCCGCTAAATGGTAGTGTTCAGCACTATCGTGTTGCGGTCAGGTGGTAATGTACGGCCGTGTAATTTCCGGCACAGAGGCCTTAGGCCTCAGGAGTGGTAACGCATCTGCATTTTGACCTCAGTCTTTGTGTGGGTGTCTATAGGCTGCAGTCATCACTTAACATTAATGTGAACTGCAAAGCTTTTTTGACATTTCCAATACATAAAAAAAAATCAAACGAGAGCCTGTGAAAGATATTTTTACCGCCAGAAGTTGCAAAAAAAAAACCGAAGAGATGTAACTACACTAGATCGTCCTGCTCACACTACCTCTTCCGTACGCTACTGTAGAACTCATGTTCGAGCGCCGCGTTTTCGATTTATGTGGTCTGGCTACTGCCACTTAAGTTTCATTATTCGTTGAGATATATCAGTTACTGTGATCCTGATACGGATTTCTTAATTAAAATTATTTCTGAATTTGTTCTCCCAAGGAAACGTTGTGTATTTGCGGTTTCTTATGAGGGACATAGTTAGCCTGGCAGTTCCTATGTCATCATTGATATAATTATAATATATTGATAACACACACTGGTCAAAGATCTTCATCTTGAGATTATTGGTCGAAAAAATGTAGTTTCCCAAAAGTTGCTTAGCCGAGTTGGGTTCGGCGATTGACCTCTACCTCAAAATAGGAAATACCTTACTGAACTTTAGAAATTGAAGAAAAAACGGAAAGAGTATTTGACTTCGGGCAGGAATCGAACCTGCGACCTCAGGATAACCAGTCCAGCCGCTTTACCACTAAGCTACCAAAGTCCCACATCGATGAGTTAAATTTTTCTTTCCCTTTTTGATTTTTAACCGATTTAGGGTCCGTGAACGACATCTTACTGAACTGTTTGTCGTAAGTATATATAGTCAACAACAGAATGTTTGATGTGTATGCAACGTTTGAGGATATACATTTTTAGTGTTACAGCTACATCAAAAATTTAATTTATCTCTAGCTATAGAAACAAAGAATTAGTTACTACATGTAAGGACTGTGGGGATATGTGGTGAGCGAAATGGAAAGCTCCACCATTTTAATTCATACTGCGTTCCAAAAAGATATTACGTACAACACACGACGTAACCAACATAAAGCCACGTCCAAATTTTTACGTGGATAAATTTGTGACGTTCGCATCCCGCAAAAACAAAACACATGGCAACAATAGCGATGACCTTAGCGAAATGTTCAAAATTTATCGACGGCCCGAGAAAATTTATTGTCAAAACTAAAAATTTTACAACAGGATTTACATGCTTGTTGGTGAAACGAGCATTTTAACGGCCACAATTTATTTTATTACAGAATTACATTTTATGTGTTAATTCGTTGACTTTATTTTAGTGACGATGATATAATTAAAATTTCATTAATACTGAAGCGTAAATCAATGAAATAAATGCATACAGATATGCATTTATTTCATTGATTTATGCTGCAAAAGACTGGTTGTTGGTACTTGGCTCCAGTTTGCGGAGCATGACCAAATTCATTGATGTATTTAACGCAAAAGAGTAGTGTCAGGCTTGGTGGTGAAGTAGGTATAGCATCTGTTAATGTCACAGATGCGAAATACCTTCAGCCTTATGATGAGCAGCTCATATGAAAATAAATTTGATTTTCAAGGTTTTTCTTTCAGTTACGTAACATCAACTAAAACTAAACGTAGAGTGGTACTGGTATTCCTATTTTCAGCAATCGGCGTATCGTGTAGGTGTGTGCATTACAAGTTTTCCACTGTGAAATCCGTGCTTCATTGAATTAAGTGGTCGCGTAGAGGCGTGTGCTGAATACTTTATACGGCTCTGTTGACTTGCTAAGAAGTTTAGCTTCGTTGCGCTGTGTGGATTTTTTTTAGATCGAGGCTTTTCGTTTTTACGTTCCTTGAATTAGTAAGTGCCTTCAGTTGAAAGCTAAATAAGATTATTAATCAGGCTAGTCTGGCTATTTTGTGAGTAGTGATGATTCTTCTAGCGAATAGTCTCTAAGATATGAATGTAAGTTACTGCGTAGTATAAAACAAAGTCGCTTTCTGCCGTCTGTACCTATGTATGATTAAATCTCAAAAAGCACGCAACGGATTTTGAATCAGTTTTTAATAGATAGAGTAAGTTAAGAGAAACTTACTCCATCTATTAAAAAAGTTTACTGGTGGTAGAGCTCCAATGACACAGCTCGCGGTCGTAGGCACCACCGCATTACCTAATATACTTGCCGCTAAATAGTAGTGTTCAGCACTATCGTGTTCCGGTCAGGTGTTAATGTACGGCCCTGTAATTTCCGGCACCTTAAGCCTCAGGAGTGGTAACGCATCTGAATTTTGACCTTGGTCCTTGTGTGGGTGTCTATAGGCTGCAGTCATCACTTCATATCAATGTGAACTGTATGCTTGCTTGCTACTTCTTCTTTTGTATAATAATGTCGTCATAAATAAACACGTCTTTTTGCGCTTACATTGCAAACGTTGCTTGAACCTTACGAGATAGATCAAAATAATGTATTAAAGTATTGTACGACTTAAAAAGGTCTTCAAAAAATCTCTTAGGGATAACCCACAATAACTATATTTAATCCATTACTTTTTACAAAAAAAAAACAATGGCTTATTTACGAAGCGATGTTAGTTGAGTTGAATAACAGGGAGACCGAGCAAAGGGTTTATGCAGGCTGATTTCTTTATTAGCTCATCAAAAATCGCACCATTCAGACGAATCTTAACAAACGACTAAAATATAAATAAAATCCGATTTATAATATAAATAAAATCCAAGTAAATGTATTTTAGTGGCGATGGAGGCATTGGTGGCGTTGGTGACGTCGGTGGTGTTGTTGGTAGTTTTGGAAGCGTTGGTGGCATTGGTGGTGGTTTTAGTGGCGTTTGTGTCCTTGGTGGCATCGGTGGCATAGGTGTTTGGTGATGGCGGTGGCGTTAATGGCGTTGGTGGCGATTGTAGTGGTGGCGGTGGTGGAGATGGGAGTCGGGACAGTGGTGGTCCCGACGCCCAGCGACCCGACGTCGAGCATCTCGATGCCCAGCGTTCCGAAGTCGATCGTACTGACGCCCAGCATCCCGACGTCGAGCGTCCCGACGCCCAACGTCCCGACGTCCAACGTCCCGACGCCCAACGTCCCAACGCCCGACGTCAGGACTCCCCACGTCCCGACGCCCAACGTTCCGATCCCTGGCGTCCCGACGCCCGGCGTCCCAACACCCAGCATCCCGACGTCCAGCGTCCTGACGTCGAGCGTCTCGACCCCCAGCGTCCCGACGTCGAGCGTCTCGACGCCGGACGTCACAACTGCCAACGTCTCTGGCGTACCGACGCCCAGCGTCCCGACGCCCTGTGTCCCGACGCCTAGCGTCCCGAAGCCCAGCGTCCCGACGCCCAGTGTCCCGACGCCCAACGTCCCGACACCCCGCGTCCCGACAATCAGCGTCCCGACGCCAAGCGTCCCGACGCCCAGCGTCCCGACGCCTGGCGCCAGGCGACCGGCGTCCCAACGCCCGGCGACCTGCGTCTCGAAGACCAGCGTTCCGGACGCGCGTCTTGACACCCAGCGACCCGACGGCCAGCGACCCGACGCCCAGCGTCCCGACGCCCAACGTCCCGACGTCCAAGGTCCCGACGCCCAGCGTCCCGACGCCCAGCGTCCCGACGCCCAGCGACCCGACGCCCAGCTCCCCGACGTCGAGCGTCTCGATTCCCAGCGTCCCGACGCCCAGCGTCCCAATGCCCAGCGACCCGACGCCCGGCGACCCGACGCCCGGCGACCCGACGCCCAACGTCCCAACGCCCAGCGTCCCGATGCCCAGCATCACGACGTCGAGCGTCTCGAAGACCAGCGTTCCGGGCGCGCGTCCTAACGCCCAGCGACCCGACGGCCAGCGACCCGACCTCCAGCGTCCCGACGCCCAACGTCCCGACGCCCCGCATCCCGACGCCCAACGTCCTGACGCCCAGCGACCCGACGCCCGGCATCCCGACCCCCAGCTCCCCGACGTCGAGCGCCTTGATTCCCAGCGTCCCGACGCCCAGCGTCCCGACGTCGAGCGTCTCGACGCCCAGCGTCCCGACGTCGAGCGTCCTGACGCCCATCGTCCCAACGCCCGACGTCACGACACCCAACGCCCCGACGCCCTACGTCCCGATGCCTGGCGTACCGACGCCCAGCATCCCGACGCCCGGCGACCCGACGCCCGGCGTCCCGATGCCCGACGTCCCAACGCCCGGCGTCAGGATGCCCAACGTCCCGACGCCTGGTTTCTCGACGCCCAGCGTCCCGAACATCCCGCCGCCCAGCGTCCCGACGGCCAGCGTTACGACGTCGAGTTTCCTGATGCCCAGCGTCCCGACGTCGAGCGTCCCGACGCTCATCGTCCCTACGTCGAGCGTCCCGACGCCCAGCGTCCCGACGTCGAGCGTCTCGACGACCAGTGTCCTGACGCCCAGCGTCCCGACGTCAAGCGTCGCGACGCCCAACGTCCCGACCCAATGGCAAATAAATATTGCGGCCCAAATAATTCTGAATAACCAGACCACATAGAGATGCACTTCATGGTACTAACAGTTATAACTTACACAAAGATTTCTAGTTTGAGTTGCAGGAGAACAACAATCCAGAAACATATTTCATTTCTATTTATGAGTTTCAGTGTGGTTCCCAAGCGAGCATTCCGCAGAAACAGCGTGTATAGAGAACACCGATGACAAAGACAAACACAACGTTAGAAGCTCTTTGACAGAAACTAAAAAGCTAAAATGCAGTATAATTAAAACGCTGTGTAATGAAAGCGATCGCGAGAACTATATAAACAGAGCAACAGTTTGCGAACTGTTGCGCCACGTTTCAGTTTTCAACTCCGTGTCATCCCTTGGACAGAGTATTATTAAAACAAGCGAGTGGGAACGCAAACAATGCCTGTATTAGTCGTTTGGTGTTACCATTGGTATATGACGTGAGAGAACTCGAAGAGACAACGTCGGAATTTATACCTAGAGGACCGTATTCGACATGTTTCTCTGAATAATAATTCCCTTATTCATAAAGGTATTTTAGCTAAAGTGTTGCTAATCTCTCCTTTGTCTTTTTCTATCCTGCAGATTTGACAATGCAACTAACAAAGACAAAGCATTCTATAGCTAAAACGTATATAATGTACGTTTATGAATAAAGGAGTAAGATTTTATAAATGAATAATAACAAACTAATGTTTTCTGGAAACTGTCTATATGTATATGTCCCTTTAACTGTTATATATGTCCATTGAGGATTTTCTAAATAAAATTACAAATTCATTCAGGTATTATCCCATTGTCTCTTCGAGTAATAAGTACATTACCTATAATATAAATAAATCACCTATAATATAACATTACCAATAATATAAATAAAACATAGGTAAAATGAGAAATTCATTTAAAAAAAAACAATTCAGTATTATAACGTTAGTTCCCCATTACCTACCTAAAAATACTTCTCCAGGGTTTAGTTCCTAGCCCAATTTTTTTTTATGTGACATAAGTGGTAAACTAACATGCAGTTCACATGAATATTAGGTGGTGACTGCAGCTACAGAAAAACCAAAGGCAACATGCGGGTGAGTTGCCACCCCTAAGACCTTAGTTCTTATGGCTCTGTGATAATTATTAGGGAGCCATACATTACCTCGTAACCAGCTCACGATAGTGCTGAACTCTACCATTTGGCGGAAGATAGATTTAGTAATGCAGTGGTGCCTAAGTTCTACACTGGAACACTAGGATCTGTGTAATAATAAAATTGTTAAAAGTAACCAGATTATCAAAGTAAATGCAAAATAAAATATTTTAGATTAAAATACGAATGTTACGTACACAGAATAACTGCTCTTGGGGACTAACTTGAGCTATCATTATTTCTTTATTTATTCATTATTTCCTGCAATATAAATTGAGGACCCTCCAAACTAAGTACTCGTATGCAAGACGCTAGAACTAAGAAATGTTTTAAGCAAATTTTTAAAGGAAAATTTAAGTTTAAAGCCACAAACATTGAACTGCATTGCGTGATCCATTTGTTTTTTCTTGTTTTTAAATTAAATGGTTCCTCATAAAACCAGTGTTTTGGTTTATGTTTCTTGGTATATTTGGATATTCTTAGACAAAAGCGACTCAAGTATCGCCATCTACGCCCTTCAGGAGACAAGGTTGCCGGAACGGTCTGTAACGAAAAGAATCTGCTTGCGTGTAAGCTTTCGGATAGGTTTGCTGAACTCCTATATGGTGTGTCTGAGCGCCTTATGGTCTTACAGCATATAGAAAGTCGTCACTTTGATTGCCGCTTACGTCCCCACATTTACTTTTTCTGTGGAAGCGAAGGATCCGATTTATCTTCAACTGACTGATACAGGAAGCAACATCTGTTCTGACGATTGTATTATATAACTGGGCGCCTTCAATGCAAGGGTTGGTCTAGATTCATCAGTTTGGTCTGCTTTGGTATCCATGGTATTGGCAAACTAAAACGGTCAACACTTGCTGGCATTTTGTGCCAATAACCAGCTGTGTGTAAAGAAAGTGACAGAAAGAAAGGAAAACGAAATGATCAAACCTAACTGAAGTACTGTTTGCGTTTCTCTCAGAGCTCTGATTGTAGTTACGCGCGTTCATTCATCAAAACAATCTGGAATGCAGGGTATTGACGTCCAACAAATCTAGGATTATGGAAATCATTTTTACCTGACAATAAGCAGGCATTTTCTAACAACGCTTCAATTTCACGCAATCCAGTGTTATAGTTTAAATGAAAATCCACAGGTGAACCACACTGTGAGGCCGGTAGCGTGCGGCTTAATCAATCAAGTGCTGTCCAAACTCCGAATACAATTATGAACTTAGTCCGTGTCGCCGTTGTACCATCATGCTCTGACCGAAGTGATTAATTAGTTGTGTAGTGGAAAATTTTGGTGGTGTGTTAACTGCAAAGTTAACGTTCACGTTTACGTACTCTGTATATATTTATTCGGGCGTATTACGAAAACATTTTGATAATAAAAAAGTAAATAAAAGAGTATTATTTCTTATCTGCTGTCATATTTTTATGTCATGAAAATAAAAATCAAGAATGAGTTCACATTAATAGTAAATGAATACTGTAGAATATATTTAAATACAGTTCTTATTGTAGATGTATTATTACGCTTAAGTTTTTTTGTTTCTTTGTCAGAAATAAGGAATACAATTAATAAGCGGCAGAAATATTAGCCATACCTGCGCTTGTCTATGGAATTGTGGTAAAACTCGGTGAAATTTGCTAGCTTTGCTTCAATTTCACGCAATCCAATGTACACTAGTATCATTGAAACTCCACAGGTGAACCACAACCTGAGGCCAGTAGCGTGCGGCTTAATCAATCAAGTGCTGTCCAAACTCCGAATACAATTATGAACTTAGCCCGTGTCGCCGTTGTACCGTCGTGTTGTGACCGAAGTGATTAATTAGTTGTGTAGTGTTAAATTTCGGTAAACCAATGAGGTTGGCAACAGGGTGCGAACACGTGGTCACACGTGGTCTGCCGCGGTGGTCATGCGGCGGTTGCCCGTGGGTGGCTCGTCGCACGTGGCACTTCTTCAGGACGTTTTGGGAGTTCAGCAGCACGCTGATCTCCAACCGCCGAAGAAAGGAGAATAAGTGTAGACTGAAGAACGTGGCTGAAGTAGAAGGCTGAAGAAGAACGGCTGAAGAAGAACCCCAGGCGGGGTTCTTCAAGATATTTTAGTTAGATTTAATTACAACTACACGCGGCTATTGCACGGTAGAGTACCACGACTGTAGACGTCGTGTACCGTGCTCGAAGTACAGTGGCCGGTGTCAGGAAGAGAAAGTGGCAAAGGGTTTTTTTTTTTTTTTTTAGGTCGGGCTTTATGTAGGCGGCCTGTCTCGAGACGGCACTAGTCTACTTCACCGGGCAATCGGCGAGCGCAGAAGGCGCTCCAGCCTAGCAAAAAAGTTAGCGCAACTGCCTAAGGGTGACCCATGGGGGTCCGTGCCTCGGCTTAGGGCGTTGCGGAGGGACATATGAGACATATGCGATTATGGGCGGTGCAACTTTCGCTCTACTCCATTCGGTTGGTGATAACCGGAATGTCATCGGCCTCGCGGGGCCGGGGATAAGGTCGGGATGGATCAGGGGCGGGCGCGGCGCGAAACGCGTCGGCGCGTTGTATTGGCGATTTGTGGAGTGTGATTCTGTAGGTGATTTTGCATAGCGGCGATGGCCAACGTGGTCTCATCGTCCGGATCTTTTAAGACGTGCCTTGGACGTCTCCTTTTGGCACGATCAAAAGGAGTGTAAATGGCGGCCGCTCGGATTAGCGGATTCGGGTGGTGACTCGCCCGGTCGAAATAGCGAGCAGAAGCTCGCTTCATAAACTGCCGGATGGTAGGCAGGTTAGCATCAATGTGCAAGTTTTTATTACGTACGTACCAAGGCGCGCCTACGGCTCTACGTAAGAATCGGTTTTGCAAAGTTTGAAGCTTGCGTAATGTTGTGTTTTTCGCGTGGGCGAATACCGGAGACGCGTAACATAGTATGGGCCTTATGCAGGACGTATAGGCACGGAGTTTGTTCCGGGCCGATAGTTTGCTCTTTTTATTTAATAAACAATGTAGTTGGGACAACACGAATGCAGCCTTAGCGCGCGCTGCTTTTACATGTGCAGCGAAGGTCAGATGCCGATCAAGCGTCACTCCTAAGTATTTGATTTTGTCCATCCAGGGGATGGGCTCGTCAAACATTCGGACTGGGGCTATGTTAGGTCTGGGAGCGCGGTCCCGTATAAAGAGGATGGCAGCGCTCTTGCTAGGATTTACCTCTATACGCCAGCGGCGGAACCAAGACTCAAGGTCTTTGGCCGCCGCTTGCAAGGTTTTCCTTATGATCTCTGGCTTTCTGCCAGAGACGTATATAGCAGTGTCGTCAGCGTACATTGCCACCTGAACGCCATGGCGGACAGGGATATCGCTAGTGTATAGCGTGAATAGGAGGGGGGAGAGTACGGATCCTTGGAGGACACCGGCTGTTATGGTGTGACGGTTCGAAAGGGTACCCTCGACTCGATATCGAAAGCCTCTGTCCGACAGAAAATCGCGAATGATGTGCACGATTTGGGTGGGCACTCCGAGAGTGTACAGCTTATATAATAAGCCGTTGTGCCACACGCGGTCGAACGCTTTAGCGATATCGAAGAAGAGGGCTCCCGTCATAATCTTTCTCTCGAATTTACTGAGTATATGCTCAGTGATTCGATGTACTTGATGGACACAGGAGTGGCAAGCACGGAACCCGAACTGTTCGTCCGGGATCAAGTGCCGCACTCGGGTGAAATCTAAGAGTCGAGCGTACACGACGCGCTCGTAAAGTTTACTGAGAGAACTGAGCAGACTTATCAGCCTGTATGACGAGGCCTGGTTGCTCGGCTTACCGGGGAGGCGGAGGGCTCGTTGGCGGCCTTTATATACTCTAAGCTAACAATGGAATGGTGGTATGATCGATTGCATTGTTAACCAATCGACCACTTACAAAACTACACGTAATGGTCACCCATATAATAAAGATACTAAAACTATAGCAGATAATGTCAGTGTGATTCGTTCGAAATAAAAGTACCTATCAGAAGTATAAATATGTGTAGTTTATTTAATTATATATTTATACCTATAATTAATAACCTAATTTTATATGTTTACAGATAACATTTACTTAATTAATTATTTAAAACTCAAAGTTAATAGAAATATTGACGGAACGTGATTTAGTATCACTGTCCGTTCATAGATGGCGGTACCAGTAGCGCTGGACCGCTACACCACAATGCATACGTTCAAGTGAACATAGTGCTTTGCGTAGTTACATTTGCGAAAGAAGGTAGGTACTATGAATAAGTACGTTTTGTTATGATTTTATTTTTTATTTAATTTATTTTATTCTATAATATTGCCATATTTATGTACTAAAATTTGAAATAACGAAATACATTTATTATTGAAAGTTAATGTAAGCTGTAAATTAAAGAGAAAATACACACTTCATCATAGATGTTTAATTACTTTTTATAACATCGTAAGAAATAGAAGCAAAAGATTGCTTCTATTTCAGAAATAACGACGTCTTGTATTGCCATCTTACGAGAACATGGTAGAATTTAATGTAAACATTAAGCGGCGGGTATTACCTGATGAAACATGCACTTATGTATGGAATTGTGGAAGGACTCGCTGAAATTTACTAGCTTCAGTAAGCAATCCAATGTAATAGAATCATTGAAACGTCACAGGTGAACTACACCGTGAGATCGGTAACGTGAGGCTTAATCAATCAAGTGCTGTCCAAATCCCGAATACAATTATGAACTTAGCCCGTGTCGCCATTGTACCATCATGCTCTGACTGAAGTGATTAATTAGTTGTGTAGTGGAAAATTTCGCAACCCTAACCCGCAAAGAAAAATTTGACTTCAGGCGAGACTCGAACTCGCGACCTACTGGGAATCTAGTCCAGCCGCTCTTCCAATTGAGCTACTGAAGCCCTGCCCGATTTGTCAAATCTTTCCTTCACATCTATTGCATTGCTTTATGGTAGCAGCAGCGCCATCTATTACCAACTATGCTAGTTAGGCAACCGATATAATAGACTTTTCAGTTTATTGAATATCGTAAAGAAGTCGCTTTTACCCTTAATAATTGTTTTATATTATTTTTCTTTCTATTTTTCTTTAAAAATAAAATATATTTCACAAGCATCTGTTAATGCGAAATAATATAAAACACCTAACCCGCAAAGTTTACGTTAACTTATGCGTACCTGTTTTTACCCCACTGCGGAACGCGGAAGAGGGTAATATGTTCATCAGTCAATAATTATATGTTTGTTTGTTTTTTTTTATTAATAATAATAATGGGGGCAGAGCAGCTTGTGGCGAGCTGTTGTATTGACACCACCCCCTACCATCATCTCGAGTTCCTCCGAGAGAACTGGGTTCCGCCTCGTCCGCCACAGAGAGGTACGGCCGGACGGAGCATCAGGTCACTCACCTCTGGCTTGCCTTCATTGGCCGGTCAGAGTGGGGCGCTAGAGGTATGGCATTTGCAGAAATTTAGATAATAGGCGGCTATTGTCTAAATTTCTGCAAGAGCCATACACTCGGGGGTGGAAGTGTCTAAAGGCATAATAGCGGGGAAGCCCGGTCCGAGCTCGAGATTACTCGCTCGTGATGGTGAAACCGGGGCCAAACCTCTCGGCACCCCCAGCCTCTCTCAACTCAACAGTTTTGCCCCCCGTCGACCATCGGGTTGGCTGTTTGGGGGGCCCACCAAGGAGAGGCGAGTCACCACCTGCCTAAAGTAGGATTCGATCATGTGAGATGTTGAATATAGGCAAGTGCCGGATCTCACTCCATAGGCCCAGCCAGCTAGTCCCCTCAGTTCACCCACATAGCCCAAAGTTTGGCGAATCACTTATCATTACAATAGTCCCATTATATTCTGTGGGGTCTGTCTCTGTCTGTATTAACTATTGATATAACCCATTACAAAGTAGATCAAAATTCTCGAAAGGGCCTCTACGTGTTGGACCCCCCATGTCCCTGCGCAAGCCTGACAAAGGTCCGGGGTTCAAATTGGACCCTGTGCTGACGAGAGACATAATAATAGAATAATTAGATTAAATAAAAAGTATCATTGTGAATGGCAAAACATATCAGCCCGTGGTAAAACGGTTGCACAAAACAAAGTAGAGATTATCACAGACGTTCTTTATAGAATTCAGACTTAAATTCACTGCTTAATTCGCCTAAATTGACCCAGTTGAGATAAAATTTCGTCTTTTAGGCGATCACTGGCTAATTCTAATTGTAGAACATCAATTCCATTAAGACTCTTTAAAAGCCAATTTATCTTAGCATATTATTTAAAATTATGTAAATATTATTTTTTTCTCTTAAAACAGATTGTCGAATATTGCTTTTTTAACAAACACGCTGATTTATGAAGATTCTTTTAAACTTAAACCATTAATTTATGAGATACGATCAGTTGATAATGTCAGCGTTGAAATATTAATGGCGGGAGACGATCAAATGAATCGCGTTCACGGCGATAGACGAGATGCGTGATTTTAAAACGAATAAAATAAATTATTCGGTGTCTGTCAAAATAACCATTTAGGATAAATTTTACACATTCTTTTCAATAACACTGCGTAGTTGTAGCGATACATTTGAGAAAACTAAGGGAAGAGCTAACAAATTCAGGACAAATGTATGCATTATTTTTATTTATTAAGAAATTCTACATGCTGTGTCTTATTAAACCCAGTCAGTCAAAGCAATGATAGTGTCTTTAAGAGTTTTTAATAGAAATAAAACAGTGTCATCATTATCTAAGCCAAACATTTTTGTAACAGAAACATTCTTTACAATCTGTAACTTTAAGGTTCTAATCTAATCCATAGATTTATTTCTGACACGGCCCACATCAGAGCGTATAAATCCCAAATTGCAAGAGAATTAGATACAAAGAACCACGATGATTAAACAAAATACAATAAAATCGAGCAAGCAAAACGTAACTTTACTGTTATGTGCATAAAACCTATAAAAGCGTACAGGAATACCATTGTGGCTGTTGCTTTGTCGCACACCCTACCATCAAAGCGGACTCACTTTACAATCCAAGTGCAGGTATTTATTAAGCCAAACCGAACTATTTACGATTTGAACAGACAACTATTACTCACGCACAGGAAAACGCTATCCTATACGATTTCATTACAATAAATCTCTTTGTGAGTTATAAAGTTTGCGAACGAGACTAAACTAAGGAGATAATGTACTTCGGTCAGGCCATCTTTTAAGTTTCCGCTAATTTGTCAATTGAAAATCAACTGTATTTTATGTAGCCATAAAGCTCAGATCAGATTGGGTAGCATCAAATCTCAAGGATAAAGCGTTTGATAAGTACAGACTGATAGGTCCTTCGGTAATTGACTCATTATTTTGAAGGAATGATAAGCTTAAAATATCGTGATCTCTTCAAGGTTAGCTGAAGCAACCTTGAGCGCTTTCACTTTTTGCCAGTATAATATTTTGGATTGAAGTACTTTTGTCTGTAAGTTAAACAGAAACCCCCTTATTCATAAACATAGAGTAACACCGGAGGGGAGTAGCCATATGCAGGCTTTCCCTTCTGTCAAAGTACAAGCCCAAATAGGCCTTTAACTGTCGCCTAGATGTTTAAATGTGTGCGTGAAATTGTTACTGTATTTTGTTAAAGTCAACTTGCAAGTTTCGTAGTAATAGACGATTTTTGTAGTGTGCGTGTGTGTCGCACGCATTTTCCCCCGTAGAAAATCACAGACTGTTTTGTATCGGCAACAAACGCTATGGCTACTCCCCTCCATTCCGCCGCGGCCGGTGGCCCGTGTTGCTCTAGTTCATAAACGTTCATTAGATACGTTTTAGCTATAGAATCCTTTGTCTTTGTCAGTTGCATTGTTAAATGTGCAGGATAGAAAAAGACAAAGGAGAGATTAACAACACTTTAGCTAAAATACGTTTATGAATAAGGGGGTCATACTTTTGTGAGCATAGTCAGAGTTCCTAATGTACATGTTTCCATGATTTGGTAGTTTTTTAAAAGTAGATAATACTTTTTTACTAGTGATAGAGCTCCAATGACGCAGCTCGCGGGCGTAGGGCACCACCGCATTACCTAATATACTTGCCGCTAAATGGTAGTGTTCAGCATTATCGTGTTCCGGTCAGGTGGTACGGCCCTGTTATTTTCTGTTTTTTTCACAAAGGCACAACACAAGAGTGGTAACGCATCTGCATGTTGACCTTGGTCTTTGTGTGGGTGTCTACAGGCTGCAGTCATCCCTTAACATCAATGAACTGCATGCTTGTTTGCCACTTCCATAACATTAAAAAAAACTTTGTTAAGTTAGTTCTTTTAAAACCTCACTATCTCTTACATCACATACTCCCAGTAGCTACTTAGACATTTACTAGTACTTCTGACTTTCGACCTATCCGTCTTTAAATGGTAATATAACCAGTGTTGGCTGAAATAGATGGCAATCGGATGTAGATCATTAATCTTACACGGAGACAAAACAGCTCCATTCTCAGGATACAATTCACATGGATGTTATGTGACAATTGTAGCTTACAGACATAATAGATAATAAATAAATAAATAAAATCTTTATTCGATAGATCAAATATGTTATACAATTAAGCTGTGGCAAGCGCTTCCTTTTAAGTTTACAATACCTGTGTTAGGAGACCCTGCTCTTCCTTGTTAGTCATTACCTGACTAATGATCTACGACATATTTAATAATTGAAAATTAAATTAAACATCAGTAAAAGCAATAAAATTAACATAGTGTGTGTGTGTGTGTGTGTGTGTGTGTGTGTGTGTGTGTGTGTGTGTGTGTGTGTGTGAGTGAGTGAGTGTGTGTGTAAGTTAGAGTGTATGTATATGTTCTGTGTTTGTGAGTGCAAATTAATTTTTGATGATAAATTCTGTTTCATCATAGCTTTTTTAATTGTCTTTAGCCAATTAGACATATTCACAAAAAAACAGATGTCAAGATGCGTTGCCACCCCTGTGATATAAGATATTTCGCCCCAAGATCCGACATTTTAGCGATACTACCAGTTAAACATTAGGCACTTAGGGCGAGATTCACAGACAGTACTACGACTTTACTTTCGAGCAAAGTTTAACTGGTGGTAGAGCTTCAGTGACGGAGCTCGCGGGCGTAGGCACCACCGCATTACCTAATATACTTGCCGCGAAATGGTAGTGTTCAGCACTATCGTGTTCCGGTCAGGTGGTAATGCACGGCCCTGTAATTTCCGGCACAGAGGCATAACACCTTGGGCCTCAGGAGTGGTAACGCATACGCATTTTGACCTTTGTCTTTGTGTGGGTGTCTATAGGCTGCAGTCACCACTTAACATCAATGTGAACTGCACGCTTGTTGAAGTGGTAAACAAGCGTGCAGTTTTATTAGTTATTACATAAAAAAAAAGTACGCTTCGAACTGTCAGAACCCATACATTTTTGACAGTTTTAAGCATATTTAGCTCAAAGTAAAGTCGTAGTGCGGTCTGTAAATCTCGCACTTATTATTTATTCACTCCATTCTTAGTGTTTCAAGGATTGAATATCTAATTGACGCAGTGCTTAATTGCTCTCAAAATACTTCATATCCACATGCTCCCCTGTCAAGCATATTTCTGTATCCCTTTTGAAAGGTCAGGTAGATATTTACTACGGTTGAAATATGCCTCGTAGACAATTCTGTACTTTGGCTATGTATTTATGAAATCATAAAAACGGTTTTACGATCAACAATACGAACGTAAAATTATAATGGTTGCGTATCGGAGTCAACGTAAATCGTAAATCTCAGTTTTCTTACAATAAATTATATGATTTGTCTTGGAACAGAAAAATTGTGCTTACTGGTTTTTTACAAAAAGCTTCCCGCTTATATAAATAACAAAATGTCAATTATCTGGATAAATGGATATGGCTCTTTTTACTGACAATATGCTAAAAATGTTTTAAATCACTTTATTTAATTTTATAAAACAGTAAGTTTGACTGCCTCGGTAGCCTAGTGGTAGCAGGCCACTACTACTACGCTGAGGTCCTGGGTTCGATTCCCGGGTAGGGGGTTATCAGAGATAATGGTGAAAAAGCCTTTATCTCTGGTTCTATTGGGATTTTTCCATTTTCTGGAAATTTCCCAGTACCTCAAAGTTTGGTAATGTGCCCGGAGATGTCAACAGGCTCGCCACCTGTTACATGGGCCAAAACGTAACCGGCGAATCGTGGGTGTTTGCATGTATGCTTGAATGCATGCATTTACCTCTGCCTACCCCTTCGGGGATTACAGGCGTGAAGTTACGTTACGTATAAAACAGTAAGTAAGTGGGAAAAGGTGCATATAAAATTGAAAAATTGAGTAAATCAGGTATAAGCTGTTAATAAAAAAAAATTACAAAACATTTTTCGTATATAACAGACATTTTAAGTGTCTACTAATGAGAGATTGCGCCACGATTTTAAAGTAGGTAAGACAATAAAATAAGCATGAAAATAAAGTGCTGAGACCTGTATTTCTTAATATTTTTTAAATATTGTTGCGAAGTGTATTTATACTGTCTTAAGGCTTTTTGTTTCCATTCAAACAAATTATTAAGCGTGAAATGAACAACACAACAATAAATTCTTTATTGAAATGGAAATCAGCAATTTTCAAAAGTCTAATAAAAAGGCATTTCGCAATACAATTCTTTTGTTTCCCTCAACAAAAGCTAAACCCGCCCGCAAATCAACATCCACTTTCAATAAAAGTACCAGGGTCCCATAAAGCAAAAGCAGATGTCCGTTCGCATTAGCCGCAATCATGTCAAAAGTGATCTATGGATACGTGACGTCAACAATACATACAATGTATTATTGTTCACCCACGCGTCCGTAATAAGTATTAATAGCGTAATTCGTCGGAATATATGTGTAACACGTTTTACGAATAAAGGTAGGATAACGTTCGCAGTATTGATTGCTATTGGGTTTTTAAGGTGAATTTAAAAAGATGTTCTACACGAGCCACGCTATTGATATTCTCTTAAAAGTTTCGAATAAATTAAGTTTGGGATCGAGGCAAAATATCTTGGATATCAGGACTGGCAACGCATCTGCATCATCGCCACAAACAGACATTAATTCAACAATGTTCGAATAATTAAAGCATGACATATTTTCATTATTATAGTACTCGCAATTATTCGCAAAAAGATATTAAAATGATCGTAGCGACATTTAGTGCTTTTCGTTATGGGAAAGAGCATTCGACCATTGAAGAGCGACTGTCCAATTGTGAAATGTTTACGACCACTGGAAGCAGTTTGTGGTGACAAATACTGCCGTTTTACATAAAACAAAGTCAAAATGTGACTTTGTAACAACGATGCAACATTTGTATTGCCGGACGTCGATGGACTGTGCTTTTGTGACGAGTATAAAGGAATTGTGTAGTTTATAGCAAGATGTGCTACTTATATGCAATAAGACATTAAAAATTATGGTTCACATGTGGATAGTCATGATAAAAATTTACCATATTCTAGTACCATTTGCAATAAACTGCTGTATTTTATTTATATAATTAATGTGCACTGTAAGCTTGTTAATGACGTCCAAAGTTTATAGAAGTTTTTCGATCCATATCTGTATTCTACATGAGCTAAGCTATTGATATTCTTGTAAAAATCCGTATACGTTAAAAAATCTTGGAACTCAGTACTGGTAACGCACCTGTATCAAAGGATGATTGGTTTACATAAATATGAAGGATAATAAGGTACAATATTCGCTTATGTGAATTAGATCCCTGTTTTGCTCTTTCATAACTTAACAAGAAGTGCAACATCGGTTTTATGGTTGATTATTAAAAAATCATTATGATAAGTACTTTACAACAGAGTAATTGGATTATAAATAACAGATACGACAGTAACAGATATTAATGCAATAATATTCACATAATTAAATTGTAACACATTTCCACTTTATATTCCTCATATTAATTTGCTGAAAAATATAAAAACGATCGTAGCGACAATAAGTGCTTTTTGTTATGGGAAAGATCATTCAACCATTGAAGAATGACTGTCCAATTGTGAAATGTTTACGACCACTGAAAGCAGTTTGCGGTGACAAATACTGCCGTTTTACATAAAACAAAGTCAAAATGTGACTTTGTAACAACGATGCAACATTTGTATTGCCGGACGTCGATGGACTGTGCTTTTGCGACGAGTATAAAGGAATTGTGTAGTTTATAGTAAGATGTGCTACTTTTAAGCAATAAGACACTAAAAATTGTGGTTCACATGTGGATAATAATGATCAAAATTTACTATATTCTAGTAACAATTGCAGTAAGCTGCTGTATTTTCTTTATATAATTCATGTGAACTGTAAGCTAGTTAATCATTCCCATAATTCAAAGAGATTTTTCAATAATCTACATTCTTCATGAGCTAAGCTATTGATATTCTTGTAAAAATCCGGTTACACATTTAAAAAATTTTGGAACTCAGTACTGGTAACGCACTTGTATCAGAGGATAACGATTGGTTTACATAAATATGAAGGATAATAAGGTGCAGTGTTTGCTTACCACCAATGTGAATGAGGTGGCTGTTTTGCTCTATCATGACTTAAAAAGGAGTGCAATATCGGTTTTATTAATGACGATTAAAAATTAATTATAATACGTACTCCACAGAGTAATTGGATTATAAATAACAGATACGGCAGTATCACATATTAATGCAACAATATTCACATAATTAAATTGTAACACATTTCCACTTTATATTCCTCATATTAATTCGCTGAAAGATATAAAAACGATCGTAGCGACATTTAGTGCTTTTTGTTATGGGAAAGAGCATTCGACCATTGAAGAGCGACTGTCCAATTGTGAAATGTTTACGACCACTGGAAGCAGTTTGCGGTGACAAATACTGCCGTTTTACATAAAACAAAGTCAAAATGTGACTTTGTAACAATGATGCAACATTTGTATTGCCGGACGTCGATGGACTGTGCTTTTGTGACGAGTATAAAGGAATTGTGTAGTTTAAAGGAAGATGTGCTACTTTTAAGCAATAAGACACTAAAAATTGCGGTTCACATTTGGATAATCATCATCAATTTTTACCATATTCTAGTAATCTGCAGTAAACTGCTGTATTTTCTTATTAATAATGTGAGCTGTAGCTAAATACTATGCTTGTATATTGATTTATATTAATTTATATTTTATGTTCAGTGAAACACAATATAAGAATAAGTCTAATTTAATGTTCTGTTCTGTTACGTAAAAATACACCAATCGTGGGTGTTTGAAATGCATGCATTTACCTCTGCCTGCCCCTTCGGGGATTACAGGCGTGAAGTTCCTTTTTTATGTTTTATCAAGGACTTCTTCGGACGGACGTTCCGCTTGACCACATGGCACTTTAAGCAGTAAAAATAAAAGCTTTGTTTGATTGATTTTGGATAAGCGGAGAGTTCCGTGATTGCACACTGTTATTTACCAAAAAAATCTATTTTATAAGGCTTGGTTCACACGAGCTACGATGGAATTGAAAACGATTACTTTCACATCTTATCCATATAATAATGGCAACCCATTATACGTCTCACTGCTGGGCACGAGATTCTCCCCTTTTTGGGGGGAGGCCTAAATGGAGTGAGACAAAATATTTATTCATTAAAAACTGGGAGTAAGACGTTGAGTCCGGTGACCCGTCTGCGCCGAGCCTAAATAGATCTTGGAAAGGATCGACAATTGCAAAAAAAAGGATGGCTGAATAATATTCAGAAGGACACTGCTGTCTGTCCGTCTTGTTTATATCCATTAGTCGCTATGAGACATCTATATAAAAATGAGATATAATTGAAATTCTGCGTAATTATAAAATTATTGATGTTCAATATTATTGGGTTTCAAGTAGAAGTAATAGTGACAATTGATCGTATTCTTAAATTTCCTTCAAGAGACCTGACGTGTTTTTTATTTCTTTTTTTTTCATTACTGTGTTTATAGTTATGAAAAAAAAATAAGAAAAAAAAATGCTATCACGCTATGATCGAAAAAACCAACCAACCAAGTATCTTGTTTGAAAAGGCAAAAGTGCACATAGCCCTAAATTTTGTGAATGAAAAATTTATCAGGAACTATACAACTAAGCAACGCGAAGGGGAATCCACATGCCAAATGTATTTACAATTTTCATGCGTCTTCATTAAGTACTTATCCGTATCATGTACAAGTCCCAATTTCTTTTCGCTGTATCTCAGAGATCACGCATATTTTATTCGATTCTTAAAAAATACCTCACACGAAGCGATTTACGTCAAAGTCCCTATAAATTACCCGGACCGGGGATGGCTCAAATGAATTCGCCATTCAATCTCACGCTACATTCTCTTTTAATCTCTTTAAACGACGACAAATTTACTGCTACAGATTTTCATTTAATGCTCCCGAATACTTCGCTCTTTCTTTTTTTAATACTCAAAGCGCTGACACATTTGTTTCGTCTGTTAAGGCGCTTTTTTATTTGTCAATAAAGCGAAAAGGTTCAGCGCATCTGTTTTCGGATAGTAAATTCTGCGAAATGAATTCTGTCTTTCATAAAGTTTCTCAAATTAATATGATGAAACAGATTTGATGAAAGATTTTTTTTTCCAGGAATTAGTTACTTTTCATAACAAAAATATTCCAATGAAGAATAAATCATCCATTATTCTTCACGTTAACCAATTATGGTTAAACGGTCAAATGCATAATTAATACTTAGATTATCAGGAAACAATTGATGTTTTTTTTTTCACAATAGTGAAAAACTTTATTTGCCTTCATTGGCTTAAAATATTATCATCATTACAGCCAAAATACGTCCACTGCTGGACCAAACCTACACATAAGGAGGATATGCCATAATTGCCACGCTTGGCATGTGGATTGGCGATCGCAGTGGCGGTTTTATTGCAAGAGGCTACTGCCCATCTTGCGTTATTGCACTTACTACCTAAATTAATTGTATGGTTTAAATCAAGCATTGGGTATGTATGATAAATATATTTCTGCTGCTGCTCTGCTTACATAACTTTACAAGTGTAGTTTCATATTCATTCTAAATGTTAATCACATGATGCTTAAATTACGCTTCGATTCCTTCTTAGCATTTTCAATATAATATCTTTCAACAATGTAAGTTCATCCGCTATGTTTGCTTTCTCACGGTAAGCGCTACTTGACACCGTCGCCTTACAGCTGGGCCATAAACAGTGTCGGTGTATCTATCGCTTTAGGCGATAATCCATTGTTCATAAGATATATACTTTTTCATATAATGCGACACCAAATACGAAGCTAGTATCACCAATGTACAATATAGGCGGAACAAAGTATAAAAAATTTGGTGACTTCAATTCCATTAGTAATCACAACCCAATGTAATCACAAAATTAAGGAAAAGAGCGTGCCTTAGATCCGGTTTGGCTATACGTGTGTTACACGGCCTGACATCCCTGATGGCCATGAGCTCTACAGCTCTCACGGTACGGGCGGCATTGCGCAACAACATCGTGTGGTATCGCCGTGTTCCTGGAAGACACCGTGATCACCGTGTCTGCTCCGTACTACGGTTGGCAACAGCACAAGACGACACTTACTTCAATCTCCGAACTAAGCGGTCGCTTCCGCTGCTGGATCTCCTACTCGCTTGTGTAGTAGCCGAGACCAGTTAGTAGGAACTACGTTAAAATTATAATAGTTTTCCATTGTAAGTTTTATTTTAATTAAATTCATGTAGTACAAGTTCCTTTTTAATTTTTTAAAAACCCTCTTCGACGGCCGACAACCATAATTCGTGTATAATGGCAGCCTAAGTGCCACATGTTTATCATCATTTGATTTATCTACTGTTTATATTTACTTCTCTATCTATTAAGGCTCCATAGTTATATCGGTCATAAATATTGAAATCAAATTGCTAAACTAGAATAAAATGAAAATATAACGAAGATTACGTAATGCAGAAGATGTTAGTAGATGTTACAGATTTTCGCAAAAACATTTTACCTGATTTTACATGATTTTATAAAGAATAAACACTAGGTAGTCACTCATAAAACAAATTTTATTAGGTTTTGTTTACGAATCCGTCAAATACTTGAATTTCCATAAGGGATCCATCATCAAAAAAGTTTGAGAACGTATGTGCCAGAGTAATATCCAATTATAGAATCATCACATACATTTTTGTATGAAATACTCTAACGGTCAAAATATCTATGTTAATACTACCTAATAGGCAGAATAAAAAAATAACCCTAGTGAGATTCACGTAAAAAACAAACAAATATAAATAATATAACTATTATCATAATTTTGAGACTACGTCCCTTAATCTAACGCTTAAGCGTTATGTCTATGGCCCACCTGTCTCTGGTAGTTGTGAGGGTATATTCACGGCTATGTTGTAATGAAGTCGTCATTAGCACCTCGCTGACCAGTTCAATTAAGGTCACTTCCATTTGAAAGGTCTGCCAAGTTCTGACATGAAATGTTATCAGTAATTACTATCAACGGACATTGTAGTGTTCTATGTGTAGGTAATGATCCCGATTCTGATAACTGTTGTATTGGCCAGTACGTGTCTATTAATTGCCTTCACCAATTTATTGTGTACAGTTTCTTTTGGTTTGTAATAAAATAGGCTTGGAAAAGTAGAAGCAATTTGTTTATGGTTGAGATTTTATTTTGAATTCAATGTGAGTCCATATCCACAAATCCAGATGTTTTTGTCGAGTACCACCAACACGGAAACATTTGCTTTCGTTTAACCAAAATTAATGGGTGTGGCTAATTTAATAAAATTTCAAATAAATAGAAAAATGCGTATTTATCCATCTAGAATGTATATGTACAAGGATAGGCAGAGATATATAAATACATATTATCACATACTAAGATACGTCCAGATTTGTTTTTTTTTTATTACGGCCTATTTTTTAATATTGAGTTGAATTTATAAATTCATTTACGAAGATTGGCAGGATACAATTACCATTATTCGAAAAAGTCTTTAACAAGTCACATTGCATTGGCAGCGTCAGTTGAATTGAACACGAACACTTGACTTGAACACTCTTCTCCTACTTTGAATCTTGATTTCAAGTCTGACTTAAACTGGAAATAATCATCCGAGCATGACTGTCTGGATAATTAATTCTTATTAATACTAGAACAGATGTTCTCGAAACAATCTAAAAGCATCCTAGTTTGATCTTGACACATCACTGCAATTCATCCTATCTGTTAAATACAGCACCTTGTTTCTTTTTTTGTATACGTCATGAAAGTGGCAAACAATCATACAGTTCACATTGATGTTAAGTGATGACTGCAGCCTATAGACACTTACACGAAGACCAGAGGTCAAAATGCATATGCGTTACCACTTCCGAGCCCTAAGGTGTACATTACCACCTGACCGGAACACGGTAGTGCTGAACACTACCATTTAGCGGCAAGTATATTAGGTAATGCGATGGTGCTTACGCCCGCGAGCTCTATCACTGGAGCTCTACCACCAATAAAAAAAATAAATAATTTCTCTCTCTGAAAATTTATTAAATACACCCATACAATAATATGATTGTCAAAAATCAATTGACTTGCATTTCCCACGTCTAATGTAAGCTACCCAAAACATGTCAAGCCAGTGTAATGGAACCCGTATACATTCGTTAGGTCAATATTTGATATATTAAACACTTCAGTTCCAGCATAGCGTGACGGCCCGCATCTTATTTACCTATATCTATTGATTGTCATAATCAATGAACAAGTTAAATGAAGGATGGCTGTTTCCTCTTATTATAAATGTTATGTTGACATGCTTTGATTTCTTTTATTCTTTGTTTTCTATAATGATGACTTCTATGAAGTATTTTGAAATATGTAACAAAAAAAAAAGGCAAAGGTTTTTTTTTCTAAACTTAAATAATATGGAGTCACTTAATGCTAGCATGCGAAAACTTATATCCCCTTATTTCCAATCAAATCATTATGAGGATTTTTAAATTTCTTTGCCGTTCCTTCTTCAAATCTACTTAATGGAAAAAAAAAATAGCCAACGGGCTAAATGTTTTCCTAAAATAGTAAATAATCGATACATAAAGTACATTCCTACAAATATAATGAATTATATTTGTCCGCATACACGCACTGCCTTTGAGGCTTTTGACCCAATAATTGATTTGCATTAATATGAAAATGGCCTCAGAGTTCAATGTAATATCTTACACGTCCAACAAAACACGTTGATTGGTGCACAGAAGTACGAGTATGAAATGAGAATGCACTCCCATCAATCATTTTCAAACAAAATTAAACGTCACACGCGTTGGATGCACGCAGATGTTGGTAGAGCAATTTACAACAGACTCTTGCATTACTCAGGGTAAGTTTTAGTATAAACTTGGATTGTTAAAATACTTTTTTTATATTTTGCCGATTGATGCAGCTGAAGACAGAGGACGGCAGTTTAGCGTCGACTAAGCCTGAGGTATTGCGGGAGATCGAGAGGTTCTATGGGCAGTTATATACCTCGGTCGCACAACCTGCCTCTGATTTGGTCAGAGACCCAAGAGCCAAATTAACCCGACACTATACCGAAGATATCCTGGACATCAGCCTGTACGAGATTAGGATGGCCCTCAAACAGCTTAAGAACAACAAGGCGCCTGGAGAGGACGGAATCACTACAGAACTTCTGCAAGCGGGTGGATCACCGTTTCTGAAAGTCCTTCAGAAGCTCATGAATTCCGTCCTATTTGAAGGTACTACGCCAGAAGCATGGAACAGAGGCGTGGTGGTGCTTTTCTTCAAAAAAGGTGATAAAGCCCTATTGAAGAACTATAGACCCATCTCGCTTCTGAGCCATGTCTACAAGCTGTTTTCGAGGGTGATCACGAACCGTCTCGCTCGCAGGTTTGATGACTTCCAGCCTCCCGAACAAGCCGGTTTCCGAAAAGGCTATAGTACCATAGACCACATACACACGCTGCGGCAGGTTATACAGAAGTCCGAGAAGTATAACCGGCCATTATGCTTAGCGTTCGTGACTATGAGAAAGCCTTTGATTCGGTTGAAACATGAGCTGTGCTGCAGTCTTTACAGCATTGCCACATTGACTATCGGTATACCGAAGTGTTGAAGTGTCTGTATAAAAACGCCACCATGTCAGTCCGAGTACAGGACCAATGCACGAAGGCGATTCCTTTGTAGAGGGGAGTAAGACAGGGAGATGTCATCTCACTTCTGCTCTTCACCAAAGCAATGGAAGACGCCTTCAAGCTCCTGGAATGGCAAGGACTAGGCATCAATATCAACGGCGAATACATCACTCACCTTCGGTTTGCCGACGATATTGTAGTCATGGCAGAGTCGCTGGAAGATCTCAGCACAATGCTCGAAGACCTCAAACGAGTGTCCCAAAGAGTGGGTCTTAAAATGAACATGGAAAAGACCATGGTCATGTTCAATAACCTTGTATCGCCCACTCCGAAGTTGTCGACGACTACGTCTATTTAGGACAAACCATACAACTAGGCAGGTCGAACTTCGAGACAGAGGTCATTCGCCGAATTCAACTCGGCTGGGCAGCGTACGGGAAGTTAAGGAGCGTTTTCTCGTCAAACATCCCGCAGTCCTTGAAGACGAAAGTCTTTAACCAGTGCGTTTTACCGGTGATGACCTACGGTGCCAAGACGTGGTCTCTCACTATGGGTCTCGCACGAAAGCTCCAAGTCACTCAGCGGTCAATGGAGAGGGCTATGCTCGGCGTTTACCTACTGGATCGAATCCGTAGGCGAACAAAAGTCGCTGACATAGCCAAGCAGATTTCCAAGCTGAAGTGGCAATGGGCAGGGCACATAGCTCGTACAGGTACCCGCTGGATGCACGTCGCTTCCGATCGGTCGGAATGAAGGTCATTGGGGGAGCCCTATGTTCAGCAGTGGACGTCCTATGGCTGATATGATGAAAATAGGTATATCTGTTGTTTTGTAAGTATCGAATAAAATATAATCACGGTGCACTGTATACTCTTCTCACTAAATTAAACATAGAATGGCGCTTGTGTTTTCGATTTTAGTTAATGTATTAATCTTTTGCAGTCGGGTTTTTTGTTTTTTTTTTTTATTATTTTTAGGACAAGGATTTTTTAAATGTACTTAACATCAACCATTAAGTACTTGTGTTCTAAATCCATGCTTCCTTACGAGATTCACTGCACACTGTGCTATAGCAATTGCAGATAACAAAATAGGATATACGAGTAGATTCTACAATTGAGTCTGCAATTTCATTGCTCTACACGCACCCGGCACACTCATTAATATGACATTTAATATCGTCCAAGAAAATAATATTTCTTTTTCGTATTTCATTAGATTATTCACGTATTTTAAGGATCACGTTCATGTGTACTGACCTTAATAATAATTTCCTTATCTTCCCTGTCGGCTGCACACGGTACGTTGTTTCTGATTAAAATAGCAGAGACGTATATGTATATACATAGAACTATATTATATTCTCTATGTAACTACTTTATTGAGCTTAATATTTATTTATAGTGGCTGCAGAAGGGTGCACTCACGCTCTCGTAAGTCCAAAACAAAACATAGTCAAGACGTAACCGGTGAATCGTGCGTGCTTGCATGTATGTTTGAATGCATGCATTTACCTCTGCCTACCCCTTCGGGGATCACAGGCGAAGTAGTGGTGAAGATTCTGGTGGTGATGGTGGTGGTCAAAAATGCTCAACATTAATATCGAAGTTTTGACTTCTACCGGCACCCGTAAGTCCCGGAGTGTAACCCGTTGTTCTTCAATCAGAAAATATACCACTAATTATTCGCAATATAAGCTGTATTATCTAAGAGAGTACATTTCGAAAGTTTTAATATAGAATTGAAATAGATAAATAGAGCCTCATTGTAATTAGTTATTTTATTAGATACTAACTGTTGCCCGCGTGGATGTCGTTTTATAAATAACTAGCTGACCCGGCAAACTTCGTATTGCCTCAGAATGAAAATATGACATGTATCAAAGGTTTGATAGATACGGACTATTTGTATGGGAAAATGAAACGGTAGTTTTTACTATTTCCCTTCAATTTCTTCATATTTTCTTACCTTTTAAACATTCCCTGGACTTCCAAAAATCATTCAAAATCAATATTAGCCAAATCAGTCCAGCCATCCACGCGTGATGCCGTGACCAAGTAAAACGGGTTGCATTTTTATATATATAGATTAAGTAGCCTATGTTCTTTCTCAAAGTCAGCTCTATCTCTGTACAAAATTTCATTAAAATCGGTTCAGTCGTTTGGACGTGAAAAGGTAACAGACGGACAGACAGACAGAGTTACTTTCGCATTTATAATATTAAAGTAGTGAAGTAGGGATAACGGGGGCATTGCATAGAGCAACACGAGCCACCGGCCGCCGCGGCGGACTAGAAGGGAGTAGCCATTGTATCCATAGCGTCTATTACCCGATACAAAACAGACTGTTATTTTTTGCGGGGGGAAATGCGTGTGACACACACACACACTACAAAATCGTCTATTACTACGAAACGCACACCTTGACTTTAACAAAATACATTAACAATTTCACGCACACCTTTAAACATGCCTGCATATGGCTACTCCCCTCGGGTCCGCCGCGGCCGGTGGCCCGTGTTGCTCATTGGGGCATTGTCAAGGCATGAAGTATTTGAATCGTTTGCGTGCAGACAACGAATTGGATCAAATAAATCAATGCTGGCATAGACTAAACAGTTGATTGTTAGGCTTTATTTTAAAAAGGGAAACCTACTTTTTTATCAATCAACCATAATATTCGACACTGAATTACCTAATATAATTTTATGGACAATGATTCAGTCTGAATTAATATTAAACTATTTACAATGAATTTAGTCATGATTTTTAGCTATCAGCAGTAGTTTATCATTCTCAGTTTAATTTTACAACAAATACTGCAATTTGTTTCAAATATTTTTAAATTTTCTAATAATTTTATTTTTGACAATAGAGTGTTGAATGCTTACCTAGCTTTCTCAAAATATGGATAAAAGTTTTTCAATAGGCTAACGTCAAAAAGTAATCGCGATCATCATGGCTAAAGTCGTACAAAAAAAATTAAAAATGAAAGATACCTACAAATGTAACAGCCTTGAAATATAAGTTTGAGAACCCAAATATTATTTTTCCAAGGCTTAACATACTCGTATGTTTCGTTCTTCGGAATAAAACTAAGAGTGGCTTCTACTGTCGGTAGAAAAGATTAATTAAATACCGGTGAGATAAAAAATATTTATATATATATATATATATAAACGTAACTTCACGCCTGTAATCCCCGAAGGGGTAGGCAGAGGTAAATGCATGCATTCAATCATACATGCAAACACCCACGACTCGCCGGTTACGTTTTGGCCCATGTAACAGGTGGCGAACCTGTTGCCATCTCCGGGCACATTACCAAACTCCGGGGTACTGGGCAACTTCCAGAAAATGGAAAAATCCCAATAGGAGCAGAGATAAAGGATTTTAAACCGTTATCTCTGATCCTGGGTTCGATTCCCGACCCGGGAATCGAACCCAGGACCTCCAGCGTAATAGTAGTGGCCTGCTACCACTACGCTACTGAGGCAGATAATATATTTATATATATATATATATATATATATAAATATTTACCAGAAAATGTTCTTCAGGTTCTCTAAATAATATAGCAAAGCTGTTTCAGCTTGCACCTGTTTTTTTTTTTTTTCTGTATTTTGAACTTGCCATGCTTTATTTAATCTTATCAATGAAATGAGAATGCAGCGGTTGCACTATAAGTACATTTCTACGCTGTACAAATCAGAGCTGCATTTGTAGGTAAATTTTGTCACGAATAAAAAGTATCATCTCTTCTGTTATTTATTCTGTTCACGGCGCGGCGCGTGCGCAGTGGGTGCGCCGCACACGTCTCTAATTTACGCAGAGAAGCTCGCGCATAAACTGATGCTTTGGTTGGTTCAAAATTGTTACGATTTATAACCATGGTACCTATATTGTTTATTGGAAACGATTAGTTCGTTTTTATATAGGCTGTATTCTTATTTAATATATTACAAATGCAGCAATATTCAAATCCACTAATTATAATTGGTAAAACTATTAAAAATATCTCATGAAAGTCATACATTTGATCATCTTCTAGATCTTTCAATAAATTATAAATAATGAACAATTATCGGTTCTGTATGGTGCTGGTACCTGGAACCTAATTCTCGTAATTAGTCTAAATTATTATTAAATCGCGATGAAATTGTGTTAAACGAAAGACTCAGGATACTACACGTTTATTTTTGACAGATCAAACCCGGGACGGTTCGATTCTCGGATTGGGATCTGTATAAGTCTGAGCGCAGCAATAGTGACCTGCCACCAACAACAAGACTACAAGACAAATGAAGCAGTTTGTAATTTTCACAAAATCCTTCTTTGAAAAGAAAATGTTATAATAGTTACACATCATACCGACTTGTCGTTACAAAAATATTTAAACATTAACCAAATGGTGTGTCGTGACAACAGATCACTGTGGTCGTGACTATAAGAAATAATTGTTGATCGCTAGTTATCGTGGTGCGCGGGCGCATCAACAAAGAGCTGATATGGATAAACCACGATGAAGTTTAGTGATGTAATAAAAATAATTACTTTATTACAACTTCGAAATCGATAGTTTACAGAAAATATTACGTGTTTTACCAGCGACTTAAGCCAGAATAGCACAAGAAGGAAAACAATCTTTTGTTTTTGGAGCTTTTGTTTGCGTGAATATCGCAGCCAAGAAATGTCAACATAAAAAAGAATACAAAAGTTCAATTATTATACCTTTTCACTTCTGTAGCTTAAAACTGTTTGCTTATGTATTTAAGTAACTTAATACTGTTTGCTTATGTATTTAAGTAACTTAAAACTGTTTGCTTATGTATTTAAGTAACTTAAACCTGTTTGCTTATGTATTTAAGCACTGACCACATGCTCGTTTTACATTGAGAGTCAAATTAATCATATAAGAATTTAAGGTTAAATAAGGTCTTTCTACTGGTGGTAGAGCTCCAGTGACGACGAAGCTCGCGGGCGTAGGCGCGCGTCATCTACCTAATATTCTTGCCGCTAAATGGTATATATAGCACTATCGTATTCCGGTCAGGTGGTAAAGTACGGCCCTTTAATTTCCGGCACAGAGCCATAACACCTTAGGCCTCGGGAGTGGTAACGCATCTGCATTTTGACCTTGGTGTTTATGTGGGTGTCTATAGGCTGCAGTCATTACTTATTACCAATGTGAACTGCATGTTTGTTTGCCATTTCCATTACATAAAAAAAAACAACAAAAAAAAAACAAGAAAAATATAATGAACTAAATTTAACAGTTTAAAAATTAAACAGTAAACAGCAAATTTATTTTAAATCATATTATACCTATAACATAAGTACATTTTGTTTGTAAATAACAAAATTAAGGTAATTAAATAAATAGCACACGTTTTCTTATTGCATTTATTTTTCACAATTTAAACATTGAATAAATAATTCTTATCCGTCTCTAAACGGGAAATATGTATTCTATTTAGAGATTTCAATATTATTTAAGTATAGAAATAAAGGACGTTAAGGGCACTTTATCGATGCTCATCCAAATCTGTGAATGGCCCATCTCTAAAACGTTATTACCCGTAAATGGGATGTAATTAACTTTGTGCCATTTAAAACGGCAGCTGTGAACCGCGATCAATGGCTGTGTATTAACAGATGACATTTGAACACTATTCACTGAATATTGACGTGAAAAGTTATACTTTGGCTTAAATTAACTGAAGTTTTCCTTTTTAAGATACCTACTCTATTGGTTTATGTTAGATGGTGCATGTGCATTCAATCTATATTCTTAAAAGAAGCAGTGGTGGAGCCATACAAGACTGTGATTTCTAGTAGGTACAGATATAAAAATGTTTTAGGCATAAGGAGTACACATACATATTACTTAAAATTCAAATATTTTATTTCAAATTGGTCTACAAGGACTCTTTGGCATCGTCAGTTTACAAGCTACTAATGACTAATAACATATTATTATTATTCAATAGGTATTAAAAATAATCAATTTATAAACAAAATTTAACCAATAAATCATAAATCTTTCAATTCCTTCATAGAAGAAAAAGGAAAATCTATTCGTCCTAAACTTGATCATTCTATTAGCAGAATTCCAAGTGCCTGCACTACTGAGAAGAATTCCGCTACTGAACAAACTTAGTGTGTTACTCTTTTAGTCAAAATCCTTAGATCTAATACAAATATGAATTAAAGTACAGATAATGTGAACGTCCATGGCATAATAATAATAAAAAATAATGGCAACCCATTATACGTCCCACTGCTGGGCACGAGCTCTCCCCTTTTTGGGGGGAGGCCTGGAGCTTACTCCACTCCACCACGCTGCTCCAATGCGAATTGGTGGAGGTGGGTGGGTAAGTGGCCAACCCACTGTCGGATGTTTTCAAACCGCCCATAAGGCCTCCGACAAGGTTTAACGACTGCTATCTATCGATAGCAACCGGGACCGACGGCTTAACGTGCCCTCCGAAGCACGGAAACGCGCATTTAATTTGCCACTAGCGGTCACCTATCACAGTACCCGACAGCGCCCGTAGTGTTTAACTGAGCAGATCGCTTCCGATCTACACCAGCCGCGGGGTCATGCGCGCTTCATGTCAATGGCATATGCATACATAAATACACACATGCATATAATTAACAAAACTTAACACTGATAATACCGTGACAAAAGATATATCACCCGCATAGCACAATAGAACAATCAGCACCCGTTCACGAGTATGACGCATGTGGCAGCCATTGCTCTCGACCATTTTGAAGGGAAGTGAGCAACCCGTCACACGACGCCGCTGAGATTAGTGCACGTCAATTTGGTTCGTTTCAATGATAATTCTCAGCTCTTGCGATTTTAACCGAATTATTGTTGTACATGTGTCAACGCTCAGTAATCTTTCAATATACGAGTAGTTATAGTGGTTGCAAATTTGCGACTAACAAGCGGTCTTAGCATACATAAATGTGTTGAGTAACAAGATAGTATACATTGTAGATAGTAACCTTATTATTGTATTCTCCTTTGATGTACAAGAAACATATTCAGGTGGTGACAGTGACTGTACCTATAAGAATACCCAGAAAGTGAAGAAATCAAAAGTAGCCCATTTCGTTGTAAAATAAAGCAGAAATTACTTAAGTACCGTTCAAAGTTAATTTCTATAAAGTTTGATATGCCTCTGGTTTTCCTCCAATAATATATCAACCTGAATACACAGTATGATACTATCGCGATACCTATAGCATGAGCCGAGACAACCCAACTTAACGTGTGATTTACCACCCGCATTTACCCTAAAACTTGTACCCGCGTTTATCTCACGCGCCTAAAAGACATTCCCGGAAGACGCTAAAACGTTTTCCCCCTACGAATTTTGTTAAAACTGCCGACGAACAGTCAGCAGTGATATTGAAAATGTAAAAATGATTGAAAATACTTTTTAAAATAGTTATAAGTTTTACTGGTGGCTAGATTAGACACTAGTGACAGAGCTCGCGGGCATAGGCACCAAATGGTAGTGTTCAGCACTATCGTGTTCCGGTTAGATGGTAATGTATGGCCCAGAAATAACAATTACAGAGACATAACAACTTAGGTCTCAGGGGTGGCAACGCATCTGCTTTTTGACCTCTGGTTTTTATGTAGATGTCTATAGGCTGCAGTCATCACTTAACACCAATGTGAGCTGCATGCTTGTGTGCCACCTTCATTACATAAAAAATTAAGTAAAATCATTGTATTTTTTATATATCGGAAAGTGGTGACCCTATTGCCCTCTAATGCAGGAAAATCCTTCCGCTATAGCAGTCAGTCAACTGAACGATGGCGGTCAAACCATTCCAATAGGATTAGTCAAAATAAGAACGCGGGATGGGTAGCAACATCCCGCGATAAAACTACATCCACTGCCAATCCGCCTGCCAAGCGTGGCGATTATGACATATTCTCCCCTAATGAAACATAGCACTATTGTGGGCATCTTTGGGGAAGGCTTGGTCCAGCAGTGGACGTCCTTCGGCTGGAGTGATGAAGCAATGCGAATAATAATGGAATTCTACCACCGGTACTTTACTGGATTGATATTTTCATTCACTACCATTAGTTGCACATAAAGGTGATGCAGTGATATTTACATACTCTCTCAGGGATGTACATCAGGAAATATATTTTAAGATACACATTATTTAGCTAATATTATTTTTACACAACTTCTGCCTTTCCCAACGCTAGTTGTTCGTCTGATCTTTAGCAGAACGTAAGCGATGCGTCAACAAACCGTTAGTTGACACCGAAACACGTTGAATATTGGCTTTTGTAAGACAAAAGTTTGCTGTTTTGTCAACACTACACTACACTATTATATGGATGCGGAATGATGTCAGAGGCTCAGAATTCTTGTAGAAGCTCAACAGTCATGTAAAACAGGACACACGAGGTTTAAATAGATCCGGAGAAGATCAGAAGTAAACATGTTTTCAAGATGATATTGTTTCAAAAGACACGTTGTGTTTAAAGTAGAAATACTGTCGCACTACTAGGTATTTATCATTTTAAGGACGGAATGTTAAATAGCATTTATGTGTGAGACTTCTTATCATATTTATTACTCTACAGTGCATAGTTTTTGAAATATAAAGTTCGCGATTGCGTCAGTCCCAAAACGTCACCACATTTCAAGGTCACAACTGGCCACTAATACCATTGATTTATAATACTACGAAGTAGATAATAAATCTATGACTAATAGTGTTCGTGATTTCTATTTCATCCAATTAAACTGCCTCAGTAGTGTAGTCATAGGAGGTCATTATTACGACGCTGGGGTTCTTTGTTTCCATTTTTCTTTAAATATCCCATTATCTACTATCTACTACCGCCGATCGAGGGATCTTTTATGTATGCTTGAGTGTATACATTTACCTCTACCTACTCCATCGGGGATTCCAGGCGTCCAGTTCCGTTATTTAAATCCCGTGGTTGGATGACTTATATTTGGAACGTTACATTCGTCTTCTCAGAGTTTGGTAATGTTTTCAATAAATGTTTAATCTCATCACCAAATACTGACGTTTATGACTAAGGAATCGTGCGTCTTTGTTTCATTGCTCGCAATCTGCTTACCATAATTTACCTCTGAATATTAATTCGACAAAAATGTACTTAAAGTTACTTTTCCTAAAGATAAGACAAGCTACATTGAATAACCTAAACTTAGATAGGTACAAAATAATGTGACTAATACACTGACTATCAATTTATAATATCCAACCTTCTAAAAAGACTAAAAAACTAACATCGCTGAAAGCCAGAAAAACACAAAGTGAACGCATTCGAGGATCATGGAGGTTTATAGGACGTGATCTGAAAAACCGAACAGCGTTTGAGGCTGAAGTGGGCATACCCTCAAGCATCGATATTTTCCTCATGCACCCTTTGACGTGCAACCACGGAAATCATAGCATTACTATGCACATACAATTCAGCTTTGGAAATATGAGATGCTTGAAAGAATAGCTAATATTTCACTATTCGGTTGGATTTTTAAGGCACTTGTGCACGATGGATTTTGTTGATCCCGTTCCGTATTCCTTGAAGTTCGTTTTTCATAATTTACCTAAGTACTTGAGAGTGCCTTTACGCCGTAGACAGAGAACGTGGAAAGCTCAACATCTCGAGTCCTTTCCCGTGATTTTTTATTTAAACATCAATATTTTGTATTTCATTGTTATTGCAAATTCTTGAATTTCCTTTTGGGACATACCTGACTTATTTATAATCTGAATGTTTTTTCAGGATGAATTGAAATGATGGAATGGAATATTTCACCCCAGCTGTCCTCTGTATAAAGCGATATACAGAGAACAGCTGAAAAAAATCTTATTTATAAAAGAGAGTTCATTGGTATACTTTGCTTATTTACTCCGAGAGAAATGGAGTGCTATGGATAAGGCATACGCCAATAGGTAGTTTGTAAATAGCTAAGAAGGCAGACACAGAAGTAACCACCAAGGAAATACAGATTGGGTATTAAACATGAAAATCAGCTACCTAATTATGTAAGTAAGTAACACGTCTGCATTACAACTTACAACCTCTGGTTTTTATTTCAATATCTATCGACTAACATATTAATCTCATTAGCATAAGCCTTTCATTCATTTCGTTAGCGAAAAATGAAAGATAATGATTTATTTAAAAAAGTTCAAGTATATTTTATTTTCACCCTTTCTCATAATAACTCCAAACAAGTTATCTTCATCTCCAACTATTCGTTCGTGAACCGAAAACTTTGAACGAAGTCTACAGCAAGAGGAGTTAATCGAAAGAGTGAAGCAAACTTCATCACTTAAATGAATGTAAGTCGATGGCACCTCCGGAATATCAGGTAATTTAAACTTTCCTCTCGAGTCACCTACAGGGAGCTAACTTAAATCGATTCGTCTATCGATGGTTTACGAACGATTAACCTTGTATTGGCGTTTTATTGGGTCATTTATACTGTATGCACGTGCTTGCTGTGTATATTGTTGCGTTATTTATGTTTATTACTTTTTATGGGGTAAATGTTGATCATTTACAAAATTGTTGAAATAGGTCCCATAATTTTTGGCACTTTTAAGTTTTTTTTTTAGCCTGATGGTAGAGGTCAAGTTTTGTAATCAACCTGCCGCAAAATAATGGTATTCAGTTTTATTATGTTCCGGTTATTAATGTATGGCTCCATATCTTCACTGATGCATAGCAACTTTGGACTCAGGCACGGCAATACATTTTTTACTTCTTCGTCTATCGAACTATACCGTCTCGGAATGATTCTAAATATATTATGTCCAAACTAAAAAAGACCCAACGATAAAAACAATTAAACCAGTAAAAATAAATTAAAAAATATTGTAATGGTGATTTTATTTTTCATCCTTAACAGATTTTCGCGATTTACGCGTTAAAGTGCGATATGAGTAAAGTAATAGGTACATCCCTCTATTCTCACATTCTAAATTTATGCCAGATTGTAAAATTGAATTTCTCCTTGACTTTACATCCTTTGTGATCTTTACCGCATGTGGCAGGTATCGAAGTCGAAAACATATTTCATTTCGAAGACATAGACATATAATATATGTCTATGCTATGTCTTGCTTATGGTATGTAAAGATATTCCCCCTTATTCATAAACTTATTTTAGCTTATGTGTTGCTTATCTCTCCTTTGTCTTTTTCTATCCTGCACATTTGACAATGCAACTGACAAAGACAAATTCTATAGCTAAAACGTATCTAATGCACCTTTATGAATAAGGGGGATTATCTTTACATATCATAAGCATTTCTAGAATATACGCTGTAGTATATTGTAAGTATATTGAAAGGATATAGAAAAGTTAAAATGACCTTCAATGTGCATATTGTAAGACTGCATACCCGTTTGCCATCTTCAATAAAATGAAATCACAATATTTTTCTCAACATTTTATTCTTCTTCCAAAACAAGATTTTTGCTATCAACACGTATAGTAGATATAAAACGTGAATATAAACGAAATAATATATCCCGCTTCACATTCTCAGTTTAAGCTGGATTGTTCAAATAAAAGTTGAATGTAAACGGAATACGTTAAGCGTGAGTGTGTGCTATTGTGGAAACTTCAGCGCTCGCGATGTGCGAGCTGATTGAATTTCTTCTTCACTATACACCTTTTGTGATCGCCCGCCTTTAGCAAATACGTATCTCTTGAGGCAGGTATTATAGCAAATTGATTAGACATCTCATTTTCATCATCAAATATATGTATGTATGTACGCCAGGTCCCTAACGAGGTAGACAGAGAGTGTGGAGCGTTAGATATCCCGGTCCTGATACAACGCCCGTGCCGCATCTACATTTATCATTCTGTTCATACCTACATGCACGCCGATTCCTAAGACTTTTGAGCCCACCATCAGACAGTACTCCACCTATTTAGTGTGGTCTTCCTGGGCTTCTGCAACTATCGACATTCGCATTGTGTATATGTAACTGCAGATTTAATACTGCACTAAGCATTTCAATGTAGATTCTTGTAGACAACATACTCATTTACATTTACATTAAAAACAAGTTAAATCACAGTAATTTTGCTAGTGATTATAATCTCCAATAACTCTTTGTTTTTCCTTTCAAAGAAAAAAAAAAGCGAAAGAGAGAATCGTAGATTTATAACGTGAAGATAAAGAAAATAATATAACCTGCTTTTCTCTTCATTTTCAATTTAAGCTGAATTGTACCTACAAATAAAAGTTGAATGTAAACGGAATACGTAAAGCGTGAGCGTGAGCTATTGTGGATACTTCAGCGGTCGCGATGTGCGAGCTAAGATTGAATTTCTTTATGACTTTACACCCTTTGTGATCACTCGCCTTTAGCAAATCTATACCGCATAGGGCAGGCATCAACGCAAATTGATTAGACATATTTATTCCCATTCACATTTTATATTTTGGATTTATATAATACTGGTTAATGCCCGCGACTCCGTAATGGTGGAATTCGTAACAAAAATAAATACCCACTTTTATCCCCCCCCTCTTTAGTTTTTATAATTTGCTACTAAATATGTTAATTTTATTCTCTTGGAGAATAAATCCACTTTATACATTACAATAACATATTGTTTTAATAATTTTATGGAACCATAAATAAATTAATGAGCTCCTGAAAATTTTAACAAAATTGTTTGTATCGTCATTGTTTAAAACAAAAGTACCACATTATAAAGAGGTGGTTTCCATATTGAAAAGCTTAAACTTATTGTTAACATTTTCCGATTTAGAAATATGAAAACTCTCATATGAAAATGTAGGCGACGCTTAAGCAAGTCGTTAGTGATTTGAGTCAGTAACGAGTTATTTTTATATCGAAGAACCTAAATTTATTCAAATTAGTTTCTTAATTTTCTGTAGTAATAGAAATGTATAAAATGGAACGATTCCAATGCGAATTAGCTACGGAGGGCGCGTTAAGGCGTCGGCCCCGGTTGCTATCGATAGATAGCAGTCGTTAAACCTTGTCGGAGGCCTCATGGGCGGTTTGAAAACATCCGACAGCGGGTTGGCCACTAACCCGTATCTCCACCAACCCGCATGAGAGCAGCGTGGTGGAGTAAGCTGCAGGCCTTCCCCCAAAAAGGGGAGAGACTCGTGCCCAGCAGTGGGACGTATAATGGGTTGCCATTATTAAAAAAGAAATAAAATTAAATGTCTAAATCACAAAATTGTGTTGGGTATTTAGTATCCGTATACCTAATCCATAGAGTAATTTACACAGAAATAGGAACTAAAAATATTTTTATTATTTTTGTTTTTTTTTTTGTGCTATATCGGTTACGTCTACGAGATGATTATAATTGACTTCGGTTGATATAATGTACTAGCTGTTGCCCACGGCGTCGCCCGCGTAGATGTCGTTTAAAAAGTAGCCTATGTTATTTCTCAAAATCAACTCTATCTCTGTACCAAATTTCATTAAAATCGGTTCAGTCGTTTGGATGTGAAAAGGTAACAGACTAACAGACAGACAGACAGAACTACTTTTGCATTTATAATATTAGTAGGGAAGTAGGGCTTACTTTCTTTAAACAAGTTTGAGCGATTGCGTTTTCATGCGATTGCTATAAAATATCGAGTAGGCGTTTGGGGATTTTAGATAGAAAATTTGAATAAAATTTTGTTAAAGTGTGGATGGATAATGTTTAGGATATCTTTATAACTCGTATTTATTTACAAGGTAGGCTAGGTTATTACCATAAATGAAAAATGAAAAAAGGCATGTTCAGATGGTTCAGGCATATAGAAAAAATGTCGAAAGAGCGAATGACTTAACAGATATACAATGCGAATGTGGTTGTAGTGGCCCAGGAAGACCAAGACTGACCTACCACGACCAAATAGGTCGAGTTCTGTCTGATGGTTCGGTCAAAAGTCTTAGGAATCGGCATGCATGTATGAAGAGAACCAGGCACGAGAGGTATGTCCGGACCGGCATATCTGGCACTCTACACTCTCTGCCTACCCCGTTAGGGACCTGGCGTGAAGATACATACATACATCCATACTTACCATAATTTTATAGGTAGATATGTATTTATATATACTATTTTTAAAAACAAAATTATTGGTTTTAGAAGATCCAACAGTTTTATACGTGAAGCTAAAAGAAACAAAAGCTGATTTGACTAACAAAAGATCATTGTCAGTAATGAACCACAAATTTTCATTCAAAACCTGGTTCAAGCGTATCGATTATTTATGACACTGAAATTATTACTGGTCACAGCCCATTATCGGCGTAACATTTCACAGTGAATTACAAGGCGGGACGCGCCAAAACAGTATCTATGCACCGGGCCACGGTACAACTCTCGTTTCACAAACGGATTTACGCTGGGATGTATAAATTGTGACATATGGCTGTGCAAAACCATGAACTTTTAATCAAATGATTAATTAATTACATTATATATTGAATCCAGGTTTATTCTTAAGTTTTCAGAATTTACGGGTATCTCTCGCGTAGCGTATCTACTAAGCCGATTCTTAAATCACTTTCACTGATGATCTATACAGGACCTTTAGGTTAGATTAGGTTTTTTTAGGTTAGATATAATTGTGCATAAGTATCCTGATACAATAACAAGCTGTTCAAAAGTCTAAATCCGCAAACTGTTTGATACTACGAACGGCTGGACCGATTTGGCAAATTTTGGTTTCGAATTATGTTTGGAAGTCCAGGGAAGGTTTTAATATTAAAAACAATATGAAGAAATTGAAGGAATATACTAAAAACCATAATTTAATTTTTCCATATCTATCAACCCTTTCACCAACCTTTCAGGCAATACGAATTTTGCCAAGGCCGGCTAGTGATTAATAAAATCATCCCTAAAAATTTGGATAGTGACATAAAACTGAACAACATTATAATAAATCCAAGACTTAAATGAATAAATCAAATACTTAACTTTAATAAATTTTACGATAAACGTCGCAACCGTATGTCCCAAAATAAGTCTGCTACCCTGGCAACTAGCCACCAGCCTCGTTTATATATCATCGTGTTTTGACGCATCCATACCCTGACGACGCCGGTGAAATGGCAAAAGAAATGCGAGATTTCAGCAGCAATTTGTAAAACAACTGGAATGTTTTGTTTTCCTGGTACTGTCGAAGACAGTTTCATTTAACCGAATTTATGGAAGTGAATCTGGGAATGCAATTGCTCGAAAACTGACTCAGCTTAAATAATACAATAGATGCAAGGTGTAAAATTTATATGAATATCATATATATATTGTTAGAAGATGAAAGACCTAAATAGGACGTTGCTTGGATCATCCTACCCGCGTGACGACAGTGGAGGGGTTCGTTCGTGCTCGGCGCAAGAGCGGGGCGACCAACTCACTTTGGTCTAGGCAGTCGGGTCGGATGGACGTTCACAGTGCTCACACTATCGTTTTTATTAGGTTTCCACTTAATTGTCATTGTGTTAATCTAATTTGAAGAGAAATATAATAAGATTGATTGTGTTTCTATTTTTTTTTAATAAGTAAATTTGAGTTAGCTAATAATTATTATTATCTTTTAAGCTAAGCGGCTTTTATAATAATCGAATACTATTCATAATTACATATTGATGTGAAATTAATATGTACTTAAACTTAAAATACTTGTTCATAACTTGGCTATAATATTGATTTTATGTTTGTGAAAGTATATAAATAAAAATATTCAGTTTTTTAATGTCAGAAGCTTGACAGACACCTGATGGAAAGTGGTCACCGTCAACTATGAACATTTGCAACACCAGGGGAATTGCTATTGCGCTGCCAGCTCTGAAGCACTCTTTTAACGTCATTTTTAAAAAACCTCATATTGTAGCACCGCTTATTCACCTCATAGGGAATTATGAATATACCTATTTTATAATAATATTTTAACTAAACATGTAAGCACCTTCATTCAGCCTCATTGTCAGTGTCATAAAAGTAAATATAAAGGCTAATGCACACTTACCCAAAAGCCAAGTAAAATTATCAACGTTAATACCCACCTGTGTATTAGCGTGCGACATTGTCATAATGAGTAACGAGAGAAGTTGTTGGTCCGGACGTCAGATTACATGTATTATATACAGTGGTATGCACTTTCACCTTCATTATACGCCCGAGAGCAATGTTTGCAATTAACACGCCAACTTTGCCGGTCACAGGTGAAACGGTTTCATTAGAAGCCCTCTTTAATAATGTGTAACAAGCTTTGTGTGATAAAAAACTGAGTGTAGATGTGTTATAGAAATGAAATCATATTTTTGTGTGTTTTTCCCATCAAATAATACACTTAAAGTGTCCGTAATATAATATAACAGAAGTATTAATTAACAAAGACTGAAATTGAAAGTCATGCATTTACGTCAAACTACCCACATTCAAATAATGTTCGCAATCCGAATCTTAAAACTTAAGAGAAACGAAGACAAATGAAGAACAAAGTTATAAAAGCATTCTCATAACAAAGGTAGGTATCCCGAAATTGTTATAATAAAACTCTTTGCAAATGTATCTCTATATTAGATTTAAATCTCCATCCCGGTGGAATCCTCGATGGAATGCCCAATAACAGTGCATTGCGGGGAAACTTATTCAATTTGACTGAAGAGACAACTGTTCTTGGGTTTGAAAGGCATTGTGTTCACCTTCTTTCCTTGTTCGTTATTTTTTTCATTTTATCTGTTCCTGAACAATACTTTCATTCAATCCGCTTTCCGACATTAGACATGCAAGGCACGTTCTGTCGCGACTGCTCTGCGACCGAGTTTGAGGTTGGGGATATATTGGAGAAGATTTAGCGGAAACGGTTTGGATTTTCTGTTAGTTAAATTCAGAAATAATGTTTGTTATAAGTAAATCTATGTTGTCAATCAAGTAAGTCCTTCCTCTGACCTACTTTTCATAACTGAAAATATGTCTTTAGCATTTTGCTGGGTCAAGTGTTAATAGTAGGTCTTTCCGCTACGAGTAGCTTAATCAGTTGGGTTACGATTATCTGACTAAAGTGACATTTGTTTGACAGCAGTTTGAAAAAATTATACGTAGAAATCGATGGAGGTACCATCGATTTCGTAAACGTCTTGCGTAGTGTTCAGGATGACTAATAGTATCTTGAGGTCTTGCAGACTGCTGCGGCTGGGATTTAATTTTGCTCAGTATGGGATCCCATTATATTGAGAATCGCCATCCGTCTTCTCTATTAAAATTTGGGTGTTATTTAATTTCAATAGAATAGCCTCGCGTACCATTTGTGGAATGGGTTTGTGTTCTCTACGAGTATATGAACTTTATCAAACCGGATGTAATGGTTCGGCTTGTAGATATGATGTGAGGTGTGTGGTGGTAATAGGTAAATGGTACGTTACCAAATGATAAGTCCTCACACACTCTTTTCACATTCACTATAATTGTATAAACGTCACAAAAGGTACAGTACAAGAAGAACAAGGAGAAAGTCACAATATTATCCAACGGTACGTATAGGTCACGGCACAAACACTAAACATATAAATAACAAGTCCAAATCAAATAATATCAACAAAACATCGGAACGAGTAAAACGCATCGAGTGAGTTAGCACGACTGGCGTTGCAACCGCGGCGGTCGCACGACTGGCGTTGCAACCGCGGCGGTCGGGCGGCGCGAGAATTCGCAGGTAGATTTCACGCCCGCGAAGCGCGCGTACCCGCAACCGTTGTGATATTATGTAGCGATAATAAAGTCGCGGCAAAGGTGCTTCAGCTCCCCCTAAATATGATGGTCGTCACAGATCATGAAAATTTGATAACAATGACAATGACGACAGCAATGTCAATAGGCGGACCCACCCCCTCCCCCTTGTGTGAAGCTGATTAGTGGATGTCGTTGCACACATAAACACTAAACACGTACAAACACTCATACCCAAAACAAATATACAAACATGCTAAACAAATTTTAATATTGGTCCCTATTCAGTCCTCGGATAACGAAATCTTCACATACCGCTAACCAGGACCTACTGGATCGTCAATTATTTAAATAATGCATAAATATTATAACATACGTAATCGTATTGTTTTCCCATAGATTAATAATTCAGTGTTCAGAACTAAATCGCTATACCGATACACTCAACCACCTTACCTACCGGCGTGTGAGCAACGTGCAATTCTATTCGTACGTGCAAATGAACCACCCTACAAACGCCGTGTTTGTCTTCATACTTTGTCGTTTGAAACTCATACATTATTGATGACCGATCTCGAACTCTGTCAACGTTCCGCCTGATTATTTCATAAGAATGCAACTTTGAAATGACGATATGATTAATGTTAATGTTTGTAAAATTGATTTTTATTCAATCATGGCTTAGACAATATGTCTGAGAAATATTTTTTGGAGAAATAATTAAAAACCAATTAAACGTGTTAATGCTTTATTTTCCAAGAATTGAAATTTGGCACAAGTATACATCTTAATTACGCCGACAAAGCATTAGAATAAAAACATGAAAACTGTATATTTAGGGTAACCTTCCCTACTTGTAACGCGCGGATATTTTTCTATTTTTGATTTCCATATAGTGTGAGGTATTGTTAGATAAGTCTTTCAAAAATATTATGGATATCCAAACATCATTTTTCGATTTAGTTAACTGTTCGTGACTTATTAAGCTTTAAGGTGCAAATTTTCGTTAGAGTCAAGTGTTCCCCCTCCCCTACCCGTAAACGGTTATTGTTATTGAAATTTAGACGTCACGGTAATAGTAGGTACATTATTATGAAATTAATAGGAAAACTATCATACTTAAGTTGGCCTTGCAAGTAATAGTCGACCAAATGTATTTAACTCAATTTTGAACAACTCCATAGAAAATTTTTTTTTTCTTTACATCTCTTACTCTGTAACTACGGAACCCTTATGTCGGGTCAAGTACGTGTCGGGTCACGTGCAGTGTAGCACGTGACCCGACACGCACTTGACCCGACACGCACTTGACCGGTTTTTTACATTAATTTAAGCCAATAAAAAATTACCAACACATCTCGCGCTGTGATGCATTTATTTCACTTTCATCCACCTATTCAGTGTGTCAATTAATCACTGCGTTTAATTCTATTAACTATACGGGAATGCGGTTCGAAAATCTGATTTGGGCTACCCTCAGGGACGTCGATTCGTTTTCGCTTGCCAATTGCCAACTTGGTTTTAATTTTATAAATGAATTTTATATTTGGTACAATAAGTTTTAAAAAGTTTTCATATACGAGTAAGTATTCCTATACTAAGCCATGTGAAACTATATAGATAATATAACACAATAATGTTAATTATTTTCACCAGCCTATGGATATAATTATAATACCTATAATTACAAAGTATATCACAAAGCTGATATAAGTTGTAATTATATATAATTATAGGATCTCCTGAATTCTGCCTACGACCGTTGTCGCTGAGTCTACATTCGCATTGTATGTATTCGTAATTACAAGATTACATTTTTGATTCGTGGTACTTCTTGTATAGGTAACGTGTGTAAAACAAGCAAAGTTCCTACATGAAAATATAATCATACTTTTTGGTAACGCCAGTTATAATAAAAACCCAAATAAGGACTTATGCGACACCTACACCTACGTCCTTACACCTATCTATACATCCCTCTGTTTCCGCACATGCACCGCAACACCGCCAGAGGGCGTGAGAAGAGCCTAGTCGTTTTCGAACTGCCGCACGCGCCACTATGCGTTGCTGAAACCCGCCTCGGGACTTTGTGTCTTTGTGTGTTAAATATTATTGAACATACCGCTAAAAAATGAACTAAAAACTAATTGTGCTCCTGTGCTCCGTATATCGCCCCGCTAATTGAACACGTGTGAGAATGAGTACCCGAACGCGGGAAGAGTGATCCCGAAGGATTTGTGCGCGCCCCGGCTCGCTTACGCGCCGTAGCTACGTCGCCTGCTCAGCCCGAGGTACATGCATGTGTATCCTGTTTCTCTTCCCATTTCAAACCCCGCATACAGTCCACTTTTACATCAAAAATTTCATCTCATTACACGCGCGTGTTCACTTTTTGAGCTGCATGCCCAAAATCCACCAGAGAGAGAGAGAGCTAGCCTAGCTACCTATATCTATTAAAACTTAAAAACTCCTAAAGAATATTTTACGATATGACCGAAACCCTGCCTTCTCTTTCCTACAAGCTTAATCATGGTGGCTTACTAAATACATCAGTATATCCACACGTGACATTATTAAACGTGGCAACCCTTAAAATTGGCGTTAACAACCTGCCCAACATATTAACGCGAGTCTGTAATTCACTTTTACTGCCATTTCACGACAGCAGGGACCGGCTTAACATTAAATAGTGCTCATTTTCCAGTTTGTATTCGTTTACTTCAGGTATTTTGATCCCATTTTAGTGACAAAAAGTTTTTGCAACCAAAACTCTGGCTACTGACAAAGTATAAAATTAAGGTTTTTTATTCGAGAAGTTTTGGAGGAGACACACGGAATTTTTTAAACTATTATTTCAGGTAACAAAAGTACAATGCCCAACAACTTTGAGTGAAAATAATTGATCAATTTTACCAACTGATTCCAGAACCAAATAAATATTTTAATGTCTAAAATTCGAAAGATTCTTAAGCATCTCTATTAAAATTTGATTTTTTTTACATAATGCTACCCGAAACCGTACCTACTCTTTCCTGCAGGTTTAATCATGCAGGCTTACTAAACACAAGAGTTTATGCACACGTGACATTATTAAACGTGGCAACCCTTAAATTGGCGTTAACAACCTGCCCAACATATTAACGCGAGTCTGTAATTCACTTTTACTACTATTTCACGACAGCTGGGGCCGCCTAACTCTACATAGTGGTCATGCTCCAGTTTTGTATGAGTTTTGGGCACTTTGATCTCGTTTTAGTAATGAGAAGTTTTTACGACCAAAACTTGGGGGTTTAAGAACTGGCGCTTGAGTAATGGAGGCATCGTTCATTAGAGGAGATATTTTTGTCAATTTTGTGAAAGGAAGATTGGTGATTTTAGTTTTTAGTTTCTTTCAGGAGTGATGAATATTTCCAGTTATTACCAAAAGTTTTTTTTTTTCTTGATAAACCTTTATAATGACGTTACTTTTTTTACGTGTAAAAATATTCAGATATAATAAAAAGGCTTTGTGTACAGTCGGGTGTCTGTCATCAGGCTGTACCACATAAACCGTGATAGCTAAAAAGCTGAAATTTTCACAAGTTACGTATTTCCAATGTCGCTATAATAACAATAACTAAAAATAAAAATTAAATATTCAGGGAGGTCCCTAAACAATAAACTTTTTTGATCAATATTAATAACGGTAGCAGGTAGACTTAAAATTTTCATTGAATACTGATTTGTGTATTACCTTTCACAATGAATAACAAAATAAAGTAAACATCAAAGGGTAAACATCAAAGGTAAGTAAAAATCATCCCATACAACAAACAACAAACGTAATATTTGAGCAATTTTTTTGTACGGAACACTTTGTGCGCAAGTCCGACTCGCACTTGGCCGATTTTTTGGTGATTAGAACTGCCTGTCATTGTATCTACTCACTTCAAATATCTTAGACAAACACCTATATAAATTTCAACTTTACAGAAGAAAGTGTATTTTAACTTATATATATAGCACACCTTTCGGTTCGCCTGGCAGGTACTTGTGCTCATCGAAATTGCCTGTCAATTTTTCTTAAATTTTACTATATTTTATGAACTAAATCATATAAAAATTTCAAACTTACAGCTACAATTTTATTTTTATTTTTTTTTTACATTTTCAAAAATGTGGGGTTGGTGACGTATCTTGTTGATCCTTGCCAGGCGATGGTTTTTGCACTTAGCGTGTTATGATTTATCCCTCCGGTGCTCGGAGGGTTCAGTATCTCTCAGTCTATACGCCGTTGGTGTGTCAATAAAATAAATAAATATAATTTACGTACTGAGACCATTATATTGTAAGCAAATAAAATTTTTTCTTTATTCTATTTTCACCTTCACCCGAGTAGGACATTTCTCCCTAATGCAGTAATTATTACCCATAGTAGCGATCCATACTACTTACCAAATTCCCGATAAACGTTATGCTATTGTAGCCTCCAGTATTTTGGAAAAACATTTATGAACTCGTTCAAGCTTTCACAAGTCTTTTGCATTTTAAAAAACCGCAATACTGAAGTCTGTCTGCTATCTTCAAATTCAACGACTATTTCAAAAGCATGCAAATTTCATTCATGAAAAATCAATCGGTGTATTCGAATAATTCTATTTTGGAACATCTGAACGATGTGAAGATATTATAATAATATTTTTAAAATAAACTCATGCATCCGAAGCGAACGACAGCTGTCCGTACAGCGACGCAAATTCAAATTATGGAGCTAAAATTTGTCGTGAAATTTGAATAGTCTTTCTTTGTTGTTTTTTATTTATACCAGTGTTTTTGTTTTGTTTATGTTGTTAAGTTACGTGGAAAAATGTATTTTACCTATGTCGTAGACTCTACGATTAACAATCCTATATAATATCTATCCCAATACATTTTCCTACGTTATTCTCAGAATTATATTTTTATTTCATCTGATTCATGTTCGATTTCATCACAATCGATTCAGCGGTTTAATCTTCAAAGCGTGATAAACCGACAGAAGGAATTATTATGCCATTTATAGGTAATACCTATTAGTATGCATAAATGATTTACTTGATGTAATACGTAGTTTCAATAACAAGAAAATAAAAACGTGTTATTAATCACGTGAAGTGGGACAATATCTGAGGGCTGTACAACAACCTCATGGAATTCATTCATTCGATCATCGCGTGCTTGTGAACCATCAATAATGACCGCTATACCATAATTAAAGTAACAAGCCTAACCCACTGGATCAATTTGTGGACAAGTCACGAGTGTTAATATGGCAGGAGAAATATTTTCTTTTTGTTGATTGAACATCTGACCTGCAGGCGTATTATTGTTATCTCGTTGATATCGTGATATCGACATTTTCGGTTGACTGCACTAGTCAAAGAATTTCTCTTGCAGGAGAAAATTATTTCGCTAGTGGGCACGGATGTCGTCACGTCCCAACGGCAGCTTAGGAAAATAATATTCAATACTAATAATGGCAACCCATTATACATCCCACTGCTGGGCACGAGTATCTCTCCTTTTTGGGGGTAGGCCTGGAGCTTACTCCACTACGCTGTTCCAATGCGGATTGGTGGACATACAGGTTAGTAGCCAACCCGCTGTCGGCTGTTTTTTAAAACCGCCGACAGCCTCATTAATCTGATAAGGCCTCCGACAAGGTTTAACGGCTGCTATCTATCGATAACAACCGGGCCCGACGGCTTAACGTGCCCTCCGAAGCACGAAAACGCGCATTTCAAATGGCCGGGCCATGCGCGCTTCACTAGCTTAGGATACATAATAAGATATTAAAAGTAAACGCTTTAAATACTAATAAAATCTAATATTACACTTTCCATTGTAGATTTTCAATAATATTTTAATAAACAGCAACGAACCGCAGTAACAGTTTCCGATGAAAGGCTAAGAAATAAGAAAACGTAACATCACAGAATTTTGCTAAAGGAAATGAAGACGTTCGCAAAAAAAACTTATCACTTTCTGAGTTAACATAAACAGCAATTACGCCGTCAAATATCGTTGAGCAAGAAGCGTTTCTTCGGTCGGAATGGTTGAAGTGAACGGAGAAAACCTAAATAGATATTTTATCACTTTTATAGCCTCTTAGTTTGAGCGTCGCTTGAGTTATTGCGAGTTGACGTTCCGATTTTGGATGTTTTAGAACTTCTGTGTTAACTTTTCTTATAGTAATAGGTTGGGGAAAAAGTCTTTTCGCATTATAGTATGTATGAACTTGTAATAAAATCTCTTTGCCTGTAGTATTTGCATCTGGCTGGTTTTGGTATCATTGAAAGTTAAAATTTTAAAGAACATAATTCCAAATTAAAATAAGCCAAATGTGTGATTTTCATTTGTTTTTCGTACTGTCAAGATGAGTGAATCTAATGAAGAAATTCGATACATTTTAAAATTTTACTACAAAAAAGGTAAAAATGCAACGCAAGCCGCGAAAAAAAATTGCGATGTTTATGGACCTAGTGCAGTGTCTGTGAGAGTAGCACAAATTTGGTTTAAGCGTTTTCAATCCGGAAATTTTGATGTCAAAGATGCACCTCGCTCTGGTCGCCCTATTACGGATAAAATGGATGCCATTTTTGAAAAAGTGGAGCAAGATCGACATATCAGTAGTTACGACGTAGCTGAAGAACTGAGAATTGATCACAAAACAGTTTTGGCGCATTTGAAAAAAGCTGGGTACAAAAAAAGGTCGATATTTGGGTACCTCACGAGCTCACTGAAAGAAACCTAATGAACCGTGTACTCATTTGTGATTCTTTATTACGACGTAATGAAACCGAATCATTTCTGAAGAAGCTGATAACTGGTGATGAAAAGTGGATCACGTACGACAAGAACGTGCGAAAAAGGTCGTGGTCAAAGGCCGGTCAGGCTTCACAGACTGTGGCAAAACCCGGGTTAACTCGCAATAAGGTGATGTTGTGTGTGTGTGGTGGGATTGGAAGGGCATTATTCATTATGAGCTATTACCACCAGGCAGGACTATCGATTCTGAACTCTACTGCGAACAACTGATGAGATTAAAGCAAGAAGTTGAGAGAAAGCGGCCGGAATTGATCAACAGAAGGGGTGTGGTGTTTCATCATGATAACGCTAGACCTCACACATCTATAGCCACTCAGCAAAAATGAAGAGAGTTTGGCTGGGAGGTGTTAATGCATCCGCCGTATAGTCCTGACCTTGCACCTTCAGACTTCCACCTGTTTCGGTATTTTCAGAATTCTTTATGCAATGTTAGGTTAACATCACGAGAGGACTGCCAAATCCACTTGTCGCGGTATTTTGATGAGAAGTCCCAAAATTTTTATAGCAATGGGATCATGTCCCTACCTACAAGAGGCCAAAAGGTTATCGAACAAAATGGTACATACATACTTTAGTTAAATTTAAATAAACTATGTTAAAAAATGTTTTGAATTATCTTAAAAAATGCGAAGAGACTTTTTCCCCAACCTAATATAAAGTTTACACGCTTCAATGTTGTGGTTTTGGAACGATGTTCTGTATCGCGCGGTACACTGATTAAGGGGGCGGGGGTCTAGGCGGGCGTCACGAAAAATCCTCACGACACTTTTGCTATAGTGCGTAGCGCTCGGAGAGGGGGCAGGCCGAGTATAGGATTCGACTTATTCTTTCTTTCTCTCTCTCTATCTCTCTCTCTCTCTCTCTCTCTCTCTCTCTCTCTCTTTCTCTCTCTCTCTCTCTCTCTCTCTCTCTCTCGCTGTCGACAGTGACAAGCCACGTGACGCGCGCGTCTTCTGTGTATGCGTACATTGTTTTGTCGTGTTCGTGTGTATGTAGTTTTAGTTATTTTTAATATTTTTAAAAATAAACAATGGATTGCAAAAGTTTTTCATCAGAAGTTGATGAGGAACTTCGTTCCAATCGGGTGTCCCACATATGACACCTCAGACAATTTCTTGATGTTAAGATGATGGCAAAAACATATGCAGTTCACATGAATGTCAATATATAGGTACGAGTATATTAGGTGAAAGTACCTTCATTTAATATCATTTAATCAAATAAACACTCTGACACTCTCAGCCTAACACTAGGTATAAGCCTGTTTTGTATCTGCCGTTATACACACACAACATGTAAACAAATACCCAGATTCGGAACAAATATCTTATTAAAAAAAAAACTGGTTGCCTGTAAAGTCGGTTTTACGGGCGAAGATTTTACGTGACAACGTCTTTTTCTCGGTAAAAAGGCATTCGCCGGTCCGGCAGGCCTCTCTCTCGTTCGGTGACTCATCGTTAAGTTACCGGGCGTTACACTTTTTCATGAGTGACTCCGAGCCACAACCTAATTTAAGACGTTGTCACGTCAAAAATGCTTACTGCCGCTACCGCTACTACAAAAACTATTACCATTAAAAAACTACAAATAAAATTAAAACTTACAAATACAAATAATAAAATCACCAAATCCCATGTACATATACAGATTACCCAAAAATTACTATTCATCTCTCGAACTGCAAGCACAATTAATACGAAATTCCGGCTAAATTAAAAATACTTCGGTGTATCCGACATAGGACATTAAATGTCCGGACTCACCGCGGCTGTCTATCAAAAAGTACTTGCGGTGCGGACGCCACGTGGCGCGAGCGCGGATTTACCGCCCGTGGCATTTCAATGTCGGCCGCATCATCCAATCCACGTACATAAATATACTGGAAATGGCCGATTTTATATGTTAATTTTGTATGTTAAAGTTATAGTCTATTTTGACTAAATTACTTTATTATTTACATATAGTCTATTATACTTTATTGTATTGATTCCAAAATTATCTACTACGATTATTGAGACAGTATATCACAAGATACCATTCTACGGACAATCATAAGTTTACATACAATATTCAGTTATTAAGATTACTATGGCATAAAATACAAAAAAAAATAAGTCGAAGAGGTATTAAATACTTAAATGTATAAGACATAGGACATTAAACGTCCGGACCCACCACGGCTGTCTATCAAAAAGTACTTGCGGTGCGGACGCCACGTGGCGCGAGCGCGGATTTACCGCCCGTGGCATTTCAATGTGGGCCGCATCACCCAATACACGTACATAAATTTACTGGAAATAGCGGTTTTTAAGTGTTTAAATTATTACATTTTTTAGTTTGTAGTTTAGTGAAAAATGAGAGATAGTAATATGATTTAAAAACCCTTTTCTTCTATATCTGTCCGCAGTTACAGACGATTATAGCCACTACTAAAATATCTACTACGATTACTCAGACAGTGTATCATAAGATATCATATTACGGAAAACATAAGGTTACATACACACACTATTTAGTTATTAAGATGGTTATGCCAAAAAATAATAAGCTGACTTAATTAAAGAGGTATTAAATACTTTAGTATATCTGACAATGGACATTATAGAAGCGGACTCGCCGCGGCTATCTATTAAAAAGCACTTGCGGTGCGGACCCCACATGGTGCGGGTGTGGATTTAGCACTCGTGGCATTTCAATGTCTACCGCTAATGTATCCACTTAAATTTATTGAAAATAGCTAATGTTGTATGATATTTTTGTATGTTAAAGTTATGTTTATTTTTTTAATGTTACAAAGGAGGCAAGCAAGCATGCAGTTCACATTGATGTTAAGTGATGACATCTACACAAAAACCAGAGGTCAAAATGCAGACGCGTTGCCACCCTTGAGACCTTAGGTGTTCTGTCTCTGTGATTTTCTCTCTCTATTTTATTACGGGGCCATACCATCTAACCGAAACACGGTAGTGCTGAACACTACACAACTATACAATATTTAGCGGCAGAAAAAATAGTTAATACGGTGGTGCCTATGCCCTCGAGCTCCTACATTGGGACTCTTCCACCAGTATGTATGAATTAAAAGGCCCCTTTCCTCGTGTACATTTCGTTATGTTTTATCAACTTTATGTTATTTTAGTCTGATGTATGTTATTTTTAGTTTCGAGTTTAAAGTTGATTTATTATATTTTAGTTTCAAGTGTAATGCAAAATATATTAAGAAAAAATCCTGCACTGGAATTTGTGTACCAAATTTCTGTCCAGTACTTTCATAAAAAATCGTTCGTGGCTGATGGACATACATACATATATACAGACAGACAGAGAGAGAATATGAGTGATCTTATTAGGGTTCCATCTTAGCCTAATATTCTAAAAATTTTTCAATCGTAGTGTCAGTATTAACTAAATACTAGATTATTATTATTTCAGTGATGACAGCAAGCCCATTCATTGAATACAAAACTATTATGGCTTCACAGCGTAAAATCACTGTGGAAGCTTTTATATAAATAAATTTACGTAACGTGTGAATTGACATTTATAATTCTATAAAGGATTTAACGCTATAAATACGAGTCCTTGACATTCAAAACTTCATTCAATCACTTGGAAATAATAGAATTTGCTTGTGATAGGTCAAATTACAAATATAAAATTAAAGCGAATAACAACTGATACGTTGATTAATATGTCAAAGTAAACAAAATAAATTACTTAATGATAAAAATAGGTATCAACAGAATGTTCCATACTTTCTTATACAAACGGCAAGATAAGACTAAACAAAAAAATATGGGACATTCTTTGTCATTCACTGGCAGAGTTCCAAAGCCCACATTACTGAGAAAAAACCTGCCAAAACAAAACTCAGTAGGGTCTTTTCCAAAATATGTTCCTTAAAACTATTTTCACAATATGACACTTATAACTATGTTTTACAATATCAAGTACAATGCACTTTCATTTCACAAAATTATTGTTTAGTCTTGTGGAGCTACACCAGCATTTGTCCAGGCATCTCTATCCTTTAGATAGTCATCGAGTCTATAGTACGCATTTTTACATAGTGTGCGTTTAATACGTGACTTGAATTTATCATCTGTAAGTACAAGAATGTTAGTCGGAATTTTGTTATAAAACTGTATACAACATGTTAAGAAACATTTATGTGTTTTCGATAGGCGAAAACTTGGAAATACTAATTTATTTTTATTTCTGGTATTATAAGTATGTATGTCATTAATTTTCTTAAATAAGTGCAAGTTTTTCCTAGCATACAATATATTTATATAAATATATTGGCAAGGGACCGTCATTATATTTATTTGCTTGAATAATTATTTCGAGGAGTCACAATGACAACCCTTGTTTACGAAACTACAGGATCTAACATCAGAACTTGACTTACTTGGCTTAATGTCCTATTTCCGCTAGGTGCGACAGACCGTCCACAATACTCCGCCATCGCGATATGTCTTGGGCTGAGCGCTTCACCTCGGACCATGTCAGCCCGATAGTCTTAATTTCTGCCGCTACTGAACGTAATTCTAACATCGAAACTACTAGGTTAATATTTAACAAAATACATTTACAAATAAACGTTCTTTACTGTGAGAAGAAGTATGGGTATCACAGGAAAACCTACAAAGAAATCAATGATGTTAAAAGTAAAATAGAAAAGAAAATCATTGCACGTTCCGTGAACCTATGAAAGCGAGTGCGACTCACATTTGGCCGGTAAATCATTAAAACTCGTTATCACATTATTTAACCGTAGTCTTTTTGTGCTACTTATTTGTCATGTAATATGTGGTAAGAAATGGGTACTTTATACATATGTACTATGTATATATTTCTGTACGACTATTTAGTATCTTATATGTACAATTATGTTCCATATAATTTACTAGCTGTTGACCGCGGCTTCGCCCGCGTGGATGTCGTTTTATAAATAACTAAGTCTTTGTTTCTCAAAGTCAGCTCTATCTCTGTACTAATTTCATTAAAATCGGTTCAGTCGTTTGGACGTGAAAAGGTAACAGACAGACAAACAGACAGAGTTTCTTTTGCATTTAAAATATTAGTAGAGAAGTAGGGTTTTCTCTCTATGAAGCCCAAACGTAGTTTGCAATGAATACAGCAATTCATTTCATGAGTTGACATGTCTAAATGATATAGAGTACGAGCAAGACCTGACCTGTTTCAGTGTAATCAATTTGCAATTTAAATGCACCATCTAGAAGCTATACATCTTGGACCTTAGCATTGACGTCTGTACAATAGTATCGTCGGGCTGACATTCGGCAACTACTATTAATTTTGTCATGTATTGTATGATTCAAGTTGATTGTATTTAGATTTTGTTGGTTAGAAATATAAATGCTTTTACTAAGTCTCAAATAAAATGATATAATCGATTTCCTTTCATTTGAAAGTGATATTATTATGAAATCCTTGGTTTACGATTTTAACTGGGTCTTGTTAATTTTTCTTAAGTTTCGTGTTATTTAGATTTGTATTATATTCCTGAAATATTTTTTAAAGAGAAAAATAATATTTAGATACGAAAAATTGTATTGCTTGTGATTCTACCTGAATTCTAATCTTTTGTCTTAAAAATAAATTAGATCTGGCCAGTCAGTGTCAGTGAAAGTTTTTAAAGATAAAAAATTAGTGCGGTTTTCATGCTCGTTTTTTGTATTGCATAATTGTAGAACGAAAGTCCAGGTGGCGCTGCTACCGAGTAAACCTTGCTCCCGTGTAATAAATTTCTAAAAAATGTTAAAAGTGTGAGAACTATCGTAAAAACTGTGTAAGTGAATACTATAAGACCATTCTTAGAACTGTGATTGTTGGTGATCTTAAATATAAACAATTTAATGAAATACAGGCCTATCTTTATATGTTAGTGATTTCGATAAAAAAGACAGTGTTCGTGCCGTGAAAATAATATAGTTTCAACAAAACTATCATAATATCAAAATAGCAAACATAAACATCAATAAAACTGGTAATAAAAGTGAAAAAAATTGTAAAACTTAAAATTCAATAGTGAAAAGACCGTTGCGAGATATAAGTGCAATTTAAATACGTGGATGTTTAGAATGCGTTAGTCATAAACCGATGACAGTGTCAATGAACTTTAGAACCTGAACCACAAGATTTATTTTTACTATATATTACTTAATTTTGCCATCTTGATCGGTGCTTTGATAGCCCAGCGGTTAGACTCGTCAACTCCGCTGTGTAATCTCGGCAGGGTGTAAGATCAAGCCTACTCGGACTTGCTGTTAAATATTTTTTGTCAGCATATTAATATTTGTTCAAAAAACCATTTTAAAAATTTTATAAAACATATTGAAACGACATCTACAGAAATAAGTAAAATACAAACAAAGTTGTGGGTTTGAACATAGCACCGATTCTTGGTAGATTGCGTTGAATTATAACAGAGGTCGCTATAAGTATAATAATGGAAGGCACAGAAAACATTACGTTGCGATCGCACCAAATACCTAGAACAAAATCACTTGAAAGAAATAGCTCACTTAGTCCTATATCATATGACGATGTATTAAGCAGGAGTCTTGATCTGTCTACAAATATTTACACATCTCAAGTAGAAGATATGAAATCCGAAATACATTTATTGAAGAATAGCCTTGAGAGTACGCAAAACGAGCTAGAAAATGTAATTTTAGAAAATAATGATCTAAAGAAACAACTACACTCTATGAAACAAGAATTATATGTATTGAAGCAATTATGCAGAAGTCCAATGACCTCGTTATCTGAAAATACCTCTCGAAGTTCTAAAAAAAATGTAAGACGGCGTTTAACCGATAGTTTTCGACAAACTCCGAAAAGGGAATCTAATTTACCTTTGATTCAACCTACTACTCAAACACAACCATTAAATACCGACGACAGCCATCCATGTGATGACGAGACAATTTCAATTATACCAAATACTCAAAACGAACAATCCACAAAGGAGCTGAATAATAAAATAATGAATGTTACCCAACGGAGATTATTTATCCTTGGAACACAACAATGTTCAGGACTGGCTACGCAATTGATAAATTCAAGACAGAATTCGAAGTATGAAAAATATAGTATAAGTAGCTTTACTAAGCCTAATGCTCAATCTTCAAATTTACTACAATGTAATGAATATATGAATCTTAATTGTAACGACAAATTAGTGTTATTCGTTGGAGAAAATGACTGCAATCCCACGAAATTATTTATAGAATTAAGTATTTTCTTTAAAAAATGTACTGACGTCCCAGTTATAGTTGTAAGTGTATTAAATAGTAGGTATTTAAATACAGAATTGTTGAATAATAAATTAAAAATAATTTGTAATCACTTTGACAACTGTAAATATTTAGACTTAAACCATACAATTGAACATGAATATTTTTCCTACTATTTAAGTTATACGTGCCACAAATTAAATTTATTAATTGACTCAATAGATTACGACAACGTTTATTTAAATTTTAAAAATGCACTAAAAACTAAAGCCTCACTACCTCATCAACAAATGGGTCAACCAAAATACTTTAAGCAAACAACAATGTTAGATTATTACCAACCTCATAAACCTTCAGTTACGTTAAAGTCTAGCAGCAAAAATATGTCATCTCTGCCAAATCTTTCTACTCCCATAGATAAGAAAAGCCAGACAAATAATTCCTTTCGTTAACAAGGTAGTAGTTTTCCACCAGAATATTCAAGGTATACGTACTAAATTAGAACAATTAGACTTTTGCATTGAAGAATTCACTGAAACTGGTACTTACTTGGATATAATGTGCCTTACGGAAATATTTGTGAAATGTGGTGAAGAAAGAATCATACAAATTAAACAATTTAAAATGGCTGCTTCTTTCACTAGAAAACATGAAAAACGTGGAGGATCTTGTATCTTATGTAGAAGTTATATTGAATTTATAGAATTAACTAGCCTAAATGATATTGCATGTCCCTACGTCTTCGAATGTTGCGGTATTGATATTCCTGCCTTTAAAACCATTGTTATATGTATATACAGAAGGCCTAAAAATGACAATATTACCTTATTTTTCGAAAAATTTGATCATATGTTATACATATTAAGCAAAAAAAGAAACAGAAAAATTGTAATTTGTGGTGACTTAAATATTAACCTTCTAAAGCTGGATAAAAACTCTGAGAAACTACTACAAATCATTACAAATTATAAATACTACTCGCACATACAAGACAAAACACGTATAAACTCTTGCTTGGATCTAATTATTAGTAATACGGAAGAAGCGGTAGGCAAAATCCACAAACTTGGACTGTCAGATCATGACACAGGTCAGACAGTCGAATTCTTAATAACTGATAAACCCAAACCTCTGCAGACATGGTTTACATGGAAACGTGACTTTAGCATTGGTAATATAAAAAAATTTCGCACTAGCTTGCAAAGTTTGTCATGGAGTGAAGTACTGGGGAAAAATGACCTCAACGAAGCTTTCTCCATTTTCCATGAAATGCTGACTCTATTGTATAATTTATGTTTCCCACTTAAAAAACATAAAATTGAAAATAAAATGAGTAAGTCGCGATGGATGACTAGAGGTATAAGGAAGTCATGTGTCACAAAACGCTTGCTGCGATTTAAATATTACAAAACAAAAAGTTCAACGTGTAAAAGTAAATACATAAACTATAGTAAGGTTTTAAAAAAAGTAATTTTCTTATCCCAAAAATACACCAATTCAAACTATATAAAAACATCGAAAAATAAGTGTAGAGCTTCGTGGATGGTAATTAATAATAAAATACAAAAACCGATTAATTCTGACATTAAAATTAAATATAACAATAACATAATAACTGATACTATTAAAATTTCTGACATTTTTAATAATTTTTATATCAATCTAGCTCAAAATAAAAAAAACATTAATGACATCAAAATTAATTCTCAATCGCAAAGTATATTTTTGAAACCCTGTGATCACAAGGAAGTTGTTAACATCATTCGATCGTTAAATAAAACAAACTCTGTCGGATATGATGGCATATCAACTAATATAATAAAAGAATGCGCGTCTGAGCTCTCTATGGTATTAAGCTATTTAATAAATTTGTCTTTTGAGGTGGGTATTTTTCCAGACAAACTTAAAATATCGATTGTAAGACCTATTTACAAGAAGAGCAATAAACTTGACATAAATAACTATCGCCCCATAACACTTATATCAATATTATCTAAAATATTTGAAAAAGTCATGCACGTAAGACTTAATAATTATTTGTTAAATTTTAATATAATAAAAAAAAATCAAAACGGTTTTCAAAAGGGAAAATGTACGTCACTGGCAGCCTTCGTACTAGTTAAATCAATTTTGGAATATGTAGATAAGGGAAAGTTTGTTTCGGGAGTGTTTTTTGATATGAGTAAAGCATTTGACCATGTTAACCATGAAAGACTCCTGACCAAGTGTGAAGTTTATGGTATTCGGGGCCCTGTTCTTGATTGGATAGAAAGTTATTTGCATTTGAGAACTCAATGTGTAGAACTAACTAAGTTAAATGATAGGAATGAGGTAACGCATTATAGATCACACTTCGAAGTAAATAAGTGTGGAGTTCCTCAGGGAAGCATATTAGGGCCTTTACTGTTCCTTATATACATAAACGACCTCCCAGATATCACTAAACATGAGTGCGTCTTATTTGCCGATGATATTTCTATCATAGTTAACAATGATTCTGAAATGGAGCACATTGCAGAATTAAATGCAATTGTAAGGGCATGTATACAGTGGCTTTCCCAAAATAATCTAAAAGTCAACGTCAACAAAACTAAATTCCTACAGTTCTACAATAGAAAACCAAAAAGTAATCAAATACGTATAACTTACGATGGTGAGGATATTCATGAATCTCATGACACAACGTTTCTTGGAATCAAAATAGATTCTAATTGCTCATGGAAACTTCATATAGAATCGGTTAATAATAAATTGAATGGTTTTGTATATGTATTGTGGAAATTAGCACGTACTACAGACTATAAGACTGCTCTTATAGCGTATCACGGACATGTAGCCTCCTTACTGCGTTATGGAGTGATATTGTGGGGTAACGCAGTTAATGTGAGTGATCTTTTCATAACACAAAAGAAATGTTTACGCGCTATTTTTAATGAACCACCCTGGGGTTCATGCAGACCATACTTCAGAAAGCATAGACTATTGACCTTACCATGTATCTATATTTTGGAAACTTGCAAATTTGTGAAAACTCATATGCAATTATTTACTAAATTTAGCGAACATTATAAATATGGTTCAAGGCATTTTGACAGACTAGTTGTACCAAAATATGTTAAATCTAAGTTACAATCTCGCAATTCTTACTCAACAGCCATTAAAATTTATAACAAGTTACCTAAATCCTTAAAAGAAGTGAATGGAAACACTTTTCACTATAAACTGTGTAACATGTTGACTGAACAATGTTTTTATTCCCTGGACGAATACTTAAATTATAAATTTTGACTTTAAAATAATTATTCTTGTTGACATGATATTACGTATGATCTATTTTTTTGTTTTGTAAATGTTCCAATATATTTTTTTCCGTATTTGACTAGCCAAAATGAAATGTTATTATTATCCAAATATAATTTGATCAATGTGTAAATGGAATCGTAATGGTTATAATGTAGTAATTGATAAAATATATTCTGTTCTGTTATTTGCATGCCAATGAAGTGGTGAAATATGAAAGGACATTATTTTATTATACTGAAGATCTCATGTACTATATTTCTAGCAAATAAATAAATTCATTCATTCATAAATTCATTCATTCATTCATTCATTCATTCATTCATTCATTCACTGAAGTCTTCTCACAGCACTATAACTACTAAAAACACAATATATATTCAAAACTGGCGTTTAAAGGGTCGTCTAGGGTTGGCAGCACGTTGGCAACACTTCTGGTGTTGAAAATGTTTACGTGACCGCCTTCCATCAGGTTGCCCGTCTGCTAGTCAGTCAAACTTTTGACAAAAAAAATCAATTAACACAACTTTCTTGAAATCAAATATAAGCCGAAAAGTATAAAACAAATGAAGTAGTCCAACTACAATAATTTCGAGCATAATTATTTCCCTTCGAAAATACACCCTTAAATGTTATTTGGATTGAAAAATGTAATAAGAAACCTAATTATCATTTTACTATTCAATGATACTTGAAAGAACACAATTGGTTTTTGTGTTCTCTAGAACGCCGTCAAGAAACAAACATACATATATTGATTGATGAACACATTCCTACGCGTTTCGCAGTCGGGTAAAAATAATTTCATACACCTATGTTTGTCACATGCCATTGTGTGCATTCATTAGGAAAACATCGTTTGCGATTATTCTAATAACATACTTCAACTATCCGGTAATGAGAATCGGATGTAAACTTCGCACATAATTAAAACTAGAAGCCGTTGAATACAGAGAACTATGTGTAATTAATAAAATTTGCACAATAATTTTCTCACTAGCGCCCGAACAAAGTTTTACTTGACGTGGCGCGAACGGGGAGTTTAGTATGCTACGTGGAAATCATTTTGCATAGGATATTAGAGCAAATATACTTTAGTAGCTCGTGGTTTATTATAAGAAATATTGCAAGTGACGTGAGCTGAATTACGTATTATTTTTTCTATTCTTTTGGCCTTTGTATATTGCCTTTCATGCGGCTCAGTTTCATTGATTGGTGACTCTATTGTACAAAGTGTACAGTGACTGCAGAATCCATAAAACGCAATGAAAATACGTACTTATAGACCTATCTTCCTTGGCAGCTTAGTGGTAGCAACTATTGCTAGTTCTAAAATCCTGCACTGTGCTTGGACAGGGAAGTAAACATTAATGGAATTTGGGAAAATGGGATCTGAGGCAGGTCTATCACAATTGAACAATTCCAAATATATTTCCAAAAAAATGTGGTGTGCATACTTAAGTAAAACAGTTGAGACTTTTGATCAGACTCCCGTAGATGCCATTTTTATCTTCACGCTTTCATTTCACATGCATGACTTTTTTCGATGACCTAACTCCAATGGCGTTAGACAGAACATTGTGACTGAGATCTAGTTTTTATGTCTCTGTACATAAAATTACGGGGCCATACATTATCACCTAACCGGAACGCTGCAGTGATGATGAACAATCACTATCATTTTGCAGATAGGTCCCTAACGTGTATTCTTAAATAGATAATCTAAAGGAGACGTTCCAAAATGTATGGAGCTTGGCCGTGCCGGATACAACGGTGCGGGGCCCGTGGCAAATGTGACCATGGGGCCCTAGAGTTACATTGCCTACTGAAATTCAGGATGTAAATAAAACAGAACATTTACGAAAAGGAATCGAAAACAATATTCGGGGATTCCCCCTGTAAGTATTGTAGTATTGCCAACTTGCAACATAATAATATACCTATATAATTACAGTGTGGCCAACGCTCGCTTTGAGAATAGCTAAGGTGTATTACATATTTGTGTGGATTTTATTGGGAACAAGCGCGGGGCCCCCCACGGCGCCTTTATCATTTGCTGCCACCTGCTATATGGCCCCGGCACCGGCGCTTGGGCCTGCACCTTGTATGCCATATTGAAAGAAGAAGCATAAAATACTAAATCATTTTCAGCTATTCAAATCGTTTATAGTACCTTCAATTAATTGTCGTAATTATATTTCTATAACAAGAATGTCACAGTAGCAATATGGTATCATATAGTTGTCACAGAAAAATTGCATAAAATAAATATTTCAATAAAATAAATACTTATTTAAAATAGAAAAACAACGATTCTTATTATTTTATGAGTATGTTTCCATGATTCTACAAGGTGCGGCCCAACGTGGAACATGTCCTTTCTATAAGTAATGCAATGAGGCTTACGCCCTAGAGCCTCAACACTCAAAACTCACCAAGTAAAAAAAACATGTGTGTAGAAAAAAAGCATAGCAAGCGAATGAATGTGGAAAGTATGTTTAACACGAGATGTGTTTACAATGTCATTGCGCACAGGACGATCCAATTATCTGCACTCAACTCGTTTCGTTCAATTAAAACTGCTCCTGACAGTTCTGTGTAATTTGTCATCGATAAAAATGCGGTTTTGCTTTTATAATTGCATTTTTAGCGTTCCGTATCCAAATTGCAAAAAACTGGATCCATTGTAGATTTGTCATGCCTGTCTGTCCGTTCATTCGTATGTCGAAACTATTAAGACTACTTACTTAAAACTCGGTAGGTAGACATATTCTGTGCACCACTTTATAATTTTTATACAAAAGAAAAAAACTATTCAAAAATTATGGGGGTCATTGTGTACTTGAAACTTAAACCGAAAAAATATCAACTAAGGCGTACGTGTCTGTAGTAGATTCTTGAAAATAATCACCATTTTTTCTTTTTTTCTTATATGTAATGAAAGTGGCTAGCAAGCATGTAATTCACATTGATGTTAAGTGATAACTGCAGCCTACACAAAGCGCAGAGGTCAAAATGCAGATGTGTTGCCACCCCTGAAACCTTAGTTGTTATGTCTCTCTGATAGTTATTACGGGGTCATAGATAACCATCTTACCACAATACGATAGTGCTGAACACTACGGTACTACTTGTACTACTACCACAGACAGATTAGTTAATGCGGTGGTGCCTACGCATTCAAGCTCCCACACTGGAACTCTACCACAAGTATTGTCTTATATATATAAAAATAAATTGCTGTTCGTTAGTCTCGCTAAAACTCGAGAACGGCTCTACCGATTTGGTTAATTTTAGTTAAGAATTATTTCTGGAAGCTCAGGAAAGGTTTAAAAGGTAAAAAAAATATGAATAAATTGAAGGGAAACAGTAAAAACTACAATTTTATTTTCTTATACAAATAGTCCGTATATATCTACTTTTGACACATTATTTCATTCTGAGGCAATACAAAGTTTGCCGGGTTAGATAGTTTTAAATAAAAATACGTTTAATACAAAGCGATAAAGACATCTTGCTCCAATTCTGTCATAAAAACGGGACAGAAGACACATTTTTGTGAAATGTCAACACGCACATGAATTCTTAACACGTAACACGGCAGAGGTCAGGCCGACCTTTTTCCTGGAGCCCATTGATCTTCCTTACGGCGATCAAAGAGTTATTTATGACAGACGCACAAACAGGGCTTTGTCTGCAACGCTCAATTTGCGTGATCTGAATTTCGAGGATAACTTAGAATATGAAGAGTAAGTGGATTATAATATAATAATATTAACTTTACTGGTGGTAGGGCTCCAGTGACGGAGCTCGAGGGCGTAGGCACCACCGCATTACCTAATATACTTGGTAGCTACGCTAAATGGTAGTGTTAAGCACTATCGTGTTCCAGTCAGGTGCCAGGTTGCCACTTCCATTACATAAAAAAATACACATACTGATTTTTTTTATGTTTTGGAAGTGGCAAACAAGCATCCAGTTCACATTGATGTTAAGTGATAACTGCAGCCTATAGACACCCACACGAAGACCAAGGTCACAATGGATCTCGAGCAGACATTAATAGACGAATGTCGTAGCTCTGTTGGTTATGTAGAATGCAACTAAAAATATTTATTATCACATTTTTCACAAATACTATACGTAAAACTCTAGAAATTATTGAAATAAAAGTCTCTTAGAGAAAAATGTATAAAAGCCAAAACTTTTTGAAGTGACTCAAAATGTAAACAAAAAATATGAATCCAAGTCGATACAACATTCAAGTCCATTTGTAATTTTATAGACATCTTTATGGAAATGTCATTCTTACATATGTCCCAAAGAAATGAAAGGCCCCTAAAATGTGGTGATACAGGGTAAGCGTCCCACATCACGTGGGACGTGACTGAAACACTCCAATTGAATTTTTACCCTCCTCTATAATAATATCGCGTATGAATTTTAAATTGCCAATTCTTGTGTATGCTTATTTCTTACAAATTTTTACGATGTTGTTATATAGATAGCAGGTATGTAAGATTTCTTGTACAGTGTTTTGTTAGGTTTTTGCTAACTCATTGAAATAAAACAATTTTAAATTATTCTGAATGCTGTACAAGACGAATGCGAAAAAAACGAAGATAGCATTACACAATCATTATTAAAACTATTGTGTTGTGTAACAAATGTCTCAGTTTGCGCGGAATCATGGAAGTTCCTGTGTACTTTATATACAACGTGTAACAGTAACTGAGTAGATCTACTCAGTTAAGCACTAGGGGCGCGGTAGTGTGTGTGATGGGTGACCGCTTGTGGCAAATTAAATGTGCGTTTCCGTGCTTCGGAGAGCAACGTGCCCTCCAAAGCCGTCGGTCCCGGTTGCTATCGATAGATAGCAGTCGTTGAACCTTGTCGGAGGCCTTATGGGCGGTTTGAAAACATCCGAGAGCGGGTTGGCCACTAAACCACCCACCTCCACCATTCCGCATTGGAGCAGCTTGGTGGAGTAAGCTCCAGGCCTCCCACTAAAAGGGGACTCGTGCCCAGCAGTGGGACGTATAATGGGTTGACATTATTATTATAACAGGATTAAATGTACAACCTGAAACTAGTTTGTTCAAAATCGATAACCGAATCGATTTCAGACATTTTGAATATAAGTAACATTTTGTCCCAAAATTAATTACAATTAAAGAAATTATGGTCACCCATTTGGTGAACAGTCTATAGAAACGAAAATGAGGCTAACGTCTATCCAAAATAAGATGTTAGTCTCAACAAGCTTATTAGAACTCGTTGAGACTTGCATTTTATTATAAATTGTTTTGGTATATGTATCGTGTATACATACATATACATTTAATAAAAAGCGGTTATTTTGATATTACAAACAGACACTCCAATTTTATTTATTTCTATAGATAATATTTTAAGAAAGGAAATAGTGAAAATTAATCTTATTACTATCGAGTGTTAAATAGACCCCTATTCACGCTGGTTACGCTACGTAACCAGCGTGAATAGTTTATATAATAATAGTATAATTTTTATTAAATGTATATGTATGTATACACGATACATATACCAAAACAATTTATAATAAAATGCAAGTCTCAACGAGTTCTAATAAGCTTGTTGAGACTAACATCTTATTTTGGATAGACGTTAGCCTCATTTTCGTTTCTATAGACTGTTCACCAAATGGGTGACCATAATTTCTTTAATTGTAATTAATTTTGGGACGCTTGCGACTGTGTGCGTGTGTGAGTATGTTTGTTTTAAGTGCGGCCGTAGGTAGCGGTAGGGTAAGTATGCATAGGGTGTGCATACTGTTTGTACAAATTGAGGACAACTTATTTCTCAAATAAAAAATTTAAATACATAAAACATGTAATTTCAGAACATGTACTATGATTATAAATCGATATCCTAAACGGGGTGTTTGATAGTGAGCATTATTCCCGTTACATGTTGTAGGTCTATAAAAAAACATTTTTTTCTTCTCAGTGTGGCATAAAAAATATTTCACTAAATAAACAACAGACAGATAGATTGAAAATTGTACTTATTTGACTAACGTTTTTTCGCAGCGTTTAGTCGGTCATACCAATGTAAACATGAATCGTTGGTGAAAATCTGTTAAATTTTCGTACACAAAGAAGGATATAGAAAAAAGTAAAACATGATAGAAAACCTATTGATGATGACTGTGATAAGAAATTGAGTCCGGTACTAACATAGATGTAGTGATATCTATACTAAACTACAAAATCTATGGGTTCATTTTTTAATACATTGCTAGCCATGCTACGTCGTAGAATACGTGCGTAGCACTCGTAGCACTGATTTCTGTGCTACTTAAGAATTATTAATTCCGATATCTACGCAGTTGTTATCGTACACTTTTTAATTTACGGGTTACTTTATTTTATGGTTGCTTTATTTTTAACTGCCTCATTAGCGTAGTGGTAGCAGGCCACTACTATTACGCTGGAGGTCCTGGGTTCGATTCCCGGGTCGGGGATATTAGAGATAACGGTCTAAAATCCTTTATCTCTGCTTCTATTGGGATTTTTCCATTTTCTGGAAGTTTCCCAGTACCCCGGAGTTTGGTAATGTGCCCGGAGATGGCAACAGGTTCGCCACCTGTTACATGGGCCAAAACGTAACCGGCGAGTCGTGGGTGTATGATTAAATGCATGCACCTCTGCCTACCCCTTCGGGGATTACAGGCGTGAAGTTACGTTTTTTACTTTATTTTATTTACTGGTGGTAGAGCTCCAGTGACGGAGCTCGCGGGCGTAGGCACCAGCGCATTACCTAATATACTTGCCGCTAAATGGTAGTGTGTTCAGCACTATCGTGTTCCGGTTCGGTGGTGATGTACGGCACTGTAATATCCGGCACAGAGGCATAAGTTATGCATAACACCTTAGGCCTCAGAAGTGGTAACGCATCTGCATTTTGACCTTGATCTTTGTGTGGGTGTCTATAGGCTGCAGTCATCACTTAACATCAATGTGAACTGCATGCTTGCTTGCCACTTTTATTAAATTAAAAAATATGAGAGACTACATTTTCACTACATGTACCTACTGTTGTATAGTATTACTATGCAGATTCTTTTTTATCCCGTTCAGAGGTTCCAAAGAATTATATTTAATATATTGTGTATTTAACGTGTATTTATATTATATCAAATACATAGAAACATTTTACATGATCTAAATAATAGTACATTATTATTTAATTTAAATATAATGTTTCACCTGCCTATTACTGCTCTACATATATTCTCACATACCTACCTAATTCACAATAATTAACCCTTACATTTGTTAAACTAATTATCGTGCCAAAATCGCATTACCACTTAATAACGCCCAGAACGTGTTCAGCTAACAAAGAAGTAAAATGACCACGGACCGAGGGGAAAAAATTACGAAACATATTTCATTGCGTCACGTACCAACCTAATATTGCTGGCAATCATAAAATGAAACATCATAAGGGGAATAAAAACTGAAAAGGGGCAGTAAAGGCCCTGGATGGGTCTTAACAAATCGGTGGTCATCGCTCAGGGTTAGCCTGGTATCCGAGATAAGTCGTTTCATTGTGATAGCGTCCCGTCGATTTATTATAAATCGTTCTAACCCCTCTGTTATTAGTAGTTTCAGGATGTTTGGTAAATATTTTGCTGATAAATTGTTTTTTTTTTAATCGAAATTCAAGATGCATTTTTTTTGTAATTCATTAAAAATTACAGCATTTAAAAAAAAATGTTTTTATACTTTTTTTATTTTGGAAATGTTTATCTTTCAAACTATTGCTTCCCGGAAGCACACACTTTTTATAATTTAGTAAATGTCTATCTTTCAAACTTTTGTTTTTCAGAGAAAATGGTTTTATTAACTGTTTTATTATTTTCAAAGATCTATTTAAAAACACCAAGCACGTACGAAAATATTTTTTTGTTGTCTCAGTTCCAAGTATGGAGACCCTCATATTGTTATAGTTTTCAGATCCTCAAAGTCCTAATAGTGTTCTGTATTTAGCACAAGTTTGAAACTTCTTTTCGGTATAAGGGCATTACAGGTTAGGCCGTAGTTGACAGTCTAATATAAAAAATAATCAGAAAAAACCATACTACGGGCGAATCTTACGTAATTTTACAAACATACTTTTAGTATTGTTTAAATTGGCGTAAAAGTATTCAGTTGGATAAAACATATAGGTACTATACCTGTTTCCCAAAAAAGCGTAGATATTCATACGTGTAAATGAGTTTTAATTGAAAATATATCCGCTTAATAAAGAGTGACATGTTGAAAAGGCCGATTTAAAATAAATATCGCTTCGAACATGAATATTTTATTGGAAGCGAAATATGACATCAATCATAAAATCAAAATAAACAGTTTTTTTTTATTTTTCACGCGAAACGACGAATGACAAAACACATACTATGCGAATGTAGATAGATGAAAAGGTCAAGGAAAACCAAGACGATCTACCTTGACCAAATAGGTGTGTATCAGGTGGGGTCAAGGGTCATCGGAATCGGCGTGCATCCAAGAAGAGAGTGATGAATGTAGAAGGAACACGAGAGTTATGCAAGAATCGGGATGCTTGCCGCGCCACTCTCTGCTTACGATTTACAATTTTACGATTGTACGAGTACATACATATTTACGAAGCAAAATTACATAACTGTGCTTTGTCAAATCATCATCACCATTTTAGCCGAAAGATGTCCACTGCCGAACCAAGGCCTTCCCATAAGAGGGACATTTGTGCTCGCCACTTGTCCAGTGAAGTAGATCATATAGCTGTCTTGTGATTACCACTGTATATACGCCCAATTGGCGTTGTTTCGTAATTTAATAGGGTTTCTAAATAAATTACGACAATTGCTAATACCACATTATTTTCCCTTTAGATTAGAGCCATCCCAATGAGTCACGTGTAAGCTGATTCGTATCTATAAGATAAATATTGAAAAAACAAAAATAAAATGATGCGAATTTGGAACAATGAACGTAACATATCCGCCCCAAACAACTGCCTTGATCCTTTTGCAAACAGAGGTCGTTTGTTCGTTCGCATTTTTAACAAATATTTACGGTCAACGCGTCCCGTACTCGTAAACGTATGTCAGACTAAAGGGGCATCACTAGTAAGGGGACCAAATTACAAACAAAGACCTGGTACGCGGCTGATACTACTTTAGTAAAATGTAAAAAACTACATAGCTAATTGTTTCAATGCAGCTGATCACAATGAATTAAGAGATTCTCTTGTTGAGTTATTTTTATTATGAAATTATATAATTTTGTGCCAACGCAGAGCAAAGTCGTTGTTGTAGAAAGTTTTATCATCAAGCGAAACATAGATGTTATGGGTATGATGATTTTGTAATTATACTACTACACCACTAGCGTACAAATGTCTTGTAAGATTTAAAAGATGGCAGGCGAGGTCATGTTACAATAAAAAAATCATTATTATTATACTGATAGAGCATCACTCTACCGCTCCATCATCAACCCTTATTTTGCTTCTTTTTCTATTTTTTTTTGTAGATCACAACAAAAAAGCTAAAAGTGAAGGAGGGAAACAGACAAACTCGGTATTCTATGCTTTAAATTGATTTCTTTGCCCGCATATACTTACAACAGCGTTGAAAAAATAACTCTTAACATGCAAGTATACCAAAATGCGTACCAGGTTTATCGCTGTCACGTTACCTTTAAATAAATAGCGATCCGAAATCCAGTAAAGCATGTTTGGGTTAATGCGGCCGGTTCATACGATTATGGCCATTATACGCGGCCGAGTGTGAAGTTTATTTGCATTTTTATGACAGTTCCGATACAACGTTACGCGGTGTTTCCTATGTGTTCCTGTTTATGGTACAGCGGGAAATGTGTTCTAAAGCTGCAATTTCAACTGACTTTCAAAAAGAAAGAGGTTCTTTGTTCGCCTGCATTATATATTTTTATGTATGTTCACCGATGAGCTCCATCAAGTTTTTATAATGTAACGAAGGTAGCAAGACTGCAGCCTATAGACACATAAAAATCAAAGGTTAAAATGCAGATGCATTGCCACCCCTGAGACCTAAGTTGCTTTACCTCTGTGATAGTTCGATAGCTCCAGTGATGGAGCTCGCGGGCGTAGGCACCACCGCATTACCTAATATACTTGCCGCTAAATGGTAGTGTTCAGCACTATCGTGTCCGGTCAGGTGGTAATGTACGGCCCTGTGATTGCCGGCAGAGAGGCATAACACCTCAGGCCTCAGGAGTGTTAACACCGATGTGAATTGCATGCTTGTTTGCCACTTCCATTACATAAAAAAAACATCTAACCGGATCAGAGTAGTACAAAAACACCATTAGGCGGCAGATAGATTAGGAAATGTGGTGGTGCTAACGCCCTCGAGCTTTTTCACTGGTAAAATTGAGGATGGATTTTAAAAGATCTTTTATCATTTGAAAGATTACACTTTCAAGTTGATGCCACTGCTACCAAGTTAGGATCTGATGATTGCATCATGGGAAAATTGAGGAAAACATTAAATAAAAATAGAATAATGGATATTAAAATAAAAGCGTAGTAATTAAGCGCAGATTAGTAGTGATAAATATCGAAAACTGTTAAGCACTAAAAAAAATTATTATATATTGTTAAATTAAAACCATAATGGGCCACGTTAATGTTAAATTCGTTACCATTGTGCTAAAATACAATTCATCGTGCATAATAAATATTTATGAGGCGTATGTTTTATTAATTGTTGCAACCTGTTCAAATAATGAAATTTTATATTTGCTCACACTGCTCCTTTTTCGGTTTACTGATGGTGGTTTCATTTATTATAGTCACACATTTTAACTGAACCAATTTAATTCCATGAACACACATAATAATACGACACTAAATAAAATAAATAAAAGTTAAATAAAATAAAATTCGCCAACACTCACATCCCCACAGTAGGTATAAACGTGTGTCGTGGGTGCCGTTGTTCACATGTTGCCGTTGTTCACATGTTCACATACAACACTTACACAAACACCCAGATCCGAAACAAATATTTGTCCCGGTGCAGGGATCGAACCCGCGACCTTTCTAGTCAAACAGTCATCTCACACCGCTGTTCTAACCTGGTCGATAAAGATAACGAACAACTAATATTAATATACAACAAATAATACACAGACTGGACACATGTCAGTGTACATCGGGTTTTATGTTGGTTTCTGCCCAGAACGTGTAAATTATGGAACGAACTTCCCTGTAAGGCGTTGCCTCTCGAAGATTCTGTTGATACCTATTTTTATTATGAAGTATTTTTGGACCATTATTTATTTTATTTTGTGTACTTTGACAAATTAATCAACGTATCAGTTGTTATTCGCTTTGTAATTTGACCTATCACAAGCAAATTCTATTATTTCCTAGTGAATAAATGAATTTTGAGTTTGAGTTTGAGTTTACACCTATTGGCTTATAGATAAGAAAGACAAAATGATTAGAGTTTTGTACCCAAAATGCATTCACCAATAGTCATAGTTGATTATAAAATGCTTAATAGTTTCCAAATAATTTAAAACCAAACCAAAATATCAATATTTTTATTTTTGCAATAAGTAACCAATACAGGAGGGGAGTAGCCATATGCAGGCTTTGCCCTCTGTCCAAGTACAAGCCCTTATGGGCCTATACCTGTCGCCTAGATGTTTAAATGTGTGCGTGAAATTGTTTCTGTATTTTGTTAAAGTCAAGGTGTGAGTTTCGTAGTAATAGACGATTTTTGTAGTGTGCGTGTGTGTCGCACGCATTTCTCCCCACAAAAATCGACAAACTGTTTTGCATCGGTAGTACACGCTATGGCTATTCCCCTCCGGTCCGCCGCAACCGACGGGCCGCGTTGCTCTATGTAAGTATCACATGCGAGTTAATCTAGAAATTAAAGAAAAAAATGGAAAGAAAAATTTGACTCCAAGCAGGAATCGAACCTGCGACCGCAGGATAATAAGTCCAGCCGCTTTACCACTAAGCTACCGAAGTCCTTATCCTCAGGTCGCAGTTTCGATTCCTGCTTGAAATCAAATTTTTCTTTCCGTTGCTTTTATAATTACCAATCTAAAATGTCTACTAAGCTACTATTAGTAGATATATATCTCAGTAGGTAACATTTATTTACTTTTCCATACGTCGCTAGGAATATAAACAACCCAGCCGACATTCAAGGGGTACGACAGGGATAGACTGTGACGAGTGCCACCCCCGGGAATCGAACCCGGCAACATGTCAATACGTCAATGTGGTAGCTATCAATTCAACGAACAAATTCTCGATTTCGTCTGTCCCATATAACTTTGGTTTACCCAAATTTTTGGTTTACCATAGACAAAACTATTTTACGTAAATATTTTTTAAGAAAATTAGCCGTAGTGCTCTGAAATCTGTGAATTATTTTTATTATTAATCATTGTTTTTGTCATACGAGTAGGTATATTATTAGGTAGGTAGGTATATATTCTTTAGCGTATATTATTTCGCAATAATAATATATGCTAAAGAATTTAGAAATTAAAGAAAAAAAAAATGTCAAGTGTGAGTCAGGCCACGCGCAGTAAAGGGTTCCGTTGTTACAGAGTAAGAGATGGAATTAAAAAAATAAAAAAATATAATAATAATAATAAGGTGAGGAGGTTCCTGTCTCTGTGTCCCTAACCACCGGCAGCTTGGACCCTGCTCTCGCTGCCGGCGGCACACTATTTTTTAATTTTTTATATATATATTTGTTGTTTTTTTTTATACATATATATGTAAAAAATTATAAAATAAGTTGATACAATAAATAAGTGGAATAATAATAATAATTGTCGCCATGTGGGATGTGGATTCGGCCATCATTGTGCCGATAGTCGTATCAGTGAACGGGCTGATAGCGAAGAGCCTCGACCAACATCTCAAGAGGCTCTCGCTAGGTGGATGGATCAAGGGTCTGATACAGAAAGCAGTACTCCTCGGCACGGCACGTATAGTGAGGAGGTTCTTGTCTCTGTGTCCCTAACCACCGGCAGCTTGGACCCTGCTCTCGCTGCCGGCGGCACCCTATTTTTTAATTTTTTATATATATATTTGTTGTTTTTTTTTATACATATATATGTAAAATATTATTTAATAAGTTGGATCAATAAATAAGTGGAATAATAATAATAAATACCCTTTATTGTACACATAAGAACAACAATTTGCAAAACAATTTTACATATATGCACAATAGGCGGCCTTATCGCTTAAAGCGATCTCTTCCAGGCGACCTAAATAGAAAGAGAGATATCAAACAATAACAGGAACAAGGGGTGTACAGACTTAAGAAATAATAACTATTACAATTCAATATAAATTATTAATATAGCACATACCTACATATTTATATACATATAATTTATATATATATATATATATACATAAAACATAAATATTTATATACATATACAAGATATATATTATATATATGCATACCTACATAGATAAATAAATAAATAAAATACCTACCAGACAATACATAATTTAATACTTACTTTAAATATTACTATAAGTCATTGTATTCTTACCATCGGATGACTCATTATATTTCCAAGCTTAAATAATAATTATTTAGACGATTCTTAAACGACGCCAATGTCTGAGCTTCGCGTATAGTCAGTGGCAAAGCGTTCCACAACTTGACTGCAACGACAGTAAAAGATTTAGCACAGAAGGAAGAGGAGTGAGGAGGCATCATAAGACGAAGGTTGTTAGAGGATCGAAGAAAGAGGGAGTTAGATTGAGAAAGGTATTGGAATCGTTCTTTAAGATATAGAGGATAATGCGGGTAAAATAGCAGGCAGTATAGTAAAGAGAGGATGTGTGTATTCCTGCGAAGGTGGATTGGAAGCCACTTGAGCTGTTTACGAAATTCAGAGATATGGTCATATTTACGTAAACCGAATATGAACCGGATGCAAAGATTTTGAAGTCGCTCAAGTCTACTTAACTGCTCCTGTGTTAAGTCAAGATAAGATATGTCAGCGTAATCTAAGATAGAAAAAAGAATGGATTTAGCAAGCATAACTTTAGTGGCAGTGGGCAAGAAGTTCCTGATCCTACGGAGTGAACTGACAGCGGCGAACATCTTCCTGCTGACATTACAAATTTGTGTAGACCATGACATATTACTATCCATAGAAACTCCTAAATTTTTCACTGTGTCGCAATAATTTATAAAAGTTCCATCAAAGACGATAGGTGGCAAATTGGAAAAATCGATACGTTTTAATAACCAAGAGCTACCAAATATTATAGCTTGGCTTTTCAGTGGATTAACTTGTAGACCAAATGTTTTACTCCACTGATAAATTTTAACAAGATCTTCATTAATAAGTTGTATCGCTTTTGGTAATTCATCAAGCTTAGTTTGGCAATATATTTGTAAATCGTCTGCATAAAGGTGATAGAGAGAAGTGAGATGAAGGCTAACAGAATGAATAAAAATGGAGAAGAGAAATGGAGACAGCACGCCACCTTGCGGAACGCCAGCAACAACATCGCACCAGGCAGAGAGCTTATCGTCGAGACGAATGCGTTGTCGGCGTCCAAACAAGTAACTATGAAACCAAGCAATAACTGTCGGAGATATGTTGAGAGATCGCAGAATGGCCAGCATGATATCAAAATCGACAGTGTTAAAGGCATTACTGAAATCAAGCAGGACCATCACCGTCACCTGTCGATTTTCCATACCATGCCGGATATCATCGGTAATTTTGACTAAGGCAGTGGCAGTGCTATGTCCCGGTCGAAACCCGGATTGAAAAGGATTAAGGAGGTTAAATTTCAAAAGGAATGAATTAAGTTGTTGATGGATAAGTCGTTCGAGTACTTTGGATAAAAAAGGAAGAATGGAAATAGGACGATACTCATTAAAGGATTTCGGGTTAGGTTTTTTAGGCACTGGTATGACAAGAGCATCTTTCCAGGCCGATGGAAAAGTACTACTTGAGAGAGAATAGTTAAGGACAGAGGTTATGATAGGGCTCACAATATTCAAAACCGGAAGGATCATTTTTCGGCTAATCATATCACTACCAACTGCGTTAGAGTCAATAGCAAGAATATTTCTCTCAACATCACGAGCAGTAAATTGTTCAAAGAAAAAAAGGGGACAGTCAGGAGTAGCGGCACGATACAAAGAAAGTAATGTATGTGATTTGATGGTCCCATCTATAGCAGAGGATACCGAAAAATGTGTATTGAGTGAGTTGAGATCTAAAGTCTGCGACATAGTTTCGGAAGTGTTTCGACTTTTGCCAACTCCTAGTGACTTTAAGAATCTCCACACCTTAGCAGGATCTTTGTCAGAAACAGAATTATGGACATGGCGTCGCTGAGCATCCCTACACACCTTATTGCAGCGATTTCGTATGGATACATATTTTTCCCGGTTCGTGTCACTGGGGTTATGTTTATACTTACATTTAGCGTTATTCTTTTTATTAATCAATGCCTGAATATCGTTAGTCAACCATGGGGCAGGAAGATGCTTGACGCGGACAGGACGCATGGGTGCATGAATATCAAAAAGATGCGTGAGCAAGGAATTAAATAGATTTATTTTCTCGTCGATATCACGCGCATTATCTACAACTGTCCAATCAATTTTGGACGCATCTTCTCGCAAGCGATCTTTATCAATGCCACCAAAATTACGCTGCATGAAGATTTTGGGCTTAAGCTTAGGGGGACGAATTTTATAGGACACGTAAATTAGGTCGTGATATGAAAATGCATCAGCTGAACATTGGCCATACTTTGCCACATGATCAAGCGAAGAAACGAAAATTAAGTCTAAAAGCGAAGGAGCACAGTTAGGGAAAAAATGGGTGGCAGAGAGAGGGAGTAAATGCATATTTGCAGAACGAATTAAAGATTTTAGACGATTTGACCGTGTGTCATTTTTAATCAGGCAGGTATTAAAATCACCCATAATAATTGAGTGATCATATTGGGGTACTAGGTTTTCAAGATTTTTTTCAAGGGAAGAAAAATAATCAGTCGCAAGAGAAGGACTGTAGAACACACCCAGTAGAAGTTTAGTATTAGAGAAGATAACTTCTATGAAAAGGTTTTCTGCACTATCGCTGGGTTGTGGTGACATATGGATTATAGTGAAGGGAATATGCGTCCGTATGTATATTGCTACACCACCACCTCCACGAGGGGTGCGATCATTCCTAATCAGATGAAAACCTGGTAATGCGTAATGTGCAGATGGGAGACTGGGCTTTAGCCATGACTCCGAGACAAGAATGGCATGAATGTTTTTATTGTCGAAAGATGTTGACATATCAGTGAAATGGGCAGGAATACTTTGCGCATTGATGTGAACGGCGTTGAAACTTTTCAGAGAGTCTGAGAAATTAGAGTGGAGAAATTCGTTAAGAGAGGGAAGACTTACAAAACTACCACTACTTGAACCCGCAGAGGAAGAAAGGGAACAGAAATTATCAGTTTGGCTGTCACTACTTATATCCGACATTGGTAAGTATACACTATAATATATAATAAATATAATTAAAATAAATAAATATGATATTTAATAATAAATATTTTACGAAACACTAATATACACTAAGGTAATAAGTATATATTATACTATGTAATACCTAAAATTAAAGCTTACACTAAACAAACTAACACAAAGATTGTTTAGATCGTTGACCCACCAGCTAATTTAACAATAAACCGTAAGTTCATACACATAAATATTAAGAACCACAGACAAGTTCAAAGAGAATCTGCGACAACAATTCATAGATAAGATGTTATCAGTCTGTGGCAACATCTATGGAGTATCTATGGAGTTGTTCGAAATTTTCGAGTAAAATACATTTGGTCGACTTTTACTCGCAAACTTGCAAGGCCAACTTAAGTGTGATAGTTTTCCTTTTAATTTCGTTTTAAGTAACTACTATTCCCGTTTGAATTTCTAACAACAACCGTTTAGTTGGTAGGGGGGGGGGGACACTTGACTCTAACGAAAATTTGCACTTTAGAGCTTTAATAAGTCACGAACAGTTAACTTAATCGAAAAATGATGATAAAACACCTATAATATTTTTGAAAGAACTATCCGACAATATCCTACACTATCTGGAAATCAAAAATATAAAAAAATATCCGCGCGTTACAAGTGGCGAGGTTACCCTAAACATTTTTTTTTCATGTTTTTATTCTACCGCTTTGTCGGTGTGATTAAGGTGTATACTTGAGCCAAATTTCAAGTTTCTAGTACCAATAGTTTTTGCGCTAATCCGCGGATGGACAGACAGACAGACAGTCGTTCATGGCGAAAGTATAAGGGTTCCTTGTTTACTACGGAACTCTAAAAAGAACAGAATAATGTGACTCCGGGACGGGATCCTGGGAGAACCTGCGACCTATTGAGCTATTTGTAATAAATAACAGCTTCATTGAACAATATTTACAAAAAAAAATTAGATTCATTTTCATAGAAACTTCGACATAAATTTTTATTGTAATATTGTGAATTAATCAAATTCCACAGTCAAACCGCTTGTACGATTTGAAACAAAACCAATTCGACTAGATAATCTATCGCTACTTTATGAGTTTTTTACACGAATTGTGTTTTGTATAGCCCCGTAATAACTATTATAGAGACATAACAACTTAGGTCACAGATCCGGTTGCAACGCATCCGCGTTTTGACTGGGTGTCTGTAGCCTGCAGTCACCACTAAACATCAATGTGAACTGCATGCTTCTTTGCCATCTTCATCGGGTACATAAAAAAACCATGCACACACAAACATATTATTACTAGAGACTTTATTGTTTGATTTGCTTATTATTGTTACGTAAAAATTATGTATCAGATGAAAAAAACCTTCCGAAACCATCTCTTACCTTACAATGTTTATCGTGGTGTATATCGCAACATTGGATACGTCACGAAAATTACAACGGACCCATAAATTCACTCTTCATTTTTGACCTCTGGTCTTTGTGTAAGTGTCTATGGGCTGCAGACATCTCTTAACATCAATGTGAACTGCATGCTTGTTCAACACCTTCATTACATAAAATACACACACAAACATATCAAAGATTATTATTGTTACTAAAAATTATGCATCAGATGAAGAAAACCGTCCATACCATCTCGTACCTTACAATGTTTACCGTGTATATCGCAACATTGGATACGTCATGAAAATTACAACGGACCCATAAATTCAGTCTTGGAACCGTAATCTAACAAACTAAGAGAAATTGCACGTGTAATGGGCGTATTTAAAATTTATCGTCAGAAAATATTGCCAGTCAGTTTTGGACGAAAGTGGCTAAGTCGAGAACTAACGTTGGAACTTGCGAGCGAAAAGAGCATTATATTCGTTGCGGGAGATATAATTTTTGTCTGTGAATATTATAATGTTTTTATTTTCCATTTACGGTGCAGTAAACTGGTCTTGTGTTCTAATGTTCTGGTTTTTTGGAATTTTTGTCTTGCTAGGATATTTTTGAAGGAATAACTTTTAACGCATTAAAAAGTATATTTAAAACTAGCTGCTGCCCGCAACGTCGTCTGCGTGAAGCCAGTACAGCACCAAACATACCTAAGATGCCAATGTCGCTTTAGCATTATAAGCAAACAACTTTTAAAATTGCATTAAATTAAAACTATAAGTTTTATTGCAAGGGAAGCCAGGGAAGGGATATGCGAATCCTGCTGAGTTCAGTCATAAGATGTGACTGAAGGAAATAGAGAAAATAATGCAGGAATATATTCCCGGACACAAAAGAGTAAAAATACGTACAAAGGTATCATACCTTACGACACTTTCCTATAAACCACGTTGGTAGTTATTCTGCCGGGAGCCAAAACCCGTAAGAATTTCCGCCTCAATGGTGTGTCTGTGGAGCGAGACGGCTTTAAGTCCCGTTATACAACTTCGGAGGAGATAAGTTCCGAAGAAGCATAATGGGGACACCTACCTTCAGCTTGATGGTATGCGATGGAAGTCCGCTTGCTGACAGGAAGTTCAGAAAGGGCATGAAATAATGTGTGGTGTCATCTTGCTCGACGACAGTATTTGTGGAGGTGTAGACCACTTCATTTCCTATTCATTGCTGCGGCTTGATCATTTTTGGGCGTCAAAATGGCCCACTAACATACCCAAAACGTTGTATTCTGCTGGTGCGGTATACGACTGATGTCCCTGTAGACACCGAGAATGAGTTCTTCTAAGCTGGATACTTCTCTGCAGGAAGACTCTGGAAGCATCATCTGTCCACCTCTCTCTTCTGGTAGAGTGCTTTCGCGAAGACTTAGAAGGACATCAGAAAATTCTTGAGCACGTGCATGTCGCTGAGCCGAGCTCCCATATTAATGGTCAAGAGCAGCGTACGAACTCGTTAAGATCGTGACAACAGAGCATTCACCTCTTCAGCCCTCGATCTTCACGTCACCACGGGAAGCGTTTGCCGGAAATCGCCAATGAACAGTAATGTGACACCACCCACTCAAATGTTCGTTCCTGCGGATGGCCTGCTAGGTTCTGTCCACGGCCTCAACTGACTTTCAATTGGCCTTCGTACACTCATCCCATACAATCAGGGAGCAATCCTTGAGCACGTGTCCCTTATCGCTGTTACATAACACACCAAAAACAGTCGTTTTGGCGCTCTCTAAATGTAAGGGAATTTTAAACATGGCATGTGCTGTCTTGCTTTCCGGAAGCAGTGTGGCAGCAATTCCCGACGCTACAGCAATAGCAATTTTGCCTTGCCTCCTGAACTCTGCAAGTATGTCAGTGGTAACAAATGTTTTTCCTGTTCCACTAGGAGCATCCAAGAAAAATATTTTACCCTGGTTTTGCCCAACGCTTTCAAGGACGGTATCATAAATTTGTTTTTGCTCTGAGAGAACAAAGTGACATGGTTATTTCGCCCGGATCGTAATTTGTCTCAGCGTTATACTCCCAATTTCTACGGTCTTGATGGGGTGATGATTGGGGAGCTGGTAACCTATATTCGATAGTTCAATCGGTGGTGAAAATGACCACATCTTGAAGTGAACTAAGACAGGTGTTCAGCATGCGTTCATTAGTTACTTCGACTTCGTCGCCAGTGGCACGTGTCTCAAAGCTCATATAAAATCTTCAGACAGATGATGGCGATACTTCTTCGTCACTGGCGCTTGCCTCCGCGAGGGTGTCATTCCAGTTCTGGTCACCATCAAGAACGTTGTACGCAGGCTGCGCGGTAAGTGGGATACTCCACGCCATCAAATGTCCTCAGAAAAGCGAAAAACGTTGGGCCTCGGACCGTGTGAAGTAACAACCGTAGGCTATAGCTTTCGCCATTATTTGGATGCACGACACCTATTAACCTTGCCCAATGCGATGTCCTTGATAAATTCTCGGATATTCATGCAAAATTTGAAGTAAATCCATTAAGTAATTTTGAGTTTAACCCGGACATATCTACAGACAAATAGGTACAGTAGTGGTGTGTATTAAACAGTCAATTATTTTTGAGTTTGGCTATTCAACATAAAAAAAAATATGTAAGGAATGTGGCAAACAACTTTATACTGGTGGTAGAGATCCAATGACGGAGCTGCGTAGGCACCACCGCATTACCTAATATACTTGCCGCTAAATGGTAGTGTTCAGCACTATCGTGTTCCGGTCAGGTAATTTCTGGCATAGAGGCATAACATCTTAGGCTTCAGGGGTGGTAACGCATTTGCATTTTGACCTTGGTCTTTGTGTGGATGTCTATAGGCTGCAGTCATCACTTACGTCAATGTGAGCTGCGTGCTAGTTTTTTTATTTTTTTAATTTGGCAACAAGCGTGCAGTTCACATTGATGTTAAGTGATCACTGCAGCCTATAGACACCCACACAAAGACCAAGGTCAAAATGCAAATGCGTTACCACCCCTGAAGCCTAAGATATTATGCCTCTGTGCCGGAAATTACCTGACTGGAACACGATAGTGCTGAATACTACCATTTAGCGGCAAGTATATTAGGTAATGCGGTGGTACCTACGCACGCAAGCTCCGTCATTGGATCTCTACCACCAGTATAAAGTTGTTTGCCACATTCCTTACATATTTTTTTTATGTTGAATAGCCAAACTCAAAAATAATTGACTGTTTAATACACACCACAGGCATGTCAACAATTATTATCATTGTTCAACTTGGGGAGTGATTGCAATCGAACAATTAAATTAAGAAACGAACACCGCATCGATACCATAGTTAACTGACACTAACACTTAGCTTAAAATTTCACTCCTAACTCGTTATAACAACTAACAGATAAATTTCTAAGGAATACAAACAGAACAAAGTTGCAAACCGAAAAGAATCACTCACTTCATTCGTTCGGCCACTAAGTTAGTTCAGAAAGTTGGTGGTCTCACGTTCTACAACTACCGCAGTAAAATAAGTGAATTGTAGAGAGTACCGTAGACGTGCCCTGGGGTAAGCTCATTATAGTTCGCAACTTCTGTTTTACTATCTCCGGTAATGTAGTAGAAGAATGATATAATCAGTTGAAAAGAAAAAGTATTATATTATTTGGTAGCTTTTTTATATAATGAAAGTAGCAATCAAGCATACAGTTCACACTGATTTTAAGTGATGACTGCAACCTATAGACACGTGCATAAAATCAGAGGTCATAATGCAGATGCGTAACCACCCCTGAGACCTAAGGTGTCATGCCTCCGTGATAGTTATTACGGGGCCATAAATTACCATCTAATCGACATACGATAGTGCCGAACGCTACCATTTAGCGGCAGATAGGTTAGGTAGGCATGTGGCCTGTATGCCGCGACCCTTAATTCATTTCTAATCCATAATAAGCATATCTATTTGATGTGCTAATAAATTTTCTTTATTCAAACTTATCCGTAGCGTACGATAGCGGCTGCATTGAACTTTCTAGAGTTACTTCTTCAGCATCTAGACTTGACTGAATAGAGCATTATCCTTAACTTTACAGACTAACTTAACCTACGTGTCTTTTATTAGTGAGACAGTTCAACTTGATTTTAATTCAAGTGTTCAAATGTCTTCGGTGCAAGGTAATGAACAAACTTGCATAACTTTGCTAACTGCTAAGTTTGCTACAGCAGCACTCTCTATTCGTTCTTATCTATATCGTGATGACGTAGATACGTTGCTTGCATATCTAATATTGTTAGATATTTCTCAACTCAACATACATTAAAACTTTTCTGTGTTTAAGAAAAGAAATTAACATTTGTTGTATGTATGTTCAGCTTATTCAACTTATTAAATGAATAATTCGAGAATATTTATTGACGTGAAATGTATTTCATGTAGGGATTTGAAAGTGTAGGTACCACCGCTTTACCTAATCTGCCGTCAAATGGTTGTGCTCAGAACTATCCTGTTACGGGTGGATGGTATTGTAGTTTCGTAGTAATTATCACAGAGATATAATAACTAAGGTTTCAGGTGTGGCAACGCATCTGCATTATGACTTCTGGTTCAAACAACTTCATCCGATTGCATTTAAGTTTTGTACGTACTGTAATTTAGATTTTTTAGTTTTTTACAATTGAACTCGATACTATTATTCCGTTTCTGAGAGACTTTTACCATTTATTTTACCAATAAATGTTTCAAATCAATTGCTCCTCTCCGAGTTACTACATGAGATAAGCAATAAAACTCATCAACTTTCAAAAAACCTTGAAAAATACTTGCTCGAAGAAAATTAAAGATTGAAAACAAAAATTAGAATTCGTGCCAAATGGAATTGGGTTTTGAAATTTTACGTACTTAAAGTTCTCGATGCCGTTTATTGCTAACGACAAATCGGCAGTTTTAGGTGCCGTTTACCGGCAATCAGAAATCGATTTAATCACGAAATCATGCAAAGTTCTCAAACAAAGTTTGGTTAAACTTTCGAATTGGAACAAATTGGAGCAACGTCGCCTGCGGCTAGATATTAATGGTGGAATCATGACGCCAACTTCTTAGTTATTATTTTTCGTTGCGATATTGTTTTCCTAGAATGGTAGTAGGTACAATTTATCCATTGTATGATTTTCATTTTGGGCGGTTCTTTGTCAAAGATGCTGTAATGTGGTGCGCGTGTTGATTCAAATAAAAATATTTGATAATAATTGTGGGTTCAAATTATAACGCGTAAACCACTGTGCTTAAAAACGGTCATGTTCCCAAATAATTCTTAGAATATTTTTTTTTTGAAAACGAATAGTAATTATTTATTCATAGTAACACAACTAAGTAACAAGATAACAAACAACATAAAAGTAGATAAATTGTTACAAATTGACCCCTGAACTTAGCATTATTCTGTTCTACTGTTACAGCCGTTCTGTAAATGTTTTCATGTAATTGAAAAACAATGGCAATACGTTTATTTATTTCAATAACCTCATTCCTGATGCTGCAAGAATTATTTAAATCAGATAATAATATGATATGTATTCGTATGTTCCAAGTTCTTTTTTAGGGTTCAATCGTAGGAACCCTTATAGTTTTACCATGTCCGTCTATCTGTCTGTCTGTCCGTCCGCGGTTTAGCGCAAAAACTTTTGATACTAGAGACTACGATTTATTTTATATGAATAGTCATAATTCGAACAAATAATTAGGTATTTTACATTCACAATTACCAAAAAACCATAATTATATATACATTTCGAATAGCACACCGAAAACCCACGTACTCTACCATTGTAGGACCATTTTGCACTGTGAAAGAGAATTTTAGTGAAAAGCAAATGGAATCTTTCAGAAAAGCGAAAAGCACTGGCCGTAAGGATAACCTCGCTCAATGGGGCAAGGAACGCCAAATATTAGCATGACCCAAAAACAAGTGTTGAGCTGTAGGATTCTGAACCTACCTTTAAAGCGATTTCAGACTAGTAGCGTGTTTTTCTGGAATTCGGTGATTTCGGCATACGCACTTACATAGCTACTCGTATATTACGCGTTTCAAAAACGGACGCGCGTACATAAAGACAACGTTCTGAATATCTATTAGAAGCCAGGTAAAACTATCGATATTGCCGTCAGTGTGGTCCCACTTTTTCTCTTCATGATAAAATTAGTAGATAGCGGTACCAGAGAATATATAATACTACGTATAGAATGGACACTTCAACGTCCCGCCCGATTTGCTCGCATCACTTCCCCTTCCCTCTTATGGGCGACGGTTGGTCTATCGTACGTGCTACGCACACAGGTGCGCGTGTAAATACACGTCACTGATTGATGTTTGTGAAATAGAAACCACATTAAGCGTTTGTATGGAATTTTGGCGGAGTGTCCGCGGTGTGGCAGTACCACAGAATGTAAGGTTCGACCACAGATATTGGGTGTTGGATCTTTACTTATGTTAATGGTTCACTCGAACGGTAATGGTGATTAGAGGTGTTTCTTGTGGCTCGCGCTTATTATTGTGAACGTAATCACATCAATGCTCCTACGAGTTGAGTGTGTGGCTAAATGTACCAGTAGGTACGCGTCTAAAGGCGATTTCAAAAACGTGCTTTATAAACGCTAGTCTGAAACCGCTCTTACTATATGTAACCGCGCCGAAATGGAAGCGAAAACAAGGTGTAAAAATTTTTAGATTGCTGCCTTTTATTTTAGAACTAGCTGTGCCCGCGACTTCGTCTACGTGAGAAAAAATATGATTGTTCAGTATCTACCCGGATGAAGTTGTAGGCGCAGCTAGTATAAAAGTAGCGCAAGTTACTCCTTATTACATCAGCTATCTGCCTGTGAAAGTCCCGTCAAAATCGGAGACACTCAAATTCTGTTTATTTGTATGTAGGTCTGTATATATGTATGGTTGTATGGAGATAAAAGTAGCCTAAGTTACTCCTTATCTCATCAGCTATCTGCCATTGAAAGTCCCGTCAAAGTCGAAGACAATCCAATTCTTCTTATTTGTATGTAGGTATGTATGTATGTATGGATGTATGGAGATAAAAGTAGCCTAAGTTACTCCTTGTTACATCAGCTACCTACCCGTGGAAGTCCCGTCAAAGTCGGATATACTCCAATTCTACTTATTTTATGTAGGTATGTATGTGTATGGATGTATGGAGATAAAAGTAGATAGTAGATAAGAGTAGAGAGTAGTAGATAAGAGTAGTAGAGCCTAAGTTACTCCTTATCACATCAGCTATCTGCCAGTGAAAGTCCCGTAAAAATCGGTCACGCCGTTCCCAAGATTAGCCCCGCCAAACAGACAGACAGACAGACAGACAAAAATGGTAAAAAATGTTGTTTTGGTATATGTACCGTGTATACATACATATGCGTTTAGTAAAAAGCGGTTATCTTAATATTACAAAAAGACACTCAAATTTTATTAATTTGTATGTATATAGATTTATTATGGAAGCTACAATAAAACATAAGACCTAAAAATTCAGTGAAAATTTAAAGCGTGTACATTATAGCGGTAACAGAAATACATAATTTGTGTAAATGTTTGCTTTCTAGCTATTTATCACTATTTTTATGAGATACAGCCTGGTGACAGACAGACGGATGGACGGACAGACAGACAGACAGCGGAGGATTAGTTATCCTTAGGGCCCGTTTTTACCTATTAGGTACCAAACTCCATAAAAGATAGAATTAAGATACAGAATAGCTTAAAAATATTCGATACGATTCTTTACATTGACATAACTTTTTTATTATTGAACCGATTCACATGAAACAAACACTAAATGTTAAGTGAAACTTACCACAATATATTAGTGAAAACCGCAAATCGAATAAGCTGTTTCTAATTTTAGCGTGCACAAACACACAGACAAACAGACATTTTTCCGGGATAAAAAGTACCTAGTGTTGTGCGCCAAAGGTTAAAGTATAATCGTACCAAGTTTCATTGTAATCGGACCTTTAGTTTTTATGTGATGCTTGAACAAACAGACTGACAGACAGACAGACAGACAGGCAGACAGACAGACAAAAAAAAATCTAATTACATATTTGGGTTTGGTATCGATCTAGTAACATCTGGTATTTATTTTTTCAATATTTTTAATGTACAGAATTTACACTTCTACAGATTTATTATATGTATAGATGAGACGTTTTTATTTCTCACTTCTTCGATAATTTATTTTAAACGTGTTTGTTTCCTAAAATCCTTCGTGTTGTTCACGTTAGCTGTATCATAACAATTGATGATATGATGTAAGTATAATTCTTATTTTACGCACGTGATAATATTATAGCTGTGTACATAGGCTCATCACATATATTTAATTTTATGCTATTTACATGGGGATCGTAAACAAAACGGGCGAATCATATTTTCATTCATTTATGAATGCAATTTCATGCTTTCTACTCAAAAAAACCTGCGACAGCAATAAGGACCTCTGGCACTGATAAATGTTAGGATTATCAACATTTTAACGTATAATATTATAACTGCCTCGGTAGCCTAGTGGTAGCAGGCCACTACTACTACGCTGAGGTCCTGGGTTCGATTCCCGGGTAGGGGGTTATCAGAGATAATGGTGTAAAGTCCTTTATCTCTGGTTCTATTGGGATTTTTCCATTTTCTGGAAATTTCCCAGTACCTCGAAGTTTGGTAATGTGCCCGGAGATGTCAACAGGCTCGCCACCTGTTACATGGGCCAAAAACGTAACCGGCGAACCGTGGGTGTTTGCATGTATGCTTGAATGCATGCACCTCTGCCTATCCCTTCGGGGGTTACAGGCGTGAAGTTACGTTAACGTATGTACAAAGTTATAGCTAACTACCGCAGTATAACTCACACCCTTAAGTTTTTCGATTTAGTTCAGACACCTTACATTGTGTGATAAATTCAATTCAATTCTCGTGGTATGTCACATTAAATTAATGAAAGAGAATTATTTTGGGGCTATCATTTTGTTGCGATAAGAACATGTAAGGGTGAGGGTTTGAGACAAAACTTATTAACAAGCAATTCTCAACACTAAAGTGAAGAGATAAAGTATTTTTAGAATCCAAAGGAGAGAGAGGTTAAGTCATAGGTTGAGTCATAGGTTTAATCTCATAGAGTCCAAGATTGGACTCTATGAGATTAAACCTATGATGCAGATGCGTTGCCACCCCTGAGAACTTAGGTGTTATGTCCCTATGATAGTTATTACGAGGCCATACATTACCATCTAACCGGAACACGATAATCCAGAATACTACCGTTTAGCGACAAATAAATTAGGTAATGCGGTGGTGCCTACAGCTATGCCCTCCAGCTCCTGCACTGGAACTCTACCACTAATAAAAGAACATACTTTTAATATAGGTTAATATACCGACATCGGTATATTTGGCTCAATGCGGACCTATAATTATTATTTGTCAGTAACTAAGCTGTAGCATTTATTGCAAGGTTTACCATGGAAAACCCCGATTGATTAAGAAATCTATCTAGTTTAATTTGGATTTTCTAAAAGATTTACTTATCATTAAATTAATATCGCACGAATAATAACTCAAAATTGAATAATTTTTTTGGCATTTTAATAAAAAAGCAAAATACGTAGGTATAAAATCTGTCTTCAACTAAGTAGATTACTACTTATTTGGCGTAAATAACCTTGACCTTTGCAATATTTCTGGGCGTCTATCTTGTATAACCCGTGAACTTTTTACTCTGTACAGAAGTTCATCCAATTTACTCAGTATATTTTTACCGGATTCTAGTTATTGTGATATATTTTCATTTGTTGACTCTCTACTTCCCTACTATATAATATTATAAATCCGAAAGAAACTCTGTCTGTCTGTCTGTCTGTTACCTTTTCACGTCCAAACGACTGAACCGATTTTAATGAAATGTGGTACAGAGATAGAGCTGACTTTGAGAAAGAACATAGGCTACTTAGTTATTTATAAAACGACATCCGCGTAGGCGAAGCTGCGGACAACAGTTAGTCTTGAATATACCTAATAAAAATAAAACGGTTTGCTCCTATCCATGTCAGTGTCTTATTTTGTAAGTTAATACGTATAGTTTGATGATTGATTTTTACAAAATGATAGAAAAAACAAAGAATCGATTTAAAAATACAGATGGTAGAATATTTGTGTCTGAATTCGGAGGCGTAGACACCACCACATATATCTACCACCAAATGGTAGTGTTCAGCACTTTCACATTCCAGTTAGATGTTTATATCCATAACCCCATAATAACTGTCATAGAGGCAAAACAAAGGCATAAAACTGAGGCCTTGAGGAAATCAATGCATCTGTATTTTAACCTCTGGTTTTGTGTAGGTGTGTACCATCATGTCAACTGCAAGCTTATTTGCCAACACGATAACATTTAAACAATCCGTTGTGCCTAATTCTATAGCTACCATTGTAGACGTAATTACAAAAAAAAAGTCTACGAAAACAAACCAAACAATAACAGCAAGCAATCTCATCACAGAACAACCTACAAGAAACAGGCAAAGCTGTCATCTCTAATCAAAACATTTACTCGGCAAATGTTTGAACAAGGCCAGTCAGCATAAAAACGGCCTCACAAGTGTTCCATTGATACACTCATTGTGATTCCGTCCGCGTGTACGATACAAGATCGATAAGCGAAAAGGAGAAATTCGCTTAGCTATTCAACGTGAATCCCTTTATTCCTCGTCATTGAAAAGATATATCGGTATTCGGTTGTGATAACGATAATACGTTTTAAGTGAGATTTGTGACGGATCTCGGTCAATTTGGAAATATTTTCTTCGGCATTTTTACTGAGATGTTTTCAGTCATATAATTGGAGATATCATTTGCAGATTCAGCGTCGTTTGACTGCAAATGAAGTTACAAAAACGACAGAGGTGTTTTAGTATCGTTTGATAAATATGCGCTGAGCCTATTGACACATTAATTGGGCAAATAATAAACCAAATCTATTATTAAAAGTAGGGCGTGATATAAGTATTTTCTATTGCAGAAATTATCGTACACGCTAGGTCCCTAGGTTCGATCCCCGGTTTGGATTGGGTTTTTTCCTTTTTTGTGATGGAAATGGCAAACAAGCATGCAGCTTACATTGATGTTAAGTGATGACTGCAGCCTATAGACACTCACACAAAGACCAAGGTCAAAATGCAGATGCGTTACCACTCCAGAAGCCTAAGATGTTATGCCTCTGTGCCTGGAATTACAGGGCCGTACATAACCACCTGACCGGAACACGATAGTGCTGAACACTACCATTTAGCTGCAAGTATATAAGGTAATGCGGTGGTGCCTACGCCCGCGAGCTATGTCGCTGGAGCTCTACCACCAGTAGAGTGGCCATTTGTTCACATATGACCATTGGGCCTCTCCATCTATTACGTGGCGTACATTTACTCCTACGGGGAATTCGGACATGAAGTTTAGCTTGGCTTATAGCTTTCATTTCTTACATAAAAAAATCTCAATAGGACTACAGAGTACAAACACTTTGACCCGGGAATAGATCATAGAGCAGCAAGACTACCAGTAGTTATAGAACAGCCAGGCATTAGCAATGCTGTAGTATACCTATTCTTAAAATGTAACTTTAAATCCGCATATTCTACGAATTTATTCTGTCATAATATTTGTTTGATAAAGAACAAGCCACGTTTAATTATCAAACGTAACCTCATATAGACTTACCTGAATACTTCGAATTTATTAATTCACAAGAAAACTGAAATCTAAAAACTTTTAATTTTTTTAACTGCCTCGGTAGCCTAGGTAACCGGCCACTACTACTACGCTGAGGTCCTGGGTTCAATTGCCGGGTAGGGGGTTATCAGAGATAATGGTGTAAAGTCCTTTATCTCTGGTTCTATTGGGATTTTCCCATTTACTGGAAATTTCCCAGTACCTCGAAGTTTGCTAATGTGCCCGGAGATGTCAACAGGCTCGCCACCTGTTACATGGGCCAAAAACGTTACCGGCGAACCGTGGGTGTTTGCATGTATGCTTGAATGCATGCACCTCTGCCTATCCCTTCGGGAGTTACAGGCGTGAAGTTACGTTAACCTATGTACAAAGTTATAGCTAACTACCGCAGTATAACTCACACCCTTAAGTTTTTCGATTTAGTTCAGACACCTTACATTGTTCAAAGTAGACGAGGCACGAGAGGTTTGTCAGAACCGGGATATCTGGCGCTTTACACTCTCTGCCTACCCCGTTAGGGACCTGGCGTGAAGATACATACATACATACCTTACATTGTCTGATAAATTCAATTCTCGTGGTATGTCACATTAAATTAATGAAAGATAATTATTTAAATTAGTAGGGGGTTATCAGAGATAATGGTGTAAAGTCCTTTATCTCTGGTTCTATTGTCCACGTTGATCTTTTCCATTTTCTGGAAATTTCCCAGTACCTGGAAGTTTGGTAATGTGCCCGGAGATGTCAACAGGCTCGCCATCTATTACATTAGCCAAAACGTAACCAGCGAATCGTGGGTGTTTGCATGTATGTTTGAATGCATGCATTTACCTCTGCCTACCCCTTCGGGGATTACAAGCGTGAAGTTACGTAAAAACTTTATGCCAAATTATTTCACCCTTTACTAAGAAAAAACCATTTTGTATTACAGCATCATGCATAAAGCCTGACGTACACGAACCGAGCTTTCTAGGAAGCATATAATTCTACATATAGAGTTTTCCAAACCACAAAGTAAATATTTGCTCAAAGCGCAGTGGATTTTATCTTAAATGAAAGGACTATAACTGGTTCTGAGCGTGTGATATGATATTTCGCCGCGCCAATTTCATTTGTACAGAAATAGCGGACTGGTTAAAGTAATTTAGTTCAGAAGGAGATAGTGGGAAGCAAGACCATTTAGGTTCTAAGAAAACACCTTTGTTCTGCAACATGATATGTTACAATGTTTCTAATTGAAGTAAATTGGAGGTCGGGAATTTATTTAAATATTAAAAGTTGCGTGTGACCATTCAGAAAATCTGCAACCAACACTTAAACAAGAATTTACATTTCTAAGAACAGATACCAAAAGGGCGATATGGGGATAAAGCCGCGTCTATAATTAGCTGAGATAAAACACTGCCTTGTCGGTAATGCCCTCTCTTTCTATACTATGTATACGTTCATTTATGAGTTACAAATTTCACTAAAGTGTCATTATATTGCAGTATTCAGAATCCTCCCATTCGCGATTAAGTGGTTTGTTCAGAGGAAACCTACAGTCTATCTTTCGCTGTGAGCTAAATTAATTCCTATTCCTAGTGCGTATATATGTTAAAGTGCTAATTCTAAATCATTCTGCTTTTACTGGAATAAATGAATAAAGTCAACTAACGATACATTTTGCTGTCTCAATATCAAATTTTCTTTTTTCTTTCTTTAATGAAACCACTTATGTTTGCACATACTCAATTCAAGCGTCGTTATTATTCAAATAAGACTCCTTAACATCCCAATACAGAAAAATATTCCCACGAAAAAAAAAAAGAGAAAAGAGTATAAAAGAAATTGACAAAGAGTCATTCGGCAGTCACAGAGATTAAACAAAAAAAAAGAACCGAACGAGTGAAGAATTTACATTTAATGAAGGAACAGTGAGACGCCGAGGCAGCGGGCCGCGGCAATACGTTGTGAACGAATTTGCATTTTTATGAAAACTTCCATCCAGCCCACGTCAGCCATGTTCAGAAATATGTTTTCTAATGCTTTCGTGAATTTCCCATTAGTATTTCTATCCAGCAATTCAAAGGTTCTGAATGAGAATCTTGATTGAATAGGTTCTTTTCGCGAGGTTTATGGGTGCGAATTCCTTGAATGTGGACGGATTTAATATGCTGAAGTCGAAATGGTTTGCTTCTTAAAGGATACCGCGAAAGTTTTCTTCGAATGAATTTTAGTTATATGATTTATGGTTCTTCAATGTTAATATGTTATCAGTTATTATATCTAGGTTTATCTATTCAAGTACTCACACTATACTTTCTCTTGGATTAAAAGAGGCATGAAGATTTGACACAATTAAGACCCCGAAGTTTCAATATATAGGTAGGTAGACCCCACAACACATGGAAAGACTTGAGCTTCAGGAGTGAAGCCTGAATCATTATAATTATGTGCCGTAGACGTAGATTAGACCCTTGAAGACATCCAATGGTGATATTATATCACTACGAGAATTTTATATATTAGATTAAAATATTTAACACTAAAACAAACTAATGAAAACACTTACCTACGTATGCATATTCAATTCAGCTATTTTTATTCAAACAACAACAAAAAAGAGAAATATTCCCAAGAAAAAAAAACGAGAAAAGAGTATAAAAGAGATTGACAAAGAGTCATTCGGCAGTCACAGGGATTAAACAAAAAAAAGAACCGAATGAGTGAAGAATTTACATTTAATGAAGCAACAGTGACGCCGAGGCAGTGGGCCGCGGCAATACGTTGTGAACGAATTTGCATTTTTATGAAAACTTCCATCCAGCCCACGTCAGCCATGTTCAGAAATATGTTTTCTAATGCTTTCGCAAATTTCCCATTAGTATTTCTATCCAGCAATTTAAAGGTTCTGAAAGCGAATCTTGATTGAATAGGTTCTTTTCGCGAGGTTTGTGGGTGCGAATTCCTTGAATGTGGACGGATTTAATATGCTGAAGTCGAAATGGTTCACTTCTTAAAGGATACCGCGAAAGTTTTTATTGAATAAACTTTGTGTATCAAGACTATCTATTTTACGATGATGATTCTCGAATGTTCGTGTTTTATCAGTAACTAGTCCCTCTGGTTTTGAACAAGGAATCTTGCAACGTTTCTTCATTTTACTTCAACTTTATTTAAATTCAACAGGTGACAAGTAGGTAAATAAGAACATAGACAATCAAATGAATAAACAGTACGAGTTTCGTACTTGATTCAGTGTCTTCATTACAATTTCCTTCCAAGGCATAGAAACCCAAACACTAGAGCTCAATATAAATAATGCTATTAACACACCTTTGTAACTAGCTCGACTACTTAAAGGACTACCTATTACTGGTTCTTAATATATTTACTTTCAGATACAGAGTCATTAAAACCCAAGAAGTGTCAACGTTTGCATTGAGTTTTTTTTTTACTGGACGTAGAGCTCAAGTGACGAAGCTCAAGAGCGTAAGCACTATCGTATTCCTTAATATATTCGTATATACAAATAATTAAACACTTCCAACCTCTAGTTACAACCAACTTATATGTTAGAAAGACAACCTCTTTATAATATCCGAATGAATTGATTTAGAAATTCTATCTACATCCTTACCTAGAGTGACTCAAAAAAACATAACAAAAAACATAATTAAATAACTTTCAACAAAAACATTAGGAACTAACCAAACTTACCTTTAAAAATAAACGCGTTTATCACTCAGATATGTGCACACCATAAAGCATCCTACACTATTCTCTTGGCTTATTTGCCACACGTCCTCACCTGGCCCGAGCTAATTGCCGGGCCACGGTAACCAGATTTAAGTTTGAATCTTGTTAGGTAACGTTTAACGAATTCAGTCTGCCTTAGTTAGTCCAGCACGTGAACGGCTTTATGTGGAGGAAAATTTGAATTGTGGTGATTTTTTTGCTAGACAGATTTTAAGGCTGTATATTTTTGCTATATCAACGTAAGCCGTGATGAATGGGAATGATTATTAAAATTTTTATTTGTTCATTTTGTCGTTCTTGTAAGTTATACCTAAATACTTCACTGAAATAGCGGGTTGGCCTCTAATCCCAACACCTCCACCAATCCGCATTGGAGCAGCGTGGTGGAGTAAACTCCAGGCCTCCCCCCAAAAAGGGGAGAGACTCGTGCCCAGCAGTGGGACGTATTGACGGTTGCCATTATTATTATTCTCATTTATTTAGCTTTTTACATATTTTGTATATTTTTACATACATATTATATATCATTCAAAAATAAAAAAAACATACATATATAAAAACATACAAAATAGGTTCCGCCGGTAGCGGGAGCAGGGTCCTAGCTGCCGGTGGTTAGGGGCTTAGGGAGAGGAACCTCCTCACAATGCGTGCCGTGTCAAGAAGAACTGCCTTCTGCACCAAGCCCTTGACCCAATTTCCCAGCGAGGCCTAGGCGAGCCTCTTGAGGTGTTGGTCGAGGCTCTTCGCTATGAGTCCGTTAACCGTGACGACTACCGGTACAATGACAGCAGAATCCACGTCCCACATGACGACAACCTCTTGGGATAAGTCAAGGTATTTTATTTGTTTATCCTTTTCAGCCTTCACGAGGTTCTCATCATGGGGGACGATAATATCAACAATCATTGCACGGCGCTCCAATCGATCTATCACCACTATATCAGGCATATTGGCTACAATAGTCCTGTCAGTGATGATAGATATATCCCAATACATTGTGACATGGCCATTTTCCATACGGTACTTCAGTACGGCACCTCCGCGGCCACAAGGTTGTATTTCAGGGCAAGTTGCTGGTGAATAATCCTGGCTACTTGGTTATGTCTGTGCAAGTATTCGCCGTTGGCAAGACTCGAATAGCCAGCCACAATATGCCTGAGAGATTCGCCCGGCCTGTGGCATGCCTGACATATGTCGACCGTGCCATCTCTCATGATAAATTTCCGGTAGTTATTGGTCATCACCACTTCGTCTATAATTGCACAAACAAAACCTTCAGTTTCCCCGAATAGGTCCCCGAATCGTAGCCAGCTGCCATACATTCGTACGGTCGCTGGTCGTGAGAACCACAGGTTTGCGCCAGTTCTGTTTAGCCAGTGACAGAAGGGTGAGTCCGCTATCGACCGCCACCATATCCTGATGCATCCCACCTTTGGCGGCCAGGAAGAATTCTCTGAGGCTGCACACCTCACGGTTATGTAGAGATTGAGCATTCAGATAACCTCGACCCCCACATTTCCGTGGGATGTACAGCCTCATTACCGATGAGCGTGGGTGGTGCATCCGGTATGATGTAAGTAGAGAGCGGACTTTCCTGTCTAGGTATTCCAGGTCGGTCTGAGTCCACTTGAGTATGCCGAAGGAGTACATTAAGACCGGCATGACCCAACCATTGAAGGCACGAGCCTTATTACCGCCTGACAAAAGACTTTTTAGTACTTTTTTCAGGCGGCCAAAGAAACGCTCCCTCAATGATTGTTTCATGCCAGCCTCCACCAAGACAAGTCTAAGACAAGACTACCAAGACAAGTTTTATAAGGTGGAATGGCACTTGGCCTATTTCTACGACGGGATATTTCATGGATCTTGATCTCTTTATGTTTTCATTATGTTTTCTAGATAAGATAATTTCTTTATTTCTCTTTGAAATTCACAAATCAATTATAAGTTTTATACAAAACAAGATTATACAATAAAAAGCTTTGAATAAACTACGATCCTTAGCATCTTGTGACCTAAATCAATAATTGGGTGCAACAGTACTAACACTATCAACATAGATGGAAACACGTTATCCATTTATTAAAAGACATCACACGTCATGGAACATTGATTTGATGTCAAGCGACTAATGATCATCGACATCGTCGGCGATCCGTACGCCATGACAGATTAATGTGTTTTAAATTGTATTCCCTTGAATCAGTGGTTTATTAATTCATTCTCATCATTAATCATTAGTTTGAATTAAAAAGAGCGGTCAAGTGCTTGTTGGATTCGCCCATGAAGTGTCCTGTAGCAGCAAGTAAGATTTTGCTGAATGTTCAAAGTTATATTTGCCGTTTTGAAAATATTACATGTCAAAAACTGTTGAGAGTATCTCGATCAAACTAAACTTCATTGAAAGTTTTCGTAAATAAAGTGGGTCACACGTGTTTACGCAAATGATCTTGCTTTACGCTTTAAGGACTAGAGCATATTATATTTTTAGTTTTAGATTTTTCACTATCTTATTTTGAAATGGGGCACATATTTTACCACTTAAGAAGCGTCTATTTTTCAATCAATTGACGTTGAGATGTACCGACACCATACACGTATAGGTTTAGTGAACAAGAGTTTTTTTTTAATTTTAGTGCCCAGTATGAAGATTTTTTTTTCAATTTTTGTACATTACCCAGAATGACGATGCTCATGCTTTTTTTTTAATTTGTATTAAAATCATAAAATGGTCTGGACGGGCCAGGCTAGAAATACTATATCTATTTATCATTACATGGAGCATTGATTTGATGTCAAGCGACTAATGATTCGGGACATCGTCGACAATCCGCGGCTTAGATTGTACGCTGTGACATATTAATGTGATGATTAAATTGCACTGACTTGGATTAGTGGTTTATTTGATCCTTACTATCCATCATTATCAAAATAGGGTATATAATTTGTTATTTTAGACATGGTTTCTTATTCGAAACAATTTAGCAATACCATACTATTGGGCGTATAATAAATTACTTATGAAATACAGTATTGTGTAGGACGCTGGAAATCTAACATTAGATAAATTGTTAATGAAAACCGATACCAGACTGTATCAGGTCGATGTCGTACTGAGATTGTATTGCAATCCAAATCATAGTATCTTGTGACCTAAATCGAGAATTGGCTTCAACTGTAATAATGCTATTAACACAGACAGGAACACATTATCCATTTATCAGTATTCGTCACGCGTCATGGAGCATTGATTTGATGTCAAGCGACTAATGATTCGGAATATCGTAGACAATCCGCGGCTTAAATTGTACGCTATGACAGATTAATGTCCTGATTGAATTGCATTGACTTGGATTAGTGCTTTATTTGATCCTCGTTATCCGTAGGTGTGTAACAAAATAGGAACTGTATATACTTGCTATGGTAAGCGAGCTTGGAATATTGTGTCCATCTTAATTGAAAGCACATCTTTAATACCGCTCCATCTATCATGGAGAAAAGTTTCGTTTACACAGACTGTATCATCATTATAGCACTACAAAGGAGATATGCCATAATCGCCACGCTTGGCATGTAAATGGACGAGCAAAGTGGCGGTAGTTTTATCGCAAAACACTGCTGCCAATCGTGCGTTAGTGCTCTTACTATCGTCTCATTAGAATGCTTTCACCGCCGTGGTTCGGTTGACTGACTGAACTAGTGGACTACTCTTCTAGTGGAAGAAATTTTTTCCGCAGTATTGTTCGTTTCCTTATATTCTAAACACTAGCGACCCGCACCGGTCTCGCACGGGTACCATTTATTATATTTATTTATTTATTCTTACTTGCACAATTACATACATGCGGCGGACTTAATGCAAAAAGCATTCTCTCCCAGTCAACTTCGGGCGCCAAAGTCGGGCGCATCCCCACGATATAATAATATCACGATATAAAAAAACGTGATATCTCCGTAAATATAAGTACGATATTGATAAATTATAAATAAAATCTCAGAAAACCTTCTATCCAATATTTCAAACAGGAACAAAATCCGTTAGCAACTTGCCGAGATTAGCGCATACATACAGACAGAAAAAATAGGGGGAATTTACTTTGTAATACTCGTATGTAGTAAATAGTGATGATAAAATATCGTTTCAGTGCTGCAACTTAGAATTTTGTAGCCTTGTGCTAGACAAGTCTATATTGATGATTTTGTGCAACTATGGCTGTGCCTGGGTTTCCATTACTAGTTAGGTACTAGATGATTAGGTTGTAACATGGTGCTGCATCATTCTCAAAGTATTTAGTTATAAAATCTGTTATAATAATTTAGCAATGCAATAAAACATACACTCACAGCCTCACACTAGCTAAAAACCTGTGTCGCGGGTGCCGCAATACACACACAACATATGAAACACCCAGACTCAGAAACAAATAATCGTAGGCCATTTAAATATTTGTCCCGGTGCGGGAATCCGGAATCCCACAATCCTCGATTCAGTCATCATACACCGTTGGACAAAACATAACTTTTCCCTGACGAGTTGGCTCGTCAAACGTAATAGCCTATAATAACAAGCATGCAGTTCACATTGATGTTAAGTGATGACTGCAGCCTATAGACACCCACACAAAGACCAGAGGTAAAAAAGGCAGATGCGTTACCTCTTTGGAAGCCTAAGGTGTTATGCCTCTGTGCCGGAAATAACAAGACCGTACATTACCACCTGATCGGAACACGATAGTGCTGAACACTACCATTAAGCGGCAAGTATATTAGATAATGCGGTGGTGCCTACTCCCGCGAGCTCCGTCACTGGAGCTCTACCAACAGTAAATTACCTTCTACATAATGGCAACTACACATGCGGTGTAAGGTGTAATGTGAATGTAATTTCATGTCCAGCTTCACGATAAGCGCCCTTATGTTTTCGAAGGTATTCATTTCGCAAAATCATAATTGACTAATTGTAGAAACGTATATTCATTGGAAAATTGGGTCTAATTAACCGTTCCAGGCAACTTTAATATGCGTACGTATGGTCAGCAACTAAAAAACTGTACCTATTGACATCCTTCATATCGCATTTTGTATGGAAAATTGTTTAATGGAACTTGTGCAATTGGAAATGATACTTACCTTTTTTTTAAATCACTTTATTTTGTTGGCATATATTTCTAACTTCATGAGATATTCTACGATAAAATCGTTATTTTGCGTAGGACAATTTTTAAATTTTAACGGACAAACGGATTTTTAAATTTAAAGAAAAAAAATATTGTGTAAATAACATTTACTTTAACCCTAGATCACTAAACTATCGTAAAGTTAACGACGATTCCTGAAAAAAACAATGTGCCCATCGTTCAAGCGCCTATTACCTTCTTTATATTTTGTTCAATCGGTGTGCCACGTGCTGTTATTGTGGTTGCAGTTCCAAATTATCTGTATAGCAAAAAAAGTCGTGAAAGGAGATGTTGCAAAACTGTATGGACCTCCGGCCATGTATTGTACACAATAGCATTAACAGGCAGAATCAATGTAAAAACGTTTTTACTGCATGTTTTCACTTGTTTAGCTTTGTTTGCAGTTAGAATTGCAACTCAAAACCAACATGGCGAATATGGCGGGCGATGTTACTTTGACAAATCCCACTAATAATCGATACTAATCGATTTCCAATTTAAAGACAATCATCGCAACTTTAAACTGATCGATACATCGTTTTTTTGTTTATATGTGATGCACAAGTAAGATATAGACATTAGTTTTGTTTAATCTACATAGGTACTATCCCAAGCGTAGGTTGTATCGCCGCCATGTTGAACATGGTTGAAAATGATTAAATCGTTTGAGTTAAATGTGGTTGTAACGCTAAAATATATTCTTGAATAAATAAATTGTATTTTTTTCGAATTCTTCTTCAATTTACCCATTTTTTGGGGTAGTGTACGAACCAGAGCCGATCTCGCAACATCTCCTTTAAGTTACGAAACTTTAATAGATATTGATATCCCAGTACAAGTATGTAACTGAGTTTTGCGTTAAAGATTTTCTTTAATTGAAGATTTTAATGGATGTAAAAAACATTGAATGTGGTATAAAGACTAACACGGTTTCCGTATTATTCAAGACATATTAGATTTTTACTAATTGGAAAACTTTCTTGTAAAGTAAGTTCACGCCTGTTATCCCCGAAGGTAGAGGTAAATGCATGCATTCAAGCATACGTGCAAACACCCACGATTCGCCGGTTACGTTTTTGTTCCATATAACAGGTAGCGAATCTATTGACATCCCCGGGCACATTACCAAACTTCGAGGTAGGTACTGGGAAACTTCCAGAAAATGAAAATATCCCAATAGAACCAGAGACAAAAAATTTTACACCGTTATCTCTGATTTCACCCGACCTGGGAATCGAACCCAGGAATTAGTAGTAGGCTACGGAGGCAGTTACTAGTTAACTTTAACTTTCCTATACTCATTCTTACTTATTATCACATACTCTGTCCTATGGATCGCATCCGAGATCGAAGTAATTTGTGAATAACGTTTAAGTTATTTTTCATAGCTCATCTGTATTTTTTTCCATAATGTTACATTGCCTCGCTGCCTGCTCTTTACAACTAAGATTTGAAAGAAACATGAAAATAAAAGGTAGTTTTCGAACTACCTAACAATTATACCTATCAAACAATTATAATATACTGACCGTCCAAATGGAATGGCCGTCCGGGCGTGAAGCGCGGCGTGGATGGATTACAAGTGGTCATCGGATAATTTGAGAGCCGATATCCGGACTACGGTCGGGTGCGAACGGATCATTATGCGGAGAACCGGAACACACTAACTTAGCTCGATTAATGGATAATGATATCCCGATATAAGTTGTCTGAGCTTTATTTCAACTCTTTCTCACTTATACAATTATTATTATTGGTGATATTTATTTCTCCGTATTAGAATATATTTCTTAGATTAAAATACATTCATACTTATATTTATTTACAGGTGGTGATATTTATTTCTCCGTATTAGAATATATTTCTTAGATTAAAATACATTCATACTTTTATTTATTTACAGGATTTTATATGCTTCAATCAAACTATATTCAAATTTATTTCACCCGTATACGTACATAATTTTCTGTCCTTCCAAAATTAATAGTTAATTCTTTTTATTTTCTAAAAAGAATTAACTATTAATTTTTATTTTCTAAAAAGAATTAACTATTAATTTTGGAAGGACAGAAAATTATGTACGTATACGGGTGAAATAAATTTGAATATAGTTTGATTGAAGCATATAAAATCCTGTAAATAAATAAAAGTATGAATGTATTTTAATCTAAGAAATATATTCTAACAATATACAATCAAAGAGAGTAAGTACATTATGTATTTATAATGAGCATACTTTTTCCGAACAAAAAACACGTACAATAAAATTGATATAATTTAAAAACATATTTTTTTTTTGGGGAATGTTTGCACTTCTTAGGAATAATATTGCTGCTGTATGAATCATAATATATACGAATGAAACAATTACAAAGTGTTCCAGACCAAATTTCGCCTATCCTCAACGGAGACTAGCTAACTGCGACGGAGATATTATAGTGCACAAGTGTAAGCGCAAACACAGGTGCACTCTCTATTCCCTCATTCACAGGCCCGGACACAGCAATCCGATAGGATCGGCTTGTTTGCCCAGGCTCGGGTAGTAGATTCCGGGCAACTAGTAGATTTTTTCTTAGAGAAATACCCAATAACCATTTTTTTTATGTAATAAAAGTAGCAAACAAGCATGCAGTTCACATTGATGTTTAGTTATGACTGCAGCCTATAGACACCCACACCAAAGGTCAAAATGCAGGTGCGTTGCCACTACTAAGGCCTAACAATGCCTCTGTGCCGGAAATTACATATATTATCACCTGACCGGAATACGATAATGCTGAACTACCATTTAGCGGCAAGTATATTAGGTAATGCGGTGGTGCCTACGCCCGCGAGCTCCGTCACTGGAGCTCTACCACCAGTAAAAGTTTCGTTTGGGGTCGATTCCGGGACCTCAGGGTTTAACATCGCGATTGCGACAAATAATCACTTCAAAACTGATGTATCATGAGTTATCATTACTAGATATAAAACGTAAAATTATATTCTTCTAAAAATGTATATTAAAATCCATTCTAACAATGAAAACAAGCATTCCTATTAAAACTTCACAAATCCTTACGAGAATTTTAAAATACTGCTCGTTCAAAATCTCACGACAACAATGCATTCAGGTGAAAATAACGGTAAAATGGCCATTTTTAACATTTTTATCTAAGCTGTCACCTCAGGAATACGTAATTTAAAGTTTGAATGTAAAACAGGAACTCGCGATTGTGTGTCCACAGCATAATATAGGTTAGCCTGATGAAGTCACGTAGTGAACACCTGGGTTTTTGCTTTAGTCGTGAACTAAGTAATTTATATTTAATCACTAGCGACCCGCCCCGGCTTCGCTCGGATGCAATGTAGATTGTTACTCGTATTTTGATGCGATTTTCAATCCTTGATTCCTACCGATTAAACGATAATAGGCGATTCACCGTTATGTCAAGCGCCATAAGGTTAACACTAGAAAAGTTAGTATGGTAGTTATGTTTACTTAAAATTCAATTTTCTACGCTAATTGTAGATGTTAAACTAGCGGATTTTCTCGCGTATACAACACTCCCAAACTTCTTCATACTCCCGACGTTTCGGTTGCTTTCTAGCTACCGTGGTCACGGTTCAGCCTGGTCTTATATAGCTGAGACAGAACACAACCCTAGTGCGATGTAAACTACTAGTGGCGCCATCTATTAAAATTACTGAAAACTACGTTGCCATGTCATGCTAGCGCCACCTGTTTTTTTACGAAAACGTTATTTCTACGCTAAGTTTTTCTACAATCTATCTATTTTTTCTTTCATGCAAACCTTCTCCGGACGATTATAAATACAAAAGAAAAAGAATTAGACGAATCGGTAAAGCCGTTCTCGTGTTTGACGATAACAATTCATTTTTATTTATATAGTTAGAAGGTTGAGCTTTTTACTTGAGTCGAGCATAATTAAGTAATTTATACAACAAATTAAATTTCGCTTCATATTGCCACTTTATAAGCTAGCCGCATTTGTGAATGCAGAGAACAACTTGATTAATGCATTTGGACTACGTTTCGACGCTTATTAATGTGCTAGGATAGGAGAATATGAATTTGTAAATTAAATATGGAATATAGCTTGGTTTCTGTTCGGTTCATATGTAAATGAATTAATGAATAATGAGGTAAATAGGAAAAAATGTCTGAAAAAAAAACTATTAAATACGACGATTGCGAGTAATAGTATAACTCAACTGTCGACTTACATTTTGTTTTCTAAATGAATTATACGAATCGTTTCTTTTCTTCACACTTTGGAATCCGCATCAATTTTTTCACCAAGTTTTTCAGAAGTCGTTTCTTTTCTGTGCTTATTCCTATTTAAGTATATCTTCTTCTTATAATATAAAAAAAATCGCAAAATGTGTTGGTAAGCGCATAACTCAACAACGCCCGGTCCATTTTAGCCAATTCTTTTCTTAAATGTTTCTTGAATTTCAAGGATGGTTTTTACGGTGAGAAAAATTCAAATAATTTACGGAAACCCCTACACATACAAACGTTTTCTAACTAAAACCTAGAGCTTTTAATATAGCGTCAATTTAACCTACATTGCTTAGACAACAGTAAGTGCTTGTAACTTAATATGAACTTATACAATAGCCATAAAGCTCAAATTGACTTTACGTTTTAGTCAGAAAACGTTTGTATGGGAAAAAGAAAAGGGCTGTTTTTAAGGTTTTTTCACGGCAATTATTCGAATTTTTCTCGGCATGAAAACCATCCTTGAATTTCAACAAACATTTAGAAAAAAAAATTGGCCCAATTGGTCGAGGCGTTGTTGAGTTATGCGCTTACCATCACATTATTATTTATTTTTATATTATAGATAAAATGCAATAGGGCCTTAGACTAAAAGATGCAAAGATTTGGGGAGACTTTATCCAGCAGTGATTTTTTCTTGGCTGAAATGATGATGATGATGATGATGACGATGATAATAACAAATAAGTTGAAAATAATCTACCTACATAGTTGTTTGCTAAGAGTAAAGTATGATGTTTATTTCACGATCAAAATTTCCGTCAGTGCAATGTTATCCAGTGTTATCCATACTCTTCAAACTTCGCAACTCAACTTATCTGACGAACTGTGCAGCATAACTTCGGGTAATTTCTATTGTAGAATAGATAGATAAGCTTTGCATAGCAGGGGGGATGTCCAACTCTGAAGTTTGATGTAAAATATATTGTTTTGAAACTTTTGGATGTAGAAATTAGTCTTCTTGTATAGTTTTTTATCTAAGTAAGGTGGCAAAGATGCATGCAGCTCACATTGATGTTAAGTGGTGACTGCCGCCTATAGACATCTACACAAAAAAACTGGTTGCCTGTAAAGTCGGTTTTACGGGCGAAGATTTTAGGTGACAACGTCTTTTTCTCGGTAGAAAGGCATTCGCCGGTCCGGCAGGCCTCTCTCTCGTTCGGTGACTCATCGTTACGTTACCGGGCGTTACAATTTTTCATGAGTGACTCCGAGCCGCAACCTAATTTAAGACGTTGTCACGTCAAAAGAGGTCAACATACAGATGCGTTGCCACCCCTAAGACGTAAGTTGTTATGTCTCTGTTATAGATATTACGGGACCATACATTACCATCTTACCGGAACACGGTAGTGCTGAACACTACCATTTAGCGGCAGATAGATTAGATAGATTAGAGATAGCCTACGCCCGTGAGCTAATATACTGCAACTCTACCACCAGTAAAAGTAGTCTTCTTGTGTAGTTTTTTTCTCGTTTGTCTAACAATTTAATTTAGGTAGGTTTCAAAGATATCCTTACAAGTTAAGTTTTAATACTTAAAGTAAAGGTGAAAAACTTTTATTTCTCTATTTAAACAAATAATGGATTTTCTGCTGTAGGAAATGAGCAGCCTTATCACAGCCACAAGCGTGTATACTTTTGTACTAAATTGAATTAAATATCAACTCTATCATTGTACTACGTAATTTCACGCCCGTGTATCGTTACAAATAGAGATTTTATTTTATGAAAGTGGAAAATAAGCTACCGTTTCACTGATGGTAGATGAGTATAGTAACACTAATGATCTACGGCCCTTAATTTCCGGCACAGAACCATAACACCTAAGGCCTCAGGAGTGGTAACGCATCTGCATTATGACCTTGGTCTTTGCGTAGGTGTCTTTAGGCTGCAGCCATCACTTAACATCAATGTGAACTGCATACTTGTAGGCCACTTCCATTACTGAATAAAAAAATAAAATGGCCACTACTGCAACACTTAGGGCCTGGCCTCGATCCTCGGGTCGGAGACTATCAGAGATGAAGGCGTATTATCTTTTATCTCTGATAGCCCCCGACTCTTTTGCGATTTCTCCATCTGGACGTTTTCCAGAACCAGCCTCAGTGTGTGGTAATGTGCGTGGAGACATCAATAGGCCTACCACCAGTTCCGTGGGTTGTTAACGTAACCGGTGAATCGTGGGTGTTTTTATGTATGCTTGGATGCTTTTCCTTTGCCAACGCCTTCAGACATAAGGTTACGTTATTTTAGAAATTCATTCAATGTTTTGTTAAACGAAAAATAGGGAAACAGAATCCAGAGCAATTCTAATAGAATAAACACGAACAAGCCGCAACAGTTTTCACGAAACAAAATTCAAAGTCAGCTAAAATACGAATATTAAATAAATAGAGGATTTTCTACTGAAGCAAATAAGCAGCCTTATCTTAACCACAAGCGTGCACACTTGTGTAACTAAATATCAACTCTATTACTGTATTACGTAATTTCACGTACGTGTTTCGCAAAAAGGACTAAACAGAGCTTTAACTTTTTTCAAAATACAATTTTCATATAACTGAACACTACTGAACACATACAGTAGACTTGACAATAAATGAATTGACAATAGTAACATTAATTAAGTTGTAAATTAATAATTATTGGAAGAACTCCACTTAAAAGTTTACTTCCAAATTAACTGCTTCAGTATTCTAGTGGTAGAAGGACAGCAAAGCCAGCTTTAGTGTCCTGTGTGTCTTGTGTGTGTGTGGGTGTGTGTGTGTGTGTGTGTGTGTGTGTGTGTGTGTGTATGTGTGTGTATGTGTATGTGTGTGTGTGTGTGTAAGAGAGAGAGAGAGAGAGAGAGAGAGAAAGTTTCTCAAAATGTATAATCTCCCTTACCTCGAAAACTCCTTCGCATTATATTAGGAAAAAAATACTGGAAACAATTCTGTACCCAAAGAGACTACGAAACCCGCAAACCACGTACGCAAATCCAATTCGCAATTTTATTCCATTTTTGAAAACTTTTCAAAATGTTATAAAAATCATGTTGCTACGTATGATATTAAAACACATTCAAATAGCAACGCAGCCCACCGTTCGCGGCGGACCGGAGGGGAGTAGCCATAGCGTGTATTACCGACGCAAAACAGTCTGTCATTTTTACGGGGGAAATGCGTGCGACACACACGCACACTACAAAAATCGTCTATTACTACGAAACTCACACCTTGACTTTATCAAAATACAGAAACAATTTCACGCCCACATTTAAACATCTAGGCGACAGGTACAGGCCCATATGGGTTTGTGGTTTGGCAGAGGGGAAAGCCTGCATATGGCTACTCCCCTCCGGTGTTGCTCTATGAACACATTCTAACAAGTCTTCCTTGTCTTCCACGGACAGTTGTACTCGTATAACAACATTATATACAGACCCCCTATTATTAAATTTGATATCAATAACACGCTCGATGTAGCTCAGCTCCTGCTCAGCGAAGCAACTAATTAATTAGGGTTAAGTACTCAATTTGCTTATCAAATTTAATTATATTCAGGAAATCCCAAAATTCTTCCACGTCCATTTCAGAGGATATTATGACTGGGTCTTGATATGCCTATATTAAGACTTTTATTTTTTTTCAAATGACATAAACGGTATAAACGATTTTTTTCCAGTTTGTTAATGCAATTTTCAGCTGTTGTAGCAAACTTAATCCGATTTTTGAGCTAGTTTTTACAGGCACACACGCATTGTCTTGGATCCTTTAATATATAGTCTGATTACCTCATAAGGTTTCAGAACAAGATATATTCAAGATGTAGCGGAAAGGTCCAACAATATTTCAACAGTCCATGCTTATACTAATGTTGACTTCATCCCCCAAAGTCTTTTGCCCCTGAGAATGTAAAATCATTAGTTTTAACGAGTCAAACGTAGATTAAAATTTTATGTGTTTTAACCCTGATAACAACAGCTGACAGCGTATCAGTCGAAGGCGAACGCTACGCGTATGTGCGTACGTATGAATTGCTGAGATGCTGCATTTCATACGCACACACGTGTACCACTCGCCTTACCGTCACCACGCACGCTATTTGTGTGTGAAATGCTGAGCGTTTTCATTAGCGACTTTTTTTTTTATTCTCCTCCTTTGTGTCTTGTATAAAAAAGACAAAGGAAGAGAAAAAAAAAAAGGAAGGAGTAAGGATGACTTGACAGAAGTCCTCGCTACGGTTTACGGGCGACTTAAGTCAATATCTAGATGAAAGTGGGTATAGAGTTGATTAGGTACATATTTTGAGTTAAGGTGTACATGTATGTGATGATATATCATGTATTATTGAACTGTTTTCAGGTGTTAACAATGTGTTTAGTGAAATGGTTGAATGAGTTTCTTGTACTTTCTTTTAGTAGGATGCTTTCTAATTTGAATGGGTCTATATTGAGCATATTGCATGTGTTTATGTGAGTAAAGCGAGCGTTACTGTAGCGAGGACAATCGGTTAGCAGATGGTGGATGCTTTGAGTTGAAGTGTCATCACAGGGACATTTGTCCGAGGGTGTGATTTTTAGTCTATGGAGATATTGTTTGTGGTAGCCATGCCCGGTGAAAATTTGAGTGAGGTGGAAATTTGGGTAACCTATTTTGTGTAACTCGTCTATTGCATTCAAGTCGGGTAACCATTTTCGGGTGTGTTCGCCAGTTCGAGATTCGGTGTAATTTTTTTTGCTTGAGTGCGGTTTCATCTCTTAATATATGCTTCACGAAGTTTATCGGAAACTCCTTGAAATCAGGGACTCTGTGTAAACATGCAGCGTCCTTTGCCGCGCTGTCTGCTTCTTCATTACCTAATATGTTGTTGTGTGCTTTGATCCATATAAAAGATATGTTTTCTGTGAGTTGGTTATAGTGTTTACGAATGGAGTTGACTTGTTAGTTGTTAGAGTATGGGTTAGAAATTTCTTGTAGTGCCGACATACTATCCGAGAGTATAGCTGTATTGGAGGTGTAAATGCTATGTATCCATTCTATTGACTTTTCGATGGCCAAGAGTTCTGCCTGGAATACCAAACAACTATAGTGTAATTTAAATTTCTTTATTGTATATCTTGGATGTGCTTTTAGCAAGGATGGTAGGTACACCACTGACATAGAAAGAAGAGTGCTTGCTGGGAATTGCGTGAATGGAGCGTTGGGTAAGCTGCTAGAATCCAAACATCTCAGCCAGCGGGCTCAACTAGCCGTACATAATGCTGTACTTACTCCAACGCTTTTATATGGAAGCGAGAGCTGGGTATGCAGGAAAGAGCATGAAAGTAAGTTGAACGCGGTCGAGATGAGATCTTTGCGCAAGATCTGCGGTGTATCACTCACCGATCGCGTTCGTAATGAAGATGTAAGAAAGAGACTTTGTGTGAACGATAGTATCGGTGTAAAAATGAAAAAAGGCATGCTCCGATGGTTCGGGCATATAGAAAGAATGTCGAATGAGCGAATGACTAAACAGATATACAATGCGAATGTGGATAGTTGCAGAGGCCCAGGAAGACCAAGGCTGACCTACCATGACCAAATAGGTCGAGTTCTGTCTGATGGTGGGGTCAAAAGTCTTAGGAATCGGCGTGCATGTATGAAGAGAATGATGAAGGTAGACGAGGCACGAGAGGTTTGTCAGAACCGGGATGTCTGGCGCTCTACACTCTCTGCCTACCCCGTTAGGGACCTGGCGTGAAGATACATTAAATTTCTTTATAATTTTGGAGTTATTTGGTCTATGAATTACATAAGCGGCACCGACACTGTTCGAGTGCTTGCTGCCATCTATAAAAATTTTAACAGTGTCAGGGGTACATAATGCATCTATGTCGCTTTGATCTGTTGCTAGATCAAAATTGATGGTTTGTTTAAGCGCAGGGTGCGGTGCGTTTTCAAGAAAAGTCCGACGATGAAGAGTGACGTGATTGGGTAAGTATTTTGTGTAACCTTTTAATTTTACAGTTTCTATTTCATGTATCTCCTTCACTTTTAAGTGTAGTGGTGTGAGTCTAGCAAGGGCTATTACTGAATTAGTGGGTAGTGTTCTAAAACCTTTAATTATTTTAATTTCAAACCCTCTCTGGAGTGACAGAAGGGATTTTACGACATTTTGATATTTGATGGCACTGCCTCAGATACTTGCCGCGTACGTAATGATTGGCTCAATAACCTGCTTGTATATAATAGCTATATTTTCACTGTGGATGCCCCAGGTGGGACGGACGAACTGACATATTTTGTTATATATGTTTAGTGCTTTATTTATTGTATGCTTGGAGTGTCTGACGAATGTTAGTTTTTTATCGACTATCACGCCAAGGATCTTTATTTCATCAGAAAATGTTAACTGTTTATTATTAATATATTTGCTTTGTTAGCTTTAGGTGTGAATGCTATTAATTTCGTTTTGTCCGGGCCAAATTTAAGCTTGACAGTTTCACCCCAATTGTATATTTTTTCTAATGCGGTGTTAGCAGTAGTTTCGAGAGTTTTAGTTTCATTGACGACTAGTAATAACAAATATTTGTCAAATAAAATAACAAATATATTTTTTTAAAACTTTGTATGAAAAAAATTGTTGTAATTTCATTATTTTTGGTTACGTAAAGTGACCATACTTACTATACTTTCTATATTGTTGGACCCTTTAGTGACCTTGCATATATATAAATTTCATTTCGCATTAGATAGCACCGATATCGGTATATTTTTTTACGCTTATACAATAACAGTTTCACATACACAGCGCCAGATTTTTGTGACCCACAGCTGCAGTTTTTTTTTTCACTTTTGCAAGAAAAAAAATAATCGTGATAATTTTACGATCTACGAGAGTAAATCTACGAACGCTTTGCGCTACGCGCTAGGTGCTACGTAGTAATTGAACACACGACGTAGCATTGCCTGCGATACACGTAGCGCAACATCATACCGTTTGCTTGAATATTTTGCCCAAGCCTTATCATTGTTTAGTTAGCTACAACATTAATTGAAGATTGCAATACTTTGTTAGTGAGAAACTTTGTTTCAAATAATAATATTTGTGACTCATCATCATCCACTGCTAGACTAAAGGCTTCACCGAAGATGCATTAATGTACCAATGTTTAAATTTTAGCGGAAAAAAGGTGTAAAGTAAGTTTTGCAATGACGTTAACATAATCGCTAGAAACTTGTTAAGATATCTTCTTAAAATTATCATACCTAATAAAAACAGCCGATACAATAAAATAGGATAATTAAAAAAAGACGTGAGGCACTCGGAGACTGCCGCGGTAAAGCTATTGCATAACATTTTTTATCAACATGTAATTATATATTTTTTTCCTTTATTTTTTTTTGATATTAATTCAACTTTTTGAGCCGATACAACCAATGTCACCTAGAGGCGAGTTGCTGAACTAAAGAGACAAGCGTAATATTTCAAAAAAGTCATTAAAAGTTCTGTTATTCATCGATAGATGGCAAAACTGAAAAGTATCACCGCTGTGCCGGTCGGAGTGGGGGGTGTTAGGTTATTTTCGTTACGGAATTTCTGGGTTCGGTCTCCATGCGCAAGGTCCGCGATATAAGCTATGCAATAGCTTAAAAAGCATGACACTTGTAAAATATTTTCCCAACAAAACTTGCCGTAATAATAATGTCTTTATTTTATACTGCGAATAAATCCTAACTCCAAATCTAGACTTTCCCATTTCTTCTAATAATGTATCCGTGGATATTTTTATCATCGCTAGCGTTTCTAACGCGAACCCGGCTTAAGTTAACAAACACGACAATATTGCCTTAAGCCCCATAAATAATAACACAATTAGACTTAGCTGCGAGCACCCTTGAGGCTTGATTTAGTGGCGGGCGTAGATTTATACCTGAATTAATAGTAGGTCACCGGTTGTTGTTAGTTGACTCATTACATTCCAAATTCATGTTTTTGATGTTCGTCAGTTGATGGTCGCGCGTGCGAAGCGTGCGGCGCGGATGTAGCACCGGGGCTGGCCCCTCTGCTGCGGCTTCTTCTGGCCTGCCATGCAGGTCGGCGTTGGGTGCCCTGGGATTCAAGGGCTTCGATGGAGGATGCACGCATCGTCAATCGAGAGACGGGTGGGGGCTTTATACATTTTTTTGTTTAATTTTTTTTTTTTTTTGTTTAATTTTTTTAATTTTTTTTACTACTCTTTTTTTTGTTATTTTTAATTTTTTTTCTCCTTTTTTTCCCCGTTTTGTTTTTATTTTTTTTTAATTATGTTTTTTGATGTTGTCAAAGACGTAAATGAGTATGCAAATTTCAAACTTTATATTGATGGTAATTGGAATGGCATTTACAGGTGGTAGAATTTTATTGTCGGAGCTTATGTAAGTAGGCACCATCGCATTATCTAATCTATCGTTAGATAATAGTACATTACGATAGTCGTTACCTAAGTAGCCTATTATTGCACGGAAACGCCGTGAGAAGAAGGATAACAAAAATTACGTGAAAAAAAACAATGATTGACGACCCGGTTCGGTTAGTCCAGCGGTGTGAGATGACCGTTTGATTCGAAGGGTCGCGGGTTTGACACCCGCACCGGGACATATAGTTGTATTGGCCTACAGATATTTGTTTCGGGTCTGGGTGTTTGTGTATGTGTTGTACGGCACCCACGACACAGGTTTATACCTACCGTTGGGCTGTGAGTATAAGCGTACTTTATTTTTTTAACGATCAAATTATTTTTTGGGTATTTTTCCATGATCCCATGTATTTTTCACTATGTTATGATATAGTGCACAAGGCGACGGCCCAACATGGAACTTGTCTTTTCATATCATTTAACCATTTTTCGATAAAATGAATTACAAAGGGTCACTGGACCCTTCAATAACATTAGCGAAAATGTAACCACAACCATTTAACGTATTATATACACCACTTTATTAATAAGTTTCATTAGCATTGTTTCTTTCTTTAGTGGTCCCACAATCCAAATTATACGAGGGTTGGTGTTAAAGGGACGCGTATATCGCAACGTAAATTGCCTACAATAAAATCGCAACATCACCACCGCGTACAGAAACTAGATGTGGCCGGTAGAATTTAAATATCGTAAAAAAAAAATAGGAGAAACTCAATTCAGAAATTGATACTGGCTCCTTAACACCTAAATAACAGTTTCACACTGATGGTAGAGTTTCAGTGTAGAAACTCGAAGGCGTAGACACCACCGCATCATCTAACATATCTGCCGCCGAATGGAAGTATTCAACACTATCGTGTTCCGGTTAGATGGTAATGTAAGGTCCCGTAATAATTATCACAGAGACATAATAAGTAAGGTCTAAGAGGTGGAAACGCCTCTACATTTTGACCTCTGTTCTTTATGTGAGTGTCTATACGCTGCAGTCATCACTTAACATCAATATGAACTGCATGCTTGTTTGCCACCTTCATTACAGTAAATAAAAAGGTTTTGCTTTTCTTGAAATATCATATTTTGATTTTTAGGACTAATTACGCTCGTAATTGCGTAAGGAGATCTGTTATTAAGTTCTTGAATACAATTAATCAGCTAATGAAGGTTTTAGCTTTACTGATATAAATAACAGAAATGTAGTAAAGGTCAAACTTGTTTCATGAGAGAATATCCAAGTTATATAAGTTCTTATTATTATTTCTAGACTCAACACTTTTTTATGACAAGATCTAGTTATTATTATTATTAAATCGATTTTATTACTGTGTTTATTATCTCATACATATATAAAAAGTGATTTCCGACTATAATTAATGATTGTGAAGGCAGACGATGTGATGTAGCGAATCGCACACGGCGGAAGGAGAAGCGTCGTACTAAGTATAACTGTCTTAGTACTATTAGAAGCAGTTCTGTACTACTATGCTGAGATCCCAGGTTCGGTCCCCCATTTCGGGGTAAGTGCCACCTTAGAGCTTAGCAACAAAATCATCATCCAAGCTCTCCTATTACAATGGCCAAAACGAAACTGGCGAGACGTGAGAGTTAACATGTAAATAAGCATGCATGCCTGAAGGGGTAGGCAGAGGCCTAACTCTTCCGGAAACACAGGTCTAAATACGTATCACGTAAAATAGACAGAAATATCAGAACATTCTTGTTCATTTGTTTTCATCTTAAATGAGTGTCATAAGAACAACAATACATGATAATCATATCCAGTCAAGTATCATTTACATCAACGTCATCGCCCCGCTGAATAAGCAAAAGGGAAATAAGGCCGAAGAAACTGGAATGAGAAGGGGGGTCAATTTAATTAATGCTTACGTTTAATTGTCGTTGAAATTGGCAGAGACGGACCCTCTCAGATGTGGAGTGAAAGCGAAAAATTATTTTGAAATTATTCCCAAGGTATATTTATGCACACCTGTTATTGAATAAGATTTTTCATGAGATAAGTGCTACTGAGTTTTATTGATTTAAGTGTTTTATGGTTACGTCACTATAGACGGCACGATTGAAATGGTTATGGCATTTTGAAATTAGAGCAAAGCTAACTCGTGGGGAAAATTGAAACTGTTGAAAGCTGTTGGGTATCGTTTACTTTATACGTGTGTATTTATAGAGAAGGTTTAACGACTACTATCTAAGAAGTAGACTAGTGCCGTCTCGAGACAGGCCGCATACACAAAGCCCGACAAAAAAATAAAAATAAAAAAAAGACTGCTATCTATTGATAGAAGCCGGGACCGACGGCTTAACGTGCCCTCCGAAGCACGGAAACGCGAATTTTAATTTGCCACTAGCTGTCACCCATCACACACCCGACCGCACCCGTGTCGCCTAACCGAGTAGATCGCTTGCTAATGATGTGTGGAGGTCTTTGGAGAGGATTTGCCCAGCAGCGGACGTTTGGTGTTTGGTGGACCTTTAAGTTCTGTTCACTTGTAATATTTTGATTGGTAAGCAACAAACAAAACATTACATGTTTATGTGTCAAAATGAACAAAAGAGTGAAGAGAAAAAATCACTTCAACGAGAGTGAAGAGAATAATTCACTTCCCCCTTTTGTTAATGGAAGGAGTTGTTGCAAAAATGTATGGACCTCCCGCCATGTATTGTACACAATATCATTAACAGGCAAAATCAATATTAAAACGTTTTTACTGCATATTTTCACGTATTTAGCTTTGTTTGCAGTTACAAAACATTATTTGTAGTTAGAATTGCAACTCAAAACCAACATAGCGAATATGCCAAGCGATGTCATTTTGACAGTTTCATTATTTAAATTGTTTTTTTTTATTAAACAGTACTAGGAGAAAAAGTTATATTTTCAGATACAGATAGCAATGCTATCTGTATCTTACTAGTGCATCACATATTATCAAAAAAAAAACGATGTATCGAATCGATCAATTTAAAGAATTTCCGATGATTAGTATAGTATTAACACATGAAATCCTTTTCGATAGTATTTATAAAATATTACTTTTTTCTCCAAGTATATAGTATATAATAAAATAAAAACAATTTAAAAAATGAAACTGTCAAAATGACATCGCTTGCCATATTCGCACATAACAGATGTTGGTTTTGTTTTATCTACATAGGTACTCGTACTATCCCAAGCGTCGGCTGTATCGCCGCCATGTTGAACATGGTTGAAAATGATAAAATCGTTTGAATTAAATATGGTTGTAACTCTAAAATATATTCTTGAATAAAATAATTGTATGTTTTTTTGGATTCTTCTTTAATTTACCCATTTTTTAAAGACATGTACGAACCAGAGCCGAGCTCACAACATCTCCTTTGAACTTTTATTTAAGTTTTAAGTAAGTACGATTAATAAATTTTTCTATTTATAATTTTACTGCCCTCTAAATCGATATCCAATTAAGTGATCCAATCATTGTAAACTTCTAAAAGATTCGCCTTTTTTAAATTAAAATACTAGTTCATAGGTCACATTATTAGTGCAAAACAAACAAAACGATTATTTTTATTCATCGAGTAAAGGGTTTAAGAGTTAACGAACCTAAGTAAATAATTTTTAATTACACAAATTTTAGCGTTACAGCCCTGAAGTAACAAGGGTTTGAATTAATTTGCTTAGGTTTTAATAATTTTTGATAAAGATTAACATTTATTTAACCTTACCGTTATAAAATTAAATACATTTTACCTTATTTTCGTTTGGTCCTACGATTAGAAATACAAAATGTGAACGTTAATGACTATTCAGTCAGCGCCAGCCATATTTGACAGTGAGAACAAAGATAAGATAAAATTCATAATTCTCTAGACAACGCCTCGCACTGTCAAAAAGGTATTAAATCTCATATAGGGCCAAGTTTTCAACTTTTTACTGGTGGTAGAGCTCTAGTGGCGGAGCTCGCGGGCGTAGGCACCACCGTATTACCTAAGCTACTTGCCGCTAAATGGTAGTGTTCAGCACTATCGTGCTCCGGTCAGGTGGTAATGTACGGCCCTGTAATTTCCAGCACAGAGGCATAACACCTTAGGCCTCAGGAGTGGTAAAAATAAACTGCTTTTATGCCATAAAATCCTTTTCCTTTTAACTTTGACATAATAAATCAACTGGAATGTTCGAAAAGTTAACACTAATTTGAAGTAACAATTGACTTCATTTACGTAAGACCTAGAGCACTGCACGAATACAATTTCTTAAGACCGCGAACGGAATAGTCCCAAGCGGATGCTAAGCAATGATAAGTAACTTTTAACTCAAAATCTGAATATAAATGCTAATACCGTCTGATCCGAAGCTTCTTTCAGTAGATTATTATAATTCAGCTCAAATCCTTTCAAAGTTACGGTTTCACAACTCGCGAATATAAATATTTAAGTATGATTGAAGCTTGCTTAATATCAGTGAGTCTTCTCGTTTCATAGTCACAATTCCTTCGATTTTTATGAATTAAAGGTGTTTGAGAATTAATGAGTTTTTATTCAAACGAAATTTATTTTATTTTATACTCTTTGCTTCAAAGGAGATGTTGCGAGCTCGGCTCTGGTTCGTACATGTCCTCAAAAAACGGGTAAATTAAAGAAGAATCCGAAAAAAATACGATTAATTTATTCAAGAATATATTTTAGAGTTACAACCACATTTAATTCAAACGATTTTATCATTTTCAGCTATGTTCAACATGGCGGCGATACAGCCGACCCTTGAGATTGCTATCTGTATCTTACTAGTGCATCACATATTATAAAAAAAAAACCGGTCAAGTGCATGTCAGGCCACGCGCAGTGTAGGGTTCCGTAGTTACAGATATAATTAAAAAAATAAATAAATATTTTGTATGGACTTGTTCGAAATTTTCGAGTAAAATACATTTGATCGACTATTACTCGCAAACTTACAAGGCCAACTTAAGTGTGATAGTTTTCCTTTTAATTTCGTTATATGTAGCTACTATTGCCGTAACGTTTGAATTTCTAACAATAACCGTTTAGTCTGTAGGGGGGGAGACACTTGAGTCTAACGAAAATTTGCACTTTAAAGCTTAATAAGTCACAAACAGTTATTTAAATCGAAAAATGATGTTTGGCCACCCATAATATTTTTTAAAGACCTATCCAACGATAACCCACACAATATGGAAATCGAAAAAAAAAAATATTTGCGCGTTACAAGTAGGTTACCCTAATTTTTTTTTAACATGTTTTTATTCTACCACTTTGTCGGCGTGATTAAGGTGTATACCTATGCTAAATTTCAAGTCTCTAGTACTTATAGGTTTTGCGCTAAACCGCGAACGGACAGACAGACAGACAGACAGACAGACGGACATGGCGAAACTAAAAGGGTTCCTTGTTTACTACGGAACCCTAAAAAACGATAGTTCTTCTTGTAATTTTTATATTCACTTTAATGCAATAAAAATGTATAAACCATATTATTATAACACCGTTTGTAACATCATCATATTTGGTGGATGTATACACTTAGGTACCTACCTAATAATTGACATTCCAAGTGTTCAAAGTAAGAAAAGCAATATATGCCACGAATGCCAACGAAATGGAATCACATAAACAGCTTAAAAACAGTAACCATCTTTCTTGGTATTTGGGTAAATGTGCTTAAAATTTCCAAGCAATCTCGCCACTTGACAAATAGTTTCTTGAGACAAGTCAGCGATAGCTTTAAAGGGCTGACATGAATAATACCCTCATGTGATCGAGTTGAAATGGATAAGAAAAAAAAAATATAAATGAACCCGGTGTCACCTAAAGGAGATTTGAAAAAGCTCGTTATTCTGATAAATTGCGCCCCACAGTGTATTTGCGAAGGGATGTCTTACCTCACCCCCGTTTTTGGGACATTTCTAAATACGAGTATATTTTGGAAAGTACTCGCTATTTTTCATGATTAGTTTACGAAGAACATCGTAATTCTATATTTTTATCTGTTTCAATTTACGACAGTGATCGCCCACAAAAATTTTGAGCCAATACACTCATATAATGCAACGTGATAGACATTAATAAGTTACCTTTTTTTATGAAGGTGGCAAGTGAGCATGAAGTTCACATTGATGTTAGGCGATGACTGCAGCCTATAGACACCAACACAAAGACCAGAAGTCAAAATGCAGATGCGTTGCCACCCCCTGATTCCTTAGTTGATATGTCTCTGTGACAAGTAATTACGAGGCCGTACATTACCATCTAACTGGAACACGATAGTGCTGAACACTATCATTTGGCGGGAGATAGATTAGGTAATGTAGTGATGCCTACGTCCTCGAGTTTCCTACACTGGGACTCTACCACTAGTAAATCTAATATCAGAACGCTTTGATATGCTTTGATTCTACGAATCATTTTATACTTGTACTATTTATTTTCCGCAATAACACATGCGAGTGAACTTTTATAAAATAAAGAAAAAACGGAAAGAAAAATTTTTTTTCCTCGCGGGGTAGGCAGTACGGTCGAATGTTTACTGGTGTTCCAGTGCTCGAGCGCGTAGACACCACCGCATCCGGGTATCTACGTGCCGCTAAATGCTAGTTAAGCGCTATTGTGTTCCGGTCAGGAAGTAATGTACGGTGACGTAATTTCTGGTAAAGAAGAATACCAATTTAGACCTCACATCAATATTTAATGAATAAGTCCTTCTGTGGCCTAAGTTATTTTGCCTCTGTAATTAATTTATATATTTAACTTTAACGGATATCAAAATGTACCTAAATTTAAGATTAATATTGAGATTTTTTTGCTTTCCCTTTTTGATTTTGTTAAATCGGTCGTAAATCGGTTATAAAAATCAAAAACGGAAAGAAATCTTTGACTTCGGGCAGGAATTATAGTAGGATAACCAGTCCAGCCGCTTTACCACTAAGCTACCGAAGTCCCACACAAATGCGTCAAATTTTTCTTTCCCTTTTTGATTTTTTTAAACGATTTAGGACCGATTTAAAAAAATCAAAAAGGGAAAGCAAAATTTGACGCTAGTTTCGCTATATTTCTTAGATTACCTCACAACACTAAGGTATTCTAAGAATATATTTTTATTATATATGTAGAAGATAGAATATATACAGAAAAAAAATCTCAATTATACAAAACCACGGCGCCGAGAGCCCTTTGAGAGCTGTTTACGGCTCTGTAATTTCCGACACAGAGGCATAACACCTTGGGCCTCAGGAGTGGTAACGCATCTGCATTTTGACCTTGGTCTTTTTGTGGGTGTCTAAAAACTGCAGTCATCACTTAACATCAATGTGAAATGCATGCTTGTTTGCCACTTCCATAACATAAAATAGCTCTACTCGCACTTGGCTGGATTTTATTAAAAAGTTTCGAATAAATCTTTGTAATTAGAATCAATTCAGAAATCGAAGCAAAAACTTTTTTTTACTGTGCAAATATCATAACTTTTTGTGAATACAAGTAACAAATAATTCAAGAAACATCTCGAGAATAACAGCGAAGGACGCCAAAGAATTTTATTACAGCAGACAATGTAATCAAACCCAGTCGGAATAAAATTAGCAGTCCGTCACAGACGGTTTCATATAATTTTGTAGATTGAACAAAAAGTTTGGTCAATTACATAAACTCACGACTTCATTTCCTCGCGGGGTAGGCAGTACGGTCGAATATTTACTGGTGTTCCAGTGCTCGAGCGCGTAGACACAACCGCATCCGGGTATCTACGTGCCGCTAAATGCTAGTTATAGGTCGCGCCAGGTAAAAAGAACGCTGGCGGTCAAGCTGCGCGTCATGTGTTTTTATTTCATTTTATGTTATTCTATGTAATATAGTTTTCAATCTGCCTACCAATACACGAAACCGCAAGCGAAAGCTAGATCAAAAATAAACCAATAGGGCTAGTACTTTCGTGCGCGAGTGTACCGATGCGCGAACACATCCCTTCTACTTTCTTCCAGCGTTCTTTTTACGTGGCGCGACCTATAAGCGCTATTGTGTTCCAGTCAGGAAGTAATGTACGGTGACGTAATTTCTGGTAAAGAAGAATACCAATTTAGACCTCACATCAATATTTTATGAATAAGTACTTCTGTGGCCTAAGTTATTTTGCCTCTGTAATCTTATCTTAATATATATAAATCTCGTGTCACAATGTTTGTCCTCAATGGACTCCTAAACCACTTAACCGATTATAATAAAATTCGCACACCATGTGCAGTTCGATCCAACTTGAGAGATAGGATAGCTTACATTACGCTATGACTAATAGGAGCAGAGCAGCGCGGGCGAAGCCGGGGCGGGCCGCTAGTTTATTTATATATTTAACTTTAACGGATATCAAAATGTACCTATTTTTAAAGCCGACATAATGCTACTATATGGCTATACTATAAACTATGAGTATATCAACCAGCCAACCTTTTGATTGTGTTGAAAGCGTAATTATTATTACTACCTTCTAAAATATCGAAGAATAATCTCTGGATTCTGGATATCTATAAACAGTTTTCTGCCCCATAATAATATTACAAAAGAAATCTGCTTATCTTACCATGCCCACTCGTATTGAAACGTGACAAATTGCGCTGGAGTCATCCTATTTAAAGGTTTTTTTGTCCTACAGACATTTATAGATCTTTGTTCAGTTTGTCCGTCTAATGACACAGCTTTGTAAAAATAACGGTCATCTTTCACTGGATTTTTTATGGTCTCTTGGAGTTTTATTTTTATCTTGTGAGATAATTTTGCGCCAAAACGGATTATTATCTGCAGGTCTTCTTATATAAGTCCCAAATTATTTTTCTTTTCATTAAATTATTATTACAACCACGGATGTCATCGCTGAATCTGGCTTTATCGCTTTACTTTCGTCTTTTTCCATTTACTTAAAAAATAAATATAATTTATTTTATTTAAAGAAAAATGGAAAGAAAAATTTGACTTCAGGCGAGACTCGAACTCGCGGCCTACTGGGTATCTAGTCCAGCCGCTCTTCCAATTGAGCTACTGAAGTCCTGCCCGATTTGTCAAATCTTTCCTTCACATTTATTGCATTGCTTTATGGTACTCGTAGCAGCAGCGCCATCTATTACCAACTATGCTAGTTAGGCAACCGATAGACTTTGCAGTTTATTGAATATCGTAAGGAAGTCGTTTTTACCCTTAATAATTGTTTTTTTATATTATTTCGCATTTACACATGCTTATGAAATATATTTTATTTAAATAAAAATGGAATGAAAAATTTGACTTCAGGCGAGACTCGAACTCGCGGCCTACTGGGAATCTAATCCAGCCGCTCTTCCAATTGAGCTACTGAAGTCCTGCCTGATTTGTCAAATCTTTCCTTCACATTTATTGCATTGCTTTATGGTAGCAGCAGCGCCATCTATTGCCAACTATGCTAGTTAGGCAACCGATATAATAGACTTTGCAGTTTATTGAATATCGTAAAGAAGTCGCTTTTACCCTTAATTTATATTATTTCGCATATCATTTCGCATCTATTATATCGGTTGTCTAACTAGCATAGTTGGCAATAGATGGCGCTGCTGCTACCATAAAGCAATGCAATAAATGTGAAGGAAAGATTTGACAAATCGGGCAGGACTTCAGTAGCTTAATTGGAAGAGCGGCTGGACTAGATTCCCAGTAGGCCGTGAGTTCAAGTCTCGCCTGAAGTCAAATTTTTCTTTCCATTTTTCTTTAAATGAAATATATTTCACAAGCATGTGTTAATGCAAAATAAATAAAAAAACAATTAAATACAATTTGTATTTTCGATGATTTTTAATATAATGTTTCTATTACGTGACACTCAAAGAAGAGCAATAAAAATCAAAAACAGCACCCTCACTCATCAGATTACAGACCGCGTCCTGCAGGGTTAAAAATAGCTTTGTGTAGTTCATTGCTTTATTTTCATTTACTTGACTCTAAAATAGCGAAGAAAAATCTATAGATATCCATCAACTGTTTTTGCTACGCATCACAAAAGAAATCTGCTTACCACACAAGGTCCACTCGTATAGAATCGTCATAAATTACCTTGGAGTCATCTTAGTTAAAGGTTTTTGTCCTACAGACATTTATAGATCTTTGTTCAGTTTGTCCGTCTAATGCCACAGCTTTGTAAAGATAACGGCCATCTTTCACTGGATTTTTTATGGTCTCTTGGTGTCTTATTTTTATCTTGTGAGATAATTTTGCGCAGACGAATTATTATCCACAGAAGCTTTTTATATTTCAACCAGTATTTTTCTTTCAACATAATTAAATGTGACAAACGCACTGTTCGTTCATAATAATATAAGGTATGAAAATGCAAAGTTTTCTTTGGAAATTAAGGTGATTCTCTATCAACTCTTTACATTCTCTATGATACTTTATCTTGGGAACGGATGGACCGATTTTGACGGCACTTTCTCTGGCAGATAGCTGATGTAATGAGGAGTAACTAAGACTACTTTTATACTAGCTGCGCCCACGACTTCATCCGGGTAGATATTGAACAATCATAAATTCTCACGCGAGCGAAGTCGTGGGTACAGCTAGTATATAATAATTCTGGTTTTAATCAATTTCATTCTCTGTTGTAACCAGTTTTGTTAGCTTGTTTAACGTAGCAGCTTGGGGTCTTAGATAGAGCCAATATGAAGAACTTAGATTTGAATACTTCCTAAAGGCATAGCAACAACCCTTTTTATGTCCCACTGCTGGCACGAGTCTCTCCCCTTGGGGAGGTCTTTTTTCTACCAAATTAAATGTTTTAACGTATTTACTATTTTTCATTTCATCCTTGTAAATTTTCTCCAAAAATATACCATATAAAAATTAGCTCGATAACCATTAGATACTGCCCAAAAATATAAATATAACATTGTTGTGTGTTAATGTACGGCCCCGTAATTTCCGGCACAGAGGCATTACACCTTAGGCCTCAGCAGTGGTAACGCATTTGTGTTTTGACCTTGGTCATTTGTCTTCATGCTGCAGTCATCACTTAACATCAATGTGAACTGCATGCCTGTTTGCCACTTCCATTATATAATAAAAATTGTCTGATAGAACATCACACTTTGTCCTTCACAAATATTTAGAATATTTTCTCTTTGAATCTCTCTTCTTTTATGTTATTGCTTATCATTTTTGCAATATTAAAACAATCAGTTAAACGCAAACCATTACTAATTACACTAGTAGGTAATTAGAAAGGTTCAGTCGGGGACAATTAAACGCAGACGGTATAATGACCAGCGTTTATTTCCTAGCTGTTCAATTAATTGGTAAGTGAGCGTTTGTAAAATATATCATTGTTGCAATTACATTGTATAATGGAAGTAGCTTTAAAAAAGTTGGTATTAAATGAAGTTATGGCAATTCTTATTACCCATTAAGTTGGAGACTAATGTTGAGCCACAAGAATAAATTAGAGGACTCTTATTGTTGCTTATAAACTGTATGGACACGCATGTAATACACGAATATTTAGAAATAAATATAATAATACTAGCTGATCCGGAAAACGTCGTTCTGCCATACGATAAATATTAAAGACATTACTGTCGCACAAAATTAAAAAAAAATCCAGCGGACTTATCTTCAGTGGGAGTAACGCGTTTGAAATAAATTTATTTCCATCCGTGCAAATCTGTATGAATGCGCTAATCTCAGAAAGTTGTAAACGCATTCTATTCCCGTTTGAATTGTTGAAAAGAGGGTTTTCTGAGAAAGGTTTATAATCATATGCATATGAATATTTTAAATGCGAAAGTACATTTTTTGTTATTCCTTCACGTCTATAGTCGTTGCTAAGAGAAACAAACTGTTTAGTACATAACATTTAAAAAGCAGTTTTATGCAAAACCCTTGCAAACATTAACACATGAATCGTGAAGAGGTGAAAAAATACAGATTCTGGTTTTCCGACACCATTTGCCAATAGCGTTTCATTCGCGGGGACTGTCGTATAGAATGCTTACGAAATAATGACGTCATCTGTTAAGGTAAATAGAATACGAACTGTATCCATCTGGGATTCACTGTACACCTCTTTCTATAAACCTAACGCAAAACATTCGTGTCGAAAAGGGTTATAAGTCTGATCACTGCTTCCTTGTAACTGTAGTTTTAGGTGTTAAGCAACAGAGTCTCTTTTTGGCTGATCAAGATTTTTAGTTATGATAACGCTCTCAACAAATATATGTGTTACTCCGTAGCTTTATTACAATTTAAGCGATGTAACAAATTGTAAAACGCGCTAACGCGGATTCCGCACACGTCCGTACTTTGTTTGTTACCTTCTTTCATCCTTTAGTAAGTACTTTTCTGACATGTTGCCCTTCATGAAATAGGAGTGTTGAAATTACCTTCCCTTTGCATCCGAGTTTGTTTTATTGCGTTTGTTTACGTCTAAGGCCTGCTGTATTCATAAGACGTCTCCTTGAGTTACGCAAGCGTCAATGTTATTTATGACCTTGATGTTTAATAATAATAATAATAAATACTCTTTATTGCACACCAAAAGTACATGTATACAAAAAAAAACACTTAAGAAATATGTGGTACCAAAGGGCGGCCTTATCGCTAAAAGAGCGATTTCTTCCAAGCAACCCAAAAATCCAAAGAAATACTTAAAATTAAACTGGCAGGGTGTGCTACACTAAGTACTGACAGTATGATAAAAAAATAAGATAAAAATTGGAATGTTTAAATTTAAATAACTATTTTCCTCTCAATAACAACCTCATTCCTCCAGCTGAAAGAACGGCAATCTTTTTTTTTATGTAATGGATGTGGCAAACATGCATGCAGTTCACATTGATGTTAAGTGATGACTGCAGCCTATAGACACCCAACCTCAAAATGCAGATGCGTTACCACTGCTGAGGCCTAAGGTGTTATGCCTCTACAGGGCCGTACATTACCACCTGACCAGAACACGATAGTTCTGAACACTACCATTTAGCGGCAAGTATATTAGGCCTCAGGAGTTGTAACGCATCAGCATTTTGACCTTGGTCTTTGTGTGGGTGTCTATAAGCTGCAGTCTTCAAGTAAAAAGTGACCTACAACGAATTTGTGAGCAAAATAAAACAAAGCTAAATTAAAAAATCATACTTAAAAAACATACTCGTAACTAGTGTCGTAATCCAAAACTTACTGTCCACGCGATAAAGATTATACCATATGCAAAACCTCGTACTAAAGATTTTAATATTCCATCAGACCCACTCAACCGTAGAACCGGCCAAGATGCAAAATCCTTTGGGAAAGTATTAGAAAAATATAAGAGACTGATAAAGCTCATCGTTAGAATCCGGAATCTCAGGGGTGTCCGACGTTGCGAGATATTTCACGGTATTTTAACAATTTTAACGAGCTCCCATATTTACTTCAATGCACGGTACGGCCCTGAGGATGCGTAATCATATATAATATTCTTATTACATGCGACTTTATAGATACTAGTCGTTTAAAGAAAAGCTTTGGATTAAAAACACGTTGTTCTTTAGGGTTCCGGAGTAAACAAGGAACTCTTATAGTGTCGCCATGTCCGTTTGTCTGTCTGTCTGGCTGGCTGAGGTTTAGTGCAAATACTATTTGTACTAGAGATTTGAAATTTGGCACAAGTATACACCCTAATCACGCTGACAAAGTGGTAGAAAAAAACATAAAATTATTTAGGGTACATTGTAACGCGCGGATATTGTAAGGGCTTGTGCTAATATATTTTTTGATTTAGTTAACTGTTCGTGACTTATTAAGCCTTCCTCTACTAACTAAACGGTTGTTGTTAGAAATTCAAACGTTACGGCAATAGTAGCTACATATAACGAAATTAAAAGGAAAACTATCATACCTTAGTTGGCTTTACAAGTTTGCGAGTAATAGTTGACCAAATGTAATACTCGAAATTTTTGAAAAACTCCCTAGAAAATATTAATTTATTTTTTCATAACATTAATCAAACCTAAAAACTGCGGAATCCTACACTGCGTGTGATTCGACACGTACTTGACCGGATTTTTTTACTTTAGGTGGCCATCCTAAGTGCACATTTCTCTGCTTATTATTACTTTAATCATAATAGGGTCTAAACATAGAAAGTAACACATTTGTGACACATGACACAAAAGTACTTAATCTTATCATTACAATAAGCATTTTTATACTATAAGCAGACCATCCTCCAAGTCAGATGATTACAGAGGTTTGTAGATATATGCGACACCAGGGCATGGCTTACGCATATTAGTAGGGGAGCCCAGTATGCTAGTTTTTTACTTGCTCGAGCGCATCAGATGAACATATGGGAGATACCTTGCGTCCTGTTGGTTACCTCCATTAAATCTATGGTTTGTATATAGGGTCACGCCCGAAGTGTAGCCCTTAAAAAAATCAGAAGGTGGCTACGATCTTACTCATCTTCCGAATCGTCTGTATTTAGGCTAGGTGCATTGTTTGGGCACTTTTTCCACTCCCTCAGAATATCAGACACGCTCTTGACTCATGACGTTGATGCCGCGCCCTTTTTAATGGATGAAATCAAATGAAGGTCAAAATTTACTCAAGAATGTCAAATACTCAGAGAGGATATAAAGTGAACCCAATCAAAGCCAAAATTCTGACGATTTGGATGCGAGACAAGCTCATGGCAGAAGCCCTAAGGGTTCGGGCCTTTATGGAAATCTTAGATTAAGTGAAGGTACTGAACGGGGTGCAAGGTATCTCCTATATCTTAATCTGACGCGCTGGAGTTAATTAAAAAATCCCCTCTTGGGCTTCCCTACTATATCGTTTATGTATATCGCGGGACGCTGTTGCCCATCCCTGTTGCCATCCCGCGTTGTTATATTTAATACCACCCTATTGGAATGGTTTTACCGCCATTTTTCGATTGACTGACTGCACTTGACCGTTAGTGGGCGGTGGGGTCGCCACGTCCCGACGCCAGGTAAAACACATATTCACTGGCATCTCTGGATTTTTAAAAGAAGCTTGATAAATGCCCCTTGCTTACTACAGAACCATAATTGGTAAATCTTTGTCTAAAGCGAATCTACACCAGCCCCGGAGCCATGAAGCGCGCATGGCCCCGCAGCTGGTGTAGATCATAAGCGATCTACTCGGTTAACCACTACGGGCGCGGTCGGGTAGTGTGATGGGTGACCGCTAGTGGCAAATTAAATTGCGCGTTTCCGTGCTTCGGAGGGCACTTTAAGCCGTCGGTCCCGTTACTATCGATAGATAGCAGTCGTTAAACCTTATCGGAGGCCTTATGGGCGGTTTGAAAACATCCGACAGCGGGTTGGCCACTAACCCACCCACCCACCTCCACCAATTTTCAGCATTGGAGCAGCGTAGTGGAGTAAGCTCCAGGCCCCCAAAAAGGGGAAGGACTCGTGCCCAGCAATGGGACGTATAATGGGTTGCCATTATTCTTATTATTATACTTTGTCTGTCTACTTCTCCAGACATGACATAAAAAAAGACATGTAAAGACACATACCTTTTGTACGCTAATGGTTTATAAAAAACCGCACAAATTATCAGCAAAGTCAATTTATATTTATAACTTTGCGTTATACCATTAAGCCAAGTTGAAATTTTAAAGTGACTTTCCACTTTAAGTCAATGAAAAGAAAAGACCTTTAGAACTACTTTTAAAATATTTAAGTTCACTCTATCGCAAGTTAAGTGAGTTTCGCCTTTTCTAGAACAATGCATTTGCTGTGAATGCTTGAAATTGGATTAGTATTGCTATAGAAATTGCTTAATGAAACAACGTTACGTACAGATCAGTGTAATGTTTATCGAAGGTGTTTTTCATTCGCTTACTTTTATTACCCTTTCTCTATTTGCCGCTATTTTTTTATTTTATTTATCAAGTTGAAAGAACATACAATATTAATCGCGAATAAAAACAGTACATAATGGTCCTTCTAAAAAAACATTGAGTTTTGTAACAATGCCACTTTGATTCTGCGTTGTTGTAAATAAAAAAATAACTAAATTATAAAGACACACAAGCAAATAATAAGATTTAAAAAACTTATGCACAAATTTTATTTACTTACTTAAAGTACCTACCGACAAAACGCAATAGGGTTAACTTAATAAACACATTAAACTACTAAATACCAGCCAGTAGGCAATGCAATGAAATGTGAAGGAAGAAAGACTAGATTCCCAGTCTTGCCTTAAGTCAATTTTTCTTACCATATTTCTTAAATGAATGAAATAATATTTCACGAGCATATGTTATTGCGAATCAAAAATTAAAAGCGACTTCTTCACGATATTTAATAAACTGCAAAGTTTATTATATCGGTTGCCTACTAGCATTGTTGGCAATAGATGTCGCTAATGCCGCCATAAGACAATGCAATAAAATGAGAAGGAAAAATTTGACAAATCAGGCGTGAACTTCGGTAGCTCAGTTGGAAGAGCGGCTAGACTAGATGCCCAGTGGCCGCGAGTTCGAATCTCGCCTGAAGTATTTTTTTTTTCATTTTTCTTTAAAAAATATGTATTACAGCAGCACTAGCAGATGTTATTGCGAAAAATAGTAAAAAAAGATGTATTTGTTTAAGCTCTAACCATATTTTGATAAAGTAACAACTTTTGCCTCAACAATTACATTTCTCTTTTTATCGCCTTCATTCGTTCAAATAATTTGAAAAAATCAGTCCATGTCATTCAAACAAACAAGATCATGAACGCAATTTAAGACAGGTTCTTTTAACAATAAATAAGAAGTAGTGTTCTTCAATTTAAAGTATGGATTCAAAACATGGCACCCATTACAAAATATGCACAAAAATCCCACCCGAAAGCCGAAACACCGTATAACAGAGTAATCAGTGAATTTAAAAGCACCACGTAATTAAAAACCTCCATTCTGACAGTGGGTAACGCGAAAGAAATACACCAAAATGTTAGCAAAACCTAAAGCCTTGAGAATCTCCTTGATTTCCCATGCGATCTCATTTTCATCAACATCTGTTCCTGAAATGTTATATTATGTAGTACCTTAATTTTCTGTATCCACACCGAGAACGTTAATATCTGTTACATTAGGTTGGCGGGATCATTCAATTTATTTGAGAATGAGGTAAAGGAGGTGGAATGGTTTAATCTCTGAAAAGCACTTGTAATGTAGAAGATTTTTTTCTCGAATCATAATTTTGTGCTGTTCTTGATGAGCTTACACTTAATAATTAGCTTTTTGAGAAATGTAACACCAATGTAAATCAATCACGACTTGAATTAATCTATTTTAAACTGGCTTTTTCTTTATTACTACCATTGCGTTCATTTTCATAACGCTTAATAAAAGGACGATGACGGCCAAAATATCATTTTTAATAATTTCAAAGGGAGGTTGAAAATATAAAATAAAATTTTAAATAGACTCGGGTCAGAGCGATCAAGTTAGTCGACCCGCTGAGCTTGATCTGGCATCTGGCTTGAAGCTGCTGACTCTAAAGTACTGTTAATCTGAAGGATGGAATACAAAGACTAGTTTGGAAAGCCATCATGGGTACCGATCAGCACAAACAAAGGGCCGGTATTATGACACTCGTACTTTCTTAAACCCCGGGCTGTTCTAGCTAGTACGCAGTGGCGAGGTCACGGGAACGCATTAATTTTATATTAACACACATTCGTGATCCCGCCGGCAGCTACTGGCTCCTGATTCCTCCATAGTCCAAGCCTTTGGGCTCCAACTAATGCTAGTGACACAGTCATTAACCGAGTTTAAAAAACGAGAAGGTTCTCAATTCGGCCGGTATATATATATTTTTTTAATATATGTATGTGAATTTCGCCGAGATATCTGGACCGATTTACGTAATTCTTGTTTTGTTTGATGCGGAATAGTTTCGAATTGGTCCCATAAAAATTTTATTCGGATAGGCTAATCAGTTTTAATTTTATGAGCATTTTTTTACTTATTTTCACCTCAGACTAAAGGAATAAGAATAGACGGCGAGTTGTCATACAGTGCGTTGAATCCACTGACGTCCTAGGTAGTCCTAATGCGCATGACAACAAGTGACAATGACACATTTATTTTTCGACGACAAACCGACTTCAAAACTGAAAAGTAAAAAATAATAAAGATTTAATTGTAATTATATACTACCTATTATTTATATGTGCTTTTTAATAATAGGTTTGAAGTCGGTGCCAAGCCGAAATCACTAAAATAGGCATATCATTGTATTAAAACGAAACTTCACGCCTGTAATCCCCGAAGGGGTAGGCCGATTTCACACCCATGATTCGCCGGTTACGTTTTGTTCAGTGTATTTATTTGCTCGTATTCATATTTAAGTGATTAAAATATAATTATTTGTTTAAGGCTTGGCACCGATTTCAAACCTATTAGTAAAAAGCACATATGAATAATAGGTAGTCGATAATTACAATTAAACCTTTATTATTTTTTACTTTTCAGTTTTGAAGTCGGTTTTTCTTAACGTAGTTATATTTATTTTTATATCACAGACAAATGATTTAAACATTAAAACAATGAACATTAATCAGGCGCCTTTCCCATCATCTGCAGTCCAGTGGCCGCGCGCGGCTCGCGACAGTCGTTGGCCCCGCGCGTCTGTCGCGAGCCACGGAAGCGGTTCCATACACTTTCATACTACATCTATAGTTGCGATCACGGAATAGATAAATAAGGATGGAATGGTAATGTGGGCGTGGCAAGCGCACCACAACTATGCCTGAACACACACAGTTCGGCCGAACCATTCGTTCGCCGCTCGTAGTGTCGTGTAGACAGCTTAGAACAACACATCTCTGGGTAAAAATGCCGTTTTGTGTTATTTTAACACGTAAAATGAAAAGTAAGACCTCCAGTAAATCGAGGAGGTATAATTACAGATATTTAATACCACCGTTACCCTAAAAACCCTTTAATAATTATTAAATTGAACTAACAACTGGCGACAGCGGTTTCAATATGAAAATGAGTCTTTAGCCATTCTATCCTTACTTATCTATTCTGTGGTTGCGATCTTCTCCAAGATCGGCGGTTCTACGTCACGGTGGAGGGCTGCGATTCGGCCCGGCATCCAACCCGTGCCGGAGTACCACAGGGCAGCTGTCTGTTGCCGTGCTTATATGCGGCGTACACAGACGACGTTCCCACCCTACGCGACCATCTGCGTGAATGGGAGAGGGACGTCATGCTGTCCCTGTTTCCCGACGACAGCGCCTATATAGCGACATCAGCTCGGTTGCATTTAGCAATCGCAAAAATGCAACACCTGCTGGACCTGCTGCCGGAGTGGCTGGACAAGTAGCGGATGACCGTCAATGTTGACAAGACGGCCGCAATCGTCACACGAGTCCGCCGCTGACCTCAGCCGCTCCGATTGCGAGGCCAGGACATAGCCTGGCAGTCTACGGTTAAATACCTGGGGTGTAGCATCGATCGCGCACTCCGCATGGTGCCCACTGTGAATCACGTGGTGCAGCAGGCGGCTGCTGCGCGCTCGATGCTGCGACCGGTGTTACAATCGAGACTGCCACTCCGGACCAAAATCCGGCTTTATAGAACCTATGTCCGCTCGAGGCTGACGTACGCAGCGCCAGCATGGTATGCTTTATGCTCGGCCTCGCAGCGACGTCGGCTTCAGGCTCAGCAGAACGTGTCTCTCCGGCTGATCACAGGCGCGGGGAGGTACGTGCGCAACGACGTCATCGCCCGGGACCTAGGGGTTGAGTCCGTGCAGGAGTTTGTGGTCCGTCTAGCGCGTCGAATGTTCGACTGCGCGGATAATGGACCCCACGAGCCTCTCCGCGGATTCGCCCCTCTCCACAGCCGGCCGCCCGAGGGTCGTCCGTTGCCGCGTGAGATCCTCCTACCTGCATCGCCGGGAGCGCGTCGAACCGATGTCGCCCATCTCATCCCTCCGGAGGCCCCCATCCCCCGGATCACAGTGAGGGCCGCCAACACATACAATCACACTTACACACACATACCACTTGACAGGGCCCACTCACCCGCATCCTACTGGGCGGGTTCGAGCCCCGTCCACTTACCGGGTACAAGCCCTGGTCGAGGAACGGAGTTGCCGATCGGGTCCGCGGCTGCGCCGCCCGGCTTAGGCCAAAGAGACGGCGCGGACGTGTGGCCCCTCACAATAGAGAACGTAAATATATTTAATTCTATAAATCAAGACCATTTGTAAGCGGCTGGCGCGGGAATAACTTAGGAAAAAAAAAAAAGTTTGTACATATATATGGCCTCTCTCAGTTAGTTTCCCCGCGTGCCACAATCCCCCATTTAGGACCACGCCCCCGACGCTTCGGGAGCAGATAGGCCCGGGGTACAAGGATTCGCCTCAATCCCCGAACCATCCCTCCCCTCTGTTGCGCTTCTCGCGCGGAGGGAGGGATGATGAAGATTCGTTCGTTCGGTTGCGATCGATCGCGACTTACAAAATTGCACCTTTAATAATATTAGTCCTGTAATGCTTACTGACTGAAAGTTCACATTCTGCATGATACATACAGTAAATGATAATTAGTTTTTCCATTTAAAAAGAATATCATTTTACTGGTGATACAGCTCCAGTGACGGAGCTCACGGGCGTAGGCACCACCGCATTACCTAATACACTTGCCCCTAAATGGTAATGTTCAGCACTATCGTGTTCCGGTCAGGTGGTAATGTACGGCCCTGAAATTTCCGGCAGAGAGGCACAACACCTTAGGCCTCAGGAGCGGTAACGCATCTGCATTTTGACCTTGGTCTTTGTGTGGGTATCTACAGGCTGCAGTCATCACTTAACATCAATGTGAACTGCGTGCTTGCTTGCCACTTCCATTACATAAAAATTAAAAATAAAAAAATACGCTTACACTCACAGCCCCACAGTAGGTATAAACCTGTGTCGTGGGTGCCGTTGTACACATACAACACATACACAAACACCCAGACCTGAAACAAATATCTGTAGGCCATACAAACATTTGTCCCGGTGCGGGGATCGAACCCGCGACCCTTCGAATCAAACGGTCATCTCACACCGCTGGACTAACCGGGCCGTCAAAAAAAAATATATATCAGATTCTCTTCCACAGATTAAAAACGTGACCAATTCAGGCAACAGATTCACTTCTTCATTCCGGAATCCAAAAACAACATGTCAATTGCCGATGCTACAGATTGAAACTGAGATCGGCAATGACAAATAATACCGCTAACTAATGGCAATCAATAGCTACATTCGAGAATTAAACGGGAAAATCTTTCTCCTTGCTTTCCGAAGCTTCAATAATCAATATTGAAAGCCAAACAGTTCATAAAAGCAATATTTTCAGCGCCAAACAGTATTAAAGCAATATCTTCAATATCCAACAGCTGAAATGTTTGGTGTACATTACAGTATTTATCTAGTTAACGTACCAAGACTCAAACAGTGCAATAAAACAGGGGTGTGTAAAGACTGAATCTTCAAGAAAACTAGCCCCGAGGGCCTGAGATTGATGACCTCGAATGCCCCCAGGTGATTTACGGGTAAATTGCTTCGGCAACATTCAACGAACGACTTTTGCCTTATGAGAGAAAATATTATTTGCTGCCAACTTTATTACGGCTGTCACGTTTTAAGACAAGTTATTTTGCTGCGATCATAGAACTGCTAGAATTATTTTACTTTTGATACTGTTTATGCAAATTCACGTCTGTCGCCAAACCACAAGTATAATTTCATTGTACTGAAGTTTCAGTTGTTTCTCATGGTCTCGTATTTATGTAAAATATACATTTTAAAAAAACTTCGTCATTATATTCCCTCGAAGCCACTTCTTTGTAACCGTTGAACAAAGTACAATATTTATTCATGTATGTTATTCATGTATACATTCTTTCTCATGATATTCGCGAGTTATCATTCATCGAGCACATGCCAGGGGTACCACTGATTATCTTGAAGACAATTCGCTAACTCAATGATACGATTGATTTTTTACTGATCGTAGAGTTGAAGTGTCGGAGCTCGAAGGAATGAGTACGAATGAGCGAATGACTAAACAGATATACAATGCGAATGTGGATGGTTGCAGAGGCCCAGGAAGACCAAGACTGACCTACCATGACCAAATAGGTCGAGTTCTGTCTGATGGTGGGGTCAAAAGTCTTAGGAATCGGCGTGCATGTATGAAGAGAATGATGAAGGTAGACGAGGCACGAGAGGTTTGTCAGAACCGGGATATCTGGCGCTCTACACTCTCTGCCTACCCCGTTAGGGACCTGGCGTGAAGATACATACATACATTATTATTATTTGTAGCCCCAAATTATCACAATAGCAATTATTAAAGTATTTTTAATATGTAGTCATATATCTTTTTTTGTGTCTAATATGCGTGGTGGTTTCGGAACGATGTGGTCGCCTTGCGACAAAGTCATTAAATAAAAAAAAATTGCAGTTATCATAGAAGTAACAATGCTAAGGCCTCAAGGCCTAAGGTCTCATTCTATAATTTTACCCCTTGATTAGTATTTTTATATAAATGGAAATAAAATATATTATACGTTAAATATAGCAGGAGGACTAGGCTAATACTATTAAGCCAAAGAGAAAGTAAAATATAAAAGTCAACTCCATTTCAGTGTAAATTACAAATATGTAAACAGTTGATAGCGGGGTAGGCAGAAAATAAACACATATTTTTTAATGTATCTGTTATTTACTACGTAAAAAAGTCATTATTTCGGCAACCACGAATTTTTTATCCACTTTAACGCGCGGCGTGTGTCTGTTAAAAATAAATAATCATCTATCTGTACGTCACACATCAGACTGTCATGTGCACTGGCCTTTAGTTGTTACTGTTACGATAGTAGCAGAGAATATGTAATACGTATAGAATGGACACTTCGACGTCCCGCCCGATTTGCTCGCATCACTCAACCCCTTCCCCTCTTATGGGCGACGGTTGGTATTTTGTACGTGCTACGCACACAGGTGCACGTGTAAATACACGTCATTGATTGATGTCTGTGTAATTAAAAACCAAATTAAGCGTTTGTATGGAATTTTGGAGTGTCCGCGGTGGGATAGTAGTTTTGCGTGCATTTAAAAGAAGGGTTTTTTGTGTATTGGGCATTTATTGGGCTGGTTTATTTAATTTATACTGTCGCTAGTGTTGTTGTGAAGTGATCACAGTTTGGCTTTACTTTATTTTACAGTCTAATGTCATTAATAATAACTTAAACCAGTATACAATTTTTTTAATTAATATTTTATTGAGTATGTTATGCCACAAAAAACTGAAACCTTCGACTTTCACCAAACTGTTTTTACCAGGCAATAACTTTCCACATCAATCAAAGTAGCTTTCATTTAACATCATTTTGAAAACGCTGAGAAGGCGAACTTCACTTAAAATTACATTTATTTAGATAAAGTCACCAAATAATTACAATTACAAGTAATTACGTCCTTAAAGTCGTTAAGTACCTAGTTACTAATAGATATGGTAATAATTGTTATTATAATTTTAAATATTCTATATTTTCCACAAACAAAATTATTGTACTTACTTGATTTGTGAATGTGAAATAGGTTTTAATGTAACTTTCTCCCGCGACTTCACCCGCCTAGACTGCACGTTTTTTTTTACTTTTTCTCTGTTTATATCAAAATTGCGTTAAAGAACAATGGCGAAAATTTATGTGTAAAACGTTGGAGCGTATTTATAAACCATTTGCACAGATCGTATTTAAATATTTTTCTACGTTTTTTGAACAAATTATATAATTTTATAAAGGCTAGGTTAAAAAGCAAAAATAAAATAATTTAATTGAACACTATTTATGCGAAATATCGATTCCAAAATCGATGTTGTATATGAACATATTGCTATATATTGTATATACTATAACAGATACCAAGAAAGTAATTTTATTTCTTTATACTATTACTACTCGTCCGATATAACTAGATTAAATCAATCATAATCATTCCTGAATATGAGGTCTCCAGTTTGACATTCAATTCAATTTAATCAATGTGATTGATATATAATCGACATCGATTCATTTGTAATCTGTCCGCTGTCTGTCATTCAGTGCTAGTGTTATCTGTCACTTCTGTCAGATTCTGTCACTTTTTGCGGTGTATTGTTTTGTATGTGTTTTTCGATTATTCAATATTTTTTTGAATTTCAGGACTGTTTGTGGACTAATAGATATTGCTCTTCTTGTGTATAATTGTCGGAAGCAGCCGATTTTTCCGAAAGATTCCGATTTTGCTTCACAATTTGATATCAGTAACAAAATCTATAAAACTTTTAACCTATTTATCATTTTTTTCTGGGTGTTTTGACGAAAAAACGGTATATCACGCAACTCAGGAATTGGTGTTGAATAATTAGCAATATTTTCTTTAGACTGTGCTAGTAGTATTATTACCTATCAAAATATTGAACATCATTTTGAAAAATAAATGCTTCATAAATAACGTAAAGCTGTTATTCACAACAAAAAAGTTGTGATGATTTCAGCAACCGCAAATTTTCACTTTAACGCGCGGCGTGTGACGGTTGAAAATAATCGTCCGTCTGCACATCACACATCAGTCTGTCATGTGCACTGGCCTTTAGTTGTCACTGTTACGGATGCCGTTTTGTGTGCATTTTTTATTTGATGGCCCATTTTTGTTGGTTTATTTATTTTTTAGTATCACTAGTATAGCCGCACTTTATTTTTATGATGCGTGATGTCAATAATTTGGGAATATACCTATGATATATACCTAGGCGGTATAACGGTACTCCTGCTTTTTCTTTTGTCGTCGCTAGGTGGCGCTGCAGCACCTCCAACTGACACGCCCCCAGCCGTCATGACGCCAGCCGTTAGGTGTCATGTAACGTACGTAGACAATAGGTATATGAAATGTTTACTTGTATGTAAATTCACGCCAGGTCCCTAACGGGGTAGGCAAAGAGTGTAGAGCGCCAGATATCCTGTTTTTTTATGTACTTGAAGTGGTAAACAAGCATGCAGTTCACATTGATGTTAAGTGATGACTGCAGCCTATAGACACTAACACAAAGACCAAGGTCAAAATGCAGATGCGTTACCACTCCTGAGGCCTAAGGTGTTGTGCCTCTGTGCCGGAAATTACGGGGCTGTACATTACCACCTGACCGGAACACGATAGTTCTGAACACTACCATTTAGCGGCAAGTCTATTAGGTAATGCGGTGGTGCCTATTCCCGCGAGCTCGATCACTGGAGCTCTACCACTAGTAAAAAAGGTGTGGTCCTGACATACCTCTCGTGCCTCATCATTCTCTTCTGTATTCGACTATGAGTTAGATTCTACAGAAAACCTCTGTTTCCCGACATAGGAAGCAGACCCAATCGACCGACATTTTTGCACACACCCGCATTGAAAGCTCCAAATCAATTCATACACGGTCTCCTTCAAAAAGCAATACATAAACAATAGGGATGGCATGAATAAAAATTCTATGTCGACTTACAGACCTAAAACAATAAATGTTATCCCATAAAACACCGTTTACTGTCCAATGGCTGTCCTGTGAAGTCACTTCATACAATATTTATGCTCCAGCGAGCACTCTCGTTCGACCTACCTTTTTCTTTTTACTACTATTAAATTATTTACACTTTTCCAAAGTACAAAGAGAAAATAGAGGTATCGTAGTTTTATTGATATACGAGCTGTGCCCGCGACTTCGTCCGCGTGAGAATTTATGATTGTTCAGTATCTACCCAGACAAAGTTGTGGGCGCAGCTAGTATAAAAGTAGCCTTAGTTACTCCTTATTACATAAGCTCTCTGCCAGTGAAAGTTCCGTCAAAATCGGTGAAGCCGTTCCCGAGATTAGCGGGAACAAACAGACAGACAGAAATTGTAAAAAAAAATGTTTTGGTATATGTACCGTGTATACATACATAAGCATTTAGTTTTTTTTATATTACAAGCAGACACTCCAATTTTATTTATTTGTATAGATGTATAGATTACTTGGTGTACCATGTACACGAAGCAAGCTCAAAAGAACAATCTGCGATTTTTGCTGTACTTAATAATTTTCACGCTATGATTTGTGATATTTTTTATGTTATTAAAAACAGCCATAATTATTTAATATGTATGTATGTATGTATGTATCTTCACGCCAGGTCCCTAACGGGGTAGGCAGAGAGTGTAGAGCGCCAGATATCCCGATTTAATAATAAAGCATATTATGATTAGAAGATAAAGTAAATTAACGACCAACCTGATACATCTTTAAAGGTTATAACAGTATCTTAAGGTCTCAGAGGTGGCAACGCATCTGCATTTTGACCTCTAGTTTTCGTGTAGATATCTATAACCCGACTGACCTGCATGCTTATTTGTCACCTTACAAAAAAAACTGTTTTCAACTTAATAAATTACAGTGGAACCTATTTTAAATGTAAATAACAAGAATTTTTACACGATAACCAACAATTGATTTGTATGTCTATTCATTTTATGTTTTTCCAACGTAAATTAGTGTAGAAGCTGTATCATCTCCCGATATTTCATCATGAATTTCTCTCATAATTGAAAGCGTTTCTTGGCTAAGCGTCCGTGAATCCATTTATTTGTTTTTTCTACAGCCTTTTGTTGTTTTCTTGGCGAATAACGAATGAAGCAATTACGTTTGGATGAAATAGACTTTGACTACACTAAGTTACAATATGACATATTAATTTTACTCATAACGTAAAATGTCATCTCATAAAGCACCGTTTACTGTCCAATGGCTGTCCTGTAAAGTCACTTCATACAAAATTTATACGCCAGCGAGCACTCTCGTTGGACTTACCTTTTTCTTTTTACTTCTATTAAATTTTTTTCAGTTTACCAAAGTACAAATAGAAAATAGAGGTATCGTAGTTATATTGATATCTTACTTGGTGTGCCTTGTACACGAAGCAAGCTCAAAAGAACAATCTACGATTTTTTGCTCTACTTAATAACTCAAGCTATGATTTGTATTATTTTTTAAATGATTAAAAATAGCCATAATCACTTATTTAAAAAGCATGTTATGATTGTTTAAATAAAACATATATTCAAGAGGATAAAGTAAAGGTAAATCGGAAAAGTTATCATTTTGATTTTGAACTGAAGTTGGCATTGTGAGAAGTTGGTATTGTGAGAAGTTGGCATTGTGAGAAGTTGGCATTGTGAGAAGTTGGCATTGTGAGAAGTTGGCATTGTGAGAAGTTCGCACTGTGAGAAGTTGGCATTGTGAGAAGTTGGCATTTTGAAAAGTTGACATTTTGCAAAGTTGGCATTTTGCGAATTTGGCTTTTCGAGGATTTGGTGTTTAGAGAAGTTAACATTTTGAGAAGTTGTCATTTTGCGAGCGGTTGGCATATTGCGAAGTTGGCATTCTGAGATGATACGCTCTATTTAACATTACAATTCATAACGTACATAAAACGAAAAACTTTCAATGCCGATGTTTTTATTCATAGGTGTCAACAGTTTCGCCCGTGTGTTGTAAGTGCCCAGGCTGTATATTCCCATTTAATCGAATGTTTAACAGCGAACTTTATCGGAGTCAGTAGAGTACAGCGGAGTCGGGAGAGCGCATGTGTCAGGTATTGCGAAATCTAATAAAATAAAAAAAAAATCTAATTTTAATCTTTATATATATAAAAATCAATTGCTGTTCGTTAGTCTCGAAAACGGCTGGACCGAGTTGGCTAATTTTGTTATTGAAAGATTTTTGGAAGTCCAAGGAAGGTTTAAAAGGTTAGAAAATATGAAGAAGTTGAAAGGAAACAGTAAAAAACACAATTTTATTTTCCCATACAAATAGTCCGTATCTATCAAACCTTTGACACATTATTTTATTCTGTGACAATACGAAGTTTGCCGGGTCAGCTGGTTTCAAATAAAAATAAGTTGATTAGCTGTTTAATAATTGCAATTTTATATAAATAACCTACTGGAATAAAATACTACAAAACGTTGGAAGAATACGCGATTATTACACTTCGCATATCCCATTACTATATTCGCCGTGTATATTTTCGTTGAGTGAGACGTACTTATTACTACCTGAAGTCGTTATGCTCTGAATCTCTTATAAAAAATATTTTATCCACCGTCCCTAATTATTAAGATTACTCTCTTTACATTGTTTAATGACTTCCTTAATATTTTACGGGATATTAACATAATTAATGTGAGCAGACACTTGTCAGTATTTAAAGATATGATAATGCTTAGATTATTTGGTGGAACATCATTACTAGTAGTAAAGTAGTGAGAAGGCTTGAGGATATAGATATATCTGCCACAAAATGGTTGACAGGCAGAGAATGCCACGTAGCATTAAGTCTGCCTCATGTTACATTTTTTTGCTTGAAAGTATAAATAAATATAACAACGCTTTCGTTCAATGGTAATGTAGAGTCACATGATTTCCGATACTGACACTCTTAAGGTCTAAGGTGCTCGCACCTTTGCCAGAAATAACAAAGTCAATTATCAACTCCAACACAGTGCTGAATACTACCATTTAAAGGCAGATAAATAAGTTCGAGTCTCGCCTGAAGTCAAATTTTTCTTTCCATTTTTCTTTAAAATAAAACAGATAAATAAGGTTATGCAGTGGCGTTTACGCTCGCAAGCTCGGTATCTTGGTACAGACTACTATACAGAGGAGCGAGAGAATACGTTTTAAGTCAGTGTAAAGCGCAATCGTACACACTGAGCACACCGGGCCGCCGACTCATCCCGCCGGCTCAACTCGGCACCCTTTAAGAAAATAATCATGTCGGCAACTTGCCGCTTGCGGACGTACGCTCAGTTACCCGGCGACACTCGAACAGTAGTGACAAGTATGTACCTCATCTCAAGCCGCCGACATAATGCCAACAAACTTTTCCGACTTGCAATGAGTAAAGCCGCCAAATAACCCGCCGACAACAAGTTGCCGACATAGATCAGCGTCCGGGCGGGCTCAGTGAGAATTGCGCTTAACAACAAGACCTCTTCGACGATATTACAAAGTTCAACTCGTTAAAACTCCCATTACATCCCTATCATCTGTGAGGTCAAAAAAGAAAACTCGTTTTTGCAACCAAAAATGGCAAATGTTTGAAACCAACAATGAAATTGGTTGAAAGCTATCACACTTCGCGTAATCTCATGCATGGAATAGTTAAAGGCGGTTAACCCTTTATAAGAATTCAAATAATATCGTTGTTGGGTCCAAAGGTGGACTCTAGGGCGCATTTGGTCCCTATTTCGAAGTAATATGCTATAAAAACTTGGACCTTTACGATAACTGTCTGTTTTACAGCTCGGTCTATAGGTGAGAAAGGGAAGGAACGTTTAATTTTACGTCACAGTAAGAGTGTAGCCTGCACATTCATCTCGTTTTAATATAATATGCCATAACGCATATTAAATAACTCTGCTGGCGAATTAACAAAGTATTCTATGAAATATAATTCAAACTGAGTAATAAAACGTGCTAAAGGGTAAACCAGAATATTTAAACGAAATATAACTTAAGCTCCTATTTTTCTAAGAGAGATAGGCATATTTATATTCATGCCTACGCATACGCCTACGATTCCTTAGTTAAGTTTTGTTTGAGTCCCATTTATATAAGGTAGTGGGCCTGACATTTATTAAAGTATATACCTATGTATCTAAAATGAAAATCTATGCATACCTTATTTCGCATCCTCCCGGGTTTGATTTCCATACCCCGACGACGTGGCTCACTAAGCCTTCGTTTACATATTTCATACACTAAAAAAAATTTATTTAAATTAATTAAAACTACCCCCTCCTGCCTATCTCCTGCCTTAGTAGCTAAATGGTAGCAGGCCACTTCTACCACGCTGGGGTCCTGGGTTCGATTCCGGTTCGGAGTCGACCAAAGATAACGGTGTAAAATCCTTTATCTCTGATTCTTTTCAGGTTTTTTCCATTTTCTGAAAGTTTCACAGTTCCTTGGGGTCTAGTAATGTGCCCGGAGATGTCAACTGACTCGCCACCTGTGCCAAAACGTAACCGGCGAATTGTGAGTGTTTGCATGTATGTATGAAATATGTATTCATGATTATAGAGGTAAAGTAACATTGAATAAAACTATTTTTACATAGTAATGTCGCGAATATTAAACTGTTAAAATCAACCCAAAGTTTCGATCGCTTTTCAGCTTCCATGGTCCCGGGTAGAAAGGTGATTAATTGACAGTAGTTTGTAAATTATTTGTTCTTATCTCCATAATCTCTCCTATCTTTCGTAAACGTTCCGGTCAGGTGGTAATATACGGCCCTGTAATTTCCGGCACAGAGGCATGACACCTTAGGCCTCAGGAGTGTTAACGCATCTGCATTTTGACCTTGGTCTTTGTCTGGGTGTCTATAGGCTGCAGTCATCACTTAACATCAATTTGAACTGCATGTCTGTTTACCACTTCCATTACATTAAAAAGAGTAGATAATTTACATTTTGTAAATGTAAATTACAGTTGAATAAAACTTTTTGATATTATAGAATTTCCAAGATCTGGCTTCTACCAAGAAACCTATCCTAATTTTATCTTGAATTACATAATACGAAGACAGATTCCAATTAAGTTCAACCAATATGCATAGTCCCAACGTACATAAGAATAAGTTATTGAAGATTAAATTCTCAATCAAGTTCCATATTTACTTAATATCAATCAAAGCCTATCGAGCTATTAATCTGGTAAAGTATATTAAACTTACACCATACGAAGTCAAATATATGCTTAGACATACCCGTACATGATGAACTGCGGTATGTTTACTTAGGCCCGAACTCGCTTGAATTATTGAAGGAGTGTTATACTAACATATTTATGGCATGTCTGTGACCCCACCCTTTGTTTAAAATTATACGAGGCCATGTTTTTTCATGTTTCGCTATATTCAGTGCTGGATTTTCCGTATTGTTGGGAGAAATACAAAAATAATAATTCCAAATGAAATGTATATCAATGTTTGTAAAGCGTTTAAACGTACTAATCTTTGGTATTGCTTATTGGTCAAAAAATATTTCTGAATTTGAGGTGACATTAATTATATTTTGATGAAGGATTTTAGACGGATAAAAATTGAAATAAATAAATGTATTTGACAAACGGAATGGGTTTAATAAACCACAAAGCACGTGAGCTTCTTAAAATTTATGAATTTCACTGTTTTGCACTTTATCGGTTTAGCGTACGGTGGTGTGCGTGCACTAGTTCATGTTACTCGTACTATTAGTTATTCATTTGTTACACTTTCAAGATTATGAGAAGTTAGCTTACAGATCGATTAAGACGTTTTCAAAAGCCTCATGGACTGGTTAACGAATATAACAACAATTCAAAGAACGATTTTTTGCCTTCAGTAGTAGGTATAAGCGTGAGCAGAGCGGAGGATAAGAGTTATACTCCGGGAGTGCCGTTGTGCATTTTTGATATTTTGGAAAGATTGTGGAATCATTTTGCACGAGTTGCTTTAATTATCAGTATAAAAGTACTATCATTCATGGGTCTTGGGGCGTTTCGGTCCGTTCGTGTTTCGTCCCGCGGACCGAAACGCCTATAAGCATTTTATTCAATTCACTTACCATCAATGTGAATTGTGTGTTTGTTTGCTACTTTATGACATTAAATTTTTTACGTGTTTTGAATGATATGTTTTACTGCGATACAATTTGTGATTTCGAACACAGAAGTTAAGTTTACGAAATAGATGGAGATAGCTGTACCTACATAATAGTTGTTCCAAACTATTGTCAGACAAATATCACTAGGTTGCCCAAGGCTACCGAAGCTGTAAAGCAACCGAAATCGGCTTCATTTTAAATAATCATTTCAATTTAATATACCCGAGATAAAGCCGAAAACTAGTTTTATTTCAATGAATGTAGCTCGCTTAAATCTAAGAAAACACTGTTTTAAGATATGACTGGAACGAACATAAATTTGCATTTTCGAAATTCGTTGAACAGTCAAATATTACCATAGTAAAAAGCGTACAGAAGCCAGACCACAGGACTCATGTGTCTACAGCATCGTTTTGTACGTACTAAACGATCTTACGTCCGCCATGAATACAAGAGGAGCGTGTGATTAAAAATCGTTCACGGCTAATATTCAGCCTACATTACGACATGTAAACCGATGTCTACATTGAAAGTTGCACCGCCCCAAATCGCATATGTCTTATAAGTCACAAAGCCCCAAGCCGAGGATCGCGGACCCGCAGGTTGGTCAGGACTAAGTGTGAGATTCGCAGACCGCACTACGATTTTACTTTGAGCAAAGTATGCTTAGAACTGTCAAAAATGTATGGGTTTTGACAGTTCGAAGCGTACTTTGCTCGAAAGTAAAGTCGTAGTGCGGTCTGTGAATCTTGCCCTAAGAGTCCATTGCACTCGTCAATTGAATAGTAAAGTAGACTTATGCTGTCTTGAGAAATTTCTCTCGCCTCCATTAAAAAAAAATGACCATGTAATTGTAGGTGATTGCGACCATGCCCATTTGTGCTTTAAAACTTAACACTTAGCAAACATAAAAAGCTATTTTATGAAAAACGTCTAGTTTGATACTTTTTTAATTCTACCACGCCTAAATGTTTAGAGACTTACCCCCTTATTCATAAACGTACTTTAGATACGTTTTAGCTACAGAATGCTTTGTCTTTGTCAGTTGCATTGTCAAATGTGCAGGATAGAAAACAATGATGTTAAACGAAAAAGACAAAGCAGAGATTAGCAACACTTTAGCTAAAGTACGTTTATGAATAATGGGGTAAATATAGTAGATTTTTCTTCTTTCCTCTTTATTTACAAGAATTAACTCAATGCGCAAAAAATACCCACCTGTTCAAAATTCTTAATATAAAGATTTTTTTAACGTAGGTAGGCCTAAAATTTCGATTTTTAAGAAGAACGTAACACAATCATCACAGGTAACAATTATTTTAACATTAAAAGCCAATTTATAAATCGAAAGTGGACTTTTGGTAAAAATACATACTCAGTGTACTGATATTCCAAATAAATACCAATACTTCTACAAATTGCGAAGTAACTGAGCATAGAATGTATGCTTAAAATTATAAACAAATATCATATTCTCCCATTTCAGATAATACATCCACGCTTATAGAAGCTGGCATTGGCCCAGCTCGACACAGAAATTCGTGAGAACATCCTCCTGCAACAGCAGACAGTTGGTTAGCTCGGAGCGGAATGCCTGAATTCTCCCGCCCTATGTTTTTGCTTTGTCTGTTGGTAAATTAGTGATCCAAACTATGTTTACGGACCACGGACTGGCAAGTAAAGCATGTGGCATGTAAAGGTAATCACACACGAGATCATTGAGACTTGGTTGTGATGACTAACAATTACTATTTGTGTTTAGAATGACTAGTAGACTAGGTAGCTATCACTGTCTATGAATATCGCCTAGTACAAGGTACTAGTCCAAATTTTTTTATAAGCTCACAATAGCGGTGAATGGATACTCGGCTAATAGATTACTACACAAATCTATACTTAATATTATGAAGAGTTTGTTTGTTTACTTGAACGCGCTAATCAGGCGAATCAACTATCAGGAACTACGGGTCCGATTTGAATTCTTTCGGTGTTAGATAGCCCATTTATCGAGAAAGGTTTTAGGCTATATAGCATCACGCTAAGATGAATATGAGAGGGCAGGTAACAAGCACCCGCGCGAAGCCGGGGCGGGCCGCTAGTAAGTAATATCTGCAGATAGAATGGGTGATGCAGCGACGGCCTTCGAACTTCGACACCAGGGCTTTTCCGGCGGCACTTGACAAATCATCTGTTAAATTTAATTTCGCTTGAAAGTTATATAGAGCATATGATGTGTGGTGTTTTGAACTACTTCATTTCATTTTTCTGAATGTAAAGGACCTTGTGAAAGGAACAATTTATATAGTCTACATTTTATTATGTTCACGCACACCTCATTATAAAGATAAACACATATCTTCAGGCACTGTGCACCATCGCCCTAACCTTATTTTCCGTTTTCCGCATACCCACCAGTTTATCACGTAGCTTTTAGTATTTCCACGCTAAAGGTTAACGGGTGTAAAGGTATTTCCAGTATTTATCAACAACTGTAAATTTTCCGCCTTGATCATTTGATGTCGGTTTAACTGGTTCTGGTACTGAATATCCGATTAACTGCTTGTTGTTTGTGTCAAATGTAAATTGAAATTGTTTTTGAGTTTCGACTAAGCCAAGGTTTGGGATATGAGATAATGGTTTTAAATGTTATATTGATAAATAGTCAACATAAATTTATGAATCTCCCCCCAATTACGAATCTATCATTGTCATCAATTCAGACATAACATCTCCACAGTTGGACATAAGGTCTTCTCCGGATATTCTTATAATGGTGGAGAATATACCATAATCATAAAAGTCATAGAACAAATGTTGTTGAGATTGATCTAGAAGGCTACCTGCAAGAGGCGATGCGCTAATTTAAATAAACCCTGTATACTACAACAATAGGTACCTATAAGTACTATGAAATTACACCAGTGCTTACAATTGTGCTAAGATCAAGAAACCTTGTCATTAAGATAAAAAATCTAGTTGGTAAACAACATTTAACTCCTCCAAATTCCAGACTGCTTATCCAGCATATTTTTTCATTACACAGAAAACCTCAAACCTCACCTTTCACGAGAGCAAAAAGTTTCATCAAAACGATAAAGTCTTTTTCACCTCTCACCAAAGTTTTGAACTGACGCGGGTAATATTGATTCATGGCGGGCTAAACTCAAATATGCTCGTACATAAACAAAACGACTTGTAACTCCACGGTCACCTAGCTAAAGGCCCATAAAATTCTTTCTTTCCTACGAAACAGGAGGCATCATAAATATGTAGAGTGAGAATCAGGCATGCGTCGCGTATAAAACTCTGCCGAAAATGCGATCTCGCGGGAATCGAGTCGCTAGGGAAATCTTTGCTGGATGAGCCCCGAGCTTGTTTACACGGATGAGTGAGAGGCTCGTTGAGTAATTTTCGTTTAAAGCTTTTCGCTGTTGAACAAGTTTCTATGTGAAATATTAAACAACAGAAGATGGTTGATGTTTAATATTTTAGACATAATTAGCAGACTTCAAAAAAGGAGGATGTCCTGCTATGTTTCCGATGAATGTATTTTTTTTCATGTGGCATAGTTTCAGTGACTGAGCTCGCGGGCGTAGGCATCACCGCATTACCTAATATACTTGCCGCTAAATGGTAGTATTCAGCACTATCGTGTTCCGGTCAGGTGGTAATATATGGCCCCGTAATAACTATCACAGAGACATGACACCTAAGGTCTCACGGGTAGCAATGTATTTGCATTTTGACCTCTGGTTTTTGTGAAGATGTCTGCAGTCATCACTTAACATCAATGTGACCTGCATGCTTGTTTGCTTCTTTTGTTACATAAAAACAAATAAAATAAAACACATACATACATCATATATTATGTGAAGTTTCAATAGTTAGTATCTAAATTATACAAACAAATGAAAAACTTCTCAGCTAAAAAAAAACAACCAATTCCAGCATCTCTATGACAAACCACCGTCATCTCGTGCTCGTTTTATTTGCCCATATTTGCATAGAAACGTTTTTTGCGTCCTTGTTTGTATAGTGGAGGTGGAGAAAGCTTTCGTGGATCTCACCGGAACACTCCGTGTGTGCCGCTGACAGATTTGTTTCAATTGTATCACTGAGTTAGGTTTTGTTTATACTCTCTTCGCTTCAAGTGTTTTCAGTGCGATATTATTTGTGAGATGGTTCGGAGTTAAAATGTTTTAGTTGCTATAGTAACACAGGCTAGGGTAAAGGCTTGGTAGGTATGTTACTATGTTAGAATACTATATCCCTACAAAAAAAATTAAGGGTAGACGGTTTAAAAGCATCTTATAAAATTAAATAATATCGCCAGTAAAAAAAAAACAACGGATCTACGTTGTTTTTATCGCCTTTGCAACAAAGACTCGAGCTTGAAAAGAAGCATATAAATCAAAGACCTTATAATACATAGACCGACAATAGTTCTAGAAGAATAAAAAATATGTTTTAAGCGTTTGAAAATGTAAAAAAATATTTACGGCCCCGGAAAATAGATAAAAACATTAAACTGACAGACTTAAAATCTTAAAATAATTTCTACGTACGTACTATTTGTTTTAATTTATAAAAATGACACAACTTCCAGTCCCTACTGTTCACCTTCCCTTCGTTGCCGTAATGAGGAACACAGGGCTCTAATTTTATTTACATTGCTTAATACCTCGACGTCGTCAGGCCATTGCGACCCTTTCTTCAGACCCAGCATTTGTACTGTAATCCCCTCAAAATTAATTACTGCTGCGCCTTTAGGCATTACGCAAATAATTCCACCTTGCTCAAGCTTATGGTGCACTTGGACTTATTGAAATTTAGTTTGTATGACAAATAATGCGACCTTCAGCAATTTTCAAATGATGAAACATAAATTCGTGCCAGTCTGTCCAGTTTAATAAAGGCAACCCATTATACGTCCCACTGCTGGACATGAGTCTCTCCCCTTTTTGGGGAGAGTCGCGAGAGACCCGCTGTCGGATGTTTTCATAAGGCCTCCGACAGGATTTAATGACTGCTATCTATCGATAGCAACAGGGACCGATGGCTTAACGTGCCCTCCGAAGCACGGAAATGCGCATTTTAATTTGCCACTAGCGGTCACCCATCACACACCCGACCGCGCCCTTATCGCTTAACCGAGTAGATCGCTTACGATCTACACCAGCCGCGGAGCCATGCGCGCTTCAATCAGTTTCCACCCGTGTATTAAAGAAATTGCTGAACCACAGGGTCCGTATGGGATGACAAAGATGTATAGTGCTCCAAAATAAGTGTGAAAACTATACCAACTCGTAAAGAAATTAAAGAAAAAATCCTTCTTCTTCATTTACTCGAATGTTTTATTGAGATAAATCAAAATATGATAAGACTTGTACTAGCTGACCCGGCCAACGTGATTGTCGTACACAGTATGTTTTAGTCATAGCCTTAGAATAAGTTTTAAAAAATGGGTCGAAAAAAAGAAAAAAATTACTTCGGGCAGGAATCGAACCTGCGACCTCAGGATAACCAGTCCAGCTCCGCTCTACCACTAAGCTACCGAAATCCCACACCGATGCGTGAAATTTTTCTTTCCGTTTTTCTTACTTTCTAAAGTTCACTCGCATGTTGTGTTGTTGAGACAAAATAAATAGTACATTTTAGGTAAATTGGAGAAAGCTTCCTGAAAACGCCCTTCTATTCCATCGCTAAAAGTTTTCATATAATATAAGTAACCACTCACCATCATCAAAAACTAGAAACTCGTATATGACGTGCATGTTATGTTAAAGTATATACTTAAAAGTAGCCCTGATCATATCAAATATCAAGTTCCAACTGAATATTGCGATGCCAGCATTAAGTATCACATTTCTGTGCACGTTAGACCAAGTATATTTTTGTAAAATGTATCTGACTGGAGCTCCAGTGGTTCGCTTACAGTTTAAATAATTCAGGTGATTTGATGTAATTTTGCCGAGCAACCACAGGTGAGTGGAGCTTTACGTGCCCAGTAAGTGTACTCGGATAAATGCTGTAAGGTTTGACGCTGAATTTTATTTTATGGTGGTAAAGTTCCAGTAATATATGAACACACAGTAAAATATTTTTTAATGCTAAATTGTTACATCAAATTTAATAAATTCAGATAAATGTCTTTATGTATCTTCACGCCAATTCAGAGAGTGCGGAGCGCCAGAACTGTCTTTCTCTGAATAACAAGAAAACTTAAATATTATATTTTAAATGTTATACTTAATATTTACTACTTCCATTTACACAAGTGTCTTAGAAATTCAGGTACATAACAAACTTTGAAAGAGCAAATACTGAGATTTTTGCGACGGGGTTTTTCTCAGTATATATCAGCCCTTTGAACCCTGTCAGTGAATGACAAAGAATGCCTCCTTTTCTATTCCTCACTTCTTTGTTATCAGTTTGTAAAAGAGGAAAGGAGACATAAATAATTGTATTCGGTTTATTTACGGACTTCGTAAATACGACCACATTTCGTCTTTTCGGTCTAAGCTTAAGTGGATTCCTATCTGGCAGCGACGGTCTGTTAGGATACTCTGCTTGTTATTCTCCATTTGAAACGATCCTAGTTCTCCTGATTATCTCAAACTCAATTTTAATTTTCTGGGCTACTCTCATAGTCATAGTCTACGCTCGTCGGAATCTCTAACTCTTCAAATTCCCTCTCACAGGTTCATGGCCAACTCTTTCACAGTTTCGGCAATTAGGCTCTGGAATTCGCTACCCGTGGACATAAAAAAAAACATCCAGTAGATTCTCATTTAAAAGAAAGCTCCGTGATTATTTTCTTAATATGCTTTGAGTTATTTTCGACACAGGTTTGTAAGTTATATTTTACTCTTATGTGGCTTTCATGATCAGACATTATTCATGTATATATATATTTATTATAGTATTTATATATGCATATGTATATAAATATTATTTAGTTTGTATATATGAGATATATATTATTTTTATGTAAGTATGTATTATCCTGTTTATTCCATAATATTACTCGCATACTTTGCTCTCCAAAATACTTTCAAATTACTATTATGGCTTGTAATCTATTTCTAACGATTTTCTAAATGCACTACCATTCTTCGTTTTCCACACAACCCGTAGGTTGACTGGTAGAGAATGCTTTCTAGCATTAAGTCCGCCTCATGTACTTCATTTGTGCAGAAAGTTTGAATAAATAAATAAATAAATATTAAAAGTGATTTTTGAAATCCTAAATGATAAATATTAACATTTTGACTTTGACTTTGACACCGGAACGTGAGAACTTATATGAGTAGCTATAATTCGATGAGTTAGTATACGATTTTGATATCAGTTTATAATATTCGCTTCTATACTGAGGTTAGCCAACAGTAGTATGCACGTCGGTTAAATATATTCTTTTCTCACTGAATATATTATTTCACCAATAATTGCACTCCCTTTTCTGGGTAGTTGTGTAAAAAGGTAAATATCCTTTAAACACGATGAAATTCACAATGTTCTGAAACCGAATATCTTAGACTCGATTTTTCGAATTGTCTAGATCAATTTCTCCGTGTATATTAAAAGTCTACCTGAACATAGTTGTGTGAAAACTACCAGACGAGTGTCAAAAAGATAATCAATCGCAATCAGGAAATTATTAATTTTCACTTCGAAAAAGAATGACTATTTTTTAAATCGAATTCATCAGTCGTTTTTATATCTCTTATATTTATTTTTCGCAATAATACACGCGAGTGAACTTTATAAATTAAAGACAACGGAAAGAAAAATATATTGTTTATAGTTTAAGATTTCAAGATTCAGAACGATTTAAATTTTACCATATTATTATGTATTAGACAAATATTTATGTTGTAAGCTCTATTGGAAGTATTCACAGACTAGTATCGAATAACACGACAGTAGCATTAATACACAAGTAAAGCAAAGCCCCGTGGAGACTCAATATACAACAGCGTCTTAGGAGCTTCCGCTGCTGAAAGGGTGTGTGGTCAGACAGGGACCTAAACTCACCTTGAGAACTAATTTGTTAAATATTTATAACTCTCAGGGGCACGCATCTTGAGGCTAATGCTTCTAACGATACGTCACGATGTGGTGTGCATTATTAATCAGAATAATGTTCCTATTAATAGTAACGTGCGATTTCAATGTTTTGTAATTGCTGACAGACGTGTTTCATGTCTTTTCTAATATTACTTTTCTCAAACTTGCGATGAGGACGATGAGGATGTAGAGTTGCCGAAATCATATATTTATGTACCCATTTATTTTACTTTTACAACGACAGAAGTTTTACCGATACTAAAAAAGTTAAACATTTGCACAAAGGATTATAAACAAATGCTTAATTAGGTTCATGAGTAGTTACCAGATACCACTATTCATATTGTTCTGTTTTACTATTGCGTTACTCAGTATAATAATGACTATGAACTAGATAATGTTTTGTGTATATTCCTACCGAAGTAGCTACGAAATATACCTACTCTAATAATAAACAAATATACACACTAGCATGTATGTGAAAATAATAATATAAAAATAAATATTTTACTGGTGGTAGAGTTCCAGTGACGGAGCTCGCGGGCGTAGGCACCACCGCATTACCTAATATACTTGCCGCTAAATGGTAGTGTTCATCACTATCGTGTTCCGGTCAGGTGGTAATGTACGGCCCTGTAATTTCCGGCACAGAGGCATAACACCTAATGTCTCAGGAGTGGCAGCGCATCTGCATTTTGTCCTCTGGTAATTGTGTGGTTGTCTATAGGCTGCAGTCATCACTTAACATCAATGTGAACTGCATGCTTGTATGCCAATTCCATAACATAAAAAAAAAGATTTTTATATCATATTTAAATTGTTCACCTAATCACCTTGCTTCCTTTATCCATTCAAAAAAATGCCTCCAATTTGGGATTCGAATTGGTTTACAAAAAACACTATAACGCCTGAGCTCTCTAATTCTCGCTAAAGCAAAGAATGGTACAAAAGGCACACTTTGTAAAAACATTTCAAGAAATGACAATTACAACGTAGCAATAAAGTACAATTTGTATCACACAGCTTGCGAAGACCCTCTCTTCGCCGATGTTGTGCCTCTTTTGCTGTAGCAAACATTAATTGTTTTTAAAAACACTATTTAAAACTATTAAAAAATCCAATAAATACTCAACTAAAGTATACAGTATATGTTTGTCTGCCCGGGACCACGCAAGGTGAAAAGCAACTTAAACGTCGGGTTGATATTAAAACTAATTTTAGTTTAATATACGCGTGATAAATCCTTAAAAATAGTTTTATTTCAATTAATATAGCTCGCAAAAACCTTAGAACACATTATACTATACAATTCTTTAAGAATCCACCTGCAGCGAAGAAAACTTGCCGGGAAAAAGCTTAATTACGTATGCAAATTGACGAAAAAGAACGGGCAATGTAAACGAGGTAATGAGATTGTACGATGGACTCGTGATAGGCATTGTGTTTTGTATATTCTTACAATTAAGACAGACATTTGCATAGATTCATTTGTTGCATTCAGATAGTCGCAAGGGTACGTCAAATTCAAGTTATTCAGATGTTTACTTCTAGCTTGCTTTTGTCGGCTAAAATACCTCTATGGAGATTGAGAACGTGGTTTTTGTTGATAAATGGCCAAATACTCAAACTTCACTTAAATCTAAGTGGGACTTAAAAGTCTTGTCTTTATAAAACACGTCCAGGATTTCACTGACGGTAGAGTTCCACTGTAGGGACTCAAGGGCGTAACAGCCGCATAACCTATCTGTCTCCGAATGGGTAGTGTTCAGTACTATCGTGTTCCGGTGAGATGGTAATGTATGGCCCCGTAATATCTATCACAGATGATGCATTTTGACCTCTATTTTTTGTGTAGATGTTTGTAGGCTGCAGTCATTACTTGTTATCCGTGTTAATTGAATGCTTGTTTGCCACCTTTATTACATGATAAATGTTCCACAAATTTTTCACAAAATCAAAAAATCGGATAATGTTAAGTTTATTTAGAAGCCTAGGTACCTTTTTTATGCAATGGAAGTGGCAAACAAGTATGCAGTTCACATTGATGTTAAGTGATGACTGTAGCCTATAGACACTAACACAAAGATCAAGGTCACAATGCAGATGCGTTACCACTCCTGAGGCCTAATGTATTATGCCTCTGTGCCGGAAATTACAGGGACGTACATTACCACCTGACCGGAACACGATAGTGCCACTACCATTTAGCGGTAAGTATATTAAGTAATGCGGTGATGCCTACGCCCGCGAGCTCCGTCACTGGAGCTCTACCACCTGTAAAATCTACCTACTAGACACATTATTATTTTTTCGCATCTAAATAGTCAAAATCAAAAAGTTGGAAATTAATGCGTCCACTTTACCCGTCACATCGCATCTAGCCATGAGCTGTCACGTACAAATCGCACGGAACCCTTTCATTCTGCATCTGGTTTTTCATACGAGTCTGGTATGCGGAGACCATGCTCGTTACACGTCATTAAGCGATACTTTACAGCAGACGGCCCTTGAGGCCTTACCCCCCGACTGCTTCCGCCACTATTACTGCTCATACAGCCCCTGGATGTGGCTTCATGTTATGCATGTAATAGTAAACTGTATACGCGATTGAAAACACAAACTTCAGGGAAATAAACTTACGATGGACATTTTTAGGACAGTCTTACAGACAATTTACACACGATATTTTTATATTTTGTTTTAGGTTTATAATTTATATTTTAGATTTCTCTCAATTATATGATATTTTAGCACAGTTTAAGTACATACAGTAGTTTATCGCCTTTGAAGTTTTGCGATATGCCGCCTTCACCCATCAAAACGCAAAATCATTAAGGTTGTCACGTTTTTGGTTTATAGTTACGTTGTTTGTAACGCGTTAGTTTACGTTTAAATTATATCGCCTAAGGAGTAGGGAGAGGTAAATCGGATTCATGCATACATCCTAGTTTCGCCGGTCACGTTTTGGCCCATGTAAGCCTATTGACATCTCCGGGCACTTTACCAAACTTTAAGGTACTGGGCAGCCTCCAGAAAATGGAAAAATCTATCAAACTATAAATATCTTAACCTATCAACAATTTACCAGTCTATCATCAATCTACCAGTATTCCAGTTGGGTGGTGTATCAGTACGCCAGAATTCTAACAATTATAATGTACCGATCCTAATATTCATCCATATCTTTTTAACTCCGTCCAATATAAGCCGAATATGAAATACATACAAACAAAAAAAATATTTAGAGTAGTCTTTAAAAATTTTTTCGTTATAAGTGATATTAGCATGTTTTATTTAAAGAAAAATGGAAAGAAAAATTTGACTTCAGGCGAGAGTCAAATTTTTCTTTCCATTTTTCTTTAAATAAAATATATTTCACAAGCATGTCATTGTGTTAATGCGAAATAATATAAAACGATGTTAGTATGTACATAAAGTGTAAAATATAACAGACAATTTTAAAAAATGACAATTAGAATCAAATATTAACAGTGAAGTTGACATCAAATTTTTAATATCATCTTTCCAAAAACTTAGTAAAAGAAATTTTAAATCTCGCACCCCTTATCGCTAAGTCCCAAGTAGATGACAGTTTTTGTATGGGCTACTTGGTACCGCCCCCTCCGTCCCTCGCATCGCACGCCCCGCACGATTGCTCTGACATTACACGTTCGTTGGATGACTGTAGGTAATTAACACGTTCGTTTTCTTTAGACTGTGATTTTAGTAAATATGACATCATGACGACACACAATTTTTTTGTATTGTGGATGTAACAAATGTCGCAGTTGTTATAATTTTACTGATAGGAGAACTTCATAATAATGTGCTGTCTGGATAAATTTAAATATGTGTTGTCAAAGACAAAATGGAAAGAAAAATTTCACTTTAGGTGGGACTTGATCCTGCAACGACTGGAATCACTAGTCGCGGGTTCAAGTCTTGCCTGAAGCCAATTTTTTCTTTTAGAATTTTTTTAACATTGGTAGTAGGTAAGTGAATACTGTCGTAGCCTATGAACATCTATATAAAAACCAAAGATATCAATGTAGATCCTCCTGGTTCTTAGATCAATGCATTCCTGAAATCCAAGTTGTTGTACCTCTGTGCCGGAAATTATATTTAGATTACCACCTAGCCGGGACACGATAGCGCTGAATATTTCATTCAGAGGAAAATAGATACGGTAACGTAAGCCTAAGCCCGCAAGCTTCGTCTCTGGCACCATCAATCTGCCAATACAAAAAAATATACCATAAATACCCTTGTCACATCCAGCAAACTCGTATCTTCAACCAGACACGCTAACGCGATTTTTGTCAGACTACCAAACGCATGCTACATTTAATAAAATTTCGCTCCAAGCGTAATACCGCCGAATACCGTGTCGCCGCTTATTAATTAAGGCTTAAAATATTGAGATGTGGAGAGTGCACTGCATGTATTTAGTTAAATAATTTTGTGGCCAAAATTCCTGCACTGCAGTCTGGTTCTCGTTGCATTTTAATGATGTGTTTGAGTGTTTGAAAGACTTCAATTTGGGGTTTTTTGGACAGTTAAACTGAAATGTGATATGATAAGTTAAATATTTTAGTTGGAATAGTCAGCAAACTTTAACGTTTGGGTACTTTAAATCGTTCGTAATATTTTTATGACAAAAGTAAATGAAATGGAGTCCCAAATAATACCACCTAAAAATATTTCGTACCTGTTTCATGTTTTCTCATGAACTGAAGCCGTAAGTAAAGAAATAATGAAAACACATTGTGGGACATAATAAGTTGTGATCAAAATATTTGTATTATTTGTTATTATATCGTTTTTTATTTTAATAATTGTATTTGTCGCAATAACACACTCGATAGAAATATATTTAAAAATTGTTAAGAAAACAATTGAGGTTAAAATTCAGGTGGGATTTGAACCCAATCAGTTGGGAGAGCAACTGGACTAGAGATCCCAGTGGTCGCGAGTTCAAGTCAAAGTTCTGAAGTCAAATTTTTGTTTCCACTTTTTTTTAAATATTTTATACAATATTACCCGATATTATTAGAAAAACTGCCTCGGTAGCCTAGTAGTAGCAGGCCACTACTACTACGCTGAGGTCCTGAGTTCGATTCCCGGGTAGGGGGTTATCAGAGACAATGGTGTTAAGTCCTTTATCTCAGGTTCTATTGGGAGTTTTCCATTTTCTGGAAATTTCCCAGTACCTCGAAGTTTGGTAATGTGCCCGGATATGTCAACAGGCTCGCCACCTGTTACATGGACCAAAAACGTAACCGTCGAATCATGGATGTTTGCATGTATGCTTGAATGCATACATTTACCTCTGCCTACCCCTTCGGGAATTACAGGCGTGAAGTTACGTTACGTTATTCAAAAATAATATCCGGAAAACTATATGACGATTTGCCTTTTAATTTCGCTCTATTTCACTCAACAACGCATATTATCATTAACCGAAATTCCACTGTAAGATAGTTTAAAAGACTAAACGTTCCACGTACAACTGTGGATAAAATATTCCAGCTAAGTGTTGGGGAATTTGTTCTTATTCTGCAAAAGAGACGTGTGAAATTTACAGTGGCATTAAAACTGCATAATGTTATTGCCCGATCCTCATAATTAGTGCATTTCATGCGCCTTTTATTGCAGGTACGTGTTACTTAGATAAAATTGTTTGTGTATTGTTTACGTTCATAATCATACGTCAAAAGTCAAGGCCACAGCGTAGATATGTAATATGGGGTTCTTCAAAATAGGCGTCAAAAGAGTCCTTCAGGGCTGGCAGCGCTTTGGCAACTCCCCTGATGTTGCAAATGTTCATAGGCGAAGGTGACCACTTTCCATCAGGTGGCCCGTCTGCTTGTCTGTCAATCCTTTAACATAAAAAAGATGCATTAATAAATTAATTTCATCATCATCACTTCAGCTAAAATCTGGTAATAGTTTTTCCCACGATGCCTACAACAGGGTTGTTGAGAAAAGATGCATCACCCAGTGGCGGCAGCAATCTCGCGTTATTGGAGTTACTACCATCTCATCCCACTGGAATGGTCAAACCATTTCATTGTTCAGTAGAATGCTCCTACACTAGTGGGCGGTCGAGTCATCGTGCATAAAAGACTGCCAATCTAAAGCTGAAGAACTTGCTTTCAACGCCGAATAAAATACAGCGTACACCCATCAACTCACTCTTATCGCGTTCCTTGATGCTTTAAACAAAAACTTGCCTACTTATCGTTAGTAGGTCCCAGAACTTGGCCAAACAAACACCAGTAAAACCTCCAAACTTGACACTACCGCAAAGCTCTGTTGCTGGCCATAAATTAATATGAATCTCTAATTTGCGCGTCACACGTGGTACACTCGCAACTTTCCAGACAACGCCAAATTGGATAAGCATGTGCGAGGAACGGGGTCTCGATGTGTGTATACGGGGCATTAAACTGCGTAGTAACGCGACGATTAATAAGCTCCAGTAGTGAATCGGACATGTCCACGTCCTTTTACCCCCTTGTTTTAGGTAGCATTATACATATGTTTTAAATACTCTTACAACGTTAGTCTGTAGTGTGTTTAACAAGATCGATCTAAAACTACAAACAAATCTACCACTTTATTACAGCCATTTCTTATTGACTTGGCGAATTTCATACCGCCATCGGAGGTTTTTTAAATATAATTATGCTGTTTTTATTTATATTTTAAAATATTATTTGGTTCATACAATCCTTCTTCAGACTTCAGACAATATCGAACACATAAAAGATTTATCCAATTTTTTGCAATCGTTTGCAAAGTATGCGCTTACAAACATTTCAGTGATTCATTTTTATTTAAATAGAAGATGATGAGGAACTTCCAAGAGCTTGAACTACACTTCTTCATCTCGTGTCAGCGGTTCGACTTAAATAATAATATTCATGATTATTACATGGTCAGCTCTTTTCAACATAATAGGATCCACTTTTGTCTTAAACGATTTTCGATACATAAAAAAACTTATCTTTTATAAATTGTTACAGTGTGTAATAATAATATATTAATGGCAACTCATTACACGTCTCACTGCTGGGCACGAGTCTCTCCCCCTTTTTTTTGGGGGGGAGGTCTGGAGCTTACTCCACCACGCTGCTCCAATGCGGATTGGTGGAGGTGGGTGGGTTAGTGGCCTACCCGATGTCGGATGTTTTCATACCGCCCATAAGGCCTCCGAAAAGGTTTGCCGTCTGCTATCTATCGATAGCAACCGGGACCGACGGCTTAACGTGCCCTCCGAAGCACGGAAACGCGCATTTAATTTGCCACTAGCGGTAACCTATCACACTACCCAACCCGCCCGTAGTGCTTAACCGAGAAGATCGCCTATGATCTACACCAGCCGCCGGGCCTTGCGCGCTTCATACCATATATACCACTGTAATTATCATTAATTCCATACATATGCACGCGAAGAGATTACCCGTATTTCTTCTATAAGGTGCCTTACTTTGCCAATTACCTGGACCTCGACAATACTGGTCTCTCGGTGGTGCCGTTGTGCCTGCCACCGTCGTCTATTAGATGTCAAACATAATTGTAAATATCAGTATTAAACCCGCGATATAGCCCAAATTACATGTCCGTATGTCCCCATAATACCGCCTCGCGTTTGCAAATGAACGGAGCTTATGATAATGATAAAGATTGCGTTTACTGCCGCACTGCCGTTACACAAGTTGTGCGGAATGGGCCTTATTGTGTGAACGTTTATAGTGAAAGACGCAATGCCACGTGCTTTGCAGTATTGAACTCGTTTATGGTAATTGTTTTCTTGGGGTAAATGTATAAGGGTGATTTCATATGTGTTTGGTTGCAATATTGCGATGTCATATCCATTATGTAGCTAAATTAATTTACAAGATGGTACTAACGTTACGAACATAAATAATTTAATATATATATTGGCCAAGAGGGTAAACATCGGCATATGCACGCCATACTCTATAAGAATACACAAATTTGATCATTTCCTAAGTGTTTAAATTCCTATGTTTAGTGGAATGAAATTAGATTTGTGATCTAGTTTTTTCAGTCAGTAGGTTATGATATTTCTTTCAAATATATTGAAATACTCTTGGCGTGTACTTGTATTTATGCACACATGCATGCAGTGGATTCGCATTGTTACATGTGTACACAGAAAACGGAAAATCTTGCTAAGTAAACTTATTCATACAGAAGTGTCTTACAAAACAAAAAATTACATACAGCCTGCCGGTGGAAACAGAAGCTGAACGTGATACCAGCTAAGAATGCGTACTTCTGGAATAATAAAAAAACGTAACTTCACGCCTGTAATCCCCGAAGGGGTAGGCAGAGGTAAATGCATGCATTCAAGCATACCTGCAAACACCCACGATTCGCCGGTTACATTTTGGCCCATGTAACAGGTGGCGAGTCTGTTGACATCTTCGGGCTCGTTACCAAACTTCGAGATAGGTACTGGGAAATTTCCAGAAAATGGAAAATCCCAATAGAACTAGAGCTGAAGGACTTTACACCATTATCTCTGAAAACCCCCTACCCGGGAATTGAACCCAGTACCTAAGCGTAGTAGTAGTGGCCCGATACCACTAGGCTACCCAGGCAGTTTACCGAGGAATTTTAAATAATGTTTTTATAACAAAATGTGCTGCACAGTGCGGCGCACTATTTTGAAGGAATCGCATCTGTATTATCTGTATCATCTGTAACATCGATAAATATTGTTTATTGCCTACAGCCCCTTAAAATCCTCTTCACGCGCAAGATAAAATCTGTTAGCTGAAATCAATTTCAAGCCACAATAAATCCGTTTTAAAACTAAGATGAATCGCGTTAAGGAGAGGCAAGGAGGCGAGTGAAAAATTCACTAATTCCAAAGTAATGCCGGTCCGGTCGTGATGCCGGACAGAGTGCAATTCATTTTCATTAGCTTGCATCGCCCCGTTTTCTCATAACACGGTGATATCGCAATGTAACTTGGTACAATGTGGGATGACATGATGAACTGTTTTTATCGCAAATTGAAAATGTCCTACTGCCTCTTGGTAATTAAAATGTCACCAACGACGGTAATTCAGGAGGTTTTTTCGATAATCCTTTCAAAAGTTAATCGACCAATTGTTTTTTAAAACAGTTTCCATAATTCTGGCTCAAGATTATTCATCATCATATATTTATTTGCTCAACTGCAAATATTTGGTTAAAAAACGGACGACTTTTGTATATTATTTTTATTAGCAATTGACAGTACAACCCTTTAAGGCTCGAATTTCGCAAAATCTCGACCTAGTGTAGATACCACATTAAAATGCTAGAAAGAACCCATATGCAACATTTGAACCTCCTAGTGATTGTTCTGAGAATTCGTGACGAGAGCGACCTTTCGGTTTTTATAAATTAAGATAATGAAACGCCAAAAACGTAGCCGGCGAATCGTGGGTCGAATCGAATCGCATGTATGCTTGAATACATGCATTTACCTCTGGGACCCTTCGGGGATCACAGGCGTGAAGTTACGTTTTTTTTACCTAGATAATTATTGTTGCAGTATTCCCTCGCCATTTAAGTGTGTCTAGCAAATAACCCTTACACCCAGAATCAGAATGCCCGTGTGAAAGACGAGGTGGCTGTTTAAAATATGATTGTAACAATCCACAATTTGTGTGCCATGGAATACAAGAACTTTCCTAGAGTAGCGTGCTGATGAATCCGCCTGCATTGTAGAAAAGTCGCGAGACGACTTCTTGCTCTTTTAAATCTTATTCTTGCCCATTTTTATTTACCGTAAATCTTTTAGGTCACTATTCTAATTTATCAAGAAAACTTCAAGAAATAATTGTTAACGTTCTCAATCTGTGATTTGAGCTAGGATAAAATAACTCGCATCTATTATTCCTAGTAATTCTAGAACTTTATTAACCCTAGAAGCCTAATCTACGCCTGCGAGGCGTTCACGCATTCGAATATCGTTTGTCTCTTTCTAACGGTTGAAGCTAGCGTGTTGTGCTCTTTTGTTACCTCCGTAGCCGACGAGAGCTAGAGGACGGTGCTCGTATCCTTAAGGTAAGTCCCGCCATTTTTGATTTATCGAAGTGTTGCACGCCTGCGAGACGTATGTTTGGGCTTTGTGTAACTTTTAACTAAGATACTATGCTGCTCCTAAAGTTAAGCTAGTATTTCAAAGTCTGATTAGTAGTAATGTTTGCTCTATGAATAAATAATTAGCGTAAAAAAAATATTATTCTGAAAAAATTACATAATGTTTTAGTTGAATTTCAAGAAGTTAATTTTTTTTGTTTAAATTTATGCATATTGTTTTTTCTGTTGTAATAAATAACTGTGATTATAGTTATAATTAATAACAGTGTCGTTTTATTTTTAGTTTATATTCCAAATTCAATTTCTGCTTAATAATAAAAAGAATAATTAATTAATAAACCTAAAATAGGGACTTTTATACGTGTACGCCTCTGAGACGTATATTAAGGCTTTGTGTACGTCCGTATTAGATTAGGCTTCTAGGGTTAAAGTCACCAGATTTAATATAATAACACCGTTACCTTATTTCTCATGAGTAATATTGGAAAAAAAGGAAGAAATTGTCCATTCTGTTAAACTAAAATTATTTTTAAATTACATAAGGAACATCGAGTTTGACCGTCTAGACTGTTCTAGGTCATAAATTTAAATGCTACGCAGGTGCAAGAAGGATTCCCGGACTAATTAAGATGCTAGCGTAATTTTGACTGTAAGTCCAGTTACGTTCCGCTCTTCAGAATTTAATTAATGTAATTGCACCACTGTAAACGGAAAATTTAGGAACATGCATATTTTATAGATCAAAAGACTCGATCTTGACTATTATATGCGGACATCTTTAAAATGTGGATTTTTTTATTATTGAAACATTTTGTATTTCAATACTTATTTTTTATATTTTAAAAAAATACGTTATACACACTGCCCAGGACTGATCATAAACCTGTATCGAGGGTACTGTTAGTTGTACACACATATTCACAAACACTCCGACTCGAAACATATACCTGAGGGCCACACACCGCTGACCTCACTGGGATGTCAGAATATAGGTAGGAAACGTCGGGTTCGATTTTAAATAATCATATCAGTTTAATTATACGCGAAATAAATCCGAAAACTAGTTTTATTTCTATGAGATTTTAAACAAAGTAACTATGAATCACAATAGCTGCATCCAACAAAGTCTTAAAACTTCTGACTTAAAAGTAATTCCTGGCATACCCATTCTGAGTGTATTAATGGTATACGATAACTTAAATCCTGCATCAATGACTGCTCTCACTCTGTCAGACATCGAGCTACATGGCGACGAATCGCGATCACGGCGGAGACAGAAAAAGTGACCGATACATGACCACGACCACTCTGCCAAGACTGCACGATTAAGAAGAAGAAGATAACTTAAATCGGTGCATGGCTCATCATAAGCAAAGAACATGGCTAGCGTATGCAGTTTATATGGTGCAGTACAACCGCAGCCGCACTCAGAGCACGAAGTGGACGAGTCTCTCCCTAACTGAGAAATTACGCAGGCACCATTCGAAGCAACTGTACCCTGATAAAACCTGCATGTGCTGGAAAGCATGCTGCACGCCGTGTCAAGGCTGCGCAGAAGATATTTTAGTGCACGTGTGCATGCACAAACACAGCTACACTCTCTGGCACTCTCAAAACCTGGTGGGACGCGAATGCCTTACGTGCTATACGTGGTGCGGATACCTGCCTCTAGGCTTAATATAAAAATGTTTATTTAAAATTAAAAATCAAGAAAAAACAAGTACGAATTATCATGTCCTTAAATAAGTCCCTCATTTAACCTGTACAGTATGATAATGTGGATTTTTGTGAAAGTTGGTACGGAAATAAGCCGCAATGCAGTAAGTTAGGGGGAAAATTTGCGCCGTAACTACGAATTAAGAGGACAATATTGCTTGGTGCAACAAAAGTTTGTAGTTTATTAGCTGTTAGTTGTTTAACATGCGGTATGTGCGGCTTCTGAACTGTTTGCTGGAGTTGTTCCAGATTTATAGTGAATAATGATTTAATGATGGTGAAAATTTTAGTGAGGTTTTGCATAATAATGGGGGTGTTTAAAGTAATGATGTGAGCGCGGTGTGAGCGCAACATCTGGTGCTTTAATACTTCTGGATTTAAACATACAACTTTTACCGTTATCCTTGCAAAAAATAATCCGGTCATGTGCGTGTCGGGATACTTAAATAACATTGCATCACTTAATGAAGCGCGCATGGCCCCGCGGCTGGTGTAGATCGTAAGCGATCTACTCGGTTAAGGGATACGGGCACGGTCAGGTGTATAATGGGTGACCACTAGTGGCAAATTAAAGTGCGCGTTTCCGTGCTTCGGAGGGCACGTTAAGCCGTTGGTTGCTATTGATAGATAGCAGTCGTTAAAACATTCTCGTTAAGGCCTTATGGGCGGTTTGAAAACATCCGACAGCGGGTTGACCACTAACCCGTTTGTGTAACGTACCCGTGGAGTATGCTCCAGGCCTCCCCACAAAAAGGGGAGAGACTCGTGCCGAGCAGTGGGATGTTTCAAGGGTTGCCATTATTATTATTAATTAATTTTCACTGGTGGTAGAGCTCCAGTGACGGAGTTTGCGGGCGTAGGCACCACCGCATTACCTGATTTACTTGCCGCTAAATGGCAGTGTTCAACACTATCGTGTTCCGGTCAGGTGGTAATGTACGGCCCTGTAATTTCCGTCACAGAGGCATAACACCTTAGGCCTCAGGAGTGGTAACGCATTTGCATTTTGACCTCGGTCTTTGTGTGGGTGTCTATAGGCTGCAGTCATCACTTAACATCAATGTGAACTGCATGCTTGTTTACCACTTCCATTACATAAAAAAAAATGCTAGCATTAGGAAATCTTTAAGGTTTGTTTGTCATCATCATCGCTCCAGCCGAAAGATATCCACTACCTTGCCCAAGGATACCCACAACAATGTGCAACAATGAACATGCCATAATCGCCACGCTTGGCAGGTGGATTGGCGATCGCAGTGGCGTTTTTATCCCGGGACGCGTTGTTATTTTTACTGCCCTTTTGGAATTATTTGACCGCCACTGTTCGGTTGACTGACTGCACTAGTGGAAGAATTCTCTTCCAGTAGAATAAAATTCTTCGGCAAGTGGGCGGTGGGGTCGTCACGTCCCGACGCCGACAGGTTTGTATGTATGCTAATCTAATTGACGTCGGTAGGCAGGTAAAAGAAAATTAGCACGATATTCAGCACTATCGTGTTCTGGTCAGGTGGTAATGTACGGCCCTGTAATTTCCGGCACAGAGGCGTAACACCTTAGGCCTCAGGAGTGGTAACGCATTTGCATTTTGACCTTAGTCTTTGTGTGGGTGTCTATAGGCTGCAGTCATCACTTAACATCAACGTGAACTGCATGCTTGTTTACCACTTCCATTAAATAAAAATAAATAAAAAAGCGACTATAATTCCATAGGTGCATATTAAATTAAAACACATTGAAACCAATCTTAGAAAAAAAAATTGTACATATAAAATACACTATTGGCCGAATACTCAAACGTCACTCAATTTTGAGCAACGCTCAAATGTGCGCTGTCTCTATCGTTTGAACGTGTTTTGTAAAGACAGAAGACTTTTAAGTCCCACTTAGATTTAAGTGACGTTTGAGTATTTGGCCGTATGTCTTACACGACCAACAATAATTGATAACGGAATAGGTACCAAGATTTACATAAGTTACATAATTTTATTTCAATGAGATAAAGATAAGAAAACACAGTCCCATTAAATAAAGTGATTACATGTCGAGAAAAAATGATCAGTCGGTAAAATTATGAAAAGAAAAAATATCAGCCTCAAAGCAATCACTATACTATTTAACACAGTTAAACCGATAAGCACATATTTGTCGATTAAAATTAATAAGTCTCGTGTTAAAGTTCTAATGCCATCATCAATCAAACCGGATCGGGGTGTTGGCAAAACGTGGTTCAAACCATTTATCACGCTAATTATCCTCCTAACGTTCATTTTCCACGTTTTGGACGACATGTGAATTTACCTTTTAATTTAGAACCTAAATCTCTTAAAGTTTATTCAAAATGTAATGCTGTACGTCTCTAAGAGCCCTAACTCTAATTGCTTGGATACGTAGCCGGCGATGTCGCCATGGCGTCCTATTTAGTTAGGGCCCTAAAGGCTCAGCAAAAGTAAATACATAGCAGCATACCTAATGGCAAACAAGCATATAATTCCCATTGATGTTAAGTGAATACTGTACCGTAAAAATATCTTCCTTCAAAATCAGAGAATTCAAGGAAGAGGCGTTTCCACTCTTAAGGCACACAGGGGTTGTATACCAGAGCTCCAAATTTTTTTTTGCCTATTGATTATACCCGTCTCGTGAGCCTTTTAATTCATAAAAAAACAAGTTCACAAAAAAAATCAAATCTAAACGGGAAACGGATAAAAGTTTATTAGTACCTACAACAGCTATGATATCCCAAAATACGCGAATCTGAAAAAAAATAACAAAAGCCTATTCGACGTTTACACAGATATAAAACTTCTATTTCTGTCTGCGATCCCATCGAATATATGGATAGGCCAATACAAGTTCCACGTTGTATCAATTTTCAGTTTGACAGGATCGATTTATACGGGTAGTGGACGCTTTTTGACATGCAAAAGGAAACATAACACGGATATTTGTCGGGCTCACGGCGCGTTTCTGAACTAGTGGGATTATTCATAAGGAGAATGCATACTAGTCTAGGCAGAAGTGCCTCAAGGTCAGAGGCAGAATCAGACATTTTTTGAGGCGTAAATCAATCTGTCACTTTATGATTTCAACTCTCTTGCGAAACAAAACAAAGGTTTCTTTTCTGTTTATTATGTAAATTGAGAGCTACTTTTGAGCTCAAGTAAATTATGTCTTGTTACAAGAGGTTTGTGAACAGTAAATTAATGTCTCCTTTGTGGAAAGATAAAAAAGTCTAGTCTCAAGCCTTTAAAAAAATACCTTAAAATTTATAGCTCTTGTGGCTGTCGATTTATTTTTAGGGTTCAGTCGCCGAATGGCAGAAACTGAAAACGATTCACCATATCTGTTTGCCTGTGTCATTCGTCAGTTTGTTTTAAGATATAACATATTTGCGATTCTGAAAAACAATATTTTTGTGAACATGTAGTCAAATGCAATCTTACTTCTACGTAACCCTACATTGGTAATGCCGACTCACACTTGGCCGCTTTTTATATTATATTCAGTATTAAACGTATTTCGCCGTAATTATTGACCAAAAATTTTAAAGGCACAGCATGAAAATAACTTCAGTTCATTCGTAGCAAAGTGCATTGAGTAGTCACCTCAACATGTATATGAATATTGTATGAACTGTCCCGTGAGGGGCGTCTCATGGATAAACGCTCGTTTTAAAACGCAAGCGCGGAGAATTTTTCAGCGCGTCCTCAGAGTATTGTGAACTATGTTCCCATTTGATACTGTTAGTCTTGTGCGTATCTCTCTATTTATTTTTCGTTAAAAATTTTCATAGCAAATGTTTATTTACTACACACGTTTACTCAGCCGTGGAAAGGTTTATTATGAAATGTATTTCTGTTGTTTTTTATGTAATGAACATGGCAAACAAGCGTGCAGTTCACATTAATGTTAAGGGGCCCTGTGTGGGCTACTGCGATGCGATGCGATTCTGAGGATGTGAACGCCGCATCGCAGAAACTTGCGATGCGAATTGTTGAGATGCGATTCATTTGACCATAGCTTAAATATGTCAGACGAAATCGCATCGCAAGTTGCTGCATCGCAACGCAGTTTTGCGTGGACGCTCTAAGTGATGACTGCAGCCTATATATAATACCCACACAAAGACCAGAGGTTAAAATTTAATGTAAATACATTGCCACCCTTGCGACGTTAGTTGTTATGTCTCTGTGATAGTTATTACGGGGCCATACATTACCGTCTAACTGGAATACGATAATGCCGAACACTACCATTTGGCGGATAATTTAAGTAATGCGTTGGTGCATACGCTTTCGACTTCCGCTGGAACACTAGAATAGAACTCTACGACCAGTAAAAAATAATTGACATAACGACAGACCTCTATTATCTGTGAATTGATAGACAGAGTCAAGCTTGTTCTTCTAAGCATACAACAACCACGAGTTATGTTTTTTAGGTTCTACATGGGGCTCTCTGAGATACTTATATATATAGTAGCTAATATTCGTTGAATAATACTATTTTCAGCATTTAGCTACTATTGCTAATTTCTCAATAAACAATTTTGGCTTTTTCTAATTGAAAGATTTTCAGTTGCACCAACGAAAATCAATGTCAAAAAGCTCTTGATGAAAACACAGGAGTTAGTTATCAATTAATGTCGTTCACTGATCACGAATCGGTTAAGTGAAAAATAAATTCGACGCTCAGATGTGGGATTCGGTAGCTTAGTGGTAAAGCGGCTGGACTGGTTACCCTGAGATCGACGAGGATGACCAGTCCACCCGCTATACCAGTCAAATTTAGGGCTTCGGTAGCTTCCTGAGTCGCAGTTCAATTCCTTCCCGAAGTTTTTTTTTTACATTATTTTCCATATTTTCTTTAATTTCAAAAATACAGGAGACATAAACAAGACATGAATCGAGAGAACGTACAAGAAAGGTGGAAATAAATCATATCTGACATTTTGCTAAAATCCAGACACAAACGGGTCTTGACGTGAATAGAACTCGAGACAAAACTTTTGTGCAGATTATCACTTCGGCAATCAAATGTAATACAATAAAAGTGAATACGAAATCCACTTACACTATCTAAGCTCGACTTGGAAGCAACGCTGTTTAGCTAACTTAATTACAATTTCCAACTCGACTGTACTGAAAATGTTCTATAGCCTAGAACATTTTCAGTACAGTCATGTGGTGTATTGATATGGTTGCAAGAAGATTAAAAAATGATATTCTCGCAGGCTCGCCACGCATTGGACTGACGACCTGGTGAAGGCCCAGGGCCATTCGTTGTGATCATCTTTGGGGGATACTTTTATCCAACTGTGGAAATCTAAATGCGTTTTTACCAGCCAGCTTTGAGGCTACGGTGCTTAGGGGCAAAGCGGATGGACTGGTCGTCCTGAGGTCGTCCAAGAGCGGCAAATCGGTTGAACTGGTCATCCTGACGTAGACAAGGATGACTAGTCCAGCCGCTTTACCAGTCAACTTTGGGTCTTCGATAGCTTAATAGTAGGTTCAATCCATATCGGAAGTCAAAGTTTTCCTTCCATTTTTTTTAATTACTAAATTCACACGTAAGTGTTATTGCGAAATATAAAAATATTTCAAAAGTCATTACGACTGCTCTTATATTTTTTATCTTCAAACAAGTTAAAGTTCTTTGCTTACTTAACTCAGTTAACATTTCCAGCTCGACTGTACTCTATAGATATAGTCTAAATTAACCCATTATGGCGTTGCATTCGAAATTGTTGTTAAAATATTAAAATTTAATTGTACTCTCATTGTACAAAATGTAATTAACGCTGATAAATTTTAATCATACAATCACACAACTGATCTGCATACGATTCACGTACAAAGAGTTCTGCATCACGCATCAAAAGTTATAATTATTACGAGATTAGTATACGCAATCTGTTTGCTGTAATTAAAAAAAACGGTCAAGTGCGTGTCCGGCCACGCGCTGTTTAGGGTTCCGTAGTTACAGAGAAAGAGATGTAATGAAAAAAATAAATAAATATTTTCAATGGAGTTGTTCAAAATTTTCGAGTAAAATACGTTTGGTCGACTATTACTCGCAAACCTGAGACCTTAGATGTTGTGTCTCTGTGATAGCTATTACGGGGCCATACATTACCATCTAACCGGAACACGATAGTGCTGAACACTACCATTTAGCGGCAGATAAATTAGGTAATGTGGTGGTGCCTACGCCCTCGAGCTCCTACACTGGAACTCTACCACCAGTACGAAAGTGTGCAAATAAGATGACCCCGTAATAATTATCACAGGTACAAAACTTGAAATCCAATTATTTAAAAATATATTTTTTAGTTAGCATTTATTGGTAATACTCGTACTTATTAATTAGACCACCTATGTGGTGCAGTTATGAAACATGTTCATGATAAATCTTCTTTCCAATATTTTTATCTCTTACAGAGGATGTTATAAATTCAGCATACGTCAGCTATATGGCTGAGCGAAAGAATTTTTAATCTACGATTTTTCCCGCTTAGAAATTATAATAGCTCGTAATCTATATCGGATATTTTATAGACTACTAGCTCACCCGGCAAATATGTTATGCCATAAAATTATTTTTGAGACTGTGACCTTAAATTGAATTGAAAAAAATAAAACATCATCGGTGTGAGCAACGCGTTTGAATGGTTTGCTTTTAAAATTAGTTTCCCGAGCAATTTTTTGGGACAACTTCTAAAATATTGATTTTAGTTACATGGTGTAACGAATTACAATCGGTGTGCATAAAATGCTCGAGGTAATTAAAGAATTTCATTTCATAAGGAATGATAAAATTAAAAAAAATGGTTGAGAAGGTGTTTTAGGATACAGTCTGAATGAAACCAAGAGTTCATTACATCATAAAAATCTGGCGACGGGTCGTAGCGACCTCACCGCCCACTAACGCAGTCAGTGAACCGACCAATGGCGGTCCAGTCATTCCATTGAAGTGGTAGTAAGTGCAATAACGCAAGATGGGCAGCAGCATCCTGCGATAAAACAACCGCCACTGCCATCGCCAATCCGCTTGCCAATAGTCAATAGTCATTTATTTGTAAAAATACAATTATACACGTCAAATAATAAGACTATTTCATAAAGCGAAAATAAAAGTAATAAAAATTATTAATAATATTCACAACTATTTCAGCTGATCTGAAATCATAGTAATTAATCAAAAAATAAATTAAATATGTCAACATTAATATTAATTTAGGTACATACATTGCACTAGATAATAATTACCCAGCAATAAACTCCTCGACACTATAAAATGTTTGCTCGATTATCCATTTTCTAATTTTGATTTAAAAATTTCATGAAGTTTTTGTTTTAGTAATAGTTTCCGGAAGCCTATAATATAAAGCTGGACCCATAATATGAGTTTACTTGCTTGACTTAGCCATTGATCGCCAAGCGAGGCGATTATGGCATACCCCCCTTAAGAGGAGGCATTGGTCCAGCAGTGATCATCTTTCAGCTGAAGTGATAATACATCATAAATCTAATGACAAAATAATAACAACTGATAATATAATCTATTCCATACACTCATTCAATTCCAGGACATTCGGCCAAAGCAATCGTATACCCCGATGCGTCAACGTTCACCCGTCATTTCGTACCCTCTTCAATCGTCACCTAGCAAATTGAATTTGATCAGTTACAGCGTTTCGCTCGTTTGTCTTTACATTGATCACACCCTTTGTTTTATTTTTCGGCGAAAATGTTTTCGCGAGTATGAGGCTGTTTGTTCGAATTTGCCGACACGTTACGTAGGTGGCTTTGTTTGAACAAAGTTTTGCAAAAAAAATCTCTTCGGCGTCTTAGTTATTGTTCAGAGTTCTTTGCACCGTCTGATTGTGTCGTGAATATGTAATGAGATTCTTCAGTATCATGACCTTTTTTAAATGGATGCTGCCGAATCTAAAAACATATTGAATGTGTTTTCTTCGTGTTTTGTATTAGCGGCGCCTGTGATTTTTGATAAGGGACACGTGTTTTAAATCTTTTACTAGAAATCTTGTAAAAGAAAACGGATCCCACGGGCACCTTCACGCATTTGCCCCACTACATAGTAGGCGCGGTCGAGATGAGATCTTTGCGCAAGATCTGCGGTGTATCACTCACCGATCGCGTTCGTAATGAAGATGTAAGAAAGAGACTTTGTGTGAATGATAGTATCGGTGTAAAAATGAAAAAAGGCATGCTCCGATGGTTCGGGCATATAGAAAGAATGTCGAATGAGCGAATGACTAAACAGATATACAATGCGAATGTGGATGGTTGACCAAATAGGTCGAGTTCTGTCTGATGGTGGTGTCAAAAGTCTTAGGAATCGGCGTGCATGTATGAAGAGAATGATGAAGGTAGACGAGGCACGAGAGGTTTGTCAGAACCGGGATGTCTGGCGCTCTACACTCTCTGCCTACCCCGTTAGGGACCTGGCGTGAAGATACATACATACATACATACATAGTAGGCCGCCTGACGGGAGGGCACTCCCGCGCGAAATTCTGTCCGTGGTATCAACCCGGACACCCCAGAACGCCGACGATGTCCAAGCCCCGGTCTTGCGCATCGTGATCCGATACGTTACTGAGCCAGACTCGGCCGGGCTCGACACTGAGCACAGTGCCGATGTCACGCAACCCGCCCGACCCGGGTTCGACTACGGTCTAGACTATAACCGCGCAATATCTGTGGGCGTTGCCACTGGAATGGTGGATGCTCACCCCTGTTGGGCTCCTATTAACTCGATACTGAGCGACGGAAAGTCACCGCAGCGGTGCCACTCCGCGTCGTGATGACACCCCTGCCGCCGCAATACCAACTGCCGCGCCGCTGCTGTCATCGTGGCACCACTTGGAAGGCGCCTACTCCGTCGCTTCGCTGTAATCGGCGACGCGACGGAGTTGGTTTTCATGGGACCAAAAGACGCATTTAGTAAAACGCAGTTATTATAATATTACAAACAGACACTCCAATTTTATTTATTTGTATAGATGTTTAAATAGAATATGTAGGTATCCCAAATTTTAAAACACTATTTACGGGTGCATCAAATATTACAGCAGATCTTTTGAATTCGTTATTTTTGCATTTGACGATACTTGCAATTCAAAATGTTTTCTCAAATATATAACATTTGTTTGAATCTATCGATACGTTACACAGTGAAGGTGTATTAGTACTTTGTGAAAGTTTCGTTTTTAAAAATCTTTTCGACATTTTCTTGTTCTTCGCAACGTCTGATTGTGTCGTGAATATGTGATGAGACTTTTATCTTAACCTTATACGAAAGCATTCTACCAACGATTCCAACACATTGAATATTCCTTTTTCGTACATCTACTAGCAACTTTGGTAGCTGCAATAGAAAATTAAGTTATAATTTTAAAGCTAGAGAAAGATACTTACCCCCTTATTCATAGACGTTACGATACGACGACGACATTAGATGCGTTTTAGCTATAGAATACTTTTTTGTCAGTTGCAATGTCAAATGTGCAGGATAGAAAAAGACAAAGGAGATATTAGCAACACTTTAGCTAAAATACGTTTATGAATAAGGGGGTAAGTTTTTATGGAAGCAACTTTTAAAATCTGCAATAATCACATATTTAAAGGACAACGTCGAATTTACATTTATAATAATATACCATAAATACCGCGAAAAGGGGGAAAAAGTGAACAAAACTAACTATAGTTTAATGACTCCAAATGCTAGAAAAAAGCCTTAATTTCGGAAAAAATCCACTTTTTATAAACCTTCCATCCGATTAGAGGAAAAAGTTACCCTGCCCCTAATCGCATATGTCTTGTGAGTCCCTCCCTAGCGTCCTAAGTTAGGTCCGGACCCACAGATGTCACAGGGGTCTCCCTTAGGCAGTTGCGCTTACTTTCATTAAGACTAGAGCACCTTCTGCGCCCGCCGATTGCTCGGTGAAGTAGACCAGTGCCATTTCGAGACGCGCCGCCGTCATAAGTCCGTCTCAAAAAAAGACTATATTTAATAACATAATGGAGAAACTTTACGCACGCATATATTTTAAGATTGGGCCGACCATAAAATACGTCACGCTAAAATAAGCCTTTTCTGACCCCATCCCCCTTATTGTCACGCTGTGTCACATCCGTGACCCCCTTAAAAACATTACGTCACAAAAACTAAGATCCCTTCTCTGAATACGACATTTTTTAAATCTTAAAATATTACCTAATGTAAAATAGGTATTATAATGAACTGCGAACGTTACCTTGCCGTGGACCCCCGTCCCCTCCGTCACATTTCGTCACGCTCAGGGAGACCCCTTACTTGTATGGGAACTTTTTTATGGACGGCCCTATTCCGTCAAGTGTATTTTTTTTGCAATATTCAGGTATCTACAGTAAGAAACACGGCTTAATCAAGAAAAATCTAAAATCCGAAGCCCAAACACCGGCGCGTATCACGCTAAAAGCATATCACCGTGCAAACACTACCGATTACCGCGTCCTATCGCCACGCAATCTTCTTCAAGTAGCTCTTTTGATTTTGATTTCCTATTTTTTTACGCTTTTTCGACACTTACAGCCCTCGTTGCAACTGAATGGTACTGTGATGGGATCATAATACCCCGTAACAATATACTTTTGAGATTAAAGCGGAGTCTGGGGCCCGAAGGATGTTCAACAAAGGCGTGTACATACAAGGTCCCGCTTGTCTCCTTAATGAGCCAACTGAAAGGATTTGTTTCAGATAAGCTGAAAGGCTTGGAGTTAATTTCAAAACTGAAATATAAGGATTTTTAAGATTTATGATATAAAGGTTTGGGCAGAACGTGAGTGATACTGTGTTATGAATTTAAATAAAAATCGATATGTGACAATTTTGAATCTTTATACTCGTTTGGTTAAATCGTACATAGTTGTGCATTTGATACAATAACATAGCTATAGATGAATTATTAAGGAACTAGCTGTGCCCGCGACTTTGACCGCGTGAGAACTTATGATTGTTTAGTATCCACACGGACGAAGTCGTGGGCGCAGCTAGTATAAAAATAGCCTAAGGTAATCCTTATTATATAAGCTATCTGCCAGTGAAAGTCCCGTCAAAATCGGTATAGCCGCTCTCGAGGTTAGCCGGAACAGACAGACAGACAAAAATTGTAAAAAAAATATAGTTAGAGATATATATAGATAGATATAGATAGATATAGTTACCGTTTATACACACATATGCATTTAGTAAAAAGCGCTTATTTTGATATAACAAAAAGACACTCCAATTTTATTTATTTGTATGTAATATATGTATATATAGATGTTTGACATTTATGTTAGATTAATTCAATAGCCTTGTACAGTACTAGATCACGAAGTCGTAATAACATATGTCGACGCCGAAGTCGACCTATCACGGGCATCGTGAGACCTGCTCCAATGGGCGTTGGAGACGTCACGCCGACGTCATACGCGCGGACCAGTGAGCGGGAGAAAAAGACTATTAACTTAACTACCAAAATTCACTACGTGACATGTGCACGCAAATTAAACCGATTTACTCAAAATCTACAAAGTTTTGTTTTTATTTTGTTCATCGTGAACAAAAAGTGGCGACCGTGACAGGACACCGCATCTTCGAAAGAATTCCGGGGCCTGTACCTACAAACAAAGGACAAAGAAGTTCATCGCCACGTGCCGGCACCGCAGCACCTACAAGTTGTTGGACTATTACCAGCAGCGCAGCTGTGGACTACGCTCAACGTGCAGCCAGAACGTCTTTGCCAACCTACATTACCTACTGGATTCAGGAGCATCACGCCTACATACCTACGCAGCCAACACCAGCGGTCGGAACCTACCTACTCCGTCTCAGCCACGTCGGCCTGCCTACCTTACGGTGAGCCCGTTCCTGTATTCTCCTTCCTATCTTTTCCGATTCAATTTGTGCAATCAGTGAGGTTTGATTCCCCAAAATTAGTGTGCGTGTCATAATAAACCATCAGATAACCAAAGTATTACGTTACAGTTAAAATTATAATTATACCTACCTACCTATCTTTACTAAGTGCTAACGTAATCTAGATTTATTAATTTCAGTCCTATATACCTATTTGCCTGCTATAAATTGTTTTAGTACATAACAAACTTGTAATTCCACTATTTTACCGTTTTAGAATCCATTCATACCCAATAAAATAAACTAAATAAAATACATACGTACATACCTACTTACATACGTAAATAAATTTATATACCTATCAGTAAATACATATTTAATATAGCGTAACGTACCTACGCACTTCAAAACTCATTCACTTAGCCACTCGTAATTAAAAAACCCACATTCATTCTATATAACAGAATAATTAATAGCCTAATAACTTTACTAAGAATTTTTACACATTAATAAATACGATGGATAAATTCACATCCATTCACTATCACTAAATTATCCAAATTTAAGCATTGCATCCCATTTTCATAGTACATACATTGGTCAGTGTAACGTCTTCCGGGATCTGTTGCATACTAAATTGAAATCTGTTGTTTACGCGTTGCAACTGATCATTCCAGCGTACGGTGCATCGGGCGACCCTCGCGTGACGTCACCCATTGTCTCCGCGGCTACCTGAGCCCGGGCGGCGGCCGGTCCACTTGCCTACGCGCAGCTGATCGAAACCGGTTCAACGGCCCGTTATCAAGACTACGAAGCGAGGAGCGTATCGTACCTATTGTCTTCATATTAATTAACTCACTAATTTTATTAATTAAAACCCAGGTACTGGATATTTTATCTCATAATGGAGTCAAAGGCTGAAGATATTAAAGTATTAAGAGACCTTAGTGTTAAACGTAGTAGTATTAAAGGTCGTTTGACTAGATTTAAAAATCATGTAGACACTATTCAGACTCAAGACGACCTATCTGACTTAGAAATGAGAATACTTGAGATGAAATTATCTAGAACCGAGGTTTTACACAAAGAATTTGACGAATTGCAGTCTCAATTGGAATCGTTAAGGGCTACCGGTGTAGACGCCGAATTACAATTGTGTGAGGCTATCGAGGTCGATTTCGACTACTATATTTCCCTTGCCAAGACTATTTTAGCCAAAAATTCGACGCCTAACCTTAACGAATCTGCTCAGTCCAATACAAATGACCATAATTCTTGTTGTGGTGATGGACAGGGATTCTTAGGATTCAAATTACCTATTATTAAAATTTCTAATTTCAATGGCACGTATTATAAGTGGCTGGAATTTAAGGAAACCTTCTGTTCCTTAATTCACAATAACGACAAAATTAAAAATATTTATAAATTTCATTATTTACATTCATATTTAGAAGGCGAAGCCGCTCGCGTCATTAGCAATTTAGAAGTCACTGATAAAAATTATATTTCGGCTTGGAAACTATTATGCGAGCGCTACGACAACAAAAGGCAGCTAATTAATAATCACTTAAAATCTTTGTTTACCTTTGAGTCTGTACGAGAGACCGATAAGTCCTTGCGTTTTATTATAGATCACATCTCTAAAAACTTACGGGCTCTCAGTACACTCGGCTTACCTACCGATAAATGGGACGTTTTAATTATTTATATGGTCGCAGCAAAATTAGATAATTCTACAGTTTATAAATGGGAGGAATACAAGAACTCATTATCTGAAATACCTACCCTAGAGGAATTTTTCACATTCTTAAAAAATCGTGCTGATGTTTTGGAAACTGTTAATCAAAATAAACAAGAAAAAATAAATAGTAAAAATTTAGCTCCTACTTCGTCAAATAAATTTCACACTAAATCTTTTATGACCACTTCGAATAATAAACCATCTTTTATACCTAAGCGTTATAGTCAATGTTTAGTCTGTAAGGAAAATCATAGACTTTTTGAGTGTCAAATGTTTAAGGGTAAGTCACCTGAAGATAGACAGGTGACTGTGACGTCATTAAATTTATGTGAGAATTGCCTGAGACCCGGTCATAGTGTAGAAAAATGTAATCTACCAGGGCATTGTCGTTCATGTAAAAGGCGTCACAATACATTGTTGCACATTCCTCAAAAATCCGAAACAGACATACCCCAGACGTCCATAGTTATGTCGGCCCTATCTTATAATTCACAAGTTTTGCTGTGTACTGCTAATGTTGAGGTATGTAACCCAGTGACTAATAAATCCGTTAAGGTACGCGCTTTACTCGACAGTGGAAGCCAGTGTTCCTTTATTACAGACTCCCTACAAAAACAACTTGATTTACCTACCCAAAATTCAAATATTGATTTATTTACCCTAGGTAACAGTCAATTAAACCTAAATTCAAAGCGATGTATGATTCACCTACGATCTAACAACAGCAATTTTAATGTAACTATGTTTTGCCTAGTTTTACCTAAAATATCAGATGATATACCTAAGTGTACTTTCGATTTGAAAGACCTAGATTTTTCCAATTTTGTACTTGCCGATCCTGACTTTAACAAATCATCCCCTATTGATATGCTTATCGGTGCTGACCTATTTTGGGAAGTGGTTGGTTCCCAACAGCACTCTTTAGGTAATAAAAACCCTATCCTACGTAGCTCCAAATTCGGATGGCTTGTTGGAGGATCTGCACCTATACAACGTACAGCTAATAAAAATATTCAAGCCTATCATGCTTACCTAAAGGAAAATGATGACAGTTCATTTAATCTTGATAAACAAATATCAAAATTTTGGGAACTAGAAAGTTTCCCCGATAATATTCCCTATACAAAGGAGGAAAAGCTTTGCGAAAAACATTTTCTTTCCAATACAATTCGCCTAGATGATGGTCGTTTCTGTGTGGGTCTCCCTCTTCGTGACGATAGAAGTTGCCTAGGCAACTCTTATCACCTAGCGAAGAAGCGGTTTTTGAACCTAGAATCGCGATTTAGGAAACAACCAGATCTCAAAATAGCCTACAGTGAATTTATTCACGAGTTTGCTGCCCTCGGTCACCTATCCGAGGCACCTAAACAAAACCCTACACATGCCTATTTTTTACCCCACCATCCGGTTATTCGAGAGAAAAGCGAGTCTACTAAGTTACGGGTTGTTTTTGACGCGTCGGCTCGCACTACTTCTAGCATCTCTCTCAACGATCTTCTGATGGTGGGTCCAACAATTCAGGACTCTCTATTTAATATTCTTATTAGGTTCCGTCAGCACAAGTATATTCTTTCAGGAGATTTAGAGAAAATGTTCAGACAAGTGAAAGTAAGAGAAACTGACCGTGACTTACAACTTATACTGTGGCGTGATAACGAAGACGAAGTTCTACGTACACTACAATTAAATACAGTAACCTATGGATTCTCGTCTGCCACCTTCCTTACCACTAGGTGCATATGGCAACTAGGTGAAGAATGTAGTGATTCTAAAATAAAAACTATAATTCAAAATGATATGTATTGCGATGATCTATTGACAGGTAGCGATACTGAGGATGAACTTCGCTATATTCAACACTCAGTTTGTACAGAATTTGCCAAAGGTTGTTTTAACCTAAGAAAATATAGGTCTAATCTACCTAACCTTTTACCAGTCTCCGATAATCTAGGAGCAGGTAATTTAATTATAAGCAACGCCTCCAGTACTCTTGGTATTGGATGGTGCCCAGCTTCGGATCAATTACATTTTCTCACCGAGTTTCCTACTATTACGAATATAACTAAAAGATCTATTCTTTCTGCAACATGCAAAATTTTCGATCCGTTAGGGTTGCTATCACTATATACAATTAAAGCTAAAATTATTTTACAACGATTATGGATGTTAAAATTAGACTGGGACGAACCAGTACCTAAAGAAATAAACACTATTTGGCATACTTTTTCAAAAAATTTAAACCATATTTCAAACATTAACATTTCCAGATTAGTTTTAATAAATGATTCTGTACATATTGAAATGCATTGTTTTTGTGATGCATCACAGCAAGCATACGGAACGTGCATATATCTTAAATCTATGAATAAAAAGGGAGACACACAAGTCAGTTTATTGTGCGCCAAAGCGCGCGTAGCCCCTATTAAGGTGACTACCATCCCGCGGTTAGAGCTATGTGCGACTGTATTAGGTGCACAGCTTAGCTCTGCCGTTACTAAAGCCTTAAGGTGTACAATTGATCGCCATATTTATTGGACTGATTCACGTGTTGTTTTAGGATGGATTCATGCCTCTAATAAAACAAAAACATTTGTGGCCAATCGCGTTTCCGTTATTAATGAACTCACAGAACCTACATCTTGGCGTTACGTGCCCACAGATCTAAATCCCGCAGATCTCGCTTCACGAGGAGTAGATATACTCAATGCGAACCACAGTGAATCCACTCTGTGGTGGCATGGACCGCCTTTCCTATTGCTATCTGAATCTTCGTGGCCATCTGCCACGGCTATTGCACATTCAGATCTACCTGAACTAAAAACGATCTCCGTTTTGGTGGCGGAGGTCGTGCCTACAGCACCTCTAGTAAATTTTAATAAATTTCAAAAATTACACTTACTCAAAAAACATTTGGCTAGAGTTTTAAGATTTATTCACAATATTCGTTATCCTCAAGATAAATTTAAAGGCAGTTTTGAAGTTCCTGAATTGGATAACTCACTAAAGGTTCTTGCTAAGCTTGCTCAACAGGAATCTTTTCCTGACGAGTTAAGCCGCCTACAAAATAAAAAGGCACTTCCAACTAAGGCATCTTTAACTTCTCTGAACCCATTTGTGGACAAGGACGGTTTAATTCGGGTTGGGGGTCGTATAGATGCGTCAAGTTATCCATACGATAAAAGACACCCTATTTTGTTAAATTCTAATCACCCACTAACTAAATTAATATTTAAATCCGAGCATGAACGTCTTTTACATGCCGGGCCCCAGCAACTTCTTGCTTCAGTAAGAGAACGCTACTGGCCTGTTGGGGGCCGCAATCTTGCTAGAAAAACTGTTCGTAGTTGCATAACGTGCCGTAGATTTGACGGTAAAACATTATCTAATATAATGGGAGATCTACCTAATGATCGCGTTGAAGTTGATTATCCATTTATAACTGTATCAACTGATTTTGCTGGACCATTTTTCATCACCGACCGCAAAGGAAGGGGATGTAAAATATCTAAGTGCTACCTATGTATTTTCATATGTTTTAGATATAAGTGTATCCACCTTGAGGCGGTGAGCGAACTATCTACGAACGCATTTTTACTAACTTTGAAAAGATTCATTGCTCGAAGAGGGCTACCTAAACTTATTTACTGCGATAATGGTCGTAACTTTGTCGGCGCGGCAAAGGAAATTTCACAACTGCTACGTAGTAATAGCGATTCCATTTGTGGATTTGCTACTCGTCAAGGTATAGAGTTTAAATTTGCTCCCCCATACGCTCCTCACTTCAATGGTCTAGCAGAGGCCGGGGTCAAGTCGGCAAAGTTTCACATTAAACGTGTACTAGGAAACGCACACCTCACTTTTGAGGAACTTTCTTCGCTGTTTGCACAAGTTGAGGCAATCCTCAACAGCCGACCCTTGTGTCCTCTCAGTCCATCTCCAAATGACCTACAACCCCTCACCCCGGCTCACTTTCTAATTGGCAGGCCGCTAACTTCAATTCCGTCACCAAGCTACGTGGACTACAACACGAACCGTCTAGATCGTTTCCAGCGGCTGGAGCAAGCGAAGCAGCACTTTTGGTAGCGCTGGGCTGCTGAATACATCGCAGAATTGCAACAGAGAAGTAAATGGCGCACTGAGTGTAAGCAATTAAAATTAAATGATCTCGTCCTTATAAAGGAAGAAAATCAACCACCGTTATGTTGGCGTATGGGCCGGGTAACAAAACTATATCCAGGCTCTGATGGAGTACCTAGAGTCGCCGACGTCCATACGTCTCAAGGCTCAATGAGGAGAGCTATTAACCGGATATGCCTCCTACCAACGTCGGATGAAGAAGTCTGTTAAAAGCTATGGCTTTCAACGGCCGGGAGGATGTCGACGCCGAAGTCGACCTATCACGGGCATCGTGAGACCTGCTCCAATGGGCGTTGGAGACGTCACGCCGACGTCATACGCGCGGACCAGTGAGCGGGAGAAAAAGACTATTAACTTAACTACCAAAATTCACTACGTGACATGTGCACGCAAATTAAACCGATTTACTCAAAATCTACAAAGTTTTGTTTTTATTTTGTTCATCGTGAACACATATTTTTATAACAACGCGTATCAACTTCTCAAGCAAATCAGTTAAAAAGTTAATACACAAATATTCAGAACTTAATAATTGCGTATCCGGGTTATCAAGAATCTTTAATCTCGAAAAATCTATTGGAATCTCAAAAGGGGTCTTCCATAACGAGATACTTTCGCTCAACTTGAGAAATTAATAAAGAAACTGTATAAACTTTAAATAAACTCGGTGGGCTGTGTGTTGCAGTCGGTAATTGCTTTGAGAGCTTCTTGTCGGGAGATCGCAGTTAAGAATTCAAGCAGGCATGAGTTGGTAACTTCTGCTTGCGGGGCCAAGCGGACTTATTACTGCCAAACATAAAAGTTGGAAGTTGCTTCGGATAGCGATATCGGGTCGCTTGGAACGTTAACAGAGTAGTTGGAATATTTTTAAATTGGGAATGTTTAGGTTCTATTGGGTAAATACTCAAACGTCACTCAATTTTACGCAACACTCAAATGTGCGCTATCTCTATCGTTTGAACGTGTTTTATAAAGACAGAAGACTTATTTAAGTCCCACTTAGATTTGAGTGACTTTTGCGTAAATAGCCGTATAAGGTGTAAGTGAAACTGCAAAATTTGAATTTGTTTTGAATAAATAAACGGTAACATTTAACTTTCCTGCTATTTGGTTTTCTTTTTCTCTCTTTATATTTACACTTACAAGCCTTTTAACCAAAATTATTGTAATTTTACAAGTTGAATAAAATGTTTCGATCGTCCTTAATTAAATACTTACAGTTACATACATTGTTATCCACATAAATAAACCGTAGAAGGAATCTACTTCAATGGTTAGTTACACAAACAATCAGATCTAATAATCACTTATGAAATACGAAGAATATTTAATCTTGAAAATTGTACAAGAATCTCGAAAGAGGTAGCCCATAACGAGATACTTTCGCTGAACTTGAGAAGTTAATAAAGAAACTGTATAAACTTTAAACAAACTCGGTGGGCTATATGTTGCAGTCGGTAATTGCTTTGAGAGCTTCTTGTCGGGAGATCGCAGTTAAGAATTCAAGCAGGCATGAGTTGGTAACTTCTGCTCGCGGCGCCAATCGGACTTATTACTGTCAAACATACAAGTTGGAAGTTGCTTCGGATAGCGACGACCCGGTTAGTCCAGCGGTGCGAAACTATCGTTTGATTCGAAGGGTCGCGGGTTCGATCCCTGCACCGGAACAAATATTTGTATGGCCTACAGATATTTGTTTCGGGTCTGGGTGTTTGTGTATGTGTTGTATGTGTACAACGGCACCCACGACACAGGTTTATACCTACTGTGGGGCTGTGAGTGTAAGTGTATATATAGCGATATTGGGTCGCTTGGAACGTTAACAGAGTAATTGGAATATTTTTTAAATTAGGTTCTGGTGTGAGACTGCAAAATTTGGAATCGGTTTGAATAAATAAATGGTTTACTTTCTCGCGATTTGAATTTATTTTTCTCTTTTTATATATACACTTACAAGCTCCTTAACCGAGATTACTGTAATTATACAAATTGAGTATAATATTTATAATATCCTAAATGAATACAGTTACAGTACAGTTGCATAAATTGGTATTTTCACGAATAAACTCTGGAAAGAAATTAGTTCAAAAATAAATACTCCAGTATTAAGAATCTCTAATCTCGAAAAATCTATTGGAATCGCAAAAGAGGTCTTCCATAACGAGACACTTTCGCTCAACTTGAGAAATTAATAAAGAACAGTCTATACAAACTTTAAAGAAACTCGGTGGGCTGTATGTTGCAGTCGGTAATTGCTTTGAGAGCTTCTTGTCGGAAGATCGCAGTTAAGAATTCAAGCAGGCATGAGTTGGTAACTTCTACTCGCGGGGCCAAGCGGACTTATTACTGTCAAACATTCAAGTTGGAAGTTGCTTCGGATAGCGAGCAAGCTGGATGATATCCGGCTTGGGGCGTTTATGCCTGGAACGTTTAAAGTTACAGTGAGCATTTGGAATAATTTTAATTTTGAAATATTGAAAATCTACGATTATTGTGTGCGTAGAACGTAATTTGGATTTGATTTGAATAAATAAGCAAGAACGTGACCATATATTTTACCCGTGTATGGAAATTGAATGTTCTATATTGAAATAAAACTATTTTTTCGGATTTATCTCGCGTATATTAAACTAAAATGATTTTTAAAATCAACCCGACGTTTCGGTCGCTTTTCAGCTTCCGTGGTCCCGGCCAGACTGAGGTGACATTTGTCTGACAGAAGTTTGAAAAAAATATATGTGAAACGTCGGGTTGATTTTAAAAATCATTTTAGTTTAATATACGCGAGATAAATCCGTAAAATAGTTTTATTTCAATGAGTGTAGATCGCGAAAACCTAAGAACATATCATGTTCTATATTTTATTTTTTCTCAATTAATTTATATTTATAACGTTACTTCACGCCTGTAATCCCCAAAGGGGTAGGCAGAGGTAAATGCATACATTCAAACATACATGCAAACCACGATTCGCCGGTTACGTTTTTGGCCCATGTAACAGGTTGCGAGCCTGTTGACATCTCCGGGCACATTACCAAACTTCGAGGTATTAGAAAATTTCCATTAAATGGAAAAATCCCAATAGAACCAGAGAGAAAAGACTTTACACCATTATCTCTGTTAACCCCTTACCCGGGAATCGAACCCAGGACCTCAGCGTAGTAGTAGTAGTAGTAGTAGTGGCCTGCTACCACTAGGCTACCGAGGCAGTTTTATATTTATTTTCAGTTTATTTGATATACCTGGTTTGGTTTACTGGTGGTAGAGCTCCAGGGACGGAGCTCGCGGGCGTAGGCACCACCGCATTACCTAATATACTTGCCGCTAAATTATAGTGTTCAGCACTATCGTGTTCCGGTCAGGTGGTAATGCACGGCCCTGTAATTTCCGGCACAGAGGCGTAACACCTTAGGCCTCAGGAGTGGTAACGCATCTGCTTTTTGACCTTAGTCTTTGTGTGGGTGTCTATAGGCTGCAGTCATCACTTAACATCAACGTGAACTGCATGCTTGTTTACCACTTCCATTACACATAAAAAAGAAACCTACGTAACAACAACAACAAAAACAAAATAAGTTTTTTATTGATCGTACTTAAGTGGCACAAAAATTCCAAGAAGCCCTGTAGCCTGTGCTAGCATAGTTGTGTTAGAGGCTACAGTGTCTTCCTCATCATACATGTCGTGAATACGTATAATAAACAGGTGGAAGCGCGCATGGCCCAGCGGCTGGTTGGGTAGTGTGATGGGTGACCGCTAGTGGCAAATTAAATGCGCGTTTCCGTGCTTCGGAGGGCACGTTAAGCCGTCGGTCCCGGTTGCTATCGATGGATAGCAGTCGTTAAACCTTGTCGGAGGCCTTATCGGCGGTTTGAAAACATCCGACAGTGGGTTGGCCACTAACCCACCCACCTCCACCAATCCGCATTGGAGCAGCGTGGTGGAGTAAGCTCCAGGCCTCCCCCCAAAAAGGGGAGAGACTCGTGCCCAGCAGTGGGACGTATAATGGGTTGCCATTATTAAACAGGTGCAGTAAAAAAAACAGAACAAAATAGAATAATACAAGAAAACAATTTGGACGAACGTGAGTGTGTAGGAGTCCGAGGGCGGACCCCACCGTTTGCTCTGAGACCTGATTTTAATAAAACGCGACTTGGGCAAGAATTCTAGTCTAAATTCAACCTCATCACGAACAATTTTCGTCAGTGAAATCCAAGTAGTGTTATTGAATTTGCTTCAGAACGCAAAAAACACAGCTTTATTACGACGGTGAGATCAGCCCTGAGTGTATAGAGAGAGTTTGGGTAATGTCGGGGGAGAGAGTAGGTGTGGGTGTCTGTGTGTGAGTGTGTGTGTGCGTTTGTGAGGATGGGTGAGAGATTGTGAGGGTGAGTGAGTGTTTGCGAGGGTGAGTGGGTTTTCGAGTGAGTTAGTGTGTGTGGGCATAGAAGTACTTATTAAATAATGGATGTTGTTATATCAGTGTCCGGAAAAGGTTCTCTGTGTCAATGTAGTCTAAATGTTCCAACCATTCTTTAAGTTTCCTTTTGAATATGTAGTCAGTACAACTATCCTTATCATTCAGGTTGCCCTTGATTTTATTGTAAAGTTTTGGAGCATTATAGTCCAAGTGTGTTTTAGCAAACTCACTTTTGCAAGCAGGTATAGGTACACGATTAAGTCTAGATTTAATTGCTGGTAGTCTAGGAACCACAGTGCGATTAAGCCTTCTCAAGATTTGTAAAATATACATTTTTCTTACAGATAGTACTTCACTTCTTTTATATAACTCAATAGTTGGATATTTATATGGTAGGCGCAAAATTACTTTGAGTAGTGCGCGTTGTGCCCTCTCGGCAACCAGCAAGATGGTTTTGGAAACACCACCCCAAGAACATATACAGTACGAGAGCAGACTTTCTGCTAGAGCTTTATATATTCGCATCAAAAGTGGGGTATCTACATTATCTCTAATATTTTTAAAAACATAAATAAGTTTTCTGATCCTAGTTGCAACAGTAGAAATATGGATGTCCCACGAAAGCCTGTTGTCCAAAACTCCCCCAAGATACTTGACAAAGTTAGATTCAACCAAAGTATCACATACACAGGAGTTAATGTAAGGATATCTATTGCATGGAAAGGTATGAATTTTTAATTTCAGATTATCAGAAGGTTTGGTAGCATTAGTCTTGTAAATGGTAAGGTAAGTAGTTTTAGATACATTCAAGGACAGTAAATATATTTTTATAAGAAATAACAAAGAATATATTTTTATTAGCTCCCTCTATGATTATGATATCCAAAAATACCCATCACAAAAATACACAATGTCGCTAAAGAAGTTATTTATCACGTCAAACATATTTCGATAGATTACATAAATCATGTTTTTAGAGAAAACAAAACTCATGAAATATCTATATAGATTTTTAATCAAAGCAGCATGTTTTATATATAAGTTCTATCTTTATGTACATTGAACAAAATAAATTGGCTGAAGTTTTAACTCCGTAAAGGGATCGTTGGAAGTTACATCAAAAACAATCTTGATCAATCTTCTAGTGAGTTTACTTCGAAAATGATAAAGAAATGTAAGCCACGACATGGAATGAAAATTGATGCGAGTCAAAACGATTTGAGCTGATTCCTTTTTTTAATGAAAACTATCGTTTGAACAGTAATTATGTGCTTCGGCTCGTTTAATTTATTAAAAAAAATAGTTGACCTCTAACATACAACTGTTCAGCCAAATGCGGCCGATATCGACCACGAACAATATAAAATCAATTGCCATATTTTTCTCGTGAGCTGACGGATTAATCAAATAGGAAGCGTTATAGTAATATCATATTTGTATACTCTTTGAGTATTATACGATAAAGTTATGACGAATTGTTTTTAACAAAAAAATTAAAATGTGTGAACACACCGATATGCAATTATAAAAACCTCGCTACCAGTTGTTCTCAAAATATATGAAAATAGGGGTAGCTGAAAAAAAAACAAGAGAGACGCCCTAAGCAAATAAGATTCAGCCTGACATTAGACTTGCTAACAGAGAAAATTAATGTTGAACTGTGCCGCACATTACGCTGGCTAGTTGAATAGAATGATATTTACTCAAGACTCGTCCAATTTTAACTACGCGATTAACGAATGAGTCCAGCGTTTATTTAAATGTTGAAATGTGATTTCGCTGCACGTTTTTGGAAGAACATAACGTTGTATGCTGTTTTTCACTGCTATAGCTATCTATTTTAATTTAATTTTAGTCGAACATGATTGTGGATTATGTATATATTTATTTAGTTATAAAATTATTATTAATATGCTTGTTTTAGGATGATTGGGATACCTGCCTATTTTAATGTTCTTTATTTTACATATTCATGTAATAAGTGCCGTTGTACATTTTTTTTCATAAACCTATTTTTTTTTCTTACTTCCTTGAATTAATTGGGGTTTACTGGTGGTAGAGCTCCAGTTACGGAGATTGAGGATGTAGGTAGAATAGTAGCGTAGGTAGAATAGTAGCGTAGGCATCACTACAGTACCGAATCTACTTGCCACTAAATGATAGTGTTTAGCACTATCAGTGTTTAGCACTATCATGAGATGGCGAATGCCTCCTCCAGCCGTTGCTTTGCGCGTCAGTGGCTGGATCTCTGGATCTCTGGATCCGCGGCGCGTGATCCTACTTCTTTGTGCCCCCCGCACCCCTTTAACTTGTACTTTGAATCGAACAGCTTTATACTTGCCGTAATAGTAAATGAATAGTAAAGTGTCCGGCAGTAGGTGCCGTCCGGCGTTACGGGACTTCCCCTACATGTAAGCTAGTTTCGTGGCATAAAAAATGTCAAAGAAGCATTTTATGCCATGGAACAAAGCCGTATCTGTAATTATGACAAATGACGTATTCAGCTATCGGCCGCGCCGTAACGGGTGGCAATAAAACACGTCTTCATACGACGGTATAATTTCTTTATCTCCACACCGCAGCAACATTTCCATTTGTCGCTCTCATCACAAAGAGGCTGTGGGAAGCGATATAAATTATTATTGCGTCTCTCTGAAAAGTTTTATAACGATTGCCTGGAGCCTTTCTTTATGTTATTAAACCTCATCAACCACGTTTATTTTGTGATCACTTTATTACCCACTCAAACTCAAATTAATGTTAAAAAATAATGACATATGATTAATTGAATATCATTACGCTCCATAACAGAACAAAATAAGCTTAAAAAAATATAATTATTTAAAATTGTTCCGTTATTAATATAAACCCTATTTAACGTTTTTATTAGGTGTCCATGCCATTATTTTTTCGTAATTAACGCCTGTAATCCGCGAAGGGGTAGACAGAGGTAAATTCATGCATTCAATCATACATGCAAACACCCACGACTCGCCGGTTACGTTTTGACCCATGTAACAGGTGGCGAACCTGTTGCCATCTCCGGGCACATTACTAAACTCTGGAGTACTGGGAAACTTCCAGAAAATGGAAAAATCCCAATAGATGCAGAGATAAAGGATTTTAAACCGTTATCTCTAATATCCCCCGATTCGGGAATCGAACCCAGGACCTCCAGCGTAATAGTAGTGGCCTGCTACCACTACGCTACTGAGGCAGTTAAAGTTGTTAAAAATATTTTATTCCGCGGAACAAAACCATATCTGTTATTATGTCTAATTCAGCTATCGGCCACACCGCAAAGGGTGGCAATAAAACAGGTCTACGTACGACGTTATAATTTGTTTCTCTCGACACCGCAGCATCATTCTGATTTATCGCTATCGTCATAAAGAGGCTGTGGGAGACGATATAAATTATTATTTCGTCTCTCTGAAAAGTTTGTAACAAGTGCCAGAAGCTTTTGACCTATCGTATTATAATAATAAATAATAATGGCAACCCATTATACGTCCCACTGCTGGGCACGAGTCTCTCCCCTTTTTTGGAACACAGTATGCGCTCGAAAAAATAGATACTAATCATCAAAATTTAAGATGCTGGCCACGTCTGTCGATGCCATGTCGATCAAACGTCAAGTCATTTCACTATGAGCCTTTCAAGTTTGTTCAAGCTGTTCACCGCTATATTAGAAAGTTTTTCAAACTTCTTGCATGGGATTGACTGGAAACGACTTGACATTATCATTAACGGCGAATACTCGTACATCCTCCACCTCCGATTTGCGGATAATATAGTCGTCATGGCAAAACTAGCCAATATGCTCGTTGACCTCAATAGGCCAATAATAATGGCAACCCATTATACGTCCCACTGCTGGGCACGAGTCTCTCCCCTTTTTTGGGGGAGAGGCCTAGAGCTTACTCCACCACGCTGCGCCAATGCGGGTTGGTGGAGAAAGTAGGCCAATGAGCATCTTAAAATGAGCAAAATCAATAATATTGCAAATGAATGTCCATGTTACATCCACTTCTATTATGGTCGAGGGTAAAACGCTCGACGTTGTTGACTGTTATGTATTCCTTCGACAAATAGTACGACAGATAGATCTAACATTGAGAAAGAGGTCAATCCCTGGCAGCGTTCGGGAAGCTACGATACATCTTCTCGTTCAATTTACCACAGTGTCTCAAGGCGAAGGTGTAAATATCAGTGTGTATTTCCAGTGATGACAAACGGAACTGAAACGTAGACGCTCACTGTAGATCTCGTCAATAAGCTCAAGGTCATACAGAGAGCAATGGAGAGAGCTAAATTCGGCTTTTCCCTGAGATATTGAATCAGAAATGAGAAGATCCGCATGAAAACCAAATTAGTCGACATGGACCACCGAATAGCGAAACTCAAGTGGCATTGAGCAGATTACACAGCCAGACCCGACCGAGAGAGTTCTCGAGTGGCGATCGCGTACCAGAAGACCGCACCCATCAAATTGCTAAAACGACAATCTCAAATGTCAAGTCGCAAGATTTTCCAGTTTAGTAGCTTGAACGTTGAATACTTGAATACAAAAAGACCTTACAAACTGTAGATAGAATAACTTAATGAGATCTTGTAATACTTCTCAGATAAAAGGAGAAATGTAACAAAAACTTGGCTCCAAAAACACAAACTTACCAACTCAAACAAGTGCATATTATGTTGGCGCACACGAATGAGATGGCTAGGTGCATAAAACTTTAGGCCAAGTGCAACTTTTCTTTCATTTAACAAACAAGGAGAAAGCGAAAAGAAAAGCTATTCACAAAACCGTCTGAGACGGCCGGGAGCCGAAAAAAATTAATGATTGCGAGAAAACCGGTGTGGTGGGGGGATCTTAAGGAACGCCGCGTCTTTCCAAGTTATAAAAGGTAAAGAAAATGCTTGCATTTAGTGAATACCCATTCACATTTAGAGAATTCAGACCGCAAGAACGTATTCTGTTAAGTCCGCGAATGCGCCTTTGAGCGGTCTTGAACTTTTTTTGACAATCAGACTTGTGAATTTTTAAGACCTTTGGACTGGAACTGCAACGTCGATATTCGCATTAAAGGAATAGTTTAGTGAGAAATTATGTTCAGCGTTTTAAGACCGATAAAACTTCTTAGTAGTTCAAGTATTTCAAACGGAAAACTCTTTTAGAACTACGTCTCGTATTCGACATTAAAGTCAATTTATTATCTACGATTAGTAAAAAATAGAAGATAAAATTACACTTTAAAAGGAACGTTACTTCATTTAGTATATTACCCGAAGGGGTAGGCAGCAGTAAGTGGTAGCTCCCATGAGTTGTAAGTTAATATTTATTTTAAGTTCCGATTTAATTGTGGCAAGCGTATTAATATTCACCGGACCCTATACTAAACTCCAAAAATTCAAGTATCGTGAAATGTAAGCATTATAAGATTAAACCATAAAACATAACTTTGCTATAAAATGAAAGCATCCTTATGGATGTATGGCAGTAATCGCCGCTAAGGTGTTCAGCACTGTCGTGTTCTAGTCAGGTGCTAATATACGGCCCTGTAATTACCGGCACAGGGGCATAACACCTTACGCCTCAGAAGTGGTAACGCATCTGCATTTTGACCTCTGGTCTTTCTGTTTGTATCTATAGGCTACAGTCAAACATCAATGTGAACTGTATGCTTGTTTGCCACTTTCATTACATTAAAAAAAAAAGTAATTTACACCTGACCAACATTCATGCAAGCAACATACATCGATACAAACAAATTTTACAGTCACCTTATATTAATGCTAATATATTATAATATAAGCAAGTCAAAAAAGCATTATAAGACCACAGTCTAAAGAAAACCAACGTGTTAATGATAAGACTATGTCTTAAACATAAAACATAGCAATTACTTTGCCACGAAACAGAAAGGTGTGTTCAAATTAAACTCAAAACTAAAGATGCTGTTAATGTAAGGTAACATTCACCCAACTTTTAACTGCCGGACTTTAAATATCCTTTTACTGGGCGTTTAAGTAAAATTTCACAAGATCAAAAGCTTTTCCGAATGGTTGCTTGAAAATCCCATTACGGTACTAGTCTAACCAAAGATACCTTGTTTAAAGATTGGATGAACTTTTGTGATAAAAGCCGCCAATACTAATACTTTGAATATTCGTAATTATAATTTGAAGTGTTTTAAGGTTTTCGGATGCTACACTCATTGAAAATAGTTTCATTTCATTTCATTATTATGTTAGTATTTTGCAATTGTCACAAAAACAATGACACAAACTACAAATGAGTTTGTTTGCAAGCATGCAGTTCACATTGATGTTCAGTGATGCCTGCAGCCTATAGACACCCACACAAAGACCAAGGTCAAAATTCAGATGCGTTATCACTCCTGAGGCCTAAGGTGTTATGCCTCTGTGCCGGAAATCACAAGGCCGTACATTACCACCAGACCGGAACACGATAGTGGTGAACACAACCATCTAGCGGCAAGTATATTAGGTAACGCGGTGGTGCCTACGCCCGCGAGCTCCGTCACTGGATCTCTACCACCAGTAAAAAGGACACTCATTGAAAACAATTTTATTTCAATGTAATTATGTAAGTACTTTGCAATTGTCATAAAAACAATGACACAAACTACAAATGAGTAATTGGAAAGATGTGTAATCAGTCATACAAAATAGTAAAGTCCGAGTTAGACTCGTTCATGAAAGGTTCCTTAGTAGCAAATAATTTGTTACTGAATGTATTCAAATTATTAATCTTATTAGAATACATATATTGCATTTTTATTTTAAGGCCTTTTATTGAAACTAATATCGAAGATTTAACCATTTCACCAATGATAAAGATGTCATTTCCAAAGGATAACATATTTAATTGGAAAAGAGGTATAAAGCCGGCTCTACACTCGCGCGCGACATCGCGCCGTGAACTCACGCTGTCAATTCACGGTTAAAATAAATAAATGAATAACATCGGGTCATCCAAGGTCACATGTATCTTTTGCCTTTGGCGTCACGCTACACGCCGTTTCCCCCGATCAGTTCGGGGAATGGCGTGAAGCGTGAACGCGAAAACGTGAACAACATCTACAGTCATGTCACGGGCTTTCGCGGCTATTCACACCGCGAGTGTAGAGCCGACTTCAGGATTTAGAAATATTTCCATTCTCATTCAGTATCACAAAGCGAATTTCAATTTACCAAAGGTACAAAGCCCTGGGATATAAAAATAATATAAATTCGATAAATCCTAACAGAAGCCTTCTTTCATCGAAACAAGAATTAAGGTATTTATTTTTAATATTGTTATTTAATTAAATACCTTTGACAGAAATTGCATATGCCTTACTTAGAATCCTATTTTACGCCAGAGTACTGGTTGTAATTACATCGATACAGGGGACTGAGATTAAAACAGTCCCATGTCGATGTTTGTACTATTCTTATTTTCTGTATGGATTCAATTCGTTTAGCACTTCCGAGCGTCCTTTTTAATCAGAATTGGAATCCTCTTTACTGAGCTTAGTAGTATATCATCAATTCGTCAGTCCTGTCAATCCAAGGAAAATAATTTGCGGGACGAGTTTATTTTAATAGTGCTCCGATTTTTTTCTGCTGTTAAATTCAATAAATTTTCAACTATCTAGTTTCAATATTTGAGGTTTGTTGTTTCCTTAATTGTTTACTTGTGCTGAAAACAATAATTTGGCAGTAAATTGATTATGTTATGTGATGGTGGTACCTAACCCCTCGAGCTCTGACACTAGAGCTCCAGATTCAATAATGACTTAAATAATTAATATTTTTGATAACAATCAGACCAAACGCTGATTTAAGGAAATTAAAACAAAAAAATCGTCCTCTTGAATAAATGATATTTAAGTAGCAATAATATAATATATTCCAATTCCATTTATACTACAAATACTTTCTAAAAGAGATATGGTATTGTCATCTTATCGTTAGTTAACTTTATTTGAGCAGTTTTCCTGTTCGGAAAATGACGAAATTGAGTCTTCACCTCTCTATCTTTGTCTCATAACAGATATCGATGTGGACAAGTGTATTGGTATTAGTAGATTTACTTTTTGTAGGCATAATTCAATGTTTACTGTTGTTGACATTTCTTTCAGTATTTAATTACTTTATAACGAGGCTGTAGTGTTAATAATGCGGACTTGATCCACTTCCACTTACCCCTTCGCGTTATCACAGGTTTGAAGTTAAACTGCACTACGAACAGTTATCTGCTAAAGAATTGAAAAGTTAGCAATATATTACCAAAACTCATAACCTTCCCTCCGACATACACCTGACAGAAAAGGAAAAATATTGCAAATCACAGGAATATTGTGATGGCAGCCTATCCGATACACGAGTAAGAACAAAAAGTTCGACGGATAGAAACATTCAGTGGAATTGGCAATACCGTGCCGAACGGGATCCCGATAGTTCTCAAAAAGGAATTCCCCTGGCGAGAAAAATTAGATTTGCGAAACTGAAACGTGCCCGACTTGCTGAGAGCTAAAGAAATACGGACGAGCGTTAGTTACGTATTACGTACAGGGGACTGATTGTGTGGAAGCCAATTTACACGTGGCATATTAGGCGGACACTTTGAGTCTTCTTGTGAATTTGTTACATAATCAGTTTTCTGTTAATTTTTTTAGGCTCGACCCATACATCGGCCCATGAAATCACAAGAAGATTGCTTTTTATCTGCTCTGAGATAAATAATCCTAATTTACCGCTTCAAAGCAATAAGATTTAAAAAAAAAAATATTTGCCTGTAAACTTAGTACACGTACTACAATTTTGCATGATGACGTTGTAAAAAAACATGCGTCACAAGCTGAACGCTTATGCCGAGAGCGCCTCAATCGCTTGTTCCGCGCTCTCGCTTACACGATCAGTGCAGACGGAACGTGACAATTTTCGTGCATGCAGCCGGCGTTCATCGATTTATAAGACGTTATAATGTGAACCCAGAACCCCAGCGTAGCAGCAGAGGCCTGCTTCCACTAGACTACTCAGGCAGAAGGAGAAAGTCATATGCAAGAAAGATAATTGCTCACATATTACTTTCCAAAGTGTCTAAATAAAACGATTTTTGTTAAAATAGAACACAATTGTTCCTTAATCATACCGACTTCCAATTCGGCACCTTCTTTCTTATCTGACGAGAAAGGTTCGAAATCTCGTCAGGTGAAAGTATTAGGGACGTTAAAAGAGCTGGAGACATACGGGACAACGGAAAACGTAGGCCATAATTTCATCTATATAAAGGGATGCTTGTGTTACGACGGATATATTTGATGGACTGATAATTTATATCTTAAGATTAGAAATGAAGGCAAATTGTTTATTTAGAATTATCAAACGAAAGTTACAAATTATCTATCCAAATTAAACAAAACATGTTTCTAAAGGCAAAGTTTATAATCTTTCTAAAAGTTTTTAAAGACAATGAGACAGAAATTTAGGTATATCAATGAATAAAAATCAAGCCAAAATATGTATTTACAATTTAAATCAAAGCAACAGTTTCAAATAAGATATTTTCTAATCAATCTAAATGAAAAGGGAAACCATTTCTTGTGTTTAAATAAATTCATAATATATAATTAATTCATTTTTGTCATAATAAATCATAATAAGATAATTTGTAGTGTATTTGGCATGCAGGTCTTTCTTTGATTTGACTAATTTCATGATAATTTAAATGAATCTTCGATTTACTTTTTTTCACCAAACAAATAAAATGTTTAAAATACCTTCTTTAAAGTTATTGTTTCCCGGAACATTTAATCAAATACATAAAAAAAATTAAAACCATTTTTTGGCTTATGAAATTGCGAGTAAAGCAGTTTATTAGGTAACTAAACACATAAAATTAAAAAATGTATCCCATATCAATAATCACATTTATTTGTTTACGATAATACCAGAACATATTTATACAATTATATATAATTGTATAAACATTGTAAAAATAATATATATTACGATAATATAAAAAAAATGACCTGGATATGACATGATGCAGGCTTTAAAGGTAGATATCTATTTTCCGGGTACACGCCTACAAAAAAGAGCCGACCCTATTCAACGTGAGGTCTCTATTATTCACACATTATATTTCCACGACAATATAATACGAATAACATAATGGTATTGAGGTTTTATCATTTCGAGGCTTTCCGACATGAAATGACCTTGTGGTTATGAAAAATTACTTTAGTATCATAGTAGGTACGTTGGAGTTTCTGAATGCTTACATATTTATATTAAAAGCTATTACAGGAATGGAAAGTTTGCTTAATGAAGATGAATGCTTCGTTGTTCAAGCTTGTGCCCAATTTGAGAAAAGTTTAATGTATGGAGCACAGTCTGAAGAACGTGTCTATTCATTGCCTATGAACTATGACACTTGTTCTCACAGTTGCTACAAATAGCAGCTATTTATACTAGTTCTTGCTTAGGTACCATTTTTTTCTGTCATGAAAGTGGTAAATAAGCGTACAGTTCACATTGATGGTAAGTGAATACCGTAGTATTGTAGTAGTATACTATACTAGTAATAGTGTACTGTGTAGCCAATAAACATTCATATAAAAATCAGATCAGATGAAAATCTGTGGTACCACACCTGGGGCCCAACTTGTTATGTCTATGTGAAATAAGCATGCAGTTTACATATATGTCTATTTGCGTAAAGTGATGTCTGCATCCCATAGATATCTTCATTAAAATAATATTTAAAATATAGAGTCACGTTGCCACCAAGTTGTTACGTCTCTGTGATATTTATCACGGAGCCACAAAATTAATGAATTCGCTACCCGTGGACATAAAAAAATCATCCAGTAGATTCTCATTTAAAAGAAAGCTCCGTGATTATTTTCTTAATATGCTTTGAGTTATTTTCGATACAGGTTTGAAAGTTATATTTTATTCTTATGTTGCTTTCATGATCAAACATTATTCATGTATATATATGTATATATTTGTTAAAGTATTTATATAGGCATGTGTATATAAATATTATTTAATTTGTATATATGAGATATATATTATTTTTATGTAAGTATGTATTATCCTGTTTATTCCATAATATTACTCGCATACTTTGCTCTGCAAAATACTTTCAAATTACTATTATGGCTTGTAATCTATTTCTAACGATTTTATAAATGCACTACCATTCTTCGTTTTCCACACAACCCGTAGGTTGACTGGTAGATAATGCTTTCTAGCATTAAGTCCGCCTCATGTACTTCGTTTGTGCAGAAAGTTTAAATAAATAAATAAATAAAATTAACTGGAACACGATAGTGCTTATGACTTTATTACACGACACGGTATTCAGGGTCCGGCAGAAAGGGTGGGCGTGGCCTCGCTCCGGGTTGCCGCTTATTACACTATCTGGTCGACAGCGCCTTAACTCAGTCACAGTACAAATATATAAAGTATGGTTACTACGTACAAAACGTTAAAACGGTACAATTACACTAATATGCTCATCAACGAGGCCCCTAAGCGTTTCTCGCGGTGCTGCAGCTCCGAGTCACTCCCTACTCGAGCGTTGATGCGCACGTTGTTTTTTTTTTTAATTTTATGGAAGTGGCAAACAAGCATGCAGTTCACATTGATGTTAAGTGATGACTGCAGCCTATAGACACCCACACAAAGACCAAGGTCAAAATGCAGATGCGTTACCACTCCTGAGGCCTAACGTGTTATGCCTCTGTGCCGGAAATTACAGGGCCGTACATTACCACCTGACCGGAAATCGATAGTGCTGAACACTACCATTTAGCGGCAAGTACATTAGGTAATGCGGTGGTGCCTATGCCCGCGAACTCCGTCACTGGAGCTCTACCACCAGTAATGTTTGTGTGAGTGTGCCGTTTTGAACGTTTTGTTCGTAGTCTCTATACTGTTCATATTTGTACAGTGTGTAGTTAGGGCGTTAGGCTGACCAGGCCGCTCCGGTCGCCCTAATTAGGGACCCTAACTCCCTAAATGTTATTACACTACCCTGACCCTTGCTATCGGACCCTGAACACCGTGTCGTGTAATAAGGCCATTAACATAACCATTTGGCGGCAGATAGATTAATTAATTAAGAACTGCCTCGGTAGCCTAGTGGTAGCATGCCACTACTACTACGCTGAGGTCCTGGGTTCGATTCCAGGGTAGGGGGTAATCAGAGATAATGGTGTAAAGTCCTTTATCTCTGGTTGTTTATTGAGATTTTTCCATTTTCTGGAAATTTCCCAGTTCCTCGAAGTTTTGTAATGTGCCCGGAGATGTCAACAGGCTCGCCACCTGTTACACGGGCCAAAACATAACCGGCAAAAGCGTGGGTGTTTGCATGTATGCTTGAATGCATGCATTTACCTCTACCTACCCCTTCGGGGATTACAGGCGTAAAGTTACGTTAGATTAGTTAATGCGGTTGTGCCTACGCCTTCCTACATTTTAACTCCACCACTAGTTGCATTAGATCTAATAGTGATCAATATATTAAGTTTGCGTACATTCTTATATCTCCGAAACGAATATTTCTAGTGTTAACGGCATAAAACTTTTTTTTTATTATACCAAAGGACCACTGGTCGATGCAACGCCAGCACCATAATCCAGTTTCAGTAAGTTCTTCGACTTCCACGCATGGTTGGTTGGGTTTCGAAAACTTTCCGATTGGTATTAACTGGGCCACAATTACACCGCAGCTGTAGCACACTGGTTTAACTTGAGGCGAATAATGCTACTGAACGGTGACTTGTGAATATTTTTATTTGTATAGTTCGAAACCGGCCAGTTGCGTGGCCGGTTTTGTTTATTTTAGGTCTTGGTATTACGTCCTTAGGTCTCAGATTCCTGTCTCGATTTTCAGGTCAATTGGTTCGATCGGATGGATCGTGTCGAGCGAACAAGCAATGGATGGATTTACTCTGCAACTAATTTTCAAATCGATTAGACGTATCGACGACTAATTTTTCAATTCTTCAAACCGTCAACGAGAGCCCCCTTTACTGAACACTTAAAAATATTTCAGAGCAGAGTGAGCTGAGCCCACCTCAAAGGCAAAGTCTATATATTTGAGTAGGAAAATAATAAATGCAGACGATAAGATGAAGGCTACGTGGAAAGTAATAAATAGTGAAGCAGGCAAAAATAAACGGAGTGATGGTCGCGTGATTTTGGAGACATCTCAGGGTACTGTGAGTTCGAATCCTGACATTGCGCAGCACTTTGTAGAATACTTTGCTAAGATTCCCTTTGAAATTACAAAACCCTTAAACTCATCCTCTTTATTATCCATTGATATTCTGAAAAATAACGTAGAAGCTTGTACTATTCAATTTAGGTTTAAACATGTTAGCCCACAGTCTGTAAGATCAGCTTTTCATCAAATTAAAATAAAAGCTACCGAAGATATTTATGGCATGTCTGTTATGGTGTGTAAGTCGATTATAGATACCTTAGCTCCTTACTTAGCATCAATTTTTAACTTATGTATTGATCAGGGAGTCTTTCCAGATTTATTAAAGTTTAGTAAAGTTATACCGCTATTTAAATCAGGTGACAATAAAAACCCTAATAATTATAGACCGGTATCTATTCTGCCCGTTCTCAGTAAAGTGTTCGAAAAACTGATGCTTACTCAATTGCTGCAACATTTCAATACAAATAACATCTTACACGAACAGCAATTTGGTTTTACAAAAGGACGTTGTACAACCGATGCCGGTGTTGCTTTATTAAAACATATTTTTGAAGCTTGGGAGGATTCACAAGATGCTATAGGTATATTTTGCGACCTTTCAAAGGCGTTTGACTGCGTGGACCACAATACATTAATTGGCAAACTTGATCATTATGGACTTGAAAATAAAGCTCTTCAACTTGTTCAATCATACCTTAAGGATCGGGAACAAGTAGTTCAAGTGAATGGAGTAAAATCTCAAGGTGCAAAGACAGGAATGGGTGTCCCACAGGGCTCAATATTAGGACCATTTCTGTTTTTAGTCTACGTTAATGATTTACTTCATTTGATGCCTAATAGTATGCCCAAAACAATTTTATTTGCAGACGATACTTCAATAGTTTTTAAAATGAACAGACGGAATCCAGATTACGATACTGTAAATAAGGTCATAGGAGAAGTACATAAATGGTTTACTGTCAATAATCTTGCACTGAATAGTAAAAAAACCAAATGTATCCGTTTTACCCTCCCTAATGTAAAAAGTAAAGAAGGAGACATTTTTATAAACAATGACAAAATTCAATTTGTTGATGACGCTACCTTCTTGGGAATAACGCTTGACTCGAAGTTACAATGGGGACCACATATTAGGCAGTTAGCGAAACGTCTGAGTGCCGCAGCTTATGCTGTTCGAAAAATTAGGCAATTAACTGATATAGACACTGCAAGACTTGTTTATTTTAGCTATTTTCACAGTGTCATGTCCTATGGTATTTTATTGTGGGGTCGAGCGGCTGACATACAATCAATTTTTGTATTACAAAAGAGGGCCATTAGAGCGATGTATAACTTACGTAGTCGTGATTCTTTGAAAGAACTATTTAAAGAAATAAATATAATGACAGTCCCTTGCCATTACATCTATGAAAATATACTTTTCGCGAGGAAAAATCTACATCTGTTTGATAAAATCTCCGATAGGCATAGTTATAATACGAGGAATAAGAACAAGTTGTCTCTGCCAAGTTTTCGACTGACGAAAACTAATACATCTTTCCTAAAATATAGTGTAAAATTTTATAACAAGATCCCAGCCGGGATTGCTGAACTCACCGATGGTAAATTCAAAGCATTAATTAAACGCACTCTATGTAAAAAGGCTTACTATAAACTCGAGGACTATCTCAAGGATAGAAATGTTTGGCTAAATGCTGATCTAGCTCCACAAAGGTGTTAAATGTAATAATCAAAGTGTAATGTTGATATTATATTGTTAATTTTAAGCTTGTTTAAATTATGGAAAATTGTAAAAATATGCCTAAGAGATATTTTTAAAAGAGCCGACTGAGTTTTTTCCGGCAAGTTTTTCTCAGATCATATTGGCCTTTGGAACTTTGCCGGTGAATGACAAAGAATGACTCTTTTTCTTTTCTTTTTACTCTTTGTTATCAGTTTGTAAAGGGGAAAAGAGACATTTTACTGATATACTTTTTACATTAGTTTATGACATTTAGTTTTATCTTAGTGATATTCTTGACTTTACATATATTTTTTATCTTGTTTGACATGTATATCAATTGTTATTCGCTTTAATTTATTTTGTTTGTTTTTGACGTGTCATAAGAGGTGCCTGTCACCCTAAATGAATAAATGAGTTTCTGATTCTGATTCTGATTCTGATTCCTCAGTATAAGTAGTTTTATTTAGAAATACATTTACTAAGGATGAATGAAATTAATAACTTTGAATACTTATAATTATTTTTTTTAATTGATTATTTGGTTAGTCCCCGCTATCCCCGTGGCCCGTGTCCCCGTTCGACGGGGACAACGGTACTTTAATTAATTATTTAAAATTACTTCCCGTTGTCCCCGTACCTTATCCCCGTTAAAAAATTGGTAAAAATGATTTCCCGCTGTCCCCGTTTTTTTTTCCAGTAGTATTTATAAAGTTTTGTTCTGTTTTCAAGATTATAGTTGTTTATCGGATGTTTGTTGGACTTTTTATACTTATTATGAATAAGGGAATAATTTTCAATACTTATGCTGTCTATTGTGCTTGAAAAGAGGCTCTTTTAAAGAGGTAAGTACCTACACAATCCTGAACTACTCTTATTTTATGTCTATTATATTATATGTATCGTACATTCAAAGTTAAGTTTTCTAGTAGATGACTATGATAAACGGAGCGACATTGAAAATTATGCTTCAGCGCGTCGTCGCGCGCTCTTATGTAGCTGAAAGCATCATATTATGTAGAGCAAAAGCGCAGATAACATTTTTTTTGCAGAGCTATAAAATACACTTACCTACATTAACAGCTTTGATTGGCTCATGCAAAATCTCACTCCGAAATTCGACTAAGGTACAGTAGTACATACAGTTACCTGTGAAATTTATAGGACTTGTGAATGCGTAAAAGGATATCATCATCATCATCGTCATCAGTAAGTAGTAATAATCTGGTTAATGTCTGAAGGTATATAATTTAAAATCAAAATAAGAACTTTATTTGGACTCCTGCATTGATTTTAGTCATCTGTTGTCGTACCACACTCTTTTAGTAATTATAATTGAAGAAATTAAAAAAAAAAATTGAGCATATCGAGGACACATGAATAAACAATTATCCGCTGGCCAAAAATGTTTATCCCCATTTTTCCATTAGTTAACCATTACTTAACAAGTTTTTTTGGAATTGAATGTTAACCTATACATCCCGATTATTATTGAAGTACAACCCTGAGGTTTTTTTTCACTTTGTGGAGTTCTGGTTAAGAAATATAGAAATAGATTCCCATTGTGCAAAAATCCAAAAAATCCATTTTTTTATTAACAGTCAAAATAAGTAAAAATTGATTTTTTTATATTATTTTTTACTCTCAATGTACAGTTCCGGGAGGTAAGACTTTATAAGGAAATATCTTCTTCTTTTTTTAATTTTAAATATCGTTGAAAGTTTTTGAGATATTAAAAAAACCAAATCCCTCATTTTTTTTTATTAATTTTGCAATGTTTATCGGCTTTTTCCGAGACTTTTCCTTAAACGTTTACACATTATTCAGAATCGAATGACACCTCGATCGTAATTTACGGAGAATGTACAAAAATTTTACAAAAAAAAAAGGTACATGTTGACTAGACTATTATGGCCCTTGACATAACGGTGAGTCATCAATTATCGTTTTAAACAGGTACGAATTGATGATTGAGAATGGCATCACATTACCAGTGACAATCTAGATAGAAAACGGGGCGGGTCGCTTGTAGTACCAGTATGTGTTAATGGTGTAACATATTTTGGAGCATGAAACTAATTACCATGTTGATATTTTTTTAAGCAAATAATTGTTATTTGTGTTTATTCATATTATATTTAATATTTAAGTTGTGTGATTAATGTTAGTTTAATAATAATTGTGTGACTGGTCTGTTTAAATAACTGAGGTGTTAAATCCATCACGATCACAAATATGATCGCGATCGATTCACTAGTTATTAATAATATGTATTCACTTGCTCTGGGCGTTCACATCATCTTATTGTTTTTTATAAAAGATTGTATTAGATTTAAGCTTGATTTTAAAAGACTTGTACTAAGTTTCTTCAGCAGCGAGGTTCTTCTCAGTATTACCAGTAGCACTTGGACCTCTTACCCTTTATTATGATTATGACGACCGAATACTATTTTTTTCTCAATTTCTTTTTAAAATGGATTAATTGAGGAATTTGGCAAAAAAAAATCTTTTTGTAATAAGCTGCCTCAGTAGCCTAGTGGTAGCAGGCCACTACTAATTCGCTGGGGTCCTGGGTTCGATTTCTGAGTCGGGGTCTACCAGAGATAATGGTATAAAAGTCCTTTATCTCTGGTTCTATTGGGAATTTTCCATTTTCTGGAAATTTTCCAGTACCTACCTCAAAGTTTGGTAATGTGCTCGGAGATGTCAACAGGCTCGCCACTTCTTTTACATAAGGCAAAACGGAACCGGCGAATCGTAGGTGTTTGCATGTATGCTTGAGTGCACGCACCTCTGCCTACCCCTTCGGCGATTACAGGCGTGAAGTTACGTATTGTTATTGATTTTTTTTGTGTTTTGTTTGATAGTATTTTGTGTACATATAATTATTTTTAGTACTGAACTATTCGCTCTAGGCAGTTGAAAGAAAATGACGATGTAAACGATGTAACCTGAACTTATTTTCTTCTAAAGTAAATTTTATAACGAATAAATTTTGTTTTATTTCACTTTTATTTTCCACGCTAAAAACTAAGCTTAAATCAGGAATTAAGATTTAAGGAGACAATGTCAACGCTCCGTTCATCATAGTTATATACTAGAAATCTTAACTGAATGTACGATATATATAAAATAAAACATATAGTAAAAGTAGTTGAAAGGCTATTACACGACAAGGTATTCCGGGTCCGGCAGAAAGGGTGGGCGTGGCCTCGCGCCGGGTTGCCGCTTCCGCTTATTACACTATCCGGTCAACAGCGCCCTAACTCAGTCACCCGGTGGCCCTAATTAGGGCCCTAACTCTCTAAATGTTATTACACTACCCTGACCCTTGCTATCGTACCCTGAATACCGTGCCGTGTAATAAGTCCATTAGGATTGTGCAGGTACTTACCTCTTTTTAAGCACAATAGACAATATAAGAATTGAAAATGATTCCCTATTCATTTTAAGTATAAAAAAGTCCAATCTTGAAACAACTAGAACTTTGAAAACAAGATCAAAAGTCTATTAACTAATCATAAACATTCATAATACTAAAAAACAGAGACAGTGGGCAATGATTTTTACCTAATTTTTAAACTATATTAACGGGGACAGATTACGGGGACATCGGGAAGTAATTTTAATTATTGAATTAAAGTACCGTTGTCCCCGTACGCCATATCCCCGTCACGGGGACAACGGGAAAGGAATTTAATGACGTTCCGCTGTCCCCGTAACGGGGACACGGCGCATGGGGACAACGGGAATAAACCGATTATTTCACTGTATTGATTAGGTAGTGAAGTGAGGTCTACCTATTTGCCTATATATGACCTCGCATGTGTTAGTGCAAAAGATTCAATAGAATAAAACAGTTTAATTTTACGCACAAAACATAAACGATGAAATAGACAATACATGACCAATAATGAACATCTGGCCCGAAAACGTTTTAATCTCTAGCGAATGGTGTTAGACCATTGCAATACTGAAAAATCTTCCACCAACAATTAACAACATATGTCCCCGCCACTAAATCACCAACGCATAACCCAAACAGAGGGCTCCGAGTGGGTTTTAAAAAAAATCTATTAAGATAAAACGTTTCTTATTTTCAAGACGAAGAAGTTTTATGGTTTGTAAAATATTGAGGGCATAAATAAAGCAGCTGTCGTGTATAACAGCACGTCCTGCGCTACCGAGCCGTATTTTATCACGGATTCTCTTATTCAGGAAAATAAAAAAGCTTAGAACGAATCGAACCGCTTGTGTACCGCACTTTCGTTTCATATTTTTGTTACGAAGTGCATGCCACCGTGTTTAATATTGGATAATGTTAATGTTTTTATGGTTGTACAACTTCACGTGAAGCTGGTAATCTATGCTTCTGATTTCTGGGATAAAGTAAAAGCATTTAAGACTTTAGCAGGGACAAGGACCCAGTCATGTGCTTTCCATCTACTTAATCGTGAGATCAATCGAACATTGGACCTGTCATGGCGAGGAATCAGAATTGAGCATTACTCCCATTCGCGCTATTTGGGGCTTACATAAGATAGGATGCTAACTTTTAAGCCACATTGTTCTACTTTAAAAAATAAAATTAGAACGCGGAACAACATTTAGAAGCGGCTGATTTCCTGGGGAGCATCTCCAAATGTTCTAAGAACCACAGGTCTGGCCTTGTGTTTCTCTACAGGCGAGTATGCGTATCCAGTGTGGCACCACTCTGCCCATGCTAGAGAAGTAAACGTCGCCCTAAATGACACCAGTAGAACAATAACGGGATGTCTAAAACCTACACCCCTGAACTTGTTATAGCCACTTGCAGGTGCAGGCCATTGCCCCACCAGATGTCCGTAGACAGGTTGCATGTGGAACTGAAAAGCGTCAACAGGAAAATGACCCTCGACATCCACTGTTTGGTCACGTCAAGCCTATAGCCCGTTTGAAAAGACTTAAGAGTTTCCTAAGCTGCACAGAACCAGCAACAGGTTTTCCAACTGAGGCTAAACAACATCTTTGGAGGTCAAAATATCCCGTTCCTTTGGACTACGTCTTACCTTCGGAAACTCTTCCTTTGGGTTCCGATCTGCAATGGCCTATTTGGCGAACGCTAAACCGACTACGCACCGGAGTGGGTCGTTGTAGATCAAACATGGCTAGATGGGGCTATTTGTCAGGATCAGAATGTGACTGCGGTGCTCCAAAGCAGGATATGATACATCGGCTCTCCTGCCCACTGTGCCCCAAAAGTTGCACAAGAAGAGACCTAATGGAGGCTACGGATGCCGCTGTAAAATTGTCAAATTTTTTGTCCGCTAGAGTATGACTATGAGAGGCCATTGACACGAGAAGAAGAAGAAGAAGAAGGGACAATGCATTTGCATTTGTACTTGTTGTTGAGTTTGTTTAGTATTGTTCCAAATAACTTAATTCTATAACTGCCTTACATAAATAAACACATACCCCCTTATTCATAAACGTTCATTAGATACGTTTTAGCTATAGAATGCTTTGTCTTTGTCAGGTGCATTATCAAATGTGCAGGATAGAAAAGGACAAAGCAGAGATTAGCAACACTTTAACTAAAATACGTTTATGAATAAGGGGGTTAGCATATACGTATACATTTTGAAAACAGTTACGGGTAACGTCAAAATGAACGTATCTAGTAACAGCAAGTGTACAATTTGGAACAAAGCGCGACGTTCGGCGACAGTGTTGATCGCGCAGTAATTGGACACCGCCTGTCTCCGCCACTCGATATTACGATATGCCGTATCGACCGTTGGATATAACAACGGCATTGGAATCGTTTCCTCCAGACATTTGTTTTTTGTAAATACAAGTTCACAATTATAAACATACATAGCATTAGTTATAGCGCACATAGCATATGATAAAGTGCGCCAAATAACTAAATTCTATACATTTTTAAAACAGTCACAGGTAGCGTAAAAATGAATGAACGTAAAAACAGCGAGTGTACAATTTGAAACAAAGCGCGACGTTCAGCTACAGTGTTGATCGCGCAGTAATTGGACGCCGCATGTCTCCGTCACTCGATATTACGATATGCCCTCAAACACTGAATCGTTGGATATTACAACGGCATTGGAATCGTATCCTCCAGATATATTTTCATTTTGTAAATACAAATTCACAATGTTAAACATACATAGCATTAGTTCCTCCAAGTCCTTTACAGCGCACATGATAAAGTGCGCCAAATAAATAAATTCTATAACTGTCTAACATAAACAAACAGTAACCACATACGTATAAATGTTTAACGTAGTCGCGGGTAGCGTAAAAATGAATGAACGTAAAAACAGCGTGTGTACAATTTGGAACAAAGCGCGACGTTCGGCGACAGTGTTGATCGCGTAGTAATGGGACGCCGCCTGTCTCCGTCACTCGATATTATGATATACCCTCAAACACTGGATCGTTGGATATAACAACGGCATTGGAATTATTACTGTATCTTTCAAATAGTATAATTATTTTATAAACGACTGATGACGAATAGCTTTTATAAAGATATGTTTTATTTGTAACGCTTTCGTCTACAAACGTTAGTCCAAAAATATTTAAATAGTTTTGATCGACTATACTACAAGATATTTGATATCGGAAAAAATATTTAATTCAGTAAAACTAAATAATTGCCAATGATATATATACATTTTTGCAATCCTTATATGAAAATAATGTAGAAAGTATGACAAAAACCGTCTATATAAAACGATATTTCGTCAAAAGGACAGTAAAATTGAAGTCCTTTTTTTGATAAAACCCACAATAAAACCTCTCAGGAAAGTAATTATAAGAAGGAAAAAAACCCCGGAAGAGTAACTTGAATAATTAATTAACAATATTATTTACCGCAATTTCCTCTAGACGAGGAATTTCTCGAGTTTTTCGCCCCAGACGTTTATTTCATTTCAAAGCAATTTACTACGATCTAGTTCGGCTAACGATTAAGGCCGATATCTTCGCTATGACATCTTGACAAAGATTTATATGGTAGATATGTTTAAGCATCTTTGTGACAGGTAATAAAACTTTAAGGAATGCTGGGACCAAAGTACACACACACAGTACCCTATCTGCCACTGGTATGGGTAAGCATTAATAAACAAGTTTTACCCTATAGGTAGACGAGGCACGAGAGGTTTGTCAGAACCGGAATGTCTGGCGCTCTACACTCTCTGCCTACCCCGTTAGGGACCTGGCGTGAAGATACATACATACATACATACCCTATATAACTGGACCTATTTCAGCATCGTGCTAATTGAGACGGCGTTTTGTTAGATTATTTTCCTATTTATAAAAAATCGTTTGTGTATAATTTACCGTATTATTTAAAAAAAATAATTGTTTCCGTATAAAGGTCTGGTCAGACATTCGGCGTGGCGTGGCGGGACGCAACAGGAAGGCAATACAAATTATGGAAGACGCGTAAGACGCGTTGTTTCAACGTTGCATCATCCTCTTGTCCCGCCACGCCCCGACAGCTGTCTGACCTAAAGCACTTGACGGTGAAGACTGTTGAATTAAGATCTATGACTACAGAAAACTATGTCCGTAATTACCCATTACAGATACAAAATTACGAGATATTAATGGCTGAACCACATTTCTGAAAAAAAAACAGCCCGTAAAAAGAACATAGAACAAATCTACGTTACAAATCCAAAAATTCGCATTCTTAGATTTTATTGCATCAATTCGCGAATGCTGCCTCATAAAGTTAATTAAGTGCAAACGTAACACCACCCGAAATTAAACGTATTATATGTTGTTAGCACAGTGGATTATTACCTTTTCATAGTGCAATAAAAGTTATGTATCACCTGATTACCTTTAATGAACCTTACTTATGATTATTATATCTCGTAAAATGCTGCAGATTTGAGTTGTTAGTACCGAGATTGTTTATTTTTGTTTCTGTTTTGTTAATAGTACGGCGAATAACATATTTTTGACGTCTTGGTAAATTCTATTGTCTTTGTGTTACGTTAAAAAATTGAAAGTAAGCGATATTGGCTTGTTGGTGAATCAAGCAATGGAGCTCGCGGGCGTAGGCACCCCGCATTACCTAATCTGCTTGGCGCTAAATGGCAGTGTTTAGCAATATCGTGTTCCGGTCAAGTAGGCTTATTTCTGGCACAGAGGCATAGTGGCGACATATCTACATGAACAAAATGTTTAGTTTCATATAGGGTACACAGCATTTTTTACCATCAATGGAAACAGTACGCTTGTATGCAACTTCTTGACATAAAAAATTGCTGCCACCAAATTGTAGTGGTAAGTACTTTCATGTCCTGGTTAGATGATAATGAATGCCCCGTCACAACTATCACAAAGGCAAAGCAACTAACTCCTTGGGACGGGCAACGCATCTGCATATTGACCTCCAGTTGCTATGAAGATGTCTGTAGTCGCAGTCATCATTTACCATACACGAGAACTGCACGCTTGCTTGCTATCATCGTTTAAGAATTGATATGTTCATCATACTAATCAAGATATGTCCATTAATTCAACGACCAAAATAATTTAAGACTCACTCCCTACATATAAGATCTGCATAGAAAAGAGCTCACCACATAAAGCGTTCAACATCTGGACTGCAGCTTCTAGGACACGGGGCTATTCATTTCACTGCATTCGTTCTCATGCTTTACAAATCGGGAAGCACCTGAGATTGCATTTCTTGCTCCCAGATTTGTTTATTGCGTACATTTAGTGTTGTTTTACACACACAAAACACTGCGAGGATATGAAATAGAAAGAAAATACGTTTATTTAATGCACCTGAGACAAATAAAAAAGGCACAGAAAAAAGAAACCAAAAAAAAATGTGCAACAAAACAAAAAAGTAAAACAAAAAAGAACACAGTACGTAACATTACAGAAAAAAAATTCCTTATTATATTTATGCAAAGAAAAAAAAACACACATAATTATATATATAATACATTTTTTAGGGGTGTCTCACGGTAGCACTAAAAGGGTAGCTAGCCGGTTCAGCATTTGCCAGATTGAAACTGGCGCTGATTTTCAACCGGACCCCTAACAACTGGGTGATATCAGGAATATCAAGATCGGAGCTGCAAACTAAATAGCGTTTAATTTTTATATATACAAATAAAAAAATATATAAAAGATTAAAATAAAATATATATTACTTTTATATTATAAAATATGTATAAGTATGTAATCTACTGAATTCAAAGAATATTTATGATTAAACTATATAATATATGTACTACTTATTTTATAATATCTATAATACTTCTTTTTGTAATTATATAATTATATAAGTCTTGATTTATATTTGCTACTTTCCGCTGCGTATTTAACAGATGGTTACGAAGTTTCAATGTATACGTGTAGGCACTATTAATTTGACGCAAGGGTGGAGGTATGTTATTCCATATTTTGGAAGCAGCGTAACGGAAAAAGCCTTTAAAAGAAGCAGATTTATGTGGTTGTATTGATAACAGTCGTGCGCTTGGTCTGATAGGACATTCACGTGTGCTGTGAGTCCATTTTAATTTAAAAAAGAGTTAAGTCGGTTTTTTTAACTTTGTGATGTCAAATAGTAGGCATGCCAAATGAAATGTCTTCATTTTAAGTAGCGAGTGTTTAACTAAAAATGATCATGGTATCATGATCTGTAACTGATATTTAATTATGAGTTTAAAATCAATGGTCAAAATCAATTACTTATGCTAAGTCACATTTATTCATACACGCCGTCATACTAACTAATTCAATTTAGTGTTAAAGTTTTGGTTCCTAAGAAGAAACGCATGGTACGGGTTCTTTTTTATGCGGCATGGCGCATTTCTTAATATTATGAATTATCCAAGGGATGGCGTGTTAACTAGGAGATTTTAAAGGCCACGCGAGCAAAGCTAGGCATTTACTGATCAAGCTATGTCCATTAATTCAAGAGCCCAAAGAAATGAAGGACTTACTTCCTTAAAATCTGAATAGAAAAGACCTCACCACATAATACGTAACGCATCTGGACCGCCGCTTCTAGGACACGGGGCTATTCATGCCGCTTCATTCGTTCTCATGCTTTACAACTCGGAACCGAGTTCAGATTCCATTTCACGCTCCTAGATTTGTTTACTGTATAACGTGCATTTATTTTGGACTGCGCTTACAGGTATAGTTTTAAGAAGGTTATGTTTATTTGACGAGGTCTAAGATTTGATTTGAATGCGGTGGTGCCTACGCTCGCGAGCTCCGTCACTGGAGCTCTACCACCAGTAAAAAAGGTAATCAAATCTCAAACATATTAGGCACTTTCTATTTCCAATTAAGCTTAGTTTTTAGTATATATATGTATCTTCACGCCAAGTCTCTAGCGGGGTAGGCAGAGAGTGTAGAGCGCCAGATATCCCGGTCCTGACATACCTCTCGTGCCGCGTCTACTTTCATCATTCTCTTCATAAGTGCACGCTGATTCCTAAGACCGACAAAACTCGCCCTATTTGGTCATGGTAAGTCAGTCTTGGTTTTCCTGGGCCTCTGCAACAATCCACATAGTTGAGGGGTAATTTTAGTAATAGTTTAGTTCGTATGGTAGTTAATATGCCCAATTGATTGTCACTTGAGTAACATAGCTAGGATGAATGCATACAACCCCTGTGTACCTTTTGAAGGTATAGATGCGTGAAGCTACGTTAACCAAAAAGGGTTAATTTTACACAGATCGAAGTGGAAGTGTGCTGCGCCCATAACCTCAAAGGAAACACGTCGGTTATTCCATAGATTATACAGGGTTATTCATTACGGAACAGATTTTTTTTTATTCACCTTCATGCATAATCCTATGTGACAACTTTGAAACTCATGTTTGATTAGTTAACATTTACACAGATGTCGCTAGTAGGTACGTTTTGATAAAAGTTAATGTTAATCATAACAATACGTTCCCAACTACCCACAAACCTATACATCTATACAAATAAATAAAATTGGAGTGTCTGTTTGTAATATTAAAAAAACGCTTTTTACTAAATGCGTATGTATGTATACGCGGTACATATACCAAAACAACATTTTTTACAATTTTTGTCTGTCTGGCTGTCTGTCTGTTTGGTCCGGCTAATCTTGAGAACGGCTGTACCTATTTTGACAGGACCCTCACTGGCAGATAGCTTATGTAATAAGCAGTCCGGGTAGATACTAAACAATCATACATTCTCACGCGGACGACGTCGCGGGCACAGCTCAGTAACAAATAAATCCAACGAAAAAAAGTATCTTGTACTCGAAACTTACGATACTTTTTTCGACGTCTACGAACTCAGCGCGTGCAATATTTGAAAATTATCAAGAGGCGGAAGTTCAAAACAGTCTTAAGCAATTTTTACTTTAATAGTAGTCGGACACTTAAGACTGGGGAGCCAAAAGATCTGAACTTAAGCAATTAGTGAGGTTCACTTGGACAGCAATTAACGAGAAATGGCATTTGAATGTAGAAAAGGTGGAAATAATTCAGGCAATAACAGGCTCGGAACGGTTCACTCGTTAACTAAATTATTCATTAACTACTAATGACCGAAATATATCTGTGTGCTGGAAAGAGCTTTTGTTCTTTTACATGAATGCTTAAACGTGAAGATCACTTCTAGAAATAACATGGTCAGTCTATTTGTTTAACATAACTCAAGTTCGTATAATAATCTATTTAAATAGTCCTACTAGTGCTCTGTAATTTCCGGCACAGAGGCATAACACCTTAGGCCTCAGAAGTGATAACGCATCTGCATATTGACCTTGGTCTTAGTGTGGGTGTCTATAGGCTGCAATCTTCACTTAACATCGATGTGAGCTGCATGCTTGTTTGCCAATTCCATTACATAAAAAATAGCATGGAAAAACCTTTAGGCGTCTTGGAAACCCACCGCCCCAACTAGTGCAAGAGAATTCTTCCGCAAGTGCAGTCTGTCAACCTTTCCGATAAACAACACTTAATGCAATAACGCGCGATGGGCAGCAGTGTCCACAATAAAACGCTACTGCGATCGCCAATCCGCTTAACAAACGTGACGATTATTGCATACTAGCTTTTGCCCGCGACTTCGTTCGCGTGGACAAAATATTTATTTAATTTACATGCTGTAAAAAGCCATATTGATCTTTATTAAATTTGAAAATTCGCAAAACGGACACAACCGTCAACGACGTCTGCCCGCGTTCGGGTCGCGCACTCAGCGATGAGCCACTTCTTCCCCACCGCACCTACCCCGCTCCCCCCACGCCCCGTTCGCCTGGCGCCGCTGCCGGTATTTATCACCGAAACGGTATTTATCGCCGAAATTGCTATGACTCTGCATTTTAAATCTGTGATATCTTCGAAAATATTTATTTAATTTACATGCTGTAAAAAGCCATATTGATCTTTATTAAATGCACAATGTATTTAAGATACTTAATTGGATAAGGATTAATAATGTATTGCTTAAAATCGCTTCGTAAATAAGCCATTATTTCTCGTACAAAGTAAAGGATAAAAAATGGTTATTGTGGGTTATTCCTAAGAGATAAACATATACCATCACGGACTTTTTTGTAGACCTTTTTAAGTTGTACAATACTGTAGTAAATTGTTTTGATCTATCTTGTAGGATTCAGTCAGCGTTTGCAATGTAAGCGCAAAAAATTTGTTTTTTCTACGACCTCACATTAAAAACCTCAAAAATTGTAGCCTATGTGTTATTCTGATGTAAAAGCTATAGCCTATGTGTTATTTTGATGTATAAGCTATATTGTGGTAAAGTTTCATTCAAATCCATTCAGTAGTTTTTACGTGAAAGAGTAACAAACATCCATACATCCATACTTACAAACTTTCGCCTTTATAATAGTAGTAGGATTCTCCCCTAATCACCCACAACTCGTTGCCACTCACTCCTAAGGCTTGACGTGTTTTGCCTCTGTGCTGGAAATTACAGAGCCTTTCATTACCACTTGACCGAAACACGATAGTGCTGAACACTACCATTTAGCGGCAAAAGTATAAATACCTGATTTATAGCACACTTGTTTAATAATTTTCATTATTTTTGTTCATATACCAATGTTCCATTACATTTATACTATCCTTGATTGTTACTATATTAATATTGTTGCTTATTTATAAGAAAGGTTTGACCGTATGTTTTTAATCAACAGAATTGTCTTAAACTAGATTTCTAGTAACATTGTAAAACAAATAAGACGTCTCGCTTATTGGTCTTCTATTGTAATTAGATCTTTCTGGTCGTGGAAGTTAATCTCGGTCGCTCATTAATTCTAAGAACAAAGAAGTGTTCCCAGTTCAGTTTCTAGTTTGTTCTTCCCAGTTGTACACAATTATACCGGAATTATTATTCAGACATAGATACCTTCTTTCAAAACAGACATATTTTTTTATGTAATAGAAGTGGCAAACAAGCACGCAGTTCACATTGATGTTAAGTGATGACTGCAGCCTATAGACACCCACACAAAGACCAAGATCAACATATAGATGCGTTAGTACTCCTGAAGCCTAAGGTGTTATGCCTCTGTGCCGGAACTACAGGGCCGTACATTACCACCTGACCGGAACACGATAGTGCCGAACACTACCATTTAGCGGCAAGTATATTAGGTACTCCGTGACTGGAGCTCTACCACCAGTAAGATCCTCTATCCAATCATTGTATTATAAGTTGTATGTACCTACTCAGCGTATAATAATATGATATGTTCGGTCATGTAATTTCTAGCAAAGTATAGAAGAAAACTTTGCCTTGACCGACTTTCTGTCGATGTCTTCGGGGTCCTTTGCAGTACTCGTATTAATTTACCATCAATGTGAACTGCATATTCGCTCACTCATTTTCATCACTTTCTTAAAAATATTCCTGCATTTCGAATGTACTCAAAAATAAATAAGAAAGAGTTGTTTCATTTACGTTTACTGCAGAAAGATTCCAATACATTCCTGTATTCAATAAAAAAAATTGAGCTTGGAACAGAATGCAAAATTGTAACAAAGAGCAATCCCACCGCGTTTCGGATTAGCACACATTCAAAATCGCTGAGCAAGAAAATTGTATAGTACAAAATCATTCGTGGTAAAAATCGATTGGTCTTCATTAGTGAGAAATGTTAGTGTGCATTCACACTAACATTCTTTAGTTCGATTTCAGAAATATTCTCCTTGCACTCAAAGCAAATTTCAATCGGAATTGAAGGTTTAATAAAATAGATTACATAAACAAGTTTCAATCTGGTTCCAATTTAATACAACCGATTGGAAGCTCAGTGTTTTCAAGATATATACTGAAAATTGTTTTCTATTTGGTTTAAAAACGTAACTTCACGCCAGTAATCCCTGAAGGGGTAGGCAGAGGTAAATGCATGTATTCAAGCATACATGCAAACACCCACGATTCGTCGGCGTTACGTTTTTGGCCCATGTAACAGATGGTGAGCCTGTTGACATCTCTGGGCACATTACCAAACATCGAGGTACTGGGAAATTGCCAGAAAATGATAACTGAAGTCTCAGGGGTGGCAACGCCTCTGCATTTTGACCTATGGTCTTTGTATGGGTGTCTATAGGCTGCAATCATCACTTAACATCAATGTGAACTGTATGCTTGTATGCCACTACCGTTACATAAAAAAAAACTGGGCATCAGGTTCCATAACCAACATCTGAATTAAAAATTATGTTATACTGAATCCTATTATATTATATTATTATTAACCAATTGGGAAAACACCCCCAGTGTGGAATGCGATATATTTTTTTAAAGGTTTAAGCGATTTATTTCTCTTAATAGGTTAGAAATAACTTGCGAATCACAAGTGTATCCATGAATACCTCTGGCTGCTCTTACAGAATATATAAAGTTTATTTTACGAGTAACAATAATACCAACGTTCACACAGAGTTCCTTACCCTTATCAAAAATAATAATCAGAATCGTCCCCTCTTCATTACACTGTACCAGAGAAATGCCAGTAAAATGTACACTTTACACGCTCTAATGCTATCTTAAACAGAGCACTAAACAGTACCCAGAGGCTGTGCTGTGATTTATACAACGCCCAGAGTTTCGCGGCCCGTGTCAAGTCGGATTCCAAGAGTTTGGCCCATTAATATTCATTAGAAAGCCTGGCTTGTTCAGCTATATTTAATTTTGCGGAAATTGTACACTACTTAAGAGGGTTTGCATTTGTTCACAGTTGTTTTTACTTTGATGTGATGTTGTAAATAATTTACAATTATTTATAGAGGGGATATGCCATAATAATATACTTAACATTTTTTTTCGTTAAGGCCGAAAAACGTATACTGCTGACTTGGCTTAAATGATGATGATAATGAAGTGAATAATTTGAAATATATTATAATGAAATATTTTTTTTTATGTAATGGAAGTGGCAAACAAGCATGCAGTTCACATTGATGTTATGTGATGACTGCAGCCTAGACACCCACACAAAGACCGACGTCAAAATGCAGATGCGTTACCACTCCTGAGGCCTAAGGTGTTATGCTTCTGTGCCGGAAATTACAGGACCGTACATTACCACCTGACCGGAACACAATAGTACTGAACACTACCATTTAGCAGCAAGTATAAGTATATTAGGTAATGCGGTGGTACCTACGCCTGCGAGCTCCATCACTGGAGCTCTACCACCAGTAAACATTACATTGATTGATACTTAGCTTCTACAAATATTATTCAGTGAATATACAAGAATACACATAAACATCCATATTTATAAATATTTCAATGTAGATTCTATCATTTAGTGGGAAGTAGATTATGTAATCTTTTTTGTCAATGCCCTAGGAGCTTTATCAGCTCCATTTGTGCAAAATGTGCAAAATATGTGACTTATGAAGTTAATGTAGTCATATTTTATATTAAAATTTAAAAAAACTTGGTATAGATGTAGTAACTGGTCACATTCACAAATAATTACGACACTGCGATACTGAAAACTGCAAAAACACGTATTGCGTGACCAGCGGCAAAAGTATCTTTTCAATAAATTTTCTAATATAAAGGACTGGATATTCGTTCAAATCGCACAGAAAAGTACTGCAGCGATCACAGAAATATATGTTGCGGGTAAACTAAAAACGTCTTCATTTATAAAAGAGAACGTATCTTTTTTTTAATCGACTGTGAGAAATATTTTTTTCATCCTTGAAGTTGGTCGGTTGCTGTGTGCCTTCACACCTGCTGCTATACTAGATATCGTAAAGGCATTTTTTCCTCTCCTTTTCATCGATTTCTTGTCTTTATCGTTACTCTAAATCAGGTTAAATGTTTTATTTGTTAAGAACGTTATAGATGTGTCGTGATACACACATAGTACCCCTGGGTACATGATAAAGTTTCGGTAAAGCGAAACATCACAAGATGGGGGAAGGAATGCATATAATGAAAATGTTGAACAAATTTTTAATTCCGTTTGTACATCCATCTGACACTTCATACAGGTGTTAATTGCACCATTGCGGCCATAACAAATATTGAGAAATAAAAAAAAATGAATCTTAAAGGGATGCCTCATACAAGAAGGTTTTAGATGGATCTAGGATCTCTATTTTCGTTATTTATACTCATGTTACGTTCTTCACAACCATGACCAATTTCGATACTTTTGTACGGCCCTGTAATTTCCGGTATAGAGGCATTAACACCTTAGGTCTCAGAAGTGGTAATGCATCTGCATTTTGACCTCTGGTATTTGTATAAGCGTCTATAGGCTGCAGTCATCACTTAACATCAATGTGAACTGCATGCTTGTTTGCCACTCTTGTTACATAAAAAAATACTAATTTATTTATTTATTTATTTTGGTTCTTGTGTGTCATTTAGTACATAAACTAGTTAGAACCATCATGCATAAGAGCATATTGTATCTTTAGTAGGTTTAATGTGCCATACATTAAAACCATCTGTATTATAATAACATTAAGAAAATAGCTTTTTGCCCGCGGCTGCGCCCGCGTGTTTGTCGTTTTATAAATAACTAAGTAGCCTATGTTCTTTCTCAAAGTTGTCTCTATCTCTGTACCAAATTTCATATTAATTATTTCATTTTATATTTATAATATTAACATAATAATATATTCGTAGTAGGGAAGTAGGGATTGATTTTATTTCACGAAATACGTTAATCAAAAAATACGAATTTTGCGGATACATATTCTCGACTCAGAACAATTATTCTCTTTACGATCTTTAATTGTAAATAGGTTTAGATCGAGTCTACCGTAGATCTGTGGCAGAAAATATGAAATGTCTGTGCTTAGGTTCATAATGGCGGATGTGAAAAATTTAATATTAACGTTGTGCATTTTTAAACACTAATGCCACCTACACTACTACCACCATTACCACCATCGTCACCACCACCACCATCACCACAAACGCCACCAACGCCATCAACGCCACCACCAACACCAACATCACCAAACACCTACGCCACCAAAGCCTCCAAAACTACCCACAACACCACCGACGTAACCAACGCTACTAATCCTTCCATCGAGTCTATAAACCACCACCACCACCACCCTTAACGCCATCAACAACACCACCAGAGTCACCATCAACACCTGCGCCACCAACGACACCGACGACACCAATAACACCAATAAAACCAACGACACCAATGACACCAATGACACCAACGCCAACACCAACACCACTACCAACACCACCAATGCCCTCAACACCACTTACGCCACCAATTTTGTTATTTCTTGTATTTAATTTTGTCGTTATAGCGGTAACATAAATACGTGATTTGTGAAAATTTTAACTTTTTAGCTATCATTGTTTATGAGATACAGCCTGGTGACAGACAGACGGACAGACATAGTAATAGTATTAGTAATAGGAGGATTAGTAATAGGGTCCACTTTTACCTTTTAGGTACGGACGGAACCCTAACAAAAAAGATAGATGCAGAATAGTTTAAAAATATTCGATATGAATCTTTAAATTGACGTAACTTTTTTATTTCTGAACCGATTCACATAAAACAAACACTCAATGTCAAGTGAAACTTACCACAATGAATTAGTGAAAACCAAAAATCGAATAAGCCATTTCCGAAATTTGCGTGCACAAACACACAGACAAACAGATTTTTTTTCGGGATAAAAAGTACTTAGTGTTGTGCGCCAAAGGTTAAAGTATAATCATACCAAGTTACATTATAATCGGACCTTTACATTTTGTGTGATGCTCGAACAAACAGACAGACAGACAGACAGACAAAAATTTTCTGATCACATATTTGGGTTCGGTATCAATCTAGAAACATCCCCTGGTATTTATTTTTTCAATATTTTCAATGTACAGAATATACACTTCTACAGTTTTAAAATAAGTATAGATAACTGTAAATCAATATGTAATTTTAAAGACAAATTTTAATATCAATAATATAAATTCTACTTCTAGACATTTCACAAAAAAATAAATTGCATAATTTATCCGCAACAATATAGATATAATACGGAGTGGTCACTTCCCCGCAGTTTCGCTTAGTCTTCAGTTTAATTTGATCCGGAAACGGGGCTCAACCGCAACATGGTATGAGCGCTTCTTATAAACTCTTTTCAATCCTTCTGCAACTTTGACTCGGAGATTTTGCAGTAAGAAAATTGTTTATTTTTCAATTTTATATTCGAACATTTATTTTAGAGTATTTTTTTTAATGTTTTTTTGGGGGAATAAATAAGTTTTTGGTAAATAAATCAACTTATTACTATTAGCGAGTTTTTTTTATCTGGTGCCATGTAGCATGCCTTAATCATATTTTTTTGTCAATAAGTGGCAAGCAAGCTTATAATTCACAGTGATGGTAAATAGATAATAACCTATTCATACGTGGTAAGTGATGTTTGCAGCTTATAAACATATACACAAAAAAACAGAGGTCAAATGCAAATGCGTTGCCACCCCTGACACCAAGGTTATACGTCCCTGTGATTTTTATAAGTTAAAGAAAAGGGGAAGAAAAATTAGGTTCAGCCAGTCCAGCTGGTTATCCACAGGTTCTATTCCTGCCCGAAGTCAAATTTTTCTTCCCCTTTTTTCTTTCATTTCTAAAGTTCACTCGCATGTGTTATTGTAAAAGATAAAAATATTACAGTCCCTGTGATTGTTATTACAGAGTCTTCTAAATACGAGTATCTACATTAGTAGTGATCGCTTAGTGGTCGAAATTCGACCGCAATACATTTGCATAAAATATGACTTGAATTTTATTACGAACCTTTATGGTGACACATTTTAACCACAGGCTGGTACACAGCACTTTTCCTACATATAAACTGTAATTGTGGCAAATGTCATACTCCTCCGTCAGCGCAATTCTTGTAAAAAGGGTTTTATGTTTTTGGTTCACTTATAACAATACAGTACTCAACAATTAATATTGCACATCGAGATTGCGAAAGAGACGATCGGTTCGTTTCGACTTCCTAGAGCGTCATCTCTGATTCACACTGCCTACGTAAGTAGTGACCATAGATTTATAGTAGTAGATAATAAATCTATGGTTGTGACAGTGCGATATTGGTCAAAACTTGATCAAAATTGTCGACAAACGTCAAATAGGTACGGTGCGAAAGAGCTAACGCTCTACAAACCCGAAACAAGCCGAAGTCTCCTTCCTAGGCTCGATGTGCAATATTTATTGTTGAGCACTGTCAATTAAAAAAATTACATATTGTAAATATTTTGTACCTACTGCGGATACGAGTCGAATAAAAAAACGAGCATATCATAACGTATAACACTGCCGTATACGTAACATGGAAGGGCCACGTGGGAAATTATCGAATACCTATATGATCGCTCGGCCGAACTTCAGCGAGTTTTTGCGAGCGCTGATAAAAATTGTGACGTTTTGATGCTGAAAAATTTTTGTGAACTGTTTCTATGCTTGAATAATCATTTTAGGCATACTTTTTCACTAGTTTTATGGAAATATGCTAAAATTTCACTTAATTGCTAAAAGTAGTGTCCGGTCAGTTGTAATGTATGGCCCCATATTTTCTGGCATTCATAACAGCTAAGATTAAAGCGTGGCAACGCATTTGAAATATCAAGTTTAAGGCGTTAAGTAGCCTGAATGACCTTGGCAAAACGGAGCTCAACATATATTTGTCAAAATTTGAGCGATCTAGCGGATACTCGCTGTACTTGGTCGAAAAGATCAAAGATAAGTAATTATAGAGGAGACAAGCATTCTTGTGGTTAGTAATATTGCATCACAGTGATTATACTACTAGAACGGTTTAACTATTTTGAATACAATAACAAACATTACAACCGTTCTATATTTATGTGTATAAAAGTGATCAAAGGGCACTTAACACTTTTGTAGGGAGTCTGGAATACCTACTTTCCGTCATTTAAAAAAAAAACAATTTTGTCGTCACCTATCATGCATAAAAAAATCAAAAGAATAGAGTCCAATTCAGACCTGAGCGTTATCCGCTGCTGACTACGGTAGCAAAACCGCATGGAGACGCGGTAAAATCGCTGTTGACACCTAAGCGGAAAGTTTCGCTACCGGTACGGGTAGCGAGCGAAACTTGATTGATTTTTGCTCTATTTCTGCGTTGCGAACGGTCTAATCTTCGATAATTCATAAACTTAATTTTTTTATGTACATAAAAATGGTGGGCTATTGTGCTATGTATGACTCTATGGTGATAGAACTTTAATGAACGAGCTCGATGGCGTGAACACCTCCTTATCACCTACTTTACCTACCAGTGAATGATAATCTCCATGTCGACCGTTTATTATATTCTGGTAAGGTGGTAATATACAGTGGTATAGCTTTGGTGGCCAAGCTCCAGGGCAAGCGAGCACCACAACATTTCCCAATTTACATTTCATTAATGGTACCTACTGCAAGCGATAATAGTAGTTAGGTAGTGGTAGGCGAATTGTAATGGTAGGTATCACCTACCATTACAATTCGAAGACGGCGGACATAATTATTTTTCGAAAATATGATATGGATTTCAATTTCACGATTTCTTGGGGTACAGATTTTTCAAATCCAAGATGGCGGACAGATTTTTTTGGATTTTAATTTCATAGTTTCTTAGAGTGCTGATTACGAGAATGGCATCCATTTGCGAAACGGATGCCATTCTCGCAATCAGCACCCCAAGAAACCTCGAAATTGACACCCATATCACAGTTTGGAAAATAATTATGTCCGCCATCTTGGATCTGAAAAATAATGTCAGTTTCGTAATGAGCACTCCAAGAAACCTAGAAATTGATACCCATACCACTTTTTCGAAAAACAATTGTGTCCATGACGTCAAATCATATTTCGGTATGAAAAATCTGTCCACCATCTTGGATCTGAAAACAGGTGTCATGTTCGAAATCAGCATTCCAAGAAATCATGAATTTGATACCCATACCTCTTTTTCGAAAAACAATTGTGTTCGCCATTTTGGCTTTATTTCAATTACTATTCTTATTTTATTCCAACTACTATTTTTGTTTCACTATTTTACTAGTTTTATTTCAACTAATTCTTATTTTACTATGGTCTAGCGGAACTTGATTCGCCGGATAGGCGGAACTTGTTTCGCCGAACAATGCCGCTTACCGATACAATACCGCTGTACCAACTCCCGCATCCCGCTCCCCGAGTCGATAGCGAATATTTTCAAGGCTAATATATATCTATTAGCTTTTCCTCGCTAGTTCATCTGCGGGGACTTCAGGTATAAATACAGTAATACACTCTTGAAACACCTTTAGTCCTATTAGTTTAATTCATTAGTTCGATCGCTGAACTGGTGAGAATTTTTTTCTCATTCATTCTACTGTCAGCAAAAAAACCTCCTCTACCTCTGAACACATCTGTAAACTATATATACTCTACCTGTTAACAAAATTTCATCGAAATCCGTTCAGCCGCTTTAGCATGACTGACCAACAACAAACAAACATCCATACTTTCACATTTATAATATTAAGTAAGATTGAAAAATATCTGTAAGATTGTAAAATATCTTACACAAAAAATAGGTACCTACATACTTACTCATATAATTTAGGTAAGTAGCAATGTAGGTAAAGTACACGTAGGTATAGCAAGTATAAAGAGTAATCAACTATATACATGTATTCCTTCAGTTAATTTGTGTTTCTTTTTCTACGTCAACGATCCGTGTCTCAATGTCAATATTGTCAATGTATTTATATTCTTTGACTACAACATAAAACCAACTCGCGCAAAAACATAGGCAATGGGCACTATTTAGTAAAATATTCAGTCCGTAAACACTCGTGTTGTATAGTAATATATTTTTTTTGTTAGGTTTTACTCATAACTTCGCAGTAACATCCCAAAATACATAAGTTTATATGCCGACAGCACGCTGTACATCCTCCCGTCACAAAGGGCCGTAGCCGACTAGCCAACTGACGTTGACTGAGATTACAGTATGGCGGGACGAAGAAACTCGCGCTCATGCACGGAAATTTCGATATTTTATTAATTTTCAGTAATAAAAAACACCAAAAAAAATAAAACTCTTAAGTCAAACTGTAAAGAATTTAAAGCCTTTTCTTTTGCAATAAAAAGGAAGCAAAAAGATTGTGCCGTTTTGGAGAACATTTGCTATTTATGACAAAAATGGGTGCATTTTGAAATGGTTTTTTCTAAAAGGGGGTTACCAAATATAACATTCTGTTCAAGTCAAAATATTAATTGAATCCTTGCCCGTCATCGTGTATTCTTATATTGCGGATTCAATTAACAGTTTTTTCTAGAATTTGACTTAAATCATGTACGAATTTAGGCATTTCATCTATCTTAAGACCTTAAAGGCTATAGAATTAAGTACTTTATATCAATGTAAACTGTATGCTTCATTCCATTTATCCAATTAAAATAATCTATTATAAGTCGGGTTTTCCTTCCTGACGCTATAACTCCAGAACGGACAAACCGATTTCCACGGTTTTGCATTCGTTGGAAAGGTCTCGGGCTCTGTGAGGTTTATAGCAAGGAATCAATTCAGGATTATAAAACGACATACATGCGGGCGAAGCCGCGGGCAACAGCTAGTGAATATATAAATATAACCACCGCATTACCTAATATACCTACTTGCCGCTAAATGGTAGTGTTCAGCACTATCGTGTTTCGGTCAGGTGGTAATGTACGGCCCTACAATTTCCGGCACAGAGGCATAACACCTTAGGCCTCAGGAGTGGTAACGCATCTGCATTTTGACCTTGGACTTTGTGTAAGTGTCTATAGGCTGCAGTCAACACTTGACATCAATATGAGCTGCATGCTTGTTTACCACTTCCATAATATAAAAAAATAGATTTATTGTAGGCCCAGTTACCCTCAGTTTAAGAAAATGTACGTACAAAGTAAAAAGTAAGATGCTCGTAAACGGGCACCATTACTACTCAGCGCAGATAAACTTGTTGTCGAGTCAATTCACAGACCACGCGTAGACACTCAATTTGCATTTTTATTGAAAACGTTTTAAGAAACAATGGATGCGATGGGTTGGATCGCCATTGGAGAAATTTTACGGTTCCCTTACATTTCACTCGACTCGCTTATATTTATTTTAAATGTCCTCAAATGAGTACAAGGAAGTAATTTGTTCGATTTCGTTTGAACCGTCTTGTTTGAACCTTTAACTTTCGGAGTACTTACTTAAGCCTTTCTTCGCCTGGTAAACGAAATTGCATTACATCTTCCTTTAGGTAGATCTTTTTTAAATTTTCGTAAGAACAATATAAAATAATCGCAAGAACGTTTTCAATAATTTTAAGTCGTATTGTTATTTTTTTTGAATTGCAATTTTTTTTCTTTTTTTTTTTTTAATCTTTATTTAAAGCTTATTTAGAGCTTGGTCGCAATTGCGACTACGTCGCTCTGTTAAGAACACACTTTTTACATTAAATATTATCGAAAATTATAACCTAATTACTAATTATAGTTCCGGCTTCCACACCGAATTTATATAAATCAATCAAATACCTAATGGAATCTGAGAAAATATCACTCAACATTATATTCAAACCACCGGTAGATTGCAACAATTCATTACTACTGAACATAGACCTTCTCATACTCTCATTTCGGACACATTCCATTAAAATATGGTAAACATCCTCCACAGTACCGCAGATGGTACAATTGGGTGACGGTACTTTACCCATTAAATAGGCGAACTTGTTCAATGGGATGTGTCCGGAACGAAGACGTAACGCAATGACAATATCATTTCTATTCAATGTAGTGTTTTGAATCCAGGGTTTCTTAAAAGGTTCAACTTTGCAATTTGTTGGTTTTAAAATACCTACGTAGTCTGCTACGATCATCTTGTAAGGAGCGCTACGTGTTAAATCGTCGCTTTGGTCGTAGCGCGTAGCACACTGGATCTGAAATCAAATTATAGCTGCGTTGTGTCATCAATTCTCAACTATTTATAGTAATTTATACACACCTTTAATATGAATTGAGTGAAAAAAAAAAAGACTTAAGACTATTTTATTTAAGTCTTTACAATCCACTTCCACAACCGGTACTTAGGGCTATATTTCACCAAATGCATACATTGAAGCATACATGCAAACACCCACGATTCACCGGTTACGTTTTTGGCCCATGTAACAGGTGGCGAGCCTGTTGCCATACCCGGGAACATAACCGAACTTCGAGGTATTAGGAAACTTCCAGAAAATGGAAAAATCTCAATGGAACCAGAGATAAAGGATTTTAAACCGTTATCTCTGGTAGCCCCTGATCCGGGAATCGAACCCAGGATCTCCAGCGTATTAGTAGTGGCCAACTACCACTAGGCCACTGAGGCAGTAAGCAATTAGGTATTATGTTCTACTTATAACATATTTGTGGTCTATGCCTCTGAATATCTAAATACGTCCACCACAGCCGCTGCCACTCGCCATTACTTTGGGTACCGCATCCAACATGAAATATTGCACATTGACCTTAGGAAAGAGACATCGGCTTATTTCGGATCTGTAGAGCGGTATCTCTTTCGCACCTTATTTTTTTCTTATTTTATTTTGATCAAGTTTTGACCAATACCACTACAGCTGTGCTTACGTAGGCAGAGGCAGTGTGCAACAGAAATAACGCTCTATCACGTCGGACTCAGCCGACTTAGACCAAATGTCTTGAACAGGCTGTAAATGTGAAGTTGGTGAACTCAAATTAGAACAGTAGTTATATTATATAACTTTCTTATAAAATGAGATTGCAAAACCCCCTTAAACTAAATCTAGACATAAACTTATTTAGTCCCTAAATTACAAAGTCCTTACACTGGCGCGCTCGAAAATATCTGACATAGCGCTTTGTTAGGAATCGAACTAATGTCACGTAGTATACTTAGAAAACCAGCCAAGTGCGAGTCGGACTCTTATTTACAGAGATCTGTTCCAGTGCGAGATTTAATGTACTACCTTATACATATAATATTTACTTTTTAAAGGTTTTTTAGTACAGTTGCGTAGGATAGGTAAAAGTATTTTAAAGATCAGAAAATGTTACTTAAGTTCTCAAAAGAATATTTCAAAAAAACACCTTGTAGGGTACAAATTTTCTTTTTTTCAACCCAAAAAGTAAGAAAAAATATATGAAGAATGGACAAAGAAGCAACATACAGCGCATATGAAGTACCATAGTTCGTGCCTGTTTTATTTTTAGACACAACGTCCTTGGCTCGTCCTAAAATGCTTGTTTTAATTTTATTTCCTAGTACATCGGCAGACTTTCACATTCGGCACAGTAAATAGATTGTAAACAGTAAAGTAACTACACACAAAGCGTTCAAAATGGCACACTCACACAAACATGCGCATCTACGAGGCCTCTAAGCGGTTCTCGCAGTGCTACAGTAGCGAGTGTCGCGTGGAGACGAGCGGTCACGTTGCGATTTGTTTTTATTTCCAAGAGTGTTTTAAAGATGCCACTAGCGTATTGCGTGGTATACGACTGTTTGAACTCTGCATCATCAAAACCGGAGCTATCGTTTTTAAACTTCCTGGTGATTTTGAAAGGCAAGAATGATGTATTGTTATAATATCTAACATATTTAAAAACATCTCGTGTGACAGAGTTTGTAATAATACGACTCCGCAGCGGCCAGACCGATCATTATGAAATTTTGTGTGTATGAGAATCGGTTGTAGTTTTCTTTTATATCCCTAAATGGTTAGGTTGATTCTGTAGGCCATACAAATATTTGTTCCGGTGCGGGGATCGAACCCGCGACCCTTCGAATCAAACGGTGGTTTCGCACCGCTGGACTAACCGGGTCGTTTAGGCCGTTTTGAGTCATTTCACAATTCGCAACATTTTGAATCGTTATCTTAACAACTTTTAAGTACTTTTTGACTATATGTTTCAAAGACAAATAGTATTTATTTATCCAATACTATAACAGGGTAACCGATAATAAAAAAATAGTCAACATCCCAATACGATTGAGTAAACGTCAGTAAATTCAAAAATAATAACACCATTATTTAAAAAAAATAGTGACAATGGAGGACAATGGTTGCTTCAATGGAGTGTAGGTATATATTTTATAAAATGGGCTTAGTTTCTATACTGTTTGTATCTATTTACTATGCATTCGGGTTCGCTTTATATTATTATTAATCAACATAGCAACAAATTTATAATTTTCAAATTAAAAATTTACTTTAATAATAGTAAGAAGTTTTAAAATTATTAATATTTACTTTGACCAAATAATCATCATTACATATCTAGCATAGACAATTATACAAAAACAAACACATTAATTAATATCTCGGTAACATTACAAATCTTCAAACCAAAAAGCAAGAGAAAAAACAAAGCAACACTCAAAACAGTGTATGAAGAACGAGAAAGCAACAATGTACAAAGCATATGGAGTACATACCATCATCGCTGTATTTTTTTTTGCTAGCGACTACATCCTATAGCATCTCTAAATACACTTTTTTAAATTCTTTTTCATGTGACATTAGCAGACTTTTGAATTAGGGTTCCGTTGATAGTATACATCTTATCAACAAGAACTTCCTTAAAAAATGGTCATGTAATTTAAAACAAAAAAAAATATTTTTTTACTTTAATTTGTTGTACTATATTTTTTTGCAATAACATATGCAAGTGAAGTTTAGAAATTAAAGAAAAAATGAAAAGAAAAATTTGACTTCGGGCACGAATCGAATTTGCGACCTCAGTCCAGCTGTGGACTGGTTATCCTGAGACTCCAGACTTCGGTAGCTTAGTGGTCGAGAAACGTCAGATAGGTACGAAATAGATAACGCTCTACAGAAGCTCTACGCTCTAACGCTCTACGCAGCTCTACGATTCTACCTAAGGTCGTTGTGCAATATTTATTGTTAGGTACTGTACGTAATTTCTATACAAAAAACTGTTTAGAAATGTAACACTGTTTAAAAATGTATTTCTCCGACGAACACACTAACCAAATCTTCAAACGAAAAAGCTACAGAAAAATGTAAAAACACTAACCACAGTACATGAGGGATGTAGAAAGCAACAATGTGAAGCGCACATGGAGTATCATTTCCTCTTTTTAGCGACGTCACAATCCTTCAAAGGCGGCTCTCATCTTAATATCCCTTTTTTAGGCATACATTTTCGCCGCGCGGTAGATAGAGAGGAGTGCTATTTCGTTGCCTACGCCGCGCCGGTGGTCTACTCTCCCTCCGTCTTACGAATTTTCGATCAGGTCACGTGTTCTGACGCAAGGTTCATATTTTTTACCCATCACAAAAATGTGCACAAGGCCGTTAAAAGAAGTTTTCACTTCAATAATTGTGAACGTAATAAGTAATTATTGCACATCATCTTTACAACAAAATGTAATATGATAGGCTGTGTATTATTATTTACAGAATAAATAATATAATTCATAATATATAAACTAGTGATGCTATTTGAAACAGTTTTAAAAATGTATTTCTGCAACGAACTCTCTTGCCAAATCTTCATACGAAAAAGCAGCAGAAAAAAATCCATCAAAACGCAAACTGCAGTACATGAGGGATGCAGAAAGCAACAATGTGAAGCGCACATGGAATAGCGTTTCCTCTTTTTGGCGACGACACAATGCTTCAAAGGCGGCTCTCATCTTAATATCCCTGTTTTAGGCATACATTTGCGCCGCGCGGTAGAAAGAGACGGGGGCTACTTCGTCGCCTACGCCGCGCCGATGGTCTACTCGCCCTCCGTCTTATGAATTTTCAATCAGGGCACGTGTTCTGACGCGAATTTCATATTTTCTACCCATCACAAAAATGTGGACAAGGCCATTAAAGAAGTTTTCACTTCAATAATTGTGAACGTAATAAGTAATTATTGCACATCATCTTTACAACAAAATGTAATATGATAGGCTGTGTATTATTATTTACAGAATAAATAATATAATTCATAATATATAAAGTAGTAATGCTATTTGAAACAGTTTTGAAAATGTATTTCTGCAACGAACACACTTACCAAATCTTCAAACGAAAAAGCAGCAGAAAAAAACCATCAAAACGCAAACTCCAGTACATGAGGGATGCAGAAAGCAACAATGTGAAGTGCACATGGAGTAGCATTTCCTCTTTTTGGCGACGACACAATCCTTCAAAGGCGGCTCTCATCTTAATATCCCTGTTTTAGTCTTATTTCTTGTGACATTAGCGACACGACGCCGAACAAAGCTACGTCAGCTGTTTCGGAACGTCTGGACTTTGCAAGTCTAAATAAGTTTGTATTTACTAAGTTAAAAACTTCTTAACTGAAATTGGTAATGCAGACGTGTTCTTGAAATTTTAATTAAAAAACATGTCTACATTACCAATTTAGCCCGGCAAATTTAAAGGAGAAATGAGCATAAAGGTTTCAAAAACACCAAGTTGTGTTTTTCTTATTTAGTTGTCAAATAAAGGGTGTGTCCTATCCTAGCGTAGAAATAATTGTGTAGGTTATCTCTGAAGTCAACCTTACATTTTACTGCCTATAAAATAATGCCTAGTGGCATTAAGTTCACTATATGTACAATATGCATAGTAGTGTAAATAAATAATTTTATTAACCTACTCCCGACAAAGATAAAAAAAAAACAAAAAAATCATAAAACACCATTTATAACACTAGATCGGCTAGATCTCTTCATTCACTGTATGTATTATCTAAAAGTAAATAAATACAAATCTGATATACCTAATGATACGAATACGAACAGAGCAAAAATTGAACACGAAAAAGAAATCTGTCGCATTAAACGCGCAATAAGAGATTACGCATTCCAGTGTAATTCTGATGAGAAAAGTACAAAAATAAAGGACCTACATAAAACCAGGACATGAGTCTTAAGCCCAGTGTGTCGTTCGAGAAATGGCGATAAAATGAGACGTCGTTGAATCAGCTCATTTTAAATCTTGTACAATAAAGCTGTTTTACCATGTCTTAAAAATATTGCAATAGGTATGGCTCCGTAATAATAATCACGGAGACGTAACAACTTAGGTCTCAGGGGTGGCAACGCATCTGCGTTTTGACTTCTGCTTTTTGTGTAGATGTCTATAAGCTGCAGTCATCACTTAACATCAATGTGAGATGCATGTTTGTTTGCCACCTTCCTTACATAAAAAAATGTAAATAAAAACGGCAATAACATAATAAATAGACAGATAGGTTATGATAAATCTCCCGTGTTCATTAGCGAGATGGGGGCTGTGGGCGCTCCGCCTTTGCTAGGTTAGGTCGAAGGGGCGGCGGGTGAGCTCCCGCTATTTCAAGCACATTATTATGTGATATGTCTACAACAGTAACTAGCGTCTCAATCTCATTCATAGATATATCACCTACTATGCATTCCAATGGCGGCCGGGTTCGCGTCTTTCGCGCAAGAGCACCCATTTCTATAAATCAGTGCAATCAACTAACGAAGCTCCGTGGACGCGTTCTCGAAGAAATACTGTGAAAAATGCTTATCAAATTAACATTAAAATATTTTTAAATAGTGAGACAAGTTAAACATATGTATTCGCTTCTTTCAGGCACAGAAGTTGGTTAAACCGTTGGTTTTTAAAAACCTATGTTTTTGTTTTTGGTCTCGCAACCGCTGAAGCAAAGATCTTTTTACTTTATCTTTTCTATAAAATTATTTTTCATGGATCAAAAGAAAGTTTAATGAAAAAGTCATACAGCTTCAGATAATAAGACATTAAATAAAGCTTTAACATAGGAAACAAGAAACAAAGATCAGCTAAATTTAAGTACGAAATAAAATATTACTTACGTATTCCGCATATAATCCTGATGAAGGAAGAAAAAAGAAAAAGGAGCTACGTAATACCGGGACATGAGTACTAAACCTATTGTGTTGTCACAAAGGTAGCGGGACGAGATGCTTGCAACTGGATGAGCACATTTTATATCTTGTATCTCAACTGCTTTAGCTAAGTCGCCAAAAATGCATCGGCCATGGTACTGCGAATACGTGAGTTTTTTTGTTGAATTGATACATAGTTGCATAGTTGTTGAAGTGGCTGCCCATTCAACATCGCCGGAATGTACATATTCTTTCTCTTTTGTACTCAGTGCTATTTAACCCAAAGAGTCCAAAATATTTAAGAGATAATTTTGAATTTTCATACCTTTCCCATTCCCGCTCCCTACATTCCTCTGTAACCTTACGTCTTAATACTCCTTTACATTGCAGTAATTTTTATACTAAATCATTTTCTGTCCAAGCCGTACGTTTGTGGAACTCCTTGCCATGCTCTATTAGGCAAATTTATACAATTGAATCTTTTAAACGTCAAGTTTAAGGCTCACTATCTCTCTACCCTCCTTTGAATCATTCTTCTCCAATTTCCTTCCTTCCTTTGTTCACTGTCAATTTGTTTTCAGTTTGTAACTATTGTTATATCTCTCTCTGTCTGTTAACGTCATTGTGTACCTATTTTATAATTTTTCTTATAGTTACGCACACCCCGCCTTCTTAGTTATAAGTCTCTCTTTTTTTGTTGGGTTGCCTGGAAGAGATCGCTCTTCTAGCGATAAGGCCGCCCTTTGTTTCACAATTTACTTAAGTTTCTTTTTTTGTATCCTTGTGTCTCTGGTGTGCAATAAAGAGTATTTATTATTATTATAGTTCTTTGATGGAAGGCTTAACTCTTATCGGCCCTCGATAAGGGTGAAGTCCTCACCCGAGTCGGCGGTAGTCATCGAATGACTTTGCGAACATGTTCTCAATGTCAGGCCGGGCGTGGGAGGAGGATTCGGTTGTGTCGCCCGAGAGAAATCGTCCGTTAATGGGCGAACGAGAACGCGAGCGTGATTAGTCACGAAGGCCGCAAACCAGCGCGCGGTGAGTAAGAACGGTACTTCTGGGAGTCCTGAGTCAAAGGGGTGGTGGGGGCCAACCTCCCATTTTCTCATGGTCCCCATCACGCCAACGAACACAGGAGATTTATCTTATCTATCTATATATATGTTTTATGTTATTGGCATTTTTGTTTACATTTTTTATGCAAGTAAGGTGGCAAACAAGCGTGCAGCTCACATTGATGTTAAGTGATGACTACAGCCTATAGACATCTACACAAAAACCAGAGGTCAAACCTTGCTACCCGTAAGACCTAAGTTGTTACGTCTCCGTGATAATTATTACGGGGCCATACATATTGCAATATTTTTAAGACATGGTAAAACATTAACCCCCTTATTCATAAACGTACATTAGTTACGTTTTAGCTATAGAATGCTTTGTCTTTGTCAGTTGCACTGCCAAATATGCAGGATAGAAAGAGACAAAGGAGAGATTAGCAACACTTTAGCTAAAATACGTTTATGAATAAGGGGGTAAGTATGTACACCCTACCGACTTTTAAATTTGTGATCCTTTATGCCTGGTTGCCTAGCAGAAATCGCTACCTGAGCGATAAGGTCACCTACTGTACCTATTTTATTGTCGTCTATTTATGTAAATTGTCTCTGTTTGGTGTACGATAAGAAACATATAAATAAAACAGCTTCATTGTACAAGATTTAAAATGAGCTGATCCAACGACGTCTCATTTTATCGCCATTTTTCGTACGACACAATGGGTTTAAGACTCATGTCCTGCTTTTATGTAGGTCCTTTATTTTTATCCTTTTCTCATCAGGATTACATTCCCTGGAATACGTAATCTCTTATAGCGTGTTTTAATGAGACAGATTTCCCTTTCGTGTTCAATTTTTGCTTTGTTCGTAGCATTATATTAGATTTGTAATTATTTACTTTTAGATAATACATACAGTGAATAAAGAGATCTTACCAATCTAGAGTTATAATTGGCGTATTTACACCTATTTATATATTTATTTATTAGGCCTTTTTGTCACAATACACACACAATATTGTTACAAATGGCGAACTTGACGCTAAGAGCGTTCTTTACCAGTTAAACCATTACTAGTATAGAAAGTTATTTGGCGGTATTACGACACAACAGACATACAGAGCATAATAATAATTCATACTTAGTATAACTAGTACATACAAATTTATATACATTTATTACATACTAGCAGCTGCCCGCAACGTCGTCTGCGTGAAGGCTCTACAGCACCAAACATACCTAAGATGCCAGTGTCGCTTTAGCATTATAAGCAAACAACTTTTAAAATAGTATTAAATTAAAAGTATAAGTTTTTTTGCAAGCGAAGGAAGTGAAGGGAGTCATATGGGAATCCTGCTGAGTTCAGTAGTATTATTACATATTCTCTGGTTCAGTCATAAGATGTGACTGAAGAAAATAGACAAAATAATGCAGGAATATATTCCCGGACACAAAAGAGTAAAATTACGTACAAAGGTATCAAACCTTACAACACTTTCCTATAAACTACGTTGGTAGTTATTCTGCCAGGAGCCAAAATGTAAAAAGAGACAGGACTGGTAACGCGGTAGCAAGCGACGTACAGTTGCCCGTGTGAGAAGCAACTTGTCCTGAGGTTAACACCCGCAGACCTCAGTGTCTGCCCCTGGGACTTATTGATGGTCATCGCGAAGCAAACATTCAACTGTACGCGCTTGAACTGGAATGTGTAGCTATGCGGTATGAGGGGAATGCGTGGTATAAATACTGCCTCGCCAATGCCGGGTCCCGTTATACAACTTCGGAGGAGATAAGTTCCGAAGAGGCATAATCGGGACACCTACCTTCAGCTTGATGGTATGCGATGTAAGTCCGCTTGCTGACAGGAAGTTCAGAAATGCCATGGGATAATGTGTGGCGTCATTTTGCTCGACGACAGTATTTATGGAGGTATAGACCACTTCATTACCTATTAATTGCTGCAGTCTGATCATTTTTGGGCGTCAAAGTGGCCCGTTTACACACCCAAAACGTCGTTTTCTGCTGGTGCGGTATACGACTAATGTCCCCGTAGACACCGAGGATGAGTTCTTCTCTCCTGGATACATCTCTGTCGAGGGTTCTGGAAACACCGCCTATCCACCTCTCTCTTCTGGTAGAGTGCTTCCGCGAAAACTTAGAAGGACATCTGAAAATTCTTGAGCACGTGCATTGTCGTCGAGCCGATCTCCCATATTAATGGTCAAGCGCAGCGTAAGTACGAACTCGTTAAGATCGTTTCAACAAAGCATTCATCTCGTCAGCCCTCGATCTTCGCGTCAAAACGGGAAGCGTTTGCCGGAAATCGTCAGTGAACAGTTATGTGACACCACCCACTCAAATGTTCGTTCCTGCGGATGTCCTGCAGGGTTCTGTCCACGGCCTCAACTGCCTTTCTATTGGCCATCGTACACTCATCCCATATAATCAAGCAATCCTTGAGCACGTGCCCCTAATCACTGTTACATGACACACCAAAAACGTCATTTCGGCGCTCTCTAAATATAAGGGAATTTTAAACATGACATGTACTGTCTTGCTCAATTCCCCACGACGCTACAGCAATAGCAATTTTGCCTTGCCTCCTGACCTCTGCAAGTATGCCAGTGATAACAAAAGTTTTTCCTGTTCCACCAGGAGAATCCAAAATCCAGGAGAAAAACATTTTACCCTGGTTTTGCCCAACGCTTTCGAGGACGGTTTCATAAATTTGTTTTTGCTCTGAAGAGAACAAAGCGACATAGTCATTTCGCTCGGATCGTAATTTGTCTCAGCGATATACTCCCAATTTCTACGGTCTTGATGCGGTGATGATTTAGAAAGCTGGTAACCCATATTCGATAGTTCAATCGGTGGTGGAAATTACTACAGCTTGAAATGAACTAATACAGGTGTTCAGCATGCGTTGATTAGTTGCTTCGACTTCGTCTCCAGTAGTACGTGTCTCAGAGCTCGTAGAAAATCTTCAGACAGATGATGGCGATATTTCTCCGTCACTGACGCTTGCCTCCGCGTGTAATTCCAGTTTTGGTAACCGTCGAGAAGGTGACGTGCTACGTAGGCTGCGCGGTAAGTGGGATACTCCACGCCATCAAATATCCTCAGAAAAGTGAAATACGTTGGGCCTCGGACCGTGTGAAGTAACAACCGCAGGAAATAGCTTTCGCCATTATTTGGATACACGGTACCTATAAAACAACCTTACCCAATGAGGTGTCCTTGAAAATTCTCGGATATTCATGCAAAATTAGAAGTAAATCCATTAAGATCTATTACTTTTTGAGTTTAGCACATACATACAGACAAACAACTACAGACAAAACAAACACTATATTTGGCTTCGATATCGATAGTAAATCACACCCCAAATATTCTTTAAAACAAAAAAATCAATGTACAGTTTTGATTTTCCTACGATTTTAAAGATTTACAGCTCTTCCCCCGTAGGAGATAGCGTGATAATATGTAGCCTATATGTTGACCGGACGTGTTAGTATTAATTAGCAAAATTTTTCTTCAAATTTTGCATGAATATTACTAACAGGCGCCATTTAGTAGGTACTTTTTTAGTTTAGCCCGGACATATATAGAGACAAACAGACAAAAAATCTGAAAACTATATTTTTGGCTTCGATTTCTATTGTAAATCACGTCCCAAGTATTCTTTAAAAAAATATTTAATGTTCAATTTTGACTTTCCTACGCTTTTATTAAATGTAGAGATTCCCGTGGGAATGAGGGATTTTCCCGCAGTAAAAAGTAGCCTAAATGTTGGCCAGGCTTAGTATCTATACACCACAAAAAGTTTCATTCGAATCCGTCCAGTGTCTTCGAAGATTAGCTTGGACAAAGGGACAAACAGACAAACAGACAGACAATAAAATCATTGAAAAGTGTTCTAATACTATTTTAAAATCGCCCCCAATTAGTTTTTCGTAAATATATACAATGTACAGACACGCGGGTTTTATTGTTTTATTATATGTATAGATAATATAGATTACAATTTACATATATATATATATATATATATATATATATATATATATATATATATAAATATATAATATATATATATGTATATATATATATAATATAAAATATATACACATATAATTATGTTGATGATGATTACAAGGATAATTACATTTATAACACTAGATCGGCTAGACCCATTTTTACAATTTTATGCACATTGTACATATGGTGAACTTAATGCCACTAGGCATTCTCTGACAGTCAATCATGGGGTTATGAGAGAAATTATGTAGGGTGCGGAGCAAAATAAAAGGAAAATAATAAACAAAAAATAAATATTAAAATTTGATAGTAAAAAAGGCAAAACATGTGTCATAATCAGTGATATATTACAACAAAATCCCAAAGACGACTCACACAAGCTCACACCGACAATGGGAGCTACTTGGTTTTTTTTTAATTTAATTTACAGCACACGGGCCACATTACTTCTATGGTGTGGCAGAACGTCGTTTGCCGGGTCAGTATATTATAGGTAAGATTTGAAATGGTTTCTTGTACACTCATAGCTCAATTTATTCGGTGAAGTTGATAAAGGTTTCCGTCGTTAGCGTACCCTACAACCACAAGGTAAAGTTTCCACCAGCCGAGCGCTAAATCAACCATAATTATTCGGTTCGTGTGATTAAAACAAGGACCGGTTAAACACAATTGACCTTGACACAGTACGTTTTATCTTCAAACATGTTGAATATTTGAATGGGTACATTATTTTACCACCAATTAATGGTGATTGTCGGGTTCAACTGTATTGCCTTATGAAGAATTATTTCCATGCTTTGTGATGTACATTTCCTTGATTGAATATGAAAGAGTAAACAAAAATATTTAAAATGATTACTTAATTCGAATAATTTTTTTGAACACGCGTTTTTAAGCTTGGGTTGTATAATAATAACATGTAAGTATGTAACGAAATCCTTGAGCTTCATTTTCACCGGTTTCTAGATAACTGATTAATTCGAGACTTTGCACCGACGTTGACGTATCAAAAACCGATGACAATGCAATAATTTGAAAAAAAATAGTATTTTAAGAACCATAACTAAAAAATTAAAAATAAAATATGATTAGAAAAAAAAACTAAAAAACCACGCCTTTAAACTAATAGAACTAAGACTTCACTTTTAACATTCTTCATTTCACTTTCAACATTATAAATCAAACAGTAGTAATCAATTGAAAAAATAATATTAGGTATTGTACAAAAGACGTGGCGGACTAGATGTACCGCGATCACAAATTAAATAGGTAATTTATGATAAACGATGTTCATCTATCTTCAACTTACAAAACCAACTGTCAACGCCAGTGTTTATTCACCAGTTAACGCATAATGGATTTCGTACACTACATTATTAATATAGTAAACACACTAATCGGATTACTTTGGTAATCCTGAATAAATAACCCGTCAAACCTTTAATTCGCATGCATTTGAAGTTGTTGAGGGTCTATTTGATTGTAGTTTGAACTAGTTTTAGTGTTTGACTTAACTATTATAATGGAACATCTTTAGATACTCATGTAGGTACTTACCTACATGGAGTAAAATCATCTACAAAGAAAAATTGAAACAGAAATTCTGATGGGTTGCTTGCCTCTCAAGTCACGAGAAAAATGTGACAATTGATCTCAATTGTATCTCTGACAATATTAGCCTCCTGATCCGTGAGAGATTTGCGTCGAATGAGGAACCCCAAAGTGGACTTCTTTTTTTAATGTTATGGAAGTGGCAAACAAGAATGCAGTTCACATTGATGTTAAGTGACGACTGCAGCCTATAGACAGCCACACAAAAACCAAGGTCAAAATGCAGATGCGTTACCACTCCTGAGGCCTACGGTGCCGGAAATTACAGGGCCGTACATTACCACCTGACCGGAACACGATAGTGCTGAACACTACCGTATATTAGGTAATGCGGTGGTGCCTACGCCCGCGAGATCCGTCACTGGAGCTCTACCACCAGTAGAGTAGTACTTGGACCCAAGTTGGTAATTAGTTTCACATTGTTATACTTCAAATGATTGCTAAGTTAACAGGTTGAAAGATTTATTGATGAAATCATGATTGAGTTACCTAAAAACTCCAAAACGTAAGAAATTTCTGTAGAGCATATAAGTATTTGTCGCCGTGCAGTATAAGTATTTGTCGAATCCCCCTCGAATCCAGCGGTCACAGGAAGCGATAAAACAGAAATAATCCATATAAAATGTTTAAAAAATCTCCATAAATAAATAACAAAACTACCACATTAGAACCATACAAAAACTAATTGTTTTTATATTATTTCGCATTAACACATGCTTGTGAAATATATTTTATTTTTAAAGAAAAAGTCTATTATGTCGGTTGCCTAACTAGCATAGTTGGTAATAGATGGCGCTGCTGCTACCATAAAGCAATGCAATAGATGTGAAGGAAAGATTTGACAAATCGGGCAGGACTTCAGTAGCTCAATTAGAAGAGCGGCTGGACTAGATTCCCAGTAGGTCGCGAGTTCGAGTCTCGCCTGAAGTCAAATTTTTCTTTCCATTTTTCTTTAAAAATAAAACATACAAAAACTAACCTTCACCTTCACTTTAAAAATAAACTATTTCGTAATCTGAACGTTTGGCAGACTACCATTCAAGTTACCGTTGATGGTCAATCAAAACTCACATTTGAAGCGCAGTTACCACTCGAATACCATTACGGCATCCGTTACTTTCTTCAAATGCTACTGGCACCACTAATTTGGCTCTTACAGAACAGACTTCGAGGCAAGCGTGCCAAAAAGGCTTGCTCACTTGATGCCAGTTCGCTTTAAGATGTAATTCCTATTTGAATATCCTATTTTTATTTTAGTTATTTTTCCTCTCAACACATACTACAGTTCTCAATCATTCTCTTCTGTTATTTAAACAAAATGACGTACACAATTCCACCTATATTGTTTGTAAAACCACTTGAAACACGCGTAACCACATTTATGAGTTAAAATGTGGGCACATCTATCGTATAGGGAAGAGCTCTTCAATTTATGTGCGTAATTAAGTAGAGTTTGCGTTAGACCCCGCCGCTCGGCACTTTCTAGCGGTAAATGAAATTTACGTACCTTCTACCGAACCTGCCTTACCTTATGAGGTACGAGGGAGAGGAGTGTTGCTTTTACTGTGTTCCTTGTTTTACTACTTGGCTGTAAAAGTGAAGTCTTAGTACAACATGTTGTACGTTACAAGGCCGTCAAGTTTGAATAGTGATGGGTTAGGAGATGTGGCTTTTTGAGATTCATAAAAATGTAGGCTTTGACTTAATAATTATTGAAATACCAAATAATAAGTAAACATAAATTTTAATTATAAGTCACTGAAAAAATATTAAAGGCATAATATTTTTTTAAACCGATAGATGAAATAAAATTATAATTTAATTTTCTTACCACAATACACATAACAACATCATTATTATTTAAAAGATTCAACAAGGAAATCATACATTCCAAAGTATATTGTGGGAGACTGATGCCCAAGATAGGCTTTATGGGCCTGTGTTTCGGGTCACCAGGATATTACAGCATCATGTATTGAAATTAATGTGTGATACTATTTTCCATGTCATAACATGTGATCTTCCCCTTTCTTATAGAAATTTCAATTATGAGCAAGTAATAACAAATTTAAAAACTATTACCATAAGGTTATAATAAGGACATTCAACATTTGAACTCTTTTTTTGTTCGACGTAACTTGACGGGACTCTGCAGAATAACTTAGACCCAAGAATGCCCAAAAACATGCGGATTAAAAATGATAATTCTATTACACAGACACAAAGTATCACAAAAATAAATAAGCAAAAGCCGCAACAATATTGCTTACACATCGACATGAAGTACCTACATGCTTGATATGTTCTTCGGTTTTCGCGAACTTCACTCATTCATCATCATCATCTGACAGCAGTTTGAAAAATTATATGTAGCTACCTCCGTCAATTTCGTAAACGCCTAGCGTAGCGTTCAGGATTAACGCAAAAAAAAAATCGGAAGCTGAAAAGCGACCGAAACGTCGGGTAGATTTTAAAAACAATCAAACCAAAATCGCTTACTCTTGTACCTTAATCGGTTCCGCAAGGCTTTTAGTCTTGAAACGTAAGAGAAAAGGGTACCCGAGACGCTGACTGCGCTCAATTACATTAATAATCTTTAGTTCGCCGAAAAAACGATAATTCTCTCCTTCTGTCGCATTATGAAAGTTGAGCTAAGTCCATTTAGTCAGACTTCTGTGATTCGCTCGCTATTGAATAGATTCGTGATTTCTTAGAAGGCACTAATTGTTATGTTACTTGAGACGAGCAGTGGGCGTTAGAGGAAATTCATATTTTATTGCTGTTTCCATTCCTTTAAACTCCATTTTCTTAAATATTTTTCTTTTGAAATAGTTTTAAAGGAATATGTATTATGAAACCCGTGCGTTGCCATTGCGAATTATTTTTGGATGCAGTTTCTTTTGTTTTGTTATTTTTTTTATACATTGGAAATTTAAGTTCATAAATTCATTTAATTTAGTTAATATGATGAGCTTTGAAAATGGACAAGATGTTCTATAAGAGGAAATTTTATTAAAAACACACAAAGTTAATTATATGCCAAGATGCCCTCAGACAATAACATTCGTTGATAACACAATTTATTAGTGGAATTGGCTTAGTTCGATTACTTACTTGTTTTAACATGGGGCTTATAATATTTATATACACATTAGCAAAACATTTAAGTTCTCCTACGTAAGATATCAGGTAAATTAGACGATTCATTGATATTAATTCCGAAGGATAAGCATCTATTTTACCTGCAATCTATAAAAAATACGAACTAAGTATTTTCATTTACATTTTCAAAAAAAAAAAAATGAATATTGTCTTTGAAACCTATAGTATATAACAGGGATGTTAGTGAGCTCGGTAACCGTAACCGAAACTATCGGATGTCCGATATGAAAAATATCCATAACCGTAACTGGAACTATCAGATATCCGATATAAAAAATATCAGTAACCGCAACCAAAACTATCGGATATCCGATATAAAAATATATCCGTAACCGTAACCAAAACTATCGAATATCCGATATAAAAAAATATCCGAAACCGATATAAAAGTTTCGGATAATATCGGATAGAGGCGTCACACTAAACGGGCTAGGCGGAAGAATTCTTCTCTACGCAGGCCACGCGCGAACTTTTTTTGTTTTTTTTTTTTTTGTTTTTTTTTTTATTTTTTTTTTTTGTTTTTTTGCTGTTTTTTTTTGTAAAGGAAGTGGTAAACAAGCATGCAGTTCACATTGATGTTAAGTGATGACTGCAGCCTATAGACACCCACACAAAGACCAAGGTCAAAATGCAGATGCGTTACCACTCCTGAGGCCTAAGGTCTTATGCCTCTGTGAAATTATAGGGCCGTACATTACCACCTGACCGGAACACGATAGTGTTGAACACTACCATTTAGCGGCAAGTATAATAATATTAGGTAATGCGGTGGTGCCTACGCCCGCGAGCTCCGTCACTGGAGCTCTACCACCAGTATTATTTGTTAACTATTGTTGTCATCTTATCATACTCGTAACTAACTTGTGAGCAGTTTACAATCACGAAATTTCTATTTTACTTTTGCAATTCCGTTAAAAATATAATATTCGTAACCGAAATTATCCGAAAATAACGAATAATCCGAAGTAATTTCATATCCCTATCCGTGTTCCGGATACGGGTATAATAATCATTCCTATATCCGTATCCGAAATTTCATATGCATAACATCCCTGGTATATAACACGTCTATTATTAAGAGTTTTTAAGATAGGACAGGATATCACAATCCAAAACGGTGTGAGTTGGTGTATTGACGTCACCGCATATCAATCACCTGAGAATCACATGGTGAAATTAAGAATTATCAAAGTATTTTCTTCATTCTGCTTTTCTAATATACCTACTTTAAAATCGATTTTTTACAGCAATACACAGTTAATAACCTTAAGACTTTTTGTTTTTCTCATAAAAAGGACTAAAATAACTAAAGTTACAAACACAAATTGTATTTATAATATAAATATTATACATCATAATAAACAAATCAGCCTCAGGCAAGACAACCTACATACAATTATCTCTATATATTATTCCATACCGTACTAAGATAAAGCTTACTCGAAATAAAAAAAACAATAAAATTCGCAACAAAAACATACCGTTGTCATTTCAAAACACATTCGCAATTTTAGACACCACTTCAACGACGCGAGCGTATAATTTTCTCAACGACTGTACAAAGGCTACATCAAACACCGTTATGTACCCACAAGAATAAAAACTGAAAAGATCCTTGTCCACACAGCGTCTGTGTAGACATATTTTACTAAGCAATAAATTATGGAAGTCGAGTGCAAGATTAACATTCGGAGTGAAGTATGGCGCGCTTACCGAAAATTTTGTGGAGGATGACGCGACGTTTTTGAAAAGAGACTGTTAGCTTTCTTGATGATTCTCATATTTAAAGTACCTAGATTGGTGGCGATGTCAATTTCTTTTGTGTTCTGCAAAAAGATTAAACATAGATTTTGGACTGAAAGAATACTTCCTGATATTAATTTTGTGCACTAACGGTAGAATCTGGAGGAGAGTTATTACGCGTATTTTTAATTATAACTTATTTATGAGGTGGCAGGAACAATAATTAAAAATGGGATTTGAAATAGAACGTCACGTTGTTGGTTCGAATCCAGTATGAAGTCATTTTTTCTTGGAGTGAAAGATTCGGGTCACTCAATGTAATCCAAAGCAGATACTACACTACTTACTGGTGGTAGAATTCTGGTGTAGGAGCTCGAGGGCGTAGGAACCACCGCATTACCTAATCCATCTGCTGCCAAATGGTAGTGTTCAGCACTATCGTATTCCGATTTAATAGTAATGTACAGCCTCATAATAACTATCACAGAGACATAAAAACTTAGGTCTCAGGGGCTCTGGTTTTTGTATAGATGTCTATAGGTTGCAGTCATCACTTAACATCCATGTGAGATGCATGCTTGATTGCCACCTTGGTTACATAAAAAAAACCTTTTCATAGATGCAAAATCTATAACGTTCACAATACGAGTACAAAAAATTCAATTGTGTCAAAAACAGGTGTTTCTATTGTTTGCACACTTTACAATATCACCCATCTTATATACCCACAATATACCTACTTTCAAACAGGGAACCGAAAGACGAAAGACTGGGGCTTATACCGATCCCAAGATAATATATATCGTAGGGCCAGGCTTTAAGAGTTCCATGTGCCATAATTGACACACACATACACACACACACACACAAATACATATATTCTCATACTTTGAGATAATCTCACATGTTTTCTGTTTGTGTATAGGTACTATGAGGGAACTTGCCGTTTAACCATCATGGATACCTAATGTAGGGATAATAAGTACTATGCAAATTTGTTTTTGGACTGGCAAAGTGTTCCCTTATAGAACTTAGTTCTCTTTATTGCTCTCATGAGCTATTACTTAAATTGTACTAGTAATTAAGTGGACAAAATCCTGAGGCGGAGACCAGGAGACTCATAGCACAGGGTTTACCTAGTTTGAGCGCTCCTGTCTCCACAATACCCTGAGAAAAATGTTTAAAAAAATAATTCAGTATAATTATAAAAATAAAATAAGTTTCATATGATGTATTTACCATAAGAAAACATTGTGGAGAAAATAAATAAATTCTTATTATTATTATTAATTCCACTGCAAGAACAACCCTGTTCTCGTCTATGGAGGCCACGTCATTGCTTTTAATATTACATAAGAAACGCGAAGCAGACTGTTATAATGAAGTAAAATATTCATCAGCCGCCGTCTGGAGAAGCCGCCTCCCGAAAACGTCACTGTGGACGTATTCAGGCTTTGTTAGGTGGAACACATTAATTTGTAAAGGAACGAGAGGTAAGCAGCGGTTATTGTTCCCACAGACTTAACTTGAGTTTTTCGCGGAAGTACTGTTTTTCTTTCTTGTTTTGCGACTCTCAAACAAAACTTCACAAACTTTCGTGATGTTTGCTTGTGACGTTTATAAAGTGATGTCCGGTTAATGAACCTTCTACTTTTGAATGCAAAAGTCATTGAAGCGACTACACCTGTAAACTTGCAACCAAAAACCGCTCCAGATATATCAAAATATTTGTGAAGAAGCACAAAATCGTTTATGATTTCAATTCTTATAATTTAGAAAAAAAAAACAATAGTCCTGTCAAATAAGTTAATTAAGGATACATAAAATCGCTATCAGCTGAAAATAAGTGAAATTGTTCAAAAACAATTACAAACATTATTTAAAAGTTTTACATGGTTTAAGGAAAAAAAATAACTTGAAGTCAAAGGTAAAAAATTAGTATTTCGCGATTTTCTTTAAAACAGTAAAGTAAGTCTTATTATAAAATTACCTGAGACATAAATCGTAGACCATAAAATTATCTTTAAAAATGGGAGTAACATTTTTTTCTTAAAAGCTGCCTTTACTGTGATATAACGATGCAAAAAGTTGCAAGCGTCATAATATGCATAAACACGTCACGAAGTAAAATATTGATCAGCTGCCGGCTGGAGAAGCCGACTCCCAAAAATGTTCTCTCCCATTAATTTGTAAAGAACCTAGAAGCAAGCAGCGGTTATTGTTCCAACACACTTGAACTTTTCGCGGGAGAACTGTTTTTGTTATCTGTACGATTGCAATTCTTATAATTGTATTTTTTTATGTAATGGAAGTGGCAAACAAGCATGTAGTTCACATTGATGTTAAGAGATGACTGCAGCCTATAGACATCCTCACAAAGACCAACGTCAAAATGCACATGCGTTACCACTCCTGAGGCTTAAGGTGTTATGCCTCTGTGCCGGAAATTACAGTGCCGTACATTACCACCTGACCGAAACACGATAGTGCTGCCAACACTGACATTTAGCGGCAAGTATATTCGATAATGCGGTGGTGCCTACGCCCGCGATCTCAGTCATTGGAGCTCTACCACCAGTAAAATCGACAGGGTTCCGTACCCAAACGGTGAAACGGGTATCTATTACTAAGATCAGCTGTCCGTATGTCTGTTCATCAGTCTGTCTGTTTGTGTGTCACCAGACTTTATCTCATGGACCGGGCTGTCCGGGATTGATAATGTATGATTGTCTTGGTGTATCTATAACATAACACAATATTCCTTTTGACTTTTACTTCCAGAATAAGATCGTAACCATGTTACTACTCGCTGCCACGTAGTACTGATTTCTATGCTTACTTTTGACTACCTTTATCATCATCATTTAGTACTGTCATATTCGGGATAGGTAATGTATGATTGTATTGGCGTATTCATAACATAAAAATCGCAATATTCCTTTTGACAGTTACTTCCAGAATAAGGTCGTTGTCTCGTTGAATTTTTGAGGGGCTCCTATATTAGGAACATAACCTCGTACGCAAAAGAAAACTCGTTTAGGTTGCAAATTTTATAATCTTTTATGAATATCGCACCGACGCGGTCGACACTTGTGCTTTTGTTTTTCTATTTTTGTGAGACGGTATTTTTCATTGTTAACGAATAGTTAGATGTGAAAAAGGACTGACATATGTCATATGTTTCACATATAACGGTTATAATAAATTGTTTACTATTGCAAGTACATACAAAATACAAGGTTTTTTTTTTTTTTCAATTACATAGATTTCCAGAATGATGGTGGTGAATTAAAGCAATTCGTCTAAATTTGTTCCCTAACCATTCCAAAATATAAAAAAATGCTCAACGTTACTATTCAAGTTTTCACTTCTGCCGGCACTCCTAAAGTGCAAACCATTGATTTTTTAAAATCATGTTTTTTAATTGATGTGCATAGTTTTCTAACACATATTATCCTATTCGAGACCAAAATAATTTCAAAAAAATACCAAAATAAAAAAAAATGGTACGGATGTTCTTGAGTTATAAATGATATGACTAACACGATTTGTTTAATCTCGATAAATCACGATCGCCTTATATAAAATAAATAGAACTTATACTGCTAAATCGGTCTTACACCTAACATAGTCCAAACTACGGTATACACTAACCACCATCAAAAAACACCCTAAACCCGAAATACCCGTGATACAAGATTACATAATAAGCAGATTACCAAGAGAAAGTCAGTGTACGGAACCCCATTCAGGGCTCGCAGACGGGCGATGAATTTTTGAGAGGACTTGACGACATGTGCTGAGAACTACTGAAAGGTTTTTTTCCAGAAAAGGAATCGCAGATAATGAACCAGGCAGACGTTTCGTGATGCGGATGGTCTCCACAAATAATGGATTTCGGTTTGTTTTGGTAGCGTTTAATGTTTTCATTTCATTTGTAAATGTGTTATCACATCCATACTTTTCTACTTATTCTTTGTAATTCTATAAATACGAAATTATCTCTCTCTATGTCTGTTGTTCTTTTATAACCAAATAACTAAAAAAATCATAATAAAATTTGACATAGAGATAGTTAGAATACTGGTAAAGACATAGGCTTTAATATACTTGCCGCTAAATGGTAGTGTTCAACACTATCGTGTTCCGGTCAGGTGGTAATGTACGGCCCTGTAATTTCCGGCACAGAGGCATAAGACCTTAGGCCTCAGGAGTGGTAACGCATCTGCATTTTGACCTTGGTCTTTGTGTGGGTGTCTATTGGCTGTAGTCATCACTTAACATCAATGTGAACTGCATGCTTGTTTACCACTTCCATTACATAAAAAAAAGGCTATTCTTTGTGCCAAAAACAAAGAGCACACTTATGCCACTGCTAATGTTATAGTTTATAGTATCTAATATTATACTTTTTATTTTTCTTATGTAACGTAGTTTAATATACGCGAGATGAATTCGTATAAATAGTTTTATTTTAAACTTAATTGTTATGCCTCTACGATGGTTATCTTACCCTGAATGTTCCTCTTCACAGCTCATGCTTTATTTCAAACTCTTTCTCTATTTCGGCAATAAAACTATGGAATACGCTTCCCGTGAATATCAGGAAATCAACATGCAAGTACTCTTTTAAGAGGAAAATTCGGGAACATTACTAAAACTTAGTTGGCTAGTAGCTTCACAGGCTGTAGTAATTATTCAACGTGATATTTCCTAATTATAATTATAATATTTATTATATCTATTATATATTTGCGTCTTACTTTTATACGTATATATGTATATTTATATCTAATATTATATATCAATCATCTTAATATAGTTATTTTTTGTTATTCTCATATATTTTCACCAGTGTTGCACCTACTTCGTTGCTATCCTCACTACCCAAAGGTTGACTGGTAGAAAATGCCTAGTGGCATTAAGTCCGCCTTATGTATCGTTTTAGTGCATAAAAGATTAAATAAATGGTTATTACGAGGCCATACATTACCTTTTAACCGGAACACGATAATGCGAATCACTTCCATTTGGCGGCAGATAGCTCAGGTGATGCGGTGGTGCCTACTACTTTGAGTCTCTACGGTTGATGTTTAGATATCTATAGGCTGCAGACGTCACTTACCATCCATATGAATTGCACGACTGTTTGCCATCATAATTGACGACCTGGGTAGTCCAGCGGTGTGAGATAATCGTTTAATTGGAAGGGTTCGATCCCCGCACCGAAACAAATATTTGTATGGTCTACAGATATTTGTTTCGGGTCTGGGTGTTTGTGTAAGTGTTGTGTGTGTACAACGACACATGTTTATATTTAATGTGTGGCTGTGAGTGTAAGCGTATTTCATTTATTTATTTATTACATTAAAAATGCGCTATCATTTAATTTAGTAGCTATGCATTTCAGCCTTTAATAATTTTAAGACCCTAAGACTTAAATATCGTCAATCGTATAAGTATAGACGAGTAAACCCACGACAAACGCTACACAGAATTAACACAAAAGCAATCTCAGACGAGACCGAGCTCATCTCATTATAATCTCTGTTTATATTTATTCGTATAACCACGTGAAATTAATTACAAGGGTAAAGCAAATTTAACTAGAATATGAATAATAAGGGATTAAAACCTTTACTTAACCTTTACGTTTAGCCTCTTTGCGTTCTTATGTTTTAATATAATTTTTGTGAAAATAACATAAACGTTTGCCTTGCTACTTATTTTCAACTTGATCTTGGCTATAGGTATGTTTGGTTTTGTGAAAAACTGGTCGTGTTAATTTGTTTACTTTTGGGCGAGATATTAAAGTAACAGTTATTAATACTAAACTATATAATATATACTAAAGGGTATTCATTTTTGTAGGAAGTATTAACACATTTAGCGACAGCCTAGATATTTTTTGCTTTTCAGTTTCATTTATACCACTACCACTGGTGCATTGTAGAAATTATTTTTACTGGTGGTAGAGCTCGAGTGACGGAGTTCGCGGGCGTAGGCACCACCGCATTACCAAACACCAAGACATGAAAAAAAAATTGTCTTTGAGATCCTGAACCTGAAAACCCAGGGTAATCAGCCACTTTACCATTAAGCTACCGAAGCTTACCTAGCCGAAAGGGATAAGTTAGCGATAAATGCGACTTCCCGCCAAATTCCTTCAGAAGTGAGAACAGACCAATTTTTATGTTTTACACGTTTCAATAAAAATGACGACAGCACCACAAAACTAAACAGAAACGGTATTTTTTTAAGTTATGGAAGTGGCAAACAAGCATGCAGTTCACATTGATGTTAAGTGATGACTGCAGCCTATAGACACCCACAGAAAGACCGAGGATAAAATGCAGATGCATTACCACTCCTGAGGCCTGCGGTGTTATGCCTCTGTGCCGGAAATTACAGGGCCGTACATTACCACCTGACCACGATAGTGCTGAACACTACCATTTAGCGGCAAGTATATTAGGTAATGCGGTGGTGCCTTCGTTCGCGAGCTCCGTCACTGGAGAAATTCATCATCATTCATCAGTCATTTAAAAGAAAATATTGTATATTGAAAGACTTGTGTAGGCGGCACTTCTACAGACGGCACAAATCTAATCTATCGAAAAATCGGCGAGCATAGAAGGCGCTCCAGCCTAAACTATACAACTGGAACACAGTAGCACTCTACTTCAATTACGCAGATAAATTAGAACATGCAGTGGTATCTTTATCACTTGTCACTTAGCTCTAACACCCCTAACAACATATGATGCTTTTTATAAGACCCCAAAGAGTTCCAATGTGTCAATCAATGCCTCATTCATTGCCAACAACCTAAAAATATCGTCGACAATCTAGTGTATCTCTTGACGAGTAACCCCAAATAATTTGTCATCGAAGTGAACCTATCAAAACATGTATAAGATGTCAAGTGACAGCCGACACGAGCTGACCCGGGTCGATTGCCATCCATCATCTCCATGACAACATTGGACAAAAACAATAAAGGTTCCCCTCCAATCATTCAGGACATGGAGTAGCAGGTGACATGTTCGGTTATTACTAAACCTATCAACGGGTTTTGGGGTTCGTTTTGTTAATATAGCGATAACAAGCGAGCTGTAGAGTTCAGTATGGAAAAATATACGAAATGTCACATTATTTTTAGGCTTCATCTCTGGATTATAAAATAAATGAGATGGTTGTCTTTGAAAGCGCTGAAGCTTGGGAAAATAAATGTCCAAAGACTGTACTCATCCAAAAAATCTTATCTACTTTTTGAAATCCAGACAGTATTTCAACCAGTAAAGAAAGAGAATACTACGCTAAATTTGTTGTTAAAAGAGATAAGCATAATTGATCTACTTTGTCTAATAATGAGAATCTACAAGTAACCACCAGATTTTTCTCTTACTACCCTAGAAGAGCAGGTAAGAAATGTATCTCTTGATGAGTAACGCAAAATAATTTTCCACTGAAACGAACTATGAAAACAGGTATGAGATGGAAAGAGACAGCCGATTCGAGCTGAACCAGGTCAATTGCCATCCATCATCGCCATGACAACGTTGACCAAAAACAATAAAGGTTGCCCGCCAATCATTCAGGACATGGAGAGCAGGTGACATGTTCCGTTATTACTAACCTTATCAACGGGTTTTTGGATTCGTTTTGTTTTGGCGCGGATGACAAACGACGTTAAGTGTTTTATTAACTGTTTTTGGAACCGATCTCCTCAAATATGTGTATTTCTCAACTTAGGCAATTCTTAAAAGGAACAAAATGTGTTGGAATGTTAAAAAAATGCATGTACAACGTCAATAAACTTCGCTATCCTAAGTGAGTAACCTGTCGCTTTTACCATATCTTCTTCTTCTTATATATAAAATTCTCGTGTCACAATGTTTGTCTTCGTACTCCTCCGAAACGGCTGGACCGATTTTAACCAAATTTTGCATGCGTATTCAGTAGGTCTGAGAATCGGCTAACATCTATTTTTCATAACATTTTTGGACATTTTTTTTTTTAATTTTCTAGTGCGATACGAAGTTTGCCGGGACAGCTAGTAATTATATAAAAAACACACTCTGAGAATAAAACATCTTCAAACATGAGCATATTAAAAACAGTAAACCTCAAATATCAACTGGGGACTAAACAAAATACCCTTTGCTTTTATAAAAGTTTTACATAAATCCTCTTGAGGCAAAACGTAAAATAAGCTAGAACAATAAGTTTTTATGTCACATAAAATACCGAGAAGCTTGTAAATTATTTAATTAAATTAATCAACTATCTTTTTAACGGTCTCAAGAATTTCTAAGCGGACACACAGCGACGAGAAAAAAACATGTTTGTATGCAAATACAGGGAAACAGGCTCTTTGCAAGGAAAGCTCAAGAGGCCTCAAGGTTTTTTTTTTCATTTTATACTCTCAACGTTTTAAGCCTTTGCATATATCGGTCTTAACAAGCGCGTGGAATTTTGAATGGAATTCTAAATAAAGCTATCTCTGTACCTGCGAAATGAGAGGAAAACTATTTAATGAAATGACGATGAGCGTCCCTTCTGGTGAAAACTAAGTAGTGTACGACTAATTCTAGGTAGCGTGAGGGAATTCTAGATAATAATTGTTGATGTGGGTTAACTGAATGGAGACGAAACATTCTTAAGCTGTTAGGACAAACCAGGTGTAAAAATACAGTACATTTTTTATGTTTCAAAGGTGGCAAGCGAGCTTGCAGTTCACATTGATGTTAAGTGATTACTGCAGCCTATAGACATCCACAGAAAGACCAGAGGTCATAATGCAGATGCGTTACCACTCATGAGGCCTAAGGTGTTATGCCTCTGTGCCGGGATTTACAGGGCCGTACAAAAAAACCTAACCAAATATAATGTTCTTAGATTTGCGCGAGCTGCACTCATTGAAATACAACTAGTTTTTGGACTTATCTCGCGTATATTAAACTAAAATGATTATTTCAAATTTAAATTTGAGGTACCTATCTCATGTCCGCTATTCCTCAAATCAAACACTAGGAAACTGCCCGAAAATGAAAAATAATCCATAACTCCATATATATATATGTATCTTCACGCCAGGTCCCTAACGGGGTAGGCAGAAAGTGTAGAGCGCCTGATATCCCGGTTCTGACAAACTTCTCGTGCCTCGTCTACTTTCATCGTTTCGTCTTTCTTTCGTTTTCTTTCTTTTTCTACTCCATATATAAGGCGTAACATACCTTTATTTCTGATAGCCATCGACCTTGAGATCAATCCCAGGACCACAGCATAGCAGTAGTGGCTACCTACTAGTAGACTACCGACACAATTTAATAAATATAATAAACTAGCTGTCCCAGCAAACTTCGTTTTGCCTCACATTGAAATAATGTGTCAAAGGTTTGGTAGATACGGACTATTTGTATGTATGTATCTTCACGCCAGGTCCCTAACGGGGTAGGCAGAGAGTGTAGAGCGCCAGACATCCCGGTTCTGACAAACCTCTCGTGCTTCGTCTACCTTCATCATTCTCTTCATACATGCACGCCGATTCCTAAGACTTTTGACCCCACCATCAGACAGAACTCGACCTATTTGGTCATGGTAGGTCAGCCTTGGTCTTCCTGGCCCTCTGCAACCATTCCATGCACACATCCTATTTGTATGGAAAAATGAAATTGTGGTTTTTAATATTTCCTTTTAATTTCTTCATATTTTCTTATCTTTTAAACCTTCCCTAGACCTCCACAAACATTTCAAGACGAAGACAAGATAAATCCGTTCAGCTGTTCTCAAGTTTTAGCGAGACTAACGAACAGCAATTAATTTATATATATAGATTGTACTCCATTTATACAGGATGACCTATTAAAAGTGTTAAAAACGTAAATCTTTCGAGACAAACATACAAATCAATTACTGTACATCACAATGCTTATGACCTTATAAAAGCCGATAACATCTTTCATAACGATACATCCAAGATAACTATTTATAACCAAAAAGCAACGAAAAAGCTAATTAAGTTGGTACTTAAGGAGTTGCCATCTTATAAAAGGCTTCACTAAGTTTTCGACGAGGAGGCGAGAGGACTGAAATTTATGTAAATTGTTTAACTTATTCACAATAAGACGTAATGAAAAATTTAGGAGAACCATTTGCGGGACCGCCTTTCATTGCTCGATTTAAATTGTTTGTAAATAATGAGAATGGTAAGTGGAATTAGCGGGTTTTGTTTGAATTCGAGAATCATTTAAGACGAAATCTCCGTGATTTTGTGAAATTAAAATAACAAAGCCTTATTAAAATCATAGCAACATTAATCCTCGCAAATTTACCGACACTACACCGACAGTTGTATGAGGCCACCAACCATCTTCGTCAACCATGTAGCTTACATTTTATGCAAATAAATAATTATGTAAAAAAAAAAACAAAAAATAAAAAAAACAAACCTTATTTGATTGATATATTATTTCTTTTAAACCAACGTAATTTTCCATTCGATGAAGAAAATACTGACTAGATTTTAAATCCAATATTCAGAATTGTAAACTGAATCCAAAAATGGTATTCCCACTGGCTATCTACTCGTATTTGCACTCGATACGTCTGACCCCTATCACATTCACACATCGATGGTTTTCAAATAAAGATTTTTTATACCTACCCTCAAAAAAGTCCTCACCCTTTTCAACTCCATTTCAATGATCTAAATAGAAGGACTGCCAAATCCAATTTCTAAATCTATTTAGAGATACTTACATGGAGATGCTGTATCATTCTTAAAAAAAACACGAACTTCTTTTAGCCCACAAAAACTTTGGACGAACAATAATGTATATAAATATACAATCTTACTAATTGTTTCTTTTAATAAGTTACATTACTATTAAACCATTCCAATGCTTGCTGCAAATAATAATAAAAACTTTATGTTTTGTGCCTAATCAAAAATCTTAATTTCGTAATATTGGATATCATTTAAATAAACTATTACATATCTCTCACGGATCAGGAGGCCAATATTGGTCCAGACACAATTGAAATCAATTGTCATATTAATATATTGGAATAAATTCATATCTCCAAAGAAACCTTAACAAAATAAACAGTAATTTTTTTTTTCAGACTGCAGCACTACATTAACATCACATCACTATTAATTTATTAGTGAGGTAGCATAATAAGGTCTTTGTTCGGCGTATGGAGTTTGACAAAGCCGAGACATCCGGCCCTTGGCACGGCTCAAGTTTGGCAAGTGGTCTTCGTCAGCAGACATCGGGTCGCGTACACACTGGAATAACTTTATGACTGTGTAACGAAAAATAGTATCTAGACAAGTCCTATATTTTTCTAATGTACGCATAGTAGATATTGTTTTGAATTGTAAGGTAACTTGCAACTTGCAAAATTGCTTCCTACAGTTATTGAAATATAAAATAAGTAAAATAAAATACGCTTATACTCACAGCCCAACAGCAGGTATAAACCTGTGTCGTGGGTGTCTTTGTACACATACAACACATACACAAACACCCAGATCCGAAACAAATATCTGTAGGCCATACAAATATTTGTCCCGGTGCGGGGATCTAACCCGCGACCCTTCGAATCAAACGGTCATCTCACACCGCTGGACTAACCGGGTCGTCAATGAATACCAAGGTCTTTTTAGCGCATGGAGTGTGTGAAAATCCGAGACATTCGGCCGTTGATGAGGCTTAAAATTGGTATCAAGTTGTCAAAGTCAGATATTCAGCCCCGTAACTTATAGCACAGAAGCAAAACAGCTTAGACCTAAGGTCTATATACCCCCGTTTGCGTTATAACTTTTATTGAGACTGCAGGAATTCATTTTCCATCAATGTGACTCGCTTTTGTTTGGCACAGCTATGACAATGTGATAGGATATAATGCAGTAATATCTCTCTAGTGGTCTGCTGAACTGTTCGTCATGGTGCCACCGTCTCATTTCCTACAGCGTACTCTCCGCCGAAGAGAGTAGTTCCACCCTCACCGACTAGACACCTGGAAGTGTTCGACAGTGCGGTTTTCACGAGAACCCTCGGTGCCCAGTTCTCTAGGTGCAATATGGGACTCTTCAAACACGGCGTCAAAAGAGTCCTCCAGGGCAGACAGTGCGTTGGCATTTCTCCTGTTGTTGCAAATTTTCATAAGCGCCGGTGACCACTTTCCATCAGGTGGTTCGTCTGCTGGTCTGAAAATAAAAAGAAAATATCTAAAAAGTTTTCGAACTTATTAAGTTTAATTTCGATGTAAAAGTATTAGATGTAGAGCACAATATTAATATTCCCCTATTCCGAGCGCTGTAAGTCTCTTGACGTCGGTTACACATGAAAGGGTTCAACAAGTAGAATATATTAAGCTACGTGACATCATTTTGAATATCATCATAATAAGAAAGAGGTCCTACAATTGTATTGACTAAAATGTCGACTTGGAATTTAATATTAAAATTTTCCTTACGCTGACTGCATTTCTCGTATAGCAACCGCGAACCGAAGGACGAAGCTTGGTGTGGTCTCCCACGAGGTGGACCGACGATCTGGTGAAGGTTGCAATTTTGTTGAACAATCGCTATAATTGACAAGCGTAATTTTTTACTGGTGGTAGAGCTCCAGTGACGCAGCTCGCGGGCGTAGGCACCATCGCATTACCTAATATACTTGCCACTAAATGGTAGTGTTCAGCACTATCGTGTTCCGGTCAGGTGGTAATGTACTGCCCTGTAATTTCCGGCACAAAGGCACACCTGAGGAATACCTTAGGCCTTGACCTGGTCTTTGTGTGGGGGTCTATAGGCTGCAGTCATCACTTAACATCAATGTGAACTATATGCTTGTTTGCCAATTCCTTTACATAAATAAAAAAATAAAAAAATGTAAAGGTACTTTTGAATGTTCAATACAAATCAGATATTGACACTCGGCGTGTGTCATCCTTAGAACTTGAGAATAACATTAGAATAAACACACCTTAAATGTAATTTAAAGTAAAACAGTTTTAAGCATAAGAAACGGTGGGTCATAATCAGTTTAGCTAAAAGGTAGGTACACAGAAAAATCGTTTATAACGGGTGTATCCATTATTTAATTATCATTGAAATATTTTATGAACCTAAAATTACAAAGCAAATTCAGCAAGAAAATGTTAATTAACAATTCGCTTACCTACATCAAACATGCCAAAAATTAATTAAGCCTAACCTTTTTAATCTTATGCGCATTCAAAAGTCCTTACTCAACAAAACTTGTGTTTTCGTAGTATATGCCTACCGGCTAACTGACTATACATTCCGCATAAGTGGTACAATCACAATATGTCATCGACTAAAGAAAAATTACATTTTACAATATCTTTATCCTGTAGTATTTGGTAACCGTGAAACGTTAGGTTCGCTTTTAGGGTTGATAGAGTCAATTTAAGGGAAAATAACTGCTTTCGCCAACCTATATGCTTATCGTGTTCAATAAATATTTGATTGGTATAAATGCCGTAATATAGCTTTACGTTTAGTAGCTAAACTACTAATTGTTTAAATAGATATTTATTCATAATTTCATTTGAAAAAAACGTCGACTGCTGGATCGGAGCTTCCCCCTTATGGGACCATAATCGCCACGCTTGACATGCGGAATGACGATCGCAGTGGCGGTAGTTTTATCGCAGGATGCTACTGCCCATCTTGCGTTATTGCACTTACTTCTTGACTGATTGCACTGGTGGAAGAATTCACTTCCAATAGAAGAAAATTCTTCCACTAATTGGCGATGGGGTTGTCACGTCCCTACGTAAAAAGTTAATTATAACTTAAATTAATATAGAATATAATATAATAGAATAGAATAGAATAGAATTCTATTCAAAATTCTCGTTTTGTTGGGAATTCATGAATGGAAACACGGAGTCCGCCTAATGTGAACGTGTAAGCTATACCTCTACAAGAGGCGTCTACACGCTGTAGGGTCCTCGACCTTCCCCAATATAAAGGGAAGTCTGTTTTAACTTCATCTCGACGGCACTTACGCCTTTATTGATTACCGAGCTTCCAGAATTAACCGTCTTTAAACAATGAAAGTTCGCTTCAATGATTAGTATTGGATAATTGTATTTAGACCACCTCGATTGGAAATAGCCCTCAAAAGCGAATCGGGAAATAAGAAAAATAAATAAAATACGCTTACACTAGGTATCAACCTGTGTTGTGGGTGCCGTTGTACACATACAACACATACACAAACAGCCAGACCCAAAACAAATATCTGTAGGCCATACAAATATTTGTCCCGGTGCGGGGATCGATCGCTGGACTAACCGGGTCGTTGTCATGAAAGTATCATTTATTACAATGTAAAAAATCCCATGATGGTAATAATCACCATCTTCTCTATTAAAAAAAACGGCGAGCGCCCATACTAGGTCCAGCCCACCTGAAAGGTTGGCGGACCAGAATGATAACATTATTTAAATACTCTTAAAATGATGCCATTTACAAAGAATAAATAGGAAAAACCGTAATCGATGGGAATCCAAACATATTTGAGGTTATGTTTAAGTATGTTATAGGTAGGTACTATATGTTTCAAGAAGCTTGAACTGTGAGAATACTTTTTTGATCTCTATCGGTGTGTTCCTATTTTTTTCTTTTAAGGAATTTGCGATTCCGTATCATCCAAGAAGCAACCGAAACATCGGGTTGTTTTAAAAATCATTTTAGTTTAATTGACACCTAATTCCATATTCCATATAAATCCATATAAATAGTTTTTTCAATGAGTGTAGCTCATGAAAACCTAAGAATGCATTATACCTGATTATAGTTTCACAAAATATTATAATATCCTCCTAGCCGCTTTCGGCTACGGCGACCGTTTTTTTCCATTATTGGCGCCTCTCATGAGCCCTCATGTGATTGACATAACCGCCTTTATTGACAAAAGTCCTCGCACAAAGGGAGCACGTGAAAACACCATTCTCGTAATTATAAAAGACTGCCGCTGGTGGTCGGGGTTTCAGTTCTTCGCGCTTAACATCGAACTCAGTACGTCGACGGATCTCGAAGTCAAGAACTTGTCGAACTACTGACCTCCACTCTCCGTGATTAAATGCAAGAGCTTCCCACTGAGTCGAATCCAAGTCACAGCGTTTCATATGGCATTTAAGCACATCCTTATATCGTAGGAGTTGTCCGCCATGCATACGCTTGCCCTCCTGTAGCTCCGAGTAAAGAATGCGCTTAGCCACTCTCTCTTCCGACATTCGTGCCACATGGCCACACCACCTCAGTTGCCTTCTAATAAGGTAAGACTCAATGCCACCTACATTAGCCATTCTCAAGACTTCGGTATTACGTACTCGGTCAGACCAGTGGATGTTTAAAATTTTTCGGAGACAACTGAGGTGAAACCGGTCCAATTGACGAATGTGGCGCCGGTATGGTGTCCACGTTTCCGCGGAGTAAAATATACTTGGCAGCACAATAGACATATAAATAGATACTTTCGTGTGCAGTTTCAGGTTATGCGAGCAGAAGACCTTGGAAGACAATTTACCAAAAGCTGTAGCAGCAGCACAAATTCGGCTATTGATTTCAGCGTCCAGATCACACTTTGATGTTATTGTGCTTCCCAGGTAGCGAAACTTGTCTACCTGCTTCAGTACGTCTTCGCCGAGCTTAATGGCCAGCGTTTCAAGACCATGACTATCTAGAGACATCACTTCAGTCTTTTTGACGCTGATCTTCAGGCCGGATCTGCAACATTGCTTGATTCTGTCACAAAACACAAATCGTCCGCGTTCATAATATCTTCAATATGTGTCAGAGATACTTTAGTGCTAGCCTTCAGTCTCGATAAATTAAAAAGACTGCCATCTGTCCTGTAACGCAGCCGCACACCTACAGTAGATAACTTTAACACTTAGCGAACTACGATTGCAAAGTATAAGGCGAACAGAGTAGGGGCCAAAACACAGCCTTGCTTCACACCGCAAGTAACGGGAAAGAAATCCGATTCTTCCCCTTCATATCGTCATGCAAGAGTCGCAAAAGTCTCAAAAACTTCTCTGTACATCCTAGCTATTGTAGAATCATCCAAAGGGCTTCACGAGGAACGCAATCAAAAGCCTTTTCCAGATCGACAAAGCACAGATACAGGTGCCTCCCTTGTTCTCTGCTTTTCTCCTATAGCTGTCGAACTGCAAAAATCGCCTCGCACGTCCCTCTGTCTGGTCGAAAACCAAATTGAGTTTCAGGTAGAATGATTTCAGAAAGAGTTCTAAGGCGGTTAAGTAGTATTCTGGCAAATACATTACCGGGGACTGACAGCCTCGATACGAATTACAGTCTGCTCGGTCACCTTTATTTTTATAGAGGGACTTGATGCGGGACAGCTTAAAAGTTTTAGGAATTTGTTCTTGTCCTACATACGAACAAACAGTTCCCAGATAAGCGTATGCAACTCGTCACCGCCGTACTTCAACAGTTCGGCTGGTATAAGGTCCAAGCCAACCGCACGTTTATTTTGTTGTTCCTTAATTGCACAGATAACTTCAGCATGACCCAGGGGCTTATCCAGTTCGAATGCAGTTTGAAACTGCGACAGAGCGCTAATGTGAGCAAGATCGACAGTTCGATCTACATTTAAAAGATTATTAAAAGACTCTGCCCAACGCTTAAGTAAATCCTTCTTGGTATTCATAAGACAGCTGCCATCAAGTTATTTCAGTGGCACCTTAACAAAATGTGTATTACCAAGGAGTATACGAAGCTCATTATAGAATACCCCAAGTTGGTTGCTGTCAGCTAGCAATTGCATGTGACACGCCTTGTCATGCCACAAAATATTATCGTCCCATTAAATTAATTACGATATTGTTTTGGTCAAATTTTCCATGTGCATACAGATCTGTTTAATTAATATTCAAATCCAAATTTAATTTGAATACAATAAATAGTTTTTTGCCTGCAGTTAAAATCATAACATGGAATCGGCGGTTTTCCAATTGGTAACAATTCAATATTTGATTAAATTACTAACCATGGTGAATTCATTCAATTTAATATAAATAACATAAAATATATAAAAAAAAAAAAAACATTCCTCCCGAGTACCGATCCATCCCAAAAGTAACGCTCACGCCCCCGTTGCATCGGGGGCAGATAGGCCCGGGTTAGGATGTACCATCGATACCCGAACCGTGATGGCGGTCTTGTTGTGAATTCATTAATTTTTAACGTTCCATGGCCTTAGGACTTTTATGGTTTCGGCGTCCATCTGTCCTCAGTTTAAATCGGAGACCATTTTGAGTTAAAAGGTTGTAATTTGGCACCAATATAAGTACACTTCTCATTCGTACAAATTAAATGGTCGTGTTCAGCACTATCATGTGCCGATTAGGTAGTATATTGGGCCTCAGGAGTGGCAAAAAAATATTAAAATTTCTGGCTTCGTGTAGAAGTTCATAGGTTGTAGCTGTAATAATGTATAATGATGTACCACCAACGTAAACTGTATTCTTGTTTGCCACTTCTTGACATAAAAAACCGGTCAAGTGCCTGTTGGGCCCCGCGCAGTGTAGGGTTCCGTAGTTACAGAGTAAGAAATGTAATGGACAAAAAAATATTTTAATTGGAGTTGTTCGAAATTTTCGAGTAAAATACATTTGATCGACTATTACTCGCACACTTGTTATTCCAACTTAAGTGTGATGTGTGAGTTTTCCTTTTTTTAATTTGATTTTATTTGATTACCTATATATAGTGATTTTATTAATAATAATACACATTCAACATACTTAAATTAAAATTAAAACACTTTTTTTTTTCTGTAATTAAAGTTGCAAACAAGCATGCAGTTTACATTGATGTTAAGTGATGACTGCAGCCTATAGACACCCACACAATGACCAAAGGTCAAAATGCAGATGCGCTGCTGCTCCTGAGGCATTAGGTGTTCTGCCTCTGTGCCGGCAATTACAGGGCCGTACATTACCACCTCACCGGAACACGATAGTGCTGAATTCTACCATTAAGCGGAAAGTATATTAGGTAATGCGGTGGTGACTACGCCCGCGAGCTCCGTCACTGGAGCTCTACCACCACTAAAAGGTAATAATACTGAAAATTAACTAAGCTAAGTCAAGTCCGGGGCCTCCACTCATTGTTCCCTATATATAGTTACTATTGCCGTAACGTTTGAATTTCTAACAACAACCGTTTAGTTGGTAGTGGAGGGACCACGGGGTGATCTGTGGGAGGGACACTTGAATCTAACGAAAGTATGCACTTTAAAGCTTAATAAGTCACGAAGAGTTAGCTTAATCGAAAAATGATGTTCAGTCATCCGTAACATTTTTAAAAGACCTATCCAACGATACCCCACACTATATCGAAATCGAAAAAAAAAAATCGGCGCGTTACGTTGTTGGCGAGGTTAGCCTAATTTTTTTTGAAGTGACAACGTCTTAAATTAGGTTGCGGCTCAGAATCACTCATGAAAAAGTGTAACGCCCGGTAACGTAACGATGAGTCACCGAACGAGAGAGAGGCCTGCCGGACCAGCGAATGCCTTTCTACCGAGAAAAAGACGTTGTCACGTAAAATCTTCGCCCGTAAAACCGACTTTACAGGCAACCAGTTTTTTTTTTATTCTGTCACTTTCTCGGCGTGATAGGTGTATACTTGTGCCAAATTTTAAGTCTCTAGTGCCAATAGTTTTTGCGCTAAACTGCGGACGGACCGACGGATAGACGGACATGGCGAAACTATAAGGGTTCCTTGTTTACTACGGCACCCTAAAAAGTATATCTGACGGTAAATAAAAACGGTAAAAAGGCCCTAAACCCTTTAAAAAATTTAACTTCACGCCCATATTCCCTGAAGGGATAAGTGTTTGCATTCAAGCATATATGCAGTCACAGTCCCCCCACGACTTACCGGTTGCATTTCGACCCATGTAACAACAAGGGGCAAACCTAATGACTTCTCCGGGCACATTGGCTAACTTCAAAACACTAGGAAACTTTGCGAAAATTTAAAAATTCAATAGCGCCAGATATAAAGGACAAAAACCCCTTTATCTCTGATAGCTCCTCACTCGGGATTGAACCCAAAAACCCAGGACCAGGACCCACTTAGCAGTAGTGGCTTGCTACCTCTAAACTACTAAAAGAGAAAAGAGGCAGCTTAACAAAATATATAGCGTTTTAAAATATCATAAAACGCAATATATTGCCTCGGTAGTCTAGTGGTAGCATGCCACTACTACTACTCTGAGGTCCTTCGATTCCCGGGTAGGGGGTTATCAGAGATAATGGTGTAAAGTCCTTTATCTCTGGTTCTATTGGGATATTTCCATTTTCTGGAAATTGCTCAATACCTCGAAGTTTGGTAATGTGCCTGGAGATATCAACAGGCTCGCCACCTGTTACATGGGCCAAAACGTAACCGGCGAATCGTGGCTGTTTGCATGTATGCTTGAATGCATACATTTTACCTCTGCCTACCCCTTCGGGGATTACAGGGGTAAAGTTACGTAAAATATCATAAACAAGTCAAAGTGTCGAATACTCGTTCGTTCAATGAATTGTGTTCTCATTTGCTCCGCACAAATTAATCTATATTTCTTTTCTAAGTGCAAGTGTAACGTATAAAAGTGCATAAAAAGGTTAAATGTAACCCAAGGACGGTTGGTACAGTATAATATCACAAAATCAGTGTTGTTTGGTTGGATTACGAGTTTGCAGAAGTGAATATAGATTCTAACTAACAGCCGCCATTTTGTGCAAATACCCACTTTTTTCTGCACATTTCCGGATCGACTTCTAAAGGGCCTTTCTCAACGTGCAATTGAGACGAACGTCGTGTCGGGTGCCTTTGTTAGTGTTCAACTTAGACGATCGTCTCACATCTTACATTATCTAAGTTGGTCAGAATGGTTCAGTGTTCAGCCTGCAATTCGAATATTTTAATCACACAAAAACGAATTAAGTGCACAAATGGTACTTGTCAGCATTGTTACCACCAAGATTGCGTTAAATACAATGATTCTTCTTCGTCGCGGTCGAAATGGATATGTCCGCTTTGTCTGGCTTCTCGCCCGAAACAAGGTGACAACACTAACACTCCCGTACACGGGAAAAGCTCTAAAGAAGCGGTTTCGACGTCACCATTATCGAAAATTGAGAAATCATCTGCTGCTGATAATGATCAGGTACTAGCTGAAATCCGTTCACTCCGCGAAGTCATGATGAATAAGTTGGATGAACAGCAAACGACTATGAATAATTTTAATTCCACTTTAAGTCAAATGCAGAAAGATGTCAGAATTCTTGGCTCTAAGTTTTCTACCATGCGTGAAGAATTGGACGGCGTTATAAGTTCTGTTAAATTTATCTCCGATTCATATGATAACTATACAAAGGCCAGTGAAGGCATTACTACGAACATATCTAAGCTGGTCGATGAAAATTGTAACCTGCGTTCAGACTTCTCTGAACTCACTTTGAAATTGGCTAAAATGGAACAACAAGCAAAAGATTCTAATATCGAAATTCATGGTGTCCCTGAACGTAAAAATGAGAATTTGCTTAAATTTATAAATAACATCAGCACTACGGTGTCATACGATCTAAAAGACACTGATATTGAGGGATTTCACAGAGTGCCTAAATTAAATACCAATTCTCAACGCCCTCGTAGCATCATTGTAAAACTAAGCAGCTCTCGCTTACGCGACAACTTATTGGCATCAGTAAAATTGTACAATAGAAATAACCCTAATAATAAGATCTCTACTACTCACTTGAACATCTCTGGAGACAAGCTTCCTATCTTTTTATCGGAACATCTCTCCCCAGATAATAAAAAGCTTCACGCTGCTACGCGAATTGCCGCTAAAGAGAAAGCTTACGCTTATGTGTGGATCAAGAATGGTCGTATTTTTGTTCGTAAAAATGCTACCTCGGAGCCAAAATTAATTAAAAATTTTGATGCTATTTCTAATATGTGATATTTTGGTGTATTATTAATAACAGGCTCTTTATGTTATTGTTAATAAATTCAATCTTAACGTATATTACCAGAATGTACGAGGCTTAAGAACCAAAGTAGAAGAATTTTATCTTAATATATTGCAAAATGACTACGACATAATTGTTTTGACAGAGTCTTGGCTTAACGATACTATCTTTGATCATGAACTTTTTGATAACCGTTATAATATATTTCGTCGCGATAGATCAAGTACTTGCTCCCATAAATATAAAAAGGATGGTGGAGGAGTTGTTGTGGCTGTTCTCAGAACTTATAATGTAATACGTAAAATTGAATGGGAATCCCCGTGCGAAGACATCTGGCTTGCTGTACAAATCGGAAAATTTACTATTAATTTGTGCACCATTTATATTCCACCGCCTATTACATATGAATATATTGACTTATTTGCTAACAATGTAACGCGCGTTATGAATTCATGCAATTCATATAATAGTTTGTCCTTAGTATTGGGTGATTTTAATGTAGGCGACATCAAATGGGTTAGAGAAGGAGTGACGTCATATTTGACGCCTTTACCGACATCTAGTCTCATTCACAATCTTCTTTTAGATTCTATGGCGTTTTGCGATTTATATCAATGTAACCACATTTGTAACAATAATGATCGCCTTCTTGATTTGATATTTGGTAGTGATCCCTTGTGTATTTCAGTATTAGAAGCGGATGAAGCGTTAATACCAATTGACTCGCATCACCCCCCCTTAAAGATTGATATTCGACATAGCACAACTCGTGGCATTAAGCGTAAACACTGTTCATATCGTGACTTTAGAAAAGGCGATTATGATATTATCAACGATATAATTGGAGGCTTAGACTGGAAAAAACTATTTGATAAAGCTTCTTGTGTGAATCAAATGGTTGACACGTTTTATGACAATTTGCATAACATTATTAAAGATCATATTCCCTTAACATGGCCTAAAGATGAATCTTACCCTATGTGGTTCACTCGGCCGGTTATCAAATCTCTCAAAGAAAAGGCCAAATATCATACGAGGTTTAAAAAATATGGTAACTTGCAAGATAAACTACAATACACGATACTGAAAGATCGATGTCAATTATTGATTCACGAATCATATGAACTGTTTAAACAACAGGCTCCAGAAAACCTAAAAAGGCGACCTAGATATTTGTGGAAGTGTATAAAAGATAGAAACTCTAACAAATATTCTATACCAAATGAAATGACTTTAGATAAATTAACAGTACGAGGAGGTCAAGCCATTGTAGATTTATTCATGAATTACTTTCAAAGTATATACAGTTCACGTGTACCTGGTCTCAGCTCTCAAAACCCAGAACATTCCAACAATAGTATCTGTTTTAGTCATTGTATAATAACTAGAATGGAAGTGTTGAAACAATTAAGATCGTTGGATATTAACAAAGGTCCAGGACCAGATATAGTACCTCCAATTTTATTAAAAAAATGTGGTACAAATTTGTGCCTACCTTTGACTATGATATTTAATGCTTCTCTTGAAACAGGTGTATTCCCTACAAAATGGAAATTAGCACATATAACTCCCATTTATAAATCTGGTAGCTTAAACGATGTCACAAATTATCGCCCAATATCTTTATTGTCCGCGTGTAGTAAAATCATGGAAACAATTATCAATACTAAACTCCGAGCACACTTTAGAACAATATTAAATACTAACCAACACGGATTCATATCTTACAGGAGTACTAACACGAACTTAATTGGCTATGTAAGTGACATCGCAGAAGCTTTAGATAATAAAAATGAAGTACACGCAGTATATACGGATTTTAAAAAGGCTTTTGATTTAGTGAGTCATGATCTTTTACTTTTGAAACTCTCAACGTCCGGTATTCATGGGTCGCTACTTCGATGGTGCGAGTCATATTTGAGAAATAGATCACAATTGGTTGCTATACATGGATTTAAGTCAATTGCTCAAGAGATGCCATCTGGCGTTCCACAAGGCTCAATTCTAGGGCCACTATTTTTCCTTGTTTTCATAAATGACATTAGTAATAATATAAAATCTAAATATAAATTATATGCAGATGACTTAAAACTATACCGTTCTATATCCGGTTATGTCGATATTGGTATTCTACAGTCTGATTTAAATTCAATTCATGGGTGGTGTTTAAATAACGCAATGCATATTAATATAAATAAATGTTTCTTTATAAAGTTTACCAAGAAGAAAAAATCACTTCCAGCAATTTACAAAATCAATAATACCGCCATTACCGAAGTCACCACGGTTAGAGATTTGGGAGTTATATTAGATAATCATTTAAGCTTTAGACCCCACATTGACCACATTGTGAAGAAAACATCGAGACTGACTGGATATATCACCAGAGTGATGAATATTTTTAAGCAGCCAAGTGTAACTGTCCTAATTTATAATGCGCTGGTGCGCAGTGTCTTGGAATACTGCACCACTGTATGGAACCCTAGTTACCAAGTACACATTAACAGGTTAGAAAGAGTTCAAAAGAAATTTCTTTACTTTCTCTCCTTCTCTGATGGTCAATGTAGGCATCTACAGTCCTACGCACAACGTCTAACCTTTTATAAAATGGAATCCTTACAAACTCGTAGAAAAATATCTGATTTAATATTTGTTTATAAATTGGTTACTGGGACAATAGATTCACCTGACATTCTTCAAAAATTTAAATTTTCAATACCGCGCCCTGGAAGTCGATTACATAATAGAAAAATATTTAATCTACCTAATTCGAAAAGTAATTTAGTCCAACACTCTCCAATTTATCGTATGTCCTTGTTCTCTAATGATATTCGTAATACAGCAGATTTATTTCATGGTTCTCTTGCCTCTTTCAAAAACGCTATCAAGTGTCATTACCTAAGAAGAAATAATGTACCTTAGTTTTAAGTATGTATAATGTAGCAAATGAGAATGTTTAAAAATTATTAACCGATAAGTTAATTATTTAGAATGTTGTGTCTGCATCTAGAAGGTTACAATTATGTATACATGCTAATAATTTAACAACTTCTGAAGTTTACTTGTGAATAATTGTAATTTGTTTTGTGGATAAATAAAAAAAAAAAAAAAAAAAAAAAAAGTGGAATTTCTTGTAAACCACAATAGCATCAGATTGAAGAATCCCTTCTAAGAATCCTGTACGCCTTGAACTCGATAGAATATCGCAGGAACAGACCTCTTCGCAATATTTTCCATATACGCCAACTCCGTTAGCTCGAGTACCCACTTAGAGCTGGTTTCATAGGAAATCTTCTTACATATTTCTCTGAATAAATGCTTGGCAATAGATATTTTATGAGTATTTTTGCTATGGAAGTATTGATACTGGATATGAGTTAATGAATACTTATGATTCAATATTCTGTTTGATATTAAAATTTGTACTTATTGTGTTTCTTGTATCTATATGAACCACATTACTTTTTGAATACTACCTAGTATACTAAAAACTACATAATAATATTATTAAATCATAAGCCTTTACTTTTGAGAGGTTGTTGTACTTTTTTTCTCTACGTTCTATTAGTACCTTAGTAATAATACAATGTGAAAAAAAAACATGAACAATTCACACACAAAACATGAACAATTCATACACGGTAGAAGTGAAACCTTCAAAAATGTTGTGTGTGTCGTGTGTGAATTGTTCATGTTTTTTTTTCACATTGAATTTTTACTTCTTAATAGAATCGTTTCATCAGTGGCCTGTGTAATGCTTCCTATATCATTTACTCGTTAAATCTCATGAATTTTTATATGTCTGTCCTTTTCTACTGTCGCTTTTTCGTTTCATCGACTTTCAAAACAACGGTTATTAAGAAATGTTTATTTCAAAAACATTTGTAATTGTAACAACTACGTCTCAGGGTGGCAGCACTGGCAGCATCAGCATTTCTGGCTTTTGTGTCCATGTCTACAGGCAGCAGTCATCACTTAACATCCATGTGAACTGCATGCTTATTTGCCACATTAGTAACAAATAGTTCAAGTCCTCAAGGGATGAAATAACAAATAACTAATTAGATTCAACATCAGCAAATCTAATTTCAACTGTCATAAGTTGTTAAGTTTGCTACACCTTAGGAATTCTCGAAAACAAGAAATTACGTTGTTCGCAAGTGCAAGTCGCATTACAAAGTTACATGCATTACTTGTACTTCAGATGGCTGCGAACACGTGACGTCATTCCGGACATCCGCGTTGGACTGTTAGTTGCTGTTTTTGTTAAGTTTTCACTGCGGTGGATTTAATTTGCAGATGTGTTCCCTTATAATAAATGAGGCACAATGCACTACTATGTACATTTTTGGGGGAAGATTTTGGCCAGCAGTGAACCTATCAACTGAAACAATCGATGACACATTAATTATACTTTGCAATATGCGACGTCATTCTCATCATCCGCGTTGCACTCATATTTCTCAACGCTTACAAGCATTATTTTAGTGGAATCACACGTTGAAATATACGATGCTCTGCCCTATACAACGTGTAGTAAGATTAAATGTACAACCCGAAACTATTTTGTTCAGAATCGATCACTGAATTGATTTAAGGCATTTTTAATATAGGTTATATTTTATCCCAAAATTTTTGAGAATTCAGTAAATTATGGTCACCTATGTGGTAAACAGTCAAAATAAACGAAAAAGAGACTAACGTCTATCAAAAATAAAATGCTTGTCTCAACAAGTTCAAGAGAACTCGTTGAGATGCGCATTTTTTTGTAAATAAAAATTCACGAAATAAAAAAGTGACAGTTGATCTTATTACTAGCGAGTGTTAAATAGGGGTACCCAGGTTACGCTACATTACACTGCGATAGTATGCGTGTGTGACTAGGTTTGTGTTTCATGTGCGGCCGTAGGTAGTGCAGTAGGGTAGTATGCGTAGGGTGTGCATACTGTTCGTACAAATTGAGGACAACTTATTTCAATAAAAATTACATAAATATGTCATTTCAGTCAATGTATTAAGATTATAACTCGATTTTCTAATCGATGTGTTTGAGAGTGTGCATTATTCCCGTTACATTTTTTTTATGTAATGGAAGTGGCAAACAAGCATGCGGTTCACATTGATGTTAAGTGATGACTGCAGCCTATAGACACCCACACAAAGACCAGAGGTCAAAATGCTGATGCGTTACCACTTCTGAGGCCTGAGGTGTTATGCTTCTGTGCCGGCAATTACAGGGCCGTACATTACCACCTGACCGGAACACGAGTGCTCAACACTACCATTTAGCGGCAAGTAAATTAGGTAATGCGGTGGTGCCTACGCCCGCAAGCTCCGTCACTGGAGCTCTACCACCAGTAAAAACTACCACCAGTTCATGTTGTTTAAGCACCACACTGAATATACAGTGTTATTTTATTGGGGATCATAGCTGAAGCACAGCCTAAGGACGTATTATATGTTTTTGCGTAGGTATACTGTGGGTGAAGTAAGGTGTTTAAATATTGATATAGTGTTCGTACTACTCTTACAACGCGAATGAAGTCGAACATGCAATATAGACTTTGTAAACGTTTGTTTATCATTTTGGACTTCATTAATTACAAATATAAGACTATCATAGCTATGCAAATGAGGTCTGACTTCATTAATTAAAAAAAAACATTGCATAGCTAAGGTCTAAGAATACCTAGTAAAGTTTAAAAAAAGTATTCTAAAAACATAAAACACATATCTACAACTTAAATCCTTGTGAATTTATTCAAATTACAACAAGCAACGGAGTTAAAAACTACATTTAGTTTGTCGTGGGCGGCGCCGAGTGGCGTTTGTTTTGCTAAAGTTGAACAATAATAGCTAAACGTTTGGTATTAGTCAAAAGCAACGTTATAGGTATCACTTGGGGTTTAATGTTTGGTGCTTAACCCATTTTAAGCCCTAGCGCTTAGAAAAGATGAAAGAAAATGTTCAGAATTCTTACACGGAAAGATAGATGGCACATAATTTATGATGCGTAGGTATAAGATATAAGAGTAGCTCGTGTAGTTTTGGAGAAATACAGGCATGACTTAACGTTGAATAAATGATGCTTGTCGTAGAAGCACACGTGTGTCAAGACCTGGATATCTGGCGCTGCACACTCTCTACCTACCCCGTAAGGAACTTGGCGTGAAAATACAAACATACATACACACTTTACGTAACGTAGATTAACTGATATGATTGTTTTATATTATTTCGCATTAACACATGCTTGCTAAATATATTTACTTAAAAGAAAAAGTAGCTCAGTTGGAAGAGCGGCTGGACTAGATTCCCAGTGGCCGCGAGTTCGAGTTTCGCCTGAAGTCAAATTTTTCTTTCCATTTTTCTTCAAAATAAATAACTGATATGAGTTTATACATAAGAGCATTCTTGAGCACCAAAATCAGCTTGTTAAAATTTTTGTAAAGAGAAAGTTTTGAGTTTAAAAAATGCGTACGTGGGCACAACAAAATGCATTGCTACTCCGGCAACTCGAAATGTTTGCATCAATAATCACCATCACCAATGCCATCAGAGTCGGATAGGTAGACTATATACCTAGTCCAGTAGCACATATTCTATTAGTTCTTCCATCAGGAATTATAATATATAAATAACTAGCTGTTGCCCGAGGCCCCACCCGCGTGTAGGTCGCTTTTCGCGTAACCTGGAAACTCATCAAATCATCCCATAACATCCCACAGGAACGTTTTTATCGAGATAAAAACTATCCTATATGTTAATCCAAGTTATACTCTATGTCTGTGCCAAATTTCTTGAAAATCGGTTCTGCAGTTTTTGCGTGAACGAGTAACAAACAAACAAACAGACAAACTTACAAATTTTCGCATTTATAATATTTATATCGTATATTTAGATCGTAAGCGATCTACTCGGTTAAGCATTACGGGCGCGGTCGGATGTGTGATGGGTGAACGCTAGTGGCAAACTAAAATGCGCATTTCCGTGCTTTGGAGGGCACGTTAAGCCGTCGGTCCCGGTTGCTATCGATAGGATAGCAGTCGTTAAACCTTGTCAGAGGCCTTAAGGGCGGTTTGAAAATATCTGACAGCGGGTTGGCCGCTAACCCGTATCTCCACCAATCCGCATTGGAGCAGCGTGGTGGAGTAAGCTCCAGGCCTCCCCCCAAAAAAGGGGAGAGACTCGTGCCCAGCAGTGGGACGTGTAATGGGTTGCCATTATTATTTATTTTATTATATATACCTATACGATAATATTGTAATATAAAAATCATATGTCATAAATCTGTTAATTCAAACTATACAAAAATTACATCTCCGCTGTACTAAACAACATTTCAGACACTATTCTCATTATGGGTTCAAAAACTTTCAACTGACCGTCTGCATGTTTTAAGCACTGAAAATATTCACTTCGAAATGTATTGTGAGTGCGGTTTAAGTCGCTCCGAACTTACATTGCTACGGTCCAGTCTGTCGTATTATGTTATTGTCTGGTTCCATAGCTGTGAAACTAGGGATGTTAAAACGATACAGAATTTAATCCCGATTAAATTCATTCTCTGCGAGATCGAATCAGAAATTAAATGTTTTGATCGTATTATTTTATTTTATTGAACGAAAAATAGTCAAATCAGCGACCGAATCTAAACATCAAAAGCATATGCAAGAGCTGAACACAGTGAGTATAGTAGCAGGCAGATTATTTCTCTCTTCCCCAGCCATTCTTCACTGCTGCAATTTTTATTTAAAAATCTTAAAACGTAAACGTAACTTCATGCCTGCGATCCCCGAAGGGGTAGGCAGACGTAAATGCATGCATTCAAGCATAGATGCAAACACCCACGACTCGCCGGTTACGTTTTGGCCCATATAACAGGTGGAGAACCTATTGCCATCTCCGGGCACATTACCAAACTCCGAGGTACTGGGAAACTTCCAGAAAATGAAAAAATCCCAATAGAATCAGAGATAAAGGATTTTAAACCGTTATCTCTGATAGTCCCCGACCCGGGAATCGAACCCAGGACCCCCAGCGTAGTAGTAGTGGCCTGCTACCACTACGCTACTGAGGCAGATAAAAGTTAAAAATATTAGTTGTGTGAACCTCACTATCCTTCACAAAATGATATACACCAAAGTCACTTGAGCTGCACCGCCAATACCATTAATAATGGCATAGGGTAAGCTGTTACTTTTGAGACACGTTAATACAAATGTTGCATCTTGCATCAAGCGATTTTCTAACTTCTATTAAAACTTTCTTGAGATAATGTAAAATTTCCACAACGGCAAATGTTCTAAGTTTCTCCCTTGCTTAGAAATACGTATAACTTTTAGTTGAGAACAAGAATATATTGCTGTTAAAGTGTACCAAGTGTGTGTAGGGTATCATAACATTTAATTTATTTTAAAATGGAACACCTACATAAAGAATAAAAACATTCGTGACTTTGGAAAATCTTCATTCCACATTCACAGCAAGCAATAACCAAGGAAGATCATGAATAAAAAATACTCTCTCTCTGTAACTAGCGGCCCGCCCCAGCTTCGTTCATGTCCAATGTTATCTACTTTAAAAAACGTAACTTCACAGCTGTAATCCCCGAAGGGGTAGGCAGAGGTAAATGCAAGTATTCAATCATACATGCAAACACCCATTATTCGCCGGTTACGTTTTGGCCCACGTAACAGGTGGCGAGCTTATTGACATCTCCGGGCACAAACTTTTGCGTACAAATTATGCTCAGAAAATGGCATGAGTTTACTTTAGTACTATAATAGCTGACCTCGCAAACATCGATTTACTATATACAATAATCAGTGTTAAAGCCATGAGGGTAAATTTAAATAAATTAAAAAAACAGGCGGGCTTCATCCTCTGTGTGAACAACGCATTTGATTTCTTTTTATATATTATAATGGAAGTGGTAAACAAGCATACAGTTCACATTGATGTTATGTGATGACTGCAGCCTATAGACACTTACACAAAGACTAAGATCAAAATGCAATGCAAATACAATTACAGGGCCGTACATTACCACCTGACCGAAACACGATAGGGTTGAACACCACCATTTAGCGCCAAGTATATTAGGTAATGAGGTAGAAATAGGAATAGAAAATATTTTTATTTCGAATAGATCTTTACAGATACTTTCAAAACGTCAAGAAATCATCACCTAGAGTGAATAAACATTACATATAGTAAAAGCAAAATCATATATTAATAGTAAATTAAAAATTAGTATTTTAATTTTAATATTAATATATGATTTTGCTTTTACTATAAGTAATGGTTTTTCACTCTAGGTAGTTTATGATTTATTGACGTTTTGAAAGTATCTGTAAAGATCTATTCGAAATAAAAATATTTTCTATTTCTATTTCTAATAGTAAATTAAAAATTAGAATTTAAACTACTTAGTTAAAACATAATAAACACAAAATATTTCAATTCCTTCAATGAAGATATATGAAGAAAAAGAAAAACTTATTCGTCAAGATCAAAATTATCTTGACTTAGCAGAGTTCCAAGTACAGTCACTACTGAGAAGAACTCCGCTACCCAACAAACTCAGTATGAGCTCTTTTAAAATTAAATGAGAAAATTAAATCTATTACAGATTATCGTGAAAATCAAATAATGTGAACGTCCATAGCATAGATGCAGATAAACTGCTATCTACTAAATGTGATGTAGCTCCTCCAAACCAGAACAGACCAGTCCCACCAACAGCACCCGTTCACGAGTATGACGTGAGAGCCATTGCCCTCCTCGACCATTTTAGAGAGAAGTGAGCAACCCGCCACACGACGCCGCCAAAGGCAAAGACATTTCAGCGTGCATGACTGTTCCGGATATGCATACGGCAAAATAAAAGGTGGTGCCTACGTCACTGGAGCTCTACTACCAGAATTTAATTTCCTCCATCCCATCCACGTCTACCTACCCTCTAGGGAAATGCAAGCAAGGTATGTATTATTAGACGTATCTGCATATTTCACTGTTAATTAGATTAAATAACTTAGATACAATTTGCAAAACAATCTTTGAACCAATTCAGACATGAATATGATAAATAGACTAGAGAGTGTAGTATTTAAAGCATCTTTAGAAATTAAAGAAAAATTGTCCTCAATCCTATCCTGTGGTCACAAGTTCGATTCCTACCGGAAGTCAAATTTTTCTTTCCGTTTTTTCTTTAATTTTTAAAGTTTACTCGCATGTGTTATTGCGAAAAATAAATAGTACAATTAAAGCATCGTACTAATGTAGTTGAATAATTGGTAAGGAAAGCATAAAGACTTAGCTACTTATCTTAACAATTCCATAATTAGATCGAGATTTGTTATTCACGAGTGAGATATATTGTCTTGAAACTCGCTGAATTAACGCTCCTTCTACTATAATTCGTGAATTGGTGAAACTTGGGGACACACCGTCGCTTAGAACGGTAAGCAAATAAAAGAAAGGATTAAAAAAATACTAAGGAAAGTATTACATTTACTTATCATACTGCCAAACTGTGTGTTCGATAAAAACCATTTTAATTATAAATGCATACTAACCCCCTTATTCATAAACGTACTTTAGATACGTTTTAGATATAGAAAGCTTTGTCTTTGTCAGTTGCATTGTGAAATGTGCAGGATAGAAAAAGACAAAGGAGAGATTAGCAACACTTTAATTAAAATACATTTATGAATAAGGGGGTTAAACTTTTAGATTTTGCAATAATACATTCATTTTTCTCTAGCTCTTTTCATTCAAGCTATATAATAAGAGTAATCAAAATAATTATCTTACAAGTTAGTTATTCACTTCCATTTTGAAGTCTTTTTACACCATCAAGGGATCATTAACATTAACAGTTCAACAGTTTGCTTTCATACCGTCTTTATATTTATGAGTTTAACTCGCAACACAATAGTCATCTTATAATTATTGGCCCACTGATATAATTTTACTAAGCATACTTATTTCTTCACATCTTCAAATCGCATGATTTTTTTTTTTTAAATTGTAGTAATCTATAGTCGTAATGAAGCAAGTTTTTCATAATCGATTCGAACTACAAACGGTTCTTGACTGTTTTTAGGGTTCCGTATTTTTATGTAATGGAAGTGGCAAACAAGCATACAGTTCACATCGATGTTAAGCGATGACTGCAGCCTATATACACCCACACAAAGACCAGAGGCCAAAATGCAGATGCGTTACCACTTCTGAGGCCTAAGGTGTTATGCCTCTGTGCCGGAAATTAAAGGGACTTTACCACCTGACCGGAACACGATAGTGCTGAACACTACTATTCAGCGGCAAGTATTTTAGGTAAAGCGGTGGTGCCTATGTCCGCGAACTGCGTCACTGGAGCTCTTCCACCACCAGTAAATAAGAAACCATTTTATAATTGCAGTAGACTATAGTCGTAAAGGAGCAAGTTTCTCATAATTGATTCGAACTACAAACAATTTTTGACTATGTTGTACAACTTTGGCTTTCATGATTATTGCTTTCTTTGTTCGCCATTCCAACGAGCCATATGTATCAAGCCCTTAGGGAAGTTGTCTTTACAGCGTACTATTGTGGCAGTGAATTATCTCGATGAGCACTAATTAAATTTCTTTGCGCCTTACCAAGCGAAACACTTCCCCTAGTTTTATATAAAACAACGCTTTAACGATGTTACGCTACAAAAGATAGATTGAGTGAATTGAGAATTTACGGTGTGAAATTGGATTAGGGAATAATTTGCATAAATTCTCGATAATTTTCTATTATTTATGCTTAAATTAAGATAATTTTACACTGAAAGTTTTGTTATTTATAATTATAAATGTTCGTTTTGTTGAATCAGAGGTGTCTCTCAGATTAGAAGAACCGTTTTCTTTCTTTTTTTTATGTAATTGATGTGGCACACAAGCATGCAGTTCACATTGAAGTTAAGTGATGACTACAGGGTATAGACAATAAGAGAATCTTACACAATGACCAGAGGTCAAAATGCAGATGCGTTGCCCCTCCTGAGGCCTAAGGTGTTATGCCTCTGTGCCGGAAATTACAGAAACCAGAATTACATCACCTGACCGGAACACGACAGTACTGAACACTACCATTTAGCGGCAAGTATATTAGGAAATGCGGTGATGCCTACGCCCGTCACTGGAACTCTACCACCAGTAACATAATGTGTTATGGCGAGAATTTTCGTCTGGGCTTTTACAGCTATATGATAATATAAACTCTAGATGAAAGAAGAATGTTGTGTTGGCTATACTAGACGGAACTAGACGGATCTTAAACGTATTAATGGATGTTTTTTATATTATTTCGCATTAACACATGCTTGTGAAATGTATTTTATTTAAAAAAAATGGAAAGAAAAAATTGACTTCAGGCGAGACTCGAACTAGCATAGTTGGCAATAGATGGCGCTGCTGCTACCATAAAGCAATGCAATAAATGTGAAGGAAAGATTTGACAAATCGGGCAGGACTTCAGTAGCTCAATTGGAAGAGCGGCTGGACTAGATTCCCAGTAGGCCGCGAGTTCGAGTCTCGCCTGAAGTCAAATTTTTCTTTCCATTTTTTTTTAATTAAAATATATTTTACAAGCATGTGTTAATGCGTAATAATATAAAAAACAATTATTAAAGGTAAAAGCGACTTCTTTACGATATTCAATAAACTGCAAAGTATATTATATCGGTTACCTAACTAGCATAGTTGGCAATAGATGGCGCTGCTGCTACCATAAAGCAAACTCAATAGATGTGAAGGAAAGTTTTGACAAATCGGGCAGGACTTCAGTAGCTCAATTGGAAGAGCGGCAGGACTAGATTCCCAGTAGGCTGCGAGTTCGAGTCTCGCCTGAAGTCAAATTTTTCTTTCCATTTTTCTTTAAATAAAACGTATTAATGGAATTACTTCTAGACGTTCTTGTGGGTCAAGACGTGAAGTTCATTAATACGTTAATAAAAATCTAATCTCTATTAACATCATTTATTTAGCCAAAATCTTGAAGTCGACTATAAAGCTATAGAATAATAAGGCCGTGCAGTAGGTACCTAACAAAAGAAACTGGCCGTTTGACTGCGATTTGATTTTTTTACGTAATAAAACTCTTCTCCTTATATCTTGTATTATTTTATAGGCGTTTTCATCAACGTGGCTATAATGATACACAACTATTTTTTATATACCCGATAACTTTTAAATCAACAAAGTCTTCAGCTAATTACGAGATGCGCAGCGATGGATCTCAAAAAAAAACCAATTAACTTTTTGAACCAGTTTATTTCACAGTCCACAATTTTATTATATTATATACTAATAACTTATTAATTAAGGTATAACTTAATGATCCGATTTTAGGCAACAAGAAGACATAAAGTAAAACTAGGTTTTGTCCTATCGGTCCGATTCGTGGATGACAAAAGGCCCGGTACGAACATGCAGTTCGGTTTTATCGTAATTAAAATTAGGGTTGCGCAATTCCGGTAACGCGCGGTTTATAGAGGCCGCCCAGGATGTAACAAGCTTCACCATATTATGGCTCGGTTGCACCAAACCATTTGTTATGGTTAAATTTTTGTAAAATTTGACATCCTTCTCTATCATTAACAAAGGAGATGTTGCAAAAATGTATGGACGTCCGGCCATGTATTGTACACAATATCATTAACAGGCAAAATCAATATAAAAACGTTTTTTACTGCATATTTTCACTTATTTAGCTTTGTTTGCAGTTACAAAACATTATATGCAGTTAGAATTGCAACTTAAAAACAACACATGGCGAATATGGCGGGCGATGTCATTTTGACAAATTCCACTAATAATAATATTGAAAATGATAAAATCGTTTGAATTAAATGTGGTTGTAACTTTAAAATTTATCTATACTTATAATAGATCTGTAGAAGTGTAAATTCTGTACATTAAGACTATTGAAAAAATAAATACCAGGGGATGTTATTAGATCGATACCGAACACAAATATGTGATTAGAATTTTTTTTTGTCTGTCTGTCTGTCTGTTTGTTCAAGCATCACATAAAAAACACCGGTCCGATTACAATGAAACTTGGTACGATTATACTTTATCCTTTAGCGCACAACACTGGGTTTTTATGCCGAAAAAAATTCTGTTTGTCTGTGTGTTTGTGCACGCTAATATCAGAAACGGCTTATTCGATTTGCGGTTTTCATTAATATATTGTGGTACGTTTCACTTAACATTTAGTGTTTGTTTCATGTGAATCGGTTCAGAAATAAAAAAGTTATGTCAATTCAAATAATCGTATCGAATTCGTATTTTGAAGCTATTCTGTATCTTAGTTCTATCTTTTAGGGAGTTTCGTACCTAATAGGTAAAAACGGACCCTACAGATAACTAATCCCCAGCTGTCTGTCTGTCTGTCCGTCCGTCGGTCTATCACCAGGCTGTATCTCATAAATAGTGATAGCTAGAAAGCTAACATTTTCACAAATTATGTATTTCTATTACCGTTATAATGTAGAAGCTTAAAATTTTCACAGAATTTTTAGGTCTTATGTTGTATTGTAGCCTCCATAATAAATCTATATACATACAAATTAATAAAATTTGAGTGTCTTTTTGTAATATTAAGATAACCGCTTTTTACTAAACGCATATGTATGTATACACGGTACATATACCAAAACAACATTTTTTACCATTTTTGTCTGTCTGTCTGTTTGGCGGGGCTAATCTTGGGAACGGCGTAACCGATTTTTACGGGACTTTCACTGACAGATAGCTGATGTGGTAAGGAGTAACTTAGGCTACTTTTATCTCCATACAACCATACATACATACATAACTACATACAAATACATAGAATTTGAGTGTCTCCGATTTTGACGGGACTTTCACTGGCAGATAGCTGATGTAATAAGGAGTAACTAAGGCTACTTTTATCTCCATACAACCATACATAACTACATACAAATACATAGAATTTGAGTGTCTCCGATTTTGACGGGACTTTCACTGGCATATAGCTGATGTAATAAGGAGTAACTAAGGCTACTTTTATCTCCATACAACCATACATACATACATACCTACATACAAATAAACAGAATTTGAGTGTCTTCGATTTTGACGGGACTTTCACTAGCAGATAGCTGATGTCATAAGGAGTAACTTACGCTACTTTTATACTAGCTGCGCCCACGACTTCGTCCGGGTAGATACTGAACAATCAATTTTTTTTTTGTCACGTAGACGAAGTCGCGGGCACAGCTAGTATAAAAGTTTTTTCGGATTCTTCTTTAATTTACCCATTTTTTGAGGTGTACGAACCAGAGCCGAGCTCGCAACATCTCCTTTGTTGAAGTGAGATGTGGATGTAAAAATTTACCTTTTTGTTATATTTGTATAATTTTTACATCCTTTAAAAAATTGTTTAAATGAGAGGCGGATGTAAAATTTTACATTAACAATAACTTTAAATTTAACGAATATTAATTTAGTGCAACCTAACATTAGAGTAGGTTTAAGGCGCGGGCCCACCGCGATGCATGCTGTGCACGGACACGCGGCGCATTTTAGCTGCGTGTATTAATTTGTTTGACAACGTGAGTCAATGTTTCCACTGGGCTACATGAAGACCCACGAATAATGTAAAGCGTGCCGTGGCACGGCGCACGGAGGCTACGCACGTCCCACTGCAATCCAAGGATAGATAAGCAAGTTGTACATAGTCGTGGGCCATATTCGTGTACTTCCAGTGGAAACGTAGACCCACGTTGATAGCGTTGAGCTCTGTCACCACCTATTCGAGCTAGCCACGCATGATCAATGACGTCAATTCATGTGTAGCCTCTTCGTGGGTTGCAGTGGACACTACCACATACAATTTCATACAAAGCAAAGCTTAATACACGTGCGTAGCCTCTCCGTAGCGGTGGGCCCGCGCCTTAATTCCCGCTGTCCCCGAGCTCCGTGTCCCCGTCGTGTATATTTTATTAAATTTCTCCTCTTCTTTGCAAGCAATCTATCAAAATATATTCCAACAAAAAAAATGTGACAAGTTCATTTTTACTACCGCACCAGATTAATCCCTCACTATTTTCTCACCCAGAGTCTAATTTTACAAAAACAAACCCTCGCCTCACGTCCGCTCATCACTCGCACACCCCGGTCACGATTTCTACTTATAACTCATTGCACCCCCTAACTGGCCCTTAATTACCTGTACAATGTACTAACAGGATGGCTTTGTTTATGGAAGCTTTGGTACTAGATCTTTATATTTGTACAAAAATTTTGGTTTTCAATGGTTGCTAACGGGTGATAGATAGAACAGCATCCGTTCTGTTTGTCTGTCACTGTTCTGTATTCTGTTCTTATAGCAATATTACAACGATATTTATCTCTGATAGCCCCCAACCCGGGGATCGAACCCAGGAAAGCAGCGTTGCAGTAGTGGCCTGCTACCAGTAGACTATTGAAGTAGTAGTTATAAGATGAATAAACGTAACTTCACACCTGTAATTCTCGATGGGGTAGGCAGAGGTAAATGCATGCATTCAAGCATACATGCAAACACCAACGATTCACTCGAACTCCGAGGCACTGGGAAACTTCCAAACTTATTATAAGAGTAATAACATTTTAACTCTAACATCTAGCTGATCTAGGTGAACATTCAGAAAAAGTCAAAGACTGTCTTGAAGTAACAGTACAACATGACTGTCGAAGTCGTGAATATAGTCAATCCAGTGGAAGAAAATTTAGGTAATGCACCGTATTAAAAAAAAACGTAACTTCACGCCTGAGCAGAGGTTAATGCATGCATTCAAGCATACATGCAAACACCCATGATTAGCCGGTTACGTTTTGGCCCATGTACATAACAGGTGGCGAGCCTATTGATATCTCTGGGCACATTACCAACCTTCGAGGTACTGGGAATCCAATAGAACCAGAGATAAAGGCCTTAACACAATTACCTCTGATAACCCTCTATCCGGGTATCAAACCCAGGACCTCAGCGTAGTAGTAGTGGCCTGCTACCACTAGGATACCGAGGCAGGCACCGTATTACTTAATAAAAACCCTTTTTAATCCTCAATTAAGTCACAATTCTTATTTTAGGATCATCCCACTGTGAAGATATTACATTAATTAGTAAGCTAACAAGTAAGCCCGAAACTAAATTAAAACTTTTTACTGAAAAAACCGTTCGGAGAACTTTAGCGTTAGATTCGCTTATAAATATTGATGTAAAAAATCTAACCGTTTCTCTAAAAACCGATAATTAAAAAAAGTTTCATCGAAACTTGATCTTATTTCACGGTGTCCCCGTGAAATAAGAGATTAAACTATTGAATCGACTATCAATAACCCGAGTTTTCGAATGATTTATAAAATTCTATGAACCTCAAGATCGGACAGCGAGCGGAGCTTGAAATCGAAAAATTGGGTATGAATCGTGACGTCATTTGCCACAGAATAAATGTTTTACAAACACGTTGCCCGATGAAAAGACAGTATACTAACTTCTCGACCTTGTGAAAATTTGGCGTAGCTATCTATATTAAGATAGATTTGGTTAGCGAAGACGCCGTGGTGGGTGATGTCTGAAAACATTACCATTTAAACAAGTTTTATGTAAATCGCTACGGGGCCGCAGGAACTTATTTTCGGAGGAAATTTTAAGACGACGTTTTTCTTTTCGAGTTTAAAGGCGAAAAGTTACAAGATTTCTGATACTGTCTTAATAGGATTCGCCGCTGTTATGGTGTCATTTGGAATTGATTAAAAATACTTTCGCTTGCATAATTAGGAATTGATGAGAATCGCTTGCGAAGTAGTATTTATTTGATTTCTGTTACGTTACTCCACTCACTTAATTACGAGAAAGACAGAAATTTTTATTTTTCTTATGTAGTGATGGTGGCAAATAAGCTGATTAGTCGCTTATTTGCTACCACAAACTCCAGATGCTGTGAATGCCGGATTCTCAAAATACCAACTTTTCAAACTTCTCATTCAACGTTGGCATTTTGAAAAGTTAGGTATTTTAGAGAAGCGAAGTCTTCCGTCCAATAGTGAGCGTCTTTCGGCTGTAGTAATTTATTTATTTATTTTTATTTTTTAGGAAGACTATCGATTATTACTATTAGAGCGTGGATACAATATAAGAAACTGAAGAATCATTTATAAGTCTCCACTTATAGATAAAAAGTAGATAGCGAAAGACATTATACGTAAAGAACGATTCTAGCTAATTCATCATATCATATAGCAAAACGATGTGAATATACACTGATGCTTAACAAGTTTGTCAGTTATTGAGAATAGATACCTACTAATAGTGACGTAGGTACGTACTAATGGTATTCCATCAAGGCAGTCAGTCTATTGCATTAATTCATCAATCTAATCTGTACCATAGATTTTATGATATTGGCACATGAAATTAATATTTCTTAGAAAAAATTTCGAGTATAAATTCGTACATATACACATTTTAATAGGTACTTTGTTTAGAGTTTTTCATTTAGCTTTTATCCAACTGCATGTAATACCTTGAATATGCAATTTATTCTGTGGTTTAACACCACTCAGTCTCTAAATAACTTTAATACATAAGAGTATTGGATTCTACTTCGCAATCTTATATGTATGCTGTTGGGGTAGCCTTGTAACCTAGACTCTATATTGAGTGTTCTCGAAATCAATTCTTAAGGTCCTTCCAACAAGCATTTTATACAAATAAACGCAGCGTTTTTATCTTTTGGTTTAAAATTTACTATGTTCGACTTCAATTACAACTACTTTAGATTCGAATCTCGCCCGAAGTGTGCATACAGTTGCCCACACAAGCATACAGTTAACATTGATATTTAGTTAATACTGCAGCCTTTAGACATCTACACAAAAGCCGAAGGTGTTGTTCTGTTGCCATCCCTGATTTAAGATGATAAAGCGGAAAATAGTAGTTATGTAGATAGTGATTTATAAACGTTGATCATTATTTTTTAATATGGTAGGTACTGTAAAAATTGGTTGTATTTGAGATAATCATACATTATAAAGGTACACTCTATTGCACATATTCAAAGGAAATAGGGTCGATTTCACATAAAGATTAACGATAATTTTGTGAAATGCATCGTTCTTGAAATCATAACTTTTACTTATGTAACAAATGTCTTAAGTTAAAAACTTAGGTACTGGAGTAGGTATTGACTGTTTAAGGCGTAGACACCACCGTTTTTCCTAATTTGCTTGCCGCTAAATGTAGTGTTCATCACAAACGTATTCCAGTGAGGTTTATTGTATGATTGTGTAATGTACAAACTTTGTACAAGGCCTTCCACAAACATAATTCTCCCTTGCAAAAGAAAGTAACTAAAGGGCGACCACAAAAAAAAGAAATGTAAAATTAAATCTGAGTGCCACCACACTTTATACTTAAAACAATTTTGTACCATACATTAAAAACTTCACTTGTAACTTTATTGAACGTAAAATAGCATAGCTACGAATCGTTAAAGGCCATGCTTACTATTTAATATTTATCGTAAAAGTAAATTAAAGATTTAAAAACGCTATCATCAATCTAACAGACCTTTACGATCTCCAAGAAAGGTGTTCATTTGGAAAGTGACCAAAACGCAGATACACTATTTAACCAGGGTTTGTAACTTGGCAAATATATTGTTTCGACTCCCGATGAGATGCCTTGCCTTATGAAGATATACTCATATTCACTTCAAGACCGCCAATGAAAAGATAGTGATTTAGATGTACCTAAGTTAGCATTCCAATAAAGTTTTTGCCTAATTCAAGAAATTAAGAGAATTTTTGAAGGAACTTCACTAATTATATACTTTTTTTATGTAATGAAAGTGGCAAACAAGCATGCAGTTCACATTGATGTTAAGGGATGACTGCAGCCTATAGACATCCACACAAAGACCAGAGGTCAAAATGCAGATGCGTAACCACTCCTGAGGCTGAAGGTATTACGCCTCTGTGACAGAAATCACAGGGCTGTACATTACCATCACACTGGAACACGTCTGTGATGAACACTACCATTTGCGGCTAGTAAATTAGGAAATACGGTGGTGCCAACGCCTTAAACAGTCAATACCTACTCCAGTACCAAAGTTTTGAACTAACGTTAAGACATTTGTTACATTTATAGTATAAGAAATTCAAGCCAATCAATTCATCAATTCAAGCAAATACCATACCTACTATCATTATTCAAATTATATAAGGTCAAAAAGTCAAATTTACGTTTAAACAAATGCGCACATGTTCCGTGAAATAAAGAAACTAATATTAATATTACAAACTTTTACATTTAATTTTATAATATTAGGAAAAATTCTACGTTTCTCAGACCATAATTCAACAAGTTAACCGTGGGGAACCTAATATTCTAGTACTAAAGTATTTCAGTAACACCGGGAACAGTTTTGCTCGCTAACTAGTAATAGGTACAACCATGAAAAGTTCAGACTTACAGAGCCACTTTAACTTTTTTTTGCGATCCGCGTGAAAGTTTTCTTTACGCGTTAAGTTTTTATTGCTTTGGTGAGTTCAACGCAACGCGCGTCGAATAGCAATGCCTTAGCAACGATCGCGTGGTAATTCATGTGTCAATATTTTGACTCTGAACTGTATAGCGTCCACTACATAACACGCCACCTAGTGGAACACTGAAGAAACAGTTACTTGTCTAGTACGACAGATGGCGTATGACCGAGTTGTATCGCGCATACGAAGTTTTCGCAAGAGTCGCACTATATACAACTTCTCTAAGTTAATCTTAAGGCTGCGCTATAATCTCGCCTGGTCTGATGTAATGTTCCTCCCTTTCGTAAGAGGAACATTACATCCCGTTCTCCCATAAGTGTAAAGAAGCGATGGGTTCGAAACCATGACACTCTTATTTAAGTGAATCATAAAACTTATACATCATTATTTAAAGAAGGAGCAGATTTCTCATTCTTGTCACAGAGAGTTAGAGTGCTTTATCAGTAACACAATATTAACACCAGTTGTTCTCAAAGTTTTCATATATATTGCTTTGAACTCCCTCGATAACAGGTTAATAAAATTCTTACTCATAATTATACCTGAGCTCCCTAGTTCGATCTCTGATTTCGTTTCCGAAAAAATCTGAAACATCATAATTGGCACATAATTATTTATATCAGCAATGTAGAGTCGGTAGCTACTTAAAAGGCCACACGATAGGTGTAAATTAACATAAAGAATGCCGATGAAAGGTCAAGAAAGTTTAATTTTCATCTAGATATAACAGGAGACCGTACCTATTATTCCAAAACACGATAGAACTGTCTCTGATACAGCATAATGCTGAGATGGGTTCCGTTTTTTGACTTCACACATTCGTCATATCTGTATGGATACTATGTAGTACTCATTTTTTCTTTCATTTTCATTATTTTTATTTTTGTTCTAGATGTGGTGTAAGCCAAAAAACAAAGTGTTTTCTTTATATCTTTCTTTACTACCTAACATATGTATACAAGATTGCGAAATTATGAAGGGTTTACCTTTTATTTATCAGTACAATCTAAAAATACGATAAAACATGAATTTATCTAAAACACGAAAATCGTAAAAAGTTTTCCGATATCGAGAACCGTATTAATTTATGATAGCGACCTACTTCTTATAAAAGAGATATAAAATACATAAAATATTCCATTATTAAAATCAATCAATCAATCAGATTGGATTCGCGAATCAATTATTCAAACAGATAGAAAAATAACTGCCGGAGAGTTTGTTAAACTGGCAACCGAATATCTTAGCTTAACTTTTTAAATGCCTGACCCCCGCCCGTGGCAAGCTCCGAGTGATTTATTGACCAGTTCACCCTATCTACGATCCACGAGACTATTGGCACGTAGTATAGAGAAATCAGCTTAACAAAACATTTCTTTATTTAAAAGTTGTTGTCTCGTGCCTCTTCGGGAGGTGGAAGGACCATGAAGCTATAAATAAAAATGGAGACAACACTCTAAAGTGGTGATAGAGTGGAGGGACTCGAGGGCGTAGGCATCACCACATTACCTAATCTATCTGCCGCCAAATGGAAGTGTTCAGCACTATCGTAGATGATAGGTCGGATAGATCGGTAGATGGTTATATATGGCCCCGTAATAACTATTAGAGACTACAGAGATATAACAATTAAGTTCTCAGGGGTGGCAACGCATTGCATTTTGACTTCTGTTTTTTATGTAGATGTCTATACGCTGCAGTCTTCACTTAATAGCCATGTGAACCGCATGCTTGATTGACCTTCATTTTATTAACAAATCTTTGCTTCTGTGCTAGTTGTTGTGTCGTGCCACTTCGAATGCTGTATAAAGGACCAAATAAACATGCTGCTACGTTATAAAGGTTGTGTGCGAAAGAGATAATGCTCTACAGAGCCGACACTATCCGAAGTCTCTCTCTTAAAGTCGATGTGCAATATATCTTCCTGCGTACTGTAGTTTTCTTTTCAATAAACTCATTCCGGTTCGAGCGGTGCAACCGAGCGGACGTGTTCACTCGGCTGCATCCTTGTGCTTGCCATAAGCACTCAGTTCGCGCGTTTTTTGCACTCCGCACCAACCGTTCTTCTAACGGTTTTTGGCCTTAGAGGCACGCGCCAATTTTGTGGCGCGTTTAATTTCGGAAGTGAATAGTTTAGTTATAGAACCATTTAAAGCCTGTGTTCGTGTTTCGTGTTCCAGGATGAAGAGGGGCTCTGAGAGCCCCACCTTCACAACTTCAAAGGTCCGTGTCGCTGAGGACAGCGACATGGCCGATATGGAGAGCCCCGTGTCGCCCCCCATCCCCGAACAACGTCCGCCGCGGCCCAATGGGGGGCTGCCTGAATGGATCACCATATCGAGGCGTCGTGCAGCCCGACCACAACAGCAGCGAGGGCCAAGGCCAGTGACCATGGCCAACGTATTCGAGAAACTCCCGGTGCACGAGCCATCGGGAGAAAAGGTAACGGCCCCGCCCTCTCAGGCGAGGCCGACTCCAATTATTATATCTAGGAATTCGGCTTTCGAATTCCAGACGTGCCGCGCGGCCCTTATCAAGGCCAAAGTTGAAAATTTCAACTTTAAGATGCAGCCTATGACCGCCCAACTGTCCCTTAGGACAAAAGCCGCCAAGGACGAGGCACTTACAGTACTGAGGGAATTGAACCTTCAATTCCACTCTTACACGGACCGTGCGGACAGGCCGCACGTATCAGTAATAGCTGGGCTATGCTACACGTCGTGTGAGGAGCTAGCCAATGCCCTCTCAAAACTAGGCTTTAGCCCACTTAAAGTGGCCAAGTTCCGTGGGGATGAGGAGGCGAATGTCCCCAGATTCCAGGTAACCCTCCCGAAGGACGTTGATATTAGCGCCTTCAGGAAGGTGACCGTTATCTTAGACCAAAAGGTACGAATATACAAGTACCGTAATAATAATCAATATGGCACCATGTGTTCCAGGTGCCAAACGTTCGGCCACGCCGAACGAAACTGCAACCGTCCGGTAAGGTGCGTCAAGTGCCCCTTATCACACCTTACGGCGGAGTGCACAAAGGCACCGGACGCTCCAGTTGCGTGCTGCAACTGCGGCGGCGAGCATGCGGCATCGTATAGACAATGCCCGCAGCGCCAGGCATACCTAGCAGCGGTGCAGGAGCGCAGGGAGCGCTTCCAGCGCCCCCTCACACTAAAACACACCCCAGCCAAGGCTCGCCAGTTCACCTCGAACTTGGCAAACGGCCGCGGATGGGCAAACGTCGCAGGCGCTGCCCCAAATAATTATGGCCCTCAGCCACAGGGCCTTAAGCCAAACCCGCCTCCTCAAGGCCAAAATAAAAATTTTAATTTAAACTCTAACAAATTCCCCGGCCTTAAGCCCACTGGCCCGATCCCCGACTTCGTTGGCCCCTCCACCCATCAGGGCCCTGCCCCCTCACGCCCCACAGCACCTGAGACGGACGACCTCCTCTCAATAGAAGAAACTTTAAAAGTCATTAAACTTGCAGGGCAGATCCGGCCGCTGCTACGACGATCAATGTCGCTCGAGGAGCAGCTGCTCATCGTGCTGCAGTTCACCAGCGTTCACCAGTGAAGAGGACGCCGGGACGCCTTCAAGCAACGCGGCCCCCAGGACGAGGGCCGCGTCACTTAATATTAACGGTATGAAATGTAGAAAACGAGAACTCACAAACATGTTAGGTACACACCACATCGACATAGCATTCATACAAGAGACACACCTCAAACCCCATGATAGATTTAATATTCAAGGCTACTCCTGCTACAGAAGAGACAGGGTCACTGCGACCCGGGCCTCAGGCGGAGTAGCCATCTTGATTAAAAACGACATCCCACACCACCTCCTACCGCCGGTGGATCACGAGGTGTGTGAGATGGTCGCAATAAAACTTGAATCCCAATATAGACAACCCGCAATTACTTTAGTTAGCTTCTATTGTCCCAAACAAGACAATAGAATCACTACTGCGATAGGGAAAGCTCTATCCCTAGGCACTAAAGTTATCTGTTCCGGCGACTTTAACGCAAGACACAGACATTGGGATTGTACCAGGGCCAATTCCAATGGTGTACGCATCTTCAACCATTTCTCGGGTCATGACTATGACATACTGATCCCTGATAAAGCGACCCATCTCCCCAGTAATCCCCGGCATACAGCCGCTAAACTACAACTCACGCTAGCAAAAAACATAACGAACATTACAGACATAACGACCTTAGACCTAGAATATATCTCCGATCATTGTCCAGTCACCTTTGATATCAACTCCCCACCGATACGCCTCTCCCGTCCCATTTTTAAATACGGGGAGGCAGACTGGGACAAATTTAAATTACAAATAAATTACACCCTCCCGTCTCCCGGGTCCCTGGTACTCAATCAAACGGAGCATGTAGACGATGCCATAAACACACTGACAGACTGCATTACCACCGCTAGAGCAAACTGCGTCCCATTACTAAAACCAAAACACATACAAAAACTGCCTGGCCACATCACCCGGTTAATAAAACTAAAAAATAAATTCCGACACCTCAGGCAAAGGCTACACACCACAAGATTTAATTACGTGATTAATTCACTACAAAACGAAATAGAATTTAAAATAAAATCACTTGCCAGCAGTGAGTGGAATAATAAAGTAGAAAAACTTAATACCAAAGATAACACTCTCTGGCAATTCGCGAACCGTATAAAAACCACCCACACACCCCTGCCTTGCTTCAACACACCAAACGGGCCGGCCCTATCGGATGCGGAGAAGGCAGAGGCGCTAGGGACTAACTACGAAAGTCAACATCGCTTGACCACTGGGTACCGCGACCCTGACATAGACACAATAGTGCTAAATTCGAATAGCCAACTAAATCACATGCACGGACCCCCCGCCCCCCTGCCAGTTTACGCACGCGAAGTTAGAAACATCATCAGACGCACTAAGGCCCGTAAGGCCCCAGGTCATGATGACATACAAAACATTTTATTAAAACACTTACCATCAAAGGCTATCGATTACTTAGCTAACATATACACTGCTTGTTTTAGATTAACTTACTTCCCCATGACCTGGAAAATAGCAATCATATTCCCAATCCACAAGCCGGGCAAAGACCCGACTTTACCGGCCAACTACAGGCCTATCAGTCTTTTATGTACTATGAGTAAAATTCTGGAAAATCTAATCCACAACAGAATATACTCATATATCGAAGATAGCCTACCTGACGAACAATTTGGGTTCCGAAGGTCACACGCTACAACACACCAACTGGCTAGGGTGGTCGAGCACGTCCAACTCTCGGCTAACAGAAGTCACAAGACTGGTATGGTACTACTAGACCTAGAAAAGGCCTTCGATACCGTATGGCACGAGGGCCTAATCCATAAATTAGTCCTGGCAGATATTCCTTATGAATACTGTCAGCTAATAAAATCATTCTTAACTGGTAGAGTCATTAAAGTTAAAGTTAAAAATGTAATCTCACCCCCCCACCCCGTGGTGGCGGGCGTGCCCCAGGGATCTATATTATCCCCGAAATTATTTGCTATTTATATTAATGACATACCAAAACCCCCCGGCACTGTCCTGGCCCTCTATGCCGACGACACTGCCTACCTAGCTTCGGGGTCAAAACATAACCGTATAACTAACCAATTAAATAAAGCCCTCCACTCTGCCACTATTTATTTCAAAAAGTGGAAACTTAAAATTAACGAAAATAAGACCGAAGCTATACTTTTTACTAAGAGCATCAGGAACCCCAATAGTATCCCAAACATCAACATTAACGGACAGACAATAGAGTGGAAGCGCCAGGTCAAGTACCTGGGACTAACACTCGATCACACACTTTCGTGGATCCATCATGTAAACATGACAAGGTCAAAAGCACTCGCCGGTATGGGTGCTTTAAGACCTCTTTTCAGTAGAAATTCCGGTCTCTCTATTCATAATAAACGTATACTATACCAGTCATACATTCGCCCTATCATAACATACGCGTGTCCGGTATGGAACAACGCCGATAATTCACAAATAAATAGATTACAAACAATACAAAACAAAGCAATACGCATCATATACCGGACGCACCCGCGAACAAATCTAAAACGTTTACATAAGCAACACGGCATTCCGCCACTCAACAAATATATACATAAAGCGTCCGCTGTCTTCTACAGAGCGCTATTACACATCAGTAAAGGGAAAGGCAACCCAGCACTCCGGGAAACGTGCAAAAAACGACACCTCGCAGAGTACTGCCTATCCCTTGCGCGTTACAAACACCCGCTCCCACATCACAAATTTATTACTCTATCAGAACATTAACCCGACACTCACCGGGTACACGAGTTCATCGTTAAAACTAGAATAAACATAGTCTATGTACAACCAACGTGTAGTTGGTTTATCTATAAGCAATTTAACAATAAAAATTACTATAAGTTTATTAAGAACATATAAGTTTGTATAATTGGTAGGCAGGGATGTTTTATTTTCATCTGTAAATATCATTTTCCCCACCATCCCCGCACCTAACCCCCACCCCTCCCCCGTACCCCTCCATATGTCTTTAGACATCCTCCCCTGCCTCCTACCAATTACCTTATCATCTATTGCTATTAATAGCAATTCCCTTCATCTTCATCTGTACATATCATTTTCATCTCTTTTCTAGTCATAGGTTAAGCTCAACGCTCCAAGCTAGGTTTTCCTATGTTTTCCTAGCACATAAATAAATAACTTTATATAGCTTCCTCTTTATAACCGCGAAATAACTTTATATAATTTAACTTGCAATAAATAGGGTCGTAGGATTAAGTATTCTTATACCTAAATAATAAGTCAAATTGTCATTAGTTAAGCTATTCTTAAGTAATGATTTGTACATACTAATTATCTAAATAAAGAAATTTGAAATTTGAAAATTTTTTTTTTTTTTTTTCTTTTCAATTCAATTTCATTTTTGTCTAGTGATACTGTTGAAATTTAACAAGCAAATTTTTATAGCAAGTATATTAACTTCGATATTACCATTAAAATTCTTCTAAAAGTATATACTGATTTTTTATACTGTGACATAAATGAGAGCGTTGTTTCTTCGTTTCTAGACTACGGTCCACTTTATCTATTGAATTATTCCTCTCTTAAGATCTTATACAGTTCGCAAAATGTATTTGCGTTGCATAACCATTGTTCCAAGTGATTTACTTTTATAAAATACGGCACAGATTGGTTGTAAGAGTTAAGATAATTTTTAAACAGCTGTCACCTTATGTAATAAATGTAAGCTGTTAATTAAGATAATGTATGAATAATCATCACTTTAGAATAAATAACCTGGCTGATTGTTTTTTTACCTTATTGTGATCGTAATTGTGTAGATACGTAAGTATGTAGGTACCTACCATTACCAACTCTAAAATATCCAAATAAACGTTTTGTTTGAACATTACATGGAATTCTAGTAGAAATCTAAAAACAATGAACAGCATTTTTTTGTATGACCCACTAACACACGACAGTATTACGAACTACATACAAGTAATGAAAATACAGGGTTAATTTAAATTAGCGCATCACCTCTTGCAGGCAGCTTCTCTACATCAATCTCAATAACATTTGTTCTACGACTTTTTACAAATCTTGATAAATAACCCAAAAAGTACACACAAATGTGTTTTCAAACGTAACTTCACGCCTGTGATTCGCGAAGGGGTAGGCAGAGGTAAATGTATGCAATCAAGCATACATGCAAACACGACGACGAGCCTGTTGACATCTCCGGGCACATTCCCAAACTTCGAGATACTGGGAAATTTCCAGAAAATGGTAAAATCCCAATAGAACCAGAGATAAAGGACTTTACACCATTATCTCTGATAAACCCCTACCCGGGAATCGAACCCAGGACCTCAGCGTAGTAGTAGTGGCCTGCTACCACTAGGCTACCGAGGCAGTTAGTAATATGTTTTCAAAAGTTGCAAAGAGCATCGCTGCGTCACCCCGGTTCCCCGATGCTCATGGCGATATTTTGCCCGAGCAAAGGTGCGTGGTATAGGTTAAATGCCAGTTCAGAGGCAGTAAAAAATGTTGTATAGGAAAAGTCGTATAAAAATGTTTTTGGGATTGATGTTGAGGGGCTGCCTGCAAGAGGTGATGCGCTAATTTAAATTAACCCTGTATTATGTATGAAGCTACACGATAAATACTCTTACGGGTTGTACGTATAAAGAGAGCGCAGAGCGACTATTCTAACTTACTCCTCTGGCTCGGTAAACTGAAGTGGTCCTTGGCCTCCTTATCGAGAACCGCTTATCTAAAATCAATAAAATATAGTATTTATCACCATTGCATAATGAGATCAAGAAGTCAGTCCCCAGACATCATCAGACCAGTGCTCAACAATAAATATTGCACATCGAGCTTAGGAAGGAAACTTCGACATATTTGGGGTCTGTAGAGCGTTATCTCTTTCGCACAGTACCTATTTGACAGTTGTCAACCATTTTGATCAAGTTTTAGCCAATAACGAACTGTCAGTGCTTACGTAGACAGTGTGCAGCAGAGATAACGCTCTACGAAGTTGAAACGAGGGGAACGTCTCTTTCGTAGGCTTAATGTGTAATATTAATTGTTGAGTACTGTACCTACAAGCGCGCATGGCCCGGCGGCTGGTGTAGATCGTAAGCGATCTACTCGGTTAAGCACTACGGGCGCGGTCCGGTAGTGTGATGGGTGACCGCTAGTGGCAAATTAAATGCGCGTTTCCGTGCTTCGGAGGGCACGTTAAGCCGTCGGTCCCGGTTGCTATCGATAGATAGCAGTCGTTAAACTTTGTCGGAGGCCTTATGGGCGGTTTGAAAACATCCGACAGCGGGTTGGCCACTAATCTGCATTGGAGCAGCGTGGTGGAGTAAGCTCTAGGCCTCCCCCCAAAAAGGGGAGAGACTCGTGCCCAGCAGTGGGACGTATAATGGGTTGCTATTATTATTATTATACTGTACCTACATCTCATAAAAGTTGTGAACTTCACACGCGTAAAACCCCAGCAAAGTCACCTAACCTACACATAAATTCGAGCCTCTATTTAATCGAATTAATTTGGATTTAGTCCTTTTTAGTGAAACACGTACGTAATTACAACACGTATTATCTTCAAGATACCACAAAGTTGAGCATAACTCGTATTCTCTTAAGGATAACCGATGCGGTAGCACGCCGTCATTAAGTGGCAAAACTGTGTCTAATGTAATTCTAAGTTACGCGTAATACAAAAGTTATAGGGCTGAATTAGGGTTGCTGTTTTACACTAGTTCTCAACACATGTATGTTTTATTAACAAAAATATATGCTTGTGTTTGTGAATCCACTGGTGGTAGAGCTCTTGTGACGGAGCTCGCGGGCGTAGGTACCACCGCATTACCTAATATACTTGCCGCTAAATGGTTGTGTTCAGCTTTATCGTGTTCCGATCAGGTGGTAATGTACGGCCCTGTAATTTCCGGCACAGAGGCATAACATCTAATGCCTCAGGAGTGGCAACGCATCTGCATTTTGACCTCTGATCATTGTGTAAGTGTCTATAGGCTGCAGTCATCACTTAACATCAATGTGAACTGCATGCTTGTTTGCCACTTTTATTAAATAAAAAAAAATACAAATCATTGAGTTTTAGTGCATGTTATGTATATAAGTCTGTTTTACTACATGAAAGAAATAAACCATGTGTTGCTGAAAAGAAGAAACGACAGTGAAAGTTTATTCTTTCACTTTAAAAACATAAAATAATATAATAATAAAATTTTCATTGATTATGCAATTGTCAATCAACTCGTATTTGAATCTGTCTCTGACATTCTGAATTCGTTTCTTCTTTAAAATCAGACAATTAAAAAGTTAAAAACTATAACCAAACTTCGTTGTAAATAAACACGCAGAGTGCGAAGAAAGAAATAGTATTTCTTTACATGTATATGTAGTGTATGTGCATAGTGTTCAGCACTATTGTGTTCCGGTTAGATAGTAATATATGGCTCTGAAATAATTTTTACAAAGACATAACATCTTAAGTCTCGAGGGTGGCAACGCATGTGCATTTTGAATTCTGGTTTTTGTGGAGATTTCTATAGGCTGTAATCAACACTTAATATCAATGTGAGATGCACACTTGTTTGCTATCTTCCTAACATAAAAAAAACGTAAGATATATTCACAAACCAAGGATCTCAGGCCCACCAGTACCTACTGCCGTTAGGCGGGAACAAGGACAGGGTGCAGGGCTAACCATAGCTGGGAACAACGAAACCCACGCCAAACGCCGCTCCCTAGCTGGGTTCCTCTTCGCTGTACTAGTAGTACGGTGGTCTTCGCGACCACCGGTTACTGAAACCCTGCCACGAGAAGGCGGAATTCCTAAGGGAGACATACATAGATATGGCTCTTATTAAATTTTGTGCACTCGAAATGTGGATCAACATTAAAATTTAGTAATTGAACGTGATTGACAAGTCACCTCAAAATTATTTGTTTCCCGTCATCGACGACACAACGCCGCACGCGATCTTAAGCGATCTACTCGGTTAAGCACTACGGGCGCGGTCGGGTGTGTGATGAGTGTCCGCTAGTGGCAAATTAAAATGCGGGTTTCCGTGCTTCGGAGGGCACGTTGGTTCCGGTTGCTATCGATAGATACCAGTCGTTAAATCTTGTTGGCCTTATGGGCGGTTTGAAAACATCCGTCAGCGGGTTGGCCACTTACCCGTATCTCCATCAACCCGCATTGGAGCAGCGTGGTGGATTGAGATCCAGGACTCCCTCCCAAAAAAAGGGTAGAGACTTGTCCCAGCTGTGGAACGTATCAAGGTTTTTCATTACTATATTTTATTATTGTTATTGTAATGGCAGCCCTAGAATACGCATCGCGTTATCAAGAGAGACGTGTCACCGCAGATGACTCGACAGTTACATAAGCAAAACACAGCACCGCACTCACGGGTGGAAACATATTCTCCAAGCGCTCGATAATGCTTGGAAATTGTAAAGGAAAACATAAGCATTTTTCAGATGATGACAGTTACTTGAAAATAAAAGCAAATATGGAATAGAGCAAGTATTTTTAATCTATACCTACTCATAATAAATCTGTAGAAGTGTAAATTCTGTACATTAAAACTATTGAAAATATAAATACCAGGGGATGTTATTAGATCGATACCTAACACAAATATGTGATTAGATTTTTTTTTGTCTGTCTGTCTGTCTGTCTGTCTGTTTGTTCAAGCATCACATAAAAACTACCGGTCCGATTACAATGAAACTTGGTATGATTATACTTTAAAAATATCTGTTTGTCTGTGTGTTTGTGCACGCTAAAATAAGAAACAACTTATTCGATTTGCGTTTTTCACTAATATATTGTGATAAGTTTCACTTAAGATTAAGTGTTTGTTTCATGTGAATCGGTTCAGAAATAAAAAAAGTTATGTCAATTTAAATAATCGTATCGAATATTTTTAAGCTATTCTGTATTTTAGTTCTATCTTTTAGGGAGTTTCGTAACTAATAGGTAAAAACGGACCCTACGGATAACTAATCCTCCGCTGTCTGTCTGTCTGTCCGTCCGTCCGTCTGTCTGTCACCAGGCTGTATCTCATAAATAGTGATAGCTAGAAAGCTAACATTTTCACAAATTATGTATTTCTGTTACCGCTATAATGTAGACGCTTAAAATGTTCACAGAATTTTTAGGTCTTATGTTGTATTGTAGCTTCCATAATAAATCTATATACATACAAATAAATAAAATTGGAGTGTCTGTTTGTAATATTAAAATAACCGCTTTTTACTAAACGCATATGTATGTATACACGGTACATATACCAAAACAACATTTTTTACTATTTTTGTCTGTCTGTCTGTCTGTCTGTTTGGCGGGGCTAATCTTGGGAACGGCGTGACTGATTTTGACGGGACTTTCACTGTCAGAGAGCTGATGTGATAAGGAGTAACTTTATTTCCATACATCCATACATACAGACATACCTACATACAAATAGGTAGAATTGGAGTGTATCCGACTTTGACGGTACTTCCATGGGTAGGTAGCTGATCTAACAAGGAGTAACTTAGGCTACTTTTATCTCCATAAATCCATACATACATACCTACATACAAATAAGAAGAATTGGAGTGTCTTCGACTTTGACGGGACTTTCACTGGCAGATAGCTAATGTGATAAGGAGTAACTTAGGCTACTTTTATCTCCATACAACCATACCTACATACAAATAAGTAGAATTGGAGTGTATCCGACTTTGACGGGTCTTTCACTGGCAGATAGCTGATGTGATAAGGAGTAACTTAGGCTACTTTTATCTCCATACAACCATATATACATACATACCTACATACAAATAAACAGAATTTGAGTGTCTCCGATTTTGACGGGACTTTCATTGGCAGATAGCTGATGTCATAAGGAGTAACTTACGCTATTTTTATACTACCTGCGCCCACGACTTCATCCGGGTACTGGACAATCATATTTTTTCTCACGTAGACGAAGTCGCGGGCACAGCTAGTAGTGTAATAAGTTTTAGACTAGTGGCGATGTTTGATTTCAAGAACGTAGGCACCAAGTTGTTGAAATAAAGAGCCTACGAGCTCTGCCAATAAAGACCCACCACCAGGGAACAGAATATTTTGTACAGTCTTACATAACAAAAGCATATTATATTTTATACTGGCTGTCCCCGCGACTTCGTCCGCGTGAGAATTTATGATTTTTCAGTATCTACCCGGACGAAGGCGTGGGCGAAGCTAGTAAAAAAGATTTTTACGAGACTTTCACTGTCAGATAGCTGATGTAATAAGGAGTAACTAGGCTACTTTTATACAAGCTGCGCCCACGGCTTCGTCCGGGTAGATACTGAACAATCATAAATTCTCACGCGGGCGAAGTCGCGCTAGTATATCAATATATGTACTTAAATATTGAGTACCCATTCACGAGGTTCATCACAATTTCAATATTTTTCGGGTTACATTAAAATAATAAATGAGCCTTAAATATATATATAATTCTCAAGAATATACACTGCGTATTCGAAGACTGTAAGGAGCCCCGACATAAATTCCCAAACAAACTGAAGCCAGCTGTTCCTCCATTTTGAGGAAATAAATACGGATTACATGTCAAGTAACGTACACTGAGCCGCTGAATTATTGAATGTGCGTACGCCGAAATAATATGTTAGTACCGAGTTGACGTGCTTATAATTATGCCAAAGCTTGCTTTATCATGTAATGCTAGCTGTTTATCGCCACTTTATTTGCGTGCTCTTTGGAACAAAAGTGATCTATATGTATATAATAGAATAGAATAGAATAGAATAGAATAGAAAATATTTTTATTTCGAATAGATCTTTACAGATACTTTCAAAACGTCAATAAATCATAAACTACCTAGAGCGAATAACCATTACATATAGTAAAGAAAAATCATATATCAATAGTAAATTAAAAATTAAAATTTAAACTATTTGGTTAAAACATAATAATCATAAAATTTTTCAATTCCTTCAATAATAATAAATGAAGAAAAAGAAAAACTTATTCGTCAAGATCAATGTTATTCACTTAGCAGAGTTCCAAGTGCAGTCACTACTGAGAAGAACTCCGCTACCCAACAAACTCAGTAAGAGCTCTTTTAAATGAAAGCTTAAATCTAGTACAGATTATCGTGAAAAATCAAATAATGTCAACGTCCATAGCATAGATGCAAATAAACTGCTATCTACTAAATGTGATGTAGCCCCTGCAAACCAGAACAGACCAGTCCCCACCAACAGCACCCGTTCACGAGTATGACGCATGTGACAGCCATTGCCCTCCTCGACCATTTTAGAGGGAAGTGAGCAACCCGCCACACGACGCCGCCAAAGGCAAAGACATTTAAGCGTGCATATAATATATTTCAGCTATTGGTTTCACCATTTTGTTTTGGAGATAAAATTTACCCGCAAATACCTATACACTTTCACTTTCTTAAATATTACAGAAGAATAGGTTACATCTAATCATTGTGCGATTTGAAGCACTCGTAAATAATTAAACAACAGTTCCCGTTGATAGAATAGTTATTACGCATCTACTAAGCATGGTATGCCCTGTGGGGAGACTACTAGAAGGTTTTTTTTAATGTTTCTTATTTTAAGATATTAAAATAAATAATCATATATCACATTCTAAAACCTTTACATAGATTACCTTATAAACATTGAAACATTTCACTTTCAGGAATACACGCAATATATCCAAAGACTAAGGAGCAATGACATAAATTCCCAAACAAACTGAAGCCAGCTGTTCCTCTGTCTTGAGGAAATAAGTACGGATTAGATGCCAAATAAAGCGCCAAGCACAATGAGCCGCTGAAATATTGAGCATGTGCACGCCGCTTTATGTTGATATCTTGCTTACGCCTAAGCCTACGTTATTATATACTATTAGTTCTGTCCCGCTACTTCTTCAGTGTGCTACTTATATCTTACTTATGTCTTTTTCATAATTCCAAGTAATAACTAACATCAATACCAGTCAGTCATCAGTTTACTGGTGGTAGAGCTCCAGTGACGAAGCTCGCGGGCGTGGGTACCACCGCATTACCTAATTTACTTGCCGCTAAATGTAGTGGTCTTAACATCAATGTGAACTGCACGCAGGCGTGCCAATGCATCTATACTTTAACCATCAGTTTTTGTGTTTAAATTGCATAAGTTGATTATTTTATAATCTAAAACTTTAAATAAAATCATAAATATTAAACGTAAACTCTTAAGAGTGCAGGCAGCGTATTCAAAGACTGTAAGGAGCCCCGACATAAATTCCCAAACAAACTGAAGCCAGCTGTTCCGCTGTTTTGGGGAAATAAATACGGATTAGATGCCAAGTAAGGCGTCGTACACACTGAGCCGCTGAATTATTGAGCACAACGCTTTATGTTGGTACCGAGTGCTATGCTTATGCCTAAGCCTACGTTACATTATGGTGGGAAGAAAACGGTAAGATAATCAAAATTATAGTAATTATACACTATAATTAACACTACGTAAGTTTCAAAATCGATTTAGTTTTCCTCAGCTGTTGAATTTTATATGCAAAATCGGGAAATAGTAGATATTTTGATGTTTTAATTTCTAGTAAGTATGTATGTTTGCATCTTCACGCCAGGTCCCTAACGGGGTAGGCAGAGAGTGTAGAGCGCCAGATATCCCGGTCCTGACAAACCTCTCGTGCCTCGTCTCCCTTCATCATTCTCTTCATACACCCCGATTCCTAAGTGATGAATAGACACCCACACAAAGACCAAGGTCAAATGCAGATGCGTTACCATTCCTGAGGCCTAAGGCACAATGTACTATTTACTGTGCCTAAGGTGTTATGCCTCTGTGCCGGAAATTACAGGGCTGTACATTACCACCCGACCGGAACACGATAGTGCTGAACACTACCATTTAGCGGCAATTTATTTTCGATTTAGCGGCATTTAGGTAATGCGGTGGTGCGTAGCGCGAGCTCCGTCACTGGAGTTCTACTATTGCCGTAACGTTTGAATTTCTAACAACAACCATTTAGTTGGTAGAGGGGGGTAACACTTGATAGATTCAAGTGAACGAAAATGGACACTTTTATATATCGAAACATGATATTAGCACATCCCTAACATTTTTGAAAGACCTATCCAACGATATCCCACACTATATAGAAAACTAAAAAAATAAAAATTATTTGCGCGTTAAATGTAGAGGAGGTACCCTAAATAAAAAAAAATATATTCTACCACTTTATCGGCTGATTAGTGTATATACTTGTTTTGATTTTATGATTATGTTTGAGTTTATGATTATGTTTGAGTTTATGATTATGGTGTATACTTGTGCCAAATTTCAAGTCTCTATTAGCAATAGTTTTTGCGTTACATAGCGGATGGACAGACAGATAGACGGACATGGCGAAACTATAAGGGTTCCTTGTTTACTACGGAACCCTAAAAACGATAAAAGCTTGACGAGATGTATTAAGATAATCATATCGCAAACACAAACGTTGTGTATGCTCAAATATATAAGTTAAACTTGAAACTAGAGCAACTGCAACCCGCTCCATTCAGACTGGTAATTGATCAAATCAACAGCGTATAAAGCGCACTGTTATTGAATAGAATAGCACGACGGCAAATCCATTTGCATTTGGAGATGCAAATAATTAAGGATTCATGATTATACAACTATTTTTAGATTGATACGAGCCTCTTGTTTACATCGATTGAGATCGAGGGATTGGATATTTTTCAATTGGGAAGGTTTACATTAACGCTCAGGAAATTTGGAAATGTTTATGATGAATTCAAAAAAGCTCATTCACTATTTCATGGAACTCAAACGACAAAGTTATTTGAGACTGGACGCATATGGGAATAGCAGTATACCAGATGTAATATATGTATATTAGTATTCCCATAAGAACGGTCCTGGAGCTATTGTTTCGTTATGAAGAACGCAAATACATATATAGTACGCATTGATGTTAAGTGACGACTACAACCATTTTTTATGTTATGGAAGTGGCAAACAAGCATGCAGTTCACATTGACGTTAAGTGACGACTGAAGCCTATAGACACCCACACAAAAACAAAGGTCAAAATGAAGATGCGTTACCACTCCTGAGTCCTAAGATGTTATGCCTCTGTGCCGGAAATTACAGGGCCGTACATTACCACCTGACCGGTACACGATACTGCTGACACTATCGTGTACCGGTCAGGTGGTAATGTACGGCCCTGTAATTGGTGGTAATGTGCGGCAAAGCGGCAATTACGAGTATATTAGGTAATGCGGTGGTGCATACGCCCGCGAGTTCCGTCACTGAAGCTCGACCACCAGTAAAAACCTATAGACGTATACACATTATATTAACGTAAAGATTTCTAAGTTAAACAAACTTTAGCGGCATAACCTTGATTATGGCGTCTCAAAATACAAGGTAATCACTTTGCATAAAATCTTTAGAATAATTTTAACAGTTAATATCAAACAGTATCAAATCTTAAGACGCTCTTGAACGATAAAAGTAATTATACAGAATTTTAGTATTCAGCGCTGAAAGTCAATTTAAACGTTGATCCTCTGGACACCTTGGAATGCATATTAAATCAGATCGTCTTGCTAGTGATTATCATAGAGATGCTAGAAGAGCATGAGATCATTTTAAACGTATATCTCGCACTTATCAACTATTCACATTCTAATTTACACTCCCAATTGAGTGATTAATCAAAACGGTTGTTTGTTGGTTGCCTTCCGCATGTTGCGTGTTTCTGTTCTCGAGACTACTCACGTCACTGTTAACGTGATGTGCTTTTGAAAGAATAATGAAAATAATGCAATCTTTCATTGGAAGTTATTATAATAATGTCTTCTAGATCGAATATCGGTTTGGGCGATCAATCTCAACGGAGGTTAGCCAACTGCGCAGAAGATATAATTGTGCACAAGTGTATGCGCAAATACAGGTACTCCCTATTGCCTCACTCTCATAGCCCGATTGAACCACAATCTGATAGGACCGGAGATAGATTGGGTGCAAGGCGGCTTTACGTTCTTTCCGCGGCACGGGTACCGGACTCCGGGCTACTACTGAGAAAAAAATACAAAAACAGCTTTTCCCGACTTGGAGATTGAACCTGAGAAGTCAGGCTTCAGCTTCGCTATTGCAACCATTAGAGCAACGAGACAGTCAATAAAAGGTACTGTACTAATGGGCAATTACTTCAAGCGAGATTTACAAAATATGGTATATATGGTATAAAGTCGTTATTCTATAATAGAGGAGACAATATTCCCGAAATTGGGTAATACTGGGTAATGGAAAAATATCGAGTACATTCCAAAGTCCGATGCTGGCTACCGAAAAATAAATAAACATCAAATAATACAATAATTCAAATAATAGAATAGCAACAAGTAAAACGGAACATTATTATTATTGAAACAGAATTGTTTACTAGCTACGTTTATAAACGACATGAGAATGACATGCCCTCCATTGATTGTCTTGATGGCCGATAGACATGTGTCGATACATGTTCTGTTCTTGTTTCGATTGTAAGATATTTTGAGAAAATAGTTTAATAGTTTATTTACGTAAAAAGATACACACATTTTACACAAGTGATTACAACAAGACATTGTACAAATGGAATTGTTAATTACCTGTTACCCAAAGCAAGATTAAACTTGTGTTATGGGTACATTGTTTTTTTTACGGTTTAGTGTAGGTGTATCTAGTGTAGGACAATTTAACACTATAGGCACTTATATCAAATAAACAGATTTAGAGATAGATCGAATATGCGTAAGTATTTCGTTCCATTGTAACAATATGTTAAGTATGTATATTGACAAAAACTTGGAGTAGAGTAGTACGCAGGCAAAAAATTGTAAGTCTCAAAAGTAGCGACGCATCTGCATTAAGATTTGTTTTATGTGCAGATGCATGTTCTGTTGATGTTTCGATTGTAGGAGGGGATGTTTTGGAATATTAAACACGTACGTTTGACACTCAACTTTCATGGTCGCCTCAAATTAGTGCAGTCAGCAGGAAGGTGTTTGCTGCTATCAGTTCTCTGAGACGGTTACGAAATTTTCTCCCAATCCCCACTAAAATTGCTCTTGCACATTCGTTGCTCTTCCCGATCCTTGATTACGCTGACATATGCTATCTCGATTTATCTCAAGAGCAACTTAACAAACTTGAGCGTCTCCAAAATGTATTTATTCGATTCATATTTGGCCTCCGTAAATATGATCATATCTCGCAGTTTCGTTCAAAGCTCAAGTGGCTCCCAATTCGTTTTGGACGGAATACTCATATTCTTTCTCTTCTTTACTGCGTGCTTTTCAACCCAAATACTCTCAACTACCTAAAAGACCGATTTAGCTACTTATATTCCTCACACCCCCTCACTCTACGATCCTCCACTAATCTGCGACTAAATACTCCCTCGCATTCCACCTCCTTCTATTCCAACTCCTTTACTATTGAAGCCGTTCGGTTATGGAATTCCTTACCCATAGGTGTTCGTCAGTCTGATACTATTGATAATTTTAAATTGTCGATAAAACAGTTCTATTTATCCCTTCGATCAATTAAGTGTGACTTTTTGTCCGTTCAATTTGTTGTTATCTCTCTTTTTTGCTTTACATAGTTGACATACATGTTATAGAATTAAATGTTAGTTTAGTTAATGTCTTATTTAGTACACTCCACTCTGATATATTTCTTTTCATCTGTTCTTAGTAGTGGTGCCTGGAAGAAATCGCTGCTGAGCGATGAGGCCGCCATTTGTACTGTACTTTCTTTTGTGTCTTTGTATTGTCTATGTATTCATATGGTATACAATAAATAATATTGTATTGTATTGTACGTACTTACGTAGGTCAACATGATATTATTTTACATTGTTATGCTGATGACAACACGGGAGATGCACACTATACTAGCCGCGCAAATGTTTCTCAGGCGCTTATCGTGGAGAGTTGAATTAGACTTGTGTCTGAAGTCGAGAACTCTCTGGAGCGAGTCTCTGATTGGGAAAGACTAAATCTAGTCCAGTTCAACCCCACAAAGACACATTAGCAAAAGTGTCGGTATCCTGGGTGTTGACATATCGAATGAAGTTTCGGGGTCACATTGAGGGTAAAACCAAGCTGGCATCCAAGAAGCTTGGGGTGCTAAACAAGGCAAGGCAGTATTTCACATCGGGGCAACTTCTACAGCTCTATAAAGCTCAAGTGAGGTTCCATTTGAAATACTGCTCTCATCTTTGGGCGGGAGCCCATAAATACCAGCTCGATCCTTGACTCCATTCAAAAACGTGCCATTCAAATCGTCAACGACCCAGGAATCACAAATAGACTCGAAGATCTGAGTCTGCGCAGAGACATCGGTTGTCTGTGCATCTTCTACCACCTTTACAATGGTGAATGCTCTGATGAAGTTTTCGATCTGGTGCCACCGTCTCCATTCCTTCATCGTACCACCTACCGAAGAGAGAAGTTCCACCCGCACAGATTGGACACTTGGCAGTGCTCAACAGTCCGATTCGCGCGTTCATTCCTGCCCAGAACGTGCAAATTGTGTACCGAACTCCCCTGGTGTTGCAAATTTTCATTGGCGACGGTAACCACTTTAGATCAGGTGGCCCGTCTGCTTGTCTGTCAAACATTTGACATAAAAAAAAATGATTGCCATTATTTATAAGATGCCCCTTATAACTCACAAAAATACACTCCATATTTATATACAACAGGAATAGCAGAAGCTAAAACGGAACACATTGCAACAGAGAAGCGACGTTTGTACACGACACGAGAATGACATGCCCTCTATTGACTAGCTGTCTTGATGGCCGACGGACATGTGTCGATACATCTTCTGTTGTTGTTTCGATTGTAGGGAGATTTTGGGTTAGATCTATACTTATGATACATCTTTTTTATTTTACAGCAACAATAGGATAAAATAGAATAACATTATTGACGGTCACCTTCCTTGTTACGGTTTGAAGGAATCCCCGTGTTACCGTTATTATTACCTACTGGTGGCAGAGCTCCAGTGACGGAGCTCGTGGGCGTAGGCACTACCGCATTACCTAATATACTTGCCGCTAAATGGTAGTGTTCAGCACTATTAGTGTTCCGGTCAGATGGTAATGTACGGCCTTGTATTTCCGGCACAGAGGCATAACGCTTTAGGCCTCACGAGTGGTAGAGCATCTGCATTTTGACCTTGGTCTTTGTGTGGGTTTCTATAGGCTACAGTCGACACTTAACATCAATGTGAACTACATGCTTATTTGCCACTTCCAGAATATAAAAAAATATTATGTTACATCTAAATGATAGCGTTCTGTAGTGGCAGAGCTCCAATGTCGGCACTACGGCATTACCTAGTCCACTTACTGATAATTGATAGTAGGTTACCGAATAATGCCACTGAAAATATATAACGAATAACTACAAAGAAATATGTTGATAATAGTAGCGCTATTATATTTAAGTTAGAATTTCTGGAAAAGAGGCAAAAGAGCATATTTCTTTGTCGTTATTCGTCATACATTTTCAGTGGCATGGTCAATGTTCATCCTGTTGATTGATTCTATGTATAGATATCATGTGCATACCAATGGTATAAAATTTTAGTTTAAATGTTTTTAATAAGTAAATGTAATGTACAAAATTCTCGTGCCACAGTATTTGTAACCAAACTCCTCCGAAAGGACTTGATCGATTTTTATTAGTTTTCTTTTTTGTGTATATTCAGTACTTAAACAATTTTTATACCAGCGAAACAATACGAAGATTAGAATCAATCAGCATGCATCGTTCCCACACATTTAGGAAAACAATATTGTCAAAATTCAGAACATATCAAATATTCTACATCTTTGTTCAACTTCGTCGTCTTGCATAGAATTACACAAGAAATTGTTGACCGTACCAAAGTTCCGGGTAAGCCGCGTAAGCCATCACTAATAACCGATTTAGTTCTGAACCACTTGAATTTCAATTCACCTAACGTAACGTAGATCTAAATTGATCTATACTAAGACGGTGCCGAGTCTCCGTTGTTCCTTGTTCGGATTAATATGTTTAATAGGATTTTAAATCAAATAGATGTTATCTTGAAGAATCGTTTAATAACGTTAAAGTTTTTTTTATAAATTTGTATAATAAATTACAGATAATACAAATATAATAAATTACAGATAAATTACAAAGCATAATAGTTTAGAAGATAAAGGGGAGAATGGTGTGTCGTGCCTATTACATAAAACGCCATCTAGTGGAACACTGCGTAAATACAAAATACTTGTCTAGAACGGAACATGGCGTATGATTGAGTTGCATCGCACATACGAAGTTTTCGCAAGAGTTTCCCTATAAACTACCCGCCTTATTCATAAACGTACATTAGATACGTTTTAGCTATAGATTGCTTTGTCTTTGTCAGTGGCATTATCAAATGTGCAGGATAGAAAAAGACAAAGGAGAGATTAGCAACACTTTAGCTAAAATACGTTTAGGAATAAGGGGGCACATGTGTAACGATAATCATTGGGCCGCGGTCCGCCAGGCAGAGGATCTTCTTCTTTTCGTCGGAGGATCATTTTCACTCGTTCCTTTACAGGTCCATTTTCTTATATGACTTCAAAATATTTCTGTACTGGGAATAAGCTGTTTGATATTATTATATCATCATGATTTGATTGTTTTCTTTTAATTTATTCCTCAATAATGCTTACCATGAATAAAGTTATTTTAAGTAAGTTACACAAATTAATCAAGTTACTGATCAATTTTAAATAATTAGGTATAGCTATTTCAAAATATTACAATATATATTTTTTACTTGTGGTCAAGTTACTCCAGTGCAGAACATAGGTGCCACCGCACTACCTAATCCACTTGCCGCTAAATGGTAGTGTTCATCGCTATTGTGTTCCGGTCAGGTGGTAATGTATGGCCTTTTAGACCGCAGGAGTGGCAACGCAAGTACACTGGAATCTCTGGTTTTTATTAAGATGTTTATAGGTTACAGTTACGTAGTTTTATTACATATTTTCTGCTACAGTATCACTTACCATCAATATGAATTCATCATGGGCTGATTTGCCAATTCATGATATTAAAAAATATAACCACATTTAAATGCTCACTACTATACTAATGAAATGCCGACCAACATATTCACAGATACTATGATATTAATTAAAGCCACCCGCATGTCAGATTCTCAAGTTCATATTTACTTCTCTTTGTACACACTTGCATGTACTCTTCTGTTTAATTATTTACGTTCCGTACGATTACAAACAAATGTTAATTACTTATCTCTAATTAAACATCCTAAGGACAAATAATGTAGGGTAAGTAAAGTTGAGAACAAGAGGCACTTAAGTTCTTTTTATCTGTCAGTTATTTGAGTTAATCATTTTACACTTCTATAGCGGTTCCAGTAGTTATAACAAAATACATGTTTATTTTGCCGTATTTTAAGAGGAAAAATGAAACACTTGTAAGTTCACTCGTGTGTCTATCCGTTTGTCCGTCTGCCACAATCGATTTTCTCCGAAAGTACTGCGCCGACAGCGTCGAAATTTTTTAAACACATAATTTGTAATTCAGTTATTTAAACAAGTATGTATAATTGTATTACGTAAATAAATGAAATCAAAAATAGGGAGAAATCAGATTTTCTTTAAATTCCCTATCAAGGAATCAGTGTAATATCAGTCTCAATCAATGTCCTCCATGTATAAGACACAAACAGACAGTGCCGGATTTACACCACAAGGGAACCGCCACCACACCAAAATAAAATCAATAAAAGCTCACTAGAAACATAATACCTAATACTGAGTTTTATTACAAAATGTCAAACGAAAAACTTGTTTTTTTTTTCTAAGAACGGGAGAAGTTAACATCTCTTTGAGATCAAGCAGCACGAAATATAACACACATATAATGGCGCCTTTCATTCTACCGCACCGCGCTAGACCAATAGCAACAGTGGAAGATGGTTTTACTGGTGGTAGGGCTCCAATGACGGAGCTCGCGGGCGTACTCACCACCGCATTTCCTAATATACTTGCCGCTAAATGGCAGTGTTCAGCACTGTCGTGTTCCGGTCAGGTGGTAATGTATGGCCCTGTAATTTCCGGCACAGAGGCATAACACCTGAAGCCTCAGGAGTGGTAACGTATCTGCATTTTGACCTTGGTCTTTGTGTGGGTGTCTATAGGCTGCAGTGATCACTTAACATCAATGTGAATTGCATGCTTGTTTGCCACTTTTATAACATAAAAAAGGTGATTTGAGGGCCTCCACCACATGCTCTGCTTGTGGGCCGACGAAGTGTATATCCGGCGCCTACAACCAGAGTTTTAAATAGCGCTCTAAAATTATAACGTTATCAACTACTTACATGTGTACCGTTTTAGGAAACATAACTTTTTACAACTAAACGTTATTTGCTCGTCACAATAACGCTATATCAGTTTTTTTTTTATGTAATAAAAGTGGCAAACGAGCATGCAGTTCACATTCATGTTAAGTGAAGACTGCAGCCTATAGACACCCACACAATGACCAGAGATCGAAATGCAGATGCGCTGCCACTCCTGAGGCATTAGGTGTTATGCCTCTGTGCCGGAAATTACAGGGCCATGCTATTTAGAAAATATCGATATAAATATAGTTATATTTACGAGGGATAGGCGTTGGTATAGCGCGCTGGCAGCGTTGCTAGGCAATAACGATATTATACCGTTATTTTATTTCGATATCGATTGATATTTTGTAACGTTATTCTTTTGATAATGCTATTTGTCTCTTTTACAAATATGGAAAAGTTATAACAAACGAAGTAAGTTGAACGTTATTTAACATTATTTTTGATAGTTGTATAACGTTGTGAAGCTCTGAGTCAAATGCCAATGGTGGCTGTAGTGCAGAAAATGTTGTAGTAAAAGCAGAAACACTTTGTCTGTTAGTCCTTTGATGATGCAAACCGAATGCGCGCATCCAGAAAACTCTTTGAACAACAAAACCTTGTGATCCCAACGCAAACAAACTAAATGTGAACAGATTAACAATAAACGCGTTTTAAAGGGTTCATTAAAATCGTCAACTGTTTTAAAGTTGTGAGTAAATAATGGCTGTTTGGTACAGTTGTTTGAGAATTGTGCTTTTGGTGAATCTTTTCCCGCTCGTAATGAAAATAATTAATGAAAATTTTACGTGTCTGTTTATACATAGTCACGTCTTTAATAATGAAATTAATGTTTTAGTTGACTTGATAGGAGTAGACATTATTATAAAGCCTTATTTCCATAATTCGATATGTAGGTGATTATTGATGACTGACATTCAATTTTTTGTATAATAGAAGGTAAGGGAATCTTTTTTCTGAAGTTACTGGAATTCTCGCAGTATATTACACATTGAATGACTTGCACCAATGTACAGCCCCATATCGAGGCATCTGCAGTACTCGTAATGTTCCTAATCATATCATACTATCATACTTCATATTTACTTCATACTAATATTATAAATGCGAAAGTTTGTATGTTTGTTTGTTACTCCTTCACGCAAAAACTGCAGAACCGATTTTCATGAAATTTGATACACATAGAGGGTAACTTGAATTAACACCTAGGATAGTTTTTATCCCGAAAATATGATGCCATGGGATGTCATGGGATGATTTGATGAGTTTCCACAGGTTACGCAAAAAGCGATCTACATGCGAGCGGAGGAGCGGGCAACAGCTAGTATTTTACTATATATATATATATTACTTACTTATAATAATAGTACAACTAACACCAAGAGTCGAACTCCTTCGAAACACTGACTTTGCAACCAGTATACATTTATTTGAATCCAAGCTTTCAAAGACGGATATGATACAATCTAACCATGGAACTGCGAATGAAGCAGCGGGCACCTAATTTATAATACGTAAACCGATACTAGAAATACACAACAGCCAAGACAGACACAAAGTTAGCGTCAGTTACATGAGACAAGTTAGCTGCAATTTGCGGCTTCTGACCGGGCAGTCTCGCTTGACAAAGTACTAGGTGTACTGACAAGCAAGACTGCCTGGCCGACTTGAGCGGCCTCAATGTCCAATTTCACAATACAAGTACATAGAAGCATTATTGACGTCGAACTTTATCTATACAGGTATTAAAACTTGAGGTAAGTTTTCAATTCATGAATACCACAAATCAGAATCTATTGTTAATAGAAGACCAACACTGACTCTATTTTTCTCTCTGTGTGAGTGTCTAGTCGAGTCTACCTATTTTATTGTGTCTTATTCTCACACTTGTTTTGTTTTTCTCTCTATGATTAATTCTTATATTACTTAAATGGAGAACTACGTTTTTTAAGCAATAGATATGACTATATTAGACAATGCGATCCTAGCCAAAATCTAGGTTTTGGAACATCTCAACCAGTAATTATTTACTGAAGACCTGATCAAATTATGGCTATATATTACAGCAAAATGAAGTAGAAGACACTTAGGGCATATGTTAACCAAGACTGGAAATAGTACAAACAAAACAGTAAAGACAGACACAAAGTTAGCGTCAGTTACAGGGGACAAGTTAGCTGCAATTTGCGGCTTCTGACCGGGCAGCTTGTCTCGCTTGACAAAGTACACCTAACTTAAGCGGCCTCAATTGTCCAATTTTACAATGCAACTTCGTACGGCATCATTGTCGTTCAGCTTTATAGGTGGACTAAAATTTGTGGTTATTCATTAACTAATGGATGATATAATTCACTGCTTCTACATTGGCTCTTACTCTTCTAATTATTTCTTTCTGCAGACTGCAAAGGTGTAGGCACAGAGGAATCGCCCAATAAGTTTATTTATCTGGCTTAATTTTTTCTGGTTCAACCAATTTTTTGCGACTTAGATATATCCGCGGAAGGTAAATTGAATGAGTACTAGGCAGGCAAGATTCTGGCAGCATCCTCAGGGATGATTGGCAATGTAATTCGTCTCGACGAAATTGAACATGGCGTGCAGGGTATGCAAAATTCGGCATGGTTGATGTCAACAGCAACAAAATTAGCCTTTAAAGTATATACAGCCCATGACATTAGCGATTCGTATAGGTAAACAGATATATATATATTTGTGATTTTCAAACTTGCAAAAAAACAGAGCTATAAAATTAAAGTTAGTTCTGACACATCAAAAGGCAGTTCGTTATAGCTGGCAAATTCTCAAATATAGCCGGTCGAGATATGAGCATAATAAGTGTGGAGCACGTTTTACATTGCCTGCTTGCGGTACTGCACTCTATTTGCGTCACTTACCAGTGACGTGCGGAGAATTGGATGTCTCGTATTTGGATAACCTTCGATGTTTGGACAATAACTTGGAACTATACTTCATAACTGCCTCGGTAGCCTAGTGGTAGCAGGCCACTACTACTACGCTGAGGTCCTGGGTTCGATTCCCGGGTAGGGGGTTATCAGAGATACTGGTGAAAAAGCCTTTATCTCTGGTTCTATTGGGATTTTTCCATTTTCTGGAAATTTCCCAGTACCTCAAAGTTTGGTAATGTGCCCGGAGATGTCAACAGGCTCGCCACCTGTTACATGGGCCAAAACGTAACCGGCGAATCGTGGGTGTTTGCATGTATGCTTGAATGCATGCATTTACCTCTGCCTACCCCTTCGGGGATTACAGGCGTGAAGTTACGTTTACGTTTATACTTCATATGTTACGTTATGTTATCATACTTTGACGACCCGGTTAGTCCAGCGGTGTGAGATGACCGTTTGATTCGAAAATATTTGTATGGCCTACAGATATTTGTTTCGGGTCTGGGTGTTTGTGTATGTGTTGTGTGTGTACAACGGCACCCACGACACAGGTTTATATACTGTGGGGCTGTGAGTGTAAGCGCATTTTATTTTATTTATTTTTTTATAATCCAAATATATCTTCATTGATTTCTTTGTGTAGTAGGTAAATAATATCAAGTACCAAACGTTTCAAATCTTTTTTCATAATGCAAATATTATTAACACTATCTTTTTTTAAATAAAGCACACTTTGAAGCCTATATTCCTTGAAGGAGAATGCAGAGTTAAATGCAAGTTAGACTGAGTAATAGAAGTGGGAAACAAGCATGCAGTTCACATTGATGTTAAGATGACTGCAGCCTATAGACATCCACACAAAGACCAAGGTCAAATAAAAGATGCGTTATCACTCCTGAGGTGTTATGCTTCTGTGCCGGAAATTAGGGCAGGGCCTTTATTAATAAGGGCCATACATTACCACCTGACCGGAACACGATAGTGCTGAATACTACCATATAGCGGCAAGTATATAAGGTAAGGTAAGGCGGTGGTGCCTACGCCCGCGAGCTCCGACACTGGAGCTCTTTCACCAGTAAAAAGTTTTAATGGAAACATATTATATACCCATGATACACCATTCACTTTTATGTCTAATAAAAGATTGTATGTATGTACCTAATTGAGGAGAACACAGGAAATCTTCAGAATAATCCTAATAGCACTTTCTCCGACCTAGAAATCGAAACTTTGCTATCGGTATAGCAATGATGTCCCCTTTGACGAGTGTTAAATTTAGGTATGCATAAAATGCTTCTAGCTCACGACCAGTAACTTGCAATCAAATGGTCGCCTACCCTCCCTCCTCCCTCAATCTTCCATAAGCCAATGGTTCAAGAACAAGAAGTCCCAAATCGCCAATCCTTTAATACAAGTTTGTTCAACAACCAACAAGAAAAAAATGCGAGAAATACTGGCACGGGAATATAAGAAAAAGAAAACTGATCAAGTGAAACTACAAGGAAACCACAAAGGAATAATCAAGGCGGCACGAAAAGTCCGGTGTCCACAAGTTGAAGTATTAGTGATTTGTGGAGCAGCCGTGCCCGTGGAAATATCTCCAGTTACTTAACGAAATGATTGCCTACGTGTATATTGTTAGGGAGCCAGTACACAGTCCATTGTAGAAATTTTCTCTAGATTATAAATAAATAAGCGTAAAAATTTAGTTTGCAGCATATCTGGATGAACAAAATGATCCTAACCTAAGAAAGAAAATATTTATTTATTTTTATTTTTTATTTTTTTTGCGTTGGTATTATAATTTTATTTTTTAAATATATTATTTTTATACGACACGTACTGTAAAAATATTCTTCTCAAAAACCTAAAGATTAATGAACATTTGTTGATTCCAATTGTGTTCAATTCAAAGTATAGTAAGCAACATTTTTAAACAACATATTTTGAAACATACATTTCGCTATTCAGAAAGATTTAATTACTATCGTAAGAATATAAGGTTTATGTGTATTGTAAATAATAATTTATGAGTAAGTCAACAGAGGTAAATGCAACACATACAGATCTAGAAACATGCAGAGTAAGTCTTACGTTTCTGCGAGCTACACTCATTGCAATAAAACATTATTTCGGATTTATCTCGCGCATAATGAAATTAAAATGAATTTTCAATTTTTTTCTCGTCGTTTCGGTCTTCGAAGCCGAAAGCTTTCGCGGTCTATTTTACTGTACCTCCATATATTTCGTAATCGTAAAAAAGTTACATTGCGATAAAAAAGATTGGTGTCTTTAATTCATTTTTTGTATGTACGTATGTAAGTATATATCTTCACGCCAGGTCCCTAACGGGGAAGGTAGAGAGTGTGGAACGCCAGATATTCCGGTCCTGACACACCTCCCGCGCCTCATCTACCTTCATCACTCTATTCATACACGCACGCCGATTCCTAAGACTTTTGACTCCATCATCAGACAGGACTCGTCCTATTTGGTAATGGTAGGTCAGTCTTGGTCTTCGCATTGTATATCTGTTTAGTCCTTCGCTCATTTGAATTTCTTTCTATATGCCCGCACCATCGGAGCATACCTTTTTCCATTTTTACACCGATACTATCAGTCACACAAAGCCTCTTTCTAACACCTTCATTACCAACGCGTTTGTAAATCATTTTTTTTGTAATATTTCGAATGTCTAACAAGTTATTTGCTTAATGTATAAGTGTAAACGGTCTATTATATTAGAGCCATTTATTCGGGGGACTTTATTCACTCTCCCCAGTGGATAATACACCTTCTAACAGTCTCGTATCGACCTATTGGGACAAATAAAGTATTTTACGCATTCCTTAGTAAATAAAAAGTTTTGCGTAAATAAAACTGTCAACTTTGTTACGTTTTTTTTCGGTAGGTATATGTGAGTAGTTTTTTCGAAAATACAATAGTGCTGACCAAAATGTGATCAAAAAATAATTTCCACATAGTTCCAGACCAAGTTCAACTAGACCCGTCAGACGCGACTAGTCTACCTAACCATTAAGCCATCGATGCATAGGTACTGCTTCGTTTTTCTGCGCTCTAATTTTTAGATTGTGTGTAAACACCCAGTCAAATATTGTTTTTTTTTTATCTAATGGAAGTGGCAAACGCAGTTCACATTGATGTTAAGTGATGACTGCAGCCTACAGACACCCAAACAAAGACCACGGTCTAAATACAGATGTATTACCATTCCTGAGGCCTAAGGTGTTATGCCTCTGTGCCGGAAATTACAGGGCCGTACATTATTACTATGTAATCCTTCAATGGCGAGTGCGACTCACACTTAGCCGTTTTTTTTTTTAAGAATTTAGCTGCAGAGGTCACATTTTGCACAAAAAAAGAGAGATATACATTTGCTAACTATGTGTCCGCTAACTATAGTAAACAAGGAACGTGCAACAACTGGAACTACAAAAATAAAACACCAGCAGATAGCAGTGAAATTAATTAAGTTTTCTCAAATACCCAAGAATACTTCAAGTTACATACAACAAGGAATATTAAAAGAAAATTAATTTGCTAACAATCCGCGTAATTTCTGCTACAACGCAATCTTGAGAGATTTAAGAATTATACGATTTATTTTTCGCAATAAAACATGCGAGTGAACTTTAGAAATTAAAGAGAAAACGGAAAGAAAAATTTGACTTCGGGCAGGAATAGAACCTGCAACTGTCGTGCACTGACCCTAAATCGGTTAAAAATCAAAAAGGGAAAGCAAAATTTGACGCATCGGTGTGGGACTTTGGTAGCTTCGTGGTAAAGCGGCTGGACTGGTTATCCTGAGGTCCGAGTTCGATTCCTGCCCCAAGTCACAAATATAGATGAAATTACGTTTCATATTCACTTGAGTTTTTGATCTTGATTTCATGATGTTCATAAAGAAAAACAGAACTGTTACCGTCGCCAAAACTAAGTCTAATCTACGACAACCTCCCCCAGCCTGAAAATTCTTGTGTCGTTTGAAAGGTTTACAAGTAGTCTAAGAGCCGAATAGGTCGACGTTCACCTATCTGTTTACCGAATGATACATGTTTTTATCAAATTTCATACATAAAAAAACATAACTTGCACGTATTGCTTGTCAAAATGTTCATATCTATCATTAATTAGTAACTAAACCAATGAATGCAGAGGCAAGTTCAATCTTTCAATTATTAATTCAACATTTTCTTTAATTCCTATTTTTTATGTAATGGAAGTGGCAAGCAAGCATGCAGTTCACATTGGTGTTAAGTGATGACTGCAGCCTATAGACACCCACACCAAGGTCAAAATGCAGATGTGTTACCACTCCTGAGGCCTAAGTTATGCCTCTGTGCCGGAAATTACAGGGCCGTACATTACCACCTGACCAGAACACGATAGTGCTGAACACTACCATTTAGCGGCAAGTATATTAGGTAATGCGGTGGTGACGCCCGCGTGCTCCGTCACTGGAGCTCTACCACCAGTAATAACCTCTATATAATACAACATTATAATTTTAGTAAACAAAAATCACTACAGAATTCCCGGGTCCTACTCACTCTTTACATCTTTTCAAACTTTCCCGACTGCCGCCTATTCTTAGTGAATAAAACGCACTTAAATGCAGCAAATATTAAAAATGCTTTGCGCAATTATTTCTACAAGTATTCTTAATAAAAAAGTTTGTATGAAATATTTTATTTGTCGAATAAACTCCTTTGTCTCGTTTTCAAACGTCTGGGTAGCTGAATTAGTATGAAGTCGAGGTAACTTTGGATAACTTTGCTTCAATTGAAGACTTTAATTTTCTGGCTGAATTTTAATTTTCTTAATTTTTTAAGATATATCGACTGCTTATCGTTTGAATGTACGAAGACTTCAAAAATTAATTCAAATAAACCTAGTGTTTATGTAACAATATACCGCTTTCGTCATTCGACTGTAGTGAGCTATGTACCTTACCCTACTTACCTTTAAACTTCAGGGGTGGCAAGACATTTGCAATTTGATCTCCGATTTTTATGTGAAAACGTTATGTACAAACATACTTACAAAAACATACATTTTTCCTCTTTATAATATAACAAAAGGAAACGAATGATTGATAATATTAAGTACGAGATGTATTATACTATAGAAGATTTAAATGTTAACAAAATAGAATCATGATACGATAACGATAAATAGTTATTTATCGTTATCGTATCATGATTCTATACCGATATATAGGCTACCGAGGCAGTTGCCTCGGTAGCCTAGCAGGCCACTACTACTACGCTGAGGTCCTGGGTTCGATTCCCGGGTAGGGGGTTATCAGAGATGATGGTGTAAAGTCCATTAGCTCTGGTTCTATTGGGATTTTTCCATTTTCTGGAAATTTCCCAGAACCTTGAAGTTTGGTAATGTGCCCGGAGATGTCAACAGGCTCGCCACCTGTTACATGGGCCAAAAACGTAACCGGCGAATCGTGGGTATTTGCATGTATGCTTGAATGCATGCATTTACCTCTGCCTACCCCTTCGGGGATTATAGGCGTGAAGTTACGTGAAATTACATTCAGCGCACCAATTAGTACCACAACATGCATAACTAGCACCTAGTACAGCTAGTTCGAACATCAGTGTGGGTTAATTAGACTACTCTGTAATTAGAAGATCGTCCATCACAAATTGTTTTGCCATTATCCACCATACAATCTATATTACAACGCCACTTTACATAAAGGTACGATTCTGAACTCGGCAGCACGCAACAGTGGTGCCGCAGCACGATATTTCTGTATTTTCTATTGCATTGATGCCGCAACGTGTCGTATAGCTCGGAATGTAATCTCATATAAACTCATAGATAATATATTATTATGGAGACCAGTAGTGCTGCGGCAGCACTGCTGCGTGCTGCCGAGTTCAAAATCTTACCTTTTACTGGTGGTAGAGCTCCAGTGACGGAGCTCGCGGGCGTAGGCACCACCGCATTACCTAATATACTTGCCGCTAAATGGTAGTGTTCAACACTATCGTGTTCCGGTCAGGTGGTAATGTACGGCCCTGTAATTTCCGGCACAGAGGCATAAGACCTTAGGCCTCAGGAGTGGTAACGCATCTGCATTTTGACCTTGGTCTTTGTGTGGGTGTCTATAGGCTGCAGTCATCACTTAACATCAATGTGAACTGCATGCTTGTTTACCACTTCCATTACATTAAAAAAAAAAAAAAAAAAAAAAAACGTAATTTTTTACTATGTACGTAAGTTTATCTAAGGTTTTACTTTTATTTTATATAATTACATATTGCTGTTGCTAAGTACCTAATATATATTATTATTGCTACCTATTTTGTTGTGATATACTATCGTGTAACTGATTGACATCCGTGGAACACCCACAGGGACCCTGATGAAAACCAGCGTCAAGTAGATAGGTAACATCTGCTTGGCATAAGCTGATCTGGGTACCCATTCGGATCGACACTGAGACATACTTGTCTTCACACCTACGTACCTGTCGGTTGTACCTTATTATGTTTATCTATTGTCTAATGTTCTTGTTTGTTGTTACTTGTTACATGTTATACTTTGTGTCTCTGTTGTCTCCGAATAAATGAATTGTATTGTATTGTAATTTTGCGCATAACTTCGGACGGATGGTCTAATCTCACTTTTTGTGTCCTAAAATTGAAGTATTGAAATTTAAGACCCATTGGCAATAGTATTCTCTCACAAATTTCGTATGTATGGTTTGTCCTAAATAGACATATTCGTCGACAACTTCGAGGATCGAGTTCCCAACGGACACTGGAGTGGGCGATACAAGGTTATTGAACATGACCTTGGTCTTATCCATGTTCATTTTAAGGCCCACTCTTTGGGACACTCGATTGAGGTCTTCGAGCATTGGGCTGAGATCTTCCAGCGACTCTGCCATGACTATAATATCGTCGGCAAACCGAAGGTGAGTAATAATAATGGTGAAGTTTAATCCAAATCGGTTATGTACCTTTTGCGTTTAAAAGGAACAGCTATTAATTTTCGTTAACTTTCGAATATAACATTTTTAGTAAAATTTATGGGCTTAGAATATTTTTACATCCAACAGTTAAAAATGTATTAATATTGGATGTATGCCACAATAATTGATGGATCGAAATTTTAGCTAATCGGTAAAATAATGACAGAAACTAATTGATTTATCGATACAGAAGCACCGTTGTATAGAAATTACCTTATACACATTGCAATATGACGAGTAACGAAATACAGTGCTCAATAATAAATATTGCACATCGAGCTTAGGAAGCAGACTTCGGCTTATTTCGGGTATGTAGAGCGTTATCTCTTTCGCACCGTACCTATTTGACGTTTGTCGACCATTTTGATCAAGTTTTGACGAATACCGGACTGTCAGTGCTTACGTAAACAGTGTGCAACAGAGATAACGCTCTACGAAGTCGAAACGAGCCGATCGTCTCTTTCGCAGGCTCGATGTGCAATATTAATTGTTTAGTACTGTATTTAATAGTAACCAGCCAAATGCAAATCAATATTAAATGTAATATTTATCGTTGTAAATGTTATGTTTTGTATTAAGGTTTCATGAAGACCTTTCTATATTTATATATTTTTATCTAAAGAAGTTGGTAAACAAGCATGCAATTAACATTGATGTTAAGTGATGTTAAATTGCATGATGCAATTTTTCAATGCTGATGCAGCCTATAGACGCCCACACAAAGACCAAAGGTCAGAATGCAGATGCGTTGATATTAGTACTTAAACTAAATATAGGTACTATGAGCCATTTCAGGAATTTTTTTTAATTGCTTTCGTTTTGCAATATTTGTAATAAATATATAAACATTACAAATTATTGAGTAATATTTATAAAGATTTCGTGGGTTTTCTTTTTAGAATTAAAATAATAATTAGAACGCTACTTAATCTAGTAATCGCTTAATAACGGTGTTCCTCATTACTGGTTCCGGTTAGTTGACTCTTGTAATCCCCAAAAATTACCGGCACAGATTCAAAAGATCTCAACTCTCGAATACCAAGTTAACTGTTTTAGACTTCGGACCCTTTTTTAAATGGGTTATAGTAATCGTCCCTGAACGTTATCTGCATGTCCAGTACCCTTCTCGCAGGAAGAAATATAATTAAAGATAGGCAAAATTCAATGTGAAATTGTTCTAACATTTTATATTTTTCTTTTAGGTAGGTACAGTTTTTTTTACAAATTCAACTTGCACAACTCTTGAGTTTATAGTTTATTAATGTTAACAAACAAAAACGCACTCAAAATATATTTAAAATCATTTATTTTATTTTATTAGGAACAACAAACAGTTACATCAATATTATGTGTTACACGATGTGTATCAATATCATATTTTGTTCAAATAAATATGTAACCAACTACGTCATCCACAGGTAAGTTACAATATATTTTATTTTAAAGAAAAATGGAAAGAAAAAATTTACTTCAGGCGAGACTCGAACTCGCGGCCTACTGGGAATCTAGTCCATCCGCTCTTCCAATTGAGCTACTGAAGTCCTGCCCGATTTGTCAAATCTTTCCTTCACATTTATTGCATTGCTTTATGGTAGCAGCAGCGCCATCTATTGTCAACCATGCTAGTTAGGCAACCGATATAATAGACTTTGCAGTTTATTGAATATCGTAAAGAAGTCGCTTTTACCTTATATAATAATTGTTTTATATTATTTCGCATTAACACATGCTTGTAAAATATATTTTATTTTAAAGAAAAAATGGAAAGAAAAATTTGACTTCAGGCGAGACTCAAACTCGCGGCCTACTGGGAATCTAGTCCAGCCACTCTTCCAATTGAGCTACTGAAGTCCTGCCCGATTTGTCAAATCTTTCCTTCACATTTATTGCATTGCTTTATGGTAGCAGCAGCGCCATCTATTGCCAACCATGCTAATTAGGCAACCGATATAATAGACTTTGCAGTTTATTGAATATCGTAAAGTAACTCGTACTATAAACTGCAAAGTCTATAATATCGGTTGCCTAACTAGCATGGTTGGCAATAGATGGCGCTGCTGCTACCATAAAGCAATGCAATAAATGTGAAGGAAAGATTTGACAAATCGGGCAGGACTTCAGTAGCTCAATTGGAAGAGCGGCTGGACTAGATTCCCAGCGCGAGTTCGAGTCTCGCCTGAAGTCAAATTTTTCTTTCCATTTTTCTTTAAAATCAATTTAAGTTACAATATATTAAAATGTATGAGAGGTCATCGATAAAGTTAATTTATTTTATGTTTGTGTGATAGCAAGTACTACTGATCTCTTAAATGCAAGTTCAGACTGTGCAAATAGATCAATGTTTGCGAAGAGTTTATTGTAAAGGTGTATGAGTGCGTGGAGCGGTGCACGCTCATCAGCGTTGGTGCGGCAAACCGGAAGCGAAAACAACTGGTGAGCACGTACCGCTCGTCGCTGTACTGTCCGTGGCACGTTATATTTTAAGCTGTTATTGAGATCTATACCGTTTTATTGTTACGTTGTTCATATAACGTTAAGGCTCCAAGAAGCAAACGCCTATCTTTAAGAGTAAGCAGGTTATATTTCTTTAAAGATGTAAACTAATATTCAAACGTCACTTAAATCTAAGTGGGATTTAAAAGTCTTCTGTCTTTATAAAACACGTTGAAACGATAGAGACAAATGTGCGCTAACATTTGAGGGTTGCTTTATATTGAGTGACGTTTGAGTATTCGGCCATAAGTATGACAGTTTTCCAATTCTGCATCTAAAATTTATAGTTCATTTGTTAAAGCCAAAGAAGGCTGATTGGTCTGTGGTTAAAGCAAATGTTTTACGTACATAGATATATGATTGTCTATATAATATAACAACTTTAAATTTAAATATTGAACAGAAGGCTGATTGGTCTGTGGTTAAAGCAAATGTTTTACGTACATAGATATATGATTGTCTATATAATATAACAACTTTAAATTTAAATATTGAACAGATCTACATTAAAAATGCAACTCCAAGTGGTCACAGAATGCAATTGAATCGAATTGCAATTGAGTTTACTGGGATCACTTCGTACATCGGCCAGCAAAACACAATTTTTCTAGAAACTTTTATAAGGCACCCTGATAGTGTGCAACTGTGAAGCGTAACTTTATTCTTAGTTCTTGCCCTCCGTTAATAGAATTTTAGTAAGCTTCATTTCATATGTTATATAGTGATTCCGGATATAAAAATGTACGTTAGGTAAAGTAAAATGCTTCAATCGTATAGATTAAAATTCCATAAAAATGTTGCATAACTCTTCCTTGTTTTTATTTTCAATAGCTTTAAATTTATTTCACAGTATTGAAAACATAAATTTATGTCACAGAAGGAAAATATCACAAACATAAAAATCTATTATAAAATGTACACTATTATAATATAAAATGAATACATGAAAAAACTTTCAATTTGAACAAGAAATCCAACTATATTAAAAATGTAACTCCAATTGGTACACGAAACGCAATTTCATCGAATCTCAATCGAGTTTATCGGAACCACTTCGTACGTCTGCCAACCAAATACAATAATAATTGATGTAGAAACCTTCATAAGGCGCCCAGATATCGTACAACTTTGGACCTTAACTTTGTTACTAGTTCTTACATATTGCCAATAGTATTTTATTTATCTTTATATGTATGTTGTTAAGTTATGTCATCGATGATACAACACAGCTGTTACGTTTACGATGTCTACAGATTATGGCTAAAAGATTAACCCCCTTATTGCCCTTATTCATAAACGTACATTAGATACGTTTTAGCTATAGAATGCTTTGTCTTTGTCAGTTGGATTCTCAAATGTGCAGGATAGAAAAAGAGAAAGGAGAGATTAGCAACACTTTAGCTAAAATACGTTTATGAATAAGAGGGTAAGTAGTTAGCGTTAAATATTTTTGTAAATTGACTTTTCGTAGATTGACTTGAGATACTATTTTTATTAATCACAGTAACAAAGCTTTTAATAAAAAGTTTTATTGATAAAAGTACAAAAAAATATTACTCAAATAGTTTAATATTAATTTAAATGTAGTAATTATTAAGTAAACAAAATATCATAACAGAAGAAACAAGATCTATGTATTTAATAACAAATTCAAGTAGATACATTAAAAATTTAAGTGTACCACTCAAAATGGTACACAAAATGCAATTTCATTGAATCGCAATCGAATTTACCGGGACCACTTCGTACGTTGGCCAACCAAATACAATTTCTGTTGAAACTTTTGTAAGGCACCCAGATTAACTTTGTTACTAGTTCTTACATATTGCCAACAGTATTTTACTTATCTTTATACGTATCTTGTTAGGTTACGCAAACGATATCTATAGATTATGGCTGAAATACGCGATAAAATGACGAATAAACCAAATAGATGCTTTCGTAAAAAATAAATTTGACTTTGCCCATATGTTACTTTTTTTATTGATCACGCCAAGAAAGCTCATAAAGCTTAATACCAGAACAAAAACATTATTAAGTACTTGAATAGTTGAACATTTATTAAATATTTATTTATTATTTTTAAGATTAAATATTTGTTCCAGTTTTCTTTTATGATTCGATCCGCAAAACCTTCATTAACTAATTAGAGCGAAAAATGTGTGATATATTTTAACAGGTTTCCCAATCCAAACAAAAAGCAAACGCGCTTAGCGGTTAAATTATGAGGATTTACAATTTTTTTTAAATAAAAAATGAAAAATAAAATATTTCTTTTTATTAAATAATTTGTTTTATGCTTTCATTAGGTATATTTCATAAAATATTGCAGATATAGTCTCGTATAATAATATTCAAATATAGTTGTTAGAATAATAAACATACATTTTTTTTTTAATGGTCTTACATGATATATTTTTTCTTACTTTTTTCTATGAATACGAAGTCATAATTCATATGAATATCTTTAAAATGTAATATTAGCGTCCTCAATTTTGATCTAGAAAACCTGTGCAACGCTAAATTCAAATACAATTCTAACTGGGTAACCATGCTTCGCAAATATGATGTGCATTCTAGATTAGCAAATATTGTCCATACTAGGTCAGCATCGTGTGGACATAGCACTCGACTTCTTCCGTCGGATATCCACAGAGTTCGTGCATCATGGACACTCGATGTAGTGATAATATTGACTGTTGACTGTACTGCTTTTCCAGTTCTCATTTGATACTGAAAGTATGAGGTAAGAGCGAAAGAACGTTTAATTTGTGTTTTAAGGGGTTCCGTACCTCAAAAGGAATAAACGGAACCTACTGCACTTGAGATTCATGCATTTTGAACGATTAATTCATCATGAGACTTTCTTAAATATTATTGTCATTTTTGTAAACGTAACTAACTTCAAGCCTGTAATCCCCGAAGGGGTAGGCAGAGGTAAGTGCATGCATTCAAGCATACATACAAACACCCACGATTCGCCAGTTACGTTTTTGGCCCATGTACAACTGCCTTGCCTGTTGACATCTCCGGGCACATTACCAAACTTCGAGGTACTGAGAAATTTCCAGATAATGGAAAAATCTCAATAGAACCAGAGATAAAGAACTTTACACCATTATCTCTGACAACTCCCTACCCGGGAATCGAACCCAGGACCCCAGCGTAGTAGTAGTGGCCTGCTGCCACTAGGCTACCGAGGCAGTTTGTAAAATTATTGATTTATTAATCTTTATTAGCGGCGTCGCATCGCAGTATTGTGTGGACGTCCTTAGATCAAGATATTCAAAACTTTATTACATCTATGCGAATCGTTATACACAGGTTATATAATATGTATGTATATATATATATATATATATATATATATTAGAGAGCACAAATACAAAAGAAATTAAACTTAAAATAATTTTAACTAAAATTAACGTACCTAACATATAATACCACTGCCGACACGGAAGCACACCGATACAGGTCGTCACTTATCTTGTTTCATTACTAAAATTCCTTCAGAGGAGGCCAGAAGCCTCCTTGCAAGCGAAATTGCTTTTAAAGAGATTCACGCTTAGTTTTGATAACATACGAGAGGAATTTGCAGGCGGTGCTGCTAATGAACACTAGAATATGTATATAATATCACTTTAAACAAAAAAAAATTCTGTCTTTTTCATTCTTTAATCATCTAGTTCAATGATCCATAAATTAAGTATCCTGTCAAAAACGTCGGCATGTGGAGGAGAATTCTTCGGCTAGTGCAGTCAGTCAAATGAAAAATGGAGATAGTAAAAATAACAAGTACTAGCACGGTATTAAGCAGCAGGTAAATTAGGTACTGCGATTGCTCCTACATTGATCTAAAACTACCATCACGTAAGTCTTCTAAAATAAAATGAAGTGTCAAACAAGCATATAGTTACACTAATGGTAAGTTGGTAAGTGAAAACTATTACCTATACAATTCTACATAAAAACCAGAGGATTGCCACTCTAGAGGCGTAAACCGTTCATACCCGCTGGATCATACCACGCTGAACTCTATAACCCCGTATTTAGTGGCATAAAGTGCGAATAATATATGTAATGCTGTGGTCGTTACGGTCGAGCTCCTTCACTCGAGCACCACCATCTCTCATTACTTTTATTGTAAGTAATTTTTTTGCAAATACAATTTTAACTCCATTCATTTCAATAGTTTCCTCTATTTTGCTTATTTAGTCCATGATATAACTAATGCACAGCGTCTACGTTCAAATGTAGTCTCCCGTGTGTTTTGAAGCATCTAATGGACGAGTAATTGGCCGCTTCGCTAACTAATGGACAATTATACCGGCCTATGTACACTTTATAGGTTATATTGTACCTACTGTAAAGTTTTACTTTCTATAGGTTCATGAGGCGGAAATCATAATATACTAAGTTCTATATATTATAATGTCTACTAAAATGTTAAAAATAGTAATAAAATTAGCAATGAGGTTCTTATACAACGTGTAACAGGATTAAATGTACAACCCAAGACTAGTTTGTTCAGAATCGATAACCAAATCGATTTCAGGCATTATTGATATAGGTAATATTTTGTCCCAAAATTAATTACAATTAAGGAAATTATGGTCACCTATTTGGTGAACAGTCAATATAAAGGAAAATGAGACTAACGTCCATCCAAAATTAAATTCGAATCTCAACAAGTTTATAAGAACTCGTTGAGACATGCTTTATAAAATAATTTAAGAAATAAAATAGTGGCAATTAATCTTATTACTAACAAGTGTTAAATAAGCGTTCGTAGGTAATGCTACATCACATTAAAACAGAGTGCGTGTGTTAGTAGATTCGTGTTTTATGTGCGGCCGTAGGAAGAGGTAGGGTACTTACCCTACCTCTACCTACGGGTATATGCATAGGGTGTGCATACTGTTCGTAAAATTTACAACTCTGTGCTCTCAATGTTCGGACAACTTATTTATTAAATAAAAAATATTAAATACATAAACATATAATTTCATTTAAAGAAAAATGTAAAGAAAAATTTGACTTCAGGTGAGACTCGAACTCGCGGCCTACTGGGAATCTAGTCCAGCCGCTCTTCCAATTGAGCTACTGAAGTCCTGCCCGATTTGTCAAATCTTTCCTTCACATTTATTGCATTGCTTTATGGTAGCAGCAGCGCCATCTATTGCCAACTATGCTAGTTAGGCAACCGATTTAATAGACTTTGCAGTTTATTGAATATCGTAAAGAAGTCGCTTTTACCCTTAATAATTGTTTTATATTATTTCGCATTAACACATGCTTGTGAAATATATTTTATTTAAAGAAAAATGGAAAGAAAAAATTGACTTCAGGCGAGACTCGAACTCGCGTCCTACTGGGAATCTAGTCCAGCCGCTCTTCCAATTGAGCTACTGAAGAAGTGATGTAATTTCAGATCATGTTTTAAGATTATAACTCGATTTTCTAATCGCGGTGTTAGAGAGTGCGCATTATTCCCGTTATATGTTGTATAGTTTAGTTCGTAAAAATATCTTAAATCATCATCATCACTACAACCTAAAGACGTCCACAGCTGGACAAAGCCTTCCTCTAATATACCCAGAACAGTGTCATGCTATGCGTCATTAGGAGCCATATGCCATAATCTTCGATTGACGATCGCAGTGGCGGTGGTATTATCGTGGGATACTGCTCCCCATCCCACGGTATTATATTTACTACCTTTTGGAATAGTTTGACCTCCACCAGAGGGCGATAGGGTTATTACGTCCCGACAGCTTCAAATATCTTAAATGGAGTGATTTAACTATTACGCTTTATGTCAGGCATTCATTACTTATTTATTACATTGACTGTTGGGGAAGTGCACCCAATTTTTTATTGCTTGAGTTTGAAAAACCTTAATAAACTTTATCAGTATCTAACAGAATTGTTCTATGAGGAGAGTGAGTAAGATACTCAGCGTCTAGCAATTATTAATTTATTAGGCAGGTGACTACGATCCACAAAAGTATTGTAGAAACGGAGGAGCACAAGATGTAAACTCGGCGTTCGCACTACATTTTCTTGCCCTACAAGAAACGGTTGGCTCTTTTTTTCTTAGTATATATCATACGTGTTTTCGGTCTATTTCATAAAATGTCCTGAAAAAGTTCGCAATAGTCATAATGCTAAATAGTAGTGTTCTGCACTAAATTGTGTTCCGGTAAGATGCTAATATGTAACGTAATTTCTATCACGGAGGTGAAACATCTTAGCCTTAGGAATGGCAATCAAACCTGCGTTTTGACTTCTGATTTTTGTTTATATGTCCATATGCTGCAAATACATTTACGGCCCTGTAATTTCCGGCACAGAGGCATAATACCTTAGGGGTCAAGAGTGCCACGCACCTAGATTGAAAACTCTCGTTTCATGTAGGTTTTTATAGGCTACAGTTTTACTTACCATCAATGTAAACTTTATGCTCGTTTGTCACCCCATGATATTATTAAAAAAATCGGCACTTAAGATCTATAAAAACTGCGTACTTGTTTGCCACCAAAATTACATATTTTCGTCCCAGGAAAATGGTAGCGACTAGTTCCTCAAGTTATTCCAAAACTCACATGAAAAAACAAAAGCGGCGCTGCAAAAATCACCTAAGAGACGTACGTACTGTTATATCTTGCCTATGTTACCCTCTCTGCTTATACTTTACAAATCCCGCACTGTCACCATTCTCCTATCCTTCCCAACCAATCACCCATCCACTAGTCAGTCTCGTTCCAATATTCCTGGCTAACGGTTGTTCTTCAAATTCAATTCCATTTTTTTTAAAAAACCTATTTCCAAATCCCGTATAACAGTACGTACGTACGTAGTATAACACACAAACAAGCCTGCGACCGTTACAAGTTGTGAAAACATTGCGCCATGTTGTTCACCCAACTCCATTTGAACCATGCAGTTTGACATTGTTTCCTTTTTGTTATACAGTAACAACATTAGAATAAAGTTGCATTGATGTTTCGCACTAATATCACTTGTTCCCGTTCTCACCAACATTTATATGTTTTGTTTCCAATTTCGCTCGCTGGTTTGGTTTCGTTAAAAGTTGTACTTTGTTGATTTTGTAATTTTTTTTTTGTTTACCTGTATTTTGTGTAATTCTGATAAAATTAGCCAAGATATTTGTTAAGGTTATTGTTACATTTCACATCCTTCTCTAACTTTAACAGATTTCTTTGAGTTAGAGAAGGATGTAAAATGTTACATTTACTTTAACTTTAATAAATATCGTGGTGCAACCCAGGCTTTGTGTTTAATATTAATATTTGCTTTGGTCATTATAGGCTGAATGATAAACAGGTTACAATTGTTGTAAAACAGTTGAAAACTTTGTTGTTAGAAGTTTTCTTTAAAAAATCTAGTATAAATAATGTAGTAAAAAAAAAAACTGGTTGCCTGTAAAGTCGGTTTTACGGGCGAAGATTTTACGTGACAACGTCTTTTTCTCGGTAGAAAGGCATTCGCCGGTCCGGCAGGCCTCTCTCTCGTTCGGTGACTCATCGTTACGTTACCGGGCGTTACACTTTTTCATGAGTGACTCCGAGCCGCAACTTAATTTAAGACGTTGTCACGTCAAAAATTAATATTTTTTTCTCTTTTCCGTGGTCATATTTTCGTTGGTTAGTATAAAGTATAATTTTTGTTGTATTCAAACTAACTCACAAAACAGTACGAGTACATTTTAAATTAAGAAAAAAACTAATTGCAAGTAGGTACATTGTACACGATCTAAATTGTTCCTGAGATTATTTTTCAGGACTATGCTACGAAGATTCATCCCCGGCCAAAATTTTCTGTCCATATGCTACTAAAATCTCGTACCTTGGCCTCTTGGCTCTTCATACGTATGAGCAAAAAAAGCAATCCAAAGTAGCGTACTCTCATTTGGGTATCAAAAGCCCTAGCCCTAAGATAAAAGATCTAGCCCTTTTGTAAGAGATTGGTCGTGTTTTCGTACCACGTACAATAAACCACAAATGTCATACGTTGGCAACCCTGTTATTCCTAAATGTCAGTATGCATACACTTACCGCATATACATTTGTGTTTTTATTTTGGGTGTAGATACTAATATGAATAACGCACATAACTAAAGCACACGTGGAGTTCCCCCGCCGAGCTCCGTGTCACGACAAAGTTTTTAAAAGCTTGTAACGTTACGCATTACTCCCAGTTTACGCAATTTTGCATCCACTCGGATAAAGGTACAACCACATTTGGACGGAATGATCCTTATTTATGACGTATAAGGCGTGGGGACTTAACGACCTCACAAAAGGAGACAGGTGGAAGAGAATTATTAGCCTACTGCACTCAGTCAACCGAACAATGATGGTCAAACCAGTTGAAAAGGGCGATAGTCAATGCAATACGCGAGACGAGCAGCAAGAGTCTATAGATAAAACTACCGCCACTGCGATCGCCAATCCATGCCCAAATGTCGTAAAAATCTAGCCTCACAATATGAGAATTTATCTTTGTTCAGTATCTATCCGGACGAATACGTGGGCGAAGCTAGTATAAAAGTAGCCTATGTTGCTCCTTATTACATCAGCTATCAGCCGGTGAAATATAGCCCTTAGGAAATTAATTTATCTACCTATTAATCTAGTGTACGCAACATAATATTAATATCTATGAACTGCAATAGCTATTAATGATTCATCTATTTATTAAAGTAAACATCCTCAGTAAAATATAGACATACCCTTATTTCTTTACGAGCACATATAAAACAACTCTGCCAAACTTTGCTAGTGCTTGATACCTGAGTTTATTTTGTCATTTCAAAGGGTTGCTTTTACGGGTCGCAGTTGATGTCGGAAGTGAATAAAGTGAAAGTGTTATAAACCAGGACAGATTGTTCCGCTTGAATATCCTGGTTGGACGTTGATAGCTGTGTAGGAGGGGTAGCCTGAGATGCCAGTAGTAAATGCATAAATTTCAACCGTAGAAAAATGAATAACTACCTTTTTATGGTGACTGTGCCCGCGTGGACTTCAGGTATGAATACTGGTACTCTTCAAACATCTAAAGATTGATTAATAACCAGTAGTCACTTACAGGCACAGACCAATCAGCCTTCCTTCTCTTACAGGCCTTCTATTGTCAAATTACGTAGTATTTGTATACTCTTTTTTTTTGTTATTATGGCATCGCTATTACGCATATTGCCAGTGTCAAGTAAAACGATATTTCGTATTTATTTAAGCAGCGTAAAAGTTAGTATAATATAGTCATCAAGTATGATAAGTAAGTATCGAGTATAATATATGTCAGTCAAGTGAGTTATAGTCAAGTTATTCGAGTAAAGCGATGGCTACTTTACCAGAACATTTACATTGAAGTTTTGGAGGCAACCTGAAAGGTCGTGTTTTCGCACTGTTATTCTATTTCACTATACACTGGCACTGTAATAAACCTATATCAAACAAAACGCCACCAATTTTATTCAATATAACTTAAAAATTCACCAAGAAAATGAAATAAAATACGCCATACGCCTCGTTCAAGGTTCCCGCCAAAACTCCTGTATACTCTTTAGTCAATTTGTTAATTAACGTCAATGATGGCATCGGCTGTCATCTGTCTACGAGTCTTCGTTCTACACCACAGACCAATCAGCCTTCATTCTTCTATAGTCGATGCACATACATGTTCTACACATACATGCAACAGCAATTAATTGTAATACGCAATTTTTTTGTCAATGTATTTTTTTTTTTAATTACCAAGGGAACATACTTATTGATGTAACATACATGTTCGTTTTCTTTAGACTGTGCTTTTACTTACAGCCTTAAATAGCTACTTTAAAAAAGTAAAAAAGAACGTCAAATAAACAGATGGGAGGACGATTTACTTATAGGATGGAGAAAGTTTGCTCTTAATAGAGAGAATGTACACCAGCCGCGGGGCCATGCGCGCTTCATCATTAATTATAACCAAATTCAATTCATAAATTACACAGCGAAGAATCCAGTGTCGCACCCATTACTACTATCTATCAACAATGAATAGAAAGACAATCATACATTAAATTCAGCTGTCTACCGCTATTAAGGGAACTTAATGTCTCCCCTCGGAGGGCACAGAACAAATTAACCCTAACCATCCTATTTTTATTTTAAATTGAAGAGGCAAAAAAAGGAAAACAGCCTTAATGAGGGTTCATGTTTAGAAAGTATGCTCGTCTGTCTGCTCATGTAAAAGTTCTAGCTAAACACAGGGTTAGGAGGAACAAAAATATATTAACAAGTAAAAAAGAAAAGTCGGATCTCAGTAATGTTAGGAATGTGAATGTGCGAAAACCCAACTTTGCTATTGTATTTCGATGAAGGAGTAAAAAGAAGTACATGTATTACCCTATTAGGCATGAGGTCCAGAGTTCGATTGCTGGTCTGAAAAGTAAAATATATTAGCCGGTAGTTATAGGTCGCGCCACGTAAAAAGAACGCTGGAAGAAAGTAGAAGGGATGCGTTCGCGCATCGGTACACTCGCGCACGAAAGTACTAGCCCTATTGGTTTATTTTTGATCTAGCTTTCGCTTGCGGTTTCGTGTATTGGTAGGCAGATTGGAAACTATATTACATAGAATAACATAAAATGAAATAAAAACACATGACGCGCAGCTTGACCGCCAGCGTTCTTTTTACCTGGCGCGACCTATACCTACATTTACTCGTATGATCGGAGTATTCGTCTTCAACATCAAATAAAAAAAAAACAACAAAGTTAAACGTGTCTTGAAGGACCACTGAAAATAATAAACTGAACCAGTATTCATCATCATCATGTTGGAGAGTCAGAATACCGACTACGACATTGGAATCGTAGTAAACACTTATAATTTCGCGATGTCCGTCTGTCTATCCGTCCATCCGCGGCTTAGCTCCAAAAATCTTAATCACACCGACAAAGTGGTAGAATAAAAACATTAAAAAATGTTTATTTAGGGTACCTCCCTATAATATGTAACGCGCGAATATATATATATTTTTTTTTTTTCATTTCTATGTGTGATTTATATCTGGGATATCGTTGGACAGATCTTTCAAAAATGTTAGAGATGTGCAAAACGTAGGTAATAGTAATTTGATTCGTACTTGGATGATTTAAAAAAATAATTTAAATTACATTTTTAAAAATCTCAAAAATACGGAACCATACACTGCGCGTGACCGACACGCACTAGACCGGTTTTTTTCATTTAAAATTGTTAAAATAAAGTATCTAGACTTATATTGAAATTAAGATTACAGGTCATTAATTATTGTGTATTGAATAGATAAATTACATCCGCTTTTATCACTGAGTGCACTCCAATTTTATTCATTGCAAATTGCTGTCCGATTTTTAACTCTTATAATAATCATTAATAATGAATAGCCAATAAATTTCAGTTTAATCTGTACATTGTGATATTTGCGGACATTGAGTTTTCAATGCATTGGAATTTGTGAATTGATCAATATGCTTATTTAGTGTGTGGTTGATTAATGCAGGTAATTGTGCATGGAATGTTGGCTTTGGATTTTAAATTCATTGTCATGTTTTAGCTCGATACAATATCAATAGGTCTTTTTTACCACGGGAAAATGTGTTACGGATACCCACTCTTGGGAAGAGGGGTGGTTTATGTGCGTCTACCCACTTAAAACCCCTGGGTGTTCCGACTCGTCCGCCGTCAGTTGCGGGGTCACGGGAACGCTATCGCACACATCTGAGACCCCACCGGCGGCTGCTCGTTGCCGAGCCCTCTTCGGAGCCTTTCGGTTCCAACCGACACTAGTGGCGTGCGGAACACCTGCACGCCAGCCAGCCCGGGACCTCTCCATTCGGGCGACGGACATCGAACCGAAGGTCCCTACCCCGATCACTCACTACGCCAGGCGTCTCAAGACGCCCGAGTGAAGGAGTCCAGGGGCACACAGTCCGGCCCCGGAGGAGCGGGAGAGACAGGGATGAGCTGACCCTCAATCAATCGCTAGGTGGCTGGGGATAGGGTGCAGGGCCAACTACCTACCCCTACCCCAACACCTCGTCCTCAGCCGTCTCTTCACCACACCAGCGAGAACCACGCCAAACGCCGCTCCCTCTCTAGGTTCCTCTTGGCTTCGCCTGTTTGAGGCCAACCACCGGGTAGCGGCCGTTGGGGCAGAGCAGTTCTCGAGTGGCGACCGCGTACCGGAAAGCGAAGCATGGGCAGGCCTCCCACAAGATGGACTGACGACCTGGTGCAGGTCGCGGGCAATCGCTGGATGAGGGCGGCCCAGGACCGTTTGTTGTGGCATTCTTTGGGGGAGGCCTTTGTTCAGCAGTGGACATCTTTTGGCCGAATTGATGTAGATGATGATGAATCAGAGAATATATAGAATACCCACCACGTATAGAATGGACATTTCGACGTCCCGCCCGATTTTCCCGCCACAGCCAACTTCCTCCCCTCTTATGGGCGACGCTTGGTATTCTCTACGTGCTACGGACACAGGTGCACATGTAAATACATGTCACTGATTGTGTCTGTGTAATAGAGACCAAATTAAGCGTTTGTATGGAATTTTGGCGGAATGTCCGCGGTGTGCCCGAATTTAGATAGCATATAGTTTTTCCGAAGCCCATATTTTTTATATAATTCAGTAAGTATCCCACGTGGCAAGACAGTTTGATATCGTCGAATTCACGCAAACTTCACCTCTTTGAGCATCAAGAAATTCCCGTTCGTATTACGTAAGTAAAGTTGTTTTTGTCTGAAACTTATATAGTACAAGTTTGCCTGGAAACTCTGAAGTAAGAAGTCGTTAAAAATTTATCTGACAGTTTTGCCTAGATCTGTTTTTAACTTATAGCTTTAGTTCACTTACCTGCAGGACGAAATAAATTTATTAGTACGATGGTTTTTCAACGAAGTTACTTATAAGTATAGGTCTTTGTTTACGTCATGAAGTGGCAAATAAGCATACAGCTTACATTATTTGATAGTAAGTGCATACTGTATTCTTTTTTATGGAAGTGGCAAACAAGCATGCAGTTCACAATGATGTTAAGTGATGACTGCAGCCTATAGACACCCACACAAAGACCGAGGACAAAATGCAGATGCGTTACCACTCCTGAGGCCAAAGGTGTTATGCCTCTGTGCCGGAAATTACACATTACCACCTGACCGGAACACGATAGTGCTGAACACTACCATTTAGCGGCAAGTATATTAGGTAATGCAGTGGTGCCTACGCCTGCGAGCTCCGTCACTGATGCTCTACCACCAGTGAAATGTATGTAACTTGTAAACATTTATTACATAAAAACCCGAGATTTCAACATAGACGCGTTGCCATTCTTGAGGTCTAAGTTCTTATGTCTCTGTACCGCAAATTACAGGACTTTGCACTGAATCACGGTAGCGCTGAACATTAACATATAGCGGTAAGTAGATTAGGTAATGCGGTGGTGACTACACCCGCGAGCTCAGTTTCTAGAGCTCTACCACCAGCACCTAAAACTCAAATCTCTTGCCACTATGTCAGAAATTAGCAATATACTGCCAGCCGTCTGGACACCTGGCAGTGGTCAACGGTGCGGTTTTCACGTTCGTTCCTGCCCAGAACGTGTGAATTGTGGAACGAATTTCCCTCTGAGGTGTTCCCTAGGAGCTTCAATATGGGGTTCTTCAAAAATGCCGTCAAAAGAGTCCTCCAGGGCTGGCAGGGCGTTGGCAACTCCCCTGGTGTTGCAAATGTTCATAGGCGACGGTGACCACTTTCCATCACGTGGCCCGTCTGCTTGTCTGTCAACCTTCAGACATAAAAAATATATAGTAAAATATCAGGTTTCCATGAATATTTTTCAACGCCTTATATTTGTTACTTAAAGTAAAATTAATATATTTACGATCTTACTTACTGCAGTTACTATATTAAATTTTTGTTTTTTTTAAACGGGCACGTGATTAACCATTTCTTTAGCGCGATTAAAATCCCAAATCAAACAAATACTTCCGAAAACACAGAATAAAAAAAATAATTCGGCTTATCCAGCGTTTATTAATCAGTAAATTAGCTCATAAAAACTTCAGACAACAACCAATTACAACGTTACGATACATAAAGAAAAACAAAGGCAGTGGCTCCGAGTGAAAATAAATCTTGCAAGATACAAGTCTGGCACGGTAACTGAAAATCAACAACCGTCCCCTTGTTTGTCCATTAGGTCGCCGCAAACTGAACAAATATGAGAGAAATTGGCAGGGATTCCTTTGTTGCCACGATGTCATCGGGCAGTTAAGATTTATAGAAATAATCTCAGGGTATCCTGATAATTGGATACCGATAAATATAATGACTTTAAAAAACATCATCGGCTGTATCGGCTCTTTCGTAGGCTCGATGTGCAATATTTCTTGTTAGGGACTATAAGCAGGTTAGATTTAGATTTTTACTGGTGGTAGAGCTCCAGTGACGGAGTTCGCGGGCGTAGGCACCACTGCATTACCTAATATACTTGCCGCTAAATAGTAGTGTTCAGCACTATCGCGTTCCGGTCAAGTGGTAATATACGGCCCTGTAATTTCCGGCACAGAGGCATAACACCTTAGGCCTCAGGAGTGGTAACGCATCTGCATCTTGACCTTGGTCTTCATGTGGGTGTCTATAGGCTGCAGTCATCACTTAACATCAATGTGAACTGCATGCTTGTTTGCCACGTCCATTACATTAAAAAATGACCTGTGGTCTTTGTATGGCTGTCTATAGGCTGCAGTAATCGCGTAACATCAATGTGAACTGCATGCTTGTTTGCTTCCTTCATTCAATAAATATATAAAATACTAGCTGATGCCTACGTCTAGATCAAAGAAGTCGTCCTTTCTCAGAATTCAAACGATATTCATATAATATTTCACCACAATCGGCTCAGCGATTCGTGAAAGCGTAACATACACAGAATTACTTTCACAAGTATTAGAAGTACAGATATCTCTTTGGTTAAGTATCTACAGTAGGTACTTACACAAAATCTTTGATCTTCTCATACTCTCATTGATGATGATTTTGCAAATAAAAAATATCAGATATTTGATTCAGTATAGTGATCTGTGGTCATAAATATGACAATGACATAACAGCAGAAATTGCCTTTGTCGTGAAAACGTAAACAATTATTACATTATTTCTGTTTAAGATATACAAACATTTTTATTTCATATTTTTTCTCATTCAAATCATGTATAGTCTTGAATTCCAATTTGATACGAAGCCAGAAATCATAAGGTTCAGAGACATGGATTTCAGCGACCCAGAGATTTTGAAGTGCTCCAGAAATAAGTATCGAAGATGTCCAGTCATTGTTACATTAGGTTAGGTCAGATTTTATGATTCTAAATATAATATTTAACCTTTATTTAGTGGTAGAGCTTCGGTAACGAAGCTGGACTTCAAGGGTAAGCACCACCACATTGCTGCAACTAGACAGCCAGTTTTCGGTCTGAACGTTTTATACAGGTCTTACATGATAGCCAGCTGAAAAAGACTACCAATCAACGCTGGTTTCCCTCAGGGCTCTATGCTATCTCCCAAGCTCTTTCTTCTGCATATTAATGAAATGTTGGAACAACACCGCAGACTGTTACTCGTAAAATAGAAAAATATCTTTACCTTTACCACTTTACTGATTCCAAAACTTTCAGCTGACGCAAAAGTCACTGCGGTTGATATACAAAAAATGTTGGAGGCTGGAATAAACGCTGCTAAATTTAAGATGTCATTTAGCACAAAAGGAGATAAGCTCAGACTGATGAGCAAGATAGACAAGGCAGCGATGGCTTGCTGTGAGAAATATTTAATTGATGATTGGCCGGTAGCTACGTGTGTTGAGCTTAAGACATGTATCGTTAAAACTGGAATTATTGAAGGTGTACGTTATGTTCAATTTCATCAATTTCTTTAGTAAAACAGTTATTTAATATATTTTGATGGATGGATGGCTTGTGCACCCATGAACATACGGCAAGTCACCAAACATCATAAACAAATGAAATTAGTAATTGTATTTTTTGACAAGATAATGTTTTTGCATTGCTATTCACAGACAGGGTTAAATATTATTAAATAACAACGTAGATATATTAATTTATTTAGACATGGGGCGTTCAAAATTTGACAGATTCAGATCCTGTGTCTTGAAGGGAGATATAAATGTTAGGTCTTATCGATATATATGAACAATGTATTTTAATATTTGCTATAGTCAGTAATCAATATATTTGTTAAACTCTCGTTACAATTTCCATAGTTCGCGATGCGATGACGATAACAATTAATGTAATTAATCTTAATGTTTAAATATTATTATGATTAGTAAACAACTAGAAAGACACGTTCATTTTAGATTAGTAGTAGATACTACTACTGAACTTGTTTTACTAGTTGTTCAGTAATTGCAATGATATATTTTTTAGTCGCAAGACCAAATAACTATTGAAGAAAATTCCGAAGTAATTCTGACTGTCAATATTAAAGAATATAATAAATGTAACAAAAAACAGATATTTGTTGACAATCCATACTTGACTAGTGATATTAAAGTAGGAACAGAAATATCTATAGCGTCTGATGAAATAATACTTAAATGCACGAAGATAATTGACAATATATCGATAAAATGTAAAGTTATCAAAGGTGGAAGATTGACTAACTTGTGTAATGTTTGCGGCAGAGGTGTTAAACACACAAGGCCCAATATCACAAAAAAAGATTTGCAGTTGATTGAATTCGCGATGGATTACGAGGCAAGTAAAATATATTACTTGATTAGTTTGGTACGTTATTTTTAAGTAGTATGCGACTTCGCAATTTCTTTCACAGAATCAAAACAGCGCAGGTCTTACGAAGCTGTGTATTTGTATTATGTGCAAAGACCGCTGTGCTTTTTTAAAGGTTAAAAATCAAGACAATCGACTTGTTACATTTTTTGAATATAGTGATGCTAACCATTGAATCGACAATTCAGTAGTAGATTTAGAGAGTCAACTAATCAAATTTACTTTAATGAAAGGTTTCATTGAACAACGTTCTTAGTTCGTCAGTCGTCCCAGAGTTATAATAAATATAATCATTATCATAATTTCAATCGAAAGATGTTAATTTCTCGGGATTTAAAAGAGATAGGCCATAATTGCCACGCATAGCATGTGAATTGGCGATCGGAGTAGCGATAATTTTATCGGTTAGTGCTTAGTGTTTACTACCGGCCCTACTGTGATTGTCATTGTTTGCTTGACTGACTGCACTAGTGGAAGAATTTACCTCCACCAATAGGAGGTGTGGTGACGTGACGTCACTACACCATGTCACCATGTCCCTACGTCGTAATCTATATATATGCTAGCTGACCCGGCAAAGTTCGTATTGCCTCAGAATGGAATAATATGTCAAAGGTTTGATATATACGGACTATTTGTATGGGAAAATGAAAATGTGTTTTTTACTATTCCCCTTCAATTTCTTCATATTTTCTTACCATTTAAACCTTCCCTGGACTTCCAAAAATCATTCAACAGCAAAATTAACCAAATCGGTCCAGCCGTTCTCGAGTTTTAGCGAGACTAACTAACAGCAATTTATTTTTATATATATCGATAAAAATCCATTCATTGTCAGGCAATACGAAGTTTGGAGGGTCAGCTAGTAATGTCTATCATGTATATATATACAACTTCCCAACGTTAAACCACAGTACAAATATGAACAGTATGGAAACTACGTACAAAACGTTCGAAATGGCACACTAATACAAACATGCGCATCGACGCTCGATGTAGCGAGTGACTCAGTACTGCAGCACCGCGAGAACCGCTTAGAGGCCTCGTCGATGCTCATGTTTGTGTGAGTGTGACGTTTCAAGGTTTTCTACGTAGTTTCCACACTGTTCATATTTGCATTGTGGTTAAACGTTGGGCTGCCGATTACTATGCGCAAACCCATCGAAGCTGCGTTGTGTCGTCGATGCGCAAACCTCACCTGGTTGGAGGATTCATCGAAGAAACATTAGTACATCCCGTTCCTCCAGACTTAAGGCATCTAGCCTTAAGTCTGGAGGAACTGACACAAAATAATATTTCGGCATGTCATATTTCAGGCGGACGTGATTATATTGAATTACGTCAGAAACAGTCACACAGTGTTGATTGCTAAACAATTTATTGGTCATAAAGTAAAGAGGCCCTTAATATTCAGCGGCATATGTACACAGGAAGGCATTGAAAATATTGATGATATATTGAAGGTAAATTTTGAAACAGTAGTCCAAATAAGAGATGCTTTCTCCTCTTCTGTAGATAAGTAATGCAATCGGACCATACATAATATATTTGATGTCGATGACGACCGCCAATTGACTCGTAATTAAGATTCTACGCTTATTTTTAATGTACTTTTAATTCGCATGCATGTGCTATTGCATGTGCATGCAAATGAATTTAGATATTAAATAAAAAATGGAAATAATAAATTATTTCGAGTAAGTAGCTACCTATCACTAAGCTTAGTGTGAAAGCTACTGAATTAGTTATCCAGAGGTCGTAGGTTCGATCCTGGCCCGAAGTCAAATTTTCCTTACCATATTTCTTATAAATTGTAACAACAACAGCTGCTTGAAGTCAAATATAATGTATTTGCCAATTGCAAACGGTTTAGTTGGTTGTTTAGCGAACCGTTGAACACGCATTTAGCTTTGCGGTCAATGAATCGAATGTTATCTTTTGGTTATTCAAGAGAAATGTTTATGTTAGTGTTTAAGTTAATTTAGTCTTCATAATAATAGTATTATGTGAAGCATCTGTGTGCCCCTTTTCACGAAAATTACGCAGATGACGCAGTATGAAATTGGGGACATTTATAGTTTAATACATAGTAGGATTGCGGAATGCCGTTTTTTTATAAAGATAATGTTGCATTAGTCGCATATTCCGATGTAATCCTTAACCCGAAGATGTGGGAATAGCATCCTCAAACCAAATAACTAAAACATCAATTTTAATCCTGATGTCAATCATGAAATGTAATCTTCATTAACAGAATTACATACTCATCAACCTAATAAATTTCAGTTTTCACTATTCCTGTAAAGTTTCACGAAATTTCCCACAGGAGTCCGACGGCATTATTCTTTCAAGAGAGTTTTTGACGTACGAAATAGAGGCATCACGACAGTTTTTGTTGCCGAGAATTCAAAAATGGCTTACAGCGAAGTGCATTCAGGTACCTACTGTTATATTACTGTTTTAAATTGTCACTTAGCTGCCATCAATTCATTGCTGGCCTTTGATTTGGTGTCTATTACACAGACATCAATCAGTGACGTGTATTTACACGTGCACCTGTGTGCGTAACACGTAGATAATACCAACTGTCGCCCATAAGAGGGGAAGTGGTTGGGTGAGGCGGGGAAATCGGCCGGGACGTCGAAGTCTCCATTCTATACGTAGTATTATTACATATTCTCTGCCTTAGTGTATACGGAATAATGTGCATGAAAGATGTTTTTTTTGCAATCTGAATGTGATGCAACTTTAGTGACTGACAATTAGACATAATAGTATGTTTAGGGAGTGGACCCATGTCTACGGTGCGGCACCGTCCGCCGCGCGGTGCGGCGGCACGGCGGAGTCGGCGAACGGTGGGCCCACTCCCTATTCTCAAATTATTTGTAATACTGAATGAAGTTGGCTATCAAATAAACTTACCACAATTTTTTTATACAATTTTGCAGCCACTACATAAAATTGAAATGGTGGAATTTGTGGTTGCAAGAAAATCCCGTGAAGGCATTATGAAAAAAAAATCTTTTTCACCATTTTTTGTTTCAGGTTGGAAAACCTTTATTTCTATCTGGAGGTATACTCAATGAAGTATTAAGAAATGGTGTTCTTGTGGATTCTGAGATATCTGACATAACTAATGCTTTATTAGATGGCATCAGTGGTTTTATATTAAAAGATAGCAATAATGTGGACATGATAACGAAAGCCGTAAAGGAAATCAATCAAATTTGTAATATTGTCGAACCTGTAATCAGCAATGAAAACCTTTTCTGGAGGATAGTTGATGAGGTAACAATATTTTACCTTTTCTTCTATATATTATATAAAATTTTGGTGTCACAATGTTAGTTGCCATACTAATCCAAAACGGCTATACAGATTCTGATGAAATTTTGTGATGAAATATGAAATATTACGGGGCCATATATTACCATCTAACCGGAACACAATAGTGCTGAACACTACCATTTGGCGGCAAATAGATGGTATGGCAGGTAATGCGGTGGTGCCAACCTCCTCAAGCTTTTAAACTGAAACGCTACCAGTAAATATTTCAGATCAAGATACCCACGAACGCAGCGGAAGCAGCAATGATATCATGTGCTATAGCTGCGAATATGACCCAGGCAAAACTGATCATCATTCCAACTGTCAGTGGAAAGACGCTGCAGAACCTGCATTGGTTGAGGCCATCCTGCGGTATAATGGCTGTATGCACGAATTACAGGATTATAAGGATGCTGCAGACCTATCGAGGTGTTATACCTCTTCTGTATAAAGGTTGGCTTAATTTGTTAGAATAGCTTGTTTTTCTAATTGCTATTTTAAATAATATTTCCATTTATCTACATTGAATGAATACGGTGACAGACTAGATGAAGTACGTGAGGTGTGTCAGGTCCGGGATATCTGGCGTTTTTACACTCTCTGCCTACCCTGTGAAGGACTTTACGTGAATATACACACATACATACTTAAAATACAGATTAGAAAAGACAACACGACATTAATATATACTGAGTGTTCGCTGAAGACCTGAAGTACTCTTCAAAAAACAAATTGCATACAGTCACAGTTTATCATAAAACAATTTTGATTATTATAATTATAGGGTTATTTAAGGGTCGGAAATTATAAGGTCATACTCACCACCTGGCCTAAACACGACAGTACTGAACACTGCCATTAAGTGGCAAGTTTTTTTATAAAGAATAGGTAGCGAAGATCGAAACAAGCATGCAGTTTACATAGATGTTAATCGACTACTGCAGCCTATAGACATCGACATAAAACCAGAGGTCATTTTGACCTAAATGTGCTGCCACCCCTTATACCTAAGGCGCTTTCTCTCTGTGACGATGATGATTTATGGCCTCGTAACACCATCATGCTGTCGTAAAAAAAAAAATGGATTAATAAATTTAAAGGTAGACAGCATAAAAAATGGCAAAATACAATAGAAGCACGAATCGAATTCGCCATAGACCACGCAGTGCACAGGACCTGGTTGCAATACGGTGACACATACGTGACGCTGGAGAGGAGCTCGGACACCAGCTGCTACTGTGACGTCGTCGGCATTTGGAAAGTTGACATGTTGAAGAAAGCGCGAGTTGAGTTTAGTATTTATTTTATAACTAGCTCTGTAAGTCATTTTTCGCGTAACCTGTGAAAACTACAATTATCCAGATCTAAAATAAACTTATAGTTAATTTGAAGCAGTCCTTGAAGTAAATGTTCAATTGACCATAGCTTGTTTTCCCCTTCCGATTTTGACGAACTGATAGTTTTTACAACGCTCCTAATAATATGTAAACAATGTTTCACAGGTGTGAAAACTGCGTTCAAATCCGTTGAGTAGTTTCCGAGTTATAACGTACCAGACAGACAGACAAAAATGCCAAAACTTGTTTTTTTTTTGTTTCTGTTACTCTTCTTTAATCGCCCCCTGACAGTTTTTTTGGAAAATTATTTAATGGACAGACACTCGATTCTTACTGTCTTATTCGTATTATCGTATTGACCACATTTGCGAGCTTTAAAACTGGAATCACATAATTGGGGGTTGTTCAATCAAATCATTTTTAACAATTTTCATGCAATAACATTTTCAACAATTTTATAGGGTATATATCACTTCAAAGGTAATTTTATTGGCTTTCGAACGCTAGTTCAGAAATTATATTTAATTTCTTCAACATTTCTTTAATTATATTTAATTTCAGGTGCCAACAACAAGATACGGAAGAAATAACGTCGCAATAAATGTGTTATTTGTTCAATCAGGCTTTTTATTGCTATGGATCTATTTTTAAGCGCTATAATCGTGACCCGCTGCATTACCTAAGTTGCAAAATCACATTTTTCAGCAGCACCATGTTCCATTGTATGTACCTATATGTGTGGGTTTTTGACACACGGGGAAACACATTCATACTTCCAGACAGTAGTAAAGTTTCTACTGAATGAGAATGAGCGGTGAAGTTAGTTCACATGGATATTAAGTGATGACTGCAGCCTAGAGACGTCTACGCAAAATGCAGATCCATTGCCAACCATGAGACCTTTGTTGTTGTCTTCTGATAGTTATAACAGACCCTTACATTACCATCTAACCGGAACACAATAGTTTTTATTTTTAAAGATAAATGGAAAGAAAAAATTGACTTCAGGCGAGACTCGAACTCGCGACCTACTGGGGAACTGAAAAGTCTTTTATATCGGTTGCCTAACTAGCATAGTTGGTAATGGATGGCGCTGCTGCTACCATAAAGCAATGCAATAGATGTGAAGGAAAGATTTGACAAATCGGGCAGGGCTTCAGTAGCTCGATTGGAAGAGCGGCTGGACTGGTTTCCCAGTAGGTCGTGAGTTCGAGTCTCGCCTGAAGTCAATTTTTTCTTTCCATTTATCTTTAAAAATAAATATATATTTCACAAGCATGTGTTAATACGAAATAATATAAAACAACAATAGTTTTTTTTTATGTTATGGAAGTGGTAATCAAGCACCGGACCACGATAGTGCTGAACACTACCATTAAGCGGCAAGTATATAAGGTAATGCGGTGGTGCCTACACCCGCGAGCTCCGTCACTGGAGCTCTACCACCAGTTAAAAAGTGCTGAACAACTACCATTTGGCGGCATAAAGATGAGATGATGCCGTGGTGTCTACGCCCTCCAGCTCGAAAACTGGCACTCTACCACCAAAAAAAACCTACGCATTGACCTATGAAATTAAACTAGTATGTTATCACACTACATTTATATGCACCAAGAAATCACCGAAATAAATCATGAATAATAGCGTAAATCTAAATATAAAAATCCTGCAACATATACTTCCATCATCTTAGTTTCCGTCATGCTTCAACTCAAGAATAATAACTTTCATAACTTCCGCCATCTCCAAATGCTCTCCACATACTTTTAGTTTCTTTTAGCGACTTTTTAGTTTAAACTTCTCGAGTTTTCATACAAACTTATAAGTTGGCTCACATACGTGAAATTTCACTGTTGTGGTCGAGCTCTGGGAATGCGGTTAGTTGAGAACTAGGACTTGTGGATAACCTCTCAACAATGTATTAAAACTTAAGAGTGGCTGGAGCATACATGCATTGCGTTTTTTTTTTAGTTTTATGGCATTGCTATAATAACGCTTATTGCCAGTGTCAGGTAAAACGATATTTCGTATTCGTATTAATAAGCAGCGTAAAAGTCAGTCAGTCAATTTATCAGTCCGTCAGTCAGCGTCGACGATGGCTACCTTATCAAATCATTTACTATGAAGTTTTGGAGGCAACCAGAAAGGACGTGTTTTCGCACTGTTATTATATTACACTATACACAGGCTCTTAATTAGCCTGTATCAAACAAAATGCCACCAACAATGAAATAAAACAAGAGCACCACACGGTTTCAAGGTTCCCGCCAAAACTCCATTCATAGCCTTAAACCACCTTAAACGATATAGTTTCTTATTCACATCGTAAAATTGAACTGTTGTAATTAATCTGTATTTTTTTATGTAAGGAAGGTGGCACACATACAAGCTTGCAGCTCGCATTGATGTTAAGTAATGACATGATGATGTTAAGTAATGATATCTACATAAAAACCACAGATCATAATGCAGATGCGTTGCCGCCGCTAAGATCTTAGTTGTTATGTCTCTGTGATAGTTATTACGGGGTCATACATTACGATTTACTATCGAACCGGAACACGATAGTGGTCAACACTACCATTTGGCGGCAGATAGATTAGGTAATGCGGTGGTGCCTACGCCCTTGAGCTCCTACACTGGAATTCTATCACCAGTAAAAATGTATATCACAGTAGTTTTGATCAAAAATCTCCACTTTTACATACGTTCTCTGCGTTAAAAGCTGCAAAATACACAATGGAATGCTCGACTGCCACTCTCGTGAAATAAAATCAATTTTCTTCTTCTCTATTATATACCTAAGTACTTCTTCTATTCTTTTATTAAACACCCATACACTGCAATTAAAACCTTAAGGTATTTTCAGTTTTTTCTTTGAAGTTTAGGTGTTCGATAAATCTTACAAAACAATACGGAATTACAGTATATTTCTCAACTGCGACCAATCAAGCGAACAGCACAAAATAAAGAGATTTCGATAGCGAAACGTAACTTAACTGGAGAGTTTTTCCCCATTTTTATTTATCTCGTTTGTAAGCTACATTTTGATCCCCTAATGGTTTTCCCTCAAAACTGGGCTTTGTTTATTTTCCCGAGGTTTATTTATTTACGAGGACGCTGTAAGCGACAGCTGCGCTTGTTTATCATTCAGCTTACCCTGATCGGAGGACCCAAGAACACCTTGGGTGTGCTCGCTAAAAAAATAATGATAATCCCCACAATCGTATTTAGGTGATTTGTGTCGGGTAAGATTAGAATGCTTGCTACCATTGAATTTCGTTATTTTTTTATGAGAGAAAATGGCAAATATTTACTTGTTTGAGCCGTGCGGTAAAGAATATTGTTCTGGTCTTAAAATCGCGGGTGTAACAAGGACTATATGATACGGTATTTAAGAAGTAGAGTTTATTTAGTATGGATTTTATAGTGACAAATGATGGATAACTCACTGTAGTTCTTTTCGTTGGTACACACTCAGTAAAATATAATACAAGCAATAAATTATTTGACTGTACAAAGTTAGACCTTTTCGTGTATGTTTTGTGCCTATACATGAAGTTACTGAGTCGTATCCGATACTGGAGCACGAGAAGTGAAGGTGAATAAGATTATGTAGGTAGGTACATAACAAAAAACACGGTGAGTGAGTAACTAAAAACACGGTGAGTGAGTAACTAAAAACACGGTGAGTGAGTAACTAAAAACACTGTGAGTGAGTAACTCACAGTGTTTTAAGTTACTCACTACATCGTACGTTCCATTGTACACACACAATCATCAAGTACTTACTCAAAGCAACTATCTCTTAGAGGAAAGAAACAACTATCTCTATGCTTTAGTCCTTCTCAATACTCTAAGCATACAAAATTCAATATGGTACATTTGAACTTCAGAAAAGTCTGAAGTTCAATTGGTGCAAAGGATATACGGAGTATAGGCTCCGCATTATTACTATACTATGTTCAGGTGTACTATAAAAATTTAAAAAGGTGATAGAACAGATCAAACATTATTCTAAAACTACGTCTATAATAACGTTGTCTGCTCATTATACGGCAAGTCTACACAAAGTATAGCCACAGTCTAAAGTAGATAATAAATCTATGAGTGGTATAGCTAAAAACCAGAAGGTTTATTTTTTCTGTGGACACCCATCTAAAGAGTACATGTCATTATCTATACTGCACCCATTATTTGTATACTCTTTGCATCCATCATTATTTTATATTCTCTTTGCCCATCATTCAAATCGCAAATTATCAAAAGGCTGCAAAGTCGTTATTTTGTTAATTTCTTACAAAAACACATTTTATTTATTTGTAAAATAATCTAGTAATTTAACAATGGTATGGCCAACGACCAACGATGTGAAACTTGACGAAGTAAGATCGATCATGCTTAAAAACAATCCAACTATATGATAGCATAAAGAGAATATAGGTTACGATCCTTTCTAGCATCAACGTACACTTTATATCCATATTTTACGTGAGGTTAGTGATGTAGTAGCCAACCTAACAAAAATGTCGTATTTAAGAGTACAATAAATGCGAACGACACATAAAATATTATTATGGCTGTTCATATTTTACCTCGGTTATCACAACTATACATCGTTTCGTGTGAATAAAGTAGCAGTTATATCCAATGGCGGTCAAACCATTCCAATGCGGTAGTAAGTGCATTAAAGCAAGATGGCAGCAGCGCCTTGCGATAAAACAACCGCCACTGCGATCGCCACTCCGCATGCCAAGCGTGGCGATAATGGAATATGCCCTAATGCAGAGGCTTTGGTCCAGCAGTGGACGTCTTCCAGCTGAAATATTGATGATATACAATGTACACTGCTCAACAATAAATATTGCACATCGAGCCTAGGAAGGAGACTTCAGCTTGTTTCGGGTCTGTACAGCGTTATCTCTTTCGCACCATACCTATTTGACGTTTGTCGACCATTTTAATCGAGTTTTGACCAATACCGGACTGTCAGTGCTTACGTAGACAGTGTGCAGCAGAGATAACGCTCTACGAAGTCTAAACGATCCGATCGTCTCTTGCGATGTGCAATATTAATTGTTGAGTATTGTACGTTGATGCTTTTTTATTACTGTAGACAAAGGTAAAACTTACCTACTTAATGATACCGAACCAAACGACTCACTCGCAATAAACCATTTTCGGCGTTCCGTGCCTTAAATTAGTGACTGAAAATAAGTGCATAAATGAATAGAAAAAATATTTATATTATGTAACATTTTTTTAAAATAACCTCGAAGTCATTAAAAAAATGTAATATTTCCTGTCTTTCCCCTTTTTACTTCAAAACTAGGCCTCTAAGTAGTACTACAATTTTGTACAAATATAGAATTAATTATTTTCCGTATTTCAAGTCACAGGAAAACCTAAGTATGAGAACTTTGGAATAATAGAGGTGGTATTACTTTGGTATTTAGGATAATAGAGATCTCAATTGTAAGGAACTATGTAAACGTGTGTTCGACTCGCACCTGACTGTTTTATTTTTAATGTTATTCTTCCTTTGGCGCAATTGGAAAAAATTATGAGTGAGTTTTTACGATGCACGCGTATGCCAACAGATAAAAGCAGCAGTCTGAAGTTAGTTTTCTAAACGTTTTTGTCGTTTTGTTTAATTTCTGGTATATTGGATTGTTACGCTAAGGAAGTATAACTTCTTACATGCGTACATAAGTACACATACTGTTTTTTAGGATTCCGTAGTAAACAAGGAACATGAAATTTGGCATGGGTAAGTATACACCTTAACCAAGGCGACAAAGTGGTAGAATAAAAACATGAAAAAAAATATTTGTCGCACCTCCCCTACATGTAAAGCACATAGTTTTTTTATTTTTGTTTTCTACATAGTGTGGGATATCGTTGGATAGGTCTTCCAAAAATATTAGGGATATGCTAGTATAATTTTTCGATTTAGTTAACGGTTCGTGACTTATTAAGCTTTAAAGTGCCAATGTTCGTTAGAGTTAAGTGTAGTAGGGGGGCTTCTACCAACTCAACGGTTGTTGTTAGAAATTCAAACGTTACGGCAATAGTAGCTACATATATAATTAAATTAAAAGTAAAACTATCGCACCTAAGTTAGCTTTACAAGTTTGCGAGTAATTATCGACCAAATGTAATCGGAATCAAAATTTTTGTCATCAGTATGATGCAATGGAGTTGCCAGGTCAACAACTAGCGGCAGCTCAAGCAACTTCGCCGCTGGACCATGTCTTGAACCTCGACATAAATGCTCCTACGGGGTGTCAACGACTCACAGGGATCATCGCTTCTATGGGTAACAAATTCTTATAAATCTAACACATTCTTAAGGCGTCGTGACCTAAAAGCCATGAATTTGAACTGTTAATTATTAACTGCTTATTCCTTGTCTAATTTATTAATAACGCGGTACAGTGCTCATCAATAAATATTGCCATCGACGACAATATTGCACATCGAGCTTACGAAAGAGACAATCGGAAAGAGTTTCGGCTTCGTATAGCGTTATCTCTGGCGCACGAAACACTTAGGTACAGCTTACAGTTGGTATTTATAAGGAGATGTTATAAGTTAGAACAAGTATGATGGTGTTTTTCGAAGGGAGGTATTTAAACACATAACTTTATGTTCCTTTTTTTCCGAACAATATATTCGAATATCACACCTGTCTACTACTATCACGGAATAGATAAATAAAGATGGAATGGTAATGTGGGTGTGGCAAGCGTACGGCAACTATGCGTGAACACACACAATTCGGCAAATCCATACGTTCGCCGCTCGTAGTGTCGTGTAGACTGCTTCGAACGACGCATCTCTTGGTAAAATACCATGCAGTGCCAATTTTAACATGTAATATGAAATATCAGACCTCAAGTATAAGGCGAGGAGGTATATCTTTTCATCGGTAAGTCACAAATAACATTTATTGTTATAATACTTGTAAAAAACATATAAATATACAAAGGAATATGAATATTTGAACTTAAACTGCATTATTTAAACGTTACTGCGAGCGAATACATTGCTCGTTAAGCACTCGCTCAATTAACGCTATTACTGTCTCCACTTGCAATGTACAGCATGTAATGCGCCCGCTACACTTCGACTAGTTTATTGGTGAGTATATTGTTGTGTGCGTGCGAGTGTTTATTGCCTACGGGCGTTACATCTTAGTATGCAAACTTACGCAAACGAATAGGTGCCTGAGGATTAATGTGTGGGTGATTGTCGAGATGGTGTTACATTTGTGTAAGAAATTGCATGGTGAGAGAAAAGCGGCGACACTGGTTCTAATACTAAATTGAAGCAAAGGCCTTTCCATCCTTATTTATCTATTCCGTGACTACTACTGACTTGTACCACTTAATTTGTACACGAAACAAATCGAATTGATCCATTATTTTTAACTATTTAGATCAGAAACAATATTCAACAGAGAGAAAATAAGGGAGAATAATAAGTATTGTTGATTTTGTTTCAATATATATCTTGAAAATCTTTAATTGAGATATACGCGTTATACTGAGGTACATTTTATAATCAATATTTAAATTTGCAGGGAAATCAACATACGACGTCGACATTATGATGAAAATGATATCTGTTGGCATGAACGTAGCTCTTCTTAATTTCACATTTGGTACTAAAGAAGAACATATCGAGTGTATGAAGATGTTACGACAAGCTGCTAAAGAATATAGTGCAAATATGGGCAGAAGCTATCCGCTTGCAATAGCAGCGCGTTTAGCAGGAAGAAAAATAAGGACTGGACAAATTGCAGATGTACGCAAATCCCAGTTGTTTTTTTTGTATTTTTAATTGCTCAGTTAGATCTACTCCAATCTACCAAACTCAAAACTCAAACTCAAAAATTTATTTAATCACTTGCAAATAATACAATTTTCTTGTGATAGGTCAAATTTCAAATATAAAATTAAAGCGAATAACATCTGATACGTTGGTTAATATGTCGAAGTAAACAAAAATAAAATAAATAATGGTCCAAAAATACTTAATAATAAAAATAGGTATCAACAGAGTGTTCTCTTTCTTCTCTTTCTCTCTTTTACAAACGGCAATATATGACTAAACAAAATACCAACAATAGAAACTGAACAAGATCATTGGACAGTAAACAATAACCCCATATTCATAAACGTACATTAGATACGTTTTAGCTATAGAATGCTTTGTCCTTGTCAATTGCATTGTCAGATGTGCAGGATAGAAAAAGACAACGGAGACAGTTTATGAATAAGGGGGTAACTTTTTACTGGTGTTAGAATTGACAAAACGGTGACCAGTACGGAATTCCGATGATGTAGGCACCTATTAGAAGCATAATTTATTTCACCCAAATGGTAGTGTTCACCTAAGAAGAAAGCTATATCATCTTAACTCTTAAAATCGGCCACTTATTTATACGATCTCTAGTTGTGTTACTCATTAACACGTCAATGTGAACTTCATTTCCACTGTTATCGAGTTTTTTTTATAGACTCAATAACAGTATAACTAACACAGAATTACATAATAATGTAATTATGCGTTAGTTATGCAAAATCTAACAGTATATGTAAGAATGTAATAACAGTTGTATTATTTTTTAACGTAACTTTAGAAATTAAAGAAAAAATTGACTTTAGCACTAAGCTACTTAGCTTAGTGGTAAACCGGCTGGACTGGTTATCCTGAGGTCGCAGGTTCGATTCCTGCCCGAAGTTAAATTATTCTATCCGTTTTTTCTTTAATTTCTAATGTAATAACAGTGTAAGTAACAGTTTATTAATCAATCTTTTGTTTGCATTACTTTTTTTAATTTACAGACTTACGGTGAAGCAGTGGAATTGATAACAGGCGAAGTAGTTCGACTAACCACTGACGAAACTTACAAAGACCGATGTTCTATGTACACTGTTTACATTGATTTCATGTACTTTGCTGATCAAATGAAGAAAGGAAATTACATTTTGTTGGACAACGAGCAAATAATGCTTAAAGTTGAAATAATTTCAGCTTCTACACTGACTTGTAAAATTGAAAGAGGTGGATTTTTAGGTTCTCACAAAGATGTATTCGTTCCAAACGTTGTTTTTGATATGCCCAATTATACAGATAGAGATAAATGTGATATAGAAATGGCTGTTAGTCAACAAGTAAGTTACTTTTATATACTTTAACTATCTGTCCGTCAAATATCGTGTCGCTCGAATCGAAAAAAAAATGGGGAGAATCATCCTTACCATTTAGGGATATAAAAATAGACTACAACCGATTCTCATGCCTACCAATTATACACAGAAAGTTTCATAATGATCGGTCGATCCGTTTCGGAGGAGTATTTTTACAAACACTATGACACGAGAATTTTATATATAAGATTATCCGGACCCCAAAGAACTCAATGACATAATCGTTTTATATTATTTCGCATTAACACATGCTTGTGAAAATATATTTTATTTAAAGAAAAATGGAAAGAAAAATTTGACTTCAGGCGAGACTCGAACTCGCGGCCTACTGGGAATCTAGTCCAGCCGCTCTGCCAATTGAGCTACTGAAGTCCTGCCCGATTTGTCGAATCTTTCCTTCACATTTAATGCATTGCTTTATGGTAGCAGCAGCGCCTCTATTGCCAACTATGCTAGTTAGGCAACCGATATAATAGACTTTGCAGTTTATTGAAAATCGTAAAGAAGTCGCTTTTACCTTTAATAATTGTTTTATATTATTTCGCATTAACACATGCTTGTGAAAATATATTTTATTTAAAGAAAAATGGAAAGAAAAATTTGACTTCAGACGAGACTCGAACTCGCGGCCTACTGGGAATCTAGTCCAGCCGCTCTGCCAATTGAGCTACTGAAGTCCTGCCCGATTTGTCAAATCTTTCCTTCACATTTATTGCATTGCTTTATGGTAGCAGCAGCGCCATCTATTGTCAACTATGCTAGTTAGGCAACCGATATAATAGACTTTGCAGTTTATTGAAAATCGTAAAGAAGTCGCTTTTACCTTTAATAATTGTTTTATATTATTTCGCATTAACACATGCCTGTGAAAATATATTTTATTTAAGCAATAGATGGCGCTGCTGCTACCATAAAGCAATGCAATCAATGTGAAGGAAAGATTTGACAAATCGGGCAGGACTTCAGTAGCTCAATTGGCAGAGCGGCTGGACTAGATTCCCAGTAGGCCGCGAGTTTGAGTCTCGCCTGAAGTCAAATTTTTCTTTCCATTTTTCTTTAAATAAAATAAACTCAATGACATTTTATGTACTATTTACACAATAATTATAACAATTAATTATTAAGTACAACTACGCTGGCATCGGCTCGGTTCTTCGATTCCCGGGTCGGCTATCAGAGATAATGGCGCAAAATCCTCTACCTCTGGTTTTATGGGTATTTTTCCATTTTCTGGAAGTTTTCCAGTACCTCGGAGTTTGGTAATGTGCCTGGAGATATTAACAGGCTCGCCACCTCGTGGGTGTTTGCATGTATGCTTGAATACATGCACATACCTCGACCTATCTTTGGGGATAACAGGCGTGAAATTACGGTACGAATATTAAAATTATCGCAATTTTAGGAGGTGAAGAAGGCTTCATCGTTGAATTCCACTTCATCTAATTATGGACTAGTTTGTAAACAATAGGTTTTTTAATCCCACAAACCTCAGTTTAGGACAAAGTGAATGAATGTTTTTTAAATAATGGCAATATCTATTTTTTTTATGTAATGGAAGTGGTAAACAAGCATGCAGTTCACATTGATGTTAAGTGATAACTGCAGCCTATAGACACCCACGCAAAGACCAAGGTCAAAATGCAGATGCGTTACCACTCCTGAGGCCTAAGGTGTTATGCCTCTGTGCCGGAAATTACAGGGCCGTACATTACCACCTGACCGGAACACGATAGTGCTGATCACTACCATTTAGCGGCAAGTATATTAGGTAATGCGGTGGTGCCTATGCCTGCGAGCTCTACTGGTGGTAGAGCTCCAGTGACGGAGCTATTTCTTTTGTTTCAAATATAATATCACTAAGAATAAATAAAGTATTTTCTTTTTCTAGTGATCAAGACAAAATTTAAACATTCCTGCTTTATTGCAGGTAGATATTTTAATAGCACCTTTTGTGAACTCCGCTGCCAACATCAAGGAACTAAGGCAATTAATGGGTGAAAAAGGGAAAAAAATGTCTATAGTTGCAAACATTCAAACTATTGAAGGTTATCGCAATTATGATGAAATATTACAGGTGCTTTAATTTCTTACAATGACAGTAAATAAAACGCGAGATGGGCAGTAGCGTACCGCGATAAAGCTACCGCCACTGCGGTCGCCAATACGCCTGCCAAGCGTGGCGATTATGGCATAACAGCGGCCCGCCCCGGCTTCGCGCGGTTGCAATGTTACCAACCCTCTCCTATTCATCTTAGCGTGATGTAATATAGCCTAAAGCCTTCCTCAATAAATGGGCTATCTTTAGATAGTTTTTTTTAATCGGACCAGCAGTTCCTGAGATAAGCGCGTTCTAGCAAACAAACAAACAAACAAACTCTTCAGCTTTGTAATATTAGTATAGATTCTACCACTGTTGGAGGAAGGCTTTGTCCAGCAGTGGACGTCTTACGGTTGGAGTGATGATGATGATAATGAATGACTTAGATACATATTATTATGTATGAATTATGGTTGTATAAAATTATGTTTTTTCGCTTTTTAATTTACAATGTATTTTAGGCAGCTAATGGTATTATGTTAACTAGACAAGAATTGGGATCGGATATTACCCCGAAAAAATTGGTTATCGCACAGAAAAATATGATCGCCCGAGCAAACAAGGTAAGAATTCCTAGCATAGTTTAATACCTACACGATGTAATTAAAGTGGTTATTCACGAAGCAAAACGATTTTCCTTCAGTAGTATTAATTAAAAGTAACAGTTTAAAAAGTTTTTGTTTTTATAAATATAAAAAAAAAACTTTTTTATAAACAATAAAAACGATCATTAATTTAATAAATTAAAACTGATCATTATCTCAAAAGACATTAGAAATGATAGTAATTAACTAAACGTAACGAATGTACTACTTGAACTTTGCACTGCCGACGAAGTGAAATAATAATGAATATTCATAAATGTTCAGAGCATAATAACCTTTAGTGCCTTGTAATACGGCATAATTAACAAAAAAAACATTTTAGATCGATTGTACTAAGTACCTAGACCAAATGAATTATTTTGCTACGGATAAAAAACTACTCAAATCTCACCCTGAATAAAACAGCTAATTAGTGTGAAAATATTTTATTTTTTAATATGTATATACTTTTTCATGTGTAATATGGAGAAATCTGAAATAAATGGATAATAATAATAATAATCACGTTTTCGTATAAACAGGCGAACATACCAATCAGTGTAAGTGCTCATCTACTAAGCAGTATGCGGTACTCAAAAGTGCCGCTAAGATCTGAACTTTTAGATATTTCCAATTGTATTCTCGATGGAGCCGATGCTATAGTACTATCTGCTGAAACCGCAGTTGGACTTTACCCTGTAGAAACAGTGGAATGTTTGGCTAGCGTATGCAAAGAAGCAGAAGCGTGTGTTTGGACCAAGAGCATTTTCCATAATTTGACTGACAAGGTACTAAACTTTTCTATATCTACAAATTGAACCACTAAAATTGTCCGTCAATCTATTAAAAATACATGCACACCTGCGGCGGTACCATGATTTTTTATTATCAACCTAAACCGAAGCGCTAAAAAGCGTAAAAAGGGGACCGGGTCACGAGACCGTATCTCATAATACGGCCTATAGGCCTATGCTATAGTAAGCCCCCCCCCCCCTTAAATATTTATTTTATTTTAATTATTAACCATACAACGAATATGTTTTGTTGCGGTTTTTACAGACAAATGGTACGGAATACGTCGAAGGCGAATCCAACTCGCACTAGGATTTTTTTTGATTTGATCACTGAATTTTGAAGCTGAAGTGTTTGTGAGGATAATTAAAACCAATTTATGTTTTCATTTATTTCATAGACAGTTCAGCCATGCGACCAAACAACTGGAACTGCATTGGCAGCTGTTATAGCAGCTCAAAGATGTTTGGCTCCAGTCATTATAGTAGTGACAACTTCGGGGAAATCCGCACAAATTATCGCAAAGTATAGACCGAGATGCCCCATCATCGCGGTCACCAGATATGCTCAAATCGCTCGCCAACAACATCTGTGGCGAGGGATAATACCTCTTATATATGAAGGTATCTTCATTTGAAACATATTAGAACATATTTTGAAAAGACCCTACTGAGTTTTGTTTTGGCAGGTTTTTTCTCAGTAATGTGGGCTTTGGAACTCTGCCAGTGAATGACAAAGAATGTCCCATATTCTTTTATTTAGTCCTATCTTGCCGTTTGTAAGAGAGTATGGAACATTCTGTTGAGACCTATTTTTATTATTAAGTATTTTTGTACCATTATTTATTTTATTTTTGTTTACTTTGACATATTAATCAACGTATCAGTTGTTATTCGCTTTAATTTTATATTTTGCAATTTGACCTATCACAAGCAAATTCTATTATTTCCAAGTGATTAAATGATTTTTTGAGTTTGACTTTGAAGAAACAATTCGTTATTTACGTAAGGAAAGTGGCAAACAAGCAGTCGACATTGATGTTAAGACTGATGACTGCCTCCTATAGACATGTACACAAAAACCAGAGTTCAAAATGCAAAAGCGTTGCCATGACTGAGACCTTAGCTGTTATGTCTCTGATAGTTATTACGGGGCCATAAATTACCATCCAACCGGACTACGAATGTTCTGAACATTACCATTCAGCGGTAGATAGATTAGGTGATGCTATGGTGCCTACGCCCTCGAGCTCCTATACTTGGAACTCTACCACCAGTATTGCTTATATTAATAAACCTCAGCAATAATTCATTGAGAAGTTACGTTTATATCACCTGGGTTCGGTTGTACCAACTTATTTAATAAAGGTAATGTTACATTTTACATCCTTGTATAACTTAAAAAAATTGTTTAGTTAGATTGAATTGTTAGGCCTCGGTAGCCTAGTGGTAGCAGGCCACTACTACTACGCTGAGGTCCTGGGTTCGATTCCCGGGTAGGGGGTTATCAGAGATGATGGTATAAAGTCCATTATCTCTGGTTCTATTGGGATTTTTCCATTTTCTGGAAATTTCCCAGTACCTTGAAGTTTGGTTATGTGCCCGGAGATGTCAACAGGCTCGCCACCTGTTACATGGGCCAAAAACGTAACCGGCGAATCGTGGGTGTTTGCATGTATGCTTGAATGCATGCATTTACCTCTGCCTACCCCTTCGGGGATTACAGGCGTGAAGTTACGAAGTTACGTTTAGTTAGAGAAGGATGTAAAATCTTACACTGACAAACATTTTCTCCCTTCCAACCTTCTCGTACTTAAAGAAATCTGTTAAAGTTAGAGAGGGATGTGAAATGTTACAATAACCCTAACAAATATCTCGGTACAAACCAGGCTAAGTATATTAAACGCTTGAGTGTTTTCAGTATTCAGCCGTTAATTTTCACAAATCAAAAATCAAATTCTTTCCTAGATCAAAAATACTATCATTCATAACTGTAATAATAACTTCTGTGTTCATTGCTTCTTCAGATTCACCACACACAGACTGGCAAGTGGATTTAGAGAAACGAGTCAGTTTTTGTACCAAATGGGCGATGGAGCAAGGATTCGTCAGGGTTGGGGACCCGATGGTTCTTGTCTCCGGATGGAGACAGGGTTCTGGGTTCACTAATACTATGAGAATTATGTACGCTGTCGCTGATAATGCTTGATGTTTTAATAAAACAGTTCTAATGATTTTTTTATAAGTTATTCTGACGACGTGTGCAGCGTATGGGCAATCTACACAAAAACTGAAGGTCAATATTTAGATGCGTTGCCACCCCTGAGGTCTAAGTTGTTTTTGTCTCTCAAACAGTTCCATATAACTGGAACACAGTAGTGTTGAACACTACCATTTAGTGGTAGATAGATTAGGTAATGCGGTAGTACATAAGCCTTAGAGCTCCGACACTGAAACAACTGCAACTTTCTTCCTACATCTCTACTAAAGAGATAATTTTCTTAAAATACTCGATTTGCTTTGGTATTACATACGAAGTGGAACAAGGTAAGCAAAGTATGTATGTATCTTCACGCCAACACCCTAACGGGGTAGGTAGAGTGTGTGAAGAATCCCGGTTCTGGGTATACAAAATTGCATATTTATATCGATCTATCGCTTGAATCATAGAAAGTTAAATACTTAGTTTCAGTTTAATGAATAACTTAAGATAACACAAAAATGTATTAATTCTTTCCTTGAAAACATTTTAAAATAACAGAAACGATGCGTTTATGTAAAAACGTTTTAATATGCGCGAATATATCTTTAGGGGACAAAGCTATATTTCAAAAAGGTGACATTTAAGAAATGTTATCTTCAAAACCAGCGCAGAGGTATACAAATTTCAGTTCAAATTCTTGAGTATATTGCAGCTTCTAAATTCAAATATTTATTCCTCAAACCACCCGAAGTTTCACGCTAGCGATTTTTGGCACCAACTACCAAAGTCGATCATTGCTATTTGTACGTGACCACTTCCTGTCACATAAATTGTGTACCTCAAAAGCAACTGGATCTTTATAATCCTGGGAATGTAAAATCGGGAATAGATAGTAAGAGAAGTAAAGTTTTCAAGCTACCTCAGCAGCCTCACCTCGAACACATTCAACCAAAATATGGTATACGTCTTATTATTTATTTTAAGTAACTAAGATTTACAAACATGCAGTTCACATGGATGTTAAGTGATGACTGCAGTTCTACACAAAATCTAGAGAACAAAATGCAGATGCGTTGCCATCCCTGAGACCTTACTTGTTACGTCTCTGTAGATAGTTATTGGGGTGATTAAATTTATTTCGATATTTCACGAAGGTCATTATTTGAAAAGTTAGAATGTAATCTGTAGAATTCAGTTATTTTCAATGAATAATTTTGCATTTCTGAATATTCCCAAGATATTTCCTTGTTGCGTGTTAAACCTACTCATTTATCTAAATTCTCATCTATTGTAGAGTTTAATTTATCTTTACAACAAAGGTCCAATCTTTGGAGTAGATCTATACGTCAGATATTGTTTATGATAACTTTGTTTTTGTAATGAACATAGCAAACAGGAACATCATCTCATCTCAATCATGACTTCAGTCGAAAGATGTCCACAGCTGGACAAAAGCTTTCCCAACTGTCCACAGCAGTATTGTGCGTCATTTTTTAAATCTGATTTAAGTGGCAAACAAGCGTGCAGTTCACATTGATGTTAAGTGATGACTGCAGCCTATAGACACCCACACAAAGACCAGAGGTCAAAATGCAGATGCGTTACCACTTCTGAGGCCTAAGGTATTATGCCTCTGTGCCGGAAATTACAGGGCCGTACATCACCACCTGACCGAAACACGATAGTCCTGAACATTACCATTTAGCGGCAAGTACATTAGGTAATGCGGTGGTGCCTACGCCCGCGAGCTCCTTCACTGGAGCTCTACCACCTTAGGCCATAATTCCCACGCTTGACATGGAAATTGGCGATCGCAGTGACGGTTGTTTCTATCGAGGAACGCGCTGCTAATCCCGCGCTATTGTATTTACTACCACCCAATTCCAATGTTTTGAACACAATGAGTTTTGTTGACTGACTGTACTAGAGGAAGAATTCTCCTTCACACTGACCTCGGGGTCATTACGTCCCGACGCCCAAGTAGGTCAATACCTTAATAAGTATGTATGTATGTATGTATCTTCACGCCATGTATCGGCATGTATGAAGAGAATGATGATTATAAAAGAAGCCCGGGAGGTGTGTCAGGACCGAGATATCTGGCGCTCCACACTCTCTGCCTATCCCGTAAGGGATTTGGCGTGAACATAAACACCTTAGTAAGCTTACAAACATAACATTTGAAATAAACAACATTAGTCTACTACTATCACTATATGAAGCGCGCATGGCCCCGCGGCTGGTGAAGATCATAAGCGATCTACTCGGTTAAGCACTTCAGGCGCGGTCGGGTAGTGTGATGGGTGACCGCTAGTTACAAATTAAATGCGCGTTGCCGTGTTTCGGAGGGCACGTTAAGCCGTCGGGCCCGGTTGCTATCGATAGATAGCAGTCGTTAAACCTTGTCGGAGGCCTTATGGGCGGTATGAAAACATCCGACTGCGGGTTGGCCACTAACCCACCCACCTCCACCAATCCGTACTGGAGCAACGTGGTGGAGTAAGCTCCAGGCCTCCCCCAAAAAGTGGAGTGACTCGTGCCCAGCGGTGGGACGTATAATGGGTTGCCATTATTATTATTTATTATTATATTACTGTATGCGAGAAACTCATTTTATTTGAAACAATTTCATTCTACACTTACGAGCACTCAATAATCTCGAACATTTTAAGTCATCAATAATTCAATCCCAATTCCAGTGGGAGCTGTATTTAACCCGTTTTATACTCGCATTGCACGTTGGCCATCAAAATGGTACTAAAATGGCTGTCGTAACGGAATGGCGGTGATCGGCATCAAAGGGTTAACTCTGCTTGCTGGACGAGGCAATTTGCAGAGCTCTCTGAGGTGCCCAAATTGAATTTATGTAACCTCGCCTTCACACCTGGTACACACGGCTTGGCAGGTTGAATAACACACTTGAGAGGTTGGCGAATGTTTATAGGGTTGTAATTTTGTGGTAGTTCTTACCAGTTGGAAAACCTGGCAATAATGTTTTTAATATACTTAACGTAACTTCACGCCTGTAATCCCCGAAAGGGTAGGCAGAGGTAAATGCATGCATTTAATCATACATGCAAACACCCACGACTCGCCGGTTACGTTTTGGCCCATGTAACAGGTGGCGAACCTGTTGCCATCTCCGGGCACATTACCAAACTCCGGGGTACTGGGAAACTTCCAGAAAATGGAAAAATCCCAATAGAAGCAGAGATAAAGGATTTTAGACCGTTATCTCTAATATCCCCCGACCCGGGAATCGAACCCAGGACCTCCAGCGTAATAGTAGTGGCCTGCTACCACTACGCTACTAAGGCAGTTTTTAATATAAAGATATATTATACTAGCTGTGATCGCGATTTCGACCGCGTGAGAATTTATGATTGTTCAGTATCTACCCGGACGAAGTCGTGGGCGCAGCTACTATAAAAGTAGCCTTAGTTACTCCTTGTTACATAAGCCATCTGCAAGTGACAGTCCCGTCGAAATCGATCCAGCCGTTCCCGAGATTAGCCCCAACAAACAGACAGACAGACGGGACAGAAAGACATACAAAAATAGTAAAAAATGTTGATTTGGTATATATACCTACCGTGAATACATGCATATGCATTGAGTAAAAAGCGACTAAAAAGCACTCACGACACAGGTTTATACCTAGTATGGGGCTGTAAGTGTACCTTATTTTTATAAATGCTTTCTGTAGTGTAATGATAGTATGTTAAGGAGTTGCTGAAGCTAGAGGTAAAAAAAAAGATTCCAAACAATTGAATTGTAATTGTTGCTGCGTACCCCGAAAGGGTAATCAGCGTTAAATGCATGCATTCATGGCATTCAAGCAAATAAATCCAAACACTCTCGATTCGCTAATTATCGTACCTTTTGTCCCATGAACAGATGGCGAGCTTTTTGACATCTCTGGGCCCATTGCCAAACGCCTAGGCACTAGTTCGAGCACGGGCAAACTACCAAAAATGGTAAAATCCCAAGTACTCACCTACCTCCCGACCCGGAAAACGAACCCAGGCCCCCAGCGTAGCAGTAGTGGCCTGCTACTATTGAGGCAGTTCACCATTTTTTTTAAGTTGTATAAACTGAACGCCTGTATTTAGCAACCTCAGAGAAATGGCCAATATTGGCATCCGGCGAACGCACGCGACCACCAGTCGCACCAAAGCTATCGTCACTACCCTCGCAGACATGTTAAGGCCTCACTTCAAGATTCTCTTTGCCTTTCCTTTCAATATCAATAATGTTCTAAAAACAATCTCCGTTTGATCGTGGAAAGATAGATTTTAGATTAAATTATGATCAATTTTACAATTCTGTACTTTGTATTTTGGGCTAGCTTTTTTGGGTTTTATTTAAATTGGGAGATGAAATTGATTTGGCATTTATATATTTTTTAAATTACTTTGCTTTGGTTTTCATATTTTGAGATTCTTCACCGATCCAATTTGAACTTCGTCAATTACTTTACGATAGGTACAGTTCCAAAGCGATTTATAATTTTGAACACTAGCAAAGTACTATACGAGTATATACTTTAAACTGTAATTTAATACGTGAGATCACATACTCTTGATAATAAATTAACCCATTCACTGTCCCATTTTAAACACAATAGTTTAACCAAAAATAAACATCTTTGGTTTAAACAATGCAAATGCTCCCATGTGATTCATGGAACAGGGAACCTGTTAAGCTTAAAAATATTCAGCAAAAGGGATTTGTAAACTAACTTTGAATATTTGAACCATTGTTAGTCTCAGTAACACGAAATTGTCACAAAATAGAAAATTTTCTGTCTAAAATGAAGCGACAAAATCAATTTTGAATAGGTTTACTTATCAACATATCAACTCAAAATTACGAAAAATAAGCAGTTTATTTACTTAAATTAACACGTTTCATCTTGCTTTTTAACGAAAAACGTAAACAAACAATAAAAAAGGAATCAAAACCATTCATTTACACGAAAACAACAATTCCACTACAAATTCATATAAAGGCGAAATATTTCCAATTTCGCTGGCCCACTTTCCAAAAACGCTCCCTCGTCACATTTCGGGAAGAATGATCAAATAATAACCGGGACAGTTATGCTGCTATATTGCAGCGTCAAAAGGTGAGCGAGCAGAACAGATCGTCTGGAACGGATGCAATTATTCGCAGTTACTGCGCGATGGACAAATGCAGGCATTGTCAAAGCTGCAGGAACAAGGCAATTTACGCAGCCACGCCGCTCCGTGAAATTCAATTTAATGGTAAACTTCTTTAGGTGTATTTGCACGCGAATTCAACAATCAACGTTACATGGTGAATTGAGTGTTAGCTTCTGATTTAGGTATAAGGTATTTTTATATGAAAGTGGCAAACAAGCAAACAGGTACCTATACTAGATAGTGTTTCTGTGACGGAGCTCGCGCGCATTGACACCACAGCATTACCCAATTCTCCGATTGTAACTTCCGGCCTAACTGCTGGGCACAAGTCTCTCCCCTTATTGGGGGGAGGCCCGGAGCTTACTCCACCACATTGCTCCAATGCGGATTCGTGGAGGTGGGTGGATTAGTGGCCAATCCGCTGTCGGATGTTTTCAAACCGCCCATAAGGCCTCCGACAAGGTATAACGACTGCTATCTATCGATAGGAACCGGGACCGACGGCTTAACGTGCCCTCCGAACGCGCATTTCATTTTGCCACTAGCGGTCACCCATCACACTACCCGACCGCGCCCGTAGTGCTTGACCGAGTAGATCGCTTACGATTTACATCAGCCGCGGGGCCATGCGCGCTTCAAAAAATGAAAAATGGAAAGAAAAAATTGACTTCAGGGGAGACTCGAACTCGCGACCACTGGGAATCTAGTCCAGCCGCTTTTCCAACTGAGCATGCAAAAAATTCTATCAACGGTGTTAAAGAAAGAAACTCTGTTTATACTCGTATGAGATGAAGTCTCAAGTAAGCATACAGTTCACATTAGTGATAGATAAATACTGTAGCATAATTGTAAGTAGCTTAAAGACATTTTAAAAATCAAGAGTTTCAATGTAGACACGTTACCGCTCCTGAGATCTAAACTGATATGCCTGTGCTGGAAATTACAGGGCCGTAGGTACTGATTTAGGATTGAACCATTTACTAAAATTTAACTCACATCATCCAGTCATTAACGCATTAAACAATTAGACAACGTTTACACAGGTATACTTTCTTGACACATAAAACATGATAAAACACATGCAAAGTAAAAAACTTCACCGCGAATCTTTCAGGGGGAAAGATAACAAGAATTAAATTAAATTTACTCCGGCGCTAGAAAAAATGTCTGAAACATCAGCAATTATTTCTAATTTTGTATTTTACCACGCCACCAAATCGAATTAAGCCTGTAAATATCACCCGGTGCTCCAAGAATTTGAGAATTATTAATGTAGCTCGGCGTTAGAAAAATAAAATACGTTTAAGCCGTTTTGATGGTCAGTTGAACTGCTCCCTATCTGTGCAACAAGTTAATAGTGGTAAATAACAATCTGTAATCAAAACTATCGTTGTGATGACAGAATAACAAATAACATTAGAGAAGCTGAAATCTATACATATAAAATTGGAGTGTCTGTTTGTAACCGCTTTTTACTAAATGCATATGTATGTAGATGCATACACGGTGCATATACCAAAACAACATTTTTTACAATTTTTGTCTGTCTGTCTGTCTGCCTGTCTATCTGCCTGTTTGTTCCCGCTAATCTCGGGAATGGCTTTACCGATTTTGACGGGACTTTTACTGGCAGATAGCTTATGTAATAAGGAGTAACTTAGGCTACTTTTATACTAGCTGCGCCCACCATTTTGTCCGGGTAGATACTGAACAATCATAAATTCTCACGCGGGTGAAGTCGCGGGCACAGCTAGTTTAAAATAAAATACCCTTCACACTACACTCATAGCTCCACACTAAGTACTAGTAGTGGACTGACTGGCTAAATTAAATTAATGATAACCAATGTTAAACCAGAAATCATTCATTCAAATTAAAAATAAACAATAAATTTTAAATCAGCTGCTACCAATCTAAAAAATATGCTATTTTTGTGACCAAACCATTGTGATCCTCACAATACATTTATATTGTTCATAATTTTGAGGACTGAGGGATAAGGAGGTTTCTGGAGTTGTTTTTTCTACATTTTTGAGTTGATTCATCATCATCGTCACAATTTCAGCTGAAAGACGTCCACAACTGGACAAATTACTACCAACCAAAGAAGCCCATAAAGCCAAGTCCTGGACCGTCCTCATCTATCAATCACCCACATCCTCCACTAGGTCGGTCCATGTCATAGCGAGCCTGCCCACTCTTCGTCTCCCGGTACGTGATCTTTTGAGAATTCAAATTTTGATAAGTTATTGCTGGCTTTTCCATGCATCCATTGTTTTACATCTGCAGCTAGGTATGAGTTGGTTGAAGGAGGACCAAATAAAGTAGACCAACTCTTGCCAGAAATATTGCAGTCATTAAAATCCTACAATTTTTAGCAACCAAGGTACGTGTATGCAAACCATGCAAAGTAATAGAATTAGATCAGGCAATGTTGATAAGGTAGGATATTCCAATTTTCGCGCGCGTGCCAAAATATAGCACTTGTGAGAGAATTGACGTGATAATACAAATCTACCTAGATTTTGATGGTTAGATTAAGGATGTTTAGAGAATACAGGAAAGCAAATTGCTCGTGATCTCCAACCGCAAAAGGTAAACTCGTTCCATTATGCAGTTCCCCGCCCTGTCTAATTTAACTTGTAAACATTACAATTTAGCCCATCTCGACTTGATGCCGAGTGCTATTCCCTTTATTCCCAGTTTTTATCATTTTTTTCCTGTCGCTCGTTATTTCTTTGCGAATGACCCGGTTTCGTACTTTGTAGGGGTTCCATTCCAAGGAATGTTTATCGTCGTATTTTTGACTGCGACCTGCATTTATTCGTGACATACTTTCTGTTTAGATATGACTTAATTGTGTGCTAAATATAAAAAAGCGGTCTGAAATCTCGTTTCGCATTTTTTAATGTAATAGAGGTGGCTAACAAGCATTCAGTTCACATCTATGTAAAGTGATGGCTGCAGCCTATAGACACTTACACAAAAACTAGAGGTCAAAATGCAGATGTGCTGAAACCCCTGAGATCTTAGGTGTTATGTCTCTGTGATAGTTATTAAATTGTTAGTTACGGGATTATACATTACCATTTAACCGGAACACGATAGTGCTGAACACTACCATTTGGCGACATATAAATCAGATAATACGGTGGCGCCTACGCCCTCGAGCCCCTACACTGGAACTCTACCACCAGTAAAAATTTTAAGCCAGTGTTTACTTTCATACTAAATTTCAAGGTACCAAACCAAAGGCCACACTCAAACATCTAAAGTTGAGGCAAATATTTGTGTTGGGTATATTAATGTTTACCTCGTATGTGATCCAACTTGCGATTTGTAAATATAAGGTTGGGGAAAAAGTTTCTTCGCATTTTTTAAGATAATTCAAAACATTTTTTAATATAGTTTATTTAAATTTATGTACCATTTTGTTCGATAACCTTTTGCCATCTTGTAGGTAGGGACATGATCCCATTGCTATAAAAATTTTGGGACTTCTCATCAAAATACCGCGACAAGTGGATTTGGCAGTCCTCTCGTGATGTTAACCTAACATTGCATAAAGAATTCTGAAGAGACCGAAACAGGTGGAAATCTGAAGGTGCAAGGTCAGGACTATACGGCGGATGCATTAACACCTCCCAGCCAAACTCTCTTCATTTTTGCTGAGTGGCTATAGATGTGTGAGGTCTAGCGTTATCATGATGAAACACCACACCCCTTCTATTGATCAATTCCGGCCGCTTTCTCTCAACTTCTTGCTTTAATCTCATCAGTTGTTCGCAGTAGAGTTCAGAATCGATAGTCCTGCCTGGTGGTAATAGCTCATAATGAATAATGCCTCTTCCAATCCCACCACACACACAACATCACCTTATTGCGAGTTAACCCGGGTTTCGCCACAGTATGTGAAGCCTGACCGGCCTTTGACCACGATCTTTTTCGCACGTTCTTGCCGTACGAGGTCCACTTTTCATCACCAGTTATCAGCATCTTCAAAAATGATTCGGTTTCATTACGTCGTAATAAAGAATCACAAATGAGTACATGGTTCATTAGGTTTATTTCAGTGAGCTCGTGAGGTACCCAAATATCGAGCTTTTTTTGTACCCAGCTTTTTCAACTGCGCCAAAACTGTTTTGTGATCAATTCTCAGTTCTTCAGCTACGTCGTAACTACTGATATGTCGATCTTGCTCCACTTTTTCAAAAATGGCATCCATTTTATCCGTAATAGGGCGACCAGAGCGAGGTGCATCTTTGACATCAAAATTTCCGGATTGAAAACGCTTAAACCAAATTTGTACTACTCTCACAGACACTGCACTAGGTGCATAAGCATCGCAAATTTTTTTCGCGGCTTGCGTTGCCTTTTTACCTTTTTTGTAGTAAAATTTTAAAATGTATCGTATTTCTTCATTAGATTCACTCATCTTGACAGTACGAAAAACAAATGAAAATCACACATTTGCCTAATTTGAATTTGGAATTATGTTCTTTAAAATTTTAACTTTCAATGATACCAAAACCAGCCAGATACAAATACTACAGCCAAAGAGATTTTATTACAAGTTCATACATACTATAATGCGAAAAGACTTTTTCCCCAACCTATTATGTCACATACATTCGCAATCATGGCCATGGAAACTACCTATAAAGTTAAACGGGATCAAAATGTATAAGCCTTTTAAGGTATTTCTTCAAAATTTCAATGAATGATTATATTATTGAAACAATGCGTTAATTAATTGTTCCATTAGTTTGTCTTTCATTATCTACCATATAACCCGACTAATATATTGATAATTTTATCACAGACATGATCTTTATGTTCGCTCTACTCCATCATGCAAAAACAGCTGAGCGTGACAGAGTTTGGGACAGAGACTTTAAATTACTATATTTTATGGACAGATATTTTACATGTTTTTTTTTATGTTATGGAAGTGGTAAACAAACATGCAGTTCACATTGATGTTAAGTGATGACTACAGCCTATAGACACCCACACAAAGACCAAGGTCAAAATGCAGATGCGTTACCACTCCTGAGGCATAAGGTTTGCCTCTTGAGGTTATGCCTCTGTGCCGGAAATTACAGGGCCGTACATTACCACCTGACCGGAATACGATAGTGCTGAACACTACCATTTAGCGGCAAGTATATGGTAATGCGGCGGTGCCTACGCCCGCGAGCTCCATCACTGGTAAAAATACCACCAGTAAAAATGTTTAGGTATATATGCCTCTTTCCCCCCTCTCCCTCATCGTTTATTTAGTTTATTTTCGTGCTATCTTTTTTTCCCCAGTACTCCTCAAAATGTGGAATAGCTTGTTTACGTAAACGACCTTGTGTTTGAGTCCGCGGGCGGGCTCGCGTTATATAAGGAATATACTTAAATCGTAAAAATTGACAGGAGCTGCTTTCGTATTTATAATGTTTTGATAAGCGTGGTGTACTTTTTGAAACTGATTTTTTTTTCAATAAGTAGGTAATCTGAAATACATTGTAAGTCCCTAAACCTAAAGTATGTAAGAGAATTCAGAACTCTATGAAAAACGCGTAAAAACACGACGACACGAGACGCGAACCGAGTAAATTGATTAGTCCTTTGAAAGCTATGGACGAGCCGATAATTGGGACGGAGGACAAACTCGTATTCACTTACCGAGAAGTATTGGACATCCAAAATTGTATGGCGTCCTAATCACAGGGGCACAAGGGCGATAATCGCGTAAATTCGTCAGGAGATTCGGTCGTGATGACCCATTTCCGTGTTTCGTTTATGAAATTGAGTTACAGGAGTTCATCAAATATACGTTGAAGTATTTGGTATGGATGTATGGATTCGTCTGAAAGGACGGAATGTAATGTTGATCGTAAATTTACGAGGATGGTCTTATCTATGCGCTTTTCATGCCATATTTTAATATAGGAAGCACCACAATACACATAAAATAATGTATCACTTCAGTGTGACTAAATTATTATTAGATACCCGGAGTTGATTGTGCCTGTTGTTACATAATTTAAGATTGCTTTGAAACAGTAGGCCACACGCATCTGACTAACAAGATTATATTGCCGTATTGCCCGTCATGTCTCTAGGTGCTTCCCTGAATGCATATTATGCAGCAGACATAAGAGAACAAGATGCAAATGGAACTGGGTATTTAGATAGAGATGGCATTGTTATAAGACCTCAGCATTGAATTGAAATCTATTGTAATTTAAAGGACACAACTGACCAATGTTGAGGTAAAAAAAAATGTACTTAATACTTTCATCGTCACCAAGCATAACTAAGAACAACGATTAACAAGATTATGTTGCCGTATTGTCTGTCATGTCTCTACGTGCTACCCTGAATGTATATTATGCGGTAGACACAAGAGAGCAAGATACAAACGGAACTAGATATTTAGATAGAAATGACATTGTTATAAAATCTCAACTTAAGACATGTTCTAATCCAAAAGATACTAGTCACCAATGTTGAGGTGTATTATCATTTGTACATATCTAATACTTCAGTAGTCACCAAGCATAAAGAACTACAAACAAGACGACATACTAGAAACTAGACTTTCGGTAAGACTTATACAAAAACTGCAAGTTTGGAAGTTGCAATTCCATAGAGGTACCTAAACGCAGATCCAGACAGGCTAATTTATAAATTTCTTTTGGAGGTTAAAAACAAACTAGAAACATGGTATAATGAAAAAACACTACTATTAAATGCAATGACTGATGAAATAACTGAATTAAATAACCCGCACTGGAGCAGCGTGGTGGAATAAGCTCCAGGCCTGCTCCCAAGAAGGGGAGAGACTCGTGCCCAGCAGTGGGACATATCAAGAGTTGCCATTATTATTATATTATTACAACCCCCTTATTCATAAACGTATTTTAGCTAAAGTGTTGCTAATCTCTCCCTTGTCTTTTTCTATCCTGCACATTTGACAATGCAACTGACAAAGACAAAGCATCCTATAGCTAAAACGTATCTACTGTACGTTTATGAATAAGGGGGTAAGTATTTAGCATCACAAATACAGCCAACATAATTTATCACTTTAGTTTGACTTAATCATAAGATGCGCAGACTTGATTGCACCCGTAGCTATATAATTGAAGGTTCCTTTGAAACGGTAGGCGACACGCGTACGACTAACAAGATTATGTCGCCAATTTGTCCGCCATGTCTCTAGTTGCTACCCTGAATGTATATTTTACTGGTGGTAGAGCTCCAGTGATGGAGCTCGCGGGCGTAGGCACCGCCGCATTACCTAATATACTGGGCGCTTAATGGTAGTGTTCAGCACTATCGCTTTCCTGTCAGGTGGTAATGTACGGCCCTGTAATTTTCGGCACAGAGGCATAACACCTTAGGCCTCAGGAGTGGTAACCCATCTGCATTTTGACCTTGGTCTTTGTGTGGGTGTCTATAGGCTGCAGTCATCACTTAACATCAATGTGAACTGTAGGCTTGTTTGCCACTTCATTACATAAGAAAAACAAATTTGCGGCAATCACAATAGACCTAGATACAAAATAAATAGTATTGAATTTTAGATTAAAAATGAGTTGAATTTTAGATGGGGTTAGCATTGTTATATAACAATATCTTTGATATTTAAGAGTTATAGTGAATTTAGATTTATTGCAATGAGACCACGAGTCACCAAGTTATTAACGTTAGTTATATACCATGTCGACAAACGAGACTTTTGACTAAATGAAATCGTACTCAAATCGGTCTACCAGTATGGAGATTACGACGTCACATACATAAAGGTACTCACAGATACACAAATATTTACACACATTTACTGGTGGTAGAGTTCCAAGTGTAGCAGCTCGCGGGCGTAGGCACCACTGCATTACCTAATCTATGTGCCTATCTGCCGCCAAATGGTACTGTTCAGCACTAACATATGGCCCCGTAATAAGTATCACAGAGATATAACAACAGTGTTTTGACTTCTGGTGTATGTGTAGATGTCTATAGGCTGCAGTTATCACTTAACATCTATGTGAACCGCAAGCTGATTGTTTCTCACTTTTGCTACATGAAAAAAACATTAAACTGAGGTATATACTTACTGTTGTTATAACATTAAAACGATCAAATTTTGAAGTCGTAAACGCTTATAAAACCACTTTGACCTTCAAACTTTTGATTGGTGAATATTCCGAATTAATTTGGAAATGCCACAAGAATTTCCTCTTCATTCAGTATTTACGTGAACATAAAACATCTAGATAAGGTGAAGCTGGCATCATACTGTATTTATACTATTCAATATTTCACAGGCGATAAAATTGTTTTACGAATATTAAAGGGGAAAATATCTTTTCACCCTTCACTGTATTTTTGTTTGCACTTATAAATGTCTGAGTTCGTGGGAGGCGGTTGAATATTTTTTAGAGCAATTGTAATTCTGTCATCCTATTACGTTTTTTAGTTTATTTTTCCTTTAGTATATCAGGAAAGATTCTCTCAACGAATCTGTATCGATTTACTATTTCAATAAATATATTCGTATACGTAATACTTAACTAGTAGGTAAAAAGTCCTCTATAAGTTACGAATAAAAGTGCGACCCAACTGCTTATCCAGTTTGCAATATCTCTCAAAAATTAACTGCCTCAGTGGCGAAGTGGTAAGAAGCTTTTTCAAGTGCACCGGAGGTCTTGTATTCATTCCCGGATTGGTAAGATAGTTTTGTGGTACCGCAGGTATTTCAAAAGAAAAAGGTGGAGCTCTGTAGGTATATGGAGAGTATTAGACATAAATCAATTCAATAACAACATATTATAATAATTTATTTGCATATTGTCTTGCATTTGTCTTTCAAAAACTTCTACTTACTAATACTAGGTATATTCAACACTACTACGAGAACGACACTACTATTTATTAGTAAACTAGCGGACCACACCGGCTCGTACGGGTGCAATTTAGGTACTAACATAATATCGCGACTATAAATTCAAGCTAAAAATGTTTTACGGCCCTGTAATTTCAGGCACAGAGGCATATCACCTAATGCCTCAGGAGTGGCAGCGCATCTGCATTTTGACCTCTGGTCATTGTGTGGGTGTCTATAGGCTGCAGTCATCACTTAACATCAATGTGAACTGCATGCTTGTTTGCCACTTTTATTACACAAAAAAAAAAAAAAAAAAAAAAAGCTATCCTATCTTTGAAGTTGGATCAAACTGCACACGGTGTAAAACATGTGTACAAAAGTTTGATTGAAATCAATTAAGTAGTTTAGGAGTCCATCGCGGACAAACAACATGACGCGTTTTTAACCGACTTCTTTATATATATATATATATATATATATATATATATATTAATATATATATATTAAGATGTCCTTGAAATGTTCTGAACTTCCACCAAAAATACAACCCTCTTTAATAAAAAATCGAAACAACAGTATCTTCTCCCAGGTCGGCGCAGACCACTTGTGTACCCGTAATTTACTAAAATTGAGAGAAAAGATCCGCTAAGTGCGCGTCCTTTATATATGCATAGGGGGTTCCGTTTTTTAAGATGAATTTAATACATAAATAAATCCATCAACATTTCAGGTAAGGTGGGAAGAAAACCAAAAGCCCATCCATGTCCGCTGGTGGCCTGGAGTGGGCTTCCCGAACTGGTTCGCCCCGGTTGAGCAGACCACACTTCGAAGATCTGATGACCGGATTGACCTCGGTCCACGCTAGACCGACTCAAATGATTTGACACATACCAAGATGGCAAATCCAAGGACCATATCGTATCTATGGCAGGCGAAGAAAACTCCAAGCAGCGGGAAAAGCCGCAATAGTGGCTCTCCGCGTCTCTACAGGTGCTAGAAGAAAATACAATGTGTTTTTAGGGTTCCGTACCTTAAAAGGAAAAAAGGAACCCTTATAGGATCACACGTGCGTCTGTCTGTCTGTCTGTCTGTCCGTCTGTCACAGCCCATTTGCTCCGAAACTACTCGACCGATTGAGTTGAAATTTGATGAATATATGTAAATTGGTGACCCAAAGATGAACACGTCAAATGAAATAATAAATTTAAACATAAATTTTCTGATTAAAAAAAAATAGAAAATAGTTCTGTGGAAAATAGTTCTTTGCCTATAGATTACTGGAAAACCTATAAGAAGTTTGAGTATTCAAATTAAATCGAAAATTCTTAATAATATAACCCCCCCTGCCGGTACCCACCGTTACCGCTATGTCCCTGCATTTTAATTCTGTAATATTTTCTAAAATATTTATTTAAATTACGGAACCCTCACCACGCGAGTCGAAGTCGCACTTGTCCGGTTTTTTATTTTTTTTTGATGTTAATACGGACTCCTAAAAAAATCACCCAGGTCCGTCTCACGGTAACTCAATTTCAAGCGGCACAGCTAGAACGGCCACTCGAGGCAGAGCGCGATACGGCACATACCCTCTGTGGCCGCACACTTGAGCCACCCTTATTGTGCCCTTTTGTCCTTTTTACACCTGACGTGATAAACGGTCCGGATACACCCACGCCACTTGAAGGGAGTTATTACGATTTGTTTTAAGTGAACAAAAAAAATGATAAATTTTTGCATTAACACATGCTTGTGAAATATATTTTATTTTATTTCATTTTTTTTAATGTGATTGAAGTGGCAAACCTGCTTGCAGTTCACATTGATGTTAAGTGATGACTGCAGCCTATAGACACCCTCACAAAGACCAAGGTCAAAATGCAGATGCGTTACCACTCCTGAGGCCTGAAGTGTTATGCCTCTGTGCCGGAAATTACAGAGCCGTACATTACCACCTGACCGAAACACGATAGTGCTGAACACTACCATTTAGCGCCAAGTAAATTAGGTAATGCGGTGGTGCCTACGCCAGCGAGTTCCGTCACTGGAGCACTACCACCAGTAAAACATACCGATTCTCATGATATTTCGCTCCGCTGTCATAAATATATAACAAATAACTCTAGATTTCCAGTTTCCAGACTTTCCAGGCGTAAACACATAATGCTAGAGAAAATTACTCCCTATCCACAAAACGTTTAACTTCTGAGTCCAATATTTGAAAAATATGATATCATACCCGAGAGAAATCCGTCTCTATTTTTACTCGAAAGAGAAAAGTAAAAATATGAAGGCGTGAATGTGAAATGCCTCAGTCACACTAGTAAGCTAGCGTTTTTCTCTATCATATTATAAGACTAGCCATGTCATGAAATGGTGGCATTTCATTAAATGTTCATTGCCTATTGGCCATATCAGGTAATGCTTTGGGCAGATGATAAATAAAAATCGTTCGTTGATGTGGTCGGTTAAACCGCGGCCACTTTATGAAATGATTAAACTAATTTGATAATATCGTAAAATGGTTGCATTAACTACCGATAGAGGCGCTGTAAGCGCTTTGTTTGTGAGTCAAAATAGCGACCTCTAGCAGGTAAGAAGTGTGACCACACATAAATTCTATGGACTATTACTGACTATGAAAATATGACTTTATGGCAATTGCACGTGAGGAGTGTCTGAGTTTTTTTTTTAATATTACAAGAAATAACTATACCGGTTTCTGGTTTTAAATACAAAATTACATTTTATATTATAATTACGTGTGATCACTTTTCTAACTTAACCCACCTGTTTTAATTACAAAAATATAACGTCATGTTATTTAAATACCGTCCCATCGTACTCGTGTTCTACCCTCCTTAAGTATAAACTTTTTGGTACTGTACATATAAGAACAAAAATGTAACGTACCTTAAAATTTTGAGTTATTCCAAAATCAGTTTTTTAACATAGTCATTTTTAACGATTTGTTTTATGATATTGACATAATTTGAAACAATATTCCCGATTTTACGAAAATATCGCATAGCTTCGACTACACTACATCTAGCCCGAGGCCATATATTTTTTGTTTCGCACGCGTGAATCGAGCTGGTGCCTAATGAGGCGCGTCACGATACATTCATGCCTTCTGGGAGCCGAACACAGCTTCGTTAGTCAGCACTATGTAGAGTAGGTGTAATGATACGTGAGTCCATTCGCTGCGAATTGCATTCACGCCTGCGTACTCGCAGTACCTATACTTGATACATATGTAAGATAACTGAAGCGTACCTAAGGATACTTATGTGTCGTACGACCTTTAAAAACAATCCGCTGTACAATTATTAAATAACGACATAATATTGTCGTTGCGTTGATCGTGATATGGTCTACTCAATTTATAGTTTTGGTTAAGGGGGCCAACTTTCTGAAAATAGCATGCGGGACTTTTTGTAGATAGATAGGGTATGGGCAAAAATAGCAACATATTGGACCCCAGATACTCGGCTATACCGAAGTAGACCTCGAAAACGCTGGCGAGACTGTATCGATTGCTTTTAACCCAATTGGCTCGAAGTTGCAAAAGACCGCGATAGGTGGAAGAAAATAGGGGAGGCTTTTGGCCAGCAGTGGGACAATTAAAGCTATTAAAAAAAAACTTTCTTAAAGATTTTAATTCAGAAAAGTTTATAGAAATGTTGCATTGCATATAATGATAATTATACAAATAACGTTACGATTCTGTAAAATAATAAAATTTACGGTTGGCAATCCTTACATAATATTCTCTGCCTTTTTATTCTTCTATATATCTATAGTCTTTTTATTGAAAATAACTTTTGTGTAAACGTGTACACGTTAACACAAAAGTTATTTTCAAGAAAAATTGCGAAACGTCAAATCGTTGTTCTTAAATTTGACTTGTCATGTTAACTATTTAGTCCTCTAAACATTAAAGTAACATACATAAAAATAACATCCGAATGGATTGAGAACCTCCTTCTCTTTTTGAAGTCGGTTAAAAAATATAATTATTGGTATGTCAAATGACCTACATTATTGAAAAAGATAATACATATTATAAAATTGAGCGAGGCTTCTAGGTTTTTCTACATACCTACCTATATATATACGCGTCAAAACTCCAATAAACTGTGTGATTACACATCTTACACTATAAAATATCATCTTGCTAATATTGTAGATCTGCAAATAGGCTAAAAAGGAGATGTTGCGAGCTCGGCTCTGGTTCGTACACGTCCTCAAAAAATATGTAAATTAAAGAAGAATCCGAAAAAAATACAATTTATTTATTCAGAAATAATATATTTTAGAGTTACAACCACATTTAATTCAAACCATTTTATCATTTTCAACTATGTTAAATAAACATGGCGGCGATACAGCCGACACTTGGGATCAATCGATTTCGATAGTATTTAGATAATATTACTTTTTTCCCCAAGTACTTTATAATCAAAATACAATTTAAAAAATGAAAACGTCAAAATGACATCGCCCGCCATATTCGCCATGTTGGTTTTGAGTTGCAATTCTAACTGCAAATAATATTTTGTAACTGCAAACAAAGCTAAACAAGTGAAAATATGCAGTAAAAAACGTTTTTATATTGATTTTGCCTGTTTAATGATATTATGTACAATACATGGCCGGAGGTCCATACATTTTTGCAACATCTCCTTTAATGGAATGCTATCAATTTGTAAAAAGAAACAGCCTGTACTGAAGTGTATTCCGGCAACGAAGACTTTGTTACAATAATTTTGCACATCGAGTCTACGAAAAAGACAATCGGCTAGTTTCGACCTCGTAGATCATTACCTCTGCTGCACATTGCCTGCGCAAGTAATAATATACCTAGTAAATAATAATAATGGCAACCCATTATACGTCCCACTGCTGGGCACGAGTTTCTCCCCTTCCTGGGAGGAGGCCTAGAACTTACTCCACCACGCTGCTCCAATGCGGGTTGGTGGAGATACGGGTTAGTGGCCAACCCGCTGTCGGATGTTTTCAAACCGCCCATAAGGCCTCCGACAAGGTTTAACCACTGCTATCTATCGGTAGCAACCGGGACCGACGGCTTAACGTGCCTTCTGACGCACGGAAACGCGCATTTTTATTTGCCACTAGCGGTCACCCATCACACACTCAACCGCGCCCGTATCGCTTAACCGAGTAGATCGCTTACGATCTACACATACCGCGTGGCCATGCGCGCTTCTACTTCTACTACTACGCAAGTAGTGCGGTATGATCAAAACTTATCAAAATGGTCTACAAACGTCCCATAGGTAAAGCGCAAAAGAGATAACGCTGTACAGACCCGAATTAAGCCGAAATCACCTTCGTAAAGTCGATGTGCAATATTTCTAGTTGGATACTGCAACTGATAATTGCTAGTAACATATAAATAAATAATGTATAATAAATCTGCCATAGCTGTATTAATTCGTCTCTGTCGTAAACTGAACCGTATCGTACGTTACACGGATTGATGTAACGACACACACAGAGACAAATGGCCCATACTCCGATGAAGAGGCCGTTTTAAATGTGGAATAATGCTCTTTATTACTAAATCACGATCACCTACTGTGTATAACAAAGTAACGGTTTGATGTCGATGAGAAACTTACAGAAAAATTGGTTAAGTAAATATTATGGAAAAATCCAAGGCCCAAGTGCTTGCCAAACTCATGTGTACTAGGTTTCGTACAATGTAAAAATATCCCTTGTTAGTATTAATTTCAGGTCTAGTAGTTTCAAAATAAATGAGGGAATAGTATTTTTTTCTGTGTAGCTATTGAAGTGAATTAAATAGTTTCAAAAAATATGTCTGACGGGGGTGTACGGGGGAAATCATTTCGTATCCCTTAAGGGAGGCGAAATGATTTCCCCCTGACCCTGTACACCCCAATTCATGACGCTGACGAAATGGCGACACATCTGCATCTTTTTGTAGATATCTGTAGCCTCTGCAGCCAGCAGTAAATAACAGTTTTATCATACACATATTATACAACTATTTTATCGGCTCACGTTCGTTGTAAACTAGACACATGCTCATTTACCACTTTTATGAAAACGAAAAAATAAATTCATCCTGTATGAATTGATAAAAAGGATACATCGATACAGAAATTTCACATAATGATAAAAATCCGGCACTGACTGAAGCAGAAATATAAAAACAATGAAGAATACACTCCTAGACAAAATATAACTCCTATCGAGTATTTCTTGCCTTCGACATAAAGAGAACAGAAAATACTATTCGAGTGTTTCTTGCCTTGGACAAAGAACAAAACAAAAGCGTATCACAAGACAAGACTATTCGTGCACTAACGAGACCATCTTTGACCTTTGTCTTTTAAAAGACCACCGAGAAAAAAAACGCAATTAGTGTTCCGCGAACGTCCTTACTAATTAACTTGATCAAGTTCCATTATTTCAGAGTCTCTTTGCATTCAAGTCACGTGACGTCGTCAGGAAAGAATAGAATAACTTCGTGGAATCAGGTGTTATTTTGAATATTATTTTTTTATATTGTCAAATGATTCTTTTGGGATTTGAAATAAAGCTTAAAGGAGATGTTGCAAAAATGTATGGACCTCCGGCCATGTATTGTACACAATATCATTAAACAGGCAAAATCAATATAAAAACGTTTTTACTGCATATTTTCACTTATTTAGCTTTGTTTGCAGTTACAAAACATTATTTGGAGTTAGAATTGCAACTCAAAACCAACATGGCGAATATGGCGGGCGATGTCATTTTGACATTTTTATTTCTATAATTGTATTTTGATTTTATAGTAGAGGAAGAAAAAAGTAAAATTTTCTAAATACTATCGAAATCGATTGATCCCAAGTGTCGGCTGTATCGCCGCCATGTTTAACATAGTTGAAAATGATAAAATCGTTTGAATTAAATGTGGTTGTAACTCTAAAATATATTCTTGAATAAATCAATTGTATTTTTTTCGGATTCTTCTTTAATTTACCCATTTTTTGAGGACGTGTACGATCCAGAGCCGAGCTCGCAACATCTCCTTTTCGACAATAGGGTGGATTTCACCGATGTTAGTTCTACAGCTGGTAGAACTCCAGTGGTGGAACTCGAGAGCGCATGGCATTAACTAACCTACTCGCCGCTGAATGATAGTGTTCAGTGGTATCGTTTGCCGATCAGGTGGTAATATACGGACTGTCATTTTCATAACAGGCTCTGTGTCGAAACCAAGCCCCAAAAGTGACAACATAATATATCTCCATTGAGACTATATATTCTTAAGCTGAGACTGCCTCGTTGGCCTAGTGGCCGCAATCGCGATGGTGAAGCCTGAGGTCCTGGGTGCGATCCCCTGATCAGGAAAATCTGTTATGGGTTTTTTCTTCTGTGAGGAAATTCCCAGTAGTAGCCCGGAGTCTGGCCGTGCCTCGGAGAGCACGTAAAGCCGTCGGTCCTGCGCCCGATCTCTTTCCGGTCGTGTCGGATTACCATCCCATCGGGCTATGAGAGTGAGGGAATAGAGTGCACCTGTTTTTGCGCATACACTTGTGCACTATATTATCTCAAGCGCAGTTGGCGTCTCCGTTGAGATTGGCCGCCGTGACCGAAAATTCGGTCTGGAAGACAATATTTTTTTTTATGTAATAGAAGTGGCAAACAAGCATGCAGTTCACATTGATGTTAAGTGATGACTGCAGCCAATGGACACCCACACAAAGACCAAGGTCAAAATGTAGACGCGTTACCACTCCTGAGGCTGGTGTTATGCCTCTGTGCCGGAAATTACAGGGCCGTACATTACCACCTGACCGGAACACGATAGTGCTGAACACTACCATTTAGAGACAAGTATATTAGGTAATGCGGTGGTACCTACGCCCGGGAGCTCCGTTACTGAAGCTCTACCACCAGTAAAAAAAAATAAAAATTATTTTTTATTATTTATAAGCTACAGTTCGCAATTATCACACTTTCATAAGATAAAAAGGAAATATAAGATGAATGCGGGCAAAATTTTACTTCATGCGGGACTTGAACTCGCGACCATTGGGATTTCTAGTTCAACCGCTCTCCCAACTGAGCTACCGAAGTCTACACCTGACTGTCGAATTTTACCTTCACATTTATTGCATTGCCATTGATGGCAGTTTTTCACGCGAATGTGTTATTGCGAAAATCCAACAAAATAAATATCGTAAGTTTATACGTAGTTAATATTTAATTTTCCATTTAACTTCCGTTAAACATTACCTCAAATACCACGTTTTTACTTACAACCATAGTTATTTCGTTAATTTCGAAACAAGCAACAATTTATCCAATATAAATTCTGGGAACAAAGATGGTATTCCGCTAATGTTCAAAAGTATTCAAATCACCGACTTGTTGCCACTTTGTAACTTTATTATCTGTTAGAAATTAGAAGAAAGAAATTATCTGTTATAATTCAAAGTATTACAAATATAATACTGATAATTTAATTAAGTACAAGTACAATATGGCATGGTTCTGCTAGTGGCTTCCACCTACTAGCGGAAGAATTTTCTTCCAATGGAAGGGAATTCTTCCACTAGTGCAGTCTTAGTTGCAGTCAATCAACCGAACAGTGGCGGTCAAACCATTCTAATAGGGCGGTAGTAAGTGCAAAATCACTGGTGGTAGAGCGCCAACGACGGATCTCGCGGGCATAGGCACCACTGCATTACCTAATATAGGTACTTGCAGCTAAATGGTAGTGTTCAGCACTATCGTGTTCCGGTCAGGTGGTAATGTATGCCCCAGTAATTTCCGGCATAGAGACATAACACCATAGGCCTCAGAAGTGGTAACGCATCTGCGAGAGATCTAAGGTCTATGTGAGAGCTGTGGAGTCTCAAACTCTACCTATCGTAAAACATAAAAAGTATTTAATTTCCCAAAGTTTTACCTCTAACTATAAAGCAACACCGGAGGGGAGTAGCCATATGCAGGCTTTCCCCTCTGTCAAAGTCACAAGCCCAAATGGGCCTATAACTGTCGTCTAGATGTTTAAATGTGTGCGTGAAATTGTCTCCGTATTTTGTTAAAGTCAAGGTGTGAGTTTCGTAGTAATAAACGATTTTTGTAGTGTGCGTGTGTGTCGCACGCATTTCCTCCCGCAAAAAATTACAGACTGTTTTGCATCGGTAATAAACGCAATGCCTACTCCCCTCCAGTACGCCACGGCCGGTGACCCGTGTTGCTCTATGCCTTTGACGGACATGAAAAGGTCCAAGAATAAAACTGCAAATTCAATCATTGCAAAACACTCGAACCACAGAGTAAATGAAATCCAGACGTAAACACAAACTTAACCCATAAACCAGCTATCAATAGTCTCACAATAATAGCTTGGCCACACGATAATTGGCCAGTCCAAACACCTCTGTGTGCTGCGGTCGTACGAGCTAGTTCACAAATCTAAAACTGGATTGCAAAATTGAATGTTTGTTTTTGGATCGCAGCCGCATTGCAATCCCGCGGATTGTGGACAAATTCAATTTTCTCAGCGCCAATAACAGGAACAATAACCGATACCTCTGCGGATTACTTTGAGAACTAAATTCTGTGTTAAGCGTTTGATTGATTTGGAGATATCTTCGTCTTGTATTGGTCTTATACGTGTACATTTGTATAGGTACTAGCAGATTCTTACGACTTTATCTGAGTGCCTTTTGGTAAATTTTGGTATATCAAGATAATCACGCTTGCACATTCGACAAAGAGAAACTGTAGAACTTATGGAGCCAAATAATCTTTGCGAATGTAAGTCTAAATCAAAGTAATCTGAACTTCCAAAATACTTTGAGCTCATCCATCAACTCCGGAAACCTCAACACCGTTGCGTAAAGTCGAAAAAAGGTAAATTTACTTGGCATAGTGGACAGGGCGAGCTCTTAGCAAGTTTTAATTACTTTGCCCGCCGACTAAGGACGCGCGAAGGTAAGCATATGTCTAAAAGCCCGAGAGATTATTCTAATATTTTGACTATTGTAAATGCGAAAGTTTCTATGTTTGTTTGTTTCTTACTCCTTCAAGCAAAAACTGCCGAACCGATTTCTATGAAATTTGGCACACACATAGAGAGTAACTGGGCTTACACATAGGATAGCTTTTATCCCCAAAAATGTTCCTGTGGGATGCCATGGGATGATTTGATGAGTTTCCATAGGTTACCCGAAAAGCCACCTACTCGCGGGCGGAGCCGCGGGCAACACCTAGTCTTTTATAATTATGTTTGTCCACCAATTATACGATACATTGACACTATTAAATGACACGTAAACAGCACATTTACGTTACATACTTTAGTGCAATATAAAGTCAAATTGAAAATTGATGACTTGTAATGTAACGTAAACTTTAATATGCTGTGACAAAGTAATACTTAGATAGAAATAGAAGGTCAGTTGGTTCCAGTTTGCGGAGTTAAATTATGGATGGACCATTACTGTGATAAAATTTTGATCATACTTAACGAACATGCAGCTTAGTTCATAAACGTCTTTAAAAAAACAGACTGTAAGTAATTTTATTGGTCCACTCTGTGCAGTTTTCTCAGGCTTTGGTGTTTTTGTTCTTAAGCGGTTTAGAGCAGCAACCTTGTGTTTGAGATTATTTAATTTATCTGACGAATCATAAGTAATACGTGTGTCATAACTATCACAGGCAGACTAATGACGGAAACGAAAGACAACCAAGGTAACTCTTTAGCAGTTAACAGTAGTCACCTTGTGTTTCAGCTAATAATAATAAATCTAATTTATGATTTCGATATACTACTGCGAGTAGGGTTTAATATCGAGCTCGAGAGTCAAAGCTCAAAGGCATATGCACCACAGTACAGTGCTCAACAATAAATATTGCACATCGAGCCTAGGAAGGAGACTTTGGCTTATTTCGGGTCTGTAGAGGGTTATCTCTTTCGCACCGTACCTATTTGACGTTTGTCGACCATTTTGATCAAGTAATGACCAATACCGGACTGTCAGTGCGTACGTCAGCAGTGTGCAACAGAGATAACGCTCTAGGAAGTCGAAACAAACCGATCGTCTCTCTCGCGGGCTCGATGTGCAATATTATTAATAATTGTTGAGTACTATAGCTATTTACCTAATCTATCTGCCGCCAAATGGTAGTATTTATCACTGTCGCATTCCGGTTAGATTTATGGCCTAGTAAATGCAATCACAGAGGCTGAACCACTTAATCCTTCGGAATGACAACGCATCTGCATTTGGCCTCTTGTTCTTTTGTGGATGTCTTAAGGCTGCAGTATTTGACGAGTCAGTTGATCCAGCGGTGTGTGACGACTGTTTGAACCGGGGCTTACTGGTTCGATTCTCGTACCAAATATTTGTATGGTGAACTACCTACAGATATTTGGATGTTTGTTTATGTGTAATGTGTGAACAACGGCACCCATGACACTGGTTTATACCTAATGTGTGGCTGTGAATGTAAGCGTATTTATTTAGTAGGTACTAGCTGACCCGGCAAACTTCGCATTGCCTCACAATGAAATAATGTGTCAAAGGTTCGATAGATACGGACTATTTCTATGGAAAAATGAAATTGTAGTTTTTACTATTGCCTTTCAATTTCTTCATATTTTCTTACCTTTTAAACCTTCCCTGGACTTCCAAAAATTATTCAAAACCAAAATTAGCCGGTGCAGCCGTTCTCGAGTTTTAGCGAGACTAACGATCAGTAATTGATTTTTATATATATATATATATATAGATAGATAGATAGATTTATTTATTACATGCTTGTTTGCATTTTTAACACCTATCATTTATATAAAAGAAACAAATCACAATAAAACGGATCTATTGTCAGTTACTTACATAGAGCACTCACTGAAGATACGAGTTTACCCAACGATGGTGCCGTGGATCGCCGCACTCATTATTTCTAGGAACAAAAAGTTTGGGCTGTATCTAGTTATCAATCGATACCGATGATAGATGATGACGATAACTAAGATAAAATAAAATGGTAAGGAGGGTTGTGAATTTAAAAATATGAGAATTGCTTTTTATATATTTTTTCCACAATTACACATGCGAGTTGTATATTTGAAAAAAAAACTAAAAGCGACTTCTTTACTATATTTTATAAACTGCTAAGTTTATTATATCGGTTGCCTAATTAGCATTGATGGCAATCAACAGACGAAAAACTCAGGTGTGGACTTCTAGTCGCACATGTCCACTGCTGGGCTTTGTCCAGTGGACGTGCTTCGACTAGAGTAATGGTGATGATTTTGCTTGGCTTGCATTTTTTTTTCTTTTATTCGCTTACCGGTTAGTTCGTCACGCATACTGTCGCATAAAATAAATTCTAGGCACCTATTGTTTTCTGGAGCAAATATAATAAGATTTATTACAAACTACTACGTTGTTACTGTACTTTTTTTTGTTTTTTTTTTATTTTACTGGTGGTAGAGCTCCAGTGACGGAGCTCGCGGGCGTAGACCACCGCATTACCTAATTTTCTTACCGCTAAATGGTAGTGTTCAGCACTATCGTGTCCCGGTCTGGTGGTAATGTACGGACCTGCAATTTCCGACACAGAGGCATAACACCTTAGGCCTCAGGAGTGGTAACGCATCTGCATTTTGACCTCGGTCTTCGTGTGGGTGTCTATAGGCTGCAGTCATCACTTAACTTCAATGTGAACTGCAAGCTTGTTTGCCACTTCAATAACATAAAAAAAACTTTAAAAAATAGATTTGAGGGCAATATTACGCAATACGCAGCATAGACTACGGTCTATGCTGTCTTTAAATCTTGTATTTTTAGTGTGTAATTTTTTTTTACTCATTATCATTACGATGCGAACGAACGAACATTTTCCAAAAAAAACGATGTTCTAAAAGAATCCAAACTCCCAACACGAGACATAAAAAAAATATATTCAGTGCATCGTCACTAGCATTAGCATGCTACAGTGCAGCTTGCAGGCGTCTTGAGCTAGTCCGAGGCACCATGAGAGTGAATTAAGGACGTCTCATGCATAAGTTAAGTCGGCATATAGCTATGAATAAACACAATGTTTTCATAAATTAACGTGCCCACATATCCTGTTTTGGATGGGTTTTCGTATTAACAACCTGCATTTTTATGGTTCCGCAGCCGAAAGGCTTTAAGAGAGAGCCGAATGGCAAAAAAGGAACCCTTATATATTCGCCTTGTCTGTCTGTCAGTCTATCCGTAGGTATGTCTACACTGGTGGTAGAGCTCCAGTGATGGAGCTCGCGGGCGTAGGCACCACCGCATTAACTAACATAATTGCCGCTAAATGGCACTATCGTGTAGCGGTCAGGTGGTAATGTACGGCCATGTAATTTCCGGCACAGAGGCATAACACTTTAGGCCTCAGGAGTGGTAACGCATCTGCATCTTGACCTTGGTCTTCGTGTGGGTATCTATAGGCTGCAGTCATCACTTAACATCAATGTGAACTGCATGCTTGCTTGCCACTTCCATTACATAAAAAAAATGTCGTAACCCTTTTATTCCAAAGCTAAAAGGTGCAATTCCGTGGATCGCGATCGATCGCAGCCGCGACAATAGATGCAGTATGATAATTTATGACACCGCTTCCGTGGCCCGCGACAGACGAGTCATCAAATTTTGAAATTAACTTAGTTACCTATGTTACACGATTTTCCATTCTCACAGATTCACATAATATGTTTGTATCCATATGTGTGCCAAATTTCAACTAAATTGGCCAAGTCATTTTGATGTAAACTGGCAGACACACGAGTCATCTTAAAAGGGTTAATTTTTTACCTCTTGATCTACAGAACCTTGAAAATCTGAATATCATATTCAACAGAAACACCAACCCGAGCTCAAAAGAGCGCGAAGCATATAAGATATTTGATCAGACTGTTTTGTTTATCCATCTGTAATCCCACAGGAACATTTTCGGAGTTAACACCAATAAACAGAGATTACTTAATAAGTAAACAGAGTTAATTAATTTTGAAGTACAATACAATTTCGATATAATGGCGCCCTTAACATTGTTTGAGGGATTTTGTATGCAGCAGGAAAAGTGTATAGGTAATGTGTGTAAATTTATGTATCAATTTATTATTTTTAGCCTTGTAGTTTATTCCATTAAAAGGATTTAGGAATATGCGAACTTTTTATTGTTGGTTTTAATTCATCATTTTTAGGGTTCCTCAGCTTAGAATGCTTATAGATTCACCGTGTCTGTCTACAACTTAGCACAGAGAAACATAGTGCGAGATTCACAGACCGCACTACGACTTTACTTTGAGCAAAGTATGCTTAGAACTGTCAGTACAGTATGGGTTTTGACAGTTCTAAGCAGTACTTTGCTCAAAGTAAAGTCGTAGTGCGGTCTATGAATCTGACCCATAGTATCTACTACAAAGTTGTAACTTCACATGAATTAACATTGATTAATAATTTTGGATTTCTCGCAATAACACACCACACTTGAACCGGTGGTCGCTACTGGTAGGTATCACTAGTCTAGTTAGCTCTCCCAACTGAGCTACCGATTTTTTCCTTCGCAGTTTATTGCACGGCAGTAACTAATTATCTATTTAAACTTATATTAAACATTTATTAAGGATCGACATCTTTACGATATTTAATTAATAAACTGAAAAGTTTGTTAGCATCATTGTTGGCAATAAATTCCGTTACTGCCACACCAAGTAATCTTTTATCGCGTTAAAAAAAACATTGTATCCAAGTAATCTTTAGAATACTACTAGCCACAATTATAATTCTTGCATGTGACGTGTTGAAATACAGAAATACGTGTTTACTTATCTTAAGATCAATATTTTATTTTAAAAAAGTCTTCTCCACATATCTTAATGCCGCAGACTTTGCCTTTACACGTGAAAAGTATAGACCAGGTAAAAGGCAAAAAAGGATTTAAACAGTTTCAGGTAAAAATCTCAAAAGTCACACTTAACATCTTGGCGGCTTTGTGATTCGCCGTTTTGAAGCCAAGCCGCGTCTGAGTGCCCTTGGTAAGATTATGTCTCATATGCCTACTTCCTTTCGCTACAGCCACAATTATAATTCTTGCATGTGACGTGTTGAAATATAGAAATACGTGTTTACTTGATTCTCGTGATGATGTTACAAGCATATATATCGCTTTACATACAAAAAAACATGTTTTTATTCTACCACTTTGTCGGCGTGATTAAGTTGTAGGTATACTTGTACCAAATTTCAAGCCCCTAGTACCAATCATTTTTTCGCTTAACCGAGGACGGATAGACGGACAGGCGGACAGGCGGACAGACGGACACGGCGAAACTATAAGGGTTCCTTGTTTACTACGCAACCCTAAAAATGGTTGAAAAGGTAATGTTATTTATGCCTTGTTTAGCATAAATAACACTACCTTTTCAACCATTTTTAGGGTTCCGGCCATTTTTAGGTTGACCAACTTAGCACCTACTTTGTCGATAGCACTTTAGTGTCAAAACCCATACTGTACTGACAGTTCTAAGCATAGGTACTTTGCTCAAAGTAAAGTCGTAGTAAGTTTTGAGAATTACACAATATTGTTTCCAGTAAAATTCGTAGAGATAAGAATTACATTTCACAAAAATTACTGTCGTCACCAGTCCAACTTTATTTATCTATAGGTCATTCAGTGGAACAAAAAGGTTGGCGAAACTTATCGAAAAGGAACGCGGATTTCCTCGACATAGTAAGCATTTGTGTAATAACTCGCAAGATAACTGGTACAGCTGATATACTTCGACAACGTGTCAGCGTCTAGGGAGGGAACACTATTAAAAGTTGCGCCAACTCTGAGAGCACCGACAGAACTAGTTTGTGTTAGCGCTATCCAAACAGAGAATGGGGTATAGTTATTGGGGGTGACTATAACTGAAACATGTTTACAAGGAACTCGCTTTTCTTAAAGTTTATTTACCTGCCAGTATTTTTGCTTAGCAGACATTAGGTGCTCACTGTACCTACCTTTTATGAGTATTTAATACTGAAGTCTTTCAAAACATATATTTATCTATACAAATAAATAAAATTGGAGTGTCTGTTTGTAATATTAAAATAACCGCTTTTTACTAAATGCATAATAATATGTATGTATACACGGTACATATACCAAAACAACATTTTTTTCAATTTTTGTCTGTCTGTCGGTCTGTCTGTTTGGTGGGGCTAATCTTGGGAACGGCTTGACCGATTTTGACGGGACTTTAACTGGCAGATAGCTGATGTGGTAAGCAGTAACTTAGGCTACTTTTATCTTCATACATCCATTCACACATACATACCTACATACAAATAAGTAGAATTGGAGTGTATCCGACTTTGACGGGACTTCCATGGGTAGGTAGCTGTTATAATAAGGAGTAACTTAGGCTACTTTCATCTCCATACATACATACATACATATACCTACATACAAATAAATAGAATTTGAGTGTCTCCGATTTTGACGGGACTTTCACTGGCAGACAGCTGATGTGATAAGAAGTAACTTGAGCTACTGTTATCTCCATACAACCATACATAACTACATACAAATACATAGAATTTGAGCGTCTCCGATTTTGACGGGACTTTCACTGGCAGATAGCTGATGTGATAAGGAGTAACTTAGGCTACTTTTATCTCCATACAACCATACATAACTACATACAAATACATAGAATTTGAGTGTCTCCGATTTTGACCGAACTTTCACTGGCAGTGAGCTGATGTAATAAGGAGTAACTTAGACTACTTTTATACCAGCTGCGCCCATGATTTCGTCCGGGTAGATACTGAACAATCATATTTTTTCTCACGTGCACGAAGTCGCGGGCACAGCTAGTATATAATAATATTAATGGCAACCCTTGAAACGTTCCACTGCTGGGCTCGAATCTCTCCCCTTTTTGCAGAGAGGCCTGGAGCTTACTCCACCTCGCTGCTCCAATGCGGGTTGGTGGAGATACGGGTTAGTGGCCAACCCGATGTCGGATGTTTTCAAACCGCCTATAAGGCCTTCGACAAGATTGCTGTCTATCGATAGCAACCAGGAGCCATGCGCGCTCATAAAGGATTTCACACCGTTATCTCTGATAGCCTGGAAATGGAACCCAGTTCCTCAGCGTAGTAGTACCTACTGGCCTGCTACAGAGGGTTCATCTTTAGATTTTATCTTTCTATGCATCAAAAGATGAAATTCAACAAACACAAACTCACTTGAACGGACCTACGGGTTATGATTTTCATACTATTCTCTCGTCTACGTTTCGGATACTCCCAAGGGGTAACTGTATCCTTAAATTTCCGATGAAAACAAAGAATTCAGGATATAGGTTCGCGAAAGCGTTGAATGTAAATTTACATGCTAATTTCCCCAGTGGATACAGCGAGCTTTCGTCGGGTATATCAAGAGTCGAATGCGATGCCGTCGATCTTATATTTTGGGCATTTTAGCATTATATTTGCCCGTAGACTTCACTGACACGTGATTCGTTGAAAGTGTCGCTAATGCATTGTGTTAGAGCAAACCAATTAAAAAAAAAAACGGTTAAGTGCATGTCGGGCCACGCGCAGTGTAGGGTTCCGTAGTTACAGAGTAAAAGATGTAATGAAAAAAAATAATAAATAGTTTGTAAGGACATGTTCGAAATTTTCGAGTAAAGTACATTTATATCACAATATTGTGATACACAATATTGTGTATCAATTCTCAAAACTTACTCTTAAGGCTTATTCACAGACCGCACTACGACTTTACTTTGAGAATAGTACCTATGCTTAGAACTGTCAGTACAGTATGGGTTTTGACACTAAAGTGCTATCGACAAAGTAGGTGCTAAGTTGGTCAACCTAAAAATGGCCGGAACCCTAAAAATGGTTGAAAAGGTAATGTTATTTATGCTAAACAAGGCATAAATAAAATTACCTGTAGCCCCCCCCCCCCCCCGTACAGACTAAACGGTTGTTGTTAGAAATTCAAACGTTACGGCAATAGTAGCTACAATAGCAACAAACGGTTGTTGTTGAGACTTGAGTCTAACGAAAATTTGCACTTTAAAGCTTATTAAGTCACGAACAGTTAACTAAATCTAAAAATGATGTTCAGACACCCATACTATTTTTTAAAGACCTATCCAACGATATTACACACTATATGGAAATCGAAAAAAAAATATCCGCGATTTATATGTAGGCGAGGTTACCCTAAATATATATTTTTTTCATGTTTTTATTCTACCACTTTGTCGGCGTAATTAAGATGTATACTTGTGCCAAATTTGAAGTCTCTAGTACTTATAGTTTTTGCGCTAAATCGCGGATGGACAGACAGACAGACAGACAGACGGACATGGCGAAACTATAAGGGTTCCTTGTTTACTACGGAACCCAAAAAAGAGTTTTGATTTTTTGATACTTATAGTAGTCACACGACCGCCGACCAAATCCGCTCTCGCTACACACGACCGGATTCAGTACGGCGGACCGAATTCACCTACCAAACCCGCGCGAGCGGACCGCATCGGACTTATAATAATAATAACAGCTACCCATTATACGTCCCACGTCTGGGCACATGTCTCTCCCCTCTTTGGGGGGAGGCCTGGAGCTTACTCTATCGCATCGGACTTGATTAATAATAATGATGTCCGCCGGACTCCTCTACTCACGACCAGTTTTGGTTCGGAGCGAACAGAATCCGCTGTCCGCTCCGTACCAAATTTGCTTAGAACTATCAGTAAAGTACGACTTTTGACAGTTCGTAAAATAGTAGTGCGGTATGTGAATCTCACCCTAAGATGTTATGCTCGTGCAAGTAACTCCAGTGTCTCTTCTAGCAATATTTGTCCAATTGAAAAATTATTAGGCAAAAATGCAACCCCATCATGTAAAGAAGTCGGCAGTAAGGTGTATTGTAAGGTATTTTAGTCTTTCATATCCCGATTCTCTGTCCTAGAGAGCAGAGTTTTCGCTGAGAATTGTTTCCTAAAATATAAGGTCGTTCGGGTTTTCGCTTTCGTAATCAAGAATGGAAACAAATAAACCTCTTAGCACTAGAATCATTTTTTTTATGGAAGAATGGGGGCAAACATGCATGCAGCTCACATTGGTGTTCAGCATAGAGCAACACTGGCCACTCGCCGCCGCGGCGGACCGGAGGGGAGGAGCCATATGCAGGCTTTCCCCTCTGTCAAAGTACAAGCCCAAATGGTCCTACGCCTGTCGCCCAGATGTTTAAATGTGTGCGTGAAATTGTTTATGTATTTTGTTAAAGTCAAGGTGTGAGTTTCGTAGTAATAGACGATTTTTGTAGTGTGTGTATGTGTGTCTGTGTATCACACGTAGTTCCCAAAAAATGATCTGTTTTGCATCGGAAATAAACGCTATGGCTACTTCCCCCCGGTGGCTCGTGTTGCTCTATGCCATAGGCAAAAATAGCCACCGGCCGCCGCGGCGGACTTAACACCATAGAGTCTATGGTGTTAAGTGATGACTGCAGCCTATCGACATCTACATAAAAACCAGAGGTCAAAATGCAGATGCGTTTCCAACCCTGAGACCAAAGGTGTCATGTCTCTGTGATAGTTATTACGGGGTCCATTATTAGTAGGTAAGGCTCTTTCCCAAAATACATAGGGTATTTTGGGAAAGAGTTAATACACAACTACGCCTAACCATTGGCAATATCATCCCAACAAGAAATCAGATAGCTAAACAATTCAATCATTAACACAGTGAGCAACTACGCTACTGAGATAATTATTCGTGCTCACGACTATACCCGTACAGTCGCGTTCAACATCCACTAATTGCGAGCGTCAGCTAAACTAAAGCGCTTTCGTGATTACCGGTACCGTCTCGCCGCCACTAGTGGTGCTCGAGACACGGAATTCGTCACCTGTTGAAAAATAATTAGGCAAAAAAAATCTCAACTAAAACAAAAATCCAGGTGCTGTAGTGCTTAACAGCTCTGTGTTAACCACTCGAGAATTCCAGACGGATTTTCGGTGGGATTTTTTTAAACCGAACGTAAACTCGTTCGGGTGTTCGCTGACGTAATCACAAGTGGAAAAACAAACAGACCTCTTTGGTTCGACGATGCACTTATTTTCTTTGGAAGCTTGGTTAACGAATTCTATGCTGTATCCGCTGTATCTACGAAAATTATGCAAGACCCGAACTCTTAGTTTCAAGGTTTTTATTATTTTCGTGATATTTTATACACATGGACATGGAGAAGCTATAAGGGTTCCTTGTAGTAAAGCGGCTGGACTGATTATACTAAGGTCGCAGGTTCGATTCCATTCCGAAGTCAAACTTATCTTCAAAAAAAATGTCCAATGTCCAAAAAATTTAAAAAAAACATGTTTTGAGAATTACTTTCATTTCTTACTAAGGGGTGTTAAAAATAAATGTTCAATAGAATGCTGATTCTTAGACCTACCCAATAGGCACACAAAATTTCATAAGAATCGGTCCAGCCGTTCTGGAGGAGTATGATAACTAACATTGCGACACGATAAAATTCTAGAGAAGAAAAGAAGATAGAGAAGAAGACATAGAGAAGAGAAGAGACAATATCTAAAGTATGCTATTGAAACTTTGCATAAGTATTCAATAAGTCTGCTATTGACGTCATATTATTATTCAGATAATTTGCTTAACTGGTATAATTCAAACCCAAGTTTTGCGGATTAAGCAATCGACGAAGCTTTGCGAGAAAAGGTAAGTGTGCCATCGTCTTTCGCTTGACTTGTGTTGGCCGGACACTTGCGCTTTCCCCCAGATACGTAGTTATTTTTCTAAATTTTTTATTTAATTCAATAAGTAACGCTTTTTATTTGTTGTGATCAGTAAAATTTCTGATGAATGAAATATACATTTGATAAAAATAAAAACTAAAATGGTATACAGAAAAGTACTTTACAATGCTGACGAAACACAATTCGAACGCGTGAAAAGGATCGTAATTCGTAATGTCATGTCAAAATTGTCAAATCAGTCAAAATGTCACCGTACGCATCGTTTTACTTACGGGATGTAAACATATTGATTTGTTTTATTTTTATCACATTTTATTGAACCGCACTTTGTAACGGCAGTGCAAAATGGACCAGGAGACGGCGAAAAAGCTCCTCGTTGAAGGAGGAACGTTCGTGTTCCTCGGTGTCCCTCAAGAGACCCAATTTGGTATTGATATGCAATGTTGGAACACCGACGAAGATTTTCGCGGAATAAAAATGATACCGCCCGGTATTCACTATATTCACTACTCTGCCGTGAGCAAAGGCACCGGCGACGTTTCTCCAAGGTAATTTAGAATAAGAATTCAATTTACTTCCAACATTTCTCTTTTATTTTAAGAATAGCGCGGGTTGTGTTGTTTTTACTTCTTTCTTGTATCAAACTAATACGTTTTTCGTGTTGTATTTTATGGTGTATTCTAGCGGTATTTTCTGTTTGATTGAAATTCAAAAATAGTGTAGAAAAATTTTTTTTGACCACTTAAGGTATGGAATCTTTCTTACTAAATAAAGTTTCATATTTCTGAAGGATAAGAATCCAGTCATTTTAACTGTGGCTTCTAATAAGATCTTAATAATCATAATTTTTTTGGTTAATTTATTTAACTGCCTTGGTAGCCTAGTGGTAGCAGGCCACTAAGCTGAGGTCCTGAGTTCGATTCCCGGGTAGGGGATTATCAGAGATAATGGTGTGAAGTCCTTTATCTCCGGGATTTTTCCATTTTCTGGGACTTTCCCAGTACCTCCAAGTTTGGTAATGTGCCTGGAGATGTCAACAGGTTCGCCACCTGTTACATGGGCCAAAAACGTAACCAGCGAAAGTGAAACGTGGGTGTTTGCATGTATGCTTGAATGCATGCATTTACCTCTGCCTACCCATTTGGGTATTACAGGCGTGAAGTTACTTTTTTTTATTTAAATATTAGTAATCGAACTGAAATTGTGTCAAAGAATTCAATGAGTTTGATATAGTTTTGGGTAGTGTCAGTAACATAAAAGGTGTTCAACCCATTCCTGGACAGTATATGAGACACAACAAAAGTTTTATTGTATAACGTCTGTAGATGTTTACTGTCTGTGAAAGTGTTAATGTTGCGCAAAGTTTGTCAATACAATGACTCTTACACATCACATTATTTCATTCACAGATCGGGTTTTATGCATTTCTTTGAACAGCAACAGTTTCTTGTAAAAATGTGGGACAAGAAGATTGAAGATATAAGCAAGGATGAGATCAGTGACGAGAGCATCCAACGACTGAAAGACAACTTGTTAAACCTGGACCGTCATCTTGCTCCGTATCCCTATGAGATATGGCATAAATGGAAACTGCTGTCATCTCAAATAACTGGTGAGAAAATTATAGCAAATTCAGTCTGATTAAAGTGAACACATGAAGGGACTGTGATGAAAGATTGGGTTGAACCAATAATATTTCATGTAGGTAATAAGGAGGTAGATAAATATTTTATAGGTTTGCCAAAAGTGAAATACAAAACAAGAGCAACTGGTAAATCTTAGACATTGGAAAAAAACCACTTCTATGCTTTTTGTATTTTCTCTCACATTTTTTAGTAAATGACGTAAAAAAATATGTTGTAACATGTATCATGGAATCAGGGGAAAAAATATATATCTTATAAAATATCATTGGGTTGAACCATAAATGTACCACAACCAAAAACTCTTCTACCTATTCGTCTATAGGTTGCAGTCATTACTTAACATCACTGAACTGCAAACTTGTTTTCCACTTCCATTAGATTAAAAAAAATTAAAACAAGAATATACAATTCCTTAGTTATTATACTATCATTTCAGCTGAGCTGGCATCAAAATTATCACCGGACAGTGGGCTGATCAGAGCTTCTGTGGAACTGCTATCCATGACTGATGAAGACAGACCTCGTGGAGTTAAATCATCATCAGTTGACGAACCAGTAGATGAATCAATAAATGAAGAGGAGAATGCTGATGATCCCACAGCAGGGCAGTCCGATCCGAAGAGAGCTAAAAGGATTATGAGAGAGGAAAAAGAAAACTCCATGTTGCCAGATTTGAAGCCTGCGCCTGGTACTTTTATTAGTAGTGATTCTCTCTAAAAATATCTCATATGATAATATAGCACATCAATATTATCTCTCCTAGCAGTGATACCTCAAATACCTTTCAATCATTTTCAGTCCTAACTCTGGAAAGGAGATGTTGCGAGCTCGGCTCTGGTTCGTACACGTCCTCAAAAAGTGGGTAAATTAAAGAAGAATCCGAAAAAAATACAATTAATTTATTCAAGAATATATTTTTGAGTTACAACCACATTTAATCCAAACGATTTTATCATTTTTAACTATGTAACATGGTGGCGATACAGCCGACACTTGGGATCAATCGATTTTGATAGTATTTAGAAAATATTACTTTTTTCTCTAAGTACTATAAAAACAAAATACAATTTAAAAAATGAAAATGTCAAAATGACATCGCCCGCCATATTCGCCATGTTGGTTTTGAGTTGCAATTCTAACTGAAAATAATGTTTTGTAACTGCAAACAAAGCTAAATAAGTGAAAATATGCAGTAAAAAACGTTTTTATATTGATTTTGCCTGTTTAATGATATTGTGTACAATACATGGCCGGAGGTCCATACATTTTTGCAACATCTTCTCTAACATAATGATAATATTTATCATCGAATAGGGTATTTGACAATTTTTTTTATTGTGATTTCTAAGAATAATAGATGTGTAAGTAAATATCGTCATTGGAACCACTAATCTATAACTAATCGTTTCTGAGATATCACCATTCGAAAGTTGCAACTTATGAAATGATCTCAAATGGATCATACAAAATTGTGCCTGTTTGTGTCATCACACGCTTGTGCTGAACCTTCGAAATCAATGACTATAATAATCAGTTAAATAATTCAATAAATCTCAAAATATCTGCGTTAATATTGCGTATTTTTTAATTTTTCATGTTTATACCTCTTTTACAATTAATAATATAATAATAATACACCGATTTTAATAATTATTATGTTACATTCGGAATACGTAATATAAAAAAAACCACATTGTCTAATACCTTATTCTTTGATCTGTTCTTTGGTACAACTTTGATGCATTTCTTGAGTTACAAAATTTTATGTATGTATCTGCACGCCAGGTCCCTAACGGGGTAGGCAGAAAGTGTAGAGCGCCAGATATCCCGGTTCTGACAAACCTTTCGTGCCTCGTCTACCTTCATCATTCTCTTCATACATGCACGCCGATTTCTAAGACTAAGATTTATTAAATTTAATTAAATTTTAACTCGCGTTAGGTCACGTGACCCGATCGAAAATTCGTAAAACAAAAGTATCTTCCTCTCTTTCAATATTTGCCCTCTCGTCAATAGCCCCGTCTAAACGGGCGAGCGGCTCGGCCGAGGCTGGCTCGCGAGTCAGCCTCGTAGTTTACCGGAAACATCGAGGCGGGGCTCGCGAGGCAAGCCGAGCCATCCCAAGCCATCAGTTCGACCAGTTTGATTAAAGCTTCGTGCTCGCGAGCCAAACTCACTACAGTCCCCACCGATCGAACAGCGCAGCCGCACACTGAGGCGGCTTTAAGCACGCACGCTTTACCAACGCCGCATCGCTCGGAGCCGTCGTGCGGTGCGCCCGCACAACCCCGAGCCACGTCCACACCGACCGAGCATTTCGCTCACGAGCCTGCCTCGCCCGAGCATGCGTTCAGTGTAGACGCGGCTATTAGACTTTTTAAAAAGAAGACCATTGTCTACCTCCTTTATTTCACATTGCCAAATCAACTTCCAGGCACATCAATAAGGTTCACAGAAATACCAAAAGACAAATATCCACCTGGGTCAACACCGGAAGAAATCACCAAGCATTATCTGGACCAGTCTTACTCACTGGAACTGATGATCTCACAACACGACGAGTAAGTTATAATTTTAGTATCCAAATAGAAATATTTTTTTATTTCTGTGTGGTGGCCAACAAGCATACAGGTCCCATGGATGGTAAGTGCATACTACATATAGACATCTGCACAAAAACGGAAGGTCAACTTTTTTATGTAATGAATGTGGCACACAAGCACGCAGTTCACATTGATGTTAAGTGATGACTGCAGCCTATAGACACCCACACAAAGACCAGAGGTCAAAATGCAGATGCGTTACCACTTCCGAGGCCTAAGGCCTCTGTGCCGGAAATTACAGGGCCGTACATTGACCGGAACACGATAGTGCTGAACATTACTATTTAGCGGCAAGTATATTAGGTAATGCGGGGGTGCCTTCGCCCGCGAGCTCCTTCACTGGAGCTCTACCACCAGTAAATTTAAATGAGTCGCCACTCCTGAGGCCTTATTTGTTTTTATTATATTATAAAGTGGCGAACAAGCACACAGTTCACATGGATGGTAAGTAAATACTACAAAATACGTTGCCATTCCTGAGGTCTAAATTATACCTCTGTGCTAGGAATTAAAGAGTTGCAAATTAGGTGCTACCTGACCAAAACAAGATAGCGCTGAACATGGTAGTGTTAACGTCAAGAAGATTTTAAAAAAGTTGTGCGTCATTTTGGGGAGAATTTGCCTAAATTAAAGCGTAGGGACGTGACGACCCACCGCCCACCAGTGGAGGAGACTTCTTCCGCTAGCGCAGTCAGTAAACCGAACAATGACGGTCAAACTGGCTGTAATATACGCGAGATAAATTCGAAAACTAGTTTTAATTCCATTAGGTCTTTGTTTTCTATATCAAAACCTAATATCAACCCTCTATTACAGACCGCTACACATAATCGGCGAATTACAATTCGCGTATCTCTGCTTCCTAATCGGCCACTCCCTCGAAGCGTTCGAGCATTGGAAGAGCCTCGTCATTGTCTTCTGTTCATGCGACGACGCCATCCACAAGTACAGAACAGTATTCTTCCACTTCATACGAACACTCGAAATACAAATTGATGAGATGCCAGAAGACTTTCTTGCAGACATTGTGATGAATAAGAATATTGTATACAAGAAACTGAGGGAGTTCTTCAGGACAGCATATGTGAGCAAAGTTGATGGTCGTTTATTGACAATGATTGAAAGATTCAAAGAAAACTTGACGGATAAACTACAGTGGGACTTCACGGATTTGGACATTGATGACGAAGATGAAAGACCTATTGTAGTTAAGCTTGATCAAGAAGTGGAATAGGTTATTTATTGTAATAGATTCATCTATCTTCAGTGTTATTTTTCTTCGTCGGTGTCTTGTTATTGAATTTTCGATGTTGAATCAATTTATATTTAATCGTTTACCAATTCCTTAATTTGGATCACTGGGAATAAGGTACCCCTATAGGTATAGGAAATATAGTAAATATCTTGTGACATCATCGTCTCTGTATTTGCATGATACGACGTTATCCACAAATGGAAATTCGGGATGCATTTATTTCAATGAACAAATAGACTGGACTAGATTCCCAGTGGCCGCGAGTTCACTTCATTCCATTTTTCTTTAAAAAATATATAGGTAGTAGTTGTAATTGTGCACAATACCTTCTTACGTCTAACAAGCTCTAGGAGCGTTCTCCTACTGGAGATTTGCTAGCGTGTTTGATAATAAAGTATAACATTGATTTAGGGCCGATTTCACCGTCGTAATAAAACGCGTTTTACGTTCAAACGAATTCAATGACACTATTTGGATATCACCGACGAAAGTTGTTTGTAATAATTAAATTGGATGTTAATTTTAGGCAAAACGCGTTTCATTAAACTCAGCTCTCAGAGCAAACGGTGAAATCCGCCCTTAGTAATTAATGATCGCCGCGAGTACACAGTATTACATTTTTGCTGTCACGTTTTAACCATGTCCTTGTATTCTGTTGTAACCTATCGATTGTAAAGACTACATTTATCATTACTTTAAATCACTATCGATATGAAACTACCTACCGGTAGTACGCTATCTAATAGAAAAATATAAATCATAGGAACTGTACCTAAATTATATTAGAAAAAAAAACCTGTGAGATCTGAGCCGTTCTCAGAAAATAATAGTGAGTATAGGTATATCCTATCAATATACAGAAACTTGTTAGTTTCTTCTAAAAATTGAAAACAGGGAAGTTTTAATAAGTTCACAGGTTCAAATTGCTTCCGAAGTCAATTTCTTTGACATGTGTTATTGTGAAAAATAGAATGTGAAAGTAAGTTTATTACCTATACTTACTTATTACTACATATTTTACCGTGTTGTGGTATTAAAGTCTGTATGTGTGTGTGTGTGCGTGCGTTGTGTGTGTGTGTGCGTGCGTTGTGTGTGTGTGTGTGTGCGTGCGTTATGTGTGCGTGCGTTGTGTGTGTGTATGCTCTGTGTGTATGTGTGCGCGCGCGCCTGTGTGTGTGTGTGTGTTTGTGCGTTTGAGCGCGTGTTGCAGCACGCGTGTGTTTACAACAATATCTGACTGGCCGTACTCCATATTTGTTAACTAGGTATAAACAGGCGGTTACATAGTGTTCCCGATAATGTTTGGTTAGCGACTGCTAATGGTTTCTTATACTAACTTACGTAACAAGATGCTAAAACAATGATTTGATAATGTGACACAAAAATACAAGTATGTAAAAGGGTCGGTACAGTATCAGGACTTTCTTGACCACTAAACTAGTCTGATTAGCCTGAAACGCTGTGTGTTCGCTGCGGTTATGTACCCGTTCTCAAATCGCTAGTGAGATAAAGTTATATGATAGACGAATCACGTGCAATATCAATATGTACTGTGTACATCTGATTCACTTGTTTTAAATGAATCGTGAAGCAATTTTAAGAGTATTTTGCCCTAAAATATTCACCCATCTAAAATGGGTGTAAAATTACAAATATTAGACATTTTCTCTATTTTTGGGAGTTATTGTGAATTTAAATGTTAAGTCAATTAAGTACCTGTATTCGGTTGGAATTCGTGTTTTATTTCGATGTCTCTTCTATATAATAATTTTATGTGGTAGATATCCAGTGCTCGGAGCTCGCGGGCGCAGGCACCACCGCATTACCTAATATACTGGCCGCTAAATGGTAGTGTTCAGCACTATCGTGTTCCGGTCAGGTGATGTACGGCCCTGTGATTTCCGGCACAGAGGCATAACACCTTAGGCCTCAAAAGTGGTAACGCATCTGCATTTTGACCTCTGGTCTTGTGTGGCTGAGGCTGCAGTCATCACGTAACATCAATGTGAACTCCATGCTTGTTTGCCACTTTCATCTAAAGACTTCCCTTCTTGAATAGCATTGAGGTCATGGTACACAACCGCAGATCATCAAAATAACAATTCAAGCTGCCGATATTCGGTTGAAAGTGGGAAGTAGAGAAATACTTATACAAATTAATTTAATTTATTTTTTCTTTTTGATAACTTTATTCAATGTTTTCTCATTATTCCTTTTCTCAAATTTAGTTTTTTTAGACGTAACAGCTGTATCTGTAACAAAAAGTATTACATATTAACGAACACCAATAAAATTACCTAATAAACTTGCCGCTAAATGGTAGTGTTCAGGACTATCGTGTTCTGATCCGGTGGTAATATACGGTCCTGTCATTTCCGGCACAGAGGCATAACACCTTAGGCCTCAGGAGTGGTAAGGCAGCTGCATTTTGACCTTGGTCTTTGTGTGCATGTCTATAGGCTGCAGTCATCACTTAACATCAATGTGAACTACATGCTTGTTTACCACTTCCATAAATTAAAAAAAAAAAACAATAATTCAGAAAATGTTCTGGTTTGACGTATTTTCTTGTATTTAAAGCTATGAAAAAAATCTAAGGTTGTGATTAAGTTTACTTACTTTCAGGCCTTATCTTCATGACGTGTGGCTGGTTCTTGTGCACTCCTGGTTTCTTGATAACAGGCAATGCTTGCTTGACTTTCTTTTTTTGTTTAGATTTATTATTAAACGGTTTAGGTGGTAACTCTTCTTCACTGAAATTATTTAATAAAATGTTTTATACTTATATTTAACTTCTTTACATTTATATATAATTATAATTATACTCAGCCTACGTGCAAGTACTTTAAAATAAGCTCATTGTTATAAAATATTTACCTCTCATCTACTCCAGTTTCCGTTTCTTCATCAGAGTCATCATTTTCATCAGAGTCATCATTTTCATCAGAGTCATCATTTTCATCAGAACCCTCATTTTCATCACCAGATGACATATCAGAGTCATCATCCATCATTTTCTCATATTCATCTGAATCAAATTCAACTGAACTGTCATTGCTATCTTCATTTAATGCTTCATTTATTTTTATGAAGTTTTCTGGTGGTTTTACTCCAACGTTCTTTAATTTCTGCTGCTTCTGTTCCTGTTCTGCTTCATTAGTTTGTTTCTTCCCATCCTTCTTTTTCTTATTTTTTGTCGGCTTAATATCTACATGCTTTTCTTCAGCAATGTTCTTATTACTTAATGTTCCTGATTTCTTCTGTTTATTTACTTTTGATTCTTGTTCTTTGTTGTTAACATGTTCTACTTTACCTTTCTTTTCTTTTTTCTTTTCAGTCTTTACATCAATTGCTTTATTATCTTTAATTTTGGCATCATTTTCAGGTTTTAATTCATTTATGTTCTTTTTCTTCGTTTGGTTTTTAATATCTTTTTCTGCATTATTCTTCTCTAATAATAAATCAACTTTATTCTGTAATGATTCTGGTACATCCACTGGCTTAAAAACATAATCAATTCCCAACGCGCTCAGCTTTTTCTTGGTTTTACTAAGGCTAAAATAAATATTAAGGTATTTATTATATTTTCTTAACATACAGACATATATTTCAGTAAATTATAATTAGTTTATATAGAAATTACTTTGACAACTGCTTTTTTGCCATCTCTAATTCTTCGACTTCAGTTTTTGTAGCGTTATGTTCCTGAAATACAAATAATAAATAGAAAATTATTGAAAAAATCTCATTATCCTGTAAATAGAGCTCTAGGACTTAATGTGTTCTTGAGCTACACTTATTTAATTAAAATAAAATAAAATATGCTTACACTCACAGCCCCACAGTAAGTATAAACCTGTGTCGTGGGTGCCGTTGTACACATACAACACATACACAAACACGGAGTCCCGAGACAAATATCTGTAGGCCATACAAACATTTGTCCCGGTGCGGGGATCGAACCCGCGACCCTTCGAATCAAACGGTCATCTCACACCGCTGGACTAACCGCGCCGTCGTTTTATTAAAACTCTTTTACGCTTTAATACCGCATGCATATATTTTACCGATAGTAGAGCTCCAGTGTCGGAGCCGGACGGTGTAGGCGTCACCGCATTACTTAATCTATCTAAAAATATACGCGAACTACTTTCTTTTTGTTTTTTTATGTAATAGATGTGGCAAACAAGCATGCAATTCACATTGATGTTAAGTGATGACTGCAGCCTATAGACACCCACACGAAGACCGAGGTCAAAATGCAGATACGTTACCACTCCTGAGGCCTAAGGTGTTATGCCTCTGTGCCGGAAATTACAGGGCCGTACATTACCCACCTGACCGGAACACGACAGTGCTGAACACTATCATTTAGCGGCAAGTCTATTAGGTAATGCGGTGGTGCCTACGCCCGCGAGCTCCGTCACTGGAGCTCTACCACCAGTAAAATAAAATATAACAATAAATATAAAAATCATTTAATTCCTTATTTCCAATGCTTGCTCTTAAATTTTAATTGATTGTACAGTATTTTATGATAAAAGTACCTTTTTCATTTTCAACTGCAGATCACGGCCTGGGTTGTTTCGGGAACTCCAATGTTTCCTTTTAGCATTGATCCTCTGTTTTTCAGGAGGCACATATGCAGCTGTAAACAGATTTAGTGATTATATTTAACAAGAACTTCTACATCTATACTAATATTATAAAGCTGAAGAGTTTGTTTGTTTGTTTGAACAAACTAATCTCAGGAACTACTGGCCGATTTGAAAAATTATTTTAGTGTTAGATAGCCCATTTATGGAAGAAGGCTTTAGGCTATATAACATCACACTAAGACGAATAGGAGAGGATAGGTGACATTGCAACCACGCGAAGTCGGGGCGGTTCGCTAGTGTAATAATATAAATATGTAATTGTGTGAGTGCTTAAATGGTAACAGGTTGTTACTACTGAGGTTCCGAATTCAATCCCTGAGGTGGAAAGTTAGTAATACTGGGTCATTTAATTAAAAATTATTCCATGTGGCACTTCAGGTATTTGATTATGTACCTCCAGTACATGCTGACATAAATTATCAATACAATACAACTAGTGAACTGTGGATGTGTAGTACACATGTAGATTTGCAACCACTTCCTGTTCCTGTAGTTATAAAATTGTAAAATGAATGAAAGTGTCTGATAAAGGACATTTTTTTTTCCATTATACTTAAGTTTCTTACTAAGTTTCAAGGAACGTAAAGCCGCCAGCAGTCACAGAACAATTGATACACAATTGTCACATTTTTCTCATGTATTGACGGATTAATTTAAAACAACACCATTTTAGAGGTGTGTGACAAGTGCTCAATTCGTGGGTTGTAGGTTTGTTGCCTACACCGGGACAAATACCTGTATGGCCTAGAGGTGTTTGTTTCAGGTCTCGAGTGTTTATTTTTATTATCCCTCCCAGGAAGTACAAATACCAATTAATCTACATGTTATCTATAAAGAAGGTATTTTACCTTTGATCAACCTTTTTCCCATAAGATAATTATTCATAGTGTCAGCAACAATTTCACCAACAGCGGGGTCTTTGAACTCTACAAATGCGCAGCCTTTAGAATTGCCGGTCCGTTTAGACCGTATTACTCTTACATTGGTGACTACGCCAAACTGCTTGAAGTACTGTGTCATTTCATTCTGTAAATGTTAATCGGGGAACCCTTAGCATTCGTATTTATACTTTCTCAACATTAAAGAGACAAAGGAGTAAAATGCACTTTTATAGATTTCATATTTTTTGCTATTTTTTTAACTGCTAATCAAACTTAGAATCTTTTTGTAGAGATCTGAAAACTCCAAATCTTGATATACACTTTTTGGTTTTACCACAAGGTTTTACCTCGTAAATTCTTAAACCACCCATTCAAATGTCACTTAACAGTCCCAGTGTTCCAGAGATGGGACAGGAGTACACTCGTTTAAAATGTTGCAATATGTACACCATTTATAACTTCAGATTTGAGAGGAATCAAACTGGTTGTGCTAAAAATGTATCTCAAATGTATTTTCTTTTTGTAACATATTGTTACACTCTATCATTTGTCTAATCATTTCTCGTAAGTCCAGGTAAAATTATAATATTTAATATTTGTTAATGTACTTAATTATTAGTTTAGAATCAAAAGTCTAACCTCATAAAAGCCATGAGGGATGTGCGATAAATAAACGAGCCCTCTCTTTGTGCGCAGGTTCTTGCGAACTTTCTTGATCTTCCCATCTTTCGTTTTTGTCGTCACAAATTTACCTTCCTTGTCATCCTTATCATTTTTCTGAAATTTAAATTTTAAAGCTAACTCAAAGACATAACCTCTTCGACAGAATTTTTTATGGTACAAAACATAATAATATGTACCTTGATCAATTTCTTTATTCCTTTTATAGATTTTAGAAATTCTTTCTTTTTGCTTGAATCTAGGGGAACATTTTCTTCCATTGCTGCTGTAATTAAGTTTAGAAAAACAAACCGCTACCCAAAAATCGCACACCACGAATTTCGTGACAATTCACAGACCAACAACAACCACCCAACAACCCAACCCAACAATTTAGGTAGGTGTGAGTCAGTTGTCAGTCAGACAGTGACAGAAATAAATAACAGAATAAATGAGGGCTACGTTCCAGACGGCGACCTCAAGGCTTTTTTTACTACACAGAGTACATTGTATATATGTTCTACTAACACACTCAAACGAGCTATTATCGTACATAACTTCGTTAATGTTCATTTCGTAACGTTCAACGTGGAGCACAGATAAAAAATATTAAAATTATTACATTTTATTGTGCAATTTAAAAATATAAATCTATACTAATATTATAAAGCTGAAGAGTTTGTTTGTTTGTTTGAACGCGCTAATCTCAGAAACTACTGGTCCGATTTGAAAATTAAGTCCATTTATCGAGGAAGGCTTTAGGCTATATATCATCACGCTAAGACTAATGGGAGCGGAGCACTAAAGAAGAATGTTTCAAAATCGGGGGATTTTTTTTCCTATTGAGAGCTTCCACTGCGTGCGCTGCGTAAACGGTAAAAGTTTCACAAAAATCATGTACTAGAAGATTTTTCCCTTCAAAAGTTCTAAAAAAAAATCCGCGTCAGCATATGTCTATCTTTAAACGTTAGCTCACTATATGGTTTTTTATACTAACCAAAGTTGTTCCAAAATAATGCAGTATTTGCGAAGGTGTTTATAAAAACATGATATTATTAATCCATAAATAAATAAATATGTTATTCATTACAAGTATTTCATTTAAAACGAAATTGCCCTTTACTTCATTCGATTCAAATCAATATCTTGGGAGATATCGCAGTTTTAAATAGTCCGTATACACATTATTTCATTGTGAGGCAATGCGAAGTTTGCGGGGACAGCTAGTCATTAATATTTCACGAAAATATTTAATGAGTCATCGTATTATTTTACAAACATTCATTCTAATCACGTTTATATTTATTTTCGATAGCTGTCCGATAGCGTAATATATTGTCTGACTGACTTTCACGCTGCTAATATCCTCTTACTTGACACTGGCAATATGCGTAATAGCGATAACATTACTAAAAAAAAAATATTGTTTGTGATTCATTGATTGACATTTGACAATTTTGACATTGATTCATTGATTGACGTGTTTTGTTGTTTTCTCAAGTTCTCACTGTGTTCTCACAGTTTTTTCATGGTCTTTCTTCATTTATTAGTATTTGTATACTCTTTGCATTTATGTAGTGGCAATTTTCTCTTAAAGTTCTGCGGTCGAACAAAACTAAAATAATATTCGCTTAATAGTAAGCGAACACAGGTTACCGGTTGATCACAGCACACACACACGTATTTATACCAATTTTCTTACAATGGCGACCGGCACCCTGAACCAATACATCCAGATAGTGGAGCGTGTTTATAGGACGTCGCAGGGCAATGGGCTGGCGCGTCTTCTCTCATTGAGGGACGAGCATGTTAACAACAGAAACCTGCGCTCCAGCGATATGGCGATGCTCGTCAATGGCAACTGTGTGGCGCCTTTGGATGAAATCATAACCAGTCACCTACAATGCGTGAAAGTAAGTGAAAATATTTATTTTATTTCATGAAAGTAGTCAAAAGGCATGCATTGTATACTGATAAGAAAATGTATTTAAGCCCTTGGATATAATATCTTGCATTCTGTCTCTGCAATTGTTACATGAACTGAACCATACATTACCATTTATTCTTCACATGGTTAGCACTGAAGGAATTTAGAATAGTTTTAGTATGAATTGAAGAAGGAGAGGGAATTGTTTAGAAAGGGAGATCTCCATCAACCGATATAATGCTCAGTACATAGTTAAATATATTGAAAATAATGCATGGTTCTCAAGCTATTTTAGGGGTGGGCTCTAGAATTCCTTCACACATTTATATTATCTAATGGTATTGGGATTGAAAGTTTTGTTCCTTGTATACTGTGTAGGATAAGTATGATTGTGAAGAGGCATTGTTAAATAAATCAATAGACCAGAAGTCTAACCTATCAGTTGTAAATAAAGATGTATCTTTTAATCCATCAGCTCACAAGGAAAATATGACAATTGATTTCATATTGATCGTGGCCAATATTGGTCAAATGCAGCTCAACAGATTCCTACAAATTCTATTGTTTTTTATTCAGTATGATAATAGCTTTTATGTGATGAGGCAGCAGTAGAAGAAATTCACCAAGAACTGTCAAGGTATATTTATGGTCTATATTTACGCAACCAAAATAATTCTAGGCTCTTCACATAAAAGACTACATGGAAGCATATCACAACCAGAGTCAGTGTGTGGCAGCTGTTGCCAGGTTGCTGCAGTCGCAGAAGGAAGAGAACTGGAGTCTGCCAGTCATGTACACTGTGTGTTTGGACTTACGACTTGTTGCGCAAAAGGCTGAAGGGTGTAATCGTAAGTTATTTTGTTTTCAACTTCATTAAACTTATCATAACAAAGGAGATGTTGCGAGCTCGGCTCTGGTACGTACAGTATCTGAAAAAATGGCAGGGTGTCCACATTCTGGAAAGTCAAGGAAATCGAAGGGATGACTGGAAAGTCAGGGAAAATTTAGATTTGTTCTTACAATTTTTTCCCAGTGATTTTAAAATAAGGGAACTAATTTTATGCTCTAGTCTAGTATATTGCTTAATCCAAACCATAGTAGCATTTTTTTCAGGTTTAGAATAATCTATGTTACAATTTTTTCTTCATAATTAGATAACTCTTTTTCAATTTGAAACAAATAAATATTTATCACAATGAATAAAGATTTATTTCATAGAGTGAACTATTGTGACTGTGTAATTGGATTAATTAGTTGTTAAGTACATGTATCTTTTTTAACCGACTTCAAAAAAAGGAGGAGGTTCTCAATTCGTCCGGATCATTTCAAGATTAGAGTGAACTATGTTATGATTTCTTTTGTCATAACTAGGTTATTCCATTTTAATTTTTATTTTCTAACAGATCTCTCCTTTTCCTAACATGAGAATAAAATATACCTTTACAGTGTTAAAATGAGTGCTTAACAGTGTATAGGTATTTAATAAAATGTGGCTACATCCCAAAATAAGTGTAGAATTTTATTAATGCCTAAGTGATAACGCAGATGATCCAGGATTAGCATATTGTAAAGTATGCTGCAAGTCCTTCAAACTCAGTACATCTCTTTTTTTCAAAGTTTATAAAGCATTTTTTTTTAAGTTAGGCAGAGGCGGCTCTTGACATTTTTTAGTAAAGGTTAAAAAAAAACGTCTACTTCTTTTCTCACTTCATTTTAAATATTTCATCATCATCATCATATCAGCCATAGGACGTCCACTGCTGAACATAGGCCCCTCCCAATGACCTCCATGCCGACCGATCGGAAGCGACGTGCATCCAGCGACCTGCCTTACCTTTAAAATTAGTTCCCACTTTCGGGGGGTAAATCAGAAAATTAAAAAAAAAATATTCGTAAACTGTGTCGTGTGACATATCAAATGAAAGAGGTTGTTGTCAGCATCTCAGATATATATTTTTTATAATTTTTGCATAAACAAATTTGAAGTTATTTAAGAAAAACGACGAAAATTGACCATGCCCCCCTCCTATCTCCGAAACTACTGAACTTAAAATTTTGAAAAAAATGTGGAAAATTGTTCTTTGCCTATAGATTACTGGAAAACCTATAAGAAGTTTGAGTATTCAAATTAAATCGAAAATTCTTAATAATATAACCCTTCCCTAACGGTACCACCATAACCGCTATGTCGCATTTTAAATCTGTAATATTTTCGAAAATATCTGAACTCTACTGCGAACAACTGATGAGATTAAAGCAAGAAGTTGAGAGAAAGCGGCCGGAATTGATCAACAGAAGGGGTGTGGTGTTTCATCATGATAACGCTAGACCTCACACATCTATAGCCACTCAGCAAAAATTAAGAGAGTTTGGTTGGGAGGTGTTAATGCATCCGCCGTATAGTCCTGACCTTGCACCTTCAGATTTCCACCTGTTTCGGTCTCTTCAGAATTCTTTATGCAATGTTAGGTTAACATCACGAGAGGACTGTCAAATCCACTTGTCGCGGTATTTTGATGAGAAGTCCCAAAATTTTTATAGCAATGGGATCATGTCCCTACCTACAAGATGGCAAAAGGTTATCGAACAAAATGGTACATACATACTTTAGTTAAATTTAAATAAACTATATAAAAAAATATTTTGAATAATCTTAAAAAATACGAAGAAACTTTTTCCCCAACCTAATATTTAAAACCAAAAAATCAATGTACAGTTTGGAATTTTCTACGATTTTAAAGATTCACAGCTCTGCCCCCGTAGGAGATAGCGTGATAATATGTAGCCTATATGTTGACCGGACCGGTTAGTAATATTCATGCAAAACTTTTTTAGTTTAGCACGGACATACATACAGACAAACAGACAAAAAATCTGAAAACTATATTTTTGGCTTCTATTTCTATTGCAGATCACGTCTCAAGTATTATTTTAAAAAATATTCAATCTACAGTCTTTATTTTCTTACGATTTTATAAAATGTAGAGATTCCCGTGGGAATGAGTGATTTTCCCGCAGTAAAAAGTAGCCTAAATGTTGGCCAGGCTTAGTATCTATACACCACAAAAAGTTTCATTCGAATCCGTCCAGTATAGTAGTATAGTATCTTCGGAGATTAGCCTGGACAAAGGGACAAACAGACAAACAGACAAACAGACAAACCGACAAACAGACAGACAAAAAAATAAAAATGATTGAAAAGTGTTCTAATACTATTTCAACATCGCCTCCAATTAGTTTTTCGAAAATATATACAATTTACAGACACGCGGATTTTACTGTTTTATTAAAAGTATAGATATATTTTAGAGTTACAACCACATTTAATTCAAACGATTTTATCATTTTCAATATGGTTATTAGTGGCATTTGTCAAAATGACATCGGCCGCCATATTCGCCATGTTGGTTTTGAGTTGCAATTCTAACTGCAAATAATGTTTTGTAACTGCAACAAAGCTAAATAAGTGAATATGTGCAGTAAAAAACGTTTTTATACTGATCTTGCCTGTTAATGATATTGTGTACAATACATGGCCGGAGGTCCATACATTTTTGCAACATCTCCTTTGCCACTGAGGTTTTTTTGGTAGGCTATTCTGGTGGTAGAGCTCCATTGACTTGTGTTCTGGTCAGGTGGTAATGTACAGCCCTGTAATTTCTCACACAGAAGCAAGATACGTTAGGCCTCAGGAGTAGCCATGTAAATCTCTGGTTTCATGCAGATGTTTATAGGCTTCATGCTACTTTACTTACCATCAATGTAAACTGTATGCTTGTTTGCCACTTCATGAAAAGAAAAATACTCTTATTGGGATTCAACCTGCATTCATTGACTAGCTCCACTGTTTTACCACTAATCTACCAATGTCCTACATTTGTTTACAACTGTCATGTTAAAAAACATCAGTTGAATTTTAATAAAATATGTATTTCCAGCTCAAAACAACGGCAAGATCCTGGAGAAAGCTGCAGAAAGTCTACTCGCCTGTTTCCGTGTGTGCGCAGCCGACAACCGCACCGCCGACGAGGACACGAAGCGGCTCGGCATGCTGAACCTCGTCAATCAACTGCTCAAAGTGTACTTCAGGATAAATAAGTTACATCTGTGCAAGCCACTCATCAGGGCTATTGACTCATCGCCGTTCAGGGACCACTTCCCTTTGGCACAGCAGATTACATATAGGTTTGTTACTAGTCTTTAGTTGTTTCTCAAAAACTTACATACGACAATACATGAGTTTGTATGTATAAATTATGCATATATCTCATCTACCCCCTTGGTGAGAGTTCACCAACATGCAAAGTACCTACCTAACTTTTTTTGGGTATATTGATCTTATTGTATTTGTGTACTTTTGTTATTGTCAGGTATCACGCTCGGAAAGAGGTTACACGCTACGGTTACAATTTAAAATAACCCTGTATATAGACATAAAGAAGAACTCCTTATCATACCTACTTCTAATTTTAAAATATATATTTCAGATATTTCGTCGGACGGAAAGCAATGTTCGACTCGGACTACCGCGCCGCTGACGAATATCTGACATTCGCATTCGAAAACTGTCACCGGCAAAGTATAAAGAACAAACGGCTAATATTAACCTACCTCATCCCCGTGAAAATGCTGTTGGGTTTCATGCCAGTGAGACAGTTACTACAGAAATATGATCTCCTACAATTCTGGGACCTGATATCTGCTGTAAAGAATGGAGATTTAAGGGGCATTGATCGAGTTATGGAGGAACACGAGAGCTTTTTTATCCGAGCCGGTATCTATTTAATGGTGGAGAAACTAAAGATAACTGCGTATAGGAATTTATTTAGAAAAGTTTATTTAGCAGAAAATTCGCATCAAATCGACATTGCGAGCTTTCAAGCAGCTCTTCAACTGATGGGCCAAGAGGATGTTGATTCCGATGAGACTCAGTGCATTGTGTCCAATTTGATATTTGATGGGAAAATCAAAGGGTATATTTCATATCAGCATAAAAAAGTCGTAGTAAGCAAAGCGAATGCGTTCCCGCCGCTTTCTAGTTTGTATTAGTATGTACAGAATACAATTGGATCTGGCTGTACATTATGTGCTGTGTGTAATGGCATACACATCAGTACGAAAATCTTGTATTGGGATGTAAGTTTATTTTTATATTACACTCCGATATAGGTTAAAATAAAGACTTTATACACTGTGAAATAGTACATAACTACTTCTTGTAAATCGCGGTACCGAGCGCCGGGATCTTTCTTCTGATCTTGAAAGATAAAATGGCTACAAATTTTAATTTACTCCGTGCACCAAGTTGTGGGTGGAATTGTCAGATATTGTTGGAATATATTTTAACAAAAAAAGTACCTTTTATAATATTAGGCCAGGTCCGATCGTACGACCCTAGATAATTCAAGATTTAAAAAAAATGCCTAATTATTGTATCTAAAAAACATTGAAACGTGTTCTAATACTGTAAATTAAATAATTCGTTTTTCGTAAATATTCAATGTTCAGACACACGGATTTTACTGTTTTATTATATGTATAGATTGTCTAACCTAAAACTGAATGTCAATCCAATGAGTTGCATAAAAGCAATACATAGAAATGGTTTATCGTCACTGATCAGCCACTGGCTAGACACGAAAATAGAGAAGAGAGGATACACGCGGGGTTATTCAGTCAGTCCAGGCGCATTTTAAAGTAGTAAGACACGTTCGGATTTGGTACGCTGCCGACAGCGGATTCTGTTCGCTCCGAACCAAAACTGGTCGTGCGTAGAGGAGTCCGGCGGACATAATTATTAATCAAGTCCGATGCGGTCCGCTCGCGCGGGCCGAACCGAATCCGACGTATCCGGGCGTGACCACCTTATTTCAGCGAAAATACAACTCTAAAGGCGAGATTCACAAACCGTACTTTACTTTCGAGTAAAGTACGCTTCGAACTGTCAAAATCCATACATTTCTGGCAGTTCTAAGCACACTTTGCTCAAAGTAAAGTCGTAGTGCGGTCTGTGAATCTCGCACTAAGCCTGGGTTGCACCAAAATATTTGTTAAAGTTAAAATTATTGTAACATTTCACATCCTTCTCTAACTTAAAGAAACCTGTTAAAATTAGAGAAGGATGTGAAATGTAACAATAACTTTTAACACATATATCATGCTAATAGCCTATAAATATCTACAAATGTGGCATCTATGGCATGTCATCGGACCTCTGACTGGAATAACGATAGTTTTACCTCGTTTAGGTATTCAGGATGTCTGCATCTTAATCTATAGTTTCATGGTCAGAAGAAATAAAACTTACCCGACAAAAAGTGAGGCACGGCTAATAAATATAAATGTACTTCGAAGGAAAAGAGCTTAAAGCTGTATGATCTAAATTGTACTCTATTGCGTCGTAGAAAGAATTCACATTTGTTAAAACGTTCTTATGGAGTGAATCTTTTGTACCCTGTACGATTATAATAAGTACCTACCTAGTCTGTAGTTCCGTTTAATATTAGTTGTTCTTTAATGTAATTCGGTATTGGGCTTTCTCGGAGTTTTCACTCATTCGATATAATCGATATTAACGATTTTTTACAATCTTTTATTACTATGATACTATAATTTGTTGATGTTGTAAGAAAAATCTTCTTAACTATAGGTGAATGCACAATGGCGATAAGATCGCAACGTGGTTCGCGATTTTTCTATTCTCGTAAAATTAATGTCAATTGATAAAAATATGGTAATTATAAAATGTCTCATCGTAATTTTCTTTAAAAAAAATTAAAAAAGGTAAGATCTGATGGAGATTACTTTTTCTGATTTTAACGAGCTTCACACATTGTAAAATATATTTTTTTCTAATAGGGTTGATGTCTGCATATGCTCAAATAAATAGATTCTTACCCCCTTATTCATAAACGTACATTAGATACGTTTTAGCTATAGAATGCTTTGTCTTTGTCAGTTGCATTGTCAAATGTGCAGGATAGAAAAAGACAAAGGAGAAATAAGCAACATTTTAGCTAAAATACGTTTATGAATAAGGGGTTAAGTATATCTGTGTACCTAGTGCGAGTTTGCTATTTATTGGAACTATTAAAAACGAGTTAAAGTACGATTTGTATAGAATTGAAACAGCGTCTTCTAGTATTAAAAATAATTTGAAAAACTTGCTTGCACAATATAAGTATGGACCAACTTCAGTGTGAGAGCTAATTTGGATGAGAAAAAGGAACATTGCCCACTGATGGCGCGGCAAGGCAAAATTGTTTTTTCACACTGTCAGTGGGCACTGGCCCTAGGTGCAATTGTCCCATGATGCGACTTGCCGTGGTGAGACAAGTGTTTACTCGAAAAAAACATGTGTGCGCGTGCGCAATACCCAGAGGCGCTTTTACAACGTTAGTCCTTCACGTTATTTTTAGACTTGTCTCCATATCCTTTGTTATGTTCAATAGACAGTTGTCTATATAACACTTGAATTAAAACAATGATGACCATTAAAACATTTTTTATTAAATCCACAATATATTTCAAAGAATAATATAAATATAATAAATTTCGCTGATCGCTATTACAGCATATACCAACAATGCCGTTTATTCAAGTCTTACTGATAAATACATTTGTGATTCTAATAGAAAGATGTCTATTCTAGTTTATACATTATGTCTTAAGTAGATTTATGCAGTTAGAAAGATAGACAGGGTAAATACGCTGTGATGTGCAATCTTTTATTTGTTCTACACTATATCGTATAGGGGGAATGCAAAATTTGGATTCACAGAAAAGGAGTTAATGGAAGAGTATTTGTTAAATTGTGAGTCTATTATGTTATTTGAAAAAAAAGGGACATCATTTCACATCATTGTCGTACATAAGGCAGTATTTAATATAATGTTTAACGTATTCATTCAAATATTTGTAAATTTTTCTGCATTGTTATTCTTTTTTAGTATAATTAATTAGGTCTATTCTTTAATTAATAATAAAATAAGTTCCATGTTTTTTTTTTTTTTTTGTAAAAACATAGTTTCATCCATTTTTTTGTCAACACGTAAAAGACATCCATACCAAGAGCATTTAGAATTTTCTCTTAAGTTTTTTAAAATATAGTAATAAGGTAAACTTTGATCGTGTAATACGTAACTTTATCAGTCCGATCTTAAATTATGCAGATAAAGTCAGTAGTCCTTATTGTGTAGTGAAGTCTATCAAACCCTGATGTATTCGTGGGTGAAAAATGAATCCTATTGTACTAGTCATATAGTTCATATTCAATTGTCCCAAGTACTGATATGTTAGTATAAGAATTTTGATATGCAGTTTTAAAATTGAAATTCCTTGTATGCATTTCGATATATTATATTGAATGTGTCTTTTGATATTGTATTTTATTTTGTATAGACAACCCGGTTGCTCCAGTGGTGTGTGACGACCGCTTGATTGGAAGGGTCGCGGGTTCGATCCCCGCACCGAGGCAAATATTTGTATGGCCTACAGATATTTGTATCGGGTCTGGATATTTGTGTATGTGTTGTGTGTACAACGACACCCACGAAAACAGGTTTATACCTAGTGTAACTGTGAGTGTAAGCGTATTTTTTTTTATTTATAACAAAATAAAAAATTGCACTTTCACCATATGTGAAGATAGTAGAAAAATATCGAGAATTATTCAATTATAGAATATGATTTGTCTTTGAATATCTTACTCTATAACTTAATCTAATGTAACTACATGGTTAAATAAAAGCGCAGATTCCGCCGCCACAATATTTTGACACTAGTTAGCGATATACGATACAATAATAAATAGTTCTAACACCTTCGCCGTACTAAAACATAATTAAACAAACAATAAGCATACACCTTATGCTACTACGCATGAAAGTAATGATTTTGAGAAATGCATTAAAATGCTTTTGTATTTACTAAATATATTGCCATATACGACATGTAACGGGAATAACGCACACCCTTAAACACCCCAATTAGAGAATCGAGCCTGTAATTTCGGCCCTGTAATTTCCGGCACAGAGGCATAACAACTTAGGCCTCAGGAGTGGCAACGCATCTGCATTTTGACCTTGGTCTTTGTGTGGGTGTCTATAGGCTGCAGTCATCACTTAACATCAATGTGAACTGCATGCTTGTTTGCCACTTCCATAACATTAAAAAAAAAAAAAAAAAAAAAAAAACGAGTTTATAATCATAATAAACAAAACTGAAATTACTCTTTTTTATTAGAAATAAGTGGTTCTCAATTTGTAGGAACAGTATGCACACCCTTCTTACTCTACCTATGGCAGCTCATAGAACACAATCCTACTCACACACACACTGTCGCAATGTGGTGTGTGTTGTAACCTGCGCAACACCGCTATTTCACACTCGCTAGTAAGTAATAAGATTAATTTGAACCATATAACCGTATCACGTTATTTCTTAAATTATTAACTATATATATAAAAATCAATTGCTGTTCGTTAGTCTCGCTAAAACTCGAGAACGGCTAGACCGATTTGGCAAATTTTGATTTTGAATGATTTTCTTGATTTTGAAGTCCAGGGAAGGTTAAAAAGGTAAAAAATATGAAGAATTTGAAGGGGAATAGTAAAAAACACAATTTAATTTTTCCATACAAATCCGTATACATATATCAAACCTTTGTCACATTATTTCATTCTGAGGCAATAAAACGTTATCCGGGTCAGCTAGTTTGTAATAAAATGCACGTCTCACCGAGTTGTATCTATCTTGATGAGACTAGTATTTTATTTGGGATAGACGTATCATTTTCCTTTATATTAGCTGTTCACCAAACGGGTGACCCTAATTTACTAATTAATTTTGGGATAAAAAAAATCCTATATTAAACATGTGTGAAATTGATTCAGTTATCGATTCTGAACAAACCACTTTCAGGATGTGCGTTTATTGGGTTACATGGTGTACAGGTATTTACAAACAAAATACATATTTGACTAGATAGAATGAAGATAGTTGTCAGGTACTAATTTTTAATAACGTTCTGGGTGTGATTTCGCTTAAGCCACTCATTTGTCGCCAGCGCAAAACAAAGTATATTTGAAGATTAAGAAGAAATGTATTATAAACATCGTCTTTATACCGAAATTGTTAAATGCAAAGCCTTTACTCTCATCTACTAATCCAAAAGTACATGTCTATGTACTTATACATTTGATTGTTTCGAAATATCTTACATCAATAGTATTATATAGTATTGAGGTACAAATGAAATCTTCTGCCTACAATTTTAAATACAAAATAGGTATAATTTAATCTCTCCAGACACGAGAAAAATATGACAATTGAAATTCAATTGTGTCTCGCCGCCGGTGGCCGTACGATCCTTGAAGGATTAATATTAAAAAGTTAATTTGTATTATATATTTTCTAGCTGCCAATGTGCCTAAAACAATAATTTTGTTGATTTATTAAAGTGACAGTTAACTTTATGCTTGAATTGCAACGTTGGTAATCGTTTTATAGGGCTGCAAATTCTGTATGTCTCATAGTAGTAACATACATGTATGAGCATACCTACATTTAATACATACAAATAATTTTCCGTTTGTTGGTTGACTAATTAACCATTCCCCTGCATTATCTGTTCTTATCAGGTATTTGTTTTATATAAATGTAAACTAAAGATTAACAAAATTATGTTACAGGACGTGTAAAGTTTTATTGTGACATGCAAAAGTGGAATAAATTAAATACATCATTTTAAATACTAGCATTTAAAAATACGATAGTATTTCATATAATAATAATTAAACCTATACCGATTTCCAAAAAATAATACTTATATTTGTTGATCCGTTTTTGTTACGAACATATAATAAAAGGTGTTGGACTTTGTGAGCTAAATAGTGTAGTAATTATTTTCACGACTGCGATATTCCAATAGGTATTTTGTTTAAGAAATATGTAATAAATGAAAAGAAAATAATAGTATTATTGAAATAAAACTAGTTTTCGGATTTATCTCGCGTAGGTATATTAATCTAAAGTGATTGTTTAAAATCAATTCGACGTTTCGGTCTCTTTTCAGCTTCCGTGGTCTCGGGCAGACTGAGGTGACATTAGACTGACAGTAGTTTGAAAAAAAAATGATGTGCAGCTATCTCCATCGTGTTGATTTTAAATAATCATTTAAGTTTAACATACGCGAGATAAATTCGAAAACTAGTTTTATTTCAATGAGTGTAGCTCGCGAAAACCTAAGAATATACTATACCTAATAGTATTATCTTAACCTTAAGGTTAAAATAAATATGACAATAGTTAAACGCGAGAAATAAATTGAGGGATTACCAATCAGGCTTTCTAAAAAAGTCCCTACAACAATAGGACTTTTTCTCAATCATTTTTGTTGTTATTATGTAGAGGTATACTTGGGTATTTGGACTTATAACTTATTAATAAATTATACTTCGGGTATTGTGTACCGCCACTGAAAGATGGTGTTTTATTTTAACTTAGGTTACAAAAAAACGTTTCTGAAATGTTGGTCGCAATATAAGTTTTATATTTTGATGATGGAGGACAATTCCAAATGTAAGTCATTTAACCTAAAATACTGTAGAATTATGTTTTCGAAATAGCTAGTTGTGGAACTAATGTGATTACCCTACATGTATTTAACATGACAGATATATATATATATATACTATATTTGAAATTAACTAATGGTTTTGAATAAAATAAATCACGAAACAACAAAACTGTATTTTTAATATTATGTCGCATTCCATTCAAATGAATAATCTCGAATAATCAAAACATATTTTATTTTATTTAGAATTAAAAAGTTCTGGACCACGATGCGGAACCGATTGCCCGGGCGCAGTTCATAGATAGAACGCTTTTTTCCTAGTTAAAACTAGTTTTTACAAATGACAGAGGTTAATTAATGCAATAAATATTTTTTTTAATTAAATTAATATTTTTTATTTATTTATTTATTTACTCTTTTTATGCAGGAAGATGGTGTATATAAAGGCGGACTTAATGCCACTAGGCATTATCTCCCAGTCAACCTTTGGGTTATGAAGAGAGCGACGATGTAGGTGCAAAACGGGTCTAAATTTAGAAATTATGAGTGGAAAATGATTTGATCAAATAATTATATTAATAAGTATAGTATATAAATAGATATATAATAAAAATTACATATATACAGCAACTATACATATGGTATATATAATATAGATTATATTTTTCTATTTTATTTTATTTTTATTGCTCAATAAACATAACTAATACTCTGATTACTTAGCTATCGAGTTTTGTAATTCACTTGTTAATTTGCTTACACCAAACTGTCGCCGATTTTGTTATAATTTTTAATAATCATTATATTAATTCCACAACTAGCTACAATTGTCAGCGTGTCGGCAGGCATTAGTTCCGTTCGAAGGGCATTTTGTGCGGGCCCTTAAGCAGCTCGTCCTTGTAGGCGGCCAGGATCGCGCGCGACATGCTCGGCTCCGACGAGCTCACGTCCAGGAACTGACGCATTAGCCTTCAAATATACACACACAATGAGAAACACATCAATTCAGGTTTTTGGGGAGGCTTGTTTTAAGTGAAAAGTTAATAAAATTAGGATCCCACCGCAGAATCATTTCGTTCATCCAGATATGCTGCAAACCTATGCCTATTTTTATGCATATTTATAATCTAGAGAATATATATCCACTAAGTTGCTAATAAAAATTTAGCCGCAAGTATTTTCACATATTTAATACACGTATGTTGTAGACGTAAAAAGTTATCGGTGCAGAACGAAAATAGATAGGGCAGCCAAGTGCGCAATGCTGCGCAACGGCAGCCGTGATTTTTCAGTCTTTATGAAAAACATTGTAAAAAAATTAAATAAAAAAAATACTTGCAGCCAAATTTTGATTTCATAACATTTAACGTGGTAGGAAATGTGATAGGAAGCATGTAGTAAAAAGAGACACATTAACTGGTGGTAGAGTTCCAATGAAGGAGTTAGAAAGCGTAGGCACCACCAAATCATCCAATTTATCCGTCGCCAAATGATAGTGTTCAGCACCATTGTGTTCCAGTAAGATGGTAATGTATAGCCCCGTAATTATTACCACAGAGACATAACTAAGGTCTCAGGGGTGGCACCGCATCTGCATTTTGACCTCTGGTCTTTGTGTGGGTGTCTATAGGCTGCAGTCATCATTTAATATCAATGTGAACTGCATGCTTGTTTGCCAACCTTCATTACCTACCTTTCGAGGATCGAACTCAACGTAACTACAGGGTGAACCTATTGACATCCGTCGAAAACATCACCAGTCTCCGGGGTATTTTAGTCAAAGTATTATGAGAATAACAGAAGCGCGCAAGGCCCCGCGGCTGGTGTAGATCGTAATCTACTCGGGTAAGCGATATGGTAGCGGGCGGGTGTGAGATGGGTGACCGCTAGCCGTCGGTCCCAGTTGCTATCGATAGATAGCAGTCGTTAAACCTTGTCGGAGGCCTCATGGGCGGTTTGAAAACATCCGACAGCGGGTTGGCCACTAACCCGTATCTCCACCAATCCGCATTGTAGCAGCGTGGTGGAGTAAGCTCCAGGCCTCCCCCCAAAAAGGGAAGAGACTCGTGCCCAGCAGTGGGACGTATAATGGGTTGCCATTATTATATTATGAGAATCACAAATTTACCGATTAGCAGGATTTATGGAAACCCCATCTCGCGCCTGCAGCAGTTCGGGGTGGTCACCGATCGTGTCTGTCAATGCGGCAATCATCACATCTGAAAATAGAACATAATTGGACGTTGATAACCAAAATATACCTACATACTGCAGTGTAGGACTAATGGGATATGGGAAGGTGGTGGATAATAATAAGCCACAGTAAGAGATGTTGAATATAAAGCAGGTGCCGGATCTCACTCCATAGGCAGTTCACCCACTTAGCCCAAAGTTTGGCAAGTTAATTTCCATTACAATAGTCCCATGTGTTCTGCGAGGCCTGTCTGTGTTGTATTAATCGAGTGCAATCCATTACATAGAGCAACACGGGACACCGGAGTAGCCGTAGCGTTTATTACTGATGCATAACAGTCATTAACAACAAACAAGATTTTTTTGCGGAGGGAAATACGTGTGACACACTCACACTACAAAAATCGTCTATAACTACGAAACTCACACCTTGACTTTAACAAAATACATAAACAATTTACGCACACATTTAAACATCTAGGAGACATTTAAACACTTGCGCTTGTACTTTGACAAAGGCGAAAGCCTGCATATGGCTACTCCCCTCTGGACCACCGGCCGCGGCGGACCTATGACACTACAACTATGATTACAAAACAGATCAAAATTCTCGAAAGGGCCTCTACGTGTTGGACCGATTTCCCCGCGATAGCCGAAACAAAGGTTCAAATCGGACCCCGTGATGTCGAGAGCCACAGTAAAATCTAATCGTGAATTTCATTAAAAAAAAAGATTCCGACGAATTGGCAACTTCCACCTTTCTTCGAAGTCGGTTAAAAAATACGCGCTTAAAATGCATATTATAACTTTACAACGAAAGCTCACTCACCCAGTACTTTCTTCTCAATAGTGCGCGAGAGCTGTCCCCGTTCGGCCTCCAGCTCCAAGAAAGCCATGAAGCGCTGCGTGGCCGCGCGCGCCGACGCCGGGTCTCGCGATAGGGATTGCGAGAACATCATCTGTCGACAGATCATTCAATCCCTATTTAAAAAATAAAATACGCTTACACTCACAGCCTTACAGTAGGTATAAACCTGTGTCGTGGGTGCCATTGTACACATACAACATATTCACAAACACCCAGACCCGAAACAAATATCTGTAGGCCATACAAATATTTGTCCCGGTGCGAGGATCGAACCCGCGACCCTTCGAATCAAACGATAATTTCACACCGCTGGACTAACCGGTCGTCAAATACGCCTACTTAATATTATAAATGCGAAAGTAACTCTGTCTCTCTGTCTGTCTGTTATCTTTTCACTTCCAAACGACTGAACCGGTTTTAATGAAAGGAGATGTTGCAAAAATGTATGGACCACCGGCCATGTATTATTCACAATATCATTAAACATGCAAAATCAATATAAAAACGTTTTTTACTGCATATTTTCGCTTATTTAGCTTTGTTTGCAGTTACGAAACATTATTTGCAGTTAGAATTGGAACTCAAAACCAACATGGCGAATATGGCGGGCGATGTCATTTTGACATTTTCATTTTTTTTATTGTTTTTTGATTATATAGTACTTGTAGAAAAAAGTAATATTTTCTAAATACTATTGAAATCGATTTAAGAAGAAGAAGAAAAAGAAGAAAAATATTTATTATCATGGCGCACACACAACAACCAATAATAATAAAGTTAAAAACAAGTAAAACAATGGTTACATATTTGGTTGTGGGAAGCCAAGAAAAACGACAGATTTCATGTCTTAATACTAAGAACTTAATACTAATAGATTTCCAATTTAAAGAAATTCATCGGAACTTCTTTAAAATCATGTTTGAATTCAATGTGTTTGTAACTCTAAAATATATTCTTGAATAAATTAATTGTATTTTTTTCGGATTCTTCTTTATTTCACCCATTTTTTGAGGACGTGTACAAACCAGAGCCCATCTCGCAACATCTCCTTTAATACAGAGCTAGAGTTGACTTTGAGAAAGAACATAGGTTACTTTTTAAACGACATCCACGCGGGCGATTCCGCCGGCAACAGATAGTACTTTATAATGAAACGTAACTTCACGCCTGTAATCCCCGAAGGGGTAGGCAGAGGTAAATGCATGCATTCAATCATACATGCAAACACCCACGACTCGCCGGTTACGTTTTGGCCCATGTAACAGGTGGCGAACCTGTTGCCATCTCCGGGCACATTACCAAACTCCGGGGTACTGGGAAACTTCCAGAAAATGGAAAAATCCCAATAGAAGCAGAGATAAAGGATTTTAAACCGTTATCTCTGATAGTCCCCGACCCGGGAATCGAACCCAGGACCTCCAGCGTAATAGTAGTGGCCTGCTACCACTACGCTACTGAGGCAGTTTTAATGAAGTCATGAAGAATGTTACTAGTGGTAGAGTTCTAGTTAGAGTATAACTATCACTGATGGTGAGATTCACAGACCGCACTACGACTTTACTTTGAGCAAAGTATGCTTAGAACTGTCAGAAATGTATGGGTTTTGACAGTTCGAAGCGTACTTTGCTGGAAAGTAAAGTCGTAGTGCGGTCTGTGAATCTCGACCTGAGACATGACACCTTAGGTCTCGGGGGTACACCTTAGGTCTCGGGGGTGGGGCTGCAGGCAACGCACTGCAATTTGACCTCTGGTTTATATGTAGAGGTATATAGGCTGCAGTCATCACTTAACATCAATGTAAGCTGCATGCATGCCACCTTCATTTCATAAAAAGCAGAAATCGAACGTGCTGTTTTGAAATATAGCTCTATAAACGATCACTAGATGTTATCATCATCGGCCCGGTTTTTATAAAACGTAAAGGAAAAATTCGACGTTCCGATGCTTCGGTAGCTTAATGGTTAGTTAATTTTATTTTAACATTTTCTTGGCTGTATGTATCTATTCGTACCAAGAAAACAGCTATACTACTAGTACTAAGAGTCTGAGCTAAGCTATGGACGGACATGGCGATACTACGTGTACAATCATCGGTAGGTGCCGTACAATCCACCTTTAGGGTTCCTTGAATGCTACAAAAGATAAAAGACAATCGAATCAATGTATCAAAGTAAAACAAACCTTAGCAAGCTGGTATATGATCTCTTCCAGCGTGTACTCGGTGTAAAGCGTGTCTGCCGCCCGCAGCTTGTCCATCATCTCCTCGTACTCCTCCTCCGTGATGATCGGCCCGTCGCGGTCGTAGTCTGATGTGCCTGTAACATTCACGTCTCGTTAGGATTCTATGCTTGTAACACCTAGTTTAAGATCTGATTATGTATTTTTCTGTGTGAGAGAGAAATCAATAAACGATTTTATTTTTTTATGACTCGAGAGCGTATATTTAGCAGTGGCGGACTAAGGGGAGGGGGGGGAGGGTCGGGTCCAGAACATGGCAGAGCCCGTTTTGTATGGAAAAATGTTAAGGTTGTCTCAAGGACTGAGATCTGTCTGTTAATATCGAATAAAAGGCGAACGGAACCCTTATGGATTCACATGTCTGTCTGTTTGTACGTACCTACGTATGTCACACCCATTTTTTTTCCGAAAATATAAGACAATTAAGGACTTCATAAGTACCTACTTGAAACTTGGTAGGTAGATGAATGCTGTGAATTGACGACCACAATTTCCAATACCTACCGCTTAAAAAGTAGTACTGTTTTAGTAATGTAACCTAGTGACAAGTTATCAGAGAAACTGTATTTGTACAATTAGTAACTTTTATCCGAAAATGTGAACAAACTCAAAACCCAACCCCACCCAACACATTGCCATAAAAGCATAAAAATGAATTGAATTTTCACTGGTGGTAGAGCTCCAGTGGCGGAGTTCGCGGGTGTAGGCACCACCGCATTACCTAAGATATTTGCCAATAAATGGTAGTGATCAGCACTATCGTGTTCCGGTCAGGTGGTAATGTACGGTTCTGTAATTTCCAGCACAGAGGCATAACACCTTAGGCCTCAGGGGTGTTAACGCATCTGCACTTCGACCTTGGTCTTTGTGTGGGTGTCTACAGGCTGCAGTCATCACTTAACATCAATGTGAACTACATGATTATGCTATTTCCCGTACATAAAAAAAATAATCAAAAGAGATATCATTGTACCTATTTTATGGCTTAATTTATCGAGCGTAACTTCATTCACACAATCCCATATCCCAAAGCGTTGAAACTTATTGATAACGTCCGGAAAAGGGTTTGCTTGACTGACTCATACAATAAAGATCATCGACTGACATTGAGATAGGTAAAACCTATAATTCCGTGACCCATATCTCTACCCCATAACTCTGCCGAGGGTCGGGTGTGGATTACTGATTGATGTGCACTTTGACACTTTTTGACAACAGTTCATGTTAGAGGAAGTCTACGATTACAATGATTGTAGACAAATGAAAATTCAGTGATTTAGTTTGAGATTGAGAACTTATAAACATGTTTACTTGGCATGGGTTAACAACAAATAAAATAATTTATTTCAAAACACAATAGTTACGTCAGCGCTTGTACAAATACAAAAATCTGTCACAAAAATCCGACGCCGGCAAATCTATACAAATAAATAAAATTGAAATAAATAAAATTGGAGTGTCTGTTTGTAATATTAAAATTACCGCTTTTTACTAAATGCATATGTATGTATACACGGTGCATATACCAAAACCACATTTTTTAAAATTTTTGTCTGTCTGTCTGTTTGGCGGGGCTTATCTTGGGAACGGCTGGACCGATTTTGACGGGACTTTCACTGGCAGATAGCTGATGTGACAAGGAGTAACTTAGGCTTACTTTTATTTCCATACATCCATACATACATACAAATCAACATACATATAAGTAGATTGGAGTGTATCCGACTTTGACGGGATTTCCACGGGTAGGTAGCTGATGTAATAAGGAGTAACTTAGGCTACTTTTATCTCCATACATACATACATACATACATACCTACATACAAATAAGTAGAATTGGAGTGTATTCGACTTTCACGGGACTTCCACGGGTAGGTAGCTGATGTAATAAGGAGTAACTTAGGCTACTTTTATCTCCATACATCCATACATCCATACATACATACCCACATACAAATAAATAGAATTTGAGTGTCTCCGATTATGACGGAACTTTCACTGGCAGATAGCTGATGTCATAAGGAGTAACTTACGCTACTTTTATACTAGCTGCGCCCACGACTTCGTCCGGGGAGATATTGAACAATCATATTTTTTCTCACGTGGACGAAGACGCGGGAACAGCTAGTTATATATAAATAATGTAATGAATTTTACTGCCTCAGTAGCGTAGTGGTAGCAGGCCACTACTACTACGCTAGGGGTTTTGGGTTCGATTCCCGGGACGGGGACTATCAGAGATAACGGTTTAAAATCTTTTATCTGTGGACCTATTGGGATTTTTCCTTTTTCTGGAAAATTCCCAGTACCTCAGAGTTTGGTGATGTGCCCGGGGATGGCAATAGGTTCGCCACCTGTGACATGGGCCCAAACGTAACCAGCGAGTCGTGGGTGTTTGCATCAATGCTTGAATGCATGCATTTACCTCTGTCTACCCCTTCGGGGTTTACAGGCGTGAAGTTACTTTTTTTTAATGTAATGAATTGGCAAACAAGCATCCAGTTTACATTGATGGTAAGTGTAGCCTATAAACATCTACATGAAACCAGAGATTTCAATGTAGATGCATTGACACTCCTGAGGTCTTAGCTAGTATGCCTTTGTATCGGAAATTACAGGGCCGCAGATTTTCACCTGACTGGAAAACGATCGTGCTGAACATCACCATTTAGCGGTAAATAGAGGAGAATGCGACGTCGCCCAAGCGCGCGAGCTCCGTCACTGGAGCTCTACCCCCAGCAAAAAGTCTCTGAAGAAGACTTGGCTCCCACCAATCGCACTTACATGCTTGAAATATCTATCACAGTTTTACTTCCTAACTATTCTACTGGTGGTAGAGCTCCAGTGACGGATCTTGCGTGCGTAGGCTGGTGCCTACGACCATAGATTTATCACTGATCAGTATATTAGATAATGCGGTGGTCCGCATTACCTAATATACTTGCCGCTAAATGGTAGTGTTCAGGACTTTCGTGTTCCGGTCAGGTGTAATGTACGGTAATTTCCGGCACAGAGGCATAACACCTTCAGCCTCAGGACTGGTAACGCATCTGCATTTTGACCTTGGTCTTTGTGTGGATGTCTATAGGCTTCAGTCATCACTTAACATCAATGTGAACAGCATGCTTGTTTGCCACTTCCATTTCATAAAAAAAAAAAGAAACTGTTAATTTCTTGTACAATAACTTACTAATGATATTCGTTTGCAGCATAGGATCATAAGTCCTCTTCACAGGCTCAGGTCTCAGGTCGCTGGAGATGGGCAGGGAAGGCAGCGGGGAGAGGTTGTTGCTCATCTCCCAGTTCTTGCTGGCGATAGATCGGATGATGTCGGGGCTGTTGCCGAACGGGAACGACTGCAGAGCTGGGTTTCGGTACTGGTACTCCTGCAATGTGATTACATCACCCTTAGCCAGCCTTATATATCAGCCTTATATCATAAGCAATGCAAACTTTACGCTCGGCCCGTAAATATATTTTTAAATAAATGTATCATTAGTTACCTACATCATTCACCATTTAGAGTATTTCGTGTACCTATCAAATTAGGCAAATGATGCCGGACAAACAGTCACTTGTGGTTGTCTTTCCCTTATTTTGCATACACACAATCAGAAATGTATTTATTCATTTATGTCGACCACTAATAGAACGTCCAAATCAAATTAAATAAATTATAGCGAATAACAATTGATATACATGTCAATTTACAAATTAAAACAAATATAATCCAGAATATCACTTAAATAAAACGAAATATACCTACTATATTAAAGTAGGTATATCAGTGGAATGCATAGATTTATTATATTAGGTTGGGGAAAAAGTCTTTTCGCATTATAGTATGTATGAACTTGTAATAAAATCTCTTTGGCTTTAGTATTTGTATCTGGCTGATTTTGGTATCATTGAAGGTTAAAATTTTAAGGAACATAATTCCAAATGCAAATTAGGCTAATGTGTGATTTTCATTTGTTTTTCGTACTGTCAAGATGAGTGAATCTAATGAAGAAATTCGATACATTTTAAAATTTTACTACAAAAAAGGTAAAAATGCAACGCAAGCCGCGAAAATAATTTGCGATGTTTATGGACCTAGTGCAGTATCTGTGAGAGTAGCACAAATTTGGTTTAAGCGTTTTCAATCCGGAAATTTTGATGTCAAAAATGCACCTCGCTCTGGTCGCCCTATGACGGATAAAATGGATGCCATTTTTGAAAAAGTGGAGCAAGATCGACATATCAGTAGTTACGACGTAGCTGAAGAACTGAGACTTGATCACAAAACAGTTTTGGCGCATTTGAAAAAAGCTGGGTACAAAAAAAAGCTCGATATTTGGGTACCTCACGAGCTCACTGAAAGAAACCTTATGAACCGTGTACTCATTTGTGATTATTTATTACGACGTAATGAAACCGAATCATTTTTGAAGAAGCTGATAACTGGTGATGAAAAGTGGATCACGTACGACAAGAACGTGCGAAAAAGGTCGTGGTCAAAGGCCGGTCAGGCTTCACAGACTGTGGCGAAACCCGGGTTAACTCGCAATAAGGTGATGTTGTGTGTGATTGGAAGGGTATTATTCATTATGAGCTATTACCACCAGGCAGGACTATCGATTCTGAACTCTACTGCGAACAACTGATGAGATTAAAGCAAGAAGTTGAGAGAAAGCGGCCGGAATTGATCAACAGAAGGGGTGTGGTGTTTCATCATGATAACGCTAGACCTCACACATCTATAGCCACTCAGCAAAAATTAAGAGAGTTTGGCTGGGAGGTGTAAATGCATCCGCCGTATAGTCCTGACCTTGCACCTTCAGATTTCCACCTGTTTCGGTCTTTTCAGAATTCTTTATGCAATGTTAGGTTGACATCACGAGAGGACTGCCAAATCCACTTGTCGCGGTATTTTGATGAGAAGTCCCAAAATGTTTATAGCAATGGGATCATGTCCCTACCTACAAGAAGGCAAAAGGTTATCGAACAAAATGGTACATACATACTTTAGTTAAATTTAAATAAACTATATTAAAAAATGTTTTGAATTATCTTAAAAAATGCGAAGAAACTTTTTCCCCAACCTATTACTTATGGTGGAATGCCCCAATTTCCCTTTTACAAATAAAATAAAAAGAGTCATTCTTCGTCAATCAGGCAGAATGCCAAAGGTCCATATTATGATCTCAGAAGGTTATGTCGATTCGACCTAAGGACGGTCATATTTGCGAGTACTTACCTATCAGTAACTATGTGGATACCTACGAGCACAATGACAAAACTAACCCTCCGTTGGTTATATTATAACATATATGAAGGCTATACTTATATACAAGTCACGGAGTCCGCCCTACACAAACGCGTTGGCGCTCATAAATTAAAAATGTGTCTGCGGGCAGGAGATAAATGACAAGGTTAGATTCCCACCTGACTTCTCTGTATCGTTTGGGTTGAAAATCGATAAGCGAATTTTTAGGAATTTCTAGTTCTACACGAATTCCAATAGGTATTTGAATACTTTCGATAAGTTCTGTACCTACTCGGGTAACCCTCAATTCCTTCCACGACTAAGAGCGGATTTCACCGTTTGCTCTGAGAATTGAGTTTAGTAAAACGCGTTTTAGGATAAATTTGCATCCAATTTCAACCTTATCACGAGCAATCTATTTTTCTTCATATTTATGTCCTATACGTTAGGTACTAGTCGGAGAGAGAGCGTAGAGATAGATTTTTTTTCGCATATATACGTCTAAAAAATACAATACTTTCATCTGTTCTAACATTATCCTTTCATTATCCTCTTATTTCCTCCAAACACCATTCACTCCAAAGCACATTAAACAAAGCAGTCTCTTCAAAACTGTGACTAGAGATGTAACTCAGATGACGTAAATCCTAAACGTAGTATTATTAAAATCTGCCACTGTCCATCATCACAAAACATTGCATAACAATCCAGGGGGCGACCATAGATTTAAAGTAGTATAATAAATCTATGGGGGCGATCACCTAACTCTAATTCTTTCGTTTAGGACATTATCTTGTCGTACCGCCCATTAAATCATTTGGCTCTTAAGTATATACATGCGGACGAAAACACTTCCAGGAAAAAGTTAAGCGATACGAAACTGACAAGATGGTTTCATAATCGAAAGCTAAACGAAAGCATTAGAGATAGGCGGTCGACGCCCAGGACATATATAACCATATATTATCTTTTAAATGACAAGCAGATAATGCTAGATAATGCATTTACAAGACTCGAAAATGAACTGAATTTGGCAAATACGCTTTGCTGACGTAATTTAGGTCCTATATGTCACAAAATCGCCCCCAATGGAAGACCAGCGCCGCTCGTAAGATCGGTTTTAAGATGAATTGGGGACCTTTTTGTAACAACCTTGATTTGTGTTCTTAGTTTCAGTTTTTTATGTTGTTGTTACAAATAAAGTTTTTCTATTCTATTCTATTCTAATAATGAGAGTACGCAAATAACCGGAATGGGTAAACTTAGAATTCCGGAATGGGTAAACTTAGAATTTCGATATAGAATTCTGATACGGGTAGCGAAGGGCGCCTAGTGGAATTACAGAAAGTTATGTATGTACCAGATTTACAAACAGGTCTTCTTCTGTTCAGTCTTAATTTAACTTCGTACTCAAGTGTCACATGAAAATTTTGTAAAATACGAGTAGATAGAATCTTTTTCTCTCAATACTTACCGCGTAACCTAAATACTAAGCTTATAATCACTGAAACAAGTCCAAGGTCTCAAATAGTTTGCATTTTCGACGGAGCGCGTCTTTATAGGCACAAGATTTTAATCAGTGCTCAACTTAAATACGACTTGAAGAAAGTTCTCCCAATTTGAACTTATCGCCCATTTGATCTTGATGGTAAATTGAATAATTTGCAAGGCCGAGAATATAGTGTGATCTTTCACAAAAGATAAATAAGAAGACGGAATTGAACATAAATACCTACATATTACCGAATAAATGTATTGGATTTTAAATTCCTTGCGTCATCACGTAAATACGCTTACGTAAACCTGTGTCGTGGGTGCCGTTGTACACATACAACACATACACAAACACCCAGACCCGAAACAAATATCTGTAGGCCATACAAATATTTATCCCGGTGCGGGAATCGAACCCGACCCTTCGAATCAAACGGTCATCTCACACCGCTCGCGCCGGACCAACCGGGTCGTCATAAATCGTAAATTCATTTTTGGAATCAATTGTGATTATTTTAAAGTACTGCATAAGTATCGTATATCGACAATATAACTCGACGGATAGATATTGTTAAAGATTAACAGTAACTGTTTAAGTTTAACTATCGATTTGATTGACAGAAAATTACGCAAAGAATTTTTTTTATGTATTGGAAGTCGTAAACAAGCATACAGTTTACATTGACATCAACAAAACAAACACCAAGGTCAAAATGCAGTAGCGTTACCTCTCCTGAGGCCTAAAGTGTTATGCCTCTGTGCCGGAAATTACAGGGCCGTACATTACCACCTGACCGGAACACGACAGTACTGAACACTACAATTTAGCAGCAAGTATATTAGGTAATGCGGTAACGCATACGCCCGCATTGACCTTGATCCCTCTCATACAGAGTACTGGAGGCTTTTCAAATGCTTCAAATCCGAATAACGAGTCATCCATGCCTCCCCTCATTCGCCCTAACCAACCGCCAGCCTTCGATGACTACGAAAAGTCCGAATGCCTGGCGAGCGAACTCGAGACTCAATGCTCTCCAAGTACGATGCCGATAGCTGCCGATCATTTAGATAAGATTAACTCTGAAGTCGAAAGTAGGAACGCGAGACCGCCAACCCCTCCGCGCGAAACCGGTCCCATCCCCGACACGCAAGTCGATGAAAACGCTAACGGTAATAGCGAAAATAATGATGATCCTCTCAGACCTGTGACAGTCGCAGAGGTGTCAGACCTGATCAAGCGTCTAAAAGTGCGGAAAGCGCCGGGTGCGGACGGCATTTCCAATCGCACAGTTAGAAACTTTCCCCCTTTGCTCATTGCCCTTTTGGCTGCGATACTCACCCGCGTGGAAAGAGGCCACAGTTATCGGGTTTAAAAAGCCCGGTAAGCCAGCAACCAGGCCTCGTCATACAGGCCGATAAGTCTGCTCAGTTCTCTTTAAGTAAACTTTACGAGCGCGTCGTGTACGCTCGACTCTTAGATTTCACCCGAGTGCGGCACTTGATCCCGGACGAACAGTTCGGGTTCCGTGCTCGCCACTCCTGTGTCCATCAAGTACATCGAATCACTGAGCATATACTCAGTAAAATCGATAGAAAGATTATGACGGAAGCCCTCTTCTTCGATATCGCTAAAGCGTTCGACCGTGTGTGGCACAACGGCTTATTATATAAGCTGTACACTCTCGGTGTGCCCACCCAAATCGTGCACATCATTCGCGATTTTCTGTCGGACAGAGGCTTTCGATATCGAGTCGAGGGTACCCTTTCGAACCGTCACACCATTACAGCCGGTGTTCCCCAAGGATCCGTACTCTCCCCCCTCCTGTTCACCCTATACACTAGCGATATCCCTGTCCGCCACGGCGTTCAGGTGGCAATGTACGCTGACGATACTGCTATTTACGTCTCTGGCAGAAAGCCAGAGATCATAAGGAAAGCCCTGCAAGCGGCGGCCAAAGACCTTGAGTCTTGGTTCCGCCGCTGGCGTATAGAGATAAATCCTAGCAATAGCGCTGCCATTCTCTTTGTACGGGACCGCGCTCCCAGACCTAACGTAGCCCCAGTCCAAATGTTTGACGAGCCCATCCCCTGGATGGACAAAATCAAATACTTAGGAGTGACGCTTGATCGGCATCTGACCTTCGCTGCACATGTAAAAGCAGCGCGCGCAAAGGCTGCATTCGTGTTATCCCAACTACATTGTTTATTTAACAAAAATAGCAAGTTATCGGCCCGGAACAAAATCCGCGCCTATACGTCCTGCATAAGGCCCATACTATGTTACGCGTCTCTGGTATTCGCCCACGCGAAAAACACAACATTACGCAAGCTTCAAACTTTGCAAAATTGATTCTTACGTAGAGCCGTAGGCGCGCCTTGGTACGTACGTAATAAAAACTTGCACATTGACGCAAACCTGCCCACCATCCGGCAGTTTATGAAGCGAGCTTCAGCTCGTTATTTCGATCGGGCGAGTCACCACCCGAATCCGCTGGTCAGAGCGGCCGCGATTTACACTCCTTTTGCTCGCGCCAAAAGGAGACGTCCAAGACACGTCTTAAAAGATCCGGACGGAGACCACGTTGGCCATCGCCGCTATGCAAAATTACCTACAACATCACACTCCACAAACCGCCAATACAACCGACCTTACCCCCGGCCCCGCGAGGCCGATGAAGTTCCGGTTATCACCAACCGAATGGAGTAGAGCGAAAGTTGCACCGCCCATAATCGCATATGTCTCATATGTCCCTCCGCAACGCCCTAAGCCGAGGCACGGACCCGCATGGGTCACCCTTAGGCAGTTGCGCTTACTTTTTTTTTTTTTTTTGCTAGGCTGGAGCGCCTTCTGCGCTTGCCGATTGCCCGGTGAAGTAGACTAGTGCAGTCTCGAGACAGGCCGCCTACATAAAGCCCGAACTAAAAAAAAAAAAAAAAAAAAAAAAAAGGCATACGCCCGCGAGCTCCGTCACTCTACCACCAGTAAAACAATAATAATATGGTGCATACTAGGTAATAGGTATTTACATTTGTACACACCAATCTAGCATTTACAATTACACACATAATTTAATTACTCGTTTACTAAGCCTGCTGCCATCAAATAACATCATAAATAAATTATATTCGCAGTAATATAAAATGCGATTTCTTTTATGTCGCGTAAAGCAGGATTAAGTTTCGTACTTGGCGACGTTAAGTGAAAAATTAACGGTATAATAAAGGAGCGTTATTTTGAAGCTCTTTTAAGTTACTCTTGGCTCTGTAGAAGACGAGATAATATCATTACGCGGGAAATATTAAAACCTGCGAAATTACGGAAGTTAATTCAAAGGAGACGTTCCAATATGTATGGAGCTTGGGCCCGCACCATGTACCCTATATTGAGAGATGAAGCATAAAATACTTAATCATTCAAATCGTTTAATAAATCTTCAATTATTTGTCGTAAGTATATTTCGTAAACAAGAAAGTCATAGTAGCGATATGGCACCATATTGCTGTCATACAAAAATTACGTAAAATAAATATTTCCGACAAAAAAAACAATGATTCAGATTTTTTGAGATTTTGCGTATTTTTCTCTATCTTTTGATATAGTGTACAAGGTGTGGGCCCAACGTGGAAATTCTTCTTTGTATTTATGTATTTTTACTATGCCCACCAATTCAGTAGCAATCATATCGAATGGACTTTTTGTGATCGTAAAAGACAGATCACTGAGGTTTTTCAGGAGCATCCGATTGGCTATCATCATTACCTAATTTACTTGCTAAATGGTAGTGTTCAGAACTATATTCATTTTATTTATTTAATCTTTTATGCACTAAAACGATACATAAGGCGGACTTAATGCCACTAGGCATTTTCTACCAGTCAAACTTTGGGTAGTGAGGATAGCAACGAAGTAGGTGCATCACTGGTGAAAATATATGAGAATAACAAAAAAATTAACTATATTATGATGATTGATATGTAATATTAAATATAACGTATATATGTGTATATATGTATATATATGTATATATATACATATATATACGTGTATAACTAAGACACAAATACATAATAGATATAGGTAATAAATATAATAATTATAATTAGGAAATATCACGATGAATAATTACTGCAGCCTGATGTTCCCGAATTTTCCGCTTAAAAGAGTATTTGCATGTTGATTTCCTGATATTCACGGGAAGCGTATTCCATAGTTTTATTGCCTTATCTCTACGACACATGGCCATCCGTACCCCCCTAGTGATCCAGGGCGCAGGTGGTCGTTTTACACGAACCGCCCGCACTGGAGCATGAACATCAAATAATTTTTAAATGTTTGTATTAAAAACTGCAATTTTGTCGTCTACGGAAGTTTTTTCTTCAATCACGGACCAGTTCAGGGTGTGAGCATCAGAGTTTAGTTTTTCTAAGTTAATTCTAGTTTTTCTTACCAATATTGTAGACGGTTGGTTAGGACTTTGAATTTTATAAGTCATGTAGACAAGGTCATGTCTAGAAAGACCGGGAGCAGCAAATTGGCCATGGCAACTGACACGTTCCAAGGATGAAGTGAGCATCAAATCGAGCCATGAGTCGTCAGAATCTACGTTGTGATGTGTGGAACTGAGTGGTAACAAGTTAAGACCTGTCGACTCAAGTATCGATCGAAGCCTATCGGATCGCAAGTTAACTTTCAACATGTTAGTGTTGAAATCACCCATGACTATGCAGTGTTCGCAATTCGTGACGACAGAGTTCAGGGCGGATTCTAACATAGAAAAGTAATCGATAGCGGGCGGACAATAAACTACTCCAAGAACAGCTTTGACCCCGCGAACAGAAATCTCAACAAACAAGTACTCGGGATCGCCTGTACTAGCAGAGGGCGATGAAGAAAGAATTTGAAAAGGGATGTTGCTTCGTAGGTACATCGCAACACCTCCGGCTCTTTTACCTGTTCGGTCATTGCGGATAAGGATGAAGTTGGGTAAACCGAAGGCGATAGAAGATAGCTCGGGCTTGAGCCAACTTTCCGAGATTAAAATTGCATGCGTAGCGGTATCTCCAAAAATATCTAAAAGTTCAGAATGATGTTGTGGTACACTCTTTGCGTTACCGTGGCATAAATTAAGAAAATTAGGAAAGCGAATGATTTTTTCATTTAATTTGTGGCTTAGCGGAGTCGAATTATCTGTATCCAAAGAAGTAAACGATGTAGAAGAATCAAAAGCTGAATAAAATGACTCATTATCAGACATGCTTGGAGCAACTATATACAAATATAGACAAAAACATATTAATTAAAAATAAATATATAAATATACTATTATATGATACTATATATATACTAATACAATAATATACAAATTTAATTAGGTTAATGAAAACAATACCTGGCGGTCGACCTGCTTACAAGTAAATAAAAATATGTAGGAATATATTTTTCCTACTACAGAAAGCGATGAACATAATATATAAAAAATAAAAAGTAAAAAAAAATAAAAAGACCACACACTTAAAGCTAGTTACATAAGCCAAATAAACCGATTCGGCCAGTAAAAAATTAACACTCAATAATTGCCTATTAACAAATCTGTAAAATTTTATACAATCGACATAACAAACAGACCAAATTAAAAAAACAGGACATTCTGTTCCTATTCGTGCGTTTTGTGTACGACGCAATGTGTGAGTCGTCTAAGACGTCACAGTGAAATGACAAGGCACCACTATTCTTAAAAAAAAGAAAAAGTGAAAAAAGTTAACATTTGACATACGTGACAGTAACTTAAAACACAAAACGAAATAGATTTTTTGATTTGATACAAATAAATTAAATCACCGACACTCAAAACAAAAGGAAAAAGCGTAATTTTTAGCTATACCTACATAACAACAGTGGATAGAAACTGCATAATGAAGAGTTTAAAAGTACCTACTCTAAGTTCTAAAGAATAGGTACAAACTATGTACGATCACAGAATCGCGATCATTATCAAGGAGATACATAATAATACGTATTAATATGGTGTACTTAGCATGTGGACCGTTCAAAAGTGATTTTGAAAAAAAGGAAAACAAAAGCAAATTTAGTGAAAACGCTACTTTTTGCCGGATTTCTTGGATCTGGTAGACAGACCTGCTTCCAACTTCGACTTACTGGGAGATTTTCTGCATAAGCTGGTGGATCATCTAGTGATTTGTTACACTCCGAAGCCAATGACACAAGATCTTCATGACACAGTAGACGTCGGCGTGTGTTATTTGGAAGCTTAAATATGTTACCATTCTGAGACCAAACATTCGCCATGCCGAAAGTCTTGCGAGCGCTAGAAAATAAGGTCTGTCGGGGCCGTGTCAAGAATTCCGACAGTATTAATGAAGAGCCCTTTAACTTGCTTTTTCTGTTCCATACACTGTTCTTTATTGTAATATTAGAGAACCGAACAAGTATGGGTCTAGTTCGGCCCTCGGTGTGTTTCGGTGGTAATTAATGGCACAAATTGCCACAGATCAAGCCTAAGGAGTAGTAACGCATCTACATTGAATTGTCTGGTTCTTATGAACATATTTATAGGCTACAGTATTAATTCAGCAATGTGAACTGTATGCTTGTTTACCACTTTCATGACATCAAAGAAATACTGAAATCGTCCGTATTTGGCGATATGAGTCATGAATCGGTTTTATACTTATCACGTCATCACTTGAAAATACTAAGTTGATGTTTCAATCCGTTCAGAAAAAGAAACCGCAAATTAAATTTTATTGTAGAACTAGCTGATCCGGCAAACTTCGTATTGCCTCAGAATTAACTAATGTGTCAAAGGTTTGATATATGCGGACTATTTGTATGGATAAATGAAATTGTGTTTTTTACTATTCCCCTTCAATTTCTTCATATTTTCTTACCTTTTAAACCTTCCCTGGACTTCCAAAAATCATTCAAAACCAAAATCAGCCAAATCGGTCCAGCCGTTGTCGAGTTTTAGCGTGACTAACGAACAGCAATTGATTTTCTATATATAGATAGTCTGGTAGAGAGAAAGTCAGAGAGAGTAATTCTACTCGTCTCAATCCTTGGATATCTTCGTACATAATGAAATGAACCCATAGATTCAGGAAAATATTCACTTAGATGAAAAACTCTGTCTGTATGTTTCGATTTCGTAATTGAAAAACTCTGTCTGTTTCGATTTCGTAATTGAAAACTCCGTGTCTGTTTCGATTTCGTAATAAAAAACTGCATTTTTGTTTCGATTTCGTAATTGAAAAACTCTGTCTGTATGTTTCGATTTCGTAATTTGACATGTAGATCGTTTGAATCATGAAAAAGGACATAAGGTACTTTTTTAATCATAAGCCTCGCGGGAACCTGCTTGTATTGTAAAGGAAAGTTTCGTCAAAATTTCACAATATTATAAGTGTCAATCGATCATACATGGCCGTATAAGAAGACTTAGGTATTACATTAAAAACTGATCAATCAATCACAAAATTGAGAGTATTTTTGGTATTCGAAATAAGAAGTAAATGGAAGGCTCATTTACTTGTTATTTAATTCTTACTAGGCGATAGACAGATAAGGTAACGGTGGTGCCTACGCTTTCTAGCTATTAGAAATTATTTTAGCTATTTTATAGTAGATACGTTACCAGCTAAAAAGCTAATTTATCATAACTATTGACGGCACAACCTATCGTCGATGCGCACACCATAGTGTGGGACATCCTTGGATAGGTTTTTTGAAAATATATTGAGTTAGAGAGAGAACATTATCTCGTTTGAGGTTACTGTTCGTGATCTACTTAGTAAGTTTTAAAGTGCGAGCTTTTAGGCTCAAGTGTCGCCCCCTCTGCCAGCCAATCAGTGGTATTTGGATGCGTGGAAAAAAATCATGGTGATAAGACAGTATAACGAATTTAAAAAGAAAGCTATCACACATTACTACACTCTAACCCCCTTATTCATAAACGTACATTAGATACGTTTTAGCTATAGAATGCTTTGTCCTTGTCAGTTGCATTGTCAAATGTGCAGGATTGAAAAAGGCAAAGGAGAGATTAGCAACACTTTAGCTAAAATACGTTTATGAATAAGGGGGTAAAAGTTTACGAGTAATATTCGATCTACCTATAAAGTGTACTTGGAAAACGGAACACTAAGCGCGTGGCCCGACACGCAATTGCCCGATCTGTATTATATTTGTATTACAAATAATAGGACGAGTCTTTTGACATCTATGGCCAATTTACCGGAACCGAAAACCTTGATAAATAGCATTTAACTCCCGAATCGGGGATGTAACCCAGGAACAACAGTCAGCAACTGACAATTTCTAAGATAATTATATTATATTAATATATTGAACATAAATTCTCTGTTATTGGCCCCAAGGTACAAAGCGTCGTTCGTTATTCAATTAATAAATTACGAGGTAGATACGTGTAACTGCCTCGGTAGCCTAGTGGTAGCAGGCCACTACTACTACGCTGAGGTCCTGGGTTCGATTCCCGGGTGGGGGGTTATCTGTGTAATGCTGTAAAGTCCTTTATCTCTGGTTCTATTGGGATGTTTCCATTTTCTCGAAATTTCCCAGTACCTTGAAGTTTGGTAATGTGCCCGGAGATGTGCAACAGGCTCGCCACCTATTACATGGGTCAAAACGTAACCGGTGAATCCAGCGGTCACCCATCACACATCTGACCGCGCCCGTATCGCTTATCCGAGTAGATCGCTTGCACTCTACACCAGCCGCGGGGTCATGCACGCTTGAGGTATACAATATAACTAGCAGCCCGCCCCGGGTTCACACGGGTGAAATGCTACCTACATTACGTGATTATTTATTATTTTGAGTGTATTAGATTACTTAAGTAAGTTTTTTATCTACAGGATAGTACATTATTTTTTGGTTTATATTTTATTTATTATGTGTATACAATAACTATATTTTAGGACATGTAACTGACTGACATCCGTGAAACTCAGGGGCCCAGATGAAAATCAGCGTCAAGTAGATAGGTAATATCTGCTTGGCACGAAGCTGATCTGGGTACCCTTTTGGACCAACCGTGAGACATTTTTATCTATTTACCTACTTGCCTGTTGTGTATTCGCATAAATTTATTGTCTAATGTTATTTGTTATTTGTTAAATGTTATACCTACTTTGTGTCTCTGTGTTGTTGTCCAAATAAATAAATTCTATTCTATTCTGTTCTATTACTACTATCATAATAAATATAGCCTATAGCATTCCTGAATAGTGTAGCTTTCTAATTGTGAAATAATTTTCATAATCGGTTCCGTATTTCCTAATATTAGCCTCTACAAGGAAACAATCAAAGTTTCAAACTATACCTCTTTATAATATTGGTAAAGCCTTTCAGTTGGTTCCACTTTGTATAACAATGAAATAAGCAGTCACGTGTTTCGAAAACGGGATCGGCGACTTGTTGCGACTCGCCAACTTGAGCGTCGTGTTTTTCTGTAAGCTCACCCATGGTCAATACACGTGGCTCATGAACGAAGTCTTCTGCTCTTGACCTTGTTACTTAAAATTCTGCGTCCATTTCATGTAACTCAGTCTATTTTATAACCGAAGAGATATAAAGAAGTACATTGCTGCTTTAACGTAACATAATAATTTTCATAATTTTAGCACAGTCTAAAGAAAACGATCGTCTAAGGAAAACGATCGTGTTAATTTGATTTTAGTGTGTGTGTATCTTCGCGCCAAGTCCCTCACGGGGTAGTGTGGAGTAGTGTGGAGCGCCGGCCCTGACATACCTCCCGTGCTTCTTCTACATTCATCATTCTCTTTATAAATGCACGCCGATTCCTAAGTCTTTTGACCCCACTTTCATACATCACTCGACCTATTTGTTCATAGTAGGTCATAATTTCAGGAAAATATAGTGATCTTTTGTTTACTTGTGGTAGAGTTCCAGTGTAGGAGCTCGAGGGCGTAATCCATCTGCCGCCAAATGGTAGTGTTCAGCATTATCGTGTTCCGGTTAGATGGTAATGTATGGCCCCGTAATAACTATCATAGAGACATAACAAGGTCTCAGGGGTGGCAACGCATAAAGTTGTTTTGCCTCTTTGATAGTTATTACGGGGCCATACATTTTTTTAATTATCACTTAATATAGTAACTGCCACTACTACTACGCTGAGGTCCTGGGTTCGATTCCCAGGTAGGGTCTTATCAGAGATAATGGTGTAAAGTCCTTTATCTCAGGTTCTATTGGGTTTTTTACATTTTCTGGGAATTTTCCCAGTACCTCGAAGTTTGGTAATGTGCCCGGAGATGTCAACAGGCTCGCCACCTGTTACATGGGCCAACACGTAACCTGCGAATCGTAGGTGTTTGCATGTACGCTTGAATGTATGCATTTACATCTGCCTACCCCTTCAGGAATTGCAGGCGTGAAGTTACGTTTCTTTTTCACTTAATATAGTAAATAACTTACTTATATATACCACTTACTTATATTTTTATCAATCAGAAAGTTTCATACTTTTCTATGTTTCATATTTAAAAAGTACAGAATAATTCCGATGATTTTTAAAAATATTAACACGGCTTTTATAGTACAATAACATTAAAAAAAAATACATAATCCCCTAAACTCACGATAAATTAATAACCGTTCGCTTCTCCGTAGAGGGTTGAAAAATATAACGATAGAATCAAATAATGAACATTAAAAGTCTAAAACATACATTCATGTTTTTACGTAGTTGGGTTACGAATGTTAAATTAAAAACATCATAAAATGTTATGTCCATTAATTAAGTTAGTAAAGATGGCGTCTATCTGACATCTAACCTGTTAAATATATATAGGTACTAAATTTCAACTCAATCACTGCTTTCAGAGAAAATCTGCTATGACCGACGGACAGACAGACGTACAAGTGATCTTATAGGGCGAGTTCGAGTCTCGCCTGAAGTCAAATTTTTCTTTCCATTTTTCTTTAAATAAAAGATCTTATAGGGGTTCGGTTTTTTGTATACTTTTGGGGAACGGGACTCTAAAAATTAATAAAAATATAGTTCTCATTCAAGTAACACAATTACAAAATCCATTAACATTACACTGGAATTTGTTATACGTCACAAACATAGGAGGATCTAAACAGTACACTTGTGACGTCGACCCGACCTTCTATGAATGTTTGAAGATGTGGCGACGTTCCATGCATATCAAAGCAATGAAGTTTCACCCAAACCATAACAATTAGGTTTGTATCCCAGACACAAATACCATCTCTTAACCCTAAAACAATGTTAATATTTGTAGAGATAGTCTGATTTGTTATAGAATAACAATAAACCAAGAATCATGATTTGTTATTCAAATCTCCATTAAAATTGGATAATATATAGAGATGCGCCGAATATTCGGCTCGTATTCGGTATTCGCCATATTCGGCATAATTTCCACTATTCGTATTCGGCCGAATTATTCGGTTTTGGAGCCGAATATATTCGGTTCGGATATTTCTATTTTATTGGCTACACGACACGGTATGTACATAACTACTTAAATCAGCATTTATTTTTCAACTTTTATATTTAAACAAAAATTAAAATCAAGCTATCCCCAGCTTTCCCAGTCTACTCTCAGTACTAATTAATGATAAAATGGTATTTTATTTTGTGGTACTGAAGCGCGCATTGCCCCTTGGTTGGTGTGGATCGCAAGTGATCTACTCGGTTGAACGATACGGGCGCGGTCGGGTGTGTGATTGGTGACCGCTAGTGATAAGTTAAAATGCGCGTTTCCGTGCTTCGGAGGGCACGTAGAGCCGTCGGTCCCGGTTGCTATCGATAGATAGCAGTCGTCAAACCTTGTCGGAGACCTTATGGGCGGTTTGAAAATATCTGACAGCGGGTTGGCTACTAACCCTTACCGTCGAGTTCTCTCTGATGGTGCGGTCAAAAGTCTTAGGAATCGGCGTGCATGTATGAAGAGAATGATGAAGGATAAGGCACGAGAGGTATGCCTCAGGACTTTGATATCTGGCGCTCTACACTCTCTGCCTACTCTGAAGATACATATTTATGGTACAACCGTATCCACCGAACGCATCCTGAAGGCACACCACACACTGAGGTGCTTTAGAGCTCGCGCGCTATACCACCGCCGCATGGCTCGGCTCCGAGGCATGGTCGTCCGAGGCACCGTGTGCCCGCACAACCCTGATGCACGTCTACACACATTTCGCTCACGAGGCTGCCTCGCCCGAGCATGCGTCCGGTGTAGACGCGGCTATTTAGCAAGCAGCGACATGTTAGAACGGCGTTTACGCGGCAAAAAAATGAAATAGTAAACCGAATAATTCGGCCGAATATTCGGTTCGGTATACGTTAAACCGAATAGTATTCGGTATTCGGTTATTCGGTGAAACCATTATTCGGCGCATCACTAATTAATATACAACTACATAACATTTGAGGGATTAAGAAGAAATTGAAAGAATCAATCAGAACCAACCTGTATCTAACCTTCAATGACGCTCCCTGACGAAATGTGTGCCCATGAACAAACCTCCACCAGTCAGACCACTCACAACACCTAGGGTGTTGTGAGGTTTAGTCTGGTCTGGGCAGGGGTCTACGGGCGAGCTCCAACTGACCGACGGACTAGGGGATGTCCGTCGCTCAGTTGGAGAAAACTTACTACCTATAGTTATCAAATTGATGTTGTTACCGTCATTTAGAAAGAAAGAAAGAAAGAAAGAAAATATTTTTATTCACTTGATACACACATACATAACACCGAAAAAAAAAAAAACAATGAAACAAATAGAAAAAAAAAACACATAAAGAATGGCTGTGTGAGATCAAGTGAAAGGCACTTATCTCAGCTATTCGTTGCAGCGGGTGCTGCAACACTGATATTCTGATGAGTCCTGTGTTGCAGTGCCTTTACGAACTACAAGTTGGTTGCCTGCCTAGATTATGGAAATGAAAATATATGGATATATAAATATGTATGTCAATCATTACAAACAAGTACTTTACAACCAATCAAATACGCAAATCAACCAAAAAACTCATGATAAAAACATTAAATATCTAAACAGTACGTAATGTCTAACATAAATAAATAAATATATAGTATATAAGTATATACGAATTGTTGATACTCATAAGTATGTATAGGTAGGTAAGTCATAACACCACACACTATTACAGATAATAAGTCTGGAAATTATTGTAATAGGGAATTTAAGAATATAATAATATATTACGTGGATTACAATAAGATATATAAAATAAGTTTATTACAAACATTTTTGATAATTTGGATATAGGTAACTGAAAATTAGTTTCTTTTAACTGAGAGTGTAATAAATATTATAGAATTTAAAAAGTAATAAATAAAAATAATTATAAAATATGAAAACCAAGGTGATTGTAAATACATAAGTAAGTACCATCATACAGATTTGTATTTTGCATATTATATAGCTTGTTTAAGAGTAAAATTAGTATGACATTTTGTAATATTGGATATTGATTATTATAGTGTATATGAATGTGTATTATATATGAGCAGTTTGTCTTTAAATATGTTTGAAGTGGTTGGTTTCACAGCCATACATAATAATTACTGCAGTTAAATAACTCAACAGTGTATAAAAAAAAACCTAATTAACATGAATTACACTAATAATTATTATGATTGCCATCATTGATATTACAAATAGTACGCTTGATATCAATAGCTGAGCGGATAGAAAAAGTTCTACTATCATCACTTTTCTTTGCAAGTGTTAGAGATGGTTTCAATTAAAAAATCATAGTGAATGTCTTTAGTACAGTGCTCAACAATAAATATTATACATCGAGCCTACGAAGGAGACTTCGTCTTATTTCGGGTCTGTACGGCGTTATCGCTCTTGCGCACCGTACCTATTTGACGTTTATCGACCAATACCGGACTGTCAGTACTTACATAGGCAGCGTGCAACAGAGATAACGCTCTACGAAGTCGAAACGAGCCGATCGTCTCTTTCGCAGGCTCGATATGCAATATTAATTGTTAAGTACTGTAATTCCGTAGCTTCCATATTAAAATGTTTAGAATATTTTTACACCCATTTACTTTACTGGAAGTGGCAAACTAGCATGCAGTTCACATTGATGTTAAGTGATGACTGCAGCCTATAGACACCCACACAAAGACCAAGGTCAAAAAGCATATGTTATCACTCCTGAGGCCTAAGTAGGCAGTGTTTTATGGAAACAAACAAGAAACACCTCAAACCTACCTACCCTTAAAACCGACCTTTGTTATCTAAGGCGAAGGATTAAGAATTTATTACGTAAATAATCCACGTGCGTTCGGCCATTACACATTATACGGGTGAGAAGACATAAGGTTACGTCCTATATTTCTTGGAGAGACGTCGTAAACTAGCTCTTTCAATTGCAAATGGTAGATTCTTCACCATATGTTGTGAAAAATTGTATAAAATCACTTATTGTCAGTCCCTTTCGAGATCCATCATTTTGTTAATCTTAATTCAAAATAGCCGAGGAGTACTACTAGTATGTAAGTTGCGTTTGTGAATTCACTTTTATTATTGGTAAAAAGTCACACATACCCTTCAGGTGATTCCGAAACACTCACTACTTTTAGCTACAAGATAAAATAATGGACTTTACGGATGGTAAGGCTGCATTTACGGAGCTCTTGAGCGTAGCGTCACCGCATTTCCTAAACCACTTGCTAAAAGGTAGTGTTCAGTCAGGTGGATTACCACCTGTAATTTCCAGCACAGAGGCCTAAGAGCTTAGGCCAAATTGAAATTTCTTGGTGTTTATTTTATTAGTTAAAGAGTATTTGTATTACTTATCATCAATGTGAACTCTGTTTATTTGACACAAAAAATAGAGTGACATCTATGTGTTCTATTATAAGCCAAGCATAGACTTTATGAGAACAAGCCTCAGGAGTCTTATGCTCTCAGGCGTCTTATTCTCACAATGTATGCTGCTTCAATCATAAACAAAAGATATTTTTAATTTCAAACCTAACTTCACGCCTGGAATCCCCTAAGGGGTAGGCAGAGGCAAATGCTTGCATCCAATCATACATACAAACGCCCACGATTCGCCAGTTACGTTTTGGCCCATGTAACAGGTGGTGAGCCTGTTGACATCTACGGGCACATTATCAAACTTCAAGGAACTGCGAAACTTCCAGAAAATGGAAAAAAATCCAATAGAAACAAAGATAAAGGATTTTTGTCGTTGTCTACAATATCACCTGACCCGGGAATCAAACCCAGGACCCCAGCGTAGTAGAAGTGGCCTGCTACCACTAGGCTACTGAGGCGGTTAATTTCGTTTAAATTCTAGCTTCTACTTTCATAATCCTTACCTTTATCATTAGCATTTATTAATTAGAAGGTAAGAAAAGAAGTTAATCTTTCGGTGTACACAACAATAAATACGTGCGCAACCTAAAATGTATGCCTCTTCGGGAACGCACAATGACCAGAAATAAGGTGAAAAGAAAAATAACATCAGAAACAAACGGAAGCAGGCGCAGAACACAACACGATGGCGATCGATACCAAATAACTTTATTTAAAGAAAAATGGAAAGAAAAATTTGACTTCAGGCGAGACTCGAACTCGCGGCCTACTGGGAATCTAGTCCAGCCGCTCTTCCAATTGAGCTACTGAAGTCCTGCCCGATTTGTCAAATATTTCCTTCACATATATTGCATTGCTTTTTGGTAGCAGCAGCGCCTTCTATTGCCAACTATGCTAGTTAGGGAACCGATATAATAGACTTTGCAGTTTATTGAATATCGTAAAGAAGTCGCTTTTACCCTTCATAATTGTTTTATATTATTTCGCATTAACACATGCTTGTGAAATATATTTTATTTAAAGAAAAATGGAAAGAAAAATTTGACTTCAGGCGAGACTCGAACTCGCGGCCTACTGGGAATCTAGTCCAGCCGCTCTTCCAAGCGGCTTCCTTACTTTGAAGTCTCGCCTGAAGTCAAATTTTTCTTTCCATTTTTCTTTAAATAAAATATATTTCACAAGCATGTGTTAATGCGAAATAATATAAACCAAATAACTTGTTTGGAAATTCGATTACGTTATCGTATTTTTAATGCGATCTAATTACCCATATAACGAGTATAACTGAGATGCTAATGGTAATTTAATTAACACTAAAGCCATAATTATCTTCAATATCAATTAAAAATAATCGAAGCGAGCGCCTAAGGTCTGCAAACGATGCTTATTTTCACGCTTGTTCTGTAATATCATTTAACGAAAATAAACACGATAGATAAGTATTGATTCTACTGGTGGTAGAGCTCCAGTGACGGAGCTTGCGGGCGTAGGCACCACCTCATTACGTAGTGTTCAGCACTATCGTGTTCCGGTCGGGTGGTAATGTACGGCCCTGTAATTTCCGGCACAGAGGCATAACACCTAAGGCCTCAGGAGTGGTAACGCATCTGCATTTTGACCTCAGTCTTTTTGTGAGTGTCTATAGGCTGCAGTCATCACTTAACATCAATGTGAACTGCATGCTTGTTTGCCACTTCCATAACATAACACAAACAAAAGTATGAAAACGCACCGTTTATACTAAAAAATAATTATTAAATATTCATTTATTTTTGTACACCAAATAAATAACCTTCTTGCCCTATTTTAAAGCAATCTCTTTCTTTTTTTTTACTGCCACAAAATCCGAGTGGCAGCAGGCCATTACTACGCTAGGTTCCTGGGTTAGGATTCCCGGTCGGGAGCTATCAGAGGTATCGGTGTAGGATCCTGAATTAATCTCTGAATTAATGAATTAATTTATTTATTTGCCCGAAATATAGTACATGAGGTCTTACAATGACCTTATATTTCACCACATTATTGGCAGTACCTCGGAATTTGATAATCTCTTGTAACTGTTACATAGGCCAAAACGTAACCGGCCAAGGCATGTATGATTGTATGCATGCATATACCTCTGCCTACCCCTTCGGAGACGTCAAGATACATTCTAATTATTTTGTTTTACAAAATAATTCCATTAACGCAATATTCCCTAATTCTTTCCGCTTTCAAGTCCAACCGGGCGTGAACGTTAACAAATGCTGGAATGCGGGCCAAACGGCTACGGCGTAGCTGGTTGCTACGTGCTACGACGGCTACGAACTTATGGTGGGTGTTTGTGAGAAGTAAAATTACTTTCGAATTACCCTCAGGAATCACCAGATAGCGGATGAGATTTAATCGGAGCTTATGTATTAAATATAGAATCAGTATTCTTACGGCCGATTTCACCGTCGTAATAAAAGGTGTTTTACGTTTTTAAACGAGTTCTATTAGAGTATTTGGACTACATTCATTAATTCATGCAAATTTTGCAATCAACGCACGCAACGGTGAAAATCGTCCTTAATCTAGTACACTGATAGCGAAAATCTACTCGTAATAATAAAAAAATAAAAGAAATGAAGAATGCGAATGTTCATCTCTCTGTCTGTCTTTCTATTACCCTTTCACGGCTCAACGCTAACTCAGCACGAATGAAATGTGTAAAAAAATTGTTGATGACCCAGGTTCAAGTATATGTTAATTTGGATTCAAAAATCAATCCTAAAAGGGTTTAAATACGAACCAATGTTTGTATGGAAATCCGTAATTTTTGTTGCGATCTCCAAGCGAATAAAGTCAATAAACCTACCTTAGCACTCTGTTCCATGATAATATTCCTCAGTTTCTCCTGCTGTGCATTCTCCTCAGCAGCCTTCAGATTCTGCGTGTAGTGAGCGCGGAGGTAGTCGATGTTGAATTTGATCTCTTGCAAGAAATTAATGGCTTCTTCTTTCGTCATCTAGAATATAAGAAATAATATTTTAGATCGATAGATACAGAGATAAGTTTTAGATAAGAAAGATAGATGAAACGCGCATGGCCCTGTGGCTGGTGTAGATCATAAGCGACCTACTCGGTTAAGCACTACGGGCGCGGTCGGGTAGTGTGATGGGTGACTGCCACTTGCAAATTAAAATGCGCGTTTTCGTGCTTTAGAGGGCACGTTAAGCCGTCAGTCCCGGTTGCTATCGATAGATAGCAGTCGTTAAACCTTGTTGGAGGCCTTATGGGCGGTTTGAAAACATCTAACAGCGGGTTGGCCACTAACCCCGTATCTCCACCAATCCGCATTGGAGCAGCGTGGTGGAGTAAACTCCAGGCCTCCGTCCAAAAAGGGGAGAGACTCGTGCCCAGCAGTGGGACGTATAATGGGTTGCCATTATTATTATTCCACTTATTTATTCATAAAACTAATTAAATAATTTTTTACATGGTTGGGGAAAAAGTTTCTTCGCATTTTTTAAGATAATGCCTTTTCTTTTCATGATCTGCTTTACTTGTCTTACAAAATCCGTCCTCCCAAGTCTAAATCTAAAATTCTTCTGCAGCGCAGTTTTGGTAGCATGGATTTGGAGAAACTCTGCTATGATGCTACCAGAATCGATTGGACTGCGGTCGTCAATGCGGATGATATAGATGATAAAGTCACTCTATTTAATTCTTTCCTGATTCACCTATATGATCGGCATGCCCCTGTTCGACCGGTGCGAGTTAAACATCTTCCTGCACCTTGGCTCTCTGATAACATAAAACAACTTATTGAAAAGAAAAACTCGGCTAAAACTAAATGGAAATGTTCTTCAACTTATCAAAATAAGAATAGGTATAATATTGCGAGGAATCGCTGTAATAAAGAATGTAGAGATGCACAACGACGCCATATTCATAAATCAGTTCAGAATGAAGACCCCGAAAAGGTATGGAGGTTTCTTAGAACATTAGGAGTTGGAAAATCCCGAGAACGTTCACTTTCAAATAATATTGATATTAATTTCCTCAATAAACAATTATCTTCTTGTGAATTAATTGACGAGAACATTAAATCGCATACTCTATCCGAAATTTCATCTGATTCCACTCCTAATCATCCTGTATTTAATTTTAGTCAATTTACTGAATGTGATGTCAAGAAGAACATACTGGCTATCGATTCGAATGCCGTCGGTGCTGACAGCATTAGTCGTAAAATGATCATCCCCATAATTGATATTCTCACTCCTATAATAACATCTATTTTAAATTACTCAATCTCAACGGGCACTTTTCCAAGCTCATGGAAAGACGCGCATATAATTCCTCTCCCAAAAAAGACTAATCCTACTGCAGCTGATAGTTATAGGCCTATATCTATATTACCTTTCCTTTCAAAAGTCCTCGAGCGTCTAGTAAACCAACAATTAAGCGAATTTTTGTCAAAATGTAATCTCCTTAACCCATTCCAATCTGGTTTCCGTCCTGGTCATAGTACGACTAGTGCTCTAGTCAAAATCACTGACGATATTCGTTTCGGTATGGAAAAGCAACAGCTCACGGTGTTGACATTGTTAGACTTTAGCAATGCTTTCAACACTGTTGACTTTGATATACTATTGGCTACGTTGTATTCTCTTAACATATCTCCATCGGTAATTGACTGGTTTCATAACTACTTGTTCGGTCGCCGGCATCGTATACAAATCAACGATAATTTTTCGACTTGGTGTGATGTTTCTGCTGGCGTGCCGCAAGGTGGCGTGTTGTCTCCACTCTTATTTTCTATTTTCATTAACTCTGTTACACTCTCGTTAACTTCTCTCTATCATCTTTATGCAGACGATCTCCAGATTTACACTCAAGCTAGTTTAAGGGATCTGCCGAGCTCTATTAACTCATTAAATATTGATCTAGCTCATATCTCACTTTGGAGCCGTTCTCATGGGTTAAACGTAAATCCCCAGAAATCGAAAGCTATTATCATCGGCAGTTCACGTATGATACATAAAATAGACTGGGATAACTTGCCTGTACTTTATTTGGATGGTGTTAATATTCCATATAGCAAAACAGTAAAAAACCTGGGCATCACATTTGATTGCCACTTCTCATGGGCACCTCAAATTACCGAAGTTAGCAGGAAGGTGTTTGCGACAGTTGGTTCTCTAAGGAGACTGCGTGGTTTTCTGCCCATCCCTACAAAAATTGCGCTTGCACATTCTTTACTCTTTCCTATTCTTGATTATGCTGACGTCTGCTACCTTGATTTGTCCCAGGAGCAACTTAATAAACTTGAGCGTCTTCAAAATTTTTTCATAAGGTTTATATTTGGCTTGCGCAAATATGATCATATTTCCGACTATCGTAATAAGCTTAAGTGGCTCCCTATCCGTCTTCGCCGTGATACACACATTCTTTCATTCTTATACTGCGTGCTATTCCATCCAAATGCTCCACTTTATCTTAAAGAACGCTTCCAGTTTTTTTGTTCCTCTCAAACCCTTCCCTTACGATCTTCTAAAAACCTTCGACTTCACTTTCCTTCACATTCATCCCAATTCTATGCGAAATCTTTTACTGTAGAAGCTGTCCACTTGTGGAACAATTTACCTATCACAATTCGTAAAGCTCAATCAATTCTTTCCTTTAAAAATAAAGTTAAACAATACTACTTATCTCTCTAACTCCTCACTTGCTATCCCTTTTTTCTTAATTTCCCTGAACCCCAACTTTTTTCTTTTTTAACCTTCTGTCAAATGGTCATTACCACTTTGGTTAAGTTTTTAATATTTATAAATATTTGTGTAATTAGTACACCCTACCGAATTTTCTTTTTTATTTTTTTATTATTATTATTCCTGACCCGAAGGTTGCCTGGAAGAAATCGCAGCTTTGCGATAAGGCCGCCTTTTGTACTAATTGTTTTTTTTTTTTTTGTATAATATCTGTTGTAAATTTTCTGGTGTACAATAAAGTGTATTCATTCATTCATTCATTCATTCATAATTCAAAACATTTTTTAATATAGTTTATTTAAATTTAACTAAAGTATGTATGTACCATTTTGTTCGATAACCTTTTGCCATCTTGTAGGTAGGGACATGATCCCATTGCTATAAAAATTTTGGGACTTCTCATCAAAATACCGCGACAAGTGGATTAGGCAGTCCTCTCGTGATGTTAACCTAACATTGCATAAAGAATTCTGAAGAGACCGAAACAGGTGGAAATCTGAAGGTGCAAGGTCAGGACTATACGGCGGATGCATTAACACCTCCCAGCCAAACTCTCTTAATTTTTGCTGAGTGGCTATAGATGCGTGAGGTCTAGCGTTATGATGATGAAACACCACACCCCTTCTGTTGATCAATTCCGGCCGCTTTAGCCGGCAGTAGAGTTCAGAATCGATAGTCCTGCCTGGTGGTAATAGCTCATAATTAATAATGCCCTTCCAATCCCACCACACACACATCACCTTATTGCGAGTTAACCCGGGTTTCGCCACAGTCTGTGAAGCCTGACCGGCCTTTGACCACAACCTTTTTCGCACGTTCTTGTCGTACGTGATCAACTTTTCCTCACCAGTCATCAAAAATGATCAGCTTCTTCAAAAATGATTCGGTTTCATTACGTCGTAATAAAGAATCACAAATGAGTACACGGTTCATTAGGTTTCTTTTAGTAAGCTCGTGAGGTACCCAAATATCGAGCTTTTTTTTTTGTACCCAGCTTTTTTCAAATGCGCCAAAACTGTTTTGTGATCAATTCTCAGTTCTTCAGCTACGTCGTAACTACTAATATGTCGATCTTCCTCCACTTTTTCAAAAATGGCATCCATTTTATCCGTAATAGGGCGACCAGAGCGAGGTGCATCTTTGACATCAAAATTTCCGGATTGAAAACGCTTAAACCAAATTTGTGCTACTCTCACAGACACTGCACTAGATCCATAAACACCGCAAATTTTTTTCGCGGCTTGCGTTGCATTTTTACCTTTTTTGTAGTAAAATTTTAAAATGTATCGAATTTCTTCATTAGATTCACTCATCTTGACAGTACGAAAAACAAATGAAAATCACACATTTGCCTAATTTGAATTTGGAATTATGTTCTTTAAAATTTTAACTTTCAATGATACCAAAACCAGCCAGATACAAATACTACAGCCAAAGAGATTTTATTACAAGTTCATACATACTATAATGCGAAAAGACTTTTTCCCCAACCTATTATGATTTTGCTTTACTTTATGTAATGGTTATTCACTCTAGGTATTTTATATATTTCTTGACGTTTTGAAAGTATCTGTAAAGATCTATTCGAAATAAAAATATTTTCTATTCTATTCTATTCTACTCAAAATAAATATGGCTTTATAATAACAATTTACTGGTGGTAGAGTTCCAGTGTAGGAGCTCGAGGACGTAGGTACCACCGCATTACCTAATCTATATGCCGTAAAATGGTAGTGTTCCGGTTAGATGAACGGCCCTGTAATTTCCGGCACAGAGGCATAACACCTTAGGCCTCAGACGTGGTAACGCATCTGCATTTTGACCTTGGTCTTTGTGTAGGTGCCTATAGGCTGTCATCACTTAACTTCAATGTGAACTGCATGCTTGTTTGCCATTTTCGATTAAATTACAAAAAAATCTTGTAATTTCTAGGACAGAAGCATAAGAAAAAACCATAGGCCTTAGAAGTTGCAACTGCATGTAACATAGATGTTTATAGACTACACTATTATCATCAATGTCAACTGTATGCTTGTTTTGTGTCTGCACCTGGAACTCTGTTAAGTGAATGACTATGTTTATGATGAACAGATTTTTCTTTTTCTTCTTTGGGAGAATTTTGAAATTTGATGAATTATCAAGCTAAAGAATTTATTTGCTTGCTTGAACGCGCTAATCCGTCTGAATTAAAAAAATATTTAAGTGCTAGATAGCTCATTTATCGAGTTAGTTATAAATTGATAATAATTAATACCTTTTGATTATTACTATAAGTCTTTCATTATTGGTAGTGTGTAACACAATAATGCTAAAGGGTCCTTGTTCACCAATGTGTAGTATAATAATTGAAAATAAATTGCTTTGAACTTTATAAATTATTATACTAACCATGCCCTCTTGCAGAAAGTCTTCAATCGCAGCGGTCACACCTCTCTCGTCGCCAGTCCAGAAGACGTACTCCGCCATGTCCAGGGGTGAGTATTGAACGCCCGTGTACGACGAGTAATGGTCCATCTGGACAAATAAACATTACCTTCATACAGAGTGGAAAAGGCAGTACGATAATTATTAAAACTGAGTATAACTCTGCAATAAACATCGGGACGTGACGGTCCCGCCGCGTTCCGTCCCTAACCCATTCTCTCATTCAGTTTTTTTTCGCTAGTGCAGACAACTAACCGAACATGGCGAGCAAATCATTCCAATAGGGCTACGAGAGCGTCCTGCGATATAACTACAGCCACTGCGATCGCCAACCTGCATGCCAAGTGTGGCGATTACGAATAATTCTCCCCAAAATAACGCACAACCCTGTTGTGGCCACAAGTAACATCGCGTTGTTCACCCGTGGACCACCCTTCCACAACGAGTGGAAGCCGTAAAATGTGGCGGTGCTGGTCGGGTGCCGGGTGGCTGTAGTGAGCTATGATCCTAATGGGGGCGATTACAATAAGTCCCCCTGGACAGACCTTTGATAGTCATAGTTCGAGAGTCAAGTGGAAAGACAAACTGCAGCCTAAAACATCAACATAAAAACAATACAGGGATTTCAATATAGAAATACGAGTACGTTGCTAATGAGGTCTAAGTTGTTGTGACTGCGCCGGAAATTACAGAGATCACACCTGACCGGAATACGATAGCGTTTAAGCGGCAAGTTGATTAAGCAATGCGGTGGATTACGGTGGTGCCTATCTCCACGAGCTCCATCACTGGAGCTCTACCCCCAGTAAAGTAATATCTACTCTCACATTTCCATGAAAAATGGAATTCTTTATGCGTGTACCCATTTCTGAAAGCCTTGAACATTAGATTTTTGTTTTATGTATGCAAGTATCAAAATATTTCCTTCCGGGCCTCACCTCTTATATGTAGTATAAACTCGAGTTTGGAGTTAAATACAGATTAGTATACTGGTGAAATTTGTCCTTAATTTTCAACTAGTTAAATGAAAAGAAAAAGAAAGTGTTTTTTTTTTAGATAAGGTAATACCATGGTTTCATTCCCCTAGGGCATCGTTTCTGTGCTGCGCTAGGGAGCGGATTAATATTTTTGTGATATAAAAAAAACTAATACTCATTACAAAAATCTCATTTATTTACAGCCAACCAGAAAACGTTTACGTTATAGTATATACCAGGATGTCGCATTATACGACAGTTCTTTCTTTTCGTAATTTTACAGTCGGCATAAAGCAGAACATAACGGAAACGAAAAGTATCGCCTATTCCGTTTTTGCGAGATCATGGTGCAAAAGCAAACGCGGAGTGGATTTATTTTTATAAACAGTTGGATATGAAATATTGACTCATTAGACAACCTATTGTTATTAAAGACCTGTAGTTTTTTTCACATAACACTTCAATATTCAACTCGTAATAAATATAGTCCTTTACGGAGTAAGAATAAAGCGTAGAAAATGGTGTTTACATTCATCACTCTCTTCCTACATGCTCGCTGATTGCAAATACTAGACCCCGTCTTGGGACAGTCTCTTGGGACACGGCCTGTTTGGTCAACGTACGTTTTGATCTTCTTAGGTCCCTGCAACTAACTTCATTTGCATTGAATATCTGTTTTGTCATTCGCACACATTATTTCTACATGACCAAAATATCGAAGCCTTTTCTCATTCTTACACCTATTATACTCTATGAGAGTATAGGTGTAAGCCACATACCACATGCCCTTTTTCTTACATCTTTATTATGAATACTAGGGACCCGATAGACGTTATCTTGCATGATACCTGGATACCGACTGTAGCGCTATCTGCCGAGATAATTTGTGAATGTAAACCATCCAGGGCGTCACCCAAACGCATAAAAACATTACAGTAAGTGTAGATATACATATACGAGTACGATACAAATGTTAATGATAATTTGTTGTATCAGATGGTCCAACTTGATAAAAAGTGGTCACACAGTGGACATTTGTAATACCAGAGGAGTTTCCAACGCACTACCGGTCCTGAAGGACTCTTTAGACTATAGTTCTGAACCCCATACGTCGACAAGAAAACGCTCTCGCTATCCGCTACGGTACATGCACATTGTGTGCGTCCTTCTCGCACGTCCCAATATACCGTCGAGTCTGGTGAGACAGTAAACGTAACGACGGCATTCACGAGATTATGGCTATTCTATTCTTGGAATTGAACAAATCCGACGGCAATTTCAAATATTTTCATGCGCAATTAAATTTACTGCCGATGTTTGGAGTTTTTTATTATTCCTATTCTAATAATGAATGTGACTGAAAGTAACTATCCGTCTCTTAAAATTTTATGACCAAGCCGCTGAACCAGAAATACTGATCCGATGGAAATTCTTTCAAAGCTACACTATTCAGGAGTGATACATGCTAATAGATATGTTATTATGATTGAACAAGAACTTCAATATTAAACAGTATATGTAAATCAAGTGGTAGACAAGCCGTCGTGATGTGATGCTTTTTCGGCGTACACTGACTAAGTTCAGTGTAGAAGAACATAATATTCATCAAGAATGTTGGTTTTTATTAGTTCGACAATAAAGTCCATAGCTTATTTGTGATAAGATATTATTATGTTTTTAGAATTTCGCGAGCTACACTCATTGACATAAAACTATTAACTCGAACCAGAAGCGTCGCGTCGGGTTGATTTTAAAAATTATTTTAGTTTATTGTACGCGAAATAAATCTGTAAAAATAGTATTATGAAAATAAGTTGAGATAATTTTAATTAGTCTTTTGAAGAATGTTATTTGGTTGTGTATTTAAGATGATAAATTTGTATTAATAAATACTTGACATTATTTTTTATACCGTCGTGATACTATAATAGTATTTAGATACTAATATAATCTATTGCACCCTTGCGAAGCTGGGCCGAGTAGCTAGTGTAATAATGGCAATCCATTATACGTCCCACTGCTTGGCACGAGTCTCTTCCCTTTTTGGAGGCAGTCCTGGAGCTTACTCCACCACGCTGCTCCAATGCGGATTGCTGGAGGTGGGTGGGTTAATGGCCAACCCGCTGTCGGGTGTTTTTCAAACCGCCCATAAGGCCTCCGACAAGGTTTAATGACTGCTATCTATCGATATCAACCGAGACCGACGGCTTAACGTGCCCTTCGGAAAACGGAAACGCGCATTTTAATTTGCCACTAGCGGTCACCCATACACTACCCGACCGCGCCCGTAGTGCTTAACCGAGTAGATCGCTTACGATCTACACCAGCCATGCCATGCGCGCTTCAGTAGCTAATAAAGCATTACTGAATTTATTTGAAAGATTAACTTACATAAAAACAAAACGCACGAGTGAAGCTTAAGTGGGCGTTAATGCGTCTAAAGTTCGCGTGAGGATTTATTTACAAGCTTAAAGCAACACAAAGTTGTGAGTTATTTGTGTTTCAAACACAAATATTAGATCGTATTCAAAGTTAGCAGTATTCAATGGGACTTTAACGAAGTAAATTTTAATTGTACATAACTTCACGCCTATATCATCAGTAATTGTAACGGTGTTTATAGGCTGTAGTCATCACTTAACATCAATGTGAACTGCATGCTAGTTTGCCACTTCCATTACATAAAAAAAAACTTTGTGTCTGTATTTGGTGGGTATTAGAATGGGTTGTAGAATATTTTTATACAGTCATTAGCAAATGAAATGTTTCTTTAAAGGACTCTGCCCACTGTACCGTATCATACCATGACAGAGCTAGCTAGCTTTAACGTAACATATGAAGTAGTTTGACCAGTAAGACGAAAATTTCTGTGAATCCTCATCTTAATGAATATTCGATGAGTAACACTATACGTAACGATAAACTAAGTTACAGTAAATTAGTTGTGGAGATGTAAACAATGCAAACAACGAAAACTTGCCCGTACGTGCGGAGGAATATGTTTTGATATTAGTACTTATAAATTAGAGAATATGCACGTGACTCCTGAGTGTATTATAATTAAAAGTATATAGTATAAGGTAAGGTAAGGTACTTTTGCTTTATTAGTTGATGCTGATTACTAGATAATTATACATATATATATATATATATGTTAGTGAAATAAAACAAAAAAAAACAAACAAATCCAAAAATAAAAATGTTTTTCTGATTTAACTCGCTTAAAATTGTTTATAAAATCAACCCAACGTTTCGGTCGCTTTTCAGCTTACGTGGTTCCGGACAGACTAAGGTAACATTTGTCTGATAACAGGTTGCAAACGCGGCATAAATCCATGAAATAGTTTTATTTTACTGTACTATTTATTTTTCGCAATAACACATGCGAGTGAACTTTAGAATTGAAAGAAAAAACGGAAAGAAAAATTTGACTTCGGGCAGAAATCGAACCTGCGACCTCAGGACTGACCGCTGACGGCTGGACTGGACGGGTTATCCTGAGGTCGCAGGTTCGATTCCTGCCTCAAGTCAAATTTTTCTTTCCGTTTTTTGTTTCATTTCTAATGTTTTATTTCAATGAGTGTATCTCGATAAAACCTTAAAACATAAACCAGCATATTAGGTAAATAATTAGCGGTTTGTAGTTCGTAATGCCTCTAAGTACCTTGAAAACACTGTCTTTCTGGGATGTGTGTATTTTTTTTTGGCAGCATCAGTTTTATCGATCCTTTAAATGAGCTTTTTTGTACATACATGCACTCGATAACTAAACCTTTCTTTCAACCAGGCATTCGGTTCTGCTGACAACTGTTTTTTTTTGTTAATATCGCCTATCAGACCATATCGTAATACCTATCTGTTATCATCAGCTTGTAACAGGCTTATCGCAATTTAGGCCAAAACTGAAATTAGTAGTAACAAGTTAAGCAATCTTGCAATTCACAAAGGAGAGACTTGGAAATGTGTACAATGTAATGTAAACAGTAAACAATCACTTCTCGCAAGCAAAGTTCTTAGTACCCACGCCAAGTCCGCGAAGGGTACAAGGAATGTACATTTGGTACACAAGGATTCCATTATGATTGTATACATTTTGCGGATAAGCCTCCTGAAATCACTGACATTAATTTTCCGACAATTACATGACATCCGGGAAGGATGTAATTTAATATTTTTACAATGCTTTATACTCCACTTCATTATTACCTCGCCACACACATTTTAATAGCCTCAACTGTCTCAGTGCTGGGTAAAAGCCTCCCCTAATTTTTTCCACCTATCGCGGTCTTTCGCAACCTCAAGCCAGTTGAACCTTTTTGAACCAATCCGGTCACATATAGTAAGGGTAATTATATTATTATTTTAGCTAACCCGGCATACCTTATTGTCCTGACTATTTGTATTGTATTTACTGTTTACATTTCAATTTCTCCATATTTTCTCATCTATTAAACCTTCCCTGGCCGTCCAAAAATTCAAAACCATAATAATCCAAATCGCTTAAGCCGTTCTCGAGGTTGAGCGAGACTAACGAGCAGCATTTTTTATATATGTATATAAATTAGATTGCAGAGGCCCAACAAGGAAGTAAAGATATACGAGAAATCCTACCATATCACGCACGACTTGCGAGGTATTATTGTAGTTTAACACTGGTAAAAAAAAAATGAGGTGGTCTATGAAAATATTTTCAACTCTAAATACATGTCTAATAGATATGCACCATTAGGTTTTTGTGACATTATGCCTATAAGGCCTCCGGCAAGGTTAAACGACTGCTATCTATCGATAGCAACCGGGTCCGACGGCTTAACGCAGTCCAGAATAGTGTAGCTTTCTGATTGTAAAAGAATTGTCATGAACGGTTCAGTATTTCCGAAGATTAGTCCCTGCAAACGAACAAACAAAGTTACAAACTATAACTCTGTAGAAACAAATACTTAAACAAACTTCTTTACTCTACTGGTGGTAGATTTGCTATAAAGGAGGTCAAGTGCGTAACCCGCCACCACCGCGTCACCTAATCTATGGAAATGTATAGCCCCGTAATAACTATCACAGAGACATTGTTATGTCTCAGTTCTCAAGGGTGGAAACGCATCAGCATCTTAACCTGTAGTTTTGTATAGATGTCTATAGGCTGCTGTCATCACTTAACATACATGTGAACTGCATGCTTATTTACCACCTTGGTCACATAAAAAAGAGGTATCCATTATCCTTACGTCTATTATTGTGGCTTTTTATGTCATCTAATTGTAATTTATGAGGATGTGAAAAAGATATGAGGAATAATTTGTACCGAGAATAATATTGTGTTACGTTCATATTTATATTCCATAGGAGTGGAACAGAATACGAAGAAAATAATAACGCCTTAGTTTTATTACAGGGCTAATAAATATAATTAATTAATCTAGATCAGAGGTTCCCAAACTATATTTTCTTGTAGATCCCTTTCAATTTTTTACTGGTTTCCGTGGACCCTTCTTGCTACTTGCTTCCCCTTCTTGCTACATGACACATTCCCATATTTTCAAATTTTATTCACGCCTACGTAGACCCCCATCAAGTTCCATGGACCCCAGGGGGTCTATATGGACCACTTTGGGAATCACTGATCTAGGTAACTATATTATGTTTAATTAGTACATGAGCATCACGTGACGAACCCACTACCCACTAGCGGAAGGATTTTCTTCTACTGGAAGATAATTTTTCCACTTGTGCAGTCAGTCAACCGAACAATGGCGGTCAAACCATTCCAATAGGGCGGTAGTGAAAATAACAACGCGGAACGGGCAGCAGCGTCCCGCGAAAATACTATCGCCACTGCCATCGCCAATCCGCCTGCCAAGCGTGGCGATTATGGCATATTCGCCCCTAATGACACAATGCTGCTATGGGCGTCTTTGGGGATGAGTTAGTACGTGTAGCTGTTGCCTTTACATTTACATTATCACATCCGTCTTTGGATCTGACATCCATTGATAACTAATAAGGCAATGTAATATATAAGCATTATACAAGACGTTGTACCCTTTCAACATTTTAAAGAAAAATGGAAAGAAAAACTTGTTTTCAGGCCACTGGAGCCACTGAGCTACCGAAGCCCCATACCAGTCTGTCGAATTTTTCTTTTACATTTTGGTGGCGACAACGACATCTATCGCCAACAATGCTAGTTATGCAACCGCATTACCTAATATACTTGCCGCTAAATGGTAGTGCATGCTTGTTTGACACTTTCATTACATAAAAAAAACCGATACAATAAACTTTTAAGTTTATTAAATATCGTTAAGAAGTTGCTAAACCCACCTTTAATAATTCCTTTTTTAAATATTTTACTGGCATGTGTTATTGAAAAAAAAAAAAAACTCGCCCGCATTTAAATTGAACGTTATGACTTACATTATTTTTTGTTTCCTTAGTGATGTCAGCGTTGAATGCTCGCCGAACCGCTGTATGTCCGTTGGGTAGGCTGGTCGCCAATCCCGGCTGAACCAGTCTTGCTGCTCCATGAAATACCTGGCAAAATATAAAAGTTTTAAATCATTACAACGCATACAGGTATCACATGAGCTGGAGATACCACTTAGTGCTGCAATACATCAAGCGACGGAAGGAAACTGTTGGAGCATTTGAAAGTGCGCGCCTTGTGCATGCGCGTGCATATAGCTAATCACACGGCTTCGTTTGGAATCGGACCAATGGGGACGCCTACGTCATGCGCATGATTGTGATTGGCCAACGCGGCCATGACGACGGGGCGCTCGCGCCATCTTTACTATTGTCTTGTAATTTTGTAATTTTGTAATCGCAATCGAATCAATAAACGGAACATACGTTACACCAAAAAACCTCGAATTTTCTTGCCTCCATTACAGAAACCGATGGAGACAGCTGGTTGACAAAATCAAAAGGAGCCACGATCCTCAGCAGTGAGGGGAACGACTATAGAGAGAGAAAACATTACATAACTGACCATTATTTACTGATGCAGAGTTCCGGTGTCGGAGCTTCATGGTGTAATCGTTATCCCCGTATAGGTAATCACGGTCAACGCAATGTGATGTAATAGGGAGCAATGACATCCAACATTGTAAAATGTACCGAGTGCAATATTGTGACAATAATATGTGAAGTGCTTGCTTTTGTATAAAATAAAATGAATGTTATGAATGAAGATAGCCTGAGATCTGCCGTACAGGGTTCTGATCTGAAGAGGTTTCCACAACAAAATAGCTATTAGATACCGTCCAAATGAAAAGAATGAAGAAAATAAATAATTATGAAAAATCAGTGAGAGACTTCGAAGATATTATTGAGTTAATAAAGTATACAGATGCTACGAATCCTGAGAAAATGCCTTTTTTATTGCAAGGGAATTACATCAATTACCTAATAGTATAAGATCCCAGGGCCGCCAGCGTTCATCACGCAGTCACGGGCGTCATCTCAGACTAGCACAAGTGACGTCAGATTACACGCCCGGTTCTTAAACGTTTAATTAGACAAAACTCAAAAGGATAGCTTGTGATGATTGGTACCTTAGGAGTTGTCTCTTCCCTATGAGGAGCGGGGTAGCTGCCATCAGTTTGACATACCCTTTTAGACCAGCATTAGTGATGTCAGATTACAAGCTCGATTCCGAAACGTTTGATTAAGCAAAACCCAAAAAGATAGTTTTTTGTTAATTGAACCTTAGGTACCTTAGGAGTGGTCTCCTCAAAAGGAGGGGCAGGGGTAGCTTCCATCACGCTGACATGGGTGCCATCTTGGACTAGCACGCGATGCACGCCCTCTGCCGGCACATCGAGCTGCGTCTGGGCATGCACTCGCGGCTTCTCTCCACCCTCCGCATCAGCCGTCGCATGTTGTTCCAATCGTGATACTAATTCACCATTCGCTTTTACCGCATCTGTGAAGAATTAGTTACAATTAGAACTGCGTTCAAATAAGTTGTACAATAATTTAGCTTTTATTAAAAAAGGTTTCAAGCGTAAGAAAAACAGGATAAAATATTGTTGGAATTCTGGTACACAGACTGTCATTTGATTTTTAAGAAAAAACACAATGTTTATAATTATTTGACGTGTTACCATTTTTTCGGACAGAATCAGGTTTTGTTTTGAACCGATATCAAACTACTTAATGAAAAGATCCATTCCACATAGTAATACCACAGTATTAACACGTTCGTTTTCTTTAGACTGTAGTAATACAATCTTACAACATATTTACCTACTATACCTAACCTATTCATTATCTTTTAAAGATAAAAATCTATTGCTGTTCGTTAGTCTCGCTAAAACTCGAGAACGGCTGAACCGATTTGGCTAATTTTGGTTTTAAATGATTTTTGGAAGTCCAGGGAAGGTTTACAAGGTAAGAAAATAAGAAGAAATTGAAGGGAAATAGTAAGAACCACAATTTCATTTTCCCATACAAATAGTCCGTATCTATCAAACCTTTGACACATTATTTCATTCTGACGCAATACGAAGTTTGCCGGGTCAGCTAGTCTATAATATAAAAATAAGTCGGGTTTTTATTCCTGACGCTATAACACCAGAACGCACGAACCGATTTCCACGGTTTTGCATTCGTTGCAAAGGTCTCGGGCTCAGTAAGGTTTATAGCAAAGAAAATTCTGGAAAAATTTAAATGCGGGCGAAGCCGCGGGCTATAACTAGTTAGTTATAAAAAAGGATAACTACGTAAAATTTTATTCATATCAAATAAGTAACTGCAACATTATTCATATATTTGGTTAGTCAATTCCAAAAGTTAGCTTCAATCGAATCTTCAGAGGGCAACGACGGTGAAACCGTAAAATTAATTATAATTTGAGACAACCCCTGGGGTGCGAAACATGAGTTATGAATTAATGAAACATAGCTAATTACAATTTGCCAATCAATGCTATGAAAATTTCTTGAGAAAGGAAATCAATGCAGCATACTATATTTCCGTTTAAATTTGATAAGATTGATAACTTCAGTGATTGATTATCAGTAAGTGGATAATCAATCACTGATGTTATCAAAATACATTACATTGTACATTTTAGGGACCTGGCGTGAAGATACATACGTACTCAAAATATAAAAATCTTTAGTATAAAATATGAAGACAAGGACTATTCATGTTTATTTTCTTATATTCATACTACATCTTCGAAATGTCACGTTGCTTCCTAACAACACGTTATCGTCTGAAATGTTTTATCAAGGTCTTTCAGTGATAGTCGATATAATATATATTCCAAGTGTTGCGAGAAACCAAAGCGTAGATATCAAATAATTCGTCTGTAGCTCAAGCTATGAATAACATTTACATTGACTTGGAGAGGTTTTGGTGGAATACAGCCGTGTCGCAGCATAACATTATAGTCAAAAATTGTGTACAGTCGTCTTTTTAGGGTTCCGCAGCAAACAAGCAACCCTTATAGTTTCTTCATGTCCGTCTGTCTGTCTGCCTGTCTGTATGTATGTATATCTGCCTGTCCGTCCGCGGTTTAGCGCAAAAACTATTGGTAATAGAGACTTGAAATTTGGCACACGTTTACACCTTTATTGCACCAACAAACCCCCCCCCCCCCAACATGTAACTCGCGGATATATATTTTATTTTTCGTTTTCTACTCGTATATAGTGTGGGATATTGTTGGATAGGTCTTTTAGAAATGTTAGTGGTGAGGTAATATCATTTTTCGTTTTAGTTAACTGTTCGTGACTTATTAAGCTTTAAAGTGCCAATTTTCGTTAGAGTCAGGTGTCCGCCCCTCTACCAACTAAACGGTTGTTGTAGAAATTCAAACTTGACGGCAATAGTAGCTACATATAACGAAATTTACTGGTGGTAGAGCTCCAGTGACGGAGCTCGAGGGCGTAGGCACCACCGCATCAAATAATATACTTGCCGCTAAATGGTAGTGTTCAGCATTATCGTGTTCCGGTCAGGTGGTAATGTACGGTTCTGTAATTTCCGGCACAGAGGCATAACAACTTAGGCCTCAGGAATGGTAACGCATCTGCATTTTGATCTCGGTCTTTGTGTGGGTGTCATCTATCTATAGGCTGCAGTCATCACTTAACATCAATGTGAACTGCATGCTTGTTTGCCACTTCCATATTATAAAAAAAAAAATTAAAAGTAAAACTATCACACCTAAGTTGACTTTACAGGTTTGCGTGGCCCGACACGCACCTGGCCGGTTTTGTATGTGTAAAAATGGTGGATTTTTTATCATAAAGCATTTCATAATATGCACAGGTGTATGAAAGTGATATTATGCAGTAAAAAGTGCTTTTTCGCGTTGCCAAACATTTTGTAACTTTGTAAAATCTTCTAGTAAAGTCCTCATCACTTTACTGGATCCATCTTAACATCTTACATATGAAACCATCGCATCATCACCATATTCCATGTGGAATTTCATTTTAAGTTTTAAAAAATAAAAAAAACTTGTCATTGGCATGAAGTACAAAGATACTTTGTCATACAAAGGGAAAAATCATTTATATTCTACAGAAACTAACAGTTACACTTACCAAGTCTATGAAACTCAACGTGTTCGTGTGGCATTCCCTCTTTCCTTGTTTCACCTGTAATTAATACATATTATAAGGTTTAAGGTTTAAAGACATTTATTTCCTCATAAAGATTTACAATCACTTACATGAGAAACAGTTGTACAGTATAAACGTTTTGTTGGGCTATTTCAAATTATCCTATTACAATCACAAGTCACATCACATCACACCACAGAACGTAAAGTAACAATTATATTTGTGAACAATTATGAACTGATGTAGGTTTTATTTATTATGTAGAAACCAAGCTGCAAGTATTAAACTAATTACAATGATACAAAGAGTAATATCAAGAATAATATTTTCCACTGGTGGTAGAGCTCCAGTGAAGGAGCTCGCGGGCGTAGGCACCACCGCATTACCTAATATACTTGCCGCTAAATAGAAGTGTTCAGCACTATCGTGTTCCGGTCAGGTGGTAATGTACGGCCGTGTAATTTCCGGCACAGAGGCATAACACCTTAGGCCTCAGGAGTGGTAACGCATCTGCATTTTGACCTTGGTCTTTGTGGTAGTGTCTATAGGCTGCAATCGATGTGAGCTGCATGCTTGTTTGCCACTTACATTACATAAAATATATATACCTATATAGCTCGAACTCTATCGAGGTTCAAGAGTGATGATCACAGCCTATAGACATAAACACGACAACCAGATGTCTAAATGCAGATGCGTTGCCACCCTTGACAAATTAGTTGTTATGTCTCTGTGATATTTATGACGGAGCCATATATTACCATCTAACCGGAACACAACAGTGCTGACCGCTACCATTTGGAGGCAGACAGATTAGGTAATGCGGTGGTGCCTATGCCCTCGAGTCCCTACACTGGAACTATACCACCAGTAGCTACCGCCATATTGTCGTGTTCAGCACTATCGTATTGCAGTAGAATCGATTTCGAGTACCAAAATTTCAAGGCATATAAGCTCCTTTTATTTTCGGATCGTGCTATAAAACTACAACCAAATTCAATAAAACTGTGAAAGTATTTCCATCACCTCATGCTAATCATGTCTTGTGAATTATCCTCGTAAATATTTATAGCCAGCCCACGGCCCACGCGATTCTGTGACGCCTGCGTATTAGGTAGAACGGAGTCAAAGATAACGAGTTTCATTTGCGTGTAAGGCAATATAGGAAAGTGATAAACGCCCGTATTAAGGTTCAGATAACCTTTTGAAAATTAGTGGTTTCAGCGATATTTGATGTGAAGGCCAGTGTAGCAGTAACCCTTGATATTAAGAGATTACATGAGAGACTTGCCTTTGGCGTTTATTGAGTGACATCTTGAACTCAGCATTGATCGAGGAAGCGAATTGTAATTTTTTTTTTCATCACATATATCACATGTATTTTAACCTCAATTGCTGCTCTACCTATTTTTCCAATTATTTATTAAATGCGACATATCTAGACGTTTCAAATTAAAAACCAATGGCCGTGTAAACCGACCTCAGGTGAAATTTTTGTTCTGATAAACCGACACAGGCTTACCCGATTATTTTGCTCCCCTCGAGGGGCTAACGTCAAGTCGTCAATTTTTCAGCCTGTATTCTGAAATATCAACTTTACTTGTTGAAATAGAAAACATATTTCTGTGATGGATATATCTTATTTCCATTTTCGTCGAACCATTATTTTCATAAAGTTATCACAATTTGCACAAAAAAATTGTTTCCATACCTCTGTTTTGTCTCTAAACTTGCTACGTACAAGGCAGAATAGAAATCACGAAATCTTCTCGTTCAATTTTATTTTTATTCAAACAGCGTTAGTAAAATAATTCACCATTCAATACTTTAGTTACCTTCAAACAGAATAGAATAAAATCTATTCTGTTTATCTGCTTTTAAGAAAATTATAAGACGTGTATCCATAACACATAAAGATCAAGGTTATTGGCGTATCTTATGCCCCTAAGACTCCCAGAAACTTTCTTTATTTCGCCAATTTTTTATAGTACCAATTGCTAGAATAAAGTATAATTTACTGAAACGTTCGTTAGCAGCAGATAATGATCCCGTCAGCATGTTCAAGATATTCAACACAATTTCAAACTTTATAGTCTTAACAGAAATAAATTTTATGCTTCAAAAGTTCTAAGCACTTAAAATATCTCGGAAGTTAATCTATTTTGATTAGGTACTGTTATTCATAAATTGAATTATAGTCATCAAAATTACGTCGTTAATCATTTACGTCGCTGGCAAACATTGCGTAGATATAACAAAAACTTTGATTCAAAACAATATCAGGTGACTTAGACAACAAATTAATTGTACAGCCTCTAATAAGATGCGGAAACTTGCCAGAACTTCGCCAATGTTTGTTTTTGACGCTCATTGTCTTCAAGTCGTATTATCATTTCGTAATTTTACAAATTTTCGATATTATTTTGTATATACGATTGTGTTATGATCTTAGTGAACAACCATAGAATTCACATGGATGTTAAGTAAATACCATAGACATCTACACAATACCCCAGGTCAAAATGCAGACGTGTTGCCAACCTTGACTAATGCTACTAATAATTTTGTCTCTTGAGGTAGTGATGCCGAGAACATACAATACTATAAGATTCGAGGGAATGTGCTTATACCATTTGGCAGCAGATTAGGCGGTAGTGGCAACGCTCTCTAGGTATTCTACTAATTATATTTATGTTTATACACTCAAGGCTCCCGGAATTTATTCACAATCTTGCCACTCACTGTTTATCACAGCAGAGAATATGTAATAATACTACGTATAGAATGGACACTTCGACGTCCCGCCCGATTTCCCCGCATCACTCAACCCCTTCCCCTCTTGTGGGCGACGGTTGGTATTTTGTACGTGCTACGCACACAGGTGCGCGTGTAAATACACGTCACTGATTGATGTCTGTGTAATAGGAACCAAATTCAGCGTTCGTATGGAATTTTACCGGAGTGTCCACGGTGTGATCATAGTGTAGGTAAAACTAAGCAGTCAGCAGGATGTAATAGGTTCAAGGCAGATAAAAGTGAGTCTTCAAGGTTTTCCAACTCAATTTCTTTGTAGTCCTTAGAGAAATCATTTTCAATCAAAAAAGTTTTTAACACTTACAATATTTCACAAGCTAATCCAAATAAACAAATTATGTGATAAATCACATCACATTATTTGAAGGTAAGTATTTACATCAAGTACGGTAACATTGCGTAAATAAAGCAACAACTTTAAACAATATCAGCAGGCTTACACAACAGATTACTTGTACAGCTTCCAATATAACTCTCGGAAACTTGCCACAGTTGCCACAACTTCGCCAATCTTTGTTCACAAAACCCATTGTCTTCGAGTCGTACAACATAACGTTGCGCAATTTTACAAATTCGTCCTATCATTAGCAACGTGAAAAACGATTTATTTTGCTAATAATAATAAAAATGTAGTATTTACAAAAAAAACAGGTGTTTAGAACTCACTTGAAGATTACTGGTGGTAGAGCACCAGTGACGGAGCTCGCGTAGGTACCACCGCATTACCAAAGATACTTGCCTCTAAATGGTAGTGTTCAGCACTATCGTGTTCCGGTCAGGTGGTAATGTATGGCACTGTAATTTCCGGCACAGAAGCATAACACCTCAGGCCTGAGGAGTGGTAACGCATCTGCATTTTGACCTCGGTCTTAGAGTGGGTGTCTATAGGCTGCAGTCATCGCCTAAGATCAATGTGAACTGCATGCTTGTTTGCCACTTTCAGTACATATAAAAAAACATCTTCTTTTTGACCTTAGGTGTTTGTGTAGATGTATATAGGCTGCAGTCAAAACTGCATGCTTGTTTGCCACGTACGTTATACGTTACATTAAAAAAAATCCAAAGGCTGTTACAAACTGGACTTCTAGATAAGTGATCTAGAATGTTATTAACGCAAAACGCATATTACTCTAATCGATACCTGCTTTCAACAGATGCGATATCGATAACACGCTGACACACCGTGACAATGTATATTTTATTTTGATCGTATTTATTTTATCTGTTGGTACTGTTCGGAAGCTTCTAAAAAAACGTAACTTCACGCCTGTAATCGCCGAAGGAGTAGGCAGAGGTAAATGCATGCATTCAAGCATACATGCAAACACCCACGATTCGCCGGTTACGTTTTTGGCCTATGTCACAGGTGGCGAGCCTGTTGACATCTCCGGACACATAACCAAACTTCGAGGTACTGTGATATTTACAGCAAATGAAAAAATCACAATAGAACCAGAGATAAAGGACTTTCTTTATACCACTATCTCTGATAATCATCTACCCGGGAATCAAACCCAGGACCTCAGCGTAGTAGTAGTGGTAAAAATCTTCTAAAAAGATTAATTAAATCTGAGTCCATATATGACATCAACATACCACACGTCTTCCATTAATTGTATTTAGTTTGAATTGAGACTTCAGTTAAACCAACACCTTATTTTTGGGAAATATGTAACAGTTCGGTAAAACTTCAGATGAGTAGGTATTTTCTATGAATTTTAATGGTACGCGGAAACGAGAAGGTAATATATAATATTCCCTCACCCATTTTTAGCTGCTCCAATTCTTCAACGGGAACATCCTGGAAAAGAAACACACATTTTAAAAAGTGGCTTTATAATAAATCACCTGAATAAGTATTTTGTTGAAATACAGAACTACAAAAAAATATCTATCCGCTGAAAAAAACAGCTAAGTGCGAGTCGATCAAATTATACTCGGCTGTTCCATGGTATAACGGGGATGGTAAAATTTTGCCTATTATCTACAATAACTTACAAAAATAACCAAATTCACTTTTTCAATTCAATTTTCAAAACAAAATTCAATAAACGTGTCTCGAAAACGTAACTCGCGATCAAAACTCTTAGCCATGAGATTCTTTATTTTATGTAATGGAAGGTGGCAAACAAGCATGCAGTTCACATTGATGTTAAGTGATGACTGCAGTCCACAGACACTCACACAAAGACCAGAGGTTAAAATGCAGATGCGTTGCCACGCCCTACGGCCCTGTAATTTCCGGCACAGAGGCAATAACACCTTAGGCCTCAGGAGTGGTAACGCATCTGCATTTCGACCTCGGTCTTTGTGTGGGTGTCTATAGGCTGCAGTCATCACTTAACATCAATGTGAACTGCATGCTTGTTTGCCACTTCCATAACATAAAAAAAAAAAAAAAAAAACGCCTGAGACCTAAGTTGTTATGTCTCTGAGATAGTTATTACGGGGCCATACATTACCATCTAACCGGAACACAATAAAGCTGAACACTACCATTTGGCGGACAGACAGAAGTTATACGGTGGACCTACGCCCGTGAACTACGTCACTAGAGCTCTACCACCAGTCAATGAATTCAAAAAAAAATGTTGTGAAATTATAATTCATTGATAATTCACATTATCAATAACTGTTCTATTCTAATTAAGATCAGTGGGGAACACCTGTATAATAATATTTTTTTAACTCTATTAGTCGAATTCCATATAAAACCACAAATTTTGACCTACACATATTATAAAAAGCGGCATCTCTCAGTGGCCCGACGTGACGAGGGTGGTTAGGATGATTAATAAACTTTTTAACAACACCGCCATGCATGACAATGTATTTCATTAAGGTTTCATTTTACAAATTTGACAGAGAAATTTTTACTAGTGGTAGAGCTCCAGTGATGGAGCTCGCGACCGTAGACACTTGAATGTGAACTGCATGCTTGTACACTTTCATTACATAAAAAAAAGAATCTCATGGCTAAGAGTTTTGATCGCGAGTTACGTTTTCGAGACAGTTTTAAAGGAAATATAATTCATAACTCCCGGAAATGCCGAACACACAGTAACCTCCAATAGATACCGCATTCGGGTTCCATATTTAGTGTACCTACAGAGTAAGAAATATAATGAAAAAAAAATATATTTTATATGGAGTTGTTCGAAATTTTCGAGTAAAATACCTTTGGTGGACTTTTACTCGCAAACTTGCAAGGCCAACTTAAGTGTGATAGTTTTCCTTTTAATTTCATTATATATAGCTACTCTAGCCGTAAAGTTTGAATTTCTAACAACAACCGTTTAGTTGGTAGAAGGGGGAAAACTTGACTTTAACGAAAATTTACACTTTGAAGCCTTAATAAGTCACGTAGAGTTAACTAAATCGAAAAATGATGTTCAAACATCCATAATATTTTTGAAAGACCTATCCAACAATACCCCACACTACAGAGAAATCTAAAATAAAAAAAAAAACCACACGTTACATGTAGGGGAGGTTACCCTAAATATATATATTTTTTTGTTTTTATTCTACCATTTTGTTAGCGTGATTATGTATACTTGTGACAAAATTCAAGTCTCTAGTACCAACAGTTTTTGCGCGAACGGACAGACAGACAGACAGACGGAAATGGCGAAACTTTAAGGGTTTCTTGTTTACTATGGAACCCTAAAAACTAGTAACCTAATAACATTCTTGTTTTAATTAACTTAGGAGAAATGCCGAGCACCCGATATTACATCACTCATGTTTTAATAGTCCCCAAAATACATCAAAATTTCAGGCGGCTGACATGAAAGTAATATAATGTTATTTACATACTTTGAGGCGTGGTACTCGCGGCTAGAATATTAAGGAAACTCTTTTCGACTTTTATGTTATTTATTTGAAAAAGTACGTTTGATTTATTCTAGACAAAACTTTTATAGATATTAGTATTACCTGAATTAAATGTTCCTATTTTAGCATTTACAGGTGGTAGAGTGCCGCTGTAGGAGCTGGAGGGCGAAGGCACCACCACACTTTATAATTTATCTGCCGCTAAATGGTAGTGTTGACGCTGGGGTGCTGGGAATCAACTGGGGGTATTTGAAACTAGCTGTGCCCGCGACTTCGCCCACCTGAGAATATATGATTGTTTAGTATCCACCCGGACGAAGTCGTGGGCACAGCTAGTATAAAAGTAGCCTAAGTTACTCCTTATTACATCAGCTATTCGGCTGTGAAAGTCCCGTCAAAATCGGTCCAGCCGTTCCCAAGATTAGCCCCGCCAAACAGACGGACAGACAGACAAAAATTGTAAAAAATGTTGTTTTGGTACATGTACCGTGTATACATACATATGCATTTCTTAAAAAGCGGTAATTTTTATATTACTAACAGACACTCCAATTTTATTTATTTGTATAGTTAAGTAGTATGGGATCGTTTCATGTGTCATAGTACTGCAAAATTTTAATTAGAGGTTACCTCTTCATAGCAAATACTGTTGCCGGCTAAAGGTAATAAAAAGGTATTCATGAAGTTATTAAGAGACTAATGAAAGTTTCATGGACGCGATATTTTATTACGAATGAATCTTATAAAATAATTTCTCAGTTTAGCTGTTAGGAACTTTTCGACGTTGATTTTGATTTTTAACGAGCTGTAAAGGTTATAGAACAGTTATAAACTAATCTCGTACTACCTAGTTTAGAAAACCATTATTTTAAGTTTGCGATTTTAATAATTATCGATGAAAAAACTTTTTCAAGAAAATGTTTAATCCAATTATACAATGTATATAGTTTATACGATAGTGTTAATTAAGAACATGTCTCGTATTACCATTATCTAGCAATAGATAAGATAATGCAATGATACCTAAATGGAGCTCTCTCTCCTCTAGCTCCTACAGGAACCCTATCACTGGATGAGGACTAACACGAAAAAAATACAGAAGCTCATGGTAGCTAAATAGAAGATCCTTCAGAAAAATCTGGAACCTGTGAGAGGAGAAGATGGTTTGTGAAGGATCCGAAAGAACGCTGAATTCTGATTGAAGATCTGAATTCTGATTGAAGACGCTGAATTGAAGATCTCTAGGCGGAGTCTACTTTGGCCACCTTGAGCGAATGTGTGAAAATCGTGATGTGAGGAGAGTGAACCTAGGTTCCCGCTGGACGTCTGTCGGCACCGATACCGACACCGATATTGACACGGTTAAGGTAGACTTGTGCAAACTTCAGATTTACGACTGGCTTGAAATCGCTCAAGATAGAAAAAGATGGAATTCCCTCGTTTTGGAGGCAAAAACTTACTTTGGGTCGTTGTATCACCGACCTATCTATGTTATTATATATATTAAAACACTTATTCAGTATACATATTTATATTGATGTGTATCAATATATGAATGTACACACACAGTCTGTCTGTCTCACAGACAATGTCAACGATAACCAATAAGAGGCACTATTGACTCTAATTACAGTAGAATTTTCAACCAAAGCGCGATTTTTACCTCGCACTATGAATGTATAAAATACTCGCGGCCCGCCCTGACTTCGCACGGGTGCAATGTCACCTACAGTACTACTATCATAATAAAATATAGCCTATAGCATTCCTGAATAGCTTTCTGATTGTGAAGTATTTTTAATTATCGGTTCAGTATTTCCGAAGAATAGCTCCTACAAACAAACAAACAAAGTTGCAAACTTTACCTCTTTATAATATGTATAAGTATAGATATAGAGATGAAGTAACCTACATTAATAAAGTCTCATAATATGTGTAAAATTAACACACAGACATTTGTAAAATATGAACTTAATAATAAATCAGTTATGTACTTACTATCTCTATTCTATGTCGTTAAATCTTTGTTCGTACGATATAAAATAGAATGTAATGTTTAGTGAGAAGCTCAGAGACACGAAGTGGCCCTTTTCATTTATAATCCCGACTTTGTGAGAGGCTTTTACAGATTTGCGCCTTGAAAGAGATTTGAGCTCACTTTTGTTCAGTATATAAAGATAAATACAGGAATCCTGTAAGGCGTATAATGTAAAATTCCGATAGTATAGTGAGTATGGTCATGGAATAACGATGTTCTAGGTTCTCAAAAATTAATTATTTTAATACACGTTTGGGTCCAATCTACTTTTCCACTATATGCGTGAATAAAGACAATAAGAATAAAGGTAACCCATTATTCATAAACGAACATTAGATACGTTTTAGCTATAGAATACTTTGTCTTTGTCAGTTGCATTGTCAAATGTGCAGGATAGAAAAAGACAAAGGAGAGATTAGCAACACTTTACCTAAAATACGTTTATGAATAAGGGGGGTTACTATTAAGTTTTAAAACACCAGATTTAAATGTTGTGCGCTATAATCGCCACGCTAGGTATATTTAGGCGTTAGAGTTTTACAGGTGGTAGAGTTCCAGTGTAGGAGCACGAGGACGTAGGCACCACCGCGTTACTTAATCTGTCTGTCGCCAAATGATAGTTTTCAGCACTACCATGTTCCGGTTAGATGATAATGTATGGCCCAGTAATAACTTTCACAACTGTGGCAACACATCTGCATTTTGACCTCTGGTCTTTCTGTGGTTTTATAAGCTGCAGTCATAACTTAACATCAATGTGATGCTGCATGCTTGTTTGCTACCTTCATTACGATCGCACTGACGGTGTTTTCATCGCTAGACGCTTCCAGGACAACAACAACAGGACGGAAACGCGGGATAAGTATCCTGCGTTTTTGTATTTATTAGCACATTCGAATGATTTGACCGTTACTGTTCAGTTCACTTACTGTAGGTACTCGCTACACCAGTGAGCGGATCATCACCTACCGACACCTATCATCTGCTTACACTTTATTTAATAAAAAAAGACTCCAATACTTACAGATTTGCCTCCGACTTCTCCTTTTTCTGTAACAAAAATAAACACTTTATTAATATTTTTAACTATTGAAGGATAAAAGACAACGTGCAAAAATGTGTTTTCCAAAGGAACCTAATAAGCCATTCTGCTTCCTTAATTCTGAAGTCAAAAATCCACCAATGCGACGCATTATACATGAACCATTAATGTTTAATGCATGTGCGGTCTAAAAAAATATCTGCTCTTTTCGTTGAAAGCCCATCAGCCAATCAACGTCTAAAAAGCTGCCTTTTTTACTTTGAGATCTCCCAGAGGATATTGTTTGAGTATTTGAGAGACCTCTCTGTTACGGTATTCTTGATGTTCTTATGTAATGTGTGTAAATAGTGTAACTTAAAATTCGACTACGATGTGCTGTGTTATTTATTATTTTTGTAATAATATTGAGTATCGTTTGATAAAGTAAATTTAATACAGCAGACATAAAAAAGCGTCTTTATTACACTGACTACTAAAGAACATAGATTTCACAATAGATGTCATAGCTTATGGAAATCTATGAAAAAAATACAAAGGTAAGTACAAGCTAAATTTAAACACTAAATTATTTAATAAATAAAAATGAAAATCCCTTCTTAACCAATAATACCTATACTTTTATTCGAATTTTTAAAAACGTGTGGGAGATTCTTCTGTTTGCCCTCCCTCATTATGAATTGAAACAGAGAACAGATCAATCTTCCAAATTTCTCCTTTAAAGAGCCATTAAGTCTTAAAATTAAACGGATAGTTGAACGAAATAAAATTATTGAGTTTCGTTTTCTATAATTCGGCTACACACAAACAAGAAAATTCTTACTTGGTTAAAATTCCACAGAGATAACCGTAATAAATCTTAAATTAATATTGTAGGCAAAGTATTTATGAAATAATTTTGTTTGAGATAGCAATTCATCAATATTTTATCTAAACCGTTTATTCTTACTAAGTTAGCTTATTAAATCCAAGTTAGGATTAAATATTTGTTCCATTATTTTCTTATCAATTTAGGATTTCTTTTCACTAAAGGTTTTAGCACTGTGATAATAAATAATATTATTTCATCCGAACCTTATATGAAGATTCAAGTTACAAAGTGGTGTTCATTTCATTACCTGTCACATCAATGAATGAACGAATTTTGTATCTTTACTTTTCAGTTGTCAAAACTCGTCTAACTTCAACCTTCAGACCTTTCACAAAATTCAAAACTGGCTTTTAGAACATAATCTTGAAATAGACGTAAAAAAAAAACAAAATGATCCAATTCAGACCTTATCAGAAATGTACACTTAATCTAAATCAGATATCAACACAATTAAACATTCAAGAAACAAATGAATTTACTCTTTTAGGAATCAACATAGACACAAATTTAAATTGGAAAAGTCACATCGGAAAATTGAGATCTAAATTATCACAGTTTATATATGCGCTCGCAATTTTGAAAATAAACGCAAATTTAGATTCTGCTCTATCAGTCTATTACGCTTATGCATTTTCCTGGATTAGGTATGGTGTCTTTCTGTGGGGGCACAGTACAGACGCAGAGGATATTTTTATCCTTCAGAAAAAATGTCTACGTATCATATACAATCTAAAATCGAGAACAAGTTGTAAACCTCATTTTATATCAAATAAAATCTTAACATTCCCATCCATATATATTCTTGAAACTGCAATATTTGTGAAGAAAAATTTAGAAAAAATCGAGTTCTGTTCCAACATAAGACGTAACGATAAGCTTAAACTCCCGACAACATTGATGCAAATATACAAAACAAGTCCACATTATAGAGCAATCACTATTTACAACGCTTTACCAAAAAACTTAAGAGAAGAACCCAATCCTAAACGTTTTAGCAAAAAATTAAAAGAGTTTCTCATACAAAAATGTTATTACACAATAAATGAATATATAATGGACAAATCAAATTAAAAAAAAATATAGTTAAAACCACAATACAAAGATTTTACGAATATTTTACTTAATATTATACGAAAAATTAAAATTAAAATAATAAAACCTCACGATCCGCTCCTAATTTGCAATGCCCTAACAGGGCCCTGTACCATACTAACCCATACCCCTAACACCTTTCACAAATTGTACATGGAGGCAAATAAAGAATTATGAATTATGAATTACCTATCGCATTATATGTCGCATCAATTCATTCATTCATTAATTTGTGCGACAGGTAATGAAATGAAAACCACTTTGTAACTATAAAAAGTTCGGTTGCATCAAAATATTTGTTAAAATTAAAGTTTTGTAAAATTTTACATCATAAGGATGTCTATTTTTTTCAAATTTGTTAAAGTAAGAGAAGGATGTAAAATTTTGGAACTTTTACTTTAACTTTATACACCAAAATATTTGTTAAAGTTTTTGTAAAATTTTAACTTTAACAAATTCGCTAAAGTTAGAGAAGGATGTAACCGTTGCCACCCCTGGGGTCCAATTTCGTTTAGCCCCTGTGATAGAAATTATGGATCAATAAATTACCATGTAATTGGAAAACGATAGAGCTGAGTATTAACATTTGGCTACCGATAGATTAGATCAAATGGTGAGCCTCTACGAAAAAACATTTCTCATACTAGACAGAAGTGATAATATCAGTACATTTAGTAAAATATAAAGTAGCCGTTTTATCGAATCATTATAAAACGATAATTCACATTATATTGAGACCATACGTGATATATGATAATTCAATGAATTTTACTACATTTTTTTTTTCATAATAATTGTACTTGGTCGTCATCCTCTCGATTGATCTCGAAAATAGGTGTTCGAAGAGTGTCATAGCCTTATTTACATTTTAGTTCTTTACAGGCATCCTCAACAAAGTTTTCATCAACGCATCAAACTTAAGGAATGAGGCATTGGCAAACATACTTGTATTCATTGATCATAATTTATTCACTTTAAAGGAATTCGTCCAGACATTTCACCAAGCAGTCGTATTCTGTAATACAAAATCTTTGCCCGAATAAAATAAGTTCATGTGCCTACTTAAGCAAATGCAAAGCGTCATTTGAAAGAGCGAGAGAGAGAATCATCTCGATGTGTATTTTGTCTTACAGAATAACCTTGCTTCTTGATAGCCCATGCCTCTTAACTCACAACGCTGTTCATATTTAAAATGCCCTACAATATTCACAATTGTTGACTGAACCCGAGTTTTGTTAAAGGTTTTGTGCAAATGCAGAGCACAATGAGACAATGGAGTTGTGTTGTTGCTGTTGTTATGCGTCGCAGGATTTTCTGAATAAGTATCCTGCTGTAGCAAAATTGTTTTCAGTGAAAAATTACTCTTGTATTACGAATTTGTTTATGTGGGTACAAGGATCTCCCTGTTTTTTAATATAATGTTCTGTTGTTCTTACTTCATTCCTCACACGGTTCTATAGTAATATTTTAGCGACTAGTTGCTGTCAATTTTACAATGGATATAGCCCCACCTCAGTGAGTGATAACTCTGATAACAAACTACTTATGCCAAGCCTCAGGTCCAGTGTTTCATGCTGAGAAGAAGCTGAAAAGCGACCGAAACGTCGGCTTCGATTTTAAATAATCATTTCAAATCATTTTAGCATAATATATGCGAGATAAATCCGAAAACTAGTTTGATGTGTCATAAGAGGTGCCTGTCACCCTAAATGAATGAATGAGTTTCTGATTCAGATTCTGAATAGAGCAAAACTCGTTCTTGGTGGAAATTTAAATCTATTTCATTTAAAAGGACTCTATCCCGCTTAGCCTTTTCCCGCTCATTTCAACCCGTGGAAACCGGGCCCAATAAAGCGGCATACTTTACTTCAGTCGATTTAAGTATTGACCTACAACCATCTATCCTACACGCTATCACAACAAAGTCGTTCCATGTGAAGTCATGTGAAGTCGTTTTTACTGGTGGTAGAGCTCCAGTGACGGAGCTCGCGGGCGTAGGCACCACCGCATTACCTAATATACTTGCCGCTAAATGGTAGTGTTTAGCACTATCGTGTTCCGGTCAGGTGGTAATGTACGGCCCTGTAATTTCCGGCACAGAGGCATAATACCTTAGGCCTCAGGAGTGGTAACGCATCTGCATTTTGACCTTGGTCTTTGTGTGGGTGTCTATAGGCTGCAGTCATCACTTAACATCAATGTGAACTGCATGCTTGTTTGCCACTTCCATAACATAAAAAAAAAAAAATGTGACCGATGGCAAACATAACTGGCCCATAATCGTGAAAAGCTCCGTGTAGATGTTAACCGTCCCAATTATCTGCATGTTCAAAACAAAGTTGCCCTAATTTCCGATTAATTTACAGATTGCATAAAGATCAGATTTATAAAAAGTTAGAAGTTAATCGAACGAGAAACGCTCTGCAGCTCAATTCCCATCGCGAACAGAGCAAAACGCCTTCTTGTTATAAATTTAAATCCATTTAATTCAAAAGGATACTATCCCACTTTGCCATTTCCCACTCATTGCAAGCGATGAAAACCGGTCCCAATAAAGTGGAAAACTTCACTCAAGTCGATTTACGCAATACTTCCAACATGGTCACATTTTTACTGGTGGTAGAGTTCCAGTGACGGAGCTCGCGGGCGTAGGCACCACCGCATTACCTAATATACTTGCCGCTAAATGGTAGTGTTCAGCACTATCGTGTTCCGGTCAGTTGGTAATGTACGGCCCTGTAATTTCAGGCACAGAGGCATATCACCTAATGCCTCAGGAGTGGCAGCGCATCTGCATTTTGAACTCTGGTCATTGTGTGGGTGTCTATAGGCTGCAGTCATAACTTAACATCAATGTGAACTGCATGCTTGTTTGCCACTTTTATTACATAAAAAAAAAAAAAAAAAAAAAAATGGTCCTACAAGCTATCACAACAAAGTCGTTCAGTGTGACCGATGGCAAACATAACTGGCCCATAATCGTGAAAAGCTCCGTGTCAATGTTAACCGTCTCAATTATCTGCGTGTTCATAACAAAGCTGACCTAAATTCCGATCCGTTTTCAGATTTCAAGCATCCATTTGGTATGTGAATAGAAATGCCTCTCGGGTATGATATCGTGAGTGTAGTTTGATTGTTTTGTTTATTAATAACGGATAACGTTTTCGTAGGTTTTCGCGAGCTTCATACATTGTAGAAATTAAACTTGCGGATTTTTTCGCGTATACAACACTCCCAAACTTCTTCATACACCCGACGTTTCGGTCGCTTTCCAGCTACCGTGGTCACGGGCTGACTAATTCGACGATGAAGAAGTTTGGGAGTGTTGTATACGCGAGAAAATCCGCAAGTTTAATTTCTACAAAATATAGGCCGATCTGCTTGAATAGCAAAGTGGAATTGAAATGCTGCAAATTGAAAACTGCCTCAGTAGCCTATTGGTAGCAGGCCACTACTACTACGCTGGAGGTCCTGGGTTCGATTCCCGGGTCGGGGGCTGTCAGAGATAACGGTTTAAAATCCTTTACCTCTGGTTCTATTGGGATTTTTCCATTTTCTGGAAGTTACCACTGGGTAACTTCCAGAAAATGGAACATTACCAAACTCCGAGGTACTGACCTCGGAGTTTGGTAATGTGCCCGGAGATGGCAACAGGCTCGCCACCTGTTACATGGGACAAAACCGTAACCGTCGAATCGTGGGTGTTTGCATGTATGATTGAATGCATGAATTTACCTCTGCCTACCCCTTCGGCGATTACAGGCGTAAAGTTACGTTACTTCGGCTTATTTCGGGTCTGTAGAGCGTTATCTCTTTTGCACCTTACCTATGTGATCAAGTTTTGACCAATACCGGACTATCAATACTTACGCAGGCAGTTCCTGTATATTGTTCCATATCATGGAAGTTCCTGTAATTCTCTAAAACCTCGTGCAAAAACTAGTATACTATACCATTAGTTTGAAATAATATCTTTCATTTAATTAACATTGTGTGGGTGTCTATAGGCTGCAGTCATCACTTAACATCAATGTGAACTGCACGCTTGATTGCCACTTTTATAACATAGAAAAAAAAAATTAAACAGACAGCGTCGGTCTAAACACCGAATTAAGTCAAAACAATATTCTATAAACAACCCATTCTACTTAATTACTAGAGAAACCTTTAGAAATTGTTATAAATAATAACGTTTTCTAAAACTGCGTCAGATTTTGCATTAATACTGTACTCAAGTTATCAAGAGAACGGAATCCCGCGAAGCCTCCCCCTATTTCCAATTATTCAGAGATTATTGCCGCCTACCCTCTAATTATACCGAGCTATTTTTCCACCCGACTCATTACTGGCGACCTGAACATGAATTTTTAGTTCAGCCAAATTACTGCGAAAACAGGAGACGGTTTTTTGTTAATTAATTACGCAGCTGCTAGGTACTTCAGTATCTACGTGTTAATATTTATTTTATTTTATGTAAGTGGCAATAAGCATGCAGTTCACATTGATGTTAAGTGATGACCGCAGCCTATAGACACATACACAAAGACCGAGGTCAAAATGCAGATGCGTTACCACTCCTAAGACCTGAGGTGTTATGCCTCTTTGCCGGAAATTACAGGGCCGTACATTACCACTTGACCGGAACACGATAGTGCTGAACACTACCATTTAGCGGCTAGTATATTAGGTAATGCGATGGTGCACTCTCCAGCGAGCTCCGCCACTGGAGCTCTACCACCAATTAATGGCCCATGACCGCTGGGATACCGGGTTTGATCCACCGTTTATTTTATGTAACTAAAGTGTCAAACAACCATGCAGTTCACATGTGTGTTACATGATGACTGCAGCCTTCAGACATTTTCACAAAAACCAAAGCTCAAAATTCAGTCGTTGTTACTCATAAGTATATAATATATATATACATAAGTGAAGCGCGCATGGCCCCGCGGCTGTGTAAATCGTAAGCGATCTACTCGGTTAAGCACTACGGGCGCGGTCGGGTACTGTGATGGATGACCGCTAGTGGCAAATTAAATGCGCATTTCCGTGCTTCGGAGGGCACGTTTAGCCGTCGGTCCCGGTTGCTACCGATAGATAGCAGTCATTAAACCTTGTCAGAGGCCTTATGGGCGGTTTGAAAACCGAACATCCGACAGCGGGTTGGCCACTAACCCACCCACCTCCACCAATCCGCATTGGAGCAGCGTGGTGGAGTAAGCTCCAGGCCTCCCCCCAAAAAAGGGAGAGACTCGTGGCCAGCAGTGGGACGTATAATGGGTTGCCATTATTAACTCATAAGTCCTAAGTGATCTCTGTGACAGGTATTACAGGGCCATATATATTACCATCGAACCGGAACATGATAGCGCTAAACACTACCACTTATTTTAAATTTCTGTTGTTTTATAGATATTTACAGGGTGTATTCATACCATCAATGTAAACTGTAAGTTTTTTTTTTTTTTTTTTTTATGTAAAAAAATGTTGTTTGCCAATTCATTAAAAAAACACAACGGTTGGAGATACTTCTAAACTCTTTGCTTATTACTGACTAATCTTAAAATAATTTACAGTTAAAATCAAATGATCTGATGTAAATATGCATTCAAACACGCGACATCGATCACTAATAACTCCAGTCAATATTGGGAGAGTATATCCGTTAATAGTTCACACAAAATGTAATGTATGCATTACAAGCGTTAATGCTAGGATTTACAACCACGGCACGTCCCTCGACAAGTTACATATTTGATACCAGATTGGGACCAGATTAAAGCTCGGTACATAGTTATAGTATCGCGTATGGGACGATTATAAATAATATCTCTACTTGATACAAAAGTTGCGTTAACTTTTTAATCACTTTACTATCTAGGTTAGGATCCCACTGCAAAATTATTTCGTTCATCCAGATATGCTGCAAGCATACGCATATTTATAATCTTTAGAATATATATCCACAAGATTGCCTATCAAAAAATGGCCGCAAGTATATTTTCATATTTGAAAAAAAAAGATTTTTTATTAATTGTGTTTTTAATAAATAATCGTCGACTTCACGGTCATTTGTATAAAGACTCTGAGAAATCACGGCTGGCATTGCGCATTTGGCCGCCTCTACATATTTTCGTTCTGCCTCGATAACGTCTGCCTCGGTAGCCTAGTGGTAGCAGGTCACTATTACTACGCTAAGGTCCTGGATTCGATTCCCGGGTTATCAGAGATAATGGTGTAAAGTTCTTTATCTCTGTTTCTATTGGGATAGTTCCATTTTTTTGAAATTTCCCAGTACCCTGAAGTTTGGTAATGTGCCCGGAGATGTCAACAGGCTTACCACCTGTTACATGGACCTAAACGTAACCGGCTAATCGTGGGTGTTTGCATGTACGAGTGCTTGAATGCATGCATTTACCTCTGCCTACCCCTTCAGGGATAACGTAAGTTAACGATAAGTTACGTAAGAATGTGGCTTTCAGGCCGCTCAAACATTGAGACAGCTTATAAATAAATGTTTGTTTATATTAGGAGTGACGCAGAATAAACTACACAACAGCTACGTGATGTCAGTTGGGAGTAATCCAAACTTTGCCTCTGGGAATTATATAATGCGGATAAGGGCGTAAAACGTCAGAATCTGTAGCGTCCTTTTGAGATTCATGATATCTTTTCGGTAATATATTGTGGTAAGGTTGCCTGCGTGAGGTAAACTTTTCGGCCTGTCTTAGCTCGGGACGACCACCAAAACGAGAAAGAGCCTGTTTCAATGTTGGCCCGATGAAAGCGAACTCTACGAAACCAATAGACGTCTACACAAAAACCAGAGGTGAAAACACAGATGCGTTATCACCCTGAGACCTAAGGTGTTATGTCTCTGTGAAAGATTACGGGGCCATACTTTACTTAACCGGAACACGATAGCGCAACTTTACCATTTGGCGGCAGAATGGCGGTCAGACCATTCGAATGGGGTGTTAGTAAGTGCAATAACGCAAGATGGGAGCAGCATCTTGCGGTAAAACTACCGCGACTGCGATCGCCAATCCGTATGCCAAGCGTGGCGCATATGGCATATCCGTCTTACGGTAGGCTTTGGTCCAGCAGTAAGCGACTTTCGTCTCTATGATGAGAGTACCATGGACAGAGAATAAATAATAATACTACGTATAGAATGGACACTTCGTCGTCCCGCCCCATTTCCCCGCCTCATCCAACCTCCTCCCCTCTTATGGGCAACGTTTGGTATTCTCTACGTGTTACGTACACAGGTGCAGTGTGAATACACGTCACTGATTGATGTCTGTGTAATAGAGACCAAGTTAAGCGTTTGCATGGAATTTTGGCGGAGTGTCCGCGGTGTGCCATGGAGTTGTCACATCACATCGCCTTCTAGTAGATTCATTACGTTATCTATATCCGTATTGCGATCGAACTCTGATCGTATTTGTAGATGTGTGAACCTTTCTTAACACACGATATAAGAGATTCAGTGAAAGGACAAAACCCACTGTAACGTCGACACCAATCTCATCAACAGACGAAAATTCAATTTATCAGTCGAGCACGCACGTCACTAGCAAGGCTGTCCGGTAAACACATTCTGTTTGTTCCACTATTTACTTCACAAACAATTTATTCATGATCAGAATGTCTTATGTATACGCAATATTGAGTATCAGGTATTATAATATGCCGTGAACCTGTTCGAATCTGAATGAATTGTGGTAATATAGGTTTGTTGGAAAATGTTCAAGTAATAGACAAAAACGTCTTATCATTTTGAATAATGAAAGTCAACAAAGTATTAAACATTTTACTTAGTAAATTAACTACATATAATTATTCGAATTCTAATTTCTGCGAAATAACTTTTCAATTCATTCACATTTATATGCCGAAATTTTCTTTGTGCATTAAATACGAGGTAGTTACAAATAATAGCAGTTACATTGCTATTCTCGAGCGAAATAATTGAATAAATTTTGCACAAATTTAGTCGATTAAGTTCACACTCGGTATAAAGTATCGCTACTTTATACATACGAGTTTTTCATCAATTATCTCTAAATATTTATTTACTTTATTGTACACCAAAAAGCAATAAATTATACCTACAAACATGAAAAAAAAGGAAAGTACAAAAGGCGGTCTCATCGCAAAAAGTGCGGTTGTATATTAAAATGTATCATGTTTTAGTAGTAAACGCATTGCCAAATAGTAGGCACGTCGACTATTCAGGTAGGTATTATCAAGTGTACTATAGGTAGGTACAATCATTAACTTTTGGTGTTACTCTGCGTAATGATTAACGAGATAGTAAGTTACAGTAATCAACAATTAATAATGCACATCGAGCCTGCAAAAGAGACGATCGGCTCGTTTCGACTTTGTAGAGCGTTATCTCTGTTGCACACTGCCTACGTAAGCACTGACAGTCCGGTATTCGTCAAAACTTGATCAAAATGGTCGACAAACGTCAAATAGGTACGGTGCGAAAGAGATAACGCTCTACAGACCCGAAATAAGCCGAAGTCTCCTTCCAAGGCTCAATGTGCATTATTTATTGTTAATGTACATCACGCCGTCAAAGTAATAACCGCTCTCAATCTTATCTATCTATACTTATAATAAAACAGTAAAATCCGCGTGTCTGTACATTGTATATATTTACGAAAAACTAATTGGGGGCGATGTTAGAACACTTTTCTATCATTTTTAAATTTTTTGTCTGTCTGTTTATCGGTTTGTCTGTTTGTCTGTTTGTCCCTTTCTCCCTTTGTCAAGGCTAATCTCCGAAGATACTGGACGGATTCGAATGAAACTTTTTGTGGTGTATAGATACTAAGCCTGGCCAACATTTAGGCTACTTTTTACTGCGGGAAAATCACTCATTCCCACGGGAATCTCTACATTTAATAAAATCGTAAGAAAAAGATTGAATATTTTTTTAAATAATACTTGGGGCGTGATTTGCAATAAAAATCGAAGCCAAAAATATAGTTTTCAGATTTTTTTGTCTGTTTGTCTGTATGTATGTCCGGGCTAAACTAAAAAAGTACTAAATAGATTTACTTCAAATTTTGCATGAATATTACTAACCGGTCCGGTCAACATATAAGCTACATATTATCATGCAATCTCCTACGGGGGAAGAGCTGTGAATATTTAAAATCGTAGAAAAGTCAAAACTCTACATTGATTTTTTGTTTTAAAGAATATTTGGGGCGTGATCTACTATCGACATCGAAGCCAAATAGTGTTTGTTTGTTTGTTGTTTTTGTCTGTATGTATGTCAGGGCTAAACTCAAAATTACTTAATGGATTTACTTCAAATTTCGCATGAATATCCGAGAATTTTCAAGGACACCGCATTGGGTAAGGTTAATAGGATCGTGCATCCAAATAATGGCGAAAGCTATTGCCAGCTGTTGTTACTTCACACGGTCCGAGGTCCAACGTATTTCGCTTTTCTGAGGATATTTGATGGCGTGGAGTATCCCACTTACCGCGCAGCCTGCGTAGCACGTCACTTTCTTGACGGTGACCAAAACTGGAATGACATCCTCGCGGAGGCAAGCGTCGGTGACGGAGAAGTATCGCCATCTGAAGATTTTCTACGAGCTTTGAGACACGTGCTACTGGAGACGAAGTCGAAGTAACTAATGAACGCATGCTGAACACCTATCTTAGTTCATTTCAAGATGTGGTAATTTCCACCGCCGATTGAACTATCACATATGGGTTACCAGCTCCCCAATCATCACCCCATCAAGACCGTAGCAATTGGGAGTATAACGCTGAGACAAATTACGATCCGGGCGAAATGACCATGTCACTTTGTTCTCTTCAGAGCAAAAACAAATTTATGATACCGTCCTTGATAGCGTTGGGCAAAACCGGGGTAAAATGTTTTTCTTGGATGCTCTTGGTGGAACAGGAAATGCATTTGTTACCACTGACATACTTGCAGAGGTCAGGAGGCAAGGCAAAATTGCTATTGCTGTAGCGTCGAGAATTGCTGCCACACTGCTTCCGGAAAGCAAGCCATGTTTAATATTCCCTTACATTTAGAGAGCGCTGAAACGACTGCTTTTGGTGTTTCATGTAACAGCGATAAGGGACACGTGCTCAAGGATTGCTCCCTGATTATATGGAATGAGTGTACGATGGTCAATAGAAAGGCAGTTGAGGCCGTGGACAGAACCCTGCAGTACATCCGCAGGAACGAACATTTGAGGGGGTGGTGTCACATTACTGTTCACTCGCTATTTCCGGCAAACGCTTCCCGTGGTGACGCGAAGATCAAGGGCTGACGAGGTGAATGCTTTGTTGAAACGATCTTAACGAATTCGTAGGCTGCGCTTGATCATTCATATGAGAGCTCGGCTCGGCGACAATGCACGTGCTCAAGAATTTTCTGATGTCCTTCAAAGTCTTCGCAAAAGCACTTTACCAGAAGAGAGAGGTGGACAGGTGATACTTCCAGAGTCTCTCGGCAGAGATGTATCCAGCTTAGAAGAACTCATTCTCGATGTCTACAGGGACATCAGTCGTATACCGCACCAGCAGAATACAACGGGTGTGTGAACGGGCCATTTTGACGCTCAAAATTGATCAGGCTGCAGCAATTAAAGGAAATGAAGTGGTCTACACCTCCATTAATACTGTCGTCGAGCAAGATAACGCCACACATTATTCCATGGCATTTCTGAACTTCCTTTCAGCAAGCGCACGTCCATCGCATACCATCAAGCTGAAGGTAGGTGTCCCGATTATGCTTCTTCAGAATTTATCTCCTCCGAAGTTGTATAACGGGACTTAAAGCCATCTCGCTCCACAGACACACCATTGAGGCGGAAATTCTTACGGGTTGTGACATTGCTGAGGCAGTATTTATACCACGCATTCCCCTCATACCTCATAACTTCACGTTCCAGTTCAAGCGCGTACAGTTGAATGTTTGCTTTGCGATGACCATCAATAAATCGCAGGGGCAGACACTGAGGTCAGCGGGTGTTAACCTCAGGACAAGTTGCTTCTCATACGGGCAACTGTACGTCCTGACTCTCTTTACATTTTGGCTCCCGGCAGAATAACTACCAACGTAGTTTATAGGAAAGTGTCGTAAGGTTTGATACCTTTGTACGTATTTTTACTCTTTTGTGTCCGGGAATATATTCCTGCATTATTTTCTCTATTTCCTTCAGTCACATCTTATGACTGAACTCAGCAGGATTCCCATATGACTCCCTACACTTGCTTCGCTTGCAAAAAAACTTACAGTTTTAATTTAATGCTATTTTAAAAGTTGTTTTCTTATAATGCTAAAGCCACATTGGCATCTTAGGTATGTTTGTTGCTGTACTGCCTTCACAGACGACGTTGCGGGCAGCAGCTAGTAACATATAAAAATCAAATGCTGTTAGTTAGTGTCGCTAAAAGTCGCGAACGGCTGGACCGATTTGGCTAATTTTGGTTTTGAATGATTTTTGGAAGTCTTAAAAGGGAACGTTTAAAAGGTAAGAAAATATGGAGAAATTGAAGGGAAATAGTAAAAACCACAATTTCATTTTCCCATACAAATAGTCCGTATCTATCAAACCTTTGACGACGATTGAAGATCGATACGAAGTTTGCCGGGTCAGCTAGTATAACCTAAATTCAAACACTAAAGTCATCGATAGACTTAAATTACTTGAATTTAGAGTCCAAAAAGAAGTGTAATGTATTTATAAAACAGTTTGGTAAGATAGCGTGGGACGTGGCTAGAATACAAATGTTGTAATATGTCGGCAGTCACGCCTCGGTCGCAGATGGAGGCTGTAATACATTATCGATGTTCTACTGTTGTTTTTCGAACTCGGGCGTGTGGAACTTTAGCACGCATTTAGGAGATCAGTCGCTTTTCCGTGTCATAAAAATAATGAATGATAACTTTACTAGCTTAGATATCTGCTACTAGATTTTGCGCGCTAGTTGCGTTCGAATGGAAGTCGTTACATCAAGCCTATTTTTTTAAATGAAATTTAAGTGGCAAACATGCATGCAGTTCACATTGATGTTAAGTGTTGACTGCAGCTTCATAGACCACACAAAGGCCGAGGTCAAAATGTAGAAGCGTTACCACTCCTGAGGCCTAAGGTGTTATGCCTCTATGCCGGAAATTACAGGGCCGTACATTACCTAACCGGAACACGATAGTGCTGAACACTACCATTTAGCAGCAGTATATTAGGTAATGCAGTGGTGCCTACGCCCGCAATCTCCGTCACTGGAGCTCTACTAGCAGTATTTTTTTTATCTTTAAGAACTGAATATTTAAAAAGCTGATGCAAATATTTCACTATTTTTTTGTCATGAAGCGGCGGACAAGCATATACTTATATCAAATAATCAATATAATAAGTTATATTGATGGTAAATAATACTGTAGCTTACTGTACTGTATTAATTCATTTAAATATGAATTATGTTTGTATGTGTATATATTTATTTATTTCAATAAATAAATAAATACATACACTGCTAATAACTGCCTCGGTAGCCTAGTGGTAGCAGGCCACTACTATTACGCTGAGGTCCTGGGTTCGATTCCAGGGTAGGGGGTTATCAGAGATGATGGTGTAAAGTCCATTATCTCTGGTTCTATTGGGATTTTTCCATTTTCTAGAAATTTCCCAGTACCTTGAAGTTTGGTAATGTGCCCGGAGATGTCAACAGGCTCGCCACCTGTTACATGGGCCAAAAACGTAACCGGCGAATCGTGGGTGTTTGCATGTATGCTTGAATGCATGCATTTACCTCTGCCTACCCCTTCGGGGATTACAGGCGTGAAGTTACGTTTTTTTTAATAAATAAATATCTTATCAACATCTACATGAAACCAGAGACTTAAATGTATATGCGTTACAAGGCCGTACATTGACCACCTGACCGGAACACAATAGTGCTGAACACTTCCATTTAGCGGCAAGTGTATTAGGTAATGCGATGGTACCTACGTCCGCGAGCTCCGTCTCAGAAGGTAAAATTCCATACAAACGCTTAATTTCGTCTCTATCACACAGACATCAATCAGTGACGTGTATTTACACGTCCACCTGTGTGCGTAGCACGTAGAGAATACCAAACGTCGCCCATAAGAGGGGAGGAGATTGGGTGAGGCGGAGAAATCGGGCGGGACGTCGTAGTGTCCATTCTATACGAAGATTTATTACATATTCTCTGCTGGAGGTCTACCACCAGTATAATGTAGGTATGATAAATCTAACCCACGCAAATGAAATGCTGCGTAGTTAAACAATAAACAATATATTCGGTCTAACTAGAAGGAATGTGTTATATCAAACAAAAAGTTTGCTCCTGCGGGATACGAAACAATTAACAACTTTGCTGAACATGTATGGTACACGCCTATATTCTTTGTCCACACTCAGCAGTAAACTGTGCAACTGATTTACAACTTTATCTCGACAACTTAAAGCGCAATTTCATATCCATATTGCTAGAAAATATAAAGCATAAAATTGTGCCCCTATACAAGAAAATATAGAATGGTAACATAAAATGAGTCGTGTCATGATCGTTGGTACATTGATGTACAACGAATTGTTCGCTATATTGAAGTATTAGAATTAAACCTATTTTATTTAAATTTTTTTTTTTTTTTTATTTTTTTTTTATGTAATTGAAGTGGCAAACAAGCATACAGTTCACATTGATGTTAAGTGATGACTGCAGCCTATAGACACCCACACAAAGACCAAGGTCAAAATGCAAATGCGTTACCACTCCTGAGGCCTAAGGTGTTATGCCTCTGTGCCGGAAATTACAGGGCCGTACATTACCACCTGACCGGAACACGATAGTGCTGAACACTACCATTTAGCGGCAAGTAAATCAGGTAATGCGGTGGTGCCTACGCCCGCGAGCTCCGTCACTGGAGCTCTACCACCAGTAAAAAATTTTAATCACTACGAAAGTAATGGCTTAGTAGTTATGTCTGCCGCTAAGCTACCGAAGTCCCACTGTGGGACAGTGTTGTGGGACTTCGGTAGCTTAGCGGTAAAGCGGCTGGACTGGACTTTACTAACATGTTGTACTTACCTAATATTTTTATTTATCGCAACATGTTCGCAATATCTATTTTCTTTAATATCTAAAAGGCTAACATGCTGCTGTTCACTGCTTTCATTCGCAAAAATTTTAGAAATTACCGTCGGAGTATATGCGTTCGATGTAAGTTCAAACACTTGCCATCTATATTATCTCTAAAAGCATAGCTGGTGAATCGTGCTAGCATTTATTAGCCTCTTCGAAGCAACATAGGCGTCATGTTATTTTATAAATATTTTCACTGGTATAGGTTACAGTTTTACTTACTATCAACACAGTCTAAAGAAAAAGAACAAGTTATGTGTATGTCACATCACCCACTCTAAACAAATAAGTAGCATTATAAAAATAAACGAAATCCAAAAAATGAAATATAATTCCTAAATGTAAATTGAAGCTTCAGATAGCTATAATCCGGATACGCATCCCTAAACCACAGTATAACAATAATCCCTACACTATTGCGATACAGATCAAAGGGGTTATTGTCCATTGGAACGACTCCCGTGGTGCATATTACCTACCTACTTATATATTCTTAGTAGGGATGGCACTTCAACATGCTTCGTTAATTTACTTTATTTCAAAAAATTAAAAAAACCGGTCAATTGCGTGTCGGATCACGCGTAGTGTAGGGTTCCGTAGTTACAGAGTAAGAGATAAGTAATAAAAAAAATTCTAAGGAGTTATTTGAAATTTTCGAAACAAAAAAAATATAAAAGACAAAAATACATAAAAAAACGCACGTTTTTTTTTATTTAGGGTACCTCCCTTACATGTAGTAAGGGAGGTTCCGCGCGTACTTTCCCATTGGTATACGGAAATAAACAAGGGTCATCAACCTCACAACTTACCTACAACCTACTCCGAGGGTGGCACTGAGAAACTTTCAGGGATGAAGGATAATACATAATTTACTTCATTCACTGGTGTCGGGACGTGATGACCCACCGCCCACTAGCGGAAGAATTTTCTTCTACTAGTGCAGTCAGTCAACCGAACAGCGGCCGTCCAACCAATCATAATCACCATAGAATATCAACTACAGACTAATCAATACTATAAGAAATAGATGAATGGAGGGAAAGAACATTAAGCATACGAGGAAAATAATATAAATAAATAAAAATCAATTGCTGTTGGTTAGTCTCGCTAAAACGCGACCGATTTGGTTAATTTTGGTTTTAAATGATTTTTGTAAGTCCAGGGAAGGTTTAAAAGGTAAGAAAATATGAAGAAATTGAAGGGGAATAGTAAAAAACACAATTTTATTTTCCCATACAAATAGTCCGTATCTATCAAACCTTTGACACATTATTTCATTCTGAGGTAATAACAAGTTTGTCGGATCAGCTAGTAAGAAATAGATGAATGGAGGGAAAGAGCGTTAGGCATACGAGGAAAATAAAATTTTAAAACCAAAATCTTCTTTTTCCATACAAATAGTTCGTACTTATCAAATCTTTGACACATTATTTAATTCTATGGCGGTAAGAAGTTCGCCGGATCAGCTTGTGTACAATAAAAAAGACTTCAAAAGACATCTCTCGCAACATGAGAACCCATAAATAAAAAATGAACAAAGAAAACGAAACTGGGACAATTTTTTTCGCTCGGTCGAGAAAAACTGGAACGTGGTTTCTAATTGGATTTGTAACGTAAAACTGTTAAACGTTCGAGGATTACCGCCACGTCGACACCTTGTGGTTTGTAAATTGGATATGCCTTTAATGACAATTATCGCGCGATTAGGGAAATCCGCTTTTTTATTCTGTGGTAATAGATTTTTAATAGGACTGATCACTTAGTTTTTAATAGGACTGGTAGTTAATGCTTTTGACTTTTTCTCATGACCGATACAAATGAAGTGTCATTAGTGATATAACCATTTACTGGTGGTAGAGTTCGTGGGCGTAGGCAGCACCGCATTACCTAATGTATCTGCCGCTAAATGGCAGTGTTCAGCACTATCGTGTTCCGGTTGGATGGTAATGCCTAATAGAAATTTCGCTACAGAATGACTAACTCACTCTTTTATTAAACAATACTAGGTGTGCCCGCGACTTCGTCCTCGTGAGAAAAAATATGATTGTTCAATATCTACCCGGACGAAGTCGTGGGCGCAGCTAGTTTAAAAGTAGCCTAAGTTACTCCTTATTACATCAGCTATCTGCCAGTGAAAGTCCCAAAATCCAATCAAAATCAAAATTTTGAGGGGACTTCCAATTTTATTTATTTGTATAGATTATGATACGAAACGATTATCTTAGAACATTTGAACAACTCATGAGACCTATAGTTATAATCTTAGAACTAGACTTGACAACCCTACCAAAGTCTACAAAGGAGCACTTAAAACGGGACCTCCTTAGATCGAGACCACTCGACTATTCACATTATCTCGGGAGGAGGTAACGTATGGGAAATAGCTGTAGACTTCGTATTATGCACACTTCGGTCTGGTTCTAATGGTATGAGCTAGATTTAAAATGCGGTATTACTTCTATCTAATCTATATGTATAAAACTTTTTCTGTTAGTGAGTGATAGACATCGCACAGCCGAAACTTCTGACCATAAAATGCTACTGGTGGTAGAGTTCCAGTGTCGGAGCTTGGCGTAAACACTACGGGATAACTTAATCTATCTTACCACCAATTGGTGGTGTTCAGTACTATCGTGTTCCGGTTAGATGGTAATGTATGGCCCCGTAATAACTATCACAGAAACATAACAACTTAGGTCTTAGGGGTGCAAATCTGCATTTTGACCTCCGGTTTTTGTGTAGATGTCTATAGGCTGCAGTCATCACTTAACATCCATGTGAACTGCATACTTGTTTGCCACCTTCGTGACATGATGATGATACATTATTTGATCAAGTAAATTACAGTGTGATAAACTGCTTGCATATTATATTTCAAGTACTAGCGGCCCGCCCCGGCTTCGCCCGCGCTGCTCCGCTCCTATTAGTCATAGCGTGATGATACATAGCCTTTCTCGATAAATGGGCTATCTAACACTGAAAAAACTTTTCAAATCGGACTAGTAGTTCCTGAGATTAGCGCGTTCAAACAAACAAACAAACAAACTTTTCAGCTTTATAATATATGTATAGATTAAAGAAATACAGAGCGGCCACTGAAATGGAAATAATACAAATGTAAACAGCAGAAACCATGTGAGACGTTTTGGCATACACGATTGCTTCGATGCTCAGCCGTTTCCATCCGATCAACTTCATTTAAAAAAATCCCAACCTGCCTCCTTTTATATGGATATCTATTATCTACATTTTATGATGTGCCATAAAAATGATAAATAGTAACATATTCGAACACACAAAAAACAGATTTAGGTATCGAATAGAGAATCTCATAAATTGGTAAGTAAAATACAGTCTTTTTCATCTGCTTTTGTATTTACTATATACTACTCTTTCGTGTTTTGTCTTGTGGTACTATTGAAGAAGTTTTGGTCATCCATAATCATTGTAAATTAGATGTTTTCTTCATACAAAGGATTCGATATTTCTTCGAAAGTACGTGCTGAACAATAATAGTTTACTGTGAGACTAAAATCAGATAATTTCTTACAACGTCTAAACTGCCGCGCATATATCGTTTTGAAAACGGATCGGTATAATCTCGTCATTTCACCTCAAAGAACCGAAAGCACCTGCGTCTGCTACAATAGTATCGATTTATTTAGGCTGAGAGCTTTTTGTTCTAAACCAGAGTTTTTACTGGTGGTAGAGCTCCAAAGACAGAGCTCGCGGGCGTAGTCACCACCGCATAACCTAATATACTTGCCGCTAAATGTTAGTATTCAGCATTATCGTGTTCCGGTCAGGTGCTAATGTACGGCCCTGTAATTTCCGACACAGAGTCATAACACCTTAGAACTCAGGAGTGGTAACGCATCTACATTTTGGTCTATAGGCTGCAATCATCACGTAACATCAATGTGAACTGCATGCTTGTTTGCTACTTCCATTACATAAAAAAAACCGGAGCCGTCTCGAGACGAGCCACCTACATAATAATATGCTCGTTCAAAGTTAAGCTGCTACAACACTTACTGCACTTGAAAAATAATACTTTATTAAATTCAATTGATTGATTTATTCTTTTCATATCCATCATCCCATTGTGAAGTACAGAACAAAGATGAGCACCTTATTGTAATTAAATATACCTTCATCACTCATAGCTGCCAATTTTATATGTTGGATGAGAACAGAATATCAGGTATACATTTATATACTTCTAAAATTAGCTAACCCGGCAACCTTCGTGTTAAATAACGTGTCAAAGATTTACCGCGAACTATTTGTATGGGAAAATGAAATTGCTGTTTTTACTAATTTTCTTACAATTTATCAATTTTTCTAACCTTCCTTGAACTTCTACGAATATTTCAAAACTAACAAAAGCGTAATCCAGTAAGTCTAGCCGTTCTAGAGTTTAAGTGAGTCTAACAAACGTGTTTTAATTTTTATTTATAGATATAAGAAAGCTTATATTTTCGGTATGATCTTGAATATTCACTTGATTTCTAATATCTACCGCAGCAACTTTGTTTTGTATGGTTTAATAATTTGGGGAAATTATACGATATGAAAAATTAAGCAGCCATACAATTATACAAAATACTACAGCATTACGTCATACATTGGAAGTGCTGTTGGAATAAAAATATTTGGACAGTACAACATAATAATTCAATGCAATTGAAGTATTACAAAAAAATAATGTCACAGTCTAAAGAACGTACAGTACTCAACAAATAAAAGTTACAAATCGAGCCTGTGAAAGAGACGATCGGCTCGTTTCGACTTCGTAGAGCGTATCGACGACACAGCGACGGCGCTGTGTCGTCGTATGGTTCTATAGTCGATGGTATAGCGTTATATCTGTTGCACACTGCCTACGTAAGCGCTGACAGTCCGGTATTGGTCAATACTTGATCAAAATGATCGACAAAAATCACAGACCAATCAGCCTTCCTATGACAAAAGTCAAATAGGTACGATGCGAAAGAGATAACGCTCTGCAGACCCGAAATAAGCCGAAGTCTTCTTCGTAGGCTCGATGTGCAATATTTATTATTGAGTAGTACTGTACATATCTATTTGAAGTATGTAGGTATTGTCAAATATTTGTTTATAATATGTCATAAACATTTGAATGTTGATGCATTGCGTACGCCTTGAACGCCATCACTGGAGCTCTACAACTAGAAAAAAATAATTACAAAACGATTTTTTTTTTAACTTCAAAAAACACACTATTTCATTTTAATTTAAAAAATAGCTAAAGTGTACAATTTATGGGATGTTTATGAGTAAGTAAATGTACCTACGAGCATACAATATCGCCTGACCGGTACACGATAGCACTGAATACTACCGTTTAGTGTCAAATAGATCAGGCAGTGGTACCTAAGCCCGTTTGCTCCGTCACTAGCACTAGTCACCACCAGAAAAATGTTGTTTTATTTATGAAAAGACTCATGTTTTTTCTTTCAAATATGTTGTAAAAATTTTTTTTTTTTTATGTGATGGCAACCAAGCATGCAGTTCATATTGATGTTAAGTGATGACTGCAGTCTATAGACACCCTCACAAAGACCTAGGTCAAAATGCAGATACATTACCACTCCTGAGGCCTAAGGTGTTATATAATAATAATATATAATAATATAATCTTTATTTGGAATCAATAACAGAAAGGCGATACATTAACAAGGGAAACGATGATACCTGCAGTAGTATAAACCGTGTCGCAGATACCAACGCCCACCTCCAAACATATTTCCAAAATCATAAGTAACATATTTACTTTTTTTTTTTAAATGCCTATAAATCACAAAAAAGAAAAGATTGTAAGCAGATTAGCTGACTAAATAAGTAGCAAATGTAACACATATTAAATGTTTCGTGTGTGTGTGTGTGTGTGAGTGTGTGTGTGTGTATGTGTTTTGTGGTATGAAACTATAGCTTGGATTAATTTGAATTTGCGGTATAGTTATTTAGTTTTGTGATTGGTTGATTGTATGGTAATGACATTATTTAGGTGCTTTCAGTAAATTTTCTGTCTCATCATATGACAACGACTGTAACCATTTGTTTGTTATATTTTTCATTTTTGATGATGTGAGGGGATAGACATTTAATTGTTTGTTTATTTTATTATATAAAAAGTTGCCAATAACGTAAAAATGACGACCAGCGGTGCTGGTGCGATGTTTAGCATTAAGACAGACTTTATCGTGTCTTCGTTTAGTTGATTGAAATTTTGGATTAAAGCTGATACTGGCATTATTTTTGAGAACTGTGTGTAGAATGAAGAGTTGTCGCACAGTTAAGACTTGACAATCAGAAAATAACTGTTCAATGGGGTAACGTCGAGATTTATTTAATATTACCTTGAGGATAGCTCGCTGGGCCACTTCCAGTTTATGCATATAATTCCGTACAGATCCACCCCAGGATACTATGCAGTAGGACATAATAGATTGAACAAGAGCGTAATATACCATTTTCAGGCAGTCAAAATCTAGGCATGATTTTAAGTTTTTGAAAACAAAGATTAACTTTCTCACTCGCGATACTAAATTTTCTATATGTAATTTCCAGGATAGTGATTTATCTATGTAAACACCAAGATATTTTATAGATGTAGTTTTTTCAATGTATGTACAGTGACAACTATCCGGAGCCACATTACTAAAACAAACATGTGCTTGAACAGAGAATGTATCTTTAGGCTCAGAAAAATGGTTTAAGGCAAAGGGTATCATTTTGGACTTGGCAAGGTTGAGAGATAAGAGATTTCTAGAAAGACAGTACATCACACGCGTGAGGGCATTCTCCGCAGACGCTTTTGTGTCCAACCAAGATTTCCCGTGTACGAGAAGAACAGTGTCATCGGCATAAGAGATGATTTTGCAGTTTGGAATTTGTAGCAAGCATAGCTCATTTATGTAAATAAGGCAGAGTGTAGGTCCAAGCACACTGCCTTGTGGCACGCCATAGTTAACGGGAGCAAGCTGACTTTTGATGCCGTCTATCTTCACATATTGGTAACGATCCGTTAGATAACTACGGAAAATGTCATGTGCAGCACCTCGGATACCAACGTTCTCCAGTTTTCTCAACAAGATTGGAACAGACACAGTGTCAAACGCTTTGGATAAATCAAGAAAGATACCAACGGTTTTAAGTTTTTTGTCCAGGTTTTCGACAATGGTGCTAGTTACTGATAAAACGGCATCTTCCGTTGATTTACCGGTTCTGAAGCCAAATTGATTTGGGCTTAATACATTGTTTTCATTTAAAAAGTTTATTAGTCTCCGATTTATTAATTTTTCGAAAATTTTGGAAAAAGCTGTCAATACTGAGATTGGTCTATAATTAGTGACACTGTGTCTGTCACCACTCTTATAAATAGGATGGACTATAGCAACTTTAAATGCTCTCGGAAAAACGCCGGTTGAAATGGCCAAATCAAATATGTGTCTTAGTAATGGGATTAAAATTTGTCTAGTGGATTTTATTAGATACGTTGAAATACCATCGTTACCAATTGCACAATTATCTTTTAAAGATAGTATAACATTCTCTATTTCAGAGTCATCTACATTGAATAAGACCATAGAATGGAGTGGAATCTCAGTCGCAGTTGATTTATTGTGCAAGGTGTTCGGGAGCAATTTTATTTTATTTGCTAGTTCCTTACCAACATTAGCAAAATACGCATTAACTTGGTTAATTGAGCCCAGTGAGTCCTTACGTGATTTTAATAGTTGTGACGAAGTAGAAGTTACCTTGCAAAGATTGGCAACATTTTTTATAACTTTCCAAGTTGCTTTTGGATTTCTTTTTGCTTTTATTAATTGTAGTCTTTCGTACTCCCTTTTACATTTTTTTAATAGATAATTACAGTGGTTACGATATCGGAGGTAAATCATTTTATGACTGTCAATGTCAGGGTTTTTCTTATATGTACGAAAAAGTTTGTCCCTGTGTCGAATACATCTCAAGAGGCCTGGTGTGATCCAGGGTTTAACGATACGTTTTCGACTAGGGACCACTGAATTTATAGTGTTTTTAACAACAATATTATTAATAGTATCGATTAATGTGTTAGCAGCCGAGTCTGCATCAATACAATTAAACACAGGAGAAAAATCAACATTATTGAGTTCATTTACAACAGATGTCACATCAGTGCGGCTCAGTGTTTGAGGGGCTTGAACGTTAGCTTTAAGTTTAGTGTTACAGACCAAGAATGTGGGCGCGTGGTCAGTGATATAGGTATCAAGAATCAAAACTGAGGCCTGGTTTTTTGAGCGAAGTATAACATGGTCTAGACAATTTTGTTTTCTTGTTGGGTAATAGTGGGCAGGAAGCATACCATGATATGCAAGTAAATTAAGATATTCGTCACAAATAGGATCGTTATTAATCAGTTTCAGGTTGATGTTAATATCGCACATCAATATTAGTGTTTTGAAAGACTTAACGCTGTTTAAAGTATGTTCAAGACTATTGAGAAAAGGATTTAAATTTTTGTATGAGGGAGAGCGATATATGGCAATAATTGCAATTTCATTTGAGAGCATGATTAAAATAGTATTGGCATCACAAAAGGTAGGTAATTTCACATCATAATCTAGGATACTTTTGACGAATACCACAACTCCCTCATTTTGGTTATTAAATGAAGTTTTAAAAGCTTCAAAACCAGGAAGTGAGGGAACAGTGGGCGATTTACTGAGCCAACACTCTGAAAGGATAATAACATCAGGTGTACAGCTCATTCTTCTAAGTAGGATAAGCAGTTGATTAAAATTACGATTTATGCCTGCCTATATTTATGTTATGCCTCTGTGCCGTAAATTTCATACGTTGACGTTGTGCGTAATGGTTTCATAACATTTATGTTCACCGGTATAATACTAATATTTACTCAATACCTCTAAAATGAAATTAATGGGATAATAATAATAATAAATAATAAGGGGGCAGAGCAGCCTTGGCGAGCTGCTCTACCATCATCTCGAGTTCCTCCGAGAGAACTGGGCTCCGCCTCGTCCGCCACACAGAGATACGGCCGGACAGAGCATCAGGTCTCTCACCTCTGGCTTGCCTTCATTGGCCGGTCAGAGTGGGGCGCTAGAGGTATGGCATTTACAGAAATTTAGATAATAGGCTGTTGTCTAAATTTCTGCAAGAGCCATACACTCGGGGGGTGGAAGTGTCTAAAGGCATAATAGCGGGGAAGCCCGCTCCGAGCTCGAGATTATTCGCACGTGATGGTGAAACCGGGGCCACACCTCTCGACACCCCCAGCCTCTCTCAACAGTGTTGCCTCCCGTTGACCATCGGGTTGGCTGTTTGGGGGGCCCACCAAGGAGAGGCGAGTTACCACCTGCCTAAAGTGGGATTTAATAATGTGAGATGTTGAATATAGGCAGGTGCCGGATCTCACTCCATAGGACCAGCCAGCTAGTCCCTCCAGTTCACCCACATAGCCCAAAGTTTGGCAAGTCATTTTTCATTACATTAGTCCCATGTATTCTGCGGGGTCTGTCTGTGTCTGTATTAACTGTTGATGCAGTCAGAGAGAGGTCGCGCCGAATATTACCCATTACAAAGTAGATCAAAATTCTCGAAAGGGCGTCTCGGGGGGTTTCTACGTGTTGGACCCCCCATGTCCCCGCGCAATCCTGACAAAGGTCCGGGGTTCTAAATGGACCCCGTGCTGACGAGAGACATAAATAATAATAATATACGCTTCCAGTCACAGCACCACAGTAGGTATAAAACCTGTGTCGTGGGTGCCGTTGTACACATACAACATACGCAAACACCCAGACCCGAAACAAATATCTGTAGACCATACAATTATTTGTCCCGGTGCGGGGTTCGAACCCCCTTCGAATCAAACGGTCGTCTATAATATACTAACATACTAACACGTGAACTATTTAATTACCGCAACCGACTGTAACGTGACCATTTGAAATACTCAGCTCCGAATTTCAATTATCTTTTGTTTCATCCTCACGGTTAGTGATAGGTTAGCCGTCTTGAGAACTCATGAATAGACATTGAACAACAATACCTAGTTATATGACAGTGAGAATGTTCAAGTACAGCTTAATTGCACAATTATGAAAATGATGACAAATTAATACACAAAGGTGACCCCTACCACAATGTTGTAACCTATGATTTTTGTTAAAGTTAACAATTTTATTGGATACTGAGGCAGGTATGTTTTAATTATGTGTTTACTGGTGGTAGAGCTCCAGTGACGGAGCTCGCGGGCGTAGGCACCACCGCATTACGTAATATACTTGCCGCTAAATGGTAGTGTTCAACACTATCATGTTCCGGTCAGGTGGTAATGTACGGCCCTGTAGTTTCCGGCACAGAGGCATAAGACCTTAGGCCTCAGGAGTGGTAACGCATCTGCATTTTGACCTTGGTCTTTGTGTGGGTGTCTATAGGCTGCAGTCATCACTTAACATCAATGTGAACTGCATGCTTGTTTACCACTTCCATTACATAAAAAAAAAAAAAAATTATAAACTGTAATTTACAAAAGGGTTAGCTATGACTACAATACAGAAAAAAAATACAAAAAGGTAATGTTTGTAATCGTAGGACTAGAAAGATCATCACAGGATGTCAGTTTTCCGATATGTTTTAAATTCCTTAGAATATGAAAAATACATAACAAATATTTTTTTTCTTTTTTTTCTAATAATTGTCATGACTTGGCTTATCACCCGTTTTCGGTTTATCGTTGATTTCTGGGACACCCTGTACATATTAACATAATTATGCACTAAGTTACCAATTTTCATAGAAATCAGTACTTGCTAGCCCATACTATATGCTACGCTATGTAAAATACGGCTGGCGTAATTGAGAATACTATAGACGCACAGACTACTTTATTAACCGACTTCGAAAAAAGGAGGAGGTTTTCAATTCGTCCGAAACTTTTTTTTAAGATAAAAACAAACGTCGTTTTACTCAAATAAATTGATAAAAACATGTACAAGCGTGACTTCAATGGTTACCTTTCTAAAATAATTAAAATAAACTTCATGTAAAGTCACAAACTAAATGAAAACTCAGTCACGAACAAAACAATGATAAATACAACCGTTAAGTGTTACAACGGTTATAAAAAACTTTGTAACCGACTACAGAATGATTTAAATAAAGTTCCTTGCACGCCACTGCATTTTACACGACTAATTATCTCGAGTAACCATAATTAACCAACGTTTAAAATTGCGTTACCTTATCGCCTTTGACCCGTGAACCAAATTAGCATAATAACACAAACGCATATTTATTTAATAGCACCGCCGTGTGAGGTTACTTTGCATATTATGGTTAAATGATCAAAGCACGTCGTGTTATCCAAGTAAATAACTACACCTATATGTAAATAAATAACGTATCCTCACGCCCATTTGGTTACGAGATAAGCAGCAAGTGTTGGGTGCAAAATGTATTTTGTATTTGTAACTTTGTATGTACGTTAATTCAGAATCAGAATCAGAAACTCATTTATTCATTCAGGGTGACGGGCACCTCTTATGACATGTCAAAAACAAACAAGTGAATAACAATTGATATACATGTCAAACAAGATAAAAAATATATGTATAGTCAAGAATATCACATAAGATAAAACTAAATATAATATACATAATGTAAATAAGTATATCAGTAGTATGTCTCATTTCCCCTTTTATGATTTTTAGAATGCCTCATGTGAACATAACGAGCTTGTTCCAAGACAGGTCAGCAAGCCAGAACAGTTTAGTAGAGAGCTAGCTTCCTATCCTAGCTTGAAAAACTAGCCTCGTGTTGCCCGGGCATTAGTGAGCGATGGGTCGCCTTCAACTGCTGTTACATCACACTAATAATAAACCAAACCAACAGGGGATAGATTTATAAGACAAAATACCTTTAAACAATTTACCAAACAAATCTAACAGTCCGCCGGGTATCGGTTTCACGTTAATCCCGATCGATCCAAAAACGTGACAACGGATTGCTTTGAAGTCTTCATTGTTTTCAACAGTAAAACAACAACTGAAATATTTACACGTGTGAACAACAACTGAAATATTTACAGCCGACATATCTCGTGGTCTGTTGGTTGATATGAAAATATTTAAGATTTTTATTTTTATGTAATGGAAGTGGCAAACAAGCATGCAGTTTACATTGATGTTAAATGATGACTGCAGTCTATAGACACTCACACAAAGACCAAGGTAAAAATGCAGATGCGTTACCACTCCTAAGGTCTAAGGTGTTATGCCTCTGTGCCGGAAACTACAGGGCCGTACATTACCACCTGGGCGGAACACGATAGTGCTGAACACTATCATTTAACGGCAAGTATATTAGGTAATGTGGTGGTGCCTACGCCCGTCAGCTCCGTCACTGGAGCTCTACCAAGCTAATGGACTGATTTAAAGATAAATCAGTCGGGTGTCGGGTCGTAACAGTCAGTCGTGTCAGGGGTCTCCTGTAAGGTACGATTCCAAATTCGACAGCTTGCAGTAATGCTGCCACTACTGGTCTCTATATATTATCTACGAGTTTATATGAAATTACATTCCGAGCTACGCGACACGTCGCGGCAGCAATGCAATAGAAAATAGAGAAATATGGTGCTGCACTGCACTGCGTGCTGCCGAGTTCGGAATCGTGCCTTTAGGCAGTTGTGTTCGCTTTATTTAGGCTGAGAGCGCCTTCTGCGCTCGCCGATTGCTATACATATTTTTTGTTTTATTTTTAAAGAAAAATGGAAAGAAAAATTTGACTTTTGGCGAGGCTCGAACTCGCGACCTACTGGGAATCTAGTCCAGCCGCTCTTCCAATTGAGCTACTGAAGCCCTGCCCGATTTGTCAAATCTTTCCTTCACATCTATTGCATTGCTTTATGGTAGCAGTAGCGCCATCTATTACCAACTATGCTAGTTAGGCAACCGATATAATAGACTTTTCAGTTTATTGAATATCGTAAAGAAGTCGCTTTTACCCTTAATCATCATCATCATCATCATTTCAGCCAAAAGACGTCCACTGCTGGACAAAGCCCTCCCCCAAAGAATGCCACAACGAACGGTCCTGGGCCGCCCTCATCCAACGATTGCCCGCGACCTTCACCAGGTCGTCGGTCCACCTCGTGGGGGGCCTGCCTACGCTTCGTCTTCCGGTACGCGGTCGCCACTCTAGAACTCTTCTGCCCCAACGGCCGTCAGTTCTGCGAGCTATGTGCCCTGCCCACTGCCACTTGAGTTTCGCTATTCGATGGGCTATGTCGGTTACTTTGGTCCTCATGCGGATCTCCTCATTTCTGATTCGATCTCGCAGAGTAACTCCGAGCATAGCCCTCTCCATCGCTCTCTGAGTGACCTTGAGCCTTCTTATGAGGCCCATAGTGAGCGACCACCTTTCTGTTCCGTATGTCATCACTGGCAACACACACTGGTCAAAGACCTTCTTCTTCAGACACTGCGGTAAATTGGACGAGAAGATATAACGCAGCTTCCCGAACGCTGCCCATCCGAGTTGGATTCGGCGATTGACCTCTTTCTCGAAGTTGGACCTACCTAACTGGACCGTTTGTCCCAGGTATACGTAATCGTCAACAACTTCGAGTGTAGTACCCTCGACCATAACAGGATTGGGTGTAACAAGGACATTCGACATAATTTTCGTCTTGTCCATGTTCATTTTAAGGCCCACTCGTTGGGAGGCCCTTCTGAGGCCATTGAGCATTGTGCCAAGGTCTTCCAGGGTCTCAGCCATGACTACGATATCATCCGCAAATCGGAGGTGGGAGATGTACTCGCCGTTAATGTTGATGCCGAGTCCGTTCCAGTCCAGAAGCTTGAAGACATCTTCCAATGCAGCGGTGAACAGTTTCGGAGATATGACATCTCCCTGTCTCACACCTCGCTGCAGTTGGATAGGTTTCGAGTTCTGGTCCTGAAGGCGAACCGACATAGTGGCGTTTTCGTACAAGCTCCTTAGCACCTCGATGTATCGGTAGTCGACTTGGCACCTCTGGAGTGACTGTAGCACAGCCCAAATCTCGACCGAATCGAAGGCTTTCTCATAGTCCACAAACGCTAGACAGAGGGGCTGGTTATACTCTTCTGTCTTCTGTATAACCTGCCGCAGCGTGTGTATGTGGTCTATGGTGCTAAAACCTTTACGGAACCCGGCTTGTTCGGGAGGCTGGAAGTCGTCGAGTCTGCGAGATAGACGGTTCGTAACCACTCTCGAAAACAGCTTATAGACGTGACTTAGAAGGGCGATGGGCCTATAATTTTTAAGAAGGGTATTGTCGCCTTTCTTAAAGAACAGTACCACCACACTTCTGTGCCACGCCTGTGGCGTTTTTCCCTCGGATATGACGGAATTGAACATCAACTGAAGAGCTTCTAATACTGGCCTTCCGCCCGCTTTCAGGAGTTCAGCAGTGATTCCGTCATCACCCGGCGCCCTGTTGTTTTTGAGCTGTTTGAGAGCCGTGCTAATCTCGTCTAGACTGACGTCCGGGATATCTTCGGTGTAGTGTCGGGTCAGTCCGGCTCTAGGATCTGCTGCCGGACTGTTAACAGGTGGTCGTGCTGTCGTGTATAACTGTCCGTAAAACCGTTCGATCTCTTCTGCAAGCTCCGGTTTCGACGATACGATTCTGTTGTCCTCTGTCTTCAGCTTAGTGAGACGGCTTTGCCCTAAGGACAGATCTTTGGCGAACACTTTAGAGCCCTTGTGCCGCTCTATGGCTGCTTTAATACTATCAGTATTAAAGTGCCGAAGGTCGCAAGTCAATGACTTCGAGATCTGTCTGTTGAGCCGCCTGTACACTAAAGCATCTTCAGAGGACTTCAGAACCATACCGCGCCTCTCCTCCATGAGCTTGAGAGTTGAGCTGGAGATCTTTTTGGTTTTATTCGTAGGGCGGGTCTTGAAAAACTTAGAGCCCGCCGTACGGACAGTTTCCACTAACCTGTTATTGTAATCGTCCACATCTACGAACTCTCTCAGGCATTCGAAGCGATTTTGTAGCTCGAGTTGAAAGCTCTCGGGGTTTTGGATTTGGGCAGGTGCTGGGCGGAGCGTAGACTTCATTAGTCGGGATCTTTCGATCTTGACCTTTATATTCAGTGTGCCTCTTACCAATCGGTGATCACTCCCGGTTTTTACCGAATTGATCACAGAGACATCACTGAATATATGCCGCCTCGTGGACATAATGAAGTCTATCTCATTTTTAGTCGCACCATCAGGACTGATCCAGGTCCACTTCCGGCACGCCCGCTTCTTGAAGAAAGAGTTCATCATGAAGAGGCTCTCTTTCTCCATGAAGTCAGCCAGAGTCTGGCCCCTGGTGTTTCGTCGCCCATATCCAAATCGTCCCACTTTCAGCTCATGATCACCTCGAACGCCCAATTTTGCGTTGAAATCCCCCATGACAACGTTGTAGTGGGTCTTCGAACTATGTATGGCTCTGGAAATGTCCTCATACATAGTTTCTACCTCATCATCGGAGTGTGCGGAGGTTGGGGCGTAGACCTGTATGACCTTCAGCGAATACCTAAATAATTGTTTTATATTATTTCGCATTAACACATGCTTGTGAAATATATTTTATTTTTAAAGAAAAATGGAAAGAAAAATTTGACTTCAGGCGAGGCTCGAACTCGCGACCTACTGGGAATCTAGTCCAGCCGCTCTTCCAATTGAGCTACTGAAGTCCTGCCCGATTTGTCAAATCTTTTCTTCACATTTATTGCCTTGCTTTATGGTAGCAGTAGCGCCATCTATTGCCAACTATGCTAGTTAGGCAACCGATATAATAGACTTTTCAGTTTATTGAATATCGTAAAGAAGTCGCTTTTACCCTTAATAATTGTTTTATATTATTTCGCATTAACACATGCTTGTGAAATATATTTTATTTTTAAAGAAAAATGGAAAGAAAAATTTGACTTCAGGCGAGGCTCGAACTCGCGGCCTACTGGGAATCTAGTCCAGCCGCTCTTCCAATTGAGCTACTGAAGCCCTGCCCGATTTCTTTAAAAATAAAATATATTTCACAAGCATGTGTTAATGCGAAATAATATAAAACAATCATATTTTTTGTGTTACGAAGGTGGCAAATAAGCATGCAGTTTACTTGTATGTTAAGTTATGACTGCAGCCTATAGACATCTACACAAAAATCAGAGGTCAAAATGTAGATGCATTGTCATCCCTGAGACCTTAGTTGTTATGTCAGCCCCGGATCTAGGACGGGGGCAAGCCGGGGCCTATGCCCCGGCCGGCAAGTTCAGAAAGGGGCCAAATTCATAATTTACAAACGAATAGACAACTCATAATTTACCTAACTTAAACCACAGAATAAATGTGTATAAAATATATATCCTACGCGTTCATGTCTATACATCTGTAAATAAATTAGTATAACAAGAAAAGAACAGCAATTGATGCATTATTTCCGGAAGGCCTATGTCTTAGTGGACATCTGATAGCTGAAATTATAAAGAAAGTAAGAAGGTAAAAATAAATAAATGTAGGCGGGAAAGGCATATTTCAGTTTTGCCCCGCCTAAAAATAAATTTAAGATCTGGGGCTGTTATGTCTCTGTGATGTATAGTAATATCTGTAAAACGCCATATTATACGCATTTTCGATAAGGGATAGTATCTACTGTGACTTGTTGGTAAATTGGTTTCCCAATATTGATGAAACAACGTCCATTAGCCTTCAATAGACCCGTGTCAAGAACACGTGCCAATACCTTCGTAATAAGAAAAACTCGTTCTATGAGAAAATGTGCGTCATTCACGTCATCAGTTCTAATGATACTCGTAGTAGTATATTTCTTAGTACTATTATAAATGTGAAAGTTTGGATGTTTGTTTTTTTGTTTGTTGCTCAATCACGCTAAAGCTGCTGGCCGGATTTGGTACACAGGTGGAGTATAAATGGCTTTAACACATGGATACTTTTTATTTAGGTAAATAATAAAGGTCAAATTTCACAAGTGAGAAACCAGGACGAACCGCTATTATATATAGAAGTTTTGCTAGTTATAGAGCTCCAGTGACGGAACACCGCTACATTACCCAAACTATTTGCCACCAAATGGTAGTTCAGCACTATGGTGTTCCGGTCAAGTGGTAACATACAGCTGTGTAATTTGCGACACAGAGCAGGCACTCTATCTATATGGCCAACGGTATCACCAACAATACAAACTGTATGCTTTGTTTGCCACTTCATACCACTTCATGACAAGAAAAAAAAGTATTGGTACTAGGCTAGGAAATATGCTGTCGTGAGAGGAATGTCAATGGCATCGCCTCCTATAATCCTGTATAAAAAAAAATAACATTTCTACAAATTTTAGATGTAAACATAAATGTATAAACCCTGTTTTCAGGGAAATATGGCCGCGAGGTTGTGTCAACAATGAAATACGAACGGGATTTTCCACTTATCCCTTCAGTCTCGAACCCAAATATTCGTAAACATAAAATAAATTACATTATTTTTCTATTTCTACTATAAGCTATGTCTTGTTAGAGTAGAATGGATGTTAATCAAATGAGAAATATATAAACAGAATAATATACACCCTTAACACTGCAGACAGAGTCTAACGAAATTATGTTTACTCGTTTATTTGAAGAAGACTTGTCAGTTAAAGATCCTAATAAAATAACATTAATGTATTCCACTCCAATTTAATATATCCAACATGAAATAATTGGTTTCGAACAATTTACTTTTTTTTATAAATACCTCCTTAGAGTGTTATATAAAGTTCAAATATTGCCATATAATTATTTTTACCAAAACCATAATAATTTACATGTTTATAACAGAAGTTGTACGTAACTGCCGCAAATATATTTCGAATGAAAAAGGAAATAACAACTTTGAAAGAAGTAAGATAAGTGGAAAAAAAATCAGTTCTTTGCACATCTTTTATGTCAACAAGAAAAAAAACGAACTAAACAAGATAAATATATTTTCCTCTGAGTGTTATCTTTGCTGAAGGGTGGATTTATAGATGAGTTTTTGCCATTTCTTCCTGCAAATTCTACTTTATATTAACAGTTGCTCCTTGTGCGCCAGTTGCGCCTACCTTCATAGAACTTTTTAATATTGTTTATGTCGCTTGCACGGCAGTCTAAGTAAACGTTACTAAAAAGGTCGGTAAGAGCCTGTCACTAAATATTGTGATAGAACCAAAAAAAATACCAGACATAAAAAGCATCAATGACCAAACACAAAAGAGAATTCCAAACGGTCTATTCCAAATTATAAATCCTACGATGAAACTTTGAAAGAACGGTCGCATGAACGAAGGCGGTAAAGTACTTCATTACATCGAATGATATAATGAAGTACTACGACATCGTAAGTCCATATCAAACTCCCTTGGCTCTAACGCCAAAGCGCTAATATACTTAAAAGCTCCTTACATCGCTACAGAGTGGACTTCACACAGGATTATGCTTTTAGCGAGATCTCTATATGCAGCCATCGCAAGTGGCTTTTACCAAATCAGCATTTATCAGCATGTATTTACTGCATCCATTAGCCTAACTATGTTTCAGTCCTGTATGCTTGTATTGTGAGCTTGCGATCTGTCCTGGGTTTGTGCGATCATTACATATACCTATGTTGTGTGTTGCGTTTCTATCAAAATTAAACCGATGATGTTTGTGTCGGGCCATGCGCAATTTAGAGGTCCGCGTCTGCAAGTACTACTACTAAGTGTAGTATGCGCAAGTACAATAAGTACATTTAATAAGTTTAGCAACATTTACTGATAGACATGTTAAAGACAAAGTCAAAATGTTTATTTATCATTGGGATTTCAACCATCACCTATCCCTACTATCCCTACTAATATTATTAATGCAAAAGTAACTCTGTCTGTCTGTCTGTAATTTTTTCACGTCCAAACGACTGAACCAATTATAATGAAATTTGGTACAGAGATAGAGCTGATACACAACAGTGCATAGAAGTTGGTGATTGAGTACGTAAGTTTTATATTCGTAGTGTTACGGACAACGAGCCCGTGGATGGCAAACGTCACATGTAGCTATGTATATAGTTAGATTTAGATATAAGCTATGTTTGCTACATTTGATTCTGTCTTAGTTTGTATGCGTATCCTGTATTTGTCTGTCTTTTTCCCTGTATTGTATAGATTTGATGTGTAAAACCCTAGCGTAAGAATATGTGAGTGAAATAGAATAAGGAATGAATAAATATAACTAGCGTATGTTAGAATAAGTTAGAGTAAGATTTAAATAAATTTGTCGTACTAGGAATTAGACGTACGAGGTTTTTGTCATGCATGCACACGACTTGTCAAGATGAATAAACACAGTCGCGGAAATGTGCATTGCATTGGACGGGCAAGACTGGTTACGTCCTACAAACGTAACCAGTCGAGACATGTGCGAGCGATACGCACATGGTGATCCCTCGCACCAGTGTGCGAGCGAGAGGTCGCATCAGCCCTCTCCCTCTACCGCTGAGACTGACTAGCTGTGGACGTACGCTGCGTCGTAGCGTGCACAGGTATAAAAAGGGGCGGCCCGGAGGCGAAAGCACAGATTCCGGTTCGTGCGCTCGTCTCGAACGCAAGAGCGCTGCCATACTCTTTATACGGGACCGCGCTCCCAAATACTTAGGAGTGACGCTTGATCGGCATCTGACCTTCGCTGCACATGTTAAAGCAGCGCGCGCAAAGGCTGCATTCGTGTTGTCCCAACGCGATACTCAACGCAGCGTTTAAAAATAGTATGTTTCCACCCGCGTGGAAAGAGGCCACAGTTATCGGGTTCAAAAAGCCCGGTAAGCCAAGCAACCAGGCCTCGTCATACAGCCCGATAAGTCTGCTCAGTTCTCTAAGTAAACTTTACGAGCGCGTCGTGTACGCTCGACTCTTAGATTTCACCCAAGTGCGGCACTTGATCCCGGACGAACAGTTCGGGTTCCGTGCTCGCCACTCCTATGTCCATCAAGTACATCGAATCACTGAGCATATACTCAGTAAATTCGATAGAAAGATTATGACGGGAGCCCTCTTCTTCGATATCGTTAAAGCGTTCGACCGCGTGTGGCACAACGGCTTATTATATAAGCTGTACACTCTCGGAGTGCCCACCCAAATCGTGCACATCATTCGCGATTTTCTGTCGGACAGAGGCTTTCGATATCGAGTCGAGGGTACCCTTTCGAACCGTCACACCATAACAGCCGGTGTTCCCCAAGGATCCGTACTCTCCCCCCGCCTGTTCACGCTATATACTAGCGATATCCCTGTCCGCCACGGCGTTCTGGGGCAATGTACGCTGACGACACTGCTATTTACGTCTCTGGCAGAAAGCCAGAGATCATAAGGAAAGCCCTGCGAGCGGCGGCCAAAGAACTTGAGTCTTGGTTCCGCCGCTGGCGTATAGAGGTAAATCCTAGCAAGAGCGCTGCCATTCTCTTTGTACGGGACCGCGCTCCCAGACCTAACGTAGCCCCAGTCCAAATGTTTGACGAGCCCATCCCCTGGATGGACAAAATCAAATACTTAGGAGTGACGCTTGATCGGCATCTGACCTTCGCTGCACATGTAAAAGCAGCGCGCGCAAAGGCTGCATTCGTGTTATCCCAATTACATTGTTTATTAAACAAAAAGAGCAAGCTATCGATCGACCCGGAACAAAATCCGCGCCTATACGTCCTGCATAAGGCCCATACTATGTTACGCGTCTCCGGTATTCGCCCACGCGAAAAACACAACATTACGCAAGCTTCAAACTTCAAACAAACAAACAAACTTGCAAAATCGATTCTTACGTAGAGCCGTAGGCGCGCCTTGGTACGTACGTAATAAAAACTTGCACATTGACGCAAACCTGCCTACCATCCGGCAGTTTATGAAGCGAGCTTCAGCTCGTTATTTCGATCGGGCGAGTCACCACCCGAATCCACTGGTCAGAGCGGCCGCGATTTACACTCCTTTTGATCGCGCCAAAAGGAGACGTCCAAGGCACGTCTTAAAAGATCCGGACGATGAGACCACGTTGGCCATCGCCGCTATGCAAAATCACCTACAGAATCACACTCCACGAACCGCCAACAATACAACGCGCCGACGCGTTTCGCGCCGCGCCCGCCCCTGATCCCGACCTTATCCCCGGACCCGCGAGGCCGATGACATTCCGGTTATCACCAACCGAATGGAGTAGAGCGAAAGTTGCACCGCCCAGTCTCATATGTCCCTCCGCAACGCCCTAAGCCGAGGCACGGACCCGCATGGGTCACCCTTAGGCAGTTGCGCTAACTTTTTTGCTAGACTGGAGCGCCTTCTGCGCTCGCCGATTGCCCGGTGAAGTAGACTAGTGCCGTCTCGAGACAGGCCGCCTACATAAAGCCAGACCTAAAAAAAAAAAAAAAAAATAAAAAAAAAGGCGAAAGCACGCAAAAGCACGACAACAACGGAAGTGATAACAACAAGAAAAGTGCTCCCCCGCTCCAAAGAAACTTCTAGTGTTTTGGAAGTATCCGCTGGCCGCCCAATAATTTGTATATTATTAGGCTTCAGGCTTTCTTATTAGGTTCATCCAGTGTAAAAATAAATATTAACGGAAAGTTGAAGACTTAAAGCGCGTGTGTGTTATTATACGCCCTGTCCTCAACACGTAGTGTAGTATATGTATGTATTGATGTTAGTTTACTTAACTAAATATGAATAATATATACGTAGTCTATTTTTTTCTGGCTATTTTTTTTTGTTGTACAGGCATTGCCTGGCAACTTGAAGTTCTTGATGCCACTAGGACCCACCAGAATATCAGCGCTGCAGCCACTCTTGCAGCAATCAGCTGAGGTAAGTACCGTTTGTGTTGGCTTCCTACAACCAAATAAGTAACAATTCTTTTACTTGTTTTTAATTTTTTTATTATTAGTTGTTGTCTGTATGTCAAGAAAATAAATATTTTTCTTCCTCTTCTTCTTTTAAGTAAGTAGAATCCATGAAATATAGTTATCATCATTAATATGCTTAACAATTGAAAAACCCATTGCCTTTAATCATCAATCTTACCTTAAAACAATCACTACGGTTTTAGTTTCATTAATAATTAAATAATACATAGAGAAACCAGCTATTGTTGCTTGCGTTTATATATGCAACCAGCAATATGCGGCTTACAATAAATTAAGTATTCATGAGCGTGCATGTGATACTGAATAGCAGCAGGTGCTTTTGTCACGTTAAAAACAATATTACGAGTATCATAATTTTTTGAACTTTCAGTCACGAGATAGAACCTCCATTTTGTGTCATGAAAATAGCAAACAGCAAACGAAAATGCAGTCCACATGAATGGTGAGTACTGTACAGTGCTCATCAATAAATATTGCACATCGAGCTAAAGAAAGTGACAATCGGCTAGTTTCGACTTCGTAGAGCGTTATCTCTGTTGTACACTGCTTACGTAAGCACTGATAATCCGGTATTGGTCAAAACTTGATCAAAATGGTCGACAAACGTCACAGAGATAAGGTGCGATAAAGATAACGCTCTACAGAGCCGAAATAAGCCGATGTCTCCTTCCTAAGTTCGATGTGCAATATAATAAAAGCATGTGCAAGATAAACAATATATAATAATAATAAATAATAATGGCAACCCATTATACGTCCCACTGCTGGGCACGAGTCACCACGCTGCTCAATGCGGATTGGTGAAGGTGGGTGGGTTAGTGGCCAACCGGCTGTCGGATGTTTTTCAAACCGCCCATAAGGCCTCCGACAAGGTTTAACGACTGCTATCCATCGATAGAAACCGGGACCGACGGCTCAACGTGCCCTCCGAAGCACGGACACGCGCATTTAATTTGCCACTAGCGGTCACCCATCACACTACCCGACCGCGCCCGTAATGCTTAACCGAGTAGATCGCTTACGATCTTCGCTTCATAAAACAATATAAACAACATTTATTTTCCTGGTGGTAAAGTTCCGCTGTCGCAGCTTGAGGGTAGGTATCACCGCATTATCTAATCTATCTGCCGCAAACGGTTTAGCACTATCGTGTTCCGATTAAATGATAATGTATGGCCCCGTTATAACTGTCACATTGTCACAAAACATTTCGCCTCTATGTTTCATCATCACTTCAGCCGAGAGACGTCCACTGCTGGACAATGCTTTCCCCAAAGATGCTTAATCTCCAAGCTTGGAAATGCGGATTGGTGATCGCAGTGTCGGTAGTGATATCGCGAACTGGCGAAATAATTCTTCTCCAACAGTGGACGGTAGGGTCGCCACGTCCCGAGATTCAAAGGCTGTATGGTTTTAATGTCTATAGGCTATCTTATTATACACATAACAAAACAGTAAAATCCGCGTGTCTGTACATTGTATATATTTACGAAAAACTAATTGGGGGCGATGTTAATAGTATTAGAACACTTTTCAATGATTTTTAATTTTTTTGTCTGTCTGTTTGTTCCTTTGTCCAGGCTAATCTCCGAAGATACTGAACGGATTCGAATGAAACTTTTTGTGGTGTATAGATACTAAGCCTGGCCAAACTTTAGGCTACTTTTTACTGCGGGAAAATCACTCATTGCCACGGGAATCTCTACATTTAATTTCATTTTCCTATACATATAGTCCGTATCTATCAAACCTTTGACACATTTTTTCATTGTGAGGCAATACGAAGTTTGCCTGGTCAGCTAGTAAACAATAATTGTATACCTAAATGTCTGTTATGACAAAAAACGAATTTAAATAAAAAGTCCGATCAAATATTTGAACAGCGAAAGAATGACGAAATTAATGATATACGAGGTATAAAGTAAACGTTACGTAAAAACTTTAACAAAGCAACTTTTCTACGTTCGTTTGCAAATTTCACAAAAAAAACTTTCTTCACCACACAGAGAACTCGTCGTAATTTGCGGGAAAAGTAACAAAAAAGTCCTTTGCAATTCGTCAGGTACGTTGTGATTTGTCTTTTTTTATTTGAGACCGTTGTTATATTAAGTTTAAAGTTTTAAAATTTATTTTCGTTCACGTCTCTCTCTGTGGCTGGATGGTGATACGAATTCGGGGTGAAATTTCATGATTTCTTGATGCGCTGATTATGAATGATAGTGTTACTGCTATAATGTTGCGGTTAGGTGGAAAAAATCTTCGAAACTTTCACGGTGTTTGTTTTAGACTGCCGATCATGCACTGATAGGTATTCGATGTGCCGCAACTAGTTTTATGTTATAGCCGTTTAGGCCAAGGAATGGAACAACAATTACAGCTAATGCAAGATGTCAAACCTTTACTAGCAAATTTTTGTATATTTTTGCAGGAAAATGCGTAGAAATTTCGCGTTTCTCAGGCTTGTGATATATCTAAATCGAGTGGGGGGATGCCGATGCACGTGGTATAAAAAAAAACTGCGTAAATCGGAATTCGCGAAAAACGGGGTAGCGTAAGTCGAGGTATTTAATTAACTTAGAAAGTGAATAAACTCTTTAAAGACTCTTAAAAGATGGCAATCCTAACCGACGTTGTTCATAATGGCGAATTAAAGTCGAATTTTTCATCGGTGTTGGGGGAGTTTAATTCGGCTAATTTGAGTTAAACCTTATATAATAAGTCAGTGGCGTTCCCGCGTACTTTTCAACCCTTAGATAATGAGGTCATTAATCAAACTCTAGCTAAATCCGTGATTATTCTGAATGGTGTTTTTGTTCGAAACCACTCAATGGTTTCTAAGCGTATTTGGAAATATCTAGGCCAGGGATTTGCAAGCCTTTCGGTTTTTAGGTTACTGTTTCTGAAAGTTGATTCACAAAAGGATTTTTATTAAGACCGACCACAAGGGAGCCACTTCGATTGCATAATCTTTTTCTTCATAATCATGTTTGGCTTAATAATTTTTGTACGTAATTTTTGCGCATTAATTATGATAAGCAGAGTGAAATAAATAAAGGCCTCATATTTCAAGTTCGCATACTCTTCGTTTCGCAATTTATGCAACCCAATTAGGACCCAGACCGCAAGGGGTTCATGATACATTTACTTACGTTAACCGATAACTGGCTATCTTGTCATTGATCAGCTGATATATCTTAAAAGTAGGATGTATTAGAATCATCATTATTAGATGATGATGATCCACAAGAAACAAATAATTTTTAATTTGGCATTGGGTGTAAGAGGAAAGTTTTTGAGATTCAAATAGGCCAAATTACTGTTACAATTACTCAATTTGCCACAAGTAACCACTAAACGACAATGGTATTGAGAAATGGAGAATGGTACATGAGAAATCGTGTGATTTCATCAACAAAATAATTTATAAGGAATGAGTATATATATTATACCATTTAACGAGGAAATTGACTATTTATTTATTTATTTATACTTTTATGCACATTATACATATTGCGGACTTAATGCCACTACGCATTCTCTGAAAGTCAACCATGGGGTTATGGGACTATCTTGAGATAATAACTATCACAGAGTCATGACACCTTAAGTCTCAGGGGTGGCAACGCATTTGCATTATGACCTGGTTTTTACGTTGATGTCTATAGCCTGCAGTCATCACTTAACATCAATGTGATCTGCATGGTTGTTTGCCACAATTCTTACATAAAAAAACATACTCTACCCTTAATAATTGTTTTATATTATTTCGCATTAACACATGCTTGTGAAATATATTTTTATTTTTAAAGAAATGAAAGAAAAATTTGACTTCAGGCGAGGCTCGAACTCGCGACCTACTGGGAATCTAGTCCAGCCGCTCTTCCAATTGAGCTACTGAAGCCCTGCCCGATTTGTCGAATTTTTCCTTCACATCTATTGCATTGGTTTATGGTACCAGTAGCGCCATCTATTACCAACTATGCTAGTTAGGCAACCGATATAATAGACTTTTCAGTTTATTGAATATCGTAAAGAAGTCGCTTTTACCCTTAATAATTGTTTTATATTATTTCGCATTAACACATGCTTGTGAAATATATTTTTATTTTTAAAGAAATGAAAGAAAAATTTGACTTCAGGCGAGGCTCGAACTCGCGACCTACTGGGAATCTAGTCCAGCCGCTCTTCCAATTGAGCTACTGAAGCCCTGCCCGATTTGTCGAATTTTTCCTTCACATCTATTGCATTGGTTTATGGTACCAGTAGCGCCATCTATTACCAACTATGCTAGTTAGGCAACCGATATAATAGACTTTTCAGTTTATTGAATATCGTAAAGAAGTCGCTTTTACCCTTAATAATTGTTTTATATTATTTCGCATTAACACATGCTTGTGAAATATATTTTTATTTTTAAAGAAATGAAAGAAAAATTTGACTTCAGGCGAGGCTCGAACTCGCGACCTACTGGGAATCTAGTCCAGCCGCTCTTCCAATTGAGCTACTGAAGCCCTGCCCGATTTGTCGAATTTTTCCTTCACATCTATTGCATTGGTTTATGGTACCAGTAGCGCCATCTATTACCAACTATGCTAGTTAGGCAACCGATATAATAGACTTTTCAGTTTATTGAATATCGTAAAGAAGTCGCTTTTACCCTTAATAATTGTTTTATATTATTTCGCATTAACACATGCTTGTGAAATATATTTTTATTTTTAAAGAAATGAAAGAAAAATTTGACTTCAGGCGAGGCTCGAACTCGCGACCTACTGGGAATCTAGTCCAGCCGCTCTTCCAATTGAGCTACTGAAGCCCTGCCCGATTTGTCGAATTTTTCCTTCACATCTATTGCATTGGTTTATGGTACCAGTAGCGCCATCTATTACCAACTATGCTAGTTAGGCAACCGATATAATAGACTTTTCAGTTTATTGAATATCGTAAAGAAGTCGCTTTTACCCTTAATAATTGTTTTATATTATTTCGCATTAACACATGCTTGTGAAATATATTTTTATTTTTAAAGAAATGAAAGAAAAATTTGACTTCAGGCGAGGCTCGAACTCGCGACCTACTGGGAATCTAGTCCAGCCGCTCTTCCAATTGAGCTACTGAAGCCCTGCCCGATTTGTCGAATTTTTCCTTCACATCTATTGCATTGGTTTATGGTACCAGTAGCGCCATCTATTACCAACTATGCTAGTTAGGCAACCGATATAATAGACTTTTCAGTTTATTGAATATCGTAAAGAAGTCGCTTTTACCCTTAATAATTGTTTTATATTATTTCGCATTAACACATGCTTGTGAAATATATTTTTATTTTTAAAGAAATGAAAGAAAAATTTGACTTCAGGCGAGGCTCGAACTCGCGACCTACTGGGAATCTAGTCCAGCCGCTCTTCCAATTGAGCTACTGAAGCCCTGCCCGATTTGTCGAATTTTTCCTTCACATCTATTGCATTGGTTTATGGTACCAGTAGCGCCATCTATTACCAACTATGCTAGTTAGGCAACCGATATAATAGACTTTTCAGTTTATTGAATATCGTAAAGAAGTCGCTTTTACCCTTAATAATTGTTTTATATTATTTCGCATTAACACATGCTTGTGAAATATATTTTTATTTTTAAAGAAATGAAAGAAAAATTTGACTTCAGGCGAGGCTCGAACTCGCGACCTACTGGGAATCTAGTCCAGCCGCTCTTCCAATTGAGCTACTGAAGCCCTGCCCGATTTGTCGAATTTTTCCTTCACATCTATTGCATTGGTTTATGGTACCAGTAGCGCCATCTATTACCAACTATGCTAGTTAGGCAACCGATATAATAGACTTTTCAGTTTATTGAATATCGTAAAGAAGTCGCTTTTACCCTTAATAATTGTTTTATATTATTTCGCATTAACACATGCTTGTGAAATATATTTTTATTTTTAAAGAAATGAAAGAAAAATTTGACTTCAGGCGAGGCTCGAACTCGCGACCTACTGGGAATCTAGTCCAGCCGCTCTTCCAATTGAGCTACTGAAGCCCTGCCCGATTTGTCGAATTTTTCCTTCACATCTATTGCATTGGTTTATGGTACCAGTAGCGCCATCTATTACCAACTATGCTAGTTAGGCAACCGATATAATAGACTTTTCAGTTTATTGAATATCGTAAAGAAGTCGCTTTTACCCTTAATAATTGTTTTATATTATTTCGCATTAACACATGCTTGTGAAATATATTTTTATTTTTAAAGAAATGAAAGAAAAATTTGACTTCAGGCGAGGCTCGAACTCGCGACCTACTGGGAATCTAGTCCAGCCGCTCTTCCAATTGAGCTACTGAAGCCCTGCCCGATTTGTCGAATTTTTCCTTCACATCTATTGCATTGGTTTATGGTACCAGTAGCGCCATCTATTACCAACTATGCTAGTTAGGCAACCGATATAATAGACTTTTCAGTTTATTGAATATCGTAAAGAAGTCGCTTTTACCCTTAATAATTGTTTTATATTATTTCGCATTAACACATGCTTGTGAAATATATTTTTATTTTTAAAGAAATGAAAGAAAAATTTGACTTCAGGCGAGGCTCGAACTCGCGACCTACTGGGAATCTAGTCCAGCCGCTCTTCCAATTGAGCTACTGAAGCCCTGCCCGATTTGTCGAATTTTTCCTTCACATCTATTGCATTGGTTTATGGTACCAGTAGCGCCATCTATTACCAACTATGCTAGTTAGGCAACCGATATAATAGACTTTTCAGTTTATTGAATATCGTAAAGAAGTCGCTTTTACCCTTAATAATTGTTTTATATTATTTCGCATTAACACATGCTTGTGAAATATATTTTTATTTTTAAAGAAATGAAAGAAAAATTTGACTTCAGGCGAGGCTCGAACTCGCGACCTACTGGGAATCTAGTCCAGCCGCTCTTCCAATTGAGCTACTGAAGCCCTGCCCGATTTGTCGAATTTTTCCTTCACATCTATTGCATTGGTTTATGGTACCAGTAGCGCCATCTATTACCAACTATGCTAGTTAGGCAACCGATATAATAGACTTTTCAGTTTATTGAATATCGTAAAGAAGTCGCTTTTACCCTTAATAATTGTTTTATATTATTTCGCATTAACACATGCTTGTGAAATATATTTTTATTTTTAAAAGAAATGAAAGAAAAATTTGACTTCAGGCGAGGCTCGAACTCGCGACCTACTGGGAATCTAGTCCAGCCGCTCTTCCAATTGAGCTACTGAAGCCCTGCCCGATTTGTCGAATTTTTCCTTCACATCTATTGCATTGGTTTATGGTACCAGTAGCGCCATCTATTACCAACTATGCTAGTTAGGCAACCGATATAATAGACTTTTCAGTTTATTGAATATCGTAAAGAAGTCGCTTTTACCCTTAATAATTGTTTTATATTATTTCGCATTAACACATGCTTGTGAAATATATTTTTATTTTTAAAGAAATGAAAGAAAAATTTGACTTCAGGCGAGGCTCGAACTCGCGACCTACTGGGAATCTAGTCCAGCCGCTCTTCCAATTGAGCTACTGAAGCCCTGCCCGATTTGTCGAATTTTTCCTTCACATCTATTGCATTGGTTTATGGTACCTGTAGCGCCATCTATTACCAACTATGCTAGTTAGGCAACCGATATAATAGACTTTTCAGTTTATTGAATATCGTAAAGAAGTCGCTTTTACCCTTAATAATTGTTTTATATTATTTCGCATTAACACATGCTTGTGAAATATATTTTTATTTTTAAAGAAATGAAAGAAAAATTTGACTTCAGGCGAGGCTCGAACTCGCGACCTACTGGGAATCTAGTCCAGCCGCTCTTCCAATTGAGCTACTGAAGCCCTGCCCGATTTGTCGAATTTTTCCTTCACATCTATTGCATTGGTTTATGGTACCAGTAGCGCCATCTATTACCAACTATGCTAGTTAGGCAACCGATATAATAGACTTTTCAGTTTATTGAATATCGTAAAGAAGTCGCTTTTACCCTTAATAATTGTTTTATATTATTTCGCATTAACACATGCTTGTGAAATATATTTTTATTTTTAAAGAAATGAAAGAAAAATTTGACTTCAGGCGAGGCTCGAACTCGCGACCTACTGGGAATCTAGTCCAGCCGCTCTTCCAATTGAGCTACTGAAGCCCTGCCCGATTTGTCGAATTTTTCCTTCACATCTATTGCATTGGTTTATGGTACCAGTAGCGCCATCTATTACCAACTATGCTAGTTAGGCAACCGATATAATAGACTTTTCAGTTTATTGAATATCGTAAAGAAGTCGCTTTTACCCTTAATAATTGTTTTATATTATTTTGCATTAACACATGCTTGTGAAATATATTTTTATTTTTAAAGAAATGAAAGAAAAATTTGACTTCAGGCGAGGCTCGAACTCGCGACCTACTGGGAATCTAGTCCAGCCGCTCTTCCAATTGAGCTACTGAAGCCCTGCCCGATTTGTCGAATTTTTTCAATAGCTCAATTGGAAGAGCGGCTGGACTAGATTCCCAGTAGGTCGCGAGTTCGAGCCTCGCCTGAAGTCAAATTTTTCTTTCATTTCTTTAAAAATAAAAATATATTTCACAAGCATGTGTTAATGCGAAATAATATAAAACAATTATTAAGGGTAAAAGCGACTTCTTTACGATATTCAATAAACTGAAAAGTCTATTATATCGGTTGCCTAACTAGCATAGTTGGTAATAGATGGCGCTACTGGTACCATAAACCAATGCAATAGATGTGAAGGAAAAATTCGACAAATCGGGCAGGGCTTCAGTAGCTCAATTGGAAGAGCGGCTGGACTAGATTCCCAGTAGGTCGCGAGTTCGAGCCTCGCCTGAAGTCAAATTTTTCTTTCATTTCTTTAAAAATAAAAATATATTTCACAAGCATGTGTTAATGCGAAATAATATAAAACAATTATTAAGGGTAAAAGCGACTTCTTTACGATATTCAATAAACTGAAAAGTCTATTATATCGGTTGCCTAACTAGCATAGTTGGTAATAGATGGCGCTACTGGTACCATAAACCAATGCAATAGATGTGAAGGAAAAATTCGACAAATCGGGCAGGGCTTCAGTAGCTCAATTGGAAGAGCGGCTGGACTAGATTCCCAGTAGGTCGCGAGTTCGAGCCTCGCCTGAAGTCAAATTTTTCTTTCATTTCTTTAAAAATAAAAATATATTTCACAAGCATGTGTTAATGCGAAATAATATAAAACAATTATTAAGGGTAAAAGCGACTTCTTTACGATATTCAATAAACTGAAAAGTCTATTATATCGGTTGCCTAACTAGCATAGTTGGTAATAGATGGCGCTACTGGTACCATAAACCAATGCAATAGATGTGAAGGAAAAATTCGACAAATCGGGCAGGGCTTCAGTAGCTCAATTGGAAGAGCGGCTGGACTAGATTCCCAGTAGGTCGCGAGTTCGAGCCTCGCCTGAAGTCAAATTTTTCTTTCATTTCTTTAAAAATAAAAATATATTTCACAAGCATGTGTCAATGCGAAATAATATAAAACAATTATTAAGGGTAAAAGCGACTTCTTTACGATATTCAATAAACTGAAAAGTCTATTATATCGGTTGCCTAACTAGCATAGTTGGTAATAGATGGCGCTACTGGTACCATAAACCAATGCAATAGATGTGAAGGAAAAATTCGACAAATCGGGCAGGGCTTCAGTAGCTCAATTGGAAGAGCGGCTGGACTAGATTCCCAGTAGGTCGCGAGTTCGAGCCTCGCCTGAAGTCAAATTTTTCTTTCATTTCTTTAAAAATAAAAATATATTTCACAAGCATGTGTTAATGCGAAATAATATAAAACAATTATTAAGGGTAAAAGCGACTTCTTTACGATATTCAATAAACTGAAAAGTCTATTATATCGGTTGCCTAACTAGCATAGTTGGTAATAGATGGCGCTACTGGTACCATAAACCAATGCAATAGATGTGAAGGAAAAATTCGACAAATCGGGCAGGGCTTCAGTAGCTCAATTGGAAGAGCGGCTGGACTAGATTCCCAGTAGGTCGCGAGTTCGAGCCTCGCCTGAAGTCAAATTTTTCTTTCATTTCTTTAAAAATAAAAATATATTTCACAAGCATGTGTCAATGCGAAATAATATAAAACAATTATTAAGGGTAAAAGCGACTTCTTTACGATATTCAATAAACTGAAAAGTCTATTATATCGGTTGCCTAACTAGCATAGTTGGTAATAGATGGCGCTACTGGTACCATAAACCAATGCAATAGATGTGAAGGAAAAATTCGACAAATCGGGCAGGGCTTCAGTAGCTCAATTGGAAGAGCGGCTGGACTAGATTCCCAGTAGGTCGCGAGTTCGAGCCTCGCCTGAAGTCAAATTTTTCTTTCATTTCTTTAAAAATAAAAATATATTTCACAAGCATGTGTTAATGCGAAATAATATAAAACAATTATTAAGGGTAAAAGCGACTTCTTTACGATATTCAATAAACTGAAAAGTCTATTATATCGGTTGCCTAACTAGCATAGTTGGTAATAGATGGCGCTACTGGTACCATAAACCAATGCAATAGATGTGAAGGAAAAATTCGACAAATCGGGCAGGGCTTCAGTAGCTCAATTGGAAGAGCGGCTGGACTAGATTCCCAGTAGGTCGCGAGTTCGAGCCTCGCCTGAAGTCAAATTTTTCTTTCATTTCTTTAAAAATAAAAATATATTTCACAAGCATGTGTCAATGCGAAATAATATAAAACAATTATTAAGGGTAAAAGCGACTTCTTTACGATATTCAATAAACTGAAAAGTCTATTATATCGGTTGCCTAACTAGCATAGTTGGTAATAGATGGCGCTACTGGTACCATAAACCAATGCAATAGATGTGAAGGAAAAATTCGACAAATCGGGCAGGGCTTCAGTAGCTCAATTGGAAGAGCGGCTGGACTAGATTCCCAGTAGGTCGCGAGTTCGAGCCTCGCCTGAAGTCAAATTTTTCTTTCATTTCTTTAAAAATAAAAATATATTTCACAAGCATGTGTTAATGCGAAATAATATAAAACAATTATTAAGGGTAAAAGCGACTTCTTTACGATATTCAATAAACTGAAAAGTCTATTATATCGGTTGCCTAACTAGCATAGTTGGTAATAGATGGCGCTACTGGTACCATAAACCAATGCAATAGATGTGAAGGAAAAATTCGACAAATCGGGCAGGGCTTCAGTAGCTCAATTGGAAGAGCGGCTGGACTAGATTCCCAGTAGGTCGCGAGTTCGAGCCTCGCCTGAAGTCAAATTTTTCTTTCATTTCTTTAAAAATAAAAATATATTTCACAAGCATGTGTTAATGCGAAATAATATAAAACAATTATTAAGGGTAAAAGCGACTTCTTTACGATATTCAATAAACTGAAAAGTCTATTATATCGGTTGCCTAACTAGCATAGTTGGTAATAGATGGCGCTACTGGTACCATAAACCAATGCAATAGATGTGAAGGAAAAATTCGACAAATCGGGCAGGGCTTCAGTAGCTCAATTGGAAGAGCGGCTGGACTAGATTCCCAGTAGGTCGCGAGTTCGAGCCTCGCCTGAAGTCAAATTTTTCTTTCATTTCTTTAAAAATAAAAATATATTTCACAAGCATGTGTTAATGCGAAATAATATAAAACAATTATTAAGGGTAAAAGCGTCTTCTTTACGATATTCAATAAACTGAAAAGTCTATTATATCGGTTGCCTAACTAGCATAGTTGGTAATAGATGGCGCTACTGGTACCATAAACCAATGCAATAGATGTGAAGGAAAAATTCGACAAATCGGGCAGGGCTTCAGTAGCTCAATTGGAAGAGCGGCTGGACTAGATTCCCAGTAGGTCGCGAGTTCGAGCCTCGCCTGAAGTCAAATTTTTCTTTCATTTCTTTAAAAATAAAAATATACTCTACCCTTGTTCTTTCATAATTAACAATAACCTTACTGCGTATCGTTTTTAGGGCTCCGTAGTTTACAAAGAACCCTTAATAGCTTTGCCATGTTCACCTTTCCGGAAACTGAACGGACAGAACACCGACACATTTGGTTGTTTTTTTTTTCATTATGTCGTATCGCAAACGTCGTTAAGAAACTTATTTAAAAAAGTCTCATTTGTAGTTTAAAATAAGAGTAACCAGATTAAAAAGTTTGAGAAACCCTGACCCAAACTAACGATACGATTTTAATCCATCACTATCTAAGCAGAATCCTTATGAATCCTGTCGGGAGTAATAAATTGCGTAATGTAATTTGAATTGACACCTCGATCATTCATAATTTATTTCATTCCGGGAAATAAGGTGGCAAATAATAGGTGGCAAACGAGCATAAAGTTTACTTGTGGAAGATTTTTTTTTATGTTATGGAAGTGGTAAACAAGCATGCAGTTCACATTGATGTTAAGTGATGACTACAGCCTATATATACTTACACAAAGACCAAGGTCAAAATGCAGATGCGTTACCACTCCTGAGGCCTTAGGTGTTATACCTCTGTGCCGGAAATTACAGGGCCGTACAAACACAGAGTTCCAGTGTAGGGACTTGAGGGCGTGGGCCTTATCTAACTGCCGCCAAATGGTAGTGTTCAGCACTATCGTGTTCCGGTTAGATGATAATGTATGCCACAGTAATAACTATCATAGAGATATAACACCTAATTTTCATTTAATATTTTACAGTAAATCACTTTGAAGCTATAAAAAAAATATCGAAAAATTACCACCTCATCCCTTTTTTCGAAACCACTGGTGCTAAAAATTTTAAGAAAAAATGCAAATAGCCCTTCATCTTTACATTACAGTAAAACCTATCCTTATGCTGTTACTAACTCTAAGAAACTCTGTACTCTAAGAACTCGCACTTTGTCAGTTTTTTTTACAAAAGTCGCAAGAATTCTAGCATGGAGAACTTTTCGGCTAGATATAGGAAGTTTTGACTGTAACGTTCAAACCCAGTCTTAATTAATACTCGAAGATCCCTGCTATTATCCACTACGAAGAGCGCATGGCCCCGTGGTTGGTGTAGATTGCAAGGGATCTACTCGGTTAAGCGGTCGGATGTGTGATGGGTGACCGCTAGTAGCAAATTAAAATGCGCGTTTCCGTGCTTCGAAGGGCAAGATAAGCCGTCGATCGAAGCTTAAGCTTGTCAGAGGCCTTATGGACGGTTTGAAAACATCCGACAGCGGGTTGGCCACTAACCCGTATCTCCACCAACCCGCATTGGAGCAGCGTGGTGGAGTAAGCTCCAGGCCTCACCCCAAAAAGGGGAAGAAGAGACTCGTGCACGGCATTTGCTGGTGGTAGAGCTCCAGTGAAGGAGCTCTACCACCAGCAACGTTGGCACCACCGCATTACCTAATTTACTTGCCGCTAAATGGTAGTGTTCAGCACTATCGTGCTCCGGTCAGGTGGTAATGTACGGCCCTGTAATTTCCGGCACAGAGGCATAACACCTTAGGCCTCATTAGTGGAAACGCATCTGCATTTTGACCATCTTCATGTGGGTGTCTATAGGCTGCAGTCATCACTTAACATCAATGTAAACTGCATGCTTGCTTGCCACTTCCATTACATAAAAAAAAGCACTGGGACGTATCAAGGGTTGCCATTATTATTATACCTACTACAAAATTACGAATCCCTTCACTATATGCGAGATAACTCACGCTTGAAAAGAGCGTTTTCACCTTGTATCACCTACGTAACAGGATCACACCGCGACAAGCTGTTACCGTGGCAACCACCAACCGAAATTGAATTGGAAAGGTAAGGGTTCCGAATACTTTTTTTCCAGAATATCCTATCCATAATCCTTTATCCGAATGTGTATCCAGACTTCATGATTGGTGGTTTTCTATGCTTCATTGAGTTTTTTGACGTGTTTCGTCTCATTGATTTAGTTATCGATGCTGTACACGCTATGCCATGTTCATCTTTCCGGAAACTGAACGGACAGAACACCGACACATTTGGTTGTTTTTTTTTTCATTATGTCGTATCGCAAACTGCGTTAAGAAACTTATTTAAAAAAGTCTCATTTATAGTTTAAAATAAGAGTAACCAGATTAAAAAGTTTGAGAAACCCTGACCCAGACTAACGATACGAATTTAATCCATCACTTTCTAAGCAGAATCCTTATGAATCCTGTCGGGAGTAATAAATTCTGTAACTAAATGTTAGAGAGTGATATGATGTATGTAGTTATAAAGTAATGTACAATATTAAGAAATGTGACCTAATACATTGGATATTTTGATATGCCTGTTTCGGGGTACTCAAATTGTTTTTTCGCGTTATTTTGTGGTCTTGCTGTCTATAAATCTAACCGGCTTCTTAAATTCCACCTACCGTCACCCGTAGGCCTTAACTTAATATCTCTTAACAACTTTGTTATGTACGCCATATATTACTGATCCCTTAAAGCACTAATGTGTTCCAAATTACTGTTTTATAAAATGAGTTGAATTTTTTCTTAACACACATGGATGAGTAGGCACTTTATGTGGATTTCGAAGTACGAACTCTGTACGTGTAAAATTCATCAAATTAATCAACTGTGATCATAATAATTATAAACTGGTGGTAGAGCTCTGGTGACGGTGCTCGCGGGCGTAGGTACCGCCGCATAACCTAATCTGTCTGCCGCTAAATGATAGAGTTCAGCGTGTTCCGGTTAGATGGTATTTATTTATTTATTATTTTATTTATACACTTTATTGTACACCAGAAAACTAAACAAATTATACAAACAAGAAAAGAAATAAAAGTACAAAAGGCGGTCTTATCGCAAAAGGTGCGATTTCTTCCAGACAACCTTTTAGTCAGGAACATAAAGTAAAGAAATTATTTATTTGCCGGCAGGGTGTACTGAGCAATAATATAGATTTAAAACATTATAATACTAATAAATAAATATTTAATTACGAAACGTGGAAAAATATTATAAAAATTTATACATTATGAGAGCAAAGCATGACCAAAAGATAAAGATAAAGATAATGGCCCCGTAAAAACTATCACAGAGATGTAACAACTTAGGTCTCTGGGGTGGCAACGCATCCGCATTTTGACCTTTGGTTTTAGTGTAGATGTCTATAGGCTGCAATCATCCCTTAACATCAATGTGAATTGCATGCTTGTTTGCCACCTTCCTTACATGAAAAAATACCATTCGAAGAATAAATATCACTAGCTCACAAGTAAAACACAAAGATCAGGAAGTACATTAGAGTCAAAGGGTAAATACGTATAGACGTTAAGTGGAGAGCTCTCAGCCACACGTAAAGTTTTATTTCGCCTCTGTAACAAATGTTTAAAATCAACGCGCACCCGTTTTAGTGCTAAGAGAAACCTATGCCCATTCTCCACGTTTGCAGTGAAAATTTATTTATTTGATACTAGCTGACACGGCAAACTTCGTATTGCCTCAGAATGAAATAATGTGTCAAAAGTTATAATCAATACTACGAACTATTTGTATGGAAAAATTGAGTTTTTTACTATTCCCCTTCAATTTCTTAATATTTTATACCTTTTAAACCTTCCCTGGGCTTCCAGAAATAATTCAAAACTAAAGTTAACCAAATCGGTAGAGCCGTTCGCGAGTTTTAGCGAGGTTAACGAACAGCAATTGATTTTTATATATATAGAAGATTAAGTTATAACTCGGGCTAAAGAATTCATTAATGTAGGAGTTTAAGTAACGTGTCTTCTAGTTGTAGCAGGTCACTATTGCAACGTTGATTCTCGTCAGGAATAAGTGCTGAAGTAGGATGTTGAAGTATTATCTCAGCTCCATAGGAAATGTTTAAAGCAACGAGCGTTGTAGACACAAAGGGAAACTAGGCCAGGACTTCCCCTAGTTTGCAGTGAAAAGTCCACTGCGGTGGGTTATTTTTATTTAAGCCGAGGTTGAGTTTAACTTTTGTGGAAGGAATGGAACTCTTTTTTCGTTTATAAATAGAAATAATACCCTAACCCCCTTATTCATAAACGTACATTAGATTCGGAATGCTTTGTCTTTGTCAGTTGCATTGTCAAAGGTGCACGATAGAAAAAGACAAAGGAGAGATTAGAAACACTTTAGCTAAAATACATTTATGAATAAGAGAGCAAGTTTATAAATTATAGAAATGTTTTATCACTACTAAAAGGATCGAGATGTTTGGCGCATCACACTCTCTGCTCACCTTTTAAGAAACTTGACGTGAACATATAAACACACGTTACATATCATTATTATCATATTAATAATCAACTGCTAAATGGAATAAGCCAACATAGGGACTAAAATTTTGGCGGCCAACGCAAAAGATGAAAATCATTGAAGAAAAAAATATTCAAATAATGCATTTTCATCCTCCGATCGTAGCTTTACAATTTTGTTTTTAAAGCCTTTCAGCTAATTTTATTGCAGTGGCTTTTGAATTTTTTTGCATATCATTGTTGTGATTTTTTACATAAGATTTTACAAAACAGCTGCATGAAATCTCTACAGCTCGAGATTAATCTGAGAAAATGTCTAAATGATGATATGATACACCCTTAAATGAGGCTTCTAACTACGGACTAATTAGGGTCTAAGTGCAAAACATTAACTCCTTTGTCCCATGAACTCTTGAATATTTTACTACCACCGGCTCTATCCCTCGACGCTAAGTAATCTTTGCGTGAATTCAGAATAGTATTGTGTAATGTATAAATTTCTCTTTTGATTCGCAAGACTGAATGTAAATTGGAAGTCGTAAACCTCTGTCTATGAGGAAAACTCATTAATTGATTAAATACGCCTGTAATCTCCGAACGGGTAGGCAGAGGATTGACCTCTGCCTACCCGTTCGGAGATTACATGATTACACGCATGCATTCAAGCGTACATGCAAACATGATTCGCCGGTTACATTTTGGCCCGTGTAACAGGTGGCGAGCCTGTTATCTAGTCGTAGATGCGTTTCCTGAAACCGTAGTTGTTATGTCTCTGTGATAGTCATTACGGAGCCATACATTACCACCTAACCGGTAAACCATAATGCTGACCACATCTGGCAGCAGATAGATAACGTAATGCAATGGTGACTACGCCCACAAGCTCCTACTCTGGAAGTCTACCACCCGTGAAATTTATGCTTGAATGCATGCATTTACCTGCCCACCTCTTCGGAAACTACAGGTATAAAGTTACATTTAATTATGAAAAGTATTACAAAACTTTATGAAAAATTACTGTACAAACAACCTTGTTTGTAGTTACATAATTCGTTGAACTTTAACCTTTTGCTGTCCCCACTCTCTGGCGATGTCTGACTTTGAAACGTAATTCTTCTCCCTTGTGGTTTATAGACACCGGAGTCAAGCCATTAATAATAGAGGTACGTACAGTGTTTTTTGCCTTAACAAATTAAATTTTGAACTATTTAGTTAGGATATATTTGGACAAATATAAGTATGTATTCGTATACGCAATAACATGAATAATTTTTCAAAAAAGTAACCGGTGAGTCGTGAGTGTTTGCATGTATGCTTGAATGCATACATTGTATGCCTCTGCCTACCCCTTCGGGGAAAACAGGCGAATACTTACGTTTATGTATAAAATTTGGCTCCATGAAGCCTGTGATCAAAAACATGATGACATTTGATGTTTTATACACTGCAACTATTCCTATGAGGAATCATTGTAAACACTGTATTCTAATCATGTGTTTAGTTTAAAAAGTAAGTCCAAACAGGAAACTTGCTTGCGAGCTGGCCCTTAATTTTAAACATTACAATATCATGCTACGTTTGGATTCACAGATAATACGATTCCAATGTATTTAAAACCCTTTGAGCATGAAACTATTCAAAGCTTAAACCTAAACATTACATCTGTAGGTATATAGAAATGTGCGAACACGTTAGACGTGGTAGAGTTTTTCGAGCGTAATTTTGACTTAGCTAAATACTTGTAGTCGCCTAAGTCCGAGCAAATGGCGAAATTCACAGACCACACTCACAGTTTATCTTTTTTTTTATGTCATGGTTAACAAACATGCAGTTCACATTGATGTTAAGTGATGACTACAGCCTATAGACACCCACACAAAGACCAAGGTCAAAATGCAGATGCGTTACCACTCCTGAGGCCTAAGGTGATATGCCTCTGTGCCGGAAATTATAGGGCCCTACATTACCACCTGACCGGAATACGATGGTGCTGAACACTAACATTTAGCGGCAAATATATTTGGTAATGCGGTGGTGCCTGCGCCCGCGAGCTCCGTCACTGGAGCTCTACCACCACTACAGTATCTTGAATTAAATTCCAACTTTCTTTACCTCACAGACATTATTTTCTAAGGAAAGTGGTATTTCCCGTAGCAAATTAAGAGCTCACACGTCCGTGAAACACTTAAATTCAAAGTTAAGTCTTAGAGTAGTTTGTGAATCTCGCCCTAAGACTCCCAATATAGACATAGCCTTACTGCGCTTCTCTAGCGGTTGATTCGGAAGTGTTGATTTCCTGTGAACGGGCTCGGAGATTGCCGCCGCACTTTCAGCTAGATTAGAAAACTAATAAAAACGAAAACTAAATGGAAACGTTTGATGTAGCTTTCACTGTGGATATTGAACTCATGGTTATAAACTTGGTTTCATGTTATATTGAATCGTTTTTGAAGTGAAACTTCTTTGCGAGCATGAGGGCAAAATCTTAACGGATGAAATGTAATATTATGACACGAAAATGTGCTCGTTTTTGTCCAAGAAATGAGAGAGAACGATTGAGACCGATTGAGAAAGTGAGAAAGGGCGAATGTAGCATAAAGCACATAGCCATAGAGCGAGAGAAGGGAGAAAGCGAGTGAGGAAGATCAAGAGAAAGAGAGTGAGATAGAGCGGTCGTCGCATTACGCACAGTGCCATGCAGCAAGAGATGGGCGAGAGCGAGTGAGAAAGACTGAGAGAGAGTAAGATCCATGACGATGTTTCAGACACAGAATAACATATTATTTTTCTTTTCAAAAAAAATCCTTGCTGACGTTATTGCAACTCACAAAACTATATTTAATTACTAGATGAGCCCGCGTCTTCGCCCACGTGAAAAAAAATATGATGGTTTAGTATCTACCCGGACGATGTTGTGGGCGCAGCTAGTATAAAAGTAGCCTAACTTCCTCCTTATTACATCAGCTATCTGCCAGTGAAAGTCCCGTCAAAATCGGAGACACTCCAATTCTATTTATTTGTATGTGGGTATGTATGTATGTATCGTTGTATGGAGATAAAAGTAGCTTAAGTTAATCCTTACCACATCAGCTATTCCGTGCCCTCCGGGGCATGGAAACGCGCATTTAATTTGCCACTAGCGGTCACCCATCACACTACCCGACCGCGCCCGTAGTGCTTAACCGAGTAGATCGCTTACAATCTACACCAGCCGCCGGGCCATGCGCGCTTCGTTTATTCGCGCTTATTTAACTGCCTGAACAGCCTAGTGGTAGCAGTCCATTGCTGCTATGGCGAACCCATCCATAGTTGGTTGGATTATATTCCATCCCAGAGTTTGTGCTATCGAGATTTTCTATTTTCTGGTAGTCTCTCAGTGTACACCTCGGAGTTTTTTTTTTATGTAATGGAAGTGGTAAACAAGCATGCAGTTCACATTGATGTTTAGTGATGACTGCAGCCTATATACACCCACACAAAGACCAAGGTCAAAATGCAGATGCGTTACCACTCCTGGGGCCTAAGATGTTATGTCTCTGTGCCGGAAATTACAGGGCCGTACATTAGCACCTGACCGGAACACGATAGTGCTGAACACTACCATTTAGCGGCAAGTATATTAGGTAATGCGGTGGTGCCTACGCCCGCGAGCTCCATCACTGGAGCTCTACCACCATAAAAAAGTAATACCACCATAATAAAGTTTGATATTGTGCCTTTATAACTTCTGCCTACTGCCTTTGGGGAATACAGGCCTAAAGTTGCGATTTTTATAATGAAAAGTGAAATTTACTTTGGCTAAAGAGAACCCTATCAGACTTTATGATAATAAATAAACTTTCGCATACTGAAAAGGTCAGTACTGACTTGTTGATGGAGTTGTTCTAATCAACATTTCAGGTTTGGTTACTTTAATTTGTTAATGAAACCTTTAAAAGGGCTTTAAATGCTATGAAAATATTGGTACGTTTTATTTCTAATAATATGTTAACCCGGGAAAAGATGTAGGTATATGGTGAGCCATACACATAATATCTTCTAGTGTCATCATTTTTTTTTATGTAATGGAAGTGGCAAACAAGCATGTAGTTCACATTGATGTTAAGTGATGACTGCAGCCTATAGACACCCACCCAAAGACCAAGGTCAAAATGCAGATGCGTTACCACTCCTGAGGCCTAAGGTGTTATGCCTCTGTGCCGGAAACTACAGGGCCGTACAATACCACCTGACCGGAACACGATACACTACCATTTAGCGACAAGTATTTGTGTGTTCGGTATCGATGGTAATACGGTGGTACCTGCGCCCGCGAGCTCCATCACTGGAGCTCTACTACCAGTATGTCATCAAAATGTTTCCCCTGGCACATACACACACACATACATACATACAAACAATGAGACCCGAATAAAATATGAAAAAATACGGCACCCTATAAATACCGTATTAAATATTCATAATGTGAGTGAAGCGTACATAATCTATTCATTTATATACCTTTAATCTACCAAAACACAGCTCAATGAACATACACGACGATCCCCACAGAGAAATCCATGTTCGCTTCAATGGATAGTTGGGTTTATTATATACACCAGATAAACATAGTTTAGTTCGGTCAAGGGCAGAATTAATTGCGATTGAGCAAAACAAGCGGTCCCATAGGATTAGTCAAGTCATAACTTGAAGGTCACGCTTTCTAGAGGTTTTACAAAAGTTTGTAGGTGTCAGTAGAAGTCCTTGAGGTGGCTTATAACGTAACACGGCTAACCTCAAATTTATTTTTTTAATGTAATGAAAGCGGCAAACAAACATGCAGTTCACATTGATGTTAAGTGATGTCTGCAGCCTATAGACACCCACACGAAGACCAAGGTCAAAATGCAGATGCGATACCACTCCTGAGGCCTAAGGTGTTATGCCTCTGTTCCGGAAATTACAGGACCGTACATTAATTATAATTCTTGTTTGCGGCCAATTTAATTTCGCTGCCGTATATCATAATAATAAGAAAAAATAGCTTTAATTTGAAAAAGTTATCGGGGCGGAACGAAAATATGTAGGGACGGCCAGGTGCGCAACGGCAGCCGTGATTTTTCAGACTTTATACATATATTGCCGTGAAGTGGACGTTATTTTATTAAAAAAACCAGAAAAAAAATAATTCTTTCCCAAAAAAATATATAAAAACACTTGCAGCCATTTTTTGATAGGCAACCTAGTGGTTATGTATTCTCTAGATTATAAATATGCGAAAAAAATAGGTTTGCAGCATATCTGGATGAACGAAATGATTCTCCAGTGGGATCATAACCTATCACGTTCACTACCAATCATAAACTACAAGGGTATGAAAATTAAACAATAATACTTCCAACATTTTCTAGAAATACATTGTCACAATTGTACGATAAAAATTGTCCTTATTCAAGTGAATTCAAACAGCAAAGCAGATAGAAATTCTATGACTGAGCCTTCATTATTATACTCCATTCAAAGCTTTACTTTATTGGCTTTTATCAGTGATCCTTTGACGTTGATATTATTGAAAAAGAACATGACGGCTTATAAGTTGATTGTACTACGATTCCTTTGAAGTACTGACGGAAAAGATTGGGAATAAGTACTATATCTTCATTATGTACAAAATGTATAGACACCTTAGAAATATGTACTACTTACTCCTTGTGATATTACAATTTAAAAAGTATGTATGTATCTTCACGCCAGGTCCCTAACGAGGTAGGCAGAGAGTCTAGAGCACCAGATATCCCGGTCCTGACATACCTCTCGTGCCTCGTCTACCTTCATCATTCTCTTCATACATGCACGCCGATTCCTAAGACTTTTGACCCCACCATCAGACATAACTCGACTTATTTGGTCATGGTAGGTCAGTCTTGGTCTTCCTAGGCCTCTGCAACCATTTACATTCGCATTGTATATCTGTTTAGTCATTCGCTCATTCGACATTCTTTCTATATGCCCAAACCATCGGAGCATGCCTTTTTTCATTTTTATACCGATACTATCATTCACACAAATCCTCTTTCTTATATCTTCGTTACGAACGCGATCGGTGAGTGAATTTAAAAAGTGTATGCATATTATATCTCTCTTTCGTGTTAACGGGATTTCGTATAATTTATTACTTTTTAAACTTTTTTCTATTGAAAGTAAACGAATATTTGAGTATATATTTTGGACCAACCAAAATAAATTACAAGGTAAACAAGACATCTACAAACAGGGTTAAGTACACTTGACATTTATGGTAAGTGATTACTGTAGCCCATAGAGTAACACGAGCCACCGGCCGCGGCGGACTGGAAGGAGTAGCCATATGCAGGCTTTCCCCTCTGTCAAAGGACAAGCCCAAGTGGGCCGAGATATTTAAATTTGTGCGTGAAATTGTTTATGTACTTTGTTAAAGTCAAGGTGTGATTTTCGTAGAAATAGACGATTTTTGTAGTGTGAGTGTATGTCACACGTATTTACCACCGCAAAAAATGACAGACTGTTTTGCATCGGTAATAAACGCTATGGCTACTCCCCTCTGGTCCGCAGCGACTGGTGGGCCGAGTTGTTCTATGCTACAGCCTATAAACATCTATAATCTGGCGCAGTTAGGTAAAAATCATCATCATTTTAGCCGTAAGACCTCCCCTGCTGGACCATAGCCTCCCCAACAAGGGAGAATGAATTAATGAATACACTTTAATGTACACCAGAAAATTTACAACAGATATTATACGAAATAGCAATTATTACGAAAGGCGGCCTTATCGCAAAGCTGCGATTTCTCCCAGACAACTTTCCATATTTGATATGCCATAATCGCTAAGCTTGGCATGTGGATTGGTTACCTACATTTTACATTAGTTTATGACATTTAGTTTTATCTTAGTGCTAATCTTGACTTTAAATATATTTTTTATCTTGTTTGACATGTATATCAATTGTTATTCACTTTAATTTATTTTGTTTGTGTTTGACGTGTCATAAGAGGTGCCTGTCACCCTAAATGAATAAATGAGTTTCTGATTCTGATTCTGGTTATCGCAGTGGCGGTAGTTTTTTTGCAGGATGCTGTTGCCCTTCTTGCGTTATTGCACTTACTACCGCACCATTGGAATGGTTTGACCGCCATTAGGTGGTAATGCACGGCCCTGTATTTTCCGGTACAGAGGCATAACACCTTAGGCCTCAGGAGTGGTAACGCATCTGCATTTTGACCTTGGTCTTTGTGTGGGTGTCGACATAGGTTGCAGTCATCACTTAACATCAATGTGAACTGAATGCTTGTTTGCCACTTACATTATACAAAAAAAGAAAAAAGTTAAAATAATGGCATGTTAAAAACACACTGTTTTAAAAACTAAATTATGTATATTGGCGTGAATTTTAGTAATTTGTTAACAGAATAATTAATTTTTATCATCCCATTTCCCCGTAATTAATATTAAAATACAAGCCGATGTTAACTATGATGCTATTACAGGCGTGAAGTGGTATTGATATGAGGCGTTGTTCCATGAAATGAAAGCCTTTTATGTCGAAGCATGTTCACAGTAAATTACGCGACATAATGAGTTACGCTGAACTAAGCTGAATTGCAACGGTGTTAGGTATAATTTTGTTTAAAAAGGGATGCTCTTTAATTACAATGCGGATAACGAGGTGTGACGACACGCGAATACAGACTCTATGGAGTAGATATAGAAAATAATGTAATTCTTTCATTTTATTCTGAGAATCTAACGAATAGTAATTCAATGACGTTATTTGAACGAAACATATTATTTTTCAGATTTTTTTTTTATATATATAATGGGCTTGGCAAACAAGCATGCAGTTCACATTGATGTTAAGTGATGACTGCAGCCTATAGACACCCACATGAAGACCAAGGTCAAAATGCAGATGCGTTACCACTCCTGAGGCCTAAGGTGTTATGCCTCTGTGCCGGAAATTACAGGGCCGTACATTACCACCTGACCGGAACACGATAGTGCTGAACACTACCATTTAGCGGCAAGTATATTAGGTAATGCGGTGGTGCCTACGCCCGCAAGCTCCGTCACTGAAGCTCTACCACCAGTAAATTGTGTTGTTCGACTATCATTTGCCGTCAATGTATTGCTGATGAACTTTTTCACTACTAATTGTAAAAAAACGTTTGCATTTTTGAGTTTATTCCTTAAAAACACACAAACATTTGTGTGATAGTAACAACTTTACATGAGAAGAGAAACGAAGTTAGGTATTTTGCGTTTCAACAGTTTGATGTTTTTTGATTGAAAACTTCAGTTACTTCTTTTTCGTTTGGAGAAATTCAGTTAGCTTTGCAAAAGGAAGCTCAATAAACTTATATCATTGCCATAAATAGCACCAGTATGTCAAGTCTCAACAGATAACTAACTAAGTAGCAACTTAGATATCTTCATTTTAGTGTTCCATACCTCAAAAGGAGAAAACGCGTCTGTCTGTCGGTCTGTCACAGCCTATTAACTCCGAACGTACAGCACCGATTGTGTTGAAATTTGGTTCACACATGAAAATCAGCGATCCAAATATGAATGTGTAACGAAAATAATTTGACTTCAGACAAAGGGGCCACTATTCAGGGATAAATAGCGGATCATATACTCTGTCTTATTGCGAGGGTTTCATATATTTTTTATAATTTTAATGTAAGTGGTTTCAGAGTTATTACAGAATAAAGATGAAATTTGATTGCATGGTGCCATTCATTACTGGTGGTAGAGTTCCAAGTGTAGGAGCTCGAGGGCGTCCCACCACCACATTATCTAACCTATCTGCTGCTAAAGGACAGTGTTCGCAACTCTAGTGTTCCGGTTAGATGGTAATGTATGGCCTCGTAATAACTATCACAGAGACGTGACACCTTAGGTCTCAGGGATGGCAACGCATCTACATTTTGACCTCTGGTTTTTATGTAGATGTCTACCGGCTGCAGTCATCACTTAACATCAATGTGAGCTGCATGCTTCTTTGTCAATTTCCTTACATAAAAAAAATCTTCTTTACTTATATGTATATTACAGGAAAGCGTACAATAAATATACGGTATTAACAACCCTGTGAATGCGAGTCCTACTCGCACTTGGTCGGTATTTTATTTTCATGTCTTCTTTGATGATCGAACAAATAATTTTACGAGCCAATACGAAGCGCATCCGTTGGCAGAGGGAAATTGATATGGGAATAAAATAGAAGACAAACGATTTATCTTACAAAAATAGACTCTTTTGGGACGGCTCTTCTATCCTTCTAATAAAATATTAACAACATGGAAGATAACATTTCATCTACATGAAATTCCCAGCAGTTATCGATATTTACATCTAACTTCATCAGGTATTTATCATACATTTATAATTATAAGTATTTTTCAAATGTTTGAAGGGATCAAGACACAAGAATACCCGAATTCTGATTCTGTTTAAATTCTCAAACATTTCACTAGTAAAAGAGTAAAAATCCTTATTTCGCGGCTTTTATATTTCAATAAACAAGCTATTAGCATGAAATTTATATCGCTGTAAATTTTAATTCAAGTGTTATCAGATTGTAACATAAAGATATACAAACAGTTTTTACTGGAAATACAAAAAGGAACAGTTTAATATAAGTACAGTCTAAAGAAAACGAACGTTGTAATTACCTACAGTCATCCAACGAACGTGTAATGTCAGAGCAATCGTGCGGGGCGTGCGACGCGAGGGACGGAGGGGGCAGTACCAAGTAGCCCATACAAGTAATTTTAAATAATTAATTAAAGTACCGTTGTCCCCGTCGAACGGGGACACGGGCCACGGGGACAGCGGGAATAAACCTACAAAAACTGTCATCTACTTGGGACTTAGCGTTAAGGGGTGCGAGATTTAAAATTTCTTTTACTAAGTTTTGGAAAGATGATATTGAAAAATTTGATGTCAACTTTACTATTAATATTTTATTCTAATTTTCATTTATTAATAATGTCTGTTATATTTTACACTTTATGTACATACTTACTTCAAAAAACGATTTTTTTTTAAAGAAAACTCTAAATATATATTTTTTTATTTGTATGTATTTGATATTCGGATTATATTGGACGGAGTTAAAAAGGTATGGATGAATATTAGGATCGGTACATTATAAGTGTTAGAATTCTGGCGTACTGATAGACCGCCCAACTGGAATACTGGTAGATTGATGATAGACTGGTAAATTGTTGATAGGTTGAGATATTTATAGTTTGATAGATTTTTCTATTTTCTGGAGGCTTTCCAGTACCTCAAAGTTTGGTAAAGTGCCCGGAGATGTCAACAGGCTCGCCGCGTGTTACATGGGCCAAAACGTGACCGGCGAATCGAGGATGTATACATGAATCCGATTTACGTCTCCCTACCCCTTAGGGGATTACAGGCGTCATGTTTTTAGGATTTTTACATATGTCCAACGTAAACTGACGCGTTACAAGCAACGTAAATAAAAACCAAAAACGTGACAACCTTAATGAATTTGCATTTTGATGGATGAAGGCGGCATATTGCAAAACTTCAAAGGCGATTAACTACTGTATGTACTTATACTGTGATATAAGTATGTAAAATACAAAAACAAATAACACAAAATGTACAAATCTATGTAATTTTATACAGGTAGGTACTATAATTTCACATGTTTCCTATTTAAATTTAAAATCACAAATTATAAATTAAAAACCTGCGCGATTCGTAAAATAAAATGCCCGTCGTACGAAATACTTTACTTGACAAAACTTTACCAGAAGAAGCAACCGACGCAAGTGTAAAATCTTCGCGAACAAAAAAGATAAATTTATCAAAGTGTAGAAAACTTTAATATTTTCAAAGAGTTCATACTTTATAATTGCGTATGCACTCGACACTACCTACCAGCAAAAGTTTAATAATAAAAGTTTTATTAAACCTAGTATCTAAGTAATCATGAATATTTAATAACATTGAAAAATATCAAGAAAATGAAACAAGATAACCTCGTTTTGTAAACATGTCATGAAGTAACGAACGATGACGTCAGCGCTCATGCTGTCTTGTTTTTATTTACCGATTTCAAAAGAGGAGGAGGAATGTTCGATTATGTATATTTTTTAATTTATGTTCACCGATAACTTTGTCTCAGTAGCCTAGTTTGTAGGTAGCAGGCCACGACTACTACGCTGGACTCCGAGGTTTGGGGTATATTAGAGATAACGGTGTAAAATTCTTTATCTCTGGTTCTACTGGTGTTTTTACATTTTCTGGAAGTTTTCCTCGTACCTCGAAGTTTGGTTATCTGCCCGGAGATGTCAATAGGTTCGCCACCTGTGCCAAAACATGGGCCACAAGGTAACCGGCGAATCGTGGGTGTTTGAATGTATGTTTGAATGCATACATTTACCTTTGCCTACCCCTTCGGGGATTACAGGCGTGAAGTTACGTTGAAGTTAAAAAATTACGTTTGTTGTATGAGGACCCACTTCATAACTTCATTTTTTGGTATTTGTTGTTATAGCGGCTACGGAAATACATAATTTATGAAAATTTCAGGTCTCTAGCTATCGTGGTTTATGAGATACAGCCTGGTGACAGACAGACGGACGGACAGACAGAGTAGGCTTAGTATAATTGTTATATAAATTTACCTTTTAGGTGTGGAACCCTAAAAAGGAGAGTTTCACGAATGTTAAAAAGAAAAGAAAAACCTGCGATTATGAAAAGATGTTAATTTAAAGCAATAGCTGCAGCACGTTTTGTTATTCTTTTAGAAAAACAAATAATGTAAATGGAATTCACTTTGAATACCTAAATGTCCCAAAGTCACAATATAAATTGTTTCTCGCGCGACAGCTGAGGGAAACGTTTGAAACAAAATACAAAGTTATTCCACCAACTCTCTTTGTTATAACAATTTACATGTACAACAAATTTATATGTGTATTCGAATTTTGAATTTCTACGCTGACCTTTATAGAATGTTTTCAACAACGCTATATTTTTTTAGTGCGCAAAATTTGTTTTTTTATGAGAAGAAATGTTTTTAAACCTAAACCTAAGCCTAAAATTTCAACTATAAGTAATTTGAACAATAAGCCTGGATTGCACCAAGATATTTGTTAAATTTTTAGTTTAAGTTATTGTAACATTTGACATCCTTCTCTAACTTTAACAGATTTCTTTAAGTTACCGCCATCGCATTACCTAATATACTTGCCGCTAAATTGTAGTGTTCGGTCAAGTGGTAATGTACGGCCCTGTAATTTCCGGCACTGAGGCATAACACCTTAGGCCTCAGGAGTGGTAACGCATCTGCATTTTGACCTCGGTCTTTATGTGTGGTGTGTGTCTATAGGCTGCAGTCATCACTTAATATCAATGTGAACTGCAAGCTTGTTTGCCACTTCCATTACATAAAAAAAAGAAAAACGTTTGTAAAATTATATATCGTTTTTTTATCAATTTTAGACTTCACTTCTCTATCTACTAATATTAGTCATCAAGAAGTTTTTTATTTTCATTTTATAAATACGAATGAAATACAACACTTCCTTGAAATATTTTATACACTAAAGTCAACAGAGCACAAATAAGCGATTCTATACCTCCAAACCACAATAAATAAGATTTGAAATACTAGTCGGCTGAATAGCAGTACCTGACTCAACAATTTGCTAGCATTCAATTCAAACGTCGATAGTAAACTGTTTCGAAGAATGCCGTATCATTAGGTTTTCCAGTGGGATTCCCTCGTACTTGGTGTACTCGTATTGGTACTTAGAAACCCTGAATTGAGTTTTAAACAAAGAAAGTATTTAGGACTAACTATAGGCAGAACTCAATAGCCTCTTCCTTATTCAATACCTTTGGATATTGACTAATTCAGTACCCGTGCGTAAGCTTCCTACTTAGCAACGCTTATTATAATAATTGTGTGTTGCCGTTTTTTGTAATTAATGTTGTATTTCATTATCTTTATTTATGAATAACCGTTGTCTACTGTAACCGTTTCAAATACTTATATTCTAAACTTATATTTGGTAACTTATAATTGGCACTTCATATCTGTAACTCCCGGTTACATTGTATCTACATGTTTATTTATTTTTGTAACCAGCGTTAGTTAGGTACCCTACAATTGTAAAAAATAAAATTAAATAAAAATGGTATTTAAGTGTACACAGTTTGAAGACAAAGTTCGATAAGGTAGGTACACCCTTGGTGTAAACAACACCGCATTTCTATGTCAATAAAACACCTATCTATGAGGTCTTGGAGGTCATAAACCCTCCCGCCCAAATCAGACACAAAAAGTTGAATATCATATATACACTCAAACAAGTCATGACCCCCCGTCTTTGTTTACGACTAATGATCCCTCACCCCTATCACGACGCGGTACGTGGCGGCGTGTAGATTGGATATTTGTGTCGTGTTGTAAGAATTCATTCATCTCGGCGAGAGCCAACGTGGTATCCTCTTGTGTTTCGGTAAGGAGTCTTTGCGACGACCACGACTAGTTTATTGTTATGTAATGAACGTGGTAAACAAGCATGCAGCTCACGTTGATGTTAAGTGATGACTGACAGCCTATAGACAACCCCACAAAGACAGCTATGCGTTGCCACCTCTGATACCTTAGTTATTATGTTTCTAAATCAGCGTTTCTCAAAGTGTGCCCCGGGGCTCCGCAAAGCCCTTGTGGGGGCTCTAGTATTCTACTAGATATAATGAGAAAAAATACACTTCTATCCATCAGTGTTCTGATTCAGAGTTTTTCATGCATTCGATTACGAACCCGATATAAGACTAAGACTCTCTTCGATCGAACCTGATATCAACCAATCGAGGAAAATATTTAAAAAAACCGCCTTTTAAAAATAATTCAAAACTGAATAGACAAAAACACTAAAAAGCGAAAAATAAACTCAATTACTTTAATATGGGCTACGTACTTACCTACTCATAGGTTTGAAGTCGGTGCCAAGGCAATAGTGCGCTTCAAATAGCCGTATTTGATAGCTTAACATAGTAGGTACTGCAACACCACAACATTAGTCCTAACGCGCGGGCCGCACTATTGGCTTGGCACCGACTTCAAACCTATGAGTAGGTAAGTACGTAGCCCATATTAAAGTAATTGAGTTTATTTTTCGCTTTTTAGTGTTTTTGTCTATTCAGTTTTCTATTCAGTGTCTATTCAGTTTCAGAAGGCGGTTTTTTTTTAATTTTTAAAATAATTTATTTTTTGCTTTTCAGTGGTGTAACTATTATTAATATTAAGTATAACAGTAATAGTAGGTAGGTATTTCAACTACGAAAGTACTATCTATAGTCTTTATCATCAGTTCTAGAGGTGCATAATAGCGGCTTTTCTAGAACGGCAACGAACCGCTATTGAACTCTAATAGCAGTTTCGAAAACTATCTATTCCTGTAGCTGGTTTTAAAGCAGTCAAGCAAAAGCCTAATTTAAAGTGTAGTGATATTATCATCATCACTTTAATCATCATCACCTTGATCATCATCTCCTCCATCATCATCCCCTCCATCATAATCATCTTCATTACACCTCTATCATTTTCACCTCCATCATCATCACCTCCACCGTCATCACCATCATCATTACCTTCATCACCACCATCATCATCACCATCATCACCACGGTCATCATCACCTCCATCATCATCACCAACATCATCACCACCATCATCATCACCATCATCACCACGGTCATCATCACCTCCATCATCATCACCACCATCATCATCACCATCATCACCACGGTCATCATCACCTCTCATCATTACCACCTCTATCTACATCATCACCTCCATCATCATCACCTCCATCATCATCTCCTTTCAAGTGTGCTATGAAATTTGAGTAGTTCCCTCGATTTCTCCAGGATCCCATAGTCATCATCATCACCCCATAGCCATCATCTTGACATGGTGACAATGGGCCCACCTGTGAGGTGGGGTATACCAAAAAAAAAAAACCTGTCCAAATTGGTAAGTTCAGGCATTTTCGAACAATCGCGGTTTATAATAACAATGTTTTAAACAGACGAGTAACTATTATTAGTATTATTACAGTAAAAGTAGGTATTTCAACTAAGAAGGTACCATATATAGTCTTCGTCATCAGTTCCACTTCATCAAATTGTGCCTTCCGAAAGCAAACACACGGAACAATGTTATTATATAAAAAATATCGAAATCTTTCAAGTGTGCTATGAAATATGAAGAGCATTTAAGCATCTATCAAATTTAAATGGTATGCTCAAACGTCACTCACACTATTTGAGAGCCTGATTATCTAAGCAGACGTCAAATGTTTACATTATGGCAACATCCTCTCGAAAAAGTATGTTCTCAATTACAAAGATTCCAATGTAGATGTGTGACTACTCCTGAGGTCTGAGGTACTATGCGTCTCTGTCCAAAATTACAGGGCCGTACATTACCAACTAATCGGAACACGAAATGAACATTAATATTTAGCGACAAGCAGATTAGGTAATGCGATGGTGCCTACACTTTCGAGCTTCGTAATTTGAACTCTACTACCAGTAAGTGGCAATTGAAGTAGATTTATAAAGTAAAGCACATTGAATTTGAGAACCAAGTAAGAGTTATTTCTGGGAATGCGTACTTCCACCTTGACATTTTACGTAAACCCAATTTGCTGTCACAGAACACTCGACCTGCGGTGAATATAGGTCACGATTGCCTGCTCTGAAATTGCATTTAATCCTAGATATAGCGGACATTGCGATGTCGGCCTAAACCTCAACACTGGGGATGAATGCCGGCACGCGCTCTTGAATATACTGGAATCAAATTAGCTTTGTCCAACACGTTCCTATGCCTCGGTGATGACGTTTAAGGGAATAACAATTAATTGAATTGGGTGAGAAAAATAACTAACAAAAAAAAATGAACAGTGTTTGGTTGGATGTTGCTAATCTCAGGGCCTACTGGTTCAATTTGAAAAAATATTTTTGTGTCCAGTAGCACATTACATTGAAAAAATCATCACTCGTGGTTACGGTCTTTTTTTAGGATTCTGTATCTTAAAAGGAAAAAAGGAACCCTTATAGGATCACTCGTGCGTCTATCACAGCCAATTTGCTCCGAAACTACTTGACCGATTGAGTTGAAATTTGATAAATATATGTAAATTGGTGACTCAAAGATGAACACGTCAAGTAAAATAATAAATTTTAAACAGGGGGGCCACTTTCCGGGGGTAAATCAGAAAATTAAAAAAAAAAAAATGTTTTATATTATTTCGCATTAACACATGCTTGTGAAATATATTTTATTTTTAAAGAAAAATGGAAAGAAAAATTTGACATCAGGAGAGACTCGAACTCGCGACCTACTGGGAATCTAGTCCATACCGCTCTACCAATTGAGCTACTGAAGCCCTGCCCGATTTGTAGCTCAATCTTCTTCAGTAGCTCAATTGGTAGAGCGGCTGGACTAGATTCCCAGTAGGTCGCGAGTTCGAATCTCGCCTGAAGTCAAATTTTTCTTTCCATTTTTCTTTAAAAATAAAATATATTTCACAAGCATGTGTTAATGCGAAATAATATAAAACAATTATTAAGGGTAAAAGCGACTTCCTTACGATATTCAATAAACTGAAAAGTCTATTATATCGGTTGCCTAACTAGCATAGTTGGTAATAGATGGCGCTACTGCTACCATAAAGCAATGCAATAGATGTGAAGGAAAGATTTGACAAATCGGGCAGGGCTTCAGTAGCTCAATTGGTAGAGCGGCTGGACTAGATTCCCAGTAGGTCGCGAGTTCGAGTCTCGCCTGAAGTCAAATTTTTCTTTCCATTTTTCTTTAAAAATAAATAAAAAAAATAAACTTCGTAAACTGTGTCGTGTGACATATCAAATGAAAGAGGTTGTTGTCAGCATTTCAAATATATGTTTTTTTAAATTTTTGCGTAAACAAATAAGAAGATATTTAAGAAAAACGACGTTCCCCCCCCCTATCTCCGAAACTACTGAACTTAAAATTTTGAAAGAAATGTGGAAAATAGTTCTTTGCCTACAGATTACTGGAAAACCTATAATAAGTTTGAGTATTCAAATTAAATCGAAGCATGCAGTTCACATTGATGGTAACTGATGACTGCAGCTTAAAGACACTCACAAAAAGCAGATGCGTTACCACTCCTGAGGCCTAAGGTGTTATGCCTCTGTGCCGGAAATTACAGGGCCGTACATAACCACCTGACCGGAACACGATAGTGTAGAACACTACTTAGCTGCAAGTATATTAGGTAATGCGGTGGTGCCTACGCCCGCGAGCTCCGTAACTGGAGCTCTACCACCAGTAAATCTCGGTCGTACCAGTCGGTCTGATTGCGAAATAGCAATACTGCAACCTGCAACATTATTCAGTTGCTTACAAGATATTAGTTTGATATCAGATGAATTACAACGTCATCACACTTCTTCAACTATCGCTATACGTAATAATTTGCGATTTTGATAAAATGACACAATAATTGTGCCCATGGATTTCTCTCAATCAACATCTAATTTAGGATTTTTAATAAGTACCTTTTATTTCCTCAAACTTTTTATGAAACTTAGTTATCTTTATGGAACAAATTTAGAAGCCTTTATATAAGAATTTCGGCCAGAACAGACTTACTCTCTCTGACAATATTGTAATTTGTGGATACGACATTACCACTCTCTTTCTTTTTTGAAATAAAAACGTGCAAGCCCCTCACTGGTTCACAGTTAATAGGTGGGTAACAGAATAGCCCTTCAGAATGACGTTAAATACTATATACAGGGATAAGAATTTACAATAAAAAATATATATACCGGCCGAATTGAGAACCACCTCGTTTTTGAACTCGGTTAATAATACATTTCATGTTTTACGTAAATCAATATTTTTGAAATCATCGTAAAACATTTAGTGTCATTTAAAAATAAGACGTAAACATGTACATAACACTAAACCATATAAATAAAGAAAGTACTTAAATTGAAATAACGTAACGTACTGGAGGGTGCTATCTCTGTTTATGGCCCGCTAACCTTTAACCATCGAACAAGCTATCGGAAAGTTTTGAGAACAATTGAAATGGAACTTTCCCGTCTCAACTTACGCACACGTTTGTGTGTTATGTAAAATTTGAACTGAGTTGAGAAAGGAGGACATACTCGTACTTATAAGAATGATTTATTTGTAGAAATAATGAAAGGTCATAAAATATGTGTATGAAAGAATAAATATTTTACTAGGCCTGCATGGCTAATAACATGGCATAATACAGACCTTAATTTACAAGTGTTAAACGGTATCAAATAGTTTTTTGAGCTGTAAATACTTTTACTGTTTTTTACTGTTACTGTTAAAATATTTGTTTTCACAATAAACACATGCGAGTGAATTTAGAAATTACACAGAAAAAGTGGAAAAAAAAATCGCCGGCCGGTTCGATCGCTAGCCGAAGTCAATGTTTTCTTTTAATTTTAAGCTATTGCATAGCTTCTATCGAGGGCCTTGAGCGCGGGGACCGAATCCAGAAATTCCGTAACGAAAAAAACCTCACGCTCCCCACTCCGACGGGCACGGAGGTGTGGCTTGAAGGCCGTGCATTGTCTAACGTCGTTTCTTTTCGGCAGTCTTCGACACGGTGTTTGTGTGCGTGCAACTAGACGTATTGTACGACTCTACGAATATCAAATAAAAAAAGAAATACTGCATAAATAAAATAAATAAATAATTATAATTGCATAAGTTGATACAAAATGCTATGCAATAGCTTTACCGCGGCAGTTCCCGAGTGCCACACGTCTTTTGTATTTGTTTGAATATATGTCTATATATAGTAACAATTATTTATTGTTCAAAAGTATATTATGATAGGCCCGTTCAAATATAAACACACATCAAAGTTTCGTAAAATTTAATGAACACTGAAACTCGGTTAACATTAATTTATCAGAATAACCAAGCTTAATTATTTACGCCACTTATACACGTGGAATAGAATATTCATCCTTAACAATTTTATTATAAAATATGCTCACTTCAGAGACATGGGAGGACCCAAGGGCATTTGCCGACGAAAAAATTACACGAGGTCGTTTAGATGTAAATTACGTGGGTAACATCAAAAAATATTGTGTACATAATGTCTTTTTTAATGATTGGATTTCGTAAATAAGAACAGAAAAATGAAATATTTTAGTAGAAATCATTATCGTATTTTATACCATGAAAACAGAGTGCCGGCAGAAGTGAAAACTTGAATATTATCGTTGTGCATTTTTGATATTTTGGAATAATTAGGGAATCATTTTGCACGAATTGCTTTAATATTCATATATAACGAATTTGGTTATTGTTTTATTCTTCCATAAATCGTATCAAACATTAGATCCAATACTAGTTTTATAGGTATAATGCGTAAATGTACCTTAGGCTATTTTGCACTTTTTTAAGAAATGAAGGTGGCCGAACAATCATTCAGTCACGTTGATGTTCAGTGATGACTGCAGCCTATAAACACCCACACAAAGACCAAGGTCAAAAATGCAGATGCGTTGCCACACCTGAGGCTTGGCCACTAACCTATCTCCACCAACCCTCATTGGAGTAGCGTGGTGGAGTAAGCTCCGCCTCTCGCCGAAAAGGGGAGAGACTCGTGCCCAGCTGTGGGACGTATAATGGGTTGCCATTATTATTATATTTCGTGAAGACAAAATAGAAGACCAAAGACATCTCATAAAACATTACAAAATCATTTTCTCCAAAATTTTAAGTGCTTAATATTGCGCTACGTAATTTAATAATGCGTTGAACGAACGATACTTCCTCGTAGCAGGTTCTACGAGGTTGCTACGAGTGCTACGCGAAGTTGTGAGGATGGCGCATATTATTATGAATTTAACTCAAGACGTGCAAAGTTTTTGAATTTCAAGCAAGAGTTCATTAATTAATGTTCATGTTTTTGTTAATTGACATTTATTTACCTGAGATTTATTCAAAAAGTCGTCTGCGATGAAATGTGAATACAGTATTTTAGACTCACGTACATCAAATCGAATGACTTGACCTTTAAGATAAATATGAAAAAAAAATGTAAGTGATTCTAAATTATTTATCTTAAAAGTAATTTTGACTTATTTAAAATTAATATAATTAAATCGTGGAGCCTTATATTGATGTCAAAAGATCAAGCTGAGCACGGTTTGAAGGTATTTTACCTTCTGGAAGATTTAAATTTAATTTCAATGATCAATGGAATGTTTAATCAAAACTGTACTGAATACCTCTGACTGATTGTTTAAGCCATTGTTAGTCGATAACCACCACAGATAGTCATGATCGTCAAACAAACATTCAGTTCATATCGGTGATAAAACACATCAATACTGCCTGTATAAATCTACACAAGAACTTGGCTTTACTGGTGGTAGAGCTCCAGTGACGGAGCTCGCGGGCGTAGGCACCACCGCATTACCTAATATACTTGCCGCTAAATGGTAGTGTTCAACACTATCGTGTTCCGTTCAGGTGGTAATGTACGGCCCTGTAATTTCCGGCACAGAGGCATAAGACCTTAGGCCTCAGGAGTGGTAACGCATCTGCATTTTGACCTTGGTCTTTGTGTGGGTGTCTATAGGCTGCAGTCATCACTTAACATCAATGTGAACTGCATGCTTGTTTACCACTTCCATTAAATAAAAAAATAAAAAAGGTACTGTCAAAATGTAGATGGATATGTGTTGCCACTCCTGCGACCTAAGTTGTTTTGCCTCTGTAAATATAATTACATAACCAAACGTAACTTGATAGTGCTGGAGACTACCATTCGGGAACAGATGGATTAAGGGGTTAAGTAGCCTGAATGACCATGACAAAACGGAGCTCATCAAATATTTGTCAAAATAGAAGCAATCTAGCGGATACTCGCTGAACTTGGTCGACAAAATCAAAGATTAAGTAATTGTAGAGGAGACAAGCATTGCTGTGCTTATTAATATTGCATCACAGTGATTATACTACTAGAACGGTTTTGAATACAACTTTCGCTATTGGTACGAAATTTGTACGAATTGGTGGAAACTTTATCTTTTATGTACATAAGAATGGTGGGCTGTTGTGCTATGTATGACTGTATTGTGATAGAACTTTAATGAACGAGCTCAAAGGCGTGAACACCTCCATATCATCTACTTTACCTACCAGTAAATGATAACTCCATGTCCACCGTTATCATGTTCTGGTAAGCTGGTAGTATACAGTGGTAGAGCTTCAGTGGCCAAACTCCAGGGCGAGTGAGCCTCACCGCATTTCCCAATTTACATTTCACTAATTGGTACCTACTGTAAGCGATAATAGTATGTAAGCATTTTTCAGATCCGAGATGGCGGACAAAACATTTCTTCCAAATTGTGATATGGGTGTCAATTTCGAGGTTTCTTGGGGTGCTGATTACGAAAATGGCATCCATTTGCAGATCCAAGATGGCTGGCAGTTTTTTTTTCAAAATATGACATGGGTGTCAATTTCTAGGTTTCTTGGGGTGCTGATTTCGAAAACGGCATCATTTTTCAGATCCAAGATGGCGGACATAACTATTTTTCCAAATTGTGATATGGGTGTCAAATTCGAGGTTTCTTGGGGTGCTGATTACGAAAATGGCATCCATTTGCAGATCCAAGATGGCTGACATATTACTTTTTCATAATATGATATGGGTATCAATTTCTAGGTTTCTTGGGGTGCTGATTACGAAAATGGCATCATGTTTCAGATCCAAGAGTACCGCCCACCGACCGGGTTCATGCCCCGGTCGAGGAACGGAGTCAGCGATCGGGCCCGCGGCTGCGTCGCCCGGCTTAGGCCAGAGTGACGGAGTGGACGTGTTGGGCACAAAAACATAGGCGATAGCCACTATTTAGTAAAATCTTAAGTCCGTAAACACTCGTGTTGTATAGTAATACATATTTTTTTACAGGTTTTACTCATAACTTCGCAGTAACATCCCAGAATATGTAAGTTTATGTTTCGGCAGCGCGCTGTACATCCTCCCCTGACAAAGGGCCGCAGCCGACTAGCCAACTGACGATGATTGAGATTACAGTATGGCGTGACGAAGAGGCTCGCGCTCATGCACGGAAATTTCGACATTTTATTAATTTTCATTAATAAATAACATCAAAATAAATAAAACTCTTAATTAAAACTGTGAGTAATTTAAAGCCTTTTCTTTTACAATAAAAACGAAGCAAAAAGACTGTGCCGTTTTGGAAAACATTTGCATTTTAAGACAAAAAATTTTTGGCATTTTGAAATATTATTTTCTAAAAGGGGGTTAGCAAATTTAACATTCTGTTCTGTTAAAAGTATTCATTGAATCCTTGTCTGTCGTTGTGTATTACTATATTGCGGATTCAATTAACAGTTTTTTCTAGAATTTGACTTAAATCATGTACGAATTTAGGCAATTCACCCTAATGCCTACGCTCTCGAGCTCCGATAGTGGAACTCGACTCTGTAATTTCTGCCACAGAGGCATAACACCTTAGGCCTCAGGAGTGATAACGCATTTGCATTTTGACCTTGGTCTTTGTGTGGGTGTCTATGGGCTGCAGTCATCACTTAACATCAATGTGAACTGCATGCTTGTTAGCCACATCCATTACATACAAAAACAAGGCGATTGAATTTACACTTAGCAACTAATTACACTATTCAATCGCACATGTATAATCGATTGCCCACGTGAGCCTAGTACATGGTACCTACGTACCGGTAAAATTAGGTCAGCGGTTAAATCAATTGTCAAATTTATATACCAACTATAATAACTGAAGCCAACAATGTAATTTATACTCAAATGTGAAAGGAAACTTTACACTTCTGAAAATTAATGCAAAGCATGTATTCAAGTATACGTACTGTTTGCATGTATGCATGAAATTTTGCCTATGATTCCCTTTTCACTTTTTGGTCCATTACTCGACATCCATCGTCTTACAAAAACTGTGATATGTCGGTAAAAATAAGTACGGTATTGATAAATTAGCATAGAAATATATAATAAATAACCAACACTATTAAAAACGAAACAAACTAAAAAGATTTTGAGCGAAACTTACAAATGATACAAATTTCTAATCTAAATAAATGATAATTTTTAACTTTCCCCTTATTACATAAGTTTCCCCTCTTATGTTGCAGGTTGTCTTAGGGCATACCCGAACAGGGTGTCATTGTACAAAACCACCTATGTACCCATATGACATAACGCAAATAATATTTTGATTTTGAATTGAAATTATAGATATAAACCTTCCTCAGAAAACATTTTAAACAGGAACAAAATTCGTTCGTAACTTTCCAAGGTTAGCACATACATACAGACAGAGAAAATAGGGGGACTTTACCTTATATGTTGTGAATATCATTTTCCAGCTTAACTTTCTCAACTAAAACATAAAATCCTTACTATACGCGTTAGCACTACAGCAATAACTATAAAGACAGTCAGATATTGCCTGATGAGTTTAGAGTAATCGAATCGTTAAGACTTTGATCTCGACGTGGGTGGTGAGTTATTTTAAGACCGCTACTTAGATAGGATTATTCACCTTAGCAAATTAAACACGGTAGGAAATAGTGATAGTAATTAAGTGTACTTGCTTTTACCGAGTGCCAACTTTAATGTTAACATGTGAACTATTCGTTGCCTTTTCAAAGTAACCTTTATTGTGGAAAAGGTTAAGTTATTCTATTGCCAAAGTACATTATATAATGTTATTAAATACATAGAACGTGTATTCAGTGCGTAAGAACTACATTCTTTTATCAAATTTATATTTGTCTTTGAGTAACGTAATAAATCTATTTAATCATTGTCATTTTCTTATATATTCCCGTTGCTACAATTTTGAAGAAGCTGTTTAAATAAATTATTACTTTCCATATTGCTCCATTATTACTTTCCATGTGAAATACGAAAGTTAAACTTATTACTCATAAATATACATATTATACACTATAAAACGTTTTAAGAACTGAAGAAATGTTTTAATTTTGTTTTTAAATTAGGTTGATATAGAATTTAATGTAAATAACCCCCTCTTTTGTCGATAACAAAGATCACATATAATATACTGAGGTAATACGAAGTTCAACCGGACTGCAAGTATGTGTATTTAATTTAATAATACACTAGCTGTTGCTTGCGGCTTCGCCCGCATGGATGTTGTTTTATAAATTATTTAAATTTTACGATCCCGTGGAAATGTCCTAATTAAGTTTTCCGTCGCGTACCTCTTTGTTAATTACTTATCTTTTCCCAAGAGTTTTAATATTTGTTTTATTGAAAGAGCCTGTTCATTAATATTCCACCTTGAAAATTGCGGAAAGTCCCGTACCAATATCCCTACCCATTATTAGGGGTTTGAGGGAAGATTAAAAAAAATATTGAGGCACCAAAAGAGTCTGTTAACCAATTTTCAGGCATTAAAAACTGACAAAATACCCGTACAAACTATTCTCAACCTCCTTTCTTAGGGGGTTGAGCGCACATTTCCAAAAAAGTAAAATCTTAAGAACCCTTAACTTTGTTTTCTTTAATATGAACTTTGAATAGCGGTAATAAAGTGCAAATTGACTCTTTGACGTTAGGAATACACCTACATTGCTTAGACAACAGTGAGTGCTTGTAATTTAATATGAACTTTATACATAAGATATAAAGTTCAAATTTATTCTACGTTTTAGTTAGAAAACGTTTGTATGGTAAAAAGAAAAGGGCTTTTTTAGGGTTTTTCCAGGAATTATTCGATTTTTTCTAGCCGTAAACACCATCCTTGAAATTCAACGAACATTTGAAAAAAGAATTGGGCAAATTGGTCTAGGCGTTGTTGAGTTATGCGCTTACCAACACATTTTGCGATTCATTTTTATATTATAGAAGAAGAAAATAGGAAATCAATCTGCCGCTAAATGGTAGTGTTATCGTGTTCCGGTTAGATGGTAACGTACGGCTCCGTAATAACTTATCACAGAGACAAATCAACTAAGGTCTCAGGGTCGGCAACGCATCTGAATTTTGGCCTCTGGTCTTTGTGTTGGTGTCTATGGGCTGGTCATCACTCAACAACAATGTGAACTGCATGCTTGTTTGCCTCATTACATAAAAAAGGTATATAACTACATTAACCTATGATGTAGTCTATAAAGCTCATCTTAACGAGTTCATAAGAAACATAAAATAATATAATGTAACATTACATCCCACGCCTTACAGCGCGTACAGATATTTAATTAAAAATAGGTTAAATAAAATTACACTAGGACAACCGCCTAGCTCAGCGTGGAACCTAGTGCTTTGATGTCGTCGAAGATTATATTAAGAGCGGTAACATGATGACGATAGAATATCGGCTCAGTTGTAAACAACGTCGTTGAAATATATGTGATGGGCAATAAACTTATACCTAAGTAGATCGAGAAGTTTATGGAAAATCTTACAAGTCTCATCGGATAAATATGATGGTCTACATGGTTTATGGAAAATTGCAAGGAGAAGTTATCATCTTATTTGTTTCTTGAATAAAGTAAAGTATTATTAGAATAAAGGAGAGCTACATCTATAAATATACATAATAAAAGACTCAAAGTAACTGTATTGTTGTCTAGCTAACCTTGAAGTCAAACATATTTTGTTTCTGTTTGTAACAATGAAGCTATTTATAACTATTAAACCGAATAAATACGTTTTTTGAGTCTATTGATTTTTGCATTCTAGGGGTGACATTTAGAATCTTCTCAACACCGCTATATTAACTTAAGAGTCTATCCATACGAGCGATTTTTTGGGATTTCGCGGCAAGCCAATTTATTTATATTAAGCCAATCTTTCTTTCCTGTGACGACCCGGTTAGTCCAGCGGTGTGAGACGACCGTTTGATTCGAAGGGTCGCGGGTTGTATGCTGTATGGCCTACAGATATTTGATTCGGTTCTGGGTGTTTGTGTATGTGTTATGTGTGTACAACGGCACCCACGACACAGGTTTATACCTACTGTGGGGCTGTGAGTGTAAGCGTATTTTATTTTGTAGTTTTATAAAATAGACGACAGATTATATTAGTTTAACATACATATTTATCTTGTCTACTTTTTTGTTTTACAAAATCGCTTTAAAATGTATTCATCTTATCGCTATACACAGTGTTATAAACTGTCGAACGCCTGCGCCCATAACGCGACGATAATTTTAACGCGGTAGCATCGCAGAGAGCGCGCGCATTTCGCCTCTTCGGGAAATCGTCCAAAAAAATCGCTTGCGTGGAAAAACTGTCACTTCATGACACAATACCACAATACAACGACACCACTATTTATTTGAAAACCTTACAAACATACAAATATACAAATGTTTCCTCTTTATTATATTAAGTAAGTATAAAGTATAGATAAACTGGGACCTCAAGTATAGTAAAGTATATAGTATTATATACTTTAGCATACTTGAGTTTATATATATTATATTTTTTTAGCTTGTTTGACATTGTATATCAATTGTGTATGACGTGTCATAACCCCTTGTTTGCACTAAAAACATTAAACATGATGATGTTTCGCAACTCGTCGCATAAAGTTATTGCGATAAATGTCCTGTTGGTGCTAGCGTTCGTACTGCTGTCAAACCTATAATTTTAACAAGTTTTTATGTGAATGTATCATCAATGCAAAGTCACGGTAAGAGGTGCCTGTCACCCTAAACGAATGAATTAATTCCTGATTCTGAGGCGTATTTAGTATAGTTGTAACCTATAACTACAAATGCAAACAATACATCAACATGTGAGGAAAATCGATGTTTTGTTAGAAAAATATCTTAACTATTCAATCCAATTCATGAAATATCGATGTGATACATCAATGTCTGACATATCATCCGGTAGGGAATTATATTATATTATTTTGTACCTACTATCATAGTAGCTATAAGAATATTATTTGTCCTTGACAATACCACAGTATTAGAAAAACATATAATAAGTTCTTTAAACTACTGCCACGAATTTACTGAGACAGAGTCAGAATTTAATTGCGAACGTTTAAGGGAAAATGCAAAAAAAAATACAGCAATGTAAACCACAATTTTTAAAAAGAACCTACTAATTATACTATGAAAATAGCGAGGGCTTTTATTAATGGTGGTTCTGAAATTGTTTGACAAGATTTGCTTTACAAATTAAACTCCGTTTTCACACCGTAAGAAAACAGACATAAGAAATTACGAAACGTACATTGTTAATGTTTTTTTAATGTAATGGAAGGGGCAAATAAGCATGCAGTTCACATTGATGTTAAGTGATGACTGAAGCCTGTAGACACTTACAAAGACCAAGATCAAAATGCGGACGCGTTACCAGTCCTGAGGCCGAAGGAGCTATGCCTCTGTGCCGGAAATTACAGGACCGTAAAAAAACATAAGGAAGTTGTTTCGGTTTAGATATGTCTCAAATTAGTCGTGGAAATCGTAAAATATTTAAATGATATAGTAAAGTAAAGTAAAAAAACGTTTAATTTTCCTTCACAAATTTTAGGCTTATAGGTACTTATTGCTAATACAGTACTTGTGCACTTCGATCCTATTTTTGTGAGGGACTGGTGCCTGAAATAGGTTTCTAAATGAAATCTGTGTTACAGGTCACCAGGCCATGGCTTTTCGTTCGTACGTAACACATATGTTCACTATTCTCTCCTACAACCCAAAGGTTGACTGTTAGAGAATGCCAAGTGGCATTCAGTCCGCTTTATGTTCTTGGTGCATTAAAGCTTAAATAAATATGTTATCAACGGGTAGGAAAAATCCAGTCAGTATCTCATATATAATATGATATAATATATACAAGTAGATTAGGTAATGCGGTGGTGTCTACGCCCGCGAGCTCCGTCACTGGAGCTCTACTAACAGTGAAAAAATGCTTTAATCTTTCGAAAAGGTCATAGTCCGGCTAGCGTTCTTGTCAAAATAACAGACGACATCAGGCGAAGTATGGAGAATCAACAGTTTACAGTTCTCACTTTATTGGATTTTAGTAACGCATTTAATACTGTTGATTTCGACATCTTGCTCGCGATTCTTCGTTCACTTAACATATCTCCGTCAGTAATTGATTGGTTTCACAGTTACTTGTTCGGTCGCCGGCAACGCATCCAGGTGGATGGCACTTTTTCTACTTGGTGTGATGTCACTGCCGGTGTACCACAAGGTGGCGTGTTGTCTCCCTTCCTCTTTTCAATATTTATTAACTCAATAACTCAAAATTTAGCTTCTCTCTACCACCTTTATGTGGATGATTTACAAATTTATAGCCAGGCCAACCTTTCACATTTACCTGAGGCCATACAAACCATAAATAATGATCTAAGACTAATTTCGCAATGGAGTGAAGATTATAGTTTGCAGGTTAACGCTGCTAAAAGTCAAGCTATCATCATTGGGAGCTCACGCCTGGTATCTAGGTTAGATATGTCTCAGATTCCACCCATTATTCTTAATGGAACAACTATTGAGTATTGTAACACAGAAAAAAAATTGGGTATAATTCTCGACAAACATTTATCTTGGATTCCACAGACAACTGAGGTTAGCCGGAAGATGTTTGCTGCCATTGGCTCCTTAAGAAGACTGCAAAACTTCTTGCCCACTTCCACTAAAATTACTCTAGCTCGATCAATTCTTTTTCCTATTCTTGATTACGCCGACATATGCTATCCAGACTTAACTCAGGAGCAATTAAACAAACTTGAGCGACTTCAAAATTTATGTATACGGTTCATATTTGGTCTTCGCAAATATGACCATGTTTCTGATTTTCGTAAACAGCTCAAGTGGTTACCCATTCGCTTTCGCAGGGATACTCATATTCTTTCTTTTCTCTACTGTCTTCTGTTCAGTCCTCAAACTCCAACATATTTAAAAGAAAGTTTCCATTTCCTCGGCTCTTCACAATCCCTGTCCCTTCGATCTTCTGAAAATCTCCTCCTCATGATTCCTTCCCATACCTCTACTTTTTATTCCAAATCTTACACAGTAACCAATTAACCAATTAAGATCCAATTATGGAATTCCCTTCCAACCCATATCCGAGAAGCTCAATCTGTTAAGTCATTCAAAAAACGACTCAACGAGCACTACATCTCCCAGTTCCTTCCCTAACCTTGTTGAAATGATCAATACTAATCTGCCTGTTCATATTTCATATTTATTTTTAAATAGTAAATAAGATGTATCTTCACGCCAGGTCCCTAACGGGGTAGGCAGAGAGTGTAGAGCGCCAGATATCCCGGTTCTGACAAACCTCTCGTGCCTCATCTACCTTCATCATTCTCTTCATACATGCACGCCGATTCCTAAGACTTTTGACCCCACCATCAGACAGAACTCGACCTATTTGGTCATGGTAGGTCAGTCTTGGTCTTCCTGTAAATAAGATTAGAAATACCGATTTGTACACCCCTAAATTGTTATTTGCACAGTTTCCTGAACTCTAAGGTTGCCTGGTAGAGATCGCTGTTTAGTGATAAGGCCACCTCTTGTATACTGTATCTACAATATCAAATGTCTCTGTATTTATTTCTTGGTGTACAATAAAGAATATTATTATTATTATTATTTAATATTAATGATGGTAAGACAATAATCAGACTTCATAAATTACCCAAGCTTGAAGCGTTGGTGCAAAGCAACTTAACAACCAACAACTACATAGTTCAAAACCTTTTACAGATCTGCCCACAATACTTATATAGTCATACCACAAGCTAGAAAACAAGTTAAACAACAAAGGACCGGTAACTAATTCGGTAACATGGTTTTAACGTTAACATCTAACAAGATTAAATAAATGAACTGGCGGTCACCGAACAAGACCCATTCACACTTTACAAAGTTCGTCGACCTACCCTACGTTCAAAACGTGATGTTTTTAGGTATAAAAGAAAATCTTTTTTGAATTACAAAAGTTCATCAAGTCACTGAAAATTAATAATTACTTCAAGGAGACGAAGTTTTAATTTGGCTTTTTTATAGGAATACTGTTTTTTTTGCTTACATTATAATGATGAAGGGACTATATTTCATTCAATAATAGTCCAAATAATTGTAATATTTAATTTTTCGCAATAACACATGCGAGTGAATTTTAGAAAATAAAGGAAAATGGGAAAGAAAAATTTGACTTCGGGCAAGAATTGAACCTGCGACTTCAGGATAGAAGTCCCGGGACTTCGGTAGCTTAGTTGTAAAGCATACCTATGTATAGTTTTTCGATACATTTTTAATTAACTATTTGAACAACCTTACTTCACGCCTGTAATCCTGTATGTATTTTAACAAACCAAAAGAAATTAATATCAAAGTGGTGTACCTACTGTAAGATTGCTTTTTCTTTTTGAGGTCCAAAACTTAAAATATAATATACTTGAATATTAAAAAAAAAAAACAATTTGATGAATTAACCAAAGAGTTGGCAAACAACGCAAATATACAAATTTAAATTTAAATCTTCGCGCACGGTTTTAACTGAAGTACTTTTGGAGTTGTTAATTTCTAATTAATGTTGTTTCAGAAATCTTCGAAAATGTAAATAAATAAAGTATCCACTTGAGGCATAAAACAAACGGTCTCTATTTCTGTAACATTCGAATTGTTCTGCACTCGAAAACGCTGAATTCGTTAAGGATATAAATGATTCATAGATACTATCCGTTTGAGGGTTCCGTAATAAACAAGGAACTCTTATAGTTTCGCCATGTCCGTCAGTCTGTCCGCGATTTAGCGCAAAAACTATTGGTATTAGAGACTTGACATTTGGCACAAGTATACATCTAAATCACACCTATAAAGTGGTAGAACAAAAACATGAAAAATAAAATTATTTAGAGTACCTCCCCTACTTGTCACGCGAGGATAATTTTTTTATTTTTCGTTTTCTACATAGTGTAGGATATCGTTGGATGGTCTTTCAAAAATGTTATGGATATGCTTATATCATTTTTCGATTAAGTTAACTGTTCGACTTATTAAGCTTTAAAGTGTCAATTTTCGTTAGAGTCAAATGTCCCCCCCCCCCTCTACCACCTAAACGGTTATTTTAGAAATTCAAACGTTACGGCAATCGTAGCTACATATAATGAAATTAAAAGAAAAACTATCACATCTAAGTTAGCTTAACAGTTTGCGAGTACCAAATGTATTTGACTCAAAAATTTTGAAGAACTCCATAGAAAATATTTATTTATTTTTTCACTAGCCGACCCGGCAAACTTCGTTTTGCCTCAGAATGAAATAAAGTGTCAAAGGTTTGATGGATACGGACTATTTGTATGGGAAAATAAAATTGTTGTTTTTGCTATTTCTGTTCAATTTATTCATATTTTTTAAACCTTCCCTGGACTTCCAAAAATCATTCAAAACCAAAATAAGCCAAATCGGTCCAGCCGTTCACAAGTTTTAGCGAGACTAACCAACAGCAATTGATTTTTATATATATATATATATATATTACACTATTCAAACCTCAAAACTACGGAACCCTACAATGCGCGTGGCCCGGCACACATTTGACCTGTTTTTCAAGTAATTTTTGTTCTTGTCTTAATTTAAAGATAAAGGATTTCCGTTTACGTTTTTTAACAGCGATTGAAATACTACATATTTTGTGTATTCATTGTCAAATTTATGGGTGGTATTCTAAACCTCAAACAAATTTGGCTTTAACCTTCAAACATTATCTCGTTGAAACAGAAAAACACCTCTACTGCTTCTTGCCATTTGTATCAAATAACACACTTACTAAATGTTTTTTTTTTATTGAAAAACCAAATCTAATACCGTTTTTACGTTCTGGGTCACCATCGTCCATATAAACGTTTATCACCTGTTACCTAATAACTGCGCCAACTGACTCGTCACTCAATTACGTAAGCCTTATAAAATATGTTTGTTCATATCTTAAACAAACCGGGATGAGCTTAATTTCGCCTGACCTTTAAACAAATGGCTTTCAGTTTGAACCAAGTTACATAGCTATCGTTAAAATACCTGAGGGGTATGGGCAACGTACCGCCAAATATAAAAGTAACTGCCTCAGTGGCGTAATGGTAGCAGGCCACTACTATTACGCTGGAGGTCCTGGGTTCGATTCCCGGGTCGGAGGCTATCAGAGATAACGGTTTTAAATCCTGTATCACTGGTTCTATTGGGACTTTTCCATTTTCTGGGAGTTTCCCAGTACCTCGGAGTTTGGTAATGTGCCCGGAGATGGCAACAGGTTCGCCACCTGTAGCATGGGCCAAAAATGTAACCGGCGAGTCGTGGGTGTTTGCATGAATGCTTGAAAGCATGCATTTACCTCTGCCAACCCCTTCGGAGATAATAGGCGTGAATTTACGTCAAATATAAAAGTCACTTGTTTGTCTTAGCGTATTCTTACTGTTTTTTTTCCTTTGATAATAACGCACGTGACGACTGCAGACTATAGACATAACCAGAGGTCAAAGTGCAGATGCTATGCCACTCCTGAGGACTAAGATCTTTTGCATAAATGTTTCTTTGATAATTATTACGGGGACATACATTACCATCTTACCGGAACACGATAGTGCTGAACACTACCATTTGGCGCCAGATAGAATGGGCAGGCAGAGTAATGCGGAGGTACCTACGCCCTCGAGCTCCATTACTGGAGCTCTACCACCATTAAACTAACACGTTCTCGATTTAATGATTAAGGTAATGTGTTTACTACTTAACTGAAATAGAAAACAACATGAAGAAAATGAACATTGTGGCAGAGGAAACTAAAAAAATCCCGGATAAAGGTCGCTGAACCGAGTACCCGGATCACAATCGATGGGACCGAAATAGATTTTCATTAAACTGCCAAGTCGCAATACACAACATTTAAAATGAACGGGAAAAACGGATATTTGGTACATACTGTTGAAATAAGTACGAAATTAAATAGTTTTGCAAGAAAGTAATTTCAACTTTGTAAAGCTTCGAGCTGAAACTCTTTTTTCAATTGCCTGGTAGTTGTTACCAGGGAATTGAAAAAAGAGTTTCAGCTCGATAAAACTAAAATTATACTAGACTTCTTCTATCGTGGAACGATGTTTTTATATATGTAATGGAAGTGGCAAACAAGCATGCAGTTCATATTGATGTTAAGTGATGACTGCAGCCTATAGACACCCACACAAAGACCAAGGTCAAAATGCAGATGCGTTACCACTCCTGAGGCCTAAGGTGTTATGCCTCTGTGCCGGAAATTACAGGACCCTACATTACCACCAGACCGGATCACGATAGTGCTGAACACTACCATTTAGCGGCAACGACAAATATCTGACAACTAACATTTTTAAGAACAATAGAACTATTTCGGGTACTACGGGTGTCCAGTAGTTTTTGTGCCAAAACGTTACAAGCTAAAGTCTAAGGTGGCAACGCATCTACTTGACCTCTGGTTTTTGTGTAAATGTCTATAGCCAGCAGCTATCACTTAACATCAATATGAACTACGTGCTTGTTTGCTCTACCTTCGATATATAAAAAAATTACTTGTAACTAACTTTACGGATGCATTTAAATTGCTAGTACTGTACTGGTTAGAGCGTTAGGGCTTAAAAAGAATATGTTCGTACGACGTACTTTCACCACTTTCACTCCACAAGCTTGTGGGTCAAGTATTCGCCCCACACTATGCCCCTTCATAGGTATCCCATGTAGGCCCAGTTTGCCTACCACTTCCAGGAACGTAAAGTTACGTTTTTATTATTACTTAGAGGTTGTTGTCGGTGCGAATACTTGACCCACAAGCTTGTGGAGTGAAAGTGGTGAAAGTACGTCGTACGAACATATTCTTTTTAAGCCCTAACGCTCTAAGCACGCGTAAAATACATCTTTACAGCACTTTGCTCTCGCGAATTCTCCGATGAATCTAGTTCCGTCTAGAAACAAGCCGCCTACATAAGTCCATTAAAAGAATGCACTTTTATGTATAAACTAGCTGTGCCCGCGACTTCGTCCACGTGAGAATTTAAGATTGTTCAGTGTCTACCTGGACAAAGTCGTGTAGTAGTATAAAAGTAGCCTAAGTTACTTCTTATTACATCAGCTATCTGCCAGTGAGAGTCCCGTCAAAATCGGTCCTTCCGTTCCCAAGATTAGCCCCGCCAAACAGACAGACAGACAAAAACTGTAAAAAATGTTGTTTTGGTATATGCACCGTGTATACATACATATGCATTTAGTAAAAAGCGGTTATTTTAATATTACAAACAGACACTCCAATTTTATTTATTTATACCTATAGATGTGGCAATTATGGTAATTCATATTATTTCTAACAGAACTACAGCTACTTTAAACAATGAGCGCTACTAAAATAACTTTCTTATTATACTGATAAAGTTTCACGTAACATCAAATAGCACAAGTTTTCGCAGCATTTTTTCACGTCTGTTTTCTTACGACGGAAAAACTGGAGTCCTTTTAATTTGCTACACAAATACTGAAACACAATTTCAATACGATCCTCATAAAAAAAACCTTTCTAATTTCACTGTTTAATTTATAAACTCCTCCGAAGCGGCTGGACCGATCATTATTGAATTTTGGGTGTATATTTCGTAAGTATGAAAATCGGTTGTAGTATATTTCTTATATCCATAAATGGTAAGGTGATTCTCACCAATTTTTTTTAACGTTTTTTTATCCATAATTTTTTTTGTACCTCTAAGGCGATACGAAGTTCATCGGGGCAGCTAGTATTTTATATAAAGATCCGAACTTATGTTATTATGTATTATTATGTATCTTCACGCCAGGTCCCTAACGGGGTAGGCAGAGAGTGTAGAGCGCCAGATATCCCGGTTCAGACAAACCTTTCGTGCTTCGTCTACCTTCATCATTCTCTTCATACATGCACGCCGATTCCTAAGACTTTTGACACCACCATCAGACAGAACTCGACCTATTTGGTCATGGTAGGTCAGTCATCCGAACTTAGCAGTGTACATACCGTACATCGTGAATAATATTGCTTTATTCATATTGATAGTTCTCGTGAAATTGTTGTTGTTATATATTTCTTTCACCAGAAAACGAATAGAAAGCTTAACCTTGGCGTATGTAAAATATATCCTTAATCTTGCCAGATTCGCTCCATAAAGCCTGCGTAGGCCGAAAAAGGGGTACGAGCTATACTCGTGATTCCTTATTATCTACGTAACATTTACGCATTTTTGTTTTGCTCTTTTTCCCTTTAAAAGGATTCCGTCACTTTGAAAGAACCCTTTTAGTTTCATTGTAGCCTTGTAGTTTATAGTTTCGTCCTTACGTCCAATCGTAGCTTAGCTTTTTTTTTTATTTTTATTCAATCATACTTAAAACTATTTTACAATTTGAATTACATCAAAAGTCGAATGCCACTGAATATGGCTTAAAAATATTGCGGTTTCGAAATAACTTATTCTTGGATTAAGGGATTCGTTTGGGATATATAAGATATATAATGCTTCATAATACCAATTTCTGGTAGAGTCAAGTGACCCTTCCCCTCTGGCAGCTCAATCATTGTAAAGTGTGAAAACATTCTACACAAAGTTAAGAGGAAAATTATCACAGCTAAGTAGGCTTTACAAGCTTACGAATTATAGTCGACATTACGTTGAAGAAACGTAACTCTACATTGCGCGTAGCTCGACACGCATTTGGGCGATTTTTCACGAGCTTGCTCTTAACATTGACTGGCCCAAGGTCGCGGAAGGGTTATTTGCATAGGTCTTATTTGAAAATGTAGAGCAGGACTATTGTCTTTGTCTCGCAATCAATTCTGTAATGGACATTAATATTTAGGTTAGAATACTGAAATGGACTGAAGACCGTTCTTGAAGTTCAAGGTTAACAGGTAAACTCCCTTGGCGATCTGACAGAATTGACGACCTACGTTTTGTCGTAAAAGAAAATAGCAGTAATCTTTGTACACCGAAAACTGTCCACGAGGTGCCGTTTCTGAATATCACGGACCCTTTTTCTTTTTAAAAAAGGCCACGAACAGCTATTTTCTGAAATTTATTGAACTCTATGTTTGCTTTTAAGTAAATAGAGATTATACTTTGACTGTAATGGATTTTTTTATCAAAATTCGTCATTAATTTCACTATGATGATTTCTATGTCAACGAGATAACAAATCGACAGACTGGCCATGCAATCGAAGGGTGCTTAGGTGATATAAACTGATCATTTGGAGCTTTGAATAAGTTTACTTATCTACCGAAGTCCAGCGGTAGTTCAGTTGGAAGAGCGGCTAGACTACCCCCAGGTCGCGGGTTCCCGACTGAAGTCAATTTTTTCTTTGTAAAAAAAGTTCTTATATGTTGTTACATTACATGTAAAGCTTGTAAAATTTGTTGTGTACAAATTTTGCCGTCAGGTGACAATCCTTATTTAGTTTAAAAGCGAAAAAAATCCTTTGAAAGTGTTCTTAATCATAACCGCCTAAATATCCAATGTACTCATAAAGCTTAAAGCTCGTAAGGCGTTGTCTTCGTTTTAATGAGTGAAACCATTTAATTAAAGCTAGATACTTTAAAAAATTGATAGGCGTTAGTCCGTACTGGAAGTCCGTCCGTTAATTGTGATGGAATATCTCTGTATATATAAAAATGAAATGACGTGTGTTTGTCTCAGTCGAGAACGGCTGGACCGATTTGACTAATTTTAGTTTGAAGTATTTGTGGAAGTCCAAGGACGGTTCAAAAGGTGAGATCTTATTTATTTGTAATGCGGTACAAAGTTTGCCGGGTTTGCAAGTAATAAATAAAATAATTATTAAGCTCAACAGTAATACATGGATTCAAGAAAGTAAATTTATTCACAGAAAGAACCAACAATTTGGAGCAACTAACTGGTATGAAAGCAGAAAGTTTACATTAATAGCAACGACGCATATACCTATCAGAAGTAAAAAAAATATCCATTCAATAGAGAAGGTAATGCCTATGTCTTCGATCTCCGTCACTAAAATTATTACTTACCTATCAGTAAATTGACTATCTTCTAGTGGAATAATTGAATATTTAATTCATGACAAATCTATATCTATACAAATAAATAAAATTGGAGTGTCTGTTTGTAATATAAAAATAACCGCTTTTTACACAATGCATATGTATGTATACACGGTACATATACCAAAACAACATTTTTTACAATTTTTGTGTCTGTCTGTCTGTCTGTTTGTTCCCGCTAATCTCGGGAACGGCTGGACCGATTTTGACGGGACTTTCACTGGCAGATAGTTGATGTAATAAGGAGTAACTTATGCTACTTTTATACTAGCTGCGCCCACGACTTCGTCCGGGTACATACATACTGAACAATCATAAACTCTCAAGCGGATGAAGTCGCGGGCACAGCTAGTTATTTATAAAAAAAAAATCCTTCATTGAAAAATACAATCAAGAAACAGCTCATATCATCGATATCGTAAACTGAAAACGTTTCAAAAAGTCATAAACAACATCACAAAAATATTCATGTTACCTGTAAACATATCTTTTGTGAATTACCTATTGTGCAAAACGTCGAAGTCTCGTAAAGACACAGCTATTTTGAGCAGAAAGGTTCATTGCCTTTCCGAGTGCTATACTTCTACTCATGCTTATTAATTTTAATATAGTACCTTTCGTTGTTGAAATGTGATAGCGCATAGCAAAAAAAAGTATCTAATAAAATGTAGCATAATAAAACTATATTGCATAAGTTTTTCTTAAGTTACTAAAAAAGATAACGTCTTGCAGTTATCTATACATGTATACAAATAAATAATTTAGGAGTGTCTGTTTGTAATTTAAAAATAATCGCTTATAACTAAATGCATATGTATGTCTGTATACACGGTACATATATCAAAACAACATTTTTTACAATTTTTGTCTGTTTTTCCCCGCTAATGTCGAGAACAGCGGGACCGATTTTGACGGGACTTTCAGTGGCAGATAGTTTATGTAATATGTAGTAATTTAGGCTACTTTTATACTAGCTGCGCCTACGACTTCGTCTGGGTAGATACTGAACAATCATAAATTCTCACGCGGACGAAGTCGCGGGCACAGCTAGTCAACAATAAATCCGAAGCCTTAAGAGAATGAACGGTAATAGAAAAGAGGCAAATAAAAGCTAGAAATATTGTGTATCCTCGAGACATAAAAATTAAAAACAAAACAATAACTTCCATTTTATCGGGTGGTAAAATCATTCAAAAAAATCTTTGCATCCAGTATAGCAATGGGTATTGCCAGGTATTGCTGAATTTTCAACCATAGATTTTTCCTGAAGGAGAATTAAGTCTTTAGTTCTACCCGTGACAAAGCCTTCAAGTCGTGGGCTCATGGCTGGGTAGCATGGAAGGTTACTCACGATCTTGGGTAGGTGACGACCATAGTATAGTGGCCACAGATTCTCCTGCCTAAAGAGATATTACGTGGAAGTGAACACTACTTTCTCTTTCCCATTTCAAATTGGTATTCCGGATTGACACGCTTTTCTCGAAAGCACCTCTAAGCACTAATAGAGCAAATTACACCTCGAAAAAAGGGCTAAGGTTTACTCAGTGACCAATTACTTGTCTGCCTGTCTGTTATCCGAATAGTAGCTGTTATACATATATGCTGCATAAAAATCTTTATTTTTTTATGTAAATATCATCTATAAGCCTAATTAAAGGATAACTGCTACTAAATGAGATGTTATTTCACAGATTGAACCATTTGCTGCCATTTGCTTTGTGTCCTCGCATATCAAATATACAAATCACAAAAACATACACAGAACGTAAAGAAATGAAAGAAATAATAATTTTGTAATGGTATTATGAAATCCATATTTCAACACAAAGGCCAACAGAATTTAATTGGAAACGGTATTGGTCACGTTTTTGAGTGCGCAGAGTGGAAAATTGAATCATATTTTCATTATGATTTGAGGTACATTAAATTAAGGATGGAATATTTTGAACTAATTTACGTAGAATAGAACCAAATAACGAATGATATCTGAAATGGTACAAGAGTACTGCGCGTACCTTTTATCAAGAGCCTTAGCTGAATGGCTATTATTTTTGTCTCGTCCCTGCAGACTATGAATATGGACAAAACATCTATCCGCGATTGATTAAGCTAAAACCAGAATATGTAATTATACTGCGTATAGAATGGACACTTCGCCGTCCCGCCTGATTTCCCCTCTTGCAGCCCGCACCTCCCCTTGAGTACCGTGCCGGCAGCCTCTGAGGTTGCGAGCGGGCAACTGTGTGTGTGCGTGTAAAAACACGTCACCGATTGACGTCTGTGTATAGGTAACCAAGCGTTTGTATGGAATTTTTTCCGAGTGTCCGCGGTGTGCTAAAACTGCACACACGTTTAGGTAGGACGTAGAAATATCAAAGTCTAACTAATTATTTACGCGGGCACGGCATAAATAATTAGTGTTAGTATAGTTTAGTTTATTTGTTAGTTAAATCACAGCCTATAAAACATACGCGACATTTTGCAAAACTGCAAAGGCCCACTGTATGTTTTCTTATACTGTGTTAAAATTATATGACGTATTGAAAGCAATTTCCCAACGCTAATCATTATTATGTTTGCTATATATATAAAAATTTAAGCATACGCCAGGGACTCATTCTACATATTGGCCATATCATTGGATTTATTGGATGGACAAATTAATTTACGTGATTGGAGTAGACAATTAGCACGCAAACCCCTGTAGCAATTATGTTATCAAAAGGAATTAGCAACTGACTTATGTTTTCACCATTTCAGACTATGATGCCATGGGGCACCTTTGAGGGAGACTTTTGTCCATTATTACTCATTACGAAATCATTTCCACTGGTGGTAGAGCTTCAATGAAGGTACTCGAGGGAGTAGGCATTACCTAATCTTTCTACCCCCAAATGGTTGTATTTAGTACTATCGCGTCCCGGTTAGAGGGTAATGTATGGCCCTGTAATAACTTTCACAGAGACATAACAACTAAGGTCTCAGAGGTGACACATCCGCATTTTGACCTCTGGTTTTTGTGTACATATATATGCAGTCATCACATAACATCCATGTGAACTTGTTACCACATTCGTTACATAAAAGTAAATAAGTTTAGTAACATTACATGTGATTTCGGTCACAAACTGTGACTGATTCCTTTAGGCTCCTAAAAGAGTACATGCCACAAATAATAAGAACTTACGCAACTAATCATCAACAGCAATGTCTGTCTAGAACATTAATGAAAATAGGGTACTAATTAATCTGCCAAGTTAACGTCAGGACAAGCTTTATATAAAAACAAATGAAACGGTTATTGTCCTGGCATTGTGTCCTCACGTTCTGCTCGCCCACGGGACATGTGCGACGAGCTTTCTCCTACGCAGTAATATATCTAATTGATTATGAAACGTTTTCTCGAAAACCTTTCACTGCCCTTTGTCCTGTTTACCAAACCGAATGTTTTTAAATGAAAATCTTAAAATACTGTACTACGATTTTACTACGTTGAACAACATGGAGACGATGACGTCCACAAACAAGAAGAAATCAATTGTCATCTTTTTCTCGCTGCCTGACGGTTTATTGCCGATGTCTAAAAAAATTATGTTTGGCTGTTGTATAACGATACAACATTTCATCATAAATCATAACGTAGTCTAATAATAAATTACAGTGCTCATTAAGAGATATTGCACATCGAGCCTATGAATAGGACAATCGGCTAGTTTCGACTTCGTACAGCGTTATCTCTGTTTCACATTGCCTACGTAAGCACTGATAGTCCGGTATTGGTCAAGACTTGGTCAAAATGGTGGACAAACGTCAAATTGGTAGGGTGCGAAAGAGATAACGCTCTACAGACCCGAAATAAGCCGAGATACTTCCTGTTGGATACTGTATATTATATATGTTATAGTTAAAAATAAATGACTTACCGAAATTCGCTACAGGCGCAGCGAGGAGAGACGATGCGCATGCGACAGTTAGTGTCAATGACCACATTAGCCGCGCCATTTTTGTCTGGAAACAAAATATCATAGAATTATTAAGAGAGAAGACAACCTGACCAAGACCAAGACCAAGACTGACCTACCATAACCAAATAGGTCGAGTTCTGTCTGATGGTGGTGTCAAAAGTCTTAGGAATCGGCGTGCATGTATGAAGAGAATGATGAAAGTAGACGAGGCACGAGAGGTTTGTCAGGACCGGGATATCTGGCGCTCTACACTCTCTGCCTACCCCGTTAGGGACCTGGCGTGAAGATGCATACATATTAAGAGACACGGGATATGTAGTGCATTTTGTGCATGACATAATCGCCACATTTGGCACGCGGGCTAGTGATCGCAGTAACGGTAGTTTTATCGCAGGTCACCGGCCCCGCATCCCGCGTTATTCTATCTACTGCCATTTGAATGGTTGGACCGCCAATGCTCGGTGGGTTAACTGCCCCAGCGGAAAAAATCGCCTTCCACGCACCGGAAGACGAAGCGCCTCCAAGAGGTGGACTGACGACATGATGAAGGTCGCGGGCAATCGCTGTATGACCTGTATGAAGGCTTGTATCCAGCAGTGGACATCTTTTGGCTGTAAAGATGATGAGATATGAACCAAAGTTTACTGATGGTAGAGCTCAAAATTGTTTTTATCAATGTGAACTGTATGCATACTTGTTTCCCACTTTCATTGCATAATAAAACACAGGTTTTAATTACTGGTGGTAGAGCATTACCGAATATACTTGCATTATAATGTAGTGTTCAGCACTATCGTGTTCCGGTCAGGTGGTAATGTATGGTCTTGTAATTTCTGGCACAGAGGCATAACACCTTAGGCCTCAGGAGTGGTAACGCATCTGCATTTTGTGTGGGTGTCTATAGGCTGCAGTCATCACTTAAAATCAATGTGAACTGCATGCTTGTTTGCCACTTCCATAACATAAAAAAGGTAGAACCATCGTACTTCACATACTAAAGGTTCTTTAGACTGTGGTACCAGGATTAGATATTTCTCTTATTGACTGCAACAGCAATTGTTCAATGTGCTATCAACGTTTATTTAGTTCCTAACGCACCTTAAAAACTGAAAGCACCATTAATCTTGGTCAGAGAATAATACTACGTTTAAAATGGACACTTCTACGTCCCGCCCGATTTCCCCGCATCACCCAACCTCCTCCCCTCTTATGGGCGACGGTTGGTATTTTGTACGTGCTACGCACGCAGGTGCACGTGTTAATACACGTCAGTGATTGATGTCTGTGTAATAGAGACCAAATTAAGCGTTTGTATGGAATTTTGGCGGAGAGCCCGCGGTGTATATTGGTGATGCATTCCCTTTAAAAAAACACAATCACCATTATTAATAGTACAAAACTGTAACTAGAATATTTTTGTGTTTGTAAAACTTACGGAATAACATATATAAATAAAATAATCTTTGGACATGAAGGGAACAACAAATAGGCTTACGAAATATTAAAAACTTTACGAAATATTTTTTGTAACAACATCAAGTTCCAACTTGTAATACGGACTTAAAGAAAAATTTATATTCATAGAGTGTGCTGGCAAAGAACTCAAAAAATATAAGTAAGCTCCTAATTTGTTTCGTGCTTACTTTTGATTTAATTTCTGTTTATATACATAGAGATCTAGGGGCATGGCAGTGTCCTCGCCAAAACGGGTCAAGCGAAGCCCAGAGCACAAACTACCTTTCGCTTTATAGTTTTTTGGAATCCACATAGTTTGGGTTTTGGATAATATGTACTTTAATTTTCTGGATAAATATGTTATCGATAGTAGACTTTTTAAATATCCAAAGTTTAAAAAAAATCATTTTTTGGGTTTCTTAGTTTGCTTGAGTTTTCCTATACAAACAAGAATTATGAAAATATTCGCAAGACGAAACTATATAGCTGACATTGTTAAAAGTTTTAGTATTAACATTTGATGAATTTTGAAGTCACAGATACCATTTTTGATGACGATTGAAAGACACCTATTTAACAGAATACAGAACACTAACCTTCAATAAACTATCTCAATAACAATGTCAGATTGAAAAACAAATTGAATTTGCCACGGAAACGAGCTGTAAGAAATCTGTCCACGGCCGAGGGCAGAAATCTTAGAAGTGTCAGGAATCGATTGCACGGCTCGAGTTTACTTGCACTTCCCTTACATTATGAACGATGGACCCAATAATCGCCTTTCAATTTAGATAACTATATTTTCTTCAGATTACTAAAGATCTTATACGGAATTCTGTAGGCATATTTATTCTCCGGAACTGCTGGGCTTAGAATTGCCGAAAATATCGAAATGTAGTTTTTTTAGTTTTAGAGGAAAATTTATGTTTATGGTATTTAGGATAACATGGGAAATTCATTAACTGTACAGAACCCTGTGAACGCGATTCCGACTCGCTCTTGGCCTGCTTTTTATAACAACATTAAAAAAAAACAGGCTATCTAATGGATAGCAGTCACGGTTGCCTATAGACATCTGCAACTCCCCTTTCGCTTGTCCTTATGACGCAAATTTACTATCATGGAATGGTGAAGGGGTATTTAATGAGCAATTTTTAACATGATACACACTAAACTAACTATTATTATGTTTTGCTTATGACATAAGGTTGACAGACAAGTATACGGGCCACTTGATGAAATGTGGTCACCGTCGCTTATGAACATTTGCAACACCGCAGAGGGGCAGCGCGTAGGTTTCCAACACGCTGACACCCCTGAAGGACTCTATTGACGTCATTTTTTATGAATCCCATATCATAGCACCGAGGGAACGTGGCAAGGCTCCTCAGAGGCAAGTTCGTTCCACAATTATTATTTGGATTAATAATAAGAATTAAGGGTGATTTAAAATTCAAATATCACTGAAACAATCAATTGTTGAGATACAAAATATTTGATTGTTCACTCACTCCCACATCAATGAGTACTTTAGGAAATTGTGTTGGTACACCACCAACTTAATTTCATAACTAGAACATTGTTCGATTCAGCGTCAAATTTCGGCATTACAAAGTTTAGTACAATCATAAACTTGGCAAAGTCATCAATAAATCAAATTAATCTTCATCCGATTTGCTTAACATTCAGTTCAGCTGCAAGCTCTTCTCAATTGTTAGAACCTCTGCCAACAATATACTTACTATCAGTCTACAGGTTTATTTGGACCTGTCGATTGTGATTTTCGCAGTATCTCACAATAGGGCTGTTCAGATAAACTAAGATCTTACAAAAAATGGACCGAAACATGAATGAAACACAAATTAAGTGCTAAGTGAGTAAGGAAAAGACGTTTATATAACGATTTTTATAATAAATTCGCAGTTTCTTTCGTATGTACTGCGATTATACCGCGATGAAGCGCCAGCCTTGCTCGTATATCATATTCATTGCAAAAACAAATGGAAGAGCAGAATGGCCTTTGTTTATATTGTTATTTCTGTATAAATGTATATATATATTGTTATTTTTGTATTACAATAAAAGTAAACAGATTTGTCAAGTGTTCAATCTTTTCGAACAAATCTGCAAACCACTATGAACGATATACAGTTCGGAACTATTAAGAAAGTGCTCAACAATAAATATTTCACATCGAGCCTAGGAACGAGACTTCGGCTTATTTCGGGTCTGTAGAGCGTTATCTCTTTCGCACCGTACCTATTTGACGTTGGTCGACCATTTTGATCAAGTTTTGACCAATACCGGACTTTCAGTGCTTACGTAGGCAGTGTGCAGCAGAGATAACGCTCTGCGAGGTCGAAATGAGCCGATCGTCTCCTTCGCCGGCTCGATGTGCAATATTAATTGTTGAGTACGTACTGTATACGGTGAATCATATAGGTATGTAATGTACCCACGTTAAAATATTATCTATCAAACAAAAATATAAAGTGTCACAAAACACTTTACCTTGAACGCATGTCTACATTCGCGCAAACCTTAATATTGTTATGTTATCATATTATTGGACATTTCCACAAATATTACCTTTGAATGGGTTTGCCTTCCTTTGATTTGGATTAATTCGGGCAAGAACTAAATGGGATAATTAGGTCAAAAAATAAGATGAATCTGTGTTGATATAAATAAATGCCAGCCCACACAAGATATTTCCTATATCGTAGGTGTCATTATTACCCATTTAGCTCGCAACACAAATAGTAGGACATAAATGTATACTATATTCGTCCCAATCATAACAATGTCAACATCCATTTCCATAGGCGGTCGTAGCCTTGGTCGCTGAATATAGAAGACGACGTCAGATACAGAGATAGGTTTTTTTTTCTGTAGTTGTATCAATTTAGGTTATAAACAATCAAAAAATCTGGGCAGGATTGTGCAGAAAAAAAATTAAAAATATGTCCAAGGTGAAGAAACTGGTATGAAGTATCATCTTGCGAACCTATGTTCGTTAGGTTCGCAAGATACTTCATACCAGTTTCTTCACCTTGGACATATTTTTAATTTTTTTTCTGCACAATCCTGCCCAGATTTTTTTATACTCACCTGAATAAAAAGTCAAAGGAAGGCTACTGCTATTGCCACTTATGGCATGCGGAATGACAATCGCAGAGGCGGTAGTTTTATCGTGAAATACTGCTTCCTTTCTCGCGTAATTGTATTTACTAACGTATTGGAATAGTTTGTCCACCATTGTTCGATTGACTAACTGCACTAGCTTAAGAATTTTCCTACACGAGCGAGTAGTGAGGTCATCAGGTCCCTACGAAATAATATTATGTTGAAATTAAAACGTCAGATCTACATTTTTCAAATGGGTCTAACAGATATCGTATATAATATTCATATTCTCCACAATATTGGCCACAGCGATGAAGCAATACAAGAATACAAATTGAAATAAAAGCATTGAATAACTTATACATACATTCAATCTCGCAGAACAACTGTCTGATATTATCTGAAAACAAAAGCCATTGTGCTCTTCCATTTGCTTTAGCAATGAAAATTATATGCGAGCAAGGCTGGCGATTGCGTAGAAACATATGCTTTTCAGAACGATAATAAGTATGCGTCTTGTATTTTTACATTTAACAATGTTCCACTTCAGCTACCTACGTTTGGCGTTAAAATAAGTACATATTACTTGTTACTTAATGTACGTAGCTTCTGTAATTCCCGAAAGGTTTAGAGGTAATGTATGCATTTAATTGTACATGCAAACACATAGGATTCGCCGGTTACGTTTTAAAAAAATATATTTGATAGGCAACGTAGTGATAGTGGATATATGTTCACCAGTTTTTTTTTTATGTAATTGTAGTGGCAGACAACCATGCAGTTCACAGTGATGTTAAGTGATGACTGCAGCCTATAGATACCCACACAAAGACCAAGGTCAAAATGCAGATGCATTACCACTCCTGAGGCCAAAGGTGTTATGCCCCTGTGCCGGAAATTACAGGGTCGTACATTACCACCTGACCGGAACACGATAGTGCTGAACACTACCATTTAGCGGCAAGTTTATTAGGTAATGCGGCGGTGCCTATGCCCGCGAGCTCCGTCACTGGAGCTCTACCACCAGTAAAAAAGTAGATCATAAATATGCGTAAAAAAAAAGTTTGCAGCAAAACTCGATGAACGAAATAATTCTGCACCGGGATCCTAATCTATTATATCTCTGCAAAAGTTATTACGGGGCCATATATTACCATCTAACCGAAACATGATAGTGAACATAACGTTTCTAATAAACTTCGCGTTTGAAGTACGGAACCCTAAAATTATGAACTAGCTAAGTTAATCAACGAATATACCTTCGCTTCGGTATCGCATCCAACAAAATAACGAACGCTATATAAACTGTGCCGATCTGTAAGCGGGTTGGCGGTGGTCTGGTGACCTAGTTATCGCCTCCCGGCTGTGCCAGCTGATTGACAGAGCTGTGGATACGGGGATGGGGAATCTACAAACCGTGTACACGATAGAAGGATAAGGGATTTCAACTAGAGATGTGCTATGCTACGTTGCTATGGATGCGTTTGATATTCACCAATCATATTCATCGGTGCACATAGCTTAGCACTGGTGGATTCAGCTAAGATATGTTTTTTATATGGAAGGTTGTGTGCTATGGGTGCGAGCTGTAAATGCGTGCTATGGGCAGTTGCGAGTGGTGTATCTATGTGCAGAGTTGCAGAGCAGAGTACCTGTACCTACAGTATGCCGCGCACTTTGCGTCGGCGCATCTTCCTCGTACATCTACATAGCTTGGTATTAGTGGAAACGGTCGGTCGGTGGATATATTCGTAGCGTAGAGTTCACATCTTTAATGCCTCCATCGCGACTAAAAACCACCACCACCACCACCACCAACGCCATCAACACCGCCACCAGAGTCTCCAACAATACCTACGCCACCAACGACACTAATGACACCAAAGCCACTAACGCCACTAACGCAACTAACGTCACCAACGCCACCACCACCACCACTACCAACACCACCAATGCCACCAACACCCACTAACTCCACCAAATACCTAAAAATTCTGTAAAAAATTGAGGCGTCTACTTGCCACCATTATTATTATCGAGCAAAAAATATATGAAAAAAAAAAACACGTTTATGCCTTCTAATGTCTTCGTTGTGAATTTCACTGTGTGAATATAACGTGTCTAATAAACTTTGCGTTTGTTTTATTTGTATCTATCAGGTAAAGTTAGATAATAAGCAGATTGGATAAAGTTGTTGATGACCTATGTCAAATATAGGCTACTTTTAAAAAAAATAAATCACTAGAGAACTCTGAGGGAAGGGAAAAGGGAGTAAAATATATATTTTATGGAAGTCGGCGCATTTTTTTTCAAATTTCCTCTCTTTCCAAATTTACTTTCTCTCTAGTGACAGAGCTCGCGGGCGTAGGCACCACCGTATTACCTCTATCTGCCGCCAAATGGTAGTGGTCAGCACTATCGTGTTCCGGTTATATGGTATGGCCCAGTAATAACTATCACAGAGACTCAGGGGTGGCAATGCATCTGCATTTTTACCTCTGGTTTTTATGTAGATGTATCTTAGGTAGCAATCCTCACTTAACATCAATGTGAACTGCATGCTTGTTTGCCACCTTCCTTACATAAAAAAAGGTAACGTGGACCTAAAATCTAGTACTAATTAATAATCACTGAGCCACTAAGAAATTTAAAATTATCCATTTTCTCAAATTCCAGAGATACAAATTCTAAAGATTTTCTCATTGAAGTTGCGTAATCTTAAGAATTGCGGGTAACTTTCGGCTGGGAAGCAAAGTCGACCAAAGCATTCATGGAAACAAATTAAAATTTCCAGATTTACTTATTAAGTATCATTTTGATCAAATCTAAGTGGAAACTCGATCGATCGATAAAGCATATTTTACTGATGGCAGAAATTCGGTGATGAAGCTGGAAAGTCAGGCACCACCGCATTACCTAATTTTGCTACCGCTAAGTGGTCGAACTCTATTGTGGCACACTCCCAAAATTCCAATAATTACATATATTTTTACTGGTGGTAGATCTCCAGTGACGGAGCTCGCGTGGGTAGGCACCACCGCATTACCTAATATACTTACCGCTAAATGGTAGTGTTTCAACATTATCGTGTTCCGGTCAGGTGGTAATGTACTTCCCTGTAATTTCCGCCACAGGAGCATAACACCTTTGGCCTCAGGAGTGGTAACGCAGCTGCATTTTGACCTTGGTCTTTGTGTGGTGTCTATAGGCTGCAGTCATCACTTAACATCAATGTGAACTGCATGCTTGTTTGCCACAAAAAAAAATATGTTACCAACTTAAGGCACAACCTTAGCTCTTGACTTCCTCTTTGCATATTATTATGCAAATGATACTTAAGAAATAAGACCTGTATTTTGGACGTTTTCATTTATTATAACAAACAGCGAATATCTGATCGAATGTTGAATGAAACATGTTGATAGAATTGAAATAGAACAAAAAAATATCTAAGGATAAAATAAAAGTCTTCTATAAAAAAATAATTCAATAAATTTTCTTTGGGTATGCGCTGTGTTGAAAATATATTTTCCTTTGAGTTCTTTAGTCGAAGCAAATTGAAGATTACTTCTGTAATATTAAACTTAGTTACAAGTAATTGGGAATAACTTTAGATCCGGTAACGTGAAATGTTTTTTTTTAATGTAATGGAAGTGGTAAACAAGCTTGCAGTTCACATTGATGTTAAGTAATGACTGCAGCCTATAGACATCCGAAGACCAAGGTCAAAATGCAGATGCGTTACCACTCCTGAGGCCTAAGGTATTATGCCTCTGTGACGGAAATTACAGGGCCGTACTCAATAAATAAACACTTGAGCATGTGTAGTTAATAACTGTGGTATAACCTTCTTTTTAAGTAAGTACAGTAGTAAGTACCCGTTTTCAAGATATTGCATAATCTGTATAAGAATCGTCATTTTCTTGACTATCACCTTTTATGTCCCATTTTAATAAAAAAATACAATTCTAAACGTTATATATATATATATATATATATATATATTATGTATTTGAAGTGGCAAACAAGCATGCAGTTTACATTGATGTTAAATGATGACTATAGCCTATATACACCCACACAAAGACCAAGGTCAAAATGCAGATGCGTTACCACTCCTGAGGCCTATGGTTTTATGCCTCTGTGCCGGAAATTATAGGGGCGTACATTAACAGCTGAACGGAACACGATAGTGCTGAAAACTACCATTTAGCGGCAAGTATATTATAGGTAATGCGGTGGTGCCTACGCCCGCGAGCTTCGTCACTGGAGCTCTACCACCAGTAGAAATAAATATAAAAATAGAAAATTCACAAATTTCAGTAGAAGAAACTCAACGTATTCAGAATATCCCGTTACTAATAAAATTTTCGTAATGAAACGTTTTTAAAATATAAAAACCTAACCATCTTCCGTCGCATCCAATTCATTATAGTCTAGATAGCAATGAAGGCTTATACTTCTTGGAACTTTTCCTAGTAAGCCCCTTGGTACTAGTTCTTAGAATCCCTTCCTTAATTAAACTGTCCTTTGAGGAAAAAGCAAATACAAATAACTGAGGATACCGCAGTCTACGCGGTACAAATTTAAATACATTTTTTTGGTTAGTCAATAACTATTTTACCGCTTCTGACGGCAAACAAGCATGCAGGTATGCTCTACTCATCGACGATAGAACAGCTGCGTTGTGTCATCGATGGCTCTATTGGTGGTAGAGTTCGCGTAGAGGTACTCGAGGGCGTTGGCACCACCACATTACCTAAAAAAATATCTAACTTCGCGCCTGTAATCCCTGAAGGGGTAGGCAGTGGTAAATGCATGCATATAATCGTACAGGTCGCTCACTATGGGCCTCATAAGAAGGCTCAAGGTCACTCAGAGAGCGATGGAGAGGGCTATGCTCGGAGTTACTCTGCGAGATCGAATCAGAAATGAGGAGATCCGCATGAGGACCAAAGTAACCGACATAGCCCATCGAATAGCGAAACTCAAGTGGCAGTGGGCAGGGCACATAGCTCGCAGAACTGACGGCCGTTGGGGCAGAAGAGTTCTAGAGTGGCGACCGCGTACCGGAAGACGAAGCGTAGGCAGGCCCCCCACGAGGTGGACCGACGACCTAGTGAAGGTCGCGGGCAATCGTTGGATGAGGGCGGCCCAGGACTGTTCGTTGTGGCATTCTTTGGGGGAGGCCTTTGTCCAGCAGTGGACGTCTTTTGGCTGAAATGATGATGATGATGATGAATCGTACATGCGTAAACAACCACGATTCGCCGGTTACGTTTTAACCCATGTAACAAGTGTGGCGAGCCTATTGACATCTCCGGGCACATTACCAAAGTTCGAGGTACCTACTGGGAAACTTCCAGAAAATTGAAAAATCCCAATAGAACCAGAGATAAAGAATTTTACACCGTTATCTCTAATATCCCCGACCTAGAATCGAACCCAGGACCTCAGCGTAGTAAAAGTGGCCTGCTAACACTAGGCTACTGAGTAGTACTGAGGCAATTACCGCATTAATTAATTAATTAACACTGATTTAATTAATGTCTGTCTGCATGTACTGGGCCTCCAATCTGTGTCAATAAATTCTTTTCAATTTCAATTACCTAACCTATTATATAACATTACAATGCTAGTGTCCAGCACAGTCGTGGTCCTGTAGCCCCGTAATAACTATGATGCAGACATACAACTTCGAAAGCAAACAGACAATCTTAATAAGAGATTTAAGACAGACATAGGAATAATGTCTATTTACAATAGTATTTGAATTAACACAAATTTCATTAACGACTTCATGATAGCGAGGCGTCTTCAAAGAGAATCTGCGTTTGAAATAACAAACCTCTTTGTGGTGCTATCGGTTTCTTCGTCGTATGTTTAAATAATCTATCTATCTTCTATAGATATATATATAAATTGCTGTTCGTTAGACTCGCTAAAACTCGAGAACGGCTAGACCGATTTGGCTAATTTTGGTTTTGAATGATTTTTGGAAGTCCAGGGAAGATTTAAAGGTAAGAAAATATGAAGAAATATGGGAAAATTAAAATTGTGGTTTTTACTGTTTCCCTTCAAGTTCTTCATATTTTATTATCTTTTAAACCTTCATCGGACTTCCAAAACTCATTCAAAACTAATCCAAATCGGTCCAGACGTTCTCGAGTTTTAGCGAGAGTAACGAACAGCAATTGATTTTTATATATATAGATATACATATAATTTAGCACTCAATCGAGGCTGTTTAATTTATTTTAGTGTTTCATTACACTCGTTTTTTTTTTTTGGATTTTCGCAAAAATACATGCGAGTGAAATACCTATATCTAAACGAAAAGAATATTTTTTTGACTTCAGGGTTCCTGAAGTCATACACTTTTCTTTCCATTTTTCTTTTAAAATATTACATTATTGTTTTTGTTTTCTCTAAATAGTTACATTGAAACTTAATTCTGACTAACTGTTACGTGTGTTTCCGTTCTAGTGGAATTGTTTATTTTTATGTTATGTAGTGACAAACAAGCATATAGTTAACATTGATGGTAGGTGAATTCTGTAGCTTAGAAACATCTACATAAAATGTTAGAGTACAAAAAGTTTTTTTCTTTAAAAAATATGGAAAGAACCTATTGACGTTTGCGGGACGGGAATTTTGCGCCACCTTCGGTGATTTGCTAATGTATCTGGAAATGACAATAGGCTCGGCATTACATGGACAAAACGTAACAGGCGATTCGTCTGTGTTTGCATCTAAACTTGAATTGTATTTACCATTAGCCTCTGCATACCCATTCGGGGAATACAAACGTTACGTTGTTAACGTTTCTTTTTTAATTTCAACTATAAAATTTAATGTATGGTAGACAGTGTCGAGAAAAAATACCCTCCGTATGTATTTGAGTATCTTCCGATGCTTTCAACTATCTTGTCGCGATTCTTATATCCAACAGCTTTCCTATTTACGTTTTATCTGATCTGTTATATACTTTGGTTATTCAATGCAGCAGAATGATATTTTTTGTTCTAAAAACTTCTTAGAGTAAAATTATCCAATTATTTCCAAGTCTTCGCGTAAATTAACGTATTTTGCTGTACAAATGTATGTATGTATCTTCACGCCAGATCCCTAACGGGGTAGCCAGAGAGTGTGGAGTGCCAGTTATCCCAGTCATGACATACCTCCCGTGCTTAATCTACCTTCATCATTCTCGTTATACATGCACGCCGATTCCTTAGACTTTTGACAACACCATCAGATAGAACTCGACCTATTTGGTCATGGTAGGTCAGTCTTGGTCTTCCTGGGCCTCTGCAATCATGCAATTGCGGTACGTGGTCGTGTTTAAAATAATACTTTCAAAATACTGCGTAATGGTCATAAGTAACGATTAAAGATAGTTGTTATACTATTATTCGATAAGTACCCTACCAAATATTTTCCGTAAACCCTGCATAATAAATAGTGTTAAGAACTGAACTAGCACTAGCAGCACTTCATTCCACGGTGACGACCACAATTCAACTGATCCTCTCTTACCATTGACAAGCCCATTTATACCATTGACAAGCCCATTTCTACCCCCAATTACTCGACTTCGTAAACAACATTGGAGTCGTTATCTTAACAATAACTAGCAGGAGTGATTCAAAATGTAAACAATCCAATTCCAATTAGGCACCTGTTTTGGAATAAGCACCACCTGCTTTTGCACAAACACCACCTGATTTGGCACAAACACCATCTGTTTCACCTTAAATGATGCCTTCTATATTTTAGACACAAACACTAGATACAAGGTGTTCTATGTATTTTCATAGAATTATAACAACTCAACTAGACTTGGTCTTGGTCTATGTTCTTTAATAAACAGAAAAACATTTGAAAATATGCACTTTTGAAAATATTTTTATCGAATTTAAAATCGCATTGTGATATTCACAGTATTCCAAATTTCTTCGTTTGATGTGCGTCCATCAAACGGAGAATAGTCAGTTAACAACACGATTTGCAACGTTCAATATCCATAAGGAGCTTAGTCAGGCTTATCTGTGGCACAGTTGATGTCGCAATTGTGTTGCGCAATATACGTATTAAGTTAACGATGGACTTGTTTTATATGTGATTGTGATTCAAATACACGGTAGTCCATTATAATTTTTAACGAAGATTAAACCACCAAGAGGGTAAAAATAAATTTAGGCTATACTAATGTAACTCACAAATTTTCATACTTAGCAAAAAGATTTACGTAGGTACGTAGATGTCCATAAAAAAAATATGCTTATGCATTGAATTGATAACCTCTCCCTATTTTGTTATTTGTTGTCGATTGAAAATAAATATGGAAGGTACAAAACAACAGGATGCCCTCCAGGAGTGCCGGTAGAAGTGAAAGCTTGAATATTAACGTTGTGCATTTTTGATCTGATGGTGGTCAACCACCACCACCACAGTGAAAGCTGTCATTGGGTCGCCAAAAACGTGACCATTATTATATGTCACGTCAAGTCACATGTCCATCTTACGCATATTCGATCAGAGTTACGTGCCCTCACGCAAGTTTAACATTTTTACCCATCACAAAAAAGCACAAAGTCGCTAAAAAAGTTTTCAGTTCAAATGACGGAGAGAGTATTTCTTCTTATTACAAAATTTGTACCCAGGTGAAAATGAAAGGAAAGGAAGTTAGAACAAATTAATTCGACCACCTACCCCGGCTTTACATTTAAGAAAGGCTATTAAGGATAAGGAAATTTTTCAACTCAAAGAGAAAGGTAAGTAGATAGGTACACAAACATTCAAGCTTTGCAAGCGTAAAGGGACATTCTAATAATAGGGTTTACTGTAGCTATAAAATGGGAATCTACAAGCACCCACGAGTTACGTGGCTTTATAAGATTGAAGACAAAGCACACATTTCTGCGACGAAATATTTCATGTCACTGTAACCGGTGCTTCATGAATATTTAGAAATTTGGAATCCTTAAACATTTGTGTTGCAGATTCGGCATTCTAACTCGAAGTGATAACAAATATCAGTCTTTCAAAATATATTAAGATAAACCTGTCATAAAAATATTAGAAAACATCACTAAAATTTCGACGACCCGGTTAGTCCTGCGGTGTGAGATGACCATTTGATTCGAAGGGTCGCGGGTTCGATCCCCGCACCGGGACAAATATTTGTATGGCTACAGATATTTGTTTCGGGTCTGGGTGTTTGTGTATGTGTTGTATGTGTACAACGGCACCCACGACACAGGTTTATACCTTATGTGGGGCTGTGAGTGTACGCGTATTTTTTTATTTTTTTATTTTAAAATGCAAATAAAATATAATATTAGCGTAACTTCTATTTAGAATACTAATTTTAGTACTTAGCTCAAAATACCAATAAATATTTTATGGTTTGACAAAAATATTGAATATTCAATAACGCAGATCTGCATAACTATGCAATTGCACTAACATTTTACACATCATTATTACTCATTGGATAAGACGAAGATTAGAAATAACATAAAATATTTTTAAACATATTAAAAAAAAACAGGCAAACTATCTCACATTATAGCTGCATAACACTTTTTCCTAAACGAACCAAAATATTTTTTTAAAAAGATTCCGACGAATTGATAACCTCCTCCTTTTTTCGAAGTCGGTTAAAAAAAATCTTAATTAATAAATAATGTTTCCGAGTAACAAATATCTTGTGCTTAAAATTATTGACAATATATTTTTTAAGCATTATTAATTGCGATGTAAGCTATCCTATCCTATCTTTCAAGATGGATCAAACTGCACACGGTGTGTAAAGTTTAATTAAAATCGATTGTTATATCGAATAGTTGGAGTCCATCGCGGACAAACAACGTGAGGCGTCTTTTATATAAAAAAAATAAAAATAAAATACGCTTACACTCACAGCTCCACATTAGGTATTATAAAAACCTGTGTCGTAGATGCCGTTGTACACATACAACACATACACAAACACCCAGACCCGAAACAATATCTGCAGGCCATACAAATATTTGTTCCGGTGCGGGGATCATACCCGCGACCCTTCGAATCAAACGGTGGTTTCGCACCGCTGGACTAACCGGGTCATTAAGACTTCTTACCATATTCTTATTTTCATTCATCCATCCTTTCATCATCATCATTTTAGACGAAGCCTCCAAATAAGGGGGAAATGCCATAATCGCCACGCTTGGCATGAGGATTGGCCATCGCAGTGGCAGTAGTTTTATCGCAGGATTCTGCTGCCCATCTTGCGTTATTGCACTTACTATCGCCCATTGCAATGGCTTGACCGCCACTGTTCGGTTGACTGCCTGCACTAGTGGAAGAATTCTCTTCCAGTAGAAGAAAATTCTTCCGCTATTGGACGGTGGGGTCGACACGTCCCGACGCCAGCATCCATCCTTTACTCGAACGATATTTAATTAATCACACCGTTTGAGGTATTAAAACCCGTACCAACGTACTATACAGAACCATAAAACACGATTAATGTACTCACGTCAATGTCTATTACTTGTCCAATCTCCGGGCTACGGCCGATATGCTCAGATACACCGTGATTGGTTTCATTCATATAAAATGAACATACTTTAAGAACCTATGAAACCTTTATGGAGGAAGATGGCCGACAGTGTTCATTAGGGCGGGAAATATACTTGTATGCGGTACCTATTATGTAAAAGCTTGTTTCATTCTGTGTCTCGTTGTATGCCAATATGCCCAAAAAAGCAAATATTTTAAAGAATTAGGGAAAAAATCCGTTAATTTGATTGTAACCAAATTTATTCAATCGACTTCTTTTTTACTCATTAGCAGGCTGGCAGGCAGTTTTATTCAATGAGGTAAATCTATATAGACGGTCATGGGGAACAAAAAGCGGGTTCCGTTTTTAATCTGTCAATTCAGTTATGTCCAGATGGCGTCGTAACGCAATCACCCATACTTTATTATTATAAATGTGAAAGTGTGTTTGTATCTTTGTTTGACTGTCTTTCACGTCAACACGGAGCAACGGAATGGTGTGTTTTTGTATATTATACTTGAAGTAGTGGAGTGTGACATAGGCCACTTTTTGTCTCCTTATATTCCCCATTGGTATGCTAACTCTTCCAACAAATAATACCTACATATATTTTTTAGAAATCTGCCTCCATCCCCTTAGAAAAGGGGGTGAAATTTGTATTGAGCTTGCCACAGTGTCCAAGGTGGAAAGCCAAAAATTGGTATGCGGACTCTTTGTTTGATACTAAAAAAACAACGTTTTTAATTTTAGGTACGCGATGGGAAACTTGATTTGGATGTTTCCACGGGATCGTAAAATTTAAATTATTTACAAAACGACATTCACGCGGGACGAAGCCGCGAGCATCAGCTAGTATAGAATAAAAAGCAAACAGTACACTTTTATGTTCTTGATTATTTTACCTACGTCCTCGTTGATTTCATGAGACCAAGTAGTAGATAAATGTATTTTATATTCTTACTAGCTGACCCGGCAAACTTCGTATTGCCTCACAATGAAATAATGTGGCAAAGGTTTGATAGATACGGACTATTTGTATGGAAAAATTAAATTGTGGTTTTTACTATTTCCCTTCAATTTCTTCCTATTTTTTCACCTTTTAAACCTTCCCTGGACTTTCAAATATCATTCAAAACCAAAATTAGCCAAATCGGTCCATCCGTTCTCGAGTTTTAGCGAGACTAACGAACAGCAATTGATTTTTATATACGAGTACCTATATAGATTATTTTAATTTGTTTTGATCAGTTTATTATACTTAATAATAGTTTCTTATCATCATTCTTTCTTTTTTTATGTTTTGGTAAGCATGTGCAAATAAGTCATTTCAGATATTTAAGATAACTATTCAAGTAAGAATAAGAAAATGTTTTTAGTACCTCATAATAGATCTGGTTTAATTATATTTATCGAGTTCGAAGAAAGCTAGTTTTTTTTGTGTAAGGAAAGTGGCAAACGAGCAAGCGGCTCACATTGCACATTGATGTTTAGTGATGACTGCAGCCTATAAACATCTACCTACACAAAAACCAGAGGTCAAAATGCAAATGCGTTGCCCGACAGTTATTAGAGTTTTACATTACCATCTAACTGGAACACGATAATGCTGAACACTACCATGTGGCAGATAGATTATGTAATGCACTGCACAAAAAATGAAGCTGTTTCTCTGAAACTCTGCCACCCGTAAAAAACAATATACACGTGCTTTTGGTAAATAAATAAACATGTTCTAAAAAACATTAGCGAGATGAAAACAGCTTATCTCATAATCTGCCTGCCTTTCGCGTCAATCTGTTTCATTTCAAGAAAATAAGTCAGCCACGTCTTACACCGTAACCACGCTAATTTAAGCCGTCATTTTATGTTGAAAGGTTTATTTTCGTAGAAAAAAATTCCCTCTGTTCGCAAATGCCTTACAGAAAAATAAATAGCTTGCTCGGCGCCGCCCACACTGTTTTTTTTTTCAAAGAAATGAGAAAATAATAAACTTTTGTTATATTTTTTATTCATTAAAAAAAATAAGAACGGCAGTTTTATTTCAATGCCATTTGAACGAATGATTTATTCGTGGGCTTTGTTGTTAACAATGTTCTGTTAAACCAATGAATAAATGAAATATTATTGATTAAATTATAGTGGCAAATTATTCATTTATTTATTTCTTATCGTACACCAAACAGTGACAATTTACATAAATAGGCGACAGTAAAATAGGTACAGTAGGTGGCCTTATCGCTCAGGCAGCGATTTCTGCCAGGCAACCTTGCATAAAGGATCACAAATTTAGAAGACGGTAGGGTGTACATACTTAATGTAACAACTGTTACAAATTAGCATACTGCTCAAGGATGGTAAGTGAATATCGCATTGACGCTTGGTAGAGTTCCAGTGTACGGACTCGAGGGCGTAGGCCATCGCATTACCTTATCTATCTGCCGCTGTTCGATTTCATAGTTACATAACATACAAAAAGGTATTTGCAAAAGTTTAAGTCATTTTGTCAATTACGTCATAGTATTTTTTCCTTCAGACCATACTTTAACACGTGATACTGATGACTGGTGATACTATTGTTTTATATTATTTCGCATTAACACATGCTTGTGAAATATATTTTATTTTTAAAGAAAAATGGAAAGAAAAATTTGACTTCAGGCGAGGCTCGAACTCGCGACCTACTGGGAATCTAGTCCAGCCGCTCTTCCAATTGAGCTACTGAAGCCCTGCCCGATTTGTCAAATCTTTCCTTCACATCTATTGCATTGCTTTATGGTAGCAGGGTGATACTATGATGTAAATCCATTATATGAAATTAAGGATTTTCATATGTATTATTGACCCAGAACCAGATCGTCGGCGCCCTCCGCCCATCCGCTTCGTGAGGAATTGCACGATCGCAATAACACAATTACCCATTTTTAAAATTGTAAATATTTTACCTCTCAATTATTATCCGAACAATACGATTTATTACTAGTAATTGCAATAAGCATATTGACATTACGTGTACGTGGTTGTATTAAAATAATTATTTTATTTTATTAATTAATTTTAATTAATCAGGTCTTTGAAAGAAATTGTGCGTATTCGCACAATTTCTTCTTATGCGCTCGCTTGTCATTGTTTAGTTTACTTGTTTGGCGTTGCCTGAGCCGTAATACAGTTTGTCAACTTGCCTTCTTATTTGACATGGTTGTAGTGATATTTATAAGGACGTCTTTTTTTTCTTTTTTTTTTGTTATGAAAGTGGCAAACAAGCATGCAGCTCACAGTTACAGGGCCGTTCATTACCACCTAACCGGAACACGATCGTGCTGAACACTACCATTTAGGGGCAAGTTTATTAGGTAATGCGGTGGTGCCTACGCCCGCGAGCTCCGTCACTGGAGCTCTACCACCAATAAAATGTCTCCAAAATTTTTAATTTTATAATAATGGCAGGCACAGAGGCATAAATGCTAGCAAAAAAACATAAATGCCTCTGAAGTGGCAATGCATCTTTATTGAAATCTCTGCTTACCTATATGCAGATGTTTATAGGCTAGAGTATTACTTACCATAAATGTGAATATGACATTAAAAGCAAACACTGGGCATTAATAATTATTCGCACAGAAGTATAAATATAAACCAGCCTGTCATCTGAAATCAAATGGTTTCTCCATCCAAGAGCATTTTAGTCTACCAAACAGTCATGACGCATCTAAAGAGCCTATACAGCTCAACAAGTGTTTCTAACTTGTCACGATGACTTGTACCTTTCATTACAATCTCGAAGCTTTCCATTAATTCTCGGCGTGCATAACTCGACTAAATTAAATGTAATGAATGAAACTTTTCGTAATGTACCCCCGGCTCTGACGCAAATTTCCCTACAGTACGTTAACGACTGCTGAATATAGAAAGCTATAACATTTACCTGTATTTAGAAATATATACACGTTCGTTTTCTTTAGACTGTGATTATTATGATGCTGTCTGTTGTTGTTGTCAGGGATGAAACGCATATAATTTTAATAACGCAAATAAAAGTTTGACTAGTAATAACTGATGATTTTACATTCTCAGAAGAAAAAGACCTTGGAGGATGTAGTCAACATACATACAGTATAGGCATAAACTGTTAAAATATAGTTGGACCTTTCCGGCTACACCTTGTGTTAATTTTCTCATAGCATTATCCATCATTTCAGCCGAAAGACGACCACTGCTGGACAAAAGCCTCCCCCAAATTAGCCCACAGTAGTGCAATATATTTATTGAAATCTCTGGTTATATGCAGATGTTCATAGACTGTGATACGTACAGAGTATGATAAATAATAATAATATTCTCGTCGTCTGTTATATAGGACAAAATGTAGGCGGTAGTAAATCGTGGGTGTTTGCATATATGCTTGACTGAATGCATTTACCTCTACCTACTCCTTCGGGAACTACTGGCGTGAAGTTATTTAAGAAGCTCCGTTAATTGCTTAATGAAGCAATTGCAATGATAATCATCAAGCGCGTGCGACTGAAAAATCTGTAGACGGCGTTGAAAAAATATTAGTATAGCAGAGAAAAGTTAGTAAAAATTTACGAATTTGAAATTGGATTTACAACCCTGTCCCACCAATTGACATTAAACAAACGTGGTACCATTGGTGACAAACATGTACATAATAAAATACTTAATTAGTATACAATGAAGGCATCCTAAAGAAATACAAACGGGAGATAAGTTTTTATGAAATTAAATAATAGGTGTGCTGTATTTACTTGCTTGTTTTAAAATCAACTTATCTTTCAAATGCACAGAATATGTTAACAGCACATGATAACTTTTGGTTCTTTACAAGACAAATAAAACATGACCATATAAAAGTAAAAGGCCTTTGTGAAAACCAGGCATTTGCCTTTAGCAAACTGTATCCTGAAACTCAGTGAAACAGGCACACAAAAGTTTGAGCAGATAGACCTCACCTATGTTATATAATATTATTATCACAGATACACTCAGACGAAGTTTTAACATTTGAAAACTTATCATCCCTTTCGACCGTTAAAGTGCCAAGTGCAAGTCGGACTTGCCCATGAAGGATTCCGTTGTAGCAAATAATATCTTTCAAAAGATTTATTTATCTGCGTTTTTTGAAAAAATATCCTATCTCAAAAACTATTAAGTTTTCATTAGAAACTATAGCATAAATATATTTTTTAGATTTTTAACCCTTTTAATTTAAAATTAAGTGTCTACCCTTCAAACGATTGATTTTCAGAAGAAAGGCAAAAAGAACTCAATGCAATTTTCAAAGAACAGTCTGAAAATATTTTTTTAGTGTGAGTTCCAAGTATGGAAACCCATACATTTTATTTATTTATTATTATTGTATGCAAATCGTAAAGCGGTTAACGGTATACATCAATCTACGAAGTTTCAAATCTCACCAGTCCCACCTCGTTAACGACCTCAGAGCAAACACTTATCTATATATATGTAGATTTGCAAATTAAGTATAGTAAGTACAAACCATAAATTTTTCTGTAATAAATTTAAAAGGTACTACACTAAGCCTAAAATTAGCGACTCACCGGCACCCAGCTCTGTGTGTGTGCGCATATTACGTGCGTGCGCACGCGCGTACCTTATGCTTTATCTAGATAATTACGGTGTAATTTCATTATTCCCTTTTTGAGACAAGCCTTAGATGGAATATACGAGGGTGGATCCAAAAGTTCGTGGCCCAAACTACAAGGAGATATGACATCTTTTTAAATTTACCGTCATTTGTCAGTATGTCTTCTATTGATTTATTGTGCGCAGTTTCATTCCGATACTGCACAATATACATTTTCTGTGATTATTTGTTTGAAGCATTCTGACGCGATTTTCAATAATGGAGAAAATTGAACATCGTGCAGTCATTAAGTACCTCAATAAAAAAGGCCTGTCACTAAAGACTTCCATCAAGATATGGTGGGCACTTTGGGGGAGTCTGCTCCATCGTATTCCAGTGTCAAGAAGTGGGTAGCTGAGTTTAAGCGCGGTCGTGAGAGCATTGAAGATGATCCTAGGAGTGGACGGCCTACAACCTCTACCACGAAAGAAAACATCGATAAAATTTGTGATCTCGTACTGGGTGATCGACGTTTGACCATCGGTAAGATAGCTGAGACAACAGACATTAGTTATGGCCGGGTGCAACACATAATAACGAAAGAATTGGGATTCCATAAGGTTTCTGATCGCTGGGTCCCGAGGTTGCTTTCAGCTGAACAAAAACGAGTTCGATTCACAATTTCGCGAGACTGTTTGGAACTTTTTGAGACTGATCCCGAGGACTTTTTGACTAGATTTGTTACCATAGATGAAAGCTGGGTTCACCTCCATATTCCTGAATCAAAGCAACAATCCAAACAGTGGAAAAGATCTGACTCACCTACACCGAAAAAGGCTAAAGTCGTTTTGTCGACTAACAAAGTCATGGCTTCTGTTTTTTGGGATGCGAAGGGCATTATTTTTGTAGATTATTTACCGAAAGGTCAAACTATTAATTCTAGTTATTATTGTAACCTTTTACGAAGACTACGAGAAGAAATAAAAGAAAAAAGGCCGGGAATGTTGCGTAAAAAAGTTTTGTTCCATCAAGACAATGCACGTGTTCACACTTCGGTTGAAACAATGTCTGTAATCCATGATTGTGGCTACGAATTGCTGCCCCACCCACCTTATTCGCAGGATTTAGCCCCCTTAGATTATCATTTATTTCCAAATTTAAAAAAAACATTTGGGTGGCTCGAAATTTTCGACCAAAGATGAGGTGATAGTCGCAGTAAACGAGTATTTCGCCGACCTTCCGGAATCTTTTTTTTTCGAGGGGATAAACAAGTTGCAGTTCAGGTGGAAGAAGTGTGTTGAGCTAAATGGAGACTATGTCGAAAAATAAAAATAAAATTAGACCCACTTTTCTTTCATTTTCTTGGTCGGGCTTCGAACTTTTGGATCCACCCTCGTATCTAACTCTGAAAACTACTTATTGTAACATCTAACTAATCTTGTTAAAGTAGATTTTTTTCCATAATTAGTGGTTTTTATCGGCACGGATAATAGAGGAGTGTGACGCGTTCGATAAATCGGAGTTTGTAGTGAGATGGATGCTAGTAGACTAAATCTAAACCAATTTATGTTCGATCCGACAAACCTACTCACGTTCAAACTGATCGAAGCTAATACCTTAATGTTAAAGTATTAGGCAATTCTGGTTAGGTATATTAAATTAGTTTAATTCTTTGTCGCAGACAATTCCACTTTCACGTTTCTTGTGCTTCTGACGTTTAATTACGTCCAGCATGATAGCATCGGCAAAGACAGTGGACTTTCAGAAAAAAGAAAAAGAAATACATACACATTTCTTGCTGAATCTGAATAAAAATCAGACAAATTGTGTTACTTAATCGTTTCCTGTAATTCAAGGCCTAAGGTCCCGGATTACATTCCAAGGTCGGGAAGTAAGTGATATTGAGATTTTTATATGGAAGAATGGAAGGAAACTTCTGAGATTTTCCCAGTAACACCATCGGAGTTTGATAATCCCAAAAACGTGTCCCATTATCATTATTTTCTTAATTAGGTACCATTGTATGTATGTAATAATTTGGTTCTAAAACGGTAACTAGCGAATCGTGGGTGCATGCAATGCAATGCATATCCATTTTTACTGGTAGTAGAGCTCCAGTGACGGAGCTCGCGAGCGTCGGCACCACCGCATTACCTAATATACTTGCCGCTTAATGGTAGTATTCAGCACTATCCTGACCGGATCAGGTGGTAATGTACGGCCCCGTAATTTCCGGCACAGAAGCATAACAACTTAGGAAAAGTGGTGACGCATCTGCATTTTGACCTCTGGTCTTTATGTGGGTGTCTATGCTGCAGTCATCACTTAACATCAATGTGAACTGAATGCTTATTTGCTACTTTCATTACATAAAAAAATGCATGAATGCGTTGAATTGCCCTTACGCCTTCGGGGAATACAAACGCAAAGTTATGTTTAATTTAATATTTTTTCCCTTTCTGTTCATTTAATTAAAACATCAAATACATCAGATTGTCGGCGAAAAGAGTGAGAACATATAAGAAAATGGAACGTGAAACTTATCTGTTTTATTATATACTTTTGACCTCACAATCAGATAATATCTGACCTATTTTGCTGACGTAGATCTGCGACGGTCTTCTTCGGTTCTCTCAAGAATTATCGTCCGTACCGTATATTATAGTTGTTTATTTTTATTTCACAAGCTTGGCGAACACGCACATGGCTGTGCAGAGTAGCTATTGCAATATATAGCATCTCATAAAAAGAAGAGGTCCCTAATCACTTTGGGTCAGATAATATTTGATATTGTACGGCCCTGTAATTTCCGGCACAGAGGCATAACACCTTAGGCCTCAGGAGTGGTAACGCATCTGCATTTTGATCGTGGTCTTTGTGTGGGTGTCTATAGGCTGCAGTCATCACTTAACATCAATGTAAACTGCATGCTTGTTTGCCACTTCCATTACATTAAAAAAAAAAAATGATTACTAGCTGCCCCGACGAACTTCGTATCGCCTTAGAGGTATAAAAAAATGGACAACTCTTATCAGTTAGGGGTAACAAAAATAGATGTTGGCCGATTCTCAGACCTACCCAATAGGCACAGAAAATTTCATGAGAATCGGTCCAACCGTTACGGAGGAGTATGAGTAAGAGGCATGAGAATTTTATAAATATAGAAGACTAGACTAGCTTCTTCGCCCACGTGTATGTCGTTTTATAAATAACTAAGTAGCCTATGTTCTTTCTCAAAGTCAGCTCTATCTCTGTACCAAATTTCATTAAAATCCGTTCAGTCGTTTGGACATGAAAAGATAACAGACAGACAGATAGAGTTACTTTTGCATTTAATAATAAATAATAATAAGTAGGGATTATTACAGATGTAAGCGGAACAACTAGGGGCGTAACATGACCAGTAACTGAGTCTATCTGAGGCTTAGACAAAAGATAAATAGACTTGATTAGATATGCTAGTATCAGTCTAAAGACCGTATATTAATATCTTCTATACATATAATAAAACAGTAAAATCCACGTGTCTGTACATTGTATGTTAAAATAGTATTAGAACACTATTCAATGATTTTTAAGTTTTTTGTCTGTCTGTTTGTCCCTTTGTTCAGGCTATACTCCGAAGATACTGGACGGATTCGAATGAAACTTTTTGTGGTGTATAGATTCTAAGCCTGGCCAACATTTAGTCTACTTTTTACTGCGGGAAAATCACTAATTCCCACGGGAATCTCTACATTTAATTTCATTTTTAACCGAGTTCAAAAAACGAGAAGGGTCTCAATTCGGCCGGTATTTTTTTGTGTGTACGCTAATTTCTCCGAGATTTCTGAACCGATTTACGTAATTCTTTTTTTGTTTGATGCGAAATAGTTTCGAATTGGTCCCATAAAAATTTCATTCAGATAGGCCAAGCAGTTTTTATTTTATGAGCATTTTTTTACTAACTTTCACCTCAGACTAAAGGAATAAGAATAGACGGCGAGTTGTCATACAGTGCGTTGAATCATTGAATCCACTGACATCCTAATGCGCATGACAACAAGTGACAATGACACATTTACTCATCGACGACACACCACAGCTTATTTACTCCTTCGTGGATACATTTTTTTATATAAAAATTTTGGATAAAAAAATTTACACACACAACTAAATTACAATACACAATCACATACAAAAATTATTACATGACTATAGTCGTGTAATAATTTTGTATCGACATACCTAAACAATTTAAATTAGGTATCTAATTGCCACGAAGCTAAGTACATTATTGCAATTAAATCTTTATCATTTTTTACTTTTCAGTTTTGAAGTCGGTTTTTCTTAACGTTTATCCTACACAAATAGTCCGTATCTATCAAACCTTTGACACATTATTTCATTGTGAGGCAATACGAAGTTTGCCGGGTTGCCAACTAGTTACTTAATAATACGTATTACCAACAGCGAGCAAGCTGAATAATACGAAGTTATCCTAAATGCAATAGAATCTGAGCGAGTTAATAAAGTTAATTGCGAACGTCGTCAAATTCAATAATGTGTTCATGTGCATACAAAATACTTCAAAGTATTAACGACACTACTTGTACTATTTCTGTCTTTTAAACTGTTCTCTGGGTTATCTGCCTCAGTAGCCTAGTGTAACAGACCACTTCTACTACGCTGGGATCCTGGGTTCGATTCCCGGGTCGGGGGATATCAGTGATAACGGTGTGAAATCCTTTATCTCTGGTTCTATAGGGGTTTTTCCGTTTTCTGTATGTTTTCCAGTATCTCGAAGTTTGGTAATGTGCCCGGAGATATATAGGCTCGCCACCATATTGCATAGAACAAAACATAACCGGCGAATCGTGGGTGTTTGCATGTACGCTTGAATGCATACATTTACCTTTGCCTATCTTTTCGGGGAATACAGGCGTGAGGTAACTTTTATATGGGTCTCGCGGATGTCAAATCTATGTAATTCTCTATCTAAAGTCTATGCCTCGTTTTTCTCTAAACTGTTCACAGAACAGTAAAAACAGGAACTGCTCTACTCAGACTCAGCTTTTTGCAGAACTGACATTATAATTGGGACAATCGATTTTAATTCTTCGCGCTAACTTGAGAGCGATATTCGAACGGAAAATCTCACCTGTTGCTCACATAAGCTTCAAAGAGTTTGAATACCTCGATGTATAATACAGCCTAGCTTTACGAACCTCCCCGCGTTTTGGGTGCTAAATTGGTTTTACGCTCTCAGTGACAATTATGTTAATTTTCCTAAGTAAAAATTCGGTATTCTTAACTGGATAGCAGTGGAACACTATGGAAATTGCGCGTGTTGCCAACGCGACCCACAATCCAATAAATTACGCACGTTACGTTTAAAAAATAAAATATTACTTCTATATGCTGAGGTTCTGCGTTCCCGGATCAGAAGGTAAGTATGCCAGCGAATTATTAAATTTCCGGAAGTTTCTCAGTTTGGTTATATGCCTGGACTTGCTTCATGGCAAATCGTGGTATTTTGCATGTATTGAATGCATTTATCTCCGCCTACCCCTTTGTCAGCGGTCAATGGAAAGGGCTATGCTCGGCGTTTCCCTACTGGATCGAATCAGAAATGAGGAGATCCGTAGGCGAACGAAAGTCGCTGACATAGCCAAGCAAATTTCCAAGCTGAAGTGGCAATGGGCAGGGCACATAGCTCGGAGAACCGATAGCCGCTGGGGCAGAAAGGTTCTCGAGTGGAGACCACGTATCGGCAAACGCAGCGTAGGACGACCACCTGCAAGATGGACCGACGACCTGATCAAGGCTGCAGGTACCCTCTGGATGCACGTCGCTTCCGATCGGTCGGCATGGAGGTCATTGGGGGAAGCCTATGTTCAGCAGTGGACGTCCTATGGCTGATATGATGATGATGACCCCTTTGTAGGAATAATAAAGGCCTGAAGTTACGTTCATAAAAAGTATTTATTTTTGTATTGTATGAGCTGCCGTATAAGTGCACATAAAGAAAATATAGGGTATTATGGAGATCATTCAAAAGACCTGGTACAACCAAATTTACACGGACATAGCCGCAGGCGGCTGACCTTTTTCCACATTCGATCGAATTTAAAGGCATAAAGAAAATTGGAAAGAATTTGACTAGACTGCATGCTTGTTTGCCACCTTCCGTACATAAAAAAACTCAAGACAGAGATCGATCCTGCGACCAGGATAACTATATAGTAAAGCGGCCGGGCTAACTATCTAGAGCTTGCCGGTTCGATCCCCGTCCAGAATAAAATTCTTTCCATTTTTCTTTACATTTTTAACTGTATAATTTTTTGCCACTTCATAATAAAATGACAAATCGAGTTTGTGCAGTGTGATGCGGACATACATATCTGAACTTTGAACTGTATGTGACAAGTGGTCAATTACCATTCTTGGGTCGCTGCACAATAGGACAATTGTTGCGGTAGTGTTACTTGGCAGACGCAGTAATTGAGTACCACATTTGAGGACAATCATACCTGATGCCTTGTTATCTCTCAGTCATACATACCTCTATGTAAAAAAATAGAAATGAAGATAAAATGGTTGCAGACGTTATATTGTATTATATTAACACTTGAGCTTCAATTCTTTTAAATGTATAACAAGAAAATATATTGTTCACTAGCTGTTCCGGCAAACTTCGTATTGCCTTACAATGAAATAATGTGTCAAAGGTTTGATAGAGACGGACTATTTGTATGGAAAAATTAAATAGTGGTTTTTAATATTTCCCCTCAATGTCTTCATATTTTTCTTCTTCTTACCTTTTAAACCTTCCCTGGACTTCCAAAAATCATTCAAAACCAAAATTAGCCAAAACGGTCCAGCCGTTCTCGAGTTTTGGCGATACTTACGAACTACAATTGATTTTTATATATATAGATATTGTTTATAAGCGACTCGCCCCCTCATTACACTGGTACAATGTAGGGTAGGTTTTGGGAATATATTATATACGTAGCTTTGTTACTTCAAGCCTGTTATAACAGGGTTCCCTACGTTACTGCGAAATACGTTTCATCGAAAAATCATTGGCCGACAATTCAAGCATAAAATTCAAAGCAAAGAACTACGATTCGTTTACGTTTTGGCTCATGTAACAGGTGGCGAGCCTGTTGACATCTCCGGGCACATCACCAAGCTCCGAGGTACTGGGAAACGTCCAGAAAATTGAAAAATCCCAACAGCACCAGAGATAAAGGATAAAATCTTAAGTTACACTTCAAAAACCTAACTATAAAATGTTTTTTTTTGTGCGAATGCCTGAACGACGACATAAAATTTACATTAATTATGTATTTTTTAACCGAGTTCAAAAAATGAGAAGGTTCTCAATTCGGCCGGTATATATATTTTTTTTATGTATGTACGCGATTTTCGCCGTGATTTGTTGACCGATTTACCTGATTCTGATGATGTTTGATGCGGAATAGTTTCGAATTGGTCCCATATAAATTTGATTCAGATAGGCAAATCAGTTTTTATTTTATGAGCATTTATAACAATACACTGCACAAAACGTAACCGGCGAATCGTGGGTGTTTCCATGTATGCTTGAATTTATGCATTTACCTCTGCCTACACCTTCGGGGATTACAAGGTACGTTTTAATACAATGAAATGCCTACTTTAGTGATTTTGGCTTGGCACCGACTTCTTACCTATTAGTAAATAGCACATATAAATAATAGGTAGTATTTATTGACAATTAAATCTTTATTATTTTTACTTTTCAGTTTTGAAGTCGGTTTTTCTTAACGTAGTTATTTTTATCTTCTCATGTAAGTGATTTTTGTAAACTTTTATGAGAATAAAGTATCTTTAAACCTAAACCTAATACATGAATCAATTTTTTAAAGTAAAGTGTAACCACCTTATTTATAAACGTACATAAGATACGTTTTAGCTATAGAATACTTTGTCTTTGTCAGTTGCATTGTCCAATGTGCAGGATAGAAAAGGACAAAGGAGAGATTAGCAAGCAACACATTAGCTAAAATACGTTTATGAATAAGGGGATAAGTTTTTAATTACCTAAGCCGCGTCTGAACGATGAGCCATGTGAACGTTTTTTTTTTTTTATGTTTACATGCATTGTATTGCCGCTGCGTAACACCGGCGCTACGCTTTTGCTACGCAGAAGTCACACCATAAATGTCTGTTAGTCGCAGCTAAAATTTGTTAAGTATTGTCGTCTTTTAGTCTTCCACACTATAGACTACAGATATATATATATGTAATGATTTTTCACTGCTGGTAGAGCTTCAGTGACGGAGCTCGCGGGCGTAGGCACCACCGCATTACCTAATATACTTGCCGCTAAATGGTAGTGTTCAGCACTATCTTGTTCCGGTCAGGTGATAATGTACGGCCTTGTAATTGCCGACAGAGGCGTATCACCTCAGGCCTCAGGAGTAGTAACGCATCTGTATTTTGGCCTTGGTCTTTGTGTAAGTGTCTTTAGGCTGCAGTCATCATCACGCAACATCAATGTGAACTGCATGCTTGTTTGCCACTTCCATTACATAAAAAAAATGATTGTTAGAACAACGAGGTATGCGAAAAAACGTGTGTATACATACATTTACCTCTAACTAATCAGTCAGAGCAAAAGAACGTAGGTGGAATGACACAAAATATAGGTAATCTCTGAATTAACTAAGTACAAAACACAACTACGCCGTATGTAATCATTCTACTATGGTACCGTAATTCATTTACATTCATACCGTCAGTTCTTGTCATTACTACAATATCACAAAAATTTCTTAATATCTAAAATAATACCGAAAATAAAATGCATATAAAATGTAACAAACAAGTTCAAACTACACCGCAACCCTCATAAATGTAAACACAAAAGTGATAAAACTACCAATACATTATTTATCTATCTTATTACGTTTAATATCTTTTAGAGCCAGAATTATTTACATCGGCGAAAACAGCGATGATGCCTTATCAAAGTAATCTTATCTCGATAATACTACGTTCACTTACCGGTTTTCGGTTTCCCGCGCTTCGTAGGCTTCGAAGTTTCGAGAAGCTTTCGCAACGTGCGCCCGCCAAAACAGCGTGCCGCGTTCTGTTATTCCACCACACTTTTCATAATGGCGGAGGGATAAAACGCGCGTGCGCCAACCCTATGACGTCAATCGCTCCGTTCACAAAGCATACAGGTGTTGGTCTCCTGTTCATTTAAAATTACCGCAACGCAGTGCAGACATATTATTATTAACAAATAGACATAAAGCTTAGTGCATTGACATTTTTAATTCGTACCTTAACACAATCGCTTAGCGGGTAATGATATAGTAGTTCGGCCTGGATCGCTTTAAAATAAACGCTGACCTACATTACTGAAAGTAGGTAAACTAAGCTGCAACAATATTATTGAACGGGAGTTGAAGAGTGGTTCAACAGGTTATTGAAGTTATTCGAGCATAACGGACATTCATACAATGGCATTCAGTAACAATAGTTAAAGGAATATAATCTTCCGAATAATATTAACATTTCATGCGGTATAATTGCTTCGGTTGCTTAGTCGTAGTAGGGCAACTACTGCTACAATTATATTTTATTTTAAAACAGCATGTATCTTTATTATAAATATTATAATTATAAAAAGCGCGCATGGCCCAGCGGCTGGTGTAGATCGTAAGCGATCTACTCGGTTAAGGACTACGGGCGCGGTCGGGTAGTGTGATGGGTGACCGCTAGTGGCAAATAAAAGGGGGCTTTCCGTGCTTCGGAGGGCACGTTAAGCCATCGGTCCCGGTTGCTATCGATGGATAGCAGTCGTTAAATCTTGTCGGAGGCCTTATGGGCGGTTTGAAAACATCCGACATCGGGTTCGCCACTAACCCACCCACCTCTACCAATCCGCATTGGAGCAGCGTGGTTGGAGTAAGCTCCAGGCCTCCCCCCAAAAAGGGGAGAGACTCGTGCCCAGCAGTGGGACGTATAATGGATTGCCATTATTAATTATAACAAATTGTATTAGTTTACTTCGCCCCACGTCCAAGAGATAATAAGTGATAAGTTAATTTTTTGCAGTAATTTATTTCTTGTCATATTTCTTTCTTATCAATAATTCGTGACGGACAAAAAAACAACAAAAAACATAAAATACGCGTCTCTATGTATAACCTACCACTCTTTCGTAAGTAACGGTGTAGCTAATCCATTTTAAAAACTTCGTTGTATTGCTCCCTGATATAATAAAAAGTACATTTAAAGAACTGGAACCATTGTACTAGGTATGGCCACATTCTAAAAGGATTATTGATATTCTGTTGTATATAAGTATGCTCGGTTAGTGAGGAAAGACTCGTCGCATAATGACTTTAAAAAAATAACAACAGTGTACTACCGAAGCATACAAAATAAATAGAATATTAATGTTGAACACTAGAGGCTTCACACGGGTGCATAGAGCAACACGGGCCACCGGCCGCAGCGGCGGCGGGCCGAAGGGGTGTAGCAAGGAGTAGTTCATTACTGATGCATAACAGTCTGTCAATTTTAGCTAGGGCAACTACGCGTGATACACACACTACAAAAATCGTCTATTACAACGAAAATCACACCTTGACTTTAACGAAATACATAAACAATTTCAAGCACACATTTAAACATCTGGGCAACAGGCGTAGGAACATTTGTAATTTGACAGAGGGGAAAGCCTGCATATATGGCTACTCCCTTCGGATCCGCCGGCCGGTGGCCCGTGTTGCTCTATACACGGGTGCAATTAATGTAATAAAGCCTATGTCACTCAGTGACAGCTGTGTTGCAGCTTTCTAATGGTGACAGAATTTTTGAAATCGGTCCAGTAGTTTTTGAGTGAAAACGTTACAAACATACATACAAAACACAAATGTTTCCTCTTTCACATACAAAAAACGTAAATGTTTTCTTTCATTACATTTGATACTCTTCTAAGCATTTGTTTTCTATTCCAAGAAAAACAATCTATTCCGTTCAAAAACTATAAGCCTTCAGGTGAAGCGAATAATAAACCAATCGAGCAATGACAGCGAAAAGATGATAAATCCGACACAGAAAATTGATTCAATTTCTAAGCCCCTTTAAGGGTAGTAGGTAGCCGTAGGGTAAAAATAGAATCTTAAAAGTCTGTACATAAGTAAACTTTTATTTAGATGAAGTGTTTTTATGAAAAGTATAGTTAGAAATCAATGGTATTTCATAGATAGAGACACTAAGGTCTATGTAAGATACTAGTATTATGGGTTTGTCTCAGAAATTACAAGAATTTACCTACCTATATTATCACGGTAACGCTAAACACTACCAATTAGCGGTAAAACTCTTCTGTTAGGTACTGACTGACCAATAAGGTTGTTCACTAATTTATTTTTATTGATTTTCTAAAAAGCATTAGATAAATAAATAGTATTTGTCTTAGAAACATATTGTTAATAAGTGATAGTTGTTAAGATAATTATAACGTTTCACTGTCATTGCTCGTTTAACTGCCTCAGTAGCGTAGTGGTAGCAGGCCACTACTACTACGCTGAGGGTCCTGGGTTCGATTCCCGGGTCGGGGTCTATTAAAGATAACGGTTTAAAATCCTTCATCTCTAGTTCTATTGGGATTTTTCCATTTTCTGGAAGTTTCTCGGAGTTTGATAATGTGCCCGAAGATGGCAACAGGCTCGCCACCTGTCACATGAGCCAAAAACGTAACCGGCGAATCGTGGGTGTTTGCATGTATGCTTGAATGCATGCATTTTACCTCTGCCTAACCGTTCGGGGATTACAGGCGAGAAGTTACGTTTTTTTTATAACGTTTCAAAACGTTGCGAGTTTGAGGCATTTCACATGCCTCAAAACGGCCCATATATAATAAAATTGCAGGACTAAGACGTCACAGAGTGTCACGACACGGGTGAAGTGAATGGTGAAGAGATGAAATCAAGAAATGTCTTTTTACTGGTGGTAGAGCTCCAGTGACGGAACTCGCGGGCGTAGGCACCACCACTTACCTAATACACTTGCCGCTAAATAGTAATGTTCAGCACTATCTTGTTCCGGTCAGGTGATAATGTACGGCCCTGTAATTTCCGGCACAGAGGCAAAACACCTTAGGCCTCAGGAGTGGCAACGCATCTGCATTTTGACCTTGGTCTTTGTATGAGTGTCTGTAGGCTGCAGTCATCACTTAATATCAATGTGAACTGCATGCTTGTTTATCACTTCCATTACATTAAAAAAAAATGTTAGAATATCTTTGTCAATACTGCGTTTTGTGTAAATTTGACATACCTACCAAAAGTTGTTGGAAATAGTATAAAGTGAAATTATTTCAAGTTTTAATTGTTTGATATTATTTCGCATTAACACATGCTTGTGAAATATATTTTATTTTTAAAGAAAAATGGAAAGAAAAATTTGACTTCAGGCGAGGCTCGAACTCGCGACCTACTGGGAATCTAGTCCAGCCGCTCTTCCAATTGAGCTACTGACTGGCGCTTAGCGCCATAAAGCAATGCAATAGATGTGAAGGAAAGATTCGACAAATCGGGCAGGGCTTCAGTAGCTCAATTGGAAGAGCGGCTGGACTAGACTCCCAGTAGGTCGCGAGTTCGAGCCTCGCCTGAAGTCAAATTTTTCTTTCCATTTTTCTTTAAAAATAAAATATATTTCAAGTTTTAGTTAACTTTCATGTCACTATTTTTAGTCATTTTAAAAATCTGTTTTCTCATACTATAATACTCCAATTTTAGTAAATTTTGTAGTTTTACATAGTATAGTAGAGTAGAGTATTCCATTTTCATATGATATAATAAAAAGTACTAATTTTGAACCTAGGACACAACCTTATTGAGTGACTTGTGAGTCTTGTGACTGACATGACAATGGATAGGCAACGCACAACCGAAATTACTGATCGCAGCAAGCTAAAAAGCTTTGGATACTGGTGGTACGTAGACAGTGCCGGATTAGCCATATAGCAGGAGTAGCAAATGCTACGGACCCCGCGCCATTGAGGGCCCCGTGCCTGTGCCCAAAAAAACCACAAATATGTAATACACCTTAGCTATTCTCAAAGGGAGCGTTGACCACTAATTATATTACCTATATTATTATGTTGCAAGTTGGCAATACCACAATACTTACAGGGGGAATCCCCTAAATTTGTTTTCGATTCCTTTTCGTAAATGTTGTTTTATTTACATCCTAAATTTCAGTAGGCAATGTAACTCTAGGGCCCCATGGTCACATTTGCTACGGGCCCCGCACCGGCTTTATCCGGCACTGTACGTAGAGTAGTGTACCAATGTCGGAGCTCGAGAGCGTATGCACCACCGCATTACCTAGTGTATCTGCCGGCAAATGGTAGTGTTCTTAAGGAAAATAATTATAACCATGTTAGTGTGGGTTCCCTACTTTACTGCGAAATTGTATAGATAAATAGGTACGTCTAATAAACAATTTTAAAATTTTCATTATCTATTCTTGCTGGTCCGAAATTCATTTTCCATGTACATTTTAGCTGCTTATCTTTTATGTTATGATACTAAGATGGTGGCAAACAAGGATGTAGTTCACGTTTATCGTAGGTACCTAAGTGAAAACTGCAGCCTATAGATATCCACCAAAACCGAAGGTGATGCATATCCATTGCCACCCCTGAAGCCTAAGTTGTTTTGCCTCTGTGATGGATACTACAGCACCTAACATCTACATTTTTTTAATGTAATGAAGGCACGACCGAATCCGCGAAAATACTCGTGGGATCCGCTATCGGTTCGGTCGAACAGACGACGCGCCAGATGGCCCACATACTCCTTCACGGACTCAACCCAGAGTCCCGGCGATGACATAATTGCAAATAAACCTCTCCGCATCCGCGGTCAGCCGGCGAGACGTGTTCTGCTGTCATACAATAGAGCATCGCGGGCCACCAGTCGCGGCAGACCGGAGCGTGACCGGTGGTCCGCGTTGCTCTATGTCAGCTGTACATAAAGCCGATGGAGCTGATAAAGCGTACCAAGCCGGAGTAGTGTCTTGTCAACCTCGAGCGGGTACTTATTGGTCATATTATACATAGAAGGCAGACATTGGTCCGCAGTGATAACCTGCATCTCAACACCGGACGTAGAATCGCCCGCGCGCGATCGCTTGCGCTGCTGCCGCCTTCACCAAATGTTTAACGGTGGTTAATGCGGAACGGTTGGGGGCACTCCGGAAGCAGGTCTACTGGTGGTAGAGTTCCAGTGTAGGAGCTCGAGGGCGTAGGCATTACCGCATTACTTAATTTATCTGCCGTAAATGGTAGTGTTCAGCACTATCGTGTTCCGGTTGGATGGTAATGTATATAGCCCTGTAATAACTATCACAGAAACATAATAACTAAGGTCTTAGGGGTGGCAACGCATCTGCATTTTGATCTCTGGTCTCTGTGTGGGTCATCTACTCCAACATGGTTAGGGTGCTGTGATGAATTCACCGTGACCTAGAATCGACGCTGCCCCAAAAAGTTCACCACTATAGTAGGCCAGATGGTAGAAGATCGACTGGCCAACAATCCAACATGCCATACGCGGTCGAATACCTTTTCAAAGCCAAAAAGATCTACTTATTGTTTGATATATTGGCCGTGTGATGCAGCACTCACATCAGCTGGAGCGTCGTTGAATGACCAGCGCGGAAACTAAATAGCTCCTCCCACGTGGGAGGTGTGGCCTTAGCTTCAACCACAGGAGACGCTCATACAGCTTTGCGACGCACGACAACATCATGGCTAGCTAGACGGGATAATTTCTCCCAACAGCCCCCTAATATTTTGAGTAAAATAGAACGTGCTATAATTTGACTTTTGCGAATGTCAATTGTCAATCGACTTGTCCATGATTGTCATCTGATTTTGACAATTTAGACATAACATCAAGTTTTTACTTTTTCATTTCATAAATATTTATATTTATTTAACTTTACGTTGAATGATTATGTACATTAGTTTACTAAGGAGAATTAGAATAATTGCTTGTAATGTGCCTATAGTTATGGCGGATAGACAGTCGAGTGATGTGAGCAAATTCCGAGAGGCTTTGAAGTCCGCCAAAGAGGTAGTTATACTGTCTGGTGCCGGTATCAGTGCAGAATCTGGAATACCAACGTTTAGGGGTGCAGGTGGATACTGGAGGAAGTACCAGGCGTCTGCGCTTGCGACGCCAGGCGCATTCAAAACCAGCCCGAGCCTGGTATGGGAATTTTACCATTACCGACGAGAAGTCGCAGCAAAAGCCCAGCCGAATGCGGTAAGTTTAAACTTTATATATTTGCAAACAAAAAGATTTTCATTTAGTTAAGTACTAAACATGCACTTTTAACTCTTCACATATTATATTTGATAAGTTGTCTATATCTTGCTTCTGTACATTTATTTTTCAACTGGTGATGCTTGACAAATACAGAGCAGCCGCCATTTTAGGTGCATTTGTAACATGTTTAAAGGGTCCCACTCATTAACAGTTTTCCTGCAGTCTCAGGTCTTGTCAGGTGGCCTGCCGTCACAGATCACCCCCAATAGATACCGCATTAGTGAATATTTGTTCGGAGCCGTGTTCACCGTTTTTGAGGTATTTGAGTGTAGCGGGGAGACGTAACTAAAGCGCTGTAATTGACTGTTTGAATTGGAGACTTGGATAAGCCCACTCATTGAGCTGGGAAGTTGATATTTTTGTTGATATTTCTGATCGATATTTTTTCCACATTTATTTGCTTTTTTAAAGATAATTCAGCCCAACTTGGAAAATACAGTTGTCAGTAATTGGAAATAATATAATCATTATTTCAGAAATAGGTAAATTAAGACAGTATATCATTTGCGTAGTAAATAAAAACACATAAAAGTAATTATTTTACGTAATACAGATTTCAAGCGTTTGGAATTCCATACAAACGCTTAAAATCTGGTTACCTATTACATAGACATTCCGTACAATTATTATAATTTAAGAGATGCTTTAAAGTGGCCTACTTAAATGATATTTTAATAAATTATCATAATCCGCTGTGCTGTACTTAGCCAAAAAAAGAAAATTTAAAAAATAGGAAATTTGTGATATAGCTTACTTAACGAGCTCAAGATCACTCTCGAGCTCGATCAGCACCTCCACATTATATAATTTACCTGCCGCTAAGTGATAGTGGTAATATATGGTAGTAGAGCCAGAGAATATGTTATAATAATACGTATAGAATGGACACATCCCGCCCGATTTCCCCACCTCACCCAACTTCCCTCCTCTTTTGGCAAAGGAATGGTATTCTACAGCGAGGTTCTGTTCAATGTTAGGGTTCCTTGAGGTGTTAATTACACATGAAATTGTTTTATCATTGAAAATGGTATCTCCTTTCAAGTCAAAGATGGCGGACATAATTATTTTTAGAAAATATGATATGGATTTCTATTTCACGGTTTCCTGAGGTACATTTTTCTGATCCAAGATGGCGGAGAGATTTTTTTATAAATATGATATGGGTGTCAATTTAGAGGTTTCTTGGAGTGCTGATTACGAAAATGGCATCCGTTTTCAGATCCAAGATGGCGGACGGACTTTTTTTTTCTAAATGTGATAAAGGTATCAATTTTCGTAATCAGCACCCCAAGAAACCTCGAAATTGATACCCATATCACATTTTGAAGAAAAAATATGTCCGCCATTTTTTATCTAAAAACGGATGCCATTTTCGTTATCAGCACCCCGAAAAACCTCGAAAATGATACTCATATCATATTTTGAAAGAAAATCTGTTCGCCATCTTGGATATGAAAAAATATGACATTTTCGCAATCAGTACCCCCAAGAAACCGCGAAATTAACACCATGTCACCATGTATAAAAATAATTAAGTCCGCCATCTTCGATTTGAAAGGAGATACCATTCAGAATCAGAATCGGAAATTAATTTATTCATTTACGGTGACAAGCACCGCTTATGACAAGTCAAAAACGAACAAAATAAATTAAAGTGAAAAACAATTATTGATATGCACGTCTTATTGAAAAAAATATATAAAAATTATATACATATATATTTTTATTGTATTATTTATATATATATATTCGTAATTATCACCTCCAGGAACCCTGACATTGATACGCACATTGCTTACATACTATTATTTATTTATTTATTTATTTATTTAACTTCAATGCACACGAATAAGGCACATAAGGCGGACTTAATGCAACCAGGGCATTATCAAACCAGTCAACCTTCGGGTTGTAATGAAAAAGGAAGAATAGGTGCTGAGAGGTTACAATATATCCATATTAAGTACGTAGAGAATAAATACATAATATAAATAATAAAATAAATGAACAGAAAATAAACTGAATTCATAGATATGTAATATATAAGTATGTATATAACTATAAGAATATATATACATATATATAAAAATATAAAAATGTATAAATATAAAAAATACATAGATATATACGATGTACAAGTCATAGATTAAATAGTTTGTTTACTTTTAAATTACCAACAAACATTAACTAGCAGATTTTAAAAAGAAGTCGCGAAGCTTACGTTTGAATGTAAATTTACTCGGAGCTTTTTTAATGTCAATAGGCAGCGTGTTCCAAAGTTTGATCGCGGTGATGGCGAAGGAATTGGACATAAAACCAGAATGGTGAGAAGGAATGTCAAGAATGAGATTAACCGAGGAACGAAGATCAAGATGGTGAGAGTCACCGAGAAATTTAAATTTACATTTGAGATAAGCAGGAGATGATGGATCGTTAAGTATAGAGAATAATAGACAGAGAATTCTTAAGGATCTCCTATGACGGATAGGGAGCCATTTAAGCTTAGAACGGTAGGAAGAAATGTGGTCATATTTGCGGAGGCCGAAAATAAATCTGATACTGTTATTGAGCAAACGATCCAATTTAGATAGAAATTCTTGAGAGAGATCGGAATAACAAACATCGGCATAATCGATTGCTGGAAAAATGAGCGATTGCACCAACAGTAGTTTAGTTTTCCAGGGAAGAAAATGTTTGAACCTATAAAGAGAACGAAGCGTGGCTGTTGTGACCTTACAAATGTTAGTGATCTGAGAGCCCCAGCTTAAGGTTGAATCCAGATATAAACCCAGGTCTTTCACCACACGTGCTAATCTAATTGGTGTGTTATTAAAAATTAAAGGGGATAAATTGTTAAGGTCCAATTTGTTCACAAAATACGTACTTCCCAAAATACACGCCTGACATTTATTGATGTTCACAGAAATACCAAATTTCTGTGACCACAATGATAACGAAAGGAGATCTTTGTTAAGTGATGAGATAGCGTAGTCCATATTTTCGTAATCAGTTTGCACATACAACTGGAGGTCATCCGCGTACAAATGGTAAGAGCATTTAAGGAAATAAGTGACAGAATTAATGAAAAGTGAAAAAAGTAAAGGAGAAAGAATACCGCCCTGTGGTACGCCTGAGGACAATTCACTCCAATCGGAGAAATCACGATCGATGCGAACCGCCTGTTGACGACCACGAAGATAAGATGAAAACCATTTCTGAACTAGTGGCAAGGTACCCAGCTTCGAAAGAATGGCAATTAGAATGTCATAGTCAACGGCATTGAATGCATTCGAAAAATCGATGAGAACCAAAACTGTCAATTTGGAATGTTCCATGCCTAACCTGACATCCTCAACAACCTTGAGCAGAGCAGTGGCAGTACTATGACCAGGTCTAAAGCCAGATTGTAATGGAGAAAGGAGGTCATGTTTGTGAATGTAATTACTAAATTGTGTATGAACTACCACCTCTAAAATTTTTGATAAAAAAGGTAAAATAGATATGGGTCTAAAATGGTTAACAAGACTGGGATTAGACATTTTAGGAAGTGGGATAACGAAAGCTTTACGCCAAACATCAGGAAATATCCCAGACTCTAAAGAAAAGTTAATGATGTGAGTAAGAGAAGGGAGAATAAAATTGATTAAAGGTAATAACATGGTTCTACCTACTCCATCACAACCAACTGCTTTAGAATTTAATGTCTTAAAAATTTTGTGGACCTCGTCACCAGTAACAGAAGAGAAAGAGAAAATACTGCTAGTAAGATTTGGTATGGAAGTCAAATAAATGAAGGTATCAAGTTTTGTAGCATGATCAAGAGATACTGTTTTAGAAAAATGTAAATTGAGATCGTTAATAGATAGGTTCAAACTATTTATGTTTAGGAGAGGCTTTGTGAAGCCTAATGATTTCAAAAATTTCCATACATCAGCTGGTGAAGAATTTTTTACGTTATCATTGATATAATGGCGTTTCGCTGCTCTCACCATTTGATTACAACGATTTCTAGCACGCTTATATAGGTCCCAATTTGCCACGCATCGATCCCTTTTATAAGTCCGAAAAGCCCTATTTCTACGGGACATCGCCATCCGAACTCCTCTATTAATCCAGGGAGCTGGAGGGCGTTTGACACGAACAGCGTGAAGAGGGGCGTGGGTATCAAATAAACCTACAATTAGCGTATTTAACACTGAGACTTTTTTATCAATTGTCGCCGCCTCCTCAACTTGACACCAATCGATCGAAGAAGCATCAGCTTTTAGGTTTTCAAAATTAATTTTTGAAAAATTTCGCATATAGATAATTGAATGCTTTACTTTGGGCGCTTTAATTTTATAAGATAGATACAACAAATCATGCCTTGATAGGCCTGGCGCAGCAAGTTGGCCATAGTGACAAATCTTATCAGCATTAGCAGTAATTATCAAATCAATCCAAGAGTCGTCAGATCCAATGTTATGGTGTGTGGGACAAAGATTCAACATAGTCAGATTTGACGACTCCAAAATTGATAACAGCAAACGAGACCTAGAGTTACATTTGAGCATGTCAGTATTAAAATCGCCCATAAATATGATATGTTGATATTCCGAGGAGAGGGACATGAAGAGGCTCTCTATAGATGAGAAATAATCAATAGCTGGGGGACAATAGAAGACTCCGAGAACCGCTTTGACGCCTTTGACAGTCAATTCGATGCAAAGATATTCGGGACCAGCCGAATATAAAGTTGGAGAAGAAGAAACAGTTTTAAATGGGATGTTGCTACGTAAATAAATAGCAACACCCCCGGCTCTTTTACCTATGCGGTCATTGCGAATAAGAACGAAGCCTGGAAGACTGAAAGTAGTTGAGAGAAGTTCAGGTTTGAGCCAAGTTTCTGAGATAAGTATAACATGGACCGTGGTGTCAGAAAACATGCTTAAAAGCTCCGAATGGTGCTGTGGTCGCTTACATTAAATGTAAATTGGTAAATGCGATGATGCTCGCTCGCTCTGGAGCTCTACCACTGTATATTACCATCTACCCGGAACAAGATAACGATTTACATTAGAGAAAACCGATAACCACTTACTGGCAGGGCAAATAGGTAACATGTAGGTGTTCACGCTCGTTCATCAAGTTTTCGAGCTCGTTCATTGGAGCTCTATCACCGTACATTACCACCGAACACAATAACGGTGGACCCTACCACTTCGCGGCTGGTAGGTAAATTGAATTAAGTACATAAAATATTTAATTTTCAAATTATCCTAAAATACACCGCTCACGACCTTAAGTTTATCACCCAACTGACTTAGAGCTCAGAGGGGTGAGGACAAAACAGATAGGACGTCGAAGTGTCCATTCTAAACGTAGTATTTATACATATTTTCTGATAAAAGGTTTTAAAGTTATCGATTATTAAAAATATCGATACCGACTAACGTATATGCGGTACAACACTATCGATCGACTTTCTTATCTTAGAAAGGGACAAATAATATAAATAACGTAATGAGTGAGCAGGACTTTGCGAAAATATACATCTGCATAATCCAGTTTAATTGATCTCTGATAATACGTGTTTTATATGAATTAATTAATTACCGGTGAACTATCATACCATCTTTTTTAATATTTGATGTTCTAGACGTATTCAGATATGATTTTAGTGCGCAGGAAGCCATTTCCTAGATATTTTCGGTACAAAATAAATTATTTCTCACGTACGAACGGGTCGGAGGCTTGGTCAGTAATGGCGTCATTGGCGTCGCGATTTCGAGGATTGAAAATAAGCTAGCAAATTAGCTAGCAACGTGTTGTGCGCGTCGATTGCCCTGTATGCGGTATCTATTGGGGGTGATCTGTGCCTGCCGTCCATGGCCTATCTATATAGCCCACTCACATACGATTATGGTCTGATGGTAAACGGCCAAAATCGTACAAAGAACTGCGAGTCTATGATCTCCTTCAATTAACTGACAGGCTAATATCTCCCGGCGGACAGTTAATGTCCCTTTACCTTTTATTTTACTACTGTCATCTTTATAAGTTTTTATAATTCACTTAGTACCTATTACTGGGTTATTTTAATTAGGATTTAAAGAAAAAAGAAGTTTGTTTGTTAAAAGCACATGCAGTTTACTTAAAGACACTTTTCCATTTTTATGTTCTTCGCCAACTATTACAAAATCCCTTTTATTTTTAATTTCAGGGCCACTTAGCCATAGCTAATTACGAGTCGAAACATGGAACCAACAAGAAAATAACAGTTATAACACAGAATGTGGATGGCTTACATGCAAGAGCTGGCACGAAGAATCTGATAGAACTTCATGGTAATTTGTATAAGACGAGATGCACAAAATGCAAAGAGGTTCTGGTGAACACTGACAGTCCCATATGTGAGGTAATGATTTTTATTTATTTTAGTAAATAGTATTGATTGTCCATACATAGTTTAGAATTGAACCAGATAAAAAATTAAATTACGTCCTTTTTCTAGGCATTAGCAGGTCGAGGCGCGCCAGACACAAATGTAATTGGTTCTGACATACCGGAAAGACAATTGCCCCACTGTAAGAAGCCCAGCTGCAATGGACTGTTAAGACCACACATTGTTTGGTTTGGAGAAAGCTTAGAGCCGCAAGTACTAGAAAAAGCTGGTTAGTATATCTATAATATAAAAATAAGTAGGGTTTTCCTTCCTGGTGCTATAACTCCAGAACTAACCAACCAATTTCCACGGTTTGGCATTGGTTGGAAAGGTCTCGGGCTCCATGAGGTTTATAGCAAAGACAATTCAGAAAAAAATATTTATAAAACGACATCCACGCGGGCGAAGCCGCGGGCAACAGCTAGTGTATACAGGGTTGTTTGTAACTAGCGCATAATTCTTAAAGGGAGGCTTTGGCTCATCAAGACTAACACTTTTTTTTGTAATACAACTTTTTCTAACTCAATATTTTTTTTACCATACAAAAAATAATAAATAGAATTTGCAGTTCTAATACTTCTTAACTTCACGTTACGTAAACAGCTGACGTCTGTACCTATGCAAAAATATACCGATGAAACGTAGTGCTAACAATTGATAGAAGTCCCATTTGAAACGATTTTATTTCTTATCATGCGATGACAAATGATGATGATGATGTACTGCGTTTTGACAAAAGTCAAAGAACAAAAGTTGTTAGTCTTAACATACCTAACTCACCTTTGACGATTTATGCGTTAGATATATTTAACCCTGTATATAAAATCTATTGCGGTTTGTTAGTCTCGCTAGTGGAAAAAAACTCGAGAATGGCTGAACCAATTTGGCTAATTTTGGTTTTGACTTATTTTTGAAAGTTTAGGGAAGTTTTAAAAGGTGAGAAAATATGAAGAAATTGTAAGGGAAAGTTAATTTTAGAATTTTGAATTGAGGCAATATGACGTTTGCCAGGTCAGCTAGTAGTTAATAAAAATTACCTACTTGTACCCCTTTCTCCTGAAAAATTGCAGAAATCTGTGTCTGAAAGAGATGGAAATACAACATACATAAAATATATATATATATATATATATATATACCGGCCGAATTGAGAACCTTCTCGTTTTTTGAACTCGGTTAAAAACCTAAGTAAAAATTAAATTTTCCAAATATTTTCATGACCTGGCAAAAACTTTCAATCAGTCTTAGGGCAGGCGTTTGTTTCGCCTCTCGGAATCTTGGAGCCTATAAAGTTTTTCATATTACAGGAGAAGCAATGTCGACTTGTGACGTGTGTCTTGTGGTGGGCACATCATCGGTGGTGTACCCCGCCGCCATGTTCGCTCCGCAAGCGGCCGCCAGGGGCGCTGTCGTCGCGGAGTTCAACATTGAACCTACACCCGCTACATCAGACTTCCATTATTATTTTGAGGGACCCTGTGGCTCCACATTGCCGGAAGCTTTGGCTGACTAGACTGAAAGACTGAACAATAATTAATTTTACCTGTGTGGTTGGCATCACTTTGCGTGGGACAAACTTTATAGCTAGCTACTTTTTTGAAAATATTGGGGGCTTGGAAACAGTACGTAATTGTAATTTTTCTTTTTTGTTTTCATGTTATTTGAACAGTTATAATTAAGAAAACATTTTCATTAAACATCATATATAATTATGTAAACATAACTAATGATGGTCAGTTCAAACCTAATTATTATGTATGCCAAACATAGGTGATATGTAAATGATATGTTACTATGATGGGAGGCTACGCCTATAACTATAGCAAATATTTAAAACTGCGATGGCGGTATGAAGTTCACGGGGTCAGCTAGTATAAAATAAAAACTAAAATGTAAATATGTATAAACTTTATTTGTATATTATAGTAAATAAATGATCACATATTTAGAGAGCATTCAAAATGCATATTATAAAAAATAAATTAATCAGTCATTTTCTTTGTTTTATGCCTTGTGAAGAACTTTGCAATGCTTCCTATTGTTTGTCCAAAGTTACAATTAGACATCAGAGATTTCTGAAAATAAAAATAAAATAAATTAATTTTGTAAATTATGATGTCTTAATCAAAAGAAAGTTACTTTAGAGGCCTGCCTCACTATGACGTTAGGTACGGGGTAGCGACGTCGCTATGGCGTCCTAATGGGGAAGGGCACTAATAACCGCAAAATCTAATGATGAACACAAGGTCTTTATAACTTTTCTATTTTTCATTTCAGGATGAAAAGTTGTAGACAATTTAATTAACTGCAAATTAATTATGTCCTATGAAATTTTCAGTAGAGTTGAGAGAACAGTATGAAAACACTGCACACCTTTTTCCAAGATGGCGGCCGAGGGCAAGGCCCCACAAATTTGAACTTAAGCTTATTACTAACCCAGGGGGGAGTTAATTCATATCAATAGAATAAAATTGAGTCCTCTGAATAACGCAAACCTTAATCAGAGAATATGTAATAATACTACGTATAGAATGGACACTTCGACGTCCCACCCGATTTCCCCGCCTCACCCAACCTCCTCCCCTCTTATGGGCAACGTTTGGTATTTTCCAAGTGCTATGCACACAGGTGCACGTGTAAATACACGTCATTGATTGATGTCTGTGTAATAGAGACCAAATTAAGCGTTTGTATGGAATTTTGGCGGAGTGTCCGCGGTATGCCTTAATGCAACTTTTCAATGGACTAAGAAAAAAAATACCGCAGCGCATTTACCTTATGACAACCAAATGTATAAATATCAACTCACTTGGACAAAAGATGGTAAAGCGGCTATAGTTTGCGGCCTCGAATATCTTTCATCTACCAACAACACGCACGCGTAGTCATTGGCGTGCCTCACTGCTCTCCCTGTAAACAATGAAGCTCATTTATTAATTGTTCCTTTAAACTACTTTAAAGTAACGGGAAAACACTAATTCTACCTACATGCCTAGAAGATACTATAAAATTTGTATTAGTACCTGCCCATAGTAATTCTATGGTATCTTCTGTTATGTTATGGTATCCTCTGGTACTTATGTACATTATATTGGGTTAACATAACACCAAATTCGCATAAATGTCATAATATACACGCAAAATGTTACAATCTTCATAGGAGCGATATACAAAATGTACAGAAATCCACTGAGGCCCTCTTCACTAGACAAAAGTTAGACATAAATAGTTTACTTACCAATACACTGATTAACAGATTTCATACAAAGGTTCTCATAGTAAACGCTGCCTGCGCCCGCGCACTTTCTGTTCAAATAGCTCATCTTCTCTTGCAACTCCGGGGACTTCACGTTTGGGTACGGCATGCCGATCACTAGCACGCATCGACCCAAGTCATCACTGCAAATGCATTATTATTAATGAGAAAAAAATGTATCACTTCATGTTTTATATTATGCGGACAGTACCGATAATACAGTTCAGGGGCTTAATTCTGTTAATGCACGAGTAATCAGTCATAATTGTTATTGGATCGCAGTTGAATCGCTTTGCTGTTTTACTCTAACAAGCCGCGTGCATTGGTTAAAGCTAGACAGCGAAGCGATTCGGACGCGAACTAATAACGTTAGCTAAATTAGGCTCCTGTACAGCCAGAATATATTAAGTAAAACATGACTGTTATATCAGCTGATATTATCTTTCTCAGTAGTAGGTAGCAGATCACTACTGCTACGTTAAGGCTCTGGGTTCGATCCCAGCATCGAAAGGTAAGTGCTATTGTTTTTTTTTCGGCAATGCCAACCTCGGTGTTTCTCCACACATTTTACTCAGGCATTTGGTCCCGAAATCATAACACGCAAGAATTCTTTTCACATTTATATTATAAGTAAAGAATTATGGCTTTTATTGTATATTTTATATATTCACCTGAAATTCAATCCTTCACTAAGTTTCCCACCAACGACACTCAGTAACAATGCGCCGTTTCGGTCGCCCTCTTTATTTTTTATAGCTGACGCAAACTTTTGTAATACCTGATTTTGGTAAAACAAAAATACATTAGCTGATACAACAAAAAAATGTTAAATGTTATTTAACAGTAATTATACACAATTATGTACATAGTGGCCTAGCTAACATTTATGGTAGAGGGAAAACTGGTGGTAGAGCTCCAGTGACGGAGCTCGCGGGCGTACCGCATTACCTAATATACAGGTGGTAATGTACGGCCCTGTAATTTCCGGCACAGAAGCGTAACACCTTAGGCCTCAGGAGTGGTAAAGCATCTGCATTTTGACCTTGGTCTTTGTGTGGGTGTCTATAGGCTACAGTCATCACTTAACATCAATGTGAACTGCATGCTTGTTTGCCACTTCCATTACATAAAAAAAAATGGTAACGGGCGGATGAGCAAAAAAACAGATGATCACATCATGTCATGGAGAGGATGTCACACCCAAACGGGTGGCACCCAGTGCGCTCCCCCTCCCTTCCCCCTAGCTACGCCACTGCATATAATACCCTTTATATTGGCTATTATTGGCTTGAATTATATTGCCAGCATGGATGCCGCATGTAAAGACAGAGAATATAATACTACGTATAGAATGGACACTTCGACGTCCTGCCCGATTTCCCCGCCTCACCCAACCTCCTCCCCTCTTAAGGGCGACGTTTGGAATTCTCTACGTTCTACGCACACTGGTGCACGTGTAAATACACGTCACTGATTGATGTCTGTGTGTGTAATGGAGACCAAATTAAGCGTTTGTATGGAATTTTGGCGGAGTGTCCGCGGTGTGGTAAAGAATCACGGTAAGCCCTTATCCGTCGTTCGCCATGTCCGTTCGTTCGTCTGTCCGCAGCTATGGTCGTACACTCTTAGTACTAGAAAGCTGTAATTTAGCACGAATATACATATAAGCTGTGCGGAGAATGTCGAACGATTAAATCTTGAAAAAAAATTTTTTTTGATACCTCACTACACTTAAACTGGAACTGTAATTACTATTTTTTCTTAATGCAACCCATATTGTAGAATATTAGATAGCTCTTTAAAAATTATTGTGTGACCCGGAAAACTTCGTATTACCTCAGAATGAAAAAAAAGGTTTGATAGATACGGACTATTTGTATGGGAACATGAAATGGTGGTTTTTACTATTTCCCTTCAATTTCTTCATATTTTCTTACCTTTTAAACATTCCCTGGACTTCCAAAAAGCATTCAAAATCAATATTAGCCAAATCGGTCCAGCCATTCACGCGTGATGCCGTGACCAAGGAAAACAGGTTGCATTTTTATATATATATAGATTTGAGATAACACTTTATCGGATAAGGTTTTTGAAATATTTAGTTTTAAAGAGTGAATTTCTGTAAGACTCGAGACCCCCCCTGGCTCTACCAGCACTCCTCAATAGGCTTGTAAGCTTTGTCATGATGGGACGAACCGCAACGGCCGAATCGTGGGTATTTGTATGGATTTTATTTAAAGAAAAATGGAAAGAAAAATTTGACTTCAGGCGAGACTCGAACTCGCGGCCTACAAGCATGTGTTAATGCGAAATAATATAAAACAATTTGTATGGATGCTAAAATGCATGCATTAACCTCTGACTACCACTTCGAAGCATACAAGCGGGAGGAAGTAACTATAAATTTGGAGCAGATAGATTAGAGGTGCGCCTCTGAAGCCAAAGAGTAACTAAAACATTATCAAAATATTCTCACCTTATCCACATCAGAGGCAGACTTAGGTTCACGAAAAACAGTTTTCTTCCTAGATATTGTTTCAATGATATTGTTACTCTTCAAATGTTCATAAACAATGTTCTCATAGGAATATGAAGGTAAAAAGCAAACGACTCCACCAGGCACAACACTGCATACGTTTCGAAGGATACGCCCCACTTCGCTCAGCTAGAATAATAATAAACTGAAAATTATACAAAGGAGACGTTCCAAAATGTATGGAGCTTGTTCCCGCATCTTGTACACTATATTGAGAGAAGAAGCAAATAATACTTAATCATTTTCAGCTATTCAAATCGTTTATTATACCTTCAATTAATTGTCATAAATATATTTCAAAAACAAGACTGTCATAGTAGCAATATATATATATGGTGACATACAAAAATTATATAAAATATTTTCGACAAATAAAACAACGATTCAATTTTTTTTTTTTTCTATGACTACTTATTTTTCTCTATCTTTTGATATAGTGTACAAGGTGCGGGCCCAACGTGGAACTTGTGCTTTCCAAATGTTTTACGTCTGTTTCGAGTCAAATACATACAAATATGGCAGTTCCTCTCTTTATAAGTTCATAATATGCTGTTTATTTACTCCACTAACGCTGGGTTGCATCGTCTTACTTTAACAAATTTGTTAAAGAACCGGATAAGTAAGCATAAAAAACCGGTTGAGTTGCACCATTTGAAAATAGTTAAAGAACGTCATAACTACAGTATCCAACAATGAATATTGCACATCGAGCCTAGGAAGGAGACTTCGGCTTATTTCGGGTCTGTGAGCGTTATCTCTTTCGCACCGTGCCTATTTGACGTTTGTCGACCATTTTGATCAAGTTTTGACCAATACCGGACTGTCAGTGCTTACGTAGGCAGTGTGTAACAGAGATAACGCTCTACGAAGTCGAAACGAGCCGATCGTCTCTTTCGCAGGCTCGATGTGCATTATTAATTGTTGAGCACTGTATCATATCGAATAATAATCATCTCACCAGTTCATTAGACAAGCGGTTTTCGTAGGAGAAGTTGAGTGCGACATTTGTGGGTCCCCTCGACAAGCACACCCCGAGCACGTTCTCCGAAAGCACCACATGCTCGCACTTCACCACGTTAATCTGTTTGTTTGTGTTGTCATTGGTTAATAAAGCTTCAAACTCGCTGATTGGCTCCATTGTGCCGCCCGCTACGATTACCTGTAAAACAACGTTTTTGTTTCAAATGATTAGGCTGAATTGCAATGGCGTCGCCAGCTGACGAAACAGAGGGGGGAAATTTGGCTATAGGGGAGGGGCAGGCTGGCTCTAGGGGAGCATTTTCGTTCCTGTACTTAAGGCACATATGAGTCTTTGTTGTATAAACGCCATTTTTATCTCTAGAGGGGTCGTCCATTAATCACGTGAGGTTCAAAAGGGGGGTTCTGAAAAAAATCACGAAACATCACAAGGGGAGGGGGGAGTATATGGCGATAACACGTGTATTTCTTTCTTCTTTGAATTTCGGTTAGAAAATTGGTGCGTGATTTAGGCAACAATTATTACGAATTGTTGCCTAAATCACGCAATATTAGTAATTTTCACGCCAAATACATGCTTACTATATTACATTTGCTTGATTTTTTATTCCTGGTGTCTTATATTCAGCTAAATTTAAAAAATTGGTACATACCTATTTTGTACCTAAAGATATAGGTCGCGCCACGTAAAAAGAACGCTGGAAGAAAGAAGAAGGGATGTGTTCGCGCATCGGTACACTCGCGTACGAAAGTACTAGCCCTATTGGTTTATTTTTGATCTAGCTTTCGCTTGCGGTTTCGTGTATTGGTAGGCAGATTGAAAACTATATTACATAGAATAACATAAAATGAAATAAAAGCACATGTTTATTTCAGACTATAATGTTTAATTTTCATAACTACTATAAAAAATTAAACTAACGGCGCAACGCCTTCCATTAAGTCGTCGCGGGTGGCGTGAAATCTAGATGACGACGCGGTGTTGGTACTAGATTCGGCCACTTCATCTTCGTCGCTGTCGTCACTTGAGCCTTCATCATCGTTTGAGTCCGAATCATCATCATCTACGCGAATTATAAATTTTTCTGTCATCATGTCTTTGTCATGTCATGTCAATCTTTTGAACCTTTTACAATTCGTTTCACTGTAGACTCGGAACATTTTGTTGCCTCAGCTGTCCGTTTCATACATTGTTTTAAATTAACAGCTGCATTATTATCAGCCTCTGTCTTCATAAAACAATATACATTGTAAATCATTTTCCTTTCTTTTCTATGTAGAACCATTTCGTAAGTAAACACTTTTGTGCGCGATGGTATTTCGAGAACAAACGTAACGTGGACACAGGGCGGATAGCAAAGGTCGACTGACGAACCAATAGCGCGTCGGTAAGCATATACCACCAAATAGATCGATAAATCGTCTACTGCGCAGCTTGACCGCCAGCGTTCTTTTTACCTGGCGCGACCTATACACGTGATGTTAGGTGGGGCTGGGGGGGTTAATCTGAAACCTCACCACGTATCACCAAGGTAGAGGAGGGGGGTCAAAGTGACGCTAAAAACATCACGTGATTAATGGACGACCCCAGAGAGGGGCAGCTGCCCTTGTATGTGATCCAGATTGTATGTAATCGCGAAAATGTTTTGTAATAGGACGCGCTTTTTATGAGGATATAATTTATTTAAAAGATTATTAGCTAGCGCAGTCAATCAACCGAACAATGGCGGTTAAAACATTCCAATAGGGCGATAGTTAACACGGGATGGTGCTGCCCATCTCGTGTTATCCTGCGATAACTACCGCCACTGCGATCACCAATCCGCCTGCTATTATGCATGGCGTGGCAATTATGACATATCCTTCTAATGGAGAGGCTTTGCTCCAGCAGTTTGACCGCCATTCGGTTGACTGACTGCACTTGTACTGCACAAATAAAAATACATTGATTGATTGATTCATTCATTCACTTGTGGAAGAATTCTCTTCCATAGAAGAAAATTCTTCCGCTAATGGGCGGTGGGGTCATCACGTCCCGACGTGTTGGCCTCTTATCAGTCTGGTCTTGGTTGTTTTACTGGTGGTAGACTCCAGTGACGGAGCTCACGGGCGTAGGCACCACCGCATTACCTTATATACTTGCCGCTAAATGGTATTGTTCAGCACTATCGTGTTCCGGTCAGGTGGTAATGTACGGCCCTGTAATTTCCGACATAACACCTTAGGTCTCAGGAGTGGTAACGCATGCTGCATATTAGTCTTTGTGTGGGTGTTTATAGGCTGCAATCATCACTTAACATCAATGTGAACTGCATGCTTGTTTGCCACTTCTATTAGATTAAAAAAGTCATAAACTCGACACTCACCGATCGGCACTGAGCGACGACCTCGGCGAAATGTTCGGCGGGGTTCAGAAGCAAATACTTTAGATGACCTTCGTCTCCTTTCTGAGCTAACACGCGGCCATTCTCGCTGCGGTCACATAACATTTCTAAGAAATCAAGTACGGCGTATAGACCGCTGCCCGCTGATGTTTCTGTTGGTACCTGTAAAACAACAAACACAAGACGAATATAATAAATAGCCCGGAGGCACTCATATGTTTGAAAAAAATGGCCAAGTGTGAGTCGGACTCTCTCATGATGGGTGCCGTAGTTGGTAATATTTGACTGAATGTTCACAAACCGCAAACATAACTTTCGTTATTGATACAATGCATATGAATTACAAAATTATATTTCCAGATTTTGAATAGCTCAAAATCGTAAACGAATTATTAAAACGTAAACGTTTTAATTCAGTCGACCATTCAGTCGTTAAAAGTACTAGTAATCGTTTCGTTAAAAGTTTTTATTAGGAACTACGGTATATATATTTTATTGAGGTTCGTGTTTTAATGAAAAATAATTATTTATTAATTTTCGTAACTAAGATGTAAAAATTCTAACAAAAATGTATATGACAATGACATTCTATTTTTAACATATTTAACATATTTTATATACAACGTGTACCGGAAATAACGCACACTCTCAACAAACACCCCGTTAAAAATCGAGTTATAATCATAATAATTAAAAATTAACAGGATTAGGTTAGTTTATTCAGAATCGATAATTGAATCGATTTCCGGTATTTTTTATGTGGATACCTGAAATCGATTCAATTATCGATTCTGAACAAACTAACTCAATCCTGTTACACGTTGTATATTATTTTTTCAGCTTTCAGTTTTCAATAAAGTCTGTATAAAATGATTACCTGAATCTCCTTCTTAACATCTTTCACTTCTTCAACTAGTTCAGGTTCCGTTTTCTTTTTTGAAATATTATTCAAAAAATCTTTGAAAGAGCTATTTTTCTTCACAACCCTATTGTTTTCCTCCTCCAAAGCCTGTTGGCTGTATCGCATTGAGAATCCGTGAAGTTTGGGCGCCAGTCGCGAGCTTCTACAGAACTCCACTAGAGGGCGCAAGTTGAGGTGGTCAATTTCTGCCTGTATGACAAAATCTTCTAACGTGTATATTTTTGATTCTTGTTTTGTGTCAGGTTTTTTTGATTTTAGGATACCTAAAAAGTTAATTTTTGACGTTATTGTGGCTATTGCCTACTATATTTTAAGAAGGAAAACTTATCGGTAAAGCGCATAAAATACTGATCTGAAAGACAAGACCTACTTTACAGTTTATATGAGTAATAATGGCAACCCTTGAAAAGTCCCACAGCTGGGCACGAGTCTCTCCACTTTTTTAGGGGGAGGCCTGGAGGTTACTCCACCACGCTGCTCCAATGCGGGTTGATGGAGATACCGATTAGTGGCCAACCCGCTGTCTGATGTTTTCAAACCGCCCATAAGGCCTCCGACAAGTTTTGATGACTGCTATCTATCGATAGCAACTATGACCAACGGCACACCGCGGACACTCCGCCAAAATTCCATACAAACGCTTAATTTGGTCTCTATTACACAGACATCAATAAGTTACACGTGCACCTTTGCCATTAGCGGTCACCCATCACACACCCGACCGCGCCCGTAGTGCTTAACCGAGTAGATCGTTTATGATCTACACCAGCCGCGGGGCCATGCGCGCTTCGGTTGGTCACTTTACAGTTTTATTTTGCCAATATTAATAAACATTGTTCAGATAATAATAAACTCACCAAGCAATCTACCAACAACAAAGGCCATCTGATTCAACTGCAGTAAATTCTTACTGCTCAGCCTCGCTCTATACTTATTAATATAAAACTGCAGGAATGTTTTCACTGACGACAGCTGTTTGGCACTGACTGGAGCTGAATGGGCGTTTTCCAGGGCCGCGGTCAAACCGTGAGCTTCGTCTAATATCAGTATGTTGTCTTTCAGATTCAATGATATCCCGGATCGAGCGCCCGGGCTTACTATGCCGGCATGGCTGATTAATATCACCTATAAACAAAAATATGAACCATTTTGAAAAGGGTTGAGATGTTTTTATATAATTTTTCGCAATAACACATGCTAGTAAAATATGTATATCGACTGCCGCAATTAACATAGTCGGAACTACGTTTTGGCCAATTTTGTTTAAATGCATTAGAAGTCTTAGAAAGTCCATGTCTTTGACCTCGCAAAGAATCAAGTTTCAAAAAGGAGATTTTCTTTGTTTTTCACTTGGAAATAAGTCGGATGTTTTCGTGGCGCTCGATTAACAATGTCGGTAGATGGTTTGCGACGATGTTCTTTAAAAAAGGATACTTTTTCACTTTAGACTTAGTTAATTGCTGCAGTCGTTAAATAAGAAAAATTTGACGTCTGGCGCCATAAGGCAATGCAATAAATGTGAAGGAAAGATTTGACAAATCAGGTGTGGACTTGGATAGTCCAGTTGGAAGAGCAGCTGGACTAGATTCCCTGTAGTCGAGGGTTGAGATGATTTAAGAAAATAGACCAAAACTGTCTTGACTGATTTCCCGCGACATCGCACGCGTTCGAATTTAACACGAAAAAAGCATGGTAAGCAACAATCAGAGAGACAGAGTTACTTTCATCGCAGTCGCTCTAACGGCATGCATGAGACTAATCCTATGTTACGAGTCCTATGTCACCGGTCTTTACCCACGTGAATAACAACTTTACTGGTGATAGAGCTCGCGGGCGTAGACACCACCGCATTACCTCTATCTGCCGCCAAATGGTACTGTTCAGAACTATAATGTTCCGCTTAGATGGTAATGAATGGCTCTGTAATAACTATTATAGAGACATAACAGTATAGGTTTTATTTTTAAAGAAAAATGGAAAGAAAAATATGACTTCAGGCGAGACTCGAACTCGCGACCTACTGGGAATCTAGTCCAGCCGCTCCAGCGCGGGAATCTAGTTGGTAATAGATGGCGCTGCTGCTACCATAAAGCAATGCAATAGATGTGAAGGAAAGATTTGACAAATCGGGCAGGACTTCAGTAGCTCAATTGGAAGAGCGGCTGGACTAGATTCCCAGTAGGCCGCGAGTTCGAGTCTCGCCTGAAGTCAAATTTTTCTTTCCATTTTTCTTTAAAAATAAAATATATTTCACAAGCATGTGTTAATGCGAAATAATATAAAACAATTAGTATAGGTTTTTTTTTATAAATACCTCAGCATCATCCAATGCTATTCTCGCTGCATAATACGGACAGGCTTTCAACTCCTTCCCACATTTGACTATATCTTCCATGTCCATGACATCCACAAGTAACCTATCTTTAAGGCGAGCTATGTTCGTCTGATTATAATATGGACAGGCTACACAGGACTTTGTCTTGGTCCTCTTCAAAACTTTGCCGTCATCTCCGACTGAAGTGGATTTCGGTTTTGATTTCTGCATCTCCAGACATCTACGAAGGAATAACATCAATGAGATTATGTACCATTTTGTATACCAGCTATCCATGGGCGTCGCAAGGGCAAGGAATATGTAATAATACTACGTATAGATTGGACACTTCGACGAATTTCCCCTCTTCACCCATCACCCCCCCTCGAGAGGCAGTTGAATAAACTTCAAACCGTGAGGTTGCAAGCAAGAGAGCTGTCTTCTAGTTAATTTCGTCACGTCAGTCAGTGCGACGACTTATTTCACGATTGTTTTAGATCATAACCTTACGTGCTACATTTTGTGTGCGCGTGTACTTTGTTATTAGGTCACCAGAATAAGCATTTGTATGGAATTCTAACCGGGTGAACGGGGGGTGTAGCCTGGAGTAGGCAGGGGGGGGGCAGCTACCCCTCTCTAAAGATAAAATATGGCGTAAGACTGATATGTGTCATAAGTATAGGTACCAAAATGCTCCCCCAAGAGCCTATAGCCGAACTGCCCATCTCTGTATCGTCTGCTGGCGACGCCCTTGCAGCTATCAACAATATACGAGTAATAGTTAGTTAACATTGATGGGAAGAGAAACTTGAAATAAAAAACTACGAAAAAAGTAAAAGAAAGTAAATATAAGGTATAGAAAAAAAATTGTGTAAGGGCGGGATTTGAAATTTCGACCACTGGATCACTAGCGAAGTCGCTCTACTTACTAAGCTATCAAAGATCCACACCCGGCGACTGATGGACAGTAGCAGTATTGGAATGGCATAGCCGAGACTAAAAAGTATTTTTTTCTATAAGAATCTTCAATATTTTAATATTTAGAAATAAATATTGTGTTAAACATTGAGATGGGAACGACAAAATATTGGATGAATTCTTTTTTCATTGAGATTTTATTATTTGATTATTACGCTAATGCTGTCGCATCATATTTCACTTGCTTGTATTGTTGCGAAAAATACAATAAAATCAAATCATTATTTTATGTTTGAATGATAAATGATTTGTACCTTTCATTGATTAAATTAACATTCTTCAGCTTAACAACATCAGAATTAATGCAATAATGTTGGCGGGACGCTAGTGTGACCACTTTGGTGTCTCCATTGAAAACAGTCCTTCTTATTTCACCGATGAACTGTGACAACTGACTGTGAGTTCGGCTGCTTATGTAAATCTGTAAATAAATAATTATTAAAAGGTTAATCTAACGTATGGTTGCCAAACTTGGGTCAACACCAAGAAAATAAAGCAAGATCTGAGAACTTGCCAAAGGGCTATGGAAATGAGCATACTTGAAATAAGGAAACATGATAGAATTCAAAGAAACTATTTAAGAACACAAACAAAACTCACAGAACGCTTTAGCATTTGTTCTGAAACAAAAATGACGATGGACGGGCCACATAGCCCGAATAGACGACAAAAGATGGTCCAACAGAGTACTGAAGTGACAGGGGCCACAAGGAAAGCGAAGTACAAGAAGAGTGAGGTCACAATGGGCTGATGACATTAGTGCCATGACTGGCCCAAATTGGGTCAGACGTGCAAGGGACAGAGGCAACTGGAAGCTACTGGAGGAGGCCTATAGCGGAAAGGGGTCCTTAATATAAAAAAAATTGTAACTAAGTGAGGAATAAATAGCATTTTATTTTTTTTATTTTTAATCAATTTGATTCATTGCTTGCATAAAATAAATTAATATTATAAATCAAACCTTTCTTATATCATCTTCTTCATGTTCATCATGAGGCAATTCTTCATCAGATTCCTGATCTGTATCATCTTTGACAATAAGATCGGCATCTTCATTATCCTCTAAATTTTCTTTATTATGAGTCTCTTTCTGCCAACCCTCTTTCTGCATGTGCTGTTCAGTTTTGATATTTGATTTGTGCTTAGCTACACGTTTCTGTAAATCAATGAATGCTTCCTGTTGTTTTATTATTTTATCCAACTTTTGTTGTAAGGCTACTAATGTTTGATTCTTTTTTATTTTCTCATATTCCTCCTGAAGCCAGTCATCACTATCTATAATGAAAAAACATGTGTGCAATTTACACGACGTGATAGATGTGACACCTTCAAAAACTCAAGCTTTGTTTTTTTTATGTAATGGCAAGCAGTTCACATAGATGTTAAGTGATGACTGCAGCCTATAGACACCCACACAAAGACCAAGGTCAAAATGCAGATGCGTTACCACTCCTGAGGCCTAAGGTGTTATACCTCTGTGCCGGAAATAACAGAATCATATATTACCAGCTGACCAGAACACAATAGTGCTGAACACTACCATTTCTCTGCAAGTATATTGGTAATGTGGTGGTTCATACACCCGCAAGCTCCATCACTGGAGCTCTACCACCAGTAAAACTAGTTTGTACTAAACATGTGCACACAAATATTGAATAATACTTCCAATCTCATTTTCTCCCACATTAAATGTGATAAATTTAAGTGTCTGACTCTGTTTACTATCCAAGCCTGCCACCGCATCAGAATGTGTTATGTTATACAAGCAAGCAAGAGAAGAAAATATGTGCCATACCTGCAGTAGACTCAATGTCATTTTTCAATTGCAAAATCTCTGTTTTTAAATCACCTAGAATTTTCAAATTGCTGTCTTTCAACCATTTTAATGCACTACAGCATATACTCAAAGATTTTCCCTGCAAGAAATGCTAATATTAAATCCATTGCTTTACAATACTTTACATGTTGACTTTCTAAAGTAGAATGTTTTTTAATAAAAAATATCTGGTGATAGTGTAATGTGACTGAATGATATTTATAATGTATACACATCTAGTAATAAAATTACTTTAAAATCATGGTAGAAAAGACTACTAACTTACAGTTAGTGTAGTTACACTGTGGTAGTGGATGCCCGGGGGGATCATCAAAGAAAAGTGTATAATTTTATTTCTGGTACTACTGGGATTTCTGCATTTTCTGAAAGTTGCTGCCATGTGTTCGAAGAGCCGATAGGCACATGTGTTATGTACATGGAACAAAACATAACCAGCAAACCATGAGTGTTTTGTTGTGTACATTTACACAAAAACCAGAGGTCATAATTCAGATACGTTGCCAGTCCTAAGACCTTAGTTTCTGTCTCTGTTATAGTTATTACGCAGCCATACATTACCTTTGTTCACACACAACACACAGAATTACAGACCTCTCATAAACTGAGTATAGGTTATCTTACTTACAGTTCCTGTGGGACTCTCAAATATACCCAACAAATTGTTCTCGATGGTAAAATACAGTTCGCTCATAAACTTCTCTTGTATTGGATATGCTTGAAATGGAAATGGAAATTTCTCCATTATAATAAATTATTTTGTAACCTCGCTGTCCGGTATCTTCGTATGATCAGGACAAAACAGTCTGTTAATTAAATCTTAAAATACTAGAATGAGTGTTTCTTTTGCAGAAAAAAATTAAATTGGATTAATCCAAAGTAAAAATCGAATAAGTAAACGTACATAAATAAATGCCACGGTAAATTGGTAAATAATTAAATAAATAAATGCTGTTAATTTGCTGTCATTTGACTATTTTGAATTTTGACTGAAATTATGGTGCGAAAGTCCGCCAAATGCCAAATTAAATTACAACCACAGATTACAAAATCAAAATAAATGGCCTACACACGACCATGAAATCAGTGGCGGCAAATACTAATGCGACGATATCGGGGCAGTAGTGGGGACCCTAGTTCGTGCCATAAATCGCCTCGTACATCAAATCTCGCTTAATGTAACCAGGATTCTATCTAGTCTATGATCATAACCTCAAAAACATCTCCAGAAAGTATATTACAATGATAACGCGTATGCGCCTCGGACACTGTATGACGCCAGCTCACCTATATAGGATCCACGTAATAAATACCAGTCGCTGCTCTTACTGTGGACTGGAGAATGCAGATTTGGACCAGGGCCTAGAATCTTAGTACAAATTGACGCGTTTTTATCTAGATATCACCCAACTAATAAAAATGGTATGACAATTCTTGTCAGATCCAAACTAAAAGAAGCTTTTTAAATTTATTGTATTATAATATAGTAGTTTATAGTCTCGGCCCCAGGTAGCGTAGCAGTACATTATAATGCGATAAAATCAAAAAAGCATAAAATATCAAAGCCATAAGAGCTCAAAGTGTTCTTCTAAATTTAGTAGCGTAAAAAAATTGACATAAGATTCTTTAAACATCTGAATGGTAGTAAAATAAATGTGTCTAAAAGGTTAGAAAATAATACTATAGCATTTTTTTACAAATAAATGATTAATTTAACCATCACAAAATTATCAACTTACTATCCATAACACTGTTCATAATTATTAAAATAAAAAAACCTTCCAAATTCCCAGTAGGTCGCGAGTTCGAGCCTCGCCTGAAGTCAAATTTTTCTTTCCATTTTTCTTTAAGAATAAAATATATTTCACAAGCATGTGTTAATGCGAAATAATATAAAACAATTATTAAGGGTAAAAGCGACTTCTTTACGATATTCAATAAACTGAAAAGTCTATTATATCGGTTGCCTAACTAGCATAGTTGGTAATAGATGGCGCTGCTGCTACCATAAAGCAATGCAATAGATGTGAAGGAAAGATTTGACAAATCGGGCAGGGCTTCAGTAGCTCAATTGGAAGAGCGGCTGGACTAGATTCCCAGTAGGTCGCGAGTTCGAGCCTCGCCTGAAGTCAAATTTTTCTTTCCATTTTTTCTTTAAAAATAAAATATATTTCACTGTGCATCATTGTTTGCTGTCGTTTGGAATTTGGAATTTGGAAATCTCGGATTCACTTTGAAATAATGAGATAGGACTAATAGGATTGATTATGTGCATTTGCTGGCTGACCTACTTTCTAATTTAAGTGTTTTCAGTTCTGTTAGTTTTGTTTATTGTATAATCCGCGAAGTAAGAGTTCCTCCGGCTTGGTCGAAATACTTCAACCAAACATTTGTGGTGTTTTACGAGAAAGGACTCATATTTGTGCGAGATAGGACCCTACAGGGCTCTTTATCGTCATGTCGAAAAATGTGTGCTGCGTTCCCGGATGTGCCGAAAGTGGAGGTTATGGAACATGAATTACTTATGAATATTGAAGTCCTGAAGCGCGCATGGCCGCGGCTGGTGTCGGTCTGGTGTGGGAGAGGTCGGGTGTGTGATGGATATGCAAATGGATAAATGTTTAAAAATTAAAAAGTGAGGTTGTGAAGTTAAAAATTTGTTTTATTTTCTATAACAATCATAAAGTAATCGTGATGTATATCTTATTATGAAATTTGTTGAAGCAATCATTTCATCCTATTTGTTTTATAAATATATGAAATCTAAGATTAATTGTTCATTCAACAAATTTCATATTAAGAAAAATAATGAAAATAAAAATGGTGGAATATCCTACAGTAGGTATTATAGTACATACGAATTATGCTTATGTATATCAATGGATGTTACTCTTAGCAGCGAGGCAGGTGGCGCTAATCTTATGACACAAAAAATAGCGGAAATTACTCTCTATTTCTAGTATAAATAATGTACTCTTTGATTTGGACCACATTCTTTTGAAATGTTCAAGTTTTAATGTGATGGTGTGAGTGAACGACATGAACATCAACAAAGTGTTCCCCGCTCTACTAAGGATTTACTCTCAAATATTTCGATGCGTTCTATAAGTATATCTGCAATATTGTAGAAAAAAATTAAACTCAATGTATAATTTTAATTTTAAAGTGTATGTATGTACCTTTATTTAGATTTAAAGAAATGTCAAATTCAATATGTATACCACTGAAAGACTCTGTATCTATGGTCATGAATAAATGATTATTAAAAAAAAAATCAATCAATGACATACAAGAGTACATATTACTGACTGATGACATGACATCATTTGGTGCACTACAAAGGTGCACTAGTGTCAATGTCATCTTATCCCCATTTTGCTTGCGATTGCTTAAATTTTTATTATAGATTGAATTGAATGTGTAATTTAATTGTGATCATTACGTTTGATACGGCGATTTTTACATGATTATCTTTACCACTGTAGTCTATTTATTATTTTATCATTTAAACCTGTAATTATAGTAAGATCAAAGCATTGTCACCATGTCATACAAGTAGGTTATTTACATACAAATGTTTACTTACAAAATCAGATCTGTGTATACTTTATGCAAACATAAATTATTTTCAGTATCAAAATTTTGCCTGGTGCAACGGTTTGTGAGGATTGCACCTTAGAAGGAGATATCACTATTGGCGGAGGCACAGTTATTCACCCGAGAGTCACAATAATTGCTGAAGGAGGTCCTATTATTATAGCCGAATACTGCATTATTGAAGAATATTCTACTATTATACATAAGTGAGTATCATAAATATCTTGAGCCAGAGCTTCATGGGCCAAGAACTATAACTTATAATGGTAAGGTAGGGATGTAGCCACTTAATTAAAAGGAGCTTAAGAAGGTATTGAACTGCTTGAATAGTAAGATTTTTACAAAAACTACATTTATGAGTTATGGCATCATGTGGGACTAGTCCATATTATTTCAGGAAGTAACATATTTGTATTTTTGGTAACTTACTTTTTACTCATTTTTTTATTTTATTGTTATAAAACAGGGGCATAGATATTATTAACATCTTGTGCCATTGTTTAAATCTATGAGTACATGAGAAAAATGTGACAATTTATTTCCAATTGTTTGTGTACCAGTATCGGTCCAAATGCAGCTTAATGATCTGTAGGCCACAATATAGTGCACCTTGGAGCAAACATTGACAATACAATCTGAATAATGTTGAGGTGTTAAAAAAAAAAGATTTCTAATTGTTCTCAGACCCGATCGGGTCCATTGCGGCTTCAAGGATTAATATTTATTTATGGCTTTCAGAAAAAGTGACAAGCAAGAAAATCCACCTAAACCCCTATTCATTGGGGCACATAATGTATTTGAAGTCAGCTGCCGACTGGAATCACCTTGTGGGCACATTGGAGAGAGCAATGTCTTTGAATGCCGTTCATTTGTTGGTGTCGATGTTAAGATTGGCAGCGGTTGTGTTATTGGTATTTATTTCAACTAATCAATACAATATATAAAATATCACTACTAGTAATTATAAGTAATGTGGAACGAGTGAAGTTTATAAAAGCATAAAAACATATTTATTACCCCAAGGCATTAGTGATGATATATAGTCATTCAAATAGTAGAGTCTATGTCTCTAATTTTGAAGACTAAAACTTACACATTAAAGGTACACCAATATCTAAAATAAAAAAAAAATTGCAGGACTTACTCCCTTGATAGAATAAAATGTTCCTGAAATATTCCATTTTCAATGTGGATACCATACTTTGAGGACATACATTATCACTTCTGTTCAAACACATCCATTGCTAGATAAAGCCAAAGACAACAGTGGTGGGCGCATTAGGGGAGAACATGCCATAATGCATTTGATGACCTGGTTAGTCCAGCGGTGTGAGATAACCGTTTGATTCAAAAGGTCCCGGGTTCAATTCCCGCAGTGGGACAAATATTTGTATGGCCTACAGTTATTTGTTTCGGGTCTGGGTGTTTGTGTATGTGTTGTATGTGTACAACGGCACCCCCAGGGCGATGGGGTCGTCACGTCCCGTGATGCCTTTATGCCTCAATAAAAGTTATAAATAGGTGTGTAATAAAAATAACATTACAGGTGCAGCATGTCAACTAACAGCTCCCCAGACACTGGCAGATAACACAGTAATATGGGGATCTGATCATCACACCAGGGAAGCATTGGAAAAGCAACCATCGCAACTCCTACAGTTGGATTTCTTGAGCAAAGTTATGCCAAATTACCACAGGCTGAGAAAGCCTAATGTGCACAAACGACAACCTTCAAGGCAATCTCAAGATGGTGCCCCAAAATCTTAGATCATTGCTTTCAAGTGATATATTTATAACAATATTTAATTTACTAAACAATCAAAACTAATTACATATTATATGTGATTTTTTTTTTATCCCTATTTATGTCAATGTGGCAAATCACATCTCTAACCTATTTTACATTCCTGAGCCGAGATTTAGGCTCAATGTTATTGTATACACATGTCATTGTTTGGGCTACACCCGTGTGCGGACTCAAATCCAAATCCGCATGATAGCAAAAAGGCCCCAAATCGATCCTAGTTATCGAGCAAAATTATTCGAATTTGCGCGTCTTTATTAGCTGCGTTCCAATAATTGTCCGCGACTACGACCGCTGAAATTTTTTTTTTTTTTAAATACGCTTACACTCACAGCCCCACAGTAGGTATAAACCTGTGTCGTGGGTGCCGTTGTACACATACAACACATACACAAACACCCAAACCCGAAACAAATATCTGTAGGCCATACAAATATTTGTCACGGTGCGGGGATCGAACCCGCGACCCTTCGAATCAAACGGTCATCTCACACCGCTGGACTAACCGGGTCGTCAATCAATTGCCATTCTACGAATGTTAAAAGACCGCGGTCGAATCTTATAAGTGGAAGTAGAACGTACAACGAACGCACATTTTGAGCGCTATGTGCTCGCAATATGGCATGGTGAAATCGTTCTTTTTTTAGAATTTTGGTGAATGCCCACTCTCCGACCTCGCGATGACCACAGGCCTTCCTTAGTGCTTAGGCGGAACGATGAAGAGAGCGTTACAATCGTTGTGGTCGTTGAGTGGAATGCACCCTTTATGTACTTGAACTTGAAATGTGTTTTGTATTTAACTATACTGTAGCCAAACGAAAATATGCTGTTAGGAATTCAACAAATCGACATGTCATTAGTCATTGACCTATAGTCATACCTTTACTAGACCCATCTTATCTCGTTGTTTCATCTTCCATACATTAATGCTGTAATGAAGTGAAAATTGTGAAAATTGATTGAAAAGACTTGAATTCGTGTTCGTAAAAAACGATTAAAAAAAAAAGAAATTACTTTCTTGCCAATTCGTAATAGGGGTGGACATTTACAAAATACATCGATTTTTTCAGTCTTGGGTGATATGATGAAATCGATGAAAAATAATAAAATACTAGAGTTTTCGACTTTTTTACTTGAAAATTAAAAAAATACAGTATTTATATTATACGTGTCAGTGATGACTAAAATTAAAATCATACATTAAGTGTACTTATGTACGTAAGAAGTTAAACTTTATTAATGTATAACAATCCAATCTACCAAAATTAAAATAAAACGACAAGAAAGTTTAGCAACTAACTGCAGACGGTTGCTTTCTTCTGTTTAGCAAATAATAACTTCAGATTGTAGCATTTACGCGTTGAAATGCGCGCGCATCGTAAAAATCTCTCATATTTTTTTCCAATCAAACTTTCAAAAATATAGTTAATCACTTGGAAATAATAGAATTTCCTTGTGATACGTCAAATTACAAATACAAGATCAAAGCGAATAATAACTGATACGTTGATTAATACGTCAAAGTGAACAAAAATAAAATAAATAATGGTCCAAAAATACTTAATAATAAAAATTGGTATCAACAGAATGTTCCACACTCTCTTTTACAAAAGAAGAATTCCTTCAAAAATATACATCGAATACTTAAATGAAAGCGTATAATATCGATGCATCGAGTAATTTGATCGTTTGACGTATCGTATGTTTGTTTATCCGGTTTATTGGGCATCCCTAGTTAGCAACTCGCAGCAGATATCCCAAAACAGGCACAGAAAAAATAAAAAAAGTGATTTATTAAGGAATGTCGTTGTCTCAAGCGAAGGCTCGTGGATTTCTTTTACTTACAAATTATTTTCATTTACCCCGGACATATTCAATATTAAATTAGACCTATTTAGTGTTTGATAAGTTTTGTGTATGTGAAATTTCAATTGAGTGACCTAACAGTTACCTAAAACCAGTTTAGAGAGTAAGCATTGCACGGGATACGTTTGGATTTGATAAAATTGTTTTGCGATTGATACTGTGAATGTAAACCGTTGAATCAAGGACAACCTCGTAATCAAGTTGAGATGCACTCAATGGACGCCATGTTGTTATTTACTCTTTGATTTCGCAATTTTGTTATGGGTATATTGTGTAGTATAACAATCTGTGTGTGAGTATGCTGGAAGATGTGCCTGTTCACGGGAGCAGAAGCGACCTCAGGGGCAAATCGCCGTCACATCAGAGGAACCTTAGTTTGGACTTCAGGTACGTATTTGAACTATTTGGGTTTGTTGAGCTATCAATGATAACAAAGTCATTTAGTTTATTAATAACAGCTTTTTCTCCTAATTTTGTTTTATGTAGGTAAGTTTTTGGTGATATTCTGTCTGGTGGCTAATGATTGCCAAACTTGATCAAAATTGGGTTAAAATTTCTAATTCATTACAGTAATGTTAAACAACATTGTTACATTTTAACAATATTTAACTGTATTTGTTATACTTTGAATCTAGAACAGATGACAGATGAAATGAATGCTAGATTGTTGCAACGCTGATCATCTTGACTATGATACAGTTGGCATGAGAAAGTTAGGAACATCCATAACAGTTTGCATTGCAGTCTAATATCTGTGAAAACACCCCGATCTTAATTAATGTGTATACTGTTTACTATTCTGTCAAACTTTTCTACGTATGTAAACAACCTTTCGAATCTTTCTCTTGGTATTTATATCTATTTCATTTAGGTATTTAAATCTATTCTTGATTTCTCTGTATAAAATTATACGATAGTACTTACATAATAATCAAATAAATGTATGTATTTACATACTTTCATTTTGTTATTTTGCATATTCTCTCTCTCTGTCACAACTCATACTTTACTTTACTTTTTATTTTACTTTTCCCTTTTTATTTTTTACTTCTAACTGCCTCAGTAGCGTAGTGGTAGCAGGCCACTGCTACAGCGCCACGGGGTCCTGGGTTCAATTGCCGGGTCGGCGACTATCAGAGATAATGGTTTAAAATCCGTTATCTCTATTGGGATTTTTCCATTTTCTGGAAGTTTCCCAGTATCTCGGAGTTTGGTAATGTGCCCGGAGATGGCAACAGGTTCACCACCTGTTACATGGCGGCCAAAATGTAACTCGCGAATCATGGGTATTTGTATGTTTACTGGAATGCATGTATTATATATGCACTAAATTCACAATTAAATATCAGACAAAATCCTACCAGTTGAGTTAACAGCCATGACACCTCTTCTTTTTTCACTACCCTCTCTCAGGAACATAACATGCCTTTCCCTCGGGATAGCTTCACACTTAGAATTCAACATTCTTTCACTTCCATATAATGTACTTTTTTTAATAACTATTGTCTTTTATTTAAAACTAACTATGGGAATTTTATCTTTTTATAAGTTTTATTCTTCATCAGTGTCGGACACCGGCTCTTCCTCAGATCCAGTGCTGTACTGCTGGTCTGGTCTTACTTTCTTGTTTAAGGATGATAATGGTGAAGTTGATAATGCCCGTTTATTTCTGAATACTTCTGTAGATCCGCTTGGTAGAACAATATCCTGTGGCCCTGTCGCTCCGATTATATCAGCCCATTTCCGAGGTGACGGTATAACAATATCCTCCTCGTCACTTTCATGTTCAACCTCTTGAGTCCTGCGTCGTTGTTCCTTATCTGGAGCTCCACCACTGTGCATCTGATTTACATCAATCAACAGCCTACCATTCCATCGCACTAAGTATCTGCATACTCCAACACGCTTCTCAACAATTCCTCGTAACCAACGAGGTCCTCTGCCATAGTTCCTTACATACACAGTTTGTCCTATTTCAAATGTCCGAACCTTGACATCCTCATTTCTTTTATCCTCCTTACAGCAGTATGATAACGGATTTAGACTGTCGAATTTAGTTCTAAACCGTCGATTGTTCAATAACTCTGCAGGTGTTTTTTCGTTGACCGTATTGGGTGTAGATCGCAATCCATACAGTATATTGGGTAACCTTTTTTTTTTTTTTCTTTAATGGCAACCGCCAGGAGGCATACCTGCCAGCATCACGTCTGAATTCAAGAAAATATACAGCGAATACGAAAAAAATGAACATCATTACAAATTTAACTGTATCTGAAAATAACACAAATGTTAGACTATTTTAACACACAGTTAGTTTGAGTGAATATATATAACATATACAATATTTACATTTATCACTAAGAACGACCACATTTACAACTTAATCCTATTTTTATGTACAAAATATACAATTGATCTTAGAATTTTGGGATTGGAATTGGACAGGAATAGTAGGGTGGGGATATTGATAGGAAAAGGAACAAGTTTCTGTAGAGTTTTAATTAATTGGGAACGATCGTGTGAGGGGCAGGAAAAAAAGTTGTGGTTGACGTCCTCATCGTCCAGACCACATTCGCAGATGGATGAGTCCCTGATCCTGAGCTTGTGTAAGAATACTGGAGAACAACAGTGACCAAATCGGAGGCGGCACACCACTGAGGTTACATGTTTGGGGAACTTGAATTTAAAAAACCACGGCTTGATGGGGATCTCTGGTTGAATAGACCCATAATAAAACCCTTTACTACCCGTAAGAGGTGGCCAATGGTGAGACCAAGCTTCTCGAACAAATTTTTTGGGTTGATGAACTAAATCATGAGGAAAGATTTTATACGGGAAAATATCCCCTGAAGTCACGGCGTCTCTGGCGACTTCATCTGCTCGTTCATTCCCCGACACACCAGAGTGTCCCGGGATCCAAATCAGGATAACAGATAGTCCGCGCTCTTCGGATGTTTTGAGTGCATCCTTGATTTGTAAAGTGTTGGGTAACCTTACATGCCAAGGTTCTGCTGTAATCTTTTTCAATATGTCTTTTACTGTCTGCACTGTACGTTCTGCTTGGCCATTTGAAGCTGGATGATATGGTGCCACTAGATGTTGTTTAATACCACATTCTTTCAGATATTCCTTGAATTCTTCTGATACAAAACTTCTTCCATTATCACTCACTATTGAGTCTGGTAAGCCTTGTTTGGCAAATATATCACGCATAATTTTAATTAACGTAGAACTACTCATGTCGTTAACAATTTTGACTTCTGGCCATTTAGAATATGCATCTATCAAGATCAAAAAAGTTTTGCCTTGGAATGGTCCAGCATAATCTATGTGTAGTCTGGACCAAGCTTTGTCCGGTTTCATCCAGTTATGTGTAACTTGTGTTGGCATATTTCTATTTTCTGCACAGATGTTGCAAGTTTTTACCATTTCTTCTATCCTTCTATCCATTGATGGCCACCAAAAATAACTTCGCGCCAGTGCTTTGGTAATCACTATTCCGTCATGGTGTCTATGTAACTCTTCTAACAAATATGTTCTCATTTTCTCAGGCATTACCACTCTGCTACCCCATAAAATGCACCCACTCTTTTTTCCCAAAATGTCTGATATTCTTTATCAACTTTAGATGGCCACCCATTCCTGATCCAGTACAATATTTTGGACAACCGAGCTACTTCAACTGCCGTAAAGTTCAACTGTACTGGCGTTTCTTCTATGAGTAGAACTCCCGAATATTCTTCATCCACCTCAATTTTGTCACAATTTTTTGATGGTTATCTACTTAATGCCATGCATTTCCCAGCTTCTGACCTTCAACATATTGAATGTCATAATCGTACGAATTCAATAATAGCGCCCAACGCAGCATTCTGGGAGAAATTATGCTTGCTCTAAGTCTATTTTCGAGAATACTACCCCGCCTCGCAATTCAACAAAAGCTTCATTAAGTGTGGGCAGAGGGTAGGTGTCAGTATTGGTGACTTCATTAACTGTGGATCGATAATCGCCACATAACCTCACCTTCCCCTGTGGTTTCGATACAACTACTATAGGTGTAGCCCAATCGGAATGAGTAGTTGGTTCAAGCACATCCTCTTTTACCAATCTATCAAGTTCTTCAAAAACAGCTTTCCTTTGTGCAAAAGCAACAGGTCTACATCTTTAAAATTTGGGTACCGCTCCTTTATTTGGTGTAATATTCACCACTGGCCTTGTATATTTCCCGAATCCTGGTTCGAACACTCCCTTATATTTACTCAATATCTGTTTTACTTGGTCCTTCTCACTGGTTGTTATTTGAATATTATTAATTCCAAGTATTACTATTCCGAGGTCCATGAACCAGTTCCGGCCAATTAAACTTGTACCTCCCCCTTGTTATGAGAATATTCAGATTTTCATTTATATTTTTGTATTTTATGTTTACCGAAGTTTGTCCCAGCAATAATAATTTACCATCTGTATAAGACTTCAACCCAATCTCTGTGGTTACCTCAAAAAGGGAAGTTACCTCATTTGGAATGAGGTAACTTCCCTTTCCATATGCGCCTGGCTATGTTTTCATTAATCATTGTGTATGGGCAGCCTGAATCCACTTCCATCAGTAGCTCTGTATTATTTAACAACACTTTAATTTGGAATGGTTTAACCTTATCTTGCCGAATACTATTTAAGCCCACCTCATACAACCCATTACAGTCAAAATTGTGCTTCATTTGTTTTGTTTTCACCATACATGCTGCTTCTATGTGTCCTGTTTTCCCTCAATGCTTACATTCACCTTTATGTTGTCTGCCACATCGGAAACAATCAGGATATTTAAATTCTTTCATATTATTTTTCCCGGTAACCTTATTTATTTCCATTGGCACAGCTGCATCCTGCATGGCATAGCTAGTGCTAGGCTCGGTTTGAACTATGACATTAGCATCAAAATTAGCTGTTTCATGTGACAATGCTAACTCACATGCTTCCTCAAAAGTTAATCTGCTTTGTTGTAACAGTTTCTTTTGAATGTCTTTGTCAGTTATTCCACAAACCAATCTATCTCTTAATGTACGATTCAAATCTGCAAAATTACAGTGTATGCTAAATTTTCTAATATCTCTCATCTTCTCACCTTCTGCCTGGTTCCTAGTGTGAAATTTAAATGATTCCACAATCTCATTTGGTTTTGGATGAAAATGATTGTTCAAAATGGTTACAATATTCGAAAAACTAACCTCACTTATTTTATTCAGAGAAAGTAATGATATGATTAAATCATATATGATTGATATGTGACCACAAACCGCAATTAAATTAGCATGGCATCTTCCTTTATTTCATAAAGGAAGATGCCATGAAAAAGGCTAGGCTAGGCTTGCTTCTAGGCAGTAGCAGAATCTTTCAATGTAGTTTTGCCTGCAACCATGTGCCACATCATTAAATTTAATACCCATAGTGTTTTCTATTGTTTACCACACTACTAAACCTTTTATTTTGCACTTTTCCACAAGTTTCCTCGTCGCCACTATTATATATGCACTAAATTCACAATTAAATATCAGACACAATCCTACCAGTTCAGTTAACAGCCATGACACCTCTTCTTTTTTCACTACCCTCTCTCAGGAACATAACAGCATGCATTTACCTCTGCCTACCCCTTCGGGGATTACAGGCGTGAAGTTACGTTACTCTTGATCAGCCGTGGACGTCTTTCGGATGTTTTGTAATGATGATGAATAATGAGGAAATATCTTCATTAAACGGAACCTTTTGCACGCAAGTTCGACTCCCACTTGGCTGTTTTTTGTAGTAGTAAGTTTTGCTTCAGACACTTATTTCATGAAATCCGTTATAACAACAGAAGTGTTAGTTCATTTGGAATGTAATCAAGTTATTCATTATTTTCCACTCCACTAAGCACTTTGTGGTTCACACCTAACTGTTTTTTATATTACTTTATTGGATGCCTATGTACAAAAGAATTTCGTTATTATTAAGTAAGTGTTACGTTTGACGTAATATATACAATGGAAAAATTATCAAAAGTGAGACAAAACATTTTGTCATTGTGAAAAAGAAAAATCGGCCAAGTGTAGGTACGTAAGACAGTACACAATGTCGATTTCCTTAAGTCAGCCTGTCTGAAGGAAAGCTGTTTATTTGATTTTTTATTTATTTATTCTTTAACGGCCAAATACTGAAACATCATTTACCTTTATCCAAGTGGAACGTTTTTGAGAATCGAGCAAACGTTATCGTCTGCATAACAACAGAAGATCAATTGTCATATTTTTCACGTGAGCTGACGGGTAGTCTTTTATCTCTATATCTTACACATGTGCAAACGATGAAGACAAATTATAGGTACCTACCTTGTTTAATATTAAGTGGCGTTTGATTATTCTACCTTACTATCATCAGATTTTGGCATAATTGACAACATTTCAAAGGAGATGTTGCGTGCTCGGCTCTGGTTCGTACACGTCCTTAAAAAATGGGTAAATTAAAGAAGAATCCGAAAAAAATACAATTAATTTATTCAAGAATATATTTTTGAGTTACAACCACATTTAATTCAAACGATTTTATCATTTTCAACTATGTTAAACATGGCGGCGATACAGCCGACACTTGAGATCAATCGATTTTGATAGTATTTAAAAAATATTACTTTTTAGGAAGAAGGGATGGTGATCCGAGAGAAGTTGCGAGTATGACGCATGTGGCAGCCATTGCTCTCCTCGACCATTTTGAAGGGAAGTGAGCAACCCGTCACACGAGGCAACGACTTAGCCCTCAGGCTGTTGATATAATATTGATATTTTTTATTTGTAGTTGGATCAAGGAAGAGATTAATCGACGACACGCAGGGTCAAAGATTTTTTAAATTATATTGATCGATATTTTTTTCGATATATCGAACACTGGTACTGATATTTTAAAATAACAAGATCACAGCCCTCCATCGAGTTTGACAAGCTGACAACGACAAGACAGTGACATCTACAATTTTTTTTAAAGGGTCACGGCACAAGGCAATGGTTCTATCGCCATTCCACCATATGTGTGACGTCTAATGGCGCATACGTCTTTTTAGAATACACTAACTTTCAAAGTAGAAATTATGAATAAAAAGTACAAAATTTCGAAACATGGTTAAACACGGGTGCCCAAGTTTTAGATTTACTTTTGAATAATGTAATAAAACATGCAGGTTGAAAATATGAAATGTTGTCAATTTCCCTTAAACTTGCCATCAACACAAAAGAAAGAAAGAAAGAGTGTTCTACCATACTCAACAGTACTTTTAAAGAAAATTGCCTGTGACAAACAGACAGTTAGATGTACGTATTATGCTAAAAGAGTTGTTTTTTCTGAGCTATGGTACCCCAAAACGTACCTACACCCCACCGTAAAATCAGAAGCGATATTGGGTCAGTTGTGGTGGGGATAATCGTCCCTAAATCGTGAGCTAGCTGGAAGCGATACAATTCTGGTTACGGTTTGCCTACACACGAGGCGTTTAAGAATACGATCTAGGGTCCTCCACACCACTGCCCCAATATCGCCTCTGATTTTAGGGTCGTGTGTAGCCGCTCTTATATCTAGAGCACTATCTAGGCCAGTCAATGTTAGAGGGTACATGTAAACACCAGATGGAATCTGGGGCAGTCTCACTCAGGCCAGGTGAACGGACGAGGGCGAAAGTAAAAGTGTACGGAAAGCGGGGTTTGTCCATTTCCTGCGTGGACAGACGAATGCACCTTATACGATGGTAATATGGTATATTTTCGTGATACTTGAATCCATGGTGGCGATTTTTACTCCGCTTTCCCTTTTGAAGTATTAACGTCTAAATGATTTTGAATATCTTCAAACGTGTTGGTAACAATTTACTCTTCACTTAAAAAAAAAATCGTCTACTAATATCGGACTACACAAATAAAATCTCACCACGTCTATTTTCATTTCGATACTAGGGTATTTATAAACAGATATTTTAAAGTTCTTTGATGGTACCATAAAAATAAATTAGATGGAGCATAGAATTATACCTCTATGAGATGGAGTTTATGAAAATGAAATAAAACCATCGTCTGCCAAGCCTCGGAGCTTAATGATTTCCTTGACTGACAGTTTCACCTGCAATGCCTATGTTAGTTTTAATTCCATTGTTTGCTGTGTAACAGTAGAACTTATTAATTTATTTTTCCCTATGACGTTTACTTTTCCATGTTTCTCCCAGGGGTAAGTGAAAAGCTGGTTCCATAAAAAAAAAAGATAATTTTATGTTTGTGATGATGTGTTTTTCAAAATTAGTTAAATTTATGTGATTTTATGTTGGTGATGATGTGTATCTTGGACGTTTGTAATAACGTATTATAAAACGTTATTTCACGTTAGGCAGAGACAAATGCATGCATTCAAGCACACGTGCAAACACCCTCGATTCGCCGGTTACATTTTGGCCCCAGGTGGCGAGTTTGCCTTATCTGTGATAGCTTTCGACCCGGGAATCGAATCCAAGACCTCAGCGGAGTGGCCTGCTACCACTAGACTACTGAGGCATATTCTAAGCAGTTCTATATACTTTTTATTATGTATTCTTCCGAGTCGGGTGGGATGTCCACAAGTAAAGTTTTTGTAAAACCTCATATGACTTGAGCATAGGATACAAGCTTACAGCATAATTATACACCTCATAACTTTTGTAAATAAAGTTTCGAACCGGCGTTCTTAATGCATTAAACTGGCAACAATAGAGTTGCTGGCTGGTTCGTAATCGAACTAAAACAATTGACTTTTAAAATAGAACGTGTGCGACCTTCCATTACTCAGTATGCGGTGAACTGGGCAAGGTGATATTTTGTTGCAGATCTGTGTACTGTGTGTTCAGTTATTAGACCATTGCCAGATATATTATAGATGACCTTAGGCATTGTCGTGAGATTTGAATCTGCATGGGTCGTCTGTTAATCAGTTGAGAATGTTATGATAACAAAGGTGTTTGTGTTAATAATACGAGATTATTATCTACGAATAATAATATTTATATAGAACTAGCTGTTGCCCGCGGCTTCGCCCTCGTGGATGTCGTTTAAAAAGTAGCCTATGTTCTTTCTCAAAGTTCACTCTATCTCAGTACCAAATTTGATTATAATCGGTTCAGTCGTTTAGACGTGAAAAGGTAACAGACAGACAGACAGAGTTACTTTCGCATTTATAATAATAAGTAGGGATTGTAACTCTCATACCTACACTCATCGTTTCGATTTCGGTTCCATTTACGCAAACAAACTAACTGCAATCATAACAAACACTCACACTTTCAACATAGACAATACTGGCATTCGATTGGTCGCGATAAGGTCATTTCGCAAGCGGCAAGGAAACGTCCAATAGCCTGACGTATATACAACACCATTAAATACCTTAAAATGAGATATTATTGTGGTATTTAATGGTATTAGTAATAACCGCTACTGCCGCCATAAGGCAATGCAATAAATGTGAAGGAAAGATTTGACAAATCGGACAGGACTTCGGTAGCTCAGTTGGAAGAGCGGCTGGACTAGATTCCCAGTGGCCGCGAGTTCGAGTCTCGCCTGAAGTCAAATTTTTCTTTCCATTTTTCTTTAAAAAAAAATAATATCGTGTACAGTATGTAACTGTTTATTAATTTAATTTTTTTAAATAAATATTTGCAGGGGTTTTTATAAATAATGAAACAATTCGTCCGCGAGCTCGGCTCGCACTTAGCCGGTTTAATATGTTGATGTTTGTAGGCAACGATATTCACTCATCATCAATGTGAACTGTATGCTTGTTTGCTACTTCATGAGTTCATGACAAAAAACATGAAGTGATGTTAAGTACTTATTTTTTTTTGCTTGCAGCACTTTGCTTTCACCACTGACTCGATTTTTAGTTAACGCATTCTAATGCTATCTTCAATATTAATTTCCCACGTAATCATGCTCGGATAATTTGATAACAATTTATCTACGTATTTATCTAGCTAGTCTAATAACACTGTCATATTTTAACGATTAGATATCGTATCTCTGGACGAATTTTGGATTATAGAATGTAGTTCAGGTTATCGCCCTTGCTGGTAAGTGATCGGGGGTCATAAAATCCATATTTAACGTTTGATAGGCATTCTAATGAGCCTCTTGTTAAAATGTCGTCATAAACTTACTGGCGAAGAAAAATAAAAAAAATAAGCAAGGTGGCAAATAAGCATGCAGTTCAAATGTTGAGTGATGACTGCAGCCTAAAAACATCTACACAAAAACCTGTCGAAATGCAAATGCATTTTATTTTATACTGGTGGTAGAGCTCCAGTGACGGGGCTCGCGGGCGTAGGCACCACCGCATTACCTAATATACTTGCCGCTAAATGGTAGTGTTCAGCACTATCGTGTTCCGGTCAGGTGGTAATGTACGGCCCTGTAATTTTCGGCACAGAGGCATAACACCTTAGGCCTCAGGAGTGGTAACGCATCTGCATTTTGACCTCGGTCCTTGTGTAAGTGTCTATAGGCTGCAGTCATCACTTAAGATCAATGTGAACTGCATGCTTGTTTTCCACTTTCGTAACATAAAAAAAAAGATGCGTTGCCACCCTTGAGACTTTAGTTGTTTTAAATCTCTGTGATAGTTATTATCTAACCGGATAACGGTAGTGCTGAACACTAGCATTCGGCGGCAGATATAGATAAAAAAATATATATTTTCTTTTTCTTCTTTTTTTTACATAATTCGTCTTTTTTATTGTGATAGCTAGGTACTTATCATAGTCCAGCCGCTCTTCCAATTGAGCTACTGAAGCCCTGCCCGATTTGTCAAATCTTTCCTTCACATCTATTGCATTGCTTTATGGTAGCAGCAGCGCCATCTATTACCAACTATGCTAGTTAGGCAAGTCTCGCCTGAAGTCAAATTTTTCTTTCCATTTTTCTTTAAAAATAAAAAAAATATATATTTCACAAGCATGTGTTAATGCGAAATAATATAAAACAATTATTAAGGGTAAAAGCGACTTCTTTACGATATTCAATAAACTGAAAAGTCTATTATATCGGTTGCCTAACTAGCATAGTTGGTAATAGATGGCGCTGCTGCTACCATAAAGCAATGCAATAGATGTGAAGGAAAGATTTGACAAATCGGGCAGGGCTTCAGTAGCTCAATTGGAAGAGCGGCTGGACTAGATTCCCAGTAGGTCGCGAGTTCGAGTCTCGCCTGAAGTCAAATTTTTCTTTCCATTTTTCTTTAAAAATAAAAAAAAATATATTTCACAAGCATGTGTTAATGCGAAATAATATAAAACACTTATCATAGTACATGAAACAGGTAGGACCCAATCTATTTTTGATGACCTGCGATCGATACTTTGATCCGTTTGTCAAAAACGACGTTACAATAACTAATCTACAGATAGATTTGCTGTCTGTTGCTATTGCCAGCAGATCGGTGGAGAGATCGTTTGATATCTAGATTATTGCGATCCAAGATACAATACTGAGATCGGCCGTGATAGGTTACATTCCTATTTCCCAGTAGTTTTGTGAGTCGGTCTTGGTAATTAAAGCTCTCACAATTTCTAGCGGCCATTCATTTAATTAAACTTACGAGTCTTGGAAAGTGCCATGTGTCACAGCGCCAATTAGAACATTAATTTTGACCCTTCATCCGTCTACCAATCAACAGTGGTATGCGGTGAATTACGCGCAATTGACTCTGGTATGCCAAATGAAACTTATTTGATACATTGAGTATGGAATGTATAATCGAAAATAAACTCTAGTGTCCAATTCGTAAGTATCAATATCCTTTGAAAAGTATGTTGTTGACAGTACTAATAAAAGTTTTGATTTATCGCCATCCAATTTTTTTATCGTCTATCCTTGACTCCATTCCGTTCACCGTCATAGGATACTGATGATGTCAGCTAGTGTTATTTCAGTGTCCTTTCGTACCCTCACAATAACTAGTGGCCCGCCCCGACTTCGCACGGGTACAATGTTGCAGTGCTCATCAAGAAATAATGTACATCCAGCCTATGATAGTGACAATCGGCTAGTTTCGGCTTTGTAGAGCGTTATCTCTGCTGCACACTTCTTACGTAAGCATCCGTAGTCCGGTATTTGTCAAAACTTGATCAAAATGGGCGACAAACGTCAAATAACGTGCATAAAAGAACCTTTATGAAAAAATTTAGACTTGTACTTGCACTTGAACAAAGTTTACCTTCACATCATAGATAATCCCACCTAGACAGTGCAGGCATTAAAATTTACAGTCTTTATGATGATTCCAATAAGATGCTGAAATAAATAGCTTTGAGCTTTTCCAGTAGGGTTATTTTTCAAGAAGAAAATTTAAAACCATAAACGTTTTATAATAATATGACCACATCATTAAATAATTCCGTTGAATATCAAGTTATTTCATAGATTTTTAATCGGCAAATTAGTATCATATTATAGTTAACGTTTTTACTGATGGTAGGTAGAGTTTCAGAGTCGGAGCACGAGGCGGTAGGCACTACTGCATCACCTAATTTATCTACTGCCAAATGGTATTTTGTTGAGCATTATCATGTTCCGGTGAAATGGTAATGTATGGGCCAGTAATAACTGTACTATTTTCTTTTCGCAATAACACGTGCGAGTGAACTTTAGAACCTGCGACCTCAGGATAACCAGTCCAGTGGCTTTACCACTAAGCTACCGAAGTCCCACACCGAAGCGTCAAATTTTGCTTTCCCTTTTTGATTTTGAACCGATTTAAATTAGTAGTATTAGTACTCACTATTACAATCACAGAGGCTAAATAATTTGGGCCTGAAAATTCAAACTCAAAACTCACAAATTCGTTACATAAAAAACATTAATTAGGGCATTGTGGTACTTGCTCTCAATAGATAAAACGTATAAATATTATCCGTTTGAAAAATGAATAATTATTTCAATTTATCTCATTTTCTCCGTAAACGAAGTATGATTTTTCATAAACATGTAACCATTAACGGTGAGTTGCCATCAAGGTGAAGAATTGCATTGTTATGGGCTAGACTAAGGTCTTTGACTTTGTAGCTAACCTGTATTTTGGCGTACTGATGTCACGACGTTACATTCACTTCTATTTCCTTTGAGTGTCGTGGTGAGGCACATCTTTGTTTAATGATGGAATTAAAAAAACCCGCAAAGTATAAACTTTTTTTTCCCTGATAGTTTTGTTAGCCCTATTTCCGTGGCCTAGTCCGTCTACTATGATCTAGTCTCCGTGCACACATTACATACATGGCTATGACTGTTTTTTTATACGTACAGTTGTCATCAATTAATATTGCTCATCGAGCCTACAAAACGACTTCGTAGAGCGTTATCTCTGCTGCACACTGCCTACGTAAGCACTGATCTCCTTCCTAATCGATTTCGGCTTATTTCGGATCTGTAGAGCGTTCTCTTTCGTACCTTAGTTATGTGACGATAGTTGACCATTTTGATCAGGTTTTGACCAATACCGGACTATCAGTGGTTACGTATACGCAGTGTGCTGCAGGGATAACGCTCTACGAAGTCGAAACTAGCAGATTATCTTCGTGTAGGTATATTGTGTACGTAGGCTCGATGTGCAAATCTGTGCAATATTTCTTGCTGGATATTATATCCGTATATCATCTTGTTTAGACTCGGTTCCCAATTCCAATAAGTCATATCTAGTGACTGTTTTAGATTAGTTCATTGTAATCAGAGTCAGCTTATTTTAAAGATTTTGTCTTTTATTCCACCAGACATCATTCTGAGAGGAGTGCTTCTCGGCTATTGGTATAAATTTAAATGAAGTGACTGTTAAAGCCGAAATTGATCAATAAAAAACTGTGATGTCTGAAACAGCTAATAATAATGAAGCAGCCGAAACGCTTGAATTAAGTTCATAGGACTTAAATAAAACAGTCGCGGAGGTCTTTGTACCACTGTGACAGTCCTAATTATATCTGTTGGAGACGGTTATTTCCTCTGGGCTTCTATTATTAGGTACAAACTCCACAATTGCGGAGACTAAGCTTGATAAATCATTCGGTGCGCGCGCACTCGGCCGTCTGCGCACGCGCCGATGGAATGCTCATTGTGATTAACATTGTCTTGTAGTCGGGGAGATGTTTGCAGCCGTACGTGTGAAGTACCCTAATAGATACGCAATATAAGGTTGTATTGCTTCGTGACAGTTAAAATGTAGCGCTTTGTACTAAAATAATTAACTTAAAACAATGTTTTATTTGCTTTAAGCCAAATCAAAGTAATGTGTGCAGGGTGTGCACCAACTACAAGTAATGGTTCTTCATATTTACTTAGTTAGGAAATTCACAGTAACTGTAACGGCAATCATAAAAGTTACAATATTGGATCTATATCACTGCCACTAGTTATTATTTCAGCTAGCTATATTGCAATTCATAAGAAAGATCTGCTCAATAACAACAATGGTTAGGTAACACGGAACTCGCAACCAGCTCTCCAGCTAAGCGTCAAATAAGGCATTTTCAAAGCATGTTAATGTGGTATATGCCAACAATAATAGCCAGTTTAATTCACTAGGTTAGTGATTAGTCGAGATCGTGATCTGATTTATTTTAATATGCTTTGTTACTTAAATTTTATCTGAATGCCACCGTATCTGAATATGACACCATTACGAAAATCCTTAACCATTCGCTAGTATGTTGTATGTGTAGCAAACAAGCATGCTATTCACATTGATGGTAAGAGATTTCAATGTGCATGCCTTGCCATTGAGACCTTATCTGTCTTGCCTCTGTGCCGGAAATTATGGCGTTATCCATTACGTGACTGGTATATGACAGCCCCAAAACACTACGCCCTAGACATAATTTATCAACAAGTTGATTAGATTATGCGGTGGTGCTGCCTCCTCGAGCGTTTAACTCGTGGCAGAGCTCCGGTGACGGAGCTCTGCCACGAGTTAAACGCACGATTGAGATAAAAAAGTGACAATCGTGCACAATTCAGTATCGAAAGCTCCATACATATATTTTTTTGTTGTTTGTGAAAGTACGAGAGATACGAGTCATACAACGTATTTTACGATGTTATGTTTATGAATTAAGAATCCACTGTTGATAACTTCGTATCGATTCAAATGAGTCATATGTGTGTTGAACTAATTTATTATATGCCGTGTTGAAACATACCTACGTAGTCCACATTCGATGTTGTCGGAAATTTACGGTTTAGTGTTAGGTAGGTACTCAGTACTACTCAGGGTTGAGATTCACAGACCGCACTACGACTGAAATTCACAGACCGCACTACGACTTTACTTTGAGCAAAGTACGCCTTTGAACTGTCAAAACCCATACTGAACTGACAGTTCTAAGCATACTTTGCTCAAAGTAAAGTCGTAGTGCGGTCTGTGAATTTCACCATCAGAATCGTAATAGCACTTATTTCAGTGTACATTGGTGACATGTTCAATAAATAGAAGAGATATTGTACATTTGTACAGTCAGAAAACCCTCCGCTTATCCAAAATCAATCGAATATATATATATATATATATATTTTTTATGTAATCGTTGTGGCAAATAAGTATGCAGTTCACATTGATGTTAAGTGATGATTGCAGCCTATCCTATACCCACACAAAGACTAAGGTCAAAATGCAGATGCGTTACCACTCCTGAGGCCTAAGGTGTTTTGCCTCTGTGCCGGAAATTACAGGGCCGTACAATTACCACCTGACCGGAACATGATAGTGCTGAACATTACTTTAGTGGCAAGTATATTAGGTAATGCGGTGATGCCTACGCCCGCGAGCTCCGTCACTGGAGCTCTACCACCAGTAAAAAATAAAAAATAATAATAGGATTATTATTTAATACAACATTAAATAACAAGAACATTACAATTATACACTATAATCAAATAGGTTATGCTATATCTTTTTTACCATCGCATAAGATCAAGCGGCGATATAAAAAAAAAAGGCACTGTTTTAATTCAAACATTGTAATGATTGAGAAAGGCTTCTCCAAAGACAGTAATTTTGAGGACCCTGTTTAAACGAGTCAATTGCGTCATTGCCATCGTTCTGTGAAGCAATAAAGCGTGTGGAAATATTTGCGTTTTAATTTCTGCCTCGGCTGTAGCAAGTAGTGTGAGTAATTATTCCACATTTGACACAGTTATAGTCGCAGATGTATTCAATGCGTTGCTGAAACCATATAGACGCCTCTTCGTCTCTTCACCGTGGGAGAGCCGCTTTAGCGAACTCAATGGCCTCATGGGAACGTAGGGTTGTCAACTTCTGTACATCTAAATCAAGTATATTTTAACGTAACTTCACGTCTGTAATCCCCGAAGGGGTAGGCAGAGGTAAATGCATGTATTCAAGCATACATGCAAACATGTAGCAGGTGTTGAGCCTGTTGACATCTCCGGGCACATTACCAAACTTCGAGGTACTGGGAAATTTCCAGAAAATGGAATAATCGCAATAGAACCAGAGATAAAGGACACCATTATCTCTGATAGCACCCCAGCGTAGTAGTAGTGGCCTGCTACCACTAGGCTACTAAGGCAGTGAAGTATATTTTAGATCGAAGAAATCAAGATATACCTACAGCATTTTGAAAACAAAACATGTTTAATTGTTGAAAAAAAAAAAACATTCTTAATTTGCGATGGAATCTGCATGAAAGCGTAAGACTCGTTGATTTGAGTTTCAATCCAAATTGGAGTGCCTGCGTCTGCACACGTGATTATTAGAATATTATTTTGTATAAGTACTTTGTTCTTGTTCAATAGCTACAATGTAACGAACTTGCTTCAAAGAAAAAAAATCTTTAGGTCTTTAATATAGGGTTATACAAAAGTGGCGCTCAAAAAACTTCCCTTGAAATTGTCCAAAGATGCACTTCTCCTTGTCTGTAAACCGGTTGCCATAAGCAATACTGATATATCTACTATATTATTACGGGTGGTAGAGACCCAGTGAAGAGAGTCGAGGGCGGAGGCACCACCGCATCTCTGCTGCCAATTGATAGTAGAGTCGTTTTCACTACTTATTGTGTATGGTCCCATAATAACTATCACAGAGACAACTAAGGTCTCAGAAGCGACGCATCTGCATTTTGACCTCTGGTTTTTGTTTTAACTATTGGCTGCAATCATCAATGTAAACACCTAGAATAAGTATGCATATAAGTGGATGGTTGAATAATGTACAATACCTACTATGTCTAACAGTACAGGTGGCAACCCTATGGGGACGCGTAACGGCACAAACGGCCCCGCGTAATGCTTGAGACTATGACAAACGACAGACGCGCCTGACAATGCCTTCCCACGGATTATTCTAAATATCTAGGTCGAATACCCGCCCACCGTACAGTACAGACACTTAGGTTCTATGCCTAGGTTCTTTTCTATGCTGGACACACACTTAATATTTAACTTGCGCTAATGTAGACTTGCACAAGTACAAATTGGCAACAAGTTCGTGTGTGGCCTCAAAATTTTTGTTTAAACTCAAACAACAAATGTCATGTCAGTGTGAACTTGTGCGAGCTTAAATTTGCGCAAGTAAAACGTAATGTGTGTTACCGTTAATCTGGCTACTGACCACGAGCTACCATATTATCTTCGAATGTTAAAATGTATATATAATACATTCACAATTTGTATGTAATCAAAGTATGTAGTAAGAAGAAAGCCAAAGCCGAAATTTAATAATTTAGTTACTTATTGAAATATCTTGTAAAACAATAAACAGTGTTGTGACTTGTTGACAGTGTATCCGTCATTAAACCTTACGGTGAGGATATCGACCTCAAATAAGGACGTCCTAGAAGCTGACGTCTTCGTTTCCAAAAGGTCGAAGTGTGATGATTGTGTCGAGGCCTAGTTTCATGTTGAAAATGCTCGATTTAATTCCATTGACCTTAACGTGATTCTTAAAGATATTCATACTTTTAGGTTACCCCAGAAGGGAAAAACGAAACCCTTATAAGATCACTGGTGCGTCTGTCTTTCTGCCTGTCCGTCCGTCTGTCACGGACAATTGCTACAAAACTACTGAGCCGATTGAGTAGAAATTTGAGTTCTCATTATATATCTAATGTCAATCGGCCCAAACAACCCAAAGAACGTGTAACGTTAATAAATAAAATCGAAAAATGGGGGCAATTTTAGTGGATACATTGGTATTTGAAAAAAAAAAACTGTTTTTCAAAGTATATTTTGTGATATCAAATAAAAGAGCTTAGGTATAATGAGGATTTCAAGTATCAATTTTTATTCAAAAATAAACTTTAAGGTGGTCAATCCCCCAAATCAAAACATACGGGTAATAAGTAGTTCTATAAATCACAGGCGTTTCCTAAATTTTACGGAACACTATGAAGTTTTTGCCTTTTTTTTAGAATTTCACCAAAATGTAATCCAATGTTACCTTCTTTCTTTCATGAAAATATTCTTTCATAGTAGGTTCGTTTCTAATTAAAAACAGAATGTCTAAACAATTTATTGTTCCTACTGGCGTATGAGTGTGACGATAGGTACAAATTGCTGTTTTAATGAGAACAAGAAGATAATAAGTCAGATTACTTTCGAAAGTTAAATCTACTTCACTTTGAACACGATTTTTTTATTGGATACACAATGAAAAACTCAAAGAACTAGCTATTAACACAGTATAAGTACATACAGTAGTTTATCGTCTTTGAATTTTTGCAATATGCCGCCTTGATCCATAAAATCGCAAATTCATTAAGGTTGTCACGTTTTGGTTTTTATTTACGTTGTTTGTAACGCGTTAGTTTACGTTGAACATACCTACATAAAAATCCTAAAAACTTGACGCCTGTAATCCCCTAAGGGGTACGGAGAGGTAAATCGGATTCATGCATACATCCTCGACTCGTCGGTCACGTTTTGGCCCATGTAACACGCGGCGAGCCTGTTGACATCTCCGGGCACTTTACCAAACTTTGAGGTACTGGGAAGCCTCCAGAAAATAGAAAAATATATCAAACTATAAATATCACAACCTATCAACAATTTACCCGTCTATCGTCAATCTACCAGTATTCCAGTTGGGCGATCTATCAGTACGCCAGTATTCTAACAATTATAATGTAACGATCCTAATATTCATCCATACCTTTTTAACTCCGTTCAATAGGTATAATCCGAATATCAAATACATACAAACAAAAAAAATATTTAGAGTTTTCTTTAAAGATTTTTTCGTTTTGTGAAGTAAATATGTACATAAAGTATAAAATATAACAGACATTAATAATAAATGAAAATTAGAATAAAATATCAGTAAAGTTGGCATCAAATTTTTCAATATCATCTTTCCAAAAACTTAGTAAAAGAGATTTTAAATCTCGCACCCCTTAACGTCCCAAGTAGATGACAGTTTTTGTATGGGCTACTTGGTACCGCCCCCTCCGTCCCGCGCGTCGCACGCCCCGCATGAATGCTCTGACATTACACGTTCGTTGGATGACTGTAGGTAATTAACACGTTCGTTTTCTTTAGACTGTGCTATTAATGTAATGAAATATTTAAAAAAACCAGTCGCCATGTAACAATTTTAATTAATTAATTACCGATGGAATATTAATTTAAGTGTTGGTTTCACCTCTAGAGACGTAATTAATTTTGAACGAAAGCCATTATATATACGCTTATTTTGTGCTATATTTCAAGGCTAAAACTGTGGATACCTAAAATTGTATATATTATTTAAATGTATATTTAAATATACACATACAATCATTTGTCCTGTTTGATTAACATCTGTTGACTACTGTTAACACTAAGCCTGGGTTGCACCAAGATATCTGTTAAAGTTATTGTTGTATTTCACATCCTTTTCTAACTAATTAAGTTAGAGAAGGGTGTGAAATGTTACAATAACTCTAAGCGCCCTAACGCACTAGCGGATAGCCGCTTTTACAGTTTAATATGCAACCGCCTGTTATTGTACGCATTGTACATAACAGGCAGTTGCAAATTAAAGTGTAAAATCGGTAAGCCGCGCGGCTACCCGCTCCCGCGGCTGGTTAGCCGGTCAGCTAGTGCGTTAGGGCGCTAACTTTAACAAATATCTTATTGTAACTCAGGCTTAGTGTTAAAAGTCCACATTTATAAATAATTTTAATTTTAAAGCTCTTACTACTTTAGGGAAGGAACTGAAATGGTTCTCCTAATTCCTCCTACCAAAGAATAACGTTATTTCAATGAGTTCATGTATTTTTTTCGAAATAACATTTCTCTCCAACGTGGTCGTTTTATGATAAAAAAAACATAGTTAAAAACTTCGGAACAATGGCCGGAGTTGATTTTTCTTTAAAACATGGCCAACTTCTATCGTGCATCTGCGAAAACCATTTCGTCACTTTTTCACTTAAAGAGCAAACGCAAATGAGGCCGTTTGTCCCTACCCAGCATGCAAAATAGCAGTTTTATGGGTCAACAGAAAGATTTATGGTTTCAGCCTTTGCAATTCAGAGGCTTGCACCATTTTTAGTGTGGATGTGGACGCATTGAATTTGAACCGTTTGTTATTAAGACGATCTCACGTTTTTGACAGTTTACAAAAATTTCCCAGGATTGAAATGGTCAATCAATTTATTCTATTTTTGGACGGCTAAACTACTAAATTGATTAAAAGGAAGGACATTTTTTGATATGTTTACATAATTGAAGGGACCATTTATTTCAAGGAAAGCACACGAGGATGTGAAGTTAATGAACTCGATTATCGCTTTTTGTTGTAATCATGGCGTTTTACGGAAATAACTGTCACGCTGCGTCTTGAATCGTCTACTGAAAGCGTATAAAGGTCAATGATGATGACGATTGACGTAGCTTACAATATTCTAACTAAACGTATAAGATCAGAGGTTAACTTCACTGTTGCTTGGAACTAGCTTGTACCTGGTAGTTACAAAAGGTACATCTTCATATTAATAATATTTATATTTATATGCTTGTTGCAACAATCATTTATCATTCACAATTCACAACTTCATACCCACTACAAAAATGTGATTCATTAGCTAACACCATATTTAGAAGCTCAAGTTTATGGTGTTAATTGCACTTCTTTTACTATACCTATTTCAATGATATCATCACTCGTGGAATCTAGAAATCATCATTACCGAGGATTTCAGTGTTGACGCAAAGATAAAATTCAAGATGTCCGTTCATTCCTCGTGACGGACCAACATTACGGGCTCCCCCTTCGTGGGTGAGAATCGCTGATTGACGATTTCCGTCCATTGTGTCCTCCCTTTCAAATATCCCGGTGTAATGGCCTACGTGACGTAACCGTTATTTCTGGAACCCCAGCTAAGTTTGTCATCGGCCTATTTAGATGTGTCCTACTACCGAGATGCCTCCCACAAACTTAGTGGGATAGAGTGACGTGGTGGTGTAGATTATGTTGATAGAGATGAACCAGTTCAATTTAGTTGGTCGCAATATTTTGTAAGTACATGCAATAGTGTATCATTATGCCATAGACTTACTACATAAACATTATAAGCGAATAGAGTAATTACACCTTAAAACTTGATATGAACTATTTACAACTAACAGTCTTGATAATAATTCTTCTTCTTTGTCGTTTCACTCTTGGCAGAGTGGTCGTGGTCGTCAGTCAGGAACAGGCTGTGTGACAAGTTTTGTTATACGGCGCCATTCTTGTCGGACCGCAGCCTTTCTGGTACACTCATGAACTGGGTAGTTTGTTGCCGCCTTGATTTGATCTGCCCATCTCAACGGGGATCTGCATCGCGGTCTGGTACCTTCCACTTTTCCCTGCTCTACTAGACGTTCTATTGAGTCATTGTTGCACCGCGATACATGTCCAAAGAAAGTAAGGATGCGGGTTTGTACAATAGACTACTCTATTCTATCTCTATATAGAATATCTCTATATCTATCTCTATTTGATAATAATACCATTCCTAATAAGTTTTAAGACCTATTTTTGGCCATTAGCAGGCTAATTTGTGACTTTTAGTACTTACACTACCTTGATAAAGCCTACCATCAGCTGAATCAAGTTGGGCAGTAGCTGCAGGCTTCTGTCTTTATTTGAATCGACTCAAAGAACTCGCTGTTGGCAGTAAAATGATTTAAATTAAGAAAAAGACAATTTTTAAAAATGTAGAAATTAATTCAATTCAAACAATTTCCGAGCCTCTAAATTTTAATTCTGCCATATTGAATTTAAGTTACCTATTTTCGAATTCGCATACCGTGCGCACCTGCTTCTAGTTTAAATCTAAGTTTACACCTTATTACACTTTCCACAGCCGCTGTTTGCCTACGACGATATGAAAACGTGCATTTCATCCAAATCCAATTACATTCGCCTACGACGGAAATACCTTTCTAGCTGGAAAAAATATTTATGGTTGAGACACATGTCAACTTTGTTATATTTCGACCGAAGTTGGTATCGACATATTTTTTTAATGGAAATCTATTTTCCCTTTCATGTTTCAAGTGAAAACTTCATGGCTTGTAGTATAAATGTTTTTTATTACGACTAGGTATTATTATAGAGGTATATTTTGACATATTTTGTCTTCATGTCTGAGTTTCTTCGAAAATAGTAGGTACCTAGGAGTAGGGAGAAGAGGCGTAAAACTCTACAAAGATGTGTCATAAGTTGAAGTAAACATTTCTGAGGTTTTTACTTCTATCCTGTGTGAACTTTGTTATTTTTTTGCTTACTGCTTTGACTCCCGATGGTACATTATTTGAAATAATACTTATTTTATCATCACGTCTGTGTTTCTCTGAAAGAGTAGTACTAGTAGGTCCAGAGAATAGACTTGATGCAGTTGAATTACACATTTTTGGTTTTCACTTCTATTCTTGCTTGTGTGAACTTTACAAATGTTTCTTTTTTGTTCATCGCTTTAATTCCCGATGATACGTACTGAAAAGAAGCGTCATAACTTGATTATATTTTGGTTGGCTTTAATTCTTAAAGTGTGTATAACTCATAAATCTGTACAATGCTATTTTTATAAGTTATCGCTTTTACTCTCAATGATACATTATTTATAAATATTACATATGCGGTCAGAACGGTAGATGATCGTTTCTTTAAAGCGGCCTCGGTTTGATTTCGGAAGTGCCAATTCACAAGTGTTGCCTTGTTCACCGCAAGGTCAATGTTGTTAATCGGCGTATAGGTTGAGCTTAATTGTATGTATATGTCAAAAAGAAAAAGTTGTTCATTTGTAGAGTTACTATAACCGCTAATGGGTAGTGGTGTTGACGAATTGAATAATACATTCTAATAAATGAGACCGCGAAAATAACTGGGAGTGGCACGAATATTGTTTGTTGCTAAGAAACGACTGAAATAGGTGCACAGGTGGTCTATTTTACGTTATTACAATGTAAATAAATAAAGTTAAACGTTACAATCTTGCAATACTTAGGTGAGATTTAGAAGAGGAGCTCTAGAGTGTTCGTTTTATTAATCACTTCCAAACATCTGCCTCTACAAGCGATAGTTTACCGTATTTACTTTAAGTACAGATGCATAACTTCTCTGAGAATGTGTTTATGTCAATAAGGTGCTGGTTGTAGTAGTTTTAGTGTCAGAACTGGAGGGCATAGGTTCTACTGCATTCCCTAATGTTTATCTATCATCACATGCCAGTGTGCAACACTATCGTGTTCCAGTTGTAGGTAATGTATTTTTTTTTTTTTTTTTTAATTAACGTAAGGTCCTTTTTTGAACCTTATTAAAATTACAATCTAGCCTAAAAGACTAATAAGCAATTTTATGCTAACTTAAACTTCTAATAAAATTATTTCTAAGTAAATGTCCACTGGCACTTTCTTAGTATGTCTTAAGGGGAAGTCACTTTGTTCGTGTGATTATGCAAAATAAGTCACTAACACTATTATTTTTTTAACACTACACTAACTCAAAAGGTTTAGTTCTCTTAAGTCTTCTCACTAGGTTTGTGTTGTCGAGGAGCTGGATAGCCTCAATATTCACATGATGATGAAGCCTTTTTTCATGGGCTTCGGCGTATTTTCTTATAACGTTATCTACGAAATCCATTTTCAGGTCCCGATGGAGATCGTTATTGCGTACATACCAGGGCGCATTTACAATGTCTCTGAGCACTTTATTCTGGAAACGTTGTATTATTTGTACATTGCTCTTTTTGGCACAACCCCACAGCTGAATACCATAAGTCCATACTGGCATGAGGACTTGCTTATACAATAATATTTTATTGTGTATCGACAGCGGAGAGTATCTTCCAAGAAGCCAATACATCTTATTATAGCGAATACATAGCTCTTCTCGCTTCTTCTTGACGTGAGCTTTCCAGCGCAACTTAGCGTCAAGCGTCATACCTAGGTATTTAGCTGTGTTCGCATATGGTATTTGTTGTCCATTTATATATAACGGGAGATAATGTGGTCTTTTGTTAGTAAAGTCGATATGGACCGACTTCGTTTCATTTAGCTTGATGCGCCATTTTGTAGTCCAGTTATTTAAAACATTAAGAGCCTCTTGAACTTTTTCTCCTGCTTCTTCATGACTTTGACCTGTAGCCATTATAGCAGTGTCATCAGCGAAGGTAGCAATTATATTATTCTCTAAATTTGGGATATCGCATGTGTATAATAGGTACAGGACCGGACCTAAGACACTACCTTGTGGTACCCCAGCTTTTATTTCTTTGAGTTCAGAATAATCACTTTCTTGTCTCACTCTAAATGCTCTATTGGTTATATAAGATTCTAATATATCAGAGAATTGTTTCGGCAACATAGTTCTGACTTTATAAATAAGACCTTCATGCCAGACTTTGTCAAAAGCTTGTGCCACATCTAAAAATACTGTTGTACAAACTTTCTTGTCTTCTAGTGTTTTTTCAATGACATTTGTTATTCTATGTACTTGGTCTATGGTAGAGTGTTTTTCTCTGAATCCAAACTGGTGCTCAGGAATAAGGTTTTTAGCGTCCAGAAGTGGTTTCAAGCGTCTTAGAAGAAGTTTCTCGAACAGTTTTGAAAGAACCGGCAGTAGAGAAATTGGTCTGTATGACGTTGCTTCATGAGGTGGCTTTCCAGGTTTTGCTATCATTATTACTTCTGCCACTTTCCACAAATCAGGGACATATGTTAGTCTGAATGCAGCATTTATTAGAGTTGTTAATTTCACGATAGCTTTTCGAGGTAGATTATGCAAGATTTCTCCTGTAATTAAATCATATCCTGGAGATTTTTTTGGGCTGATATTTGTTTTGATTGCTTTGATTACCTCGTTTGGTGTCACAAGTTTTATAATCAGCTCTTCTTGGATAAAGTTTTCCTCAAGAAGATCGTTTGATAGGTTCTCATTCGGCTTAAAGATATTTTCAAGATGTTCTGAGAATCTTTTGGCTTTTTGTGGGTTGTTAATAGCCCATGTTCCATTTTCACCCCTAATTGGTGGAATATGTATTATTGGTCTGTTTAAATTTTTAGAGGCTTTCCAAAGTGAGTAATCGGTACTTCGGTCACTGGTTAGCTTTGTAATAAAATAACTCATATTGTTATTGTTGTATTCATTGATTTTTCTGGTTAACTTTTTGGTAAGATTATTAAGCAACCTTTTATCTCCTGGGAACCTTGTCATTTGCCATTTGCTTCTTTGTAATCTTTTCTTGTGTAAGAGATCTAAAATGTCTCTAGGATATGTTCTTGCCCTTGGTTTGTACTCTGTTGTTGGTGTACTGTTCCACGCTGATTGTTGGATGTTAGTTATAAAATGTTCCACCTCTATATTTAATTGTTCTGGAGTTTTTAATGGGACGTTCAATTTTATAGACTCATCCAAATCTGTTTTAAAACTGGCCCAGTCTGTTTTCTTATTTACGAGCCTTATGTTATCATTTTTATATGTAATGTTTTCACTTAGTGTTAGAATTATGGGTGAGTGATCGGAGTTCATATCATTCATTTCGTTTACTTGTAGGTAGTTGACTGATATATTTTTATGAATAAAAAAGTCTATTAGGTCAGGTATTTTTTGTGGATCGGTGGGCCAGTAGGTCGGCTTACCCGTAGATGAAAAACTGCACTTCGCTTCTTTTATGGCACTAAGCAATTCTTTGCCTTTGGTATTGGTGAGTCTAGAGCCCCAATGGGTATTTTTAGCGTTAAAGTCGCCACCAATGATAAATCGCTCGCCAAGGCTTATAAGAAGACTTATGTATTCATCTTTTTTCAAGGAATGTTTTGGTGGGAAATATATAGATGCTACAGAAAAAGAGTAACGCTTAGTTTTTATATTTACGACTACAGCCTGATATTCTGGGTATTCAAATTTTCTCTCCTCATGATGTTCTATATTTTCCTTAACTATAACAGCACTACCACCTCTTGCAGTGTTGTTTGGGTGTAGTGCATGATAAACTTTGTACCCTTTAAATCTGATGTACGACTGTTTAGTGAAATGTGTCTCAGACACTAAGCATAAGTCTATATTTTGTATATCTAGGACTACTTGTAACTCATTTTGATGTTGTAGTAGTCCATTGGCATTCCATTCCATAATATTTAATGAGTTAGTCATTTTCGAAACGTAGAAGTTTTAACTTGACTTGTTTGTTCAAGTTTTTGGAGTCGTTCATCAAAAGCGGTGATGACGCTTAAGATCCGGTCAAGTTTTTCTTCTAGGGCGTTGCCTTTTTGTGTGTTATTGTGGCCGGTCTTTGTAGTGCCTTTTACGATTCCTGCGTAAGTTAAACTCTTGCTAACTTCCTTGGTTTTCTTGGCCATGGTTGACGACATTTTGTTTTGCACTGGTTGACTACTTGGTTTCTTCAATGTTTTATTTTTAATGCTTTGCATTTCTCTTGCGACCATACACCCTCTATAATTTGCAGGGTGAGGTGCGCCACAATGCACACACTTTGGTTTCTCTTCTGCTGATTTAGTGCAGTCTCTGGTTAGGTGTTTGCCTGTACATTTCACACACCTAGGCTCTTTGGAACAGTACCTCTGAGTATGTCCAAAAGCTTGACACCTCTTGCACTGTGGAACTAATTTAGACGTTCTTATTGGATGCACCTCAACCTTGCATCCTAGGATAGACTTTATGTCATATATTTTGTTAATGTCCTCTTCATTCTTGAAAGTGAGCATGAACATGTTGAGTGGTGTTTTGTCACTCCATCTCAGTTTGTTGATTGCTTCCTCAATTTTGTAGCCTTTGTCTTGCAACTCCTCAACAATTCTTTCTGGACTGCAAGTAAAGTGCAATTTTTTTACCATCACTCTTATTGGTCGAACTTGCTTGTTTTCGTAAGAATGCCAAAGGCATTTATTATGGGTTAAGAGCTGCGTGATGGCTCTGTATGACTCATCATTAGCAGCATTTATTTTTACAGCTTCTCCATTCATCATTTTAACGGAGAACAAGACTTCTTTGTGGTTCTCCGAAAGAAGATCATAAAAAGACTGATAGTCCTTAACACCATCTACAATGATGGGTGGTGGAAGTGGTACTTTTCGAACCTTTTCTTTCTCATTTCTTGAAGCGTTGAGGCTTTTTTCTTTGTCTTCTTCAACTTGAGCGGGGGATGTGGTCAGTTTCCTTTTCTTCCGTTGTTTCGCTCTTACCCACTCTGTTTCCTTAGCGAGCTCCTCTTCATCTGTATTGTATTCAGCAGGTGAAGTGGTCTTTTCTTTGGTAGTTGCATTACCTGCGTCTTTTTGCTCTGTTAAAAACTTCAGTTGTTGTTGAAGGTTTTCAATTTGATTTTGCAACTGCGTCACAATACCTTCAAGATTTTCTCGTTCTGCTTTTTCCTCAGAGTAACATTTGTATAGAAACTGCTCAGTTTCAGTTTTTATTTTAATATTAGTACTTTTTGGGGAAGCCATTATTATAATAATTATTAATAAAAAGTAGCTTCGCCTTAACGAATGTTTATGTTGTCGGACGTGAGGCCTTACGCAATGATAACTGGGTCATCGCGGCAGGCCGTAGTGGCAACGTTGTTATGGTAAGTCAGCACTTTTCACTCGCGCTAGCGCAACGACTGCTCTCAGCGAAAATTCAAAGATCACTGAATCACTGTAGGTAATGTATGGCTCCATAATATCTGCCACAGAGGTAAAACAAATCAGGCCTCTCAGGGGTGGCAAAGTATTTTCACCTTTGGTATTTTTAGTAGTCTATTGGTTGCTGTTGTGTTTTGTTTACTTACCATCCATGTCTTTGCTTATCGGTCACCTTCATAAGACAAGTGAAGAAGGTAAGTATAGAAGCACACATGTAGGTAATTCGTGCAACGCATGTCATTCACGTGAATGGTAAAAGATAACAGCAGTCTGCAACCTATGAACATTATGAAAAGCCAGAAGTTTCGATCCTTATGTGCTGTTACTGGGACGGCCACGGTTTTACGCCTGTGTGCATGCAAATACGGGGGCGTACATTACCACAATAAGCGGCACCCGGTAGTGCTATAAACTGACATTAATGGTGAGATTCACAGACCGCACTACGACTTTACTTTGAGTAAAGTATGCTTAGAACTGTCAGAACGGTATGGGATTTGACAGTTCGAAGCGTACTTTGCTTGAAAGTAAAGTCGTAGTGCGGTCTACGCTTTCAATATGCACGTCCTCTAGTTCTGACTTCATTAAACATATTTTTAAAGAAAAAGATTGGAGATATCAGTGATCGCGGGTTCAAGTCCCGCCTGAAGTCAAATTTTTCTATCCAAATTTTCTTTAAAAGTATGTTCACTTGCACGTGTTATTCCGTAATCCAATATGATAAAACAGTCCATTATACCTAATTACCGGCAATGAATCCGCATTCAGGATCGCGTCGCTTTTTTTTATTTTACATCCATAGACTGCAATAACATCCCTATCCAACATTTTGCTTTGATACTTAAAATATTAAATATACCATGTTAATAATAATATGAAATAAATAAAAGGGAATCCAGTGATATACTTGGAAAAGTCCATAGAGTATGTGTATTTCCTGTTTTATTTGAAATCCTTTTAATTTCCTCGCGTGTGTTAATGCGTAAAAAAAAAACAATACCACTAAGAAGCCCAAGGTTTATTGTGTCACTTGAAGCCGGATTTCCAGCGACAAAATTCTACGAAACATCGACCTTAACATCCACTCCTAACAAAATGTTTGATTCAACACACTACTTACCATCTTGTTAACTGAACAATCATTTTAAAATATCACATTTTCCGCCTCGTTCATAAAGACATATTCTTTATCTTTTCAACCAGGGCATATCGTTAAGTGAACAGTAATTGCGAAAATAGCTACAATTCTGAAGATTGTCTCTAATGAGGAGCGGTTTAACATACATTAGTTACAATCTCGGCAAAGGCCTTCGCTTTTAGTGTTTATGGTGGACGAAGACTGAAATGTTCACGCAGTACGACAACTTTACTGTTATTGCTCTGGGTAAAGGGCAGTGCTTTCAACTGGTAATAGCATCAGCCAAGCCCCACTTTATCACATAATCCATTTTCACGCGACATTGAGACCTCGACTGGCTTTGTGAACGGAGTCATGTAATAGATTAATTGTTTGCTTTTAACCGTAATGTAGATCAACGGGTAAGTGGACAGAAGAAGTATATTATTGAAATAAAACTATTTTTACGGATTTATCTCGCGTATATTAAACTAAAATGATTTTTAAAATCAACCCGACGTTTCGGTCGCTTTTCAGCTCCCGTGGTCCCGGGCAGACTGAGGTGACATTTGTCTGACAGAAGTTTGAAAAAATTATATGTAGCTACCTCCATCGATTTCGTAAACGCCTTGCGTAGCGTTCAGGATTAACACAATAATTACTTATGGTATCTTGAGGTCTGAGGTCTGAGTGTAGCTCGCGAAAACCTAAGAACATATCATATTAGAAGTATATTATATTGTTTTACTCGAGTTCGGATACCGTTTTGGTTTGCCTTCATCTTGGTATCATACCTAGATTATGATTCGTAGGTGGTAAATATTAAGAAAATGATTAGGTGTTATTAATTTATTGTTATTCTTTGATTTTCGTATTTTGATAAATAGACGACTTCGTGTTTGACTTGGACCAATTTCATTCCGTATTTAAGGTGCATTTTAAAGCGAATATTTTAAACCAAATGGTGCATTGAAAGCGTTTTCTTAAAAAAATGTTTTTAGTTAATTGCAGAGGGATAAAACGCTCCATTTACGAATATTAGGCACTGGCTTAAATAAAAAAAGACAAAACAGCTTTTATACCTACCCTTTAATTAAAAAAAAACCGGTGTAACGATATCCAAAGCTTATACCAGGAAGGTGCATTGTAAAAGGTTTTTTTTTAAGTAATGGCAGTGGTAAACAAGCTTGCAGTTCACATTGATGTTGCGTGATGACTGCAGCTTATAGACACCCACACAAAGACCAAGGTCAAAATGCAGATGCGTTACCACTCCTGAGGCCTAAGGTGTTATGCCTCTGTCCCGGAAATTACAGGGCCGTACATTACCACCTGACCGGAACACGATAGTGCTGAACACTACCATTTAGCGGCAAGTATATTAGGTAATGCGGTGGTGCCTGCGCCCGCGAGCTCCGTCACTGGAGCTCTACCACCAATGAAAATTCCTAATAGTACTTTGTAATACTAGTAATTTGGTATAACGAGAAGTACAAAAACACATCCACCTTTCAAATAGTACTCATCATCATATAAACAACTAATTCAAACCATTCTATTAGCCTCCCATGTTTTCGTTGGGAGGACGACTCCAATTGACTCCCAGTCAACTAAGCTCGTCACTATTTCGGCGTGCTGCCGTGTCACCCCTTGTCATTCACAATTATCGTGCCGTCACGCGTCACAGCTGCTTTTTTTTCCATACCCATTGTGTGCAGAGGAAGTAATCTAATTGCCCATTATTGCAATGGAAGGAAACGGACGTTTTTGAGTGCCTTGGAAGTCGTTCCGACGAGAAAACTGTTGACAAACAACGCGTTTTTGCGGATTGTGAAACTTGTTGATTCCTCCGATTAATTTCAAATTTCGTCGTGAATGTGAACGAAATGTCTACTTAAGCATTAAATTAAGTTAACAATAATATCGTTGGAATCATTGACCAATATTGACCAACAGGTGTCGTCATCGTCACCATCGGCACCGATGAAATAATTAGAGATTTTTTAAATCTATTCCATTTTATGTACATGGATATCTATTCTACGTATTGTGAGATTGAGATTTTGTGCAATGAAAGTGCAGCAAGCATTCAGGTCACATTGGAGGCAAGTAAATCCTAACTGCCAATGCACATCTACACAATAACCAAGGTCTCATTGTGATGTAGATTCGTTACCACTTCTCAGGCCTAAGATCTTTTGCCTCTTTGCCAGAAATAATAGATATTTTATACTTAATTGTTACTGCTAGGGATTCTATCGGTTTTATAATTTGTTTTAATGATATTTTATTCTCTGAATGTACATTCGAATATATATTAAAGATAGTGAATGATAACGAATGTAATTAATGTCGCTGCTTCGAGTTCAATGGGTCGGATCATGTATTATATCACGACCCGATGTATCATCAATTATTGTGATACTGCGTTCATATCTATAGATAAGTAGGCATATTTGGGTCAAAGGCTCTCCTATAACGATATATAATCCATATTCAAATGGACTTTATATACATTAAGGTCATTCTGCCCATTACTGTCTGTAGACGAAAGAATGGGATAGTGACAATGGAAATTATCTATTGAAGTAGTTGATTAGATAAGATATTTACATCATTTTGTATCCGGACAAGAAACTCACGTATAGTAACTGGTATTAATATACTTAGGTAATAGCTAGCTATTCGAATTATGTTTCGAAACATTATGCTTGAATGAAATTTAATAAATTTACTATCGCGTTCATTGATTGACGTGACCTCAGAAACACGGAAACAGTTGAGTGTAATGTACTGCTTAACTGAAGAAGTTGTTGAAGTTGAGGCAGACACCTCATAATAACTTAGGTATTCATGGCTTACAGAATAATGGACTGTTTCGGCCTGAGACTTCAACTCGATACGGCATTGCCAGCCGAAACCCTGCAAATATACATTTGATCAATTTCAATAGTTTCACCCTCTTTTAAATGCGTCGAATAAAATAAATGGAATCGAATACACGAATTATGGTTAAAGATACCGTACGTGTTTGTATGATTACGTACCTATTTACTATACGCTTGTTATGATTTTTTTGAGCCCCATTTAATTCGGTACATTCCATAAGTACTTACGTACCTAGTTTGGAAGCTTCTCTATAACGAATCTCTGAATCGGAAATCGATTCCCCAGACCATAGAATTGAGAATAATAATAAAATTATGTTCATCCTTGGCAGTAGGTGCCATCTACTACTAACCCAAAGCTCGTTGGGTTAGTTAGTTTAATCGGAAAATGCCAATAATACTTCGATTTTTTAAACTGGTGGTAGAGCTCCAGTGACGGAGCTCGCGGGCGTAGGCACCACCGCATTACCTAATGTACTTGCCGCTAAATGGTAATGTTCAGCACTATCGTGTTCCGGCAAGGTGGTAATTTCCGGCACAGAGGCATATCACCTTAGGCGGATGGAGTGGTAACGCATCTGCATTTTGACCTTGGTCTTTATATGGGTGTCTATAGGCTGCAGTCATCACTTAACATCGATGTGAGCTGCAAGCTTGTTTGCCACTGCCATTACATAAAAAAAATAACCTCCGGATTGACGTCCGATTGATCCCCGGATCCCTTGGGACATTACAACAGTAGGTTGCCTACGACTACTCAGCAACCGAAGTAGCTAAAGCCATAATTGATAAACAATGAACGCGTTATCGTCACACGTGCTCGGTGGTATTGTGATCGTTTCGACATTAGCACACTATCGCATTGTTGGCTCGCTGTGCATCAAGTGCGCTGGACTCCATTGTCCTAATTCATGGAACCGGAGCTTCGGTGGAGCGTGACCAATGTTGATGATTTACCTAATCGAGAACTTATCACGCGATTTCGATTGGACGGTTTCAAACGTAGGTAATGTTGGTTAGAGTTCGAATGTGAGATTTACTTAATAGGTACCTATAGCTTAGATAGGTGTTTTTAAAAATATTGTGATTTGTAGAAAAACACTTTCTTGATCACCAGCTATCTCTATCAGCCAAATGGTGGTATTCGGAGGCGTGGAAAAAATTCTTTTTTTGAGTTCATTATTAGCATATTCAAAATTATGTGTAACTATTGCCAAATATGTATATAATTTTAACCGCTAAAGTTAAGTAACAAACACTATTTTACGTAAATTTCTCGTATAACCTTGCGTAAGAAACGAGACAAACTAACTGAATAACAAATTTACTGCTTCTGATTTAAAAATGATACATTCTCATAAAATTAATTATAGAACTTAAGTTTTAAACCATAGTGGAGAGACTAGCAAAACATTATCTGAGCTTTGCACGCGAGATTAAATATGGCTGATTTTATAATGGCAACCCATTATACGTCCCACTGCTGGGTACGAGTCTCTCCCCTTTTTGGGGGGAGGCCTGGTGAAGGTGGGTGGGTTAGTGGCCAATCCGCTGTCGGATGTTTTCAAACCGCCCAAGGTTTAACGACTGCTATCTATCGATAGCAAACGGGACCGACGGCTTAACGTGCCCTCCGAAGCACGGAAACGCGCATTTAATTTGCCACTAGCGGTCACCCATCACACTACCCGACCGCGCCCATAGTGCTTAACCGAGCAGATCGCTTATGATCGCCTATGAATACCTCTATGGTGTCTACTTAGTTTTTCAGACTAGCCTCAAAAGTCTTAGGAATCGGCGTGCATGTATGAAGATAATGATGAATGTAGATGAGGCACGGGAGGTGAGTCAGGACTGGGATATCTGGCGCTCCACACCCTGCCTACTCCGTAAGGGACCTGACGTGAAGATACATACATACATACTTAGTTTTTGATAGGGTTTTGATTGGTAAAGTTACAAATGTTGGAGCTCGAGGGCCATTGACGAAACAACTGTTTCGTCCATCTGTTCAGCACTATCATACTGCAGTTGCAGTATGATAGTGCTGAACAGATGTCATACTGCAGATGCAGTTAGATGGAAATGTGAGGCTCCGAATTTCTGTCACTTAGATAAAACAACATTCACAACGCATCTGAATATTTAGCTCTGATTTTTATGTAGATGTAATTTCCGGCACAGAGGCAAAACACCTTAGGCCTCAGGAGTGGTAACGCATCTGCATTTTGACCTTGGTCTTTATGTGGGTGTCTATAGGCTGCAGTCATCACTTAACAACAATGTGAACTGCAAGCTTGTTTGCCACTTCCTCTTACATAAAAAAAATGTCTATAGACTGGATTATTCGCTTAGGTAGGTTACTTACCTCTACCTACCATACATGTGCCTGAACTGTCCTGAACTGCATTTTTGTTTGCCATCTTCATTAGGTAATTAAAAAGTCGATTTTCCTTTAAGTGACAAAATCTTTAATTTATCCTTTAGAAAACGATAAGATTTTTTATGTTATTGTAGTAAAAGTTACTACAAATGGTGAAATAAACTGTAAACTGTACACTTCTCAGTATTAAGCTTTATTGCCATTGTGCCATTCATCAATCTGTCATTGTGTCCTTACCCTCAAAAATGAAAAGAATAACCTTTCGATGTGCAAGAAATCCAATGCTTTTGTTGTTTTAGGACCTCATGTTTTCATATGGGCACTTATCTCGAAATCAATCCGGCAGATGGCGCGGCATCTGCTCTCGGCAGCTGCCGAATGTTCTATCGCTGCACGAGCGCTTTGAATACCAAATAACGAATTTATAAGTGAATTTGGCTCGCAACCGTTTTTGGTCTTGTTCTCCTCAGTAGAGTTATGTGATGTGGATACAAAACCATATTACGATCACCCTTATAAACGTATCGCATTCGATAACGGATATTAAATAAATGCCTTGCATTGCAAACATTTAATTGTTTATATGAAGACTAAATTTTAATTTTGTTCATTAAAATTTTAGAATAATTTTTTTTTTCTGTTCATTATAAAATTTAAGGATAAATCGTTCTTTTATGTGTTCGTTGTTGTCAGAAGGATTTATGCAGGGTCAGCTAGTATATATTATATATTTTGTATGGCCTACAGATAGACATTTTCGGGACTGTATGTTTGTAGGTATCTGTTGTCTACCTAGTGTAGGGCTGTATATATATATATATATATATTATATATATATATATATATATATATATATATATATATATATCAAAAATAATAAAAGCTCATCAACCATCGGGTACCAGAACCAGAGATTTATCGTTAAGCAAGACATCTATTGGATGTGACACATAAGTAGATTTTAAATTCAATTTTTCTTGATAACGAACGAAAAAGTAGGTCTTGGTAACGAAGTGCAATTTGGGAGTCACATTGAGTGTAAGACCAAGTTGGCATCCAAAAAACTAGGGGTGCTTAACAAAGCGAGGCAATATTTCACATCGGGGCAGCTATTACAGCTTTATAAGGCCCAAGTGCGGCCCCATCTGGAATACTGCTCTCATTTGTGGGCCCCAAATATCAACTTTGTCCACTCGACTCCCTACAAAGACGCGCCGTTCGTATTGTTAACGACCCAGGACTTACTGACAGGCTCGAACATCTGAGCCTGCGCAGAGACGTTGGGAGTCTATGCGTTTTATACCGTCTCTACAATGGCGAGTGCTCTGTCGAACTGTTCGACATGGTGCCACCGTTTCTTTTCCTACACCGCACTACCCGCCGAAGAGAGAAGTTCCACCCTCACCGACTGGACACTTGGCAATGTTCAACGGTGCGGTTCTCACGTTCGTTTTTGCCCAGAACGTGTAAATTGTGGAATGAACTTCCCTCAGGTGTTCCCTCGGTGCTACTCGTACTATATGGGGTTCTTCAAAAATGGCGTCATAAGAGTCCTTCAGGGCTGGCAGCGCGTTGGCGACTCCCCTGGTGTTGCAAATGTTCATAGGCGACGGTGACTACTTTCCATCAGGTGGCCCGTCTGCTTGTCTGTCAATCCTTGACATAAAAAAAAGGTAGTGCGCGTTTCGAAAACACTAAATGATCTGTATGAGTCACATGGATATGTTTTCAAATCGAGAATCTTAAACATACATATCAAAGAAACGTGATTAGTCAGCGGATATAATTACGTAAAAATAAATGTCGTTTGCTGACGTCATGTTTGCGTGGGAATAGTTAATTCACGGTTGAAAACCTTCGATTGGCACAACAAGGTTGGCGAGAATAGTTCATTTCATATGAATACGAGTCAATTGAATTCAGTGGAAGTAACTATTGTTATTTTTTTTATATGTATAAGCTAAATCTATCTTACCGTGCCAGGTGACTGATAAAAGTAGCCCAAAAAGGCGCGTCAGATTAAGGATATGGGGATAGCTTGTATCTCGATATGTGACAAATTCTGGAAAACTGCTTTTCCCTCATAAAATATCACAGTTAGTTGTGTAATATACCGTAGAAAAACATTGCATTAGTGTTACACTGCCTCACATCATCTAGAACAGAATAACAACCATTCTTACTCGTCCAGCGTTAATAGCAGTGTTTAAGCAATAAAGCGATTGCATCGCTGAATTGTGACATGCTGACCACATTACAAAATGTATCAATCAGGGAACAGGTGAATGTAGTGTTAGCATACACATCGAGGACAACATTTGTGTCCTCGATGTGTATGCTATCATTTTTTGAAGCCAGCATACGAATTTTCAAATTGTTCCTCTGTGGAAGTATGAAAAACATTTACAAGTTGAGAAGAATCTGAACTTTTAAATGTTTTTGATTTAAATAAAGCGTGTAGTTTACATGTATGTTAAAAGCTAATTAATTAATACTAGGTATAACCAAATAATATTAAAGACCATTGATGCTTTCTCGCTCCTATACTCAAGATGTACGAGTAGCACACCTGTTGCTTGTAATAAATGTATACTGATAACAACTACGCTTAGTTGTAGATAGATATAAAGCTCTAGAGAGTCGGAGTCAGCTACTGGAGCACTTCACCAGTAAAAATGTAATCAATGATCAAACAGGTATTTCAATTAAAAATAAACATTAGCGTTTCTTTTAGTAAATAGGCAATGATATGCGTTAAAAGAGTTCATTAATGTGAGACCTTGATAAAAAAATCAAACTCGTATACCATTAAGGAGAACTAGTTCGATATTTAAATAATAGCGGCTGATAGCGCCTCATGCCAGTTCTAAAAAAAATTATCAAGAAAATTATTGCTACAATCTCTATTGTAGATCTTGCAGAGGCTAGCCCTGATCTCACTTGTAAAGACTGTAATATGATTTTATCATGAAGGTCGAGATTTAACGTAAGGCATTTTTGATGTGATCATCAAGAACATTAGAAATGTCCTTTTAATTCTGATACTTATAGTGAACTGCCTCGTAGTGTACTACTGCTAGCCCTGAGGTCGCGGATTTGATTCTCTCAAATGAATTTCAATATACCTACCTACACTTTTTTACATTACTACTCGTAGGTTCAACTTTAGCTGCCATAATTTACGCTTTATTAATTCTCCATAAAAGCCAACAACCTATTAATAAAAGCTTTTCAATTCTCTAAAAAATAATTTCTAGAAAACATTAATTTGGAGTCGATTACCTGAGATAAATTACCTTTGCCCTGTAACAAGTTCGTCAACGGTCGTTAAACCTCAGTATAAGGAGTATTTATTTTTTCTATTTATTCATTTGATTGATGGAGAAATTCGTTGACCTTTCCGCCCTGTGTTGGTACATCGGGGTGTAAACAACCCGGTTAAATATTTCTCCACCCACTGTTATTCCTTTGTTGTTGCCAAGTAATAAACGGAAAACTCTTGGACATTATGCCTCTGAATATAGAATTTGGCGTGCATGATGAAGATAATGATTATTGTGAAAGAAGCATGTAACCATGGGAAGTGTGTAAGGACTGGGATATTTGGCGCTCGGCACTTTTAAGGTGTCCTTAGTAATATAATTCACCATGTCAACTAAATTTTCGATCTTTTTTATTGATAAGTTTCCTCTTCCGGTAGTGTTCATATGAGTTGGGATCTAGATGGCATGTCTTAAACAGGCATTACCACATCACCTAAGTCCCAGTAAATTTTGTATCGCCTTAGCGGTGTAAAAAATTGTTTACTTCTACAAAAAATAAATATAGGTCTAAGAATTCATAAAAATAGGTTAACCCGTTTCGGAAGAGTTTTGTTACAAACGCTGACCAGAATTTTATATATCAAATTATTCGAAGATTAGCTGCAATAATCAACGTCGACTACCGTTGCCCGTGTTGCTATTTACGGCACAACGACGAATCCCGTTGCAATTTTCCTCATATAAAAGTGTTTGTTTGATCGGTTTTCCAATCTAATATCTAGGAACAATTTCATTTAGAAGATGGGTCACAGGAGGATCGTAGTGTAATTCTTTTAAAGACACTATTAACACAGCAATAAAGATTGATAAACGTTATAGATATTGAATTAAAGGATTAGCAAAAGCTTTAGGGCTTTAACATGATTGTAAGCTTATTTGCTTATCATTAAAGTAGAACGCAGACATAAATTTGCATGCAATTAATATTATATCTTTAAAAGATGATACATTTTCTTTGAAATTTTATTAAAAACATACTCTGAAAGCATTTTATTTTGTTCGCCTGAGTTTGAGGACTTGTTTTGGCCATCATAGTCAAAATACAATATTTCATTACAATTTTGATTCGATCATTATGGCATTTCACAAAAACCACAATTGTGAGAATCACTGTGGTTTTCATTACCGCGAATCCATTTTTTTCATCGTTTAGGTACTGCTACAAAATAATGTTGACTGCCAAAATTGGCTCTATAAGAGGCAATCTTCCTCTTCCACATTACTTTCATTTATCATCTTGACATAATTCACGCCCCCGCACCGTGGACTCACTGTAAAATACAGAATCTTAGTCATTTGTATTCGGAACACGTTTTTTTACACGAGCTTTTATGAATGCTCTGTGGGCGAGTTGTGATTTTGGAAGAACTAGTTTGCAAAATGGTGAGGTCACCTGTCGCCGGTAATGGCAACTAGCTTGGTATTTAGGATATTGTTAGGCATTGCCCGTTGTAAGGAGCGTTCTAGATTTAAATGTACAGATTTAATCTTAGCATTAGAATACGAGAATTACCTACTTACTGGTAAAGCCATGGAAGAGCTGGTTGGTTCGGTGGTTTGAAACGACCGCATAATCCAAGGGTCGCAGTTCCGATGCCCGCACCGTGACAAAATATTTGTAGATGTAGATATTTTTTTTGGGCTTGGGTGGTGGTTGTGTGTGTATATATACTTATACATGTGAAAAAAAACCTAGTGCGGCGCTGAGAGTGTACACAAATAAAAAAGACTGGTAACTGGACGATCAGGAAAAAGTACACACGGAAAAAAATACATAAATTATTCTGCATATTATGAATTTCTGATTAATTCAATCTCACAGTTGACACAAAGTTTTAGCGAATGCAAGAAATAGTGTGAATGGAGCGTTGGTACACTTTAGAATGTAAATTTCTAAACCAACGAGCACGCCTGGTCATACAAAATTCTGTATTTCAACGCTGATATGCGAGTACGAGTATTGGATATGTAGGAAATGAATACGAAAGTTAAATAAAACAGATGTCCCCATTCGTAATTCAGATCTTCACATGTCCGGCAAAAATATGCGAATGCAATGTGTTGTTTTTTTTAATGTTACGGAGTAGGCAATCGTTCAAGCAGTTTACATCACATGGGTGTTAAGCGATGACTGAAGCCTATAAACATCTACACAAAAACTAGGGATAATAATGTAGATGTGCTGTCCCTGAGATCCATGTAGTTATTAATAGGTAACTGTGATAGTACGGGACCATAGATCACCATCTAACTGGAACTCAATTGTGCTGAACACTACCATTTGCCGGCAGATAGATTAGGTAATGCGGCACCAGCTGACTCCTTCGAGCTCCGTCACTGGAACTCAACCACCAGTGAATTGGTGATTTCTACCTACCTAGTGATTGCTAGAACTGAGTATGATTATTATGGTCTGTTGTGTTTGATCTGCAGTGGCTGAGCTCTAGGGCGTATGGACCACCAAATGATCTAATCTATCTGCTACTAAAATGGTAGTGATATAGTGATCGGCATTAAAATGAACCTCGTCGATTATATATATTTCTTATTATATATTTAAGAGCTTTGCTCCTGTGGGTGGAATAACCGCCAGCGTTCTTTATCCCGTGCTAACTACTTGACGTCCTGGTACGACGCAACTATTACATTTTCCTTACTTGATCTATAGTACTTTTTCTTGGTTCTTAAGAAAAGCAGAGGGACTGCTTTTCTTTCCTTCAATTTTCCCTTCCATGATTGTCATTATGTAATTGTCGTGTCGCATAAGGTGGCCCAACGTTTTGCCTCGTCTGATTTCTATCATCTTGGACATTCGTCTCTCCCCTCTCACCAAAGCAAGAACCTCTTTGGAACCTCTTTATTGGTTTTCATATGGAGGAGGTTAATTCGCTATCAAAGTAACAGCCACTGATAATATATGATTTGAAACTTTCTCAGGCAAAAGATTTTCAGTCTTAGATATCGAGTAAAAGGCTATGTATAGCTACTTAACGGTACTAATAAACGACACTGCTCATAATGTTCGGTGAAATCAATCTTACATATCATCGTTCGTGACAGGAGGTTTAGAAAGCTGCGATCCAAGTCCAATCCGTAAGTCTAGATGACGTAGGCAATGGAACCAGAGTTAATTACAATCGTGACACACGCCGCAAAGAACTGATAGCCACGTGTCCCTGGCCGAACATTCGAGCCGATAACGTAGTATTCTAATCACTTATTCCTCACGAACTGAATGCAATACGTTACATTGTTAATAGTAGATGCGAATGCAATCGCATGTATTGAACAAAAATCAATGTAATACTAGAAACGAGAAAAAGTGTAGCAAATGCTGCGAATCAGTAATTGGGAACTAAATTCGTTTTCTTTACCATAGTCGTCAGTGGTAATATCGTTGCATTGGTGAGTTATTTTATTTATATACACACACTTTTCTTGAACCCCGGAATGACTTGATTTTCACCAAGTAGGTATATATATACAATATATATATATTTATGTCATCCTTTAAGATACTGGGTAGGTAGAAACACAGGCGTCACATGCGCTGAGATTCTTAATTCACCTACACACATATGAAGAGAAGGACGGCCATTCGTCACAATCTTAACCTTTCATTCGAGCATTCGACACCTAATCTATTTGGTCAAGTATGACCATTCTTGGTCTCCTCTGACTCTCTGCGCAATCCTTTGCTTTCTTATTCCTAGTAAACGAAAATTCTTGATATTGAAATGATCTTGACTAGACTTTTTGGGCATTGCACATTCTAAACTAAACGAGTTTTACAATTTGAAGCTTATTTCAAAAACATTAGCTCTTCCCTGGGAATAATAGGACAGTTAGATTGTCTCAAAACATGTTTAATTAAAAGTTACTTTAAAGTTGAGCGACTGGTGCGTCAGTTGTAATTTTAAGCTTAAATTAGCTCTTTCAGATTAATAACAACCAAACAAATTTCTTAATTAGTACATTAAATGAGATCTAAGGTTACGAAAATATAAATCAAGGCTAGTTTTATTAAATACAGTCATAAACCTTTGTCCTGTAATACCTGTAACATGTAAACCTCGCTTTAACACTATAATTAAGCAGTAATGTGCAACGCAATCACTTGCTTATTGTGTTAGTCTAGAACTAGACAATAGCGATGTTATTTGCCGTCTATTTGTCCACTTGACGTGTGTAATTACTTGGGTTCCATCTACCATACAGTGGCTGACAGACGTAACTAATGCGGCATTTATTGGTAGCGAATGATTACTCACATAGCACAAAAGCTAGATGTCATGTGCTACACATGCAATGCTAGTATTGCAGCTAAATTAATATTCGAACCAATACAAACTTTTCTATTTTTTATGTAATGAAGGTGGGCAAACAAGCATGCAGTTCACATGGATGTTAAATGATAAATGCAGTCTTTATACACCCATACTAAAACCGGACCGGAACACTATAGTGCTGAACGCTACCATTTGGCGGCAAAGTGTAATTAGATACTGGTCCACATAGAACTGAGTAAAAACTACTAACCTACGGGCGTCTCCCGTAGTTTAGTAGTTTTAGGCGTGTTCACGGCATTTCAGATGAGCTATTAGTTCTAATTTGAGATCCACATCATGAACTCGCTGAGGACTTATTCCTTCATCAGAACTCTACTGTCGCTTATCTACGTATAGGTTAAGAGCATATTATTGTGTAGGTTAAACAATTAACTTATTTTAATATGTTTCCTGTGGGAACAAAACATTATGACATGGGTACATTTTGTTTCAGATCTAATTGTGATTTGCGTGCCTATGTTAGAAGCCCGTAAATGTGTTTTTGCGACTGATTTAAAATACTTTTCATGTTCCGTAACTAAAAAGCCATACTATAAATTAAACATTAACACTGAAATAAAAATATGTTTATGATAATGGCGAAGGGGAAAAATCTATTACGATCAACTCTCCGCCTTAACACATACAGAAACAGTCGAATATAGCTTTTGTAACAACCGAAGAAGATGTCCATGTGTACAAGCGAATTTTTCTTTGACCATCCAACCCAGATTGATCTCAATAATAATTCCACATTCTTCACCATTCCGCCACAATAGTAACAATAAAACCCAACAAGCAGTGTCAGAAACCATACAACAGAATCTGGGCGCGGTAAATAGGTTAAATGGGCTTAAGCTTTTATTGGATTAACTACCCGCATGTATATGTTCACATTGTACATTTTACAATCACAATCAATTATAATACGACGTTACTTTAAAATAAGGGCGATAATGCTATGCGTTTTAAGACAGCAATGTTATGGCGGATTGTGTTCGACAAGCAATTGTGGTAAAAATGCCAATGGAATAGAGATGGTTTTGGCATATGGTCAGATAATATGATGTAACTATAGATAGGTACTAATTTCCTTGATAGATTTCAAATGGGACACGCGTGAAGGACCACAGGCTTATCCAATATAAATAGTTGTAGCATTGTTTGTTTGATAATATAATCCAGGCACTATACGGGACGCCGTATGGAAGGAACATTTGCGTGATGGCAATTTGATGGGGTTTGATTTGCCTCATCGGCAGCCAAGAAAACTAAAAGGCATGCTGTTTTTTTCAATTCACCCAAAATACCACCCTACGACCATTTGTAACTGCACGAAGTGTGGCCGCTCTATCCGTTCTTCTTTCACGCATCGGCTTGTACAGCCACATGAAATATTGCCAAAACACTGCTGAAATCGTTTGCTAAAGACGTACAAAAGTAAATGTGTTAAGGATTTCATCGAGTGTTGAGTGTTTTAAATGATAAATACGTGATGATCATAAAATGTCTGTAAAAATCAAGCTTTTATACGTTGTCTCGTCACCAACGATTCTTTAAAACCACATCAATCTTTAGAATTTGTCTAAAAGGCCAAATTACAATCAAAGGCTTAAAACAAGTTGGGTTGTTGTTTGATATTATTTCGCATTAACACATGCTTGTGAAATATATTTTATTTTTAAAGAAAAAAAAAATGGAAAGAAAAATTTGACTTCAGGCGAGGCTCGAACTCGCGACCTACTGGGAATCTAGTCCAGCCGCTCTTCCAATTGAGCTACTGAAGCCCTGCCCGATTTGTCAAATCTTTCCTTCACATCTATTGCATTGCTTTATGGTAGCAGTAGCGCCATCTATTACCAACTATCAATTGGAAGAGCGGCTGGACTAGATTCCCAGTAGGTCGCGAGTTCGAGCCTCGCCTGAAGTCAAATTTTTCTTTCCATTTTTCTTTAAAAATAAAATATATTTCACAAGCATGTGTTAATGCGAAATAATATCAAACAATTATTAAGGGTAAAAGCGACTTCTTTACGATATTCAATAAACTGAAAAGTCTATTATATCGGTTGCCTAACTAGCATAGTTGGTAATAGATGGCGCTACTGCTACCATAAAGCAATGCAATAGATGTGAAGGAAAGATTTGACAAATCGGGCAGGGCTTCAGTAGCTCAATTGGAAGAGCGGCTGGACTAGATTCCCAGTAGGTCGCGAGTTCGAGCCTCGCCTGAAGTCAAATTTTTCTTTCCATTTTTTTTTTTCTTTAAAAATAAAATATATTTCACAAGCATGTGTTAATGCGAAATAATATCAAACAATTATTAAGCGTAAAAGCGACTTCTTTACGATATTCAATAAACTGAAAAGTCTATTATATCGGTTGCCTAACTAGCATAGTTGGTAATAGATGGCGCTACTGCTACCATAAAGCAATGCAATAGATGTGAAGGAAAGATTTGACAAATCGGGCAGGGCTTCAGTAGCTCAATTGGAAGAGCGGCTGGACTAGATTCCCAGTAGGTCGCGAGTTCGAGCCTCGCCTGAAGTCAAATTTTTCTTTCCTTTTTTCTTTAAAAATAAAAGTTGGGTTGTATTCTTTATGAATACCCACATCAAACGAACAGCTACATGGCTCCTGCCGTGTAGCCATACATGCCGTTTTACGGTCATTAAGATACAAACATCCAGTGAGAGGCAAGTGTCTTTCATAGCCTATTACGTTGGGTTTTGATAAAGTGATAGTTTTGCATCCTGAAGAAAGTTATATTCCACATTTTGCTACAACAAAGAATACGCGGTTGAAGATTTCGGGTAACAGTTATAGAGATATTATTAAGACGTAAATTTGAACACAACAAACTGCAATCTGTGCATCGAATTTACAAGATAAACAGGTTGAATTTTGAACTGATATTAACTGTTCATGTCGGATAACAGCACACAACGTAGCAATAATTACATATCGTAGATTTTTAATTAGCAATTTGGGCTAAGTAGTCCTCGGGTAATGGGGTCGACATGTGAACATCGCGTGTAAATCTATAACGTTCCATATTAAGCTTATTATTTTTCGTTATGGCGCCGGCGTCGTATCTTTTGTTTTGTGTTCGTGGCCTAAATTGTGCGTTATTTGTTGAGTGAGGATTGCTGTCAAGTCCCCCCCGAGGGTTTCCGCCTTGTCGTGGCGGGGGGGCTCAGTACCCGGTGGTTGTCCCCACACCGGCGAAGCCAAGAGGAACCCAGAGAGGGGGCGGCGTTTGGCGTGGCTTTGCCCGCCACTCGCTGCTGTGGAGAAGAGACGGCTGGGGAGGAGGTGTACGGGTATTTTGTCGGCCCTGCACCCTATCCCCAGCCGCCTAACGGTGGTCCCGCCGTCAGATGGGAACGTGGTGGGAAGGTGGCTGGGGAAGAGGTGTATGGGTATGTCGTTGGCCCTGCACCCTATCCCCAGCCGCCTAGCGGTGGCCGCGGGGGGGGCGGTTGAAGGTCAGTTCATCCCTGTCACTCCCGCTCTCCCGGGGCCGGACTGTGTGCCCTTGGACTCCTCCACCCGGGCGTCTTGGGACGCCTGGCGTTGTGAGTGGTCGTGGCAGGGACCTTTGGGTGTCGGACTAGGGGATGTCCGTCGCCCAAATGGAAATAGGTCCCAAGCTGGGTGGCGTGCACGTGTTCCGCACGCCACTAATGTTGGTTGGAGCCAAAGAGCTCAACCTGCGGAGGGCTCGGAGACGAGCAGCCGCCGGCGGGGTCGCGGATGTGTGCGTAAGCGTTCCCGTGATCCTAAAAAAAAAAAAAAAAAAAGGATTGCTGTCAAGTCTGTACGCAAAATTACACTTTTTATACAGTTCCAAAGAGTAAATGACATTTTGGGAGTAAAAACTATCTACTAGCCTCTGAGTTTGCTTTTAACTTTATCCTTTTATTATTATCGTTTTCCATTAAAACTGAAGCAAAATTATCTTACACAATAACAAAAATGTATAAGAATGTAGTGCCCGTCCCATACGTGCAAACATTACGTAAATGCAAGTTACGGTCCAGAAGCCTTCGAGAATACATTCTTCATTTGGCAATCTTCTATATTAATTAGTACACTATCCACATCGCATACAAATTGAATTATTATGAAAGCATAGTAGTAGGAAATATTGGAAAGAAACTTATTATCTTTTCCGGTCCCCCGCGGCGACCGGTGGACCGTGTTGCTCTATGTTTTCGTAGAACGGGAACGGACCTTAACGAGCAAAATAGAAATGGCTCAACGTACGAACTATCAAATATAATATATGTAATAATGGTGGTATTAAGTCTCATTAAAATTTATATAGTAGTTTTATAACACGATCGGAGAGAATCAAGAAAATTAATTTCTAGTGGATGTAATATCGTTACGTAATTACGGTTGCCAATGCTAGAAGATAAATTGGCAATTAAGAAAATAATTTATGTTGAAGAGGTGATTCTATTTATGGCTTTGACAATTTTAGCATTTCGTTGGATTTTTCGTTTGAAATTTCAATATTGAAACAGATGATAACATATTTCACTTTTAAAAGTCACTAACTAATTTGCAATAGATAAAATAAGACCGCTCCAACTTCAAAGTTGATCGTTCTAGTGGATTCTATAAACGTTGTTGCGTAATAATATCATGTTTATAATATAAGTACCAGTAGTGTCCTGTTGGTCCTTTCCACCGTAGTTTATATAAGTTTGAGCGTAAATTTTAATATTCTTATGTGTGTGAGTGTACCGTGCCGTATTAATTCTCAGTCAAGTGTCTACTCTGCAACTGTTTCACCGCAATGAATGTTTTTGGCCTTGACAGTATGAACGTGAGCAATTAATCTTTGTTTTGTATAGGTAGTTATTAGGTAGGTAGGTAAATGTTCCAGGGTTCAGAACAGGACAATAGAGTGGTTCCGATTTCTCGAGCCACCTAACGGCCTGCCGACCGGGTCATATTGGAGTAATAAGAGATGGACACAGGGATTTCGAAAAGTGCGGGAAGGGTTTTCGAGTCTTGCTTAATTCGTCTGCGTGTTGGTGTGTGTTTCTGTACAAGATGATTTGTGAAACACTTCCAACATTTTTCAGAACAATATAGCAATCACCAAATATAAAATGTCGCGCATTAAAAAAAAAAGTCTTATCTAATATTTATTTAAATTCGAGTTTAAACTGTGAATAAGAGGCACGATTTCTAGCATGGTCTAATAATCGGTACTCTAAATAGGGAGACAGGGCGATCGAGAGGTAGGCTATGATGAATCGCGTCATCGCTGGTGTAAATAGCTGTTTAAGAAAAGCCTCTCTCGGCATGAAAATGAGTTTATTTAGCGCAGCAATATTTAGTTCTAATGAACTCGAATAAACCTTTTGATTAATCTCTCGTAAAGATGAAAATTACCCTCTTTAGAAGCTAAATATCGTCAGCAATTTATATTCTATTATGTCTTTACAAGATAAAACAGGAAATGGAGCGACAGTCCTTAATTATGGCTTGTGCTGGCTAGATTAATCATAATCATTTGAAGCTTTCAACGCAGACCAGTCAATGTTCTGGATAATCGTATTATTCGTCAATTTTCATTTGTGTTTTCATTTTCAGTTGTGGTATTAGGTACACTTAGTGTTTTATATGTGTATAGATATGGGAATATGAAAAGTATACAGTTCATATTATGGATGTTAAGTACCGACGGCATATAAAGCCATCTTTACAAAAACCAGAGGTCAGAATGCAGATGCGTTGCCACCCCTGTGGTCTGAGATGTTTCGCCTCAGTGATACATCACCACCTTACCGGAACACGATAGTGCTGATCACTACCATTTGGCGGTAAAATCACTTCACTTATCTCTGTTTAATAGTTTTCCATTGTTGTGATTCATGTACAATATCAATCTTGTCATTCTGATTACATATATATCTTTTGAAGTCTCTCCTGTCTTTTTACTTCGCTCTCTATGGCTGTATTTGGCTAAGCGATGCATGCTAATAGATCACATTCAATGTCATCACTGCGTTAGGCGTTGAAAAAAATTATTAAAATATATTTTGTTTTCTTAAATTCTCAAATGTAACCAATGTATAACTTGAAATCGTCAGGACACTTTTGAACCCATCAGAAAATCAACGTCGTAGTCTGCTGCAACAAACTCATGATATGGGTGCCGTTTCTCTGGTCTCCCTGTTCCATTGCAAACACAATAGCTTAAACTATACAAATGCACATTCATGTGACTGGGAACCTGTTAACACATCCATCCTTTGCCTCTGTGAATAATGAAATAAAAGGCTGTTAAAATTTACATGTAATTTTTTTCTACTGACTGCTACAGTGTATCGTCGTCGTCGTTGGGTCCCAATAACCACTAGTAAGGGTAGGTTACTAACTTAAACACATTTCACATAAAAGACATTAAAATGAAGTACGTCCTACATAGTTGATTCGACTAACTTTGACCTGGAAATGTCGCACTTTAAATGCTTAACGTGTGAACTTGGAACGTGCGCGGAAGGGAACTTTGTTAAGGTTTTTATGTCTTCATCCGTCAATATTAATTTCCTCGGTGTAATTGCGTTGCTGTTTGGCATTGTTCCTAGACGTGCCCTTTTGTTAGCCTTGAGTTGGGTTTAGAGTCTTTCCTACATGAAACAAAAACCTTTCTTATTGCTGACCATCCTAGTGGCATCAGGGGTTGTTTTTTTTTTTAGAAAAAGTTATTCTTTATACAATCTGCGTTAGAGTATTCTATTTGTATTATGAATGTATTTACAGGTATCATCAGTTGGCTTCTTGTGAACCACATTGTATTCTTTTAAAGAAAATCACTGAAGCACAGTTAATGTTCAGCCCCTAAAGGCGGAGTTGGCTTAGCCAGCTTTTACATTACACGATTTATCGTGCTCTACGGCGAACTACGTAGCGGGCGAATTTCTTCCCTGCAATGGACTGAAGTATGAGTACCGTATAGTAAGAGAGCGACTATTAGGAGAACAGAACCCCAGTACAAATATGAACAGTGTGGAAACTACGTACAAAACGTTGAAACGGCACACTCACACAAACATGCGCATCGACGAGGCCCCTAAGCGGTTCTCGCGGTGCAGTAGTGAGATGCACGCTACTCGAGCTTCGATGCGCATGTTTGTGTATGTGTGCCGTTTAGAACGTTTTGTACGTAGTTTCCATACTGTTCATATTTGTACTGTGACAGAACTGCGGGCGACAAGCACGGAGGCTCTAGCCGTCCAGCACTTGGAGCACCGTGAGGACGGCGATCGTGGCGCGTGGTAGTGGACGTTGTGACATGCGCTGAAAATTAGAGTTAGAGTTCTCAAGTGTTGCTGGCTTTCCCCTCTGTGCACTGAAGTTGGCACTCAGATGGTTTTAGAGGATCCAAGTCCTTAATATACTTATTTTCCACTCCGTCCGTTCTTTCCTTTAGAGACCTGTTTGAATGCTATCTGAGGCACTTGAATCTCGTAAAAATAAAGACTGCTACTTAACACTTAATACCTACCATATTAATACCTACCGTACTTCGCCCATTCGAAATTCGATAATACTGCATGTCGTTAATCATTAAAATTAAAGGCCGAAATCCACGAAGGCTTCCCTTATCAGCATAGTAAGATCATAGTAGCGAAATTAAGATTAAATTAAGTCAGTATAGTTTTCTCACAGCAAAATGTATGGAGAATAAGCAAGAATAAAATCATTACCGTATGTACCTACGTAAGGTTCTTTCTACTCGTTTCATGAGGCACATATAATTTATCAATGAACAGGAAGGATATTTGAGAATCTTGCGTTGCCATTCAATTTTGAGCACAGAACACTTAGTAGCACTCGGATATTAGATTTCAGTTATGTCTTGTTGCGTAATTATATCATCTCATCGACAGACAAATTAATATTGTGAATAGACACAGTCGCAATACCAGATTAATATCAGTTTTTTATATCCGTCACGCAGTTATTGAAGGACTTACAATAATTGAATCGAATGTAATCTTGATTATTTCGTTTGCTCTCCGTTGAGGTACTATGAAGATGTCACAATATTTGAAAGTGTGTTAATTGGGTACCTACTTTATTTCGTCGTTTTAGATTTGCGTAATTAATATGTGACCATTTTTTTATTATATATATATATATATATATTAAAACCGTAAATTCTACAATTTACTCTGCCGTTCAAGGTTCGTTCACATTAAATAAAAATTGTTTAAATTTATTTAGACGATATTTCAAAATAATAAAAATGATTATAGGCACAGATATGCTGCACGTATTACCGGTATGGTTTTTAGAGTTGTATTTTCCTTATTTATATATTTCTGAGTGTGCGTTAGAAATTATTTTCTTTCTGTACACTTTTCCTTCCTGGTAGGTGTGTTAATGTTTGTAGGTATGTGGTATTTCTGGTAATAATTTGCACATAACACCTATTAGTTGTGTTACTTACTTATATATATGTATAGTTTATGTGTTGGTTTATAGGAGGGTCTGCTATGTGGTTTCCTGCCTTCTTTCAAAGTTCCAATTGATTTACTCTTAATTTATGAATGATTTCCATGTACCCACATTAATTTACGTAGGTAAAACTTACCGTATTTCCAAATATTGTTCAAAGCCCTACTAGTATTCCTGCTATATGGTGTTACAATAACATATGGTCCCCTAATACCTAAGAGAAAGGCGTAAAATCTTAATTATTTATTACGTATTTGTTCATTCATTAGGAAGAGTAACGCATCGCTCATCGCATGTTTCTCAACATTGTAAAACGTATTTATTTACCGAATACGAACTTGTGATTTCGAAGTAAAACAAATGTGTTCACCAACAGAATATCTCTGGTGCTGCTATCACTGCTATCATGTTTGTTGTATCGAAGACAGATTTATAAAACTTGTTGTGACAACTTCCATTACAAGCACTTGCAGATATTGCAGTCAGTTTCATACGTCAACAGCTATAGTAAAAGTAAAGTAAAAGCATGTCCATTTCACTAGAGGGCAAAGACCTCTCATAACAGACACTGGGTGCTGACTGCTGAGTCACAGCAGCATTATGCTATCGCTCGATATTATATTAGGATATCCGAGATAATTAGTAATGGACTAAATGGGTCAATTTGTTTACAAATAAGTGATACATATTCCTAAATAAGTTTTGGTTGATCTAAGTAAACGAAAATCTCATCTCGAATATTTGTTCAGTGATTTGTTGAGTACAAAATGGAAATCTAATTTGCAATACTAATGACGGAGTATTGTATTAAATGTAGATATCAAATCCAGTTCTTATGTTAAGACACGAGAGCCTACATAATTTGCAAAAGAAATGCCAATTGATGAAACAATTTAGGTTGAAGAAACTGTGTAATTCGGCCCACCCGATGCTAATTCTCACGCTATTGTCGGCAGATGTGCAGCTTTTTTTAAAGAATTACGGTGAAATTCTCGGCATAGGAAAGCGTTGGCAAAAAAAAGTACAAGGCCGCAAGAAGCGTTCACTTTCGCTTGTACGATTTGTTAAGCACGAGCAACACATAGAGCTCGTGTTTGTATGACACTAGCGTATCATTGTTGGTTACCCAACCGGCTAAAGTTATTCCGCAAAACTTTACTTTTACTTCTACAATGTTTTATTGCGCCGTTTAAGACAAATGGAACATTTTAAAACTATGAACGACAGCGAATGTTACTACCAATTGTTGTATGTTTCATTGAAGTAAGATACATGCAACATAATGTCTAACTACTAACATAAAACTGGAGATCGAAGTGATAAACGCTTGGATTTTACTGGTGGTAGAGCTCCAGTGACGGAGCTCGCGGGCGTAGGCACCACCGCATTACCTAATATACTTGCCGCTAAATGGTAGTGTTCAACACTATCGTGTTCCGGTCAGGTGGTAATGTACGGCCCTGTAATTTCCGGCACAGAGGCATAAGACCTTAGGCCTCAGGAGTGGTAACGCATCTGCATTTTGACCTTGGTCTTTGTGTGGGTGTCTATAGGCTGCAGTCATCACTTAACATCAATGTGAACTGCATGCTTGTTTACCACTTCCAATACATTAAAAAAAAAAAAATTAGGTAATTCTGGAGTGTTTAGTAACGCTCTCAAGTTTCGCCACTGAAGCTCTCCTGAAAATACCTATCTCATGCATAATCATGGCAACCTTATCCATAAACGATAAATCTAACAATTTTCTTGTTATATTTTCCATGTATCCATATAGTTTTATTCGGATGTCTCCATTCTACTTCAAATAACATGGATTCAAAAGAGACAAAACGTTTAGAAATTCTGTTATTCAGTATAGGTCTGTTACAGTTCCAATAAAGCACGACGTGGACATTTAATGGGCCACTTCGTTCTTATTTCACGAGATCAGATGTATTCTCTCTTTGAAGCCTCAGTATTGCGAAATAGGCGGTCCATTATTTACGTATTGTATACATCAAACAAAAGAATTCCTAGCCTCCGAAAAGCCAGTATTTAGTTGGGAGTGTCCAATCATATTTCTTCGTCATTTACCCGCTCAATGGGTAGTTAGTATAATTTATCTTCATTGTGGTAGTGGACTATCTTATTACCTTCTGCTTAAATCTTCACTAGTGGTTACAGAATGTAACGAGATATAAATTGATTAAGTGAATATTGTTTAGTTATTTACTTTATACCTACTGGTGGTAAAGCTTCAATGGCTTTCTCCGAGCTTTACTACGGAACTACGGCATTTACAACTCTTAAAAGTGTTCACCGCTGCTGTGTTCCAAATAGATCATAATATAGGATGCCGTAATTTTTGACATGGAAACAAACGATCTTAGCCCTCAGAAAAGTCAGAAGTTATAATTCATTTGTATCAAGAACTCAGACATTCTGCAGTATGACATAGCACCATTTGAAGCAATATGTGTAGTGTAGGAGGTACTGTTCACCACTCGCAAAAGAATCATCATCGTCGATGAGTAATGTGATTCCATTCCATACATGTTAATGATTTGCTTTCTTATGTCGATAACAATGTTTTCTTAGTCTTTGATCAGAACAACTTTTGTAAACAGACTTCCACGTTAATGACCTACTTACCCTAAACCTTATCTGATTCTGACTAATGGACTAATCTATCATTACCTTTACCTTTGACAAGAATAAATTTACTGTTTGAGTTCTTTTTCTGAGAATTCTGTTTTTCGTCGATTTACAATTCTATTTCAACGTTGGTTTTCTGAGAACAATTCAAGCTTTTAGACGAGATTTCTTGCTTTATCCACCATTTCTTTGTTCTTAATCTTTTTCTTGAGATTTCGTTAACTGAATGCTTTTGGCTTCTTAAAATTAATTGTAGATCTTTCACTGTTCCTTTTATAGATTTAAGAAACAAAAGCCAAATGATTTGCTTATATTTGAATGCTAATAAATGTAACAAAGACAACCATTTCAATAACACTCATCTGCTGTAAGTTGAAATAATATAATTGACTTGATGTGTGGAGTGTAAACAAAGATATTAAATTAAATTGGAATCAATGTAGCGAATGTTACGGTTAAGTGGTGCGCCAATTTGTTCAATGTTCTTCTGTAGTTTATAATTATGGACTTCGACCAGTTGATTGAAACAAAACATTATTCATTGACAACGCACGTCTATGTTGTTTTAAAACAATTTGTTGAATGTCATTTGTTTAAAATCAAGTTCTGAATTTGTGGTAATTGTTATGATTGCACGATGATCCATTCTGTTGTATATATGTCTAGTTGTTTCTTGTATAATTTGCAAAGGATTTGACAAACATTTTCTTATTCTATTAGATGCATCATTGTTCAGAATTCAAAATTGGACCAAATTTACCTTTTTTATTTGAATATAATTAAATTATTAGAACTTTTCAAACAATCTGTTAGCTTTTAATCGACCCAAAATATTTTCATTTATTCAGATTTATGTTATTTTTTATGTCTATCAGCTTAACACGTAAAATGTATGCCTGTTGGTTACATTGTTATTGTTAACGAATTATCATATAACCTGTGAGCATGCGATCATATTTGATCTGAAAACGAGTTTTGAATTGAAACCCATTACAATTCTTTAAACTTTTATAAAGTTTTCTATAATCACTTTTTCTCCCCAAAGCTAGCTAGTTGTACTAGCGCTACTTGAGTAGTTTCTTTATTAAAATACGCACTAAAATAATTGCATAGAAGAACATAATCATACAATGTTGTTGTTCTTTGTACCATCTCTTTTGATAATTATGTATTGCATCTCTATTCAATTGATTGCTTGGATCGTAAAGTTACGTAATCCACGCGTCAGTCTATTGTGTTTTAAGAAAAATGATTTTCAATGAAATAAAACTGCTCTAATCGCGTAATGAAATGAGTTACTTTGGCATCGTTACATAAAATAATCACATAGTTTATCCATAATTTTATGTTTTGGTTGATTGTTTATGATCATGAGATGGTAGGCGGTTTATTACGAAGTCTTCCTGATATTTTACATAGGTTATTATTTAATAAACTTACTCCAGTTAGTAATTAAAATCAGCTTCATCTGGTGAATATTATGTATGCAAATATGCAATACTTACTCTGATTTTTTTATTGCTAGTACTAGTATGAATTCGACACCATCCATCATCTGCACATGTGTTTAGCAGGGCCCAACATCTGCCCCATTCCTTTTAATGGTCCCGAAATAAACGACGTTAATACATTCAACACTCGCATACGGAATGTTCATTGAGATTGAGAGTGCTATAGGTTCTGCTCTCTTGATTGAATGCTTATGTGACCGCATTTGAACTTCTCGGATTTTCGAAACTGATAGCACTTAGCGCTGTTAAAATTACTCTCGGGCAGTCTCGGGTCATCAACCGCTTTCTCCCTAGCGTCTTGGCTTTCGTATATCTTATGTCATTCGCTGCTCTAGTGGCGGTTGTAAACATAATCGTAGACGAACAGCACACAAACATGAAGCGCGGCGCGTGCTAGATCGAAACAATAAACATGTGTTTCAGGTTATAACTGTATCTAGCACACTGTTAATATTCCGATCGCGATACCTAGTTATGCGGCCGCTTAAGGAACTGATTGTAATTTCGTACGGCGAATATTAATTTGCTGTTGTCCTTTTAAGATCATCCCAAGGTATGCAGTTCAAGTCCATATTTGATTTGTGCGGTGACAAAAATTCGTGACGACTAATCTACGCACGATTTAAGCAAGCCTTCTTCGCATTTGCGTCTGTTTGCACAAGTGGTACGTTATAAAAATATGAATTGTGTACATGGATATGGATAATGTTTCCACATCTAGATGTTACACGGAGGTGGTGACCGTCAAGTCGGTCGGGGAAATCTTTGAGCCGCAAAGATCATTGTTTACAATTTCGTCAGTAAAGCTGTTTCTGTTTAGTCGCGTTTTGGCTGCGTAATCGAGGTGATCCTTGTGCGAGCGGTATGCGGCGCGGCGTGTTTGTTGCGTAAATCAGTTTACTGTAAGCCCGCCGTGGTGTAGGACGTGCGATAGCCGCGTTCGTTCGTTCGTATAGTTCTTACATACATCTATGCTAGTTAGTGATCGTGCGTAACAATCATGTTTCTGCGAGGATTCTAAACGTGTGCGCTCGGTATTTAGTGCAGTGATCGGATGTTCGTTTAACCATCCAAATGGTTAGGAAAATCATTGTTGTCGGAATACGTCACTATGAAGATCCATTTTATAAGTACGTTGTGTATATCAAAATTTAAGATTTTAAGAGTGATTTAAAATTCGTGTTTCCTCACAGTGTGTTCTTTGTCCTTAGACATGTGACGGGTGGGAGCGGGCCGCCAGCGGGATGCGGCCACCAGCGGAACAGGTCCCTGGACTCGGTGCTTCAGCGGATACCGGAGGACATGACGCCGACTTCACCGGAGGGCGCTCCACTTCGTCTACCCATCGAAGTGCCCGCGCCCCGGCTCGCCCTCCCGCCTGAAGTGCCGGCCGGCTCCGACGACTCCGGAATCCATACGCCACCAGACGCAAACGACGAAGACAGACCCCAACCGCCCGCAGCCGCCCGGTCGCGCGAAAGCCTAGACTCCGGCAACCCAGAAGACACAGACAAACCACCCGATCCTCCCGACGCTGCCGCATCCGATACATCAGAAACGAAAACGGAAGTAGCCGTCGCCGAGACATCCGAAAACAAAGACTTTCTCCTAAGACTTTTCGAGAGCACATTCTTCGATATGAGTATGGCGATTTCATATCTGTTCAACTCGAAAGACGCGGGTGTGCAAACTTACATAGCCAATAAAATGTTCTCGTTCCCCTTCGAGGACGTGGACGTCTATCTGCCGCAGTTGGCGACGATGTTCATTGAGATAGATGATGTGGCGGAGGTTCTCAGGCCGTACTTGGTGTACAGGTGTAAACAGAGTGCGGAGTTCTCTTTGCGGCTGGCGTGGTTATTGACGGCCTTCGGGGGTGATACTAAGCGGTCTAGGGCGTCTAAGCTGAGGGATTCGATACTGGCAGAGGAGATCAGGCCGGCGGCGAGGCGGGGTCACCACAGATCGCAATCGGATGCATCTGCGTTAAGGCTGGTGACGCCTTCGGGGAGGTATCTCGGGGATCTGGCGTCTGGAAGAGCATTTGACAATGGATGTTTGTGTGGAGAGCAGTGTTCCTGTGACGCACCCCGGCTAGCGGCTCAAACGCATGTGAGTGTTTCTCTATTTTACATGATTACAGTAGTTAGTAAGTAGCCAATAAAATGAATGTCTTGTCTAATAGACACGTCTGGCATTCGACGATTGATTTTTTTGGCAAATGCACAGCATTGCAGTGCCGGATTAGCCATATAGCAGGAGGCCAAATGCTACGAGCACCGCGTCCCGGGGGGGCCCGCGACGGTGCCCAAAAAAAACACAAATACCTATGTAAAATAGGTATGTAATATACCTTAGCTATTCTCAAAGTGAGCGTTGGCCACACTATAATTATATAGGTATATTATTATGTTCCAAGTTGGCAATACCACAATACTTACAGGGGGAATTCCCTAATATTGTTTTCGGTTCCTTTTCGTAAATGCTCTGTTTTATTTACGTCCTAAATTTCAGTACGCAATGTAACTAGGGCCCCATAGTCACATTTGCTACGGGCCCTGCACTGGCTTTATCCGGTACTGCAGCAGTGTAGTCGGTATTGTTGTTGTTGATAGTCAGCCATGTTCATCCTAAGATGCTTCCTTTAACGTCCTCCATACCTACCTATACTCCATTGATACTTTATAATTTGATTTTACGAGTGAGATAATGTAATCATATTTTTATTGCTGTCCCTAATCAGTGTTTTCCAATTTGAGGTTAAAATGTTTCGGTATTTCCAGTTTAAAGAAAGATAAATAGGTCGAGCTCTTTGTATTCATTAAATGTGGGCATAGATTCTACGTTGTAATCGAAATGTTCTTCAAATTAATAAATTTGTTTTGATAGCAGACGTACCTGTTACACGTTGTGGTTTGTTTATTCCGCATTTTCAAAGAAACTGTTGCCGAATGTTTTTGTACTAACGTACTCCAAGAATTTCTTGTAAGCTCCAATTTCAAATGTAATATTGGGGTGTGGGGAAACAAATAACATGTCGTGGGTATTCCTTTCTAATGTATTGAAACTTGAAAATATAAGCGAAATACCTACGACGTTTATGCTTTTAAAAATATCTCTATTTATATCGCGGCGTTATCGTTCACTTTTTATCTGAAAGCATATTATTATGTACCTATACGTCAATATGGTTTGATCCAAATGTACAGTTGTACAGTCGGGAAGCCTCCGCTTATCCAAAATCAATTCAATATAACTTTTATTACCATCAGATAAGATGGCCGTGTGATCAAGCGGCCTGTACCCAATCATCAATAAAATTGGTTGTAGATGCGATTCCTATATTTTTTAGATAAAATATTGTGTTTTGTTTGGGTTTTGGATAAAGATAATTATGTCATCTCATCTTACCATGGTAGGTTGGTATAGTTGGTGTTACACCTATACTGGTGTACATGTACTCGTAAGTAGGTGGGTACATAGTTTTAGTTTATCTTCAAGGTGTTTTTTATAAGTTGAGTTGTGCGTGATTAAATATCATCTTTACAAAGTCAGATCTCAGAGTTTCTATTTACATTTTAGTTTACATTTATTTTCGATAGGTGTCCGATTGCCTATTCCTTTGTCCCAGGCACATTACGAAAGTCCGATGGTGGAACTGGGAAGCATTCCAAAAATTGAATGATTCCAATAGTTCTCACCTGTCGAACCTGGAATCCAACCTAGGACTTCAGCATAGCAGTAATGGTCTGCTGCCACGAGATAACTTATAAAATATTGTTTTTAAATAGATTATAATAAATATTTTTACCTATACCTACTCAGCACTTCAATTACCTACCGCCAACAAATCACGGTGGTCGTTTAACTCTTCTGTTTAAATAAATAAAAGGTATATTATAAAATTTATCAGTAATATTTTGTCGTGTCGCCGTTAAGTACCTACAAATTCAATGTACCTAACGGCGGAGGTACGGTGTTCATGTACCTAACGTAAACAATGATTTGAAATAAATATATGTTACACACATATCATACCTATCATGGGAAATATTTGAAAGCGTACTTTTCGATAAAATTATAGTTAATAATGAAAACACTTAATGCTAATCTTGAATAAAATTAGATAAATCAACCACTTTATTGTATGGTGAGTGACTTGAGTGTATTGGTGAATTATTAATGAGTTTTGAAATCGGTGTTTTGTAAAAAGATTGTATTATTAAATTTTTAATAACTTACACCGTAGGTACACGTCTATCCACAATTTGTTGAGTACATATTTTCTCTCGACATACCTATCTCCTAATACCTATGTACACAGATATAGAAAACAAAATTAAAACCTAAGGCTATTTTTGAGGGTTTCTCTCGATTTCTCCATGATGCCAACATCAAATTCCGACCTGGTAGCAATGGGATCAACGAAAGTGTACCTTTTCAAACGACACAATAATTTTTAAAATGGGTCCGCAAATGATTGAGTGATTGGTGAAAATACTTAAATAAACATACATAGAGTTGCATGTTCTATGTATGTTTATGAATGTTTCTTCTTTTTTAAAGTCGATTAAAACTCCATTCATGTTTATTTATGACTTGGAATTCGGCGAATTGGTTTCATGGTAACTAGTGGCCGTATAGGTATTTTTCTATCACTAAATATCAAGAAATATTGCACATCGAGCCTATGATAGTGACAATCGGCTAGATTCGACCTCGTATAGCATTATTTCCGCTGCACTCTGCCTATTGGTCAAAACTTGATCAAAATGGTGGACGAACGTCGCATAGGTAAGGCGCAAAAGAGATAACGCTCTACAGACCCGAAATAAGCCGAGTCTCCTTCCTAAAATCGATGTGCAATTCTTCTTCTTGGATACTGTATGTATGACATGTAGAAGTTACTCGTATTTATTTTATATTATAATTATATATCGTTTGATAACATGCTCAATGAGCTGATAAGACACGTTCTGGTTACAAATCAAATCATTACTTGTAAAAATTGTTGAACCTGAACATATAAACATGATTATAAATGTTGGTTAAATGGTATCTTTCATTTTAAATTATATTATACTAAACTAAAGGTGCCGAGACGTGGTCTCTCACTATGGGTCTCGTACGAAAGCTCCAAGTCACTCAGCGGTCAATGGAAAGGGCTATGCTCGGCGTTTCCCTACTGGATCGAATCAGAAATGAGGAGATCCGTAGGCGAACGAAAGTCGCTGACATAGCCAAGCAGATTTCCAAGCTGAAGTGGCAATGGGCAGGGCACATAGCTCGGAGAACCGATAGCCGCTGGGGCAGAAAGGTTCTCGAGTGAAGACCACGTATTGGCAAACGCAGCGTAGGACGTCCACCTGCAAGATGGACCGACGACCTGATCAAGGCTGCAGGTACCCGCTGGATGCACGTCGCTTCCGATCGGTCGGCATGGAGGTCCTTGGGGGAGGCCTATGTTCAGCAGTGGACGTCTTATGGCTGATTTGATGATGATGATGATGAAACTAAAGGTCTTAAGGTCCTTTTTACGTATTGTATAGGTACAGGTCTGTAGAATACATTTTATTGACGTTCACTTATTGTACACGCATATTATAAATCGTTTCAATGTTTGAGGGCAAACGAGTAATTAATGATATAAATAATATTTAATTTGAAACGACTTAAATTGGACTAGCTTGTGTACTAAAATAGGTCGATCAAGGATAAAAATATATGCCTACATGATTTATTTTCGTATTAAATAAACAGAGTAAGTATCTAAATTGGGGTGTTGACTATGTGTCTAAGCGGTACTTTTAATTTTATCATAATAATAACTATGAAAGTTAAATACAAATGCAACACGGACATATCCGTTCAATAGAATTTATTTAAATATGTATGACGAAAAATAGTGAACAGAAAAGCTCACTCTAAAATGGAAGTAATTTCAATTTTAGTCTATTTGTACATTTTGCAACCACTTTTTAGTATTTCCACACTCACAAGAACCTAGTGCTGATGAAGATTATTTATAGGACATCCATTAACCTTAGCCACCTACTTTGTCTTGGTCCACACATGCCCGGAGCTATCGCGTGCGTTTACACGTGATGGTGGAGACCTCGGTTTCAAGTTGTCGAGACGCTTGTCGAGTTTCAAATAAACTGACACTGACCTCACGTTTCTGAAACAGCGCAGCGGTCAAATCACATGTATTTTATTTTTCAAATGATTTGATTTTTTTGAATATTTTTCGCAATAACACAGGCGAGTGACTTCCTTTCTGTTCCTTCAGAATTTTCTTTCCATTTTTCTTTAGCTTTTAAGTTGCAGTTGGAGAGGTATACATGTACCTTTATGTACAAAATCGTCAGTTGTTATTTTGTTCTCACATTATCCATTGTGTTCAATAATCATGTTCATTGACTTTAATTTGAATTATAATAAAGATGATCATGATATGGAACTACAGATCATTAAAATGATATAATCAACATTGTAATGTATTTATTTATTTTTATTTATTCTTGGAAGTTTTAACATTGCGTGAATATAATTAATAATTACGGCAATTAATATTCAGGCTGTAATTAATGTAAACTTTATGTTGTTAAGTGTCTTTTGTCTTAGCGTGGTCGTTGAGAATAAAATTATAAATTGTAGACGTGGTATATATTATATACATAATAGTTCACAAGTGTGAATTGTAATAATACGTATGTAATATTTTTATATTTCGCAATTACACATGATATGAGTGAATTTGGAATTTAAAGAAAAAATAGACTTCGGGCAGAGATTGCAAGAATAATAAATGAACACGAAAATAAAGTACCTACGTTATATACTTAATATAGTACCTAAATATCGCTTATAATGGCAACCCATTTTACGTCCCACTGCTGGGCTTGAGTCTCTCCCTTTTGGGGGGAGGCCTGGAGCTTACTCCACCGCGCTGCTCCAATGCGGATTGGTGAAGGTGGGTGGGTTAGTGGCCAACCCGCTGTCGGATGTTTTCAAACCGCCCATAAGGCCTCCGACAAGGTTTAACGACTGCTATCCATCGATAGCAACCGGGACCGACGGCTTAACGTGCCCTCCGAAGCACGGAAACGTGCATTTAATTTGCCACTAGCGGTCCCCCATCACACTACCCGACCGTGCCTGAGCAATGCTTAACCGAGTAGATCGCTTACGATCTACACCTATCGATCTACAAATATCGCTTGAATTATGGGAATTATTTGTACATATAAGTACAAATAATTCCTTAGTTAGGTACGTTAGGTACCTAATCGTAAAAATAATAAGTTCATCAAATAGTACCCATTGAATAAAACTCCCGTCGTAGGTACGTTAATCATCTTCGCCGTGTAGGTACAACGTAACACATAATGACATGTATTCATTAAACAAGTTAACTTTCCCCCAGAGAACATTGATGGCATCTACGTACCTATTCGTTGAGACTCCAGCTAACAAATGACATGACGTGGCTAGCCGATTGCATCGTAGAGATGTAATGAGCGAAGAAAGTAGAATAATCGACTACATTTAACTTCTATTTAAACAAACTGCCACTGAGATGTAGAGACTGAAAGCCGAATGGAATTTAAATTATTTAGGTACCTATTGAACTTGTATTGCCATAGTAGGTATTAATAAATGTCCATATTGTATTTTAAAACAACTAGTGGTGGTAGAGCTCCAGTGACGGAGCTGGCGGGCGTAGCCACCACCGCATTACTCATAAAATTTCTGTACCGGACCTTACAACTCAAATCGTTTCTTAAAGGGTACCTAAACTCCAAAACTAAAGCATGACTCTTAAGAAATCTCCATGCTGCTTCTTCAAGCTGCTTTACGTAGGAACTTTACAATTATACTGGGATGCAAATAGCTACTCAATGTTCAAATATCGGAAGTAGAAACGCAATGACTAAAGCAATACACATTCAAGACATTTCCGCTGCATCTAGATACTATAATCCTACGTAAGACGCCCATAGCCAGCTGTACAAGAGCTCTTAAGTTTCAATCGGATTAAGTGCATCACGAGTTAAAAGCTCGCCTGGTTCAAGGCACATATCGGGATGGAGATTAGTGACTATCTTCATATTTGGTGACGTAATCGATGCCTGACTAGGGTTTCCATCTATCCGGTTTTAGCCATTTTAGGCTTTTTTAGTCGTGTCCGGCCAAATATTTAGGGGTAAGATTCACAAACCGCACTACGACTGCTTTGAGCAAAGTCGTAGTGCGGTCTGTGAATCTCACTATAAGCAGAAAATATGTAATAATACTACGTATAGAATGGACACTTCGACGTCCCGCCCGATTTCCCCGCATCACGTCCTCCCCTCTTATGAGCGACGGTTGGTATATTGTACGTGCTACGCACACAGGTGCACGTGTAAATACACGTCACTGATTGATGTCTGTGTAATAGAGTTTTTATTCCACGTTACATGGCGTACAACAAGGGCGAAATTACACAGTATTCCTACCTACGTATTGAAAAGAACCTCCATGTAAAATTTGAAACTCCTAGCGCTTGTATTTCCTGAGATTTCGTGATGAGTGAGTGACCTTTCGCTTTTATTTTATATACCTATACAATAAAATGTCTCATTTCCTCTTTTACAAACGGTTAGTTGTGTAACTTACAACTGCGTGTATGCCATACAGCAAGTACATGATTTATACTTATCGAAGTTATGAACCCTAGCTGGGAAAACACGTGCGGTATTGATTGCGGACTGTAATTGATATTCTAATGCCAATATCCTGCTGATATTATAATATAATTAGCATATTTCCTTGGATTAAGTGAATTTTTCGCATGATATCGGATTATGAGTATTTTATGCTCAGTCTCTTTGTATTCCATTGAGCAATTAATAAGGAATGGGGAAATAAGATTCCACGTCATTAATTTAAAGTTAATGAACAAATAAATACTGGGCTGCCATACGACCCCACCGCCCACTAGTGGAAGAATTTTCTTATGGTGGAAGAGTATTCTTCCAATAGTGCAGTCAGTCAACCACGTATGGCGGTCAAACCATTCCAATGGCAGGTAGCAACGTCCTGTGATAAAACTACCGCCACTGCGATCGCCAATCCGCATGCCAAGCGTGAGTATTATGGAATATCTCCTTATGGGGACGCTTTGGTCCAGCCATAGAGCAACACGGGCCACCGGCCGCGGACCGGAGGGGAGTAGCCATATGCAGGCTTTCCCCTCTGTCAAGCGAATGCGAGTACAAGACCAAATGGTACTATGCTGGAAAAAATCCAGCAATTTCCTTCAATTTCATTCAAATTGAATTTATTCAATTCATTATGTCATCATGTCAATCATAGGTACTGCCCAGGAGACAGACAATATTATTACGAATAGTCCTCAGGGTCTAGAATTATATCCATTCCAAACTTATTCATACCGGTTATGCCGTTTTGACGTGAAAGCGGGACATACACGCAGACCAACAAATACATGTCAATTTCCCATTTATAATATGAGTAGGGATAGGGATGGTGGCAATCATGCATGCAGCTTACATGCATGGTATGCTAAGTAAATACTGCAGCCTATAGACATACACAGACGCCGGAGGTCAAATGCATTGCCACCACTGAAAGCTAAGTTGTGAGTATTTTTTTTTATGTGATGGAAGTGGCAATCAAGCCTGCAGTTCACATTGATGTTAGGTGATGACTGCAGCCTATAAACACCCACACAAAGACCAAGGTCAAAATGTAGATGCGTTACCACTCCTGAGGCCTAAGGTATTGTGCCTCTGTGCCGGAAATTACAGGGCCGTACATTACCACCTGACCGGAACACGATAGTGCTGAACACTACCATTTAGCGGCATGTATACTATGTAATGCGGTGGTGCATACGCCCGCGAGCTCCGTCACTGTAGCTCTACCACCAGTAATATAAATTAAAATGGATTATAAATTAAGTTGTGAGAATTACCTCGGCAATAAAATTACGGGGCCATACTAAAACGTCTTACCGGATCACGATAATGCTGAACACTTCCATTTGGTAGGAGATAGATTGGATAATGCGATGGAATCTACGCAATCGAAATACGACTCTGGAACTCTACCACTAGCACACCGCGAAATTCCATACAAACGCTTAATTTGGTCTCTATTACACAGACATCAATAAGTGACGTTAATACACGTCACACACGTGCACCTGTGTGCGTAGCACGTACAAAATACCAACCGTCGCCCATAAGAGGGGAGGTGGTTGGGTGATGCGGGGAAATCGGGCGGGACGTCGAAGTGTTCATTCTATACGTAGTATAATTAAATATTCTCTGCCACTAGTAAACTGTAGCTTAGGAATCACAAATAGTCGTAATTTGCAGAACAAAATATTATTATGTAGATATGACATTTAGATTGGCATATTAAAGTATCGGTCGTGCGTGTTAAACCCCCGTTGAAATACCAATCGTGTTATTGATTGGTGTTTGCGATGGTCATTGTGGTGGTATGGTGGTATGTCGCCCACTGCTATATGGGTCAGTCATTGCTTTTCATGTCAACACTTGTCTGGCTTTCAAATATGAAATATAATCCATAAGTTCATGTACGAAATAAATGACGAACGGTCAGTTTATACTCGCCAATTTATTTTGAAATAAATTATGTACTAGAATCCATTTTAATTTATATTTTGTCTAGCGGCCTGCACCGGCATCGCACGGGTGCTATTTAGGTACTAATAAAATATTGCAAGTTGTAACTGTAAATTGAGATGTAAGCTATCTTATCTTGCTGGATCAGAAACATGAGCAAGTTTTTAACGATTTCTTTTATTTTCCAATGTAATGAAAGTGGCTAACAAGCATGCAGCTCACATTGATGTTAAGTGATGACTGCTGGCTATAGACTTCCTATATAAAAACCAGAGGTCAAAATGCGGATGCGTTGCCACCCTTGAGACCTATGGTGTCATGTCTCTGTGTTAGTTATTACGAGGCCATACATTACCATCTAACCGGAACACGATAGTGCCGAACACTACCATTTAGCGGCAGATAGGTTAGGTAATACGGTGGTGCCTACGCTCTCGAGCTCCTCCACCTGGAACTCTACCACCATTAACGATTGCTACTTGTGTTACTGTCTATTATTATGATATATATATTACTCATAAAATTCTATTACTTGTATAAATATCATCGTTGCAGTGTATCGTCAGCTTCAACATTCACAAAGAATGCGCGTTTTTGATCACTTCATGACTGAATGGAAGAATATATGTAAGGTAAAAATAAAGGTTGAAATAATTTGTGTAAGATCTCCTACTAGATAAGGATATTTTTTTCCCTAAAGGAAAAAAAAAACACTGGACAAAATCGAGAAAAAAATCTTAGTTAAGTAGAAACAAATATCCGAAGAAGCAAATACGAACATAGGAAATACTCCTTATTGTTTGATAAACAAACTTTGTTTACCAAAAATTAATCAAAATATCGAACAATGTCAGTATGAAATACGAAACATCAGCAGGTGCGACAATTTCAAGCTGTTTCCTCACTTTTACTTTTTTTAAATCATCAACAGTGTACTTTTTTAAGTCACAACAGAAAGGTTCAAGAATAACAATTAAAAATTTACTGCGTGGTTTTATTCAACTTAAAACTTCCGTGTTATAGGTACTATATGACCTTTATAAGTTTTTTCACACCCTATTGTTAGTTAGAGATTAGTGCAGCAAACGATTAATTTGGCTTTATAATTCATAAGCTGCTTCATTAAAATATTTTTACAGGGTGTTGTGACCGTCTTATATTAACTTACCTTCCTACTTTAGGAATAGCCAGTTTGTTAGCGTTGAGGATAAAAGTTAATTTATTATTCTTTTGCCTCATCATTATAATCAGCACAAACCTGAAACATAAATCGCACGTAAAGGTGGCACGTAAAAAAACAAATTTGCTGATAACACTGGGTAAATATTCGAATACTAAGCCTGGGTTGCACCACGGTCTTTGTAAAAGTTAAATTTATTGTACAATAACTTCATTTTTCCTTAAAGAATTAAGTTAGAGAAGGATGTGAAATGTTACAATAACTTTAACTTTAACAAAGATCGTGGTATAACCCAGGCTGAGGTTTTACGATTCAACTAAGGGTACTACTAAGGTTCCTTCTCTTACTTTAACATTGTTACAATTAGGCTGGGTTGCACCGAGATATTAGTTAAAGTTATTGTAATATTTCACATCCTTCTCTAACTTTAACAGAACTCTTTATGTACCTAAGAGAAGGATGTGAAATGTTACTGTAGTATAGTACCTACATGATGATGATATATATTACATAGCAACGTTGTTGACTGTCACTTGTAAATAAATACTGAACTGGAAAATATGTTATTATTTTATAACACATTTTAAATGCCTTATACAACAGTTACAATAACTTTAACTTTAACAAATATCTTGGTACAACCGTACCTAACACTACCCGATGTGTCCGGATTCAAACACATTTTGTAATATCGATTTCCGGCGTATGACTAATCGGAAACTTCCGCTTAGCGTCCAATCGTTCACAGTTAACTGTAATTTTATAATGTTTTGTTTAAACTTTGTATTAGTCACTTATACCTAAAGCTCTTGTGTTGTATTTCTCGTATGATTTATTAAAGACTAGCTGCTGCCCGCGGCTCCGCCCGCGTGTAGGTCGTTTTTCGCGTAACCTATGGAGGAAACTCATCAAATCATTCCATAGCATCCCACATGAACATTTTTTCGGGATAAAAACTCCTATGTGTTAATCCAAGTTACCAGCATGTGTGTGCCAAATTTCATGAAAATCGGTTCAGCAGTTTTTGCGTGAAGGAGTAACAAAAAAAACAAACATACAAACTTTCGCATTTGTAATATTAATACCATGAACGTCGACTAGTTACTTTTTGTGTGATATTTAAATTATTATCTATTATTTTAACATTATGTACATAATAGAATGGACACGTGTAGGTATGCCATGCCTAATGTTTTTGCTGTGAACCTAACTACTAATAGGCATTATCCTTGTACTTTGATAACCCACCCTTAGTTGAAAAATCCAGGTCACGAATTTTCACGGAAGATTTACCACTAAGTGGTCTGCGATACGTTGCGACCTAATTTCGTTTTAGTATAATTTAAAGCATAAACTATACAAGCTTTTGTCCGTGACTTTCTCCGCGGTTATTGTGTCTAATAAATAATATATGTTTATAATAAAAATAATAAATCAGTTACGGTTTCTGCCCACTACATCTTATCATGCTATGACTGTGCTAGGAGTGTGTCAGGCAAATAATATTCTGTGTATTGAAAAGTATGAGACCATGCCCTAGCTAGACCACTAGAACGTTCCGTAATCGACCGACAACGTCGCATGCCATGCACGGAGCGTCAAGAACTGTCGCCGTTGCTTGTTATTTCCGACATAGACGCATAACGGCCTGCTGAATGGCAACTGGCAACGCATCTGTAATATAATATAATATAATCTTTATTTGGAATCAATAACAGAAAGGCGATACATTAACAAGGGAAACGATGATACCTGCAGTAGTATAAACTGTGTCGCAGATAGCAACGCCCACCTCCAAACATATTTCCAAAATCATAAGTAACATATTTACTTTTTTTTTTAAATGCCTATAAATCACAAAAAAGAAAAGATTGTAAGCAGATTAGCTGACTAAATAAGTAGCAAATGTAACACATATTAAATGTTTCGTGTGTGTGTGTGTGTGTGTGTGTGTGTGTGTGTGTGTGTGTGTGTGTGTGTGTGTGTGTGTGTGTGTGTGTGTGTGTGTGTGTGTGTGTGTGTGTGTGTGTGTGTTTTGTGGTATGAAACTATAGCTTGGATTAATTTGAATTTGCGGTATAGTTATTTTGTTTTGTGATTGGTTGATTGTATGGTAATGACATTATTTAGGTGCTTTTAGTAAATTTTCTGTCTCATCATATGACAACGACTGTAAGCATTTGTTTGTTATATTTTTCATTTTTGATGATGTGAGGGGATAGACATTTAATTGTTTGTTTATTTTATTATATAAAAAGTTGCCAATAACGTAAAAATGACGACCAGCGGTGCTGGTGCGATGTTTAACATTAAGACAGACTTTATCGTGTCTTCGTTTAGTTGATTGGAATTTTGGATTAAAGCTGATACTGGCATGTTTTTTGAGAACTGTGTGTAGAATGAAGAGTTGTCGCACAGTTAAGACTTGACAATCAGAAAATAACTGTTCAGTGGGGTAACGTCGAGATTTATTTAATATTACCTTGAGAATAGCTCGCTGGGCCACTTCCAGTTTATGCATATAATTCCGTACAGATCCACCCCAGGATACTATGCAGTAGGACATAATAGATTGAACAAGAGCGTAATATACCATTTTCAGGCAGTCAAAATCTAGGCATGATTTTAAGTTTTTGAATACAAAGATTAACTTTCTCACTCGCGATACTAAATTTTCTATATGTAATTTCCAGGATAGTGATTTATCTATGTAAACACCAAGATATTTTATAGATGTAGTTTTTTCAATGTATGTACAGTGACAACTATCCGGAGCCACATTACTAAAACAAACATGTGCTTGAACAGAGAATGTATCTTTAGGCTCAGAAAATGGTTTAAGGCAAAGGGTATCATTTTGGACTTGGCAAGGTTGAGAGACAAGAGATTTCTAGAAAGACAGTACATCACAGAAGGCATGCTCCGATGGTTCGGGCATATAGAAAGAATGTCGAATGAGCGAATGACTAAACAGATATACAATGCGAATGTGGATGGTTGCAGAGGCCCAGGAAGACCAAGGCTGACCTACCATGACCAAATAGGTCGAGTTCTGTCTGATGGTGGTGTCAAAAGTCTTAGGAATCGGCGTGCATGTATGAAGAGAATGATGAAGGTAGACGAGGCACGAGAGGTTTGTCAGAACCGGGATGTCTGGCGCTCTACACTCTCTGCCTACCCCGTTAGGGACCTGGTGTGAAGATACATACATACATACAGTACATCACACGCGTGAGGGCATTCTCCGCAGACGCTTTTGTGTCCAACCAAGATTTCCCGTGTACGAGAAGAACAGTGTCATCGGCGTAAGAGATGATTTTGCAGTTTGGAATTTGTAGCAAGCATAGCTCATTTATGTAAATAAGGAAGAGTGTAGGTCCAAGCACACTGCCTTGTGGCACGCCATAGTTAACGGGAGCAAGCTGACTTTTGATGCCGTCTATCTTCACATATCTGTATTGAAATCTCTGGTTTCAAGTACCTATGTAGATGCTTATAGGTTATAGTATAGGTAACTTACCATCAATGTAAATAGTATTCTTATTTGCCACTTCAAGACATAAAAAAACACTTATTATGGATTTGAATTTTACATTTTAATGAAGCACCACAGATTATAGTTTACTATAATTGGTAGGTATGTTATGTTCTTTAACATGAGTAGGACATTATTACTATCTTCTGTTTTGACCTCGTGTTTTTTTTTATCTCAGTATGCATGAATGAGCAATGGTTATCGATTACACGGACTATGTTATGACATTGTTTGTATAATTGATACAATTACGTAAACATAATATGAATCATTCTATACAGACTAAACTATACCGACACCGATTTCTAGAATTAAAATGTTTTAAGGAAATCAAAATCGGATTAATTAGCAAAGGCTTTTTCTCAGAAGAAGCACCATACCTTTAAGGTTCGGTTGCACCAAATTGTTTGTTAAAGTTATGTTTTTTTTTGGCAAATTTAACAATACAGTAATATTGACTATAACAGCGGAGTGCGTTGGCCGTCGGTCAATTTCCATTCGTTATGAACCCTTTGAGGTAGGGTCCTTCCTTTATGAATAAGCCTTCTCTAAGAGTAATGCTGTAATCTCATGCTGTCTCTGTCGTTGGCTGGCTAGAATATCAAGTTCTAGGTACATAACATACTGCGATGTTGACGAGTAAAAAGGGTATTTATTACACGACACGGTATTCAGGGTCCGGCAGCCCTGAATACCGTGTCCGGCAGAAAGCTGCCGGAGCGCCGGTGGGCGTGGCCTCGCGCCGGGTTGCCGCTATCCGGTCGACAGCGCCCTAACTCAATCACAGTACAAATACACGGGCCGCTCCGGTCGCCCTAATTAGGGTCCTAACTTCCTAAATGTTATTACACTACCCTGACCCTTGGTATCGTACCCTGAATACCGTGCCGTGTAATAAGTCCTTAACACTTTCTTGACAGTGCGTAGCGATACCCATCATTGGCAATCATCGCATTATAATATGTGCAATCCATTGTCCACTGATTGCCAAACAATGTGTGGCTCAAAATCTTGCGACGTCTTGTGTTCACACACACGTAGGTATAGATAATGCTGAGCAATTACAACAATAACTTACTGGAAGTCTCGTGGATTCCACAGGTGGTAGAGTTCCAGTGTTGGAGCTCGAGGGCGTAGGCACCACCGCTTTCCCTAATCTAACTGCCGTCAAATGGTAATGCTCAGCGTTTTACTGGTGGTAGAGCTCCAGTGGCGAAGCTCGCGGGCGTAGGCACCACCGCATTACATAAAATACTTGCCGCTAAATGGTAGTGTTCAGCACTATCGTGTTCCAGTCAGGTGGTAATGTACGGCCCTGTAATTTCCGGCACAGAGGCATAACAACTTAGGCCTCAGGAATGGTAATGCATCTGCATTTTGATCTCGGTCTTTGTGTGGGTGTCTATAGGCTGCAGTCATCACTTAACATCAATGTGAACTGCATGCTTGTTTGCCACTTCCATAACATATAGCCTTGTGTATCTTGCTCTTAACTTTGGTAGATATTTCGTCAAATCAGCTAGATTACCTACTCTGCGCTCACTTCATCGTCGCGCCTTGAAAATGATGCTCATTTGTTCTATCAAATATAGTTTGTATTTATTAAAGTAGGTAGGTATAGGCCCGCGACATCATTTAACTTCGGTGTTTTTTGATAAAGAATAATCATGACTCATCTATCTATGTATCCAACAAGTAATAATGTACATCTAAGTCAGGAAGAGACGTCGACTTATTTCGGATCTTTTGTGCGTTATCTCTTTTGCACCTTACCTATTTGACGTTTGTCGACCATTTTGATCAAGTTTTGACCAATACCGGACTACGGATGCTTACGTAGGCAGTGTGCAGCAGAGTTAACGCTCTATGAAGCCGAAACTAGCCGATTATCTCTTTCATAGGCTCGATGTGCATTATTTCTTGATGAGCACTGTACGTTCTGGATCTTGTACGTGATAAGACTTTTCTCAAGATGTCCTGCCTTTGCGAGCAATGTCTACCGTTAGTTAATCGTTTCATATTGAACAATGAAAAGGAAAGAACACAAAATGAGTAAATACTAATTACTTACTTTCATAATTTAGATAATTTTGCAGCAAATAATTAATAATAACACTTATTAAAAAGTTTTACATTCATGTTAAAGTTGAACATTTAGAAACTGTTATATTTCTGTTAGGTACCTACCTGGTTTTCTAGAAAGCAGGCGGTCGAGAAAATCTTGTTAAACAACACCAATGAAGTAAGTACATTTTAGGATTTTAAATGTTCTTGTATTCAGGATTACATTGATACCTACCTATCTACTACCTATCGCTACCGCATCAACAACCGTGTTATTGACTAATGACAAACTTTTGCAAAATGTTATGTTTACCTGCTATGCCTATGGTTAGCTGCTTTGATAACTACAAATGTAAACCATTCGCTTTTTTCTTCCGCTAGAACGTGCCTAATAGGTATCTACTTACACGCACTTCCGTGATTAACTGAAGATTCGGTGCTGACATCTAATATGTAATGGCTTTTATTATTAGCTTTGATCCGTGAGCCGTGTATAGGTACTACACTATACCAGAATTGAATATTATTGTTTTATTTTAAAGAAAAATGGAAAGAAAAATTTGACTTCAGGCGAGACTCGAACTCGCGGCCTACTGGGAATCTAGTCCAGCCGCTCTTCCAATTGAGCTAGTTCGGTAATAGATGGCGCTGCTGCTACCATAAAGCAATGCAATAGATGCGAAGGAAAGATTTGACAAATCGGGCAGGACTTCAGTAGCTCAATTGGAAGAGCGGCTGGACTAGATTCCCAGTAGGCCGCGAGTTCGAGTCTCGCCTGAAGTCAAATTTTTCTTTCCATTTTTCTTTAAAATAAAATATATTTCACAAGCATGTGCTAATGCGAAATAATATAAAACGAATATATATAAACGAAAATAATATTATTGTTTTAGCACATTTTTCCTCCTACGATGATCTTGACGCAACGGTTTCAGAAGGAAAATATTTATATATCTACAACTCAACTCTATTATTAAATACAATGTGAATAAGTTATTGTACTGCACACGTTTGTTAACACGAAATAATGTTCATGAAAGTTAAACGTGGAAACGTCATCATTGATAAAACGTTTGGAGGAAGTGGAACATGATTTGACGTCATACAGACTTAATTAGGATACTAATTATATTTGTAATTTAAAGAATAAAATTTCAATACAAATAAGTAAATATGTACTTTATCTATATTGCACTGAAATCCATAGACCGTGGCCATTACGTATTGTTGGCGTCATGGCAATTAAAAATATTATTTTATCGTTTATGGACAAAAAGTGACAAAAACCCATATCCACTTTAATGCACTGATGATTGACACGAACAAAAAGTTAATCGTGTTTTTGGAGGTTACATAACATTGGAGACTAATGGCCGAATTCTTAAACGTCACTTAATTTTAAACAGCCTTCAAATATAAGCTATCTCTGTCTTTTGGAAACCTGTGGGATACTAGGATAGTGCGATAGTTATTAGGTAAACGTCGCGCGTCTGTCTGTTGGGGAAAACCAAATTATCACGTCTCAATTGATCGTTTCACCCTACCAGAAGTTTCAATGGATCCGCAGAGGTGAATACCATAATTCTGTTGTGACATGCAATAAACTATTTGATTATTGCATATTGAATGCATGCATTCAAGCATTACATCCAAACATCCACGAATTGCGTGTTCGTTATGTAACAGGTGGGGAGCCTGTTAACATATTCGGGCACATCACCAAACTACACCAAAAAAACACCGGGGTACTGGGAAACTTTCAGAAAATGGGAATAGCCCAATAATAATAGAGAGAACCGAGGCTCTGTAATTTCTGGCACAGAGGCATAACACCTTAGGCCTCAGGAGTGGTAACGCATTTGCATTTTGACCTTGGTCTTTGTGTGGGTGTCTATAGGCTGCAGTCATCACTTGTGCTGAACACTACCATTTAGCGGCAAGTACCTATATTAGGTAATGCGGTGGTGCCTACGCCCGCGAGCTCCGCCACTGGAGCTCTACCACCAGTACGATGCATGCTTGTTTGCCACTTCCATTACATAAAAAAAAGATAAAGTATTTAACACTCCCAGTTATCTTTGATGGCTCTCAACGGATTGATTAAATCTTACTCGAAATAAAAAAAAACGTTTTCTTTTTTTTTCATCGAATTCAGGAGTAGTGACTTGCTACCACTGGACTACTGAGGCAGGCACCTAATTACCCACATTACATAGGTATGTCTTTCTTTTCAGTTTCTGTCAGCCCTCACGACAATCGGCAGGCGGTTGGCCGGTGTGGCGAACAAGGAGATGAGAAATGCCCGCCTGCGCGCCGAACTGGCGACCCTCGACTTGAACCTGCCGGCTCGAGTTTGGTTACCACTGCACCAGCGACCGCATTATGTGCTGAGGATACCACTCGGCGCCGCTGCTGTTCTTAATAGTAAAGATAAGGTGAGTTGGTGAATAAAATCTTAGTTGGTATCGGATATTCTGTGATACCGCTCGAAACCGAAGAGTGGAAAAGATATTTTTTATATTCGATCGTTGGGGTCGTTTGGTCGAACGTACCCTATGTGTTAGTACATTCTTTGTCCTAGTCACACACGTCACACTTGACTTAAGAGTACAAAAGAGCAAAGAATACCGCGACATTTTAATACACGGCGCTTATTGGTCTGTTTTGAGGAGTCGTAGCCTCATTGTCCTCACCTCAGACCAATCACTTTACACTTTTTGTTTTTGTCACACACGTGACACACTACGTAAGAGTACAAGAGCAAAGAGTAACGCGTATTAATATTTGAACTAATTTGAAGCAGTACAAATTATATTTTTGTCGCGTCCTTACAATGTCAGGTTTTGTCCGGGACAAATGTAAGGTCTCTTGTAAGTCCTACTCAACACTATCCACGACTTGCCAGTTACATTTTTTGGCCCATGTAACAGGTGGCGAACCTATTTCCATCTCCGGGCACATTACCAAACTCAGAGGTACTGGGAAACTTCCAGAAAGTGGAAAAATCAATAGAACCAGAGATAAACCGATTTTAAACCGTTATCTCTGATAGTCCCCCAATAATTATTGGTGAGAATGAGTTGGATATCACATTATTGTGTGTTTATTTAAATTTAGTGAGCTGGGTCGCGTGAGATGATTTTGCCAAAGGACGTTAACAGATATTTATACCGCAAACATCATGATTCACTTTGAGTCATATTTCGAGGAGCACGTTTGATGTCACGCGTCTGAATCTTTGATGTTTCATGATAAATACAAGTATAAGTGTTCTTAAATAAAATAATGACTTTGGGAAGGAGTTGAACCGACCTCTAGATAGCTAACTCAGCCACTTTATCACTAAGATTATCGAAGCCCCACATTCAAACGTTGTTTCTTTTCTCTTTTTTATTACCACCGTCTCTATGACCGGTGAACGAGATAGATAACTGATTAATAGACTGCTTTTTTAGTACATTCATTGGTAATAGAACTCGTCTTACCTAATCTACTTGACGCTAAATTGCAGTAATCAGTGCTACCTAGAGGTCTCGGTCATCTGGTAATGAATATAAATGTTTTTATATTATTTCGCATTAACACACTCGAACTCGCGACCGAGTCTCGCCTGAAGTCATATTTTTCTTTCCATTTTTCTTTCCATTTTTCTTTAAAAATAAAATATATTTCACAAGCATGTGTTAATGCGAAATAATATAAAAACAATTATTAAGGGTAAAAGCGACTTCTTTACGATATTCAATAAACTGAAAAGTCTATTATATCGGTTGCCTAACTAGCATAGTTGGTAATAGATGGCGCTGCTGCTACCATAAAGCAATGCAATAGATGTGAAGGAAAGATTTGACAAATCGGGCAGGGCTTCAGTAGCTCAATTGGAAGAGCGGCTGGACTAGATTCCCAGTAGGTCGCGAGTTCGAGTCTCGCCTGAAGTCATATTTTTCTTTCCATTTTTCTTTAAAAAAAATAAAATGAATATAAAGTCAAATTTTTATTTCCGTTTTTTGTTTAATTTCTATTTCATTTATTTTATTGTCATTCTCTACTTTTAATCAGTGTTGCACCTACTTCGTTGATTTCTACACAACCCATTGGTTAACTGGTAGAAAACGCCTAGTGGCGTTAAGTCCGCCATATGTATATTTAATGTGCATAAAAGTATATATAAATACACGGCCTCGTAATTACTAGCACTAAGTTAACAGATCATGGCTCCAGGAGTAGTAGAGTAATGCATCTGCATTCAGACCTTTGGTTTTTTGTGTGAGATCTTTAAGTTAGTCTTTAAGTCACGTACCACCTATGTGTGCCATGCAGACAAATACACTTATACATAAATTATTCCTACTTTTTGAGGAAACATATTTTAACAAGTTTCGTTTCATAATTAATGTACCTACTTAGGTAAATATGATACAAAAAAATGTATTAATTTGTTCAAAGAGTGTTCCATTATTTTTGTTATAAATATTGCTTTTACGTTTTCTTTTCTGAAAAAAAAAAGTTAAAATGTTTATAAATGCAATAAGTAAATCCGGTCATTTTCAAAATTAGTCATATCATTATCATGGCATCTTGCACATTAATAATTAAAATAAAAAATAAAAATAAAATACGCTTACACTCACAGCCCCACAGTAGGTTAAATCTGTGTCGTGGGTGCCGTTGTACACATACAACACATACACAAACACCCAGACCCGAAACAAATATCTGTGGGCCATACAAATATTTGTTCCGGTGCGGGGATCGAACCCGCGACCCTTCGAATCAAACGGTGGTTTCGCACCGCTGGACTAACCGGGTCATCAAATAGTAATTATATAGTTAGATATGTTAATTAATGCGATTACAGTATAAAGAGGATACTTACATTGTTAAAAATGTTCATCAATCTCAAATAGCATCGAGTATGTTGAAAATAATCAAACTCGTCGGTAGATATAGATTTTATCACTCTCTTATACAACTCAGCCGGTATTAGGTCTATATTTAAGCACAAATACCATTGGTTACAGGCACCCTACATAATGTACGTCGAAGTCCTAGAGACTGAGGGCCACGAACCGCTTCCGCCGCGTCTCTTACCACCTGCACCCCCCGCACCCCATTCCCCACCTATACGCCACACGAAGAGCGAAGAGAACTTAGTGCCGGAGTGGCCGGCGTTGTCTCTATACTCTGCCTTGGATGATACAGACGCGGGGGACTGTTGGAGCCACGATGACGAGGAACTCAGTACGATTTACCCTGCGAGAGCGCCGGCGCCTGATAGCGTGTCGCAGGTTGGTAATCAATATAATATGGTTAATTGGTTAAGTTTTGTTACGTCTCCTCCCTGCCCCTTATATGCTGAATGAAAAGCGAAAAGAACCTCTTGCCGGAGTGTCTAAAGTTGTATTTAAGATTTATCTGAAAAAAAATACCGCCGCGGGGGACTGTTGATGCCACAATGACGAGGAACTGAGCGCGCATTACCATGCGATAGCGCCGGCGCCTGATAGCGTGTTATACTTAGCTTAGTTATTGATAAATATAATTATGGGACTTAAATAATTCTGTCTTTTTTAGTTTTTGTTTGTTGTTTATTGTACAAGAAGATATTATGAAAGTTGGCAATTCTGTTTCATACTATTGAATAAATAAAGTTGATCAATCAAATCTTCTACTTATTCTTATTCAGAATAGATTTTCTTCGATGTTTTGGTAAGACTGATGGGAATTGTTGGATTGGAAGAGGTACAACGCCAATTTAGGGCGACCACACAAAACTGTGATTTATTCGTGCGAGTTCGCAGATATTTGCGATGCGATGCGCACGTGCGCAGTTATTATTATTTTTTTTTTTATTGTAATGGGCGTGGCAAACAAGCATGCAGTTCACATTGATGTTAAGTGATGACTGCAGCCTATAGACAGCCACACAAAGACCGAGGTCAAAATGCAGATGCGTTACCACTCCTGAGGCCTAAGGTGTTATGCCTCTGTGCCGGAAATTACAGGGCCGTACATTACCACCTGACCGGAACACGATAGTGGTGCTGAACACTACCATTTAGCGGCAAGTATATTAGGTAATGCGGTGGTGCCTACGCCCGCGAGCTCCGTCACTGAAGCTCTACCACCAGTAGATACAGTTATGCATGGGAGCCCTTAAATTACCATAGCAACGGCGATAGTAGGTACTATTTTTGTAAAATGACCAACCTGGTGGTGCGTGTGTCATTTTAAACTTATTCCTGGACTTATTAAGTCAATTTTATTGAAGTAAAAACATCAAGAGCATCGTTGAGATTTACAAGTCGATGAAATGAAAAAGCGACAAGATACATAAATTCATTAGATTTAACCTGGAAGAAAGTGAGATAGGATGCATTATACAGTGTCGCTTATGGAATTTTTTGAAGGCTTCACTCGTACAAGGTGCTTTCTCTCTGTTGCAGGTGTCAGCGATATCGATAGCGTCGGCGCAGTCGACGTCGTCGTGCGGGTCCCGGGAGTCGTGCGCGGTGGGCGCGGGCGAGGTGCGGCGCCGCCTCGTCGACGCCACCGCCGCGCCCCCCCCCAACGTCTTCAAGAACGACCCCGCTGACCCATCGGCCCTCACACTCAAGGTAACTTACTCGGTCTTCTACGGTCTTGATGCATCATATATTGCTGTATTTTTGGAACGAAGTTCCTTATCGCGCGGTACGCTGGCTAAGGGGGCTAGGCGAGCGTCACGAAAAATCCTCACGACGCTTTTGCTATAGTGCGTAGTGTTCAGAGGGGGGACAGGCCGAGTATAGGATTCGACTTATTCGTCCCCCCCCACCTCCTCACCCTCTCGACAGTGACAAACCTCGCGACGCGCGCGTCTGCTGTTTATGCGTACATTGTTTTGTCGTGTTCGTGTGTATGTAGTTTTAGTTAAAAAAATAAACAATGGAAAACAAATGCGAAAGTGATTCATTAGAAGTTGAAGAGGAACTTCGATTCAATCGGGTCCCACATGTGATACCTCAAAAAGTTTTTTTGTATGTCAAGGATCACAAACGAGCTGACGGGCCACCTGAAGGAAATTGGTCACCGTCGCCTATGAACATTTAATGTATTATATTTCCCTTCTCATTGCACTACAAATTTTTTATTCACTGCCCAAAGGTTGACTGGGAGAGAATGCCTTTTAGCATTAAGTCCGCCGCATGTACGTTATTGTGCAAGGAAAATTTTTTACTGGTGGTAGAGCTCCAGTGACGGAGCTCGCGGGCGTAGGCACCACCACATTACCTGATTTACTTGCCGCTAAATGGTAGTGTTCAGCACTATCGTGTTCCGGTCAGGTGGTAATGTACGGCCCTGTAATTTCCGGCACAGAGGCATAACCCCTTAGGCCTCAGGAGTGGTAACGCATTTGCATTTTGACCTTGGTCTTTGTGTGGGTGTCTATAGGCTGCAGTCATCACTTAACATAAATGTGAACTGCATGCTTGTTTGCCACTTCAATTACATAAAAAAAAAATAATAATAATAAAATAATTTTAAATAATAATAATAAAATAATTTTGCAACATCAAGGGAGTGCCAACGCGCTGTCAGCGTTGAAGATCTTGATGTAATTTTTAAAGAACCACATACACAGAACTTCTCAGGGGAAAGTTCATTCCATATTTACACGTTTTAGGCAGAAACGAACACGAAAACCAAATCGTTCAACATTGTCAAACTTCCAGTCTGTGTGGCTGGCACCTCTCTCTTCGGCGGATAGTACAGGTTCACAGGTTTTCCTCCATCATGTGTGATACCATCTTACGCGCTGCCGTTCAACATGCCGTACATTACCACCGGACCGGAACACGATGCTGAACCCTACCATTTAGCGGCAAGTAGATTAGGTAATGCCGTGGGGCCTAAGCCCTCGAGCTCCATTACTAGAGCTCAACCAGTAAAAAGTAGTACAAACTTTAATATTTTACTTAAATTCCTCCAATTATTTCCAGGAATCATGGGAAAACAAGCTGGCGCGTATGCGTTCATCTTCCCCCTACTGCTCGCTATCGGGCTGGAGGCTTCTCGGCTGCATAGTCAAAGTGGGCGACGACTTGCGACAAGAAATGTTGGCCGCGCAACTTCTGAGGAGGCTACAGGCGGTGTGGGATCAGGAGAGGGTGCCTCTACGGTTGCATCCCTACGAGATACTGTGTCTCGATAAGGAATCAGGACTTATAGAGCCGGTGAGTTGTGGCTTGATAGACCTCTTCTTTCTGTGGTGGAAATATACTTACACCCATATTCTAAGATGTTACTTGAAACATTGCTTGACTCACACTAAGCTTAATTTACGTTATGAGGACGCCTCGAAACCCATATATCAATATGTTCCATAATTCCAATGTCCTGAAATATTTTTCTCTATATGTTGGACGTCTTCGTAGTTGTGAAGATGAGAGAGATGCTCACGATATAGCTGCAAAGAAGATTTTAAGTGGAGTGGAACTCTTACGAGCTTACGACTATACCCTTAAGAGATACTGTGTTTCGACTAGTCGTTAAACCTTATCGGAGGCCTTATAGGCGGTTTGAAAACATCCGACAACGGGTTGGCCACTAACCCTTATCTCCACCAACCTGCATTGGAGCAGCGTGGTGGAGTAAGCTCCAGGCCTCCTCCCAAAAAGGGGAAAGTCTCGTGCCCAGCAGTGGAACGTATAATGGGTTGCCATTATAATTATTATCACTCATTTATTTAAATATTTTTTTACATATTATTATTATTGAAAGTATGGTCACCTGCATAGCATCGCAGTATTGTGTGGGCACCCATAGACATAAGTTTTATCCCTTTCAACCGGCATTTCAACGTAAAAGTGATTTTGCTAAAACCTGCTGCTTGAAGAGTATGATCGGCTCTGAGATAAAAATAATTAACTTAAATATTCAGCGTGCTATTGCACGTGAATCACTTTTATGAGTCTTTTTTTTCGCGTATTTGGATTTAAATATTTTTTTGTCGATGTCTCTTCTTCGACGGATTGAAGCCATAATTTATGATCCACGGATAATGCGCATCCGTTTTCCTAACAAAACAAGAACAAAAACACCATTATAATTAATTATTGTCACATATGATAAAGATTACCGTGCGCAGGTAAATTATGATTGTGAGTTATCTAAAGACCTGAATAAATAATGTTTAGCATATTATCATCTCTAGCTAAATCTACAAGTAGTAAAATGGGGATTTACATTGTGTAGTTCATCGTCTTTCCAACTTATCGTGAATATCAGTAATCTTTATTGTTATCGTTAATTTACAATAATAAAAGTAGAAATTTCTAGATAGTAATTTGGTACTCGTACCTATTCTATTTGTAGCAAATTGTGGAGAAATGTTTCTTTTATGATATTTGGTATCAAGGTCTTCAAACCTTGGTCTTTGGGTGGGTGTCTTGGTCTATAGGGTGCAGTCATCACTTAACATCAATGTGAACTGCATCCTTGTTTGCCACTTCCTCCATAACATAAAAAAAGTACTTGTAGTGGAGGCCTACTTTAAAGTTTAGGTTACATGCTATTAACTCACCAAATAGTTTCGAATTGAAAATTAGCATCAGGCTCAGGAACTTTAACCGATGAATGCTTCATATTTAATTGAGAAATTTTTTATGTGATGTTTATTAATTTTTCGGTGTTTGTTTTTGTATCTGTTTGTTTTAAAAGGCGCCAATCTGACGTAAACGTCGGTTGTTTTACATCGAATATAGTCTTGTTTTTGTGTAAAATTGATGAACATATCTTTACGTAGAAAGACTAACGTCTTTTTAGAGCGTTCGTATTTTTTTGTCATACAAAAAGTTTTAATTAATCTGCTTGAAGCCAATATATATATATATATATATATATTTTTTTTTTGTTAAATCAGTTTTCTTGTTGAAATTAATCTTATGTCATACGATATGCGTACATTTCACAAGTTTCATCATACATATATATTTGTAAGAAATACTTTTATTCAAATCTAGTGTTCACGGATCTATGTGTAGTATGTGTACAAGGATTCAAATTACATCAAAAAATAAAAATCTAGAAAAACAGAATGACTTGCCGGTCAAGATTTGTCTACTTACTAGCCTTTTACTGGTGGTAGAGCTCCAGTGACGGAGCTCGCGGGCGTTGGCACCACCGCATACCTAATATACTTGCCGCTATGGTAGTGGTCAGCACTATCGTGTTCCGGTCAGGTGGTAATGTACGGCCCTGTAATTTCCGACACAGAGGCATAACACCTAATGCCTCAGGAGTGGCAGCGCATCTGCATTTTGACCTCTGGTCATCGTGTGGGTGTCTATAGGCTGCAGTCATCACTTAACATCAATGTGAACTGCATGCTCGTTTGCCACTTTTATTACATAAAAAAAAGCCTAAGTGTACAAAACTTCTATACGTGTGCTCAACATGAAGAACTCCCATTCCCAGGTGTTGAACTCGGTATCGCTGCACCAGATCAAGAAGCAATCGGGCAAGACGCTCCGCGCGTGGCTGGAGCTGGAGCACGGGCCGCCCACCAGCGAGGGGTTCATGCGGGCGCAGAAGAACTTCGTCGAGTCGGCCGCCGCGTACGCCCTCACTAGCTACCTCCTGCAGCTCAAAGACAGGTAATCACAGAACACCTAAATCCACCATGCATCACATCTAGAAAGAGTTGGGTAAGAAATTAAGGAGCTCGAGGCCGTAGGCACAACCGCATTACCTAATATATCTACCACTAATGTGTGGTGTGGGAACACTAGTTTCAGCGCTATCGTGTTCCGGTTAGATGGACATTTATGGTCCCGTAATAGTCGTAATATCACAGAGACGTAATAACTAAGATTTCAGGGGTGGCAAGGCATCTGCATTTTATTCTCTGGTCTATAGGCTGCAGTCATCATTTAACATCAATGTGAACGGCAGGCTTGTTTGCCAACTTTATTATATAAAGAATAAAGAGTTTACGTCTGACAGTGAAAGTTGAAAAGCCACCGAAACGTCGGGTTGATTGTTATACATTTTACTGTAATGTTCTCCAGATAAATCCTTAAATTAGTTTTATTTGAATGAGTTTTAGTATTACTTGCTGTAAATTAACAATTCTGTTTCTTTTTTCAGACACAATGGGAATATTTTATTGGACAGCGCCGGTCACATCATCCACATAGATTTTGGATTTATATTCTCCATATCGCCAAAGAATCTAGGTTTCGAGAGTTCGCCATTCAAGGTAACTAACTAATAATCTGTTGTGTGTTTGTCACTTTTATTCAAAGTCCCTTATATATTAAGCATATGAGTCGAATACAAAGAAAAGAAATGGATATTATTGGTTTCTTGATGATTTTTGTTGGACTAACAAGAGTGTCGTGAGTGATTGTATATAATTATTTTATTTTATTTATTTTATTTATCTATGCAAACGGAATCGCGGAACGGATATATTTTTTACGTAAAAACGTAAGGCGTTTTTACGTAAAAAATAGAATCACTGAAATAAAATTAAATATAGTACATATACTAATGTAGCATCTCAGTCAGTCTAATTTCCTCTTTTATAATGGGTTAGCTTAAGTTTACACGATGTAATCGTTTATTTGCAGCTTACACCGGAGTTCGTGGAGGTGATGGACGGCGAGAACTCGGACATGTTCCAGTACTTCAAGATCCTCATCCTGCGCGGCCTCATCGCCGCCAGCAAGCACCGCGACCAGATCGAGCACCTCGTCGAGATCATGCGCATGGGTCAGTTTGCCTTTACACACTCACCTTATGGGCGGTTTGAAAACATCCGACAGCGGGTTGGCAACTAACCCGTATCTCCACCGACCCACATTGGAGCAGCGTGGTGGAGTAAACTCTAGGCCTCCCTCCCCAAACAAGGGGGGAGAGCAGTGAGACATTTAAAGGGTTGCCATATATTATTATTATTCCTGGGTCATCATCATCATCATCATCATCATCATCAATCGGTCGGTGGGGTCGTCACGTACCGACTCCAGCATATTTTTGTGCTCACTTATAATAATTGTGGTGTTTCTCATACAGGCGGGCAGTTGGCGTGTCTCCGAAGCAGTAGCGCCGTAGCGGCCTTCAGGGCCCGCTTCCACTTCGGCCGCACCGAGGCCCAGCTTCGGACCCTCGTCGACGGCCTCGTGCGCGACGCCCTGCACTCCATCTCCACCAGACTCTACGACAACTACCAGTACTATACCAACGGCATCCTGTAGCACGCGACCCTGCGATAACGCGCTGCGCCTCATTGCCCGCGAATGTACAGTTACATCAACGTCGTAGTGTAGCATGCGTCTGTATCGTCGATCTACTCGATTGAACAATATGAGCATCCCAACGCGCACTCGTCGTCTGCCTCGTGTGTTCGACAACGACAGTATCATGTATCATGCGACTGCTAAGACAACTACCAGTACTACACCATCCTGTAGAACGCGACCCTACGATAACGCGCTGCGTTTCATTGCGCGCGACTTTACAGTTACATTACCGCCGTATTGTAGTATGCGTCTGTAGCGTCGTTCTACCCGACTGTACATAAACGGCATTCGCGCACTTGTCACCCGCCTCGTTTGAACGAGATCGGCAGTATCCTGTAACACGCGACTCTATTGCGATAACACGCTGCGTTTCATTGCGCGCGACTTTACAGTTACATCACCGCCGTATTGTAGTATGGGTCTGTAGCGTCGCTCTACCCGACTGTACATTTATCCCGACGTTCACTCGTCTGCCATGTGAATAAGACAATGACAAAATCGTGTAGCACGCGACTACCAGTATTTGCGGCTATATAGCATGCTAATGAATCGCCATTTGCGCACATCTGCGTGAATGTACATCGACGACTCGCGATTTCATCTCCTGCTACGCGACTGTACCGCATCCACATTACTACGATCTTCTAGTAGGTATTTTGTCAAGAGTGTCAACTTTGTCAGCATTTTGAATAAATGTTTATTTAACATTTCGATTAACAATGAATGATTGTTATTTTAAAAAATCTTCATTATTGAATCTGAGCAATATTGAAGGATCTGACATCTATAAAATAAAATGTAGGCAATGTGAAAAACGTATAGCAAACCCTATGCAAGACAATCTGTGTATTTGTAAAATGAAATATCAAACAAATATTGGACTCGATAAGCATTTTGGACATCACAAATTCCATGTTCCCGTTTAATTATATTCTCATCATGAGACCAACATAAAGTTTAATCCGATATTTTAGATTTTATTTGCTTGCAACTCGTAGTTTACCTAGTTTTTTAATGTTAGTGCCATAACGCATCATTTGACTGGAATATTGTACCATTGAAGCGAAATAAGAAATGTAAATTAGGCGTGACATTTGCAAAATATTGCTTTAAAGCGTTATCTGAACTGAACTCGAAGTAAATATGAAATATTTATCTATGAATATTTCATATTTAAATGAAAATAAACGAATGGTAAAAAATAATCGTACAATATGATCAGTCATAAAGCATTATTTGCTCAAACACCAAATCATTGAACATATTCACATCCTGTGACCCGTCCATAGTAGTTATTTTATAATAGTACCCGGTAGTAGCATTGTGACACTTTCGAGCGGGAAAACTTACAGATATAGTACCTTAATATGATTTATTTTTTAATTTAGTTGTGTTATGCATTATATAAAGTTAATTAAAGATGTAGTCAACAATCCTTAGGATATTGTTGCGAGATTGAAGCTATTCAAAGTGATTACTAAAGTTGTCAGTCACCGACTACAGCTTCTTACCCGACTATATCTTCACCTTATTGTTTCAATGTTCACGAAAAATCATATCTGCTTAATCAAATTTACTTTATAATTTACGTCACATAGATATAAAATTGATCGTGGGCATAATGTAAATATAAATAATAAAAAAAAAGATGAATAAATTTATGAAAATATGATAATTTTCGCAATGAGAAGACTGATTGTTTCAGGCATGAAGTGGTTTAGACTTAGGTTTCTGTATCTGAATAAATTTAAGTTTTATCTTGTATTTGTTAATGAAATTGTATGTGTCCGGACCTTGAACTTGAGTGGTGTGTTCTAGATAGATCTATTAATGTAATTTGTGGTGAATGAGTTATTAAACCGACCTTTAGATAGGCATGTTTAAGACACCAAAATAATAAGTGTGTGTTATTGTTACAAGTGGATTAAATGGCTTCAAAAGAATGTTCCTTGTGAGATACTGTGTTTAGAAATCATGATTACTATATTATTGTTTGGATATCTGAATATGAATTTTAGTGGGAAACGTGTTGTTAAGGGCCTTAGCCAAAGACACGTTACGTTTAAGTTGTGTAAATTGAGATTTACGTCGGCTTATTTCAGATCTGCAGAGCGTTATTCTTTCGCACTTTACTATTTGACGTTTGTCGACCATTTTGATCAAGTTTTGACCAATACCGGACTCCGGATGCTTACGTAGGCAGTGTGCAGCAGAGATAACGCTCTATGAAGCCGAAACAAGCAGATTGTCTCTTTCATAGGTTCGATGTGCATTATTTCTTGATGAGCACTGTAAGTGTAATTTTGCGCTACTAAAACGTAACGTGTGTGGTCGGTATTCCTAATTAACGCTTTTTCAGTAAAGAAAATTGCAGTATTAGTAAATACCTATGGATGACACTAATGGTGCCCGGTCATTGCCTATGATCAAGTGAAAGATGTCCCATGTTGCATTGGACACTTTTATTTGGTAAACTTACCAATCCAATCTCATATGCAATTTTTTCAACAACAAATAGTCCCTTATAATATTAAAGAATACAATGGGATACAGGACATTTCTGGAAATATTGCGTTTTTCATTCACGGTGACATGTTAATTATTAAAGAATTTTTCTCATGTATGTATGAACGTTGGGTAATGTTTGTTACGGCGATGCCGCTAGATAGCTTTGTTTCGTGTAAAAAAATATACCTACTTGTAAATAAATTAGGTAATCGTTTGAAATTTAGCCGGAATACACGAATTCGGCGTTGTTATGCAAATATGTTGGTGTGAAATTATAATCATTTTAATGGATTCTTTGTATGTTATGCGTGTGATTCTAGTAAGAAAATCGCTTATGTTTGTTGAAAAATATATATTCGTAGGTGACTTGTCGGGACTGATGTTATTTGTTTATCAAGTAGAATATGCATAGGTAAATTAATTAACATTGGACGGTCAATTTTTTCTTAAATAAGGCAGACATATCCCGTGATGTTCAATGTTTAGCGGCAATAAACTAGTGACTAACAATAAAGAGATTCGGAACTTCAAAATCATCACGAATATGCCTCGATACATAATGTGTTGGGCACAAACTGGCATGAGTCGCTATTCGACGAAAACACGACGAGACATCCCACAAAAGTGAAAGAGACCGATATATCGCTGGGGATGAAACTACCCGCAATTTCAACATAATCCAAATGGTAGACTTAATCTGTACGTAACTCAATTTTGGCCTATCTACCAATGAGTCAATGTTCCATTAAGCATGCTATATATGTATGCATCAAACATAAGTGATTTTCAGTGAGAAATATATATGGAAGTGCTAAGAAAGTTGCCAAATTTTTAAACATTAAATCTTACATACTCAATAAATAAAATACTTTCTATTTTTCGATCTATTCACAACAATTCCATATATCCCTCATTTTTGATAATAATAGACAAAGTACACTGATTATTACGAAAATAATATTTAGATAAAATGTATTCCGTTATAATGTTTAAGGTACTTGGGAGTTTCGAGACTTCAAAAATGGGCTAATATATTTTTGAGTATATAAATAATTGCTTTGTGATACAAGTATCAAAGCCGCAAATCTGGATTCTGTCGATACTGATAGTGGTTAACTGTAGTCCTGATTTTAAATTGTTGCTCTATAAAATGCCTTAAAATAAATGTGTGTCGATGATAAAGGCCGCCGTTCGTTGTGGCAATCTTTTGTCCAGCATTGGACGTCTATTGGCTGAGATGATACACAAACGCATCGGCTTTTACGATGTTCTCCAACTGAAATTACACAATAACATGAAAAAATCTCAAAAATAGACTTGATATTTGAAATTAAAATCCATATTGTTTCGTAAATGAGCCCTTGATACAGTTTTTTAATCATTGTGTAATGAGAAAGTATGGTTGAATTATTGTGGTTGACTTATTATATTATGTACAATACTTAGCAGTCTTAAATGCGCCTACAGCCATTTTATTTAAATCACTCAAGTGAGAGTGATGCAAAATTGATAAAATGTGGAAGTGCAATTATTGCAACGAATGATTGCCTCTTTAGTCCTGTTTGTAACATTCTAATGTTTTGCTAAATCATTGTGCTTTTATAGCTGTTGAATGTGTGGTCATTATATTATTATGAAAACCATTGTTCTAAAGTTACAAATTTTTGTATTATTTTACGCAAATTTCAGTGGCGCATTTAGGATTGAGGACTATTGTAGAAAGCTTTTATAATATATTGGAAAGTACCTATATATTCACTATGATTGTTTACTAGTTAAACATTTGAAATTGTAAATATATGTTTTCGATTGTAATCATTATTCTGGTTAGATATTACATCCAAAGTCCAAAATTAATGTTTCTCCTGAAATTAATTATTAACGTTATTTATCAAAGTGTACAGATAATTGTAAGTAGGTAATTATGATGTTTATCTTAATTTTTTAAATAATATACATATATCATGATTTTTTGACTGGCTTTTATTTTGTTGACCTTGTTAAGTAGACTTGCAAAACAAAACAATATGTTGTTTACGAAACCCTACTCTATACTATAGACCGACCGTTTAACTCGCGTATCGCCTGCGCGGTACTAGGGGAGCGGGGGCGGGTAACGCTACACACGGACTCAATAATCCAAATACTTATCTCGAGATATATTGTTGGAAAAGTATAAAATATGATTATATACAAACTTCTCTGTATTTTTGAAGTAAAAAATCCCTACTAATATAATAAATGTGAAAGTAACTCTGTCTGTCTGTCTGTCTGTTACCTTTTCACGTCCAAAAGAGTGAACCGATTTTGATGAAATTTGGTACAGAGATAGAATTAACTTTGAGAAAGAACATAGGCTACTTTTTGTCTCCTTTTATTATCCCCATCCCCCTAAAATAGGGAGTGGAAATTTGTATGGAGCATCCTACAATTTACAAGATAGAAAGTTAAAAGTCGGTATGTAAACTCTTTGAGTTTAACAAACAATACGTACATCATTTTTTTTTAGCAATTTGCCTCCATCCCTTTAATACGGGGGATGAAATTTGAAGGTATTGGGCTTTACGGCAGTGTTCAAGCTGGAAAGCCAAAAATTGGTATGCGGCCTCTTTGTTACTAAAGAAAACGTTTACTTGATATTTGATTTTTTTGGAAATCTGCCCCACCCTCTGTCATAGGGGGTGGAAACTTGTATGGAGCATTGCACAATTTTCAAGGCAGAAAGTTAAAACTCGGTATGCGAACTCTATGAGCCTGACAAACAATAAATACATTTATTTAAATTTATCTACCACCATCCCCTTAAAGGAGGGTGTGAAATTTGTACTGGGCTTTCCGCAGTGTTCAAGATGGAAAGCCAAAAATTGGAATGCGGCCTCATTGATACTAAAAAACAACGTTTACTTGATATTTTTTTTTTTGAAATCTGCCCCACCCCCTGTCATAGGGGGTGGCAATTTGTAGAGCATTCCACAATTTTCAAGGTAGAAAGTTGAAACTTGGTATGCGACTCTTTGAGCCTAACAAATAATTTCGTACTATTTTTTTTTAAATCTGCCCCACCCTCTTTCGTAGGGGGTGGCAATTTGTAGGGAGCATTCCACAATTTTCGAGGTAGAAAGTTGAAACTTGGTATGCGGACTCTTTGAGTCTGACAAATAATATCGTACATAATTTTTTTTTGACATTGCTCCCATCCCCTTATCAGAGGGGATAAAATTTTGTATTGGACTTTAGCCAAAAATTGGTGTTCAGACTCTTTGTTACTAAAGAAAACAACGTTAAAGTTCTTAAAATATATACTTTTTTTTGGAAATCTGCCCCAACCCTCTTAGACAGGAGGTGATAGTTTGTACGGGTATTTTTCAGTTTTTAATGCCGTTTTTTATGTCGTGAGAGTGGCAAACAAGCATGCACTTCACATTGATGTTAAGTGATGACTGCAGTCTATGCGTTACCACTTCTGAGGCCTAAGGTGTTATGCCTCTGTGCCGGAAATTACAGGGCCATACATTACCACCTGACCGGAACACGATAGTGCTGAACTGATTAATCTTGGTAAGTTTTTAACCTTGTGCGTCAATGTCAAAGCGTCCGTTGCAAAAATACAAACCGCACGCTGCGAGCACCGACAGCGTACTGCCGCGCTTTGAGGTGGCTCTCTGCTCCGCGCACCCCTTTCACCCACCCGGTGACATCTCCCCCCGCTCTCTTTGTACCCCGCAGGCGATACGCGAGTTAAACGGTCGGCCTGGTCGGTCACACCGCGGACACGGCCAAAATTCCATACAAACGCCTAATTTGGTCTCTATTACACAGACATCTCTATCTACATCTATCTCTATTACACAATCAGTGACGTGTATTTACACGTGCACCTGTGTGCGTAGCACGTAGAAAATACCAACCGCCGGCCAAAAGAGGGGAGGAGGTTGGAGGTTGGTCGGCGGGGAAATCGGACGGGACGTCGAATAATCCATTCTATACGTAGTATTATTACATATTCTCTGACTAAGTACAAGGGGTAAGGGACTTATGAGAAGAAACGTAAATTCTAAGCAATTATTACACCTAGGCTTTGCGACTGTTTTGTTAGACGATTATTACATATCTGTCATGTTTCACATAAAAAAAGAAGATCGTCAATTGTGACATTTTGAATTGAAAGTTCTTTAGCATCGTTGGGATTTGAAAGTCGATGAAACGAAAAAGCGACAGTAAAAAGAGACACAATAATTGATAAGATTTATCGTGGGAGAAAATGAGATAGTAAGCATCATACAGTAATCATCAAGAAATATTGCACATCGAGCCTATAAATATATAAAAAATAATTGACAGAAGAACATACGCACATTTGATCACAAACTATAATAACAAATAATGTTTGTACAATGGAATTTGTTGAACACCTTCAACATGAAAGTGACAATCAGCTAGTTTCGACTTCTTAGAGCATTATCTCTGCTGCACACTGTCTACGTAAGCACTGATAGTCCGGTATTGGTCAAATCTTGATCAAATGGTCGACAAACGTCATATTGGTAATGTGTGTAAAGATGACTATTCTTTATAATTCTGTATAACTAGCTCTACAGAACCGAAATAAGCCGAAGTCTCCGGAGGTCGATGTGCATTATTTCTTGTTGGATACTGTACAGTGTGCGTTTGTGTGTGCATGCGTAGTACAAAGCTTGAGTTTGAAGGTTTCACTTCTACCACGTGTGACTTTTCTTTTTCTATGAAAACATACCACGTGATTAAATAAGGAACTTCGTAAGTTGAAAAATAAAAAAACACGTGATTATGAAATAATATTATATTTTAATCTATTTCTTCTTCTTTTTCTTGGACATCTTGTGCTTAAGTTTCTGTTTGATCTTGTCCCTGCGCAGGCGCTCCTTGACTATCTGCTGCTTGTTGCGGAACTCGCGGGACGACGCCTCGCTCGCCTTCAGCGCCACTCGCTCGTTGTGCTTCACCCAGTGCGGACGGAATTCTGACACTGAAAATAAAATAATTCAAACTTATTATTTCACATATTTACTGCTGGAAACACGCCTAGCGCGTAATCCAGGCTATATCCACGAGTGGGGCAATACATGTACATACAGAGGCCTGATTCTCGTAACACAAAGTCGTTAAATTTAACTTGAATCGGTGCGCTGTCTTGCTCTAACATAGGACGCGCGCATTGGTAAAGAGCAAGACAGCGAATCGATTCTATTTCTCGATTCAACGACTTTGTGTTACGAGAATTTAGGTGTGTACATTCATGGTCAATTTGGTTTAATTATATACGATTGCATTGCATAGAAGAGACTTAGCAAAACATTCGCGATTGAGTTTCATAATAAAAGGAAGTGGCAGAACCTGAGTATCAATACTATTTGCTAAATAGTAATTATAGGTCCTCGCTAAATGCTAGCATTCAGTGCTAATCCAGTCCAGTTTTTTACTGATGGTAGAGATCCAGTGTAAGAGCTCGAGGGCGTAGGCACCACAATATTACCTAATATATCTGCCGGTAAATGGTATTTTTCAGCACTATCGTTTTCGGGTTAGATGGTAATGTATGACTCAATAATAAATTTCACAAGAGACATAAAAACTAAGGTCTCAGGGATGGCAACGCATCTGCATTTTGACCACTGGTCTTTGTGAGGCTGCAGTCATCACTTAACATCAATGTGAACTGCATGCTTGTTTGCCACCAATGGTAAATAAAAAAAGTGATTATGTACAGCCCTGTTATTTACGGTACAGATGATAAGTTATTCCTCAAAAATGGCAACGCATCTACATTAAAATCTACAGTATTCGCTCATCATCAATATGAACTGTATGCGTGTTTGCCACTTTGTGTCATAGAATCAGAATCAGAAACTCATTTATTCATTTAGGGTGACAGGCACTTCTTATGACACGTCAAAAACAAACAAAATAAATTAAAGTGAATAACAATTGATATACATGTCAAACAAGATAAAAAATATATGTAAAGTCAAGAATATCACTAAGATAGAAAAACGGTATTACAGTACCAAACAAAAAAAAGAGACAATCGGCTAGTTTCGACTTCGTAGAGCGTTATCTCTGCTGCACACTGCCTACGTAAGCACTGATAGTCCGGTATTGGTCAAATTGATCAAAATGGTCGACAAACGACAGATTAGGTTGTGTTCGAAAGAGATAACGCTCTACTAATGGTGAGATTCACAGACCGCACTACGACTTTACTTTGAGCAAAGTATGCTTAGAACTGTCAGAAATGTATGGGTTTTGACAGTTCGAAGCGTACTTTGCTCGAAAGTAAAGTCATAGTGCGGTCTGTGAATCTCGGCCTAAGTCCTAAGTCCTAAGGCCTAAGTCCTCCTGAGGTCGATGTGCAACATTTCTTGTTGGATAAAGAATAGAATAGAATATTTATTTATTTATAACAATGTACCTACAACATCGAACATATTTACTATAAACAATTATATTTGAGGACATTGGTATACATTGGTCCTAGCTCAGCATTTTACTGATTGTAAAACAAGCAGCGCTGGTCTTCCGCTAGAGCCATTTTATTTGTTTACGTCTTAACGAGAAAAGAAACACGTGACGTACCAGGTTTCTTCCTATTCTGGTTGTGGGTATCGTGGGTATCGTGGTCGTCGTCGTGGTGTGCGTTCCGTTTCCTCCACTCGTCGTAGCGGCCGCTGCGGTAGGAGGCGGGCACGCGGCCGCCGCTCTCCGTGCGTATCATTTTACGACCGCCGTCCTGTCAACGAATTGTTGTGATTATTTATTTTATATGTACCGAAAGCGGCAAGCCGCTTCAGAGGAGTACGGGAACGAACACTGTCACAGGAGAGTTTTATATATCAGAATCAGAATCAGAAACTCATTTATTCATTTAGGGTGACAGGCACCTCTTATGACACGTCAAAACAAACAAAATAAATTAAAGCGAATAACAATTGACATACATGTCAAACAAGATAAAAAATATATGTTATTTAAGTCAAGAATATCACTAAGATAAAACTAAATGTCATAAACTAATGTAAAAAGTATATCAGTAAAATGTCTCTTTTCCCCTTTACAAACTGATAACAAAGAGTAAAAAGAAAAGAAAAAGAGTCATTCTTTGTCATTCACCGGCAAAGTTCCAAAGGCCAATATGATCTGAGAAAAACTTGCCGGAAAAAACTCAGTCGGCTCTTTTAAAAATATATACAACATGTAACGAGAATAATGCACACTCTTTAAACACCTCGATTAGAAAATCGAGTTATATTCATTATTCATGAACTGATATAGCATGTTTAGGTATTTAATATTTTTTATTTAATAACCAATTTGTCCTCAATTTAAACAGTATGCACACCCTATGCATGCTTACCCTACCTCTACATCAATGTGAACTGAAATATCTATCTATCTGTCTTACCCTACCTCTACTTATGACCGCACATAAAACACAAACCAACTCACACACGCACACTGTACACGTAACCTGCTCGCCGGCGTAGGCACCACCGCATTATCAGTATCAGAATCAGAATAATCCGCTAAATGGTAATGTTCAGCACTATCGTGTTCCGGTCAGGTGGTAATGTACGGCCCTATAATTCCCGGCACAGAGGCATAATAAGCTTGCACTGTGCTTCACTGGTGGTAGAGCTCCTGTGACGGAGCTCGCCGGCGTAGGCACCACCGCATTATCAGAATCAGAATCAGAATAATCCGCTAAATGGTAGTGTTCAGCACTATCGTGTTCCGGTCAGGTGGTAATGTACGGCCCTGTAATTCCCGGCACAGAGGCATAATAAGCTTGCACTGTGCTTCACTGGTGGTAGAGCTCCTGTGACGGAGCTCGCCGGCGTAGGCACCACCGCATTATCAGAATCAGAATCAGAATAATCCGCTAAATGGTAGTGTTCAGCACTATCGTGTTCCGGTCAGGTGGTAATGTACGGCCCTATAATTCCCGGCACAGAGGCATAATAAGCTTGCACTGTGCTTCACTGGTGGTAGAGCTCCTGTGACGGAGCTCGCCGGCGTAGGCACCACCGCATTATCAGAATCAGAATCAGAATAATCCGCTAAATGGTAGTGTTCAGCACTATCGTGTTCCGGTCAGGTGGTAATGTACGGCCCTATAATTCCCGGCACAGAGGCATAATAAGCTTGCACTGTGCTTCACTGGTGGTAGAGCTCCTGTGACGGAGCTCGCCGGCGTAGGCACCACCGCATTATCAGAATCAGAATCAGAATAATCCGCTAAATGGTAGTGTTCAGCACTATCGTGTTCCGGTCAGGTGGTAATGTACGGCCCTGTAATTCCCGGCACAGAGGCATAATAAGCTTGCACTGTGCTTCACTGGTGGTAGAGCTCCTGTGACGGAGCTCGCCGGCGTAGGCACCACCGCATTATCAGAATCAGAATAATCCGCTAAATGGTAGTGTTCAGCACTATCGTGTTCCGGTCAGGTGGTTATGTACGGCTCTGTAATTCCTGGCACAGAGGCATAACACCTTAGGCCTCAGGAGTGGTAACGCATCTGCATTTTGACCTTTGTCTAAGTGTAAGTGTCTATAAGCTGCATTCATCGCTTAACATTAACGTGAACTGCATGCCTGTTTGCCACTTCCATTACATTAAAAAAAAATGTAATCAATTTTGGGACAAAATGTTACCTATATCAGAGAATATGTAATAATACTACGTATAGAATGGACATTTCGACGTCCCGCCCGATTTACTCGCATCACTCAACCCCTTCCCCTCTTATAGGCGACGGTTGGTATTTTGTACGTGCTACGCACACAGGTGCGCGTGTAAATACACGTCACTGATTGATGCCTGTGTAATAGAAACCAAATTAAGCGTTTGTATGGAATCTTGGGGGAGTGTCCGCGATGTGCCTATATCAAAAATGCTTAAAATCGATTCGGTTATCACTTCTGAACACACTAGTTTCGGGTTGTACATTCAATCCTGTTACACGTTGTACAAGAAGGAACAAGTGTGCACATACCGGGTCCACGTGCACCATCTTCTTCCGTTTGCGGTCCCACCGCATCTGCTTGCGGCCGGCGCGGGCCGCGTCCGCGCTGTCGGCCGCCAGCTCCAGCGACGCGCCCTCCGCGCCCGCCGCGAAGTTCACCGCCATACTGAGGAAACAGACAGTCGATAACGCCAGGTACCATCAGAGAATATGTAATAATACTACGTACAGAACGGACACTCCGACGTCCCACCCGATTTCCCCGCCTCACCATAGAGCAACGCCGGAGGGGAGAAGCCATATGCAGGCTTTCCCCTCTGTCAAAGTACAAGCCCAAATGGGCCTATACCTGTCGCCTAGATGTTTAAATGTAAAAAAAAAAGATTTATTTCTCACCACAATATAAATTAGGTACATGTTTCATAGTTGATGGCAAAATACATGTTAAGATACAGAAATTACATTGTGGGAGACTGGTGCCTAAGCTAAACCGAGGTCTGTATTGTTAGCCGACTGAGCCGCTAACGTGATTGCTTAAACTCTTTAGAAAGTACACACTTACCCAGTCTCAGTATGTTGATCGCTGGCAAAGTGCGGTATGTAGTTCTCATCGCGAACAACGGCTTTCTTATTTTTCTTTGTTTTCGTATTCTGCAATTGACTGTCTGAATTCAGTTTTGTAGAATCTTCTAAAACTCCTTCATCCTGAATAATAGACAAATATTTCATCATAATTATAAGATTTTTAACAGATGCCAGGACTAGGTCAGGGGTGCGACCGCCTATCGAAATTGCTGTTGGCAATGTTGGCATCGTCATTGCTGTCAAATTTTCATGTCGATTTGTAGCTTCTTTAATATTGATATTCTCGCTTTCGTAGGTGATAAACAAGCGATAATGGTAGATTATTTAGATTTTTTTTATTTAGTTACAGTAAAAATCGACTTTAAAATTTGACAGCGATAACAACGACAACAGCAATCGATAGGCGGTCGCACCCCAGGTCTGGCGCTCTACACTCTGCCTAGGCCTTAAGGGATTTGGATTTTGAATTAGACATAAAGTGTGGAGCACCAGATATTCCAGTCCGAATTGTGCATGCAAAGCATATTCTTTTGGAGAAGTTGGCGCTGCTGCTACCATAAAGCAATGCAATAGATGTGAAGGAAAGATTTGACAAATCGGGCAGGACTTCAGTAGCTCAATTGGAAGAGCGGCTGGACTAGATTCCCAGTAGGTCGCGAGTTCGAGTCTCGCCTGAAGTCAAATTTTTCTTTCCATTTTTCTTTAAAAATAAAATATATTTCACAAGCATGTGTTAATGCGAAATAATATAAAACAAAGACCTTCATTTATCGGTTGTTAATTTAAGATGACATGTGAGAATTCCTTTTTTTTCATCTAAATTTATTTGAAGCAGAAGACCTTCATTTATCGGTAATGATCTTAAGATGAGATGTGAAAATTCTTTTTTTTTAAACTTAATTTATTTGGAGGCTTTTGTCAACTGGAGGATATGTCAACACCATCATATCCTAATCTACAATATACATCTTAGAATTCTTATATATGTACGATGCTCGTACAACAAGTCCGTGTTTACCTGTTGGTTCTTGCTATCGCGTGTTTTCTGTATAGTTTTCCCGTGGACACGTCTCTTGGCTTTCATTGCTAAGAACATTGGCGATTCGTTCTTGCCGCCCAGCTCTAGTATAGTCTGTAATGAATAAAAAGGTTTTAAAAAAAAAATGTAAAAAATGAGAAGAATAATTTTAGAGTTATAATACCTCTAATAATCCGCATGTCAAGCGTGGCGATTATGGTATATTCTCCCCTAATGATGTACAACACTGTTGTGGGTATCTTTGGGGAAGGCGTTTGTCCAACAGTGGAAGTCTTTTTGCTGAAGTGATGATACTCATAATAATACCCGTTGTGGATTTCTGCTCCACTTTCACTTAAATCCTTTTGGTAGAAATTATACAGGCAAAAAAGCGGTCTACTTACACCACCGGACTAAACGGGTCGTCAATATAACCATGAATCTTCCTCCTCCACATAACAGACAAGATTTTTTTGTATTGGTAGTGACAAACAAGCATGCAATTATGCAATTCACATTGATGTTAAGTGATGTCTGCAGCGTATAGACACACAAAGACCAAGGACAGAATGCAGAGGCGTTACCACTGCTGAGGCCAAAAGTTTAAAATTCGGAAATTCTAGGGCCGTATATTGATGCGTGCATGTTATGTTGCAAACTTGAAATTCACACAAAATTGTATCAAAACACACTGCGTTCGTTCCGTCCTACTACCACACCGCGGACACTCCGCCAAAATTCCATACAAACGCTTAATTTGGTTTCTATCTATCAGTGACGTGTATTTACACGCGCACCTGTGTGCGTAGCACGTACAAAATACCAACCGTCGTCCATAAGAGAGGAAGGGGTTGTGTATGTATGCAAATCGGGCGGGACGTCGAAGTGTCCATTCTATACGTAGTATTATTACATATTCTCTGCTACTACAATGGGTAATTAGAGAACACTTACGCCCCTCGGTCGGAAATTCTTGATCTGTTCGACCATTTCGTTAGTAGTGTCCATAGCGTCGTCAACGAGGTAAGGATGAACGAGTACAGGGGTAGAGGTGGTCTTGGCTCGCTTGTTCGCTTCGGCCGATGCCGGTTCCCTCCACTTCACGTATTGTTGCCAGCCGCGGGAACATACTCGGGCTGCGTCTTCCTGCGAATTATCGTTTAGAAATTAAGGAAAAATGGTAAGAAAATTTTCATTTCGGACGGGAATCGAACTAACTCTAAATCCGTTAAAATCAAAACACTTTACCATTGAAAGAAGATGCATACATACATACATACTTTACCATTAGTTAACTGGAATTGTATCTTCTAAAGATACTTGTAGATCATTGTTTTTAAGAAGCATTTAAGTCTGCTTTAGGATTAATAATAATGTCCCCTGTGTCCCTATTAACATTATAAATATTTATGTTTGTCTGTTTGTCCGTCTGTGTGTGTTCCGCTTTAACGTCAGGCGTCCGAACCGATTTTACTGAAAATGGAGATAGTTCGAGACCCTGGGTAGGCTACATTAAAAAATCAACCCGTAAAGGGTTTAAATAGGGGATGAAAGTTTGTACCGTAATTTTTGGTACGAATTCTACACGGACGATGTCGCGGGCAAAAGCTAGTAAGTTAATTAAAAATGTGTTCTTGAATTTGCGTACCTCACTTATGGAGAAAAGTAAAATTCCAATTAAAGATATATAGCTTACAATTTCATTGTAATTCTTCTCCCACGCCATGACGTCTTGGTGCCGGAGTTCCAGAAGACTAGTTGGCATTGACCCCCAAACCCCACTGGGACACTCTGAGCCTATTACATTCACCTGTTTTGTAACAAAGTATATGTGATTGAAATAAAACTATTTTTACGGATTTATCTCGCGTATATTAAACTAAAATGATTTTTAAAATCAACCCGACGTTTCGGTCGCTTTTCAGCTTCCGTGGTCCCGGGCAGACTGAGGTGACATTTGTCTGACAGAAGTTTGAAAAAATTATATGTAGCTACCTCCATCGATTTCGTAAACGCCTTGCGTAGCGTTCAGGATTAACACAATAATTACTTATGGTATCTTGAGGTCTTGCAGACTGCTGCGGCTGGGATTTAATCTTGCTAAGTATGGGATCCCATGATGTTGATAATCGCCATCCATCTTCTCTATTGAAATTTGGGTGTTTTTTAATTTCAATAGCCTCGCGTACCATTCGTGGAATGGGTTTGTGTTCTCTAGCGAGTATTTGAATTTTATCAAACCGGATGTAATGGTTCGGCTTATCCGCTATGTGTTCACAGACTGCAGACCTCCCTGTTCTTCGGTTTTTGACATCAGCAATGTGCTCTTTAACGCGGGTGGATACAGCCAGGTGCTACATAACAACAAGCTCCATGTACCACCCGTCCGTCACAGAGGCCGCGTGAAACCACCTACAGTAGAACGACAACCAGCTATACTACCTTACGTTAAGGGTGTCACAGATAAAATCAGCAACATTTTAAAAAAGAATTCCATTAAAACAGTTTTCAAACCATATAAAAAGATTCATCAGTATTTAAGACCCATTAAAAGTAATATTCCATTACAAAATTCTGGCATTTATAAATTAGATTGTGATTGTGGACTCTCATATATTGGTCAAACGAAGAGAGCTGTATCCACCCGCGTTAAAGAGCACATTGCTGATGTCAAAAACCGAAGAACAGGGAGGTCTGCAGTCTGTGAACACATAGCGGATAAGCCGAACCATTACATCCGGTTTGATAAAATTCAAATACTCGCTAGAGAACACAAACCCATTCCACGAATGGTACGCGAGGCTATTGAAATTAAAAAACACCCAAATTTCAATAGAGAAGATGGATGGCGATTATCAACATCATGGGATCCCATACTTAGCAAGATTAAATCCCAGCCGCAGCAGTCTGCAAGACCTCAAGATACCATAAGTAATTATTGTGTTAATCCTGAACGCTACGCAAGGCGTTTACGAAATCGATGGAGGTAGCTACATATAATTTTTTCAAACTTCTGTCAGACAAATGTCACCTCAGTCTGCCCGGGACCACGGAAGCTGAAAAGCGACCGAAACGTCGGGTTGATTTTAAAAATCATTTTAGTTTAATATACGCGAGATAAATCCGTAAAAATAGTTTTATTTCAATGAGTGTAGCTCGCGAAAACCTAAGAACATATCAAAGTATATGTGTCATCTTAATAGGTTCAATATAGTTAAGTAGTGGTAAAGCTCCATTGACGGAGCTCGCGGGCGTAATCACCACCGTATTATCTAATATACTTGCCGCTTAATGTTAGTGTTCAGCACTATCGTGTTCTGGTCAGGTTATGTACGGCCCTGTAATTTCCGGCACAGAGGCATAGCACAGCCACACCTAGGCGTCAGAGTGATAACGCATCTGCATTTTGACCTCTGGTTTTTGTGTGGGTGTCTATAGACTCTATAGGCTGAAGTCATCACTTAACATCAATGTGAACTGCATGCTTGTTTGCCACTTTCGTTACATAAAAAAAAGGTTGAACATTTTTCAAAGACTTCAGAAATAATCTTCATAAGTACTCATCAAATTAAAAGGAATCTTCAATATATAAATATGTTATAAATAACTCGTGAACGAGCGGGTCAGGTACTGTGGGTGGTAGACTTACTAAGACATTTAGTTCTCATACGATAATAAAATTGTGGTTTTTCCACTTCTCTTTCACATAGAGCCAACTTTTCAACACATTTTTTTCAAACATTTCAATTTGATGATTTTCAAAGCAAACAGGCGTTTCACTTTGAAAATCACATCTTTAATAAATGAAGAAACAAGTATAATGTAAGTTCAATGAGTATTTTATTTCAAAGAATAAATCTAATAAGTTATATAATAAGAGTTAATACATCAGAGAAACAAAATAAAGTGACTCATCTTTAAAGGAGATGTTGCGAGCTCGGCTCTGGTTCGTACACGTCCTCAAAAAATAAGTAAATTAAAGAAGAATCCGAAAAAAATACAATTTATTTATTCAGGAATATATTTTAGAGTTATAACCACATTTAATTCAAACCATTTTATCATTTTCAACTATGTTAAACATGGCGGCGATACAGCCGAAACTTGGGATCAATCGATTTCGATAGTATTTAGATAATATTACTTTTTTCTCCAAGTACTATATAATCAAAATACAATTTAAAAAATGAAAATGTCAAAATGACATCGCCCGCCATATTCGCCATGTTGGTTTTGAGTTGCAATTCTAACTGCAAATAATATTTTGTAACTGCAACCAAAGCTAAATAAGTGAAAATATGCAGTAAAGAACGTTTTTATATTGATTTTGCCTGTTTAATGATATTATGTACAATACATGGCCGGAGGTCCATACATTTTTGCAACATCTCCTTTGTAACTCAACTTACCTGCGAAGGCATGAGGAGATCAGTCCCCAAGAACAGTTGCAAATCTAACAGATGGGCGACGTCTTCGGCAGCGATGAGTGAGAACGCTCGCCCAGCTCTACCAGCACGAGCACTACGACCTGATGATGCAAATGTAAGTCAGATTTTTTTTAATGTGATGGAAGTGGCCAACAATCCTGCAGCTCACATTGATGTTAAGTGATGACTGCAGCCTATAGACATTTACACAAAGACCTAGGTCAAAATGCAGATCCGTTACCACTCCTGCAGCCTAAGGCGTTATGCCTCTGTGTCGGAAATTACAGGGCCGTACATCACCACCTGACCGGAACACGATAGTGCTGAACACTACCATTTAGCGGCAAGTATATTAGGTAATGCGGTGGTGCCTACGCCCGCGAGCTCCGTCACTGGAGCTCTACCACCAGTAATCAGATAAAATATTCCAAAAACAGAAGATTAGGTACAGTATCTAACAACATTTGATTATCCAACAGATTTCCTCTCTTGCAGGCCGCAACCCCCTTGGGTACCAGTCTGGCAGCCTCGTACACTGAGGTTGCCCGCTTACTAGTGGTGGGGTTCCAGTGTAGGAGCTCGAGGGCGTAGGCACCACCGCATTACCTTATTTATCTGCCGCTGTAGTAGATAACCAGAATAAGCGTTTTTATGAAATTTTAGTCGAATGTCCGCGGTGTGCCATATGGAAATATTGCGACCATCGACCTTAAGAAGGATACTTCGGCTCATTTCGGATCTGCAGAGCGTTATCTCTTTCGCACTTTACCTATGTGACGTTTGTCGACCATTTTGATCTAGTTTTGATCAATACCGGACTATCAGTGCTTACGTCGGCAGTGTGCAGCAGAGATAACGCTCTACGAAGTCGAAACTAGCCGATTGTCTCTTTCGTAGGCTCGATGTGCAATATTTCTTGCTAGGTACTGTACCTAGTTCAGTGAGTCAAATTGCCTCTCTTTTCATCGATAGGGTGTCGTTCAGTTGCTTCGTGATTAAAAAAAAATACTCACAAACTCGATGAACAAACGAAGCTGAAAGAAAGCTTAGGTTTTGCAGGGAAGTTGTAGTTTATGACGGTGTCCAGAGCTGGTAAGTCTAAACCCCTAGCCGCTACGTCAGTGAACAGTAGCACTGACTACATTTTGTTGATGAACCTGCCCGGAGCATGGTGGCAGGCAAGTCAATAAGACATTGGCATAAATCAGTAGGTAACGTTTTCTGTTTTCAGCCAAGATAGGCAGATAAGCTTTCTTCTTCTATCTCGGTCCTCTAGGGATTGAAACCTTTAGAATTAACGTAAACGCTTTTAGGCGTAGCCGGAGTCGTAGATTCCGGCTAGGCCTATAAGCCTAAGGCCTAATAAGGCATATAATAATTCCGGATCTTGGTCTAAGATCTCACTCTCTGCAGCATCTGACTCTCTTTTCATCGATGCAATATTGTTTAGTTCTTTCATAAATAAAAGAAATACTCACCAACTCGATGAACAAACAGCTTGGGTTTAGCAGGGAAGTTGTAGTTAATGACAGTGTCCAGAGCAGGTAGATCCAAGCCTCTAGCAGCCACGTCAGTGACGAGTAGCACCGAGCACTTTTTGTTGGTGAATCTGCCCAGGGCAATCTTGCGGGCGGACGAGTCAAGGCCGGAGTATGCGTATGTGGACGATATGCCTGCCCGTTGTAGTATCTGGAGATTAATTACATAGGTTAATTAATTACGTCACGCAAAATATCGGTATTTTCGATCCTCTCTCCCCTTCCTTTTCCTTTTGCCCGCTTATTCTTATCTTCTTACCATGTACCGTCACACACTTAACAACATCCCCACTCCTACTGATTGTGAAAGTTTTTATGAACGGTCGTCAATTTAACTAAAAATAAATCCGCGTCTTTACGATAATCATGTCCACTATGTGGAGATACGGGTTAGTGGCCAACCCGTTGTCGGATGTTTTCAAACCGCCGATAAGGCCTGCGACAAGGTTTAACGACTGTTATCTATTGATAGCAACCGGGACCGACGGCTTAACGTGCCCTCCGAAACACGGAAACGCGCATTTTAATTTTCCACTAGCGGTCACCCATCACAGACCCGACCGCGCCCGTATCTGTTAACTGAGTAGATCGCTTACGATCTACACCAGCCGCGGGGCCATGCGCGCTTCATCCACCCTCTTAATTTATTAAAATAATAAATGTATTATAACGGTAGAGGGTAACTATGGCTATGGTGATATCCCAAATTCAATCCCCCAGGTTAGGGTTAGATTCACCATTGAGAAGATTTTTATTCTGACTATGTTGTTGTGCCCAGCAGTATATTAGTAGTCTTGTTTTTAGTTATATGTTAGAAATTTTGATGATGATATTGAGATGGATAATAAAAGAACGATTAAAAAAATTGTATCTTGTGCCACTCACCAAATGTAAATACTCCACATGATGTTTAGTTGCAGCAAACACTACAGCTTGCGGCGTAGTTTCAGTCAGCACTCTATCCAATAGCAACAGCAGCGCGGCCGTTTTCAACTCAGCCCTCACAGATATCCACCCCAACCATAGAGTGGATGGTAGCTTCCAATCGACATCTAATCTTATCAGTACGGGATCACTAAGACCCGCTCGAGCAAACTCTACGAGCATTTTCGGTAATGTCGCCGAGAATAGCAGCGTTTGACGGCTGGTTGGTAAACGGGCGACTAGTTCTTGAAGCTGCTCCCCGAATCCTAGCTCGAAGAGGCGATCAGCTTCGTCAAATACTATTATCTCTGCAATAAAGATAAAATAATTAATTTTAGTTTTCAATCTGCATACAACGGGTCATAATAATATTAAAATGCAATACATACAATATGTAACATAATAATATACACTGTCTATACTACAAACAGTTATTCCAAAGGTGGAACTCCAGTGACGGAGATGGAGAGAGTAGGCACAACCACATTACCTAATCTATTTGCAGCTAAACAATAGGGTTCAGGACTATACAATGGTGGTCAGTTGGAGTAAAAGAGAGAAATTACAGAGCAGCGCAGAAGTACTTTTTGGCATGGAGGCATCACAGCTTAGACCTCAGGAGTAACAAAACATCTACATTAAAATCTGTGGTTTTGATGTAGATTTTTATAAGCGACAGTATTTGCTTAACATCAATGTGAACTGTATGTTTTTTTCCTACTTTTGTGACATAAATATGGTAACTAAGACTGAATCTGTTAAAAATATTAATTAACTGTAAAATTACTCACTTATGTTATCTAGCTTGAGGCTCATTTCAATACATATATGTAAGAAACGGCCTGGTGTGGCAACAACTATGTCAGGTACGTTGCCTGACATCACTCCGAATTGCTGTTCAATTGATTCCCCTCCGAGTATAGCTGCAGATGTTAGTCCTGTGAACTTGCCAAGTTCACGTACAAATCTGAGTGTCTGTAAATAGAAAATATATTTAAACACTGATAAAATAAATTACATTTGATGTTTAATTTAAAGTTTATTTTAGGTTGTCTAACATTTTGTGATTTTATCTTGTGTCTATTAAACAAAACAAATGTTAGTGTAAATTCAAGACAACCCCAATGCAACCATAGATTAAAATACAAGAGGGAAATTGAGCAATCCCTACTAATATTATAAATGCGAAAGTAACTGTCTGTCTGTCTGTTACCTTTTCACGTCCAAACAACTGAAAATTGGTACAGAGATAGAGCTGACTTTGAAAAAGAATATAGGCTACTTAGTTATTTATAAAACGACATCCACGCGGGTGAATCCGCGGGCAACATCTAGTATCAAATAATTTCTTTTACAATGCAAAAAAAAACTATTTTTTGCAATCAACAAAGAATTTGCAAGAAAATAATATTTAATTAAGAAAAAATATTTTCCACCACCACATGGCCAAATGAAGACTACTTTTTGAGCAGTATTATTTCTTGAGCTGCATTTGGCTGATGTCGGCCACAAACAATATTCTGAAATCGATTATCATATTTTTTCGTTAGCTGAGGGGTTAATATTCAACATCATCATCTACCTGAAGTGCCAGTTCTCTTGTTGGTGACAAAATAAGCGCTCTAAAATTCTTCCCTGGCATAGGCTTATTGGTTGGTGCCATGAGTTTTTCCAGAATCGGCAACACAAAGCAGGCAGTTTTACCTGATCCGGTTCGAGCCATTGCCACAACATCTTTGCTATCCAAAGCCAGAGGAATGGTCTGAAAAAGTACAAATTATATTTTACATTTAATTTAACAGATTGATACATACTGATCTACCTAGATCAAATAGAGTACTTTTTTCAGGGTGGGGGTCAAGAGTCTTGGGAATTGGCGTGCATGTCGGATGAATTTAGAAGAAGCATGGGAGGTGTGTCATTATGGGATATGCGGGCATTAGGGGATATTATATCATTATGGCGTGAAAATACATACATAAACATACTATGTGGACTGTGAAGTTGTACTGTGAAACAAAACATTATTGGTAATGTGATTAACTATTTATTATATTGATGTAGATTATCTAATAATTACATGAGGAACCCATTTACAGAAAAAAACCCTGCTTTTAGATGTACTGTATACAAATAATAAATATGGATATCTTTTACTAAGTAGTTAGTGTTGATTGTAAGTGAATACAGCAGACTAAATATAATTGAATCATAATAAATCAAATCTATGATACAAAATATATAAGATAAGTGCTGTTAAAAATTGATTAATCTCTCCAGACATGAGAAAAATATGACAATTGAAATTCAATTGTGTCTCGCCGCCAGTGGCCATACGATCCGTGAAGGATTAAATACCTAAAGTAAAAATATTTTTAAAATAGTTAACAGTGGGAACTATAATTGGGCACTTATATGCGTATGTAGCACATAGATTTTATTTGTTTTTAAAGTTTATAAGGTTTTGGTGGGAACCTTGAAAGAGGCGCGTGGTGCTCTTATTTTATTTCACTTTCTTGATGTATTTTTGAGGTATATTTTATAGTTATATGGCATTTTGTTTGATATGATAGGCTTATTACAGTGCCCGTGTATAGTGAAATAGAATAATAATGCAAAATCACGCCCTATCGCGTTGACTCCAAAACTTCACTGCAAATGTTCTGGTAAAGTAGACATTGCTTTACTCAAATTATAAATGGACTGTGACTGACTGATGGACTGATAAATTGACTGACTGCCTCTGACTTTTACATTGCTTATTACGAATACGAAATATCGTTTTACTAGACACTGGCAATATGCGTAATAGCGATGCTATAATGCTTTAATATTAATTTAAAAAAAGTTTATAGGTTATAATAGTATCCTTTAAAATGCTGTCTTACCTTACGTTGTATAGGCGTAGGTTGCTTATATCCACGTTTAGTGATCCCTTTGAGGATTGGAAAGCTTAATCCCATCGATTGAAAGCCACCACTAGCTTTCTTTTTCTTTTTATCGCTTTTACTAGAGCTGTCTTCTGTGGGACCTTCTTTAGCTGGCACTTCAAAACCTGGGAGTACATCTCCCGTATCTTTAGGTTTTAACATTTTGTTTCACATTCAAGTAATTTATGTAAAAATTAAAATGATTCGAACTTTCGAACACAATACATGTGCTGCGTGCCGAACATGTGTTTTTTTCCTAGTGAGTGACAGTCTGACAGTGACAGACTGACAGGTTACAGTTGACATGGGTACGTTCCACGCAACGTCCGTAACGCTGAGGGTACGTTCCATTTATCGATTACATCGACTGCAACCACGACCGCACGTCAAAAGACCGCAGGCGCTGTCGGCGAATCTTTTAAGTGGAACGCACATCTTGAGCGCTGTGTTCTCGCTATATGGTGGCATGGGGCGCGTTCCAATAAACGCCCGCAACGATTGTAACGCATTTTGTATCGTTCCACCTAAGGCCAGTAATCGTCGCGAGCGATTGTTCGACATTATAAATTACGTCACTGTTTGCGACCGCATCGCCCTCATGGTCTTTCAACAAAAATTAGCGAGAATTAAAAAAAAAGAACTGAACTAACAAACTGAAACGATAGAAGAGTCAATTGTTTACCAACAGATCACGATATTGTACATATTATTAGATAGGTATACCTACTAACTACATACTAGTTACAATAATAAATAGCTTTAAATAATTTTGCTGTAGCTGCGCAAAATGTTTTTGTGCGCATGAAATTATTTATTAAGTTGTGTAGACAAACACAATTAAAAACTTATCAATAACTAACTACGCATCAGGTTAAACCAACGAATAGGTAAACAACATGTAATTTGCTACTAATGAAATATGAAGTCATGTTTGCTTGATGATTTTGATAAAATAACCTGATTGTAAACCTATAAGTAGGTTGATATTATAATTTTTAAAGTTACCAAAAGTTAAACAAATAACACATTTATGGGTGGCAACGCACTGTATTTTGGTATTCTATATTTATTTATTTATTTCAGGCAACAATTGAATACTAAAAGTAAAACAAAAGGCCCATACAAATATATACCTTAAAACTAACATACATAATTATTAAAACTAACACTAATTGTCACGTGAAGTCCGCGACGCGATATGCGGTTTGTCAGCAGAAAGTTGTCCCCGGAATTTCCGAAATAATATTCCCTGCGGCCAGAACTCCTCCTTTGTATAAGTCGGCAGGTCTTTAGACGGGACTCTCACCATAAATGAATTGAAATTAACTTTATGGCGAGACTCCAACCGCTCGACTCTCAGGGTGAAATTCGTCTTTATCCGGATGTAGTCGACGACATCTTCCACCTTCGTAGACCAATGTAGTCTGGACACATACAGTTGCGTCGACGGCACAGCTGGACGCAACAAGTGATGCGTATGATGGTAAGATGTTTCTAATATCTTTGCTACTACCAATTAATGTATAGTCCTTAATTACTATCCGTCTTAGTCCTCGAGCCTCAACACTGGAGAGAGCTCCAGTGTTGAGGCACAAAAACTTTACTGGAGGTAGAGACCTCCAGTAAAGTTTTTGTCTTAAGATCGCCATATCAATATAATACCGCTCAAACCAACACGCAGGCTCGCTCTCCTCTCCAGTACCGAATTTAGTACACTTTAGTACTACTCGCGAGTCGTTATTCCGATTATGACCATCGGATGACTATAGCAATATTTGCATTTATACGCTTCATCGGATATGTCTTGTCCTCACAAGCAACTGAATCAACCCTCTAAGGCGAGGTTCGAACATAGGGGTGAAGCCTCCGTAGGCTGTTCTAAAACATTTAAGTTGGTAGCCTTAAGTGCCTCTTGCGTGGTGAAGTACACGATTGGTTGAATATGGTTGTTTCGAGATTAGCCGTCTACGTACAGCCAATAAAAATCTAGCTCGCTTTTATAACTCATGACCACAACTGCTTTGCTTCTACCCCTAGGTAGTAGGTAGACCCCTAGGGATCCTAAGGAGTGTAGCATGGTGTTGAAGCCAATATTTATTTTCAACGGCTTTAAACTATTACTAGGTACTGGTAAGAAATAGATCTTACTTATAGCGTTTAAGGACACAGGTTAATCTTCAGTGTAATGAAGTCATTATAATAATTTTTAAGTCACCATAATTCTAAATTCACTCGCTTGTGTTAATGCGAAAAATAAAAATATTACATTATAATCACTTTCGAAAGACGTTCACATCTGGAGAAAAGCTTTCCCAACGATACCCACTGTAGGGATGTGCGCCATTTTTTGGTCTTTTACGACAGACAGGGGTTATCTCAGGCTTATACTAGACAATTGTTGAAGACAGAAAAGGAAAAGCTACTTCCCAGTGAAAAAAAAAATAAGTGAACCAAAAATACAAACGTAAAGTTATGTAATCCATTTACGGTAAATATATGAATGTATGAATCGTGGTGGCCCTCGTGGCGATACCTGCTGAGAACATGACATGTGTACATACACTACATATGGTAAATAACCGCGCATGTGAATGTGACATGCGGCGCGTGCATGTGCGCGTGACGAGTTGCTGATAGGCATCCAAGAAAGCTTCTAGATTAAAATGGAGACCACACTTTAACTACTTAGATACTACTAACAATACTATACATAGGTAGCAGAAAACACACTTAATGAACATGTACAAAATATTGTGTGACAATTTTATTATTTCTATCCGAGTTCTATCCTATACCCAATTTCAAATGTCGTGTAATGGGGTGGTTTATGCTTTCGATGGTTTAAAAAAATCCAATTGCTTCCGGTGCCTTTTTCCTGTGCAGAAACTCGAGTCCGTGCACTGGAACTCTACCACGGTAGGAAGGAAACCTTATTTAACATGTTTGTTTTCTTTAGACTGTACTTATTGTATGTTTGGCATAGACGAAATATAATACCTAAAACTTATTTATTCAGCGAAATGGGCACTGAATTCGCGACCATTTTTTACTTAAAAAAAAAAAACAGTAGATACATTCTGTATTAAATAATGATTTACGAGTATCAATGTTGTCATTGAACCCAATCTAAAAATAATGTTGAAACATCACCATATAGGTACAGTTAAGAGCCGGTTGTTATCCAACGGACTTTAAAAATAGATTGCTGTATCAGATTATGTAACTGATTATTTCGTTATTATTACTAAGAGCAGGTCATGCCCTTGTAATATCCATTCTGAACTTAACATCTGGACGCTACTGATGTAAAACTTCTTATGTCGGAGACTCAATATTTTATGCTGCAGTTCCGGGCCTATAGAATAGGACTAAAGTATCCTCTGCCTGTCGTAAGTGGCGACTAAAAGGGGAAATTAGCTGCGGGCGACAAGAGGACCGAGGTAGCCGCAAGTCATCGTGGTAAGTGACGAAGGAGGGCTCACAAAGTCAAAGTGGACGAGCCTTGGATGGAGGCGAAGTGCGAGGGGGGAACCGGAGCAGTGTTTGTAATGTACCCTGATCCCTCCCTTTCATGCACTGAAGTCGGCACCGAGGTGGTTTTAGAAGGTCAAGTCCCTTATATTCCGACTCTCCCTCCAAAGAGCTGGTTGAATGCTACCTCGTAAAAAAAATGGTAAGTGCATACCGCATACCGCAACTTCATCTAATATCTCTACCGCAGCTAATAGACCATCTACTCAATATGTTGATACGTTGTATTTGCCATCCCTGGGGCCTAAGGTTTTCCTCTGTGGTAGTAATGGTATTTACAGGGCCCTGTAGACCATACGTTACCATGTAAAAAAAATTAAAAAAAAAACGGAACATAATAGTGCTGAACACTACCACTACCATTTAGTGGCTGATAGATTAAATCTATATCTAACTGCCTCGGTAGCCTAGTAGTAGCAGGCCACTACTACTGCGCTGAGGTCCCGGGTTCGATTCCCGGGTAGGGGGTTATCAGACATAATAGTTTAAAAACCTTTATCTCTGGTTCTATTGGGATTTTTCGATTTTCTGGAAATTTCCCAGTACCTCGAAGTTTGGTAATGTGCCCGGAGATGTCAACAGACTAGCCACCTGTTACATGGGCCAAAACGTAGGTGTTTGCATGTATGCTTGAATGCATGCATTTACCTCTGCCTTCGGGGATCACAAGCGTTGAAGTTATGTTTTTAGATTAAATAATACGGTGGTGCTCCAACTTCCAATTCTAGAACTCTGCAAGGGCACAAGCACAACTGCACAATTTTTGCGCAAACGAATTGAAAAATTATGAAGTTTTCAGACTATGTAAAAAATGTCAATTTAAATCTATTTAAATAAAAACGTGTTACTAATAGCTAGGACGATTTTGCTTATTATTTTTTGTTTTACCTACCTTTGTAATTGTCCAGAGAAGATTTTTATGAAGGAAAAAAACAGAAAGTTATTCCTAGAGGTCTATCGCGTTATAATTCTATGATTCCATTAGAATTAAAACAAAACAACGACCATATGTGCCTGTTAACTTATTTAATGTAAACCTTATGACGCTTGATATAACGGTCAGTCGATTGACAGTTGGCGCGATAGAGCGAATGCGCTCTGCAACGATCGTTACAGATGAATCGGTAAGAATTGATAAAATAATAGAAGTTAAATAATATATTCCGAAGAAATTACATCCAATTACCAGTAACACAGCTGGCACGGGTACAATGTGGGTTATATTGTACCGTTTCAGTCCAGAAACCCGTGCCAGCCGGGACGCGTCGCTAGTACTTACCTAAATAATAATAACAAAATGAAACTAAGATCCTATAAGAACCTACCAAAATTTAAATTTCCAAAGAAATGTATGTATGTATCTTCACGCCAGGTCCCTAACGGGGTAGGCAGAGAGTGTAAAGCGCCAGACATCCCGGTTCTGACAAACCTCTCGTGCCTCGTCTACCTTCATCATTCTCTTCATACATGCACGCCGATTCCTAAGACTTTTGACCCCACCATCAGACAGAACTCGACCTATTTGGTCATGGTAGGTCAGCCTTGGTCTTCCTGGGCCTCTGCAACCATCCACATTCGCATTGTATATCTGTTTAATCATTCGCTCATTCGACATTCTTTCTATATGCCCGAACCATCGGAGCATGCCTTTTTTCATTTTTACACCGAAGAAATGTAATAGTTTATTGTACTTACATATTTTTATTATTTAGTTAAGTAGGTACCTACTACATTTTACATCGTCCGTGAAATGTATCTTTATCACTTTAATTTATTTAAACATGTTCGCAAGAGAAACGTTTCTTTTTCACGAAATTTTCACGTTAACCAACGAGTTGTAGTGACAAAGAAAATTGGTTTAAGCCAGTTAATGAGATAAACAAAATTGGTTTTCAACTCCATTTCCACGAGAACTAAAGTATTCCATTTAACTTAACAAAGAATATAATTAAGCTGTCTTAATACTGGTGAATATCGAAATAGGCATTTATTTTCTTAGCTATCGATATCGTTCCTTCTAAAGTCAATATCAAACTGTACTTAAGGACTGGCGTCGAGACGTGACGATTCTACTCCACTAGATCACAGAACAGAATCTGTTCTGTGACTAGATGGAGGAGAATTCTTCCGTCAGTCAGTCAACCGAACAATGGCGGTACCAATAAGTAGGTAATAGGGTAATAGTAGAAAAAAAAGGTAAATTTAATAACGTGGGATGATCAGCAGCCTGGAACGCGATCCCCATAGATAGAGCAACTCGGCCCACCGGTCGCGGCGGACCGGAGGAGAGTAGCCATAGCGTTTATTACAATGATTTATACGCTCATTGATTTATTACCGATGCAAAACAGTCTGTCATTTTTTTTTTGAGTAATTCGTGTGACATACACTCATACTACAAAAATCGTCTATTGCTACGAAACTCACACCTTGACATTAACAAAATACATAAACAATTTTCACGCACACGTTTTAATATATGGGCGACAGGCATATGACCATTTGGTCTTGTACTTTGGCAGAGGGGAAAGCCTGCATATGGCTACTCCCATAGATTTATTATCTACTTATTATAATCTATGGTTACTCCCCTCCGCTCCGCCGTGGCCGGTGGCCCGATTTGCACTACGGCGATCCCCAATCCACCTGCCAAGCGTGGCGATTATGGCATATTCTCTCCTAATGACGCGGAGCACTGTTGGGCGTCTTTGGGGAAAACTTTATCCAGCAGTGGACGCGTTGGAGTGATAATGATGACGAAGAGCTGACGTAAAGTTAAAAAAAAGTTTAAATTACCACCTCATTTATTTTGATTGTGTTTTTTTTTTATTACACACTTTTTTATGTAACGAATGTGGCAAATAAGTATGCAGTTAACACAGATCTTATGTGATAGCTGCAGCCTATAGACATCTATTTAAAATACAGATTTCAAATGCAGACGCGTTGCCACCCCTGAGACGGTGTCATGTCTCTGTGATAGTTAATACGGGGCCATACATTACCACCTGACCGGAACACGAGATAGTGCTGTACAATACCATTATGCAGAAAATAGATTAGGCAATGCGGTGGTCCTTACGGCCGCAAACTCCGTCACTGGAGTTCTAACACCAGTGAAATCAACAACAGACATTCAGAACAACATTCCGTTTGTTTACGGATTTGCACCAAAAACACGGAAGAGCGGACATAGTACAAAATGCAAATTTTAACTGCGTATCAGTCAGGGTCAAGTCAAGCGGGGCATGGCATGTTTTTAATTCGCAGAAAGTTTGCGGTGACAACACTCAACGTTATTCCGCTAATATTGACTTGACATGACAAAACCAAACGGCCTAATAATTTTATATCAGTGACAAATATTTTTACTGGTGGTAGAGTCCCAGTGATGTGTGGTGGTGGTATCCCAGTGTAGGGGTTCGAAGGCGTAGGCACCACCACATTACCTAATCTTACTGCCGCCAAATGGTAGTGTTCAGCACTATCGTGTTCCTGTTAGATGATAATTAATGTATGGCTCCGAAATAACTATCACAGAGATATAACAATTAAGGTCTTTAGGGTAGCAACGCATCTGCATTTTGACCTCTGGTTTTCGTGTAGATGTCTATAGGCTGCAGTTGTCACTTAGCATCACCCTCGTTGTAAGGTCAGAATGCATGGGCATGATAAATTATTTTTTGCTGCGAATGAAAATTCAGTACGAATGCTGATTGACCCACCAAGTTTTGTAACCGTGCTGATCACACCCATTGTTACAATTTAGTCCTTACATGACACGCTGGGGATTCTGATTTGTGCAGAGGTTGATAGGAGTGTGACGAACATTTTACTCAACTCAAAATGTTGACAAATGGTTTAAACCATGTTAAACTACTATTACTAATTTTTATATGAGTTAAACGCTTACTCGGCCCACCAGCCGCGGCGGACCAGAGGGGAGTAGCCAAAGCGTTTATTACCGATGCAAAACAGTATGTCTTTCTTGCGGAGAGAAATACGAGTGACACACTCACACTACAAAAATCGTCTATTACTACGAAACTCACACCTTGACTTTAACAAAATACATAAACAATTTCACGCACACATTTAAATATCTGGGCGATAGGCATAGGACCATTTGGTCTTGTACTTTGACAGAGGGGAAGAACTGCACATGGCTACTTCCATCCGGTCCGCCGCGGCCGGTGGCTTGTGTTGCTCTATGGTCGGCAATGGTTTTGAAAAGTAAGTTATATATATATGTCGGCAGGAGGGCCTTCTCCAGTCAGGACATCTAGGACATCTAGGTAGTATTGTCTGCGTTTCTTTCCATAAGCTGATATGTTATTCGTGTTTGTGGGCGTCTGTAGGTGGGAACTCGAGCGGGTGATGAAATAAAGCACAGGGTTTGGCAGAAGGTGAAGCAATAGTCGTTTATTGCCAAAGATCCGCCCATTCGATTACGCCGGCAGAGAAGAACGGGCAAGAAACTCTTACGACCGGGCACACAGTTACCGGGATACAAATGTTCATTGCACAATGTAAATCTCTTCTGCCAATCAATTCAATACTACGCGAATCGTCACTATATCTCGTTATTGTTACGTTGCATATATAAAAACTACCCCGTAACCGACTTGGCGTGAAGATACATACATAATTTATAAAAATGGTTTCGATTTATGTCGCGTCTAAAATATAACGTTGTCATGTGGGTAACTCAAAAACTCACCGCGCGATAGCTACGGTGCAGGCGAGTGCCGTGGGTGACGCGTTGAGAGCTGTGGCGAGAGATTGCAGGCGACATTTTGTATCGTGTTACTGTATCACGTTTCTAGCTATTTATTAGTAAACTATTAACTCCTAACTATTAAACATCCAACTATTATATTATATATAAAGTGTTGTGATCCACGTAATTGGGTAAGTTGTGAATGTTATATTTAACCTCCTAGTGTAGAAACGTATTTTGTGATTAACTGTTATTAGCAATTTAGTCTAGTGTAAAAATTATTGTTCAGTCCTTCTGCTTAGTGTTTCCGTGAACCTTGACTTCAGCATAGATCGCTAATTGCTACATTTACCACACGCTTTGCAAGTAGCAAGCTTGGGCGGTAAAACGTCTACGCTGGTATGTTGCAGTCAAGGTGAACTTTCGGACATTATTAAAAAGTCCTGAACATGGGTTCCAGGGATCTAATTTCCGGCTATCAGTACACCTTGAGAGTGATCATGGTGCACATGCTGAGGTGTTCCGGTCCTACCCGCTACCGCTGTGCAGTACCTACCCCCAAGTGAACCGCTGCGCTTGTGCACGCTGACCGCATACCTTTTATGAGGAGAGTGAAGACGTGCTGGTAACCTAGGTGTAATCGTGATTGCCTTATAGAACCCCCCCCCCCTGAGAACCTATGACTACCTACTTCATTTAGTTCTTAGTTAAAATAATAAAATTAATAAATAATTTGCATAGGGTTAAAAGTATGAGCCTAATAACTTAATTATTTAATAGAAATATAGATAAGTAGATATAATAAAACTAGTGTAATAAATGATTTAATAGAATTAAAGATAAGTAGATATAATAAAACTAGAGTAATCAATTATTTAATAGAATTAAAGATAAGTAGATATAATAAAACTAGAGTAATAAATAATAAAATAAAAGCAATTCTTTTGTTGAGTGAACAAAATAGAATAGGGATTAGTAGATAAAATAAATACTTATAAGTTCTTTTTAATTTTAAAATTTTGTTTTTTTATTTTTAATAAATTTCTACGTCACTGAAAAAAAAATAGTTTAATTTTAATTTAGGTAACATAAACCAGTTAAAGACTTGCTAACGCAACATTATCCAACTATTACTGAATCTAGATTGCTATATCGAGTTACATAATTATATTATATCAAGGAACCGGCGCGGACGCCGCCTTTTCTCAATTGTCAAGTTCAACTGTCAAGTGTCATTGATGACACTTGTCAATCAAGCTACTGGGTATGTTTAGTACTTTGATTAGGACTTTCTTTAATCATCGGTTTAGTCAGGTCAGTATGTTTATATTCTCCATCCCCGTCATATATACGCAATGGAAATATAAGAGTTATTAATAAGTAAGTACTTGTTCACCTAATTGAAATAATAAGTCTTCGTAGGTTTTCGCGAGCTTTCGCGTTGTAGAATTCTTATTAGTGGATTTTCTCGCGTAGACGACACATCCAACACTTACCCTGACTTTTAAAATGTTAAATGATGATTGCATTCTGCAGATCAGAGGTCAAAATGCAGATGTGTTGAAACCCCTGAGACCTTAGTCATTATATCTCTGTGATAGTTAGATTATGGGGCAAAACATAAACATCTAACCAGAACACGATAGTGCTGAACTACCATTTGGCGGCAGATAAATTTGGTGACTATAGACTCACACACACTATAGACTCACAGACAATATTTATTTATTATTTATTTAACTTCAATGCACACGAATAATAGGCACATAAGGCGGACTTATGCAACCAGTGCATTATCAACCAGTCAACCTTCGGGTTGTGTTGAAAAGGATGAATAGGTGCTGAGAGGTTACAATATATCCATATTAAGTACGTAGAAGGGTATATCGTCGAAGAATGCGGTGGTGCGTATTCGAATATACAATTGCATCGACTCGAAAATGCCACAGATATTTTAACCAAACTGTTAGAGGCAAAGTCAATTTCCCAAACCTTGAAAGTTGATCTTGAACGATAAGTATCGATGTTAAACGCACTATTTCCTGTTTCCCGGGTCGTCGGTGTCGGTGTCGGTCAACAGTGACTAGACCAACCGGTTGGGTTGGCTAACAAAAAATACGCGATTTCGATATACGCATTTAGAATGTTTGTGATCGATACAAAAACTTGAAAACGTATTTTAATGGCAGTTATTTTTCTATAGTGTTGCCACTTTATAAGCATACGGTTCATTTTAATTAACAATTTTTTTGTGTAAATTATTATTACATATTCTCTGGTGTAAATATCGATACAAAATGTAGAGATTCATCCCTTGTGATTATACCAATGGTAAGACCAGTATCACTACGAAGAAGAGTTAGCTATTTGTCTAAAAGATTAACTAACAAGCAAACGATGGATTTTTTTTTTCGATTGGTCAGTATTACTTTTGACAAAATGCCTCTACAGCGTAACCGGACATGAGAGGCGCATAGCTCCTATGGGAGCTTGGCCGTAGTTGGCACTTCAGCGCGAGTGCCATGCGGCCGCACTGTAGTGCCCATTGCGTGGGGAGAGGGTGGCGACGAGACTAAGGGCACCTCCGAACGAGGTACGGGCCTCGGCTTAGGCCGTCTGCCAGGGGGGGTTGTATCTAAAGACGGACTTGGCCTGCGCACGGCAGAACGTGCGCTGGCCGTGAGAAATATGGGTCCTCGTGGTGTGTGACTGTATGTTCAGTGTGCGGGAATCCTCTTCTGACAGAGGGGGGACGATGGAAAGTGGCTACGGTCGTACTTAGTGGCTACGGTCGTACTTATATCACACCGCGGACACTCCGCCAAAATTCCATACAAACGCTTAATTTGGTCTCTATTACACAGACATCATTCAGTGACGTGTGTTTACACGTGCAACTGTGTGCGTAGCACGTAGAAAATACCAAACATTGCCTATAAGAGGGGAGGAGGTTGGGTGAGGCGAGGAAATCGGGCGGGACGTAGAAGTATTCATTCTAATTTCCATACGTTGTATTATTGCATATTCTCTGCCTATATGAACATTTGCAAAACCAGGGCAGTTGGCAAACGCTGTCAGCCCTGAAAGACGCCATCTTTGAAATACTGAATCTGAGTACGGCAATGTGTCCATTTGTCAGAAAAGACATATTTTTTTGTTTTTATCAAAACATACAAAGCATGGAAAAGGAACCGCTTAGTAACAATGAATAAAATGTGAATGTCTTACTAATGGTAGTAAAAGTTCATTGTCACCGATTATGATTAATGAGTCCATAAGATAATTGTTTTCCTTGACTTCATAACTCGGTATACGGATGATCATGCCTACAAGGTAATATAATATATGGAGATCAACTCGCTCGGTATGGATAATTGTAGACTTAACTATGTGAATGTCGTATGATATGTAAGAATCTACATTCAATGCTGCGGTTTTATCGTTCCGCAGCCAAATGGCAAAAAACGGGACCCTTATCCAAGTAAATAATATACTTACAAAACTACGAAAAGATACTGGACTTATTAATCCGGAAAATCATTAATCTATACTTATAATAAAACTGTAGAAGTGTAAATTCTGTATATTAAAAATATTGAAAAAATAAATACCAGGGGATGTTATTAGATCGATACCGAACACAAATATGTAATTAGAAAATTTTTTGTCTGTCTGTCTGTTTGTTCAAGCATCACAGAAAAACTACCGGTCCGATTACAATGAAACTTGGTATGAATATATTTTAACCTTTGGCGCACAACACTGGGTACTTTTTATCCAGGAAAAATGTCTGTTTGTCTGTGTGTTTGTGCACGCTAATATCAGAAACGGCTTATTCGATTTGCAGTATACTAATATATTGTGGTAAGTTTCACTTAATATTTAGTGTTTGTTTCATGTGAATCGATTCAGAAATAAAAAAGTTATGTCAATTTAAAGAATCATATCGAATATTTTTAAGCTATTCTGTGTCTTAGTTCTATCTTTTAGGGGGTTTCGTACCTAAAAGGTAAAAACGGACCCTACGGATTACTGTCCGTCCGTCCGTCTGTCTATCACCAGCCTGTATCTCATAAATAGTGATAGCTAGAAAGCTAATATTTTCACAAATTATGTATTACTGATACCATAAAGACAAAATTAATTACTAAAAATAAGAAAATGAAAATGTTAAGTGGTCCAAGGGGGCATACAATAAACGTGTTTTTTTTCGTATATTTTTTGTTCGATATCAATAACGGTAGCAAGTAGACGCTTAAAACTTTCACAGAATGTTTAGGTGTTATGTTGTATATTTCCTTCCATAATAAATCTATACATTTATATCTATACAAATAAATAAAATTGGAGTGTCTGTTTGTAATATTAAAATAACCGCTTTTTACTAAATTCGTATGTATGTATACACAGTACATATACCAAAACAACATTTTTTACAATTTTTGTCTGTCTGTCTGTTTGGCGGGGCTAATCTTGGGAACGGCTGAACCGACGGAATTTAACTTATTTTGACGGGACTTTCATTGGCAGATAGCTGATGTGATAAGGAGTAAGTTAGGCTACTTTTATCTCCATACATACATACATACCTACATACAAATAAGTAGAATTGGAGTGTATCCGACTTTGACGGGACTTCCACTGACATATAGCTGATGTAATAAGGAGTAACTTAGGCTACTTTTATACTAGCTGCGGCAACGACTTCGTCCGGGTAGATACCTACTGAACAATCTTATTTTTCTCACGTGGACGACGTCGCGGGCACAGCTAGTCTATACTAATATTATAAAGCTGAAGAGTTTGTTTGTTTGCTTGAACTAATCTCAGGAACTATTAGTCCGATTTGAAAAATTATTTCACTGTTAGATAGCCCATTTATCGAGGCTATATAACATCTAGCTAAGATGAACAGTAGAGAGAAGGTTAAATTGTACCCGCGAAGCCGGGGCGGACCCTTAGTGGTATTATATTATTATACTAGAATAGGTACCGTGAAAGTCGATGCCAGGTATGAAATACTTAAATGCCCGGAGCTTGACCGGATAGTGGGCCCGGGGCTTATTGACAGATGCTAGCGCCATGCTCTGCAGGCCAGGCCGGCGGTGAGCGCGAAACCTATTGTGAAATGTTAGGGACCCCATCAATATTAGATTTCAGATATCAGAAGATATCAGAAGAAATCTCTATAAATTCACAGAAAATAAATATTACATACTAACCTATATTAATTACGTTATGTAGGATGTAGGTAATAATTAAAATTATTTTGCCACATCGCGTCTGGGTCAACAACAGATTCGTCCCTACCTAAAGGGGCAAATGTATTAGTATACCATCTAACATACAAATGACAAAAAAAATTCAAGAGTCGTTTCATCATTGCCTATATTTCTGGCTGAATTTGATGAAGACCTACTTGTGAGCTTTAAACTTGAATCACATAGACTTGTTTAAAAAAATCTACGAAAAATATAATGGAATGCGGTAAGTTCATTTGGAAGGTGATTTTATTAGCTTTCAACCTCTTTTGATATCATACCCAAAACTATTCCAGCTTATATCACAAAACGTAAAAAAAAACAAAAGTCATTAATTTTTAAAACAAATAAGCGTTTTTAGCGTCTGCTAATGGGACTCTAACTATCACAGTTTAAAGATCGTATCTTTTAATTACTATTGTGGACTGAGACTCCGACTCGCACTAAGCTGTGGCATTGGGTGGGCATTGGATAAAATCCAATATGACTGTTGGTCTAGTTGTGCGTCAAGCGTAGTTATCCTAAGAAGATTATAGTAGACCTATATGGATTCTTAGAAATAATAACTGACGACAATGTGATTCAAGTTGGAATACCCGCTTTTGGATAGATGTTCATATACAGTACAAAGATGTTTATAGGCAATATATACAATGTTAATACCTGTACTACAGGATTCAGAAGAAGCACGGGAGGTGTGTCAAGACGGGGATATCTCCACACTCTCTGCCTACCCCGTAAGGGACTTGGCGTAAAGATGCATACATAAAGTATTCACTATATATATATAAAAACTATCTATATATATAAAAATGCAACCCGTTTTCCTTGGTCACGGCATCACGCGTGAATGGCTGGACCGATATGGCTAATACTGATTTTGAATGATTTTTGGAAGTCCAGGGAATGTTTAAAAGGTAAGAAAATATGAAGAAATTGAAGGGAAATAGTAAAAACCACCATTTCATTTTCCTATTTAAATAGTCCGTATCTATCAAACCTTTGACACATGTCATATTTTCATTCTGAGGCAATACGAAGTTTGCCGGGTCAGCTAGTTATCAATATTAACTTGTTTGGTCAATCGAGCCTCTGGTACGAGCTCTGTTTTCACCCCCTGAAGACAGAACCTTAAAGATAAAATTTAAGAACAGTAATAAACATTTATAATTATGAGATATACTAATGATTTGTTATATAATACAAGGAAATATAAAATTGTAAAGAAGCAAAAAATATAATGTTATTTCTAAACAAAGAGTGAACAGACGTCGAACAGAAGGTGAAGGCTTGACTGTCGATAAATACCTATCTAAGTTTTTTTTGTTTTTCTGTATTTTTTTAAATGTCTGGTATAATATTGGTAAATTAGGTACACCTGTTGTTCTCAAATTCTCTCAATATTCTCTCAGTTTATGTAGATTTAACATTCATTATTTAATTGTGAGTACCTACCCACCTATGCATAGGTGTTTCAAATGCTCTTTTTTATTTCTTTCTTTTCTGTAAGTACCATTTGACTGCAGATAGATTAGGTTATGCCTACGCCCTGGTGTCCCTACACTTGAACTCATGATGTGTTTAATCTAACCGAAACACGATAGCACTGAACATCAGTGCCGGATTAGCCATATAGCAGGAGGCAGCAAATGCTACGGGCCCCGTGCAATGGGAGGGCCTCGCGCCTGTGCCCAAAAAAAAAACACAAATATGTAAAATATGTAATACACCTTATAGCTATTATCAAAGTGAGCGTTGGCCACACTGTAATTTTAAAGGTATACTAGCGGCCCGCCTCGACTTCGCCCGCGCTGTTCCGTTCCTATTAGTCATAGCGTGATGATATAGCCTATAGCCTTGCTTGATAAATGGGCTATGTAACACTGAAAGAATTTTTCAAATCGGACCCGTAGTTCCTGAGATTAGCGCGTTCAAACAAACAAACAAACAAACTCTTCAGCTTTATAATCTTAATATATATAAATCTCGTGTCACAATGTTTGTCCTCAATGGACTCCTAAACCACTTAACCGATTATAATAAAATTCGCACACCATGTGCAGTTCGATCCAACTTGAGAGATAGGATAGCTTACATTACGCTATGACTAATAGGAGCAGAGCAGCGCGGGCGAAGCCGGGGCGGGCCGCTAGTATTAGTATAGATTATTATGTTGCATGTTGGCAATACCACAATACTTACAGAGGGAATCGCCTAATATTGTTTTCGATTCCTTTTTGTAAATGTTCTGTTTTATTTACATCCCAAATTTCAGTAGGCAATGTAACTCTAGGGCCCCATGGTCAGATTTGCTACAGGCCCCGCACTGGCTTTATCACTGCTGAACATTATAATATTTTGTGGCAGATCGATTTTGTCGTGGTGCCTACGACCTTGAGCTACGACACTGGAACTTTACCACAAGTATTAAAAATCATGAATCAATCACGGAAGTCAACAACTTTCGGATAGCCCTGTATTAATAAGTTTGTGTATAGAGGTGCAGTAGGTTTTCCCCGCTTATAAAATAACGGAATATTTTGTTCAATAGAACTGTCTGTAGAATTGTAGAACCACTCACACGTCTCACACACACATCACAGTGTGTCTATGTAACTTGCCGTTACTCCATACCCAATATACCTACTCGTAGGGTATTCAGAATGTAAATACATTTGTCTTCAAATTTTAAATGTATCATCAAAGTACAATATAGCCTTCATTGCAATTTATTTTATCTGGGTTTCATAGTTATATCATCTATGTTTTATACTGTTCTCATCTGTTTATCATACTAAAATATCACTGGTAGGTAGTAGAGCCTAATGATGGAGCTTAAGGGTGTAGGGACCACTACATTAAGTAATTTACTTGCCGCAAAATGGTAGTTTCAGCGCTATCGTGTTCCGGTCAGGTGGTAATGTACAGCCCTGTTATTTCCGATACAGAGGCCTTAGGCCTCTATGTCGAAAATTACATACCTACATTATTAATTTTTGAATTACATTGAAATACACATTATTATTTGTAAAATTGATTGATTTCATAATTTCAGTCAGCATACTCAGACTAATTAATCTTATTCTTATAACCTATATCTATTGTCTAAAAGTGTTTCTGTGTTCATAGTTAATTCATTTTAATTGTATTTTCTTATGATGCGAATCGTAGTTTTTGACGTCAAACCCAACTTGTTATTCCGAAAGATATGCCATTAGTTGTAAATTCAAAAATATATTTTTTTTTATCATCATTTCGAAGAAAAAAAACAAAAAATGGCCTTGACTCCATTAAGCGTAACAGGCCGTGAAGTACCTAAAAGATTATGGAGCATATCATGAGGTATGGTTATGGCAAAATTGCTAAACTTTTTTCGTTCTTTAGATAAAGTAAGACCTAAGCTTGGAAAAAAACTCCGGTTTTTTTTCAGGGATGAATTGGTTTTGATTAAACCATTGAAATATTTATACCATTTACAACGATTTGAGGTGATCATGCACGGATCATGACGTTTATTTTGCGTGAGGTTGACATTTTTCGGCTCCCCGGATGCTCTTTCATTGGGACCACAGAATAGATAAATAAGGATAGAATGGCTAAAGACTCATTTTCATATTGAAACCGCTGTCGCCAGTTGCACGCATTGACATTGACACTACAGAGACAATTCAAACTGCAATTGGTCAATTGAAATAGACCACTCCCAAACACTTACTTCTCACAAAACTAACTCTTTCACTTTGACACAACTATCGAATTCAACACCCCCAAGAACCATTACAACGACACCCATGACGAAAAAGTTGTCAACTCCATGCAGCCGCCATCTCGGGTTTACATTTTGACACCACTATCGAATGCAACACCCTCAAGAACCATGAAAAGGACACCCATGACGAAAAATTGACAACTCCATGCAGCCGCCATCTTGGATTTACAATTTGACACCAATTGTCAAATTGAAAAATTGTCACCTAAGTCAATTTTTTACTATTGGTACCTAACGTCCGATGCGAAATGCGAATAAACCATTGAAGTATTACTACGAAGGGAGCAAAAGAAACTAACGGCCACCGGGGTGGCCGTTGGCACTATTTATTCCTAACGGCCACTCCGGTGGCGGTCTCAGAGGGGGCCGATGGGAATAAAGGTCTATTTCAGATACAAGATGGCGGACAGCCTTTTTTGAAATGTAATATGGATATCAATTTTGAGGTTTCTTGGGGTGCTGATAACGATAATTGCATCCGTTTTCAGATCCAAGATGGCAAATAGACTTTTTTCTTCAAAATGTGATATGGGTATCAATATTATAAAAAGAAAGTCTGTCCGCCATCTTGGATCTGAAAACGGATGCTAATTTCGTAATCAGCACCCCAAGAAACCTCGAAATTGATACCCATATCGCATTATGATAAAAAAGTCTGTCCACCATCTTGGATCCGAAAACGGTTGCCTCTTTCGTAATCAGCACCCCAAGAAACCACAAAATTGACACCCATCATTATAGGTTAACTGACATCCCATACCCATATTACTCACATGATAATTGTGTGCCTTCGAGCTGCCTTCGAACCATTGAAGCTCTACCACCGTACGTTACCACTTAGCAGCAGGTAAATTATAGACATATTAATATAACTACACAAATATTAATATAATGCGGTGCTGCTGATCGATGAAGTATGAAGAGTTATCGGTTTTGAGTGTTCTTTTAAAAAATTGTATAAAAGTATAATGAAACATTGTCACATTAACTTATTATCACTTTCATACCATCGGGTACACCACCAGGAACTAAGCAGTTGATCTGTATTTCATATCTTTGACGCAATGTTCCAAATGTTCCGAATGTTCCAAATGATGCATAAAATGATTCGGCACAGTTTAGTGTTTCAGATGCTAATGTTCCATCCAGCTCTGTCATATTTAAAAATATCTACATATGTAACTATACAAATATCGATATGGACCATAAAAAAATATCGATATTGTATATATCAAAACACTAGTGAAGATTTTCGTTTTAGTTCAATTTAATAATTATTAAAGGGTTTTTAGGGTAACGGTGGTATTAAATATTTTTAACTATACCTCCTCGATTTACTGGAGGTCTTACTTTTCATTTTACGTGTTAAAATAACACAAAACGGCATTTTTACCCAGAGATGTGTTGTTCTAAGCTGTCTACACGACACTACGAGCGGCGAACGAATGGTTCGCCCGAACTGTGTGTGTTCAGGCATAGTTGTGGTGCGCTTGCCACGCCCATATTACCATTCCATCTTTATTTATCTATTCCGTGATTGGGACCATGTGCAGGATGTGTAGCAACGCATTTGTATTTTGACCCCTGGTTTTTGTGTAGATGTCTGTTATATAAATCATTACTCTCCATCTAACCATCTCCGGATAAATATGTTTTAGACCGTTCTTACTTATCGTCTGCCAAAAACTGAAAATTGTGAATTAAAATAGATTATTTAAAATATTTATAAAAAAAAATATTGTGCGATATCAGTTTAATGCAAAATGAACGAAGTAATAAAGTAATAAATAGTATTGAATTACTTGGGAAAACTGAACAAAAGATTTCACAAATTATGTCATCTTATTTGCACAATAGTTTATAATTTATGACCAAAGTAGTTTAAACATTGATTCATAGGCTGCGCATGCGTAGTTCCGGTGTATATAGTTTAAACCAATGTCAACTTTACATTATCTGTTTTCTTAGGAAAAAAAACGTCAAAATACTTTGTGACTTCCTTTTTCTTAAGAAAACGCTTTTTACACACGTCATAAAATTATATGCTTGTAATCCCCACCCATTCTAGAGATTATAAAAAAAACCGGTCAAGTACGTGTCGGGACACGCGCAGTGTAGGGTTCCGTCGTTCTTAGGTTTGATTAATGCAATAACAAAAATAAATAAATATTTTCTATGGAGTTGTTAAAAAATGTCGAGTATTACATTTGGTCAACTATTGCTCACAAACTAGTAAAGCCAAATTAAGTGTGATAGTTTCGCTTTTAATTTTATTATATGTAGCTACTATTGCCGTAACGTTTGAATTTCTAACAACAACTGTTTAGTTGGTAGGGAGGGACACTCGACTCTAACGAAAATTGGCACTTTAAAGCTTAATAAGTCAGGAATAGTTGACTAAATCGAAAAATGATTTGAGCACACCCCTAACATTTTTGAAAGACCTATCCAACAATATCCCACACTTTATATGAAACGAAAAATAAAAATAATATCCGCGCGTTTCATGTAGGGGATGTACCCTAAATAATTTTATTTTTCATGGTTTTATGCCACCACTTTGTCGGCATGATTAAAGTGTATGTTTGTGCCAAATTCCAAGTCTCTTCTCTAGTAGGTACCGATAGTTTTTTTTTAGGCGCTAAATCGCCGACGGACGGACAGACAGACGTCTGTCTGTCCGTCCACATGGCGAAACTATAAAGGTTCCTTGTTTACTACGAAACACTGGTGGTAGCGCTCTAGTAACGGAGCTCGCTATACTTCCCGCTAAATGGTAGTGTTCAGCACTATCGTGTTCCGGTCAGGTGGTAATGTACGGCCCTGTAATTTCCGGCACAGAGGCATAACACCTTAGGCCTCAGGAATGGTAACATATCTGCAATTTGACCTTGGTCTTTGTTAGGGTGTCTATAGGCTACAGTCATCACATAACATCAACGTGTACCGCATGCTTGTTTGCCACGTCTTTGATAGTGTACGGTCGATTTTTTAAATAGTTTTATGTATAGATCTATTTCAGATAAATATAATATCGTTTTATTCGAAGTCGTTTCTAAAATTTGATTTTAAATTTTTTTATCTGGCTGTACTTTGTATGAGCGTACGAGTTGACGACAGAAATATTAAGTAAATTCGATATGTGCCAACACGCCCGATCGGGCGAGTCTATGTCGGGCGAGTCTTTGTCGGGCGAGAAGACGAAAACCCAAAAAAAATTTTTTTTGTTTCAAAAAATTTTGTTGCCAACATTATTTTTTTACATTTTTGTCTTAATACTGTTTTTTAAAATTATATTGCTTAAGGTCTATCTTAAATACTGCTGCATGTTTCCTTTTAATTTGCCTCATAGAATCTGATAAATCAACAATACGTCTTTGATTCTTTACTCCCTAATAAAATATCGTTAGAACGTCAATGAACTTTGATATGCTTATGTGTACATGCATTCGAGGGCAGTGTGCTAGGAAAGTGTGTCGACCTTTGCCAATAGCGTCGTGATTAAGGGCCTGACACGCAACGAGCGGTTTCTGTATGGTAGCGGGCGCGGTCGTAGGTTTTCATCCCGATATACTCGTATATGTGAAGGCTGAATATGAGAAGACGAATATTATGTACCTATTTGATATTTTATATCTAGTACTAGCGGCCCGCCTCGGCTTCGCGCGGTTTCAATTTTACCTATCCTCAAATATTCATTTAAGCGTGATGTTAAATAATGGGCTTTCTAACAGTGAAAGATTTTTTCAAATCGCACTAGTAGTTCCTGAGATTAGCGCGTTCAAGCAAACAAACAAACAAACTCTTCAGGTTTAGCTGATATGGGGATGGGGATAGACATGGGGATTGGGATGCGGATGTCTCTTAATACCTTAGACCTCAGGAGTGGTAACGCATCTCCATTTTGACCTTGGTCTTTGTGTGGATGTCTATAGGCTGTAGTCATCACTTAACATCAATGTGAACTGCATCCCTGTTTGCCACTTCCATTACTTAAAGAAAACACCCAGCCAAGGGATGAAGGAGAGACAAAGCCCACTAAAGCAGTTCTTCTTTTTCATTAACAATCCGTCTTTCTGGTGTTGGGGCTTGCGTGTATTGTAATTAAGCTGTTCATTGGGTTTATATTTTCATCTATAGTTGGAAACGTCGAGCGTTAATATTTACAAACTCCGCAATGATATTCAGCGCTTGAACGAGAGAACTGGAACCGCGCTCTGTTTGTCCACACCTTTATAGTTAACGGACGATGATAACGCAACATAACGCTTCTTTGATAAATGTTTACACGCACTCGTTGTGTGATTAAAATCAGCACACTCATTACAAACTAATTTTGCGTGAATTTCACGGAACGTTGGTCACCAAAAGTTAGAAACTTTCAAATTAATCATGCAAAACAATATAAGTTTTGTAGGTATAGTTTTGGAAGACAGTCAGTGTCGGATTTAGGTCATCAGAGGCCCGGGGCGCGTTTGGCATTCGGAGGTTCAGACGAAAGAGCATAACAAAAAGGCAAGGCAAAAATGAAAGGCAATTTCTCCCATACGGAAAGAGGTCTACGGAAGGAAATTAGGGGATACGCGCGTATACTGCGGGGGGCGCAGCCCGAGGCCTTGATGATTGATACGCTCTTGCCGCACCCCCCTTAGTCAGCCTACTTACCCCCTTAGCATTTACTGGTGGTAGAGCTAGAGCGACGGAGCTCGCGGGCGTAGGTACCACCGCATTATCTAATTTACTTGCTGCTAAATGTGTTCAGCATTATCGTGTTCCGGTCAGGTGGTAATGTACGGCCCTGTAATTTCCGGCACAGAGGCATAATTGGAGCTTACTCCACCACGCTGCTCCAATGCGGGTTGATGGAGATACGGGTTAATAGCTAACCCGCTGTTGTATGTTGGTAAGCCGCCCGTAAATTAATTGAGAGGCTATGACATCAGTGGACTTTTCTATGAACTCCACTCTGATAACAATCAATAATATCCCAGCATTTTTCAAGCAAGGTCTTCGAGCGAATTGGTCAGAGAATATTTTGCTGGCTTACTTTATTAGTTAGTACTAGCTGTTGCCCGCGGCTTTGCCCGCGTGGATGGCGTTTTATAAATATTTTTTCCTGAATATTCTTTTCTATAAACCTCACGGAGCCCGAGACCTTTCCAACGAATGTAAAACCGTGGAAATCGGTTCGTGCGTTCTGAAGTTATAGCGTCAGGAAGGAAAACCCGACTTATTTTTATATTACAGACATAAATATTAATACTTTTAGCAAAAAGCAGCCCATTTTTAGTTAGTATACCACTTCATTACATTAAATAAAAAACATGGAGAAGGGAGCAAATCAAAGTCCAACGTAAAGATTGATCAATGACTGAATATGGCACAACGTAAACAAGTTTGTAATTACACACTCGTGCGCTGACATGTGCGGGGTTGACCTAGTGTCATCGAATTATCGTACTTTTTATCATTCAACAATAAGCGTTATATTCTGGGTCGGGTTTGATGGTATGGGCTATGACAGTTAGGTACTATACGGTTACGATTGTACGAGCATACTTATGCGGTATATTTTGTGTGTTATGAAGTGGCAAACAATCATACAGTTTACATTGATGGTAAGCGATTACTGTAGCCATTGGTCTGTGCTGTAGTCTATAGACAACTTCATAAAAAGATAGAAACCAAAAATTTCATTTTTTTTTATAATTGTTTTACGGCCACGAATTCAAGTCCTTAACAGCCAATCTTCAGTAATTTTTATCTTCATTTCTTATGATAATGAATATCCGTATGGAAGATGACGATGATTTGATATTTCCATGTGGGATATGATGAGATGGCTCCAGTAAAGTGATGGGGACTTTACTAGGAGATTTTACGAAGTTTTGGAGGCAACATGAAAAATCACTTTCCTACACCCGTGAACGTTATCGAATGTTTTATGATAAAAATCCCACCATTTTTACACATAAAAACGCTACTATACACAAATTTCGAAAATAATATCACGCAGCGACAAGGCTCTTTTCCGCGTTCCCGCCAAAAAAAAACTTTCAATTTTTTAATGTAGAGGTGTTATTAATTATATAATTAAGATATATAAGTAATATTTTTTTTTTAATGTAGGTATATATTTAATTATATCATTATTAAGTATGTGTTATCCTGTAACTCCATAATATTACTCCCATTGCTCTGTAAATTACTTTCAAAATGACTATTATGGCTTTTTATCTATTCTTGACGATTTTCCAAATGCACTACCATTCTTTGTTTTCCACACAACCCTTAGGTTGACTGGTAGAGAATGCTTTCTAGCATTAAGTCCGCCTCATGTACTTTGTTTGTGCAGAATGTTTAAATAAATAAATTAAAAAAAAATTCTAATACCCATCACGTACAATATTGGAATCATAGGATCGCGGGCCTAGCAGTATTGCCCAAACAATAAGTTATCAAGTCAGTTAAAACGAAAGTCCACAGCTGAACAAAGGCCCCAAAGATTGCCCCAACGAACGCCCTCATCCAACGATTGCCCGCGACCTTCACCAGGTCGTCGGTCCATCTTGTGGGGAGCATGTCTACGCTTCGTTTTCCGGTACGCGGTCGCCACTCAAGAACTGTTCTGCCCCAACGGCCGTCAGTAGTTCTTCGAGCCATGTGCCCTGCTCACTCTGGCTATTCGGTGAGCTTAGTCGATAACTTTGGTTCTCATGCGGATCTCCTCATTTCTGATTCGATCTCGCAGAGAAACTCCAAGCATAGCTGTTTTTTTATGTAATAAAAGTGGCAAACAAGCGTGCAGTTCACATTGATGTTAAGTGATGACTGCAGCCTATAGACACCCACACAATGACCAGAGGTCAAAATGAAATGCGCTGCCACTCCTGAGGCATTAGGTGTTATGCCTCTGTGCCGGAAATTACAGAGCCGTACATTACCACCTGACCGAAACATGATAGTGCTGAACACTACCATTTAACGGCAAGTATATTAGGTAATGCGGTGGTGCCTACGCGCGCGAGCTCCATCACTGGAGCTCTACCACCAGCTGTTTCCAATGTTCTCAGAGTGACCTCTCTTGAGCCTTTTTAGGCATAATTTATACAGAAACGGCGATGTTTGTTAGTCTTTCACGAAAAAAGTACTTAACGGATTTGGATGAAACTTTACAGTAATATAGTTTATACATTGGGATAATATATAGGCTACAATTTGTAATCATTGAAAGTACACGCGAACAAAGTCGCGGAACCCAATAAATCCATCTCGAATATTTTAAGGATGGTACGTTTATAACAATCCAAATGATGATAAGAAATCCTCTTGGATTCTTAATTGGTGTCCCGAAAACAATTGACGCTCTAATTAAGATAATTTGGTAAAAAAATTTCAAGGTTTATTTTTTAAATTTATTTGAAGAGCTTTGTTCCTGAGCGACTATACAACAAACGTAATTTTGAAGCAATTTTTTAATATAATGTTAATATAGTAAGGTAGAAACTTGAATATGACACACGTGATTTTCTTTTATAGATGATGGGTACGGGATCCTTCGTGCGCGAGTCCGACTCACCCTTGACCACTTTTTCAAATTTCTTGAAGTATCCCAGTGCCACACTCGGAATTTGGCACTTTTTCGCAAGTTGGCCGCCTGTTACATTAGTCAAAATCTAACAGGCGATGCGTGGGTGTTTGCATACCTATAATGCATGCATTCACCTCTACCTACAACTTCGGGGAATACAGGGTGAAATAATCTTCACTATAATGCTGAATACTAGTATAATATGACTGTCACTTTCCAGACTGTTCTATCTCTATACCAGATATCACGACTTTAGGTATCATCTCACCGTAAACTGCTGAACGTAATGTTTGGAACAGATACTTAGTTAAGAACATATAAAATTTGAATCCTTAAAAAACTGAAGTGAAACGGTCAGGATTAAGTGTATTTGTCCATCGAATATTCGGTAGTCCAAGGTAGTCACAGGCGACCGAGTTAGCGGTTTCCTCACAGCAACATGCGCATGCGCAACACTGGCTGCCGAGCCGTCTATGGCACTGACGGATTTGTTCATTTCTTGATGTAATACATTCAACAGGAAACCAATGATATTGCTATATTTCCCTTAAGTTTTTTCTTCTTCATTTGTTCCGGACCTTTAAGAGAATTATCGGGCAAGTGCGTGACGGGCCACGCGGAATGTAGCGTTCCGATTGTCGACTATTTTACTCATTAACTCAAGCGTGATACCTTTTACTATTCAATTTGCCTATATGTATAGAAAATTAAATTAATAATTACATAAGATACTAATAGCTATATACGCAACCGCTTAACTATTAAAAACCTTTGTATATTAATTTATAAGTCCAATTAATTTACCAAAATGTATGTATCGTAGAACCCTATATTGCTCTCCTCTTGTAGTAATGTCCCCAGAAGATAGGATCAATTGAATGGAAACGCATCTTTGTGCAAGGAACTGGAAAATTTTTGAAATTTCTTTAAATAAAACATGATGATCCTGTTTGAAAAAAAAAAGTAAGCAAGTTTCTAAATATTTTCAATCGATTATTCAATAAATTATCTATACATACCATATTTTATATTTTAAAACGATAAAAAATTTCTAAAAATATTTGTAAAGTTAAAGTCATTTTACAAAAACTTAACTAATAAACTTAACTGTAATTAACTAATAATTAACTTAACTAACATTTTGGTGCAACCGAACCTGAATGATTGTAGTTGTATTTCAACTAGTTCGCAAACATTCAGTATATTATTATTAATAATATAAATTAATTGCATGCTTTGTTTAAAATTAGCTTACATTATCACGCTTGCGGCTAATGAAATTTATTTATACATTATTCTCATGTACATAAATGTCTTGTGTACACAAGAGTCCATTATATTTGTTAGGTACTATTTGTAGCTAATATTTACAAAATGTGTATTAAAATAAACTTTCCTAGCAATGCCGTCTCTACCATAAGGGCACTCGGGGCCAGTGCTCAGGGCCCCCATCCTCAGAGGGCCCCCGAAGGACCGACAATTTCTCTCACATAAATATAACGCACGGGTGCATTGTACCTACCTGCATTTCTCGTTGCACGAACGTTGATCATTTGATCGACGTGATAATCTAGCTTTTGCCCATGGCTTCGCTCGCGTGGAATTAAGTCTGCCACATTATGTTTCGTGACGGATTATTTTAAATATATACCTATTTATTTAGCTACTCGTACATCATGTACCGTAATAATTTTAAAACTAAGTATTCTATGTATTTTATCAATTTACTTGTCGTGAAAGACAAAGTTTATCTACATGAAATACCTAAAGCGACAAATATAGGTATTTATTTTGATTAGAGTTATATAAATATACTAAAATGTGCATTGTAAAATAGTATCTCATTCAATTAAATTTATTTACAATTTTGATCATAATGGCTTCCACATAAAAGGTACCCAGCAAGACATATTGCACATCGAGGCCTACGAAAGAGACAATCAGCTAGTTCCGTATTTCCTAGGCGTTATTTCTGCTGCACACTGGCTAGCTAAGTAAGCACTGACAGTCCAGTCAGAGAATATGTAATAATACTACGTATAGAATAGACACTTCAACGTCCCGCCCATTTTCCCCGCCCCACCCAACCACCTCCCCTCTTATGGGCGACGGTTGGTATTCTACAGTGAGGTTGCGAGCGGCCTAGTTTTGATACATTTTAAATTCAATATATTCTTTATTTTCATAAAAATGGTGGTTGTAACGCTATTGTATTCGAGGGTAATATACGGTGATAGAGCTCCAATGAACGAGCTCGAAAGCGTGAATACCTACATGTTACCTCTGCCAGTAAGTGGTTATCAGTTTTCTCCAATGTAAACCGTTATCATGTTCTGGGTAGGTTATGTACTGTGGTAGAGCTTCAGTGATGGAGCCCCAAGGCGTACGAGCACCACCGCGTTCACTAATTTACATTTCCCTAAATGGTACCTAACGTTAATACTATGTAAGCAATGTGGGTGTCAATGTCTGGGTAAAAATAGTTATCACTTCAACGATGAGGTGATGATTACTATTACAAAAATGGGACCTCTTTTCTAGTCAAAGATGGCGGACATAATTATTTTCCAGAAATATGTTATGGATTTCAATTTTCTGTTTCTTAAGGTGCAGATTTATCAAATCGAAGATGGCGGACAGTTTTTTTTTAAGATATGTGTATCAATTTCGAGTTTTCTTGAGGTGCTGATTACGAAAATGGCATCCATTTTCAGATCCAAGATGACGAACAGGTTTTTTCTTTCAAAATATGATATGTGTATCAATTTAGAGATTTCTTGGGGTGCTGATTACGAAATTGACATCTTTTTGGAGATCTAAGAAACCTCGAAATTCATACACATATCATATTTTGAAAAAAAAAATCTATTTGCCATCTTGGATCTGAAAACGGGTGCTATTTTCGAAATCAGCACTCCAAGAAAGAAATTGATACCCATATCACAATTTAGAATAACAATTATGTCCGCCACCTTGGATCTCACAAAAGATGCCATTTTCGTAATCAGCACCCCAAGAAATCTCAAAATTGATACTTACCCATATCATATTTTGAAAAAAAAGTCTGTCCGTCATCTTGGATCTGAACACGGATGCAATATTCTGAATCAGCACTCCATAAAAACTCGAAACTGACACCGATATCACAATTTGGTAAAAGTTATGTCCGCCATGTTGGATCTCCAAAAAGATGTGAATTTCGTAATCAGCAACCCAAGAAATCTCTAAATCGATACACATATGATATTTTGAAAGAAAAAACCTGTTCGTCATCTTGGATCTGAAAATGGATGCCATTTTCGTAATCAGCACCCTACAAAACCTCTAAATTTATACCCATATCATATTTTGAAAGAAAATGTTTACCGCCATCTTGGATCTGAATAATAATAATCTAATCATATTATCGATAGGTACCATTTAGGGAAATGTAAATTGGGAAATGCGGTGGTGCTCGTACGCCTTGGAGCTCCATCACTGAAACTCTACCACAGAATATAACCTACCCAACACATGATGACGGTTTACATTGGAGAAAACCAATAACCAAAATTTACTAGCACTGGCGGTGTTCACGCTTTTGAGTTCGTTCATTGTACCTCTATCACCCTCGTATATTACCATCGAACACAATAGCGTTACAACCATCATTTTTATGTTAATAAATAATATATTAAATTTTAATCGAATTGTAGATCAAGCCCAAAAACTCTTTAAAAAAAATTCAATGTATAGTTGTATGTAACATATACATTGGAATGAGATAGATCGAGATTACCACATAGCATGGTAGGGAAGAGACTCGTGGTCAGCAGTGGGACGTAACAAGGGTTGTTGCCATGTTTCGTCCAACCCTTGTTGGTTGGGTGCGTGTGTGTGATGTGAATGTGAGTGTATGTGAGTGATTGTGTGTAGTGTGTACAATGAAAAAAAAAAGTAAAGTTCGCTTTCTTTACATATCTAAAAGGGGCCCCGAATTCTTGTGTGCCCAAGGGCCCCAGCATAGTTTAAGACGGCCCTGGTTCTTAGCGTATAATGGATGTGTGTATGATTCGTCGACATGGAAAATAAGCGAAGATATTATTTCCAATAATAGCATCATAATTCGTCGTCTTGAGTCCAATCGAAAAATAAACTCACTACTTTACCTCAAAGTTGAATATTGACTGTGAGTAAACGGAAAATCGATATGTTCTGGCGAAGACGGCTTAATGATTACCATATTTTTCTCCCTATTAACTAATAATTTGCTATCGGTCTGTGCCGTGCAGGTGTCCTTTGTGTTTTTCGTGATCTGTGTGTTTTTCTTTCAAAATTTCAATTTTGGATTTTCAATTCAATTAGGTCTACGCGAAGTATGTTCATTCTTTTTTATTTGACGTTAAGCGATGACTGAGGTCAAAATATGCATTACCACTCCTGAGACTTAAGGTGTTATACCTCTGTGCCGGAAATTACAGGGCCGTACATTACCACCTGACCGGAACACGTTTTTTTTATTTTTTTTTAAGTAATAAAAGTGGCATGCAAGCGTACAGTTCACATTGATGTTAAGTGATAATTGCAGCCTATAGACTCTGCATTACCACTCCTGAGACTTAAGGTGTTATACCTCTGTGCCGGAAATTACAGGGCCGTACATTACCACCTGACCGGAACACGTATTTTAATTTTTTTTTAAGTAATAAAAGTGGCAAGCAAGCGTACAGTTCACATTGATGTTAAGTGATAATTGCAACCTATAGACACCCACACAATGACCAGAGGTAAAAATGCAGATGCGCTGCCACTCCTGAGGCATTAAGTGTTACGCCTCTGTGCCGGAAATTACAGAGCCGTACATTACCACCTGACCGGAACATGATAGTGCTGAACACTACCATTTAGCGGCAAGTATATTAGGTAATGCGGTGGTGCCTACGCCCGCGAGCTCCGTCACTGGAGCTCTACCACCAGTAAAATTCATTCGTTCAAAACATTTGGTTCGGTAGCCAGATGGCAAAAAAACCATAGAAATTCGTCATGTCTGTATGTCTGTCCATCCATCCGTATGACATGGCCACTTTACTCCGACATTATTAGGACTACATCATTGATTTATGGACTACATACTTGAAAGCTGTATTCTGTAAATTGCTATAATCATTTTTGTACAAAAAAAAATTCTTCACTTGGCACTGAAACCCAAAGAAAACTTTTTTTCATCGTACTTACACCTACCTACGTGTGGAGACTGTGGAGAGTCTATATCTACTTATACGATCTCTGAAAATGACATCGAGGGTTCTAAAACCATTTTTTATGAAAGTCAATCGTTTGAAAGATAGACTTCCAAATGGTAAAAATAATGCCTCCCTTCTAATTTTTGGAACAACGAATGTGAAAAATCTAAAGAAGAATATACTGTAGTTGTCATAATAATATACATTTTCACTAAAATTCAGTTTGAATGAGACATTTTTCGTGAATTGAATGAAGATGTAAGAAAGAGACTTTGTGTGAATGATAGTATCGGCGTAAAAATGAAAAAAGGCATGCTCCGATGGTTCGGGCATATAGAAAGAATGTCGAATGAGCGAATGACTAAACAGATATACAATGCGAATGTGGATGGTTGCAGAGGCCCAGGAAGACCAAGACTGACCTACCATGACCAAATAGGTCGAGTTCTATCTGATGGTGGGGTCAAAAGTCTTAGGAATCGGCGTGCATGTATGAAGAGAATGATGAAGGTAGACGAGGCACGAGAGGTTTGTCAGAACCGGGATATCTGGCGCTCTACACTCTCTGCCTACCCCGTTAGGGACCTGGCGTGAAGATACATACATACATTTTTCGGGAATTGTGAGATAGATATGATACATTTTCAAGAACTGCAAATAAAACTGTCGACAAATATTACTTGCTTAGGTACTAAGTACGGCACCCTTCTTGGGCGAGTCTGATACTTTTTTTTATGTAATTCTTGTGGCAAACAAGCCTGCATTTCACATTGATGTTAAGTGAAGACTGCAGCCTATAGAAACTTACACAATGACCATAGGTCAAAATGCAAATGCGTTGCTACTCAAGAGTGGCAACGCATGCCTCAAGAGGCCTAAGGTGTTATGCCTCTGTACCGGAAATGACAGGGCCGTACATTACCACCTGATCGGAACACGATAGTGCTGAACACTTCCATCTAGCGGCAAGTATATTAGGTAATTCAAATAATCAATATTAGTAGAGCATAAAAACCTTGTTTTATTTCCATCAAATATGTATAAGTGTTACCTATTTAGATATATTATTTATTCGTATATATGGATGAAATAAAATACTTCTCTGTTGTTCATTGTTTTATTACATAAATAATTATTATATCATAACAAAATAAAAATAAGTAGCTTAAATAATAAAGAGACAATTAAAGCAGATTTTTCCTAAGTAAAAGAGTAAATAAATGTAACATTTGGCATGGATAAAGTCATTAGTAGTCAAAGCAAATTATTTTGATGTAAATTAATGTGCACAAAAAATACAATGCATAGCCATTATTTTTTATAGTTTCATTTATGGATGAGGTATATCAATTGTTAACTAGTAGGTAAAATAAAATGTAGGTATTGCGTTTTTACTAAAAAACATCTTTTGTATGTTTGAATATATTTCCTAGATTTTTTTTCATTCACACGCAATGTAGGTACATATAATATTTGTATTGTTTTTTGTCTTAGAACTTGTTTTGACCTGTGAATTATGACTAGTTGAATAAAATTATAATATGTATCTATACTCTACTTTTTTATAAGTACGGGTGTTCTGTTATTATAATGTAAAGAATAATATGAATTGGAAAAAAAAATGTTATATTAGTGATTTTTTTATTTTTATTTATTTATTTATTTAAGGTCGCTTTTTAACATTTAATCATTATTCATTTAATCATTGGTCATTAGCGACCACGGCAAAACTATAATTTCTTAAATTAATTTGTACATATCAATCAATTTTAAAAAACGTAAAGTTCTTGTACATCCATCTTCATTTAAACATTCCTTTAAACTGTTAGGTAATTTACATTTCTGTTTTTCATTACTGAAAGCTGTACAATCTACTAATAGATGTAAAACAGTCAATTCGAGTCCACATTTGCATTTGTTTTTATCTGTTTCGTTATCAGGTGGAATATGTGTCATATTTGTATGTCCGATATGCAATCTAGTAATTACAACTTGGTCTTTCCTAGTCTTAAATAAAAGAGCACTTTTATCAAATACAGAATTTCTAATTCCAAATAATTTACTTGTATATTACCTGTTCTCCAAAAATCATCCCAAAATGTTTTAATTTTTAGTTTAAAATATTTTTTTATTTCTACTGGAATAGATGTAATTGTTTTACAGGTCTGAATTTCATCTATTGCCTTTTTAGCTTCACTATCTAAATTTATGGGCAATTCAAAGTTTTCCCAAGGACCACAATTAAGTAGTTTCTTTTCATAAACTGAAGGAATTTCCATATCAAATTCTTTTAAATATCTGGCTGCTCTGATTCTTAACGGCTGAGGTATATTTAGTTGGAATTCATACTCAGCGTCTGTTGGTGATTTTTTAGTAAAGTAATTATAAACAGTATTTTCAGGTTGGGATAGAACGTTAATAGAATACGTAATTACAAGGTCTTTCCTCCTGAACTCCAATGACATTTCACCTGCCTCCGCTAAAATACTTTTGATAGGACTAGTTTTGAATGCACCAATACTAAGACGAAGTGCAGTATTCTGAATGCTTTCCAAGGAGTTTAAAACCCGAGATTTTGCAGAATCATATATAATGGAACCATAATCTATTTTTTGTCTAATTAAAGCTCGGAGCGTGTTAATAAGGCAAACTCTATCCGAACCCCAGGTTGTCGAGGATAACATTTTAATTATATTTAATCTTTTATAACATTCTGATTTTAATTTATTAATGACTCGCCAAAAACAAAAACTTAAAACACTTGTAGCAACATAGTCAACATTTCTTAATGCTAATAATACAAACATGGTTACTTACAATTATATTTACACTGGTCGTCCGGGCGAACCGTCTTAGAGATATTAACATAACATATAACCTACCAAATATACAAAAAAAACATAAATATCGGTCGAGAGCCTGGAGGCGTGCGACCATTATCAGCGTGCCACGAGATTTTTAAATTTAAAAATATTTATTACTTAAATTATGTATATTTTTAAACTTTATTTTTTTATTAATACCCATTGTAATATTATTTTAAGTCATTCGCTGTAGCTTGTAACTACACAAAGAATTGTCCCTATTGATCAATTTGAAATTTAACATTTTAATTATTAATGGAAACATCTTATTAGTCTCTACTTTCCGGTATATTCTGTGATTAACATTAGGTAAATGTCATTTTTAAATGTGTTTATATACATCTATAGAAAATAAAGAAAAATTGTCTTCGAACCCGCACCTCTGACACCTCTTGACACTAATCCCGAATCAGTTAAATCAAAAGGGGAAAGAGAAATCTACGCTCGGATATTGGCTTCGGTAGCTGAATGGTAAAGCGGCTGGACTGGTTACATTCATTGGTTACGTTCAATTCCTGTCTGAAGACAAATTTTTCTCTTAATTTTTCTTTAACTTCTAACTTTCACTAGCACGTGTCATTGCGAAAAATAAAAATATCACAAATACATCTTTATCTAAATATGAGTGTTACTAAAACGCAACAAAATATGATAGTCGCATCTCTAGTATGCTTTTGCTTGCGGGCTTTCCGACCCTTTTTGCCCTATCTGCAGATTTTGTTTAATATATGAACAGTACGCAGGCTTAAGTTGTTGTTTCTGGCTTCCTGCCCAATTTGCTTTTTTATATTCCCTGAAGAGTTTTTGCCTTACATGCAACGCCATTACGCAAATGTAATATATTCCTGAATTTAGCCTAGCCCAAAAATAATATTAAGAACTGTTGACCCGCCTCGGCTTTGCATTTTTATCCCGTTTCTTCAACATTTTTCACTGATGCTCCGCTCCTATTGGTCTTAGCGTGATGCTACATAGTTAATAGTCCTCCTCGATAAACGGACTATCCAAGGCAAACTAATTTTTCAAATTCGATTGTATAGTCCCTAATATTAGCGCCTCCGACCAAACAAACGCAGTCTTCAGCTTTATTCCATTAGTATATATAGATTTAAGCCATTTCATTTCTGTTTGCAAGAAGGAAGTTGACCTTCATAGAAATTTGCACAGTTAAATGTAACACCTAATTTAAAATAGCGTGCAAAAGCAAAGACAGCGCCAGGATGCGATGGCCGCATCATTCCACTCCGCATTTCGTCAGCGTCCGTTCTCCGTTCGAATGTTCCAGTCCACTCATTTTCACGTATCTGCAACAAAGGATGTTAATATTAATACTTTTTCCTTTAGTTGCTGCGTTTTCTAAAAGGTTTCAGAAATGTCAGGAAAATACTGGTACGCTGAAATCAATCCTGGGGATTACCAGTGACATCTTCGAAGTTTGGTAATGTCAATGTCAATAGGCTCACCACGGTCAATGGGGTTCTCTGAAATGGGGCAAGGTAGGGTTCCGTAGCCTACAAGGAACACTAAGCCTGAGTTAGTTTAGTTAGAGAATATGGTTTAGTTAAAGTACACGATCTTTTAAAGTTATTGTTACATTTTACATCCTTCTCTTAATTTTCTTTTGACGTGACAACGTCTTAAATTAGGTTGCGGCTCGGAGTCACTCATGAAAAAGTGTAACGCCCGGTAACGTAACGATGAGTCACCGAACGAGAGGCAGGCCTGCCGGACCGGCGAATGCCTTTCTACCGAGAAAAAGACGTTGTCACGTAAAATCTTCGCCCGTAAAACCGACTTTACAGGCAACCAGTTTTTTTTTTTAAATGTTATAATAACTTTAACTTTAACAAATATCGTGGTGCAACCCAGGCTTAGGGTCAGATTCACAGACCGCACTACGACTTTACTTTAAGCAAAGTATGCTTAGAACTGTCAGTAAAGTATGAGTTTTGAGAGTTCTAAGCGTGCTCAAATCAAGTCGTAGTGCGGTCTGTGAGTGACAGTGACGTGACAGAGTAAAGTCACAGCATTATAAAAAGCTGGTGTGTATGTGTACTCGTGTTTGTATCATAAAGCATTCGATGACAGAAATTCATGAGAGAGATTCATGTAAGAAAGTGATATGTATCTATGCCGTGAAAAGTGACTTGCTGCGCTGTCTACAAAACTTCGTACAAACTCCTAGTAAAGTCTCCATCATTTTACTGGACCTATACTATCATTTTCCTTAAGGAACCATGTTGCGCACTTTTGCACATCGTTGGCACAACGTCAGGAAATTACTGGATTCAACTGCTGAGTAAAAAGAGAGGTAAGTCAAAATTTTATCAATCCTAGTACGAGCATATACCTAATCGATGTAAACAATTTTTTTTTACACGTTTAATCTTTAAACTGCTCAATAAAAAGGCGCATTTTGAGGTTAAATGTCAAGATATCTGTTATTTGTAGAATCTAAATATATGTGGTATACCATTCAAGGTTCAATGTTACATCTATTCTTGGTAACAAAGAAAAGATAGTGTATTATATGGTGTGATGTGATTATACCTACATGCAAAGAGTCAATGATTGGATTAAAAAAATATACGACTCTACAAAGATACATTTTCTCACGATCTCTATAAGTACTTGTGGCAGCGTTCCAGTGTAGGAGCAGGAGATTGAACACAGTACAAATATAAACAGTGTGGAAACTAAAAACTACTAAAAAACGTTGAAACGTCACACTCGCACAAACATGCGCATCGACGAGGCCTCCAAGCGGTTCTCGCGCAGTACTGAGTCACTAGCTACATCGAGCGTCTTGCCCAATTTGCCCATGTTTGTGTTAGTGTGTTGTTCCGAACGTTTTGTACGTAATTTCTATACTGTTCATATTTGTACTGTGGCTTGAGGGTGTGTTCTGGTTAGATAGTAATTTATGGCCCCGTAATTACTATCACAGAGACATAACAACTTAGATCAGGGGTGGCAACGCATCTGCATTTTGGTATCTGGTTTTTGTGTAGATATCTTAGGCTGCAGTAATCACTAAACATCCATGTGAGCTGCTTGTATGTTTGTCTCCTTTGTTGCATAAAAAATAGGAATTTAACTTATTCTGTCGATGAATATTAACGGTTCTTAGGCTGAGGCTACAGTGGGCAGCGACTTGCGATGCGACTGGAAGAGCGAATCAAAATGTACTACATACAGTTGTGATTCAGTGTAGCCGCATACGGGAACATTCATTTTTTTTATTCGCTTATGTGTCGCAGTTCGCGTCGCGGCTCAGTCTAGCCTCAGCCTTAAAATGAAAAAGGAGAAACACTCTTTTAGGAAAAACCTTACATCAAACTGAGGATTTTTTTTTTACAAAATCATAGAAAGTTTGATCCAATGAACCCATGAATTAGTCAGCTGCAAAACAAAAATACAATTACATATGCCAAGGACGTATCTTCAGGGGCGGACTAAGGTCATCAGGGATCCGGGGCAGCATTTGCTATTTGGAGGCCTACTAGCGTGACACACGAGAAAAAAAAAGGCATGAAGTTTAATTAAGGAGCCCCGTCCACGCACATATTGGTCCCCCCCCATATGATACGGTAGATAGATTCTAAAGTACACATAAAAAAAAATACCATTCAAGTGCGTGTCGGGCCACGCGCAGTGTAGGGTTCCGTAGTTTTTAGGTTTGATTAATAAAACAAAAGAAAAAAAATTCTATGGAGTTGTTCAAAATTTTCGAGTAAAATATATTAATTAGGTCGACTATTACTCGTAAACTTGTCAAGCCATCTTAAGTGTGACAGTTTTCCTTTTAATTTTGTTACATGGAGCTACTATTTCCGGGACGTTGGAATTTCTAACGACAACCGTTTATAATTGTTTTATATTATTTCGCATTAACACATGCTTGTGAAATATATTTATTTTTAAAGAAAAATGGAAAGAAAAATTAGACTTCAGGCGAGGCTAGAACTCGCGACCTACTGGGAATCTAGTCCAGCCGCTCTTCCAATTGAGCTACTAAAGCCCTGCCCGATTTGTCAAATCTTTCCTTCACATCTATTGCATTGCTTTATGGTAGCAGCAGCGCCATCTATTACCAACTATGCTAGTTAGGCAACCGATATAATAGACTTTTCAGTTTATTGAATATCGTAAAGAAGTCCCACAAGACTAGATTCTCAGTAGGTCGCGAGTTCGAGTCTCGCCTGAAGTCAAATTTTTCTTTCCATTTTTCTTTAAAAGCAACCGTTTAGTTGGTACAGAGGGAACACACTTGACTCCTAAAGAAAATTGGCACTTTAAAGCTTAATAATAAGTAAAGTAAATAATAATAAGTCACGAACAGTTAATAAATCGAAAAAATATATATATTAGCACATCCCCAACAATTTTGAAAGACCTATCCAACGATATCCCACACTATATAGAAAACGAAAAAAAAAAATCGCGCACATGTAGGGGAGGTACCTACCCGAAATAATTTTCATTTTCATGTTTTTATTACAGCTGCCCCCCATTATTGCGTATCTTCCTGTGCTGTAGAAAGTTCGAGTTTTGCAAAGTGGTCAAGCCGAAATCACCAGACGTTTATTGCAATGTGTAAACAAACAAGCTCGCCAATGTTAAGGCCATACCACATTGGGTTACCACATGCGTTATGACATGCCCGATCACGTGACTTTACCCGCAGGTGTCAGTTGTTCAAGGATATATGATGACTGATTGCAGTGATATTTTAAAGACCCGAGAAAATGTTACCGGCTGTTATCGATGTATGTTAAGTACAGTGACGCATGGGTTTTAACATAACTTCGTGTTTGTTTCTTCTACTTCTCTGAAATGGAGGTAATGCAATGTAAAAATCCAATATTGCATTTCCTTGCTAATGCGATTTATATATGACTAGCGACCCGCACCGGGTTTGCGCGGGTGCAATGTAGTTTATTACTGGTAACTTGATGCTATTCTCAATCATCAATTTCTACCTATTCATCTTTTATAAACGATAATTGACTGACCATTATGTCAATGGCCATAAGGTTTATATTTGGAAAATTTTCTTGAGTTATGCGCTAAGCAACACATTTAAAGATTCATTTTTATTTCTTTTTTCCTTCACATAATTAGACAGGTCCTTATTGTTCATACATTATACAATTTTATAAGATACCTACTTTATATAGGTATTCTGTGGTCTTTCGTTAGGATTTCATCACCTTTTAATAGCATTTTAGAGTTAAAACAACTCGGCTTTTTGGTATTTTTGTAAAAGCTTACTATTGTTTGCCATTCCTTATTCATATTCCATATTCAAAACAAAGGAACAGTTAGTTTAATTTTCAAAGTTGTTTTTACGCCAAAGAGAAAGTTGCAACCATAATAACGCGTATTATGATTTAATAAATATTCGTGAACTACCTTTCTCTGAGCAATCTTCACTGATGACGTAGGACTTTGTTGCGTTCAATAGTGTAGTTTTGTTTTCATCAACTAGGTTTTAGTTCTTATGCAGCATTCAAAGCGTTCAAACTAAATTGGTGGGTTTGAAGCGATAAAAGAAACAATATTATCAATTCGACACTTGTTTATCTCAGTAGACTAGTGATAGTAGTCCACTACTGCTACCCCGGGGCCTTGGGTTCGATTCTCGGGACGGGGTCTCTCAGAAATTGGGATTTTCCATTTTATGGAAGTTTTCCAATACCTCGGAGTTGGTGTCTACAGGCTCGCCACCAGTTACATGGGCCAAAACATAACCGTCGAATCTAGTGTGTTTGCATGTATGCTTGAATGCATTCATCCACCTCTGCCTACCCCGAGGATTGCAGGTGTGAAGTTACGAATATTGGTAAAATTGGCGATACTCACGCCACGTATTTATTACTCACACTACAGTAGTAGAGTAAAGATTTAAGATTGTAGGTTGATTATAAGTTACCTATAGGTAACTTATAATCAAGCATTAGTCTATACACAGCATTAGTCTATATATAGACTAATGCTGTGAACATCAGGAGCTGTATAATTTATGAAGTGTTATCTAGAATGTCAATGATGTGATTTCGGTCAATTTTATATGTGATACTGAATGAATACGGTAGTCTTAAGTCATCTTCCTACCTACACAAAAATCGATAGTCAAAATACACACACACACACACACATAATCTTTTAACATTTTGTATACGTTTTTAAGTAGTATTTTAGTATTTTGTACAAATAATACTAAGATTTTACAGATTATAAGTTTTCAGAAATGTACATCACCTTTGCCTATACAAGATATAAAGCGTGGTTTATCTTAATCACATTTAACAGGTGAAATAATACTTATGTAATTTTAATTAATGAAGTAACGATAGATAAAACCAAACGTGATAAACTGTCGATTGCAATTTAATGACAATCTGATAATTTGGTGTTTTTAATTAACTAGCGTTCACCGGAATTACTCCTTTTCTTTTACTAAACTCCATGTTATCTGTTTGTAAGAGACAAAATGAGACATTAGCTGACCCGGAAAACCTCGTATTGCCTCACAATGAAAGAATGTGTCAAAGGTTTTATTGATATGGACAATTTGTATGGAAAAATGAAATTGTGGTTTTTACTATTTCACGTCAATTTCTTCAAATTTTCATACCTTTCAAACCTTCCCTGGACTTCCAAAAATCATTCAAATCCAAAATTAGCCAAATTGGTCCAGCCGTTCTCGAGTTTTAGCGAGACTAACGAACGGCAATAGATTTTTATATACATACTAGCTGTTGCCCGCGGCTTCGCCCGCGTTTATTTTATCCTGAATTTTCTTTGCTATAAACCTCACGGAGCCCGAGACCTTTCCAACGAATGCAAAATCGTGGAAATCGGTTAGTGCGTTCTGGAGTTATAGCGTCAGGAAGGAAAACTCGACTTATTTTTATATTATAGATATAGATTAGATATCAGTTTTTCTAACTTGTAAACTGCATTGTTTAAAATAGTAATAAATTTCGTAATTTAATTGATTCTTGTAAACTTTTTGATTTTGTGGATTTATTTATCTACACTCATTGAAATAAAACTACCTACTTTTACGCATTTATCTCGCGTACATTAACTAAAATATTTTTTTAAAATCAACCCAATGCAACGTTTCATTTGCTTCTTCGGCTTCCGTGGACTGTCCGGAAAAGCATGAAGTTCATTTTACATTCGGCTTTAACTCAGCCCATCGCTGGTGATTATTTTTAATCTCGCCAAAATAAATTATGTAGATGATCTGATCCGATAAAAAATATTTATTTTTAGACTTCTCAATGTGTATCTTCAAGGTTATCAAAGTAATTTTTGCGACAGTAATTATTTTTATAATTTTCTTCCGCTATACCTTTGCTTCCGCGTTGTTCAATCATGCAAAAACATTGTACATAATCATAGGAACCTATGCGGGTGTTAAAGAAAGAAAATATATATTTACTATGAAAATAGATCATTTTTATCCGCGAAAACTATGTAGGTAAGTACTTAATTTTAAGTTCCTGAGTTGCGGAGGTAGGCAGTAGGACTAGAAGGGTAATTCACCTTTGTTTAGTTTAATATAATACCTACCTAGTTATCAGTTTCTGACATATCATTAGTGATTGTTGAAATCCTAAAAGGAAAAAAAAACATTTTGACTTTGACTTTGGTTAATGGTTCCATTCTTTCCTTCAAAAGTAAAAATATGAAGCAGGCATTTAATATAGATGTAATAGAATAGAGATAAAGATTTTAAAAAATCATTGCATATGCATGTGTATCTAATCTCACCACGTAATTAAAGAGCCAAGTTCGGGAGAAAAACTTCCAAAATGAATATTAAGATAACAGCTTTGAGAAAACAGCAAGTAAGATCTGACTGAATTCGAAGTTTATTCTAGTTCATTCTTTTAAACTTCTTCAAATTGTACGTTCTGCAATGCAAACATTCTTCAGTTCGAGTCATCTAGTTTAAAAGAGAATTTGTTATGTTCTCTACTACCCGATATCGTATTGCGAGGTTCATTCTCGAGTTGGAGTAGTTAATTTAGAGCGTTTTTCAGCGTTTTCTCTGAAAATTGAGTTCAATAAAACGCGGTTTAGCTTAACTGTGTTTGCGTTCCTCAAATGTCTGCTTAATCACGATCAATTTTCGTTGATGAAATCCAAACAGTTGTGACGTGGGGATCGAGGGCTGACGAGATGAATGCTTTGTTGAAATGATCTTCATTGTGGTCACGAGTTCGTACGCTGCGCTTGACCATTAATATGAGAGCTCGGCTCGGCGACAATGCACATGCTGAAGAATTCTCCGATATCCTTCTAAGTCTTGGCGAAGGCACTCTACCAGAAAAGATAGATGGACAGGTGGTGCTTCCAGAGCCTCTCGGTAGAGTGGTTTCCAGCTTAGAAGAACTCAATTCAGTCGTCTAAATTTTTGGGTGTGTGAGCGGACCATTTTTACGCGCAAAAATGAACAGGCTGCAGCAATTAATTGGAAATGAAGTGTACAACTCTATAAACACTGTTGTCGAGCATGATGACGCCACACATTATCCCGTAGGATTTCTAAACTCTTCAGTCAGCAAGCAGACTTCTAGCGCATACCATCAAGCTGAAGGTAGGTGTCCCGATTATGCTACTTCTTGTTTGTCACCTTCATTACAAAAAAAAGTTAATATAGGTAGTTAGTATAGGTCAATTGGTTAACATGTGAGTATGAGATTACAGCTTCAACTGACAATTATATTTTCAGCACGTGTATAATTAATAAATAATGTATACCTTCCTCCTAGTTCTACGAACCGTTTATAATTTTACGATTCTTCAGAAACTATCATAACTCGCCTATTTTTACTAACTAGGGCTGTCCAGCAATTTTTTTTTGCGGCTTGCGTTGCATTTTTCCTTTTTTTGTAGTAAAATTTTAAAATGTATCGAATTTCTTAATTAGATTCACTCATCTTGACAGTACGAAAAAAACAAATGAAAATCACACATTTGCCCAATATGAATTTGGAATTATGTTCTTTAAAATTTTAACTTTCAATGATACCAAAACCAGCCAGATACAAATACTACAGCCCTTTGGCTGTAGTATTTGTATCTGGCTGGTGGCTGAAAATCTCTTTAGATTTTATTACACGTTCATACATACTATAATGCGAAAAGACTTTTTCCCCAACCTATTATTACTATAATTATTGTTTTAATTCTTTTAGTTAAGATAACACTGTAGCCCATTATTTTTTTGTAAAATTGTACTAAGTTTTATGAAATCAAGATTTATTATTATTATTATTTATTTATTCAAATGTTTTTTTCTTCTTATACCACTGAAGGATTCTAGTAAATATTAGGTTATTTAGGTTGGGGAAAAAGTTTCTTCGCATTTTTTAAGATAATTCAAAACATTTTTTAATATAGTTTATTTAAATTTAACTAAAGTATGTATGTCCCATTTTGTTCGATGACCTTTTGCCATCTTGTAGGTAGGGACATGATCCCATTGCTATAAAAATTTTGGGACTTCTCATCAAAATACCGCGACAAGTGGATTTGGCAGTCCTGTCGTGGTGTTAACCTAACATTGCATAAAGAATTCTGAAGAGACCGAAACAGGTGGAAATCTGAAGGTGCAAGGTCAAGACTATACGGCGGATGCATTAACACCTCCCAGCCAAACTCTCTTAATTTTTGCTGAGTGGCTATAGATATGTGAGGTCTAGCGTAATCATGATGAAACACCACATCCCTTCTGTTGATCAATTCCGGCCGCTTTCTCTCAACTTCTTGCTTTAATCTCATCAGTTGTTCGCAGTCGAGTTCAGAATCTGGTGGTAATAGCTCATAATGAATAATGCCCTTCCAATCCCACCACACACACAATATCACCTTATTGCGAGTTAACCCGGGTTTCGCCACAGTCTGTGAAGCCTGACCGGCCTTTGACCACGACCTTTTTCGCACGTACTTGTCGTACGTGATCCACTTTTCATCACCAGTTATCAGCTTCTTCAAAAATGATTCGGTTTCATTACGTCGTAATAAAGAATCACAAATGAGTACACGGTTCATTAGGTTTCTTTCAGTGAGCTCGTGAGGTACCCAAATATCGAGCTTTTTTTTTGTACCCAGCTTTTTTCAAATGCGCCCAAACTATTTTGTGATCAATTCTCAGTTCTTCAGCTACGTCGTAACTACTGATATGTCGATCTTGCTCCACTTTTTCAAAAATGGCATCCATTTTATCTGTAATAGGGCGACCAGAGCAAGGTGCATCTTTGACATCAAAATTTCCGGATTGAAAACGCTTAAACCAAATTTGTGCTACTCTCACAGACACTGCACTAGGTCCATAAACATCGCAAATTTTTTTCGCGGCTTGCGTTGCATTTTTACTTTTTTTGTAGTAAAATTTTTAAATGTATCGAATTTCTTCATTACATTCACTCATCTTGACAGTACGAAAAACAAATGAAAATCACACATTTGCCTAATTTGAATTTGGAATCATGTTCTTTAAAATTTTAACTTTCAATGATACCAAAACCAGCCAGATACAAATACTACAGCCAAAGAGATTTTATTACAAGTTCATACATACTATAATGCGAAAAGACCTTTTCCCCAACCTATTATTATAAAACAAAAATATCTATACGATCTGTTTACAAATTTACATTTTTGTTTAGTCATACTGTTCGAAGGCGGGCTCTAAAATAAAACAAATTTTAATGCTGTAATCCAGACGTCTATTCCTAATTAAATTGATTACCAAATCTGCATATTCTGATACGCGCTGCCACGATTATTAATAAACACTGGGAACTAGGCTCGCATCGCAATTATTCAAAATTCGTGCCGCGTGTTTCCGATTTATTGCCCGATTTCCGTCCATTAGCCTATTTACGTGACTGTAACAGGGAATTGCGTGTTTCGGTGGAAAAAAATTAAAATGTACTAGGAAATTAATTAAATTTTTCCGGTATCGTTTACTAGAAAAGGCCAGAGTTCTCAATTGAGAGTTGTTGATGCTGACTGGCCACGCTATGCTGTTTAATCTTTGATTAGCGTATGCATTTGTACTAAAATTGCAGTTCAAAATACAAATTTTGTAGTTGAAGTTGCATCACAAACACGCTTATTATTATGTGCTCAAATCTGTATGATTTCTCATTTAATAGATTAAGGGTGAGATTCACAGATCGCACTACGACTTTAAGCAAAGTACCTACGCTTAGAATTGTCAAAACTCGTGAAGATACTGGTGTTAGAGCTCCAGTGACGGAGCTCGTGGGCGTAGGCACCACCGCATTACCTAATATACTTGCCGCTAAATGGTAGTGTTCACCACTATCGTGTTCCGGTCAGGTGGTAATGTATGGCCCTGTAATTGCCGGTACAGAGGCATAACACCTTAGGCCTCAGGAGTGGTAACGCATCTGCATTTTGACCTTGGTCTTTCTGTGGGTGTCTATAGGTTGCAGTCATCACTTAACATCAATGTGAACTGCAAGCTTGTTTGTTGTTTCTTTTTTTTTATGCAATGGAAGTCATTGCATAAAAAAAAGATACGATACCGAACTCGGCAGCACGGCTACGGCTTTACTTTGGGAAAGAAGTTCTCTGGTTCTATTGGGATTTTTCAATTATCTGGATATTTCGCAGTACCTCAAAGTTTGGTAATGTGCCAGGAGATGTCAACAGGCTCGCCACCTGTTACACGGGCCAAAACGTAACCGGCGAATCATGGATGTTTGCATGTATGATTGAATGCATGCATTTTACCTCTGCCTACCCCTTCGGGGATTAGGCGTAAAGATAAGTTTTTTTTTCTCAAACTTTACTGACAGTTCTGGGCATACTTTGCTGAAAGTAAAGTAGTGGTGCGGTCGGTGAAACTCACTCTAAGGGCGCGATTCACAGACTGCACTACGACTTTACTTTCAAGCAAAGTACGCTTCGAACTGTCAAATCCCTTTCTGTTTTGTGGCACTGACAGTTCTAAGCATAATTTGCTCAAAGTGAAGCCGTAGTGCGGTCTGTGAATCTCACCCTAAGACAAAGTGTGAGATTGACAGATCTCACTACGGCTATACTTTGAGCAAAGTGTGCTTAGAACTATTTAAAAAACGATCCAAATGCTTGTCGGATAAAAGGTTTTTTAAATAAATTTCCATGGTCTGCACAGTTACAATCAATATGACCTGTATAACATGTTTGCCATTTCAGTAATATACAATTCAATTTGGTGAAGAAATAATCAAGTGACCATACTATTTCTTCACCAAACTGAACAAACTTCTTTTTACCAGTTTATATTTAACTTGCGGTTGCTTTATTTTGTATGTATAGGTGAAATCTTGCTAAACTTTGTAGTTCAGTAGTGGCAGGCCACTACTGCTACGTTGGGATCCTAGGTTCGATACTCGAGTCGGAATAGGCTACCAGAGAGAAAAGTGTAAAAAATCCTTTAAATATAGTGTAAAAAAACATGTTTTCTTTACCTTTGGGGGATATATAAGATTTAACTTTATGAAAGCTTTGCAAAGTCTAATAATTTATCAAACAAAGGTACATGCGACCATAATTCGGTTGCCACAGATGATTTTTAGCGCCATTAGCGTGCTAGTCTTCAAGTCATGAAGAGGTGAATAGGTACCTTTTAGAGTTTTTAGACCACCGTGCTTCATCTCCGGCCACATCTTCACACTTTCCATCATGTGAGGATATTGTCATAAGATAATGATAAGAAAAATGTTGAGTGTCAAACATTGGTAAAAAAAAAAAATATAAAAAAATCTCTGCACGCAGATCCGACTCACACGCTGTTAAAAAAATCTATCTTATTATATATTACTTTATATATAGAGCATCCGGCCAGGCGCCGGTAACCCGTGTTGCTCTATTAAATTCCGTGATTATTTTATTAGATCAAGCTGTTAGGTATGTAAAATGATATGAAATCTCGTAATTTACACCCACTTCTATTGACTTAATTAGCACAATGGTGTGATCTCTATAATTCGCTCGCATGTGTTGAATAGATAAAAACACAATAATAATTTATCTAAGAACTAATAAAGGTGTAGCGACATCTTTACGATTGTATAAGCAGACAAGATTATCACATCCATTGTATTAAGTAATAAATAGTTATCAACTGATATTGTCACATTAAGACAGCATTAATAAAAAAAACAAAAAAGAATACAATCCATTAAATTTAATGTTAATCTAAGATTTGCAATCTTATGGTAGAGTCAAGAGGTGTTTATTGCAACTTGAACAATTAACCTTTTAGAAAACCTACAGATATGTATTTATTGTAGTTAGATACCTACTAGTGGTCGAGTTCCAATGATAGAATACACCAGTGTAGCTATATTTTATCCAATGGTAGTGTCTACTACCATACAGTGTTAACAGAACACTGTATAAGCACAGTCTAAAGAAAACGAACATGTTAAGTGTGCCAGTTCTATAGTATTGATAGTAAAGGCTCTCTAATGTTTGGACAAAAATCTAAGGCTTTTTTGAGATGACGTTTTGCGAACGTGACGTTTTGCGTCAAAACCTTCAATTTACGTGTCTGCAATTAGACCACTGTCTCTAAGCTGTTTTTGTTTCCTTACCGTGAGTTTGCATTGACGAAACATTCACATAAAATATTTAAAAATGATAGGTTTGACGGCAGTGCGAACGCTAGCACCAACAAGATATTTATCGCAATACATACTTTAGGCGACAAGTTGCGAAACATCATCATGTTTAATGTTTTTAGTGCAAACTAGGGGTTACTTTACTCACATAATAAACCTGCCATTATTTACCTGCACCTGCCACCAATTGGCAGTTACTCATAACCAGTGGTGGATTTACTAGCAGGCTGAGTAGGCTGGAGCCTAGGGCGGCAGATTTAGGTCAGTATAAAATTAAAAAAATATGTATTTGCAAATTCTCAAATTCAATATCAGAAAGATATTTCTGTATCCGTAAAAATACTGACTAAAATTGTTTAAATTTGATTAAATAAAGAACTACCTAGTTCAATATCAAGAGATGCCTATAGTCTTTTGGTTTAAAGTAATTGAATAACTGATATTTGTACTATAGTTCTCAATGATTCATTGATTCATTCTAACCATAGAAGAAAAGTTGATGTAACGAGAATGATGGAGCCTAAATCATAGAGATGGAATTTTGATTGATCGAAAATATAATTATTATTGATATGATTGTGGACTACGATATCAAAATTTAGGGGCGGCAAATATTGAATAGCTTACAGGCGGCAAATTTGTAAATCTGCCACTGCTCATAACCATTATGCTCCGTTTAGAAAGAGGTGTATGACGTCCATCTGTGACTGATACAGAATTCTTAGCCAATTTCATGACAAAATAAAAACGCATGTATTCCACATTCTAATAGTAATGTAATATGTTTATGCGTGAACGTGAAAGCGGCGTCGTGTTGTAAGGTAAACCGAGTATCAACAGGTTCTAGCAGACTACACTAGTTGCAAAACGCGTTGGTAACCCGACGTTTGCTCTAACGTTACCCAAGTAAACTGGTTGGTTTGCATTTGATCATTGTCAAAACTGTTGCTATCGAAATAAAATATCCGATTTCTAATATTATCAAGTAAAGAGTGTTGTATCGAAGCATTCGAAGACAGTGATGATTGATGGAAATCGATCACTAGGGCTCTACGGTCCGCTTTTGTCTTGGTTGGTCTTTGATTTTTTTGTTCTTTGTACCACCTATGACAGCAAAAGCAAAATGGATTATCTGACTGGTATAACTTTGGCCATGCCTACATTACATTAAAAAAATAACATAGGGCCGTCAGTTTATTAGTACTGGCCTGATACCACTGGACGACTGATGCAGTTACAGAGAAGTTGTTTTTTTTATGTCTTTAGGTTGACAGACAAGCAGGAACCTGATGGAAAGTGGTCACCGTCGCCAACACCAAGGGAGTTGCCAACACGTTGCCAGCCCTGAAGGACTCTTTTGACGCCATTTTTGAAGAACCCCATATTGTAGCACCTCACCTCAGTAAAGAGTATTATAGCGAAGACAGTGGTTATTGATGGAAATCGATCACATGGGCCCTACGGTCCACTTTTCTCTTGGTTGGTCTTTGATTTTTTTATTCTTCGTACCACCTATGACAGCAAAATGGATTATCTGACTGGTATAACTTTAGCCTTTCGCCCTCTAATGGAGGAGAATCATCAGCTAGTTTTTTTATGTCATGAAATTGGCAAACAAGCATGCAGTTCACATTGATGTTAAGTGGTGACTGCAGCCTATAGACACTTACACAAAGACCAAGGTCAAAATGCAGATGCGGTCGATCGGTGCGATCTATAGGCTGCAGTCATCACTTAACACCAATGTGAACTGCGTGCTTGTTTGCCACATCCATTACATAAAAAAAAACCTACATCTCACGGGTGGCTGCTCCACGGATTATTTGCATTGCTATTGCTTGCATACGCTGTACAAAAGAATCCAATCTCAGGCTTTCTCGGCTTGTTCGATAGCGATCTGATATCTAAACGTTGCACGTCTGTATTATTAATAAAAACTTTCAATTTAATTTATTTCTCTTGCATAATTTATCATATAATTAATTTCCACCTCAAATACTCCAAATGTTCAACAGAGCTGGTGTGTATGCAAATCTATTTATGCATTTATTCAGTCAATGACCTCTCCGTTTATGCAAAATCAATCAAATTCAGCTTTTATTACCATTGTATAAAGTGCCTATATGGTCAGTGGCCGATAGTTTCTTATAAATCAACGAAACTATTGATTTTCACACAAAATTAAGCAGTCACTGATACGCAACATTTGGATTCAGATCGATTGCAAGTGATAATTAAAACATAAGCAAATATATAATCAGCGATGCCAACCTTGACAAAACATGTTTTAATGGATAATCAGTTGAAATGTAGGTAAGTAGATATTATTAAGAGGCCGGGGGCATATTAAAACTAGGAAGCTACGGCTGTTTAGAATATAAAAACGTAACTTCACGCCTGTAATCCCCGAAGGGGTAGGCAGAGGTAAATGCATGCATTCAAGCATACATGCAAACACACCCACGATGCGCCGATACGTTTTGGCACAGGTGGCGAGTCTGTTGACATCTCCGGGCACATTATCAAACTTCAAGGTACTGGGAAATTTCCAGAAAATGGAAAAATCCCAATAGAACCAGAAATAAAGGACTTTCCACCATTATCTCTGATAACCCCCTACCCGGGAATCGAACCCAGGACCTCAGCGTAGTAGTAGTGGCCTGCTACCTATAGGCTTCCGAGGCAGTTAGAATATAAAACTATGAAATTCACTAATTTGGCTTTGGGGTAGCAAAGATCATCCAAGACAAAGATTTTTCGAAGGGATGAAGGTCATCAGCCACCGACAGAGAGGGGAGGGGAAAGCAGAGATAGGCCATTATTAGACCTGGGCAACTTCAGAAAAATGGGAAAACTTTGCAGACCACCGAACATAGTAACCAATTTTACTGATGGCAGAGTTCCAGTGTTGGAGCTCGAGGGCGTAGGCACCACCGCATTACCAAATCTATCTATCGCCAAATGGTTCAAATGGATGGTAATGTATGGCCTCGTTATAACTATCACAGAGACATAACAACAAAGTTCTCAGAGGTGGCAACGCATCTACATTTTTTCCTCTGGTCTTCGTGTAAGTGTTTATAGGCTGCAGTGATCACTTAACATCAATGTGAACTGCATGCTTGTTTGCAACCTTCATTACATTACAAAAAAGAACATAGGGCCGCAGTTTATTAGTAGTGGACCGCACCACTGGACTACTGAGGCAGTTACAGAGAAGTGGTTTTTTTTATGTCTTTAGGTTGACAGATAAGCAGACGGGCCACCTGATGGAAAGTAGTCACCGTCGCCAACACCGGGGGGGTTGCCAACGCGTTGCCAGCCCCGAAGGATTATTTTCACGCCATTTTTGAAGAACCCCATATTGTAGCACCTAGGGAACACCTTACAGGGAAGTTTGTTCCACAATTTACACGTTCTGGGAAAAAAAGAACGTGAGAAACGCCGTTGAGTACTGCCAGGTGTTCAGTCGGTGAGGGTGGAACTTCTCTCTCTTCCCCACTCACTATTGTAGAGATGGTACAACACGCACATACTCCCAATGTCTCTGCGCAGGCTCAAATGCTCCTGTCAGTAAGTCCTGGATCGATCGGTAACAAAACGAACGGCACGTCTTTGTAGGGAGTCAAAAGTGGACCAAGCTGGTATTTGGGGGCTCCCCGTCCACAAATGTATTTAATTGGAAATGATTTTGCACATTCTTAAATGTCTCAAATGAATCTTGCTGGTTGGCAAATAAGGATGCTATACGACTCTCACAATTACTTGTGAGACGAAAGGACGGCTCCAGGATTGCGTTGGTATATAGAATACGGAAAATCCTATTTAAACCTATTGCAACCACGAACTAATTTTTGTTTTACAAACAATAGAACATACAATTTTTCCTCTTGCGTATATCATAAGATGTTTTCATAACGAGAGGTCAAGCTTTAATAATTGTTATGTTTTGTAATGACCATTAGCACAATATTGTTTTGTAAATGTCATTGCGAGTAAGACGAAAGGACGACTTAAATGATAGCATTTATGTAAAGTCAAAGCAAATGTCAATTATTGTTTTTATATTATTTCGCATTAACACATGCTTGTGAAATATATTTTATTTTTAAAGAAAAATGGAAAGAAAAATTTGACTACAGGCGAGACTCGAACTCGCGACCTACTGGGAATCTAGTCCAGACGCTCTTCCAATTGAGCTACTGAAGCCCTGCCCGATTTGTCAAATCTTTCCTTCACATCTATTGCATTGCTTTATGGTAGCAGCAGCGCCATCTATTACCAACTATGCTAGTTAGTTCGAGTCTCGCCTGAAGTCAAATTTTTCTTTCCATTTTTCTTTAAAAATAAAATAAATGTCAATATTTATTGAAATACTAGCTAACCCGGCGAAATTCGTATTGCCTCAGATTGAAATAATGTGTCAAAGGTTTGATAGATATTATTATGTACTATTTGTATGGGAAAATTGTGGTTTTTACTATTTCCCTTCAATATCTTCTTACCTTTTAAACCTTACCTGGACTTACAAAAATCATTCAAAACCAAAATAAGCCAAATCGGTCCACCCGTTCTCGAGTTTTAGCGAGACTAAAGAACAGCAATTGATTTTTATGTATATAGATGTTTGTAAGGAAATTATGTGATTTATGACAGAAATATTTAGATTACTGTGTTATTATGTCTATCGTTAAGTAAAGTAATTCCCTAAACAAACAATTCAGTTAGGTACATTATTTCGTGACTTCTGTAAAACAAACTCACTTCAATGAACAGCCAATGTTGTGAAACAGAATAACATAAACTCAGATCATGTGATCTGAGTTTTTTTTATGTAACAAAGGTGACAAACAAGTATGCAGTTCACATAAATTTTAGTAGTTTATAGTCTTTTTTAAATAAATTTGGTCGACTATTACTCGCAAACTTACAAAGCCAACTTAAGTGTGAATAGTTTTACTTTTAATTTTGTTATATGTAGCTACTATTGCCGTAACGTTTGAATTTCTAACAACAACCGTTTAGTTGGTAGAGGGGGAGGACACTTCACTCTAACGAAAATTGCCACCTTAAAGCTTAATAAGTCACGAACAGTAAACGAAATCAAAAAATTATAATAGCATATTCCTAATATTTTTAAAAGACCCATCTAACGATATCCCACACTATATAGAAAACGAAAATTAAATAAATTATCCGCGCGGTATATGTAGAGGAGGTAATCTAAATAATTTTTATTTTCATGTTTTTATTCTACCATTTGTAGTCGGCGTGATTAATGTTTACTTGTACCAAATTTCAAGTCTTTAGTACCAACATTTTTTACGATAAGCCGCGGACGGACAGACCGACAGACAGACGGACATGGCGAAACTAAAAGGGTTCCTTGTTTACTACGAAAAATCTATACATACACTATAGTACCTAAACATTTAAATAGTTAATTCTTACCTTGTGGTGTATAGCAAAAACCATTTTATGTTAATACTTTGGCTTAATCTCGGTTTAGAATGTTGGTTAATTTTAGCCTACAACTAAAATGTACGGGACAACGAGGTTACAGTAAACCTACAACGCAGCACTTCCATTTGTTTTACAGTCGCAATAAAATTTATTCCAAACCTATACCGTAATAATGTACGTCGAGTTCCATTGCAAATCATGATTATGACACGATAAAACTTATCAATGTGTTAGATTGGTATATAGGTTAATACTTAAATTTAATATATTTTCAACAATTTTGTTTGTACTTCAAATCATATAAAATATTATTTATTGATGGCACAGCCTCAACTAGGTCATTCTGTAAGACAAAAGTCATTTCATCGAATGATAATCGCTTCCGCTTTATCAAATGTCGCTTTGCATTTGTATCCGTCTCACTTCACTTGTGTGAAGTGAGTTATGTGTTACAGAATATATTTGCATGAGGCGCAGAAAAAACCACTTATCTTAAAGGCGGTCTGTGGTTTGAGGGTTACAACCGAGCTTGAGTACAGTTGTAACCCTCAATATTGGTTAGGGGTATTCTCTGCAAATGATACCTTTGTTATTATCTTAGATAATAGGATTTTAATGTTTAGTGGCAAAACCCGGCATTTTGAAACAGCATATCTTGTATACCTTTTGCTACCCCTTTAAGCCTTGGAGAAATTAGAAATAAAGTGTTGTTTTGCCTTCGAAAATAATTTTGAGGGAAATCTCCAATTTAAGCGGAAAACTCAGAGTTTCAATTAGGCTATTTTTGGATTTGTTTCGCCCCGTTCGTCAAACTCGTCGGACCGAGAATTTTGATGAGAAACAGAAAAGTGGACTATTGTACCCTGTTAAAAGTTAATGGAGAGTATGTATCAAAGCTCAAATTGGTCATAAGTCATTTTAATAATGTAAAATTACCGCAATAAATACAATTTTATTACCCCTGTACTACGAAAATACGAAATTAGCCTCGTTTATTCGAGATTTTTGTAAAGATTACATGGAAACAATAAAATAAACTTACTCATATGTCATCGTGAAATAGCAGAGGCCAATTGTAAGCACAATCACTCGATCCTCACGCCTCACGATCTCGAGTAGCCACTGAAAACTCGAGACGTATTCGATAGCGACGACGTGTTGCTACCTTTTCTCGCCAGAGCATTATTCGTTCGCGCACTGCTCTTTGCCGTGAAAAATCGGTCGAGCACTTGTCGAATTGTCGAATGTTTGCGGTCGAAAGGGTTGGGGAACATTGTACGTGCGCGTCTCGCGGTGTGCGACACGTGAATGCGTTGAAAGGAGCGGTGCGTTTTGCGAAATGCGTTTATCAAGTTCAAGTACGTTATGCAACGATTGCGGTTCTATCGATTCTATCGCCTTCTATTTTAGGTTCAAAGACCTGGTCGGCTTCACTGACCTTCTGATGATCAATATATATATTTTTTTAATTTGATCGTCGTTATTATACGAATATTCTGTTCTTCAACTTTTTTGTACCTAATGGGTAATATTAAATTGGATATAAAATACGTATGCATACGTCCATAAAACTGTTCCTAAAATATAAAAGAGGTAGGTAAGAAGACGCTACGCATTCAATATTTTATATTGTATCAGTTTTTTCACGTCATCATTCGTTATTGCACTCGCATGTAAGTTACTTATTACTTACTTAAAAAATAATTATCAAGAATCACCGGCATAAAATGACCGACTGTATTTAACTTATAAAATCATACATTTCCCGAGTTTATGCCTGAAATTTATTTCAAATATTTTCGGAACATTCCAAAGTGTTCTTAATTCAACAAAATATATTTGTATAGGTACTACAACACTTAATCCGAAAAGAAATAGGTACAATGCGTAGGTACGGTTAGCAAAAATGATTATTCTTATGACTAGTTGCTGCGCCTGCAAAACCCGCTATTTTTTATTTTAAATTTTTCATATCTGATTTTGCTTTGATATTTATACCATTACACAGAAGGTAACAAAACCATTTTTTGGAAAACCTTTTTCTTAAACACACAGTGGTTAATACAAAAAAAATGTGTTACAGTATTGTATAAATTTTGAAGCATTCAATTATCAAATGACGCGTCGATGATTGTGACGATGTACAGTGACTGTTAGACAGGCACCCGAATGGTCCTAAAAATGGTTAAATTTTTACTCATTGAAATAAAACTAGTTTTCGGATTTATCTCGCGTATATTAAACTAAAATGATTATTTAAAATCGAACCCGACGTTTCAATTTTTTTGTTCAATTTTTACTCTTTTAAAAAAAAGTTGAGTTCATCAGCCAAAGTATTTTTTAATGTTTAGGCTTTTTTCTCATCTCATCGCATTTTTTTTTTGATAAACTTTATACGGTAATTGTAGGGGACAGGAAATATTCTATATTGAGGCAGAGAATATGTAATAATACTACGTATAGAATGGACACTTCGACGTCCCGCCCGATTTGCACACATACACAACCCCTTCCTCTCTTATGGGCGACGGTTGGTATTTTGTACGTGCTACGCACACAGGTGCGCGTGTAAATACACGTCACTGATTGATGGCTGTGTAGTAGAGACCAAATTAAGCGTTTGTATGGAACTTTTCCGGAGTGTCCGCGGTGTGATTGGGGTTAGTCCAATGTCGGTTAAATATTCAGATATTAGTATGTGCGTATGTATCTTCACGCCAGGTCCCTAACGGGGTAGGTAGGCAGAGAGTGTAGAGCGCCAGATATCCCGGTCCTGACACACCTCTCGTGCTTCGAGAGATATGTCAGTCATTAGTATAATAATAATAATATTCTAAATACTTAGATATTAAGAATACTATAATAAAATAGGCAATTCTGGATGTTAATTATTCATTTTAGACGAAACTTCTTCTTGCTTTGCTAGAATTTTATTGCCGACCATAGCAGAGTCGAAAATAAACTTGAGGCAGGTAAGTTTAGTTTAACACTTCAATTAATAATAATCAATCGAAAACAAACGAAGGATTATCCGATCGTTGACATCATCTTTTATTGAAGTGATTGAAGTGTTAACCTACAAAAACTTAAGTTAAATAATAAATAACTGTGCGATTCAAAGTATTCAAGGACTTATTACATGGAACGGTATTCAGGGTACGATAGCAAGGGTCAGAGTAGTGTAATAACATTAAGGGAGTTAGGGCGACCGGAGCGGCCCGTGTATTGTACTGTGATTGAGTTAGGGCGCTATCGATCTGATAGTGTAATAAGCGACAACCCGGCGCGAGGTCACGCCCACCCTTTCTGCCGGACCCTGAATACCGTGTCGTGTAATAGCCTTTTTAAAATACAGTTATTTAATTAAAAAAAAACCGATCAAGTGCGTGTCGGGCCACACAGAGTGTAGGTTATAGAATAAGATAGGCAACGAAAAAAAAAATCTATGGAGTTGTTCGAAATTTTCGAGTAAAATACATTTGGTCGACTATTACTAGGAAATTTGTAAAGCCAACTTAAGGGTGATAGTTTTCCTTTTAATTTCGTTATATAAAGCTACTATTGCCGGAACGTTTGAATTTCTGACAACAGCCGTTTAGTTGGTAGAGGGGGGGACACACTTGACTCTAACGAAAATTAGCACTTTTAAGCTTGATAAGTCACGTACAGTTTAAATCGAAAAATGATATTTGGACACCTCAAACATTTTCGAAAGATCTATCCAACGATATCCCACACTATATGATAAAAAAATAACCGATACTGATGGTGGGGTCAAAAGTCTTAGGAATCGGCGTGCATGTATGAAGAGAATGATGAAGGTAGACGAGGCCCGAGAGATTTGTCAGGACCGGGATATTTGGCGTTCTACACTCTCTGCCTACCCCGTTAGGGACCTGGCGTGAAGATACATTTACATTTCATCTAAATAAATAAAAAAAAACATGTTTTTATTTTACCACTTTGTTGGCGTGATTAAGGTATATATATACTTGTGCCACAACCAAATCTCTAGTACTAATAGTTTTTGCGCACAAACAGACAAACAGACAGATTATTATGGTGGCAAACAACTATGCTATGGTAAGTGACGACTGTAGCCTATAGCCATCAACACCAGAACCAGAGGTCAAAATGCGTTTATGAATTTAGGTCTCAGGAGCGAAGCTCATGTTATTTCCCGTGATAAAAATTACCCATTTTACAAATTTGACATCAATTTAACAGTTAGGTACATAGTATATTCGTGTTAAATAGGCACCTTACTAAACTATATAAATGTAGGCTGTATAAAAATAATCGTTATGTTATGTACGTTTATCGCGTAAAAACCCACGTGGTTTGCAGTAAAATTCCAAATCCTTTTGCATCGCGCAAAAATCACAATTTGGTGTGAAAAGAATCCATTAGAAAAATTGCTTTTGATGACGGCATTTCTATTTTTAAACGGATTCTGAAGAAAACATTGTTCTTCAAAATAAAGAAGTCAAAAAGGTGAATCATGAGTCTTATTAACGGTTCAGTACTGTTATAAAATCTTATAAAATTTTTGAATACCAATTTTTTTTCTGAGGTTAATTGTGCTGAATATTACTTTCACCGCTACAGTGTTTGTTAGATATTGATGTACAATTTTATAGCCCCATGTTAGGTTTTATCCCGACTGGGAAACTTGAGAAAAAAGGGAAAATAAATAGTAACGACAAAAAAAAAACAACGATTCAAATGATTTTTTGAGTATTTTTCTATGATTGTACGTATTTTTCTCTATCTTTTGATATAGTGTACAAGGCGCCGGCCCAAAATGGAACTTGTCCCTTTAGATTATAATTTTTTTTTGACGTCACGAAATTTAAGACCACCCCATTGTCACACTTCGTCGACCCCCTCCCTCCCCATTAACGTGTGACGTAATTTATGGATGGCCCCCGGAACTCTATTCATGGCCAAGAACATACAATAACGCCCTATTTTTATTATTTATTTATTTATTAAAGCATCAAGGCTCATCATAGTGTTAGTAACAGTATTACTTAATTCTATGTTAGTATGCCTATTCCAAAATTAAATCAGTATCACTCAGAATCACTGCTACACGTCCAGTACAGAGGTGGATAGCTTGCAGCAGTGATTCACAAATGACTATTACACGACACGGTATTCAGGGTCCGGCAGAAAAGGTGGGCGTGGCCTTATGCCGGGTGCCCCTTATTACACTATCCGGTCGACAGGGCCCTAACTCAGTCACAGTACAAATATGAACAGTATCCGGTCGCCCTAATTAGGGCCCTAACTCCCTAAATCTTCTTACACTACCCTGACACATGCTATCGTACCCTGAATACCGTGCCGTGTAATAATCCAACCTGCTCGAAATATAGTTCAGGATAATGCTAGGGCTGGCCCGTACCCGGCGCACCAGGGAAGCGCATCGTTTTCTCATTTTCGTGTAAAAGCAGTTGACACGAGCTTCAGCAAACATTCCTGATGCGCTATGGAAACGAGACAGTCCCATCAAAATCCTGAACGCATTAATAAATTGGACGAGAAAGGCGCCGTGCGATTTTTGCGTATAACCTGCCCACAGGTTGCACGTATAAAAAGAAGTACAATAAACAAAGTTCCTACAAAACCTATGTCTGTCGCATTCGTGAGTCGATGCCTGAACTTTGGAGTGGGACGTGAATAGACGGATTATTATTATTTTATCATATTACCGTGCTTCAGGGCTCATATTATGATAAGCGATTTTCTTAGCGTGGGATGTTGTAAAGACGATATTCCGACGATTCCCACTCAAGTGGCTCTTTGGAAACGATATCGCCTACGCGTGAAAATCTTTGCCATGATTTTCTGCTTCATCGCAAAATAACAGTCGAATACGAGACTTTTACAAGGTCAGATCCACTTTGTCTCACTTCGTTCTCGGTCTGATCTCGCTCCGGTCAAATATTGTTAAACAAGAAATAATGAGTATATTCATGCTATCCCCTAGTTAAATTCCGATCAAATCTTCGATATTATTAATTTATATAGCTGACTCTGCAAACTTCGTATTGCCTCAGAATTTAATAACGTGTCAAAGGCTTGGTAGGTACGGACTATTTGTACGGGAAAATGAAATTGTTGTTTTTAATATTTCCCTTACAATTTTTCTTTTTTTCCTAACGTTTAAACTTTCCCTGGACATCTAAAAATAATTCAAAACCAAAATTAGCCCAATTGTTGAAGCCACTAACCTACCCACCTCCAACAATCCGCATTGGAGCAGCGTGATTGGAGTAAGCTCCAGGCCTCCCCCCAAAAAGGAGAGAGACTCGTGCCCAGCAGTGGGACGTATAATGGGTTGCCATTATTTATTATTTTTTATTAAGGTGCCTATGTGCTCAACAGCCCAGTTTCCTGATCGTAGGTACTTACACTTGTTTCCTTGACTTCCGATAGGATTTTTGGATAGAGAGGGATCAACATTTCAATGATAGACCGTAGGTTTTGTGTGTATTTTACAATTATCTTACAATGATCAGATTCTAAATCAAACACGTCAGATCACTGTCAATACCTACGTTATTAAAATAGTCGCGTCGTTGTTTACATGGTAAGTACCAATTTTCTTAGTACCTCACTTAAGAGTAGGTATATTTATGTCGCAACTTCATAATTCCGCAACACAAATAAGATGGGAAAATCCGAACATGATTGCTTTGTTTATAACGTGGTCAATGATTAATTATGGAGCTTACTCGGAAAAACTTTATAGTTTGATTAAATTATTTTCCAAGTGTTTTCTACAATATATACTCAACAATGACGTTTTAGGTTGTTACGGAGCCATTCATTACCATTTAACTGGAACACGATAGTGCTTAACACTACCATTTGACGGCAGATAGAGGTAATGCGGCGGTGTCTACGCCCGCGAGCTCCATCACTAGAGCTCTACCACCAGTAATTACTTTTTTATTAACTAATTCCATCTTTGAATAAAGCCTCGTGAGAATGAGTACTGTTTATGTGTTTTCATCAAACGTGTTTACCGTGACGTCACCGTCGCGACGTCTCTTGCGGCGAACCGCGAACTTGTCGAGAGAAAAAAAAACGTAACTTCACGCCTGTAATCCCCGAAGGGGTAGGCAGAGGTAAATACATGCATTCAAGCATACATGCAAACACCCACGACTCGCCGGTTACGTTTTGGCCCATGTAACATGGTGGCAAACCTGATGCCATCTCCGGGCACATTACCAAACTCCGAGGCACTGGGAAACTTCCAGAAAATGGAAAAATCCCAATAGAACCAGATATAAAGGATTTTAAACCGTTATCTCTGATATTCCCCGACCCGGGAATCGAACCCCAGACCCCCAGCGTAGTAGTAGTGACCTGCTACCACTACGCTACTGAGGCAGTTAACTTGTCGAGGAATTCGGAAACTCCTTGGTGACGTCAATATTTGTCTCGTATTGCATGGTTGTGCTTGGAATTGACTGTTCTAGAACAACGCCGACGTAGCATATTATTGTAATTAACGGTTTACGTTTTGTATCTTTTGGTTAGATTATATTTTATATCTTTTAGATCTGTCTTATCGTATGTAGTGCCTACATTCACTTTGTAGGTGATTATCATTGACCTATATGTACAGTACTAGACAGGACATTCCCCTTGGTAACATGGTTCCAGTTTTTTGCATTCAATTAACTACACTTTCGGTTTTGGTGGGAACCTTGGAAGAGGTGTGTGGTGCTTTTATTTCATTTCGTTTTATTGGTGTATTTATGAGCTATATTAAATAAAATAGGTGGTGGCATTTTGTTTGATATAGCTTTATTACAGTGCCCATGTATAGTGAAATAGAATCACAGTGCGAAAACACGGCCGTTATTCTATTTCACTATACACGGATGCACTGTAATAAGCCTATATATATCAAACAAAATGCCACCAAAGGAGATGTTGCGAGCTCGGCTCTGGTTTGTACACGTCTTCAAAAAATGGGTAAATTGAAGAAGAATCCGAAAAAAATACAATTAATTTATTCAACAATATATTTTAGAGTTACAACCACATTTCATTCAAACGATTTTATCATTTTCAACTATGTTAAACATGGCGGCGATACAGCCGACACTTAGGATCAATCGATTTCGATAGTATTTAGAAAATATAACTTTTTCTCCAAGTACTATAATAATCAAAATACAATTTAAAAAATGAAAATGTCAAAATGACATCGCCCGCCATATTCGCCATGTTGGTTTTGAGTTGCAATTCTAACTGCAAATAATGTTTTATAACTGCAAACAAAGCTAAATAAGTGAAAATATGCAGTAAAAAACGTTTTTATATTGATTTTGCCTGTTTAATGATATTGTGTACAATACATGGCCGGAGGTCCATACATTTTTGCAACATCTCCTTTATTTAATACTAGATGTGCCCGCGATTTCGCCCGCGTGAGAATTTATGATTGTTCAGTATCTACCCGGACGAAGTCGTGGGCGCAGCAAGTATAAAAGTAACCTAAGTTACTCCTTATTACATCAGCTATCTGCTAATGAAAGTCCTGTCAAAATCGGTCCCGTCGTTCCCAAGATTAGTCCCGCCAAACAGACAAAAATAAAAAAAAAATGGTTTGGTATAGGGGAGAGTCTGGTATATTGAACTGCCTGATAAATAGTACAACCTCAAAATTTTACACTTTCTGTAACTTATTTTCTTTTCTGGCAACACGAAACTGAGCGCTGACAGCGGCCTCAACTACTTGTCTTTTTGTAACGGCCTCCGGAAAGTACATTGGTTTTTAGAGAAAAAAATGTGTTTTGAGAGTCCTTCATACAAATTTTGACGTGTGTAGCTAAGGAGATTACAAAGTGAAAATGTAAGTTACAATTTTCTTATATATTTTGTTGATTAGATCTATAATCACCGCTTCAACCATAGCGTTGCGAACGTATTATGTTCAGCGGTTATTTTGTGACAAATATTTATTTTTGAAATCTCTTAGTTTGGTAAATTGTACCACCAGCAGTTGTTTTATTTGTACTGCTACAGTTTACCACACTTGTTGCTATATTTATGATTTTATATTTTTTTTTAGATTAATGATGACCATAAATAGTATTATAAAACAGAAGAAGGAGGTTTTGGAAAGGTATTGTTGGCTCTTGAAAATAAGGAGATGAGCTAGAACCACATATCTGAAACGAATTCGCTTTCAAAACCAACAATTTAACGTCATGTTAGAACGCGAAATAAGTTGAGGGTCAAATATTGACAAGACAAAGTACGTTCTTTGTTGTAAATGGGTTCACGGAACCTGTACATTGAATCAAGATATTTACGAAATTCTCTATACTATTATAAGAGAAAAAAGAAAATAAAGAGTTTGATCTCAGTACATAACTAGATAAATAAATAATTGTTGACTAACGGAAATAATATTCTAAAGTGATTTATTCTATTTTCATACATTATTTAATTTATGCAGAATAATGTATTTAAGTTTGATAAATGTTTTTTTTAGTCTATAACACATTTGTTCTTTTGTCACATTATAACAGTTTATTTATTTATTTATTTATTTAAACTTTATTGCCACAGTATAATACATGATGACAAATGGCGAACTTAACGCTAAAAGCGCTCTTTTCCAGTTAACCATCGGGAGTCTAGAGAGCTATCTGAGCGGCACAACAGTTATGGGAGAAAATTTAAAAACAAAAGTATTACATAAGCCTAATAAAATACATGATATATATATATATATATATATATATATATATATATATATATATATATACCTATACATACATACTTATAGAGAAATTCATAAAAACTACATATACATAATACAGATACAATAATATAAGTTCTAAACATATATATTATTATATAATAAAATATAGACATCAATAAATAAATATGCAATTTGGATGATGATTTCTGATAAGGATTCCCACTTAGGAATCACACACATACTCGTATAATTATCATAAAAGATGTTTCTTTAAATTGTTTTTAAACGTCAGCCTCGAACACGATCTTTGGATGACATCTGGCAGCGCATTCCACAAGCGAGCCGCTTGAACAGTAAAAGAGTTAGCAACGAAACCGGATCTATGAAGGGGTATAGAAAGAGTGAGAGATTCATTAGAGCGAAGATGTAATGAGTGAGAAGAGCAGAGATACTGGAAATTATTTTTTAAATAAGTAGGAGAGGAAACGTCAAAAAGAATTGAAAAAAGTTGACACAGAATTCTGGATTGTCTTCGTTGGCGGATAGTTAGCCATTTAAGGTCGGTACGGAAAGCGGACACATGGTCAAATTTACGAAGACGAAAGATGAATCGGATCGCATTATTGATTACTCGGTCTAGTTTATCAAGACCAGCCTCATTTAAGTCCAGATAACACGCATCAGCATAATCTAATATAGGGAAAATAAGTGCCTGTACAAGACGAATTTTTAACTGAGTGGGTAGTACTTGTTTTTTATTGTGTAGAAATTTGTAACAAAATATTTTGCAAAATCTGAAAACTGGTACAATATATCCGACTCTCCTCTATGTACCGTGTATATTATTATGCATTTAGTTAAAGCGGTTATTTTTATATTACAAACAGACAGTCCAACTTTATTTATTTGTGTAGATAACTCAAAAGTACACCAAGAAAATGAAATAAAATAAGAGCACCACACGCATCTTTCATGGTTGCCGCCAAAACTCTGAAAACGTCTTACTAAATATCTGTCAAATCAATTCAAAATCGGAACCGGATGTTTGTTCATGGTGTCTACCTACTCTTTAAATTTAGAGTTCCCTTTTCGCCAAAACTGATAAGTTATCGCCGTAACAAATTCTATGTGCAAACTTTCCTGGAAAGGGATGAAAATAGTAAACTGTGTCCAGGAAAAAAATAAGCAGGAATATTGACCTCATTGGTGATTACTTGTTTTTTATCTTGTTTAATAAAATCCCCGGCCACTTTCATTGATGTTTTGTTTAGGTACATCGTTTTGTGTATCGAAACAAAACATTGATGCTACGAATTTGCGGCCTTCAAAGAACACTTTTGATCCGCTAGGAACGTCATTCTAATGCATTTTTAATACATCTTAATGATGTTTACGGTAAAACAAAATTTCCGAAACGAAACAAGTTAATATCGGAAACAATTAGGTATTTGATAACTATTTATTACTTGGTTTTAGTTTTTTTCCACTATTGTTATCATTGTTTGAATATTATTCATGTAATTAAGGTAAGTCAGTTCTTAATTGTGTCATTGTTAAATATTGAATTCAGTAAACTATATTCTGACGTCGGATAACGTAAAACGATTCAATTGTTTTTTTAAGCTATTGCATAGTTTCTATCGAGGGCCTTGAGCGCGGGGACCGAATCCAGAAATTCCGTAACGAAAAAACCTGTCCCCACTCCGACGGGCACGGAGGTGTGGCTTGAAGGCCGTGCATTGTCTAACGTGCGTGTAACTAGACGTATTGTACGACTCTGCGAAGCTCGCACGAATCTAGACGAGCTGCTCCGAAATCGGACGAATACATAAGCAGCTGTTTATATGTATTGTAAAATAAAAAAATATTTCAAACAATATTAACTTTTTTATATAATAAAAGAAAAAAAAATGTTTTCTTATCGGTCACCACGCTCAAAAAGTGTAACTTGAATTAATATCAAAGAAAAAAAGAAATACTGCGTAAATAAAATAAATAAATAATTATAATTGCATAAGTTGATACAAAATGCTATGCAATAGCTTTACCGCGGCAGTCCCCGAGTGCCACACGTGGATTTTTTTTTAAATAATCGCTCTATTGATTTGATCTACACATATTCTCGTCCAATCTATCGCAGTGTCTGAAGAAGAAGGTCTTTGACCAGTATGTATTGCCAGTGATGACATACGGTACTGAAACGTGGTCGCTCACTATGAGTCTCATAAAAAGGCTCGAGGTCACTCAGAGAGCAATGGAGAGAGCTATGCTCGGAGTTTCTCTGCGAGATTGAATCAGAAATAAGGAGATCCGCATGAGTACCAAAGTGACCGACATACCTCAATGAATGGCAAAACTCAAGTGGTAGTGGGCAGGCACATAGCTCGAAGAACGGACGGCCGTTGGGGCAGAAGAGTAATCGAGTGGCGTACCGGAAGACGAAGCGTAGGTCACCTTTCGTTCACCAGGTCATCACACCCCCACGAGGGGGTCCGACGACCTGGCGAAGGTTGCAGGTCGTCGCTGGATGGGGGCGGCCCGGGACCGTTCGTTGTGGCAATCTTTGGGGGACGCTTTTGTCCAGCAGTAGACGTCTTTTGGCTGAAATGTTGAAGATAATGATTGATATGATTTCGTCATCAAAATAATTTTCAGATCATTTAAAAAAGATAATACGCGACATTATCTTCAATCGTACCAACCGAAACATACAGTATAATATTAATAATTTAGAGAAATGCGAAAGGGTGAGCCGCTAGTTACATATAAATGTGTTTAAATGCAGATGCATTACTATTCCTAAAGGATAAAATGTTTGACATCCATCTACGCCAGACACCAAGGCCGTACATTACCATGCAACCGGATACGACCACTTAGCGCCAGATTGGTCAAGTCCGTAATGCGGTAATGCATACGCCCTCGAGTTCTGCCACTAGAGGTTTATCTTAAGTGAGTGTGCAGCTGGTGCCCGACAATGTATTATTATCAAAATCAAAAGTGGATGTAGTGTAGTATGTACATTTAATGTAATCTACAGATAAGCCGGTTTTAAAGGTATAGAACTATTTTTTTTATGAAGACGAAAATTTACCATTCCGATCTAAATATGAGTCTTTTAAAGACGGTCAGTAAAAAAACAAGGTGTTTAGGTACCTACCTAGATACAAATTTCCGATGTAATTACAGGTATTAATATGTTTATAATGATATTTTTCAAGCTCGTATCATATCTTTATTACAGGTGCATTTAATTTGATATGTAGGATTATGCAATTGCGCAGTTATTTTTGCTGCAGCACTCGTAGGTGTTTTGCAAACTAATTGCTCAACTGCAAATGATCGAAGTGGATTGAACTGAAACGTCACTGAATTTTTAGAGACGTAAACTAGAGGCTTTTAATCGGCCGATGATTGGTGAACCGTTAGTCAATTTTCGACTATTTTTGTCAAAATAAAAATAATCTTGATATCCTTGCATTAAGACCTGTTATTTGATTTGTCACACAATATACTTCTAAAACCTTTTTTCAAATAGGACTAATATTCAACTTAATAGGCCTCTAATTTTCACCTACCCCTATTTTTAGATTTCATTTGTTTTTGACAGACACACGAGTGATCGTATAAGGGTTTCATTTTTTACTTTTGAGTTACGGAACCCTAATTGAAATATAAAAAACTGTGTTAAATTAGCTTCTTTGAATAAAAGACGTATTTTAGCTTAACATTTCTTTTGAGATTACTTGATAGCTGGTAGAAAAACCTTCATACAATGGTCATACATCATACAATGGTCTTTTAACACGAACCTTATTTTTTCTCTCATTATATTAAACATGGGACAATCTCATCTAACCCTTTGTGCAATTCTTGTGATTAAGATTAATTATCTGATCATGTAAAGTAAAAACACTAAGGGCATAGGTATATCGCGTGAGTACTTGCCATAAGTTATATATAGCTTGTTAATTTCTATAATGATAATAATACAATTAGTCATCATTAATCGGAAATATCAATAATAGGGCAGAATTAATGAAAAGTATTGCATTGTTTCATCACATTTACTTATGATAGAGAGTCCACTTACGAAGCTCGATGGCGTCGGCAACACCGCATTGCAACAACAAATATTTGTTTCGATAGTTATTAGAGACAGACGTAAAACGGAAAAACGATGTACTCGTACGTAACTTCACGCCTGTAATCCCCGAAGGGGTAGGCAGAGGCAAATGCATGCATTCAATCATACATGCAAACACCCACGACTCGCCGGTTACGTTTTGGCCCATGTAACAGGTGGCGAACCTGTTGCCATCTCCGGGCACATTACCAAACTCCGGGGTACTGGGAAACTTCCAGAAAATGGAAAAATCTCAATAGAAGCAGAGATAAAGGATTTTAAACCGTTATCTCTAATATCCCCCGACCCGGGAATCGAACCCAGGACCTCCGGCGTAATAGTAGTGGCCTGCTACCACTACGCTACTGAGGCAGTGCGGCGGTGATGTACTCGTAATTATAACATTTCAGGGTGCTACACAAGGCGAGGCAGTATTTCACATCGGGGCAACTTCTACAGCTCTATAAAGCTCAAGTGAGGCCCCATTTGGAATACTGCTCTCATCTTTGGGCGGGAGCCTAAATACCAGCTTGGTCCCCTTGACTCCATTCAAAAAGGTGCCATTCGAATCGTCAACGACCCAGGAATCACAGATCGACTCGGAGATCTTCTACCGCCTTTACAATGGTGAATGCTCTGATGAACCGTTCGATCTGGTGCCATCGTCTCCATTCCTTCATCGTACCACCCGCCGAAGAGAGAAGTTCCACCCGCACAGATTGGACACTTGGCAGTGCTCAACAGCCCCATTCGCGCGTTCTTTTCTGTCCAGAACGTGCAAATTGTTCCCCTGGCGCTACAATATGAGGTTTTTCAAAACAGGCTGCAAAGGAGTCCTTCAGGGCTGGCAGCGAGTTGGCAACTCCCCTGATGTTGCAAATGTTCATAGGCGATGGTAACCACTTACCATCAGGTGGCCCGTCTGCTTGTCTGAGAAAACAACGTAGTAACTAACTTTTCTAGTAATCGCCGGCAAATATAAAATTATTATCTGCAATAGTAGCATAGCAACGCATCTAATATCTGGATAATGCATGGTCGTTTATTAATTTACTGACATAAAAAACCTAGACAAGGATGCTGCAGTGTTAATTAATAGATTGACGGATTGACACCGTATTGTTAAAATCGTTATTACGAGATGATGTGATATAGCCGGTTAACCCTGTGACCTAAACTAAGAATAGCTAACAAATAAAAAGTTAACACTGATATTAATACTGCAGACTTTTTTAATTAACATGTGACTAAAGTTCTTATCGGCTTTGTCATCAAAGAATATAATATATAGTATACGCTATATTTTAAGAAACGGAACTCCATACCAATGTAGAATTGTGTGGCACACAACAACCTGACAGAAATTCCGTAAAATTGGTATTAACATTTTAATTCCTATTGCGTAGCACAGTCTCAACATATTTTTTATTTGAAAAGATTAATTAAACAAATGAGTTCTGTTGTAAGACACTGAGGCAAAAGTGTACCTACTACCTACCTACCTACTTGTAATTTATAAAATATCTCTTCTCTTCTCTTTATCTCTATATATACATATAAAATTCTCGTGTCACAATCTTAATTACCATACTCCTCCGAAACGGCTTTACCGATTCTCATCAAATTTTGTTTGCCCATTAGGTAGGTCTGAGAATCGGCGAACTATTTTTTATACCCCTAAGTTATAAGAATTGTCCACCCTAATTTTTATTTAATTTTGTAAACATTTTTAGTTTTTTTTACAATGTGGGATTATAAATTATTATAACCCTAGATGTTCACTCTTCTATTACCAACCCCTATTTTTAATAGCGATATTGCTAGGGGATATGAAGTTTGTCAAGACAGCTAGTTAATAAATGAAATGAATACAAATAACTGAATTAATTCTGAATACAACAGAAAGAAAGTGTTAATTAAATGATGCAAATCCTTTTGTTTACTAACTTTAGTAACTTTACTAACTTTACTAAAGGAGTTTCATTTACCTTATCTTTAATGGTTGTTGCCTGAAATATTTGGAATATCGAATTAAGTCACTTTTTCTTTCTTGTAATTAAGTAAGTGAGTCCTAAATCCCAATTAAAAAGTTTGTTTGCCCTTCATAACAAAGTTGTAACGCTACAAGGAAAGATTCACTCATACTGTTTGAAGAACATAATTGTTGTATTTTGTATAGAACAAAGATAGCAAACAGGCATGCAGTTCTCATTGATCATCACCATCATATCAGCTATAGGACGTCCACTGCTGAACATTGGCCTCCCCCAATGACCTCCATGCTGACCGATCGGAAGCGACGTGCATCCAGCGGGTACCTGCATTCTTGACCAGCGTCGGTCCATCTTGCAGTGGACGTCCCACGCTGCGCTTGCCGATACGTGGTCTCCACTCGAGAACCTTTTTGTCCCAGCGGCTACCGGTTCTCCGAGCTATGTGCCCTGCCCATTGTCACTTCAGCTTGCAGAATTCCTTGGCTATGTCAGCAATTTTCGTTCGCCTACGGATTTCTTCACTTCTGTTTCGATCCAGTAGGGAAACATTTGGGTTCTCATTGATGTTAAGTGATGACTGCAGGCTATAGATCTACACATAAAACAGAAGTCAAAATGAAGAGCCGTTGCCATTCCTGAAACCAAAGTTGTTATGTCTCTGTTATAGTTATCACGGGTGATTACGGATTTTTATTTGACATAGATATAAAAAAAAACTGTAAATCTGACTTTGAACATTCAGTTAAATATTACACGGTATTATCAATTAACATGTTCGTTTTCTTTAGACTGTGCTACTACGGTGCTCTTCATGGGCGAGTCCGACTCGCACATGACCGCTTTTTGAGAATTGAAAACCTTAAACCGATATAGGCATTTCTGACTTATAAATGATCTTTTTTTTGATAGAATATTATAAAATCGAATAGGACTTTTTCATACCTATTACAAGTCTTAAGCTCCTAACTAACAGCCTAGCTAAAGTTTTTAAAAGAAAGTTTGTAAGGGAAATAATTTTGAATCCACTGAAAATTTCTCTTGAGATGTCTCTGGTAAAACTGTTTGCTAAAAGTTTTGCGAAATGATACGTCCGCAACGACCTGTCCCAAGTTTTGTTACGATTAAGACTAATATTTTTTGTCACATTTAGTTTCAAATAGTTTCATATCTAGATTTTCTGGTAGAGATTGACCTGCCATCATTAATGAACGATGAGATGCCTGTTAAAAAGACTGAAGTGCTAGATTTATTGGAATAATGTAAAATCCATGTCTAAAATTAAACAATATACTGTAGTATGTATTACAACCATATTTATTTTATTACTAATGGCCCGCCCCGGCTTCGCTCAGGTGCATTTAATATAATATAGCATATGAGTGATGCAGCTTTTTAATGTCGAACGAATTTTTCAAAATCGCTCTAGTAGGTTTTGTTGAAAATGTTCCAAACATAACTTATGAAGGTGGCAAATAAGCATGCAGTTAACATGAATAGCCAGTAAATAGTTCGGTCTATAGGTATAGATAAAAATGTAGATGCATGTATGCTTGAATGCATGCATTTACCTCTGCCTACCCCTTAGGGGATTACAGGCGTGAAGTTACGTACGTAAATTATCATCTAACCGGAACTTCAGTCCCACTCGTATATATATTTGATTAGCTGTTGCGCACGGCTTCGCCCGCGTGGATGTCGTTTAAAATTAGCCTATGTTCTTTCTCAAAGTCAACTCTATCTCTGTACCAAATTTCATAAAATCGGTTCAGTCGTTTGGACGTGAAAAGCTAAGAGACAGACGGACAGACAGAGTTACTTTCGCATTTATAATATTAGTAGGGATAGTAGGGATTACTGGTCTACTAAGAACTTCAAACAGCTCTAAAATTCGTTATCTTGTTTAAACATAGTAGCGTCGAATACAACAATGTTGTATCCGACAGACATTAAGTTGATGTTAAAACCAATTATGTAATTTGAAGATTACGCAATGGTCACTGACTTATGACCCTGCTCTTCACATACCATTGTGTAACTTTGTTGAATATTCTTATGATTGCAACGTGTACTTTGCACGCTGTAATTATAGTGCAGTTTTTTTATATGTCATGAGGATGACAGACATATGTCATGAGGATGACAGACAAGCAGACGGGTCACCTGTTTGAAAGTGGTCACCGTCGCCTATGAACATTTGCAACACGAGGGGAGTTGCCAACGCGCTGCTAGCTTTGAAGGACTCTTTTGACGCCATTTTTGAAGAACCCCATATTGTAGCACGCAGGAAACACCTCAGACGGAAGTTCGTTCCACAATTTACACGTTCTGGGTAGAAACGACTGCGAGAACCGCACTTTTGAGCACTGCCAGGTGTCCAGTCGGTGAGGGTGGAACTCCTCTCTTCCTTTCCTCACATCCTTTTGACACATACATGTCAATGTATCAATCGTAAGCTATATTCTTCATACCACTTACACGATGTGAAGTTCGCCGTGAGAGTTGATTGAGTCTTCAAATTCATGATAAAACTAACATGTCATATTATTTTTACCTAGTGAGTGACCAACGTGATTATTCCATGAGAAATTCCTACCGATATTGTGTCAATACGTTGGTCTTCTTGTAGATAGTAATTTTATGCCTCTGTGAAATACAGCAGCTTCAAAACATACCTACTAGTACTATGAATCCACCATCATTCAGATTTCCCGTGGAAGTAGAACTACAGAAATTAATAACTAATTTCATGGACATGTAAACGCGGGTTGAGCAGTAGCGTTTTATTTTATTATCCCTATGCCCAATCCTGTTGTGGGCATATAAATCTTTGGGAAGGCTTTTGTCCAACAGTGATGATGTATGTATGTTTGTATCTTCTGGCTCCACGCTTTTGGGGACTTGCCCTTACAGGATAACCAGACAGCAAAGAGCATCAATTATCTGATACATACATTTAAAAAAATGCCTTTCCTCTTCTACATTTATCACTTCCTTCATACATGCAAGCCTATTCTGAAGACCTTATGTAAAGTTCTAACCTTGAGTCATTATCAAGATATAGAGTAGATATTTTATGTAATATGAGTTAAGGTGTAGGTTGATGTTTATCAAGTGTTGTTAGGTGTATTAAACTAGTAGAGTTATCACTAACCACACGCTATCGAAACCGGGATCTTTACCGTGCTCAATAAAGTTTGTGTTTCTCAGTAATAATAGCATTATTGTATTTCTCAGTGGCTGTCATCAAGAAATGTGTTGCTGAATATAGTAGTTCAAATATTTTCTCCAAAACAACTCTACTAGCCCGCGAGCTCCGTCACTGGAGCTCGCGGGCTAGTAGGTACCACCGCATTCCCTAATACACTTGCCGCTAAATGGTAGTGTTCAGCAATATCGTGTTCCGGTCAGGTGGTAATGTACGGCCCTGTAATTTCCGGCACAGAGGCACAACACCTTAGGCCTCAGGAGTGGTAACGCATCTGCATTTTGACCTTGGTCTTTGTGTGGGTGTCTATGTGCTGCAGTCATCGCTTAACATCAATTTGAACTGTACGCTTGTTTGCCACTTCCATATCATAAAAAAAAAACTCGATTCAAGGTTGTTTAACAAAAACATAACTGGCGAATTAAAGAGTAATAAGGCTCTTCTTACTCCTAGAGGAAAGAGTCCTGTTATTATGGTGTGTTCTGTTTATTTCAATACTGAATCACTTCACAATAGTCCATCACTGCAAGATGAAAAATATGCGTAGGTGTATGTGTATATAGGTATATGGTTCATTTGAACATCATGTGTGTTGATGAATGAGTAATTTGGAAGTGTAATCAGGAACCACGACTTTGATAGACAATGATACCTGTCAAAGGTTAAAATTGTTCAAATTTTGTATGCAATTGCTTCGCGCTGTCTGTCAACTTCTTATCGTATCTACTTTGTTTGAGAGTCACTTTTCGTCTCTAATACTGAATCGTACGTATTTCCATAAATGATGTCCTCTGTTTATTCTAATTGTTTAAACTGTTTTTTTTTTATGTCATGACGGTGGCAAACAAGTCTGCAGTCCACATTGATGTAAAGTGATGACTGCAGCCTACAGACACCCACACAAAGAGCAGAAGTCTAAATGCAAATGCGTTGCCACCTCTGAGACCTTAGTTATAGAATCTCTGTGGTAGTTATTACGGGGCCGTACAAATCTGATTGTGTATTTTTGTTGAATTGACATGTTACGCCATGGAGCATGATTGGGATAGTGTATTAATTTAGTAATTAAAATAATCTTAAATGATGGGTGTGTTTGATTTACTGTTAATATCCCTAAAATATAATTTTTCTGAAGATCATCTTTCTGAGTAAAATTGGTCAGTCACGAATTAGTTACGGTACTATCGAATCAAACTTGTTAACGTTATTATAAGAATAGTACCTACTTTAGTCCTTATAAAACTATAGGTTGTGTTCATGACTCTAGAGTTAAGGTAAGATTTTATATTATGGTTTCATGACATTAGAATCAGCCAAATTAAATATCTAGTATAATTTTTCTTATCCCAACTGTGCTACAAATTGGTTACATAATTCCAGGCTGAGCTATGTTTATTAAAGGAGGTTAAGTTCTTGGATAATTATATTAAATTATGAACTTTTCATGAGTACTATGTCTTTTACTAAGTGTGACGAAGCTCAGTAGAATAATGTTAATGTTTGTTCGTTAATTTCAAAGTGCGTAAGTTAAATCTATTGTTTAAAATAAAACATGATTATTATCTCAAAGATTTTAATTGTTTAGAACATTACTTCGTCTAAGTCTTCCAAATTAACGATGGCGAATGGCCGCATTCTCAATGGATGACGTCAAAAGGCTCCGTCTCATATCTGTGGACAATAGAAATGAAATATTAGATTTAATTGCAATTTTATTCAAATGAAAAGGCTGTTCTGGAGTAAATTAATAATTGGTAGGTATTTTATTGCGCTGTTTTGTATAACATATATGTATTATTACATTTCTGTTTTAATACATTTTCTGAGATGTGTAATGTGCTTTACTTTTACTTAGAGCGTACCGAGTACCATGTATTTTTATTGCGAACCTAAATTGTTATTAGATTCATCTCATTTCTTCTCAAGTGTTGTCATATTTGCAAATGAAATATTTTTTTTACGAATCTTGAATTAAATCGCAATAAGATGTGATGGTATGTGCCCAGTAGTTTTAATCATCTCACATAAATTAGTCAAGATAATCCTGTTGTCAACATTGCTACCTGACAGAAAAACAAAACTAAATCGTTTTTGCATTTAGGTATGTTTTTGTTGCTATGGGTTCATAAGGAATTTTATCTTACGCAATCACTCGTATATTATCTTAAATTGTTTGATATAGTTTTAAAATAGAATTAGAAGCGAGATGTCTACTGTGTAATGTCGCACTGAACGAACTATTAACAATAATATGTGATGAATTCAAGTAATGTAGCATGTGGTTATTACGCGGATGGGTGGACTTGGAGATAGTATATTGTTTCCGTGTTTCACAACCGGATACCCTTCCGCACTGCGTAGTCCTTATCGCTATCTCTAATCTATATGTTTTACAACCTTCCGCTTGACATTTCGTTAACTTTTTTAATGTGATATAAAAAGTATTTAAATGTTACCCAGCTAATGGTCTGCGTGGAAAGTTTCATATTATTAAAGTTTCATATTATTAAATAATTTATTAATTTTCATATTATTTATATCGTTCATATAATTTATAATTATTTATAAAAAAATAAGTTCAAATTTTCATTTGATATTAGTTAGTTAGCCGTTTTTGCTGCAATTAATAAATAATTTTGAAGAGAATAACATGACAAGGAAGGTGGACTAAGATGAACTACAAACAATAAGAATCATTTTTAAAAAAATAAAGAATGTACTGTAGTTTATAAATGTTAAAAGCCTAAAAGGATATTTAAAATAAACATCATAAAAACACGAGCGTACTGATTTATGGAATAAAATTGATTTATGTAGTCAAAACACTAAAACCGGTTGCAAAATTTGTTAACGTTACCGTTTTAAGTTTTCGTTTGTTGTCACGGTATGTGATACATGAATGGGAAACGTAAACACAGCAGTTGCGCTATTTTAAGCGAATTGGCCTCAAAATTTATTAATATTACGTTTTTTGCTCTTACTCTTGGTGTCATGTTTGGTTTATTACGGTTTTTTATCTTTGTTGAATATGATTAGTGGTTGGGATACATTTAAATATATGTATGCAATGTTATACGGAAGAACTGCAAAGATAAGAGTATGCAATGTAAACAATAATTACTAAGTAAACTTATCTGCAGAAATAAACAGAAGAGATCATACGATACGCGTTTTGCTGTGTAAGGACTTTAGATTATTGCATGTAATTAAAATATTTCCTTTTATGGTTATAAACTACTAATGCTATGACGTAAATAATTGATTTCTTAGCTAATTTTTACTTACCGTAAATACAATAAATGCTATTAATATACTTACCCCCTTATTCATAAACGTATTTTAGCTAGTGTTTCTAATTTCTCCTATGTCTTTTTCTATCCTGCACATCTGACAATGCAACTGACAAAGACAAAGCATTCTACTGCTAAAACGTATCTAATATACGTTTATGAATAAGGGGGTTAATGTATATTAATAGTATTTACTGTATTTACGGTAAGTATAAATTAGCTAAGAAATCAATTATTTTTGTTATGCTTGAATCGATCTTTATTCTTTGTTTATTTAGTTCAATGCTTCTCTTATCGCATTTAAACACACACACACACACACACACAGATTGGAGGTGATCTGTGAACACACACCACGATTATATTTGATTTCAATAATTCACATTAGTTTCGTGGTCATTATTGTTAAATTAATGATACTGTAAACCATTAATCGACCAATACTAAGATTGACCTTAACAATTGCTATAACGCTAACTCGAAAAACTCTGAATTGTCCCTTTTATACTTTGTATGTAGTTATAATAATACTAAGACGGCTTTAAAGAGATATACATACTCGTATTTTTAACTGAGCAGCTTGTAGAGAAGATGAAAATAAGAAAGCAGGAAAAGAAATAGACTGATTACGTCAATAAGTAAATGAATAACTATTTAGTGACAGAAAAAGTGAATGAGATGACGGACGACCGTGGATATCAAAACGCAAAGTTGTCCTAAGATTAGTTAAGGAAGTACATACATTTATGGATTTCAATTGGTTAATTCAGATTGATTAGGATGATAGTGGGTATATTATAAGAAAAAGCATATTCATAAATTATCTGTGTAAGACCATATTATTACATATGATGAGGATGATGATAATAATGAGATGAAGAACTCTTTTACTAAAAGATGAAAAGCTAACAGGACTCTGTCCTCGGATTGGATCGATTTCGCATCTCCTGTTAATTTTATGCGTAAAATGCAATTGAGGGCCCGTGATAATGTTTTTGAAAGACGAGGTATCTTAAAGTGTCATGTCACCAGTTGTCAACACTTCAGCCGTATGTTCGCTTAATTAGAGAATGTTTATTCACGTGATAAGCAATGAAATGCAAATTATAATTACATCGTCAATGAACGCTTTATACGTCGCCTGTTTATCATGGCCTCATACACTTGATTGATTTGACCTAGAATGTTTGTTTTCTATCGGTTAACTCTATTTATATATGTACATTGTATGGATATAACAGTCAAAACACCGAAAAATGTGAGATTACCAACTGATAAGTAACTGAATACATTCTGTTTATGAATCAATCAGTACCGGCGTCTGGAGATTTGATTTGTTGATACATGGTTACTTGATTTGAAATATTAGAATAATTGATTTCAAGGTGACAACAATAAAATCCAATATCTATTAATTTATCCTCAAGGATTATGATAGTAATGCTAATGATTTGTTCCCAGTAGCTATTGTAAGTAGTGGGATAGATGAAATTCAAAAGATAAATGTAAAGTTACGTGATACGCACAATGTTAAATAGTCAGCAGAAAAAGACAATCATAGGACAGAGAATATGATCGCCGCAAAGAAAACTATATTTCTATTGATAAACAGAAAAGTCGAAACATTGCTTAATATTAAAAAAAAAAAATACACGTGATCGTGTCCACACAATTATGGTCATGGATCACACGGTGTTCATGTATTATGGTAATAAAGAGAAACATTAAACGATGAAATATGTTCAGAAATACCCAATTGTTACAAGGTGATTAGTTACATCCTATTGTTACTTAATGAATAATGTAACTAACCTGTTTCACGAACGGGCCTCAGCATAAATGATCACGGACACAAACAACACTACACTACACCCTTCATCTCTTCTTCGGGAACTCCATTGTGGATGATGAGGATGACATGGATGATGAGCTGCTGACACTCTTCGTCAGGCCTTTCTTCAGCTTGAAGCTCAGTCTCGCTTCACCCCGGATGAATTTATCCAGAGTCTGCCGCAAGGCGGAATGTTTCCTTTCAAACGGATTTGTGAACATTTTTAATGTTGTTATTGTAATTTATAAGTGCGTGCGCTCGCTACGAGAGTTGAATAGCGTTTGAGACGTCGCGACACCCTACTGGTATTATAAAGCGACGTGTGCGCATCGCGTTGTGCGTCACGGTTTTTTGCTTATACGTTAAGGCGGATCCACAATGTTTTACACTTTGTCAACAATACGTCAATGTTGTTGTAGTATTGATTTCACATGTAGACGTGCCTTAACTTGCAAACACGTTTCAATGTTTTTCACTTGCGTCTGTTTACTAGAAAAACGTTTTGTTGAATAAATGAACGATCAATTATTACTGCAGTTCAAGGATCAATGTTGTTAACATGGTGCTTCTACGTAAGTGCGTCTGCATTTCCAAATTATTGAGGACATAATAAGTATTTATAATCTTTGTAAGTATTTTATACAAAAAAAATAAAATAAAATAGCGGAATACAAAACTTTGAATGTATATTTTTTTGAAAAATATCATTACAAGTGTATTCATTACAATAGGTCAACGTGGTCATCAAGTCTTCTCTCTACCTGTTTACCTAAATATATGATTTCATAAAATAAAATCTAAGCTCGAGAGATATAAGTTATACCTAGGATAAAAAATAGTTACAAAACGAAACAACGAAATTTTGGAAAAAATATTTTTTTGGAAATAAAGTGAAATTTGATTATTTACCTGTTCTTCTTAAATAAATGAACAAGTATATTATTAAATGTCAATAATTTCTCCGACTAACTAAGAATTGTGCTCAAAATTCACATATAAAAAAGTTAAGTGTTACAAAGAGAAGCAATAGGACTAAATCGAGTGTTTATAGCAGCAATAAATAAATACATTTAGCTAGAAAATGTATGTGGAGCTGTCTTAATAAGGTCTCATCTAAATTGGTGTCATATACAGCAATTGAATCCGTCTGTGACGCAGTTGGCTCACAATTTGATGGGAACAAATTCAAAAGTTATGACTTATGACGTATGCACACGTATGCGTTGTGCCTTCGTGGGGTTATTGACTTCGTATTTACGGGTTTTATGGCTTACTTTTTAAATGAAATGTGCATTTTTTTAAGGCGATACTAATGAAGATTGTAACGGATAGTCCCGTAATGCACAACGTTCAAAGAGATTTACTCGTAAGTAGTTTCTCTGACAACTTAAGATTGATGGTTATTCTAGAATACAAAAGCTCTGATGAGTGTGTGACGTATATATATATTACAAACTAAAAAATGAACAAGTAAATTTTTCGCAGACTACACTACTCTTGTATTACCTATCTGATATACATTGAAATAAATCGCTTTAGAACTTTATACCTATTATAAACAATTTTGAAACAAGAATCGAGAAAATGTCATATAGTAAGTACCTTATTAGATTTATTTATATTTATGAATAGCCAGTTTTTTTAATGATGGATCAGTCAGCAAATCCTATACGATCTAGGCAGTGATAGTGGAACGCCAAACTGCTTCTTGGAAAATCTTCCATTCTTCTTCTGACAATATCACAATTTTTCTTTTAATTTAAATGTTAATTTCGAAGACTGGACCTTCAGATATTTAATTCATTATTGTCAAACTAGGTAAATTTTGACCTTCATGGATTCTTTATTCTTTCAACTTTGTAAGGATTCAGGGAGACGTTTGTATTATCTGTTTAATCGATCTCTCCTTTAGATTGGAATGAACAACATAATGGCTCTTAATTGTGGGGAATGGTCTGTGCTAGTTTTTACTGGTTATATTTTCCACTGTTTATCTCTGTACATATATAACGATATACTTATCTATTGACGTTTTGATTTCTTTATGATACTTTAATTCCTTTTTTCTTCCTAAAAGAGCCACACTGAGTTTGGTAATTAGCAGATTCTTCTCAGTAGGCTGCACCTGAAACTCAAATTTCTCCTTTTTTAACGAAACGGTAATGAAATAATGGAAAGAATTTAATGAATTTGTACCTACCTGTATTATTTTCGTTTTTATTAATATATTATACGAACAGCCACGTCAGAGACAGATATTGGAGACATAATTAACACAGACATGTGATCTCTGATTGTACTTGTTATTGGTTATCTCCTAATGTTTTTTCATATCCGTATTTAAATACCCAGTGTCACTAATTCTTTAGCCAGTTATTAATCAATTAAGAACCGCAGCATTTTGTTTTCTGTTTACAAATTGTTGTTTTTTGTGTCAAGTAATGGCAAACAAACGTTTACACGTGCAGCCTGGGTTTCCCACCTTGTGGTCTATGGTGGCAAACAAGCATGCAGTTCATAAGGATGGAAAATGAGTAACTGCAACAGATAGACGTCCGCACCGAAACTAGAAGGTGAAATGCAGATGCATCGCTACCTCTGTGGTCTAAGTTGTTATGTCTATTGCTATAATAATGTCCTTCTGACCGAATTTCGGCCACGGCGGCCAAATTCAACGGAGACGAACCAACTGAGCGGCAGATATTATAGTGCACAAGTTTATGCGCAAACACAGGTGCACTCTCTATTCCCTCACTCTCATAACCCGATGGGACGGCAATCCGACATGACCGGAGAGAGATCGGGCCTAGGACCGACGGCTTTGCTCTCCGAGGCTCGGGTAACAGACTCCGGGCTACTATTAGGAATTATTACCTACATATTACCATAACCATCTGACCGGAACACGATAGTGTTGAACACTACCATTACATTAGTACCATTTGGCAGTGGATAGATTACGTCGTAATGTGGTGGTGTCTATACCTGCGAGCTCCGTCACTTAACTTTACCACCAACTTTACCTACCATTAACTCTGACATCGTGAAGCGCGCATGGCCTCGCGGCTGGTGTAGAACCGAAGCGATCTACTCGGTTAAGCCATATGGGCGGGGTCAAGTGTGATGGGTGCCCGCTAGTGGCAAATTAAAATGCACGTTTCCGTGCTTCGGAGGGCACGTTAAGCCGTCGGTCCCGGTTGCTATCGATAGATAGCAGTCGTTAAACCTTGTCGGAGGCCTTATGGGCGGTTTTAAAACATCCGACAACGGGTTGGCCACTAATCCTTATCTCCACCAACCCGCATTGGAGCAACGTCGTGGTTTAAGCTCCAGGCCTCCTCCCAAGAAGGGGAGAGACTTGTGCAGACGGTAGTGGGACGTATCAAGGGTTGCCATTATTATTATTATATCATATCTGCATAGGATTAACTTTACCTTAAAGATTATTTACGTCTGTTTACCACCAGTAAATTAACTTAAGATTTAAATAACTGATTAATCTGCAATCGATTTTTAATGATTTGTAATCTTAAAAAAGTACCCTGACAAGCCAACGTCAGCAAATCCGTCTTTCATAGGTATTATGAATTCCATGATGTTTTTGCTATTAAAAAAGAAAGTTGATTTTACCGAAGTAGATTATTACTTCTTAAGATTGATCGGCGAGTGATTCCCCGATCATCGATAAACCTATGATATTTATATAACAACCTTGCAGTAATACCCTTTAATGATAATAAGTAATTAGTATACTTAATTTGATACGTAAAATTAGGTAGATAAGAGTATTTTCTGTTGTTTCATAATTCAATGAATTTCCAAAGGCACACGCGTTATCAACAGACATCGTCCTATTTTCAGTTGATCTGCTTTCCTTAGAATCTTTATCAATAAATTGATTTCATTGAATTTTAAAGTTCTACTTCTTTTGGGGCGATTAGAAGAAATGACGAGAGTGCATTTTTATTAGGCACGCGCACACCGACTAATAAAAGCAACAGTCTGACTTGTTAAACAGATAAGTAAAAGCAACAGATTGAAGTTAGTTGCTAATTTTTTTTTGTCGTTTTGTTTTATTTCTGGTATATTACCTATATTTAAATAACTTCTTACGTTCGTACCTACATATGTACACACTCTTATTTGTTTCTTTTTATTTTACTGCTTAATAATATAATGTTAAGGCTTGAGGACGATTTCTTTTGATGGACAAACGTAGACAACTTACGCGTCACCGGTTTTCGCCCACGCGAATAACAAATCAATTCATTGATAACAAGCCATCCAAAACCGACTTTAACATGCCGTTGCCGTAGGCGTAAACTTGCGTCACGAAATTTTCTACTTAGATGCGAATTTTTCTACCATCCGGCAGTTTATGAAAAGGGAATCAATCAAGCGGTCATCAATTCAATCATTTATTTGCATTCTGCAATGGTAATGTCGTTGGACAATAAAATAATATTTTCTGTATCACATTAGGTACGCAAAATTATACAATAATAGGAGAAGAGGCTGTTCACAGCAAAACTATTTTTATAAATAGGTAATAAAATTATATATTATTAATTTATTTAAAAAACTTATTGAATATTTTTTTAAATATACATATAAGTATAAAAAAACAAATATATATAAAAAAATAAAAAATAGCTTGCCGCCGGCAGCGGGAACAGGGCCCAAGCTACCGGTGGTTAGGGACGCAGAGAAAGGAACCTTCTCACTATTCGTGCCGTGTCGAGGAGTACAGCCTTCTGCATCAAGCCCTTGACCCGCCGCCCAACGTGAGTCTCTTAAGGTGTTGGTCGAGACTCTTAGCGATAAGGCCATTGACCGAAACGACTATCGGTACAATGATCGCCGCATCCACATGCCACATGCCGACAATCTCGTGAGCTAGATCCAGATATTTTAATTTATTCATTCATTATTATTATTCCGCGACTAGGATTGTATTATAAAACGTTATTAAAAAATCAACTAATTTTACTTTGCCCCTTTATTTCTTTCAGTTACCTTATTGGCAAGATATTGTGTCAATCCACGGCTTTTTTTTAGGGAAGGAGCCCAGTTTAATTAAGTATATAAATCGGTCGTATTCTTACCCCCTTATTCATAAACGTATTTTAGCTAAAGTGTTGCTAATCTCTACCCTTGTCTTTTTCTATCCTGCACATTTAACAATGCAACTGACAAAGACAAAGCATTCTATTGCTAAAACGTATCTAATAACGTTTATGAATAAGGGGTTAACTTCAGGATTTTGTATCTTGTACCAATTAGGTATTTGACAAAAGAATTGCAATTCAAACCTAAGTATGACACCCTGCCGTTTAGACACTTAGGCCGTACCATAAATAGCGTTCTGTAAACTAAAAGGAATCACATAACTCGCTCCGATTTAATTGATATTCATCGAGCGCATTCTTAAGCTCCGGGGTGCCATTGGGTATCTTTCCGAATTTCAATTCTGGCTGTGATGCTTTACTGTAACTAAACCGATACAGTGGGTGGTAAGTTTTTTGTGTAATGAATATGGTAAAAACATGCAGTTCACATGAATGGTAAGTAAATACTGCAGAATTAAAACCTCAATGTATTGCTACCTATAAGGCCTGAGTAGCGTTGACAGGCATCCGGTTAAAGCCGGACCTATTTCGGCATTTTGATTCCATGTCCGGTCAAAATAAACGTTATTCGGCTGGTAAGGCTTTTTACATTTTGTAAACTAGCGAGTGCTGAGCACAGCTGAACGCTTCTGTCGCGGGTGTCCGGCAATTTTACCCAAGTGTCCGGCAACTTTCTGGTCTGTCCAGTTATTAGGTTTAACGACGTGGCAACCTTAGGCCTTAGTTGTTCTGCTTCTGTGACATAACTGACGGAGATGTATATTACCAATTTACCGGAACACGGTAGATGTCTATAGTCATCACTTAACATATTTTTTTTATGTAATGGAAGTGGCAAACAATTATACAGTTCACATTGATATTAGGTAAAGACTGCAAGAGGTGGTACCTACGCCCGCGAGCTCCGTCACTGGAGCTCTACCACCAGTACTCTAACCAATGTGAACTGCGTGCTTGTTTGCCACTTTTATTGCATAAAATATATTTAGAAACCAAGAGGCCTCGGAATTGTTTATCTGGAAATAAAATGGTTAGGTACCTACATTTTATATGTCCAGTAAAATACATACAATTCATACAAAAATAAATGAATGACGTATATTATATGCGTTTAATCTAGTCGTAAAATGTTTTAAATTAGCAGCCAATTAAATTTTATCCACTTGTATAAATGTTGATGTTGTGTATTTGTAACTTTGGGAATTTTTTAGGGAACCGGATTTGAGAGTTGTTAAAAAATAAAACAATAGTAATAATATTGTAAGAAACGACTGAGACATATTTTTGGCATTATTATGACGCAATAGCCAATAGCCATTATAAAATGGCTTGATCGTAATACATAATTGCCTCAGTGCCTAGTGGTGGCTACAACTACTACGCTTGGGTGATGGGTTCGTTTCCGGGTCGGGAATCGAACCCAGGTCGGGTGAGACTTAATATTTATAGATATATAGCATATATAGATATAAAGAATTTTGGAGGCCAAATTTTGAACCTGGTATAGGTATATACGTCCTAACCTATGACTATAAGGTTTATAAAATATTGTGACATAGTGAATGGAGAAGACTAGTTCCTGAAATATTAAGACTCAGGGCGAGATTCACAGATCACACTACAGCTTTACTTTCAGCAAAGTACGCTTAGAACTGTCAAATCTCATACTTCAGTGACATTTCTAAATATACACTATGTCACAATATTTTATAATAAACCTTATAGTTATAGGTTAGGATCCCACCGCAGAATCATTTCGTTCTGCAAACCTAATTTTTACGCATATTTATAATCTAGAGAATATACCTATATCCACTAGGTTGCCTATCAAAAGGAGAATGACCAATATTGTATGAGAGTTCGCCCTTCTTGCGTCTCAACGAGATTACTCGCAAAATATAGGCAATATCGTAAGTAATGCGTGCGCAAAAAAGAAAAAAGGTATCAATAGGAGTTTTTAAAAAACTGCATTACTAACTTTTGGTTATTTTGAGGTTAAGTTTTGTGTGGTGTACCTGCCAGGTGTTACTAAAATAAGCGAAGACTATTTTAAAGTATTGTGTAGCATCTTAGCTGTTTCACTTACATTCGGTATTATAGTTTATCCGCGTGGCGTAGTCATGATTCTTCTCCAGGTAGTAATAACAGACAAATATTAAATACTTAACAATTAATAAATAAATATCTGGTTTTCATGTGGGTGTTTTTATGCTATATATTCACTTACCATCAATGTAAATTGTTTTTCTATTTGCCACTTCATGATAATAAAAAGTGAGACATTTATATGATGAATTTGAGCTAAGTCTAAACTATATCCATTCGATACCTAGTGATTATACAAGACAAATAGTAAACATGAATAATCTATTCCGTTGAATATCTAATATATAATAATGCAATCGATGGTTGAAATCGATTTTATTTCGACAAAGTTATAAAGGTCCTAAAATGACCAGTGTCCAACGCAAAAAAGTAAATAATGCAATGGTGTTGACATTGGCAGCTTGGTTATTGGTCTGTGTTTGGCAGATATTTACAAAATAATTTATTAACTTTTAAAAAATATCTTGTAAATCTCCATTCGTTTTAACGTGAAAAAAATGTGAGTGAAATCTAAATTAAAAAAACTATTTTCTACAAGTTGTTAAGACGCCAATCAGGGCGGCTTTTGGTCATTCTCCTTTGGCCTCAAATATTTTTAATTAAATTATTTATCTTTTAACAGCCAGTAACTCTTATTTGAGGCCGATTTAATTTGGTATATGATAATAATGAGAAAAAATAGCTTTTATTTGATGTACATATATGTATAATACATGTACCTCATGGACGTAAAAAGCTATCGGGGCGAAATCGGGATGACCGAAATGATGCAGTGGGATCCTAACCAATTAGGTAGTAGTGCAACGGTACTTATGCGTTCGGTCTCCAACACTGCTAATTCTGCTATAAATCATGTAACTTTAAATTCTTACAGTGAAGTGAACATACCTACTATTGTCAGCTAAGCAAACGGACACAGAATACATATACATATATTGTGATATATCAACAATCCAATATTACGTAACTTATTGTACACTAGCTGTGCCCGCAACTTTGTTTGCGTGGAATTAGTAGCTTTGGGACTTAAGGCAGCGCTTTTAGATATACATTTTGGATAATTTTGGATCATAAACACTTTTGGGTAGCTAAAAATATATTTTGCAGTAATGCTTCTCTGTACACGATATTAGACGTATGGCCATCGGAGATAAAAGCACACAGGCTGCAAGGAATGCGAAAAATTGCTAATTATGTGTTTAAACGCGCATCCATCCTATGCTGTACCGTATTTTCGAAAACGCCATTTAAAACTTCTTTGCATAATATTTTTTTATAGAAAGTTATTATAAACTTTTGTAAAGTTTTAGTCAATTTTTAAAGATAAAAGATAGATCTATGCATAATATATGCACTCCGTAAGAGTGCCGGCTCTTACGGAGTGCATATATTATGAGAAAAATTGAATATTAACGTTGTGCATTTTACACACTAATGCCACCAACACCACCACCACCACCATCATCACCACCACCACCATCATCACCACCACCACCATCATCACCACCACCACCCTTGTCATCACTACTACCTCCACCACCGCCACCACTACAATCGTCACCACCATCACCAAACACCTACGCCATTAATGCCACCACTGATACAAACGCCACCAAAACCACCACCACCACCACAACCAATGCCGCCAACGCCTCCAAAACTACCAACAACACCACCAACATCACCAACGCCACCAATGCCGCCATCGCCAGTAAAACCACCGCCAGCACCACTAACACCACCAACGCCACCACCAGATTCACCAACAACACCTATACCACCAACGACACCAACGCCAGCACCACCACCACTACAAACACCACCAATGCCACCAACACCACTAACGCCACCACCACCACTACCATCACCATCATCATAATTACATCCGAAAGACGTCCATCCGCCTCCGTTGGACAAAGCCTTTCCCGAAGATGCTCCTAAAAGTGTTGTGCGTCATAAGGAAAGAATACGCCATAATTGCCACGCTTGGCATGCTGAATGGTGATCATAGCGGCGATTGTTTTAGGCCGGGACGTTGCTATGCGGTATGCTTAATGTTACTTAGAGAAAAAACCGGCCAAGTGCGAGTCGAACTCGTGCACGAAGGGTTCCGTACAAAAAATGGCATAAAAATTTCGTTTGTTGGAAGGTAATTTACAACATAAGACCTAAAAATTCTGTGAAAATTTTAAGTGTCTACTTGCTACCGTTATTGATATCCAGCAAAAAATATACGAAAAAAAACGTTTATTGTATTGGATCCTTGGACCCCTAAATATTTTCATTTTCTTATTTTTCGTATTTAATTATGTCTATATAGCGGTAACAGAAATACATAATTTGTGAAAATTTTAGCTGTCTGGCTATCACTGTTTATGAGATATAGCCTGGTGACAGACAGACGGATGGACGTCCTTGGACCCCTAAATATTTTCATTTTCTTATTTTTAGTATTTAATTTTGTCTATATAGCGGTAACAGAAATACATAATTTGTGAAAATTTTAGCTGTCCGGGCAGACAGCGGAGGATGAGTAATAGGGTCCGTTTTTACCTTTTAGATACGTCACCCTAAAAAAGATAGAAGATAGATTCAGAATAGTTTAAAAATAATCGATATGATTCTTTAAACTTTCTTTTGAAAATATGAAAAAATCTTTTTTATATTTTCTGTTTTATGATAAAAAGAAGTAGAAATAAAGCTGTTGACAATATAATCTGTTACAAATAATGTCGTACAGAATTTTTTGTAGGCTTGCTAGTTACGAGATAAAGCGTGAAAATCCTTTGCATCGCCCCATCATGGCGGCCGGGGGACGATTGTGGCCTCACAAATTTGAACTTAAGCTTGTACTACCATACACATCAAAAAATAAAATTGCGTCCGCCGAAAAACGCACGCTAAGGGCGCCTTCAAATTAAAGGCGCAAGGAAGCGCTGCAGTGGAGCCACTGTGCCGCCACTGCAGGGCCACTAGATCCTAATTTTCATACATTTTCTAGAAGCGCAGTCGATACGCCACTGTCTAATTGCATCTATAGTGTCGCTTCTAGAAATTGCATGAATTTGAAGGTATGAAAATGTAACACTTCGGACTAACCATAGTGAACTGCTTGATATCTCTCAGAAGTCAGTTTGTCGTCGCGTGCGCAAAGCGTGCGGCGCGGAAGCAACACCGGGGCCCACCGCCACAGTATAGTTACCGCGGACACTCCGCCGAAATTCCATACAAACGCTTCATTTGGTTTCTATTAATTTTTTTTTTCTCAGAAGTGAAGAAACCTTTCCGTCATTGTTTTTTCCTGGTAAACATATACATCCAAATAGGGTAATATTATCTTGATCACGTGGTAACCTCTGATCATGAACACCACAATTATCGCAATTTTGTATTTCCTCTCCATATTTCAACTGCACAATGTAGGTCAATAGTTCTAGATAATTGTACATGCCGGAGGTTTCTTGTTTATGAATGAAGGAGATAAGTAGGTACCTACAAAATAATGTTGTGTTTGTTTTGTTTTTTTTTCAAACTATATCTTTTTAAGGGACTTCGGATCCTCCGTGCGCCTGTGTCAGCCCTGTGATAGCTTATTAATGTCGCATAATCATTTAAACTTATAATATTACGCATACCTACCATTGCAAAGCATTTTAGCAACACTTTTTACTGGTGGTAGAGCTCCAGTGACGGAGCTCGCGGGCGTTGGCACCTACGCATTACCTTAATATACTTGCCACTAAATGGTAAGTAGTGTTCAGCACTATCGTGTTCCGGTCAAAGTGGTATTGTGCGGCCCTACATTTTTTCGGCACAGAGAATAACGATAATCTTAGTATAGCAGTAGTATAATTACGAAGACAGTATGGAAATAATCGTCAATCCACCTGCCAAGCGTGGCGAATGTGGCACGACACTGTTGTGGGCGTCTTCGGAGAAGGCTATGTCCAGCTGTGAATGTCTTTCGGCTGGAGTGACGATGATGGTCGCAATGTCGGTGTAATTCAAAGCATCTCAGCTGATCCACTGAGTGTTTTTCTTATGTAATGGAGGTGGCAAACAAGCATGCAGTTCACATTGATGTTAAGCGATGACTGCATCCTATAGACACCCATACAAAGACTAAGGTCAAAATGTAGATGCGTTGCCACTCCTGCAAACGCTTCTACATTTTGACGATTATTTCCATACTGTCTTCGTATTTATACTACTGCTATACTAAGATTAGCGTTATTCAACGATATAATAATAAAATATGCCGTGAATCCAAGATACATTTTATAACACCCGAATATTTATAACTATTAGGTAGGTACTACCTATTATTATACATAATCTCTTTAATACGTTCTTATACTGTGATGATATACTTACGTAACAAAGTTCGTAAACAGGTCTGGGAAGTTGAATTTAACCCACTTATTTATTGAATGAAATCCGTATCATTGTTTACGGAAATCTATAAAGATGCGTGCGTGACACTGTCACTTGTCACGGCCGGATCTTGCTTAAAATCAGGCGCTATACGTGTAAAATGCTCAAGGTCATTTGTCACAAATGAATGCCTTCTTTAGGGTGCTTTTCCACTAGAGATGTCCTATGCAGCTATGCTGCGAAGATGTGAAATAAACGCTACGAAAATATGTGACAATAAATCTATGATTTCCGCCAATACTAAGCTATGTAGCTGGACGTGGAAGATGCGCTATGAACATGCGCCACCGCAAAGTGCGCGGCTTACGTACTACGTACTACTCTACACTTAGCTATAGGTCGCGCCAGGTAAAAAGAACGCTGGCGGTCAAGCTGCGCGTCATGTGTTTTTATTTCATTTTATGTTATTCTATGTTATATAGTTTTCAATCTGCCTACCAATTCACGAAAACGCAAGCGAAAGCTAGATCAAAAATAAACCAATAGGGCTAGTACTTTCGTGCGCGAGTGTACCGATGCGCGAACACATCCCTTCTACTTTCTTCCAGCGTTCTTTTTACGTGGCGCGACCTACACACCACTCGCGACGGCCCATAGCTCGCATCCATAGCAAGCATCTATAGCACACATCCTTCCATATAAAAAACATATCTTAGTTGAATCCGTTTCCACCAGTGCTAAGCTATGTGCACCAATGAATATGATTGGTGGATATCAAACGCATCCAAAGCAACGTAGCATAGCACATCTCTGGCGGAAAAGCACCCTTAGGGTTTTAATCGTTAACTGAGCAAGTAAAGAGAGTAGATCCAGAAGGGGAAGGGTTATTGGAGTAATAAAGATCAAATAATTATGTAATGATCGTGCAAAACAACCACCAATAGGCATGTTAGGTGACGCCGGGAAGACAGCCCAAGGGGAATATACGGCGAGTAGTGTGAGACTCGACTCACTAAATCTCCATGGTAATCCGACTGGTGCCATCAGTGACCATGCCACGGGAACGTCACTTACATCCGTGACCCTGCCGGCGGCTGCTCGTTTTCTAGCCCTCCACAGTTTGAGCTTTTGATTCCAACGAACACTAGTAGCGGGCGGAATACCTACACGCAGGCCAGCGCGGAGGCTTTCATAATTCGGCGATAGTGTTTGAGCTTGGGGACGGAGGCACCACCATATTATCTAATCTATCTGTCACCGATTGGTAGTGTTTGATGTAAAACAACTTACTGAGATCTCAGGGGTAAGCAACACAACTGCATTTTGATCTTCGCAACGCATCTGTTATGTACAGATGTTTATAGTAGTCACTACTCTACTTAACTACCCTTCAAGTGAACTGCGTGATTGTTTCCATCATCATTATATTTACAAAGATGTGGCGAAAATACAAGCAAGAAGTTATGTTATTCTAGTAATTTTAACTTTCTTTTCAGTGCAACGAACTTATTGACGTCACTTGTTATAACAAGAAACACGATCTTACAGTTATGATTTATATAAGATCCCAGTGTACGCGTTGCAATTTATTGTCTGCAAATATACAGGTTCGTTTTGTGACATCCTTAATATTGTACCTAAAGAATTGTGGCATGTTTTATTTATTGATTGGTATAGAAGAAATTAAATAAAGGTAGGTAGGTACAAGGCAGTGTTCCCAACTCTTAAAAAGATATTACAGTGTTTCAAAGTTGAAATTATCCTTGATTTAACAAAAAGTCACAGTATAGTAGTACAGTAGTGTCACTATAGATACCAATCCATGCGTATCTGGGCCATGTCTAGGACGCACAACCAAATGAATAAAGGGTGCGTATCCAAAAAAATACAACATTTCTATATTTTCTATTGATTTCATTTAAAATTGTAATTTATTTCAATTTTTTCTAAGAATGTGAAATTACAGTGTAATTCTAATGTTTTACGGTAAATAATCAAATTTCAGTGTTTACATCAATATTCAAGTGTTGTTGGGATCACTGGTACAAGGTGAAACAGCTTTAAGATATTAACTAGGGAACTTCTCCCCGGAACAAACTACAATGTTTCTACGACCAATAGTTGCCATCCAAATTAAACTTGTTTTTTTCTTCGGATAAGCATAAAAAATGTTCTTTAGGTTCTAAAAATGTTGTTCTCTTTTACATTTTTACAAATATTGACATGATCATTTAGTTTGAACCAATATTCCCATAGTTTGAGCCAATTCCCGCAATCTCATAGGCCGATGGGACGGCAATCTGACACGACCGGAGAGAGATCGGGCGTAGGACCGATGGTTTTATGTGCTCTCCGAGGCACGGGTATCAGTCTCCGGATTATTATTGGAACTTTTCTCATAGGAAAAACCCATTAACAGCTTTCCTCAAAATGGGATCGAACCCAGCACTCCAGGCTTCAGCATTACGATTGACCACTTTACCAACGAGGCAATCCAGGCCACTTGTATGACAGGATGTCACTAGAGAATGGCTGGGCAGATTTCAGATATTTTTACTACGCAGGTTCACGTATTTAAGTTATATTTTTTTATTTTGATACGAAATAAAAAAAAATGAAAATGTTCGTCTGAAAGGTGGTTAAGTTTTGATTGTAATAATTTTAATGTACAAAAAACTCGAAGAATTTATTTATGACATATTTTAAACGGTTCAATTTTAATCACCCAGAAAACATCTCAATAGTTCAATCATCGTCGTACCAGTTAACTTTGGTTGAATCCAATAATTTATGGGTTCACAACACTTAACCATAATTTTAAAGTGTAATTGTCTTAGAAATTGGTATTCTGATATTGTCTCATCGTAGAACTGTCCCAATTACAAAAGCGGATTAATTTATTTACACTTAAATGTAACCAAGGTTAGTAACAACTGTGCATAGTCACGTAGGCATGTTCAAATATAATTATTTGTATAAACAAAACAATAGATAATAATTTAGGTAAACAAAATAAAATTGGAATATTGACAAATAGTTCTTGTTTATTAATTTTACATGTCTGCTTAAAGTCACGTAACTTAAAACAAAATGCGCATTTACGCATTTATTTACTGGTCACAGGTGTTGGACTCAAAACGAGTTTTCAAGTCATGATGCTTCTTACATCATGATTCTAACCATTTCTTTTAAATTAAAATTTAACCTCATGAGCTGCAGTATCCATACAATGACAAATGAGGTAGGATGATGGTAGAGCTCCAGTGACGGAGCTCGCGGGCGTAGGCACCACCGCATTACCTAATATACTTGCCGCTAAATGGTAGTGTTCGGCACTATCGTGTTCCGGTCAGGTGGTAATGTACGGCCCTGTAATTTCCGGCACAGAGGCATAACCCCTTAGTCCTCAGGAGTGGTAACGCATCTACATCTTGACCTTGGTCTTTGTGTAAGTGTCTATAGGCTGCAGTTATCACTTAACATCAATGAAAATCAAATACATTAAAAAAAAGACAATTGATTTCATATTGTTCGTGGACGATTTCGTCTCTATTAAAAAATAATGAGAAAAAAATTCTTATTAATAATGGTGGTAGAATCGCTACTGGAGGGCCTAGGCACCACCGCATTATCTAATCTATCTGCTGCCAAATGGTAGTGTTAAGCACTAACGTGTTCCGGTTACATGGTAACTTGAAACTCTAGCACCAGTAGAGTATCCCTAGCTCCCCTGGATCCGACTTGAGGATGTTATATATTTTTTTAAATGTTGTGTCAAAAATCAACGTAATATCTTTGTAAAAAATATATGAATATAGTCATGGTCGAAGTCATGGTTCAAAGATAACGCAATTTTAGTTTTTATCAGTTCACGCTGCAAAGCGGAGTATGTAGAGAGGTTCGTAAACAAGATAGTCGATTTATAGGTTATGATAAATGTATTAACTTCTTTTGTTATTATGTTGATATGTGTGGAATTCGTTATGTAATGTGTTTATAATATTCTGTCTTACAGAAGTAATATTTTTATATATGTACTCTAAAGATACATGATTGTATTTATTTAATTTAGGGATTCCTTTGGAAGTTATGCCCTTAAAAACATTTTGGTGTTTCATTTTTATTAATATAGAAAAAATTAAAAGGCAGAAAAGTTTTATGTTTTTACTCGTTATCTTCTATAATATAGACATTATAGACGATGATTGTTTTTCTTTCTTCCATAAAATTAGGAAGATAGTTAGTGCCTAAAATAGTTGTACTATTTTATTATCATTAAGGTTAACAAATGGCATTTATGCTAAAACAGGTAAAATAAGGTTGTTTACATTTTGAAGCACACCTGTTGGCTATTGTAAAGATAACGACATAACGACTCGAATGTTGTTTACGAAGTCGAGTATTTGGGTATAAATGAGTATTTGGGTGTAAATGGGCTTGTCAATGGTAGGTAATAAGAAGGGATCAGTTGAATTGTGGTCGTCACCGTCGAATAAAGTGCTGCTAAAGCTAGTTCGGTGCTTTACGCTAGTTATTGGATAGAAGGAATTAAGATTTTTATGAATTCTTCATCTAAAATGTTTATTATAATTTAAATTGATCATAGATATCTGTTACAAATTCATTTTCTTGGTGAATTTTTGAGTTATATTAAATAAAGTTGGTGGCATTTTGTTTGATATGCTTAGGTTTAGTGAAATAGAAACACAGTGCGAAAACAAGGCCTTTCTTGTTGCCCTAAAACTTGATTGGCAATGTTCTGGTAAAATAGCCATCGCTTTACTCGAACTACTGACTATGACTCTGACTTTGACTGATATAATAAATAATTGACTGATTCTGACTTTTAAGAAAATGATTGAAACTCATTAAATTACAGTTTGAAGCGAGTGTTTTATTTAAATAAGGGTCAATGACAATCAGACGCAGACGCAGCACAGTACGTCCAGCGTATGTCATCTGTTGCAATCACGACGAATGTCAACCTTATCGAACTGTAATTGGAGCAAAGCCACAGGATGTGGTGCAGCGCCTGCTACCCATCTCGTGACACGACACGTGATTTACTTATTAATGTTATTCCTTATCGATGTTAAGTGACGACTGCAGCCTATGGACATCTACACAAAATCCAGAGGGTTTTCACAAATTTGAGGGTTGCTTATAATTAAGTGACGTTTGATATTTGGCTATTTGTGTATCGAAGCGTGGTGGGAGTTACTTTTCACTTTGTTTGACAAGGTACCTACATTTTATGTAAATTAAACTTTTTTTTATGTGTATTTCCCACGGAATAGATAAATAACTGTTCTGTGGTATTTCCTGCTTTTTTGTGACAAGCGGTGTGCGCCGCGTAGGTTTCTAACGGCTAAGACATGGGCGACAATAGCATCAATGCAAGATATAGGTCGCGCCAGGTAAAAAGAACGCTGGCGGCCAAGCTGCGCGTCATGTGTTTTTATTTCATTTTATGTTATTCTATGTAATATAGTTTTCAATCTGCCTACCAATACACGAAACCGCAAGCGAACGCTAGATCAAAAATAAACCAATAGGGCTATTACTTTCGTGCGCGAGTGTACCGATGCGCGAACACATCCCTTCTACTTTCTTCCAGCGTTCTTTTTACGTGGCGCGACCTATACAAACTAGAGAGATCTCGAGCGTAGTGTTGTGCTTTTGGCTCATTACTTTTTATGTTGTAAACTTTTTTATTTCTTAACTATTTTTGTTTCATTCATGTAATTGTTACACATTCTGTATGTCTGCTGGGCTTTCCTTAGCAATTGACATCCATGCGTTACCTACCAAATGCGCTTAGATTGAAAATAAGCGCCAGGCTCTCGCCTGCCATATTGCTGAATAGGACTCCTTTTTGTTGCTTATAGGACACACATTCGCTATAGAACTGTGCGATTTGTAATGTGCTTCTTATAATCTCTATTTTATAGTTAAACAAATAACTCTCAATCGGTCGCTTACTCGCTATGGGTTAGGATCCCACTGCAGAATTATTTCGTTCATCGAGATAATATGCTGCAAACCTATTTTGTACGCATATTTATGATCTATTCTAGAGAATATTCTACTCATATACTTACTTACATTAGTATATTACATTTAGTTTTATCTCAGTGATATTCTGGACTATGTATCTATTTTTTTAGCTTGTAAATTGACATGTTATGAATTAAAGTCAATATCGATTGTAATTCACTTTAATTCATTTTGTTTGTTTTTGACGGGTCATAAGATGTGCCTGTCACCCTAAATAAATAAATGAAATTCTGATTCTGATTATCTAGGTTGCCTAAAATAATGGTCAGTATAATTTTTAATTAAATTATTTTATCTTTAACAGCGAGCAACCCTTATTAGATTTAGATTTAGTTTGGTACCAGTGTAATAAGAAAAAAATAACTTTAACTTAATTTAGGTATAAAATAAATAATAAACGTACGTTATGCAACAGCCCAGTACATGTATATATTCTCTAGATAATATTTGTAAAAAATAGGTTTGCAGCATATTTCGATGAACGAAATAATTCTGCAGTGGTATCCTAATCTAATACAAATCTCACAATAAGTTCAAGTTTATATCGGACGGTCACTATGTAAAAATGCCTACTATAAACTCGATGATAATCTTAAGGATAAAAAATAAATTCCGATCTAGCTTCTCACACGTAGGTATCATAAAACAACAAATGTTGTTGCGAAATGTTGACTATCAATTGACGGAATATTGAGATCACCTCTATACTGATATTATAAATAGGAAACATTTGTGTTTTTGTATGTATGTTTCTTACGTGAAACGCAAAAACTACTGGACCAATTCAAAAAATATATCACTACTAGCTGACCCGGCAAACTTCGTGTTGCCTCAGAATGAAATAATCTGTCAAAGGTTTGATAGATACGGACTATTTGTATGGGAAAACGAAATTGTGGTTTTTACGGTTTCCCTTCAATTTCTTCAAATTTTCTTTCCTTTTAAAGCTTCACTGGACTTCCAAAAATCGTTCAAAACAAAATTAGCCAAATCGCTAAACCAATTCTCGAATTTTAGCGAGACTATCGAACAGCAACCTAAATTAGAAACCTGGCTTTAACTGAGTAACATAGGCTATATTACATTCATTGCACCTGTGCCAAGCCGAGCCGAGCCGCTAGTAGGTATATTATAATTTGATTATTATTGTTTTAAAAGTCCACCATGAGTCTATTTGTAACAAAATTCGGATGGGGATTGTTATCCAGAGTTCGGTTCTAAGTTCGAATAAATGAAACTCCGAGGGCTGCACAGGGAAACTACCAAAAACCGCTAAATACATAAGCTATCTGCCAGTGAAAGTCCCGTCAAAATCGGTCCAGCCGTTCCCAAAATTAGCCCCGCCAAACAGACAGGCAGATAGACAGACAGACAATTGTAAAAAAAATTGTTTTGGTATATGTACCATGTATACATACATATACATTTAGTAAAAAGCGGTTATTTTTATATTACAAACAGACACTCCAATTTTATTTATATGTATAGATTATAGGCTACAGTTTTCACTTAACATTAGTGTGATCCGTATGGATGTTTGCCACATCATGACAATAAAAAATGTAGGTAATAGGTTGATTCTAAGCATGATATTTAAAGGAATAAAAGAATATAAAATAAAACGAGGTCTTAAAATGTCAGCTAAGCAATATCGACAACGTTTGTCGATATTTAATTCCAACCTTGATGCAGTGGGTGCACGGGTAAATAGGAATTACCCCTCCACCCACCAGTGGGTTAAGCCAGTGGGTGCACGGATAATCACCCAAGCAAATAAATACTTTCACTAATAGAGATTAATGATAGCGATAGACATATTGTAACAAACGACAGTAAGTTTTAAGAACGTAACTTCACGCCGGAAATCCCCTAAGGGGTAGGCAGAGGTAAATGCATGCATTCAAACATACATGCAAACACCCACGATTCGCCGGTTACGTTTTTGGCCCATGTAACAGGTGGCGAGCCTGTTGACATCTCCGAGCACATTACCAAACTTCGAGGTACTGGGAAATTTCCAGAAAATGAGTAAAATAAAAGTAAGTTTTATTTATATTATTATCTAAATAATAGGGTCATACGGAAATGTGTGCCGTGATGATTAATAACTACAAACTTGTTTATGTTATCTATACTTATAATAAATCTGTAGAAGTGTAAACTTTGTACATTGAAAATATTGAAAAAATAAATACCAGGGGATGTTACACTAGATCGATACCGAACACAAATTTGTGATTAGAAAAATTTTTGTCTGTCTCTCTGTTTGTTCAAGCATCACATAAAAACTACCGGTCCGATTACAATGAAACATGGTATGATTATATTTTAACCTTTGGCGCACAACACTGGGTACTTTTTATCCCGGAAAAATGTCTGTTTGTCTGTGTGTTTGTGAACGCTAATATCAGAAACGGCTAATTCGATTTGCGGTCACTAATATATTGTGGTAAGTTTCATTTAACATTAAGTGTTTGTTTCATGTTAATCGGTTCAGAAATAAAAAAGTTACGACAGTTTAAAGAATCATGTACCTATTATCGAACATTTTAAAACTATTCTGTATCTATCTTCTGTCTTTTTTAGGGTGCCGTATCTAAAAGGTAAAAACGGACCCTATTACTAAAACTCCGCTGTCTGTCTGTCTGCCCGTCCATCCGTCTGTCTGTCACCAGGCTGTATCTCATAAACAGTGATAGCTAGAAAGCTAAAATTTTCACAAATTATGTATTTCTGTTACCGCTATAACGACAAAATTAAATACTAAAAATAAGAAAATGATAATATTTAGGGGTCCAAGGGGACATACAATAAACGTGTCTTTTTTCGTATATTTTTTGCTCGATATCAATAACGGTAGCAAGTAGACGTTTAAAATTTTCACTGAATTTTTAGGTCTTATGTTGTATATTACCTTCTAACAAACGTATTTTTATGCCATTTTTGTACGGAACCCTTCGTGCACGAGTTCGACTCGCACATGGCCATTTTTCTCTTCTGCCGGCCCTTACGTAGTGTCTATATTATGCATGGATCTATCTTTTATCTTTCATTCTCTATTAGAAGCACTAATTGACCGAAACTTTAGAAAACTTTATAATAATTTTCTATAAAAAAATATATGGTACCTATGCATAGAAGTTTAAAATGGCTCTTTCGGAAATACGGTTCAGCATAGGATGGATGCGCGTTTAAACACATAATTAGCAATTTTTCGCAATCCTAGCAGTCTGTGTGCTTTTATACCCGATGGCCATACGTCTTATATCGTGTACAGAGAAGCATTACTGCAAAGTTGGTTTTTTAAGCTACCCAAAAGTGTTTATGATCCAAAATTAACCAATATGTATATCCTAAAGCGCTGTCCAAAGTCCCAAAGCCACTATTCCAAGCAAACGAAGTTGCGCGCACAGCTAGTCTTTAATAAATCAAAGTTTGTAGTACATGCCTATCTATGCCCATTATCATTATTCGACATCGGCATTATCTCATATAATTTATCTCATAGCATATAGAGAACATATTTTTTTATGTAATGAAGGTGGAAAAGAAGCATTCAGTTCACATTAATGTTAAGTAATGACTGCAGCCTAAAGACTGAGATGAGATGCGTTGTCACCACTGAGACCTTCGTTATTATGCCTCTGTGATAGTTATTACGGGGCCATACATTACCATCTAACCGGAACACGATAGTGCTGAACACTACCATTTAGCGGCAGATATATTAGGTAATGCGGTGGTGCCTACACCCTCGAGCTCCCACACTGGAACTCTGGTGGTAATGTACGGCCCTGTAATTTCTCCTCAGGAGCGGTAACACATCTGCATTTTGACCTTGGTCTTTGTGTGGGTATAGGCTGCAGTCATCACTTAACATCAATGTGAACTGCATGCTTGTTTGCCAAAATGCTTTTTTTGTGTAATCAGAGATTACAAAAAAAAATGCTCGGAGTATCAAAATTGTATGTGTGTTTCAAACACAGAACAGTCTGTGGTTGGAACATACATAAAATAAATAAAAGATGTCGATGGAATTGAGAACTTTCTTCTTTTTGGCTTTTTTGTTGTTTGGAAACTCAACGTCTTTTACTGCCTGATTCGAACTCAGGCCTCACAGTAGCTTCCCATTACCACTGAGCCACCGAGGTACAAAATATAATTAAAAAAGATACAAACACGTTTCAGGAAAACAAAGAGACAAACGTCTAAGTTTGACCTTGTGATCTTAGAACACGTCAATCATTTACACAACGCAAATGGGTAATAAAGGAATTACAACTACAAACAAATCACAATTAATGATCACGACAGAAATATACGTAGTATTTGCGTTTGCGCAATGAAAAATGATGGACATAATAATATGCATATTATAATACAAAGTCCCCCGCGGCGTCTGTCTGTTCGCGATCATCTCAAAGACTAGGGCATAGATTTTCATGCGATTTTCATGAATAGACAGAGTTTTCTTTGTAATGATGTAAGTGATGACTACAGCCTATAGACACCCAGACCAGAGGTCAAAATGCAGATGCGTTGCCACCCCTGAGACCTTAGTCATTATGTCTCTGTGAATCTGTGATAGCTATTACATACAGTACCATCTAACCGAAACACGACACTACCATTTAGCGGCAGATGAATTAATGCGGTGGTGCCTACGCCCTCGAGCTCCTGCATTGCATCTCTACCACCAGTAAAAAATCATTAATGAGGTTCTTGTATATAATTTGTTAGTTTTGTGTAAATTCATTAGAATATAACGCTAAGAGTTGGGTGTGAAAAAAATCAAGCCGCCTTAGCTTTCAAATATCAATAGTCAAGAATAATTTTGGACATGAACAGTATTTAGTAAAGTAAGTGTTGTAGATGTCACACGACCTCGCCAAAGGGGAACCAGGGGGCCGACCGCCTAACGGCCATACACGCTACGGTCTACCGGAGAGGTCCACCTGTACATGTATGCCTGCGCAGGTAGACCGGAATGTTGCACGTTACATGTTGTATATATATGCGGACGAAAACACTTCCAGCAAAAAGTTAGGCGGTACGAAACTGACAAGATGATGTCATAATCGAAAGCTTAACCAAAGCATTACAGCTAGTCGGTCGAGCACCTGCCCAGCACGATGTCAGGTACATTCTGATGCTGACTTTCAACTGGTCCCGTTTTATGATATTAATATTTTTATAGCTAAGCGCATAGTTTTACGCGGTTTTACTCGCGTGGAATATATATGAAAAAAGTAGAATAAGTCACTCGGATTATAATGATAAATAAGGATAAAAATATCCAACGAAAACGTGATACGAACTCGTTTCTGGCGGCCTAGTTTGTTATCAAGAAAGTTTGCTTGCTAGCTTATTAAATAGAGTAGGTATATTGATCTGATTATCGACACGGCGGGACACGACCTACGCGAGTAACCTTATCACATTATATTCCCAACAGCATGGGGATTCACCCTTATCTTATTTTGTTCATACATAAACCACTGATCATGGGCAGTGCATTTTAGTAAAAGTAAATTGCTGCTAACAAACAGTCAGTTTTTTTGGTGACATTCTTTGAAAACTATTGATCAGCGAAATGGATCGCGTTATTACCACGATTTGTAGCATCAGTGTCTTCGTTGGATTTGCAGGTAAATTGTCCAGATCTTTTCCTTGTCGAGTTAAGTCCTGATCACCTAAAAGTTGCTTATTATTAGTTTTATTATTTAAATATTTTTTGTAATCAATAATTTTACATTCACTTGCATTAGTACACCCCTATTATTTTAATTAACGCAGTTTCCTAAACCCAAAGATTTTCTGGAAGAAATTGCAGTTTTGTGATAAGACCGCCTTTTGTATCGTCTATTTCTTCTATTTTTTGTCTCTTTAATGTATTGGTGTACAATAAAGTATAAAAATGAAAATAAATAAATAAATTGGTGATCATTTAATCGTTTAATAATGGCAACCAATGCATCCCACTGCTGAGCACGAGTCTCTCCCCTTTTTGGGGGGAGGCCTGAAGCTTACTCCACCACGGTGCTCCAATACGGGTTGGTGGAGATATGGGTCAGTGGCCAACTCGCTGTCGGATGTTTTCAAATCGCGCATAAGGCCTTCGACAAGATTTAATGACTGCTATCTATCGATAGCAACCAAGACCGACGGTTTAACGTGCCCTCCGAAGCACGGAAACGCGCATTTTAATTTGCCACTAGCGGTCGCCCATCACACCGCCATCCGACCGCATCCGTATCGCTTAACCGCGTAGATCGCTTACGATCTACATCGTAATTTTACTGTTGACGGAGCGTCAGTCGACTATCTAAAAAGGAGAAAGTATTCTGTCGTGCGGCCTATCTCAGTTGGTGGTACGGGGCTTGAGGAACTCCTTTGTTCCCAGGCAATATTCGCTACCGAGTAGTCGGAGTCATGTTTGGGGCTGATGGTGGGAGAGAGCGCGTGAGGAAAGCCACTAGTGATGACTTTTTTTTTTATGTGAGCGTTTCAACCCTTGTTATGACAGGTTCCTTGTCCCATGGATCACACGTGAGCGCAGTCAGTCAACCGAAGAATGTTGGTCAAACTATTCCAATAGGGCGGTAGTAAAAATAACAACGCCTAATGGGCAGCAGCGTCCTGCGATAAAATTACCGTCACTGCGATGCCCAACCCGCCTGCCAAGCTTGGCGATTATGGCATATTCTCCCCCAATGATGCACAAATCTATTGGGCGTCTTTGGGGAAGATTATGTCCAGCAGTGGACGTTTTCGGCTGGAATGATGTATTTTTACTGGTGGTAGAGTTCCAGTGACGAAGCTCGCGGGCGTAGGCACCACCGCAATACCTAATATACTTGCCGCTAAATGGTAGTTTTCAGCACTATCGTGTCCCGGTCAGACGGTAATGTACGCTGTAATTTCTGGCACAGAGGCGTAACACCTTGGGCCTCAGGAGTGGCAACGCATCTACATTTTGACCTCTGGTCATTGTGTAAGTGTCTATATTCTGCAGTCATCACTTAACATCAATGTGAACTGCATGCTTGTTTGCCACTTTTATTAAATAAAAAAAAATCATTATTATGACATTAATGATGAACGGGTACTGCTAATAAAATCCAGTCGTGGTCAAATGGAACCAGCTCATATCGGGTGTTAATATCAGAAACCAGATCAATTTGGTCTATGTTGCTTTCAATTGATGAACACCAACAATGACACAATTGCGTAATTGTGCTACGAATAGGGTATTTTCCACTTTAATTTTATTTTCATCAAACTAAGAAGACAGATCTTCGAAAATGAAATTGAGATTTCTACAATCACTGTTTCTGAAAACCAACCGCAAAGAGTATACAAATACTGCTCAACCATTTGAAAGACTGTGCCAAAGAGGCAAAATGCGTATCCCCCTAACTTTTAAAAAAACGAGAGCAATAATCTTTATGTATTTATAATAATATATTTTATTTTATTATTCTCTAGCTGTGCCCATGAGAATTTATGATTGTTCAGTACCTACCCGGACGAAGTCGTGGGCGCAGCTAGTAGCCTTAGTTACGTCTTATTACATAAACTATCTGCCAGTGAAAGTCCTGTCAAAATCGGTAAAGCCGTTCCCCAGATTAGCCGGAACAAACAGACAGACAGACAAACAGAAATTGAAAAAAATATTGTTTTGGTATTTGGTCCGTGTATACATACATTTGCATTTAGTAAAAAGCGGTAATTTTGATATTACAAACAGACACTCCAATTTTATTTATTTGTATAGAATAAAATGATTGTTCCAGCCTGCGATTGCGGAGTAGTTCCTATAGCTGAGTGGGGCACCCCGTCATTCCGCACTGAGCTGTTGCCACAGCCGGTCCATCTAGTGATAGTCCAACACACGGTCACCCCAGACTGCTGGACTGATGCTGCTTGCGAGGACCTCGCGAGGGATATCAGGAGAAACCACATAAAGCGTGGCTTTTTTGATATTGGTTTATCGTAAGTGAACACAAAAGTAAATGTTTTCATGTGATTAAAACGTTTACCCTGTATTAGCATGTCTTCGCTAAAAAAGATGCAAATGCACATCACAGATGAAGGATTAGTAATGCATGCGTGCGTAAGCATTCTTATAATAACAGGTGCCGGATCTCACTCCATAGGCTCAGCCAGCTAGTCCCCCCAGTTCATCCACATAGCCCAAAGTTTGGCGAATTACTTTTCATTACAATAGTCTCATATATTCTGTGGGCTCTGTCTGTGTCTGTATTAACTATTGATGCAGTCAGAGAGAGGTCCCGCCGGATATAACCCATTACAAAGTAGATCAAAATTCTCGAAAGGGCCTCTACATGGGGGTCCAACACGTAGACGTGTTGGAAATTCATCTGTAGTTAAGTTATTGGGATGACTTTTTTGAAAAAAGGATCGACGTATCGTCCGAAGATTATCAAAATTGGATTGAGGACTTGTTAAGCATCCTAGTATTATGTTGCACCTCATTTGTCGATTTACCACCGGTAGGTAAATGTATAACATGTTGTTTAATATTTATTGCCAGATTCTTGATCGGCGGTAACGGTAAGGTGTACGAAGGGGCGGGCTGGCATGTCGGCGCTCACTCCGTGGGGTTCAACGCTCGGTCCATCAGTTTGTCCTTCGTTGGTGATTTCAGACGTAAGTTTAATTACTAATACTGGCAAGCTAGGATGCGGCTCATATTGGTGGTGGTGAATACTGAAGACATCTATAATAGCTGTAGTTTCCAACCAGGGGGCAAGCCTCCCAAGTGGACATCACTAGTTATTTTAATGTTTAATTGTAGGTTCTTGTAATATTTGCGTGGAAATTAAAGCGCAATACACACTGAGCCCACCAAAGAGAATCATGTCGGCAACCATGGAATCATGTGGGCGAATTTCCCGTCGATATATTGGCGGCTTGCGGACGTATGCTCAGTTGTCCGGCAACACTCGAGCGGTAGTGACAATTAAGTTGCTCATCTGCCGCCAACATGCCGCCAACAAACTTTTCCGAATTGCAATGAGTAAAGCCGCCAACCAACCCGCCAACAAAAAGTTGACGACATAGGTGGACGGCTCAGTGTGTATTGCGCTTTATGATTACTTACAATATCACAACAAGTGCTGTAAAATCCAACGTCATCGTCAATCGCGATTTATGCAAGTTTATTATTTACTAGCTGTGCCCGCGACTTCGTCCGCGTGACAATTTACGATTGTTCAGTAGTACCTGCCCGGACGAAGTCGTTGGCGCAGCTAGTATAAAAGTAGGAAAGTAATAAAATATAAGAGTTGCTCCTTATTACATGAGCTATCTACCAGTGAAAGTCCCGTCAAAATCGGTCCAGCCGTTCCCGTGATTAGCCAGAACAAACAGACAGACAGACAGACACGGACAGAAAGACAAAAATTGTAAAAAATGTTGTTTTGGTATATGTACCGTGTATACATACATTTGCATTTAGTAAAAAGCGTTTATTTTTATATTACAAACAGACACTCCAATTTTACTCATTTGTATAGATGTATTGACGCCTTTTGGCTGACATGAGGATGATAATGAGCTCGAGCTCACTAGAACTCCAGTAGTAAATCAAAATATAAATGTATTATTTTGAAATATTAATGATTTCTTTGTAATAATAATAATAATGGCAACCCTTGAGAAGTCCCACTGCTGGGCACGAGTCTCATCCTTTTTTGGGGGTAGGCCTGGAGCTTACTCTACCATGCTGCTCCAATGCGGGTTGGTGGAGATACGGGTTTGTGGCCAACCTACTGTGGGATGTTTCCAAACCCTCCGACAAAGTTTAATGACTGCTATCTATCGATAGCAACCGGGATCGACGGCTTAACGTGCCATTCGAAGCACAGAAACGCGCGTTTTAATTTGCCACTAGCGGTCCCCCATCACACTACCCGACCGTGCCCGTATCGCACAACCGAGTAGATCGCTTGCGATCTACACCAGCCAGCCGCGTGGCCAAGCGCGCTTCATATTCTTTACATTTAGAATTACATTCATATACAATATTATTCGTAGATGTATATTTTTGGAGTTGGCATACCTTTTATTAGAGAGAGAGAGATTGTCCCTCAACAAAATAATATTTTTCTAAGAAATGCCTCCGCAGAAGTAGAGATCGAAACTATTAATTAATTTATAAATTAAGTAATGGTTGACGGGTAATATAATGCTGTACTAACAAAGAAAAATACACTGTGCCTATGCTTGAATGCATACATTTTTGCTGATATTTTCGGGGAATACAGGCGTGAAGTTAAAGTAAAGATTTTTATTTTCAGAACAACTCCCATCATCTGCAGCTCTCCAAGCGGCTATAGATATGTTGGAATGCAGCAAAAATAACGGCAATCTATCAAAAAACTACAAAGGTGGGTAGTGCGATATAAGAACTGAGACAGTGGCACTATACTTAAGACGATCAAGACACTGCACAGATTTTAATTTGTATAGAAAATACGGCAACACACTGCCAACGTTTCATTGCGCGGGATGGCAAATGGCAATATGAAAAAAATCTGCTGCCCTGCGCTACGCGACGCGAACTAGGCGCGGTGGAGTGTGTTACGCGCCTAATGGTCGAATACTCAAACGTCACTCAATTTTAAGCAACCCTCAAATGTGCGCTTTCTCCATCGTTTGAACGTGTTTTATAAAAACAAAAGACTTTTAAGTCCCCTTACATTTTATGACGTTTGAGTTTTTGGCCGTAAGAGTTCAACAGAGCACTCACCATTATAGAGACGATAAAAACAATTCTTTTTTAATTACACATTGTCAAATATCCTATTACCGGAATAATAGTAATATATAATTAATTCGGCTACTGGAATATCTATATTTATTCATCCGGTTACTGGCAGAATAGACTCAGCCTTAATTCAATCGCAATCGCAGTCGTCATGGTCCTGGCGCTGGTCTAAGTTAGACTTGAGGAGTGTTTATTTACTCCTGTGTTTTTTTACTCCATTTAAATCTCGAGTTTTTATGCAAATGTTCATAGGCTACGGTATCCGTGTACCATCAATGTGAACGGTATGTTTGTTTGCAATTACTTGACTATAAAAAAATAGTGATCTTCAAAATTAAATTAACCTTTTCATACAACGAATATAACATGACATGTGAACAATGAGAACGTTCTTGATTCTTGTAGGTATTGTCAATTTTATTTTATTCTGGAAAATCAAGAGTTCAAATTCTATATAGTATTGTATGGTAATTAATAATTTGCGTAGTTCAACGTTTAGGTACGTGTATTGTGAATATTTTTAAATCAGCAGTTTATGATAATAAGAACGTCAATTCTATTTAATTTACTTAGTTGACTACATATTATTTATTTTGCAGTAAACATTAAGATATAGTACCCAATTCATATCAAAATTCATTTAATCACTTGGAAATAATAAAAAAAATCTTGTTATAGGTCGAATTATAAATATAAATTGCAAGTGAATAACAACCGATACGTTGATTAATATGTCAAATTAAACCTTAAAAATAAAATTAAACAGTGATCCAAAATGACTTAATCATTAAAATAGGTACTTTAGGATTAGGTTTACTGGTGGTAGAGCTCCTATGACGGAGCTCGGGGGCGTAGTCACCACCGATTTACCTAATATACTTGCCGCTAAATGGTAGTATTCAACACTATCGTATTCCGGTCAGGTGGTAATGCACCCTGTAATTTCCGGCACAGAGGCATAACACTTCAGGCCTCAGAGGTGGTAACGCATCTGCATTTTGACCTCTGGTCTTTGTGTGGGGTTTTTTAATGTAATGGAAGTGGTAAACAAGCATGCAGTTCACATTGATGTTAAGTGATGACTACAGCCTATAGACACCTACACTTAGACAAAGGTCAAAATGCAGATGCGTTACCACTCCTGACGCTTAAGGTGTTATGCCTCTGTGCCGGAAATTGCAGGGCCGTAAATTACCACCTGACCGGAACACGATAGTGCTGAACACTACCATTTAGCGGCAAGTATATTAGGTAATGCGGTGGTGCCTACGCCCGCGAGCGCCATCACTGGAGCTCTACCACCAGTAAAAGGGTGTCTATAGATTTGCAGTCATCCCTAAATATCAATGTAAACTGCATTCTTGTTTACCACTATCATTACATTTAAAAAAAACTTATCAATAGAATGTTCCATTCTCTCTTTTACAACCGGCAAGATAAGACTAAACGAGAAGAATATGAGACATGCTTGACCACTCACTGGCAGAGTTCCTTCACACTTCAAGAAATATTGCAAATCGAGCATAGGTAAGAGACTAAGGGCGAGATTCACAGACCGCACTACGACTTTACTTTCGAGCAAAGTACCCTTCGAACTGTCAAAAGTCAAAACCCATACATTTCTGAGAGTTCTAAGCATACTTTGCTCAAAGTAAAGTCGTAGTGCGGTCTGTGAATCTCACCATAAGAGACGATCGACTAGTTTCGAGATCGTAGAGCGTTATCTCTACTGCACACTGCCTACGTAAGAATTAATAGTCCGGTATTGGTCAAAACTTGATCAAAATGGTCGACAAACGTCACATAGGTTGTGTGTGAAAGAGATAACGCTCTACACAGCCGAATTTATCCGAAGTTTTCTCGATGCGTAATGCGTACTGTACAGAAGTATCCACTTAGCCATTTAACGCCAGTCCCTGCAACATGAGACATGTTTTCATTCGTTTCTAATGTCTAATCCCTATTAATACGCTACACCAACAACACGTATTAAATGTAGACGGATAATTTTATTTATTGACAGTTGTCAATGAATAGAACCGACTCTACTGGTGACGGTTTTATTCTTAAAATAAGTATATTATTATGGTGACAGGTAGACGCATAATGGCCGAATACTCAAACGTCACTTAAGTTGGAGCGTATTTATAAACCATTTGCACAGATCGTATTTAAATATTTTTCTACGTTTTTTTAACAAATTATGTAATTTCATAAGGGCTAGGTTAAAAACAAAAATAAAAAGAATTTAATTGAACATTATTTATGCGAAATATCGATTCCAAAATCGATGTTGTAAATGAACATATTGCTATATATTGTGTATACTATAACAGATACCAAGAAAGTAATTTTATTTCTTTATACTATTACTACTCGTCCGATATAACTAGATTAAATCAATCATAATCATTCCTGAATATGAGGTCTCCAGTTTGAGATTCAATTCAATTAAATCAATGTGATTGATATAAAATCGATATCGATTCATTTGTAATCTTTCCGCTGTCTGTCATTGAGTGCTAGTGTTATCTGTCACTTCTGTCAGATTCTGTCATTTTTTGCGTTTTCTTGTATTGTTTTGTATGTGGTGTTTTCTTCGATTATTTAGGTTTTTTTTTAATTTTAGGACTGTTTGTGGACTAATTGATATTGCTCTTCTTGTGTATGATTGTCGGAAGCAGCCGATTTTTCCAAAAGATTGCGATTTTGCTTCACAACTTGATATCAACCTATAAAACTTTAAACCTATTTATCATTTTTTCCTGGCTGTTTTGACGAAATAACTGTATATCACGCAACTCAGGAAATGATGTTGAATAATTAGCAATACTTTTGAGCTGAAGACAGTGAGTATTTCACTGACATAAAAACATGTATGGGAGTTCGCCGTTGTTCTTTAAAGTAACCCTTAAATATACGCTATCTCTGTCATTTGAACGTATTTTATAGAGACAGAAGACTTAAGTCCCGCTTAGATTTGAGTGACGTTACAGTATTTGGCCGTAAGTATATTAACTTTTAAAATAAACAAATTAAATATTTAAGGTGGGCTACACAATATTTTTTTTCCGTTTTTTTGCGAGCGTTCGCACTTGGCCGGTTTTTTGTAACCACAAGAATACATTAATCCGAACCTGAATGACCACCAACTAATTTTATCCATAATTAACCTCCATCGGTATTGACGTCACTAACTTTCGGTATAAGTTATGCGAGCACCAGTTTGGAATTGAGGTATCAGTTGATAACTTGTTTTGATAGGTACCCGTAAATACTAATTATTTTAGACTAGCTGACCCGACAAACTTCGTTCTTCTATACAATAAATGTTAAAGCTATTGCTTGTCCGAAATTGGGGTTCAATTTCACACTGTGCGTCGTTCTGCCATAGGCAGAATAAATATTGAAGCCATTGCCGTACGAAAAAGTATAAAAAAAACATTTTGGTGCAGTCGTTGTTGTGAGCAACCCGTTTGAATTAAATTTATTTACATTAGCGCTTTTTCTCGTGAAAACTTCTAAGACAGACACAAGAACAAGACAAAAATCAAACATAAAAATGAATACAATTATGCAACGTTTCCGCATAAATTAAGGAAAGTTATCATAAAAAAAAGTAAATTGAATTGTTGCCCTAAAATTGATAAATTCAGATAAATATGTGGACATTTAGGAAACGTCTCAGTTTTATCACTGTCTATTTATGTGAGGCGAATGAACTTATCTGCTAGTGTAGCAAATGTTAATACATACACAACGCTTTAATGTATTTATTAAGGAATTAAATATTTTGTGTTTATTTACATGACAGTCATGTTAATGAAAAAGGATATAAACATTACCATATAATTCCTAGGAGAGCGTGAGGATTACGAGACACAATTCCAAAGCGCAGTTGAAACTGAAGGGCCGCAGCTAGTTAACTACACATTTATTATACACTAGCGGCCCGCCCTGGCTTCGAACAGGTGCAATGTTACCTTAATTACAACTTTTATAATATATCACTTCTGGCAGGCAGCCTCTCTACATCAATCCCAACAACATATAATTTTGTTCTAATATTTTTACAAATATTGATAAATAGCCCGAAAAAAAAACAAACATATGTTTTCAAAAGTTCAAAACAGCATTGCTGCCGCTGCATCACCCCGGGCTTCGCTGCTCGTGGCGATATTTTGACTAGGCAAAGTGCGTGGTATACCTACGCTCAAAGTAAATGCCAGTTCAGAGAAAAAAAAATTGTATGGGGAAAACATAAAATTTAAAAACTATTAATAATACATTATATTCTGTTATTCTGTTCCAATTAGATAATGTATGGCCTCGTAATTACTATCAAAGAGACATAACAACTTAGGTGTCAGGAGTGGCGACGCATCTGCATTTTGATCGCTGGTTTTTGGGTACAGGCTGCAGTCATCACTTAACATTCAAGTGACCAGCCTCTTGCCACTTTTTATACAAAAAAAAAATACAGAAAAAATAGTGCAGAAAAAATAATAAAAAAAAGATATAAGAAGAACCCCGGTGCTGCTTCCGTGCCGCTAGCTTTGCGTACGCGACGATCTACTGATGTTAATAAGAAGAAGAAAGATGCCTACGCCGTCAAGCTCCGAAACTGAAACTCTACTACCCGTATACTATGTACTTAGTAGTTATTAACTCATATAGTGTAATATATTGTAAATTAAAATTTAATTACTGGTGGAGAGTAATAAACGCGTATCAAAATATCCGCATTGTGTGGTTATTTGTAATGTGATCTTGGCTTTTAATAATATAATTATTTGATTAACTTACAGATAGTAATCTATTCATAACGTGCTAATTGTGAGGCGTATTATTGTTATTTTTTTATTTAAATTGAATTATTTAGTGTTTTATTTTGCAAACAGTATCATCACCATCACTTCAGCCGAAGACTGCTGGACAAGCTGGACAAAATCCATGCCCATGAAGTGTCATAATCGCCATGCCTGGCATGAGGATTGGCGGCAGTTTTATCGTAGGACATTCCTGCATATTATTTGTTATTGTATTAACATGCTGGCACCCAATAGTTTGGCAGCTATTGTTGATTAATCAGCAATTTAACTGCCTCAGTAGCCTAGTGGTAGCAGGCCACTACTACTACACTGGAGGTCCTGGGTTCGATTCCCGGGTCGGGTGCTATCAGAGATAACCGTTAAAAATCCTTTATATCTGGTTCTATTGGGATTTTTCCATTTTCTGGAAGTTTCCCAGTACCTCGGAGTTTGGTAATGTGCGCGGAGATGGCAACAGGCTCGCCACCTGTTACATGGGCTAAAACGTAACCGGTGAATCGTGGGTGTTTGCATGTATGATTGAATGCATGCATTTACCTCTGCCTACCCCTTCGGGGATTAGGGGATTACAGGCGTAAGGTTACGATTAATCAGTCAACCGAACTACGAGTATAATGGTCAACAAGTGGAAGATTTTTCTTCCACTTGTTCGTAGAATTAGATAATAATAAAGAACTAAATTCAAGGACGGTAAACGTCTTTAGATGTTATAAAAATAAAACTTTTATTGTGTCTCGTTTACTGTCCGGGAAAAGGTTACAATAGAGCAACACCGGAGGGGTGTAGCCATATGCAAGCAAGCTTTCCCTCTGTCAAAGTACAAGCACAAATAGGCCTATACCTGTCGCCTAGCTGTTTAAACGTGTGCGTGAAATTGTTTATGTATTTTGTTAAAGTCAAGGTGTGAGTTTCGTGGTAATAGACGATTTTTGTAGTGTGTGTGTGTGTCACACGCTATTACCCCCGCAAAAAATAACAGATTGTTTTGCATCGGTAATAAACGCTATGGCAACTCTCCTACAGTCTGCCGCGGCCGGTGGCCCGTGTTGCTCTATGATGAATACTTACTTGAAATACTAATAATAACATACTGCACACATCATGTTCTACCTTTCTATTATACGTCGATTTACATAGCTCTATGATTTAAACCTAATTGGTAAATGTCTATCTTTTCTCCAAATAAACAAAAACAAAGGTCATATTGGAAGAAACAGATGACTTATTGTATCGAAAAAATAGGAAAACACAAGACGAATTGATCGTGCAGACGCATTTACCTTCATAGTCCTCACATCGTGGCTACGGCTCGCTCGACGGAATAATTTCTTCTGTGTTCGAGGGAATAACCAATTCTATAAATAAACATTTATAAATTATTATATAAGATTGCATACTTAATTTTAGATTTTGCACAGGTGAGAAACATATACCTAAACCCGATGATTAATCGTATGAAAAAATAAGGAAACACAAGACGAATTATATTTGATCATGCGTACGTAGCAATCCTCATCGATACCGACCGTGGCGGCGCAACTGCCGCTCAAGGGGACAACGAATTCTATAAATAAACATTTATAAATCAAAATCATAACTTCCGATAGCATGTTTAGATCAGTTTTTTTGCAATTGCCGCAGGTTATCGTTTTATTAAAGACTAGTGGTCGCCCCGGATTCGCACGGGTGCAATGAATGTAATATAGCCTATGACACTCAGTGAAGGTGCAGCTTTTTAATGGTGAAATATTTTTTTAAATCGATCCAGTAGTTTTTGTGTGAAAACGCAAGGTGCGCAACCAAACACTTATCAGGTGAATTCAGGCGTGTTTTCTTCGCGCCTAATTGGTGTATATTTTCGCGCCACTGTAGGCGCCTCCTAGTTACAATGGTTGAACCAGTTTTCATACAAAAGTGTGTGTATTATCAATCTAACTCTTCTAAAATCTTTGGTTAAAATATACATACAAAAAGTACAAATGTCTCCTCTTTATAATATTAATAGTATACTTTACACTCAATTATTAATTCAAATTTATAAAGAGACTAGCTGTTGCCCACGGCTTCGCCCGCGTGTATGTCGTTTTGTAAATATTTTTTCCTGAATTTTCTTTGCTATAAACCTCACGGAGCCCGAGACCTTTCCAACGAATGCAAAACCGTGGAAATCGGTTCGTGCGTTCTGGAGTTATAGCGTCAGGAAGGAAAACTCGACTTATTTTTATAATATAGATTTTAACTCTTATTTGGAACATGCAATTTATTTTGGAGGAAAATTGTATCTTAATAATATCTACACACATACCAAAAATATGATAAATAATAGTAGATACATCATTTTTATATTTTTTATTAACTAAGATGGCAACCAAGCATGCGGTTCACATGGATGTTAAGTGATGACTGCAGCTTAAAGACATCTGCACAAAAGCCTTAGGTCAAAATGCAGATGTGCCGCCACCCCTGAGATCTTAGATGTTATTTATCTAGGACAGTTTTTGCAACACCATATTTTATACTTATCTTAAAAAATAAGGTTTAGTTTTGGATAAATGAGGAATAACTAAATAAATTGGAAATTAAATAATAGTTGACTGGGAGAGAATGCCATGAGGCATTAAGTCCGCCATATGTACATATGCTCAATGTGCATTGAAGAGTAAATACATAAATAAATAACCTCCACCAATCCGCATTGGAGCAGCGTGGTGGAGTAAGCTCCAGGCCTTCCCCCAAAAAGGGGAGAGACTCGTGCCCAGCAGTGGGACGTATAATGGGTTGCCATTATTATTATTTACATAAATAAATTACAGGGTTATTTTTAATTCGTGATGAATTTCTAGCGTGTGAGTGTTTCATTCCGTATCCAATCGCAGTTTTTATGAAAACGCAACAATCGAGTAATTTACTGAAAATGTAGTATTATTCCTATATTATGTTGGTTTCCTATTATTATTTGTGGGGAGTGTGCCAAAAATAAGCCGACACTTTATGATCATTGTAGGTCAGATAGCAACCCTATTGCCAAATAAAATAAATGGATGATTTGGTTAGAAAAAAGATATCGAAACCCGTTTTACTTGTTTTTTAGGTCGGGAAACCGCCTCGTCATTCACGGCTTACTGTCCTATCGTAGATATCTATGTGCTTATACGATTTTGTAAGCTATTCTCACAAAAAACTGATTAGGTGTGAACTTCGAATCATTTCAAGGTTAATCTTAGGGCTTCCACACATAACTGCGAATTCGCATCGCATCGCAAATATCTGCGAGCTCGCACGAATACATCCGCATCGCATCGCAGTTTTATGTGGCCGCCCTTAGTAGGTACTATTATAAATGCGAAAGTATGGATATTTGTTTGTTTGTTGCTCAATCACGCTAAAGCGGCTGGACGGACGTAGCAGACGTAGCACACATAGGACCCGTCAGTTGAATATGAGTTTTGATAGCTACTACCGACTACCGCACTACGACTTTACTTTGCTGAAAGTAAAGTCGTAGTGCGGTCTGTGAAGTTCTGTGTGTGAATCTCACCCTAAGGGCGGATTTTTCGGCAGATTTCATGGTTTGCTCTGAGAACTGAGTTTAATAAAACGTGGTTTAGCTTAAAATTTGCATCTGATTTCAACCTTATTACACACAATTTTCGTCGGTGTAATCCAAATAGTGTTATTGAACTTGTTTATGAACGTGAAACGCGTTGTGAATGGTGAAATCGGCCCTAAGTCCGCAACGTTGAATCGTTGAAATAAGCCGTGATGGCTTATTAGTGACGGTAGTTTTATAGCGGGACGCTACAGCTCACTCCGCAGTTTAGTATTTACTGTCCAATTGGAATAGTTCGTCCGCCATTGTTCAGTTGACTGCGCTAGCCGAAGAATTCTCCCTCACTAGTGGGCGACGCCTTGTGAGAAATACTAATATCCACATTATAAGTCGTAATCTCGACCTCAACTCAACCTCACTCAATGGAATCGGTGTTCTTAGTTGTAACTGATAACGTCAACTCGACATTCTGCCTCCGTTTGAGGTAAGAAAGCAATTGTCAAATTTGAGGAGTACTTACATTTACGCCATATTCTTGCGCTCAATAAGTTTTTCGTGTCGGAACTGTCTGGAAATATAATTTAATACATTATTTTTCTATAAAAATGGTTTTGCAAGACTTTATGAATTATATATATGATAATGCGTACACACGTTTTTACTGGTGGTAGAGCTCCAGTGATGGAGCTCGCGGGCGTAGGCACCACCGCATTACCTAATATACTTGCCGCTAAATGGTAGTGTTCAGCACTATCGTGTTCCGGTCAGGTGGTAATGTACGGCCCTGTAATTTCCGGCACAGAGGCATAACACCTAATGCCTCAGGAGTGGCAGCGCATCTGCATTTTGACCTCTGGTCATTGTGGGTGTCTATAGGCTGCAGTCTTCACTTAACATGAATGTGAACTGCATGCTTGTTTGCCACTTTTATTACATAGAAAAAAACATGAGTTACTGTCAAAATACAAATAAGAATATGGATTTCGAGGCGTCCTCATAAAGTGTCCTCAGTTGAGTGTGAGTCAAGGAATGTTTCGAGTAACGTCTCACCCCCTTATTCATAAACGTACATTAAATACGTTTTAGCTATAGAATGCTTTATCTTTGTCAGTTACATTGTCAAATGTACAGTATAGAAAAAGACAAAGGAGAGATTAGCGACACTTTAGCTAAAATACGTTTATGAATAAGGGGGTTAGAATATGGGTGTTAGTATACAATACTTAATTGGGTTCGCCGTTTTAATAGATCAGGGCAAAATTTATTTGTTCAGTGATAAAGAAAGAAAGTCAGTCTATTTTTAGGGCATAATATCACTTTATTTATAGAAAAATGGAAAGAAAATTTGACTTCAGGCGAGACTCGAACTCGCGGCCTACTGGGAATCTAGTCCAGCCGCACAAGCATGGGTTAATGTGAAATAATCTAAAACAATTATTAAGAGTAAAAGCGACTTCTTTACGATATTCAATAAACTGCAAAGTCTATTATATCGGTTGCCTAACTAGCATAGTTGGCAATAGATGGCGCTGCTGCCACCATAAAGCAATGCAATAAATGTGAAGGAAAGATTTGACAAATCGGGCAGGACTTCAGTAGCTCAATTGGAAGAGCGGCTGGACTAGATTCCCAGTAGGCCGCGAGTTCGAGTCTCGCCTGAAGTCAAATTTTTCTTTCCATTTTTCTTTAAAAAATATTTCACAAGCATGTGTTAATGCGAAATAATATAAAACCATTATATCACTGTTTATTAGAACAAATGGCATAATAACCTGGTAGCGTATTTAATGTAACAAGTTTTGTGGTTATCTGTACGAATTTTCTGATATGGTACGAGTATATTAATGTTGCGACAGAGGTTTTTTTTTTTTTTTTATGTAATAAAAGTGGCAAACAAGCATGCAGTTCACATTGATGTTAAGTGATGACTGCAGCCTATAGACACCCACACAATGACCAGAGGTCAAAATGCAGATGCGCTGCGATTACCAAACCACTGGATCGAACTTCACAACCCGAAAATCCTCTTCACTGAACGTCACTACTATAATAGGATGGTACGTGAAGCGGTTGAAATCAGAAAATACAAAAATTTCAACCGGGAGGATGGATATAGGTTGTCAGTTTCGTGGAATCCGGTTATCGGGCAATGTAGACGTCGGGATGTATCGTCGGATAAATCGTCGGATGTTGTGAGTGTTGTGTGTCGGGACCTTAATGTATTGAATCGAAATAATGACGACCAACCGCGGGTAGTTCGAAGAACTGGCGCGGGTACGAGACGATGACACCATGGAGCAGCAGTCTACTCGTGACCACGGCCGTTGCATTACGGCCGAAACGTCGAGTGTCGAGGTAAATACTTCGATTAAAATAGTACGCGATTAAGTCCCGTTTACAATATAAAAATAAGTATATTAGGTATTGCGGTGGTGCCTACGCCCGCGAGCTCCGTCAGTGGAGCTCTACCAGGTGTTTTTTAGTGTTCCGTAGCCAACCATTCCATCTTTAATTTTGCCGTATGCATATCCGGAACAGTCATGCACGCTTAAATGTCTTTGCCTTTGGCGGCGTCGTGTGGCGGGTTGCTCACTTCCCTCTAAAATGGTCGAGGAGGGCAATGGCTGTCACATGCGTCATACTCGTGAACGGGTGCTGTTGGTGGGGACTGGTCTGTTCTGGTTTGCAGGGGCTACATCACATTTAGTAGATAGCAGTTTATCTGCATCTATGCTATGGACGTTGACATTATTTGATTTTTCACGATAATCTGTACTAGATTTAAGCTCTCATTTAAAAGAGCTCTTACTGAGTTTGTTGGGTTGCGGAGTTCTTCTCAGTAGTGACTGCACTTGGAACTCTGCTAAGTGAATAACATTGATCTTGACGAATAAGTTTTTCTTTTTCTTCATTTATTATCATTGAAGGAATTGAAAATTTTTATGATTATTATGTTTTAACCAAATAGTTTACATTTTAATTTTTAATTTACTATTGATATATGATTTTGCTTTTACTATATGTAATGGTTATTCGCTCTAGGTAGTTTATGATTTATTGACGTTTTGAAAGTATCTGTAAAGATCTATTCGAAATAAAAATATTTTCTATTTCTATTTCTATTTCAACCGGCAAGAAACGGAACTTTACAGATTCATTATGTCTAACTAACGTCTGTCTAATCGTCTGTCTGTCTGTCTGTCTGTCTGTCTGTCCGTTAGAAGGAAGGTACGTCACAGTTAAACACAAAAGTAAAATATGGCACCTTCTATTTGAACCGAGTATCATCGCTTTGGAGGACCGCTAATTGTTGCCCACGATATTTAGGTATCTGGTCGGTTTATTGAAAAGACTTGTCGGAACACAAGCAGTTGGTTATTGTGCTAATACTTTGATAAGTGCAGGTGCGAGTGCTACCGCGTGTCCAGACGGTGCGTGTGAAACTTCTTACTTTGTCGGGTAGGTCACATATCAAGCAGTTCAGCAGAGTACCTACTCACTATTGTAGAGACCGTAAAATACAAAGACTCCCATATCTCTGCGCAGTGTCAAATCTTCGGGTCGAAAGTAAGTCCTTGGTCGTAAATGCTATGAACAGAGTCCTTGTACGGATTCAAGTGGAACAACCTGGTGTTTGGAGACCCTCGTCCACAGTACCTATTGCAGATTATGATCCGTACAGCGAACGACTTAAAAAAATGCTATTTTTCAAATAAAAAAAATAGTATGCCGCCCATTACATTATTACAGATTGGAATATTACGCACAACAATTAAATAGTTATTCTCAGTATTACGTGTATTACATAACGCAGTAAGCATTTTTTGTATGGTCTTACTAGGATATGGTCAGATATTTGTTAAGTCAAACAGCTAAATAATTATAAAATATTTGCCGAAATGTTATCGTCAATATATAAAGATTGAATTAAAAATGTAGATCCGCATGACAATCACAGAAACCGGCATACCTAACCTACCTAAAACTCAAGCGGGTAGGGCACATTATCTGATAACCCAACGTCTATTTTTGGGTCTCATTTAATAGGACGAGAATTATTGACATCTGGCATACATAGAATGAAATAAACAAATTTTAATGGTGAAAACGATCTTAAATATTAAATTTAGCGAATGGTTCTTTTTTTAAAAAAGGTATAGTAGCAAACTAGCATACAATTCATGTAGATGTGAGAGTCTATAGACATCTACACAAAAACAGACGAGTCGCCACGCCTGAAGTCTAACAGGGGTCTCCTCTGTGACAAAAACGGAACTATACATTACGATCTAACCGGAACACGATAGCGCTGACAACTATGGCAGCAAATAGTGATGTAATGGTGTACTGAAAGAAAAAAATCTTATAAATAAAAAATAAGCCATTAATAGGTACCCTACCAGAGGCTGTAATCAAACCGAAACAAAAATGGAAACAGAATGTTGTATCTTATTTTTATGCTACCACGATTTACATTAATAAAATATTTAATAAAAAATGCCCATTCCAATAACCCGATAATCGCAACACTACACAGTGAAAATAACAGAATACGGCTAGCCAACTTCGTAGATCTTTAGTTGGTGTAATTGACGGCCCGACTTCTAAATATACCAAGTATAAATAAATAAAAAGTATTAGGTACCGGCTGGGTTCTTGTGCTCACATTTATACTAAGAATTTAAAAATATAAAAAATGAGTAACAAAAAATTCCGACTAAAAACAATGAAAAATAACAAAATATCATGCATAGATTTAACCAAAACAGAAATGTAGTTTTACCTCTGAGCTACTAGCTACTTAACTAGGTATAGAGAGATAAAGAAAAAGAAAAAAAGAGAAATATATTAATTAGGTACTTCAGATGGGATTAGGGTTGCCACCCGTACTTTATAATAAAGTATTGTATTTTTATTATTTCAAGCTATTGTACTCTACACTTAAACAAAAGTACACGAAAATACTTTATTTCGCATGATTTGATTTGTTTGTGAATTTAAAAAGTTTAGTCCTAAGTATTTTTTTGTTAAACAAAAATTATCGATTGTAAAGATGCTGTGCAATTGTTTAAAATGCAAAAAGCAATAAAAATATATTTTTAAAAATAAAAATACAGAGGAATAAAAAATACTTTATTTTGATTCAAAGTACTTTTTTTTCTTACCTATAATAAACAATGTGCTTTAATTGCAAAAAAAGGTGGCAACCTTAGATAGGGCAGCAGGACATTTTAGCTTAGCGATAAAAGTATAGTCGCGTTGAATAACTTTCACTCAAGCAGCGAAGAGTTAAAACCCCTCTAAATTATTTTAAACCTAGATTTCCTTGTTCAAGATTCTAATTTAGGTTAAAAAAAGCTTAAAAGCTTTTAGGCCTGTCATTGTCCTAAACATAGAACATTTTCCTCTGATTATCTTGCCTTCGCAAAAAGGGATAAGTGCTTGGAATTGTTACTCTATGCTGAATAAAATGCGTTTATTACGGCAGTTCAACAACCCAAAAAGGTCGCAGTTGTAGGTATTAGGTATAGTACTATAAAATATAATCATTATGATAATAAGGGTTCAATTTTTTACACTTATCCCTCTCATCTACGTGTAAATGTGATACAATTATTATAACAACAGCATTAGCTGCTAGATTTTGCCCATGACTTCGTCCGCTTAAAAAATACCGTACTTAAAAATTCATTAAGGAACCTCTGAACGGGATAAAATGTATCCTTTGCGTTGCAGCCATATATGAACCTATACTCTGAGTCCATATTAGCACACAAAGAATTGTAAACCTTATTCTTTTTCTTACTACCGATTTGTGTTCATAATAATCACTTTTTATAATTTTATAGTTCATACTATTTTTATTCATACATTATTCTTACTACCAACGCAGCTGATAACATTGAAAGATCATATTTTATTGTTTTAACTAATAATGTTGTTACTAAGAACATACTTCAACTCATAATGTCATTGTTCAGAATAGAAAATATACATATTTTTTGTATAAAGACAATACTAAGGCAATATTTTAATTTATCATAAAAAAATATAAACAAATAAAATAATACTGCCAGCAAAAAAAAAAGATAAAAAAATATCGATATTTTGATAAATTGATATTTGATGCCCTTCCCTATATCGGAGTATTTGCTCTATTTAAGTGGCCCATTTATCATAGGCGAATCTTCTATACTTCGTTCGGACAAGTAAATCGCAACCCACGCTTCTTAAACAAACGCCAAGTGCATGCTTTTCAAATTCGCTAGTAAACACTGGGTACCGTTTACTTAGGACCATGTTATCATCATCATCATATCAGCCGTGAAAATAGTAAAGACAACAATTTCATTATCTCATACAAATAATCCTTTTAACATCAAACCTTTGAAATAGTATTTAATTATGATACAATACGAAGTTTGATCAAGTGTTCCAGGGGGCCGACTGCCTCTTATGCTTTTGTTTAGCTTTCGATTATGACATCATCTTGTCAGTGTCGTACCGCCTAACTTTTCCTTGAAGAGTTTTCGTCCGCAGGTATATATATATATATATATATATATATATATATACCATAGTAAAGAATATATTTAAGAGCAAAATGTTTTAATAGGCGGTACGAAACTGACAAGATAACGTCCTAAACAAAAGCATTATAGCTAGGCGGTCGGCCCCCAGGCAGAGAATATGTAGTTAGGTCAGCTAGTTAATGGGATAATTATTGATTTGATTCAACGCTAAGTTGGAGAGTACAGATCAGCGAGGTAAGTCGAGCCGTTTATGCCGCATTACATTCTCTGAACCGACTTAGAAATTTTCTGCCCATTGATACTAAGATTCGTCTTGTTCAGGCCCTCATTTTCCCCATTACTGATTATGCTGATGTGTGTTATTTGGATCTGAATGAGACCTTTCTAGACAAACTTGATAGATTAATAAATAATGCAATCCGCTTCATCTTTTGTCTTCGTAAGTTTGATCATGTCTCTTTATTTCGATCAAAACTAAATTGGCTCCCAGTTCGACAACGAAGACAAACACGGCTTCTTTCTCAACTCTTTTCTATTCTTTCAGATCCTTGTACTCCTTCTTATTTAAAGTGTAAATTTCAACATCTTTCATCTTCACACTCACTACAATTACGCTCTAGTGATTCTAACATCCTTTCCATCCCTCTTCATCATTCCGGCTTTATATCCAGCTCATTTGGCATTCAAGTAGTACGTTTGTGGAATGCTCTTCCGGAGGATATACGTCGACTCACTTCAAAGGCTGCTTTCAAAAAAAGAGTCAAAGCATACTTTCAAAAATAGTAAGTATCAGCAAAATCATCATCTATTATAAGCATATGTATATATCTTTAACTATATATTTATGTACTATAATTTCATAATTTTAGTATTATATTTATATTCATAAAATTCAGAATATTATCTAGATATGTATTTAAGTATATTTCATTATAATATGTACGTACTGTTGAGTGTATGTATTAAGTCATTTTTTTTTTTTCCTATTTATTCATTAATGCCGCCAACCAATCTTTCTACACTACCAATGGTTGACTGGTAGAGAGCGCTTTTAGCGTTAAGTCCGCCATTTGCTCAAATATTATGTATTTTGTGGCAATAAAGATTAAATAAATAAATAAATAAATAATAATAATGATAAATAAATGCGTATTCCAATCAAACGCATTGAAACATTAGTTACCTTGAATCCATGCCTAGCCGTAAATCAAATAGAATATGATATAAACTCAAGCAAATGTTAACCTCTGTTCATTATATATATGATTTATTAGTTTTTTTTTCTGTGTGCTAATTTAGATAAATTTGCAGAAATATGTGTGTTAAATTGTTAACATACTCGTAACAAACATATTCATCCTTTAAAATACCGTGGCCATTTTTTGTCACATTTGTTAATCACGTTTTTTTTTAAACCGGTCAATTGTGAGCCAGCCTTGCGCACGACGGGTTTCGTACCATTATCTGTAAAAAACGACAAGTTATCTACTATTACTAATATCCCCGGCCGCCTAGCGGTGGTCCCGCCGTCGGAACATGGTGGGGAGACGGCTGGGGAAAAGGTGTATGGGTATGTCGTTGGCCCTACACCCTATCCCCAGCCGCTTAGCGGTGGTCCCGCTGTTAGATAGGGACGTGGCGGATGGGCTGAGAGTCAGTTCTTCCTTACACTCCCGATCCCTCGGGGCCCAACTGTGTGCCTCTGGACTCCTTCACCCGGGCATCTTAGGACGCCTGGTGTTGTAAGTGGTCGGGGCAGGGACCTTCAGGCGTCGGACTAGGGGATGTTCGTAGCCCGAATGGAGAGATCCCGGTCTGGCTGGCGTGTAGTTGTTCCGCACGCCACTAGTGTTAATCGAAGCCGAAAGGCACCGAAAAGGGCTCGGCAACGAGCAGTTGCCGGTGGAGTCGCGGATGTGTGCAATAGCGTTCCCGTGACCCCGCCACTGATGGCGGACGAGTCGGAACATTCAGGGGTTTTGAGTGGGTAGACGGATGCCTTTCCCGGAGTCCCACATAGCCCATCCCTCTCACCAAGGGTGGATATGCATAAAGCATTTTCCCCTGGTAAAAAAAAAGAAAGTGTCACCCTAAAAATGGAAACACTAAATTTATAAAATTCTAACAGCGTAACACAATTTCACGCCTGTTTTCCCAAAACAGATGGCATCGGTAAGTGGTAAGGTAATCCACGATTCACCTGTTACTACAGCCCATTTACATTATCGGACACATTACCAAACTCTGAGAATGGCAATGGGAAACTTCCAGGTATGGCAAAAATCGCAATAGCACTTAGAGCTTGTTCAGAAGGGGCGAATTCGTCGCGATTTTCACGCGCGATCGTTGCGTCCAGAAGAGTTCATCAACGCGCGAGCGTTTGGGAATGAAACATGGAGTTGAACTCAGGAGTTCGGCCATTAACTGGACGCAACAAGGCGATCCTAGTATCTCGACTCTGGCGCAGTGCGCGCGATTTACGCGCGTGTTTTTAATTCGATTCGCGGAGAATTCGCCCCTTCTGGACTAGGTCTTACCTCACCAACCCCAGAATCGGAGACAGGACCCCCAATGTCCCCAGCCTAGCAGTAGGGGCCTGCTACAACAAGACTGCCAAGGTATTTATTACTCAATTTTTTTTTAAATCGATATAATGTTATGATAATTTTGAGACATTTATTCATTGGTTTCGAATTAATTATGATCGATCTTACTTTTTTAAACAGCGATCTAAGCATTGGTTTTTTAACTATTTTAATTTAAAGCAATGTCCACATGAGTATACACGTGACTGCACAGTATGACGGCATGCGTGAGGTTACGGACCTTTTTTGCAGATGAGAATATATTTTGGGATCAGTAACTCCAAAAAAGAACCCTTATAGTATGTATCACTCGTTCGTGTGTCAGAATCCGCCGGTGGCTGAACTCACTCCATAGGCTCAGTCAGCTGCCCTAGTTTACTTAGATAGGCCAGTTTGGCGAGTCAAATCTATACTAATATTATAAATTATATTTTATTAGTCCCCTGTATTCTGCGAGGCATGTCTGCCTATATTGACTAATATGATTTGATATAAATAAACATTTTAAAGTTATAGAAAATAGGCGACAATCGACGATTCTTTGTCTACCGATGGATAGTTGCAGGCTCAGGAAGACCAAGACTGACCTTCTACATTGACCAAATAGTTTGAGCACAGTCTGAGGATGGAGTCAAGAGTCTTAGGCATTGGCGTGCATGTATAGCATAGCTTGATGAATATAAAAGAAGCACGGGATTAGTGTCAGGATCGGGGTATTTGGCGCTCCACAGTTTCTGCCTTCCCGTAAGGGATTTGTCGTAAAGATAGTAAACTTGTATTCTATGGTATTTAAGGTAATATAGGAAATCTCTCAATTATACGCGCGAGTCCGACTTGCACTTGGCCAGTTTTTTATACTCTAATGTGCGTCAAAACATGGCACGCTTTGATAATATTGCCTCTTGAGACTGCTGTTTTTTTTTGTTCACGCTTATTTTTTAAGTATATCGAGCTCGATAAGGCTCAAGGTTACTCAACGGACGATGGAGAGCTATTTTTGGGATTTAACAGTGTGGTCGTGAACTGTCTGCTAGAAGAACTCGTTGAAAGCTAAACAAATCTCTACTTCGCTTGTTAACCTTTTATTTGTATAGAACATATAATATATTTCGGGTAACCGGTAGTTTTTCTTCTTTTAGAATTCGTGAAAGGCCACAGTAGTTTAGGATTTGACTTAATTTTATTTTCCATTGATTTGATATAGAATTGATAACATTTTGTATCTATTTTTTTTACTTTAGCTCGTAATTCTGAAAATATTTGATATTCTTGTTTGTTTTTATATAATTTCCAATATTGATGTGTTTTGGCTTTCTCTTTTATTAAACAAATCAGTTCCTTGTTGTACCACACTGAGTATGAGCGAGTATTGGATATAGTTACTTGAGGCACATATAGTTGTATTCCCTTGTTAAGAGTAGCATATAAATTATTTACTGCTTGTGATATGTCACACGTTAAAAGAAGATCCTGCCAGTCTATATTATAAAAAAAAATATTTAGAGAAAAATAATCAGCCCTCCGAAATATAAACTTCTTTACTGGTGCCGGTTTTAAAGGTGGTATAACAATGTCAGTAGCATCAATGATAAGTGACGGGTGGTAAATATCTTCCTTGACTAGAGGGTTGTCTGATTTTTGTAATCCAACGCAAAAGTTAGCAAAGACTAAATCAAGAGTATTTGAGTGTGAGTTAGTAAAGGTATTATACATATTAAATCCCATAAACGACATCTGATTTATTAACAAAGCCGCAGAATTTTGAATTTCGACAGAACCCTTTTTAACAGAGTATGATTGTCCGACGACCATTGAATACATGGTAAATTGAAATCGCCCGCTAAAATGATACTATCTGTAGGATGCGAATCGACAATATAAGATAAAATGTCAAGTAAAGTGTTTATACGTGTAGGAGTCATTCTATCGGGTGGCAGGTATAACACACCGATATGGAGATCGCCGTGCGATTGGTCAGCGCTCGAATTGGTATCAGAAGAGGAGTCCGATGATTTACCACAAATCGTGTGTTTAGGTATAGTGACCCAGACGCATTCGAGATCGCCTCGTTGCCACTCGGGGCGCGCCCGGGCACCGAGCCGCGTCTCGCTCATTATCATTACGCCACCGCCGATCGAACACCGGTCACGGCGGAATACCTCATATAGGTTGTTACTAAGCTCACTATCCTGTATTCCATCACAAAGCCATGTTTCCGTGATAAGAATAATATCAGCCTCACATAATTGTTCATTATTGTAAAAATCATTCGTCTTAGTTCGAAGCCCGCGTACATTTTGATAGAAAAAATTTAAATTACTATACGAATTAGATAGTTCTGTAAAGAGTGTGGTAGTATATCATATAGGTAAATCTATTAAAAGTACTGTGACAGTATATAAAGAAATCTAAAAGGTATATTGGTATGGTAAAATACGTTAAATGAACAATAATTGTCGATAATGATTATAATATTGCATATGAAAAGTACAACGGTGTATTTTGCGAGTTTTACGAATAAGACTTATTACAAATAGGGTTATGAAGTTTTTATAAGAATGCATGATTATTAAATGTGTGTTGTGTAAAAAGGTATGTGTCGTATAAATTGTGTTATATACGTTAAGTGGTCTAGTAGAAGGGAGTGTTATTGTGTTATTATGTGTGTGTTCTGTTGAATTTATGGTGTGTGGTGAATATGGTTGTATTGCTTGTGATTCTGGTGAGTGTTTACTTATGTTATAATGAAGGATGCGACGAAGGTTTTTAGCAGTAAGGAAGCTAAGATAGAATATTATTACTTTATTTTTTCCAAGTCCAATGCACTTATTATCGGTATGGGAGGTGAGGTCTCGGTTTTTCTTATATAAATTCGACAGTTTTTTGTCCATACATATTTACAATTGAATTCAGATGCTTTTGTTTTACAAGATTTTAATAATTGTTTGTTTTCTTTAGTCAAATGTTCATTAACATAGATTTTTTTAATTTCACCCCCAATACCGAGATCCTTAGTGTCATATGACGATGTTTTCGTGTGGCCGCTACAACAGCATCTTTTGTGGAGCGCTGTCGAAAGCGGGCCACGATAGCTCGACCGATGACACCACCAACACCACCAACACCTCCGGCGAGGCGCCGCGGCTGCACCCGATGTGCAAACTCGATGTCACTGCTTTGCACAACAACACCTGCCTGGGCAGCGATTTTCACTATGACATCCGCGGTGGATTCGCGGATCTGTGATCCATAGTATCATGGCAGCTGACGTGAAAAAATCTAAATATCTATCAAATCAATATAAAAACGAAACCGGCTATTTGTAACCGGTGTCTACCTACTCTATGACCTCATTGTTAACAACACGCCTATTCCTTCCTTCAGTATGTTAAGAATTAAGTCTGTACACCTACTGACTTATGTTTAATTTGGGATAAGCATACTGAGTCCGTTAGTCAATGTCTCACTACTTCGCTGCGGTCTCTGTATAGATTTAAAAACTGTTAACCTATTACCACTCAACCCCTACGTGTGCAGTCACTCCTGTTGCCTATCATAGATTATGCCGATGGCTGCTATCCGGATACATCAGGTACTTCTCAGTAAGTTTGCTTAATAATTCTATTCGCTTTATTTACTGTTTACGGTGATCATATCTCTCTGTAGCTTTCAGTTAAGGTGGCTTCCTATCCGACAGTGGTGATATGTTAAGTTTCTTTGTATGTTTTTTTCTTTGATGAAGAATCCTTATTCTCTCGACTATCTTAATATTCTGGGCGATTAACATAATTTACACCCTTGTTCTTCTGAAAAACTCTAAGTTTTTTAGCCTTCTCGCCGTACTGGTTTCATGTGCAAGTCTTTTATTATTTTTTTACGGCTACATCCATTCATAGGGCACGCTTCATGATAGACATGTCCCTCATAATACTACATTATGAAACATGAGCAAGCGATTGCTGCGTATTTTGTTTTTATATCTTGTCAGGCGCTTTGCGGTGAGATAAATAATCACTTTAGTATTCCTTGAGAGACAAAGTCTGCACCGTTATCTCCGTAGTGTAGTACCTAGTAGTGGCCTGTTAGCAAAAAACTACTGAGGTAGTTGTTAAGAATAATACACTCACAGCCCCTCACTAGATATACACCTGGATCGCGGAGGTCATTATAAAAACAAAACACATACCCTGACTCGAAACAAATTTAAGCAGGCCATGCAAATTAGTCCCGGTGCAGTCGAACCCGTGATCCTCTAATCAGGCGGTCATCACACACCGCTGGACTGACCAGCTCGTCGAATTTTTGCCTATGTGGAAAAATTAGGGGGCCATATATTACTCTCTCATCGGAGTGACACTAAACAATAGATTTGTTAATGCGGTGAATCAGGGTTTGGTAATTTGCCCGGATTTGTCAATGGGTTCACCGCCTATATGGGACGAAGCGTTTGCGTGTAAGCATGAATGTAAGAATTTTCTTCTATCTACCTCTCTTTGGAATAATTTAATAAGCAAAATGTTCATTTTGTAACTGTTAATTGAAGGTCCGAAGAGATTTTCACCCGGTAGTCCATTTCTTAATGTACTAGGCATCGAACACTAATTTAGAGCTGAAATCTAGAAAAATAAACTTCTCATTTCCTGTAGGTACTTAGGTGGCGCGCCGCGCGCGCACCCCTTCCATCCGAACTGTCAGGACGTCATTTAGTTTAGAGCATGATTTCACTAAAATATTTACAGGGGTGCTTTAGTATAAGCACATGGAAAGGGAGGGATTGAAAATCTCTCCGGATGCGGCGACTAGTATAATTACGGTCAAACTTCACTTAAGGTAAGTTTGTTTAACCTTCAATTATACTTTGTTGGCCTCCCCCCAAAAAGGGGAGAGACTCGTGCCCAGCAGTGGGACGTATAATGGGTTGCCATTATTATTATTATACTTTGTCGCCGCATCCTCGAGATTTTCACCCGGTAGATGTTTAGAGTATTTAGGAAATCATAATTCATAATATTATTATAAGTATCTACTTATAATTAAGAAATAAAATATATTTATTCCCATCCAAACAGAACACTCTTGGTTATCATTAATAATTGCATTAACAAACGTATTATATATTATTATTATTAGAATGGAAGTAAGTGCACCGTTGTAGATTGATTTTCCAAAAATCAAAGAATTTCCTGACCAGCCTGCGGCGGGTTTTGTTTTTTTTGTATATAGTTTCTATAGACACTCCCCTACGATTAGCCGCGGAGGAGGCTGCATGGCGAGCACTGTAGGTAGATTAAACATTAGGATCAATACCACTTTCTTGGAGCGTTTGTTTTATCCAACAGCTGATCGTAGAATCGATTGCATTGTGGTTACTTAGATATTAAAATGAGTCTATCAGTGTTAGCATTGTCTCTACTGACTCTCGTTACTTCTATCGTACTTAGAAGTAATACTTGTAAGACTGTTGTTCTTGCTGAATTTATCTCTTATTATGAAAAAAGAAAAGAAAGGAAAATTATACTTTGTGGTTGAGACCGACCTGGTGTCGAAATTTGAAGGCAATCAACGTCATAAATATGACCAAAGTACAGTGTCAATTTTAATATTCGCTGTTTTGATTACAGATAACGTCTGCACTCTTTGTTAAGTCAACAAAGAAAGGAGAGTTATATATATATATTTGTAATATTTAACAATGATACATTTTTATTAGTAGAACCCACTGACAATAATGTAATCTAGAACAATATTTGTGTCCGTCCCAGGTATCCTGGTATTTTGGAAATGAAGGTCGAGCTCTGAATGCTCATTTTAATAAGAAGAATAGTATAAGAGATAGTGCTAAACGGAGTGTATTTATGGTAGAATAGCTCTCCTCAGCTTCATATTGATTCGGACTAAACGCTACTGAATTACTAATTGTCAAACAATTATTATTATTTTTTTTTAATCTTAAGTTTTTATACGCGGTATCATATTCATTAGTAGAATATTCTTAGAAAGCGAAGTTATCGAAATATCAATTGTATGGAGCCACATGTTGGCGTGAAAACGCTTTCGTGATAAGCGGCATGACACTAGGCTAAGGCTTCGTCAGACGATTCGTGACGACTCCTGAAAGGAAAAATTATTTCTTACTGTCTGTAAGAGGTTATTTTTCGGTGAGAAGTAAATTGGGTCTGTGTACTGAAGTTTGAGAAATACAGGATACCAAGCTTGACTCGCCCAACAGTGAATCATAATTATACTAGCTTGGTCTTCTATTAGTTTGCGTAGACATTTCAAAATGAGAGAAAATGGTGGGAAGCAGTAGAAAAAAAGCTAAAAGCCTTTGGATCTCTTTAAATACGAGTATATCTATCTCTCGAAATATATTTGCAGCACGTTGTATTCAAGCGTGATGCAAATAAATCTATATTTGTAGAACCCATAGGAGTCGTAATTTTTATTATAAGCTGATTGTGACAACTCCAATTCAAAGTCAATATTTTAACATCTGGATTCGTCGTCTTTCTCTTGATTTAAGATAAGATTCAAAAATAAAAAGCTGACGAGCCTCACACCACTGCCAAATCTCGATATTGAACTTCTCCTATCCTATTTATTTTTGAGATTGGGGTTACGTTGTCTTTCATAATTATTTTAAGGACTAATTATTTTTACTTAAAAGAATTTCCTCATTTTTAACATTCTTAGCAAAGCATTTTTGGCCAATAAATGCAACTCGTAATCTTAATAAAATTATATGATCATTAGGTTCTTGATCCTATTATACTCTAAAAACCATTATGACATAATGATTACTACGAGAAGAATTATTTTAAATCGATGATTATGATAAGACCATGTCATTGAACTCTATATTAAAGACAAAAAAAAAATATATATATATATTTTTTGTCTTTAATATAGAGTTCAATGACAAAAAATATATATATATATATATATATTTAAAAAAATATATATATGTATATATTTATTTTTTTGTCTTTAATATAGAGTTCAATGACATGGTCTTATCATAATCATCGTTTGAATCTCGAAGTGCTCGAAATTTCTCTCTTTCAAGCATACATACCTATATTGAATGTGCGGTAAAAATGATAGGATTTGGTTTTCATTTCGGATTATATACGATTAGATCATTGGTCCATGAGCAGTAATAGTACAAATGAACTTGCAATTGTAGGCTAACAGAAATACAGTTTTTGGATTTTTCTGAATAATTTAGTTTTTACGTCTACTATTAAATTAGCAAGGGTCGCCAAAATATATTGCGTTAAAATGTGTATGCGCTTTGAACTCATGTAGTAAATTTAAATGTTGTAAAACTTGGCACAGTAAAGTTTTTGTTTTTGGCAAACAAAACACTAAGTGTTTTTGTTGTCCGAGGTGTATAAACAAACGACCCCATTCGCCTGAAACTTTCAGGACATAACCTCGCACTATAATTCACCAAACTTTAGACAACCATCAAGGTGTTAGAGGGCGTTGGCACCGTCGCATTTCCTTTATAAGAAATCTTTTTTTCGCGGCTCTATTTCTTTGAAAGTTCCGAGATTTGCATTCATGTTTATTCCTACGACCCGATTGTTGTTTTCTATTCGAGGGAGCTGATTGATGGAACCTATTTAGATATTATCGTAGTTATTTTTGAAGTTATACTATTTATGGAACGATTGGTAAAAATGATGAGAGTGACGTTTTCGTAGGTTTTCGCGAGCTTCGTACATTGTAGAAATAAAACATCGTCGAATTAGTCTGCCCGTGACCACGGTAGCTGGAAAGTGACCGAAACGTCGGGTGTAAGAAGTTTGGGAGTATTGTATACGCGAGAAAATCCGCAAGTTTAATTTCTACAATGATGAGAGTGAATTTTTACGATGCACGCGCACACCGAAAAATAAAATATACACAAACATTATGTACCTACATAAAAAAAATAAATTGAGTTTGATTTGAAAGATGGTTTAAGTTTTTAAAACATTTTTTTATGAACTGCCTTAGTAATCTAGTGGTAGTGGACCACTACTACTGTTACGCTGGTGGTTAAATGCATGCATTTACCTCTGCCTACCCCTCGGAAAATAAATGCGTTTCATTGATATCAAATACATTTGTTTTATCACATTCGTTACAATGTTCGATCGATTAGATAAAACCGAATAATATAAAACCCGGAGTCGGAATTTTATGGTATTTAAATAGGTTATTCCCCAGTAACAGGTTTTCAACAATTACTCAACGCGATTTTCTGATTAAAAAAGAAACGGGGATTTTTAGCTGTTGTCGTTTCATAAAAACCATTGTATTGTTTATTGGCATCATATCAAATACCTATGTAACAAAGATCTCATACTACATTTTGTAAGATCCTTGTAATTTCCGGCACAGAAACATAACACCTTAGACATCAGGAGTGGTAACGCATCTGCATTTTGACCTTGGTGTTTGTGTGGGTGTCTATAGGCTGCAGTCATCACATAACATCGATATGAACTGCATTCTTGTTTACCACTTAGATTACATAAAAACTACCTAGGAATTTTGTTTTATTTTTTCAGTTGTGATTATTTTTTTATTCTGATGGTGCCAAGCAATCTTGCAGCTCACAATGACTATTATAGACACTTACATAAAGACCAGAGGTGCATTGCCCCCGGGAATCTTAGTTGTTATCTCTGGGATAGTTATTACGGGGCCATACATTACCATCTAATCGGACGTAGTATTACTATATATTCACTGCCGGAACCGTGCTGATTTGGTGCTTACGCCCTCGACACCTACTTCCACTGAAACTCTACCACCAGTAAAAATTGACCTCAATTTAGCTGCAATGGAACTCCTGAGGCTGAAAAAGCTGTTATATTTTTTTTTCTGAGAGCTTTTTCCCAGTACTTAATAGGTCAGCGTCTGGTACCCATGCCTCGAAGAGCAAGTTAAGCCGTCCTATCTCCCATCGTGTCGGATTTCCCTCTGGGAAAATCGCCACGCCTGGCATGTACATCGCATCGCATTTGCATCGCAGTAGCGGTAGTTTTATCGTAGGACGCTACCACAGTACAAATATGAACAGTATGGAAACTACGTACAGAACGTTGAAACGTCACACTCACACAAGCACGCGCATCGACGAGGCCTCTAAGCGGTTCTCGCGGTGCTGCAGTACTGAGTCACTCGCTACATCAAGCGTCGATGCGCATGTTTGTGTTAGTGTGCCGTTTCGAACGTTTTGTACGTAGTTTCCATACTGTTCATATTTGTACTGTGCCACTACTGTAAATTTTTTTAGGATGGACTTTATTTAGGCGGCTTCTTGCGAGACGGCACTAGTCTACTTCACCGGGCAATCGGCGAGCGCAGAAGGCGCTCCAGCCTAAATAAGTACCTACCTATGAGTTACTTTTTTAAGTTATCGCAACTGCCTAAGGGTGACCCATGCGGGTCCGTGCCTCGACTTAGGACGTTGCGGAGAGACATATGAGACATATGCGATTATGCCATCTTGCGTTATTGTACTGAACCGCCCCATTGAAATGCTTTGACCACCTTTGTCGGGCGTAAAAGTGAATACATTAAAAGCGTGTATGGAATATGAAATGGCTATCTAAAGAATGAGAAGGCAGATGGCTGTTGCAGATAGATAATATAAATGTCATAAGGTTACCTGCGGTCAAGACCAGTGATATCTCATATGTTGTGAAGAGTAGTCGCTTCCAGTATGACTTTAAAAGTGTATTGTTTAGTGTTACTTACTGTGCCTTGGATTATAAAATCTGGTAAGTATTTTTAACCTGCGGTGGGAAATAGGGGTGTTATAAGTTTAACGTAGGTATCTATGTGTATTTGTTTGTGTATCTATGTGTCTGTCTGTGTCATTGTAATCTCCAAACGAGTGGATTGATTTGAGTGCAGTTTTATATTCTAGCCATGCCTCGAATTAAATTTTTATTTTTCTCATATGTTGTACACTATTTATGCGCAGGTCTACTATTTTTATGCTTGGTGGCCCAATTTTAGGACTTCTATATCTATACTAATATCATAAAGACGTAAAGTTTGTATCTTTGTTTGTTTGGATGTAGGAATTAATCTCAGGAACTACTAGACCGATTTGAAAAATTCTTTCAGTGTTAGATAACCCATTTACCGAGGAAGGTTTTAGGCTATATATAACATCACACTAAGATGAATAGGAGAGGGTAGGTAACATTGTACCCGCGCGAAGCCGGGGCGGGCCGCTAGTTGTTTATAAAGCGACTCTGATATAGGTATCTTATTGCCACATGACTTAAAAAAGTGCCTTGGATTATAAAATCTGGTAAACATTTTTTTTAATTAGCGGGAAATGGGGGTGTTTAAAGTTTAATCTACATAAGTGTAATTTCTTCTATAGTTGTAACTTGTAATTGTGCATGAATCTGCGTGTCTGTCTGTGGCATTGTAATCTTTAAACGCGTGGACGTGGTTGTAGAAGGCTAAGGCCTCAGGAGTGGGAACGTATCTGCATTTTGACCTCTGGTCTTTGTGTAGGTGTCTATAGGCTGCAGTTATCACTTAACATCAATGTGAACTGCATGCTAGGTTGCCACTTTCATTAAACAAAAAAACTATCACTGGGACAGAATTTCAACTCAATTGGCTATTTTCAGACTTCTATACTGAATATAACAACTTTCCTTTTTCTTTTTAGGACCGTTCCATAAAAATAGCTTACTATGACATGGTTCGCTTCTGCTTTACAATTTGGATTAAGACAAATTCAGGCACTTGTAGCTAAGTAAAGCCTAAATATTTGATACAGTCATTAAGATTAAGTACTTAGTATTAAGCCTAGTCTGCACTCTGACGGTTGAAATTTTAATACCTAACGTCTTCAAAAGCCTTTTATAGAGACTTTCCGGATTCACACTATGATTCCCGGATAGGGAGTTATAAGAGATAATGGTGTAAAGTCCTTTATCTCTGGTTCTATTGGGCTTTTTGCATTTTTTGGAAATTTACCAGTACCTCAAAGTTTGGTAATGTGCCCGGAGATGTCAACAGGCTTGTCAACTGTTACATGGGTCAAAACGTAACCGGCGAATCGTGGGTGTTTGCATGTATGGTTAAATGCATGCATTTACCTCTGCCTACCCCTTCGGGGATTACAGGCGTGTAGTTACGTTTGTACGCCTTTACGCCTGTATACTGCTGGGTAGGTAGTGCAGTATGTATAGTATAGGTCGCGCCAGGTAAAAAGAACGCTGGCGGTCAAGCTGCGCAGTAGACGATTTATCGATCTATTTGGTGGTATGAGGTGCGGCGTTTTCAATCTGCCTACCAATACACGAAACCGCAAGCGAAAGCTAGATCAAAAATAAACCAATAGGGCTAGTACTTTCGTGCGCGAGTGTACCGATGCGCGAACACATCCCTTCTACTTTCTTCCAGCGTTCTTTTTACGTGGCGCGACCTATATAATATAAGTAAATACGACGGAGCTTACCTGCGTAGGTACTTACATGCTTAAATTCCATCACTAGAGCTCTACCACCACAATTGTTTACTCCCAGCGCTTCAACTCAACGCAAACGAAATATTTTCATTAGGTTTTCTATCCTTGTTCCTTATACTTCAAAGTTTTGAGTCAAAAACTTTCTTTACTAAATTCCTATGTAAGCTTCAATGCTAGACAAAGCGGTAGTTCAATATAGACAGACAAATACTTTCAAAGTAATACCTATTTCTCATTTCTCGTTGTCGGGGCTTTAAACATACAATCGTCTCACATTCTTCAAGAAATTTAGTCGTGTCTGTTCAGCTAAATAGCAACTGCGTCTGTATTTCATCTAAGGCAGGAGAAGATATGTCGTACATAGTATTCTTTGTTTTATGACGTCACATTTAATTAGAGGTCGAGATTAGTGACGTGATTGCAAAGATGCCTCGAGAGATTTTAACCATTAGAATAACCTCAATAAAAGGAGAATGATACTCTTCCATACATTTCTAGGCCCAGGTGTAAACACTATACAAATTGTCATTTTCAAATGACTGTAAAATAAATAATTTGAAATTCCAGCATTTTTTGAATTGCCAGTAGTCGAAGTAAAAGTTGAATTAGATTGCAAATTGTTAACTATATTACAAAATGTACTATGTGATAGGTTAACCAGTAACGATTTTGCGGGCCCAAAATTACCCGTCTCCTTTATTCTGCAACCCAGGTATCGGTTTAAATTTCGGCAAAGTGTACACAGTTTTATGTCGAGCGCGTATTATGGTTTATCTCCCAAACGGGTAACTGCAAGATGGATAGAATTCATACATAATCAACCGTGAAAACAAAGAGTGATGCGATCTCCTAATAATACAACGTGTAAAATAATGACGAAATAATATCCGCGAGTATTAATAAACCTGGTATTAACAATCAAATGACATCCACAGCGCTATATTTTAAAAAAATGTGAAAAAATTGTACAACCCTAAACAAAGACGGACTTGCACGAAGTCATACGGGCGGCGTTGCGTCCGACGAGAAGTAGAAAACAGGGCTGTTACTTAAAACTTTAGAGCAAAACTTGACTTCGATTTTCGCCTATACTTTAACCTTATTAATTGTCTAATTAACTACTAATAACGCTATAAAATAATAAACCCTGTAAGATTTATTTCTTCATTGTTTTACACATTGTATAAAGTAGTAAAGACCTTTAATAAATATCGTGAAACAGACATCGGACAGGCATCTCGGCCCGGCCGAAGCCTGTTCAGCGAAACAAAAATGAAAATCAAGTAATATCGTTAAATTTTATCTTTTTACCCAAATTTTATGGTGACCTATAATTTATTGTTTTTTTTTTTTTCATAAAAAAACAGCATCTACAAAATAATTCGCAATTTTATATTGACTTTGTTTTCTATTGTATTTATCAATTGTTATTCATCGACAATATTATAAGAAAACTAGCTGCTCCGTATTTCCTTTGAATTATTATACATAAATTGCTCATTTGTGAATCTAATTTCAGGGTACCACTAAAATGCTTGCAAAAAAAACATTCAAATCGGTTTCAGCCGTTTAGGAGGAGTTCAGTGACATACAAACGCACACAAGAATTATATATATTATATAAGATATGAAGACTTGAGAATATATTATTATAACGTTCAAGGTCTTTCACGAATCTTCAGACCTTAACTTCGTAGTTTGGAACTCAAAGACACAATAGTTTGAGACTTGCGGTTTTACCGAATTTTAAATAATTTACAATCGTACCCGATTTATTTCAGAATGTCCCGGCGTAGTAAACAAGAAAGGTTGGGGTGGCCTCAAGCCCCTTCACGTGGAATACCTCCCAAGACCCGTTGACATTGTAATCATCCAGCACACGGCTACACCAATATGTTCTACAGACAACGCCTGCGCCGAGAGAATCAGGAATATCCAGGATTATCACATGGACACTTTGAAGTTTTGGGACATTGGGTCCTCGTATGTATTATTCTTTTCTTTAATGGCAAGCGGCAATGGACTCTGCTAAGAACTCACGGCGCGGCTTTTCACCCGCGCCCGTTGCGCTTGCGGGCCCGCAGCTTCTGCAGAATGCAGATATATAATTAAAAAAATTAAAGCACATCTCACGACTCATCCGCGATGTGCGCGGTTGTTTGCGGCTGCCGCTGCTCCGGCGGGCACTTAGTAAAATAAAAAAAATATAAAATTGTTTATTTTCCGTCTTAAATAGCCTCTAATAATCCTTTAATATCTTTCTTTAATAGCTAAGTAGAATCGCGCGAGCCGCGGTCACCCGCAGTCGCGGCGATTTAAGCCCGCGCGGTTGGCGGGCGACGAAAGAATAATCCATGACGATATCTATCTTGAATCAGTGGGTATACCCAAAACCTTTTGGGCCTCCTTTTTAATTCTTCTGTGAAATAAGGATAACGCAACAGCTCGCTTCTGGTGTGTCCATTGTAGTCTGGATCTCAACCGTCGTCTTGCGGTCATCGCACGCCACGTTTGCGGGCGATGATCATAGACTAATACATAATACTTGGCGATGATCGCAACCGCGGCGGCAGCGTAACCAGTCTCGTGAGTATACTCGTATAAATAAAACCACAGTTCCACTACCGCGGCGGTCGCGGGAGAAAACCGCTCCGTAAATTCTTTTATTGATTACCTGGTGGGTGTGCTGATTTACTCTAGTCACAGATCACGGGATAGATGGTCTGTGACTCTGCTGGTGGAGCTGGAGAGCGTTGGAACCATTTTATTAGGTATATTGCTGGAGCTCAATGGAAGTAATTTAGATATCGTGTTCCAATTTGAGGGTAATGGCTGCGTTAAGTCTCAGGAGCGACAATATATCAGCGTTTAGACATCTAGTTTTGGTACAATTAAATGTTTGTAGGCTGTAGTATTTAATTTAAATGAACTGCGAGCGTGTTTGCCACTTCTTTGACATTTAATTAATCCGTTATGAAGACGAATATAATATAAGTATAACTAGCTCACCTGGCAAACTTCGTATTGCCTCAGAATGAAATAATGTTAATGGTTAGTCCAGCGGTTTGAAACCACCGTTTGATTCGAAGGGTCGCGGGTTCGATCCCCGCACCGGGACAAATATTTGTATGACCTACAGATATTTGCTTCGGGTCTGGGTGTTTGTGTATGTATTGTATGTGTACAACGGCATCCACGACACAGGTTTATATAATACCTAATGTGGAGCTGTGAGTGTAAGCTATTTTTTTTTCGAATTTTTAAATGTGTCAAAGGTTTGATAGATACGGACTATTTGTATAGGAAAATGAAATTGTGGTTTTTACTATTTCCCTTCAATTTCTTCATATTTTCTTACCTTTTAAACCTTTTCTGCATTTCCAAAAATCATTCAAAACCAAAATTAGCTCGGTAAGTAATCGGTACAGCCGTTCTCGAGTTTTAGCGAGACTGACGAACAGCAATTGATTTTTATTATATAGATTTGTGTAGATGTAATACACGTTGTGCTTGGAGTGCCTTCTGCGCTCGCTGATTGCTCGATGAAGTAGACTCGTATCTAGTGCCGTCTCAAGACGTGCCGCCTACATAATTTAATCATAAAAAAAACCTTGTGCCTGGGCATACAACAAATTATGAAAAGGAATAATTTCGTGAAATTTAATAGCTTGGAATGCAAACATTTCATATTCAGGTCTCTAGTTTCCTCTGCAGTTATCTGGACTGAAGAGCTGAGAATATATTCTTCTGCATTAAGGATTCTAGATTCTAGATCCTTATGTTTCTAGAAAGCAGCAACCATTTGTTTACCGACCTTTTTATGTTATGGATGTGACAAACAAGCATGCAGTTCACATTGATGTTAAGTGATGACTGCAGCCTATAGACACCCACACAAAGACCAAGATCAAAATGCAGATGCGTTGCCACTCCTGAGGCCTAAGGTGTTATGTCTCTGTGCCGGAAATAACAGGGCCGTACATTACTACCTGACTGGAACACGATAGTGCTGAACACTACCATTTAGCGGCAAAAATACGTGGATCGTATGCTATGTATGTACTAAGACTAAGAACACGATAGCTTATATGTTTAAACATTTTATATGATCTTTTCTAGATTCTTCGTTGGCGGCAACGGGAAGATATACGAAGGGACTGGATGGTTGCACGTTGGCGCACACACTTACGGATACAATAGAAAATCTATCGGCATTTCGTTCGTCGGCGATTTCAATAGTAAGCTTGATAATTTATAGATATTAAATATTACATATTTGACTTCAGGCGAGACTCGAACTCGCGGCCTACTGGGAATCTAGTCCAGCCGCTCTTCCAATTGATTTTTTTTTTTTCTTTCCATTTTTCTTTAAATAAAATATATTTCACAAGCATGTGTTAATGCGAAATAATATAAAACAATTATTACATATTACTCTTTGAAAGCTCCCAATAGAATTATTGAATTAGAACACGCTCTTTGTTTAATTAAGTATGATATCATCGGTATTTCTGAAGTGAAATTGAACGAACAATGCATAATAGAAAAAAATAACTATGTATTAACGTGCAGGGGTGACAAAAAAGCCCGAAATGGAATCGGATTCATAGTGGGTTCACATATCGAAAACAAATTTCCATGTGTAATATTAAACGGTTATAATGCTTTCAAATTAATTGTAAATTAAATAAGGTCCAAGAAAACAAGTCTTACTTAAAAGGGTATGAACAAATGTTTGCACGACCCACAAATGCTTGTTGGAAATCTTCTTGCTTATATTAATTTGATTTACGTTTGAAATGGCACGTGCTGGGAATTGTAGTGTATATGAATATTGGCCATAATTTATGCTGAACCCTTATAAAGGACATATAGGTCGGAGGAAAAATTATGGTAGTAATATTTAATCTATCTATATATATAAAAATCAATTACTATTCGTTAGTCTCGCTACAACTCGACAACGGCTGGACCGATTTGGCTAATTTTGGTATTGAATAATTTTTGGAAGTCCATGGAAGGTTTACAAGATTAGAAAATTGAAGAAATTGAAGGGAAATAGTAAAAATCACAATTTAATTTTTTCATACATATTGTCCGTATCTATCAAATCTTTGACACATTATTGCATTGTGAGGCAATACGAAGTTTGCCGGGTCAGCTAGTCTAGCTTATATGGTGTTGGCAGACGGTGTCCTGCTTATGCGACGAATGCAACGTGATGCACCCACATAACATAGAAAAATCATTAATTGTACAGACCCTTGTGAGCGTAAGTCAGACTCACATTTTGAGCCGAATTTAAACAAATAAAATAGCAGCCAAGTGCGAGTCGGACTCGCGCACGTAAGGTTCTGTACCATCATCTATAAAAAAAAGATGTTGAGCAAAAAATACGAAAGCACGTTTATTGTATACTGCCATATTATATTTATATTTTTTTTATTTTGATTATTCAATTCAATTCAATTCAATTCAATTTATTTATTTGCGAATATGGGTACATAATGAAGATGTTAAAATAACATAATGAGTTCCTCCAAATTCCACCTTAATATAGGCATGCAAATGTTACAAGTACTTAAAGATACATATCATTTAATTACTGTGATGAAGTCCAATTACATTAAAATATTCATACATTTGTCATTTAATTGATTAAATAATGTCAAACAAGTAATATATAATAGAAATAATGTTTATGTTATAGTCAAATTTTTGTCTTCGAAGTATTCTTTTAAACTGTAGTACACCTTTTCTACTAATATTTTACGTAATTTATGTTTGAAGTCCTGAATATTATTAATGCCACAGATAACCACTGGTAATTTATTATAGATCTTAGATGTCATGCAGATTATACTTTTATTAACTAATGCCGTCTTGTTTGACATAATTTTTATTTTATGACGATTACGTTGGCTATTAAAATTATTAAAAAGATGCATGTTTGTTTTTACGAAGACTGCAACTTCGTATATATAAAGACTAGGAAGAGTCAATAAGTTCAGATTTTTGAAATACGGTTTACAGCTCTCTGACCTTCTTAGCCTTTTAATTGCCCTGATACATTGCTTTTGGGCCTTAAATACATTTTCCCAAAGTGTTGAGTTTCCCCAAAACATTATTCCATATCGCAGAATGGATTCTACATAGGCATGGTAAGCTGTGACTACTGTAGAAGTTTGTACTGTTTTAGAGAGCATGTACAATGTATACGATTTTCTGTTCAATTTTAAGCATAATTCGTCAATATGTGTTTTCCAGTTTAAATTACAGTCCACATGTAATCCAAGAAATTTAGCTGTGTCAGTTTGATTTATGTTTGTGTCCAGATATTTTATATGAAGTCTTTCAGGAGTTGTTCGATTTCTGAAAACAACAATGTTTGTCTTGTCTAGATTAATTACTAGATTGTTGGCCGTTAGCCAATGTACTATATCAATAAGTGTATTATTAATAGTATTTTGTAATGTAGCCTGATTTCTTTCTGAAAATATGACAGTACTATCGTCCGCAAACAAAATCATGGGTGATGAAACAATTTTTGGAAAGTCATTTATTGCTACTAAGAATAATAAAGGCCCCAAAACACTACCTTGAGGAATGCCGTATTTAATTTGTCTGAACTCTGATAAATAATTTAGTTCTATGTTTTCTTTACAACATAGAGTAGTTATTGAAGTTGCTTGTTCTCTATTACTCAGATATGACAGGATAAGGTTCAGTGCAGTGCCTCGTATACCGTAACTATCAAGTTTATTTTTCAGGATTTCATGATCAACGCAGTCAAAAGCTTTTGTCAAATCCATGAATAATGCACACACTGGTGTTTTATTTTCTATATTGGTCACAACTTCACTCATAAACTTAAAAATGGCTTTATTTATGTTCATATTTTTCCTGAATCCTACTTGTGCTTCACTAATAATGTTAAACTTCTCCATAAAATTGGATAGATTTTCATGGATAATCTTTTCCAAAACCTTCGATAATACCGATACTAGAGCTATTGGTCTATAGTAAGACATATTTTCGCGGTCTTGTTTTTTAAAAAGGGGTTTTATGATTGTTGTCTTTAGTTTTGTGGGAAAAAAACCATTCAATATACATAAGTTAAATATATGAGAAAGTACTGGCGATATCACTAAACTAACAAATTTCAAAACACCCGTTGCTATGCCATCATTTCCAGTGCTGGTAGTATTTTTAAGTGATCGAATTATTCTATTAACATCTTGTGAGGTCGTTGGATTTATGAATATTGAATTTGAATTATTATTAATGCATTGTAATTTATTATTTATCAGTAAATTGTTTTGAGATGTCAGGTTATTATTAGTATTTAATGTCAATTTGTTATTTGAAATAAGTGTGCTAATTTGTTCAATATAAAAATTATTAAAGTGTTCCGCTATTTCAGTGGGGTCTGTAACACGCTGTCCATTAACATTTATTTGAGTGATATAATCCTTTGGTACGATTACTTTACTCTTATTAATAACATTCCAAGTAGCTTTTGATTTATTTTTGCTGTTTTTAATATAATAGTCATTTTGTGATCTTTTTGTAAGGTTAATAATTTTGTTCAGTTTTCTTGAGTATATTTTAAATACCGTTTTATCAGTGACCTTTTTCGACTTTCTGTATATCCAAAGTAATTGGCGTTTCCTTTGAGAACAGCCTTTTATTCCTTTGCTGATCCACTTTTGAGTCTTTTTTTATTTTTTAATTTTAATAATGGGAAAGCATAATTTGTATAATAAACTAAATAGTTCATGGAAATTATTAAATGCAGTTTCTGGGTTATCGTCACAGTATATTTCATTAAATTTAAGAGACATCAGATAATTATTAAATTTCTTTAAATTGTCGTCACTATAGTCTCTTCTCTTAATAGTCCAATGATTGAGACTATAGATTGTTTTAACGGGGCATGCCAATAGTTGTGCAGTATGATCTGAAAGGGCTAAATCAAATATTTTTCCTTTACACCCTCTAATATTATGTATTATATGGTCTATACAAGTTTGGCTGCATAAGCGTGTTGGAGAATCTAATGCGATCTTCAAGTTATACTCCGACAATAGGTATTTATAAGTTTTGGATGTTTTGTTATTTTTGAGAATGTCAATGTTAATGTCGCCGCAAATTACAATTTTTTTATTTTTGGTGCAGTATTTATTTAGAATGTCATTAAATTTGGAGAAAAATATGTCAATATCGCTAGTATTATTACTTGGTGGCCTGTATATACAAATTACAAATATATCGTAGTCTACTAACTCAATAGCACTACATTCAAGAATGTTTTGTATCTGGTAGTGCTTGAACCCATCAATAGATTTATATCTATGCCTACTTTGTACAAGTATGCAAGACCCACCATGCCTGGTTTTCCTTGTGCAAGAAGAAGCTAATATGAATGAAGGTATGTTAAGTAAAGATATATCTTGTTGGATCATATTATGTTCCGTGATACAGATTACATCGATGTCAATATTTTGATCTGAAAGAACGCCTAGATTCACGCATAGTAAATCAGTTTTATTAATTAGACCATTGATATTTTGATGTAATATATTCATGTACTTATGGACGAAAAAAATTATTCTGAGGTGGGGTAGGTAATGTATTCGTATTAGTCTCGGTTAGGTCTGGTGTCTCGTTTATTATTAAATCGTCCGTCTGGATTGCCTTATCAAGTGTGGTGATTTTATGCTCTAAAACAGAACAGTACTGTATGTATTTAGAGTTGTACCAATTTTTTAATATCTCTCTATGTATTAATTGACACATATGTCGAGCTACGTTCCTGCGATAGGGTAAATGTATAGAGAACTCTGAGAAGCCCATGTCTATATAGGTTGCATGCATAAATTTAGAGCAAAGCATTTTTAACTCGTAATTGAGTTTTTCCTCTCTTAAAACCCTATTTAAGGGGATTTCACATAAAAGTACCTGTGTGTTTCTAGTTGAACACAAAAAATGACTTAAAGTTATTCCAAAAATACAGGGAGATCTGTCGTTTATGCCGCCCAATACAATCACATAGTCATCCTTAGTCAATGATTTTATTGCGGTACGCTCAGTCGCTAAAACATCTTGCAGAGCAGCCCCCGGTTTCCAAAAACAGGTGACCTGATATCGTTCTCCGATTAAGACCTGCAAAGTTTGGTGCAGGTGCTGTCCTTGGTCATCTGCAATTATAATTATTTTTTTTTTTATTTAAATTGGTTTTTGTGCAGTCTTTTTTATCCGTAGATTGCGATGAATTATTTTGAATACTTTCGCTATTTTTTTCATTTAAAGGAGGACTGCATTGCCCTTGATCTTTGCTGGGTGAGTCAATTATCTTATCTGAGTCACTTTTTGTAGACTGTGTCGGTACTGTGCTTAGTGATTTCGGTATATCAAACTTCGTCGGCGTAGAGAATCGAGTCTTGCGGCTCTTGGATTTCTTATTACTAGTTGGTCGAGGTGTTAAGGGCAAAGATTCATTTAATGTCAATCGTTTATAGGTTTCGGATAGCTTCAAACTTTTATTTAAATCTGATTTCAGTCGGAAGTTTTCGCTGATTAGATTTTCAATTTCTTGGTCGGCGCTATTTAGTTTATTTTGCAACTGTTGTATCTTGTCATTAAGTTCCAATATTGTCTGACTATCATTAAGAGTCGAGTTTGGAAGACTCATCGTCGTTGTGTCAAATAGAGAAGAATTATTCTCAATTTTAGTCATGTCATTAAATGAACCAGTACGTTGAATTTTACGCGTGCGATGTGTAATATTTTGTTCCAAATCCATTTTTTATTTTATTAGTAAAAATTATCAATTCATTAGATTCAATAACGTGTGGCGTCATCCGTCGTAGAAATGGATGTATTCTAGCGAGTCAGGCGAATATCTGTTCAAAGTTCTTGTTGTAAAAGTATGTGCATTCGTCTCTAGATGTCGCTGATATATGCCGTTGTGCTCGTCAGTGTGTTATTATTAAATCTATTAATTTATATCAAGAAGTAGTAATTAACCTTTCTTCGAGATATTTTTGTCCTTTCATATTATTTGAGCTTTATACACGTCATGAAATACCTTCCGATGTTCTAAATTTATTAATATTGTTCTTCTACTTATATGACATTAGGTACAATTTTTATCACTAGATGTCGTAGTTAGATGTGAAGTGTCTATCTTGAGTGTTGACTATTGTGAAGTGAAGTTAGTTTTATCATGTCAACTAGATGTCACTATCCCAGCTTATGACTTGTACAATGAATTTTGAATAAAAAAAACGGTCCGTTCACTGTTTTAAAAAAACATTTGTTTTGGTTTTGCACTGTTTTGCGGTCACTAATTTGGATTTTGTTAATGTACTCACATTTATGGTTCGATTATATGCACTGTACTTGATTCACTTGTTTGTAATTGGTTTTTTGTTCGGTGATAAATCTTCTTAACATAGTTTTGCACTGTTTAACCCTTCTTTTCTCTTTCAATAACACTATCACTGGTTCTTTATAGATTAAGGATATACTACAGCTCAAAATATGCTGAAACTAATTGATAATTTATTTTAAATGATTTAAACAATACGGAGCTAATCTTTACGTGACAGCAGTAACGCCATCTATCTTCTTTTAATATATTATATATAATTATATATTATTGTAATAACGGCAAGGGAAATACATAGCTTGTGAATTTTTTTGCTTTCTAGCTATCGCGGTTTATGAGATATAGCCTGGTGACAGACAAACAGGCAACGGAAGTTTAGTAATAGGGTCCCGTTTTTACCCTTTAGGAATGGAATAACGGAACCCTAATAAACTGTCCTTTCAAGCCTGCCTATTTAAGATAATGGATAATTGAAAAGTGATAAAAAGTGTAGATCCTTTCTGATCTTAGGTGAAACTCATCGGTGGCAACGCATCTGCATTTTGACCTCAGGTCTTTATGTGGGTATCCAATAGGCTACAGTCTGCAGTCATAATTTAACATGAAAGTTAACTGCATGTTTGTATGCTAAAATAAAATACGCTAACACTCACAGCCCCACGGTAGGTATATACTTGTCGTGGGTGCCGTTGTACACATACAACACATAGAATACACAAACACCCAGATCCGAAACAAATATCTGTAGGTCATACAAATATTTGTCCCGGTGCGGGGATCGAACCCGCGACCCTTCGAATCAAACGGCCATCTCACACCGCTGGACTAACCGGGTCGTCAGTCGGCTACCTTCCTTACTTTAAAAAAAATACTTAAACAGGTTTTTCTTTAACTTATGATTACAGATGATGAGCCAAGTGAAGCAGCGCTGTCAGCGGTGAAGTCCCTCATCGCATGCGGTGTGGACGAGGGTCACCTGACTCCGAACTACCACCTGGTGGGTCACAAGCAACTAGTTGCCCTCGAGAGCCCCGGCCGCAAGCTCTACAATGAGATACGAAGGTGGCCACATTGGCTTGAAGATATCACTCCCATTAAGGTTTAGTTTAAAACAATCTAGTGACATAAATGAATAAATGAATATCGAGTGTAACTTGATTGCAAATGGTTTCTTATTTATTTTCCTTACAAGAAATTTTCCTTTTTACTGGTGGTAGAGCTCCAGTGACGGAGCTCGCGGGCGTAGGCACCACCGCATTACCTGATTTACTTGCCGCTAAATGGTAGTGTTCAGCACTATCGTGTTCCGGTCAGGTGGTAATGTACGGCCCTGTAATTTCCGGCACAGAGGCATAACACCTTAGGCCTCAGGAGTGGTAACGCATTTGCATTTTGACCTTGGTCTTTGTGTGGGTGTCTATAGGCTGCAGTCATTACTTAACATCAATGTGAACTGCATGCTTGTTTGCCACTTCAATTACATAAAAAAAAAAAAAAAAGACTGTTATGTTACGCATATACAATATGTGACGGGAATAATTCACACTCTCAAAAACCGCGATTAGAAAATTGAGTTATTGTCATAATAGATAGAAGTAGGGTAAGTATGCGTAGGGGATATAATGGGACAGGGATGCGCCTGATATTTTTTTTAATTCACATATGTTTCAAGTCCGTATCGATTCATTCACTTTATGTATTCAATTTGTTGTCCTCAATATGTTTGAACAATATGCACACCCTACGCATACTTACCCTTCCGTGGTTGGAGTGTGGAGTCATTTTAGTCGTAACGGACCGAATCCGGTCGTTTATTTTGAAGTCTGTCAGTTTTATCTTCATAGTGACCTGTTCCCATAAACACCGATAAAAGTGAATGAATCGATACGGACTTTAAACATATGTGAATTTTAAACATTATCAGGCGCATCCCTGTCCCATTATATCCCTTCGCATACTTACCCTACTTCTACGGATGCACATAAGACACAAACCTACTCACGTACGTACCACTACGTACACTATCGTAATGTGATGTAGTGTAACCTGCGCATCCTTATTTAACACTTGCTAGTAACATCGCGCGGAACATCAATGAAAAATGTTGGTAAAACGGCAAAAAATGTTAGCAACGCAGACTACGTCGCGGGCAAAGCTAGTAAAGCAGATAAAAGGTTACTGGTGCGATTTAAACGTAAGCTTTATCTGTTAGGTGTATGATAAACGAAAATATTTACAATACATTCATATTATTTACACATCCAGTGAATATCAACACGTGCATTGGAGTCGAATTAAAGCGCTTGTGTGGTTTGGTTGGATTAACGATATGTACGTTGTTTGCTTGCATTTAAGCTGGTTGTCGAGTGCAGTGTATGCTGAAGTTAATGATGTAAGTATGTATTGTTTGGCTTGGTAGGAATTCGTTCTATGTTTAATAAGATACATATAATAAGACAGTGAAAATCGAGTGACTGTATATAATATTTTCCAAAAAACCTGGTAGTGAAAGAAGCGTTCAAAGAAGAGTAACAGAAAAAAAAACACCTTTTGGAATTTTTTGTCTGTCTGTCTCCCTGTCTCCCTGTCTATCTGGTACGTTATAAGGTCTTCACAGGTGGATTACATATTAGGAGCGTCGTCAAAACTGTTTCGCCAAAATCGGGTAAGGGAAAAAGAAGTTATGGTCAATTGAAAATTTACTCAAGCACTGCATCAAACCTCGTAAACATAGTTAAATGCGGTTTACATAGGCGTTGGTGTTATTGGTGGTGGTGTTCGTGACGTTGGTGGAGTTGGTAGCGTTGGTGGCGTTGGTGTTATTGGTGGTGGTGTTGGTGTCGTTGGTGTCGTTGGTGGAGTTGGTAGCGTTGGTGGCGTTGGTGTTCTTGGTGGTGGTGTTGGTGTCGTTGGTGGAGTTGGTAGCGTTGGTGGCGTTGGTGGAATTGATGGCGTTACTAACGCCATCAAAGTCACTAATTCCGCACCTTAACGCCGCGTTAACGTAATATCGTGTATAGAGAAGTATTCATGTAAACCAGATTTTTATAGTTGTGGAGGAACGGGTGGAAGTATTCCTCCGACGAAAAAGGAGGATCCTCCGATCAGGCGAGGTGGTAGCGCCTGGTGGGCAGCGGCCCAACGATTGTTTTTTTTTTTTTTTATGTCGGGCTTTGTGTCGGCGGCCTGTCTCGAGACGGCACTAGTCTACTTCACCGGGCAATCGGCGAGCGCTGAAGGCGGTTCCAGCCTGACCAACTATTGTTGTTGGGAAGTTGTATATATGCTAACTCTTGAGAAATCTTCGCGTGTGCGGTGTAATTCGATTGTGTTCCATTTCGACAAGTACTGTGAGGTTTCATAAGTGTTCCACTAGTTGGCGCCTTAATGTAGTGGACGCTACATAGTTATCCATAAGTGTTTTCGAATGATCCAAAAGTGATATCTAAAAGATGCTGTCATTATTTGCACGCGAACGATGTTGCGGGCACAGCTAGTCGTATATGTATATGTATAGCTAGCTACTAATTATTTTATAATGTACCATATTAATGCTCTCAGAAATGGAAATTCCTACATTATAATATAGTTAAAATTTTCGGTAGCGAGACCGATCACACCAGTTACGATTCGGTCGATTTCGGTCTAAATAGACGGTATAGATCACTATACAACAGGGTTTTAGGTTGTATTTTATGTTTAAAGATTGACAGACAAGCAAACGACCACCTGATCGAAAGTGGTCATCGTCGCTTATGAACATTTGCAACACCATGGGAGTTGCTTTAATACACTGAGAGCTCTGAAGGACACTTTTGACGCCATATTTGAAAAACCCCATATCGTAGCACCGAGGGAACACCACAGAGGGAAGTCGTTCCACAATTATTGTAAAGGATAGAATCAATAAGCGTCGTATTTCCATGATGAAAATAAGTAAAGTTAGTAAAGCTTGTAATGACCGCTAGGTGTATGTTGGTAGTATGCAGCGGCAGTTTTTAATTCGATATAACTCGTTAGGTTCTCATAGTAGACATGCAATATTTGAGTATAATGATAAAAGAGTTGTTGTCAAGCGATTGCCATAGGAAATATTAAATTTGGAGGTGTAGGTATTTTCGTTTGGTCGAGAGGGTCGTCCACGGAGAGGTGGCCGACAGAGCACCTGATCCGCCTGCGGGGGCGGGGGTGAAGTGCGGGGAAGTGACGCGGAGGAAGCGTAAATACGCGGCGCACTTTTTTAGAGCTCATTCAGTGGCAGAGCTCGGCGTAGGAATGTCTAATCATTCATATTCACGACCAACCCCACGCATGGCATAGGCAGATGAGTAGTTATTGACTGGCAAAGTTCGCTGTAGTAGGCATTACTATGAGATGGATTTCGTAAAACTATAATGTAAATTAGGTATTTTGTTACATACTTATCACACACACACTGGCCTGGAGACGTGCACGGATGTACGACCACGCACCGCGCGTAGAAAGTAAAGAAAATTGAGAAATTATTACACAAATTGTATAGAATATTCCGATTAGAAATATCAATGTGTATGTAGGTAGATTCAATTAGTTTGTTCACAGCTGATGTTGAATTCAATGTTTTGTATGGAAAGAGAGGTGAAAGTCGCTGTATTTTCGTAAATAAGAAAGATACCAAGCTGAAAGTTATGTACGAGATGTATTTTTGTTGCCCCCTCAGGGAAGTATATCTGTAAAGAGTGTAAGTAGACTCATAGTAAGGAAAACACGAATGTACCTAATCTTACTTGTTGAATAAAATTGTCTCTCACGCTTAGAGTAAAGGGGATAGGCAGATACCGTTTGCGGTTTTGCATTGTATTTAGGTTTGGCTAGCGATATTTAATCGTGTCATAGATGATAGAGCATGGCAGAGCCCCTAAAAATTATGTTTTTCTAATAAGTAAAAACTTTGGTAATATATCGAATTAGAATGAAGATCTAATAAGTTTGTATAAGAAAATTTGATATAATAAAGAGATATTGCGTATGAATTGTATCAAGGCGGGGGCGGGTCGGCAGAGATGTATGACGGTTGTGGTAAATTAGACCGTATAAGTAATGTTTTAGAGTCCTATCTCTGTTGACCCAGACCCTCGTGACGTTCGTATTTTTGGGCGTGTCACGGAATTTTGACATGGAAGGAGACGGTTTGGAAGCGTATATAACTCGGTACATTTCGGTGCTAAATTGTCCTCGTTCGATTCTCAGCAAGAAAAGTGCTTCCAGACCGTGAAGGTATTGCCAGTGAAAGTTTAGAGTAGTACCAGACCCCCTGGTTCGCTAGTTAGTTATAGTATAGGGAAATAAGCTAGTGAATAAGTTAGATTAGAAAGAACCATTGAAGAAATTGGAAATAAAAAGCAGCATACAGTCCATTTTAATACGTCGATGCAGATTTGTGTTTCACTTTGGTGTAAAAACCAATTTGTCCCCCACAATTATAATGATATCGATTCAATTGGCAGACATTTTCACCTTGTAGCGATAGGTTCGTAGTAGGTACTACAATAATGGATCAGTGGCCTGCGGGCTTTATACAAAAACGGATATTTTTTTTGTTGATTTTTAACTTTGTGTATCTACAATTAATTGGACACACGTGAAATTCGCAAACAATAACTCATTTGTGTTCGATATACACTTTCCAATTCACTGCTGTTATCCAATAATGGTAGATAATCAGTGACGGAGCTGGCGGGTGTAGGCACTACCGCATTACCTAATATACCTATAATAATAATTTATTTCGAGCCACTAGAGCCTATATCAAATACAATAAACACATTAATATAAAAATACAATCATAGGTACAGTACATCAATACTATATTCTTCTCTTAAAACTAATCACGGATCACACACACTATTATCGAGGCGTACGTTTCGCCTCCCAAAATCTTAGGAAAACTACGCTTTCGGGCCAGAAGTCAGGACTGAGGAATATCTGCAGATGTTTGCCAGGTACACGCAACTTAAAGGAGAAACCTGTGGGTCGATTTGACTTCAAGGCTTCGATTTCCCCCTGTATTTGTCCCTCAGTACGCACATCTCTGACGATCTTCTCCGTCATACCTATACGATTGAACGTCGGTAATGGTCGTTTTCTCGGTTAGACGTGAAAGATAACTGCCTCAGTAGCGTAGTGGTAGCAGGCCACTACTGCTACTACGCTGGGGGTCCTGGGTTCGATTCCCGGGTCGGGGACTATCAGAGATAACGGTTTAAAATCCTTTATCTCTGGTTCTTAAGTTTCCCAGTACCTCGGAGTTTGGTAATGTGCCCGGAGATGGCAACAGGTTCGCCACCTAATACATGGGCCAAAACGTAACCGGCGAGTCGTGGGTGTGTGCATTTATGCTTGAATGCATGCATTTACCTTTCGGGGATTACAGGCGTGAAGTTACGTTACATGAAAGATACACGAAGGCGTAAGGTTCGACAGCTTTGAGTTGAGAAGCTGCTGATCCGGTACCTCGAAGGTTTCGATTTCGACGAGGACTGTCCTCGTTCTTGTCGAAATCGGAACCGTTAATATTCAGTACTATCATGTTTCGGTTAGGTGGTAATGTACAGAACCGTAATTTTCAGCACAGAGGCACAACAACTTCGATCTCATCAGTGGTAACGCCTATACATTGAAATCTCTGGTTCGGAGATGATTATAGACTCCAGTATCACTTACCAACAATGTGAACTGTATTCTTAGTTGCCATTTCATGATATGGTCATTTCCTACTGGTGGTAGAGCTCCAGTGCCGGAGCTCGCGGGCGTAGGGACCACCGCATTACCCTAATTTACTTGCCGCTGAATGGTAGTTTTCAGCACTATCGTGTTCCGGTCAGGTGGTGATGTACGGCCCTATAATTTCCGGCACAGAGGCATAACATCTTAGGCCTCCTGCCTAGTCACTCCTGAGTGGTAACGCATCTGCATTTTGGCCTTGGTCTTCATGTGGGTGTCTATAGGCTGCAGTCATCACTTAACATCAATGTGTAGCATGCTTGTTTGCCACTTCCATTACATAAAAAAAAATGAAAAAAAAAACTTAATGCGGCGAATGTAGGACAGGACAGGTTTTTATGGAGACTTTTTCATTAAAGAGATCGTGCTCCTTCATCTTTATTTACCATGATCCAATCCCACCGAAATTCGAGAGTTCTTAACAATATACGCCCACTCGTCGTAGTTCTCAATAGTTCTCACGATCTTTGAGTTAACGACGAGGCTGGCGGCTATTATTAAACAAACGTGGTACAACATTACAGTCTGAGCACAATACCGTTGATTAGTTTGAATAAATCTACTCCCAAGTTTATATTTAGATACGTACTTAACGCGCATGAGATAGAAAATATTTATTTATATTCGCGTAAACAATTAAGAAATCTTAATATACTTGCCGTTAAATGGTAGTGTTCAGTACTATCGTGTTCCGGTCAGATGTTAATGTACGGCCCTGTAATTGCCGGCACAGAGGCATAACTCCTTAGGCCTTAGGAGTGGCAACGCATCTGCATTTTGACCTCTGGTCATTGTGTGGGTGTCTGTAGGCTGCAGTCAAGACTTAACATCAATGTGAACTGCATGCTAGTTGGCCCCTTTTATTACATTAAAAAAATATATTTTGCGATAGGTAGATACAGGACTAAGTTCTTAAACCTAAATTGAAAGTCAAATATATTACGGATTTTTAGAATAAAATGGTCGGCTCGGCTAGTTATACAGAGCTCGCACGTTAAAAATCCGCCAAAATGAATAACACTTTTAACATTTATTAAATCTCCAAATTCACTTTTATGTACGTGTGATGTGAATGTGTATTGTGCAAAATATAATTGGCATTAAGGAGTCTAAGCATTTTTCTTTTTATTATAACACAAACAATTTACAGAAAATAAAGTAACAATTCAACAGATAGTACCTAATATTAATAATCAATTCAAGATGAAGAAGACGTTTCAAATCGTATGGAGCTTGGGCCCGCACCTTGTACACCATATTGAGAGAAGAAGCATAAAAACAAATCGTTTATTATACCTTCAATAAGTAGTATAATAAATCTGTGTTCAATTAACTGTCGTAGATTTATTTCAATAAATATAACTACTTTAAGAAAAACCGACTTCAAAACTGAAAAGTAAAAAATAATGATATAATTGTAATTATATACTACCTATTATTTATATGTGCTATTTATTAATAGGTTTGAAGTCAGTGCCAAGCCTTAAACAAATAATAATATTTTAATCACCTAAATATGAATACGAGCAAATTAATATACCGAACAAAACGTAACGGGCGAATCGTGGGTGTTTGCATGTATGCTTGAATTCAAGCATTTACCTCTGCCTACCCCTTCGGGGATTACAGGCGTGAAGTTTGGCACCGACTTCAAACCTATAAGTAAATAGCACATATAAATAATAGGTAGTATATAATTACAATTAAATCATTATTTTTTACTTTTCAGTTTTGAAGTCGATTTTTCTTAACGAAGTTATATTTATTTAATACTTTTTAGTTTATTGCTGCATTGTCAATTAGATTAATGTTCACATCTGTTAAAATTGTAAAATCTGAATCTTTTAGCTTCGTGACCATTAGATACCTAATTTAAATTGTTTAGGTGTGTCGATACAAAATTATTACAAGACTATACGAAATCACTGAAAAAAAATTATCCACGAAGGAGTAAATATGCTGTGTTGTGTCGTCGATGAGTAAATGTGTCATTGTCACTTGTTGTCATCTTGTTGTCATGCGCATTAGGACTATCTAGGACGTCAGTGGATTCAACGCACTGTATGACAACTCGCCGTCTATTCTTATTCCTTTAGTCTGAGGTGAAAGTAAGTAAAAAAATGCTCATAAAATAAAAACTAATAGGCTTATCTGAATCAAATTTTTATGGGACTAATTCGAAACTCTTCCGCCTCAAACAAAAGAAGAATTACGTAAATCGGTCCAGAAATCTCGGCGAAATACGCGGACATACATAATATATATATATATATATATATATATATATATATATATATATATATATATATATATCTATACCGGCCGAATTGAGAACCTTCTCGTTTTTTGAACTCGGTTAAAAACAAGAATGTCATAGTGTCATAGTAGCGATATGGTGACATATTGTTGTCATACAAAAATTACATGAAATAAAATGTGAATAAATATATACGACAAAAAAACTTCATTATATTCAGATTTAAACAATTTTTACTGGTGGCAGAGCTCCAGTGACGGAGCTCGCGGGCGTATGCACCGACGCATTACCTAATATGCCTGCCGCTAAATGGTAGTGTTCAGCACTATCGTGTTCCGGTCAGCTGGTAATGTACGGCTCTGTAATTTTCGGCACAGAGGCATAACACCTTAGGCCTCAGGAGTGGCAACGCATATCCATTTTGGCCTCTGGTCATTGTGTAAGTGTCTATAGGCTGCAGTCATCACTTAACATCAATCTGAACTGCATGCTTGTTTGCCACTTTCATAACATAAAAAAAAATTGTTCCATGATTCTACATATTTTTCTCTATATTTTGGTATAGTGTACACATCGACGATAGAAGTAAGCGGCGTTGTGTCGTCGTGTACAAGGTGGGGGGGGGGAGGGGGCAACGTGGAACTTGTCCTTTACAGAAAATATTGTAATTAGATTCTTAAATTTTTTTTTAGAACACAAAGGACAATTTGTATGTCATTATCAGTGTAAAGCCCGTGCACCAAACTATACTCCTTTTTTAGTTTTACTAGAAAATATAAACTTACTATATTTTAACATCTAATCAATTGATTGCAGGCGTCGAACTCTCAGCTTGATATGTTCCACCATGGTCTTTGTCGACGCTAGATCTTCAACTGTACCGAAAGATTCATACTGGGAGAACAAAAGAAAATATTGAGGAAAGTTTTTCAATTGGGCGCGCATTTCAAATAATAAGGTTGTCGTTACTTCACGCTTGTAACCCCCGAAGGGGTAGGAAGAGGTAAGTGCATGCATTCAAGCATAAATGCTAACACCCACGATTTGCTGGTTACGTTTTGGCCCACGTAACAGGTGGCGAGCCTGTTGACATCTTAGGGCACATTACCAAAAAAATTGAAAAGTCCCAATAGAACCAGATTTAAAGGATTTTACCCCGTTATCTCTAATAGTCTCTGAACCGGCAATCGAACCCAGGACCCCAGTGTAGTAGTAGTGGCCTGCTACCAACAATAATAAGCACACGAGGGAATATCACAATAACAAACTAAGCTATTTCTTCTTCTTTCGTACTTATCCATCGTTAAGATATTATTATATCTTACTAGCTCACTCGCCAAACTTCGTATTGCCTCAAATGAAATAATCTGTCAAAGGTTTGATAGATAAGGACTATTTGTATGGAAAATGAAATTGTGGTTCTTACTATTTCCCTTCAATATCTTCATATTTTCTTACCTTTTAAACCTTCCCTGGACTTCCAAGAATCATTCAAAACCAAAATCAGCCAAATCGGTCCAGCCGTTTTGGAGTTTTAGCGAGACTAACGAACAGCAATTGATTTATATATATATATATATATATATATATATATATATATATATATATATATATATATATATATAGATATGTAGGTAGGTTTTACTGGTTAGTCATTGGAGTTCAAGGGCGCAAGCACCCCATCACCTAATCTACTTACTGTCAAATGGTAGTGTTCACCACTATCGTGTTCCCATCCCCGTAATACCCATGTTAAACAACTACTCCTCAGATATTGAATTACAAGTTGAAACGCAGTAAGGGTTAATAATCCGGATACTTGAGAAATGCCTGTATGGCCACAAATTTGAGCCTGCTGGACCGTATGCTACTTACCATCTAAAACGAACAAAGAAGCGATGAAAGTTGTTATTTAGGGGCACATAGATTTAGGTTGTCCTCTAGTTTCTTCCAATAACCGACTCTTATCTACTAGTGCGACGTGAATACTAGAGGTGTGGTTGGAGCAAACTCACTGGTGGTAGAGCTCCAGTGACGGAACTCGCGGGCGTATGCACCACCGCATTACCTAATATACTTGCCACAAAATGGTGGTGTTTAGCACTATCGTGTTCCGGTCAGGTAATGTACGGCCCTGTAATTTCCGGCACAGAGGCATAACGCCTTAGGCCTCAGGAGTGGTAACGCATCTGCATTTTGACCTCTGGTCTTTGTGTGGGTGTCTATAGGCTGCAGTCATCACTTAACATCAATGTGAACTGCATGCTTGTTTTCCACTTCCATAACATAAAAAAAACTCTTGGACCGTGGTGGAATAAACCTTTCAATAAATGGTGCAGATAGCATAAAGCTTGTACACTTTACCGTGTAACTGATTGCGAACAAAATCGCCATGACAGATAAATTGGACTTCGATGCATTTGCGTAATTGATTTTATTGGAGATGTTTAAAGTCTATTAAGTTAACTGTGTTTAAAGCCTAAAAGCTTTGTTTGACAAAGGCAAGGTGTTCGCAAACACGATAACGTTTTATTAAAGCATCAGATTTTGCTTCAATATGTTAAGGATATATTGAATTGGACGAGATGTGTCGTAGCGTCCCAAACGAGTTAGATTGGGCCTTTAGTTTTTAAGGGTTTTGACGCAGAACGTCACTTTCGCAAAAGGTCATCTCGAAAAAATCGGTCACTTTCGCAGAAAGTCATTTTCGCAAAAAGTCACTTTCGCAGAATGTCATTCACAAGATTATTTTTCTCTGCATTTTTAAGTAGGCCTAATGCAGGGTATAATAAATAACACAAACACAGACCAAGGCTGACCTACCATGACCAAATAGGTCGAGTTCTGTCTGATGGTGGGGTCAAAAGTCTTAGGAATCGGCGTGCATGTATGAAGAGAATGATGAAGGTAGACGAGGCACGAGAGGTTTGTCAGAACCAGGATGTCTGGCGCTCTACACTCTCTGCCTACCCCGTTAGGGACCTGGCGTGAAGATACATACATACATACATACAAATATCAGTAACCAAAACTTTAAACGAAGTCGTAGAAGTTAGACGGGATCGAGTAGCCGCCGGCTACCCGCTCCCGCGGCTAACCGCTAGTGCGTTAGGGCGCTTACGCAATACGAAGGTTCGGGACAGCTAGTTTTATAAGAACTAGCGACTTACCCCGGCTTCGTACGGTTAGCATTTATCATAGATATAAACCTTCCTAGGAAAACCCACTTCCCAATATTTTAAGCAGGAACAAAATCCGTTCACAACTTTCCGAGATTAGCACATACGAGTACATACAGACAGAGAATATCCCCTATTTTCTCTGACTTTACTTTATAATATGTAGTGATAGTGATTAAGCTGTAAAAAATATATCTTCCGTTCTAAAATGTGTACTTTAAATATAAATCAGTTTGCAATTTTCATAAAAAATGTTATTTTTATTTTATTTATTTTTTTATTTACACGTGTTGCTCTATGGAAAATTCCAATAACATGCAATACATATTTTATATCTTCAACCTGTCTCTCACACTGCATACACATTTGACAATTTTGCTAACTCTATTCTACTTTGACTCTTGAAAGCGGCGGAAAGCCATATTTCAGAGATGCCGCTTAGAGATTGGTTGTGCCTAGTGAATGCCAACAAGCCCAATTCATGCTTAAGAATTTTCCACAAAAACGGATTTACGAAAATAATTCAATCATGTATTAACTCTGTTTAATTCAGACAGGCATTAAGAGGCCAGAATAGATCTCCGATGCCGCTTTCATAACAACGTCATTCCATGAAAGTTGTCAGATTCACACGCGTCAAATCCGGGATTCGGGAAGAGGGAAGGTTGGCTATTAATAATCTCGAAATTCCAATGGATAACACGTACCCTTCATGTACAACCTGAATCTAACTCATGGACTTAGGTATCAATGCACAGCCGACAGAACTGTACATAGCACATTTTTTATATTAGGTAGTGTGCACTAAGAAAGGATTTTTTGAAATTAAATCTCTAAAGGGGTAAAAAGGGGGGTAAAAGTTTATATGGAATTTTCTCATTTCTGGATTTAGAAGTATGAAAATAAGTAATTCTCGATTATAAAAATCATCTGTGTAGGTGCAATGGACAAAAATTCCTCCTAAAACGTAAAATGAGGAGCAGGGTAGTTGGTTCGAAGCCCGGGTCGGGTAGTTACCCCGTACCACGGAGTTTGGTAATGTGCCCGGAGATGTCAACAGGCTCGCCACCTGTTACATGGGCCAAAACGTAACCGGCGAATCGTGGGTGTTTGCATGTATGGTTGAATGCATGCATTTACCTCTGTCTACCCCTGCGGGGATAACAGGCGTAAATACATTTAAAAAAAAAACAGAATCATAGCAGCATCTCGTTTTATGGAGTCACCCTGATACACATAACAAGAGGTCATTCACCACGATGAGTTTTTCCGCGACCGAGAACAACATCATAACAAAAACTACGAGTGTACACCCAAAACCCAATGTTACCTACATAAATCTTAGTAAGGAAAGAGATAGTATTGTTTGCCGTCAATAAATAAACCATGAGGCACTGCCCGTGGCTGACTTTGTTTGGAAGTCAGTATCTATACATTTTTTTCCGTAAAGGGGTCGGAATTTCCATTTTTTAAAATTTCATTTTATGTTAAGTGATGACTGCAGCCTATAAACACCCACACAATGACCAGAGGTCAAAATGCAGATGCGCTGCCACTCCTGAGGCATTAGGTGTTATGCCTCTGTGCCGGAATTACAGAGCCGTACATTACCACCTGACCGGAACACGATAGTGCTAAACACTACCATTTAGCGGCAAGTATATTAGGTAATGCGGTGGTGCCTACGCCCGCGAGCTCCGTCACTGGAGCTCTACCACCAGTAGTTTTCGTAATACGTCAGTATGGTCTACTTCAGAAGGTTCTTTAGTTAATACAAATATTTACAGAGTCCTAAGGAAGTCTCAAAGTCTGAAAAGTCTGTTTAGTCAGTCAGTGCCGCGGCACCGGCCGGCGAGTGCTAAAAACATAATTTTGAATTTAAAACCAGAAAGGAATTGAAGTTGGACGTTTTTTTATCTTTGTCAACTAGTCTTTTATTCACAATTGAAAATTGTTAGGTTGACCGTGGGATTTCGCTGAACTATCTAGCAGGTGAACCACCGAAAGTAAAAATTACCCCTAGTACACCTAACACACAAGAAGTGTACGATGGGCAGAAAATTTTACCTCTGGTTCACCCAGGTGGACTAAGTAGGTGTACCACGGGCAATGACCGGGTAGAAAGAATATCATATCTTTTATTTTATTTTCTACCTACGGACAGATTTACCCGTTTCTATATAAGAGTCAAACCAGCGCCGATCGGTACAGACCCGTTATACCGATTCATACAGCGGCAACCTGTTCCACTATGGAAGAACCTTTACGCGCTTAATCTATACATCTATACAATTAAATAAAGTTGATGTGTCTGTTTTTAATATTAAAATAACCGCTTTTTACTAAATGCATATGTATGTACACGGTACATATACCAAAACAACATTTTTTACCATTTTTGTCTGTCTGTCTGTTTGGCGGGGCTAATCTTGAGAACGGCTGGACCGGACCGACTTTGACGGGACTTCCACAGATAGGTAGCTGATGTAATAAGCAGTAACGTAGGCTTCTTTTATCGCCATACGTACATACATACATACCTACATACAAATAAATAGAGTTTGAGTGTCTCCGATTTTGACGGGACTATCACTGGCAGATAGCTAATGTGATAAGGAGTAACTAAGGCTACTTTTATACTAGCTGCGCCCTCGACTTCGTCCGGGTAGATACTGAGCAAGCATATTTTTTCTCACTAATTCCATTAAAACAGTTTTCAAACCATGTAAAAAGATTCATCAGTATTTAAGACCCATTAAAAGTAATATTCCATTACAAAATTCTGGCATTTATAAATTAGATTGTGATTGTGGACTCTCATATATTGGTCAAACGAAGAGAGCTGTATCCACCCGCGTTAAAGAGCACATTGCTGATGTCAAAAACCGAAGAACAGGGAGGTCTGCAGTCTGTGAACACATAGCGGATGAGCCGAACCATTACATCCGGTTTGATAAAATTCAAATACTCGCTAGAGAACACAAACACATTCCACGAATGGTACGCGAGGCTATTGAAATTAAAAAACACCCAAATTTCAATAGAGAAGATGGATGGCGATTATCAACATCATGGGATCCCATACTTAGCAAGATTAAATCCCAGCCGCAGCAGTCTGCAAGACCTCAAGATACCCTAAGTAATTATTGTGTTAATCCTGAACGCTTGAACGCTTGAAGGCGTTTACGAAATCGATGGAGGTAGCTACATATAATAATTTTTTCAAACTTCTGTCAGACAAATCTCACCTCAGTCTGCCCGGGACCCTAGTGTATAGTGATCTGTGCCCGGGACCACGGAAGCTGAAAAGTGACCGAAACGTCGGGTTGATTTTAAAAATCATTTTAGTTTAATATACGCGAGATAAATCCGTAAAAATAGTTTCATTTCAATAAGTGAATTATCTATATGATAATCCGTTACTGTCAAAAAACAGCTAGGAATATGGATTTCGAGGCGTCCTCAGTTGAGTGTGAGTCAAGGAATGTTTCGAGTAACGTCTTAAAATATAGGTGTAAGCGTATTTTCTTTTTTTATTTCATTTGGGAAATAAAAATAAAATCCATCATAGAGGTACATAATACATGTTAAAAAAAATAATATATTTATTCCAAAAATACATCATAAATGAATTTAGGTAAGCTTACTATCAACAGATTTAGCGTTACTTCACATTATGGTCAACTTTCAAAGTCCTCAGCGTCGTTCAGTTGCAATCTCACTTCATACTGCGATCGGTACCATATCCACCAGCCAAGAGCGTGTCGAGTTGCAGCTGATACTATCCAGCAGTAATAACATACCTGGAACATGTTAGAGAAGGAAACATGACTAACTTTATTGAAAAGGAAAAAAAAATCATTAAAGCCTCGCTACCGTAGGCGGTAGTGAATACCGCGTGGTAATGCGGCATATGAATTTCCACGACTATGTCAGAGAATATGTAATAATACTACGTATAGAATGGACACTTCGACGTCCCGCCCGATTTCCCCGCATCACCCAACCTCCTTCTTATGGGCGACAGTTGGTATTTTCTACGTGCTATGCACGCAGGTGCACGTGTAAATACACGTCACTGATTGATGTCTGTGTAATAGAGACCAAATTAAGCGTTTGTATGGAATTTTGGCGGAGTGTGACTTGACTATGAGTCGTGACTATGTTCCGCTCTAGTCGCGGAACTTCATACAAAATATCCGAGCGAAACCGAACGGTAATTTTGCTACTCACGTCGGTAGCGAATAACGCGCAGATCTGAATAGGGCTTAATGATGGCAAACAGGCCATTCAATTTGATATCTGCTTTTTGTTTAGATGTCTAAAGACTGCAGTAATCACTTAACATCCATGTGAATTGCAAGCTTGTTTGCCAACTTGTTTATAAAATAACGCACATAATAGAACTCAGTAGTTAGATGGCATAGTAACGATATTATTCTCCTAATCCAATGAATTAGTTATATTGATATTGTTCAGAATAGAAACAGGTTTGTATTCAAGTCAGAATCACTAAATAAATTGAATACTAAACGTGTTTAGTTATTTCTATCCCTTGCGAATGAATATCATTTGTACAATAGCAAATTGGAAATACAATGTGGGGGTAACTTTGTATCGTTAATTTTCCGTTTTTAATTGGTTTTAAATTCTGAAATGCAAGTGCAGTGCATGGAATGGTATAAATAGACAATTTAAAGACGAACTACAGCGAAACTACAGGTTAATATTCATATAAACATTAACAATCAATTTCATCCAACTTAAAACGTATATTCCAGTAGGTACACTGCATTCAGAGCTGTATAATTTAATAGTTACTAGCGGATCCACCAAACATTGTTCTATTGTACAATAAATGTTTCAGCAATGGCCTTCAAATCTATACAAATAAATAAAATTGGAGTGTCTGTTTGTAATATTAAAATAACCTTTACTAATGCATATGTATACAAGTATACACGGTACATATTCCAAAACAACATTTTTTACAATTTTTGCCTGTCTGTCTGTCTGTTTGGCGGGGCTAATCTTGGGAACGGCTGGCCTGATTGACGGTACTTTCACTGGCAGTAACCGGCGAGTTGTGGGTGTTTGCATGTATGCTTGAAGTCATGCATTTACCTCTGCCTACCCCTTCGGGGATTACAGGTGTGAAGTTACGTTTTTTTTAATATCTAAATATGTCTAATATATGTCTGGGCATATGCCTTGCTCAGATGACATATATCTACGAGTGCCTTATAGGCTAAAAACTCAAAAAAGATGACACAATTATGAAAGTAAAACGTTAAATCATCAGCATCATCATTATTCCAGCCGAAAAACGTCCACAGCTGAACGAAGCCTTCCCCAATGACGCTTCCAACAGTATTGTGCGTCATTAGGGGAGAATATGCCAGTCTTTTTACTGGTGGTAGAGTTCCAGCGACAGAGCTCGCGGGCGTAGGCACCACCGCATTACCTAATATACCTGCCGCTAAATGGTGTTCAGCACTATCGTGTTCTGGTCAGGTGGTAATGTACGGCCCTGTATTTTCCGGAACAGAGGCATAACACCTGAGGCGTCAGGAGTGGTAACACATCTGCATTTTGACCTCTGGTCTTTGTGTGGGTGTCTATAGGCTGCAGTGATCACTTAACATCAATGTGAACTGCATGCTTGCTTACCACTTTCATTACATAAAAAAAAAACAAATCAAAAGATTTTTATCTCAGGTAAAATATATAATATATACTTATAGGCGGTAGTTTTATCGCAGGACGCTGCTGCCCATCCCGCGTTGTTATTCTTACTACCGCCCTATAGTAATGGTTTGACCGCCATTGTTCGGTTGACTGACTGCACTAGTGGAAGAATGCTCTCCCAGTAGAAGAAATTTTTTCCGCAGTGGGCGGTGGGGTCATCACGTCCCGGCGCACTAAAACGTTAAATACATACTAATAATACGTACCAATGTCATACAGGCCAACACAAAGGTCGAAGCGAGAGGCCATGGAGTGACATGTACTTCCTGGTGCGTCATCAGCCCAGCTAGAGTCCTGCCAGAGAGCCACGCAGCCAGCACCGCCAATGGAGACATCAGCATGATGCCAAGACTGTCCACCATAAGCTGAAACAATCAGAATAGACTATTTGACACTTTTTTTAAACAAACTTCAAGTCGTTTCTATATTGTTTTAGTAGGCCGTAAAGATGTTTCTTATACTATTGATTTTCATATCATTATTATATTATTATTTAGGAAGCGCGCATGGTAGTATTAAATAAATAAATAAATACGCGTAATACTCAAAACCCCGCACTAGGTATAAGCCTGTGACGACCCGGTTAGTCCAGCGGTGTGAGATGACCGTTTGATTCGAAGGGTCGCGGGTTCGATCCCCTCACCGGGACAAATATTTGTATGGCCTACAGATATTTGTTTCGGGTCTGGGTGTTTGTGTATGTTTTGTATGTGTACAACGGCACCCACGACACAGGTTTATAACTAATGTGGGACTGTGAGTGTAAGCGATTTTTAAAAAAATTACAGTTATTCTGATGCAAATACAGACAAATGTCTATTCATGAAAGCAATAGAAATTTTATGGGGACCTGTAATCATCTTCAACCATCCGGGAATTTATGAAACTGAGAAGTCTGTAACGTCACAAGGGATTTAAGTCGATTTGTTCTGAATTAAACGAAATAAGCCGATTTATTGAAATACTATTAAAGCGGAAACAATTTCTCGATTGTTTATCGGCGTTTATTGGAAATATTTTACTACTACAATAAAGGAATAGGCCTGAATTATCAGGATAATTCTAGCTTAGCCAGTTGTCGAAAGAAAATATGTAAAGGTAATTTGATTGAATTCATTTAACGTAATTTCATGAAAGTCTTTTCTTGAAGTGGTCGGCAAAGATGAATACTTTTTTATATGTAAATATTTTTTTTACTATACTATAATATTTTTTTTACTGGTGGTAGAGCTCCAGTGAAGGGTGCGTTCCCCGTGGTCACACCGTTGGTTACACTGGTGATACCACGGGGAATATCGTATTCCCCGTGGTCACACCACAGTAGAGATTGACTCAATTGTCGATAAGAACAAAAATAAATAAATATATTTTAAAATAATTATTACGTATAGGTATTCTGTCTTAGTAGATATGTATTAAGATCTTTTCCATAATATATTATGTCATACTTTAACATTGTAAATATCTGTCAAAAAATTTGCTTTTTTTAATCTGAAATTGAATAAAGCATAAAGTAGCTATACCTCATCTAATGCACGTTTATGATTATGAATAATGGGGATTACATTTTCGCCAAAGAAGGTACAACTTCAAAAATGTGCAGTAACTTTGCATCATTTTTAGATATCAAATTAAATGTACTCGTATGTTAAATGTAATGTGCAATACAAACAGCCGAGGTTTAATCCTTCGTAAGATCGTAAAAGTTTTTTTTTAATTTTATGAAAGTGGCAAACAATGATGTAGCTCACATTGATGTTAAGTGATGACTGCAGCCTATAGACACCCACAGAAAGACCAGAGGTCAAAATTCAAATGCGTTACCACTCCTGAGGCCTAAGTTGTTATGCCTCTGTGCCGGAAATTACAGGGCCATGCATTACCACCTCACCGGAACACGATAGTGCTGGACACTACCATTTAGCGGAAAGTATATTAGGTAATGCAGTGGTGCCTACGCCCGCGATCTCCGTCACTGGAGCTCTACCACCAGTAATACATATCTACTAAGATAGAATACCTGTACGTGATAATTATTTTAAAATATATTTATTTTTGTTCTTATCGACAATTGAGTCAATTTCCACGTGGTCACACCACAGTGTGTGTGACCACATGGAATATCGTATACCACCGTTGGTATCACCAGTGTAACCAACGGTGTGACCACGGGGAACGCACCCAGTGAAGGAGCTCGCGGGCGCAGGCACCACCGCATTACCTAATAAACTTGCCGCTAAATGGTAGTGTTCAGCACTATTGTGTTCCGGTCAGGTGGTAATGTCCGTGTAACGGTCCTGTAATTTCCGGCACAGAGGCATAACAACTTAAGCCACAGAAGTGGTAACGCATCTGCATTTTGATCTCTGGTCTTTGTGTGGGTGTCTATAGGCTGCAGTCATCACTTATCATCAATGTGAACTGCACGCTTGTTTGCCATTTTTATAAAAAAAAAAATATTTATATGCATTGCATATGCCGAATCTAAAATTAGAAAATAAAGTGTAAATATAATAGTCACGTTACATTTTCATTAGAAAATATTGCAATTGACACTGATGGTCAGAGTTTGGTATGAAGTTAAATTATAAAGTATCTGTAAACGACTAATTGGGTAAAGCGCAATACACACTAAGCCCGCCGAGCCACCGACACAGCTGGCCGGCCGACTCAATCCGGCGGCCTTTATGGAAAGAATCAAGCAACCCGCGCCCGCGCGTCTTGACTGTCGTCATGTTGGCGGTTCGCGGACGTACGCTTAGTTGCCCGGCGACACCCAGGCTGTAGTGATAAATAAGTTCATCATCACAAGCCGCTGATATACCGCCCACAAACTTTTCCGAATTTTTTTTTTTTTTTATTTAATGGGCGTGGCAAACAAGCTTGCAGTTCACATTGATGTTAAGTGATGACTGCAGCCTATAGACACCCACATGAAGACCAAGGTCAAAATGCAGATGCGTTACCACTCCTGAGGCCTAAGGTGTTATGCCTCTGTGCCGGAAATTACAGGACTTGCAATGAGTAAAGCCACCATCCGACCCCCCGACAAACAATAATTGCCGACATAGGTCGGTGAGCTCAGTGTTTGTTGCGCTTAACGCAACAGAAAATCAATCAACCCATTTGTTCACACCCAAAACCATATCACCCTACAACTCCATTAAAATTTTATTTCTACGTAACAAATAAATGAAATTCAATCAGTTATATCTTTGATGTCATTAATTTTCTCACTGTCGAAGACAACTGTCGAAGTTAAATTTTGTTTGAAACTCGATGTCAATTTCAAGTTACTTAATTAACGATTTCAACACGTAGAAAGTAGGTGACAACTTTTTTATCTTATTGTATTAAAAAATTTGCAGGGTTGAGGAAATCTTTTTTTGGAACAGGTTGTTAACTGGATATGAAATTAAGACAAAAATGTGTTTTTATGTGTTTGTCTATGTCAGATACATATCCTATATATAATAGTTCTTATCATATCAATAAACTCAAGTAAGTAGGTAAATTAATTAATTTCAGATTTTTTTTAGGTCGGGCTTTGTGTAGGCGGCCTGTCTCGAGACGGTACTAGTCTACTTCACCGGGCAATCGGCGAGCGCAGAAGGCGCTCCAGCCTAATGGAATCAACTCGAGAATTTTCTATTTATATACAGATGACCCGTATAATGTGATGGTTGCTAGAACCAAAGGGTAAAAATATTTTAACGGAAAAACTTTGCATTGTTTAGCCTCAAAGTGTAACTTGCCAGACAAGTGTTGAAATTACACGTGCAACTTAAGAAGTTGAATTTAAGAAAAGACTAAAAAGCAGAACTGGAAAAATGGAATCGACAGACATGGCGGATCTTACAAGACTTTCAAATGGTGCATAGAACTTGTCTGGGAACTTAATAGGAGGATTTCGTTGCACTGTCTGCTATTTCACAGTCACAATAATAATAAACGAAATAGCATAATTATTAGGTCTTACATCGGTCTTCAGTCTTACAAATTGTTTCGCTCGCATCGTCGTAACTTCTTTAGTCTGTTGTTTATATTATTATACTAGCTGTTCCCGCGACTTCGTCCACGTGAGACAAAATATGATTGTTTAGTATCCCGGACGAAGTCGTGGGCGCAGCTAGTATAAAAGTAGCCTAAGTTACACCTTATTACATCAGCTATCTGCCAGTGAAAGACCCGTCAAAATCGGACACACTCAAATTCTATTTATTTGTATGTATGTATGTATGAATGTATGTATGGAGATATAAGTAGCCTAAGTTACTCCTTATTACATCAGCTATCTGCCAGTGAAAGTTCCGTCAAAATCGGAGACACTCAAATTCTATTTATTTGTATAATGTAGGTATTTAAGTATGTATGAATGTATGGAGATAAAAGTAGCCTAAGTTACTTCTTATTACATCAGCTACCTACCCGTGGAAGTCCCGTGAAAGTCGGATACACTCCAATTCTACTTATTTGTATGTAGGTATGTATGTATGTATGGATGTATGGAGATAAAACTAGCCTAAGTTACTCCTTATTACATCAGCTACCTCTACCCGTGGAAGTCCCGTCAAAGTCGGATACACTCCAATCGACTTATTTGTATGTATGTATGGATGTATAGAAATAAAAGTAGCTTAAGTTACTTCTTGTCACATCAGCTATCTGCCAGTGAAAGTCCGTTCCCAAAATTAGCCCCGCCAAACATACAGACAGACAGACAGACAGACAAAAATTGTAAAAAATGTGGTTTTGGTATATGTACCGTGTATACATACATATACATTTAGTAAAAAGCGGTTATTTTAATATTACAAACAGACACTCCAATTTTATTTATTTGTATAGATATAGATGTATAGATTGAATAGGGTATTTAACTTATTTTTTTTTGTTATGATTTCAAAAAGTATAAGAAATATTAGTAAATATCGTCATTGGGACCACTTGTCCATAACTAATAGTTTTTGAGATATCACCATTCGAAAGTCGCATGTTATCAAATGATTTCAAACGGCTCATACAAAATAGTACAGGCTTGTGACGTCACATGCTTGTATACACTTACGAGATCAATGACAAATTCAAGAAATCATAAAATATCTTCATTTTTTTTTTTTTTAATCTCCATTTAAAGAGCTTGGTCAAAGACCATGACGCTCTATACGTTCACATGAATTATATTCTTCATTTAAAAAAATAATTAAACAACATTAGCTCATTGACAATTGATATAGTTGCAACAGTATTCTGGCGTCATCCGTAGTAGGATCTGCCAGGACACTGTTGCAATGTCCTATTTCTAATGAAGCCCTGCGATGAGCCTCACCTCGAACACATTCAAAATATCTTCGTTAATATTGCGTTTTTGTAAATAGTATGCGTAGTCATAATTGTTGAGATTTGAACAAAGTTAGAGAAGGGTGTGAAATGTTACAATAACTTTAACAAATATCTTGGTGCAACCCAGGCTAATACTGTTATTATTTTTCAACATTTTTTTTCCATTTTTTTATGAAGAGGTATTTTTATACTATAATGCACCGATTTTAATATTTTGTATGTTTATACTTTTCATTCTCATTTTACTTTCGGACTACGTTAATTAAAAAAAAAACATTGTCTATTGAAGTCGCAATTCTAAGAAATTCTACGAATGATATTCAGTATTCAGCCGATGATACATTAGGGGGAAGAATGTCCTGAGACATGTATCGCCAGCAATGTCTGTTAAAGTGGCGTATCGGTACACACAAAGAAATTATTTTCACCAATGTGAACTATATGCTTATATCACAGTATAAGTACATACAGTAGTTTATCGCCTTTGAAGTTTTGAAATATGCCGCCTTCACCCATCAAAACGCAAATTCATTAAGGTTGTCACGTTTTTGGTTTTTATTTATGTTGTTTGTAACGCGACAGTTTACGTTGAACATATATAAAATTCCTAAAAACATGACGCCTGTAATCCCTAAGGGGTATGGAGAGGTAAATCGGATTCATGCATACATCCTCGATTCGCCGGTCACGTTTTGGCACATGTAACAGGCGGCGAGCCTGTTGACATCTCCGGGAACCTTACCAAACTTTGAGATACTGGGAAGCCTCCAGAAAATAGAAAAATCTATCAAACTATAAATATCTCAACCTATCAACAATTTACCAGTCTACCATCAATCTACCAGTATTCCAGTTGGGTGGTCTATCAGTACGCCAGAATTCTAACAATTATAATGTACCAATCCTAATATTCATCCATACCTCCGTCCAATATAATCCGAATATCAAATACATACAATTTGGACGGAGGTATACCAAAAAAAATATTTAGAGTTTCATTTAAAGATTTTTTCGTTTTGTGAAGTAAGTATGTACATAAAGTGTAAAATATAACAGATATTATAAATAAATGAAAATTGGAATAAAATATTAACAGTAAAGTTGACATCAAATTTTTCAATATCATCTTTCCAAAAACTTAGTAAAAGAAATTTTAAATCTCGCACCCCTTAACGCTAAGTCCCAAGTAGATGACAGTTTTTGTATGGGCTATTTGGTACCGCCCCCTCCGTCCCTCGCGTCGCGCGCCCCTCACGATTGCTCTGACATTACACGTTCGTTGGATGACTGTATGTAATTAACACGTTCGTTTTCTTTAGACTGTGCTTATATGCTAATTTAATAGCTGGCGGGAAGGGCTTGAGGCCCATAGCCCTCCCCCTGGATTCCTTACTTATAAACCTGGACTTTAAACTTGCAACTTCAATCAAATATTAAAAATAAAGGAGGGATAATACCAATTTATGTACAAAGTCAAACCTATGTAATGAGTATTCTAAAAGTACGCAAGGCTAAATCGAACCTTTGATAAATTAGAACAGATTTCAAGCCGTCGCAGAATTTTAGTAATCTTTTTTCATAACTCTCTTCTATATTGATTTATGGAGCCAGTCACTAGATTATAAAGTACATTATTACTGTAAATGTGAAAGCAATGTTAGACAAGGTTTATCGCCTACTTAGTAATGTAACCTTGTACGTGGCGGTCCCGTACATATAAATGGTCTCCAATCTTCGACGGTTATCAAGTCAACGTCTAGGTTTTTTTTTGTATAACCACGCACATTTCTTTACTCTTTGGTCCAATTTTCATGTTTTTTTTTATTGATAGTTAAATACAAAGCAACTTTGTGCCTTGCTAATTTTTTTGAGCTTCTTTTGGGTATATCTAGCATCTTTTCAGAATATCTGACACGTTCTTGACTAGTAATATGGACGCTGTGCCCTTTTAAAAACCGGACAAGTGCGAGTTCGACTCGCGTGGTGAGGGTTCCGTACATAATCTAAATTTAATGTGTTTTAATTTGAATACTCAAGCTTCTTATAGGTTTTCCAGTAATATATAGGCAAAGAACTATTTTCCACATTTTTTTCAAAATTTTAAGTTCAGTAGTTTCGGAGATAGGGATGGTCAATTTTCGTCGTTTTTCTTAAATAACTTCAAATTTGTTTATGCAAAAATTATGAAAAAAAAATATATATCTGAGATGCTGACAACAACCTCTTTCATTTGATATGTAACACGACACAGTTTACGATTTTTTTTTTAATTTTCTGATTAACCCCCCGAAAGTGTTTAAAATTCACTATTTTACTTGACGTGTTCATCTTTGGGTCACCAATTTACATGTATTCATCAAATTTCAACTCAATCGGTCGAGTAGTTTCGGAGCAAATTGGCTGTGACAGACGGACAGACAGAGAGACAGACAGACAGACAGACGCACGAGTGATCCTATAAGGGTTCCTTTTTTCCTTTTAAGGTACGGAACCCTAAAAAGGTGAAAAATGGAGCAACTCAATCATATCAAATACTCGGATAGGCTATTAAATGAAAGGGATGGAAGCCTCCATCCAAAAATATGACAATTTGGAAGTGAGAAAAGTTTGTGGCAGCTTTTTGAAAAACTTTATAGCTAAAATAGCTTCCTTAAGGGCGCGCCCCTATTAGCGCCACGCGAGATACTCAATACTCAACAGGTATCCCTTTGATGCGCAATCGAGTAAATACGAATGTCCCCCCCCTCTTGGGCTTTCCTACTATTAGTAAAATTCTCTCAAATAGCTAGAATTAGTTGCTAATTGCACTAACTTTGAGATTGAAGTTGCTAAGTCTGCGACATACTTATTAAATATTACCCTAGAGAATCGGTGTGATATCAAATATTTTAATCTTAAGTAATTTTGTGCAGCTTTATTACCAGCCTACCAAACGAAGTTTAAAAGCGCAAACAATCAAGTACTACTTTGAGGTGCGTATGCGCGGCTCTAAGGTTATGGGACAATTAACGCGCGCCAACCAAAGACCAAAGCCAAAGCTAAGCTTGCGGCGTCCGGATATTTATCCGGCATATAATAATGTGACGCTACATCTACTTGAAACTATCTGCCAGGAAAATTTCATCTTTGTAACTACGTCAAACAGTTTTTGATATTTTATAACGGGCGACATGAATGCAGAGCGATAAAATATATGGAGCAGCTGATTTTACAACCTCATTTGCTTCTGTACATTACGATACGAGAGCACTGAACCCTACCATTTAGTGACAAGTCGATAAAGTAATGCGGTGGTATCAACGCTCTCGAGCTCCGTCACTAGAGCTTTGCCACTAGTAAATATATATTGCTCTGAATATAACAGTGACCTATTTCATAAGATATAAAAATGTCCACTGCTTTTGAATCGCATACAGAGACTTATCTCTCAAAGATATTTTAAGGTTTTCTAAAATTAAATAAAACGGAAATGAAGACGTAGAAGTTTGTTGAAATATTCAATCCTTTGGGGAAATGAGAAAATCTGACTTGCAACTACTTATTCCTAAAGGCTTCAATTTGAGAGGATTTTATGACAGTATTACAGTGGACTGTTTACTTTTTAAAGAAACTGGAGAATGAGTTAGGCTATTTAGGATATATTATATTAGGATATATATTCCTTGAATAAGGTCTTCACTTTTAAAAGAGTAGTTACGAGTATAACTATGATCGATCCTCAGTCAGTCTTTTTAAACTTTTAAACCTACCTTGAATAAACTAGACATTTTAGATACTTTGAGAACTTTTCATTATTTTATGTACTTATTTACCAGGTCGTCAGCCTACCTCGTAGGGAGTCTGTCAACGCTTCGTCTTCCGGTACGCGGTTGCCATTCGAGCTATGTGCTCTGCCTACTGCCAGTTGAGTTTCACTATTCAGTGGGCTCTTACCATAGTTACCGAAGTATGGTTCCCATGCAGACCTCTGATTCGCAGGGATACTTCGAGCATAGTTCTCTCCATTGCTCTCTGCGTGACTTTAGGCCTTCATTTCGAGGCCCATACTGAGTGTCAATAATCACTTCCATCACAAGTCACCATATGAAATTACTCTAATGGTTTAACTACTTAGTATCCATTTATCCTAAACACCGACATATTTATATCAATCTTTCATAGTCGCCTATGAATCAGCGATATGACGACATCATCAAACTAATCGAAGCTTAACATATTTTTGTATAACTGTTTACAAAAAACCCTGCATATGCAGTACTCAACTCGATGTGCAATATTTATTATATTGCTCATCGAGCCTACGAAAGAGACGATCGGCTCGTTTCGACTTCGTAGAGCGTTATTTCTGCTGCACACTGCCTACGTAAGCACTGACAGTCCGGTATTGGTCAAAAATTGATTAAAATGGTCGACAAACGTCAAATAAGTACGATGCGAAAGAGATAACGCTCTACAGACCCAAAATAAGCCAAAGTCTCCTTCCTAAGCTCGATTTGCAATATTTATTGTACTAATGATTATAATATTTCTTACCTGTTTTGCATTTTGACTTAATATCCACATCATCAGGGCTCTTGCTATTCCATATCTATGAATACGCCGAGTCGCATATCTGATGCCGCATAATTCACACCTAGATTTGCCAGACTCCGTGAGCCATCTCTCCAAACATTTAACGTGAACTCGACCCACTGTTCCTCTACATGAACAAGCGGATATTAGCTGACCGAGGTCAGAAGACAAGTTTTCGCCACCATGACATATACGGCACATAAAATCTATAGAATGGTCGCTTTGCTTGATTTCTTCTTCACTACTCTCAATCATTTGGATGATAGATACATTTTCAAGGTTCCAATCAATTGCATCTACGCCTACAGATTGTTTGGGAAAGTCTGTATAATTTTGAACTTCTAATGTAGGAATTTTACGTTTTGGACTTCTTACTTTTACTCTGTGTTGACGCGGTTTATCTCGTTTTACTGGTGTACCATCTGTGCTTTCCTTTACGTCTCTCCTTCTTGTTTCTATTTTATTAGTGTTTGTTGTGCCTTTAATATTGAATAAGTCTATGTTACTAGAACTGGCTGTAACATCTTTATCGACTGTTGTATTGGATTTCTTGGTAATAGTTACTCCAAAAGATGTGCTTTCGCATTCGGTCACCAATTCTAAGGTGGTATTTTTGGAACTGTTTGGGTATAATTTTGTATTAGATTTATTAATTAGTCCTTTATTAGCATTTTGATCTGTGTTTAGGTTTTCTGTTTCTGTGCTGTAAGAGGAAATATTATATAATGTTATGATTCGCTGGATGAGACACAAAGAATAAGTTGTAAACTTTTTCGATTTAGCGTCCGACATGTCGTGTCTAGTTTACAGTATGTTGGTGATACTTTTTTAGTTATTTATAAAACATCAATGCCTGAGGCGTCGCGACGCAACGACCTCATCACCCTCTAGTGGAGTAATATTCTTCCGCTAGTGCAGTCACTGAACCCAACAATGGGGGTCTAATCATTCCAATCGGGGGGTAGTGAGTGCGTTATTTCATGATGGGCAACAGCGTCCTTCGAAGCGCGCATGGCCCACGGCTGGTATATATCGGCAGCGATCTACTCGGTTAAGCGATACGGGCGCGGTCGGCTGTGATGGGTGTCCGCTAGTGGCAAATTAAAATGCGAGTTTCCGTGCTTCGGAGGGCACGTTAAGCCGTCGATCCCGGTTGCTATTGATAGTTGCCACTTCCATAACATAAAAAAAAAATCTGTATAGTCTAAGATCCGAATGTAGGTCGACCTTCACCTCTCTGTTTACCGAATGAAACAATGTTTATTTCATGATGGGCAACAGCGTCCTTCGAAGCGCGCATGGCCCACGGCTGGTATATATCGGCAGCGATCTACTCGGTTAAGCGATACGGGCGCGGTCGGCTGTGATGGGTGTCCGCTAGTGGCAAATTAAAATGCGAGTTTCCGTGCTTCGGAGGGCACGTTAAGCCGTCGGTCCCGGTTGCTATTGATAGATAGCAGTCGTTAAACCTTGTTGGAGGCCTTATGGGCGGTTTGAAAACATCCGACCGACAGCGGGTTGGCCACTAACCCTTATCTCCACCAACCCGCATTGGTGCAGCGTGGTGGAATTAAGCTCCAGGTCTCCTCCCAAGAAGGGGAGAGACTCGTGCCCAGCAGTGAGACATATCAAGTGTTGCCATTATAACAGCGTCCTGCGATAAAACTACCGCCTGAGAATATGTAATAATACCTACCGCTACTGCGATCGCCAATCCGCATGCCAAGTGTGGTGATTATGGCATATCCCCGTTATGGGGAGGCTTTGGTCCAACAGTGGACACATTTCAGCTGATATGATGATGATGATGAATAAAATAACGAATGTCGCACCTTAGATGCTTTCAGTACCTATTTAGAGTCAACGTCTACAAAATTGTACATAATGCTGAAATAATAAGTTTCTGACATTGAAGTAGGTAAATCTATACAAATAAATAAAATTGATGTGTCTGTTTGTAATATTAAAATAACCGCTTTTTACTTAATGCATATGTATGTATACACGGTACATATACCAAAACAACATTTTTTACAAATTTTTGTCTGTCTGTCTGTCTGTTTGGCGGGGCTAATCTTGGGAACGGCTAGACCGATTTTGACGGGACTTTCACTGGCAGATAGCTGATGTGATAAGGAGTAACTTAGGCTACTTTTATATCCATACATCCATACATACATACATACCTACATACAAATGAGTAGGATTGGAGTGTCTCCGATTTTTACGGAACTTTCACTGGCAGATAGCTGATGTAATAAGGAGTAACTTAGGCTACTTTTATACTAGCTGCGCCCACGACTTCGTCCGGGTAGATACTGAACTATCTTATTTTTCTCACGTAGACGAAGTCCCGAGCACAGCTAGTAGTACAAATAAGTCAATGGTTTCTGAAACGATTTCTTCTTCATTGTTATACATATTGTGTTGTTAAGCTATCGGTGTAGTGTAAATGTAAATGTTTTTGACATTGAAAGGTTTACGATTATTAATAATATTGTCTTTTTCCTATTTTTAATAAAGAAAAATTGAAAGAACAACCTGGATTGCGTGCTATTCTGTCTTTTACACCGATCTTGATTTCTGATTTCATTCTGTACAGAAAACCTCCTGCGTCTGGAATTAGGCATCACGACTCTGGAATTGGACCTCTTATTTTTTTTGTAAAAATAAATAATTTTGCTTAATTTTGCTCTAAAAGTTTCATTTTTAGTAAAGAGTTGGGTTTGACATTTTGATTGACAATAAAGAGAGATTCATATTTTTTATTATGTACGATGAAACCTTCTTCGTAAGGTAAATGATTTGGAAAATTGATAATAAGTAAAATAGCAAAATCAGTTCAATAGCTCACAACATAATTTCAACAAATATGAATTTATCTTTTTTTCTTTGATTGATATGAATTTTTCTACTGGTGGTAGAGCTCGAGTGATGGAGCTCGCGGGCGTAGACACCACCGCATTACCTTATATACTTGCCGCTAAATGGTAGTGTTCAGTACTATCGTGTTCCGGTCAGGTGGTAATGTACGGCTCTGTAATTACCGGCACAGAGGCATATCACGTTAGGCCTCAGGAGTTGTAACGCATCTGTATTTTGACCTTGGTCTTTGTGTGGGTGTCTATAGGCTGTAGTCATCACTTAACATCAATGTGAACTGCATGCTTGTTTGCCACTTCCATAACATAAAAAAAAAATCTGTATAGTCTAAGATCCGAATGTAGGTCAACCTTCACCTCTCTGGTTACCGAATGAAACAATGTTTAAATTGCATACATAAACAAACACGATATAAACGATTTTTTTTTGTATGCGTTTGGGTGGCGCCCTGAATGGTATGCATTCACAAATCAATCCGGTACCTAATGTAGGTAACGGTGCGTCCGTGCGAAGCCGCGGCGGGCGGCTAGTCTTGTATATAATCTATCGTATATACAACATAGTGTTCTGAGTATTGCGTACAGAGATAAAAGTAAATATTTTATAACAACTCTTAAAAGCTTTTAGGCAGATATCTAGTATTTATCTTCCCGCGCACGACCTACCACAGAGAGGTGATATTTTGTATGGCTGGATTGTAGAAGAATGTTTTATACTTGGGACACAAAAAGAAAATTCTAGATTACTTTCAATATTTCATTGTGTCTTCTTGTTTCTCTAAGTATTTTGATAATTATTATATTTAGATCATAAACATTTTGACGTGACAACGTCTTAAATTAGGTTGCGGCTCGGAGTCACTCATGAAAAAGTGTAACGCCCGGTAACGTAACGGTGAGTCACCGAACGAGAGAGAGGCCTGCCCGACCGGCGAATGCCTTTCTACCGAGAAAAAGACGTTGTCACGTAAAATCTTCACCCGTAAAACCGACTGTACAGGCAACCAGTTTTTTTTTTATATGAATGATATCACATTCAATTCTAGTCTCAGCATGAAGGTGACACACGGATAGTAAATGAATACACTCCGTGTACCTCTGCCTACAGTAAAACAGACGTGAAGTTCTGTTTTGATAAGCTAAACCTACTTGAATAAAATCCAACGTAGCAAAAACAGAACAAAAATTATTGAATGAAAAAAGCAGAAAACATTGCAATAACAAAAGTTTACGAAAAAGAATACAAGCGAAAAGAAAAGTAAAGAAAGAACAACATTCGACGAACAAAACTTTGTAAAAGTATTCAATATCGACGGAAAAGTAGACCCATCACAACTTAAAATACAATAACATAGAGCAACACGGGCCACCGGCCGCGGTTGGACCGGAGGGGAGTAGCCATTTCTTACTGGTGGTAGAGCTCCAGTGACGGAACTCGCGGGCGTAGGCACCACCGCATTACCTTATACACTTGCCGCTAAATGGTAGTGTACAGCGCTATCGTATTCCGGTCAGGTGGTAATGTACGGCCCTGTAATTTCCGGCACAGAGGCATAACACCTTAGGCCTCAGGAGTTGCACCGCATCTGCATTTGGACCTTGGTCTTTGTGTGGGTGTCTATAGGCTGCAGTCATTACTTAACATCAATGTGAACTCATGCTTGTTTGCCACTTTCATTACATAAAAAAAATATATTCAGGCTCTCCCCTTTGTCAAAGTACAGTACACAAGTTTTCTTATGGCTGTCGCCTAGATGTTTAAATGCGTGCGTGAAATTGTTTATGTATTTTCTTAAGGTCAAGGTGTGAGTTTCGTTGTAATAGACCATTTTTGTTGTGTGAGTGTGTGTCACAAAATACTTGTTCTCCCGCAAAAAATAACAGACTGTTTTGAATCGGTAATAAACGCTATGGCTACTCCGCTCCGGTCCGCCGCGGCCTGTGGCCCGTGTTGCTCTATGTACGATAACAGATTGGTACTACTTAGTACCTAGTTGCATTCGCACTCGCAACGTGTGTATGAGAAATCCGGAAAGTCCTTGCTTAAAAAACACAATCAAATATAGTTTCTATTGCAACCACATAAGATTGCATACAAGCGCATGTTCCCTGATAGCTCGTTTGTTAACAGAGGGTATTAAGGACAAAAAACCGCATCGTTTTGCATACAGAAACGTTTTACAGAACGTGACAGTATTTATGTTTTTCGTTAGTCATTTTTGCGGTTAAAATGAATGCTGCAGGCCATTTATTAAATAACAAACGCCTGCTTTTTAGGATAACTAACTAAGTATATCACTTTTATGCTCGTTAGCATCTTTGAGTAATGTAACTTCAGGCCTGTAATCCCTGAAGAGGTTGGCAGAGGTAAATGCATGCACTCAAACATTTTCAACACAACTGCCTCGGTAGCCTAGTGGTAGCAGGCCACTACTACTACGCTGTGGTCCTGGGTTCGATTCCCGGGTAGGGGGTTATCAGAGATAATGGTGAAAAAGCCTTTATCTCTGGTTCTATTGGGATTTTTCCATTTTCTGGAAATTTCCCAGTACCTCAAAGTTTGGTAATGTGCCCGGAGATGTCAACAGGCTCGCCACCTGTTACATGGGCCAAAACGTAACCGGCGAATCGTGGGTGTTTGCATGTATGCTTGAATGCATGCATTTACCTCTGCCTACCCCTTCGGGGATTACAGGCGTGAAGTTACGAGTTACGTCAAACATTTTTTTTTTGGCTTTGTTACACTTTACATTATTATTCGTAGTAGTAGTGACTTGACTACTAGTGTTAAGTCCACCAAGAACACATAAGAAATACAAGTTGGATTTTTCTCGTTGCTAAATGTCTTAAAAACATTTACTAGCAACTACGCAATACCAAAACTGAAGTTATTATTTAACTTAGCATGCATATAATTAAACTTGTGATCGCCTAATGGTCGAAATTCGACCGCAATACATAAAATTTGAATTCTATAACGAACCTCTATGGTGAAACTCTTTTACCCATAGATTGAATAGACTACTTAACCACAACAGGCCCGAACGCAGTTACATGCTTGACGTTTTGACATTATCAATGTGAACGTCTATTTATTGTGTTGTCAAATGGTTCACCAAATTGAGAAATTTGTCGAAAAGTACAAGATGTGCAACAAACGTCTTAATGGAGTGTGTCAAGAATCAAACACAAAGAGATATGATAATACAGAGCTGTAAAATTAATAAGTAGGCTTTTTTCATTGTATGCTAGCTAAACCTACTTCAAAAGAAGCATATAATTAAGTAAATTTAAAGTAATAAGAAATATGTAAATGTTAAAATAATGGTTAAGGTACGATGGAACTGGCGTGAACAACAATGAGCTTGTAACATCATTGGTGAACGATGTGAATAAAAGTTTATTTTCATTAGATACCTAAACATAGATTTAAAAAAATGCATGGTAGTGTGTGTAATGTTCTATTTATTGATCTAATGTACTTTATAAGCATTATTGATGAAAAATATTAGCGTTCTGCACTGCTCCTACACATAAACTACAAGTGTGCCAAATTTCATACTCCTCCATCAGCACAATTTTCGTAAAAAGGGCAAAGTTTTTGCTTCACGTAAGTATTAATATTATGATGATTTCCATCGAGTTATCGGGTGTATCGCAAAGGCGCTCAAAGTTGAACTAATACAGTAAATGAGTAATCATAATCATGAAGTAATCTAGATTACTGAACTAAACAGAAAAGTCAGATGCCTTAGTGTTAATTACGGCCATTGTCATTTAATCTGAACATTATCACGGCAAAAATATTCGTTGAGAAAATAATAAGCACCACTAATCCACACTTACCAATCTTATATTGTTATAATGTAGCAGAGTCTTTTACGCTAGTTTTTCAACAGCCAGGAAAAACGAATCGGAAGTTCTTGAAATGAAACGGAACGCGTTGATTTCAGGAAGCAACAGATTTGTACTGTTACTACTGATAGCTGAACTCTTCAGTTCATAGAGTAAGCCGCGAGGAAAGGACGTGTCGGGCGTTCCCTTAAAGTTCTAGTTGCCCTTTCGCGAACGTGTTACGTTACTCTAACGTGGCTTGAACCTATTTTTGAGGTGTTTTGGATTAGTTAAATTGTGTTTGTGGTTGTGTTTAAATTTTTAGAGTTAGTTTTGGTGAGTTGGATTTTTAATTTTGTTGTTTAAAGTTTTATTTTTTGCTTTTGAGAGGCAAATATGCTGTGACAAAATAAACTAAACACCAATGAAACTGATTCAATTATTTCCATTTGAGATTTCATTAAAATAAATTTATTTTTATTAAAAGTAATTTAAAAAAAGTCTAAGATACACATTTAAAATCCTTGCAAACAATACAGATAGTGAGTAAAAAAAAAATTGATTTGATAATTGATTTGATATTATTTCAAATATTTTTTATTCCAATAAATAAATACTCTATTTAAATCGTTAGAACTTTGATCTCATCAAACTAAATCTACGTGAAAATGTTTAACACTCTTATGAGTATAACATTTAATGATCTTTATTTTTAAGAATTAAATAAAATATTAATTATCAAGTAGGTACCTACTCGTTCTAGCGGCTCGCGCCAAATTCGCACGGGTGCAATATTAAAGAAAATAGAAAAAAATCCAAAATAATTTACGGACTCAACATCAAATTTAATTAAATTCTGTTTAGATTTTCAAAAATAATAATATTAATACGTGAAGCAGAAACTTAAGACTCCTTTTTACGAAAGAACAGTATGTTTGGCACACTTATAGTTTATATCTAAGAGAAGTGCAGAATGCTAATATTTTTCAATAATAATGCTTATAAAGTACATTATGTTAATTAAATAAAACATTACACACATTACCATGCATTTATAAAATTCGTGGTGGTAACAAAAATATATGAGTTTTATCGTAATTTTTCAAAATATTTTTTAAATAATCTTTATCTTATGAACTTTATTATACATACCAAAAATAATTGCTACATTTAATTTAAATTAATTGAAACTCAGTAAAATAACGTTCAATATCTGTTACCGGCTATTTACATTTTTTTTTTCTGTCTGAAGGTTGACAGACAAGCAAAGGGGTCACCGTCGCCGTCGCCTATGAACGTTTGCAACAACAGGGGAGTTGCCAACGCGTTGCCAGCCCTTACGGAGTTTTTATTTATCTTGATCACATTGTTCCGGAAGATGATACTTCCACATTTGCAGTTCTTCCCATATCCATCCCATGTCACAGGCTAATCAAGATCTCCGTGATGTCAGCGAAATGTATCAGCCTTTGTGAGGCTTATGAGGGATCGGCCTTTGAAACATTTTTGCGGCTGCTTTATTGAAATACCGATAAAAAAGTTGCAGTGAAACATGAAATCCGTTTAATTATTAGCCTAACTAGGGTAAGAAATAACAAAGTAAAAGAAAGAAAGAAAGAAAAATATTTAGTTTTTCGGCATACACACAACATCTAAAAAATAACAAAAAATTAAAAACAAGTAAGAGAGTTATAATATCTTTGGTTGTGGGAAGCCGAAAATAACGGCACCTACCTCAGCTGATTGCTGCAACAGTGGCTGCAGCGCTGATATTCTGGTGGGTCCTAGAGGCATTACGAACTACAAGTACCTACCATATATAGCTAACTAGTATAACTAAAGCAACTACCTACCCTTCTGTCGTACATTGTTTAGGATAGCTTTGAAATAACATATTGGGTAAGATTTAACTTTTCCTCCAATTTTAGTGGACTATCCAAAATTAAATGAGTGTTTTAAATAATAATTACATAAATCATCTTTATCTTTTTAATCTATTATATCTACCAAAAAGAATTGACTGACTTATAACAAATTGTAAGCATTAGAAATCCCAGTAAACTAACTTTCAGAATCTGTTAAAGGCTATTTAAATAATTATGAATCTTTTATTAATCTCGATCAAAATATTTCGGAAGATGTAACATGCATCCCATGTCACAGTCCTAATCAAGATTTCCGTGATGTCAGCGAAATGTATCAGCCTTTGTGAGGCTTACGAGGGGTCGGGCTTTGAAACATTTTGCGGCTGCTTTATTGAAATGCCGTTGACGTTGAAAAAAGCTGTACTAAAACTAAGAAACCGAATAATTAACAGTTATAGTTAGGGCATGACATGACATGTTCTGTGTACTTCAGAATTTTTATTTTGATGTTCATGATCATAAATCGGTCGGGTAGTGTGATGGGTGACCGCTAGTGGCAAATTAAATGCGCGTTTCCTTGCTTCGGAGGGCACGTTAAGCCGTCGACCCCGGTTGCTATCGATAGATAGCAGTCGTTAAACATTGTCGGGGACCTTATGGGCGGTTTGAAAACATCCGACATCGGGTTGGCCACTAACCCTCCACCAATCCGCATTGGAGCAGCGTGGTGGAGTACAATGCAGGCCTCCCCCCTAAAAAAAGAGGAGAGACTCGTGCCCAGCAGTGGGACGTATAATGGGTTGCCATCATTATTTATTACTAGCTGTCCACGCGACTTCGTCCGCGTGAGAATTTATGATTGTTCAGTATCTACCCGGACGAAGTCGTGGGCGAAGTTATTACATCAGCTATCTATCTGCCATTGAAAGTCCCGTCAAAATCGGTCCAGCCGTTCCCAAGATTAGCCCCGCCAAACAGACAGACAGACAAAAATTGTAAAACATGTTGTTTTGGTATATGTACCGTGTATACATACATATGCATTTAATAAAAAGCGGTTATTTTAATATTACAAACAAACACTCCAATTTTATTTGTGGCTCTTTTCTATTTATTTTGGATCTCAACATGTGAGTATGAGACGTAATTTCTATATCTCTTCATATTCCTTTTATATTTGTCATAGTTTGCCTGAATGGGTATCTATATGTATTTGCCTACTACTATGTCTTAGCTTTCAGGTTAAAAACACAGTCTATTTGCTGCCAAATGCACCTACCACGTTCCACTTTTATGTTAATATACCGTGGTGTAATTTCTAGCACTGATGCAAATAGCCTAGGCCATAGAATTTGTGAACATTTACATTCCTCATCTCTAGTATTTGCCTTTTTAGAGCGAACTCTAAACAAATACGAAACTAAAAGGCTAAGAGGGCAGGTCACTTCGGTAACCGTTTAATCGGCTAAATCCGTATCGGCGACTTCTATTTGCTTACAAAAGCCATGATCACATTTTGTACGAAAATTTGGTTAAAGATTCTTTCCAACACCAAATTGTACTAACTTGTACCGTTATAAATTATTTATTATGTTGTATGCATCTTCACGAGGTTCAAGTCCCTCACGGGGTAGGCAGAGAGTATAAAGCGCCAGATATGCCGGTCCTGACACACCTCCCGTGCTTCTGCTACATTATTAATGGTAACCCTGGAAGCGTCCCACTGCTGGGCACGAGTCTTCTTGGGAGGAGGCCTTGAGCTTACTCCACCATGCTGCTCCAATGAGGGTTGATGGAGATAAGGGTTAGTGACCAACCCGCTGTCGGATGTTTTCAAACCATAAGGCCCATAAGGCCTCCGACAAGGTTTAACGACTGCTATCTATCGATAGTAACCGGGACCGACGGCTTAACGTGCCCTCCGAAGCACGGAAATGCGCATTTTAATTTGCCACTAGCGGTCACATCACACACCCGACCGCGCCCGTATCGCTTAACCGAGTAGATCGCTTCTAATCTACACCAGCCACGGGGCCATGCTCGCTTCGTCACATTCATCATTCATATAATATATACGTTATTATTGAGATAATAAGGTACCTATCAAGGGAAAACTTAACGTAAAACTTATACTGTTTTTCAAGAATTTACTTCCCTAAATTGCATAACGCCTATCGGATATTATATCTTATGTGTCCCTCCACAATGTCCTCAAGAGGTTCGGATCCGCAGTGATCTCTTCATCAGTTTCGTCAATTTATTTTGGCTGAGAGGTCTTTGCGCTCGCCAATTGCTTGCTGAAGACTAGTGCCGTGTTCAGACGAGCCGCCTACGTAAGTCCATTCAAAAGAACAGAAAAAAAACTACGCAACTTCATGCTGATAACCCCCGAAGGGGTAGACAGAGGCAAATGCATGTATTGAAGCTAACATGCAAATACCCACGATTCGCCGGTTACCTTTTGGCCCATGTAACAAGTGGCGAGTCTGTTGACATCTCCAGGCAAAGAATAGATAAATCTCCGGGCATATTACCAAACTCGGAGGTAGGTACTGGGATATTTAAAAATCCCAATGGAACCAGAGATAAAGCATTTTACTCCGTAATCTCTGATAACCCCCTACCGAATCGAACCCAGGACCCCAGCTTAGTAGTAGTGGCCTGCTACCACTAGGCTATTCAGGCAGGAAAAATACTTCCCTAAATCAATAATGATACCAAAACTATTTCGAAATCTAGAGAAGAATTCTTCTTTTCTCACATTGATGTAGAAAAGTTTAGACACATTTTTGAAGGAACGCTTCATCAAATTTATGTATCACTCATGACATTTAAACTTGTACTTAACCAGTAAGTCAAGTATTAACATAAAACGTTATACATGCTTTTAAAACTATCCGCAGCTGCGCAATAAAAAAAAGGGAGACCCCTTATCTCTGAGTTGGAAAACAGATAATTTACTAGTGCCACGTAAGGGATTACACAAACTGTAAACTACATAAATGGAAAAAGAAGGTTTGGATAACGAAATAACTTTTCTTTGAACGATGTTAAACTTATGACTTTAGGGTATTTGTTTAAGCGCTGGTAGAGATTTAGGCGCAAGATTCAGGATATGCGAAAGTTGAAGACTACTGTTGACTGGTAGGTAGTATTTAGTGTAACCGAGTGCTTGATAATGTACGGACTCATATTTTCTGCTACATAGGTGACATATCCGTACTTATATCTGACTTTTTTATGTAATGGAAGTGGCAAAAAAGCATGCAGTTCACATTGATGTAAAGTGATGACCTAGCCTATAGACACTTACACAAAGGCCAAGGTCAAAATACAGATACGTTACCACTCCTGAGGCCTAAGGTGTTATGCCTCTGTGCCGGATATTACAGGGCCGTACATTACCACCTTATCGGAACTCATTAGTGCTGAACACTACCATTTAGCGGCAAGTATATTAGGTAATGCGGTGGTGCCTACGCCTGCGAGCTCCGTCACTGGAGCTCTACCACCAGTAAAATGAGTGATATGGAAAGGCTTTATCAAATGTTAACCAGCAAGTCCTTTTATTATCATGCAACGTTATTTATGTCCTTACAAATATCCGCAACTTACTAAAAAGAGGGCCCTTTATCTCTGAGTTGTGAACAAATAAATTAACAAGTGTCACGTAAGGGGTAGTCCCTACATAATATGTAAGCTACATAAATGTTTTGGGGTTGGAGAAAAAAAGAGGTTGAGTTAACGAAATAACTCATCTATTAGCAATGCAAAGCTATAAAAAGACCTTTTATTTTACATTTCACACAATCTTCTTAATATAAATAATCTCGTGTCACAATGTTTGTCCTCAATGGACTCCTAAACCACTTAACCGATTATAATAAAATTCGCACACCATGTGTAGTTCGATCCAACTTGAGAGATAGGATAGCTTACATTACGCTATGACTAATAGGAGCAGAGCAGCGCGGGCGAAGCCGGGGCGGGCCGCTAGTATACTATGTGTCCATACACTATTATATCTGTATATGGTCAACACGAGGTACAAAGTGAGATACAGAGTAATAAGGTACAAAGTAAGGTTTAAGGTTAGACTATCAATTATTACGAAAATACAAAACACATGTGTCTGGTAGCTTTTTTAGGCTTTCGTAAATTGTAAGCAAGAACAGTCGCGCATGAATGAATACTTCAACCATAATAGAGTTCGATCACGAAACAAATACGTTATTGGTATTGTTTCTTGAGTTTGATTTACAAACTGCTTTTATTAGTAGTGGAGCTCTAGCGACGGTTTTCGAAGGAATTACAGTATTAGTCTAATCAAACTGCCCCTAAATGATAATATTCAGCGTTCAAGGTATTACAGCATTAGTTCTCAGGAGTGACAATGTCCACACTACATTGAAATCATCGTCATCATCATCATTTCAGCCAAAAGACGTCCACTGCTAAACAAAGGCCTCTCCCAAAGAATGCCACAACGAACGGTCCTGGGCCGCCCTCATCCAGCGATTGCCCGCGACCTTCACCAGGTCGTCGGTCCACTTCGTGGAGGGCTTGCCTACGCTTCGTCTTCCGGTGCGCGGTCGCCACTCCAGAACTCTTCTGCCCCAACGGCTGTCAGTTCTGCGAGCTATGTGCCCCATTGAAATACCTAGCGATAAATAGATGTTTACAGTTGATTACCACTATTGTATGTAATATTGTACATTCATTCAAATATTGTATTGCAATGTGAAACTAGGAAGGATGTACTTACGATATGCTTCTATAAAGGACATTAGGCCAATACTCAACATTCGTGATCAGATGTCTCCAAACGGCAATTGAGGTGCCTAATAAATATGTATGAGATACGACTACTGGTTCAGTGAACAGCGTAATATTGTAGTGCCAATCTATTGGATTTTGACTGAACTACATAGTTGGTTAGTCGGGTCTAAGTGTGTAACCGATTTATATGAAATTCCGAAGAAGGTGAATATAGTGGACCTATTTCACTTTTTCACTATCAGATTTCAAATGTTCTAGACCAAAATTAACTTTGATGTTATTAAAACTAAGATAAAGCTAAGCTACCGTAATTTCTGCTTAAAAAGACTATTACACGACACGGTATTCAGGGTCCGGCAGAAAGGGTGGGCGTGGCCTCGTTTATATTTATATAAATGTTTCTGTTTCTGTTTCTGATCAACTGATCACTCATAATTAGCAATGAGATGTTTCCAAATGGCAACTGAGGTGCCTAGTAAATATGTATGAGGTGCTGGATCAGTGAACAGTGTAATATCTAGTGCCAATCTATTGGATTTCGACAGAACTAGTTGGTCAGTCGAGTCTAGTGGCTAACCGAATTATGTGGAACGAGAGGTAGGCGAATGTAATTGGCCTCTTTGACTTTTAAGGGTTTCGTACCACAAAAGGAAAACCGGAAACTTCATAATGTTACTATAGTTTATTGTTTCAATTGATACATTTTGTTTATAAAAAAAATTGTAATAACTGACCTAAGATTTGCATGCCAATAATGTGGTGAAATATATCACAGGGCTGGCGGCTTCCTCTCTCAGAGAATTAGTCTTGCCATACAGAGGGGAAACGTTGCTAGCATGCTGGGAATAATGAGTGGAGGCCCCGGCCTTGACTTAACATGGTTAATTTTTAGTTTTGTGACTTTTTAAACGTATTTTAATTTAAGGATAAAATTGCACACTTTTAAACTAATTGAAAATAGTAGTACAAAAAAAATATATATTCTTAATATGCTTTTATATTTTGTTTCAGGTCCATAATATCAACGAATGATTAAGATTATCCATTCTCACCATTCTGTCACTACCTGGCAGTGTTGTATGTGTACACTATAGGAGACAAAACAGTGTAACGAATTTTTTATCTCAGTGTTATTATTGTAGGTAAATATTACAAAAATGAAACTTTAATGCTAAAATAAACTGGACTTCAGTGCAATGAAAACAATGGTGTGGAAATCGATGTGTATCCGATACTCTATTCGATTAATGATTCGTGATCAATTAACTTAGAGTGTGATGACTTTCACTGTGAAATGGATGTTGCGTACAATATAAGTTTAGAACGAGAGAGATTTTACGCGACGCACGACTTTAAAAGTCCGCCCAAGATGGATGTTGAGGTAAGTTTTATTGTTTTACAGGTTATGTCTCATGAATCATATGCGATTATTTGCACTATTTTATTTTTAAAGAAAAATGGAAAGAAAAATTTGACTTCAGGCGAGACTCGAACTCGCGACCTACTGGGAATCTAGTCCAGCCGCTCTTCTATACTAGACTAGATTCCCAGTAGGTCGCGAGTTCGAGTCTCGCCTGAAGTCAAATTTTTCTTTCCATTTTTCTTTAAAAATAAAATATATTTCACAAGCATGTGTTAATGCGAAATAATATAAAAACAATGATTATTTGCACTTTTTTCTGCTGTTGGTAGAGCTCCAGTGACGGAGCTCGCGGGTGTCTTCACCACCGCATTACCTAATACACTTGCCGCTAAATGGTAGTGTTCAGCACTATCGTGTTTCGGTCTAGTGGTAATGTACGACCCTGTAACAGGGAAAGGGTTAAAGTTTACGGTGCAACAAATACATCGGCGATGAAGTGAGATATTCTTTAACATCACGTGAATTTCTGATCTGTGAATGATTTTAGTTCGTTCTCGGTCCGATATTTTTTTAAAATTTGTTTTGGCATCGCTGTTACGCATATTGCCAGTGTAAAGTAAAACGATATTTCGTATTCGTATTGTAGCGTAAAAGTTAGTATTACAGTCAGTCAGTCAATTATTTATTATGTCAGTTAAGTTAATTACAGTCAGTAATTCGAGTAAAGCGATGGCTACTTTACCAGAATATTTACAATAAAGTTTTGGAGGCATCCTGAACGGCCGTGTTTTCGCACTATAATAAATCTATATCAAACAAAATGCCACCAACTTTATTAAATACTATCTGTGCCCGCGACTTCGTCCACGTGAGATAATGATTGTTCAGTATCTACCCGGACGAAGTCGTGGACGCAGCTAGTATAAAAGTAGCATACATAAGTTACTTCTTATTACATCAGCTAGCCAGTGAAAGTCCCGCCCGTCAACATCGGAGACACTCAAATTCTATTTATTTATATGTAGGTATATATGTATGTGTGGAGATAAAAGTAGCCTAAGTTACTCCTTATTACATCAGCTACCTACCCGTGGAAGTCCCGTCAAAGTCGGATACACTCCAATTCTACTTATTTGTATGTAGGTATGTATGTATGTATGGATGTATGGAGATAAAAGTAGCCTAAGTTACTCCTTATTACATCAGCTATCTACCCGTGGAAGTCCCGTCAAAATCGGTCTAGCCGTTCCCAAGATTAGCCCCGCCAAACAGACAGACAGACAAACAGACAGACACAAAAATTGTTAAAAATGTTGTTTTGGTATATGTACCGTGTATAGGTACATACATATGCAATTAGTAAAAAGCGGTTATTTTAATATTACAAATAAACACACCAAACTTATTTAATGGTATAGATGTGTAGATATAGATTTATCATGGAGGGTAATGTACAACATAAGACCTAAGAATTCTGTGAAAATTTTAAGCGTCTACTTGCTGCCGTTATTATCGAGCAAAAAATATACAAAAAAAAAAAACACCTTTATTGTATGCCCCCTTGGACCCCTTAACATTTTCATTTTCTTATTTTTAGTAATTAATTTTGTCTTTATAGCGGTAACAGAAATACATAATTTGTGAAAATGTTAGCTTTCTAGCTATCACTATTTATGAGATACAGCCTGGTGACAGACAGACGGACGGACAGACAGGCAGACAGCGGCGGATTAGTAATCTGTAGGGTCCGTTTTTACTTTTTAGGTACGAAACTCCCTAAAAGATAGAACTAAGATTAAAAATATTCGATACGATTCTTTAAATTGACATAACTTTTTTTATTTCTGAACCGATTCAAATGAAACAAACACTAAATATTAAGTGAAACTTACCACAATATATTAGTGAAAACCGCAGATCAAATAAGCCGTTTCTGAAATTAGTTCGCACAAACACACAGACAAGCAGACACTTTTCGGGGATAAAAAGTACCCAGTGTTGTGCGCCAAAGGTTAAAGTATAATCATACCAAAATTCATTGTAATCGGACCGGTAGTTTTTATGTGATGCTTAAACAAACAGACAGACAGACAGACAAAAAAATTTCTAATCACATATTAGTGTTCGGTCTAGTAACATCCCCTGGTATTTATTTTTTTAATTTTTTTAATGTACAGAATTTACACTTCTACAGTTTTATTTATAGTATAGACTAGCTGACCCGGCAAACTTCGTATTGCCTGAGAATGAAATAATGTGTCAAAGGTTTAATAGATACGGACTATTTGTATGGGAAAATAAAATGGTAGTTTTCCCTTCAATTTCTTCATATTTTCTTACCTTTTAAACCTTCCCTAGACTGCCAAAAATAAATCAAAACCAAAATTGGCCAAACCAGTCCAACCGTTCTCGAGTTTTAGTGAGACTAACGATCAGCAATATATTTATATATATATAGATAACTCAAAAATACACCAAGAAAATGAAATAAAATAAGAGCACCATACGCCTCCTTCTAGGTTCCCGCCAAAAACCCGCGGTCCGATCTTGATCAGGTAAAATTGAAGTCATTGCTGAAGTATAGTTTAGTCACATCTGTATTGTTATGGATCTAAATATACTCATTGTTTCTTGTTTAACAATATTACCGAGATTAGACCGAGAACGAAATGAGACCAACCCTGTAACGTGGATTGGGCCTTATCATTTTTATTTATATTATTAACTACGTGGTTATATTAATTTACTGCAGTATCTGAAGAAGAAGGTCTTTGACCAGTGTGTGTTGCCAGTGATGACACACGGAACCGAAACGTGGTCGCTCACTCTGGGGTTACTCAGAGAGCAATGGAGCGAGCTATGCTCGGAGTTTCTCTGCGAGATCGAATCAGAAATGAGGAGATTCGCATGAGAACCAAAGTAACCGACGTAGCCCTAATAGCGAAACTAAAGTGGCAGTGGGCAGGGCACATAACTCGCAGAACTGACGGGGCAGAACAGTAGGTGGACCGACGACCTGGTGAAGGTCGCCGGCAATCGCTGGGTGAGGGCGGCCCGGGACCGTTCGTTATGGCACTCTTTGGGAAGGCCTTTGTTCAGCAATGGACGTCTATTGGCTGAAATGCTGGTGATGATGAACTACGTGATGGAGATGAATCCTAAACAACATTTATGTCTTAGGTCTTGAGAAAAACTTTTTATTTTCATTGATTTTCACTGAAAAAAAAATTATTTGTAAATGAAACCGATGTGTAAATCTATATGTGTATACTACTCTCTGTAACTGACACTTGTCGATTGAGTAAAGAGCACTCGTTCGACTTATCCAAACACTTCTAGAGTGTGTGGTGTGTGAAAGAATTCCAGTTGTTGTTGCTCTTATGTGTCGAAGAAAACGATTTTACTTTTGTGTTAAAATATAAAGAAATAACATTATTTCTAGATATACGATTATTTGTCTAAACTCACCTTAAGGTATAGACAGAGACACGTAATTTCTTTCACGTTTAAATCGATTTCAAAATTGGAGGATTTTCGGTTTTGGGTGCATAGTATATGTACTTAAATGTAAATTGATTTTAAATAATTGCCAACAAACTGTTGAACAGTTTGGCGATGATAGAAATCAAGAAACAAATATGTAACTACTATTGAAAGATTACATAAATAAATAAAAACTGGTCAGGTGCGTGTCGGGCCACGCGCAGTGTAGGGTTCCGTAGTAATGTAATAAAATAAATAGTCACTAAATCGAAAAATGATATTAGCACATCCCTAAAATTATTGGAAGACCTATCCAACGATATCCCACACTGTATGTATAGAAAACGAAAAATCAAAAAGTCTCTCGTAGCAATAGTTTTTGCGATAAACCGCGGACGGACAGACAGACTGATAGACAGACGGACATGGCGAAACTATAAGGGTTACTTATAGTTTCGCCAAATTTCTAAATAAATAAAAAATAATAAAATAATAAAAAACTTTATTGACTTAAAATACATATTGTCTCAGTATATAATGAAATCCTGAACTTCGAATTAAGTATAAACTTGAGTTTCGAAGTTCAGTGTTTTCTCCCAAATACCAAAGTCGCATTATATAAAACAAATAAATCATTGATAAGATAGTAAAAAATCAATAGATTATTTTTTACCGTTACCGTAATTCCCTACTGAATAAGATTTGTAAGAGAAACAGTTTGTAATGTGAAGGTTCGATAAGGATTGGGCAACATGTTCCAAAGAGATTTACATTACTTCTTGAAGTTTTTCATATAAAATATATAGACAACTAGCTGTTGCCCACGGCTTCGCCTGCGTGGTTTCGTTTAAAAAGTAGCCTTTGTTCTTTCTCAAAGTCAACTCTATCTCTGTACCAAATTTCTTTAAAATCGGTTCAGTCGTTTGGACGGGAAAAGGTAACAGAGGGACAGACAGGCAGACAGAGTTACTTTCGCATTTATAATATTAATAGTAGGGATGGCACAAGAATATAACATAGGTAGGTACTCCTATAAAAATATAATTTAATGATGGTGACTTAGTATCCTACGGAGCCGTTATGAAAAGACATTTGCACTTATATCTCTATTTTTTAACAAGATGTCTATAATATTATTGGAAATTTTCACACCTACATTATAGTGAATTGTATGCCACTTTCACTTGATATAAAAAGTATACCTAATATTTTAACAAAAAGGTTCTCGCAGTCAGGTGCCAATAATCACTTAGCTATCAATTTGATAGAATTTGGTTTTACAACTTAACTTGAACTAGTAATATTCCAAAGTTTGTCTTGAGATCCTTTTAGTCTTGAAAATGGACCAAATGGTCCCCAGACAGAACCTTAATTGAGTGAAGAAATACGTTTAAGTAAATTAAATTAACGGCCGGATTTCTGCTAATACTCGTAAATTGAGATTAAACGCTCCCTGCGTTGGAAAGATAGGTCTTGCAGTGGTATAATGTGTGCTCCTCTAACTTTTTTATATATGAGAATGAAAAGTGTAAAAAAATATTAAGTGTTGTAGTTTTTAATGAAAATTTTCAACTAAATTTAATTCTAAGCAGATTTTTGAAGTCACATTTTATCAAAACACTGCCTATGAAATTCTCGATTAATATGACTCACTATTACGAAACACATAAATGCGAGATACCAAACACTACACACAAGTTCGTCTTAAAGATTGATGTCCTTCGTCGTCGAAAGCCCTCACCTTACTCAGATGTGTACCTACGTGAATTCGGAAATTCAATGGGTTCATATAACTATAACAATTAGTTACCCTTACCCAAATCTTATCGTCTGGAAACGTGGTCGCTCACTATGGGCCTCGTAAGAAGGCTCAAGGTAACTCAGAGAGCAATGGAGAGAGCTATGCTTGGAGTTTCTCTGCGAGATCGAATCAGAAATGAGGAGATCCGCATGAGAACCAAAGTTACCGACATAGCTCACCGAATAGCGAGACTCAAGTGGCAGTGGGCAGGGCACATAGCTCGACGAACTGACGGCCGTTGGGGCAGAGCAGTTCTCGAGTGGCGACCGCGTACCGGAAAGCGAAGTGTAGGCAGGCCTCCCACAAGATGGACCGACGACCTGGTGAAGGTCGCGGGCAACCGCTGGATGAGGGCGGCCCAGGACCGTTCGTTGTGGCAATCTTTGGGGGAGGCCTTTGTTTAGCAGTGGACGTCTTTTGGCTGAAATGATGATGATGATGACCCAAATCTTGCAGGTACCACAATACCTTAATCTTTGAAGGTTAACTGTAAAGTATGGTGACGTGGTGGGACGGAAAGCCGGCTGTCTTACCAGACTTTAATTTGATTAAAGTAAAATATACCAGCAAACTCGTTAGTATGTTTTAGTCGAAATTATTGGGATATTATGAAAGACTCGTCCCACCTGTGTGCCCCTCTGTGTAACATCTTCCATAATATTTACTACAACTCAACATCACGCGTAGTCGTCCCATCGAACGTAAACCTATTTCATTTAATAGACCTCGACCATTTGTAAGCGGTACGCGGTGGAATAGCTAAGGCGGATAAAAGAATAGGCCCGAAAAAAAAAAATAAAAAAGGAAAAAAAAATACAAAATGTTCTAAATGGGCTAAAACTCTACCATTAAAAAATGTGTGTATAGGTATGACCTCCCTCATCGAGTTTCCCTGCGTTCCACTATCCCCATTTAGGATCACGTCCCCGCCGCTTCGGGGGCAGATAGGCCTGGGGTATGAGGTTTCGCCGCAATCCCCAAACCACCCTCTGTTTTTTTTGTGGATACTTATACCTCTAACGTAATTAGAGACTTTGTTTATCTGTTTACTTCTTTTACAAAACTTAAGTACCTTACAATTCATGAGAGAAATTCTATATTAGGCTTACATGTCTATTATATTCTTATTCTAATTTAACAAATCCCTTAACAAAATCTTACTTATTTTTACAATTACCTTCTTTCTCTCTATTTATGCTTTTTTATGCTAATGTCCACCCTCTGTTGCGCTTCACGCGGAGGGAGGGATGATGAAGATTAGTATTAGTCGTCCCATCCCGCCACGCCACGTTGACTGTCTGACCTGGCCTTAAATCGATTTAAGTTAATATCAGCAAACTTCGACGTTGGTATATTATAGACAAACTGTTTGGGATCTGTAAAATCACAGATTAAAAAAAGATCCGGACGATTTGTAACCTCCTCCTTTTTTAGAAGTCGGTTAAAAAGCGTCGAAAACATAATTAATTAGTCGATTGCTTTAGGAGTCTATTGTGGGGAGCAGGCCACTACTGCTATGCTGAGGTCTATGAGGAGGTTGATCTACAGGCAGATAAGTGTATGAATGATTAGAAATTTAATTTCCTGATCACGTCATTTTGTGTCAAAAACGAAGAACACGGGAAGGTAAAACCAGGCGCCTAAGTGTATGGCTATGACTTTAGTTTTTACATATGTATACCGGCGGAATTTGTCCTGAATATATTCCCGGACATTCGGAGCCGGCAACCCGGCGACTGCACTAATGCTTTCGATTATGACGTTAGCTCGTCAGTTTCATACCGCCTATTAAAACATTTTTCTCTTAGGTAAGTATATACGAAGGAAGGCTGATTGGTCTGTGGTATATACCTACGGACGAATACACTTTCGCAAAAAGTTAGGCGGTATAAAACTGACAAAGATGATGTCATAATCGAAAGCTAAATGAAAACATTGAAGTTAGGCGGTCGGCCCCCAGGTCCTTACAGGGTAGGTAGAGAGCGTGGCCCATTCGTACACATAACTGATTTTAAGATAAATGAAAATAAAATTGACATTAAATTGTTCGACGTGTGAATATCCTGGACCACCGCCACTTCATCAACTAAGCTGCCGAGATCGACTCGCTGATTTAATTTTATCCTATTAAAGTTTTATGACTTTAGTTTATAGACAAACATTAAGTTAACGCTGTAGAAAATAACTGAAGTTAAATCTGTTGACGTCTTCATTATCGAAAGGCCGTTTTATTATCTGGGGACAGTAAATAAAATTAAGTTTATATTTTTATAAGATGTAGCAGTCTGATAAACAAAGTGAATAATTGTTAATCTAAATGACATATTATTTTTTTCGCATATGACAGACAGACAGACGGACAGACAGACAGACGGACAGACGGACTGACGGACAGACGGATATACGGACGTACGGACGGACAGGCAGACACGTGACAAATTTGGGTACGGAACCTTAAAATCGGTTTTGAATCTTCAAGGTCATTTTACTTTGATGAAAAACATCCAGTCTAAGTATAAAGATATTTTCATTTTTATAATTGGAATCATAAAGCGGTTCACAGTATTCTGTTCATCCACCTACCGAGTTTCAAGTAGGTAATCATAATAATTTTAGAATAAGTGGCTGTAACATACTGACGGATGGACAATCACGTTTTTTTCCATTTAGCTACGGAACCTCAAGAAATAAAGGGCGGTCGCAAAAGAAGAATAATATCAGTAGACTAAAAAACTCGGAGTCATACGGGGTTCGGAAACTTTATTGCTTTTTTGTTAGTTAAAATTTATCTTCGGTGATTTATCTCCCAGTTATCCTGGTTTCCCGTTTTACGCCCTTATTTGTTATACTTCCTCCCTTATCGTACTAAGTTATTGTTATACATTATTATTTTATCTCAGAAAACATTTCCTTGGGCCTTTTAACGAATATTTTCATGGTAAAGTTGAGGCACGTTCCATCCAAATTTAAGATATTACAATTTACATAATGTAGTCAATTTCTTATAAATGTTCTGGTAAAACAATATTTCTTTTTATTTCCATTACGAATCTCAAATTATTTTATAAAAATACTCAGATTAAGGATGCGTTTCCATTGAAGCGGAGTTGCGCGGAATTCAGTGGTGAAGAGCTAATCTGTGTAGCTGGTTGAAGATGAGCTGAGCGGGACTGAGCTGAGCTGTATAGCTAGCTCAAGTTAAGTTAAGCCAGAGAATATGACATGTAATAATACTACGTCCTCGCTAAGCCCCGCTTCACCCAGCACAGCTCAGCATGACGAAGCTCCGCTTTGCACAGCACGCTATACATTTCAATAAAATTCTTCTCAGCTCAGCTAATACTATTTCTACTGAAGCGGGGCGAAGATGAGATGTGCGATGTGAGCAATATTAATAGTAAATTTTTTAAGTCTCAGCTAAACTCCGCGCAGCTCCGCTTCAATAGAAACGCACCCTAATCTATTGGGATATAAAAATGTCGTAGGTTTGGAAAATCGTTTTTCGATTGAGATCTGTTTATGAAATAATAAGCTTTGAAGTGGCTTTTTTGTTAGAGTCAAGTATCGCCTTCTCTGCCAGGCTCTAATTGGAGACGCGAAAAATATCGGTAGTATTAGCTGTTTAATCACTCTCCGATTAGGTTGTCTGGTAGTGGTCGCTTTGAGCGATAAGACCGCCAACATACATTTTTTTATTGCTTTTGTAGTTGTATAATTTTATGTGTACAATAAAGAGTATATACTTCTTTCTATCACTTCGAGGAATGAATATGTTTTTATGTGTTGAACATATTTCTAAACAGTACGCATTCAATACAAAAAGAAAGTCAAGTCATAATTCAAAGCAAATTCGTATGACAATTTGCTAAACACTTGCCAAGGCATAGTGATAAAAGATAATTTTACAACTTAGCGGGGATGACAATCGTAAAAGAAGTTATGCAGACCATAAAGCACAAGGCAAGTGGGTCATAACCCATGTTTCTTCAAAGCCTTTATACTATGAGTCGGTCATTTAGGAAATCTGGCTCTAAATTATGGACCCATTACAGACTAATTGAAGAACCAATTACCCGAAACGCAAAGCGCTTCCACAAAACTCTACTCTCGGATACGAAGATGTAAAAAGTCGAGTATTCCTCAAAGGTTAAATTCAATAACGTAGTCCCGAAATAGATTTTTTTTTTTACTTTGTGTGCTTGTTAAATTTGTAGAAGAGCAATTTATTGAAAATCAAAATTTTACATCTATCGTGTACTTAAGGACAGGTGCGTAAATGGCAAGAGGTATTGAAATTTCATATTGCCTTGTTGTTTTAGGTATTACTTACATTATTCCGAAATTTAAAACAGCAGTTGAAATAGGTAGTGCTAGGTATATTTTTTTAATAATAGAAGACTTTCAGCCTACTTAATCTAATCTGTGTATCTCTATAGAAAAAACATTAGAGTTGGTAATTAGTTGGTAATTTTTAACACAACCAGAATTTTATAAGAGGATGCGTTGATGTAAATAAAGAATTTCTAAAGAATAGGATTGTTTGCTCATTTCATATTTTATGGGGGGTGAAATTTTCTTTGCAATCAAGTTATTTTTTTAAGCTTGAGCGCTGAATAATTCTTGGTCTATTGATTTAAAGTAAAAATATGCTAGAATATTGTATGAAATATGTCTCAGTTTTTGCGCAAGTTGATTTAAATAGGGAAAAACTTGTTTTGAATGGTTAAAATTTGGCGAAAAGATTGGCTTTTTCAGAACAGAAATATTTTTGAATAACAGGAAATTCAGAAGGTGCATATACTTTAACTGAAATGACCTAATCTAAAAACTTCAGCCGAAAACTCAGTGCCTACATTTTTTCTTTTTCTTCTTGTAGTGCCTCTCCAACTAGTGAAGGTTGGCCGTCAGCAGAGAATATGTAATATGTCGTCAGTTCGGAAAAATTGTGTCTGTCTTTTCCGAGACGAAATAGTTCAGCGGCGCTGTTGATGCCACTCGCGAATATTGCGCAGCCACGACTTTTTTCTTCGGCCAACTGATCTTTTTCCAGCCACTTTGCCCATCATAATAATTTGCAGCAGTTGGTATCTGTCATGTCGCATAATATGACCTAAATAACCAACTTTTCTCTGTTTGACGGTTTGCATGATTTGGCGCTTCTGACCAGCTCGACGGATTACACTACATTCTTTAAACAATATAAAGTCATTTAAAGTCAATCTACTACCTACAAAATAAGCCATGGTAGTCAGCTTTGTAAAGCAATGCTTTTAGACCTTTATTTATGGCTTACACGCTACGTGACCGATCAAATACTTGAAAAGGATCAATTGAGTTCAGAGAATAGGACGAAAATAATCCAAGGATGTTTGCAGATCAAGCGAATTGGGTTCACGATTAGAGTGTGACAAAACGTTTTTTTTTTTTTAAGATAATTCAAGTATTTAATGTACTAACAGTGTAAAGCAGATATAGATCTATCCACGCATTTCCCCTGCAGAAATGCGTGAATAACTATAACTGAACAGTTGGTTAAGCGGATTTTGATGAAGTTAGACTGTTTCCTGAGTTGGGATATACCTAATTCTAATAAAAAAATCATCTCAATATGACTTACAGTTTCCGAGTAATTGGCGAACAAACATACAGACACTTCCGAAATTATCACACGTGGTTGGAAGCCTAAAAAGATCATCATACTCAAATATTGGCCATCTCCAATTTTATCACATACCTACATAATATATGAAACGGATACCCTTTTTTTTGAAGTAAATGTCGAACTGAACACTATCTTTTTCGAATTTCGAAAAGAAACAGATATAAGGTACATTATAACCGATTTGTGTGTGTAAACACTATTCCTGATCGCTGTTTGGGTACGGAAGTAAAGAGCGTATTTCAACTGAAAAGCCAAACTAATCAAGAATCGACAGTTGAAAAGTTTCACTCTGGCATTGACGATAGAAGTTCGTCGATGCGCTCTGGTAATGCTCGGTTACATTTACTAGCTAATGTTTCAAGGGTATCAGAATTCTGCAAGCCAAAAATCCACCGCGAAACGATACGACAGGGTCGGGTTCAATTTGCTTGGTGACAAAATGTTAAATAAGAGACCCAGGAAGACCAATACAGACCTACTATGACCAAATAGGTCGAGTTCTGTCTGATGGTGGGGTCAAAAGTCTTAGGAATCGGCGTGCATGTATGAAGAGAATGATGAAGGTAGACGGGGCACGAGAGGTTTATCAGGACCGAGATATCTGGCGCTCTACACTCTCTGCCTACCCCGTTAGGGACCTGGCGTGAAGATACATATACAATAACATTTTGATGATTCCCATGATTTTTTTTATGTTATGGAAGTAGCAACAAGTTCTTCACACATGCAGTTGACATTGATGTTAAGTGATGACTGCAGCCTATAGACACCCACACAAAGACCAAGGTCAAAAAGCACATGGACTATAAGTTACAAGAAAAAGTGTTCTGTAAGTCCAGGGTTTCTCAAAGTTTCGGCTCTACGTAACCCCGTTGAAAAGTATCCAGGTGACAGGGAACCCCTCAACTAATTAACCGAATTATTTAAGAAAATAATAAAATTGACTGTTGAAAATAGTGTTTTTATTTTAATAAAAGGTAACAAATAAAGTGCGAAAGGAAATGTATTATTACTACTATTATTGTGATGGGTGTGCTTGTTTCTTGTCACAAATGGAGTCAATTTTAGGAGTAATATTGGACAATTTTAATTTATAAACTGAAAGCCATATATAATCCTAATCTGGTTGGTTATTCTTGGGCGATTCACTAATAAATAATATATGCTATCATGTAGGGGAATATTCACATTGAGATTGTAAAAATTATTTCTTTAGTGCAATATTCCAAAGGAGATATTGTGAGTTCGGCTCTGGTTCGTACACTACCTCAAGAAATGAGTAAATTAAAGAAAAATCCGAAATAAATATACATTATTTATTCAAGATTATATTTTAAAGTTACAACCACATTTAATTCAAAAGATTTTATAATTTTCAACATGGCGGCGATACAGCCTACGATTTGGGATAGTACCTATGTAGATAAAACAAAACGAATGCTATCTGTATCTTACTGTATCACATATTAATAAACAAAAAACGATGTATCCAATCGATCAATTTAAAGAAGTTCCGATAAATTTCTTTAAATTGGAAATCGATTAGTATTGATTATTACTTGAATTTGTCAAAATGACATCGCCCGCCATATACGCCATGTTGGTTTTGAGTTGCAATTCTTACTGCAATTTTTGCATGTTTTGTAACTGCAAACAAAGCCAAATAAGTGAAAATATGCAGTAAAAAACGTTTTTATATTGATTTTGCCTGTTAATGATTGTGTACAATACATGGCCAGAAGTCCATACATTTTTGCAACATCTCCTTTATACAATGGATCTTATGCACCGTCCTGCATAAAATCATTAATCAATCTGAAGATGTAAGAAAAATGTTAAATTTCGATGAGCGAAAACTTCAGTCCAAAAACCAAACTAATCAAGCAACCACAATCGGTGTTCGGTTCAATTCGCCAGCAAATTTTTCAAGGGTAACAAAATTCCCTAGTGACATACATAGATCCACCGCGAATCGCAATGACACGCTCGAGTACAATTTGCTCGGTAGCAAAAATGTTTTATCACGAGCCTTTCGAACAGCCCTGGAACTACGTTGTGGTTTTATTTTCGGTGTCACATTCACTTTATTTTATGGTAGAGATAGATAGTAAAAGGTTTTTTTTATGTAATGATAGTGGAAAACAAGCATGCAGCTCACATTGATGTTAAGTGATGACTGCAGCCTATAGACACCCACACAAAGACCAGGAGTCAAAATGCAGATGCGTTACCACTTCTGAGGCCTAAGGTGTTATGCCTCTGTGCCATAAATTACAGGGCTATACATTACCACCTGACCGGAACACGATAGTGCTGAACACTATAATTTAGCGGCAAGTATATAAGGTAATGCGGTGGTGCCTACGCCCGCGAGCTCCGTCCTGGATTATTTTAGTAGTTGAGTATTGATGTACCAACACATGCTGGGATAGGACCAATGTCCCAGCTCCCCATTATTAAATCAGCACATTGGCTCGTTTCAATTTAATAATCGCACCTATAGAATTAAAGTGGCACATCTCAAAAATCAAGAAAATGACCCTCATACATCAAACGACTCAAAAATATGTAATCTATCAAATTATTAATAATTAATAGTAGTTAATAATAGTTTAACATGTAATCTATCAAATAATTCATAAATTATTCCGTAATTTAAATAGGTTACATGTTTCTAAGTCGTTCGATGTACAAAAGTCACTTCCCCAATTTCCCCCGAGACATGCCACTTCAATTCAAAAAGGTGCGTAATGTTTGGCTGGAGCACTGGTGCAGAGAGTGGGTTTGGGTGAGTTTTAATACGGTCTCTCTACTTTGATGAGTAGCGTTTTGCTTTGGATATGAATTTACTTTACTAACATTCTACTATTTGACACCTTCCAAAAGAGACTCAAGCGCGCATGGACCAGCGGCTGGTGTAGATCGTAAGCGATCTACTTGGTTAAGCACTACGGGCGCGGTCGGGTAGTGTGATGGGTGACCGCTAGTGGCTAATTAAATGCGCGTTTACGTGCTTCGGAGGGCACGTTAAGCCGTCGGTCCGGTTGCTATCGATGGATAAGCAGTCGTTAAACCTTGTCGGAGGCCTTATGGGGCTGTTTGAAAACATCCGACAGCAGGTTCGCCACTAACCCACCCACCTCCACCAATCCGCATTGGAGCAGCGTGGTGGAGTAAGCTCCAGGCCTCCCCCCAAAAAAGGGGAAAGACTCGTGCCCAGCAGTGGGACGTATAATGGGTTACCATTATTATAAAGAGACACTATAAAGAGACAGATTATAAAGAGACTCCACTCATGGAATGAAATAATATAGCTTGTATTTCAAGTTGCACGACACCTTTAAGAAACAAAATGTTTCATACAAAATTGTTAAAGAAAGTTAATTTCAGCGTCAAGCAACGAACTAATTAAAAACAACTTTCTTATAGTCACTCACTACAATGTGCTAGTAAAGTATAAGTTTTACATCACGTTGAAAGTTTAAAGAGTTAATAGGTATTTTGCCCTGTCTTAAAGTGATGTCAAATAATTATGTTTTTGGCTTTCTTTGAGTTTTATACTTAACTCGACAAAACTTAAATAGCCCGGCGATTTGAGTAACTATCTATCTAATAGAATTTGTATCATTGAGTACGGTTATTTAACTGTGTAATATATTTTTATTTACTATCATTACAACATCCTTAATAACTACACAGTCGAACATTTATGATCATCAGAAAATTATCAATGACTAGCTGACCCGGCAAACTTCGTATTACCTCAGAATGAAATAATGTGTCACGGTTTAATAGATACGGGTTATTTGTATGGGAAAATTAAATTGTGTTTTTTACTATTTCCCTTCAATTTCTTCATATTTTTTTACCTTTTAAACCGTCTCTGGACTTTCAAAAATCATTCAAAACCAAAATTAGCCAAATCGGTCCAGTCGTTCTCGAGTTTTAGCGAGACTAACGAACAGCAATTGATTTTGTATACATAGATTATTAAACTAACTCATCCAGTAGATAGAATCGTAGGGCGATCTTATGTTTAAGTCATAAATAGTTTACCCTGTCAGCTTACTCTGAAAGCGGCAAACAAAAGAATATCAAAGACAGACGTTTAATGTTCTAGGTTAGGTTTATAACAATAATGAGGTTACAATAATAAGGTTAATAGAAACTTTTATTTATTAATAGAAAGGCTGAGTCTATTCTGCCAGTAACCGGATTAATTAAATATTTTAATTTATTCCAGTAATATTTTTTTTATGACAAAAAATGTATAGTGGAAAAAAATAGTTCTAGCTAGTATTTATTAAACAAAAGTTCGGCTCTGGCGCTTCGCCGGCCGCTGCCGCGGCACGCTCGCTTCGCTAGCTCGGATCGAGCGCTGTTTTTACATACAATTTAACCTAACCAATTTTTCTGTAGGAGACGCTATGGTAGTCACAGTCACTCGTAAATCTTTTGTTAGTACACGTAGTGTACTTAAGTAGTACGAGAAAACGATCTGAGGTGACACCTGGCAGTTGAAATCGTTTTCACTTACTAATAAAAGATTTTAGCTGGACAAATAATTATATATTATTATTATTTATCCGGTCTCTGGCAGATAGTCACTTCCTTGATTAGAATAATACAGAAAATAGACACTCCAATTTTATTTATTTTGTATCTATAGAGTATAGATGTAAATATAATTTGCAGAACCCCAAACAAGCCTGAATTTGAGCAGATCTGAGTTTCTGACAGCTTCGATAAGTTGTCTTGACAGAATGGATCTATTTCTGGTTTCATTGTATAATAAACATTTGAAATGCAAAATGGATAATAGATTTCGGGCGTAGGCGGCTGTTTATTAATGGCATCAAACTCTTCCGTAATATTTTCTTAAGCCTACGCATTAAGTGTCTTCTTAATGAGAATGGCTGGGCTGTAAGTGACTGATGAAATGAAATATAAATGGAAAGGCTGCATCTCTTGGTAGAGTTCCAGTGTAAGAGCTCGTGGGCGAAGGCACCACCGCATTACCTAATCTATCTGCCGCTACATGGTAGTGTCCAGCACTATCGTGTTCCGGTTAGATGGTTATGTATGGCCCCGTTATATATCACAGAGACTTAATAACTAAGATCTCAGGGCAACGCATCTGCATCTTGACCTCTGGACTTTGTGTAAGTGTGTATAGGCTGCAGTCATTGTTGTTGTCTTGTCTTGTTTGTTACCTTCATAATTAAAAAAAAAAAACTTAAATTGTTGAACAGTAATATCTCGACTTACGCTACTCCTTTTTATGTGCATTCCGAGATACGTGATAGGAATCGTTAGGATTTTTAGAGGAATATTTGTAAAATATATTATAATTACATTTTACAAATTATTTTGAGTGTGAGACCCGAAAAAAAACTTTATTAAGTTTCCTTTTACTTTGGTTTCATTTTAAGCTAGCTGATCCGGCGAACCTCGTTTTTTAATTCCCAGATGTAATGAAGAAAAAAACATTTTTTTTTCATACATTAAATCTTTAAAAATCTTCGTTGGAGATACGTGGTTTTTTTTTACTATTTTTGCCGTTGCTTTGGAAGTTTTGCGCGTATAAACGATTCGGCATGTAATTTTTTTAAATACTGATTTGTTGAAATATATTATAAGCATATTTAACTTTCATTTCAACTTATATATGGTATATGTACTGCCACTTTTTTCGTAATTATAATCGAAACCTTATTTTCAGGTGGTCTACACCTGGGAGATGGACTTCAACCGGAGCATGCTAGGCGCAGCGACACTCCTGGTGCCCAAGAAGCCGACATCGGCCCCAACTACGAACCTCATGCCAATGTGGGCGCACAACTCCTGGGTGTGTCTGTTCGCGGCCATGTTGGCGGTTGCCATCGGTGGCAATGCGATCGTAATTTGGATTGTAACAGGTGTGTTATCGGGTTTTTTGACTATGATTACTTTTGTATAGGTACTTTAATATTATGAAGAGGAAACATTTGTGTTTTTTGTATGTATGTTTTTAACGTTAAGTTATCACACCTAAACTACTGAAACGATTTCAAAAATTCATTAGTAAGCTGCATTTTCACTGAGTGACATCGGCTTATATTACATTCATTGAGCCCGTGCAGAAACGGGGCGAGCCGCTAGTATTTAAAAAAACAGCGATGTTTTTTCCTGTAATGGAAATAGCAAACAAGCATGCAGTTCACATTGATGTTAAGTGATGACTGCAGCCTATAGACACCCACACAAGACCAAGGTCAAAATGCAGGTGCGTTACCACTCCTGAGGCCTAAGGTGTTATGCCTCTGTGCCGGAAATTACAGGACCGTCTGGTCTTTGTCTTCTATAGGCTGAAGTCATCACTTAACATCAATGTGAAATGCATGCTTGTTTGGATACGTCCGCGAGCTCCGTCACTTGATTTCTTCCAATATATAATAGATCTCGAAGGTTGAGTTTATTAACACTAATATGTCCTTTTTTCTCATATCGCTCTTTAAATTTATTTGCACGAGCCGCGCCGTCTTTCGGGTTACCTGAGTGCCTAGTGCGAGATTTTATTTACTCTCACGCGAATTCGATCGCGAAAGAGTAAACGTAGATTTGTATGGAATTGAAGGAGCGTCATCTAGCGGTGAATCGATGACGCTCCTTCAATTCCATACAAATCTGCGTTTACTCTTACGCGATCGCGATCGGAAATCTCGCACTAGGCACTCAGCTTGTTGTTATTTGTTATTTACTTCTAGAGTTAGTTGTATCAAATATAATTCGGCGGGTATTCAGAAAACAAACAATTGTTTTCTGAATACCCGCCGAATTATATTCAGTGCTAGCATTTGTAAGGCCCTTTGTAAGGGAGTCGTTGTTGGTGAATTTAATTATTTGCGTCTTTTATTTTCTTTTGGTTCTATAAAACATCTGTCTGACAACTGTAATTTATTTCGTCGAGGCAAACAAGTATATAATGTGTCATTTAATTATCTGGTAGTTGAAGCCCGTAGAGCAACACGGGCCGTGTTGCCCGTCGCGGCGGACGGGAGGGGAGTAGTCATATGCAGGCTTTCCACTTTGTCAAAGTACAAGCCCAAATCGTCTTACGCCTGTCGCCAAGATATTTAAATGTGTGCGTGAAATTGTTTATGTATTTTGTTTAAGTCAAGGTGTGAGTTTCGTAGTCATATACGATTTTTGTGGTGTGTGTGTGTCACACGTAGTTCCCCCCGCAAAAAATAATAGACTGTTTTGCATCGGTAATCATGGCAGCGGCGTGGCGGCCGGTGGCCCATGTTGCTCTATGTTGAAGCCCAGGTGATGGAACACGTGGGCTTAACGTTCGTGATATTGCGAGGTTACGTAATTTTCAGCTCAAAGGGAAAAAGGTTTAAGTCTCAGAAGAGATAGCGTATTTTATATTTCTAGATTTTATATTTGTGTTCTATTTTATATTGTGTTCGTGATAAAAAATATGGAGTCAATAATTACTGTAACACCAACAGAGAGAAAGAAAGAAAACATTTATTTAGGCAGAACAGAGAAGCATAATGATATTTATAGTGATAATATAAGTCGCGACATACTATGGGTTTCACCCGAGTATGCTCACGACAAAAAAATATTACATTCGAATATAATATGTGTAATTGTATTTGTGTCATATGTAATGTATGGAAGTTGTATAGTGTAAATGCATGTGTAATTCTTATAAATACAAATGAAATAAACATTGTATGTGTAATATATCGCCGCTATCTCGGTCCGGCTTCAGGATCAGAACTCGAAACCTATCCAACTGCAGCGAGGTGTGAGACAGGGAGATGTTATATCTCCTAAACTGTTCACCGCTGCATTGGAAGACGTCTTCAAGCTTCTGAACTGGAAAGGACTCGGCATCAATGTTAACGGCGAGTACATCTCCTACCGCCCATTTGCAGATGATATCGTAGTCATGGCTGAGACCCTGGAAGACCTTAGCACAATGCTCAATGACCTCAGTAGGGCCTCCCAACGAGTGAGCCTGAAAATGAACATGGACAAGACGAAGATCATGTCAAATGTCCATGTTACACCCACTCCTGTTATGGTCGAGGGTACTACACTCGAAGTTGTTGACAATTATGTATACCTGGAACAAACGGTCCAGTTAGGTCGGTCCAACTTCGAGAAAGAGGTCAATCGCCGAATCCCACTCGGTTGGGCAGCGTTCGGGAAGCTACGATACATTTTTTCGTCCGACATACCGCAGTGTCTCAAGAAAAAGGTCTTTGACCAGTGTGTGTTGCCAGTGATGACTTATGGGACAGAAACGTGGTTGCTTACTATGGGCCTCATAAGAAGGCTTAAGGTCACTCAGAGAGCAATGGAGAGAGCTATGCTTGGAGTTTCTCTGCGAGATCGAATCAGAAATGAGGAGATCCGCATGAGAACCAAAGTTACCGACATAGCTCTCCGAATAGCGAGACTCAAGTGGCAGTGGATAGAGCACATAGCTCGACGAACTGACGGCCGTTGGGGCAGAGCAGTTCTCGAGTGGCGACCGCGTACCGGAAAGCGAAGCGTGGGCAGGCCTCCCACAAGATGGACCGACGACCTGGTGAAGGTCGCGGGCAATCGCTGGATGAGGGCGGCCCAGGACCGTTCGTTGTGGCAATCTTTGGGGGAGGCCTTTGTTCAGCATGATCAAATTTACAATACTATTGTTACAGCTCATGCTTTTATTATATTTTTTTTTATAGTAATACCAATTATAATTGGTGGATTTGGAAATTGATTAGTACCTTTAATATTAGGAGCTCCTGATATAGCTTTCCCCCGAATAAATAATATAAGTTTTTGATTATTACCCCTTCATTAACTTTATTAATTTCGAGAAGAATTGTCAGCAGTGGACGTCTTTTGGCTGAAATGATGAATGATGATGATGTGTAATACACTTCTCATCAAAAAAATCGAAACACCTTGCAAGTTTATGTTTTGTAAGAATTTTACCAAATTGTGCATATTTAAAAATAAAATATTTAATGTCGTTTTATAGTGAATATTGTGAGGTTTTAAATTCCTGATGTTGATGTTCTAAATTCAAATTAAATTTTCATAAGTTTCGTGTTTTTTTAATGAGTAATTTTAACCATGTATGGACTATGGACGCAATGGATAAAAAACACACATTATTGAAAAAAAAACTAAGTAACGTGAATTCTTGAACTTGGGGAGGGATCCCCGAGATCTTTTTACTGCTTCCATGCGGTTCTTCATCGATCGGATGAGAGTCAGGATCCCTTGTTGTTTTTTGTTGTACCATTCCTCTAGAATGGCATTTCGCAGCTGGCAAAATATTTCTGGAATCATTTCTATTGCACGAATTCGTCTTTTTGATTCGTCGCATAGATGTTTTTATTGGCTTCATGTCCAGGATTCTTGCTGGCCATTCCATAATGGGGATACCGACTTCGATAAGGTAATCTCGCACGACGCCCGCAGTATGAGCACTAGCATTGTCGAGCATGAATAAGAAGCCATTCCCAACAAAATGTGCATAGGGCATGACATGAGGCTCAAGACATTGTTCGACGTACCGCTGACTGTTAAGTGTAGGCAGAAAGGGCTCGGACACGAAGGCAAGCTCTGTTTTACTTTCGGGGCTGATTCATCCCCAAACCGTCCACGAACCACCAGCATAGCTGACCTTTTCTTCAATGCGACATTGCGCAAAACATTCTTCAGCTCTTCTGTAGACCTTGTTCCTTCCGTCGTTACCATACAGCATGAATTTACACTCATCAGAACAGAGAACTTTGCTACATTGTGAGTATGACCAATTCAAGTGCTCACGTGCAAAGTTAAGGCGCGCTCTTCGGTGGTCTGCAGTTAATTTCGACCCGTTTGCTGACTTGAGCGGTACCAATCTATGTTCTTTCAGTCTTCTTCTTATTGTAGAGTCACTTACAGCCATCCTTCGTACAGCACTTAGCTGCCGCCGCAGTTGGAAAGCGTTGAAGCGTCGATTTCTTAAAGAAGTAATTGCAAAAAATCGATCGTCTCGCTTAGATATGACCCGATTCCTGCCAGAAACTGAACGGCGCGTCAACAAAACAGTCTCCCGATAGCGCTCAAAGACTCTATTTACCAATGATAGGCTTGGATAAAATCTTGCAGCCACAACGCGCTGACTAAGTCCAGAATCCAGCAATGCCACCACTTGGGCGGCTTTTGCAGGAGAAGTATCCATAGTTTAAAAAGAAAAGCCGCATGGAAGCAGTAATAAGAGCTCGGGGATCCCTCCCCAAGTTATTAAATTCTCATTACTTAGTTTTTTTTTATTAATTGCGTCCGTAAAGGGTAAAAATGACTCATTAAACAAAACACGAAACTTATGAAAATGTAATTAGAATTTAGAACATCAACATCAGGATTTTAAAACCTCACACTATGCACTATAAAACGACATTAAATATTTTATTTTTAAATATGCATTATTTGGTAAAATTCTTACAAAACATAAACTTGCAAGGTGTTTCGATTTTTTTGATGAGAAGTGTATATACATAAACATAATGTTCCCTACACACTTGTCTGATCTATTCCAAAAAAAAAATAGAGTCAAGTAGCGTCTATGAAAGATTATCTTATCAATGAAAATAGAATGGAAAACTAAAAAAGAAGCTAATCTTTTAGTACATCAAGCAAGTACTTTTATTAGATTGGGTCATCTATCACGAAGTCTAGGTTTATACGTTACAGGCGAAGATCTTGTGAATTGGTTTAGCGCGAAATGACGGTTTGTGCTTCATGGAGGGTATTGATTGCCCCCTTACCCCCTTATTCATAAACGTACATTAGATTCGTTTTAGCTATAGAATGCTTTATCTTTGTCAGTTGCATTGTCAAATGTGCTGGATAGAAAAAGACAAAGGAGAGATTAGCAACACTTTAGCTAAAATATGTTTATGAATAAGGGGGTTAGACTTTATACTCAAACATCACTTAATTTAAAGCAACCCTCGAATATAATCTCTCTCGTTTGTACGTGTTTTATAGAGACAAAAGACGTTTAAGTCCCATTTAGTTTGAGTGACGGTTTAATATTTTTTCGCAAGAATATTGACGTTGCTATGAGCAAGTCATTAATTGCACTGTTGAGGACAGGGCATATAAATGATAAACACGCGCTTTTACGACTTCAACTTGCCATTAATATATCGGCGGCTAACGGATACTTCCAAAACACTAGAAGTTTCACTTTCATATGACTTGCTCTTAGCAACGTCAATATTCTTGCGAAAAAAATATTAAAACGTCACTCAAACTAAGTGGGACAAACGTCTTTTGTCTCTATAAAACACGTACAAACGAGAATATCTAAAAATAAGAAGTCGGAAAGACGAATAAAATAACATATATCCGAATAGCATACCATATTATAATATTATTATTTCGGGTACGTTAGACCTAAGTTAGATGAGGTTGATAGTATTTTAAATATCTTTACAAAAACCTCAAATCTTAAAATCTAGTAGGGTTTTAAATATGAATCTTGAAGGTGTAGGTATCACCATGTTAGCTCAGACGAACAGCCTCGCTGCCAGATATTTCCGGATAATTATTATTGATGTCCGGATAATCTGTATTTTACCGTATTACTGTAATCTACATTATACACACATCTTGTGTGTATAATGTAGATTACAGTAATAATAATCTATTCCACCAAAGCATAATCAAGTTGATCATCACGATTCGATGAACAGTTTTCCAATGGCAAATAGTTGCTTAGCTTTGCTAATGACAAATAGTGTTTAGCTTTCAAAGGTATTTACACTATAGTGGATGATCAAGTTTGCTTTTCAAGTGGTGCAACTATTGAATTAAAGTCTGTTCGGAATTGTTTATAAAAAAGGAATAACGTAATAATAAATGCGCTTACACTCACATCTCCACACTAGGTATAAACCTGTATCGTGGGTTCCGTTGTACACATACAACACATACACCAGACACCACGACCCGAAACAAATATCTGTAGGCCATAAAAATATTTGTCCCGGTGCGGGGATCGAACCCGCGACCCTTCGCAGGAAACGGTCGTCTCATATCGTTGGACTAACTGGGTTGTCAAAATCGAATGTTTATAAAATAATAATTGTAGTAGTGCAAATGAAGGAAAAATGTCGGTCAGTACTCATAGAGCAACATGGGCCACCGACCGCGGGCGGACCGGAGGGGAGTAGCCATATGCTGGATTTCCCTATGCCTGTCGGCTAGATGTTTGAATGTGTGTGTGAAATTGTTTATGTATTTTGTTAAAGTGAAGTAATAGACGATTTTTGTAGTGTGTGTGTGTGTGTCACACGCATTTCTCCCCGCAAAAAATGACAGACTGTTTTGCATCGGTAATAAACGCTATGGATACTCCCCTCCTGTCCGCCGCGACCGGTGGGCCGAATTGCTCTATGGTCAGCACCACATTATGATATTACAAGAAACTGGGGTTCTGGTGATAACAATAAAACGTTTATTTTAATTACTTTTGAGCCAAAATTTACACATAAGTAGGTATTTATTAAAAAAAAACAACTTTGAAACATTTTATTCCTTTGTGTCTTTATTCTCTGAGTGATACAATTATAATTTACTTTTTGTATAATGCTTTAATTTTGGACCTTTGTGGTACCACAAATACCAATCACAATTCAAATTTCACGACCCGGCGTCGTCCAGCGGTGTGTGACGACTTTTCGATTCGAAGGGTTGCGGGTTCGATCGGCTACTATTTGTCAATGTGAAGATCTATTTTAAAATTCCATAAATAATCTGTGAACGGGATAAAAAGTATCCTGTGCGTTACAGGAAACTATTCGAATGGTAATAAGAACAAATAAGAACTAGTAATTAAAATGTCGTACAAATTAATTTCTCTTCAGAAATATACTGGTCTGTGTACAAGATGAAAACAATTTACTACAATTAAATGACTACTTACACATGTGTATTAATTTTAAATTTCTGGTTAATAATGGCAACCCATTATACGTCCCACTGCTGGGCACGAGTCTCTCCCCTTTTTGGGAGGGTTGGAGCTTACTCCACCACGCTGCTCCAATGCGGATTGGTGGAGGTGGGTGGGTTAGTGGCCAACCCGCTGTCGGATGTTTTCAAACCGCCCCATAAGGCCTCCGATAAGGTTTAACGACTGCTATCCATCGATAACAACTGGGACCGACGGCTTAACGTGCCCTCCGAAGCACGGAAACGCGCATTTAATTTGCCACTAGCAGTCACCCATCACACTACCCGACCGCGCCCGTAGTGCTTAACCGAGCAGATCGCTTACGATCTACACCAGCCGCTGGGCCATGCGCGCTTCTAATTTCTGGATAGTTCTGATCAATGAGAAATGAGAATGATACTAGGTAATAGACAGCTACTTTATACGCACTATATTATGTGTATATCAAAATATTGTAGGTATGTAAAATCCAAACTAACTTTCCTTTACCATTCAAACGATGAATGGAGCAACAGGTAGTAAAACAAATATAGAGAACCCTTCGAATCCTTTTAGAAGACGAAGGTGTACAGATGAGTGTAATATTTTTGGTAAAGGTAGACCTTTTAGGTATTTAGGAAAAGCAGCAGCTAAATATAAAGAAATATATTTTAGTAACGTACAAACTCAAACGTACATGCTCCGATGGTTCGGGCATATAGAAAGAATGTCGAATGAGCGAATGACTAAACAGATATACAATGCGAATGTGGATGGTTGCAGAGGTCCAGGAAGACCAAGGCTGACCTACCATGACCAAATAGGTCGAGTTCTGTCTGATGGTGGGGTCAAAAGTCTTAGGAATCGGCGTGCATGTATGAAGAGAATGATGAAGGTAGACGAGGCACGAGAGGTTTGTCAGAACCGGGATGTCTGGCGCTCTACACTCTCTGCCTACCCCGTTAGGGACCTGGCGTGAAGATACATACATACATACATACATACAAACTCAAAATACTCGTACAATATGTTTATCCATGTTTCTCAGAAATTGTAACGCAAAAGTTCTATGAAGAAGAATAATATGAAAATGTCGGCTCCGCTGAATTTTTTTTTTATGTAAATCAAATGGCAAACAAGCTTGCAGTTCACATTGATGTTAAGTGATGACTGCAGCCTATAGACACCCACACAATGATCACAGGTCAAAATCCAGATGCGCTGCCACTCCTGAGGCATTAGGTGTTATGCCTCTGTGCCGGAAATTACAGAGCCGTACATAACCACCTGACCGAAATACGATAGTGCTGAACACTACCATTTAGCGGCAAGTATATTAGGTAATGCGGTGGTGCATACGCCCGCGAGCTCCGTCACTGGAGCTCTACCACCAGTAAATAAATTATTATTAAGTTTGAATGGGTGCCAAGTTCTGTAGATAAGCCTGAAGTTTATTTGTTTTTAAGAACTTTTATCATTCTCTCGTAAACTTGAATGATAATAGTGCCTTGATTTTGTTTCTGCTACTACAGTTTGCTATTTGAAAATATGATATTTTCAAATTTTTATTGTAGAGAAGATATTTACACAAAGCAAATGACTATGATTTATAGAATCTCACAATCTCTACTTAGCTACTTACTTAGAATCTTTACTTAGTTAGTTTTCACTTGGAAATAAAGTATTCATTAGAATAGAATCTTACAACACTTAAACAACAACTTGCTAATCGCAATATATCGCACCTTTAGAATAGAAGTGGCATATCTCAAAAAAATTAAAAATGACTTTAATGCATCAAACGACTTAAAAAACATGTAATCTATCAAATTACGGAATAATTTATAAATCATTTGATTGATTAAATGTTAAAATATTTATCTACTATGATATTATTAATAATTTGATAGATTACATGTTTTTAAGTCGTTTGATGTATAAAAGTCATTTTCTTATTATTTTGAGATATGCCACTTCAATTCTAAACGTGCGATATTATAAATATGATAAATTGTTAAGCAACATATAACATAACTATTTTGTAGATGAAAATTGGTGAAGTCAAACTTTGAGATGCTATTAATCTCAAAGCTGAAGGCTACTTAGACTTCACAACAACAGTCGACCAACATAGAACATTAGAAAAGAGTAAGTGAACCAAGTAAAAACTTTGTTCACTAACTGTTATATTTGAAGTTGCACAGTATTTTTTTGCACTGAGGCATCTCTTGTTAAGTCTCCGTGTTGTTTTAAGTTGTCTTCTGAAATGTTGCACACAAATATATGTACATGTTTTATAATTCTAATGTCTTTGTAGTACGGGGAGCTACGTAGCGGAGATACGAGTAACCTTGCAACCTGTTGGATATCTCCACCAAATCTAAGGTTTCTATATAGAACCAAACCCTCTTAGTGATCCACTACGAGCTTGCCTCACATCCAAATCGTCAGAAATTTTAATGGGAGCTTTGATTGGGTTCTCTTACCATTTTTACTGGTGGTGAAGCTCCAGTGACGGAGCTTGCGGGCGTAGGCACCACCGCATTTCCTAATATACTTGCCGCTAAATGGTAGTGTTCAGCACTATCGTGTTCCGATCAGGTGGTAATGTACGGCCCTGTAATCCGGCACAGAGGCATAATACCTTAGGTCTCAGGAGTGGTAACGCATCCGCATTTTGACCTTGGTCTTTGTGTGTTTCTATAGGCTGCAGTCATCACTTAACATCAATGTGAACTGCATGGTTGTTTACCACTTCCATGATATTAAAAAAATGTGTCCAAACAAAGCTCCTATCCAAAATTCAGACGATTCGGAAATGAGGTAAGATTAAAAAAATTAAATAAGCTTACACTCACAGCCTTACAATATGTATATCCGTATCGGTGGGTGCCGTTGTACACATACAATACATACACAAATACCCATTTGTGGTTATAATTTGGAAATGTTTAATGGTTGCCCTACGGGCGCGCTTGTATATATACACTTACAATTTAGTGCAGGTACCCAACGGGGTCCAAGGTATCTTCCGTATCATAATCTGATGAGCTCGAGTGCGTCCAAAAAATCCCATCTAGATCTACCCTACTATTGACTTTGACTAATTCCTTTTTGTAGAATGGGTTATTTATATGTAATGGAAGTTTTAAACAAGCATGCAGTTCACATTGATGTTAAGTGATGACTGCAGCCTATAGACACTTACACAAAGACCAAGGTCAAAACGCAGATGCGTTACCACTCCTGAGGCCTAAGGTGTTATGCCTCTGTGCCGGAAATTACAGGGCAGTACATTACCACCTGACCGGAACATGATAGTGATGAACACTACCATTTAGCGGCAAGTATATTAGGTAATGCGGTGGTGCCTACGCCCGCGAGCTCTACCACCAGTAAGCTTATTATTATTGCTCTAAAGATTTGAAAACGTTCCTCTTTATTTCATTGTAGGCTAAGAGCGGATCGTAAAAATCACAATTATAAGGCATAAAAAACGTAATAGTTTTAAATTGTTAAGAGTTGTGTTTTTTGCTTTCTTATATAATAAAGTTACTTTTTCTTCCACAGCTCATAGAAGAATGCGGACTGTCACTAATTACTTCCTCGTGAATCTCTCCTTCGCTGATCTCATGATGGCTTCACTTAACTGCCTTTTCAACTTCATCTACATGCTACATAGGTAAGGATTATTTTATGTATTCATCGCATACATCTTTGTTTCTGATATGTTCTTAGGTTTTCGCGAGCTACACTCTTTGATATAAAACTATTTTTACGGATTTATCTCGCGTATATTAAACTGAAATGATTTTTAAAAATAGTTTTATTTCAATCTTTGTTTCTCACAAACGCACACAAATTTCAAAAACACGCGTACTGTATTTCTTCCACTCGTTTAGGTGACACTCGACGTTTTGTACGCAGTAACAAATATTGCAAATCGAGCCTACAAAAGAGACAATCGGCTAGTTTCAACTTCGTAGAACGTTATCTCTGCACACTGCTTACGTAAGCAATGATAGTCCGAATTTGGTGAAAACTTGATCAAAATGGTCGACAAATGTCAGATACATAAGATATAACGCTCTACAGACCTGAAATATGCCAGTCTCCTTCCTGTCGATGTGCAATATTTCTAGTTGTATACTGTACCTATTTTTTTGAGTTCCGAGTAAACATGGAACCCTTAAAGTTTCGCCATATCCATCTGCCTGCCTGTCTGTCTGTCTGTCTGTCTGTTCGTCTGTCTGTCTGTCCGTCCGCGGTTTAGCGCAAAAACTATTGGAACAAGGAACTTGAAATTTGGCACTAGTATACACCTTAATCAGGCCAACAAAGTGGTAGAATAAAAAAAAAGGAAATTAAAATTATTTAGGGTACCTTCCCTACATGTAACGTATATACTATATACTACATATAACGTATAGTGTGGGATATTGTTGAATACGACTTTTAAAAATTTTAGGGGTGTGCTAAAATCATTTTTTGATTTAGTTAACTATTCGTGACGTATTAAGATGCCATTAAAGTGCCAATTTTCATTACAGTCAAGTGTTCCCCCCTCTTCCAACTAAACGGTTGTTGTTAGAAATTCAAACGTTACGGCAATAGTAGCTACATATAACAAAATTAAAAGAAAAACTATCACACTTAAGTTGGCTTTACAAGTTTGCGAGTTATACTCGTAGTCGACCAAATGTAATACTCGAAATTTTTGGACAACGGACCGGTTTTTCTTATAAAGTATTGGTAGAGCTTAAGTTACAGAGCGAGTTCAGGCTATTTTAATCTTTTTCGATAGGCTGCAGTCATCACTTGACATCTATACGATCTACATGATTAGACAAAGCACCTTCGTCACATAGAAAATACCGAGAAGTAGGGTAAAAGTGCTTGGATTAGGTAAAAATAAAATGTTGGTTATTAAACTTTTCCAATTCACTATACAGACAAAAAGATTCATGGTCTTCAAAGACTTACCGATACAACAATAGATCTTGAGCACTAGGGTTATGTCACAAATCCTTTTTTAATGAGAAAACTTTGCCGACATAGGAAAGTCTATTACTTAGATATTTAAAGCAAGCTTTATTATTTTAATATTGAAAAGTCGTTAGTAAGCCCTAATCCTTCTATATAAAAACTCAGCGTCCGAAATTTTGGTTGGTTATTTTACGATGTTGTAAAAAATACGAATATTTTTTTTTTATGTAATGGAAGTGGCAACCAAGCATGCAGTTCACATTGATGTTAATTGATGACTTCAGCCTATAGACACCCACTAAAAGACCAAGGTCAAAAATGCAGATGCGTTACCACTCCTGTGGCCTAAGGTGTTATGCCTCTGTGCCGGAAATTACAGAGCCGTACATTACCACCTGACCGGAACACGATAGTGCTGAACACTATCATTTAGCGGTAAGTATATATTAGATTAAGTCATTATAAATTGCCTCATGGTATTTAATACAAAATGATCACATAATTAGACGGTGAAACAATGTTTGGTAAGTATGTTAGATTTGTTAAGTTTACGGACTTAAATCACGCTAAATATCTAAGTTTCAAGTTTATAGACTAAGTTCTATTAGTCTCGTACAGTGTAGAGTAGAGCTGTTGTATATTAGATTTCTAATGATTCTGATTTCGCCCTGACTCGCTCGGAGAACGGAGCTCGCGGGCGTAAGCACCACCGTATTACGTTATATAGGTTGGGGAAAAAGTATTTTCGCATAGTATGTATGAACTTGTAATAAAATCTCTTTGGCTGTAGTATTTGTATCTGGCTGGTTTTGGTATCATTGAAAGTTAAAATTTTAAAGAACATAATTCCAAATTCAAATTAGGCAAATGTGTGATTTTGATTTGTTTTTCGTACTGTCAAGATGAGTGAATCTAATAAAATTTTACTACAAAAAAGGTAAAAATGCAACGCAAGCAGCGAAAAAAAATTGCGATGTTTATGGGACCTAGTGCAGTGTCTGTGAGAGTAGCACAAATTTGGTTTAAGCGTTTTCAATCCGGAAATTTTGATGTCAAAGATGCACCTCGCTCTGGTCGCCCTATTACGGATAAAATGGATGCCATTTTTGAAAAAGTGGAGCAAGATCGACATATCAGTAGTTACGACGTAGCTGAAGAACTGAGAATTGATCACAAAACAGTTTTGGCGCATTTGAAAAAAGCTGGGTACAAAAAAAAGCTCGATATTTGGGTACCTCACGAGCTCACTGAAAGAAACCTAATGAACCGTGTAATCATTTGTGATTCCTTATTACGACGTAATGAAACCGAATCATTTTTGAAGAAGCTGATAACTGGTGATGAAAAGTGGATCACGTACGACAAGAACGTGCGAAAAAGGTCGTAGCTTCACAGACTGTGGCGAAACCCGGGTTAACTCGCAATAAGGTGAAGTTGTGTGTGTGGTGGGATTGGAAGGGCATTAATCATTATGAGCTATTACCACCAGGCAGGACTATCGATTCTGAACTCTACTGCGAACAACTGATGAGATTAAAGCAAGAAGTTGAGAGAAAGCGGCCGGAATTGATCAACAGAAGGGGTGTGGTGTTTCATCATGATAACGCTAGACCTCACGCATCTAGCCACTCAGCAAAAATTAAGAGAGTTTGGCTGGGAGGTGTTAATGCATCCGCCGTATAGTCCTGACCTTGCACCTTCAGATTTCCACCTGTCTCGGTCTCTTCAGAATTCTTTATGCAATGTTAGGTTAACATCACGAGAGGACTGCCAAATCCACTTGTCGCGGTATTTTGATGAGAAGTCCCAAAATTTGTATAGCAATGGGATCATGTCCCTACCTACAAGATGGCAAAAGGTTGTCGAATAAAATGGTTTATACATACTTTAGTTAAATTTAAATAAACTATATTAAAAAAATTTTTGAATTATCTTAAAAAATGCGAAGAAACTTTTTCAAAAAATCCATTGCTATTCGTTAGTCTCGCTTAAACTCGAAAACGGCTGGACCGATTTGGCTAATTTTGGTTTTGTTTGATTTTTGTAAGTCCAGGGAAGGTTTAAAAGGTAAGAAAATATGAAGAAATTAAGAGGGAGGGCTTACGAGGAATAGTAAAAAATTAACAATTAAAAACAATTTTATTTTCCGATACAAATAGTCCGTCTCAAACCTTTGACACATTATTTCATTCAGAGGCCGGTTTTGTTTGCCGGGTCAGCTAGTGTCAGTATAAATATTTTCTTTTACTAGAAGAGAATTCTTGCACTAGTGCAGTCTGTCAACCGAATAATGGCAGTCAAACTATTCCAATGGGGCGGTAGTAAGTGCAATAACGCAAAATGGGCAGCAGCGTCCTGCTATAAAGCGACCGCCACAAGCGTGGCCATTTTTTATGTAATGGAAGTGGCAAACAAGCATGCAGTTCACATTGATGTTAAGTGATGACTGCAGCCTATAGACAGCCACACAAAGACCAAGGTCAAAATGCAGATGCGCTACCACTCCTGAGGTCTAAGGTGTTATGCCTCTGTGCCAGAAATTACAGGGCCGTACATTATGGCTTATCTCCCTTATGGGTAGGCTTTAGTCCAGCAGTGGACATACACTGTCGGTCTATGTATAATAATCGAAGTTACTTCGAAAGAACCAAACTTTGCGATATGTTTTTTTGTAACAAATTTAACATTCCTTTTTTGTTTGAAAGTCATATCTATAAAATAAATAAAAATAAAATAAAATACACTTACACTCACAGCCCACAGAAGGTATAAACCTGTGTCGTGGGTGCCGTTGTACATATACAACACATATACAAACACCCAGACCCAAAACAAAAATCTGTAGGCTATACAAATATTTCTCCCGGTGCGGGGATCGAACCTTCGAATCAAACGGTCATCTCACACCGACGGACTAACCGGGTCTTCAAAAAAAAAGGACTTCTGTAATCGTAGAACATTCTTAAAAATTATATTAAGGCAACTGCTAATTGGGTACAATTTGAATTCATTTTTGTGAATTATGAGCTGTCGATTTTATTTGTAAACAAACAAGAAGTTTCAATAGTAGTTCAAATAAAAAATCCGTGAGTACTATTAAAATAAGAAAACATTTTGCCTTCGTTTTACTTATCGCAGTATTCGACTCAAACGAATAAATGTACGAGTATTATCATTGTTGGGTATATAACATAGTCAGTTATCGATTTTAAAACGAACAGAAATAGCGTTTCATTAAAAAAACAGCTGGGTATCGGCAGTTATTACTTCTACAAAACAAGAATTTAATTAACAATTTCATTATATCGATCTTAACTTATTTCAAATGGGGTGTTTTAGTAATATGACAAGGAATAGGCATTGCCAGCCTCCTAGTGCGTAATGGCCGTAATGTCACTGATAAACTACCAACTTAAACCCAATTAAACCAATCAGAATATCATAGTTATTAGTTTTTTGAGCTTCACACAACCCATCGTGTTGTAGTTTTTCGGAAGTTTCCAAGTGCCATCCTTGCATTTGGTAAAGCGCCTAGAGATGATGGCAGGCTCGCCACCTTTGGGGTAAACTCACGAATCGTGGGTGTTTACGGGCAAAATGACAAAGGAAAAATATCACTAACTCCCCAACACAAGTGTCAGGAGCTCAAGCCTAACAGTACATACAAAATACTGCAGGAAGCTTATCGAAATACCAAACACTGAATTTGATTATCTCTGTAATGAGTACCACACAATATAAGTTAGCCCCCCAACAGGTTTCCACCTTGTCGCGGCGGGGGAGACACCTTTGTAACCAGTGCTCGCGAAGAGGAACCCAGCGAGTAAGAAGCGTTCGGCGTGGGACGGCTGGTGTAGAGGTGTATGGATACATCAGCAGCCCTGCACCCTGTCCTCAGCCGCCTGGTTGATGGTCCCGCAATTTTGGGCGTTACCGGTCTAACGGGGCCAAATGGTGTGCACCTGAACTCCTCTTTCCCGGAAGAACCCGAGCGTCTTAGGATGCCTGTTGTAAAGAGAGTTCTGGGTACTCCTCGAGTATCGGACTACGGCACGCCTGTCGCCCGAATGGAGAAAAATCCCAAGTTGGCCTGCAGGTGTTCCGAACGCGACTAGCGTTCATTGAAGCCAAAGGGCTTAAATCTTGAAAGGCTCGGAAGCGAACAGTCGGCGGCCGTGCTATGAATGTGTATCATAGCGTAGCATTTCCGTGACCCCGCCACTGATGGCGGATGAGTCGCCACTGATGGCGGATGAGTCGGAATCTCTCAGGTCTGGATGTTAGACTTTAGACTTTCCGCACTTTAGATTTAGTCTCGGCAATAAAACAATAAATTATGCTTACACTTACACCGTCACACACAGAATAACCAGAGAGGAAATAATATATCCTCTCTGTTCAAAGGTTATCCTTTAGATATACATATTATTACAGACATAAAGGATTACCAAATGTCGTGTGTGCTGTTATTAGCAACCCACACAAACACACAGATCCGATTATTTATATGCACGCACGTTTACTTTGTACGACATATGTGTAACCTTTTATTTTTTAAGGCAATAAATTACATACAGCTTATTAAATTGACTTATATTTTACGTGACTGGGATCGACTTCAACTTGACTGTGTATCGATAACATAATCAAATTTGTATAAGGTCAAGGACTGCGATTATCAAATCCAAATGTGAAGTGTTTCAGTGAATATACGAAAATATTGGCGCAAGCCAATCACGTTCAAATTAAATTTAAAATTAAATTTGAATAAACCATCACCTGAAAAATGGAGGTTAGAAATTAAAAGTACATCTGATTTTTTCAAACATCAGTTTCAGGAATATAAAAGCGAAGCAGTTAAAGTAAGTTAACATGAGACCATGATATCTGAAACCAGATACTAGGTGTATACATCGAATGACTGTGTGCAACACTGCGGCGACACTTAGCTTTAGTTACACCACGACTTTTGTTAAAGTTAAAATTATAGTAACATTTCACATCCTGCTCTAACTTTAACAGATTTCTAGAAAAGGATGTGAAATGTTACAATAACTTTAACAAAAGTCGTGGTGCAACCCAGGCTTAGTCGCAGATGTAGTGACGGTGTTGCTCTAATGTCTGTGTTGCCGTCGCTGTGGAGACGACCTGCGCGATGTCTGAAATTATAGTGATTACAGCTAGACTATAATGACATCATGCGGGTGACATCTTGTAAGACCAATATTGAAAATCATCGTGTTTCATCCTAACAAAGTTTGTAGCAATCTGCATTTGCAGATTTTAATTCAAATAACAATTTATTATTTGCCCCTAGCTGCGTTTTTCTTTTAATTAAAACTTTAATCCCTATACATTCCTTTTTGACGATCATTGTAATTCATGGCGATGTATAGATACCTGTGTTTCACTCTAAATTGAATTGCAGTGAGTGTCCAAATCAGTCAGTGTAGACGGCCAATACCCTTGAACCGAGACTCTAGATGTCTACACCAAAGGCGGCTTTTGACGTTTTCTAGTGGATGTTCACAAATAAATACATACCTACTTCTTTTGTTATTTCATTTTAAATATTTATTTAAAAGAAGAACTGCAAAATATCTGACTATTCCGACACGTTTGTTTGTATACATAAAACGGCGAATACTGCTCTCATTTGTGGGCTAGCCCCCAAATGCTGACTTGGTCCACTTGACTCCCTACAAAGACGCACCATTCGTATTGTTAACGACCCAGGACTTACTGACAGGCTCGAACATCTGAGCCTGCGCCGAGACATTGAGAGTCTATGCGTTTTATACCGTCTCTACAATGGCGAGTGCTCTGTTGAACTGTTCGACATGGTGCCATCGTCTCTTTTCCTACACCGTACTACCCGCCGAAGAGAGAAGTTCCACCCTCACCGACTGGATACCTGGCAATGCTCAACGGTGCGGTTCTCACCTTCGTTTTTGCCCAGAACGTGTAAATTGTGAAACGAGCTTCCCTCTGAGGTGTTCCCTCGGTGCTACAAAATGGCGTCAAAAGAGTCCTTCAGGGCTGGCAGCGCGTTGGCGATGCCCTTGGTGTTGCAAATGTTCGTAGGCGACGGTGAGTACTTTCCATCAGGTGGCCCGTCTGCTTGACTGTCAATCCTTTGACATAAACAAAAACGGCGATAGCAACACAGCGTATTCTTCCTGCGCACTTTAGGGCGCCGCGCCGCGCCGCGGTTCGGCCATGTCACGTGACCACGTGTGAGCGGTGCTCCGCATTAGGCTAATTTCTCAAACAAAATGTTCTGTTTCACGCGCCGGCCTGTGTCGATGTTTCCCTTTCGCACTCATTGAATACAGAGCTAGGAATTGTTCTAAACTTCGTTTTTTAGGAACGCAATCGCTGGCGCTCTACTCGTTACAACTTGGCGCAAAATGTGCGCGTAATAAAGATAATTTTATGGATTTGTTTAGGTATTGTAGAATAGAAATAGTGTAATGTTAGGATAGTATATTATAAAAAGAAATAAAACTTACAATAAAATATTATTATGTAAGTACTACATTTTCGTGGGAGTGCAATGCATCAGCGCTCTTAAGGAAGAGCCGCCTCTGGTCTACACCAATCGACACAAGTGCCAACAATTCTGTTGAGCGTGAGTGTCATCGTATATACTTTTTTTCCTTAGGTTGGTAAAAATATACATTTAGTATGACTTACTTGACTTAATGTCCTATTTCCCCTAGGTGGGGCAGAGGGCGTCCACAATACTCCGCCATCGCGATCTGTCTTGGGCTGCGCGCTTCACCTCGGACCATGTCAGCCCGATAGTCTTAATTTCGGCCGCTACTGAACGTCTCCAAGTGTATTTGGGACGGCCACGTTTCCTCTTCCCCTGTGGAGTCCATTCTAGAGCTTGTCTAGGAATGTGGTCGGGAGGTTTTCTGAGAGTGTGGCCAATCCATGTCCATTTGCGGCGTCTGATTTGCGGGCCGATCGGGGTTTCACGACAAAGATTCCATAGGTCTTCGTTGGAGATCTTTTCTGGCCAGAAGATGCCCAGGATCTGTCGTAGGCATCTGTTTATCCTTATCTGTTTATATAAGACCTGGCCGCGTGATGTCTTGGGTCACCCTCCAAGTCTCGCAACCATAAAGCAATACAGTTTTGACATTAGAGCGAAAAATTTTCAGTTTTACTCTCCGTGTCAACTTTTTAGATTGCCATATAGGTCGCAGCTGCGCAAAGGTTGCCCGGGCTTTGGCTATCCTCGAACTGAGTACATTTAGTATATGTATATATTTTTGTTAATTCTATGAACATATTTCGAAAGGTAATACAGGCACATGTTTTTGCTTATGCATGAAATTTGATAAATATAATGTTTCATTCAGTAAACAGATAGGTGAAGGTCGTCCTAGATTCGGATCCCCTACCTTTTTGTTTCCTTGTATGGCTTTGACGTAATTTTGACGTTTTCGGCGTACATTCAATTTTACGCCACGCAGTCACAGAATGTTTTGAGATGTCAAAACACGTGTCAAAGGATAATGACATTCCACGTTTCACCTTTGTGAAACAAAACACGTCCTTTCGGAAAAAGGGACGCGTGCCAGTTATATTTGGACGACGTTTTTATGTCCTTGCATTACGTGAATACGTGTCAATTGATTTATCATACCTACTTAAATATTAACAATGTGGGTTTAATGTAATGGAAGTGGCAAACAAGCATGCAGTTCACATTGATGTTAAGTGATGACTGCAGCCTATAGGCACCTACACAAAGACCTAGGTCAAAATGCAGGTGCGTTATCACTCCTGAGGCCTAAGATGTTGTCTCTGTGCCGGAAATTACAGGACCGTACATTACCACCTGATCGGAACACGATAGTGCTGAACACTACCATTTAGCGGCAAGTATATTAGGTAATGCGGTGGTGCCTACGCCCGCGAGCTCCGTGACTGGACCTCTACCACCAGTAGATCATGTAGAAGTAGAGATATAAATGAACGCCGATTCCGAACACTAATTATAAAAAACATTTATAATCGACCACAGATCAGATATATATAGATCAGTTCATCCTATTTTTGTCCGTCTAAAATCTTCCAATTGTTATATAGTAGGTAAGTAAGATTTCTGTACGAGTATATTTTTACTGAACTAAAATATACATTTTGGTTAACGAAATTTGGTAGGTATCTATTTATTAAAGGTCAAGGTCATTGTTTAGCGGAATATAGATTCAGACCTAACCCAACAAAAGTATTCTGTGTAAGTATTTATTTTATTTAACTAAAATACTTTTTTTTATACGAAACGGTAGGTATCTATCTATTAAAGGTCTAGGTCATTGTCGAGCTGAATATAAACAAAATGTAGATTTAAACCTTACCTAACAAAAGAAGTACAAAAGTACTTCGAAGAAAAAATAAAAAGGTTTCATTTCATCATCTCTTCAAATTTGTATTTATTAGTGAGTTAATTTAATTTTGATAACCTTTCTCTAAGCACTTCTTTGTTAGTAAAATATTGTAAATTCAATAATAAACAGTTTGTTTGAATAACAACGGATTTCGTGATGATAGCTTTGTTGATTTTATTAGGAGTTCTGTTGCTAAGCTATCTATCTACTTAATATATATATAAATCTCGTGTCACAATGTTTGTCCTCAATGGACTCCTAAACCTCTTAACCGATTATAATAAAATTCGCACACCATGTGCAGTTTGATCCAACTTGAGAGATAGGATAGCTTACATTACGCTATGACTAATAGGAGCAGAGCAGCGCGGGCGAAGCCGGGGCGGGCCGCTAGTTCTTATTTAAATATGACTAATGTAAGCGCATTTGTTGGCGAAATTAAGTGCAAAACGTCACGAGATTACCATACATAGGGTGGATAAAACAATACGACATTCCATCAAAATACAAACGCTCGGTTCATAATAAGTTTTACAATACTTTCCAAAAAAAAATATTTTAGACAAACTCTCTCATGGCTCAGCCCCTTTTTCTCGTTAGAATTAAAACAATATTTCTAGAAGTACCTAATGCAACAATAATTTCTCATGTTAATATTATTGTAGTTTCATGAGATACAGAGTTTTTGATGACATGAAGAGGCAAATAGTATAAAGTATACAGTTTACATTGATTACACCCATTATACGTCCCACTGCTGGGCACGAGTCTCTCCCCTTTTTGGGGGGAGGCCTGGAGCTTACTCCCACACGCTGCTCCAATGCGGATTGGTGGAGGTGGGTGGGTTAGTGTGGTCAACCCGCTGTCGGGTGTTTTCAAACCGCCACTATGGCCTCCGACACTTCTACTGATATATTTTTTACATTAGCATATTATATTTAGTTTTATCTTAGTGATATTCTTGACTATACACCAGTGAACTACGATTAATACTAGTACTTACTATTAAATTGTCTCCTACTGCTATCTGCATGCTAGCTAGACATAAAGAAAATTAAAACAAATACGTGTACATCAAAATGTAGTTAAAAGTACGTAGTTAATATACGGCCCTGTAATTTACCGGCACAGAGGCATAACACCTTAGGTCTCAGGAGTGGTAACGCATCTGCATTTTGACCTTGGTCTTTCCGTGGGTATCTATAGGCTGCAGTCATCACTTAACATCAATGTGAGCTGCATGCTTGTTTGCCACTTTCATAACATAAAGAAAGTAATTTTTCAGTGTTCCACTGTAGTGATCATTAACAAAATAAACTTTTCCAATCAGCCGAACCTTGGTTCATCTATTTTTATCAGTAACGTGCAGGTTCCAGATAAATGGAAGATAAACTAGAATCTAGGTTTCAATATGATTCTATCACCAGCTTCTTCAAGTGAGTTCTAGTTTTTTTATTGAAGATCAAAGTTATTATTATATTTCGAAAAAAATCAATTTTAAGTCGGGTCACGAGAGACCACTGCCGGCGAATGAACAATTGAAAACAATTGTCATATTTTCTCGCGAGCTGACAGGTTATAAAATAATTCAACAAATAATTTTTCGATGATGATGATGATTTAATGATTCAAATATACCGAAAATTCAAATACAAATAGCTAACTCAGCGAACTTTACCATAGGAGGAATTTTAAACATTCATAATGATTTTTTTACAAGTACGCGCAAATCTTCTCCTGACAGTAACGAACATATAAAAGAAAATAGAATGAAGAAAAGAAAAGAACATAGAAAAGATAAGAAAGATCTCGCGTATATTAAACTAAAATGATTCTAGAAAAATGAAAAATCATTTTAGTTTAATATACGCGAGATAAATCCGTAAAAATAGTTTTATTTCAATAAGATAAGAAAGATTCATCCAATTTAGTCCAGTCATTTTGAAGTTATGTGTTTACGAACACAAACGATCCATTTTTATTTGTATAGATTATACTTGTTTGTTTGTTTGTTTCTTTTTTACTATTAGACAGAGCCAAAGTTTATTGGAGTCTGGTACTAGTAATGTATCTTTTAGCAAAATATTTAATGTTTTACAAGGCCTTAGTTTTTGTGAAAGCAAAAATCGGAAGAAAAAGATTTTTTTTCTACCGTAGTTTTCAGAACAAATAAAGGAACTTGTTCGTTGGGTTATATTCAGTTCATCTATTTTGGTCCGTCAAATAACAGATAAATGGGAGACAAACTAGACTTTACGTGTCAGTAGAATTTCTCATGATGAAAAATTCTACTGATATTGTGTTGTTTGCTATACGAGATTTGTTTTTATTTAAAGGTCAAGTTCATTGCTTTGCCGAATATAAACGAAATGTAGATAAACACCTAATCTAACAAAAAGAGTAAAGTTGTATTTATTATTGAGTCATACCTGAAACAGAGTTTGATATACTTTCGCTTAATATTCTTGCTAATCAAATATTAATATTTCTGTTTAATTTAGCCGACTGGATGTACTTAAAACTTGTTTGAACACTTGTGAAATTTGCTGATAGCTTTACAAGTTTTGTTTTGTTTTTTAATTATTCAAAGTTTTTTCTTTTTCGTTAACAGACTTAAAGTAAAAAGTTACATAAATCGGCCTAGTACTTGAGAGTGGCCGTTGTTTTATTTGTAGCCCTGCTGAAGTCCACTGAAGAGAAGCTAAATGTTCCATTTTATATTTTGTCATGCAGCAATGAACATTTTTTATGGAGAAGGTGATTTTTCTTCGATTTCGGGTTTGCTTCTATTGTAGGTACAGCGTCGGACTGACCATTTAATTAATAATGGCAACCCATTATACGTCCCACTGCTGGGCACGAGTCTCTCCCCTTTTTGGGGGGAGGCCTGGAGCTTACTCCACCACGCTGCTCCAATACGGATTGGTGGAGGTGGGTGGTTTAGTGGCCAACCCACTGTCGGATGTTTTCAAACCACCCATAAGGCCTCCGACAAGGCTTAACGACTGCTATCCATCGATAGCAACCGGGACCGACGGCTTAACGTGCCCTCCGAAGCACGGAAACGTGCATTTAATTTGCCACTAGCGGTCACCCATCACACTACCCGACCGCGCCCGTAGTGCTTAACCGAGCAGATCGCTTACGATCTACACCAGCCGCTGGGCCATGCGCGCTTCAGACCATTTAATTAGAGATATGATATCTCCTTGTCTCACACAGGGAAATGTATTATCACTTAAACTGTTCACCGCTGCATTGGAAGACATCTTCAAGCTTCTGGACCGAAACGGACTGGCCATCAGCATTAGCGGCAAGTGACCGCCCCCAATTTGCTGATCATAACGTAGATATTGCTGCAATATGCTCGATGGCCTAAAGACCCCCAAAGTGGGCCTTAAAATGAACGTGGACAAGACATGATGAAGATCATATCAAATGTCCACCTTACACCCACTTCTGTCTGTTTATCCCAGTTTCATAAACTTCTAACGTAGAGCCCATGTAAGAAGTTGTTGAACCTGCGACAAACGGTCTAATCTGGTAGATCCAATTTCGAGGTCAATCGCCGAATAACTCCGTTGGACAGGTTTCGGGAAGCTACAATACCTCTTCTCGTCCAATTTACTGTAGTGTCTCAAGACAAAGAAAATGTGTGTGATGCCAGTGATGATGTACGGAATTGAAAAGTGGCCCACTATGGGCCTCATAAGAAGGCTCAAGGTCACGTACACAGAGCAATGGAGAGAACTATACTCGAAGTTTCCTTGTGAGATCAAATCAGAAGGGAGGAGACCCGCTTGATAAACTAAAGTAGCCGACATAGCTCACCGAATAGCTCAAGTAGCACATAGCACATACTGGCGGCTGTTGCGATAGAAGAGTTCTGCAGACCACCCACGAAGTACACCAACGACCTGGTGATGGTCGCAAGCAATCACTGGATGAAGGCATCCCAGGACCGTTCGTTGTGGCAATGTTTGGGATTTGTGCCAACAGTTGTTTTTTCGCCGTCTGAAATGATGATAATGTTGAATTTTCTTTTGGTCGGCAGAATTTCCAAACAAAAATTATACATAGACCTGTAACAAAAAACTGTCTCACGTTATCGAAATCGTGTAACGATGTAGTCACAGTGAATAGTAATCTATATTAACGGACGGGACGCTTAATTGATTTATGTGTTTGCGCACTGATCGACGATAATGGAGGCTGGATAATGGACCGGATAAAGTGTAATGGACGTCGATATTTTGAGGTACTTTGAACTTGCTAGCAGGTTGGACACTTGAACAGAAGATGTGACGGATATATGTCAATAGGATTTCTCACCTCTTTTAGTTCGATTTGTATTCCTATTAAGTAAGCTATTAAGATCTGTAGAATTCTTTTTAATTCTTTTTAAAAAGAAAAAGAACTTCTTATAAAAAATGTAGTAGTAGGAGGAAGTACTCAATTTTTTTCGTGTGTTAAGGGTGGTATTCCTTTCTTTAGTTAGTTTAGAGTTAAAGTGATAAATTCACACAGTGTGAACACAGCAGAACTTGCGTAGCCTTATATGTATATGTATAGTAGAACGTTCAGAAAAATCTGGTCACACTGGTCCAGGATTGAGTCTGATGATACACATTGAAATTTATTTTATTATACATAATACGGTAATCCTTAATGAATAATTATATGGTAATTTTTTAATTTATCAGATTCAATATCATTATTATTTATTCAACAAGTTTTTTTTTAATTCCTTCTTCAGTTATTTATTAAAGAAAAAGATTCATTAACTTTTAAGGGGTCGGCTATTGACAGGCAGACTAATACGACAGACAGCGTGGGCTGTTATCGATGATTGTAATAGTGAAGTACGACAACTATTACTATAATTAAACTGAGTTGTTTGTTTCAGTGACTGGGTGTTTGGGGTACGGTACTGCCAGCTCAGTAATTTCATTGCGAACGTCACTGTTGCAGCTAGTGTCTTCACTCTTACTGGAATCTCATTCGATAGGTAAGAAACTATTGTGTATTTAAGTAGAGCATTTTTTATTTGCATAAGAATGTTTAATTTGTAGAGCATGGTCAAAGAAGGTACGTTTCATTAAAAAACTCAATACACTTCATGTACACGTAATATAATAATAATAATGGCAACCCATTGTACGTCCCACTGCTGGGCACGAGTCTCTCCCCTTTTTTGGGAGGAGGCCTGGAGCTTACTCCACCACGCTGCTCCAATGCGGATTGGTGGAGGTGGGTGGGTTAGTGGCCAACCCGCTATCGGATGTTTTCAAACCCAAAAGGCCTCCGACAAAGTTTAACGACTGCTATCTATCGATAGTAACCGGGACCGACGGCTTAACGTGCCCTCAGAAGCACGGAAACGCGCATTTAATTTGCCACAAGCGGTAACCCATCACACTACCCGACCGCGCCCGTAGTGCTTAACCGAGTAGATCGCTTATGATCTACACCAGCCACAGGGCCATGCGCGCTTCTTGTAATGTACACGTAAGCTATGTCTAAAAGAATCAATAAAGTGTTCCGTGCTCTAATAAATAATGTACATTGTCTTTTCCTTTATTGTTCTTTATACCTGTGACAAAGGATTATGTAAGTTTCTCACTGGTGGTAGAGTTCTTACCTACCTAACATATTTGCCGCTAAATGGTAGTGTTCGGCACTATCGTGTTCCGGTTAGATGGTAATGTATGGCCCCGTGATAAGTATCACAGATACATGACACCTTAGGTCTCAGGGGTGGCAACGCATCTGTATTTTGGCCTTTGGTTAGATGTTTATAGGCTGCGGTCATCACTTAACATCAATGTGAGCATGCTTGTTTGCCACTTTCCTAACAAAAAAAAACTTTCCTTCTAGTTATCTGAAAATTAAACATTAATAACTAACCTCAGCCTGAAACCTGATGTTAACGAGTAGATACTATAAGTCATCGGGCATATCTGACCCGCCTTCCGAAGAGTGCCAGACATTAACCCAAGAACGTTTTAAACTATAGGGAACAATATGACCTTTCATTGCATATAATTATTTAATTAAAAATCGATGGAGGAAATGTACAGTATCGTTTAAAAACTAAATAAACGTACGATTCCAGAGGATTTTATTTTATCATATACAAGCAAAAAAGAATTTACGATACCACACAGCCTGATATACCTACGGATAACCCAATGTTCAGAGGTATAACTCTGTGGTCGGTGGTCTCAGTAATGTGGGCTTTGGAACTCTGCCAGTGAATGACAAAGAATGTCCCATATTTTTTTGTTTAGTCTTATCTTGCCGTTTGTAAAAGAAAGTATGGAACATTCTGTTGATACCTATTTTTATCATTAAGTATTTTTGGATTATTATTTATTTTAATTTGTATACTTTGACCTATTAATCAACGTATCAGTTGTTATTCGCTTTAATTTTATATTTGTTTTTTGACCTATCACAAGCAAATTCTATTATTTCCAAGTGATTAAATGAATTTTTGAGTTTGAGTTTGAGTTATATACGATGTCTCTTTTGGACATTACATAGGTTGAACATAAGAAGGTTTCGTTGCGCTCACGCACTATCGGGAGCTGCGCGCTATCGTAGTTAATTATCTGTCTTGGGGCAGACATCAGGACACAACAGATACACCCGCTGCCTTTTTAAATGATGCTATAAATGATTTAGATTTTTTAAAATTTGATCCACAAATTAAATAAAAAATATTTCAAAGAATTTGCATTTTAATTTTTCGAGAATCCCGTGGCTCACATTAATATCTATCTAATCTAATACCTTTAAACGAGCAATTCTTGTATATATATATATATATATATATATATATATATATATAGAATCAAGATCTCGGAAACGGCTCCAACGATTTTCTTGAAACTTACAGATTAGGGGTTTTTCGGGTCAAGAAATCGACTTATTTAGGTTCCAGGTCCAAGAAAAGCTCGGTTCCAAGTTAATAATAAATTTTCTTCATAACCGACGACTAACGCCATCTATTGATGAATAGAAGAACCATTAGTCTACTAACGTTAGTCGTATTTTTAGCAAAGAAGAAGTGTTTGATTTGAGGTTAGACCAAAAAAATCAATTGTTTTTATTCATATTTCTTCAGTATGCAATTCATACTAAATATAATTTTCAAAAATCGCTACGGAGCGAAGCTCGGTCAACCAGTCACTAATAAAATTGTAAATCATAGCCATAAATCAATACACTCTGCTATATTTCGTTTGTGTCCGCCATGAGTATGATATTCATATTAAGGTGCCCAATGACCTTTGTGTAGTATTGGTTGAAAAATGTTTTTTTTTAATCGTCTTGAAATATATCGTATCGAAATGATACGCATCTTTTTCATGTAGGTAGTTATGATAGGTCTGTCATGCAGTTTTCATTTTTTTTTTATGTAATGGAAGTAGCAAACAAGCCTGCAGTTTACATTGATGTTAAGTGATGACTGCAGCCTATAGACCCCCACACAAAGAACAAGGTCAAAATACAGATGCGTTACCACTACTGAAGCCTAAGGTGTTATACCTCTGTGCCGGAAATTACATGACCGTACATTACCACCTGACCGGAACACGACAGTGCTGAACACTACCATTTAGCGGCAAGTATATTAGGTAATGCGGTGGTGCCTACGCCCGCGAGCTCCGTCACTGGAACTCTACCACCTGTAAAAATGGACCACATGGATGTGAAATGATGACAACAGTCAATAAATCTTTTTTTTTATGCGATGTAAGTGCCAAACAAGCATGCAGCTTACATTGATGTTAAGTGATGACTGCAGCCTATAGACCCCCACACAAAGAACAAGGTCAAAATACAGATGCGTTACCACTACTGAAGCCTAAGGTGTTATGCCTCTATGCCGTAAATTACAGGGCCGTACATTACCACCTGACCGGAACACGATAGTGCTGAACCCTACCATTTAGCGGCAAGTATATTAGGTAATGCGGTGGTGCCTACACCCGCGAGCTCCGTCACAAGAAATTACGAGGTCTTACATTAGCATCTAACTGACACGCATTAGGGCTGAAAATATCATTTGATTAATAGTTACCGGAGAAAGAACGTTAATCTCGACATCATCATTAGTGGTTATGTGTTTAGTGGGCGTCTTGAGGGTTAAATGCTAGCACAAAACAATAAGTCACTATTATCAGTCAGATTTAATCACTTTAACAGAATATCACTGCTTAACTTTACACTCAAAACTCTTTGATGTAATTACACTTTTAAACTTTTAAGTACAACGAGCAGCGGGTTCGCGACACCGATCTTATTTCGCCAAATCAAATAGTACTCCACTGTCCGACCAAAGAATGATCCACCTCGATCAACAACGACACATTTTATAACCTCCGTTAACGGCGATCTGTCAGATGGCGCCTCGACCCCGCTCGAGGCGTACCCTCAACTCGGTAATGTACTTTTATAATACAATTACTCTTTAAATGAAATAATGATTTTAAACGATAACAAAATCTAACAAATCAAATTAACTTAAAATAATATTTTTAGCAAGGTATTTCTATAGCCTAGTACTTTACAGAACCAACAATAAACTTCTTGCTCCGACACGGCCGTCCTGACGTTTCACACGTCCTCGTGTGATGTTGAAGGACCAGCATCATCATTATCTGTAAGGATAGAAATAACATTTTGTACGACATAGCTCGGCTACTCCTGACAAAGTAAATTCTTCTCTTCCGTTGTTACTTTAAACATGTTTTGTGTAACCTCTTTTGTTACATCCTAAGTCAAACAGGAAGTACAGTCATTCAACATCATCATCCATAATAATCTTAACTGCCAACTCATATTAACTAGACATCCACCTCACCATCTATCAACCTATATGAAACTTGTCTGAAAGGCCAACTCGCCACAAAGCAATCAACATCACCACTGTCTGTACGGCCACCTCGCCGTTTAGCAATGCTGTCAGATTGGCCACCTCGCCATTTAGTAATGCTGTCACATTGGCCACCTCGCCATTTAGCAATGCTGTCTGATTGGCCACCTCGCCACTTAGTAATGCTGTCCCAGAGGCCAACTCGCCCTTCAGACCACCTTAAAGCGGACACCTCGCCTTGGATATCTTACACACAATTGTTCTACTCAACAACACAATACGCTAAAGTACCTACAAAATTCGTATATAGCCACCACGCTAGGACTATTTTGAATGTCTTACCATCATTATCGTCAGATGGACATGGATCCAGCTCAGTACCTAGGTATATTAGACTGAGGGAGTGAACATCAACCATCGAGTTTAAGATGATAGGTACCTATCTAGCCAATGTTTCAATGACCTCATAAGGACCATTATACTTAAGTGCCAATTTGGCTTAATTCCGATCATGATTTGCTAATAAAAAGTAATCTCCTAAGAATAAATGAAGTCACCTTAGCCTTGTTTTTCGTTTTCAACATTTACTTCAACTTCGTGATCGTCTACAGTTAATAAATTTAAACGTCTAGCTACTCTACCTATTAAAAAACTCCATAGGACTCGCTTGAAATTTTTAATTTAAATACTTTAAATCCGCTTACACTTCTACCCAAGTGTCGTGGGTGCCGATACACACACACAACACTCACACAAACACCCAAACCCGTAATCAGCACCCGTAGGCCACACAAACATTTGCAGCGGTACGGGGATCGAACCCCTGAGCCTCGATTGAAACTGTCAACACACACCGCTGAACCAACTGGCTGGTCATGTGGTTGTCTTGAGAGCGTTAATTGCTCTCCCAGTATTAATTCTTAAGGAGTGCCTGAGTATCACATATTTAGAGAACTCATCTATAAAAACGAAAACATTCTTTAAGATCACTACTGCCATTGAGCTTTCCTGTAACATCTATGTGAATTTTTTCAAAAGTCGGTATATCAATTAAAATCGCGGAGTAGAAAAAACTTATACATGGCCCATAAACTTCTCACAAGTCCCGAAAAACCCCGTTTGTTATCTCCGAGTCTCACGGACTTTACGGTCTCTTGAAGAATCTAACTTCAACCGGCGCCTACCATATGTAGCGTCACATTATTAAGCATTATAATATAACCATCCGGACGGCGCCGCAAGCTTAGCGTAGCGTTGCGTCGTCAGTTGTCCCTACACCTACACCTTAGTGCCGCGCACACGCAACTCAACCCACCTAAAGTAACCGCAAATATGTAACAGTGTAAATTCCGCATTATATGGTGATCACCAACTTGGACTTCTCATTATCCATCCCCTACAACCTGAACACGCAATAACCTTCTATATTGGCACGCATACAATACACCGCCATACATATTACCGCGCGTCCATGGATTTCCTAAAGCAGACACCAAATTGTTGAGCCAAACTCCCAATGTACTACGGCTCGTACCTACATGGCATCCCCGTGCCATCTGCGCACCGTTCACTTATGGCTACTGTTTCGGTTCTGACCAGCTAAACGAAAATTCACCACCCTCATCATCATTACCTGATTGAAACTGTCTTATCTCAAGAAGTATTTAGGTTCTCGGGCAACTACCTATAATGTCACCTCAGCCGCACCATTTTCAAGTTCACTAAATTATTTCATCAGTTTTATCAAATTATTTAATATCTCGGTAAATAACACAACACTTTCTAATATCAAGTATCATTGACAGACTTCATGTTAATAAAATCTCATCACAACGAAATTTACATTATCGAACAAATTAACACAGGTGTCTCGTTCATGGCCAACAACTCAACAACCAGCACTTCCCTCCAGGAATGCCAAATCATCTCATGTTCCACCCAGAGTCAACACACTGATACTCTGGCTTAGTCACGAAACCCGTGAACCAAGAACCTGTACACACATGCTCACACATAACGTTTTCAATATTCGTCACATCATATCAATTGGTACTTGAGTCAAAGTGTCCACTACCTAATCATAAGAATCTGTTTAGCCCACAAAAGCAGGAGAGACCATATACGCATTAGACGAACAGTGATGATCGTTACCCACAAAAGCAGGAAAGACCACATACACATTAGACGAACAGTGATGATCGTTACCCACAAAAGCAGGAAAGACCACATACACATTAGACGAACAGTGATGATCGTTACCCACAAAAGCAGGAAAGACCACATACACATTAAACGAACAGTGATGATCGTTACCCACAAAAGCAGGAAAGACCACATAACAGTGATAGTCGTCACCCACTAAAGCAGGAGAGACCACACTTCTTAAATCACAAGGATCCTATAATTTCTTCCCGTAATTACCCACAGGTGAAACCATTATCAACTTTACCGTTTGACTAACTTTTTCAAACTATCTACCCCAATAGAGGGAATGAAATTAGCCATTTTCTAAACTTAACCATGTGTTAGGTTAAATTTCAACTCTAGGCACAGGATTACATTGAAAACATTTTCAACGGGAAATGCCACAAATTGGTGATTTGTACCGATTCACCATGACCTGGGAATTGAACCCATTCATCAGCTGATCAAAATGAAAACGACTCACCAAATTGACGATTGCCTCAATGACAGATTTCCCTCCGCATACGTCCAATTGTCTCACACAGGATGTGATGGCAGGTTGCGAGCCACCGCCTGGTTTCGAACATCCTGATGCCACGTGACCCTCAGCACCAAACTTCAAGCATGTCAGGGAAGGTTTTGTCGTAACCACGGCCATGTGGTCGGAATTTAAAATATCTCGAAGCTGTTTGTTGCTCTTCATACAAACGACTGAAACATTAAAAACATCTATCACCAAATTTTCCGCATAGTATAACATTTTATAGGAGGAAGAATTAACCTAGGACCCTTATTGTCTTGCAGAGTATGAGACTTCATATTTTCTCGATAACATCACTTTACGATTCGATTACTTTAACTGCAACAGTAGCGTAGTGGCAGCAGGCCACCACCACCGCGCTGGGGGTCCCGGGTCCAATTCCCGGGTCGGGGGCCATCAGAGACAACGGCTCAAAATCCTTCATCTCCGACTTCACTGGGATTTCTCCATTTTCTGGAAGATTCCCAGTATACCTCGGAGTTTAGTAATGTGCCCGGAGATGGCAACAGGTTCGCCACCTGTTACATGGGCCAAAACGCAACCGGCGAGTTGTGGGTGCCCGCATGCATGCTTGAATGCATGCATTTACCTCTGCCTACCCCTTTGGGGATAACAGGTGTGAAGTTAAGTATCACTTAACGATTCGAAAATAGCATATGTTCAAGTTTAATTTGAATGTGGGTACTTATTTCTCAATAAAAAAATATGTCGTCGCAGCCGGTCTCCTCTTTATCAATATTACACAATAAGACACTAGACTTGACAATAGGCTTGCATAAGCAGAGTCTTTTCACCATCTTGCAGTTTACCAGAAAAAAAATAATAATTAAAATAGTCACCACGCATGTTTCTTAGGTGTCAAAACGAGAGAAAATTAAATTCAGCCCATTAGGAAAAGCAATGTGGGAAAACCCTGTCGCGACCGATCTAACTTTACTAAGTATAAGAATAAGTTGACTCCCCTGTTTTTTTTTCGATCCGATACGCCGATGTCTGCAGGCGCTAGTCAGGCTCGAGCCTCCGTCTCTGCGTTATTTGGTTGAAATTTGGGCAACGTAATCCGTGTACCCAGCGGATCACGGATTGTGCAGCGCCTCCACAAGCAACTGCATGCTATTTTGTTGCGCCTCTAACAAAACGCGCGCGCCATTATTAACTTTCATTGATCTACCCACGTTTTGTGCCTGCACCGATCCCACTTCTGATGTCGGAGAAAGAACGTTAATCTCGACATCATCATTAGTGGTTATGTGTTTAGTGGGCGTCTTGAGGGTTAAATGCTAGCACAAAACAATAAGTCACTATTATCAGTCAGATTTAATCACTTTAACAGAATATCACTGCTTAACTTTACACTCAAAACTCTTTGATGTAATTACACTTTTAAACTTTTAAGTACAACGAGCAGCGGGTTCGCGACACCGATCTTATTTCGCCAAATCAAATAGTACTCCACTGTCCGACCAAAGAATGATCCACCTCGATCAACAACGACACATTTTATAACCTCCGTTAACGGCGATCTGTCAGATGGCGCCTCGACCCCGCTCGAGGCGTACCCTCAACTCGGTAATGTACTTTTATAATACAATTACTCTTTAAATGAAATAATGATTTTAAACGATAACAAAATCTAACAAATCAAATTAACTTAAAATAATATTTTTAGCAAGGTATTTCTATAGCCTAGTACTTTACAGAACCAACAATAAACTTCTTGCTCCGACATATATATATATAATACGGTATCTATACTACCTCAAGCTGTGAACACCAAAACACAAGAAAATGTATATATGTATTAAAAATCATTTTTCATCAGTTAGTTCATCAGTTTGACGACCCGGTTAGTCCAGCAGTGTGAGTCCGACCCGTTAATCCGTTTGATTCGAAGGGTAGCGGGTTCGATCCCCGCAGAGAAATATTTGTATGGCCTACAGATATTTGTTTCGGGTCTGGGTGTTTGTGTATGTGTTGTATGTGTACAACGGCACCCACGACACAGGTTTATACCTACTGTGGGGCTGTAAGTGTAAGAGTATAGCAGTATTGTATTGCATCATTTTACGAAATTGCACCAGAGAGACCACAATCGATCATCACTGAGAGCAAATTGACCGCATTGGCCTCTTGAGACCAAGTCTAATATGTAACCACTACGTATAACTGAATTGTGACCAGAAGATGTATGATCTTGACCGACATATTGATCTAATTATTCTCCATGTTGAGTTTAGTCAACAAAACATGAAACATCTGATCTACCTATTTTGATAAGATTTCTCCGTAGGGCATACATTTGAAAGGATCATAGTTGCTCAAGGGAATAGACTGTTTAACTACTTCATAATAACTTGTTTACCTTTAAACAGCGCTATCTACTTTATAATTTGTGTTTATAGAATTGTAGATAGTTCTATGGTTCCCCAACTCTACCTTTTTTTTTATTGGAGTACTAGCTATTGCTTGCGGATTCGCCCGCGTGTTGGTCGCTTTTTGCGTAATCTGTGGAAACTCATCAAATCATCCCATGGCATCCCACAGCAACCTTTTTGCGGGATAACATATCCTATAATCTAAGTCAGCTAATACCTTATCTGTATAACAAATTTCATCGAAATCCGTTCTGTGGTTTCGGCGTGATTGACGATCAAATATCCAAACTTCCAAACAAAGGAACTTTCACATTTATAATATTAGTGTGATTGCCATTTGCCTACGGAGCCCTAAAACAACAATTGAATTGTCATTTTTTATTTCATTTGGTAGCAAATGTATAATATTCAATCTAGTCATTGTAACAAATGAAATTACGTTTATCTACGAGACACGGGAGTCGTGTCGGCTTCAGAACGTGTTATCAATGCTACGGTCCCAGTGATGAGAGAAAGGTGGAACTGTAATAAAATGCCTTTGATCATTTATTCTTACACGTGTTTCATTCAATGTCAAGGTCGTACTTTTAAAAATCCTACACGTTTTACTGGTAATAAAGCTCCAGTGACGGAGCTTGCGGGCGTAGGCACCACCGCATTACCTAATATACTTGCCGCTAAACGATAGTGTTCAGCACGATCGTGTTCCGGTCAGGTGGTAATGTACGGCCCTGTAATTTCCGGCACAGAGGCATAACACTTTAGGCCTTAGGAGTGGTGGGTGTCTATAGGCTGCAGTCATCACTTAACATCAAAATGAACTGCAATCGTACTTAGCATAATATATTATGACTCATTCCCACAAAAATTTCTAGGCTTACAGGCATTCCGATATTCAAAGGGTTCACTAGTTCTTGGACCATTAGAGAAATGTGGAACGGTAATAAAACGTCTTTGATCATTCATTCTTATACGTGTAATGTCAAGGTCGTCGTACTTTTGTAATAAAATGTCAATTTGCGAAATTGAAAAAAAAATCATAATTATGATTTTAATGTCAGTTCTTTATTAATTAATTCCTGCTATTATGGACTCCTTGTGTGCTTATAGAGGTCTTTTTCTGTGGAAAATTCATTCAAAGTGTCATCAATTTGCACTCGAACACAATGTCAGTTTTTATTCTGAAAAATTTTTGAATTAAATGCTTTGTCAAAATATAAATACAAGTTTTTTTTATGTAATAGAAGTGGTAAACAAGCATGCAGTTCACATTGATGTTAAGTGATGACTGCAGCCTATAGACACCCACACAATGACCAGAGGTCAAAATGCAGATGCGTTACCACTCCTGAGGCCTAAGGTGTTATGCCTCTGTGCCGGAAATTACAGGGCCGTACATTACCACCTGACCGGAACATGATAGTGCTGAACACTACTGAATAAATACTGAAATTAGGTAATGCGGTGTTGCCTTCGCCCGCGAGCTCCGTCACTAGAGCTCTACCACCAGTAAAAATTCCGCCAGCCGTCTACTTTTGTACCTAAGTTCTCATGATGTTAAGCTGGAAGAAAGTGGAAATCGGTTGTGTTGTAAGAGATAAGAAATACGTGCCTTAAGCCATTGTAATCATTAATTACGCAAGATGTGAACGTTGTTTCTTCAAATAACTATTTTCAACTATCTGCGTCTAACTTTTATGTGTTGCGTGATTCCTAAATATGATGTTTCGTGAGAGTTTTGTAAGATTTAGTTCATTGTTATGTTCCTTCATAATTTTCGTGTACACGGAGTTTTGGGATGTCTTATAATAATTTTGTGCTGAATGAGCTTTATTGATTATTATAGCGATCTCAATAAAATATGATGCTTTATATTGGGAAGTATGTGTGAATAAAATATACATACTACATTATTACTATACGAAAAAAAACAAAAATAAATATTTTATGTTGAAAAAACTTTTTTAGTGCGACCTCAAAAATTATAACTAATGCAACAAATGCTAGCAAAACGAAATAATACAAAATCACTACAGATTTAATTCAAAAGGGCAATGCACGTATTTCTTTTTATTTCTAATTGTAAAATTTAGAAGTCGGGATGTTGAACTTTACTTGGAGTAATCGGCGGTCAACTTTTTACTAATCTGGTTTTGAAAGTCGATATTTTTGTGTTCATAAACACCTAACGAAATTTTCAAAATCACAAAGATATACATAAAAGGTACACATAGCTAAATTTATAAATTTATTATCTAGACGAAATTTGTTCGTGAAATATTGTTTTGTTTTTTGCCAAACCTTCATTATAATGTACCTACCCGTAGAATGTAAGTAGGCTCGCTGTGTATTTTATATGCGATTTCAAGTTTGCACCTTTGCTTTCATGTCTTATTTATTTATGACCTCCCTTCCCTTTTGAAGAATATAAGCAAGTAAATACGTTACCGTAAAATAGTAACATTAAGTGCAAAGACACTCACAGTATTGTGCTTTGTGGTGAAAGGACTCTGGGATTCCATGTTAATTGTTCAAAGGTTGGTTTTGGGTTTCAAATATTAGTTTAACACTTGAGGTCAAGTACATAACGAAGGGTGTGTTACGGTTTTGTAAGGGAACAAACTCATGGTATGTTATTATCCTTTAATATTAAACGAGCAAAGTTTTTTGTCCTGAGATCTGATAAAAATTATTTATCCTGATCTATACGTGGTAATTCAGTATTTTATTATTTGTATTGTTACTATGATTAAAATTTTTATATTTTTTATTTAAATAATATTTTCACATGCGAACCATAACACAAAAAAGAAAGAATGAAGATAAGAAATTATAATAAAATAATAATAATAAAATACGCTTACACTCACAGCCCCACAGTAGGTATAAACCTGTGTCGTGGGTGCCGTTGTACACATACAACACATACATAAATACCCAGACCCGAAACAAATATCTGTAGGCCATACAAATATTTCTCCCGGTGCGCGGATCGAACCCGCGACCCTTCGAATCAAACGATGGTTTCACACCGCTGGACTAACCGGGTCGTCATTACAATTATATTAAACTGATGGAAACAAATTCAAATGCAATATTTATTTTTCGCAATATCACATGCGAGTGAACTATAGAAATTAAAGAAAAAAGTCAAATTAAAATGATATACCTATACATATCAGTTTTTTTATGTTACAAAGGTGGCAAACAAGCATGCAGTTCACATTGACGTTAAGTGATGACTGCAGCCTATAGACATCTACACAAAATCCAGGGGTCAAAATGCATATGCGTTGCCACCCTTGAGACCTTACGTGTTCTGTCTCTGTGATAGGTATCACGGGGCCATACGTTACCATCTAACCGGAACACGATAGTGTTGAACACTACCATTTAGCTGCAGATAAAATGTTTATATTATTTCTTTCTTATCTCATGAAATCAACGAGGACGTAGGTGAAATACTTAAGAATTTAAAAGTTACTGTTTGTTTTTTAATCCATATTGTGCACTGTGAAAAAGTTATATCAAAGTTCATGTAGATACAATATATATAGTCTTATCTCTACATATAAATTGAGTATAACTTTTAAAACACTCGCGTTTAACACTAATTTCACTCATTTTACGAACCGGGTCGTGACGCGATATAGATATTGCGATGATACGCGATGTAACATCGGACCTATCGTCGGATACAGTGAGCGTTGTGTGCCGGCCTCTACAATAATCACTCAACTTGTAGGTAGAAGAATATCAAGCCACCCGCAAATTGACATTTTGCTGTTACAACAGTCTGTCCGCGACCACGGCTTGTGCAACCGAGTCGAAACGTCGGAATAAAGGTAAAAAGTGTTTTTTACCCAATATCTATATCGCGTCACGACCCGGTTCGTAAAATGAGTGAAATTATAAATTGAGTAATGCAGATATTACTATGTTAATTTACCGGTTAGTCCAGCGGTATGAGATGACCGTTGGATTTGAAGGGTCGTTGGGTTCAATCCCCGCACCGGGACAAATATTTGTATGGCCTACAGATATTTGTTTCGGGTCTGGGTGTTTGTGTATGTGTTGTATATGTACAACGGCCCCCTCGTCACAGGTTTATACCTACTGTGGAGCAGCGAGAGCAAGCGTATTTTATTTTAAAAAAAATACAAAATAATAATTTAATGTAATAAATAGAAACTACTTTACATCGTCGTCGTCTATGGCTCACTACTGAAATGAAGATGTAGTTTGTAAAATTTCCTAAGTAGAAATATCAATAGACTTTTTACTGGTGGTAGAGCTCCAGTGACGGAGCGCTCGGGCGTAGCACCACCGCATTACCTAATATACTTGTCGCTAAATGTTAGTGTTCAGCACTTTCGTGTTCCGGTCATGTGGTAATGTACGGCCCTGTAATTTCCGGCACAGAGGCATAACACCTTAGGCCTCAGGAGTGGTAACGCATCTGTATTTTGACCTCGGTCTTCATGTGGGTGTCTAGAGGCTGCAGTCATCACTTAACATCAATGTGAACTGCATGCTTGTTTGCCACTTGCATAACATAAAAAAAAGACTTATCCATTATCTAAAAGTTGTTTCAAAACGGAGATTGTTGATATAAAACAACAAATTATAACCAGAAGCTTAGACAATTCGTATAGCAATGAATTTCGTTTTAAGCCTCCATGGGAACCGCAACAAGAAAGTAATTTAGCGCCGAGATTCAATAGTAATAATGTTCATTGTTTTCCCTTCGCCCTTTATTTTTAATGGGAGAGTGTAATATTCTGACGAGTTGCTTAAAATTGTTGAAACAGGCTATAAACCAAAGAAGTTTCAAGTTTTTAATACCGGATTCAAGATAATATTGAAAACTTGAAAAGATATAATAAGTACCTACCAAATTATTATTGCTATATTTTCTGTCTTATCGATGTTATGTGATTATCTTTTTCTTTTCAAACTTGAAAATGAAAACTTTAATGGTTAAAACACGTAAATTTTTGTATTTCGTGTTTCAAAATTCAAATAATTTATTTCAAATTGGTCTACAAGGACACTTTTTCATTGTCGGGTTATAAGCTACCTAGAGAGAATGACTTATAATAATAATTCAATAGGTATTAATAAATACCAATTTAATAATAATATTTAACCGATACGTTAATCATCAAATTTTTCAATTCCTTCATGAAAAATCTGTTCGTCATAATCATAGTCATTCACTTAGCAGAGTTCCAAGTGCAGGAACTACTGAGAAAAACTCCCTACCCAACAAACTCAGCGTGTTGCTCTTTTGTCAAAACCTTAGATTTAATACAAATATTATTAAATAAAATAAAGATAATGTGAACGTCCATGGCATATAAATATTTGCATATAAACACATACGCAAATACCCATCAACAGCTTAATATCGTGATAGAAAATAACACCCGCAAATCACAACAGACCAGTCCCCACAATCAGCACCCGTTCACGAGTATGATGCATGTGGCAGCGATTGCTCTCCTCGACCATTTTGAAGGGAAGTGAGCAAGCCGTCACACGTCAGTATATTTGAGAATGTCTGTATGTCTGTCCTTTCGTATGTTACAGCCCTTTTAATCTGAAACTATAAAAGCTACACACTTACAACTCTGTAGACGTATTCAGTAGACCGTTTTTTAAGAATTTTAAAACTTTGCCTTTTTCTTTCAGTTGCATAAATTATGAGAGTGCTCGGAGTAATTTAAGAGTCCTTACTCCAATTTTGCGTCAACTTTTATGTTTGTACGTATATACGTAACTTCGTATTTACCATTAAATGGAACGAACAACTAAATTTTAGTTGTTCGTTCAAAGATAATTAAATCTATGCGTTGTAAGATCTTCTGGGTGAGCAATCATAGTAACAGTTCAGCAACTGAGGTTTGAGATAAGTTGTTATAGTAATAGATAAATTAAACCCGTTTCTACTCTTAGAAGCGTAGGTGTTATGTGTGAGACGAATAATTTTGAAACCATAGCAATTATTTTACTGTAATCAATTTATATTTGAAATCTTGGAAAATTATACCCGTTAAGATCGAAAATTATACATCGTCTAGGTTTGAAGTACCTAACTCTTATTCACAGGGGCATTTGGGCTGCGGGTAACGGTTTAATGGTTTAAGGTTATACAACATGTTCACAACATCAAGAAACGGCTTGCTGAGTACATATCAGATACATATTGATTTGTTGTTTGGTGTGTGCTCAGTGAACATGTGAATTGATGCGTTTTAGAGTCCTGGTAGCAAATATATATGTGTGTGTATTCACTACAAGTACTTTATTCTTATCTGTACTACATCATTCTTGTTCATTTCTGTTATCTTTGGTTTTTTTTTTCTTATTCTTTTGGATGCGACGACGAATTGTAATAACTTAGCAACTATGATTCTCATGTAAGTGACTTTGATGTCTTTTTTGAGAATAAATGTCTTTAAACCCAACATGTTACGGGACACTCTCTAACACCCCGATTAGAAAATCTAGTTATGATCATAATACATGAACTGTAATTACATGTTTATGTATTTCATATTTTTATTTAAGAAATAAGTTGTCCTCAATTTGTACGAACCTCTACCTAGGGCCACGCATAAAACGGGAGCCTACTTACACACGCACACTGTTGCGATGTGATGTTGTGTAACCTGCGTTCCTTTATTTAACACTCGCTAGTTAAAAGGTAAATTTCCACTATTTTATTTCTTAAGATATTATTTGTATTAAAAAAGGACGTCTCAACGAGTTCCAATAAACTTTTTGAGACTAGCATTTTATTTTGAATAGACGTTAGCCTCATTTTTATTTGTATTGACTGTTCACTAAATGGATGACCATAACTTCCTTAACTGTGTGTAACAAATGCCTGAAAAAGATTCGGTTATCGATTCTAAACAAACCAGTTTCGGGTTGTACAGTTCAAACGGCATTACACCAACAGTGTGCTCGTTTGAACTATGTAGTTCAAACGGCATTACACCAACAGTGTGCTCGTTTGAACTATGTAGTTCAAACGGCATTACACCAACAGTGTGCTCGTTTGAACTATGTAGTTCAAACGGCATTACACCAACAGTGTGCTCGTTTGAACTATGTAGTTCAAACGGCATTACACCAACAGTGTGCTCGTTTGAACTATGTAGTTCAAACGGCATTACACCAACAGTGTGCTCGTTTGAACTATGTAGTTCAAACGAGCACACTGTTGGTGTAATGCCGCGCCAATATATACAACGTGTAACAGGACTTACATAAACACATAAACACATGACTGTACGGGATACTGGCTACTGCATGGAACTGAAACGGTATGTGGTTTTGTGTAAGCGCTATAAACAGCCTTCTAGCGCTATTATACTACTATATTTATACAATTACATTATAGCCATTATCTTCTTCTCTGCTTCTCTATATATATAAAATTCTCGTGTCACAATCTTAGTAACCATACTGCTCCGAAACGACTGGACCGATTCTCATGAAATTTTGTGTGTCTATTGGGTAGTTCTGAGAATCGTCCAACATCTATTTTTCATACCTCTGAGTGATAAGGACAGTCCAATGTAACACATTTAAAGAAAATTGGACATTCGATTTTTTTTTATAAGGGGATACGAAGTTCGTCGGGCAGCAAGTATTTTTATAATTATACTCTGAACAAGCCGTTTTTGTGTTAGTGTAATAATATTTAGTTATTATCTCAATCATGAGGTGGATTGTTTCAAGTTTTAATAACATATAATTTTTATGAAAACACTCGGTGTATTCTCCAAGTCCTTCCAAGGCCGTCAAGTTTATCCCTAACCAATTTTGCGTCAACGTTGGTATTTAATTGTAAGTTTACATGTGCTTCGTATTTACATGTCACCCGCATTCACTTTGGATTCCTTCAAAGAGAATTAAGTTTATGCGCTGTAAGATCTTCTGGATGAGCAATCATAGTAATAATCTACGGCCCTGTAATTTCCGGCACAGAGGCAGAACACCTTAGGCCTCAGGAGTGGTAAAGCATCTGCATTTTGACTTTGGACTTTGTGTGGGTGTTTATAGGCTGCAGTCATCATTTAACAACAATGTGAACTGCTTGTTTGGCACTTGCATTACATAAAAAAAAGTTCAGGAACTGAGAAATTGAGAAAATTTGTTATATTAAATCCGTTTCTATTTTCAGCGAAGGTAATAAAGGTTAGGATCTCACTGCAGAATTGATTTGTTCATCTAGGTATGCTGCAAACCTATTTTTTACGCATATTTATGATCTAGAGAATATAATATATCTACTTGGTTGCCTATCAAAATATTGCCGCTATTTGCCGTAATTTTATTTAAATTATTTTGTCTTGAATTGTCAGTATCTCTCATATTTGCGGCCGATTTAATTTGGCTGTAGTAGGTATATGAAAATTATGAGAAAAAAAACGCTTTAATTTGATACATAAATAATAAATGTACGTTTTGAACGACAAAAGGTAACGGGCGGAACATAAACTTGTAGGAGCGGCCAAGTGCGCAACGGCAGCCGTTATTTTTAGAGTCTTTATACATATTGTCGTGAAGTGGACGATATTTTATTTTGTTAATTGTTACTTATTTTTTTAATTTAGGAGAATATTTCGCCTACGAAGATCTTCTTAATTATTTTTTTATGTTTTTTGTAATAAGAATTGATTGTACGGATAGTTATACAGCAAAAAAATTACGAAGTTTTGTGAAATCTACAACAATAAAGGCTTTATCGGTTAACACAAAATTATAAGTGCGAGATTACTCAACATTTTATTTTGAGTTAAAAAGGTGGCAAGGTGGTTGTGATGACTGCAGCCTATAGACATCTACACAAGAACCAGAGGTCAAAATGCAGATGGGTTGGCACCCCTGAGACCTAAGTTATTACGTCTCTGTGATAGTTATTACGGAGCCATACATTACCATCTAACCGGAACACGATAGTGCTGAACAGTACCATTTGGCGGCAGACAGAAACGTTAGTGTATGATGATTTTTTGAAATTGGATTATGTAGTGATTTTTGCTTCAACAAGATTTTATTATTATTACATTTCTGTTCTGTTTCGAAAATCAAACTTTAGCAAACCTTCTAAATGTGGCTTTCAGTAAATTGCTTAGAATGTACAAATCCAAAGTGATTTAATTCAATCTCTCGTGTAGCCTATTGTAGACTGTAATGTTCATTATTCGGATCTATACCTGGAATTTCTAAGCAATCTGGATCGTTAACCTAATAATTGTGATCGCTTTATTTACGGTATACGCCATTTCGATTACATTAGTTACTGGCTAAGATGGCTTTCTATCCGATATTGACGATATGTTATGCTACATTGTTTGTTGTTCACATTTATGTGAGTTTAATAATAATGGCAACCCTTGACACGTCCCACTGCTGGGCACGAGTCTCTCCCCTTTTTGGGTTGAGGCCTGGAGCTTACTCCACCACGCTGCTCCAATGCGGGTTGGTGGAGATACGGGTTAGTGGTCAATTCAATTCAATTCAATTCATTTATTCAATAACAATTTTACATTGTGTTTGAAATTACAATCTCAATAGTTAATATAAATACAAGTTAATCTCCTCGGTACAAAATAATATCTCTATATAATAAGATCAATTTCAAATTCACAATATTAAATTAAATGTCATATAAATATAACTACGTTAAGAAAAACCGACTTCAAACCCATTAGTAAATAGCACATATAAATAATAGGTAGGATATCATTGCAATGAAATCTTTATTATTTTTTACTTTTCAGTTTTGAAGTCGGTTTTTCTTAACGTAGCTATATTTACTTAATACTTTTTAGTTTATTGCTGCATTGCCAATTAGATTAATGTTCACATCTGTTAATTTGTAAAATCTGACTCTTTTAGCTTCGTGACAATTAGATATCTAATTTAAATTGTTTAGGAGTGTCGATACAAAATTATTACACGACTATACGAAATCAATGAAAAAATTTTATCCACGAAGGAGTAAATAAGCTGTTTTGTGTTGACGATGAGTTGAAATGTGTCATTGTCACTTGTTGTCATCTTGTTGTCATGTGCATTAGGACTATCTAGGACGTCAGTGGATTCAACGCACTGTATGACAACTCGCCGTCTATTCTTATTCCTTTAGTCTGAGGTGAAAGTAAGTTTGTTTTTTATTTTATGCTCATAAAATAAAAAACTGATGGGCCTATCTGAATCAAATTTTTATGGAACTAATTCGAAACTATTCCGCATCAAACAAAACAAGAATTACGTAAATCGGAACCAGAAATCTCGGCGAAATTCACGTACATACATTAAAATATATATATACCGGCCGAGTTGAGAACCTTCTCGTTTTTTGAACTCGGTTAAAAAGATATTACAGCAATTTTTAAATCCAGTCAACCAACTTAAATAACGTCAATATTTTCCTACACCTGTTTTACAATTGTCAAAGATAAAATTGTATATATTAATATGTCAAGAAATTCGATTCTGAATCTGTGAAATATCCAAGAAGTATCATAATTTATTCAATCAAATGCTACAAAAAATATTAGTTACAATTTTAAATAGTCTCCAAGTCAGATACAGAGTACAGACATTTCTCCATGAGAGTGCTTTTAATTTTGTTTTTAATAAGCTCGAGTCATAAATGACACTTTTCAGTTCCGTTGGCAAGATATTGAATATTTTTACTGCCTGATAGCCAGAACGGGTTCCCTACGTTACTGCGAAATACGTTTCATCTTAAAATCACTGGCCGACAACCATACATCGAAGACTTCATTGAGCGATGCTTTATTTCGCCGAAGCTTCATTGCTCGATGTACGTATGATCGAAAACGATTCACCGATACCTTGTTTCCTCGATGCTTATTTGATCGAAGGTTTTTTTACTTCAAATTTGTTTCCTCGAATGTATGCTTTTATTTTTAAGGATAAGTTATAAGACTTCTTAGTTTTAAAAAATGCGGTTTTTTTTAAAGAAATTCTATAGGACTAGATACTATCGCCGGTACGAATCAATTTCCTTAATACCTATCTATTATCTATATAACTAGCGGCCCGCCCCGGCTTCGCGCGAGTGCAATTTTACCTACCCTCTCCTATTCGTCTTAGCGTGATGATTATAGATATAGCCTAAAGCCTTCCTCGATCTTTTATAGTTTAGGCAGCGTACGCAAAATAAGTAACTTTTCTACTTGATTTTTACATGTTGTGTCCGAAAAACCCAAATATCTAACGGAGCCCTATTTTTTCCAAAATAAAATATAGCCTATGTTCCCCGTGCATAATGTAGCTTTCGAATAGTGAAAGAATTTTTAAAATAGGTCCAGTAGTTTTGAGCCTATTCAATACAACCAAACAAACAAAGTTTTCATCTTTATAATATTAGTGTAGAAAATCAATTGCTGTTCGTTAGTCTCGCTAAAACTCTTTTTATGTGATGGTGGTGGCAAACAAGCATGCAGTTCCCACGGATGCTAAGTGACGACTACAGTCTATAGACATCTACACAATAACCAGAGGTCAAAGTCCAGATGCATTGCCACCCCTGAGGCCTAAGATCTTTTTCCTAGGTGAAAGTTATTATGGGGCCATACATTACCATCTAACCGAAACACGATTGTGCTGAACACTATCATTTGGCGGCAGATAGATAAGGTAATGCTGTGGTGCCTACGCCCTCCAGCTCCCTCGAGCTCCATCACTGGAGCACTACCACCAGTGAAAACATATCAAACATTATTTAGTGTAACTAGTTTCTTAATAGCTCTCGGCAAAATAATCTCCACCTCCTTCTTTCTAGTGAAAGTGATAGAAATACGATGATCGCCGAGAAACGATTTTGCTGAGAGACGAGAAACTAAGTACTTAGTGTAACTATCTGTAAATTTATTTTTACAGTAAGTGGAACAAAAAATAAGTAAAACAAAATTTACTTATCAATATATTTTTACATTTATAGGTATCTAATTGACTTAGTAGAGGGTATCATAGTATGAGAACCAGGAACCTACACATTAGCAGTAGGAGACGATAATATAAGTTTTTCCTGGAAATAAATTTAATTTTCTTGATTACAAAAACAGAGAAGTAAGAAATGAAACATAGTATCGGGCAAACGAAACTTCAATTTATAAATTTTCGACGAAATAAAGCATCGCTCAATGAAGTCTTCGATGTATAGTTGTCGGCCAATGATTTTTCGATGAAACGATATTTCGCAGTAACGTAGGGAACCCTTAATTTTTTGAAGTGATCTCTACATGACTCACTCTGAGGAATTCCAACTATTGTTCTAATAGCACTTTTTGTAGTAAAAAAGCTTTTTTACTATTATAAATATAGCTATTCCCCCATTGCAAGATACTATACCTCAACCTAGACTCTACTAATGCATGATAGACATTCTTAAGATGTTTCGTACTGATCTCTGTTTTAAGGCTCCTAAGGGCGTAGCATGCTGATGCAATAGAAGATTCTATAGATGCTAATTCTGGCTTCCAATTCAGCTGGGAGTCAATATGTGTGCCTAGAAATTTTACAGTATCTACTACATTTATTTGATCGTCACCTAGTTTCACGTTCAGTATGTCACTGTTTCTAGATGTAGATGTAAATAATATAAGATTCGTTTTTTTGTATTAATTTGTAGTTTATTCTTAAGAAACCAAGTATCTATAGCATCTATCATTCTTTTTAGCTTATATGTCAATTTGTTAATGCCCGGTGCACTAATGATTAAATTTGTATCGTCTGCAAACATAATAGGTTTTGTGTCAGGTTGTTTATATAGAATGTAATTTAATAAATCATTTGTCGCTATTAAATAAAATAGGGGACCCAATTGTGATCCCTGAGGTACGCCACGTTCAATCCTTTTAATTTTCGAAGTATATAATATTTCATGGTTACTATCATCAATTTTTTTAATTTCTACGAACATTTGTCTTTTATCCAGATATGACTTTATCAGTTGTAGTGAATTTTCTCTAATCCCATAATGTTCTAATTTTGCAAGGAGAATCTGATGATTTATTATGTCAAAAGCAGAGCTCAGGTCAATAAATAGTCCAGCCACTTTAATTTTGTCATTTAAGTTGCTAACTATATCATTTACTAGAGTGCTTATGGCATCTTGTGTGCCGATTCCCTTTTGGTATCCGAATTGTCTCTTACTAATTATTCTTTCATTGTAAAAATGGATCATGAGCCGATTTTTAACAACAATTTCAAAAATTTTGGACAAAAATGGTAGAAGAGAGATTGGCCTATAGTTTTTTGGGTCAGTTTTTGTACTTTTTTTATACACTGGGATTACTTTCGCTATTTTCAGTTCTTCTGGAAAAATGGACTGAGTTAGAAAATTATTCAAAAAATCTACTAGAGGATGTGCTAGAATATTTATATTATGTTTAAAAAAAATTATCACCCTTTATATCAAACCGATAAGGCTTCCGACAAGGTTTAATGACTGCTATCTCTCGATAGCAACTGGGACCGACGGCTTATCGTGCCTTCCGAAGCACGCTAAAGGGCATTTAAATTTTTCCACTAGTGGTAGAGTAGTCCGAGTAGATCGCTTGCTATCTACACCAGCCCCGGGGCTATGCGCGCATGTTATTTACTTAGATCGTTATTTTAAAAAATGCGTGTTTCATTGTCCGAACTGTCTATTTACGTCGCTATTTCACCCGCGAGAATAAAAGCAATCTCAATTCTTAAAACAACTAGATCATACTATAAGTAGTATGATTTACTATGGTTTTAAGTGTAATTTGACGGCTGAGCAAAGCCCAACTTGGCATCAAATTGCTTTTGGGTTTGCTGAATTCAAGTACGGCCGTATCAATCTCAGTGCCAATTTCATGATGATCATCCATGTACAAAAAATACAATATGTTTATCGGTTCATTCATTCATGTATGATTGAAACTAGCTTTTCCTTCGACTCTTTACATATTACGTCCAGCTTTAGTAGTTTCTTCTAATCACTCAGTTAGGGAAGTTAATGATTATATAATTATATTTATACGAAATTTATATATTTACCATCACTGCTACTACTACGCCGGACACGTTGACTTCTGTTGGTGGTAGAGGTCCTACGACGGAGCTAGCCGGAATGAGCACCACCGCATTCGGATCAGGTGATAATATAGTACCCTGTTATCACCGGCACAGAAGCATATTATATATATATAAAAATCTATTGCTGTACGTTAGTCTCGCTAACGGCCAACGTCACTTAAATCTAAGTGGGACTTAAAAGACTTTTGTCTTTATAAAACACGTTCAAACGATAAAGATAGCGCACATTTGAGGGTTGCTTAAAATTGAGTGCCGTTTGAGTATTCGGCCATTAAACTCGAGAACGGCTGGACCGATTTGGCTAATTTTGGTTTTGAATGATTTTTGTAAGTCCAGGGGAGGTTCAAAATTATTATTTCATTCCGATTCAATACGAAGTTTGCCAGGTCAGCTAGTCAATAATAATAAATATCACCGGGACATTACACCTTAGGTCTCAGGGTGGCAACGCATCTGGATTTTGACCTCTAGTTTTATGTAGACGTCTATTTTTTTATGTCATGGAAGTGGTAAACTAGCATGCAGTTCACATTGATGTTAAGTGATGACTGCATCCTATAGACACCCACACAAAGACTAAGGTCAAAGTATAGATGCGTTACCACTCCTGAGGCCTAAGATGTTATGCCTCTGTGCCGGAAATTACAGGGCCGTACATTACCACCTGACCGAAACACGATAGTGCTGAACACTATCATTTAGCGGCAAGTAGGTATATTAGGTAATGCGGTGGTGCCTACGCTCGCGAGCTCCGTCACTGGAGCTCTGCTAATGACTTCAGCCCACCGACTTGACTGGCAAGTCGGTGGGCTGAAGTCATTACTTGACATCAATGTGAGCTGCATGCTTGTTTCACACTCACTTTCCTTATTTAAAAAAAATATCACTGGCATTAGGCCTCCTGATGTCACATTGAAATGTTTTTTGATTTTATGTAGGTACCTTTGATGTGAACTATGCGCTTTATTGCCGACCCGGTTAGTCCAGCGGTGTGGGATGGCCGTTTGATTCGAAGGGTCGCGGGTTCGATCCCCGCACCGGGACAAATATTTGTATGGCCTACAGATATTTGTTTCGGGTCTGGGTGTTTGTGTATGTGTTGTGTGTGTACAACGGCACCCACGACACAGGTGTATACCTAATGTATATATTTTTTTTATATATTTTATTGCCACTTCATGACATAAAAAAGTCGAGCTTTCAACGTTTATTGTGATTCACAGACATGTTATATGTATAGTGTGTTCATAGGTTTTAGACAAGTCATACTTATATTTGTCTACGTATTCTTCAGTTAAAAGGTTAGTAGGAATTTTGACGCGTTTGTAAAACAAATTAAATGTTGGAAGTGCGACTCCAAGTCTGAGTAACGTCGTAATGCGGTTTGTGAATTATGGCCTAAGCACCGCGCACTCGCACTTCAAGCTGTGAAATTAACCGGAAATATACAATGTGTCCCAGGGATAAGTGACCGCCCGGCGTTTTTCGAATATTTGTACAAAATTAAGGATAATTACTATTATATTTATGGGTCGTACCGGCTTCGGTTTTTTTTTAACGATTTTTCTATTTTTTTTAGTAAATACGCGTGAAATGCTGTAGTTTTAAAAAAACTGCAGCACGTCACTCGTATACTCGCACGGCACGTATTTATTAAAAAAATTAAAAAATCATTCAAAAAAACCGAAGCCGGTAGGACCCATCTCGTATATAAGAGTAATTATTCTCAAATTTTGTACAAATATTCGCAAAACGCCGGGCGGTCACTTATGCCTGGGACACATTGTATAACTTTTCTTTCAATTTTGTTCTACCACATGAATACGAAGAATCTTCTAACACAGGGGCAAAACAACTTGGGCCTCAGGGGTGGCAACGCATTCGCATGTTACCCACCAGTTTTCTTCCAAAAAATTTAAACATCCCAGTGGTACCTGAGATAAAACATTTCACACAGATTTTTTACTGGTGGTAGAGCTCCAGTGCCGGAGCTCGCGGGCGTAGGCGCCACCGCATTACCTAACATACTTGTTACTAAATGGTAGTGTTCAGCACTATCGCGTTCCGTGTTCCGGTCAGGTGGTAATGTATGGCCCTGTAATTTCCGGCACAAAGGCATAACACCTTAGGCCTCATGAGTGGTAACGCATCTATATTTTGACCTTGGTCTTTGTGTGGGTATCTATAAGCTGCAGTCATCAATGTGAACTGCTGCATTGCCACTTTCATAACATAAAAAAAAATATACACATAACAGAAAAAACAATTTATTGTACAATGGTACATTTGTTTTTATATTATTTCGCATTAGCACATGCTTGTGAAATATATTTTATTTTTAAAGAAAAATGGAAAGAAAAATTTGACTTCAGGATTCAATTTGACTTCTTTAAAAATAAAATGGTACATTTCTTTCGCAAATAATCACAAAAAGGAGTTCATATTCGGTTTCTCCGAAATACACACGTGGAAATGAAATATTCTATTACACAAAAAGTTATAATCGCGATATTAAAAATGGAAGCGTTAAGATATATCTCCGATTCCAGGATGGGGTGATATTTGATGAAAATGATGTTCTTCTAATAATATATTATTTGAGTTCCTTTTCCTCAGATGCTGTTCGGTGATAAAGGTATTATAAGTGCCATTTGAGATTCGTTTCTTATTAAATTAGCTGTTTGTATTATAATATTGATACGTGAAGCAAAAACTTGTGACTCTTTTTTACGTAAATTGGCGGACGGAGGAGTATGAAATTTGGCACACTTACCTTTAGATAGTTTATCTATATAAACTACATGTTGCAAGTGCAGAACGCCAATAATATTTTTCACTAACAATGCTAATAAAGTAAATTAAATATATAAATAAAACATTACACATTACATACCATGCGTTTGACAACAAAATACAGTGCTCAGCAATAAATATTGCACATCGAGCCTAGGAAGGAGACTTCGACTTATTTCGGGTCTGTAGAGCGTCATCTCTCTCGCACCGTACCTATTTGACGTTCATCGACCATTTTGATCAAGTTTTGACCAATACCGGTCTGTCAGTGCTTACGTAAGCAGTGTGCAACAGAGAAAACGCTCTACGATGTCGAAACGAGCCGATCATCTTTTTGCAGGCTCGATGTGCAATATTCATTGTTGTGTACTGTAAATTACGTTCACATTGTACCAGCCTGTGGTAAAACGGTTTCACCAATAGAGGTTCTATATAGAATTCAAACTTAGTTTCATTTTATGCATATGTATTGCGGTCGAATTTCGACCATTGGGCGACATAGAACAACGCGGAACACCGGCCGCGGCGGACCGGAGGGGAGTAGCCATATGCGGGTGTTCCCCTGTTTGCTCTGCTGCCTCTTTTTTGCTGTTAAAATAGATCTGTCACATCAAGTTTACAAAAAGATAGCGCTGCCTTTCATATGTAACTAATAATATAATATGCGACCTTTACTGGTGGTAGAGCTCCAGTGACGGAGCTCGCGGGCGTAGGCACCACCGCATTACCTAATATACTTGCCGCTAAATGGTAGTGTTCAACACTATCGTGTTCCGGCCAGGTGGTAATGTACGGGCCCTGTAATTTCCGGCACAGAGGCATAAGACCTTAGGCCTCAGGAGTGGTAACGCATCTGCATTTTGACCTTGGTCTTTGTGTAAGTGTCTATAGGCTGCAGTCATCACTTAACATCAATGTGAACTGCATGCTTGTTTACCACTTCGATTACATAAAAAAAAAAAAAAAAAAATATCGGTCGCGGTACGATACGCGGATCGATCGAGCGACTGATCCGAGTTTGTTTCCGAGAAGCCTCTGTCGCCGAGATGTTTAAATGTATGTGTGAAATTGTTTATGTATTATGTTAAAGTCAAGGTGTGACTTTCGTAGTAATAGACGATTTTTGTTGTACAGTTGTGTGTCACTAAAATTTCCCCCCGCAAAAAATGACAGATTGTTTTGCATCGGTAATAAACGCTATGACTACACCCCTCCGGTCAGCCGGTAGCGATGTTGCTCTATGTTGGGCGATCACTAGTATAGATATAGTAAGTTAGTTTCACCCTGGTTTAGTTATTAAAATTATCCTTCATGCCGTATGTTATTATGTTTCATAACGTTGGTAGCAAATAAAAAACACAAATTGGAGCAATTTTATTTCATTGTAGGTAATATCAATTTCAGTTTGTAACATTTGGACATAAAATGGCATATGTCTGAAAAATGTTCCCTTTGAGATTTCCCTTAGAGAGTTGATATCAATTTGTGAAATGGTTTTAAGAATAAATAAGTACTTAAAATACAGTTTATAATTAATTTATTACATTATTGGACCCAAATACGAGGCTTGAAAACATATTCTAATTTGATTACCCTTTACCTATGAGTAAAAAATATAACTTCATGCCTGAAATCCCCGAAGGGGTATGCAGAGGTAAATGCATGCATTCAAGCATTCATGAAAACTCCCACGATCCCACGTAACTGGTGACTTTCCGTAAATTTCCCAGTACCTCGAAATTTGGTAATGTGCCCGGAGATGTCAAAAGACTCGCCACCTGTTACATAGGTCAAGAGTAACCGGAGAATCGTGGGTGTTTGCATGTATGATTGAATGCATGCATTTACCTCTGCCTATCCTTCGGGGATTACAGGCGTGAAGTTACGTTTTATTTGTAGACAAAAATAAGCTATTGAATGTATACGTGTTTTACGTTAACGACGCATTACATTAGCTATCAAAGAGAAATCGCTCGTGACACGGAGAGCAGGCGCACTGCGTGGGGTGTGTGGGTGGGCAAACAGGCGTGCGGACGGAAACGTCGTCGATTTAATGATGTTTGGCAATCATTATTTGAACACTTAAGGAAGGAAGAAAATGTCATCCTATTTACGTAAATATGTTCTACTATTTGTAATGAATCCTCAGTAAAAATGTTCGCTATGATTAAAGCCCTATTCAGATCTTTTTTATGTAATGGAAGTGGCAAACAAGCATGCAGCTCACATTGATGTTAAGTGATGACTGCAGCCTATAGACACCCCCACAAAGACCAAGGTCAAAATGCAGATGCGTGTCTACTCCTGAAGCCTAAGGTGTAATGCCTCTGTGCCGTAAATTACAAGGCCGTACACACTTGACCGGATCACGATAGAGCTGAACACTACCATTTAGCGGCAAGTATTTTAAAGACCTGCGCGAATTTCGCTCGGGTATTTTGTATGAAGTACCGCGACTAGAGCGGAACATAGTCGCGGAACTTCATATACCGCATCACCACGTGGTATCCGCTCCCGACGTCGCGTCGGTAGAAAATAACGCGCAGATCTGAAAAGGTTTAAGCTCGGTATAAATGCTAACCCCCTTATTCATAAACGTACATTAGACACGTTTTAGCTATAGAATGCTCTGTCCTTGTCAATTGCACTGTTACATGTGCAGGATAGAAAAGGACAAAGGAGAGATTAAGCTAAAATACGTTTATGAATAAGGGGGTTTGTTTATGGCGATGTGGATTAGTGGAATATATTGGGTGAATTATGGCATCGCCGATTGGAAATACATGCAAAATCATCCGAGAATCGTATGTAGGTATTTATCTTCACGTCTCTCACGGGGTAAACAGTGATTGTGGATCGCTTGATATCCCGGACCTGACAAACCTCCCACCCTAGCGAATTGTACTTCTTACAATACTAGCCTATTGCCACTAACCCACTGAGATTGTTTCTAAGATATTTGAACTTTAAAACAGTAATAGATAAAACGTAACACAGTTTATATAGGGTGGACAAGACAATACTACATTAATTTAAATTTATTTTACTTAGTCTAGTCTTAGGTCTATGGTAAACCCTGTAGCGTTTTAAGTGTGCCTGCTAAAATCAAATTGTATAATAAATAGGTACTTCATAATTTGATCACAAAACATTTCAGAACAACACTATATTTTTATTGAAGCTGCTATAATTTGAATATCGCAGAATTATTGCAAATGAAAAAAACTGTTTTCTTTAATGTAAGGAAAGTGTTTTGTATCTAACATACCTAATAATATAACAGTCTAAAGAAAACTAACATGTTAATTACCTACATACTGTGATAATATGACATAGTTTGTATGAAATTTTTATTAATTCAAATAATAATATGTTCTCATAAATAATTACATTTCTGAACACCGATAACCGTTATTTTCATATACTTTGAGTGTTCTGTCACAGTACAAATATGAACAGTATGGAAACTACGTACAAAGCGTTCGAAACGGCACACTAACACAAACATGTGCATCGGCGCTCGATGTAGCGAGTGACTCAGCACTGCAGCACCGCGAGAACCGCTTAGAGGCCGCGTCGATGCGCATGTTTGTGTGAGTGTGACGTTTCAAGGTTTTGTACGTAGTATCCACACTGTTCATATTTGTACTGTGGTTCTGTCGTCTTGTCAACCCCGCTTATTTAACTAATTCGTCATAGTTCTCGACTTCACTAATGCTCTTTATTGCGGTACCGTACATACCTATAATATATTATATTCCTCATACAATAACTGCAAATGATTATAACAAACTACTATATCATAAATACAGCGCTGCGCAATGTAACAATTTCTTTCTTTTTTTTACCAATTTGTAAACACGATCAAGGAATCCGGGGCAATCGCCCAATATTCGATAAAACGTTCAATTTTGCTGAGCTTGGAATAAAATATTTTTCTTTTCTTTAGATATCAAGCCATTGTGAGGCCGATGCGGCCTAGAATGTCGAAGACTTGTTCCCTGGTCATGATCGCGGGGATATGGGTCAGCGGAATGCTACTGGCAATACCTTGCTTGCTCTATTCAACCACTAAGGAGTACCGGTAAGTTTTTAAAACTTTTTGGTGAGCTAAAGTTCATGAGTGTTTTTTTTATTTCGATACAAATCTTGATATAATATGAGCTGTATATTAAAAAATTAATGGCTCCGTAATAAGTATCACTGAGACATAACAACTTAGGTCTCAGGAGTGGCAACGTATCACTTTCACTTAATATCCATGTGAAGTACATGCTTGTACGCCACCTTCGTTACTCTAATATTGTAGTGTGTGCTGCATCACATACGCACACACTCTCTTTGTATATTATTATAATAATATGTAAAAGAGAATAAAGCTAACATCCATCATGACTGGTCGTGTCACTAAGATCACCAACCCTGCCTACATACATCTATACAAATAAATAAAATTGTAGTGTCTGTTTGTAATATAAAAATAACCGCTTTTCGCTAAATGCATACACGGCACATATGCCAAAACAACATTTTATACAATGTTTGTCTGTCTGTCTGTCTGTCTGTTTGTTGGGGCTAATCTCGGGAACGATAGATAGCTTATGTAATAAGGAGTAACTTAGGCTATTTTCATACTAGCTGCGCCCACGACTTCGTCCGGGTAGATATTGAACAATCATAAATTTTCACGCGGACGAAGTCGCGGGCACAGCTAGTATTATTATAAGTAAAAGAGAATGAAGCTAACATCCAACATGACTGGTCATATCACTTAAACCTACCTATCTACACTATAATAATAATCTCTTCCAGTAGAAATAAATTCTTCCGCTAGTGGGCGGTGCGGTCGTCAGGTCCAGACTTTGGAACATTTCATGTATTACGATCGAATTTTGCGATCTTTATAAATGTTGTTCGGACCGGACAGAGTTTAACGTACCGACGCAATTTCCAACGCCTTTGTAGCTATTTGTCACTGCTAGTGTTCGATCGTTCGGAATACCAAATGGAAGGCGTTTTTGTCCAGTAGCTGACGAATCGATATTCGTTATGGTTCACACAGTTGGCTATTTTCAGAGCGATTAAATCCATTTTTTTTCCTGAACGTTTCATATTTTTTACAGCTATTTGCCAAATAAATAGGCATTGTGTGCCATTACACATATTTACTGATCGCGGTAGGTCTCCAGCAATGGAGCTCGCAGGCGCAGGTTCCACCGCATTATTCATTTTTTTATTATATATTGTATAAGGAAGGTGGCAAACAAGCATGCAGCTCACATTGATGTTAAGTGATGACTGCAGCCTATAGACGACTACACAAAAATCAGACGTCAAAATGCAGATTCGTTGCCACTCCTGAGACATTAGTTGTTACGTATCTGTGATAGTTATTACGGGGCCATACATTACAATCTAACCGGAACACGATAGTGCTGAACATTACCATTTGGTGCCAGATAGATTAAGTAATGCGGTGATGTCTACGCCCTCGAGTCCCTACCTGGGGACTCAGTGGGAAAAAGTGAAAATAAAAAAGGGATTTCATTTTAGACGTGATATTTAATCGGTAAACTTATAAGGTAATTTATCACGTGTAAAAACTATATGCTGACATAAAAGCTTCTCAGAGACTAGTTTTTATCGACGAGGGGAAGTAAGTGATATTGGGACGTTGACAATCAAAAAGTTAATGGCACGCCTAGAGTTCAGAAAACAGATTACTCCCATTTCATATTCATACATTACCATCCAACCGCAACGCGACAGTGCTGCCTATCGTGTTGCGGTTGGATGGTAATGTATGGCTTCGTCATAACTATCACAGAGACATAACAACTTAGAAAAATGGAAAGAAAAATTTGACTTCAGGCGAGACTCGAACATAACTAGCATAGTTGGTAATAGATGGCGCTGCTGCTACCATAAAGCAATGCAATAAATGTGAAGGAAAGATTTGACAAATCGGGCAGGGCTTCAGTAGCTCAATTGGAAGAGCGGCTGGACTAGATTCCCAGTAGGTCGCGAGTTCGAGTCTCGCCTGAAGTCAAATTTTTCTTTCCATTTTTCTTTAAAACTAAAATATATTTCAAAAGCATGTGTTAATGCGAAATAATATAAAACAATTATAACAACTTAGGTCTCGCAAGTGGCAACGGCAAGGGGGAGTTGTCTATAGACTGCATATTAGGTTGGGGAAAAAGTTTCTTCGCATATTTTTAAGATAATTCAAAACATTTTTTAATATAGTTTATTTAAATTTATGTACCATTTTGTTCGATAACCTTTTGCCATCTTGTAGGTAGGGACATGATCCCATTGCTATAAAAATTTTGGGACTTCTCATCAAAATACCGCGACAAGTGGATTTGGCAGTCCTCTCGTGATGTTAACCTAACATTGCATAAAGAATTCTGAAGAGACCGAAACAGGTGGAAATCTGAAGGTGCAAGGTCAGGACTATACGGCGGATGCATTAACACCTCCCAGCCAAACTCTCTTAATTTTTGCTGAGTGGCTATAGATGTGTGAGGTCTAGCGTTATCATGATGAAACACCACACCCCTTCTGTTGATCAATTCCGGCCGCTTTCTCTCAACTCTTGCTTTAATCTCATCAATTGTTCGCAGTAGAGTTCAGAATCGATAGTCCTGCCTGGTGGTAATAGCTCATAATGAATAATGCCCTTACAATCCCACCACACACACAACATCACCTTATTGCGAGTTAACCCGGGTTTCGCCACAGTCTGTGAAGCCTGACCGGCCTTTGACCACGACCTTTTTCGCACGTTCTTGTCGTAGGTGATCCACTTTTCATCACCAGTTATCAGTTTCTTCAAAAATGATTCGGTTTCATTACGTCGTAATAAAGAATCACAAATAAGTACACGGTTCATTAGGTTTCTTTCAGTGAGCTCGTGAGGTACCCAAATATCGAGCTTTTGTTTTGTACCCAGCTTTTTTCAAATGTGCCAAAACTGTTTTGTGATCAATTCTCAGTTCTTCGGCTACGTCGTAACTACTGATATGACGATCTTGCTCCACTTTTTCAAAAATGGCATCTATTTTATCCGTAATAGGGCGACCAGAGCGAGGTGCATCTTTGACATCAAAATTTTCGGATTGAAAACGCTTAAATCAAATTTGTGCTACTCTCACAGACACTGCACTAGGTCCATAAACAACGCAATTTTTTTTCGCTGCTTGCGTTGCATTTTTACCTTTTTTGTTGTTAAATTTTAAAATGTATCGAATTTCTTCATAAGATTCACTCATCTTGACAGTACGAAAAACAAATGAAAATCACACATTTGCCTAATTTGAATTTGGAATTATGTCCTTTAAAATTTTAACTTTCAATCATACCAAAACCAGCCAGATACAAATACTACAGCCAAAGAGATTTTATTACAAGTTCATACATGCGAAAAGACTTTTTCCCCAACCTATTATATCACTTAACATCCATGTGAACTGAATGCTTGTTTGCCACGTTCGTTACATAAAAAGAAACTTTAGTTATTTCCTTTTTGGTCATTAACATTATTCAATTTTTATTTCAATAATCGAATACTGGATCATCTTAAGCAGTTCGTATTTTGATACTGACTTCAAATTTAAACTTATTACCGTAACACAACTTCAGTTGAGATCATGTTGTTATAATAAATTGTTCGAACCCACTCCAGTTGAGCAGGGTCTGTTAGAAAATTATGTTATTTTCTCATAATTCGTCGTATTTATGTTACATTGCTTATTAGGTAATTCACGAGCGTTCAGTTTACGGATGGTTTACTCTTGCTTTGAGCTAATTAATTTAAGCGAGAAAATCTTATGGATTAAATTTGATACACTTATAGGCAATTTTCAATTATTTTTGCTATTTCACGTTAATTCTATACAGGGTTCATTTAAATAAGCGCATCACCTCTTGCAGGCAGCTTTTCTACATTTATCCCAACATTATTTGTTCTACGAATTTTTAAAATTAATAATCTATTAAATTCAAGTTTTACCTTACAATTTTTTTTTATTATTATTTTTTTTGGCTCTGAATCGGCATTTATTATATATCGGCAGCGGGGTTGCGGGGTGACGTAGCGGCGGCAATGATCCTTTGAACTTTTGTTTTTGAGTTATGTTTTCATCAAAATTTGTAAAAAGTTGTAGAACAAATGTAGTTGGATTTGATGTAGAGAAACTGCCTGCAAAAGGTGATGCGCTAATTTCAATTTACCCTGTATACAATTATAAAACTGATCCCTAGCATATTATCCCCAAAAGTGCCTCCATTTTTAGATTTCATTGGCACAGTACTTTCAGACACAATCAGCTTTGGATAGACAGACAGACACACGAGTGATCTTACAAGGTTTCTTTGTTTTGAGGTACGCAACTCGCAAAATTAAAAATGTTTAAAAGCATTTAATAAAAAGTGGTAGGTACCTGAGCTATAAGACCAGGGGACCGACTGCCTAACTCTAATGCTTTCGTTTAGGACATTATTTTGTTAGTTTCGTATCGCCTATTATAACCTCACACCTTGACTTTAACAAAATACATAAACAATTAGCACACATTTAAACATCAGGGAGACAGGCGTAGGACCATTTGGCCTTGTAATTTGACAGAAGGGAAAGCCTGCATATGGCTATTCCCCTCCGGTCCACCGCGGCCGGTGGCCCGTGTTGCTCTAAGCCCTTTCCCATCAAAAAAGCAAATTTTTTCAAAGGAAAATGGCCCGTTCTTATTCTGTGTGCAATAATAATAAATCTGCTCCAGAGATTGGATTGGCCAAACTAAGGTATATAAAGAGGTGAACTGCATGCTTGCTTGCCACTTCCATAAGTAACCATAACATAAAAAAGAATCTAAATCTCGATAGTAAACTGGGAAATTAATAAGGAACAAAACGTTTTCAACGTTGCCTGAAGTGGATGAGGAATTTCCTTCAAAAGAAAAAACAAAGGACATTACAGAGGCTATAAAGTGCACTGGAATGTTTTACATCGTCCGAGCGGTCTGTTCTTTATTTGATACAGACCTGCAATTTCAAGTGGATTTATTATAAATATTCAACGATCTCTTTTATTAAATACCTCGACGTTAAGGGGGTGAAAAAGAACAAAAAGTGGTACATATTGCTGATAATAAAAATATGTTGTCACAGTTATATTATCACACATTATTTTACTGGTAGTAGAGCTCTAGTGACGGAGCTCGTGGTCATAGTCACCACCGCATTACCTCTATCTGCCGCCAAATGGTAGTTCAGCACTATCGTGTTCCGGTTGGATGGTAATGTATGGCCCCGTTATAACTATCACAGAGACATTATAACTAAGGTCTCAGGGGTGGCAACGCATCTGCAATTTTGACCTCTGGTCTTTGTGTAAGTGACTATAGGCTGCAGTCATCACTTAACATCAATGTGAACCTTCATTACATTAAAAAAAAACAGACATGTCAACTAAGGTCTCAGGGGTGGTAATGCATCTGCATGTCGACCTCTGGTTTTGTGTGGGTGTCTATAGGCTGCAGCATAAAGCAACACGGGCCATCGGCCGCTGCGGGGATTACCCATAGAAAGAAAGAAAGAAAACATTTATTTGGACAGCACAGAGACACAAAAAAGCAAAATTATTTGGAAATTGTAAACAATAAATTAAACACGAAAAAAAAGAACAATAAAAGTTGGAAAAAAAGTTATTAAGTCATGGCTGATCCAAATGGGAGCCTAGATCAGCTTCATGTCAGGTCGATAACATCAATCGACCTGACGCTGATTTTCATCTGGGACCCTGTGTTCCACGGATGTCAAGCAGGTTGGAACCTAGCCATTGTATCGCGTTATAAACTAGCCATAGCGCTTATTACCGATGCCAAACAGTCTGTGATTTTTTGCGGGGTGAAATACGTGTGACACACACATGTCATACACTATAAAAATCATTGAAATAAAACTATTTTTACGGATTTATCTCGCGTATATTAAACTAAAATGATTTTTAAAATCAACCCGACGTTTCGGTCGCTTTTCAGCTTCCGTGGTCCCGGGCAGACGGATAGTTTAATATACGCGAGATAAATCCGAAAAATAGTTTTATTTCAATGAGTGTAGCTCGCGAAAACCTAAGAACATATCATGTTAGAACGTACTATAAAAATCGTCTATTACTTTTTACGCCAAATCATTTACTGTTGAGGGAATCCGACTTTGGAATTCTCTTCCGGTGGATATCCGGCAAGTTCAAACAGTTGAAACGTTTAAAAAACGTCTGTATTACCACTACATTTCCCAAACCCTTTCCTAACTCCTGATCACTACTAAGTTGCCTGTTGCTGTTCTTGTTGCTGTTAGTATTATTACATAGAATGGTACACCCCTATTGTTATCCCTTTTTGTAATAATTCCTAAACCCTAAGGTTGTCTGGAAGAGATCACTGTTTAGTGATAAGACCGCCTTTTGTGAACCGTATTTCTTGTTTTCTATAATGTTTTATCTGATTTCGGTGTACAATAAAGTATATTATTATTTCTTCTCATTTATTCATAATCTCACAATATATTTTTTTATATATACATTTATATAAAGGAAAAAAAAAAACAACGTATATATATAAAAAAATACAAAATGGTTGCCGCCGGTAGCGGGAGCAGGGTCCAAGCTGTCGGCGGTTAGGGGCTGAGAGAGAGGAACCTCCTCACAATACGTGCCGTGTCGAGAAGAACCGCTTTCTGCACCAAGCCTTTGATCCAACTTCCCAGCGAGAGCCTCTTAAGGTGGTGGTCGAGGCTCTTCGCCATGAGTCCGTTTACCGTGACGACTATCGGTACAATTACAGCCGAGTCCACATCCCACATGGCGACAATCTCGTGAGACAAGTCGAGATACTTAATTTGTTTGTCTTTTTCTTATTATTATTATTATTACTACGAAATTCACCGTAAACACTCACACCAGAGCTCAAAATGCAGATGCGTTTTAACTTCTGTTTTGCCCCTGTACCGGAAATTACAGAGCCGTACATTACCGCCTGATCGGAAAACGATAGTGCGGACCACTACCATTTAACGGCAAGTATATGTGGTGCCTACGCTCGCGAGCTCCGTCACGATACAAATCACGGTACCTATTTGTAAAAAAATATATTGATTAAAGTTAAATGATATTTGCAGTTCGTCCGTCACCACGGTAGCTGGATAGCGACCGAAACGTCGCTTATGAAAAGAAGTTGGGAGTAGTGGTATGCGCGAGAAAATCCGCAAATTTGATTTCTACTATAAAACGGTCATAGAGAAAATTCTTCTGCAAATAATGTAGCGAGAATTTCTTCAACTCGCCATTGTGCTTATTGACACAAACTTGTGAACTGTGAATTTACCGAGTTTTTATTGGACTTCACTTGGACTTTTGCCGGAATAAAGAGAATAAAGAGTATCCTTTGTCCCCCGTGTCCGGATCCCGGTCCAGTTCAACGAGTCTTCAGAAATATAAGTCAAAGTAGACTTGGGAAGATACAAACTTTCAACAAATAGATTTTTGTTGAATAAATCCTTACTACCCTACCAATATTATAAACGCGAAAATACGTCTGTTATGATATGACGATCAAACGTCTGTCCGGATTGTGTTTAAATTTAATATAGAAAGGACTACTCTTTGTGGTAAAAACATGGTGCAAGAATCACAGATCGTATTACGGCCTTACATTGACTTCGAGTCAAACTACTTTCAGCGCTTATTTTGTTTCACAGCGTGATAGTTACCATAATTTTAAGAAAACAACAATGACCTGCAAAGTGCCTATCAAATTATTGGCCATTGAAATTCACAATAAGTTTTTAGATTGACTTGGAGTCAAACTTTCAACGCTTATTTTGTTTCACATCGTGTAGTGACTATCATTTTAGGAAAACAACAATGTACTGTAAAGTGGCTATCAATTTATTGGCTACCGAGATTCATAATGCGCTCTTACATTGATTTGAAGTTAAAATGTCAACACCTAGTTTCTTTCACAACATGATAGTTCCTATAATTTTAGGAAAACAATAATATACTGTAAAGTGGCCATCAAATTGTAAGTTACCGATATTTATAAAAGGCACACAGTGTGAAAATGAAAATGTATTTATTTGTAAACATTTACGTGTATATATGTATGTATGTAGTATGTATCTTTACGGCAGGTTCCTAACGGGGTACGCAGAGAGTGTAGAGCGCCAGATATCCCGGTGCTGACATTCGCATTGTATATCTGTTTAGTCATTCGCTCATTCGACATTCTTTCTATATGCCCAAACCATCGGAGTATACCTTTTCTTCATTTTTACACCGATACTATCATTCACACTAAGCCTCTTTCTTCCATCTTCATTACGAACGCGATCGGTGAGCGATACACCGCAGATCTTGCGCAAAGATCTCATCTCGATCGCGTTTAACTTACTTTCATGCTCTTGCCTGCATTCCTGCATCCTGCTCTCGCTTCCATATAAAAGCGTTGGAGTAAGTACAGCATTATATACGGCTAGTCGAGCTTACTGGCTGAGATATTTTGATTCTAGCAGCCTACCCAACGCTCCATTCACGCAATTCCCAGCAAGCACTCTTCTTTCTATGTTAGCGGTGTATCTACCATCCTTGCTAAAAGCATATCCAAGATATACAATTTCATCCACCTGTTCTAACACTGCATCATCTACTACTACCCTTGCATTTGTTCTCTGTTCATCCCTTTCAAATAATAATACTTTAGTTCTATTCACATTCATTCTTCATTTATTCACATTCATTATGTGTTTAAGTACATAATTAATAGATACGATATTTAGAATGTGCTATTAGTTCGCGTGTTAATGTCGTCTGACCCACATTGATCGTGGGTGACTTTTGTCCAACTTTTTCTGTTGAATCATAGTTGTGAAAAACTTGAAAACTTTTAATCTTTTTCTTACCGCCGCGCCGTTGGGAACTTGAAACAATGTTTTGAAGTTAAATAGTCTGATCTTTCTTATTAATTTTGTGGCTACTGCTGAATCAGATTAGTTTTCATTGCCATAATACTTTTTACTTCGTCGATAATATTCACAGTAGAACATTTTTATTGAGCTTCTATTGAATATTACTTACTTTAACATCGTAACCGTTCTTTCATAAAGGCATTTAATTATTTTTTTATCGTATCAGTTTAGTACTGGCGCAGCCATATCGCAAACTGTTCAATTCACACAAGCATACTGTTTTTATTATGTCATGAAATTGGCAAACAAGTATGAAGTTCACATTGATGTTAAGTGGTGACTGCAGCCTATAGACACCCACACAAAATGCAGATGCGTTACCATTCTGAGGCCTAAGGTGTTATGCCTCTGTGGCGGAAATAACAGGGCCGTACATTACCACCTGACCGGAACACGATAGTGCTGAACACTACCATTTAGCGGCAAGTATATTAGGTAATGCGGTGTTGCCTACGCCCGTGAGCTCCGCCACTGGAGCCCTACCACCAGTAAAAGTGATACTCGGTATGTGTCTACCTGAAAGTACTGTGCTCACCAAGAAATATTACTTATCGAAGTTAAGAAAGGGATAGTTGGCTAGTTTCGACTTCGTAGTGTAGCACTCAAAGAAAAAGATTTAAAAAACGTAACTTCACGCATGTAATCCCCGGACGGGTAGGCAGAGGTAAATGCATCCATTCAATCATACATGCAAACCCCCCGATTCGCCGGCCGGTTATGTTTTGGCCATGTAAGGTGGCGAGCCTATTGACATCGCCGGGCACATTACCAAACTTCGAGGTACTGGGAAACTTCCAGAAAATGGAAAAATCCCAATAGAACGAGAGATAAAGGATTTTACACCGTTATCTCTAATATCCCCGACCCGGGAATCGAACCCAGGACCCCAGCGTAGTTGTAGTGGCCTACTTTCACTAGGCTACTGAGGCAGTTATAAAAAAAAAATATGGTGTCTAATTCCTTTTTCCGTAGTACACTAACAAACCCATGCTTTGATGAGCTTCAATGAGAATGAGTCCAACTGACGAAGACTCGTCTATACCTATTCTCATCTATATTGTTACACAGTGGGTTGTGTAACGACATCCATATGCCGTCACATAGAATTTAATCAAAGCACGATAGATATTTTTTTTTTTTCATATAACTATATGAATATATACCTATGTTTTATAGGTATCATAACTAAATAGTTGAGATACACTATTGGTAAGGTATGTTGAGAACCATAGGACGCTCATAAAAAATGCGAGCATAGCCACATCCCCACCGTAACCCAAATTCAGAAAAAAGGATGGATATATAAAGGGGATGTTGACGGGGGAGAGGAGACAGTTGTAGTTAGAGAGCCAGGGGCGACGATTAGGACGGTTGGTGCGAAGTAGGTAGTGGTAGCGGGCGTTTGGTGAGTGATTTTTATTTTAAATATAAAATAGGTTACACTAATTTCATATAATATTTTAACTCATTTGTTAATAACGATAACTTTATACTAAATTCACTGAGGGTTACCTATTTTATGTTTATTTACTTATCTGGTTATTCTTTTATTGAGAGATTTTTAGGATGTGTTTATACAAAATGAAGTACTTCATATAATCTTACAATATAAATTAGCTTTATTTAGTTTTGCGAACAGAAAGTAGATTCATTTATTTAAATTAAACAAAACCTGATAGGAATTCATAGGTAGTATAAATGCAATAGGGAAACCAGAGGTCTTTTACTAGAAAATTATATTTTCAGATTAGGAAAAGGAGAAGTAGGCATTATAATACGTTGTACCAGTTTTAGTCACAATTACACGCAGTATAAAGCACTCTTAATTGAAACGTATCGTAGATTACTATTATTTTAAGTTAGGAATCTTCAGGAATTTAATTATTAGAATGGGCATTTGTGTATAGAAATAAATAGGTATAAATTAGCGATCGAGTTATCTTCACCATGTAATGCGTAAGCGCATTATCACCAACCAGCAGAGCGGGGAGCCGTCGACTAACCGTGAGTTAATATTCAATAATTTGTCTGAATTTTAGATTATTTTCTGTATTCATTACAGTGTTCCGAATATATTAAATTATAGGTGGAGATTAGTGTTTTATGGTGCTACACTACAGGCAGATAGACGTTAAATTATAGTCATGTATTAGTGTTGTTATAATGTTAGATTACAGGAGAATATATTTTGATAGCATTACACTACAGGCAGATAGTAGAATATTGATACTATTAGGTTGAAGGCAGATGATACGGTTTCAACAGCATTGTATTATAGGTAGATAATAATATTCTCTGTTAAAATTGTATTACAGACAAACCGAATAAATTATAGGTAAATAGTAGTGACTAAATAGCGTTACACTACAGAGAAATAATAATTGTTTAATAACGTTAGTACAAAATGCAGATAATTATGTTTCAATAGCATCACACTACAGGCAGAGACTAGGAATTGAGATATTTGGCACTTCATACTCTCAGTTTAATAATGTAGGTCATAGAATATATGTTGATGATGATGTTTTGATATTTGATTTGATAATCTGAAATACCTACATATTATTTCGGTTTTCAATCACTATTTAATTATTTAAAGTAGTTCACATATTTGATTATTGCCTAATAATTATAATTAGTGAATAACGTAATTAAAGTGGAGAATTATTTATTTAGAGTGTGTCTAACACTGACGTCTCTCAGCTGAAATGATTATGATGATGATTATTATTATTTATCATTTAATGGAAGTGAAATTATTACTTTCATGAGGTTACGAATCTAGGAGTTCACAGATTGATAAAACATTGTCAGTCAAAATGATCTTTTCCTGGTCATTAAATATTTACAATGTGTGATTTAAGGTATTAATATTTACTATGGGTTCAATTCCCTGGTCAATTAGAGTGTTACTATCTAATCAGTCGTATTTGTAATAATATTAAAAATGACAAATTAATAAAAATATTATATACAATACATCTAAGGAAATACTTACTAAGTAAACTGTTCGATTCAGTTACATTAGTAATAATATTGGTAAATTGTCAAATAAATAGGTGTATGTAGATTTCGATAGAGTAGTAGGTAATTTAATAATTATCTACTAAAAGTCATACTCTATGTATATAATTTCAAGAATGTACAAATTATATTCACACTGAAGTTAACTGTTCGATTCAGTTAATATTAGTGCTAATGAGGAGTATTTTATATGTATGTAAAGGGTTACAGCTAAACGAACTTCGATGTTCGTACATAAGTAAATGGTCAGTGGACGTTATTTCATCAGGATAGTTTACCTAGTTGTTGGTGAGTAAAGGTAGGTATTGATGATGCAGGATTCAATTTCCTGGACCAATAATAAAATTATCAAAAGTACTAAACAATGAGAATATATGTTTGGATGCACATGGAACCTGTAATGTAGTAATTAAATAGGGATTAATCAAATTCCTTTCCAGCATCTTCAAATAATGTATATCAAGGTATGGGTTAGGCTAACTTTCATTTTCAAATGTGTATCGTTAAATGCTAATTACTTGTGCATGTGTGTATTTCTATTGTCGTTATGTATTAAGGTAGGCGTTTGTATAATAATGATCGATACGTATTTTATTAAGTAAAACCTTACGTTTCGTATTGCAATAGGTTTAATTAGGCGGTTTAATAATCTAATTAATAAATACATTTATATACATACATAACACAGTTGGCGCCATATCTCTCTCTCGTTAATTACTACGTGAAAGTTAGAATATTACATAAATACAAAAACACATATGGGTCATTATTAGATGTGATTTATGCTAGGGTACAGGGATTGACAAGTTTATTGCGGTTTGGTTCTACACTTGACACATTCGTTAATTTACAATCTTCAAGAGGTCGAGTGTGAGAAAGATATTTGGAACTCTCTAGAATTCCCACGCATATTGTCTCAAGTGTTTAGAGGTAGGCATGGCTAGCAAATGTGTCGATCATAAAAGAGAACTGGACATAATAACCTTAAATAAAAAACAATGGATTATCTATTGTCTTCAACATGAACAGTTCAACACGTGGTCCATTGGTGTATTTCTCGCAACTAAATGGCTTTAACTTTCGAGTTAAACAATAGGAACCCATTGTGTAATGTTAGGCTTATTATTTTTAACGATTATGGGTTCGCACTACAAAGGCGGAAGTACAAACATCTGGTCATCGTCTTTAGTTTGAAAAGTAATAAAATTCTCCTTTATTACTTTAGTGTTCCCACGCTATGTTTGTTAGTCATTTTAGGTAGGTAAATATTTAACCGATTGGTTTTTAATTTCTATTTTCCCATAAGCTTGGAGTAATTATATTATTTTAAATAGTTTGTCTTAATTGACATATTCCTTATGTGTATTATTATAATCTGATAAATAGCATCACAAAGCAAGGTGGTTGTTGCATAGCTGGAGTTATTGATCATATAACAATAAGGAACGTGTAGATTATATTAATACTACACAGTTAGTGCTGTATTGCATTCATATAAGATGAATATTATTTTATTGACAATGAAGCTGAGATTAATTAATACTTTATTGAAATATTACCGCATCAATGTTCAACATACATTATTTAAATCAATTTGAACATTTTGGTGTTTGTTTATATACATACTTTGTTACTGCGAGTAAGTAACTAGAATTCATCTAGCCTATAGACATTGTTAGTTAATCTATACCGATGTTTTATCATATACTGACTTTGGTCTATAAATATTTACTAATTATTGGCTGCAAATAAGTATGGACGTTTTAGTTGTCATTATTGAATAATGATATCTACAACGATATTATCGATTATTGACTCTGGATTATAATGAACATTACCATTATCATTATTAACACAATACACGCATTACACACCTGGTTTGTTGGGGCGTTGGACTCGTTCCTTCGCTACATACATCACTTCTGACGTCCAGGACTGAAAGACACTCAACGTTGTCCCGCGGCTATGCCCAGTGCACTGGAGTTACTTATCACATAAAAAACAAGTAGGGCCAAGCCTGAAAAACACTGTGGTGATGTATACTCCCTGGGGTGTATCTTGGTCTAGTGCGCTAGCAACTTATGTGGGTCGGCCTACACCATTAACTTGGGTACTATGGGTCGATTCCACACCTACACTCTTCTTTACTATCATCTGGACGTAGTAGTACCTACTTCAGAACAACCAACACTAAACATATTTTATAATAATCTGCTACTTATAGACATCTATAAAACTCATTTGAATCTGGAAACTTAATAAGGTTTTGCCTAAAGGCAGTGTGCAAAATGCATGGTTTATGTATAAATTCATAAACATTATATATACACAATACAGGTAATCACTATAAATATCACACCTGTATTGTTGATACATTATACTGTTCTGTATGTTCTGTACATATACTTTCGACGTTCAGTTTGGAATATTTAAAACATATTTACTGACAGCTGGCCTGTATACTGGAGCTACTCACTACCTGTTCTTGCGATAATGGGCAGAGCCCTAGCAAATATTATTTTTGTAGTCTTGTAGTCTCCGCGGTCTCCGCCTAGTGTACCTTTGGTCTAGTCTGTGGGTATCAGCAGTTGTGGGTCGGCCTATCCTCATCGACGTTGTCTGGCTTGCTAGTACCTGTGCGCTGTGAGTTACACACTACCTGTTCTTGCGATAATGGGCAGAGCCCCTAGCAAATGTTATTTTGTGGTGCTGTAATTTCACCTGTGGTGTACCTTGGGTCTGGTTTTGCTTTGACTTATACATTACTTTATAGGTCGATTCCATTAACGTTGGAGATAATATCCATCTGGATGAAGAGGTGTTACTTCAGAACAAACACAACACATATTTAATATTATAATATGATCAACAGATCATTATCCGCCTTGTTGCGATGATCGGTCATGGAACCGCTACGTTTATTGTGTGTTATGCACCTACCTTATGGAAACTACAATATTGCATTTATTTGCGATGTCAGATACTGACAATATACAATGAGATAATACTCATATATGGTTAAACCATAATTACAGGACATTGCCTGAAATATTTATTTACTGACTATGTCAGAATGAGTAAACTATGTTTACGGTATAACAACTTAATGGCTATGCCATATTATGATCATGATCTACTACTGCAACAATTACTGCGCCTAACGGTGTCTGTGAAGATTGATAATATACATATCAACCTCATCATTGGAATACTCAAATGAGTATATTTTACCTGACTGCCTGTTGATGGCCTATATTAATATTGAAATATGATCTACTGACTTTGTCAGCTTATTAAGACTATGTCTTACACGATACCTACAATTTGAGGCTTATGCCACTTTATCTGTTGTTTACAACAGTCTACTACCACATACTGACTTTGTCAGCTTAAGACTATGTCTTACACAATACCTGCAATTTGAGGCTTATGCCATATAATCTGTTGTTTACAACAGTCTACTACAACTTACTGACTTTGTCAGCTTATTAAGACTTTGTCTTTATACATCATCTACAATTTGAGGCTTTGCCTTTATATCTGTTGTTTTACAACAGTTTGATTATAAATGTGACCATCATTGTATGGTAATTATTTAAGCGTTATTTATACGCTCATCTACCAAATATACTCCAAGCTCGTCTGGAGAGTACAGATTCTTGGTTTGGTACTCACACTAAGGGGCGATGGTTTGGGGCTCCTTAACTTTCCCCTCCAATATTATATTGTGTATTCAGTAATTTACTCTTTGGGGTTATATTTAATAATCTTATCGCATTTCTAACTTTATTCTTACCTCTATTAAAGAACTTAAGGTTTCTACCATTTAACAACTTGTAGGGTTCCTTTAGACATCACTTGGCCAATATTATATTCTTGTTGATTTAGATTTGACTTCGAAAATATCCTTTATCTGAAGAGTCCCCTTTTTGAGAGAGTGGGTTCCGTTACAATTTGGTGCCGTGACCAGGATATAAATTTAAATTATGTAAATATAAGTCTAAACAACAAGAACTACACGACTATTATATTATTGTTTTAAATATATACAGTAGGCAGTAATGCCTACAATTTGTTGCCGTGAAATGGAATAGAGGTTAAGAAGGAGTTGAGATTTAGTTTATTACCTTATAATTACTCATGCAAGGAGTTTGCAATACACTAGTACATTGGGGGGTGTGCAAAACATTAAGACATTGGGGGGTGAGAAGGTGTCTACAAGACGCTAAGACAATGGGGGGTGCATATGAGATATAAAATATGTATTTCTTTACATATGGGTACTAATAATACATGTAAGGCATGTATTATCATAATCAATTAAGTGCTAGTGCTTTTATAATGTGTTTACCTACTTGCCGATCGATTCAACAAACAAATTTTACTTACCTATTTGTGAGAACACATAAATGGTGTAATAATAATTAACAATTACTTGTACTAATCTAGTTTTAAAACTGGTTGTTCTCCTAAGAAAATAAAATAAAATACATCTCGTGTAAAACAAATTATCTATAGTTTACAATGATAAGTACCTACACATATACACGATTCACAAATTTAAAAATGTGTATGTAATTAAGAATGCCTATGAGATTGAAACTGAACAATAGTCACTTATGTAATAAGTGGAATGGTTTATTTTCTTAATTAGGTACAAACTGATAACTATGAAACCAGGGAAATAAAAGAGGCTTTAAATGTAATTCACTGACAGAAAACGCTGAGAAAATATAAAAAAAAAATAGTTCAGTTCTTTCGAAATGAAAATCTTTAAGAGTAATTTTAGAATGAAATACAATTAACGATAAGCAATATTTGATATTTAACATTAATAAACATTATCATTGTGATATCTTGATTTTGAAAGACTTTAACAATCACATGGAGCTGGACTAATAAATTGGCCGTACACTCCTGTCTTTGAGAATGAAAATAAATAATAATTGATGTTTTATAAACCGATAACGAGGAGAAGAAAGAAATAAAAACAAACTTTCATTGTTATTTATTAGCAGAAAAAAAAAAAACGTCAGATGACTCTTTTCAATTCAAAGGAGAATGATACTTTCCATGCGTTCCTGAACCCAGTGTTAGCATTTGATTACAGAATTACAGATTGATTTGAAATTACAGCATTTTTGAATTGCCAGTAATTGAAGTATATTAGTTTAGGTAAAAGTTGGGTTAGATTGACTATTGTTTACTACATTACAAAATGTAGGTACTGTGTAATGGGTTAGCCAGAGACGATTTTGTACGCTCAAAATTAACCATCTTCCTTCAAAAATAATTTGAAAGTGATTCAATAATTAGTGCACACTTAGCTTAGACAGTATCTACTTAATTTTGTTAATTTGCAATTAACATTATTATTAGTCTCTAGAAGTTCAAATGAGAAAAAACGTTGAAACTATTACAAAACGTTATAGGTATGTAATCTTATAGAATTCAATTCTAGTTCGAATTAGAAATAACTTAAATATGACAATTCTATTGGAATTTTGTCTTTTAGTTATAATTTCACTGTTACCACTTCCAGTTAGAATAGGAATAATTCAAATATAAAACTACTATTCTAATATTTCAGAAACATTTTCAGAATCTTATTGTTATAATTTCTAATTGGATTAAGAATAACTTAAAATAGGACATTCCTATTGGAATTATGTGGTTCCAATTTCGTTCCTAGTTGGATAGGGAATAGATAATTTAAATGCGTCACTCCTATTGGCAAATAGCCTATTCAGTTAACGTCGATATCATTTTCAGTTAGGAAAGGGATAATTTTAATGCGACACTCCTATTGGAATATGGTCTTAACAATTATAGTATTATATAATAATATACCAATTCTCGTTAGATTATAGATTTATACTTTTAAAATTGGAACTCATTGAAATATCTTTCCAATTCAGTTATTATCTCATCGACAACAATTCCAGTTAGATAAAGGAATAATTAAAATTTCAGAGAAATGTTCCTATTTGAATATTTTACGTATAAGTATATTCATACTGGGTCTTTCGACTTGTAAATAGAGAGCGGAAGTATTTTAAGGAATACTAAATTATCTAGGAGGTTTTCGCACCTACATTATGTATTCTATTTTCTGATTATGTCTCAGAACAGTTTTACTACTGATATCGAAGTTGGACATCATAGCATTATGTGAATAATAATAATTATTACTATTTAATGATTAATTGATGTTATTAAGACTTCATTTTACATTATGATTAGGGTAACTTTGTTCATAATCGCGAACGAGGATATGAGTAACATTATCATATTCCAAACAAACATGAAATTGTTGTTTGTGAAAGAGTATATAAGTCTCTTGGTACTCGTATTATGCCTTTAGTAACAAACTCGTTATTTACTAGTTAGACACATAGTTGCTGATTCGACTAAACGATGATGAAATTGATTTCTAGATTTGGGAATTTCAGGTTATTTTAAATTCCAATAAGATGATAAACCGATGATAATAACTTTAGGTTATAAAAAAATAAGAAAATACACATTTTATAGTACCTTAAATATCTAGTATATCACATTATGGAGACGTTAAGTTACCTTATTAGTATATTCGCATTGGTGTGGCTTCATTCCTATTCCCTATGTGAAAATTTTCTACGTTGAATCTTCGAAAATTTTGGGGGGTGAATTGTAACGACATCCATATGCCGTCACATAGAATTTAATCAAAGCACGATAGATATTTTTTTTTTTTCATATAACTATATGAATATATACCTATGTTTTATAGGTATCATAACTAAATAGTTGAGATACACTATTGGTAAGGTATGTTGAGAACCATAGGACGCTCATAAAAAATGCGAGCATAGCCACATCCCCACCGTAACCCAAATTCAGAAAAAAGGATGGATATATAAAGGGGATGTTGACGGGGGAGAGGAGACAGTTGTAGTTAGAGAGCCAGGGGCGACGATTAGGACGGTTGGTGCGAAGTAGGTAGTGGTAGCGGGCGTTTGGTGAGTGATTTTTATTTTAAATATAAAATAGGTTACACTAATTTCATATAATATTTTAACTCATTTGTTAATAACGATAACTTTATACTAAATTCACTGAGGGTTACCTATTTTATGTTTATTTACTTATCTGGTTATTCTTTTATTGAGAGATTTTTAGGATGTGTTTATACAAAATGAAGTACTTCATATAATCTTACAATATAAATTAGCTTTATTTAGTTTTGCGAACAGAAAGTAGATTCATTTATTTAAATTAAACAAAACCTGATAGGAATTCATAGGTAGTATAAATGCAATAGGGAAACCAGAGGTCTTTTACTAGAAAATTATATTTTCAGATTAGGAAAAGGAGAAGTAGGCATTATAATACGTTGTACCAGTTTTAGTCACAATTACACGCAGTATAAAGCACTCTTAATTGAAACGTATCGTAGATTACTATTATTTTAAGTTAGGAATCTTCAGGAATTTAATTATTAGAATGGGCATTTGTGTATAGAAATAAATAGGTATAAATTAGCGATCGAGTTATCTTCACCATGTAATGCGTAAGCGCATTATCACCAACCAGCAGAGCGGGGAGCCGTCGACTAACCGTGAGTTAATATTCAATAATTTGTCTGAATTTTAGATTATTTTCTGTATTCATTACAGTGTTCCGAATATATTAAATTATAGGTGGAGATTAGTGTTTTATGGTGCTACACTACAGGCAGATAGACGTTAAATTATAGTCATGTATTAGTGTTGTTATAATGTTAGATTACAGGAGAATATATTTTGATAGCATTACACTACAGGCAGATAGTAGAATATTGATACTATTAGGTTGAAGGCAGATGATACGGTTTCAACAGCATTGTATTATAGGTAGATAATAATATTCTCTGTTAAAATTGTATTACAGACAAACCGAATAAATTATAGGTAAATAGTAGTGACTAAATAGCGTTACACTACAGAGAAATAATAATTGTTTAATAACGTTAGTACAAAATGCAGATAATTATGTTTCAATAGCATCACACTACAGGCAGAGACTAGGAATTGAGATATTTGGCACTTCATACTCTCAGTTTAATAATGTAGGTCATAGAATATATGTTGATGATGATGTTTTGATATTTGATTTGATAATCTGAAATACCTACATATTATTTCGGTTTTCAATCACTATTTAATTATTTAAAGTAGTTCACATATTTGATTATTGCCTAATAATTATAATTAGTGAATAACGTAATTAAAGTGGAGAATTATTTATTTAGAGTGTGTCTAACACTGACGTCTCTCAGCTGAAATGATTATGATGATGATTATTATTATTTATCATTTAATGGAAGTGAAATTATTACTTTCATGAGGTTACGAATCTAGGAGTTCACAGATTGATAAAACATTGTCAGTCAAAATGATCTTTTCCTGGTCATTAAATATTTACAATGTGTGATTTAAGGTATTAATATTTACTATGGGTTCAATTCCCTGGTCAATTAGAGTGTTACTATCTAATCAGTCGTATTTGTAATAATATTAAAAATGACAAATTAATAAAAATATTATATACAATACATCTAAGGAAATACTTACTAAGTAAACTGTTCGATTCAGTTACATTAGTAATAATATTGGTAAATTGTCAAATAAATAGGTGTATGTAGATTTCGATAGAGTAGTAGGTAATTTAATAATTATCTACTAAAAGTCATACTCTATGTATATAATTTCAAGAATGTACAAATTATATTCACACTGAAGTTAACTGTTCGATTCAGTTAATATTAGTGCTAATGAGGAGTATTTTATATGTATGTAAAGGGTTACAGCTAAACGAACTTCGATGTTCGTACATAAGTAAATGGTCAGTGGACGTTATTTCATCAGGATAGTTTACCTAGTTGTTGGTGAGTAAAGGTATTGATGATGCAGGATTCAATTTCCTGGACCAATAATAAAATTATCAAAAGTACTAAACAATGAGAATATATGTTTGGATGCACATGGAACCTGTAATGTAGTAATTAAATAGGGATTAATCAAATTCCTTTCCAGCATCTTCAAATAATGTATATCAAGGTATGGGTTAGGCTAACTTTCATTTTCAAATGTGTATCGTTAAATGCTAATTACTTGTGCATGTGTGTATTTCTATTGTCGTTATGTATTAAGGTAGGCGTTTGTATAATAATGATCGATACGTATTTTATTAAGTAAAACCTTACGTTTCGTATTGCAATAGGTTTAATTAGGCGGTTTAATAATCTAATTAATAAATACATTTATATACATACATAACACAGTTGGCGCCATATCTCTCTCTCGTTAATTACTACGTGAAAGTTAGAATATTACATAAATACAAAAACACATATGGGTCATTATTAGATGTGATTTATGCTAGGGTACAGGGATTGACAAGTTTATTGCGGTTTGGTTCTACACTTGACACATTCGTTAATTTACAATCTTCAAGAGGTCGAGTGTGAGAAAGATATTTGGAACTCTCTAGAATTCCCACGCATATTGTCTCAAGTGTTTAGAGGTAGGCATGGCTAGCAAATGTGTCGATCATAAAAGAGAACTGGACATAATAACCTTAAATAAAAAACAATGGATTATCTATTGTCTTCAACATGAACAGTTCAACACGTGGTCCATTGGTGTATTTCTCGCAACTAAATGGCTTTAACTTTCGAGTTAAACAATAGGAACCCATTGTGTAATGTTAGGCTTATTATTTTTAACGATTATGGGTTCGCACTACAAAGGCGGAAGTACAAACATCTGGTCATCGTCTTTAGTTTGAAAAGTAATAAAATTCTCCTTTATTACTTTAGTGTTCCCACGCTATGTTTGTTAGTCATTTTAGGTAGGTAAATATTTAACCGATTGGTTTTTAATTTCTATTTTCCCATAAGCTTGGAGTAATTATATTATTTTAAATAGTTTGTCTTAATTGACATATTCCTTATGTGTATTATTATAATCTGATAAATAGCATCACAAAGCAAGGTGGTTGTTGCATAGCTGGAGTTATTGATCATATAACAATAAGGAACGTGTAGATTATATTAATACTACACAGTTAGTGCTGTATTGCATTCATATAAGATGAATATTATTTTATTGACAATGAAGCTGAGATTAATTAATACTTTATTGAAATATTACCGCATCAATGTTCAACATACATTATTTAAATCAATTTGAACATTTTGGTGTTTGTTTATATACATACTTTGTTACTGCGAGTAAGTAACTAGAATTCATCTAGCCTATAGACATTGTTAGTTAATCTATACCGATGTTTTATCATATACTGACTTTGGTCTATAAATATTTACTAATTATTGGCTGCAAATAAGTATGGACGTTTTAGTTGTCATTATTGAATAATGATATCTACAACGATATTATCGATTATTGACTCTGGATTATAATGAACATTACCATTATCATTATTAACACAATACACGCATTACACACCTGGTTTGTTGGGGCGTTGGACTCGTTCCTTCGCTACATACATCACTTCTGACGTCCAGGACTGAAAGACACTCAACGTTGTCCCGCGGCTATGCCCAGTGCACTGGAGTTACTTATCACATAAAAAACAAGTAGGGCCAAGCCTGAAAAACACTGTGGTGATGTATACTCCCTGGGGTGTATCTTGGTCTAGTGCGCTAGCAACTTATGTGGGTCGGCCTACACCATTAACTTGGGTACTATGGGTCGATTCCACACCTACACTCTTCTTTACTATCATCTGGACGTAGTAGTACCTACTTCAGAACAACCAACACTAAACATATTTTATAATAATCTGCTACTTATAGACATCTATAAAACTCATTTGAATCTGGAAACTTAATAAGGTTTTGCCTAAAGGCAGTGTGCAAAATGCATGGTTTATGTATAAATTCATAAACATTATATATACACAATACAGGTAATCACTATAAATATCACACCTGTATTGTTGATACATTATACTGTTCTGTATGTTCTGTACATATACTTTCGACGTTCAGTTTGGAATATTTAAAACATATTTACTGACAGCTGGCCTGTATACTGGAGCTACTCACTACCTGTTCTTGCGATAATGGGCAGAGCCCTAGCAAATATTATTTTTGTAGTCTTGTAGTCTCCGCGGTCTCCGCCTAGTGTACCTTTGGTCTAGTCTGTGGGTATCAGCAGTTGTGGGTCGGCCTATCCTCATCGACGTTGTCTGGCTTGCTAGTACCTGTGCGCTGTGAGTTACACACTACCTGTTCTTGCGATAATGGGCAGAGCCCCTAGCAAATGTTATTTTGTGGTGCTGTAATTTCACCTGTGGTGTACCTTGGGTCTGGTTTTGCTTTGACTTATACATTACTTTATAGGTCGATTCCATTAACGTTGGAGATAATATCCATCTGGATGAAGAGGTGTTACTTCAGAACAAACACAACACATATTTAATATTATAATATGATCAACAGATCATTATCCGCCTTGTTGCGATGATCGGTCATGGAACCGCTACGTTTATTGTGTGTTATGCACCTACCTTATGGAAACTACAATATTGCATTTATTTGCGATGTCAGATACTGACAATATACAATGAGATAATACTCATATATGGTTAAACCATAATTACAGGACATTGCCTGAAATATTTATTTACTGACTATGTCAGAATGAGTAAACTATGTTTACGGTATAACAACTTAATGGCTATGCCATATTATGATCATGATCTACTACTGCAACAATTACTGCGCCTAACGGTGTCTGTGAAGATTGATAATATACATATCAACCTCATCATTGGAATACTCAAATGAGTATATTTTACCTGACTGCCTGTTGATGGCCTATATTAATATTGAAATATGATCTACTGACTTTGTCAGCTTATTAAGACTATGTCTTACACGATACCTACAATTTGAGGCTTATGCCACTTTATCTGTTGTTTACAACAGTCTACTACCACATACTGACTTTGTCAGCTTAAGACTATGTCTTACACAATACCTGCAATTTGAGGCTTATGCCATATAATCTGTTGTTTACAACAGTCTACTACAACTTACTGACTTTGTCAGCTTATTAAGACTTTGTCTTTATACATCATCTACAATTTGAGGCTTTGCCTTTATATCTGTTGTTTTACAACAGTTTGATTATAAATGTGACCATCATTGTATGGTAATTATTTAAGCGTTATTTATACGCTCATCTACCAAATCTGCCGTGGCATAACTAAAATGCCGTTAACTGATATTCAATCGAATGTCAGTTAACGGCATTTTAGTTATGCCACGGCAGAAATATACTCCAAGCTCGTCTGGAGAGTACAGATTCTTGGTTTGGTACTCACACTAAGGGGCGATGGTTTGGGGCTCCTTAACTTTCCCCTCCAATATTATATTGTGTATTCAGTAATTTACTCTTTGGGGTTATATTTAATAATCTTATCGCATTTCTAACTTTATTCTTACCTCTATTAAAGAACTTAAGGTTTCTACCATTTAACAACTTGTAGGGTTCCTTTAGACATCACTTGGCCAATATTATATTCTTGTTGATTTAGATTTGACTTCGAAAATATCCTTTATCTGAAGAGTCCCCTTTTTGAGAGAGTGGGTTCCGTTACAGTTGTCGCAATCGGGTATTCTGATCGCTAAAAATCAAAATAATACATAACATGTTTTTTTTTTTTATGTAATGAAAGTGGCAAACAAGCGTGCAATTCACATTGATGTTAAGTGATGACTGCAGCCTATAGACACCCACACAATGACCAGAGGTCAAAATGGAAATGCGCTGCCACTCCTGAGGCATTAGGTGTTATGCCTCTGTGCCGGAAATTACAGAGCCGTACATTACCACCTGACCGAAACATGATAGTGCTGAGCACTACTATGTTTCCACTATTTAACGGCAAGTATATTAGGTAATGCGGTGGTGCCTACGCCCGCGAGCTCCATCACTGGAGCTCTACCACCAGTAGAACATAATGGTTTGGTTTATCTAAAATAAAGTATTTCTAAAAATTTCGCCGTTAAGTTTGGGCTATTCTTATTAATTTTGCCTCAAGCTTAGAGTGCCATTTTGTCATATTTTTCAATCTTTCGACATGAATTCCAAGAGGATTTATTTCCGTACAATACAGATAATCTACAGTTGTATATCAGAAACAATAGTAACAAACGAACTACATTTGTTAATTTAGCGTGGTAGTTGACTGTGTTCTGTTTAAAAGTTTCCGTTTCTGTTCAAACGCTTCCACGATTTAAGTGGAAATGTTTGAACGCAAACGAAACTTCAATTGAGTTTTCATAAAACAACGTTTACTGAAAACTAACAAATGAATGTTGTTTGTGAAAAGTACGATACAACGCTGAATATTTTTTCCCAATTGAATTATTTTTAAGGTTTCTACTTCCTTGAATTCGTTTTTTTTCATTTGCCTTCAAGGCTTCAAACTATCTTGTGTTGTTATTGGTGTCAAATATGAAACAGGTATTTGGACTATTTGTAGTAACAGAAAAGAAATGTATTATCATTTTCATTTTTTATAGTGCATGAGTAAAAGATTCTCTACTTGGAGGATTGTCAACATAGTAGGGTTAGTAGAGTCGAATTTAGGTCGACCTTCGCCCATCTGTTTACCGAATGAAACCTTGTTTTTATCAAATTTAACAATCTTTACATATCCTGTACAATACCGTTGTATCACGTATGGAAATGTCCATGATATTCTTGTCCAGTGCCTCAATAAGGTTCATCCGCTTTAGCATTTTTGAATTTGAACACAATTCCTGTTTTTGTTCATATCCTTCTGGTTTTAACTTTCTTCAAAAAGAAGGCATTTCTCTATTGGCGTACATGTATGTTTTTTTTTAATGTAGGTAAATATATTTTAACCGATTACTTCGTTAAATGTGGATCGATTTTGAATATTATTGTGTCTCCTATGTATGTATGTATCCTATATATGATTTAACCGATTACTCCGTTAATCAAAAGAGTCCTTCAGGGCTGGCAGCGCGTTGGCGACTGCCCTGGTGTTGCAAATGTTCATAGGCGACGGTGACTACTTTCCATCAGGTGGCCCGTCTGCTTGTCTGTCAACCCGTTGACATAAAAATAAAAAAAAATTGTCGATCGATTTTGAACATTATTGTGTCTTTTGAAAAGATACACTTTCAAACTGAGTCTAATTGCCACTAAGTTGGGATGGGATTTGATGATCGGATCATGGGGCAATCGAGGTCAATCTTCAAAAATTGTAAGTATGGTGAATGTCCATAAAATTTTATTGAATTGAATAACCTAACTTCAATAATGTTACGTTTTGTAATAGACAGTTAGCTTATTGGTATTTTCATCAACAACAGAATGACATTGGGAAATTAAAAAAAAACCAATAGCACTTAAACGACCGAGTGTCAAATCTGGGACTTCAGTAAAGCAGTAGTGGTTTGTATTTATAACCAAGTAACAAGATAACATTATTTCAAAAAAATATATATTCTACCCGTTATCCTATGATTGCAGAGAAAACGACATTAACAATAGAAAAAAGAATTTGAGAGAAAAAAATTTTAACTTATACTTTTTAATAGTTAAAAGGTTTTTTCTTTATGTCAAGGGATTGACAGACAAGCAGACGGGCCACCTGATGGAAAGTAGTCACCGTCGCCTATGAACATTTGTAACACCAGGGGCGTCACCAACGCGCTTCCAGCCCTGAAGGACTCTTTTGACGCCATTTTTGAAGAATCCCATATTGTAGCACCGAGGGAACACCTCAGAGGGAAGCTCATTCCACAACTTACACGTTCTGGGCAAAAACGAACGTGAAAAACTGCACCGTTGAACATTGCCAGGTATCCAGTCGGTGAGGGTGGAACTTCTCTGTTCGGCGGGTAGTACGGTGTAGGAAAAGAGACGGTGGCACCATGTCGAACAGTTCAACAGAGCACTCGCCATTGTAGAGACGGTATAGAACGCAAAGACTCCCAATGTCTCTGCGCATGCTCAGATGTTCGAGCCTGTCAGTAAGTCCTGGGTCGTTAGCAATACGAATGGCGAGTCTTTGTAGGGAGTCAAGTGGACCAAGTTGGCATTTGGGGGTTTCCCCACAAATGAGAGCAGTATTCCAGAAGGTCTACTGAAAATGATAGCACAAAGCACCAAAACAATTCTATTGTTACGAAGCTCCCCGATCATTTGTTTTTAATTATAACTCTATCGGACTTAATCTTTCCACTTATTGTAAATTTGCTGGGCGTCGTTCTGAAAAAGGGATCTTGTTAAAATAGCAAACCTATTACAACCCAGGCAAAGGAAATAAGGTTTCATTCGGATTCTAGGCCAGACATTAGCCCAAAAGCGTAATTATGTAAATATATTATTGCTTTGTTTCTACCTGATACGTTCTTTATCTGTTAATTTATTTGATTGAAATTTTTCTCTTTCTTATAAATTTTGCGATTAACTTCAATATGTTATACTTCTTTTGGCGCGTTAGGGAAAAATAATATTAACATGCGCGCGCACACCGTCACGAAAGGTTGAAACCATTTGACTGAATGACAAAAATTAGCTACTCAACATTTCAGTTTTCTGAAAAAGTTACTAACAGAGTAAATGTTCTTGGCTGAAATCTTAAATCTCTTCAAATTTTTGTTAGTCAAGCACTAATAAGCTGTTGTTATCCCGAATGAATAAAAATAAAACTACGAGTATAAAGAGGAAAATATATTCTTCTTTATATTATGATAATACATACAAATGTAAATTTCGCATAGATTAGGATTTTTATTATTCTACAAAGTAAATACAAGTAAAAAATACTAAAGCGATGGAAAATAAACCGACTAACGGAAAAAAGAATCTTAATTAAAATCCGGTTTACTTTTGAGATTAAATTTTTACTCGGATTCGATACAATAACAAAACATGTTTACAAAAGAACAGAATCTCCCGTTATTTTGTATACAATGATTATACAAAATAACATTGCTTCAACCTAATTTAAGGATAATATATTGTTTAGGTATATGTTTTAAAATAATTAGTTAATTTATTGGTAAAAACGTAACTTCACGCCTGTAATCCCCGAAGGGGTAGGCAGAGGTAAATGCATGCATTCAAGCATACATGCAAACACCCACGATTCGCCGGTTACGTTTTGGCCCATGTAACAGGTGGCGAGCCCGTTGACATCTCCGGGCACATTACCAAACTTTGAGGGGACTGGGAAATTTCCAGAAAATGGAAAAATCCCAATAGAACCAGAGATAAAGGCTTTTTCACCATTATCTCTGATAACCCCCTACCCAGGAATCGAACCCGGGACCTCAGCGTAGTAGTAGTGGCCTGCTACCACTAGGCTACCGAGGCAGTTCAAATTTATTGGTTATTGTATTAAATATTTCTTATTGGTTGATAACAATATGTTTTCATAATTGGTTTATATTCAACAGGTCAAAAGGCACGTTAAAAACTGCATGTCTGCTGTCTTGGCCTGATGGGCTGCCAGATGTCTCCTACATGGATTTTGTGTAAGTTTATTCACTTAGTATATATTTTTTATTTAATGATGGTGACAACACAGCATGCACACTGATGTTAAGTGATGACTGCAGCCTATAATCACCCACACAAAGACCAGATATCAAAATGTAGATGCAACGCCACTCCTGAGATTTTAGTTATTATGTCTCTTTAGTAGTTATTACGGGGCCATACATTACCAAATTACCATCTAACCGGAACACGATAGTGCTGAAAACTACCATTTGGCGGCAGATAAATTAGGTAATGCGGTGGTGCCTATGCCCTCGAGCTCCATTGGAACTCTACCACCAGTAATATAATTAATCTATCTATTTTACAATCTTTAAGTATAGATTGTGATAGTTTAAATGCATATGATAATATATTAAGAAGAGTAGGAGTCCCAATACGCTTCCTTGTGGTACACCATATTTATTTATTTCAATTTTGAATGTGCATTTCTATAGATTTTACAATCTTATAATTTGCATTTTAAGTCATGAATTACGGAAGTGGTAACACCACCTGGTGGTTCTTGGTGGTCCTTTTATTATGAAAGTGCGCAACAAGCATGCAATTTACATGGATAGTAAGTGACGTTGGCAATCTTTAGAAATACACAAAAACAATCAATGTGGAATATGGGTAGTTAATAGTGACACGGGATGGGCAACTTCGTCCGATTGCCAATGCCCAGCGTGGCCATTATGATATTCTTCCCCAATAACGTATAAGCCTTTTGTGGGCATTGTTGAAAGGGTTTTGTCCAGCAGTAAACGTCTTTCAGCTACCGTGACGATGAAAAAATAGGTTAGATATATGTTTGAAAACTCGTACTGTGTAGGTGTCTAAAATATAATTTACTTGTTGCCGGGCAAAAAGAGACCGGCTTCAAACTTTTAACAGCCGCCTTTGTGTTGTAAATGTCGAAGCCTTTATACTACGTTATGTAAAAAATCTAATAATTTCCCACTCGATTGACCGAATGATTTCAATACCCTTTTCAAATCACATAGGTTTGTGAGAAATTTTCATACTTCTCATTGATAGCAAATGAACAATGATGAAAACTGACTACACTAATTAACTTCACATCGATAGCAATCCCCATTGCCATCAATGTGAAGTGCTATATTGTTATTTGAGATAATAATTACTTTATAAAAAATTGGATCAGCGTATACAATAAAGCGTAGATTCAACAACATATCAACGAAAACGAACTGAACTGTGCTGTAAAAAAAAATTGTCTATAAAATGTGGCTTGCGTTTGGACATCCAATAAACTTGTGCCTCAGTGTTTTACACCTCACCTCCATAACTCTGCGATCGTTATCTATATCCAGGTCACTTAGGTCCTGAATACCTAACTACGTGTCTGAAGTACCTATTCAATTGAATGAATCCCTTGGTGTGTTTTTCACCAAGCGTGAAATTCCACACGCGAGATCAATAAACATTCAAAAGCCAGCCGTTAAAGACTAGTGGTTGCCTAACAACGTTTTGAATCGTGGATCGTAAGTTTAAAGGCCGCACGTAAAAATATTTGGGTACGAAAATTCGTTCAGAGTTTTAATGTTGTTCTCATCTCGTTTCTCAATTGTTTGTTTATCCCTCGCGATTGATAAATAATTGTAAAGAGTACAAATGAGAGGAAACAAGCTTCAAAAAACGTTTATTTGTACAGTTTTTTGTAGCTCATAATAAGTACGTTAGCCGCAAAATTTAAATACTTCCGTGAAGTTAGTTACAAATCCCTCTGAAGAAGGCGATTTTATACGTGTTCATTTTCCCATATAAATATTTTATAATAATTCTTAGGCAGTGAAATTTTCGCTGGAGCAGTCAGTATAAGACAAAATGTAGAAAATAGTTTTTGTAACCTCACTGTTACGTACGAGTACCTACATAATTCCCGAGACTAATTAGCACAAACTGAAAATCCAAATACCTAACAAAATATTTCCTTCTCGAAATCAGAATCCACATTATCCTCCCTTGTGGTAGATTATAATTACGAATACCTATTTCATTTCATTATATGTGAGGTCAGCTCGTTTGTCAACAATTTAGTTTTTTTGTGCAGAGTTTCGGAAACTGTACCTCGTTAAGACTTTTTCATTATGAAAAAGAATTTGTGAATGCTCACATTCTACTTCCAACCATTTACCTGCAAAACTATAGGTACTAGTGGTATAAAATTAAGTGAGAGCAACAGACTGACGTTTTTTTGAAGCATCGAACCCAAGACCTCTGATTCAGCATCGCACTTGCGACTACTTTGAACAACGACGCCAATAATAATGGCAACCCTTGAGACGTCCCACTGCTGGGTACGAGTCTCTCCACCTTTTTGGGGGGAGGCATGGAGCTTACTCCGCCACATGCTCCAATGCGGGTTAGTGGCCAACCCGCTGTCGGATATTTTCAAACCGCCCATAAAGCCTCCGACAAGGTTTAACGACTGCTATCTATCGATAGCAACCGGGATCGACGGCTTTACGTGCCCGCCAAAGCATGTAAACGCGCATTTTAATTTTTCCACTAGCAGTCACACGTCACACACCCGACCGCACCCGTATCGCACAACCGAGTAGATCGCTTGCGATCTACACCAGCCGCGGGGCCATGCGCGCTTTGACGTAGTCAAACTACTAGATTATTGAGACAAATAATGTAACAGAACATTTCTATGGGTATCGATTTATTTCGGCTGCAAGACTCATGAAAACTGTGTCAAGTTTATTTTAGTTTCCTACCAGACGACAGGCAGTTAGTCTTTATTAGTACTTGTTTACCCAATTTCGTCGGTCACAATATTCTACTGCAGAGTTTGTTAATTACAATCTACTTCTTTATCGAGTGATCTAAATTACTTTTACTTCACTGTATTATTTTTGTTTTATTAGTTCACTGTAGATTTTCTTTTTTAGAAACGAAACGCTTTGAAATTTTGTTTAAAAGGTTGTTGATTTGGAATTTTAATATTTTTACGAGATATATTGAGCTTTGTAAACTAAAAGCGAAATTGTTTCTTACTTAGGTCAGCTGCATGATAGTAACAATATCAAAATAGAAAGTACATGGTACTTAAAAAAATCTTTCAATTGATGAATGTTGCATACTTCTTGGTATAATGTATAGGTATAGCCAGTTCACTGTACTTGATCGGAAAAACGTTTGACCCATTTATTTTAGAACAGTGATTGCCACGTTCAATGCAAGCATTGTTATTTTTTATTATAAAAATGGGTTCATGTTTTAACAATGGCTCATTGAGCTTTTGAGAGATTTAGAGCAAGAGATTAAAATTGTACTTGTAAAATGCCCTTTTATGGCCTGTTTCCACGAATTGCCCATTTAAATCTATTGCTTTAAAATCCTGAAGCATGAAAACAGGTAGTTTACTGGTGGCAGAGCAGTGATGTAGCTCAAGGACGTAGGCACTACTACATTTATTCTACTTGCCGCTGAATGGTAGTGTTCAGCACTGCAGTGTTCCGGTCAGTCAGTGGCAATGTTCAGGTCATAGAAATCTAAACAATATAATATTTCAAAACAGTGGTCAAAAAAAGAATCCTTCAGGGCTGGCAGCGCGTTGGCAACTCCCCTGATGTTGCAAATGTTTATAGGCGACGGTAACCACTTTCCATTAGGCGTCCTGTCTTGGCCCGCTTGTCTGTTAATCCTTTGACATAAAAAAACTCCTATTTAGATTCCCATTGATCAGTTACAGAGGCATTACAACTTAGGTTTCAGGAGTGGCGACGCATTTGCATGAAAATCTTTATCAAGATGTTTTTAGGCAACAGTTTTCACTGACCATCAATATGCTCTATCTTTGTTTGCAATTTCATGACAAATAAAGAAGTGTAATTATTCCTGACTTGATCAATGAACCAAATTATCAATTGAACGATGCTCAAATTCAATATTTAAGTATAAATGAGTTTTTTACATCTTTACCAGATACCAAGTGCTGTTCTTCGTAGTGACGTACGCTGTGCCCATGCTCGGCATGACATTCTTCTACTCCGCGATGGGGAGAGTGCTGTGGGGTTCCAGGTCCATTGGAGAACTCACACAGCGGCAGGTTGATTCCATACGGTCTAAACGAAAGGTAAGACATAAATTAGTAAAATACCCTTATAAGTACACCCCTACACTAGGTCACCTGTGTCGTGGGTGCCTGGTACACATACAATGCACACACAAACAACGAGTTATGCTCGGTCATCAAGGTACTATGAATATTAAAGGGAAGATCCTAGGTCCCAATACAGTCGTTATTTATTTCTTGCATCAATTATTCATGATCATCATCATCATCATTTCAGCCAAAAGACGTCCACTGCTGAACAAAGGCCTCCCCCAAAGAATGCCACAACGAACGGTCCTGGGCCGCCCTCATCCAGCGATTGCCTGCGACCTTCACCAGGTCGTCGGTCCATCTTATGGGGGCCCTGCCCACGCTTCGTTTTTCGGTACGCGGTTGCCACTCGAGAACTGATCTGCCCCAACGGCTGTCAGTTCTTCGAATCCCCTGCCCACTACCACTTGAGAAGCATAACACCTTAGGCCTCAGGAGTGGTAACTCATTCGCATTTTGACCTTGGTCTTTGTGTGGGTGTCTATAGGCTGCAGTCATCACTTAACATTAATGTGAATTGCATGTCTGTTTGCCACTTCCATTACATTAAAAAAACGTCCCGTAGTTCCCGTGACGTGGACATGGCGTACCTACGGGAACAACGGGAATAAACAAAAAATATCATATATTGCTCCTGGTTTTTTTTTTTAAGAAAAATGGAAAGAAAAATTTGACTTCAGGCGAGACTCGAACTCGCGGCCTACTGGGAATCTAGTCCAATTGAGCTACTGAACTCCTGCCCGATTTGTCAAATCTTTCCTTCACATTTGTTGCATTGCTTTATGGTAGCAGCAGCGCCATCTATTGCCAACTATGCTAGTTAGGCAACCGATATAATAGACTTTGCAGTTTATTGAATATCGTAAAGAAGTCGCTTTTACCGCTTAATAATTGTTTTATATTATTTCGCATTAACACATGCTTGTGAAATATATTTTATTTTAAAGAAAAATGGAAAGTAAAATTTGACTTCAGGCGGTTTCTTTCCATTTTTCTTTAAAATAAAATATATTTCACAAGCATGTGTTTATGCGAAATAATATAAAACAATTGCTCCTGGTTGTTTTCAAATAAGGTTTATAAATGCGCGTGGTTATTAGCTACGAGTGTGTCTATTAAGAAAGTTTTTATCTAAGCTAAAAATATATGTAAAAAATTGCGCGCTCAGCAAAAAAAAAAAAACAAAACAGTAGAAATAACCCGAAACTGTCGAATTAAATCACACGTTTAGTATTCTTAGTATTCGCTGTCTGTAATCATCACATCCCCTTAAAAAAAAGTTGAAGATGACGTAAACAATTATCCCTTTTCAGCTTCACAGAAACGTAATCGTCATGGAAATATATTATGTTATTTAATCAAAAAGTGGGAAACAAAGACTTTCCTCGCTCATTCTCTCGCCACTCTGCGTGATAATATTATTCAATGTTCGCTTGTCAAAATCGCTACAGTGCTCAACAATAAATATTGCACATCGAGCCTAGGAAGGAGACTTCGGCTTATTTCGGGTCTTTAGAGCGTTATCTCTTTCGCACCGTACCTATTTGACGTTTGTCGACCGGACTGTCTGTGCTTACGTAGGCAGTGTGTAACAGAGATAACACTAACGTCGAAACTTAGCGGATTGTCTCTTTCTCAGACTCGATGTGCAATATTAAGGGGTTAAGTACCCTGAATGACCTTGGCAAAACGGAGCTCATCATATATTTGTCAAAATTTGAGCGATCTACAACTTGGTCGACAAGATCAAAGATTAGGTAATTGTAGAGGAGACAAGCATTGCTGTGCTTATTAATATTGCATCACAGTGATTATACTACTAAATGGTACCTACTGTAAGCGATAATAGTATGTAAGCAATGTGGGTATCAATGTCAGAGTTCCTTGAGGTGATAATTACGAAAATTATATCTCCTTTATAATCGAAGACTGCGGAGATAATTATTTTTCGAAAATATCTTATGGATTTTAATTTTACGGTTTCTTGAGGTACAAATTTTTCAAATCCAAGATAGCGGACAGATTATTTATTTTTTCTAGGGGTCTTAATTTTACAGTTTCTTGGGAGATCTGATTACGAAAATGGCATCTATTTGGAGATCCCAGATAGGGTTTTCAATTTCGAGGTTTCTTGGGCGCTGATTACGCAAATTGCATCATTTTTCAAATCCAAGATGGTGGACAAAACATTTCTTCCAAATTGTGATATGGGTGTCAATTTCGAGGTTTCTTGGGGTGCTGATGACGAAAATGGCATCCATTTGCAGATCCAAGATAGCTGACAGATTTTTTTTCATAATATGGTATGGGTATCAGTTTCTAGGTTTCTTGAGGTGCTGATTACGAAAATGGCATCATGTTTCAGATTCAAGATGGCGGTCGTAATAACTTTTCCAAATTGTGATATGGGTGTTAATTTCGAGGTTTCTTGGGGTGCTGATTATTAAAATGATCTGAAAAATATGTCATTATCGTGATTAGTACCCCAAGAAACCTAGAAATTGATACCTATATCATATTTTGAAAAGAACTTGTGACCGCCATCTTGGATCACCAAACGGGTGACATTTTTGCAATCAGCACGCCAAGAAACCTCGACATTGACACCCATATCACAATTCGAAAAAAATATTATGTCCACCATCTTGGATCAGAAAAATGGTGCCATTTTCGTAATCAGCGCACCAAGAAACTTAGAAATTGATACCCATAACATATTATGAAAAAAAAACTGTCAGCATCTTGGATCTGCAAATGGATGCCATTTTCGTCATCAGCACCCCAAGAAACCTCGAAATTGACACTCATTACACAATTTGGAAAAATTATGATGTCCACCATCTTGGATCTGTAAAATGATGTCATTTTCGTAATCAGCACCCCCAGACACTTAGAAATTGATAACCATATCAAATTATTTAAAAAAATCTGACAGCCATCTTGGATCTGCAAATGGATGCCATTTTCGAAATCAGCATCCCAAGAAATAATAAAATGGACACCCATATCAATTTTTCGAAAAAAAAAAATGTGTTCGCCATTTTGAATTTATTTCGACTACTTACTGTTCTTATTTTATTTCAACTACTATTTTTATTTCTCTATTCTACTAGTTTTATTTCAAGTAAATCTTATTTTACTATGGTCTGGCGAAACTTGTTTCGCCGGACAGGCGGTACTTATTTCGCCGAAGAAGCGAAACAATACCGCTTACCAATACAATACTGCTGTACCAACTATGTTCCGCTCTAGTCGCGAAACTTCATACAAAATACTGGAGCGAATACCGCTTCCAACGTCGGTAGCGAATATTTTCAAGGCTTTTATCCTAGCTTTTACTCGCATTTCGTCGTTCGTTCGCGTGGACCTCAGGTCTAAATACCCGTAGGTACTCTTGAAACACCTTTATTCCCATTAGATTGAACAGATGAGAAAAAAAAATTCTCATCTGTTCGACCGTCGAACTGGTGAAAATATTTTTTTTCCCACTCGTTCTACCGTCAAAAAAATCGTCCCCTACCTGTGAACATACCTATAAACTATATTTATACTCTACCTGTGAAGAAAATTTCATCGAAATCCATTCAGCCGCTTTAGCATGATTTGACCAACAAACAAACAAACATCCATACTTTCACATTTATAATAGTAAGATTGAAAAAACTCTGTAGATACCTAAATTAATTTTATTATATCTTACACAAAATAAAACCACTCTATATACCTACTTACTTACTAATACAATTTTGGTAAGTAACAATGTAGGTAAATTACACGTAGGTATAACAAGTATTAAAGAGTAATCAACTAAATACTCCTTCAGTTCATTTGTGTTTCTTTTTCTACGCCAATCTACAGCCGACTAGCCAACTGACGATGATTGAGATTACAGTATGGAGTGACGAAGAGGCTCGCGCTCATGCACGGAAATTTCGGTATTTTATTAATTTTCATTAATAAATAACACCAAAATAAATAAACATCTTAGTTAAAACTGTGAGTAATTTAAAGCCTTCTCTTTTGCAATAAAAACGAAGCAAAAAGACTGTGCCGTTTTGGAGAACATTTGCATTTTAAGACAAAAAAAGGGGGCATTTTGATATGTTTTTTTCTAAAACGGGGTTAGCAAATTTAACATTCTGTTCAATTAAAAGTATTCATTGAATCCTTGCCTGTCGTTGTGTATTTGGTGGATCCAAAAGTTCGTGGCCCAAACTACAAGGAGATATGACATCTTTTTAAATTTACCGTCATTTGTTAGTATGTCTCATATTGATTTATTGTGCGCAGTTTCATTCCGATACTGCACAATATACATTTTCTGTTATTATTTGTTTGAAGCATTCTGACGCGATTTTCGATAATGGAGAAAATTGAACATCGTGCAGTCATTAAGTACCTCAGTAAAAGGCCTGTCACCAAAAGACATACATCAAGATATAGTGGGCACTTTGGGGGAGTCTGCTCCATCGTATTCCAGTGTCAAGAAGTGGGTGGCTGAGTTTAAGCGCAGTCGTGAGAGCATTGAAGATGATCCTAGGAGTGGACGGCCTAAAACCTCCTGGGTCCCGAGGTTGCTTTCAGCTGAACAAAAACGAGTTCAATTCACAATTTCGCGAGACTGTTTGGAACTTTTTGAGACTGATCCCGAAGACTTTTTGTCTAGATTTGTTGCCATGAATGAAAGCTGGGTTCACCACCATATTCCTGAATCAAAGCAACAATCCAAACAGATCGAATCTCGAAAAGATCTGACTCACCTACACCGAAAAAGGCTAAGGTCGTTTTGTCGACTAACAAAGTCATGGCTTCTGTTTTTTGGGATGCGAAGGGCATTCGTTTTGTAGATTATTTACCGAAAGGTCAAAATATTAATTCTAGTTATTAGTGGAACCTTTTAGGAAGACTCCGAGAAGAAATAAAAGAAAAAAGGCCGGGAATGTTGCGTAAGAAAGTTTTGTTCCATCAAGACGATGCACGTGTTCACACTTCGGTTGAAACAATGTCTGTAATCCATGATTGTGGCTACGAATTGCTGCCCCATCCACCTTATTCACCGGATCTAGCCCCCTCAGATTATCATGTATTTCCAAATTAAAAAAAACATTTGGGTGGCTTGAAATTTTCGACCAAAGATGAGGTGATAGTTGCAATATACGAGTATTTCGCCGACCTTCCAGAATCTTTTTTTTCGAGGGGATAAACAAGTTGCAGTTCAGGTGGAAGAAGTGTGTTGAGCTAGATGGAGACTATGTCGAAAAATAAAAATAAATTTAGACCCACTTTTCTTTCATTTTCTTGGTCGGGCTTCGAACTTTTGGATCCACCCTCTGCGATATTGCGGATTCAATTAACAGTTTTTTCTAGAATTTGACCTAAATCATGTACGAATTTAGGCAATTCACCCTACTTAAGGCCTTAATTGATAAGTACTATATGCCTTTTGTGCATCAAAAAAATTACTGACACATGAATGATCAATGATCAAACAGTGTGAAACAAAGGAGCCTATAGAATATTAATATTTGACACGTTTACGGTTTGCGTTAAACATTGTCCTATAAACCTAGGTATTATTATCGCAATACGTCAATGTTTGTTAAAACAACCGCTGCGGTATAATTCCGCGTATTATCTTGGTATACTGAGATAATAATATGTTTTGATAGCTAGAAGTATGCTATAATATGCGTTTTTATTTAAGCTGAAAACATATGTCAGTGTCTGAGTGACCGTTCAGAATAAAAAATCATTGCAAAAAAACCGACAAAGTGCGAGTCGGTATTGCGCACCGAGGGTTCTGTACAAATCTGTCGGTATATGTATAAGCAGAGAATATGTAATAATACCACGTACAGAATGGACACTTCGACGTCCCGCCCATTTTCCGCGCTTCACCCAATCTCTTCCCCTCTTATGAGCGACGGTTGGTATCTACTCTACAGCGAGGTTGCGAGCGGCCTAGTTTTGATTAATTTGTAATCGAATATTTTATTTATTAACATTAAGATGGTGCTTTATTGTGCAGTGTATGGCTGTATGTCAACAAGTCTTGACAAAGAAAGATCATTTTTCGGTTTCCCGATGGAAAAAATACCTTAGTTAAAATAATTATGTTCACAATTACAAAACTTTTTTATTTAACTAAAAACTTTTTTAATATTATAATTTCTTACCTTTACGCTATGTGATTGCATTGCATTAAAATAATAATAAAAATAATAATATATAATATATGGGGGCAGAGCAGCTTGTGGCGAGCTGTTGGTGAGTAGCGACACCACCCCCTACTATCATCTCGAGTTCCTCCGAGAGAACTGGGCTCCGCCTCGTCCGCCACACAGAGGTACGGCCGGACAGAGCATCAGGTCTCTCGCCTCTGGCTTGCCTTCATTGGCCGGTCAGAGTGGGGCGCTAGAGGTATGGCATTTGCAGAAATTTAGATAATAGGCTGTTGTCTAAATTTCTGAAAGAGCCATACACTCGGGGGTGGAAGTGTCTAAAGGCATAATAGCGGGGAAGCCCGCTCCGAGCTCGAGATTACTCGCTCGTGATGGTGAAACCGGGGCCACACCTCTCGACACCCCCAGCCTCTCTCAACAGTGTTGCCCCCCGTCGACCATCGGGTTGGCTGTTTGGGGGGCCCACCAAAGAGAGGCGAGTCACCACCTGCCTAAAGTAGGATTCGATAATGTGAGATGTTGAATATAGGCAGGTGCCGGATCTCACTCCATAGGCCCAGCCAGCTAGTCCCCCCAGTTCACCCACATAGCCCAAAGTTTGGCAAATCACTTTTCATTACAATAGTCCCATTATATTCCGCGGGGTCTGTCTGTGTCTGTATTAACTATTGATGCAGTCAGAGAGAGGTCCCGCCGAATATAACCCATTACAAAGTAGATCAAAATTCTCGAAAGGGCCTCTACGTGTTGGACCCCCCATGTCCCCGCGCAAGCCTGACAAAGGTCCGGGGTTCAAATTGGACCCCGTGCTGACGAGAGACATAATAATATTAAATTACTAATAAAAAAGTTTCAGTATATTGAATTGAAGTGACTTGTCGACGTAATGAGTAGGTAGTAAGTGTTATTTTCCAATACTTGTGCTATTTGTTGAAGTAGTGTTTGTGTTTTATGTTTTTAAAACGCACCGGTAAACTGGATGAAACTGGTAAATAGAAATTTGCCTTACTGTTGAGCCGCAGTTGGCCAATATCGGCCAAAAACAATTAAAATTAGAAATCAACTGTCATATTTTTCTCGTGGCCTGACGGAGTGCGTAGTGTAAACCGGGGAAAAGAATAGAAAGAAAGAAAGAAATATCTACATAATCTTCATACATCATAATACACCAGTGCAGTGTACTGTTTGCTTGTGTACGGACGTTCCACACTGCATGAAATAATTATTATTTCGCGAGTTACGCGGCTGTAGCCGCTGCACGTCAACCTCGGTATGAGCACCGAAAAACTTGTAGCGAATGAACTCTTGGCGTTTATTCAGCATGCCATGGATACGATGGATGAAGTTAGCATTATACATATTTGTAAATCTAACTTCAAAGAAGATGAAGTTTGCTCGGCTAAGGTGCTTCTCTACCAGACGCTCGGCAAAATCGACACGATGCCGTCCCGCAGGAGGGATGAAAAAGGGGAACGTAGTCTCCAAGACATCATAACCTTACTGAAGGAGACCGATCCGGACGACTTGCCCGCTTTAGTGGCGAAGCAGCTGCACAAGCTGCCTCCTGTCACGTTTGACCACGTCGACGTATCCCGGCTGCTACAGGACATCAACACCCTGAAGAACAGCTTGGCCGAAGTGCAGTTTAGATTGCAGACTTCAGAAAACACCATTAGTGAGCTGCGTACCGAATTAGTTTCATTGCGTGGTGTTAGTTCGGTATGTAGGTCAACCGAGGCCTGCAACGTAAACGTGAGACGCGGCGCGCAAAACACCTCCGTCAGCAGTTTCGAGTCAGCCGGTTGCAACAGTACGACACCGGCTATCGTCATGCAGTGCGATGTCCCGCGCCCCGCCGTCCCCGTCACCGCCGCTGCCGCCCCTGCCCCCCCACCGTCGCACGTCTGCACGTTGACCCCACAGCGTACCTATGCTACCGCCGCTGCTGCTGCCGCTTCTTCATCTAAGCGGCCTGTAACTCTGCGTGGCCCCAGGGAGATTACACATAGGGCTGCGGGTTCCCGTAAGGATCGACGAGATGAGGATGGCTTCACGATAGTAAAGAAGAAGAAGAAGAAGCCCGCCAACCGCAATCATTGCGGTACGGCGCCGACTGGACCTAATCATTTGTTGCGTCCAGCTATACCATCGACGCCATTGTATGTGTCCCGGCTGCACTGGTCGACAAAGGTAGAGGACGTTGTTGACTATCGAAAAGAAGACGAACTTCACTTTAAGAGTCGAGCGCCTGGAGTCTCGCCACAAAATGAATTTTAATTCATTTCTGGTTAGAGTACCCAGTCATCATCTGCCGACGTTTGTCAAGGAGGAGTTCTGGCCGCAGGGAGTCGTGTTCCGTAGATTCCGTTGACAACTGCCTGCAGAGAAGCCGCGCATTCACGTCGCCGATAAGACTTTTACGTGATAAATAGTGTTATTTTTATATATATGTTAGTGTATAAGGTATGTATTTCTATGGGCTTTTGTTGCCTGAGTTAAATAAATAAATAAATAAAAATAAAATAACCTCATAACCCTACGTGCTACGCTGTGTGCGTGCACTTGTGACTACACGTCACTGATTTATGTCTGTGTAATAGGTAACCAAAATAAGCGTTTGTATGGAATTTTAGCGGAGTGTCCGCGGTGTGGTATAAGTGAAAATATTTTTTATTATATGGTATCATTAAACATTTACGGCTTCCACAATTTTTTCCTTTATTTGTGCTATAAGACGTTGCGTCGAACTGAATTCCAATATTTTGAGTTCACGGGTAGTAGGTTTTGATGCCTTCGCGAGTTTTAAAAATAGCTGCATCTTTTGATCCAGTTCGCTTAGAAATTAGACTTTTTCACAGCTCCAAGGGACCTCAGTAGACCTGAGTATTTTATATGAATTTAAGCTTAATACCTTCATGTGTTCCAAAGAAAAAGAGTCTAGATAGACACACGGACAACAAAGTGATCCTATAAGGATTCAGTTTTTCCTCTCGAGGCACGGAATCCTAAAGAATAATACGTTTTGCACAAAACACAAAATATTTATAAAATATTAAATTTATTCAAAAGTTTTGTAGTCCTTGCCTATAATTGTGTCCCCAAGGAAGTTGTAATACCCTTTTGTCATTATCAACAATATAAACAATTGTCCCTTTTCAGATTCACAAACCGTAACAAACTGTCGTGGAAATATTTATAAACCACAAAGGACTTTCCTCGCTAACTCTCGTCACTCGTCTACTAGTGTGTTGCTGCGTGGTTACATTTTTTTTAATGTTCTATGAACAATATCTACGCCTTTATTTATCTTAATAATTACGGATATTCTCCACCAATCCGCATTGGAGTAAGCTCCAGGCCTCCCCCCAAAAAGGGGAGAGACTCGTGCCCATCAGTGGGACGTAACAAAGGTTGCCATTTTTATTATAAATACATATAATAAGACGGTAAAAATTGTATGTCTGTACATGACGATTAAAGAAGAGTAACTGCGACAGAAAAATCAATTATTGGAATTTTTGTACGTTTGTCTGTCTGGTACGTTATAACTTCGAAACTACTCAACGGATTTGAACGCGGTGGACTACATATAATTAGGAGCGTTGTCAAAACTCTTGGAATGGAAGTGGCAAACAAGCATGCAGTTCACATTGATGTTATGTGATGACTGCAGTCTATAGACACCCACACAAAGACCAAGGTCAAAACGCAGATGCATTACCACTCCTGAGGCCTAAGGTGTTATGCCTCTGTGCCGGAAATTAAAGCGCCGTACATTATGACCTGAACGGAACACGATAGTGCTGAACACTACAATTTAGCGGCAAGCATATTAAGTAATGCGGTGGTGTCTACGACCGCGAGTTCCGTCACTGGAGCTTTACTACCAGTATATATATAGCTCAAAAGTGAGACTTTATGTAAAAGATGAAATATATTACATATACGAATCAATTAAATTTACACATGTTCGTATCTCGTATTCCGTAATTAAACATAAAAGCCTTTAAATAATAGAACCCTCGAATATAATACCCAGAATTGAGACCGCTGTGGTTGTTTTATCTGACATCGAAATTTTGTTATAAATTAGACAAGGGTTATAATATTTAACGCTTACTAAAGGTTGGGTTAGCATATCGGATACTAATATAATACAGGATCCCTTGTTTTGTACTATTTGAATTTTGTATCATTATTTCTGTTTGATACTGTTTATAATGGTACAACATTTTTCGGTAGTGTGCAAAAAAAGATGTTAAAAACTTATCTTCAGAAGCAGTGGCTTTTTGGAGACAACGGCTACCGTACGCTTTTATTTTTGTCAATGCAATATATATAATAAATAATTATAATAATGGCAACCCATTATACGCCCCACTGCTGGGCACGAGTCTCTCCCCTTTTTGGGGGGAGGCCTGGAGCTTACTCCACCACGCTGCTCCAATGCGGATTGGTGGAGGTGGATGGGTTAGTGGCCAACCCGCTGTCGGATGTTTTCAAACTACCCATAAGGCCTCCGACAAGGTTTAACGACTGCTATCTATCGATAGCAACCGGGACCGACGGCTTAACGTGCCCTCCGAAGCATGGAAACGCGTATTTTTAATTTGCTACTAGCGGTCACCCAACACACACTCGACCGTGCCCCTATCGCTTAAACGAGTAGATCGCTTACGATCTAAACCAGCCGGAGAGACATGCGCGCTTCGAAATTTTTTGTCAAAATTTATTTGCTACCTACTTTAATCCGTGACATTGCGTCCGTTATCATCTTTCTTAACTTCTTAGTAATTATAAAAATATCTTAAATCATAAGTAGGTACATTATCAATCTGTACCATTTTTTTCTGTTCCACCATTTTTAATAGTAAAACGATTCTGTGTTGAATTAGGATCGTCTGAAAACTCCGACATTTACTCGACGCGTAAAACATTGGCTGTGGTTTTTTTTTTTTGATTTTGGGTTGCGTTTCGTGCTCTTAAATTAAAAACGTTGCTTCAAAGCTTTGATAACGTGCAACAAATAACTCGTCTATAGAAATAACATTTTATCTTGTAATGAAAAGAATGGGTGATAAATAGGATTAACTATTATAATTAACTTTTTGCACGAAGTCTTACTATTGTCACGATTGTGATTACTGCTAAGGAAATGCTATGCCCGGCTTTCTGGAGGCTTGTATTATCTACAACATAATGATGTTAGTTTTTTGAGTAAGCCGTAAAACAGACAAAAATTGATTTTAAATTTGATTACACACATGAACAATAATAGATAGTCATTAAAATTCATTACTAGATTCGGTACGAATAATAATAATAGGTAGTATGAAACTGATGAGTTTAAATATTTTTTGTATGCGCATGTTTTAAATTAGATGTTTTTCCTTATTGTTATCTAACTACATCTATAGTTAGCATAGAGCACTTGATGAAATTAATCACAGCCAAAAGTGAACTTGATAGTAGGTATATAAATAGTAAGTCGAAAGTAGTAACCACCACCACCACCGCATTACTTAATATACTTGCCGCTAAATGGTAGTGTTCAGCACTATCGTGTTCCGGTCAGGTGGTAATGTACGGCCCTGTAATTTCCGGCACAGAGGCATAACACCTTAGGCCTCAGGAGTGGTAACGCATCTGAATTTTGACCTTGGTCTTTTTGTGGATGTCTATAGGCTGCAGATGCTTGTTTTCCACTTCTATAACATGAAAAAAAGTAAATGTGCATGTTAAAGTGGACACTGATTGTGTGAATTGTGTTTATGTTCAATACATTTGCGATAACGCTGGCTTTTAATGTGATTAACACTTAATTTGCAATAACCGTCGTTGTCCAAATTTGTTGCATTTCACCGATTCAATATAAATCAGATATTTTTTGATGATTCGTTTGTTGGAATTCGACCGACTGTGATTATTTAAATTTAATGTGAGTTAACAATACACCGATTTCCAATAAGTGGAAAGGGAAATGATAATACGCTTGGAGGGGTGTGATGGAATTTATAGATGGATGAATAATGAATATTTTGGCGTATGTGAAGTGTGAATGGATAGACAAGTTTGTGAATAAATTTCATCTTACCGCATCGCTCTATTCTTTTTCATAATTATATTGTAGCATACTTGCGAATAATTTTCGCACTACTGGTTGCTAATTCTAGGTACCTGATACACAGTTGCACTTACGATTTTTATCGCTTTGCTTGAATTAATAAGTAGCTATTCTATTATTTTTATAAGTTGAGATATGTTTGAAAAGACTTTGACCCGTAAACTATGAATAAAGTTAATTGATTGACCATGTATTTGGGGCTTGCTTGTCCTAATTTTAAATCTAGTTTAAATTTAAATAATTATAAAAAAATTAAATCTATATTTACTAGTAGATAGATGAGGCACGAGAGGTATGTCCAGACCGGGATATCTGGCGCTCTACACTCTCTGCCTACCCCGTTAGGGACTTGGCGTCAAGATACATACATACATAATATGTAAATGAAGAGAAAAAAAAAATAAAGTTTGGGTAAACGCAAGACGGATGTATTTCAAACAATGTTATATGTTACAAGCTCATTGATTTCAAATATGTACTAACTTACCTACTATTATTCAAAAAAGATAAAAATATTATTTTGGGGACCCAATTTTTCAAAGTCAGTAACAATGGGGAAGTAGTATCTAAGTGCTAAAACGCAAGATGGGGTACTGTAGGTTTATCGCAGGAAAAGTAATAGAAGGCAGGAAGAATTTTTACTGGTGGTAGAGCTTCAGCGACAGAGCTCGCGTGCGTAGGCACCACCGCATTACCTAATATACTTGCCGCTAAATAGTAGTGTTCAGCACTATCGTGTTCCGATCAGGTGGTAATGTACGGCCCTGTAATTTCCGGCACAGAGGCATAACACCTCAGGCCTCAGGAGTGGTAACGCATCTGCATTTTGACTTCTAGTCCATGTGTAGGTATCTATAGGCTGCAGTCATCACTTAACATCAATGTGAACTGCACGCTTGCTTGCCACTTTCATTACATAAAAAAAAGGAAGCATCTTGCAATAAACCTACCGCCACTACGATCGCCATAGCATATCCCCCTCATGGGGAGGTTTAGTCACTAGTCCAGCAGTGGACGTTTTTGGCTTGATATGATCATGATTCTCTCTTCTTCTGATCTCAGTAGCGTAGTGTTAGCAGGCCACTACTACTACGCTGGGGCTCCTGGGTTCGATTCCCGGGTCGGGGACTATCTGAGATAACGGTTTAAAATCCTTTATCTCTGGTTCTTTTGGGTTTTTTTTTTATTTTCTGGAAGTTTCCGCTTCGGGGATTACAGGCGTGAAGTTACGTTTTTTATGGTGATGATGATTCAACAGTAAGCAAAACGTCTAAGTTGAGCTGCTTATGCTATCTGAACTTAAACGTTAACGCACGATTGCGACCACATCATTTATCTAAGAACCATCAATTAAAAAAGGCATTCTCCGATGGTTCAGGCATTTAGAAATAATGTCGAATGAGCGAATGACTAAACAGACATACGAATGTGGATGGTTGCAGAGGCCCAGGAAGACCAAGGCTCACCTACCATAACCAAGTAGGTCGAGTTTTGTCTGATGGTCAAAAGCTTAGGAATCGGCGTGCATGTATGAAGAGAATGATGAAGGTAGATGAGGCACGAGAGGTATGTCAGCACCGGGATATCTGGCGCTCTACACTCTCTGCCTACCCGGTTAGGGACCTGGCGTGAAGATACATGCATACCATCAATTAAAATCGATCCACATACCTACATTTTACAGAAAACAAATTCAGTCAAACCGTTCAAAAGATACCTAATTGGAAACATCGCAGTGCACAAAACGAATAAGCAAACAACCTCTCACTCTAAACGCATTATACTAGCTCCGTTCCGTTCTGGGCATAAACGTTTCAAATAACATTGCACTATAATCATTACTTCTATATCTCTAATAGATATTCAATTCAACGTTGAGGAAAACACACAAAGCCGCAGGTTGCGTCTGCTCATAACAGCATATTGGCGCAGTTCCAGAGGTACTTTTATTATTCAAAACAGAATTCTCTTGATTGCATAATGGTGATTATTTTTTATAGCATCAAGCGAATAGTGTTAAGGGAATATTTTGCTGAATTGGGCGCTGAGTATATTTAGGCTTAGTTAGAAATGGATAACTGACAACTTGTTGGAATACTAATTATGAAACTGAATAGTTTGTTTGTTTGTTTGCTCTGTAATTTCCGGCACAGAGGCATAACACCTTAGGCCTCAGGAGTGGTAACGCATCTGCATTTTGACCTTGGTCTTTGTGCGGGTGTCTATAGGCTGCAGTCATCACTTAACATCAATGTGAACTGCATGCTTGTGTACCACTTCAATTACCTAAAGAAAAACGCGCTCATCTCTAGAACTACTAAACAGTTTTGAAAAAATATTTTAGTATAAGATCGCCCATTTATTCAGGAAGGCTTTAAGCTATATATATTTTATTTTAAAGAAAAATGGAAAGAAAAATTTGACTTCAGGCGAGACTCGAACTCGCGGCCTACTGGGAATCTAGTCCAGCCGCTCTTCCAATTGAGCTACTGAAGTCCTGCCCGATTTGTCAAATCTTTCCTTCACATTTATTGCCTTGTTAGGCAACCGATATAATAGACTTTTCAGTTTATTGAATATCATAAAGAAGTCGCTTTTACCCTTAATAATTGTTTGTATATTATTTCGCATTAACACATGCTTGTGAAATATATTTTATTTTAAAGAAAAATGGAAAGAAAAATTTGACTTCAGGCGAGACTCGAACTCGCGGCCTACTGGGAATCTAGTCCAGCCGCTTTTCCAATTGAGCTACTGAAGTCCTGCCCGATTGGTCAAATCTTTCCTTCAGATTTATTGCCTTGCTTTATGGTAGCAGTAGCGCCATCTATTACCATAACTAGCATAGTTAGGCAACCGATATAATAGACTTTTCAGTTTATTGAATATCGTAACGAAGTCGCTTTTACCCTTAATAATTGTTTTATATTATTTCGCATTAACACATGCTTGTGGAATATATTTTATTTTAAAGAAAAATGGAAAGAAAAATTTGACTTCAGGCGAGACTCGAACTCGCGGCCTACTGGGAATCTAGTCCAGCCGCTCTTCCAATTGAGCTACTGAAGTCCTGCCCGATTTGTCAAATCTTTCCTTCACATTTATTGCCTTGCTTTATTGTAGCAGTAGCGCCATCTATTGCCAACTATGCTAGTCAGGCAACCGATATAATAGACTTTTCAGTTTATTGAATATCAGAAAGAAGTCGCTTTTACCCTTAATAATTGTTTTTATATTATTTCGCATTAACACATGCTTGTGAAATATATTTTATTTTCCCTACTACTAGATTCCCAGTAGGCCGCGAGTTCAAGTCTCGCCTGAAGTCAAATTTTTCTTTCCATTTTTCTTTAAAATAAAATATATTTCACAAGCACGTGTTAATGAGAACACATAAATGGTGTAATTATAATTAGCAATTACTTGTACCTATCTAAATTTAAAACTGTTTGTTCTCCTAAGAAAATAAAATAAGAAAATAAAATCAAAATAATAAATAAAAATAAATGCGGCATGTTAATCGTACTCATGGTTTTAAACCGTTTGAATTAATAAAACTTTTGTGTAACTGGGTCAGATTGTCCCTGACAAGCAAAAGCTAATTTGGACCCTTGTTATTATCAGCGGTACTAATAAAACCTTTTTTCATTTCTAAGTAGGTACCTATCTATCCTCAAATTTAATGCATTTAATGTAAATTAATGAGATAAGTATTCGCTTGAAATGTATGTTTGTAACTACGATTGCAAGAAATTTGTGTATTGTAGGATTTCGAGGCTCACGATCACGGTTAAAATATGGTCACAATTGTACTAGACTAAAAAATTCTGAACTCAGTGGCAATCAAAGAAACTATATTTTTTGATCACTGGTGGTAGAGCTCCAGTGACGGAGCTCGCGGGCGTAGGCACCACCGCATTACCTAATTTACTTGCCGCTAAATGGTAGTGTTCAGCACTATCGTGTTCCGGTCAGGTGATAATGTACGGCCCTGTAATTTCCGGCACAGAGGCATAACACCTTAGGCCTCAGGGGTGGTAACGCATCTGCATTTTGCCCTTGGTCTTCATGTGGGTGTCTATAGGCTGCAGTCATCACTTAACATCAATGTGAACTGCATGCTTGTTTGCCACTTCCGTTACATAAAAAAAAACAAGCTTGCAGCTCACATTGATAATAAGTGATGACTGCAACCAAACATCTAAATAAAAGTCAACATGCAGATGCGTTGCCACCCCTGAGACTTAAGCTGTTATGTCTCTGTGATAGTTATTACGTGGCCATACATTACCATCTTACCGGAACACGATACTCCTGAACACAACCATTTAGCGTCAGATACATTAGGTACCAAATGCGGTGCTGTCTACGACCTCGGGCTCCTACACTGGAATTCTACCACCAGATCCAGTGTTGTATTCTATCAATGACACATATACGTAAAAATTAAGCTATTTTTTTGTTCGCAGGTTGTGAAAATGTTCATCCTAGTGATAGTGATATTCGGTATCTGCTGGTTGCCGTATCACACGTACTTCATCTACACCCACTTCCACCCGTCGATACTGTACATGAAGTATGTACAGCATGTGTACCTCGGCTTCTATTGGCTGGCGATGGCGAACGCCATGGTCAACCCCATCATTTACTACTGGATGAATGCCAAGTAAGTTAATAATTTAGTGTTTTGTTTATCTTCCGTGGTGAAGTATGGAAATTTGGAAATATATGAACTTGGACATTGAAAGTGACATGTACCTTTTCATAAAATGTAAGCGCATTTCGCAATTTTGTTTACTTGGTTTTTTTCAACTTTCTCAGGCGCATTATGTTACACCGGCTACAATATTTCTCATACTACAAATGGTTGACAGGTAGAGAATGCTTTTAGCATTAAATCCGCCATTTGTTACATATTTTTTTTTGTAACAATAAAGAATAAATAAAATAAATGATAGATGTCTGTTAAGTGAATGTTAATGAATTTGTTAAATAGAATGAATTGGCTATCTTTGTATAAAACTAGCTGTCCCGGCAAAGTTCGTATTGCCTCACAGTAAAAATAATGTGTCAAAGGTTTGATATATACGGACTTTTTGTATGGGAAAATGAAATTGTGGTTCTTACTACGAGTATTTCCCTTCAATTTCTTCATATTTTCTTACCTTTACAATCTTCCCTGGACTTCCAAAAATGATTCAATACCAAAATTAGCCAAATCGGTCGAGCCGTTCTCGAGTTTTAGTGTATATGTTGTCGCGAGATAAATCCGAAAACTAGTTTTATTTCAATGAGTGTAACTCGCAAAAATCTAAGAACATACTAACTAAAACAGAGGCAAACAACTTAAGCCTCAAGGGTTGCAAGGCTGCCTTTTAACCTAAGGTTTTTGTGTAGATGTCTATAGTCAATATTATTCAGTTACTTCTCATTAAAACACGGACTAGGAAAACAGAGCGCTTAAGGAGGCAGGGAACGATAAATCGTGTAGTAAGCGACTCTCGGTTACGATCTACACCAGCACTCTACTCGGTTAAGCACTAAGGGCGCGGTCGGGTAGTGTGATGGGTGACCGCTAGTGGCAAATTAAATGTGCGTTTCCGTGCTTCGGAGGGCACGTTAAGCCGTCGGTCCCGGTTGTTATCGATAGATAGCAGTCGTTAAACCTTGTCGGAGGCCTCATAGGCGGTTTGAAAACATCCGACAGCGGGTTGGCCACCATCCCACCCACCTCCACCAATCCGCATTGGAGCAGCGTGGTGGAGTAAGGGGAGAGACTTGTGCCCAGCAGTGGGACGTATAATGGGTTGCCATTATTAAGCAAGTCAATGTGCGGGTAGGACACAGTTAGTCGAATTCCTTGGTTCTACAAAGATAACAAAAAATAAAACACGCTGTATTGTTTTGCATCCGAAAAAAAACTTATTATCAGTTGATTTTCGACAGCTCTTTGTTATCTGACAATTCGGATATCGACGTTACAAAGATAACAAAAAATAAAACACGCTGTATTGTTTTGCATCCGAAAAAAAACTTATTATAAGTTGATTTTCGACAGTTCTTTGTTCTCTGACAATTCGGATATCGACGTTTAAATCAATATTTATTTTTATAGATAACAGTCCATCAAACTCTCTTGTCTCAATTTGATGGAAAAATCTTTTGAATATATTTTTTGTTCAGACTGCTTTGTGCAGAAAACAAGATTCATTGAAAACTCTTCATTTTATGCGATATGAATTCATGTTTGTGTATTGTTTGTTACGTTTAGATTATATCTTGAGGTTTTCATTGTAATATATTTTCTATTAACATGACTTTAAGTTTATATTTCTTGGGTTGGTGGAGATACGGGTCGGTGCGTAAAGAAAATATCTCTTTAATTCGATGTTAATTGTGTTATTTATGTTTGTGGAATATTTTGAATCGGGACAGCATAATATTATAAAATTGAAATTTCGTGTAAACGAACACTTGGCATATTTGAGATAACATAATTATTGAAATATTAACTTCCACATGACGTTCTAACCCATAAACATTTTGTTTAGGATGTGTAAACATAACTTTACAATGTTGTAAACTTTGCAGTGGCAAGGCGTTAAGAGAATGTACTGTATTCAATTGTTTTAAATGAGACATTAGACCGTGGCAACACCTGAACCTGCTTCGGAAGCTTAGTGGTAAAGCGGCTGGTCTAGTAAAGGAGTTTCATTCTGTACCCTCATTACAATGAGCCTTAAAAGGCTATTACACGACACGGTATTCAGGGTCCGGCAGAAAGGGTGGGCGTGGCCTCGCGCCGGGTTGCCGCTTATTACACTATCTGGTCGATTGCGCCCTAACTCAATCACAGTTCATATATACGGCTCGCTCCGGTCGCCCTTATTAGCGCTCTAACTCCGTAAATGTTATTACACTACCCTGACCCTTGCTATCGTACCCTGAATACCGTGCCGTGTAATAAGTCCTATAGACATTAGCGTAATTGGCGGACTGACTTTATATATTCCAAAAGTATGACGTACATTGCTCTTTAGAATGAAATCTGTAGATATTCTTTTATTTTACACCTTTTAGAAATGCGAGTTTTTTTTCCTGAAATTACACTGCCTTTTCCTATAAACCAAAACTATTTTACATGAGACGTTACCTAATTCATCAAGTAAATGCCCTCAAACGTTTTTAGGGTATGAATGGGCCTTTTTTTCTTTTGAAATCCCATTGAAGATGGTAGGTATATTTTTATATTTTTATTTAACATCTGATGTTTGCGTTTCTTATTCGTAGATTGATTTATGCTATTTAAATAAATGACGTTCTAATTCAGTAAAAGGAATATTTTAAATTTTATTTTTAAAGAAAAATGGAAAGAAAACATTGACTTCAAGCGAGACTCGAACTCGCGACCTACTAGTTGGTAATAGATGGCGCTGCTGCTACCATAAAACAATGCAATAGATGTGAAGGAAAGATTTGACAAATCGGGCAGGGCTTCAGTAGCTCAATTGGAAGAGCGGCTGGACTAGATTCCCAGTAGGTCGCGAGTTCGAGTCTCGCCTGAAGTCAATTTTTTCTTTCCATTTTTCTTTAAAAATAAAATATATTTCACAAGCATGTGTTAATGCGAAATAATATAAAAACAATTATAATAATATTGTCATTCTATCTTCTAATTTGCTCAAGTTATTGTTAGCAGGTCTCGCTCTGCAGTCCTGCAGAGTGGGACCGACCCGATAATATCAATGATATCCCGTACATCAGTCTGAATGAATTTAGCAGTTCGCCTTCAGGACCAGAAATCGAAACCTATCCAACAGCAGTAATGTGTGCGACTAGGAGACGACATATCTCCGAAACTGGTCACCACTGTATTGGAAGATGTCTTCAAGTTCCTAGACTGGAACAGCATCAGTAATAACGGCGAATACATCTCCCACCGATTTGCGAATTATATCATCTCGTGATTAAGACCCTGGTGACCTCCTGGTGAGGGTCCTAGCCTCCCAAAGAGTGGGCCCTTAAATGAACATGGATAAGACAAAGATCATGTCAAATGTCAATCCAATCCTGTTACGGTTGAGGGTACTACGATAGAAGATATTGACAATTATGTACACCTGGGAACAACGGCTCAGTTAGGTAGATCCATCTTCGGGAGATCCGTGCGAGATCCGCATAAGAAACAAAAAAGCCGAAATAGCCCAATGAATAGTGAAATAATTCAAATTCTAATTAATTCAATCCGTTGGGCAGAATAGTTATGGAGTGGCGACCACGTAACGGAAGGGGAAGCGTAGGCAGGTCCCCCATGAGGTGGACCGATGACCTGGTGAAGCTCGCGGGCAATCTTTGGGGTAGACTTTTGTCCAGTCCAGTGTACATCTTCTGGCTGAAAATGATAATGATGTTGAGTTGCTTAAGTATGGCACCAATCTGCAATAACTATCTAACTAAACGACCTTGAGAGTTTCACTACTAGGCAGTCTTCCATAGTAAAAAAAAAACACTTTGTCTTTGACCGAACATCAGTCGTTAATCAGATATCAGTGGTACTATATAAATAAATATTTAAAAAAAAATCATTCTTATTTGCTACGGTATATGATATAAATAAAACCTACGGGTCTCCATCTGGATGCAATAAACAAATTATTCAAAACTGTCAGAATTAATTCTATATGTGTTTCAATAGCATCAACACAGATTACGAGATCGGTTGGCACAAAAACAAAAAAAATTGTGTGAGTTCACATTTAAACCCCTAACTGAAATAACCAGATCGGATTTTAATCCCAGAATTGGTGGATACAAACACAAATATGGCACAAAAAGCACCGCTCGTGCATGATAAATTTGAGTGCGTTTAATATGGAACAATTGGTTTTTCGTCTCTTTTTTTTCTCGAGTTTCGAGAATTCTCGACTGCAATATCACACTGAAAATGAGATGAGAAACAATTAAAAATCAGAATTCTTTTATAGTACCTAACTACCTACCTTGCACTACAAGAAAAAAATCTAAAATTAATCAGCTGTTGAAACAGAAGACATTTGTTACACTGTTCCCAAAGTAACTGGGTTATTCGTCATCTCGCCCGACAAAGACTGGCCCTATCGGGCGAGTTGGCACCTTTCGAATTTACTATTTCTGTCGCCAACTTGCACGCTCATACAAAGTACAGTCAGGTAAATATATATAAAATAACAATTTAGAAACGACTTCCAATAAAACGATACTATATTCATCTGAAATAGATTTATACATGAAACTGTTTAAAAAATCGACCGTACACTATCAAAGAGGATTCCGACGCGAAAAGAATAGCGCTCTTCTACACCACACCACTGAGCTAAACAGATTTGTGCTCACAAAAGGATAGCGCTATCTTTTTTTATTTATCTAACCCTTTATCCCAATCGTGGCAAAAATCGTGTTCTGTGATAATTATACCTATTGACAATTATTGTATGTTATAATAAGTAGTTATGAAAAGCCAAATGCTTTTGTGATATTGTTAATTCTATTTATATTTTGATTGCAGCTATCTTACAATGAGAAGTTAAATATTATCAAACTTTATATTTAAAAGGAACAGACATCGTAATCTGTGATAATTTTATTGACAATTATTGTAATGTTATAATAAGTTGGTAGTTAAAATAAACCAAATGCTTTTGTGATATTGTTGATTGTATTTTGTACTTTTGTTTACATCTTTATACTTAGATAATAACAAGGCACATTCTTTTGTGATATTGTTGATTCTATTTTATATTATTTTTTACATCTTTTGATAGAAATATGTATCTAAAATTATGATATAATAAGATTTTGTTTTATTTTAAAGTCCAACCATAAAATATTAAACGTTTTTAAAAAAGATTCTTATAGCTGACTGTACACAATCCCCTCACAATTTTATGGTCGGGCGAGTTGACGACAGAAATATTATTAAAATTTAAAAGGTGCCAAGTCGCCCAATCAGGCCAGTTTTTGTCGGGCGAGATGACAAATAACCCAAGTAACTGTCCGATATTATAAAATAATTTGTATTTATTTTTTGATTGTTCTATTATTTTACGTATCTTACTCTGTAAAGCATACTATCAGGAAAAAAATGAGTAAAAGCCAAGTAACATTAAAATTTTGAGGAAATCTATAAATTAAAAATATATATTTATTCATGAATTAACCACAACACATTTACACTAATTTTATTTAGCGGTCTGAGCTGGGGACTGACTAAATGGTATGGTGGATGTGCGAATGAGAAGTCCGCTGCACGTGTTTGTAGTGCGCAGGTGACGTTTTCATTGGTAAATGGCGGAAAAATGGCGAGCCTGACTTTAGCCCTTATTTCGTGTTCGCCGGAACTCGAGAGTCGGTTATTTATTTCTCGTCTCGAATGGAGGCGAAACTCTCGAGTTGTCTTGAGTTCGAGAAGTTTCGAGCAGAAACCCTAATATTAATATTTTGATTCCTTATTTGGTTTCTAAGCTAATAAATATATGAGTCAAATGTCGTAAGCTAATCACAATTTTAATAACTATATAAAAATTGATTACTTAATCCAGGCGGCAGTTAAGCGTCTATTTCAAGCTATCAGTCTAAATCTATACTAATATTATAAAGCTAAAGAACAAGCGGAACTACAAGATTGAATTAAAAGAATGTGCAAATGCAGTAGGTGCAGAGCACCAAATTAAAATGTTGAAGAAACAAGAAAAAAAAAACTTCGTGCGAAGTACGTGCAGACCGCTACTTTTTCATAGGGTGAAACACATCTCAGAATGAAATCTAAACTCTGTAAAAGTTTCGTAATCACTTAGTATTCTAGATCTTTGTAGAAAGAAGAAACTGCAAAAAGTTGTTTGGGTAATTTATATAGAAAGTAAAAACAAATAAACTCTAAGTAATATTACGTCGATTGTCGATTATCGTCGATTTATTTGAATAATAAAATTGTAACGTGTGGATTAGGTCATGTTTTTGTTGGTAATCATTTTTTTTATAAATTCTTTGGCAAAGATTTCGAATAAAAACAGTAATAATAAATAAATAAAATACGCTTACACTCACAGCCCCACAGTAGGTATAGACCTGTGTCGTGGGTGCCGTTGTACACATACAACACATACACAAACACCCAGACCCGAAACAAATATCTGTAGGCCATACAAATATTTGTCCCGGTGCGGGGATCGAACCCGCGACCCTTCGAATCAAACGATGGTTTCACACCGCTGGACTAACCGGGTCGTCAATGATTATTTTAATAGATGAGCTGTTTACAGATTCTTTTCAACACTTTTCTATTAACACGTTTATGCTTCCTCAGTCTCATTAATATGATAGGTACCGAACACAGAATGTCATCAAAAAAACTACAATTATTATGTACTAGCTGTTGCCTGCGGCTCCGCATGTGTGTAGTTCGCTTTTCGCGTAACCTGTAGAAACTATAATTATCCAGACCTATAATAGACTTATAGTTAGGTAATTCTATTGTATCTTATTCCCGTGCCAATTTTAAACACATTGCACGAGAAAAACTTTAAAACTGGATTCATTCCAATTAGTTTTTCTTTTGGTTGGATTTACGACTGATGTTTTAACTGCCTCGGTAGCCTAGTGGTAGCAGGCCCCTACTACTACGCTGAGGTCCTGGGTTCGATTCCCGGGTAGGGAGTTATCAGAGATAATGGTGTAAAATCCTATATCTCTGGTTCTATTGGTATTTTTACATTTTCTGGAAATTTCTTAGTACCCCAAAGTTTGGTAAGGTGTCCGGAGATGTCAACGGGCTTGCTGTTACATGGGCCAAAAATGTAACCGGCGAATCGTGGGTGTTTGCATGTATGCTTGAATGCATGCATTAACCTACCCCTTCGGGGATTACAGGCGTGAAGTTACGTTAGTTTTTCTTTTTCAGGTTCAGATCGTACTTCAGGACAGCGATCTTGTGTAGATGGAGGGATACGTGTCGCCGCAAGCGTCCGCATCCCGATTCGCCCCCCGACTTCATCTCCCAGTCGGGCAGCCGATCCCGATCAGGTTTTTACTCGTTAACGTAATTATTATTTGAAGTGATATCTTTGGTATCATTCGCATTCACATTGACTTTTTCATTACTGTGATGTCCTAAGTCTTTAATTTTAACAGACCACCGTTATGTTCGACTCTAGCTTGTGCTGGCTTTTTAATTTCGATTCATGTTTTTAAGAGTCCGAGAGCAAGAATTACAGTTTAGAAACTATTTCTACTTTGAATTAATTTCTTACTTCACATACTTATTTTGTTTATGTCATGTAGTGGTAAACAGTTCACACTCATGGTTACTGAATACTATATTATGGCCTATAAGCAAATGCATGAGAACCAGAGCTGGCTTCTATGCCGGAAACGATTGTCGTTTCACCGTCTTATCAAACTTTTAATTTTACTTCGGGATGTCAATACTTACTCTCTCTCTCTCTCTCACGTTCTTGTTTTATTATACTTTTATTTGTATTATTTATAAAGAATATCAAACCATAAATCCATAATAAAAAGTTTCGGAACAGTTTGTGTTTAAACTTGACTTGAAATTTTACTATTTAAATCTATTGTCACGGTGTCGTCGATATTTTTTTCATTCAGTTCAATCTTGTTTATGGTCTATTCTAGATCAGTTATTAATTAACAAGTTGTAAGTACCTACTTCGTTAGTTGCACTACACTTAACATTTTCCTTCCCGAAAGTATTACTTGCTGGCTTTCAACTGCAAGCTAAATTCTTTACATAAATGTGGTCGTGTTCTGTAAAATCTAATGAGAGTTTAATGCTTTTAAGCGTTCTTAAATTATCTAGCAGCTTATAAGCTAGTTCTCAATAAAATTTCTAGTGACGTGAGTATATCCATTACATATTTTTATTATTGGTATTTTAATTGATACAGTTGTTAATTTTCCACTTTGTCTATGTAGAATACCTCTTTGGTAATACTTGAAGCTCGCAAATCTGATAATTTTGCTGATAGTTTCTTTATCTTGCCATTATTTGAATGTATGGCGTTATTTATACTATTTTAGTTGGTAATTATATTGATGACATCTTAGTTCGTCACTAGACACTAGATATGACACCTTACAAAATAGTTATGTCAATTTCATTAGGTATTATAATAATATATTACTTTTTCATGAATGCATATTCTTAGTTCTAAGGCTGGTTTCTGGGAAAATAAAGAAAATTTAGATTAAAAGAAAAAAAATCATGATTTGTGTAAAAATTATGAATTCAGTCATAATTTTTACACAATTGATTCTCTAAATAATTATTTTCAAGGTTATTTTGCTTAAAGCATTTTGGTCTCAAGAAACTAAATACTTATTTTAACGTATTTATTTTATAACTTTATCAAAGCTGTTCATTAAAAATAAATTCTAACTCAATGAGAATAAGCGAGAAACTATACGGAATTTAAGATAAAAAATGTCTCCAGGATCAGTTAAAAGAAGCGTTCCCTACATATTCGCACCAATAACCCCAAGAAAAATACACGAGCTTTGGACGATTTATAGGGGTTGTTACCTCCTTGATGACCCAGACCCGGTCAACGCCTGTGGATCCAATTCTATAGACACGTATAGAATACTCCTTGAGTGAATATATTTTTGTCCCGTAAGCCCTTTCACTATAATTTATGTGAGCTTGAACCTAGAATTGTGTGATTTATTTTCCTTACCTTTTCAACAGGTATTAAAGTAGATTGGTTTAGATAGAAATATGTGAGCGATAAGAAAACATTTTCAAGCCATCCGAGCTGTATAAGATGACCACGTGAAATAAACAATGTAAAGGACCTATTGAAATATGTGCCTACGCAAATATTTGTATATACCTACACAAACAATGTATACTTTGTGTTTGATGAAACGTGCAAAAAAATATGATGTAGTGCAACCCAGGCTTAATAAAGAAATCAATATAGATTTGTAATGATTTAAATAATCCCCTTGAAGTATACGCTTCGACAGGTATCGAGGAGCCCAGAGACTTAAGAGGAAATGCAGCAGCAGAATGGCAGCGCTCGTCTCGGGATCCTCTCGGCCTCCGGTCGCTGAGACCGCCTTCGCTTGCTAGCTGCCCGAGGTGTCCGCACAGGACCTATTACGACGGTAATTGACTTTGTTTATAACAACATCTCCTCTATATCTCCAAAATTGACCTTAATTTTAGAAGGAGTCCAGCAAAAGACCGCGTTTATGTCAGGATCTTTCTGTCGCTTGGATTGTTTTAGCTGTTCGATAAGTCTACAAAGGAAGTTCTATGTGGTAATTGATTCTGCTTTTTGTTGTACTTGTACCGACTTGTAAGATAAGATAAGATAAGATAATATTTATTTGCATAAACATGTGTGTGTACATAACAAATAAAAAACAAACCCCCTACTTGTATTTTGGAACACGAAAAAATTGCATGACCGCGCTTGTATTAGAATCCTTTTGATCTTCAATTTCTGAGACGATCCTCGCTCTTGACGTACCCAAGGTAGATAGATAGTGTGATAGATTAGTCACTTATTATGAGTGTAATTAATTATGAGTTCCGCACTTTTTTTTTTATGTTATAAAAGTGGCAAACAAGCGTGCAGTTCACATTGATGTTAAGTGATGACTGCAGCCTATAGACACCCACACAATGACCAGAGGTCAAAATGTAAGTGCGCTGCCACTCCTGAGGCATTAGGTGTTATGCCTCTGTGCCGGAAATTACAGAGCCGTACATTACCACCTGACCGGAACACGATAGTGCTGAACACTACCATTTAACGGCAAGTATATTAGGTAATGCGGTGGTGCCTACGCCCGCGAGCTCCGTCACTGGAGCTCTACCACCAGTAAATGTTAAAATAGTTTATGTTACGGAAGTGGCAAACAAAAGCTTGCAGTTCACATTCTTCACATTGATGTTAAGTGATGACTGCAACCTATAAACACCCACACAAAGACCAAGGTCAAAATGCTGATGCGTTACCACTTCTGAGGCCTAATGCCTCTGTGCCGGAAATGACTGGGGCGTACATTACCACCTGACCGGAACACGATAGTGCTGAACACTACCATTTAGCGGCAAGTATATTACGTAGTGAGGTGGTACCTACGCCCGCGAGCCCCGGCACTGGAGCTCTATGTCTGTGTGTCATCATAGGACTTATTACACGGCACGGTATTCAGGGTACGATAGCAAGGGTCAGGGTAGTGTAATAACATTTAGGGAGTTAAGGCCCCTTATTAGGGCGACCGGAGCGGCCCGTGTATTTGTACTGTAATTGAGTTAGGGCGCTGTCGACCAGATAGTGTAATAAGCGGCAACCCGGCGCGAGGCCACGCCCACCCTTTCTGCCGGACCCTGAATACCGTGTCGTGTAATAGCCTTTTAAGTCTGTATGAGGATGTGAAACATTTAAAAAGTAGGTATTTACAGTGCTCATTAAGAAATAATGCACATCGAGCCTATGAAAGTGACAATCGGCTAGTTTCGGCTTTATAGAGCGTTATCTCTGTTTCACACTGCCTACGTAAGCATTACTGGTATTGGTGAAAACTTGATCATAATGGTCGACAAACGTCAAAAAAGATAAGATGCGAAAGAGATAACGCTCTACAGATTCGAAATAAGCCGACTCCTCTTCCTGAGGTCGATGTGCATTATTTTTTGTTGGATACTGTAATATATTTTGCCTTTTAGCTTTAAATTTTAAATACTCTTATTCGATTTTCAGACAATCTAAATTAAAAATTCCAGGCAGCAATGAAATAGCTTCCGCTCTAAAACACTAGGGACGCGCGTGATACAAAAACGTTGGCTGTGTTTATTATTAGAATTTTTTTTTATTACAGCACATATTTTGAATGTGACAAAAACTTGTTTGCTTTATGATACTCACCCCCTTATTCATATAAGCTACAGAATGCTTTGTCTTTTGTTGTTCTCTTGTGGTATAAACAAGCACTATTTGTCCTCTTTGTACAAATAGCAATGCCCTAACGGGGTGTCACAATATTTTATTTAAGATCTCAATATATACTTATGAATGTACTGTATTATTGTGAAAACGCTAATAAATAAATAAATAAATAAATAAATTGTCTTTGTCAGTTGTATTGTCTAATACGCAGGATAAAAAAAGAGCGGCTGGTTTAGATCATAAGCGATTTACTCGGTTAAGCACTACGGACGCGGTCGGGTAATGTGATGGGTGACCGCTAGTGGCAAATTAAACTGCGCGTTTTCCGTGCTTCGGAGGGCACGTTAAGCCGCCTGTCCCGGTTGCTATCGATAGATAGCAGTCGTAAAACCTTGTCGGAGGCCTTATGGGCGGTTTGAAAAAAAACATCCGACAGCGGGTTGGCCACTAACCCACCCACCTCCACCAATCCGCATTGGAGCAGCGTGGTGGAGCAAGCTACAGGCTTCTCCCCCAAAAAAAAGGGAGAGACTCGTGCCCAGTAGTGGGACGTACGAGTATAATGGGTTGCCATTATTATTATTATTATAAATTAACTATCAATTTCTAAATTTCTGTATTACTGGTGGTAGAGCTCCAGTGTCGGAGCTAGCGGGCGTAGGCACCACCGCATTACCTAATATACTTGCCGTTAAATGGTAGTGTTCAGCACTATCGTGTTTCGGTCAGGTGGTAATAACACCTAATGCCTCAGGAGTGGCAGCGCATTTGCATTTTGACCTCTGGTCATTGTGTGGGTGTCTATAGGCTGCAGTCATCACTTAACATCAATGTGAACTGCACGCTTGTTTGCCACTTTCATTACATAAAAAGAAAACAAAAAATGTCGATGTTGAAAATTAACATATTAGCATTAGCATAGCCCTTGATATATAAAAATATAAGAATACGTAGCTAATGATTAATGTTTTTTGTTGCAGCCTACATTCACGGACGTAAAGTATAGATGTATTAATAAAGTGAGTGATATTATTGTATCTAGTAAAATGTCTAACGAAAAAAAAGTGTGTGATAAATTAAGGCGTTTTGATGTATGTTTGAGCTTAAATCAAAGTGAGAAGAAATGTGAGTGTGATATACAAAAAATAAGATTAAAAAATATATAACTAAGCAATGAAGAACTAGTAATTCTACACTAGTCAAAACGTTATCGAGTGATCTTAAAAACGTATGAAATTAAATACAAATACATTTCTAAGTCGATGTAACTATCACTTTTTTTTTTAAAGTATGTGTTAAACAAAATTAAATGTGTTTGAAATACTAGTTTTAACGAATTGAAGTTCTTGAATGTTTCTAGTCATTTAAGGAATAAGTACTATAAAATGTGTTATGATCGGCCAAATAATTTATTGCTTAGATTAACTGTAAATTTAACGGTGGAGTTTAATAACGTTAAACCAAGTTTACACTGCAAGTTATATTGTTTTTGCTTTATCACTACTTTGGTTTTAATGGCTGTATACACATAGGTAGTCTAACTTTGAACAATTTGTTAGTTTATCTTGGTTTTCGTTACGTTGGTGGAACCCACGCGTTATGTTGATTTCAATTTAACAACTCTGAGTAGGTACCTAGTTTAGAAATAACTTTGAATATATACTCACATGTCGCTTTGTCTTGGGTTTTATTAGAGGTCCGTAGTAAACAAGGAACCCTTATAGTTTCGCCATGTCCGTCTGTCTGTCTGTCTGTCTGTCTGTCTGTCCGACCGCGGTTTAGCGCAAAAAATATTAGTACTAAAGACTTGAAATTTGGCACAAGTATACACCTTAATTACGCCGACAAAGTGGTAGAATAAGAAAAAAATCCGCGCGTTTCATGTAGGGGAAGTACCTACCTCAAATATTTTGGTCACGTTTTTATTCTACCACTCACAGGCGTGATCAAGGTTTATACAATACTTAACAATCAATATTGCACAACGAGCCTACGAAAGAGATGAGCGGCTCGATTCGACTGGGTAGAGCGTTATCTTTGTTGCACACTGCCTACGTAAGCACTGACAGTCCGGTATTGGTCAAAACTTGATCAAAATGGTCGACAAACGTCAAATAGGTCCGGTGCTAAAGAAATTACGCTCTACAGATCCGAAATCGCCTTCCTAGGCTCGATGTGCAATATTTACTGTTGAGCATTGTGCTTGTGCAAAATTTCAAGACTAGTATGAATAGTTTTTGCGCTAAACCGCGGACGGACAGAGAGACAGACGGATATGGCGAAACTGTAAGGGTTTCTTGTTTACTACTATAAGAAAAGCGGACGTCTATCATTAATTTTTGGAGAAAACCATGAGTTGAAATTATTATATTTATGTATTGTATCTCACCTAAAGCCTAATAAAAATAAGCAATTGAAATATTGGCCTATTTAATGCATAAATTAATTTGTTAAACATATGAAATTATGCTAAACATCAAGTGTTACTCGTACAACGGATTTTTTTATAACTTTATTACAAATAATAAAAAAAGTTCATAACGTTAATATAAATATAATTTATGTTAACTTTACTTTTAAGGATAATGCAAGTAAAATAATGCGTTTGTAAATTATTAAGATTTAATATTTGCTCATTGAAAATAAATTATTTGTATAGATATGAATAAGTAAATTTGTGTTTATTACTTCTATTAAAGTAAGTAATTAAATATTTTAATAATTAATAATTGAAAAGGAACACTAGTATAATATTATTTTATTATGTAATGTACGGCCCTGTAATTTCTGGCACAGAGGCATAACACCTTAGGGCTCAGGAGTAGCAACGCATCTGCATTTTGTTAAAATAAAAAAAAAATCTACTGATTTTAAAACGGGGTTTGTATTGATCACAATCGATATGTAACTGGATTATATTAACATTCACTTATAAAAGAAAGTGTCCACGAACATTGAAGTTTTAATACGTGTTCATAATAATATTTAGCATATCTTATTTGCTAAATACGACCGATAGGTCAATAGGGAATGTCAATTAATGCAAAATTGTTCTCAAATTGATTGATGTAGCATCATAAAAAAATTTGGGATAGAGATAATAATAAAAACACAGAGATGCATAAATATTGCAGCATGGTTTTGAAAGAGGTATTCAGAATATTAATTCATTAAATGTGCACAGTAAAAGACAATGATGTATTAAAAATACATCACGATGAATATACGTTTAGCTTGTATATAGTCACACCGCGGACACTCCGCCAAAATTCCATACAAACGCTTAATTTGGTTTCTACCCATCAGTGACGTGTATTTACACGCGCACCTGTGTGTGTAGCACGTACAAAACACCAATCGTCGCCTATAAGAGAGGAAGGGGTTGTGTATGTGTGCAAATCGGGCGGGACGTCGAAGTGTCCATTCTATACGTAGTATTATTACATATTCTCTGATATAGTTTTCAGAAACTACTTCATAATAAATTAACATCCTTGAAGCAGATTTAAAAAGAAAAAACCGGACAAGTGCGAGTTCGACTCGCGTGGTGAGGGTTCCGTAATTTAAATAAATATTACAGATTTAAAATGCAGGGACATAGCGGTTACGGTGGTACCGACAGGGGGGGTTTTATTATTAAGAATTTTCGATTTAATTTGAATACTCAAACTTCTTATAGGTTTTCCAGTAATCTATAGGCAAAGAACTATTTTCCACATTTTTTTCAATATTTTAAGTTCAGTAGTTTCGGAGATAGGGGGGGAATGGTCAATTTTCGTCGTTTTTCTTTAATAACTTCAAATTTGTTAATGCAAACATTATAAAAAATATATATCTGAGATGCTGATAACAACCTCTTTCATTTGATATGTCATACAACACAGTTTACGATTTTTTTTTTAATTTTCTGATCTACCCCCCGTAAGTGGCCCCCTTGTTTAAAATTTATTATTTTACTTGACGTGTTCATCTTTGGGTCACCAATTTACATATATCCATCAAATTTCAACTCAATCGGTCCAGTAGTTTCGAAGCAAATTGGCTGTGACAGACGGACAGACAGACAGACGCACGAGTGATCCTATAAGGGTTCCTTTTTTTCCTTTTAAGGTACGGAACCCTAAAAATGAAAAAAAAAGTACACGGCAAGATGTTTACTCACCGGAATAAAGTTGAAAATTCAACTTTAGTATGAAATCATTCTTCTATTGTTATTCCGGTAATTAAAAAAAAAATTAAATACCAAGTAATGTTCTTATGGTTCCAAGGATAATATTTCTCAGCTGTTTTACCTGGTACCTTTTATTCACTTTTTCTGTACATGCCATGCCATGATTCTTTATTTAAGTTGTAAATCCATATTTCCCCGGTTAAGACAACTTTTTATGCAATGATAAGTCTTCTGAGAGATCTAAAAGCATTTTACTTTAAAGTAACTTCACTAAACTTTGTACTTTGAATGAATTCGAACTTTATCTTCGTTGTAAAGGTTTCAATTTCAATTCAAAAACTATGCAGTTGTAAAAAGGTTCCCATTTACGACTTCTATACGTTTGGCGGCTGAAATAAACGTTGTTTTATAAATTGTTCTTCAACTACATGAAATGGACCAGAGGCCGTATCAATGAGATGATCTCATTGCAATTCAATTTGGAACTGCAAAAGAAAATATTTTTATTGCTTAGGTGTCAGTGCGTATTTTGCTAGAAGAGGCCGTGGTAAACTTTTAATGCTAAATGCGCGTACCTAATGAATACTTTTTTTTTTATTTTTGATAAAAATACAGACAGAAATACAGATGTTGATAGCTATCAAATTATTTTTATGGCTTAACAACATTTTAATTTTGACGTTCACTACCTACATAAATTTAATTTAAATCAGTATGTATGTATGTATCTTCACGCCAGGTCCCTAACAGCGTAGGCAGAGAGTGTAGAGCGCCAGATATCCCGGTCCTGACAAACCTCTCGTGCCTCGTCTGCCTTCATCATTCTCTTCATACATTTAAATCACATCTTTGTTAACCTTTTAGCTGACGAAGAGTAGTTACTATCGAGTACTAACTCTATTCTAAATTATTTGTTAAGTCTAACTTATATGATGTAAACTAACAATTTAGTCCACAAATAATTACTAATGATACAGCTTGTTCGGACTTATTCGGATTTGTAGTTCTTGAACAAAATAGAGAACTCCAATTACGAGTTGGTACCGTTCGCGCTCAAGCCTCGAAATCGGAAATGTAACATTGAATGTGGGTAACGTACATCTACCGACAACTTTACTATTCACGAGCTTAGAAACTTCAGTCTTCAGTTCTAGGTTTCATTGTCTCAATCAAGTGCTCTGAGGCAGTGGTGGATTTACCAGCAGGCTGAGTAGGGAGCCTAGGGCGGCCAATTTTAAGGGGCGGCAGAATTAGTTCAGAATTTTTTTATTTCTATATACAAAATTACTGTTAAAATTATCAAGGCTCAGACCATAGTTCCCAATGATTCTAACCATAGAAAAAAAGTTGATGTAAGGAGGATAATGAAGCATAAAACATAAAGTTGGAATTTTATTGATAGAAAATATAACTAATTGATATGATTGTGGACTACGATATCAAAATATAGAGGCGGCGATAATTGAGTAGCCTACCGGCGGAAAATTTGTAAATCCGCCACTGCTCTGAGGTGAATTATGTTGAAGAAACAGGAATGTCGAGAATGCGTTGGTCAGCAATAAAGAAATAATACAGATTTATAATAACATACTTTACAATATTACCTACCTCCTTGATTCCTACATAGTCATGTACCTACTTTGAACTATCTCAATATATAGGAAATATTAAAAAAATCTATTATTTAAAAGGTCGCATGGGAACAAAGGATAAAATCGGGAAAAACTAGTTTTGTTGAAAAATGGGAAGCAATATGTTCGTAATTGAATTTGTTTATCAGAAATAACCAGTATGTTACATAATTAACCCCATTATTTGTAACAAATTCGTTTAATTATAAACAAATTTATTATAAAAATTCTTCCTAAGACTTTATAAATTACATTTTTGTAATTTATAAAGTCTTAGGAAGAATTTTTATAAATAGGTAGACAAATGTTTTAAATTGCCTGCAAGTTAAAACACATAAAAATACATTAAGGGTATAAAGTCCTGTAAGGGTACCTACCACTATACCCGGGAGTATGAACAAACTGATCAATGTTAGTTATTTGTGGACCCAATCGTTTGAATTAATCCTTTGCCGATGTATTTTACCAACAAGTGGTGGTAGAGCTCCAGTGATGGAGCTCGCGGGCTTGGGCACCACCGCATTACTTAATATACTTGCCACTAAATGGTAGTGTTCAGCACTATCGTGTTCCGGTCAGGTGGTAATGTAAGGCCCTGTAATTTCCGGCACAGAGGCATAACCTTAGGCCTCAGGAGTGGTAACGCATCTGCATTTTGACCTTGGTCTTTGTGTGGGTGTCTATAGGCTGCAGTCATCACTTAACATCAATGTGAACTGCATGCTTGTTTGCCACTACCATCACATAAAAAAGTGTTTTTTATTGTATTACGATCACTTTTGATTTAAAGAAAGTACATGTATATTAATTACATTTAATGTACTACGTAATCTATTCCAAAAACAATTATAATGCTCATAATCCAAACATGATAAATATAATGTATGTATGTATGTATGTATCTTCACGCTAGGTCCCTAACGGGGTAGGCAGAGAGTGTAGAGCGCCAGACATCCCGGTTCAGACAAACCTCTCGTGCCTCGTCTACCTTCATCATTCTCTTCATACATGCACGCCGATTCCTAAGACTTTTGACCCCACCATCAGACAGAACTCGACTCGAATAAATATAATAAATAGTTTAATTGATAAAACTAACATCGTAAGATCTAATTATTTCTTTAAGGTAATATAAAGTTTTTGTAATTCCAAAGTGTTTATAGTTATCTAAGCTATTGTAAATATTTTACCTATTATTATTATTATATAGATATTAATACTTGTTTACTTGTGTATTATTTTTGTAATATATAAATGTTGAAGAAAGTATTTTTCGACCATTAAATCCGAATTCATTAATGTGTGTTTTATTAGCAACCCTAAATAAAATAAGGTTTTCGAATCATCAAATTGATTGGTCACCGTATAGTGCGGTCGTTTTATTAAAACAATATCAAATGCTATCCCAAATTTGTTGTAACTGTTGAATATTCGACAAATTCGATAATACTTGAGTACATACATCTAAAGGAGATGTTGCGAGCTCGGCTCTGGTTTGTATACGTCCTCAAAAAATGGGTAAATTGAAGAAGAATTTGAAAAAAATACAATTAATTTATTCAACAATATATTTTAGAGTTACAACCACATTTAATTCAAATGATTTTATCATTTTCAACTATGTTAAACATGGCGGCGATACAGCCGACACTTGGGATCAATCGATTTCGATAGTACTTAGAAAATATTAATTTTTTCTCCACGTACTATATAATCAAAAAACAATTTAAAAAATGAAAATGTCAAAATGACATCGCCCGCCATATTCGCCATGTTGGTTTTGAGTTGCAATTCTAACTGCAAATAATGTTTTGTAACTGCAAACAATGCTAAATAAGTGAAAATATGCAATAAAAAACGTTTTTATATTGATTTTGCCTGTTTAATGATATTGTGTACAATACATGGCCGGAGGTTCATACATTTTTGCAACATCTCCTTTGTACTCTAATGAGAATATTATCGACTCGAGCTCACTCGGACTCGAGCCACACATTGAGTTCAAGTTGAGTCGAGTTTCTCACCACTCGCCTTGACAAATAAGTATAATTAAATCTAAATGCGAGTAGACGTATTACTTAGGTACAATTTACTGAGATTCCTATTTCAAAAGAGAAGGTGATTTTGAATTTATCTGAAACTGTCCAAAAATTATCGAAAAAAGAAGATATTTTATTGGATTTTCTTAATTAACTGTATTTTGTCTTCTGGTGGTTAATAACTTGAGTAAAATTAAAATATCACCGGAACTCGTGTGGACAAAATTTAATCGAGTCGCATAACTAAAGTATGTAGGTAGTTACTCATCGTACACCACGATGGTAATTTGTCCCATTCGATCGTATTTATTATTATTACGTGTGGTATATAGTCTCAGTCAATTATCACCTATATCATCTATAGTTTTTTTCATTTCACGAGCCTGATGGACGCCTGGTTCTACAGATACATCTTGATCTTTACTTTTCCAATTTTACGAAACGTTGAGTCGTTTTTCAGTTTTCATGTTTCTGGGCAGACTAAGGTGATCCTAGCGCACATTGGAATAATTTTATAAATCATTTTAGTTTTAATATACGCGCGATAAGTCCGTAAAAATATCTAGATATAGTTCATTGAGTGTAATTCGTGAAAATCCTTATAAACATCATGATACAAACACTGTTTTGCATCAAAGCAATATCACAAAGTACTTTACTTTGATTTCAGTTGAATATCCAAATTGCAAAGATTCTATCAAAGTTATCTATATTTAAAAAAAGAATTGCTTGAGTTATACGATCACACGACATACGATATCGCGTGTCAGTGGTTCTTCTTCAATTGGTAAATGTAATTTTGTCTGTAAACTGAAATATCTTTTATGTTCGTTTCTAAATATCTTCAAAAACATAATGCTGTCTGTAATGTTTCGACCTTTTGCAGGTCACGTGTTATAGCAATTGAACATAGGTCTGATAACGGTTCTCTAGGGGAAATTTGTTTCCACTTTGGATATAAGACACCGGTGTTTTCATGGTAAATTGAAAGTGAACGAACCCTCAGTCATTCACATTCAATTTGCTATACGAGTACATGTAAACGCTATAGGCTGATTGATATAAAAATGTTGATTCGTAGATGACGAGCATTGCGAATTCAGTAAGAAAAATAATGACTTGAGACGATGAAAACTATGCAAAATTTGAATAGAAAGATGAAAAGTAGGTACTTGTTCGATATTAAATTTTATTATTTTGTATATGAAAAAAAAAACGAAGTTTAATGGTAATGTGTACTTACTTTACTTGGATGAACTAAAGTAAATTATGTTTTCAAACGGCGCATTTCAAATAGCAATTAGTTAGGAAAACTCTTGCAAATTGGATAGAGAAAACTTTTGCATGAAATCGTTTTTTTCGTGTTCCATCGCGCCAGTGTACTCGCGCGCAGTAACTAAAAAGTATGCTTACATACTCATACTATATTACTCAATCATTACTCAATCATTTATTGCGTTCCATAAATGTACAATACTGACTTAGGTGGTATTTAGTCTTATATGTGTATCAATTATAGACCCTGTTGGGGCACAGCAAGAGTGAGGGTTTAGAGGGCTTTTTACATTAGAAACACATACGCTACCAAACTGAATCTTTCATTGGACTGAAACGGTAAGTGGCATTCTGACAACAGTGTAAGAGGTGGCGACCCTATTGACAACACACACACACAATGCAACACATATAGACACAGACAGTTATTGTAGATTGCTCTAGGCCGACATCTATTCGAACGGTATGTTTGTCTGCCACCATCATGACGTATGAAAAAAAAGAGTTGATTCCCGTACTTTGCTTACCAAAATCAAAACAGCTCGCGGAAAACAAGTTAACAGCGAATATTATTATACAACCTAATTATACAACGTGTAACAGGATTAAATGTACAACCCAAAACTAGTTTGTTGAGAATCGATAACCGAATCGATTTTAGGCATTTTAATAATGGTAATATTTTGTCCCAAAATAATTACAATTACGGAAATTATAGCCACCCATTTGGTGAACAGTCAATACAAACGAAAATGAGACTAATTGCACACAGTATACGTGTGTGAGTTGGTTTGTGTTTTATGTGCGGTCGTAGGTAGAAGTAGGGTAAGTATGCATGGGGTGTGCATACTGTTCGTATAAATTTAGGACCACTTGTTTCTTAAATAAAAAATATTAAACTCTTTCATTATTAAAAAAAAAAAAAAAAAAACGTAACTTCACGCCTATAATCCCCGAAGGGGTAGGCAGAGGTAAATGCATGCATTCAATCATACATGCAAACACCCACGACTCGCCGGTTACGTTTTGACCCATGTAACAGGTGGCGAACCTGTTGCCATCTCCGGGCACATTATCAAACTCCGGGGTACTGGGAAACTTCCAGAAAATGGAAAAATCCCAATAGAAGCAGAGATAAAGGATTTTAACCGAATCTCTGATAGTCCCCGACCCGGGAATCGAACCCAGGACCTCCAGCGTAATAGTAGTGGCCTGCTACCATGCTACTGAGGCAGTTTTTCTTTCATTATTCAGTTCATATATTATGATGATAACTCGATTTTCTAATCGAGGTGTTTAAGAGTGTGTATTATTCCCGTTACATGTTGTATATTCTACAGATGTGATATAATGTTGTTAATGATTGTACCCATATTTCGCGTACATATTACGGCCCTGTAATTTCCGGCACAGAGGCATAACACCTTAGGCCTCAGGAGTGGTAACGCATTTGCATTTTGACCTTGGTCTTTGTGTAAGTGTCTATAGGCTGCAGTCATCACTTAACATCAATGTGAACTGCATGCTTGTTTGCCACTTCAATTACATAAAAAAAAAAAAAACATTAACCTCATCAGATTTGTCTGAGTGTGTGTCACCGCTCCGTGTGCATGTTACGGTTGACGTCTTTATTGTATGAGGTTCGAAGCCCGCATTTTCAGTACAATAGATGATGAAGATAATTCCCCGTCATGTTTGTTAAGGGTGTATTCATGTGTAAGTCCCTACTATTGTTACAGTTCTGTTACTAAGCTTGTGTAACGTTATTGTGAATGTGTGTAGATATACCTTCAATTATAGCTTTCTTGATCCAAGGATAAGCTAGGCGTTGATAAACCAGTCAGTGAGTGAGGATTTTTCTTTAAATACTTCAAAAGAACATATCGGACCCTTATCACTCGTGCTTCTATCTCTATATATAATAGGTATTCAGGTTGAATCCCGATTTACATTATAGGGCTAATCTCAGTTCGTTCTCGATCTGATTTTGATCTGGTAAAATTTAAATCAATGTTGGAGCGTGATTGAACCGGGTCATGACTGTTATGAATAGTACGAATACACTCATTGAAGGGGCCAAGGGCTGGTCTTCAATAATAAGCGGGTTGTATCAAGAAATAGGCTTTATTGCCAGAATTACACTAGCACATTTCACTGAAGTGACCGTAGTGTTACGCTGTCCGCTGTTCGTCGAGGTCTGTCGTGGCGGCGCTAGTTGCGGGCGTTGCACGGGCGCCTAGCGAAACCGGCTCCGTCGCGTCTCCCGCACCGCCGTCCCCGGGGTGGTCCACACGTGCGTCATAGGCGCGGACATACTCCCCGGGTTGAAGAGATCTCTTCAATTGATGGGAAGAGGACAAATGCAGTTAAAGGCACGACGAATGGTGCCCCTCTTCGTCTTGAGTTCTGCCACACGCGTCACTCCGTCGACACCGGGATACGTCTTCATGACCCGGCCCAGAGACCAGAGCAGTGGCGGCGCTGCCTTGTCCTTAATTAGGACCAAAGATCCCTCCTTCAGATTCCCTGTGGAATGGAACCACTTGGTCTTTGCCTGCAGCAGAGAAGTGTAATCATTATGAAATCTTCTCCAAAAGTGCTGCCTGATGTGTTCTATTCTCTTCCAACGGTCCAGTCGCGTGATGTTGATGTCCATCACCTGAGAGTGTGGCACCGATAAAAGTGGTCGTCCAATTAAGAAGTGAGAAGGTGTAAGAGGTGAAAAATCGTTAGGATCTGATGAAAGAGGCGTGAGTGGGCGTGAATTTAATACGGCTTCTATTTGAACGAGACATGTGGCCATCTCTTCAAAGGTTAAATGAGTTAGTTGAAGCAATCTTTTTAAATGGTGCTTGCAGGATTTTACAGCGGCTTCAGCCAGTGAATTAAAATGAGGGCTGTAAGCTGGCGTAAAAATGAACTCGATACCCACCCGCGCTATCTCAGATGCAACATTGGATGAAAGCAACAACCTATGTAATTCTTTAGATGCGCCTACAAAATTTGTCCCGTTGTCGGACGTGATGCTTCGTGGCTTGCCACGACGCGCCACGAAACGATTAAGGGCAGCTATATAAGCCTCTGAAGTTAAATCAGAGACGAGCTCCAAGTGTACGGCCTTTACTGCCGAGCAAACAAAGATGCACATGTAAGCTTTTGTAAGTTTGCAACCGCGACCTTTTCGATCGGCTATCAATACTGGCCCAGCGTAGTCAACGTAAGAATTTAAAAAAGGAAACTCAAGATGGGTTCTCGAGTGAGGTAGTTGACCCATTATAGGCTGTACAGTTTGAGCCTTGAGTCTATGACATTTAAGACATTTACTCACGACAGATCTAGACAAGCTTCTCCCACCTAGCGGCCAGTAAGTTTGCCTAATATGAGACAAAAGCAATTGAGGACCACCATGTAGGAGGTTATGATGTTGCATTTGAAATAAAAGATTAGTAAACCTATGTTTGCTACATAAGATGATAGGATGTTTTACATTAAAATCATATGGAGAATTGTCAAGTCTCCCGCCCACGCGAATGATATCATGATCGTCTATGAACGGTGTTAAAGGAAGCAATCTACTTTTTCGTGGTAATGGTTTACCTGACTTTAAAATATTATACTCTTCAGAAAACATTTCTAATTGCGAATGATGAATCATTAAGTTTAATGAATTTTCTAACTCTGATTTTGAAATATTGTGACTTAATTTTTTATTTTTTAAAATATTTATGAATCGCAATATATAGCATAATATTCTTTGAATTTTTGTTAAGCTAGAATACCTTTCCAATAAGTAATGAATGATTGATGAATGAACGTATGTATTTGAATGGATATTATGATACGAATGATTATTATTATATGAATTGTTATTATGACTACTAATGAAATGATTTACTACTTCCGGCAAGTCTTGTTTCTCCGTGGTTGGCATTTTTGGCCACTCATGTTCATGGCGCAATAAAAAAGAAGGCCCACACCACCACAGTGGTGTGTTACCGATGATGTCGGCCTTTAGACCACGAGTAACATGATCCGCCGGGTTGTCCTTAGACGGTACGTAGCTCCAGGTATGACCAGATGTGCTCTCCTGTATTTCATTGACTCTATTTCTAACAAATGGTTTCAACTGGTTAGTAGAAGAGGAGAGCCAACCCAATACGATGGTAGAGTCACACCAGAATCTACATCTATGAATGGGTATGGTCAGTGAATCTCGAACCTTAGTACACAGCCTTGTACCTAACAAAGCTCCACAAAGTTCGAGCCTGGGTATCGTCGTTTGTTTAATGGGTGCAACACGGTTTCTAGTAACTAGAAGATGAACACTAATACATCCACTACCACTAGAAGAACGAATATAAATACACGCTCCATACGCAAGCTCAGAAGCATCTGAAAAAACGTGTATTTCATGCAAATTAGAATCCGTGCATGAAACCCAACGAGGTATCTTTAGGGTATTTAGCGCGGTGATAGTATTTTCAAAATCAAACCAAAGATTTTTTACTTCTAACGCTACTTCGTCATCCCAGTCGTACTTATCAAACCATAAACGTTGTATGATAATTTTAGCTTCGACTACGCACGGGCCAACGAGACCCAGTGGGTCAAATATCTGACTGATAACTGAAAGTATATGGCGCTTAGTTACTTTAGTAGATGGTATGATGTTAATCGTAAACGTAAGCAAATCTGAATCACACACCCAGTTAAGACCTAAAGTTTTAGATTGAGAAGAATTTATACCATTATCACATAATTGTAAAGTATTAGATTCTTTGCTATTAGAAATTTCATTAAGAATATTTGAATTATTTGATCGCCATTTGCGTAAATTAAATTTAGCAGACGATAATACAGACCGTACATTTTTCGAAACTTCGATGGTCTCTTCAATGGTATTCCCCCCACTTAGATAGTCATCTACGTAAAAATCACGTTTTATAGCTGATTGGACTCTGTGATCATCTACTTCCTCGGCTAAAGTGCTAAGGCATTTAGTTGCTAAATAAGGAGCCGAGGCAGTACCATATGTAAGTGTATTTAATGTGTAGGTCTTAAGTGGTTCTGAAGGATTGACACGAAATACAATTTTTTGAAGATGTCGTTGACTGGAATTTAACTCTATGGCTCTATACATTTTTTCTACATCTCCAGAAACTACGTACCTATGTTGACGAAAGCGTACCAATATTGAAAATAAATCGTCTTGAACTACGGGACCGACCATCTGAATGTCATTTAGAGACATGCCCGAACTAGTAGAGGCTGATGCATCGAATACTACGCGTAGTTGAGTAGTGGTACTAGAATTTCGAATAACTCCATGATGTGGAATGTAATGAGTACCGGTATTTCTGTCAGTAGGTGTACAATCTGAGTCTAAAGTCATATGACCTAGGTTTTCGTATTCCTTCATGAACTTAATATATTTTTGCTTATACAGAGGATCACGCTTAAATCTACGCTCTAGTGATAAAAAACGATTCCTTGCGTTCTGGTAAGAATCACCTAGAGTATTTGGATCCTCTTTTAATGGCATAGCAACAACAAAGCGGCCATCGTCTTTGCGAAAGGTAGTCTGAGCGAATAGTTGCTCACACCTTCTTTCTTCCGTAGAAAAAGAATGTTCACAAGAAACAATGTCTAGCTCCCAAAATTGAGTAAGGTCGGGAGTGACATTAGAGTGATGGCAAAATGATTTAGGAAAAAAACCGGAATGATTAGCAACACTACCGGAAACTAACCAGCCGAATTTTGTTTCGCATAATTTAGGTAACTTCTTTCCTAAATCTATAATGTTTTTACCAATTACATTCCAAAATACTTCAGCCCCTACTAGGATGTCGATGACCGACGGAATATTAAAATTCGGGTCAGCTAATTTAATACCTGAAGGAATAGGGACTTGATTTTTATGCACGAATGTAGCTGGCAGCATGTTTGTGATAGCAGGCAAAATGTGACACTCGATATCTACAGTGTATGCACAGCATAAAGACTCTATTACGAGGTGACAAGACTGTGTACTAGTAGATGTGTGATTATTAATACCCGTTACCTTAGTGCTCGTACCGCTTCGTGACAAACCCAGTTTTTCCGTAAGACCTTGCGTAACGAAGTTCGCCGTAGAACCGTTGTCCAGCAACAGACGCGCAGTGTACCTCTTACCCGCTGCGCTGATGACGCCCACCAGAGCTGTGGATAGCAAAACATGCGCGGAAGTAGCAAGCTGCAAGCTGGAGTTGGCAGATAGTGCAACATTTAAGGAAGTAGGCGAAGTAGAAGGCAACGCGTCAAGAAATGTATTGGGTTCAGTACACTCTAAATGTAGCAATGTATTATGCTTGTTTTTACAATATCTGCAATGCGCTAATCTACACTGCTTGGCGACATGACCAAAACGTAGGCAATTATTACATACTTTCAATTCATTAGCCGTTTGTATGCGATTTTCTATACTAAGTTTACGAAAATCATCGCATTTGTATAAATTATGTGTCTGGGAGCAAAAGGGACATTTTTTATTGTAAATATTGTTACTGATTTTATTATTTTGTGTAACTTTCGATTTATTTTTATTTGTATGACTATTATTTAATGCAATAACATTGTCTGTCTGTGAGTGATTCGTTTCTATTGTTTCTAACCAATCGGCCCTTTTATTTAAAAAGTAACAGAAATCGCTTAATATGGGATCATTCTTCAATACAGTATTACGATGCTCTTCCCAGCCACGACTAGTTGTTAAATCTAGCTTTTTAGTCATGACATAAATCAGTAAAGTATCCCAGTATTGAGTGGGCTGATTTAATGAAGTTAATGCCCTTACATTTTTATATAATGTGTCAACTAAATGTCTAAGAGAAGCACTTGACTCTTTTGTAATTGGAACAACATCGAATAACGCTTGAATGTGGTTGTTTATAAGTAGACGGTTATTATTGTATCTTCCACACAATAAATCCCACGCAATCTTATAGTTATCTCCTTTAAAATCAAGATTCTTTATAATAAGAGCTGCGTTACCTTTTAACGAGGCACGCAGATAGTGAAATTTATTAATTTCACTTATACTGGAATTGTCGTGGATCAATGACGTAAATGTGTCTCTAAATTCGAGCCAGCATTGATAGTTTCCATCGAAAGTAGGCAAATCTATTTTTGGCAAACGAACAAAATTATTAAAATTGGCATTATGTGCACCTGAGTTTGCATTCCCGAAGCTCGCCTCAGACTCGGCTCCCTTAGACGAAGTACCGAGAAGATTGCGCGTGAGTGCCACCAGATTGAAGAACTGGCGATCAAACTCCTCACGCTCAGGCAACATAGACTCAGCATCCTCGGACAGCACTTCTATTTGTGTCTGCAAGTCATTAAATTCGCTATGTAAGGTATCGAATCTATTAAAACGCTCCTCTAAATCTAAACGCTGTAACTCAGATATCTCAGAACTGCTTTTAATTAATGTAATATAATTTTTATAAATTGTTAGCTTTGATTTTAACGAAATGCGTTTCTTTGTTAAAGTTTTGAGATCATCGGCCATTTTGATTCACTGACACGACTCCAACTGTAATATTTATAATCCTTTTAAATAATTATGAGCGAATCACTAAGAACCATACGCAAAAAAAACGTAAACAGATAAGAGAACAAAAGGATTCCAATGCAAGGCTAGCTTTTATTACTTCAATGTCAAGACCTTGACAATGACTCGACGGCCGTTAGGCGCGTTGGTACCTACACAGCTGATTTAAAATATGAATGCACTCGTAGCAATTAATTTGTAACAAACTATTGAATAATTATGAAAACTAACGATTTTTCGGAGAAATGTTTGGAGAATAACTAATAATTGGAACGAACTCACTTAAATACAGTATTTTACTCCCAAGTAAAGACACTGGACTTTCGACGTAGGTGCAGCAGCTACGGAGACGACTTCTTTGAATTTGGCCAGGGCGCTAGTTGCGGGCGTTGCACGGGCGCCTAGCGAAACCGGCTCCGTCGCGTCTCCCGCACCGCCGTCCCCGGGGTGGTCCACACGTGCGTCATAGGCGCGGACACTCATTGTTTCTTGTTTAACAATATTTCACCAGACCAAGATCGAACCGAGAACGAATCTTGATCAACTCTGAAATGTGAATGAGTCCTAAATGTGATCCTTTGGTTAAGGCAATTTTAAATATGGAAAGATTTTCCGAGGAGGCTGAAAACATCATGTTTACAGTGGCACGTCATGAGAGCAACTAAGCATATGACGGGCACAGTCCCTATTTATAAACAACAAGTTTTTTTTTGCCCAACAAGTATGCAGCTCAAATTGATGTAAAGTATTGATTGCAGCCTATAGATATCTACACAAAAACCCATCGACGACACAACACAGTTAGAGGTCAAAATGATGCATTGCCACCACTGACCTAACCTAAGTTGACCTAAGTTATTATGTCTATGTGATAGTAGTTATGTGGCCATTCATTACCATCTGACCGGAACACGATAGTGTTGAACACTACCATTTGGTGGCAGATAGATTAGGAAATGCGGTGGTACATACGTCATCGAGCAATCAAATTCTACCACCAGCAGAAAGTGTTACCAGTATGGTGACAAAGTCACGCATAGCACTACTACAGTTTTAATATTCATATTGCTGTGGCTATGACATATGAAGAGACTCAGAGACAAACAGAGATACACCTACACGAAATAGGGTCATAGCTTACTACAGCCACCCGTCACCCGACCAGCGCCCGACGGTCTCGAGCGGTCTGCGCTAATTACTTCAACCCCGCTTCATATCGACTCCGGATCGCCTCGACTGCAAGTCGTCAACGCGCGGGCGGTGCGGACGGTGAGTGGACCACTTGCTTGCCTTGTGTTGACTGTGCATTGCAAACGCGCTGTTGTCAAGTGAACCGCGCGCTGCCTGCTAGTGGTTCACGCGCCGTTCACCCGTGGACCACCCGTCAACAACGAGTGGACGCCGTAAAACGAGGCGGTGCTGGTCGGGTCTCGGGTGGCTCTAGTGAGATATGACCCTAACCCCCCCCGGGTTCCGTACTTCAACTGAAACAATCGGAGTCTTAAAAACTGAGTACGTACGTACCCATACGTTAATTTAATTAAGGAGACAATCTAGCGTTTACATTTCTTACTTCGTTACTTATAAAAGCTTAAGCGTCAACTAGACTCAATTAATCTAAAGCTAAGCACTAATGATGTAAGGAAAATGACTTGTAGACCCTTTCCATTTTGTTTTCTGGTTCCGCTGGACCCCTCTTTGTTACATTTATATCACATTCCCAATATTTCCAATTTTTATTCACGCCTACGTAGACCCCGATCGATTCTCCCATGGACCCCAGGGGGTCCACCTGGACCACTTTGGGAATCGCTGATGAAGGGCAATATTCTAAGCCTTGTTAAGTGTGTTGAAATTTCCTTAATGGAGTTGTTACGAACTCCAGGATCATGGTGGAACATTGTAAGCAGACATCAAAAAGAGCAACATCATCCTCCGCCAAGCAAGTACTAAATTATTATGTCAGCTAATTCAACAAAACCGTTCGGAAATCGCACATACAGAACACGACATCAGTGAAGTCTCTAAAACCCTCGAAAATACATTAAAAATAGAAGATTGGCAAAATTGTAACGAACAAACCGACTTACGCGCAAAATTTACATTAAATAACTGCAAAATTAAACAAATAAGTAAATACGAAAAATTAGAAAAACAGTCGGTTACGGGTCAAAAACATTCAAATCTGAACACTCCCATAGACAACGACAAGTCATCCGTCAATGTCAACGTCAAAGCAGTTGTCAATCTATCAAAACAAACTTTGGATGATTCGACTATTGGGGTGCTGGAAAAGGGTTTAAACTTTGCACCAGCTCCATCGAGGATACCGTACGAAGAGATTATCAGTTACGTCGAGGACTGCGTCATTAGGAATCAAGTTCCAAAGGAGACAGCCGAGGAAATCCGACAGGACGTATCGTCTACGTTACGACACTGCCGGCCACCAAAACCTAATCTGTCTCGTGAAGAACTCCGCTCACTGACGACGTTGAGACGATCAGAAGACATCATCGTCCTCCGTGCTGATAAAGGAAACGCTACGGTTGTGATGGACACGTCAGACTACAATGATAAAATCTTATTGCTGTTATCGGATGAAAGCACATATAAAAAGGTAAACAAAGACCCCACCTCTAGTATATTAAAAAAGACTACCGATTTACTGCATAAATATTCATATTCATTGGATCTTGACGTACCAAAACTTTTACCTGCTTGTCCAAAGCCACCCAAACTGTATGGGCTCCCTAAAATACATAAGACTGGCGCTCCCCTTCGTCCCATAGTTAGTCAAATTGACACTCCAACTTACAAATTGGCAAAACATGTGGCACAGATACTTTCACCACTGCGGGGACAAACTAGAGCGTATGTCAAAGACTCGTACAGTTTCATTGCTGAAGTCAAACATCTACAACTATCAGCAAATGAAACAATGGTCAGCTTCGATGTTGAATCCTTATTTACATGTTTACCGGTTAAGGATTGTGTCGAGATTGTTAAAAGAAAGCTAATTGCTCACAATATGCCCCGTCAATATGCAGAACTACTTGAATGGTGCCTGACATCTGGCTATCTAATGTGGAATGGGGAATTCTACCTACAAATAGACGGAGTTGCCATGGGCTCCCCAGTCTCTCCCATAGTCGCCGATATATTCATGGAGGACTTTGAGGAGAGAGCCCTGAGCACTACAACCATAACACCTCGCATTTATAAACGATATGTAGATGACACATTCACCATATTGGATAGCAATAATGTTTCTGTTTTTCTTTCACATCTCAATTCCATACACCATAAAATCAAATTCACTATGGAATTGGAACAGGACAATAAATTAGCCTTCTTAGATACTTTATTAATTAGAAAAACCAATAACACACTCAGTCACACTGTGTTTAGGAAGTCTACCCATACTGATAGGTACCTTAATGGTGAATCACACCATCACCCGGCACATTTATCTGCCGTTGGCTCATCTCTATTTCAGAGAGCACGAGGCATCTGTGACGACCACCATCTTCAGGGGGAGCTGAAGCACCTACGCCAGGTGCTACATAACAACAAGCTCCATGTACCACCCGTCCGTCACAGAGGCCGCGTGAAACCACCAACAGTAGAACGACAACCAGCCATACTACCTTACGTTAAGGGTGTCACAGATAAAATCAGCAACATTTTAAAAAAGAATTCCATTAAAACAGTTTTCAAACCATATAAAAAGATTCATCAGTATTTAAGACCCATTAAAAGTAATATTCCATTACAAAATTCTGGCATTTATAAATTAGATTGTGATTGTGGACTCTCATATATTGGTCAAACGAAGAGAGCTGTATCCACCCGCGTTAAAGAGCACATTGCTGATGTCAAAAACCGAAGAACAGGGAGGTCTGCAGTCTGTGAACACATAGCGGATAAGCCAAACCATTACATCCGGTTTGATAAAATTCAAATACTCGCTAGAGAACACAAACCCATTCCACGAATGGTACGCGAGGCTATTGAAATTAAAAAACACCCAAATTTCAATAGAGAAGATGGATGGCGATTATCAACATCATGGGATCCCATACTTAGCAAGATTAAATCCCAGCCGCAGCAGTCTGCAAGACCTCAAGATACCATAAGTAATTATTGTGTTAATCCTGAACGCTACGCAAGGCGTTTACGAAATCGATGGAGGTAGCTACATATAATTTTTCAAACTTCTGTCAGACAAATGTCACCTCAGTCTGCCCGGGACCACGGAAGCTGAAAAGCGACCGAAACGTCGGGTTGATTTTAAAAATCATTTTAGTTTAATATACGCGAGATAAATCCGTAAAAATAGTTTTATTTCAATTGTAAGCAAGTTAAAGTAGTAAAACATGGACAGTAATAATATAATATAGAATATAATGATACATCCAGCTAAGCAGAATCTACCTTCATCATTCTCTTTATGAAGAGAATGATGAAGGTAGATGAGGCACCAGAGGTGTGTCAGGACCGGGATATCTGGCGCTCTACGCTCTCTGCCTACCTCGTTAGGGATTGGGTTCCGTACCTCAAAAGGAAACAAATGAAATGCTTATAGCATCACTCGTGCACCTGTCTGTCTCTGGTTCTATTGGGATTTTCCCATTTTCTAGAAGTTTCCCAGTACCTCAAAATTTGGTGATGTGCCAGGAGATATCAATAAGCTCGCCACCTGTTACATGGCCCAAAACGTAATCGGCGAATCGTGGGTGTTTGCATGTATGCTTGAATGCATGGATTTACCTCTACCTACCCCTTCGGAGAATACAAGAGTGAAGTTACGTTACATAATTAACATGCAAAACAATTCAAAAATGGCATCAAAAGAGTCCTTCAAGGCTGGCAGCGCGTTGCCAACTCCCCTGGTGTTGCGAATGTTCATAGGCGACGGTAACCACTTTCCATCAGGTGGCCCGTGTGCTTGTCTGTCAACCTAATGACATTAAAAAAAGGCACGCTTTGGCGTCGGGACATGATGGACCCATCGCCTACCAGAAGATGATAATTCTTCCGCTAGTGTAGTCGGTCAATTTAACAATGGCAGTCCCTTCCAATAGGCGGTTGTGTGTGTAATAACGTAGGATTAGCAGCAGGATCCTGTGATAAAACTACTTAGTTCGCAAAATAAATATGTGCCATACGTATACCATAAGGTTGATTGAAATCATGAAAATTCCAACAGTACACGTCTTGAAATAAAAAGTAAAAACAAAATGAACAAATAATAATCTAATTGGGGGCAGAGCAGCTTATGGCGAGCTGTTGGTGAGTAGCGACACCACCCCCTACCATCATCTCGAGTTCCTCCGAGAGAACTGGGCTCACTGGGTCCGCCACACAGGGGTACGGCCGGACGGAGCATCAGGTCTCTCACCTCTGGCTTGGCTTCATTGGCCGGTCAGAGTGAGGCGCTAGAGGTATGGAATTTGCAGAAATTTAGATAATAGGCTGTTGTCTATTTTTCTGCAAGAGCCATACACTCGGGGGTGGAAGTGTCTAAAGGCATAATAGCGGGGAAGCCCGCTCCGAGCTTGAGATTACTTGCTCGTGATGGTGAAACCGGGGCCACACCTCTCGACGCCCCCAGCCTCTCTCAACAGTGTTGCCCCCCGTCGACCATCGGGTTGTTTGGTGGGCCCACCAAGGAGAGGCGAGTCACCACCTGCCTAAAGTAGGATTGGATGATGTGAGATGTTGAATATAGGCAGGTGCCGGATCTCACTCCATAGGCCCAGCTAGCTAGTCCTCCCAGTTCACCCACGTAGCCCAAAGTTTGGCGAATCACATATCATTACAATAGTCCCATATATTCTGCGGGGTCTGTCTGTGTCTGTATTAACTATTGATGCAGTCAGAGAGTGGTCCCGCCGAATATAACCCATTACAAAGTAGATCAAAATTCTCGAAAGGCCTCTACGTGTTGGACCCCCCCATGTCCCCGCGCAAGCCGACAAAGTTCCGGGGTTCAAATTGGACCCTGTGCTGACGAGAGATCTTATTAAATTAATTATCGATTAGATAGCTCAGTAGATGAGACGTCTCTTTATTGTTTGATAAACTAAAATCAAAATGACGACCCGGTTGGTCCAGCGGTGTGAGACGACCGTTTGATTTGAAGGGTCGCGGGTTCGATCCCCGCATCGGGACAAATATTTGTATGGCCTACAGATATTTGTTACGGGTCTGGGTGTTTGTGTGTGTTGTGTGTGTACAACGGCACCCACGACACAGTGTGGGGCTGTGATTTTATTTATTTATTTAATTTTTTTTTTAATTTACTCTAAAATTAATACTAGGTGTGTTGGAATACATCACACGAAATTTGAGCATCGTGAAATCATTTGATGGAGAACCGCAAGTATACACACAGCTTTAGATCAGTGGAAAATATCTTAATTTCCTCGCGCAATCAAGAAACGTACTTTCTATTCATAAAACGTATTCTTACAAATGTAGCCAGAATTTAAAGACAAAGTGTCTAAAATATAAAACACTAACTGAAATGAAATTCCTGTAGCGTAAGTATGATGATTCGAATTCAAAGTAATCATCTTATTTCTAGATTGAATTTCGACTAGTTAGAAACATTAAACTAAATTCTCACTTAAAAAGAAGACTATTTGTTTATCAGTTGCGAAAAAAAAGGAGAAACGTATTTTAATTGTTCAATTTTTAAAAAATATAAAAAAATCAAAAAGTTTATTCATCATTTGGGATTACAAGAATTGTTTATGATACATCATTCAAATAATTACTAATTTAAAATGTGAATAACGATGGATACTATTGTTAAATATAAAAAAATAATAATAATGTAATTTGCCCGGAGAAGCTTGCCATCTGTTACATGAGTCAACCGGCGAATCGAGGGTGTGTTTTCTTCTGACTATCCCTACGGAGAATACCAGCGTGAAATTTCGTTTTTACCTGAACTGGGACAGTAAAAGCAAACAAGCGTTATCGGCAGAAATCGTATGCATATTTGAAAGAAAGGTAGGATATACTGAATACGTCTTGAACGTTATATTAGAAGCAAAATTGAATGTATTTCAAATTTGAGCACAATCTCAGCATAAGTTATAGCCTAGAAATTTGCCGTAGATAATTCTACTCTGATATTCTAGACGTATTTGTTCGCTTCGCTGAGGCCAAATTTGCATTTTGAAGTGAACAAATGTTACTACATACCTTAAGAGCAATTTTAATGAGGGCCATATTTGAATTGGTTTAGTTTATTTTCTTTTATACGTAACATATTGCTCATATGAAAGAATTGTATGGCTGAAGCTGGCAGATGGCTAAATGTATACTTGTAATTAAAAATTTAATTTGATTTTTTCCTTATTACTGGTGAGTTCCAGTGTAAGAGCTCGAGGGTGTAAGCACCACCAAATTGCCTAATTTCGTCATCATCATTTATATTTCAGAGCTGTGCTCTTGTCGGTGGAATAACCGCCAGCGTTCTCCATCCTGTGCTAACCTCTTGACATTCTGGTATGTACGACACAACTTTTACTTTTTCCTTCACTTGGTCTATGTAACTTCTTCTTGGTCTCCCTCTGCTTCTCTTTCCTTCGATTTTCCCTTCCATGATTGTCATGATGTAATTGTCGTGTCGCATTGGGTGGCCCAGCATTCTGCTTCGTCTGTTTTCTTTTACGTTCAGTATTTGTTTCTTCTCTCTCACCAAAGCAAGCACCTTTTCATTTGTTTTCTTCTCCGTCCAGCCGATTCTCTCCATCCTCCTCCAACACCACATTTCGAACGCCTCCAATTGCTCCCCTTCTTTCTGTGTCAAGGTCCAGGTCTCACTTCCGTATAGGGCAATGCTCCATATGTAAGTTTTAATCAATTATTTTATTTACTTTGGTAGCTATTCTTGCCCTAAGTAGGTGTTTCTTGTCTATAAACTTTCTCTTTGCGATAGCAATTCTGGCTATGATATCAGGCATACATCTGGAGTCTTGCGTTATAACACTTCCTAAATATTTGAAATTTTCTACTTGTTGTATTGTTACATTATCTATACAAATAAATAAAATTGGAGTGTCTGTTAGTAATATAAAAATAACCGCTTTTTACTAAATGCAGTACATATACCAAAACATTTTTTTTTCAATTTTTGTCTGTCTGACTGTTTGTTCCACCTAATCTCAGGAACGGCTGGACCGATTTTGACGCGACTTTCACTGGCAGATAGCTTATGTAATAAGGCGTAACTTAGGATACTTTTATACTAGCTTCGCCCACGACTTCGTCCGAGTAGATACTGAACAATCATAAATTCTCACGCGGATGAAGTCCCGGGCGCAGCTAGTTAACTATAATGTAACAATACAACAATTAGAAATATATTTTATTTTTCTTTAAAAAAAATAAAATATATTTCACAATCATGTGTTAATGCGAAATAATATAAAACAACAATTAGAAAATTGTCTAATTTATCTGCCGCTAAATGGTAGTGTTCAGCACTATCGTGCTCCGGTTAGATGGTAATTTATGGCCCCGTAATAACAATCACAGAGACATAATCTAACGTATGAGGGGTGGCAACGCATCTGCATTTTGACCTCTAGTCTTTGTGTGGGTGTGTATAGGCTGCAGTCATCAATTAACATCAATGTGAGCAGCATGTTTGTTTGCCACCTTCATTATATATAAAAAAACTTCTTAAATCACTATTTTTTTTTCGTTTATTTAAACATACTTAAATCTATTGTATAATTTGAACTACATTAAAAAGCCTGAAGAGGTTTGTGCTGATGCAGGTAAATAAAAAAAATTGTAGCAGGTACCTAATAATTTAGTTTTTTGTCACAGAACTCTAGCAAACAACTTTTATTAATATATTTAGAAGTAACAGTACAAAAAATCACGTATCCAATATTCAACATGTTATTGCTGTAATATGTAAAATTTTGTCCTTGGTCCTTTATAACACCGAATGGCTTCCATCATAAGAAACGCACAATATCACTCCGTTTGATATTCGCTTGTAATATCAGTTGTATTATCAACTTATATCAATATACACGTATATATTCTGTAAGGTCTTATAGCTTTGTGCGTATTGTTATTGAGACCTTCAGTTATTAGCTAGCTTAGGCATACTTTATATTATGTTCCCAAGAATTTTATGTAACACGACCTTGAGCTATATTTCTGTTATTTTTAAGATGTCTTATAGCATATTTTTTACAGTACCTAACAATTAATATTTCACATCGAACCTACGAAAGAGACGGTCGGCTCGTATCGACTTCGTAGAGCGTTATCTCTGTTGCATACTACCTACGTAAGCACTGACAGTCCGGTATTGGTCAAAACTTAATCAAAATGATCGAAAAACGTCAAATATGCAGGTACGGTGCGAAAGAGATAACGATATACAGTCACCTGTGTGTTCAAGTCTCACCTGAAGTAAAAGTTTAAGGTTTAAGTAAAAGTTCTTTCCATTTTTCTTCAAAAATATATATATATCACTAGGATGTATTATTGCGAAATAATATAAAAAACAACACTGTGTGTGTTTATACATGCTTTCTAATGTCAGGTATATGGCAAACCAGCTCACAGTGTGCGTTGGTAGTTAGTGAATAATACAGCTCAAAACATCTTAATAAAAAGAGTTTCGATTTGTTATATATTGCGCATGAGTATATATTGCGCACGACGAAATAAGTTCACCATCTATGTATACATAGAATTAAATAAAAACATAATGACAAATCGTCAAAATGTAGAGATTAATTGAAAATAAATTTAATAAAAATAAAAAGGGTAGATATGATTGGCATTCGTAGCCGTTTGTAGCTCCGTGAACCGCTGCAAGCAGCTACGTCGTAGCACGTCTACGATTGCTACATGAATAAACGGCGATTAATTGAATAACTGACCACGTCACATCCCGCTTCTTATATGCAAATTGAAAAAAATCGGCAGAACTCCATTGATATGTTCTTAGGTTTTCGCGAGCTACACTCATTGAAATAAAACTCCATTGATTATTCATTGGTTTTTGATAACCAATCGGTCTTAGGGATTAAGCATACGTGCGGTGAAAAATATCCTCAATTATGGATTCACAGTTAGAATAAATCAGAGAACAGCAAAAATATAAGGAACTTCTAAAGATCTACATATTTGAGGTCTGTGGGAGACCTTTTATTTAAGGACAATACAAAAAGTTTGATAGTTTTCTTTGCAGGTCAAAACTCAAAAATATTTGTATGGTTATATGCAGACTGGTTAGACACGGCAAAAGACCGAACTGGCTGGAGACCTTCACTCGAAGGATGTCCTTAATAAAAAATATCATATTAAACATTGACATTTAACTATAGGCTAATTGAAAAACATGTTTTTTTTTGTATAATTTATTAATATGACATACAATTTAAATTCAAATATTATATTATATACTTAAAATGCATGATGTTTATAGGTTTTTAAAAAATGGAAATACAAAAATTGAATAAATATAAAAATGTAATTAATCAAATTGAATAGAATCACTCAAATTATTAAATATGTAATTGTTAAATTGAAATGTAAATTTATTAATCATCGACGACCCGGTTGGTGCAGCGGTGTGACATGACCGTTTGATTCGAAGGGTCGCGGGTTCGATCCCCGCACCGGGACAAATATTTGTATGGCCTACAGATATTTCTTTCGGGTCTGGGTGTTTGTGCATGTGTTGTTTGTGTACAACGGCACCTACGACACAGGTTTATACCTACTGTGGGGCTGTGAGTGTAAGCGTATTATTTATATTATTATATTATTAAGGAATAAAAAGTTTAAAAAATAAATTAAAAAATATGTATATTAAAAAAAAATGTATATTGGCATCTAACCAGGATATAATAACACTAAACAACATTTTGTGGTACTTAGTAAGATTATTTAATGTGACTGATGACTTTGTTTCGATAGTTTCGTGTCCATGCACTTTTTTGAAGCCCTAAATTATAGGTTGTTATAGATTTATGTAAATAAACCTATAATTTAAGATCAGTACGAATAATACATTGGTAACAAAACTGTGCGCTCAAATTATACGTTCTAGGTTTGAAACAAAAAGTTTGCTATTAATGTACTGTAATGCCATTAAATTCTACTATCTACTAGATTAGAATTATGAGACTTATTTTTAGTCTGCTTTTCTTTTTTTTTTTTTTTTTATGTAATAAAAGTGGCTAACAAGCATGCAGTTCACATTCATGTTAAGTGAAGACTGCAGCCTATAGACACCCACACAATGACCAGAGGTCAATATGCAGATGCGCTGCCACTCCTGAGGCATTAGGTGTTATGCCTCTGTGCCGGAAATTACAGGGCCGTACAACAACTTTTTTACTTTTTCAAACTTATCGGATAAGGAGTTATATAACGGCATATTTATCACTTTTCCGAATGTGTATCGGTAATAAAAATATCTAGAAACGTGAGAAGAATTGTAAACCGAGCGCGTCGGAGAATCCATTGAGTGTATTTCCGGAGAAAAGTACCATCTTGCACTAAATATAAATCTTATTGTTTTCACCCTGTTCTAGAATTATCTTGATACTTATGTGTGAAAAGTACAATCGCGCACTCAGTCCATTGGTTATATTAGTTTTTTGCGAACTTAAACGCTGATTATCACTATCACGCTCTTGAATTCAACATGGTTGTTTACAAACTGACTCCTAATGTCCGTCAGGTTAGTTAATCTATCTGCCGCCAAATGGTTGTAATCAGCACTATCCGGCACAGAGACATAACACCTTAGGCCTCAGGAGTAGTAAATAATCTGCATTATGACCTTGGTCTTCGTGTGGGTGTCTATAGGCTGCAATCATCACTTAACATCAATGTGAGCTGCATATTTGTTTTCCACCTTCCTCATAATATAAAAAAATAATTACACAATGCTTCTAGAGCCATAATAATAGGTTGGGGAAAAAGTCTTTTCGCATTATAGTATGTATGAACTTGTAATAAAATCTCTTTGGCCGTATATATATATATATATATATTCTTTATTGTACACCAGTAAATAGGAAAGACATAACAAAAAACAGAAATTACAGAAAATGGTACAGTGGGCGGCCTTATCGCTCAGGTAGCGATTTCTTCCAGGCAACCTGGTAAAGGATAATAAATGAAGAAGCAGGTAGGGTGTACTAAATTAAAGTTAAAGCTATGTAGCAATTTACAAGTAAAACTAAAAATAACTTTAAAAAATAAAAAAATAAAAAATCTTAACATTTACAAACGAGACAATTAATACAGGTATACTGAAGAGGCACTAAGCGGATGAATATGGCAAAAGGCAATAGGAAAATATGCATATATATATATATATATATGCCGTAGTATTTTTATCTGGCTGGTTTTGGTATAATTGAAAGTTAAAATTTTAAAGAACATAATTCCAAATTCAAATTAGGCAAATGTGTGATTTTCTTTTGTTTTTCGTACTGTAAAGATGAGTGAATCTAATGAAGAAATTCGATACATTTTAAAATTTTACTACAAAAAAGGTAAAAATGCAACGCAAGCCGCGAAAAAAATTTGCGGTGTTTATGGACCTAGTGCAGTGTCTGTGAGAGTAGCACAAATTTGGTTTAAGCGTTTTCAATCCGGAAATTTTGATGTCAAAGATGCACCTCGCTCTGGTCGCCATACTATTACGGATAAAATGGATGCCATTTTTGAAAAAGTGGAGCAAGATCGACATATCAGTAGTTACGACGTAGCTGAAGAACTGAGAATTGATCACAAAACAGTTTTGGCGCATTTTAAAAAAGCTGGGTACAAAAAAAAGCTCGATATTTGGGTACCTCACGAGCTCACTGAAAGAAACCTAATGAACCGTGTACGCATTTGTGATTCTTTATTACGACGTAATGAAAAAGAATCATTTTTGAAGAAGCCGATAACTGGTGATGAAAAGTGGATCACGTACGACAAGAACGTGCGAAAAAGGTCGTGGTCAAAGGCCGGTCAGGCTTCACAGACTGTGGCGAAACCCGGGTTAACTCGCAATAAGGTGATGTTGTGTGTGTGGTGGGATTGGAAGGGCATTATTCATTATGAGCTATTACCACCAGGCAGGACTACCGATTCTGAACTCTACTGCGAACAACTGATGAGATTAAAGCAAGAAGTTGAGAGAAAGCGGCCGGAATTGATCAACAGAAGGGGTGTGGTGTTTCATCATGATAACGCTAGACCTCACACATCTATAGCCACTCAGCAAAAATTAAGAGAGTTTGGCTGGGAGATGTTAATGCATCCTCTGTATAGTCCTGACCTTGCACCTTCAGATTTCCACCTGTTTCGGTCTCTTCAGAAACTTTTTCCCCAACCTATATACGCAGTGGTAATCCTGAATAAATAAACCTTGCAAATGATTTTGTAGATATTAAACTCCTAAAATCTATACGTACTTCACTCGTCTTTGGAAAATTATCGTCGTTTGATTTCGGCATACAGCTCAAATTGAAATTTGCAAACAGAAGCTTATAGCTTTGTCTGTTGCATACAAAGACAATAAGCACAGAATTTCACGAGCTTTACTACATGTTGTTCATTTGCATCATCAAAGCATCAGTGCACGCAAAGGGGTTTGCAACCTGGGATTACGACTCGCTGTAATCAAAATGTGATTTTGATAATAATAATTTTTACTGATGGTAGAGCTCCAGTGACTGAGCTCAGGGGCGCATTACATAATATACTTGCCGCTAAATGGTAGTGTTCAGCACTATCGTGTTCCGGTCAGGTGGTAATGTACGGCCCTGTAGTTTCCGGCACAGAAGCATAACACCTTAGGCCTCAGGAGTGGTAACGCATATAGGCTGCAGTCATCACTTAACATCAATGTGAACTGCATGCTTGCTTCCAACTTACATAAAAAAAACTGTACATTGAGTCTAACCCCCTTATTCATAAATGTTTTTTAGCTAAAGCGTTGCTAATCTCTCCTTTGTCTTTTTCTATCCTGCACATTTGACAATGCAACTGACAAAGACAAGCATTCTATAGCTAAAACGTATCTAGTGTACGTTTATGAATAAGGGGGTAATTGTTTTAATTTTTTTGATATATTCTAAATAATGGACACTGGATAAATTCATAAACTTAATCATACAATTGAAATTATTTTAAAATGTTGCATGTTTTTAACTATGGATATGTATGTATTTATATGTTATGTATGTATGTTTTTATTTTTTGTTTGTTGGTTTTTGTGGTTTACGCATGCAGATTGCACTTGTAATTGAGGTTGCACTAAAACATTTTTTTAAATTTTCTGTAAATGTATAGTGTACACTTCGTTGGCACAACTTTTAATTAAATAAATAAATAAACTATCGTCATAAATCTATACTAATATTATAAAGCTGAAGAGTTTGTTTGTTTGTTTGAACGCGCTAATCTCAGGAACTACTGGTCCGATTTGGAAAGTTCTTTCAGTGTTAGATAGCCCATTTATCGAGGAAGGCTAAAGGCTGTAATGTATCATCGCACTATGACTAATAATAGCGGAAAAGCGCGAGCGAAGCCATGGCGGGCCGCTAGTAAGTAGATAATAATAATACTGTCCGTCATCCCCTTACCTCCAAAAATAATTATTACCAACGAAATCATTAACTGTATCGACATTATAATCCAATATAACAACTTTGCTGAACTATCCGAAACTACTCGCTCAAGTCTCACCATGCTGGCCGCGAAATGTACACTGTGCTTCAGATTTATTAACTTTATATAGCTGTGCCCGCGACTTCGTCCGCGTGAGAAAAAATATAATTTTTCAGTATCTACCCGGACGAAGTCGTGGGCGCAGCTAGTATAAAAGTAGCCTAAGTTACTCCTTATTACATCAGCTGTCTGCCTGTGAATGTCCCGTCAAAATTGGTCCAGCCGTTCTGAAGATTAGCCCCGCCAAACAGACAGACAAACAAAAATTGTAAAATTGTTGTTTACTAAATGTATACATACATATGCATTTAGTAAAAAACGTTTATTTTTATATTACAAACAGACACTCCAATTTTATTTATTTGTGTAGATGTATATAATAGATGCTGAATACCACCCACGACTTCAAAAACTTTCGCTGGAATAAATATTGAGGAGTTCACGTGTTTTTGAGTAGTTGGAATTAAGTTTGGAAAGGAAAATACAAAATTGTGTGAGAAGATTTTTGCGATAACGATGTATTTTGACGGAAGATGTTGAAGGTTGTTCAAGTAGTTATGTGTTAGTAAGCTACTGTTAGGGATAAGATTTTTTGTTATGTTAAATTCATCTGCTTTTTTTTGCACAAATTGTAGAATTTTATGCTTAACTAGCTGCCCCGGCAAACTTCGTATTGCCTCAGAATGAAATAATGTGTCAAAGGTTTGATAGATACGGACGATTTGTATGGGAAAATGAAATTGTGATTTTTACTATTTCCCTTCAGTAACTAACAATAGAATTATTGCTTGGCAAATTAATTGTGGGTTTCTTAGTACTTAAATAGCATCCTATATTAATTTCAGCTATACTAAAATGTTTTGAAAAATATTTTTTTTTCTTATTCAAAATTTGCGCTTAGCACTGTTATATAAAAATAATAATAACAATTAAAAGCTACCTAAAATGATTTGAAATTTTGAATTTTTACCCGTACAAATACCTACGATGCGCACTGGTGAACGCAACCACTACCGGCTGCCAGTCCACCCGTATGACGTCCGGGAGAATTAGAGAGATAGCATGTGTAAAAACTGGCCTACCTGAAATTCTCTCTCGAAAACGTTGCTGTCTCTTATACCATAGAGAAAAGTTCAATGCCCAGACAAATTAATCCACTCAATACTATTTAATGAAAGGAAATAAAAACTAATGGCAATCGAATCTCCTAGATTATTCTGTGTGATTTATTAGTTTAGTTAACGTATAAGTTTCATGATGTTTTTTTTTTTTTTTTATTTTATAAAAGTGGCAAACAAGCGTGCAGTTGCAGCAATGACCAGAGGTCAAAATGTAAATGCGCTGCCACTCCTGAGGCATTAGGTGTTATGCCTCTGTGCCGGAAATTACAGAGCCGTACATTACCACCTGACTGAAACACGATAGTGCTGAACACTACCATTTAACGGCAAGTATATTAGGTAATGCGGTGGTGCCTACGCCCGCGAGCTCCGTCACTGGAGCTCTACCACCAGTAATATGTTGATATAGTATAATGTTGATACATTTGCTATAGTCGGGTGTTTAAAAACCTAATTTAACTTTCTCTTTTCTACTTTGCAAATACTTACATTGCAGTCTTATATTCAGGATACACAAACGTTTGAAATTAAAAAATGTTTTTAAAACATAATGATAGACAAGGTGTTAAACGTGATATAATTCGGAAATACAACTAATTGTAGTTATGTTCCGTAGTATATTCGAATTATAATCTATATTATATAAAAATCAAATGCTGTTCGTTAGTCTCACTAAAACTCTAGAATGGCTGAACGGATTTCGTTCATCTTGGTCTTGAAATGTTCGTGGAGGTCTAGGAATGGTTCAAAAAGTAAGAAAATATGAAGAAATTGAAGGGAAATAGTAAAATTCACAATTTGATTTTCCCATACAAATAGTCCGTATATATCGAACCTTTGACACATTATTTAATTCTGAGGCAAAATGAAGTTTGCCGAGGCAACTAGTCTATATATATAAAAATCAATTGCTGTTCGTTAGTCTCGCTAAAACTCGAGAACGGCTAGACCGATTTGGCTAATATTGATTTTGATTGATTTTTGGAAGTCCAGGAAAGGTTTAAAAGGTAAGAGAATAGGAAGAAATTGAAGGGAAAAAGTAAAAATCATAATTTAATTTTCCCATACAAAAAATCCGTATATTATATAAAACCTTTGACACATTATTTCATTGTGAGGCAATACGAAGTTTGCCGGGTCAGCTAATGATAAATATAATTCAAAACAAAAGGTAGTGATTTAGATAATCGTACCGTAGATTACCTATAGGTATGTTATTTAAGAAGGTAGTGTGACTTTTTTGTAATGGAAGTGGCAAACAAGCATGCAGTTCACATTGATGTTAGGTAATGACTGCAGCCTATAGACACTTACACAAAGACTTGAGGTCAAAATGCAGATGCGTTATCACTCTTGAGGCATAAGGTGTTATGCCTCTGTGCCGGGAATTACAGGGCCATACATTACCACCTGACCGGAACACGAAAGTGCTGAACACTACCATTTAGTGGCAAGGTGCCTACGCCCGCGAGCTCCGTCACAGCTCTACAACTTGTTTACCACTTTCATTACTTGAAAAAAAAGTTAAATCTCAATCTTTTACTAGTAATAATTTAACATAAATAAGAACCTTATTTGTAACACGAGCGCACACCAGTTTTTGGAACAAGGACGTGTGATAGAAACAATACATTTGTAGTACTAACAATTTCTTTGTCCAGATGTTACCTACAAATATATCTAGGCCACACCTAATGGTTTTGGGTAGACTAATGGATCCGGTATTGGCTGTGTTACTTAATATACGACTTTTTTACCTTACAATAGTAAGATTGAGACATATTAGGTGAAGAAAAATGCCTATTATTAAAACCAATTCGAACAAAACTAACTAATATTTCATGATTGCTTAAATAATAATAATGGCAACCCATTATACGTTCCACTGCTGGGCACGAGTCGTTCCCCTTTTTGGGAAGGCCTGAAGCTTACTCGACCATGCTGCTCCAATGCGGGTTGGTGGAGATACGGGTGGCCAACCCGCTGTCGGATGTTTTCAAACCGGCCATAAGGCCTCCGACAAGGTTTAACGTCTGCTAACTATCGCACGGAACGCGCATTTAAATTTGTTACTAGTGGTCACCCATCACACACCCGACCGCGACCGTATCGCTAAACCAAGTAGATCGCTTACGATCTACACCAGCCGCGGAATCATGCGCGCTTCGCGTGATTGTTTGCTGCAGCAAAATGATTTTGTCTTGGAAGTATAATTCATCTATTCCTATTTTTTTAATTATGCCGTATTATAAGGAGCGTGAGCTTATTTTGCTCTGAACATATCTGAATATTCACAGTTCTTTCATTTTGTCAGCAGCGTAGGTTGGTTTGCATGTACTTGTTCAAGTAGTACACAATACAAGTAAGAAGTAGTAGGGTGTAAGAAGACCTTTTTCCGGAAAAAAAAACTGGTAATGGTAGGTACCTACTCATGATTCTAGATACAATGGCGTAAAGAAAAAAATCTCATGTAGTTTTTTTATTAATTGGATTTTTTTTTCAATTTCCTTAAATTTAACTCTTATTTCCTGATACTCTTAAAACAACTGAGGCTAACTCGTTCGGTCGCGGGAGAACTACCAATAAAATTTCAACCTACATATAAAATCCATAAAAAAATATAAGTTATTTCAATTTTCGCTTTGACTTAAATATCACAAAATGACAAAAATTCTATATTTAGGAACAATAAATATGGTAAACCACGTATAATTTTTATGAAAATCTATCACGCTCATACACCCAGTTTTGTTTTATTGACACAAATAAGCCTTTCAGAAGTTAAGAAACAACACACTACTCTCACTGCAATAAATATATTTAATATGAACTCCCTTTTATGCGTAGACACTTAATTATTGTCACCAACCTAATTTTAAGAATAGGCAACAATATACTCGTAGATAACTTTTGCACAAGTTTTGTTGGATGAGGACATCATACAGCTTTGGCTCTATCGTCGATGGATGAGGAAAAGGTATTTGATGACCTTGAAAGTAAACTTGAACAAAAGAGATGTTGCGAGATCGGCTCTGGTTCGTACACCTCAGAAAATGGGCAAATTAAAGAAGAATCCGAAAAAAATACAATTAAAATATTCAAGAATATATTTTAGAGTTACAACCACATTTAATTCAAACGATTTTATCATTTTCAACCATGTTTTACATGGCGGCGATACAGCCGACGCTTGGGATAGTACCTATATAATTATATTATATAAAACAAAACGAATGCTATCTGTACCTTACTAGTGCATGACATAATTATTATCAAAAAAAAAATCGATGTATTAGTATTAAGTTCTTAGTATTAACACATGAAATCGATTTCGATAGTATTTAGAAAATATTAGTTTTTTCTCCAAGTACCTACTAGGTACATAAATAATCAAAAAACTATTTTAAAAAGATGAAAATGTCAAAATAACATCGCCCGCCATATTCGCCATGTTGGTTTTGAGTTGCAACTCTAACTGCAAATAATGTTTTGTAACTGCAAACAAAGCTAAATAAGTGAAAATATACAGTAAAAAACGTTTTTGTTTTGATTTTGCCTGTTAATGATATTGTGTACAATACATTGCCGGAGGTCCATACATTTTTGCAACATCTCCTTTTTGATACTCGTCATAGCTTTACGCTTTCATATTTTTACGGTTCCTTAGACAATGGCTAAAAATGCAACCATTATAGATTCGTCATGTCTGTCTGTCAGTCCGTCCGTATGTTATAGCCACTTTATTCTGAAACTATAAGGACTAGAAACATGTTTCAAACTCAGCAAATGGTAGGTAAATATTTCAAACTCAGTTGAGATAGATGTATCGCTTTATTATTTATACAGAAAAATAAACAAAAATTACAAAATTTAAAAATGGAATTGAAACTAAAAAAACTTAAGTTTTTACTTTATGCTAACTACTACCCTTCATGGAGAAATCAGACTCGCACTCGCAAGGGGGCCGCCTTTTATTAGACAAATTCATTGTTGGTCTGTGGACATGTTGTCTTCTTGCAGTACGTAACCAAAGAGTATACAAATACTACGTTACGTAACTACGTAACAGTACCAAAGAGTATACAAATAACAGTACGTAAAGTCAATATTTTCATGTATACGCATACAAAATTTCATTTCAATAACTGTTGAAAACATTGGAATATCTTATTTCTAGAGAAATGTAATTGGTGCTGCATCCGTAGATATGCTTTGTTCGTACGCCTCTAATGGTTTCGATATCAATAGAATAAAATATTGAATTCCCTGTTATGCTATTTACAAAAGAAACGTAGTCCACCTAGCGGTGAAAAATCCTGTTCTATTCTATTGAGTTAGTCGGCTTCCTTTTGCGCCACATTGCAAAGGAAGGTCCAAAGCAATAGTGCCGGAAGGACCAGCAGTGAGGCGGAAGGTAAGCATGCGATGCCTTCGTTCGACCCACTGTTGAAGTACGGGCTGTACTGCCTCCAGCACTAGTCGGCCAGCATTCGGCTGTTTCAACCTCACTCCACTTCCGGAGGAGAGTTTCGCGAGAGGCAGTTCTCCATCGCCTCACATCCTCTGGAAGGGGCTGAGCTCCTCAGGCTCGTGTTTCCGCGAATCGCACAAAAACCGCCGCCAAGACTTTAGCCTCTAGATCCCAAGGTGGGCTTCCGGCCGAAACGCATGCCGCGTCACTTGATAAGGTGGGGTACCCTCTTATTACCCTGACCGCCATGACCCACTGCGCTCTCTATAAAAGGGTTTTGTTATGGGCAGTTATCTGCCTGCACTTGGAACTCTGATAAGCTTCTTCTATTAAGACTTCAGCGTAGTAGTAGTGCACTGCTACCACTAGGTTACCGAGGCAATTTAACTTCAATTCTTTCAGTTTTAATTCAGTTTTTTTTTTTAACTTTTAATTAATTTACCTTTTATCTAGATATCATAAGCTGTATCATTCACATATTACGTGAATCTGTACATAATTGCCATTTCAACGAGAAACATCAAGTTATAATATACTAGCTGTTGTCCGCGGTTTGGCCCGCGTGGATGTCGTTTGAAAAGTAGCGTTTTTTCTCAAAGTCAACCCTATCTGTGTACCACATTTCAATAAAATCGGTTCAGTCGTTTGGACGTGAAAAGGTAACAGACAGACAAACAGACAGACAGAGTTACTTTGGCATTTATAATATTAGTAGAGATTAATACGAATTGCGTCAAAGAATAAAAAAGGAACATTGTGAACAGCACACCAGCAAACGCGTTAAGAGTTCTCTACTCCATAAAATATCCACTTTTCCTTAACTTACTCCGCAGTAATATATGAATGTGACGATAATATTTCAAGCAGGCCCCAAGTGAGCTCACTCGTTAGCTTCATAACTTATTTAATTGCTAACTCGGATTACCAAGGGGCTTTTGATGTATTTTTATATGACAATACGAAATTGAGCATAATTTGATGCTTCAAATGCTGCATGCTTTAACTTGAAAAATGTAATTAGATTTTTTTTCCCGCTTATGCGAAAACAAAAATTAATAGACAACATAATGTGTCTAACGTCTCAGGTGCCTTTTTTGCACAAATACTTGTATACGAGTGCCAATTTATTGGTTAAGAATTAATAGACGGCCTTTTCACCGACCTACCAAATAGGTGTGTACTTAAAAAAACATAAACATTGGCCAAGTCGATTCGAAGGAATTTATTACAAACGTATAATATTTTATTAGATTATGTATTCACGTCTTAAAAGATCCGGACGATGAGACCACGTTGGCCATCGCTGCTATGAACAATCATTTACAGAATCACACTGCACAAACCGCCAATACAACGCGCCGACGCGTTTCGCGCCGCGCCCGCCCCTGATCCCGACCCTATCTCCGGCCCCGCGAGGCCGATGACATTCCGGTTATCACCAACCGAATGGAGTAGAGCGAAAGTTGCACCGCCCATAATCGCATATGTCTCATATGTCTCTCCGCAACGTCCTAAGCCGAGGCACGGACCCGCATGGGTCACCCTTAGGCAGTTGCGCTAACTTTTTGCTTAGGCTGGAGCGCCTTCTGCGCTCGCCGATTGCCCGGTGAAGTAGACTAGTGCCGTCTCGAGACAGGCCGCCTACACAAAGCCCGACCTACAAAAAAAAATAAAATAGATTATGTATTTATGGTGCTTAATGTATAATCAGTATTTATTGAGAAATGGTTGATGGATATTATTACCAAATATTGTAATAATGTTGGGTAGAAAATGACCACACACATTTTTCCAAGCGAGTCCCATAAGAGAGCGTGGAGCTTCGAATTTAAATACGTAAATCCTTTCACATTTTCCATGCTTCGTCCACATTAATAACTCTCTTCATCTGAAATGAAGAATAAGAATATTGATTAAAATAATATCAGGTTGATGTCTTCACACTTGCTTTTATTTTATTAAACAGCTGTGGCAAACAAGGGTATTGTTTACATAAATAAGCGAATATTGCAAGCTAGCAATAGACATCTTCGCAGAACTAGAGGTCAACATATAGGTATTATAGTGGTATTATACTACTGCTGACTCCTTAGTTTTTTTGGGCTTTGTGATAGGAATTACTGAGCCTTAAAAATTTAATCCCAGTGCTGGTGAAGGATTTAGGTAATTTCAATCATTCCGTCAGTAATAGAAGGGTTTATAAAAATGATATTATATTGATAAACTTTATTCTTAAAAGTGTGTCGAAGAACAGCACCATTATTTTTTGAAAATAACTGCGACTTAACTTGTTGGCACTTAATTACAACTTCAAGCGAGTTTTCGAAGCGTGTCGCGTTCGCGGAATAATATGGAAGTACTAATTAGTTCATTACAAACTTTCATATACTCTATGTGGTATAAATAGGGTATACGACGTGTAAAATATTGAACGATCTAGTCTAAATTTTAAACTTTATTAGCGAACTAGCCGCCCGCCCCGGCTACGCGCTGGTGCAATGTTACCTACCCTCTCCTTTTTGTCTTAGCGTAATGATTATAGACATAGTCTAAAGCCTTCCTCGATATCTTTTATAGTTTAGGTAGTGTACGCAAAATAAGTAACTTTTCTAATTGATTTTTTACATCTCTGTCCGAAAAACCCAAATGTCTTACGGAACCCTATTTTGCCAAAATAAAATATTTCTTTTAAACATAGGCTATGTTACCCGTGGATAAAGTAGCTTTCGAATAGTGAAAGAATTTTTAAAATCGGTCCAGTTGATTTTGAGCCTATTCAATACAACCAAACAAAGTTTTCCTATATATAATATTAGTGTAGATAAAAGTTCATCGACAGATAGCAGTCGTTAAACCTTGTCGGAGGCCTTATGGGCGGTTTGAAAACATCTGACAGCGGGTTGGCCACTAACCCACCCACCTCCACAAATCCGCATTGGAGCAGCGTGGTGGAGTAAGCTCCAGGCCTCCCCCCAAAAAGGGGAGAGACTCGTGCCCAGCAGTGGAGCGTATAATGGGTTGCCATTATATGTAATACGTTAATTTTCCTGGTTCAAAATACTTAAAATAAATTTTTGATTTCAGTCTCAAACAAACACTGGGCGAAGTAGGACTAGAAGTCAAATTTGATTATCGAAGAAAAATGCGATACTTGACACCTACGCGAACGCTAAGCAATAAAACGTGTGAGATCACTAACCTACTTTTACTTGGAAAGTGAAGTATTGAAAGGGAATCCTTCGTGACTCAACAATAAATCTCTGGAGCACAAGTTTACATACACAGATCACATAGGATAGTCCTCCATCACATTTAAGGATCTCGAGCTTGTCAACCTTGTGTTGATGTGGGTGAGCTTCAATTTTAGGTAACGGTTGTATACTATGTAATTATTTATATCGCTTGGTAAAGTATTGGTTCACACGTAACTTATTTTGCGAATTCCGAAAACCATTCAAATTTTGAGTAACGATTCTATTACTTATATTTTCTATTACTTAAGTTGAACCTTTTAAGAAACCCTGGATTCAAAACACTACATTGAATAGAAATTATATTGTCATTGCGTTACGTCTTCGTTCCGGACACATCCCATTGAACAAGTTCGTCTATTTAATGGGTAAAGTACCGTCACCCAATTGTACCATCTGCGGTACTGTGGAGGATGTTTACCATATTTTAATGGAATGTGTCCGAAATGAGAGTATGAGAAGGTCTATGTTCAGTATTAATGAATTGTTGCAATCTACCGGTGGTTTAAATATAATGTTGAGTGATATTTTCTCTGATTCCATTAGGTATTTGATTGATTTATATAAATTCGGTGTGGAAGCCCGAACTATAATTAGTAATTAGGTTATAATTTTCGATAATATTTAATGTAAAAAGTGTGTTCTTAACAGAGCGACGTAGTCGCAATGGCGACCAAGCTCTTTAAATAAAGATTAAAAAAAAAAAAAAAAAAATACCGTATATATTATGTTCTTAGGTATTTGCGAGCTACACTCATTGAAATTAAACTAGTTTTCGGATCAGTCTGCCCGATACCAAGGAAGCTGAAAAGCGACCGAAACGTCGGGTTTGATTTTAATTAATCGTTTTAGTTCAATTCGAAGATAAATCCGAAAACTAGTTTTATTTCAAAGAATACCGTATAGATTTATTTATATTTAAATACAACTAGAACACACGGCGGACTTAATTTCTTAAGACAGTATTTCCCAAACATTTTTCTGACACATTCCAGTAAGTTTCACACTGCCCCTTCATGACCCACTTAATATTTTTTAACTCAAACTGGTTCCACTTAGTACAATAATTAGCATTTATAAATAGTTTAAAGTTTTAAGTAGTAACTTAATACTTTCGTATTGCTTATTTAGACATGTATTTAGACTGCCTTGGACATTTAATATAATTGATTAATTATTTGTTCATCACTCTGGCTATGAATTTATTTTGCATTTCAAAAATAATATTTTAATTATTTCAATGTTCTCTGAAAATACTACCATTTAAAATAATACTCGTAATGTCGCATACAAAACTGCGCATTATAATGTTATTATATTTTTCTTATAGTTGAAACGGTATTTTCACTTTTATCTTAGTTTATAGCTTGATCACAGCTAGTTTAAAGCGTGTTTAAATCTATCTGATCCGACCCTATTCATGTAAATACAGAATTCAATCGTCATGCGTCAGTTGAATATCAAAAACATGTAATGGCGTTAAAGCTCAAACGCCCCGGTTCTTTATAAAGGTGAATAAATATATCTCCTACACCTATCACATATACTTATTATCATTCAGATTTATTTCTGAGTCATATTATTACAGACATTTAACCAATATCATCTGTATTATTATAAATGCCTATGTGAACAAACGACTGAACCGATTTTAATAAGATTTGGTACAGAGATACAACTGACTTTGAGATAGAACATACGCTACTTAGTTATTTACAAAACGACTCAGCTATATCAGCTATACAGCTGACGAAGTCAGTTCTATCTCTGTACCAAATATCATTAAAATCGGTTCAGTCATTTGGACGTGAAAAGGTAACAGACAGACAGACAGACCGACAAACAGACAGAGCTACTTTTGCTTTTGTAATATTAGTAGGGAAGCAGGGATTATTAGGAATTGGAGTGGAGCATACTAGCATATTAGCATCACACGACTAAAAATCAATGGCTAAATTCCATATTGAACTATCTCAAACATTGCATAAAATATACAATCAAAGGGCAAACCGAAATATCCCTTCCCTATGGGGACGACACGAGGCTATAAAAGTTGACTTGTAATCCTGATATAAATAATGAATGACGTCAGACAATTTGACTCTCGTTTCACAACCCAACATTCTATCAAAATGTGGGCGTACATACCGAGATGACGCTGAAATCTCTTAGGTAAGAAAGTTAGAGAAGGATGTACAGTACTCAACAATAATTAATATTGCCCTTCGAGCCTACGAAAGATACGATCGGTTCGTTTCGACTTCGTAGAGCGTTATCTCTGTTGCACACTGCCTACGTAAACACTGACAGTCCGGTATACTAATTTGACCATTAGTATACCGGACCAATAGAACATATATATAACTTAACTTATATATAACTTGGGTGCGAAAGAGAGACCCGAAATAAGCCGAAGTCTCCTTCCTTGGCTCGATATGCAATATTTATTGTTGAGCACTGCAAAAAAACTTTACCGTCCTCTATAACTTTTTCAAATTTGTACAAGTTAGAGAAGGATGGAAAATTTAACATTAATTTTAACAAATATTTTGATGCAACCGAACCGTGAGTGATTATATTGCAAGCCTAGCGGAGTTGCAACGGCTTGCGCAAATTATCAAATGTATGAAAATGCCGTTTGTCTCCAAAATATTATGTTTGAGTGTTTAGAACTGCTTAATATGATGATTAGCCGACCGATGGTCACACTGACGCATGGGCTGTTGTGCTAACACTAATTCTCAGCGTTCACCTATTCCAGTGGGCCCCAATTCACCTGAATTGGGTATCGAATCACAATCAATAGATACAATCCTTTTTGCAAAATTATTCCTTGGTTACAGTACGACTTAATAAGCGTATTAAAAACGAGAACTAGTAGCAAAGCCTCCCACGTCATTCATTACATCGTTACTCAAGCGTAATTATGCAAGGTGCTAGACAGCGATTGGAAAAGTTTAGTTGTAAATTATTTGAAACATCCGAAAGGATAGTAGCATAGTATGGCAATAGATGGCGCTGCTGCCACCATAAGGCAATGCAATAAATGTGAAGGAAAGATTTGACAAATCGGGCAGGACTTCGGTAGCTCAGTTGGAAAAGCGGCTGGACTAGATTCCCAGTGGCCGCTAGTTCAAGTCTCGCCTGAAGTCAAATTTTTCTTTCCATTTTTTTTAAAATAAATATATTTCACAAGCATGTGTAATGCGAAATAATATAGTAAAACAATCAGAAAGGATCAGGGCAATTTGTACAGAAGTAATTAAAAGAAGGTACACGGTAAAACAGCGTGGAAATATTATCCAGTGAACCTAAACAACATTTCCTGATATTTATAATATTTTTAACTCTCCGGAATAAAAAGTTTGAAATTGAACTTTTGTATGGAGTGCTTCTACTGTTGTTAAGAAAGACGATTTTTATTGCGGTGATTTAAAAAAAAATCATACCATAAAATGTTATTTAGGTTCCCTAGATAATATTTCTAATTCGTTTTACCTTGTACCTTTTTCTAACTTTTTTTGTACAAATCAATGTATGAAACTTGCCATGATTCTTTGGTAATAACCTTTTTGAACGATGATTTGTGGCGTCGCGGTCAAATTCGTTGATATTTGATAAGCTTCCTCTTTTCGTTACTTTGGTCATAGGAACTTCAAGATGGTTTCGAAGAAAAGATATGATGTACTGTGTCTTTTTATGGTGTACCTATATCAGGTATAATTATATTGCGTTTACCAAAATTTTATGATATAATTTCTATTGTTTAGTAGTAGTTAGTTCAGTACTAAATATTTAAATTGTTTTTGAATATTTAACTTCATTTCTCATAAATCCAAAACAATAAACAGGTGTACGACTTACGATAGGAAATTCTTCAAACATTTGCTATAAGCTAAAAGCTTAGCTTAAAAGGTAATTAAATATTAACTTGTGAGCTGAGTTGGATTACGTCAAACTTATGGATAACTTAATCAACCTTTCTTCAGAGTCAAGTTTTACATTGAAACGCCAGACTAAAGGGATAAAAAATTGAAACTAAAACAGTTCAGTTTCAAAATCTGTACGTAGTAAGTAAAATCGTATTGCGAATAGATAAATAGTATCTCATAAACAGACATAATTAGGCTAATGTATTTTTTCTATCACCTACAGTAGGTAGGTATAACCTACATAGGTTTCATTTTGAGACACCAAGATTTTTAGAAATGTTTAAAAAAATGGAAAGAAAAATTTGACTAGTCCAGCCGCTTTAGGTACCACTAAGTGGGACATGTTTGGAATTAGTATTTTGAGACACCAAGATTTTTAGAAATTTAAAAATAAATGGAAAGAAATATTTGATCTGTCCAGCCGCTTTACCGCTTTTATAAATTGGCCACTTATTGGTAAAGCGGCTGGACTGGTCAAATATTTATTTCCATTTTTTTTTAATTTTTAAAAATCTTGGTGACTCAAAATAAAACCTATGTAGGTTAAATGTAGGTTATCATGAGGTCGCAGGTTCGATTCCTGCCCGAAGTCAAATTTTTCTTTGCGTTTTTTCTTTAATTTCTATAGTTCACTCGCATGTGTTCTTGCGAAAAATAAATAGTACAACCAAGATTTTTGCCAAAAATTTCACCAGTAAACTATGTATGTATTTATGTATTTATCTTCATGCCAGGTATAACGGGTTAGGCAGTGATTGTGGAGCGACAGATATTCCAGTCCTGACACACCTCCCGTGCCTCATCTACTTTCATCATTCTCGTCATACATGAACGCCGATTCCTAAGACTTTAAAGTAAACAACTGATTGGTGAAATAGTGAACATGTGCTCTAATTCAGAGGTCTCAGCGTAATTGATGGTGGAGGAGGAACTAGTGGCAGGGCTTTACAGCATAAGCGCAACCGCATTGCTTTTCTTATGTAATGGAAGTTGCACACAAGCATGCAGTTCACATTGATGTTAAGTGATGACTGCAGCCTATAGACACCCACACAAAGACCAAGGTCAAGATGCAGATGCGTTACCACCCCTGAGGCCTAAGATGTTATGCCTCTGTGCTGGGAATTACAGGGCCACACATTACCACCTGACTGGAACACGATAGTGCTGAACACTACCATTTAGCGGCAAGTATATTAGGTAATGCGGTGGTGGCTACGCCCGCGACCTCCGTCACTGGAGCTCTACCTCCAGTTACGTGTAGTAATCTACGTGTTACATGTCTCTGCAATCTTTTACATCTATCTACATGTGGATGGTTGTAGAGGCCCAGGAAGACCAAGACTGACCTACCGTGACCAAATAGCTCGAGTACTGTCTAAGGAAATCATCTTGGGAATCAGCGTGCATGTATGAAGAGAATGAAGAATGTAAAAGAAATAAAGGAGGTACGTGTCTTCCGGACCGGGATTCTAGCGCTTTACACTCTTAGCCTACCCCGTAAGGGACTTGGCGTGAAGATATATACATACATGTTAAACATGTTGACATAAGCAACAATAAGATACCTACATAAGATAAAATAACAGAAGATTTTTCTTACAATATATTAAACTAGCTATTGCTGCCCACAGCTGTTCTACTCTGGAGTTAAATCCTGAACTTATCACTTGCCGATTTATGGGTCAATTCTGTGGTACCCTTGGGACTTCTAGATCCGGGATAGTTATATCCTATCTATGCGACGTGGAGGTCACTTATCCTATACTAAATTTTATAAATTCCGGTCTAGTTATTTTAAAGTCAATAGATTTATGAAAATTGTTTATACCTAGCTTTATAAGGATTTTTTCTATGTTTATAGGTGTTTACTTTTTTACCTTCCGAGTACATACTGATTTTTGTCATTAGACAATTTCATTGTATGTATGTATGTATGTGTCTTCACACCAGGTCCCTAACGGGGTAGGCAGAGAGTGTAGAGCGCCAGACATCCCGGTTCTGACAAACCTCTCGTGCCTCGTCTACCTTCATCATTCTCTTCATACATGCACGTCGATTCCTAAGACTTTTGACACCACCATCAGACAGAACTCGACCTATTTGGTCATGGTAGGTCAGCCTTGGTCTTCCTGGGCCTCTGCAACCATCCACATTCGCATTGTATATCTGTTTAGTCATTCGCTCATTCGACATTCTTTCTATATGCCCGAACCATATAGAAAGAAGAATTTCATTGTCATCAATGAAAATCCACGCTCAACATAAGCATTTGAAGGAAATACGCTCAAAGCACGAGATACGAGACCCAATAATGCGTTCAACTTCTGTTCCTTTCCACTTTTAATTACTTTACTTGCACAACGTAAGAGCAGTTTTACAAAGTGCTGTAAGTAAGTACCTACCAACGTTGCACGGGAAAAAATAAAGCCTGGGGAGATAGCATGTCAATTCAAATTGAGCGATTGTCACATTTTAACTAGAAACGCGACAAAATTAATAAGGCCGTCGGGACGCGGGACGTTATCATCGAAATAGGGACTGTCAATGAAGAATCACACAAGCACGCTGTTGCGAGCAGCGAGCCATTTATCAAAATATGTCAAATATTGTCCTTACGAGGAATGCGTTTGTACAGAAATATTTCTCTGATCCGTCTCTTACTCTCAATTAGATACAAAAAAAAATAAAAAAACCTTAACCTTGTATGCTCAGGGTCCATACAAAACAAGACTACAAAAATTCTATAGTAAATTGTTGTCGATTCTCATTTCAGATACAGCGATTCCTTTGACAATATATTTGTACAATAAACCTTTAGTTTGATTTCCGTCGACAATTCCACGAGGCTTGTGTAGTTGGTCCATAAAACGTAACATTTGGTGATCAGCCAAGGTCATAGAAAACAATCAGTTAGTTTCACTCATTGAACTTACATACAACAACCTCTTGTTTTTGTAGCTGTGGTTCAGATAGCAGTGGGTACTAAGTAGATATGATTTTACTTTGATTTGGTGTCGAAATTTCAACGCTTATTTGGTTTCACAGACGTGTCAAAACAAACCTCTTGCCTTCCTTATGGAAGATTATATCTATAATATAAAAATAAGTCGGGTTTTCCTTCCTGACGCTATAACTCCAGAACGCACGAACCGATTTCCACGGTTTTACTTTCGTTGGAAAGGTCTCGGGCTCTGTGAGGTTTATAAGCAAAGCAAATTCAGAATAGTAATTCAGCTAGTCTTTAATAAGTAAATAAGTACCTAAAGTAAAGTAAAAAACGGTACAGGCGTTTTCAAATTATCGCTGAACATACAAAAAAACAAGATTTGGACGAATTGAGAACCTCCTCCTTTTTTTGAAGTCGGTTAAAATAAGAGTTCGGCTAGTCTATGTAACAAAATATTTGTGAGTTCTTAGAGCGTTACATGTTCTCTGGTTAGAGTTCGACTCGAAGTCCTTGGTATCAGTCACACACATCATTCGATTGCTAGTTTGTCGACTACAAAACGCTAAACAAGCCTAATTCATAGCAAAAATGACTAGAAATACCCATGGTTATGCCATGGATGATTACTCGCTACATTATATATTTTTTAATGCAAAGCGCTTTCTGTTGTAATAATATAATCGAAGTCCAGATTTTGCATAAAGAAAAAGGTTGTAAAGGGCAGACGGCTAGAATAGACACAAAGTTCAGGCAGACTGTAGTTCCGACGGGAAAGTAGATGCACTGCAGACCACAGACAATATCCCATTCTGCAGATAGGACAAATTACTTGTAGACACGGTTGAAAGTCTGCAGATATCGCCAAAACTTCGATAGAGTTGGTAACTTTCCATTGTCTTACCTAAAGTCTTCAAAGACTCGTTGGGTGTATTAGCAAGAAACAGCAAATTTGATGAGGAATATTAAAAAGGAATTATTGAACTATCAAACTTTTATCTTAGAATCTAGTACCTAAATAAAGAAATAGCTTGCTCCCTTTCTCAAGAGAAGAATTTTGAAAGAACATACAAAGTCCTAGTTTCAGAAAGCTATTTCTTAGTTTTTTCATTTTTAGATAAAAGCTGCCTACATTTGTACAATATTTGTTTGAATGTGCCTTTATCGCCACACTCGGTAGGTATATTGAACTATAATAAGTGGCATTAAGAGAGTAATACTTGCGGCCATATTTTGATAGGCAACCTAGTGGATGTAAATTATCTTGATTATAAAATGCGTATAAATGAGGTTTGCAGCATATTTGGATGAACGAAATGATTTTGCAGTGGGATCCTTCATCTATCATTTTCTATTGGAACTAAATGAGAGATTCACAGATGTCAATGAATTTTACATATCCGATAAAAATACTGTGAAAATAAAATATTATATTATCTAAAGAATTTCAACCGCTACGCGATCCTAAAATATGAATATACTTTCTAACTTTTCTGATATTTCAAATAAACTTGATATGTCAAATTTCCAAGAATTATTAGACGTACAATTAAATTTGTACGAACAATTTATGAATACCATTTTGTGGCGCAAAAATACTTCATTGTCAGTTTTAATTATTTAACGAAACCTTTGTCTAGCTTCTTGCTACTATCCTTAGAAACCAGAAAATTGACACTCCGCTTTAACTAATGCATTTTGTCTGCCAGACTTTCAGACACAGCAATTTATTTCGTAGAATTTTTCGTTGTCGGTTTAAGAAAAATACTTAAGACACTTTTAATGCCTCTTCAAATGTTTGGTACCCAAAGATAAGCGTTGATTTAATACGCTCAAGATGACAAGCAAATGTTAGCGTTCTAAATATTTGGGTAAAAAAAAATTGGAGCTTATTATTACGTATTGTGCTCTTGGTAATATTACCACAGATTTTTCAGTGCTCAACTTTATTATTTTACATATATTTTTTATTTTATTTATCTACTGTTAAGTTCTAAAATATCTTCGGAAAATATTTTTGTCTGACGTGCTCAAGTAACTAGAAAAATTGCATTGCATGAAAATATTTTAACTTAATGCATATTTAGAAGGCAAAAATAATATAACTATATTATTATGATATCTGAAGTGTGTGTTTTCAGCTGATCCTGCCGTGATCTTGGTGGACTATGGTTTTTCCTAAATGTTGACTGGTAGAAAATACCTAGTGGCGTTAAGTCCGCCTTATGTATAATGTTGTGCATAAAGATTAAATAAAAAAAAGTTAAGATATTCATTCGCTGAAAATTTTACACATAATCTTCAATCTTGACCAAAGAACCCAGTATTTATAAGCTAATTGAAAGAACCTCAAAATGTTTTTCTGTCATAAATATGTTTGAAAATGGGGCAAATCAAAAGTTATTACAACACCCACGCAAATGACCTTTAACTGTGAACGCTCCTTTTTCAACTTACTTCCACAGATGGTTTCACGGCCTAAATTAATAAGAGTAATTCATGCATCAAATATTTTATTTCATTATTATGAAAGGAGACTGGCAAATTAAGCTAGCGTATGAAAGCTGTTCTTAAAATAAATAATTTCATTAAACTCTTGCCTATATTAATAAACGTATTTTAGCTAAAGTGTCGCTAATATCTCCTTTGTCTTTTTTATCCTGCACATTTGATAATGCAACTGACAAAGACAAAGCATGCCATAGATAATGCACTTCCGAAAAATATAATCGTAAAATAACTTGTTCTAAAATTGAAATCATCGTTTGATTCGAAGGGTCGCGGGTTCGATCCCCGCCCTGGAACAAATATTTGTATGGCCTACAGATATTTGTTTCGGGTCTGGGTGTTTGTGTATGTGTTGTATGTGTACAACGGCACCCACGACACAGGTTTATACCTACTGTGGGGCTGTGAGTGTAAGCGTATTTTATTTTTTATTTATTATTAACTTAAAATGAAATGTAATGCCGGCAAGCAAATTAAATTATTTTATAACCACCTGTAAATGTCGTTAAAGTTTTCAGGCTTAATTGGACCGTTTAATTTTGTTTATTGTCGCTTATTTTGTTTATTGTCATAAGAGCATGGGATTATGAAAGCATTTCCGCGGTATACAAATTTAGATGTATGGGGAGGTACTATAATTTTACTGGTGGTAGAGCTCCAGTGACGGAGCTCGCGGGCGTAGGCACCACTGCATTACCTAATATACTTGCCGCTAAATGGTAGTGTTCAGAACTATCGTGTTCCGGTCAGGTGGTAGTGTACGGCCCTGTAATTTCCGGCACAGAGTAAAGAAAAATCGGTCCAGCCGTTACAGAGATTGGCCGGAACAAACAGACAGACAGTCAGACAGAAAGACAGACAGACAGACAAAAATTGTAAAAAATATTGTTTTGGTATATGTATCGCTTATACATATAAACGCATTTATTAAAAAGCGGTTATTTTTATATTACAAACATGCACTTAAATTTTATTTATTTTCACCCATGGTTTGAGTTTGAGGTACTTTGCCTCGATGCCTTGTTTACGAAGCATGACATGTTTAATGTTTACTGCTTGACCTTGACTATTTACTAGGGCTGTCAGTTGAAATTAAAATATTTTAGGTTTTATTTTCATTCAGTGGTTTTAAAATTGACTGCGAATTTACCCAATCAAATCCAAATAAAACAGAGTGAGATTTTCAGAGAGATTCAGATGCGTTGCCTCGCCTAAAGCTTAAGTTGTTTCACCTCTGTGATGGAAGAGGGTTTCCATACATTATTATCTGACCAAAACCATGGGGTCGGGTCGGCCAGATGACAATATCGAGTAATATAGTAAAGTAATATCGAGTACTAAACACTATAACAGTGATTGTTTTATATTATTTCGCATTAACACATGCTTGTGAAATATATTTTATTTTTAAAGAAAAATGGAAAGAAAAATTTGACTTCAGGCGAGACTCGAACTCGCGACCTACTGGGAATCTAGTCCAGCCGCTCTTCCAATTGAGCTACTGAAGCCCTGCCTGATTTGTCAAATCTTACCTTCACATCTAAAAGCAATGCAATAGATGTGAAGGAAAGATTTGACAAATCAGGCGCCTGAAGTCAAATTTTTCTTTCCATTTTTCTTTAAAAATAAAACTATAACAGTGGCCGACTAAGATCATCAGGGGCCCGGGGCATTTGGCATCTGGAGGCCCTTTAGCCTGATACACGAGCAAAAAAAAGATCATGAGGTAATAATAGGTCTCCCCGTATGATTGATACGTCAGATAGATTCTAAAATACACATCACAAAGAATGCGCGAGCAATAAAAACGACATTTCCCTCCAAATCTTTCTTTTTTTTTTGAAGTTCCCTAGTACCAGAGGCCTGTGGTGGACCGCCCCTGCCCCCTCCCATTAGTCCGCCATTCTAACACTACTATTGCGGACAGATAGATTAGGTCATGCATTAGCGCCTACGCCCACGAAATACGTACGCAAATAAATCCACCCATTCGATTGGTGAAATACAAGTACATGCGTCAATGAATGCGTTTAATTGAAGACAAAGCTAACAATCAACCCTATAGGATCGTTAAAACAGCTACGACTCTATCCAATTGTCCCTTAAATAAAGAGAAGGCTTGATTGGAAGCGTCCCTCAAGCTGTAAAATGAAACGCTAATTTACGACATCTCAATATAATGTTCTCAGATTATGTCGGATACAAATATTAACAAAAGATATTAGCAGCACTATCTCCGATTTCGTCTGTAGTTCGGATATCTACCAATAGACCTCTTTATTTTAATAAAGTATGTAACTTCACGCCTGTAATCCCCGAAGGGGTAGGCAGAGGTAAATGCATGTATTCAATCATACATGCAAACACCCACGATTCGCTGGTTACGTTTTGGCCCATGTAACAAGTGGCGAGCCTGTTGACATCTACGGGCACATTACCAAACTTCGGGGTACCGGGAAATTTCAAGAAAATGGAAAAATCCCAATTAAACCAGAAATAAAGGACTTTACACCATTATCTCTGATAACCCCCTCCCTACCCGGGCATCGAACCCAGGACCTCAGCGTAGTGGTAGTGGCCTGCTACCACTAGGCTACTATCTGCATTTTGACACTGGTCTATGTGTAAGTGTCTATAGACTGCAGTCATCACTTAACATCAATGTGCACTGCATGCTTGTTTGCCACTACCATTACATAAAAAAAAACTAAATTATATATTTCTATATTAGGTACATAAATAATAGCAGTACAACTAGTACAACAGGACAAATTAAAAAGGTAACATAACATTCGTTTGACCTTTGACAACCATTCGACGTAATAAAATTTAGCGATATTATGTGTTATTTATTAACTAACGAATGTAATGTTAAGCCTTATACTCAATAGTTACCTTTACAATATATTTAGACATGGAAACATTTGAGTAAATAGAAGGTAAATAAGTATTTTGTTAATATACGACCATAAGCCATGTGCTACGATCTAACGATAGTCACAGGTTAAATTTTTTTTCTTAATCTATATATATAAATATCATTTGCTGTTCGTTAGTCTCGCTAAAACTCGAGAACGGCTGGACCGATTTGGCAAATTTTGGTTTGTAATGATTCTTGGAAGTACAGGGAAGGTTCAAGAAAATATCAAGAAATTGAAGGGAAATATATTAGTAAAAACCACAGTCTCATTTTTCCATACAAATAGTCCGTATCTATCAAACCTTTGACACATTATTTCATTCTGAGGCAATACGAAGTTTGCCGGGTCAGCTAGTTATTATTAGATTTTAGTTATCACTATAATACCTATTTATAATTGTATAAACACACTCTGTAAGTAAGTAACTACTGAGATTTAAATATAATTATGACTATAACTACCTATATGCCATCCAAAATCGTCTTTCTACTGCTTCTATAGATATACTCGTATGCATTAAAACTTGACTTGCTTTAGTCACTCATTAGGTCTAAGATATTTTGTCATTGTGTCGGCAATCCATGAGCCAAACATTCATCAAACCTAAACCTAGGGCAAAATATTTTGAAGGCGTTATCATTATTTTAGTATGTTACCCCTTTGGCTTAATTTATTTATGTGAGCGGGGATAATGAGGATATGCATAATATGTATAAGTACACTGAACGCATAAAATTAGGCCTCAGGCACAGTAACGCATCTGCACTTCAAACTCTGGATTTTGTTCTGATGTCCACAGGCTGCAGTATTCATTTACTATTTATTTATTTATTTATTTATTTAACTTTATTGCAAACACAGAAATGTTGTACAAAAGGCGGACTTAATGCTACTAAAAGGCATTGTCTACCAGTCAACCTTTGGGTAAATAGAAAACAATGAAAGGCGCGTAAAACTTATAAATTAAATAGTTAATTATAAAATAAGGAAATAACCTACGAATAAATATTACACTATATAAAATATATATATCTATACATATAATACACATAAATAAATACATAATATACAAACATACATATTATAAATATATATCGATATGATTGAGAAGAAAACGGCAAATAATATAATGATAGCAAGAAGAGATATTATGATTGTCTATGATGATGTTTTTAAATAAAAGTTACGTAGATTACGCTTGAATGACAACTTGCTCGGAGCTTTTTTGATGGAGGCGGGAAGCGTGTTCCAGAGCTTGATAGCTGTGACGGCGAAAGAGTTGGATAAAAAGCCAGTACGGTGAGAAGGAATTTCTAAAATGAGATTATCCAAGGAACGGAGGTTGAGCTGATGAGAGACTCCAAGAAATTTAAATTTACGTTTGAGATAATGAGGAGAGAGTGGATCGTAAAGGATAGAGAACAGTTGACAAAGAATCCTAATGGATCTTCTTTGCCGGATGGGAAGCCAATTAAGTTTGGCACGGTATGAAGAAATGTGATCATATTTACGGAGACCATAAATAAAACGGATACAATTGTTAAGTATGCGATCCATTTTGTTCAGGAGTTCTTGAGATAAATCGGAGTAACAAACATCTGCATAATCAATGGCCGGAAGAATGAGCGATTGTACTAAGAGAAGTTTAGTTTTAGAGGGAAGAAAATTCTTGAATCTATATAGAGAACGCAGTGACGCAGTGGCGTTTTTACAGATATTACTAACTTGGTAATCCCAGTTAAGATTAACATCCAAATATATACCTAAGTCTTTTACATTATGGGAAATTACAATTGGAATGTTATCTAAGAGTAATGGCGCTAGGTTATTTAAATTAAGCTTGCTGGTGTGATAATTACTACCTAACACAATAGCTTGACATTTGCTGGTGTTCACCGATATACCAAACTTATCACACCAAGTAGATATTGCTAAAAGATCATCATTCAGTAAATCAATCGCAACGTTAATATTTTCATGATGTACTTGAGCATAAACCTGCAAATCGTCAGCATACAAATGGTAAGGGCATTTGAGATTATAAGTGATAGAATTTATAAACAGAGAAAACAGCAAAGGAGAAATGATACCGCCTTGAGGGACACCAGCAGATAGGGCACACCAATCAGACAAATCACGGTCGACACGGACTGCCTGCTGACGACCTCGAAGATATGAAGAAAACCATTCCTGGACCATTGACGAGGTTCCAATTTTCGAAAGAATGGCAATCAAAATGTCATAGTCAACGGCATTGAATGCATTTGAAAAGTCGATAAGAACAAGTATGGTTAGCTGGGAGTGCTCCATACCGGACCTGACATCTTCTATCACCTTGAGGAGAGCTGTTGACGTGCTGTGACCAGGTCTAAAACCCGACTGGAAAGGGGATATAAGATCATGTTTGAGGATATACTTACTTAATTGGGAGTGAACAACGACTTCCAGAATCTTGGACAAAAATGGTAAAATCGAAATAGGCCGGAAATGGCTGACTAAGCTGGGGTTTGAAATTTTAGGAACGGGAGTAATAAAAGCCTTACGCCAGATTAAAGGGAATGTTCCAGACTGCAAAGAAAAATTTATGATGTGAGTAAGCGACGGTAATATATAATTTAACAAGGGGAGTAACATCACACGACCAACTTCATCGTGGCCAACAGCTTTCGATTTAAGTGTGTTAAAAATTTTTGAAACCTCGTCAATAGTTACCGGGGAGAAGGAGAAAAAGTGATTAGTGAAATTTGGTATGGAAGAAAGATAGAGAAGGGTGTGAGATTTAATGTTTTGATCTATGGATGACGCTTTAACAAAGTGTTGGTTAAGTTCATTCAAGGATAAATTTAAAGAGGCAAAATTTAAAGATGTTTTAGTGCATCCGACAGATTTGAGAAATTTCCATACGTCAGCTGGTGAAGAATGCAATATGTTATCATGAATAAAACGGCGTTTGGCTACCCTTACCATTTGGTTACAAAAATTTCTTGCCCGCTTATATGAACCCCAATTTTCGTCACTACGTTCCCTTCTATAGGCTCGAAAGGCTTTATCGCGACGAGACATCGCTATCCGTACTCCTCTGGTAATCCAGGGAGCCGGAGGGCGTTTGATACGAACAGCACGAAGTGGGGCATGAGTATCATACAAACTTAACACAGATTTATTGACAAACAAAACTTTTTCATCAACAGTAGTCTCCAGTTCGACTTGATCCCAATCTACAGACGACGCATCAAACTTTAACTTTTCTACGTCCATTTTTGAAAAATTTCGAAGGTAAATAGTTTGTGGCCGTACCTTGGGAGCCTTAATATTGTAACTTAAGTACAAGAGATCATGTCTTGATAATCCTGGTGCATCAAACTGGCCAAAGTTGGCAACTTTATCTACAGTAGCAGTTACGATGAGGTCAAGCCATGAGTCATCAGATTCAATATTGTGATGCGTGGGACAGAGGTTGAGCAAGGTTAAATTTGACGACTCAAGGATTGACAACAGCCTACGGGAACGAGTATTAGACTTCATCAAATCAGTGTTAAAATCGCCCATGATAATGAGATGTTTGTACTCCGGAGAGAGTGAAATAAGAAGATTGTCTAAAGAAGAGAAGTAATCGATATAGGGCAATAGATAACTCCGAGAACAACTTTAACGCCTTTTACGGATATTTCAATGAAGATATATTCAGGATTTTCTGCATATAGAGGAGGGGAAGATATGAGGATTTTAAAAGGTATGTTGCTACGCAAATACATAGCAACACCCCCGGCTCGTTTACCAATGCGATCATTGCGAATTAGGATAAAGTCTGGTATACTGAAGTAAGAAGAGTGAAGATCAGGTTTGAGCCAACTTTCAGAAACGAGAATAGCATGGACATTAACGTCAGAAAAGATATTTAAAAGCTCCGAGTGGTGTTGCGCAATGCTTTGTGCATTAATGTGGCAGACATTCAAACAATTTGGGTAGCGCATTAATTCTTCATTCAGTTGAAAGCTAAATGGGGAAGTATCATCAAAAGACGAACAAGAAATAGACGAACTATCGTGTGCAGAATAAAAACTATCATCATCGGACATCATATGTTTCCTTCAATGTGTATGTAATAAATAATATATATATTTAAATGAGATATACAATACCTAAAAATGATATAAATATCAATAATTAATAATTAAATATTTATAAATATGACTACGAAAATAACAAAAAAATATATATCAACCTATAGTTACACAACCTGCCGGTCGACTGATAACTTAAAAAAAAAAAACAAACAAAAAAAATATTAAAGTACACATCCACTTACAAAGGAAATTACGGAACACACCCTTTTTACTATTTGCAACCTGATTGACATTTGACATTGACAAATTGAAAAAAAATGACATTTTATTTCTGTTAATTTGATAACAATTGTTAGGTAGGTAGATGAAGCAAAAAAGAAATACAATATTTATAAAAATGAGCGTCGGTAGATATAAAGTTGGAAAAAGAAGAAATTACCTCATAATAGAGCGTCAATGTGATATACCTACGGCATTGTAGTGGATAAGGCGAACAATGAGATTGAAACAATCCAACAGTGAAACAAACAGCTTATTTCTTCACTTTTTCTCTTTTCGACCTGGAGTACAACTGTACCTGCGCCTGCGCCGCTGCCACCTTGCTCTGCGCGCTGACAGCTTTAGCTGTGGACTCCACAAGATCAGTCGTAGACTTGCCATACTCCGCAGCCAATGCAATAAGGTCATCGTAGTCTATAATGCGACGTCGCTTGCCATCGGGGAGCTTTATCGTGACTGTACCATCAAGCGTCCACACATTATTCAACCCGAAGAGTTTTCGTGCCGTGGAAAAGGTGGTCTGGCGCTGCTTAGTCAGAAATTCGGACAATACAAACTTAGTGCCTTTCAATTTTGTTTTTTTGCCCCACACAGACCCTTTGAGTGTACTATCAACAAACCGCAGTAAAATCGGTCTCGTTCGACCTTCACTAGTGACACCTAGACGATGGCAAACTGCTAGTGATGATGTGCTTAGGTTTGCGAGACCAAGATGCTCATGAAATATGGATGTAACAGCCAATGCGGGATTCTCACCAGGGCTCTCAGGGACTCCACCAAGCAGCAGGAACTTTCTGCGGTGCCGCATTTCAATGATGTCAATGTTTCTACTGAGGTCTGCGATTTGTTGTGACAGGATATTGAGAACAGACCAGACATGCTCCTTAAACATACTATAATCTTTGCTGAGAGAACTGAGATCTGGGCAGCTTGGAGATGTCTTCAGGTGCGCCTCAAATTCAGCCATCCTGTGGTTAAGGGCAGCCATTGTAGTCCTCTGAATCTCTGCAATATTTTCAATAGTGGCCATCGTCCTGGATTACAGTGATCTTGTGTTTGTGTACAAAAAGTGACAGTTGAGGTATTGATAGGTCGCCGGCAGGTAAGAATAAACTAATACTCTAAGACATAAAGTACTGAGTTTTCTTCACACTATGTGGTAATATAAGAAATGATTAATAATTACAATTATATTTGTAGCACTTAAACTCTTGGAAATTAAATAAAATAAAATATTATATAGAAGCACATGTGTGTTAACTTTTTGCGCCTACCCGAAAAAAAGTGAACTAGGCACATTTTTATTTATACTTTATTATTATACTGGTGGTAGAGCTCCAGTGACAGACCTCGCGGGCGTAGGCACCACAGCATTACCTAATACCTATACTTGCCGCTAAATGGTAGTGTTCAGCACTATCGTGTTCCGGTCAGGTGGTAATGTATGGCCCTGTAATTTCCGGCACAGAGCCATAACATCTTAGGCAGTGGTAACGCATCTTTTAACCTTGGTCTTTGTGTGGGTGTCTATAGGCTGCAGTCATCACTTAACATCAATGTGAACTGCATGCTTGTTTATCACTTCCAATACATAAAAAATTTATATACATTTCAACCAATAAAATACGTATGTGTAAATTCTGCCTTATGTTAGAACTTTTTGATATTTCACTTAATATGAGTACCTAGTCAATAAGTAAGCCTATTCTAGAACAAAAGAAAGTAATTTCATGAAATAGGTAGGTACTTATTCACTAGTCACGCGTAGTAGTTTATTTGTTGGTCTGCTATTCTCGCCTAATTACTAGAAAAATATTAAAACCTTGATGTAATACCTAGAAGTAACAAGAACATGAAATATCAAGTGATTTGACCCAGTTTGTACCAGCTTTCAATCGCCGCACGGGGACAAAATTTTATTTACAGTGCTCAATAATAATTAATATTGCACATCGAGCATGCGAAAGAGACGATTGCGTAAGCACTGACAGACCGGTATTGGTCAAAACTTGATCGAAATGGTCAACAAACGTCAAATAGGTACGGTGCGAAAGAGATAACGCTCTACAGACCCGAAATAAGCCGAAGTCTCCTTCCTAGGCTCGATGTGCAATATTAATTGTTGAGCACTGTAATTAATTTCACTAATTTTATTTTAAAACACGTTCAAACTCAGTTTGAACGTGTTTTATAAAGACAGAAGACTTTTAAGTCCCATTTAGATTTAAGTGACGTTTGAGTACTAGGCCGTTAGGCCCATAGCACACGGGTTATTAAATACGAGCAGGCGACGCCCGTACTAGGAACGCGCGTCTTCGGCGCCGTAGACGCTGATTGTTTCATTTGTATTGATAATACAAGCACGCGCATGAAGCGTTTATACGCGCATTTGAAGCGATACAAACGCGCGTACAAAGGAGCGGAGTAGGGGCAGAGAAGGGAGGCGAGAGGCTCGAAGCCATGGCAAAACGCAAAGGCTACGAGCGCGTATACGCGCAGTCGACGCAGTAGAAGCCCGTTTCACTAGTGTGCTTAGGTTACAAGGTTGCGTTCAAATCTCGTATGACGTGCGTATACGCGCGTCATCTGCGCGTCTCCTGCGCGTCGCGTATAAAATACGCCGTGTGCTATGGGTCTTAATAAAGACTCGAGCAATGAAGGAATTACACAATTATAACCACACTGAAACTAAACTGCCTCGGTAGCCTAGTGGTAGCAGGCCACTACTACTACGCTGAGGTCCTGGGTTCGATTCCCGGGTAGGGGGTTATCAGAGATGATGGTGTACAGTCCATTATCTCTGGTTCTATTGGAATTTTTCCATTTTCTGGAAATTTCCCAGTACCTTGAAGTTTGGTAATGTGCCCGGAGATGTCAACAGGCTCGCCACCTGTTACATGGGCCAAACGTAATCGGCGAATCGTGGGTGTTTGCATGTATGCTTGAATGCATGCATTTACCTCTGCCTACCCCTTAGGGGATTACAGGCGTGAAGTTACGTTTTATAACCACACTGACATGACAGGTGTGTTAGTGTGGTTATCATTATATCATTATAACATTAATATTATATTTACTTCGGCACCGTACATCTTTTCTCTTTTCAAAACATTTATGTCCATTGAACGACACCTACAGAGGCAAAATAAGTATACCTCAGACTTTTGAACTTTGGTTTTCCGAGTTTTCGTGTAGATGTCTATAGCCCTTTTCCACCATCATAACATAAAAATGCAAAATATTTAAATCAAGGTAGGTACATGGTTTTACTGATGGCAATGAATAAAAATTACAAAATCGATTTTTCATTACCCGCCCGTTAGCCTTAAGCAGATATGATGGCAATGTGTTTATTATGGCTCGCTCATGTGGATGTAAGCCGCGAGATTACTCGGGTTTCGGGGTGCATCAAAATGGAAGGGACTGTCTGAAATTCCATTACAAAGGTTTTAGAGCAGTAAGTACCTAATAAAAATGGCAACCCATTATATGTCTCACTGCTGGACACGAGTCCCTCCCCTTTTTGGGGGGAGGCCTAGAGCTTACTCCACCACGCTGCTCCAATGCGGGTTGGTGGAGATAAGGATTAGTGGCCAACCCGTGATCAGATGTTTTCAAACCGCCTATAAGGCCTCCGACAAGTTTTAACAACTGCTATCTATCGATAGCTACGGAGACCAACGGCTTGACGTGTTCTCCGAAGCACGGAAACGCGCATTTTAATTTGCCATTAGCGGTAACCTACCCGACACACCCGACTGCGCCCGTATCGCTTAACAAAGTAGATCGCTTCCGATCTACACCAGCCGTTAGGCCATGCGCGCTTCAAGTACCTAAATTACATGCTATTTATAAAATATTCTAATGGGATAGTTATATATAGACGTGGTGGGACCCGACGAGCATTTGTCGTGGAGGCGTATTCATCCGCTAGTTTAATCACTTTCAAATTTCAATCATCCCATTTTAAATGCAACGGGAGCACAATTTTCAGTGAAAGCGCCTCAGCTACTCAGTTCGCAATTACGCATTTAAACACAATCACCACGTGCTAATCGAATTTTGCAGATCAGAAACAATTGAAAGGAGTAGAGCTATGAGCTATTTATAGGTGTATTTGGGATCATTTTTTTTGTACCACTACTACTACGCTGAGGTCCTGGGTTCGATCCCCGGGTAGGGGTACAAAGATATTATAATATCTTTGGGTGTAGTCCTTTAGCTTTGGTTCTATTGGGATTTTTCCATTTTCTGGAAGTATCCCAGTACCTCGAAGTTTGGTAATGTGCCCGGAGATGTCAACAGGCTCGCCACCGCCACGGTGTTTGCATGTATGCTTGAATGCATGCATTTACCTGTGCCTACTCCTTCGGGGATTACAGGCGTGAAGTTACGTTTTGTGCTGGTCGCATTTTTTTCTGATACTTTCGTATTCTCATATATAACATCGTTTGCGATAATTTCAAACATAAACTTCAAATTTCATACATTCATTTATTTCATCCTAGCGGCCCGCCCCGGCTTCACACGGGCGCAATGCGCACATTACTACTATCATAATAAAATATAGCCTATAGCACTCATGAATAGTTTAGCTATCTGATTGTGAAAGAATTTTCATGATCGGTTCAGTATTTCCGAAGCCCCTGCAAACGAACAAACAATTTCAAATACAAACTTTATCTCTTCATGATATTAAAGTAAATTTTAGCAATAGACAGAAGGAAACCCAGAAGCAGGTATCACAAAACTTTTTGTCTATGACAGCAAAATTGTCATTGTGTATAATCCGACTTTATTGGAAATACCATTTTGTGCGTCGTGCGTGCGTGATAAACGTATTTTTTTTAATTTGTTGTTATTATCAATATCGTATTCCGTTCGGTTTGTGTTCTTGACCACTACTTCTTTAGACTTCTTAGAGACGTTTTAGAAAACGCAAAAGTTTAATTAAATATAAAGTAAATATGTTGCCAGTTACTGTTAATTATATTAAAATTAAATTAAATTGAATTAAACCCGGTTAGTCCAGCGGTGCGAAACCACCGTTTGATTCGAAGGGTCGCGGGTTCGATCCCCGCACCGGAACAAATATTTGTATGGCCTACGGAAATTTGTTTCGGGTCTGGGTGTTTGTGTATGTGTTGTATGTGTACAACGGCACCCACGACACAGGTTTATACCTACTGTGAAAAAAATGTATAAATGTTCATACAACGCTTTGAGTGTTTCTATCTACTAAACTTACCTATTATCTGTGCTCAGATTTAATGATGTCTACGCGGATTTAATTAATTGATTTATGTACCACCTATTTTCAATGATTCAAACGTGATGCTGGCAGTTATGCCTACTGGCGGCTGCCAATCAAAAAAAAATTGATGGCAAGTCTCCTTAGACTAAGTAGGCAAGTTTCCTAAACGACATATCAAAAAAGAATAATGTAAGTCGGTTCAGAAACCTCGGCGAAATCGGCGTACATACATAAAAAAAAATGTTCCGATCGAATTGAAAACCTCCTCGTTTTTGAACTCATACATAATCGTGCCTTTTTTTAATTAGAACTAAAGTGAAAAAATGCTTAAGATACAGGTGACTTTTATGTGAAATTTAGAGATGAGCAAAATTTTCTGCCGTAAAATATCTCATTCCTTAGGGAAATCATTTACAAACCTGTCAAAATTTAGGGACTAAATTTTTAAGCTTAATATTTGAATTTGTTAAAAACAATTTGACTGTTATTCACTGACTGTCGTCAGCAGAAATATCAATGGACGTGAAGTTTTCCGAACTGGTCAAATAAATCCTTTCTTAAAATTCGAAGAGTTCACTCGGGGAAAATCTCAGATTTTGCTAGGAAACTGTTCTGAAACCCATCGCTTCTGGTAAACATATGCATTGTTGATACCAAATCGCATGTACAGACATGAGATATTGTTTTTAAAATCGTACGTTTGAATTGCCTAGTATTATATCTGCCGCCAAATGGTAGTGTTCAGCACTATCGTGTTCCGGTCAGATGTCAATGAGAGGCCACGTAATAAACCATCACAGAGACATTACAACTTTGGTCTCAGGGATGGCAACGCATATGCATTTTGACCTCTATTTTTTTAGATATCTATAGGCTGCATTCATCACTTAACATCAATATCATCTGCTCGTTTGTTTGCCACCATCCTTACATACATGACATATCTTACTGCTGTTGACTGGCCTGTGACAAGCAGATGAAGAGGGAAATAACTACTTAGGCTCACTCAACTTACTTAGATCCACTTGTGTCTAGTGGTTCATGTGAGTAAGATCAATTGACATCCGATTCCAAGATTAACTATCATAGGTCTAGACACAGGTAACTCACACATACACACACACGCATACACACACACGCATACACACACACGCATACACACACACACACATTAATACTTAAAAACAAATTACATTCTCTCATTTTTATACATATTTACTTGCATGCTACCTATAACAAACTCTGTTTAACATTGTATGTAACGTCTTTAATAACAGGTTATTATAATAGCTATGAGGCACCACCATAATTCTTGCTTCATGTTGACATTTAAATATGGGGAGATTTCAGGTTCTTTTGACACCTAGTACGGGCGCCAGTTCTTCACAAACTATTATTGTACCTCATTAATATTATAATTAACTCCTTATGTAAGCCTTATGTTAGTAGAGAAAAAAAAAGTTCGTTTTGATTTATTATTATTATAATCTCTTCTCCTGTACGGCCCTGTAATTTCCGGCACAGAGGCATAACACCTTAGGAGTCAGGAGTGGTAACGCGTCTGAATTTTGACCTTGGTCGTCGTGTGAGTGTCTATAGGCTGCAGTCATCACTAAACATCAATGTTACTGCATGATTGTTTTCCACTTCCATTACATAAAATAAAATCTCCAGTTTTTTTTTTGTCAAAAGATGTCTCGAGAAATGTTCGTGTCTTCAACTCATCGAGCTAAACTTTAAAATCAACCAGGCGTCTTCGCAAAGTAAATCTGAAGGCTGATAGTTAATTTTAACTACGTAAACAGCAATATTGTTGACTTAGGGCTAGTTAAACTCATTTCGCATGTAAACGCCAAGTTTTCGAGGAAGTGTAAGTTTTATTAGATTACGAGATTAACGTACAAATTGTACCTGCTTTGAATTCGGTCAAGTTCAATTTAGAGAAATTTATCTGTTAACAATCTCGGTTTAAGGACTTTGGGGTGATGAACGATGTGAAACACTACTTGATTATGATCCACGGCCATCAAAAAAGATCGCATCGGTCTGCCTTATCCGCAGTGTGTTTTTTTTATATAATAAAAGTGGCAAACAAGCATGCAGTTCACGTTGATGTTAAGTGATGACTGCGGCCTATAGACATCCACACAAAGACCAAGGTCAAAATGCAGATGCGTTACCACTCCTGAGGCCTAAGGTGTTATGCCTCTGTGCCGGAAATCCTTATCCGCATAGATTTTGTTTCAAGGTTCTGAACTAATTACTACGTAAATTGGTGTCGTATTCGAACTTAGTTCAAGGTTTCTAAAAAGAAGTGGCGTTAAGTATGAAGTTCTAAGATTTTGTGAAATGTGCACAAAAAAATATTTTTATATTTTTACTGGTGGTATTCAGTGACGGAGCTCGCGGGCGTAGGCACCACCGCATTACCTAATATACTTCCCGCTAAATGGTAGTGTTCAGCACTAACGTGTTCCGTTCAGGTGGTAGTGTACGGCCCTGTAAATGCTTGTTTGCCACTTCCGTTACATAACGGTGAATGACAAAGAATGACTTTTTTTCTTTTCTTTTTACTCTTTTTTTCTCTCTTTTTTTCTTTTTACGTTCCGCTACATGCCGGTGAATGACAAAGAATGACTCTTTTTCTTTTCTTTTTACTCTTTGTTATAAGTTTGTAAAGGGGAAAAGAGACATTCTACTGATATACTTTTTACATTAGTTTATGACATTTAGTTTTATCTTAGTGATATTCTTGACTTTACATATATTTTTTATCTTGTTTGACATGTATATCAATTGTTATTCGCTTTAATTTATTTTGTTTGTTTTTGACGTGTCATAAGAGGTGCCTGTCACCCTAAATGAATAAATGAGTTTCTGATTCTGATTCTGATAAAAAAAAATTGCACAAAATGTAACCGCCAGCCACCGACCAAACATAACTATCGTATGATTTGTATTTGCACGTATGCTTGAATTTAAGCCTGCCTACGCCCTATACGATAAAAATCTATTGGTGTTAAATATTATTATTGGGTCGTTAAGGCAATATTTCTGATAGCCATAATAAAAATATCTCTGCATAGCCTCTGTTATAAATAACCAGCTCTTTTGCTCATTTTCGTACATTAAAATCCCATATTTTTAGCCCCCGACCCTAGATTACTATCAGCGACATTTTTTCTCGTTTTGCCTGCATAAACAGAAACGACGAAAATCTTCCACTGCAGAATTAATTTGTCGCAGTAGAGACATTTACCGTGTTTCAATTAGAACTTACACCAACTTTTATGTAAAACTTTTTTCACAAAGTTTTCTCCTAGAATCCGAATTGCGAGGATTGCGAAGTCTGGCCTTTGTATTTTTTAACCTTTGAGGTCGGTCTCTATTTAGGTATTATTGTGGTTAAGTCTAGAGTCTAAGGAATTGGCGTGCATGTACTCGTATGAAGAGAATGACGAATGTAAAAGAAGCAAGGAAGGTGTGTCGGGATCGGGATATCTGGCGCTCTACACTCTCTGCCTACTTCGTAAGGGACTAACCGTGAAGATACATGTATATATACATACAAAATTTAGACTCCTGGGATTAAAGTACCGTTGTCCCCGTGCGCTGTATCCCCGTCACGGGGACAACGGGAAAGGAATTTTTAGATGTCCCGCTGCCCCCGTAACGGGGACACGGCGCACGGGGACAACGGGAATAAACCCTGGGTGGTATCTATCCAACGCGTGTCTCACGACCGTGTAGAGTTTTGAGGACTATTAATCTTTTATTGATCGGTCTATATTCTAAATATAAAGAAACTTACATTTCAGACTATAACTACAAATATCTTAAGTATATTAGTATATAATCAGAAAATTTAAAAATCTATTGGTGTTCAAAAATATATTGATGCATAACTAGGGGCTCGCCGGCAATGTTTCTGATAGCCTCTGATAGAAAAAAATCAGTTTATTTTCTCGTTTTCGTTAATAACAACCCTATATATTTAGCCCCCGTCCCTAGATAATACTCAGCGACATTTTCTTGCCTGCATGAACTGTTGCAATGGAAAACTTTTTAAGACGTTTGTTTGCCGCAGCCAAGAGTGAACTTTGCGAGTTTCAATTGGAACTTGCACCTGACTGTGAGGTGAAACTCTTCTCGGAACTACTCTGCTTGAATCCTATTAGCCAGGATCAGATGACGACGCTTTTGTTTAAATATTGTTTTGATTGGAACAAAAATTTAACTCAAAGTGATTGAATGAACCCTTGTTCAAATAAATTGCCGCACTTTCTTTTGCACCATAGAGCAACTTCGCCCGCCGGTCGCGTCGCGGCGGACCAGAGGGGAGTAGCCATAGGGTTCATTACCGATGTAAACAGTCTGTCATTTTTTGCGGAGGGAAATATGTGTGACACACACACTACAAAAATCGTCTATAACTACGAAACTCTCACCTTAATTTTAAAAAAATACGTAAACAATTTCACGCACACATTTAAATCATAAATATCTGGGCGACAGACATTTGGTCTTGTACTTTGACAGAGGAGAAAGCCTGCAAATGGCTACTCCCCTCCGGTCCGCCGCGGCCGGTGGCCTTTGTCGCTCTATGTTTTGCACTGTTTCTTTTCTTATGCACATTAGTGCATATTATAGTGGATAAAGCGCGCATGGCCCAGCGGCTGGTGTAGATCGTAAGCGATCTGCTCGGTTAAGCACTACGGGCGCGGTCGGGCAGTGTGATGGGTGACCGCTAGTGGCAAATTAAATGCGCGTTTCCGTGCTTCGGAGGGCACGTTAAGCCGTCGGTCCCGGTTGCTATCGATGGATAGCAGTCGTTAAACCTTGTCGGAGGCCTTATGGGCGGTTTGAAAACATCCGACAGTGGGTTGACCACTAACCCACCCACCTCCACCAATCCGCATTGGAGCAGCGTGGTGGAGTAAGCTCCAGGCCTCCTGGGTTGCCATTATTATTATTAGTGGATATTAATCCAAATTACTTACTATCTTACCTGCTAGATCTCTGAAGGAAAAAAGAGGGAGTCAATACTGTATTCAGAATTTTTAGTGGTGGTAGAGTTCCAGTGTAGGAGCTCGAGGGCCTAACCACCTTATTACCTAATCCATTTGCCGCCCAATGGTAGTGTTCTGCACTATCGTGTTCCGGTTAGATGGTAATGTATGGCCCCATAATAACTATCACAGAGACAAAACAACTAAGATCTCAGGGATGGCAACGCATCTGCATTTTGACCTTTGGTCTTTGTGTAGGTAACATCAATGTAAATTGCATGATTGTTTGTCACCTTCATTTCATATAAAAAACCGGTCAAGTGCGTGTCGGGCCACGCGCAGTGTGGGGTTCCGTTCCGCTTTTAGGTTGGAATAATGTAATGAAAAGGAAAATAAATATTTTCTAAGGAGTTGTTCAAAATTTTCGAGTAAATTACATTTGGTCGACTTTTACTCGCAAACTTGTAAAGCCAACTTAATTGTGATAGTTTTCTTCTAATTTCGTTATATGTAGCTACTACTGCTGTAACTTTTGAATTTCTAACAACAACCGTTTAGTTGGTAGTGGTGGGAGGGACACTCAACCCTAACGAAAATTGGCAATTTAAAGCTTAATTAGTCACGAACAGTCAACTAAATCGAAAAATGATATCCAACGACATCACACACTATATAGAAAACTAAAAATAAAGAATTTATATGTAGGGAAGGTACCCTAATTAAAAAAAAAAGTTTTTATTCTACTACTGTATCGGCGTGATTAAGGTTTTGGTTTGGTTTTTTTGTGCCAAATTTCAAGTCTCTAGTACCAATAGTTTTTGCGCTAAACCGCGGACGGACAGACAGATAGAGAAAATGAGAAAATGTTAAAAATGACTTCGGATTCGAAACTGTGACCATTGGATAACAAGCCCAGCAGCTTTACCACTGATTTGCTTCCAGAAATCAGCCCCTTAATTATCAAGTAGGACCTCAAGAGTTGCAACGCGTCTGTCTAGTTTGAAACTTCTGGTTTGATTTTGATATTTATAGACTACAGTGTTGACTAACGATCAATGTATGCTTGTTTGCCATGATACTTAGTTCGAACGGCCCAAATCGAATGGCCCGTGGGCCATTCCAAAGTAAACAAAAATTGTACGCGTTCCAAAGGACCAGTGAAAAAATGATAATTAAATCAGTGTCATAAAATATCTAGTACCTATGTACATTCGGGTTCAAAACTTAAGAAGTTGAAAGGTCTTGATTATTTTCTTCAATTCAAAAATAACCCACAACATTAAAACATGATTAGTGATTGAATGACTCTTTTATTAAGGTATGAATGAAAAAAAAATTCTGTAAGCTGCCATGGGATGAATTGATGAGTTTTTATGTCACAGATTACGTGAAAAGCGGCTTAAACGCGGGCGAAGCCGCGGGCAACAGCTAGTTAACGTATAAAGTAAAGAAACAAATCAGTAAAAACCAACCAATTGCGAGTCGGACTCGCGTTCGCAGGGTTTCTTTAAGTTTGGTCGCTTGTGTAAAAATAAGTTAGAATAATTCAAATGAATTTTAATTTAAGAATCTCAAACTGCTGTATGTACCTACATTTATTTTTCTTTATTATCTCTGCAATACCGTTATCAGTTTTCAATTTACTTCATACAAAGAGTCTGAACATGAATTCTTATTACTGATAGACTATACCTAATTTAAATGTCGAAGACATGAAATTGTTCATAAAAGTCTGTACCTACCAATTTCCTAACGGATAACATCAGATAGTCTTTAATATACATTTTCAAAGATTGGCCAACTCGCTACAGTATTGAAAGAATTGGTAGATTTTATACTCTGGATCAGAGGTTCCCAAACTATTTTTCTTGTAGACCCCTTTCAATATTTTTCTGGTTTCGGTGGACCCCATTGCTAGCATTTATATCACTTTCCCATATATTCCATTTTTATTTACGTATATTCGTAGACCCCATGGAGTCCCCCATGGACCTCAGGGGGTCTATATGGACCACTTTGGGAATCACTGCTCTGGATCTTTTCGGATATTGATTCTTTTGAGTAGCTTAAATGTAAATTTTTTTTTGAAGAATTATAATAATGTAAACGCGTTTGTTTGTGATTGTACATGTTTTGCAATTTAGCAATATTTATAACTTTTTATAAATTTAGTTCTTTTAGTTTTTGCAAAAATGTTATCATTTTTAGGTACTTATCATTTAAATTGAATGGTTGTACTTTACTGTACCAACAAATGTAATCAACATTTTCGTCAGCATTTTTTGTGTTATTTTGTATAGTTAATTACAGGATCCCCTTATTTGTCGCACACAGGCAATTCATTATTAATCCTAAGGAGTGGCCGTCGCATTCATCTGATATAAAAAAACTTAACTACACGCCTGTAATCCCCGAAAGAGTAGGCAGAGGTAAATGCATAGGTACATACAAACACCCACTATTCGCCGGTTACGTTTTTTGGCCCGTGTAACAGATGACGAGCTTGTTGACATCTCCGGGCACTTTACCAAAGTCTGGAAACCTTCAGAAAATGGGAAATTCCAGACAGTACCAGAAATAAAGGATTTTACGTTATCTTCGCAAGCCCCCGGCAATCAAACCAATGACCTCAGCGTAGTAGTAATGGTCTACTACCACTAGACTACTGAGGCAAGGTTTTATTTCAGGTTTAACCTACATTTTAAGAAAATATCTAACGAGTGCGGTGTTCACTTATCATCAGTGTGAAGTTTGAACACATTATCCAATTTCATAAAACAAATAGTTAACATTTTGTGCTTAACTAAGAATGCTTCAAAAAACATTGACACCTACATAAGATTAAAGTACATTCTATCGTACTACATATGCAGTAGTAATTTAATAATACTAAATGACACAAACCGGAAGGGGTGTAACTGGTGTGCTGTGTTTGAATACGCATGTCAGTTCTCTTTACCTCCTACCTACCTCTGCATACCCTTTTGAGAAATATAGGCGTAAAGTTATATTAGCTTTGAAGATCTAGATTCAGTAAATATTCCTACTTTGAAATGGAAGTTGTTGATATAAAATAACATTATTACCACAAGTTTATATAATTCCTAGCACAACGTATTTCGTATTTTTCACTGGTGGTAGAGCTCCAGTGACGGAGCTCGCGGGCGTAGGCACCACCGCATTACCTGATATACTTGCCGCTAAATGGTAGTGTTCAGCACTATCGTGTTCCGGTCAGGTGGTAATGGACGGCCCTGTAATTTCCGGCACAGAGGCATAACACCTTAGGCCTCAGGAGTGGTAACGCATTTGCATTTTGACCTTGGTCTTTGTGTGGGTGTCCATAGGCTGCAGTCATCACTTTACATCAATGTGAACTGCATGCTTGTTTGCCACTTCAATTACATAAAAAAAAAAAAAAAAAAATTTAACCTCAATGGTACCTAGCCGCAACAAGTAATTTAGCTTCGAGTTTCAATAGTAATAAAATAATGTTCATTGTTTTCCGTTTGCCCTTTGTATTCACTTGCAGAGTAGAATTTTATGAAGAGTTATTTCAAATCCCAGTTGGAAAAAGAATAAAAACTTCTTACTGGTGGTAGAGCTCCAGCGATGCAGCTCGCGGGCGTAGGCACCACCGCATTACCTAATATACTTGCCGCTAAATGGTAGTGTTCAGCACTATCGTGTTCCGGTCAGGTGGTAATGTACGGCCCTGTAATTTCCGGTACAGAGGGATAACACCTTAGGCCTCAAGAGTGGTAACGCATCTGCATTTTGACCTTGGTCTTTGTGTGGGTGTCTATAGGCTGCAGTCATCACTTAACATCAATGTGAACTGCATGCTTGTTTGCCACTTCGATTACATAAAAAAAAAAAAACTAGTTTTAATACTGGATTTAAGATTAATATTGGGATGTTTAAATGAAAACTTTAATGGACTATGCGTTATTGTATGTCTTTGTACTATTTATTTTTCGAAATAACACATGCGAGGACTTTAGAAATTAAAGAAAAAACGGAAAGAAAAAATTGACTTCGGGCAGGAATCGAACCTGCGACCTCAGGATAACCAGTCCAGTCGCTTTACCACTAAGCTACCGAAGTCCCACACCGAAGCGTCAAATTTTGCTTTCTTTTTCCTTCCTTTTTTTTCTTTAATTGTATGTGTTATTTTGGATTTGGATGATGTGTGTATGTAGTAAAAATAACAACGTGGGATGGTCAGCAGCGTTCCACGACAAAACTACCGCCACTGCGATTGCCAATCCGCCTTTTTTTTTGTTTTTTTTTTTTTTTTTAGGTTAGGCTTTATTTAGGCGGCCTGTCTCGAGACGGCACTAGTCTACTTCACCGGGCAATCGGCGAGCGCAGAAAGCGCTCCAGCCTAGCAAAAAAGTTAGCGCAACTGCCTAAGGGTGACCCATGCGGGTCCGTGCCTCGGCTTAGGGCGTTGCGGAGGGACATATGAGACATATGCGATTATGGGCGGTGCAACTTTCGCTCTACTCCATTCCGTTGGTGATAACCGGAATGTCATCGGCCTCGCGGGGCCGGGGATAAGGTCGGGATCAGGGGCGGGCGCGGCGCGAAACGCGTCGGCGCGTTGTATTGGCGGTTTGTGGAGTGTGATTCTGTAGGTGATTTTGCATAGCGGCGATGGCCAACGTGGTCTCATCGTCCGGATCTTTTAAGACGTGCCTTGGACGTCTCCTTTTGGCGCGATCAAAAGGAGTGTAAATGGCGGCCGCTCGGATTAGCGGATTCGGGTGGTGACTCGCCCGATCGAAATAGCGAGCAGAAGCTCGCTTCATAAACTGCCGGATGGTAGGCAGGTTAGCATCAATGTGCAAGTTTTTATTACGTACGTACCAAGGCGCGCCTACGGCTCTACGTAAGAATCGGTTTCGCAAAGTTTGAAGCTGGCGTAATGTTGTGTTTTTCGCGTGGGCGAATACCGGAGACGCGTAACATAGTATGGGCCTTGCCAATCCGCCTGCCAAGCGTAGCAACCATAGAGCAACACGGGCCACCAGCCGCGGCGGACTGGAGGGGAGTAGCCATAGCGTTTATTACCGATGCAAAACAGTCTGTAATTTTTTGCGGAGGAGGAAAATCGTCTATTATCTACTACGAAACTCACACCTTGATTTTAACAAAATACAGAAACAGTTTCGCGCACACATTTAAACATCTAGGCGACAGGTGTAGGCCCATTTGTTTGTACTTTGACAGAGGAGAAAGCCTGCATATGGCTACTCCCCTCCGGTGTTGCTCTATGGTAGCAATCTACGGCATAATATCATGTTTTCATTTTTCGCATGTGTTATACTCAGCGAAAAAGAAGAAAAGGGAATTGAACCTGCGACCACTGGATAACCAGTCCAGCCGCTTCACCACTAAGGTACCGAAGTTCTACCTTAGTGGTTAAGCGGCTGAACTAGTTATCCCGAAGTCGCATGTTCGATTCCTGCCCGAAAATTTTCTACTTTTTAGAAATCGAACCGGCGATTGGAAGCAACTTGAAAAGCAAAGTTTATTTCTTTTTCCTTCAGTTGTAGAGTAATTTTAGAGTCCTAAGAAGGCCTTCAACTTTACCCCTAACCACTTTTGCGTCGTTGGTATCAAACTGTAAGTTTACACGTGTTTTGTATTTACATGTCACCCGCATTTACTTTGGCATCATATAGGTGTTCCTTCAAAGTTAATTAAGTTGATACGTTAGAAGTTCTTCTGGATGAGCAATCATAGTAACAGTTCAGGAACTGGAAATTTCTAATAAGTTGTTATAGTGCTAGATAAAGTAAACCCGTTTCTATTTTCAGAAGCATAGGTGTTATATACCTGTGTGACGTATAATTTTGTACGCAAAACAACAATCTGTATAATTACTAACTGATTTACTTAGCAAGCCTAAATCTTTGGACTATTAAATCTACGTTGTTAACGAGGAATACCAAAATATTTTTCGAAATGCATCCCATTGGTGATTTAAATAATGAGAATAAGGTATGTGTACTGTGATAAGGTGCTAAAACAATAAAATTTAAGTAATTTTCTTTAAACTTTTCATAATAATAAATAATGAAACACGTCAGTTTTTAAATAATCAACCGGTGAGTAATGAGCGTTTGTAGTAGTATACCTTTATAAGGTAATTTGTAAACGCTCATCATATAGTTCTTAAAGACGAAATTTCTGGAAAAAATCAATTTATTACTTAAACTGAATTATATGCCTTTGACGCTTGTTCGTTTTCTTTAGACTTTGCTATTGGTGTGTTTCTATCCGTAGCATCCATTATTTACATACAGACGAGTTTTTAAAGAGCTCTCAGATGAATACAAAATGCAACACCCAAAAATGAACCAAAAGCCGGAAATTTCAGAAAATTACCTTTTTTTCGAGTTAGGTATTAAAAGTTGATGGTTAAAACTAGGGTTGCTGAGGATTCCTCTTCCTCTTCCTCATAATGAGGAAGTTCCGCAATATTTTGGGATCCTCAACCGTTTCCGCATCCTCAAAAATTAAAATAAAAAAATCCTCTTCCGCTACCGCTTCCTCAAAATTTAAGAGGAATTTATGAGGAATTTTGTTGCGCATGCGCGTCGCGTATCGATGGCAACGCACACGCCGCAGCACGGTGCCAGGCCGAACAGGCGAGCGAGACCTTCCCACCCGCCACGGCGCTGTTCCTTGATTGTTTGTTTTAATTTTATTGACATAATATACATTATTTTGTTTATACGCGTACTCAACGTAAAAATCGAAATATTCGGGGCTTTACAGAACTGTATCTTTACAATACCTATCTTCTCTTCCATCAAATGTACCAGCAAACGTCTTTTTAGCAATGCTGTATTGGTATATGATGAGCTATAAAACCGGTTGTTGGAGAAACAGCGTCCAAATATTTTTTTTATAAAAATTAACCTCCCTGTTTAAAATAAATTTCTATTAGTAGTGTTCAATTGTTTTATTTTGATTAATAATATTCGACTTAAATACCTAATTAACAAAGAAATAAAGACTGCATTCTTATTTTCATTTCAATTCCTAAATGAAATTGTGTCATTCACTCATCTTTTTTTTTTGGTGTGCGTGTGTTTTTTTTACTGTCTGTAGGTTGACAGACAAGCAGACGGGCCACTTGATGGAAAGTGGTCACCGTCGCCTATGAACATTTGCAACACCAGGGGAGTTGCCAACGCGCTACCAGCTCTGAAGGACTCCTTTGACGCCATTTTTGAAGAACCTCTTAATGTAGCACCTAGGGAACACCTCAGAGGGAAGTTCGTTCCACAATTTACATGTTCTGGCCAAGAACGAACGTGAAAACCGCACCGTTGAGCACTGCCAGGTGTCCAGTCGGTGTAGGTGGAACTTCTCTCTTCGGCGGGTAGTACGGTGTAGGAAAATAGATGGGTAGCACCATGTCAAACAGTTCAGCAGAGCACTCACCATTGTAGAGACGGTACAACACGCACATACTCCCAATGTCTCTGCGTACGCTCAGATGTTCGAGCCTGTCAGTAAGTCCTGAATCGTTAACAATACGAACGGCGTGTTTTTGTAGGGAGTCAAGTGGACCAAGCTAGTATTTGGGGGCTCCCGCCCACAAATGAGTATGAGTAGTAGTAGCTGCCCCGAAGTGAAAGTGAATACTGCCTGGCTTTGTTAAGCACCCCTAGCTTTTTGGATGCCAACTTGGTCTTACATCCAATGTGACTCCCGAATTGCACTTCGTTCGATATGTCAACGCCCAGGATACAGATACTCTTACCAACGGCGATCAGGATGCCCTGGAATTGTGGTGCTACAATGCATGGCTTTTTTTTAGCGGTGAACGTGCAGACTTGTGTCCTCGAGGGGTTGAACTGCATTAAATTAAGTCGACCCCAATCCGAGACCCGCTCCAGAGAGTGCTCGATTTCAGACACAAGTCTAGTCCTTCTTTCCTCAATCAGTGTCCGAGAGGCATTTGCACGGCTAGTGTAGTGTGTGCATATCCCGTACTATCATCGGTCTAGCAATGAAAATTGGAGTTTTGCTCCAACATTTCATTGATGTGCAGAAGAAAAAGCGTGGGAGATAGCACAGAGCCTTGCGGCACACCAGCGTTGATAGGTAGTCTATCTGAGCGCTGACAGTCAACTAAGACTTGTATATAACACTCAGACAGAAAGTTGGCTGTCTAGTTGCATAGCCTCTCGGGAAGACCGTAGGATGGAAGTTTCGCGAGAAGTGCCCTGTGCCAGACCCGGTCAAAGGCCTTAGCAATGTCGTTGTGTAGATATGTCACTGAACTCGTCCTTAACTGCTGGACCAATTTTGATGATTCTTTGTCGTATGTGTTTTGAGAATGGTTTAGATTTTAGATTCATAGTAAAAATAATTAAAAGAGCATTTTGTAGTGGACCAACCACTACAAAATGCTCTTTTAATTATTTTTTTTGTAATAGATCACTGATTAATTCTTCGTGAAATCCAACAGACTGTAATTCCTCTGGTATAGCAAATTTTTTTTCATCTTTAGTTGTGATTGAGGTTACACAACAAATATTAGATTTTCCATCATTCGCCGGTAAAATCGTGAATTCAAAACGTAATTGCTCCGTTTGCATCTTTTTATAAACAAAATTGTCGTTTTATAAGTCTGTTTTACTACATGAAAGAAATAAACCTTGTGTTGCTGAAAAGAAGATTTATTGTTAGTTTTTTTTTATACAGAGACTATTTTATTTAGGTAATATAAAACAATATGAACTCAAACCTGAAAAGGAGAAACGACAATGAAAGTTTATTCTTTCACTTTTAAAACATAAAATAATATAATATTAAAATTTTCATTGATTATGCAATTGTCAATCAACTCGTATTTAAATCTGTCATCTGACATTCTGAATTCGTTTCTTCTTTAAAATCAGACAATTAAAAAGTTAAAAACTATAACCAAACTTCATGGTAAATAAACACACCTCTGTGAAGAAAGAAATAGTATTTCTTTACATATAATATATGTACACTTAGTTAAGTAGATAGAGACAGGACAGCGGATTTTAAGTTGGGTCCGCTAGTATCTTCGTATCATCCTCTTCTCATCTTTCTATTGCGCGCAAGGCCTCCCGGCTGGTGTAGAACGCAAGCGATTTACTCGATTAAGCGATACGGGTGCGGTCGGGTGTGTGACGGGTGACCACTAGTGGCAAATTAAAATGCGCATTTTCGTGCTTCGGAGAGCAGGACGCTGACGGTCCCGGTTGCTATTGACAGATAGCAGTCGTTAAACCTTGTCGGAGGCTTTATGGGCGGTTTGAAAACATCCGACAGCGGGTTGGCCACTAACCCTTGCAAGTAACTCCACCAACTGGAGCTTACTCCACCACGTATTGGAGCAGCGTGGTGGAGTAAGCTCCAGACCTCCCCTCAAGAAGGGGAGAGACTCGTGCCCAGTGCCAAGCAGTGGGACGTTTCAAGAGTTGCTATTATTATTGTCATCTGCTTCCTCTTCCTCTTCCTCATCCTCTTCCTTATAAAAATATCCTCTTCCTTATCCGCATCCTCTTAATTGGCGCATCACAATTCCTCTTCCTCCTCCTCTTCCTCATAATCACTTCCTCAACAACCCTAGTTAAAACCAAATGAGCTTATGTAAGCTTCACAGAAATTAATGACCCTAATCTCTAGCTTGTGTTAGAGGGTTTAAAGACGTAGCACAACTCCTCTACAATGCAAACTTTCTATAATTGGTAATAGTTTTTCAAAGTGTGAATGCATATTTCATATTTCACATATATGAAAACTTGTTATTAATGTTGCGAAATCTATATTATTCCATAATATCGAGTAACACAATGGAAATAATAGTTCTTTTATTTTTTAAACGGAATTTGCAGTTGAATTTTGATTCAATATTTTTGTTTCATATTATTTTAAAATAAGTACCTATTTAATTTTCCCACTATGAGAAAAACATGGTACCTTTGAGAATCTTTATCCTTGGTTGAGCCATCCGTGTAGATGTGGTCTTCACTAAATTGCTTAGAAAGCATGAGTCTAAAGTGATTTAGTTCAAGCTCGTGTAACCTATTGTAGACTGTAATGTTCATTATTCGCAACTATAGCTGGAATTTCTAAGCAAACTGGATCGTTAACCTAATAATTATTATTGTGATCGCTTTATTTACGGTCTTCACCATATCGATTACATTTATCTTTGTCGCTCCTGACTAAGATGGCTTCCTATATGTTTGGCTTCCGAAATGTTTTCCCACTTTGTTGACTTTTTAGAACGGATTTTGTAGGTGGCGCGTCTCGAGACTAGTCTACTTCACCGGGCAATCTGCGAGATCAGAAGGCGCTCCAGTCTTAATTAAAAAAGTTTCACTGGTTGTAGAGCTCCAATGACGGAGCTCGCGGGCGTTGGCATCACCGCATTACCTTATATACTTGCCGCTAAATGGTAGTGTTCAGCACTATTGTTATCCGGTCAGGTGGTAATGTACGGCCCTGTAATTTTTGGCACAGAGGCATAACACCTTAGGCCTCAGGAGTGGCAACGCATCTGCATTTTGACCTCTGGTATTTCTGTAAGTGTCTATAGGCTGCAGTCATCACTTAACATCAATGTGAACTGCATACTAGTTTGCCACTTTCATAACTTAAAAAAAAAGAGTACTTAATGGGTGCATAGCAAAAACCAAATTTCACTTTCGCAATGAATAAACAACTACAACACTTCACAAACCTAGCACAAACCTCGTAACCCATCGAAAACCCGGAATGCTTATAGTATGATTTGCTATGATATCAAGTGTGATTTGATGGCTGAGCAAAGCCCATTTTGCTTTTGGCGCTAGGTTGGCTGAATTCAAGTAAGATCCTTCTACGGTTGAGGCACGGAATCCTAAAAATATTCGCATTTCAACGAAAAGAAAAAAAGAACGTTGCTCCATTTATCCTAGATTTTTTTGAGCTTGATTAAAAGAATTACTGCTTTAAACAAAACGAGGTTACATAGGCTTCTGGGCAAACCTAACTTTAATTAATGCTCCTAATCTGCGGCTTGCGGTAGAGGGCTTAAAGCGAATGACAATGAGTTGCCATCAATGAGGAAGTTCAACAATTAGTCGTATTTGTATAGATATACGCTTTCTATGAATATATTTTTAGTAGCGTTGGGGCCGGCAGACTTTATTCTATCAGTTGCGGGATAAAATAAATATTTATAGCATGTTCATAGAGAATCATTATAATGATTTGGGAATAAAGTTGAAAAAAAAAACGTATGGATGGTGATTTGTAGCATTTGTAATAATTTTTAATTGGGCATATTTTATAGTTTTTTAAATAAAATTTGTTTTAAAGAAGGAAGATCGTTATATCTCGTTTTACAATGATTACGCAGACGGAGCAGTATGAAATTGGATACAGTTTTAGTTTATGTAAATAAAGTGCAGAATTACATAATTTTTCAAATAATGCATACAAAATATTAACTAATATTATATTAAGCCAATAATAAAATAATTATGTAAACATGCATTTGACACAAATAAATTACGTTCAAACTGATAAAACCAAAATATTTAAAAATGTACAGCGTGTAAAAAGATTTAACAAAACAAAGTAGAGCTTATGATATAGTTTTGTTATAGAATCCAAATTGAAACACATAACACCACCCACCATCTCATGGATTGTGGTCGAATTACGATGTTTGGGCGATTATTGGTCTTTAAAAATGTTATTCGAACCGAACAGAATTTAACATATCGACGCAATTCCCCAACGCCTTTGTAGCTATTTGTCACTGCCTAGTGTTCGATCATTCGGAATACCAAATGGAGGGCATATTTGTCCAGTAGCTGACAAATCAATGTCAGGTTATGGTTCACTCAGTTGATTATTTTCGGAGCAAATAATAACATCTATTATTTTCTTTTTATTCAACGAGGCGATATGTTTGCTTTTACATCTTTTTCCTAATAAGTAGGCAATGTTGGCATACGAACACACATTTGTGGTGGTGGTAGAGCTCCAGTGATGACTGGCGTGGGTACAGCCTCTAAATTAAAAGTCTAGTTTCACTTACCTATATTTCTGAAGACATATTTTCTTTTTATTGGACATAGTGAAGTCCAATAAAAAGCGCTTAAAGCCACATAATCGATAAATTCACAGTTCACAAGTTTGTGTCAATAAACACAAAAGCAAGTTGAAGAAATTCTCGCTACATTATTTGCAGATTTTAAATATTTTGAAGTAACTTCACACCCGTAATTCCCTAAGGGATAGGCAGAGGTAAGTGCATGCATTCCAACCTACATGCAAATACCCACGATTCGCCGGTTACGCTTTTGGTTTTTCCCCATGTAACAGGGGGCGAGCCTGTTGATATCTCCGGGCACATTACTAAACTCCGAGTTACTGGGAAATGTCCAAAAAAGGAAAAATCCCAATAGAACCATAGATAAAGGATTTTACTCTATTATCTCTGATAGGCTCGACCCGGGAATCGAACCAAGACCCCAGGATAGTAATAATGGCCTGCTACCACTTGGCTACTAAGGTGGTTAAAATTGTTTTAAATTTTGTTTATAATAAATAAATTTATAGGTACGTGTGATCGTGTTTTTGTCCTAAATATTCGAGCTGTGCCCGCGACTTCGTCCGCGTGAGAATTTATGATTGTTCAGTATCTACCCGGACGAAGTCATGGGTGCAGCTAGTATAAAAGTAGTCTAAGTTACTCCTTATTACATAAGCTATCTGCCAGTGAAAGTCCCGTCGAAATCGGTTCAGCCATTACCGAGATTAGCCCAACAAACAGACAGACAAACAGAAAAACAGACAAAATTTTAAAAAATGTTGTTTAGGTATATGTACCGCTTATAGATACACACTTGCACTTGATTTGCACTTAGTAAAAAGCGTTTTTTTTAATATTACAATCAGACACTCCAATTTGATTTATTTTCATAGATTAACCCCCTTATTCATAAACGTACATTAGATACGTTTTAGCTTTAGAATGCTTTGTCTTTGTCAGTTGCATTGTCAAATGAGCAGGATAGAAAAAGACAACTTAAATACGTTTATGAATATGCTAAAAACTTTATCTTTGAAGAAAAATGGAAAGAAAAATTTGACTTCAGGCGAGACTCGAACTCGCGGCCTACTGGAAATCTAGTCCAGCCGCTCTTCCAATTGAGCTACTGAAGTCCTGCCCGATTTGTCAAATCTTTCCTTCACATCTATTGCATTGCTTTATGGTAGCAGCAGCGCCATCTATTGCCAATCAGTAGCTCAATTGGAAGAGCGGCTGGACTAGATTCCCAGTAGGCCGCGAGTTCGAGTCTCGCCTGAAGTCAAATTTTTCTTTCCATTTTTCTTTAAAAATAAAATATATTTCACAAACATGCGAAATAATATTCAAAAAAAAAACAACATGCTAAATGTTTACTCATGTGTTCCTACAGGATTAATTTCCGCACAATTTTTTTTTTTTTTTTTTTTTTTTTATGTCTGAAGATTGACAGACAAGCAAACGGGCCACCTGATGGAAAGTGGTCACCGTCGCCTATGAACATTTGCAACACCAGGGGAGTTGCCAACGCGCTGCCAGCCCTGAAGGACTCTTTTGACGCCATTTTTGAAGAACCCCATATTGTAGCACCTAGGGAACACCTCAGAGGGAAGTTCGTTCCACAATTTACACGTTCTGGGCAGGAACGAACGTGAAAACCGCACCGTTGAGCACTGCCAGGTGTCCAGTCGGTGTGGGTGGAACTTCTCTCTTCGGCGGGTAGTACGGTGTAGGAAAAGAGACGGTGGCACCATGTCAAACAGTTCCGCAGAGCACTCACCATTGTAGAGACGGTACAACACGCACAGACTCCCAATGTCTCTGCGCAGGCTCAGATGTTCGAGCCTGTCGGTAAGTCCTGGATCGTTAACAATACGAACGGCGCGTTTTTGTAGGGAGTCAAGTGGACCAAGCTGGTATTTGGGGGCTCCCGCCCACAAATGAGAGCAGTATTCCAGATGGGGCCGCACTTGGGCCTTATAAAGCTGTAGTAGCTGCCCCGATGTGAAATACTGCCTCGCTTTGTTAAGCACCCCCAACTTTTTGGATGCCAACTTGGTCTTACACTCAATGTGACTCCCGAATTGCACTTCGTTCGATATGTCAACGCCCAGGATACCGATACTCTTATCAACGGCGAGCGGAATGCCCTGGAACTGTGGTGCTACAATGAATGGGGTTTTTTTTGCGGTGAACGCGCAGACTTGTGTCTTCGAGGGGTTAAACTGTACTAAATTAAGTCGACCCCAATCCGAGAGCCGCTCCAGAGAGTGCTCGATTTCAGACACAAGTCTAGTCCTGCTTTCCTCGATAAGTGTCCGAGAGGCATTTGCACGGCTAGTGTAGTGTGCATCTCCCGTACTATCATCAGCATAGCAATGAAAATTGGAGTTTTGCTCCAATATTTCATTGATATGCAGAAGAAAAAGCGTGGGAGATAACACAGAGCCTTGCGGCACACCAGCGTTGATAGGTAGTCTGTCTGAGCGCTGACCGTCAACTAAGACTTGTATATAACGCTCAGACAGAAAGCTGGCTGTCCAGTTGCATAGCCTCTCGGGAAGACCGTAGGATGGAAGTTTCGCGAGGAGTGCCCTGTGCCAGACCCGGTCAAAGGCCTTAGCAATGTCCAGGCTTACAGCCAATGCCTCCCCACTCTTGTCCAAGGCGTGGGACCAATGGTGCGTGAGATATACTAGAAGATCACCAGCAGATCTGCCATGACGAAATCCATATTGGCGGTCACAGATCAGCTGATGATCCTCTAGATACTGCAGCAGTTGAGTATTGATCACACGCTCCATGACTTTACAGAGTAGGGAGGTTATTGCTATGGGCCTATAATTGGCCGGGTCACTGCGATCCCCTTTTTTGGGTATCGGGTGCACGAGGGCGGTCTTCCACGCAGACGGTACGGTTCTTTGATCGTAGGAAAGCGAGAACAGGCGCGTCAGAACGGGGGTCAGCTCGGGAGCGCACATCCTCAACACCACCGCAGGGACGGAGTCCGGCCCACTCGACTTCTTGACGTCAAGGGATAAAAGAGCTCGCCTGACGTTCTTCTGAGTGAATTTGACGTCAGGCATAGAGCTTTCACAGCGCGGGATGGTAGGCGCTGTGATACCCATGTCGTCAAGAGTCGAGTTTGAGGCAAAGAGGCTGCCCAGAAGGTCAGCTTTCTCTTTTGCCGTGTGGGCCAGGCTATCGTCAATTTTACGCAGTGGTGGGAAAGATGACCGACAAAAATTCCCTTCGATAGCTTTGGCAAGAGACCAATAGGCACGGCTCCCGGGAGGGTGCCTCATTAGTTTCCTGCCAACTCTACCGATGTGCTTCGATTTCGCTTTGGCCATGCGCCGCTTAGTGGACCTGGATGCAGCGTTGAGTGCTCTCTTAAGGCCGGAGGCATTAGGATCCTTACAAGCGTGAGCCGCAGTCCAGGTTCTGTAAGCCTCCTGCTTGTGACTAGAAGCCACAGCACAGGACTTATCAAACCAGGGCTGGTACTGTCCGCCAATGGATACCACAGAGTACGGAATGTAACATTCCATTCCCTGGTGTATCATATCGGTTACAGCATCGGCACACGTGCTCGGATCTTCCGACGAGAAACAAAGCTGCCTCCATGGGTAGGACGTCAGGAACTCCCTCAGTCCATCCCAGTCTGCCGACCTGTAATGCCACACTTGTCGAGTTGCCGAGGGCCGCAGCGGCGCTCGAACCGACAATGAGGTTTTTGTGCGTACCAGACAGTGGTCCGAGGATCCTAAGGGAGCCTCGATCACCACCTGATAGTTGGCAGGATGTGAGGTCAGCAGAAGATCCAGCAAAGAGGCAGTGTGACCCTCGACATCTGGTATCCGGGTAAACCCGGTTACAACTTGTGAGAGTCCATTAGCCAACGCGAAATCGTGTGCAGATCTTCCAGCGAAGTCCGTGATCCGGGAACTCAACCACTCCGTATGGTGTGCGTTAAAGTCACCAAGAATCACCAACTCCGCAGAAGGATACTGCACAAGCACTGTGTCGACCACCTGTTGGATGTGCTCGAATAAGCGGGCTGTCTCCCCGTCTCCGCTATAGGACCTGTACACGCACGCGTATATTCGGGTAGATCCACCGTAATCCACGCGTGCCCACAATAGCGACAGGTCCTTGTCTTCAAAATGGTCAAGACGGCGACAACAGACATCCTCTCGGACATACAGACATACCCCGGCGCGGCGAACGAAAGTGTTCTCCAGAGTATAGCCGGGGTAAGTAAGGTACGATGTGTCAAGTGGAGAGGATATTTGTGTCTCCGTCAGAAAGAGTAGGGCCGGCTTAGCCGTTTCAACAATACAAACATTACACGAGATAAATGTCCGAAACAATAGTAAAAACCTAACTACATTTGATAGCTTAGCGTAGCAGTCCACTGTTCTCTTTTTAAAAGCTTCCGTTCCTGTTCAAATATTTCCACTGAATGTTGTTTGTAAATAGTACGATACAACACTTAACATTTGTATCAAAGAAATGCAATATTTTCATGGTTTCTATTTTCACTGGTGGTAGAGCTCCAGTGACGGAACTCGCGGGCGTAGGCACCACCGCATTACCTAATATACTTGCCGCTAAATGGTAGTGTTCAGCACTATCGTGTTCCGGTCAGGTGGTAATGTACGGCTCTGTAATTTCCGGCACAGAGGCATAACACGATAGGCCTCAGAAGTGGTAACGCATCTGCATTTTGCCCTTGGTCTTTGTGTAAGTGTCTATAGGCTGCAGTCATGACTGAACATCAATGTGAACTGCATACTTGTTTACCACTTTCATGACATAATTTTTTTGACATGCATATAAACATTTTAAGAGAGTCGCTTATACGCTTAAACTCGCAGCCCCACACTAGGTATAAACCTGTCTCGTGTATACCGTTGTACAAACACAACACATTCATTAACACCCAAACCCGAAAAAGACATCGATAGGCTATACGAATATTCGTCCGGTGCGGAGATCGAACCCGCGACCCTTCGAATCAAACGATCATCTCACACCGCTGGACGTTAGTCGGTCGGGTAGGATGGGTCGTGAAACAGATATAAGATTATAATCTACAACTTACTGGAATATTAACAGTTTTATTTAATGACTAGCGGCCCGCCCCGGCTTCGCCCGCGCTGCTCCGTTCCTATTAGTTGTAGGGTGATGATATATAGCTTATAGCCTTCCTCGATAAATGGGCTATCTAACAGTGAAAAAACTTTTCAAATCGGACCAGTAGTTCCTGAGATTAGCGCCTTCAAGCAAACAAACAAACAAACTCTTCAGCTTTACAAATAATAGGTTGGGGAAAAAGTCTTTCCGCATTATAGTATGTATGAACTTATAATAAAATCTCTTTGGCTGTAGTATTTGTTTCTGGCTGGTTTTGGTATCATTGAATGTTAAAATTTTGAAGAACATAATTCCAAATTCAAATTAGGCAAATGTGTGATTTTCATTTGTTTTTCGTACTGTCAAGATGAGTGAATCTAATGAAGAAATTCAATAAATTTTAAAATTTTACTACAAAAAAGGTAAAAATGCAACGTAAGCAGCGAAAAAAATTTGCGATGTTTATGGACCTAGTGCAGTGTCTGTGAGAGCAGCACAAATTTGGTTTAAGCGTTTTCAATCCGGAAATTTTGATGTCAAAGATGCACCTCGCTCTGGTCGCCCTATTACGGATGAAATGGATGCCATTTTTTGAAAAAGTGGAGCAAGATCGACATATCAGTAGGTACGACGTAGCTGAAGAACTGAGAATTGATCACAAAACAGTTTTGGCGCATTTGAAAAAAGCTGGGTACAAAAAAAAGCTCGATCTTTGGGTACCTCACGAGCTCACTGAAAGAAACCTAATGAACCGTGTACTCATTTGTGATTCTTTATTACGACGTAATGAAACCGAATCATTTTTGAAGAAGCTGATAACTAAGATGGTGATGAAAAGTGGATCACGTACGATAAGAACGTGCGAAAAAGGTCGTGGTCAAAGGCCGGTCAGGCTTCACAGACTGTGGCGAAACCCGGGTTAACTCGCAATAAGGTGATGTTGTGTGTGTGGTGGGATTGGAAGGGCGTTACTCATTATGAGCTATAACCACCAGGCAGGACTATCGATTCTGAACTTTACTGCGAACAACTGATGAGATTAAAGCAAGAAGTTGAGAGAAAGCGGCCGGAATTGATCAACAGAAGGGGTGTGGTGTTTCATCATAATAACGCTAGACCTCACACATCTATAGCCACTCAGCAAAAATTAAAAGAGTTTGGCTGGGAGGTGTTAATGCATCCGCCGTATAGTCCTGACCTTGCACCTTCAGATTTCCACCTGTTTCGGTCTCTTCAGAATTCTTTATGCAATGTTAGGTTAACATCACGAGAGGACGGCCAAATCCACTTGTCACGGTATTTTAATGAGAAGTCCCAAAATTTTTATAGCAATGGGATCATGTCCCTACCTACAAGATAGCAAAAGGTTATCGAACAAAATGGTACATACATAAACGTACGTAACGTAACTTCACGCCTGTAATCCCCGAAGGGGTAGGCAGAGGTAAATGCAACACCCACGATTCGCCGGTTACGTTTTGGCCCATGTAACAGGTGGCGAGCCTGTTGTCATCTCCGAGCACATTACCAAACTTTGAGGTACTGGGAAATTTCCAGAAAATGGAAAAATCCCAATAGAACCAGAGATAAAGGCTTTTTCACCATTATCTCTGATAACCCCCTACCCGGGAATCGAACCCAGGACCTCAGCGTAGTAGTAGTGGCCTGCTACCACTAGGCTACCGAGCAGAGAGGTACATACATACTTTAGTTAAATTTAAATAAACTATATTAAAAAATGTTTTGAATTATCTTAAAAAATGCGAAGAAACTTTTTCCCCAACCTAATATTATGATGGTATATTCATAATATAAAAAAGCGAAAGTCCATCACAAAATCACAAGATCTCAAAAAAATAAAAGTGCTAGGTTTTTCAAATTTTGTATTAGAGTTTTTAGGACGTGAATGCTTACTAAAACGGACTTCAACGGCGCAATTTGACCCCAGAGGGACAACACATACAGCAGGTAAAATAACTGCTTTCGCAACGTTAGTAGTAATAGCAATGTAGGTAAACATTGCACCCATTAGTAGTCGGGGCTGCCCGCTAGTAGTTGTATAGTTAGAGTTACTAACTTAATTTTCTTTGTTAGGTTGGTTGTTTTCTCGACAACACGATATTTTGCGTCCGCATGCAGTCCCTAAAGAGTAGAATACTCGCAATGATGATCGCAATTCACTCATAGAGCAACACGGGCCACTGGCCGCGGCGGACCGCAGGGGAGTAGCCATAGCGTTTATTACCGATGCAATACAGTCTGTCATTTTTGGTGGGGGGAAATACGTGTGTGTGACACACACTACAAAAATCGTCTATTACTACGAAACTCTAGTAACCTTGACTTTAACAAAATAAATAAACAATTTCACGCACACATTTAAACATCTAGGCGATAGGCAGAGGAACACTTGTGTCTGTACTTTGACAGAGGGGAAAGCCTGCATATGGATACTCCCCTCTGGTTCGCCGCGGCCGGTGGCCCGTGTTGCTCTATGATTTCACTGCGCATTTTATCGTTCACTGTATCTACAGAATATCTGCAAAACAACGTGGCATCACGTTTGGAAATATCCGTGATATTCTCCCACTGCCTCGATAAACTTAATCAGCTTTAGTCATTTTTAATTTGAATGAAAATTCCTTTTTCTTCACGCCAGGCCCCTAACGGGGTAGGCAGAGAGTGTAGAGCGCCAGATATCCCGGTTCTGACAAACCTCTCGTGCCTCGTCTACCTTCATCATTCTCTTCATACATGCACGCCGATTCCTAAGACTTTTGACCCCACCATCAGACAGAACTCGACCTATTTGGTCATGGTAGGTCAGCCTTGGTCTTCCTGGGCCTCTGCAACCATCCACATTCGCATTGTATATCTGAAAATATGAAAAATCCTATTTTTGTAAACATCCTACTAGTTTTTGAAAGTCCGATTTTTATGACTTTGCAACACTAATTTGGTAGACCGTTTCTTTAACTTATTTTCTGTAACTATCTTCACACCATAACATAACTTTAGAAACAACAATCGTCTAGTTTTTTTTTTCCGAATTTTGTTTCGCCTTTTCCTATAGATACTGGGGTTTATTTTTTTTTCGATTTGTATATTTGTGTCCCTTTCTGGACCACTGTGTTTTGTATTTGTATAGATGTGAAAAACCAACCAACGGAAAAGGATACCGAAAGAAGGTACGTTCAAATTTAACGTCTACGACTACTACGTCCAACCGTTTTCCTGCAAAACTGATAAAATTTTATCAAATGAAGTGAAGGCAAAAGTGGCTACTTAGGTAGGTATCTACTTGTGCTAGTGGTTTCTTGTCTGCAAAACTATACCTTACCGTGCGTTTGCATTGATGAAACATTCACATAAAAACATGTTAAAATTATAGGTTTGACAGCATTGCGAACTGCGAACGCTAGCACCAACAAGACATTCATCGCAATACATACTTTATGCGACGAGTTGCGAAACATCATCATGTTTAATGTTTTTAATGCAAACTAGGGGTGAGCACTACATGTAAGCTCGATATGTCGTCATGTGTTCTGCATAATAAATAATATATGTAATCGTAAGCTGTACGTACTCGTATATGGCCCTTTATTTTCCAGCTCAAATCATAGAAGTCAATATAGAAAGGGTATTAAAGGCTTCTTATACCTCAAGGGACAAATGTTATAAGACTTATCAAGGTAACAAGAATATTATTAAAATTGTATCCACGAAATGTACGAGCTTACTTTCTCTTAATTTTGCGCTTCATGCGTCACAGAAAAAAATACACTAAGGAATTGATTTCTAAACAAAAACCACTTTAATACTAAAAAGTGTCTTGTGTAGTAGCGTGTTATACTCGTAGTAGTAACTCAGTTGATTTCTTAGCAAAACATTGAATCAAGAAATATTTCTTAATTTCTTACTGATTCCCTATTGACTTGGAGTGTTGGTTCATCGGATTAGAAATTTGACAACGGGAAGGGTAAAAAGTATAAATCTTCTTGAGTATTATAGTATAGTAGAGATAGTATAGTATTATAATTTAAACTAGATTTTAAGACAAAGGAAGTTACCAATAACAAGCATTCAAATAAATCGGTATCTTCTGGCACTCCTATGTTAAACAGAAGTAGTCATTTGGTATTATTTCACCAAAACATTCAAGGGTTCCCTTCTAAGATATTGCAATTAGAATTAGTATTAGAGAAACTTCAATTTGATATTATTTGTTTAACTGAGCATTGGTTGAAAGAAAACCAAGTGTTGATTAATTATAAAAATTACTCTGTAGTAAGTTGTTATACCCGAAAAACTATGCATCATGGAGGTACTCTTATTATGATAAAGAATTCAATCAATTCCAGGGAACGTAGGGACATAGTTGACTTATCAGTGGAACATGTTGCGGAAATATCTTGTGTTGAGCTGGAGAAGCATATAATAGTGTGCGTTTACAGACCACCAAATTACCAAAACATTAACGTATTTGACTCCACTATGGAGGATGTATTGAAAAAAGCTTGTTCTAGTAAAAAATCTGTTATTGTATGTGGAGATTTCAACATTAATATTTTGGAAAATAGCTCTAATAGTTGTAGACTATTGAATCTTTTTATGTCGTTCAATCTAAGTAATGTTTTTTTGGAACCCACTCGAGTGAGTCCAACCTCAGCAACTTGTATTGATAATATATTTTGTGATCTTAAATATTTAGATAAAAATATTGTTAACTGCATGCCTTCGGATCATAGCGGGCAAATAATGACTTTTGCCACTGCTAATAGTAAAAATATAACACAAAAAACATACAGACAAATAACTTCTGCTAAATTAAACTATTTTAATGACATGTTAACTAAAGAGTTATATTCCCAAAAGTTTGATTTAAATAGTGCAAATAATTGTTATGAGCAAATTTTTAAGGTACTTAATACACAATTTAATAAAACATTTAAAATTAAAACTAAATCTACCAAATATAAATTTAGTTTCTGTGATTGGGCTACAACTGGCATTCGTAAAAGTAGGGAGAGATTATTCGAATTATATGGCCTTAAGAATTGTATGCAAAATGAAAAACTTAATAAATATATTGCTACATATTCAAAAATTTACAAAAATGTGTGTCAAAAGGCAAAGTCTATATATTTGAGTAGGAAAATAATAAATGCAGACGATAAGATGAAGGCTACGTGGAAAGTAATAAATAGTGAAGCAGGCAAAAATAAACGGAGTGATGGTCGCGTGATTTTGGAGACATCTCAGGGTACTGTGAGTTCGAATCCTGACATTGCGCAGCACTTTGTAGAATATTTTGCTAAGATTCCCTTTGAAATTACAAAACCCTTAAACTCATCCTCTTTATTATCCATTGATATTCTGAAAAATAACGTAGAAGCTTGTACTATTCAATTTAGGTTTAAACATGTTAGCCCACAGTCTGTGAGATCAGCTTTTCATCAAATTAAAATAAAAGCTACCGAAGATATTTATGGCATGTCTGTTATGGTGTGTAAGTCGATTATAGATACCTTAGCTCCTTACTTAGCATCAATTTTTAACTTATGTATTGATCAGGGAGTCTTTCCAGATTTATTAAAGTTTAGTAAAGTTATACCGCTATTTAAATCAGGTGACAATAAAAACCCTAATAATTATAGACCGGTATCTATTCTGCCCGTTCTCAGTAAAGTGTTCGAAAAACTGATGCTTACTCAATTGCTGCAACATTTCAATACAAATAACATCTTACACGAACAGCAATTTGGTTTTACAAAAGGACGTTGTACAACCGATGCCGGTGTTGCTTTATTAAAACATATTTTTGAAGCTTGGGAGGATTCACAAGATGCTATAGGTATATTTTGCGACCTTTCAAAGGCGTTTGACTGCGTGGACCACAATACATTAATTGGCAAACTTGATCATTATGGACTTGAAAATAAAGCTCTTCAACTTGTTCAATCATACCTTAAGGATCGGGAACAAGTAGTTCAAGTGAATGGAGTAAAATCTCAAGGTGCAAAGACAGGAATGGGTGTCCCACAGGGCTCAATATTAGGACCATTTCTGTTTTTAGTCTACGTTAATGATTTACTTCATTTGATGCCTAATAGTATGCCCAAAACAATTTTATTTGCAGACGATACTTCAATAGTTTTTAAAATGAACAGACGGAATCCAGATTACGATACTGTAAATAAGGTCATAGGAGAAGTACATAAATGGTTTACTGTCAATAATCTTGCACTGAATAGTAAAAAAACCAAATGTATCCGTTTTACCCTCCCTAATGTAAAAAGTAAAGAAGGAGACATTTTTATAAACAATGACAAAATTCAATTTGTTGATGACGCTACCTTCTTGGGAATAACGCTTGACTCGAAGTTACAATGGGGACCACATATTAGGCAGTTAGCGAAACGTCTGAGTGCCGCAGCTTATGCTGTTCGAAAAATTAGGCAATTAACTGATATAGACACTGCAAGACTTGTTTATTTTAGCTATTTTCACAGTGTCATGTCCTATGGTATTTTATTGTGGGGTCGAGCGGCTGACATACAATCAATTTTTGTATTACAAAAGAGGGCCATTAGAGCAATGTATAACTTACGTAGTCGTGATTCTTTGAAAGAACTATTTAAAGAAATAAATATAATGACAGTCCCTTGCCATTACATCTATGAAAATATACTTTTCGCGAGGAAAAATCTACATCTGTTTGATAAAATCTCCGATAGGCATAGTTATAATACGAGGAATAAGAACAAGTTGTCTCTGCCAAGTTTTCGACTGACGAAAACTAATACATCTTTCCTAAAATATAGTGTAGAATTTTATAACAAGATCCCAGCCGGGATTGCTGAACTCACCGATGGTAAATTCAAAGCATTAATTAAACGCACTCTATGTAAAAAGGCTTACTATAAACTCGAGGACTATCTCAAGGATAGAAATGTTTGGCTAAATGCTGATCTAGCTCCACAAAGGTGTTAAATGTAATAATCAAAGTGTAATGTTGATATTATATTGTTAATTTTAAGCTTGTTTAAATTATGGAAAATTGTAAAAATATGCCTAAGAGATATTTTTAAAAGAGCCGACTGAGTTTTTTCCGGCAAGTTTTTCTCAGATCATATTGGCCTTTGGAACTTTGCCGGTGAATGACAAAGAATGACTCTTTTTCTTTTCTTTTTACTCTTTGTTATCAGTTTGTAAAGGGGAAAAGAGACATTTTACTGATATACTTTTTACATTAGTTTATGACATTTAGTTTTATCTTAGTGATATTCTTGACTTTACATATTTTTTATCTTGTTTGACATGTATATCAATTGTTATTCGCTTTAATTTATTTTGTTTGTTTTTGACGTGTCATAAGAGGTGCCTGTCACCCTAAATGAATAAATGAGTTTCTGATTCTGATTCTGATTCTATTTATAAAGGTTATGGAATAGATTATTGAACATCGTTTATAAGCTCAGATTTGTTATATGTACCCATAGAGCAACACTGGAGGGGAGTAGCCATATGTAGGCTTTCCCCTCTGTCAAAGTACAAGCCCAGATGGGCCTATACCTGTCGCCTAGATGTTTAAATGTGTGCGTGAAATTATTTCTGTATTTTGTTAAAGTCAAGGTGTGAGTTTCGTTGTAATAGACGACGTGTGTGTCGCACGCATTTCCCCCCGCAAAAGATGACAGACTGTTTTGCATCGGTAAAACACGCTATGGCTACTCCCCTCCGGTCCACCGCGACCGGTGGGCCGCGTTGCTCTATGTATGTACCATATGAGAACTTACAAATATCGGCTATTAATCATCAAAGCGGCACATATTATTCCGATCAAAGTTGGTGGGATATAACGATAGCCACAGTACTCAACAAATAATATTTCACATCGAGTACAAAAGAGATAATCGGCTAATTTCGACTTCGTAGAGCATTATCTCTACTGCACACTACCTATGTAAGCACTAATTGCCAGGTATTGGTCAAAATTTGATCAACAACAAACGTCACATAGGTGAGTCGCGAAAGAGATAACGCTCTACAGACCCAAAACAAGCCGAAATCTAGTTCCTTAGGTCGAAGATTTTCAAAACATGTTCACTTACAACTATTTTCACAATATGATACTTATAATTATGTTTAACAATATTTAGTACCATGCACCTTCATTTCACAAAATGATTGTTTAAGGTCTTGCGGAGCTAGACCAGCATTAAAATATTTTGCTCTTGCGGACGAAAACACTTTCAGGAAAAAGTTAGGCGGTACGAAACTGACAAGATGATGTTATAATCGAAAGCTAAACGAAAGCATACCTAATAGTGAGATTCACAGACCGCACTACGACTTTACTTTGTGCAAAGTATGCTTAGAACTGGCTGAAATGTATGGCTTTTGACAGTTCGAAGCGTACTTTACTTTGAGCAAAGTACGCCTTTGAACTGTCAAAACCCATACTAAACTGACAGTTCTAAGCATACTTTGCTCAAAGTTATGTCGTAGTGCGGTCTGTGAATCTCGCCCTAAGAGTTAGGCGGTCGGCCCCTTGGTTAGATCCCTGGGTGGAGAATTCGAGATATGTGTAATAAATTAAATTAACATTCACTACCACACTAATAATTCACACACACACATAGTGTCTATGTAGGTTTATTTTTATTTTTTATAAGACACTGGCGATTGATAGATAGATAGATTTTGCTACTGATAGAGTTCCAGTGTAGGAGCTCGAGGACGTAGGCAGCACTAAATGGTAGTGTTCAGCACTATCCTGTTCCGGTCAGGTGGTAATGTACGGCCCTGTAATTTCCGGCACAGAGTCCTAACACCTTAAGCCTCAGGAGTGGTAACGCATCTGTATTTTGACCTTGGTCTTTGTGTGGGTGTCTATAATAAGCTGCAGTAATCACTTAACATTGACGTGAGCTGCATGCCCGTTTGTCACTTCCATGACATAAAAAAAAACTTATACAGGTACTGTAAGCTTTAAGCATTTAACCTTAAAACTGTCTTATAATAAATGAAATAAAGCAGACTAGCGTTTACATTTTTCACTTTTTAATCTATGGAAGCTAAACTTTTGAATGTTGCTATTTTTTTTTTTTTTTATTTTATGGAAGTGGCAAACAAGCATGCAGTTCACATTGATGTTAAGTGATGACTGCAGCCTATAGACACCCACACAACGACCAAGGTCAAAATGCAGATGCATTGCCACTCCTGAGGCCTAAGGTGTTACGCCTCTGTGCCGGAAATTACAGGGCCGTACATTACCACCTGACCGGAATACGATAGTGCTGAACACTACCATTTAGCGGCAAGTATATTAGGTAATGCGGTGGTGCCTACGCCCGCGAGCTCCGTCACTGGAACTCTACCACCAGTAAATCCAGTAATCTCTCCTTTGTCTCTTTCTATCCTGCACACTTGACAATGCAACTGAAAAAGACAAAGCATTCTAAAGCTAAAACTAAAACGTATCTAATATGAATAAGCGGGTAAATGTTGCAGAGTGTAGGGAAAATATCAATGTTTATTACAATATTCCATCCTCGAGGAAACCTATTTAAAAACTTTGTTAAGTAAAAACCTACTTAATAACCTTTTTAAGTATGTTAAAATCTTTTTAATGGAGTTGTTATGAACTGTTTAATATCAGGGTCTTAGTGGAACATCGTTGGCAAGATATGGTATTAAAATATGAGCAGTAATTAATATAGTGTTCGATATTATGATACATGTCATGTTGATCATGGAGATATTTTAGGGTTCAAACCATTAATTAAATTCGTTGTAATGTGATTTATAAGTAATAAATCACATTACAACGAATTTAATGGTCCATATTTCAAAATTACGTTACATAAAACGGTATTTTAACGTTAAAGTTATTATGATAAAACTAGTTCTCCAATCCGCAAACCAAGCGTGGCAATTATGGAATATTCTCTCCTTATCACGCACAACCCCTTTTTTGACATTTTTGTGGAAGGCTTTTGACTAAAAATGGACGTTCCGCTGAAATGATTGACGACATTTTTTTTTTAATGTCATGGAAGTGGTAAACTAGCATGCAGTTCACATAGATGTTAAGTGATGACTGCAGCCTATAGACAGCCACACAAAGACCAAGGTCAAAATGCAGATGCGTGACCACTCCTGAGGCCTAAGGTGTTATGCCTCTGCGCCGGAGATTACAGGGCCGTACATTACCACCTGACTGGAACACGATAGTGCTGAACACTACCATTTAGCGGCAAGTATATGAGGTAATGCGGTGGTGCCTACGCCCGCGAGCTCCGTCACTGGAGCTCTACCACCAGTAAAAGTATAAATATCCAGTATAATAATTGTATATGCAAACGTCTACAAATACATGGCCATGAAAATTAATGAGATGGTTAACAAAGAAGTTTCTTCTGTTAGTATTCCGCCAAAAGTATTTCTCTTTCTTGTGATTGTCTCGTAATAGCAATTACGTGCGTGACAGTACTTCTGAGAAAAGTGCTATTCAGACCCGCGCGATAATCGCTGCCGCCTGCGGGAGCGAGATTAAAGCGCGGGTTTCGCTGCGGTATTTCGTATGAAGTTCCGCGACTAGAGCGGAACATAAGCGTTACAGCGGTATTAATAATAATATAATTATAATTAAAAAAAATATTTGATGTTAACATATGTAGTACAATTATTAGAATAGGTACATATTTCAGAACAAATTGACATATAGGTGCACAATAGTTATAGTATGGGCATTGTACTATTCTTCTTGCTAGGCTATTTATTACAATAGTCTGTGTTAAGAAGAAGAGTACCGCCCCCCGGGTGGGTAGCATGCAATTAAATTAGATGAGGCATTTACTTAATTATAGTTATTGCTAATGCGTAGGTAGGTACTACATTCATATCACAAATTAGAATTATATTAAGGACATTTGCTTAATAACTAATTATTTTTAATTATTATAAACACTTAATATATGTGCGTGTGTGAGTGTGTTTGTGAGTGAGTGAGTGAGTGTGTATTGTATTGTACCGGTAAGCGGTATTGTTAGGTTAGGATCCCAATGCAGAACTATTTCGTTCATACAGATATGCTGCAAACCTGATTATTACTTTTATTTATGATCTAGAGAATATGTATCTACTAAGTTTCCTGTCAAAATATGGCCGCTAATATTTTACCTTATTTATTAAATTATTTTACCTTTAACAGCCAGCAACCCTTATTCGCGGCCCATTTAATTTGGCTCCCGTATATCAAAATAATAAGAAAAAAATATAACTTTAATTTGATATATATAAATAATGAAGCTAAAGTTATCGGGGCGGAACGTAGATATATGGGAGCGGCCAAGTGCGCAACGGCTGCCGAGATTTTTCTGAGTCTTTATACATGTCGCCGTGCAATTGAAAATATATCATTGAAAAAACAAGTAAACAATAATGTTAAAAAAAAATATATATAAAAATACTTGTGGCCAAATTTTGTTAGGCAATCTAGTGTATATAATACATATTTTCTAGATTATAAATATGCGCAAAAATTAGGTTTGCAGCATATTTGGATGAACGAAATAATTCTGCTGTAGGATCCTTACCAAAAAACTACCGACTCGGGCAGCGAAACTTGCCGCTTAAGTGTAAACAGTAATTTTACCGCACCCTCACGCGGTTTTGCTGCCGCAGGCGGCAGTGATCACCGCGCAGGTCTGAATAGCGCTTAAACAAGTATTCTGTCCACGTACTGTACATTCGTGTACAGAGGCGAGGAAAATTAAAATGAGATAGTGATGTGTAACATTTTCATTGTGTTCCAAAGATATGAAATGTTGACTTCATAGAAATGTCATGTTGAAATGTATTATTGCGCAACTTTTGTGCGATAGGTATTTCATATGAATGTTATTGTTACGGAATACGCGTTCTTCGCATTACAGATATATTTTTATCGTCCTTGCTAGTCTTACAAAGTAATATTGTGAAGCTTGAAGACTTATTTAACATTTGGCTTATTCGCAGTTTCTAAATTTTGCATAGGAAGAGCAGTGAATATTCCAACGTATTATAAGAGTCTAAGAAGTAAAATAAATATTCGGCATTCAAAATTCGTAAAATTATACAGAAAAATAAAATTGTTTCCACACCGGTGCCGTTGAATGATTGTTTTTATTTTGTTTAGAATAGTCACGCTGGTGGTGGAACTCCAGAGCCGAAGTTCGAGGCCGTAGGCACAACTGTATTACCTAATCAATCTGCCGCCAAATGGTAGTGTTCAGCACTAACGTGTTCCAGTTAGATGGTAATGCATGGTTTTGTAATAAATATCACAGATACATAACAATTTGGGCTACAGGGGTGGCATGGCAGCTGCAGTTTTGGCCTTGGATGTAACCTGCAATTCTCACCTACCATGAACGTGAACTGCATGTTTGACAATTTCATTAGGTACATAAAAATACGCAATATTAAATAACATGATTATTGCCATAAGAAAGCTTACTTTAGATAAATAACTTAATACGTTAAGAAATAATTCGTTTTACAAAAGGAGCTTTCTTGAAATAAACGACTTTGTAGGAATTATAGAAAATTGGTACTAAGTTATAGCTTTCTAACACAAAGAGTCTTTGGGCTAAGCTGTAGACAGACGGAGGGATGGACGGACATATTGAAATAATAAGGGTTCTTTGTACGCTACGAAACTCCAAAAGCAGTGAATATCCAATGAGTTTTGCCTTGGACACAATTCTGATATCGTGAACAAAATATCAATAGCTGCTTCATATAGAATATTCAGTCACGCAACAAAATGAATGGGAGAAGCGAATATTTTACAAATTCAGATTAGAACTCATAATTATTTTTTTGTGTTTAACACGCTAAGCGCGTTACCGGGCAAATATGCCCGGTAAAGATTTTCACCGCGGTGCAAACTCCAATAATTCGGTTTTACCGGTCGTGCGGACTTCTGTTAGGTGCGATATACTGTGAGTGGAATGGAGACAAATATATATTATTGCTCTATACTACAAGCCGATCTTATTACCATAGAAAAAAATATACATAGCACTTTTGTCCGGTACGCACTAAACGAAAACACTTTGCGTTCAGTGCGTTACCGGACGAACACAACTTGTAAGTTTATGTCCTGTATCGCACCAGCGGCGATGCAGTATGCGTTAGTGTGGATCTGGACTTGATTACCGTTACACGGTTGTCGATAATATCATCTATGTCCGCGCTTTATTTACGTAATAAGTACGTTTGTAATTCATAATGAGGCGCTCCCCGCAAATGTTGGGTTGTGTTTTTGACTAAAAAATTTAAGACAGTAAGACCAAATCCACACCAATAAGCAAATATGACAATAATTTCTCTACGGGTAAAAAAATCTAAGTTTAAGATGATATAATAATTTCATCACATTCAGTAAAAGCTAAACCCCTGGTTCATTGGGTTTGGCAGAAGATTAATTTACTTAATAAATATAAACAACATCGATAAATATTTGGTTTGTTTTATCAACATCACTACTTGGTCATCGACAATTTGAAAATTTTGATTCTTCAGGTGCTTTACATGGCATATATGTCCGGTAAGACGTTTATATCTTTAAGTCAAAAATCACTAAGCCAATTCTGCAACCAAGAAAAGAGCATACAATTGAAGGTTTAAAGGTATAGTCAAAAGTCAAAGAATTGCCACAAAATGAAAATTTAACGAGAAATACAGGTTTGAAAAAGATCGTGTACCGGGCATATGAGCCATACTTCGCACCAAAAAAATGTTTAGTACATAGCAATATGGTCCTGTACCGCACCAGTGGAAATATTGTGTATTTGAACTCCGCAGTCAACGTGTTAAGTCTGTACTAAATTTTTGAGGCACTTAAAGTGTCACATAAAATCACCTAGCATATTCCGTTCCCCAAAAGTAAAAAATTGATGGTTAGTAATGTTTATGAACTACATTTGGAATATTTAAATTTTCGAGTATAGCCAATTGGGATGGATCATGATCCTCTAAAGGCACGTGCCCATCGTTAGCGCTCACAACATTAACGATCGCATTTACATTTATTTTTATCGTCAGTTCGAAAGCTATGTTCACATTTACAGCTCCCACTCCTGAGGCTAGATTTTAAGGCATCTTGAACCAACAACTTCGTAGTTAGATAACGTAAAAGGGTTAATTGAAATTACGTATGTTCGCGTAAATGTGTGTTCACATGACTGTACTTGACCAACGTGGTGACGGTGGTGGTGATGGTGGCGGTGGCGTTGGTGGTATTGGTGGTTAAAAATGCACAAAGTTAATTTCAATTTTCTACTTCTGCCTGCACTCCCCGTAGAGTGCAACCCGTTGTTTTTTTTAACTATTCTGTATCTATCTTTTATCTTTTTTTTTAGTAGCATTGGCTGAATCTTTACTAAACTTTATAATAATTTTGTCAGAAAAGAAGTTAAAAATTGACAGTTTCGCAAATACGGTTCAGCATTATAGGATGGACGTTTGGAGGTTGTACAAGACTGAGCGTTCATAATAATATCATTAGCTGTTTTTCGCACGGTCAGTTACATGTGACTCTGTCACGTGTTAGCAATATTAGCAGCCTGTATGTTTTTATCCCCGATGGCCATCCATACGTCTTAGATTGTGTACAGATCAGTATCTTTAATACTCCCAGACTTAAAGATAAACCAGTTTTTTTAGCTATTATAGTGTTTATGATCCTAAAGTTTTATCTGAAAAATGCTGCCCAAATTCACTATTCCACGCGAACGAAGTCGCGAGCACAGATAGTGTCTAATAATTTAACGTTGACTGCTTCGGAATTTGATGCAATATCGCTAATGTACACCCAGCTTTGGATAAGTGAAAAATATCCCAATTTCTTCGCCCAATCAAGAAAAGTACTTTCTATTCATAAAACGTGTTTATACAAACGTAACCAGAATTTAAAGTCTGTTGCCGACGCAAAAATATAAAACACGAACTAAAACGGAATCCCTTTGGTGTTTATTGCGAATTGAAAGTTATTCATTTTAATTCTAGATTGAATTTTGCATATTTAGAAATACTAAATTGAGTTCCCGCTTGTAAAGCTCTGAACCGGATTTACAGGACAGTACATTTGACAAGCCATTTTTGTTCTAGCGGTGTGTGACGACAGTTCCAATCGAGGCTCAAGGGTTCGACCCCCATACCGAGACCAATATTTGTATAATCAGGATACAGGTATTAGCGTGTACAAACACCGTGTTCGGTGTTCGGACGTGATGGTGGCACTAGCGGAAGATTTTTTTTCTACTGGAAGAAAATTCGGTCAAACCAGACCTGCGATAAAACTACCGCTTCTGGGATAGCGAAACCGCATGCCAAGCATGGTGAATATGGCACATCCCCCCATCATTATATCCGTATATGGGGAGGCTTTGGTCCAGCAGTGGACTTCTTTCAGTTCTGTTCCACTACCCAAATGTTGGCTGTCAGAGAATACTTGTGGCATTAAGCCCGCCTTATGTATTGAGTGCATTAAAGTGTAAATAAATAAAAATGAAATGATGATGACGATAACTCCTTCGGTGAATACAGGTTCACGTTGTTACTCACGCCTGATACATTACTAAACAGAGCGGTGATGTCAACCGTAACCGGTGAAAGTTGAATACACATATGAAAAAGTGAAACATAATAATATTATAGTAGCGTAGTGGTAGCAGGTCAATACTATTACGCTGGAGGACCTGGATTCGATTCCCGGGTCGGGGACTATCAGAGATATCGGTTTAAAATCCTTTATCTCTGCTTCTATTGGGATTTTTCCATTTTCTGGAAATTTCCCAGTACCTCGGAGTTTGGTAATGTGCCCGGAGATGGCAACAGGTTCACCAGGCACCTGTTACATGGGCCAAAACGTAACCGGCGAATCGTGAGTGTTTGCATGTATGCTTGAATGCATGCATTTAGCTCTGCCTACCCCTTCGGGGACTACAGGCGTGAAGTTACGTTTGTTTTTATAATAATATCCTTAACATGTCTTGAACGTTAAATTGCAGGGAAATTTAATTTATCTGACATTCAGGGGTTTCAGCATGAGTTATAGTCTAGAAATTTGCCCGAGATATTTCTACACCGATATTCTAGACGTACGGTTGAATACACATTTGGTTCGCTGAGGCCAAGTTTGCATTTTGAAGTGTGCAAATATTTTGTTCACGAATGAAACACTTTGATATGTGTAATACATCTATAAAGCAAATTTGACGACCCGGATAGTCCAGCGGTGTGAGATGACCGTTTGATCCGAATGGTCGCGAGTACGATCCCCGCACCGGGATAAATATTTGTATGGCCTTCAGATCTTTGTTTCGGGTCTGGGTGTTTGTGTATGTGTTGTGTGTATACAACAGCACCCACGACACAGGTTTTATGCCTAGTGCGGGGCTGTGAGTGTAATCGTATATTATAAATAAATAATGGCAACCCTTGAAACGTCCCACTGCGAGTCTCTCCTCTTTTTGGGGGAGGCCTGGAGCTTACTCCACCACGCTGCTCCAACCCGCTGTCGGATGTTTTCAAACCGCCCATAACAAGGTTTAACGACTGGTATCTATCGATAGCTACCGGGACCGACGGCTTAACGTACCCTCCGAATCACGGAAACGCGTATTTTTCCATGTACCACTAGCGGCCACCCTACACACACCCGACTGTGCATTTCACATTGATGTTAAGTGATGACTGCAGCCTATAGATACCCACACAATGACCAGAGGTCAAAATGCAGATGCGTTACCACTCCTGAGGCCTAAGGTGTTAAGCCTCTGTGCCGGAAATTGCAGGGCCGCACAATACCACCTTACCGGAACACGATAGTGCTGAACACTATCATTTAGCGCCAAGTATATTAGGTAATGCGGTGGTGCCTACGCCCGCGAGCTCCGTCACTGGAGCTCTACTATCAGTAAAAAAAGAAATGTACCTAATATGTGAAATTGTGTCCTTGATCCTTTATAATACTGAATGGCTTCCATCATAGGAAACGCACAATAACACGCCGTTTGACATTCGACAATAATATCAGATATATTATAAACTCATACCAATATAATATTCTGTAAGCTTTTGCGGCTTTGTGCGTATCGTTATTGGTACCTTGAGTTATTGGCATAATGTAGATCATTATATGCCCTAAATTTTAACGTATTACAACCAGCAAGCGTATTCTGTAATTCAGTGGCCAGCAATTTAAATGCCACTTCGTAGTACATTGCTTCTGTCCTAAAATCATCGTAATTATCAATTTACATCAAAACAGCAATTTCAACCGATGTCAACCGAGATGCAGAATACATCTATCTAATATGTCTGCCGCCAAATGGTAGTGTTCAGTACTATCGTGTTCTGGTTAGATCGTAATGTATGGTGCCGTAATAAATATCACAGGGACATAAGAACTTAGGTCTCAGGGATGGCAACACATCTGAATTTTGACTTCTGGTTTTTGTGTAAATGTCTATAGGTTGCAGTTATCATTTAACATCAAGCTGCACGCGAGCTGTATGAAACCACAATCTTTACATGAAAAAAAAAACATTTTCTGTCTTTCGCTGGCAGAGTACCAAAGGCCAATATGATCTGAGAAAAATCCGCCAAAAAAACTCACTCTGCTCTTTAGAGGAATAAGTAGATTTTATCTCCATTGTACTTAATACCTTATATTACAACTAGCTGTCCGTACAAACTTCCCCGTAGGTATAAAAAAAATGACCAAAAAATCGAAAAAAAAAATTTTTTTCTGGAGTATCATCCTTACTATTTAGAGATATAAAAAAAGACTACAACCGATCTTCATACCAAACCAAATATATACCTTAAATTTTATAATTATCGGTCCAGCCGTTTCGGAGGAATATTGTTAAGAATACACATGAGAATTTTAGATATTAGATTTTCCCATAGAGCAACGCGGTCCACCGGTCGCGGCAGACCGGAGGGGAGTAGCCATAGCGTGTGTTACCGATGTTTAATTTCTTGCGGGGGGAAATGCGTGCGCGACACACACGCACACTACAAAAATCGTCTTTTACTACGAAACTCACACCTTGACTTTAACAAAATACAGAAACAATTTTACGCACACATTTAAACATCTAGGCGACAGGTATAGGCCCATTTGGGCTTGTACTTTGACAGAGGGGAAAGCTCTATGGATTTTCCAGATGATATGAACTGCGAATAGGGTTATTTTTTTTATTTTTTTTTACGTAATGTGCGTGGCAAACAAGCATGCAGTTCACATTGATGTTAAGTAATGACTGCAGCCTATAGACACCCACATGAAGACCAAGGTCAAAATGCAGATGCGTTACCACTCCTGAGGCCTAAGGTGTTATGCCTCTGTGCCGGAAATTACAGGGCCGTACATTACCACCTGACCGGAACACGATAGTGCTGAACACTACCATTTAGCGGCAAGTATATTAGGTAACGCGGTGGTGCCTACGCCCGTGAGCTCCGTCACTGAAGCTCTACTACCAGTTGCAAGTGGTGCAAGGATATTAGCTGGTGTGTGACGTAAAGCAATTAATGTGCTAGCTGCCACAATGCAATTTAATTTATTCATCTCTCTCATATTAACACTGTTATTGCTATTTGAAATTCACATATATACAACACTAGCTGTTGCCCGCGGCTTCGCCCGCGTGGATGTAGTTTTATAATCCTGAATTTTCTTTTGTATAAGCCTCACGAAGCCCGAGACCTTTCCATCGAATGCAAAACCGTGGCAATCGGTTTGTTTGTTCTGGAGTTATAGCGTCAGGAAGGAAAACCCGACTTATTTTTATATTATAGATATAGCGTATTATGAGGCGATTATTATTACTGCCGTTGAAATTCACGATTGTACACTCTGGCGTATTACAGAATATTAGCGTCGCTATTGTTAGTTAAGCTTCTTGGCAGAACTAAAGGACGTCTGTTGTTATGTGCGGTAATTTTGAGCAAGTAAGCAAAATATCTTTTGCCTGCGAACTGATTGTAGGGAACGGAAATATTAACTTGTATTCCTATAAGAATTATTCACAGAAAATATTTTACAAAATTTTGAAGTTATAGTGTGGTTTTCTGAGCATATTTTCTTAGTAGTTACCTCGCGTGTGTATTTTTACACTGATAATGAATTTTTACGTAGGTATTTTTTTATTTTTTTATGTAATGGAAGTGGCAAACAAGCATGCAGATAACATTGATGTTAAGTGATGACTGCAGCCTATAGACACCCACACAAAGACCAAGGTCAAACTGCAGATGCGTTACCACTCCTGAGGCCTAAGGTATTACGCCTCTGTGCCGGAAATTACAGGGCCGTACATTACCACCTGACCGGAACACGACAGTGCTAAACACTACCATTTAGCGGCAAGTATATTAGGTAATGCGGTGGTGCCTACGCCCGCGAGCTCCGTCACTGGAGCTCTACCACCAGTAAAAAGTATTTATAGTTTTAGACTTATCATCGATGTATACTGTACAAAGTATACCTACACTAATATTATAATTATTACTAACATTATAATTAATTAATTCTTTGTGGTTTTGTATGTATGTTTGTAAAGTTTTCACTCATAAAACTACAGGACTAATTTCAAAAAATTTTTCACTATAAAAGAGCTGCATTTTCACTAAGTGACATAGGCTATTATTGTATTCATCGCACAGCTACGCCGTAGCAGGTCTAAGACAGTTGCATGAATAATTTAATCAAAATAAAAAAAATATTTTGTAACGCCGTCCACATATATATTTTTATTTTTCTTTATTTATTTAATATTACGTAATTACGTAACAGCAGGATCAGCGTCAGGAAGAAAAACCCGACTTATTTTTATATTTATAGTATAAAAATAAGTCGGGTTTTTCTTCCTGACGCTGTAACTCCAGAATGCACAAACCGATTTCCACAGTTTTGCATTCGTTGGAAAGGTCTCGGGCTCCGTGAGGTTTATAGCAAAAAAATTCAGGAAAAAATATTAATAAAACGACATCCACGCGGGCGAAGCCGCGGGCAACAGCTAGTTGTATATAAATATGTCATTTTTTTTTATGGGTAGTGGCAAACAAGCATTCAGTTCACATTGATGTTAAGTGAAGACTGCAGCCTATAGACACCCACACAAAGACCAAGGTCAAAATGCAGATGCGTTACCACTTCTGAGGCCTAAGGTGTTATTCGTCTGTGCCGGAAATTACAGGGCCGAACATTAGTATGCATGGAAGTTTTGTGTAATTGGGCGGCTTATAGTTCGCAAAGTCACTTACGGTCCCATCAGAACTCCAGCGCTGAAGCTTCTCGTATGCCGAAGTCGCGTAACATTCACACAAAAAAACATACAAGCGAGAACCTCCTCCTTTTTGAAGTTTAAAAGCTCTAACAAAAACCAGTGCTAATCAATCACTCACCTTAAGCGGCGATTAATTGAATAACTGACCACGTACATCCCGCTTCTAATATGCAAATCGAAAAAATCGGTAGAATTCCATTGATTATTCATTGGTTTTTGATAACCAATCGGTCTTAGGGATTATGGAGTATACGTGGGAGGTTCAAAATAACCTCAATTATGGGGCCACAGGTAAAAAATATCAGTGAATAGGGGAATAGTAACCTTTCAAAAACTACACATGTTTCAGGTAAACCCAAAAGATTGGCAGGTGTTCCTTTTTAAGATTTATTCAATGTCGCCAGCCGCCTAGGCACGTTACCACAGGTCGAAAGCAATGAGTACTACGACGCATGTGGGTAAATAACAGAGCTTTGTAAATGCATGCAGGGAGTTGGTTAATAGACAGGCGCGTATTATATAGCATGTAAAGATATGAACCATTTAAATGTACCTATAACTTTTAAAACACTCGCGTTTAACACTCATCACACTGATTTTACGAACCGGGTCGTGACGCGATATAGATATCCGAAGTTTCGTCGGAATAAAGGTAAAAAAGTGTTTATATCCAAATATCTATATTTAAATATAATAATTGCGTGAATGGAGCGTTGGGTAAGCTGCTAGAATCTAAACATCTCAGCCAGCGGGCTCGACTAGCCGTACATAATGCTGTACTTACTCCAACGCTTTTATATGGAAGCGAGAGCTGGGTATGCAGGAAAGAGCATGAAAGTAAGTTGAACGCGGTCGAGATGAGATCTTTGCGCAAGATCTGCGGTGTATCACTCACTGATCGCGTTCGTAATGAAGATGTAAGAAAGAGACTTTGTGTGAATGATAGTATCGGTGTAAAAATGAAAAAAGGCATGCTCCGATGGTTCGGGCATATAGAAAGAATGTCGAATGAGCGAATGACTAAACAGATATACAATGCGAATGTGGATGGTTGCAGAGGCCCAGGAAGACCAAGACTGACCTACCATGACCAAATAGGTCGAGTTTTGTGTGATGGTGGGGTCAAAAGTCTTAGGAATCGGCGTGCATGTATGAAGAGAATGATGAAGGTAGACGAGGCACGAGAGGGTTGTCAGAACCGGGATATCTGGCGCTCTACACTCTCTGCCTACCCCGTTAGGGACCTGGCGTGAAGATACAAAAAAAAAAATATTATAATGAACAATGAAATCTAAGCAAGATCCAAATGAGAGAAACGATTCAAAACATACTTTGTGTACTGAATATCTTAACCTACATCACATAACTAATCGTGGCACGTACTTAAATTTGTTTTTCAGTCTAAGCTTATGTTATATTTCGTGCGGATGCTAATTCGAAATGCCTATGGCGCAAAATATTAATTGAAACGATGATTGTTTTGACGCTGGCTGTATCTAGGAAGGAAAATGTGTTTATTTATGATATCGGATTGTATTCCCGTATTTTTGCAAGCTCTGTTTTAAATTGAAAACTTCAAGGCAACAAGTTATTCGGAGAGGAAAGCATCACTGAATGTTTTAATGGCCCCAGTCACAAGATTGGGGCCAATATGCAGATTAAATTTTTGATAACTGAATAATGCAGATAAGATGCCAACTTGCCAACACTTGCCAAGGATATTAATAACATACATATAAATAAAAATATCAATCTAAAGAATTTAATGCGATAGCGGGTAACGCTGCGGAAGTGGAGGGGAAGGGCTATCTGTGATAGATAGCCTCGCGGCTAATGTTAATTACACCCGTGCGTATTCGGGGCGAATCGCTAGTTCTTTATATCTTTACTAGTATTGAGCACAGTTTGTCTTGCAATACCATTAGGTACGCAATAGGTACCACTTATCATAAGTTAGTTTCATATGTAGCTTAAGTTTTCCAATTTTCACGTGTCGATTTAGCCCTGCGGGACAGAGGGCACGGACAAGAAGTTATATATCGGTAGAATAATTGGGTGACATCGCGCTCGCCTAATGGTTTTTTAGACGCGAGCTGATATATGTGTATTATAGTAGTTGGGTATAGTATTTGAAAAAGATGTACCTTTTAGGTATGGCATGTTTCATATAGGAAACAAGAATAATAATTTAGGTTTCGTCAGTTAGGTACGTAATTAATTAACCAACCAAAGGTACCAAGAATACCTACATAGACATAACAACTAATAGAACAATTAGTAGCCTGTAGCCGTCTATCGATACTAGACCAATTCCAGACAGGATCATGAAAGTGATCTACAAAAAAAGTTTGGGAGCTTTATCTATAACATAGCCATCTTTTGACCAGGGTTTTGCGCCACCATGATTTAGTTTCAGGAGTAGCAATACGTCGAATTTATTGTATAAATCTTGTATAATGTATGTCAAAAATTACATCCTGGTTGGCCACTTTTATAGCAAGAAATGAATGCTACTTAATTCATCCATATTAATATGAACCGCGGCTGGTGTAGATCGGAAGCGATCTACTCGGTTAACCGATACGGGCGCGGTCGGGTGTGATGGGTGACCGTGGCAAATTAAAATGCGCTTCGGAGGGCACGTTATGCCTTCGGTCCCGGTCGCTATCGATAGATAGCAGTCGTTAAACCTTGTCAGAGGCCTTATGGGCGGTATGAAAACATCCGACAGCGGGTTGGCCACTAACCTTTGTCTCTACCAACCCGCATTGAAGCACCGTGATGGAGAAAGCTCCGTACGTATCAAGGGTCGCCATTTTTAATATCCCAGATATCCTACTTTCAGTTAGTTTACGAGAATACCCTCGATTGGTCGATGAAATGACAAATCAATCACTTATTAGATAAGTTCAAGGAAATAGGGTCGATTGGCACAATAATCCCTTTGTGATTCGAAACAAACTTCCATGACACAGTTACATCTTGAGTGACACGATGAACACAATTTCGATGTAAATGACGCTGGCTACGACTGAAGTGACCAGACGTCCGGATTTGTTCGGGTATGTTCGGAATTTGTCCCTTAATCTGTTTTGAAGGTGTTGGACTGTGCTTCAAAGGACAAAGCCAGAAATCATAGAGAAATTTAATCTACCTATTCAATTCTATATTAAAATTTTCTTGTGTTAGGTCAAATTATAAATATTTAAATTTAAGGCGAATAAATACCCTAAAAACCTGCAAATAGTTGTTCACTTGCATGCCGAATACCTCTTTTAATACCTCTTTTTGGACTTAATCACTGATTATTTTCACCCACATTTAATCACTTTCAACTTAAACTGTCTGTCTGTATGATAAAATAATAATAATAATGGCAACCCTTGATACATCCCACTGCTGGGCACGAGTCTCTCCCCTTCTTGGGAGTAGGTCTAGAGTTTACTCCACCACGCTGCTCCTATGCGTGTTGGTGGAGATAAGGGTTAGTGGCCAACCCGTTGTCAGATGTTTTTAAATATCTTCACACACCCGACCGCGCTCGTATCTTTTAACCGAGTATATCACTTCCGATCTACACCAGCCTCGTTGCCATTCGCGCTTTATGTCATTCTTCTGTTTGTATATCTAGTTTTAATTGCAGCGTTAACTAGACAGACATAATACCTAATAACCTTTGGCCTATGTTTTCACGTAACACCAGGATTAAAGATTTACACAGAAAGGCAATAATCCATACAGCCTGGTTAACTCAAATGTGCTCGAACAAAAAAAAACAATATAGTCATGTATCATGTGTATCAGCGCACCACGCGACCTAATAATTAATAATTAGCTCCTCGGCTTTCGTTCGGAAAAGTCGATTGGGAAACGGCTCGGGTGAAGTCGGGGGAGGTCGCGTGGTGAACAGATATGCCAAAGAGAGATGGAGATCATGCCGCGTGCATGACGCCCTCAGCGTAGGTACTTGTTTGCGTCCGTATATGTTACAAGTATATTATTATTAATATTTTTAAACATTCATACCTATATACTTACACATTTTTGTACTTACGTTTATTGTATATTATGTACTATGTGATTTGTTGTTATTCAAGTACTTAAGTATTTTATTTTTGTTTAGTTTAACTTAAATTTATTTGCACTTGTATAGATTTTATAGTAAGTATTTATTATATCGACTTTTAGGACTGAGATCCGTGTCCCACCGAGTAGTTTCCGGTTGAAAACCAGCATCGGGCTTCGGCTTGACATAATGCTGAACTAGGAACTATTTGGTGCAGCCGTGGGATCTTGTTTCTTATTTTTTACTCTAATTAGGTACTTTTTTATAGGTATAGGATATTTTTTGGCAACCGTTATTTTAAAGTATTTTTTGCTTTTTTTTGTGTAACGTTTGTACTTGTATTGGAAATGTTTATTCTTTTTCTATAGTTTTTTTTTATCAATGCAGTACCTGATTTTGTTATGGGGCTGCACCCATTAATGTTTTTTCTGCTTCTTCTTCATTCTTCTTCATGTTTTTAAGGGTAGGCCGAGAGTGCGGAGCGCCAGATATTCCGATTCCAACCTCCTGTGTGTCTTTTATATTCTTTCATTCATTTTTATTTAATATCTTTTTGCACTCGCATGTTGCGAAAAATAAAAACATTTCAATCGAACTGGCATCACCGACTAAATATGATATAACTATCCATTCATGCATATGAACGTTGTTAATTTTAGAAGCAATTGAATTGCGTAGACAGTGAAATCGTAAATCTTAATTCGGACGTGCTCAGACTACGATATTTATATCTTTAATAACGTACGTACGTACGTAACTTCACGCCTGTAATCCCCGAAGGGGTAGGCAGAGGTAAATGCATGCATTCAATCATACATGCAAACACCCACGACTCGCCGGTTACGTTTTGGCCCATGTAACAGGTGGCGAACCTGTTGCCATCTCCGGGCACATTACCAAGCTCCGGGGTACTGTGAAACTTCCAGAAAATGGAAAAATCCCAATAGAAGCAGAGATAAAGGATTTTAAACCGTTATCTCTAATATCCCCCGACCCGGGAATCGAACCCAGGACCTCCAGCGTAATAGTAGTGGCCTGCTACCACTACGCTACTGAGGCAGTTAATAACGGTGCCATATATGATTGTATCGTATAAATAGAAACACTGAATACCACCATTAAGCGTCAGTTGGATTTACTATCGCTATAAATATGCAATACTGGCCGACAGCCCCTTGCCTCCACAAATAATTATGACTAACGCAATCATTAACTGTGGCTGTATCGACATTATAATCCAATATAACAACTTTGCTGAACTATCCGGAACTACTCGTTCAAGTTTCACGATGCTTGCCGGGATCTTGTACTACACTGTGTTTCGGATTTATCGTAACCTACGTAACTTCACGCCTGTAATCCCCGAAGGGGTAGGCAGAGGTAAATGCATGCATTCAAGCATACATGCAAACACCCACGATTCGCCGGTTACGTTTTGGCCCATGTAACAGGTGGCGAGCCTGTTGACATCTCCGGGCACATTGCCAAACTTTGAGGTACTGGTAAATTTCCAAAAAATGGAAAAATCCCAATAGAACCAGAGATAAAGGCTTTTTCACCATTATCTCTGATAACCTCCTACCCGGGAATCGAACCCAGGACCTCAGCGTAGTAGTAGTGACCTGCTACCACTAGGCTACCGAGGCAGTTTATCGTAACCTACTCGTATAATAATTATGCTGAATTCCATCACATGCACAAATGCAATAACTTTCACTTGAATAAATATTGAGGATTTCATAAATTTTTTTTTAGAGTTGGAATTTGAGTAATAAGAAAAATTATACAAACCCGGCAAACTTCGAATTGCCTCAGAATTAAAGAGTGTGTCAACGGTTTGATATATACGGACTATTTGTATATTAAAATGAAATCGTGGTTTTTACTATTTCCCTTCAATTTCTTCATACTTTCTTACCTTTTAAACCTTCCCTGGACTTGAATTATTCTAAACCAAAATTAGCCAAATCCAACCAGTCGTTCTCGAGTTTTAGCGAGACTAACGAGCAGCAATTGATTTAAAAAAATTATATATATTATATAGATTTCATAAATGTTCTCTAGTAGTTGGAATTTGAGTAATAAGAAAAATTATACAAAATAACGTGTGTAGATATTTACGATAACAATATTCATATCTTGGTGGAAGAGGTTGAAGATTGCTTAGGTAGTTATGTGGAGTAAACAATGGCCTAAGATTTTACGTTTAGATTATGTTGGAGCTCTGCTACAGTTAAAGATTATTTTAATACATGTCATATCTACTCGGCTTTTCTATTATTTACCTATGTGAATGATATTTTACTCTTAGATCAAACTTAATATACAAATAATTAACTCGCTGTACGGGCACACAAAAACCCCTCCTGCTTGGACCGGATTTTTGTGTTTAATCCCTCTTCTCCTGAACAAGACCGCATTAAATCTTTTTTTCAAACTACGTAAAATAGCTCTATAACCACGGAATAGATAAATAGCCCACGACAATCACCCACACATTAATCCTCAGGGCAGCTATTCGTTTGCGTAAGTTTGCATACTAAGATGTAACGCCCGTAGACAATAAACACTCGCACGCATACAACAATATACTCACTAATAAACTAGTCGAAGTGTAGCGGACGCATTACATGCTGTACATTGCAAGCGGAGACAGTAATAGCCTTAATTGAACGAGTGCTTAACGAGCAATGTATTCTCTAGCAGTAACGTTTAAATAATGCAGTTTAAGTTCGAATATTCATATTCCTTTGTATATTTATATGTTTTTTACAAGTATTATAACAATAAATGTTATTTGTGACTTACCGATGAAAAGATATTCCTCCTCGCTTTATACTTGAGGTCTGACATTTCATATTTCATGTTAAAATTGGCACTACATGGTATTTTACCAAGAGATGCGTCGTTCGAAGCAGTCTACACGACACTACGAGCGGCGAACGAATGGTTCTGCCGAACTGTGTGTGTTCACGCATAGTTGTTGCGCGCTTGCCACGCCCACATTACCATTCCATCTTTATTTATCTATTCCGTGTCTATAACTATGAAAATTAGCTGCTGTGTGCAAAAAATTGACAATTTTATTTATAGAATCGTGATGAAAATAGATGCACAATGAGGAACTTGAAAAATACATTTTTATTTATTTACTTCTTTGGACCTTCTTCTACAGATTGCTCTTTTGATATAGACATACTGACTAATCCTGCTATGCCAGGTGATTGTTAATGTATAAAATGTATTTTTTTTTAATAATAGTATCCTCTCAAACATATAAATTGTTTGTGCATTTAATTAAACGAAAAGTTTAACTAAATACACACTCTAATTAAGTTTAATTAAATGCATCACGAATGGTTTTTATGGATTCAAAGCTTGATTACAACTAATATACCTAATATTTTTTTCTTCTTTATTTCACTTGGTCTAACCAAAGTGTTGGCAATCGTCCTCGGATATGTACATATATGGCGTGTTTAAATCTATCTAATCCGACCCTATTCATGTAAATACAGAATTTGATCGTCAGTTGAATATCATGAACAAGTAAAGACGTTGACGCTCAAACGCCCCGGTCCTTTATAAATGGTGAATAAATATGTATATACAAATACATTTTACGATATCGGATATGGATGGGAATTTTCTAACAGTTGTATGTATTCAGTTTTATTTGTGGGTCATAAATCCAGTTCCTACGTGAACCTTTTGACGTGAAACGTCTTTAAAATCGATACCATACCAGAGATTATGTAATAATACTGCGTATAGAATGGACACTTCGACGTTCCGCCCGATTTCCCCGCCTCACCCAACCTCATCCCCTCTTATGGGCGACGTTTGGTATTCTCTACGTACTACGCACACAGGTGCACGTGTAAATACACGTCACTGATTGATGTATGGAATTTTGGCGGAGTGTCCGCGGTGTGACCATACACAGGGTACCATGGCAGAGAACCGGACCGTAACGAATTCGTCTATATCGTCTGGCGTTAAAAACTACAAAACTATTAATCGTGGAAACATGAATTTAGTGTCATTATATGGCGTATATAATCAGCTCGCTGCTACAACATTGAGTTTGAGTGGCGGCCGGACGGGGCGGTGGGTGAAGGGCACTGCCTTAAACAACGGAAATCATTGCGTTCACTTGTTTCTTTTCAGTAGACTTCTTCCAGTTAAATAATTAACAAACCAACAGCTATCTCTCTTGATCTATCTCAACTATTGCATAAATATACAAACATATATAATCAAGGGCAAACAGAATTGTCTAAGGGGACCATACGACGCTATAAAAGTTGACTAGTAATCGTGAAATAAATAATGAATGACGTCAGACAATTTGACCCTCATTTCACAACCCAACATTCTATCAACGAGTGGGCGTACAAACTCTCGCTCACAGCCTATTCGGCTCGGACCGAATTACTACGCAAAAATTCGTCCATAATTGTTATGCCGGTAACCCTTAACTTTGTATTTAATACACCTAGTAAATTCTCTCTGGTATACTTTTTGGAAAAATCTATTTATTTTTTTAATATATGTAATGGAAGTGGCAAGCAAGCATGCAGTTCACATTGATGTTAAGTGATGACTGCAGCCTATAGCCTATAGCCCGATGCGTTACCACTCCTGAGGCCTAAGGTGTTATGCATCTGTGCCGGAAATTACAAGGCCATACATTACCACCTGACCGGAACACGATAGTAGTAATACCCTTTATTGTACACAAAAAGTAACAATCAACAAAGACATGACATGACATAGATATGCACAATAGGCGGTCTTATTGCTTAAAGCAATCTCATCCAGACAACCTAGGTTATTAGCGACATAATTATATCTAAGAAGAAAGGGTGTACAATCATAAACAATTATTGTTAAAAAACAGCTAATAATTTACACAAAAAGTAAAATCAATATTATCAATAAATGCATAGAATACTTCCAAAATTAATTACAATTAAGAAAATGATGGTCCCCCATTTGGTGAACAGTCAATACAAACGAAAATGAGACAAACGTTTATCCAAAATAAAATGTTAGTCTCCACAAGTTTATTAGGACTCGTTGAGACGGGCTTTAATTATAGGTAAATAGTAATTTAAAAAATAAAATACTTGAAATTAATCTTATTACCAGCGAGTGCTAAATAAGGGTACGCAGGTTACGCTACATCACATTGCAACAGTGTGCGTGTGTGAGTAGGTTCGTGTTTTATGTGCGGCCGTAGGTATAATTAGGGTTAGTATGTATAGGGTGTGCATACTGTGGGTACAAATTGAGGACAACATATTTCTTAAATAAAAAATATTAAATACATAAGCATGTGATTTCAGCTCATGTATAATTATAACTCGATTTTCTAATCGGTACTTTTTACTGGTGGTAGAGCTCCAGTGACGGAGCTCGCGGGCGTAGGCACCACCGCATTACCTAATATACTTGCCGCTAAATGGTAGTGTTTAGCACTATCGTGTTCCGGTCAGGTGGTAATGTACGGCCCTGTAATTTCCGGCACAGAGGCATAACACCTTAGGCCTCAGGAGTGGTAACGCATCTGCATTTGACCTCGGTCTTTGTGTGGGTGTCTATAGGCTGCAGTCATCACTTAACATCAATGTGAACTGCATGCTTGTTTGCCGCTTCCGTTATATAAAAAAAAAAAAAATCGGGGTGTGAAGAGAGTGTGCATTATTCCCGTTGTATATTACAAAATACAATATGGTTTAGCAAAATATGTAACATTTTACTTTTAGAAGTAACGCGTTTGTCTTTCCTTGCGCGATAATCCGTCTTCTACACTAATTCTCAAACAAAATGACTAAAACAAAATGGCGAAACGAAACAAGAAGCCTTAACCTTGTCCGCCCAATGTCCATACAAAACAAGATAATAACAGTGCTGTAATAAATTGTTGTGGATTCTCATTCCAGATACACTATTCCTCTGGCAATATATTTGTACAATAAAGCTTGATTTTGATTTCTGTCGACAATTCCACGAGGATTGTATAGTTGGTCCATAAAACGTGACATTTGGGAATCATCCACGGAAAACTATCAGCTAGCCTCACTCATTTGGACTAACAATCGACGAGCCTTTGTGCTACTGGAATATTTTTTTCAAAGTTATGTGATGTCTGAGTCGTACCAGTGGATACTACGAGTACGACTCACACACCACACAACTACTTTACTTTGTATTTTATTTTTAAAGAAAAATGGAAAGAGAAGATTCACAAGCATGTGTTAATGCGAAATAATATAAAAACAATTATTAAGGGTAAAAGTGACTTCTTTACGATATTCAATAAACTAAAAAGTCTATTACATCGGTTGCCTAACTAGCATAGTTGGTAATAGATGGCGCTGCTGCTACCATAAAGCAATGCAATACATGTGAAGGAAAGATTTGACAAATCGGGCAGGGCTTCAGTAGCTCAGTTGGAAGAGCGGCTGGACTAGATTCCCAGTAGGTCGCGAGTTCGAGTCTCGCCTGAAGTAAAATTTTTCTTTCCATTTTTCTTTAAAAATAAAATATATTTCACAAGCATGTGTTAATGCGAAATAATATAAAAACAATTACTTTACTTTGATTTGGAGTCGAACTTTCAACGTTTATTTCATTTCACAGACGTCCTGACAGACGTAAGATAATTTTTTCGACTTCTTATTGAGATTCATTATGATTATATGTATGTATGTATGTTTCTTCACGCCAGGTCCCTAACGGTGTAGGCAGAGAGTGCAGAGCGCCTCCGGTCCTGACAAACCTCTCGTGCCTTGTCTACCTTCATCATTCTTTTCATACATGCACGCGTGCGTGCGTGCATGTATAATTATACACCTAAAATTAATCGCTCGAATAAAATACAAAAGACAAATTATCTGCAGTTCTAATTTCGGGAAAGAGGCGGTTATAAATAAGTTTATTTTCATCATCATTTCCGCCGAAAGAGGTCCATAGCTCGACAAAAATGATTCTCTTGACCACAGTATTTGGAGGGATATAGCATAATCACCCCAGATACACCCGTTTTGCGCTTGTCGATTGCCAAGTGAAGTAGACTAGTGCCAACATGTGTGTATAAGCTTAACGCAGAAATTGTGGTACAAGAATTTCAAGCATAATGCCATCCTAAAATAGGAATAGGTATCTTTAATTCTTTTACACTTTACTCTGATTTCAAATGAGTAACAAATGAAAAATTCCGAGGTAAGCGAAGGGTTAAAGTTGTCAGATCATTTTAATAACAACATTTTATGACGCGAAATGGTAAAACAACTTTCATTCTCCCAAGTTCTTGATAAAATCTTTGTCTAGCTACCCTCCACAGACACCGGAAAATTGACACTCCGCTTTGACTAATGCATTTTGTTGTTCGCTAGACTTTCAGATAAATTCTTAAGCTTGCAGCAATTTATTTCGTTGTATTTTGCATTGTCAGTGTAAGAAAAATACTTTTGGCACTTTCAAAGCCCTTAAAAATGTTTGGTGCTTGAAGATAAGCGCTAATTTAATGCGCCAGAGCTTGTCGAGATTTCGTCCGCGTCGATACTGAATGATATTTTTGTTAAATTCTACTCAGGTGAAGTCCCGGGGACAGTAGGAACGTAGGTACAGCTACTTATGTACTTACCTACGTTTCAGATTTTTACAAAATAAAACAGAAAAATTAGCCTTAATATCATAATCGAAACAATGGAGATGGGATCTCATCAATTCTTGTCAATTACTCTTTCCCACAAGTCTCGCTTTTATTCAAGAAGTATATTATTATGAGTAGGTACCACATTTATTAGATTGATTATAATGTTGACATTATCACATTTATTTTCTATGTACACGTAGGGGAAGCCTAGAGTTCGTTGCCAAAACCAATGTTAATACTACGATGTACGGCATGTTTTTGTGGTTATGTACGATAATTTGTTTTCCTTCTTAATATCTTCAACATATTTTGCTTTCGATGCGATGCGATTTGCTATTGGACTATTCGTCGACGGGACGATTCATTTATTTCCGTATCCCCAGCAGAGTATTTCACTAAAGTAGGAGAACGTTTGCGGTATCGACAAAAGAACGCTTCCGGAAAAAGAACATCACAACGTTCCTATGACTTGGTGTGCTGTAACCCTCAATACAAGACATCATACCAATTCCATCATACCTACATGTAGGTTTGATATCTTTTATACATCAGACCACTCTATTGAGCGTGAGTCGTAAATTTTAAAATAATAAAGGTGCGACGTGGAAAGAAATACATTTTCAGTTATTTATGAGCTCCTTATTTTGACGACTCGCGAGAGTCACAATATTGGAAAGTAATAGATGCTATCCTTTAGGATTGCTCCGAACGAGTTTCTTGTGAATTCTGTTAAGTTGAATGTGAATAAAACTAAAGGATTAGTATTTTAAAGAGAGGAACAGTTTTTTTTTAAATGGCTGCTACAAAGCCTTAAATATAACTTGTGTGTATTTTAAGACAGTATTAAATATATATATATATATATATATATATATACAGAAAATCCATGTGTATTGTATGTACCTACCTATATTTCGATGAAAGAAGGATCTTGCATCAAAAATGCACTTCCACGATCTTCCTCATGATTATTCCACTTCTAAGGATGATTGTTTGATATACCTAAGATAGACCTTTTTAATTGTCTCCAATGAAGAAGTTTTGGCATTTCTTTTCCATTTCTTGCATTTTCTGCGAATAAAACAAAGGAACAAAATTTAACAAAAAAAATCGCTGTGTTTACATTTATCTGCTTAACCCTTTAAATCATTAGTGTAGCCTTGTAGTAGCAGGTCACCACTACTACGCTGGGGTCCTGGGTTCGATTCCCAAGTCGGGGACTATTAGAGATAAGGGTGTAAAATCTTTTATCTCTGGTATTCTCTTGGGATTTTTCCATTTTCTCGAAGTTTCCAGTACCTCGAAGTTTGGTAATGTGCCCGGAGATGTCGACAGGTTCGCCACCTGTTACATGGGCCAAAAGGTTATCGGCGAATCGGGGGTGTTTGTATGTATGCTTGAATGCGTGCGTTTACCTCTGCCTACCCCTTTGGGGATTACAGGCGTGAAGTTACGTTTCCATTTAAATCTGTCGTTAAATTTAACGACAGATGTTACCTTTTATATAACTACTAGCGGCCCACCCCGGCTTCGCCCGTACTGCTCCGCTCCTATTAGTCATAGCGTGATATATAGCCTTCCTCGATAAATGGGCTATCTAACACTGAAAGAACTTTTAAAGTCGGACCAGTAGTTACTGAGGTCAGCGCGTTCAAGTAAACAAACAAACTCTTCAACTTTATAATATTAGTAGGTAAGTATAGATAGGTTGGTATGAAATGTATTTAAGTAGGTACTTCTAAAAGTAAAATACCCCTCCATACATCTTAATTTGTTTACCGCGGCAGTGCTTCCGAAATGCCATGTTCTAACGACAGTAAACAAAATGAAACGATTCGAATAATCCTGAAAATTTTAACGAGATTTCCAGGTTATAAATTAATTTAATTTGCTTGCCGGCACTTAATCTTACTTTTAGTATCAACTGGTTTATTTTAGAACACGTTATTTCACGATCATAACTGTATGAATGTCAGTCAAGATCCTTACAGGGTAGGCAGAGATTGTAGAGCGCCAGATATCCCGGTTCTGACACTTACCGTGCTTTTACTACATTCATTATTCTCTACATACATGCACGCCGATTCCTAAGACTTTTGTACCCACCTACCTACCTACTCAGACAGTATCTATTTGGTCATGGTAGGCTAGTCTTGGTCTTCCTAGGCCTCTGCAACCATTTACATTCGCATTGTAGGTTTGATCTACATTCTTTCTATATGCCCGAACCATCGGAGCATGCCTTTTTAGGATTCCGTAGTAAATAAGGAATCCTTATAGTTTCGTCATGTCCGTTTGTCGGTCTGTCTGGCCGTCCGCGGCTTAGCGCAAAAACTATTGGTACAATTTGGCACAAGTATACACGTAAATCACGCCGACAAAGTGGTAGGATAAAAAAGGGCGATTATACACATTAGTGTATAATTGCCCTTCGAGTTAATTATTCACGTCAGTGCTGATGGTCAGTTTAAAATGAAACCAACATTAGTCATTGTTCATCATCAAAAGGAGATGTTGCGAAATCGGCTCTAGATCGTACACATCTTCAAAAAATGGGTAAATTAAAGAAGAATCCGAAAAAAATGCAGTTTATTTATTCAAGTATATATTTTAGAGTTACTTCCACATTTAATTCAAACGATTTTATCATTTTCAACCATATTCAACACAGCCGACGCTTCTTTAAATTGGATATCGATTAGTTTAAGTTCTTAGTATTGACACATGAAATCGAATTCGATAGTATTCAGAAGATATTACTTTTTTCTCCAAGTTCTATATAATTAAAAAAACAATTTAAAAAATTGAAATGTCAAATTGACATCGCCCGCCATATTCGCCATGTTGGTTTGAGTTGCAATTCTAACTACAAATAATATTTTGTAACTGCAAACAAAGCTTAATATGTGAAAATATGCAGTAAAAAACGTTTTTATATTGATTTTGCCTGTTAATGATATTGTGTACAATACATGGTCGGAGGTCCATACATTTTTGCAATATCTCCTTTAAATCATCGTTTTTGAGAACTGTAGACAGTTGCATTAAAGGCATATAATGTCTTTGACCCATTAAGCTATGGAATGCCTACATTGAAAACATCAACAAATTGTAATTATACTGATTATAACAATAAAGAAAATTTGAACAGTAACCTCATTCTAGAAAATTGTCGTTAAATAGAACGCTAGAAAATTCAATCACCTCATACACACACGTGTTAACTTACTTGTGCTAGTTTGCCATGTGCTGTATTGCTTTTGAATATGCTTCTGTGTTTTAGCAATAAAAGGTCCTAAACTAGGGTTAGCACGAGCAAAACTTTCTAACAATATTAACCCATACAAGTGTAATAAGTTCGAAGCTATTACATGTTTGACCTTTTCATCGTTGAATTGGTTCTAATGAATAGTTGTCCACAACAGTGCCGGCTTCATTCAACTCGGCTTCGACCAAAAATCAAGATGCCGGTTTGATATTAGTGATACCTAAGCCTTTTTATGCATATAAATAAATAAATAATAAATTACGTTGCGTCGGTACGTGAACTCCCACTAGCAGTTTTTTTTTCTACTGATAGAGAATTCTTCCAGTAGTGCAGTCAGAGTACTCAATACTCAATATTTTATTGCCTTCATTTGTTACAATAATTTTAATGATGGTATACCTAAATGTAAAGGGGAAATGAGACATTCTACTGATATACTTTTTACATTCATTTATTACATTTAGTTTTATCTTAGTGATATTTTTGACTTTACATATATTTTTTAACTTGTTTGACATGTATATCAATTGTTGTTCACTCTAATTTATTTTGTTTGTTTTTGACGTGTCATAAGAGGTGCCTGTCACCCTAAGGAGCCATTTAGACGGAGATAGTTTCTCGTCTCGAAGATACGATTATTGAAGGAATATAAAACATTCTTCTTCGTCTAAACACTCGCTCTTCTCGCTCGTTGCCATGGTCGATAATCGCCTCGCAACGGAATATTAAAGGCTTCGGCAAACCAAACGCAGGGCAGTAGCAGCGCAGGTCAGTAGCAGCGCGGGAGTCGGCACACTGAACGCAGCAGCAGTTTTCAAGCGGTTATACAACGCGTGCCCGCGTTTAAACCGCGTTCAGTTTGACGAGTGCGGTAGGCAGAAGGTTGCAAGATGTCAGACGACATGAAGAATTCATGGTGTTTTTGGCCCTTAGGCAAAAAAAAAAAGAATTGGCGTTTATGATATCAAAACAAGAAAAAAGAATATGGGGAATTTCATCGTCTCTGCAGAGAGCTGGAAAGTCATGAAAATATTTTTTTCACATATTTTGAATATATGTGAAAAAATGTCCAAAAGTTCTTTTGAAGATTGCGAAAGACAGCTTGAAATCGGAAATCATACAAACATTTTATTTTTACGCACTAATTCGATTATCTTTTCACTGATATTCATCACGCCGTTGTAAAAAAATACAACAGTCGCCAACCGCTCTCGATGCGCTGCGCTGCACTGCCTCCGGTGGGTCGTGACAATATGACCGCCATAGTAATACAACAGCGCCTGCCCCGCTCCCGCGCCGCCCGGTTTGTCGTCCGGCAGTTGCAGTGCGGCGCGGCGCGGCGCGGTGCAGTTCGAGCGCGGGCCCGCGTTCAAATTTAGTGTGACGCAGTTCAAAGAGTTTCTTGTATTACAACTTGAGCGGGCCCGCGTTCAAACAGCACTGCTACTGCCCTGCGTTTGGTTTGCCCAAGCCTTTATTGTGTCCGTGTAAACAGCTAAACAGAATTTCAAAGATGACATATCTCGCACTGAAATCGGTTCAAACTGATTTGTACGATACTCGTATGAACTTGAAAATATGTCATACGAGATCGTGTTTAGACAAGTCGAGATTCTCTTAAGCAAGAATCTGCTTACGATAATTTCGTCGTGTAAACAAACATAGGCAATTATCGCCTGGCGATATGTCCTGGTGAATCTCGTATGACATAATCGTACGCGAGATTTTAGTTCTTGCCTGTGTGTAAACATTTTGACACGATTATGTATGGCGATTATTGCTCGTGACAGTAGCGTACGATTTCTCGAACCAAAACGTTCGAGAAACTCTAGGGGCCATCCATAAATTACGTCACACGTAAATGGGGAGGGAGGGTATCACCGAAATGTGACAATGTGTGACAAGGGGCAGGAGGGGTCGAAAGTTTTGTGACGTCACATGTTAAAATTTAAAATACTGAAACGTGAAATCTAGATGTGAATAAAAAACTCTAAAAATCTACGAACTTGATCTATATTTATCAATAATTCACTATATTTATTGATTCGAGTGAGACTCAACTTCACAAGAATTTTGAATGGTAAGGGTTTAAATAGGTTTAAGTCGTCTGCGAGTGCTCGCTCGCTTTTCTACCGTTCCGCGCGTCGGTTGTTAGCGAGACCTGCGACAAGTACTGCCACATGCGCCGGCGCAGTGACTTCAATACGTTCCTATTGTTTAGTGACAGTCAAAATAAGCAAAAAATGGAAAAAGCTGTTTTCTCTCGATTATTTTTGAGTACATGAATAAATTTTAAAAATATGTGACGTCACATCAGGAGGGGGGGGCTTATAAAAATGTGACAACCTGTGACAAGGACGGGGGGAGGGGTCCAAAAGTCCCGAAATTAGTGTGACGTAATTTATGGATGGCCCCTATCCATCTAAATGGCTCTTTAATGAGTTTCTGATTCTGCTTCTGATTCCTATATACATTTTTGTTACCGTGTCACAATTGCTTTTGCAAAACAAACAAAAGGTTTACCCGTAAATATAATATTATCCTGTAGTATTATCGACGCATTGTTTGCAATACATATCTAGTATGTATTTTAAATCTCACCCGTGGTTTGTGGACCTTGCCTCGTTGCCTTGTTTACGAAGGACGTTTAATGTTTACTGCTTGACCTTGACTATTTACAAGGGTTGTCAGATGAAAAAAAAAAAAGAAAATAAAAAAAAATTGAGGTAATAATTGTTTGTCGGTCGTTTCAGAATTTTATATTAAAACATCAAGCTAATCCCATCATTGATGTGAGCAAGCTTACCCGGTAAACGTCGCTCTGCCATACAATAAACGTTGAAGCCATTGCCAGACGAAAACTTAAAAATAAACATGCAAATGCCGTCTTTCGTGTGAGCAACGCATTTAAATTTAATTTATTTTCATGCGCTCTTTTCTCGCGATAATTTGCAATAAATGCAATACAATTATATAGTCTAGGTAAGTAGTATATTAAAATAATGTGCATTAAATGCTTTTAAGGGAACAAAAGGATAAGGGTTCATTCATGCTGTAAGTATTGGTCTAAAAAGTGTAAAAAGCTTTCCAATTACAGTAATGTAAGTCAACAATTCTTGGAAATAATAATAGTCATAATAAGCTACCCATGAAAGATATATGCTATCGGAGACTTTTTTATAGATTCATCAATTTGGTAGAGCTCCAGTGACAGAGCTCGCGGGCGTAGGCACCACCGCATTACCTAATATACTTGCCTCTAAATGGTAGTGTTCAGCACTATCGTGTTCTGGTCAGGGGAGAGGCATAATACCTTAGGCCTCAGAAGTGGTAACATATCTGCATTTTGACCTCTGGTCTTTGTGTGGGTGTCTATAGGCTGCAGTCATCACTTAACATCAATGTGAACTGCAGGCTTGTTTGCCACTTTCATTACATAAAAATCAAAGAGGAAATATTCCACGATACATTATTATATTTCAAAGAGTTTAGCGCCTTTGATGAAAGCGCCCAGGCGGCTTGATATTTACCGACGCCTCGAACATTTATCTTCATATTCTAACCAAATCACACTTAACTTTAACAAGTTGTATACACAAACCTTTCCCCAGAATCACTCTATCTATTGGTAAAAACCGCATGAAAATCCGTGTAATAGTCTCTGAGTTTATCGCGAATATACAGACAGACAAACGCGGCAGGGATATCTGTACCTATACATATTATTTTTAATATGTATAGGTACATACATAGATAGAATATGTAGATTGTGGATAGATAAATAAATACAGTCCCAAAATCTTTTTAACATGCCTTTAAGCCACGGCAGCACAATTTTCAGTGAAAGCCCCTCAGTTACTCAGTTCACAATTACGGATTCAAATGCAATCACCGCGTGCTAATCGAATTTTCCAGGCGTTGCCGGTTAGAAGCAATAGAAAGGTGTCGAGATATTAAGTGCTTTTATAGTTTTGCATTTTTCCTAGCATTTTAGAATTCACCTTTCTCTTAATGATTGCGAAAATTTAAATATGAAATACTAGGTTTTGCCCGCGAATTCGTCCGCGTTGACTTTCAATCATCACCTATTGCCTATATGTTATTCTAATGTATGACCTATATTACTGAAAGTTTAATCCAAATCCGTCGAGCAGTTTTTTCGTAAAAGAGTAACGAACATCAATTCTTACAATCTTTCGCATTTTCAATATTAGTAGGATTTTCATTTTTGGTTGATTTGAGTTTTTGAGTTTTTTGGTCTTTTCTTAAAATAAATTCTACAGCCTATAAATATACTAAATGTGACTTTTTCAACTAGAAATGAAGTGAAAAAATGCTAAGTGACAGATGACTGAAATTGAGAGACAAGCAACTTCTTATGCCGTAAAAATATCTTTTTCCTTTGGGAAATAATTTACAAACCTATTAAAATTTAGGACCCACATCTTTAAATTGTAAAATTTTTTGACGGTTCGTCGCACGTTTTTCGTCAGCAAAAATATCAATCGATGTGATTTTCAACAAACGACAGATAAATTCCTACTTAAAAACGGGGAATATTGTTACATAGCCTAATATTTACAGAGTTTACTTGGGGTAAGAGTAAGTCTTTGTATTTTCAGCGTGCATGTATGAAGAGAATGATGAATGTAGACGAGGCACGAGAGGTTTGTCAGAACCGGGTTATCTGGCGCTCTACACTCTCTGCCTACCCCATTAGGGACCTGGCGTGAAGATACATACATACATACATACTTGGGGTAAATTTAGGATTTTCCTGGGAAAATATTCTGGAATGCGATTTGCTACCGGTGAATATTATAATAAGCATAGTTGACACAGAATCTTTTGCTGATATATGGTTTGGGACATTGTTTTAATAATATAATAATCAAACGTTTTAATTACTGTTTAATAAACAAAAAAATAGACAAAAGTTTGTTTATTGAAGACTTTAGTTTTGAAAACGTTTTGTTGCAGAGTTGCAGCGTACATTAAGCGTCTTGGCAAAGTAAAACTGAAAGCTGATAGTTAATTTCAACTACGTAAACAGCAATATTGTCGACTTACGCCAAGTTAAACTCATTTCATGTTAACGCTAAGTTTTCGACGAATTGTATGTTTTATTAGGTTATGAGCTTAAGTACAAATTATACCTGCTTGTAATTCGTCCAAGTCAATTTGAATCTAAGTTAATCTGCTAAGAATCTCTGTTAGTTCTACTTTAAATTAAACAAAGCGTTTGCGAAATTGTTGTAAATGTTGCTAACTGAGCCTTGAAGCCGAGAGTGGCCAAGAATTCAAATTGCGTTTAATAATCGCATATTACTTAATTTCCACCGGAAAAGCAAGCTATCAATTATCTTTTGAAAGAGTTCTATCGAAGGTTACTGTTCGGCACTATTGGGTGTCGGTCTGATGGTAATGCATGGCCCTTTAATAACTATTACACAGGCATTACAAGCTTAGGCCTACAGGGCTGGCAACGTATTTGCACCTTCGATTCTTGTGTAAATGTCTATGGGCCGCAGTATTCACCCACTTACTATGTAAACTGCTGTTTCCCACCGTCGTGACCTAAAAAACGTGTATCTGCACAGATAAATATTCCTATTTCTGTCAAGTATTTTAGTGTCTGAGCGTGATAATCTCGATAAATAAACAAAAGCAAAAATTTATCATGCCGGAAGAGAACACTTTTTTTCAGGCGCTTTATCTTTAAGCTAAAACGAAACATTTGCGATAAAATCAGAAATAGCGACAACAAAGCAGTTCATCCGTTCAAAATAACAAAATCGTGTGTTTCCTCGACACCACTGGATTTCGGTTATATTGGTGTGGGCATAAAAACATTATAGGCAGACGGTGTTTGCTAACACTTCGTAAAATTTTGCCTTGAGCAGCGCATTTATTTTCTTGGAATAATCAGAAGAAGTCTAGTAAACTCTATTTACTGGTGGTAGAGCTCCAGTGACGGAGCTCGCGGGCATAGGCACCACCGCATTACCTAATATACTTGCCGCTAAATGGTCGTGCTCAGCACTATCGCGTTCCGATCAGGTGTTAATGTACGGCCCTATAATTTCCGGCACAGAGGCATAACACCTTAGGCTTCATATTTTGATAGCTAATCTGAGATGAGAACTGTGTACGGCAATATTTCAGCCGTAATGTAAATATCTCTCCATCGTATCACGTCCAAATAGTCTTTTGCTCATTTTCGTTCATTAAAATCCCATATTTTTAGCCTCAGACCCTAGATTATAATCAGCGATATTTTCTGCCTTTGCTTGCTTAAACTGTTACAACGGAAAACTTTTTCACGATGAAATTAATTTGCCGCAGTGGTCTTTGCGTTTTCCAGTTGGAACTTGTACGGCTTGCACCTGCCTGTTAGGCAAAACTTTTTTCAAAACTTCTGCTTGAATCCGATTTGGGAGTATCACGATGCCTGAACATTTACAATGAAGTTTTGGAGGAAACCTGAAAAGCCGTGTTTTCGCACTGTTTTTCTATTTCACTATACTCTGACACTGTAATAAACCTATATCAAACAAAATGCCAACTTTATAAAATATAACTCAAAAATACACCAAGAAAATAAAATAAGAGCACCACACACTTGTTTCAAGGTTCCCGTCAAAACTCCTATGAACGTATTATTGAATATGAATCACAATATTATATGCCTTCCAAAATCAGACTAAGATAAGTTAATTAAATTAAATTTATCGAAGAGAAATCATACATGGCATGTTTTTTATAAATCAATGAAATGAAAAAGTCTTCTCAGTGAGCTACAAATTACTGAAATACAGTAAACTGTACAATTTGAAGCCTGTTTTCTTTGTAAACATGAATATAAACGAGATTTGCTTTGTACAGTATTAAAAAAACTACGCTGATGAACTTCTTCAGACAATTTAAAGAGCTGCTTTGTTTATGGAATCACTTAGCATTTTCCATTTTTTTTTTAATATCAAAGTTGGACTACATAAAAAGTATGACGAGTGCTGAGGTGTTAATCACCCAGATAGACGTAATTATCCTTTAGTCTAAGATCCGTATCTAGGTCGACCTTCACCTATCTTTTTACCGAATGAAACATTGTTTTTATCCAATTTCATAAATAAAAAAACACGACTTGCTTGTATTGATGATCAAAATATGTTGAGAACTATCATTAATTATTAGGAATATAATATAAGATGTTAAAAAATATAATATTTATTTTTTAACATTTTAACAATTATTATGTCAACGGAAAATACTCAATAGTTTTTAGGTACACAAGTTCTACATGAAAGTTACTTTTAACAAAAATCCCAAAAATCTGCAAAAGGCATCAATAAAATATTATGTAAAATAAATATTTTTTAGACGCATTAAGGAATCCTAAAATCGGGTTACAACTGGAGTAATCGGTGATCATATATACATAAAAAAACATATAAAGTAATCGAATAAAAAACTCTTTCTTTCACACCGCAAAAAATGACAGACCGTAAGCTATGGCTCGCCGCGGCCATTGGCCTGTGTTGCATTATGGCAATTTTAAAAAAATCAATCAAATTTCTCGTGTTTTATTTTTAATCGGTTCAGAATAAAACAATTTCTCATGGCAAAAGTTTTACTAGCAGAATTTTATGGCTGTAGGTTGGTTTCATATCACTCAAACGGACATTATAAAAACTACATCGTTATTTGCCATAAAGCAACACGGGCCATCGGCCGCGGAGAGCCATAGCGTACATTCTGTCATTTTTTGCGGTGGGAAATACGTGTGACACACACACACACTACAAAAATCGTCTATCACTACGAAACTCACACCTTGACTTCAACAAAATCTAGGCGACAGGCATAGGAACACTTATGCTTGTACTTTGACAGAGGGGAAAGCCTGCATAATAATATGGCTACTCTCCTCCGGTCCGCCGCGGCCGGTGGCCCGTATTGTACTCGTATTTGAAGATGCTCTGTCGGTATGGAAGTTAATTATTCCCTCTATGCTATTTGCAGCCATATCTTTACTGACAAACAAAGTTGAGGAGGCTGTCTGTTATTTTTAAATTATCATTACTCAGGCGTTTTAAGTACCTATCCTAGTTCAATATTAGGGTCTTTTTTGCGAAAGCAATATTGCTCTTTTATTCACAATTAAGGGTAACACGAAGTGACGGATTATTTATGATCCTAATATTGCTAGGAAAAATATGTCTTATTTCAATGCAATATAAGTGACAGTCAAGCATGCAGTTCATAGGGTGGTAAGCGAATACATGAATACTGCAGTCTATAGACATCTACGGAAGAAGCAAAGCATCACCGTCACCAAGCCTGGGTTTGTTTTTTGATATAATTCCTGTTATATGTCACACACACACACACACGCAGTTTTTTTATGTGATAAAAATAGCAAACAAGCATGCAGTTCAAATTGATGTTAAGTGATGACTGCAGTCAGTCTATAGACATTTACACAATGATCAGAGGCCAAATGCAGATGCGTTGCCACTCCGGAGGCCTTAGGTGTTCTTTTTTTATGTAATGGAAGTGGTAAACAAGCATGCAGTTCACGTTGATGTTAAGTGATGACTGCAGCCTATAGACACCCACACAAAGACCAAGGTCAAAATTCAGATGCGTTTCCACTCCTGAGGCCTCTGAGCTCCGTCACTGGAGCTCTACCACCAGTAAAAAATAGCAGTAGCAGTTACCATCAATATAAACTAAGATCTCAATATCCAGTTTCAAAGTGAAAAAGTTAACATTTTATAGTTAAATAGGCATCATTCGAAAACTTTGGCACTTGCACAATATCATTACTTAACACAAAAGATGGTACAATATACTTGAATTAAATTCTCTCGTACAGTATAAGCAACCAATAGAGCTATCACAGCGAGCTATTGTCTGATTAAATTCTTACCTGAGGGTCGCTAACCCGATGCAGTCAGAGGTCATGTTGGAGTCTGATAAAGATTAACGCCACTACATCACTACATTATACAACTATCTTCATTATCTATAATTTTTTAACTGCATCAGTAGCCTAGTGGTAGCAGGCCACTACTACTACGCTAATCCCTTTATCTCTATCTTTGGTTCTATTGAGATGTTCCCATTTTATGGAGGTGTCCCGGTACCTCGGAATACCTTTATCTCTTTTTGAGTAGACTTGTCTATAATTTTATAATTTCAGTCATCACACACTAACAATAAGAATTATATTTCTTATACCGTATCTCGTACTATATTGTCTTCAATATTATCTTCCAGTTCAACAGTTGATAAAAACTTATTTAATAATAGCAAGACGACTGTGAAGTTGAGAAGAATTTATTTTTGTTTATCTAAAGGTCGACGTTGTATTGATATTCAGCGTTAAGTTTAAGCGTTGCTCTTAGTTTACCATTCCTCAACTTTCAATATATTGTAACTTCACTACGAAATATAATATTACAACGGCAAAAGAAAGTAATGTCTCCCTTTTTATGAATCATTCATCAAACTATTCCATCTCTTCCTTTAAACGTTCCAGCTTGTTCAGGACATTTTAATGGCCGGGAATATTACATTCTATTTCCTGTATAGTAACGAGTAACAAGTCCTTTATTGCACAGTTTAATTTATGAAACTATAAAAAGCGACATTTTAATGGATATTTCTTGTTAAAATGTTGCAAAGTAAACGTGTTTATTATTATAGTTTGATTGCGAGAGTAGGAGAATCAAAGCAACGCTTTTTTTCGTATCTATAGGTATGGTATTATGTACTCGTATAACAACAATAGAGTTCCTTTTTTCTTTGTCCTTTCAAACAGAATCTAAAAACATTGTTCCTACATCAATTTGAAAAAATGTCACCTGATCCTTTAGAGCGTGATTCTAACTTAGCGCGTGATTTATTTGTTAACAAAAATAAGTTCACTGACGTTCAAAACATATAAAACGAAAATTATTAAAATGAACAATACCATAATGCAATAATAAGTTCCGTAGACATTAACATACTCGTCGACATCGAGGGAATACGGAAATATTACGAGTAACGAGTTAGCGCTTAGTGGGGGATCGAATGAAGGCTGTTGTGCTGTGTTGCCATCATAAGACAATTTTAACACAAATGGTACAATATTTTTTGGCCATGATAATCTTTAAAAAATGGTGATTATTTCAGCCAATAAATTCACTGCTGGACCAAAGCCTCCCCATAAGAGGAATATGTTTAACCAAAATATATCAATGATATTACAAGCACAGTTACAAGATATTTTAAGTCTCAAGAGTGTCCATTATCTATAATACTTATTTGCATTGATACCTCAAGTTCAATATTATAGATTATAAACTGCAGTTTTACCTCACCATCAATGTGGTTAACACAACCTGCCAGGCTAAATTGAAGCTTTCAAATTAGCTAAATACAAAACATTTTTTTTTAGGTCAATCTGTTCTCTCAATCGTGCAATCCGGTGGGTACGCTAATGGAAGGCTTTATTTGTAATTCATTGCGTGCACTAGGAAAATCCCAATAGCATTCAGATTTATTTTATTAAATTGTACAATGTTAGAATTCGACTATATAGTCGAATTCTAACATTGAATAAACATCAATTATGTTATGTAGTATATCTCTATAACTTACCAATTGGTACAATATTAGAATTTGACTATACAGTAGAGAAGCTCTTTATTCGCGGGATATATGACCTATTTGACGTTTGTCGACCATTTTGATGAAGTGTTGACCAATACCGGACTACAAATGCTTACGTAGGCAGTGTGCAGCAGAGATAACGCTCTATAAAGCCGAAACTAGCCGATTGTCACTTTCATAGGTACGATGTGCATTTTTTTAAGTAATGGAAGTGGTAAACAAGTTGGTATGCAGTTCACATTGATGTTAAGTGATGACTGCAACCTATAGAACATACAAAGACCAAGGCAAAAATGCAGATGCGTTACCACTTTGTTATGCTACTGTGCCGGAAATTACAAGGCCGTACATTACCACTTGACCGGAACACGATAGTGCTGTATATTACCATTTAGCGGCAAGTATAATTAGGTAATGCGGTGGTGCCTACGCCCGCGATCTCCCTCACTGGAGCTCTACCACCAGTAATTTCTTGATGAGCACTGTACCTGTATTCTGAATGAAACAAGAATGAGGATTAAGACCAATCGAGATAGAGAGATCCTTCCTACTTCCAGAAGTGGGACGGGTGGAAACTTATGGTCTACAAATTTCCACACTAAGACAAAATATTAGACTCAATAGTGGCAATCAAAGCATATTTTAGACATATATTTAAGGTGCCATTCCGCGGGTCGCGATCGATCGTGTTCGATGACGTCATCGGCCGCGCGCGACTATAGATGCAGTATGAAAATGTATGGAACCACTTCCGAAGTTAGAATAAGCAATTTAAAAATTCAATCTGTGTAAAATTTGTATTCACAATCTAGCAACACCAGCGCCTGCGCAGCCAGTATGACGCGCGCGTTCATTACGTACAATACGTGGTTTTAACGGCCCGCCGACATAGAACCACGACCAAGTGAAAGTGTCGAAATGAGACGTGCAAATTGATTATAAACGCCTAAAACTATAATTATACATGTGAATTTGGTCAGTTGTGTGTTGCCATTGGAAAACGAGCTTGAACTTCGTGTGCTATACAGGCTATATTGGTATGTCGTGGTTTCTGTCAATGATATCTTAATATGGACGTGATGAGTAATGTTTTATTCGGCCTGTAAATATTGGATACGTATGTTGTTAAGAGTGGGATGTATTTAATTTGCGACTTTATTAGTTATGTTAAAAAACGTAATGTAGAATTGCTAAACGAATAAAGATTTCAAGAATATTAAATAAAATATGCTTACACTCATATTAAATTCAATCCTTCTTAGGGGACTTAAATACGTATCTCTAATCACGTAATATTTTTTTTCTATTATGTTACTACATATTTTAACCCTATCAAAAAAAAACCGGCCAAATGCGTTTTGGGACACGAGCAATGTAGGGTTCAGTTTTTTCAAGTAAGTAGGTACCTACCTACACTATATATACAATATTACTCGTAAAATCCTTGAGTATAGGTATCAACTTAGCTGTGATAGATTTCTTTTTAAATTCGTTATATGTCCTATCACCCTGATTTTTTTACGCACGTCCAAACACAATCGTTTATTTGGCAGGGGGGGAGAGGGATACCTGACACTAAAAAAAATAGCATTACCTATAAAGTGAAATATTTCAAAAACTTATCTTTAGATACCTATATACCTATTTTTTTCTCAAACACTCAATATTTTCAAAGACCTATCCAACCGAATCCAAAAAAAGTCTACCTACATAATAGGATGCGCGTGGAAATAAAATGGGATCCCCACTTTACGCGTAGGGGAAATTAAAGAAAAATGGAAAGAAAAATTTGTGGGATTTGAACTCTTAAAATATATTTCACTAATAAATACCAAAAGACAGATGGACGAACGGACATGGCGTAACAATTACAGTTCTATGTAAGCTAAGGAATCCTCTTAATGGAACAACTCAAAACCATACTTCAAACTTTACGTTCTATAAATAACACTGCAAGGAAAACTTAAACACTCTACAACTACTATAAAAATTCAACTTAGTAGGTATGAAATTATCACCTGTACCCAGACCAATCCGGTGCCTTACCTACTCAAGTTGTTCACAGAGTAGATTTAACCAAGCAAGTTATCGAGGTTAATGTCCATGATGACGAATTTATTTACCGCACTTCCAAATCTCTCTGGCTACGACGATCACTCTGTTATTTGATAATTATATCAAACGAATAGTTGTTTAGATTATAGACAGCCAACCAAAAGTGCAAAAAAATTATTGGAATATTCTTAACATTACGTCATCTTCAAACTTAAGGTCTTAGCCTGGGTTGCACCACGATATTTTTTAAACTTAAAGTTACTGTAAAGCCGCATTTATATTTATCTGATGTGTTGTGTTGTGATGCTCTCTGTCGTGATGGCTACTGTTCACATTGATATGACGTGTTCTGATGCATTATGACGGTTTTTGTATCAGTTCCGTCTTGACTCCCAGAGAGTTCACACATTTGCAATGTTTTTTCAAGAATCATCCAATTCAGATTCAGATTTTGAAGAAGAGTTGCAATTATTGGCGTTGGCAACGCTTCTAACTAAACAAAGGAAAAGAAGAAGATATTCAATTACGTATTCAATTAGTTGCTCTTCGTCCATTTCTGACGTAATAACACAACACTGACGCGTGCACACTAGTCTGATGCGGTATGACGTCTCACGGCACCGCCACCCGCACTTCACCCTTTCTGACGCGGACCGGGATCACCTGTGACACGACACATCAGAAGCCGTCATAACACACCGCATTGAATAAATGTGAACGCTTCCTTCCATATTAAATGTATGAAACTGATACCGTTCTGATGCATCACAACACAACACGTCAGATAAATATAAATGCGGCTTAACACTTTACATCCTTCTCTAACTTAAAGAAATCTGTTAAAGTTAGACAAGAATGAGAAATCTTACAATAATTTTAACAAATATCGTGGTACTATCCAGACTTAATGTTAATGTGTTGATTATGCCTAAGGATAAAAATCTTTAGTCTCAGTGATCTAATGGAACTAGGAAGCTGGGTCCTCGATTCGATCCCAGAGTTGGGAGCTATTTGATTTTTATACAAAGAAAGGTGGCAAACAAGCATGCAGTTCACATTGACGTTAAGTAATGAGTGCAGCCTATAGAAATACACAAAAACCACAAGTCAAAATACAGATGCGTTGCCACCCCTGAGACCTTAGTTGTTATGTCTCCGTTATTACGGGGCCATACATTACCGTCATCCCGGAACACGATATAACAGAATATGTAATAATACTACGTAGGTATAGAATGGACACCTCCGACGTCCCGCCCGATTTCCCCGCCTGACCCAACCTCCTCCCCTGTTATGGGCGACGTTTGGTATTCACTACGTGGTACGCACACAGGTGCACGTGTAAATATAATACACGACACTGATTGATGTCTGTGTATTAGAGACCAAATTAAGCGTTTGTATGGAATTTTGGCGGAGTGACCGCGGTGTGACGATAGTGCTGAATACAACCATTTGGCGGCAGATAGATTAGGTAGTGCAGTAGTGCCTACGCCCTTGAGCTCTAAAACTGAAATAGGTGTACTACAACTGTTAAAGCAAGCAGAAATTTCATTATACGCAACAGTTCTACCACAGTCTAAAGAAAACAAACGTGTTAATTAGGTACTTATACTGTGGTTCTACTGTACAAGCTTAAAGTAAAAATATTATTTAATAATACAGGATGCATCTATAATTCTATTTTACAATTAAATACAATATAACATCTGATATACCATTAGTTACCACTGAACAAACAATTGAACAATAACAGAACGAGAACAATATTCTATTGTTACCCACTTACATAGTGGAAATTATATCAGCTATCTGTTATGCATTATACTGTAAATTAGTTAACAGCTAATAAAAGCTTTTTAAACATACTTGCGAAATTTTGCTATTAAATTTTTTTATACAAATAATAGGTTGGGGAAAAAGTCTTTTCGCATTATAGTATGTATGAACTTGTAATAAAATTTCTTTGGCTGTAGTATTTGTATCTGGCTGGTTTTGGTATCATTGAAAGTTAAAATTTTAAAGAACATAATTCCAAATTCAAATTAGGCAAATGTGTGATTTTCATTTGTTTTTCGTACTGTCAAGATGAGTGAATCTAATGAAGAAATTCGATACATTTATAATTTTACTACAAAAAAGGGAAAAATGCAACGCAAGCCGCGAAAAAAAATTGCGATGTTTATGGACCTAGTGCAGTGTCTGTGAGAGTAGCACAAATTTGGTTTAAGCGTTTCCAATCCGGAAATTTTGATATCAAAGATGCACCTCGCTCTGGTCGCCCTATTACGGATAAAATGGATGCCATTTTTGAAAAAGTGGAGCAAGATCGACATATCAGTAGTTACGACGTAGCTGAAGAACTGAGAATTGATCACAAAACAGTTTTGGCACATTTGAAAAAAGCTGGGTACAAAACAAAAGCTCGATATTTGGGTACCTCACGAGCTCACTGAAAGAAACCTAATGAACCGTGTACTCATTTGTGATTCTTTATTACGACGTAATGAAACCGAATCATTTTTGAAGAAGCTGATAACTGGTGATGAAAAGTGGATCACGTACGACAAGAACGTGCGAAAAAGGTCGTGGTCAAAGGCCGGTCAGGCTTCACAGACTGTGGCGAAACCCGGGTTAACTCGCAATAAGGTGATGTTGTGTGTGTGGTGGGATTGGAAGGGCATTATTCATTATGAGCTATTACCACCAGGCAGGACTATCGATTCTGAACTCTACTGCGAACAACTGATGAGATTTAAGCAAGAAGTTGAGAGAAAGCGGCCGGAATTGATCAACAGAAGGGGTGTGGTGTTTCATCATGATAACATCATAATGACCTCACACATCTATAGCCACTCAGCAAAAATTAAGAGAGTTTGGCTGGGAGGTGTTAATGCATCCGCCGTATAGTCCTGACCTTGCACCTTCAGATTTCCACCTGTTTCGGTCTCTTGAGAATTCTTTATGCAATGTTAGATTAACATCACGAGAGGACTGCCAAATCCACTTGTCGCGGTATTTTGATGAGAAGTTCCAAAATTTTTGTAGCAATGGGATCATGTCCCTACCTACAAGATGGCAAAAGGTTATCGAACAAAATGGTACATACATACTTTAGTTAAATTTAAATAAACTATGTTAAAAAATGTTTTGAATTATCTTAAAAAATGCGAAGAAACTTTTTCCCCAACCATTATATTATAGTACTCAACAATTAATATTGCACATCGAGCCTGCGAAAGAGACGATCGGCTCATTTCGACTTCGTAGAGCGTTATCTCTGTTGCACACTGCCTACGTCCAGTATTGGTCAAAACTTGATCAAAATGGTCGACAAACGTCAAATAGGTACGGTGTGAAAGAGATAACGCTCTACGCGTTACGCGAAGTAAGGCGAAGTCTCCTTCCTAGGCTCGATGTGCAACATTTATTGTTGAGCACTGTAATAAAACTACAATGTTTTTGTTTATTGAAAGTAACAGTAAATCTATTACAATCTAAATCTAGATTCTAGATTACGGTTTCAATTGAACTGATTCTATTAGGTATACATTTAAATCCAATTTGAGACTAAATAGTACCTGATTATTATGTAGAATACAGTCTGTGCCAAATTCGTTTCGTTAGAATTCTAAGGAAATTAGGACAGTCTAAATTGCACTTCAATAAATAAAATATATAAAACAAAGGTATACTAATTCAGATTTACGTATTTAGATGACCTCATTCTCCGGGAATCGTTATTAATAACTATAGATTATATTTTGTGTCTTTAAAGACACAAAATATAATCGTTTTCATTTGCTAATGTAAAAGGTATGATTATGATTACACTTATTAAAAGATCCTTATTTTCTGAAAATTGGGGCAACAAAAATTTTGTTCTATAAAATAAAACACATACAGCGCTTGGTTAAGAAAATAATAGACACTACCGTATCAAAACCTGGCGTAAGGGAATGTTTCTTTTTTATGTAGCGTAGGTGGCAAGCAATCATGTAGTTCACATGGATGCTAAGTGATGACTGCAGCCGATAGACTTTTACAAAAAAAAAGGTGCAAAGGTGCGTTGCCACCCCTAGATCTTAGTTTAAAGGTAATCTTAGTGATAGTATTTACGGAGCCATACGTAACCATCTAACCGGAACATGAATGTGCTGAAATACTCTTCAGCACTATCAGGTTTCCGCCAAATGGTATTCCATCTGGCAGAAAATAGATTAGGTAATGTAGTGGTGCCAACGCCCTCGAGTTCCTACACGGGAACTCTACCACCAGTAAAAAATAGGCTTAAGTTACATGATTTTACAATATTACTAGCTGTCCCGGCAAACTTCGTTTCGCCCTAGAAAATTAAAAAAAAAAATGTCCAAAAATGTTATGAAAAATAGATGTTGGCCGATTCTCAGACCTACTGAATATGCATGCAAAATTTGGTTAAAATCGGTCCAGCCGTTTCGGAGGAGTTCAAGTTCGAACACCGTGACACGAGAATTTTATGTATTAGATATGAAGAAAAACTGAAAGAGAGAACCGTCCGTACCATGTCCTTTTATTGTCAACCTAGACTGAATCGCTATTAGCTTTGTCTCGTTCCTTCATACGTACTGTCATATAATACAAATGAAACTAAGTTTTGGCATCGCTTTAATTGAATCGCAATAAGACGTCATGGTACGGGTTGCAAAAACGAGTGGTAATGTTGCAAACGGGCTGCCTGTACACGGTAATCGCAGCCCGTTGCAACTTTGCCAATATTTGTTATTTTTTTAATAGTAAGAGCAGGGTATTAAGTTTAAGAACGTATCTTCCGCATAGTTAGAAGGTTAAATTTGAATACCGACCGGAGAGAAAGGATTGATTTGAGTTACCTTTGTTTTGAATGAAACATCTGAAGGTTAATATTATTATATATACTATCCACAGGTTTGATACGTATCTGGAACTTATTTATTCTCTATTATGATTTATTATTGAATAAACTTTACCAACAACTTTTTAAATTGTGATCATTGCTTAACCGTGATCAATTTATTTTACTAAGAACGCGAGCAAGAAACACATCGTTTTTTTATAATTAATATTTTTTTGAAGAAAAATGGAAAGAAAAATTGGATGTCAGTCGGGACTTGAACCCGCCACCACTGGGATCTCTAGTCCAGCCTCTCTCTCTCAACTGAGCTACCGAAGTCCACAACGAACAGTCGATTTTTTTCTTCTTGCATTGCCTTGGGAAGGCAGTAGCGACATCTATTGCTAATATGCTAGTTAGTCAGCCGATACAACATTTTTTCGGTTCATTAAATATCGTTAAAGGCTCTTAATAAATATTTATATTTGATTTTTCGCAAAATTGGCAATAAAAATTTTACTTTTAAAATATTACTTTTTGTTTTCTCTTTGTTTCTGTTTGTTTTCTGGTCAATAACGAGATGTATAGTCCGTTAGTCAATTTTGAGAAAAAGGGATGAAACTGAATGAAACTTGAAAGGAAAAAAGGTGAATAATGATAAAATCTAAACATCGCACCAAAACCGTTTTTTTCGCGTCCATAAAAAAAATCAGGTCGTGCTCATATACCACAATAATAATAAAAGTCTAAACACCTCCGTTGATATCAACAATGTGGGTAAAATGAAATGTACGTTACGTAAAATATGTATCTACAGGTACTATGAACCTTCGTCATATTTTTAGGAATATTCTACGATAAAATCTCTGAAAGAAAAAGGGTCATTGTTATTCTTGTTTACTGGTGGTAGAGCTCCAGTGACGGAGCTCGCGGGCGCCACCGCATTACCTAATATACTTGCCGCTAAATGGTAGAGATTTATCGTGTTCCAGTCAGGTGGTAATGTACGGCTCTGTAATTTCCGGCACAGATGCTTATCACCTTAGGCCTCAGGAGTGGTAACGCATCTGCATTTTGACCTTGGTCTTTGTAGGTCTCTATAGGCTGCAGTCATCACCATCAGATGATAATCAATGTGAACTGCATGCTTGTTTGCCACTTTTATTACATAAAATAACTTTCTGAATTCGCTACTGGCAGTAGAATTATTATCTTGATCTAAACGACTTCTCTTCTTACTTTCAAAGTTATTAGTAGTAAGTAATCTGAATCGAATTGTTGTAATGGATTTTAAGTTCATTTTGTTATTGACTGGTGGAAGAGTTCCAATATAAAAACTCGCTTTTTCTTTTCTCTACTACTTCTGACGCCAGCAATTTAAAAATTAAGTGCGATGATCAAACAGTCAAGTACTTACACTGTCAAATATCTAAAATTATATTTAACGTTCCAATAAACAAGCGGTTGGAACTGTAGAAGTTGGAACAATTTTAATGTCCAACATTTTCGGCAAACCATGTAACGTGCGAGATGAAGGCAAGATTCAACCTTAATAAACCACATTCCATAATATCCGTTTAAACATCCCATACAATTATTTTGTATGAGTTTACCTCACTCCGCCCGCGTCGAATAGGTAGGTACGTACGTAGTTTAATTTCCGGACGAAATATTCGTAGTTGGATTGTATTGTGTGTGAAATTTGAATGAACTGCCCAGGAATATGGCGTTGAACGTCACCCAATCTTTTGAAAATTCATGTTTGTGTTATTCATTGAAAAAAGTAATTCCATATAACAGAATTTAATATAAATACAAAGAATATACCTATACTTGTAGGACACAAAGCATAGAACAAAGCATAATTTTTGTGTTTTTTCTTATGGAAGTGGTAAACAAGAATGCAGGTTACATTGATTTTACTGGTGGTGGTAACATCAATGTGAACTGCATGCTTGTTTGCCAATTCCATTACATAAAAAAAAACCTTGTTAATGTCAAAATGTCAAACTTACACGGCCTATACACGACCCTAAAATCAGTGGCGATATCGAGGCAGTAGTGGAGAGGACCCTAGATCGTACCATAAATCGCCTCGTTTATAGGCCGTTAGGCGATCGCTGGTTATAAAAAAACTACCAAAAATTGCTTTTATCAAATAACTTCAACAACGTGCTCTCATTTCCCATCTATTAATCATGACAAGAAGCGCGCATGGCCCAGCGGCTGGTGTAGATCGTATACGATCTACTCGGTCAAGCACTACGGGCGCGGTCGGGTAGTGTGATGGGTGACCGCTAGTGGCAAATTAAATGCGCGTTTCCGTGCTTCGGAGGGCACGTTAAGCCGTCGGTCCCGGTTGCTATCGTTGGATAGCAGTCGTTAAACCTTGTCGGAGGCCTAATGGGCGGTTTGAAAACATCCGACAGCGGGTTGGCCACTAACCCACCCACCTCCACCAATCCGCATTGGAGCAGCGTGGTGGAGTAAGCTCCAGGCCTCCCCCCCAAAAAAAGGGGAGAGACTCGTGCCCAGCAGTGGGACGTATAATGGGTTGCCATTATTATTATTATTTATTAATCATGACTCCGGGAGACTACCTGTTCCCAGATGAACCTTTAAGTAATTACTAGTCGTATTATTATAACCTCGTGTACAAACTCAACCAGTTTTATCAGTGTGTTTCTTTTATCACCCCTACAAAAAGAGGATTGTAAGTACAATACTTAAGTGGCAAACCACTTTTTTAATTCTTAATAACAGAGTCATTATGAATAAAAAAGTGGTTTGCAGCCTTCATCGACATGTCCATCCTTTTTAGACTTCATATTTTATTTCCTTCCTGCTTGAAGCAAAAATGTGCGGTATTCATGAAACCGTTATGTAGATTTAAATAAAGAATCTAGGTTTCTTAAAACTGCCAATTGTCACGCTGTCGGTTGCCTAATTTCAATTGTATCCGGTTTGAAGTAAATTCCGATTTAAGATTCAATGTTTTGTTGAATCGAAAGCCAGAATCCCAGCGTAGTAGTAGTGGCCTGCTACCACTAGGCTACTGAGGAAGTTTAAGAGAACAAGATCTAGATCTATCCCACTAATCAGTCAGGCCTCAGGTGTGAATGGAGCCACTGAGCCACCCGGACCCTTGTGGATCAGTAAGACCCTAAGAACTATCATTTGGTAAAAGGTTTTTTCTTTATGATAGAGCTGCAGTGTAGCAAGAGTATTCACTTACGTACCATATTTGCAATCTGTTAATTTGTTTGTCATTTTCGTGACATAAAAAAACAATGTTCTAATTTTCATTTCAACGCTCCTAACTTTTATTGTGTTTTTGGTGTCAGAGGGCTTATTTGGGCGTCTTTACAGAAAAATATAAGATACTATAACAAACTGAAGGAGCACTTGGAAAAATGAAAAACAAATAAAATACACAACCGAGCATCATAAAAAGTTTTGTGATTTAGATAAAAATGGCAGAAACACGTCATAATTTAGGCTGGATGGCGGAAATACGATGTTCTTGTGGCCTTGATTAAAAAGTATCAACTTAGGCGTGTCGAACTACGCATTGTGAGATTCCGTAGATGACTTACAAAAGTATTCTTTAAATAAAACATTTCCTATTTTTTTTTCTGTGCCTTCTCATGTTTCTTTGGCGCATTATTTTATTTTTATATAATGGAAGTGGCAAACAAGCATGCAGTTCACATTGATGTTAAGTGATGACTGCAGTCTATAGACACCCACACAAAGAACAAGGACAAAATGCAGATGCGTTACCACTCCTCAGGCCTAAGGTGTTATGCCTCTGTGCCGTAAATTACAGGCAGCGTGGCAGCCCAAATATCTTACGGAACCCTATTTTTTTCCAAAATAAAATATAGCCTATGTTTCCCATGGATAATGTAGCTTTCGAATAGTGAAATAAACTATTAAAAATATTCATCGATATCTTTTATAGTTAAGGCAGCGTACGCAAAATAAGTAACTTTTCTGGTTGATTTTTTACACCTTGTGTCTGAAAAACCCAAATATCTTACGGAACCCTATTTTTTCCAAAATAAAATATAGCCTATATTACCCGTGGATAATGTAGCTTTCGAATAGTGAAAGAATTTTTTAAATCGGTCCAGTAGATATTGAGCCTATTCAATACAACCAAACAAACAAAAAAATATTACCTCTTTATAATATTACTTTAGATTACATACAAATATCTAAGCTTCCCTTGAAAATTATTATATTTTCATCATTCAAACTACTAGTTTTTCTTACCTTTATTTCTTAAAGATCTTATATACTGACCGATTGTTTCTTTTATCAATTGCCAACGGAACCCTAAAATCGTCAAAAAACTTGCCCAACTCTTACTACGAAAGTAAACACAATAATATCTACAATAAAAATCGAGCTTGAAAGGCATTTGCCTATTATATCGCCATTCACCATCTTATTCTTACTCGTATAAGCATTCCTATAATACTTTCGTACGTGGGAAGAACTTCGTTGAGCTGAGTTCACACTTCGACACGTCGACTTGCAAGCCACTTAGTGCTTTGACGTTTATCCGTATTTTCCGATTGTCATCATCATTCTGAATCATATTCAACTAGCGGCCCGTACCGGCTTCGTACGGTTGCAATTTAGGTACTTACATAATATTACGACTATGAATTGAGATTTAAACTATCCTATCTCTCAAGTTGGATCGAACTGCACATGGTGTGCGAATTTTATTATAATCGGTTAAGTGGTTTAGGAGTCCATTGAGGACAAACATTGTGACCCGAGATTTATATATATTAAGATAAGATTTGGAAACGTTATCTAACATTCCAATGAATATGATTTGAAAAGAGATTAAAAGAATATGGTTCTATTTTTTCACTGTCGTGCTTTCTATAGAAACCTTCTGATATGTCGCTAAGTTGCCACTTTTGAGGTGTAAGCTTTTTGCCCCTGTGCTCATTGGAAGTACAGACAAGTATGTCAAACAAAATTGGTAGGTACTTATTGAATTTTAGACTTTAATCCAACGTAGTACTCTTAGTGAAACAATCTATTTGAAGGTCACATCCAGCGCTATAAGACTCCAGATAGGTTGTAAAAATTTCTGTCGATTTTTTTCACTGGATCTCTGACTACGAGCAAAAAGTGTGCAGTTACCTATTTACCATTTACTGTTGACACCAGTAGTCAATCTTAACTTTAAATTGCATTTTATAACAGTACCCACGTCTGGTAAGCAGATTTTAAGCTGTGCAGAGATGTGTGTTCTGTACAAAAGGATAACATTTATTTTATTTATTTCAGGCAACAAATGTAAGACTATAAGTAAAACAAAGGCCCATATAAATATATACCTTACAGACTAACATACATAATAATAACACTATGAACACTACACGTGATTACGGCGACGTGATGCGCGGTTTTTCTGCAGGGAATTTCCGAAATAAGACTCCCTGCGGCCAGAACTCCTCATTTATGAAAGTAGGCAGGTGCTGCGTCGGGACTCTCACCACATAGGAATTGAAATTCACTCTATGGCGAGACTCCAACCGTTCGACTCTAAGAGTGAAATTCGTCTTGACGCGGATGTAGTCGAAGAGATCTTCAACTTTCGTCGACCAGTGCAGTCTGGACACGCTATTTAAAGCTAGTATGGTATGATTAATCATTTGTGAATGCATGAATCATGCCAGTCATCAACTTCAAAGAGAATTTGTGATGTGATAACTATTTTATTATGCTACGGTATTGTATTGGTCTAAATTACTTCCCAATTACTGCATTGTAAGATTGATTGTAGTCCACAATTTTTTAGGAAGTTTTAATGGGCATTATACGAGTAGGATGAAGCTAACCATAAAATATAAATATATTATTTATTTATTTATTCTTTCCTGTGCACAAGAAAATTGTTACATGAGGCGGACTTAATGCTATATAGCATTCTATTCTGCCATAGCGAACTTTTTTGAGAGGGAATTTAATATTCCACGATACATACACGGTTTTGTTATATCTCAAAATCTTTATGAAAACTCCCAGGTGGCTTGATTTTTCCGATACTTCCAACATTTATCGTTATATTATCATCAAATTACACATAAGTTTAACAAATATTGAAATGAAAATAATATGGAAATCTGTTTAGTAGTCTTTAAGCTTATCGCAAACAGACAGACGCGGCGAAGGACTTCGTTTTTTTATGTAATGAAGTGGTAAACAAAGCATGCAGTTCACATTGATGTTAAGTGATGACTGCAGCCTATAGACACCCACACAAAGACCAAGGTCAAAATGCAGATGCGTTACTACTCCTGAGGCCTAAGGTGTTATACCTCTGTGCCGAAAATTACAGGGCAACATGTATAAATATTGATCCTTTCATTTTGAAACCATTTCACTTTGAAGCAATTTCACCATAATCGATGAGTTAACTCGTCTAAAGTACCTTACAGCTTTGGGGCAGTCATTAAATGGAAAACCCAAGGACCCAAATAGGGTCGATACGCCACTTGTAGGTAATTTATATCGAAACTAACTGTACGAGCTCAAAACAAATAAGCCTTCATCAAAGTGCTTTGGTTTCAAATCTAAGCTCACTTTATCCAAGACTAGCGGCCCGCCCCTGCTTCGCGCGGGTGCAATGTTACCTACCCTCTCCTATTCGTCTTAGCGTGATGATTATAGATATAGCCTAAAGCCTTCCTCGATATCATCTATAGTTTAGGCAGCGTACGCAAAATGAGTAACTTTTCTAATTGATTTTTTACACCTTGTGTCTGAAAAACCCAAATATCTTACGGAACCCTATTTTTCCAAAATAAAATATAGCCTATGTTACCCGAGGATAATGTAGCTTTCGAATAGTGAAAAAAAATTTTTAATCGGTCCAGTAGTTATTGATCCTATTCAAAAAAAACAAACGAACAAACAAAAAAATATTGCCTTTTTATAATATTAGTTTAGATTTATTACCAACTAATTCCACGATGAAGAGAAGCGGAATTTTATCACAATTTCAGAAATCAAGTTTCACTTTCGCAAACTTTATGAGCTGAAGTTAGTTGGGCTAATAAATTTTGGGTTTACGATCTTCAGAAGTTGGGATTTTCAGTGATAATTTTCGAGCATTGTCATAAACTGTTGAGTGTAATAGCCATTATAAAAGCGAAAAAGTTGATAATATATAAACTTTGTTGGAGTCAATGAATTTGACTTAGGATCCATTTGCAAGCTCTCTGAGGGTTTCCGCATTGTCCTTGTCCAAGGATGGGCATGCGTAACGCATTTTCCCCTAGTAAAAAAGCGATCCATTTGCAACATGTGCAAATGGATCGTAATCGTCTTCTTGGGACTCAGTTTATGCGCTGCTAAAATCTTATTTCATTTGTCTTATGGGACAGTGCGTATGAAAAAACGAGACCAAGCGAATAGCGTCTTAGTTTAGGTTGACAATTAAAGGTACGGCCGCTGTTATAATATGAAATTTCAAGTTAACTACTGGTGTCAATAGTAAACGGTGAATAGGTAACTTTACACTTTTCACTCGAAGACAGAAAACCAGTAACGATTATGTATGTATGTATCTTCACGCCAAGTCCCTTACCGGGTAGGCAGAGAGTGTGGAGCGCCAGATATTCCAGTCCTGACCCTGTCCCGTGTTCTTTTGCATTCATCATTCTCTTCATACATGAACGAATGAATGACGATTCCTAAGACTTTTGACCCTACCCTCATACTTGACCTGTTTGGTCAGGGTCAGTCCTGGTCTTCCTGGGCCTCTGAAACTATCCACATTCGCACTATATCTAGACAGTAATTGACAACTGCGACCACACTTTACCACCTAACTGGAGTACGCTAGCGCTTGATGTCACTTTCAGATAGATTGATTCACACAGAACACTACGTTGAATTAAAATTCAATTTTCAATTAGTTTCACACTTGTCTAAATTCTTCAAGTTTAACTTTCGAAAACTTTATGGGCTGAATAAACATTTAATTGTAATTATATACTACCTATTATTTATATGTGCTATTTACTAATAGGTTTGAAGTCGGTGCCAAGCCTTAATCAAATAATTATATTTTAATCACTTAAATATGAATACGAGCAAAGTGAACAAAAAGTAACCGGCTAATCGTGGGTGTTTGCATGTATGCTTGAAGCATGCATTTACCTCCGCCTACCCCTTCGGGGATTACAGGCGTGAAGTTACGTTTTAATACAATGAAATTCTTACTTTAGTGATTTTGGTTTGGCACCGACTTCAAACCTATTAGTAAATAGCACATATAAATAATAGGTAGTATATAATTACAATTAAATGTTTATTATTTTTTACTTTTCAGTTTTGAAGTCGGTTTTTCTTAACGTTGTTATATTTATTTAATACTTTTTAGTTTATTGCTGCATTGCCAATTAGATTAATGTTCACATCTGTTAAATTTGTAAAATCTGACTCTCTTACATAATGTGTCGATACAAAATTATTACACGACTATACGAAATCAATGAAAAAATTTTATCCACGAAGGAGTAAATAAGCTGTGTCGTGTCGTCGATAAGTAAATGTGTCATTGTCACTTGTTGTCATGCGCATTAGGACTATCTTGGACGTCAGTGGATTCAACGCACTGTATGACAACTCGCCGTCGATTCTTATTCCTTTAGTCTGAGGTGAAAGTAAGTAGAAATATGCTCATAAAATAATAACTGATGGACCTATCTGAATCAAATTTTCATGGGACCAATTCGAAACTATTCCGCATCAAACAAATTACGAATTACGTAAATCGGTAAAGAAATCTCGGCGAAATTCACGTACATATATAAAAAAATATATATATATATATACCGGCCGAATTGAGAACCTTCTCGTTTTTTGAACTCGGTTAAAAATAATAATGTTCTTTAAAAGCGAAGTCTCAGGTATTTACCGAGTAGGTACTCCAATACAAAAATATAATCTCAAGAAAATGTTAGCCCACCTGCTTTTAGTGGGTCGCCATACCTGACTGACAGCTGTCGAATTTGACATGGACTTTCAGAATAGGGCTATTAAGCAGGAATCCGGTTGATTTAATGGCATTTCGGGAGCCTGTAATTGGTAGAAATGGTACTTTCTCTCGTTGAAAAATGGTGCGTGGTATGCATTTTGAGGACATGTTAACTATGGTAGAGTCGAACTTGTTTAAACACTTATTTTTTTGCTAAAATGAAGGTCGATATTGAGGTGATACTTTTTAGAGTTTATTTTAAACCTGTTCAGTTCATGGGGCACTACACCAACGATCAGAGAACTAATGAATAGATACGTCACTAATAATTAAGTTGGTAGTCCACACGTCTATTACCACATAATAAATCTATATTTATTATACTACTTTTACCACTTTACGCAAACATAGAATTAAATCTTTTCCTTCAATCATAAAATCTTTCAATTTTCAATAGTGCCTGCACTTGGAACTCTGAAATTTGAAGTGAATGACTATGTATAGTTATGACGAATAGATTCTTCATTTTCTTCTATGTTGTTGCTATTTTTGTCAAAAATCCTTAGATCAAAATTATATACCCATTTTATCAAATTGGAATTATGGTAGAATGCATGTATAGTACAAGCACCATACATTTTGTTCATATCAGCAATTTACCCGCGCTACATTGAAATTGTCAATCTTATATAAAAATCAATTGTTAATCGTTAACCTCGCTAAAACTCGAGGACGTCTCTACCGATATGGCTAAATTTGGTTCAGAATTATTTTTGGAAGTCCAGGGAAGGTTTTAAATGTAAAAAATATGACGAAATTGAAAGGCAATAGTAAAACCCACAATTTCATTTTCCCATACAAATTGTCCGTGTCTATCAAACCTTTGACACATTATTTCATTCTGAGGCAATACCAAGTTTGCCGGTCATCTAGTCATTCATAAAAATCAGTTCACGTTCGGTCATCAAGCATTTCATACATGCCGCGTGTGCTCATCAATTACCATTACAAATTATATCAATAAATCGGCTTATATCAATCCAGTCTATAATTTCTATCATTCATGATTGTGCGGTGAAAACTGTACAATGCATACCTATGCCTTATGTGTTCGTCCATGGCATTTATCTACATAGAAACGATAAAAAACTCTTACTGTTGAAATCTGGAAGATAATTCAATCCTAATGTGAAGAATAAACTACATACTTATTAGAATCGAGTGTATTTTATAAACGTATCATGATTCCCCCATTCTTTTCCGAAGTACCCTGGCAAGTTTTACAGCCCCATAAAACTGATTACTTCAGCACCATGTCGCAGTGAGAGGTCGTAATGTCATAGACAGGCGATATTTGTGACAACTTTATGATTTGGCACAAAAGCAAATCGTGATAAATGTTTAATAAAGTCACAGAATTATTAAATAAATGTCGACAATACAATTTCTTTTTACTCTTTGTTATAGTTTGTAAAAGGGGAAATGAGACATTCTACTGATATATTTATTTACATCAGTAGGTATATTAGTATTTAGTTTGATCTGAGTGATATTCTTGACTATGTATATATATTTAGCTTGTTTGACATGTATATCAATTGTTATTCACTTTAATTTATTTTGTTTGTGTTTGACGTGTCATAAGAGATGCATGTCACCCTAAATGAATAAATTAATTTCTGATTCCGATTCTGATATTAAATGTTTTGACCGCCATTGTTCGGTTGACTAACTGCACTAGCGGAAGAGTTCTCTTCCAGTAGAAGAAAACTCTTCCGCTATAGGGTGGTAGGGTCATCACGTCCCGACACTAGTGGATACTATACTTAGTATAGACTATAAGTAAATATTTAGATAAGCAAAGCTGAGTAATGATAATATAACAATGTTATGTTATGTAGCACCCGCCGAAGATAGAAGTTTCACCCGCACAGATTGTACACTTGGCAGTGCTCAGCAAAACGATTCGCGCGTTCATTCCTGAACAGAACGTGCAAATTGTGGAACAAACTGCCATCTGAGGTGTTCCCCCAGCGCTACAATATGGGGTTCTTCAAAACTGGCGTCAAAAGAGTCCTTCAGGGCTGGCAGCGCGTTGGCAACTCCTCTGATGTTGCAAATGTTCATAGGTGACGGTAACCACTTTCCATCACGTGACCCGTCTGCTTGTCTGTCAATCCTTTGACATAAAAAACATAGAAAACAGTTTTAAATTTAAATTTCTCTATTCTGCCTGTCTTGTCTGACCAGAGCCTAATGAAAGCGAAACAAAAACTTTACCTATTACGGATCAGTTAGATAGGGGGCATAAAATCTTTATACACCCAAGAATAATTTTCCGTTATCTTAAAAAAAACAGGAATCAATAAAATGACAAAAAGCTTCTCGTTTGATGTCTTTTAAAGATAAGCGGGCGTCGGGACGTGATGACCCCATCGCCCACTAGCGGAAGAATTTTCTTATAGTGGAAGAAAATTCTCTTATACTGGAAGAAAATTCTCTTGTACGGGCAGAAAATTCTCTTACACTGGAAGAAAATTCTCTTATACTGGAAGAAAATTCTCTTATACTGGAAGAAAATTCCCTTATACTGGAAGAAAATTCTCTTATACTGGAAGAAAATTCTCTTATACTTTAAAAAAAAACTCTTTTACTGGAAAAATATCTTATACTGGAAGCAAATTCTCTTATACAGGAAAAAAATTCTCTTATACTAAAAGATAATTCTCTTATACCGGAAGAAAATTCTCTTATACTGGAAGAAAATTCTCTTATACTGGAAGAAAATTCTCTAGTACTGGAAGAAAATTCTCTTATACTGGAAGAAAATTGTCTTAAAATTCTCTTATACTGGAAAAAAATCTCTCATACTGAAAGACAATTCTCTTATACTGGAATTTGTTTTATACAATGGAAGTGGCAAACTAGCACGCAGTTCACATTGATGACTGCTGCCTTTAGACAGTTACACAAAGACCAAGGTCAAAATTCAGATGCGTTACCACGTCTGAAGTCTAAGGTGTTATGCCCCTGTGCCGGTAAGGCAGAGCCGTACCGCCATCTGACCGGAAGACGATAGTGCTGAACACTACCATTTAGGGGCAAGTATATTAGGTAATGCGATGGTGCCTATGCCCGCGAGCTCCGTCACTGGATCCTTACCACCAGTAAAGTAAAATAAATCGGGACCGAGGGGTAAAAATCGAGACAGTCAAAAGTAAGGCAATTAATTATTTTATTGATTTATCAAAAGCCTCGGAACCCAAAGATGATTGATCTGACAAGCTTTTGTCTAGTGGACGTCTTTCGGTTGAAGTAATGATGAAGATTGATTGATCGCGACATATAACGTCCCGATCAGGTGTTAATCAGGACGCTTCCCCATAGCCCTGAAAATCGGGACGTCCTGCGCAAATCAGGACACCTGGCAACACTAGTCGTAAATGCAATACCTGTCTGACTGTCGAATTTTCCTTCAAATTTTATTGCATTGCCTTGGGGTGGCACTAGCGACAGCTATTGCCAACAATGCTAGTTATAGGTACAACCGATACACGTTACAGCCAGCCCAAGGCAAGGCAAAAAAATATAAAAAAAATAATTTAATTGTAGAAATCAACCTAATTTGATTGTGAGTAAAAACAAATATAGGTACCACTTAAATCATGTTCGCTTATGTAAATGTAATAAATATAAAACGACCAATGCTTTTAACTGATCAAGCATTCGAGTATCGTTAAAAGAGAGTGATCTGAATAACTTTAAATCATGTGTAAACAAGTCAATGATGTATGAAGTATGGTTTGTGAAAAAACCAGCAAAGTAAGTCGGATTCGAACGTGGATTCCTGACGTCGGGCAATAATTTATCATTTTTTAGGTACCTGTGTATTAAAGTTACAAACTTTTTTGAAATTTGTGAAATAGAGTGGGAATAATAAATATTAAGCCCATTGAAATAAAACTCGTTTTCAGATTTATCTCGAGTACATTAATATGTATACGTTTTAAACTAAAATGTTTATAATTTTTAGTTTATACAAAAATTATAACTTAAATTAATGATTAGTTTATGATATCAAAATTCACAGGTGGTAGAGTTTTGAAGAGAGTTATGAACTCGAGGGCGTAGACACCACCGCATTACCTTATCTATCTTCCGCTAAACGGTAGTGTTCAGCGCTATTGTGTTCCGGTTAAAGATTTTTTTTATGTCTGAAGGTTGATAGACAAGCAAACTGGCCACCTTATGGAAAGTCATTGTTGCCTACGAACATTTGCAACACCAGGGGAGTTGCCAACGCACTGCCAGCCATGAAGGACATTATAGACGCCATTTTTAGGACCCTATATTGTAGCACCGAGGGAACACCTCAGAGGGAAGTTCGTTCCACAATCTTCACGTTCTCTTAAGGAAATTTCATCATAATCGATTCAACAGTTTATTCTTGAAAGCACAACAGACAAACACAGTTACTTTCAAAAATAGATGGATTTGTTATTGAACTTCCATCTCCTATTTCATCGACGCACAAATATTTATTTACTTTTTATCAAGTGATTAAATATAACAATGTAATATCTTCGCTAATGGCAAACTTCCGAACGAACTTTCAGCCCCTATGTCAACCCCTTCAATACTTTTATCGCGATAGGATGTAGTCTATAGACTTTGATTATATACACGTCTAGATGGAGCGTCGCCTTACAAACGCTGCAAAAACAATGTCCCAATTCGAAAATCCTTGTGTGCGTGTAACACACACTAGTATGTGTATTTTATTCGCTTTACACACACTACTTAACTGGTGAAAACGTTACTTGCTTATGACATTTTCCCCTAAAAATAGGGAAAATTAGCTTAAGTCGAGTTCAATTTTTTCATAATGTGTGTGACATAATAATATTACGACATTCGTCGGGTCGTCTCACAGTAGCTTCTGTTATTGGTTTAAAATTATTTTTAATTTTTTGTTTGTATTGGTACGTGTATTAGCTTAAGTTATTCGTTGTTAGTTATTTGTTCTTAATGTAAACTACTTTTATCGTGGAGAAAAATAAATACATTTTTAAGAACAAAATAAAAATCTGGAATTGATCCACAAGTTGGAAATTTACAAACCCACAAACAGATACACACCTAAAACTTGAGGTGTTCTTTTTCCTTCGGGTGATATTAAACATATATTTTATATAGATTTTATTTTGTAACTTCATATTTCTCTGGAAAGATTTTAAATCAAAAACTGTCAACACAGTAAACACGGCGTTCAATGAATCGTACAAATGCGACGTAAAATTAAATATTGTTGATTTAATTCTGGGATACATTTAGGACTATGGAATGTGTAGTTACCGATAATAAGAAATGTTTTTAGATGTTTTCATTCTTCTTTTGTAATTTCGGAACACTTTAATAGCGCAAATCGTCATAATGTAAGCATAGACGTGGACGTGTTTACGTTACAATGACAGTATCGCTACTGAGTGAGCGGAACGAAGTTATGAGCCAACAGTTAACTGATATTTTTTTGGACGCTTATGAACTTAGATGCTCCATCTAGACGTGTATATAATCAAAGTCTATAGATACCCTTTTAAGGGTTTATGTCTGTAACAAAGGAGATGTTGCGAGCTCGGCTCTGGTTCGTACACGTCCTCAAAAAATGGGTAAATTAAAGAAGAATTCGAAAAAAATACAATTAATTTATTCAAGAATATATTTTAGAGTTACAACCACATTTAATTCAAACGATTTTATCATTTTCAACTATGATTAACATGGCGGCGATACAGCCGACGCTTGGGATCAATCGATTTCGATAGTATTTAGAAAATATTACTTGTTTTCTCCAAGTACTTTAAAATCAAGATACAATTTCAAAATGAAAATGCCATAATGACATCTCCCGCCATATTCGCCATGTTGGTTTTGAGTTGCAATTCTAACTGGAAATAATGTTTTGTAACTGCAAACATAGCTAAATAAGTGAAAATATGCATTAAAACCGTTTTTATCTTTAAACAGGCAAAATCAATATATTTTGCCTGTTTAAAGATATTGTGTACAATACATGGCCGGAGGTCCATACATTTTTGCAACATCTCCTTTAATGAAATCGGTTCCATAGATTAGCAGTGAAAGCGTACCAAGCAGACATATATTATTCATATTTTTGTGGCACACATTAAAATAATCAAGCAGATTATTTTAGTTTTTAAAATTGGTTAAATTTAAAAAATACAGTCGTTGTCCATACTTTGGTATATACGGACTGTAATAAGGATGGATGGGATAAGGTTTAGCATCAAACATCTGTCAGCACCATTTGCGTACGGAACCTTAAAATCACTCGGATGGCATTCTAATAGAGCCATGTTTAATTGAGATCGTTCGATCGTGAGAAACTCTTGCACTTGTTACAGAGTAATGTTTAAAATAGAGCACACTTCTACGTGCAGATGGAATTATGTTTGTTTGACGATTTGGTTAATTTTAATTGTGAAATATTCGAAAAAGTTCAAGGAACATTTAAAAGGTGAGAAAATATGAAACTTTAAGGTCATTACCGTAAAAACGACAATTTCATTTTCCCCTACAAATAGATCGTACCTGTCAAATAAATGACACATTATTTAATTTTAAGCCTGAGTTGCACGACATCATTAGTTAAAGTTAAAGTAATTGTTACATTGCTTATTCTTCTCCAACTTAAGGCAATCTGTTAAAGTTAGAGCAGGATGTGAACTTTTACGATAACTTTAACAAAAGTCGTGGTGCAACTCACGGTAAGTCTTGGCATAATTTTTGACACGAAATTTAATTTGATTCACTATCCAAAGCAAACAATAGTTTTGACAATAGAGGGGCCCACATTTGGGATGTGTGGTAAAAATGGGCAGAACTGGCGCAGTATCTACATAACTCTAGCCTTTTTATAGCCCACCTGAGGCTCGGCCGCCTATGAAATGGCAGTAAGAATCGTACACACCATACTTCACTTGTCGGACCCCGTATTACCGGATGTAGGTTAGTTGCCAATCTTCTAAGAGAATATTTAGTAGGTATCAGCGAAGTAAATTGTATCGGTTTGTTCTAAAAAATAAAATATATCTACTATGAAAATCCCTATGCAACTTTGTAATAAACCTTCGGGAAATACGAAGATTAATTAATTAGGTTCATGCAAAGTAAGCAAACACATTTTCAATTAAAATTACGATTCACCAGTCACATTACATGCCGCGACCTATGAGCCTTTTGACAACTCTGGCTCAATTTTAAGATGTACACTATCAAGAAATTAGAAACTTAATGCCTGCACTTGGAACCATGGAATAGATAAATAAAGATGGAATGGTAATGTGGGCGTGGCAAGCGCACGACAACTATGCGTGTACACACACAGTTCGGCAGAACCATTCGTTCGCCGCTCGTAGTGTCGTGTAGACTGCTTCGAACGACGCATCTCTTGGTAAAATACCATGTAGTGCCAATTTTAACATGTAATATGAAATGTCAGACCTCAAGTATAAAGCGAGGAGGTACCTATATCTTTTGATCGGTAAGACACAAATAACATTTATTGTTATAATACTTGTAAAAAACATATAAATATACAAAGGAATATGAATATTCGAACTTAAACTGCATTATTTAAACGTTACTGCTAGCGAATACATTGCTCGTTAAGCACTCGCTCAATTAACGCTATTACTGTCTCCGCTGGCAATGTACAGCATGTAATGCGTTCGCTACACTTCGACTAGTTTATTGGTGAGTATATTGTTGTGTGCGTGCGAGTGTTTATTGTCTACGGGCGTTACATCTTAGTATGCAAACTTACGCAAACGAATAGCTGCCCTGAGGATTAATGTGTGGGTGATTGTCGAGATGGTGTTACATTTGTATAAGAAATTGCACGGTGGGAGAAAAGCGGCGCCACTGGTTCTAATACTAAATTGAAGCAAAGGCCTTTCTATCCTTATTTGTCTATTCCGTGCTTGGAACTCTGCTAAGTGAATGACTATGTTTATGACAAATAGATTTTTCCTTTTCATCTATGAAGGAATCAAAAGATTTGATGTATAAAATCGGTTTGAATATATTTGATTATTATAAATATCTATTGAAGTATATTATTATAAGTCATTCACTATATAGGTAGCTTGTGAACTGACAATACAAAAGTGTCCTTGTAGACCTATTTGAAATAAAATATTAGAGTTTTGAGTTTGAATGGTTCTCAAAAAAAAATCATGGAGTCATACCATATTCTGTAATAATTAAGATTTTCTAAATATTTTTTTCTGACTTACTGAGAAAACATTTTAATCTATATGTTATATAAAAATCAATTGCTGATCGTCAGTCTGGCTAAAACTCGAGAACGACTGGACTAATTTAGCTAGTTTTAGTTTTGAATTATTTTTGGGAGCCCAGGGAAGAGTTTTATGGGACATAGTAAAAACGACTATTTAATTTTCCCATTTAAATAGTGCCTATAAAACCTTTAGGCAATACAAAGTTTGCCGGGTTAGGTAGTAAAAAATATAAGTTAAAACTAATTAGTCTAAACTATTAGGTACACGTTTAGTCTTCTGTGTAGCTTCTCTATTCCATCAGCGAAAAACAATGAGGCCGGGAAATCTCTTGAATTGCAATCTTAGCATGCTCGTCCAACATCACTTGACTATTCAATGCGTGTTAATTGCTGCATACTGTGTAATTATATGACGTCAGCAAATTATTCCATTCAGGAAAAAAGGAGATTAAGGTTAGTAGTAACATTCTATACTTCATATCTCGGTATCGCTAGATCAGCGAATGCTCATTTTATAAGCTAACTTCTTTATTCATAAACGTATTTTAGCTAAAGTGTTGCTAATCTCTCCTTTGTCTTTTTCTTATCCTGAACATTTGACAATGCAACTGACAAAAAAAAAGCATTCTATAGATTAAACGTATTTAATGTACGCTTATGTATAAGAGGGTTTGTTTTTATTTTTTTATAAACGGCAGATTGTGCAGTATTAAGTTACAGCAACGTTACCACTCCTGAGGCCTAAGGTGTTATGCCTCTGTGCCGGAAATTACAGGGCCGTACATTACCACCTGATCGGAATACGATAGTGCTGAAGCTTAGCGGCAAGTATTTTAATACGGTTTTGCCTACGCCCGCGAATTCCGTCACTGGAAATCTACCACCAGTAAAATTCCCATTTCATTTATTTCTATCGAATATTTCAAATCTAATTGTATTAAAAAATAACACCAACTTATATAATTTTAAGGTACCTAAGTAATCTAAAAGCCTGATAAGAGTTCAGCAACAGAATTCATCGATACCTATAAGTAACATCTTAAAAAGCTTACCGATAGAACCATTATTGTTTCTTGATACAAATGTAAGGACATTACTTTGTTATTGAGTGCTACCAATATATCATTGGGACCCCAATAACTATTCTCTCCATAGGCCATTGAACCATACATTACCATAGCTACCCACACTTCCATGCGTTGACTAACCGATCCTCTTAACGTGTCTAACGTATGTGAATAGAGAGAGCCAACAAAAGAGAAATTAGCAAAGGCATGCGGCTTGTAATTATGTGGTAGGTACTCAATTATAAGCTAATTATACAAAACAATGAAACAAGGGGCCATAATGAAACAATAATCTGAGTTTCATCAAATTTCTAAATCAAATTTAAAATCATTTTCCGTCTTTCATACATTGTTTTGTTTAATATTATTGCTTTTGAATATACTTTTTGAGTTTTTGTTTTTTTTATGACACTTCCCTTTATTTGTATTTGTTTAATAATAAATCTGCGTAATACTTCTCATGTAAGTGTTATACGTATTTTGAATCAGTTATTATGGGTATTAATATCAAGGTTACAATTTCCTGGTCGCTTGACAATATGGGCACATTTATGTGGTGGTAATAAAAGCTTTAGTCTAAGATCACATAGCTGGAGCAGATAAACATCACTGGAGCTCTATCATCAGTTCAAAGGTGGTAGTAGAATAGATTACAGCACAGCTGCCAGGAAAAAATATTCGCAATTGACTTTAATAAAAATAACTACGTTAAGAAAAACCGACTTCAAAACTGAAAAGTAAAAAGTAATAAAGATTTAATTGTAATTATAAACTACCTATTATTTATATGTGCTATTTACTAATAGGTTCGAAGTCGGTGCCAAGCCTTAAATTAGTAGCCGTAAATAAGTTATGCATTCAAACACAATCCTTATCGTAATTTGTTTGAAAAAATATTGTCGTGTCCAGACGACGAAATAACAAGTCATTACAATTTCAAGTTTAACCAACTGGACATACGTGTGTCCGGTCGTCCGTGTCGAGTTGACGAATAACCCCATTAATCAGTGGTACGTATTGTGCGCTATATCTTCTCGTCCAATTTACCGCAGTGTCTGAAGAAGAAGGTCTTTGACCAGTGGGTGTTGCCAGTTATGACATACGGAACCGAAACGTGTTCCGATCTTGTCATAGTGACAGATGACAGCATGTTTTGTTTTTATTGTATCATCAAACATGTTTGATACCACGCCACCAAATATTTGGATTAATTATTGTATGTATATATGTATCTTCGCGCCAGGTCCCTAACGGGGTAGGCAGAGAGTGTGTAATTTTATCATGTATTTTATTTATTTGTTCTAATAATTTATTTATTTATCTATATTTATGTAATATTACGTAATTTTGTATATAAATATAACAGTAGTATGCATGGAAGTTTTATGTAGTTGGGCGGCTTGTAATTCGCAAAGCCACCTACGGTGGTCCTATCAGAACACCAGCGCGGTAGTGCCTACTACAGCAATCAGCTGAGATAGGTACCATTTTTTTGGTCTCACACATACATCATGCCGGTAGTTGTGTTAAGTTGTTTCTGTTTTTATTATTGTTTTTTTTTTTTTTCTTTATTATTATTATCATTTGTTTCTTTAGTGTGTGTGTGTGTGTGTCAAAAAATAAACTATTTCTATTTCTATTTCTAAACGTGGTCGTTCACTATGGGCCTCATAAGAAGGCTCAAGGTCACTCAGAGAGCAATGGAGAGAGCTATGCTCGGAGTTTCTCTACGAGATCGAATCAGAAATGAGGAGACCCGCATGAGAACCAAAGTAACCGACATAGCCCACCGAATAGCGAAACTGAAGTGGCAGTGGGCAGGGCACATAGCTCGTAGAACTGACGGCCGTTGGGGCAGAAGAGTTCTTGAGTGGCGACCACGTACCGGAAAAAGAAGCGTAGGCAGGCCCCCCACGAGGTGGACCGACGTGAAGGTCGCGGGCAATCGCTGGATGAGGGCGGCCCGGGACCGTTCGTTGTGGCATTCTTTGGGGGAGGCCTTTGTTCAGCAGTGGACGTCTTTTGACTGAAATGATGATGATGATTGTGAGAAATGAAACACTACGAAAATGCATTTCATAGTCACTTAATACATAAATAGTTCCAATTGATTTATATATACATATATATATATATATATGTGTATATATAAATCAATTGCTGTTCGTTAGTCTCGCTAAAACTCGAGAACGGCTTGACCGATTTGGCCTAATTTTGGTTTTGAATGATTTTTGGAAGTCCAGCAAAGGTTTAAGAGGTAAGAAAATATGAAGAAATTGAAGGGCAATAGTAAAAAGTTTTACTGGTGGTAGAGCTCCAGTGATGGAGTTCCATTACCTAATATACTTGCCGCTAAATGTAGTGTTCAGCACTATAGCATTCCGGTCAGGTGGTAATGTACGGCCCTGTAATTCCCGGCACAGAGGCATAAAACCTTAGGCCTCAGGAGTGGTAACGCATCTGCTTTTGACCTTGGTCTTTGTGTAACTTTGTGTAAGTTTCTATAGACTGCAGTCATCACTTAACATCAATATGAACTGCATGCTTGTTTGCCACTTCCATTGCATAAAAAATAACACAATTTCATTTTTCCGTACACATAGTGTATGTCTATCAAACCTTTGACACATTATTTCATCCGAGGCAATACGAAGTTTGTCGGGTCAGCTAGTTCAATATAAATTCCCACGAGCGCGGGTCCCATATATTTCCGGCCGATATGTTCACGCACATCAAATTGAAAGTAATCCTTCCAATCTTTGGATCCCTTGAAAGTTTATGTTGACCAAGTTCTCAACGTTACGAGTAACGCTGCGTTTTGGCTAGTTTGCCTTTTTTTATATAAGGAAGGTGGCCAACAAGCATGCAGCCCACATTGATGTTAAGTGATGACTGCACCCTATAGACATCTAGGCAAATAACAGGGGTCAAAATGCAGATGCGTTACCAACCCTGAGACCTAAGTTGTTATATCTTTGTGTCACTCTGTGATAGTTACGGGCGTTCACTGGCTACAAATGAAATATAATTTAAGCAAAAGGCAGCTGAAACTTCAAAAAATTCAGATTAATTAAGAATTTTTCATAAATAATTTTAAAAATAAAAGCAGTTTTCTTAACCATCTTGTCAATCGAAATTAGATTTGATAGTAACCCCGCATTCACGTTTTATTGTCATATTCAATAATATAAATAGAATAATATACGGATATAAATAGTTCGAGAACTGAAAAAATTGTTTTCCTGTTACGTCTCAAAATGTACGTAAATACGTTCCCAACGTTGACCGAACGCGGGTCTCATATATATCCGGGAAATATGTTCACGCACGTTACATTGAAAGTGATCCCTCCAATCTTGGGTTCTCTAACAAGTTTGTGTTTACCAAGTTTTGAACTCAACGTTACTACTAGCGCTGTATTTTGACTAGTTTGGCTGGCTACGAATTAAATACAATGGACTCAAAAGGAAGCTTGAGAGAGTGATTTCGGGTTTTCTTGATAGCCTTAAATTAAATAACAATAGGAAATCCTTATCTTTAAGAAAACGTCAGAATTTTAGATGTAATCTTTGATCGCGTTCATTTAACAGTCCTTCTGAATATCTGACTATACTAAAGGCAACCCTTTATACGTCCCACTGCTGGGCACGGGTCTCTCCCCTTTTTGGGAGGAGGCCTCGAGCTTACTTCACCACGCTGCTCCAATGCGGGTTGGTGGTAATACGGGTTAGTGGCCAACCCGCTGTCGGATGTTTTCAAACAGCCCATTATGCCTCCGACAAGGTTTCACGACTGTATCTGACATGCTTGAATTATTATCAACTACGTTTTCGAACCTCATGAAAAGGACATGGAACAAGTTAACTTTAATAAACATACCTACTGTACTAAGATCAAATAGAACGCAGGCTCTATACATTTCTAGAACCTGTTCTCTTCCTTTTGTTTACTCTTTAACCGATACGATAAGTTTATCTACTGTATTGAAATATAGTATTAGATGAATGAAGCAGATCCTTAGATAAAGAGCCTCTTTCCAGAATACATTTCAAATAGGTACGTTAGAAGAACGTTCATATTCCAAAATATGTTTTCTTTAACCTTCTGGTTAATTGAGTTCATAGTAACTCTGCAGTCACGTCTCATATTCATATCCAATAGGGATAGTTAAAGAACAATGTTTTCCTGTTACGCCTCAAAATGCTATATAAATTCCCACGAACGAGGGTCCCAAATAGTTTTGGCCAATATAGGTTAGGATCGCGTTGTAGAATTATTTCGTTCATCGAGATATGCTGCAGCTGCAAACCTAATTTTTACGCATATTTATGATCTAAAGTATATCTATGTTGCTTATCAAAATGTGGCTGCAAGTATTTCTTTTATTTTTTTTTATACTGGTTCTGGTTCTAGTTTGCAGGAGCTACATGTCATTTAGTAGATGGCAGTTTATTTGCATGTATGCTATGGACGTTCACATTATTTGATTTTTCACGATAATCTGTACTAGATTTAAGCTCTCATTTCAAGGAGCTCTTACTGAGTTTGTTGGGTATCGGAGCTCTTCTCAGTAGTGACTGCACTTGGAACTCTGCTAAGTGAATAACTTTGATCTTGAGGAATAAGTTCTTCTTTTTCTTCATTTATCATCATTGAAGGAATTTTTTTTTGTGATTATTATTTTTTAACTAAGTAGTTAAAATTCTAATTTTAATTTACTATTAATTTATGGTTCTGCTTTTATTATATGTAATGGTTATTCACTCTAGGTATTTTATGATTTCTTGACGATTTGAAAATATCTGTATAGATCAATTCGAAATAAAAACATTTTCTATTTCTATAGTTTACAGTCGATTTGAAAGTAATCCCTTCAATCTTGGTATCCTTTGCAAGTTTACGTTAACCAAGTTTTGAGCTCAAAGTTTGGTATAAGGCTGCATATTGGATACGAATTGGAAACAATCGTAGCAAAATGTAAGAATGAGTCTCATAATAGGGGGGACCTTAATATGGGATTTTGTTTTGACTCGCGTCGTTTTTTTAGTGTTCCGTAGTCAATTTTCCAAAAAAACTGAACTCTTATAGATTCGTCATGTTTGTCCGTCCGTATATTACAGCCACATTACTCCGATATTATTAAGTGCACACGATAGATGTATAATGTAAACCGCTTTGCGATTTTTAAATCTGCTAAAAATGTAAAAATATGAGGGGACTCTTGGTATTTTTTTTCATCTTACCTTTAACGGATCAAACATATACCTATAGGTATTTCACACAGATGCCTATAGGTATATGTTTGAAAATGACATTGAGGTTTCTTGAACTATTTTCCTCAAGCACGTCAGTATAGTAGCGTAGTTCACATGGATGTTAAGTGAGTCCTACACCATACAATTCGCATGCAGATGCGTTGCCAATCCTGAAGCTTAAATTGTTTTAGCCTATGTGACAAAAAATACTGCTATCAAATTCGACCAATTTAATGTAATTTTGAGAGACTCTGGTGTCAAAAATTTTCGAATGTAACTCTCTTTCGATAATTTTTATATGATTAAATAATCATAATGGTTAAGGAATTACTGGTGGTAGAGCTCCAGTGACGGAGCTCGCGGGCGTAGGCACCACCGCATTTCCTAATATACTTGCCACTAAATGAAAGTGTTCAGCACTATCGCGTTCCGGTCAGGTGGTAATGTCCGGCAATTTCCGGCACAGAGGCATAAGCATTGAAAACTGCATGCTTGTTGGCCGATTTCATTACAAAGTCGTCCGCCTAATTATTACTCTTTCTGAAATCATAACAAAATATCTATAAATAGAAGAAAATGTATCATCTATTTCCAAGATGTAGGGAACCCTCGTAATTGCGTATTTATTGGTAACGCCAACCTATTCCTTTGGTAGTTCTCTTCAATAAAATCATGTGATAGAAACACATTCCAAGAAAAAGAAAATGGAATTTCGAATTAGCATTGAAATGAAAGTTGAGTTTGAAATGGAACACATTTCCTATTGAAATAAGGAAAAGTTTTTCGTATTCCCTAATTGAAAAGAAAGGCCTTTTTCCGGTAAGAATGTTTGGCTTCACTAATTTCGTCTAATACGTTTATTCAAAAGCGATGTCTGATTTTTATACAGGGGCGGATTTGATACGTTGGCTGCCCTAGGCCTATGGAAGATTGCCGCCTCCCCCCCCCCGTCCTGTAAAGCATAAAAAATTATATAAAATATAGAAATTAAATTAAAATGAAGAAAAAAAACGATAGTCAGTAAGTAATTCAAATAATTCTTCATAAAATAAAAATAAGTCGGGTTTTCCTTCCTGACGCTATAACTACAGAACGCACCAACCGATTTCCATGGTTTTGCATTCGTTGGAAAGGTCTCGGGCTCCGTGAGGTTTATAGCAAAGAAAATTCAGGAAAAAATATTTATAAGACGACATCCACGCAGGCGAAGCCGCGGGCAACAGCTAGTTCTTCATAAAATCGTAATTGCCATGCATATTAATTTTTTCGCGAGATGCTATATGGACACATTTTTGTAATTTTACACAATACGTATGCGCGTAGGTCACTACTTAAGAAAAACAACCAAATTATAAACCTAACTAGCATAGTTGGCAATAGATGGCGCTGCTGCTACCATAAAGCAATGCAATAAATGTGAAGGAAAGATTTGACAAATCGGACAGGACTTCAGTAGCTCAATTGGAAGAGCGGCTGGACTAGATTCCCAGTAGGCCGCGAGTTCGAGTCTCGCCTGAAGTCAATTTTTTCTTTCCATTTTTCTTTATAATAAAATATATTTCACAAGCATGTGTTAATGCGAAATAATATAAAACAACCAAATTATGCTGCCCCCAAAATTTTGCCGCCTACTCTGCCTATAGGGAGATCCGCCCCTGTTTTATACTTAACGTAACACGAAAAATATGAGATGATTAGATATAGTTAGCTTCGACATAACATACATCTGAAATGATGCATTTAAACATAATTAGACATTATCGACCGAATTTGAATAGAATATTTTCTTGGTTTTATGTGTTGGTTGACTAGTAGAACTCTTTTTTATTCTAGCGGCTTGCAGCTTGTTTGTCCGTTATGGACTCCTAAACTGCTGTAACGATTTTAATCAAACTTTTCCCATCGTGATCAGTTTGATCCAACTGGATAGATAAGAGAAGAAAAAGCTAAGATCTCAATTTATAATAGTAATTTTTTTTATGTAATAAAAGTGGCAAACAAGCATGCAGTTCACATTGATGTTAAGTTATGACTGCAGCCTATAGACACCCACACAATGACCAGAGTTCAAAATGCAGATGCGCTGCCACTCCTGAGGCATTAGGTGATATGCCTCTGTGCCTGAAATTATAGGGCCGTACATTACCACCTGACCGGAACACGATAGTGCTGAACACTACCATTTAGCGGCAAGTATATTAGGCAATGCGGTGGTGCCTAAGCCCGCGAGCTCCGTCACTGGAACTCTACCACCAGTAAAGTAGTATTATATTAGTACCCAAATTGCACGTATGCGAAGCTGGTCCGGGCAGCTAGTATTTTATAAGTGTACCTAAACCAACCATTTGTTTAAAAATTAACACCATAGATGTATTACTACCACAAAACAATTGAATCGACCTTATTTTCTCTTTCGAACACGACTCACGAATACGTGACCACAGATAAAATATCTAGTGAAGTGCAATGAACATGTTTCACTTGATTTATTAAAAATAATTCGATTTAGAACAGTTATAAATACTTTCACATCGGCTGCTGAGTGCTGATGCATCGGATATAAAATATTTATTTAACAGTATATATGTTGTAACAGAACAAATTAAGCAAGTCGTTCATTTTAGTACTTTATGATTATTTTTTATCGAAAGAAGCTACGAGTTTTTATGTTGGTTGTAAAATAGCTTGTAATCACATGAATAGTTAGTAATAATAAGAAAATTGCAGCCTATATAAATTTCAACAGAATCTAATAACGACAGTAAAATTCTTTAATTGATGCTTATTTGAATTGAATTGTGTACCTACCTATTAAGAAATAACATGAATGCGATCAATATGACTTTGCGTAATCGAAACTATATATATCTGATACAGAGTAGAAAGCAGAGAATATGTAATAGGGAATAGATAATACTATGATATATACTATACTACGTATAGAATGGACACATCGACATCCCGCCAGATTTCCCCGCCTCACCCAACCTCCTCCTCTTATGGGCGACTCTTGGTATTGTCTACAGGTGCACGTGGAAATGCTCGTCACTGATTGATGTCTGTGTAATAGAGACTAAATTAAGCGTTTGTATGGAATTTTGGCGGAGTGTCCGCGGTGTGTCGAAAGATCACAAAGAAAGGCAACGCTCTTTATATACATTTATCGGAAAAAATTAAGGTCTACAAGCTGCATTTTTCAATAACGACTAACGTGAACTCCTTGTTTGTCTCTTTCGCAAAAGTAAATGTTACTTCACGCCGTAGGAGTAAGTAGAGGATAGGTAACGTTTTGGCTCATGTCGTTTGGAAATTCTGTGGGTGGCTCTGGGAAACTTCCAAAAAATGGAATAATCCCAATAGCCCTTTATCTCTAACTAGCTGTCCCGGCAAACTTCGTATTGCCCCAGAATGAAATAATGTGTCAAAGGTTTGATAGATACGGACTATTTGTATGGGAAAATAAAATTGTGTTTTTTTACTATTTCCCTTCAATTCCTTCATATTTTTTTACCTTTTAAACCTTCCTTCGACTTCCAAAAATCATTCAAAACCAAAATTAGTCAAATCGGTCCAGGCGTTCTCGAGTTTTAGCGAGACTTACGAACAGCAATTGATTTTTATATAAGAGTATAAAGATAGACGCGGAGAGCGAACCTTAGCGTATCACTAATTCTCTGCTACTACTACAATCTAATTATTTCTAGTTATAAAACTCTGCATTTTATACAAAACACCAGTGTGTCGGTTGTGATACTTGTGATTAATCGGTATTGTAGTGCGGTCGTGTCTATAATAGTCTATTCCCTCGACCTTCTAAGGCTACTTAGAAATAAACCGCATTGCCTATCTACCGCAACCACTGTGATAATGTTCGTCGCTACTGTGTTCCCATTGGATGACATTAAAATAATATGTGATAAATAGCACACAATAGTAGGTAATAGTCACTTACTCATAATTTATAATAACTTTACGTCCCATTGAAGAGGTGCTTCGTCTAAATTCTACCGTCGCCTCTTTGATTTTTGAGATTTCTGTGAGCCGTACCGTTTCCATGTCATGTCACATAAAAATTTGAAGACTGTACGTTAAATCATCATCACTTCAGCCGATTAACGTTCCATGCTAAATAAAAACCTTTCCCAAATGATGCCTACAACAGTGTCGTGCACTATTAAGGGGGAAATTTGCAATGGCGGCAATTTTATCTCTTTTATGTGTTATTGAACAAAATATTCAATTTTCTGTGAATCATCATTCCGACAAACTGGACCTGTTTTAGCTGTATTAAGATCCAATTTATTGAAAAACCATCCAATGTTTAGACAGAATAGTTAAATAGAATAAGACCCGGACACTAGCAAAAATCTCTTTATAAAATGTGTACGTATTTCCAATTTCAACATAAACGTGAGAAGAAATAATGACACATCAATATCTTATCACAGCATCGGCATTCGTAACGAACTGCCAGCGATGCCGGCATTCGACGTCAATCGACTCCTGCGCATCATTTGGTGTGCGGAGCGCGTGTCTGGTCACTGACTTTTGAGATAACGGTAGCGTCATGCTGGTGGACCATATAATCAATGGTCTAATACCTATGTTTGTAGGAATTTCAATTATATTATTAATGCTGTTCAAGAATTCGAGGAATCAGCAATACATACTGAGAGTTAGTTAAAGATGTGAAACCGCAAATATGCCAAGGTCTCTTCTTGCGAAATACTTGGTACATATTTACAAATATAATTTGTAGTGTACATTAGTTAACTATAGGTCATCATTATTGATTGCATTGAGTTTGAATATTTCTTATTCATGTGAATAAAAATGTTGTCAAAATCCTTGAGTACATTTTTTTAATGCAACTAGCAAACATGCATTACATTGATGCTAAACTGAATAAGCTAAAAAATTGTTTTTTACTGAATTAAGTTATGAAATTCGTGGATGCGTCCGTACATAAAAAATATTAAGCGTTCCTACAATACGAAGTTCTCGTTTGCTCACTCATGCAATTTGTCTCCAGTAAACCGTTGATTTGTTGAAAGAACTGTGAAATGCCACGAATTTGTGGGATACCAAGTGGAACACACTGTGGATGCACTTTCGCTCGACTATTGTCATTTCATCAAACGCTATTGTTCCACTATATCGCAAATGGATCTATATATTAGTTGATTATTGACGTACGCACCTTTTGATTTCACTTTGAAGCTGAAGAAGTGATTTAAAAAATAAAAGGTGTAACTATCTAAAGGAATTGAAACATCTAATTAATGAGTCCTCCCTTAATGAATCCATCGAGAATTCTCTTATTCCAATTAGGACATTCTTAGAAGGTAACGGTATTTAAACAAATATAATGCAATATTATGGTAACAAATAAAATACAATATTGTAATACAGTATAATTGGCCTGTAATATACTGCTCCAACAATTTCGTAATATTATACTCTATCCAGATAATTGGCATCCAGGAGAAATACGGTTTTCACGTAAGTGGTATGTCTTGGAAAGAAAATAGAATACTACATTTCATTTTCTTATTGTGTAATTATTAAATATTTATCTATATATCTAATAAAATACCTACTTGTTTGTTGTAGTGTTGTATTCATTATTTGATTTTATTATTGATTAGTGAACTACAAGACAAATTTATAAAGTGAACCAATCCAAATATTGTTATTATTATTTAACTATATTATATATCTCCTTAATTCAGGGAGATTTTGGATTTCAACACGTTTCTGTCATCTGAATCGTCCAGTAGAATCACAAAACTCTGAATAACAAAGTAATTTTGATTTCTATGACAAGAATATATTATTTTTACAATTTACAAGCAGTTCAACATTTTAGGAGTTTAACAGTAAATTGTAGTACGAATTGCGATATATCCGCCTAGATAGGCATGTTTTTAGGCACAGGTTAGGACAATCGTTTAGAACTATTAATATTTATCTATCTACTATTGTTGAAGCGAAACAGGTTTTTAAATTTTGCACTGAAATAAAAGAACTAAAGGGAAACTCAAGTTTTTTGAAAGAGACAAAAAAAAATAAGTGTACAGGCTATTAGGCTATTATACTGCACTCAAATAGTAGAGCAAAAGGAACGGCAACAATCGTTTGAAAGGGAAATAAAATAAAAGAGTCCTCTTTGTAACAAGAAGAAAAATAATTACGACAATAATATTGTACTATATAATTTTGCAGTCTCGCTTGAAAATGCAAGTAAAATGAACGTAGAAAACATTTGTCAACTTTTTCCACTTCCGAGTATTTTATTTACTCGTATTACTGAACCAAATCGAAATGATAAAATATTTAGTAACATCGGAGAATCCCTGCATAGATGATCCTATGGGAAATATGCTCGAATGGTTAGTAACACGCAGAATTGCTTGATCCAAAACTGAGAATGTAAGTAATGGATTTTATGTAACATACATAAATAACATTAAGGATAATGCTTTGATAATAAAAATTTAGGGGTTACAATTCATTTGCTGTAGCATATTAATGTCTTATCGTGGAATGATGTGTAGGGTAATAAAATCCCTTTTGTTCATATACGATCTCCTTATAATAATATATTTATTGAAGTTCTTTTAATATTATAGCTATTAATCACAGCAAATCAAATAAAAGTCAATCCGTACGATTTGTAATAATTCTGTTGTTGTTCTGTTTGACATTTATATTTTTTTCTTAAGGCCTCAGTTCACTGCTGAAATTTATATAGTTTTAATTCCGAAGTAAAGTTAGATTAACTAACTGAAAATTAACTAATTAGTAAGAAAAGTGGAGTTTTGAGTGGAATTATTTAAATAAGTGACTAATTAAAGCAGAAATTTAACAAAATTTAGATCTGGCACTGATATTTTCGTCGGCAGGAAATTTAAGTTAAACATTCTCTCTGAGCTTCAGGGAAACCATTTTAATTATTGAAATTGTTTCAACGTTTCTTGAATAGGTTCCAGAGGCCCGTGAAGCATTATTTGGGGAATATTTGGTCTGTCATTTAAATAGCATAATTTAAATTCTCTATGATATTTATTCACTACGAACCCTGGCTCATTACAACCATCATCTATACTTATAATAATACCGAACACAAATATGTGATTAGAAAATTTTTTGCCTGTCTGTCTGTTTGCTCAAGCATCACACAAAATCTACCGGTCCGATTACGATGAAACTTGATATAATTATATTTTAATCTTTGGCGCACAACACTGGGTACTTATCCCGAAAAAATGTCTGTATGTCTGTGTGTTTGTGCACGCAAATTTCAGAAACGGCTTATCCGATTTGCGGTTTTCACTAATATATTGTGGTAAGTTTCACTTAACATTTAGTGTTTGTTTCATGTCAATCGGTTCAGAAATAAAAAAGTTATGTCAATTTAAATAATCATATCGAATATTTTTAGACTATTCAGCATCTATCTTCTGTGTTTTTTAGGGTTCCGTACCTAAAAGATAAAAATGGACCCTATTTCTAATCCTCCGCTCTCTGTCTGTCTGTCCGTCCGTCCGTCTGTCTGTCACCAGGCTGGATCTCATAAGCAATGATAGCTAGAAAGCTAAAATTTTCACAAATAATGTATTTCTGTTACCGCTATAACGACAAAATTAAATACTAAAAATAAGAAAATGAAATTATTAAGGGGTCCAAGATGGCATACAATAAACCTGTTTTTTTTTTCGTATACTTTATGCTCGATAATAACAACGGTACATAGCAAGTAGACGCTTAAAATTTTCATAGAATATTAAGTTGTATATTACCTTCCATAATAAATCCATACTGTCTATACTAAGATTATAAATGCGAAAGTGTGTTTGTTTCTCCGTCTTTCACGTCAAAACGGAGTAACGGGTTGGTGTAATTTTCTATGTAGAGTACTTGAAATGGTGAAGAGAGATATAGGCAAATTTTTGTCTTCTTAAATTTCCCCACCCCCCCAAATAGGAGGTGGAAATTTAAATGGCGCATTCCACAATTTGCAAGGTACAAAGTTAAAACTTGGTACGCGAACTCTTTGAGCCCTACAAACAATACGTACAAGATTTTTTTTAGAAATCTGCCCCCATCCCCTCATAAGAGGGAGTGAAAATTGTATTGGGATTTCCGCAGTGTTCAAGGTGGAAAGTCAAAAATTGGTATGCGCACTCTTTGATACAAAAAAAACAGCATTTATTAAATTTTTTTTTGGATATCTGCCTTCCTTCCTAAAATAGCGGGTGGAGGTTTGTAATAGCATTCCACAATTTTCAAGGCAGAAAATTAAAACATGGTATACTGACTCTTTGAAATGTAACGTAACTTCACGCCTGTTATCCCGAAGGGGTTGGCAGAAGTAAAGGCAATCATAATGCTTGCAAACACCGACTATTTTCCGGTTACGTTTGGGCCCATGTAACAGGTGGCGAGCCTGTTGACATCGCCGGGCACATTACCAAACTTCGAGGTACTGAGAAATTTCCAGAAAATGGAAAAATCCCAATAGAACCAGAGATAAAGGACTGCCAAAAATTGGTATGCAGACTATTTGTCACTAAATAAAACAAGATAAAGTCAACAAAGTTTAAACAGAATTTTCTCATTTTTAGACTATATGAAAATAGTTAGGTATACTTAAAGGTTTTGGATAACAATTGGAACTTGATTGGGACATTTCCGCGGGATCGTGAAATTTGAATTATTTATAAAACGAAATCCACGTGGGCGAAGCCGCGGGCAACAGCTAGTGTAAAATAAATATCATTGCATGCATATTTTCAATATCATTATTCTACAGACTATCTTCTTCTTGTAATGTCTCTTCAACTATTGAAGGTTGGTCGTCAATTTGAAAAACTTCAGTGTCCTTCACGATATGGAACAGTTCAGCGGCGCTTTTCTACTAATCTTTTATAGTCACTTTGCCCATCGTTATAAGTTACAACAGTTGGTATCTGTCATTTCGCATTATAGGTATAACCCATCTATGACCCAAATAACTTGTTTTCTCTGTTTGATGGTTTGCATTTGCACGTTTTTAACCAGCTCGACGGAGGTCTTACAGACATTATGCAGATACATACAGTACTTACGTTAATGATAAAGCAAAAACAACATTAATTGGTAGTTGAAGCCTTCTCTCACTTTTCTGTATTCATTTAGGACGTTTTAAGCACTTGTCGATTGTCGTCAAACAAACTAAACTTGTGTTTTCCCCAATACGACAACAACCTGCTAATTCTTCCATTGAAACTTAGAGAATAGAGCCTTTTTTCTTTGACTTTAGAGTATAGAATAAATCGAAGGCTCTCAAAGGTGGAGGGGTTCGATGTCGTTGTCATGCCTTGTGCGTGAGCGCAGTCAGCCGCGAGATCCGGTGTGCGCGCGCCGCTCTTACCGCCATCTTGTTTATTTCTAAATCTTTAGTTAGTAAATTGCTCAACTGTCTAAAATTTGTGAAACTTCCGTGATTATGATTCAACTGAGTGCTAGCTAGTATGATGTGAAAATAGTGCCTGTCCAAGTTAAGTCAAGTGATGTGATAAAGGAATTTTCTCTTCAAAAGAAAGTTTAACGTAAGTTTGTGTTAATTATCATATTAAAGTACTTTCAAAGTAAATTGCATTAAAGCTAATGTCAGTGAAATTAGCTCGTTAGCTCAATAGCTAAGTGATAGTATAAAAATAGCGATACGGTTATCGCGATTAGCGCTATCAATCAGTGTTTAATAAACTTTCTATTGATTGATCAATGGTTAGACTTATTCGAATGACGTGACGCTTTCTTGTCTGTACTTTCTCTAATTCTGTTGCGTCATTTGCTTTCATAGTTCATATTTTGCAACACCTGAGCTGAACGAATTTGGTTTGTAACCGCATAACTTAGGATCAGTTTTCGCAAACTCTAGAATCTTGAGATGTAATAAGAGATACGTGGGTGGTAAATGCTGGGGGCATAAACTTATTGAACTTAGATTATTATTTATTCTACCCATAATTCAATTTTGAAGTAAATATGTTTTGTCTTCAAAGTAGGATTGTGTTTGAAAATATTTCAATCCTTATAAGAAAATGAAACTGTTCTTTAAATATTTATGTTTGTCACATGTGTTCACATGTCCAACATCAAAATTGTGTTATCTTGCAGTTAGTTAAACTATTGTTAAGTATATAGGTACTTAATTATTTGTTAAGCCATTAAAATGTATTAATAGACCAATTGGGTATCGATACCTGTATAGATAACTAGTGACTGCCCATAGTTCAAAATGAGACAATTTACCTATTATATTAAGCTTTATCGATATTCATGTGATACTAGTTTTTGCCCGCGACTTCATGCGCGTGACTTTTATCATTGCAAATTGTAGCTTATATGTTATTCCAATGTATAACCTATATTACTGTGAAGTTTCATCCAAATCAGTCCAGTAGTTTTTATGTGAAAGAGTAACAAACCATCCATCCATTCATATTCACGAATTTTCGCATTTACCTTTAATACCTATTAGTAGGATAGGATTAACGAATTGATGTGTTGAAATTGAAACATTTTGACTTTCGAAATAATTATGTACCTTCTCAGATTTCTCTTCACTTATCCATATATTAGAATTCTATTATAATAATAGCAACCCATAATACGTCCCACTGCTGGGCATGACACTCTCCCCTTTTTGGGGGAGAGGGGGGGGGCAGGCTTAGAGCTTACTCCACTACGCTGCTCCAATGCGGATTGGTGGAGGTGGGTGGGTTAATGGCCAACCCGCTGTCGGATGTTTTCAAACCGCCCATAAGGCCTCCGGCAAGGTTTAACGACTGCTATCTATCGATAGCAACCGGGACCGACGGCTTAACGTGCCCTCCGAAGCACGGAAACGCGCATTAAATTTGCCACTAGCGATCACCTATCACACTATCCGACCGCGCCCGCGTATGGCTTGACCGAGTAGATCGCCTATGATCTACACCAGCCGCCGGGCCATGCGCGCTTCAAATCGCGCTTCGAATTCTATTATAAATAACAATAAATATTTTCATGGACAATAAGTTTTTAACCTACCTATTATTTCACCACAACAGACGATGGTTTCGTAGAGTCATTTTACATTTTATTTCAAAAACAGAAGATTTACAAAAAGAAAGTTAATTGTTTTATATTATTTCGCATTAACACATGCTTGTGAAATATATTTTATTTAAAGAAAAATGCAAAGAAAAATTTGACTTCAGGCGAGACTCGAACTCGAGGCCTACTGGGAATCTAGTCCTGCTAGTCTAGTAGCTGGACTAGATTCCCAGTAGGCCTCGAGTTCGAGTCTCGCCTGAAGTCAAATTTTTCTTTGCATTTTTCTTTAAATAAAAGAAAGTTAATGTTATAGGTAGGTACTTCAATTTTAATTTTAATAAAACAGAGTCACCGTGACTCACGGTTATACCTATATACCCCGTATTTACATGCGCAAGTCGTGAGAAGTGATTGACAGATCAACACGACGAAAGTTAAGTGGATACTAATATATAGAATTTTACAGTAAAGTATGAAAGATAGACAATAATAGGTATCTTGTTCCAAATACAAAGTTATTAAAAAATACTAAGAGTCATTGATATACAAATTTGTATATCAATGCCAACTATGTCCTGCGAAAAGACCTATTTTTTGCAATATTTGTGAAATACAAGTATTACTTGAGTATTACCTATAAGATACATGTATGAAGAGGATGATGAAGGTATAGGCACGATAGGTATGTCAGGACTGGGATGTCTGGCGCTCTACACTCTCTGCCTACCCCGTTAGGGAACTGGAGTGAAGATACATACATACATACAAGGAAGGCTGATTGGTCTGTGATACATACCTATAAGATCAATATGAATACTCAGGAATCTAGTTATGTAACAAGACAGTGCCTGTCAACTAATTCAAATCAATATTATGCCACTAACACGTTCGTTTTCTTTAGACTGTGATTATACATTGGCCTTATTAGTAATATTGCTCGAAATTATTGAACTTCAATTAATTTAAACGCCTCAGGGGACACAAACTAGTCTGAATTTAATGCTCTGCCGGCCTCTAGCTCATCGTTGATGCTTCAGTTGAACTGTAGTCATGTTATTAGAACGTTATTCCTTGATCTATCGCTAAGTGTGACTAAACAAGCGTTTCAGACTAAGAGAAGTTTGAGTGAAATTCAACTGAAATTCAACGTGATTTTGCACGTGTATTTGTTTTATATTATGATTTTGTACCTTCAGTATCTAATTCGAGAAATCAAACGCGAAACAGTGGAATAAAGTTACAGGTTACACAGTGGGTAGGTGATAGGTATTACAATCACACAATGTGTTCAGGTTCGGATATCAAATCGGTACTTTTATACATTTTTTTTATGTAATGAAGCTGGCAAAAAAGCTTGCAGTTCACATTGATGTTAAGTGATGACTGCAGCCTGTAGATGTGTCGCCACCCATGAGACCTTAGATGTTATGTGTCTGTGATAGTTATTACGGGACCGGCGGGGGATCTAAATTAGGTAGGGTTATGCACCCCAGAAAGGGGGATGTTGTAGGAATCATACCCAAAATCGGACGTAAGTTAAAATTCATACAAAGATGGAGGGTCATTGCCCTTGTCTTATGTACCTACTCGTACCTACACTTCGGCGCAGATTGCATACTTGTTTCATACTTTGATTAAAAAACTAAGGTAGGGTACCTACTTAATTATAGTGTTCATAATAATGTCTCGTTTAAAATGTTTGTGTGAGTAAAAACTTTGCTCAGATATGAAATTATTTAGACGAAAATATCGTGTCAGAATTGATATTATTAAAACACTGAGTTACTCAGATATCATTTATTTAAACCTTATCTCTGCCAGACTATATTTATCAAGGGTCGTGATATAAAATATACAGACTGCATTTTAAAAATAATTAATCTCTACGAAGAGATTGCAATATCGCGCTCTGACCCTTTGTATAAATAATCCTTTGAGCAGTTTTCAGACTGCGAAATTACTTTTGGGTGAGTCAGTATTTCGGCTAGTTTAGCGCTAATTATTTCAAACTCAAAGCTTAATTTCAAGTTCTATATAATTTTTGACCATGTATCCAACATCGTCAAAATTATCTACACAAAAATACTTCAGATTTAGCTAAAGTACCAAAATGAAAGTCCTATCTTTACCGGACAATATTTACCATAAGGCAAGGATTTAGATACAGAACATTTTACTAAAATACTGCATTTAACCTCTTGAGCTGCAGTAAAATATGACTCTTGATGTCATATTGTTCGTGGACGATATCGTCCACGCGTAGGTCAAAATTTAAAACAAAAATTAATCTCTTTTCGAAAACACTGAAATATTGCGCAGGCTCCTTTTATATGAAGAATCCTTTGAGAAGTTTCTAGATTGCGAAAGTCTTCTGGGTGAGCCAGTTTTTGAGCGCAATATTACGACTTACTTTCGGTTATTTTAACGCGTTATTTCAAACGCAAAGCTTAGTGTCAAGTTCACTCACTGTTTTTGATGTTGCTTGCTGTGAGTTTTGATCTTCAGACTCTTTTACGGATCGAAAAGCAAGTGAGGTTATGGTGCCCAATAGTAAATTTCTAGTTGATTCGCAAATTTTTGTTCTTATGTTATATTTTGAGAGCACACATTAGTGAAAAATAAAACTCTTGAATGCATTTTCATATACTATCTAGAAACAAATATCATAGAATAATTGAGTTACTCAGATTCAGCTATAGTAAATGAAAGTCTTTATCAGACAATATTTCCCTCAAGAGTTTAGGCACTGTATATTTTTCTAAAAGATCGAATAAAAAAAGAATTAATCTCTTTGAAAATACTGAAATATTGCGCAGGCTCTGTTCTTTTGTAAAAGGAATCTTTTGTGCAGTTTTTAGAATGCGAAATTTCTACGTCTTTACTTTGAGTAAGTTTGTTTTTGAGTGCAATGCTACATCTTACTTTCGCTTATTTTAACGAAAGTTATTTCTATCTCAAAGCTAAGCCTGGGTTGCACCACTATATTTGTTAAAGTTGTTGTAACATTTCACATCCATCTCAACAAATATAGTGTTGCAACCCAGGCTCACTTGCTCTTCGACCCGTAAAAGATTTAAAGAATTCTTTAAGTTAGAGAAGGATGCGAAATGTTACAAAAACTTTAACTTTAACAATTCTTGGTGCAACCCAGGCTTAGTGCCAAGTTTAGGTACTCACTGTGTTTGATGTCGCTCGCTGTGAGTTTTGATCTCTATACCCTTTTCCGGGTCGAGGAGCAAATGAGGTTGGGTTTATAATATGTGGGCAGAAGGAAATCTAAATAAAATAGCGTTTTTACTTATTCAGTTGATGACTTATGGGACAGAAACGTGGTCGCTTACTATGGGTCGCTGGTTTAGGTATATAACTAAAACAAAAGGTTAAGATTTATAACTTGTTTACGTAAATGACCTCGTGATTTAGCGACTTAAGGTATCAGGGGTGGCAACGCGTCTGCATTTTGACCTCTGTACTACTAATAATAATCATCATCCCTCCCTCGGTACGTGAAGCGTAACAGAGGAAGGGGATGGTTCGGGGGTCGAGGTGCAACCCTCCTTCCCCGGGCCTATCTGCTCCCGAAGCGTCGGGGGCGTGGTCGAAACGTGGTTTGACCTCTCATTTTTTTTGTAGATAGGCTACAGCATAGAGCAACACCGGAGGGGAGTAGCCATATGCAGGCTTTCCTCTCTGTCAAAATACAAGGCCAAATGGGCCTATACCTGTCGCTTAGATGTTGAAATGTGAGCGTGAAAATTGTTTCTGTATTTTGTTATTGTCAAGGTGTGAGTTTCGTAGTATTAGACGACGTTTGTAGTGTGTGTGTGTTTCCCCCCGCAAAAAATGACTGTTTTGCATCGGTAATAAGCGCTGGAATGCGTTGCTCTTTGGGCTGCAGTCATCACTTAACATCAATATGAGCTGCATGCTTGTTTGCCACCTACCTTACATAAAATAAAATAATTAAAGAGTTGACTTTAGGCCTATGACAGGACAAGCGCAAATCGTGGGTGTTTGCATGGGCTTGAATGCATGCATTTACCTCTGCCTACCCCTTCGAGGATTACAGGCGTGAAGTTACGTTTTAAAGCATAAGTAGTTAAATAAGTTCAACAAGCTAAGCAACAAAAAATAAGAAATCAAAACCGATCATTGAAAGATAAAAGAAACTATAATCCCGTATTACAATGCGGTACATCGGGCAGGTAAGCTTATAAATATCTAACTTTATTACGCTCGGAGAAACTATAAACTAGTTGGAGCAATTGTACCAGCAAAAACTGCTAAAGCTACACTGACGTACACATAGCATTGATGGCGATGGTATTATTAATTGTAGTAATTATGAGCTAGTATTTATGGGTAGTTATATTTTTTTATATCATTAAAATAGCACGCGTGTCAACAATTCTTATAAGTGGAAAAGAATACTACATTGTATTGTATTGAACTTTGATTACTAGTATTTATAGAAAGATCCAGGAAAGAGCATGAAAGTAAGTTGAACGCGGTCGAGATGAGATCTTTGCGCAAGATCAGCGGTGTATCACTCACCGATCGCGTTCGTAATGAAGATGTAAGAAAGAGACTTTGTGTGAATGATAGTATCGGTGTAAAAATGAAAAAAGGCATGCTCCGATGGTTCGGGCATATAGAAAGAATGTCGAATGAGCGAATGACTAAACAGATATACAATGCGAATGTGGATGGTTGCAGAGGCCCAGGAAGACCAAGACTGACCTACCATGTCCAAATAGGTCGAGTTCTGTCTGATGGTGGGGTCAAAAGTCTTAGGAATCGGCGTGCATGTATGAAGAGAATGATGAAGGTAGACGAGGCACGAGAGGTTTGTTAGAACCGGGATATCTGGCGCTCTACACTCTCTGCCTACCCCGTTAGGGACCTGGCGTGAAGATACATTCATTATTATAGAAAGATATGAAGCCTCAATAGCAATGTAGTTACTTGTATTGTTAAACGTAACTTAACGCTTGTAATCTCCGAAGGGGTAGGCAGAGGTTTTTACTGGTGGTAGAGCTCCAGTGACGGAGCTCGCGGGCGTAGGCACCACCGCATTACCTAATATCCTTGCCGCTAAATGGTAGTTTTCAGCACTATCGTTTTCCGGTCAGGTGGTAATGTACGGCCCTGTAATTTCCGGCACAAAGGCATAACACCTTAGGCCTCAGGAGTGGTAACGCATCTGCATTTTGACCTTGGTCTTTGTGTGGGTGTCTATAGGCTGCAGTCATCACTTAACATCAATGTGAACTGCATGCTTGTTTACCTATTCAATTACATTAAAAAAAGGTAAGTACATGCATTCAACTGCATGTACTCGTATATGATACATACAAAGACCCACGATTCGCCAGTTACGTTCTGGCACATGTAACTTGTGACGAGCCTATCTCCGGGCATGTGCCAAACTCCGAGCTACTGGGAAACTTCCAGAAAATGGAACATTCTCCATAGAATCAGAGATAAAGGATTTTACTCCGTTATTTATTTATTTATTAAGTCTTTATTCTATATTCTGTATATTAGTTCTATATTGTTACAAATGGCGAACTTAACGCTAAGAGCGTTCTCTATCAGTTAAACCATTTCTAGTATAGAAAGTTATATGGCGGTATTACGACACAACAGACATACAGAGCATAATAATAATTCATACTTAGTATAACTAGTACATACAAATGTATACACATTTATTACATAAATAGAATAAAGATACAATTTACATATATGTATATATATATATAGATATATATATATATATATATAAATAAATATAATATGAAATATATATATATATATATATATATATATATATAATCATGTTGATGATGATTACAAGGTATTCAAATGATTATCGTAAAAGATAGATCTTGAGGTTCTTCTTAAACGTAAATTTTGAGTTAGACCTACGAAGTGTATCCGGCAGCGCATTCCACAAGCGAGCCGCTTGAACACCAAAAGAATTTGAAAGGAAAATGGATCTATGGAGAGGAATAGAGAGAGTAAAAGAGTCATTAGATCGTAAGTCAAGTGAGTGAGCAGAACAGAGGTATTGAAAGTAGGATTTTAAGTAAGGAGGAGAAGTATTGTTGAAAAGAATTGAGAAGAGCTGACAGAGAATTCGTAATTGTCTTCGTTGGCAGATCGTAAGCCATTTTAACTGCGCTCGAAACATAGAAATATGGTCAAACTTGCGAAGACGGAAGACAAATCGAATAGAATTGTTAATGAGCCGATCTAACCTATTAAGACGTGTTTCATTCAGGTCCAGATAACACACATAATAGTCAGCGACTATCACTACCCGGGAATCGAACCCAGGACCCCTGTAGTAGTGGCGTGCTTCCCTCGACTGCAGAGGCAGTTTGTATTGCTATTGTGTAAAAAAGTGTTACATTGATGTTATGACATTCACACAAATCATCATCCGAAAGAATTGCAATTCAAATAGATGTAACAGAATAAAAAAAAATACTAACAAAATTCAAATAGATGTAACAGAATAAAAATGAAAAAAAACAGAGTTACAATTCAAATACCAGAATAAAAATTAAAAAAAAAAAAACATAGGTAAGGCGGCTAACATGAACTCAATTGAACCGATCGAAATAAGCAATAACTTACGTTACATGCGTACCCTGAGGCGATAACATGTTCAATAAAAAAACACTATTCATACAGATTACATGACATGAACGCAATTACATCGCTCATAAAGCCAAGAGAACGATTTAATGTTTTTATTTGCATTGACGTATTGCAATGGCGTGAAATAAAAGAAAAAACTTGTATTTTTTCGCATACTCTATGGTGTAGAGACGTCATTGTATCGATGAGTTTTTTATCGACACGGATTAATTTGTTTCGTGATTTATCTGTCAGATTACATCGGCAACGAAAAAGGTCAGACCAGTGATTTGGAATGAGCAATAAAAAAGTATTACGGAAAAGAAAGTGCGAACAATAATAAGTTTTGTTGTAGGATAGACGAGTAACTGTTTTAAGATCATCTACCTATAAATAAGAGAACGTAAACGTAAAAACGCATAGACACATTTATTTGTAAAGCTTTATTTGAATTGCATTTTACAATTTTACTACAGTAAGTTATTTGCATATAATACATTATGATTGATTGTATTATGTCATTTGCCAACAAAAGAATGTATGTCATCCTTTACAACAAGTTAACTTACTGAAAGATAGCTTGTTTATATTGTTTGATTTTATCAATCTATAGACGCAATATTTTTTCATGATATTAATAATAATAAATCATTTGTTCTCACGCAAGAATCATATAATAATATTATGTAATGTTATAATAATATGAAGTTTAATATGATTTCCTTAATTTCTAAAGTTTACTCGCATGTGTTATTGCGAAAAAAATTAGTAGGTACAATATAAAGTTTACAAATCTTGTAATTTTTTTATACTGCACCGAATTTGAGTAATAGGGCTTTATCGACACTAATGATGCAACATCGACCTATAAACATCACTACTACAAGTCAAATACAGATGTAACTTTAACAAGCCCGCATTCGTTATCGCGGTTACCGATGTTCAATTATTTGTATTGTTATACCATTTTCGCTTAATAGGAAAATAATAGTTGCATTATTATACTGATTTCATTCAATTACATTTAATATATTGCGGTTTCAAAAGGTACTTGAGAACAAAGGCACCGCTATAATAGCTAACAGGGATATAGGTCAAAAGGTGGTTCTGAATCGAAAAATCTGAAGTCGTTGTTAGACAAGAAATCAATTGGCACTTTGACTGACGCTAATGCAGTTGTCTCTTTATTTTTAACTTACTCTTGCCCTTGGGCAGGTTTATAATTTTGGAACAAAAGGGACCACTGTGTTTTTTCACTGTACTCACTCCAATTATGACAATTGTTTTATTATATTGTACTTATTTTCAAGAAATGCTTTGTAATGCTTTGTAATAAACTTTACAATGCTCCTAACCTTCTAATTTACGCGACATTTTGGTTGCTTTCCAGCGTACGTATAGAAGAGAGAATAATGTCACGGCATAGAAGTTTAAGCGTTATAATTCTATGTGTCACGGGTAAACTTTATTGCGAGAGTTCCGCTAATACAATCCCCTCGGTGTGTGAGGATCGCTCAAATCAGTAGAAACCAAATTTTTTCGTCTTTTGCATTTTTTTTAATATGTGTGCATTCTTAAATTGCTGTCTGTATTATTTGGTTCTAATGTAAAACGTTCTGTTTTGTCCCGTTTGTGCTCTCTAACGTGTTTGTTTATTTAAAAGGTATCGCAGTTTTTTATTGAGCTGATTGTTTTGAAATGTAATTAAGGGACTATCCCCAGTGAATTCTGAAGATACAAAGCTGTTTTTCTAAAACGGAAAAGAAAACTCAGGCAATAAAGAGATGAAAATAATGAGGATATTCTGTAGAATTAAGGATTCTGACATTTGTTTTAATAGTAAACAGTCACTTTAATATGAAATGCTATTCCTCATTTTTAACAGAAATCTCATTTCATTTGTTGACATTCTGCAATATCATTTAGCATTCGCAACGTTCTATTCAGTTCGCGACCTCAAATTTACATAAAATATCCGGAGTATTTGGTTTGAATGTAAAATTTGTTTTGTCCTGTCTGCGCTCTCAATCGATGTTTATTTATTTGCAAGTTCTCACTGGGGGATATTTCTTGGGCGATATTTCATGGAAATTATTTCACGGCACTAATATTTAGTTAGTGACGAAGTCTTCTAGCGTCTTTTAAGTATGATGAAGCAGTGGCGGACTAAGGGGAGGAGGGGGGTGGCTGGAGCAGTCCGCAACGGGCCTCTGGTTCTGGGGGCCTCCAAAGTTCGACTGGTCGCTGGGAATTATGAAAGATTTGTAGAGCTTACGGAGGGAAAAGTCGTTTTTTTTTGCGATTAGAAATTAAAAGGATCCTCCGTAAAAGTAAAACATCCAGCATTTGAATCTATTTTTAAGTAGCCAAAAAACTCACCATTAAATGGAATGTAATTACCTATTTACGTTTAATTAAAAAAATGTAATTTGTAGGCTTTCTGCAATATCGTATAAAAATCTCTATTCATTTGTTGACATTCTGCAATATCATTTAAAGCATCCGCAACATCGCATTCAATTCCCGACCTCAAATTTACATAAAATATCCGGAGTATTTGGTTTGAATGTAAAGTGGGTTTTGTCCTGTTTACGCTCTCAATCGATGTTTATTTATTTGCATATAAATTTTTCACTTAGAAAAAGTCATGTTCAATATTTTATGGAATGTTTTTCACGTTCGAAATACAGGTTGGTGAGGAAATTTTTTGCGTGTTTTGGAAGCGTTTGCATAGAATTTTGGCGGAGTATCCGCGATGTGATTCGGGTTAATCTATACTAATAATATAAAGCTGAAGAGTTTGTTTGTTTGTTTGTTTGAACGCGCTAATCTCAGGAACTACTGGTCAGATTTGAAAAGTTCTTTCAATGTTTGATAGCCCATTTATCGAAGAAGGCTATTGACTATATATAATCACGCTATCACTAATAGGAGCGGAGCAGCGCGGACGAAGCCGGGGCGGGACGCTAGTCGATGATAAAATGGAATACCTTTAATAAACCTGTTTCAATTTTTTTCTAATGTATTTTAGGTTAGCTTTTCGCATTATCCTTAAAACATTGACAACATTGCATTCAGTTCGCGACCTCAAATTTACATAAAAGATCACGGAGTATTTGGTTTGAATGTAAAATTTGTTTTGTTCTGTCTACGCTCCAAATCGATGTTTATTTATTTGCAAGTTGAGTTTTCACTTCGGATGTTTCATGTTCGATATTTTATGGAAATAATTTACGGTTCAAAAGTTCAAGTAAAGGATAGCAGGCAATTTTTTCATCGTTTTTATGTAGATATGATTTTTTGATACTTTTTCTTCAGTTTTTCTTTACACTGGGTTGGCTGCATTATGAAATGGCATTAAAAACAAATTACGATACAAAAAATCAAATAGTAAAGTAGGTACTGTCCTAAAGTATTCTATCGGCACTACACAGTACCACTGTCGACTGCAATAACGATATTCTTTATTTTACACCCATATGAAAATTAGAATTAAAAAATAAAATCGTATAAAAACAAACTTAATTTGTAATTTATATTTCTTATTCTTTAAGGCAAGTAATTAATTTAAAAGAAACAGTAATAAATACACAAAGATTGAGGTGTATTTAAATAGATTTGTAACATGATAGACACAAAACAGAAGATGATTAGATCATTAGAATGATGACCATGAATACTCACGATAGCATTACAAGGATGTTCATTCTAAGTATTGTATTATATATTATGGAATACTAAAGGTATTTGACAAAAAAATATATTTCTGACTTGTTTTTTTTTTAATATAATGAATGTGTTGGCCACTTTAATTAAATTAAAGCAAGCATGCAGTTCATATTGATGTTAAGTGATTCCTGCAGCCTATGGACATCCACACAAAGACCAAAGGTCAAAATGCAGATGCGTTGCCTCTCCTGAGGCCTAAGGTGGTATGCCTTTGTGCCGGAAATCACAGGGCCGTACATTACCACCTGACCGGAACACGATCGTGCTGAACACTGCCATTTAGCGGCTAGTATATAAGGCAATGCGCAATACCTACGCCTGCTAGCTCCGTCACTGGAGCTCTACCACCAGTAAAAATGAATCAATAGTCCTCTTCAAGCAATGATGTTATATGTTATCATTGTCTTCAAGCGAAAGATTTGTTGTAAACGTTAGAAAGAATGTACTTAGAAAGTATGTGGGACGATAAGAACTCCAATCTATCTTTTATATTAGAAGGACTATGTACATTAAATAACATGCAGTAAAAAAGAGAAAGTAGCTTTCCGACGAAGGTGAATGGGGAGGTACTGAGACGATTACGATTTTCAGAAACATGATCATATTTCTGGAGATCATTCACATTATTTGCGAAGACCAAATAGTTATGAACATTTGGAAGACGCTAAAGTTTATTTGCTCAAGGGATACGTTGAGGTAACAAATGTCAGTATAACCAAGTATACCTAGTATACCTAGTGTATGTCAGTATACCTAGTCTTGTTTTTTAAAAGAGCGATGAGCGCTGGTGCTTTCGAATGGATTGCGCCAATTGTATTTAAATATCCGTTTATTGCTGGTTTTTTAGCCGAAATAAATGAAATAGTAAAATAAAATTATTTCTACTAAACCGTTAAGTAAGGGCGGTATTTTTTTTTTTATGTCATTAATTTGACGGACAAGCAGACGGGCCACCTGATGGTAAGTGGTCACCGTCGCCTATGGACATTTGCAACACCAGGGGAGTTGCCAACGCGCTGCCAGCCCTGAAGGACTCTTTTGACGCCATTTTTGAAGAACCCCATATTGTAGCACCGAGGGAACACCTCAGAGGTAAGTTCGTTCCACAATTTACACGTTCTGGGCAGAAACGAACGAGAAAACCGCACCGTTGAGCACTGCCAGGTGTCCAGTCGGTGAGGGTGAAACTTCTCTCTTCGGCGGGTAGTACGGTGTAGAAAAAGAGACGGTGGCACCATGTCGAACAGTTCGACAGAGCACTCACCATTGTAGAGACGGTATAATACGCACAGACTACCAATATCTCTGCGCAGGCTCAGATGTTCGAGCCTGTCTGTAAGTCCCGGATCGTTAACAATACGAACGGCGCGTTTTTGTAGGGAGTCAAGTGGACCAAGCTGGTACTTGGTATTATCCCTATCCCATAGATAAGTCTTTATAGTAATTGAAAATACGAGTAAAATACATTGGCTAAAACAAAACGTAAGATTCTGGTACCTAGTGAATTGAGCTAATTCGATTTTAGTTCGAATCTTTCCTCAGATATGAGTTAAATTGTTTTTTTTTTAATCGGGAAGTTTCTGTGACACAGAATCTGTTAAATTAAATGTATCCAATATCATCCCTTTTGTCAAAATGGGATTAAAAGACTACAAAGACTGATTTCTGTCTACTTTTTCGAGGTAAGGGCGAACAATGAAATAAATGTTCTGTGCGGTACTACACACTTTGTAAACTACAATTGTAAAGCGAATGTACAAGTACACAATACAACCAATCCATTTGTCCCGTGCTTATTGTAAACAACAACTATTGTGGATTCACCTCTTGAATACACACGTAGCGAGCACGTGCGTGCCGAACGGTAAATGATAAGAGTTGTGACTTACGTTTTTTAGCACTTTATAAAGTTTTTAGGGTTTCGTAAATTGGAAGGAAAAAAAACCGATCAAGTGCATCGTTTCGGGCCACGCGTAGTGTAGGGTTCCGTAGTTACAGAGTAAGAGATGTAATAAAAACAATAAATACAAATATTTATTAATTTAAAATTTAAAATAAATTAAAAATATATATATATTATCTATGGAGTTATTCGAAATTTTCGAGCCAAACACATTTGGTCGACTATTTCTCGCAAACTTGTAAAGCCAACTTGAGTGTGATAGTTTTCTTTTTTATTTCATCACATACAGCTACTATTGCCGTAACTTTTGAATTTCTTTCAACAACGGTTTAATTGGTACGGGGAGGGGACACTTGATTCTAACGAAAATTGGCACTTTACAGCTTAATAAGTCACAAACCGTTGACTAAATCGAAAAATGATATTGGCACACCCCTAACGTTTTTGAAAGACCTATCTAACAATATCCCACACTATATAAAAAACGAAAAATAAAAAAATATCCGCACGTTACATGTAGGGGAGGTAATGTAGAGGATGTATGAATTGAATGATGAAGGTAGACGAGGTACGAGAGGTTTGTCAGGACTGGGATATCTGGCGCTCTACACTCTCTGCCTACCCCGTTAGGGACCTAGCGTGAAAAAATGTCATGTTTTTATTCTCTTCATTTTGTCGGCGTAATAATAATACTTGTGCCAAATTTTAAGTCTCTAGTACCTACTAATAGTTTTTGCGCTCAACTGTGGACGGACAGACAGACAGACAGACGGACATGGCGAAACTATAAGGGTTCCTTGTTTACTACGGAATCCTAAAAACCAAATCCTTACAAGATCACTTAAGTTTTTTGTCTGTCGATCTTTTTGTCTGATAATATGTGCGCTACCCATAATGCTCTAAGCCAAGAATCAGACCCGCAGGGTTCTGTGCTCGAAATTATAGGTCCTTAAATTACCATCTGACCGGAACATGATAGTGCTTAACACTTAGCGAAGAGATTTAGCGGCAAGTATATTAGGTAATGTGGTGATGCCTATGCTCACGAGCTCCGTCACTGGCAATACTCAGTAAAACACCAAAGCAACGTACTTTCAGCCATACACACAAACCAGCTTAGGCCTTAGGAAATTACGCATTCATATGAAGTTTTGATCATAACTAGGATGAAGAACTTCCAATTTTCTTTAAATTAAGTTAACTAATTATTAACTTCAGCTTCTTTATACAACGTGTAACAGGATTAAATGCACAACCCGAAAGCAGTTTGTTCAGAATCGTTAGCCGAATCGATTTCAGGCAATTACGGAAATTGTGGTCACCCATTTGGTAAACTGTTAATACAAACGAAAATGAGACTAACGTCTATCCAAAATAAAATGCTAGTCTCAACAAGTTTATGAGAATTCGTTGAGATGTACTTTTTATTATAAATAATAATATAAGAAATAAAATAGTAGATACTACCTAATCTTATTACTAGCGAATGTTAAATAAGGGTACACAGGTTCATTTTGCAACAGTGTAGCTGTTTGAGCAGATTCGTGTTTTATGTGCGGCTGAAGGTAGAGGTAGGGTAAGAATGCATAGGGTGTGTATACTGTTTGTACAAATTTAGGACAACTTATATCTGAAATAAAAAAAAAATAAATTCATAAACATGTCATTTCAGTCCATGTTGTACATTACATTGTATTTATAACTCTAAAAAATATTTGTCCAGCAGCCTGTGTATAGCTTACCTTATAACTCCCTGTATAGCCCACCTAAATAGTGACATAGCTAATAAAATTAACATGTTTTTCACACGCGTGTGCACTAATGAATATGCCATGTCAACTTTTATCTCGGAATGTTAATGAGACTCTCACAACCCTCGGCATCTCAGCGATTCAGATAAGACATCACTTAAGTTGTGAGAGAGATACGTAGAGTGTCAGTTTTTTACAAAACACTAAAGGCCCGCCCCGGCTTCGCACGGTTGCAATGTTATCTACATTATTACTATCATAATCTATACTTAATACATGTATTATAAAGCTGAAGAGCTGAGAGCAAACAAATATATGTTTGCTTGAACGCGCTAATCTCAGGAACTACTGGTCCGATTTGAAAAATTATTTCAGTGTTAGATAGCCAATTTATCGACGAAGGCTTTAGGCTTATATAACATCACGCTAAGATGAATAGGAGAGGGTAGGTAACATTGCAACCGCGCGTAGCCGGGGCGGGCCGCTAGTAAAATATAAAAGAAGAGATATAAGCTATCTTTCGAGTTGGATCAAACTTTACACGGTGGGCAAAGTTAGATTAAAATCGGTTAAGTAATTTAGGAATCCATCGCGGCCGAATAACGTGACACGTAATCAATGTAAATTAAGATAAAAAAGTTACTTCACACCCGTAATCCCTAATAACTATTACTCTTCGAAGTCTTAATTGAAGGGTTCGCAATAATGTTTTTTCTTCGAAGTCATAAATAAATTGAAGGGTTTCGCAAAATTCTAAAGAGGGATGTTTTGTGAATAATTACCCCTGGTGGTCAACTATTTTGTAAGTGATTGAACATTGTGGAGACGCTTTTATTAATTGAACTATTCTCTTCCGTTTATTATTATTCGAGTTTGGAAGATAAGAAACCTTTTTTTTTCAATTTGATCTCGTTTCCTACTTAGTTTTGTAGTAAATTATCTGTGATAAAAACAACTTCTTGAAATAAATCATTTTTAGGGTTTCGTACCTCAAAAGGAAAAATCTGAACTCTTATAAGATTCGACTCGTGCGTCTGTCTGTCACAGCCGATTTTCTCTGAGTGTGATGATTGACCTAAAATTACACTATATGTGCATTGGTACACATCATTAAAATTTGAAACTCAAACAAGTAGGTTTGTTTAAAGAAAAATGGAAAGAAAAATTTGACTTCAGGCGAGACTCGAACTCGCGGCTCATGGTTGGTAATAGATGGCGCTACTGCTACCATAAAGCAATGCAATAAATGTGAAGGAAAGATTTGACAAATCGGGCAGGGCTTCAGTAGCTCAATTGGAAGAGCGGCTGGACTAGATTCCCAGTAGGCCGCGAGTTCGAGTCTCGCCTGAAGTCAAATTTTTCTTTCCATGTTTCTTTAAATAAAATATATTTCACAAGCATGTGTTAATGCGAAATAATATAAAAACAATTAAGTAGGTTTGTGTAACGTAAATAAATGAAATTAAAACTCAACGTACATTGATTTATTTAATAAAATAGGTAAGTAGTATATATGTATGTATGTATCTTCACACCAGGTCCCTAACGTGGTAGGCAGAGGGTGAAAAGCGCCACGGTTCTGATCTAAGTTGTTACGTCTCGTGATAGTTATTACGGGGCCATACATTAACATCTTACCGGGACACGGTTAGAAACCATTAAGCGGCAGAATCAGGTAATGAGGTGGTGCCTACGCCCGCGAGCTCCGTCACCAAAAGAGAGACTAGAACTAGATCTCCGCCTATATCCTGTAACAGAGAGTCATCATCACTACCACGTATAAATAGTTTCATACCGCTCTACCAACATTTAAACTTAAAATCCAACTACATATTTTATTCTGTCCGGCGGCCGAAGTGAAAGCGCGCTCTGGCGAATGGTCAAATGGATCACCAAACTGCATACTTATTTCGTTCAGTGTACCGATGAAACTTCGAAGCGGTTTTCACTAATTAGTAGTGCGAAACCGATATCCATGTTATGGGTAATATGATGGAAACTTAATATTCACTCACTCACTTTTGGGGATTAAATAAGATTGTTTTTCAACAAACTGCCTCGGTAGCCGAGTGGTAGCAGGCCACTACTACTACGCTGAGGTCCTGGGTTCGATTCCCGGGTAGGGGGTTATCAGGGATAATGGTGTAAAGTCCTTTATCTCTGGTTCTATTGAGCTTTTTCCATTTTCTGGAAATTTCCCACTACCTCGAAGTTTGGTAATGTCAACAGGCTCGCCACCTGTTACATGGGCCAAAACGTAACCGGCGAATCGTGGGTGTTTGCATGTATGTTTGAATGCATGCACTTACCTCTGCCTACCCCTTCGGGGATTACGGGCGTGAAGTTACGTTTTTCAACAAGATTTGCCATTACTTGACATTTAATGTCAAAAATACAACTGTTAATAAGCTTGGGGCCTTGGGGTCTAATGGTGAGATTCACAGACCACACTACAACTTTACTTTGAGCAAAGTATGCATATAACTGTCAGTTTAGTATGGGTTTTGACAGTTCAAAGGCGTACTTTGCTCAAAGTAAAGTCGTAGTGCGGTCTGTGAATCTCACCATAAGAGCGCCTTCAGGTCTTTATTTAAGGGCGTTTACGGACGATAATTTTACGATGACGTCATAAGAAAACATGCGTCACAAGGTGATCGCTTAGGTCGGCCCCATCGAAATTCCTGTCGCTTCAAAAATATTTAAAAAAATTCCAAAAAAACGAAAAAAATATTTGTTGAGAATCATTGGCCAAATCTCAGACCTACCCAATAAGCACCCAAAAATTTTATGAGAATCCGCCCAGCGGTTTCGGAGTATTGTAACGAATATTGTGACAGGAGAATTTAATATATAACTAGCTATTCCCGCAACTTCGCCCGCGTGAGAATTTATGATTGTTCAGTATCTTACCCGGACGAAGTCGTGGGCGCACCTAGTACGAGTATAAAAGAAGCCTAAGTTACTCCTTATTATATAAGCTATCTGCCAGTGAAGTCCCAAGTGTATTATATATACATATATATATAAAATATATTTATTCATGTTACTAAATATGTACTGATATTATTATCTTCTTAATAATCTCTTCTTTTTCAATTCAAATTTTCATCATTAGTTTAATGCACCTTTTCGACAGATTCATTTAGCCCTAAGGTTGGCTGGTAGAGAATACCACTAGGTATTAAGCCCGCCTTATATGTGCACAAAATAATATATCTTCTTATATATAAAAATCAATTGCTGTTCGTTAGTCTCGCTAAAACGGCTGGACCGATTTGGTTAATTTTAGTTTTGAATTTTTTCTGGAAGTCCAGGGAAGGTTTAAGAGGTAAGAAAATTGAAGGGAAACAGTTAAAGCCACAATTTTATTTTCCCATACAAATAGTCCGTAGCTATCAAACCTTTGACACAATATTTCATTTTGAGGCAATACGAAGTTTGCCGGGTCAGCTAGTAAATAAATAAATAAATTATCGCTGCCAATCAGTTATACTATCAAATGACTTACAGTTGACAGTTAAATGGGTTCGTAATTGTAAGGAAGGTTATATTTGACTTTGTTGACCTTTATGGATGTCCGAAACAGGGTATTTCTAGCCAGAAAGGTAGTCAAAATTTATTGACCTCATTTTCAAAGCTGTCAGAATTGTTACAATGTGATTGCTTTCTACATACCTAATGCATGTTTTACATATTTTTTTACCTTGAACATCGATCAACCCATTCATAGTGACTGAAATTATATTATTGACAAGTTAATCGTATAAAAATTAGACATGGTAGCAAGATATGTTAAAATTAATTCTATAAAGTTGTGTGTATTGTATTATTAAATCAAAAGAATATGAAATGTTGATCCCTAACGTCTCTTTTTACTGTATCTGAAGTCCCAATGTATCATCAATAGGTACTTAGAATAATACGAAGTCGCCCTACGCGTCGCCGTCGGTCTGTCTGTCTGTATTAACGCTTAGTGCCACTAAATAACGCAACGGATTTTAACTCAATTCACGTGTATATATGACCTTGTTTGGCAGCCCGCCGGTGGGCAAAACATACCTATAACTACACCTTTATAGTAAGACTGTCTTGTCAGCAACTGCTAATTGTCAACCCTACATGTTTCTCGACTGTGAAAGTATGCGGCTTACCGCAAGCGAACAAAGTTAATGACTTTCAGAGATTCCGAATTGTTCTTTTGATTATGGTTAACACTCTTGTCACACTCAGTCACACGAAAGGACACATTATTTGCTCTATCTATACAAATAAATAAAATTGGAGTGTTTGTAAAACAAAAATAACCACTTTTTACTAAATGCATATATATATTTTTTTTTTATGTAAAGGAAGTGGCAAACAAGCATGCAGTTCACATCGATGTTAAGTGATGACTGCAGCCTATAGACACCCACACAAAGACCGAGGTCAAAATGCAGATGCGTTACCACTCCTGAGGCCTAAGGTGTTATGCCTCTGTGCCGGAAATTACAGGGCCGTACATTACCACCTGACCGGAACACGATAGTGCTAAACACTACCATTTAGCGGCAAGTATATTAGGTAATGCGGTGGTGCCTACGCCCGCGAGCTCCGTCACTGGAGCTCTACCACCAGTAAAATAAAATAATATATGTATGTATATACGGTACCTATATCTAAAGTACATTTTTTACAATTTTTGTCTGTCGGTCTGTTTGTCTGTTTGTCTGTTTGTTCCGGCTAATCTAGGGAGTTTTTGGACCGATTTTGACGGGACTTCACTGGCAGATAGCTTATATAATAAGGAGTAACTAAGGCTTCTTTTATACTCGTACTAGCTGCGCCCACGACTTCATCCGGGTAGATACTGAACAATAATTAATTCTCACGCGGGCGAAGGAAGCGCGCATGGCCCAGCGGCTGGTGTAGATCGTAAGCGATCAACTCGGTTAAGCACTACGGGCGCGGTCGGGTAGTGTGATGGGTGACCGCTTGTGGTAAATTAAATGCGCGTTTCCGTGCTTCGGAAGTCACGTTAAGCCGTCGGACCCGGTTGCTTTCGATGGATAGCAGTCGTTAAACCTTGTCGGAGGCCTTATGGGCGGTTTGAAAACATTGACAGCGGGTTGGCCACTAACCCACCGACCTCCACCAATCCGCATTGGAGCAGCGTGGTGGAGTAAGCTCCAGGCCTCCCCCCGAAAAAGGGGAGAGACTCGTGCCCAGCAGTGGGACGTATAATGGGTTGCCATTATCTAATATATAAAATTCTCGTGTCACAGTTTTCGTTGCCGAAACGGCTGGACAGATTCTCATGAAATTTTGTGAGCATATTGGGTAGGTCTGAGAATCGGCCAACATCTATTTTTCATAACATTTTTGGACAGTTTTTTTTTCTAGGGCGATACGAAGTTAGCTAGTTATTATATACAATACATAAGTAATATGAATATTACATATGAATATAATACGAAATACATATCTGTAGTCTGTTTGTATCCTGTAAAGTGTAAAGTGCGTGTTAGTTTGAGTTTAGTTCCATTAGATATTCAAGCTAGTACAATGATTCCACGTGTAACTCTGTTGGTAGAGTCTTTTTACTGGTGGTAGAGCTCCAGTGACGGGGCATGCGGGCGTTGGCCCCACCGCATTACCTACTTTCCGCTAAATGGTAGTGTTCAGCACTATCGTGTTCCGGTCAGGTGGTAAAGTACGGCCTTGTAATTTTCGGCACAGAGGCATAACACCTCGACCCGTGTTAGGCCTCGGGAGTGGTAGTACATCTGCATTTTGACCTTTATTTATTTATTTATTTATAATAGGTTTTTTTGTACTTACAGCTTAGCCAAAACGCACACAAGATAAATTACAGTACATACATTTAAAGTTAACATGACGTACATACACTAATTACAAATACATTAAAAACATTACACATTTACATTACACTTTGTCTTTGTGTTGGTGTCTATAGGCTGCAGTCATCACTTAACATCGATCTGAACTGCACGCTTATCTCTTCCCTTACATAAACTCGATAATTCCTTATTTGTTTTGCTTTTTATTATGGTGGAAAATAAGCATGCAGTTCACATTGATGGTGTCCACTGTCCACACAGAGCATAGAGCAACACGGGCCACCGGTCGCGGCGGACTGGAGGGGAGTAGCCATAGCGTTTATTACCGATGCAAAACAGTCTGTCATTTTTTGCGGGGGGCAATGCGTGCGACACACACTCACACAACAAAAATCGTCTATTACTTGACACACCTTGACTTTAAAAAATACAGAAACAATTTCACGCACACATTTAAACATTTAGGCGCGAGATATAGGCCCATTTGGGCTTGTACTTTGACAGAGGGGAAAGCCTGCATATGGCTACTCCTCTCCGGTGTTGCTCTATGACACTGAGCTAACAGCGAGTGTAAATATTCATTTGTCGCGCGACGCGGCTAATGAATATACACCAATCTACATCGTTAATTCTCTAAATTATATCAATGTTTAGCACAAACATTAGCTAGAATATAAAATCTAATAATAATGAACTAAAATTATCTTATACGAGTATCTACCGTAACAATGTAGGCACTAATTATGTGTTGCATTCCTTTAAAGGAATTTTCCTTTGCCTTTAATTTGATGTTATTAATGTTATTTTTCTACTTTACGAGTAATTATCTGTTGTTTTTATGTTGAAAATGCCGGGTTTAAATTACTTATCTGTCTATTCTTATACATATAAAAATAAATTGCTGTTCGTTAGACTCGCTAAAACTCGAGAACGGGTTCACCGATTTGCCTAATTTTGGTTTTGAATGATTTTTGGAAGTCCAGGGAAGGTTTAAAAGGTGAGAAAATATGAAGAAATTTGAAGGGAAACAGTAAAAACCACAATTTTGTTTTCCCATACAAATAGTACGTATCTATCATACCTTTGACACATTATTTCATTGTGAGGCAATACAAAGTTTGCCGGGTCAGCTAGTTTTGTATAAAAATCTGTTGTAAAGTCACATCTCAGGTTTGAAAAATTTGCCAAATTATGTTGACAGAAGACACGTCACGGACACGATTTATTATGTAAGAACTTCATTCCTGTAGATACTGAAGATAACCTTGATAATATCGAATTAATTTTAACCCTACTTTCTTTGTTACAGGTGCAAATAAGTGACAAGTGATTCAAGTGTAAATGTAAGTGAAGTGATGGATCCAGTGTCAACACAAATGAAGCGACGAAAACGAACTATTCAGTGTGCAGTGCAGTGAAACTTTTACAATGTTGTACGCTATTCTATTGGTGTCAGGATGCATTGTGCTTGGTAAGTAATTGCAAAATATTGTTTTAGTTATTTCTTAGGTTAAGGGCTCTAACTCACTAGGATAGCCATGTTGCCGGCTACGTAGCCAAGCAGCTAGTATTGAAATACATGATAACTAACTCACATGGTTACCGTGTGGGCAACGTCTCCACGCTATACTAACTGCTTGGCTACGTAGCCGGCAACGTGGCCATGACATCCTAGTGAGTTAGGGTCCTAATAGTAAAGTATAATCTGTGAATAAGGAAATGGAAAGAAATGTCATGTCAATCACTCTTGTAAACATAGATTTATTATACTACTTAAACTAACCCCCTTATTCATAAACGTATTTTAGCTAAAGTGTTGCTAATCTCTCCTTTGTCCTTTTCTATCCTGCACATTTGACAATGCAATTGACAAAGACAAAGCATTTTAAAGCTAAAACGTATCTAATGTACGTTTATGAATAAGGGGGTAAATCATCGACTATGGATTCAATAGACACCTTATGTAGGGCGTACGGTTTCTGTCAACGCATACGCTAAATCTAGCTGATATTATACGCCATCTTAAAATGTTCACTTAATACCAACCACTTCCGTGATCTGAGAGTACATAAAATTTTCAAAAATAAAACGAATAAAAAAACATAAGATGCTGAGTTGTAATGTGAGATGGTGCAGTAAAATCACTAACACTTCTAATTTGAAAAAGGATGGTATTTGTTTTCACCGTTCAGTATTATAATACACTAAATAATTCAATAAATAATATATAATAATATTCATGATAGCTCAAATTACGCTGGTCATGATTTGTTCTTTGACGTATTAAAAAAATTGATATCTCTTTTCTTCGTATGCACGTCATTCGCTATTTCGTTTTTTCATAGACGTCATGAGCATTGTCAATAATTGACATTACAGACGGATGGAACTCTAGGGAGGCTCTTAAAGTCTTATCGATATAGTCGATATAATTAGGGAAAGTGGGGTAAATTGATGGAGCAAGGATTATGGGATAATTTCCATATATAAAATTCTCGTGTCACAATGTTAGTTAACATACTTCTCTGAAACGGCTTTACCGATTCTCATGAAATTTTGTGTGCCTATTGGGTAGGTCTGAGAATGGGCCAACATCAATTTTTCATACCTGTACGAGCCAATATTGCTCATACAGCATTTTTAATGTTAATAACCTAATTAAGCCAGCCGTAGCTTGATAACATAACATAACGTACGCGAGTCATTGTATTTATTTTGGATAAGTACTACTATAACCTTTTAACGTTGGTTTACTTGGTGTGAACTCCTAACAATTTTAACCTACAACCGAGGGTACTGTCGGCTGTACGGCAGAAACCCCAACAATATCCCTAAGTAATAAGTGATTCTAGGCTAATATTTTTTTTCGATATCTTGGACATGTGTACTTATTTTTTTTATACCTATGAAGCGATAGAAGATCGTCAGGGCAGCTAGAATTTATTAGGTTTTTTTTCAGTTTTAATAAAGGTTCTTAGGGTTCCGTAGTAAACAAGAAACCCTTACAGTTTCGCCATGTCCGTCTGTCTGTCTGTCCGTCCGCGGTTGAGCGCAAAAACTATTGGCACTAGAGATTTGAAATTTGGCACAAGTATAATATATACTTTAATCGCGAAGAAAATGTGAAATTTTATTAATATGATTTTAATTTATTATAACCTATCTGTTTTTATTTTATATTATTCGCTGTATGTATTTTTACATTTTTAATGACTTCTCTTTTGTAGTCTAAAAAAATGTAGATACTTATCCAAAATAAAAACATTTTCTTTATTTTTTTCTCGAATTATATTATTACGAAAATCTGTTAACAATATAGTCCCATTTCCTCAGCAGTTCATAAAACTTTGCCATATTTCGATATAAACGAAGTTTGTTAGTCATCCCTATGATTTTGAAATATTATGATTTTTAGAATTAGAATGCAACGTCCCACTTCGTCTGCCTTCAGGCAGTTGACAGAACGAATTGTATGCAATAAATTGAACATTCTCAGTCTATAGGAAGGCTGATTGGTCTGTGGGGTAAATCTATTCATGTAAGGTATCCTCATAACTTATCATAGAATATTTATTTTTATAATTACGTATTATAAAGTAAAGTCCCCCTATTTTCTCTGACTGTATACTATGTAGGTATGTATGCACGAATCTCGGAAAGTTGTGAACGGATTTTGTTCTTGTTCAAAATGTTGGTAAGAGGGTTTTCTGAAGGTTTTTATCTATATTTATCAACATCGTCCTTACATTAACCGAGATATCACGGTTTTCGTCAAAGAAGTCATGCGCGTCCCCACAATATAATAAATGCAATCCGTGCGAAGCTTCACGGACTTCGGCTTCACGGGCGGATCACTAGTATTATTAAGCAAAGCAAAAACTTGTGAACCCTTTTAACAAAAATTGCATGAAAAGTTGTATCTAGCTGGTTAATTTAATTATTCAGTAACAAACAATGAATCATACTCAATCTGTTATCTGTTATTAATATTCAATCAAACATATATTTCTTACAATATTCAATAGTTAAATAAAATCAACTGTCCCAGTTGTCTAGTAGTAACTAGCTTCTACTGCTACGGTGGTGTCCTGGGTTCGATCCCGGGTCGGAGCCATGTACAGCCCTGTAATTTCTGTCTCAGGACTGCTCCAATAAAGTTATTTCATTAATTCATTCATTCATTCACATAGCTTATGCCTCAAGGCTACTTCCTTTCTCATCTACATAAAACTTTCTGGGCTTTATTTAGATGTTGAAAGACAACTCTATTCCCTTACCATCAATGTGCTTATTAAAATAATATAATATATCATTTATTTATTCGTCATTTTGTAAACTTCGTCAAGGAAATAAAAATCAATTTATAAGGTTTCACAACAAACTGAGTTTTTACAAAAAGATTTCTTATGAAAACACAAAAGAACCACAAGACCCAACAAAGGTTTCTTTGACCTACTAAAGCGAACACCTAGACATATTGAAGTCATTATTTGCGAAGTAAAGCTATTTTAATTTCAATCATAACCGCTTTAATACATGCCCAGAACCAGAAGTTTAGAAAATGTTGTAAAGAAAAGTCAACCCTGGGAAAATCTCATTACTAACTTATAATTATGTAAGTACGTGCGCCATTACCTAGTCTATCTTCCGCTTAACCGTTGTGTTTGTGTGTTGGTAAAACGTACAGCACAATGTTCTGTTTAGAACTTCTTTCTTCTTGCTGGTGGTAGAGCTCCAGTGACAGAGCTCGCGGGCGTAGGCACCATCGCATTACCTAATATACTTGCCGCTAAATGGTAATCTTCAGCACTACCGTGTTCCGGTCAGGTGGTAATGTACGGCCCTGTAATTTCCGGCACAGAGGCATAACACCTTAGGCCTCAGGAGTGGTAACGCGTCTACATTTTGACCTCGGTCTTTGTGTGGGTATCTATAGGCTGCAGTCATCACTTAACATTAATGTGAACTGCATGCTTGTTTGCCACTTGATAACATCTAAAAAAAAGAAATTTTAAACCTTTGTACTACTTTTGTCATTTTGTTCGCTTACGTATGGCTTTGCACCACAAAATAGTTTAAAATGTATACCTAAATACATTTTCGATTCCCGAGTCGGGGGATATTAGAGATAACGGTGTAAAATCTTTTGTCTCTGGTTCTATTGGGATTTTTCCATTTCCTGAAAGTTTCCCAGTACCTCGAAGTTTGGTAATGTGCCCGGAGATGTCAATAAGGTTGCCATCTGATACATGGGCCAAAACATAACCGGCGAATCGTGGGGTTTTGCATGTATGATTGAATGCATGCATTTACCCTACCTACCTCTTCGGGGATTACAGGCGTGAAGTTACGTACGTAAATAAATTTTATATCTATATGTTGGTAAAGTAGTAGTATCGACATACGTAGATAAGCTCTTGGACACATTGGTAGACCAAAAACTTGGAAATCCAAGGTCACAAAACCCGAAAGCCTACCAAAACCTAGCAATATAGAAACGTTTTTTAGGGGCTTCCAAGACAAGCATAAATATGATATTGATACTTTTAAGTATGTAGGTATATTATTTCAACTCATTGTCTGATTTGGGTCCTAAGATCACAAGAACGGCACGGCACCTTAGGCATCAGGAGTGGTAACGCATCTGTATTTTGAGCTTGGTCTTTGTGTGGGTGTCTTTAAGCTGCAGTCATCACTTAATCAATGTTAACTGCATGCTTGGGTGCCACTTCCATTACATTAAAAAAAATCACCGTCATAATACATGCTTCTTGCCACTATTGAGACATAAAAATCCGTCTTCTCTACTTCTAACCCTGGATGACTTGAACATAGATCTGAAAGAATCTTATAACAATAGGATAGGCTATTGTTATAAGATTTTTTCAGATCTTTGATGATCAGAATTAATACACGTGATTTTTGGAGACAAGATAACCCTGGATGACTTGAACATAGATCTGAAAGAATCTTATAACAATAGGATAGGCTATTGTTATAAGATTTTTTCAGATCTATGTTCAAGTCATCCAGGGTTATCTTGTCTCCAAAAATCACGTGTATTAATTCTGATCATCAACTAATATGGCTGACACTACTGTATAGAATATGTAGCGCCAGTTATATCAGCTTTGCGGTGGTGCTTTGGTCACTCTTCAACGCATTCCACCATTGGAAATGTACCTACTTCCTGTAGTAAATTTTATTCTTATTACTTCTTAAGGAGTATAATAACGCGTTTTCTAAGCACTTAATATTGAAAACGTTCCCAACTGTATGAAACCCAATAGCAGTTACCCCTTTTATATTGAACGCAAATATCGAATCGAACCTGATAGAAAATCCAATTATTTTTTTATGTATGGCAGGTGGCAAACAGGCATGCAGCTCTCACATTGATGTTAGTGTAAAAAATACTGCGTTTTTGTATTACATTGGATAGCAAACATGCAGTTCACATCGACGTAAAAAGTGCAAGCTAAAAACGAACAAAGTAGTATTGCGAATACTCACGTCCCAAATCCTGTTTAGTCTCTGTGTCGAAATTAGCTGGCTCGTAGCGAAATATAGGTCAATCGGTGTCCTTGCAAATACAATGAAGTCCATATAAGAAAAAGTCGCGAAAAGGAAAAAAGGGGTTCGAAAAACAATAATGTTTCGGATTCAGGAAGAAAAAGAATATCGTCTTTACAGACACATGCTATTGTCACGTCCATAGTTTTATCACATCAGGCTTTATTGGATCTTCTCTCGTCTCTAGTATTCAACGTAGGAAATACAGAATAGAGGCTTCGTGTGACGTGAATTCGTAGTAATGTAGGTTACTTACTACGAAGTAGGATAAGTGTAGCTCAGTTAGAAAAATTGCCTCAGTAGCCTATTTGTAGCAGCTCTACTACGCTGAGGTCCTGGGTTCGATTCCCGAGTTGGAGGCTATCAGAGATAACGGTGTCAAATCCTATATTCTATTAGGATTTTTACGTTTTCTGGAAGTTGCCCAGAACCTCGGCGTATGGTAGGTAATGTGCCCGGAGATGTCAACAGGCTCGCCACCTGTTCCATAGGCCATGGGTAATCGTATGTATTCACCTAGGTCAATTTTTGTTTTGTACACATAAATCTAAATTATAAAACAATAGAAATGGTATGTTAAAATAGCAGGATCGCATGTCGCCGGTTTTTTAAATTCCCTACTAAGAAATATCAAGCCGTAAATACGTTCAAAAAATGTATTTTTAAAGTTCAAAATAAGCATATTCTACTGTTTAGATTACTTTCATAAAATCTTATATCTATGAGAGGTATCTATGAGATTTGTGTAAATGACAAGATTTAACAGATTTGGAGTTCTACCTAGCGATGGCAATTAATGTGATGTTTGTGATAATGCGCTTTTATGTGATTTTTTTTAAGTTAACAGTATTGTAATTTTGAATTTGAATAAGGGTGGAAATAACCTGACTTAAATGTTTTTTTTTAATAATGCTATTTCTCGTTAATTTCATTAGCATGTGATTTCATGAGTCTTAGCATGCTAATTGCTATTGCTATGCAATTTGCTAATATGGTAATCATTATTGATACCTTATGAAGTAGGTATATGATTTCTGTTAGTATACAAATTAATTAATGTAAAAGGGTGTTACACTCATTAATTATTCAAAAATTTCACGCATTAATTGCAAATTGGCGTTTCATATTTCGCAGAATTTCACAACTTCATTTAATTTGTGAAATGCTAATACTGCATTGGTATGCTATCAATTAATGCGAATGCTAATAAATCCATTATTAGCTCTTATATTTATCTTATTTGCTGTGTTTGAAAGGTTAAACGAAATACTTATAGGATCACTCGTGCGTCCGTCTGTCTGTCTGTTACAGCCCATTTACTTCAAAATTAGTTTTAAATTTGGTAGGTGCACCTAGTAGGTACATAGGTATATCAAAGACCTTCGGTTTCTATATATTTTAGTATACATAAAAAATATTTATGTTCGCATATTTAAGATCTAAACAAATATTAGATTTACATTTTCTTTGATATTTTAATTTATTTGAGAGTTTTCAAATAGGTATATTACGTACAAATGTCAAATTATGAAACAAGAATATTTGAACAACATTAAAACAAGCAACCAAAGAACAGCCGCAGGTAATTAAGTAGTTAAACAACTGGTTTGTCAGCTTTGAACATTGTTAGTCTGTGTTCGACTCTACCTTTTTGTAAATATCAATTGCTAGGCAATAAAATTATTAAATACAGATGTAAAAGCGGATCTTAAATGATATATTAAGTTTTACTTACAAGAATTGTGATGATTGATATTCTGTGCTTATACTCGTATTTACTGGTGGTAGAGCTCCAGTCACGAATCTCACGAGCGTAGGCACCACCGCATTACCTAATATACTTGCCGCTAAATGGTAGTGTTCAGCACTATCGTGTTCCGGTCAGGTGGTAATGTACGACCCTGTATTTTCCGGCACAGAAACATAACACCTTAGACAGAAGTGGTAACGCATCTGCATTTTGACCTCTGGTCTTTGTGTGGTGGGGGTGACTGCTGCCTATAGATAGGCTGTAGTCATCACTTAACATCAAAGTGAACTGCATGCTTCATTATATAAAAAAAGATTGAAGTATTTTGGATTTCCGATCTGTGTTTAGGTATTTGATTTCTTAAATCACTTACTCAACTATTTCATGAGTATGAAATACTATGAAACCGAGTTAGCTTTTCTATTTTCAGTATGCTTAGATTGGACCGTCAATATCCTACAGTATTATGAACTCCTAGTAACATTTGCTCCACAATGCCGCGTGACAAATCCACTGAATCAGCCATTCCTGTTGTACATACACACTTACGCAATACGCGAAAGAGATGCACAATACAGGTGTTTATTTACGCGGGCATCTAACACGTCGATTCATCCTAGACGAACCTGTTCTCCATCCCTATCCCGCGCAATATATTTATACGGGTCTGAACGAAATGGGTATAGGGATTGTGGAAAACTTTCGATGTGTGCATACGTGTAGTGGGACGTGTGTTCCACATACGGGAATGCTAGCCTAGACTTGCTGATGCGTTCTTATGTCCTAGTACTTTCTAAGAACGTCTAATGCTCTGAGGAATTCTAACACACTTGGGAGACGTACGGCAAGTTGTTGGTTGAGTTAGAAAACTAGTTGGTGATTTCCGTTCGTTTTTTTATTGACTTGAGCTTGGAAACTATGTACGTATCTGTTGATCTTAGACGAAATAAATAAAATTCAACTTCATAGTAATATTTGGTTATGAGTAGATATTGAATAGATAACATTTGAATAAATTAAGTATCGAATGACATCGTTATTTATTACTTTTTATTAATTATTTATAAGTGTGAGATGCACTTAGAGATCGGTCATACCCAGAAACAAAAAATAAATGCTCATCTCATTTCCCATTTTATTTATTTAGTATATGAAATTTGTTATTTAAAATCATGTATATACTTACCTTTAAATATGTACGTAGTAACTAATATCCTGTTTTAAAATTTGACACATTATTTAGTAATAAGACGGTATTACCTATAAGTAAATTTATATATGAGTACAATATGATACTTAACTGTTTTACAATAACAATTTTATTTCATTTTTGCAGAACAGATTTTCTTATTATCTTTTAGTAACAACTTTGTAGCTTCAAGGTGAACGGGGTTATCATATTCTTCACTTTTGACTTTGTTATTCGAAAAGAACGAACGAGGGATTATACCTACCTACTACAATTTACAAGCAGTATTTTTTTTAAATAATTTAGCAGAGTAAAGTATTGAATTAACCAAAAATTAAGAGTTATTTAAACCTCTATTACAAATACATACGTAAAATGCCCATACTTGGCCTATCTCTGACCCTTAGCTTATAAATCTGAGTCTAGTATATTAAATGCGTAAGTTATTAATAATAGTAGAAGGTCAGCAATCAATAGTTATTTAAAAAGTTAGAAGTTTAACCTACTATCTGTGAATAATTTCAAATAGGTATAAGTATCTCAGTTTTACTTATGACCGCCTGGTATCATTTAGCGCTGTTTATGATTCGTTCACATCTCCTGGTACGCACCTTAACTATTTGAAATTCCATTTTTAATACATACATACTCGTACATACATAATGCATTAAATCAATCAATTTTTGTACCTAGTTTATTGACACATTACTTGAGAAGCTGCGTTGTGTCGTCGATGTTACTTACACACTAACCCCCTTATTCATAAACATATTTTAGCTAGGTCGAGTTCTGTCTGATGCTGGGGTCAAAAGTCTTAGGAATCGGCGTGCATGTATGAAGAGAATGATGAAGGTAGACGAGGCACGAGAGGTTTGCCAGAACCGGGATATCTGGCGCTCTACACTCTCTGCCTACCCCGTTAGGGACCTGGCGTGAAGATACATACATATTTTAGCTAAAGTGTTGCTAATCTTTCCTTTGTGTTTTTCTATACTGCACATTCGACAATGCAACTGACAAAGACAGTTAATAACATTAACATACAGCATTCTATAGTTAATAAAACGTATCAAATATACGTTTATGAATAAGGGCGTAATTGTTTAGTCGATAGAATATCCTTACATGTGGTACTACCACATTTTTCAAGAATATACGCCTGTAACTATGTCATTAACTTTTTAACTGACAATGTACCTAATAGCCAACTGCAAGTCGAGTGGCGTAAATAGTGAGCGAAAGGTTTAAATTATATTAATAAGTAGCATTTAAGTGGCTCAAATTTTATTATAAGTATCATTTAAGATATATTTTCTAATAAATTGGAGCATGGTTTCACGGAAGAACGAAGCGAAAAACGTGATTAAATTATGATTTAATCATGTTATTTGAAGGTTGATTATGATCAACCTTCAAATAATAGGGGTGACACAAAATAATGACTGGTTCTATTTAAATAAGTAATTTCAAAACACAATAAACCTATTCAGAAGCAAATTGAAGGACTTTCTGGATCTTCTTTGTTTTAATAAGTCTACACCGGTAATGACAGGACCTTTTATTTTGAATAAACGAATTTGGGAGGTAACAGACTGTATTCTTTGGGATAGTTTATTGAAAATTGTTTTTGTAAAAATAGGAAATTATAAATTCTTCTTAAAGCATATTATAACCCCCTTATTCATAAACATATTTAAACTAAAGTGTTGCTAATGTCTCCTTTGTCCTTTTCTATCCTGCATTTTTGACAATGCAACTGACAAAGACAAAGCATTCTATAGCTAAAACGTATCTAATGTACGTTTATGAATAAGGGGGTAAGTATATAACCTCAGACAAGTCTTTTTGCTCAATCGAGATGTTGACTACGCATAAAATCAAAACTTTTTGTCGTATCATAATGAAGATTGCAAAGAATTGCATAATGATATAAAAATACAAAAATTAAATATTGCAGTTTTACGAAATTAACGATTTTAATAATAAAGAATTAAAAAATTACTTTAATATCATTATAATTTCGTTTTAGATTCTTTGTACTAAACGTAGTATTGACGAACATCATTTTAGTACATTTTTTATGTCACGATACGATTCATACGTGTCTACATAATGTAGGTCATACGGTGACATCATGATATCGTACAATATTAAGGATATGTGAAAATTAGTTATTTTTTCTAAAAAGAATTTGTGAATAGTTCATAAAAAATTCATTATCACGATCAAAGAAATAATATTACTGTTTAGGTATGTACCTACTCATTTACTTAACTAAACGTGCAAGCTCATTATAAAACGATTTTTGTAAATTTATCTAATGGCCTTTTGACAACACGACACGGTATTCAGGGTCCGATAGCAAGGGTCAGGGTAGTGTAGGTAAGTGTAAGTATTAGTTCCTAATAACATTTGGGAAGTTTGGGTCTTTGACTGAGTTAGGGCCCTGTGGACCGGATATTGGAATAAGCGGCAACCCGGTGCGAGGCCACGCCCACCCTTTCTGCCGGACCCGTGTCGTCTGATAAGGCCATAAAAGAAGTTGAAATGTCAGGTTAGTTAGCACAAAATAATAATGTAGTGATAAATCGGTAAGATTCTTTATATTCATTCATTAAGTGTAACTTACGACAATTTAAAAATGCAATAAAGGAGATGTTGCGAGCTGTGCCCTGGTAACCTCAAAAAATGGGTAAATTATAGAAGAATCCGAAAAAAATACAATTAATTTAATCAAGAACATATTTTAGAGTTACCACCACATTTAATTCAAACGATTTTATCATTTTCAACCATGTTCAACACTGCGGCGATACAGCCAACGCTTGGTATCAATCGATTTCGATATTATATTAAAATATATTTTTTTCTCCAAGTATTAGATAAACAAAAAACGATATAAAAAATGAAAATGTCAAAATGACATCGTCCGCCATATTCGCCATGTTGGTTTTAAGTTGCAATTCTAACTGCAAATAATGTTGCAATTGTAACTGCAAACAAAGCTAAATAAGTGAAAATATGCAGTAAAAATGTTTTTATATTGATTTTGCCTGTTTAATGAGATTGTGTACAATACATGGCCGGAGGTCCATACATTTTTGCAACATCTCCTTTAATTTCTTTTTTCTTTCAAGGTTTTTTTTTACCTAATGGAGCTGGCAAGCAAGTATGCAGTTCACATGGATGTTTAGTGATGACTGCAGCCTATAGACACTAACACAAACACCAGATGTCAAAATGCAGATGCGTTGCCACTCCTTAGTTGTTACTGATTTATGTCTCTGTGGTAGTTATGACGGGGCCGTACATTACCAACTAGCCGGAACACGACAGTGCTGAACTCTACCATTTAGCGGTAGATAGATTAGGTAATGCGGTGGTGCCTACGCACTCGAGCCCCTAGACTGGAACTCTACCACTAGTAAAAAATATAATTTACTACCCTTTCGCCCGCTTCATGTTTCGATCAAAGCAAATTTAATCATAACTTATCAGCACCAAATGAAAAAAAAGTATATCTTTAGTAAAAGTTTAACGATTAAGGAATTCTGCAGACTTAGGAATAAGTTATCAGATGGTGTCAAATCGCCCAATGATGGATGCATAGAGCAATACGGGCCACCGACCGCGGCGGGCCGGAGTGGAGTAGCCATATGCAGGCTTTCCCCTGTGTCAAAGTACCTGTGCCTGTCGCCTATATTCTGTAGAAATTGTTTATGTATTTTGTTAAATCAGGGTGTGATTTTCGTAGTAATAGACGATTTTTGTAAAAATGACATTTTGCATCGGTAATAAACGCTATGGCTACTCCCCTCCGGTACGCCGCGGTTGCCCGTGTTGCTCTATGGATAAATGTGACATTATTTCAGTTCCAATAAGTGCAGTTAGAAGTCAGATACGTTGTCATAGTTAGAATCGTTATGATATGATTGACATGAATCTCTATATGCGTGTAATTGGAGTTGTATTATTATGAATTTCGGCAACAGCTGTTTTGTGAAAATTTGGTTTCACATACGATTATGACGGTTAATTATCACGCTCAAAGAAATAATATAATTACTGTTTAGTCTGTAATTTACTTAACTAAATGGCCAAGCTCATTATAAAACGATTTTTCGTAAATGTACCTAAATACAGTTGATGTCCAACGTTAGGTTTAGCATTAAAAAAAATATATGTTAAATACGAAAAAATCGTTGAAATTCCATATGATTGGCATTATAGTAAGGGAGCCCAAGAGGCCTCAGGAGTGGTAACGCATCTGCATTTTGACCTTGGTCTTTGTGTGGGTGTCTAGAGGCTGCAGTCATTACTTAACATCAATGTGAAGTGCATGCTTGTTTGCCACTTCCATATCATAAAAAAAACAACTCTTCATTAAAATAATAGAATAGGTAGGTCTTCAATTTCTTTTTTCATTTATTGTGATATAATCAATTTCCTAAGTTAGATAGGTACACGAAATTAGGTCATTTTACTATGTTTTTCCCTGATAATCTAATATGATCGACTACCAGAAGTTGCCTTACGTAAGACGTAAGGCAACTTAATGACAAAAAGAAGGTACACATTTTTATGATTTGGGCAGTAAACTCGAACACCTCTGGCAGCTATTTCGATGAAAAAAAGGGCGCTAAATTTATTACAAGCTTTTTGTAAGATAAACAGTGCATCATAATAAGATAATACAAATACAACTTTGTTACATTTTCTCTAAATAAAAAAAATAACAATGTTTATTTACAAACAAACAAATCGAGTTGTTCTTCTTATTAGTTTTCCTTCTACGCGAGATTATTGACATAATAACCCACCAGGAATTCAGAGCTCGCATATTTAATTCACAAGTCTACTAACTAAACTGTGTTACAGACGCACAGTACTTGCTTGAGGAATACTGTTTACGTACCTAACAGGTGAAAATTGCACTCACATTTATCTTACTTGCTTATCATTCCATTACAAGCTAAAATGGTATGAAGATAAAAGCGAAAATGCTATAAACCAGTATCTTGAGAGCGCTTTTAAAATATACCACACTAGTACAAAGTATTTACGACCGTATACAATGGAGTTATAGGTACTTTTTGCTTAGGCACACTTCGAATAGATCTCTATAAAGCTTCTGCGGCCCTGGTAGTCTCGAACGCACACACGTCGCCGACTCAACTCTCATTCCATATATCAAGGTCACATAGACTCACATGCAGCTGCCTTAGTCTGTCTTTTTCACACTGTATGATGTCCATACGTGGGACAAGGTCAGCTATGTTGTGATGCACTCCCACAGCGTCTAGACGACGCTATGTGAACTTTCGCGGACACCGCGAGTACTAAGAAGTTAAGATAAGTAATAAAACACGGTTGCCACTGATTTACCCACTTCGACTTGACTTTACGATAAAGATAATGAGACAAAACAGTGTCTGAATACTGAAACAGGCAGTTTTATTCCTTGTTAATAATGGAAACAGCGTTTAATTCTGTAGGTAAGTCTAATAAAAGGATCAAAGATTTTAGTGCTTTGTTGGTATAAAACTGGAATTCCTACTTATTTGCCGAAGGAAAAGTACCTAATTCAGCAAAACTGCACGTCACGATAGAATTAAGACAAAAAACGAAACTCAATAAAATTTAGATTTTTTTAACAACTTACTTGCATTATTTTTACTGTTGGTAGAGCTTCAGTAATGCATGCAGCTCAAGGGCGTAGGCACACGCATTACCTAATCTATCTGCCGCTAAATGGTAATCCAGCATTATGGTATTTTAAGGTTAAGGTTGTGGTATCGTTGTGCATTTTTGATATTGTGGAATGGTTAGAGAATAATTTTGCACGAATTGTTAAAATTATCAGTAGAAAAATACTATTATTTATGTGGTAAAATTAATTTTCATCGCGCTATCGTACACAAACATGACAATTTAGGTATATTACTAGTGGTTTTTACTGGTGGTAGAGCTCCAGTGACGGAGTTCGCGGGCGTAGGCACCACCCGCATTGCCTAATTTACCTACTTGCCGCTAAATGGTAGTGTTCAGCACTATCGTGTTAGGAGGCATAACATCTTAGGCCTCAGGAGTGGTAACGTATCTGCATTTTGACCTTGGTCTTTGTGTAAAGGTGCCATTCCGCGGGTCGCGACAGTCGTCGGCCGCGCGCGGCTATAGATGCAGTATGAAAATGTATGGAACCGATTCCGCGGCTCGCGACAGACACGCGCGGCCGACGACTGTCGCGAGCCGCGCGCGGCCGTGCGTATATTGTTTTCAGAAACGTCATGGATTTCATGGCGCAAACATAACGAACCTCTATGGTGAAACCATTTCACCACTGGCTAGTTACACAGCACATATAATATGTTTGACATTTTGACAGACAACACCGACTAATTTCGAAATTTTCAAGACATAGGTTAAGATCCCACTGCAGAATCATTTCGTTCATCCAGATATGCTGCAAACCTGATTTTTACGCAACATTATAATCTAGACAATATATTATATCCACTTGGTCGCCTATCAAAATTTGGCCCCAAGTATTTTTAGTTATATTATTTTATATTTAACAGCCAGCAACTTTTATTTGCGGCCGTATTAATTTGGCTCCCGTATACCATAATAATGAGAAAAAAAATAGCTTTAATTTACTAATTTAAATTTTTTGAAAATACGTAAGGGCGGCCAATAGCCTTACCGCGGACGTGATTTTCCAGATTCTTTATACATATTACCGTGAGGCGGCTTACGACAGCGACAGTAATAAGCCGCGGCCGTGTCTTGAAAATTTCGACATTAGTCGGTATTGTCGTGTTGTCCGTCAAAATGTCAAATCTTAATATATATAAATCTCGTGTCACAATGTTTGTCCTCAATGGACTCCTAAACCACTTAACCGATTATAATAAAATTCGCACACCATGTGCAGTTCGATCCAACTTGAGAGATAGGATAGCTTACATTACGCTATGACTAATAGGAGCAGAGCAGCGCGGGCGAAGCCGGGGCGGGCCGCTAGTATATTATATGTGCTGTGTAACTAGCCAGTAGTAAAATGGTTTCATTACAGAGGTTCGTTATTTTTGCGGCATCAAAATTCAATAATATTACTGATATCGCGCGGCCGTGTCTTGAAAATTTCGAAATTAGTCGGTGTTGTCATGTTGTCCGTCAAAATGTAAATTAAATTATATGTGCTGTGTAACTAGCCAGTAGTAAAATGGTTTCACCATAGAGGTTCGTTATGTTTGCGCCATGAAATTCATGATGTTTCTGACGTCAAAATACGCATGGCCGCGCGCGGCTCACGACAGTCGCTGGCCGGACGCGTCTGTCGCGGGCCACGGAAGCGGTGCCATACATTTTCATACTGTATCTATCGTTTCAATGAGAAAAAAAAATGCTTTAATTTGATATATAAATAATACATGTACGTCATGGACGTAAAAAGTAATCGGGGCGGAACGAAAATACGTAGGGGCGGCCAAGTGCGCAACGGCGGACGTGATTTTTCAGTCTTTATACATATTGCCGTGAGGTGGATAATATTTTATTAAAAAAACAAAAAAGAAACTCCTTTCCCAAAAAAACAATAAAAAATACTTGCGGCCATTTTTTGAAAGCCAATCTAGTGGATATATATTTTTCGCGACCCGCGGAATAGCACCTATATGCTGCAGTCATCACTTAACATCAATGTGAAGTGCATGCTTGTTTGCCACTTCCAAAAAAAGTATATAAGTTACATAAAAAATGTAACACTTGAGAACGATTACAATTATTTTACATTAATATACGATCAGATCAACTGTCCTGAAGTGAGTTTAACATTACAAACACAACGCATAAAGAAGGTTTTACTTCAAATAAAGATGAAAACTAAAGTAGGTATAAGTATTCCGTATTTTTTTTCCCCCATTTAAGTACGGATCCCCAAAAATGATTGCTACCCCAATAACTTACAGTAACGGTTGGTTGTAAAAATATATGACTGTTTCTGAAATCTTACTGCCGTCCGCGAACTTAATTGTTTCAAACGTTAAACGTTATGTTGTGATAACAAAACGGTAAAGGTGTTTGAAGATAAATAAATTTTGTAACAGCCGCAACGTTTACGGCATGACATCAATATAACCTGCTCTTTTACTGGCGGAAAGTACCGCACTGTGCCCGTAAAAAGAACTGCGGTGGGGATGATGGAACAATGACCATCATCATCATCAGCCTATAGACGTGCACTGCTGAACTGTGCCGGTGCCGGTGCCTCGGAGAGCACGTAAAGCCGTTGGTCCTGCGCCCGATGTCTCTCCGGTCGTGTCAGATTGCAGTCCCATCGGACTATGAGAGTGAGGGAATAGAGAGTGCACCTGTGTTTGCGCATACACACGGAGACTAGCCAATTGCGCGGGAGATATTATAGTGCACAAGTGTTTATGCACTATAATATCTCCCGTGCATTTGGCTAGTCTCCGTTGAGATTGGCCGCCGTGACTGAAATTCGGTCTGGAGGACATTATAGACGTGCACTGCTGAACATAGGCCTCCCCCAGAGACTTCCACAATGACCTATTCTAGGCGGTCTGCATCCAACGGCTCCCCGCAACCTTGATTAGATCGTCGGTCCATCTCGTGGGGGGGCATCCTGTACTGCGTCTTCCTACACGTGGTCAGGGAATATTATTAATACTACGCATAGAATGGGCACTTCGACGTCCCGCTCGATTTCCCCGTCTCACCTAACCTCCTCCCTCTTATGGGCGACGGTTGAAATTTTTTGGACGTGGTCGCCACTCGAGAACCTTTCGTACCCATTAGTTATCAGTTAGTCGCGCGTGGTGGCCTGCCCATTGCCACTTCAACGTACTAAAATGACCATACTGGACGTCAAAAAAAAAATGTAGGTAGTCGGTACTTCGACTAACGACTTTCCTACCTATAAAATGACTGGACATGAGCCATTTTAAATCGCTTCTTAAGTCGAAACTCTTAAATATTTTTACTTATACTTTTTGAAATAAAATTAAAAACACCAGTTTATTTACATCGATTTCCTTAAAAACTTGAAGGTAAACCAAGTGAGTACTTTTAATACGGCACCGGTAAGATTTTATCTCTTTATTTTTATTTACAAATTTGACTCCGACAAAACAAGACAAGGCAATGACTTCCCTTTCGAAGGTCGACCAGCTTAATTTATGTTATTATCGATTCACCATCATTGTACCTTGGTCACCTTGAAATTGAGACCGGCAGTTCCAATCATTATTACCATGTCGCTTGAGATAAAAATATGTTTTAGTAACTTTTAAATATTGGTAGGTATTATTACGGTTAGCGTTATTTTTTGTTATTACTTTCCGTTGACCTTCCCATTTAAATGTACGTAGCTTCGTGCCTGTATTTCCAGACAAGGTCGTCAGAGGTGTGTGAATTTAAAGCATGCATCCAAACAGCAGCCACCAGTCGTTGAGGAAAAATATATCTGATTTTAAAGTTGAAGTACAAATCATAAATCTTAAGTGGTTTTTCCGTTTTTATTTATTGTTTGTAAAAAATATATCAAAATCAAAATTAAAAAAAACACAAAATTTCGTAAATTTTTATCACTTGTCCAATTTGACCAATTCCTTAATATTTTTGAAGATCTGAAAGATTTTTCCCGAATTCATGCCGTAAGATGGTAAAATAGGGATGACACGTACGGATAAAAGAATTCACCGAATTGATATTTTTTTTACAGTTTTCTACTTTCTTTTTCCTCAAATATTGTTCTTTAACTTAATCAATATTTTCTTTTTTTTTTCCTTAAAATTATATTGAATACAAAATTAAAAATGTAACTGTAACAACTCGATGTGAATATGTAAGATAGGTATAATAACGTTACGTGGTGCTCGTAATCCAAGGCTGAGTGAAAGTTGCCACTTTCACTGCCTTACATTCACTGACAGTCCTTAATTCCATAATCAACTTCATTTTGTTTAGACGCGGAGTTATTTTTAATATTTTCCTGGTGGTGGCGCTTCAGTGGTAGAATTCGACGGCATAGGCATCACCGTATTACCACATGCTGCTTATTGGCAGGGTTCAGTGCTATCGCGTTCCGTCTTGAATAGCCTAGTATGTCCGTGCTGCCCATTGTGACCTCTCGTAGGTGTCTTTGTCGTGCAGCATTTTCTTACCATCAATCTGTATTGTGCGATCGAATGTCTCTATCAAAATGTTTATGATCTTGTACAAACAAAATCTGTACAAATATTGAATATATACCTGCTGGTAGGTAACTATATTATTATAAAGATCATTTGTTTTGTATGGCATTGTACGTCTTTGTTACTACACTACATTACAATTTCTTTAGGCGCGTATGAGCTACCATGGCTTATGTTCAAGTATAAATTACTTGAACATAAGCCATGGTAGCTCATTCGAAAAGAAGAATACTCACAAATACTACATTACTTTTTGTCTGAGACGTGTGGTCTCTAAGAAACGGTCTTGAATTCGAAAAGAAAATATGACGTAGATACATTAATACTGTAAAAAAAAATAATTGTCAAATATTTGTATGGCCTACAGATATTCGTTTCGGGTCTGGGTGTTTGTGTATGTGTTGTGTGTGTGGAACGGCACCCACAACACAGGTTCATACCTAGTGTGGGGCTGTGAGTGTAAGCGTATTTATTTATTAATACCACAACATATTATTGGTGTTTAATTCGTAATTAGGCAAGCGCTATATAGACCCTAAATTGGTAGTGACACTTAGCTATTGACTTACGTTCAATTTCTTACATTACGCCTAGATCTAACCTTTGAGCGTATTTCGCAGCTGAGGCGAAGCGTCCCCGCTCAGGGAGGTGAGCAGATGTCTTCAATTTATAGAAATGGTTCCTATTTTTGTTAGTATTTTCTTGTAACCATTTTCTATCTAGACACAAATTATTGACAATACACAATTTGGCTGTCGTAATTGAATTCATTTAAAAGCTGCTCGTGTGAGATACTTCGCTTCTTTTAGAGCTGATATTATTTATTAATATTCTCTGTGTCTTTAGTAATACTGATTCTTCATTGTTTTTTCGTTTATCTTGGTGATACCTAAGTGTAATAATTGCAAGATATGACATTACCTACTTCCAACTAGCGGAAGATCTACAGTTGCGGGTGAAAGTACTAGCAATTTTGTTTCCCTTCAAAAAGCATCAGGTATTCTTTCGTCTTTTATGTCATGACGGTGACAATAATAATTATACTGTCCACGAGAAAGGTAAATAAATACCCAATAAATAAATGGGTAATTCGTCAACTCGACACAAATGACCAGACACACATATGTCCAGTTAGTTAAACATGAAATTATTATGACTTGTTATTTCGTCCTCTGGACACGACAATATTTTAGCGTGTGTCCACATGGTTAAACTAAAAAAAAACACTTTGATATTTTCACCAACTGGACACTGTCACTTTTTTTGCAAAAAAGGTACAGTCATATGAATAATCTTCCCGTTTATTTTATCCTATTGAATATTTTAAATGCGAAAGTTTGTGAGTATGGATGTTTGTACACTTTCAAGAAAAACTACTGGATGGATTTGGATGAAACTTTACAGTAATATAGGTACAGTATATACATTAGAATAACATAAAGGCTATAATTTGCAATGATTAAAAGTACACGAAAGTCAAGTAGACGAAGTCGCGAGCAAAACCTAGTACTACATAATGATAATAAACTGACTCATGTTTTTGCTGTAAAAACCTCATGGTTTTTAAATTTTAAAATAAAACAAATATACAATCAAATAAAAGTATTAATATAAAGACATGGTTTGACTACCTACAGGAAAAGAGTGAAAATAGCCAATATTCTCTTAATATACATAATAATTTAAAATCATTACTTCGAATATCAAAAAAAACAAAAGTAGGTACAGGTAGCTACACATAATTTAAAGTAGCAAATGAAATTTCTATATGTATCAAAGCCAAAGAAGTTTTCCCCTTGAAAGATACACTCCTTTTCTATACAAACTTGCAAAGCTTGTTTGCTTGTTTACTAAATGTAGTTGCAATGAAGTTTGAACGAGAATTGTACTCTGCTACATGCGGCATAAAATAATGAAGTAAAATATCACAAAAATTATCAATAGAGCATAAATATGGCATCACAATTCTAAAATGTATAATTTTACAAATAATAATCATTCTACTTAATTCTGTAACAACAATACTTGGCATTTTTACATAGTATTTCAGGCATAATTGAGCTAGGCACTTGTAGGTATCACAATCATTTTACTAAAACTAAATTCATGTGTTACAAAGCCTGTATAAGGGGCTTTTAAAAATCACAACCATGTATTAGTTTCTGGGTGTCCACTGCGGTATTTGGCTTTTAATTAAACAAAACGACATTTTATAAGTTTCCACTATTTAATTGGGAAACAGAGCATAAATAGTAGGAATAATGTTTGAATGATATTTTGTACTCCCAATATCGACATGAATCGTGAAGAGTTGATGGAATTTTCTAATGCATGTTTTAAATCATCACAGAAGAATCTCTTTGAATGGGCAACAATTTCTCTCATTTTCAACATTTCTCAAACGAGAATACCGTTGCGATCTACATGCTAAAAGTGTTCAAGTTCAACTGTATTAGCCATATTATTGAATAATATCCACTGAACGCCTAGTGATGTGTTTCTTTTTCTATACAGTATTTTGTTTACACTTTGGATAGTTGAGATCATCATAACAGCCGTAATATGTCCACTGCTGGACTAAATATGGTCCTTCCCATAAGGAGAGAATGGGATACATACCCTCCCCCCTGCCATAATCGCCACGCTTGGCATGTGGATTGGTGATCGCGGTGGCGGTATTTTCATCGCAGGATGCTGCTGCCCATCTCGCGTTATTGTAGTTACCTACTACCGCCCCATTGAAATGGTTTGACCACCATTGTTCAGTTAACCGATAGTTGGGATATTGGCAACTAAATTAAGTCCTTTGTCTTGAAAAATAATCTGTGTGACTGTACTTTGACATGAATTCGGTTAAAATGTGAACGTGTGTCCAGTTGGCGAAAACATAATTGTGTTTTATTTAAGTTTCACTATGTGGACACACGCAAAAATATTATCGTGTCCAGACGACGAAATAACAAGTCATAACAATTTCAAGTTTAACCAACTGGACACACGTGTGTCCGGTCGTCCATGTCGAGTTGACGAATAACAAATACTGCCTCCGAGACGTTGACATTTCGGGACAAAAGTTCTTCAGGCTCTATGATAGTTACAATGAGGCCATTCTATATCATCTAACTGGAACACGACAATTCTGACCTGTACAAAAACCACAGGTCAAAATGCAGATGTTAGATGTTTGTCACCCCCGAGAACTGAGTTGTTATAACCTTTTATTGTCAACCCAAACTGAATCACTATTAGCTTTGTCTCTATTCTTCTTACGCGCTATCATTAAGATAAATGAAACAAATTTTTGGCAGCGCCCACTTAAGTTGAATCGCAGCAAGACGTCATGCTTCAAAATACAAAAGCGTTGCCACTCTGACGATATATAAGTACCAAGCAAGAAATATAGTAAATCGAGTCTACGAAAGAGACCATCGGCTAGTTTCGACTTCGTAGAGCGTTGTCTGTGCTGCACACTGCCGAGCACTGAGAGTTCGGTATTGGTCAAAACTTGATGTAAATGGTCGACAAATGTCACATAGGTAAGGTGCGAATGAGATAGTGCTCTACGAAAGAAGCCGAAGTCTCCTTTCTAAGATTCTGTACATCTCTGAGACGGAAATTACGCGACCAAAGCATAATCAGAAACTTAATCAACCCAGTTCTATAACCTCCGAATACGGATCTTCATACGCAATACTAGAAAACATCGACAGGGCGAGTATCAATGTGCAAATGATTTTGTAATCGTGCGTGCCATGACTCATGTACGAGTTCTGCGATTGACGTCGCGAAGTTAGGTAATGGGAACTCGAGCCGGATCGAGAAGTTATGCTAATATTGTCTTCACGTTAGCTGTGTATATTAGTGTGATTGTGTAACTATGTATTTTTACTGATGGTAGAATTACAGAGACGGAGCTCGCGGGCATATGCACCACCGCATATTTTTACAACGTCATTCCCACGAAGCCTCCTTCGTCTTTAACACGAACGCGATCGCTTTCATACAAATAGGTACATATACAGTTTTTTAATTCACATTTTAATTGATATTGAATTTAAACCTACATGAATATTAGGTATGTTGTGTCTAAATTGGAAAATAAAAACATTTTATAACAAACATTCAATGTTCATGGTATTTGTCACAAAACATACTGAGAGTTGTGTTCGTTCCGGTCATTAAAATTTTAAATTCGTGATGTTATGTTACTGGCATTCATGTGAGGTGAACGCACTATTTATACCGTTTATTAACGTGCCGGCTCTCATTCCATTGAGGTTCAAGTGATTAATTAAAAAAAAGCAACTTCGAACATGTTCAAGCATTCAAGAGCTTCTGAGATGGAGCTCACGGAAGTAGGCCCCATCGAATCACCTAATCTGCTTGCCACTAAATGGTAGTGGTAATGGTCCGATGGTTCGGGCATATCTAATACCTTTAAACGAGCAATTCTTGTATATTTACTGGTGGTAGAGCTCCAGTGACGGAGCTCGCGGGCGTAGGCACCACCGCATTACCTAATATACTTGCCGCTAAATGGTAGTGTTCAACACTATCGTGTTCCGGTCAGGTGGTAATGTACGGCCCTGTAATTTCCGGCACAGAGGCATAAGACCTTAGGCCTCAGGAGTGGTAACGCATCTGCATTTTGACCTTGGTCTCTGTGTGGGTGTCTATAGGCTGCAGTCATCACTTAACATCAATGTGAACTGCATGCTTGTTTACCACTTCCGTTACATAAAAAAAATATATATATATCGGCTTGAGGGCCTCCAGTCAGGACATGTGGGTAGGATTGACATATATATATATATATATAATCAAGATCTCGGAAACGGCTCGAACGATTTTCTTGAAACTTACAGATTAGGGGTTTTTCGGATCAAGAAATCGATTTATTTAGGTTCCAGGTCCAAGAAAAGCTCGGTTCCAAGTTAAAAATAAATTTTATTCATAACCGACGACTAACGCCATCTATTGATGAATAGAAGAACCATTAGTCTACTAACGTTAGTCGTATATGCAATTCATACTAATCGCTACGGAGCGAAGCTCGGTCAACCAGGTACTAGAAATAATGTCGAATGAGCGAATGACTAAACAGATGAACAATGCGAATGTGGATGGTTGCAGAGGCCCAGGAAGACCAAGACTGACCTACCATGACCAAATAGGTCACGTTCTGTCTGATGGTGGGGTTAAAAGTCTTAGGAATCGGAGTGCATGTATGAAGAGAATGATGATGGTAGACGAGGCACGAGAGGTTTGTCAGGACCGGGATATTTGGCGCACTACACTCTCTGCCTACCCCGTTAGAGACCTAGCGTGAAGATACATACTAAATGGTAGCGTTGACTGACTGCACAAGCGGTAGAATTCTATTCCAAAAAGAGAACCAAATCATCCATCGTGTTCCGGTCAGGTGGTGATGATGTATGGCCCTGTAATTTCCGGCACAGAGGCATAACACCTTAGGCCTCAGGAGTGGCAACGCATTTTGACTTCTGGTCATTAGGTGGGTGTCTATAGGCTGCAGTCATCACTTAACTTCAATGTGAACTGCAAGTTTGTTTGCCACTTTTATTACAATAAAAAAAATATCAATGGGGTGTTAGTAAATGCAATAACGCAACATGGGCAGCAGCATCCTGCGATAAAACTACCGCCACTGCGATCGCCATTCGACGTGGTTCTATGGGGAGGCTTTGGTTCAGCTGTGGACATCATTCGGCTGTTTTTTTATGTAATGGAAGTGGTATACAAGCATGTAGTTCACATTGATGTTGAGTGATGACTGCAGCCTATAGACACATACACAAAGACCCAGGCCAAAATGCAGATGCGTTACCACTCCTGAGGCCTTAGGTGTTGCCACAGAGGGTGCCGGAAATTACCGGACCGGAACACGATAGTGTTGAACACTACCATTTAGCGGCAAGTATATTAGGTAATGCGGTGGTGCCTACGCCCGCGAGCTCCATCACTAGAGCTCTACCACCAGTTAAAAGATATGGGGCTGTTATGATGAGCTGTGGATAATATATTATTATATTAAACCTTAAAAGTATGTGGATTGAACTTATGTCCATTGTTATATGAGCCATCATTTCTAACACAGAAGCCGTGTTGAAACGAGCGAAGTTACGTCGCTAATATACTTACAAGATTAAATTTGTTTTGCAAATTACAGAGCGAAGCCGGATACCAACTTCTCTATTATGGTTCATTTTGTACGTAAACAATGTGTAGAACAAAAGAAACATTATTGTATTGGATGTTATTGTAATTTACCCGGAAGAGATGTAAGGGTTTATTCTCGCCTACAAATTGACACGTGTAAATTGTGAATTACATTTTTGGGTTTCGTCATGCCTCTGTCGTCTGTCCGTATGTCACAGCCACCTTACTCCGAAGCAGTCTTTAGCATAGTCAATAGTATATAATATATAAGTATTTAGTAAACCACTTGATAACCCGACAATGCAAAAGTGTCCTTGTCCCTACAGCAAGTGTCCTTGTAGACCAATTTAAATTTTTTTTTTGAATTTTGAATTTTTGAAGTTTTATTTGTACGGCCCTGTAATTTCCGGCATAGAGGCATAACACCTTAGGCCTCAAGAGTGGTAACGCATTTGCATTTTTTACCTTGGTCATTGTGTGGGTGTCGATAGGCTGCAGTCCTTACTTAACATCAATGTGAACTGTATGCTTGTTTACCACTTTCGTTACATAAACAAAAATAACAAATTAATGAAAAGTATGGGGGCCCTTCATTCTTGGAAATGAAACTAAAAAACTGTTTTTTGTCAACAGCTGTACTTATGGGATTTGTATAACCAAACTTCTAAAAACCAGTTTCTAAAACGATTATTTCTCAAGTTAGTCGTTTGAAAGAGAGACACTGTGAAAGTGGTAAAACGACGAACGAAGGTGTTATGCATCTGTGCCGGAAATTACAGGGCCGTACATTACCACCTGACCGGAACACGATAGTGTTGAACACTACCATTTAGCGGCAAGTATACCTATTAGGTATTGCGGTGGTGCCTACGCCCGCGAGCTCTGTCACTGGAGCTCTACCACCAGTGAGTCTGCTTAAGAACTTCATAATATAGCAAACTAAATAAAATTATCAAACAATTGAGAGAGGAAAGAAAACTTGAGATTATGTGTATTTAATTCAGAGTTTCAAGATGAATTACTTGGAAGTTTCTGAGCATATTCTAACTAAAAACGAAGTATGTACGGCTTTTTGTACGATTTCAATATTCATTACACGATGCTAAATCTTTCAAGGTATATTTCAAAAGTCAAATACCTCCGTACCTTTGTGCAAATTGAACTGCAAACACATCTAGAAAACAGTTACGTACGTGATTGCCTTTTCAACGCATGGCTTGAGTTGAGTGTAGGGTAAAGGACTTATTACACGGCACGGTATTCAGGGTACGATAGCAAGGATCAGAGTAGTATAATAACATTTAGGGAGTTAGAGCCCTAATAAGGGCGACCGGAGCGACCCGTATATATGAACTGTGACTGAGTTAAGGCGCTGTCAACCGGATAGTGTAATAAGCGGCAAGCCGGCCCGAGGCCACGCCCACCCTTTCTGCCGGACCCTGAATACCGTGTCGTGTAATAGCCTTTTATATTGATTTGCTTATTATTTAAAATCAATACGTTTAATGTTTTACTGGTGGTAGAGTGCCACTATAGGAGCTCGAGAGCGTAGTCACCACCGCATTACCTAATTTATCTGCCACTAAATGGTTGTGTTCAGCACCATCGTGTTCCGGTTAGGTGGTAATGTATGGCACCGTAATAACTATCACAGAGACATAACAACTAAGGTCTCAGGGGTGAGGCAACGCATCTGAATTTTGACCTTTCAAAATGCAGATGCGTCGGACACGCGTCCTGAACACAATAATGCTGAACACTACCTTTTAGCGGCAACATTAGGTAATGCGGTGGTGCCTACGCCCGCGAGCTCCGTCACTGGAGCTCTACCACCAGTAAAATAATGATTTGGTTTCATAAATTGACAGCTAACTTATACTAAACGATTTATTGATGAATGTGTATGTAAATGCACGACGAAAGTACATCGATCGTTATCGCCTAATGAGCTGTCTGTCATATTCCTGTGCAGCTTTACTGGCACCGATACACCGAAATTTTTACGAAGATTTATTAACATGTCTTTTTTTCGGCGTTCAACCGCTTTAATATTTTAGTGGTATCTTGCAAGCAAACTAAGGCAACAAAGAAACAAAAGTAACAAGCTCTAGATTCCGTGTGCGTCAGAATGGCCGGTCACTACTCATATTTAACGTTGATGTAGATTTAGAAAATTGCTACCTATTTGCTACTATTTGCTACCTAACGTGAAATATTTGCTACCTGCGTATTTTTCAAAATATATCACTTTTAAAGGTGACAGGCCATTCTGACGTCAGCTTGGCCGGTCACTCATCCCGTATGTACAAACTTCTGCGAATTATCGAAATGTTTTTTCACTATTAATTGATACTTAATTACTACCTAAAAACCTAGCAGTCTGGATTCCGTAGCTTTCAAGGATAAATAGTTATTAACAAAAACAGTTTACGAAACCTTGAACGCCTACCATATGGAAATAGCAAATGATGCATAGATGTTTACGTTGCATGATTATTACGTATATTAAGGCGCTAAATGAAAAATATACCTAGGTACTAAAAACACTTAAAACTTGAAATAATACTTACACTGACATGAATATTGAGCTTTAGATAATTAAACACATGTGTTATTGATAAAATTAAGTTTTCCAAGATTTTTTTCGAGTCGGGTAGGGAATAGTAACTTGGATTTTGCTGGCGTACATATTATGATGAAAAAATTGATGTAGCGATACGAAATTCACATTCAACATGCATTGGTTATTTATCTTTCTCCCTGTAGTATAATTTCAAGACAAATATGACAAGGACAATGGTAAAGTTGCCAGACATTTTTTTTTAAATGGGAAATGAGCCACTTTGCTCTGGTATGTACTAGGCTACTGTGACTCAACACTGCAGTACACAGTGACTCGAGTAGTAGACAGTGACTCTTGACTTAGTAATAATTCAATATTTAATGATTGAATTCAGAATAATACCTTTAGCATATTATATCAAATTGCGACTCCAAATAATCACATAAACATTATAAAAATAACGAAATTAAATGAAAATTGAGATTAACTTATTTAGCCATTTTTCTTTGCTATTCGAGGTTTAGAACCTTCTAAATTGTTTAATTATTAATTTCAACTAAATAAATTTACTAAATGATTCACCATAATGCCAATTATAATAAGTATGTAGGTAAGTAAGTTAGGTGCAATGAAGTACAAAAGTGTAAGTTTTTAGAAAAATTTCGAGATACTTAAAAAAACTAAATAAAATTTTAATTACTGAGTACCTATAACTCTTTGATTTGACATTTTGTGTAAATAGTCAGCATACCAAAGTATTTAAACCCTAAAAAAGTTATTCAAATCTACACACATTAAAAATAAGTTTATTATATCAAAATATACTTTAAGAAAATCTCGGAAAACATAAATTTAACAATTACACAGGCGTTACTTCATCTAAAGCCAGATTCACATGTCAGTGTAAGTATTATTTAAAGTTTTAAGTGTTTTTAGTACCTAGGTATACTTTTCATTTAGCGCCTTAATATACGTAATAATCATGCAACGTAAACATCTATGCATCATTTGCTATTTCCCTATGGTAGGCGTTCAAGGTTTCGTAAACTGTTTTTGTTAATAACTATTTATCCTTAAAAGCTACGGAATCCAGACTGCTAGGTTTTTAGGTAGCAATTAGGTAGCAATTAATAGTGAAAAACATTTCGATAATTTGCAGAAGTTTGTACATACGTAATGAGTGACCGGCCAAGCTGACTTATCACTTCACTAGCTGTTGCCCGCGGCTTCGCTCGCGTGTATGTCGTTTTATAAATAACAAAGAAGCCTGTTCTATCTCAAAGACAGCTCTATCGATGTACCAAATTTCATTAAATTCGGTTCTGTCGTTTGGACGTCAAAAGGTAACAGACAGACAGACAGTTACTTTCGCATTTATAATATTAAGTAGGGATAACATAAAAAAGGTAAGTATATAATATATCTGTGGGTAAACAGTTCATTCACATACTCGTTACCTGACTAACATCAGGAAGGTATGAAATCCCAGATGAAAATCAGAGCCGCGTCGAATAGATACTAAACTGCTCGACATGAAGCTATCTGGGTACCCATTAGGACCCAGCCGTGAGACACACTTCCTTTTATTACTGTTGTTAACGTACAAATTTAATGTGTATCGTCTGTTATCTTTTAAATATAACAATTTTTGTATGGCCTGGTTTGTAAACAGATCTTTTCTTTCTTGGTTTTTCCTATATTTTACTCAAAACAATGTACATCTTTCCAAAGTAACATAGGCTATATTATATTTTGAAAAAAAATTAGGGATCCTTGCGAACTTCAATAACATAAACCACCGTCGATAAAAATCACAATTGAAATACCTTAAATCGCGTGCGCTGCAATGACTATTGATGATGGAGCAAAATAATGTACTACGATTTTGTAGACCACATTATTATGTACAGAAAAGTCCGTGGTAGGGTATCTAGGTATCTAAGTATTATAGTTGCGAAAATATAAAAACTTTTACAGTTTAACAAACTATTTAAATCGGCAACGAAAATAAGATGTCGATATTCATACCATGGTATTTATACAGATATAAAAAGGCTCAGAAGCAAGGTATTGAACCGCTTATTTGCTATTGTTAAAGTAGGCAAGAGTGTGATCGTAAGAGGATCTATGCTATTATATAGATATGAAGGCTCAAACAAGAAATTGAACCGCTTTTTTGGTATCGTCAAAGTAAGCAGTAAGAGGATCATATTATTATTTTCGTTTTTGATCATAGAACTAGGTATTATCTGATGGGAATATACCTATTATTGAAATAGTGATAAGAAATATGATATGTTCTAAGGTTTTCGCGAGTTGTAGGTACTTACCTACCTACTCATTGAAATAAAATTATTTTTAAGGATTTTTCTCGCGCATATTAAATTAACGATTAGTTAGAAATCATTTTAGTTTAATATACGCTAGAAAAATCCGTAAAATAGTTTTATTTCTACAAGAAACATGTTTTGATTTGGGGGTGATCTGTGGATTTAGGGCAGAATACGAGCCAAATTCTTCTGAATCATGTAGGTACTACCTCAATCAAAGAATCAGAATCAGAAACTCATTTACTTATTCATTTAGAGTGACAGGTGCCTCTTATGACACGTCAAAAACAAACAAAATAAATTACATTTTAGTGAACAACAATTGATATACCTACATGTCAAACAAGATAAAAAATTTAAGTATAGTCGAGAATATCACTAAGATAAAACTAAATATAATAAAATAATGAAAAGGTATATCAGTAGAATGTCTCATTTCCCCTTCAAAGTGATTCCATGTTATATATATTTAAAGTATACAATATTATAGGTATTATTAATGTCTTTCTAATTTACTTCTGTGCGCTTTGCTACGAGTAAATTCATTGCAAGAAATATTATTGATTATTATTTTAGTCGGTTTTAATTTAAAAAACAATCTAATTCACAATTTTTAGAGATGAGATGAGAATTGAGATTTTGTGGCTGAATATTCAGTAAGATTATGTGGATTTTATTCATTATTTTTCTCGTCGCAATTAATAAGGGTGCGGATGTAGATATTCTTTCTTTTGCTCGAGTCATAGAGCAACGCGGCCCACCGGTCGCGGCGGACCGGAGGGGAGTAGCCAAAGCGTGTATTACCGATGCAAAACACTTTGTCATTTTTTGCGGGGGAAAATGCGTATGACACACACTACAAAAATCGACTGTTACTACGAAACTCACACCTTGATTTTAACATAATACAGAAACAATTTCACGCACACATTTAAACATCTAGGCGACAGGTATAGGCCCATTATGGCTTGTACTTTGACAGAGCTACTATGGCTACTCCCCTCCGGTGTTGCTCTATGGCGCGAGTAACCGTGTCAAGGTCGCGCATTGTTTGTTCGTTATTTCAACGTTCTCATCTTGTGTTACTTATGATTCGTTCTTACATCTACAATCACCAATATCACTGTTTGTTTAATAAAAGCTTCACAAAATGAGTTGTAATGAGTCAATGATCATGAGTCAGCTGTACCCGTAACAAATATCTGTCGGCCATGCAAATATTTGTCCCAGTGCTGGGATCGAACCCGCGACCTTGCGAATCAAACGGTCGTCTCAAACCGCTGGACCAACTGGGTCGTCAAAAATATTGGTGGCATCTTGTACTGTGTGTTGCATCATCCACTCTTCCATCGTCTGTGTGTGATGCAACGCACACTACAATCTCTACTATTTTTATTTAAAAATCGTTTTAGTTAACGCAAGACTCGCATTTACTCGTACAATTTTTTATATCAATGCTGAGTGCCAGTTGCTTTTGCACTCTATTTAACCGACATCTTTTCATACCAGTTAGTGTGAAGCCCCATTAGTGCGTTGCGTTGCGTTGCGCCGCGTCATCGCAACGGAACAACGCATTGTATTGGACCAATGATATGAGAAAATCTAAATCAATATCTTGCTCACTCATGGCAGATAGAAAAAATGTCGTTACACTCGTCTAACTTCCTCCTCTGTCAGTGGATCACTGTCCGTCGCGCGTCGTCGCAGCGAAGCTCCGACAACGCACTAATGGGGTGAAGCACCTTTAGTGCGTTGCGCTGCGTTGCGTAGAGCTCCAGTGACGGAGCTCGCGGGCGTAGGCACCACCGGATTACCTAATATACTTGCGAAATGGTAGTGTTCAGAACTATCGTGTTCCCGTTCAGGTGGTGATGTACGGCCTTGTAATTTCCGGCACAGAGGCATAACACCTTAGGCCCCAGGAGTGGTAACGCATCTGCATTTTGACCTTGATCTTTGTGTATCTATTGGCTGCAGTCACTTAACATCAATGTGAACTGCATGCTTGTTTGCCACTGTAATTCTTAATATATATAAATCTCGTGTCACAATGTTTATCCTCAATGGACTCCTAAACCACTTAACCGATTATAATAAAATTCGCACACCATGTGCAGTTCAATCCAACTTGAGAGATAGGATAGTTTAAATCTCAAATTATAGTCGCAATTTTAATTTATTGCTAATTATTTGTCTGTTATTATTTGACAGTCACAATTATCTGTTAACTCCAAATGATTCTAACAGATGTCGATACCTTTCGACTGGGTTGAGTAAGTAATCAATAGATGGCGCTGCTATGGTAAATCTACAAACGTGTCATTTAAGCTACATTTTAACAGCATAATTACCACGTGTTGTTGACGCTATAAAATTAATTAAATCTATTTTGTAGTGAACGAAATACCGTATAATTCAATAATTTCCACTTTTTAAATTTTTGGTGTGAGCATAGCCGGCCACGTCTATATATATAAAAATGCAACCCGTTTTCCTTGGTCACAGCATCACGCGTGAATGGCTTCACCGATTTGGCTAATTTTGGTTTTGAATTATTTTTAAAAGGTAAGAAAATATGAAGAAATTGAAGGGAAACAGTAAAAACCACAATTTTATTTTTCCATACAAATTGTTTGTATCTATCAAGCCTTTGACACCTTATTTCATTCTGAGGCAGTACGAAGTTTGCCGGGTCAGCTAGTAATATATAAATAAGTCGGGTTTTCCTTCCTGACGTATAGCGTCAGAAAGGAAAACCCGACTTATTCTCCGGAAGACTTAGACTCCAGAACGCATGAACCGATTTCCACGGTTTTGCATTCGTTGGAAAGGGCTCGGGCTCCGTGAGGTTTATAGCAAAGAAAATTTAGGAAAAAATATTTATAAAACGACATCCACGCAGGCAAAGCTGCGGGCAACAGCTAGTTATATATATAAAAAAAAACAAAAAACATTATGAGTATTAACAAAATGTATCTTTCACAGCATCATCACAACTACCACCCGGGTTCAACCTGCCAGCCATCACTCACGTCGACCGCAATTGGTTCGCCATATCAACGGATCCAATCGGGTCCGTCGTGACGAGGGTGCACAGAGAACGTACCGGCAACCGGGAGGTGGTCTTCGGCCTGGAGACCACGGGGCCCCCGGCTCCGTTCGCTATCGACCCGTATACAGGCGTTGTTACAGTGAATGATACGCTTATTGATAAGGTACATTGTTGTTATATATTATGATAGTGTCAGACAAGCATGCAGTTAATATTGATCGTAAGCACACCGCGGACACTCTGCCAAAATTCCATACAAACGCTTAATTTGGTCTCTATTACACAGACATCAATCAGTGACGTGTATTTACAGCGCACCTGTGTACGTAGCACGTAGAAAATACCAAACGTCGCCCATAAGAGGGGAGGAGGTTGGGTGAGGCGGAGAAATCGGGCGGGACGTCCAAGTGTCCATTCTATACGTAGTATTATTACAAATTCTCTATCGTAAGTACAGAGGCCTATAGACATCTACACAAAAACCAGAGGTAAAAATGCAGATGCGTTGCCACCTCTGACGCCTGTTGGTTTGCTTTGGAGTTCTTTATTACGGAGCCATAATCATCTATTCCGAACACGATTACGATAAAAAGTAGGTACCTACCTAAATATTTTCTAATTTAATATGGTGGTGCCTACACCCTAGAGCTCCGACGTCGGAACTCTATTACCAAAGGTTTTACGTAATGTTTTATTTTTTTAACTAAACTAATATCAATTTATTTGGAAAGTAGTAAATTAGTTACAGTTCAAATTCATGTTAAATTAATCCCAAAGACATAGAGAAATAAAAATATTGTAACACTAGAATTTCAGCATAATTATATACATGTACATAGTTTCTATTTTTAAGATACTAAATAAGTATTAAACATCAATGGCAGCAAATGGGTTAGGCGATGCGGTTGTGGCTAATGCCTCGGGCTCTGTCAACACCACTAAATGATGTACCTAAAATTGTTAGTCTCTTAATCCTAGGTATTACTAGTGGCTTAAAAGATACATAACTACCCACTACCAATATTTTTCTTACGCAACAATTTTTTTTTGTTATTACAGGAAAACCGATCCTACTCGCTATGGGTGACGGCATCTGATGGTACTTCTATACCTCAACGAACTGAAGTCTTCGCCACGATAACAGACAACTCAGGCCAAAGGCCAAAGCTACCCCAACCGCCGCCGTTCGCCCTCGCAAACTACCCCGTACCTAATATACCACTGCAGCCAAAGTACCCACGAACAACGCCAAGCACTACCAAAGCAACTGAAAGGGTTGAAATAACAGTACCTGAAACTACTACAGTCACTACACTTAGTCCACCTAAACCACCAGACGATATTCCTGTTGAAGATAAAATGGTTAACAGTGAAGAAAAAAAGGTGAATAGTTCAAAAACTGTTGTTGAAGAGACACCCATAAGCAATGACGTATCATTAACTGTTATACCATTGGTGGCGATAGGCGCTCTCGTTATGATCGTAGCAGCGGTCATCATTTTCGTCTGGAAGAAAAATACTCATAAATCATCAAATAAAAAAGACGATATGGTAAGTTCAGCTTCATATCGTTTAGCCTTCATTGCAAATTAATTCAACGCTTTAGATGATTTAAACTTTGCCTAATACCGTTCGAATGTAATTATGAACAGCGTTCAAATGTTTGCCAAGTTATTGACTCGCACTTTATTAGCTTCTATTTGTCGACTGTGAAAAAACTTTTAGTTGAATTAAAAAAGCGATGATATGAGGTTTTAACAAATAAATCACTAGACCACACCACAAACACTTATAAATTTTGCACATTTGTATTTAACAACTGCGTTTGCTTGCACTATGCCGTAAGTCCCATGAGCTTCGCATTAATTTCATCCTAACCATTTCCCGTTGTCCACAGAGTAAAGACTCAAGTGGCATCGTGTTACAAGACGCGAGTATCAACATGTGGGATCGACCACGTGCTTATTCTAATCGATACGAATCCTGGGACAACGGTCATTTGCAGGTCAGTTCAGCAGGCGTATTCTGTAACTCGGTGGTTATCAATTTAGAAGCCACTTTGCAGTATATTGCTGTTTTCCTAAAATAGTCATAATTATCACGTTACGTCACAACAGCAAAGTACTACAAAGTGGTAATCGAATTGATCTGAACCGAGCTACATAGCACGCCTTCTGACAGTTTACCATTTTTATTCAATTTTCTCATAATTTCCTAATATTACTATTTTCTCTTGATATTAAGCAAAAGCTCATACAATAATAACTTACGAAAAAAATGAGTAAAATGATATAAAACAAAGGGCAGGCGATAAATTTAATAAAAAATAATAATGCATTATGTACAGTAGAAACAAAATATAAATCTACTCTGCATTGCAATAAGACAAACCTTGATACCAAGACCAAATAATTTTATTTTGATTGTAAGTATGGATAGAAAGGACGGTTATATAGTCGATGGATATATTAAAAAGAGTCATGACATATCATTTCAAAGATGGAGTGGGGTACCAACCGCACTCCATCTTTGATGGTGTTAGCCGATCATAAACTACACTACAACACACGTCAAGTCTGAAACCGGTTAACATAAGCAATCACAGACAAGATAATAAGTCTTGATAGCTTATGAATACTCGTGATGGTTAGAATTAATAGATATATAATATTAGAGTAGGGAAAAATTACTCCGATTTTTTAAAATTAAATATAAGTATTACATACAATATAATAAATAGATCGGAGATGACAATTTTTTTACCATTCCGGATAAAACAATTTCCGCATTTACATTTAGTGTTAAAAACCGAGAAGAAACAGAGCATGAAACAATTCTGATAACATATCGACTCGTATCCCCGGAAAATATTACCAAGGAACTCAGAAAACGTATTGTTTACATGCATTCCATTCTGAGTCGTATGATTGACGTGTTCAAGGTTGATTTTCTTACGGAATTTTGGAAAACTGTAAGCTCCCATATTTTCGGGGATGTTGACCCTTTTAAAAAGCCAGAGTGCTAGTAAAAATAATAAAATAAATAAGTAAGCTTCCTTACCCTAATGCTTACGAATTTTGTAACTTGATTATTGTCTTTTCATACAAAGCTTCTTTTTTTCACTTAAACTTCAATTCGAAGTGTGTTTTTTTAATATTAGTTCAGGCTACATCTGACCAATAAATTTCAAAAAAGGAATTGAATGAATTAAGGAACAGGTGTGCATTCAACTGTTCAATTTGTTTAAAATCGTTCAGTGTTGTAGTCTGAGTATATTTACACTCTATTTCTTTCTGTTTGTACACATTTTTCCTTAAATGTAAGTTTAACATTCGCCAATATGTATCGGAAATACATATTGGCGATGTAATATAATAGAAGTGGCAAACAAGCATGCAGTTCACATTGATGTTAAGTGATGACTGCAACCTATATAGACACCCACACAAGGACCAAGGTCCACTGGCGCTCTACCACCAGTAGAAGAAAACGATGACTACATTGTTCAAATTATTTCCTTTTTTTTTATTTATTGCGGTACATAGTTCAGTCATTTGTTAATTTTATGATTTTAATCGTTATTTTGTTCTTTTTGCCAGCTCTCCGAAGAGACCACGATTAGTAAGGACGAATGGGAGTTTCCACGGCATCGTTTGAGGATCTTCAATATCGTAGGCGAAGGCGCATTTGGTCAGGTTTGGAGAGCCCAAGCAATTGATATTGATGGTAAGTAATTTACGAAAAGTTTTTTGTTTTAGGTGTATTTTTTATAAACAGGTGTAATAATGGCAAACAAGCATGCAGTTCACATTGATGTTAAGTGATGACTGCAGCCTATAGACACTTACACAAAGACCGAGGTCAAAATGCAGAAGCGTTACCACTCCTGAAGCCTAATGTGTTATGCCTCTGTGCCGGAAATTACAGTGCTGTACATTACCACCTGACCGGAACACGATAGTTCTGAACACTACCATTTAGCGGAAAGTGTGATTAGGTGATAAGGTAATGCGGTGGTGCCTACGCCCGCGAGCTCCGTCACTGGTCTCCGCCACCAGTAAGGTATATAAAGAAAATAACAGGTTTTTTATGTTACGAAGGTGGCGAACAAGCATGCAGCTCACATTGATGTTAAGTGTTGACTGCAGCCTATAGACATCTACACAAAAACCAGAAGTCAAAATGCAGATGCGTTGCCACCCCTATTGCGTAAGTTGTCATGTCTATATGAAAGTTATTACGGAGCCATAAATAAATAAAGGAAAAAACGGCTTGATGTAGATTTCTTTGCTACCTTAAACCTAACAAAGTTCCTGACCTTAGATTCATCATCATCATATCAGCCGTAGGACGTCCCCTGCTGAACATAGGCCTCCCCATTGACCTACATGCCGACCAATTGGAAGCGACGTGCATCCAGCGGGTACCTGCAGCCTTGACTAGGTCGTCAGTCCATCTTGCAGGTGGACGTCTTACGCTGCGCTTGCCGATACGTGGTCTCCACTCGAGAACCTTTCTGCCCCAGCGGCTATCGGTTCTCCGAGCTATGTGCCCTGCCCATTGCCACTTCAGCGTGGAGATCTGCTTGGCTTTGTCAGCGACTTTCGTTCGCCTACGGATTTCTTCATTTCTGATTCGATCCAGTAGGGAAACGCCGAGCTAGCCCTTTCCATTGACCGCTGAGTGACTTGGAGTTTTCGTAGGAGACCCATAGTGAGAGACCTTAGATTATCCCTACTTCCCTACTATATCCCTACTAATATTATAAATGTGAAAGTAACTCTGTCTGTCTGTCTGTTACCTTTTCACGACCAAACGTCTGAACCGATTTTAATGAAATTTGGTACAGAGATAGAGCTGACTTTGAGAAAGAACATAGGCTACTTTTCGACATTCACGCGGGCGAAGCCGCGAGCAACAGCTAGTCTTCCATAAATATGAGTAATATTATTGTCACAGGAAATATGACTTACATATTTCCTCTCTGTATTTGAAGATATCTACTCTTATAATAGAGGTGTGGTATTCATAAGCTCGTATTTTAAAATATATTATAATGTAACGGCTCTGTAACTGCCGGAACAGAGGTATAACAACTTAATCTTCAGGAGAGGCAACGCATCTACTTTGAAATCTCGATTATTCATGTAGATATGTCTAAAATGTACCTACGTACAGCCTCTTCCCCAGCCGCCTTCCCACCACGTCCCCATCTGACGGCGGGACCACCGTTAGGCGGCTGGGGATAGGGTGCAGGGCCAACGAAATACCTGTACACCTCCTACCCAGCCGTCTCCTCTCCACAGCAGCGAGTGGCGGGCAGAGCCACGCCAGATGTGAATATCACTTAGCATCAATGTGAACTGTACGCTTGTTTGACTCTTTATGACATAAGAAAAATACTTATGCAATTTTTACATCTTCTTATATATAAATGTAATATTCTCAATTGTATGTTAAAGATACAGTTAATAACAAAAAAAGTGTATTCAAGATCTTAGCTTGTCTGATACTTACTGCTTTAATTAACCACAAAGTCACAGATACCTCTAGATGATAGACCATTTTATGTTTTTTCATTGTGTTGTACCAATCAAGTCTGGAATGATCTGAAACTAGAAATTTAGCTTCATGAATTGTGCTAAAATAATATCAGTGTGTGCACTATGTATTCATGGAAATTTTATATTCTATCAATGGTTTTTTTTAATTTTTTTTATGTCAAAGGTTTGACAGACAAGCAGACGGGCCACCTGATGGAAAGTGGTTACCGTCGCCTATGAACATTTGCAATATCAGGGGAGTTGCCAACGCGCTGCCAGCCCTGAAGGACTCTTTTGACGCCTGTTTTGAAAAACCCCATATTGTAGCGCCGGGGGAACACCTCAGAGGGAAGTTCGTTCCACAATTTGCACGTTCTGGGCAGGAATGAACCCGCGAATCGGGCTGTTGAGCACTGCCAAGTGTCCAATCTGTGCGGGTGAAACTTCTCTGTTCGGCGGGTGGTACGATGAAGGAATGGAGACGATGGCACCAGATCGAACAGTTCATCAGAGCATTCACCATTGTAAAGGCGGTAGAAGATGCATAGACAACCGATGTCTCTGCGCAGACTCAGATCTTCGAGTCGATCTGTGATTCCTGGGTCGTTGACGATTCGAATGGCACGTTTTTGAATGGAGTCAAGGGGACCGAGCTGGTATTTAGGGGCTCAAAGATGAGAGCAGTATTCCAAATGGGGCCTCACTTGAGCTTTATGTAGCTGTAGAAGTTGCCCCGGCGTGAAATACTGCCTCGCCTTGTTTTGGTCTTACCCTCTATATAACCCCGAAACTGCACTTCATTCGAAATGTCAACACCCAGGATACCTACACTTTTACTAATGGTGAGTTGAGTGCTCTGAAACTGTGGCGCTACAATGAATGGGGATTTTTTGCGGTGAACGCGCAGACTTGTGTCTTTGTGGGGTTGAACTGGACTAGATTTAGTCTTCCCCAATCAGAGACTCGCTCCAGAGAGTTCTCGACTTCAGACACAAGTCTAGTTCTACTCTCCTCGATAGGCGCCCGAGAAGCATTTGCGCGGCTAGTATAGTGTGCATCCCCCGTACTGCCATCAGCATAACAATGATAGTTAAGGTTCTGTTCTAACATGTCATTGATATGTAGTAAGAAAAGTGTGGGAGATAACACAGAGCCCTGCGGTACACCAGCGTTTATTGGTAAAGTGTCCATCGACTAGAACTTTGATGAAACGCTCTGACAGAAAGCTGGATTTCCAATGGCATAGCTTCTCAGGGAGACCGTACGATGGTAACTTCGCGAGAAGAGCCCTGTGCCAGACCCGGTCAAAAGCTTTTGCGATGTCTAGGCTCACAGCTAATGCTTCCCCACTGTTGTCTAAGGTCTGAGCCCATCGGTGCTTGAGGTACACTAGAAGATCACCAGCCGATCTGCTATGCCGAAAGCCATATTGGCGATCGCTGATCAGCTGGTGATCCTCCAAGTATTTCAGCAGCTGCGTGTTTATTACACGCTCCATGACCTTAGAAAGAAGGGAAGTAATCGCAATGGGTCTGTAGTTTACCGGATCACTACGATCCCCTTTTTTGGGGATCGGGTGCACAAGGGCTGTCTTCCACGAAGACGGAACTATACCGCGATCGTAGGAGAGCGAGAACAGGCGCGTCAGAACGGGAGTCAACTCGGGAGCGCACACTTTCAACACCACTGCAGGGATGGAATCCGGCCCACTCGACTTGTTGACGTCAAGGGAAATAAGCGCACGCCTGATGTCTTTTTGAGTAAATTTGACATCAGGCATTGAGCTTTCGCACCTCGGGATGGAAGGCAGTGTGTTTCCGCCGTCGTCTAGAGTCGAGTTCAAGGCAAAGAGATTCACCAGGAGAGCGGCTTTCGCCTTTGCCGTGTGGGCCAGGTCGCCATCTGGTTTTCGCAGTGGGGGAAAAGATGTTCGGCAGAAGTTTCCTTCGACAGCCTTGGCAAGGGACCAATATGCACGGCTTCCCGGGGGATGCCGAATCAGCCTCTTGCCAACCCTGGCGATGTGCTTAAACTTCGCCTTGGCTATCCGCTTCTTTGCAGACCTGGAAACAGCGTTGAGTCTTTTTTTGAGGTCGGAGGCTTTCGGATCCTTACACGCATACGCCGAAGTCCAGGCTCGGTAGGCCTCCTGCTTGAGATTTTTTGTTTCAGCACAAGACCCACCGAACCAGGGCTGATGCCGTCCACCGACAGGAACCACAGAGTACGGAATGTAGCAATCCATACCCTGGTGTATTACATCATGTATGGGTAGGACGCAAGGAACTCCCTTAGTCCATCCCAGTCTGCTGACCTGTAGTGCCAAACTTGTCGGAAACTAGTGGGCCGCAATAGCACGCTAGCCGGCAAGGGTATCTGAGTACGCACCAAGCAGTGGTCCGAGGATCCTAAGGGTGCCTCTACCACTACTGTATACTTGTCTGCATGCGAGGTCAGCAGAAGATCTAGCAACGAAGCGGTGTGGCTCTCCACATCCGGTATCCGAGTAAACCCAGGTACGATTTGTGTGAACCCATACGCCGTAGCAAAGTTGTAAGCAGTCCTTCCGGCGAAGTCCGTGATTCGGGATCCCAACCACTCCGTATGGTGCGCATTGAAATCACCAAGAATCACCAACTCCGCCGAAGGGTGCTGCTCTAGCACTCTGTCGATCACCTCCTGAATGTGCTCGAATAGGCGAGTTGTCTCCCGGTCTTCGCTATAGGACCTGTACATGCACGCGAAGATTCGGATGGTACCTCCGCAATCCACGCGCGCCCACAATAAGGACAGGTCCTTGTCTTCGTAATGGTCGAGACGGTGAAAACAGATATCCTCACGCGCGTATAGACAAACCCCAGCACGGCGAATAAAAGCACTCTCCAAAGTATATCCGGGGTAAGTGAGATACGAAGTATCTTGTGGGCAGGATATCTGAGTCTCCGTCAAAAAGAGTAGGGCTGGCTTAGCCGTTTCCAGGTGGTGGTGGACGGCGTTTAAATTGGTGTGAATACCCCTGATGTTACACATATCCACTTTGAATGTGGAAGGGGCGCCCGCTGGTAAACCTCTACTTTTTTTTAACTTTACCATATTATTTTTTTTTTATCAGCGTCAGGGAGGAAAGTAATAAAGAGTGCCATGCTAACCGTTCAAAGGACAAAAGCGCGGGTTGGTTAGGGACGCCTGCTCGTAGTGGTGATGTGATTTGCTGGTCCGGGGGGACGAAAGGACCCCCGATCCCCCCCGTGCGCGATTGTCGGGTTCCACTCCGGTCTCCTACTCCGGCACGACAACCGCACAACGGGATTTTTCGCCGATTGGCGGGACAGCCTCCCAGGCCAGAGTTTATCAATGATGCCTGGGTTCGGGTCCCCCCTACTGACCGGCGGGCGGCAGCGGTAACCGTTTCATCGGCTCTTCCTGGCCCCCGGGCCAACACATCACGCCACTAGGAGCAAAGTCATCTACTCCGTCCCACTGGTCCAAGGGACGGTCAGCATGGCACGCTCAAGCAGAGGAAAAGAGGGAGGGGGGGAGTGTAAACTATATTTGTGAGACTTTATTTTGGATTGGTTTTATTTATTAGTTTTCGCGTAGCCAGTTGATGATAAAAAAGGCTGACTAACTGAGAAACTTTTTTTTGCATATTTTTACTTTTTTTAGCTACTTATTTTAATTTAATAATATCGTTTTTAATTTTCAAATGAACTCTTAACTGTTTTACCATTGCAAAAATGTCGTAGGCCTCAGAAATAGCAACGCATTGTCCTAAATAATTAAAAAAAAACGCTTACTAACACTTACTACACTAGGTATAATGCCATGGGTACCGTTGTACACACACAACACATACCAACACAAACACCCAGTCCCGAAACAAATATCTGTAGGCCATACAAATATTTGTACCGGTGCGGGGATCGCACCCTGAGTATCGAGCGGTAGTCACACACCACTGGATTATCCGGGTTGTAGAATAACTAAATTAACCTTGATTTTTTGCAAATTAATTTATTTACCTACCCTTTTCATAAAATCCCTTTTAATAAATTTCCTTTTCAAAAAATGGTTGTTTTAAATAACTGTACCCAGACTATGTTTGAGTCGTGTTATCTAATTTATTATTTCTACAAATAATGGTTAATCAACGATTGAAAAAATACCAAGAAAGCGGTCCTTAATGAAAATTATGGATTTGTTATTTTATGCTTGAATAATATTGAAAAGCAGTTGGTTCCATGAAGGTCCGTGTTGATTGGGGATTTTGGCCTTTTTGTACGTAGGCATGTGTTCACTCTGAAATCATTGACCGAAAAACTGTTTCACCATTTGAAACATATTTCATCCCAGAATAACAGACTGTATTGTTACAACTATACAGGGTGTAATCGTTAAATGTGCACAAGCGATTATTCCGTAACTACTACAGATATCAAAAACCTTTAAACTGATATCGAAAGTGCCTCACCTTTTTTTTATTTCTTTAGAAACACTGTGTGACGTAATCATCATTGTAATATTACGAAAATATATTTTCTACCAGCTTCCGTAATTAAAATTCATTGAGGTTCTATGAAAGTCCTTTATTTAAAACAAACGTATCTTTAACGCTTGAGAAATTCCAGGTACCATTAATTCGAGGAAACAAACGATTAAATATGCTTGCGTAATTAATGTAAAAGTTTATTTGCTATTATTAAAAAAAATATTCATTTATTTTTAGTGGTTAGATCTCATTAAATAATAATAAATATTTATAATGCCTTAAATAAATGCTATAAGTACTTTTACATAATCACGGTACGTTTTACTGCTATTATAAAATTACGAAAAATGTTTATGCTCTACATAATTATTATAATTTATTTTGAAAATTTTGCACATGTTTGTACTATTTTTTTTTATTTAAACTTACTTTTACTAACCTTACATTTTATTTTATCTAAAGTGCGAATAATAATTGAATTAATTGTACATTTATCCAATAATAGCTTAATTTTAATTCAAATATTCTAATTATATACACTAATTCTATTTAGGAATGATTTGTGTAGTACAAAATATTTATTTTCGTTACAGCAAATAGACATGAATAGACATAATTTCCTTCGTTGCCATCCCGGACAAATATAAAACATCTATTCGAAACGTTTTATTCCGGGAAGTTAAAAACATTTTCAATACAAGGAAATGTAACTTATGTTCCCTAGATAATATTTCAAACCTGTTTAGAAATAGAAATAGAAATAGAAAATATTTTTATTTCGAATAGATCTTTACAGATACTTTCAAAACGTCAAGAAATATATAAAATACCTAGAGTGAATAACCATTACATAAAGTAAAGCAAAATCATATATTAATAGTAAATTAAAAATTAGAATTTAAACTACTTAGTTAAAACATAATAATCACAAAAATTTTCAATTTCTTCAATGATGATAAATGAAGAAAAAGAAAACTTATTCGTCAAGATCAATGTTATTCACTTAGTAGAGTTCCAAGTGCAGTCACTACTGAGAAGAACTCCGCTACCCAACAAACTCAGTAAGAGCTCTTTTAAATGAGAGCTTAAATCCAGTACAGATTATCGTGAAAAATCAAATAATTTGAACGTCCTTATCATAGATGCAAATAAACTGCTATCTACTAAATGTGATGTAGCTCCTGCAAACCAGAACAGACCAGTCCCCACCTACAGCACCCGTTCACGAGTATGACGAATGTGACAGCCATTGCCCTCCTCGACCATTTTAGAGGGAAGTGAGCAACCCGCCACACGACGCCGCCAAAGGCAAAGACATTTAAGCGTGCATGACTGTTCCGGATATGCATACGGCAAAATAAAAGATGGAATTAATTTACAGCCAGGGTATTCACATTATTCAACCCTTAACAATACTAAATACAGAATACACGAAATAACAGTATCATGAAATAGCCTGGCAGCGATCGCTATAATCCCAAGATGTACTATCATTAAGATAATCACAGGTCTTATAGTAATTACATTTATATAAACGTTCTTTCATTACTTTCTTAAATTTATTGATCGATAGACTTTGAACGTTTTTGGGGATTTCATTAAAGAACCGTATACATTGACCTCTAAAAGAATTACTGACCTTATTCAGCCGCGTTGCATGCACGGACAATTTGTATTTGTTCCCAGTATTTATACTGTGATTGTTACCTATTGTAGGAAACTCATTAATGTTTTTACGGACATATAATACATTTTCTTAACTTCGGGCGAGACTTGTATCCGCGACCACTGCGATTTCTTGTCCAGCCGTTCTCTGGAAGAGCGACATCTGACTGTCTATTTTTTTTTACATTTATTGCATTGCCTATTGCAGTAGCGACATCTTTTGCGAATACTAGTTAGGCAACCGCTAAAACAAACTTTTCAATTTATTACTTCCATTGCGTAAATTTTTCTTTTCAATTTCCTATATAAACAAAAATGTCCATTAAAATAAAACTATTTTCTTGTTTTAGGTAAAAAGGGCGAACAAACAGTAGCAGTGAAGACGCTTAAAGAAAATGCTTCGGAGAAAGAGAAAACAGATCTTCTTCAGGAGTTGACGGTGATGAAGAATCTAGGAACGCATCCCAACGTCGTGAGACTAGTTGGATGCTGCACTGAAAAGGTGTGTATTTGTGCCTATAAAATAAAAAAAAACTCGAAGATCGGGCAGAAAATATATCAAGAATAACGATGAGGTTTCTTTTTGGTTCACTGGTGGTGGAGGTTCACTGGTGGTAGAGCTCCAGTAATGAAACCCGCGGGCGTATGCACCACCGCATTACCTAATATACTTGCCGCTAAATTGTAGTGTTCAGCATTATCGTGTTTCAATCAGGAGGCATAACTCCTTAGGCTTCAGGAGTTGTAACGTATCTGCATTTTGACCTCTGGTCTTTGTGTAGGTGTCTATAGGCTGCAGTCTTCACTTAACATCAATGTGAACTACTGGCTTGTTTGCCACTTCCATGACACAAAAAAAGTTTCACATAGAACTCCATATGCATAGCTATCTGGAAAATATAATATTCTAATCAAAAATATACTGGTACGGTAAAAATGTCATTACTCAAATATTTTGAACTCGGTATTGCTCAAAGACGATTGGTGCATATTAAATCTATAATATATATAAATCTCGTGTCACAATGTTTGTCCTCAATGGACTCCTAAACCACTTAACCGATTATAATAAAATTCGCACACCATGTGCAGTTCGATCCAACTTGAGAGATAGGATAGTTTAAATCTCAAATTATAGTCGCAATTTTAATTTATTGCTAATTATTTGTCTGTTATTATTTGACAGTCACAATTATCTGTTAACTCCAAATGATTCTAACAGATGTCGATACTTTTCGACTGGGTAGAGTAAGTAATCAATAGATGGCGCTGTTATGGTAAATCTACAAACGTGTCATATAAGCTACATTTTAACAGCATAATTACCACGTGTTGTTGACGCTATAAAATTTATTTTGTAGTGAACGAAATACCGTATAATTCAATTATTTCCACTTTTTAAATTTTTGGTGTTAGCATAGCCGGCCACGTCTATATATATAAAAATGCAACCCGTTTTCCTTGGCATCACGCGTGAATGGCTTCGCCGATTTGGCTAATTTTGGTTTTAAATGATTTTTGGAAGTCTAGGGAAACAGTAAAAACCACAATTTTATTTTTCCATACAAATTGTCCGTATCTATCAAACCTTTGACACCTTATTTCATTCTGAGGCAATACGAAGTTTGCCGGGTCAGCTAGTATATTATATTTTTTGTGTTTGTGTCTGTAATGGAACCAAAGATACAAGATAACAATCCTATATCTAAAATCTAAATATATCCTACAGCGAGGCTGTGGATGTAAATAAATAAAAAAAAAAAATCCGTTCTCCTGTACTAAAATGAATATAATTTCTTACCACAGGAACCAACCTTGGTAATCATGGAGTTCGTGAGTCTGGGGAAGTTACAGCAGTTCCTGCGAGATTCCAGAGCTGAGCGTCACTACGGCAATACTCATGGAGGTAGCCAGTTCCTTACGTCGCGTGACCTCACCCACTTCGCCTTCCAAGTCGCGAGAGGCATGGACTTTTTGAGCTCGAAAGGGGTAAGTTGACGAACAAACAAAATTATATCGTAGTATGTTCTTAGGTTTTCGCGAGCTACACTCATTGAAATAAAACTAGTTTTCGGATTAATCTCGCGTATATTAAACTAAAATGATTATTTAAAATGGAACCCGACGTTTTGGTGGCTTTTGAGCTTCCGTGGTCTCGGGACCAGAATATACGCGAGATAAATCCGAAAACTAGTTTTATTTCAAAATGATATTGGTCGTGTTTTTGCAATTAACGGACGCCGAAGGGGCTTGGTTGTGTTTGAAACGTGTCTGTATGTCTAAACACATGAGTGTGTGCAAACCTGCGAGCGACAGCATGGGCGTGACTGGCTGTTCCGTTAGACACGCATACTGACACACCGTACATGTCACACATGTACATATTGTCACGTCTTACCACAGCCACGTACCGGTCACGCTCGTAAGTTGCAACTGATCAGATTTGGTATGCTGCACAATAGGTGCATAGCGCCTGAAACTGCGTTTAAAGATATCTACGTTCTCATGCTTAATTATTCTGTGTCTAGTTATGTGTATATTGATACATTTCTATAAATCAAATGTTCCTATTTTGTCCATGATGGCTTTGGTAGAATGAAACCAGCCAATGGCAACGACTTAAAAAAATAGTTTTAAAACTTTAGAAGTAAAACACATGCATGTAAAAGAATAGTAACTGTTTACTGAAAAAAAACCATCGCTTATGGAATATCCATAAACGATGTTTTTGAAAGAAATAATAATCCAAAGAGTGAAAAAATGTAAAAACTATGCAGACTGCACAGACTTTGTCGTCGGTGAGTTGTAGTTGCCACGGAAATTCTGTGGGTTTAGCGATGTAACTTTTAGCCACAAATGTTCTTTACATTTAAGCACAGCATAATTATATTCTTGTTTTGTAAAAGAGGCCACCAATGTCGATTCAACCGCAGCTGTGGCTGGAAAACAGATGTAAACAATTTCGTAACCACAGTTGTTTAAAACAAGTACTATTTCCCTCTTATGTAAAGTGAAAACCACGATCGAACCAACACGTGCAGAATGACAGCATTGTATCAGAACAAAAATGAAATACTCAGCCAACGTTTATTTAGATTTAGTCTACTATTTCAGCGGCATTTACGGGGTACAATTATATTGTGAAACAAAACAAAAAAAAAATGAAGATAAAACTTCTTTAGCGGCGTTATGCACTTTTGTGATACGTACCAAATAAATGTTAAACTCGCGTCAGGACACGTGACCAGATCGAAAATTCGTAAGACGGAGGGAGAGTAGACCGCCGGCCTAGCGTAGGAGAGGTAGTATCCCCATCTCTTTCTACCGCGCGGCGAAATGTATACCAGCGCCTGCTGTTTCGTTAAGGCAGCGCGGGCGCACGGTGCTTGCCAATATTTTTTAGACTTAGGTGACAATTCATCCGCAAATGTATCTTATCCGCTAATGAAATGTCACTCTTTACAAATAGTAGGCGTCGACTCATCCGAAGTGGTATGTACTATGTATTATGTTTTTATAGTTTTAATTTTTGAGTATTTTTTATTGAAGTAAGTAGGTATAATCGTATTAACCAAAACAATGAATAACCGAAAGGTAAACCATAATGCTGACTAAAATTTAAGTAAAATATACCGACCGGCAAAGACATTACTTTTCACCTTTGATGAGATTGACAACAACAAACAATATAAAAATAGAGAAATCATCTGCAACTACAAGTTAATATTTTCTTTAGAAAGGGTGTTAAAATAAGGAATTTGTGAAAGAAACAACATGAAACAGCCCACTGGAGATTAATTCAGCTACACCACTGATCTATCTGTATTCTCATGCAAACAAAGTCACGAACGAAAACCACTAAATCTTTTATGTGCCTGTAAAAACGTTAGGCTGAATTCTTAGTACTTGTAGCTATAAACTTTTTCTATTCATCGTGAAAGTAAAAAAAAACTGGTCAAGTGCGTGTCGGGCCACGCGCAGTGTAGGGTTCCGTAGTTTTAAGGTTTGATTCATGTAACTAATAAAAAAAATATTTTCTATGGAGTTGTTCAAGAATTTCTAGTATTACATTTGTTCGACTCTTGCAAACTTGTAAAGCCAACTTAAGTGCGATAGTTTTCCTTTTAATTTCGTTATAATGTAGATACTATTGCCGTACGTTTGAATTTCTAACAACAACCGTTTAGTTGGTAGGGGGAGACATTTGACTCTAACTTTTTATTTTATTTTATTTTATCTTTTATTTTGCCGTATGCATATCCGGAACAGTCATGCACGCTTAAATTATTTGATTTTTCACGATAATCTGTACTAGATTTAAGCTCTCATTTAAAAGAGCTCTTACTGAGTTTGTTGCGTAGCGGAGTTCTTCTCAGTAGTGACTGCACTTGGAACTCTACTAAGTGAATAACATTGATCTTGACGAATAAGTTTTTTTTTGGTCATTTATTATCGTTGAAGGAATTGAAAAATTTTATAATTATTATGTTTTAACCAAGTAGTTTAAATTCTAATTTTTAATTTACTATTAATATATGATTTTGCTTTTACTATATGTAATGGTTATTCACTCTAGGTAGTTTATGATTTATTGACGTTTTGAAAGTATCTGTAAAGATCTATTCGAAATAAAAATATTTTCTATTCTATTCTATTCTAACGAAAATTGGCACATTAAAAAAGAATAAGTCATGTACAGTTAACTAAATCGAAAAATGATGTTTGCACACCCCTAACCTTTTTAAAAGACTAATGCTACAATATCCCACACTATATAGAAAACGAAAAATAAATAATTATCCTCCCGTTACATGTAGGGGAGGTACCCTAAATAATTTTATTTTTTATGTTATTATTCTACCCTTTTGTAGGCGTGATTAAGACGTATACTTGTGTCAAATTTCAAGTCTCTAGTACCAATAATTTTTGCGTTAAACCGCGGACGGACAGACACAGACAGACGAACATGGCGGAACTATAAGGGTTCCTGTTTTTCTACGGAACCCTAAAAATGTTAAGTTAATTAGTACCGCTAGGCTTATTGCCTGTTTCTTTTCAGGCACTAAATGTCGGTCGTTCATAATTAACAAGTAAATTTAATTACACGAAAGCTAGAATTATTTCTTTGATGTCTTAATTAAATGAAGCAAAGTACGAGGTATTGGGGTTGAAATAAAATGTGATTAAAATTTTCATCAGACTTTTAAATATCGCTGTGGCTAATGCTATGGGACCGATGGGTTCAAGTTCAACGCCAGAGCATTAAAGTTACTTCGCTTCTTCTTTTTTTCAAGTAATGGAGGCGGCAAACAAGCCTTGCAGCCTATAGACACTTACACAAAGACCAAGGTTAAAATGCAGATGCGTTACCACTCCTGAGGCCTAAGGTGTTATGCCTCTGTGCCGGAAATTACAGGGCCGTACATTACCACCTGATCGGACCAAGATAGTGCTGAACACTACCATTTAACGGCAAGTATTCGAGCTCCGTCACTGGAGTTCGTTCACATTGACGTTATCAATGTGAACTGCATGCTTGTTTGCCATTTTCATTACATAAAAAAAAATATATATATATTATTTAATGGTAAGTAATACCTGTCACTTCAGTCAGTATTTTAATATACTTTTTTTTTTTTTTCAGATAATTCACAGAGACCTTGCAGCGAGAAATGTCCTCATTACTGAAGAGAGGACTTGCAAAGTGGCAGACTTCGGCTTCGCAAGAGACGTCGCGGGTACCCATGTTTACGAGAGGAAAAGTGATGGCCGGCTGCCTATAAGGTACCTGTATCTACTTCAACATTATTGGGGCTTTATAAAATATAACTTGATTACATAGAGCATCACGGGCCACCGGTCGCGGCGGACTGGAGGGGAACAGCCATAGCGGATAGTACCGATGCAAAACGGTCTGTCATATTTTCCGGGGGGAAATGCGTGCGACAGACACGCACACTACAAAAATCGTCTATTACTACGAAACTCACACCTTGACTGTAACAAAATACAGAAACAATATCACGCACTCATTTAAACATCTAGGTGACAGGTATTGGAACAGGTTCGCCACCTGTTACATGGGCCAAAACGTAACCGGCGAATCGTGCCATATATATAGGGCCATTTGGGCTTGTACTCTGACAGAGGGGAAAGCCTGCATATGACTACTTCCCTCCGGTGTTGCTCTATGCTTGATTGTATGTTAAATTGTTCCCAATAAAAAACGTTAGAAGGAATTCAAATAAGATTAAAAAAGGTTTAAAAGATGACGAATTCCAATTTAAGTACGCCCAAAAAAATGTCCCGAATTCTAAACATTTAGCGTAAGAGATATTTGTTAAAGTTAGAGAAGGATGTGAATAACTTTCACTTTAACAAATTTTATATCGTGGTGCAATCCAAGCTAATAAAGAAATGAATATAACTATAACCCTGTGTGTGTCCATACATTTTTTTTGGCTTCCCTTCGATGTCCTCATGATGCCACCATCAGATCCCAATTTGGTGGCAATGAGACCACACGGGAAGGACCTCCTTTAAAATAAAAAGAAAACCACCAAAATTTGGTCACCCAGTCGAAAGTTATGAGGTTATATTTTAGAAAATGCATTTGAATTGAGAATCTCTTCCCTTTTTGAAGTAGGTTATAAACTAATAAATTGTAAAAAAAACTCGAACATAAAGTTCGGTGTCGTGTGACGTTGTCACGTCAATAAAGATTCTTGGAATATGTAACTTCACGCCTGAAATCCTCGAAGGGGCAGAGGTAAATGCATGCATTCAAACATACATATATATTTTTTTATGTAATGGAAGTGGCAAACAAGCATGCAGTTCACATTGATGTTAAGTGATGACTGCAGCCTATAGACCCACACAAAAACCAAGGTCAAAATGCAGATGCGTTACTCCTGAGGCCTAAGGTGTTATGCCTCTGTGCCGGAAATTACAGGGCCGTACATTTACACCTGACCGGAACAGGATAGTGCTGAACACTACCATTTAGCGGCAAGTATCTATATAAGTATAATATAAGGTGATGCGGTGGTGCCTACGCCCGCGAACTCCGTCACTGGAGCTCTACCACCAGTAAAAAAAATGCAAACACCCACGATTCGCCGGTTACGTTTTGTCCCATGTAACAGGTGGCGAGCTTACTGACATAACCGGGCAGATTACCAAACTTCGAGGTACTGGGAAACTGCCAGAAAATGTAAAAATCCCAATAGAACCAGAGATTAAAGATTTTACACACCGTTATCTCTAATATCCCCCGGACCCGGGAATCGAACCAAGATCGAGTGTAAATAAACAAAATTATTGATTATTATAAAAAAAATCAGAAAAGTTGGTGAGGGTAGGTTGTATAATTAAAATCAGCGCGCGAAGCGAGCGTGCTGCGATAGCGGCCGGCGAAGCGCCAGAGCCGAACTTTTGTTAATAAATATATATCTCAAAAACGGTGCATTTCCGAGGGGAATTCATAAGATTTAATCAATAGACGACAAAGGAAAATAGACGAAGTCGCCTTAGAAATAATAAAAATGCGCCTATTAAAGGTGGCAAACAAGCGTGCAGTCCACATTGATGAGTTATGACTGCAGCCTATAGACACTCATAGAAAGACCAAAGGTCCAAATGCAGATGCGTTGCCATCTCTGAGACCTTTGTTGTTATGTCTCTGTGCCATTTGGCGGCAGATATATTAAGTAATGCGATGGTGCCTACGCCCTCGAGCCTCTACTCTAGAACACTACCACCAGTAATGACATTTCTTTCATTTTTCCTTCAAGACATCGATCGAAAATGATTTATTACTATAATGGTAGGTTTGTTATTATTTCCTGTTGTTCACGGTTCACGGTCATTGATGGGTGAAATATTGTTTGTACGTGTAAACAAAACATTAAAACTATATCAGTAGGTACATATTATTTCTAGATAGTGCCACATATCCGGTAGTCAACTGTATTTTTGTACCTTAAGACTCATTTTGTTGATCTGTGCAGGCAAAAATGTTGCATAATATTAACAAAAGTGAAAGGCAGTACCGAAACTCACTTCGGATAAAATTTGGAATACTGCGTGTTGTTAATGTAATGGATCATGGCAAGATTTGTACTGAAAAAATGAAAAAGAGGTACACGGTAAAACAGCATGGAAATATTATCCAGTGAACCTAAACAACATTTCCTGATACTAATAATATTTTTAACTCACCGGAATAAAAAGTTTGAAATTGAACTTTAGTATGGAGTGCTTCTACTGTTGTTAGGAAAGACGATTTTTATACCGGTGATTTAAAAATATTTTAAATACCAGAAAATGTTGTTTAGGTTCCCTAGATAATATTTCTAATCCATTTTACCTTGTACTTTTTTTTAACTGTTTTTGTACAAATCAATGTATGAAACTTGCCATGATTCTTTGAACTTCCGTAATCAACTGATTTATTTCTGACTGCGCAACTGCTACGCTGAGCTTGTTTTTGAGTTCGATCCCCGGGTCCGGAAGATATGTGTTAACGAAGTTTTATTTATTCATTTTACAATTTAAATAACTGCCTCGGTAGCCTAGTGTTAGCAGGCCACTACTACTTCGTTGAGGTCCTGGGTTCGATTCCCAGGTAGGGGGTTATCAGAGATAATAGTGTAAAGTCCTTCATCTCTGGTTCTATTGGGATTTTTCCATCTTCTGGAAATTTCCCAGTACCTCGAAGTTTGGGAATGTGCCCGGAGATGTTAACAGGCTCGCCACCATGGGCCAAGACGTAACCGGCGAATCGTGGGTGTTTGCATGTATGCTTGAATACATTTACCTCTGCCTACCCCTTCGGGGATTACAGGCGTGATGTTACGTGAAGTCACAATATAAATTTATCCTTGCAGGTGGCTAACCAATGCGATTTTCTATTATCTGGAAGAAATTAGGTTATGTAATGTTCTCGGAGATGTAAATAAAAAAATTGTGACTTTGTTACTGCGTTACTGTGTAGACGTTCACGTCTAGTCGATGACAGTTAGCGACTTTCGCAATAATTTTTTTTTCGCAATATTCACGTCCACTTTTAGTAGTAATACACGTCCAGATTAGGTCCGGCGGACCAAACCCGACAAAGGCCGCGCGAGCGGACCGCATCGGCCTTGATTAATAATAGTTTTGTCCGCCGGACTCTCTAAACACGGCCAGGTTTGGTTCGGCGCGTAAAGAATTCGCGGTCCGCTCCGTACCAAATTCGGACTCTGTTACTACTAATAGTGATTTTGACATTGCCGGCGAATCGCCACCGATGAAAGCCACTGGGTGTGTAAATCAGGCTGAATATCTTGTAAGCACTGCACACAAATGCTAGCCCTTTGTGAAGCTTCTGCTTGTGCTTACACACTTTCCTTGTCACAATTATCTGTCAGCCATAAGTAACACCCTGATATTTGCAATTCACGCATTTACGAAACCATAAAAATACCTTCATACCCCACAGTAGGTATAAACCTGAGTCGTGGGTGCCGTTGTACACATACAAAACATACACAAACACCCAGACCCGGAACAAATATCTGTAGGCCATACAAATATTTGTCCCGGTGCGGAGATCGAACCCGCGACCCTTCGAATCAAACGGTCATCTCACACCGCTGGACTATCCGGGTCGTCAAATAATATTTAGGTATCACGTGCTAAAACAAATGCTGCATCATTGTTTATTTCCAGATGGATGGCTCCAGAATCGCTGTACGACGACATATTCAGCGTGAAATCTGACATTTGGAGCTTTGGCGTGCTTCTCTGGGAGATAGTCACGCTAGGCTCCACCCCTTACCCTGGTCTGTCTGCTGGGGATGTGATGAGAAAGGTGTGTTCATTAGAATGAGTCAAGTATTTATTCAACACGACCCTTTAATTTTCGGTACATAGGCAAAAGACAAAAATAAGAACATGTCTGTATCTAGATAATTTTAGCTTTTTTTTTACATTCTGTTTTTATTTTCTGCTACAGAGGCAAAACAACGTAGGGCTCAGGTAACGCACCTGCATTTGGTCTATAAGCTTCAGTAGTAACTTACCATTTTTTGTGGCTAACAAGTATGCCGCTCACATTGATGTTAAGTGATGACTGCAACCTATAGAAATCTGCACATAAACCAGTGGTCAAAATTCAAATGCGTTGCCACTCCTGAGATCTAAGTTCTTATGTCGATGTGATAGTTATATAGTTTTATTTAAAGAAAAATGGAAAGAAACATTTGACTTCAGGCGAGACTCGTACTCGCGGCCTACTGGGAATCTAGTCCAGCCGCTCTTCCAACTGAGCTACTGAAGTCCTGCCCGATTTGTCAAATCTTTCCTTCACATTTATTGCATTGCTTTATGGTAGCAGCAGCGCCATCTATTGCCAAACTATGCTAGTTAGGCAATAGATGGCGCGAGTCTCGCCTGAAGTCAAATATTTCTTTCCATTTTTCTTTAAATAAAATATATTTTCACAAGCATGTGTTAATGCGAAATAATATAAAACAGTGATATAGTTATTACGAGGCCATACATCTATTTCCGGGAGGGCGACCAACTGTCCCAAGGTGGTGTCGGGTTCATCGTCCACAAGTCCCTCGTGAACAACGTTGTCAAGATCGAGAGTGTGTCGTCGAGAGTGGCGTACCTTATACTCAGAATAACCAAACGGTATTCGCTGAAGGTCATACAGGTCTACGCCCCAACCTCCGCACACTCCGATGATGAGGTAGAAACTATGTATGAGGACATTTCCAGAGCCATACATAGTTCGAAGACCCACTACAACGTTGTCATGGGGGATTTCAACGCGAAATTGGGCATTCGAGGTGATCATGAGCTGAAAGTGGGACGATTTGGATATGGGCGACGAAACACCAGGGGCCAGACTCTGGCTGACTTCATGGAGAAAGAGAGCCTCTTCATGATGAACTCTTTCTTCAAGAAGCGGGAGTGCCGGAAGTGGACCTGGATCAGTCCTGATGGTGCGACTAAAAATGAGATAGACTTCATTATGTCCACGAGGCGGCATATATTCAGTGATGTCTCTGTGATCAATTCGGTAAAAACCGGGAGTGATCACCGATTGGTAAGAGGCACACTGAATATAAAGGTCAAGATCGAAAGATCCCGACTAATGAAGTCTACGCTCCGCCCAGCACCTGCCCAAATCCAAAACCCCGAGAGCTTTCAACTCGAGCTACAAAATCGCTTCGAAGGCCTGAGTGAGTGCGTAGATGTGGACGATTACAATAACAGGTTCGTGGAAACTGTTCGTACGGCGGGCTCTAAGTTTTTCAAGACCCGCCCTACGAATAAAACCAAAAAGATCTCCAGCCCAACTCTCAAGCTCATGGAGGAGAGGCGCGGTATGGTTCTGAAGTCCTCTGAAGATGCTTTAGTGTACAGGCGGCTCAACAGACAGATCTCGAAGTCATTGACTCGCGACCTTCGGCACTTTAATACTGATAGTATTAAAGCAGCCATAGAGCGGCACAAGGGCTCTAAAGTGTTCGCCAAAGATCTGTCCTTAGGGCAAAGCCGTCTCACTAAGCTGAAGACAGAGGACAACAGAATCGTATCGTCGAAACCTGAGCTTGCAGAAGAGATCGAACGGTTTTACGGACAGTTATACACGACAGCACGACCACCTGTTAACAGTCCGGCAGCAGATCCTAGAGCCGGACTGACCCGACACTACACCGAAGATATCCCGGACGTCAGTCTAGACGAGATTAGCACGGCTCTCAAACAGCTCAAAAACAACAGGGCGCCGGGTGATGACGGAATCACTGCTGAACTCCTGAAAGCGGGCGGAAGGCCAGTATTAGAAGCTCTTCAGTTGATGTTCAATTCCGTCATATCCGAGGGAAAAACGCCACAGGCGTGGCACAGAAGTGTGGTGGTACTGTACTTTAAGAAAGGCGACAATACCCTTCTTAAAAATTATAGGCCCATCGCACTTCTAAGTCACGTCTATAAGCTGTTTTCGAGAGTGGTTACGAACCGTCTATCTCGCAGACTCGACGACTTCCAGCCTCCCGAACAAGCCGGGTTCCGTAAAGGTTTTAGCACCATAGACCACATACACACGCTGCGGCAGGTTATACAGAAGACAGAAGAGTATAACCAGCCCCTCTGTCTAGCGTTTGTGGACTATGAGAAAGCCTTCGATTCGGTCGAGATTTGGGCTGTGCTACAGTCACTCCAGAGGTGCCAAGTCGACTACCGATACATCGAGGTGCTAAGGAGCTTGTACGAAAACGCCACTATGTCGGTTCGCCTTCAGGACCAGAACTCGAAACCTATCCAACTGCAGCGAGGTGTGAGACAGGGAGATGTCATATCTCCGAAACTGTTCACCGCTGCATTGGAAGATGTCTTCAAGCTTCTGGACTGGAACGGACTCGGCATCAACATTAACGGCGAGTACATCTCCCACCTCCGATTTGCGGATGATATTGTAGTCATGGCTGAGACCCTGGAAGACCTTGGCACAATGCTCAATGGCCTCAGTAGGGCCTCCCAACGAGTGGGGCTTAAAATGAACATGGACAAGACGAAGATTATGTCGAATGTCCTTGTTACGCCCACTCCTGTTATGGTCGAGGGTACTACACTCGAAGTTGTTGACGATTACGTATACCTGGGACAAACGGTCCAGTTAGGTAGGTCCAACTTCGAGAAAGAGGTCAATCGCCGAATCCAACTCGGATGGGCAGCGTTCGGGAAGCTGCGTTATATCTTCTCGTCCAATTTACCGCAGTGTCTGAAGAAGAAGGTCTTTGACCAGTGTGTGTTGCCAGTGATGACATACGGAACAGAAACGTGGTCGCTCACTATGGGCCTCATAAGAAGGCTCAAGGTCACTCAGAGAGCGATGGAGAGGGCTATGCTCGGAGTTACTCTGCGAGATCGAATCAGAAATGAGGAGATCCGCATGAGAACTAAAGTAACCGACATAGCCCATCGAATAGCGAAACTCAAGTGGCAGTGGGCAGGGCACATAGCTCGTAGAACTGACGGCCGTTGGGGCAGAAGAGTTCTAGAGTGGCGACCGCGTACCGGAAGACGAAGCGTAGGCAGGCCCCCCACGAGGTGGACCGACGACCTGGTGAAGGTCGCGGGCAATCGTTGGATGAGGGCGGCCCAGGACCGTTCGTTATGGCATTCTTTGGGGGAGGCCTTTGTCCAGCAGTGGACGTCTTTTGGCTGAAATGATGAGGCCATACATCATAAATGTTAATTGCATCATTGCTTGTTAATCATTAAATATATTTTTTAATAAAGTTTCTGGTGCTCCCAAACTTATAAGCCGTTGTCCAATGATAACATCTGTGTGGGTGGACGTAGTCATAAAAAACATTTGAAAATGAATTTATTTTATTTTCAGGTGCGAGACGGGCATCGTTTAGAAAAACCTGAGCACTGTCGACGAGAACTGTACAACATCATGTACTACTGCTGGGAAGCCGAACCGTCCGCCCGACCAGACTTCAAGGAAGTGGTCGGAATGCTGGAACGTTTATTGTGTACTGAAATGGACTATATCGAACTCGAGAGGTTCCCAGACCATTCTTACTACAACGTCCAGCATTTGGATGGTGAAAAGTTGTGAGTGTGGGTTTGGTGGACAATATTTGAGCCAGTGTATGACGGAATTGGATTTGGTTGTCTTTGTTGATGTCCCTACTTATATTAGGGTGATAAAAAAAACTGAAAATGACCTAGCCGGATATACATTCTTTACACTCTCTCTTACTTTTTAAGCGTGATGCTCCTTGAGACCAGCATTTTGTGCTGAAAGTTGTCTTACGGCCGTAAGCAATAGCTTAAAAAAGTAAATATTCATACTTTGAAACCCGAACAAATCGACGTTCCGTGAATATACTCCGCTGAAATGTAACCAGTACTATTCATTTTCTTCATCAAAAAGTGATTGTATGTAGATACTTCTACCATTTTATCATGTGGACATAGATTGTTATAATCAATAACATGAAGAAAACTTTTATTGAAATCACCGCGTCGCAAGGATTGATACACAAAGAGGCCATGATGACTGGATCCTTGTTGACAGTCTATTGGCTAAGGGCATACCAGTAGTAATGAGTTCAATTACGTCGCTTTATTCTGTCTCACACTGAAGACAAGAGCTATACGACATCATTTTGAAGTACTACTGTGGGGAAGTGGAACCGTCCGCTCGATCGGATTCGAAGAAAGGAAAATGCTGAAACTGATATGCGCTGATATGGACTATATTGAACTCGAAAGGTTCCCACACCATTCATACTTCAACGTACAGTATTTGAATGGTCAAAAGTTTCCGACGCGAGTTGTTTGAACAATACTTGAGCCAGTATAGGGATTGGATTTGATCGTTACTTCGTCTATGTTGGTGGTATGGGTTTAACGGTCAACTGACGATAAACGAAGTCAAGAGTTATATAAATTATACACTGGTTTTTCTTAATGTGCAGAGGGATAGACTTTAGGGATCTGAATATTGATAAAAACGAATTGCATATTAAACTGTACCTGTACGCAAGCAGTTATCAACAGACGTAGAGTTGCGAGTAAATAAAAAAGGTTAAATTTACCTATTACTTATCATGCTGTAATATTTTCGAGGTTGTATAAAATGTGATACATGATGTGATGATGATAAGAACGAAGATGTTAGCTAGATGAGCTTTCTGAGTTTTCCTTCAATACATTGGATCACGGATACTCTGAGTTACTTAGCTCCAGTAAGTTGGTTGAATTTGGCATAAAATTGTAGTGAAAATAAACAAACTTTTAAAGGTGTACCGACCCTCAGTCACTTTTATACTATCTCGACTGTATGTAACAATGCAAATAAATTAGATGAAATGGCTTTTAGTTCTAATGGCTAAATAAGCCGGTGTAATAACCACCAATTTGTCCATATTATACTGATTTTTTTTTTAATGTAATAAAAGTGCAAACAAGCATGCAGTTCACATTGATGTTAAGTGATGACTGCAGCCTATAGACACCCACACAATGACCAGAGGTCAAAATGCAGATGCGCTTCCACTCCTGAGGCATTACGTGTTATGCCTCTGTGCCAGAAATTACAGAGCCGTACATTACCACCTGACCGGAACACGATAGTGCTGAACACTACCATTTAGCGGCAAGTATAATAGGTAATGATACAAACAGTTACACACCTTTATTGTCTTCTTGAAACCAGTGCCAACACTCTCAGAGAATATCAAGGTTGAAGCAACTAATTAAATAATGAGAATGCAGATATTTTAACTCACAATGTATAATAATGAGAATGCGGATATTTTAACTCACAATGTAAGCAGAAACTTGGAGCCAGTTGTTATCAATATTATTTAAATATTCAATTATATATTGAATATTTAAATAATATGTTTACCGAACTCATCTTTAGCGTATAGTATTAGGTACGTACAAAGCATGCCTTAATCGAAAACCAAATCCACGTTGATCTGTGTAATACTTTTAATTAATCTTAAAAAGATACTTATAATAAGAACAAAATATCTGCTTCTTTTTTCAATTGTAATACTTTATCTCAAGACCGTACTTAGAAAAACATCGTTAATGTAATCCCAATTTTATTTACCCTTTTTTACCATTTTTATTGAGAGTTCTTAATACTGACTTACTTTTTCGATAGTGTCTGAAATTTATAGATGCGAGCCTAACAAATTTGTTGTACAAAAATGTGAAGAGGCAGCATTGATGAATTTGATAATGATAAAATGTTTTGAAATATCTCCGGTTTCTTAAATTTACTAAAGAAATGTACAGGTATGACAAAATAAATTGGACTTTACTTACCCTTTTTTAATGGACGTACTTTCTCAAATCTTAATATATATAAATCTCGTGTCACAATGTTTGTCCTCAATGGACTCCTGAACCACTTAACCGATTATAATAAAATTCGCACACCATGTGCAGTTCGATCCAACTTGAGAGATAGGATAGTTTAAATCTCAAATTATAGTCGCAATTTTAATTTATTGCTAATTATTTGTCTGTTAATATTTGACAGTCACAATTATCTGTTAACTCCAAATGATTCTAACAGATGTCGATACCTTTCGACTGGGTTGAGTAAGTAATCAATAGATGGCGCTGTTATGGTAAATCTACAAACGTGACATATAAGCTACATTTTAACAGCATAATTACCACGTGTTGTTGACGCTATAAAATTAATTAAATTAATTTTGTAGTGAATGAAATATAATTCAATCATTTCCACTTTTTAATTTTTTGGTGTTAGCATAGCCGGCCACGTCTATATATATAAAAATGCAACCCGTTTTCCTTGGTCACGGCATCACGCGTGAATGGCTTCACCGATTTGGCTAATTTTGGTTTTGAATGATTTTTGGAAGTCTAGGGAAGGTTTAAAAGGTAAGAAAATATGAAGAAATTGAAGGGAAACAGTAAAAACCACAATTTTATTTTTCCATACAAATAGTCCGTATCTATGAAACCTTTGACACCTTATTTCATTCTGAGGCAATACGAAGTTTGCCGGGTCAGCTAGTCTGGTTATAAAATGAAGACACTCCCTTTTATTCATAAACGTAATATATTTTAGCTAGTATTGCTAATCTCTCCTTTGTCTTTTTCTATCCTGTACATTTGACAATGCAACTGACAAAGACAAAGCATTCTATAGCTGAAACTTATCTAATGCACGTTTATGAATAAGGGGGTAAAATTATAAGGATCATGGCAAGATTTGTACAGAAAAAATTAAAGAGGTACAAAATTATAATGGCTTTAAAATATTATTTTGAGAACCTATAGAACATTTTCCGATTAATAATGTAGTTTACCTCTCCCGAATAAAAAAAATAAAATTAAAGTTTAGTATGGAGCGCTTCTACCTACTGTTTGTTGGAAAGACCATTCTTATTTCGGTGAGGTAAAAATATTTTAAATACCAGTAAATATTCTTCTGGTTCTCTAGATAATGTTTCAAAGCTGATTAACCTTATTTATTTTTTTCTGTACAAATCAACGTATGGGGTTTGGGTACATTCTTTACCTTTGTGAGGTGCAAAAGGAAAATGAGATTAATCTCGTAGAATATGTGGCAATAATAAATAATATTTGTATTTATAATTATGGTTCATGTAGTTACTAGTCTTTAGGTAGGTATTTTATGTAAAATTAGTTACGTACCTACTTTAAGTTTAGTTTGTAATTAATTTTCAATTGTACAGCAAGATTAATATAAAATTATAATGTAGGCAGCACTTTTTGTATTAAAACGTTTTGTTCAGTTTACTTTGTTTTTTTTTTAACAAACTCAACGGAAGAAATATAATACCCGACCCGATAGATTTCGTCCTGTCAAAAAATTTTGTAATTTAGCAGTTTTTTGTTCTTGCCTATTTTAAAGTCGGGGTCAAAATCGTGGCACCATGTCGAACAGTTCGACAGAGCACTCATTATATATTATTATATGTAGACGGTATAACACACACAGACTCCCAATGTCTCTGCGCAGGCTCAGATGTTCGAGCCTGTCAGTAAGTCCTGGAAAATGTTCAGGACTTTATTTAAATATTCATGTGGGACCCCGTAATCATGTAAGAGGGATGAAACAACTAAAACCTCGGGGATGATATGGTAACGCATCTGCATTTTGATGTCTGTTATTTGTATAGATGTCCAAAGCCTTGTATATACTTAGCATTTGTATAAACTACGTACTTTTTTGCCAGCTATAGCAAATAAACATTCAAAAATGCTTAAATAATTTCGTCTCTTATGTATATTTTTTATTCAATATTACATTGAAATAAAAATACAATTAATTAGAGTCTCTCAAAGTACAATAAAATTAATCTTTTACAACGTCTGTTATTTCACGATAGTCAAAAAGCAATCTTCAAACAAAACCATAAAAAAACTTCATTCTTCATTGAATAAAGCGCAAAGTTTATTTGCTTTCCTTTTTCAACTGCTAATCACGATCAATTTGTTAGTACTCGTATAATGTGATTTCGTACTATATTGGCGCTGCGGAAAAAATAAGCCTTAACAGCCGTTTACTAATATTTGTGCTGATGCCAACACACACACACACACACACGAGACAATATCTGTAGGCTAAACAGATATTTGTACCGACGCAGATCAAACCCGATATTTCCCTGACCAAGCGGTCGTTAAGAACCACTAGACCAATCGAGTCAAATTATCAATATTTTTATAACTTAACAGTTGTTCCTATGGTTTTTTTACTGTATATAATAAAATTAACACCGTCTAAAGGACCCAACCCATACTTTTAACCATATTACTATTTTAGGAATTTCGTCCTGACGAATTTACTACTTACTAGAATTTCTACAAACAGCACAACAGTTCCACTGAACATTCCCAGTGCCAAAGCAAGAAAACCGCCTTGTAGATGTTGTAATGACAATGCCTTGTATTTTGGCTGTTCATAGTTCATAGCTTGTATCATTGTGGCCCTTTTCCTCATGTTCATGGTAGCAACCACCATGGTTTATACCAAACTGCTTAAACATTTCTAATCTATGCGAAAATTGCCGCATGAAAGGATATCCTCGTAGTGCAACCATTTCAAGAGGCACTGTAAAAACGTTCAAATCGAAAACATAATATGTGTCCCCGAAACTGTCAATTAATTCAGGCATTTCTGATGAGATATGAGCTAATTGCAGTCGGCTACATAAGACAGAAAAGTTTCTATGTAGAACTACATCTATAAGAGCCGTTCTAATATCGTTAACATCTATCCATTGCTCACCAATCATGTTATCAAATGAATCCGTGGAATTGTAGAAAATATCATGCAATTCTTCTGTACCACCAAACTTTAAGCCACTAGAAGACAACTCTTCAATAGTGTCGACCTGATTTTCATAAGTTGGATTCCGCAAAACATCGATTAGTTTCGTCTGGTATGCTGTCACAAACAGTATGCAGTATAAATTTAACATAATGAAAAATACTCGTAAACTTTCTTTCTTAGGACGCACATAAGCACAAAAACCTAGTGACACTATCCATGTATTAACGAAACAATGATCAAAAGATCTATTATATCTAGAATCACCACTAAATTGTCCCAAAACTCTCCAAGCCATGACCCCAACTATAAAACCTGATATAACGGAGTACCATACAGTTGTGTGGAAGATAATAGACAAAGCTTCCCATGGAGGAGATGGATAAGCCTTTGGAACTACCCAAGTATATAAATCAGCCAAATAAGTTGAACTTGACTGAAAATCTTCGTGAACATCGAAGTCAGGAAATATTCCTCCAAGAAGAACATTCCCGCGTTTTTTTACCAGCTCTTTTAAACCTCCATCCCACTGACCTAGAGCGTTTCTTTCGCCTCTAAAAGCGTTAATGAACTCGTAATTGATTTTGAAATTGAACGTTTTAACCATTTCACTTATTAATATTCTTTCGATATTAGGATCACTGCTGATTCTACTAACAAATGGCTGTCTTTCCAGAGCAAGTATATAAAGCATGCATTGTTTCATATCTGTAGGAATCCTGTTCTCAAATACTCTTTTTTTGTATTTAAGGAGACCACGTTCACAAATATCTTCAATAATAACTCGGTTTGTAGCACTTTCATTGTTGTAGCCGCAGTATTTCGGTGGGTCATATGGTTTCCAGCTGTAGATAAATGCATTCCGAATATCTTTGGTCTGGGGTACAGCTATCACAATATTTATAACGTTGAATTTAAAGAGACAGGTTAACATTTTCTCAGCAAAATAAACATTTTGATCATCTGCATTAAAATTAAAAAAGAAAACCATAAACTTTGCTCGAGGATCCCAACTTCGAGAACGCACCATTTTGCTCGCCAAGCTATTGAAATCTTGATAACTGTCAATAACTATAACGAAATAGTTCGCTGTTGGTATCGTTTCATATATATCTCTATGTAGCACATTTTGTTCATGGTGCATTGTTCCTTCGTCGCAAATCATCTGCTCTTTACTAGGCCTTGCTATTTGAACTGAAAATTTCATGCTTTTATGGATTCTTTTCAGCAATTCAGCTCGAATATTTGATACAGGCGTACTTACATTTTTGGAATTCGAGAATATTAGTAGACCAGGTTTTTTAAAGTTAATCTCCATAAAATTACTGATGCAGTTCGTCACATCATTACTGACTGTAGGTCCATAAGGATTGAGTAGAGCATTAATTTCAAATACAAGGAGAGTTGTGAGTATAATCTTCATTTCGAACTTCATTGATACACATATGAATTTTATTGGCATTGTGTTAAAAAATCAGTGCATTTCGCGTGACTCAACTGTAACTGTGACAGATTTTTATCATGAATCCATGTTAGCGCATCATTATCTACATCGATCGTCGCTTTGCGATGTAGATTTACATCATTTTATGGAATTTGTAATGTTTTATGCAAAACTGAACCAACATTACAGCAATCCTCTAAAAGTCTAATTATTAATGAAGGGATCCATCAATGTAATATACAAACAACGTTACGAATCTCTATTAAAAAAAACATCAATTGATTTATTTTCTTTCAAAACGTAATAAAAGTTATTTTTTGTGACGCGGCGTTGGTGACGCTATAGCCGCTGCGTCAGTGACGCTTAGTTCGAAACATAGAGCAACACGGGCCACCGGCCGCGGCGGACTGGAGTAGCTATAGCGTTCATTACCGATGCAATACAGTCTGTCTTTGTTTGCGAGGGGAAATGCGTGCGACACACACGCACACTACAAAAATCGTCTATTACTACGAAACTCACACCTTGACTTAAACTAAATACAAACCATTTCACGCACACATTTAAACATCTATGTGACAGGTATAGGTCCATTTGGGCTTGTACTTTGACAGAGGGGAAAGCCTGCATATGACTACTCCCCTCCGGTGTTGCTCTATGGTTCGAAAAACCACCTTAAAGATTCGTTTTTTTATTACCTATAGCAAAATGATTCTTTCTCAAGTAACTTCAGAACCATGAAGAAGGCTTATATCTATAAATTAATGTAACGGGACTCGGCAAATTAAGTAGCTTCTAGAAGATTTCAATAAAATTAATGTATCTTTGGCTCCCCATTTTGACCTTTGCGAGTACACGACCTCTATGATATTCAATATACACATAAAATGCAGGATTCAGAGACAGGTGCTAAAGGAACATGCTTCCAATCTGTGGCTTTTAGAGCACGATACCAAAGTAGGTACAGTACCCAACATAGAGCAACACAGGCCACCGGCCGCGGCGGACCGGAGGGGAGTAGCCATATGCAGGGTTTCCCCTCTGTCAAAGTAAAAGCCCAAATAGTCCTACGCCTATCGCCCAGATGTTTAAATGTGTGCGTGAAATTGTTTATGTAGTATTTTGTTAAAGTGAAGGTGTGAGTTTCGTAGTAATAGGCGACTTTTGTAGTGTGTGTGTGTGCCACACGTATTTCCCCCCGCAAAAAATTACAGATTTTTTTGCATCGGTAATAAACGCTATGGCTACTCCCTCCTCTCCGGTCCGCCACGGCGGCCAGTGGCCCGTGTTACTCTATATCGTAGGTACTTATGCAATCGGCAAGGCGGCACGTCTCGAGTCTCGAGACACCTCTAGTCTCCTTCACCAGGCAATCGGCGATAAGTAGCCTACGTTAGGTAGAAGACGGTTTGAGTGCTGAGAAAGGACATAGACTACTTTTCTACCAAAAATGAAGAGCAAGCGAATGATTTCCTGGAGAACAGCTAGTGTTCTATATTTTTATGCAGAATATTGTAATAATAAACCAAGTGCAAAAAACAAAGATAAACCTAAATAGGTCTAAATGGTTGGGGAAAAAGTTTCTTCGCATTTTTTAAGATAATTCAAAACATTTTTTAATATAGTTAATTTAAATTTAACTAAAGTATGTATGTACCATTTTGTTCGATAACCTTTTGCCATTTTGTAGGTAGGGACATGATCCCAATGCTAAAAAAAATTTTGGGACTTCTCATCAAAATACCGCGACAAGTGGATTTGGCAGTCCTCTCGTGATGTTAACCTAACATTGCATAAAGAATTCTGAAGAGATTGAAACACGTGGAAATCTGAAGGTGCAAGGTCAGGACTATACGGCGGATGCATTAACACCTCCCAGCCAAACTCTCTTAATTTTTGCTGAGTGGCTATAGATGTGTGAGTTCTAGCGTTATCATGATGAAACACCACACCCCTTCTGTTGATCAATTCCGGCCGCTTTCTCTCAACTTCTTGCTTTAATCTCATCAGTTGTTCGCAGTAGAGTTCAGAATCGATAGTCCTGCTTGGTGGTAATAGCTCATAATGAATAATGCCCTTCCAATCCCACCACACACACAACATCACCTTATTGCGAGTTAACCCGGGTTTAGCCACAGTCTGTGAAGCCTGACCGGCCTTTGACCACGACCTTTTTCGCACGTTCTTGTCGTACGTGATCCACTTTTCATCACCAGTTATCAGCTTCTTCAATAATGATTCGGTTTCATTACGTCGTAATAAAGAATCACAAATGCGTACACGGTTCATTAGGTTTCTTTCAGTGAGCTCGTGAGGTACCCAAATATCGAGCTTTTTTTTTGTACCCAGCTTTTTTAAAATGCGCCAAAACTGTTTTGTGATCAATTCTCAGTTCTTCAGCTACGTCGTAACTACTAATATGTCGATCTTGCTCCACTTTTTCAAAAATGGCATCCATTTTATCCGTAATAGTATGGCGACCAGAGCGAGGTGCATCTTTGACATCAAAATTTCCGGATTGAAAACGCTTAAACCAAATTTGTGCTACTCTCACAGACACTGCACTAGGTCCATAAATATCGCAAATTTTGTTCGCGGCTTGCGTTGCATTTTTACCTTTTTTGTAGTAAAATTTTAAAATGTATCGAATTTCTTCATTAGATTCACTCATCTTGACAGTACGAAAAACAAATGAAAATCACACATTTGCCTAATTTGAATTTGGAATTATGTTCTTTAAAATTTTAACATTCAATGATACCAAAACCAGCCAGATACAAATACTACAGCCAAAGAGATTTTATTACAAGTTCATACATACTATAATGCGAAAATACTTTTTCCCCAACCTATTTAAAGAGAGTATTTCGCAATATTTCGAATCTATCTTAGGACATTACCCCAGTTAAACCTAAAATTTATATCCAGCCAAGGAAAAGGGTTCTCAACCTCAAATCGCAACGAGCTAACGTTTTCTACAAACGGAAATACGTTTTAGTTATATTAAATGTCAAGCGGTACTTGAAGTAAGTGGACATTTTCTTTATAAGATAAAGAGAGTTATCTTTAGTAATATTAAAATTAGATTTAGTAGTGAAAATATTCTCACGAAATGAAAATAAGCTAAACGGAGATTTATATAGTATACATTGGTATTTGAAACGAGGCCACATTGAAAACACGTAGCATCACACGCTGAATTCTTTTAAAATGACTTTCTCTTAACCGTTTGGGATTCTTATCATTCACACTAAAAGAAATGCCATGAAATCTTTAACAAAGATGCCCAGATGAACATGAGTTGGCCGTAGATAAGAAAAAAAACATACGTAACTGCCGTACTTCCTGAAGGTAGTTGAGGTAAATGCAAATGTTTACATAGCCGAAGAATAACCCGAATATACTTGAATACTCGTTCCGTACTCCGTGAAGGGTTAGGTTGAGGTAAATGCATGCATTTGCATGTAAACATGCAAACAGCCACGATTTGCCGGTTACGTTTTGGCCCACAGCTGGCGAGTTCATTCAAATCTCTGAGCATATCAACAAACTTCGTGGGCGGAAAGTTCTCCGCTGATATTATCTAACTCCAAAGGCGTAAATTTAAGGCAGAAATTCCTAGACTACAGCAGATATTCTTAGCTAATTTTTGTAACTTCTCAGTACCTACCCAAGAAGATATGTTTCGGTAAGTTCCAGAATTTTCCCTCCATACCTCAAATTGAATTCAACTCTTAAGCAAACTAAATTTAAAACGTTTGGAGTCGAAATTAATTCAGTTGCACTGCAGATACATTTTTGGCAACAATCCAAAACTTGAAGTTTCCGATGCAACGAAACTGCTCGAGTTCATGTTGACCCGGAACATGTTTTAGACTGTTACTATCGCTTTTCCGTCAGAAATTCAGGACTGATAGCTTTCTGTAATGTTGACTTTGCATGTTTATTGGGCTGCTTTTTTTTAGTTTGTTATCGTTTTTCGCCACAAATGTAATATTGTTACACATGATAATATTACATTTGTGGTTTTGGTAATTATATTATAAGACCAAAACTGCTAAATTTAGACTAATTTTCGTTGTAAGTTTTCAATGCGTATTTTTTCTTTCTGAAAAAACCTTTTCAATTTTTTTTTACCTTTTCGCAAACAAAGTAAATGTTATATTTGCAGTTTTCTTCACATTTCAGGTAAACCTACAAGAAGTTTTTGAAAGTAAATGCAATGTTCTTTTGTTCTCTATAAACACAGGAAATCTCTCAATTGTACGAAACCCTGTACACGCCAAGTATTTTATACTCTTTGGTACACGCGGTCAATTTTCTGATTTTTTTTTAAACTACGTAAGACCTTTTTCGTTTAAAAATTGATTATTATTGATTTACTTAAATTTGTTCATGGAGTGACATAAATTTGAAATACAAAAGTCACTATACACTATCGCAGGAGCAACTGTGAGAAGTAAATATTATAAAATACTAACTGCCCCGAAGAACAGCGCGTCGCTTTAAGAATGTATAAAAAAAACGTAACTTCACGCTTGTAATCCCCGAAGGGGTAGGCAGAGGTAAATGCATACATTCAAGCATACATGCAAACACCCACGATTCGCAGGTTACGTTTTGGCCCATGTAACAGGTGGCGAGCCTGTTAACATCTCCGGGCACATTAGTATAAAAGAAATAAATGTTTATAAAATAGCAAATAGAAAAGTTTCGGGAGGATCACCCTTACCATTTAGGGATATAAAAAATAGACTACAATCGATTCTCATACCTACCAAATATACAGACAAAATTACATTATCCCATAAAAAACAATACCTGTAAATAAAAAACAAATCTCGCTACGCAGTTCTACCATAAAAAGTTGTAAGATCCATGTAATAACAAGACGGTTAATAAATATAGGTATTATAGTACACTAGCGGGCCGCCCGGCTACCTATATCACAGGATTTTTGCCGTTTTCGCAATATTTTTTACTGTCGCTCCTCTCCTATTCTTCTTAGCGTGATGTTATATGGCCTGTAGCCTTCCTCGATAAACGCAGTGCCGGATTAGCCATATAGCAGGAGTAGCAAATGCTACGGGCCCCGCGCCATTAGGGGCCCCGTGCCTGTGCCCAAAAAAAAACACAAATATGTAAAAAAAAACATAAATACACCTTAGCTATTCTCAAAGGGAGCGTTGACCACTAATTATATAGGTACCTATATTATTATGTTGCAAGTTGGCAATACCACAATACTTACTGGGGGAATCCCCTAAATTTGTATTCGATTCCTTTTCGTAAATGTTGTTTTATTTACATCCTAAATTTCAGTAGGCAATGTAACTCTAGGGCCCCATGGTCACATTTGCTACGGGCCCCGCACCGGCTTTATCCGGCACTGGATAAATGGACTATCTTACCTTAAAAGAATTGGACCACAGCCCTTCCCCCTCATGAGAATTTGCTAAGAAAGTAAACAAACAGACCAACAATTACACGCACACATACCTATAATATAGATAGCACATTTGAACAAAGGAAGGTACTTTTACTTGAATACCAACAATTGATTTTCTTAAAACTCACTCTGTCTAAGAGTTTTTTTTGTGCTAGTATACGATTGGATAAACGTGACTTTAAAGTACGTAATTACCTACTATATATATTTTAAAATATTACAAACATAGTCCAAATCGATGGCAAATAATATTAGTAAACCGATGAGTAAGCAACTGCAATCATAACTTTGTAATCTTATGTATTTATATGGGTAAACAAAGTTATTTATGCAGTTAGTAGAAAACAAGACCGAAATTGCTGAATATTTTAGTTTCCCCTTAGTTTGTACACTAAACACTAATTGTATTCGTAATTTGTAGTTTCTATGTCTGCAAGAAGTGTCTTTTTGTGATCGGTCAGTGAGTGAGTGCGTGACATAATCAAGAAACTTTGACTGGTCCTTTATAATCAAAGGACTGGTCACAATTTTTAAACTTTTTTTTTATTTATTATTTTTTTTTTATGTAATTGAAGTTGCAAACAAGCATGCAGTTCACATTGATGTTAAGTGATGACTGCAGCCTATAGACACCCACACAAAGACCACGATCAAAATGCAGATGCGTTGCCACTCCTGAGGCCTAAGGTGTTATGCCTCTGTGCCGGAAATTACAGGGCCGTACATTACCACCTGACCGGAACACGATAGTGCTGAACACTACCATTTAGCGGCAAGTATATTAGGTAATGCGGTGGTGCCCACGCCCGCGAGCTCCGTCACTGGAGCTCTACCACCAGTAAACTACGTTTGGTGGCTGATTATTGTAGTTATTGCAGTATTTACAAATATGTTAACCCACCTTTAAGGTAATCAAATGTCAGTCAATCATCCCAGTGTCAACTTATACCCATAAAAGTTAATTTTATGTTTGTGTGGTTCGTTTCAAAATGTGAAATGAATGGTAATGTTTGGAAACGTTGTTTTGTGTTTATTGTTTATCGCAGGAAAAGCTGTTGTATCAAAAGGTAAAAATAAAGATTGGTTCCTTTGATTTTTGAACAACTGTGATAATTAATACGACTAAGCAGACGCAGCTGGGAATGCGTCGAAAAATAGGTCCACCTAAGTACTAGAGATTGTACTCGTAAAAACGTAACTTCACGCCTGTAATCTCCGAAGGGGTAGGCAGAGATAAATGAATGCATTCAATCATACATGCAAGCACCCACGATTCGCCGGACACGTTTTTGGCCCATGTAACAGGTGGCGAGCCTATTGACATCTCTGGGCACATTACCAAACTTCGAGTTACTTCCAGAAAATGAAAAAATCCCAATAGAACTAGAGATAAAGGATTTTACCGTTATCTAATATCCGTCTAATATCCCCCGACTCGGGCATCGAACCCAGGACCCCAGTGTAGTAGTAGTGGGCTGCTACCACTAGGCTACTGAGGCAGAGATTGTAAGCGGTATTAAACGTGAAATTAGTAGATAAATTAATTGCATACTGTACTGATGTAGTAGTACCTAGTACTACAGTGCCAGTGCAAGAGCTCCAGGGCGTAGGAACCACCGCATCGCCTAATTTATCTGCCATTGATCACTTCCATTTGGCGGCAGATTAATTAGGTAGTGCGGTGATGCCTACGCTCTCGATTTCCTACACTTGGAACTCTACCACCAGTAAACTTCATCGGCTCAGAACTTTCGGAGAAAATCGGCTGCGACAAACAAACGGACACACAAGTGAGGATTATGAGGATTGCGTCTTTTAAAGATATTCTTTTTGCGCGATTGGAAAAACTGATAAGGGTGAATTTTTTAAATGCACGCACTCCGACATATCGAAATGACATTCGGAAGTTAGTTGCCAAACATATAACAGCAACAAACAGCCTGAAGTTGCTAAATCAACCAGTTTGGTTACGTTAAGAGCATGGAAACTACATACAAAACGAAACGGCACACTAACACAAACATGCGCATCGACGCTCGATCTAGCCAGTGACTCAGTACTGCAGCACCGCGAGAACCGCTTAGAGGCCTTGTCGATGCGGTTTCACCGTTTTGTACATAGTTTACACACTGTTCATATTTGTACTGTGACTGAACTGTTTAGCTATTCACAGGCGTAACACAAGACCAGACAAGTCCGCGAAGCAACACATTGTTTGACGACGCGGATGACATTCAGCGACAGCTGGACAATGAGGCCAGAGATAGAATTATGTATGGACGGGTGAGTTCGAAATGTAAAGGGTATTTCGTATCTTATCATCAATATTGTAGTAACAGTTCTTCAATTAGATGTAACGTAACTTCACGCCTGTATTCCCTAAAGGGTTAGGCTGAGGTAAATGCACGCATTGGTACGGAAACGAACTATAATTTTGAATTATTATATTAAATTTGATAAGTTTTACGCCAAAGGATACGTTCCAAAATGTATGGAGCTTGGGCCCGCACCTTGTATCTGCGCTATATTGAGAGAAGAAGCATAAAATACTAAATCATTTTCAGCTATTCAAATCATTTATTATACCTTGAATTAACTGTCGTTTGTAAGTATATTTCAAAAACATTAATGTCATAGTAGCAATATAGTGACATATTGTTGTCATAGCAAATTAACATAAAATAAATATTGCCGATAAAAAAACAACGATTCAAATATTTTTTTTAGTGTTTTTCCATGATTCTACGTATTTTTCTCTATCTTTTGATATAATGTACGAGGTGCGGGGCCAACGTGGAACTTGTTCTTTAAGAGATTCGTAGAGCCGACGTTGGCAAATATGGGAGACCACGAAATGTCAGAGATTTTATAATTTGATGATTAAGTGGGCGCCATAATATTAAGTGGCGAGCCTATTGACATCTCCGAGCACATAACCTAACTCAGAGTTAATGGGAAACTGCCAGAAAATAGAAAAATCCCTGTAGAACCAGAGATAATGGATTTGACACCTTTATTTCTACTAATCCCCGACCCGGGAATCGAACCTCAGCGTAGCAGTGGCCTGCTACCACGAGATTACTGAGGCAGTTAATAGGTAATTAGACTATATCTTAACATGGATATAATTACTTAGTTACGTAACTTACTTGATGCCAGCCATGGAGCAACACGGGCCAACGGCCGCGGCCGCGGCGGACCGGAGGTGAGTACCCATATGCAGGCTTTCCCCTCTTTCAAAGTACAAGCACAAGTGTACCTATGCCTGTCGCCTAGATGTTTAAATGTGTGCGTGAAATGGTTTATGTATTTTGTTAAAGTCAAGGTGTGAGTTTCGTAGTTATAGACGATTTTTGTAGAGTGTGTTACACGTATTTCCCCCCGCAAAAAATGGCAGACTGTTTTGCATCGGTAATAACGCTATGGCTACTCACCTCCGGTCCGCCGCGGCCGGTGGCCCGTTTTACTCTATGGATTTTATTAAGGTGGATTGAAACGCGATTTTTTCCTACTATTCTTCAAATTTGGTTACGTCTTTTACTTTGACTTAAAAATATATTGATGCTTGCCGATATTACTTTTGTGAGTTTTATTTTTTATTCATTTCAATTTCATTTCGATTTTTTGTGCTTAACTTATTGAAAAATGACTTCTGAGAAATGAAATGGCACGACTGTTTTATTGACAAGTTAATAATTATTATGAAATAAGTACATCAACGATTCACAAATCATATTTTTGGAGTCCCGTTTTTCAATTATACATAAATGTACATTCATTGATGGTAACCTATAAACATCTACTTAACCTATAAAAATCTAAGTTGGGTGACATTCTTGAGAACACGCAAGATGTGTTAAAACGATGGAGCGAGTATTATGGGGAAATGTATGATTATGCTCACAACCCTGACGCCGGAGTTGCTGACTTGACGGTGCCGGCTTGTGAGGATATAACAATAGATGAGATTGTAAGGGCGATACGAAGTTTGAAATGTGGTAAGGCTGCGGGTATTGATCAGGTTTCTGCCGAAATGATCAAATATGGTGGTGCTGCCCTTTGGGATTCTTTCTGGGTGTTGTGCAACCTTTGCTGGAGGTCCGGAAGAATTCCAAAGGATTGGCGGTGTGCGGTCATCGTGCCTTTGTATAAAGGCAAGGGTTCACGTATGGACTGCACCAGCTATCGAGCGATCAGTTTGATCAGTTTGGCAGCTAAAGTGTATGGGAAAGTCTTAGAAAGAAGAATGAAAGAGAAGTCCGACGGGTTGTTGTGGGATGCACAGGGTGGTTTCAGATCTGGAAGAGGATGTATGGATCAAGTTTTCTCCCTCCGCAACATCGTAGAGAAGCATCTGGCTGTGAGCCAGAAGGTTTTCTGCGGTTTTGTGGATTTGGAGAAGGCGTTTGATAGGGTATTACGAAAGGAGCTGTGGGACATTTTGCCAGAGTATGGTATTGATGGTAGTCTGCTCCGTGCAATACAGTCCACGTATGTGGGCTGTCAAGCATGTGTGCGGGTAGATGGTAACATGTCACCCTGGTTTGATGTTAACATCGGTGTCAAACAGGGTTGCGTGCTTTCGTCTAGGCTGTTTATTATATATCTGGACAAATGCCTCCAGAGGGTGAAGTTGATGGATGTGGGAGTGCGTATGGGTGACTTAGTGGTGAACTGTCTGCTTTACGCAGATGATGCGGTAATTGTTAGCTCTACACCATCTGGGCTACAAGCACTAGTCACAGTCATGAAAGAGGATTGTATGGAGAAAGGCTTATAATTGAATGTGGATAAAACTAAAGTATTAGTATTTGAAAGAGATGAACAGAGAACAAATGCAAGGGTAGTAGTAGATGATGCAGTGTTAGAACAGGTTGATGAAATTGTATATCTTGGATGTGCTTTTAGCAAGGATGGTAGGTACACCACTGACATAGAAAGAAGAGTGCTTGCTGGGAATTGCGTGAATGGAGCGTTGGGTAAGCTGCTAGAATCTAAACATCTCAGCCAGCGGGCTCGACTAGCCGTACATAATGCTGTACTTACTCCAACGCTTTTATATGGAAGCGAGAGCTGGGTATGCAGGAAAGAGCATGAAAGTAAGTTGAACGCGGTCGAGATGAGATCTTTGCGCAAGATCTGCGGTGTATCACTCACCGATCGCGTTCGTAATGAAGATGTAAGAAAGAGACTTTGTGTGAATGATAGTATCGGTGTAAAAATGAAAAAAGGCATGCTCCGATGGTTCGGGCATATAGAAAGAATGTCAAATGAGCGAATGACTAAACAGATATACAATGCGAATGTGGATGGTTGCAGAGGCCCAGGAAGACCAAGGCTGACCTACCATGACCAAATAGGTCGAGTTCTGTCTGATGGTGGTGTCAAAAGTCTTAGGAATCGGCGTGCATGTATGAAGAGAATGATGAAGGTAGACGAGGCACGAGAGGTTTGTCAGAACCGGGATGTCTGGCGCTCTACACTCTCTGCCTACCCCGTTAGGGACCTGGCGTGAAGATACATACATACATCTACTTAAAAACGGGACATTTAACTGTAAAAGCTTGCACTCCTGAGCTGTTATGCCTCTATACTGGAAATTACTAGACCCTACATTACCTACCACTTACACCGGAACACTATAGTCCTGAACTCCGTTTTATTTATTGTACTGGCCTTAAAGGGTTAGACCTTTTAACGGCCAGTAGAATAAATAAAACTGTGGTGCCTACACCCTCGATCGCTATCACTGGCTCTATCATCATTTACAATGTAATTATATTAAAATGATATTGTATTTTTTTTCAATTCTAGCCAAAAACTGTCTGGGTTCTTCACCTTCCAACGCGTCCACGTCCAACATCGACATGGCACAGGCAGTTCCGAAGTTCGGTCAGTAATTTATTCAGTTTACTTATTACCTCACCTACGTACGTAACTTCACGCCTGTAATCCCCGAAGGGGTAAATGCATGCATTCAATCATACATGCAAACACCCACGACTCGCCGGTTACGTTTTGGCCCATGTAACAGGTGGCGAACCTGTTGCCATCTCCGGCACATTACCAAGCTCCGGGGTACTGGGAAACTTCTAGAAAATGGAAAAATCCCAATAGAAGCAGGATTTTAAACCGTTATCTCTGATAGCCCCCGACCCGGGAATCGGACCCAGGACCTCCAGCGTAATAGTAGTGGCCTGCTACCACTACGCTACTGAGGCAGTTATATATAGTCGGGATTTGAAATTCCGCAGAATATAGCCGGATTTAATTTAATTCTTGTGCAACGATCCATCGATCAATTCAATTCAATTCAAATTCATTTTGTCACTTGGTAATGATAAAATTTTCTTGTGTTAGGTCAAATTACTAACATAAAATTAAAGCGAATAACAACTGATACATCGATTAATATGTCAAAATAAATGTTCTAAAAATACTTAATAATTAAAATAGGTATCAACAGAATTAATTCTATACTCTCTTTTATAGACACCAAAATCCAGTTACAATATTGTTTTCGTCTCTACAATAGTGAGTGCTCTGTTGTACTGTTTGATATGATGACACCGTCTCTTTTCCTATATCGCACTACCCAACAAAGATAGAAGTTCCACCAGTGCAAATTGTGGAACAAACTACCCTAAATAAAGTGTACACTAACTACACTCAGCGCTACAATATAGGGTTCTACAAAAGTGGTGTTAAAAGCGTCCTTCAAGTAGCAGCGCGGTGGTAAAATTAGCTAACGTTCATAGACGATAGTAACCACTCTCCATTAGGTGTCCCGTCTACTTGTCTGTCAATCTTTTGACATTAAAAAACGTAGTTGTCAAAGGTAAGAAATGGTAAGAATGTTTGGCGCTCCACAGTTTCTGTTTACCCCGTAATGCAATCGGCATGAAAATATATCTATACATTATTGTTTATCCCCCCTCACCGACATAAATTTTCTTTCAGAACTTATTTCGAAAATCAACAAAAACGCTGAAGAACTTTGCAACAAAAGGTAGGTAACTACCCGAATATTTTTTAAGTAAAATTATGAGATAAACTACCACCCACCTTGGCGGCAAGTAAAATAGGTTGTACTGTAACTGGTGTTGTGTAATGTACCCTCGAGCCTTGTCACAGAAGCTCTACCATTAACTATTGACACAAAAATATAATTTAAATACTCATACAAAAAGTGGACATACTCATATTTTTACTGGTGATAGAGCTCCAGAGACGGAGCTCACGGGCGTAGGCAGCACCGCATTACCTAATATACTTGTCGCTAAATAGTAGTGTTCAGCACTATCGTATTCGGGTCATGTTCCGATGATATACGGTCCTGAGATTTCCGTCACAGAGGCATAACAACTTAGGCCTCAGGAGTGGTAACGCATCTGCATTTTGATCGTGGTCTTTGTGTGGGTATTTATAGGTTGCAGTCATCACTTAACATCAATGTTGCAAAACTGCAGGCACTTCCATAACTTAAAAGAAAAAGTTGCTAAAATAATAATTTCTATCCTACAAAAACTAACAAGAGCACAATCTTAAAAATGTATTAATTACCATAAGAATAAGTCCTTATTTACAAATTCAATATAACTGACTTGGTTTTTTCTCAAGTAGGATTACTTGAGAAAAAACCAAGTCAGTGATATTGAATTATTTATACTTTGAAATCGTGTACTTCCATGCTATGACAGGTTAGGATCCCACTGCAGAATCATTTCATTCATCCAGATATGCTACAAACGTATTACGCTTTTTACGCATATTTATAGTCTATATAATATATTTTACTAGCTGTCCCGGCAAACTTCGTTTCGCCCTAGAAAATTAAAAAAAAAAATGTCCAAAAATGTTATGAAAAATAGATGTTGGCCGATTCTCAGACCTACTGAATATGCATGCAAAATTTGGTTAAAATCGGTCCAGCCGTTTCGGAGGAGTTCAAGTTCGAACACCGTGACACGAGAATTTTATATATTAGATATCCACTAGGTTGACTATCAAAAAATGGCCGCAAGTATTATCTTATTTTTACTATGGGAAATATCTTTTTACTTGTTTTTTTAATACAATACCGTCCACTTCACGGCAATATGCATAAAGACTGAAAAATCACGGCAGCCGTTGCGCACTTGGCCGCTCCTACATATTTTCGTTCCGCCCCGACAACTTCTTACGTTCATAACGTACACGCATTATTTATATATCAAATTAAAGCTTTATATTTTCTCATTATTTATTTATTATTCTCATTTTTATCATGATGTACTCCCGTATATCATGATAAGAATGAGAATAAAAAATGGCAACGGCTGCCGTGATTTTTCAGAGTCGGCACCAAATAAAAAAGACCACATATAAGAGTTGCTGGCTGTTAAAAATAAAATAGGTAATTAAAAATATTACGGCCAAATTTTAATAGGCAACCTAGTGGACATAATTATATTCTCTAGATTATAAATATGCGTAAAAATTATGTTTAGCATATCTGAATGAACGAAATGATTCTACAGTGGAATCCTAACCTATTAGCTTTATATCCACGCAACAATGAGACGTGAGATGAGACATCTTTATGATTCAAGCTTGCTCCTCTAATCTATATTAATGTATCTCTTGACTTGTGTTATATATTGCTTACTGGCTGTTGTGCTTTGATAGATTTTAATCTGTTATTTGACAATATTAATCCCCTACGTTTGAAATAATGAGGCTGTACATTTCCATGTGCAGTCACTTGGAAATGGATAGCTACCGTTTAGAGACATAAATTCGGTAATGAAGCTCAAGACCGCTCAAGCTTCGTCACTTGAGCTCTACCACCGGCTATTCTTATAAACTATGACTGCATCGGAAGGTTTGTCAGGACCGGGATATTGGGCGCTCTACACTCTCCGCCTACCTCGTTAGGGATCTGGTGTGAAGATACATACATACATACTGCATTGCAACTTTTTGACATAAAAAAAGAAAAAATCCGGACGAACTGAGAACCTCCTTCTTTTTTTTTGAAGTCGGTTAAAAATACCAATTCTGTAAGTATTATAAATTGTCATCCAAAAAGTACATCATTATCTACTCTTAGTTAAAAAAAAGTCTTTTCATTCGTTCAATAACTAACATAAGATCCTTGTGTGCTAAGTCAATATTCTTGATATCCCTGGCGTAATCCTATATCCTTTGAAATCGTGGACTTCCATGCCATTAGCCTTATATAGACGCAACAATGGGACGTGAGATGAGACATCTTCTTCATGCAAGCTTGCTACACTAATCAATATTAATGTATTTCATGACTCGTGTTATATATTGCGTACCGTCGTACCGTCTGTTGGTGTCCCTCAGAATGGACCCCATTCTGAGGGCCGACCGTCTTACTCTAATGCTTTCGATTATAACGTCTTGTTGTCAGTTTCGTACCGCGTATCTTTTGCCTGGAAGTGTTTTCGTCCGCAGGTACATTCTTTGTAGGTACATGTAAAAGCCCTTCAAGGAACGTAAAGCCACCGGCGGCTAGTAACAATTGAAAATTAATTGTTACATTTCCGAACCAAATCCGCTGTCGGCTACACACGGGCAGATTTGGTTCAGCGCGTACCGGATCCGCTGTCCGCTCCGTATCAAATCCGGACATGTGTTACGACTATTAGAGTTAGGCGGACGGCCTCCATGTCAGTTATTTTACAACATACATTTAAATTGATCGACTCTATAATGCGGATGTGCTCGCCCTCGCCCACACTTGGAACTCAACGACCAAATACTCAAACGTCACTTAAATCTAAGTGGGACTTAAAAGTCTTCAGTCTTTAAAAAACGCGTTCAAACGATAGAAATAGCGCACATTTGAGGGTTGCTTAAAATTGAGTGACGTTTGAGTATTCGGCCATAACACCAGTAAATATTTAGGTATATTTAATTTCGCTGCTCGGTGGATAAAGGGCGATCTACGAATAATCCCAAGACCGTTCGTTGTAGGTAAGAACTTTGGGAGAGGATTTTGTACAGCCAGACGTCTTGTGGCTGAATTGATGATGATGAAAAATTATTTACGTGCACGTTGTATATAATAAAACAATATACGTTCGTATCGTGTCGCGTGTACGTTATACAAAAAAAAATATTTTACCATTTGTTCCTTTCTGTTTACAGATAAAAATTCCTGGACGTATAAAGGTAAAAGTCACAAATAATAATATTGTTAACAACATTTCTTAGAATGTTTAGTCTTACTTTAATTCCAAGATATACTGAACTTGTAAATTGGGTGATATGGTAAATAGTGATAGATAAAAATAAGTACTGACTTATTTGCAACGCTGCAAGAGGAGTTTGTTTCTTTTTTCGACGAGACAGATACTGTCTAATAAGCGACATCGTTTGCAGTTCTACGAAACTGCTAATGATAACTTCTTTTAACTAGAAATCTCTTTCGATAAAAAAAATGGTTAGGTTTTACGAAAGAGCAACACGGGCCATCGGCCCCCGCGGCGGACCGGAGGCACTGCGGACACTCAGTCAAAATTACATTCAAACGCTTAATTTGGTCTCTATTACACAGACATCAATCAGTGACGTGTATTAACACGTGCAGCTGTGTGCGTAGCACGTAGAGCATACCAAACGTCCCCATAAGAGGGGAGGAGGTTGGGTGAGGCGGGGAAATCGAGCGGGGCGTCGTAGTGTCCATTCTATACGTATATACCATATTATTACATATTCTCTGCCGAAGGGGAGTAGCCATAGCGCTTATTACCGATGCAAAACAGTCCGTCATTTTTTGCGGGGGGAACTACGTGTGACACACACACTACAAAAATCGTCTATTACAACGAAACTTACACCTTGGCTTGTACTTTGACCCAGGGGAAAGCCTGCATATGGCTACTCCCCTCCGGTCCACACAACACACACTACAACACACAAAACACTGGGCAATTATTAAGTGTTAGATGCCATAGGTATATTGCTGGCGTTGGGACATGACGACCCCAACCGCTTACTAGCACAGTCAGTCAACCGAACAGTAGAAGCCGTATGTGCTATATTTTAATTTAAAAATTTTCTTTCGTGAAGGATAAATATATTTAAAACCCCAAAAAAATCCTTTTTCTTAATTAAAAATATTTCGAAGCTGCTACCTACATCTTGCACATTTTTCTTTTTTTTTTGTACAAATCTTGCCATGGTCCGTTTAAAATCTATGTTTTGTGAATCAATACTCTTCTCTATAAAATTTGTGAGTATTTCACGCTCAAGCCGTCGAACCGATTACGATGAGGTAAGTAAAAGTCGAAAGCACTTAGCGTACCTTTTAACCCAAAACAATATAATAATCACCCACTTTATATTGTTCAGACGAAGAAAAAATTGTCTCAATTATAGGTACCTATTAAACGTAAAAATCGTGAGAGAAAATGAACATGATAATAAAATTATGAAAATGAAATTATAGGTATAACGGACCAACATGAACACTATGTTGTCTAACATAATAATATTATTATATTGTTATGTTAGCCTAAGACGGTCATCATCCCCTCCGAGTGTTTCCGTCTTGTCATGGCGGGGGGACTCAGTAGTCGGTGGTTATTCTCCCACACCTCGCCGGTGTGTAGGAACAACCATCGACTAAGAGGAACCGAGCGATGGAGCGGCGTTTGGTTTGGCTGTGCCTGCCACTCGTTGCTGTGGAAAGTCTCCTGTCCAGTCGTTGGCCCTGCACCCTATCCTTAGCCGCCTAACGGCGGTTCCGCCGTCAAATGGGGACGTGGTGGGACTGCGAGGGGGGTGGCTGAGGATTGATATCCTTCGACGCTAACGCTCGAGGCCGACCTGTCTGCCCGAGCCCCTCCACCTGGGCGTCTTGGGACTTGGCCTGGTGTAATGAGTGGTGGCGTGGCAGGGACCTCCGGGCGTCGGACTAGGGGATCTCCGGCGCCCGAATGGAGAAAGGTCCCAAGGTGGCTGGCGTGCACGCACGCCGCACTCCACTATTGTTGGTTGGAGCCAAAGGGCTCAAGCCTTTGAGGGCTCTAGAAGGGAGGAAGCAGCCGCCGTCGGGCTCGCGGATGTGTGCGTTAGCGTTCCAGTGACGCCGCCATGGCGGGCGAGTCGGAACACCGCGAGGTTTTAATGGGTACGAGTCTCACACTACCCGCCATTTGTACCCGGACCAGACCAGTGATTCCCAAAGTGGTCTATATAGACCCCCCGGGGTCTATGGGAGACTCGATGGGGTCTACGTATATGCGTAAATAAAAATGGGATATTTGGGAAAGTGTTAAAAATGTTAGCAAGGAGGTCCACCGAAACCAGAAAAAAATTGAAAATAGAACCACCGAAACAAGAAAAATAGTTTGGGAACCTCTGTCCTAGACGGATGGTGCCCATAAGGGTTTCCCCACGTAAAAAAGACAGTCATTATCAAATAACGGGGAGTAAAAAAATATTATTATTATATTTGTAACACTGTGCCTCGAACTTGTCATACTCGACCTCAGCTCTACTAGTCGTTTTTTAAAATTTAATAATGTAGGTAAGTCTGTTTATAATGTTAAAATAAATACATTTTATACAGACTTACGTATTTGTATAAAATGTATACAAAATGTGTCTGGGCTCTGACAACATTCTTGTTAAACCAACTTTAGTTAGTACTCAGCCGGATTTATTTATACAAGACATGGTGCATTCGATGGAGTTGGGAACACTTTATAAATGGAATCTCAAGTCTAGAAGTCTAGACTTGTGAAGTAACCCGTTCATTTTTTTATAGCTTGCATAGAAAGCCAAGTTAAAACTTTGTTGGGTGTTTCATTTAGGACTTTGTCATCAAGACTGTCATATTTTTTATGCTTTTGAACAAGGAACATATAAACGTGTTGATGTGATTCCTTCTTCAGGTTTTATGATATGGAAGTGGCAAATAGGCGTGCAGTTCACATCGATAGTGAAACTGCTGGTTGTAAATATCTACAAAAGACTTTGCGTGTCGTTGATAAAGTCTTAAATATTTTTTTGTGTCAGAAATTATAGCTGAGTGTTTTTTTTCTTAGTGAAATAATGGCGATAAATAAACTTAACTGTATGTTTATTTTATTTATTTATTTATAAAAAGAAACATATAGTTTTACAAACATAATATGATGCAAACATAAACTTACTAGAGTTTTTTTTTATTTTTAAAGAAAAATGGAAAGAAAAAATTGACTTCAGGCGAGACTCGAACTCGCGACCTACTGGGAATCTAGTCCAGCCGCTCTTCCAATTGAGCTACTGAAGCCCGAACTGCTACTGAAGCATAAAGCAATGCAATAGATAGCATGCCTTACTAGCATAGTTGGTAATAGATGGCGCTGCTGCTACCATAAAGCAATGCAATAGATGTGAAGGAAAGATTTGACAAATCGGGCAGGGCTTCAGTAGCTCAATTGGAAGAGCGGCTGGACTAGATTCCCAGTAGGTCGCGAGTTCGAGTCTCGCCTGAAGTCTAATTTTTCTTTCCATTTTTCTTTAAAAATAAAAATATATTTCACAAGCATGTGTTAATGCAAAATAATATAAAAACAATTACTAGAGTTTTACCGTGCATTTGCCTCACTGAAGCTATTTTCACTAAAACCACTGATTAATATTGAATGGGTTGCCAACGTTTTAACATTTTCGTTTGAATTAATTCGCGTTATGTTATAAATCTTCTCACAGGTAATATTGGAAACGGGTTTCGCGTTGAGCGCGAACTAAGTTAATATCAAACTCTTTAATATCGGTTCATTTTTTATTATAATCTATTTATTATATGAAAAATAATTGCTGTTCGTTAGTCTCGCTAAACCTCGAGAACGGCGGGACCGATTTGGATAATTTTGGTTTGGATTTTTGGAAGTCCAAGGAAGGTTGAAGAGGTAAGAAAATATGAAGAAATTGAAGGTAAATAGTAAAAACCACAAAATAATTTTCTTATACAAATAGGTAAGCTAAAAAGGTAAGCTTAGTGATAAACAATAATAACCTCTGTAGATCACTTTAAGAACCCCACCACAAACTCCTTCAAATCTTATACATATCCTTAAACAACTTTTACGGGCGGTTTTTTTTAATGTTGTGGAAGTGGCAAACAAGCATGCAGTTCACATTGATGCTAAGTGACGACTGCAGCTTTATGGACATCTACACAAAAACCAAAAGTCAAAATCCAGATGCGTTACCACTCCTGAGGCTGAAGGTGTTATGCCTCTGTGCCGGAAATTACAGGGCCGTACATTACCACCTGACCGGAACACGATAGTGCTGAACACTACCATTTAGCGGCAAGTATATTAGGTAATGCGGTGGTCCCTACGCCCGCACGCTCCGTCTCTAGAGCTCTACCACCAGTAAAAGGATAAAATAGAAAGGTTGAGTTACAGTGTAGGGGCTCTTAAGTGGAAGCACCGCCACATTACTTTATCTGTCTGCCGCCAAATGGTAATGTTCAGGACTATCGTGAGCCAGTTCGATGGTAATGTATGGCCCCGTCAGAATTATCACAGATACCTACATAACAACTAAGATCTCAGGGGTGACAACGCATCCGGATTTTGACTTCTGGTTTTTGTGTTGATAAGCTGCAGTCATCACTTAGCATCAATGTGAACTGCAGGCTTGTTTGCCAACATCGTAAAATAACAGTGATCCTAAAAAACCGGTGCATTAGAACATTTTATTTATGTCATTTACATATTCACGCTGAATTACGTTTTTCACGATTTTTTTTTTGGTATATTTGAAATTATGCATCTCATATTGCAGCAATAATGCACCAGTTTTAACAAGTTTTGTATGTATACATTTCATTTTAGGTCTTTTTGGATAATGTTACTATTAAAACGAGTAAATTTATACCATTAAATACATACCCCCTTATTCATAAACGTATTTTAGCTTAAGTGTTGCTAATTTCTCCTTTGTCTTCTTCGTCTATCCTGCACATTTGACTATGCAACTGACAAAGACAAAGCATTCAATAGCTAAAACGTATCTAATGTTCGTTTATGAATAAGGGGGTTAGTATTGTGTTGAGAATAATCACGCATAAAAAGACAATTAAAACCATCCTATAGATGAAAAGAAAATTAAACGACAATGAGAACCAAGCCTATTAACTAAATGAAGGTCGCAGATATAATCCTACAACGTACGATGAATGCTAATGCTATGAGGAAAAGGACAGACTACTCAAATTGAGTGTAAGCAAATGTAAGCTGAGCAATGTTATTGTTATTTGAGCCTATAAATCGGTGCATTAGAACATTTTCGAAATTTACGTATGCTACTTCACGCCTGTACTCCCCGAAGGGGTAGGCAGAAGTAAATACATGCATTCAAACATACATGCAAACACCGACGATTTGCCGGTTACGTTACGTTTTGGCCCATGTAACAGGTGGCGAGCCTGTTGACATCTCCGGGCACATTACCAAACTTCGAGGTACTGGGAAATTTCCAGAAAATGGAAAAATCCCAATAGAACCAGTGATAAAGGACTTTACACCATTATCTCTGATAGCCCCCGGGAATCGAACCCAGTACCTCAGCGTAGTAGTAGTGGCCTGCTACCACTAGGCTTCTGAGGTAGTTCCTAATTTGTATACTACATATATAAGCGAAACGTCATCTATCGAGAAGGAATTATTCCTTAACAGACATTGCTTATACTAATAGCATCATCTGATGGATACACATATTGAAAAAGCTCGCTTTCATTCCTATTTTATAATACATAAAAAAATCGGACGAATTGAGAACCTCCTCTTTTTTTCGAAGTTACTACTTTTAAAAATCCTAATATTGTGTTCTTTTTAGATACACTTTTCAGTACAGTTGTACACACAATTGCACACATATCGTATATTTTTTAACAACTTTCATACAATGCACGATGTTATTTATAAAAAGTAAGGTACCAAAGCTGGAACGGTGACTGGTCCAATAATTTTTCTTTTTCCGAACGAGTTATAGAGGTCGTATGAATTATAATATTAATTTTTAAAAAGCATACCTACCTTCAAAATTGATTCGTCATCGTGTCTTATTCAAAAAAAAAATACTAAAAATTTGTTCAAGGCTTAAAAGTGTGCAAAATTTAGATAACCCCTAGTTTGCACTAAAAACATTAAACATGATGATGTTTCGCAACTCGTCGCATAAAGCAAGCATAAGGTATGTATTGCGATGAATGTCTTGTTGGTGCTAGCCACAGACCAATCAGCCTTCCTATAGACTGAGAATGTTCAATTTATTGCATACAATTCGTTCTGTCAACTGCCTGAAGGCAGACGAAGTGGGACGTTGCGTTCTAATTCTAAAAATCATAATATTTCAAAATCATAGGGATGACTAATAAACTTCGTTTATATCGAAATATGGCAAAGTTTTATGAACTGCTGAGGAAATGGGACTATATTGTTAACAGATTTTGTTTCGGTCTCTTCAGAATTCTTTATGCAATGTTAGGTTAACATCACGAGAGGACTGCCAAATCCACTTGTCGCGGTATTTTGATGAGAAGTCCCAAAATTTTTATAGCAATGGGATCATGTCCCTACCTACAAGATAGCAAAAGGTTATCGAACAAAATGGTACATACATACTTTAGCTAAATTTAAATAAACTATATTAAAAAATGTTTTGAATTATCTTAAAAAATGCGAAGAAACTTTTTCCCCAACCTATATGTAAATTATTCCATAATCCTTGCTCCATCAATTTACCCCACTTTCCCTAATTATATCGACTATATCGATAAGATTTTAAGAGCCTCCCTAGAGTTCCATCCGTTTGTAATGTCAATTATTGACAATGCTCATGACGAGTTTTGGCGGGAACCTTGAAAGAGGCGTATGGTGCTCTTATTTTATTTCACTTTCTTGGTGTATTTTTAAGTTATATTGAATAAAATTGGTGGCATTTTGTTTTTAGGTTTATTACAGTGCCTGTGTATAGTGAAATAGAATAACAGTGCGAAAATACGACCTTTCAGGTTGCCTCCAAAACTACATTGTAAATGTTCTGGTAAAGTAGCCATCGCTTTACTCGAATAACTTGATTATAACTCACTTGTCTGACATATTATACTTGATAACTTCTTGATACTTACATATTATACTTGATGACTATATTATACTAACTTTTACGCTGCATAAATATGAAATATCGTTTTACTTGACACTGGCAATATGCGTAATAGCGATGCCATAATAACAAAAAAAAAAAAAAATGCTCATGACGTCTATGAAAAAACGAAATAGCGAATTACGTGCATACGAAGAAAAGAGATATCAATTTTTTTAATACGTCAAAGAACAAATCATGCCCAGCGTAATTTGAGCTACCATGAATATTATTCTGTATTATTCATTGATTTATTATGTGTATTATAATACTGACCGGTGAAAACAAATACCATCCTTTTTCAAATTAGAAGTGTTAGTGATTTTATTGCACCATCTCATACTACAACTCGGCATCTTATGTTTTATTTTATTCGTTTTATTTTTGAAAATTTGATGTACTCTCAGATCACTGAAGTGGTTGGTATTAAATGAACATTTTAAGATGGCGGATAATATCAGCTAGATTTAGCGTATGCGTTGACAGAATCCGTTCGCCCTACATAAGGTGTCTATTGGTTCCATAGTCGATGGTGCTAGCGTTCGCACTGCTGTCAAACCTATAATTTTAACATATTTCTATGTGAATGTTTCATCAATGCAAACTCACGGAAACGCTTACCTACATACATGACATGTATCAACGTAAATAATGCATCAACCATATTAAAAGCATGCATAATATATGTGACATAAAAGAGATTATACAATACATGATGATGCCTTGTATAAACATGAAGTCAATTTAGCCGTCGATTTCATTTCATCACACGTATGCACGCCAAATTACAATATTGATAGTGTTTTTACGGTAAACTATAGAAAATTTACTGTTTTTATAGTGTTAAATTTTTAGGGATCCCTTAGGGTTATACTACAAATGAAGCGCGCATGGCCCAGCGGCTGGTGTAGATCGTAAGCGATCTGCTCGGTTAAGCACTACGGGCGCGGTCGGGTAGTGTGATGGGTGACCGCTAGTGGCAAATTAAATGCGCGTTTCCGTGCTTCGGAGGGCACGTTAAGCCGTCGGTCCCGGTTGCTATCGATGGATAGCAGTCGTTAAACCTTGTCGGAGGCCTTATGGGCGGTTTGAAAACATCCGACAGTGGGTTGGCCACTAACCCACCCACCTCCACCAATCCGCATTGGAGCAGCGTGGTGGAGTAAGCTCCAGGCCTCCCCCCAAAGGGGAGAGACTCGTGCCCAGCAGTGGGACGTATATTATGGGTTGCCATTATTATTATTATACTACAAATTAATAATTTATCTATACTACAAAACTACCGCATGAAAACCAAAGTTAGCGACATGCCGAATGGTGAAATAAAGTGGACAGCTCGAAAAACCGACGGCCGTTGGAGCAGAAGAGTTCTCGAATGGTGACCGCGTACCGGAAAACGAAGCGTAGGCAGGCCTCCCTCAAGATGGACCGTGGCCCTTATGAAGGTTGGGGGCAATCGCTGGATAAGGGACGCCCATGACCGTTCGTTTTTGGGAAGGCTAGTATGTTTTTCCGTCTTAAATATGGCGAGCCTTAAAGTAATAACCTCTTCAGACACATGTAATTCACAAACACCAAGGTTGGTAGTTGAAAAGTTCCGTAAAAAGGAAAATATCAATAGCATTCCGACTCAGAGATCAAACCCGAGACCTAAACGTAGTAGTGGTACATTAGACTACTAAGGCAGTGTAATAATACGTAATTTGTAAGTAGGTTTGTACAGAATAAATCCGACCTATGTCCTTCCAAAAATGTTTGAATTCAGTTTCAAAGTCCCGGCTTCGGTGGTTATCCGCGAGCCTGTGTCAACATCAAAACGATATATATTATTGCGTCAGATTAAGTCTAGGCACACGGTCGAATTGTTAGAACACGGCTATTTAAAATACCACGTTACTTTTTGTTCAAGTTTGCTTTGCTTGGAGACCTTATTACGAGTTTATTTAGGCGATAAATTTTGTAAAAGTGTACTAACAATGACCTAAAAAATAATAAAAAAATTGCCAGTAGGATACAGTTTTTCGGTGGCACAATGGCCGTAAATGTTGTTATAGAAATAAGATCTTTACTGAGTATAAAAAACAGATCATTTTACGTTGAATGGTGTTAAAAACTCATTTTTGTAGTATTTCGTAATAATAAGCTATTCCTCCAAAGCAGCGATATGTACTTCAATTAGTGGCAATTCAAAAAATGCCCGAATTTCGAATTATTTATTTTATAGTCATTTGAAAATGACATAATTGGTACAGTGTTAACACCTGGGCCCAGAAATGTATGGAACAGTATCATTCTCATTTTCGCGATGTTCTGGTACATACATAATAATAAAATGAATATCATGTTCAAGTAATCAGCAAAATGGTCGGGATGCTTTAAACTTGAGACAAAATTGCTAGTCCACCTTTGGAACGGTGAGTCCAAAACATCATAAGTTGAATTTTTAATATTATAATAATTTTTATAATTATTAGCCGAAAGACGTCCACTGTTGGAAAAATAAAGATTATTTTTAGAGGATTATTTTGGGACGATTTGTTATCGCGCATGCCAAGCGCATGCACGCGTAGATCGTAAGCGATCTAGTCGGTTAAGCGGTACGGGCGCGGTCGGGTGTGCGATGGGTGACCGCTAGTGGCAAATTAAAAGCGGGTAGTAAATAATTAGCGGGTCGGACACTAACCTGTATCTCCACCAACCCGCATTGTAGCAGCTTGGTGGAGTAAGCTCTAGCCTTCCCCCAAAATGAGAAGAGACTCGTGCCCAGCAGCGGGACGTGTAATGGGTTGCCATTATTATTCTACTCATTTATTTTAAAACTTATTAAATATTTTTTTACATATGTAAGTATAAAAAAACAAATATATATAAAAAAAATATTATTATTATTATTACTGGCATGCGTATGTCAATAGTATGTTTGAGAAAAGGTCGTATACTAAAATGTCACCTCAGTGTGTCTGAGACCACGGAAGCTGAAAAGTGACCGAAACGTCGGGTTTATGTTATACGAGTATAATCATTTTAGTTTAATATAGGTCCGCGAGCCACACCCAAAAACTAGTTTTATTTCAGTAAACTATTTTATACCGCTAAAGCGATACGAAGTTTACCGGGAGAGCTAGTTCTTTTATAAAATAGGACAATCTTAAGATATCCTAATCACATTTTTCCGTAACAAGTTTTTCGTCGCTGAAAGGACCAAAATAGAAATTCATTGTCCAGTAAAAAGTATCTGATATCTGCGAAATAGGTCTAATTCTTCAAGCGATGATTGCCTAATTCCCTAAGGCGAAATAACCGTACTGCTTATTATCTTAGGTCGACGTGAACGAAATAATTATGAGATTTTTACTAGTGGTAGAGTTCCAGTGCAGGAGCTCGAGGACGTAGTGTTTAGTACTGTCGTGTTCTGGTTAAATGGTAATGTATGGCCTCAGTTTAACTATCACAGAGACATAAAAACTAAGGTCTCAGGGATGGCAACGCATCTGTATTTTGATCTCTGGTCTTTGTGTGGGTGTCTATAGGCTGCAGTCATGACTTAACATCAATGTAAACTGTATGCAGCATTATAAGAAGTTCGCCAAGAGACAATCTGAAAAATCACAACCACGAGAGAACCACGCAATCATACTTCTTTATCTAATTTAAGAAGCAAAACACTACATTTTACGCAGACATAAAACATAAGTAATGTAATCTACCTTGTTTTACGTGATTTTTTACGACAGATACTCTCAACGTTATTGGCTTTTTATACTATTTGGGCTGGTCGGATTATTTTTTTATGATCTCCGTCTGTATTATGAACTGTGATTGCGATACAGTTTCAAGGTTGAACAATAAAATGTTGCGAAATGGTATAAACCTAGGGTTAAAGCAGACGGCCCGTTGTTTGTTATCTGAAACAGAAACCATTCAATTACGTTTTACTGCTTAAAGCTTTATTGGTACAAGCTCCTTGACGGCTAGTCTCTTTTCATGTTCCTTCACGACAAGTTCCTCACTAGGTGGCCAGAATGTAGACGCGATGCCACTCCAGAGGTCTAAATTGTTGTACCTCTGTGTAACAATTTACAGGATCGTATTTAACCACCTGACCAGAATACGATAGCGCTCAACACACCATTTAGGGGCAAGTAGATTACCTATGTAATGAGGTGGTGGCTACGCTCGCGAACTGAAGCTCTACCACCAATAATAGTGGATTTAATTCCATAATAGGATCACTGATAAAAAAAAATCGGTCTTTTTTATGTTAAAGCATTAAAAGGAGACGGGCCACCTGATGGAGAATGGTTATCGTCGCCTATGAACATTTGCAACATCAGGGGAGTTGCCAACGCGCTGCGAGCCCTGAAGGTCTCTTTTGACGTCAGTTTTGAAGAATCCCATTTTGTAGCGCCGGGGAAACTCCTTAGGGGGAAGGTCGTTCCACAATTTGCACGTTCTGGGCAGGAATGAACGCGTGAATTGGACTGTTGAAGATTTCAAGTATCTAATCTATGCGGGTGGAACCTCTCTCTTCGGCGGGTAGTGTGATGTAGGAATGGAGACGCTGGCATCAGATCGAACAGTTCCATCTATAGAAATGATTTGTCTTTTGTTTCAGAGCAGAACACCTGGTCGAATCTTTATCCAGAATGCGGGGGACGATCGCAGTCACCAGTGGATATACCTGCGGAGGGCCTGATAAGAACTCGAGGAGCGAGACCAATTCAGTTCACTAATTATGATGGTGTACCAAATTGCTTAACGCTGAAAAATTATGGCAATAGGAGTGAGTCATGTTTGTTTGTATTTTTCTTAACCTTCACAAAGAAGTAGCATTTAGGTAGGGGGCCGTCCATTAATCACGTCATATTTCTAGCGTCACTTTGACCCCTCTCCTCCCCTTTGGTGATACGCGGTGAGGTTTTAGGTTCACCCCCCACATGTATTTTTTAGAATAAAATAGGTTCCTATTTTTTTGTAATCTAGCGGAAAATTATCGGGAATCGGCAAAAAAAACGCGCAAAAGGGCGAGACGAAGGTTTTTCAAATTGGCACTTTTCAGTTGAAATGGGCACTCGAAGAAGAGAAAAAGATAAATAGACGTTATATTTCCGTATATTTCTCCCGCCCCCTTGTGATGTTTCGTGAATTTTTCCGGATCGCCCCCTCCCCTTCGAGCCTCATGTGATTAATGAACGGCCCCTGGAAGGCAGCGGTCTTGTTTGACTGAATTATAAAATGTTGATTTGGATTGCTTTTACCATGAGGTGAACGAATGAGGAGTACCTACTCCTCATTCGTTCACAACCCGAATGATAATAATATGAATGATACTTGCCGAAGGTTTCCATTAATCATTCCTAAGTACCATTTGTCATTCGTGTTTGTTTTACGTAAATGATTTACGACGTACTTTGAAAAAGCGTCCCATTCTGTTGATAGACGCTTGACTTGCGTTGCATTGTTGAAATCACACATATTTCGTAACGGTTTCATACGATTTTGTTCTTATTGTGAGAAAATTAATTTTGAGCTGCACTTATCTATGCTGAAAATTGTCTGATACTAGAATCATCATCATCATCATAGTACAAGTTTCTTCAAATAGTGTGTAAGAAATGATGAATTTGATAATTGTACTATTTATTTATCGCAATAATACATGCGAGTGAACTTTAGAAATTAAAGAAAAAACAGAAAGAAAAATTTGACTTCGGGCAGGATAACCAGTCCAGTACTAGTACTTCGGTAGTTTAGTGGTAAAGCGGCTGGACTGGTTATCCTGAGGTCGCAGGTTTGATTCCTGCCCAAAGTCAATTTTTTCTTATCGTATTTTCTTTAATTTCTAGAATTGGATAATTTTCTAATATTAGCTATTTATAGCTAATATTGGAAAATTATAGGAGTAGGTATACTTTAGGTGTTTTAAATAGAATCGACATGTAAAAGGCTTGCTATAAATTCTCTACTTCCCTACTTAATATTATAAATGCAAAAGTAACTCTGTCTGTCTGTCTGTTACCTTTTCACGTCCAAACGACTGAACCGTTTTTAAATGAAATTTGGTACAGAGATAGAGCTGACTTTGAGAAAGAACATGGGCTACTCAGTAATTTATAAAACGACATCCACGCGGGCTAAGCCGCAGGCAACAGCTAGTAAAATATAAGTGTATCGTTACAAAACTAAATCTAATATTAATCACACAAAATGTATAATAAATATAGTTAAGATCTTTGATAATTTAATTAATCCCTATTAACAAATATCAGAACACTAAAAGAACGTCAGCAATACACAATAGGATTAGGATGCGGGTCAAAGAAATAAAAGTCGGCCAAAATTAATACGGATGCGTCGACACACTTCTATTTCTTTATGTTTAGAGATAACAAGGAAATATGGGGCCAGAGCTCATGTTGTGATCCCATTGACCTCTACCACTAGACGGCCCATGGGAACTACTTTTATATTGTGCCTTGTAGGTGTTGATTATACCCTTCTCGATGACTTTACACGCACTAGCTTGTATGTTTAGGATAGCGGTTCCCTGATCTATGTGTTAAAAACAATATTTTCGCGAAACGTCAACAACTGAGGAAAAGTATTTAGTTTAGTTATAACTAGTCATGAATAATTTAGACTATATGTATATTTGTATCTTCACGCCGAGTCCCTTACGGGGTAGGCAGAGTGTTAAGCACCAGATGTATTGGTCCTGACATACCTCGTGTGCGTCTTCAACATTCATCATTCTCTTCATACATGCACGCCGATTCCTATGACTTTTCACCCCACCCTCAGACAATATTTATATAATATATAGTCAATATGTTGATATAATATTGACTATATATTTTGATATAGAAAATATGTGAAGCGCGCATGGCCCCGCGGCTGGTGTAGATCGTAAGCGATATACTCGGTTAAGCATTACGAGCGCGGTCGCGTGTGTGATGGGTGACCGCTAGTGGCAAGTAGACGTATAATGGGTTGCCATTATTATCATTTTATTATTGTATATACTGGGTCATAAAGAAGAGGAAAAGAACTTAGATCATTAATGTAATCCTAAATATCTCATAACTCGGGAACTACTTAATCTTCTTCACAAAATCCTATTCTTTGAAAGTGTACTTGAAGATCTACGACCTTAATTTCTTTCGACTCGTTATTTGAAAAGTTCTCTGAGAAGGGAATGGGCATCAACATTTTACGTCTATAGGCACGCCTACTGGACGAAGTAACTTGCAGACTCGGTTTTTGCCATTCGGTTACGTAACCCTAATAAAATGAATGTCCGCCTGAAAATATATTTTTCTTTTTATTTATTAAATAATGATACGTCCCGGTTTTGCACGCGTGCAGTGTAGTTACTTAAAAAACTGTTTCGTATTACAAAAAAATGGGTTTGGAATATATAAAAATCAATTGCTGTTCGTTAGTTTCGCTAAAACTCGAAAACGGCTATACTGATTTGGCTAATTTTGGTTTTAAATTATTTTTTATGAAGAAATTGACGGGAAATAGTAAAAACTACAATTTCAATTTTCCATACAAATAGTCCGTATCTATCAAACCTTTGACACATTATTTCATTGTGAGGCAATGCGAAGTTTGCCGGGACAGCTAGTTAGTACAATGAAATTTATTTGGTTAGATTGTATCTTTGAGAATAAATTTTATAAATAATAGTGAAAACTGCATCAAAATCCGTTGTGCAGTTTGAAAGAAGAAAGCATAGAAACAGGCAGATAGAGGCGGACAGCGACTTTGGTTTATACTATGTAGTGATGATGATAATGATATGCGCACTGCCAAACAATATTATATACTTCTTCGGTTCCTATTTGGTGTCTGAAAAAAAAATTGGTTCTCTGCAAAGTTTTTACGGGTGATGATAATTTTACGAGATAACAAGAAAAATTCGTGACAAAACGAATGCTTTGCCCGTGCCTCTCAATCGCATGTTCCACGCTATCGCTTGTACGCGGCTCAGACGCAACGTGACAGTTTCTCGAACGTGCAGCCGGCGTTCATCGATTTTTAAGAAGTTATCACATCAAAAATAATTATTTCTAAATAAATAAAAAATATGGATCATAAATTTCATCTGCTGCTTTAAAATTATTAAATAACACTTAATACAAGTCCATAAAGTCCTAAGTTTGTACATTCAAGATGTTTACGGTTGATACGGCGGTAGCTGTAATTAGTTTACCAATTTCCCTTCCACGAGAAGCAAAAGTTCCGAAGAAACTTGAACTGCCACGTCATCTCATTCATAACCAGATTTAATTTTGTCTCATAGTACATTCCAAGAAAAGGCTTCTTGCATACGACTGTATTTTTCACGTAAAAGAGAATGGAGCAACACCGTAAAATTAAAGTAATATCTATATTTTAGAGAAAGAAAAACATTTTTATTTCGAGTGAGATTTTACAACCGTTTTCCAAAGGTTTTATTCCATTAGAAATCAATAATTAACTACAGTGAATAACTATTACATACATCATAAAGTAAAACAGACATTAAACTTACAGTTTAAATATCGTAAAACATTTTCAATTCCTTTCTTCCAAAAATTAGACAAAAAATATATATATATATCAAGAAGTTATTCTCTCAGCAGAGTTCCTTCCAAGACTTGCTAAGTGAGTTCTTCTCGTGAGAACTCGACTACCGAAGAAACTCAGTAGGAGCTCTTCTAAAATTTTAACATAAATCTAATACAGACAGTCATTCAAATCTAATTATTTAAGCGTCCTTTAACTTTAATATTTTGTCTCAAATTTTTTTACCTTTAAAATTGATCCATTACGTTTTGAAGTAAATTTATATTTTTAATGATTCAAAAATTTCATCTCAGCCAGCGGGCTCGACTAGCCGTACATAATGCTGTACTTACTCCAACGCTTTTATATGGAAGCGAGAGCTGGGTATGCAGGAAAGAGCATGAAAGTAAGTTGAACGCGGTCGAGATGAGATCTTTGCGCAAGATCTGCGGTGTATCACTCACCGATCGCGTTCGTAATGAAGATGTAAGAAAGAGACTTTGTGTGAATGATAGTATCGGTGTAAAAATGAAAAAAGGCATGCTCAGATGGTTCGGGCATATAGAAAGAATGTCGAATGAGCGAATGACTAAACAGATATACAATGCGAATGTGGATGGTTGCAGAGGCCCAGGAAGACCAAGGCTGACCTACCATGACCAAATAGGTCGAGTTCTGTCTGATGGTGGGGTCAAAAGTCTTAGGAATCGGCGTGCATGTATGAAGAGAATGATGAAGGTAGACGAGGCACGAGAGGTTTGTCAGAACCGGGATGTCTGGCGCTCTACACTCTCTGCCTACCCCGTTAGGGACCTGGCGTGAAGATACAAAAAAAAGTTCATTTTTATGATTCATATTATTATGACCATTGCAATTCGTTTGTAGCAGACCTAACATTACAGCTTATGTGCAGTAAAATAACTGTAGTTAAATTTTTATGTTATAACCAAGTTTTGTCACTTTCTCGGTATTTAATTTAATTTAACTTAATTTCATGCCCTTATGTACAACATTTTTATTATTTTTATGATTCCTTTAGAGTATAATTAATACTTTTCAACATTTGATAGTACAAAATTATAATGTCGGAGTGGTATGTGCGTACACACCTATAAAAATATATTAATTAAGTATTGCTGATAATTACAGAAGAAGAAACTTTTTTGTTTCCTTTTGCGTGCGTATTCGCAATTATATTCGCCAACACCCGATACTTTTGATTTTGTGTTATAAAGGAAAAATTTTAATAAGGCACGTTTCCTATAGAAAAAAAAAAACTTAATTTCATACCTAGCACCCTATTTGGTAATCCACTTAGTATAATTCTTACATTTACTGAGGGTGGTGACAGCACTTGTTTGTGGTTAGACTTGACAATGTCTACATAAACAGTGTGTGAGTATTAAATGATGGAAAAATAGCTTGTTTTAAAAATAACTATAGTATAATTATACAGGACTTAGATTGATACCTTTTTACACAATTTTAGAAGGTATGAGTAGTTAAGATGAGAGTTAGGATGATTACGAATGTCAACTATTACGACATTGAAATAAAATAATACTTTTCGGATTTATCTCGCGCATATTATGCGTGTTTACAATAGGACACAGGGAATGGGTTCCATTTCCGGTGTCCCATTGTAAACTGTCATTGAAAATGCTCACATTAGATTCATGGGACTGGGAATCTGTTAAACTAAATTATTATCAAAAATATCAAAAACTCAATAAGTTTCTCCCGTGGTCTGAAGCTGAAAAAGCATCGACGTTGGGTTATAATATACCTATTATAAGAACGTATGCAGTGGTAACATAGAGCAACACCAGAGGGGAGTGACCATATGCAGGCTTTCCCTTCTGTCAAAGTACAATCCCAAATGGGCCCATACCTGTCGTCTAGATGTTTAAATGTGTGCGTGAAATTGTTTCTGTATTTTGTTAAAATCAAGGTTTGAGTTTCGTAGTAATAGACGATGTTTGTAGTGTGCGTGTGTGTCGCACGCATTTCCCCCCGCAAAAAATGACAGACTGTTTTTCATCGGTAATAAACGCTATGGCTACTCCCCTCCGGTCCGAAGGTAAGGTGCTCTATGAGTGGTAATGAAAGCTATATTTGGTTAGCTATGATTATGCGAATGCGGGCGTAATTTTTACTTTGACGAAATGAATTTTGTCTTAAAATATAACCTAACCGAGTCCTTGAACTAGTTCCAGCTTCAGATATATTCTAAACCCCAGAACGTTGAAGAAATAGGCCTCTAAATGGTCCTAACGCGTCGGTTGCTTAATCGTAATTTTAGGAAGGAATATTAGTATTACTCCAGGCTAAGAGGGCTTACCAGAACTTACCCTAAATTAAATGATCCTGAAACACATTTCCGCAGAGCCATAATTGAAAATAGTAAGGCGGGTATTTTATTAAGATTTCGTTTACGGTTCACACAATCAATCCGAATTGCGAATAACATGACGCCGTTAATGTCGACCAAAAAAAAATCCGTCAAAGTACTTAATAAGTTAAAGTACTTAGGTATCTACCTACCTAATGTGGCTGTTAAATTATATAAATATTAATTAACCAAAAGAAAAAGAATCAGCTGGTTAGTAATTATTTTAAAGTAAAATGGAAAGAAAAATTTGACTTCAGGCGAGACTCGAACCCGCGGCTACTGGAAATCTTGTCCAGCCGCTCTTCCAACTGAGCTACCGAAGTCCTGCCCGATTTGTCAAATCTTTCCTTCACATTTATTGCATTGCCTTATGGTGGCAGTAGGGCCATTTATTGCCACACTATGCAAGTTAGGCAATTTTTCTTTCCATTTTACTTTAAAATATATTTCACAAGCATGTGTTAATGCGAAATAATATAAAACAATTAATAATTATTTTTAATGACCTTGTTAATAATACATGTTGGAGAAGGGGGACTCCCTTGATAAAACCTTTAATTATGGAGGACAAATATTTTTTCGGATTACTTAAAATATTATCTTGAGAATAAACATTGAAATATCCGGTTAGCAATATTTTTTTTTGATTCGTAATATCAACATCTTTCATCCCGGCTACCCTTTTTAGCTACCATTTACCAAAATTGTTGTAAGGAAAAAAGTTGGGCATCTAGTAGAAATGAAGGTACTCACGAAAAATCAGCTTGGTAGATTACTACCAAGCTAGTTTTTCGTGAGTAGTAGTTAGTGAAAAGGAAAAAAAAATAGGAAACCTGAACTATTAGGTACTAGGTTACTAGTAAATGTTTTGACGTCTTTACTGTAAACAATAAACCAACATCTGGTACCAAATATTAAGAAACACAAACCAGATAACCGTAAACTTGTTTCCTTGCATCATGACTATGTATCCCTATAACTTATTATGTTTTTGTTTGTCTTTCCACTTGATATGATCACGTAAATCGGGCCAAATAGGCCTGTCAACATTGGAGCAAGTAGGTCGTTGAAGCAAGGAAAATGTGTTACCATAATCGCAACGAAAATAAAACATGTTTAGGGCCTGCAAACATTTTATGGACGTGTTTGACCCCCTTTTTATGTAAGCAGTTAATTTCGAAAAGTGTCTTCGATGTTCACTTTAATCCAGTTGGCTGATTACTGAAGTAAACACTAGATGGGAGCGTGAAAAGTAGCCGATATCGAAATAGAAATAGAAATAGAAATAGAAAATATTTTTATTTCGAATAGATCTTTACAGATACTTTCAAAACGTCAATAAATCATAAACTACCTAGAGCGAATAACCATTACATATAGCAAAAGCAAAATCATATATTAATAGTAAATTAAAAATTAAAATTTAAACTATTTGGTTAAAACATAATAATCATAAAATTTTTCAATTCCTTCAATGATAATAAATGAAGAAAAAGAAAAACTTATTCGTCAAGATCAATGTTATTCACTTAGCAGAGTTCCAAGTGCAGTCACTACTGAGAAGAACTCCGCTACCCAACAAACTCAGTAAGAGCTCTTTTAAATGAGAGCTTAAATCTAGTACAGATAGATTATCGTGAAAAATCAAATAATGTCAACGTCCATAGCATAGATGCAAATAAACTGCTATCTACTAAATGTGATGTAGCCCCTGCAAACCAGAACAGACCAGTCGCATGTGACAGCCATTGCCCTCCTCGACCATTTTAGAGGAAGTGAGCAACCCGCCACACGACGCCGCCAAAGGCAAAGACATTTAAGCGTGCATGACTGTTCCGGATATGCATACGGCAAAATAAAAAATGGAATGGGATCTTTGAAAGGGTCTTGATTATCATCGAATTCTTATATACTTGAGTAAGTTTTACTGGTGGTAGAGCTCCAGTGACGGAGCTCACGGACGTAGGCACCACCGCATTACCTAATATACTTGCCGCTAAATGGTAGTGTTCAACACTATCGTGTTCCGGTCAGGTGGTAATGTACGGCCCTGTAATTTCCGGCACAGAGGCATAAGACCTTAGGCCTCAGGAGTGGTAACGCATCTGCATTTTGACCTTGGTCTTTGTGTGAGTGTCTATAGGCTGCAGTCATCACTTAACATCAATGTGAACTGCATGCTTGTTTACCACTTACTTCCATTAAATAAAAAAAAAAAATAAGTAGTAGAGGTGACTTCGCTTTGTATAAAATTGATACACAAAATTTTCAGTGTTGCCTATACTTTAAACTTACAGTTACTTAGCCAAACAGCTGTATTTGCACTATTACAGTTTGGTCTTCGTCTTTTGGTTTTTTACCTTTTTACACTAGAACTCTACCACCAGTAAATTTATTCGGACATTTCACTGTTTTTTTTTTTTTTTTTTTTTTTTATGTAATAAAAGTGGCAAACAAGCATGCAGTTCACATTCATGTTAAGTGAAGACTGCAGCCTATAGACACCCACACAATGACCAGAAGTCAAAATGCAGATGCGCTGCCACTCCTGAGGCATTAGGTGTTATGCCTCTGTGCCGGAAATAACAGGGCCGTACATTACCACCTGACCGGAACACGATAGTGCTGAACACTACCATTTAGCGGCAAGTATATTAGGTAATGCGGTGGTGCCTACGCCCGCGAGCTCCGTCACTGGAGCTCTACCACCACTTTATAATAATACTCACGGCCCGCCCCGGCATCGCGCGGGTGCAATGATACCTACCCTCTCCTATTCATCTTAGCGTGATGTAATATAGCCTTCATTGACAAAAAGATTCTCACCCTGAAAAAATTTCGTCAAATCGGGCCAGCAGTTCCTGAGATTAGCGCGTTCAAGCAATCAATCAAACAAACTCTTCAGCTTTATAATATTACTTGCTGATTCGGCAAACTTCGTATTGCTCGGAATTAAATGTGTCAATGGTTTGACAGGTACGTTTTCTATGGGAAAATGAAATTGCTGTTTTTAAATTTTTTTTTCTATTTTTAAATTTTTCTCACCTTTTAAATCTTCCCCGGACTTCCAAAAATAATTCAAAACCAAACGTCAGGCAATTCGTTCAAGCCGTTCTCGAGTTTTAGCGAGACTAACGAACATCTTGAACAATTGATTTTTATATAGGTATACTAGCGGCCCGCCCCGGCTTCGCCCGCGCTGCTCTGCTCCTATTAGTCATAGCGTAATGTAAGCTATCCTATCTCTCAAGTTGGATCGAACTGCACATGGTGTGCGAATTTTATTATAATCGGTTAAGTGGTTTAGGAGTCCATTGAGGACAAACATTGTGACACGAGATTTATATATATTAAGATAAGATCAGATAAGAAATGTAGATTAATTACAAAGACGATGTCTGTACTCTTATCTAATTAAATATTTAAACTCCACACAGTTACCCTCACCGGGGAATGGAAAGACAGACCACTCGTGCACGGAGGCGCTACACATAGCCGTCGATACCTTTTCCACTCCCTAACCCTTCACTGGCCGTCGGAGCATACGGTCGGGGGCCTGTTATACCCACTAGAAACGCATGCAATTCATGTGTCAGCTGAATACAATACATGGGACCAAGCGATCGAAGCGGCCCCCAGAGATCCCCAGTCTTTGCTAGGCATTGCTAATTTGTATAAGGTACGTCTTTATTGCTTGAAGCTCACTTAGGTTGGCTTTCTGTTGAGCATGTTTATTTTTATCTCAAAGAGTTTATAAGTTGCAATATGTACGTACGGGTTTATATTTAGTTGTCTGTCAACTACATCTTCCAGTAGTATTTATTCAAAAGGTCTACTTTTGAATATGATTTTCGTAGCGTAAAAATATTTTTTATTTATGTAATATAAGTGGCAAACAAGCATGCAGTTCACATTGATGTTAAGTGATGACTGCAGCCTATAGACACCCACACAAAGACCAAGGTCAAAATGCAGATGCGTTACCACTCCTGAGGCCTAAGGTGTTATGCCTCTGTGCCGGAAATTACAGGGCCGTACATTGAAATAGGTAGCCGGCTTCCTGTTGAGCATGTTTATTTTTATCTCAATATCGAGTTTATAAGTTGCAATATGTACGGGTTTATATTTAGTTGTCTGTCAACTACATCTTCAAGTAGTATTTATTAAAAGGTCTACTTTTGAATATGATTTTCGTAGCATGTACATAGTACACATACGTAAAAATAATTTCGGACTAATTCTACCTACTGCATAAAAAATATGAATACTTCAGATTGTTTACTCTGACAAGAAAGATTACAAATCAGATTTTGGCATGCATCGCATATAAGAAAATAGATAGAACTCACCTCATATATCTTACCTTATCTTTATAAAAAAATAAACTGAAATACTTACTTTTTTAAATGTTGAATATTCTAAAGATAGATATTCGATTCCCGGGGGGGTTATCAGAGATAATGGTAAAGTCTTTTATCTCTGGTTCAAATGAGATTTTTCCATTTTCTGGAAATTTCTCAGTACCTCGAAGTTTGGTAGTGTGCCCGGAGATGTCAACAGGCTCGCCACCTGTTACATGGGCCAGAACGTAACCGGCGAATCGTGGGCGAACCTCTGCCTACCCCTTACGTTTACGAAGTTACGTTTTGATTAATTCTTAGTAAACTTATATATTTCTATTAAAAATAAGTACCCCAAGCCAATCCTACCGCGAGATACTGAGGTAGGCTCCGCCCGTTCTATATGCAATGCACGCCACTGAGGCACTAGGTTACTGTAAAATATGACCAGGAATACATGTTTTTCTTTTTTTATATTAACCTCGAAATTCAATTATGAATTTTATTTTTAAAGAAAAATGGAAAGAAAAATTTGACTTCAGGCGAGGCTCGAACTCGCGACCTACTGGGAATCTAGTCCAGCCGCTCTTCCAATTGAGCCACTGAAGCCCTGCCCGATTTGTCAAATCTTTCCTTCACATCTATTGCATTGCCTTATGGTAGCAGTAGCGCCATCTATTACCAACTATGCTAGTTAGGTAATCCGGCAGGGCTTCAGTGGCTCAATTGGAAGAGCGGCTGGACTAGATTCCCAGTAGGTCGCGAGTTCGAGCCTCGCCTGAAGTCAAATTTTTCTTTCCATTTTTCTTTAAAAATAAAATGTATTTCACAAGCATGTGTTAATGCGAAATAATATAAAAAAAAAACAATTCAATTATGAAACTGGATTAGCTAGCTAAAGATATAATCACCAATATCGAGGCCCAAAGTAACCAACTACTGGCGTTTCTCCTAATCACAAAGTTATGCCAGTTGTTTTGATTACTTTGCACAAAAAAACTCTGAGAGGACTTTATCTTAATTGCATTTTACTCTTAAAAGTTAGCCTAATGGATCAGTGGGACCAACTTGTTTGGTGAAAAATGTTTCTAAATTCCTTAAAAATGTGGCTCATCGGTGAAAATATCTTATTTTTATTCTATGACAGTTGGAATCCTTGAGTGTTTTATTTTTTTTGCAATCAGCATTGAACCGGCATATTTTTAAAAAGGTTTAATAGGTAAGTATAACTATGCTTCTTTTTTTTTAAACTGGTGGTAGAGCTCCAGTGACGGAGCTCGCGGGCGTAGGTACCACCGCATTACCTAATATACTTGCCGCTAAATGGTAGTGTTCAGCACTATCGTGTTTCGGTCAGTTGGTAATGTACTGACCTGTGATTTCCAGCAAAGAGGCAGAACACCTTAGGACTCAGGAATGGTAACGCATCTGCATTTTGACCTTGGTCATTGTGTAAGTGTATAAAGGCTGCAGTCATCACTTAACATCTATGTTAACTGCATGCTTGTTTGCCACTAGCATTACATAAAAAAAAACAATTTTTTACACACTTTAGATTAAAGTGTTAGGTCAAGAAATGCGAAATTTTTTTAAAAAAGTGAAATTACCATTTTAATTTGCTAAAAGGCAATTTTTAAAGGAATAATTGTGTACCTGTTATTATGTTTAAGACCGTTCTCGAATAAGTAATTAAAATTTATTAAAACAAGAAAAAATCTCTTGTCCTTTTTATTGAAAGAAAAATTATAAACTGGCGCAAGGTAGTGATTTTGTAGTACCTATTATACTAAATAATATTTAACTTGAGAGCCACTGACTGTTGCCAGAGAATATGTAATATGTATATATTTTATATATTTTCATTATCATCATTGTCTTTTGAATTGCTATCGCCTTCTAATAAGTTATTATCTCTAATACAATGAAACATTTTATAGTCTTTAGGCAAAAAAAAATAGTATTTTATTTTTAATCTTACCTAATAATAATGTCGGCAACCAATAATGGTAATTGCTCTCCAACAAACCAAATGAAATCATATATATCGTGTTATATGGTCCAGCCGGAAGCTTCAGGTGATACTTACACATGTGAGGTGTTTTAAATTGGCATTTTTCAAAAACTTTGTGACGTAATGAGCTCGTAGTAAATGTTGACAATTCAGCTTTGCATGGTGTGGTCAAAAATGGTCAAAATTGTCTGTATTATTCTAAAATGCCCAATCACTTTTCAATTTTAGATCGGTCTGGCTGAAGGTTAACAATCGAATTATTGATTGGCAAATTAATTTTGGGTTTTTTAGTACTTAAATGACTTCCTATATTAATTTCAGCCATATTATAATGTTTTGAAAAACAACATTTTTCTCATTCAAAATTAGCGCTTGGCACTGTTTAAACAACAATGAAGATGTCTGGCTATAATAGATTCATGTTGCAAAAAGGTCAATAAAAATAATAAAAACAATAAAAAGCTTCCTAAAATGATTTGAAATTCTGATTTTTTACGTGTACAGATACGATGCGCACTGGTGAACGCAACCACTATCGGCTGCCAGACCACCTGTATGACGTCCGGGAGAGATAGAGAGATGGCATATTTAAAAACTGGCCTACCTAAAGTTCTTGTTTTCCCGACGTTGCTAGCTCTCGTACCATTATTACACCCATATATTAAGTCGTAATACTCAATGGAATTGATATTCTTAGTTGTAACCAATAACGTCAACTCGACATTCTGCCTCCGTTTGAGCGTTTGAGGTGAGAAAGCAACTGTTTTTTTTTGTTCGGGCTTTGTGTAGGCGGCCTGTCTCGAGACGGCACTAGTCTACTTCACCGGACGATCGGCGAGCGCAGAAGGCGCTCCAGCCTAAACGACCTACCTTGAAATTTCGAGGAGTTTTTAAATTTACGCAATATTCTTGCGCTCAATAAGTTTTTCGTGTCGCGACTATCTGAAAATATAATTAAATACCATATTTTTCTGTTAAATATTTTCAAGACTTTGTGAATTATATAATAATATATGATAATCCATACACATGAGTTACTGTCGAATTACAACCAAGAATATGGATTTCGAGGCGTCCTCATAAAGTATATTAAGCTTAGTGTGAGTCAAGCAATGTTTCAAGTAACGTTAAGACGTTAACGTACGACGAAGTAACAATGCGTAAGCTTCACATTCATATTCTAAGGAATATGAATGTGAAGCCTACGCATTGTCCATAACGCTGTTATTATCGAGGCTATGAATATTAAATACTTATCGGCTTCATTATGCTGTGGAAGAAGCTACATTAATGAACGCTACATTAAAGCGCGCAATTCTGTTGTCGCTGGGTGGCACCTTTCTGGATTCCATGAATGGATAAAACTGTGAATAAAAAAAATGGTTTGCTTAAAAAATAATATATTTTTGATATTTTCTTAGAGACAACGGCTTTCGGAATATGTGGTTGTTTTCTATTACTGATTCAATTACAATTATTGTTACAATAATATCAAGCAGTTTAAAATAATTCAGTATCGATGACTAGAACGAAAGATTATGTTACACATTACTCATGACACCCTAATGTAGGTATATCATTTTGTTCACATCAGACTAAAGACCTAATGACAGAACACGAGAGCCTTTGATAACATCCGTGTCCTGTCATTATGTCTGATTGGGGTAATGTGATGGTCATTGAAACGAGAGCCTGCCAATTGGACGGTAATTGGTCCTTGTTAAAGGTGGACAGTGTTAAGGATTACGCATTAGCCTTTATGCTGTAATATTATACTACTAATATTATAAATGCGAAAATTTGTGAGTATGGATGGATGGATGGATGGATGGATGGATAGATGGATGGATGGGTAGATGGACGGATGTGATGAAGTCGCGTACAAGAATTAGTTATTTAATACAAGCGATATGCCTCACATTGCACGGGGGTAATTTGGGTATTTTTTTTATGTAATGGAAGTGGCAAACAAACATGCAGTTCACATTGATGTTAAGTGATGACTGCAGCCTATAGACACCCACACAAAGACCAAGGTCAAAATGCAGATGCGTTACCAATTCTGAGGCCTAAGGTGTTATGCCTCTGTGCCGGAAATTACATGGCCGTACATTACCACCTGACTGGAACACGATAGTGCTGAACACTACCATTTAGCGGCAAGTATATTAGGTAATGGGGTGGTGCCTACGCCCGCGAGCTCCGTCCCTGGAGCTCTACTACCAGTAAAAATGTATGATGTCAGTCTGAAGTATTGTATATATTAATATAACGGGCATTCTATTTTTTTCCGAGAAACTTTGTCCTTGTCATCTACCTACTAATCATCTGTCCACCAATCAGTTATAAAAGTACTGTGCCTCCTCAACCATCGGACTTTCACAGAATCATCCTTACAATTGATGATTGCCACAAAAGAAAATAAGAAGAACTTTCTACTTTCTCTTTATGTTAATTTTGAAAGAAATAAAAATTAAATAAATATTTATGTGACTTCACGCCTGTAATCCCCGAAGGGGTAGGCAGAGGTAAATGCATGCATTTAAGCATACATGCAAACACCCACGACTCGCCGGTTACGTTTTGGCCCATGTAACAGGTGGCGAACCTGTTGCCATATCCGGGCACATTACCAAACTCCGAGGTACTGGGAAACTTCCAGAAAATCGAAAAATCCCAATAGAACCAGAGATAAAGAACCAATCATCCCATTTAAATATTTATTTAATGGATTAATGTTTTATTTCAATGATTTACTTGAATGTTAATAAATAACTAAATATTAATTTTACATTTCAAGCATCTGCTTGTTACCGTCATTGATATCGAGCAAATGTAACAGCCCCCTAAAATATTTTTTTGTTGCCTTTGGCTTTTGACCCAAGGCACAGACCAGACCGCGGACACTTCGCCAAAATTCCATACAAACGCTTAATTTGGTTTCTATTACACAGGTATCAATCACTGACGTGTGTTTACACGTGCACCTGTGTGCACAGCATGTACAAAATACCAACCGTCACCCAAAAGAAGGGAGGAGGTTGGGTGATGCGGGGAAATCGGGCGGGACGTCGAAGTGTCCATTCTATACGTAGTATTATTACATATTCTCTAATAAGCCGATAAGGTTGACAATGAGCATATATTGACGGCGACGGTATAAAATTCCTTTGATACCAACCTATTCCTGACCTAATTAATTTTGCCTTTGTTCTCAGTACGACAATCACACACACAAAGGGATTGTAGATCTAATGAAGACGTTAGAGGGCATTCCAAGACTGAACTGCAGTGTTACTGGAAAGCCTTTATCACATTTCAATCCCACTTTGAAAGAGTACGCGTGTTATCAAGGATCCTTAACTACTCCGCCTTGTACTGAGAATGTTTTGTGGCTGGTTCGAGCTAGAGCCTTGCCTATAACTAGGGTAAGGTTGTGGTAACTGTTGTCAATTGGTATAGAATTCCTATAGATGTAATGATATTTATATAGGAATACCTACAGAAGCTCCAGTGAAGGGATGGCGATCTGAGATCGATTAATCGGAATGATTGAACACCGTTGAGGTGTTTTTTTTCTCGTCTCTGTTTATTGCATTACATAATCTAAATCTAAAATAAATCGATTAATCAAAGATGGATTTTTTCGATGTCGATTTAATCGTGGATCGATTTTAGACACTTTGATTCGAATAGATTCGAAAATCGATCTTTTTTAGAAAGAATCGCCACCCCTACTCCATTGACGGAGTTTAAGGAGCATCAACGTATCAAAATTGAGGAATTGACTATTTAGTACATGCTAGTTGTTTCCCACGACTTCGCCCACGTACTATTTGGTTTTAAGACAAAAAGTATCCTACGAGTATGTGCTTTGATTTATCACAAACATCCTCAGCAGATGTGTCGTGAATGAGTAACAAACACACAGACAAAGTAATTTTGACATTCTTAGTATTAGTATGGATTATAAGGCTGTAGCATTCACTTATCATCATTGTTTATTTTATTGAAATTTTCATAAACATATTTTTTATTTTTTATTAAAATAAACAGCGATCGATGCCGCGGGTAGAAGCTAATTACTTGAAAAAGTATAATTAAAACTGCTATTAAACAATCCCAAAACAATGATGATTAATGATTTATTAGCATACCCTGTCAAAAGTTCACTTTTGTTGCAGTAAAGTTTGCGACGCTTTTATTTTTCCTTGCGGATGCGGCGAGTGTTTCCTGGAGATAATGCAAAGAATATTACGCAGATGTGACACAATATTACCCTGCATACTGTACTGATAAATCTATACTAATATTATAAAGCTGAAGAGTTTGTTTGTTTGTTTGCTTGCTTGAACACGCTAATCTCAGGAACTACTGGTCCGATTTGAAAAATCATATCAGTGTTAAATAGCCCATTTATGGAGAAAGGCTTTAGGTTATATAACATCACGCTAAGATAAATAGGAGAGGGTAGGTAACATTATACCCGCGCGAAGCCGGAGCGGGCTAGCTGTAGGTACTTACATTAAAAAGAGACGAAGTGGTAATCCGTTAGCTTTTTAAAAACGAAAAAACAGCCAATTTATTTTTGAGCCACACACTATTTATGGTTCCGTTCTTTCTTTACTACTCGTAAAGATACAGAGCCCTCGTAGCTATAACAGTTTTTCTTTTGAAATTGTAATGTTGTTTCATACATTTAATTTTATTTAAAAAATAATTTTTAAAACTTTATACAGCGAGGAACATGAGCCATAACCATGTTCTTTTCCTTCATGGTCATAATTATTTTTCTCCCGGAAAATAAATCCTAATAGGTAAAAAACACTGACGACATGCCATGTACAGTAAAAATTTTTCTATGACAGGTCATGATTGCTTCTGTTTTCTCAGGAAGCGGCAAAAGTTCTCAACGGTCTGGTGGGTCCCGACGGGGAGCTCAGGAAGTTATCCCGGCACAGTCAGACCCTCAATGATAGGAAGATATACTTTTTTGACCAGCGTAATGTTCCTTAAACATTTGTTTTCATATTTATTTTATTTGTTGGGTTGCATTAAAATTATGTTATGATGTGTTCGGGTGTTATTTCATGTTTACTTAGAAACCTATACAGAGACATAGAAGTTTTCGTGGTGTTTACAAATGTTGCATGTGAATATCACAAATTATGTTTTAGTATTGATTCAACATCAATTTTTATTAAGTTATTACTAAAATATCTATGGCAGTGAATCTTGGCTCAGTCAGACCTTCGAAGAAAAATAAAATAGAAATGCAATAACTTGACTACGGCTATAAAGATAATAATATGTACATAGCGACCACCAAATGTGTAGAGACAGGAATGTAAGCAATGGAAATAAAAATATGCATAATGCTTCTACCATACCCAGGAAGGTATTTGATTTATAAACTAATCGTAATGTCTCTTATTAAAATGATGTTCAGTTGTTTTAAATATTTTGTATGTCTTATGTTTAGTGCGTACAATAACAAGCGGTTACATATTAAACTGTAAAAGCGGCAAGCCGCGCGGCTACCCGCTCCCGTGGATAACCGCTAGTGCGTTAGGACGCTTCGTACAGAGACGCATGTATTTTCGCAACCACCATTTCGTTATCATCTTGAGAATTAAACATAGTATGTATGTATGTATCTTCACGCCAGGTCGTATTGAGATTGGGACGTCATACGGGGCTACGGGCCCAGATTACATATGTATACATGGAGATATAAACGTAATTATTGATATTAGTTTGCTAAATACAATCCAATTATCCAGTAACCACATACAAATAAGTACCTTTATCTATGCTTCAAAGAGTTAATAAAGACTACGTATCGATCCCATGAAAAAATAATAAGTGCATTGTATGACCTTCCGTTATTACCTACAGATTACACCAATATACACCTTATAGAATTGCAATAGAGGCGAAATAATTATTGAATAACCACGAGCTGGTATATCGATGAGATTGAACCTGTCTTTAAAGTTTACGGTTTCACTACAAAGACACGTCATGCGACTTTCATGCGACTTTCATCAAGAGTATTAAATATTTTTTTATTATAGAGTATTATCATTTTCATCATCATCATTTTTACTAGTGGTAGAGCTCTAATGACAAAGCTCGCGGGCGTAGGCACCACCGCATTACCTAATATACTTGCCGCTAAATGGTAGTGTTCAGCACTGTCGTGTTCCGGTCAGGTGGTACGGCCCTGTTATTTCCTACACAGAGGCATACTTTAGGTCTCAGGAGTAGTAACGCATCTGCATTTTAACCTCGGTCTTTGTGTAAGTGTCTATAGGCAGGCATCACTTAACACAATGTGAACTGCATGCTTGTTTGCCACTTCCTTTACATAAAAAAATCATGTTCTGGTAGGTAATACCTAATTGAAGATCGGTAAAGATTTCAAATCACAGTTTCGAATATATACGACGACCCGGTTAGTCCAGCGATGTGAGACGACCGTTTGATTCGAAGAGTTGCGGGTTCGATCCCCGCGACGGGATGCTATCACAAAGGCAAAAAGAATTTAGGGGTGGCAAGCAAAATGTCTGCATTTTTTAAGTTTAATAGGTATTCACCGATTGGACACGTGGTAGTGATCAACGGTGCGGTTTTCACGTTCGTTCCTACAATATGATTGGTTTCTGCCCAGAACGTGTAAATTGTGGAACGAACTTCCCTCTGAGGTGTTCCCTATGTCAGAGAATATGTAATAATACTACGTATAGAATGGACACTTCGACGTCCCGCCCGATTTGCATACATACACAACCCCTTCCTCTCTTATGGACGACGGTTGGTATTTTGTACGTGCAACGCACACAGGCGCGCGTGTAAATACACGTCACTGATGGATAGAAACCAAATTAAGCGTTTGTATGGAATTTTGGCGGAGTGTCCGCGGTGTGCCTATGTGCTACAATATGGGATTCGTCAAAAATGGCCTCAAAAGAGTCCTTCAGGGCTGGTAGCACGTTAGTAACACCCCTGGTGTTGCAAATGTTCATAGGCGACGGTGACCACTTTCCATCAGGTAGCCCATTTGCTTGTCTGTCAACCTTTATAAAAAAAAAGTATTATAGTAAGTTAACAGTATTACGTGATGGACTAGGTGTCATAGGTATCACAATTTTCAAAAAAAAAAAAACAATTGAATTAAAGTTGCGTCTAATCTCACAGAAATTAATCTTTACCACAAGTCGTAAAGGGAACACCACCACTACACCTTTGGTATCAGTGAAACAGTAATCTATCGGATATCAATGCTATCAACAGTATCTATCGTGGAATGCTTTTATCAGTGACGTTTGGTGACGTTAATCCTAGAGGATAAAATGTGATGGATAGTAGATCTGTAATTTATACATAACAGAGGTGAGATGTGTCAATAAGCGATTGTATTTTAAGCATAGTTTTTATTATCTATGGCATTTGCCATTTTATCTATGGCAATTGCCAAGAGGTACTTCTGCTAGCTTAACGTCTGGTACATTAAAATAAGAAAAGAAATATAAAGATTAAATATATTGCTACGGCGTTAACAAATTATTTTAATTGATATACAATACATAATAATATTGCAAGTGTAGATAAGGCAATGCGGTGGCTACGCTTGCGAGCTTTACCGGAGCTCTGCCATCAGCAAAGTCCCATGATATATTAAAATAAAAGTTCGGCACAACAAAACTTTACTAATATTGAACTTTCGAGAAAAGCATCCTTTTGCGACGAAAATTCAAGATGTTTATAATTTAAGACGGCTACATTGACCCGCAAAGTTTTTCGACACCCACTGATGTTTATGCTAATTTCCATTTGTATGAAATAAATACTTTAATAACTACACATTGTATTATAATAAAGTTTGAAGTTCAGTTTGTATTGTGATGTTGTGATGATGTGATGTTGTTTGGCACGTTAACTGCTGGAAACACGCCTGGCGTGTAATACGCACCTATCCACGGGTACGGCTTTACACGCACGGCGTGTGACCAATATTTTAAAAGCCGGCGGTGGTGCAGAGGCTGACGCACGAGGTGTTTCTCAAATCCATGCGCCAGTGCGGCATATGCCGGCACTACACGTGGACAGATGCGTCTGCGGACACTGGCAGATGCATCCGCAGATGAATTTACATGAGCTGTCCACACATTTGTAGATCGATCAGTCTCGACAGACGCAATACGCATTTAATATTTACGTTAAATATGGATGTTAAATATGGATATTGAGACCGTAACTGCTGCAGCAATTGATCTTGATCATTATGGACTTGAAAATAAACTCTTCAACTTCAATCTTACCTTATGGATCAGGAACAAGTAGTTTAAGTGAATGGAGTAAAATCTCAAGGTGCAAAGACAGGAATAGGTGTCCCACAGGGCTCAATATTAGGACCATTTCTGTTTTTAGTCTACGTTAATGATTTACTTCATTTGATGCCTAACAGTATGCCCAAAACAATTTTATTTGCAGACGATACTTCAATCGTTTTTAAAATGAACAGACGAAATCCAGATTACGATACTGTAAATGAGGTCATAGGAGAAGTACATAAACGGTTTACTGTCAATAATCTTGCACTGAATAGTAAAAAAACCAAATGTATCCGTTTTACCCTCCCTAATGTAAAAAGTAAAGAAGGAGACTTTTTTATACACAATAACAAAATTCAATTTGTTGATGACGCTACCTTCTTGGGAATAACGCTTGACTCGAAGTTACAATGGGGACCACATATTAGGCAGTTAGCGAAACGTCTGAGTGCCGCAGCTTATGCTGTTCGAAAAATTAGGCAATTAACTGATATAGACACTGCAAGACTTGTTTATTTTAGCTATTTTCAGTGTCATGTCCTATGGTATTTTATTGTGGGGTCGAGCGGCTGACATACAATCAATTTTTGTATTACAGAAGAGGGCCATTAGAGCGATGTATAACTTACGTAGTCGTGATTTTTTGAAAGAACTATTTAAAGAAATAAATATAATGACAGTCTCTTGCCATTACATCTATGAAAATATAGTTTTCGAGAGGAAAAATTTACATCTGTTTGATAAAATCTCCGATAGGCATAGTTATAATACGAGGAATAAGAACAAGTTGTCTCTGCCAAGTTTTCGACTGACAAAAACTAATACATCTTTCCTAAAATATAGTGTAGAATTTTATAACAAGGATTGCTGAACTCACCCATGGTAAATCCAAAGCATTAATTAAACGCACTCTATGTAAAAAGGCTTACTATAAACTCGAGGATTATCTCAAGGATAGAAATGTTTGGCTAAATGCTGATCTAGCTCCACAAGGGTGTTAAATGTAATAATCAAAGTATAATGTTAATATTATATTGTTAATTTTAAGCTTGTTTAAATTATGTAAAATTGTAAAAATATACCTAAGAGATATTTTTAAAAGAGCCGACTGAGTTTTTTCCGGCAAGTTTTTCTCAGATCATATTGGCCTTTGGAACTTTGCCGGTGAATGACAAAGAATGACTCTTTTTCTTTTCTTTTTACTCTTTGTTATCAGTTTATAAAGGGGAAATGAGACATTCTACTGATATACTTTTTACATTAGTTGATGACATTTAGTTTTATCTTAGTGATATTCTTGACTTTACATATATTTTTTATCTTGTTTGACATGTATATCAATGGTTATTTACTTTAATTTATTTTGTTTGTTTTTGACGTGTCATAAGAGGTGCCTGCCTAAATGAATAAATGAGTTTCTGATTCTGAATTTATCTATTTAGCACTTTTAATTACTTGAGTCTGCATATCAGTAGAGTTATTAAAAATAAATGGAAAAGAAGAAAGTGGTGGATGCTCTTAATCGCAACTCCGATCAAACTGATGCGTCGACAGACGTGTGGACAGACACCGAACATTCGCGCCGAAATCCTTTGATGCGTGCCACAAAAACCGATAAAATCTGATCTGAGGCGGACGCGTCTGCTAACGTTAAAAACCTATCACAGACGCTCAAATCACCTCCTCTACGCGTCGGTGGCCGCATACGCAGATGACGTCTGCAGATGCATCTATCGACGTGTAGTGCCGGCATTTTACACGCCATGCGTGTTTTCGTAAAAATTCCACCCGTGGAGTTTGGTAACGTGCTCGCCACGTACAAACGTAACCGGCAATTTATGGGAGTTGAAGAGTGAATGCATGCATTCACATCATCCAGACCGTTCGGGAAAAACAGGCACGATGCACGCAAAAATGTGTGTGCAAAGTGACGCAAAAATGTTGTAATTAGTAAAAGAATATTTGTATTTTTCTATGTATACAGGTCCGGAGCTTAAGAATTTTGATGAGCACAATAATATGATGATTATAAGGATTGATAATTTAGCTTACAGCTGCCATGTTCATAAAATTCGTCAATAGTAACAGGAATTTCAGGTTTGGTGAGTGAAAAACTTAGTTTTTAATATAGCGGTTTCAGGTTAAAAATAACTTTTCCTTTTCAGGCCCACCCTGAAACTGTTAAAAGTAATTTTTAAGGAAGTGGTTTCATGTTGGAATCTGAAACAACAATATAAAAAAATAAGAAAATTAAGAACCACGAAGGTCCAAACTCCAGTTTGGGTCATGAACTGTGGTACTTAATTTCCTAAAAATTCGACCCCCCAGGGTGTTTTTTTTTGGGATTGATAGGATGTAAATGCAAATAAATACAGTAGGTTCGGTTTAAGGGAAAATAACCGCTGAAGCAACCCTATAGATTAGTACCGCATGCTGCAAAACAGTCTGCCATTTTGGGGGGAGGGGCGGAATACGTGTGACACTCACACACACACTACAAAAATCGTTATATATTACTACGAAACACACACCTTGACCTCAACAAAATACATCAATAATTTCACGCACACATTTAAACATCTAGGCGACAGGCATAGGCATAGATATATTATATTAAAGATTGGCAATTGAGCAACTAAGACGAGACCAAATTCGGAATAACTTTATTTAAATAAAACTACAAATAAAATTATTTTTATTTTCCTCCAAAAAGAATTAATTTATTGTAGAAATGCCGTAGACTTTCCTTGGAACTATTTTGCAATTTTGCTTCATATTTTATTCTTATAGTAAAATAAGTTTTAATTATTAGTTTGATTAATAGGTGCTTATGTTTGTAAAATGCTGATGAATCATACATATGAATGTCAAGTAAGTTAAAAAAGTTTTTACAGGACACAAAACATTCGTTTACTAATATTCGAAGCATATTTTCGTTCACATTTCTCCCTTTTATATGTTTGCGGAAAACTCGTTCAGATCGAATACCTATCTCAAAAACATCTTTAGAGGGATAAATGAGGCCACCTTCGTCCTTCCATGTATATTAGCGAACCTTCTTTAAATTCGCCATAAAGTACGTTTAAACATGGCTCGCATTTAATTTTTTTTGGGACTTTTTTCACCACGTAACCACATATGTACTCAACAATGGACTTGATCACAGATTCCATGCCTTCAGGCATCCATGGCATAGATGATACAAAGTCAATATCTTCATTATCAGTTTGGTATGGGCCAACAGACACATCATCGTTTGAAGTGGATATTGCACTACAGCCAGTTGTGGTATTTATTATGTCTATAATACACCTTTGTGTACTGAATATACATTTTTTTTCCAAAGGTAAACAATTTGCTTTATCGCTGATTTGTACTTCTACATGGCATAGTAATCGTTTGTATGCTGCTGTGAATTGTCTTGCAGTAGGATTATTGTTAAATCCTCCCCTAGCACGCACTGCGCTAAAAAAAGTTTCCACGTGATCTTGAGAGAGTTTGTAGCTGGGAAGAAACTTCAATTTTCCCGACTCTATCAAATCGACATACAGCCCCTTTAGTGCTATTGTGTTCGTCAAAATTCCGATGAAACCAAGTTTTCTACGACTCTCTATCAAAAGGCATCCATCATATTTTAAATTTCTTATATATTCTGTCCCATTCAATTACAAAATTTTCAAAATTGTTTCTGTTTAAGGGCTTTTTAAAACCGTAGCTGAGTAAATTTCTGGAGTTAAAAATATCAAATATGTTATTTATATTCCTTATAAATTCAGCTGTTGCTTGACTATTTTCAAACAAAGATAATTTTAACTCCTCTATGCAGAAGTCTAAACTAGTTGCAACGGAATTACTTAATAGTTGAGCTGCTAACCTTACATTCATTTTATGATTCGCAAAATTTATATGTTTTGGAGTTATCTTGTTTGCGAAATGTAAACCAATATCATGTTGTAGTTCGCAGAGATTTTCAAGGAATTCGTAGCTAATGATTTCACTGCGATGATGAAAAATTCTGTATTCCGCAAAAGCATTTCTAATTAACTTTGATAAATGACACGCGTCTAATATAATGTAAATTTTCTTTTTTTTGTAGAAAAAGTACGGCTCAAAGGGAGTAGTACTCAAATTTGCTCCAAAAATTTTTGCCATATTAAATGGCGAAATGCGTTAATGTTCGATGCAATGCCATCGAATGTTACAGAAGTAATTTTCACATCAGATAAAGAGTCAATGCACTGCTTTAGAAGCGTTGCTTTCTGTGCCGCAGTAAACCCTGTTCCAAAAAAATAAGCTATTGGAATTTTCCAAAAAGAATTTATTGCCACTGCCATGATAACTAACACCTCTTTGACCATGTCTACGTGATCTCCTTGAATACCATCACCTACATCAACATATCCATAATGATCATGGCCGTCAAACTCAACATGTTCCCGTATAGACATTTCATCGAACGTAAGGGGAATAGTCAAATCCCCTTTTTCTGCGGCTACACTTTTTATAGTTTCTATTGCTTCCTTTGTTATTCCTGGCTTACAATCTATACTTTGGTACCAGATTCGTAGAGTTCGGGGATGTGGTAGACACAAGTCAAATTTCATCCTCATATAATTGTAGGCCCGAGGGCTATAAAAATGCAATGTAAGTGCAAACGTCTTCAATTGCGTATCGTACTGTAGCTGCATTTTTTTATTTTGTTTTTTCTTTATCACCCTATCGATTAGATGCTGCAACAAATCATTTGAACAAGACCCCATAACAGCAGTGATGTTATTTTGAAGTGATAGAAGATTTTCTAGGTGTCTTATCACTTGAGACAACTTTACCACTTTCTCGGTGACCCTTTCTTTTGTGCTCTTACATTTTTAAGTTTTTTTTTATTCATATTTAATCGTCTCTTAAGGTGAGCAATAGTCTTAATCATTTTTCTTTTTCGTGGTGTATTGTCTAAATTCTCTTTCGAGGTGCTGGGCACTGGCGATATATATCTGTAGACATATTGGGAAACTTTACGTTTTGGTTTCAATGTGATCTGCCAACAAATTTAGTATCTATCATTTTGTACCTATTTACAACTGCAATGAATATGCTTCACAATAGTGTATTGCAGTAAGTACATAGAAACGATAACAAAAAGAAAACTTTAGAAATTAAAGAAAAAACGGAAAGAAAAATTTCACTAAGCTACCGAAGTGGTAAGGCGGCTGGACTGGTTATCTTGAGGTCGCAGGTTCGATTCCTGCGGCAAGTATATTACGCGAGCTCCGTCACTGGAGCTCTACCACCAGTAAAAATTAATAGATAAATAATCGATGAATAAATTATTGTTATTAAAGAAATAACGTACGGGCATAAATAACGTGGGTATTGAACCAGAACGCAGCTTTACTTTAAGAGCTCCTTTATAAGAAAAATTCAACTATATGCAGCAAGCACTTTGAACAAATATGGTTCAAAGTGCTTGCTGCATATAGTTGTTTTTTTAGGTACCCAATTTTGTCTATTAATCATTCTTTGCCATTTTTCTCGGATTTTAACATTCTGTGGTAATCTGAAATGTTATTTGCTTTAGTTACAGCGCAGTTAGTTTAGTTTCCTTTATTCCCATCGGCCCCCTCTGAGCCCGTTGGTCGTTAGTTTCATCTGCCCCCTTCGTAGTTATACTTCAATGGTTTATTCGCATTTCGCATCGGACGTTAGGTACCAATGAAAATTGACTTAGGTGACAGCTCATCCGCAAATGTATTTTATCCGCGGATGAAATGTCACTCTTTACAATAGTAATGGTAGAGTCATCCGAAGTGGTGTTGTTATTCGGTACGAGGATATTTTATATAATGAACCTCTTTAGTGATGAACTCTAAAGAGGTTAAATATTTAAAATAACCCTTGATCGACAAATACAAATTATCGATATGTATATTATAATAATTATCAAATTATTATAATTAACTACAAATGTGAGGTTATAAAATAGTAGTAATTCACGTATTTGATATTATTTTGTAGTTAATTCTAATACATTCAAAGCATTCATATTATAAAACCTGTTAATTTTGTCTATCCGTTTATGTAGAAAAGCATTGTATCAGAACTAAATCCTTGCATTTAGTGAGCCAAACATTTAATTCGTACTTACATGTGAAATGAATAATTGTGTGGGTTTTTTTTTCCTAGATGAGTTACATCCAGGTACTGCACATGTAACCATAATTATTTCTGGACAATAAACACCTTAAATTTAATAAAAATAAGCAGAATTTATTTATTTCACAACTAACGCCAGACTGTCTCAGACCGAGAACGTGTCTGCGAATGGTCCTGCCTAGCTATCTCGCTCTCACATATGCGTATAATATATTCTTTCTCTTTGTATTGCCAATCTATCTAACGAAGTAGATAATAAATCTATGGGCATAGGCATACTTGTGCTTTGACAGAGGGGAAAGCCTGCATATGGCTACTCCCCTCCGGTCCGCCGCGGCTGGTTGTCCGTGCTACTACTGAAAACAATCATGAATTATTTTGTACACTTACCTACCTACTTACATTTTATATAAATTGTTAACATAGTGCTTTCTAATCTATCAGAAACCATAAAGCTAAGCTCTACTTTAAAGTTGGAAGTTTAGACGTATCTTCATTGTCATCTTTTGAGTGGATTTATAATACTAACGTGATAATATTACTTGCCGTGTGATGTGCCGGATCATTAAAATTGAATTTTGACACCAAATATCCGCGGATACGGATACGGATCTTAACTATCTTATTCAATCTGTATCTCATTCTATCTATTATCTGTATTTTACTCGGCTAATAAAACGTAACTTCACGCCTGTAATCCCCGAAGGGGTAGGCATAGGTAAATGCATGCATTCAAGCATACATGCAAAAAGCCACGATTCGCCGGTTACGTTTTTGACCCATGTAACAGGTAGCGAGCCTTTTGCCATCTCCGGGCACATTATCAAACGCCGAGATACTGGGAAACTTCCAGAAAATGGAAAAATTCTAAAAGAACCAGAGATAAAGGATTTTAAACCGTTATCTCTGATAGCTTCAGACCCGGGCAGTCCTGTGGTCGCAAGTTCGATTCCTGACCGAAGTCAATTTTTTGTTTCCATTTTTCTTTCGTTTCTGTATTAAAAAGTTACAATATTTATGTATGTATCTTCACGCCAGGTCCCTAACGGGGTAGGCAGAGAGTGTAGAGCGCCAGATATTCCGGTCCTGACTACATCCGTGCCTCGTCTACCTTCATCATTCTCTTCATACATGCACGCCGATTCCTAAGACTTTTGACCCCACCATCAGACAGAACCATTTGGTCATGGTAGGTCAGTCTTGGTCTTCCTGGGCCTCTGCAACCATCCACATTCGCATTGTATATCTGTTTAGTCATTCGCTCATTCAACATTCTTTCTATATGCCCGAACCATCGGAGCATGCCTTTTTTCATTTTTACACCGATAGTATCATTCACACAAATCCTCTTTCTTACATCTTCGTTACGAACGCGATCGGTGAATGATACACCGCAGATCTTACGCAAAGATCTCATCTCGACCGCGTTTAACTTACTTTCATGCTCTTTCCTGTATTTTTATTTCATGCTCTCGCTTCCATATAAAAGCGTTGGAGTAAGTACAGCATTATGTACGGCTAGTCGAGCCCGCTGGCTGAGATGTTTCGATTCTAGCAGCTTACCCAACGCTCCATTCGCGCAATTCCGAGCAAGCACTCTTCTTTCTATGTCAGTGGTGTTCCTACCATCCTTGCTAAAAGCACATCCAAGATATACAATTTCATCCACCTGTTCAAACACTGCATCATCTACTACAATATTTTCTAAGGTTTACTTCCTGAGGTACTTTACTAAGTGTACTAATAAAAAATAGTGTTAATTGTATTAATTTGCGTTTCTGAAATTATCTAATCGTAAAATTGGATTATGATAAAACAACAGCTCACCTACTTTATTGCTACAACTTTGAACACGAACTAAAAAAAATATTTTTTTTTTAATTTTTTCTTAACTCATTACAAGGTATGAAATAACCGGCTCTGATAACCTTGTTTATCAGTTATGTAATGAAGATTAGTTGTTATTTGTTTAACAACATATATTACATAAACAAATACTTTAAAAAGTTTATATCATTACATTCAAGATTTTTTTTATCCTACGTATCCGAATGTATATTCGCTAATGTATAACTGTTGAGGTCAAATCAAAATTTTGTTGCTGCTATCACACCAAGACCTTTATAGGAAAAGTGGCAAATATCTATTATTACAAACTCTTTTCATGCACCTATGAGTACCTACGTCATATTCTAAAACGCCACTCTTGAGTAAAAGATTACAAGTTAGACTAATTAATTATATTTTATTTTTATCTCCGTAATAACTATCACAGAGAGATAATAACTAAAATCTGGCAACGCACTGTCATCTGGGCTGTAGTCATCAATAAGGCGGCCAACCATCCCGGATTCTGCGGGACCATCCCGTATTGCTGGATGTAATCCCGCTTTGCAAGTATTAATAAAAAAGTCCCGCGTTGGATGCATTGACGTATTATGCCTATTTTTTTTCAGGCTGCTACATAACCACACCGTCACACACATAAATAAAACATACACTACACTACACCCACACACACATGCAAACAACAGCGGAGACACGCATTGTGTGAATTCGATTGAAAACTGTTTGCGTGTGTGTATGTGATCGTTTTATTCCATTTTGCATTTTTGTACAAAAAATGTCACTCTAGTGATAAATGCTATTTTAAAAATAAATTACTTAGTATGTAAGTTTTGTGTTTTAATGCAATTTTGCTACATATATGTACGTATACTGACAAAACTTCATACTTCGCATTCACATAACCCTATCTATCCACAAAAAGTCCCGCATGCTATCATCAGAGAATTAGCTGCCTCATCACTGTGTGAACTACATGCTTGTTTGCCCCTTCGTTACTTACATAAAAATAAACTTTTAATTAGCTTGCAGATTCCATAATGTAGCCTACAAGTCTTAATATATCATTTGGTAGGTATAAAGTATTTCAATAAATTGTAATTCTTATAGGCCTCGTTTTATCTAAATACACTATCGCAAATTTAAATATTCTCAAGTGAATATTAGAGTAAGAACACGACAATAATAAGAATTCTGTCGCTGTCAGCCAATCATCAAATTTTGATAATAGGCCCTGTATCTAATCTGGACTGTGACTTTGAAACAAACACCTTGGCCACATCAGACGTATCGATTTTTACATTAATACAAGACGTAGTGACGTAGTGATAATAATTTAAAATGGAGAATAGAATTATTAATTTAAATTTGAAATCCTTTAACGTGACCGCTAAGAAGACTGTTTCAGAAGGTGAGATGAATGAATGAGCTTATTATGATACGTGTGTTGATAAGAGCTAGACTTTTTAATTAAGATGCTCTGTTTCTCAAATATTAGATTCGACGGCAAAGTGGTATTTTAAAATTAGTAAAAAAATAGATTTACGTAATTTAAGATTAAAAAAAAAATTGCCAAAAAAATTTAAATAGGCAATTTTTATTTTTTGAAAAATTTGTTATATATATATCATTCGTGAGTGCTATTGCGTGAAATACCATTAAGGTTGTATTTTTAACATATTCAAAAACATAAAATATTGTAAAAATTATAATGTAAAAAAATACAAATAACTTCGGAAGATAACAAATTATACTTAAATTAGTAAAACGTAAGTGTGATTCAGTTAAACAAGTTTGAAAAGTCAAAAAATGCACCCTTAATAACACTCTTTATATTTTTATGAAAAGAAAAAAAAATCCGTAACGTCGGATTGATTTTAGAAATCAGTTTATTTAAATCCAAAATTGTTTAGTGTAAGTCGCAAATATTTAAGAAAAAAAATTGTAGAATTAAAAACAATGATAAGGCCCTTATCTTAGAAGAAAAAAAATACATAACGACCATGACTTCGTAATCTGCCTTTAATCATATCATTATCCGATCCTAGTAGTCTCTATCCTAGTTGACTGCCTCGTTGGCCCAGTGGTCGCAATCGCGATGATGAAGTCCGGGTTCGATCCCCAGGTCAGCAAAATCAGTTATTGGATTTTTCCAATAAGGAAAATCCAGAAGTAGCCCAGATTCTGGTAACTATGAATCGGAGAGCAGAGCACGTAAAGCTGTCGGTTCTGCGCCCGATCTCTCTCCGGTCGTGTCGGAGAGTGAGTGAATAAAGAGTGCACCTGTGTTTGCGCACACTTCTTCTTCTACTGAAATTCCGTCGGTTCTACTGAAAAAGTTCGGAATAAGGGTTTTCATCCAAAGTTGAGTAACACCTGCAGTGTTACTCAACTTTGGATGAAAACACTACTAGTAGTATTACCTAGGTGGCGAATCCCCCGAATAAAACACCACTTCGGATGACTCGACGCCTACTATTTGTAAAGAGTGACATTTCATCCACGGATAACATACATTTGCGGATGAGCTGTCACCTAAGTCGTGGCGACTCCGCCGAATAACAACACCACTTCGGATGACTCGACGCCTACTAGTTGTAAAGAGTGACATTTCATCCACGGATAACATACATTTGCGGATGAGCTGTTACCTAAGTCGATATTGTTAAGTCTCTAGTTAATACCATTGAAAGTTGCTACTATAGACAAGCATATGAACATTGCGTGACCTTATACCTACACTCCTTTCAGTTTCAATACCTAATTAATTAACGTTTGTCACGTTCGTGGTTGTATCAATTAAAATGCCTGAATAGGATATAATTTAGTGGGATAATCGTTCAAATCTATTTCTATGCTGATATTATAATGTGAACTATAACTCCGAAGATCTAATGCAAAGATCATGAATATCACTTTAGTAACTAAATGGGAGGAAGAAACAGCTTTGTATTGATATATGATAACAGTGCTATAGGTATATGTATCTTCCATAATTTCATTGAATAGTGGCTTATGCTGTACTTATATTAAACTAGCTGAGCCCGCGACTTCGTCCGGGTAAATAGTGAACAATCATAAATTTCGTATCGCTTAATCGAGTAGATCGCTTCCGATCTACACTAGCCGCGGGGCCATGCGCGCTTCAATGTACATACTTACATTATATTTCAACTATGAATTGAGATATAAACTATCCGATCTCATAAGTTGGATCAAACCGAACACGATGTGCAAGTTTGATTAAAATCGATTCAGTTGTTTAGGAGTTCATCGCTTCGACAAACATAGTTTCGACAAAATTTTCTAATTATTTCGCCTCTACTACGCCTACAAATTCTGACACAAAATCTATAAACTCCTTGGGAAATTATAAGGGTCGTTAAAATATATTATGATACCAATTACGGCACCGCTTCGGAATCGGAGGTCGATAGCCTCATTGAACTTGCGAGTTCATTGTATTCTTTGTTTTCCTAAAAAGTCTTTTCCTCAAGCGGATTTTATTGCGCTGTTTTAGTTGTAAGGCTTTATTCTCACATTCAAGTGAGTCGGTGTCCGAATCATAACTTTTTTTATATGTATAGATGCACAAAAAGCATGCAGATCACATTGATGTTAAATTATGACTGCTCCCTATAGACATCTACACAAAAACCAAAGGTCTAAATTCAGGTGTGTTGCCACCCCTGAGGCCTAAGTTCTTATGACCCTGTAACAGTTATTACGGGGCCATATATTATCATCTAACCGGAACACGATAGTGCTGAGCACTACCATTTGGCAGCAGATAGATTAGGTAATGCGGTGGTGCCTACGCCCTCGAGCTCTTACACTGGAATTCTACCTCCAGTTCTATTTCTCTTTCTATTCGTTTCATAACTCATCACTTCATAATATTTATTCTAGTGATATACTTTTACATTAGTTTAATATTACATTTAGTTTTATCTTAGTGATATTCTTGACTTTACATATATTTTTTATCTTGTTTGACATGTATATCAATTGTTATTCGCTTTAATTTATTTTGTTTGTTTTTGACGTCTCATAAGTGGTGCCTATCACCCTAAATGAATAAATGAGTTTCTGATTCTGAATAATTCATATCGCATAGTACTCATCACGCAAATGTTCAGATTAATACATATTATTTCAAAAACTATTGATAGTGCATAAACAAAAAAACATCACCACCACAAACAACACTGTCGGTTAGGTTAGGTTAGAACTGCGACCCACCGGAACCAGAACTGCTAGAACAGAAATGCTGTTTCAGAAGGTGCATAATCGTTGTTGGAAATCTTTAACATACGTTTGTTTATTTAATAATATATTTGTGAAAGAATATATTTGCAAAGTAAAATGTTGTGATGTTAAACATTTACGTAATCAAATGTTTGCGAAATAATTAGTATACGAATCGTTGAGTTCCGAAATGATACATTTTCGGAATTTTATATTTGTGGAATTAGTAGTGTACAAAACGTTCGTTTTGAAATGAAATTTGCGTAACGTTTGTCGGTGAAAAATTAGTGAACCATGTTAAACTTATGGGGTCTCAAAAATCAGTTTGTGAATTCTAAGAGAATGTAAGCCGGTGACTCGTGAATAGACTGGTATGTTCCAAAAGTATTCCATGAAGTTTGTGAACTAGGCTAACTAGATTTGAAATAGCGCCAAAGCTTAAAAGGTAAAAACCTCAGTGGGAACACAAAACCTAGAGCCGATTAGATTATCGAAACAACAAAACAAGCTCAACGATGTTGTTTTTCTTTGACCTTAACTGAATAACATTTTCAAGGCGAAGTAAGGAAAACTTTCTTAATATCAATAAGTACATTTATACAAATATCTGTTTTAATACATTATCCGACTTAAGAAAACAGAAGAAACAAAAGTTATAAATTGTACCTCATAGCACTATTTCATAATTATGTTCAAAAATGTTATCCCGTGTTGCACCAAGATATTTGTTAAAGTAATTGCAACATTTCACATCCTTCTCCAACTTTAACAGATTTCTTTAAGTTAGAGAAGGATGGGAAATGTTACAATAACCCTTTTTTATATTATGGCATTGCTATTACGCATATTCCCAGTTTCAAGTAAAACGATATTTCGTATTCGTAATAAGCAGCGTAAAAGTCAGAGTGTCAGAGTCAGTCAATCAATTTATCAGTCCGTCAGTCAGACACAGTCAGTAAATCGAGTAAAGCGATGGCTACTTAACCAGAAAATTTACAATGAAGTTTTGGAGGCAACCCCAAAGGACGTGTTTTCGCTCTATTATTCTATTTCACTATACACGGGCACTGTAATAAGCCTATATTAAACAAAATGCCACCAACTTTATTGAATATAACTCAAAAATACACCAAGAAAATGAAATAAAATAACGCCTCTTTCAAGGTTCCCGCCAAAACCCTCAATAACCCATTTGTTTATCAATAAAATGTTTGAAACACATTTTATTGGTAAACAAATGGAATGGAAATGGAAACTTGCTAATTTTTTTTCCCTATGAACATTTTGATAAATAATTACATAAATAATACTTTGTCTCATGATCAAAATGTTTTCATTTCAGCTGAACAGATATCCAAGCTCAGGGCATCGCAGTCTCCGATAGCAATCTCCGTCCACAAATGCCCGACCTGGTCATCATTGGATCCTTTGCATTTCCGAGGATACTGGGATAATGCAGCAGATGGATTGCTTCTCAATAATGGACAAACAGGTACATTACCCATTGACACATATATTTTGTAGGTACCTACAAAATACTGCCTCGGTAGCCTAGTGGTAGCAGGCCACTACTACTACGCTGAGGTCCTGGGTTCGATTCCCGGGTTATCAGAGATAATGGTGAAAAAGCCTTTATCTCTGGTTCTATTGGGATTTTTCCATTTTCTGGAAATTTCCCGGTACCTCAAAGTTTGGTAATGTGCCCAGAGATGTCAACAGGCTCGCCACCTGTTACATGGGCCAAAACGTAACCGGCGAATCGTGGGTGTTTGCATGTATGCTTGAATGCATGCATTTACCTCTGCCTACCCCTTCGGGGATTACAGGCGTGAAGTTACGTTACGTTACAAAATATTGAAACACGTTAGTTGGTTGCGATTAGACTAACAGTTTATTCATCTTCCATAATACAAGTAATTATAGACATACCCCCTTATTCATAAACGTACATTAGATACGTTTTAGCTATAGAATGCTTTGTCTTTGTCAGTTGCATTGTCAAATGTCAACACCTTAGCTAAAATACGTTTATGAATAAGGGGGTTAGTTTATAGCAAGTCACAGACTTGTCCACAAAGTAGACATAGTTTGATACTATTTCAACACTAAAGTCACGTAGACAGGACACTTCCCCTTTTTTTTGCATTCAATTTGCCAGTTTCCCATCTAGGTAAGATCTTTCCAGGTGCACATAGCTAAGCACTGGTGGAAACGGATTCTACTAAGATATGTTTTTTATATGGAAGGATGTGTGCTATGGATGCGTGCTGTGGATGAGTTATGGGCCGTCGCGATTAGTGTAGCTAGCCCTCGCCGGTTTTTTACTATCGATATAGGTCGCGCCACGTAAAAAGAACGCTGGAAGAAAGTAGAAGGGATGTGTTCGCGCATCGGTACACTCGCGCACGAAAGTACTAGCCCTATTGGTTTATTTTTGATCTAGCTTTCGCTTGCGGTTTCGTGTATTGGTAGGCAGATTGAAAACTATATTACATAGAATAACATAAAATGAAATAAAAACACATGACGCGCAGCTTGACCGCCAGCGTTCTTTTTACGTGGCGCGACCTATACATCGCATAGCGCGAGCTGCGCGTCTTCCTCGTACAGCTTCATAGCTTAGTATTTGTGGAAACGGTCACATATTTTCGTAGCGTAGATTTCACATCTCCGCAGCATAGAAAAGTATCCTAAGTAATTTAATCATTTGATCATCATCATCATGAATTTCCAGATTCATGAACGAGTACTTATGAATAACTGCCTCGGTAGCCTAGTGGTAGCAGGCCACTACTACTACGCTGAGATCCTGGGTTTGATTCCCGAGTCCCAGAGATAATGGTGTAAAGTCCTCTATCTCTGGTTCTATAGAGTTTTTTCCATTTTCTGGAAATTTCCCATTACCTCGAAGTTTGGTAATGTGCCCGTAGATATCAACAGGCTCGCCAACTGTTACATGGGCCAAAACGTAACCGGCGAATCGTGGGTGTTTGCATGTTTGCTTGAATGCATGCATTTACCTCTGCCTACCCCTTCGAGGATTACAGGCGTGAAATTACGTTTTTACTTATGAATAAATAGGTACACATTGTTAAATATGCTCGCACATGGTACAATATACGAAATATTTTCATTAAATCAACGTGTGTGTCAGTTATATAACAACGATATGATAAACCCTTCCACATGATGAATCAATTACTCGTGTTTATCGTCCAAAATGATAATGTCAATTGAATATTGATGTCTGTATTTGGGAATATAACATTCCTAGTTTGTATCGTAAATACTGATTGTCGCGTCAATTGTCATAGTGGCAATCGTATCTATGATAGATAGAATTTATGTATCCACTAGAAATGTGAAAAGTGAGATAATATGCACATACATAAAAACGTATGGCCCCGTAATAACTATCACAGGGACATAGCGATTTGGGTTTTATGGCAACGTATCTGCATTTTGGCATTTGGTTTTTGTGTAGATGTCTATAGGCTGCAGTCATCACTAAACATTAATGTGAGCTGCATGCTTGTTTGAAACCATTCTTACATAAAAAAAATCACAGACACATAACAAGGTAGGCCTCAGCTGTGGCAAAACATCTGCATCTTGACCTCTGGTTTTCGAGTCTATAGGCTGCAGTCATCACTTAGCATCCATGTGAACTGCATGCTTGTTTGTCACCTTCGGTATAATTATAAAACACACCTACTCAAGTTAACATAGGTAATGAAAATACGTACTCTTAAAAATATGATAAAAATACTATTCATAAAAAATTACCGTTCATAAATGCGTTCCCAAAGGTTCGAAATACATTCCATTACGTTTCGCTTACCGACAGTTTTGTGTATAAATGATAAGATTTGACAGATTACTGAAATTGGTGTCTGTCAAAGCGACAGCAATTTGTGGCGACCAGTTCACACGATCATGGCATATAGATTGTCTTATTATTTAGATTACTGTATCTACAGTATTCACTTACCATGAACTTGAACTGCACTTAACTATTTACTTTATGTAGCTAAAAAAAATATCAACATGACCTGTAAACTTATTTGCCATTTTCATAGTATAAAATAAACAGATCCCACATAGTTAAATAATTCATGTCAATGTAAAATCACTCTAATTTTATATTAAAACATGTATTGCTGAAAATCATTTATCGTTCATACTTTCGAAATTATGTTAGTCTCTGCAGTAAATTATGTATTTTCAATTAAAATCTGTCAGCGATTGAAATCGATTCATACGAGTACTTGGACACTGGGTTCTTATTGCGTTCATAATTCACAGTTTGAAATTAATTTAATTGTTCCTGAGAAACACGCCAACTCCGTTCATTTTAACCGTAACTAAAAAATCTACGAAAAACTTCACAATGACGCGCTAGCAAAAAAAAGAACATTTACCTCCATAGCCTCTATACGAACTTGATAAATACTGAAATGGATAAAATTGTGGGCCCCGCCCACGCACTTTCGGGGCTCCCATAACCCGGGGGCTCCGTATAATTGATACTCTAATTTTATATTAAAACATGTATTGCTGAAAATCATTTATCATTCATACTTTCGAAATTATGTTAGTCTCTGCAGTAAATTATGTATTTTCAATTAAAATCTGTCAGCGATTGAAATCGATTCATAAGAGTACTTGGACACTGGGTTCTTATTGCGTTCATAATTCACAGTTTGAAATTAATTTAATTGTTCCTGAGAAACACGCCAACTCCGTTCATTTTAACCGTAACTTATTCCTACTTTCTTTATGTCATGACCAGTTGCATAGCGTGCCTTGTCGGTACCGTATAAAAATTTGTTTGGAGGTTCTTTTTAAGGGTCAAGATAAACAAACACGCGCGAACAAAAAAATCCTCGAAAAACTTCACAATGACGCGCTAGCAAAAAAAAGGACATTTACCTCCATAGCCTCTATACGAACTTGATAAATACTGAAATGGATAAAATTGGGGGCCCCGCCCACGCACTTTGGGGGCTCCCATAACCCGGGGGCTCCGTATAATTGATACGGTAGAAACGGCGGTAGCTACGCCCCTGGCCATGGCCTGATAAAAAAGGATACCATTCGCATTGATGGTGAGTAAGTACTGTAGCCAATAAACATCTAAATAAAATTCAGGGATTTAAATGTAAATTATTAGCCACTCCTGAAATCTAAGGGCTCCCACACATAACTGAGAATTCGCATCGCATCGCAAATAACTGCAAGCTCGCAAGAGTGCATCGCTTGCGATGCGGCGTCTCATACCATCACATCGCAGTTTTGTGTGGCCGCCCTTAGTTGTTATGCGTCTGTGGCGTACATTACCACCTTTACTTGCCGCCAAATGGTAGTGTTCAGCACTATCGTATTCCGGTTAGACGGTAATGGCCCCGTAATAACTATCACAGAGACATAAAACGTTAGATCTCAGGGGTTGGCCGTGAATCTGCGGTAGTCGTCACATAACAGCCATGTGATATGCATACTTGTTGCCACATTTTGTTAAACAAACAAATATTTTCGAACTATTGGTTACTTTACTTCCGAAAGTAGGACTACTTGAGTTACTTGAGGACAGCGAAATAAACAAGCTGAAAGCTAAGCTGGAAATTAATTTTAGGTATAACCGTTGCGTACCACTGAACGGCAAAAACACAATGACATTATCATTAAGGGCGTTATTATCGTAAATTGCTTTTTGCAGTGGAGTGTGTTTTATCTGTTATCGAACAAAATCGGTATTGTGGTTAAACAAATATAAATTACTAGCTGTTGCTCGCGGCTTCGCCCGCGTGGAAGTCGTTTTATATGTTCCTATGTTTCCTATGTTCTTTCTCGTACTCAGCTCTATCTCTGTATCAAATTTCATTAAAATCGCTTCAGTCGTTTGGACGTGAAAAGGTAACAGACAGACAGACAGAGTTACTTTCGTATTTATAATATTAATATACGATAGTAGGGCAGTAGGGATAGTAGGGACTAGTACTACGTGAACCGTAACGATCTCTAATACTTTCGTGGATGCTTTTCATCAAACGATTAATTTAAAACGCGGTATTAATAAGAAAATATTCAAACGATGAAAGATCTTGCTCCACGTTCCGAGAGCTGGTGATTGTATGACAAATCCTGTGTTTGGAATGATGGTATGAGAGTCAAAACTGCGGCCACACTGATATTTCCAGACCCGATGATCTTTCAGGCCTCTCAGGTCACGCAGAATCAACTTAATATTAAAGAGCCACCGAAGTAAATACATTTATTTTCTCAATATTTACGATAACATATTTAGATATAATTTGCTATCGGAAAATTGATATGTATACATTAGAGTAGAATAGAATAGAAAATGTTTTTATTTCGAATAGATCTTTACAGATACTTTCAAAACGTCAAGAAATCATAAAATACCTAGAGTGAATTACCATTACATATAGTAAAAACAAAAACATAGAATAATAGTTAGTTAAAAATTAGAATTTAAACTACTTAATTAAAACTTAATAATCACAAAATGTTTCAATTCCTTCAAAGATGATAAATGAAGAAAAAGAAAACTTATTCGTCAAGATCAAACTTAGCAGAGTTCCAAGTGCAGTCACCAATGAGAAAAACTCCGCTACCCAATGAACTCAGTAAGAGCTCTTTTAAATGAGAGATTAAATCTAGTACAGATTATCGTGAAAAATCAAATAATGTGAACGTCCATAGCATAGATGCTAATAAACTACTATCTACTAAATGAGATGTAGCTCCTACAAACCAGAACAGACCAGTCACCAACAGCACCCGTTCACGAGTATGACGCATGTGACAGTCATTGCCCTCCTCGACCATTTTAGAGATTATAATAAAATCGTAGGAAATTCAAATTGTACATTGAATATTTTTTTTAAAGAATACTTGGGGCGTGATCTACAATTGATATCGAAGCCAAAAATATCGTTTTTAGAATTTAATACTGCATGAATTCACTTCAAATTTTGCATGAATATTACTAACAGGTCGGGTCAACATAATATGGGCTACATATTATCTCGCTATTATCTACGGGGGAGGAGCTGCGAATCTTTATTTTCATTACGCATTCTGTGACAGCGTGTAATCTAACGACGCATATTTAAATGTTGTTTAAGAACCTTACGCAGACGACGTAGCGAGCAGCAGCTAGTACAGCAATAAAGTATGAACACTGTTTAAGAAGCAATGCTTAATGATGGCATGCTTTTAGGAAAGAGGATTTGTTTTTATTTTTAAGCTCAGATTTTTAGTTACTTAGGAGACAATATATTAATAAGCAATATAATAATATTATTATCTAAGTAAGTACTGATACAAGAATACTTCATTGTAAAACTGTCATTGTCTAGTGGTAAATCCAAGGCTTTATTGCAAATACTTGGGCTTTTCTCAGCCAGTGCACTTTTATCTAAAATACTTTTCGTCCATTATTGAAAAGAGTGCATTACTGGTGGTAGAGCTCCAGTGACGGAGCTCGCGGGCGTAGGCACCACCTCATTGCCTAATATACTTGCCGCTAAATGGTAGTGTTCAGCACTATCGTGTTCCGGTCAGGTGGTAATGTACGGCCCTGTAATTGCCGGCACAGAGGCATAACACCTTAGGCCTCAGGAGTGGTAACGCATCTGCATTTTGACCTTGGTCTTTGTGTGGGTGTTTATAGGCTGCAGTTATCACTTAACATCAACGTGAACTGCATGCTTGTTTTACACTTCCATTACATACAAAAAAAAAAAATACTTCGTCTCATCTTTTCGAAACTTAGCAGACAATGCATTTATAGATAAGGACTCACGTGTTGAGGCACGAGGCAATACTTTGGTATTAATCTACAAAGCCACTTATTTGCGAGTTTAAGACTAAAAGGCATTCTTCTTATTCTTTGTCGTGTCCTCATGACTGAGGGTCGTGACCATCAAAAGTAGCTTCTCGGGTCAATGTCCTCCAATCTTCTCTATTTTAGACCATCTGGATTGCCGTTTGTGTGTTACAATTAAGGCACTATAGAACTGCATCCTGCTCATTCCTTCAATGTGGCGTGTTAGGATTAGCTTTTACAGATTCACAGAATCACATCAGTCCCCGTGACCGAAAGTGATTTCCATAGACAGATAGTTGAGAGACGAGTCATAACTTGCAGTTCCTCGAGTACCTATAGAAGAACAAGGAATTAAATCTCTTTACTTATATTTTTACCTTATATTATTATATTTGAATAAATCTTCTAATCCAAATGTAACAAGTTCGCCACTGTATTTCTCCGTTAATTTCTTACCCCAGCAGAGGCATCTAACTTTCGACGGAGTATTATAAAACCTAAAAGTTTCTGTACGCAATGTTTGGGACATTACAAAATTTTCAGGCGTTTTGAAATATTCTCCATTGCAAAAAACGAACTTAGTATCTCAGACTAGCCCCTATTGCCGATTACCCTAAACTACGACGTAGCATTCATATACCTACTCAGCTTTGGACTGGCCATATAGTCAAAATGGCGTTTACAACAGCCAGGTCCCCTACGAGTGTGGCTTGCAGGGCTTGCCGCAAACATTTGTCAAAACCCTCAGGCCTACTATCCAGTCATAGGCCTCGGGCGTGAATGGAGCTATCCGCGACCTTCCGGTTCAGTCCAACCCTGTCCTACTTATAGTCTTAAATTATAATTTTCATCTCCAGCATACTTCGCTTTCGGTGTTAATGCTGACAGACCACACCTCAGCGGTGGGCCGTTGATCGGAGAATACATATTCGAGCAAATGCATTTCCACTGGTCAGTCGACGATTTTACTGGCTGCGAGCACGTACTTGATGGCCATGGGTGAGTTTCGTATATATTTAAAGAAATTAAAGGAAAGAAAACTCCCAGAACATGCTTTTATACCTTTATCTCTAGTAGCCCTCGACCTGGAAATCGAACCCAGTATCCCAGCGTAACAGTAGTGGCTTGCTACCACTAGACTACTGAGACAGTAAATAAACATAATTTATGTGAATATTCACTAATCATAATCAAAAAATAAATCATAACTTTTCAATCCCTTGCAGATATGCAGCAGAATGCCACTTCGTCCACTACAATAGCAAATACCAATCAATGGAAGCGGCAGTAGCTCATCCTGATGGCTTAGCAGTAGTCGGGTTCCTATTAGAAGCAGTTGATGTACCGAATCCCAGCTTTGACAAATTAGTCGAAGGCTTAGATAGTATCAGGAAGCGTGATCAGACAATTGAACTGACAGCAGGTATTTTTTTAATTTTAACTGATCCACATAATTCATGTCCCTAAAGGGTGTTTGCCACAGCGCTGACCAGCGCTTTCATAAACCAGCATTGATAAGCTCCAAATATTTGCTACTTCCAAACCTTTGAACAGAAAAACCTTTATAGAAAACTTTTTCCTTGTATCATTTTAACCGACTTCGAAAAAAGGAGTAGGTTCTCAATTCGTCCGGATCTTTTTTTTAATTAATTAAGTAAGATAGACTTTACTGACTGAACATACATAATCTCATTTTAAGAGTTCTATAGCCTACTGGGCGCCTACCGTAGCGTAGATAAATCATCGTCATCGTCAACATATCAGCTATAAGATGGCCACGGCTGGATCAAAGCCTCCTGATAAGAGATATGCCATAATCGCCACGCTTGGCACGCGGATTGGCGATCGCAGTGTCGGTAGTTTTAACGCAGGATGCTGCTGCTCATCTTGCGTTATTGCACTTACTACCGCCCCATTAAAATGGTTTGATCGCCATTTTTCGGTTGACTGACTGCACTAGTGGTAGTCATGTCCCGACGCCAGCGCGTTAGTGTTGTTGCAATAGTAATAGTCTATCGATAGTATTGTGATCTATCGTGACCTCGAAAAAACAGTCACACTATCGATAGGACTATCGAAACTACTATAATATCGTGTTCAAAAAGACTATCGTACTTCAATGGTATCGATAGTATCGATAGTATTGGCAAAATTCAATACTATCACCTAAATTCCAATATCGATACTATCGATAGTATCGATAGTATTGCAGCTTGTCGATATTTTCTACAGGACTATCGCGCTATCGACTGTTTTTCGAGGTCAACTATCGATAGCGCAACTATCGATAGTTTACCAACACTACAGCGCGTAGATATGACGAAACTATACATCACCTTCTAACCATACTACAGCTACAAAATGCCGTTTGGAAGCAAGTAGCTGTCCATAAAATAAAAGCCCACCGTTTCTGTGGAAGTGACTACAAAGTTGATTTCTCCTATAACATTTAAAATTGAGATGAATCTGCTCCAGATAAAGCTTTTGTTGGATGACAAAAGGGTGCAATTTGCGTTCTTCATTCAATGGTTTCCGCGAGAACTTATTTAGGAGCTCTAATCGACATTTTACTTCAACAAAGTTCCAACTTTATGCCCGGGAACTTCTTCACGATATTCAATTGGAACCGAAAAAACTAAATTAATTTGCAATTTTGATGATTGGATTAATACGAATATTGAAACAAATTTAAAAATTATGAAATGTTTTGTATTCTATGTTAGATGTATGTGATAAACAAGCATGTGTAGGAGTAGATCGCTTGCGATCTACACCAGCCGCGGGGCCACGCGCGTTTCGTTAGTTAATATAATAAATTGACCTTATAAAAATGTGTAGCAATGTGTAGTTTACTTTTAAAGAGAGATAAATGTAAACACATCATGCTACCTGAATTTATAAAATATTTACACTTATTTTAATAGGTACATTTAATAATCATATTACTACTGGTGGTAGAGCTCCAGTGACCGAGCTCACGGGCGTAGGCACCACCGCATTACCTAATATACTTGCCGCTAAATGGTAGTGTTCATCACTATCGTGTTCCGGTCAGGTGGTAATGTACGGCCCTGTAATTTCCGGCACAGAGACATAACACATTAGGCCTCAGGAGTGGTAACGCATCTGCATTTTGACCTTGGTCTTTGTGTGTCTATAGGCTGCAGTCATCACTTAACATCAATGTGAACTGCATGCTTGTTTGCCACTTATCTCATCTTAGTATGTTACTATTGCAGAGTCCTTAGCGTGGATGGACAGAGAGGACTTATACACTGGCAATTACGTCACTTACAAAGGATCGTTAACAACGCCGCCTTATACCGAGTGTGTCACATGGATCATTTATGAGAAACCAGTGCAGATTGGTAGTGAGCAGGTAATATTGTGTATGATGTCTAACAACAATAATAATAAATAATAAAAAATAAAATAATGGCAACCCATTATACGTCCCTCTGCTGGGCACGAGTCTCTCCCCTTTTTTTTGGGGGTAGGCCTGGAGCTTACTCCACCACCCTGCTCCAATGTGGATTGGTGGAGATGGGTGGGTTAGTGGCCAACCCGCTGTCGGATGTTTCTCAAACCGCCCATAAGGCCTCCGACAAGGTTTAACGACTGCTATCTATCGATAGCAACCGGGACCGACGGCTTAACGTGCCCTCCGAAGCACGGAAACGCGCATTTAATTTGCCACTAGCGGTCACCCATCACACTACCCGACCGCGCCCGTAGTGCTTAACCGAGTAGATCGCTTACGATCTACACCAGCCGCTGGACCGTGCGCGCTTCATGTCTAACAATGTTTTGACGAAATTCAGGATTGATTATTAGGCGATTAAAATAACGAACGAGATGGTACAGTTACTCTTTTAACACAGCAGTACACATATGTAGGTATTAACTACACTAAAACCGGAGACAACAATGCAAATGCGTTGCCACCCAAGGCTTAAACTTTTGCAACTCTGATAACCGAGTAGATCGCCTACTTATCACGGAGCCATATATGAAATCATCTAAACGGCACACGATAGTGCTTAGTTCTACTATCTGTAGATAGTTTAAGTAATGCAGTGGTTCTTATAAACTCGAGCTCCGACACCAGTAGACTCACAGAGACACAACTACTAAGGTCTCAGGGATGGCAACGCATCTGCAGTTTACCCTCTGGTCTTTATTTTTATTATCTGCTATAGACGCCCATATAAATGGGCGTCTATAGCAGAGAATACGAGTATGTAATGTCTATAGGCTTCAGTAATTACTTAATACAATGTGACCTGCATGCTTGTTTACATAAAAAAAACCTTGCAGCCCAGGGACATTTTATTAAAACCGATTGTCTTACATCCTTCAGATCAAAGATTCTAATCTGTTAAAAAACATACACTCATTCTTGTTTCTGGTATAAACTAACAGCTTATTGCCATTTTAGAGATAATTAAACGATTTTCCAGATTACTGAGAATCCAAGTAGATTATTAATGTTTAACTTTGTCTATCATCAGAGCAGCTGCGACATGAGATTAAAATTTTTAAATCACGTTTATAAAACTCTTACAATGTTTATTACTTTGCCAGATTGATGACTAGTGGTCATTTAAAGTCTTTATCAGTTATAAGTCATTACTTCGTTTTCACCATTCAGACATTAGAAGGAATACGTAATTTTAAATTAAAAGTTTTTTAATCTGTTGTCGAGATGTTGCCCATCAATCAAGTCTGTCTTCAGATTAAATTTGCATTTTAAATGGCCATTCATTTGAAGCAATGAAAAAGAAACGGATGTTCTAACAGATATTACTACTTTTAATATCAGTGAACTAATTCAGATCTCTTGCTTTCATAGTTTTTATTATATAACTACTAACGTCCAGCCCTGGCTTCGTACGGGAAGTTATTGGAACGAGGTTCCTTATCGCGCGGTACGCTGGCTAAGGGGGCTAGGCGAGCGACACAAAAAATCCACACGACACTTTTTCTATAGTGCGTAGCGCTCGGAGAGGGGGCAAGCCGAGTATTGGATTCGACCTCTATTCGTTCTCTCTCTCTCTCTGTCTCTCTCTCTCTCTCTCTCTCTCTCTCTCTCTCTCTCAAAAGTGACAAGTCACGCGACGCGCGCATCTGCTATGTATGTACATTGTTTTGTCGCCGTCGTCATTCCAATCGGGTGGTACCCACATGTAACACTTCGACAGTTTTTGTTTATATATTTCTAGTTTGATACTTCGCAAAAATTTCATCTTAAATGAAATATGCACCCGTTTTTAGTTAGACTTAAAGCAATATAACTAAGAAAACCAAATTATACAATTATACATAAAACCTCAATATCAAATATCAATAGATGGCGTTGACTTACTTCAGAATTCTAGAATTAACTATAAACAAGTAGGTAGACAAGTAGGCAGTAGTAGGTTTAGACTAATAGCAGAAAAAATGTAATAACATTTTTTCTGCTATTAGTCTAAAAAAGGTCAGGAAAATTGCAGTTTCCACAGGTTATGCGAAAAGCGACCTACAGGCGGGCGGAGCCGCGGGCAACAGCCAGTATTCTTTATCTCTTGTCGTATTTAAGATAGGTTTACGTAAAATATTGTATGATATAAAAGTATAATAACCAAAGATTATACAAAATACCTATCGTGAAGTCGAATCGCTTGTCAAGATAAAAACGAACAAATTAGCCGTAAAAAACACTCCCTGACTGAAGAATCAATACGTAATATACCAGAAACGATCCAATTCATTCACAAAACGGCGTCGTTCGCACGCGTCAATGAAATGACGGTCCTTCCTGACTTTATATAGCTTAATATCCGATTACCTTCTTTCGCAGCTGGGCCTTTTAAGACAATTGGAGGGTGTTGATAGCGTGCCGATCGAGAGAAACGTGAGGCCCACTCAAAGACATCCGCCGGGACACTCAGTTATTTATGTGAAACAGAAATCCAAACTATAAATCCATACATTTTATAGTGTCAATGCGATCCATGTTCCATACGCTCATTGAAATAATCTTGTTTGTAAACGTCTGCACTATTTATGGTAAATAGATGCTCTCATATTTCCTCGCTACTATGCAGCGATTTAGCTACTTCAGTTCATTGTAACATGTAAAATAGTTTTACTTTAAGTGGTATTGTATTGTTAAATATTTGAAAATATTTAAAAAATCTTTATCTATGTTATGTGTTTCATTTTTCCCTTATTGTACTAATCTGCTTAATTTTTTTAGCACAAACACCAATTTTGTCTGCATTTTACTTTTTTTTTATGTAACGAATGCGTAAACTAGCATGCAACTCTCATGGAAATTAAGTGATGACTGCAGCCTATCAGTCGACATCTACACAAAAACTACTGTACCTACCCCAGTAGATTTTTCTCAGTTTGAATTCATTGTCAGCAGCATAATAATGCCGCCATACGAGCATTATCGATCTTGAGATACATTTACGAAAGGCATTAGCATTTTCTACCATTATTATTTGAAAACAATATTGGATTTGTGAAACTTTCTCATATCCCCCGACAAACTGTTGCTTGTTATCGCCAAAATCAAAGAATGGAAAGGGTGATGAACCATGACTTTAACACGAAGAAAATTAAAAAAGTAACATATTTTTATTCTTTTTTAATATAGTTACGTTAATTGATAATAGTATAATTCAACCTTGACAAAAATCAAACTCAATCCATCTATTCAAGTCTAAGCTGCTAAGTATACCAGCACATAACTCGATAGTTGCTGCAACATGTTCATACATTCTTATATAAAATACGTCACGCAGTATTTTTGTCTTGCATGGATCTTCTAAAATAAAATATGTACTCATTGTTCGGGATGCATTTGGATCTCTATCAGTTTTATCAAGAAATTCTAACATTTCTGGAATGCGTTCATATTCTTCATCGAATTTATCAGCTAACTGTCCTAGTAATAATTTCATAGTGCTGTATTTCTGGTTTAATAGACTTTCTCCCTCGTACCATGGCTTCAACAATTCTGCGTGAGACTTTTTCAGTTGGTCATAATATTCAGTTCTTTCTTCATAATCTTTTTGTAACATTATACTTCTCCAGCTGCTAATAGATAAGTCCCATAATTGTCCTGAAGTCATTTCTGAATACAGCTCCTTCATTTTCATTACTTCCGTTTGATGATAAAAACAAACGGGATTCTTCATTACAAAAAGCTCAGCTTCTAAAAAGAATTTCTTATACGGATATATTTGTGGTTGAATAGCTGTTGCTTTATCTATAGCCTCTTCAATGAAACTTCTTACGATATTTTTGATTGCTTTCCGTTTTATTATGTTTCTTAGTGAATTTATTTTTCTACTATTTTTTTCCATATCTTCAAATGCATCAGCGATTAAGTTAACTATCAGTTTATCTGATATGTTGTCAAAAAAATTGACATTACAAAAGTTCAATTCCAAACTTTCATTATAAATCCCAGGTCTATCAGAAACGAAAGTGAAGAAAATTTCTTTACATTGACCAGGAGACAGTACATCTTCATTTTTATTGAAGAAAAATACTTGTTGATATGTATCATCAGGTATATAAAGAATTGGTTTTATGATTATTTTCCAGCAATATCTAAGAGTTACTGTGCCTAAATTGTGCAGAAATAATTGGCTTCGACCGACTTTTCCAACGTTTGTCTTAAAATAATATAACCAAGAAGAACAATCTTCGTGCCAATTTTCTTTCTTCAAATTTTCTAAGTTATTTAAGCATTGGTTAGGTACATTTTTTATAAAAATCGTACTGTTAATTCTAACAGCATAAATAGAACACGATACCTGATCTGATATATCTGAAGTAATTGTAATATTAGGTAACATAGCCATTTTTTTCGGTGCTGGTCTAGGTTTATTACCCTTTACTATTAAATTTGTTATGTCAGGTCTGAAATGAAAATTATTATTACAACATTTTGGATTCGTCGTGCATGTATGAGAGTGATGAATGTAGAGGAGGCACGGGAGGTATGTAAGAACCGGGATATTTGGCGCTCCAAACTCTTCGCGCCAGGGACTTGGCGTAAATGCTACACCACTGTTTATAAGAATTTCTAATATGTATAAATAGCAGTAAGGTTTTGGTATAGTTAGATACCTAATAACACGCAATATATTACATGAATTCTTGCAAGAAATAATTCATCGTTTTGTGTAATATTATGGACTTACTTAAATGGATCAATTTTGTCTAATTTTGCTTTAAGATCCTTTCCCCTTTTTTCTCTATAGCTTTCAAATGAGTGATCAAGTTTTTTGCAATGTCTTCTTTCACTAGTACCAAAGATGCCTTTTTCATTTTCTTGTATATATTTTGGCACACCGATATGTTCAATTTTACAGGGCCGTCCCATTTCAGTTCTTGTCCTCTGAATTTCATAAGCAGGTTGACAATAACAACTCTGTTTTAATCGTTCCGGCTGTTCCCATAAATTTCCTCTTACAGACGGCTTTTTATCAATTTGAGCGTACTCTAAAACGGTTTTCCATTCTTTTTCTTCGCGTACGTTTTCTATTAAATTCATTGTTAAGTCCGCTGGAGATCTTTTCAATTTTTGGCTTAAATGTGTGACTTCTTCTTCTCGAATCTTAATCCATTTTTCCCAAAGGAGAAGTTCGTGGTCCGGATCAATAAAATCTTTTCTTATCAGTTTTTTAATATCCTTTTGCATTTCTTGAGAAAGAGTATGCAAATACTTGTATATAATATTGACACACACAAAAAATGTCAATCACATCTGCATCCTGAATTAGGTATCAATTTTATTTTTTTTTCTGAAAAAAAGTTAAGTCAATGAATGATGCACCGAAAAGTTACGACGGAGAAAACGTTAACGCACAATATTTACTCTTATATTACCTTTGATGTAAATTTAAACAGTGTATTATTAACCAAGCATACGTGAATGTAATCCCAAAGTACTGAAAATATAGTGTACCTACCGAGGAACTTCAGCAGTGGCGTATACCAAAACTACGTATCTAGCCATTATGAGCCTGCCACCATAGACAAAAGTCAAGTATCAATCAATATCCAAAGAGAATACGTTTAATAGTTATCTCTTACGTAGTATTTGTATACTCTTTGTAGTTATCTATAGTTATCCATCAAAATTAACAAGTAGAAACTACATAAATCTAAAAACTGATAAAAATAATGCTTAAAGCTGCAGTTCAAACAGGTAATATCTTCAATAAGCGTTAAAAAATATTAAAAGATAGCCTTCATAAATAAAATAACACAACAAACTCATAAATTTGATATGGAAAAAAATTCTTCAGTTTATCCAGTTACTCATTCTATTATTTTCACATGATACCATTGATAACTCATTTTTTATAGATGACGAAGAAATAGTACAAACAGAAGAAGCAAAAAATATCCCTTTACACGGAACTCTAGAATGGATACAATACTGGAGTGAGATTGAAGGAGCTTTACCATCCCCCATAGATGTATCTATCACAGGATCATTAAGATATTATTGTCCCGAACTGAAGTGGTTCAATTTTGATATCTATCCCCATAAGGTCAAGCTTACAAATACTGGATACACTTGTTAGTAGATAAGTGTTCAATAATTATATTTTAATATCGATTTTTTCTGACTGTCTGTATATTTAAGCCAAGACCATACGTAACGTAACTTCACGCCTGTAATCCTCGGAAGGATAGGCAAAAGTAAATGCATGCATTCAAGCATACATGCAAACACCCACTATTCGGCGGTTACGTTTTGGCCCAGGTAACAGTGGTGGCGAGTCTGTTGACATCTCCGGACATTACCAAACTTCAAGGTACTGGGAAACTGGTATAGAAAATGGATAAATCCCAAATAAGAGAGAGATAATGGATTTAAATATTCGCTTACACTCACAGCCCCACATTAGGTATTATATAAAACTGTGTCGTGGATGCCGTTGTACACATGCAACACATACCAGATCCGAAACAAATTACTGCAGGCCATCCAAATATTTGTTCCGGTGTGGGGATCGAACCCGCGACCCTTCGAATCAAACGGTCGTCTCACACCGCTGGACTAACAGGGTCGTTAGATTTCACACCATTATCTCTGACAACCCCCGACCCGGGAATCGAACCCATAACCCCAGCGTAGTAGTAGTGGCCTGCTACCACTAAGCTACTGAGGCAGTTCAAATAAATAGGTACCTATTCAAAAATATATATTATGTAACAAGCTGACCCGGAAAACTTCGTATTGCCTCAGACTGAAATATAGAAAAGGTATGATAGATACGGACTATTTGTGAGGGAAAATGAAATTGTGGTTTTTTCTATTTCCCTTCAATTTCTTCATATTTTCTTACCTTTTAAATCTTCCCTGGGCTTCCAAAAATCATTCAAAACCAAAATTAGCCAAATTGGTCCAGCCGTTCTCGAGTTTTAGCGAGACTAAAACATGTAAAACATGTGATTATCTTAATGACACTACACCATGGGATTGAAGCGATCGCTCTCAGGCTTTTTCGAAAACCTGTACTTTGGATTTACAGACTGTATTAGATTTAAGTTTAAATTCAAAAGAGCTGTACTGAGTTTCTTCAGTGGCGGAGTTCTTATCAGTATTGACTGCCCTTGGAATTCTGCCAAGTGAATAACCTTTATTATGACGACCAAATTAATTCTTTCTCAGTTTCTTTTGAAATGGGGAAATGGAGGAATTTGTAAATAATTGATGTTTTCCATATTATTCAAAATGGTTCATTTTCTATTTAATTTATTATGTATGTATCTTCACGCCAGGTCCCTAACGGGGTAGGCAGAGAGTGTAGAGCGCCAGATATCCCGGTTCATGCCTCGTCTACTTTCATCATTCTCTTCATACATGCACGCCGATTCCTAAGACTTTTGATCCCACCATCAGACAGAACTCGACCTATTTGGTCATGGTAGGTCAGTCTTGGTCTTCCTGGGCCTCTGCAATCATCCACATTCGCATTGTATATCTGTTTAGTCATTCGCTCATTCGACATTCTTTCTATATGCCCGAACCATCGGAGCATGCCTTTTTTCATTTCTACACCGATACCACCATTCACACAAAGCCTCTTTCTTACATCTTCATTACGAACGCGATCGGTGAGTGATACACCGCAGATCTTGCGCAATGATCTCATCTCGACCGCGTTCAACTTATTTTCATGCTCTTTTCTGCATACCCAGCTCTCGCTTCCATATAAAAGCGTTGGAGTAAGTACAGCATTATGTACGGCTAGTCGCGCCCGCTGGCTGAGATGTTTAGATCCTAGCAGCTTACCCAACGCTCCATTCACGCAATTCCCAGAAAGCACTCTTCTTTCTATGTCAGTGGTACCTACCATCCTTGCTAAAAGCACATCCAAGATATACAATTTTATCCACCGGTTCTAACACTGCATCATCTACTACTACCCTTGCATTTGTTATCTGCTCATCTCTTTCAAATACTAATACTTTAGTTTTGTCCACATTCAATTATAAGCCTTTCTCCATACAATCCTCTTTCATGACTGTGACTAGTGCTTGTAGCCCAGATGGTGTAGAGCTAACAATTACCGCATCATCTGCGTAAAGCAGACAGTTCACCACTAAGTCACCCATACGCACTCCCACATACATCAACTTCACCCTTTGGAGGCATTTGTCCAGATATATGATAAACAGCCTAGACGAAAGCACGCAACCCTGTCTGACACCGATGTTAACATCAAACCAGGGTGACATGTTACCATCTACCCGCACACATGCTTGACAGCCCTTTCACGTGGGCAATATTAAATTAATAATTTATTATGTGTTTTTGATTATTATTAGTGGTTATTCACTCTAGGTTAGTTTTAAAAAAATGACGATGTAAAAGTGCCTCCAGGAGCCTAATTATATGAAATAAATGAATAAACTGAATAAACTAACGAACAGCAATTGATTTATATATATATATATATATATATATATATATATATATATATATATATATAATTATATATATAAAGAATTTTTATAGTGTTACTTGGCGCAAAGTGGAGAGCAGAGAGGCCTTACTTGAAAGGCGGACCGTTTCTAGAAAAACATGTTTTATCGCAAATACATTTCCACTGGGGAGCTAATATGTTTGAAGGAAGCGAACACTCTGTGGATAAAAGGCGATATCCTGGAGAAATGCAGGTTTTATTTTAATGGTTCCTGAAGTTACCTTTTAGGTAGAGTAATGGCGGCTTGACTTGAAGAAGGTTTGATTTAAGCCCCATCCCATCAAAAACATTCCGTAAAAAATTGCCAAGTCTCGATGTAGCTGCTTGTTTATCTCTAAAAAGTAATGAAATCTGTAGAAAAAGTTGAGCCAAGTCTAAAGTTCCTTACTGCAATTTCTTTATTATTATATTTAATGTTGTAAAACTGGCCGTTGAACATTTTCTTTACGTTAGTGGGTACAGGTCAACGGCCAAGACACCTGCTAACTTATGAAATAGTGACGTTTTCAATGAAAACTCTGACTTGCGTTTGGTTTCTACTACAATAGTCACTTACCATGAACATGATCGGCATACCCGTTTGCTCTCATGAAAAATGCAAGACGCGAAAATCTAAGCTTTCACATAAACTGATAAAAGAGGTTTCAAAATCATATAAGACCTTAGGCGTCTTTAGAATAATATTTTAGGACATTCATTAGAAACTACACAGTTTAGGGTTATAAACCTAAAATTATGGGCCGTTAGGCATATTAATGTAGAGGATTATATTTTTGGATAGTCTTATGTAATCCCTGTTATAAATAACAGATACTAAGGCTTTTCGCGGGCAATTTGTTTAGGTAGAATAATTAGGACAACGGAGGAAGTGTCTGTTTAAAATGATATTCATCGCGTTAGGGCTGTCGTCTCTGAAGGATGGATCCCTCGTTGGCACAGAAGGCATCATATTACAAATTTCAAAAGAAACAAATCGTTTATAATATTACCGGGGCTTGACATGTTATTGATGATGCATTACCACGGTTATACCAGATAATATGTAATAATACTTCGTTTATAATGAACACTTCGACGTCCCGCCCGATTTCCCCGCTTCACCCAACCTCCTCCCCTCTTATGGGTGACGGTTGGTATTTTCTACGTGCTACGCACACAGGTGCACGTATAAATACACGTCACTGATGGTTGTCTGTGTAATAGAGACCAAATTGAGCGTTTGTATGGAATTTTGGCGGAGTGTCCGCGGTGTGTTAATAAGCAGGTTAGGTAGATAGGTAATTCCAGGACACAATAATTTAGTGTCGTTTGAAAAAGAGATAACAACTTTTGTTAGTGTCTTCTCAGTCACATTTAAACATCTAGGCGACCGGCCCGCCGCGGCCGGTGGCCCGTGTTACTCTATGCCGCGAACAGATGAATGGACGGATGAACGATGACGAAACTTTATGGATTTCTTGTCTTATAGACTACGGAACTATAACTGACGGGCAAATCAGATGTCTATTCTATTTATAATGTACTTGCGCGGGTACAATGGTACCTACCCTCTCCTGTTCGTCTAAGCGTGATGATTATAGATATAGGGTAAAGCCTTCCTCGATATCTTTTATAGTTTAGGTAGCGTACGCAAAATAAGTAACTATTCTGGTAGATTTTTTACACCTTGTGTCCGAAAAACCCAAATAGGTATCTTACGAAACCCATTTTTTTCCAAAATAAAATATAGCCTATGTTACCCGTGGATAATGTAGCTTTCGAATAGTGAAAGAATTTTTAAAATCGGTCTAGTAGTTTTTGAGCCTATTCAATACAACCAAACAAACAAAGTTTTCCCTTTTATAATATAAGTGTTGATAAATCATTACAGGTAACATTTTTCAAATCGGATTATATGACTCAAGAAGAGGCCTTTCGTCATGATGATGGAGTTGTCATTGTTTGCTATCTTATAAAGGTAAATTGAATCTTTTTTATACGGCCGAATATTCACCTACTGTGTGCATAAAGATGCATCCCGAAAGCGGTATCAATGCCTCTCAGCGCATGACCTATAGACCAGTTTTTTTTTTAATTAATGGATGTGATAAACAAGCCTGCAGTTCACATTGATGTTAAGTGATGACTGCAGCCTATAGACACCCACGCAAAGACCAAGATTAAAATGCAGATGCGTTACCACTCCTGAGGCCTAAGGTGTTATGCCTCTGTGGCGGAAATTACAGGGCCGTGAATACTTTGTCTTCTTCTTCTTCCGTGCCTTAATCCTTTATTTGGGGTAGACTGATTCGAACGACACATCTCTTGGTAAAAATACCGTGTAGTGCCAATTTCAACATGTAATACGAAATGTCAGACCTCAAGTATAAAGCGAGGAGGTATAGCTTCCCATCGGTAAGTCACAAATAACATTTATTGTTAAAATATTTGTAAGAAACATAAAAATATACAAAGCAATATGAATGTTCGGACTTAAACTGCATCATTTAAACGTTACTGCTAGCGAATACATTGCCCGTTAAGCACTCGCTCAATTAACGCTGTTACTGTCTCCGCTTGCAATGTACAGCATGTAATGCGTCCGCTACACTTCGACTACTGACTTGCGATCTCCTTGTGAGTATATTGTTGTGTGCGTGCGAGTGTTCACTCACGTAAACGAATAGCTGCCCTGAGGATTTATGTTTGCGTGATTGTCGAGATGGTGTTGCATTTGTGTAAGAAATTGCACGGTGGGAGAAAAGACGACACTGGTTCTAATACTAAATTGAAGCAAAGGCCTTTCCATCCTTATTTATCTATTCCGTGGATAGAATATTAAAGACTAAAGTTTGATACTAATACCATAACCTCTTTTCAGTACGGTGTGAACCCTGACGAACGTCTCGCGTGGGTGATAGAAGGATTTTCTAGAGTTCAAGAGGCCCAGACAAGCACACGTATTGGTCCTCACCCAATGTCCCGTCTACTACCAATGTTCTATGAAGACTACTTCCTGTATTGGGGTAGTTTAGCAAATGCGAAAGGCGAGAACTTTGTTGTTAGATGGCTTATCCCTCGGGTTACCCTGTTTGCTTCAATGGATCAGGTGAGGTTATGATTTTAATGTCAATAACTATATAACAGAATATTGTGTATACATATAGATGTTACTGGCGTCGGGACGGTCTAGATGACTGCCCCACCGCCCACTAGCGGAATATTTTTTTTCGACTGGAAGAGAATTCTTCCATTAGTGCAATTAGTCAACCGAACAATGGCGGGCTAACCATTCTAATAGGGTGGTAGTACAAATAGCAATACGATATGAGCAGCACCGTCCCGCGATAGAACTATCGCCACAGCAATCGCCAATCCGCCAAGCGTGGCGATTATGGCATATTCTCCCCAAATGACGCACAACAGTGTTGTGGGCGTGTTTGGGGAAGGCTTTGTCCAGCAGTGAACGTCTTTCGGCTTAAGTGATGGTGATGATATAGATATTTTAACTATGCATCATCACCGATCCCAAACAACTGAATTTAGACCCTTAAACCTGTGAACCTGTGAACCCTTAAAATAAGACGGCTGTAACTACTTTTACACATACCGAATAATCCTTTCCTTTAGTAGGTTTAAATGCCATGAAACCATGCGAAATTAATTTTTGCACGATGTGTTCTGTAGGTTTCGATTTTACTATATTCACTAAATATCTCAGTAAATCAACTTATACGTTTTATTTAGGTAGGTACAAGAAAAACTCTTGACATGCCGAAATACTTATATACCTACGATAATATCTTCAGGCCAAGTACTACGAATACCCGTTAGATAAACTAGAATTTTATTTCAGACCAGTAAACGCGTAAGTTAGAACTCTGATTAAACGAGATCAGTAAAACCGTTCCTTAGTAATTTGTTTCCTTAATATGCTGGCATACATTTTGTTCCAAAGATAAATTGCTATTCCTCAAGCTGAAGTCCTTCATTGAAAATGAAAATAAGCGGGAAGTATTGAGGCATGAAGACCACTAAATACACTTTCATCCCCATTAAAGAATATCCTTTTAAGGGACACAGCGTTTCCAGACATTATCCGGGCGATAAAGTAATAAAGAGCTTAGCAGTAACAAATTATGGATGGTCCCAATCACGATTCTATTTAATCTGGTGACGTAGGTATGTGCCCTATCCAGGGGATTATTCGCTACGTAGATTAAAATGAATGGACGTGTTTGGCATAATTATAACTAGCTGTTGCCCGCGGCTGCTCCCGCGTGGATGTCGTTTTATAAATAACTAAGTAGCCTATGTTCTTTCTCAAAGTCAGCTCTATATCTGTACCAAATTTCATTAAAATCGGTTCAGTCGTTTGGACGTGAAAAGACAGACAGACAGAGTTACTTTCGCATTTATAATATTAAATAAGTAGGGAAGTAGGGATTATTATTACTGGGCATACCCTTTTGCACAATTTTAAATATTGTTTTGAAACATATTTTTTTCCTATTACATCATCGATACTAACGACATCAGAGTCGTTACTTATTAGCAGACTCGTCATTGTTATTCTGATATTTTTAAATTGAAATCCTTTACTTATAAAAGCCAATTACGTCGGAGTTGAACGATAAAATTATTTGTTGATTTTCCTGTTCAAGGATCAACGATCATAAATCATAACCCTAATTAAGAAGAATGTAAGTAGGTAGGAACGTTTTTTAAAAGGTAATCATCGAATTTTCTTTTGCTTCGTATTCCAATGCATCGGCATCAAAATTGAAACTGGTAATTTTACGTGTAACGAGTTACTGACAAACTGATTACCTACTCGCAAACTGTTACAAATTGTAGGTACTTACACAAATTGAGATTGCACGTTTAAGTAGGTAGGTATAACGAGGAAGTCCACTCCGTACTACAATAAAAAATCTGCTTATTTTGTAAACCCACATAATGTGTTGCTTGTTTTTATTTGTCCAAATTGTCCAAGCTAAAAAATTCCACATGGTCACGCAACTGGTGGTCATTCGGTTGGTGAGGCAACGGTCAATGTGAGGCCCCTATATTTCTCTCCCTTCTTAGATTAGACTACATTATAGATCTCGTAGCCACAGGTTGTCGTCCAATAGACGTCCATGGTGGACGTCAATTTTGGTTGCCTCCATACATAGAGCAACACGTTTGAAAACATCCGACAGCGGGTTGGCCACTAACCCGTATCTCCACCAACCCGCATTGGAGAAGCGTGGTGTAAGCTCAAGGCATCCCCCCAAAAAAGCGGAGAGACTCGTGCCTCGTGTTACTACTTGGTACCGTACAAATAAAAATTATTAGGTTACTTACCTGTACACTCATTGTAACATTTTTTTATGTCACGAAGTGGCAAACAAAACATAGGTACAGTTTACATCGATGGTAAGTAATAGGTACCTACTGTGTAGAATATCAACATCTGCCTACATGAAACCAGAGATTTCAATGAGGCCACTCCTGAGGGCCACTCCTGAGGCCTAGGGTGTTATGCCTCTGTGTCGGAAACCGGACAGGATCGCATAGTACCACCTGACCGTATGCGGTGGTGCCTACGCCCGTCACTAGAGCTTTACCACCAATAAAATAATAATATGGAATAATAATAATAATAATTTATGTTTTTTCAAGATGAAAAAATTCAGAAATGTATGGGATCCATGGGACGAACCCAATTTACGCAACTTTAGACCGCTACAGGATAAAGCTGATCGACACGTATTTTTTATTAGCCCGCATTGGAATCAGTACAACTCCTTACTGCCTATACCCAGAGTACCAGAACCGTCGATATCCGTATTGTCACCAGCTTATCAAGCTAATGCTTGGATGCTACCACCACAGAATGCTTATATGCTACCCGAGGAAGAAAGACTTGGAGAAAATAATGAAAGCTAAGGTAATTTCATGGTGGTTCTCTTTAGCTCTCGTGAGAAGGTAATTTACCTCGCTTAACTTACTTAGTTTTAATATTCTGCTAATATTTAAAGATAAATATTTTTTTGAATTATTTTTTCGATTAGTAGACCAAATTTCTGAAACAAGTGTGTGAACGCAACGAACAATTCCTTATAGGTACCTACCTACCTACACCTACCAACGTATTTTACAACTTGTTTGCAACGGACATTCAGTACTAACAGTACGATCAGCACATTTCCGAACATACCCTAAATGTGGTCTGTCCTAGTACGTTCCATTTAGCGTTCACAACGTTCTCTACCGCTCTTGACTGCGTTTGCTGAACATCCCGTTTAACTAACGAAAAAAAAAAACTAACAAAGCGTCAAAAAATCCATTTTGACTCATTTTTATCATACTTTGTTCTATTGTATAATAATACTACAGTCACGACTCAAGTATTATAGGAGCGCCGCGGCGCCCCCTTAGACGGTGGCGCCCGTGTGCATTGCATACCCTGCACTATAGGTTAAGCCGCCCCTGGACTGACTAATTGACTAATATCAACCTTTACGATGCATAAAATACGAATACAAAATATCGTTTTACTTGATACTGGCAATAAGCGAAGCAGCAATGCCATAACTAAAAAAAATCTGTCAATGTCAATCATGACATCTGATAAAACCATTGATTTAACAATTATTTTATTGATAAAACTCAGCAACAACAGCAGTTTATTAGAATTTTAGCAAAATGCTAAGAAATATTCTTCGTACCAGCCGGTGGTTGGTACGGAGACAAATCAATACAGCTCCCGTGGTCGCTGTGCGATCGAATTCCATTGTGAAATGTTCTACAAATTGGTGTTCAAAGTTTCCAAGTCGAGAAGTGTCTTCCAAAGCAGATAACGTTCAAACTCCTGTACAAATAGAACAATCAGTGTATGAAGAAATATGTAACGAGACTCTAGAGTCTTTGTGTGATTATTTCGAAGAATTGGCGGACCGAGAACCTAATTTAAAGGGGGCTGATGTAACATACAGTGTGAGTATAGACATAACAGTTTTCTTCGACTTTAGACTGCTTAAAGCTTGTAAAATCTTTTCCTAGAGTAAGTAAGAAGTAAGCTCATAACTTATGTTTATTATAAGTATATTCTCTAAAATCCGTAATTGTGATTATTTTTAAATCTCAATGATTTAACCTATCATGATAATTGTACTTAATTTTGTGAAGTTCAACACTGAATTAAAGCCTCCTTATTAATAGTCAGTTACTATTTCGGATTATTATTTTTTTATGAATTCACATCAACTTCCACCTGTTTTCTTAATGTCTGGTTGAGGCACAACTCTCGCAATTTTTTCTGGCGTATGCCACAATGCTTGAAGAGAACATGACTGACATAATCAAATTAACAAGAATTCTTCACATGAAATTAAGACAATTTATTGATCTGTTGTTTATATTATGCAATCTCATAATAATGGCAACCATTATACGTCCTACTGCTGGGCACGAGTCTCTCCAATTTTTGGGGGGAGGCCTGGAGCTTACTCCACCACGCTGCTCCAATGCAGATTGGTGGAGGTGTTGGGGGTTAGTGGCCAACCTGCTGTCGGATGTTTTCAAACTGCCCATAAGGCCTCCGACAAGGTTTAACGACTGCTATCTATCAATAGTAACCGGGACCGACGACTTAACGTGCCCTCCGAAGCACGGAAACGCGCATTTAATTTGCCACTAGCGGTCACCCATCTCACTACCCGACCGCGCCCGTAGTGCTTAACCGAGTAGATCGCTTATGATCTACACCAGCCGCTGGGCCATGCACGCTTTTATATGCAATCTTACTACTATTATAAACATGAAAGTATGGATGATTGTTGGTTGCTCAATCACACAATAGTGCTAGAGAGATTACGATGAAATTTTGTATACAGGTAGAGTATATATGGCTGTAACACATAGGATATTTTTTTGTCCTTCAGAGGTTCCTCAGGGCATTCTCAAGTACACACAGACAAAGCCATGGGCTAGAAGCTAGTATTATACAAATCATATAGGATGACCATTAGTCTGGTTACATTTTTAAAATTTAAAACAGTATAGAATTAAGTAACTGTTTACATAAAAAGTAGGACTCTTCAGATATTATTGAAAGCTACTGACATCAATTTAAAACTATTCAAAATGTTATCAGTTTTATTTGCCATAGTACAAGTTTTTAATATTTATTCTATTTTTCAGGACGGTGTTTTAACAGTTGCATTAGGACCAGCATATGGAACATATGTTATAAATAGACAAACTCCAAACAAGCAGATTTGGTTAAGTTCACCAGTTTCCGGGCCAAAAAGATATGACCTAGTATTAAAAGATGGAGGCTATTGGATATATAAACATGACGGAGTGACGTTACATCATCTGTTACAAGAAGAAATATCAAAAATTGTGGATACAGTTGACTTCAAAAGTTGTGCTCATAGTTTATTTTAGTTTTGTTGTAATATAGGTTTTTTTGTTTCGCATTTGGTTTTATTTTTTAATCCAAAATGGAGGTAATTGAAGATGGGAATATTATGGACCGAATCCCCATTCTATTGCAGAGGGATTTGGAATACTATCAGGTAATTTTAGTTTTATTCTTATACATTAGAACACATCGGGTTAGTCTGCTTTGTTTTATTACCATGTGTACTATTTATTTTTTGCAATAACACATGTGAATAAACTTTAGAAATTAAAGAAAAACGGAAATAAAAATTTGGAATAATTCGGTCGCTTAGTGGTAAAGCTGCTGGAGTGGTTATCCTGAGGTTGCAGGTTCGATTCCTGCCCCAAGTCAAATTATTTCTTTCTGTTTTTATTTAATTTCTAAAGTTCTACCAAGTGTGTGTTATGTCTTATGTATTTATGGGTGCAATAAAGAGTAATTTATCCATTGACTAAGTACTAGACAGGACACGTCCCTTGGTAGCATGGTTCCAGTTTCTGGAAGTCAATTTGCACCACTTTCATATAGTAACATGACAGATAAAGCAATGTCTGAAATAAATTTCTATCAAAACAATTTAAAAATGGATCCAGCAGACTATTTTTGGTGCCTTCTCTTAAGATTAACCTTATTGTATTTATTAATTTTTCAATGATTTAATTATTGAATTGTCTTATCAAGTCCACAAACATGTAGATTTCTTATACAGAACAGATTTACTTCTAACAACATCATTTTTAATCTAATAGCCAGGTGTATAACATAACTATTATCAGATATTTCTATTTAGTTTCTTATAATACTGGTAAAAATGTTTTCTTTTAGAGATATTTATTTTATATGATAATTAGTTTCTTTTCCTTGCTTTATTTACTTTTTTTTTTACACAACCAGAACATGATAGTGCTGAACACTAACATTTAGCAGCAAGTATAGAATTAAGGGGCTGGTGCATACACTGTAGCTCTGTCACTGGAGCTCTACTACCAGTAATATGCAATGATTTGGGCTGTGACATTTATTTATTTATTATAGCCTTTATATTCTGAATTTTTGTTGTAGATTTCTAGGTTATAGTATATCTCTTAATTCAGTATGCCTCCTGGCAAAGGCCTCCTCTAGCTTTTTCCACTGGGATCTGATGTCCATCTCCACTTAAGCTGGTCAATTCGGGTTAGAATAACTGTTACTTTTGTCTTAGCCCTTAGTTGTTCATTTCTTACTTTGTCCTTTTTGTGTGTTCCTGTCATGCTTCGTTCCATGGATCTTTGGCAATATTCAAGTTTGTTTCTGAGTTGCTTTGTAAGTGGCCATGTCTCACATCCATAAGTTAAACAAGACAAGATACATGTGTTGAATACCTTCCTTTTTATAGACATACTCAAATCCTTCGACTTCATAACTTCCTTAAGTGACCAATATTTTCTCCATCAGCTAGCTATTCTAGAGTTAATTTCTTTGGTTGTTTGGTCTTCAAAGGATATTATCCTAGATAGGAGTACTCGTTGACATATTCTAATGAGTGACCATCTACTATTATTTCTATCTCATTTGAGTTTGTTAGTAGTTTTGTTTTTGATGTGTTCATTGTTAGGCCAACTTTGTGACTTTCACTACTTAATGACTGAATCATTGTTTCAAGATTGTACATATTTTCTTCAAACAAAACTATGTCGTCCGCGAATCTGAGGTGGTTTAATTTTCTGCCATTAATATTGAGACCCATGTTCATCCAATCCAGCTTTCTGAAGATGTTTTCCAGTACTGCAGAAAATAGCTTAGGTGACAATGGGTCACCTTGTCTCACACCTCTTCTAATGGCGATTTCGGGTCCCAGGGCTTCCAGCTGTATCTTTGCCTTGCTGTTTTTGTATATAATCCTGATTATGTTGATGTAGGATTCTGGGATTCCTTGGGATGTCAGACTTTTCCAAATAGCGGCGTGACTAATGGTGTCAAAAGCTTTATTGAAATCTATGAAGGCCACATAAAGTGTTTTATTGTATTCTTTATATTTCTGTATGATCTGTTTTACTGTGTGGATGTGATCAATTGTTGAATATCCCTTTCTGAATCCAGCTTGCTCCATAGGTTGATTTTCTTCCAATACTTTACGTATTCTTTCTAGTATTACTTTTGAGAATATTTTGTAGATGTTGGACATTATACTTATCGGTCTGTAGTTGCCAATGTTCGCTTTTGGGCCCTTCTTGTGTAGTAGAGTAATATGAGAAATTTCCCACTGTGTTGGTATACATTGATCAATCCAAATTTTGTTGAACATTTTTGTTAGTATAGGTACTAGATCTTCTGCAGTTCCCTTTAGAAGTTCATTGGATATTTTATCTGGACCAGGTACTTTCTCTGACTTCTGACTTAAAATTGCCCATTCAACTTCTCTTGGTAGTATTTCTGGTTGTAAATTTAATTCTTTTACTAGGATTTTATTGTAGCTTGACTGGGTTGGTTCTTGCAGGAGGCTATCCAAGTAGAGATTTTCATAGAATTTTGTAGCCGTGTCTATGATCTGTGCCCGTTTATGTGATTATATTGGTGTGTGGCTGTGACATATGTTTGTTATATTATATTCCAGACTAATCAGACTGTATTGTCAGAGAAAGTATGCCGAGGAGTGGTTGGAGGACGACTGGACTTTCCAAGGAATGCTTCTTTTGCATCTGTAAAGATTGTTTTGTGGCTCGAAGAGGAATTTTCTATTGCTTTCAAGTATGATTAAGCTTTCTTATTTAAAACCGTGTAGTTCAATTTCGATAATAGTATGTACAGAACCCATCAAGGAATATTGTACATTGAGCTTAGAAAAGAGACAATCGTTTAGTTTCGAGTTCGTAGAGGGTTATCTCTGCTGCACACTGCTAACATAACTAATAGTCCGGTATTGATGAAAACTTGATCAATCGATATTTTTTTTATGTAATGGAAATGCCAAACAACCATGCAGTTAACATTGATGTTAAGTGATGACTGCAGCCCATAGACACCCACCCAATTACCAATCCATAGAAATGGTCGAACTTCACATAGGTTGTGTGCGAAAGAGATAACGCTCTACAGAGCCGAAATTATCCGATGTCTCTCTCTTAAGTTCGATCTGATATGTGACGCCTGTTTGATTCGAAGGGTCCCGGGCTAAATCCCTACTGCGGGACAAATGTTTGAATGGCTCTCGGATATTTGTTTTGGGTATGGGTTTTACGAGTATGCGTTGTGTGTACGACACTCATGACAACAAAGAGGTGATTCGATGTCTTCGCCAGCGAGAACTGTCACTGGCGCTCCAGCTATCACCAGTTTGTATGATTTTCTACAGGTTGTGTCTGGTTTTCTGATAAGGATATACGTTCTGTTTCCAGGCAGGGTTCTGGAATGTTTGTGTCATTAGAGGAGGAGAAAGTTGACGGTGGTGTGGCCAAAACATCGGATCCTGATAAATTCGTCCAGCTTGCAATAAAATCCAGTGACTCTTTGCTAGGTTAGTTTCTACCAGGTATAGTAGTTAGTAGTTTCAGTTAGTAAGGGGTCGTCCATTAACTACGTCACGCTAAAATAAGCCTTTTCTGACCCCCCCTAAAATATTACGTTACAAAAACTAAGATCCTTGATACGTTTTGACTCATGTCACATACGGCGAGCCTGTTGACATCACCGGGTGTTTTACCAAACTACGAGGTACTGGGAAATATCCAGAAAATTAAAAAATCCCATTAGACCCAGAGATAAAGGATTTTTACACACACCGTTATCTCTGATAGCCCCTGACCCGGGAATCGAACCTAGGACCCCAGTGTAGTAGTGGCCTGCTACCACTAGGCTACTGAGGCAGTCTAAAATAAAACAATGTATGAACATTCCAGAACATTTGCACATGTTGGCTCAAGAAGCACTCGATCACGCTGATCTACCGGTACTAACTGCGACTCTTGGAGCGTCTGCGTTACTGAAGAACAGTCTGTTTTGCTACTTGCAACATGTTGAAGACACTGGTAGTACAGAGAGACAATCGCTGTTGCAGGTAAATGTACTCATCATTACTACTACTATTACTCTTTTTTAATCTATATTTATTTAGGGGTTTTTATCCAAAGAATATGTCAACCCCATCGTACCCTTTTATAATAAATGACAACTTAACTTACTCACTAGTAATAACTTAACTCTAACAATAAGTTATAAGTAGGCACATATTAAGTAAATGAGAGGAACGGTTGTGTGCAGGACGCTCGTGAATAGTGTACATTGTTTGTGATTAAAAAACAGTTTGATAGTGATCGACCATACAGTCCTCAATAGTATACGTTGTCAGTGCGTAGACGACATAGAACAATAGCTTTGTGTAGTCATCGATAGCATAGTACACAATAGTATACGTTGTCGGAACGTAGATAGTGCTTAAGTGACCAATAGCGTTAGAGTATTGTATAACTTCTATTTTTAGATTTTGTCTTTTTTATGTAATTTAGAGTGTAATTAATAGTCTTGTGTCACTTAAAGCTCGTTTGTGTTTAATATTACTTTATTTTGTATAATTTAACAGTTTTTCGTGTATAATTTTATAGTTTTTTTTTTTGAATATGTTTGTTTTTCTTGACTTCTGTTTGTATCTTTGAACATTTGTAATAGTTTCATGTAAGTTTTGTAGTTGTAATGTGTTTATTTATCTGAAAATAAAGATTTTTGATGTCGTTTGTTTCCTTTCGGTAATGATCTGAGATACATAGAGATTTTAATTGGCCAAATAGATCTGATAGCTGATTGGTTGTTCGAATCAACCAATCATGGATAGTAAAATTTGTTTACTTGCAATTTAAATATCTCTTGTGATTGGTTACTTGAACCAATAACCAATCACCAGAGGTTTTCTTAAGCTCGATGACCTTGAGATTTTAGAATAAAAGTAGGGCAGTTTTGTATGGCCGGTAAAGTTCGTCGACAGCACTCGGAATACTCGGATCACTACCTAAGGAAGAAGGAAAATAATTGTGAAAAGTGAAAAAGCGTTTTATTGGAAGATGGGTAGAGCGTGTCACCCTGGTTCGCTTGCACTGCTATATCCGCCATACGGCGTGCGTCTTCAATCCAGTAAATAGTAAAGTGTGGTTCGCCACAGGTTGAGGTATTTACGTACGTAACTTCACGCCTGTAATCCTCGAAGGGGTACGCAGAGGTAAATGCATGCATTCAAGTGTAGCAAACACTCACGATTCGCCGCTTACGTTTAGACTCAAGTAACAGATGGCGCGCCTGTCGACATCTTCGGGCATATTACCAAACTCCGAAGTTCTGGGAAACTTCTAGAAAATGGGAAAATCCCCATAGAACCCCTGGTTTCCCATTTTCCCATTTTTACACCGTTATGGAGATAATGATGAAGGTAGATGAGGAACGAGAGGTATGTCAGGACCGGGATATCTGGCGCTCTACACTGTCTGCCTACCCCATTATGGAGCTGGGGTGAAGATACATACATTCATATATACACCGTGTTATCTCTGATATCTCCCGACCCGAGAATCGAACCCAGGAGAAGTAGTAGAAGCTCTCACTCTAGCTCTACTGCCTATTCAAGGAGAATTCGCCTTTAAATGCGTGCTTTGCAATGCTCTTGTAAGACTAGTTGAATTATACCATTGACAGAGCCTATCCAATGAGAATTCGTCTTTAAATGCGTGCGTTGCAATGCTCTTGTTAGACTGATTGAATTACACCTTTATTAGGCTTATCCAAATGGTCTACCAATTCTTCCAGGCCTGCTACAAACGTTACGTGACAATGTCCGAGGCTGTAGGTGAGCGGGTGCTAGATCTTCATAACCGCGTGCTTTCGTTGTACATCCTGCAAGATTCGGGCGGCAGACCTATTGATGATCAATCCAAGACTGTCCAAGAAGTTGGTACGCCGTCGGTGCAAGGATGGTGGCTTTATATGAATGGTGAGCTGTTGAGACTTGGATGGACAGTATGCGCAAAAATTGATCTATATAGTGACAGTGGCAAACAAGCTTGCATATCACATTGGATGAATGAATATTGCAGCCTGTAGAAATATACATGAAAACTAGAGAACAGGTATATGAGATCTGAGGCTCGATGCCTCATGTCTTGAGTTTTGTTCTATTTCCAAAGAAAAAAAATATGGACATTAATATCATCTAACTTGTAGGTATATTGTTACGTATGTAACGCTAAACACTGCTATTTGGATTCGAACGTATTTGAAGAATAGAATTCAGAAGAATAGAATTGATTGATTCGGATAACACAGACACAAAGTATAACATGTGACATATAATAGGAAACAACATTAGACAATAGATAAAATCAATATGGTACAACAGACAGATAGGTATGACGACAAGTATGTCTCAAGGTCACTTCAAGGTTCTTTTTTCACTGGTGGTAGAGCTCCAGTGACGGAGCGGGCGTAGGTAAAACCGTATTACCTAATATACTTGCCGCTAAATGGTAGTGTTCAGCACTGTCGTGTTTCGGTCAGGTGGTAATGTACGGCCCTGTATTTACCGGCACAGAGGCATAACACTTTAGGCCTCAGGAGTGGTAACGCATCTGCATTTTGACCTCGGTCTTTGTGTGGGTGTCTATAGGCTGCAGTCATCACTTAACATCAATGTGAACTGCATGCTTGTTTGCCACTTCCATTACATAAAAAAGGTCGATCCAAATTCGTGGGTACCCAGATCACCTTATGCCAAGCAGATGTTACCTATCTACATGTTGATTTTGAGTAATTGATCATCATATATTGCGTTCTCGTATTTTGTCCAATTAAATATTAAGATAAAATAATAATAATCACAAACTATAGGTAACTTAACTGGTGCATTAAATCTAGAATGTACACCTTTCCATGTTGCATTGAACAATAAGATAGGCCAAACAAGACCACATAAAAGTGGGTTTTTAATAAAACGTTTACACTTTTTCAGGCAGCAGAAAAGATTTATGGGATACAGTTCCACCACGGATGGCTCAAAGGATATTTGCTGGAATGCTCAATGAAACTTTGACTATACTCACCGTTAGATATTGTCAGGTAATCACACACTCTGTCTTATGTTACTGCTATCCTATGCTGTTGTTTGAAACAGTATTAACCATAAAATGGTTAGATCATTCTTGAAATCCTTACCCCTGTTGTAACCCATATTTTGAATTACTGTTTCCTCTGGTTGCTTTCCTAACGCCTGAAAAGACGCTTATATTATAGCCCTTAGGGTGGCCACACAAAACTGCGATGCGATGCGATTTGACATGTTGAAAGTATGGTCATCTGAGATGGTCGCATCGCACTTTAGTGTGAGTGCCCTTAGAAAGCCCAAAAAATCCAATCCAGCGTTTAATATACCCTATAGCGATTCAATGTAGAATCCTGACTGGATTGCAAATCCTACCGTTTAAGTTCCTAAAGGAGAGGGGTAATTTTGTTGACATCTCCGGGCACATTACCAAACTTTGAGGTACTGGGAAATTTCCAGAAAATGGAAAAATCCCAATAGAACCAGAGATAAAGGCTTTTTCACCATTATCTCTGATAACCCCCTACCCGGGAATCGAACCCAGGACCTCAGCGTAGTAGTAGTGGCCTGCTACCACTAGGCTACCGAGGCAGTTCAATATCCAAATTTTCTTTAACTAGGGTATTGAATAAGCGACACGCTCTTATAAGAAATTAGTTGTGCCTATAGTTAGTCCTAACTAAAGGAGCACAAAATGTATGGAACAGTATCATTCTTCTTTAGGAATCATTTATTTAAACTAAGACAACTAAATGTAAGCGACTTTCAGACGTATACAACTGAAGCAACAACGCCGCTGCTAATCAACGACATATTGAACATACTGCTCTGTGTGGCACAACTTTTACCAGCTATATGTAGCACTGGTGGTGACCTCGCTGGCCTGAACGTGCCCTCCCATACCAGGGATGTAAGGGATGTGCATGCTAAATGTAATGAGCTATTCAAGTGTTTAGTCTATCGTGGAGCTGAGCTGCATTTCTTACATCAGGTGAGCTTTAGATTTCTTAGCATTTGATTCAAGAGAGGTTGAGTTCGAATGTTTTTGAAGGAATATTCTAGAAAATAAAGGTCTTGAACTACCTGGAGCCAGTGCTGGATTAGGCCATATGCAAATCAACCAACTGACGCCTATAAAGAGACGCCTATAAAGATGGTATGATGTAGCGTTAGAACAGATGGATGAAATTGTATATCTAGGATGTGCTTTTAGCAGGGATGGTAGGTACACCGCTAACAAAGAGAAGCTGGGAATTGCGTAAATGGAGCGTTCGGTAAGCTGCTAGATTCAAAACATCTCAGTCAACGGGCTCGACTAGCGATATATAATGCTGTACTTACTCCAACACTAACGTAAAGAGCATAAAAGTTAATTAAACGCAGTCGAGATGAGAATAGATCTTTGCGCAAGATCTGCGTTGTGTCGCTTACCTATTGCGTTCGGAATGAAGATGTAAGAAAGAGGCTTTGTGTGAATGAGAGTATTGGTGTTAAAATGAAAAAAGGCATGCTAGTAGTTGGGGCATATAGAATGTCGAATGAGCGTATGACTAAACAGATATATAATGCGGATGTGGATGGTTGCAGAGACCCAGGAAGATCAAGACTGACCTATCATCACCTAATAGGTCGAGCACTGTGTGAGGGTGAGGTCAAGTTTTAGGAATCGGCGTGCATGTGTGAAGAGAATTATGAATGTAGAAGAAGCACGGGAGGTGAGTCAGGACATGTCTGGCATGAAAGGGATGATAAAATGATGTTGACTCGCAAAGGATCATGGCAAGATTTGTACAGAAAAAATTAAAAAACGGTAAAACATCATTGAAATATTAACCACAACATTTCCTGATACTTAAAATATTTTTAACTCTCCGGAATAAAAAGTTTGAATATGAACTTTAGTATGGAGTTTTTCTACTGTTGTTAGGAAAGACGATTTTTATCTCGGTGATTTAAAAATATTTTAAATACCAGATAATGTTTTTCACGTTCCCTAGATAATATTTCTAATCCGTTTTACCTTGTACCTTTTTCTAACTTTTTTTGTTCAAATCAATGTATGAAACTTGCCATGATTCTGTTTTTTTTTTTTTTTTTTTTTTTTTTTATGGAATGGATGTGGTAAACAAGCATGCAGTTCACATTGATGTTAAGTGATGACTGCAGCCTATAGACACCCACACAAAGACCAAGGTCAAAATGCAGATGCGTTACCACTCCTGAGGCCTAAGGTCTTATGCCTCTGTGCCGGAAATTACAGGGCCGTACATTACCACCTGACCGGAACACGATAGTGCTGAACACTACCATTTAGCGGCAAGGGCATTTGTTTGAAATTATGTGAAGCAAATTGGTGTACCTACATATGCCAGACATTTTTCAATTTCAGGTATTCAAAGATAGTGATGAAATAATAACGGCCAAAGAGTGCGCCTATCCTTGGTTAACATTTGTCAGTCCCCATTTATTTGACGGATTCGATGATGTCAGAGCGAAAAGCTCCCAAGATCTACCTGTTAAAACTGCAGTGGGACTGGAATTGATTGTCTTACTAGCTCAACCGCAGCCTTCGTGGTCTTTAGTTGTTAAGGTGAGATATTTAATAATAATATATTATTATTTATATTATCTATATACTGTATAAGCTATGTATATATTATTTATGATACGTAAATATAATAATTATATCTAATATATTTTTAATCTTTTTATTGATTGTTAAATACAATTTATAATGTTCTTGTTTCTAAACAATACCTATTTCTTACTGTCCATTTAGTTTTTATTATTGCACCCCTACTATCAGTATCCCACTACCTCAAGGTTGATTGGTAGAGAATGCCCTATGGCATTAAGTCCGCCTTATGTACTAGGTGCATTAAAGTTTAAATAAATAAATAAATAAATAAATAAATAAATAAAACTTAAAGCTTAGTAAAAAACTTCACTATTTCATTTACTTTTTACTTATTGACGATCCGGTTGGTCCAGCGGTGTGAGATGACCGTTTGATTCGAAGGGTCGCGGGTTCGATCCCCGTACCCGGACAAATGTTTGTATAGCCTACATATAGTTGTTTCAGGTCTGGGTGTTTGTGTATATAACGGCTCCCACGACACAGGTTTATACCCACTGTGGGGCTGTGAGTGTAAGCGTTTTTTTTTTTTTTTTTTTTTTTATATTATGGAAATGGCAAACAAGCATGCAGTTCACATTGATGTTAAGTGATGACTGCAGCCTATAGACACCCACATGAAGACCAAGGCCAAAATCCAGATGCGTTACCACTCCTGAGGCCTAAGGTGTTATGCCTCTGTGCCGGAAATTACAGGGCCGTACATTACCACCTGACCGGAACACGATAGTGCTGAACACTACCATTTAGCGGCAAGTAAATTAGGTAATGCGGTGGTGCCTACGCCCGCGAGCTCCGTCACTGGAGCTCTACCACCAGTAAAATTATTACTTTTTTACTAGTATTTATTACTTTATTTTTATAACAGGTTTTAATTGCTGGGCGAATATGTCTCATAGATAACACAGAACTTACTTTCTAATAAAGTAGCCTTAGAATAAGAAAGTAAATCTTAATAGCTAACTTAGAGGTAGGCCTAGATAGGATCACCATACAAACAGCAATGTCTCTCGATTTCGCTGCTGAATTTAATTCAATATCTTTTCGCTTTACCATTCGCTTATCTTTTACCATTTTGACTAAATAAAATAATCAAAATACTTATTCCAGGTGTTAATGATGCGTAACTGCAACTTAGCTCGGATGCTCCTTATCCATGCCATTCGAAACATGTCGACTGACAACAGTCGGTGGCCGGGCGACGGTTTGTGGTACAGTGTAAGTGGCGTTCGGGAGAAATGCGACGGTTTTCTTTGCACAGCTGACGGGTTTTGCAAGTTTATGGGCGATTGTAATGGTGAGTTGAGTATGAAGTATCACTAAAAGTGTACTTTTAATTTTCTAGTGGTCGAGTTCCAATGTCGGTGTTCGAGAGCATAGGCACCACCGTATTACTTAATATACTTGCCGCTAAATGGTAGTGTTCAGCACTATCGTGTTCCGGTCAGGTGGTAATGTACGGCCATAACATCTTAGGTCTCAGAAGTGGTAACGCATCTGCATTTTGACTTCTGGTCTTTGTGTGAGTGTCTATAGGCTCCAGTCATCACTTAACATAAATGTGAACTGCATGCTTGTTTGCCACTTTCATGACATAAAAAAACCTGCATGATTTACGTTAGAGAAAGACGTAAAATATTACAATAACTGAAATAAATATTTTGGTGCAACCGATTAAAGATAAGTTTTACCTCGTGTTCACATAACTCAGCTAGTTTATCAATGTATTTCAGCGGGCGAAGAATACGCTCGAGCGGCCGGTGCGTTAACTTACGTATTGGCAACGATCGGCAGCAAGTCAGAACTGAAGACTACCCTATGCTATGCTTTGGAGATATCTGGTAGAGATTGGGCGGCGTGTTTGGATAAGAGACAGGTTCAGTTTTTGTTCAAATGTTGAACGATTATTAAAGGAGACATTCCAAATTGTATGTTTTACGCTACATAGAGAGAAGAAGGATAAAATACTAAATCGTTTTCAGCTCTTCAAATCGTTTATTATACCTTCAATTAACTGTCATAAGTATATTTCAAAAACAAGGTTTTACTGGTGGTAGAGCTCAAATGACGGAGCTCGCGGGCGTAGGCACCACCGCATTACCTAATATACTTGTCGCTAAATGGTAGTGTTCAGCACTATCGTGTTCCGGTTAGGTGGTAATGTACGGCCCTATAATTTCTGGCACAGAGGCATAACACCTTAGGCCTCAGGAGTGGTACTGCGCATTGCTACGCATCTGCATTTTGACCTTGGTCTTTGTGTAGGTGGTAGAGCTCCAGTGGCGGAGCTCGCCGGCGCAGGCATTACCGCATTACCTAATATATTTGTCGCTAAATGGTAGTGTTCAGCACTATCGTGTTCCGGTTGGGTGGTAATGTACGGCCCTATAATTTCTGGCACAGAGGCATAACACCTTAGGCCTCAGGAGTAATAACGCATTTGCATTTTGACCTTGGTCTTTGTGTGGGTGTCTATAGGCTTTGTGAACTGCATGTTTGTTTGTCACTTTTATAACATAAAAAATATAGAGCGTCATGGTCTTTGACCAAGCTCTATAAATGGAGATTAAAAAAAAAAAAAACAAAAAATAAAAATAATTGGTAGTGATCGATCTATTCTGTTCCGGTTAGATGGTAATGTATGGCCCCGTAATAACTATCACAGAGACATAACTAAAGATTAAGGGGTGGCAAAGCATCTGCATTTTTGAACTCAGGTTTTTGTGTAGATATCTTTAGGCTGCATCACTAGACATCCATGTGAAATGCGTGCTTATTTGCTACCTTGCATTAAAAAAAAACGTGCAGCTAAGAATATGAACGAATATGAATAGGTTTTTTCATTAAACTTTGCAAAATCTTCATTATTGGTAGTTTTATTGAGATAGAACTTTACACCGCTTCATTTTTATTGTTTCGTCTGTAGGTATGGTGTGACAGACGTCCGCCGTGGTTAGCTGGGCTGCTAGCTATGATCGGCACGGCTCTGCAATTCCTGCCGCCAATTCTCGTCAACGCTATACAAACTGGTGCTTCGATGTATCAAGTGAGTATATTTCAGTAAGCTGCATTGTTTATAACTATTGTTTACAAGGGGTAAGCAAAAGTGCAACACACATAGAGTACTCAACAATTAATATTGCACATCGAGCCTACAAAAGAGATGATCGGCTCGTTTCGACTTCGTAGAGCGTTATTGCACACTGCCTAAGTAAGTACTGACAGTCCGGTATTGGTCAAAACTTGATCAAAATGGTCGACAAACGTCAAATAAGTACGATGCGAAAGAGATAACGCTCTACAGACCCGATATAAGTCGAAGTCTCATTCCTTAGCTCGATGTGCAATATTTATTGTTGAGCACTGTGTTTACTGGTAAGATTGTAATGTTAAAAGGTCCTCGGATGTAGCATTTAAGCCCGTGTCACATAGACTGCGAACCGATAGCGTGGCGAAGCGTTTTTCCGCAAGTCAAGCGTGGCGATTAAGGCATATCCCTCTTATGGGGAGGTTTTGGTCCAACAGTGGATGTTTTTCGGTGAGGATGATGAGTGACTGTACCAATATTAAACAGATTACCTTTTATGACGTAAAAAAAACGTAACTTCACGCCTGTAATCCCCGAAGGGGTAAGCAGAGGTAAATGCATGCATTCAAGCATACATGGAAACACACTATTCGCCGGTTACGTTTTGGTCCATGTAACAGTTGACGAAACTGTTGCCATATCCGGGCACATTACCAAACTCCGAGGTACTTGGAAACTTCCAGAAAATGGAAAAATCTCAATAGAACCAGAGGGTTCTATTGAGAAATTTTCCATTTTCTGGATAAATTACAGTTTTAAATCCTTTATCTCTATAAAGGATTTTAAACTGTTATCTCTGATAGCCCCCGACCCGGGAATCGAACCCAGGACCTCCAGCGTAGTACTAGTGGCTTGCTACCACTTGGCTACTGAGGCAGTTTACCTTTTATGAACTTATATTAATTTGCAGACGATGTCGCTCTGTCTCACCTGCATATCAAGAACATTAGATTGTATACCTCGAAGCCTTGTGAATGCCGCGTCCATAGTGGAAAAGACCCTGCCTTCCCACATCAATCCGGTTGGAGGATCTATACTATTGCAGATGCTTATAACTGTGGCTTATGAGGAACTGCTTAAGTGGTCCAAAAAGGAATCTGCGAGGGAAAAATCCTGTAGGTGACGCAACGTTACGTCATTTTACACCTGTAATCCATAAGGAAGTAAATGCATGCATTCAAGCATACATGCAAACACCCATGATTCGCTGGAGCCTATTGACATCTCCGGGCACATTACCAAACTTCGAGGTACCTACTGGAAAAGTTCCAGAAAATGGAAAAATACCAATAGAACCAGAGATAAAGGATTTTACCCCCTTGTCTCTAATATCCTCGACCCGGGAATCGAACCCAGGACGCCAGCGTAGTAGTAGTATCCTTCTACCACTAGGCTACAGTTTGAAGTCCTAAATACTTCCAAATAATAGAAATGCGTTGTATACATAGAGCAAAACGGGCCATCGGCCGCGGCGGACTGGAGGGGAAAAATCCATAGCGTTTATTACCGATGTAAAACAGTCTGTAATTATTTGGGGGGGGGAACTACGTGTGATACTTACACACACTACAAAAATCGTCTATTACTACGAAACTCACACCTTGACTTTAACAAAATACAGAAACAATTTCACGCACACATTTAAACATCTAGGCAACAGATATAGGCCCATTTGGGCTTGTGCTTTGACAGAGAGGAAAGGCTGCATATGGTTACTCCACTCCGGTGTTGCTCTATGGTTGTATACAACAGCACCCACGACACAGATTTATTCCTATCGGGCCTTATACCCGTGGGGCTGTGAGGGGAATTATATTTTATTATTATTAAAATAATTTATAATATTAACTAAATAATGTATTTTTTGGGCTATTTTAGCTGTCAATGGTGAAGCGCACAATATGAATTTCGGTCACAGCAGACCGAAGGCAAAACAAGTGCGGATTGTCAGTCTCGGTCGGACCAGTAAGTATACCGTTCGAATATTTAACGTAACTTCACGCCTGTAATCCCCGAAGGGGTAGGCAGAGGTAAATGCATGCATTCAAGCATACATGCAAACTCCCACGACTCGCCGATTACGTTTTTGGCCCATGTAGCAGGTGGCGAACCTGTTGATCTCTCCGGGCACATTACCAAACTCCGAGGTACTGGGAAACTTCTAGAAAATTGAAAAATCCCAATAGAACCAGATATAAAGGATTTTATACCGTTATCTCTGATAGTCCCCGACCCGGGAATCGAACCCAGGACCTCCAGCGTAGTAGTAGTGGCCTGCTACCACTACGCTACAGAGGCAGTTGAAGATGAATATTTAATTTTTTCAAAAAGTGATTTGGTATTATTTATATATTTTGGTCACTATTTACAGCTTCTTCAAACAGTATTTTTCGTTTATTCGCAAATAGTTTATTGCATGTCACAACAAAGATGCAGTGCCGGATTAGCCATATAGCAGGAGTAGCAAATGCTACGGGCCCCGCGCCATTGGGGGCCTCGTGCCTGTGCTCAAAAAAAATATGTAATACACCTTAGCTATTCTCAAAGGGAGCGTTGACCTCTAATTATATAGGTACCTATATTATTTTGCAAGTTGGCAATACCACAATACTTACAAGGGGGAATCCCCTAAATTTGTTTTCGATTCCTTTTCGTAAATGTTGTTTTATTAACATCCTAAATTTCAGTAGGCAATGTAACTCTAGGGCCCCATGGTCATATTTGCTACGGGCCCCGCACCGGCTTTATCCGGCACTGCAAAGATGACTGAACCGACTTTGAAGAAAAATGATGTTAAATACAGACACACGTAAACACAAACTTTTGTATTACTAATATTACTGGCTGATTCCCGTGATTGCGTCCACATGCTCTCTAGTCTTTGTTCAAAAAGTGGCGTATTCTTTTCTCAGGATTGAAACTATGTATGACCCCGTTAAAACTATCACAGAGGCATAACTAAGGTATCAGACGTGCCAACGCATCTGCATTTTGACCTCTGGTCTTTGTGTAAGTGCCAATAGGCTGCAGTCATCACTTAACATCAATGTGAACTACAAGCTTGTTTGCCCACTTTCATTACATAAAAAAAATCACTATCTAAAATTTCATCAAAATTACTTAAGCCGTTTTGCGGTGATAATCCTACTAATAATATTATAAATGCGAAAGTTTGTGAGTATGGAATAACCAACCGGGTCGTCAATCCATCCATCCAGGATGGATTGACGACCCGGTTGGTCCAGCGGTGTGATTGACCGTTTGATTCGAAGGGTCGCGGGATCGATCCCCGCATCGGGACAATTATTTGTATAGCCTACAGATATTTGTTTCGGGTCTGGGTGTTTGTGTATGCGTTGTTTGTATATAACTGCACCCACGACACAGGTTTATACCTACTGTGGGGCTGTGAGTGTAAGCGTATTTTATGGATGGATGGATGTTTATCACGAAAAACTACTGGACGGATTTGGAAGAAAACTTTCCAGTATTAAAGATTATACATTGTAATAACATATAGGCTACAATTTGCAATGACTAGAAGTATACGAGGACGAAGTCGCGGGCAAAAACTAGTGAAATATACTACAAACATACACATTGGCATTTATAATATTAGTACAGTGCTCATAAATAAATATTGCACATCGAGCCTATGAAAGTGACAATCGGCTAGTTTCGACTTCGTAGAGCGTTATCTCTGTCGCACACTGCGTACGCAAGCATTCGTAGTCCGATATTGGTTAAAACCTGATCAAAATGGTCGACAAACGTCAGATAGGTAAGTTGCGAAAGGGATAACGCTCTACAGACCCGAAATAAGCCGAAGTCTCCTTGCTTAGGTCGATGTGCAATATTTATTGTTGTATAATTTATTCAGTTTATCATTTATTTCATATTATTAGGCTCCTGGAGAGCACTTTTATCTCGTCATTTTTTAACTAACCTAGAGTGAATAATGAAATAATATAAAACAATTATTAAGGGTAAAAGTGACTTCTTTACGATATTCAATAAACTGCAAAGTCTATTATATCGGTTGCCTAACTAGCATAGTTGGCAATAGATGGCGCTGCTGCTACCATAAAGCAATGCAATAAATGTGAAGGAAAGATTTGACAAATCGGGCAAGATTTCAGTAGCTCAATAGGAAGAGCGGCTGGACTAGATTCCCAGTAGGCCGCGAGTTCGAGTCTCGCCTGAAGTCAAATTTCTCTTTCCATTTTTCTTTAACTAGAGTGAATAGTAACTGTTAAATCAATGGTATATCCCCAGCTACATCAAGCTCAGTAAGTTTCGATGGAACTCACAGCACCCCATCCTCCATAGCGCTGGCCATCGCTGAAGCCTTGTGTTCGATAGATGAAGACGATAAACATACCCTCGAAATCGAGAGTGTGGTTGCTCGGAGCAAGAAGACGTTCACACTGTCCAATCAGTTTGGGTTGGAAGATTTTCCGGAATTCGCCGAGTTTTTTGAAGAGGTATGTCCTTGGTAAAGGTATAAACTAGCGTTTGTCAGGGGATAATTCCTGTTCTCATAGGTTTTTTTTTTAATGTATTAGAGTTGGTACACAAGCATGCAGTTCACATAGATGTTAAGTGATTACTGCAGCCTATCAGACACATATACAAAGACCAAGGTCTAAATGCAGATGTGTTACCACTCCTGAGGCCTAAAGTGTTATGCCACTGTGCCGGCAATTACAGAGCCGTACATTACCACCTGACCGGAACACGATAGTGCTGAACACTACCATTTAGCGGCAAGTGTATTAGGTGTGGTGGTGCCTACGCCCGCGAGCTCTGTCACTGGAGTTCTACCACCAGTAAAATGTCCTTGGTAAAGGTATAAACTAGAGTTTGTCCGCGACTTTACACGCGGATAATTCCTGTTGCCGTAAGAATTCCCAAAAATCATCCCTTGGTGCTCAGTAAGTTTAAAGGGTGCTCACACCACTTTTTACTGGTGATAGAGTTTCAATGTAAGAGCTCGAGAGCGTAGGCACCACCGCAATACCTGATTTATCTGTCGCTAAATGGTAGTGTTCAGCACTTGTTCCGGTCAGATTGTAATGCATGACCCCGTAATAACTATCACAGAGACAACAACTAAGATCTCATTGGTGGCAACACATCTGCATTTTGACCTCTGGTCCTCTTGTGGGTATCTATAGGCTGCAGTCATCACTTATCATCCATGTTAACTGTGTGCTTGTTTACCACCTTCGTTACATTAACAAAAGATCTTCGGAAAAATTCAAGAAAATTTTCAGAAAATCAAGATTTTCTGAAATTCCTTTTGCTGTAATTAAATTATATTTTTTACTTAGTTTCAATTTTATATATAACTAGCTGAGCCCGCGACTTCGTCTGCGTGAGAATTTATGATTGTTCAGTATCTACCCGGACAAAGCCGCGGTCGCAGCTAGTATAAAAGTAAAGTAAAGTTTAAGTTACTCCTTATTACATAAGCTATCTGCCAGTGAAATCCCGTCGAAATCGGTCCAGCTATTCCCGAGATTAGCGGGGACAAGCAGACAGACAGACAGACAAAAATTTAAAAAAAAAAAATTCGTTTTGGTATACATATCCTGCATATATACATATGCATTAAGTAAAGAGCGGTTATATTTATATCACAAACAGACGCTCCAATTTTATTTATTTGTATAGATAACGTAATCTAAAGGCACTATAATAGCGGTTCGAACATTACAGGGCAACGTACCAGGTGCTAATGCTGAGCGAGCGGCTGATGCAGATGCCTTGACCAGTCAGATACTCATGTCGCCGCCAGGGAGAGATAGTCTAAGGGTATGTATAAGAGTCGTAGTCAGTCAACTGCCTCGGTAGCCTAGTGGTAGCAGGCCACTTCTACTACGCTGAGGTCCTGGGATCGATTCCCGGGTAGGGGGTTATCAGAGGTAACGGTGTAAAAATCCTATAAATCTGGTTCTATTGGGATTTTTCAAATTTCCCAGTACCTTTGTTTATGTAATGGAAGTGGCAAGCAAGGATGCAGTTCACATTGATGTTAAGTGATGACTGCAGCCTATAGACACGTTACCACTCCTGAGGTCTAAGGTGTTATGCCTCTGTGCCCGAATTTACAGGGCCGTATATTACCACCAGACCGGAACACGATAGTGCTGAACACTACCATTTTGCAGCAAGTATATTAGGTAATGCGGTGGTGCCTATGCCCGCGAGCTCCGTCACTGGAGCTCTACCACCAGTAAGAAGTACCTCGAATTTTGGTAATGTAAAGTGCTAAACGTAACCGGCGGATCGTGGGTGTTTCCATGTATGATTGAATGCATGCATTTACCTCTGCCTACACCTTCGGAGAATACAGGCTTGAAGTTACGTTACGTTATTTAGATAATTTCAATCAAATAGAGAACGATTAATTTCAACTGTAGCGCCGCTGTCAGTCGCCTACCATCACAATTTGAATCGTTAGGTTTGTGTATGTAATTTGTCAAGGGTTTGTGTAAATTTTATGAAAAGTAGTAGTAGCCTGTAGTACATTTTTTCTTGCCTTTTTCTTTGGAAATATAATGAGGAGAGATATTTTCTTTATCGATAGGTAATCTACGACCATCTCCAACTGCACTGCGAGAGGCTATACAAGGAGTTAGGCATACAAGAGACGAGCGACGTGAACATATCTTTGAATAAAGCACCGCTTCTATACATCATGTTCCACATTGGTAGACGGCCCTTTGATCAGGTAAGGTAACAATAAAATTTTACTGTATTGTTTTTTTTTTTATCTATATTTTCATTTAGGGGCTTTTAATTTAGCGAGACCATGCCAGCCCCATCGTATCCTAAGAAGAAAGAGAAAAATTACCGTCTTTGCATCTCGTTAACAAAATCATGAACTAATCTCGCTCTTTCACTACATGGCTCCGATAAAAGGCTTTGAAACAATCCTACTTCCATTACATTACTATCCAATTCAGACATTAATTTTTCTCTCTTCCTCTTATAACAAACACATTCCAACCAGTATTGGTGATAGAGTTTCAGTGCAGAAGCTCGAGGCATAGGCATCTTATCACCATTTCAACCAACTAATGTCTTAGGCTGGAAATAAACCTCATCGTCAAACCTGGAAATGACATAAACATCACGTTTGGCATACGAGTTGGCGATCGACTTTACTAGCAATAAAGTTGTCTACCACTAGTGGGCGGTGGCATAAACACGTCCCTATGCCTAATTATCGTCATAATATTAATACGGCCCTGTAATTTCCGGCACAGAGGCATAACACCTTAGGCCTCAGGAGTGGTAACGCATCTGCATTTTGACCTTGGTCTTTATGTGGGTGGCTATAGGCTGCAGTCATCACATATGAACTGCATGATGTTTGCCACATCAATTACATAAAAAAAAAATATAAAGAAACTCCTTCTGCTTATTACCCACAGTATTTACTGGTGATTACCATATGACTTAATATTTCGTATTTCAGTATTTTCGAGGTGAATGGCCGATGCCTTGGAGCAAGCTAGTCGCGGTTGCCAAAGCGTGGTCTGGTGTGGAAGGCGCCAAGGTCCATATAAATCGACGCACCGATATACGCAACGTCAAATATCAGGGCAAGTGCAGTAAACAACTTTTAGAATTGTACGCCATGTTTAAAACTCCTCCCGAAGGACTCTTGTGATTTAGAATTTCTGTTCGCTTACTGTAAGAAATAAATAAATAAAGAAAATATTTTTATTTCGTATAGATCTTTACAGACACTTTGAAAACGTCAAGAAATCATAAGGCTGCACTTTTATAATAAGAAAGGATTTTTTGTTTGATCAGGCCTTAATAGTGACAGTGTAAAATTATTAATGTTCGCCGCCGATTGTATTTGTATTGATTGGTAATACAATGAGCAATATATAAATATGGTTGACCGAACGTGTGTATTTAAGTTTTATGGTGATATAATAATTTAAAATAAGTGGACTGTAGAGGGAAATCTAACATAATCCATAGGTCGCTGGTTCAGATCCGGCTCGAAGGACCAATAAAAACGATGTGCGGTACGGAGGGGGTGTTGCAGTGGTAATTGGAATGTAAAGAGATGTTTGATTGTTAAATACTAATTTATTGTATAAAAAATGTAAAAGTAAAGAGTACAAAATAATGTTAAAACAAAAATGTATATGAAAATGTTGCGAATACGAAAAAGGTAAAAATGTTATAAAAATGTTTAAATATTAGAATGTTTAAAATGTTATGAAATGTTAATGAATGCACCCGGGTGCCGCGGTAGCCGAAATTGAACTGATGGTAAAATTATAATATAAAAATTAGGCTAATAAGTGCGTCACGCGGATGCAATTCGAGCCGAAATAGAGTGTTCGGTTACAATACCGAACAATAAGGTTATTTGAGAGAAATTAATAACAGCTGTTGCAATTATTATTTTGATTTTAACAATTTTAACAAATACTTTTAGTTTGTATTTATTCAAATGCATTTTAGTGAATTATGTTAGAAATCAGATATTGTATGAAGAAATCCGACTATTATGCACAATAAAGTATCAAACATAAAGTTTATGTTTATTATTTAATTTTAACCGAATGAAGAACAGCAGTCTACAGTCCCCAGCAAGAAAATATTATTTTACAGTACTCAACAATTAATATTGCACATCGAGCCTGCGAAAGAGACGATCGGCTCGTTTCGACTTCGTAGAGCGTTATCTCTGTTGCACACTGCCTACGTAAGCACTGACAGCCCGTATTGGTCAAAACTTGATCAAAATGGTCGACAAACGTCAAATAGGTAAGGTGCAAAAGAAATAACCAAAGAGCAACACCGGAGGGCAGTAGCCATATGCAGGCTTTCCCCTCTGTCAAAGTACAATCCCAAATGGGCCTATACCTGTCGCCTAGATGTTTAAATGTGTGCGTGAAATTGTTTCTGTATTTTGTTAAAGTCAAGGTGTGAGTTTCGTAGTAATATACGATTTTTGTCGTGTGCGTGTGTGTCGCACGCATTTCCCCCCATATCAAAAATGACAGACTGTTTCGCATCGGTAATAAACGCTATGGCTACTCCCCTCCAGTCCGCGACCGGTGGCCCGTGTTGCTCTATGGAAATAAGGCTCTACAGACCCGAAATAAGCCGAAGTGTCCTTCCTAGACCCGATGTGCAATATTTATTGTTAAGCACTGTACATCCCCTTAGCAGAGAGAGTTCGGCTACTTTTGGCTCTGTAGAGCGTTATCTCTTTCGCACACTACCTGTGTGACGTTTGTCAACAACATTTTGATTCAATTTGGACCAATCCCGCACTATCAGTGCTTACGTATGCAGTGTGTAACACAGATAACTAAGGCGGCCAACTCTCTGATGATAGCATGCGGGACTCTGTGATAGATAGGGTATGGTGAATGCGAAGTATGAAGATTTGTCAGTATATCTACTTATGTACCAAAATTACATAAAAACAAAACTTACATACTAAAGTCATTTATTTTTAACACTAGAGTGACACTATTTACAAAAATGCAAAATGGAACAAAGCGACCACATACAACACACGTAAACAGTTTTCAATCGAATTCACACAATGCGTAGATGCTCCGCTGTTGTTTGCATGTGTGTGTGTGTGTGGGTGTAGTGTAGTGTATGTTTGATGCATGTGTGTGACGGTGTGGTTATGTAGTAGCTTGAAAAAAAATTAGGCATAATACGTCAATGCATCCAATGCGGGACATGCGGGACGCACCCAACGTTTTGCGGGACAATTTTATTAATTCTTGCAAAGCGGGACCGTCGCGTAATGCTGGATGTACCAGCATTACGGGACGATCCCGCAGAATCCGGGACGGTTGGCCGCCTTACAGATAACGCTCTACGAAGTCGAAATTAGCCGATTATCTCTTTGCTAAGCTTGAAATGCTCTCTTTCTTGACGGGTAGTGTACTTATAGTATGTTCAGTACCGTTCAGTACCCGTCAACATTTGCGATTGAAAGTCACGTTTTTTTGGGTTCCGTAGTAAACAACGAACCCTTATAGTTTCGCCACGTCCGTCCGTCTGTCTGTCTGTCTGTCTGTCTGTCTGTCCGTCCGCGGTTTAGCGCAAAAACTGTCGGTACTAGAGACTTGAAATTTGGCACAAGTATACACCTTAATCACGCCGACAAAGTGGTAGAATATAATTGATAGAAATTCAAACGTTACGGCGATAGTAGCTACATATAACGAAATTAAAAGGAAAACTATCACACTCAAGTTGGCCTATTGGGTTTGGTACTTTACGCGAACATTTTGAACAATTCCTTCGAAAATTTTTATTTATTTCTTGCATTACATCTCTTACTCTGTGAGTGTAACTACGGAACCCTACACTGCGCGTGGCCCGACACGCACTTGACCGGTTTTATTTTACATTAAATCAAAATAAGGCGTAGAAATAAATATTCATACTTATGGCATTGTAGGTATTTGGGATCAAATCAAAGATATCGAAAAAATCGACATTTACGTGGCCTCTATAAATCTCTTCCATTTGGTTACACTTTAATGATTCAGAATTATTATTATAGTAAGTTTAGACATTCACTATCGTACATCGTACCGAGGTCTCAATTATTGTACGCCGTCATAGTTAACGTACGAGTTGGCAACACAGCATTTTTTTTTTGTTTATGTAATAAAAGTGGCAAACAAGCATGCAGTTCACATTGATGTTAAGTTATGACTGCAGCCTATAGACACCCACACAATGACCAGAGTTCAAAATGCAGATGCGCTGCCACTCCTGAGGCATTAGGTGATATGCCTCTGTGCCTGAAATTACAGGGCCGTACATTACCACCGATAGTGCTGAACACTACCATTTAGCGGCAAGTATATTAGGTAACAGGTAGGCTGACATCGAATTTGAGGTCTAAAAACGAAAAATTCTACGCAATATATTTCAATAATCAAGTGACTGCCTCGGTAGCCTAGTGGTAACAGGCCACTACTACTGCGATGAGGTCCTGGGTTCGATTCCCTGGTAGGGGGTTATCAGAGATAATTTTGTAAAGTCCTTTATCTCTGGTTCTATTGGATTTTTTCTATTTTCTGTAAATTTCCCACTACCTCGAAGTTTGGTAATGTGCCCGGATGTAGATGTCAACAGGCTCGCCACCTGTTACATGGTCCAAAACCGTAACCGGCGAATCGTACCTAGGTGTTTGCATGTATGCTTGAATGCACGCATTTACCTCTGCCTACCTCTTCGGGGATTACAGGCGTGAAGTTACGTAATCAAATAACTAACCCTCGTACAACCCTACTTTAAAAAAGCAGTCACTATAACTTCACAATCGAATAATCCAACAAAGCTCGATTGATCAATCATTCAACCACTAAGTTAGTCTGGAACTTACAGTGAAATCTTTATAGTTTAAACTTGCTCGTCTCAATGTCAATATCCATAAAGTTCAGTTCAATTTTCTATAAGGTATTTATAAGGGTGACTCACAGTACGCGACTTCTAAGGTATCTAGTAAGTAGTTCGAAAAATACATATTTTCTCTTATTAATTTATTAACTCCCTCAGTAGTGTCACTAAACTAATTTAATAAATAACGATAAATCAACTAAGTAGCAGGCCAATACTACTTCGCTGTGGTTCCTAGTCCTGGTAACGGCTTAAAATCCTTTATCTCTGGTTCTATTTTTCCAATTTCTGGAATTTTCCCAGTACCTCGGAATTTGGTAATGTGTCCGGAGATGGCAACAGTTTCGCCACCTGTTACATGGGCCAAAACGTAACCGGCGAGTCGTCGGTGTTTGTATGTATGCTTGAATGCATGCATTTATCTCTGCCTACCCCTTCGGGGTTTACATGCGTGAAGTTACGTAATTTATTTTAGGTTGATAATTTTTTTTTTTTTTTTTTTTTTTTGTGTAATTGAAGTGGCAAACAAGCATGCAGTTCACATTGATGTTAAGTGATGACTGCAGCCTATAGACACCCACACAAGGACCAAGGTCAAAATGCAAATGCGTTACCACTCCTGAGGCCTAAGGTGTTATGCCTCTGTGCCGGAAATTACAGGGCCGTACATTACCACCTGACCGGAACACGATAGTGCTGAAAACTACCATTTAGCGGCAAGTAAATCAGGTAATGCAGTGGTGCCTACGCCCGCGAGCTCCGTCACTGGAGCTCTACCACCAGTAAAATCTTTAGGATATCAAAGATATTCAACGCCTTACTTTAACACAAAAAAAAACACTTTAAAGCTTAATATTTTACAAAGAGATAATTTAATTGAAAGTTGGTCTTCTCAAACTGTAATTTCCGGCACAGAGGCATAACACTTTAGGCCTCAGAAATGGTAAAGCATCTGCATTTTGACCTTGGTATTTCTGTGGGTGTCTATAGGCTGTAGTCATCACTTAACATCAATGTAAACTGCATGCCTATTTGCCAATTTCATTATCAAGTCAGTCAAGTGCGTGTCGGGCCACGCTCAGTGTAGGGTTCCGTAGTTTTTAGGTTTGATGAATGTAATTAAAAAAATATATTAAAAAAATCTACGAAGTTGTTAAAAAATTTGGATTATTCCTTTTGGTCGACTTTTACTAGAATAGAATAGAAAATATTTTTATTTCGAATAGATCTTTACAGATACTTTCAAAACGTCAATAAATCATAAACTACCTAGAGCGAATAACCATTACATATAGTAAAAGCAAAATCATATTAATAGTAAATTAAAAATTAAAATTTAAACTATTTGGTTAAAACATAATAATCATAAAATTTTTCAATTCCTTCAATGATAATAAATGAAGAAAAAGAAAAACTTATTCGTCAAGATCAATGTTACTCGCAAACTTGTCAAGCCAACTTAGGTGTGATAGTTTTCCTTTTAATTTCGTTATAAATATGTAGCTACTATTGCCGTAACGTTTGAATTTCTAACAACAACCGTTTAGTCTCTAGGGATGGGGAGGGGGCACTTGAGTCTAACGAAAATTGGCATTATAAAGCTAGATAACCCACGAACAGTTAACTAAATCCAAAAATGTTGTTAGCATACCCGTAACAATTTTGAAAGACCTATCCAACGATATCCCACGAGCTCTAGTCTTTTATGATTCATACATATAGGTAATAATATTCTACCTATGTGACTGTCTATAGCAGTGGTTCTCAAACTTTTTAAATGATGGAACCCTTTTGGGAATCAAAATACTTGATGGAACCCTACAATAAAACAATTGTTTTTATATGTGTATTTTTTATTAATCAGCATAATAAAAGTACAATGTAACAGTTACTAATCATTATTTACTTCACCACTTGGCAAGGACAATAATAGAAAACATTTAAAAAGAAAAAATCTAACTAGTGGGAGGTATGAAACTGTTTTTTATTTTTCATCAATTGGGTGATATCAGGTTTGATGGAAGAAAGTTGGAGTCTCATATCAGCTTCGGCGTCCAGTCTATTGCGATATTTTGTTTTCGTGGCTGTGTAGGCAGAGAATCCTGTTTCGCACAAATATGTAGTTGGGAACGGGAGAAGAATATCCAGAGCCATTTGGCCAAGCATTGCATATTCATCTTGGATTCTGCACCAAAAATCATTGAGAGGCGTCGTTTTGAACAGTGACTCCATACTTGTGTTTGATGACATTTCTAAAAGAGATTCATATATCTCGTTTGACATGTTTTCAGGCTTTTCCAAGTTGGGTAAAAAAGGATTATGAATCCATGAATTCACTTTAATTTTTGTATTGTGTTCTTCGGGAAAATACTTTTCAAAAGATGCGCGCATCGAACTGAGGTATTGGACCAATTCTTCAAACACATAATCTTCAAACATTTCTGAGTCGTTTCGCTAACAAACTCACTGAGTAACGTAAAGCTTTCTATTTCTTTCTTACCAATGCAAATGATCCAAAAATCTCATTTTCTTTTAAAAGCAGTTATTTTATTATAGGCCTGAAACACTGTTGTCTGTTTACCTTGCAACGATAAATTCAATTCGTTAAGTTTTTTAAAGATATCCGCCATAAAAGACAATCGGAACAACCAAGTTTTATCATACAAACGGTCCTTCAAATTAAAATAAGTATCTGCTGAAAGAAACATTTGTAACTCGGCTCTAAGTTCAAATAGCCTTGTTAAAGTTTTACCCCGAGACAGCCATCGCACTTCTGTATGGAGCAGCAGTGTTTTATGTTTGCTGCCATAATCCTCACACAATAATGAGAACAATCGGTATTGCAGTGGTCGTGATTTGATAAAATTAATTATTTTTACCGCTTCATCCATAACTAGTTTTAGATTTGACGGCATTTGCTTTATTGCAAGTGCTTGTCTATGCAGAATACAATGACTGGAACTACAATTAGGCGCTTTATTTTTCATTCGTGACACTGCTCCTGCTGTTTTACCTGTCATCGCCTTGGCCCCATCTGTACAAATGTCAATGTAATTGTTCCAACTGAGATTATTTTCTTCAAAAAATATATTTATTTTATTAAAAATTTCTTCCCCGGTAGTGTTTGTAAGCAGCGATGTCTTCTTCAAAAGAACTTTTATATGCATATCTCACAATAACCAGCAGGATAGCCAAACCAGCGACATCAGTCGACTCGTCCATTTGCAAGGCGAATCGTGTATTTTGTAGACACACATGCATCATATTTTTTTGACTTTGTAATAACTGATCTTTTTTGCGAACAAAAAATTCTTTACTCTTGTCTTTAGACTCGGGGTGTACAGTTTCTAAATGTCGGCGCAATTTAGCAGGTGCCTTGTCCTGTGCCAATTAGGAAGCAGTTTACTACAGATCATGCAGAGAGGTGAGCCGTTGGAATCAACAAATCCGAAACTGATATAAGATTCATCATACTTCCTTCTTTTCGTCTTTGAAACCGTCGAGCTTGACGTCGTGGCATCATCTTCTGGATCGGTGATTGCAATATTCTCCGCGCGCACCGCTTTTGAACATCTTTTATCAAAGAGACTGCGCGCTCACAAGTATACTACCCGCTCGTTTTAAGTTTGCCGCTGGCGATAGGTATGACGTTCGAAAAGTAGCGTCACCAATACATAATATAAAAATATTTTTTATTTAATTGTATGTAGTAAAACAATGACACATTGTAAGTTTTGTTGTCACGTGGGGGAGGGTACGTGCATTCCACAGACCGGCAAACTTAGAGCGAACGGGTTGTACAAGTATAAATTTGTTGATACCAAACTTATGAGATATTGTACCAGCTATTGTAACACATGTTTCTACAAATACAAATAAATAAATAAATAACGTTCATAGCGTTTTGTGCGGCCGCGGAGCGACCAGAGAGAGGTGTTTTGATTTTTTTTTCTAAATTCTTGCGAAACCCCGACAGAGGTATCACGGAACCCTAGGGTGCCGCGGAACACACTTAGAGTATAGCCGGTCTATAGCATACATTTATATAACGAAGTAGATAATAAATCTATGATCTATAGTGTTACAATAACGACGAACCCTTCAAATAGTCCACAAGAGCCCAAGTCGCGTTCAATTTGCTACAACTTTAAAAAAGTTAGGAAAATTCCATTATACGAGTAAAACTTAGGACGGCAAGTCGTAGAAAATTTTCTCCTTTCTCATATCTGAGTTTCCGATGATATCATTTTATATTTACGTTGGCCTTTGAATGTTTAAGCTGCGGGAATACCGTTTGGAATAAGTTAGGCGTGTTTTTGAAATGGTGTTTTATAGCGTCTTTGAAGTTGAATATTCATTTTCTGTTGGAAAAGATCCGCTTTTTTATTATGTCATGCAAATTGCAAGCAAGCGTACAATTTCATTTTGATGGGTAAGTGAATAAGGAAATAGATATCTACACAAAAATACAAGTTTCAATCCATCTGCTTTGAATCTCTATCGCAGATGGTGAGCTGAAATTTTGAGTTAAGTAGATTAAGTTATGCCTACGCCGGCGGATCTTCGTCATTATAGCGATACAAACAATGGTACATACTATGTATGTGCCTATGTGCTACATAGGCACTAGGATAGGTTTGTGTAATTGATTGTATAGCATCAGTTAGAAATGTTGTTAATCATTTTTGCTTGTCTATCGCATTGGGCAAAACCTGTAATGGTAGATTTAAATTCGATAAATAAATAAGTAAATAAAAAAATTAGGTCTGTTACAGACTTAATTATTATACAGACCGTCTGTAACATCAATGTGAACTTAAGGGTTATTTGATTCTTTTGAGGCATAAACTTTAACAAGTTAAATAACAGTTAAATATTTTTTATGCCTCAGTACCTAGCCTGGTGGTAGCAGGCCACTACTACTACGCTGGGATCCCGGGTTTGATTCCCAGGTCGGGGGATATTAGAGATAACGGTGTTAAATCCTAAATGTCTGGTTCTATTGGGATTTTTCCATTTGCTGGAAGTTTCCCAGTGTCCAATTTTGTCAAGTCTCCATAGACTTTTTACCACGAGAATTGAATGTAAATGTAGGTAGGCACTAACCAACTCGTTGAATGTCGCTTTTCAATTCTCGACGGGTGTTATCATTTTAGAATTTTACGTGACTTGCGTATTAATTAACGTGGGATTGTAGTTTCACTGAAATATTATTTCATCCGCTATAATATTTACGATGCCTGTTGGTTTTTTATTAAATTATCACATTGAATATTAATCACTATCACTACATATTATAAAGTCCCTCTACTTTCTCTGTGTCAATGTATGTGCTAATCTCGGAAAGTTGTGAACGGATTTTGTTCCTGTTTAAAATGTTGGAACAGGGGCGGATTTTATCGGCGTTGGCTACCCTAGGCATATGCCTAAAAGATTGCTCCCCCCCCCGTGCTGTAAACCATACAAAATTAGATAAACTATAGAAATTAAATTTAAATGAAAAAAAAAGACGATAGTCAGTAAGTGATTTAATTCATTCTTCTAATAAACGTAATTGTAAATTTAAATTTTCATACATGTAAATTTTTTCGCGAGATGCTATAGGAAAACATTTTTGAGATTTTACACGTATGCGCGTAGGCAACTACTTAAAAAAAAAACGACCAAATTTTGCCGCCCTAGGCTCGGGCCTACTTGGCCTATAGGGAAATCCGCCCCTGTGTTGGAAAGAGTGTTTTCCGAGGAAGGTTAATATCTATAATTTATCAATATCGAACTTATATTTATCTAAATACAGTGCCGGATAAAGCCGGTGCTGGGCCCGTAGCAAATGTGACCATGGGGCCCTAGAGTTAGTACATTGCCTACTGAAATTTAGGATATAAATAAAACAAAACATTATAAAAAGGAATCGAAAACAATATTAGAGGATTCCCCCTGTAAGTATTGTGGTATTGCCAACTTGCAACATAATAATATACCTATATAATTACAGCGTGGCCAACGCTCATTTGAGAATAGCTTAGGTGTATTACATATTTATGGTTCTTTTTGGGCACATGCGCGGGGCCTCCCAATGCGCGGGGCTACGGGCCCCGCGCATTGGGGGGCATTTGCTGCCTCCTGCTATTTGGCTAATCCGGCACTGCCTAGATATCACGGTTTTTCTTAAAGAAGTCGGGCGCGTCCCCACTATATAATAAATGCTAGCCAGGGCGGGTAGCATTGTCGCTAGTGCTCTTATAAAACATGTATAAACAGATTAAAAACTGTGAAGCTTAATATCAGTGACACACTAGCAACTAACACTGTATATAAGATCCATATAAATCATACAATAGTTACCCTTGTTTTTGATTGCATCGCCACAGGGTTTATAAACAAACAAGCCAATAACCAAAACAAATCACCCCGGGGCTGCAATTTCGTCACTGACCCCTGACTCCTGACCTCCGAGATACCGGACCAAAACACGAATAAATCAAATTTCGATTTGAAACGCGGCAGAATGCATAACAATCGTATCACGTCGGTGCCGCGTTCTGAATAAACAATCCGGCAACTTGAACGATTCCGTGTTACTATGTTAACTAGATCGGAGAGTTTCGGAGGATTGAATGTTGTGGTTAGAACCACGGAATATAAATAAGGATGGAAAGGCCTTTGCTTCAATTTAGTATTAGAACCAGTGTCGCCGCTTTTCTCCCACCATGCAATTTCTTAAACAAATGTAACACCATCTCGACAATCACCCACACATAAATCCTCAGGGTAGTTTATTCCAGCAGGGATATTAGTTTGCTTAAGTTTGCATACTAAGACAATGCCCGTAGACAATAAACACTCGCACGCACACAACATTATTATTAAACTCACAAGGAGCTCGCACGTCAGTAGTCAAAGTGTAGCGGACGCATTACATGCGGTACATTGCAAGCGGAGACAGTAATAGAGTTAATTGAGCGAGTGCTTAACGAGCAATGTATTCGCTAGCAGTAACGTTTAAATAGTGCAGTTTAAGTTCGAATATTCATATTCCTTTATATATTTTTATGCAATAAATGTTATTTGTGACTTGCCGATGGAAAGATATACCTCCTCGCTTTATGCTTGAGGTCTGACATTTCATATTACATATTAAAATTGGCACTACACGGTAAACACGGTTGCCAAGAGATGCGTCGTTCGAAGCAGTCTATACGACACTACGAGCAGCGAACGAATGGTTCGGCCGAATTGTGTTTGTTCATACATAGTTGTGGCGCGCTTGCCACGCCCACATTACCATTCCATCTTTATTTATCTATTCCGTGGTTAGAAGTACGACGGGAAATTTTAAAACGAGAGTTCTTTATTTTTAATTGAGTTCAAAAAGGAGGAGGTCTCAATTCGGTCGGTATATTTTTAAAAAGTAAAAGAAACTTGATGATTAAAAATACAAGTAGGTATTATACGTAGCTTCAAGAGTGAAGAAAAAACTTTATGTGTGGTGTTAAAGCTGCTAATATGAATTACATGAATCATTCAAATCAATTCGTTTTTCGTTCAGAACATATAATAACTAAGTGGAAATAGAGAATTAAAAAAATAAATATCTACTAAAGTGAAAAATTCATGGAAATAATTTAACAAGTAAATATATGTAGATTTTTTCGAAAAGTTGAGCTTTGAATTACTTTTGAATGGGGCCATAGTACCTAAATTAACGTTATTATAAACAATTTAGGCAAATTGAACGATTCCGTGTTTCTATGTTAACAAGATTGGTGAGATTCGGTGGATTGGATGTTCTGGTTAAAAGTATTATGATGGTCATTCTGGAAACAATAATTTATTCCGTACTAGCTGATCTGGCAAACTTCGTGTTGCCGCAGAATGAAAAAATGTGTCAAAGGTTTGATAGATATTGACTATTTGTATGGGAAAATAAGATTGTGGTTTTTACCTACTGTTTCCCTTCAATTTATTCATATTTTCTTAAACCTTCCCTGGACTTCAAAAAATCATTGAAACCCAAAATTAGCCAAATCGGTCCAGCCGTTCTCGAGTTTAGGCGAAACTAACGAACAGCAATTGTTTTTTTTTTTTTTTTTGTATATAGATATATACTGTAAAAATGTAGTGCAAAATCCATTTGAAATAGAGCAAGAAAACTATATATATCGTTTCATTAGTTAATCGAATGAGCATTACGCATAAAACACCTTTTCACCAGTTTTCCTAATTTAAATTTACTTTTAATACCATTTTCGTTTAAGACATGTACATAGATATCTACGGGATGATAGCTATGAACGAATACATACTAAAATCTTACAAAAAATAAAATAAGCACTTTTTAAATACATTTATTTTACATTACAATGAAACAGTTTTGCAATTACCACACATTAGAACAAAAAATCATTAAGTCTTTTGACTATTAGATTATCTCTTTTGACTATTATTTCATCTGTGTGTAGCGGTAGCAACTCGCTCTCAATAAGGTTTTTTTTCATATCATTTATGTGATTGTGATCCATTTTCTTGTCCGCCTCTATGTGTCTACATCTTTCTGTCTCTGTGTCACTATCAGTATCATTGTGTGTTCGCGTTTTATTGTCTCTTTGACTATCTTTTTTTATGTCAAAGGATTGACAGACTAGCAGACGGGCCTCCTGATGGAAAGTAGTCACCGTCGCCTATGAGCATTTGCAACACCAGGGGAGTCGCCAACGCGCTGCCAGCCCTGAAGGACTCTTTTGACGCCATTTTTGAAGAACTCCATATTGTCGTACCTTAGGCGGCCAACCGTCTCGGATTCTGCGGGACCGTCCCGTAATGCTGGATGTAATCCCGCTTTGTAAGAATTAATTAAATAGTCCCGCAAAACATTGGATGCGTCCCGCATGTCCCGCATTCATACATAACCACACATTCACATACATACATAAAACATACACTACACTTCATTTATAAACGCATGCAAACAACAGCGTAGCATCTACGTATATCAACACGCATTGTGGGAATTCAATTGAAAATTGTTTGTGTGTGTATGATGTAATCGCTTTGCTCCATTTTGAATTCCATAAAAAAGTGTCACTCTAGTGATATTCTACTATTTTAAAAATAAATGACTTCAGTATGTAAGTTTTGTGTTTTTATGTAATTCTGGTACGTACTTCATAATTCGCATTTATCTATCCACAACAAGTCCCGCATGCTACTTTCAGAAAGTTGGCCGCCTTAGTCGTACCGAGGGAACACCTCAGAGGGAAATTACTTCCACAATTTACACGTTTTGGGCAAAAACAAACGTGAGAACAGAACCGTTGAACATTGCCAGGTGTCCAGTCGGTGAGTGGTAGTGGTGGTGAGTGGCGGTGGGTAGTACGGTGTAGGAAAAGAGACGGTGGCACCATGTCGAACAGTTGAAGTAGTGACAGTGAACAGTATCTCTTTGTCTCCATAAACCAGTGTACCAGTCTCGGTGTCTACGACTTTACTCCTACCAGCAGTCGCGTTAAGAATATTCGCTTCAAAAATCGTATCGAGTTTCAAACGACTTCCAACAGTATCAGCATGTTGCATTCTCAATTTACGTCTAACATGTCGAATACAGTATTATGTAGATGAAGACGTAGTTTGTGTTGTGTGTTTGCACTTGACAAGCGAACGCTCCCAGATTTGATGGCGAGACGGTTTCACTGACTTTATTATTTATTATAGTTATTGAGTCTTTGGATCTCCGGACGGTCAATTTAAGGAACATGGCCAGAGAACGTTAGAGCTGTTCGTTTTCTTTAGACTGTGATATTAGATTGAAACTAAAGAGTTTGACTTGGGATGTAATGTTGAGCTTCATGAAAGACTAGCAGCCCGCCCTGGCTTCAACCGCGCTGCTCCGCTTCTATTAGTCATAGCGCGACATATATAGCCTATAGCCTTTCTCGATAAATGGTCTATTTAACATTGAAATAACTTTTCAAATCGGACTAGTAGTTCCTGAGATTAGCGCGTTCAACCAAAGAAAGAAACAAACGAACTCTTCAGCTTTATAATATTTAGTCTTGTAGGTAGAGTCAAGGGTTTTTGTGTTATGTCTGAGGCATGTACCATCGAAGAAATGTTCCGTTAGGTGCCTTATTTATGTGACGATAAAGACTAATTTGTAATGGTTTTGGATCACCGGGAATTTCTTCGATGTTACCTTAGCTAATCGATGTCAGAGAATATGTTAATAATACTACGTATAGAATGGACACTTCAACGTGCCGCACGATTGCCCACCCTGCCTCACCCAACCTCCTCCCCTCTTATAGGCGACGTTTGGTATTCTCTACGTGCTACGCACACAGGTGCACGTGTAAATACACGTCAGTGATTAATGTCTGTGTAATAGAGACCAAATTAAGCGTTTGTATGTAATTTTGGCGGAGTGTCCGCGGTGTGTCTATGTGTAAGATTCGTCATCATCATCATTTCAGCCAAAAGACGTCCACTGCTGAACAAAGGCCTCCCTCAAAGAATGCCACAACCGACGACCTTCACCAGGTCGTCGGTCCACCTCGTGGGGGGCCTGCCTACGCTTCGTTTTCCGGTACGTGGTCGCCACTCTAGAACTCTTCTGCCCCAACGGCCGTCAGTTCTGCGAGCTATGTGCCCTGTGCCCTGCCCCCAGCCACTTCAGTTTCGCTATTCGGTGGGCTATGGCTACGGCTACGGTTACTTTGGTTCTCATGCAAATCTCTTCATTTCTGATTCGATCTCGCAGAGAAACTCCGAACATAGCCCTCTCCATTGCTCTCTGAGTGACCTTGAGCCTTCTTAGGAGGCCCATAGTGAGCAAGCTTACATAGTGTGTAAGATTAGTAATCAAATTTATATGCTGTCATATTTCTGTGAAAAATTTTCCAAGTAGAAGATCTAGTAATCATTATTTAAAATTAAATATAATCGAATGAAAATGAAATGAAATGAAATGAATATCGAATGAGAATGAAAATTCAAATCCTTCATGAATATGAACAAAATATCCCTGTGGTAGTATTAAGTACTACTTAAATACAAATAATATTCCTGTGGTAATACTTAGTACTACTTAAATATCATTACAAATGTATTATTTTCTACTTTTGTTGCCAACGATATTTTGAATGTGTATCTGTAATTACAGGAATCTAATATACTATGAATGTTATCTCGATGGTTTAGATTTTTTTTTATTTAATGGAAGTGGCAAACAAGCATGCAGTTCACATTGATGTTATGTATTGTTTGCAGCCTATAGACGCCCACACAAAGACCAAGGTCAAAATGCAGATGCGTTACCACTCTAGAGGCTTAAGGTATTATGCCTCTGTGCCGGAAATAACAGGACCGTACAATAGCACCTGACCGGAACACGACAGTGCTGAACGCTATCATTTAGCGCCAACGGTAATGCGGTGGTGCCTACACCCGCGAACTCCGTCACTGGAACTCTACCACCAGTGATTTAGATATAAGTACTTTGTCCCAATCTAACAAAATGGGCAACATAAGAAATATAGGCAAACTGAAACTTTGCTTGAATACTTACAAGTGTAACAATTTTTTGAATAAAACAATCTCGCAAATTGTTTTTTTAATAGTCTGTACCGATTTTGATAACCGAATAAAACTTAGTTAAGAAATCTCAAAACCTATAATCAAAAGTTTGTTATAAACCGGCAAAACAAAATTTTCTATATGGGCTATTAATTCTATAGAGTGAACATTCAAAGTATTTATTTGTTTTACGTGTCCAGATACCAAAATAACGTAAATTTTTTCATACCGTTTTTCGTAATGGTGAAAATCATTAGAAAAAAGAAGGTCTTGATTTACGACCCTTTCATGCACTTTAAAGACTCCTGATGTTTTTATTTATTTGTTTATTTAAAAGATGGTCATAACCTTTAAACTTTAATGCACAATGTTAGCACATCCTCCTTCTCGCGTCGTACTCCTCATTACTGAGGGTCGTGATTCCCCCGATGGGAGATTAATTTCCGATGGATGATATTCTTCCATCGGTGTCTGTCCTTGGCGTCATGGAGTGCGTCGTGAAGCTTTGTGCCCAGAGTACAGCGGATCTGGTCACACCACCTGACTGGGCTACGACCTCTAGGCCTTCTGCCATCGACCTTACCAGTAACCATAAGCTGCTCAAGGTTATGACCATCTTTTAGAGCAATGTGGCTAAAGAATTCGAGGATTCTTCGCAGGCAGATGGTAGAGAGCCTGGTTTTGATGTTGAGCTCGCGAAGGATCGACTCGTTGGTACGAAAAGCAGTCCATGGTATTTGCAGCATTTTCCGCCAGCACCACATCTCAAAAGCATCGATGCGGTCGCGATCGGCCTTCCTTAGTGTCCATGTTTCCGAAGCGTAATTGAAAATGGAGAACACTAATGAATTGACCAACTTCGTCTTTGTTCGCCGAGATATGTTGCGATCTTTCCATATTCGCTGGAGCTGGGACATTGCACCCTTAGCCATACCAATACGTCTCCTAATTTCCTTTTCGCAGGAGCCTGTGTTGCTAATAGTGGAGCCGAGATAAGTGAAATTATCAACTTTTTCATAGGGTAGAGCGCCTGTAATTTGAAGGGAGTTTGTGCGGTCTACCACCATAATTTTGGTTTTGGAACTATTGATGATGAGGCCCACTTCCATGCTTATTCTTTCCATTCTGTCAAGAAACATCACCATCTCTGTTTCATTTGCAGCCAATAGTGTTGTATCGTCTGCGTAGCGGAGATTTGTGATCCTCGTTCCACCTACGGTGACGCCACCCGCCCAGTTCTCAAGAGTTCGCCTGATAATGTACTCTCCATACACGTTGAATAGAATGGGCGACAGAATACAACCTTGTCTTACACCTTTTTCGAATTTAAAGGACTCAGATGTTATCCTTTCAATCTTCACAACACCTTGGTTGCTCTGGTATAGTGACTGAATAAGTGCCACTAGGTGCTTAGGTACTCCCAGTTCTTCAAGCACTCTCCACAGGACCGTCCAGATGACACAGTCGAAAGCCTTGCTGTAGTCTATAAAACACAAGATGACGGGAGTGTTGAATTCGTAGGACTTTTCAATAGGTTGACGAATGTTCAGGATTTGTTCTTGAGATCCCTTGCCCTTGACAAATCCGGCCTGCTCTTGTGGTATTTGCCAATCCAAAAAGTAGCGAATTCTGTTATTGATGATGTGAAGAAGGACTTTGCTGGCATGTGATATGAGGGCTAGAGTTCTATCATTGTCACACTTAGTAGTTGACCCTTTCTTATGCAGAGGTAGTATGATTCATTTCGCCTAGTCCTGAGGCCACTCAGCCACTCAGCCGCCAGATATTCTCACATATTTTGTGAATAGCGCCTGACCCTGACGTTCCCATTGCCTTTATGATCTCGGATGTTATTTGATCTGGCCCAGGTGCTTTCTTGTCTTTCAGCGTAGCAATTGCTGCTGTAACTTCAGATAGCAGTATGGGAGGTTCAAGAGTTACATTATCCAACGGCGTTGATGCGAGCTGTAGTGGCTGGTTGTGGGAATGTCTATACAGGTCTTCACAATACTTGCGCCATCTTTCTCCTACTGCATCAAGATCTTGAAGTCGGACTCCATTCTCGTCTAGTTGAAGACGAGAATGGACCCAAGTTTTTGGCTTAAACAGTTTCGAGAGGAGTTTCACTTTCTTGAACAGGTCTGCACTTTGAATTTTCAGTACGTGGTCCTCAATTTCCTGGCAGATGTTCTCAACGTAGTGATTTTTATCACGACGACACAAAAGTTGAATTATTCTGCTAAGTTCTGAATATGTGTCACGGTCTGCTTGATCAGTTAGGCCTGCCAATTTAAGGTCTTTCCTCTCTTGTATTTTAGTCCAGGTGTCAGCGGAGAGCCACGACTGTCTGCAAGTGGACGGTGAACGTTGACTTATGGTTTCAGTTACCGTCTTCCATATGAGGTCCTTTAAGTGGCACCATTGGTCATTTGCATTTGCATTGGTGGGTGGTGGATGTTCCGCTATAGCGTTTTTAATACCTACACTGAATGCTGATTTTTCGTGTGATTCCAGAAAGCGCAGCCTTGACGGGGCCCTCTTTTCACTGCTTTTAACCGCAGCGCAAATTTGGCTACTAGAAGACAGTGGTCAGATCCACAGTCTGCTCCTGGAAAGGTTCTCACGTTAGATATAGAGCTTCTCCAGCGGCTATTAATCATGATGTAGTCTATTTGATTGCGGTATCGATCACCTGGGGATTTCCACGTATAGAGACGCCTTGGATGGTGCTGAAAACAGGTGTTCATTATTGTGAAGTCTCTATTGACACAAAATTCCAATAGTCTCGCTCCTCTCTCATTTTTATCGCCTAGTCCAAACCTTCCAACTATGTTCCTTAAGTGATCATCCAGGATTGTGTTGCCTATTTTTGCATTCCAGTCACCTATCAACAACAAAATTTCTCGATTTGGAATCTGAGATAAAGTCGATTCTAGCAAGGTGTAAAAGTCATTGATTGCCTCATTATTTGCAGCTGTAGTTGGCGCATATACTACGACAATGTTGACAGTACAGGGGCGTGTGCTCAGTTTGAGAGTGATTATTCTGTCACTAATCGGATTATATCCCAATACATAGATAGTTGTTTAGGTGTTGGGGTACCCATACTGCAACTCCATTTGTGCTGGAATTTTCGGAACCAGAGAAATATAAAGTATTTCCATTCGAGGTTTTAAGGTGTCCTTGTCCTCTCGTGCATATCATGTGCGTCTCTGTCATTCCCAGCAGAGTCAGTTTATGCATTTCTGCTTCTTTTTCAACAATATCCACTTTGCCAGGAGCCAATAGCTCACGAACATTCCATGTAGCGACTTTACGTTGTTCTCTGATTGAGATGTGCTTTTTTGGATCACCAGAAGCATATCCACTAACTGGGACCCGGTGGCCCGTCCCAGTAGCAGCTTCAGTCACCAATTTCACACCATCCAGCCCGGCAACTGAATGGCGCCGATTATTAGTCGGATTGTCCAACGACGTAATTCTCATGGTTGCACTTTCCATAGGGGGATTTTCTTGGGCTTGTACGCGTGGTGGGCACCCGATTCCTTCCACGGCAATATTTTAGAGGCAATTTAAGACCTCACGGCCATTGTGAGCCGCTCCATACAGTGATGCACGGAGGTAACGGGTTAATTAACCGCCGCCCGTGACCCGGCGTTGAAAATTTTACTGCTGGGTAGATCTCCTCCAGGCAAACCCTCCTCCTTTCTCATCCGGGCTTGGGACCGGCAATGGCGAAGTTAGCACATAAGGCGTTCTTTACCAGTCGACCTTAGGGTATTATGAGACAAGATGATGAGAGAGCAAATAAAAAAAATTTGGAGTGAATGTATTTTAAATAGAAAGATGAAACCTTACCATATTTATTGTAGGAGTCCCTTATATATATTATTTCCCCATGGACGAACTTTTTGCGAACTTTGAAGTGTTATCTATAAGAAAACTATTCGTACTTTACTCTATCCTTAAGAAACATTCTTTTTTAGCCTTTAACCCAGCGTTCTGTAGTCAGAAGCGGCGCAGTGATATTGTGTGTTCAAATAAGTCAATCAGAACTACTTTTGCATCTCGCTTCTTTAATTTCTTAGGTAATCGCTTGTATAACCAATGCAATAAGACAAATAACATTTACCCACTGAACAGAAATAATTGTAAAAGGAAAATAAGGGAGTGGCTATTCAAGTTAAATTACGACCTAACTGAAAAATTGTTAGAGACCGCTATTTGAAAATTTAGTTTAATATAAATTATCACTTATACAGAATTATTATTGAATATATAAATATAGGTATACATTTTCCTTTTTTAATAAATACAGGTACTTAATTCATAAACAGCAAGCAAATCGAAAGTATTAACTATTTACTAATACCAAGTATCGCAATATTTTATTTTTGTTAGCGTGAATATACGTTAGATATAACATAGATATACAATTATTTTTTCCTTATTTTTAAATTGTTTTAGAGTATTTTTTTTTAGTTTCTATTTTTCATAAATTTTGATAATGTGCACAAATTATCTAATTTCCAACATATCATTTTATCCGGAGGTGGGGACCTGGAGTCCTGAAATACAGGGTATCCTAGTTTAGGCTCCAGACTCCACTAAACTTTTATGACACAATTGATGTACTATAGTAAGTAAGATTCAAAGTTTGTGGAGTAAATAATTTTTTTTATTATTTTTTTTTTATTACGTCACATAAAATTGTTAGTCCGAAAATCATTATCGGCATTTAGATACCAGGCAACCGCTGGAAGTGAGCAGCCTAGGATCGTATGTTATAAGCATCTTGAGGTGAGTCTTTTGTCCATCTGCAAACGTCTATTGGCGAATAATAGGTTGACCTCAAGTATGATATAATTTGAATAATATGTCGTCTTAGAAAATTACAGCATGATTTTGTTCGTTATAATGAATGTTACTTATAATCGGTCACGTATGCTCTTGAACTAAAATAATACTTTCGTTCTGCTACAAGAATTTCAGTACTTAACGACTCCAATTAAATGTGAATTAAGGGATCCAAGCGGAGCCGAGTAAATCTTATACCCACTAAAGTTTGAGTTAATAAGCTATCGTTGGCAACTTTCTGTTGCAACCTGTGGGTAAACTTTCCCCCTACTTAAATCTTGAATATCGCTATCCTAAATTATTATAGCGTTTCAAACTACACCGTCTTAATTTACTAAGTAAACACAAAACCATGCTCCATTGCAAGTACTGCTAACACTCACAAAGGCAGAGCATTAGTTGCTCGACTATAGCCTGGAACACAATTTATGCTTGCCATAACTTCGACAGCAGTTTGCTTTCTAAGATGGCTAGGTCTCTAAGAGAAAGGAAATTGGAAATCATTGTTTATGTGAGATGCCTGCGCTTCGTTAATTACGTTGGTGTAGCTGCAGGTGAACTTAATGTTTTGAATTAGGTGTTTTGCATCATTACCATTTATCCTTACGGTGTGTTACCATAGTGTATGAACGTGTGTAACAATGATACTTCACTATACAATGTTAATTGAAATTAGCGCATCACCTCTTGATTAGGTTAGGCCAGGGTATCGTAGTGGCGGCGATGCTCTTTTGAACTTTTGAAAACATTTTTTTCTTTTTTTGGGTTATATGTCAAGATTTGTAAAAAGTCGTACAACAAATATTGTTGGACTTGATGTAGAGAGGCTGCTTGCAAGAGCCCTGTATTTATAGAAGTAGCGTCTGGTTTTTCAATCAACTTCATGCAGAGCGGAGAGTTCCCTGACTGTTCATAGAAAGACCAGACGCTGCTTCTATGTTGTCACTAGCCCCTTGACAGTGGTACCCTTCTGATTGGTAAATATAATAGGGTTAAAAGAAATCCCTTCGATGTGCATATTTAAAATAATGATAATAATAGCAAAAAAATGGTTTGCACGGAGAGAGATAATGTGTACATATATTGTGAGGCCCTTTCTTTGTGAACCGATGACCTGATATAGATTACGGTGGCTGAATGTGTATTTACGAGCTTAATATTAGATATTAAATATCCTTGGAAGAGGCTATATCGAAAATCCATTGGAGAAACCACATAAGAACAGTTACAGAAGTCAGTGCAATCTGCAACCGCGAGCCAGTTCATATTGCGTCCACTACAACAATGGGAGCAAGTTTTACAATTTGTAGTCTCGACGTAAGAAATTCGATAGACAGCAAGTTCCTAACCATTGGCCGGGAACGCAATTTATTGGTGTGAAGACTTGCGCAGTACCTTGATTTGGGGCGATCGACACCAAATAGGTGTCTACTTTGTTTGATCAAAAATCACTATTATCCTTATTAGCTAGGTACTCCTTCTCCTTGATGCATTAAAATGATGTCGACGCAACTGAAAACACATTCGCATTGTTAACCTTAATACGCTACGTAAGTATTTTTAGATTGCTAGGAACTAAATTTTAAGTCCATATCGTGATAACAACTACAGAAGTGGGCGCAATCAGCATCAGCAAGCAGGCGACAGTTCATATTGCACCCGATACAACAATAGGTGCAAGTTTCACAATTTGCGGTCCCGACGTAAGAAAATCGATGAACAGCAAGTTCCCAACTATTGGCCGCGGACAAGATTTATTGGTGTGCTAACTTGGACAATGCCTTACCTATACGGATTTTAGAACTTGCAGATTACTGTGTCTATTGTTAGTCATTGCTCTGCTTGGCGCAGATGAGGCAGTCCGTCTTTAATTTTGTGCAGATTGTATAAGTTAATGCCAAGTCTAATAAATGGCTTATTGATATTTACCATTTTAATGTCGCATTTATCAAACAAAATATGAGAAGAGTTATATATACGTAGACGGGGTCGGGGCGTGACGATTCTATTGCCCTTTTAGTGGTGGAGAATTCTTCCGCTAGTGCTTTGTATTTTCTTTGGCTAGTGCAATTAATCAACCAAACAATGGAGATCAAACCATTCCAATAGTAAAATAGGGTTTTTTAGGGGGGTTTACAACTAGCTTAAGAGGTCCCACGTCATAGGTACTTTCGAATGGTATCGCGTGTCGTGTTGGCTAAATGTATCATTCACACTTTGATAAAAACGTGGTAATACGAAAACTTCAGAAGAATCTAATTAACATCCTCCAATACAGATGTAATCACTTCCTGGTTTGGAATTAACTTAATCCAGCGTTTCTCAAAGTGTGCTCCACGGAGCCTTGGGGCTCCGCAAAGCCTTTGGGCTTTGGCTCCGCGATAATACTAGATATAATGAGAAAAAATACACCTCTTCTATAGATTAGTTTCTACTTTTATAGGTATACTATCTACTAGCGACAAAAGTTACAAAACTAAGTTGTCTGTCAGTCACTCATTTACGTAAGAGTTTTATATTGATTAAAGTACCTATACACTTATATTGTAACATGATTACTTATTATTAATCTTTAATAATAATAATTAAAGAATGTACGTAACTTTATCTTTTATTTTGAGGTTCCGTTAAAAATTTCGCTTTACAAAAGGGTTCCACCACCAAAATAGTTTGAGAAACCCTGACTTAATTCACAATATTTGTGTTTATGGAAAGAATCACACGGCTTTCTGATTCGATTCGTTTAATAAACTTCTCTAAAGATGGTTATAAATAAATATTATTGATGTTGGTTGATTTTGGAACATAAATATATCAAAAATAAATATTTATAAATAAATTTCCATCTCACTTACCTACGTATGTGACTTTAAACCAGTGAGTTTCTAATAGTGATGTGCCTTATAGTAAAAAAAAATATATATACGAATACAAATCCCGAATCGGATATTTAGTGTCAATCCGGAGTAGGTACCTCATTCTGTCTCTCCTCATTCTGTGTCTGTATTTTACTCGGTTGATATACGTATTAATTATTTAACTAGTCTTTTGGAATATTACGAAGATTTCAGTTTTGGCTATCTCATAAAGTGATTTTAGTGTAATATAAGTATACATATGTAATACATTTTTTTTTAATGTCATGAATGTGGCAATCAAGCTTGCAGTTCACATTGATGTTAAGTGATGACTGCAGCCTATAGACACCCACACAAAGACCAGAGGTCAAAATGCAGATGCGTTACCACTTCTGAGGCCCAAGGTATTATGCTTCTGTGCCCGAAATTACAGGGCCGTACATTACCACCTGACCGAAACACGATAGTGCTGAACACTACCATTTAGCGGAAAGTATATTAGGTAATGCGATGGTGCCTACACCCGCGAGCTCCTTCACCGGAGCTCTACCACCAGTAAAAAACAAACGATTACAAAAATTTGTTATTGATGTCATTTACAAGATTTTTCACTGCTACCTAATAAAAAAATTATAATATCATTGTTTTGAAAATTAATAAGGCAAAAGATCCGAATAAGGTCTCCGTCGTAAAAGTGACGCATACGGAAATGGATACCAACCTTTATACTTCCACGGATATCCGCGGACATGGTTCCGGATACGGATATCCGTCACATCACTAGTTTCCAAGTACAAGTATGTTCCACGTCCAAGTTACGTCGGGAACGATTAGTGGTTCCGAAGTTTGCGTTCAATATGATATGGGCACTCCTTTCCAGTTGTTTAAGTTTGTGGAATTTACGTAACTTCAAAGTTCCTTTTCTTGAACAACTTTGAGCTTAGTTCTTCACTGTGCTTGGATTACTTTTCGTACCTTGCAATGTTTTCTTTTGATAATATTTAAACAAAAAAGAAAAGTGGAACAGCTTTGAACGAAACGTGCTTTTTCACAAATGTCTTAGCGGCTAAACACTCTCGTACGTTGTTGGATATTTTGCTATGCCTGGGAAAGCCATATTTAGAAAATCTCAAAATTTTGTGTGAAGCGAAGCATTGGCAAGCAAGCGTATAGTTAACATTAATGGTAAGTAATTCTGTAGCCTATAAACATCTACATGAAACCAGAGATTTCAATGTCATGATGTTCATGCGTTGCCACTTCTGAGGCGTAAGGCTCTGTGCCAGAAATTACAGGGCCGTACATTACTACCTGACCGGAACATGCTAATGCTGAATACTGCTATTTACCGGCAAGTACCTAGATTAGGTAATTTGGTGCTGACTACGCTGACCGGTGAAGGTGAATTTTTATTTCAAAAGCATAATTTTCACCTTCTCTTATCGAGATCGTTGATGGGGCCATGGGAAGATGGGGTTGTGGGTTACCTATTAATTCATTTAATTCATTAATTATTGAATGCCTCGTTGGCTCAGTGGTCGTCGCAATCGCGATGATGAAGCCTGAGGTCCTGGGCTTGATCCCCAGGTCGGGAAAATCCGTTAAATAACTGCCTCGGTAGCCTAGTGGTAGCAGGCCACTACTACTACGCTGAGGTCCTGGGTTCGATTCCCGGGTAGGGGGTTATCAGAGATAATGGTGAAAAAGCCTTTATCTCTGGTTCTATTGGGATTTTTCCATTTTCTGGAAATTTCCCAGTACCTCAAAGTTTGGTAATGTGCCCGGAGATGTCAACAGGCTCGCCACCTGTTACATGGGCCAAAACGTAACCGGCGAATCGTGGGTGTTTGCATGTATGCTTGAATGCATGCATTTACCTCTGCCTACCCCTTCGGGGATTACAGGCGTGAAGTTACGTTTTTTTTTTTTTTTTTAGCATGGAGTCTGGTCGTGCCTCGGAGAGCACGTAAAGCCGGTCGGTCCTGCGCCCAAACTCTCTCCGGTCGTGTCGGATTGCCGTCCCATCGGGCTATGAGGGAATGGAGAGTGACCTGTGTTTGCGCATACACTTGTGCACTATAAAATCTCCCGCGCAGTTGGCTAGTCTCCATTGAGATTGGCCGCAATTCGGTCTGGAGGACGTTATTATAAATTCATTTAATTCATACTTAAGCTTCGTCCATCAAGATCAAGGTCGCAGTTATCATTGTTCAACAACTTTTCCGGATTTAATGCCATGGCCCATGGGTAAGTGCTACATGGATTTTCCCATTCGGAAGTTTCCCATTGCTGTCCTTGGAGTGTAGTAATGTGTCCGGGGATGTCAATAGTCTGGACACCTATGAGCCGAATAGTAACTGTCAAATCATGGTTATTATTTTATGTACTGTACTTGAACCTGTCTGTATATTGTATAAGGTCGGAGGAGAGCGCTGATTCTCGCGACACGGTAAACCTACTGTTTACTTTTGCTACTGTTAATATATTTTATGTACAATTCCACATTCTATCTATATCATAATGTTTGCATGTAATATAATATGTACCTATTGTTCCAAATAAAAAAAATATAAAAAAAACCTAACACATTCTACCGTTAACATGAGTTTTACAACGCGTATTCAGTGTTTGTTGCTTTTGTAAGTAAATATTGAGAGCGGAATACGTACCAACGTGCAGTAGAGTATAAAAAAGATTGCAATGTATTGGTGTTAAAGGCAGTGAGGCGTGGTGTGTCTGATATACTCGTACGTTGCTGTAAGCTAGTAAATATCACTTTAATAGTTGCTATACATCTTTATTTTAGTAATATTTCTTTTGTTGGAACCAACTTGGCCTACAAACATGCAGTTCACAATAGTTCACATGGCTGTTATGTGATGACTGCACAGGCTACACAAAAACCAGAGGACATAATGCAGATGCATTCCCACCCCTAAGACCTAAGTTGTTATGTCCCTGTGGTAGGTATTATGGGGTCATACATTACCATCTTTGGCAGCAGAGAGATTAGGTAATACGGTGTTATATGTGTACATCGGTACCCACGACACAGGTTTAGAGTCATAGCTCACTAGAGCCACCCGGCATCCGACCAGCGCCCGACCGCAAGCCGTTAATTAACGCGCGGACTGCGAGTGGACCACTCGGTGATCACTAGCTTGTCTTGCTTTGACTTTGCATTGCCAACGCGCGGTTTCTAAGTGTACCGCGCGTCGTCCGCGAGTGGTTCACAAAGTAACATCGCGTCGTTCACCCGAGGAGCACCCGTCGACAACGAGTGGACGCTGTAAACCGAAGCGGTGGTCGGGTGTCGGGTGGCTGTAGTAAGCTATGACCCTTATACCTCGTGTGGACAATTTAAGTCCAAGCGTATAAATAAAATAAATAAAATTAATAAAATACGCTTACACTCACAGCCCCACAGTAGGTATAAAACTGTGTCGTGGGTGCCGTTGTACACATACAACACATACACAAACACCCAGAACAAATATCTGTAGGCCATACAAATATTTGTCCCGGTTCGGGGATCGAACCCGCGACACTTCGAATCAAACGGTCATCTCACACCGCTGGACTAACCGGGTCGTCAAATGGTTATACCACCAGGAAGCGTCATAATAATTTAATAACTGTGTTAACATAAATATACAAGCCCTTTAAAACCGTCGCTTTGACGCGAGTAAAAATTTTGTGCATTGTCAGGTCATGTAACTTGCCTCTTAGTTCTGAACTATCTCCGCAAGTCGTACACGAAGTTTTGATGTATGTCCGTATTATGAGTAAGCTGAAAGTGGCTGAAACACCTAACTCTCCGAGATACACCGTTTCTTAAGTAAACTTTCATTAGTTGTCTTGCGCTCCGCTTTGTTTATATCTCCATTTTAGTTTTCATACAAGTTAAGCATTATTTGTCATTTTTTAAGACACTTAATTACTAGGTTCATTAATACAGAACAAACAATAAAAAATGGAAATAAAAAAAAATAACGAAAACGAAATCCTCTTTTACTACCCAGTTTTCATTCGACAAAAACATTACGTGTAAAAAGTTTTTTTTGTGTTTTATTTTCGCTGTTTTGACATTAATGGGTACAGAACAAATAAAAACAATAACTCATATGAAAATAAAAAAATATAACGAAAATGAAATTCACTTTTAAATCAGTTTGTATTGAATATTTTTTTTTGTACGTAATTTACCTACCCCTCAACATAAGAATAAACTCTGAAATCTTTAGTATCTATTTGATAATCCATTGGGACAGTTACCCTATGAAATACATGAATTTTGTGAGTTGTTTTAATAGTTTTTGTAAGCTAGGCTGAAGAATTTGAAAAGTGTTTTCAAAATTCGAAAGCGTCCAAATTCAGTTAAAATATACACAACATTTTATCTAATATTAAGCTCGCCGAATTATTTGAAAATCAATAACTGGAATATTTAATAGTTTCAGAGGGTTTATTGTTCATAGTCCGACTGTGCAACTTAGTATTGAAGATACTATTTCAACAGGGCAAATAATATGAGGTTTTGTTGTACTTGTGTAGCGGGTATATATGAGGTAAGGTAAAGTTAGGTGTTTGAGCTTAGCTTATAATACAAATAGTCGTTAATATATAGGTCAAGCTCAAACACAGACGGTAGAGCTTCAGTAGTGGAGCTATAGGGTATCTATTTTCCGTTAAATGATAAGGTTCCAGGATTAAGCTGGTGGGGTTGTAAGCTGAGCCATTCGTGTGAATTTCGGAAATTACCACATATACTGACCTAAGAGCGTTTGTCGCAGGATGACATCTGAATTGATCTGATAGGTAAGGATCCCACTGCAAAATCATTTCGTTCATCCAGATATGCTGGAAACCTAATTATTACGCATATTTATAGTCTAGAGAATATATATCCACTAGGTTGCCTATCAAAATTTGGCCGCAAGTATTTTTAATTAAATTATTTATTTATCTTTAACAGCCAGCAACTCTAATTTGCAGCCGATTTAATTTGGCGCCCGTATATCATAATAATGAGAAAAATAATTGCTTTAATTTGATATATGTATAAATAATACATGTACGTTATGGACGTAAAAAGTTATCTTAATAGAAAATATGTAGGGGCGGCCAAGTGTGCAACGGCAGCCGTGATTTTTCAGTTTTTATACATATTGCGTGAAATGGACGATATTTTATTGAAAAAACATGTACAAAAAAATAGTTGCGGCCAAATTTTGATTGGCAACCTAGTGGATGTATATTCTCTAGGTTATACATATGCATAAAAAATAGGTTGGCAGCATATCTGGATGAACGAAATGATCATGCAGTGAGATCCTAACCGTTGAAGGAAGGGATGAACGTTTAGAGACAGATGTATTCTAAAAGGTTCCTAGGGGTCGACACGATCTTTATCAAAAACATCCTACGAATAAGACAAATATTGCGCGTAATTTTGGAAGTTTTCATAGGTTACTTCGTCTACGAAGTAGTCTCTGGAGCGGATGCGTCTGGGCACACCGCGGACACTCCGCCAAAATTCCATACAAACGCTTAATTTGGTTTCTATTACACAGACATCAATCAGTGACGTGTATTTACACGCGCACCTATGTGCGTAGCACGTACAAAATACCAACCGTAGCCCATAAGAGGGGAAGGGGTTGAGTGATGCCGGCAAATCGGGCGGGACGTCGAAGTGTCAATTCTCTACGTTGTATTATTACATATTATCTGGTCTGGATAAGGACTCAATATTGATGACCCGGTTGGTTCTGTCCGGTTGGGTCTCAGCGCTGTGAGATGACCGTTTGATTTGAAGGTTCGCGGGTTCGATCCCCACACCGGAACAAATATTTGCACGGCCTACAGATGTATGTTTCGGGTCTGGGTATTTGTGTATGTATTGTTTGTATATAACGGCACCCACGACACAGGTTTATACCTACTTTGGGGATGTGAGTGTAAGTGTATTATATTTTTTAAATTTATTATTAGAATATTTAATGATTTTGATATTGTTATTTGAAACTTAATAACCTTGGTAAATTAATTGTTTCCAAGACACAGTGTTACACATTGTTCGGATGTGTAACTTGTTTTAAAGTTACCAACTATCTCATCAAGGCGTTCGCGAAGTTTTGATGTATGTTCGAATTGTGACTAAGCTGAAACAACCAACTCCATCGAGATACAACGCGCCACTTCTTAAGTAATCGCACTTTCATTAGTTCTCTGTAACACAACACTTTATGTGTTTTTGATTTTATTCTTATAATATCACTAGCTGACCCGGTAAACTTCGTATTGCCTCAGAATGAAAATAAGACATGTGTCAAAGGTGATACATACGGACTATTTGTATGGGGAAATGAAATGGTGGTTTTTACTATTTCCCTTCAATTTCTTCACATTTTCTTACCTTTTAAACATTCCCTGGACTTCCAAAAATCATTCAAAATCAACATTAGCCAAATCAGTGAAGCCATTCACGCGTGATGCCGTGACCAAGGAAAATAGGTTTCATTTATATATACGAGTATATAGATTATTGAAATATTAAACACAAATATTGTAATAAACAAAAGCATCAATATGTAAGAATATTATGAGCATAACTAGCTAGGCTAGTTTCGACTTCGTTGAGCATTATCTCTGCTGCACACTGCCTACGTAAGCACTGCTAGTCCGGTATAGGTTAGGATCTCGCTGCAGAATCATTTCGTTCATCCAGATATGCTGCAAACCTAATTTATACGCATATTTATAATCTAGAGAATATTTATCCACTAGTTGCCTATCAAAAAAGGGCCGCAAGTATTTTTACAATATTTTTCTTGCTAGGTACTGTACTGTACATGCCTGATGATATACAAGTCAGAATATTTTTGTATTCTTAATTTACGATGAACGAAAACGTAAAAACTTTTCATATTCCAGAATAATTTCATTTTTATAGTTGAGCTAGTTCTTCATAGTTTCACAGAGAAGATGGGGAGGTATAAGTGATGAAATGGTAATGAGTCAGCAAAACGACTAGCATTCTGTATAAAGTTTCTATCATTCTTTAGAAGTGAATGCGGTATAGTCTTATTTAATGTCTCTGTGTTGTTAATATATTTTTAGGGTTACGTAACTCAAAAAGAATTAACGGCACTTTTAAAAGATCACTCTTGCATCTATTTGTCTGTTTGTGTCAAAAGTAGTGGGGTCGAGAAGGAATTTGATTTGGTTTTATTTGAAAGGTTTTTTTTTTTAAATAACGTTAGGTCCTTTTTTAACCTTATTAAAATTACAAAAGACTAACAAGCAATTTTATGTTAACTTAAACTTCTAATAAAATTATTTCTAAGTAAATGTCCACTGGCACTTTCTTAGTATGTCTTAAGGGGAAGTCACTTTGTTCGTGTGATTATGCAAAATAAGTCAACAACATTAATTTTGTTTTAACACTACACTAACTCAAAACGTTTAGTTCTCTTAAGTCTTCTCACTAGGTTTGTGTTGTTGAGGAGGAAAAAAAATGTCTCAATTTTTTTATGTAAGGAACGTGGCAAATAAGTGTGCAGTTCACATAGATATTAAAAAAAAACTACAGGCTATAGATATCTACACAAAAACCAGAGGTCGAAATGCAGATGCGTTGCTAACCCTAAGACTTACGGTGTTGTCTCTGTCATTGTTATCACGGGGCCTTGCCATCTAGTCGGAATACGATAGTGCTGAATACTACCATCTGGCGGCATATAGATTAAGTAATGCCCTGTTGCCTACACTTGGAACCAGTAAAAAGTGTTATTGATTTGGCTGGAAAATAGTAATATTTTTAGTAATGATATGCTTTTTTAAGGTTTTCATATCATAAAGTTGACACACACAATGCACACAATGACATGTTGTTGAGAAAACGAAAAATAACCCAAAATATTTGTGTTTAATGGGAGAAAATTAGTACGAAACCAATGCATAATTCCAAAATCAGAGAAAACGGTACGACGAATTCACATCATATAAGATAATAAAGGACAAAATACAGTTGCAATATTTGAGTCCATACGCGCAATCAGTGTCCTGAATTGGCGTCGTGCCAAATCGCTTGGAGCTTCCATGAACTTAGGGAAATCATTGGCACTGATACAAATCTTAGTGAATATGGACAATTCGGAGCACTGGTTTAAAACGTGGTAGTTTTATGTTTCCTTTGGGTAAAATTTTAAGTTTAATTTTTTTTAAAAGGAATATAGTAATATTTGTTGTTACGACATTCTTTTAAGGTTTTTATATAATAACGTTGGCACAAGTAATGTTCTAAAAAGAAAAACAATCCAAAAAAATGTTACCAATGAATGGAAATTAGGACGAAACCATGACAGAATTCTACAATCAGAGGAAACGGAACGTCGAATTCGGAACAGATAAGATAATAAAGGACAAAATACAGTTGCAATATTTGAGTCAATACGCGCAATCAGTGTCCTGAATTGGCGCCGCGCCAAACCGCCTGAAGCTTGCATGAACTTAGGGAAATCATTGGCACTGATACAAATCTGAGTGAATATGGAAAATTCGGAGCACTGGTATAAAACGTGATAGTTTTATGTTTCCTTTGGGTAAAATTTTAAGTTTCATTGTTTTAAAATAAAAATAGTAATGTTTCGCACTTTTAGAATTGAAGGGGAATATCTCAAAAATTAAGAAAATGACTTTTATACATCAAACGACTTAAAAACAAGTAATCTATCAAATTACAGAATAATTTATAAATAATTTGACAGATTAATTGTTAAACTGCTGTTAAATTATTAATAATTTGATAGATTACATATTTTTAAGTTGTTTGACCTATAAGTAATTTTCTAATTTTTTTGAGATATGCCACTTCAATTCTAAGGGTGCGATTTGATATTACGACATGCTTTTAAAGTTTTAAGCTATTACATAGATTCTATCGCGGGCCTTGAGCGCGGGGACCGAATTCAGAAATTCCGTAACGAAAAAACCTGACTCTCCGGATTAAAAATTTTAAACTCATTTAAAGAAAGTCATGTATAATTTCGCCGTCCGACCTCGTGGGTAGGGTGGCCGAGCGGTCTAAGGCGCTGGTTTAAGGCACCAGTCTCTTCGGAGGCGTGGGTTTGAATCCCACTGCTGCCAAGATGGTTTTTGTTATTTTTTTTTATTGTTTGTTTTTCCATTCTATATTTAAAAAGTGCTAAATATTAATAGAAAATTATTGTTTCATTTTTCTATTTTTTTTTCTTTTATTTGCATTTTATTTTGTTTTGCATAATTTTAGATAATTACGTAAATGCAATAGCTTTACCGCGGCAGTCCTCGAGTGCCACACGTCTTTTTTATATTAAATAAAAACTTTAAAAGCATGTCGAAGTTGGCACAAGTATCTAATGCTCTAAAAATGAAAAGCAATCCAAAAAAATGTTATCAATGATTGAAAATTAAGACGAAACCATAACAGAATCCCAAAATCAGAGAAAATGGAACGTCGAATTCGGAACAGATAAGATAATAAAGGACAAAATACAGTTGCAATATTTGAGTCAATACGCGCAATCACTGTCCTGAATTGGCGCTGCGCCAAACCGCCTGAAGCTTCCATGAACTTAGGGAAATCATTGGCACCGATACAAATCTTAGTGAATATGGAGAATTCGAAGCACTGGTATAAAAGGTGATAGTTAAATGTTTCCTTTGTATAAAATTTTATCTCGAAGTGTTATTGATTTGAAAAGAGAGAACAATAATTCTTGTAAATATTCGTTTGAAGTATTTGACGAAGAGGTCTATATAGAATAAAACGATAAACACTGGCTGCACGCACGAAAAAGTGTCACGTTCCGGCTGAGCCGAACTTGCAAGTGAGGTGTAACGTTGTAATTTTCTGGTTTTATAAATTGTCACAGCACCATCTAGTTCATCACAGCCGTACTAAGCAAACATACATATTTGCAGATGTTTATGGTTGAATTTTATATTCAAATGTTTGTTACATATAGTAATTATAGTAAGTTAGCCGTTATGCAACGTTCTGATTTATCATAGTTTTATTTTTTTAGTACCTACTGGGTAAATACTCTTAAATAAAGGAAATATAACGTTACAGAGGGCCCGGAACAACTGATAGATACGCACGAACAGCCAATTGGACACCTTTTTTACATTTCTGCATATAAAATCTAAGTAGCTTTAACTAAAAGAAAAATAAACTTTACAAAACAGTATTGTAACAATGTTCACAAACAAATGAAGTGGTTATACACAATATACCTTGTTTTTATTATGTTATTGAGGAAGCTAAAACATTATAATAATACGACTTTACTGAGGATCTTCAAGCTTAGGAATCGATTATTTTGCTCATCAAGTGAATAGGAGCAATACCAAATGCCTATCGAATAGATATTTCCTTAAAAATCAATAAAGAGTTTCAACCACACAAAGACTACCGATACACAAAAGAAAACCAAGACATTTATGTGCTCTCGCAAATTGCAGCTCGATTGTATTATGATGTATTTTATCTCGTCTCCCCTTGACGTATACTTGATTGATTGCTTCCTCCCAACGATCCACTTATGGATTTAAAACCCATATTTTATTATGGCGAAATTAAATTCTCATATATCAATTTTTTATTTTACGATGCTTTTATTTGGAATGTTATACGACGAGTCGTTTGTAATGGGATCCGTTTGATATTGTAGATAAATAAAGTGCTGCAAAATCTAAAATAGATTTCTGGTGGTAGAGTTCTAGTGCAGAAGCTCGAGGGCGTAAGCCACCGCATTACCTAATCTATCTATTGCCAAATATTTAGCGCTATCATGTACCGGTTAGATGGGAATGTATGGCCCTTTACTTCCTACATTAAACATAAAAAACTGGTTGCCTGTAAAGTCGGTTTTACGGGCGAAGATTTTACGTGACAACGTCTTTTTCTCGGTAGAAAAGCATTCGCCGGTCCGGCAGGCCTCTCTCTCGTTCGGTGACTCATCGTTACGTTACCGGGCGTTACACATTTTCATGAGTGACTCCGAGCCGCAACCTAATTTAAGACGTTGTCACGTCAAAATGTTTAAAAAGAAAAAATACGCTTACACTCATAGCCCCACATTAGGTATAAACCTGTGTCGTGGGTGCCGTTGTACACATAAAACACATACACAAACACCCAGACTCGAAACAAATATCTGCCGTACAAATATTTGTCCCCGTGCAGGGTTCGAACCCGCGACCCTTCGAATCGGTCATCTCAAACCACTGGACTTACCGGGTTTAACTTTTCAATATCCAAAAATAATTGCAAATATTATATTTCAAAAACGCCAACTACTCGAACACGATCACTATAGAAACTGATAGAACAATGGATCTAATTTAAACAGAGCATTGTTAAGGGTCAGAAATTCCAAACAGAGTTCATCCTATTGTAATTCGAGAGAGCTTACACGTTCATTGTAGTGAATTGTATGGAAAATAATAAGGAAATGGTGGAAAGGAAACGAAATGAACATGTCTCATGTTATATTGCGAAAAATTTCGGAGTATTGGGATTTTTTCCTTGTGTATATAGTTCTAAATTTATTTTTTATCTACTAGAGCACACTTGCTAAGGTAAAGATTCGTTCAGATTTAGTCTTAAAAATAATAGATATTCCAACATACATACCTTTTCTTTTCAGGCGTTGTTGAGGTATGGAACTACCTGAAATCTTTTAAGAGACAAATCAGAAAATTTAAAACCTTTTGCTAATTAGGTTAAAATACCAAAAATATTCAGGATTTCATATAAGAACATTTTTGCATGATCAACGAATAGTGCATGTACGTTTGCGTAGATTGAAGCTCTATAATAATAATTAGCAAGAATAAACAAATTTTTACAAAATTCCTAAGATGATTTAAGGAAACGAATGTTAAAACAAATATTTAAGAATCAATTTTCAAAGAAAAATAAAAAATTACAATAAGGCCAACGCTCCAACAAATGTAATATCCAAGCAAGATTTTGTCGCTCCCGAAGGCAAACCGACGAAAACATGCCTTAATTAAATAAAAGGAGACAGGTGGAGACCGTAACAGCTAGAAATCTAATATAGAAGATAGGAATTCCTTTGTTTATGTCTATAAAAAACACTCCATTTAAGACAATTTGACGAGACTAAAGGACCAATTGAAATTAGTGATGATAAGATTCGGATACGGATAATTTATTTTTAAATCTTATGAATTTATGTTTGTTTTTTTTACTTTCGCTTTTTCGTTTCATCGATTTTCAAATCACAACGACGCTAAAAAGATTTCACTTGAATAATATCATATTATGATTATGTAATAATAATATACTATTACCGACAAATACCTATTTATATATCACTCAATTTTTTTTTATGTACCGGAAGTGGGAAACAAGCCTGCCATTCACATTGATGTTAAGTGATGACTGCAGCCTACATACACCCACACAAAGACCGAAGTGAAAATGCAGATGTGTTACCACTCCTGCTAGGCCTATGGTGCTATGCCTCTGTGCCGGAAATTACAGGGCCGTACATTACCATCTGACCGGAACACGATAGTGCTTAACACTACCATTTAGCGGCAAGTATATTAGGTAATGCGGTGGTGCTTACACCCGCGAGCTCCGTCACTGGAGCTCTACCACCAGTAAAAAATCAAACTCAATTCTGTGTCATTCAAAAGTCTTTCAGACCACTTCAAGGCTTGAGTTTGTTCTTCCCAGAACAAAATCGACTTTGTAGGATTTGTATAATGGCAAAAATTCTGCGAATTGAGATTTTGTCGAGGAGGTATTTGGAATACTTTGGGCATAAAATTTCTGAAGATAAACAAATGCCTAATTTGCAGTTCCACTTGTGTTACAATACTCATGGAATAGAGGATGATACTGTTGACACTCTCAAATTTCAAGGAAGCCACTTAGAATTTTCTCAATTGGGTTTAGACGAATACCATTTATCCGTCAATCCAGGACTACAGCCCATTTGTTGATGAGGCACATAATGTCACTTACAACGCCTCCATATAGTTATTTACAGTGCTCAACAATTAATATTGCACATCGAGCCTGCAAAAGAGACGATCGGCTCGTTTCGACTTCGTCGAGCGTTATCTCTGTTGCAAACTGCCTACGTAAGCACTGACAATTCGGTATTAGTCAAAACTTGATCAAAATGGTCGACAAACCTGAAATAAGTACGGTGCGAAAGAGATAACGCTCTACAGACCCAAAATAAGCCGAACTCATCTTCCTAGGCTCGATGTGTAATATTTATTGTTGGGCACTGAAAGTATGTTACTGTAGAACTAAATGGCCGTGTGAAAGAACCATGGGCGATAGAACTAAGCTGCGTTGTGTCATCGATGAAAAGAACAGTTAAAAAGAGAACAGAAGCTAGATATGAAATGTCCAAAATTCATGGAAAATGTTTCATTGTTTTCCAAAATATAGTTTTAAGGTTTTTACTTCCAAAATATACCTACTCGTTTATAGTACATCTCTAACGTCAGTCGACATTGTGTATTCCAATTTGTAAAGAATGCCTTCTTCGCGTTCGGTATTCCGATGATATCGGTATTTTTAATTAGAAATGGCTAACGTAGTTCCGTGATTTTTCACTTGAATAAATTATTTTTAACAAGGTGGACTACTGGGAAATTGTTGGGTATCTATTTTTTTAATTTATAGAGAAATAGTAGGCAACTCCATCATTATGTAGAATCCATTACTGTATTTCAAGTTGATACTCTGGCGTTGAATCCTTTCTCTATTTTTGTTGTAACTCTCTAAATCAATTCATATTGGCTTATTCATTTATCTCAAACTATAAACAAAAAAAAAAAACTGAACGTAGTGTAAATTACAAAAAGATAGTCGTGTCTTGTAAGGGCTTGATAATCTAATCTTCAAAAAAAAATACATTCATCATCACCATAATGTCAAAGATATTAAAAGTCCTATGAACACCAGCGCTGCAGCCACTGCACTTTGATTTTGAGTTTGGGTCTGGGTGTTTGTGTTGTGTGTACAACGGCACCCACGACACGGGTTGACTAGTGTGGGGCTGTGAGTGTTAGCGTATTTTATTCTATTTAATTTAAACGTTTAAAATTAAAAAAGAGGTTAAATTAAAAAGAAGTTCGTAATGTTTATTCCAACACGGGAGAGGTGAATAGTTTCTTTAACCCAACAATAAGTGCAAATAAAAACCACTACAAAACTATTTTAATAAACCCATAAAAAACCCCTTCAAACTCCTACTCCTAACAACTTCAGTTAGTTCACGTTAACCCTGTCAAAAGGTACATCTACAAAGGTTAAGCCGAATAAAGGTGAACCCAAACTAACAGTTAACTACAACGGGTTAACCCTTTTCAAATGAATTATTTCCAGGCCCTGGTTTATGACCAGGGCGTCCTTACGTCTGCCTGATAGAATATGTGAGAGGAATACAATTTTAAAAACTTTAAGCCACTAGAAAAATCACTAACGCAAGAATGAAGAGCACCTGCTACACTTGAAACTAATAAGTTGATAGCGGCTAGTTCAAGGGTGTGCTAATCAATTCTGACCTAAATAAAGGCTTTATTTTATAAAGTTTGCTTTGTTGAGATGATTGTTGAATAGTTTCTATAAATTTTTGAACATTACACGATATAATATAAACGAATATGTTGACTAGCGACACGCGCCGCCTTCGCACGGATATAATGTAATATTCATGATGAAAGCCTACTGAAAACCATACTGTCTTAATGCTTTACAAGTATGTATCAGAAAAACAAATAGGAATATTTTGTATATTGCATAAAAGAAACATAACTTCACGCCTGTAATCCCCGAGGGGGTAGGTAGAGGTAAATGCATGCATTCAAGCATACATGCAAACACTACGATTCGCCCGTTACGTTTTTGGCCCATGTAACAGGTGGCGAGCCTGTTGACATCCACAGGCACATTACGAAACTTCGAGGTACTGGGAAATTTTCAGAAAATGGGAAAATCCCAATAGAACCAAAGATAAAGGACTTAACACCATTATCTCTGGTAACCCCCTACCCGGGAATCGAACCCGGGACCTCAGCATAGTAGTGGTGGCCTGCTGCCACTAGACTACCGAGGCAGTTTTGTAAATTGATAATTGATTGATTGATTTGGCTTTTTGCAATAACACATGTGAGTGAAATATTTTAGCGAAGTGGATACTTCGGCAGCTCAGTTGAGAGAGCGTTTGTACTAGAGATTCCAGTGGTCGCTAGTTTAATCCTGCCTGAAGTCAAATTTTTCGTTTAGTGCATTAAAATGCATATGTCAGCTGACGTGTTAAAGATAACACCTCAGCTCGCGAGAAGAATATGACAATCTATTTCAAAAGTAGGAGAGATACTGAATCCTCCGAGTAACGTTGGCCCTGTAAGGCTAGATTTTTTTGTAGGTATGAATCGTAACATGCCAAGTACGAAAACCATCGCCTGGCGAGGATCAACCTGTCACGTCACCTGGATTTCTGATGAGAAAAGTTACTGCCATATTTTAGATCTGACTCGATTGCGACCATTTATGTTGCGTCTTGGAGTTTAATTTTTGTGTGTTTGGATATATTTTTTTTTTTATGTAAAGGAAGTGGCAAACAAGCATGCAGTTCACATTGATGTTAAGTGATGACTGCAACCTATAGACACCCACACAAAGACCGAGGTCAAAATGCAGATGCGTTACCACTCCTGAGGCCTAAGGTGTTATGCCTCTGTGCCGGAAATTACAGGGCCGTACATTACCACCTGACCGGAACACGATAGTGCTGAACACTACCATTTAGCGGCAAGTATATTAGGTAATGCGGTGGTGCCTACGCCCGCGAGCTCCGTCACTGGAGCTCTACCACCAGTAATATATTTAAAGGAACTCACGATTTGCTTACTGCAAATCAGCGACTCAATCGTATATCAATAGCAGGCTAATTGATGTACAATTTACATTACATGATACGGTCGATACATAATTCAGGTATTGAATTCGTCCTAACAATATCATCGTCATGGAGTTACCAATGCAAAACGTAACTTCACGCCTGTAATCCCCGAAGGGGTAGGCAGAGGCATGCATTCAAGCATACATGCAAACACCCACGATTCGCCGGTTACGTTTTGGCCCATGTAACAGGTGGCGAGCCTGTTGACATCTCCGGGCACATTACCAAACTTTGAGGTACTGGGAAATTTCAGAAAATGGAAAAATCCCAATAGAACCAGAGATAAAGGCTTTTTCACCATTATCTCTGATAACCCCCTACCCGGGAATCGAACCCAGGACCTCAGCGTAGTAGTAGTGGCCTGCTACCACTAGGCTACCGAGGCAGTTATTTAAAATAATGTAAAATTTCATTAATGTTTGCACAACAACTAAGTTAGAACCTATTTAGAATTGGTAGCAGTTTCAGAGTTCACCGCAAACAAATAGTGAACTTACCCGTATATACGTTACTAGTTCTATGGTGACATAGATTTATATGGTGAGATATGCTTGTATTTTAATTTTCAAAGTCGTCCTCGACGTTCCCTATTAATTAAATCTGCAAAAACGGTACTCTTAAACGAGCAGTTCTTAGTTTTCCTTGATTGCTGAAAAAACTAAGATACTCCACTAAAAATAGTCTGCTTGCACATACAATTTTTTTTTATGTTACAGAAGTGGCAAACACGCATGCAGTTCACATTGATGTTAAGTGATGACTGCAGCCTATAGACACCCACACAAAGACCGAGGTCAAAATGCACATGCGTTACCACTCCTGAGGCCTAAGGTGTTATGCCTCTGTGCCGGAAATTACAGGGCCGTATATTACCAGACCGGAACACGATAGTGCTGAACACTATCATTTAGCGACAAGTATATTAGGTAATGAGGTAGTGCCTACGCCCGCGAGCTCCGTCACTGGAGCTCTACCACCAGTAAACCGTGCTCCACTAAAAATAGTCTGTTTGCACATAATTATGACATTGTTTATAGGAACCATTGACATATTCTCTGCCATTGATCTATATGTTCGCCATCGCTGTGAAACTTTGAGTATATTTAAATTCTAACTTCAGACTACACATAAACACCAATATATAAATGATAGAAAAGAACGGACACCCAACAAAAAAGCAATACTATGTATTTAATTTTGGCATGTTTTAACATGAATTAAATATAATACAGCTAACGTAAAGTAGGACAAAAGTATACAATGTATTATCATTGAGTTACGTTTTCTGAACAACACAAATAGGAGACCAGAATAATGACAATACACTTTTTAACTGTATTTTATTGTTTGAGAAATTTCTGAATAATAATTAGGAACAGTTTAATTAATGTATAATAAAAATGACCACCCATTATACGTCCCACTGCTGGCCACGAGTCTCGCCCCTTTTTTGGGGGGAGGTCAGGAGCTTACTCCACGGCGCTCCAATGCGGATTGGTGGAGATATGGGTTAGTGGCCAACCCGCTGTCGGATGTTTTCAAACCGCCCATAAGGCCTCCGACAGGGTTTAACGACTGCTATCTATCGATAACAACCGGGACCGACGGCTTAACGTGCCCTCCGAAGCACGGAAATGCGCATATTAATTTGCCACTAGCGGTCACCCATCACACACCCGACCGCGCCCGTAATGCTTAACCGAGTCGATCGGTTACGATCTACACCAGCCGGGGGGCCATGCGCGCTTCATGCTTACGCTTAATTAATGTAATATGATAATATAATCACGACTAATCTTATGTGTCCCTTAACCCACCACACTCGGAAAGCATTCGGAAGAGTTATTGCTAAGTAGACCCAAACATTGAGACCGTTGTGTTTTAGTTCTTCACTAGAATATTGGCGCTTCTTCACTAGAGACTCAGCTTTCATTACGTTGTGTTTTAATGTATCGTTCGACTTAATTGGACTTTCTAACCCTTCCATATCCACCATTGTAAACCCGTACAATCATGCATATGGCCATACCCATCCACCGCGGTCACTTAAATGAGATAGCTAATTACCATTACATCCCTCCATCTAATCCGGTCCCTCTAATATAATTCCCGCATCATTAAATATGCAACACAGATGCGACATTAAGCCTTGACCAAGCTTATGTGACCGACGCATAGCGATATGAAACTGTGAGTACCTTCCTCCCCAAATGATTTATCTTTTAAACTGTGATAACTTTTTGTTTTGATGTTACGAAGGTGCCACTCAAGCATGAATTTCACATGGATATTTAATGATTACTGCTGACTATAAATAACCACCATAACAAAAACCAGGTCAAAATGCAGATGGGTGTCTCTATGACTGTTATTGCGAGGCCATACATCACTATCTAAGAGGAACACACATTTTGTTAAAGTTTAAGTAAAATGATGCAACTCAGCCTCAGGGCCGATTTCGTTGTCGTAAAAAACGCTATCAAATCATGTGAAACGTGTTTCACGTTCATAAACGTATTCAATAACACTATTCGGATTTCACCGTCAAAAACTGATCGTGATTGAGCTGAAATTGGATGCAAATTTTAGCTCAATCACGATCATTTTATTTTATTTTTTTTTAATGCTAAAACACGTTCTATTAATAAAATCTCAGAGGAAACGGTGAAATCCGCCCTAAGTATTTACTGGACTATACTGTAGTTTAGCATATACAGTCGTAGAACATACATTTGTTGTTGAAATTGACGTAAAGAGACTGTCAGCAAAAGGTGATGCGCTAATTTCAATTAATCCTGTATATTATGCGATCACAATTGAGGTTTCCCCCACGAGTTCCACATTTGCTTATCTTTGTTCTGCGACACAAAGATCTTAGGTAAGTATAATTTGTTATAACTCACAACATAATAGTCTAAGTCATCGTAAACGTGTCTTATATAAACCTAATGACGAGAAACTTTGATAAATTATCCACGTGTATGTGGACGAAGCCTTACATCTGTATTAATTAATGTTCTAATGCAGACGTTAATAGATTAGTTAGTGGGTGTAATGAAATGCGTCTGTTACTTAACTTAATTCATACAAGAATGTCAAACTGGAACAATTTTCTTATTAACGGAATTGAGACGAGCGTTACATGTAAATAGAAGTTCAAATTTGTAATAAAAAAAAAGCGTAACTTCACGCCCGTATTCCCCGAAGAGGTAGGCAGAGGTAAATGCATACATTCAAGCATACATGCCCACCCCATACCCACGATTCGCCGGTTACGTTTTTGGCCCATGTAACAGGTGGCGAGCCGATTGACATCTCCGGGCACATTACCAAACTTCGAGGTACGGGGAAATTTCCAGAAAATGGAAAAATCCCAACTGAACCAGAGATAAAAGACTTTACACCATTATCTCTGATAACCCCTACCCGGGAATCGAACCCAGGACCTCAGCGTAGTAGTAATGGTGTGCTACCACTAGGCTACCGAGACAGAATGTTTTTTTTTTTTGTTTGTTTTTTTTTAATTTGTGTATTTTCTTAGATTAATAAGATCTGGCCAACCCTTGGTTGTATGGAGATCACTGATTTATGGTAGATTTCTATGGACTTTTACTGAATGAATCAATACTGAATACTGAATGGAATGGAATAATGAACCCGGATTTAGCGGTAGTCAAATACCTACGGCTGGAAAAACAGGGTCATTAAAAATAAATGCACTCTCTGTTGTTATTACTGTTTTACTGGTAGAGTTTCAGTGTAGAAGTTTGAGGGCGTAGGCACCAACGCATTACCGAATCTATCTGCCGCCAAATGTTAGTGTTCTGCATTATCGTGTTCCAGTTAGATGCTAATCCAGGTCTCAGGGGTGGTAACGCATCTGCATTTTAACATCTGGTCTTTGTTTGGGTATCTATAAGCTGTAGTCATCAATGTGATTAACATCAATGTGAACTGCACGCTTGTTGGCTACAATCATTACATACAAAAATATGACACTAAATAGATAGACCAAGCAAACTAAGGCGTAGGTATACATGATGGAATTACGATATTTGTGTAGGTATACCGTCACCATGTTTACCCTTCCGTTGAGATTTTAAAATTTCTAATCACGTATCGTAATACGTATGTATTACATATTGTGAGATATGCTTTTAAAACCTTATTTTTAAAAGCATATCTCACAATATAAATCTCGCTCAATGCTGTCTTGTGTCGTACTGGAGACAAGTGAAAACGCAGTGCACCAGAACAAATAAAGAACTTCCAGATAAAGGTTGAAATTCCACGAACTCTATTTTCACGACGTGTAATTTGTTTTGTTTTATGTGATTCGTGTTCGAGTTTTAGTGACGGATGTCGTGTGTGTAGGCACTACCGCATTATCTTATACCTATATCCGCAATACCTTTTTGTTTCCGAGGTGGAAATGCCTTTGCATTCGACCGACTCTTAGGGGGAAGAGTCGGGATATGAGGGACTTGGACCCTCTAAAACCATCTCGGTGCTGACTTCAGTGCAGAAAGGGGGGGAACCGGGTACACTATAAACACTGCTCCGGTTCGCCCCCTCGCACTTCGCCTCCATCCAATGCTCCTCCACGGGGGCCTTGTGAGCCCCCCATCGTCACTTGCCACGATGACCTCTAGCTACCTCGGTCACCGTCCTCACGGAGCCGCGAGTGCTGATCGACCAGAGCACCCACTCTTGCCGCCCGCGGCTCATATCCCCTTTTAGTCGCCATTTACGACAGGCAGAGGATACCTCAGTCCTATTCTATAGGCCCGAAACTGTAGGGTCCATACCCGCACTGCTAAGAAAACTACGCAATACTAAGAAAATACTCAACCCTACCGTATTCCTGTTATTATTAGAGTCCCGTACATAACTAAGTTAAAAGGTAACTTATTACAGTTTAGTAAGCTATACAACTTTGCTAGTAGTTAAGTCAATTAATCAACTTAAATTTAACGTAACTTCACGCCTGTTATCCCCGAAGGGGTAGGCAGAGGTAAATGCATGCATTCAATCATACATGCAAACACCCACGACTCGCCGGTTACGTTTTGACCCATGTAACAGGTGGCGAACCTGTTGCCATCTCCGGCACATTACCACACTCCGGGGTACTGGGAAACTTCCAGAAAATGGAAAAATCCCAATAGAAGCAGGGATAAAGGATTTTAAACCGTTATCTCTGATAGTCCCCGACCCGGGAATCGAACCCAGGACCTCCAGCGTAATAGTAGTGGCCTGCTACCACTACGCTACTACTTACTTACACTTTAACTTAAATTTAACATGTTCGTTTTCTTTAGACTGTAATAGTACTGAGAAACGGATCAATGACAACGACGACAGCAATTTTGATAGGCGGACGCGCCGCTGGGTGTTCAGTTTATACCAAGAGTAAGACTATGAGCACAAAAAAATCCTTACAAACCAAAAAGTGCTTTCTTTACTTTGTATAGTTTCCAAATACAAAGTAACGTTTGAAAAATATAAATAGAACCAGTAGAAAGCGATTTTAGTAGTTCACTGTTCAATTCAACCAAAAGATTCGCAAGTAAAAATCGTACCTACACGAACTTTGCAACCGCGCCAAGATTTCCCACTCAAACTGATAGCAAAGTTTGGCCAAGAACTTCGCAATTTTCAGAAACGTAACAACTGATCACGTTTCTCATTCACAGTTTAAACAATACTCTCATGTGCTGTACTTTACGTGAGGTATCTGAGAGAATATTATGCAACTCGATTGATTTATTCTTGATAGGCATTATGCAGTACATTGCTGCTTCGATGTGACGTCACAATTTCCATCATTTTAGGAAATCTATATAGCTTAAATTTAATATTATAAGAATAAAACAACACAAAACAAGAATAACTTTGAAAAATATACAAAGTTATTAAAACGTTGTATTATTTATTCAAAATTATGTACTAATAAACAGTTCATTACAAAATCAAAGCAAAAAGGTAGGGCAAGCTGGCAAGTAATACAGCAAAACGCAGACAGTGCGAAATACCCAAATAAAACTATAAAGAGCATCATAGAAAATAATAAAGAAATATGTTCAGGTATAGAGATAACGGAAGCTTTCAATATTTTTTTATAAGCGCTACTAACACAAGCGGTCCAAAAAGCCAACCAAATTATGGCCTAATAGATTATATTAATGAAACTTTATTCCTCATAATAATAAATAATAATAATGGCAACCCATTATACGTCCCACTGTTGGGCACGAGTCTCTCCCCTTTTTTTGGGGGGAGGCCTGGAGCTTACTCCACCACGCTGCTCCAATGCGGATTGGTGGAAGTGGGTGGGTTAGTGGCCAACCCACTGTCGGATGTTTTCAAACCGCCCATAAGGCCTCCGACAAGGTTTAACGACTGCTATCCATCGATAGCAACCGGGACCGACGGCTTAACGTGCCCTCCGAAGCACGGAAACGCGCATTTAATTTGCACTAGCGGTCACCCATCACACTACCCGACCGCGCCCGTAGTGCTTAACCGAGGAGATCGCTTACGATCTACACCAGCCGCTGGGCCATGCGCGCTTCAATTATTATTCCTCATGCCTACATCAAATAAAGAAGTCCTATGTCCAGTGATCAAATCACTAAATAATACTAAGGCGGTAGGTTTTGATGATGTTTTGACATATATTGTGAAGGAATGTTGTAAGGAAATTACAAATATATTATATCTTATAAATAAATCGTTGAGCGCAGGAGAATTTCCTAAAATATATTAAAATACTCTATTCTTAAACCAGTGTATAAAAAAGTATGTATGTAAGTACATATGAATTATAGACCGGTAGCGCTAATTTCAATATTTTCAAAAAAAATTGAAAAAAGTATTCATCTGCGTCTATCTGGATTTTTGAACAAATTTAATATAATAAAGGACGAACAGAACGGTTTTCAGAAAAATAAATCTACAACATTGGCAGCATTTAAATTAGTACAAAATATCACTGAAAATATTTACAAAATAAACGTGTGTCAGCCATATTTTTTTATATGAGCAGGGCATTTGATTTTGTTGACCATGAAATACTGCAAAATAAATGTGAACGGTATGGAATTAGAGGTAAAATATTAAACTCGATTAATAGCTATCTCAAAAATCGTTGGCAATGTGTAGAGATATATAAATTAACCAAATCTCATACACTTAACCAATACCAATCCAGTTACAAGCAAAATAAATATGGTGTGCCCCAAGGGAGCATATTAGGGCCGCTTCTTTTTCTAATCTACATAAATGACATTCCTAACATCACTAAATTTAGATGCACTCTCTTTGCAGATGACATTTCAGTTATTGTTCCTGACGACCTTAAAAGTGAAAATTATGACAATATAATATCCGACACAATTAAATTATTTACAGACAGGTATAAAAATAACTTGACAGTAAACATGACAAAAACAAAAATTGTACAATTTAATAATTAAAAAATGAAAACGCCCATGATGAATATAAAATATAATAGTGACATGATAGAAGATATTACTGAAATTAAATTTCTTGGAATAACGTTAGACTCAAACGGTAACTGGAAGGCGCATATCAACAATTTGTGTCAGAAATTAAATAAATTTGTCTATGCGCTTAAAAAATTGAAGGAAACCTCTGGCATAAGAACTGCTTTAATAGCCTATCATGGATACGTAGGTACACTCTTGAGGTACGGACTAATACTGTGAGGTAATTCAACTTTATTTAATAAAGCCTTTATCGCCCAAAAGAAATGGGTTCGGGCTATTTTTATGGCAAGTCCATTTGACTCGTGCAGACCACTATTTAGGAAATCAAAACTTATAACATTAGCATCCTTGTACATTTTAGAGGCGGGTTTATTTGTGAAGAAACATCCTGATATATTTGTGAAAGCAAATAAAAATAAGAAACATTTGTCTAGAGATCCCACAAAATTGTGCCTACCATTCTCAAACAAGAGTTTATACCAAAGAAACTGCAGTTTTATGGTTGTTAAGATATATAACACAATACCAAAATCAATTCGCGAATTACCTGTAAATAGGTTTAAAATTAAATTAAATGAATGGCTACTTGACAAATGTTTTTATAAAATCAATGAATTTATGACTATTTGTATCAATTTATTATTCTTATTATTCTTAATTACACAATTTAGATTCATATTGACTCCTTATGTAAAACATTTGCGTGCTATTCTTATGGCTAAATAGGATTGTGACTATTTGTGTTTTCCATCATTGTTTACCCTATTTAATGCAAATAAATGAATTTTAATTTAATTTAAAGCTATGTATTGCGAAGAGCTCATCAAATTGATTTTAACTGGGTTACATAATCACGCTGTTATTCAATGATGAGTATTCCTGACTGGTCTCGGTTGACTGCCTTAGTTGTATAGTGGGAGTAGGCCACTTATCTGCTACGCAGGGGTTCTGGGTTCGATTCATGAGTCAGGAATATTAGATATAATGTAGAAGTCAATTCGTATCTGGTAATTTTGTGGAACAAAACTGAAAATCACTTAACCAATAAAACCCCCTTATTCATAAACGTACATTAGATAGGTTTTAGCTATAGAATGCTTTGGCTTTGTCAGTTGCATTGTCAAATGTGCAGGATAAAAAAAGACAAAGGAGAGATTAGCAAAACTTTAGCTAAAATACGTGTATGAATAAGTGGAAAAGTTATAAAAGACGTGCCCAATTTTGCAAGTTTAGTTTCAAACGAATAGAAACTGTCGCGATAAATTAGGCAATTTGCGGTGCCTGCAGCGAGCGTGTTTCGGTCCAATGTTCGGCCACTAATTAATTATCCACACGCTTGCCCACTGCGTACTACTTAATCAAGCATCATGTTTACTACTATTGTATAGTAGTAAACATGATGCGACTTCTGTAGCAAATACTTTTGTATTTGCTCACAGAAGTCGTCGCGGTAGTTTCAATTCTTGACCCACAATTACAAGTGTTTAACTGATTGATTGGATTTTTTACAGTGGCAAAAGTTATAGGTAAACAACAGCTGCTAGTCACTTTAGTGCTAGGTTTACCATTCCTTAAGTGGTCGATTTTCAATACATATTTGGGTCACTATCAAGTTAATTATATTGCCAATACCCTTTCCCAATACGTATTATTTAAACAAAAAAATACTGTATTGTAAACTTAGTCCCAATTTGTAATTGTAGTTTTATTTAATTTACTCTCTGGATTAGTAGAATAAACATTACCGCGTCCTTTAATATGCTATTGACAGGTAGTGAATAATTTCAGTTCTATTGTCAAGGACGGTAAAATTAAAATCAATTTGTCATATTTTCTCGTGAACCGGTCAGGTTAATTTTGACTTTATTGTGAACTTTATGCTTATTTGCTACTTTCTTGAAGTTAAACTATTTAATTTACAGTTTCTATATTAATATTATCTAGTCTCATTTTTATAATTACCTGAATTCTGAAAAAAATGAAAAAAGTGTTTTAGGAATTCGCCAAGTTTGGTCATAGAATGGGTAGCAGCCGAGGCGATAAATTAGGCAATTTGCGGTCCCTGCAGCGAGCGTGTTTCGGTCCAATGTTCGGCCACTAATTAATTATCCACACGCTTGCCCACTGCGTACTACTTAATCAAGCATCAACATGTTAACTGCTATCCATTTTAGACTTTTGTTAATTCTGCACTTGCTCTCTTGATTGGACAGTGTAAGCTGTGTTATTTGTTTTTTAATTTCCAACTTGTCTTCATATAAATATATCTTTGAAATTACCAACGATAAACGCCTCATAATTCATGCATAGTATGCATAGTAAAGTATAAGGCACACTATCTAGCTGTTTCAGCATGTTTTCGCATAGTAGAAAATTTTGTCTTTGACGAATAATAATGAGATCGCTCGTTAGTCCATCAAAGTGTAATTGAATTATCCCAAATTGATAAAACTGACAGAACGTGGCTGTTTTTTGCCATAAAAATGATATTCGACGTTATTTGTGAAACTTCATGATGTAAAAAGCTAGCAGTTCACTTGATAGTAGTTAAAAATTATTTGTAATACCTACATTCTATGTATATCTACTTTTTGTAATTTCTATTTGTAATATCTACTTTTCTTCGAGAGTTGGCTCTAATACGAATTAGCCTAGAGAATAATAATTTTAAGAGCAACAGACGTATAAAGGAAAATTATTTTATGTTAAGTTCTGTATCTACCGGTCCCTTCGGGTATGTTTCTATCAAACTCATCAGATAAATAAAGGCATGAAGTTGTGCTTATTACGAGTCGATCTGTTGTCATTGAACGCCGTAATTGAACAAAAGTCGTAAATCCAAGCAAAACAAGGAAAAAAGACAACCGTAATATGAACTCATATGTCCAATTAGTCACAATCGTCAGCAAATCGACCCCTGTGGCTAATTGCCTTGAATTGGGACCGTTAAATAAGAAAATTGGTGACCCCGCACGTGGTCGGGACATAATTAATTATACTCATGCGATGGCTCTTAACCGTATATGTTAAGGCTGAATTCTGATGGATTCTGATTGGGGTAAACTGTTAATGGCTTAATTGATTACACATTTGAAACGATCGTTCAGTGTCTATAAACTCATTTAGTTTTCTTCTAGACTCTTATAAAAGTAACCACCAATAGTAGAGCTCTGGTGATGGAGTTCGCGGGCGCAGGTATCACCGCTACAGAACACTACATAATCTACTTGCCACTAAATGATAATGTTCTGGGCTATAGATAGCTGGTAATTATAGAGCCATATATGGCTACACAAAGGCTTAATAGCTTTGTCCAAAGGAGTGGTAACAAGTTTTTATGTAAATTATATATAGTATTTTTACTGGTGGAAGAGCTCCAGTGACGGAGCTCGCGGGCGTAGGCACCACCGCATTACCTAATATACTTGCCGCTTAATGGTAGTGTTCAGCACTATCGTGCTCCGGTCAGGTGGTAATGTATAGCCCTGTTATTTCCGGCACAGAGACATAACATCTTAGGCCTCAGGAGTGGTAACGCATCTGCATTTTGACCTTGGTCTTTGTGTGGGTGTCTATAGGCTGCAGTCATCACTTAACATCAATGTGAACTGCGTGCTTGTTTGCCACGTCCATTACATAAAAAAATGTTCATAATTTGCTACTATAACCATTAGTAAGAAGTCAAGGGATTACCAAATCCCAAAAAACTTACTTTTTCATTTTCATAGGACATTATTCAAGTAAAGCTCAGCGATAAGGAAAAAGGACGTAATTTTAATGAACCCAATGTTTCACTTAGTAACAATATCAAGCAAATTGACCCCTTTAGCAGAATGGCTTGAATCAGAGCTGATAAATAAGAAGTTAATTTTCTTATTTCTTCCGCAAGTAGGACACAATTACACTCGTGTAAGCGGTCCTTAACTGTTTATATATACTAACAAATAACAACAAATAAGCGTTATAACAATAAAGGTTATTTGTTATTAGTTTTTTTTTTTCCACTTTTTTAAATATTTGTATACTTCGTCAGTATTCTAGTGGCAGCAGGCCACTACTGCTACGCTGAGGTTCTGCGTTTGATCTCCGGGTCGGGAAAGTGCTATTGGGATTTTTCAATTTTTGAAAGTTTACTAGTGCCACTTTCATAGTTTGGTAATGTCTGGAGATACAAAAAGGCTCGCCAGCTCTCATATGGAAAATATAGCTGGCGAATCATGTGTGTTTCCATGTATAATATACATGAATCTCTTCTCTGTATTTTTCACTGCTCCAGGGAATATGTAATACTTCGGGAGCTGTGAACAGCCAATCGTGGCGAGTGTTCGCTACCCCAGCGGCGATGCTCGCAGTTATGGTGCAGTTGTGACCCGGACCAAAGTCGTACTCGCGACCGCATCCCTGGAGTCTCTGCATAAGGATTTTAGAAATCATATTTGCAGATTTTTTCGCGTATACTACTACTAAGGAAGCGCGCATGGCCCAGCGGATGGTGTTGATCGTAAACGATCTACTCGGTTAAGCGCTACGGGCGCGGTCGGGTAGTATGATGGGTGACCGCTAGTGGCAAAACCTTCTCAAACCCGACGTTTCGATCGCTTTCCAGGTACTGTGATCACGGACAGAGAAAATCCGCAAATATGATTTCTACAATCCCTATGCAGACACTCCAGGGATGCCCCCGAAAACCTGCGAAAACGTTATCTGCATAGGGATGTTAGTGTGACGTAGTCCCCGGGTTTTTCATTCCCAAACTCTAGCTTTATTTACGTTTGTAGCGTCCACTACATTAAGGCGCCAATTAGTGGAACACAGATGAAACCTCACAGTACTTGTCTAGTACGATAGATGGCGTGCAATCGAATTACATCGCACATACGAAGATTTCTCAAGAGTTGGCATATATACATCTTCCCAACGTAAATCGTTGGGCCTTAGCCCGCTTGCCGTTACCATCTCAGCTGTTCGGAGGATTCTCCCTTTTCGTCGGAGGAACACTTCCACCCGTTCCTCCACACGTTCAAAGTGCAAGTCCTTTTTTTTTCCATTAGGATCTCAAGACGCGTGTTTACGCAGATGACTTTGTATAGCAGCTCGCCGGAGGATTACATGAAATCCTAATTGAATATATTCAAACAAAGTTCAGCAACAAGGAAAATGATAATACAATTTGTCCAATCAGTCCCAATTACCAGCAAATTGACCCCTTTGGCTGAATGCCGTGAATCGGAGCCGATAAATAAGAAAATTAGCTACCGCACGTAGTTTGGACACAATTATACTTGTGTGAACAGCTCTTTACCTACGAAGGCTGAATTCTGATGGATTTCAGCTGTGGTAAGTATCTATTGATTACGTAAATACTTATTTGAGTTGAGAAGCTATAAAAAGATTATTACCAGTACCAAATATCGTCGTAGTTATCTGTTATTTATTGGGCGTTGTGCTCATCTAGAGGCAATCATAGTCTACTTCACCGGACAACTGGCGAATGCAATGGGCTCTCAATCAGGTGTTACCGTTTTAAAATCAATTGTTATATTTTTCTCGTGACTTGACAGGTTAATGAGTTTTGTTAATTAGACACGGATGTATTCTGATGGATTCCAGTTGCGGTAAGTATCCATTGGTTATGTAAATATTAACTTAAGACAGCTTTTTCGATTCATTTGCTTTTACATTCAACTGGTTTTCTAGCGTGAGAGCTGGGATATGACGACCCGGTTAGTCCAGCGGTGTGAGACGACCATTTGATTAAAAGGGTCGCGGGTTCGATCTCAGCCCAAGGACAAATATTTGTATGTCCTACAAATATTTGTCCTTGGGCTGAGATCGAACGCGCGACCCTTGTAATCAAATGGTCGTCTCACACCGCTGGACTAACCGGGTCGTCATATCCCAGCTCTCACGCTAGAAAGCAGATATTTGTTTTGGGTCTGGGTGTTTGTGTATGTGTTGTGTGTGTACAACGGAACAGTTTTATACCTAGTGTGCGGCTGTGAGTATAAGCGTATTTTATTTATTATTGATTAATTTCATTAATCACCAACTTAATCCTGAAGCAGTTAATTTATCGTTGTAGGTACGGTACATTTATGGCTAGTATTACTGAAGGTAAAATTTCTGTAACTCTGTAATCCTATATTCACATTTCTGTAAATGTGCCTGGTTGAATTCTGATGGATTCCAATTACGGTAAACCGTTAATTGGCTCAAGTGCTGAGACATTTGAAGCAATAATTTGAGTTAGCTTTGGATTGAAGCAATCATTTGCGTTAGCTTTAGATAGGTAGAAGTGTCTTTTCAACAGCTTCGGTAGAATGTTGTCTATGTGGGTGAATACGTAATTTAATATTTTTTGTATAAAATTTTGGCTATTCTTTTGTAATTGATATAATTCTGTATTAAAATTTACCACTTCTCCTATATTCAAGCAGCATGATACTATCTAATTTGTCATTGAACTATAGTTTAGAACCACTTTAGAACCAAGGTTACTGTTCGCGCCATTCTATCCGATCTATCCGATACCTTTCTTCCTACCTACGCTCGCTTTTATGTCCTTACTACCTCCTATCCGCATACTGGCCAGTTGGTCCGATTCCGCTGGCAAACCCGCTCGCGCGCCGCGCACTGTGCAATTAAGAAAGGTGACAAGTGTGTAACAAAAGGTAATAGGCAGCTCTATAATTACGAGCAGATTTGCGGAGGTGAAATTCTTTTTTTGTAATGTAAAGGAAGTGGCAAAAAAGCATGCAGTTCACATTGATGTTAACGGATGACTGCAGCCTATAGACACTTACACTAAGACCAAAGTCAAAATGCAGATGCGTTACCACTCCTGAGGCCTAAGGTGTTATCTGCCTAAGGTGTGCCTCTATGCCGGAAATTACAGGGTCGTACATTACACCACCTGATCGGGACACGATAGTGCTGTGTGCTGCATTGAGCGGCAAGTATATTAGGTAATGCGGTGGTGCCTACGCCAGCGAGCTCCGTCACTGGAGCTCACCAGAACAGAATACCACCAGTAAGTATTCTGATGGCTACAGTGGATTCATGTTTTTTGTAAAAATTGAATAGAAATACTAACACGAATATACAGAAAGCGCGAATAAAATGTTAAAGGTATGTACCTACTGTTTTGTGGTATTGAGGTTCTAATAAAACATGATATATATCTAGTAAATACAATCACAGCTAACGAATCACTAAAATGAAAACGTGATCAGAATGCCACGTACTCACAATTTCCACAGTACCTGTGTCGAGATCACCGGTGGCGTGTGGTAATTAATTGTATTTCACAGGCACGTGCGCGGCTTGAGTTTTATGGGAGTCATATTTCTCCAAATGCTCAATGGCTGCTGTTATTTATAGTTTTAGATTTGTGGCATTCGATCGAATGCGATCGATCGCGATGCACGCCATTACAGCTTAACTTAACTGGAGAATTGCGGATTTGTGTTATCATTTGTATCTATCTTGACTACATCACTTGCCTATGATCACAGCTACACAAACTACCACTTAAAACAATATTATAGGTCATCATTTCAGCCGAAAGACGTCCGCTACTGGACCAAAGCCTCCCCAAAAGGGGGATATTCCATAATCTCCACGCTTGGCATGCGGATTGGCGCTCACATCGACGCTAGTTTTATCGTAGGCATTCGTAAGACGCTGCTGCCCATCTTGCGTTATTGCACTTACTATCGCCCAATTGGAATGGTTTGACGGCCATTATCCGGTTGACTAAATGCATTTGCGGATGAATTTTCTTCCAATAGATGAGAATTCTTCCGCTAGTGGGCGATGGGGTCGCCACGTCCCGGCGCCAGTATCAATATTATAGGTATTTCCTCGTAAATACAATCTTAGCTTCCTAATAACAGAACTGAAATCAAAACGTGATCAGAGTGCCATGTACACAGTACCTGTGTCGAGACCAGAGGTGGCGTGTGGTAATTAATTGTATTTCACAGGCACGTGCGTGGCTTGAGTTTTATGGGGGTCATATTTCTTCAAATGCTCAATGGCTGCTGTTATTTATGGTTTGAGGTTTATGGTATTGTTGATGCGAGGATTGAATGATATATAAAGAATAACCCTAATAAAAAGTAAATTAAAAAACATGCCTGAAAATTGTGAAAAAATAATATTTTAAAAATAAATGGTCTCACGCCCTTAAATAACATTAGATATAAGTTTAGTCAAACATGGGTACATACATACAAACATACATACACAGACGAACATTTGGATTTTTGTAAAAGACGGCCAGAGTACTGTGAACGAAGGTGGTATTTAGGGGCTCCAGCCTACATATATGAGCAGATATTCCAGGTGGGGCGGTACTTGGGCCTTATAAAGCTGCAGTAGTTGCCCCGAAGCCCGAAGTGACATACAGCCTCGCTTTATTAAGCACTCCTTTTTTTTTAACACGCGGAAGCCCTTCATGGACACCCGCCGTCTAGGGGAACAAATGGCGGGTGGTGTGAGACTCGTACTCACTAAAACCCCGCGGTGTTCCTTCTCCGCGCCTTTTGTTGCGGGAAAGCTCTCGCATACTTCTGTGACTCCGCCGGCAACTGGCCGCATCTGGGCCCATCTTTTTAGAGCTCCAGCCATAACTAGTGGCGTGCGGAACACGAGCACGCCAACGGTGCGCGTAGACTAGCCGCCTGCGTCCGATACGTCTGCGACGGAGTGGAGCAGAGAGAACGTCGTCCTCCCTTAGTCGCTTCGCCGCCTCCTTCTGCGATATAACTATTTCGCAGAAGCACTCCTGCTACAAACTTTTTGGATGCCAACTTGATGTTACGCTTAATGTGACCCCTGAACTTAGAAAAGATACTTCTTACTTTAAGTGAAAACAGTTCCATGGATTCACGTACGCCAAAGAATCAACCGAAAGTTCGTACAGGACTCGATTGAGTGAACATCCAATTGTGTTCTATTACCTGCTGTAATCAGTTCCCACACAAAGGGTTCTAGTTCAATTCAATGGGCAGATTTTACAAGATAAATGCCGTAGTCATTGTTGAAGTTGAGTGGCTATTTTGAGTCGATGAAGCCATGCAATTTTATCTTAGAAATCTTTTACTTTGAAATGCGACTATTCATGTTATAAAGCATTTGTTGGATCAATAATTCTGTTCTTTATTATCTACTTTACACTTTTTATTAGAAATTGTCTCATGGTACACCACTACTATAAAAATATCGTCAAACTTTCAAATTACATGTTGTATTGAGTAAATATACCAAATGTATTTTTCCTTTTTCTGAAAATGAAATGGAATGTCACATTTTTAATTCCACACATTTAGTTTTATTAATGTGTTATTCAATAATCTAATATATTTGTGACACAGAAGTAGGAACTTCATACAATTTGAGTTGAAATCTAACTGCTTTTCTAGAAATCTAATGCTGGGTTGCACCAAGATATTTGTTAAAGTTAAAGTATAAACTTGTTAAAGAGAGATGTGAAACTATTTATTTAGCTTCATAGTATGATTACGTGCAGAATACATTGTTAAGTGTTAGATTTTCATTTCTATTGATGGAATTTGTCCTACCCTTAGTAAAAAGCCTCGTTACCTTTACATAATTTCCCCTCTCTTGTTAATCTTTGGAATGATATGGGTCAACTAACACAATTTGGTATTATCGAATACGGCTCGTGTTGCAACATTAGTAAAGTAAAAAATGTAACTTTACGCCTGTAATCCCCGAAGGGGTAGGCAGAGGTAAATGTATGCATTCAAGGATACATGCAAACACCCACGATTCGCCGGGTACGTTTTGGCCTATATAACAGGTGGCGAACCTGTTGCCATCTCCGGGCACATTACCAAACTCCAAGGTACTGGGAAACTTCCAGAAAATGGAAAAACTCAAATAGAACCAGAGATAAAGGATTTTAAGCCGTTATCTCTGATAGCCCCCGACCCGAAATCGAACACAGGACCTTCAACTTAGTAGTAGTGGGTGGCCTGCTACCACTAGGCTACTGAAGCATTTAGATAAGTTCTTAATGTAAAACAGTAATTTAATACATTCGTCTATGCTAACAGAAATACCTCACGGCAGAGAATATGTAATAATACTACGTATAGAACGGACATTTCGACGTCCCTCCCCATTCCCCCGCCTCACCCAACCTCCTCCCCTCTTATGGGAGACGTTTGGTATTCTCTCCGTGCTACGCACACAGGTGCACGTGTTACTGATTGATGTCTGTGTAATAGAGAGCAAATTAAGCGTTTGTATGGAATTGTGGCGGAGTGTCCGCGGTGTGCTCACGGGTAACGTTCATCAAAGAATCTTCCATTAGGTAGTAGAATGTTCGTACAAAACTCGATTGAGTGAACATCCAATTGTGTTCTATTACCTGCTGTAATCAGTTCCCACACAAAGGGTTCTTGTTCGATTCAATGGGCAGATTTTACAAGATAAATGCCATAGTCATTGTGAAAGTTGAGTGGCTATTCGAAACCGGAGAAGTCGGACAATTTTAGAGTAGATGAAGTAGTTTTAAAATGTGCCTAATCATTATAATTTCATATTTATATTTTTAGTCGTAACAATGGATTTTAATTTAAATCGTAAAGGAAACATTATACCACACCTGTATTCTCCGAAGACGTAGGAGTAAATGAATACATTTAAATATACATGGAAACATTAACGATTCGCTTTCAACGATTCAACGATTCAGATAACAATTACCTATTACATAGCAAAGAATTTCAAAATTTAGAAAAACCCAACATCGCCCGAGATTTTTTTTTTTTAATCTTTATTTAAAGAGCTTGGTCGCCATTGCGACTACGTCGCTCTGTTAAGAACACACTTTTTACATTAAATATTATCGAAAATTATAACCTAATTACTAATTATAGTTCGGGCTTCCACACCGAATTTATATAAATCAATCAAATACCTAATGGAATCTGAGAAAATATCACTCAACATTATATTCAAACCACCGGTAGATTGCAACAATTCATTAATACTGAACATAGACCTTCTCATACTCTCATTTCGGACACATTCCATTAAAATATGGTAAACATCCTCCACAGTACCGCAGATGGTACAATTGGGTGACGGTACTTTACCCATTAAATAGGCGAACTTGTTCAATGGGATGTGTCCGGAACTAAGACGTAACGCAATGACAATATCATTTCTATTCAATGTAGTGTTTTGATACCAGGGTTTCTTAAAAGGTTCAACTTGTATGGTCTTATACCAGATGCCCGAGATAAAGGATATTTTTTATGTAATGGAAGTGACAGACAAGAATGCAGTTCACATTAATGTTAAGTGATGACTGCAGCCTTTATACACCCACACAAAGACCAAGGTCAAAATGCAGATGGTAACGCATCTGCATTTTGACCTTTCCATTCCTGAGTCCTAAGGTGTTCTGCCTCTGTGCCGGAAATCACAGGGCAGTACATTACCAACTGACCGAAACACGATAGCGCTGAATACTACCATTTAGCGGCAAGTATATTAGGTAATGCGGTGGTGCCTATGCCCGCGAGCTCCATCACTGGAGCTCTACCACCAGTAAATAAAAATACGCTTTAGTCAATATTAGCCTCCAATCTGGCGATCGCGCTTCTGGATCTCCTACCACAAGACTACCTACGGCAGAATACTTAAATTTACATTTCATTTAGTATTTCATTTTTCGAAACCTCTTATCTTATTTCAAAGTTGCAAACGTTATGAGTCAAAAGCAATTAAGGTAATTGCAGCTATGATTGGCGAAGATAAGGAGCAGCATGCGTTTTTAAATAAGTGAGCAAAAGGCAACACGCGATTTGCACGACTGGGCACGCAAGAGAGGTTATTCAGACGAAGCGCGTTTTAAAAGTGAAAATAATTTCCATAATTTTATTTAAATTTTGAGTTGAACACGTATAAGGCACGTTGCTCGTTTTTGCTATAATATCGTGAATACTTATATAACTTAGTTTTGCTTCGTCAACGTCGAATTTGTGAAATAAATACATTCAAAACTACACAACGCCCGCCTTTGGGAAGGCCTCGTCCAGTAAACGTATATCGGCTGGGGTGATGATGTTGATGATGACTCATAAGTTGAAATGTGTATTTTTTGTTTTTAGACGTGATAAGTAAATCATAATAAAATAATATTAAATAAATGTTTGAAATCAACGAGATTTTGAGAACAGATTAACAAACATAAAAGTCACACGGGACATTTGAAAAGATAATGTTGATAATGACTTTGAAAATCGTAACCTTTTAAAAATAGTTTTAGCTTGCGAAAACCTAAGAGCATAGCATGACTGATACTATTTTTAAATAATTAGAACAACAAATATTTATGAGTGTAAACTTATATCTAGCAAGCAACATGGTTGAACATTATATTACATATTTATATAATCTGAATTTACAGAATTCAGAGCAGTTTATTATTAAACGCGACCAGTATTGAAGCATTCTAAATGAGTCGGTGCATGCAGTGAGTGGAGTATATCGTGCAAATAACATGCTAGGGGTTGTTATTGTTTTTTGTTCATATACTGGAAATGTGATTCGTTCAGCTTAATGTTTACAGTTGACAGAACGCAACATTTTAAGGAAATGCATAAAAATACAGGCAATATTACCTTTTATTTTTTACGCGACCGCAGTTACGTGAGTTACAACGTTTGGCTTTATTAGTTTCTGGGATAGCGTTGAAAGATTCCATGGAAAAAAGGGAGTTATGCAACTTCCACGACGGAAATTATGCATTACTTTCAACGAATATGGAAATAAACAATAATAGGATTGATGTCAAGTTCAGAGATGTTGAAAGACTAAATAAAGCTTTTTAATGTTATGAAAGTGGCAAACAAGCATGCAGTTCACATTGATGTTAAGTGATCACTGCAGCCTACAGACACCCACACAAAGACCAAGGGCAAAATGCAGATGCGTTACCACTCCTGAGCCCTAAGGTGTTATGCCTCTGTGCCGAAAATTACAGGGCCGTACATTACCACCTGACCGGAACATAGTGCTGAACACTTCCATTCATCGGCAATTATATTAGGTGATGCGGTGGTGCCTACGCCCGCGAGCTCCGTCACTGGAGCTCTACCACCAGTAAAAAGAATGTGAATGTACCAGGACCAGTATGAAGAATGTGCTACATCAGTAAGAGTAATAAGGCCATCAAAGATTAAAAGTATCTGAAAAAAATAAAGACCTACATTGCGCGTTGCCTGACTCGTAATTGACCGGTTTTTTATTAAATGAATGAAACCAGGTACCAAAAATTAACCCCAGTGGTCACTTGCACTATTACAGATACATACGGGATATTATTTATTGAGTAGAAAAGTAGAAAGATCCCCTTTGCTCACAATAACGTTGTAGAAAGTTACTGAATTCAATAAATCAGATTCATTTTTGTAACTCCTCTAAAACAAACTATAAAGTGTCAACTTACACTAAAATTTATGTTTCATCGAAGAGACATTGAGACAGCCAAAAAGGTGTAACGGTTTGGAAGCCTTCCAAAAGTGAAACGAAGATTTCTTGAATCTAATGTTGAGATACGATGGCTTATGTAAAAAGTTCCGGACGAATTGAGAACCTCCTCATTTTTTTGAAGCCTGTTAAATAAGTATTTAGCTAAAAAAATATATTTCTTAAATAAGCGTAAGTTCACCTGTGATCTCCGAAAAGGGGTAGGCAGAGGTAAATGTATGCAAACAAGCATACAAGCAAACACTCTCGATTCTCCCGTTACGTTTGGCCCATGTCACAAGTGGCGAGCCTGTTGACATCTCCGGTTACATTACGAGATGCCGAGGTACTGTATAATTTCCATAAAATGGAAAAATCTCAATAGAACCACAGATAAAGGATTTCACACCGTTATCTCTGATAGCCCCGACCAGGGAATCGAACACAAGACCTCAGCGTAGTAGTAGTGATCGGCTACCACTGAACTATTGAGGCAGTTATTCTTTCGAAAAATAAAGTTTTAATCATTAATATGCGTTTTAATATTTCGGTGGCATAATTTTCTTGCAATTTTAAGGATTAGGTTAACTCAGATCCGTTTCAAGTGGTTCCATTTTGACCTATTACATTTATCGTATAACTACATGATTTATTTTTCAATTTACTCGAGCGCGTCAAATTAACATGGCGCACTCTGTTGGGTACCGCCACTAAATCGAAGGTTTGTACCATTTTTTTTTTTATGTTTTTAAAGTGGCAAACAAGCATACAGTTCACATTGATGTTAAGTGATGACTGCAGCCTATAGACACCCACACAATGACCAGAGGTAAAAATGCAGATGCGTTACCACTTCTGAGGCCTAAGGTGTTATGCCTCTGTGCCGGAAATTACAGGGCCGTACATTACCACCTGACCGAAACACGATAGTGCTGAACACTACCATTTAGCGGCAAGTATATTAGGTAATGCGGTGGTGCCTACGCCCGCGAGCTCCGTCACTGGAGCTCTACCACCAGTAAAAATAATATACCTACAACATTAAAAAAAATATCGCAGACCAATCAAACTTCGTCCAATAAATCAAATGTACCCTTCATTTTTGTTACTACTGTAAAAGAAATAAAGTGTCAACTCATACTACAATTTATATTATCATCGAAGATACATTGAGGGTACTTAGCCGAAAAGGCGTAACGACTTGGACGCTTTCCAAAGGGAGACTGAAGATGCCGTAAGTCGAGATACGACGGTCTATGTTAAAAAATATTTCATTTGTTTAAAATATGTATTTTTAATTTGAGTTGCTACTATTAGTGAGATGATATTGTTGCATTTTGATGAACGATTGTTTTAGACATCTAAACACAAATTGTGCTTACATAGACCTGTTGCTAATTCTCGTTTAGCTTGGTATGACAAAAGTTGAATTACATTTTAAAATCTTACTCAGTTTTGTTAGATATCAAGGTATGATTCAAAGTTTTTCTTCATTTTATGTAGATATTTAAAAAGGTACATGAGTATCATTTAGGTATAGCAGCTTTGATCATACTAACTTTAACTCTCACCAACTTTTCACACTTTAAAGCACCATAAAAATGTTCAGTAATAAGTTAATAACTCAATCAAATAAATTAACGCACCTTTCATATTTCTATCTAATTTTAAAGCAATAAACTGTCAACTTATGATGTAATTTATGTGTCATCAAAGATACAGAAAGACAGTCAAAAACGTAAAACGACTTGGATGCTGTCCAAAGAGAGACCGAAGATGCCATAAGTCGAGATACGACCGTTTATGCGAAAATATATTGATGAGAAGTAATGTTTTTGCAACAAGAACATGTGTCGTCCTTTTTTCAATTTTGAACAAATGTAACGTCTTCTCTTTTTATTTTTCTAAATATCTTAATATCCTGTAATAATCTTTATTGGCGTGAAGATACATAATAAGAGAATGAATAAAAACGTGCCTTTTAATACAAATTGACATTTCTTTGGAACAAGACAAAAAATTATTTGAAACTAAGCGAAAAAAAAACAAGACACCAGAAGATCGTAGTTTATGTATAAAATAAAGTTTTTAAGAAAGCAAAACTACATTTATACACAAATTGTATTCCCAAAGTTAAGACGCCGCATAAATTAGACAACTGGACCACAAAACGTTTTTTCTTAAATATATTCAATTGTATCTCACAACTTTAGATCCGCTCCAGAAGTTTCGTTTTAAGAATATTTTGAACATATTTAAGCGTTTGACAGACTCTCGACAAAACGCTGGTGAATTGAAGACAGGGCGAACACTGAATTATGATTAATCGCAGCGCCTGCTTCTGGGTTTCGTTCCGTAGCCTTCAAGAAACTCTTGTGCTTTTTCCATATCCATCCATCCGTTCACGGCTTCGTACCTACTAGAAAATTGTAATTTACAAATATATTATTATAAGCAGCCTTAGTCTAGGGGCAGACCCAAAACAAAAATTAGGTTTCGTCAAAGTAAATTTATGGGAATCTACAAGGAGTAGTTTAGCACACAAGCGTAGATCGATACTATTGTGCTGGTTAAGGCACCGATAGAGGGCGCGGCGGCTGTATGACGCTCGTGGCACGTGTTGGTGGGTACATGTGGTCGCAGATGGTCAGCGGTGGCATGTCATACTCTACGCACGTGGCCGGTAGTCCGGGGGACACTGGAGATGCCAACAGTCAACACGCAGCAGTATTGCAGCTGAAGCCAGGAGCCTCCTGCTGGTGCAGAATAATGTAACGGAAGAAACCAAGAGAAGAACATCAGTGACATGACTCTTTCTCCTATAAGGTTCTGTTTGGGTGCGTGAAAAAAGTCGCATTAGTAGTATGTTAATGAAGTTTAATGTTAATGTTACTATCCATCACGGCTAGGTAAGCTTTATAAGTTAACGAGTAAAAGTCGACCAACATTATAAATGATTTTCGAAAAACGAAAAAAAAACACTAATTTTACTGCATAAAAGCATTTTTTAGATTGTTGCTTTCTAACCAGCATATTTGCGGTTATGGTCGTTTGTTTTTTATAAGAATAGATATTTTGATCAAAGAGTGACTCGTCGTGAGTGTGTTCCGTGTGCGCCTTTGTAGTTGGCAGTGGAAGTAGCAAAATATTTTTATGCATGAAGGAGCGTAGTCATCAAAATACTTGAGTTCTCTTGCTATTGAATATTGAAAGGGTCAGGATTTTATTTAGTGAAGTTTTTATGTAGATAGCCTAAACTGTTTGTGCTCCTGCAATAACATACTTTAAAAATGTTATTATGTAAGTTTTACCATCTAGAAGGTTCATATAGAAAAAGCTATCCTGGTTTTGCATAAAATTCGTCTGAATTTTTTTATGTTATGAAGGTGGCAATCAAACATGCAGTTCAAATTGATATTAAGTGATAACGGCAACCAGAGAATATGTAATAATACTTCGTATAGAATGGACACTTCGACGTCCCGCCCGATTTCCTCGCCTCACCCAACCTCCTCCCCTCTTATGGGAGACGTTTGGTATTCTCTACGTGCTACGCACACAGGTGCACGTGTAAATACACGTGACTGATCGATGTCTGTGTAATAGAGACCAAATTAAGCGTTTGTATGGAATTTCGGCGGAGTGTCCGCGGTGTGGTGGCAACCTATTTGTACGATATTTATTACATTAGACGCATTTGTACGATACTTGTTGAAGATCATTATCGATTAACAATTTTTATCAGTTGAACACCCATTTCATAGGTATTTCATGTTGAATAATATTATCATGTGAATCTACTGTATCCTATTGCAGGAGAATTTTTCCGCTAGTTCAGTCAATTGATAAAATAATGGCGGTCAAATCATTCCGACACGGCGGGTAGTAAATAAAAAAACGCAGGACGCACAGCAGCGTTTGCGTTAAAACTACCGCTACTGCGATCGCCAACCCGCTTGCCAAGCGTGGCGATTATGGCATATTCCCCCTTATGGGAGGGATACTTTTATACGGCTGTGGGCGTCTTTTGGCTAAGATGATGGACATGACTATTTAGGACGTTATAGGCAAACATTATCTATACATTTATACAAATAAATAAAATTGGAGTGTCTGTTTGTAATATTAAAATAACCGCTTTTTAATAATTGTGTATGTATGTATACACGATACATATACCAAAACAACATTTTTTACAATTTTTGTCTGTCTGTCTGTTTGGCGGGGCTAATCTTGGGAACGGCTGGACCGATTTCAATGGGACTTTCTGATAGCTGATGTTATAAGGAGTAACTTAGGCTACTTTTGTACTACCTGCGCCCACGATTTCGTCCGGGTAGATAAACAATCATACATTATCACGCGGGCGAAGTCGCGGGCACAGCTAGTTTACAAATATAATTATAAGAGTAAACATATTTTTGAACAGACAAGAACAAAGAGATTCCTAACCAATTCGTAATATGTGTGGTGTAATTAGTCATACTCATGTTTACCTAGTAATCTGTCATTCTGTAACACGAATTTTGTTTTTCGTGGCGTTTCCTCAAACGAAAATGCGTTCGCAGCGTGTTCGGAATTTAGCAATGTTATTCCCAACTCGCTTTTTACTCGGTTTGCGCGAGAATTGCTGATTTTGGGCTATGTTAGTATGTAAGGAGTTTCTGGTTTTTGATTTGATCTAGCAGTTTTTTTTCTGTCGGTGGCAAACAAGCATGCAGTTCACATTGATGTTGAGTGATGACTGCAGCCTAAAGACACTTACACACAGACCAGGTCAAAATGCAGATGCGTTGCCACCCCTAAAACCTTAGATGTATGAGTAATGTCTCTGTGATAGTTAGAACGTGGCCATACATAACCATCTAATCGGAATACGATAGTGTAGAACACTACCATTTGGGGGCAGATATATTAGGTAATGCGGTGGTCTACGGTACCTACGCCCTCGAGCTCTTTCTATGGAACTCTACCACTAGTAGTATCAATAAACTAGCGGCTTGCCGCGGCTTTGCACGGGTGCAATGAATGATTATAGCCTATTTTACTCTGTGAAGATGCAGCTTTCCATAGGTGAAATAATTTTAAATCCGTCCAGTAGTTTTTGTGTGAAAACATTACTAACATTCGACTGCAGCAATTAAAATAGTCGGAACTACATTTTGGACAATTTTTAACTGAGTTCAAAAAACGAGAAGGTTCTCAATTCGGCCGGTATATATATATATATATTTTTATGTATGTACGCGAATTTTGCCGAGATTTCTGGACCGATTTACGTAATTCTTCTTTTGTTTGATACGGAATAGTTTCGAATTGGTCCCATAAAAATTTGATTCAGATAAGCCCACTAGTTTTTATTTTATGAGCATTTTTTTACTTAATTGTTTTATATTATTTCGCATTAACACATGCTTGTGAAATATATTTTATTTTAAAGAAAAATGGAAAGAAAAATTTGACCTCAGGCGAGACTCGAACTCGCGGCCTACTGGGAATCCAGTCCAGCCGCTCTTCCAATTGAGCTACTGAAGTCCTGCCTGATTTATCAAATCTTTCCTTCACATTTATTGTATTGCTTTATGGTAGCAGCAGCGCCATCTGTTGCCAACTATGCTAGTTAGGCAACCGATATAATAGACTTTGCAGTTTATTGAATCTCGTAAAGAAGTCGCTTTTACCCTTAATAATTGTTTTATATTATTTCGCATTAACACATGCTTGTGAAATATATTTTATTTTAAAGAAAAATGGAAAGAAAAATTTGACTTCAGGCGAGACTCGAACTCGCGGCCTACTGGGAATCTAGTCCATAATAGTCAATAAATGTGAAGGAAAGATTTGACAAATCGGGCAGGACTTCAGTAGCTCAATTGGAAGAGCGGCTGGACTAGATTCCCAGTAGGCCGCGAGTTCAAATTTTTCTTTCCATTTTTCTTTAAAATAAAATATTTTTTTACTTACTTTCACCTCAGACTAACGGGATAAGAACAGACTGCGAGTTGTCATACAGTGCGTTGAATCCACTGACGTCCTAGATAGTCTTAATGCGCATAACAACAAGATGACAACAAGTGACAATGACACATTTACTCATCGACGACACAACACAGCATATTTACTCTTTCGTGGATAAATTTTTTTCATTGATTTCGTATAGACGTGTAATAATTTTGTATCGACACACCTAAACAATTTAAATTAGGTATCTAATTGTCACGAAGCTAAAAGATTCAGATTTTACAAATTTAACAGATGTGAACATTAATCTAATTGACAATGCAGCAATAAACTAAAAAGTATTAAATAAATGTAACTACGTTAAGAAAAACCGACTTCAAAACTGGAAAGTAAAAAATAATGATTTAATTGTAATTATATACTACCTATTATTTATATGTGCTATTTACTAATAGGTTTGAAGTCGGTGCCAAACTTCACGCCTGTAATCCCCGAAGGGGTAGGCAGAGGTAACGCCGGTTACGTTTTGTTCAGTGTATTAATTTGCTCGTATTCATATTTAAGTGATTAAAATATAGTTATTTGTTTAAGGCTTGGCACCGACTTCAAACCTATTAGTAAATAGCACATATAAATAATAGGTAGTATATAATTACAATTAAATCATTATTTTTTACTTTTCAGTTTTGAAGTCGGTTTTTCTTAACGTAGTTATATTTAAGTTTTATTGCATTAGAAGTCTTAGAATGTCCATATTATGGAACAAAATTGGCCAAAATGTAGTCCAGAAATGTAAAAAATGTATTGTATGTCTAAGACTTCTAATGCAATAAAACAAAATTGGCCAAAATGTAGTTCCGACTATGTTAATTGCTGCAGTCGAATTATATACAAAACACAAATGTTTTCTCTTTGTTATATTAGTTTAGATATAGAAGTATAGATACGAGTTATTTAATTTTAATATGCAGGATGGACAATAATTTAAATGGAATTGGACTGCAACAAAAAAAAATATCAATTCATCTGTTGAAACGTGTTACAAAGATAAATTGCTTTTATTTTCTCACAGCCATCTTGTTCATTGATCAAACAATTACGCAACACAAAATAATGATGAACTATCAAATATCCTCATAACAAGAAGAACCTTGGAACATAATCCGGGAATATAATTCGATGAATCTTGTCCAAATAAATTAATGAGGTTGCGATATTCGGAGATATAAGTGAAATGTAAACACACGGTATTATATGTTTGTTTGTAGAATGAACATTAATTTACAGCCACGCTCCTATAAAAGATTTCTTTATTTATTTAAACTTTTTGCACATTAATATACATACGGCGGACTTAATACCAAGTGGTGTTCTCTGCCAGTCAACCAAAATAGAGAAAAAATAGGGCCAAATAGAGCAGTCGAAGAGGTGCAAGGAGTGGTAGTGGTAGCAAAATGGGTTTGAAAGATTTTTAAACATGTAATGCTTATTTTGAATTTATATAAATACAATTAAATATAGTTAAAAGAGATCTAGGCAAAAACGCCGGTTTTGTATAGACCTACACCTACCCCTACCCCTTTGTTTACCTTTATTATATTTTTATTAAAGTATTTTAAGACGTCATTATCGAAAGCATTCATGTTAGGCGGTCGGCCCCCTGGACACGATAGAGCAACATTACCAATTAGCGGTAAAAAGTTTAAGAAATGCGGACATACTCGATTCGCCGATTACGTTTTGGCCCAATTAATAGGTGGCGAACCTATTGCCATCTCTGGGCACATTACCAAACTCCGAGGTACTGGGAAACTTCCACAAATTGAAATAACCAAAACAGCCACCGATAAAGGACTTCTCTGTATGCCCCCGACCCGGGAATGAAACCTAGGACCGCAGCTAGGGGTAGCGGCCCACTGCCACTACACTACTGAGGCAGTTAACTAATGAACTACTATAATATCAAGTAGGTTTTACTGGTGGTAGAGCTCCAGTGAAGAAGCTCGCGGGGGTAGGCACCACCGCATTAGGTACCTAATATACTTGCTGCTAAATGGTAGTGTTCAGCACTATCGTGTTCCGGTCAGGTGGCCCTGTAATTTCCGGCACAGAGGCGTAACACCTTAGGCCTCAGGAGTGGTAACGCATCTGCACTTTGACCTTGGTCTTTGTATGGGTGTCTATAGGCTGCAGTCATCACTTAACATCAATGTGAACAGCATGCTTGTTTGCCACTTTCATTACATAAAAAAAAGGTAAAAGTCTGATACGCTTTATTATTCATTTGTTTAATAGTTGGGATGAAATTAACAAGCCCGTTTCTAACCGATAATAAATGATCGGTCCCTTTATAGGGGGTAATGGAGTAGCCACATCGTCGTTAAGAGGTCAGACTCATGACCGTTGGGGAAATAGTCTATAGAGAAGTAATAGCTAATATTTGTTCCAATGTTGGTATATTTGCTAGTTGAGAAGCCAATTTGGTTAAATAATTTATTTTCTACAAGAGACCCGCCCCGGCTTCGCTCGATCGCTTCGGGGCAATGTAGATTGTTGCTGGTAATAGGACGCTTTTTAGGGTTCCGTACCTTAAAAGGAAAAAAGGAATCCTTATAGGATCACTCGTGCATCTGTCCGTCTGTCACAGCCAATTTGCTCCGAAACTACTCGACCGATTGAGTTGAAATTTGATGAATATATGTAAATTGGTGACCCAAAGATCAAAACGTTAAGTAAAATAATAAATTATAAACAGGGGGCCACTTTCGGTGGGTAAATCAGAAAACAAAAATAAAAATTGTAGACTGTGTCGTGTGACATATCAAATGAGAGAGGTTGTTGTCAGCATCTCAGAAATATTTTTTTTTTAATTTTTGCATAAACAAATTTGAAGTTATTCAAAAAATACGACGAAAATTGACCATTCCCCCCCCTATTTCCGAAACTACTGAACTTAAAATTTTGAAAAGAACGTGGAAAAAATTTCTTTTTTGATTACTGGAAAACCTGTAAGAAGTTTGTGTATTCAAATCAAATCGAAAATTCTAAAAAGAACACATTAAATTTAGATTATGTACGGAACCCTCACCACGCGAGTCGAACTCGCACTTGTCCGGTTTTTCAATCATCAATTCCAACCAATCCAACTGTTTAAGGGCTCCTACATATAACTGCGATGCGGCACCGCATCGCAGGCGATGCGAGCTCGCAGATATTTGCGATGCGATGCGAATTCGCAGTTATGTGTGGGAGCCCTTAAAACGATAATTGACGTCTAACCGCTATGTCAAGCACCGTAAGGTGTACATTAGAAAGGTTATTATTATGGGAGTTAAGTTTTCTTAAAATTAATATTGTTACTTTCCCTCTGCCTACCTTCTGTGGTTATAAAGGCCGGATGTTACATGAAGGTTACATGAATTCAGTAATTGTTTTATGCTAACTATAAATTGCAGAATCTATTTGCACCACGACTAAAACTTTCCTTAGAATATTCTACTAATATAGTAATATTATATTACAAGTATCTAAGTACCCTAAGGCATCTTATTACCTGTATAGTTGGGATAACGCTAACAAGCTCGATCCTAACAGGTAATGAAAGATCGATCCCTTTATATACTAATGGATATAAAGTATCAGTAAGCTATTCGAGATAATAAAGCACGGACCTTTGTGAAGGAAAATGTTTTCAGCATAAGATTCTATGAATGAATAGAGACCTTACTTGTTGAGTTGCGAGTTTACCAGCGGGTCGACCACTAAACTTATTTTTGGCAACACCTTTTTACGCCCCACTGCTGGGCATAAGTCTCTCTCCTTTTTTGGTGAGGCCTGGAGCTTACTCCACCGCGTTGCTTCAATGCGGGTTGGTGGAAATACGGGTTAATGGCCAACCCGCTGTCGGATGTTGTCAAACCGCCCATAAGGCCTAGGTCTAACGACTGCTATCTATCGATAGGTTACCGGGATTGACGGCTTTACGTGTCCTGCGAAGCACGGAAACGCGCATAATAATTTGCCATTAGCGGTCGTCCATCACACACCCAAACGCGTCCGTATGGCACAACCAAGCCGCAGGGCCATGCGCGGTTCAACTTGTTTTTATCCTTGCTAAACATATGATTTTAAGTAAATATGTTTAGTATTAATTAAATTAATACTTTTTGCTTTAGCAATTAAAGAAAAAAATGACTTTTATCGGCCTTTGGTCGCTTAGTAGTAAAGCGGCTTGGTTATCCTGAGGGCGCAGGTTCGATTCCTGCCCGAATTTTTTCTTCCATTTATTTTTAAATATTTAATTCACTCGCATATGTTATTGCCGTCAATTAAAAATATGCAAAACAAACAATACTTAATTTAATTCCGTGAGATAGGTTTTTTGAATCCTGAAATTTTTTTCCTATTTAATATACACTTTTCAATATAGTTGTATTTTTTGACGTGACAACGTCTTAAATTAAATTTGCGGCTCGGAGTCACTCATGAAAAAGTGTAACGCCCGGTAACGTAACGATGAGTCACCGAACGAGAGAGAGGCCTGCCGGACCGGCGAATGCCTTTCTACCGAGAAAAAGACGTTGTCACGTAAAATCTTCGCCCGTAAAACCGACTTTACAGGCAACCAGTTTTTTAAATGAAGGTATGTATACGTTGTCCAATATAGCTGGAATCGTAATAAACACAAAGAAAACTACCTCTACTACTACGCTGGGTAGATAAAGTAATGCGTTGGTTCCTATACCGTCGAATACCACTGCAACTCCGCCAGAAATTTTAAGCTATTCAGAAACAAATCTATTTTTAGCCTAAAACCTGAAGACCCATAAAAGTCTAAAACTATCTCATAATTAACATTTCAAAAGCCAACCGCTTCATCTAAACTGCACAGCTTTACTTTAATAGATCCTTCTATCGGCAAACGATGTTCACAATCTAATTTATATCCCATTAAAAGCTTCACCTGTGAACAGGCAAGTTGCCCGTTTGTTGTTAGCGCTCAAATGAGCCCCTACAGGAAGTATTGAGCTGATGACATAATAACCATATTTAGTACAAAGTATCTGTAAGCGTTCGTTGCGCTAATGGCGTGTTTAGAAGCTTACCGTGAGTTTGCATTGATGAAACATTCACATAAAAAAAACTGGTTGCCTGTAAAGTCGGTTTTACGGGCGAAGATTTTACGTGACAACGTCTTTTTCTCGGTAGAAAGGCATTCGCCGGTCCGGCAGGCCTCTCTCTCGTTCGGTGACTCATCATTACGTTACCGGGCGTTACACTTTTTCATGAGTGACTCCGAGCCGCAACCTAATTTAAGACGTTGTCACGTCAACATGTTAAAATGATACGTTTGACAGCAGTGCGAACGCCAGCACCAACAAGACATTCATCGCAATACATACTTTATGCGACGAGTTGCGAAATATCATCATATCTAATGTTTTTTGTGCAAACTATAGGTGTTTGTCAAACGACGCAGTGAAGGTCGCGGCTATTATTGAATGAGTCTCTAGGACTGTTCATAGTGGACATCTTTGGAGAAGGCTTTTGTTTAACAGTGGACGTTTTTTCGGCTGAAATGAAATGTATCTTAACACCCGTTTTGTTGAAGGGAAGGTAAATAGCACTCACGATTCGTTTCTCATGTCATATTATTGAGTAGCATGGAATAACAGATGATAAGCTTATTAATACATTTTATTACTAAACACCATGGCTGATTGGTCTGTGCTAAACACTGAAAATCTTCTGCAATGGAAAAATCCTTATAATAATATCGCTTGCTTTTAACCCGAAAATGGAAACTCGGATCTCATAATAAAAGATGTTCCAAAAGTAATGCAAGATTTAAATAAATTAAGAAACACGTTTTGGTTTTTCTTTACATTGTTTTTTTTTCTCATTGTAAAATAAAGTATATTGTAACGAAAATAGAGGAGCTGGCATGACTATTCTACTAAGAAGGGAGAAGCGAGGGCAGAGGAGAAGGGAGGAGAGACGTGGCGTGATTTGGTGAGGTGAAGAGAGGAGAGCATAGAGATAATGTGCTCTTTGGATGAGAGTTGTTTTTAAAAAGATGTGATTGACGAGAAATATTTTTACAAACTGTTAGCCTTATGCGATATGTTTCATACTATTTAAAATCGTGGTTTAATTACATAATATCATAATTCTGCTAATATCAAACTTCTTACTCATATTATAAATGCGAAAGTTTGTATGTTTGTTGTCCTTCACGTAAAAACTCCTAAACTGATTTTCATGAAATTTGGCACACACATAGAAGATAACTTAGATTAACTCATAGAATAGTTTTTATCCCAAAAAAATATTCTTATAGGATGCTATGGGATGATTGCATGAGTTTCCATAGGTTACGCGAAAAAAGACATACACGCGGGCGGAGCCGCGAGTACCTGCTAGTTTAATTATATTACATAGCATTATATGTAGAATAGCGTATCGGGAAAATGGCCTCCTAGGCTTTGATGGCAGATACGCAATCTTTTATCTTTTCTATTATCATTTTGCACAATTGTAGCTGAATTCCATGAATTTTATCATTTACTAGCTGACCCGGCAAGCATCGTATTGCCTCAGAATGAAATAGTATTTCAAAGGTTTGATAGATACGGACTAATTGTATGGAAAATAAAATTGTGGTTTTTACTACTATTTCCCTTTCAAATAATTTCTTACCTTTTAAACCTTCCCTGGACTTCCGAAAATCATTCAAAACCAAAATCAGCCAATTCGGTCCACCCGTTCTCGAGTTTTAGCGAGACTAACGAACAGCAATTGATTTTATAATATAGAATATAGATTGCACGGGTGATAGTAGTTGAAATAGGTATTCGACTTCAAATAGCCCCACAAAAAGAAGTCCAAAAAGGCCTAATCACGTGACCTAGGACCAATCCTAGTCACTGCAACAAGAGAGTACAATGTCAGGAAAATGTCTTTTTTTTAATTTTTTTTTTTATGTAATGGAATTGGCAAACAAGCATGCAGTTCACATTGATGTTAAGTGATGACTGCAGCCTATAGAAATCTAGATAAAGATCAGAAGTCGAAATGCAGATGCGTTACCACTCCTGAGGCCTAAGATGTTATGCCTCTGTGCCATAAATTACAGGGCCGTACATTACCACCTGACCGGAACACGGTAGGGCTGAACACTACCATTTAGCGGCAAGTATATTAGGTAATGCGGTGGTGCCAACGCCCAATTTGATTCTGAATACCAACAAGTCAATCGTATTACGCTCCATTTATACTAACTCCAAGCTCTCAGCTGTAATTCTTTTCTGTTATAAATACTTAACTACACCAGTGACGATAAATTCAAACCTTGCTTTAATTTTGGAACACCCGTTACTATGCAAAATGTACCTAATCCCATTATTTGTCTTTTCTTTTTATTCTGATATGAGCACCAAAGCCACACATGATGAATGACCAAAAGTTACAGAGCAAACTTCTTGTTTATGATGTTAGTAATGTAGCCCTGGGAGTTTGTGATGCACAAATAATGTCATATCAGTGGAATTAAAGTCGTGGAGTGGACCACTCACTCACAGAGGTTCGTAACGAACACTCGAAAACTTTTAGAAGCCAACACATATTATGATGAACATGCTATACTTATGAATATTAGACTTATATGCATACTACTTATACAATAAGCCTAAGCGCCCTAACGCACTAGCCCGCGGCTACCCGTTCCCGTCTAACTTCTACGACTTTGTTTATAATAAACATTTGATTACTGATATTTGTATTATTTATTTTACCCTGCAAGGTGATTAGCATTAGGCCTATTTAATAATAAAGAGAAAATAATTTTGTAAAAGTCATTTTGAGATAGTGACTTTTTGCGAAAATGACTTTTTGAGATTATGACCTTTTGCGATAATGACTTTCTGCAAAAGTAACCCATTTTTTCGAGATAGCGTTTTGCGAAAGTGACGCTCTGCGTCAAAACCGGCTTGACCACCATTGTTCGGTTGACTTATTGCAATAGTGGAAGAACTCTCCTCCATTACGTACCTCGTACGTACGTCCACCCTCTAAGTGACGATGTTGTTACGCCCCGACACTATCACTGTTAACTCCATTACCCCTGTTCGAATGATAAGAAACTTTGAAACACTACAGGTTAAATAGAAAAATACTTAATAATATTTTAGGATTGAAACTATTCCACAATACGTTTACAAAAAATAATATTAATGTAATTTTTTTTAACATTTTTATTATTAAGTCAAGCACCGTCCTTTTTTATCTTATTAATTTTCCGTTTAATTCTGTCAGTGTAGGCAGCAACGATGTTCGAAAGGAGTGGTAAAGCAGAAGACTTCTCGTCATCTTTAACACCTACTTCCGTACACAGTTCAGCTCTCGTTCTCTTTCTATTAGGCATTGCTGCTTCAGAACACATAACTGACGATGTATAGAGGTAGCCGTTCCATTCCAAGTATTCTTTTACTAAGTCATTAATTAATAAAACTTCATCGGTAGGCGTAGGTGCTTCTTGAACTGTGGTACCAGATTTTTGTCTCTCTTGCAGAATTGCCGTTAGATTTGCTCGCAGCTGAAGTAGAATATAGAAAATTGATATAAGTATAGTTAGGCCCTGTAATTTCCGGCACAGAGGCATAACACCCTTAGGCCTCAGGAGTGGTAACGCATCTGCATTTGACCTTGGTCTTTGTGTGGGTGTCTATAGGCTGCAGTCATCACTTAACATCAATGTGAACTGCATGCTTGTTTGCCACTTCCATTACATAAAAAAAAAAAAAAAAGTTATCTCTTAATTCAACTACTACTACTACTGCTGCGCCAGGGCCCTTAGTTCGATTCCCGGGTCGGGGAGCCGGGATTATTTCAATTTTACGGAGGTTTACACTCAAAGTTTGGTTACGAGCATGGAAATGTCTGTAGCTCCTTGAGAGCGACACGAATCTGTAGAAGTGTAGGGGTTAACATATACGTAGTAATTGTAAGACGTGACGCGACGTGTGCAATTTGTGTACCACGCCATCGCGGTCCGGCAGTTCAGTCCGGTCCGCATAACATGTAACTTGTGTTCGCAATAAATTGGAGTAATTTCAGTGTAGAGCTCAGACTTTTAATTATCGCATTCCTGGACTAAGTAGGTGACCTGCACACACCAACACACATTACACCTAAAGAAGAATCAGCAATGATTTATTACATCAGCCTTTTCATCCTACGAAAAAGTTGCCAGCATATTTTTTACTAGTGGTAGAGTTCCAGCGTAGGAGCTCAAGAGCGTAGGCACCACCGGATTACCTAATCTATATTTGCCGTCAAATGTTAGTGTTTAGCACTATCGTGTTCCCATAAGATTATAGTTATGTATGGCTGCGTAATAACTCATCACAGACACATAACAACTAAGTTCTCTAGGGTGTCAATGCATCTGCATTTCGACTTCTGATCTTTATCTAGATGTCTATAGGCTGCAGTCATCACTTAACATCAATGTGAGCTGCATGCTTATTTGCCACCTTCTATACATAAAAAAATAAGACGTGACTAAATACCTCGTATGTTGTAGAAATTAAATTTGCGGATTTTTTCGCGTATACAACAAACACTCCCAAACTTCTTCTAATACCCGACGTTTCGGTCGCTTTCCAGCTACCGTGGTCACGGGTAGACTGACAAATTTAATTTCTACAATGTATGAAGCTCGCGAAAACCATCTCGCCATTCAAAAACTCTACTTGACGTAGTAGTGATTAAAAATGCGAAAAAATATGGATGTTCAATATTTTCCTTTCATAAAACTGACGCAATCGCTATATTAAAAATATTCAGTGAATAAAATAAATTATGTTGTAAATAAAACGAATTACCTCAGATTGAAATTTATTCAGATGACCGCTCTTCTTCAAAAGATTTTTTATGGCATCCAAAAGCTCTTTTTCTGATATCGTTTTGTTTTCGTTCATTTTTGTACAGAATCAAATTATTTCCAACCGAAATGTTTAATGTAATGGGACTGGTATTATTTAAAGATAAGATGTATTTATCGTCGGATTTTATATTTTCTCGTTAGTCGAGTGAAATGTTGAAGTCCCAATAACGTCACCTTGTTAGTGTCACATTGAATTGACAGGAAAGGTTGGCGTTCATTAAAATTATTTCAGCCTGTGTTATGTTATGTCAGATGAAGTTATTTATAAACTTCATTAATGAGGGAAGCAAAGATATTTGTTGTATGAATGATGAATTTGAATGTGTTCGAGGTGAGGCTCATCGCAGGGCTTCATTAGAAATAGGACATTGCAACAGTGTCCTGGCAGATCCTATTACGGATGACGCCAGAATACTGTTGCAACTATATCAATTGTCAATGAGCTAATGTTGTTTAATTATTTTTTTTTTAATGAAGAATGTAATTCATGTGAACGTATAGAGCGTCATGGTCTTTGACCAAGCTCTTTAAATGGAGAATAAAAAAAAAATGATGAATGATAAAGTTAACGTAAAATTTAACAATAACAAATATTTTTAGACCAACCAAACCCAAATGATAGACCAATAACTGTCCTCCGTATTCATTTATTCTTTACTGGTTGCGGGCAAGGCATCAACGTATCTTCTTGCCGCTAATTGGTAGTACTCAGCACTATCGTGTTTCGGTCAGGTGGTAATGTATGGCAGTGTAATTTCCGGCATAGAGGCATAACACCTTAGGCCTCAGGAGAAGCAACGCATCTGCATTTTGACCTTGGTCTTTGTGTTGTCTATAGGCTGCAGTCATCACTTAATATCAATGTGAACTGCATGCTTGATAGCCACTTACACATCACATTTAATATCCAAAAAATTATAAAAAATCCACAACTCTCACTTAGAATTGCCCATAACAAGGTTAAAAGACAATTTCATATAACGACATGATAACAGTTCGCGTGTCACCAGAACCGGATTGCAGGCGTAGCGAGCGATATTTCAAAATCAAATCGTTCCCTAAGCGACGCCAATATGAAGTTATAAATTGCATTGTAACTACCCGCCACTCCTTTATTTTTGATCGAAACTATGATGTAGCACCCTATCTTGTCGAATGGAATAACGAAGGAATTAGATCAGATATTTTAACGAAAATAGGAAATTGCAGTACATTTTTCTGGGTTTTGTATCTCAAAATAGGTTAGGATCCCACTGCAGAATTATTTTGTTCATCCAAATATGCTGCAAACCTGGATCTAGAGAATATATATCTACTAGGTTGCTTGCCTAAATATGGCTGCTAGTATTTTTAAATAAATTAAAAAAAAAACCTAAGCTTCATGCATTCAAGGTAACCTCTGCTCAGAGGTATTTACCTATGCTTCATGCATTCAAGCATACATGCAATCACCCATGATTCGCCGGTTAAAATAAACTATTTTATCTTTAACAGTCAGCAACCCTAATTTGCGGCTGATTTAATTTGGCTCCCATACTTCATAATAACTGTAAAAAATATCTTTGGCCCTTAGGGAACGGAAGTATCTAAGGAGTTCGACCCACAGCCGCTTTCCCAGGCCCTATCACGTCCCTACCAAAAACTCGAGACCACTGTTAGGCAGCTGAGGATAGGGTACAGGGCCGACAACAAACATACATAATAATATGAGCACGAGTACGCTTATAATGGCAACCCATTATACGTCCCACTGCTGGGCATGAGTCTCTCCCCTTTTTTTTGGGAGGAGGCCTGGAGCTTACTCCATCACGCTGCTCCAATGCAATATTTCCAAACCGCCCATAAGACCTCCGACAAGGTTTTAACGTGCCCTCCGAAGCACGGAAACGCTCATTTTAATTTGCCACTAGCAATCGCTTGCGATCTACACCATCCGCGGGGCCATGCGCGTAAAAAATACAAACAATACGTACAAATACCCTTACCCTCCTATTTTTTACGCACTGTGTCTTCAAAATGAAGATTAATCATACAATTTCCAAAACAATCCTAATGACTTTAAACTTACTACGTTCCATGCACTTAGTATCGTATTCAGATTGTTCCGACAAAACCGCACGTATCCTGTTAGAAACAAATACAGGAACAAAACATTGGTCATGTCCTCCGTGTGTAATTCGTCCAATACATCGTGCCGGACTTAGAGCGGCGACACGATAACGAGACGAGATTTTTATGACCGTGAAAAATAACGTGTGGAATGGGAATGAATAGACTACGTTCGAAATAATGTTAGTTCATTTTTCTTGACGTTATTTGTATGTTATGTTATATATTTCTCATATACCTACCATATTATGAGATGCCTTTGGCGGCGTCGTGTGGCGGGTTGCTCACTTCCCTCTAAAATGGTCGAGGAGGGCAATGGCTTAGTATTGAAAATAATTGAATATATTACAGAGTTTGATCGCTCCACTCATAAATGTTTCCCGCAAATTCGAGCGATTTTATGCATCATTTCGCTTTAATTGAATATTGAGATACGTGTTGATATTGTGCTCATAAACTTGTAATTTGAAAAGGCAATGAAAGTAACGGGATTTGATTATTTGAGTCTTATATCTATGACACATTATAAATGTTACATGTGTTTATTTTAGTATGGAATATTTATTAAGACTTTTTACTCAATTGGTATTTTAATAAATTTACCTGATGAACCTGACAGTAAAATTGGAAAATCAATAATTAAATGTACACAAACTTCTATGACATTCAAATTATATTTTGGTTAACAACAATCCGGTTTCAAAAAAATTACAAGCAAGACAAGACTATTATACGTACTAAGCAGAATGATTTAGTTCTAAATCGTACCGGCATCGTGTCGTACCATCGTAAATGACGAATGTTAACGCCCGCAACATTTGTAACAGAGTGAACCCATAATGTCTTCGTGCAACAACGTGCGCTCGCGGTCAGAGCGTATTACAGAGTTTGATCGCTCCACACCTAAATGTTCCCTGCAGTTTCGAGCGAATGCATGGATAATGAAACCCAGGCATTATTACTTCGCTTTGATTGATTATTTAGATACATGTAATTTGATAAGGCAATGAATGTAACGCAATTTACATGTAGGCGTGAAGTTACGTTTTTTATATTTTTACCTGATGGTAGAGTTCCAGTGTAGCTGGAGGGCGTAGGCACCACTGCATCACCTAATCTATCTGCCGCCAAATGGTAGTGTTCAGCACTAACGTGTTCCGGTTACATGGTAGTTGTATGTCCCCGTAATAACTATCACAGAGACATATCACTCATGGGTGGCAACGCATCTGCATTTTGACCTCTGGTATTTATGTAGACGTCTATAGACGTTCATAAATAAATTAAATATACACACACTGTAATCGTTGAAAGCATCAAACAATTAAAAACTTTAAAAAGTAGTTGATTCATTAGATCACTCAACTCCAACAACATAATGCAATTCATTGTAAGTTTACGTTCGTGAGGTACTTATGACTTATGATGGTAAAAACGTAAACGTTGCAATTAAATTAGTTCAAGGCTTTTGCACTTGGAGTGGAATTGTTCGTTAAAAGCTTTCAACCATTATACTAAGTGAAGCTAGTTGTTTTAAGTCTTTACTATGCAACAAAAACAGTGGAAATTAATTAAATTAAACAGTCAGTGGATAACTGTCATAAATGATAATGAACAAAGGTAGTATACGGTAAAGGTAGTAGGTATACGAGTATACATACTTTCCTACTTGTTTTTATATTATTTCGCATTAACACATGCTTGTGAAATATATTTTTATTTTTAAAGAAATGAAAGAAAAATTTGACTTCAGGCGAGGCTCGAACTCGCGACCTACTGGGAATCTAGTCCAGCCGCTCTTCCAATTGAGCTACTGAAGCCCTGCCCGATTTGTCGAATTTTTCCTTCACATCTATTGCATTGGTTTATGGTACCAGTAGCGCCATCTATTACCAACTATGCTAGTTAGGCAACCGATATAATAGACTTTTCAGTTTATTGAATATCGTAAAGAAGTCGCTTTTACCCTTAATAATTGTTTTTATATTATTTCGCATTAACACATGCTTGTGAAATATATTTTTATTTTTAAAGAAATGAAAGAAAAATTTGACTTCAGGCGAGGCTCGAACTCGCGACCTACTGGGAATCTAGTCCAGCCGCTCTTCCAATTGAGCTACTGAAGCCCTGCCCGATTTGTCGAATTTTTCCTTCACATCTATTGCATTGGTTTATGGTACCAGTAGCGCCATCTATTACCAACTACACAAGCATGTGTTAATGCGAAATAATATAAAAACAATTATTAAGGGTAAAAGCGACTTCTTTACGATATTCAATAAACTGAAAAGTCTATTATATCGGTTGCCTAACTAGCATAGTTGGTAATAGATGGCGCTACTGGTACCATAAACCAATGCAATAGATGTGAAGGAAAAATTCGACAAATCGGGCAGGGCTTCAGTAGCTCAATTGGAAGAGCGGCTGGACTAGATTCCCAGTAGGTCGCGAGTTCGAGCCTCGCCTGAAGTCAAATTTTTCTTTCATTTCTTTAAAAATAAAAATACTTTCCTACTTGGTCTGATAGTGATAGACCACATTTTACTGTACTAGATATGTGGTTATATATCTTTTTATTATGAACTCACTTCCCTTCAAGATTGTAATATTTATTTTTTGCAATCACACTCGCGAGTGAACTTTTGAAAACAAAAAAAAAACGGAAAGAAAAGAAAATTTGACTTCGAGCAGGAAGTCAAATTTTTCTTTCCGTTTTTTTCTTCAATTTTTAAGTTTCCCTCCAAGATGTTTCCTCAGCGCTCAGCTTTTCTAAATTAACTCGCAAGTATCATGGCGAAAAAAGAAAATATTATAATTATCAAAGCCACATAAGTATAGCAACATTTATTTATGATATAAATGTGGCAAACAAGCGTGCAGGTCACATTGATGTTAAGTGATGACTATAGCCTATAGACATCTACATCACTTAACATCAATGTGAGCTGTATGCTTACTTGCTACCTTCATTACATAAAAAAAACGTTACGCTTTCGGCATATAAAAATATGAATGTGTAACAATAAACCTACGATAAATATTCAGATATCCAAATGAATGACTCGAAACTTGTTCATTTACCAATTGTTAGGATATGTTCGCACCAAACTTAGAACACAAGCAAAAAGTTTAGTTGTCTCAAATCAATATAATCGATGTTAGTTTCGAATAACTCGGTTGAAGTCTGAGCGAAACTTTACCTAGAATATCTCGATTTAATGTACAAATGATGTCTATTCTACATCTATATAATATAAAAAACAATTGCTGTTCGTTAGTTATTTATATAAAAATACTAGATGACCCGGCAAACTTCGTATTGCCTCAGAATGAAATAATGTGTCAAAGGTTTAATAGATACGGACTATTTGTATGGAAAAATGAAATTGTGGTTTTACTATTTCCCTTCAATTTTTAAACCTTCCCTGGACTTCCAAAAATCATTCAAAACCAAAATTAGGCAAATCGGTAAAACCGTTCTCGAGTTTAAGGGAGACGAACGAATTGCAATTGATTTTTATATATATACTCGTAGATTGACAAAGCAACGTAGTGGATAGGTCATTACAGAGACTCGAGACAGAGATATTAGGTAATGCGGTGGTGCCCACGCTCGCGAGCTCCGTCACTAGACCTCTACCACCAGTAGAACTTAGAGTTTATCCTTTTTTTCTCACAAAAATGCATACATAATTTCTTGTTACTTTATATTTATTTAATGCTTGATTTATTCATCTATCCACAACGTGAGGGGCATGGTTTAAAGACAAATATGTATTAATGTTAATATCGACTGCACTCCAATATGCTTATAATAATATGATGTAACAGAAGATATAAATCAGTACCGATAAAGACTAAAACGTCACGAAAACCCGATACTGATGACTGAATCAAAACTCGTGAGTTTCGCTGAATTATTCACCAATACGTAACATTAAGTGATTCCGAGTTGTTCAATAGTTCTCAAAACCGAACAAACGCGAATAACGAGACGATCCAAATGTATTGATAATATGTAAAACATTCTGAATTTACAATAGCCACCATCGACCTTACAAAGCGTTAATAAATTCAAGAGTTCTACAATCCCCGATTGCATAACTTCAGCATTCCGATGGCAAAATATTAGACACAGAATGGGGCGAAGTTTGCCGAGCGAAGCCGAAGCTTTCAAACTTCGAATAGGGTTGTTGGAAGTCACCAGTTGGGTAGTTTGCCGCGGACTGTCGTGGTGTTCGCACGTGTTCTGTGGTAGTTCGCGATTCAGTGGATTGTGAAATGAGCGAGTGTTATATACCGGTGAAATAATATTTGACATATCAGTGATTTTATCTGAATGCGGGCGAATTTGTTCTTCTGGACAGGTAGGTTGATGAGTGTGTTGTACTGATGCAATTTTTTATGTGCTTCCTATTTTAACTATAAATGAAATGTTGTTTACATTTTTTATGTGGTTTACAAGTTTTTGCATTAGTGGATTTGTTATTGATTATTATTTTAAAACTTTGCTTTATTATTACAAACATAACTTCGTAAGATTATTCATTTAATCTTATATTGAAATAGGCAACACTTGAACTATGGTGCTATTATTTGAAATCCGTGTACCTAAATATTTGCCAATAATATAAAAAAGCTTCCAATTGCGTGTCGTACACGCAATAATATTTCACCGAGTATCCAAAGTCATATTTGCAGTTTGAGAAAATAATGTCACGTCGTAAAAACTATTGATAGTAATATGTTTAAACTAGAATTCGTTGATTCTTTTAATTAATAACTGTAGCACATATTTTTCTTAGAGTTTTCACACTCTTATTTTAAAAATAAGAGGGTATGAGGCACTTTATACCAATTTGGAAGTGTCTATCTTTCAAGGTATCAACTTCTAGAAAAATTGTTATACCAAAATCAAAGTCATTTTCAAAAACCTTTCGATAGTTATCCAAACGTAAAGGTTTCATGTAAAAAAATATTTGGTCCCAGTTCAAATTATGTAGATCATTGTATCAGACCTCCAGTGACGGAGCTTGTAAGCATATGCACGACCCCATTACCTAACCTTCTTGCCGCTCAGTGGCAGTGTTCAGCGCTATCGTGTATCGGTCAGGGAGTAATGTACGGCCCTATTATTTCTGGCACATAGGTATAACTACTTACCCTTTTATTTATAAACGTATTTTAGCTAAAGTGTTGCTTATGTGTCATTTGTCTTTTTCTATCCTGCACATTTGCATTATGCAACTGACAAAGACAAAGCATTCTATAGCTAAAACGTATCTAATGTACGTAAGAATAAGTCTAACCCAGACTTTAAAAGTGGCAATGGAATAACCACGATACTTAGGTGTCAAAGGTGGCAACGCATCTGCATTTTGACCTATAGTTTTTTTATAGATGTCTTTAGGCTGCAGTCAACACTTAACATACATGTGAATTGCAAGCTTGTTTGCCACCTTCGTTACATAAAACAAAATCAAAATTTCTGTTTTTATGTCGATGTTTATCGGCTACAGCATTCATTTACCATCGATGTTAACTCTAAACTTGTTTGCCACTTTATAATATAATATAAATAAGAAAACTGGATGCTAAATTGTATTTGGCAAAGTATGTGAGCGATAAAACACTTATTATGAACTGTAAAACCATACTTTTAGCAAATAAATATCTTTGAATCTTTGAATCTTGAATCTTTGACGTAAAGCGTTACAAAAAACAGTTTTACTGATGGTAGAGTTGCAGTGCAGGAGCTCGGCGGTGTAGGCACCACCGCTTTACTTAATCTATCTGTCGCCAAATGGTAGTGTTCACCACTATCGTATTCCGAGTAGATGGTAATGTTTGGCCCCGTAATAATTTTTACATATACATAACTACAAAGGAAAAAAGGCATGCTCCGATGGTTCGGGCATATAGAAAGAATGTCGAATGAGCGAATGACTAAACAGATATACAATGCGAATGCGGATGGTTGCAGAGGCCCAGGAAGACCAAGACTTGACCAAATAGGTAAAGTTCTGTCTGATGGTGCGGTCAAAAGTCTTAGGCATCGGCGTGCATGTATGAAGAGAAAGATGAAGGCAGACGAGGCACGAGAGGTTTGTCGGGACCGGGATATCTGGCGCTTTACACTCTCTGCTTACCCCGTTAGGGACCTGGCGTGAGGTACATACGTAACTACATAAGTGTCAGGTGGCAACGCATTTGCATTTTGACCTCTGGTTTTTGTGTAGATGTCTATAGGCTGCAGTCATCACTTAACATCAATGTAAGCTGCATGCTTGTTTACTTCCTTCTATTTTACCTACTTACATTTTATTAACTATGGTATTAATCTATTTATTATTGCTTGTACCTAGTATGTATTGCATTTATCGTTTTATTAAGTATGTTCTTAATGGTTTTATTATCTGTATTATATCCGTATGTTTATACCATGTACAATTGTAGTACAATTATACCTATTATAAATTTGACATCCATGGTTCACTTACTCTAGGGGTCCTGTTGAAAACCAGCGTCAGGTACCTTGTTTATAAAGGTACCCGACATTTGCTGAGCAGGACACCTTTTTGGCAGCCGTGAGACACATATTACGTGTATATGTATTAATTTTAGATATATTGTTGTCTTTTCTCTGTTATCTACGTTTGATGTCTGTTTTATGTGTCTCGCTGTGTGACAAAATAAATGTTTCTTTCTTTCTTTTTTCCTCCATAAAAAACGTGCCATTTTTCTTATTGAACCAAAACTTTTTATGAAAATTAAGTGTCAAGGTCATAGCTGTATGAAAGTATGAACTCGATACGGCAACGATGACGAAGACAACCTTAATTATACCCTCCCTAACGATATTTACAAAAGTTTATGATGCTCATCATACTCATTAAACTTGTTCGAGAATCATGATAATAGATGTAACATTTTTTATTCATACTTTTATAAAGAAAAGATACTTCAATGTAAGCTCACGTTGCCTTTAAATGAAGTTATGTAGAACTACAAAGCGCGCTTGGCCCCGCGGCTGGTGTATATCGTAAGCGATCTACTCGGTTAAGCGATACGGGCGCGGTCAGGTGTGTGATGGGTGACCGCTAGTAGCTAATTAAAATGCGCGTTTCCGTGCTTCGGAGGGCACGTTAAGCTGATGGTCCAGGTTGCTATCAATAGATAGCAGTCGTTAAACCTTGTTGGAGGCCTTATGGGCGGTTTGAAAACATCTGACAACGGGTTGGCCACTAACCCGTTTCTCCACCAACCCGCATTGGAGCAGCGTGTGGGGTAAGCTCCAGGCCTCCCCCCAAAAAGGGGAGTGCCCAGCAGTGGGGCGTATAATGGGTTGCCATTGTATGTAGAAGTATGGGCATGACCGCATTAAAACTTTTGTGGTGATAAACCACTCAACGCGCAGTGGTAGCGGCAAATCTGCATTTCTACCTTTTTTGTAAGAAAACAAGCATGTAGCTCACATTAATTTTGAGCTCATGTGTTTACTTAATGTATATTATTACTTATTATAACTGTGCGACTTAAACAAAATGAAAATGTATGTGAATAATGAATAATAGGTAAATGTTAATGTTTATATGTGTCAGTAAATAAAAATAAAAAGGAAAGGTTCAATGTTAACAAAGTTATTGTAAACATCAAGCATATCCAGGAGTGCGCTATATCGGTGTTATTAGTGAGTTTGGTACGAAATTGACGACGTTAAATGCAAAACGAGTTCAGTCTAATCTGGAACTATCTACTCGTACATCAGTTCAAAATTTATTTATTTATTTATTTATTTCACAAACTTAAATCTATCCTTACAGGTGGCTACCCAATGCGATAGACAAGCAATAGATATTATTTTAAAGATTAAAATACATTAAATAATTTCAAAATACATTATAAAATTAAATTACATTCATCCTTATTAAATTTAAATGATTACAAAATGCAAAGAATAATCCAATAACATATTGATATAATTCCAATTTATTCAATTAAGTAAATATGAAGTTTAGAAATTAATAACAATAAAATTGTTACTTTACGTTCAGTGATGTGATTTGTGATTTTATTAGGATAATTTTAAATAAGCCTAACAAAACATTACACTGTACAACTGTTTCTCATGTAAGTGATTGTAAGTCTTTACGAAGAAATAAAAGTCTTTTAACCTTTATATTTAACTAGCGGCCCGCCCCGGCTTCGCCCGCGCTGCTCTGCTCCTATTAGTCATAGCGTAATGTAAGCTATCCTATCTCTCAAGTTGGATCGAACTGCACATAGTGTGCGAATTTTATTATAATCGGTTAAGTGGTTTAGGAGTCCATTGAGGACAAACATTGTATGTATGTATGTATCTTCACGCCAGGTCCCTAACGGGGTAGGCAGAGAGTGTAGAGCGCCAGATATCCCGGTTCAGACAAACCTCTCGTGCCTCGTCTACCTTCATCATTCTCTTCATACATGCACGCCGATTCCTAAGACTTTTGACCCCACCATCAGACAGAACTCGACCTATTTGGTCATGGTAGGTCAGCCTTGGTCTTCTTCCTGGGCCTCTGCAACCATCCACATTCTCGTGTCACAAACATTGTGACACGAGATTTATATATATTAAGATAAGATTTCGACCATGAGGCGATCAAAGTACTCATAACTCTATGAACTCTTTTCGTAGAGCCCTCCGTAGCTTTGTGCTACGTGATCGTAGCACCGTAGCACCGTAGCAATGTATTTTTTTGTTGGTAGCTCTATTTTGTTTCGCTTCTGTTGCCGACATAATGATTGATTTAACATTAAAATTTTCTTTCTGGTGGTGGAGTTCCTATGTAAGAGCTCGAGTGCGTAGGCACTACCGCATTACCTAATCTATCTGCCGCCAAATGGTAGTGTACAAGATTCGGGTTCCTAGATAGGTAATGTATGGCCCCGCAATAATTATCACACAGACGTAACACATTTTTACTGGTGGTAGAGCTCCAGTGACGGAGCTCGCGGGCGTAGGCACCACCGCATTACCTAATATACTTGCCGCTAAATGGTAGTGTTCAGTATTATCGTGTTCCGGTCAGGTGGTAATGTACGGCCCTGTAATTTCCGGCACAGAGGCATAACAACTTAGGCCTCAGGAATGGTAACGCATCTGCATTTTGATCTCGGTCTTTGTGTGGGTGTCTATAGGCTGCAGTCATCACTTAACATCAATGTGAGCTGCATGCTTGTTTGCCACTTCCATAATCTAAAAAAAAAATCTCAGAGGTGGCAACGCATCTGCATTTGGACCTCTCTATTTTTGTGGTTTTAGACGTCTAAACTGGAGCTATAGCACCAGGAAAAAAAAAGAGGAATTAAACAAATTCGTGAGCGGTACCAAAATAACCGGCCGCGAACCTGTTTGGGAAACGTTCACGTTTATTCAATGCCTTCTATTCTGACCACGGCAGGCGAGCTCTATTATTAATGTGAAGATAATTTGGTTGCGTCACTCTATAATGCTGTCAACCTGCTTTGGATTGTGGAAGTTGATCACTTTATCGATTGTTTTGGTGTTTATTCATATTTTACTAGCTGTCCCGGCAAACTTCGTATTGTCTGAGAATGAAATTATGTGTCAAAGGTTATATAGATTGGGGAAAAAGTTTCTTCGCATTTTTTAAGATAATTCAAAACATTTTTTAATATACTTTATTTAAATTTAACTAAAGTATGTATGTACCATTTTGTTCGAAAACCTTTTGCCATCTTGTAGGTAGGGACATGATCCCATTGCTATAAAAATTTTGGGACGTCTCATCAAAATACCGCGACAAGTGGATTTGGCAGTCCTCTCGTGATGTTAACCTAACATTGCATAAAGAATTCTGAAGAGACCGAAACAGGTGGAAATCTGAAGGTGCAAGGTCAGGACTATACGGCGGATGCATTAACACCTCCCAGCCAAACTCTCTTAATTTTTGCTGAGTGGCTATAGATGTGTGAGGTCTAGCGTTATCATGATGAAACACCACACCCCTTCTGTTGATCAATTCCGGCCGCTTTCTCTCAACTTCTTGCTTTAATCTCATCAGTTGTTTGCAGTAGAGTTCAGAATCGATAGTCCTGTCTGGTGGTAATAGCTCATAATGAATTGAAATGCCCTTCCAATCCCACCACACACACAACATCACCTTATTGCGAGTTAACCCGGGTTTCGCCACAGTCTGTGAAGCCTGACCGGCCTTTGACCACAACCTTTTTCGCACGTTCTTGTCGTACGTGATCCACGTTTCATCACCAGTTATCAGCTTCTTCAAAAATGATTCGGTTTCATTACGTCGTATGAGTACACGGTGCATTAGGTTTCTTTCAGTGAGCTCGTGAGGTACCCAAATATCGAGCTTTTTTTTGTACCCAGCTTTTTTCAAATGCGCCAAAACTGTTTTGTGATCAATTCTCAGTTCTTCAGCTACGTCGTAACTACTGATATGTCGATCTTGCTCCACTTTTTCAAAAATGGCATCCATTTTATCCGTAATAGGGCGACCAGAGCGAGGTGCATCTTTGGCATCAACATTTCCGGATTGGAAACGCTTAAACCAAATTTGTGCTACTCTCACAGACACTGCACTAGGTCCATAAACATCGCAATTTTTTTTCGCGGCTTGCGTTGCATTCTTACCTTTTTTGTAGTAAAATTTTAAAATATATCGAATTTTTTCATTAGACTCACTCATCTTGACAGTACGAAAAACAAATGAAAATCACATATTTTCCTAATTTGAATTTGGAATTATGTTCTTTAAAATTTTAACTTCCAATGATACCAAATCCAGCCAGATACAAATACTACAGCCAAAGAGATTTTATTACAAGTTCATACATACTATAATGCGAAAAGACTTTTTCCCCAACCTATTATATAAGGATACTAGCGGCCCGCCCCGGCTTCGCCCGTGCTGCTCTGCTCCTATTAGTCATAGCGTAATGTAAGCTATCCTATCTCTCAAGTTGGATCGAACTGCACATGGTGTGCGAATTTTATTATAATCGGTTAAGTGGTTTAGGAGTCCATTGAGGACAAACATTGTGACACGAGATTTATATATATTAAGATATACGGACTATTTGATGAGAAAACGAAATTGTGTTTTTTACTATTTCTCTTCAATTTCTTCATATTTTCTAAACTTTTTAACTAAAATTACTCAAATCGTTTTAGCGAGACTAACGAACAGCAATTGATTTATATATATATATAGAGATTCTTGAATTACTAACACGAGTGGCGGGGTTTTATAATTCACATTAATCACCATAAGTTGTTGAAGAGACATTTCTCAATAGAAGAAAGTAAAAAATTTAAAGTTAATGGTAACGTGGTAATATACGTAATTTCATAAGCAGTGGCTAGGCCAGTTTCGTTTAAAAAATGAATCTTCATGCCGAATTTCGTTACGGGGTAGGCAGCATATCCCGGTCACACGCACACACCTTCCGTGCTACATTCATCATTCTCTTCATACATGCACACCGATTCCTTTGAATCTTGACTCCACTCTCAGTTTGTACTCGACCTATTTTGTTTGGTGTTGTTTTAGTTATATATGTCGGAGAAAGAACGTTAATCTCGACATCATCATTAGTGGTTATGTGTTTATTGGGCGTCTTGAGGGTTAAATGCTAGCACAAAACAATAAGTCACTATTATCAGTCAGATTTAATCACTTTAACAGAATATCACTGCTTAACTTCAAAACTACTTGATATGCTTACATTCAAAACTCTTTGATATAATTACACTTTTAAACTTTTAAGTACAACGAGCAGCGGGTTCGCGACACCGATCTTACTTCGCCAATCAAATAGTACTCCACTGTCCAACCAAAGAATGATCCACCTCGATCAACAACGACACATTTGTTAACCTCCGTTAACGGCGATCTGTCAGATGGCGCCTCGACCCCGCTCGAGGCCTACCCTCAACTCGATAATGTACTTTTATAATACAATTACTCTTTAAATGAAATAATGATTTTAAACGATAACAAAATCTAACAAATCAAATTAACTTAAAATAATATTTTTAGCAAGGTATTTCTATAGCCTAGTACTTTACAGAACCAACAATAAACTTCTTGCTCCGACATATATAAATAATTCTGTCTTCACTTGTCATTAATATTTGTTAAGTCATGCTCTTGAAAATAGTCTTAACTTCTAAACCTTAAAAAACCTGTCGTTTGTCCCACTTGTCACAGATAGCAATGTGTGCGGTCAATTGTGTGCGAGTTGTGTATTTAGTTCGAGGGTCACTTCAGCTTCAAGAACACTATTGTTGGGTTGCGGATTGTCACAGCTTGTTGTGAGATTGTTTCTTATATTTAACTTCCTTAATTCTTCGAAGGGATACTCAGTGGTAAATGAGTGCATTATCAGTCACTTTTAGTCCAATTTTAGATTTATAGAACTTTTTAAGATTTATAGAGCTCATTATCAAACACTGTAAGTAGAGAATATGTGATAACACTACGTATAGAATGGACACTACGACGTCCCGCCCGATTTCCCCGCATCACCCGACCTCCTCCCATCTTATGGGCGACGGTTGGTATTTTGTACGTGCTACGCACACAGGTGCACGTTTTAATGCACGTCACTGACTGATGTCTGTGTAATAGAGACCAAATTAAGCGTTTGTATGTAATTTTGGCGGATCGTTCGCGGTGTGCTAAAGGTTAACATTAAAATCTTTGTTTTTTTTATAGAATCAGAATCAGAATCAGAAACTCATTTATTCATTTAGGGTGACAGGCACCTCTTATGACACGTCAAAAACAAACAAAATAAATTAAAGCGAATAACAATTGATATACATGTCAAACAACATAAAAAATATATGTAAAGTCAAGAATATCACTAAGATAAAACTAAATGTAATAAACTAATTTAAAAGTATATCAGTAGAATGTCTCTTCTCCCCTCTACAAACTGATAACAAAGAGTAAAAAGAAAAGAAAAAGAGTCATTCTTTGTCATTCACCGGCAAAGTTCCAAAGGCCAATATGATCTGAGAAAAACTAGCCGGAAAAACTCAGTCGGCTCTTTTAAAAATATCTCTTAGGCACATTTTTACAATTTTCCATAATTTAAACAAGTTTAAAATTAACAATATAATATCAACATTACACTTTGATTATTACATTTAACACCTTTGTGGAGCTAGATCAGCATTTAGCCAAACATTTCTATCCTTGAGATAGTCCTCGAGTTTATAGTAAGCCTTTTTACATAGAGTGCGTTTAATTAATGCTTTGAATTTACCATCGGTGAGTTCAGCAATCCCGGATGGGATCTTGTTATAAAAATATATGCAGATGTTCAGTTATTGGCTACAGCATTCAGGATTTCTATCATGGTACTTTCTTTTTATGGAAAATAATAGGGACTCTTTTTATTAAACCCCAATAAGACACACATACTTCCCACTTCTCACAGATAACAATGTGTGTGGTCAATTGCGTGCGAGTTGTGTATTTATCTCTAGGGTCACTTCAGCTTCAAGTACACTATTGTTGGGTTGCCAATTGTCACAGTTTGTTGTCAGATTGTTTGTTATACTTATGTTACTAAGTTTTTCGAAGGGATAGGCATTGGTAAATGAATGCATAGTTGTAAACATACGAATGCCCATAATTTGCTAGTTATTTTAAGTCCAATCGTGCGAGTCAATTGAAATTTATATAGGGATCATATTTAAACACTGGCCCTGGAAAAACTTTATAGCACTTAATTTTCTACTGATGTTGAGCTCTAGCGTCGGAGCTCGAAGTGTATACATCAAAGCATTAGCTAATATTTGTGCTATTGAGAAGAGCTTTCAAGTAAAATAAAAATAATACAAACGGTTTGTTTATTTGTTTTGACATGTATTCGTAGTTTTACTGGAAATTGTGATAAACTGTATTCAAATCTTAAAATTATATTGTATTATTGATCAGTCAGTATCAGTTACATATCTTTGAATTTTAATAAAACTACCAATTTACTGTACTTAATATTCATTTGCGTGCGGCAACCACCAAAAGCTTTTACCGAAATCTATGGATACAATTACCACAGTCTACAGAAAACGAACACGTTTATGTACTTATACTGTGCTATTACTACATTTTTCTAAATCTGTATTACTACTAGTATGTATGTATGTATCTTCACGCCAGGTCCCTAACGGGGTAGGCAGACGTGTAGAGCGCCAGATAACCCGGTTCTGACAAACCTCTCGTGCCTCGTCTACATTCATCATTCTCTTCATACATGCACGTCAATTCCTAAGACGTTTGATCCCACCATCAGACAGAACTCGACCTATTTGGTCATGGTAGGTCAGTCTTGGTCTTTCTGGGCCTCTGCAACCATCCACATTCGCATTGTATATCTGTTTAGTCATTCGCTCATTCGACATTCTTTCTATATGCCCGAGCCATCGGAGCATGCCTACTACTAGTAAGAACCAAAATCTAGATACTTAGACCTCTAAGTATCTTTCCAGATAAAATACAGTTCAAATAAACTATACGAACAGGTGCCATTTGTCAGGCAGATAGTAAGCGTGGGGTCAATTTATTGTCCCTGACTTTTTACGCGAATATATCTCCAGACGTTATTCAGCTTTGAGTAGACTTTTTATTTTTATGTAATGGAAGTGATAAACAAGCATGCAGTTGATATTGATGTTAAGTGATGACTGCAGCCTATAGACACTTACACAAAGACCGAGGCCAAAATGCATCGGTGCAGCCGTTTCGGAGGAGTATTGATACAAACACTAATACGAGAATTTTATATATTAGATATCACACACTATAAATTGAACTCTTCATCCATTGACAGACAGGTTAATTTCTTTCATTCAGTTATGCTGCACACTTTTTTTTAGGCACATTTATAATCTAGAGTATATCCACTAGATTGCCTATCAAAAAATGGCCGAAAGAATTTTGTTTTTTGGAAAGTAATTTTTTTTATTTGTTTTTTCAATAAAATATTCTTCACCTCACGGCATTATTTATAAAGACTCTGAAAAATCATGTCTGCCGTTGCGCACTTGGCCGCCCCTACCTATTTTCTAATATACGTATATTCTGGGTTAACTGGCGCTCTACACTCTCTGCCTACCCCGTTAGGGACCTAGCGTGAAGATACATACATACATACGTATATTCTAATGTACGTAATATATTTTCGTTCCGCCCCGATAACTTTGTACATCAACAACGTACACGTATTATTTATATATTAAATTAGCTGTGCCCGCGACTTCACCCGCGTGAGAATTTATGATTGTTCAGTATCTATCCCGACGAAGTCGTGGGCGCAGGTAGTATAAAAGTAACCTAAGTTACGCCTTATTACATCAGCTATCTGCCAGTGAAAGTCCCGTCAAAATCGGTAAAGCCGTTCCCAAGATTAGTCCCGCCCAACAGACAGACAGATAGACAGACATACAGGCAGACAGACACCAATTGTAAAAAATGTTGCTTTGGTATATGTACCGTGTATACATACATATGCATGTAGTAAAAACCGGTTATTTTTATACTACAAACAGACACTCCAATTTTATTTATTTGTATAGATGAAAGCTATTTTTTTTCTCATCATTATTATACGGGAGCCAAATTAAATTGGCCGCAAATAAGAGTTGCTGGATGTTAAAAATAAAAAAAAATATTAAAAAATACTTGCGGCCAAATTTTGATTGGCAACCTAGTGGATACATATTCTTTAGATTGTAAATATGCATAAAAATTAGGTTTGCAGCATATCTGGATGCAGTGGGATCCTAACCTATAAGATACAATCCAAATAAATGATACCGTAACAGAAACAGACATAACAACAAGATAAATCACAAAGATACGAAAGAGGTTCGTGTGAAATCAATCGGGTGCAAGAAGTGACTTGTTCGCAAGAACTTATCTGAAGAATCAATTTAGATTCAAGAGATAGCTCGCTATCTGAGCTATATTGTAGTGTGCAGCCTTAGAAGTTGATTACCTCGACCTTTTACCTTAAATTAATCCGTTTGTAAGGAGTGAACTAAAATTACGGATTAGGGCGGCCACACAAAACTGTGATGCGATGCGACGCCACATCCTAAGCGATATATTTGTGCCAGCTGGCAGATATTTGAGATGCGATGCGAATTCGCAGTTATGTGTGGGAGCCCTTAGTTTCAATACGGGTGCAGCTGCAAGAAACAGGTAGTCATGACTCGTTTTATTACAGAGATAACGATAAATGTGAAGTGAGGTGATTAGTTTTAAGATAAATAATAGTATTGTATTATGCATTTTTTAAATTGTTATCTGTGTATTGTATGTTATGGGCCCTGGTTGCCTGAAATAAATGGTTAAATAAATAAATAAATAACGATAAAACTTCAATTGAACTGTTCACAAAGTAGTTAACTGCCAACTGCCTCAGTAGCGTAGTGGTAGCAGGCCACTACTATTACGCTGGAGGTCCTGGGTTCGATTCCCGGGTCGGGGACTATCAGAGATAACGGTTTAAAATCCTTTATCTCTGCTTCTATTGGGATTTTTCCATTTTCTGGAAGTTTCCCAGTACCCCGGAGCTTGGTAATGTGCCCGGAGATGGCAACAGGTTCGCCACCTGTTACATGGGCCAAAAACGTAACCGGCGAGTCGTGGGTGTTTGCATGTATGATTGAATGCATGCATTTACCTCTGCCTACCCCTTCGGGGATTACAGGGGTGAAGTTACAAAGTAGTTGACTCAGAATCATTACTACACAAAAAAAAACGAAGGCCTCACTAGTCTCCCGATATCAGATTCACTGACATTGAAATAAGGGTGTTTTCATAATTCCAAAGTCATCAGCTCTTTGACTAAAAAACGTTCATTTTAAACGAATCCCTGGTGTTCAGACGTTTCACCCATTTTTCCTCACGATAAGTGGCCATGACGCGACGTAAAATAAATTTGATGACGGTTAGTAAGGGAATTGGATGGAATTGTTATTGCAATATTATTTTTTAATTTAACCCCGGTGGCGTGATGGCATTGCTAAGAACTAGGCGAGAAGGCACTAGGAATGTTAATGGGCCCGATATAAATTCCTTTTGGAAGGAAATGCCTTTTTATTGTGGCGTATATTTTTATGTACACGGTATGTGTTTAGATTTTTGTAGAGTACGTTTTTGTTAATGTTTTTTCTAAGAAATTTGAATAATACTACGACACAAACAGATAAGTTTTAGTACAAAAATTCTATAAAATTAGTACAAATAATAATAAAAATTATCGGTGATGTTGAAAAAATGGTGGAATTTACGTTTGTGTGTAAAAAAAAATAAGAATTATTTTCAATAATGTTTTATAGCGACACCGTCAATGAAACACAACTGAGTTTCTCTGTAAATAAATATTTATTGTGTTTTTATTTATTTTACATGTACACTAAAGATTGGTATAAAATAACTTTATTACAATAATGAAACCTTACCTGTAAATAAAGAAACGACATTTAATGTTATTTAACCCGGTGTCGATTTCTATAATGCACTCTATCATTACGAGATGCACTTTTTTTTTTTTTTTTTTTTCCATTTTGGCTTTCACCGATAGGTATCTGCCAGCATCACGTTTGATTTTTGAAAAAGTTAACGCAGAGATGCTCTTTAGGCGTAATCTTTTTAGATAAAATTAAATAATTATTTTTAACATGGCTCGGTGACGTTTGTCACAATTTAGAATAAAGAAATTTTATTTAAGAAAAGTATGTATAGTTTTATTTACATCTATATATACTAGCTGTTGACCGGGGCTTCGCCCGCGTGGATGTCGTTTTATAAATAACTAAGTAGCCTATGTTCTTGCTCAAAGTCAATTCTATCTCTGTACCAAATTTCATTAAAATCGGTTCAGTCGTTTAGACGTGAAAAGGTAACAGACAGACAGACAGAGTTACTTTCGCATTTATAATATTAAGTAGGGATATAGTAGGGATTATGACCTAATTACCTAATCTATCTGCCAAATGCTAGTGTTCAGTTAGCACTTAAGTGTTCAGGTTAAATGATAATTGTATGGCTCCGTAATAACTATCACAGAGACATAACAACTGAGGTCTCAGGGATGGCACCGCATCTGCATTTTGACCTCTGGTCTTTGTGTAAGTGTCTATAGGCTGTAGTAATCGCTTAACATCAATGCGAACTGCATTATCATTTTCCACCTTTCTTACATGAAAAAAATAAAAATATTGCTACTTGACATATTTTATATACAGGGTTAGTTGAAATGAGCGCATCACGTCTTGTAGGCAGCTTCTCTACATCAATTCGGATAACATTAGTTCACCCACTTCTTAAAATAAACTTAACTTCACGCCTGTAATCCCCGAAGAAGTAGGCAGAGGTAAATGCATGCATTCAAGCATACATGCAAACACCCACGACTCGCCGGTTACGTTTAGGCCCATGTAACAAGTGACGAACCTGTTGCCATCTCCGAGCATATTACCAAACTCCGAGGTACTGGGAAACTTCCAGAAAACGGAATATACCAATAGAAGCAGAGACAAAGGATTTTAAACCGTTATCTCTGATAGTCCCCGACCCGGGATTCGAACCCAGGATCCCCAGCGCAGTAGTAGTGGCCTGCTACCACTACGCTACTGAGGCAGTTAGTTTTAAATTTTAAGTTTTCCCAAGCATAGGTATACCACGCACCTTGTCTAGCCAAAATATTGCATCAAGCAGCGGGCAGCGGGGTTTAAGGGTAACGCAGCCGTGGCAATGCTCTATTAAACAAATGAAAAAAAAATTTTGTTTATTTTTTTGGGTGATTTATCAAGATTTGTAAAAAGTCATAGAACAAAAATGATGTTCGAATTGATCTAGAGAGGCCGCCAGCAAGAGGTGATGCGCTAATTTAAAATAACCCTATACAGGGTGTCCCAGAAATCAACGATAAACCGCAAACGGGTGTGAAAAAATATTTGTCATGTATTTTTAATATTATTATGATTTTCAAAAATATCGGAAAATCTCCTAAGACTACAAATAAGTCAAGTCCTAAGACTACAAATATTTAGTTTATCGGTTTATTCGGTTTATCGTTAATTTCTGGGACACCCTGTATATAGATAATACAAGGATCATTTACCTTAGACACAGTTCGTAGTAACCAGTATAATGATACCATGCTTTTCAGAGCTAAACCGGAATAATGATTTCAGTAACATTCGCCAAGAAGAAAGCTTGAAAACTTGCTCTGAATAATAAGCTGTCTCTTATCTTTATATATTTTTCTGTACGCGTGTTTGTCGTTCTTAAAGCAACGCCTGGACAGAGTTTGTTCACCTTTTAGGGTTCCGTACACATATTACTGGTGAACAATGTGAACAATGTGTGCAAATATCTATGTGAACTGCACGCATGTTTGCCACTTCCATTACATAAAAAAAGTATATGGACGTCGGGAATAAATTAGTTTATAACTTTACTTTACTTATTGCGAATCATAAAACTTTGAGATTTGATCTTGAATTTGCGAAGTTTGACGAGGTGCGATTTATAAAGACACACAACAAAACAAAATGATCATTTATATTACAAATTCCTCATCACTCACGCCCCAAAACCTCAACCCCCGTCAGTAACAAGTTTGGTCATTAACCTACTTATTGTAACACCTTAGCTCAAATGACGCATATCAAAATCATAACAAGCCCACCGAAGTTGGGGTAAGAAGAACCAGCCTTCAGCAAATTTTCAATGGGTCATTTTAAACGCCGCATAATGGCTTATTGGAAAAATGACGATCTAAGGGTTGCGAATACATCGAGTTTAGAGTGTTTTTATAAGAAGGTAAATGAATTCTAGATTTAATTAAATACTCCTTGACACTCATAACTTCGTTTCTCTGGATGTAACTCTTAAATAGGGTTATTTTATTTGTGTGTGATTTGATTTAAATCAGTTGTAAGTGATTAGCTTCAGGATTTGAAAATATGTTGTGTATGTACGTTGTAGTCGTCGTCTTATAATTTCTTGTACCGTACGTAAGTACCTATAATATTTAAGTATTTTGTTATCAGAAACATATCACAAACTACGACAGGCAACAACAGAGTTGACAAGACAATTTAGTTGTACTATTTATTAAGGCAATAGAGACATCTTGGCGATATTGTATAAACTGCAAAGTCTATCATATCGGTTGTATAGCTATTAATTAGCTATTAAACTCGGGTAAAAATCAAAAAGGGAAAGCAAAATTCGACGCATCGGACTGGGATTTCGGTAACTTAGTGGTAAAGTGGCTGGACTGGGTATCCTGAGGTCGCAGGTTCGATTCCTGCCCGAAGTCAAATTTTTCTTTCCGTTTTTTTCTTTAATTTCTAACAACTTGTTGTGATACCATCTTGAATTTGCGAAAAACTTCCTTTATGTGGATTTAACTCTGATAGCGCTATCATACCGCAACATAATACTCGTGCGAATACACGGAGCCAGAATGTCACGTGGCTGTGTCAAAGCGCTGTTAACGTACTAAAAGTACGGATTACCTAATATACTTGCCGTTAAATGGTAGTGTTCAGCACTATCATGTTTCGGTCAGGTGGTAATGTACGGCTCTGTAATTTCCGGCACAGAGGCATAACACCTAATGCCTCAGGAGTGGCAGCGCATTTGCATTTTGACCTCTGGTCATTGTGTGGGTGTCTATAGGCTGCAGTCATCACTTAACATCAATGTGAACTGCAAGCTTGTTTGCCACTTTTATGACATAAAAAAAACGGAGCATGTTATTTTGGTTTCAACAAAAATTTTGAAAAAAATACAACCTAATCAAAACTTTTCTAAAAGTTTTTTGTTGCCTATTGTAATAAAAAGAATATGCCGAAGACTGATAAATGAACAAAAAATAATCTAATGTATTTTTTTGTAACCAGCACTGTTCCACACTGTCACACATTTGACCAAAAACAACGTTTCTTGAAAGGAGATGTTGCGAGCTCGGCCCTGGTTCGTACGTGTCCTCAAAAAATGGGTAAATTATAGAAGAATCCAAAAAAAATACAATTAATTTAATCAAGAACATATTTCAGAGTTACCACCACATTTAATTCAACCATGTTCAACACGGCGGCGATACAGCCAACGCTTGGTATCAATCGATTTCGATAGTATTTATAATTATTTTTTTTCTCCAAGTACTAGATAATCGAAAAACAATTTAAAAAACGAAAACGTCAAAATTACATCGCCCGCCATATTCGCCATGTTGGTTTTAAGTTGCAATTCTAACTGCAAATAATGATTTGTAACTGCAAACAAAGCTAAATAAGTGAAAATATGCAGTAAAAACGTTTTTATATTGATTTTGCCTGTTTAATGACATTGTGTACAATACATGGCCGGAGGTCCATACGTTTTTGCAACATCTCCTTTTCAGAAAAAAGTAAAAAAGGCACAAAATTACTTAGACGAGAATTTATTGGACTCTTTTCACTAATATTTCTTTACGCTTTTATTATACAATGAAACCTAATCTAAACAAAATATATTTAGCCCAAACCCTTTTATTAACGACGCTAAAAGGCAGGTTACCTACAATTTAACATTATGAACTTAGGTCTTTCAACTTTTGACCTCGACCCTTTCGGCGAAGTATCTGGAGCCGTGAGATGTGAAGATGTCTTAATTAAGAAAATCATAGATATCCTTGCGTAGATAATATTTTAATTAATTTTTAGTGCACCAATGCAATATTTGTAATAATTTTAGTTCGTACATGTTCATGGATTGACCTTCCTCAGTAAGCTTCCTAAGCTCTACCACCAGTAAAATATGTATGTATATAAATAAGTATGATAGATACAGATGTAACTACAGACCGAACTGGTCACTTGAATCCGATATTATCACATTAAATAGATAGCGAGAATAATTATAATTACCCTTATCGGTGATCGCTCATAATTTTAAAAGTCTTCAAGTGCTGGAAGATACTACTCAGAATTTTATATTGGAAAAATACCAATATTACGACGTCCTGATCATGAATGCAGAAAAAAGGTAAAAAATATTTGTTTTTTCCAATATAACCATCATTTACTGGTGATAGTGTCCCAGTGTAGCAGCTCGAGGGCGTAGGCACAACCGCATTACCAAATCTATCTGCCCCCAAATGGTAAGGTTCAGTACTATCGTGTTCCGGTTAGATGGTAATATATGGCCCCGTAATGACTGTTACAGAAACATAACAACTTAAGTCTCAGGTGGCAACGCATCTGCATTTTGAGCTCTGGTTTTCGTTTCCATGCCTATAGGCTGCAGTCATCACTTAACATCCGTGTGAACTACATGCTTGCTTGCCACCTACGTTATATAAAAAATATCCAAGAAAATTTCTTAGTTCCACAAATATACGAGTAGTATAAGGACAGACAAATTTCGTTATGTAATAGGTAAGTATTTTTTCATATCTTACACCTATATTCTAAGTCGTGACCTCGACCTTAACTCAACCTTACTCAAGAAAATTGGTATTCTTAGTAACTAATAACGTCAACTCAACATTCTCCTCCGTTTCAGGTAAGAAAGCAATTGTCAAACTTGAGGAGTACTTACATTTCGCTATATTCTTGCGCTCAATAAGTTTTTCGTGTCGGAAATGTCTGAAAATATAATAAAATAGGTACCATATTTTCTGTAAAAATTAACTTTTAAGACATTGTAAATTATCTATATTACACATGAGTAACTGTCAAAATACAACTAAGAATATGGATTTCGAGGCGTCCTCATAAAGGATCCTCAGTTGAGTGTGAGTCAAGGAATGTTTCAAGTAACGTCTTAGAATATAAAGAAACGCACCCCTTAGCAGGGCAGTTATGTATCAAAACTCAGGCATGTACGTAACAGTTTATTCAGCAGATAACGTGTCGGAGGAAGTGATTTCGTAAATGTTTGCAAGACTTACAAGGTCATTATGTGGCAAGACGAAATTGCCTGATTTACATTTTTTTATGTTACGAAAATGGCAAATGAGCTTAGAGTCCATATTGACAATATGTGGATACTGCTTATGAACACCTTTTTACATTATTTATGGTATCTCACTTTCCCAAAACGGCTCGAGTGGTTTATACGAGTTCTGAGTTTTTATATGAGAATAGGTTTCGATGCAATTTTTCGTACCTAGCGGTAAGAAAGGTGAAATTGTTTCGACTCTGTGATAGTTGGTGTATCATAAGGAGGGAAATGCCATAATCGCCACGCTTGGCATGCGGGTTGGTGATTGCAGTGGGGGAAATTTCAAGCGGGACGCTGCCCATCCCACGTACTTGTACCGCCATTGTTCGGTGGACTGACTGCACTTCACAACAGGCAGGCCCCCCACAAGATGGACCGACGACCTGGTGAAGGTCGCGGGCAATCGCTGTATGAGGGCGGCCCAGGACTGTTCGTTGTGGCATTCTTTGTTCAGCAGTGGACGTCTTTTGGCTGAAATGATGATGATGATGATAGTTAGTGCTGAAGTGTTGAACACTACCATTTTCCGGCAGATGAAGTAGATACAGGATATCTCTACCATCAAGGTGTTTTAAAATTCTGCTACATTTTCATGCATTATTATCGCTAACAAGATTGAAATTGGACTAATTAATGTACCACTTTTGAAGTATTTTTCGTGTTGCGTGAACAGAAACGATCGTTTGTAAATTATACCTCTCGGAAAAACTTGCCGAACGAACTACGTTACAAGAATTTTCCGAGAACTAATTATCGGCAACAATTTCAATCATCGAAAAATAATGTTAACACTTTCTATTATTTCCAAGTTATACCATTAGTAGGGGAAAGTTTAGAAGATTATTATACTAGTTGGTATACGATCCGATAGCCATTTGGTGGAACTTTTAATAGAATTTCGTAACAATGTGTGAAAGAAACGAGTGAGATTTGGGTCGGCCCATAAAAGTTGGTTGATGGAAGAAAGCGTATGGGAACGGATTAAAGGCAGAAGTTTTGAATAATAGCCTTGGTAAAGGAGCATAAGTTTATCACGTAGACTAATTACTGCGTAAAGGTAGGATTATGAGTTATAACTAATAGTATTAACTGTCTGCCTAATAAGATCAATTATTTATGAATGACAGTTTATAGAACACGATAAACATATTGAATAGATAGATTTGTCTATTAGAAATGGATTCTTTCGACATATTGTTGTTATTTACGACACTTTAATAATTCAACTCTTTCGGGTTCTATTAAATACAAAACAATTAATCCAGGCGAGCAATATGTAGATATTAAAATGCTGTATAGCCGTGTGGTGTAGGTATTCCTTCTTCTTTAGGCAAATACCTATAGCACATAGTATATTAAGAATAATAGGAAGAATACTATGATGATATTTTTGCTTAACATTCTCATGTAATTTCAGTTTGCTTATGTTTCGCGTAGTTCACTTCAATCGACACGGGGAAATATTTTACTAAGTTTAATTGCGTATGTATAGAAATAATTTATATATTTATTTTGGTTTGTATAATATATTTATTTTTGTATTTAATTGTACCATTCCAACTGAATATCTCGATTTATTAGTTTTTTTTTTGTAAGCTCCGCCAACAAAATTTTTTAACTACCAATGGTTGACTGGCAGAGAGCGCTTTAAGCGTTAAGTCCGCCATTTGTACCGATGTTTTATTGATACAATAAAGAATAAATAAATTAATTAATAAATAAATAATTGGTTTTGAAATATTATCGTAAAAAACACTAGTGTTAAAAATGCTTTACAAATTAGCCCCCTTATTCATAAACGTACTTTGGCTAAAGTGTTGCTAATGTCTCCTTTGTTCTTTTCTATCCTGCACATTTGATAATGCAACTGACAAAGACAAAGCATTCTATAGCTAAAACGTATCTAATGTACGTTTATAAATAAGGGGGTAGAACTTTAAGAATTAATATCAGGCAAGGCTCTTTTCTCGTTGTAATTTTAAAAAATAAACAGAAAATATCTCTGCTTTTAGATTAATAAACACTTTCGCTCTAAAGCCTCATGTTATTTAAGGCGGTATAAGTTTTCGTAACGTATTTAAATTTCTGCGAAACAACGTTTCAAAACGATACTTACTTCGTGCTTACTTCAAATGTTTACACCCGCGTGATGCCTAAAGGGTCTCGAGCTGAAGCATACTCTAAGCGCGGTACTTTACCAAACTGAAGATCTCTCGGCCGTGAGATGATATTTTTGCTTAACATTTTATTATATACCAGCTGGCTTTGTGCTCATATTATTTCAGTTCATGTTACCGATGTTTTTCATAGTTAAATCGATATTGAGAATAACATTACTAAGTTTTATTGGTTTTCAAATGTCACCACCATAGTAAACACCATTTATAAATAAATAATAAGGTACAAATTATACACCTAAGAATAAAAAGACTGTAGGAACGTCTATCTTTCCGAAGTGAGATTTTTGTTTTTTAATACTTCAGTTTTAAAATCTCATGTTATTTCAACGGGTTTAAGTGTTAGTTACGTATTTCACGTTGATTCAAAGGTATTTACCTTTGAATCAACGTTTCAAAACGATACTTACTTCGTGCTTACTTCAAATGTTTACACTCGCGTGATGCCTAAAGGGTCTCCAGCTGAAGCATACTCTAAGCGCGGTACTTTACCAAACTGAAGATCTCTCGGCCGTGAGATAACATTTTTGCATAATATTTTCAGTTTTATGCTATTCCAATGGCCTTAAGTTTCCGCTGCTAAGTTAGATCAACAGTAGGGATAATTATGCATAAACATTTTTAATTCATTCCAAATATATACCAAATATAATTATTAATATACTATTAAATGCTACTTATTATTAAAGCATTATAATTTAAAATATATATTTTTTAAATATTTTATATATTCATTTTCGTATATTAGTATATTCGTATATATTTTCGTTTTATATTTTATTGTGATTACATACGGAACACACAGATTGGGATTAATAAAATAATTTATTTTACATACATATTATGATTACAAACTACGTCAAATATCATCAGCATAAACTTTTGTGTGTTTTTTTTTTGCAATGTAGATACATGAGAATAGACTTCAGGCCAGAATTCTTTTGCTTTTTTTAATTAGATATATTCTTTTTGTTTAAATTACGTATCCTTATTTTTTACTTTTGTAGTTAATGGTTATCTTGTGATATTTGTTCTTTTTTATATGATATTGTTTTTTATATAGATTAATCAGTTGTATCCTGTCTGGGCGCCAAATAAAATTTTCATTAATTCATTCAGTCAAACCTAAATTCTCTCAATACCAATATAAACATAGCTCAGGTATATGATTTTACCTCTAAAGTCTCGTGTTATTTTAGCGAGCCTAAGTTCTACATAATTACGTATTTAATATACATACTAGCTGTGCCCGCGACTTCATCCGAGTGAGAATTTATGATTGTTCACTATCTACCTGGACGAAGTCGTAGGCGCAGCTAGTATGAAAGTAGCCTAAGGAGTAACTTATGCTTCTTTTTTATAATACAAAAACTATCTGCCAGAGATAGTTACGTCGAAATCGGTCCAGCCGTTCCCGACATTAGCCTCACCAAACAGACAGACAGACAGACAGACAAACAGACAGCCAGACATAAATATACATGCACACAAAAAATATATGCGAATGTGGATGGTTGCAGAGGCCCAGGAAGACCAAGGCTGACCTACCATGACCAAATAGGTCGAGTTCTGTCTGATGGTGGGGTCAAAAGAATCGGCGTGCATGTATGAAGAGAATGATGAAGGTAGACGAGGCACGAGAGGTTTGTCTGAACCGGGATATCTGGCGCTCTACACTCTCTGCCTACCCTGTTAGGGACCTGGCGTGAAGATACATACATACAAAAAATATACATATGTACCGTGTAAAATACATACCTTGCTGTACCTAATACATGACTTTAGTAAAAAGTGATTGTTTTTATATTACAAACAGACACTCCAATTTTATTTATTTTTATAGTCTACTCGTGACCACGGCCGTTGCATTACGGCCGAAACGTCGATTGTCGAGATAAATACTTCGATTAAAATAGTACGCGATTAAGTCTCGTTTACAATTAAAAAAATATTTGTATAGATTTAACGACGTATAGCTAAACCAAGTTCTCTCAGCACCAATACACACATAGCTCAAGTACTTCATTTACTAAAGTCTTGTGTTATTTGAGCGAGCCCAAGTTGTAATTACGTATTTAAACGTCTGGGCATTAACATTTCAAAACAATACTAAGTGCTTACGTCAAATGTTTACATCCACGTGATGGCTAAAGCGTCTCCAACTGAAAAACACTCTAAATGGTGTACTTAAGATCTCTCAGGCGAAAGATATTATTTTGCATATTTTATAACACTTTAGCTTTAAGTATCATGTTATTAAACTTTTTTTATGTAGCTTAATGTTTGAAAACACATAGGAGATGTATCAAATTGGGTTAAAAAGAACAAATCACTCGTTTGTAACAAAAATGAAAATATGCGTTGATAAATTATATGAATATCTATATAGTTTTGGTATTTGTACAGCCTGGGAAAACCATAATTTAATTTTTTAATTACCACCTATTAAACCAAGAGTAGGTTAACATAATTTGCGTTGAACAAAACGCACCATACACAGTATTTTAGAACACAGATAATTTATAATATCTCTGTGATAGTTGAACATTAAATATCTTATTTTAACGCTTATCGAGCTCTATTTTAATTAAATGAAATAAATGTATAGCTCTAATTAAATTTTTTAATTTAATTAACGTAATTGCAGTGGCTATCTAGCATGCAGTTCACATTGATGATAAGTGATGACTGCAGCCTATAGAAACCCACATAAAGACCAAGGCCCTTAGCTTTCTACTTCGACATCCCTTTTTACAATGACCGTGCTACCAAGCCCGCCGACCAACACGGTTTTCCTTCTTTTGTCTTTTTTCGTTTTTTGGTCGCCTGGCAACCATCTGTGTAATTTAATTGGTTAATCAACGACCAATCACGAGCACGCCTCGATACTCGATCGCTATTTGAAATTGACAGAAATACGGTCTCGGATGATACTTTTATTATAATTGTATTATTGATGACCCAAAATATCTTCATAAATGATTAGTTGCCTTTAATTAATATACAAATAATAACTAGCAATAGCTACGATTTTTATCAATAAACAATGACTATACGCCCGTATAATACTGATAGTTACCTATTGTCCTACAGCTCGGCTGTGCTGTAGTCGTCTGCCGAAGATCTCATGCAAAGCCGTTGGTCAGTACGTAGGTTATTCAATTTAGCTTCGGTCTCTTCTAAAGATTTTACAAGGGAAATTGGATTCTTCTACGTTCGCATATAAATCGGCCTTCGACTAAGCGAATCTATTTATGTCTGGGCTTATGAAAAACGGTTTATATATTCTACATAGCTTAAATAGATGGATTTTATTTCTTTCATGTGTACTCTACGTACTTTCTACGAATTGACTATAAACGGTAACTAATTTTGGCATAATACATAATTAAGATTTTGAAACGTTTCAATTTGTTATAAGTTTCAATGATATTCACAAGTGCCTTTGTGAAAGTATCTCTAAAGCTGAAAATAGTTAAGTAGAAATTCATATGATGAGATAAAATAAGTAAGCGTTGAAAATGACAAATAATACGTTATTGTTATTAATTTCTGATTTATCATAAATTTATCAAATATTAAAATGGGTTGGTACGTAAGTACTTCAGAGGCCGATCTTGCATTGATAAAGTCATAGAGCAACTCGGACCAACGGCACACCGCGGACACTCCGCCAAAATTCCATACAAACGCTTAATTTGGTCTCTATTACACAGACATCAATCAGTGACGTGTATTTACACGTGCACCTGTGTGCGTAGCACCTAGAAAATACCAACCGTCGCCCATAAGAGGGGAAGTGGTTGGGTGAGGCAGGGAAATCGGGCGGGACGTCGAAATGTCCATTCTATACGTATTATTACATATTCTCTGCCACCGACCGCCGCGGGGGACCGGAGGGGAGTGGCCACAGCGCTTATTGCCGATGCAAAACAGTCTGTCATTTTTCGCGGGGGGAACTACTAATGTAAGGCCCCTGTCACTAAGACAAAAACATGTAGTCGTCAGGAATGGCAACTTCAGGGTCATTCTGACTTTTTGACTTTGTATAAATGGCTGTTAAGTAGTATTTACTTATCACTGATTTGAGTTGAACGAGTTTTTCCACCCTCGTTATATTCAAAATCAAGCTTCGATATATTTATTACGATCTCGTACTGAAATGTTACTATAAAGCCTAATAACCCCCTTATTCATAAACGAACATTAGATACGTTTTAGCTATACAATGCTTTGTCTTTGTCAGTTGCATTGTCAAATATGCAGGATAGAAAAAGACAATGGAGAGATTAGCAACACTTTAGCTAAAATACGTTTATGAATGAGGGGGTTAGAGTTTTTTCATAACTCAATTGAGCACTACTCTACTCCACCACCAGTTTCAACATTGCATTAAACAAATGTATATCTTTGATCAGATGTTATATATATCTTACCAAGTCAGATTCAACACTAACGTATTAAGTAAAGGGATGAAATGGTATAGGACTTCCTTAAACTCCATATTCGTTGAATACACATTACGTTCAAATTACATTCAAGGCAATGAAGCCATTCAAGACCGTTATATAATATAGAGAGAATCACAAAGCACGAAACACACTACGCAAACACCAAAAGCAACTACATCACGAATGCAGTCACCAATAACGTTCCGCCAACATTACTGCCTATTACTCCCAAGATTTGTATGCAACACGTGATTTGATTCCATTCCTATTCGAGCGAAGCCAGTTTCCCTATAAATTAAACTCGACGTTCTCATTGCGATAGTTCGTAGCACCTGTTAAGTTTTCACCCGTTTAAAATGCAATTGCTAACGCCTTGGGCTAGGTCAAAACGTCGCGTGTTTATCGCAATATTATAGCGTTTTTATTTTTGTCGTTTATCACTTTTATTGTTCTGTATATTATGTTAATTGTTCCAGATTTGCTCGTTTAGTACTCATTTAACAGGTGACAAGAGACATTAGTTTTTGATTGTAATCTGAATTTGGAGAACAATGTGGGTATTATTTTTACTGGTGGTAGAGTTCCAGTGACGGAGCTCGCGGGCGTAGGCACCACCGCATTACCTAATATACTTGCCGCTAAATGGTAGTGTTCAGCACTATCGTGTTCCGGTCAGGTGGTAATGTACGGCCCTGTAATTTCAGGCACAGAGGCATATCACCTAATGCCTCAGGAGTGGCAGCGCATCTGCATTTTGACCTCTGGTCATTGTGTGGGTGTCTATAGGCTGCAGTCATCACTTAACATCAATGTGAACTGTATGCTTGTTTGCCATTTTTATTACATAAAAAAAAAAAAAAAAAAATAAGCAATTTAAGCGGTTCAGCAGTTACGGGACTTACGGGACAGACAATTTGTAGTGACATTAAAATTTTATGAAGAAAATTAAAAATGCAATTTGTTATAAATTAGAAGTAAGGATAGTTAGGTAGTTTCGATATAAAATGTCGTTTGTAGTTGTTTACTTATCTATATAAATAAAAATCAATAGCTAAATGTGTTGCTAAGCGCAATACACAGGAATGAATTTACCAATTTCGCTGATTCGTTTTCCGTCGCTAGTTATAATATAGTTTTAAAAGTGTTACGTTAATATTTTTAATGGCTCCAAAAGTGAATAGATAACTTTAAAACACAAGCTTGTAATCTGGTGGGAACGTAGCGCTATATTCCACAAAAACAAGGCAAAAATGTGATTCAACGTAGCCTATTATAATATATGTGCTCAATGAGTCCAATTTAATATTGGTAAATCCAATTTAATATTGGTCCAAATTGCATGAGTGACACTAATAAACTGACGAAAATTGTCTACTGCCACTATCGTGTTCCGGTCAGGTGGTAATGTACGGCCCTGTAATTTCAGGCACAGAGGCATAACACCTTAGGCCTCAGGAGTGGTAACCCATCTGCATTTTGACCTTGGTCTTTGTGTGGGTGTTTATAGGCTGCAGTTATCACTTAACATCAACGTGAACTGCATACTTGTTTTCCACTTCCATGACATAAAAAAAAACAATGTGAACTGCATGCTTGTATGCCACTTATGTATATTACATAATGGAATAGAACAGATGTTTATCGTTTTTTAACATGTAACCGACAACGCTTTGTACGCACATTAGAAGGAGATAAAGGCATTTACAAAATAACGCGCTCATTCGGCAACGGGAAATCGGCAAATGGCTGCCAAGCGCGCAATCAAAAGTCGAGCGCGAAAAAAAAGATAAAGTGGATGGACTGAAACAAAGGAGTCCAAAATACGATATGATTTGGCATTTTGTTGAAATTACGTTCGACCGTTTGCTTGTGAATGGATTTTTTATAAATATTCGCGACTGTTCCGGGATTGTGAAGCATGATGAAACGATGAATCTCCTTTATTTTATTTCGGAGAAAGGTGTTGTTTCCAAAAAAAATGGGGTACTTAATGTAGGTTTCGCATTATAACTAACGAAAAAAAAAGAAAATATGATTTATGTCCAATTGAGATGAAATGATATGAAAATGAAAAATAAATGATAAAAAATTATGCAAATCACGTCTTTCAATATATATAAACATGTTAAAACTTAATTTATACAAATACGTTTATTACGGATATATTACAAGATTTATTGATTCCGTTATAAGATTAACCTTACTTCACTATCTTAATTCACTCAAAATAGAAAGCGGAATCGATGGACCTGCAAACTAATTTTCAAACTACAAAAAAATTAAAGATCCAGAGCGTCAAAATAATAATAAATAATAATGGCAACCCATTATACGTCCCACTGCTGGGCACGAGTCTCTCCCCTTTTTGGGGGGAGGCCTGGAGCTTACTCCACCACGCTGCTCCAATGCAGATTGGTGGAGGTGGGTGGGTTAGTGGCCAACCCGCTGTCGGATGTTTTCAAACCGCCCATAAGGCCTCCGACAAGGTTTAACGACTGCTATCTATCGATAGCAACCGGGACCGACGGCTTAACGTGCCCTCCGAAGCACGGAAACGCGCATTTAATTTGCCACTAGCGGTCACCCATCACACTACCCGACCGCGCCCGTAGTGCTTAACCGAGCAGATCGCTTACGATCTACACCAGCCGCTGGGCCATGCGCGCTTCACGAACGAGCGAGCGTCAAAAACGTTGGTATAATTTGGTAAACCCTTTTAATTATGTATTCTGTAGAAATTGTTTCGTTCTTAACTTAGAATGGGTGTCTATATTAATATTCCGTAATTACATAGGTACTATCAATTTGAATATCTTATGTTGCTGCTATCTTATAGAGGTTTTAAGCAATATTTTCCTAAAATTGAAGGTTTCAAGGGTTTTGCCTTTGTTTCTTGTAGTAATAGTGAAACTGCCTCGTTTATTTAATACTTTGGTGAATTTCAATGTTTGTTGATTATATTATTTCGCATCGACACATGCTTGTGAAATTTATTTATTTAAAGAAAAATGGAAAGAAAAAATTTGACTTCATGCGAGACTCGAACTCGCGGCCACTGGGCATCTAGTCCAGCCGCTCTTCCAACAGGACTTGGGTAGCTCAGTTGGAAGAGCGGCTGTACTAGATTCCCAGTGGCCGCGAGTTCGAGTCTCGCCTGAAGTCAATTTTTTTCTTGCCATTTTTCTTTAAATAAATTTCAATGTTAATAACGAAATTAAATCAATTCAATGATGCGAACAAAAACATATTATTATCAATTTTAATGTGCTGCGTTGCTGTTGTCATAAAGAGATTTTTACCTATTATTCCATCATAAATTTTTCGAGAGTCTTTCCTTCGTTTCTTTTAGTATTAGTGAAACTATCTCGTTCGTTTAATACTTTGGTGGATATCAATGTTAATACCGAAATTTAATCAATTCAACGACGCGAACAGAAAAACGGAAACATCGCATGGTTTTCGTAAAGTGACAGGGTTATGAAAAATGAAACATTATTGAGAAAGTTTAGCAAAGGCCGAGAAAAGCCAGAGAGAAGTTTAGAATAGGCATAAAAGTTAACTACTTTTATATTTGTGCTTGCAAAGAATGTTAATTTCATATAATAGGTACCTAGCAAGAAATATTGCATCGAGCATACGATAGATACAATCGGCTCATTTCAACTTCGTAGAGCGTTATCTCTATTACCAGATAGTCTGGTATTGGCAGAGAATATGTAATAATTCTACGTATAGAATGGACATTTTGACGTCCCGCCCGATTTACTCGCATCACCCAACCTCCTCCCCTCTTATGGGCGACGGTTGGTATTTTCTACGTGCTACGCACACAGGTGCACATGTAAATACACGTCACTGATTGATGTCTGTGTAATAGAGACCAAATTAAGCGTTTGTATGGAATTTTGACGGAGTGTCCGCGGTGTGGTATTAGTCAAACTTGATCAAAATGGTTGACAAACGTCACTTAGATATGGTGCGAACGAGATAACACTGTACAGACTCGAAATGATTCGAAGTGTCCTTCCTAAAGACGATGTGTAATATTTCTTGTTGGTTACTGTTCGTCAATTTTTTTTTAGCCCACTTCAATTATATTATAAGACTAGCTATGCCCACGACTCTTCCGCGATTGTTCAGTATCTATCCGGACGAAGTGGGCGCTGGTAGTATAAAGTTACTTCTCATTACGTAAGCTATCTGCCAGTGAAAGTCCCGTCGAAATCGGTCCAGCCGTTTTCGAGATTAGTTCACAAACAGACAGACAGACAAAAATTGTTAATAAATATGTTTTGGTATATGTACCGTGTATAGTGTATATATGCATTTAGTAAAAAGCGGTTGTCTTAGTATGGTATAGACAAACAGACAACTCCAATTTTATTTATTTGTATAGATGTAAGCTTCGCTAATGCATTCCTTCAGTGGTTTTTAAATTTTTTTCATGCCATAACTGAACGTGACTGTACCAACACACGCTATCAAATATTCTTTTTGTTCATATTGCTACATTCACTATATCGTTTCACCGACCACAAGTAATATGTCCGCCAGCCAAAAAAAATTTCAATTGCGATGCAGATGCGATTATTTTGAATAGAGAAAACGGCTCATTTTTTGAAATGTTTATTGAAAGGATTCACAAAAGGCTACGTTTTAAGATCATATCATGTTGGTAGTTTTCCAACTTCCAAGACCTACATTAAAAGTTGCCAAAGGAGATGTTGCGAGCTCGACTCTGATTCGTACACTACCTCAAAAAATGGGTAAATTAAAGAAGAATCCGAAAAAAATACAATTAATTTATTCAAGAATATATTTTAGAGTTACAACCACATTTAATATAAACGATTTTATAATTTTCAATATGATTATTAGTGGAATTTGTCAAAATGACATCGCCCGCCATTTCGGCCCTGTTGGTTTTGAGTTGCAGTTCTAACTGCAAATAATGTTTTGTAACTACAAACAAAGCTTAATAAGTTAATATATGCAGTAAAAAACGTTTTTATATTGATTTTACCTGTTAATGATATTGTGTACAATACATGGCCGGAGGTCCATACATTTTTGCAACATCTCCTTTAGGAAGAAAAATATTGTTCAGCGTTTCATAACCCGAAGTCAGCAGTCTCTTGAGACTCGAACGCAAGAATATAATATTGAGTTACGCGCGCAAATTTGAATACAAAAATAAAACGTAATGATAAATAAAATAGAAAGAGATAAATTCTATTATTAGAACATAGGTTTTACTTTGTTAGTCAAATAGAAATAAGTGACTTTCGCTAATGGGAAAACTCAAGTAACGGACGGAACTCAAACGTAGATCTTTACCGTTTTTTCAATATATCTGAGGTTAAACGATAGTGTTCAGCCGACTCTATTTTAGTTGGTGATAGAGATTAAGTCGTGAAGCTCGAAGGCACAAATACCACCGTATTACCTAATGTACATGGCAAATAAGGTAGTTCTTAGCACCGCATTACCTAATATACATACTTTCCGCTAAATTATAGTGTTCAGCACTATCGTGTTCCGGTCAGGTGGTAATGTACGGCCCTGTAATTTTCGACACAAAGGCATACCACCTTAGGCCTCAGGAGTGGTAACGCATCTGCATTTTGATCTTGGTCTTTGTGTAGGTGTCTAAAAATCTATAATTGCTGCGGTCATCACTTAACATCAATGTAAACTGCATGCTTGTTTGCCACTTCCATTACATAAAAAAAAAGATAGAGAAGATGGAGGATAATCCCTGGAGTGGAGTCTGTACACGCCAATCTGCGTGTGCTCATAAAGATTACGCAAGCGCGTCAAAGTGACATTTGTGACAGTGACGTACGACTCACTCCCATATAAACCGATCCACCGACAGCACTCTGTACGCGAATTAATTTATGATTGTTCAGTACCTACCCGGACGAAGTCGTGGGCGCAGCTAGTATAAAAGTAGCCTAAGTTACACCTTACTACATAAGCTATCTGAGATTAGCCGTTCCCGAGATTAGCCGGAACAAACAGACAGACAGACAGACAAAAATTGTAAAAAAATATTTTTTAGTATATGTACCGTGTATATATAAATACATTTGCATTTAGTAAAAAGCGGTTATTTTTACATTACAAACAGACACTAAAATTTTATTTATTTGTATAGACATGTTTATACAAGCTTTATTTGTATACAAGAGTTTTAATGATAATTATAAATTATAATAAAATTCCATTCTGTTCACACGAGACACAAACAGAGTCCAAGTATCTAAAATAGTACCAAAACTTTAATTAATAACGTATTATTATTGTTCCAGATATAATTAGAAGATGACTTAATCAAGTGGTCAGGATGAAGACCGCCAACCTGGTTCTGACACTCATATGTGTCATGTCCTTCACTTGCACCCATGCTAAAATTGGTAAGTTTTAACTTTAGCTTTTCCACCAGTGATGTGCCATACTACGTTGCTTTGGATGCGTTTGATATCCACCAATCATATTCATTGGTGCACATATCATAGCACTAGTGGAAACGGATTCAGCTAAGATATGTTTTTTATATGGAAGGATGTGTGCTATGGATGCGTGCTATGGATGCGAGCTATGGATGCGTTTCGTAGCGCATTTTCTTCGTATAACTACATAGCTCAGTATCGGTGAAAACGATCACATATTTTCGTACCTTAGATTTCGCATTTTCGCTGTATAGCTGCATAGCACATTTCTGGTGAATAAGCACCCATGTAACCCGTTCTACAATAAAAAATCAATTGACATATTTTTCTCGCGAGCTGACGGGTTAAGAAACAAGAGATAAACTGTTCGCTACCGATGCAAAATTAACGATTGAAAAAAGAAATAACAATTTTTTTTACTAAATTTATATGCGGATTATTCTTGTGTTAACAATACTCTCAATTTCCTTTCTTACTCAACGTTTCCATCGATTGCCTGCTACTGTGATCATGGTAGATGGAAATCGGCCAAAAATGTCCGCAGGTATCTTTTCTACGGTCTTAGCAGTGCCGGATTTAAGCATAGGCAACATAGGTTGCTATGGGCCGCCACCACAAGGGGGCCATCACCAACCTTCAAAAACCCCTTGTGGTAGCAGACCACTAATACTATGCGGGGTCCTGGGTTTGATTGCCGAGTCGGGGGCGGGGGATATTGTGTATTAAAGAAACGTGACATTTGGAGATATAAATTACTTTAAACTGCCTCGGTAGCCTGGTGGTAGCAGGCCACTACTACTGCGCTGAGGTCCTGGGTTCGATTCCAGAGTAGAGGGTTATCAGACATAACGGTCTAAAGTCCTTTATTTCTGGTTAAATTGGGATTTTTCCATTTTCTGCAAAATTTCCCAGTACCTCGAAGTTTGGTAATATGCCCGGAGATGTCAACAGGCTCGCCACCTGTTACATGGGCCAAAAACGTAACCGGCGAATCGTGATTGTTTGCATGTATTCTTGAATGCATGCAAACAATGCCAGTAATTCCCGAAGGAGTAGGCAGAGGTAAATCTCTGCCTACTCCTTCGGGAATTACTGGCGTGAAGTTGCGTTTTTTTTTTTAAATTACTTTACATTAAAATTCTCAGCAAATTCTCTACATTTTTCACGTACTTGCCAAGAATAGTTCCATTGCTTGTCTCGAGCAAGACATTCAAGCTCGTTAGTTTTTTTTACGTCCCAGTGGCTAAGATTTCCCCAGGGGTCGGCTAAAGCTTGATAGTTGGCAGTAATGTTACTATTGTCGTGGATTCGTTCTTGAGTGAATCTCAATCGAAAGTAGGTAATGTTTGAGAATTGAATAAAGAGAGATCTCTTCATAAAGTTAAGTCTTACGCCCTTATTCCTTTCAATATAGGCAAAGTAAAAGTGTTCTCTAATATCCCCGTGGCTTGAACTTAGTAGTGTAATTCGCAACGCGACTTTGTTTTTCTACCCAAGTTGATGTCTCGCCTTCTGTTATGTAATATTATAATAAAAAAATATTAATGTTACGTCTTTGATCCTTTTCTTAGACAAATTATTACAAAAAATTAATGATTCATCATCTGATAAATTTACAACGTCATCGAATATTGTGTTAGCCATAAAGAAACGTGAGATTTGAAGACATGAATTACTATAAATTAAACTAAGAAAATTCTCTGCATTTGTCACGTACTTGTACCAGTCAAAGATCGCTCCATAATTGCTTGTCTCGAGCAAGACATTCAAGCTCGTTAGCTTTTTCTACGTCCCGGTGGCTAAGATTTCCCCGGGGGTCGGCTAAAGCTTGTTAGCTTGTTAGTCAGCGGTAATGTTACCACTGTCTTGAATTCATTCTTGATTGTACTTCAATGGAAGTTGAGGAATGTTTGAGAATTGAAAAAAAAAAAAACGGATTTTTAAAGAAAGGCCTATTTAGATTAATTAATTGAAATGTAAAGTACCATAATATAACATACGAAAGTAGGCTTTCCACATAAGGCGAAACTACAGGAGTGGATTACAATATTGTATCGCCACGTATTAACTTGGTTGAGCAACACAGAGACGATAATATCATCATCATCATATCAGCCATAGGACGTCCACTGCTGAACATAGGCCTCCCTTAATGACCTCCATGCCGACCAATCGGAAGCGACGTGCATCCAGCGGGTACCTGCAGCCTTGACTAGATCGTCAGTCTATCTTGCAGGTGGACGTCCTACGCTGCGTTTGCCGATACGTGGTCTCCACTCGAGAACCTTTCTGCTCCAGCGGCTATCGGTTCTCCGAGCTATGTGCCCTGCCCATTGCCACTTCAGCTTGGAAATCTGCTTGGCTATGTCAGCGACTTTTGTTCGTCTACGGATCTTCTCATTTCTGATTCGATCCAGTAGGGAAACGCCGAGCATAGCCCTTTCCATTGACCGCTGAGTGACTAGGAGCTTTCGTACGAGACCCATAGTGAGAGACCATGTCTCGGCACCGTAGGTCATCACCGGTAAAACGCACTGGTTAAGGACTTTCGTCTTCAAGGACTGCGGGATGTTTGACGAGAAAACGCTCCTTAACTTCCCGAACGCAGCCCAGCCGAGTTAGATTCGGCGAATGACCTCTTTCTCGAAGTTCGACCTGCCTAGTTGTATGGTTTGTCCTAAATAGACGTAGTCGTCGACAACTTCGAGCATCGAGTTCCCAACGGACACTGGAGTGGGCGATACAAGGTTATTGAACATGACCTTGGTCTTATTCATGTTCATTTTAAGGCCCACTCTTTGGGACACTCGATTGAGGTCTTCAAGCATTGTGCTGAGATCTTCCAGCGACTCTGCCAGGACTATGATATCGTCGGCAAACCGAAGGTGAGTGATGTATTCGCCGTTGATATTGATGCCTAGTCCTTGCCATTCCAGGAGCTTGAAGGTGTCTTCCATTGCATTGGTGAAGAGCAGAGGTGAGATGACATCTCCCTGTCTTACTCCCCTCTGCAAAGGAATCGCTCTGACGGGTTAACAGAGGAAAAACAATTTACAACTCAACGCATATGCCTTTTGATCTCCTGTTTTTGTGTAGATATACGCTGGCTGTAGTCCTGATTAACCATCCATGTGAAATGCGTATTTACCAATATCGTTGCATAAAAAAAAATTCTCATGACTTTTATGCAACGAAGCAAATAAACATGTAATGCATATGGATGTGGGGAGATTACTGCAGCCTATAAACAGCAGAGGTTAAGTAACTGGGCGTTGGGACACCCAGCGTCGGAACGCTGGACGTCGAGACGATTGACGTCAGGACGCTGGGCGTCGGGAAGCTAGTCGTCGGGACTCCGGGCGTCGGGACGCTGGGCATCGAAATGCTAGGCGTCGAGTAGCTCGACATCGGCTCGCTGAGCGTGGAGACGCTGGGCGTCGGGATGCTGGGCGTCGGGACGCTGGGCGTCGGGACGCTGGGCGTCGGGACACTCAGCGTCGGAACGCTGGACGTCGAGACGATTGACGTCGGGACGCTGGGCGTCGGGAAGCTGGTCGTCGGGACGCTAGGCGTCAGGACGCTGGCCGTCGGGACGCTGGGCGTCGGGATGCTGGCCGTCGGGACGCTGGGCATCGAGATGCTAGGCGTCGAGTAGTTCGACATCGGCTCGCTGGGCGTGGAGACGCTGGTCGTCGGGACGCTGGGCGTCGGGACGCTGGGCGTCGGGACGCTGGGCGTCGGGTCGTTGGGGGTCGGGACGCTAGTTTCGGGACACTGGGCGTCGGGACACTCAGCGTCGGAACGCTGGACGTCGAGACGATTGACGTCGGCACGCTCGGCGTCGGGACGATGGGCATCAAGACGCTGGGCGTCGGGACGCTGGGCATCGAGATGCTACGCGTCGGAACGCTGGGCGTCGGGATGCTGGGCGTCGGGGCGCTAGGCGTCGGGACGCTGGGCCTCGGGACACTAGGCGTCGGGACGCTGCGCGTCAGGACGCTGCGCGTTGGGACGCCGGGCGTCGTGGCGTCGGAACGCTGGACGTCGAGACGATTGACGTCGGGACGTTCGGCATCGAGACGATGGGCATCAAGACGCTGGGCGTCGGGACGCTGGGCGTCGGGACACTGGGCGTCGGGACACTCAGCGTCGGAACGCTGGACGTCGAGACGATTGACGTCGGGACGCTCGGCGTCGAGACGATGGGCATCAAGACGCTGGGCGTCGGGACGCTGGGCGTCGGGACGCTGGGCGTCGGGACGCCGGGCGTCGGGACGCTGGGCGTCGGGACGCTGGGCGTCGGCACGCTGGGCGTCGGGATGCTGGGCGTCGGGACTCTGGGCGTCGGGACGCTGGGCGTCGGGACGCTGGGCTTCGGGACGCTCGACGTCGGGACGCTCGGCGTCGGGACGCTCGGCGTCGAGATGCGGGGCGTCGGGATGCTGGGCGTCGGGACACTGGGCGTCGGGACGCAGGGCGTCGGGACGCTGGGCGTCGGGATGCTGGGCGTCGGGACGCTTAGCGTCGGGACGCAGGGTGTCGGGACGCTCGGCTTCGGGACGCTCGGCGTCGGGACGCTGGGCGTCGGGACGCTGGGCGTCGGGATGCTGGGCGTCGGGACGTTGCGCGTCGGGACGCTGGGCGTCGGGACGCTGGGCGTCTCGCTGGGTGTGGAGACGCTGGGCGTCGGGATTCTGGGCGTCGGGACGCCGTGCTTCGTGACGCTCGGCTTCGGGACGCTTGGCGTCGGGACGCTCGGCGTCGGGACGCTGGGCGTCGGGACACTGGGCGTCGGGACGCTGGGCGTCGGGACACTGGGCGTCGGGACGCTGGGCGTTGGGACGCTGGGCGTCGGGACGCTCGGCGTCGTGACGCTCGGTGTCAGCACGCTCGGCGTCGGGACGCTGGGCGTCGGGACACTGGGCGTCGGGACGCTGGGCGTCGGGACGCTGGGCGTCGGGACGCTGGGCGTCGGGACGCTGGGCACCAGGACGCTGGGTGTCCGGATGCTAGGCATCGGGACGCTGGGCCTCGGGACACTAGGCGTCGGGACACTCAGCGTCGGAACGCTGGACGTCGAGACGATTGACGTCGGGACGCTGGGCGTCGGGAAGCTGGTCGTCGGGACTCCGGGCGTCGGGCCGCTGGGCGTCGGGACGCTGGCCGTCGGGACGCTGGGCATCGAGATGCTAGGTTTCGAAACGCTGGGCATCGGGATGCTGGGCGTCGGGACGCTGGGCGTCGGGACGCTGGGCGTCGGGACGCTGGGCGTCGGGACGCTGGGCGTCCGGAACCTAGGTGTCGAAACGCTGGACATCGGGATGCTGGGCAACTCAGCGTCACTCGCAGGGACACTCAGCGTCGGAACGCTGGACGTCGAGACGATTGACGTCGGGACGCTGGGCGTCGGGAAGCTGGTCGTCGGGACTCCGGGCGTCGGGCCGCTGGGCGTCGGGACGCTGGCCGTCGGGACGCTGGGCATCTAGATGCTAGGTGTCGAAACGCTGGGCGTCGGGACGCTGGGCGTCGGGACGCTGGGAGTCGGGAAGCTAGTCGTCGGGACTCCGCGCATCGGGACGCTGGCCGTCGGGACGCTGGGCATCGAGATGCTAGGCGTCGAGTAGCTCGACATCAAGACGCTCAGCGTCCCGACGCCCAGCGTCCCGACGCCCAGCGTCCCGACGCCCAGCATCCCGATGTCCAGCGTTTCGACACCTAGCATCTCGATGCCCAGCGTCCCGACGGCCAGCGTCCCGACGCCCAGCGGCCCAGTCTTTTACAGTCTTATTATATGTATATACTAGCTGTGCCCGCGACTTCGTCCACGTGAGAAAAAATATGAAATTTCAGTACCTACCCGGCGCAGCTAGTGTAAAAGTAGCCTAAGTTACTCCTTATTACATCAGCTACCTACCCGTGGAAGTCCATTCAAAGTCGGATACACTCCAATTCTACTTATTTGTTTGTAGGTATGTATGTTTGTATGGATGTATGGAGATAAAAGTAGCTTAGTTACTCCTTATTACATCAGCTACCGACCCGTGGAAGTCCCGTCAAAGTCGGATATACTCCAATCTACTTATTTGTATGTATGTATGGATGTATGGAGATAAAAGTAGCCTAAGTTAGTCCTTGTCACGTCAGCTATCTGTTAGTAAAAGTCCCGTCAAAACCGGTCCAGCCGTTCCCTGGATTAGCCCCGCCAAACAGACAGAGAGACAGACAAAAATTGAAAAAAATGTTGTTTTGGTATATGTACTGTGTATACATACATATGCATTTAGTAAAAAGCGGTTATTTTATTATTACAAATAGACACTCCAATTTTATTCATTTGTATAGATTAATGAGGTGATGCCTATGACCTCGAAATCCGACACTTGAACTCATTAAAAAAGTATTAGTGTTCTCCTTTCTTTCCACCAGTGAAAGGTCAAGGTTGATAGACTTCAATTCACCTTTTGTGACGCGCAGTGATTGCTGTTCGCGTTCTTCCTCTTGTGAACATTATAAGCAGTAGCATAGATACACCATAATATAAGTAGTAGCTATTAATAGATGCTTTATATTTAGATTCGGAGCGCAAATTTTAAGTTGTCACCTCCAACCTACGCCTTTTTTATTTTCTTAAAATTTGTCTAGTTCAGAAATTGTGGTGAAATAAATTTAGGTAATCGAAATTATGATTTTACGACTTTAGCAGGTACCTTAAATATACATTTATGTAAGAATGTACTTTTTTCAGTGAATTTACCATCAAAACGGAACACGATAGTGCTGGACACTACTAGGAACTCTACCACCAGTAATCTTTTCCAAGACACAATATGCGACAAAATTTATCCTTACTCTTTGGAGACAAACCATTTTCATAGATAAATAACGTAAACAACAGATCTAAAATTAACTCAAATTCATTTTCCCAAAAGCAGGAATACCGCAACTCAAAAAGACCACATGTTTAATGAAACTATGTAACGTTACCATGCCGTTTCAAGGTGCTTAATCCTATACAAATATCTCATTTCAAATTCAGTTAACATAATGGAGTGTTTAGTGAGTGTAAATGTGAATGATTTGTTGGTTTTACCTCCACCTTTTCTCTTTGAAGTTATTTATTTGTATTCCGAAATGAGATTTGGTGAGGTTGAGTGTTTTAGTGTTATTTTATCACTTTACCTCTTTGTTGTGTCAGTCTTTCGATGTTAATGTGTTTTGCGGATTACTAGAAGAGATTTCTAACATATAATAAAATTGGCCGTGACGACTAGAAAAAATATACGTATTTGCTATTTTTTTCACTCATACGCAATTACAAATCACGTTAAAATATTGCAATTTGCTATGCAATATTTTCACTGGTGGTAGAGCTCCAGTGACGGAACTCGTGGGCGTAGGCACCACCGCATTGCCTAATATACTTGCCGCTAAATGGTACTGTTTAACACTATCGTGTTTCGGTCAAGTGATAATGTACGGCCCTGTAATTTCCGGCACAGAGGCATAACACCTTAGGCCTCAGGAGTGGTACCGCATCTACATTTTGACCTCTGGTCTTTGTGTAAGTGTCTATAGGCTGCAGTCATCTCTTAACATCAATGTGAACTGCATGCTTGTTTGCCACTTTTATTACATAAAATAAATATACTGGAGGTATATATATTTAAAATGGCGTCAAAAGAGTCCTTCAGGGCTGGCAGCGCGTTGGCAACTCCCCTGGTGTTGCAAATGTCCATAGGCGACGGTGACCACTTACCATCAGGTGGCCCGTCTGCTTGTCTGTCAACTTAATGACATAAAATATATATATATATATATATATATATATATATATTACAAAATGTAAATGCGTACTACCCCTGAGGCCGCACGAACACCTCATCATCATTATTATCATGACCCCAGCCGAGAAACGTCCACGGCTGGGCAAAGCCTTCCCAAAGAATCCCACAACAGTGTTGCGTGTCATTAGGGGAGAATATGCCATAATCGCCATGCTTGGCAAGCGGATTGGCGATCGAAGAGGCGGTAGTCGTATAACGAGACGCTGCTGAGACTAGCTGCTGATACTAACACCTACAGCACTATATTTGGTTTGCCTCTATTCTAAAAGGGTTACGGGTTATTTGTTATTACAATATTTTAAGAAACTTTAATTTCAGAACTCAAATCTGAAATTTGATGAGTAGGTCTTTTTAAAGTAAATTAATACAAAAATGTACTGCTACAAATCGTATTTTGGTTCGATTCGCGAAAATTTAGAATATTTTTAGTGAAGAAACAAATTCACGTCCATTTCTAATTCTCCATAAAATTTACAGCTATAATTACCTACACATATTTAGGAAAAGATCTCGTTTTTTTTGGTAAAATTAACCGCTATTTGAATATTATTGATGCATGCTATTGTGAACATTGTGGTGAGCGTTAATTGAGTTCTGAAGGCCTGGTTTGAAAAATGATCGTGATAATAATATGTCGACTACTACTATCGTATATGATTCATTGCTTCTGACTTGCATATTTCCAAATCTTTCTAGCTTTCTTTATTAAACGCACATTTTTTAACAATGTAAACAAATGCATAAAGTTTGTTTCTTTCGTAGTATTTTTAGTTTAAACAGTTTTGTATACTACTAGGTACGATTCGTACTCGCGTGCATAGAGTTCTGTATAATTGAGAGATTTCCTATGATACCATAAATACTTTAATCCCTACTTCCCTACTATATTTGATATTATTAAGGCGAAAGTAATTTAGTAGTACCTTTTCACGTCCAAACGACGGAACCGATTTTAATGAAATTTGGAACAGAGATAGAGCTGATTTTGAGAAAGAACATAGGCTTCTTAGTTATTTATAAAACGACATCCACACAGGCGAAGCCGCGGGCAACAGCTAGTTTTTATAATTTTACTGTAAAATGTAGGTATAGAACTATTCTCTGTACTTATTGTTTTCATAATTTAACGCCCAGCAATATCGAAGATAAAAAGGGGGAATATTGGTAGAATGGTCAAATTTTCGCCTATTTTCCTTAATAACGTCAATATTAGTTATTCCAAAATTATAAACGGGTAGCTATCAAATTATAAAGCACCATCAAGTGGAACACTGAAGAAACACAAAGTACTTGTCCAATACGGAAGATGGCGTATTACAGAGTTGCATCGCACATACGAAGTTTTCGCAAGAGTTACATATCTATATCATACAAAAGAGTTACATATATTATTTGTATTTTTTAAAGATGTATCGTATGACTATGACAAGTATGTATTTTGATGTATGACTATAAAATGAACGTTTTTTAATTGAATTGACTTTATTAATTGTTAAATGTTATTAATTTATCTTTTTTGGCTTGTCTATCGCATTAGGGAAAACCTGTAATGGTAGATTTAAGTTCGAAAAATAAATAAATAAATAAATCTAGAACTTCCGAACAACAACGTTACTCCACAGGACTTATGGATACAAGTGATCAAAATACTATGAGCATATATTCATCATCACTCATCAAGTAGCAATATATCTTTTTTTTAATGTCATGAAGTAGCAAACAAGCGTACAGTTCACATTGATTGAAAGTAATACTGTACTCTGTATATATCTACATGAAACCAGAGATTTCAATGTAAATGCGTTGCCACTCCTGATGACTAAGGTAATATGCCTCTGTGCCGGAAATTACAGGGCCGTACATTACCACCTGACCGGAACACGATAGTGCTGAACACTTATATCTTTTAGCGGTAAGTAGATTAGGTTATGCTGTGGTGCCTACGCCCGCGAGCTCTTTCACTGAAGCTCTACCACCTAAAAATCATCATCACATCTGCAGCATTAAAACTTTTCAATATCCTTGTTTTGATTCTTGGGATAGAGTTATCATTTACCATCGTTACAGCACATTCGAAGAAAAGAAAATCCCCTTAAAAACAAAAATAATAAGTTTGAATCTCTTCTCCTCCGGCTATCCCATAGGGATTATTGTGAGAAAGGTATAACCGCGGATAACTTTTTGCTTGAATTTTTATGATATTATATGAGTTATACTCTTTCTGAAGGCTGTTTTAGTTTTATATTTAACTAGCGGCCCGCCCCGGCTTTGCCCGCGCTGCTCCATTCCTATTAGTCATAGCGTGATGATATAGCCTATAGTCTTTTGCGATAAATGGGCTATCTAACAATGAAAAAACTTTCAAATCGGACTAGAAGTTCCTGAGATTAGCGCGTTCAAACAAGCAAACAAACAAATTCTTCAGCTTTATAATATTAGTTTAGATAAGTAATTAGTTATAAGTATAGATTGGTAAAATATCAATCTCGAACCTCGAGGGTATTTGCACTAACGCGAAACCTAATAACTGTCTCCAATCAGTGCTATCATATCATATATTGAATGGTATTATGACTCCGATAATACTGTCATGGAGGTAAAAAACTTTTGTCTTAGAGATGGCAAAGTATCTTCACCTTCGGTTGTAGAACTTCTCCCTTTAGTGGGTAGTGACAAAGGAAATGAGACGGTGGCACCATTTCGAGCTTTACCATTGTAGAGACGGCAGAAAGCTCCCAATGTCTCTGCGCAGGCTCAGATGTTCGAGCTAGTCAGTAAGTTCTGTAAAATAAATGTGTTTGCTTGCACAATGTCTTCAGATTTTACCAATGTAATAGAAACCAGGCGTTTTGTGTAATGTAAGTCATGAAGATATTCGTAAATTATATTTCTTTGGTTCATATTTATAGTGGTAGATATGTTAAGACAGGTTAACCCTGAAAAAAGTCAAGCCATTATATTAGGCAGCTCTCGTTTGATTCACAAAATTGACTTAGATAAGCTTCCTTCTATTTTCTTTAATGGGACATTAATTCAATTTAGTATGACTGTTAAGAATCTGGGTGTAATAATGGACAGTTCCATGACATGGGCTCCTCAAATTAATGTAGTGAGTAGGAAGATGTTTGCTGCCGTAGGCTCTTTAAAAAGATTGCGTAATTTCTTACCGATTGCCACTAAGGTTACACTTGCTCGTTCAATCTTGTTTCCCATCTTAGACTATGCTGATATATGCTATCTCGACTTATCCCAAGAGCAGTTGAATAAGCTTGAGCGTCTCCAAAATCTGTGTATAAGATTCGTATTTGGTTTACGCAAATACGATCATGTTTCTGAATTTCGTGTACAACTAAAGTGGCTGCCAATCCGCCTTCGCAGGAATACTCACATCCTCTCGCTCCTTTACTGTTTGTTATTCTATCCACACTATCCTTTATATCTTAAGGAGCGTTCACTATCTTAGTCTCTCTAACTCCCACTTTCTTCGCTCTTCCAACAATTTAAGCCTTATGACTCCTTCTCACACTTCCTCATTCTATTCTAACTCTTTTACTAATCAAGCTGTACGTCTGTGAAATTTGTTACCGTTATCTATTCGCCAGGTACAAACTCTAGAATCCTTCAAAAGACATGTTTATGAATACTATCATCTCTCCTATAATAATCAATAGTTACTATCTTCCATTTCGTTCATTCATATGTATACACTTCATCTTCTATCTCTTTATAAGACTCTTTCGTTTAAGGCGAACCTGCTGGATAATGGTCATATCAATAAGGAGCAACTCTTTAGTACCGCGGGACCCACTCCTACTTTTTTATTCTGAGAGGTTGACATAATAGAATTGTCATTTATGTGTTTAGTAATTTTATCTCTCAGGATGGATGTAAGGAGCTTGTACCGTGTGGCCAGGCATGTGATGGGCCTATAGTTTTTAGGTTCCGCGTTACTACCTGATTTATAGAGTAAATGGGTGATACCAATTGTCAGAAAATGGGGAAGCGATCCCGAGTCAAGAGCTACCTGAAATTGAGATGCCAGACAGGCGTGCGAACTGCGCAGCCATTTTAACCAGAAATTATGCAGTCCATCCGGTCCTGGCGCTTTCCAGTTGGGGACCGAACGGACTGCATAGGCTGCGTCGTCTGAAGTTATACAGATCTTGTCCATTTCTTTGATTAATTCGCACGCCGGTCTGATTTTCCCCATCCAGTCACCTTCCGAGTGACTGACAGGCACTGACCAGATGCTACGCCAGAACTGATTAATAGCTGCATCATCCGGTGGGCGCATGCCAGCCACGTCGGAGTCAGGTCGCTCCCATCTTCTAAATACCCATTTTTGATCCTTTTGGAACATGCGGTTTGCGTTGTATCGATCTTGGCGTTCTCTATACCGACGTATTCGGTTTGCCCATGCATATACTTTTTGTTTCAGGTAATCGATTCACTCTGTGACACGGGCAGTATAGTTTTGGGGACTGCTATCAGTTCCCGAAAATGCCCGTTTCACAAAGCGCATCACCCGTGGGCGCGTGTTACCCGCCTTGAAACTAATTAATTTGCCAATTAATACCCTGGTCTCGGTGATACGTTGCTCTATTCTGCTCTGCCAGGCTGGTACGGCGGGTCTCGGCCGCGTATTTGTGTCAGTGTTTGGGAATTTAACACCAGCTACGCGGCACACCGCTACAGCCGCACAGTACAGAATAGAGTGAGCAGCACCGAGATCTTCACAACTATCAAAATAGTTTGACAGTTGTGAATCCAGGGCACACACTAGCGCGATGTTATGTTTATGCATGGGCAACCGTGGTAAACGCGGTCTGAGTTGTGTCGGTATGGACCGGTACTCAGAAAGCGCATGTTTCAAGGCGCTCCTTAATTTATCACTGTAGTGGGTACTCAAAGTTGTAATCCCGTCAGCGTCTTCCTCGCATTCGGAACGCGGCACGGCCGCTGGTAACAGTTGCGGAGCCGCAGTTGTCCTAGGCGAGTCCGGCGCAGCGCGATTATGTTGTGAGTCGATGCGTAGCCGATCAAGCGTAGCGGCATCCAGCATGTTGCCACGCAGGATGACGCGCACTTGATCCGACTGGGGGATGTGGAGATGATGATGATGGAGTGAGATCCGGCACCTGCCTATATTCAACATCTCACATTATCGAATCCTACTTCAGGCAGGTGGCGACTCGCCTCTCCTTGGAGGGCCCCCCAAACAGCCAACCCGATGGTCGATGGGGGGCAACACTGTTGAGAGAGGCTGGAGGTGTCGAGATGTGTGGCCCCGGTTTCACCATCACGAGCGAGTGATTACCCGCTCCGAGCTCGAGATTTCGAGCTCGGAGCGGGCTTCCCCGCTATTATGCCTTTAGACACTTCCACCCCCGAGTGTATGGCTCTTGCAGAAATTTAGACAACAGCCTATTATCTAAATTTCTGCAAATGCCATACCTCTGGCGCCCCACTCTGACCGGCCAATGAAGGCAAGCCAGAGGTGAGAGACCTGATGCTCTGTCCGGCCGTACCTCTGTGTGGGGGACGAAGCGGAGCCCAGTTCTCTCGGGGGAACTCGAGATGATGGTAGGGGGTGCTGTCGCTACTCACCAACAGCTCGCCACAAGCTGCTCTGCCCCCTTATTATTATTATTATTATGTCTTGAGTCGTCATAATTTGCTCTAGAGTAATATTATTCTAAACCCAAATTACTTATTTATGAGTAATCTAATTGTTAATCATTATGTAAATTGATTATCCCTCCAAACAAAGATAACGCAAATTAAAGCTTGCCAAGTGCTCGTAAAACAATACAAAATTTTAAATTCACGCGAAGACAATGGGACCACAGTAATTGTATAACTCGCAACGTAGAAACAGTTATTTAAAATTCCACTGGTATCTCAATTGCGGTCGAAATCGAATTCCGAAGCGGGGCGAAGCGTAGCGAAGCGGTATTCAAATTGGTGCCTAAACTAATTGCTCGAACTTATTTCTTTGTTTCGTACCATTGAATAGATGAATTCGGCAATTATCATTGACTTTAGCCATGTTTTGGTTTATTTTTACATCTGACCATGTTTTTTGGAGGATTCCTTTTGCAACCGCAACTTTTGCCAGATAGCACAAATCATATTCCATCAGTGTGTAGTGATGGGTTTTATCAAAATTCACTATTAATGTGGCTATTATGACAAAATTCTTCATAATTGTGCCCGATGCTGCTAGCACAGATATTATATAAATGTCTGACAGTTACGTTACACAAAATTACCTAGATTATTTGATTGCAAGTAAAAGTCATTCAAAAACTTGTTCAGTCACAGTGATCGAACCCACACTTTCTCGAACTGATTACATGCTGATTAATGGGTATATTTTGTTATTATTTAAAAAAAAAAGGCCTGACTCACTGACAGCCCTTCGACCAATAAAGCTGATATTACAATCCTAAGTACTACTTACAATATTATTGAGTCATATGAAAGTGTTTTTCGAAATTGCTCTGCAAGAAGAGCTTGTGCTTTTATGCCCTATTTTTTTCTCATTCTCCCCGAAGTAGACAGAGTCAAGGACAAAGGCTAGTCTATAAATAACTTGGTCCACTAATAAATAATCAAAACTTATATTGAAGCGTACCATCAGTCAATTCAATACATAACTCTTCAACATGATAATAATACACATGTCTACCCGAGTTTCCACCCTCTAAACATAGACCCAAGGGCAACGCATGCGGGTTGGGGTTCCTGTACATGGCACATGCGATAGATAATTTAGGGCCCCGCTAATCACAGGCCTTTGTAGGCCTGATTGATGATCTGTCTTCGATGTCGGGTTAATCTCCTAACGGTATGGGTTTAGTCTTGAGAATTATGAATGTTGGAGTTTTTTTTCTGGGAATACCATTCGTTTTGTGTGAAAGATTGAGCGGGTGGAAGTGCTTTTATTTCTGTTGTTTATTTATTTCTTTTGTGGACACGTAAAATATTTAACCAATTGTTTTTTCGTTTTCTATGTAGTGTGGGATATCGTTGGATAGGTCTTTCAAACGATGATGAGTGTGCTGAAATCATTTTACGATTTAGTTAACTGTTCGTGACTTATTAAGCTTTAAAGTGCTAATTTTCGTTAGAGTCAAGTGTCCGACCCTCTACCAACTAAACGGTTGTTGTTAGAAATTCAAACGTTACGGCAAAACTATCATACTTAAGTTGGCTTTACAATTTTGCTAGTAATAGTTGACCAAATGTATGTTACTCGATAATTTTGAACAATTTCATAGATTTTTTTTTATTATATTATTCAAACCTAAACACTACGGAACCCTACATTGCGCGTGGCCCGACACACACTTGACTGGTTTTATTTTGAAAGTAACACAGTCAGACAGAATTTCGTATTTATTCCGCATTATACGTAAACTGTTTATAAATCATTATGTTCTCAAATAAGTTTTTTCTCAATTGAAAAAAATAAACATTTGAGTCAACAGCCTTTGTGTTTGAAATTTCCTGTTTCATTTACAACTATGTCATTTCCAATAGAATCATTTCCTATTACAGGTATGGTTTCATATAAACCTACTCGTTTAGTATGTGTACTCGATATACTATATTATGTCGCAGATAACCAATATCGTATTTATTATTCGATGAGAGCACCGATCGACACGAATATACCATTACTACGTGATGTAACCACGAATTGCAAAGCAAACTTTAATTATACATGCTTACCTTTTTGAGTAGATGTATTTATATGTCAAGCGATATAGTAGCTTTGATTCTTGTAGTAAATGTTATAGTGTTTAGTTTAATATTCCGTCAAATCGTCCACTGAGAGATGAACATATTTATCATCATCATCATCATCGGCCCTGTAATTTCCGGCACAGAGGCATAAGACCTAATGCCTCAGGAGTGGCAGCGCATCTGCATTTTGACCTCTGATCATTGTGTGGGTGTCTATAGGCTGCAGTCATCACTTAACATCAATGTGAACTGCACGCTTGTTTGCCCCCTTTATTACATTTAAAAAAATCTTCATAATTTCAGCCAAAAGATGTCCACCAGACGTTGTTTACCAAAGCCTACCCAAACTTTCACTGGTGGTAGAGTTTCAGTGATGGAGCTCGCGGGTGTAGGCACCACCGCATTACCTAATATACTTGCCGCTAAATGTTAGTGTTCAGCACTATCGTGTTTCGGTCAGGTGGTAATGTATGGTCCTGTAATTTCCGGCACAGAGGTATAACACCTTAGGCCTCAGGAGTGGTAACGTCAGTACGGGATCCAACTTGAACCCCGGACCATTGTCAGGCTTGCGTAGGGACATGGGTCCAACACGTAGAGGCCCTTTCGAATTTTCATCTACTTCGTAACCAACCGACATTTTTCCTCGAGACCTCGTATGACGGTTGAATGAAATAGATATTTTTATAAAGAAGAATAACCACACCAAACATTGATTTCTAATAAGATATTCTCAATACATCACGCCATTAAACAGTATGTAAGCCAAAAATCATCATTATTCAACGCCCCGTAGGTAAAAATCCAAGATTCTCTTGTTTTTTCATCTTCACAAAGGATGGTTCATTTCACGCTACGGCGCCTTAGGTATGCGAAGGTGTTTTATTATAGTCATTCTGTTTAGTGAAATTGAATCGTGTATAAAGATATAATAGATATACCCTGTCGTAGGTTAGGATCCCACTGCAGAATTATTATTTCGTTCATCGAGATATGCTGCAAACCTATTTTTTACGCATATTTATGATTTAGAGAATATAATAATATATCCACTGGGTTGCCTGTTATGGCCGCTAGTATTTTTAATTAATTTATTTTATCTTTAACAGCCACCAATCCTTATTTGCGGCGAGATTTAATTTGGCACCTATATAACATAAAAATGAAAAGAAAAAAGTAGCTTTAATTTGATGTATAAATAATAAATGTACATTATGAACGTAAGCATGTATCGGGGCGGCAGGTGAATATATAGGGGCGGCCAAGTGCGCAACGGCAGCCGTGTTTTTCAGAGTCTTATTGGACGATATTTATGATAAAAACAAGTCTAAAAATTATTAAAAAAAAAAAATGTATATACCATCACCCATTATTTGATAGGCAACCTGTTGGATACATTCGCTAGATCATAAATATGCGTAAAAATAGGTTTGCAGCATATCTAGATGAAAAAAATAATTCTGCAGTGGGATCCTAAGCTAATGGCAATGTCGCTCCGTAAAATACTTAATAAAACTTTGATCTTCCTGATGTAATGAATGTGAAGATTACATTGTTATTTTTAACGTATAATGTATAAGCTGTTTGGGATTTTGTCGCTGGAATGTTTTTGTTGATAATAAATTTGAGGGCATAGAATAGGCAGCAATGCCATACCATATCTAATGCATACCATGTTATGCATTACAATGTCATATAACGTTGGTGTAGAAGGAAAATTTATAAATGCAGTTTTGGCGAATTTGCCGTTTTAGCACTGTTTTTTAATGTGACGCTCCACGCTCTTTGCCCATCGATTGGTTTTCAAATAACCAAAAGTTTACATTTAGGTCTAACAAAATATTAAACAACTTTTCTCTTTTAGAAAAAAATATTTTTTAAATGTAATCGAAGTGGAAAACAAGCATGCAGTTCACGTTGATGTTAAGTGATGACTGCAGTCTATAGACACCCACACAAAGACCAAGGTCAAAATGCAGATGCGTTACCACTCCTGAGGCTAAAAATACATATAAATACGATTTTGTTATGTCTATTACGGGGCTCAAGATTCGTACATTTTTATGGATTAACTAGTTCAAAACGTGCAAATAATCATAGCAAGTTTCATACATTAATTTGTACAAAAAAAATTAGGAAAAGGTACAAGATAAAACGGATTCGAAATATTATCTAGGGAACCTAAAGAACATTTTCTAATGTGTAAATAATTTTAAAATCACCGGAATAAAAATCGTCTTTCCTAACAACAGTGGAAGCACTCCATACAAGTTTAATTTCAAACTTTTTATTCCGGAGAGTTAAAAATATTTTAAGTATCAGGAAATGTTGGTGAGGTTCACTGGATAATATTTCCATGCTGTTTTACCGTGTACCTTTTTTTCATTTTTTCTATACAAACCTTGCCATGATTCTTTGTCAAATAATTAGACTTACGATCTCATGTTATACAAGTTGCTAAGTAAAGACAAATGCAAGAACTGCAAAAAACCCCGAAACCCTCTTCAAAAAAGGCAATAAGAAACTCATCTGTAGCCATATAAAAAAATACTACCGTTGCTTCCGCACTTTATATCTTTATGTAGGTACGGAAAATGTTCATTATATTTATTTATTTACACATTTATGCATTTTGTACCTACGGACACGCTGCCATTTGGCATTCAACCTGAGTTCGTTGCGGGAAATTTTAAATTTAAGCGTACCGCCATAAAGTGCATAACTATATGGACGAATGGACCCTTGGTAAGTACAAAATTTAATTTTCACGTTGAAGATAACATAGTTCGGTTACTGAACGGATTACAGTATTCGATCTGATTCTATTTTAGACAGACTTATATCGAATCTTCAACCTCAAGGTAAAAAGCGGCCAAGCGCGAATCGGTCTTGCCTAATAAGGATTCCGTAGTAACAAATAATATTTGACTGAATTTTCAAAGTTTTTTTTGCAGTTTTGGAACGTTTATCTGAAATCTAAACCGAAGAAAAACCGTTGAAAATGTCTCATTCAAACGAAATTTCATTGAAAGTTTTTATTAAAGACTAATGGCCTACCCAGTTCATAATATTATTGGCATTATTCGATATTATACTATTGTGATATAGGAAAAATGATTTTTGGATTGATTGTGGTTCCCCCACTGAATACATATTTAACACCACTAAGACTATTATTTACACAATTTACCACTTTAAAAGTGTCTATTTCCAAAAGATTTATTTTGAAAAAAAAAAATGTTTTAGAAACCTCAATGTAATAAATAAACCAAGTGGTTCGGTCCGTCTTCGTTCGTCAAGATGACTGTTTCGACCGAGGCTCTCGGCCTACAAATATTTGTTTCGAGTTTGGGTTGTGTTGTGTGTTTACAACGATACCTACAGGTATACCTAGTGTGGACCTGTGAGGACCTATATGTGTGTATTTTTTAAAAGTTACCTAAACAAAATTTACATTCAGTTCATTAAAAGATAAAGTTGAAATATATTTATTCGGATTAAAATAAGGCCTAGTAGGTTGCACTGTTGACATTTTTTCTATATTTTAAACATGGAAAAGAGTTGGAAATGAGGCGGAGAAAAACCGCAATGCGTGGAAATTGTACACATCTATGAAAAACCGCGCTCGGTTACGGTAAACACAGTGTTTCTGTGTTTCAAAGATATTGCAATGAATAAATAATTTGTGTATAATTTTAAAAATAACGATAATGCAGCAAAATACTGCCTACTTGCAAAGTACAATTTTATTTATAGCTAAATAATATTTGTTGTGAACTAGCCGATTATCACTATGAAAGTGACAATCGGCTAGTTTCGGCTTCATAGAGCGTTATCTCTGCTGCACACTGCCTACGTAAGCATCCGTAGTACGGTATTGGTCAAAACCATAGAGCAACGCGAGCCGCCGGCCAGTCCGCCGCGACCGGTGTTTGCATGTATGCGTTGGCGTTGCTCTATGGTCAAAACCTGATCAAAATGGTCGACAAACGTCAAATAGGCAAGGTGCGAAAGAGATAACGCTCCACATATCCGAAATAAGCCGACGTGTCTTTCTGAGGTCGATGTGCATTATTTCTTGTTGGATACTAGTACCGCTACGAATGTTAATGAATGTTGTTTAACTGCCTCGGTAGCCTAGTGGTAGCAGGCCACTATTACTACGCTGAGGTCCTGGGTTCGATTTACGGGTAGGGGATTATCAGAGAAAATGGTGTAAAGTCTTTTATCTTTGGTTCTATTGGGAATTTTCCATTTTCGGGAAATTTCCCAGTACCTTGAAGTTTGGTAATGTGCCCGGAGATTTCAACACGCTCGCCAAACGTAACCGGCGAATCGTGGGTGTTTGCATGTATGCTTAAATGCATGCATTTACCTCTGCCTTCCCCTTTAGGGATTACAGGCGTGAAGTTACGTTTACGTACGAATGTTAGTACAATATTTATATTCTTAGAAAACCAGCGTCGTAATAAAACTATAAACAAATCACATTCTATTCACAATCACGACCAACATACATTATGCTGACAAATATATTATTTACCGTTAGCAACTAGCAACCTGTTTCCTCGCAGGGCAGCATTCATGAATAATAAAGGGAAAAGGGCGACTTGTGATATACGGTCAGCTTCTAAACTAGGTACCGAATCGTAGGCTACGGGGTAAATTGCTATTTGAATTGAATTTCTTGTAATATTATTCTTTAAATCATATAGTTGAAATTCCTAAAACTAAGATTTACGCCTATATTCCTTTAAGGGGGAACGCAAAGAAATACTGCTTATACTCTTTTTTTATGTAATGTAAATGGCAAGCTAGCATGCAGTTCTCATTGATGTTAAGTGTTGACTGCAGCCTATAGACATCCACACAAAGACCATGGTCGAAATGCAGATCCGTTACCACTACTGAGGCCTAAGGAGTTATGCCTCTGTGCCGGAAATTACATGGCTGTACATTACCACCTGACCGAAACACGATAGTGCTGAACACTACCATTTAGCGGCAAGTTTATTAGGTAATGCGGTGGTGCCTACGCCCGCAAGCTCCGTCACTAGAGCTCTACCACCAGTACTCACCTACGATTTGGCACTTATGGTTCTGATAACACACTGATATTCACCATAGGTAGGTACCCAAACTTCAATGGAATGTCTGAAAACCTTCTGTGTTGAAAAATATGGTCATCATTATGGTTAACTTTTAACTATGAGGTTAGCCCTGAAACTCTCATAACAAGTGGAAGGAAAAAAGGAAGAGACGGAAAAATTGACATTCTGGTGTAAGCCTTCGGTAGCTTTAAAGTGTGGTAAAACGGCTGGACTGGTTGTCCTGAGATCGCTGGTTAAATTCCTGCCCAAAGTCAATTTTTTCTTTCCATTTTTTCTATAATTAATAATTTACTCGCATGTGTTATCGGGAAATAATAAAAATATACTAACAAAGATCCTCTAATATCTTTGTATTACAATTTTATTTTACATAGCAACAGTTGATCGTAATATTGATGCGAAAGGTAACCAATCCTTCACAGTATGAACTTCATAAAGATAAATACACAAGTATAAAATATAGTAATATATTTTTCACAGAGAAGCTTTGAAGTTTATAGTTTTATTACTATTAACTAAAGACATTCTCTTCACAATCAGGTGGTATTAAATGGTGGTAATTGGTAGAGCTTCAGTGACGGAGCTCGCGGGCGTAGCCACCACCGCATTACCTAATATACTTGCCGCTAAATGGTAGTGTTCAACACTATCGTGTTCCGGTCAGGTGGTAATGTACAGCCCTGTAAGTTCCGGCATAGTGGCATAACACCTTAGGCCTCAGGAGTGGTAACGCATCTGCGTTTCGACCTTGATCTTAGTTTGGGTGTATAGGCTACAGACATCACTTAACATAAATGTGTGCGTGGCAAACAAACATGCACTTCATGTATGCTTGTTTGCCACTTCCATTACATTAAAAAAAAATCATTACCGACATACATTATGTTGAAACATATATACCTACTGATTCGTAAGCCACGGGGTAAATTGTGATTTGAATTGATGAGGCAGACAGAGAGAGTGAAATGCCTCCCGTGCCTCTTCTACTCGTACATTCGTCAATCATGCACGTAGATTGCAAAATTGATATGAAAGCAATCTCTTCTTTAACAACGCTGATGTATAAATAATTGATCATCGTAGAAAGGAGACGAATTCGGTTACATACAACCTTGGGCCCTTACAAAATGAAACAAAACAAAGATGAAATGTTCTTTATTTTGAAGTTTATTTATATTATTTCCGTAAACTAAAATTATGTATAATTATATATAATTTATAATTATATATAATTTATAATTTTAGTTTATGCACTAACACCTTAGGCCTCAGGAGTGGTAAAGCATCTGCATATTGACCTTGGTCTTTTTGTGGGTGTCTATAGGCTGCAGTCATCTCTTAACATCAATGTGAACTGCATGCTTGTTTGCCACTTCCATAAAATAAAAAAAAAAACAGTTTTTATGACAAATGTATGTGTGTTTATGAAATGGACGACGTACTATGAATGTGTTTGTGAGCATGTGTAATACACCTGTCTCTGTAGATGAGAAGAAATATTGATGAATTTTCGATATTTATCAAAATATCATCTAAAAACGCAGCATGCGCGCAAAACTTTTGTTTAAAATATATTGATATTCCTACCGACTAAAATAGAGCTAGTTAAGCGTTAAAATAAAATAGTGTATTATCACAGAGACATATTATCTATGATATAGAATACTATGTTTGACGCGTTTCGTTCAACGCAAATTATGTTTAGGTGGTATTTTAAAAATGTTTTTATGGATTGCCCAGTCTGTACAAATATCGAAACTATATTTACGAAACGACGACGACGAATCTATATAACGATATTCGTATAATTTATTAGTGCATTTTTACGTATATTCTCATTTCTGTTACAAACGACAAATTTTTCATTTCTAACCCAATTTGATACATTTCCTTTCTGTCACTCTATAAATTAGTCACTCTTTGGGGTCTCTGTTTATTGGTGTTTGAATACACCAATATATCGAGCAGTTATAGTAGAATCCAAAGCGATCAATCTTTTGCTTACGCGCTAGTACTCGTTCAGTGGTGACTGCGTAATGGCTGCCTGATTGATGAATGCGTCCCTCGAAGCCGACTTTGTAATGTTACGTGATCTTCAGTACAATATATTTTGTGGCTTTTGGTGGGTTTAATTCAACATAATACGTTATAATGTTCTCGCAAAAATATATTGCGGTCATATATTTTTTTCTTTTTAACATCATAAAATCAACAAGTGTTATGTCCACTAGTCCACTTTGATGTTAAACAGTGAATCACATGTAGTATCATAGCGGACGCAATCAAATTTACAAAGTAAAGACGAAGTGATTTAATAACATAATGAGACCTGTTTCCGAAAAGCTATAAGTAACGAAAGAAACATTTGTATTAATGTATGTATCTTCACGCCAGGTCCCTAACGGGGTAGGCAGAGAGTGTAGAGCGCCAGATATCCCGGTTCAGACAAACCTCTCGTGCCTCGTCTACATTCATCATTCTCTTCATACATGCACGCCGATTCCTAAGACTTTTGACCCCACCATCAGACAGAACTCGACCTATTTGGTCATGGTAGGTCAGCCTTGGTCTTCCTGGGCCTCTGCAACCATCCACATTCGCATTGTATATCTGTTTAGTCATTCGCTCATTCGACATTCTTTCTATATGCCCGAACCATCGGAGCATGCCTTTTTTCATTTTTACACCTATACTATCATTCACTCAAAGTCTCTTTCTTACATCTTCATTACGAACGCGATCGGTGAGTGATACACCGCAGATCTTGCGCAAAGATCTCATCTCGACCGCGTTCAACTTACTTTCATGCTCTTTCTTGCATACCCAGCTCTCGCTTCCATATAAAAGCGTTGGAGTAAGTACAGCATTATGTACGGCTAGTCGAGCCCGCTGGCTGAGATGTTTAGATTCTAGTAGCTTACCCAACGCTCCATTCACGCAATTCCCAGCAAGCACTCTTCTTTCTATGTCAGTGGTGTACCTACCATCCTTGCTAAAAGCACATCCAAGATATACAATTTCATCAACCTGTTCTAACACTACATCATCTACTACTACCCTTGCATTTGTTCTCTGTTCATCTCTTTCAAATACTAATACTTTAGTTTTATCCACATTCAATTGTTAGCCTTTCTCCATACAATCCTCTTTCATGACTGTGACTAGTGCTTGTAGCCCAGATGGTGTAGAGCTAACAATTACCGCATCATCTGCGTAAAGCAGACAGTTCACCACTAAGTCACCCATACGCACTCCCACATCCATCAACTTCACCATTCATTTATTTGTATTAATGTCACTTAAAAATCATTAACTTTCGTGTTACATTGTCACAAATAAATGTTCCTTCTTTCTTTCTATTGCGCTACGTATATTTTGTATATCTATCATTCTGTCCATGAGTTGCTCTACAGTTGTTTAATTGGTTGGTGTATTCAAAGACCAATGGTAAAAGCAGAATCCAAAGCGATCAATCTTCGCTTACGCGCCAGTTTAGTAGTGACTACGTAATGGCGGCCTGATTGATGAATGCGTCCGTTGAAGTCGACTCCGTAATTTTGCGTGGTTTTCAATACATTGCATTCCGTGGCTTTTGCCGTGTTCAATTTAACAGGTACCTTTAAGTGTTGTAAATTTTTTAATGGAGTTAAATATTTAATAGATATTTATTTTTTACATGGTGAAAGCAGCAAGCTAGCGTAATATTGACATTGATGTGAAGTTCTGAATCACGTACTAGTACCGATGATAGATTGAATTTATCAATTTCAAATGGATATTATAGTGAACGTTTTATTTTTATAGTAACAACGATGAGATTTAACTTAGGAACATTTGAAATTTGTTTCCAAAAAGTTAAAGGAATACAAAAATAGTACAGTAGAGTTACGTAACTTTACGCCTGTAATCCCCGAAGGCGTAGGCAGAGGTAAATGCATGCCTTCAATCATACATGCAAACATCCACGACTCGCCGGTTACGTTTTGGCCCATGTAACAGGTGGCGAACCTGTGCCACCTCTGGGAACATTACCAAACTCCGAGGTACTGGGAAACTTCCATAAAATGGAAAAATCCCAATAGAAGCAGAGATAAAGGATGATATGTTCTTAGGTTTTCGCGAGCTACACTCATTGAAATAAAACTATCTTTACGGATTTATCTCGCGTATATTAAACTAAAATGATTTTTAAAATGAACCCGACGTTTCGGTCGCTTTTCAGCTTCCGTGGTCCCGGGCAGACTGAGGTGACATTTTTCTGACAGAAGTTCGAAAAAACTATATGTAGCTACCTCCATCGATTTTAAAAATCATTTTAGTTTAATATACGCGAGATAAATCCGTAAAAACAGTTTTATTTTAATGAGTGTAGCTCGCGAAAACCTAAGAACATATCATCCTTTATCTCTGCTTCTATTGGGATTTTTCCATAATTCGGATAATATACGCGAGATATATCCGTAAAAATAGTTTTATTTCAAAGAGATAAAGGATTTTTGTAGTAGTTACACTATTTATAAAGTGTTATGAATTAATTAAATTTTACAATATATGCTCTCTGTTCATCATGGTTGCTTTATTCATTTATTTATTAGTTATATTTAAATCGAATAGGCAAAAGGGTTAAAGAGTAATTATTATATTGGCCTGATCGAAATTAATATTTAATTTTAATGAACGCTAACCACATTTTACCACGAAAACTGATGTTCGGATTCACTACGAATATTGAATAATCAGTACCTGTTCGTTATTACCGACTGATAAAAAACAAAGCTTAAATAGTATGTTCTAAAGTTTAAATATGATGAAGGAAACTTACCAACAAATTATGTATTAATAAAATAAAGAAAAATATTTTATCACTTGTTTTTATATTATTTCGCATTAACACATGCTTGTAAAATATATTTTATTTAAATAAAAAAAAAAAATAATGGACGAAGTCGCTTTTACCCTTAATAATTATTAAGGGTAAAGGCGACTTCTTTACGATAAACTGAAAAGTCTACTATATCGGTTGCCTAACTAGCATGGTTGGCAATAGATGTCGCTACTGCTACCATAAAGCAAGGCAATAAATGTGAAGGAAAGATTTGACAAATCGGGCAGGACTTCAGTAGCTCAATTGGAAGAGCGGCTGGACTAGATTCCCAGTAGGCCGCGAGTTCGAGTCTCGCCTGAAGTCAAATTTTTCTTTCCATTTTTCTTTAAATAAAATATATTTTATCACATTAATTGTAAAAAATGAAGGAACATAAGACTTTTTTCTATCTTTTTAAAAGTATGCCAGGGCCACCCTTTTTATATAAAAATTATTAAGTAGGTATTTATTCAAATTATACATTTTGATATAATAATATATGGATGGTAAGTGACGATTGCAGACTATAAACGTCATTTACACATAAAATTACATTATTTCGATATATATACCTAGTGAGTTTCGATATTGTTTATGTTTCCTCCTGTATTGCCGTATCTCGAAAACGTGCGTATTGATGAAACTTTTCCTGGTAGAGCTCCAGTGACAGAGCTCGCGGGCGTAGGCACCGTCGCATTACCTTATATACTTACCGCTAAATGGTAGTGTTCAGCACTATCGTGTTCCGGTCAGGTGGTAATGTACGGCCCTGTAATTTCCAGCACAGAGGCATAATACTTTAGGCCTCCGAAGAGAGTCCAGTGACGGACTGGAGTTCTACCACCAGTATACAAACCTATCACAAACTGAAAATATTAATCAATTGAAGGACAAATTTTTGTCAATTATGTTATTAAATTAATATCAATTAAGTTCCAATTGCCAGCATTCAAAATGTTTTTAAACAATTATAAATTGAATGTATCCGTGTGAGGAACACGGTCATTACCGTCACAAGTTAGGTTTCCTAAAGCAACCTTTATAGCCTATAATTGGCCTAATTTGGAGCACGTGAAACGATCATCGAGTAGTTTCAGCAATTACCTGAACTACTAAATGTAAGTATAATTTACCATCGACGTAGCACAGGTGGCCGCTGAATCAATAACAAAATAATATTTACATAATGGCCTCACGATAACAGTAAAACAATGTCCATTAGAAAATCTAGAGGCCGTGTCACTTTCACTTAATAATGGCAACCCATTATACGTCCCACTGCTGGGCACGAGTCTCTCCCCTTTTTGGGGGGAGGCCTGGAGCTTACTCCACCACGCTGCTCCAATGCGGATTGGTGGAGGTGGGTGGGTTAGTGGCCAACCCGCTGTCGGATGTTTTCAAACCGCCCATAAGGCTTCCGACAAGGTTTAACGACTGCTATCTATCGATAGCAACCGGGACCGACGGCTTAGCGTGCCCTCCGAAGCACGGAAACGCGCGTTTAATTTGCCAATAGCGGTCACCCATCACACTACCCGACCGCGCCCGTAGTGCTTAACCGAGCAGATCGCTTACGATCTACACCAGCCGCTGGGCCATGCGCGCTTCAACACTATCACTTAAAACAATCTATTTTAATTATCATTCAAAATTTTCTGTCCGTTTTTTCTTTAATATCTAAAGTTCACTCGTATGTGTTATTGCGAAAAATAATTATTACAATTTGATGAATTAAGTTAAATTATAATATGTTTTGAAAGCGAATGATATCTACCTAAATGTAATGCTTATATTCTTTGATAATTAAATTAATAATTTACTATTTCCTTATTAATTTAATTTGTGTCGATTAAAGCCGTAAGAGTATATTACTTACTGAAAATTCACATGCCGTAAGCAGCAGAGCATATGATACATTAAAATATTTAAGACCAAAGCATGTAATACTATGTTCTAATAAATGATTATTATGATTATGATGATGATCTATTTTAATCTTACTTTATCTTGATGTATTGAGACCATAGACGTGTGCAGTTCACATAGATGTTAACTCTTAAGTTATCTATGATACCTTGTTTTGATTTTAATCATAGTAGGATCCATACAAATTGTTTTTATGGAAACGATGGGACGTCAATTTGTACTAATCCGATACGACTTAATATTATACTCTTCCTTGGGGAATAAACAGTCGTAATGTTTTTAGTTGCACTGTCCCAATTACATGCTACCAGTTCCAATTGTTAATTGGAACAGGTAGCAACGTGATAAACACTTCAAATGGTGATGACTGTAGCCTATCAAAATGCAGATGCGCTGTTAGGTGTTATGTATCTTTGATTTACGAGGCCAATACTTTGAATAACAAGGCTGTATAGCAACTTTTTTTAACTCCTTGGGATTTTACCAGATGCGCGCAGTGATACGCGGTATCATGTTTTTCACAATAGATGCAGTGTCTGTATTGTTCGCTTTCATCCAACTACCAGTCTTAACCCCAACTCGAACAAGGAACAAAATTGAAGTGAAGATAACAAACTGCTGTCGTTTTGCGGTCACTGCAAATGATCTGCTATTGTGAAGCGGATTTTAATCACGAACGAGATTGATGTCAGCATTGTTGGGTATTAAGTCGTATTTTGATTAAATCAAAATATTGATTCACTTTTGTCCAGCGGTTTCATGAGACAAAAAGAATAATATAAACATATAAATAAAACTGGAGTGTCTGTTTGTAATATTAAAATAACCGCTTTTTACTAAATGCATATGTATGTATCTTGTAGACATACATATGCATTTAGTAAAAAGCGGTTATTTTAATATTACAAACAGACACTCCAATTGGTAGACATACATATGCATAAAGTAAAAAGCGGTTATTTTAATACTACAAACAGACACTCCAATACACGGTACATATACCAAAACAATATTTTTTACAATTTTTGTCTGTCTGTCTGTTTGTTCCCGCTATAGCTCCTGCTGTCTTGGGAACGGCTGGACCGATTTTGACGGGATTTTCACTGACAGAGAGCTTATGTAATAAGGTGTTACTTAGGCTACTTTTATACTAGCTGCGCCTACGGCTTCGTTCGGGTAGATACTGAACAATCATAAATTCTCACGTGGACGAAGTCGCGGGCACAGCTAGTAATAAAATGAAGATGCTTACACTTACAGCCTCTCACTTGGTATAAACCTGAATCGTGGTTTCCGTCGTACACACACAACACGTACACAAATAACCAGACCCGAAACAAATATCAGTATGCCATACAAATATTTGTCCCGGTGCGAGGAACCCGCGACTCTTCGAAACAAACGGTCGTCTCACACCGCTGGACTAACTGGGTCGATAGAGTGAAAACTGTAATTTACAAACGCATTAAAGTGATAATTTCTGGAGTGATTTAAGCAGCTTGTTAGTGTCTTAAACAATGACATTTGCTTTAATTGACTGCTTAAGGTTTAGATTTATAGTCGTAACACACGTCCGGACTTGGTACGGAGCAGACGGCGGATTCAGTACGCTCCGAACCAAATCTGGCCGTGTGAAGCGACAGCGGAATTGGTCCAATGCGGTCTGCTTGCGCGGGTTTGGTCGGCGGATTCGGTCCGCCGTACAGAATCCGGACGTATGTTACTACTAATAGAAATGTCAACAGAGTTAATACAGTTGTTGATAATATAATTCATCAATTTAAATTGTATTATTATGTGCAATAAAGCATATGTTTATCTGCACTAATGGGAGAATTCGCCTCCATTAGGGAGCGATGGGGTCGTCATATCCCGACGTCTTAGTTCTCGACCTTGGAATTGAATCCAGGGGCGTAGCCAATTGCATTTTGTTGGGATTCAAATCGGAGAAAAGTCTATAGAATATAAACTTGAATTTTCTTTTCACTTCGTTATATTAGAAATACACTGTCCTCGTTCCGTTGGTTTCACTACAGTATTTACACACTACCGTATGTACACTACCTAGATCATTCAAACTCAAACTCAAACTCAAAAATTCATTTAATCACTTGGAAATAATAGAATTTGCTTGTGATAGGTCAAATTACAAATATAAAATTAAAGCGAATAACAACTGATACGTTGATTAATATGTCAAAGTAAATAAATTAATAATAGTCCAAAAATACTTAATAATAAAAATAGGTATCAACAGAATGTTCCATACTCTCTTTTACAAACGGCAAGATAAGACTAAACAAAAAAATATGGGACATTCCTTGTCATTCACTGGCAGAGTTCCAAAGCCCACTTTACTGAGAAAAAACCTGCCAAAAAAAAACTCAGTAGGGTCTTTTCAAAATATGTTCCTTAAAACTATTTTCACAATATGAAACTTATAACTATGTTTTACAATATCAAGTACAATGCACATTCATTTCACAAAATTATTGTTTAGTCTTGTGGAGCTAGACCAGCATTTGTCCAGGCATCTCTATCCTTTAGATAGTCATCGAGTCTATAGTACGCATTTTTACATAGTGTGCGTTTAATACATGACTTAAATTTATTATCTGTAAGTTCAAGAATGTTGGACGGAATTTTGTTATAAAACTGTATACAACATGTTAAGAAACATTTATGTTATTTCTGGTATTATAAGTATGTATATCATTAATTTTCTTAAATAAGTGCAAGTTTTTCCTAGCATACAATATATTTTCATAAATATATTGGCAAGGAAAGTGAACTTGAGAATATACAATAATACCAAGTATCGTAGCTTCGAATCCTTTGCGAATACCGATGATTTATTCTTAAATCTTTATATTTTGCTTTCGTGTATAAACTCGCTTTAGTAATTTATTACAAAAAAATGAAATATCAAAATGTCCAAAACATATCTATGATTTAGTAAATAAATTAAGTAATAAATAAACAAAACAGCCGTTGTCATATTTTAATTAACTTTTATACTGGTATTTTGTACTGTAAAAGCAATGATATGAAACTATGAAATGCTTTTAGCTGTTACAAGGATAACGTGTGGCGTGTTATAACACGCGAGGGTCAAGATACACAGGATGAAAATAACTATGTTGCGTCAGTACTTTAAAGGAGAAAAAAAACAATTTCCTTTTGTAAGCAATTTCTTTTTGGGTAGGTTCTTAGATTCTTGCGTGCACTCATTAAAATATATATTTTTGAATGTATCTTCACGCCAGGTCCCTAATGGGGAGAGTGTAGAGCGCCAGATATCCCGGTCCTGACATACCTCTCGTGTCTCGTCTACCTTCATCATTTTCTTTATACATGCACGCCGATTCCTAAGACTTTTGACCCCACCATCAGACAGAACTCGTCCTATTTGGTCATGGTAGGTCAGTCTTGGTCTTCCTGGACCTCTGCAACCATCGACATTCGCATTGTAAATCTGTCTCTTTGATTTTATGTTTTTAACTAGCTGACCCGGCAAACTTCGTATTGCCTCAGAATAAAAATATGACATGTGTCAAAGGTTTGATAGATATGGACTATTTGTATGGGAAAATAAAATTGTGGTTTTTACTATTTTCCTTCAATTTTTTCATATTTTCTTACCTTTCAAACATTCCCTGGACTTCCAAAAATCATTCAAAATCAATATTAGCCAAATCGGTCCAGCCATTCACGCGTGATGCTGTGACCAAGGAAAACGGGTTGCATTTTTATATATATAGATGTATCTAAATGTTTTTTTTTTAATTGTGGTTGCTATGTTTCGTTATCTTTGTCAGTGCCACGTCAATCTATTATCATTAAATACTATTTAGCTTTGCCATTGTTACTGTCCACTTTAGATTTTTACCTATATTGTAATCTTTAATTTATCATTCCGCCGGCGGGCTCTTGCTGCTTAACACTTTAAAGCCTGGTATCCACCAAAGCGGAGAGGAGAGGAGATGTGTTTGAATAAACCAATCCGATTTAGTTATTTTCACATCTCTTCTCCGCTGAGCTCGTGTGGAAATAGATCACGCAGAGGAGATGTCTCATTTTTGTATTGAATTTTGTGCGGTGAGCGAGCAAGCGGCGCGTCAGAGCGGAGAGGTGTCTCGTGTTCGGCGGTCAGGTGGCGCGTCGGGTGCCGCCCAGTCTGCCGAACTTGACTAGTTTCGATCTCTCACAGCTCACATCACATCTCTGCTACACAAAGCTCACATCTCCTTTTCGCTTCACTTCTCTTTTTTTTATGTAATAGAAGTGACTCGCAAACATGCAGTGCACATTGATGTTAAGTGATGACTGCGGCCTATAAACACGCACAGAAAGACCAAGGTCAAAATGCAGATGCATTACCACTCCTGAGGCCTAAGGTGTTATGCCTCTGTGCCGGAAATTACAGGGCCGTACATTACCACCTGACCGGAGCACGATAGTGTTGAACACTTTCATTTCGCGGCAAGTATCTTAGGTAATGCGATGGTGCCTACGCCCGCGAGCTCCGTCACTGGAGCTCTACCACCATTAAATGCCACCACCGTCTTCTCCGCTTTGGTGGAAATAACCTGCCAGCTTTGCAGCATATCTCTTCTCGTCCTGCCTTCGCTCCACTTTGGTGGATACCAGGCTTAAATATTTTAATTTGCACTCCCCATCAACGACAATAAAGATGAAGGCATTAAGAAGTAAATACACGAAAAAACACTTTACATGCCGAGTTCAATTGCGGTGAGATATAATATTCATTGTTATCGGATTCCCTTTGCCTGCCCTTTGGAGTTTTGGGAATACAAATCTTCGAAGTGGATTTAAAAAATAGCTCGGATTTGTTTCTGACATTATTACGAGTCATTAGATCCAGCAGTGTGTGTCGACCGTTTAAAGCGAGGCACACGGGTTCGATCCCTGTAGCGGGACAAATATTTGTAAGGCCTACACATAATATGAAGCATGTAAGAAGAGAATGATGAAGGTAGACGAGGCACGAGAGGTTTGACAGGACCGGGATATCCGGCGCTCTACACTCTCTGCCTACCCCGTTAGGGACCTGGCGTGAAGATACATACATACAGATAATAAAATTTGTTTCGGGTCTGGGTGTTTGTGTATGTGTTGTGTGTGTACAATGGCATCCACGATAGAAGTTTATACCTAGTATGTAGCTGTGATTGTTAGCGTATTTTATTTATTGGTTGTTTTTTTTTCTAAGTGAAACTCACTTTCAATGACAACGACGGTGAATGAACTGAAAAACAAAAACATGAAAAAACACTTTATATGCCGAGTTCATTTGCGGAGATATATAATATTCATTGTTATCGGTTTTAGTGTTGCTAAACTATCGATAGTTGCGCTATCGATAGTTGACCTCGAAAAATAGGCGATAGCGCGATAGTACTATCGAAAATATGCTGCAATACTATCGATACTATCGATAGTATCGATAGTCAAAAATAAGCGATACTATTGCTAAAGATCAATAGTACCGATAGTATCGATAGTATTGCAGCATGGCGATATTTTCGATAATACTATCGCGCTATCGACTATTTTTTCGAGGTCACGATAGTTCACAATACTATCGATAGACTATTACTATTGCAACAACACTAATCGGTTTCCTTTTGCCCGCCATTTGAAGTTTTGAGAACACGAATCTTCTAAGTAGATTTAAAGAATAGAACGGATTAATTTTTGTTTTTAATACGAGTATTAATTGACTGTTTTAAATTTGGTTGTTGGTTCTGGTTGGATTGACCCTTTTCCTTTTAAGACGTCAGCTTATATATTAAAAGTACAAATCTCTTTTAAAAAAATGGACTCCGGGACAAATATCAGAATGGTCTACAGATATATGTTTCGAATAACAAAATAAACAAAATATCCGTGCTTTTTGAGTTTATCTATGTATGATTTATTTAATTGAATAAAATAATAATTGAATACTAACTTATTTCACTAATTTTACGAACCGGGTCATGACGCGATATAGATATTGGGTAAAAACACTTTGGTGAATGGCTTTCAACATCGGATTTTGATCTATGTGACCGAATAACGTATCAACAGGCAGAACGAAAAAAGGAAAACAGTAGTGTTACACACGAGCGAAAGTTCGACAGATTGATCTCAAGACAAGAACGGAAGAAAGATACAATTGATACACAGTCTGATCTAGCTGACACTGTTATTAATCTGTCAAATTTAATACTGGATGACGCAACCACCTCGGCTCTGAAGAAAGGTATGAATTTTGCTATAACACTGAAGCGAGTGCCAGTGGAAAATATTATATGCGGAGTGGAAGAGGCGATCATACGAAACAGGGTACCAATGATTGATGCGGAAACTATGCGTCAGGATATCGCTGTCATTTTACGAAAATCGCGACTTCCTGCAAGCAATATAGCAACTGTAGAGCGAGGAGCACTTAAAGCACTTCGAGATAATAAGGATATACTGGTGCTTAAGGCTGACAAAGGCAACTGCACTGTAGTATTAAATGCGGAGGACTACAATACGAAGATCCAGACGTTGCTAAGCGATGACAAGGTGTACAAGCCCGTCAACTACAACCCAATAGCTAAGGTATATCGCCCCGTTCGTGCTGTGATTGCTGAGCATGAATATCTTTTCACAGAGGACGAATACCAGAAGTTGCATAGACCCAATCCTGGTCAGCCACCTAAGTTCTACGGCCTGCATAAAATACACAAAGCCAGTATTCCTCTGCGGCCAATTGTGCGCCAGATCGGGTCACCCACCTATGACCTTGCGAAGCATGTTGCGGGGGTTCTTCAAAAACTTATACGTAAAACCACATCGTTTGTAAAGGACTCTAAGCATTTCGTGGAGATAGTAAAGGGCGTGAAACTGGAACCAGGTGATATGATGGTAAGCTTCGATGTGGAGTCGTTGTTTACCAATGTTCCAATAAATGAATGCCTGGATATCATCAGAAGCAGGTTAAAGGATGGTGGCTTATCGGAAGGTTATCTTGGATTGATTGATCAATGTCTCAGCGGAAACTACTTTCTTTACCAGGGTCAATATTTTCTCCAAATCGATGGTGTGGCAATGGGAAGTCCAATAGCGCCCGTAATTGCCAATATCTGGATGGAGAACTTTGATAGTTTGGCCTTAAAGGGCACCAAAAGGTCCTGCACCAGTCAAACTCTGGATAAATTGATAAGATTCATGAGCTACATTTTCGAAAGAAAAGCCACAAGAAAACTTCTATTAACTTAAGATATAAATAAAAATCTCTGTTTCCAAGAAAATTGTTTAAAATGCTACATGTTCAAAGATGTAAATATAATGAAAATCACACATTCTGTGCACATTAAAATTTATATTGTGTAAAAATATAACAATCTAAAAACGAAGCACCAAACTAAATTACCTACTCAAAGCAGATTTAAGCACAATTTAAATAATGAAACTCTACTGCATCAGACCAACGTCCCAAAGGTTTATATTTTATCTTCAACACAAATAAAAACATACACAACAATACCAAAACAAACGCAAACTGAGCCAAACAATTTCACACTGCATAATCTGGCATGCTGCACATTTGTAACGTAATTTTGCGGCTGCAGAGTGAAATAATTGTTCTGCAATGCGTTAATGAAGTTTGGTAATCAACGTTTGAGATGGGTCTACCGCAAATTGGAATAAAAATTACGATGAAGGCAGGAAACATGGTCAAAGAATATTTTCTGACTAAAAATACTTTACAAATTAAAGGAAAAACGGGTAGAAATAATTGACTTCGGGCAGGAATCGAACCTGCGTCCTCAGGATAACCAGTTCAGCCGCTTTACCACTAAGCTACCGAAGTCCCCGAAGAAGAAGAAATGTTTGTTTTCCCCTTTTTGATTTTTAGCCGATTTCACCGACCCGAAATCGGTTAAAAATCAAAAAGGGTCAAAATTTAATTTCTAAAGTTTACTCGCATGTGTTATTGCAAAAAATAAATAGTAAACAAATACTTTTGCTTTGGTACGCACAAAGTACTAAATAGTTTGACATTTTAATAGACGGGTACACAGAGGTAATTGCATGCATTCCAGCATACATGCAAACTCGTCGATTCGCCGGTTACCTTTTGGTTCATGTAACAGGTGGCGAGCCCGTCGATATTTTCGGGCAAATTACCAAACTTCGAGGAATTGGGAAAAGAAAAAGGGGAAAAAGCCCAATAGAACCGGAGATAAAGGATTTTACATCGTTGACTCTGATACATTCAAACCCGGATATCGAACATCAGTCAGCCTTAATATAACCACTGCTGGACAAAATCCTTTCCCAGTGATGCCAAAAACAGTGTTGTGCGACATTATGGAAGAATATGCTATAATCGACACGCTTGGCATGCGGATTTGCGATCGAAATCGGCAGTTTCAATTCAATTCAATTCAATTTATTTATTTGCGAATATGGGTACATAATAAAGATGTTAAAATAATACATAATAAGTTCCTTCAAATTCCATCTTAATATAGGCATGCAAATGTTAATAAGTCGTTATTTTATTTTCCGCCTGATTATTTAAATTTTTTTGTGTAACAAAAGTGGCAAACAAGCATCCAGTTCACATTGATTTTAAGTGATGACTGCAGCCTATAGACACGCACACAATGACCAGAGGTCAAAATGCAGATGCGTTGCCACTCATGAAGCCTTAGGTGTTATGCCTCTGTGCCGGAAATTACAGGTCCGTATATTACCACCTGATCGGAACACGATAGTGCTGAACATACCATTTAGCGGCAAGTAGGTATATTAGGTAATGCGGTGGTGCCTACGCCCTCGAGCTTCTTCAATGGAGTTCTACCACCAGTACTGTTATAATAGTTTGGCCGTCATTGTTCTGTTGACTGTCTGCACTAACGGAAGAATTCTCCCCCACTAATGGTCTAGTCACTAGTCACGTCTGAACACCCGTGCAAAACAAAGTATAAGCTACTATGTTTACATAAACACGACCTAAACATTATTACGAGAATATATTTTCCTATTTAATTAAAAACAAATACACTGAACCAACTTCCTAAAATTTCGTACCGTCTTCAAAGAACACAAACAGTCGAAACAAATCTGAACAGTTCATTAGCAAAGCAAAATAATTACACAAAACATCGCACAATCCGGTATACTGGACATATGTAACGCAATCTTGCTGTAGAATTAAATAATTGGTCTGCGATGCGCCAACGATGTTCATTTGTCAAGATTCACCCGAAAATGGATTTAAATTTTAATATTATAAAGGAACAGAGACTTACTTTGTACTTATTAGATATAAGTACAAAGTAAAATTAAATTAAAATATTAATAAATTATAGTAATAATATAAATAATGACAGACCTACATATGTTAAAATACTAGGTATTTAATTGAGTATAAATCATCCTCTCTCCTACATTGCGGTGCCCAACAGGGTCCATAATCCTAATGTTGTAGGTACATTATGGTGCAATAAAGTATTGAGTATTGAGTATTGAGTATTGAACTATGAAATAATAACAATAGATATGTGTATAATAAATAGAACAGAATTATACAATTTTAGGCGAACTTTAAAACCTATGACATGATTGTTTTAGCCGAAAAACTTAAACTGGGTTCCACGTGCAGCGTTGGTCATACGGTGACTACTAAGCTGCGTGTAGACCCACATTTCACAGATACATTTTAAAAATGCCTTCCAAAAAAGTTTGTGCCTTTGCGTTTTTGTTATACCCTCTCCGCCGTAATGAGTTTTAGCTTCTATGCGCACAGATTGGAAACGTGGAACAGCTTGAGTTCGACGTTTTCACGTTCGTATCTGTTCGTGTCTGTATTCGTATGTTAAATGATGACTGCAGCCTATAAACATCTACACAAAAACTAGAGCAGTAAATGCAGGTGCGTTGCCACCGTTGAGAATTTAGTTGCTATTTCTCTGTGTTAGCTATTACGGGGCCCAAACAATAAATAATTGAACAAAATAATATCTTGAATAGTCTAAGCTTAGAGATTTTGTCATAAAAACAAATAAGTGCACCATATCGGGTAAATAAAACAAAAAAAAAAAACAATGTTTAAAACAAAACTCATAATAATAATTATTTATTTGGAAGTACACAAACAAGGAAACAATTACACAACAAAATCCAACCTATTGCGCGTTTGTAACGCTATCTTGCGGTTGCAGAATTCTGCAATGCGCTAATGAAGTAATGTAATCAACGTTGAAGTCGTTGAAACAATGTCAGAAGAAATACATTTTGTACGGTTCAACGAATTTGTGACTACTCATCACAAGATCATTTCATTGTTACTTGTAATTATAAAATTAAGAATATTTTTAATTCACAACGATACTAAACAAATAACGCAGCTTTTGAATAACTACACAAAACCGGAGAGAAAAATGCAAATGCTTTGCCCCTGATGTCTAAGTTGTTTTGCGTTTGTGATAGTGTTTTTGTAATGTAATGAAGGTGTCATTCAATCATGGAGTTCACATTGATGTTAAGTGATGACTATAGCCTATAGACACTTGAACAAAGACTAGATCTAATACTAGACTCAATCAAAGACTAGAGGTCAAAATGCAGATGCGTTGCCATCCTTGAGACTTTAATACTTCGGACACATTGTTATAAATGAACATTCCATGGAACGATTTGTTGTCCAGGGGCTTGTGGAAGGAAAGCGGTCGCGCGGTCGATCGCCAACGAGATAGATAGACCCCATAAAAACTGCCACGCAAAAATCGATAGTCCAAAACAGCCGAGACACCGCAACAAATGGAGACGCATCGCAAAAGCTGCAACATCTGCAGAAAATGCTTCATCGCCAGCCACGACCACTCTGTCAAGAGTGAACTACTAAGGAGGAGGTCGAGGAGTCATAGTTATTACGATCTCCTACAATATCCAATCCAATGCCCTGTAATTTCCGGCACAGAGGCATAATACCTTAGACATCAGAAGTGGTAACGCATCTGCATTTTAATCTATGTGGGTGTCTATAGGCTGCAGTCATCACTTAACATCAATGTAAACTGCATGCTTGTTTCACTTTCATTACATAAAAAAAATCATCTAATTGGAACACGATATTGCTCAAGATTGCCTAATCCAAATGGATTATGCTATGCCGTGGCGTCTACGCTCTCACGTTCAACCATGCGAACTCTACCACCAATATCAGTTTATAAAGTTCAAGTTAAAGGAAATGAATTTATAAGCACACCCACAGATGTTCTTATCAATATATTTTCCAACATCTCTAACTAATAATAATGCCCTCCAGACATTGCGGTCACGGCGGCCAATTTCATCGGAGACTAGCCTAGATATTATAGTGCACAAGTGTATGCCCAAACACAGGTGCACTCTCTATTCCTTTATTCCCATAGCCTGATGTAATGGCAATCCGACATGACCGGAGAGAGATCGGGTACAGGACCAACGGCTTTACGTGCTCTCCGAAGCACGACCAGACTCCGGGCTACTACTGGGAATTTCCTCACATGTGAATTGTATGCTTATTTGCCATGGCGTAAAAACAATCCATTGAAAAATATTTTATATTAAAGTAACATGCCCTTTACAATTACAAATCTAGATAGCATTACCATCACAAAGAAACTACGTATCTAAAACTCACATATTGGGCAAACAAAGTCAAACTTAAGTCTTAAATCTTTGACTATACAAACAAAGCTCTGTTATCTTATTTATAAAGTTCGGCAAACTAAAACAGAAACTTTGAAGAAGAAAGAAGTTACAGGCCATCAATCTTGATGTTACTTTTGAGTTTCCTCTAAAACCCGACTAGATAGTGGCAGTCAACACGTAATAGCTCTTGTTTTATGACCTGGAAACTGACAACGAGGACATTAAACATGTTTTCTTCTTATTAATCAGCGTTAGATATAATCTCGAACCGCGTTAATTTAGCAGAATTGCGGAATTTAGCAGATGTTTTTGGTACTAATATTATGGACATTTCAGTTGTTGTTTGCTCAAATTATAATGTGTTGACAAAATTCCAAATTAAGCTGCTAATGTATTGTTAGCGTTAAGACAAGTCAAGTATTTTTTAATCTGTGGTGTCTTTTTTTAGCAAAACAAACAATTCGTTTTCTGAAATATCTCAATTTGTTTTCTGAAATATTAAAATAATATGTCTCGCTGAAATTCCAAATTGAAGTTGATGATCTACTAATGTAATGTTAGCGTAAAGATTAGTGGCGTTTTTTTGGTAAAGAGACCACTATACCGCCATGGAATAAAGATTGTAGGTTTTATATTTAATGAAGTGGCAAAGAAGCATACAGTTGACATCAATAGTAGGTATGTGAATACTATGGTCTAAAAGTCCTCACATAAAATTTGAGCTCTTGTTTTATGGTCTGGAAACTGACAACGAGGACATTAACAATGTTTTCTTCTTGTTAATCAGCGTTAGATATTATCTCAAACCGCGTAAATTTAGCAGAATTGCGGAATTTAGCAGATGTTTTTGGTACTAATATTATTAAGGATATTTCAGTTGTTGTTCGCTCAAATTATAATGTGTCGACAAAATTTCAAATTGAAGTTGATGAGCTGCTAATGTATTGTTAGCGTTAAGTCAAGTCTTTTTAATCTGTAATGTATTTTTTTAGCAAAACAAACAAGTATCTGTCTCAATTTGTTTTCTGAAATATTAAAATAATATAAGGTCTAGCTGAAATTCCAAATTGAAGTTGATGATCTACTAATAATGATAGCGTAAAGAATAGTGGTGTTTTTTTGCTAAAGAGACCACTAAACCGCCATGGAAAGAATATTGTAGCTTTTTTATTTAATGAAGTGGCAAAGAAGCATACAGTTGGACATTAATAGCACAGTCTAAAGAAAACGAACATGTACTTATACTATGTTAATAGTATGTGAATACATAGTCTAGAAGTCTTCACATAAAATTTGAGACTTCAATGACGATGTGTTGCCACTGCTGACGTCCAAGTTGTTATAGGTACCTCTGTGCCAAATATTAGAAAGCCGTTGTTTGACACCTGATTGGAATATGATTGTGGCTGAAGACTACTATTTAGTGGGAAGTAAATTAGGTCTAAAGTCTTGTGGTCTCAAGGCTGACATTATGCGAACACAACTCTTCAAAGTTACATATCTAGATAGCATAACAATCACAAAAGAAACTACGAAAAACTTCGTCACAACTCACACACTCACACTTCAAGCTCACATATCGTTCGAAACAAGCCAAACTAAAGACTTAAATCTAGTACTACACAAACACAGCTCTGTCTTATTTAGAAAGTTCGGCAAAATTCAAAAGAAACTTTTGTGGAAGTTACGGGCCATCAATCTTGATGTTCCTTTTGAGTTTCACCTAAAACCCGACCAGATAGTGGCAGTCATCACGTAATAGCTCTTGTTTTATGACCTGAAAACTGACAACGAGGACATTAACCGTATTTTCTTCTTGTTAATCAGCGTTAGATATTTTAGCTTCGAACCACGCTTATTGCGGAATTTAGCAGATTTTTTGGTGTGTATGTATGTATTTATCTTCATGCGTAGTCACTCACGGGGCAGGCAGGGAGTATGTGGTACTAAGGGATATTTTACTTTTTGTTCGTTCAAATTATAATGTATTGCTGAGAGTCCGCAATTAATGTTCTGCTAATGTAATGTTAGCGTGTAGGTTCGTGGTGTCTTTTATGCTAAATCAAATACCTATCCAATCTTCTTTTCTGCAATACTAAAATGTTTGAAGATTTGAATTCGGGGTTACATCTATGAGCGGCTGCAAAAATGCGGCATGGAATGAACATTGAAGCTATGCTGTCCGCCAACGCTTTATGATTTTATATTCGGATGCTGTCGTCAGTTAGGATTAAATCTCTAGAATGTCTGCCGCAGTTATTCGAAAGCTTTGGAAAATACATTCTAAATCCAGATATGTATTTATTTTCACAGTTCATAACGGGGTAGGCGGAGTGTACTTTACTGGTGGTAGAGCTCCAGTGACAGAGCTCGCGGGCATAGGCACCACCGCATTACCTAATTTACTTGCCGCTAAATGGTAGTGTTCAGTAATTTCGTGTTCCGGTCAGGTGATAATGTAATATAATATACTGGTATAATATTACCCTATAATTTCCGGCACAGAGGCATAACACCTTAAGCCTCAGGAGTGGTAACGCATCTGCATTTTGACCTAGGTCTTCGTGTGGGTGTCTATAGACTGCAGTCATCACTTAACTTCAATGTGAACTGCATGCTTGTTTGCCACTTCCATTACATAAAAAAAAAGTGTTGACACCCCGCAACTGGGTTATTACATACCTGCTATGCTTCTTCTACATTGCGATTAAGGATTAAAATGGACCAGTAATTGCAGAGCAAAATCAGCAGTAAATTACAACATTTGTTACCTTAAGGTGCTAATAAACTTGCGGATGCCTTTGTGTCAGAATGTCGGACATTTGTTTATTTTTATTTTTACTGACCAAATAAACCTAAAGTGAGTACGAGCATTCGGGCGACCCTTCAATTTTTCATAGTCGTTTGACGACAAAAGACAGCTGAGCAATAAAAGATACTTGGTTCGTTAAAGGTACACGCATAGAGCAACGAGGCCCACCGGTCGCGGCGGACCGGAGGGGAGTAGCCATAGCATGTATTACCGATGCAAAACAGTCTGTCATTTTTTGTGGGGGGAAATGCGTGCGACACACACGCACACTACAAAAATCGTCTATTACTACGAAACTCACACCTTGACAAAATACAGAAACAATTTCACGCACACATTTAAACATCTTGGCGACAGGGACAGGCCCATTTGGGCTTGTACTTTGATAGAGGGTGTTGTTCTATGGGTACACGCAATACAAAGTCTGCGTCTAAATAAATTTACAGTCATCGTCATCATCGTCACTTCTGACGAACGACCATTACGGTTTTCATTTTCATTCCATGCTGTAAAAATGCGGCATGAAATTAACATTACAAGACACTTTTTTTTTGTTATGGAAGTGGCAAACAAGCATGCAGTGCACATTGATGTTAAGTGGAGACTGCAGCCTAAAGATACCCACACAAAGACCAAGGTCAAAATGCAGATGCGTTACTACTCCTGAGGCCTAAGGTGTTATTAGATTAGATTAGATTTTTTAGAATAGATTTTTTTATTGCAAACAATTCACAGTTCATTGTTAGAATTAAATAAAAACTTAGGGTCTTTGTTAGTAGTAGTTATATAAGTACTTGCTTAGTAAATTGTTTAAATTACATAATTCATTAATAAATGCATCAATTGATTCTATCACCAAGACAGTCAGGAAGTGGAAGTTTTACTGGTGGTAGAGCTCCAGTGATGGAGCTCGCGGGCGTAGGCACCACCGCATTACCTAATATACTTGCCGTTAAATGGTAGTGTTCAGCACTATCGTGTTCCGGTCAGGTGGTAATGTACGGCTCTGTAATTTCCGGCACAGAGGCATAACACCTAATGCCTCAGGAGTGGCAGCGCATTTACATTTTGACCTCTGGTCATTGTGTGGGTGTCTATAGGCTGCAGTCATCACTTAACATCAATGTGAACTGCAAGCTTGTTTGCCACTTTTATAACATAAAAAAAAAAAAGTATGTTATGCCTTTGTGCCGGAAATTACAGGGCCGTACATTACCACTTGACCGGAACACGATAGTGCTTGCTGAACACTACCATTTAGCGGCAAGTATATTAGGTAATGCGGTGGTGCCTACGCCCGCGAGCACCGTCACTGGAGCTCTACCACCAGTAAAATGCTAATAAACTTGCAGATTTCTTTGTGGAAGGTGGCAGACAGGCATGCAGTTCACATATATGTTAAGTGATTGTTGCAGCCTAGAGATATCTACGTAAAAACCAGAGGTCAAACGCAGATGCCTCGTAGTCTCTGAGACCTTAGTTTTTATGTCACTATGGTAGTTGTTACGGGACCAAACATAACCGGACGCACGATAGTTCCTAACATTTCCATTTGGCGGCAGATAGATTAGGTAATGCGGCGATGCCTCCACCCTCAACTCCCTACATTGAGACTCTAGTAAGCAAAAACCAGTCAAGTGCATGTCGAGCCACGCTCATTGTAGGATTCCGTATTTTTTAAGTTTGAATAATCTCTTTAAAAAAAAATGTACTATGCAGTTGTTTCGTTAAATTTTCGAGTAAAATACATTTGGTCGACTACTACTCGCAAACTTGTAAAAATAGTTTTCATTATACATGGCTACTTTTGCCGTAACGTTTGAATTTCTAACAACAACCGTTTAGTCGAAGGGGGGGGGGCACTTAACTCTAACGAAAATTGGCCCTTTAAAGCTTAATAAGTCACGAACAATTAACTGAATCGAAAAATGATGCTTCCACACCTCTAACAACGATATCCCACACTATATAGAAAACGAAAAATAAAACACTATCCGCGCGTAACATGTAGGGGAGGTACCCTAAATAAAAAAAATGTCATGTTCTTATTCTACCACTTCGTCGGCCTAATTGAGTTGTTTGCTTGTGCTAAAGGAGAAGTTGCAAGCTCGGCTCTGGTTCGTACATGTCCTCAAAAAACGGGTAAATTAAAGAAGAATCCGAAAAAAATACAATTAATTTATTCAAGAATATATTTTAGAGTTACAACCACATTTGATTCAAACGATTTTATCATTTTCAACTATGTTAAACATGGAGGCGATACAGCCGACGCTTGGGATCAATCGATTTCGATAGTATTTAGAAAATATTACTTTTATCTCAAACTACTTTATATTCAAAATACAATTTAAAATATGAAAATGTCAAAATGACATCGCCCGCCATATTCGCCATGTTGGTTTTGAGTTGCAATTCTAACTGCAAATAATGTTTTGTAACTGCAAACAAAGCTAAATAAGTGAAAATATGCAATAAAAAACGTTTTTATATTGATTTTGCCTGTTCAATGGCATTGTGTACAATACATGGCCGGAGGTCCATACATTTTTGCAACATCTCCTTTCAAGTCTCTAGCATCAATAGTGTTTATTGATTGATATATGTCACTAAACCGCGGATGGAGACAGACAGACAGACAGACAGACAGACAGACAGGCGGATATGGCGGAACTATAAGGGTAAAAAGTCTTCGGAAGTCAAAAAGAATCGGCGTGCATGTATGAAGAGAATGATGAAGACACGAGACACGAGAGGTTTGTCAGGGCCGGGATATCTGGCGCTCTACACTCTCTGCCTACCCCGTTAGGGACCTGGCGTGAACGTACATACATATAAGGGTTCCTTGTGTACTACGGAACCCTAAAAAGCAGGTATCTAAACCGGTCACTCTAAAATAACGGGTATCTAACGCAACTTGCTTAAATATTAATGAAACAACGACCCAGAGTGCAACACCGTGACATTTTGTAAGCAATTTTTTCGATTCTGTGAGTGTCACTATAGAAAATTCTATTTTGTTCTAGTGTAACGTGAACTGGCCTTTTTCACTTTAGTGATGGAAGCCTTTTTAACCAAACCATATCCAAATCCGTTTGCTGTATACCCGGAAAGTTGTTTTATTATTGAATCATTTTAAGAATGGATGAGTTTATTTGCCAGAAATATGGTACATGAGGTTTATATATATCAACTAGATGACCCGGCCACGCGTTGCTGTGGCTAAAGTTTTTGTTATAATACATTATAGTAAACAATCTAAGAGGAACAATAAGAGAACATCAGTCACGGAGTCCACTATGCTTTTTCACACAGATGGTATTTGTAAAATTGGTGATCTCCTTATTTGACTTTCTACTACTATAACCCTTTAGTACAATGAAATTATTTACGAACAAAGACGAAAATGTTGATGTCGGTATACAAATTCACTGGATTGAGATTTGAAGGGGAAGTACGATGAACACAATTAATTAAAATGTTCTTACACTTGATATTAAGAAGAAATCAATAGGTACAAAATAAAAATTTATAGCGTCAACAACACGTGGTAAATAAGCTGTTTAAATGTAGCTAAATGACATGATTGTAGATTTACCATAGCAGCGCCATCTATTGATTACTTACTCAACCCAGTCGAAAGGTATCGACATCTGTTAGAATCATTTGGAGTTAACAGATAATTGTGACTGTCAAATAATAACAGACAAATAATTAGCAATAAATTAAAATTGCGACTATAATTTGAGATTTAAACTATCCTATCTCTCAAGTTGGATCGAACTGCACATGGTGTGCGAATTTTATTATAATCGGTTAAGTGGTTTAGGAGTCCATTGAGGACAAACATTGTGACACGAGATTTATATATATTAAGACTAGCGGCCCGCCCCGGCTTCGCCCGCGCTGCTCTGCTCCTATTAGTCATAGCGTAATGTAAGCTATCCTATCTCTCAAGTTGGATCGAACTGCACATGGTGTGCGAATTTTATTATAATCGGTTAAGTGGTTTAGGAGTCCATTGAGGACAAACATTGTGACACGAGATTTATATATATTAAGATTTTATTATATTCCTCCTTAATTCCTTATATTTCCCTTCCTTCTCATTTTATATTTGCCTTCATAATTGGCATGCAAATTTAGGTCAGTAATATTATGATTACTTATATTATAATTATAAACATTAGGCATACAATTGAGGATATTAATAATATTTGAATTAACAATGACACACATAATTTATTTGCATGCATTTTGACCTCTAAAATAATTTCAAATTGGTCACAAGGACACTTTTGCACTGTCGGGTTTCAAGCTACATATAGTGAATGACATAAAATAATAATTCAATAGGTATTAATGAATACCAATTTAATAATAAAATTTAACCGGTATGTACCTATATCATCAAATTTTTCAATTCCTTCATAGAAGAAAAATAAAAAAAACTGTTCGTAATAATCACAGTCATTCACTTAGCAGAGTTCCAAGCGCAGTCAACTTTGCTACCGAACAAACTCAGCGTGTTGCTCTTTTGTCAAAGCCTTAGATTTAATACATACTCGTATTATATAGAATCAAAATAGAATATAGATAATGTGAACACCCATGGCATATAAACACATACGCAAATACCCATCAACAGCTTAATATCGTGATAGAAAATAACACCCGCAAATCAGAACAGACCAGTCCCCACAATCAGCACCCGTTTACGAGTATAACGCATGTGGCAGCCATTGTTCTCGTCGATCATTTTGAAGGAAAGTGAGCAATCCGTCACACGACGCCGCCGAAGGCAAAGACATTAAGGCAAGCATGACTGTTATGATTAACAGAGCATAGATAATATGGTCTTTGTATGGGTGTCTATAGGTTGCAGTCATGACTCAACATCAATGAGAACTGAATATTATAAAGTAAAAAAAACCTTCAATTCAAAGGTTCTATTTTTTTTATGTCATTAAGTTGACAGTCAAGCAGACGGGCCACCTGATGGTAAGTGGTCACCGTCGCCTATGAACATTTGCAACACCAGGGGAGTTGCCAACGCGCTGCCAACCCTTCTGTTTCTATTGTAAACAACATGCAATAAAAATTTCATATCAACGAAGATATTTATTTCTTGTTTATTATGTTGACTATGTTGACTTCTATGTCGTTAAAAAATTGAACTACAAACTCGCACGGGAAAAACTAATTGAGCCCGCAACAGCAGTACTTAATGAAGTTTTTGGAATCGGTGTTAGAAATGCGGTTTGCTGTTGGAGTTTTTAAAATAGAAGACCGTGCTGGTATAGCTACATTTAGTTTCTTTTGATTAGAAACAGAGTCCGCAATTTACAAAATGGAGTTTGTTTTATTTTACTGCCAGTGACTGGAAAAGTTTTTTGGTAATTTTAATTCCATGTGAAAACATTTACTGCTGGTAAAGCTTCAATGTAGGAGCTCGAGGACGTAGGCACCACCGCATTACCTAATCTGTAAAATGGTAGTTTTCGGCACTACCGTTTAGGCACACCGCGGACACTCCGCCAAAATTCCAAACAAACGCTTAATTTGGTCTTTATTACGCAGACATCAATCAGTGACGTGTATTTACACGTGCACCTGTGTGCGTAGCACCTAGAGAGTACCAAACGTCACCCATAAGAGGGGAGGAGGTTGGGTGAGGCGGGGAAAGTACGGGACGTAGAAGTGTCCATTCTATACGTAGTATTATTACATTTTCTCTGGTTAAGGTTAGAAGATAATGTATGGCCTTTTAATAACTATCACAGAGACATACAATTTAGGTCGCAGTGGTGGAAACGCATCTACATTTTGACTTCTGGTATTTGTGTTAGACGGAGGAGGCTGCAGTCCTCACTAAACATCTCATCAACATTTGCCAACTTCATTATATTTTTTCACTGGTGGTAGAGCTCCAGTGATGTAGCTCGCGGGCGTAGGCACCACCGCATTACCTAATATACTTGCCGCTCAATGGTAGTATTCAGCACTACCATGTTCCGGTCAGGTGGGAATGTACGGCCCCGTAATTTCCGGCACAGAGGCATGACACCTTAGGCCTCAGGAGTGAAAACACATCTGCTTTTTGACCTTGGTCTTTGTGTGGGTGTCTATAGGCTACAGTCATCACTTAATATCAATGTGAACTGAATGACGGGATGACGGCGTAAAATAATAATAATAATGGCAACCCATTCATTATACTGGTGGTAGAGCTCCAGTGACGGAGCTCGCGGGCGTAGGCACCACCGCATTACCTAATATACTTGCCGCTAAATGGTAGTGTTCAGCACTATCGTGTTCCGGTCAGGTGGTAATGTACGGCCCTATAATTTCCGGCACAGAGGCATAACACCCTTAGGCCTCAGGAGTGGTAACGCATCTGCATTTTGACCTTGGTCTTTGTGTGGGTGTCTATAGGCTGCAGTCATCACTTAACATCAATGTGAACTGCATGCTTGTTTGCCACTTCCATTACATAAAAAAAAAAAAAAAAAAAATACGTCCCACTGCTGGGCACGAGTCTCTCCCCTTTTTTGGGGGGAGATCTAGAGCATACTCCACCACGATGCTCCAATGCCGGTTGGTAGAGATACGGGTTAGTGGCCAGCCCGATGTCAGATGTTTTCAAACCGCCACCGTCAAGGTTTAACGACTGCTATTTATCGATGGCAACCGGGACCGACTGTTTAACATGCCTCCGAAGCACGGAAACGTGCATTTTAATATGCCACTAGCGATCACCCATCACACACCCGACCGCGCCGGTATCGCTTAACCGAGTAGATCGCTTACGATCTACACCAGCCGCGGGGCCATGCACGCTTGTTCCGCGAGGCCATGCACGCTTGTTCCGCGAGGCCATGCGCGCTTCATGCCGATGACAGCGTGACGTTTAGCAATTATAGTGTTCTAGATATTATTGAAGACACCACACCGACCTGTCCCGTCCGGGACGGTATCTCGGGAGCGAGCGGGAATACATCTCAGAACAACGGCAGTGTGGCAGTGAGTGGCAAACCGACGCATCGCGCCCGCAGTGTGACCGCTACCGCCACGCCCAAGAGGCGCCGCGCTGGCTGTGTTGCCAGACTTAATTGTTTTAATTGGCATGACACAATTATTATAAAAGTAGGAATATTTTATTATTTATAACTTAACCCTCATTCGTTTAATGATTATATATGTTATGATATTAACCCGCTTCTCATTTCAATTTAATAGCATTTATTATTCTGTGCCAGATCTGAAATAAAATATGAAATGTTGGTTTTTTATTTGTCGACGATTTATAGTTCAATCAGAATGCTACTAACGTTGTGTGATATTATTTATTTATGTTAAACATTTGTACGGATGTATTTTTGCCATCTCTATTTTTTAGGGTTTCGTAAACAAAGGGTGCTTGGCTAAAGAACCCTTTTACAAGACTCGGAAAAAGTCATTTGGTTTGTGCTTCTGTTACCAGGCTTTATCTTACGAACTGAGATAGCTAGACAGTTATTATTTTCGCAGAATATATATTTCTATTTCCACTGAAACAAAAATACTAAAATCAGCAATAAAATATTAAAGGACTAACATGTAGACGGTAACAGGTAGACGCTTCAATGATCAGATAATATTTCAATACTTAGAAAATATATTTAAATAAAATGAATATTTTAAGGGGGGGCTCTAATTCAAAAATGTGATTTTTTGCCTTTTTTACAGAAAATGGTGCGGAACAAGTTGAGCACGAGTCCGACTCCCACTTATAAATTCTGGCAAACATTTCAAGGGTGGCTTGATGGAAAAACGTTCTTCCGCTAGCACTAGCAACATCCTGACGTCCTTTCTGCAAATACATTCCATTAAAAAATAAGTAGGATGTCAGAGAGTCAGAGACAAGCTCCTCTCTAAAAAAATAACTTTTCATCGCAACTGCGAAATTTCTAATCGGCACACGGAGAGTGTCAATGGCATCGTGAACTATTTCATGCGTCAAAAAAAAAGTTACTGACGAATTGTGAATGTTTGCATACAATGCATGCATAAATGCATGTATTTTTGCCTTTAATACGCGTACGGGGCATATCGGCGAAAAGTTACTCTTTTTTGCGATCCAGCGAATCAACATTTTTTGACATGAGTCCAGTTTCAATGACTCTTCTACTAGTAGAGCTCTAGTGATGGAGCTCGCGGGCGTAGGCTCAACCGCATTACCTGATATACTTGCCGCTGAATGATAGTGTTCAACACCATCGTGTTCCGGTCAGATGGTAACGTATGGCCCTGTTATTTCCGGCACAGAGGCATAACACCTTTGGCCTCAGGAGTGGTAACGCATCTGCATTTAGACGTTGGTCTTTGTGTAAGTGTCTATAGGCTGCAGTCATCACTTAACATCAATTGCATGCTTGTTTGCCACTTTTTTAATTTATTTTAATAGCTTTGTCGCTTAGCGACCACATCGCCCTATTGAGACAAATCAACACAAAAAAAAGTACATTAATCTAGAGCTAATACAACTAAATCATACAGTAATTTGGCTTTATCTGATGTAGGTTCTGCTAACCAACTATTTATAAGGCCGATATCCATAGCTCTCTCAGAACCAAGATGTAACCTTCTATGAGCCCCGTAATACACTCCCATAGCACATGTGGCAAATCCTCTAACGTACCACAATTAACACAGTTATGGGATGACGTTTTTTTCATCAAAAATGAAAACTTGTTCGATGGAATGTGACCGGCTCGCAATCTCAAAGCGGTAACTAGAGTTTTCCTATTTAAATCTACCTGATCGATCCATGGGTATTGTAAAACTAAGTTTGCCACTTCCAAAACAAAAAAATATAGGTATTTTTTTTTTTAAGAAAATTGGAAAGAAAAGTTTTACTTCAGGCGTGACTCGAACTCGCGGCCACTGGGAATCTAGTCCAGCCGCTCTTCCAACTGAGCTACTGAAGTACTGCCCGATTTGCCAAATCTTTCTTTCACATTTATTGCATTGCCCTATGGTGGCAGAAGCGACATTTATTGCAAACAATGCTAGTTTGCTAGTTAGGCATATATTTCACGACTATTTCACTGAAGTCAAATTTTTCTTTTAATTTTTCTTGCCATGCTGCCAGCCTTCTGGGAACTTTGCCGCAGTACGACGGCGATGTGGATTTTTTTGATGCATAACTGCTTTATTAATTTATTTATTAATCTTAAGATAGTTTATTTTTCTTTAAAAAAATATATTCCACTAGCATGTGTAATTGCGAAATAATATTAAAAACAAGTACTATCAATTGTTACTGCAAATTGGTACTGAACATAAACTTCACGAATTAAAGAATTGAATGTTTAAGCGGTCCGCGGTTTTTTTATATTCAACCTTTTGATGCAAAACATATTTATGAAAAAAAAAACGTAACTTCACTCCTGTAATCCCCGAAGGGGTAGGCAGAGGTAAATGCATGCATTCAAGCATACATGCAAACACCCACGATTCGCCGGTTACGTTTTGGCCCACGTAATAGGTGGCGAGCCTGTTGGAAATGGAAAAATCCCAATAGTACTAGAAACAAAGGACTTTACACAATTATCTTCCCCACCCGGAATCGAACCCAGGACCTCAGCATAGTAGTAGTGGCCTGCTACCACTAGGCTACCGAGGCAGTTGCCATTATACGTAGTATATTTATGACTTATAAGAAATAGGTTTACATATTTTGTGACCTATCCTTTTGTTGCTTACTAAATTTTAAATAATAATATTTTTTTTGCAATATTGTGAGACAAGAGGGTGTCATGATGATCTGTATACATAATATATAGTATAAATTTCCACCTATGTAACTACACATGAGATGCAGTAGAAACGTGAAACTTGAAGCATTGGTTTCATAAAATACACAGATTTGTATTTAAAGCACAAACACATATACCAGTAACATGAACCAAAAACCGTTTCGTAATCATATCGGTATCCTTGTCTTTTATAAAGGAACAATAAATAATTTAAGAGTATAAGCGTTCAGTTGTGTATCGTCATCAGAGCGGCAAATCCGGCGTCGCGGCGTCTTACGGGTAATTACATTCAACCCTCTGATGCAAAGGATGCGCTCCTCAAATGGCTGAGAGGATTTGAAGGCATATTATGTAGCTCAGTTCATATAAAATTAAAGACACTATGCAGTTCAAAATTGCATTGAAGAAACGTAATAGTGACTATTACTCCGTGAAAACAGCAGTGTACTGAAAAGCCCTCACCAAATTTATGTTATCCGAGCTATATAAAATGGCATCTAGTAAATCTATGCTGTGTTTGATGCGTAGTTTTACGTTGCAAGTTCATATGTTTAAAGGGTTAATGGAAAATTGGCGCATCACTTCTTGCAGGCAGCCACTATACATCAATCTGAACAACATTTGTTCTACGGGGTACGCAGAGAGTGTAGAGCGCCAGATATCCCGGTCCTGACAAACCTCTCGTGCCTCGTCTACCTTCATAATTCTCTTCATACATGCACGCCGATTCCTAAGACTTTTGAGCCCACCATCAGACAGAACTCGACCTATTTGGTCAGTCTTGGTCTTCCTAGGCCGCTGCAACCATCCACATTAGCATTGCATATCTGTTTAGTCATTCGCTCATTCTTATTATTCATAAGCTTATTTCTCTTCAGTATTTCATTTACATAAAATATAAGAATTTTAAATTATAAGCGTTCCGTTGTCTATGTTGTCAGACCGGCAGTTCCGGCGGCGCGGCGGCGCACGGGTCATTACATTCAACCCTCTGATGCAAAGTATGCGCACTTCAAATGGCTGAGAGGATCTGATGGTTTGACTTGTGCTGTATTTGCAGCGTGATTTTATGTGAAATGAGGAACGGTTATATCAAATGTTGTTAAACGGGTTCAATGGCAGAATAACAACAACTTTTTGTATTATGTTATTTATTTCAAGATTTTTTTTTCAAGGTTATTTCAAGAAAACTGGATCTGTAATAACAATTTATTTATTTTGCTTGATTAAAAATGTATTGTGAATGAACTTGAATGAAGTATGCATTACTTTTTCGTTATTTATATAAATTTAAATTAATGAAATAATGTGCTACTAATGAACAAGAAACCTTACCAATAAAACATTACAGATAAATCCGTTTCATAAAATATATAGCCGATAATTATGGCACAGTAATCACATATCATCAACATGACCTACAAACCATTTCGTTGCCTTTACCTTTACATTTTTAAAGGAATAGACAAGGAATTTCACATTAAAAGTATGAGAGCAGTTGTGTATTCTCGTCAGAGCAGCTATTCCGACGGAGCGGGTCATTACTTCTTACTCTCTGATGCAAAAGAGCCGCACCTTAAATGGCAGAAAGCCGCTGAGGCGACTCAGACTGTTTTGTGATACCTAGGCCAAATAACAGAAAAAAAAATTAAGTGAATAACAATTTGATACATTGATTAATATGTCAAAGTAAATAATAGTACCTCCTAATTTACAAAATGTACGGAATTTGATTTGAGGTTGAGTTCTTCTTACAAGAGTCTCAACCACTCTCAAGAAACATAACCAGAACATTAAATTGGAGAAAAATACTACACTTAAAATATATATCTGTGATAAAGAATTGTAGCTGAAAATTCCTAAATTTAGAATGAAATCGCCTTTCCGATACAAAATGCGTAAACTTAGACCACTGAACATTACTCAAGATTAATTTGAAACAGTTTTCTTTTGATTCCGCATTCAACTCACGATTCAAAAGCCAATATAGATTTGCACCTAAACTGAAGAACGATTAGTCATTGAGTGTCAATCAATCACTCCCCGGATAATATATCTCTGTCTGTATACCGGGAAACGAAAATAAATACGAATAACATCATTAAAACATACTAGCAGTTCCAAATAAAAACGGCGCGCGAGCTTGAGTGCGTTTGGTTCAGTACAAATTTGTCTGCGTCAAAATAATTGTTCATACTTTGTTGCTTTGACGTGTTTCTCATTTGTGGATTTTTAACGTAATTGCTGTTATATTTTAATGCTGAATGCTTAGACTTATCCTTATTACATGAGACTCAAAAAATATGTTTATAAAGTGTACCCTACGCGAAGGCGTCCGTTGGTAGGTGCAAACGTGTCGATTATGACATAAATATACGCCCCTAATGACGCACTAGTGTAATTTGTAGACAAACTTTTATGAACGTTTGAATGTTCTGCGGTTCATTTACCTTGTTTGTTTTTGTCTCGGATTTCGTCTTTAATTTTACCTGTCGATTCCACTCCGCCTGAATGGAGATAATAGGAGGTATGTGATAGGTCACCTTATCATCTTTACTTTACCATTATAAGTATAAAGTAGTGATTAACGATCAAGGAAGGGCAGTCGTGCGGTTGGATCCAAAACCATTAACATGACTCACAAAAATAATTGTAATATTTATTTTTCGCAATAACATATTCGAGTGAACTTTAGAAATTAAAGTAAAAACGGAAAGAAAAATTTGACTTCGGTCAGGAATCGAACCTGCAACCTCAGGTTTCCGTTTTTACTTTAATTTCTAAAATTCACTCACAAAAATAATCCAAATATTCAGTTTGAAAAAAAAACCACGCTGTTTATTATAAATAGAATAGAATATTCTTCATTGTACACCAGAACTTTAGACAAACACAGATGTTATTATAATAACAGTAGGCAATACAATAAGACGGCCTTATTGCTGAAAGCAATCTCTTCCAGACGACCTTAAGGTGGAAGAAGAATATACATTACCATGAGAATCGTGACAAAGTGATTCTATATCATAATGTTGTTAGTGAATTTCAAAATCAAGTTTACAAATTGTATGTTTTTTTCACATCCTTTCCTTTGAGATCAAAACAACGTGCAACGGGTAAGCCAATTAAAAACAACAAAGTTTTTACGTATACCATCGATAAATAAACTGCACTGTGTTAAATGTTCAATTTCTCACAAAAGGGCGGTTCCCGTTTCCCACCGCTCCGTCTCAAATAAATGAAGACAATTTAATCTGTCAGCCATACAAATCGCTTGTCTAATTTATATCGCAAGCGGATTCCAGCTGAATTTGCGAAGTTGCCTTATTCTACTTTGATATAGGTCTGGTAGAAGTGGCATAGACAGTTTGAATCTATCCGAGTCAGCTGAAGTCAAAAATTACACTTTGTTCGAAAAGGAGCATTAAATTACTTTTGCTTTATTTTTAATTATTTTAGTGAATGACATCAATGTAACACTTAAATCTTCTTTTATACGGGCATTCTGCGGAGGACGGTTTTAGACTAACAACGCCAGTTTAGTGAGTCTAAAATCGACCTCCGCAGAATGCACAGTGTTCACAGTGTGCTCATATGAGTGCGTTTACCGAAACATTGATAATTATTGTAAGCCGCGTGTAAGTATAACATGCTTATTTGCTTTGCTAGATTTGACGTATAGCATCGAAAAATAAATTTCAATATGTTAAATGTTCAATTTCTTAGATAAGGGCGATACCCGTCGAATTAATGAGTGACATCTATGGTACATTTACGGTGTGGACCCATGTCTAATGTCTACGGTGCGGCATCGTCCGCCGTAAGGCGGTGCGGCGCCTTGCCATGTACGGTGGCAGAGGTGCACCGCACCTCGTTAGTTGCTGCAACCATGTTTCATGTTATTAAAAAAAAATTAAAAATTAATTATAATAAAAAAAAAATAAAAAAAACAAAAACAAAGTAATAAAAAAAACAACAAATATGTATAAAGCCCCCACCCTGACTGACGATGCGTGCCTCCTCCACCGAAGCCCTTGAATCCCAGGGCACCCGACGCCGACCTGCATGACGGTCAACTAATGAACCATGTTTCAGTTTTTATCTTGATATGGCCCGCGATTCCATATTATCTTCATTGGTCTTCTTAGTTACAGGAATAAAATAATACGTCTTTCGTGGTCCATACCAAGAAAAAAACCACAGAGTACTATGTATAATACATACTGAAATAGAGACCAATTTTCAAGATCAAATAAAGCAACAGCTCACTTTCGCCGTCTGGTGACTCGTTTTGGAACTATAACCTAAGGTCAATAGCTCTTGCATAGCTATTCCATTATAAAAATAGTGTTTTAGGCCGCTTTCTGCAAATCTATCTGTGACGTGCATTCCATACATCTCAACTCGATGGAAAAATCACGGAAAACACTGTTTTTTTAAATAAAATACGCTCACAGTTCCACAGTAAGTATAAACCTGTGTCGTGGGTGCCGTTGTACACATACAAAATATTCACAAACACCCAGACCCGAAACAAATATCTGTAGGCCATACAAATATTTGTCCCGGTGCGGGGATCGAACAGCGGTGTGAGATGACCGTTTGATTCGAAGGCGACCCTTCGTATCAAACGGTCATCTCACACCGCGGGACTAACCGGGTCGTCGTTTAAGCAATATTTTAAACGACGTAATTGCAGCATGACATGTATGTACCCCGTCTGACAACAATATGAATGAACATTATTAGGATAAAACTTCCTGTAAATGCACTACATTGATGGGATTGCCATAGCTTATGTACTAAGTTTTTACACTCTGATAAAAACTGAACCATGGTTGCGGCAACTAACGAGGTGCGATGCGTTCTTGCCGCCGTACACGGTGCCGTGCCACGGCACGACGTCGCGCCGTGGAAATGGGGCCACTCCCTTAACCCGCTTGGCCTTATTACATAACACGGTATTCAGGGTCCGGCAGAAAGGGTGGGCATGGCCTCGCACCGGGATGCCGCTTATTACACTATCCGGTCGAGGGCCCTAACGCAGTCACCAACCACAAATATCATGCCGATATTACCTAGGCTTTATTAGCAATCATTCATAGGCACATTTTTTTTGTACGTAATCTTGGTTAAATATAGGTACGGGTATGAATTATAGGATTTTTTTTACAAAGTCTCGTATTTCTGTGGTGTTGTTAGCTGATTTTAATTTTATATTTCTTTTTTGAGGGTAGCAGTGAAGTTCGCTTGATAAGGGCTAATAAATTTTAATTAAAATCTGAATAAATATGCTTTAATTACACCCTTTAACGACCTTAAGTGCTCTTATTCAGTTTTATATTTCAACTTTTATTATCACTCTGCTCAATTACCTTTTCAGTGGCTTTAACTTTGTATCTATATTTCCTGAGGTAGTAAACAGACATGTGTGTAACTTTGTAGATTCATGTCATAATAATATTTATGGCAACCCATTATATGTCCCACTGCTGGGCACGAGTCTCTCCCCTTTTTGGGAGGAAGCCTGGAGCTTACTCCACCACGCTACTCCAATGCGGGTTGGTGGAGATACGGGTTAGTGGCCAACCCGCTGTCGAATGTTTCCAAGCCGCCCATAAGGCCATAAGGCCTCCGACAAGGTTTAACGACTGCTATCTCAATAGCAACCGGGACCGACGGCTTATCGTGCCCTCCGAAGCACGGAAACGCTCATTTTAATTTGCCACTAGCGGTCACCCATCACACACCCAACCGCGGACGTATTGCTAAACCGAGTAGATAGATAGAGAGAGTAGACGCCATCTTTCAATCGTACCGTCCCCAACCAATATTACTTATATTAGGATCCGTGTGAAGTCGGGGCGGGTTGCCCGCTAAAAATCTCTACTCTCCAATTTGTTAATTCAAACAACGTTGAATGGCGCTGTGTAAATACGCCGGGTTCATTGAGATTCAGTCCACGGAATGGGTTTTTGACGGCGTTTTTATGTGAGTGAAGTTGCAATCGACCATAAAAAAAGTACTCCTTATTACTATATAGTCCTTAATTAATAACATTACGAAAATAGTCTTTTAACTTTAAAAAATTAAATATAAAATAGATATATTTTTAAAATTCTTACAATTAAACCTGTTATTTGATATCACACAATATATTGAACAAACTTTGTATTTTAATTTCTTATATCGTTTATTCACATATTGTGTTCTTATGTTTACCCGAGCTTTGATTGTTGAAATCACTTTTCCTACGCATTGGTTGTCTTTAACTGTTATGGGTCAAGTGCGAGTCAAACTCACGTGCTCAGGGTTCCTTAAAACTGAGATTTTATTACCCTTTTTACAGGTTTCCTTATCATTTTTGCATATATTATATTTTTGGTTTCCCTGTCATTTTCGCATATAATAATATGTTTTTCGTATTTTTTCAAACAAACTTTTCAAAGGTCTCCCGGGGTAAATTAAACGATACGACGACGTAACAAGGTGTAAGGCGCAAATCTAGACGTTGCAGTTTTGAAAATAAATGGAAGAAATGCTCATACGATTTTTATTGTAACTTAAAGTAAAAAATAGAAATTTTTGGGATTCCTAAAATTAAACCTGTTATTTAATATCACACGATATATAGCACAGCATTTGGTTTTTTAATTTCTTATATAATTTATTCCATCTGCCAAATCTCTGCATATCTGATTTTTTAATTTAAACGACGTTGAATGGTGCTGTTTAAACTCGCCAGGTTCATTGGAATGCAGTCCTCGGAATGGGCCTTTTACGACGTTTTTCGTAGTGTAAAAGGGAAAATAAATTGGTGTTTCGAGTTTAAGATTTTCAGGGCGACTCTTTTTGCCGTAAGTCTAGTATTAGAGCTTACTGTTACGTCGTCGTGTCGTTTAATTTACCCCGAGAGACCTTTGAAAGGTTCGTTTGATCAAGGGAAAGTTTATTACAATATTAGCGTGAAGACTAATTAATATGGTGTCTTGGAAAACGTCAACATCAGCGGATAATTATATAATATCAAGGTTTATTTCACGAGACGGACTACATAGGTATAATCTTGTAGTAAGTTTACGCGAGTTAATAATTGAAAATTAAATTATGTTTATAAGTGTTCATAGATTTGTAGTGTTAATTAAAAGCTGCTTGGTGCGTTTATTTTTAAGGATCTTCATTTTCTTAACGTTTTATGTATCTTCACGCCAGGTCCCTAACGGGGTAGGCAGAGAGTGAAGTGCGCCAGATATCCCAGTCCTGACATATTTCGTCATATTTTCTTAACGTCTTTACTTTTAAGAACAGGAACGACTACATATTATAGACAGTAGTCAAGGTCTGTGAATCAAATAAAAGGAATCGCGAAATTTTCGTTATGTCCCTTGATGACATAATGGGACAATTTTGGATTTGTACAAATATTTAAAATACATTAGTACTATATTTCGAAACTATTTTACCTTATACCTTTATTTTTATTTTTTTCTGTATAAATAAATGTATAGAACTTGTCAGTATTCTTTTATTGTAATGATTATAATGTGTATTTATAAATACATATATATAAATAATTATATGTGTATATATATATATAAAATATCTGTTACTTTGGTTTGATTTTTTTTCTCTCTCTGCAACTTTTCGATGCTCTCTTTTACAACCCTAAGGTTGACTGGCAGAGAATGCCTTATGGTATTAAGTCCACCTTATGTACACATTTTGTAATATGTGCATTAAAGATTAAATAAATAAATTATTCAGCAACAATATAACATAATCAAATGATTGGGCTTTTGGAAACTGTGATCTTCGAACCGCTGACTAGAAATTTAACGTTAATTTTCACTATTAGAAAAACTGTGAATTTTTGACCCTATGTTTGTAATTTTGATAAAATAATAATAACATTATTTTATTGTTTCAGGCTACTTTTGGCACATCACGGACTTCCATTATGACCCTCTGTACACACCTCAGGGCGACACTAGAAGACGTAGGTATAAACATGATGTATCTGCTTCATATTAATCTTTGTAAGGTGTTTTATGATTTGACGAGGTCTAAAGAAGAATAGTTTTTTTCTTCCCGTATAGAATTTTTGAATAAACAAGTAAAGTAAATAATTATCTACCTCAGTTGTCTTGTGATAGCTGGCAATCTTTGCTGCACTGGGATGTTGGGTTTTAATTCCAAGTCGGGGCTATCAGATAAAAAGGCATATTATTCTTAATCTCTGGTGCTGTTCGGATTTTTTCATTTTATTGGAGTTTCTCTCGGAGTTTGGCAAATTGCCCGGAGATGGCAAATGGCTCACCACCTGTTACATAAGACAAAACGTAACCGGCGACTCGTAAGTCCTTGAATGTGTGCGTGAATGTTACCCCCGACACTTACCTCTGCCAGGCATGTTTTTGTGCATTTTTTTATGTAATAAAAGTGGCAAACAAGCATGCATGCAAGCATGCAGTTCAAATTGATGTTAAGTGATGACTGCAGCCTATATACACCCACACAATGACCAACCAGAGGTCAAAATGCAGATGCGTTACCACTCCTGAGGCCTAAGGTGTTATGCCTGTGTGCCGGAAATTACAGGGCCGTACATTACATTCATTACCACCTGGCCGGAACTCGGTATTGCTGAACACTACCATTTAGCGGAAAATATATAAGTTAAGCGGTGGTGCCTACGCCTGCTCCGTCACTGGAGCTCTACCACAAGTAAACATGCGTTCGTGTCTGTGTACATGCATGATTTGCTAGTATCGTTCCATATGTGGTAGTACTTATATTATAGGGTTTTTTTAAACATAGGATTGATTTCATATTAAACTTGAAGTTAATATACGTGAAATAAGTTCAAAAAATAGTTTAATTTTAATGAATGTAGTTCCCGAATACCTAACAATTTTCGAGGATTTTAATAACTTATATTATTACATTTTCTGTTTTTCCAATATAACGACCGAATCCAGGATTTAATAGTTATCTCTAACTACTAAATAAATAATACTATCCCATTAATAATTTTACTGTTAAAAGCATAGTGTTACTTAAGCACGGTTAGAGAATTCACAATGCTATTTAATAATGTCAATTAGCCCATCTCTAAACATTCGGTACAAAAATTACAGGCTTTTTGAGACAGTATAAGTGTTTAATTGAAACGCCTATAGCCTAGTAGAATATTAGCATTTCAAACGGTCGTTAAGGCTTTGTATCAACTGGCATTATGAGTACTTTGATAGATAAGCCAACTACTGGCACACTTAACATATTGAAAGAAAAAATATTGTATTACAGTTATTTTGCAGGTATTTAAAAAAAATATTTTATGCCTCAAGTTTGAATTTTGTTAAGTCAATAAAATTTCGATGAGTTCGCTTTTTGAATAGTCGTCTTAGTTGAGAATTGTTTTTCTGTTAACGCTACTGTTTATTGAGATAAATTATCTGTAAAGCATAATCTAGGCTCAGAGAATTTCATAAGATTAGGCTTTGCACTATTCCCTTTTTATCATAATTTAAATGATACAAAAATAAATACCTCCCTGAGTTACTGTTTCCTACAAAAGAGAACTTGTTCAGAAAAACAAAGAGTCAATACTATTACTCTTAGATTTTTATCCAATGAAAGTGGCAAACAAGCATGAGGCTCACATGAATGTTAAGTGATGACTGCAGACTATCTACACAAAATCCAGAGGTCAAAATGACCACGACATTAGTTGTCATAATAATATCCTTGTGATAGTTATAAACACAACACTACAATTTTGGGGCAGATTGATTAAGTAATGCGGTGGTGTCTACGCCCCCGAGCTCTTACACTGGAACTCTACCACCAGTAAAATTACACTTAAAATAAAATATTTAAAATTGCTATTTACATGGCAAAAAAAGATATATATGTATATACCGGCCGAATTGAGAACCTTCTCGTTCTTTGAACTCATTTAAAAACATTTCAAATGTTTTTAAACAAGTTTCAAAACGTTTTGGAATATTGAATACCCTTCAGTCTTCACTGTCCAGCTTTGCTACAGTATTCGTGCGAAAGGTGCTACGACGTAGCACACGTAGCTAATGCCGTAGCAGTTGCCGCTACACGCGTAGCTGTAGTCTATAATATAAAAATAAGTCGGTTTTTCCTTCCTGACGCTATAACTCCAGAACGCACGAACCGATTTCCACGGTTTTGCATTCGTTGGAAAGGTCTCGGGCTCCGTGAGGTTTATAGAAAATTCTGGAAAAAATATTTATAAAACGACATCAAAGCGGGCGAAGCCGCGGGCAACAGCTAGTTGGTAATAAATGAGTGACCGTTTTAGCTACATTCTCGAGCAGCCGAGTGCTACGTTTAATCCGGTGTAGATCACAAGCGATCTTCTCGGTTAAGCGTTACGGGCTCGGTCGGGGGTGTGATGGGTGACCGCTGGTGGCAAATTAAAATGCGCGTTTCTGTGCTTCGGAGGGCACGTTAAGCCGTCGGTCCCGGTTGATATCGATAGATAGCAGTCGTTAAACCTTGTCGGAGGCCTTATGGGCGGTTTGATAAAAATCGACAGCGGGTTGGCCACTAACCCGTATCTCCACCAATCCACATTGGGGCAGCGTGGTGGTGTTAACTCCAGGCCTCCCCCCAAAAAGGGGAGAGACTCGTGCCCAGCAGTGGGACGTATAATGAGTTGCCATTATTACATACCTTGGTTTAGTTAGATTGACAGCTTTGGTTTGTTGTTTTTTTATGTCTTTGAGTGGCAAGCAAGCATACAGTTCAAAATGAGGGTAAGTAAATACTGTAGCCTATAAACATCTACATTAAATCCAAATGGTGGTTGTTCAGAAATTTCGTTTTCCGGTTAGGTGGTAATATGTGGCCCCGTAATAACTACCACAGAGACATTACAACTTGGTTTTAGGGAAGGCAACGCATCTGCATTTTGACCTCTGGTTTTTGTGTAGGACTTCTTCACAAAAACCAGAGATCAAAATGCACTGCAATCATAACTTGGCATCAAGTTGAGCTGCATGGTTTCTTGTCAGATTTATGAAATAAAAAAAATATTACACAGACTGTCGAAGAGCAGACGAGAGAGGCAGCTCTGGCCATCATCGGGCGCTTGGCCGCTTCGGGGATTACTCCTGCGACAGCTCTCTGGAGCTGATAGAGTCTGCGCTGCGCTACATGAGGACCAGGCACTCGGAGAACGTGGAATTTGTATTGTGGACAGGGTAAGTTTTGTATTACAAGATCACTAGACGAAATATCTATAATGCGTCACGACCCGGTTTGTAAAAGTTGTTTTTCGTTTTATTTGATGAACTATAAAATCGGCTAATCAATAAACAAAAATAATGAAGAAATATGTAAAAACTTAGGAAATATCGTTTAAAAAAATGCAGCACGTCACGCGTATTTACTAAAAAAATCGACGTGTGGCACTCGGGGACTGCCGCGGTAAAGCTATTGCATAGCATTTTGTATCAAGTTATGCAATTATAATTATTTATTTATTTTATTTATGCAGTGTTTCTTTTTTTCTTCGATATTAATTCAAGTTGCACTTTTTGAGCGTGGTGACCGATAAGAAAACATTTTTTTTCTTTTATTAAATAATAAAGTTAATATTGTTTGAAATATTATTATTATTTTACAATGCATATAAACATATGTATTCGTCCGATTTTGGAGCAGCTCGTCTCGATTCGTGCGAGCTTCGTAGAGTCGTACAATACGTCTAGTTGCACGCACACAAACACCGTGTCGAAGACTGCCGAAAAGAAATGACGTTAGACAATGCACGGCCTTCAAGCCACACCTCCGTGCCCGTCGGAGTGGGGAGCGTGAGGTTTTTTTGTTACGGAATTTCTGGATTCGGTCCCCCGCTCAAGGCCCTCGATAGAAACTATGCAATAGCTTAAAAATTTAAAAAATCGTTAAATATAACTAAAGCCCATATATATAAAATAAATTATCCTCAATTTTGTAAAAATATTCGAAGAATGCCGGGCGGTCACTTATTCCCTGAGACACATTGTATAAATGACGGAGAAAATGGATAGTATTCACTTTATTTCCGTTTTTCATCTCTTAGACTAGGATATTGATTAAAATTACCAACGACCTGAAGTTGGGCAATTTGCTGGCTGAAGGCGACCAACACCGTTCTTAGCGGTAATCTTTGGGGGAGGCTTTATCCCAGCCAGCATTTTTGGCTGAAATGATGATGATGTTGATCGGTCGAAATGTGGGTATAGATAGCAGAAGTAGACATTTACCTCTGCCTATTTCTTCAGAGATTGCACATGAAGATACTAAATCAAACCTGACCAGTAGCACGAAATAAAAAACGAAAACCTCAAACTAGGACATAGGATTGTTTTTATCTCAGAAAGTCGATCTCAAAGCCCGTACATAAAAGCCAAAACACGTACTCCTACATATTTTTTACTCCGCTTCAAACATTCAACCGCAAATTCGTAACGAGAACGCTTCAGAAATCTTTATTTCCACGTAAACATTTACACATCAAGCTAAACTAAACTCGAATGATTTATTCATATCCGAACTCGGTGCATCTTTCTTCAATTTGATATATTAATATGGAATGTACAAGGGATGAGCACGCACAGACGGCCTGTCACATATATTTTACATTGGATTGTAAGTGATTTTGTTTTGAAATACCCTCAACGTGACAGCTTGTCCTGTAGTGTTATTTTGAGGAGACATGATTAAATTTGATATTAATGTTTTATTTTTAAAGATACTTGCTCGGTAAGTGTCAATAAATTACTCTTAATATATCTTGTGTAGAGGGAGGATTATTACGTTTGACGACGAATTGATGAATAGTTACAATTTTTCTTCTTTAAAACTTTTAATGATTTAATAATTATAAACGATAAGGTTTTTTAATTAAAATTAGTATTTTATAGGTGAATGTTTTTTACTTTCAACGTTGATGTATTAAATTACAAAAAATAACTTTCAAAACCAATTTCAATGTTGAAATGTAAAATCATTTATTTCTACGTGAACGTACAAATCCCATTTATTTTTTATGTAGTATTAATTATAATAGATAATCATACTCTATATGAAATAGAATTTAAATATAATACACAAAAATAAATTAAAATATAGGTATGTATTAACTAGCTGTTGCCCGCGGCTTCGCCCGCGTGGATGTCGTTTTTTAAATAACTAAGCCTGTGTTCTTTCTCAAAGTCAGCTCTATCTCCGTACCAAATTTCATTAAAATCGGTTCAGTCGTTTGGACGTGAAAAGGTAACAGACAGATAGACAGAAAGACAGACAGACAGACAGAGTTACTTTCGCATTTATAATGTTAAGTAGGGATTCCGTTTAATTTTATTTTATTTTATTCCGTTTTCTCACACAACCCTATCAGTTATTTTTATAAACTCTTTCTCAATTTTAGCAAACGCCCAAATCAAAGCAGGAGGTATGAGTCAACAAACAAGGAAAGCAATTTCAATTCTGCACACCGTTAGTTACCATTTGATATTGAGGTTCTAAAAATACAAGGTGCATTTGTACGCGTCAGGAGTTGCATTGAAACAAAAAGGTTTTAGGCAAAACTTCAGAGGGTAATCGAAATATGATTGCAGAAAAGTTTTTTGGTACTTTAATCAATATACGAAAAACGGAAATAGAGCCATAAATGGTACCTATTTTCCCCGTCATTAATAGACGTAGCTTAGCTACAGAGCAGTAAATCCATCTTTTATCTTTTTCTTTTATTACATCATTGCGATAAGTCTGATAAGGATAAAATACAGATCTATCTGTCAATTACTTACGAAAACGGGAATGTACAGAGGTAATTTTTTTACGCACTATTATTTTAATATGTATATTATAGTATGTTCTTAGGTTTTCGCAAGCTACACTCATTGAAATAAAACTAATTTTCGGATTTATCACGCGTATGTTAAACTAAAATGAATATCAATCAAAGCTGTCACACGAATGCCATCTCAGTCTGCCCAAGACCACGTAAGTTGAAAAGCGACCGAAACGTCGGGTTCAATTTTAAATAATCATTTTAGTTTAATATACGCGAGATAAATCCGAAAACAAGTTTTATTTCAATATGTATATTATGTACATTATTTTTCAAACATAAATAAAATAAAACATTGGCCCAAATCAAATGGACGTTATAAATTCTGTAGCAAATTCATACACAAAAAGATTATACATCTCCATAAAAACAAGAGGTCAACATACCCGCAATTCGTAAACAGAATTGCTGAAATGCTGTTTATCCCTATATTATGATCAACATCAAACGTAAAAATATTTCGATTTTAGGTTATCTCTACTACATTAATAAAAACAATTAATACCAATTTTAAATTAAATAATAATATTATATTATTTAATTACATTATACTATTTAATTTAGCTGTCTCGGTAGCCTACAGGTAGCAGGCCACTACTACTACGCTGAGATCCTGGGTTTGATTCCCGGGTAGGGAGTTATCAGAGATAATGCTGAAAAGTCCTTTATCTCTAGTTCGATTAAGATTTTTCCATTTTCTGGAAATTTCCCAGTACCTCGAAGTTTGGTAAAGTGGCAACAGGCTCGCCACCTATTACATGGGCCAAAAACGTAACCGGCGAATCGTGGGTGTTTGTACGTATGCTTGAATGCATGCACTTACCTCTGCCTACCCCTTCGGGGATTACAGGCGTGAAGCTACGTTTCGTTTGAAGTTACGTAAATTAAATAAGGTTCATATTTCTTTCTAGCTGCATTTTTATGTCGAAGCGTATGCACTCTATTGGTTGCAAGTTCCAACTATATAGGAGTAAAAAGAACTCCTAACATAACCTCGCCTCTGCCATTCCTAATACAGACGTAAGAGGCTTTGTGCAAATGAAAATATCGGCATCGTGATGTGAAAAGACATGATTCGATAGAAAGGAATATCGAATGCGGTAGTGATGAAACAGATATAAGATAGTGCGAATGTAAAAGATCGTAGAGACTAGTTAGGGTTCCGTACTAAACAGGAACCCTTATAGTTTTGCCATGTCTGTCTGCCTGTCTGTTTGTCCGTCTGTCTGTCTGTCTATCCGTCCTCGGTTTAGCGCAAAAACGATTAGTACTAGAGGCTTGAAATTTGGCACAAGTATACATCTTAATTAGGCCGACAAAGCGGTAGAATGAAAACATTTTTTTTTAATTTTAGGGTACCTCCCCCCTACTTGTAACGCGCGGATGTTTTTTTTATTTTTCGTTTTATATATAGTATGGGATATCGTTGGATAGGTCTTTCAAAAATGTTTGGGGTGTGCAAACATAATTTCTCGATTCAGTTCACTGTTCGTGAGTTATTGAGCTTTAAAGGGCCAATTTTCGTTAGAGTCAAGTGTTCCCCCCCCCTACCGACTAAACGGTCGTAGTTAGAAATTCATTCGTTACGGCAATAGTAGCGATATATAATGAAATTAAAAGGAAAACTATAACACTTAAGTTGGCTTTACAAGTTTGCGAGTAATAGGCGATCAAATGTATTTTACTCGAAAATTTCGGACAACTCCATAGAAAATATTCATTTATTTTTTCTCATTACATTTCTTACTCTGTAAATGCACTAAATACGGAACCCTACACTGCGCGTGGCTCGACACGCACTTAGCCGGTTTTTTTATCAATTCTAATACTTAGTAATAGCGGAAGAATATTCTTCTATAAGAACTAAGAGAATTCTTCCACTTATGCAGGCAGTCTACCGAACAATGGTGGTCAAACCATTCCAATACACATTTCACGGGTGGTAGAGCTCTAGTGACGGAGCTCACGGGCGTAGACACCACCGAATTACCAAATATACTTGCCGCTAAATGGTAGTATTCAGCACTATCGTGTTCCAGTCAGGTGGTAATGTACGGCTGTAATTTCCGGCACAGAGGCATAACACCTTAGGCCTCAGGAGTGGTAACGCATCTGCATTTTGACTTTCGTCTTTGTGTGGGTGTCTATAAGCTGCAGTCATCACTTAACATCAATGTGAACTGCATGCTTGCTTACCACTTCCATTACATAAAAAAATAGGGCGCTAGTAAAAAATAACAACGCGGGATGTACATCAACGTCCTGTGCTAAAACTACAGCCAAGTATTATACGCCTAAAGTTGCGCAAACTTCCTTGCGCAAGATGTACGTAGGTTGATGTAAGTAGGTTTTCAAAATAAGGTTTTTTTACAGTGACATCATAGCAGCTCAATACACTGGTAATGAAGAGGACAGGTACCAGGCTATCAGAAACATGACGGAACTTCTGCGAATGACGTTCAGTTCGCACTTCGTTTTTCCGGTACTGGGTCACACAGATCCTGCGCCGTCAGAGAGTCTGACGAACCTGTGGCAGCATTGGCTGCCAATTGAGGCGTTACAGACTTTGAAAAATGGTAAGTAAACGCTTATATATACCTGTATTAATTTTGCAATTTAATAATATGGTTACCGCTTGTTTGTGGTTAGACGTTACGATCTGTATAATGTAGAGTACGTTAGTCAGTCTCAGCTTTGCACACACGCATTTACAAGGTTTTCAGACCACAACAAACCGTTTCGGTTTGATGAATCAGAATCAGAATCAGAAACTCATTTATTCATTTAGGGTGACAGGCACCCAGGCACAGGAACAGGACCCCACCCAAAAAACGACCTCATATGACGTGCCATAAGAGGTCGTTTTTTGGCGGGAACCTTGAAAGATGCGTGTGGTGCTCTTATTTTATTTTATTTTTTTGGTGTATTTTTGAGTTATATTAAATGAAGTTGGTGGCATTTGGTTTGATATAAGCTTACTACAGTGCTCGTGTATAGTGAAATAGAATAACAGTGCGAAAACACGTTTTTTCGGATTGCCTCCAAAACTTCATTGTAAATGTTCTGGTAAAGTAGCCATCGCTTTACTAGAATTACTGACTGTGACTGACTGACGGACTGATAAATTTACTGACGACTCTGACTTTTACGTTGCTTAATACGAATACGAAATATCGTTTTACTTGACACTGACAATATGCATAACAAGCGATGCCATAAAATTAAAAAAAAAAAACCAATTGATAAACATGTCAAACAAGATATAAAATATATGATGTGTGCATAACACATACACCAAAACCAATAGAATAACTTCGGGCAGGGATCAAACCTGCGACTTCAGGATAACCATATCAGACCCTTTACCACTAAGCTACCGAAGCATCCGAGCGCCAAATTTCTCTTCCCCTTTTTGATTTGGGATCAGTGAACGAGATCCATTTGATAACTTATTTAGAAATTAAAGGAGAAATATTCAAAGGGAAAAACAAGGCCGCATTGTAGCAGTAGTGGCAGTGGCGGATGTACAAATTTGCTGCCTGTAGGCTAGACTCATTTTTTGCCGCCCCTAAATTTTGATATTGTAGTCCACAATCATATCAATTAAGAGAGAAGAAAATCTTAATATATATAAATCTTTTATTATAATCGGTTAAGTGGTTTAGGAGTCCATACTCCTAAACCACTTAACCGATTATAATAAAATTCGCACACCATGTGCAGTTCGATCCAACTTGAGAGATAGGATGGCTTACATTACGCTATGACTAATAGGAGCAGAGCAGCGCGGGCGAAGCCGGGGCGGTCCGCTAGTATGTATATATAACTAACTTTCAACAACAATATAAAAGCGCTATTGAGATTTTTTTAAATTCATGATGATCATTGATGTATACAGCGATTAAACTTTAGCAATTACTTATGTAAAGATATTGAAATATTTAGCATTGTTTAAAGGACTTTAATTCGATTTTAGTTAAATATTTTAATTTCCTTACAATTTTCGAAATTCTAAGGCTCCCCCCAAAAAGGGGAGAGACTTATGCCCAACAGTGGGATGTATAATGGGTTACCATTATTACATATTTTTTTAATTTTGTAAATCGAAATAGAAATAAAATCATGAATAAATCTGATGCTCCTTAAAACTTGCCGCCCTAGGCTCCAGCCTACTCAGCCTGCTGGTAAATCCGTCACTGAGTAGTGGTCTACTGCCAATTGACTAGGCCCTGAGGCAGTTATAAAAGATAATGGATAACAAGAACATGAAACAAGATCACAAAGTAGAGCGGGCGTAGGCACCACCGCATTACCTAATATACTTGCCGCTAAATGGAAGTGTTCAGCTCTATCGTGTTCCGGTCAGGTGATAATGTACGGCCCTGTAATTTCCGGCACAGAGGCATAACACCTTAAGCCTCAGGAGTAGTAACGCATCTGCATATTGACCTTGGTCTTTGTGTGGGTGTCTATAGGCTGCAGTCATCACTTAACATCAATGTGAACTGCATGCTTGTTTACCACTTCCACTTTATAAAAAAAAAGTAAATATATGCTGGCTGTTCCAAAATACTTTTTATATTAGAAGTGAAAACATGAATGTTTTACATTCTCATTTCGAACTTGAAGAAATTGGAAATACTTTTTGCTTTTTTATGTTTCTTTACACTGTAGAACATAAAAATTTAATGTGCTACAAAGAAGTTAACGTTTTCTAATCAACACAAATGAAAAAAAGTAACGGACATATTAAATTTTTAATACTGATTCTTTCAAAGCTGAATAATAGGCGTCCTTAGATTAGTCGTCCTTCCTGTGTGTACATGTTATTAAAACTTTTTTATTAATATGTTGGCTCAGTGGTCGCAATCGTGATGGTGAAGCCTGAGGTCCTAAATTCGATCCTCAGGTCGGGAAAACTGTTATTGAGTTTTTTCTGTGAGGTAATTCCCAGTAGTTGCCCGGAGTCTGGTCGTGCTTCGGAGAGCACGTAAAGCGTCGGTCCTGCACCCGATCTCTCTCCGGTTGAGTCGGATTGTCGTCTCATCAGGCTATGAGAGTGAGGGAATAGAGAGTGCACCTGTATTTGCGCATACACTTGTGCCCTATGATATCTCTCGTAACTCGTCATTAACTTACCATAGACGGCAACTATGTACAACACGTGTTTGTTGACATTTTTTTAAGAGTTTTGCATGAAGCACTCTGAGAGTGTAAACAGAAGTTTACACTCTCAGAGTGCTTCTGAGTTAGCATAAGTACAAATAACATCTTTTGCACAGCATCAGATATATTGAATGTTATCCATTGATAACATATTTTTTCCCACAGGTGGCTACTACACCATAGAGCAGTCTCACAGCAAGCTTCGCATTGTGGCGCTGAACACAAACCTGTTCAGTGTGCGTGAAGCCAACAGCATGCACGCTAGGAGACAATGGGAGTGGTTAGATGCAGTGCTGGAGAAAGCGACTGCTAATAAAGAAATGGTGAGAGTCATTTGATATTCCTTCTCCATGGTGTAGTATTTTTTTAGGCATAAGACCTTAGGCTTCAAAGGTGGTATCGCATCTGCATTTTGACCTCTGGTCTTTGTGTGGCTGCAGTCATCATTCATCAATGTGAACAGCATGCTTGTTTGCCACTTTCATTGCATAATAAAAGGAAAACTACTTTTAATGCAAAATGAATTCGTTGATAAACAGCTCGAACAGATAGCAGTAAAAGGTTATCGATTCTACAGTGAATTGGGACGTCTGTACATTTACATATTCGATGAAACGTAAAAATTATTCAATGATATTTCTCTTGAATTCCGAATATTCGTATAATACGTTCAATGAAGACGGATTGTGTCTGTTGATATAAGTAAATGATACACAGCGATATAATTCAAATGAGTATTGATATAATGTGCAACCAATGTACCGTTATGATAAAAACTGTTTTGAAATACGAATAGAGGGTTGTAAAATAAATAGGTTTTTAAAAATAATATTACGGGTTTTTAACTGAATACTATTTGTAAATTTTATTTATTTTATAAACTACTACATAGATGTAGTCAGTATTCGATGGTTTTGTTCAACGCTGTCGTTGTGTAACAATTATACATTTTAGCAGTTTTTATTCGGTATTTGCGCTTGTCAACTATTTGTAGGTACTAAAGAAATTGATCGTGTAAAATTAAGGTTACAGCTCATTAGACCCCAGTACCAGACCCAAACCGTCAACCGTCAACTAGTGCGATTGATAATCTTCAAATGTATTTCTATATGTAAATGCTAACTACATCAACTCAGTATTATCGCTCGATCATCTCGCTTGCAAGCTGACGGTAAGTAAATAACTCGGTGATTGCCGGATGCTCGCACAGTTGGCGTATATATGCATACCGCGTGACCCTTGATTGGACCATGCACTGCCTGCAAATTGACAATGCGACGGTGTGAGACACCGTCGCCTCTCTTCCAAATATCTCTGAATAAAAAAATAGTTTTATTTAGGAACATTACAACAGTTGTGTACAATTGTTATAAAAACGATGAATCTGCAAATGTTGGCAACTGTGTCTCAGATACTATCGCCCACCTGTAAACATTGGGTTCTGATTTTAACACAATAATACACACAAATTACGTGTTGAAATCATTAATTATGAAAACATCTAATATACAATTTTTGTGATGCAAAGTCCAGCTTACCGATCACCCGCGAACATTTGACAATCACTGATTGACAATCAGGCTTCCACCCGTGGCCCACCTGGTGTTATCTGTTTAACGAGGCGTCCACGTGGATTTGCTCATCGATTAGAGGAAGCCACGTGAGGTGAGGTGCCAGGTGGCTCTAATGAACTGTGACCTTTATGTCAAATTGAAATGGTGAAGCCTAAATTTGTCTGAAAGCGAAGATTTTTAATAGGTACCAGAATGGGTCTAGTGCCCTCAACGATAGAGGAAGGATTACTTTGCGAATCGTCCACTTACGTCACAGTAAGATTCTGACCGATTGAGCATAGTGAGAGCAAAGAACAAATCACATCTGACGGCAATGACGCATCGCGTGATGGTCTGATTATGGTATCGATATTCTTTAGCCTCTCTTTTTATAAATAACTCGTAATTCACTTCTGTACGAAGCATTGGTTAGCATTCAAGATTCGTGTCAATAATTATTATATAATTAGCTGACCCGGCGAACTTCGTGGCGCCTTAGGGTCATAGTTCACTAGAGCTACCAGGCACCCGACCAGTGCCCAATTGCTTCAAGCGGTCTACGCTCATTACTTCAACTCCGCTCCGTATCGACGCGCGGGCGTGCGGTCCATGCGCGGACGGCGAGTGGACCACTCGGTGACCATTAGCTTATCTTGCGTTGACTTTGCGTTGCCAACGTGCTGGTCCCAAGTGCGCGCTGTTTGCGAGTGGTTCACAAGTAACATCGCGTCGTTCACCCGTGGACCACCTGTCAACAACGAGTGGACGCCGCAAAACGAGGCGGTGTTGGTTGGGTGCCGGGTGGCTGTAGTGAGGTATCTAGTATCGACCCTTAGGGTGCTTTTCCACCAGAGATGTGCTATGCTACATTGCTATGGATGCGTTTGATATCCACCAATCATATTCATTGGAGCACATAGCGTAGCACTGGTGAAAACGGATTCAAATAAGATATGTTTTTATATGGAAGGATGTGTGCTATGGATGCTTGCTATGGATGCGAGCTATGCATGCGTGCTATGGGCTGTTGGGAGTAGTGTAATTATGTGGAGAGCTGAGTACCATCAGCTCATACAGCTACAAAGCTTACTATTGGTGGAAACGGTCACATATTATCGTAGCGTAGATTTCACATCTTCGCAACATAGCTGCATAGCACATCACTGGTGGAAAAGCACCCTTAGAATTAAGTAATATGTCAAAAAAAATTCGTGTATGAATTATTTTTATGGTATAATAAAATTATGGTTATTATATATTTTTTTATTTTATTTATATTCCTTTTAAACTTTCCTTGGACTTTTACAAATATTACAAATGTTTCGAAACTAAAATTAGTCAAATGAGTCAGTTTTAGTGAGACTAATCAGACATTTCGTGTTTATAAAGATAATGTGTATTTAACCATACATTTGTAATACTCGTACGTAGATAATTCATATTACGTACAAAAACAACCTCAAAATTATTTTACAATTTCCACCTGAAGCACATTATTTAAAGCAGGTTAGTTAGTACATGTTTCCAGGTATGCACCTTAACATTCTATAAATATTAATGTAATGTTAAGGCTCTTTTACATAAGAACGATAGAATTTTAACTAAATAAAACTAAAATATAATTTTAAACTCAAGCACTTTACAATATGTTAATAAAAATAGTACTAAACGCAAAATTATTAATAATCAATTTTATGATTAATAAAATATTGGAGAAGAAAGCGGATACCCAAAAAAAACTTATCCCAAGTGCAAACCCAGGACCTCGTGAAAGAAGTCGATAAATATTTTAAACTTTTTAATGTAAACCAAAACAGATAATTTCTTTAAAAAAAACTTGTTGTTATTTTGCTTTTTTGCAATGCTTTTTACATCATTGTCATTGTGATTGAATTCGAAGTAAAGACTTCTCATCAGAATAGAGACACTATTCTGACGAAAAGTCTCGAAGTATCAAAGAATTCCTCCCTCCTCGTTTTTTTTTATTCAATGATGTTGGAAGACTATCATGTTTACAGGGATAGTACGTACTTCAGCCGATAGACAGCTATAGAAAAAACGGAGATCAAAATGCAAATATGTTGATATCGGTTAGGTCTTGTCTCTTTAAAAGGCAAGACGTTACTACATATTATAAATGAAAGTCCTGTGTTCTGTGTCTGTATGTAGGCGCTAATCTCGGAAAGTTTTGAACGGATTTTGTTCTTCTTTGAAGTGTTGGAAATAAGATTTCCTGAGGAAGATTTATATGTATTATTTATCAATATCGTACTTATATTTATCGAGATATCACAGTTTTTGTCAAAGAAGTCATCCGCGTCCGCACAATATAATAATTACTACCCGTGCGAAGTCGGGGCAAGTCGCTAGTTCTTTATAAAACAGTATAAAGTCGCGCCAGTCGCTTTCGCGTGTACAATTCTTAAACCCTTATCATAACTACGACGCCGGCAGCGGCGAGGGAAGTCCGACCGCCGCACCACTAATAAATTACGGATTAGAAACTCGTTAATCTAATCGTCTCTGAAATTGCACTGAATTTTTTAGTTTTAAGTTGTATTGTTTTTGTTTTGGCTGTGTTTTTTGCCGACTTTATTTATGAAGCGTTTGATAGCGATTAAATAATTGTAATGTATTAGTGTGATAAATTGCTGAAATCATTTCTATTTACTAGTTCATTCTCCTATGAAAAAGAATTATTTACGCAATAAGTTCTAGACGTGCAATGATTATAATTAGATTTTATTAGAATTGGTCCGGTTTGTTTATACCAAAACAGGTAAAACCCATAACATTATTTTAGTAAAAGAGAAAAAGGAACATTCTGTTGATACCTATTTTATTTCTTATCTACTTCGGACGATTTTTTTATTTATAAGGCTTAATAAAATTGATATATTTGTTATACGCTTACACTCACAGCCCCACACTGGGTATAAACCTGAGTCGTGGGTGTCTGTGTACGCATAAAAATACAATTGTAATTGAATATATTTTTTTAAATTTTTTAAGATGATTGTTTTCCTCTTAGTTCAATGTAACAAATTGGTCTAAGTATTTATAGTTAATCACTTGTAATTTGATCTATAACAAGAATATTTTATTGTTTTCAAGTGATTAATAATGGCGACCACGTTAGTATAAGTTCCATACATTCCACTGCTGGGCACGAGTCTTTCCCCTTCTCGGGAGGAGTGACTAAACCACCAGAAAACCTTAGAATACCAACACACAGTGTAATCAAAGTCAAAAAGCTACGAATTCTTTACGAGTTTCCGTTCTCTACATTAACTTATGCATATTCTATATAGATATGAGAGCATGCGATTGTTAGTCATTACAATAGGGCAATAACTTACACTAACAAATGGTAATTGCTTCGCCATAGCGTAGAGAAATAAGTACACAGAACAATAAATATGACATCAATGTGAAATTGAGAAATCATGACATTTGTTTGAAATATCGAGATTTTTCATGAAAACTTGCTTATTAGGTTTTCGCGAGCTGCACTCATTGAAACAAAACTAGTTTTCGGATTTATCTCGCGTATATTAATCGCGTTTTTTTCGCTTTTCAGCATCTGTGGTCTCGGGCAGACTGAGGTGGTATTTGTCTGACAGCAGTTTGAAAAATTATTATGTGCAGCTACCTCCATCTATTTCGCAAACGTCTTGCGTAGCGTTCAGGATTAACACAAAACTTACTAATTGTATCTTGAGGTCTTACAGACTGTTGCGGTTGGGCTTTTATTCTACTGAGTATTGGATCCCATGTTGGTCACAATCGCCAACCATATAACTTGCTTAACTATTAACTGATCATAGTTGTGATTAAGCTAATTACGCTTGTTAGTTTTGACACTAAGCCTGGGGTTGCACCACGATATTTGTTGAAGTTTTTTTTTTTTTTTTTTACACAATGACCAGAGGTTAAAATGCAGATGCGCTGCCACTCTTGAGACATTAGGTGTTATGCCTCTGTGCCGGAAATTACAGGGCCGTTCATTACCACCTGACCGGAACACGATAGTGATGAACACTACCATTTAGCGGCAAGTATATTAGGTAATGCGGTGGTGCCTACGCCCGCGAGCTCCGTCACTGGAGCTCTACCACCAGTAAAGTTAAAGTTATTGTAACATTTTACATCCTTCTCCAAATTTAACAAATTTCTTGAAGTTAGAGAAGGATGTGAAATGTTACAATAACTTTAACGAAGATCTTGGTGCAACCCAGGCTAAAAGTAGTCTTTGCTAAAGGCAAGTTTATTTTTTATGTAATCGAAGTGGCAACCAAGCATGCAGTTCACATTGATGTTAAGTGATGACTGCTGCCTATAGACACCCACTTAAAACCAAGGTCAAAATGCAGATGCGTTACCACTCCTGGGGACTAAGGTGTTAAGCCTCTGTGCCGGAAATTACAGAGCCGTGCATTACCACCCGACCGGAACACGATAGTGCTGAACACTTTGGCTCCGTCACTGGAGCTCTACAATCAGTAAAAAATATTTATTTTACTTTAAACGGGAAATGAGACATTCTACTGATATACATTAGTGTGTACCTACAACGACCTACATATAATTATTTTATACTCAGTGACATTATTGATTATCAATTTTTACAGTTGTAGAGAGTTGTAAACAGTCATTATAATATGTTGTTATTCACCTTAGTTTAACATACCTATAAATTCTATAGGGTATAAATTCTGACATATTTTATCATAAGTGATTGTTAAAAAAACGTAACTTCACGCCTGTAATCCCCGAAGGGGTAGGCAGAGGTAAATGCATGCATTCAAGCATACATGCAAACACCCACGATTCGCCGGTTACGTTTTTGGCCCATGTAACAGGTGGCGAGCCTGTTGACATCTCCGGGCACATTACCAAACTTCAAGGTACTGGGAAATTTCCAGAAAATGGAAAAATCCCAATAGAACCAGAGATAATGGACTTTATACCATCATCTCTGATAACCCCCTATCCGGGAATCGAACCCAGGACCTCAGCGTAGTAGTAGTAATGCAATCGCTATAACTCGAGAACGGCTGGACTGATTAGGCTAATTTTGGTTTTGAATGATTTCTGGAAGTCGTTTAAAAGGTAAGAAAATATGAAGAAATTGAAAGGAAACAGTAAAAACCAGTTTCATTTTCCCATACAAATAGTGCGTATCTATCAAACCTTTGATACATTATTTCATTCTGAGGCATTACGAAGTTTGCCGGGTCAGCTAGTGATAAACATTTTGACTTTTATATTTCATTTATGAACCGTTTGATATCGACATAGTAATTGTAATGATGTTTAAACTACCTCAGTAGCCTAGTGGTAGCACGGCTAATTTTGGTTTTGAATGATTTCTGGAAGTCGTTTAAAAGGTAAGAAAATATGAAGAAAGTGAATTCAATTCAATTCAATTCAATTCATTTATTTGTGAAAGGAAACAGTTAAAACCAGTTTTATTTTCCCATACAAATAGTGCATATCTATCAAACCTTTGATACATTATTTCATTCTGAGGCATTACGAAGTTTACCGGGTCAGCTAGTGATAAATAAACATTTTGAATTTTTTATTTCATTTATGAACCGTTTGATAACGACACAGTAATTGTAATGATGTTTAAACTACCTCAGTAGCCTAGTGGTAGCACATCACTATTACAACTCCTGGGTTCGATTCTTCGGGTCGGTGTTTATCAGAGATAAAGTTGTAAAATCCTTTAACTCTGGTTCTTTTGGGATTTTTTAACTTTCTGGAAGTTTCCCAGTACCTCGGAGTTTGGCAATGTGCCCAGAAATGTCAACAGGCTCGCCACCTGTTACATGGGCCAAAAGGTTAACAGCGAATCGTGGGTGTTTGAATGTATGCTTGAATTAATTCATTCACCTCTACCTACCCTTTCGAGGATTACAGGCGTGAAGTTACGTTTTATTTAAATTGCAGTTAATGAAGTATGATAAAGTGTGAGTCAGGATTTAACTCGACATTATTTAATTTCTTTCTAATATTTCGTTGAGTGAAATTATGTCAGAAGATAAATAAAAATATGTGAAACGTCGACATATGAAACCAGCGATTTCAACGCAACCTTGTCACTTCTAAGGCATTAACTATTATGCTTTTTTTTACTGGTGGTAGAGCTCCAGTGACGTAGCTCGCGGGCGTAGGCACCACCGCATTACCTAATTTACTTGCCGCTAAATGGTGTTCAGCACAATCGTGTTCCGGTCAGGTGATAATGTACGGCCCTGTAATTTCCGGCACAGAGGCATAACACCTTAAGCCTCAGAAGTAGTAACGCATCTGCATTTTGACTTTGGTCTTCATGTGGGTGTCTATAGGCTGCAGTCATCACTTAACATCAATGTGAACTGCACGCTGATTTGCCACTTCCAATGCATTAAAAAAATGCTTATATGCCGTACACAATATAGTCCGTAGTTGTAAGAAATTGTTATATGTAATTTATTTTTAACTTTGCTCAGTATGTACACCCCTTCTTCTGTATTGTTCGTATCTCTTTCATACTAGGTTGTCTGGAAGAGATCGCTTTAAGCGATAAGACCGCCTATTGTGCTTTTATTTTATGAACTATTGATTTTTGTATTTTTTTTGTTATAATCTGTACAATAAAGAGTATATAATAATAATAATAATAAATCCACAGAAGACGTAGCTAATGCAGTCCATTCGGTCCCTAACTGGAAATCACCGGGCCCGGATGGACTGCACAACTTTTGGTTAAAATGGCTGCGCAGCTCGCACGCCCTTCTGGCATCACAGTTTCAACAAGCTCTGGACTCGGGATCGCTACCTCATTTTCTGACAACCGGGATCACCCATCTACTCCACAAATCAGGTAGTACCGCGGAACCAAAAAATTATAGGCCCATAACATGCTTGGCCACTCTTTACAAGCTCTTAACATCCATCCTGAGACATAAAATAACTAAACACATAGAAGACAACTCCATCATGTCAGTTTCTCAGAATGGATGTAGGAGTAGGTCCCGCGGTACTAAGGAGTTGCTCCTTATTGATATGACCATTAGCCAGCAAGTTCGTCGTAAACGCAGGAGTCTCTCGACATGCTGGATTGACTATAAGAAGGCCTATGACTCTGTGCCACATACATGGCTCACGAAGGTTCTTGAATTTTATAAAGTAGATCCAATCATACGAACCTTCTTGCAGACATGTATGTCGCAATGGAGTACGGTCCTTGTCTACCCGGCATCTCGACGGACCCTGGGGGCTGACGAACCTATCCAAATTTCTCGGGGTATATTCCAAGGAGACAGTCTGAGTCCCTTATGGTTCTGCCTGGCCTTGAACCCTCTTAGTACACTCCTAGAGGCTTCAGGGCTGGGCTACCGACTGCGTAGAGATGGGCAGGTGATATCTCACCTGTTATACATGGATGACCTGAAATTGTTCGGCTCTAATAATTCCCAACTGGCGGAATTACTGAAGATCACTGAAAACTTCAGTAACTCCATCAGAATGGAATTTGGAATCGAAAAATGTGCTGTTATGCATGTTGAACATGGAAAGATAATGGAATCCGAGAGAATACAACTCCCGGGTTCCATTTCATTTCGCTCACTCTCCGCATCTGACTCCTATAAGTACTTGGGTATGTCAGAGGCGTTAGGTATATGCGAGGCCGACATGAGGCAGTCGCTGCGGGAGCGCTTCTTCGGCCGCCTGAAAAAAGTCCTAAAGAGTCTTTTATCAGGCGGAAATAAGGTGCGCGCCTTCAATGGCTGGGTCATGCCGGTCTTGATGTACTCCTTCGGCATACTCAGGTGGACTCAGACTGACTTGGATGCCCTAGATAGGCAAGTCCGCTCTCTGCTGACATCACACCGGATGCACCACCCGCGCTCATCCGTCATGAGACTGTACATCCCGCGGAGGTGTGGGGGCCGTGGTTTTCTTAACGCCAGGACCCTGCATAACCGCGAGGTGTGCAGTCTGAGAAATTATTTTTTTTCCGCATGCGGGAAAATACAACAGGACGTGGTGGCAGTTGACAGCGGACTCACCCCACTTTCACTAGCTAAGGAGAACTGGCGCAAACCTGCGGTACTCACGACCAACGACCGCGAGACGGTATGGCAAAGCAAGGAGCTTCATGGTCGCTTCTACCGGGCCCTCCACGGACCCCATATTGACTTTCTTGCATCAGTATCCTGGCTACGATTCGGTGACCTCTTTGGGGAAACTGAAGGTTTTGTCTTTGCAATTATGGACGAAGTAGTTATGACTAATAACTACCGGAAGTATATTCTGAGAGACGGTACGGCTGACATATGTCGGGCGTGCCACCGTCCCGGCGAATCTCTCAGACATATAGTGTCCGGCTGTTCAAGTCTGGCTAATGGCGAGTATTTGCATAGACACAACCAAGTAGCCAGGATCATACACCAGCAACTTGCTTTGAAATATGGTCTGGTAGCCGAGGAAGTGCCATACTACAGGTATGTGCCCGACCCAGTTCTCGAGAATGGTCGTATCACACTGTACTGGGATCGATCTATCATCACTGACAGGACCATTGTTGCTAACAAACCTGATATAGTGTTGGTAGATCGAACGGAGCGCCGCGCAATGATCGTCGACGTCACCATCCCCCATGACGAGAATCTCGTGAAAGCTGAGAAGGATAAGGAGTTAAAATACCTTGATCTAGCTCACGAGATTGTCAGCATGTGGCATGTGGATTCGGCGATCATTGTACCGATAGTCGTCTCGGTAAACGGCCTTATTGCCAAGAGCCTCGACCAACACCTTAAGAGGCTCACGTTGGACGGCTGGGTCAAGGGCCTGATGCAGAAGGCAGTGCTCCTTGACACGGCGCGAATAGTGAGAAGATTCCTCTCTCTGCGTCCCTAACCACCGGTAGCTTGGACACTGTTCCCGCTGCCGGCGGCAAACTATTTTTTATTTTTTTATATATATATTTGTTTTTGATACTTATATATGTAAAAAAATAGGAAATAAGGTTGTAAATAAATAAGTGAAATAATAATAATAATGAATTATGGTCCCAGATAACTAATTTATAGTTAAACGAACGAGGTCAACTAAAGTGATTACGTGACTTTTCATTTCATCGAGTATCAATAAATTAGTAGTTTTGTACGACGCAAAAAGAAATATTCCAACTCGACGCATGTAGACACGCAAATATACGTACTTCAGGTGATCACGTGACGAGGAACATTTGGTTCGATAGGTTGAATTTTATATACCACTACCATGTGTTTACGATCTAAACTTTATTTAAAATATGAAAGTTCTTCGAGAAACATGAAGAGCTCCTGGTGAATGTGATAGAAATATACTTTGCATACAATTTCTATTTCTGCAGCAACGAAGATAATACTTATATAATATCCAGTTTTAGTAATAAAACTATTAAATAAGACAAACCACTCATATTTAATAACTTTTTTTTAATGTAATATAAGTGGCAAACAAGCATTCCGTTCACATTGATGTTCAGTGATGCCTATGGACACAAAGACCAAGGTCAAAATGCAGATGCGTTACCACTCCTGAGGCCTAAGGTGTTATGCCTCTGTGCCGGAAATTACAGCGCCTTACATTACCACCTGACCGGAACACTATAGTGCTGAACACTACCATTCAGCGGCAAGTATGATAGGTAATGCGGTGGTCACTGGCGTTCTACCACCAGTCTAAAATTCTGGCATTACCATAAATAAAGAATCTTTATATACATAAATAACATACATAAATATATTTTATTCTATTAACATAATTATATTGATAATTTTTTGGTGTATTAAGTTGCTTTTTTTTTTGTGTTAATTTTTTTTTGTTGTTTAATCTACCACCGCCTACGATTTTTCTCTTCACTACCAATGGTTGACTGGTAGAGAGCGCTCTTAGCGTTAAGTCCGCCATTTATTGCATTTTTTTTTGTGGAAATAAAGATTAAATAAATAAATAAATAAATACAATGTCATTTTAAAATGTAAATGTAAATCTTAAAATAAATAAAGCAGTTATGCATCAAAACAATCCACTTCGCGGTCGTACTGCGGCAACGTTCCCAGAAGGCTGGCAGCATTGCCACGTTGAATATTTGTAATGAATTGTATTTAATTACCAATATGTCATTTTGCGCCATATAGAAACAACTGCTTTATTTTATTCAATTTCAATAATAAGACTATTTGGTGTAGGAACGTGACGAATTTACCACCTACAATTTGAGTAGAATTCATCCATGTCAGCTGTTTAACCAATAAATGGCGGTGAAACAATTCTAAGGTAGTAAATGCAATACAATTAAGGGTATGGCCAGCAGCGTCCCATGATAAAACTCTTACCACTGCGAGAGCGCGACGAATACTTTATTTATTTTATTTTATTTTCAAAGGAGAACAAACAGTATATAGTATAGTATATACCTATGATATATGATGGCATTGAGCATCTTTGGGGCATATTTTTGTCAAGCAGATTGGACGTCTTCTAGCTGAAATAATGATAATATAGAAAAAGGTTATTTAGAAAAATAAACCACTCAAGTTTAACTGCCGAGTGCCTCGGCATTTGGTGCACGGAAATGTGAACAAGCTCGCCACCAGTTACATCTTTATATTACTCGTATAAAAATCAATTGCTGTTCGTTAGTTTCGTTAAAACTCGAGTACGGCTGGAGCGATTTGGCTAATTTTGGTATGATTTTTGGAAGTTCAGGAAATGTTTAGAAGGTAAGAAAATATGAAGAAATTGAAGGGAAACAGTAAAATACACAATTTCATTTTCCCATACAAATAGTTCGTATCAATCAAACCTTTGATTCATTATTTCATTCTGAGGCAATACGAAGTTTGCCGGGTCAGCTAGTAAGTCATAAAAGTAACTGGCTAACCGAGGGTGTTTGCATATATAAATGCATCCATTTACCTCTGCCTACCCCTTCGAGAATTACAGTGAAGTTAATTGGTGATTACAACAATTCCAAACATTCGAGATTTTAAACCTTGACTGAACTTATAGTAGAGGTTTCTATCTACACAGGGTTAAATAAACATAGCATCCCACTGACGAGGCTTTTATGTACATGAAAACGTGCAGAATTTTTTGCTACAACCTTTTATTTGTTTTGTTTCTGTGTCTTTATGAATCACAAGAAGAATGGGGGTAGCTTATGCATTGCCAACTAAACTGGTAGAAGCTTTGATCGTGTATAAAAAAATTTTATAACGAAAAACCGGCGTCGGGACGTGACAAGCCGACCGCCCACTAGCGGAAGAATTTTTTTCTACTGGACCAGATTTATTTTACTAGAGCAGTCAGTCAATCGAACAATGGCGGTCATACCATTCGAATGCGGCGGTGGTAAGTGCAATAACGCTAGATGGGCAGCAGCATCCTGCCATAAAACTAACGCTACTGATATTGCCATTCCGCATGCCAAGCGTAGCGACTATGGGATATCCTCTTTATGGAGAGGTTTAATCCAGTGCTGGAGATCTTTCAGCTGCAACGATGATGATGATGATGACTCACTACTAGAATGCCGGTAGCTTATGCATTCTCAACTATACTGGTAGAAGCTTTAATCGTATCTAAAAATTGTTCATAACATAAAATCCTAACTAACCTTTTTTTCAACCCTTATGAATCCTATTGTGTTCTTGAAAGTGCATTTTTTTGTTATATACAACAAAGTTCTCGCTAATGTATTCGGGCAACTTGGTAAAAGTTTTGATCGTGTATAAAAAATGTTCATAACATATAAAGTTCTTTTAAGGATTCGAGATCTCAAAAAAAACGGGAAGTGTAGGTCGCGAAAACCTAAAAACTTATCACTGGCAAGATTATCCTACGGATTTTTCCCGTATCACTTATTTACATTTCTGAAGTCCTTTAAGGGGGACATTGTGTCTTAAAGTATCGGCAATTAATAAAAAAGTGAAAAGAGGTTGCAGTCGCTGTTAAATTGTACGTATATATATAAAAAACTGCCTTGGTAGCCTAGTGGTAGCAGGCCACTACTACTACGCTGAGGTCCTGGGTTCGATTCCCGGGTAGGGGGTTATCAGAGATAATGGTGAAAAAGCCTTTATCTCTGGTTCTATTGGGATTTTTCCATTTTCTGGAAATTTCCCAGTACCTCAAAGTTTGGTAATGTGCCCAGAGATGTCAACAGGCTCGCCACCTGTTACATGGGCCAAAACGTAACCGGCGAATCGTGGGTGTTTGCATGTATGCTTGAATGCATGCATTTACCTCTGCCTACCCCTTCGGGGATTACAGGCGTGAAGTTACGTATATATAAAAAATATACGAAAACACTAACATATATTCAAAATTTGTTTGTTGGTATAGTTCCGTATTTTTGTTACATTTTTTTTATCTTTCACATATTCTATACGAAATACGTATTGTATTTTGCAATCGACAGGTTTCACGTGGAATTATCGAATCCAATCTCCAATTCATATGAAATTTGAATTAGATTTCATCTAACAAACAAACCGTTTTAACATCAACAAAAGCTCCAAAGTCAATTTTAGGATCTTTTCAAATAACACCCACAGTGGCACGCTATGTGACTCAATAAAAGGTACCGCGAATTCAATCTATTTTTGTTTTTACCTTGGAACGTCGGGGATTTTGGCGTAGTTTTAATGAAAAAAATCGTGTTTTTTGACGTTTGTATATTGGCGTGTAATACCAGCACAAATACAGAAGCAGAGAAGTTCCTTTTTTATTTAATGAAGGTGGGAAACAAGTATGCAGTTCACACTGCTGGTGAACGCTATTAGTCCTTGGTGCCTTAGAGACTCTGGTTTTTGTGTAGATGTCTACAGATCTTTACAAAAACGCAGACCTCGGAGATGGCAATCGTACCGACACGATGTAGGTACGTTGCCATCTCCGAGGCCTGGGTTGTTTTGCCTCTGTAACAGAAATTACGGGGTCATACATTAGCATCCAATTAAAATATGATAGAGCTGAACACCACCACGCGCTAGAGCTCCAGCAAATATTACAACCATTTTTAGGGTTCCGTAGTAAACAAGTCTGTCTGTCTGTCTGTCGCGGTTCTCGGTCTCAACGCAAAAACTATAGTTTTTGCGTTGAGACTTGAAATTTGACACAAGTATACACTTAATCACGCCGACAAAGTGGTAGAATAAAAACATGCATTTTTTTATTTAGGGTACTTTCCCGACATGTAACGCGCGGATAATATTTCTTTTTTTTCGGTTTCCATATAGTGTGGGATATCGTTGGATAGATCTTTTAAAATTGTTAGGGGTGTGCAAACATCGATTTAGTTAATTGTTAGTGACTTATTAAGCTTTAAGGTGCCAATTTTCGTTAGAGTCAAGTGTTCCACCCTCTACCAACTAAACGGTTGTTGTTAGTTATTCAAACGTTACGGCAATAGTAGCTACATGTAACGATATTGAAAGGAAAACTATCACACTTAAGTTGGCTTTACAAGTTTGCGAGTTCGCCAACTCCATAGAAAATATTATTTATTTTTTCATTACATTATTTAAACCTAAAAACTAGGGTAGCCTACACAGCCCGTGGCCCGACACGTACTTGACCGGTTTTTCATCGTACGTGTGTGCGGTTGGATGCGAGATGATTATATTTTTGTTGTATACGGTATTTTTGTTTTTCCTCTGAATATACCTTCGAAGGCCGGTGATAATGGAGCTATTTAAATGAAAAATTACGTGTTTTCTGTACTTACCATCGAAAGTCGATTTCGTTTGAACAGAGCTCTGTCGCTGACTGCATAAAATTAATTACAAATTGGCGCAAATGCGAACGTTGATGGACTTCAAGTTTATAATAAAAAGTTGTATTATTTTTAATTTGTGACAAGTATCATTCAAACTCAAAATCCAAACTCAAAAATGTATTTAATCACTTGGAAAAATAGAATTTGCTTGTGATAGGTCAACTTACAAAATTTAAAATTAAAGCGAATAACAACTGATACATTGATTAATATGTCAAAGTAAACAAAATAAAATAAATAATGGTCCAAAACTACTTAATAATAAAAATAGGTATCAACAATTTGCCCGTGGTACACCTACTTAGTCCACTTGGGTGAACCACTGGTAAATTTTTTTGCCCATGGTACACACCAGCACACACCAGCTTAACAGATCGATAATCCCAATTAGCAATGATGGTTCTGGAAAAAGATAATTCTTTCAGTAGAGCAAGTTTTTGACGATCCACAAGACCATTAATATACTTTTAAATTTGTTCATTTGGTTGAAAGTTTACAACCTGTTTTCATATGAGATTATGTATCATGTTGAAAATTTATGTATCTTCACGCCAGGTCCCTAACGGGGTAGGCAGAGAGTGTAGAGCGGCAGATATCCCAGTTCTGACAAACCTCTCGTGCCTCGTCTACCTTCATCATTCTCTTCATACATGCACGCCGATTCCTAAGACTTTTGACCCCACCATCAGACAGAACTAGACCTATTTGGTCATGGTAGGTCATTCTTGGTCTTCCTAGGCCTCTGAAAATTTGAATCCTAACAAGACGGTTAAGCGTTCACAATAACATCAAAATTACAAAGTGACGCGCAACGTGGCCACATAAATAAAAGGTGCTGCGAATTCAATTTATTTTTGTTTTCACTGAACACACCTTCGAAAGCCGGCGATTATGGAGCAATTTAAATGAAAAATTGCTTGTTTTCTGTACCGTCGAAGGTCGGTTTTATTTGAACGGAGCTTTGTCGCTGACTGTTTACAATTAATGATCAATTGACGTAAATGCGTACGCAAATGCGTACGTCGATGAATACGAAGGCTGTACATAAAGAAACATAATTATATATAACACTAGCGGCCCGCCCCGGCTTCGCCCGCGCTGCTCTGCTCCTATTAGTCATAGCGTGATGTAAGCTATCCTATCTCTCAAGTTGGATCGAACTGCACATGGTGTGCGAATTTTATTATAATCGGTTAAGTGGTTTAGGAGTCCATTGAGGACAAACATTGTGACACGAGATTTATATATATTAAGATATAACATAAATATATATCTTTGATTTGTGGCAAGTGCAGAACCGACATTATTAACTGAGGCCCTCGATCTATTATGCACATATATTTTTTTTATGTAATGATAGTGGCAAACAAGCATGCAGTTCACATTAATGTTAAGTGATGACTGCAGCCTATAGACACCTACACAAAGACCAGGGGTCAAAATGCAGATGCGTTACCACTTCTGAGGCCTAAGGTGTTATGCCTCTGTGCCGGAAATTACAGGGCCATACATTACCACCTGACCGGAACACGATAGTACTGAACAATACCATTTAGCGGCAAGTTTATTAGGTAATGCGGTGGTGTCTACGCCCGCGAGCTCCGTCACTGGAACTCTGCCACCAGTAAAATAATTGATCGATACATTCAAATACAATAATATGAATGGGACTCTAACTTGCCCCCTATGATTGTTTTATATTATTTCGCATTAACACATGCTTGTGAAATATATTTTTATTTTTAAAGAAATGAAAGAAAAATTTGACTTCAGGCGAGGCTCGAACTCGCGACCTACTGGGAATCTAGTCCAGCCGCTCTTCCAATTGAGCTACTGAAGCCCTGCCCGATTTGTCGAATTTTTCCTTCACATCTATTGCATTGGTTTATGGTACCAGTAGCGCCATCTATTACCAACTATGCTAGTTAGGCAACCGATATAATAGACTTTTCAGTTTATTGAATATCGTAAAGAAGTCGCTTTTACCCTTAATAATTGTTTTATATTATTTCGCATTAACACATGCTTGTGAAATATATTTTTATTTTTAAAGAAATGAAAGAAAAATTTGACTTCAGGCGAGGCTCGAACTCGCGACCTACTGGGAATCTAGTCCAGCCGCTCTTCCAATTGAGCTACTGAAGCCCTGCCCGATTTGTCGAATTTTTCCTTCACATCTATTGCATTGGTTTATGGTACCAGTAGCGCCATCTATTACCAACTATGCTAGTTAGGCAACCGATATAATAGACTTTTCAGTTTATTGAATATCGTAAAGAAGTCGCTTTTACCCTTAATAATTGTTTTATATTATTTCGCATTAACACATGCTTGTGAAATATATTTTTATTTTTAAAGAAATGAAAGAAAAATTTGACTTCAGGCGAGGCTCGAACTCGCGACCTACTGGGAATCTAGTCCAGCCGCTCTTCCAATTGAGCTACTGAAGCCCTGCCCGATTTGTCGAATTTTTCCTTCACATCTATTGCATTGGTTTATGGTACCAGTAGCGCCATCTATTACCAACTATGCTAGTTAGGCAACCGATATAATAGACTTTTCAGTTTATTGAATATCGTAAAGAAGTCGCTTTTACCCTTAATAATTGTTTTATATTATTTCGCATTAACACATGCTTGTGAAATATATTTTTATTTTTAAAGAAATGAAAGAAAAATTTGACTTCAGGCGAGGCTCGAACTCGCGACCTACTGGGAATCTAGTCCAGCCGCTCTTCCAATTGAGCTACTGAAGCCCTGCCCGATTTGTCGAATTTTTCCTTCACATCTATTGCATTGGTTTATGGTACCAGTAGCGCCATCTATTACCAACTATGCTAGTTAGGCAACCGATATAATAGACTTTTCAGTTTATTGAATATCGTAAAGAAGTCGCTTTTACCCTTAATAATTGTTTTATATTATTTCGCATTAACACATGCTTGTGAAATATATTTTTATTTTTAAAGAAATGAAAGAAAAATTTGACTTCAGGCGAGGCTCGAACTCGCGACCTACTGGGAATCTAGTCCAGCCGCTCTTCCAATTGAGCTACTGAAGCCCTGCCCGATTTGTCGAATTTTTCCTTCACATCTATTGCATTGGTTTATGGTACCAGTAGCGCCATCTATTACCAACTATGCTAGTTAGGCAACCGATATAATAGACTTTTCAGTTTATTGAATATCGTAAAGAAGTCGCTTTTACCCTTAATAATTGTTTTATATTATTTCGCATTAACACATGCTTGTGAAATATATTTTTATTTTTAAAGAAATGAAAGAAAAATTTGACTTCAGGCGAGGCTCGAACTCGCGACCTACTGGGAATCTAGTCCAGCCGCTCTTCCAATTGAGCTACTGAAGCCCTGCCCGATTTGTCGAATTTTTCCTTCACATCTATTGCATTGGTTTATGGTACCAGTAGCGCCATCTATTACCAACTATGCTAGTTAGGCAACCGATATAATAGACTTTTCAGTTTATTGAATATCGTAAAGAAGTCGCTTTTACCCTTAATAATTGTTTTATATTATTTCGCATTAACACATGCTTGTGAAATATATTTTTATTTTTAAAGAAATGAAAGAAAAATTTGACTTCAGGCGAGGCTCGAACTCGCGACCTACTGGGAATCTAGTCCAGCCGCTCTTCCAATTGAGCTACTGAAGCCCTGCCCGATTTGTCGAATTTTTCCTTCACATCTATTGCATTGGTTTATGGTACCAGTAGCGCCATCTATTACCAACTATGCTAGTTAGGCAACCGATATAATAGACTTTTCAGTTTATTGAATATCGTAAAGAAGTCGCTTTTACCCTTAATAATTGTTTTATATTATTTCGCATTAACACATGCTTGTGAAATATATTTTTATTTTTAAAGAAATGAAAGAAAAATTTGACTTCAGGCGAGGCTCGAACTCGCGACCTACTGGGAATCTAGTCCAGCCGCTCTTCCAATTGAGCTACTGAAGCCCTGCCCGATTTGTCGAATTTTTCCTTCACATCTATTGCATTGGTTTATGGTACCAGTAGCGCCATCTATTACCAACTATGCTAGTTAGGCAACCGATATAATAGACTTTTCAGTTTATTGAATATCGTAAAGAAGTCGCTTTTACCCTTAATAATTGTTTTATATTATTTCGCATTAACACATGCTTGTGAAATATATTTTTATTTTTAAAGAAATGAAAGAAAAATTTGACTTCAGGCGAGGCTCGAACTCGCGACCTACTGGGAATCTAGTCCAGCCGCTCTTCCAATTGAGCTACTGAAGCCCTGCCCGATTTGTCGAATTTTTCCTTCACATCTATTGCATTGGTTTATGGTACCAGTAGCGCCATCTATTACCAACTATGCTAGTTAGGCAACCGATATAATAGACTTTTCAGTTTATTGAATATCGTAAAGAAGTCGCTTTTACCCTTAATAATTGTTTTATATTATTTCGCATTAACACATGCTTGTGAAATATATTTTTATTTTTAAAGAAATGAAAGAAAAATTTGACTTCAGGCGAGGCTCGAACTCGCGACCTACTGGGAATCTAGTCCAGCCGCTCTTCCAATTGAGCTACTGAAGCCCTGCCCGATTTGTCGAATTTTTCCTTCACATCTATTGCATTGGTTTATGGTACCAGTAGCGCCATCTATTACCAACTATGCTAGTTAGGCAACCGATATAATAGACTTTTCAGTTTATTGAATATCGTAAAGAAGTCGCTTTTACCCTTAATAATTGTTTTATATTATTTCGCATTAACACATGCTTGTGAAATATATTTTTATTTTTAAAGAAATGAAAGAAAAATTTGACTTCAGGCGAGGCTCGAACTCGCGACCTACTGGGAATCTAGTCCAGCCGCTCTTCCAATTGAGCTACTGAAGCCCTGCCCGATTTGTCGAATTTTTCCTTCACATCTATTGCATTGGTTTATGGTACCAGTAGCGCCATCTATTACCAACTATGCTAGTTAGGCAACCGATATAATAGACTTTTCAGTTTATTGAATATCGTAAAGAAGTCGCTTTTACCCTTAATAATTGTTTTATATTATTTCGCATTAACACATGCTTGTGAAATATATTTTTATTTTTAAAGAAATGAAAGAAAAATTTGACTTCAGGCGAGGCTCGAACTCGCGACCTACTGGGAATCTAGTCCAGCCGCTCTTCCAATTGAGCTACTGAAGCCCTGCCCGATTTGTCGAATTTTTCCTTCACATCTATTGCATTGGTTTATGGTACCAGTAGCGCCATCTATTACCAACTATGCTAGTTAGGCAACCGATATAATAGACTTTTCAGTTTATTGAATATCGTAAAGAAGTCGCTTTTACCCTTAATAATTGTTTTATATTATTTCGCATTAACACATGCTTGTGAAATATATTTTTATTTTTAAAGAAATGAAAGAAAAATTTGACTTCAGGCGAGGCTCGAACTCGCGACCTACTGGGAATCTAGTCCAGCCGCTCTTCCAATTGAGCTACTGAAGCCCTGCCCGATTTGTCGAATTTTTCCTTCACATCTATTGCATTGGTTTATGGTACCAGTAGCGCCATCTATTACCAACTATGCTAGTTAGGCAACCGATATAATAGACTTTTCAGTTTATTGAATATCGTAAAGAAGTCGCTTTTACCCTTAATAATTGTTTTATATTATTTCGCATTAACACATGCTTGTGAAATATATTTTTATTTTTAAAGAAATGAAAGAAAAATTTGACTTCAGGCGAGGCTCGAACTCGCGACCTACTGGGAATCTAGTCCAGCCGCTCTTCCAATTGAGCTACTGAAGCCCTGCCCGATTTGTCGAATTTTTCCTTCACATCTATTGCATTGGTTTATGGTACCAGTAGCGCCATCTATTACCAACTATGCTAGTTAGGCAACCGATATAATAGACTTTTCAGTTTATTGAATATCGTAAAGAAGTCGCTTTTACCCTTAATAATTGTTTTATATTATTTCGCATTAACACATGCTTGTGAAATATATTTTTATTTTTAAAGAAATGAAAGAAAAATTTGACTTCAGGCGAGGCTCGAACTCGCGACCTACTGGGAATCTAGTCCAGCCGCTCTTCCAATTGAGCTACTGAAGCCCTGCCCGATTTGTCGAATTTTTCCTTCACATCTATTGCATTGGTTTATGGTACCAGTAGCGCCATCTATTACCAACTATGCTAGTTAGGCAACCGATATAATAGACTTTTCAGTTTATTGAATATCGTAAAGAAGTCGCTTTTACCCTTAATAATTGTTTTATATTATTTCGCATTAACACATGCTTGTGAAATATATTTTTATTTTTAAAGAAATGAAAGAAAAATTTGACTTCAGGCGAGGCTCGAACTCGCGACCTACTGGGAATCTAGTCCAGCCGCTCTTCCAATTGAGCTACTGAAGCCCTGCCCGATTTGTCGAATTTTTCCTTCACATCTATTGCATTGGTTTATGGTACCAGTAGCGCCATCTATTACCAACTATGCTAGTTAGGCAACCGATATAATAGACTTTTCAGTTTATTGAATATCGTAAAGAAGTCGCTTTTACCCTTAATAATTGTTTTATATTATTTCGCATTAACACATGCTTGTGAAATATATTTTTATTTTTAAAGAAATGAAAGAAAAATTTGACTTCAGGCGAGGCTCGAACTCGCGACCTACTGGGAATCTAGTCCAGCCGCTCTTCCAATTGAGCTACTGAAGCCCTGCCCGATTTGTCGAATTTTTCCTTCACATCTATTGCATTGGTTTATGGTACCAGTAGCGCCATCTATTACCAACTATGCTAGTTAGGCAACCGATATAATAGACTTTTCAGTTTATTGAATATCGTAAAGAAGTCGCTTTTACCCTTAATAATTGTTTTATATTATTTCGCATTAACACATGCTTGTGAAATATATTTTTATTTTTAAAGAAATGAAAGAAAAATTTGACTTCAGGCGAGGCTCGAACTCGCGACCTACTGGGAATCTAGTCCAGCCGCTCTTCCAATTGAGCTACTGAAGCCCTGCCCGATTTGTCGAATTTTTCCTTCACATCTATTGCATTGGTTTATGGTACCAGTAGCGCCATCTATTACCAACTATGCTAGTTAGGCAACCGATATAATAGACTTTTCAGTTTATTGAATATCGTAAAGAAGTCGCTTTTACCCTTAATAATTGTTTTATATTATTTCGCATTAACACATGCTTGTGAAATATATTTTTATTTTTAAAGAAATGAAAGAAAAATTTGACTTCAGGCGAGGCTCGAACTCGCGACCTACTGGGAATCTAGTCCAGCCGCTCTTCCAATTGAGCTACTGAAGCCCTGCCCGATTTGTCGAATTTTTCCTTCACATCTATTGCATTGGTTTATGGTACCAGTAGCGCCATCTATTACCAACTATGCTAGTTAGGCAACCGATATAATAGACTTTTCAGTTTATTGAATATCGTAAAGAAGTCGCTTTTACCCTTAATAATTGTTTTATATTATTTCGCATTAACACATGCTTGTGAAATATATTTTTATTTTTAAAGAAATGAAAGAAAAATTTGACTTCAGGCGAGGCTCGAACTCGCGACCTACTGGGAATCTAGTCCAGCCGCTCTTCCAATTGAGCTACTGAAGCCCTGCCCGATTTGTCGAATTTTTCCTTCACATCTATTGCATTGGTTTATGGTACCAGTAGCGCCATCTATTACCAACTATGCTAGTTAGGCAACCGATATAATAGACTTTTCAGTTTATTGAATATCGTAAAGAAGTCGCTTTTACCCTTAATAATTGTTTTATATTATTTCGCATTAACACATGCTTGTGAAATATATTTTTATTTTTAAAGAAATGAAAGAAAAATTTGACTTCAGGCGAGGCTCGAACTCGCGACCTACTGGGAATCTAGTCCAGCCGCTCTTCCAATTGAGCTACTGAAGCCCTGCCCGATTTGTCGAATTTTTCCTTCACATCTATTGCATTGGTTTATGGTACCAGTAGCGCCATCTATTACCAACTATGCTAGTTAGGCAACCGATATAATAGACTTTTCAGTTTATTGAATATCGTAAAGAAGTCGCTTTTACCCTTAATAATTGTTTTATATTATTTCGCATTAACACATGCTTGTGAAATATATTTTTATTTTTAAAGAAATGAAAGAAAAATTTGACTTCAGGCGAGGCTCGAACTCGCGACCTACTGGGAATCTAGTCCAGCCGCTCTTCCAATTGAGCTACTGAAGCCCTGCCCGATTTGTCGAATTTTTCCTTCACATCTATTGCATTGGTTTATGGTACCAGTAGCGCCATCTATTACCAACTATGCTAGTTAGGCAACCGGTTGAATATCGTAAAAAAGTCGCTTTTACCCTTAATAATTGTTTTTTATATTATTTCGCATTAACACATGCTTGTGAAATAATAAAAGTGAAATGTAGTGTAAATGTGTGCTTGTGAATTTGTTTATTTCGTTGAAAGTTTGCTTTGATAATGAAACACCAAGATACATTAACGTATTTTTTTAAACCGTCGAAGTAGACTGCTCTTCTGAAAGAAATATTTTAATGTCAATATTAATTATTGAGCAGTAATTGGAAATATCGAAATTTTTTAAAAAGGATTTTGTTTATTTATCTATTAGTGCACTGTTGGTTCATCAATTCCCAAATTTAATAACATTGGGAAAACTAGGAAAAATGGTTCGATTCGAATTTATTCAGTTTGCTTCATTTATTTTTTAATGTGTTATAACTTAAATTATTCGTACATAAATATACTTAATATAATACATTAACATGTACCTACATACAAGGTGCTGCGAATTAAATTTGTTTTAATTTTTACTGAATTGAATACACCTTCCAAAGCCCGGCGATTATGGAGCAATTTAAATGGAAAATTGCGTGTTGGATAAAAAATATACTCAATATTCTAATTAATGCTATTTATTTCACTGAGAAAACACCTTACACACAACCACACGTACATTAGAGAGTGAGTGAGAGAGACTACATTACCATAGTGTTGTCTCCTTCTATTACATTGCATTTTGTGATACGTTTCATTTTACTCAACACCCTACCTCAATGTAATAAATGGGACTACACTATAACATACATATTTCCATACAACCTAACCAATTTAATATAGCACATATTTAAGTAATACATAACATTAACAATGCAGGTAAGATATATTGCTATGCCTATCACTTAACTATTGCATAATACCACACTTTTTAATAAATTTTAACAACAATTCCTTTTTTAATGGTTTAGTATACATGTCTGCTACTTGTTCAGTTGTAGATACATATTTTATATTAATTTTCCCAAGCAATATTAACTCTCTTATATAATGATGTTTTATATCTATGTGTTTTAATCTTTTTACAGTATTAGTATTTGCTACCATAATAGCCGACTGATTGTCGCATAATATTGTGACTGGAGATACATTAGGTATACTAAAATCATTAAGTATATTAATCAACCAACTAGCTTCACTTGATGCCATGCTCATCGCTACATATTCCGCCTCAGTAGATGAAATGCTTACAGTACTTTGTCTTTTTGAGCACCAAGATATAAGACAGTTGGAAAATATAAAGCAATAACCAGTTGTAGACTTCCTATTTCTGAGGTCTCCCCCCCAATCAGCATCACAATAACCCAATAGCTTGTCATTGTTAATTTTATATACAAGCTTATAATTGATTGTATGTTTAATGTATCGCAAAACCCTTTTTAGAGCTATTAATAAAGTTTCATTAGCACGGTCTTGGAATCTACTTAGTATTGATACTGCCACACATAGATCAGGTCGAGTGCCTGATACCGCATACATCAAACAACCAATGATCTGCCTACATAACATTTCTGTATTTTTATCTGTCTTACATTCACTTTCCAATATTTTATTATTAAAGTTTTGATCCATAGGTGTACTCATAGGTTTGCAGTCATACATATTAAATCTTTTCAAAATATTTTCCAGATAGGCTTTTTGACATAATTCTGTTACCCCTTTATCTAAATTCTGTTTAACATTTATTCCCAAAAAATCTGAAACCAACCCCAAATCTTTCATTTTAAATTCTCTATTTAGCATTAATTTAAGTTCACATATTTGGCTCGCATCAGTTCCAAAAACTAGTAGATCATCAACATATATTATTACATACATTTGTTGTTTGTCATTACATTTAGAGTAAAGACATGAATCACACTGAGATCTTTTGAAGCCTTCCCTAATCATAACAGAATTGAATTTTACATTCCAGTATTTTGGAGATTTCTTAAGACCATACAGAGACCTATTTAATTTTACAATATTTTCGCCGTTTTTATACGCCCCTTCAGGTAATTTTAAATACACATCATCCTCTATATCTCCATATAAAAATGCCCCTGTTACGTCCATTTGTGATACTGGCAAGTTTAATTTTGTTGCTACTGCCAAAAATAATCTGAATGTCGATAATTTTGCTACAGGTGCATAAATATCATTAAAATCTAATATATCATTTTGCTCGAACCCCCGAGCTACTAACCTAGCTTTATATTGCAAAGTGTTATTACTATTTTTAATTTTAAACACCCATTTACTACTTATTGGTTTAAAATTATCAGGTAACTTACAAATATTCCAGATTTTGGTTTCATTAAGAGTTTGCAACTCTTTTTGAATTGCTTCTTTCCACTTTTGAGAGTCCAGACTTCTCATGGCCTCTTCAAACGTCCTTGGCTCACTTTCGGTCATTGTGTTGTGACATTCATAAAACTCAGTTTGTTTTTTTACACGAATGCCTCGCTGTCTGGTATGTAATTCATTGCCACTCTGTCCACTCGAGTCCCCACTTTCACTTTGTTCATACAAACTTCCCTCACTTTCTGTACCACTACTATTTTCTTGACAACTCTCCTCTGGAATATCTAAACATGCCTCTCCACTTTGGTCTTGTGCTTCACCGGCTTCACTGGCAGACAACTGTACAGGTAGGATATCATATAAGTTGCTGTCAAACTCTCTGGCATCACTCTGATTATTCTCCAGGAAAACGATATCTCTTCTTGTTTCAACACTATCACTGCAAGGGAAATATACTCGATATCCCTTTGTTGTTTCTCCATATCCTACCAGGAAACCTTTTTCTCCTTTTGGATCCCACTTCTTCCTCTGTACTTTCGGTATGTGGACAAAAACAGTAGTGCCAAATACTTTTAGGTTATTTATATCATATGTTTTGTTGAACCACAATTCATAGGGAGTTTTTGTTGGAACACTGCTTTTCCCTGTTCTATTTATAACATAGGCCGCAGTATTGATCGCTTCTGCCCATAATTTCTTTGATAAGTTCTTAGCACACAGCATTGTCCGAGCAGCCTCAACTAGCGTTCTATTTTCCCTTTCTGCATTGCCGTTCTGCTCTGGGGTGTAGGGAACCGATGTTTGGTGAATAATACCCTTTACTTGGAACATTTCTTGAACCTCTTTGTTAATGAATTCATTCTGTTCCATTGTCACTTCGGAATATTTTGATGGAGTTTCCTGTTTCATTTTCCACCCGAGCAATATAGTTTATTATACACTTCTTAATTTCTTCTTTATTTTTCACAAAGTAAACCATCCTGTACTTTGAGTAATTGTCTTTAAATACAACAAAATATTTGGAACCTCCGACTGACGTCTCTTCCATCTGTCCGCAGGTATCTGCGTGGATTATTTCACAAATTCTGGTGCTCACATTATCACTAGCAGGATAGGGCAAACGGTGAATTTTCCCCTTCAAACAACTCTCACATTTATTAGAGTCGAGCTCATGATAACCGACATTGTTTTTCTTCAATATATCCTTTACATATTGGATGTTTTGATGGGCTAACCTTTCGTGCCATGAATGCAAGTCCCCGTGAGTAACTTTTGCAGCATTAACTAAGCAATCCGTGTAAAAACGACAATCCAGCACATACATATTGCCGTTTCGCTGTGCCACTGCTACAATGTCTTTGTATTTATCATAAAATTCACAACTATTCTGATTTGTTAACAAAACATAACCCTTACTCGTGACACGATTGACAGATAAAAGGTTCATTCTCAGTTCAGGAACGTAGAGGACATTGTCTATGGTGGTGTGAATCCATTCGTTTCCGTTCCATACTTCAAGCGCCACCTGCCCACATCCTTCGACACTAATCTGTGTTCCATTACCTACTGTCACCATCTTGTTCATAACATTTGAATATGATGAAAAAAGTTTCTGATCACAGCACATATGTTCGCTAGCGCCGGAGTCCACTAGCCACTGGGTTTTATGAAAACTGTCAACGATTGCACTTTCTACAACGAATGCATTGTTTTCTTTTTGTTTCTTGAAGCGACACTGACTTTTAACATGTCCAACCTTATTACAGTAAAAACACCTCTGCTCAAAACGACTGTCTTTATTATTATTACGATAATTGTTCGAAGTTGCACTTTGATTCAATCTGCATTCATTTTGAAAGTGTCCTAGTTTGTTACATTTGTAGCACTTCACTAATTTTTTATTAAAGTATTTCCTAGCAACGAATGCAGTAGAAGAAGATGATTGCGCACTTTCACCGCCGCTTTTCTCCTTTATCCTTTCCTCTTCTATCAGTAATCTGGCTACTAAATTATCGTAGGTCTGCTTGTCATCAGGTGCAGATTCCCAAGCAGATACGAAATGTTTATAATGATCTGGTAACGACATCAAAACTTTCGTTATAACGAACTTATCAGATATAGTTTCACCGAGCTGTTTCAATTGATTTTGTATTTCCTGTATCTTTGATAGGAAAGTGGACATCTCTGCACCTTCTTCGTATTTAAATTGGAAAAATCTTTGCTGGATGATATGAATGCTCGTCTCCGATTTTTGTTCATAGACGCTTAGTAATTTTCGCCACATCTCAGCCGAGGTTTCGCATGATAAAATATGTACCATGACATCTTCCGTCATCCTTGTAACCAACAGTGTCTGGGCTTTTGCATCCTGAGTTTCCCATCGAGTACGATCGGCGACATTTTCAGGTTTTATCGTAGTGCCGTTTACTACGTCGTACAACCCCTGGCCTCGCAGCAAAACCGTAGTCTGGAAACGCCATATATTCCAATTCTTGGAACCTTCTAATTTTATTGCTCCGTGTCCGTGTAATAAAGAATCCATTGTATTTTCTTATTTTGTTGCTTCCTGAACTCTTGCCTTGTTCTTAATCAAAAACAAGTAATTCCTTCCCGGCAAAATTCTAACCTCCAAGCACGCGACGCCACGCGCTTTCTATTTTACGTCGATACTTATTTGCCAGTGATGACTTCTTGCGTATATTTTTACCCAATCTGATTACGAGTCTGGGCCCATAACCAGAAGGATGTTGGATAAAAAATATACTCAATATTCTAATTAATGCTATTTATTTCACTGAGAAAACACCTTACACACAACCACACGTACATTAGAGAGTGAGTGAGAGAGACTACATTACCATAGTGTTGTCTCCTTCTATTACATTGCATTTTGTGATACGTTTCATTTTACTCAACAGTTCTGCACCGTCGAAAAGTTGGTATTATTTGAATGGATCTATGTCGTTGCCTGTGTATAATTAATCATATTAATTGGTACAAATGCGTAAGCTGATGAACTTTGAAGGTTGTAAATAAAAAAATGCGCTATTTTTGATTTGTATGTATGTATGTATGTATCTTCACGCCAGGTCCCTAACGGGGTAGGCAGAGAGTGTAGAGCGCCAGACATCCCGGTTCTGACAAACCTCTCGTGCCTCGTCTACCTTCATCATTCTCCTCATACATGCACGCCGATTCCTAAGACTTTTGACACCACCATCAGACAGAACTCGACCTATTTGGTCATGGTAGGTCAGCCTTGGTCTTCCTGGGCCTCTGCAACCATCCACATTCGCATTGTATATCTGTTTAGTCATTCGCTCATTCGACATTCTTTCTATATGCCCAAACCATCGGAGCATGCCTTTTTTCATTTTTACACCGATACTATCATTCACACAAAGTCTCTTTCTTACATCTTCATTACGAACGCGATCGGTGAGTGATACACCGCAGATCTTGCGCAAAGATCTCATCTCGACCGCGTTCAACTTACTTTCATGCTCTTTCCTGCATACCCAGCTCTCGCTTCCATATAAAAGCGTTGGAGTAAGTACAGCATTATGTACGGCTAGTCGAGCCCGCTGGCTGAGATGTTTAGATTCTAGCAGCTTACCCAACGCTCCATTCACGCAATTCCCAGCAAGCACTCTTCTTTCTATGTCAGTGGTGTACCTACCATCCTTGCTAAAAGCACATCCAAGATATACAATTTCATCAACCTGTTCTAACACTGTATCATCTACTACTACCCTAGCATTTGTTCTCTGTTCATCTCTTTCAAATACTAATACTTTAGTTTTATCCACATTCAATTGTAAGCCTTTCTCCATACAATCCTCTTTCATGACTGTGACTAGTGCTTGTAGCCCAGATGGTGTAGAGCTAACAATTACCGCATCATCTGCGTAAAGCAGACAGTTCACCACTAAGTCACCCATACGCACTCCCACATCCATCAACTTCACCCTCTGGAGGCATTTGTCCAGATATATAATAAACAGCCTAGACGAAAGCACGCAACCCTGTTTGACACCGATGTTAACATCAAACCAGGGTGACATGTTACCATCTACCCGCACACATGCTTGACAGCCCACATACGTGGACTGTATTGCATGGAGCAGACTGCCATCAATACCATACTCGGGCAAAATGTCCCACAGCTCCTTTCGTAGTACCCTATCAAACGCCTTCTCCAAATCCACAAAACCGCAGAAAACCTTCTGGCTCACAGCCAGATGCTTCTCTACGATGTTGCGGAGGGAGAAAACTTGATCCATACATCCTCTTCCAGTTCTGAAACCACCCTGTGCATCCCACAACAACCCGTCGGACTTCTCTTTCATTCTTCTTTCTAAGACTTTCCCATACACTTTAGCTGCCAAACTGATCAAACTGATCGCTCGATAGCTGGTGCAGTCCATACGTGAACCCTTGCCTTTATACAAAGGCACGATGACCGCACACCGCCAATCCTTTGGGATTCTTCCGGACCTCCAGCAAAGGTTGCACAACACCCAGAAAGAATCCCAAAGGGCAGCACCACCATATTTGATCATTTCGGCAGAAACCTGATCAATACCCGCAGCCTTACCACATTTCAAACTTCGTATCGCCTTTACAATCTCATCTATTGTTATATCCTCACAAGCCGGCACCGTCAAGTCAGCAACTCCGGCGTCAGGGTTGTGAGCATAATCATACATTTCCCCATAATACTTGATTTGTAGCAGGTAAATAAAAATAAAAATCACATAGAAATACTACTTGTCCCATGTTTATTGTTGGTAATGTTCTAGTGTCGAAACTCGAGGCCGAGGCATCAGCGCATTCTCTTATCAATCTCCCGCAAACTGTTAGTGTTCAGCACTACCGTGTTCTGGTTAAACGGTAGGGTATGACCCTGTAATTAATATTACAGAAGCATAACAACTTAAGCTTCAGAGGTGGCAGCGCATCTGCACTGTAATCATCGGTTTTTATGACAAACCCAATGTCCAAAAGTTTCAATATTCATGTACCATCAATATAAACTGCTTGTTTGTCACCATCATAAGTTAATAAGTAAATAACAGACTATTTCTGAGTATTTGACCTTGTTTTTCCTTCGCCAGGTGTACATAGTGGGTCACGCGGCTCCCGGGTCTGATTCCCGGCACCCGTACACGCATTCCGTTGACGCGAACGCAAAATACCTTCGCATGGTCCGAAAACATGCGCGGATCATCGCCGGACAGTTCTTCGGGCATCTGCACGCTGATACTTTTCGTGTGATATATGATAAAGGTAATTTTTTTCAAAATCAAATAGAACTTCACTCTCCTATTCTCCGAAGGATTAGGCAGAAGTTAAAACATTTCAGTTTAAAATTCAACAACAACGTCAATAACAAATAAAAAACGATTTAGTTTAATTACACGCGAGATGAATCCGTAAGAAATAGTTGGTTTTATTCTTATCTAAGGTAGCATTATTTCAAAACATAGAAGGTAAAACCTTTAGCATTTAATCTAAGATGGTGTAAAATCATGATTTTTCAATAACCAGTTTTAACGTGGATTCTTCACAAGCAGCTCAGAGAATGTAATAGTTAAACCACTGTTATTGTCAATTATTTACACTATCGAATTAGGTATGCAATCGTCCCCGGTTCTTGTCAAAGTGAACTATTTTCATTGAATTCAGGAAACTGTTGATTTTTGGTCAATTCCAACTCATTACTGCTTTTACTTTTGATGTTTGATATTTAATTCAACGAACATTAACACCGTATGGGAATAATTAAAACTTACTAGTCTTTGCCTTAACTAATAAGAGAAAAGAACTTAAAAAAAAACATACCGCCTCCTAATAACTATCTATTACTAAGGCCTACTTAAGATAGAGGGGTGGGATAACGCATTTTTACTCTGGTTAATCTCTTCTTTATCACATAGCTCGAAAACGTTAAAGTTATATTATAATACAAACACTGTCTTACGTAATAAAAACATAGAATAGATGCCAAGCAGATATTTAGTAGGCACCACTGTTCACTATATAGAGCAATGTTCTTATTGGAAGCCAGATTTTGTGTTACTATAATATGAAACTATATAAATTGCATTTGTCTAGATCAACCAGTGTCTTGGGCACTGCTGGCGCCGTCTGTTAGTCCTCATCTGGACCCTGCTGGTTCTTCCAACCCTGGACTGAGACTGTTCAAGTTTGACTCTGACACCGGCAAGGTAAGACCACGTATTATTTATCATGCATGAGTAAGGAAAGAGATATACTCGATATAAATGTATGAAAGGTCAGCAGACAGAAATAATTCGTTTTTTTATGTAATGGAAGTGGCAAACAAGCATGCAGTTTACATTGATGTTAAGTGATGACTGCAGTCTATCTATAGACACTTACACAAAGGTCAAGGTCAAAATGCAGATGCATTACCGCTCCTGAGGCCTAAGGTGTTATGCCTCTGTGCTGGAAATTACAGGACCGTATATTACCACCTGACCGGCACACGATAGTGTTGAACTACCATTTAGCGGCAAGTACTATACGCTTCCTGCCCAACTCTTAAATTATTTGAATGGCGATTTGTTTCTACACTGTGTATTATAATCAGCCTAGTATCACCACTGGACCATAAAAGAGATAGATCACCACAAAATAGGTCGGGATACTACAGAGGTGAATTTAGTTATGCATAATATCAGTTCTGCGAAAAGAGAGTTCTGAGTACAGCAGTTTAAAGTTTATTTTGAGTACAAACATATCAATGTAGTTTTGACGGTAAAAAACTAATATAAATTATTTGATTTTTTAATCATTAAAACAAGAAGAGAGTATTTTCAAGTAGAGGAGTTCAAAAACTGCTCTACTTGGAGTACTACTCTTTTTGCAGAACCGACATTATTATTTGAGATTCAAAAACTGCTCTATTTCAAAGAACTCTCTTTTTGCAGAACCGACATTGTTAATTGAGATTAAAAAACTGCTCTCCTTGAAAGAACTCTCTTTTTGCAGAACCGACATTGTTATTTGAGATTCAAAAACTGCTCATCTTGAAAAAACTCTCGTTTTGCACAACCGACATTGTTAATTGAGACAGTTTGTCACACTAAAGCAATATTCTTTTTAATTTTCAAGACAGATATGTAAATATTTCCGCGTCAATACCAAATAATGGACAGTATCTCGTGTGACAAAAAATAAGGCCTCGATCCTAGGGTATTAATAAGTTAGTCCAGCTCAAAAATAAATTAATGACTATTATATAATGATAAAGTAAGGAATAATAAAGGAGATGTTGCAAAAATGTATGGACCTCCGGCCATGTATTGTACATAATATCATTAACAGGCAAAATCAATACAAAAACGTTTTCTACTGCATATATTCACTTAGTTAGCTTTGTTTGCAGTTACAAAACATTATTCGCAGTTAGAATTGCAACTCAAAACCAAGATGACGACTATGGCGGGCGATGTCATTTTGACAAATTCCACTAATATTCATAGTGAAATTGATAAAATCGTTTGAATTAAATGTGGTTGTAACTCTAAAATATATTCTTGAATAAATTAATTGTATTTTTTGCGGATTCTTCTTTAATTAACCCATTTTTTGAGGTAGTGTACGAACCAGAGCCGAGCTCGTAACTTCTCCTTTGTCTGTATCCAAAAGTTTTCGGTATACGAATAAACACATTCAGATAAGGTTATGTCGGAGTTTTTACAATGAACTTCATACTATCATTGCTAATGATGCGTTAGGGGCATATTATAAACTTTCTTAATATAGGTACCATAAATCAGTTCACGTAGTTGCTTTATACTGGTATATTTCTTTATTGCCGTATTTATTATGTTGAAAATTAGTTTGTTTGCCTTTCTTTACGATAACATTTGTAACGCTACAATGTAAGATTGGCAATATATTTTCATATCTGGATTCTACCTTGTCACAAAATGAAATAATATTATAGGTAAATACTGCAGCAGACATCAGTTGATGTTCTAGATGATGTAATTTGTGATACCAATTTTGTATTACTGTTCGTAAAATAGGTATAATTTTACACAAAAACTGTACAGAAAAAGATTTATAATTTTAAATAAAATGAAAAAAAAATAATGAAAGTTTTACCACTTCTGCGCTTTTAAATGTTGTACTTATGTGCCATTACCCCATTAATTAACTGATATGCACAGTTAATTAACAAATTTAACATCAATACTTAGCCACAATTTTGTTAAATTGTAATTAAATGCATAAATCATTTTACATTTAATGAGCTGCGCAATGTCAAGGTGGACAGTAAACATCTCAAAGCATAAGATTTGCTACAACAAAGTTTTCACGTTTTCGTTTTAACAGTACATCATAAACTTTATAATGTGTAATGTATCCGTCTGTTTATATATGTTATTGTATCTCACTAGGTGTTGGATTACACTCAATTTTACTTGGACCTCGCGGCCGCAAATAGACCGGGCAGCGGAGCGGAGTGGGTAGCGGAATACAACCTCACGCAATACTACGCACTTCGCGATGTGTCGGCAGAGTCCCTTCACAATCTGGCCGATAAACTTCGGATAGGATCACCACATGAAACTACTATGTTTAACAAGTAAGTTGGTATTTATTGATATTTTTCATGTACAGTACATACCTACGTATACGAACATGATACACTTCATAAAATCTGTTTAAAAATACTAATTTGAAAAACTTGGACATAAACATCTTATTTAGTAAGAAATAATAATGAAGTAGAACTTCTCTTGTACCATTATTTTTTATTTGATTAAGAAAATAATGTTAACATATGAATCTTAAAGAACTCTTTAATATATTTTAACAACATTGTTGACATTGTTTATTATCGATTGAATGTATATCATTACAAACATAAAAGTATTAAATATACAAGTATTCATAATTTAACCAAATTTAATGGAAGTACATTTATGTATACTATACTACTTTTATAATATAAAAATAATAAATAACCAATCCAACAACTTCAGGATATTTAAATATGTGCTTATTTGAAAATGTTTTCTCTAGATATCTCCGAGCATATGCAGTGCGGCACGAGAGCACGGACTCGTGTGACGGCGCATGCGCCCATCAGCATTTCTGTGCTATTACGTGCCTCGAACACGTTGCTTACCGACAGTGCGTTGAAGCCGCCGCAAGCGCACTCGCTGCCTCCGGACGTTCCGCGCCGATCGTCGCTCCGCCGGTAAATGTGGCTGCGATTGTACTGATGTCTATTGTCTTGTTATGGTAAAGGTATGCGAATATGTAAATGATCTTAAATTATTTTGCCTTAGGTAAAAAGTAATCAGGTATTTATCATACAAATATTTGCTTTCTTTTGTTTATTATTGGAATGTCGATGTTAACTTAATAAAGTAAGTGATGCTTCAAAGGCAAATATGGAAATATACACAGATATGATGTTTAATGTTTGAAAACGAACAGTCAATATTGAAGTGACACTTTTATTTACTACTGCTCATTAAACTAACAATGTGAAGCATTGTGAAAAAATGAATAAAAGGGTAAATAACACAGAAACACATCATACAAATAAATTATCGCGATGGCCAATTAGACGTAATTATTTTCGCGTGTGTAACTGAGGTTCTCGTTTATTTTTGAAAAGTTAACGAAATGTTTATTTTATAGTTTAACTGCACCCAAACACGCGAATGCTTAACTTGATTGAACGATTATAAAATATTATTGTTAAGGCTCATTTATTTACTCGGAAGTGAATTTCTTTGATATCTGGTAATATATTATGATCATGAATTATTGTTACTGTTTTCTGGAAAATTTTTATCATTATAATTACCAACATTTTCTTTATAGAAATATTATTGTAATTATTTTTTTTTCAAGTTAATTAGGAACAATAATAGTGGTTCAAAACTTTTTTTGTATTAATATGATTAAAACTAATGTCACTAATAGGCTAACTATGATTAAATGAATAATTTCGCGTTTTTTCATAGAATCATTATTTGAATACTTGCTAACATTTTAGTACTTCTATCTATTTTAGAATCAAATCGAAATATAAATGGCCGTCTTGTGTTTTGTCAGATCATTTTATAATTAATTATCTTTGCTTTCATCTTCAAATTTCGTTCAATTCGAACAGCCTAGATCTTGTTATACGCAGTTCTAAGGTTATTTCGTGTTAGCGTATATATTTATTTATTTTTAACTACTATGTACTATTTTCATTACTATTTATTGCCTTTTTCCATGTTAAATATTTTAAGCCTATGCTCTAATAGTTTGTGATATGAATTATAATTTTAGCTACTAATAAAACAATGCTCAAACGGCAGTTTTGTGATAGATCACGACTATGTTCAATTTTTTTAGTTAGTATTTTATTATTTTCATAATTGTAGATCTCATTATTTATATGTTTAGATTAACGTTGGTCCCTGGAATACATTTTTGGAACGTTTAGGGCACTTGATTACCTATATTTATTGACATTATAGGCAAACGACTGCGTAGTTTTCAAGCTACGCAAAAAACATACAGTATCTAATAAGAAATATTGCATATCGATCTTAGCAACGAGACTTCTCTTCTCTTCGGCCGATTGTCTCTTTTGTAGGCTCCATGTGCAATATTTTTTGCTGTGTAACTCTAATTACTATGTTGTGAGCAAAGGAGATGTTGCAAAAATGTATGGACCTCCGGCCATGTATTGTACACAATATCATTAACAGGCAAAATCAATATAAAAACGTTTTTTATTGCATATTTGCACTTATTTAGCTTTGTTTGGAGTGATAAAACATTATTTGCAGTTAGAATTGCAACTCAAAACCAAAATGGCGAATATGGCGGGCGACGTAATTTTGACACTTTTTTAAAATGTTTTTTTATTATGACATGAAATAGGTACTTGGAGAAAGAAGTAATATTTTCTAAAAACTATCGAAATCGATTTCATGTCATTGTGTTAAGACTAAGAATTTAATAGTAATCGTTTTCCTATTTAAAGAAATTCATCGAAACTTCTTTATATTGATCGATTCGATACATCGTTTTTTTGATAATATGTGATGCACTAATAAGATACAGATAGATAGCATTAAAATCCCAAGCGTCGGCTGTATCGTCGCCATGTTGAACACGGTTGAATATGATAAAATCGTTTGAATTAAATGTGGTTGTATGTATGTATGTATGTATCTTCACGCCAGGTCCCTAACGGGGTAGGTAGAGAGTGTAGAGCGCCAGACATGCCGGTTCTGACAAACCTCTCGTGCCTCGTCTACCTTCTATGTGGTTGTAACTCTAAAATATATTCTTGAATAAATTAATTGTATTTTTTTCGGATTCTTCTTTAATTTACCTATTTTTTGAGGACTTGTACGAACCAGAGCCGAGCTCGCAACATCTCCTTTCTCTTTTTTAACTACTTTATCGATAACTTACGAAATAAATCTATTAACTCCCAATAGATTTCTTGGAACTTCGGTTCTTTCAAATTTTAATTTTATTAGCTTACATAAGAATTATAGGTATGCATATAGCTATTTCCTGGAATATTTCTATTTTATTCTTGTATGATCAGAATTTAATAAAAGGAGTTATAATATAACCTCTTTATTAATTTTGGGTCATTTTTTCTATTTTTCCACTAACGTTTTGAATTATTTTATGTTTGTTTTATTCGTTTACGTTATTTTCTTTTTTTCTTTGAAAACCATTAAATAAAAATTATCATAAGATTTATGTATTTATATATAAAAATAACATTTAGTAACTAGCTACATTATAATGAATTTTTGTACTTAATACTTAGACGTAAACGTCGGTAATATAATTATTGTAAATAGTTACCAATTATGTATTTCGATCATAAATCTTTTAATGTCTGTACATTGTAATTTAGATATTTAGGTAATACTAATTCAGACTTAATATAATTCGTTATTACTGAAATAACCCACATAGCTCTTGGTTTATATGTAGGATATTTCATCAAATAAAAATATAGAAGAAGAATAAAAAAGAGAATGTATAATTTTCATTTCTTAAATCTAAAAAAAATATTACACAAATTAAAGAAAAATCTATTCTATAGTACATCCTTTTATATGTATGTATTTGCGTGCCATTGAAAAAAAATGTTTATGTTTATTCAAAAAGCTACGCTAGCCTGAAACAATCTTAATCATAAAGTTAAAAACAATTTTTTCAACATGTTGATGAGATTGGAAGGGATAAAAAATGTATTTGCCATGCTGGGGGATATCGAAGGTAAGAAGCACAGAAATTTAAACACATAATTTCGATTTCTGTGCTTGCAATAACTTTCATGGATGGAACAATTATTATACCGGTTGAAGTTAGAAAACGAATGACCATGACGTGTTACTGCGATTCTATTTAGGAATTGCCAAAATGTTCTTTCATTCATGTAGGTATAAAGCAGTACGTATAAAAACAAAAGAGACATAACATAGAAAAATCTCTGTCTACCTATTTTAATACCGTTTTCTATTCGTTCATCTTCATTGTCTAATTTTTATTTGCAATTTTAGCAAATCATTAAATTGTCGAAGAAGTTTAGTCAAAATTTTGATTAAAAATAGGTCATACTGGTAATGTAATATTAGCAAAAGGCTTCAGTCGGACGAAATGTGATGTTACGATAAGCTAGTTTACAATGATTGCGTATGATTGGGGAATTGTTTGTAGCTTAAAACGTGTATATACATAAGTTTCAGATTTGTAAATGAGGAACAATTAGAGTAAGTTACTTAGAATATAATATAATTGCTTTAATTTATTTATTGCAGTGACCAACGAGGTGTGAATGTTTACTTATTGGCAGTTGAGAGTAAAAAAATGTCTTATTTATTTTTCTTATTTATTCTTACACTCAATTGCCGAGTGTAGAATAATTGTTATTTAAACATTATAAATGTTCCCGTATTTATATTAACTGGATGTTTCAATTAATTTTTAATAAAGAATTGTATTCGACTCGGTTTTTTCATTTATTTGTTATTTGATTCGATATGTATGCCTATTCCAATAAGATGTAGAATATGAATGAGACCTAAAAGAATCATTAGTCTATACAAATAAATAAAATTTGAGTGTCTGTTTGTAATTTAAAAATAACCGCTTTTTAATAAATGCATATGTATGTCATCAATCACAAATTCTCACGCGGACGAAGTCGCGGGCACAGCTAGTTAAATAATAATAGTAAATACTCAAAAAAATAAGTTCTCAGGATATAGTTCATGTATTGATGTTAAGATTGCGGATTTATAACATCACTCTCCAAATACATACCTAATATGAAAGGTAAATTTACAGCCAATAAACCAGTATTTGTGAATATATATATTAATTTTTTGTTTTACCAGAAACAGTGTAAGATTCTCGACTTCTCATGACACTACTTAGATAAAAGATACTCTTAAAAACCACTTAAAAACTTAATACTGACATATCTGATGATGGAAAGCACCCGACTATCCACTAAAACTCCTGGGTGTTTAGACTCGTCCGCCACCAATGGCGGGGTCACGGGAACGCTATCGCTCACATCCGCAACCCCACCGGTGGCTATTTGTTGCCGAACCCTCCATGGAGCCCTGCGGTGCAAACCCTCGGGGCTCAAATAGTGCCTTAGCCAACACCCTTCAACCGTTGAGGGTTGGAATGCAGTTGGGCATAGTCGACGGTGATTACTTTTCTATCAGGTGATTCGTCGACTTATCTGTGAATCTTTTGACAAAAAAAATCATAATCAACGTCGATCAGAAACCACTCACAATGAAGACAAAACTCCTCCCAACGGATCTGTTACCCAAATTGATTTACTCTCTATCCTGGTATTGGAAAACGTTGAAACAATTTGATGGGTATACGTGGGCAGGATGTAATAAATTTCAGTATAAACTATATTCCATGTACGTGACCATACGAAATCTGGTCGGCTTTACTTCGTGGCGTAGACGAAATTGTGATGGCCGACGGTCACGCGCGATTGTTTGTGTTAAATAAGTTGTATAATAATTATTTATCATTGGGTAAATATGTATTCTAAAAGAAATTGTGAAATTCATTTTAGAAATCTGGTGAATTTTTCTATTTCGTCGCTGTTTGTGTTGTCTCCGAATAGCTTAAAATCTTCCACGAGATGATGCAATTTCGTCAGTTAGGCTGAGTTGCACCAATGTATTTGTTAAAGTTAAGGTGAGTTTAAATTGGTAAGCAACACATAAAAAGTAATGATATAATGATTTAAAAGATAAATATTAATTTCACAATCTTAAACGTAATTTCACGCCTGAAATCCCCGAAGGGGTGGTCAGTGGTAAATGCATGCATTCAAGCATACATGCAAACACCCACGATTCGCCGGTTACGTTTTGGCCCATGTAACAGGTGGCAAGCCTGTTGACATCTCTGAGCATATTATCAAACTTCAAGGTACTGGAAAATTTCCAGAAAATGGAAAAATCAAAATAATACCTGATATAAAGGAATTAACAAAATTATCTCTGATAACCCCCTATCCGGGAATCGAACCCAGGACCTCAGCGCAGTAGTAGTGGCCTGCTGTCACTAGGCTACCGAGGCAGTTTACAAACTTAATGTCTTAAATAATAAAACAGAATACACGAAGCAAATCAGAGTAGGGTTCAAAAATATGCCGCTTATGCAAATGTATGTGTACAAGCGTAACCTAGCCGTCTTATGTCATCAAGCTCGTATCGACTTCCCTGATTTACAAACACGATCCTAGCTCGCATACAACAGAGATAATTTTAGAGACTTGTAAACCTATCTCCGAGGCGTCAGTACGTGACGACGTAATCGCCTATTAGTAGATGAGAATTCTACCGCTAGTGCAGACAGTCAACCGTCAAATGTCGGTAAAACCATTCGAATAGTGTGGTAGTAAATGAAGCGCGCATGGCCCCGCGGCTGGTGTAGATCATAAGCGATCTACTCGGTTAAGCGATACGGGCGTACGGGTGTGTGATGGGTGACCGCTAGAGGCAAATTAAAATGCGCGTTTCCGTACTTCGGAGGGCATGTTAAGCCGTCGGTCCCGGTTGCTATCGATTGATAGCAGTCGTTAAATCTTGTCGGAGGCGTTATGGGTCATTAGAAAACATCTGACGGTGACTCGTTTCTCTACCAAACCGCGTACTGCGATCTCAAATCCGCAGGCCAAGATAAATGGCCTAATAATAATAATAATAATGGCAACGTACGTACGTCCCACTGCTGGGCACGAGTCTCTCCCCTTTTTGGGGGGAGGCCTGAAGCTTACTCCACCACGCTGCTCCAATGCGGATTGGTGGAGGTGGGTGGGTTAGTGGCCAACCCACTGTCGGATGTTTTCAAACCGCCCATAAGGCCTCCGACAAGGTTTAATGACTGCTATCCATCGATAGCAACCGGGACCGACGGCTTAACGTGCCCTCCGAAGCACGGAAACGCGCATTTGAATTTGCCACTAGCGGTCACCCATCACACTACCCGACCGCGCCCGTCCGACTCTCACTCAAATGATGCTTAAGCTTGTTGTGGGTGTTCACGCGGCTATACCTAGACAGCGGAGCTACGTACGAGAAGAGGGACGCGCGGGGAGACATGGTTGAGACTTTTGTCCAGTAGTGGACATCTTTCGCTGTCAGTCTACCCCGTGCAATTCAGGCAAAACATTTTAAGCCGCAGGGGGGGAAACGCATCTACATTGAAATCTCTGTTTTGTATGTAAATTTTATAGACGACAAGTATTCACTTACCATAAATGGGCACTGTATGCTTACTTGCCAAGTCATCTCATAAATAAATCCATTCACACAAGGTGAGTTTAAATATTTTTGGTCATGGTAGGTCAGTCTAGGTCTTCCTGGACCTCTGCAACCATCCACATTCGCGTTGTATATCTGTTTAGTCATTCGCTCATCCGACATTCTATATGCCCAAATAACCGGAGCATCATTTTTACACCTTTACTTTCATTCATACAAAGCCTCTTTCTTTCATCTTCATTACGACCACGATCTGTGAGCGACACACCGTCGATCGTAACGTCATAGTAAGTGATACACCGTAGATCTTTACATCATAATAAGTTTTTACTGGTGGTAGAACTCCAGTGACGGAGCTCGCGGGCGTAGGCACTACCGAATTACCTAATGTACTTGCCGCTAAATGATAGTGTTCAGCACTATCGTGTTCCGGTCAAGTGGTAATGTACGGCCCTGTAATTTCCCGCACAGAGGCCTATCACCTTAGGCCTCAGGAGTGGCACACATCTGCAGCTTGACCTCTGGTCATTGTGTGTGCCTATAGGCTGCAGTCATCACTTAACATCAATGTGAACTACATGTTTGTTAGCCACTTTTATAACATAAAAAAAAACAAAAAAAAATTGATTGCAAACCTGACTGATCCCCCCTCTCGAGCACGGAACTTCAAGCGTAGCTAAGTACTATAACTACGGAGAAATTGAAATGAAACTTTGAAAAATTAAACTCGGATACAAGAACAGGTTCTCATGTAAATATCGTTAGAGCGTAAGCAGTCTTGTGTCATCAACCGCGTATCGACTTTAGTACTTTGCATAAATTTACATAATACGAACAACGTAAGATGATATAAAGGCATTTCGCTTGTTTATAACAAAGACTTTATGGACTTTGTGAATCTGTTGTGTACTTATTTACTACCTCCGTTACGAACCCTTTGTGTCGCATTACGAGGAAAGGTTTTAGGTTATGAAACGCATTTCTTATAAATTTGAGTGGTACACGCTGTGCGTCCAGGGAGCGGTTGTAATAAACTATCTGGACCGACCAAATAAATATATATTGTTGTTTTATATTATTTCGCATTAACACATGCTTGTGAAATATATTTTATTTTTAAAGAAAAATGGAAAGAAAAATTTGACTTCAGGCGAGGCTCGAACTCGCGACCTACTGGGAAATATATTTCACAAGCATGTGTTAATGCGAAATAATATAAAACAATTATTAAGGGTAAAAGCGACTTCTTTACGATATTCAATAAACTGAAAAGTCTATTATATCGGTTGCCTAACTAGCATAGTTGGTAATAGATGGCGCTGCTGCTACCATAAAGCAATGTAATAGATGTGAAGGAAAGATTTGACAAATCGGGCAGGGCTTCAGTAGCTCAATTGGAAGAGCGGCTGAACTAGATTCCCAGTAGGTCGCGAGTTCGAGCCTCGCCTGAAGTCAAATTTTTCTTTCCATTTTTCTTTAAAAAATATATATTGTTGTGATAAAATTGTCGGGTATAGTCGGTGGGTTCTGGTATCAGGTTCGCAATGTGCTAGGGCAGCAAAAATGGATTGATGGTACTGCCTTTATGTGGTCCAACAACCTCCCAGCCGGCACAGCGAAGCTAAGTTATGAAGTGCGGTTAAAGGCGCTGGTCCACCGCGGCGCACGGAGAGGCTGCGCCCGTGTATTAAGCTTCGCTTTATATGGAATTGTAAGTGGTGGTGCTCACTGCAACCCACAAAGAGGCTACATATGAATTGACGTCGTTGACACATGCATGGCGGTTACATAGCTCATCGCTATCAACGTGGGTCTACGTTTCCACTTTCCACTGGAAGTACACGAAAATGGCCCACGACTATGTACAGCTCGCTTATCTATCCGTGGATTGTAGTGGGACGTGCGTAGCCTCCGTGCTTCGTGCCACGCCACGGTATACATTATTCGTGGGTCTTGCCGTACTCCAGTGGAAACATTGACCCACGTTGTCAAAGAAATTAATACACGCAGATAGAATGCGCCGCGTGTATGTGCACAGCATGCGTCTCGGTTGGCCCGCGCCTTAAAGCCGTGTCAATCACTATTTCACACGATCTGAAAATATCTTCCAATACATTATAAACTGATATGAATTTCACTCATTCTCGATAATCCTTAGGGTTACGCGACAGAATTTTATCGCCACCAAATTTATCATTTTCTTTTGAAAATAGCTAACCCTAATGTCACATCGTAGAGGGTTAAGAAAGACATTATCAAGCGATAATGTCGTATGCCAAATGGCATATGTCGCTCGATTGTTCAAGAATAAAATAAAATTCGATTAGTTCGTGTTCGGCTCATAAGAATAAAGTATATATGGGGGCGTGACACTAGAATTGGTTTTTGCCGGTTTTTTGCCTTTTGGTGCTTTTTTTATAATAAAAGTGGCAAACAAGCATGCAGTTTACATTGATGTTAAGTGATGACTGCAGCCTATAGACACCCACACAATGACCAGAGGTCAAAATGCATATGCGTTGCCACTTCCTGAGGCCTTAGGTTTTATGCCTCTGTGCTGGAAATTACAGAGCCATTACCACCTGACCGGAACACGATAGTGCTGAACACTACCATTTGGCCGCAAGTGCATTAGGTAATGCGGTGTTGCCTACGCCCGCGAGCTCCGTCACTGAAGCTCTACCACCAGTAGAGGGGTTTATATCCAAAAAAGGTGATTTTTATATTTGGAACAATTTTACTTACAACTGTTACTTTAACAGATTCTTCATTTTCTTCTATAAAGGAATTGAAAAATTTGATGATTCACGTATCGGTTAAATATTATTATTAAATTGGTATTTATTAATACCTATTGGATTATTATTATAAGTCATTCTCTCTAGGTAGCTTATAACCCGACAATGCAAAAGTGTCCTTGTAGACCAATTTGAAATAAATGATTTTAATTATATTTTTATTTTATAAAGTTACGACCTCACTCAAGAAGGGGAGAGACTCGTGCCCTGCAGTGGGACGTTTCAAGGGTTGCTATTATTATATTATTATATTTATAAAGTTAAATTTACTTTTCAGCATAAACTATTACCACCACTTGCAAATTGTTTAATGACGTCATAAAATTAGTTGTTAAATGTAACCGGCTAAAGAGGCACTGGTTAAAGTTGTTTTTAATGTTAAATATCTGTAAAATATTGTTACTTCACTTGGTAACTTTTACAGTTTATAAAATATGCTAATGCAACATATTCTGCAGGAACTAAAGTCAATTTCAATGTTATCGTTACATTTCACAGTAACCATAACTCAAAGAAATAATTTGTTGCAACCAAAACTTATTTCTTATCCGCCCAAACCTATCCCCGTATATCGCATACATGGAATCGGAATTAAAAACTTGGCAACTACCCTCTACAATTCACTTCTAAAAGCGTATCACGTACGAAAAACACGCTTACAAAATCCGTTTACATCCATAAATATTGCCTTGGCTGCATTGTTAGCAATTATTACCGGCAATTTCCTTATGTACGCGACAATTCGTGGTAATATTAAGCCGGGATAATTTTTCAACGTATAACTAAATAAGCTAGATTTATTGATGGTTTGGAGTAATTCGTATGGCAATTCAGAAATACAGGGTGTGTTTGCTTTGGAGAAAGATTTTAATGATATCCGTATGTTGTTGTTTAGTTTCTATGACATAATAAGTTATTCACAAGTCACAATGTTCTATTTTCCGAGATGAATCACTTACAATCATTTTTTGTGTTATTTTTTTACGTAGCAGGTGGCAAACAAGCATGCAGCTCACATAGATGTTAAGTGATAACTGCAGCCTATAGACACCCACACAAAGACCAGAGGTCAAAATGCAGATGCGTTACCACTCCTGAGGCCCAAGGTGTTATGCCTCTGTGCCGGAAATTACAGGGCCGTACATTACCACCTGACCGGAACACGATAGTGCTGAACACTACCATTTAGCGGCAAGTATGTTAGTTGATGCGGTGGTGCCTACGCCCTATATGATATCCTTCTGTTATTTTTTTAGTTTCTATGACATAGTAAGTTATTCACATGTCATGGTGTTCTATTTTCCGGGATGAATCACTTACCTACAATATTTTTTTAATATTATTTTTTTACGTAGAAAATGGCAATCAAGCATGCAGATCACATTGACATTAAGTGATGAGGCCTATAGATACCCACACAAAGGCCAGAGGTCAAAATGCAGATGCGTTGCCACCCCTGAGACCTTAGTTGTTTTGTCTCTTTGATAGTTATAACGAGGCTACACATTACCATCTAACCAAAACACGATAATGCTCACTACCATTTAGCAGCAGATAGATTAGATAATGCGGTGGTGCCTACGCCCTCGAACTCCTATAGTGGAACTCTACCACCACCTCTACCAAAATTGATTATTTTTCAATTTCGAGCAGTGCATCAATATTGCAGACCAAATGTTACCAATCCACAGTAACGTATGACCACGTCTTCTAATAGATACATGAAGATTTATACAGTTACACGTGTTTAAGTACACACAGTTTTAGACTATAAGCAGAGAATATGTAATAATATTACGTATAGAATGGGCACTTTGACGTCCCGCCCGATTTCCCCGCATCACCCAACCTCCTCCTCTCTTATGGGCGACGGTTGGTATTTTGTACGTGCTACGCATACAGGTGCACGTGTACATACAGGTCACTGATTGATGTCTGTGTAACAGAGACCAAATTAAGCGTTTGTATGGAATTTAGGCGGAGTGTCCGCGGTGTGCTATAAATCCAAGTCTCAATTAAGAAAAACCCAATATTACTCCACTTTAGATACGGCCATCAAATTCAGGGTCAGACATAGCAGTAATAGTCTGCTACCAGTTACTGTGAAACACGTATAAAAATAGGAACATAAAAAGTTGTCAACGTACAAGCAGTATATTATGTAATACAGCTTGACACGACATTATCACGTCTTCGTACAATCACAAGTATTGTTATAACTTCAATAATATATTCATAAAAACGAATATTCAACATCGCGTTGAGCTTTACGAACATTAATATGAAGCCCGTCGCTATATTTGTAGTACCTATGTTTTATGTGGAGCGTTTACATTAGTTAAGTTAGAGAGTTTTAATTAACCTTACTTCGTAATGCACCTTCGACAGTTTTATTTGGCCCTAAGGTTGGCTGGTAGAGAATACCACTAGGTATTAAGTCCGCCTTATGTACATATTTTATGTGCTAAAAGTTTAAATAAATAAATAAATATATAATCTTTAGTTCATTAAGTAATAAGTGATTAAATTATTCTCTATAGCACCTCTAAACGGGATAAAAGTATTCGATTTTTTACAACCATATATACAGAGTTATCTGTGTACAAAATTTCATCGAAATCCGTCCTCTTAAGCATGACTAAAAAGCAAACAAACAAACATTCATATTACATTTAGAAAAGTAGTAAAATAGTGCAGGTCACAAAAGATGCTTTTATAATTTCAAACTTCTCAAGGACTGATGACAATGCAATCATTCGAAAAAATATAATTAAAAAATCCATAAAGAGTTAAAATAATAGTTAGAAAAACTGAAATTTATATTATACTAGCGGCCCGCCCCGGCTTTGCCCGCGCTGTAGGCTTCCTCTATAAATGGGCTATCTAACTCAGAAAAAACTTTTCAAATCGGACCAGTAGTTCCTGAGATTAGCGCGTTCAAACAAACAAACAAACTCTTCAGCTTTATAATATTAAAGTATAGATCTGTAGTTCCTCAAGCTCACCGCGTTTTTTGTACAATAATATGAATTTCACAATTGATTTCTACTGTTCTATTTGTAATGTTTTCGTTCAATTAGTTTTAAAGGCGTGTTTTTTAGTTTTTTCAATCTTTAATTGTTTCATAAAACATTTTATTATCTTCGACCAAACACCACATGTAAACGATCCACACACCCATAGAAAGCTGACATGAGCTTCGATTTGCTACCAATAGCGACGCAATAAAGACGCGAATAAAACAGTATCGCGTTATTTTTTATGTTTGTTAGTTTTTTTGTAAGAATGTCCTTGATTTTGTAGCGCCAAATACATGTATAATGCGACGGCGATGTCTATTTATATTTAACGTCTTGCTTTGGTATGAACATTATTGTTTCATTTGATGCTTATTTTACTGTACGGCGGAGTTAAATATGTATTAGGAACATGTGATAGGCATCGTGGCTTTCAGAATAGCGTCTCCAGATGATGCTGAATGATAGATCGTAAGATTTTTAGGTGTGTACTAAGAGTATGATATTTTTTTAACATCACAAAGTTGTTGCTAAGCAACACTGAACTTACTCGCACGTCAACCCAAGGCATATTATTATGAAGTTAAGGTTGTTTTAATGGTGGTAGAGGTCCAGTGACAGAGCTAGCGGTCGTAGGCACCACTGCATTACCAAATCTAGTTACCGCTAAATGGTAGTGTTCAGCGCTATCGTGTTCCGGTCAGGTGGTAATGTATGGCCCTGTAATTTCCGGCGCAGAGGCACAACACCTTAGGCCTCAGGAGAGGCAACGCATCTATATTGAAATCTCTGATTTCATGAAAATGTTTATACGCTACAGTATTAGTTACCATCGATGTGAGTTGTATGCTTGTTTGCCATATCATGATATAAAAAAAATGTAGAAGAAGCATTGGAGGCCGGGATATCTGTCGCTCTACATTATCTACCAACCCCGTAAGGGATTTGGAGTGAAGATACATACACACATATTGTTTAAGATTAAGACCCAGTTAATAAATATCATATTGACGCAACACTTAAGTGAAAGGGTACACTTCAACCCTTCGGTCGTTTCACCGTTTTTTACTGACCGTCAGGTGGACGGATAACGAAGGGTAGGCCCTTTCCCTTGCGCCCTAATAACTACTAAAAAGGGAAATATTGCCGCAATAAATTATTACTTTGTATCGAACCCTCGGTGCATGAATCACGCCATATTCTATCGGCATTTTAGCGAAAAAAAACGCACGTAAATTTGGTGGCGTGTTGACAATTTCCTTTCCCCTCAGGCTTTTCGATTAGTGACGTCTCTAAGCAGGATATCGATATTTATATTATTGAGTTAATCCTAAACGCAAGGCGATGAAGGTAGCTGCATATATTTTTTTAGACTGCTGTCAGACGAATGTCACCTTAGTCTACCCGGGACCATAAAAGTTGAAAAGCGACAAAAACGTTGGATTAATTTTAAAATGCGTTATAAAAACACATCAGGTTTTACTAGTGGTAGAACTCCAGTGTGAGCTCGCCACTACATTACCTACGTAATCTATCTGCTCCCAAATTGTAGTGTTCAGCACTATCGTGTTCCGGTTAGATGGTAATGTATGGCCCTGTAATTACTATTACGGAGGCAAATGATCTAAATCCTCAGGGGTGGCAACTGCACTTTGACCTCTGGTTATTGTGTAGATGTCTATAGGCTGCAGTCGTCACTTAAAAACCAATGTGAACTGCATGCTTGTTTGTCACCACCGATACATACAAATAGGATACTTGTATCAATACTACTGCTACCATAAAGCAATGCAATAGATGTGAAGGAAAGATTTGACAAATCGGGCAGGGCTTCAGTAGCTCAATTGGAAGAGCGGCTGGACTAGATTCCCAGTAGGTCGCGAGTTCGAGTCTCGCCTGAAGTCAAATTTTTCTTTCCATTTTTCTTTATAAATAAAAATTGTATCAATACTTTATTAAATTTATCATTCAAAAAGTCGTAATTGAATTCATGGTGATTTGAATTGATTACATAAGTATCAGTGATTTAGATTATGATTTGGATATTTGAGATGATGATTATGATTTTGTGATGGCAAACAAGCCTGTATTACAAGCGGACGATTAGTTACTAACGGCCAAATACTCAAACGTCACTTAAATCTAAGTGAGACTTAAAAGTGTTCTGTCTTTATAAAATACGTTCAAACGATAGAGACGCACATTTGAGGGTTGCTTAAAATTGAGTTACGTTTGAGTATTCGGCCATTAAGCAGCCTATAAATATTACAAAAATCCGACATAACTTTTTGTACTATAATACTGGGTTGCACCAAGACATTTGTTAAACTTAAAGTTATTGTAACATTTCACATCCCTCTCTAACTTTTACAGATTTCTTTAAGTTAGAGAAGGATGTGAAATGTTACTTGACATGAACAAATGTCTTGGTGCAACCCAGGCTTGTTATTGTTGATATTATTTAAACAAGATAAGAGATATTATCGGAATATGAAACCTGAAACATCTTAAAATGATACTTGTTAAATTCACATAGATTTCTATTTGAAGTGACCCGATTCGTCTCGATTTAAGCGGATGGCTGTAAGGATAACAATAACGTAGATAGCATAACATTTACCTTAGCATGAAAAAGGTTCACATGTGCAGAGTAAAATGTAGTATAACGGCTAATGGTATATATTCATTGCAATAAAATTGTCTCGTTTTCCTTGTTTTGTTCAGATCTTCTGATTTGATTAAATGCTCCCAATCTTCGTGTGGACACGGGCACGCCTGCAAGGTCTTCACTTTTTTTTAAACAAATATTATAACCACAAAATACGTGTTAGTGGCGAGTTCCGTATAGATTTGTGAGCTTGAATAGCAGAAACTTTGTATGGTTTTTCTGAAATTTATAGGCAAATCAATTTTCACGTATTTTTTTGTTCATTCAGAAGTGAACAGTATTTAGTATAGGATACTATATGGAAGGAGAGACATTTTTTTTCGAATTTTCTTAAAATCCCAAAACAGATGGAAAGTATTACTGTAGCCTATAAACATCTACATGAATGGGTTAGATGGAGATCTGTTGGAGTATTTTTGGTGCAGGGCACAAAAGAAGTGTTTTTTATAATAATAACTTTATAATCTTTGCAAAAAAAATCTATTATTTGTAGATTTTTTTAGATTAGACATAGGAACATGTATGACCTTTCCACGTATAATAAAATAACTTATTCAAAGAACCAATAGTTAGATTTCTGTTAATTTTCTATACTTTTGCCTCGAATACAATATGCTACAACATTCCCCGAACCATTCTGTATAATTTATTGAAACCGATAACTGCCATTTGTTCAAAACTGTATCTTTGAGATAATATTTAAGAGTTAGATATGTACATGAAAGCATGTCCAATAGAACAACATAAAACGCAAACCTTTGCGTTTTGTTCTCAAATATGACCGGTGGTCTATTGTTCAACAATCAAATAAAAGAATATCAGATACGTTGTGAAGTGGAAATATCGACAAGTATCATGAAAGCACGTCACTTGTCTGAAACAAACATATGCGTACTTCTGACGTTTGTTTACTTTTATACTTTAGTAATCAAGGTAAAAGCTGGAAGGAGTTTACTTCGATGTAGGCAATCGATGGGTGATTGGAGTTAAGGTGTGTTTGCTTAGGTTTTTATATGAGTCGGAGTTAAGAGCAAATCACGGTGCCGTTGATGTTAAAATGTAAGGTTAAAAAGTAATTAACAGTGGTTTAATGTGTATTATGTTTGTTAGTTTAATTTTCAATATTTTAAGGACTCCTTATGTCAAAAGAAAAATCATAACACTTGTAGGTTTACTCATGTGTGTGTCTTTGAGTTTGATTTTCCGTCTCTCTATCCACCTGTCTCTGCGTCAGTCTGTCCATCGGCCTGTCTGTCAGTCTATCCGTCAGTCTGTCCGTCAGTCTGTCCGTCAGTCTGTCCGTCAGTCTGTCCGTCAGTCTGTCCGTCAGTCTGTCCGTCAGTCTGCCCATCGGTCGGTCCGTCAGTCTGTCCGTCATTTGGTCCGTCAGTCTGTCCGTCAGTCTGTCTGTCTGTACATTTGTCTGACACGGTTTACAGTTCAGGGAATCGACAGTTTTGGTTGAGGTTTGGTTGCATCGTTGTTTATTCGGTATATAGGATAGGGCAGACCTCGCAGGGACTCAATTTGAAATGCTATGTAAGAAAGGAATTAACAGTATCTATACTATATACATATTGTATTATAATATTATAAAGCTGAAGAGTTTGTTTGTTTGCTTTGACGCGCTAATCTCAGAAACTTCTGTTCCGATTTGAAAAATTCTTTCAGTTTTAGATAGCCCACTAATCGAGGAAGGCTTTAGTATAGTTATAAAGTTATATAACATCACGTTAAGACGAATAGGAAAGGGTAGGTAACATAACTAATTCCCATTTCCTACCATAACATAATAATATTCGATCATTCATTACGTTTGTATCTTTTCGTCTTTGTATTATCTATGACCCTACGCCTACTATGCAACACGATACTCGAGGGAATAACAGAAATAAGAAAGCCATTATTTCTAAGAAAGCGGCTTATCCTCTTTGACATGCGATATTTTTGTCCTTCAAAAAGGGAAGTTCGAAAATGGCATAAAGCATTTTACGTCTACCATTTGCAAGAGAATACTTGGTAAATTTTGTGTTGGGTGGTAAAAATACAGGCTTACATTTATTGACACTAAATTTTTCGCTTTCGATTAGCCATGGATACTTTTATATAATTTTCATTTCGTGAATTAATTTTTTTCATAATTTTACTGGCAGTGATTTTTCAAGACATTGACTTTTCAAGTATTTATATGAATATTTCGATCCCTCTATTAAGATATAAAGTTACAGATACATGTATACCGATAGATAGATCAATAAAAATGCATATTACTCAGATAATCTGTTACCGACGAAAAGAGTTCATTGCTATAGGTCGCGCCACGTAAAAAGAACGCTGGAAGAAAGTAGAAGGGATGTGTTCGCGCATCGGTACACTCGCGCACGAAAGTACTAGCCCTATTGGTTTATTTTTGATCTAGCTTTCACTTGCGGTTTCGTGTATTGGTAGGCAGATTGAAAACTATATTACATAGAATAACATAAAATGAAATAAAAACACATGACGCGCAGCTTGACCGCCAGCGTTCTTTTTACCTGGCGCGACCTATACATATTGTCTGAAATAATGAGGTCATGTCTCATGACATGTCATGAGACATAGCTATAATTTACTTATTTTAGTATTACATAAAATACGCCGTCATAAATGGCAGTAATTAAGCTAATGTCCATTACAATTTATCACAACAATATGATGTAATGCTCTGGGTTTCTTGGGTGATTGCAAAAGTGTTTGGAATGGTGCCAAATGGCTCCAAATATTCGAAGTTACGAACAATGGGCAATTAATTTGTGTTTAACGAATGGGTTTTGTGACGAAGCACAACTTTGTTATCTGTGTAATGGAATAAAATAATTGTTTTATTTAAAAAAAAATGTAAAGAAAAATTTGACTTCAGGCGAGACTCGAACTCGAGACTACTGGGAATTAAAATAGCGACTTATTATGTTTTTAATACATTGCATGGTTTTTATGATTTTTAATAACTGCCTCAGTTGCGTAGTGGTAGCAGGCCACTACTATTACGCTGGAGGTCCTGGGTTCGATTACCGGGTCGGGGACTATCAGAGATAACGGTTTAAAATCCTTTATCTCTGCTTCTATTGGGATTTTTCCATTTTCTGGAAGTTGCCCAGTGCCCCGGAGTTTGGTAATGTGCCCGGAGATGGCAACAGGTTCGCCACCTGTTACATGGGCCAAAACGTAACCGGCGAGTCGTGGATATTTGCATGTATGATTGAATGCATGCATTTACCTCTGCCTACCCTTTCGGGGATTACAGGCGTGAAGTTACGTTTTTTAATAAATTGCAAAGTTTATTATATCGGTTTCCTATAACTAGCATTGTTGGCAATAGATGTCGCTACTGCCGCCATAAGGCAATGCAATAAAATGTGTAGAAAGGATTTGACACATCAGCCGTGGACTTCGGTAGCTCAGTTGGAAGAGGCTGGACTAGATTCCCAGTATTTTCCCAGTCGCGAGTTCGAGTCTCGCCTAAAGTCAAATTTTACTTACTTTTCAAAAATATATTTCACTAGCATTTTTACTGGTGGTAGAGCTCCAGTGACGGAGCTCGCGGGCTTAAACACCACCGCATTACCTAATTACTTGCCGCTAAATGGCAGTGTTCAGCACTATCGTGTTCCGGTCAGGTGGTAATGTACGGCCCTGTAATTTCCGGCACAAAGGCATTACACCTTAGGCCTCAGGAGTGGCAACGCATCTGCATTTTGACCTTGGTCTTTGTGTGGGTGTCTATAGGCTGCAGTCATCACTTAACATCAATGTGAACTGCATGCTTGTTTGCCACTTCCATAACATAAAAAAAAAAAATGTGTTATTGCAAAAATTAATATAAAAATTAATAATTATTTAACAAATTGAATTCATTATTGCATCGTGTGAACAATAATTATTTTTTTACAGGTGGTTGAGTTCCAGTGCAGGAGGGCGCAAGCACCACCGCATTACTAATCTGTCTACCGCCAAATGGTAGTGTTCAGCGTTCTCGTGTTCAGATTAGTTAATAACCCCGTAGTAACTATCAACGCACGCATGGCCCAGCGGCTGGTGTAGATCGTAAGCGATCTGCTCGGTTAAGCACTACGGGCGCGGTCGGGTAGTGTGATGGGTGACCGCTAGTGGCAAATTAAATACGCGTTTCCGTGCTTCGGCGGGCACGTTAAGCCGTCGGTCCCGGTTGCTATCGATGGATAGCAGTCGTTAAACCTTGTCGGAGGCCTTATGGGCGGTTTGAAAACATCCGACAGTAGGTTGGCCACTAACCCACCCACCTCCACCAATCCGCATTGGAGTAGCGTGGTGGAGTAAGCACCAGGCCTCCCCCCAAAAAGGGGAGAGACTCGTGCCCAGCAGTGGGACGTATAATGGGTTGCCATTATTATTATTATAACTATCACCGTAGTAGGTAGTAGATGTTTTTTTTTTATGTTATGGAAGTGGCAAACAAGCATGCAGTTCACTGCAGCCTATACATAGATGACACCCACACAAAGACCGAGATCAAAATGCAGATGTTTTACCATACTTGAGGCCTAAGTTGTATTGCCTCTGTACAGGAAATTACAGGGCAGTACATTTTTTTTTTTTATGTAATCGAAGTGGCAAACAAGCATGCAGTTCACATTGATGTTAAGTGATGACTGCAGCCTATAGACACCCACACAAAGACCACGATCAAAATGCAGATGCGTTACCACTCCTGAGGCCTAAGGTGTTATGCCTCTGTGCCGGAAATTACAGGGCCATACATTACCACCTGACCGGAACACGATAGTGCTGAACACTACCATTTAGCGGCAAGTATTTTAGGTAATGCGGTGGTGCCTACGCCCGCGAGCTCCGTCACTAGAGCTCTACCACCAGTAAGAATTATTACATATTCTCTGCTATCACAGAGACATAAAAATTAAGGGCTCAAAGATGGCAATGCATCTTCAAATTGACTCTGGTTTTTGTTAAATTTCTATAGGCTGCAGTCATCATTCAATCCTTGTGAGCTCTATGAATGTTTGCCACCTTCAAGAGATTTATATGTATAGAACCTATAGATTAAAATGTATACCGTAAACGCATTAAATTATTTTTTCAAATTGAACTATGACTTATTTTAATTGTTTGACCTGCTTGACATCCGTGAAACACAGGGTCCCTGATAAAACCAGCGTCAAGTTGAATAATGTCATCGATTTAACATGTAGCTGATCTGGGCCCCCATTTGGATCAGCCGTCTCTGGCTGATCCAAGTGGGGGCCCAGATCTTAATCTTAATCTCTTTTTTGTTTTTTAATTTTCATCGTTTTTTTTTCTTGTAAAATTGTACCTGTTAAGAAATCTTCTGGCAATTTCGCTTCTTTATGTCTCTATGATGTCTAAATGTTTCCTTTCTTTTTTTTCTTTAAGTAAAACCTGAAGGTTTTATGAATATCGCATCTATAACTTTGAATACATCGTTAGTAATTATGGTATACAAAAATGTCTACAGAATTATACCATTTATTTAAACGTGAACTGAAAAGAAATGTGTTTTAAATTTAATTTTACAGCAAACTGAAAAAATAGATAGAAACCATTCAATATTCCCACTCGATACTAATTGTCAAGTTGGTCATTTGCATTTGTTTTTTTGAAGCAGAATATGAATAAAACGAACGTGTTCAGTGTTCAGTACCGTCGTTCTGTCGCATTTTTAGTTTCTCTATCTGAAATTTTTCTAAAATTATAAAATACTTTTACGTCCTTTTTTCCATTTTGTCGATATGGTTTTTAATTATTATCACTCAGATAACTATTATGTTGAGGCGTCGGAGTATACAGTCAGCTGAATTATGGTTCCATTTCAATAAGACGATAGTAAATACCGTAACTCTTGATACCGCAGCGTAGCGTGATAAAAAAACCGCTACGGCTATCACCAACTGCCGTAGCGATTAGCGATAGAAAGTGTTTTTGGCGTTAGTGGCGCTAGTGTCATTAGTGGTGATTTTGGTGGCGGTGATGGAGTTGGTAGCGTCGGTGGCATTGATGGACTTAAAGTTGACCTTTACGCAATAATATTTTAACTGGAACTACTATTTTAAAGAAAAATGGCAAGAATATTTTTTTGACTTCAGGCGAGACTCGAACTCGCGACCACTGGGAATCTAGTCCAGCCGCTCTTCCAACTGAGCTACCGAAGTCCTGCTCGATTTGTCAAATCCTTTCTTCACATTTATTGCATTGCCTTGTGGTGGCAGTAGCGCCATCTATTGCCACACTATAAATAATAATAATAATAATGGCAACCCATTATACGTCCCACTGCTGGGCACGAGTCTCTCCCCTTTTTGGGAGGAGGCCTGGAGCTTACTCCACCACGCTGCTCCAATGCGGATTGGTGGATGTTTTTCAAACCGCCCATAAGGCCTCCGACAAGGTTTAACGACTGCTATCTATCGATAGCAACCGGGACCGACGGCTTAACGTGCCCTCCGAAGCACGGAAACGCGCATTTAATTTGCCACTAGCGATCACCCATCACACTACCCGATCGCGCCCGTAGTGCTTAACCGAGTAGATCGCTTACGATCTACACCAGCCGCTGCGACATGCGCGCTTCAACAGCGCCGAACATCTATATTTTTAATTTAACGTTTTTTCAATGTGAAGCCTATCGTTTTACCAAGAAATCTATGAGTGAAAAATTGTAATTAACAATACCCACGTGTATTAGTTATTTTCACGCAAAGTCACATGGCCATCAAGGAGAAGTATTAATAGATAAAGGTATAGCTACTTGATAAATCTTTTGAAATATGAATCGGCGAATTGGATCGTGATTTAAGAAGTCGTTTGGATGGAAATGCGTCACGTGTTGAGATTATTCTCTCGCGCGAATGTTTACGACAAATCTTTCGTTTCCTTTTGAATTCAAGCTTGACAATTTATTGTGAGGATTTCATTCATGGACAGAAAATTTCAAACAAGCATACAGTTCGCATAGATTATAAAATGTACTGAAAACAATTCGGATGGACATCATAGCTTAGGTCTCAGGGGTGGCAACGCACCTGCATTTTGACCTCTGGTTTTTGTGTAGATGTCTATAGGCTACAGTCATTACTCAAAATCCATCTGAGAATGCTAGTTTGCCACCTTCGTTGCGGAAAAAAATATCAAGTCTCAATATAGTAGATGCTTGACTGTTCTTCAGACCTGAAGTTTAATGAGTTATTTTTGCACAATATATTTTTAAGGTTAAAAAAAATCATTAATTTAAAAGTTGTAATAAACAACACTTACGTGTATTTTCAGTTGTCAAGGTGACGTAATAATAAAAAAAAATAAAAATATTTTATTCGTAAACAACATTTTTGTTTGACAATGAATTGGGTTGGGACCACCTAGTAAGTAATGTAAATACCTGTGTCAGGTGATCCCGCTCCTCCTTAACAAACATGGACTTTAACAGTTTTGTTAACTATTTACAAAAATTTAATCCAAATAAAGTTTGTGTGTATATGTGTGTGTGTGTGTGTGTGTGTGTGTGTGTGTGTGTGTGTACATGTATGTAATGTGTGTGTGGTGTGCTCACATGTGTATGTTTGTAAATATATTTTTCGTAAGCTGATATTTTCTAAGTCATCATTTTATAATACTTATGAGAGCTTCTGTTTCATCATAGGAAAGTTTTTTGAGCCAGTCGCTTACTGTATGTTTTCACTCGCAATTGGTCATTGGGTAGATATTAAATATTTTGTTAATTTTGTTGTAAAGAAGAGACGACTGTTTGTCAACTGGTCAACTGGTCGTATTCCAAGTACAGTAAATTTGTTGGGAATCTGAATGGCTTAAAATACATGACCTTAAGTAAAGATAGCTGGGCTCTCTCTAATTCTATGTATTTTGTCTTTAACGCTCCACCCCATATTGGAATGCAATAAGTTATTACAGGTTGAACAAGAGCAATGTATATTTTATTCAATAGTTTAGGTGATGCTATGTGTCTTAATGTTTTGAAAATCCATATGTACTTCCTTAAAAGATTTGATATTAAGTCTATTTGTGGATGCCATGTTAGTTGCTGATCTTACATTACGCCTAAATATTTTATTTGAGTAACCTTTGATTTTTGTGATATTGGGACATTTACATTTAGCCTGCATAAAATTGTCACAATCATGAATTCATGAATAATAGACACATCTTTTTAAAGGCTTATTAAATATGGTGCTACTTGATAAATCCTTTGAAATGTGAATCGGCGAATTGGATCGTGATTTAAGAAGTCGTTGGGATGGAATGGAAATGCAAAGCGTCATGTGTTGAGATTATTTTCTCGCGCGAATGTTTACGACAAATCTTTTCTTAATTTCTTTGATTTTCAACTTTTTGTTTTGAGGATTTCATTCAGGAAAAAAAATCTAATGACACGACATTAGTGGATCCCGCATCCACCAATCAAGTGCGTACTTAAGTGCTGAAGAAATAATAAAATGTCGTTTGTTTAAATTAAAATTTGAACCAAAATACAAACGTGGCAATTGGGATCCAGTGGAAATGAATAGCTTTTAATAATGTTGCCTGTTGATTTCGGTATTCACAGTTAAATGTATTTTACAGTAACATTTCCTGCTTGAGCTCATCTCCGAATGGTTATCGAAAATGACCGAGCGAAACGAGTGGTCTGAGTGGCGAGGTGGTAAAGAATTTGAGGGTTTTCGTGGCAAGATGTGTGTTTCACGATAAACTGAGTATCGTTGGTAACTGTGATTTTCATGACTTTTATTTACATTTTAGCAAAGATATTGGAAATAGTTTCCTATGTACTTACCTGTAGTATAGTTACGATTCATTGGTGGTAGTAGGGCTTCTGGTGGGGTTTGATACATTGTTTCATTCTGAGGCAATGCGAAGTTTGCCGGGTCAGTTAGTATATTTTTAATGATAATATCATATTAATATTATGAATGCGAAAGTTTGTATGTTTGTTTGTTTGTTTGTTTCTCCTTCACGCTAAAACTGCTGAACCGATTTTCATGAAATTTGGCACACAGAGGGTTACTTGGATTAACACACAGGATAGTTTTTATCCCGAAAAAATGTTCCTGTGGTATGCCACGGAATGATTTGATAATTTGACACAGGTTACGCGAAAAGCGACATACGCGCGGGCGGAGCCGCGGGCAATAGCTATATAAAATCTCGTGTCACAGTGTTTGTAACAATACTTCTTCGAGAAGGCTTCAATGATCATTACCTACCTATAAAATTTTGTGTGTGTTTTTGGTAGGTATGAGAATCGGTTGTAGGTAGTTTATTTTTAATATTCCTAAAAGGTAAGCCTGATCCTCCCAGTTTTTTTAAAAATTGTACATTTTAAACCTTTTTTTAGATATTTTTTACTGGTGATAAAACTCCAGTAACGGAGTTCGCGAGCGTAGGCACCACCGCATTACCTAATATACTTGCCGCTAAATGGTAGTGTTCAGCATTATAGTGTTCCGGTCAGGTGGTAATGTACGGCCCTGTAATTCCCGGCACAGAGGCATGACACCTTAGGGCTCAGAAGTGCTAACGCATCTGCATATTGACGTTGGTCTTTGTGTGGGTGTCTATAGGCTGCAGTCATCACTTAACATCAATGTGAACTGCATGCTTGGTTGCCACTTTCATTACATAAGAAAAAACACGCTAGGGAATAAATCGTAAACTAAATAGTAGGCGATACAAAGTTCGTCGGGACAGCTAGTTTTATTATAAATCCTTAACATTCTTTCAAGAGTCTTTAACGTCTGGAACAAAATCAATTCAAATTAGGCACTTGGAAACTACGAAAATTTAATTTACGAGCAGAAAAGCCACCGCGAGCCAAGATTGGGGTCAGAATAAGACTATTAATCAATCTTAATACTAAAGGACAAACAAGTCAAAGAAATTTTCGGCGCGTTGATTCTAAGGACTTATCATTATTTCGCATCTTGCTCCAAAATAGAAATAGATAAAAATATTTATTCAACGATGTTGATTTTTTTCTGTATCCTGTGTGAGTAGTATCATGGCATGACAGGGTCAGTTACAATTAAAAAAAACCGGACAAGTGCGAGTTCGACTCGCGTGGTGAGGGTTCCGTAATTTAAATAAATATTTTCGAAAATATTACAGATTTAAAATGCAGGGACATAGCGGTTACGGTGGTTCCGGCAGGGGGGGTTATATTATTAAGAATTTTCGATTTAATTTGAATACTCAATCTTCTTATATGTTTTCCAGTAATCTATAGGCAAAGAACCATTTTCCACATTTTTTTCAAAATTTTAAGTTCAGTAGTTTCGGAGATGGGGGGGGATGGTCAATTTTCGTCGTTTTTCTTAAAAAACTTCAAATTTGTTTATGCAAAAATTATTAAAAAAATATATGTGAGATGCTGACAACAACTTCTTTCATTTGATATGTCACACGATACAGTTTACGATTTTTTTTTAAATTTTTTGATTTACCCCACCGGAAAATAGTCAATTTTGGTCTGTTTTCATGATTAACTTCAAAATTAATTATGTATGTAAAATATGTCAAATTAAATATTATGTTTCAAATATATTATTTTATTATTTAAAAAATAAATATAATGCAGTTTGGAATACTTTAAAAAAAAAAACTATTTATCTTCTACAAATGGTCCCTATACGAGTATATAAGACTAGCTGTTGCTTGCGGCTTCGCCCACGTGGATGTCGTTTTATAACAAAATCAAAGTCAGCTCTATCTCTGTACCAAATTTCATTAAAATCGGTTCAGTCGTTTGGACGTGAAAAGGTAACAGACAGACATAGTTACTTTCGCATTTATAATATTAGGAGGGAAGTAGGGATTAACTTTCTCGCATTCAATTTTCGTCCTCACCTTCATATTTGGGTCACAAATTTACATATTAATTTCAACACAATCGATCCGGTCTTTTGGGATAAAATTGACTGTGATAGACGAACAGACTAACAAAGTCTCTATGGGTCCTATTATTTTGAAGAACGGAACTCTAAAATGTGATTTAATCCTGGAATCGTACTAATACCGAACTGCGGTCCCGACAGTCACGTTTTCGACAGAATAGAACATCAATATTTGCCCATTTAACAGTGTAAACAAAAACCGGTGCCGTGTTTCTTGTTTGTGTTATCATGGATCGTAACGGGATAGTGGTGTAATGCTGCTGCTTACCGGATTAGCGACGGATAATGAAACAACGGCTTGGCACTGTTTTCGCGGATTTTCGCGAGATGTTGATAGACGGATTTCGGGTATGAATGAAGTGTGCTATCGTGAGCGTTGTTTTTTTTGTAGAATGCTATGTGTATTGTTGCTTTTCCACATATTGTTTCAGTTTTATGCAGGAACCCGTTTAGTGGCGTATTCTTTTTATAGACGTGTTCACACGAACATGAGCATAATTGTTGCGGTGGTGCCAGTTTGTTAGGTTTTATAATAAGCTGTACTCATTTTAGACGTGGAACTGAATGCCCATATGTTTTTTCATGTTATGAAGGTGGTGAACAAGTATGCAGTTTACATTGATGATTGTAGCTCTTAAACATCTAAATAAAAACCGACAGTCAATATGTAGGTGCTTTGTTACGTCTGCGGTCTAAGTTAGACCGCACCCACACTTATTTGTGACCACAAATAAGCATGGGATCCTGGTGGGTGGGTCCGCGGTGGGTCCGTGGCGGAGATACGAGTTAGTGGCCTACCCGCTGTCGGATGTTTTCAAACCGCCCATAAGGCCTCCGACAACATTTAACCGACAAGGTTTAACGACTGCTATATATCGATAGCAACAGGGTTTAACGTGCCCTCCGAAGCACGGAAACGCACATTTTTCACTAGCGGTCACCCATCACACATCCGACCGCGTCCGGATCGCTTAACCGAGTAGATCGCTTCCGATCTACAACAGCCGCGGGGCAATGTGCGCTTGCAAAGCAAAAGCAATAAGAAAATACATTATCAAACACATCTGCTAACCAGAACACGATAGTGTTGAACAACCATCCACAGGTACATGCTTGCTTGCCAACTTCAAAAATCTGTTCCAATGGTACAGTTAAATAAATGTTGTCAAAGGGACACGCAACTGTCATATTCGGCGTATGCCATTCTATATAATTATCAACACGCATGTCTAGCGCCGTAATGAATGTCCAAATGTAGATAGGCGTATTATTCTAGTCTAGATAGGAACATTTATTATTTGAATACACCTGTATTTTTGTTGTTTGAATAGTTACAACGCAATATTCATCAGTTTTACTCAATGTAAGTTTATGTCTTTAAATCGTAAATACGCCATAAGGCTGCCTGTCCATTGCTGCGTGTACGGTGCGAGGCGGCTGTGCGAGGTAGCTGTGCGAGGCGGCTATGCGAAGCGACGGAGCGAGCTGGCGGAAGTATACTGTAAATAATTCGGTTTCTTCCGAGTCCAGCATTTCTTCCTCAAGCAATGCTGGGTAGCAATTAAACTTTTGGGTCGACAACATGTCTGTTTTCCGTAATATTTCGCGTACAACTGAACTGATCGTCCACCGCGCCGCGCTTTGCGGTGACTCGTCGCGTATACTCACACAGTCCGCAAGTTCGCTCCGCATACTTGTTGGCTCCGCACCGCTGTCTCACTCCGCGTTAATGGACAGACAAAGTCCGCAAGTCTCCCCTCCAGTCATACTCGCTCGCTCATCTCCGCCGCGTCGCTCCGCATCAATGGACAGGCAGCCTAAGGCGGTTCTCCCACTGGCGACGCGCCCGCGCGTTGCCGCGTCAGCAGTGTGTTGCCCTTAGCATGTTTTCTATACAAAAACCGATATATTTGCATACAATGTTAAAATCTGCGGTGCAGTGAGTTACGTGCCTAAGCACTGTATTCTTATTTTTAAGTATCACGGCATGGAAAATCCGCCCTTGTATAAACTTAATTTATAGGAATTAGTTTTTACATTGCGACTAATCTCATTTTAACTAATTCATTCGCAATTTTTTTTTATTAGAAAGCTTCAGCACTAGGATAAATTATCTGTTTGTCTACATTGACAACTTCGATTAATGTTTGAAAGTCATTCTCGAATCTTCCACGATCAATTACAAGATATAGACCGATATGCCGTTTTATTCACGAATCTCGCGTCAAAATTACTAGAAAAGGCACTTGCCGTACTTCATCAATCTTGATCAAAGAGACAGCCCCAAGAAGTTCCACTGTTGTACGTCATAGCTTTGAAACTTGTGAAAGGGTCGCGTTTAGGAAAAAAAAACTAATTTCTCTTATCTAAATGGGTTGACTTTAAATCTGGTTAAATGGTTGAATACGTAAACGTTTTAAGTTAACATTTTGTTTTGTTGTTCCAAAGTGAACTTAAAGTCGGACAGAATGAGTTTGTTTTTGATGGATAAATTGTATAGCTGATGTATTCGTTGTGTTAATATGTGGAAGAATGGCGACATGCCGTTGTGTTTCGAGGTATGAATCTTACTCGAACGCAGTGTTCTATTTTGTGATGCTTTATTACGGTTGTTTGAATTAACGTTTGCATTTCGTCTTGTTCTACGTTCACAAATGCGTTTAAATAAAGGGTTTGCTGTATTTAAAGAGAAAGCTTTGCACCCGCGCGAAGCCGGAGCGGGCCGCTAGTATTTGATATGTCCCGATTTGATTGGAATAAAATTATTATAAAATGGTTATTTGAGACCTTTATTCTTTACAGCTTGGGGCATTTCAAAGAATAAGATTGACTTGCAAGGCCGTCTAGGCTGATGTGTATGGCAGCAAAACATTTTTAAAATGGTTTTTAATGGAGGGAACTATACTCGGCGTTTCCCTGAGAAATCGAATCAGAAATGACATGCATGAAAACCAAAGTAGCCAAGATAGTCCACTGAATATCGATTTACAAGTGGCAGTGGCCAAGGCAATCGCTGTATGAGAGCGACCTTGGATCGTTGTGCCAATCTTTAATGAAGCCTTTGTCCAGCAGTGGACGTTTTTTGGTTCAAATGATCACGATGAAATAAATGATGATATTGAATGAGGCCATAAAATAGAACGGAAGCAAATTGACTTTTACTGTAAAATATAACCAGCCCATCACAGTTCAACAACCTAACCACATACTTAATTAATTTATTGCTAAATTGTGGTTCTACTTAGTCAAAACATTTAAATCCCAAAATTCGCGTCAACTATAAACCTAAAAGTTTTTGGTTTATCTACTCTTCAAAATCAGGAACAAATTTTCAACTGCATACTATATCAGTCAGATAACGGGACCCAAATAAAACTGTCCGCAAAATGCTAATTTTGGATACACCGAAACAGTTACGACGCATCAACTGGAATTCCCGCATAGAGATTAGCGAAATGGTTACACTATTCGTAAATGTTTGAAATAAACAAGTTTTTACGATGCTGTTTTGTATAAATACTTTAAAGTGTTCGTTTTACTGTCTGAATCTGACTTGATAGCTAAGTGATAGCAGGCTTTTTCGGCAGGATTCGATCAACGGGTTGCCGGGTAAGTGATAATACGATTATATAGATATAAACTTTAAAAACCTTATGATTTAAAAATCAAGATAAGGACAATATTAATGAGGCAATGAACATGGCGTTTTTTCTTAACGGACGCCTTAAGACTAAAATTTATTACAACAGCTAACAGGGATCCGGAAAAACGAAATAAAAGAGGTGGTCGCCGCAGTGGCAAAAAAGCGAAACACCCCAAACCAAACATATATAGCGTAACATACCATACCATAGCCAAACATTAACACAAAAACCGGAGGTCAAAATACACATGCGTTGCCACCCCTGACACCTTAGTTGTTATGTCTCTATGATAGAGTTATAACCATATTTTATATTATAATCTAATCCTAACACGATAGTGCTGAACCCTACTATATGGCAGCAGATAGATTAGGTTATGCCAGAGAATATGTCGGGACGTCGAAGTGTCCATTCTATACGTAGTAATATTACTACGTATAGAATGGACACTTCGACGTCCCGCCCGATTTCCCCGCATCACCTAACCTCCTCCCCTGTTATGGGAGACGTTTGTGCATCTCTACGTGCTACGCACACAGGTGCACGTGTAAACACGTCACTGATTAATGTCTGTGTAATACAGACCAAATTAAGCGTTTGTATGGAATTTCGGAGTGTCCGCGGTGTGGTTATGGACGCCCTCGAGTCCCTACACTGAAACGATCACCAGCATTTGATTTAATTGAAACACTAAATACCTGTATAATTTCATGCCTGTATTTTCTTAAAGAAACTCGCATGGCCCTGCGGCTGGTGGAGATCTTAGGCGATCTACTTGGTTAAGCGAAACGGGCGCGGTCTAGTGTGTGATGAGTGACCGCTAGTGACAAATAAAAAAATGCGCGTTTCCATGCTTCGAAGGCCACATTAAGCCGCGGTCGCGGTTTCTATCGATAGATAGCAGTCGTTAAACCTTGACGGAGGCCTTACGGGCGGTTCTAAAACATCCGACAGCGGGTTGGACACTAACCTGTATCTCCACCAACCCGCATTGAAGCGGCCTGGTGGAGTGAGCTCCAGGCCTCCCCCCAAAAAGGTGAGAAACTCGTGCCCAGCAGTAAGACGAACGGTTGCCATCATTATTATTATTTTCTTAAATGTACCGATGGAGATATACACGGCCCATCTCAGGACTTATCAGTTACATTTCTAACTCGCTTGTTATATATGCCTTTGACCTTTTACAATATTCCAAAAAATCCAATTACTGTAGATATTACGTCAAAGCTAGAGCTTTGCATTCCAATTCAAAACAAAACAACCTTTCTTTCCCTTCTTCACATACTCAAATGTATTGAAACGTACAAATAGTTGGATTAATATCGTATACGAGGAAAACCATTCACCAATAGTAAGAACAAACAAAAACCCAAACAAACAAGTGTACAACTAAAATCGAACGTTAAAACGAAATATCTGGAGACAGAGGACTGGAATCGTTTGATGTTCGGTGGATATTTATTCAGTAATTCAACTGGCATCGTAAAGGCGAGATTAAATCGCTGGGGTCGCGAATCGAAAAATATTAGGGACAAGGAAGTTGGAAGACGCAATTAGCGTGGTGGGATAATTCGGAAAATGTTCGCGCACTGCAGGGAAAATAAAAAAAAAACTTTTTTTTTACTGGCACCTTCATTGAAATAATACAGGCGTTAAAAAATGGATGCCTTGTTCAACACAAATGTGCGAGTTGCCCACTAAGTTAAAAAAAAAAAGGAATGAAAATAGGGAATAACATAATGTTGGACTATCGCGTTGCTAGTTAAATTTTTTAAGGTTCATTTTAAATATCTACTTATGTAACTTGAGTTACTGGGTTCTATTTTTAACTCGTGTCAATAATGTCCCAGAGCTTGGAACTTTCCGGATCCGGATCTCATAATATTCGCTTTTTTGTACAAATAATTTGAAAATATAATTAGGTTGGGGAAAAAGTTTCTTCGCATTTTTTAAGATAATTCAAAACATTTTTTAATAAGGTTTATTTAAATTTAACTAAAGTATGTATGTAACATTTTGTTCGATAACCTTTTGCCATCTTGTAGGTAGGGACATGATGCCATTACTATAAAAATTTTGGGACTCATCAAAATACCGCGACAAGTGGATTTGGCAGTCCTCTCGTGATGTTAACCTAACATTGCATAAAGAATTCTGAAGAGACCGAGACAGGTGGAAATCTGAAGGTGCAAGGTCAGGACTATACGGCGGATGCGTTAACACCTCCCAGCCAAACTCTCTTAATTTTTGCTTAGTGGCTATAGATGTGTGAGGTCTAGCGTTATTATGATGAAACACCACACCCCTTCTGGTGATCAATTCCGGCCGCTTTCTCTCAACTTCTTGCTTTAATCTCATCAGTTGTTCGCAGTAGAGTTCAGAATCGATAGTCCTGCCTGGTGGTAATAGCTCATAACGAATAATGCCCTTCCAATCCCACCACACACACAACATCACCTTATTGCGAGTTAACCCGGGTTTCGCCACAGTCTGTGAAGCCTGACCGGCCTTTGACCACGACCTTTTTCACACGTTCTTGTCGTGCGTGATCCACTTTTCATCACCAGTTATCAGCTTCTTCAAAAATGATTCGGTTTCATTACGTCGTAATAAAGAATCACAAATGAGTACACGGTTCATTAGGTTTCTTTCAGTGAGCTCGTGAAGTACCCAAATATCGAGCTTTTTTGTACCCAGCTTTTTTGAAATGCGCCAAAACTGTTTTGTGATCAATTCTCAGTTCTTCAGCTACGTCGTAACTACTGATATGTCGATCTTGCTCCACTTTTTCAAAAATGGCATCCATTTTATCCGTAATAGGGCGACCAGAGCGAGGTGCATCTTTGACATCAAAATTTCCGGATTGAAAACTCTTAAACCAAATTTGTGATACTCTCACAGACACTGCACTAGGTCCATAAACATCGCAAATTTTTTTCGCTGCTTGCGTTGCATTTTTACCTTTTTTGTAGTAAAATTTTAAAATGTATCGAGTTTCTTCATTAGATTCACTCATCTTGACAGTACGAAAAACAAATGAAAATCACACATTTGCCTAATTTGAATTTGGAATTATGTTCTTTAAAATTTAACTTTCAATGATACCAAAATCAGCCAGATACAAATACTACAGCCAAAGAGATTTTATTACAAGTTCATACATACTATAATGCGAAAAGACTTTTTCCCAACCTATTATAATAGCCTCCGTGTATGGACATAATGTAGGGTTGCTTCACCTACTTTTGATTCTTTGAAAATGTTACTAAATATATAATGTGCAAAAGCAAATACAAGCTAATAATTGTAGGTATATGTAAAGAGCTCTATCACATTAGTGGTGATAAAGGTCCGTAACAGTAGAGTTAGCGGGAGGCACCGCCGCATTACTAACGTGTTTCGATTAAATGTTAATGTATGACGCAGTATTTACTGGTGGTAGAGCTCCAGTGACGGAGCTCACAGGCGTAGGCACCACCGCATTACCTAATATAATTGCTGCTAAATGGTAGTGTTCAGCGCTATCGTGTTCCGGTCAGGTGGTAATGTACGGCCCAGTAATTTCCGGCACAGAGGCATAACACCTTAGGCCTCAGGAGTGGTAACGGATCTGCATTTTGACCTTGGTTTTTACGTAGGCTGCAGTCATTACTAGACATCAATGTAAACTGCAAAGTTGTTTGCCACTTCCATTATATAAAAAAAAAACGCCTTAATATAATTCACAGAAGCAAAACAACTAAGGTCTTGACCTCTGTTTGGTTTAGTGTAGATGTCTACAGGCTGCAGTCATCACTAAGTGTACTGCGTGCTTGTTTGTCATATTTATCACATAATTAGAAAAAAAAAAGAAACAAGAAGAAGTGCGTATCTAGCCACGCGCAGTGTAGAGTTCCGTAGATTTTAGGTTTGAATAATATAATGAAAACAATAAGTCAATATTTTTATGGAGTTTGAAATATTCGAGTAAAATTTGAATTTAAGTTACATTACATTCTTCAGACGTCCAGTTACGCATTCTTTTATTATAATACCTGTAGTGTGCAAATCTTGCACCACCGCCATTTCGTGATGAGATACTTCTGAAAAAATCGCATTACAACATAGCTGATTACGGTAGTTCAGTGTTATGAATGGATCATGATTTCGGTTGTAACGGACGGCCATTTAGAAATGAATTTGAAACAGAAAGAATCTGTAATGAAAATGTTTCTTTTGATTCGTTATAACTGTGGGACTTTCATTTATTTTAATTTATAAAACCTTTTTTTGTGTAATACTTGTATCTACTCATAATTACATTGATATTATGAATGGAATAAAATAAAATAAATAAAATACGCTTACACTCACAGGTCCACATATATAAACCTGTGTTGTGGATGCCGTTGTACACATACAACACCTACATAAACACCCACCCCTACGATATCTGTAGGCCATTCCAATATTTGTTCCGGGGCGGCGATCAAACCCGCGACCCTTACCACTGACCGGAACACGATAGTGTTGAACACTACCATTTAGCGGCAAGTATATTAGGTAATGCGGTGTTGCCTATGCCCGCGACTTCCGTCACTGGAGCTCTACCACCAGTAACCACAAACAAGCAATATGTATCATTAGAAACTAATAGCAGCTCAAAGCTCGCAATCGTAAAGCGGGGAACATCACGGGCTCATCTTGGGCATAGCCAACCGCTGGCCTATTGGGCCGGACGCCAACTTGCTCGCTGTATAGGCCGGTGTTACACTTACACCGAACCAGAGAATATGTAATAATACTAACCGAACTATTGTTCTACTTAAGATAGGGATATAATAATATAATACTAGAAACACGTCCTTAACTACCGCTCAGGGACGTTCTTAGAGACAAAGAATATGTAATAATACTACGCACAGAATGGACACTTCGACGTCCCGCCCGATTTGCCCGCATAACCCAACCTCCTCCCCTCTTATGGGCGACGGTTGGTATTTTCTACGTGCTACACACACAGGTGTACGTGTAAATACACGTCACTGATTGATGTCTGGGTAATAGAGACAAAATTAAGCGTTTGTACGGAATTTTGGAGGAGTGTCCGCAGTGTGTTAGAGTAGAGGCTGCAATTCAAAGTGGCAACGCTGCCAGTATTTTGGGCTCCTTTGCTCCGGGAACGTCCAAGAGTGGTTTGTTTGATTACATTTTTTGGTATAATAATAATAATAATGGCAACCCATTATACGTCCCTCTGCTGGGCACGAGTCTCTCCCCTTTTTGGGGGGAGGCCTGAAGCTTACTCCACCACGCTGCTCCAATGCGGATAGGTGGAGGTGGGTGGGTTAGTGGCGAACCCGCTCTCGGATGTTTTCAAACCGCCCATAAGGCCTCCGACAAGGTTTATCAACCGGGACCGACGGCTTAACGTGCCCTCCGAAGCACGGAAACGCGCATTTAATTTGCCACTAGCGGTCACCCATCACACTACCCGACCGCGCCCGTAGTGCTTAACCGAGTAGATCGCTTACGATCTACACCAGCCGCTGGGCCATGCGCGCTTCTATTTATTTTGTATATACTTATGTTATATATTTTATTTTCTTTTTTTTTTCTTTTGTATTCAAATTTATTCATACTTGAAACAAATATGACTTTCCAAATTCAAAGTTTTTTTTATGTATTAATCGATTCCGTCAATTGTGCATTTTTAAAATTCTTATGTCGTTTGAAAGAGCACACTCTTAAATTGGTCTCACTGCCCACTGCCACCAAGTTGGGATCGTATGATGGCAAAATCAGGGAATAGAAAGAAACCCTCAAAAATTATATGGTCGGGCATAAATTTTAGTAATATTTTCTTAATCAATGTACGCATTTGCATCATCATTTCACGCTACTGAGCTCAAGTTGGAAGCTATGGCACTCCTTAACCGTGGAAGAGTTGGGAGATACTTAATGCTTTATCATGTTGACAGAAGATATTCAGCAGATTTTGGGTATACGTGTACGTCTTAATTACATATTGACATTTACACTTACAAATAAAAAAAAATAAAATATATATTCAAAATCCCACCTCTAAAAAGTGAAAAATAACTGATTTAATCCTAAAATGCAATGCACCTTACATTTTCTTTTTTTAACCGACTTTAATATGAAAAAGTCGGGTTGCCAATCACGCTCGTTATAGATCTTTGGCCCGAATTCTATAATTTCATTTCCATTGTATTGATTGAGGTGAAGTGAAATCTTTAGTCAGGGTAACCATAAACAAGCAACAAGGATTAATAGCGGCTCAAAGCTCGCAGTGGCCCATCTTGGGCATGGCTAACCACTGGCCTATTGGGCCGGACGCCAACTTGCTCGGTATGTGTACCGGTGTGACATTTACACCGAACTGAGGTCAAAATATACGTCGAGAGTTTTGGCGGGAACCTTGAAAGAGGCGTGTGGTGCTCTTATTTTATTTCATTTTCTTGGTGTATTATTGAGTTATATTAAATAAAGTTGGTGGCATTTTGTTTGATATAGGTTTATTACAGTGCTCGTGTATAGTGAAATGGAATAACAGTGCCAAAACATGGCTTTTCAGGTTGCCACCAAAACTTCATTGTAAAATGTTCTGGTAAAGTAGCCATCGCTTTACTCGAATTACTGACTGTGAATCTGACTGACTTTGACTGATAATTAACTGACTGACTGATTCTAACTTTAACGCTGCTTTTATACGAATACGAAATATCGTTTAACTTGACACTGGCAATATGCGAAATAGCGATGCCATAACATTATTAAAAAAAAATATATATACGTCATATTGAACATTTACTTTTCACAATCTGCACTGTACTGCACTGCATCGTTTTGCACTTGTTCCTGTTATTACTTTTAGGAATTATTTGTTTTGGTACATAAAACGTAAAAAAAACGTAACTTCACGCCTGTAATCTTCGAACGGGCAGGCAGAGGTAATGCATGCAAGCATACATGTAAATACCCATGATTCGCCAGTTACGTTTTTAGCCCATGTGACACGTGGCGAACCTGTTGACATCTCCGGGCACATTACCAAACTTCGAGGTACTGGAAAATTTCCAGAAAATGGAAAAATCCCTATAGAACCAGAGATAAAGGACTTTACACCATTATCTCTGGTAACCCTCGACCCTGGAATCGAACCTAGGTCCTCAGCGTAGTAGTAGTGGCCTGCTACCACTAGCCTACTGAGGCAGTTAATCCTACATCACCACAGCTATGTCAGTTAAAATCACGGTCTAAATGCTAAAATTAAACTCACTCCAGCGAATGATTTGAAATGACCAGCTCCAACAAGAGATTTGAATTACCCTGACTAACCCTTTTTAGGGAGCACCTGTTTTCTAAAAAGCACCCACGTGCAAAAGTTTTTTATATTTATTACAACTCTAATGGAATATTTTATCCGCCATTGTTCGGCGTCCCGACATCTTCAGCATTATAATAATAATAAACTTTATTTCAAATGAAGTGTAGCTTAATAATTAAGCATAATAATATCCTGTGTTTGAAGACTCTGCTCTTCCCTTTCAAAGCATATTATTATGAAAATTTACTGATTAAATATAACATATAATAATAATAATGGTGTTGACGACGTAGCTCGCGATCCTGCCTGAATCTAATAAACATACCTAAATCTTTATTTACATACTTCAGAGCTCCACCAGTGTAACTGCGGGTCGGTGGAAATTATTAATAAAAATATATTTAAGGTACATGTGAAAATCAATTCATAGAATTACCTTCTTTTATACGAATAAAAATAATTATGCACGTACACGGAGGGTATTTTCAGGTTGTACATGGAGTCTGTTGCTAACTATAGACACTCGCTTACCATTCTCACCTCTGCATACGTGTATCAGTTTAAAACTTATATTTTTGTGTTCTCATTTCGAACCATCATCACTCCACGCAACCCTCGTCCGTTACAAATGGCAACCTCTTGAGACGTCCCACTGCTGGGCACAAGTCTTTACCCTTCTTGGGAGGAGGCCTAGAGAGCTTACTCTACCACGGTCCAATGCGAGTTGGAAAAATAACTTACTATAAGTTTAATTTTATTTTACTTATATGTATACAAATGATTTATCATATGCATAGTGGTACCTTTAACAAAATATTTTTCTAGGTAAAACACTACGAATAATAATGTATAAGATTACGTTTTTTTTTTATAAACCAATGGCGTCGGTGTGAATTTGGCCAATCGTTTATCTAAACGAGAATGGCGTGAAGTTAATATTCTTTATGACTGGTGATTTCATTGAAATTATTTTTGCTGGTGGTTAAACATTGAACTGCCTCAGATGTGAATTTATGCATTAACAAATCTTTTTGATATTGTCCCTGATAGAGTAGAGAGAGCTGTACATACACTTTCATTCATAGACGCAAATTTGCATCTTTTGTTTTATTTGTGGCAGAGCTCCTGACATGGGGATTAAGGGCAAACGCACCACCACGTTCAATGTAGATCACATTGGGTTTTATCTCAATTTTAACTACAGCACCGACTTGAATTAAGTTTTATATAAAACTAGCTGAAGACCCAAAGTCAACCATGGACTGTTTTTTTTTTCAATGGGGATGCAAGTTTGTATACACTAAATTTAGTGCTAAATCTTTTAACTGCCTCGGTAGCCTAGTGGTAGCAGGTCACTACTACTACGCTGAGGTCCTGGGTTCGATTTCCGGGTAGAGGGTTATCAGAGATAATGGTTGTTTATGGTTGTTTTTGTAGATCATTATAACTGGTTCTGTTGGGATTTTTCCATTTTCTGGAAATTGCCCAGTACTTCGAAGTTTGGTAAAGTTCCCGGAGATGTCAACAGGCTCGCCACCTGTTATTTGGGCCAAAACGTAACCGGCGAATCGTGGGTGTTTGCATGTATGCTTGAATGCATGCATTTACCTCTGCCTACCCCTTCGGGGAATACAGGCGTGAAGTTACGTTACGTTACGTATAATTTTATTTAAAAAAAACCAGGAATTTCTGGAACGTGTGTTTTTCCTTAGAAAATACGAGTACATCGAAACATTGTCCAAAACATAAACAAGCCAAGGAAGACATACGTTATCCCGCCACAAAATTTTGGAACATTCTCATCAGCAAATAAAACTTAGAACAGGATGTTTACTTGAAACATCGCCTAGCACTACTTGCATCGGCTTCATTGACTTCCAACGAAACTTGGTAAACTTAGGCTGACTAGATAATAATATTATAGTAATTTTACCGGTGGGAGAGCTCCAATGAAATGAAAAATAAATTGTACGAGTATTTGTATGGAGCCCCAGTAGTCTACTGCTACGCAGAGGTGCCGAGTTTAAACCCAGAGTCGTGAAGTAAGCGGTACTGGAATTTTCCGTTTTTGCAAAATTCAAGTTAAGTGATGTGCCCGATAAGGAAGGTACTATACCTAACTTCATTTTAAATGTAAAAGATAATTATTAAGAGATATAAAATATTATAAGAATAAATTATTAATAATTGTTATTTGTCAAATGTGTTATATCCTCTCAGATCCATAGAGCAACACCGGAAGGGAGTAGCCATATGTAGAATTTCCCTTCTATCAAAGTACAAGCCCAAATGGGCCTTTACCTGTCGCCTAGATGTTTTAATGTGTGCGTGAAATTGTTTCTGTATGTTGTTAAAGTCAAGGTGTGAGTTTCGTAGTAATAGACGATTTTTGTAGTGTGCGTGTGTGTCGCACGCAGTTCCCCCCGCAAAAAATGACATACTGTTTTGCATCTGTAGTAAACGCTATGGCTACTCCCCTCCAATCCGCCGCGCCGGTGGCCCGTGTTGCTCTATGTCTCAGATCACATCACCATCATATTATACTTAATCGAAAGAAGATACTACACAACGCTCATATATAAATTAACAGAACAAATACGTTAGTGTTACACACACGAGCTTCAGATATTACCATAGTGAAACCTATAGTGAAAGTAGGTAATCTAAACAAAATAATTTTCAATCTCCAGTATTTCCCGACCATCCTAACACTCTATCCTTAGCCAGTAAAAGAATCGTTGGCGACCGCAATCGAGTTTTATCCCGTCGATAACACATTTTGTTGCAATCGAATTGGATCTCGCTCTCTAAATCTGTAATCGGGAGAAAGTCCAAGTGATTTGTGTTGCTTTTGTCGTCGACTTACACTTGTTTTACATTGTCAATGTAAAAAGAATTTCTATTTGGTGTTATTTATATTAAAGCCTTTTTTTAAGTTTCATCTAATCTTAAATTTGTTGCTTTTTATGCAGGCAGTTTCAAATTTACTGTTGATATAACATTTTCAACTTAATCCCTAAGATTTAATTTCATTTCCTTATATTCCCTAATTAGGGTTAGAATTGAAAACATTAATTAAAAAAACAAACAGCATTATTGATCCGATGTTGTTTATTTTGTTGCAGAACAAATCTGTCTGTCATCTGTTCTGTTCGTATATTGTTGTATATCGAATATAATTTTTTATCTTTATCTGTATGTAATATTCAGTTAGTTTTATGGCTTTTCCTTGACCTTTAAATATAAGTTGTAATGTTTAAGCCCTTCAAAAGTATTCATTCTGGCAAACGTGAAAAAACCTTCTTACATTAAATTCATCAAGAATCAGATCTTATTTTCACACTCCACTTAAAAACATAACACAGTAATCAAATCTTCTTGCTAAAAATATAACTAAAAATACTTGTAAACGTGACATTCGACTTAAAATCGAGCGAAAAATATGAAGAAATAAAAATAGGAGCAAAACTAACTCTCGCATAATCTATTAGATAATAGGAACGTTTTCCTGACGACCGCCTTAATAGAATAAACCGACCCATCAGTCAGTTTCCCCTGGAGACTGGCAGAAAAATATTCCACCAAAGAAAATACGGTTTGAAATTCAGATGCTGCGTCGCAGAGCTCAATGTTGAATATGTTATTCAGAATGCTCTGAAGGAAATGCTGTATTGTTTTGGAATTGAATAAATTTTTGCTCTATAATTGTGTTGTTTGTTTTTTCGGTTTGTGGAGGTACTTGCAAGTGCCCCTTAAACTAAGACCAGTTAAACTTATATTATTCTTTGTAAAACCATTGATATTTGGTGGGCAATATTTTTTTAAACTGCAGAATATAATCTAATAAATCCAAAATATATAAGAAATACTGGTGGTAGAGTTCCAATGTAGGAGCTCAAGGGCGTAGGTACCGCCTCATTATGGAAGTGGCAAACAAACTAAGTGATGACTGCAGCCTAAAGACACCCACACAATGACCAGAGGTCAAAATGCAGATGCGTTGCCACTCCTGAGGCCTTAGGTGTTATGACTCTGTGCCGGAAATTATAGGGCCGTACATTACCACCTGACCGGAACATGATGGTGCTGAATACTACCATTTAGCGGCAAGTATGCTAGGTAATGCAGTGATGCCTACGCCCGCGAGCTCCGTCACTGGAGCTCAACTCACCAGTAAGAATACAGAATATTAAAGCAATGACTTTTAAAAGTAATCACAAAGCTTCCGCTAAGTCGAGGATTTACTGAAAGATTTACGAATGTCAAGGGGCAGCGAGTTCTGGAGTTTTATTGCAGTAATGGCGAAAGAGTAAGATGTTAAAGCCGTTTGGTGAGATATAATTCTAAATATAAGTACTTATGACTTTTCTAAAAATGTATACAATAATGAATTAGGAACGATAAAAAATAATATCTTCAAATATTTTAGAGACATTCATAACACTATTAACATCTAAATAATAAACATATTAGCTTTAGATAGTTATAAATAATTTAAAAAAGGTGTCATTCATGTAAGATTAGAAAGGTGGTGCGATGTGTATTGCAATCTAGTTCTTAGTTTTTGTTATGTTATTATATGTGTTTAAGATTGTAATCTGTCTTGTCATGAATGTATAATAAACAAATTATCGATTTCCCACAGCTAAAAAAAAATAAACGTCCAAAACAGTGATTCCCAAAGTGGTCTATATAGACCCCCTAGGGTCTATGGGAGACTCGATGGGGTCGACGTATATGCGTAAATAAAAATGGGATATATGGGATGGGAAAGTGATATAAATGTAAGCAAGGGGGTCCACCGAAACCAGAAAAAATTGAAAGGGGTCTAGAAGAAAAAATAGTTTGGGAAACTCTGATCCAAAATAATGAAATATTAAATTACGAATGAATGAACTAGTTAACTGATAATGAGCTGTGTGAAACTTTGCCTGAAAAAAAAATGGATTGAACTCCGGGAGTGTCGGCCGAAGCGAACACTTGAATATAAGGTGCCCACCTAAAACTGCGTTGCGATGCGAGGCCACATCGCTGCGATTTGAATTGCTTCGATGCGATAGAGAATGACCTGTGTGAAATTTTGCCTGAAAAAAACAACGGATTGCACTCCAGGAGTGTCTGCCGAAGCGAACACTTGAATAAGTCATAATAAGGCCACATTGCTGCGATTTGAATTGCTTCGATGTGATACAGTTGACCATACTTTCAATATGTCAGACGAAATCGCATCACAGAAATTCGCATCGAAAGTTCCTGCGATGCGGCGACGCATCGCATCGCATTGCATTATCATTCATTGTCATTAGCTAAGCTACTATTAAGTAATGATTTGTAAATATGTATGTATCTTCACGCCAGGTCCCTAACGGGGTAGGCAGAGAGTGTAGAGCGCCAGATATCCCGGTTCTGACAGACCTCTCGTGCCTCGTCTACCTTCATCATTCTCTTCATACATGCACGCCGATTCCTAAGACTTTTGACCGCACCATCAGAAATATCAATCATCTAATTACGATATTCTTTTTTAAATTTAGTTTTTGGGGGTTATTTCCTCTCGTACGCCACGCCGGAGTACGCCACTCCCCTCCGTCTTACAAATTTTCGATCAGGTCACGTCTGATGCGAGTTTAACATTTTTTACCGATCACCAAAAGTGCACAACGCCGCTAAAGAAGTTGCCACATCAAAAATACGACTAAGCAATAAGGCTACTTCTTGTGCCTATGTTGTTTTTTTGATGTCCTACTTTGTGGGGTACATAAAAAATATGTTATTATTATTAGCAGTTAAAATAAAATAAGCAATCTTTAATCAAAATATTGTGAGCTTCTACGAAGGAAATTAACTGTTGAATTCAGTAAATAAACGACCACTAACACCGGTGATCCTTATTAAAATAAACACTGTACTCTATTTATAGAATAACCCAACATCGATGTTATTGAACATTCTGTTATGAATATCGCATAATAGTTTGATATGGCGTTGCAAGTCCCAAACGCCATTAACCAAAACCCGAGTTCATTGATATACAGAGGTGGCATTACTAGAGGTAATTTCTGGAGAATATTTCAAAGCAAATAGCATCAGTTTGACAAGGGTGTGACACGGGCAGAGTGGCAATTACAGTGCTTCGGAGTTGTATCGCACCTGGATTCTGTCGGTTGATAAATACACCTATGTCGGGGTATATTTTGAAGAAAATGTTGCTTTGATATATTTTGCATGATGGGGTATAGAGAAGCATTCAGGTGATTTTTGTTAACTATTAAATAAGTCCAATTTTTATCACTTATTTATCTACTACAAGTGCGAGTTCGACTCGCGTGGTGAGGGTTCCGTAATTTAAATAAATATTTTCGAAAATATTACAGATTTAAAATGCAGGGACATAGCGGTTACGGTGGTACCGGAAGGGGGGGTTATATTATTAAGAATTTTCGATTTAATTTGAATACTCAAACTTCTTATAGGTTTTCCAGTAATCTATAGACAAAGAACTAATTTCCACATTTTTTCAAAAATTTTAAGTTCAGTATTTTCGGAGATAGGGGGGAGGGGTTGTAAATTTTCGTCGTTTTCCTTAAATAACTTGAAATTTGTTTATGCAAAAATTATAAAAAAAATATATACCTGAGATGCTAACAACAACCTCTTTCATTTGATATGTCACACGACACAGTTTACGATTTTTTTTTTCTGATTTACCCCCCGAAATTGGCCCCCCACTTGTGAGACTGTCATTTTATTGTAAATACAAGAAAAATAATATAATTATAAATCCACTACCACTAAACACTTACTTAATAATTATGCTAAAACTATAAAGTAAAATGAATAGTATTATATAATTATCGGCATAAAAACTAACCAAAGAAGAAACAATCAACAATTTTAAATAACTTCACTGAATACATTCAATTTTTTTCAAAGAAAAATGGAAAGAAAACTTTGACTTCAGGCGAGACTCGAACTTGGGAATCTAGTCCAGCCACTATTCCAACTGAGCTACCGAAGTCCACGTCTGATTTGTCAAATTTTTCCTTCTTATTTTATTGCATTGCCTTATGGGGGAAGTTCAAATCTCGCCTGAAGTCATAATTTTCTTTCTATTTTTCTTTAAAATAAAATATAATTCACTAGCATGTGTTATTGTGAAAAATAACATAAATTCGTATTATTATAACGCCTAAGTAATACTAAAAAGACTTACTTATAGTCGTTGATATAAATTTGATCAACGCCGATATCGGATACAAATAATTCAACTAGACAGATTGGTTTTATGTACTTAGGACACACAACGAAGATAGCCGCAAAATCACAAGTGAATGGATTTCAGTTGGTCTTTTATTGTGTTTCTCTGCATCTAACCAATCCCTTACCAATGACCGATAATTTGATTGATTTGTAACAAATGCATTGGATGCTCAACTCTACTGATACTACTATTATAATTATGATTATATTATTTATGCTACATGAAAATGTTTCTGTGAAGGTATATGTAGGTACAGCATCTTAAGACACGTTGATCAATTATAATTCTAATGATAGAAAAACGTTAAAAATTACCGTGTATACGATGTACACTGAGTATATTTTAAATAAGAAAAAACTACTTAACATTAAATATACAATACACAGTATTAAGAAACAAAGCTAAAAATCACAGAAAAAAAAATCATAATAGGTATAATACCTGAAAAAGACTCAAAAGACTTACCGTTGATATATATAATTTGAACAGGGACAACCTATTAACATATTGATCGGGTACAAATAATTCAACTAGACAAAATGTTTTTTTAGGCTTTATACCTTTAGTAGGACACAATGAAGATTGCCACAAAATCGCATATAATCCATTTGTTTGAGATTTTGTGATAGAGCTCCAGTGACGGTTCCTCCAGTTCTCATCCTTTTATAGTGTTGCACTCTATCTTACCAACGATCATTAATTAGATTTATTTATAACACAGAGATAGTTGTGACCGGATTGATGTCTGGGGTGTTCATTCCTCCGTCGATTTATTGAATAACGTATTAGTAAAAAATATCTACCGCTGAATCTTATCTAATGTTTAGTGCTATTATATGATTACTCAGCTACACAAGAATTATTTTTAACCGACTTCGAAAAAAAGAGGAGGTTCTCAACTCGTCCGGATCTATTTTTTTTGTGAAATGATTACCGTTACCGGTACCGATTGTTTTTTGTCGTATCTATACAACAAAAAACTTATTTTAAAAGTTACGTACACAGTATTAAAATTATATTTAAAACTAGCTGTTGCACCGCAGCTTCGCCCGCGTGGATTTCATTGAAAAAGTAGCCTATATTCTTTCTCAAAGTCAACTCTATCTCTGTACTAAATTAAATCGGTTCTGTCGTTTGGACGTGAAAAGGTAACAGACAGAGAGACAGACAGAACTTTTGCATTTATAATATTAGTAGGGCTCACTGAAGGAATTTATATCAATTCTGAAAAATATATAAGCTTAAGGCTTATTAGAGTCGTTCAGTATAAATTTGAAAAGGCATTAAGAGCCACACAGTCCATTAAGATATCAGTTGGGTACAAATAATTCAACTAGACACTTACCCCCTTATTCATAAACGTATTTTAGCTAAAGTGTTGCTAATCTCTCCTTTGTCTTTTTCTATCGTGCACATTTGACAATGCAACTGAGAAAGGCAAAACATTCTATAGCTAAAACGTTAGTTTTTCAGGTTTTATGAACCTACTTGCTGCACAACGGAGATACTCATAAAATTTCAAATAAATGGACTCATCCCTTTATACTGTTTAACTCTATTGTACCAACGATCGGTAATTAGATTTATTTGTATCACTGAGAGAGTTGTGATCGGATTGGCGTCTGGGGTGTTAATTCCTTCCGTTGATCTATTGAATAACGTATTGGTAAAAATATCTACCGCTGAATCTTATCTAATGTTTAGTGTTATTTTAAGATTATTTGGCTACGCAAGAATGATTTTGTGAAATGATTACCGTGTCTATACGACAAGAAACAACCTTATTTTAATAGCTACTTACACAGTATTAAATAAAAATTTATAAAATCACTGAAGATATAGAATAACTGAATTTATATCAATTCCTTTTTTTTTGTATGCATTGGAAGTGGCAAACAAGCTTGCAGATCACATTGATGTTAAGTGATGACTGCAGCCTATAGACACCCACATAAAGACCAAGGTAAAAATGCAGATGCGCTACCATTCCTGAGGCCTAAGGTGTTATGCCTTTGTGCCGGAAATTACAGGGCCGTACATTACCACCTGACCGGAACACGATAGTGCTGAACACTACCATTTAGCGGCAAGTATAATAGGTAATGCGGTGGTGCCTACGCCCGCGAGCTCCGTCACTGGAGCTCTACCACCAGTGAATTCTGAAAATACTTAAGTTATAGGCTTATTACAGTCGTTCAATATCAATTTGAAAAGGCATTAAGATTCACACAGTCCATTAAGATATCAGTTGGGTACAAATAATTCAACTAGATACTTTCCCCCTTATTCATAAACGTACATTAGATACGTTTCAGCAATAGAATGCTTTGTCTTTGTCAGTTGCATTGACAAATGTGCAGAATAGAAAAAGACAAAGCAGAGATTAGCAACACTTTAGCTTTATGAATAAGGCGGTTAGTTTTTTAGGTTTTATGTACTTAGTGCACAACGGATATACTCAAAAAAGATTTATCCTTTTATAGTGTTTCACTCTATCACACCGATGAACGGTAATTTGATTTATTTATAACATAGATGGAGACATTAGAACTGGATTGGCGTCTGGAGTATTCAACCCTAACGCTGATTTATTGAATAATGTTAATAAAAATATCTTCTCCTGAACGGTACCTAATATTACTATCGAATTATTATTTGAGAAAATATTGTTAATACACTATTATAAATTATAATATACCGAACTCTCAAATGACCACCGTGCTTATACAATCGACATTGTGCATAATATTTAAATTAGAATAAACAGGTTAATAAATATGTTGGTAGTACTTTCATTAAACAGTGTTAATTCACTGAACAAATTCTTCAAAAACAATTAAACATAACGCTTTTTCGTAGTTGAAAAATCCGAACACCCCTCGTCTACGTCTATGTAGAAATTTGTACTGGTGGTAGATCTCCAGTGACGGAGCTCTAGGGCGTAGGCACCACCGCATTACCTAATATACTTGCCGTTTAATGGTAGTGTTCAGCACTATCGTGTTCCGGTCAGGTAGTAATGTACGGCCCTGTAATTTTCGACACAGAGGCATAACACCATGGCCTCAGGAGTGGTAACGCATCTGCATTTTAACCTTGGTCTTAGTGTGGGTGTCTATAGGCTGCTGACATCATTTAACATCATTGTGAACTGCATGCTTGTTTGTCACTTCCATTACATAAAAAGAAAGTTCCAATTCAAAACTAAAAGGGTTTACAGTCATTAACATAAATTTGATCAGGTTAGGTGCAAATAATTAAACAAGACAAATTGCTTTTCTGGTTTCATGTACTTAGTAGAATACAATGGTGATAGGTATAAAACCTCAAATAAATGGATTTATCCTTTTATAGTGTTTCACTCTATCACACCAATGAACGGTAATTTGATTTATTTATAACACAGGGAGATATTGGGATTGGATTGTTGTCTAGGATTTTCAACCCTATATACCCGTTGATTTACTATTTTTTTCGATTAAATATAATTTTCTATGATGAGTAAGTGGCCATTTATATTAATTTCAAGAGACGAGTAAACACACTCTATTTAATTTTTATAAACTAACCGCCAACTTAAAAACAAAATAGCTCCTTAAGTACTAAATCATCATCATTTCAGCTGGAAAATGCCCACGGCTGGACAAAAGCTTCGTCCCAATATTGCTGGTACTGGGCCGCTCTCATCGTTAGCCATCCCTAGGCAACCCTTGATACGTCCCACTGCTGGGCACGAGTCTCTCCTCTTCTTGAGAGGAGGCCTGGAGCTTGCTCTACCACGCTGCTCCAAGTCAGGTTGGTGGAGATAAGGGTTAGTGCGTAAGCCATCATTTAATTGAAAATGAGGCCTCTGCCTTGCTGTATTAAAATGAATACTCTAATAGGGTATTTTTTTTATTGCAATTATACAATTTTCAGGGTTTAGTAGGGTTTGTCAACTCTGACTCCTAAAACTGCAACTAAGCAATAAATTAAGTCAATTTATTCCCTTTTGAAACAAAAACAGCTTATGGGGTTTTCTAATTTTTCTAAAAAGAGGAATTCAATTACTACGAACTATGTCCAATAGAGGTTTACTAATGCATTCTACATAGTAAGTATACATATAGTATATGGAAACACTCACGATTCGTCAATTATTCTCATCCTATGTAATACTCGCAAGCCATCCACACATGTAGGCATATTACCAACCTGCGAGGATAGCATTGGGAAACTTCCAGAAAATGGGAAAATCCCAATATCACCCTGACCTGAGATCGACGCCAGGAGAATTGGATAGCTAGTAAGAGAAGTTATGTCTAGTTTCTACATTTTAATGTACTCTCTGATAACCTTTACCCCGGTATCTTACACTCGTTGCTCAATAATGTATGTGTCAATGAAATATTGATAACGAGAGCTCATGATATTGGTTATCTGGTTTAAACTGGTTCATAACTGGTTTTGATTAATACGGAATTTTCTCCACGTGTGACGGTCTTTGTGCATCTATTGCTACAGTTATGATAAATGTAGTGACGAGCAATCATATTTCAGATACTTTATGAAACATAATAAAAGAAAAATAGAGGATATTGTCGTGGATGTCTTGCAGACGTGGTCACCGTCGCTTATAAACAATAGCTAGCCATACACGCACATATGTGCGCGGCGGACGAGCTGATCCTATACTTCGCCACACACGGTCTCGTGTTGGTCTTGGGCATCAGTTGTAAACACGACTTTATTTAAAGTGGATGTCATGTCTCAGGAGCTAAATATATCTATAAACTTCCATAAGCAAGGTAAAGATTTAAAAAGTTCAATAAATATAGTCCAGTATAGATCATTGTCGTTGAATGTCATTTCGATGACGATCGGCAACAAAATATATGTGTTTACTACTTGAGCACTAGCGGGTACCTATGGTCAATCTGGTGAGCACAACTGATGCGCACACACACGCACAGTTAGTACTCGGATTTGACCGCCCCGTACTAGATCCGTTCGTTTTGAGCACAGGCAGCGGGCAGGCGACGGGCTGACACATCCGTGCCTTTATTCGCCATATACACCCATTTACCCGTCAGGTACCCCATTCAGATCATATCATCAGAGGCATATCTGTCGGGCATATCTGCACGTGTGTAACTAGCTTTTTGCAACGCCAAGGGAATTGCCAATGCACTGCATGTACGAAAGGATTCTTTGGCGTCATTGGTAGTCCCACGTGGTAGTCCCGTGGGAACACCTCAAAGGGAAGTTCCTTTCACAATTACAAATTCTGACCCGAAACAAATGCGAAAACCAAACCGATGGTGGATGTAGATATAACAACGCTGGATGGGTAGCAGCGTCTCGTGATAAAAATACCGCAACTGCGATCGCCATAGCCTACGGTCCACCAGCGGCCAGTGGCCCTGGCCCCAGGCAGCTTGCACCGGGAGTAGTTATGGCTAGGCTTTTCCCTCTGTCAAATTACAAGCCCAAATGGTCCTACGCCTGTTGCCCAGATGTTTAAAGTGTGCGTGAAATTGTTTATGTATTTTGTTCAAGTCAAGGTGTGAGTTTCGTAGTAATAGACGATTTTTGTGGTGTGTGTATATCACACGTAGTTCCCCCCGCAAAAAATTACAAACTGTTTTGCATCGGTAATATGCGCTAATTTTTTAATAATCTTCCCGAATAATGCACAGCCGTAGCACTGTTGTTGTAGGTGTCTTTGGAGGAGACGTTGTCCAGCAGTGGACGTCTTTCGGCTGATCATTGGTATTCTCAGAGATAGATATTGTGACACGTGATTGTCAAATCACTGCCTATGGGACTTAAGGCCTATATTAATTTCAAGTAAGTTTATTTCGAAGTATGTCTTAGATTGATGTTAGTATTGTTCATAATCCAGGAAGTATTTTATCTATATAATATAGAGTTTGAATTTTATTCATACGACGTCGGTTTACATTCCCACAACTTTTATAAGGCGTTCATACAAAATTTGTGCCCGGATATTGTGCAGGAGATTGGGTATGCCTGAGCTTCTAGGAAACGCTCGCTTTCCTTCAAACATATTATTATATTATGTGAAAATGATGTAGAGTTATGAATATCTTTAGGTATTGCTTATTAAGTGTTATTTTTGGGTTTAGTTTTTTATTTGTCTATATAAATAAAAATGAATCGCCAATTTCCTTTATTTTTTTTATGTCTAGGTTGACAGACAAGGAAAGAAAGGAACCACCCGATGGAAAGTGGTCACCGTCGCCAATGAACATTTGCAACACCAGGGAAGTTGCCAACGCACTGCCAGCCCTGAAGGACTCTTTTGACGCTTTTTTTGAAGAACCCCATATTGTAGCACCGAGGGAACACCTCAGAGGGAATTTCGTGCCACAATATACACGGTCTGGGCAGGAACAAACGTGAGAACCACAGCGTTGAGCACTGCCAGGTGTCCAGTCGGTGAGGGTGGAACTTCTCTCTTCGACGGGTAGTATGGTGTAGGAAAAGAGACGGTGGCACCAGGTCAAACAGTTCAGCAGACACTCATCATTGTAGAGACGGTACAACACGCACAGACTCCCAATGTCTCTGCGCAAGTTCAGATGTTCGAGCCTGTCAGTAAGTCCTGGATCGGTAACAAACTATTTGGGGGCTCCCGCCAACAAATGAGAGCAGTATTCCAGATGGAGCAGCGCACACAAATGTGTTGCTAAGCGCAAAACTCAAGAACCAAGGCGAGGCCAATTTCACTAATATTTTTTTTTGTTGTATTCGTAATTTGTCCGTTACAGGTTTTTATGAAAGAAAAAAAATGTAATTGTTCGGAAAATAAGAAATTTTTAGAAAACTTTACCATCATACTTACTTTTATATTAACCTTATGGCCCTTGACATAGTAGGTTAGGATCCCACTGCAAAATCATTTCGTTCATCCCGATATGATGCAAACCTATTTTTTACGCATATTTATAATCTAGAGGATATATATCCACAAGGTTGTCTATCAACAAATGGCCGCAAGTATTTTTAAAATTTTTTTAGGAAGCACATTTTTTGTACTTGTTTTTTTTTTCAATAAAATTACGTCCATGTCACCGGCAATATGTGTAAAGACTCTAAAAAATCACGGCTGCCGTTGCGCACTTGGCCGATCTACATATTTCTTTCCACCCAACAGCTGTATATGTCTATAACGTACCATAATGAATTATTCATATATCAAATTAAAACCACTGTATTATTCTTAGGATATTTCATTTATTTTAATAATACTTTCACCATTATATTATTATCTAAACACGTTCACCATAATCCCTATAAAATAATACTAACATGAACAATTGAGTGCGTAAAATTATTGATATAATTATAATTACAGTACAAGATATTATTTTTTAAATAAGAATAGCCAAACAGGTTTTGTATTCAAAATATTACTTGAAATAATTTATAGATACATCGATTCATAAACAAATTGTACCAACTCCCAAATACCATACCTACCTACTTTATATTTTTCAGATCAAACATAGTAGTGTAGTGGTAGTAATCTTCATAAGTGCCTAATAGGTTTATCACATAGTATATTTTGTAACTAAACAATTCAACGTTAATTTTGAACACTTTTTTAATTTAGTCATTAATTGATCCAGTTACAATATGTACCAATTTAAAATAAGAATTATTTAATTTTTAATCAAGTGACTAGTCATTGGATTAACAACAAAGAAAGTCAGAAGACAAAAGTGGTAAATAGATATCAGATGATTAGTAACTACAATTACAGTATCTAAAAAGAAATATTACACATCGAGCTTAGGAAGGAGACTTCGGTTTATTTCGGGTCTGTAGAGCGTTATCTCTTCTGCACCTTACCTATCTGACGTTTCGTTGATCAAGTTTTGACCAATACCAGACTACAGATGCTTACTTAGGCAGTGTGCAGCAGAGACAACGCTCTACGAAGTCGAAACTAACCGATTGTCACTTTCATAGGCTCGATGTGCATTATTTCTTGATGAGCACGGTACATAGTTTTGGAACTGTACACAATTGTTGGTTGTTGACAAAAGACATGTCTTTGAAGATTATATTTACATTGAAAACGTATTTGTATTTTAATATCACAGTTTATGTCACGGTAGCAGCTTTTTTCCGGAGATATTGTACCTACTAACAATGTTTAAAAAATGTGATTCCGCCACCAAAAATATTTCTCACAGATTCTTCTTCCAATTCGCTTACAAAAAAAATTAAAGTTAACTGTCATTATTTGATCTAATTTTGAGAATGCATCTGTAATTTTAATTTAGAGAAATTTCTAAAAATTAAAATGTGATCAACTGTGCGTGTCACTGCGTAACATCTTTATAACATTTTGTCACATCCGTGTATGGAAATTGTGAACCAATAAATACATTTGTCATCACATTATTCATATTGAATAAACAAGCTCAAAATGTTATTGGACAATGGTAACTAGCAACATTTGGACAGTTGCAATAATTGCCTTGAAATTTATTCAAGATTTCAGAATCTGGAATACGAGAACGTTCCGGCTTAAGTGTTGTGATGCATTTTTTCTTATGTTATTACATTAAATTATCGTCCGTAAGCGACTTTACAGGCAACCTTTTTTTTTGAGTCCAAGAAAATATAATTTACAGCTGAATTCTCACTACCAGAAAAATGCATTTTCATACTGGAATGAAAATTATTTTCCGAAATTTAACTATTTATAAGATTTCGATCTCCTGAGGTTCAACATAGCCTAACGCCCTCAATCTGCTAAGGCCACCATCAGGAGCGATTGTCACTCGTATGTGAGACACCAGTTGAGATTCACATTCATACCAGTGCTCTTTGTGTGCTGACAGCTGAAATGAAAGAAATTAATTTATATTACTTCAGTACGTAGTCTAGATGGTTTTTTTAACGTAACGCAGGTGGCAAATAGCATGCATTTCACATGGATGTTAGGTGATAACTACAGCCTATAGACATCTACATAAAAACTGAACTGAACTTTGTTTTTATGAAATGGAAGTGGCAAACAAGCATGCAGTTCGCATTGATGTTAAGTGATGACTGCAGCCTATGGACACCCACGCGAAGAGCAAGGTCAAAATGCAGATGCGTTACCACTCCTGAGGCCTTAGGTGTTATGCCTCTGTGCCGTAAATTACAGGGCCGGTTGCCTGGAACACGATAGTGCTGAACACTACCATTTAACGGCAAGTAAATTAGGTAAGGCGGTGGTGCCTACGCCCGCGAGCTTTGTCACTGGAGCTCTACCACCAGTAATAACTGAAAAACTTGCTGAACATTACCATTTGGCGGCAGATAGTGAGTAGAGTGGTGCCTACGCCCTCGAGTCCTACAGTGGAACCTTGCAACCAGTTGAGGTTTAATGCTACACCGAGGAAAACCCAGAAGGTTTGATGCCCGGGTCAGGGCGTAAAACTATTGGATTTTTGAGTTTGATGACATGCGCGTAGATGTTCATAACCTTGTCTCCTATCACATGGTATTAAAATTTACTTTGCTGATTCTTACCTTGCTAGGATTGAGTATATTATTCCAGCTAACTTCCATGGAATCCGTCCACTCATCAGTTTCCAAGCAAGCGCCTTCAACTTTGAACGAGTCTGGGTAGTTTCCTTTGAAGTGCGCAGTATCTACACATATTTTCTTTATTCTACCTCTGAATCCCAGTTTGAAAACTGCCCATTCGTGACCTGTACAATAAAATAAAACAATTCAATCATGAAGCTTCTTGTTTTCGAGTCAGCGTATCGATACTTTAAATTTTGTTCGCCCAATACCTCGCTACAGCGACTGCAATATCAATTGCCTTTTGATATGTATGCATGTATCTTTACGCCAAGTCCCTTCCGGGTCGGGCAGAGAGTGGAGCGCCACCAGATATCCTGGTCCTAACACACCTCCCGTGCCTTTTCTACATCCATCATTTTCTTTAATACACTCACGCCGATTCCTAAGACTTTTGACCTTCCCCCCTTTTGCCTTTTGGTGGTCTTCTAAAGTGCAGGAGCAGGGGACCAGAAGGTATTGAAGCATATGTTGCATCGTCTGAATTTACCCCGCAATCACATTGTTCCGAAGACGGAGAAGTGAAACCCCAGTTGTGCAATTTTTGAGTTACAATTATGCAACTAAAAAATATCTTCTTCTCTATCTAATATTTTTATATTTTATTTTAAAGAAAAATGGAAAGAAAAATTTGACTTCAGTAGGCCGCGAGTTCGAGACTCGAACTCGCGGCCTACTGGGAATCTAGTCCAGCCGCTCTTCCAATTGAGCTACTGAAGTCCTGCCCGATTTGTCAGTAGCTCAATTGGAAGAGCGGCTAGACTAGATTCCCAGTAGGCCGCGAGTTCGAGTCTCGCCTGAAGTCAAATTTTTTTTCGATTTTTCTTTCATTTTTCTGTTCATTTTTCTTTAAAATAAAATATATTTCACAAGCATGTGTTAATGCGAAATAATATAAAAACAATAATATTTTTATGATTTAACTCATGATAGATATAGGTACTCCTGCCCGCTGTTTGTCGATTAATTACTGCTAAGTATTCAATGTGATATTTATTTCTCTTTCAATAACATTAAAACACTACATTTCTAAAATTATTACTTTTTGTAGAGCTCGTGCCGAATTGTAAAAAAACGTATTACTTAAAATTATTCTTATCGATAAACTTTGGTCTATTTTCACTTCTATTTATCGTAGAACAAAATGTTGTTGGGATTGATGTAGAAAAACTGCCTGCAAGAGGTAATGGGCTAATTTAAATTAACCCTGTATATATACATTGTATAACATAAAACAAATTCTTGAATTGTTCTAGTTTATTTTTATTTTTCGTTTACAAAACCTTACAATCAGATATTACTTTTTGTTTATTATTAAATTAAAGTAGCTGCTGATAATATCAATAGATATTCTGACGTTATTTCAAATACAAAGCAAATAAACGGCAATAATGAATTTTAGTTGAATACCCTCTCATTTAGTAGGTTCTCAGATGAGCAATTCACTCGAGTTTCCAATGTTGAAGAGCTGAACTTTTTGATGATGAAAATTGTTTAGTATGCGATTTAAATTTTAAATCAAACATCGAAATTGTTAATATAAAATAGTTTCGTAACTATTCAGGCGCTATTTAACAAGTCTATGCTTGTAATGCGTACAATTCTAAATAACTACATCATTAAATAGTTTTTTTTCTGCAACTACCGCGAAAGTACGGAGTCCTCGTTTAAATCAAAAAATTGAACCACGATTTCGGGTCACGGTGTCCAACATGTTGGCGCCCTATCTAGATCCTATTAGATCTTCTTTGTAAAAGACTAAAAGCGTGGAGCAAAGGCTCTTAATCTTAACAAGGGTCTATATACCCATATAAACCACGTTTACTATGGATGAACCATGAAAACGCAAAGTAAATAATAACTGCTTCATACATTTTGTTGCGCAATACATTTTGTGAATCAGCTGTTTTTTTTACAGATTTCAGAATTTTATTCTTAAAAAAAGTTCATGAGCAAAATGATCAATTAAAATTTATAAAATCGTTGTATATTTTCAGCTGCGTTGTGTCGTCGATGTATATATCGTATTAATTATCTAAACATTATGCATTCTTCAGATAACATTTCCTCTCACCTGACACTATAAGTGTTCCATCTTCGTTAGCTTCAAGGATTTCAGCTCTATCTAACCTCCTTGCTGTCTCCCATCCATCAGCCATCGTTGTGCCTTTCAATGGCTTGATTATGTTCCGAGGGTGCCCGTAATGCGCATTTGAATAACCTAAAAAATATTGTCCAGTTTAGACCTGATATAGGAAATGCTTATAAATAAATATTGAACTTTATTACAAACTAGCTTCTCGCCCCGGCTTCACACGGGTGCAATGAATGTATTATAGCCTATGTCACTGAGTAATGATGCAGTTTTCTAAGGGTGAAATCATTTAAGAAATCTGTTTAGTCGTCATCACAGCCAAAAAACGTCCACTGCTGTACAAAAGCCTCCCAATTCGAAGGGGATATGCCGTAATCGCCACGTTTGGCATGCGGATTGGCGATCGCAGTGAAGGTAGTTTTATCGCAGGACGCTGCTGCCCGTCTTGCGATTTCGCATTTACTACTACCCACCCCCATCGGAATGGTTTGACCGCCTATGTTCGGTTGTTTGACTGTACTACTGGAAGAATTCTTCTCCAATAAAGGACAATGAGGTAGTCACACCCCAACGCCCTAACTAAATAAACAATTAAAATTATACTTATTGTAATCACTAACTGCCTTGCTGGCACATCCAGTCGTTATGTGCCTTAAACATTTGACAAGCAAAATGTTCGCTAGTCTTAAACCGGTAGAGAAATGAATCCTAAAAGATACATTTTAACACCAACCGAGGTTGCGAAATACCTATTACAAGGATCTGAATGTATAAATGTTATCGTGACAAAGGACTGTCTGGAGCTCGCTTGCGAAATTGCTGCGATTCGTTTGGATCTTCTTAGCAAGGAATTTGGGACTTTGAATTAGTACACTTTGCGCAATCGAAAAATCTTAACTTGCCAGAGAAAATAAATAGCAGCGCTTAATTTTTATTCTAGGATACAAATAGAAAATTATAAAACATTTATTTGGAAATGTCTACAGTTTTAATTAGGAGATATGTCTTAAAAAATCAGTATGATATAGTTTGACTGTTGAGTATTCATTAAGATTGCATCACAAATATTTCATTTTAAGTTATGCTTTGTGAATCTCTTTATATGAAAATGAAATTACTTATATTAGTTTCACAAAAACTCGAGAACCCTTGAGCCGATTTCCTAGTTTTATTTTGGAAATATTCGTAAAAGTCCAAGGAAGGTATAAAAGGTAGGAAAATAATATGAAGATATTGTAACGAAAATAGTACGAGTATATACAACAAATTAATTTTCCCATACAAATAGTCCGTACCTATCAAACCGTTGACACATTATTTAATTCTGAGGCAATACGATGTTCGCCGGGTCAGGTAGTCAATAAATTCTTCCGATACTGACCGAGTGATTGACAGACAATAAACTGCCGAAACTACCAATACAAAGACGGAGTAAATCACAGAAATTGGACACACAAGTTCTTTGGGAAGGGATGGGAATCACTAAGAGAAGATATTGAGTTTTCAATTGTGACGGCAAAGGAAGTTATGCGCGTTCGAAGGTACGGAATGTTATTCTCTATTCTATGGCTACGGTCAGTTGTCAATATAGTAAAAGTACCTATTAAGTCTGATATCATCAAAAGAGAGCTGACATTTAAGATATGCATTGAACCTTTTTTACTGGTGGTGGAGCTCCAGTGATGGAGCTCGCGGGCGTATACACCATTTACATTACCTAATATACTTGCCGCTAAATCGTATTCCGGTCAGGTGGTAATATACGGCCCTGTAATTTCTGGCACAGAGGCATAACACCTTAGACCTCAGGAGTGGTAACGCGTCTGCATTTTGACTTGGTCTTTGTGTGGGTGTCTATAGGCTGCAGTCATCACTTAGCATCAATGTGAACTGCACGCTTGCTTGCCACTTCCATTATATAAAAAAAAACCTATCATCAAAAAAGAGCTGACATTTTAGATATGCATTGAACTTGGTATTTCTATAGTTACACTTCTGTTATCGCCATCAAAACAATCACATTGTAAGGGTGCTTCTTCACCAAAAATGTGCTATGTAACTATGCTATGAATGCGTTTGATATCCACCAATCATATTCATTGGTGCACAGTGCAGTGTGTTGAAAGAATGTGCACCAATGTATATGATTGGTGGATATTAAACGCATCCATAGCAACGTAGCATAGCATCTCTGGTGGAAAAGCACCCTTGCGGCCTAAGATCCAAATGTCACTTAAATCTAAGTTTTTTTTAATATTATTTTATCTTCCACAGATACATAATCAAGTAAACTTATAAACTAAAATCTCACCAAACCGACGAAGCAGTTTGTTGGCAAGTTACAAACTCAGTTCTATACTATACGAGTATGTACCTACCATAGCTGTTAATAAGACTTGACCCGAACAGCCTGTTACAATTCTTCTACTTTGGTAGAGATAGAACAGTAGGAGATGTAGGTCTAGTCTCTATTAAACACGTGCAAACGACAGAAATGCTAACTCTGTCGTTTGCTTTATATTGAGGGTTACTTAATTGATAAATTATAAATTAAGTGACGTTTGTATTCAGCCATTAAGCACTCATTAGGACATTTAAATACGAACCTTGACAGTTAGCACCATTAAGTAGAGACATAAGGTCAATAAGTTCATCACTGGGCGGCTGTTCAGGTCTTGCTTCACCATAAACACGTAGCCTTGCTATTCCACCGTCAGGGTAAATGTTTACCCTTACATGGGTCCAAGCTTCATCACTAACGACCTGTAAATTATTAAATGTTAAACAAATACGTCTGTATGGGTTACGAAGCTTCGGACTTGATTAAATATAGTTATTTTGGCGTTGGACCTAAAGATATAACATTATCATTCAGTCATTAGCATATTTATCGGTTTAAAGTTTAATATAGGTGCTTTATTTAGAATAAATATGTAATGGCAACCCTTGATACGTCCCACTGTTGGGCGCGAGTCTCTGCCCTTCTTGGGAGGAGGTCTGGAACTTATACCCAATGCGGGTTGGTGGAGATAAGGGTTAGTGGCCAACCCGCTGTCGGATGTTTTCAAACCGCCCATAAGGCATCCAACAAGGTTTAACGACTGCTATCTCTCGATAGCAACCGGAACCCACGGCTTAACGTGCTCTCCGAAGCACGGAAACGCGCATTTTAATTTGCCACTAGCGGTCACCCATCACACATCCGACTGCGCTCGTGTCGCTTAACCGAGTAGATCGCTTCCGATCTACACCAGGCGCGGGGCCATGCTATTTACAGTTAAATCAGTGTTTACTTTATTAGCAGTTTTTTTGAGAGGTAATATCCGAACATACATAGATGGTAAAATTGTAGAATCAATAATTATTTTTAGCATTTGTGTATTGTTTCAGTTCAACACAGTTTTATTTAATTTGTTTTCAGGAAAAGCAATTAGATTGACATATATTATTGTCCTAGTGGATTATTAAAAATTAGTCCAATAAAACGAAGGACCTTAATGAAAATACTACAAAGATACGTATTGAAGTGAAGAATGGTATAAAAAAATCATAATAATATTGTTATGTTTAATTTCAAATACGCTACAGTACAACCGTATTATTTCAAATATTGTTCCGCGGTAAAATACATAGCTTAGTAAATATATCCTGACATTTCGCCTCATAACTCTCACGCACAGTCAATTACGTACATACCTTCTGGAAGTTAAGCCTCGTGTCTTCATAGCCCGCTCGGAGGGCAGTTACTGGAACTACCTCCTCCCATTTGTCAGTGAGACGACCCACCCGTTCTAAGTCACATTCGGCGCAGGCGGAACCCATTGCGGAGTCCCTTCCGGGCATTAGTGTTTCTTCTATAATTACGAAATAGGGGTTTGTGATTTGGTTCAGGCGAGCTTGTATATTTTGTCTATATGTCATCCAGAACAGAACATATAGTATACATTGATGGTAAGTGATTAGTATAGCCTAGAAACAACAATATAAAAACCAGAGATTTCAATGTAAATCCGTTGCCGCTCCTGGGGTCTAAGTTGATATATCTCTGTGTTATTACAGGGCCGTAGCTAGCCGATACTTTTAACTATTTAGCGGCAAGTAAATAGCGTTGTATCTACCATTTAGCGGTTAACAGATTAGGTAATGCGGTGGTGCCTACGGCTAATGCGGCGAGCGCATTGTCACTGGACCTCTACCAAAGTCAAAGTTAAAATGTTTATTTAGCATTTGGGATTTTAACAATTAATAAATTATTTAAAACTAAGCTAACTTCACGCCTGTAATTCCCGAAGGAGTAGGCAGAGATACATGCATGCATTCAAGCATACATGCAAAACTCACGATTCGCCAGTTACGTTTTGGCCCATGTAACAAGTGGCGAGCACATTACCAAACTTCGAGGTACTGGGAAATTTTCAGAAAATGGAAAAATCCCAATAGAACCAAAGATTTAACACCAGGGGGAAAAGAACTTTACACCATTATCTCTGATAACCCCCGACCCGGGAATGGAACCCAGGGCCTCAGCGTAGTAGTCGTGGCTCGCTACCACTAGGCTACAGAGGCAATTAACGAATTTTTAAGGTATATACATAATATCGACAAGTCATTAACAATAGATACCATCTGTGAAACTAATTTTCCTTGTTCTTAAATATCAGTTTGACTACTGTTCCGATAATTAGGTCCGGTATGTTATTAACTAATCTATTTGATGAGCGACAAAACTAGAATTGTATTTAACGAACAAACATAAAATAAGTTAATTACGTCATTTATTGACAAATATAGATATACAAACTCCATTAACTAACGATAATTAAGTAGAATTTGATAAATAAATAAAGAAAACTGTAATATTTTATGTTGTAGCAATAACACATGCAAGTATTTAAATTTCAACCAAAAAAAAAGCGCAAAATCATCAACGGCCCTTTATTATCCGGCACAGAGGCATAACACCTTAGGCCTCAAGAGTGGTAACGCATCTGCATTTTGACCTTGGTCTTTGCGTGGGTGTCTATAGGCTGCAGTCATCACTTAACATCAATGTGAACTGCATGCTTGTTTGCCACTTCCATGACATAAAAAAAAGAAATTCTGTCCACCATAGAGAAAAGATAAAATCTATACAATTGTTTAAAACAACTGTGCAATTAACTGTAAGCATACCTTCAGGCGTCAAACAGGCCGCTTGGATCGAATATTTTGGCGCGTAGTTGCCGGTGAAAAACGACGTATCAACCAGTAAACCTGAAAGAATACTTCATTTTATCGTACTGAATTGTAATTAGTTCATGAATTGTTACCGAAAACCTTAAATTTCTTTGAAAAGATAGTGTTCTTGCGTTCGTGCATATTTTGTTCAGCTTTTTTTTTCAATATCCATAGCGTATTATTTACTGGTGGTAGAGTTCCAGTGACGGAGCTCGCGGGCGTAGGCACCACCGCATAACCTAATATACTTGCCGCTAAATCGTATTGTTCAGCACTACCGTGTTCCGGTCAGGTGGTAATGTACGGCCCTGTAATTTTCGGCACAGAGGTATAACACCTTAGGCCTCAGGAGGGGTAACGCATCCGCATTTTGACCTTGGTCTTTGTTTGGGTGTCTTTAGGCTGCAGTCATCACTTAACATCAATGTGAACTGCAAGCTTGTTTGCCACTTGAACTACATAAAAAAAAACGTAATGTTTAGTAAAAAAAAGCGTTATGTTAATGACTAGGCTAGCAAACATACCTCTTATAACACATTTTGTTGCCAACTTCAGAATACACCAATCATGTCCAGGTATTCTCTTCCTTCTGGTCTCCCAGCCGTCCATCCATTTTCCGAACTCCGTGTACTTGTCAGCTATGAAAAGTGGGTCCGTATCCGAGATCATGTTTTCACAGGGCGCGAAGAAGTCATCGGTTGCAAATACCACTTTCCCGCCAGCCTAAAAGCAATATATCAGTCATCTATACTATATTATTCATATTATAAAGCTAAACAGTTTCCTTGTTTGTTTGTTTGTTTGAACGCGCTAATCTCAGGAAGTACTGGTGCGATTTGAAAAGTTTTTTCAGTGTTAGATAGCCCATTTATCGAGGAAGATCATCACGCTCGGATCGGAAGATCATGACTAATAGGAACGGAGCAATGCGAGCGAAGCCGGGGCGAGCCGCTAGTTCTAAATCAAGCTCTATGGATTGGTCTCGAAATTGTCTGTGTAAAGGTAATTTTGTTTTAAGAAGAATAAATATATCAGCCTAGAATTTAAATAAGTTACGATTGTTTGAAAATTACAATTTAATTGATATTTGATTAAACAATTATATAATTTAGGCTATTAAGGTCATTCGCGAGACTATTTGAGTAGAGGTTAATTACTTGTGACAAAAATAGACTGAGATAAAAATAGAAGAGACGGATCCTAATCAATAATATGCAGTGAATTATCCGATATTTATGAAAAATATATTTCTACGCTTTCCGTAATAAAAAGGTAGTCGCCATTAAAACCTAGGTATTATCTGTAATGGATTATGATGAAACATACCACGATTTATACTTTTTACAATCTACACTAGTCGATGCCGTTATGGATACGAAAATATTTTTTTTTGATGTAATAAAAGTGGCAACAAACATACGTGCAGTTCACATTGATGTTAAGTGATGACTGCAGCCTATAGACACCCACACAATGACCAGCGGTCAAAATGCAGATGCGCTGCCAATCCTGAGGCATTAGGTGTTATGCCTCTGTGCCGGAAATTACAGAGGCGTAAATTACCACCTAACCCGAACACGATAGTGCTGAACACTACCATTTAGCGGCAAGTATATTAGGTAATGCGATGGTGCCTACGCCCGCGAGCTCCGTCACTGGAGCTCTACCACCAGTAAACTATTATAATCTCATGCCTGTATTTACTCAAAAATAACCCTTGCTTGATAAAATAATTCGTACTACTTTATTTCCTGACCAGAGAATTGAATCCATGACTCTAGGAACACTAAGGGCGAGATTCACAGACCGCACTACGACTTTACTTTCGAGCAAAGTACGCTTCGAACTGTCAAAACCCATACATTTCTGACAGTTCTAAGCATACTTTGCTCAAAGTAAAGTCGTAGTGCGATCTGTGAATCTCACCATAAGCCAGGTAGGTTGATTAGGTTGGTTCTAGATCTACATCTTCAAGTTAAGTCCCTAACGAGGTGTACAGGGATCGTGGAGAGCTAAATATCTTAGTTTTTATATATTTAATGTATCGGTCAATTTGTTCTTTATTAGACGACACTGGAATGTTCATATCTACTGTCATATATTATTATCGTGGAAGGAGTACGAGCATCAACTAATAAAAAACAAATTGATCGACATATTTTAACAAATAATTAAAAGTTGGGCTAAGAAGTATTATTGATAATTAAAAAGTGTACTACGTTCTATATTAAATTTAAAACTGCCCCAGTAGTCTAGTGGTAGCAGGCCACTACTACTACGCTGGAGGTCCTGGGTTCGATTCCCGAGTCGGGGACTATCAGAGATAACAGTTTAAAATCCATTATCTCTGGTTTTATTGGGATTTTTCCATTTTCTGAAAGTTTCCCAGTACCTCGGAGTTTGGTAATGTGCCCGGAGATGGCAACAGGCTCGCCACCTGTTACATGGGTCAAAACGTAACCGGCGAATCGTGGGTGTTTGCATGTATGCTTCAATGCATGCATTTACCTCTGCCTACCCCTTCGGGGATTACAGGCGTGAAGTTACGTTAAATTTAAAAAAACTTTGTAAAAATTTTAAATGTAGCACGAAAACAAAATTAAGATTCCACCAGAATTTAAAAATTTTAAATGAAGATTAACTCACTACTGCAACCCAGACAAAATAAGATACCAAAAACATACTCACACCAGTGCTCACCAACTCGCTAAGCTCAGCAAATGCAGGTACTTTCTTCTCAATCATTTTGAATTGCAAATTTAAATCCGAAAACACGTTCCGGAATTCCCGAATTCGATATTCGAACAGCGAAGTATGTGACAGTCGGGCGACGGAAGCTCACAACTGATAGCTGATAACGAATCCCTTCCTTATATACCGATCTGTGATACTAACAATAATAAACAAATCACTTATCTAAACACAAGCTGAATGGGCACAGTTGAATGGATATAATGATTGCCTTATTTTCTAAGAATACAACCAATCGAGTTAAAACTGCTTTTACGGATTTAACGCATGTAAAAATAAATTGATTTCTAAATTTATCCTACTTTTTGTGTGTTTTCAGAGAGTGATACGAAAATTGAAGAGCGAGTGAAACACCTATCTATACAAATAAATAAAATTGGAGTGTCTGTTTGTAATATAAGATAACCGCTTTTTACTAAATGTCTATGTATGTAAACACGGTACATTTACCAAAACAACACTTTTTACAATTGTTTCTGCTGTCTGTCTGTTTGTCTCCGCTAATCTCGGGAACAGCTGGCCCGATTTTGACGGGACTTTCACTGGCAGATAGTTTATGTAATAAAAAGTAACTTAGGCTACTTTTATACTAGCTGCGCCCACGACTTCGTCCGGGTAGATACTGAACAATCATAAATTCTCACGCGGACGAAGTCCCGGGCACAGCTAGTCTAGAATACAAATGTGTCATTAAAATAGTGCTAATCTGGATGACTGACGATTTTTTTACAGTCGTGTCCTTAAAAACTTGTTTTATAAATAGAACTGGCTACTTACAGATCAAAAGACTCATTGTCTTTAACTAAGAAGTAGAAGAAATATTTTAAGACATAATACTCGTAATAATAATAAAGCCATTTATTCTGAAATTAGATTTACACAGTTATCTAGATACAAATAGTTTTTTACACAATGTCTCTAATCTCAGTGTGTCTCTCGACATAGGCCTCCTCTAAAAACTTCCACTGTGATCTATCTTGAGCCACTCTTCTCCATCTTGGGCCAGCGGTCTTCTTGATGTCATCCTCCCATCTCAGGCACTGTCTTCCAGGGCGTCTTGTGCCGTCTCTTGGATACCAATCCGTTACTACCTTGCTCCATTTTCCTCGGTTATCACGCATCATGTGGCCAGTCCATCTCCATTTTTGCTGGTTGATACGTAACAGAATATCAGTTACCTTTGTTTTTGTCCTGAGGTCGGTATTTCTGATTCTGTCCTGACGTTTGAACCCTGTTATACTACGCTCCATTGCTCTTTGACATCTGGCGAGTTTGTCTGTAAGGGATTTGGTGAGTGCCCAAGTTTCGCAGCCGTAAGTTAGACATGGGAGGATGCATGTATTGAAAGTTTTTCTTTTCAGTTCTATACCCAGGTCCCGTGATTTCATTATTTCTTTGAGCAACCAGAATTTCTTCCAACCATTGGCAATCCTAGTATTTATTTCTTTTACTATAAGGTCATTTGGCGAAATAGTCTGCCCTGGGTAGGTGTATTCGTTCACATACTCCAGCATTGCTCTGTTAACTGTTATGTCTACCTTTGTGGAGGAGTTGGTCATTATTTTGGTCTTGTTAAGGTTCATTTTCAGTCCGACTTTTTGGCTTACTTTGTCAAGGCTTTGAATCATCTCTTCTAAATTTGCAGGGTTTTCATCAAAAAGTACGAGGTCGTCGGCAAAGCGGAGATGATTCAGTTTGGATCCATTTATATTTAAACCAAAGCCTTCCCAGTTGAGGTTACGGAATATGTTTTCAAGGACTGCTGAGAAGAACTTTGGGGACAAGGGGTCTCCCTGTCTGATACCTCTGTTTATTGCAAATTCCTTCCCAAGTGTTTCTAGCTGTATTCTGGCTTGGCTGTTGTTGTAGATGTTTTTGATTATATTGGTGTAGATTGCAGGTATCCCTTGATGTTTTAGGGTTTTCCATATATAGTGGTGGTTCAAGCTATCAAAGGCCTTTGCATAGATTGATTTTCCTTTTCGCTTTAGCTTTTGGATCCATTGTTTTCCTGATTCACGTAGTTCCTTGAGAGCCTTCTTAACACCTCCTGTTCTTCGTATGTGGTACTCCAATGTTTGAACCCGTTTTGTTTTGCGATCCCTTCTAATGCTTTCTTTGATTTTTTTGCTGATTTCCGCTATTGCCTTGACTTTTTCTCTTGATACTTGTTGGTTTATGTATTCTTCTCTTTTGTTTATGAGATGTAGAGTTTGTTCGCTCAGTTCATATTTGTGGATTTTTTTTGTTTGTCATTGTAGTGCTGAGGCTTATGAGATGTTTTTCTAGGACTTCATATTGTTGTATAGAGTCTGATGTTTTGTTTATATCTTTCTCAATTTTTTTGAAGCTATCATCTTCCTGATTGTTTGTGAGCCTTGATTGATTACATCCTTGGATTTGTATATGTTTCCGTGATCGTTTTCCTAAAGCCTGTTTTAATGCACTACGCACCATACGATGGTTTGTGTTGAAGTTTAGCTTTGTTATGACCGTTGTGTCTGTAAAAACTTTTGGCAAGTTGGTTATCATATAATCTATTCCATTCTCATAGGTGCCGTCAGGAGATATCCAGGTCCACTTGTTTGTGTATTTTTTCTTGAATAAGGAGTTGAGTATTACTAGGTTGTGTTCAATTTTAAGACAACAATATAACAAAAAAGTTAGAGAAATGAATATTAGGTACTATTTTATATATTACTTTCCCATAGTAATTGCTTAAGATATGTTAATCTTAAGCAATTACTATGGGAATGTAATTGATATGTAAATTTTTCGATAAACGGTTAGGGTTCCGAATTTCTAAAAGCTGAAATAATTTTTGGAGATTAACTTATAGGTATTCGTCAGTATGTATGTTTTTATTTTTAGGAATCTTTTTGAAAGCAGGATAAGTAGATGTATCTCGCTGAAATTAAATTTGAATACTTAGGTACATTCAACCGTAACTAGTAGTTTTGCTAATATGCAATTTCTTCATAAACTAAATAAAAATACAACCTCACTTCAGCCAAAAAAAGTCTACAGCTGGAGAAAGCCTTCTCCAAACACTTACCCCCTTATTCATAAACGTACATTAGATATGTTTAGCTATAAAATGATTTATCTTTGTCAGTTGCATTGTCAAATGTGCAGGATAGCTAAAATACCTACGTAAATGAATAAGGGGTTACTGTATGCCTACTACAAAGTTGTGTAAAGGGTTATTAAGGAGGAATATGCCATGACCGCCACGCTTGGTAAGCCGATTGGCAATTGCAATACCGGTAGTTTCTCCTAGCCGCTTTTCGTATCCAGAACTACCATATTATCCAGCACAGAGGTCTTACAGCTCAGAAACATTAAGTTTTTATGAAGTTGGAGGTGGAGTCTGTGTACCAAGTAGTCTTTCAATCTGTTATATTTTCGCTATTTTTCCGGTAAAGTGTGACATCATTGAAATCTCTGGTTTCATGCAAATGTTAATAGAATACAGTGTTATTTACCATCAATTTAAACTGTATGTTCGTTTACCACTTCATGCCAAAAAAATATGATTTTGTTGGAATAATATTGAGTGTTTTTATATTGTACAGAACATTTAGTGCGCGATCTTATCAACGACTTGCACTTGCCTGTTTTTTAAGCGATTCATTATTGTTACATGACAATGGACTCCTTTTGATATTTTAATCATTATTACGAATAATTACATACTATTTTTTAATTATGACTACTCTAAAAATTGACAAGTCCTCACTCTTGTTGTAAGTAATAGTCAATCAACGGGAAAAATATGTTCGCAACTCTTGTAATCCACCCCCCTTATTCATAAACGTACATTAGATACGTTTTTTTTTTAATTTTTTATGTAGTTGAATTGGCAAACATGCATGCAGACACCCGTGTCTATAGGCTGCAGTCATCTTAACATCAATGTGAACTGTATGCTTGTTTATCGCTTCCATTATATTAAAAAAATTGCGGCAAGTAGATTAATATTATTTCAATTAGGGCACGAAAGCCTAAGAAAACAATTTTTCTATATATTAAAGGTCGGCACCTTGCGTGATGAATGAATGAATGCAGAATGCAAATGCTTTGCCATCTGAGACCTTCGTTGTTATGATTCTGTGGTTGTTGTTACATAAATAAATAAAATAAAATACGCTAACACTCACAGCTCCACATTAGGTATTATATAAACCTGTGTCGTAGATGCCGTTGTACACATACAGCACATACACAAACACCCAGACCCGAAACAAATATCTGTAGGAAATACAAATATTAGTCCCGGTGCGGGGATCGATCCCGCGACCCTTGTAATCAAACGGTGGTTTCGTACCGCTGGACTAACCGGGTCATAATTTATTTATTTAAACTTTTGCACATAAATTATGTACAGAGGCGGACTTAATACCAAGTGTTATTCTCTACCAATCAACCTAAAAGCCAAAAAGAACTATCAAAGGTGCAATAAAGTAGCAGAGAAAATACATTTGAGAAACAAAGAATTATTATTATTAATATCATTTCAATTTCAATAACTGCCTCAGTAGCGTAGGCCACTACTACTGCGCTGGGAGTCCTGGGTTCGATTCCCGGGTCGGGGACTATCAGAGATAACGGTTTAAAATCCTTTATCTCTGGTTCTATTGGGATTTTTCCATTTTCTGGAAGTTTCCCAGTACCTCGGAGTTTGGTAATGTGCCCGGAGATGGCAACTGGCGAGTTGTGGCTGTTTGCATGTATGCTTGAATGCATGCATTTACCTCTGCCTAGCCCTTCGGGGATTACAGGCGTGAAGTTACGTTACCATTTCAATTACAGGGCCGTACATGTCGTTTGCCACCATTACTTATGTGCGAAAACGGAGAGTGATAAACAAAACAGATATAAACAGTCGGTTAACAAGAGTTCAGGGACAGATTTTCAGACACGATTATCTAAATAAGGGCCATAAAAAAGACTATACCGGAGCATTCTAATTTATAACAAAAAAAAGTTAGGGAAAAACTATAGGCATTACGATTGAATCCATTTACGTATATTAACTAAAAAACTGCAATAATGGCGGACCTTGATTGCATTTGGATGGAAAAAAGGTCTGGATTGGAATTAGTTTTCTTAAAATAGTCACAAATTAAATAGGTTAGTAGTCGTATGGAAAATTCTATAATAAAATTGCACTTTTTGTTCAAACTTTGTAAAAAAAGATGTCTTTCATTGTACTTGTAGTCATAAAAACGTTAAGGTTCGGGTGCACCAAAAGCCTTCTAATGTTGTAAATGCGAAATTTTGTGAGTATTCACGTTTGTTATTCTTTCACGAAAAAACTACTGAACGGGTTTGGATGAAACTTTGCAGTAGGTAATATGGGTTATTTTCAAATTACACGTGAACAAAGTCGCAGGCAATACCTTGTATTTATTAAAGTTATGGTTTTGTTCAAATTTGATGAAGTCGCAAGCAAAAATATTTATGAAAGTCATAGGTTTTGTGAAATTTTACAAAAACAGTAATATTTACTTTAGCGGTGACTACGAAATGCGTTGCACCAGCATTTTTTTTTACATAGCTATAGTTATTAGGGTTGACAGATTCCTTTATCATCTGACAGATCATTTTGAGGTTAGCTTTAATACTGAACAGGTCGGCTCAGCCTGATACGGCTAGCTGTTAAAGTTGTGACGTTATTTAACAATTTTCAAATGGTGCAACTCTGGTGGTTTTTTATGGAATGAAGATGGCACAAGCTTACAGTTCACATTGATGTTAAGTAATGACTATTGACACCCACACAAAGACCAGAAAATATGGGATGCGTTAACACCCCTGACACCTTAGTTGTTATGTCTCTGTAATAGTTATTACGGGGCCATTACCATCTAACCGGAACACTATGGTGGTCAACATTACCATTTGGCGGCAGATAGATAAGCTAATGCGGTGGTACCTCCACCATACCGCGAAAACTCCGCCAAAATTCCATACAAACGCTTAATTTGGTCTCTATTTCACAGACATCAATCAGTGACATGTATTTACACGTGCACCTGTGTGCATAGCACGTAGAGAATACCAAACGTCTCCCATAAGAGGGGAGGAGGTTGGGTGACGCGGGGAAATCGGGCGGAACGTCGAAGTGTCCACTCTATACGTAGTATTATTACATATTCTCTGCCTACGCCATGGAGTCCCTACTCTAGAACTCTATAATATCCACCAGTATGAAATCTTCTACGCTATCACAATTTTATAAACATAAAGTCAGAAATTATAATAAAATTTCAACAAAACCAAGTAGATCAAGTTTCCAGAACACAAATCAGGTGCGTGTTCCTTATCAATCTGTGTAGTCCATTACAAAATTAACTTTATCAATCAAATACATGGATATAACCAGTTATTCGAAGACCCGAGTTGACCTTTCACCAATCACTATCACACCCACACCACTGGGTTGCGATATGTGTAATATACGTTACAAAATAAATAAACAATGATTTTATAATATTTTACATACCTATGCATTTTGAAGGTGTTCTTTCATGACTTAACGCCTGATTTTCCTCAAAGGGGTGCCAGACGCCTACATCACAAAAAGACAAGATTTTGTTAAGCTATTGCATAGCTTCTATCGAAGGCCTTGAGGGCGGGGACCGAATCCAGAAATTCCGTAACGAAAAAACCTCACGCTCCCCACGCCGACGGGCACGGAGGTGTGGCTTGAAGGCCGTGCATTGTCTAACGTCGTTTCTTTTCGGCAGTCTTCGACACGGTGTTTGTGTGCGTGCAACTAGACGTATTGTACGACTCTACGAAGCTCGCACGAATCGAGACCAGCTGCTCCGAAATCGGACGAATACTTAAGCAGCTGTTTATATGTATTGTAAAATAATAAAAATATTTGAAACAATATTAACTTTTTTAATTAATAAAAGAAAAAAAATTGTTTTCTTATCGGTCACCACGCTCAAAAAGTGTAACTTGAATTAATATCAAAGAAAAAAAGAAATACTGCATAAATAAAATAAATAAATAATTATAATAGCATAAGTTGATACAAAATGCTATGCAATAGCTTTACCGCGGCAGTCCCCGAGTGCTACACGTCGATTTTTTAAGGTAATAGAAGTGGCAAACTAGCATGCAGTTCCCATTGATGTTAAGTGATGACTGTAGCCTATAGACACCCACACAAAGACCTGAATCCTGAGGCCTAAGGTGTTACGCCTGTGTGCCGGAAATTACAGGTCCGTACATTACCACCTGACCGGAACACGATAGTGCTGAACACTACCATTTAGCGGCAAGTATATTAGGTGATGCGGTGGTGCCTACGCCCGCGAGCTCAGTCACTGGAGGTCTACCACTAGTAATTATTTATTATGAACGTATCATTGATTATTGGGCACCTTAGTAGACAATTATAATTCGTTACAAACATGATTTAGATAATAACATTTGATGATAATATTCGACAAAAAATAAAATTGTCATTCATAACAATAATATAAAAATCCGCATAACTTCGAAATGACTTTTTTAATGTAATGGATGTGGCAAACAAGCGTGCAGTTCACATTTATGTTAAGTGATGACTGGAGCCTAATAGACACCCATACAACGACCAAGGTCAAAATGCAGATGCGTTATCACTTCTGAGGCCTACGGTGTTATGCCTCTGTGCCGGAAATTACAAGGCCGTACATTGCCACCTGACCGGAACACGATAGCGCTGAACACTACCATTTAGCGGCAATTATATTAGGTAATGCTGTGATGCTTACGCCCGCGAGCTCAGTCACTGGAGCTCTACCACCAGTCAAACTTCGGAATTAATAATGTATCTTCACGCCAGGTCCCTAACGGGGTAGGCAGAGAGTGTAGAGCGCCAGACATCCCGGTTCTGACAAACCTCTCGTGCCTCGTCTACCTTCATCATTCTCTTCATACATGCACGCCGATTCCTAAGACTTTTGATCCCACCATCAGACAGAACTCGACCTATTTGGTCATGGTAGGTCAGCCTTGGTCTTCCTGGGCCTCTGCATCCATCCACATTCGCATTGTATATCTATACATTGTATATCTATATATATACAACTTCGGAATTACTTAACCAAATTGGAGAAATCTTCTTTAATGTGGACGTTGTTGCCAGCAGAAGGTTAGCTAGCGTTAAAATGTGCTTTGGCTACACATAACTGTAACTACTGGAGTCGGCACGTGACGGCCCAATCACCCATAAAAATGGTAACCCATTATACATCCCACTGCTGGGCACGAGTCTCTCCCCTTTTTGGGGGAAGCCTGGAGCTTACCCCACCACGCTCCTACGCGGATTGGTGGAGGTGGGTAGGTTAGTGGCCAACCCGCTGTCGGATGTTCTTAAACCGCCCATAAGGCCTCCGACTAGGTTTAACGACTGCTATCTATCGATAGCAAGCGGGAACGACGGCTTAACGTGCCCTCCGAAGCACAGAAACGCGCATTTAATTTACTACTAGCGGCACAATGTAAATAGCGGTCACCCATCACGCTACCCGACCGCGCCTGTAGAGCTTAACCGAGTAGATCGCTTCCACCACCAGCCGCGGGGCCATGCGCGCTTCAATCACCCATAAGCAGAAGAATTTTCTTCTACTGGAAAATAAATCTTCCACTAGTGCAGTCAGTCAACCGAACAATGGCGGTCAAACCATTCCTATATGGCAGTAGTAAGTCATGTCAAGCGGGACGAAGCTTTGGGCACACCGCGGACACTCTGCCAAAATTCCATACAAACGCTTAATTTGGTCTCTATTACACAGACATCAATCAGTGACGTGTATTTACATGTGCACCTGGGTGCGTAGCACGTAGAAAATACCAACCGTCGCCCATAAAAGGGGAGGAGGTTGGGTGATGCGGGGAAATCGAGCGGGACGTCGAAATGTCCATTCTATACGTAGTATTATTACATATTCTCTGCTTTGGGCCAGCAGTCGACGTCTTTCGGCTCATATGATAATTTATGTGTGTGTGTGTACATATTGTTTACAGTATTTCCTTACCACTAAATGAGCTGCGTACTGTGTGCTTGTTCGCTACTTTAATTACACAAAAGGTTACAGATGTTATTTTCAGCGCAGATGAAGCGTTAAGAGCAATGGCATCAAAACCTTCACGCTTCAGTAGCTGTGATAGTTAGTTAGTGATGTAAATAGTTGGATCACTTCAATGTAATTATTTAACCACATATTTAAATGGAACAATTAGATCCATTAAAAATATTTTATTGATTGAAGAACGTCTTTTTTTGGAACCAATTTACTGCTATAAAAACTGCTATTAGATTACAAAATCGGCAATCAACTGCCGCCTGAAAAGTGTAACAAAACTTCAGTGGGATATCTTTTTCTTATATGCTGAATAAGCAAAATTATAATCTAAACAAAAAAACGTAACTTCACGCCTGTTATTCCCGAAGGGGTAGGCAGAGGTAAATACATGCATTCAAGCATACATCCAACACCCACGATTTGTTTCACGACACGTTTTGGCCCATGTAACAGGTGGCGAGCCTGTTGTCATCTCCGGGCACATTACCGAAATTCGAAATACTGGGTTTCCAGAAAATTTAAAAACCCCAATAGTTCCAGAGATAAAAGACTACACCATTATCTCTGATATCCCCCTAACCGGGAATAGAACCCATGACCTCGTAGTAGTAATAGTGGCCTGCTACCACTAGGCTACCGAGGCAGTTAACAATCTTAACAGTTCACGATAATGTACTAAATTACTATGACATAGTTTTTACAAATGGTAGAGCTCCAGTGCAGGAGCTTGAGGACGTAGACACTGCATTACCTAATCTATCTACCACCAAATCGTAATGTCCAGCACAATCGTATTTCGGTTAGGTAGTAATGTATGGCTATTGAGAATTAGGTCTCCAGAGTGGCAACGCATCTGCATTTTGACCTCTAACATCAATGTGAGCTGCATGCCTTTTTACCATCTTCCTTAGATTAAAAATAATTAAATAATTACTGCTGATCATGATAAAATGCTTACACTCCAGTCCCTTTAGGGTAGATATTACTCTCACGATGATTAAACATCAATTTATGTCAAAAATATATTATTTTTACAGATACTTTTCAATTTCTCGCGAAGTAAACTAATCATGCATCTCAAATTGCGTCTTCAAATCGCATATTGTATCGTCTAGTTACACAATCAAACGCGTGCTATCTGTGTTATAATCCAGTTCAAACTTGATCCAAGCTCGTGTCGGCGTACAAAGTCTGGTGCGTTTATTTTATCATACAAGTTGATATCACGGCGAATGCGGGACTGTTATGTGTACATTAAGGTCAAATATACAATAAATAATTAAACTAAGCGCTAATTAATTCGCGACCTTCAGTTAGATCGATGAAGTCTTATTGAGGATGACGTAGATCTCCAAACAGAGACGGCGTAAAGTGGGGGCGGTGTGGGACACTACCTTATGGCTTCGCTTACAAACGGCCTCACGTCTTGGACAGTAACAAATCCATGACCAAGTACCTATCAGACTGATAGCGACCCAACAAACTTTGCATTTAGTTTTTGCAAAAGCGTTTCAGTGTAGGAGCTCGAGTTACCTAATCTATCTATCAGGGGCGGCTTAACTTACAGTGCAGGGTGTGCAAAGCACACGAGCGCCCCCTGAGACTACTAAGAGCATTGTCTTGGACCATCATGGTACAACAATGATATGACAGAAGCGGCCAGCCAGCGCGGTAGCGGCATTTATCAAACGCGAGCGCCCTATGGGCGGCGTATTTTTCGACCATTTTGTTCAATATTAAATCATTGTATTACGTGAAATAAGTTATTTCACGTAATTAAGGTTTACACTCGCGTAAGGCGGCATTATATCTACTTATAAAATAGCTTGTTGGCATATGAAAAAACTTTCTTGTTACGACGGCAAAGTCAAATAGCCGCGGGGGGGGTCGGGCCTAATGAGCGCCAAGGTTGCATTGCACACGAGCGCTACACGAGCTAGAGCCGCCCCTGGTATCTACCACCAAATGGTAGTGTTAAACACTGTCGTGTTCTGGTTAGATGGTATGCCTCTATGCCGGAAATTACTTGGCCGTACATAACCACCTGACTGGAACACTAGTGCTGAACACTACCATTTAGCGGCAAGTATATTAATTAGGTAATAAGATGGTGCCTACACCCGCGAGCTCCGTCACTGGAGCTCTACCACCAGTTCAAATATAGCTATAGAACGTTACTCGCCTGGTGTCCGTCTGGATTCGGAATTAATTTGGCGGCGCGACCAGCTCGGACGCCGGCGCACAATTTTACTGGTCGCGCTACTACACTAGTTGCGCCACCACTAATTACTATAGCGCTGTATTGTGTCTTACTCACTCGGCTACCATGATATCCCTGTGAAACATAGCCTCTGTTATAGTTATCACGAAGCCAAATCAGTGGCGCCACTGCAGCGCTTCCTTACGCCTCTAATTTGAAGGCCCCCTTAGAGTCAGGGTTTGTAAGCATCTCTTCATATAAGCTTCAGTATTCACCTACCATTCAAGTGAACTACATCCTTAACCTTCATCATTACATGCACCATTCCCTACATCAAAAACTATGTAAAACATGTGAAACAAAGATTAACAACCGTCAAAGTGAGCAATAATTCACGAGTCAGCAATTTATCATAGCCAAGACAGGGTAATGGAACGAATGCACTCTCCGTACACCGTCAGCATTCATTGTCTCGTGCACTTTTCACCGCGAGTTGGTATCTCGTTGGATTTATTGTTATGATGTTATGATGTACCTAACCTTTTTTATTCTTAATTTTGATTCAAAATATTTTTTATTACTTTAACGATGAAGTTGCGTGCCAAATGTTAATGTTTATTGAACACGGTCCTGGATATGTTTTTTAATGTAAGAAAGGTGGCAAACAAGCATGCAGCTCACATTGATGTTAAGTGATGACTGCAGCCTATAGACATCTACATCAAAACCAGAGGTCAAAATGCAGATGCGTTGCCACCGTTATTACGTCTCTGTGATAGTTATTACGGGGCTATTAAGTTGACTTTAGTTTCATATAGAATATATGAAAACATGTAATAAGGATAAGTATGCATTGAAGTGGAAAATAAACCACAATTATCTTTCCTAGCGAAGACAGGGTAATGTAACGAATGCACTCTCCGTACACCGTCAGCGTTCATTGTCTAGTGCATTTATCAACGTGTTAACATAGCGTTGAATTTATAGTGTTTTGGTGTCATCTCTCTTTGAAGCACGAACCGAACTGAATAAGAAACCATAATTTAGTGCAATTGGTATTGCACTTAGAGCTATATTTCACCGGGACACTATGGCGGCGCAACCAGTCCGGACGTGATACGGACTGGCGGCCGAGTGAGTAATAGTAGTAACACAAGATTGGATTTTGTCAGCGGACCGAATCCGCCTACCAAATCTGGTGTCGCTACACACGATCGTAATCGGTCCGGCGGACCGACTCCGTTGACTCGCATCGGACGAAATCCACTGTCGCCACACACGACCAGATTTGGTTCGGAGCGTACCAAATCCGCTGTCCGCTCCGTAGCAAATTCGGACGTGTGTTACGACTATAAGACATCATACAGCGCAACAGTGGTGGCGCAACCACCGGGGCGGCGCGACCAGTAACATTGTGTGCCGGCGTCCGAGCTGGTCGCGCTGCCAAATTGGTTGCGCAACCAAACGGACTCCTGGTGAGTAACGCTCTATAGAGCTGTACACATTTTTTTGGTAGCGGCGACTGGTTGTGCCGCTATGGTGTCCCGGTGAAATATAGCCCAAAATGTATAATGTTTTGGTGTCAGCTCACAATGATGTGTACTCACTTATTCCGACTTTGAGTTGAAATAGTTTTTCATACACATATATTTCTTTCATAAAGGTGAACATACATCACGGTGGTTTGATCTGGAATAATAATTATGAGACACGCATTGCAGCGAACAATAAATCATCATTATCTATTCTCGCGAAGAAAGGATAATGTAACGAATGCACTCCCGTACACCGTCATGCGTTCATTGTCTGGTGCACTTTTCACCGCGTGTTTATATCGGGCAGAAATTATAATGTTTTGGTGTCATCTCTCGAAATATGTACTCATTCAGTTCGAATTTGCATTAAAATAGTGTTAATGCTTAGTGCTTATTAGCTTTTGTATCTCAATAAGTTTCAAATTCGTTTATTGTCAGACTTATTTCTATTCAGCATTCTGATTTATTCTCACAAAGAATTACGTACGTTGATTTTAGTTCTTTAGTTTTATATCATGATGTGACAAACAAGCATTCAGCTCACATTGATGGTAAGTAATACTAATGGTGTAGCCTATAAACATCTACATGAAATAGATTTAAATACGTTGTTACTCCTGAGGCCTCAGGTGTAATGTATTGTACCGGAAATTAAAGAACCATACATTACCACCTGACCGGAACACGACAGTACCGACATAACCATTTAGCGACAAGTGGTCTTTTTCTACACCGTACTACCCGCCGAAGAGAGAAGTTTCACCCTCACCGACTGGACACCTGGCAGTGCTCAACGGTGCGGTTTTCTCGTTCGTTTCTGCCCAGAACGTGTAAATTGTGGAACGAACTTCCCTCTGAGGTGTTCCCTCGGTGCTACAATATGGGGTTCTTCAAAAATGGCGTCTTAAGAGTCCTTCAGGGCTGGCAGCGCGTTGGCAACTCCCCTGGTGTTGCAAATGTCCATAGGCGACGATGACCACTTACCATCAGGTGGCTCGTCTGCTTGTCTGTCAACTTAATGACATAAAAAAAAAAAAGTGCATTAAGTAATGCGATGGTGCCTACGCCCGCGAGCTCCGTCACTGGAGCTCTGACACCAGTAAAAACTGACCTATTTACTACCGGCCTATTGAAATGGTTTAACCGCCATTGTCTGGTTGACTGAATGCACTGAATTCTCCTCCACTAGTGGGCAATGGCGTCATTTTGTTCCGTCGCCTTGAATTGAAAATATGTAATGTGTAATCAAAAAAATCATTTGAAAATTTGTAATAGCGATAAATATGAGTTGAAGCAAACAAAAAACCATAATTAGGAAGCGCGAATGGCCCCGCGGCTGTAAACGATCTACTCGATTAAGCGATACAGGCGCGGTCGGGTATGTGATGGGTGACCGCTAGTGGGAAATTAAAAATGCGTATCTCCGTGCTTCGAAGGACACGGTTGCTATTAATAGGTATCAGTCGTTAGAGCTTGTCGGAGGCCTTATGGGCAGTTTGAAACATTCGACAGCGGATTGGCCACTAACCCGTATCTCCACCAACCCGCATTGGAGTAGCGTGGTGGAGTAAGCTTCCTCCCCCTAAAGAAGGGGACTCGTGCCCAGCAGTGAGACGTATAATGGGTTGCCATTTTTGTATTAATATTATTTCTCACAGCGAAGGCAGAGTAATGGAACAAATGAGCTTTCCGTACAATGTCAACATTCATTGTCGGCTGCACTTTTCACCACGAGTTGGTATCGCACTGAATTTATGATGTTATGTTCTCATATTTCACAAATTTAAACAAGTTATGCTCAAATTCGGGTTCAAGAAATGTACTCTATTTATATTATGGTATGAAGTAATATGTCTGTTTTCTACTGCAAGCCTCAAATCATCACTCCAGCCTAAAAAGAGAACTGGGTAAAGCTTTACTCAAAGACGTCCACAATAGTTTTGTCATTCGGGGAGAATGTACCGCAATCGCCACGCTTTACAGGTAAACTCCAGGCTCTTAATGTCCAGTGACAATGAATTTTCACTGAGATCTGTTATTATATTTGCATATTTATACACCTTTCCTCACTTTTTGTGTGAATTGTATTCTTCATTGGCACTTTCACAATACGTTTTTTTTAATACAGTAATGGTGGCAAGCTAGCATACAGTTTATATTGATGGTAAGAATACCTTCAAAGATACATAAAAACCAGAAATTTCAATATTTGCTACTTCGGAGGTCTAAACTGATTTGCCTCAGACTCTGTGCTGACTCAGTTGACGGACCACTATGCGCTTAACACTACCATTTAGCGGCAGGTAGATTAGGTAATAAGGTGGTGCCCTCACCCACGAGCTCCGTCGCCTTACCACCAGTAAAATCTTTTTGAACTGCGTGCTTATTCTCATCCATTCATATCGACACTTAATTTAAATAAAATAGCGTGAAACAAATAAAAGCAAATGTAACAGTTGCTTTACCAATAAACGAGTGACACAGGTGTGACAGTCTGCGACACGCGGATCCCTTATTAGGTCTCATCAAATCCATGGCGCGAATCTGGGCTTACTTTTCAAAGTAATGTGTGATAGATTGCTTTTACATCTGCTATCACTTTAATATAATAATAATATAGCATAACAAAAAGTGAGTAGATATTATTGGCGCATTATAAACGTTTGTAATATTTTTATTTTTTGCAATAATACATGCGAGTGAACTTAAGAAAATAAAAAAAATGGGAAAGAAAAATTTGACTTCGGGTAGGAATCGAACCTGCGACCTCAGAATAACCAGTCCAGGCGGTTTACCGCTATGCTACCGAAATCCCAGACCAATACGTCAAATTTTGCCTTCCCTTTTTGATTTTTAACCGATTTTAGGGTCGGTGAACGATAACTAATGAATAGCTATACAACCGATATGGTAGACTTTGCGGTTTATACAATATCGTTAAGATGTCGCTATCCCCTTAATAATTGTAATATTTTAATTTTTCGCAAGGGGAAAAAAAAGCGAAGGCAAGATTTGACGTATTGGTGTGGTGGTGTGTAAAATTTTTCTTTCCCATTTTTCTTTATTATAAACGTTTTATGGAATGTAATGTTTGGTAATCAAAATGATTTGGTGGCTTAGCGCTTCTCGACCATTGATGTGAGTAGATCTTAGTGGCTGGGTTCAGCTAAATTAAGTTCTCTCTAACGGGAAGACTCTCGATGGCTTCCTGAGAGTAAAACATTAAGCGCTATATATCGAAGGGTTTGAGATATTTTTTTAATGTCACGATTTGTTTTTATGTTATGAAAGTGACAAACATGCATGCATCTCACATTGATGTTAAGTGATGACTGCAGCCTATGGACACCCACAAAAAAACCAGAGGTCAAAATACAGATGCGTTACCACTCCTGAGGCCTAAGGTGTTATGCCTCTGTGCCGGGAATTACAGGGCCGTAAATTACCACCTGACCGGAACACGATAGTGCTGAACACTACCATTTAGCGGCAAGTATATGAGGTAACCACTACTACTACGCTGAGGTCCTGGGTTCGATTCCCGGATAGGGGGTTATCAGAGATAATGGTGAAAAAGCCTTTATCACTGGTTCTATTGGGATTTTTCCATTTTCTGGAAATTTCCCAGTACCTCAAAGTTTGGTAATGTGCCCGAAGATGTCAACAGGCTCGCCACCTGTTACATGGGCCAAAACGTAACCGGCGAATCGTGGGTGTTTGCATGTATGCTTGAATGCATGCATTTACCTCTGCCTACCCCTTCGGGGATTACAGGCGTGAAGTTACGTATATGAGGTAATGCGGTGGTGCCTTCGCCCGCGAGCTCCGTCACTGGAGCTCTACCACCAGTAAAATACATCCACATTACCTTTGTGGTGCCTATATTCACAATATTCACTTTCAAAAATACTTCTGAAAGAAAAGAAAAAAGTCATTTGAAATCTCTACGTTTATAAATTTGTCGAAACTCTAAGATTTGTCTCTACAGTTACTCACACGTATCGTAAATCAAGACATAAATATTTATAGAATCGAGTAAGTCCAATTCAGTCGAATCAGCTGATTCAATTTGTACGGATGTATCGTCGCTTGTAGAGGTACATTGTTGCCATTAGAAGTTTACTGGCGACTGGTCAGCGACATTTTACAAATAGAGTAATTATATTTTTAAAACGTATTGTTATTCTTCTTAAACATATTTATAAAGACCAAGATAGACAAGAGAGATTTAGACAAATCGGGCAGGACTTCGGTAGCTCAGTTGGAAGAGCGGCTGGACTAGATTCCCAGTGGCCGCGAGTTCGAGTCTCGCCTGAAGTCAAATTTTGCTTTCCATTTTTATTTAAAAATAAATATATTTCACAAGCATGTGTTAATGCGATATTATAAAAAAAAAAAACGTTAAATATTTCATGAAAAAACATATTATCATATGATTTTTGTAGAGTAATTATATGTTTAACTGAAAACGTATTGTTATTCTTCATAAACATATTTATAAGAACCAAGATAGACCACGATTCTGTTCTCTTTAACTAAAAGAGTATAAAATATGGAATATAAAACCTGTTGAGTAAATACACGTAGTTAAGTCAAAATAATACATTTAATAATTACTTTAATCGCTTTATATATTCAATAATCTTTGTGATTCATTTCAGGGAGGGAACAATATTTCAATGAACGCTAAATATTTCATAAAAAACATATTTATTAAAACGTTACTTCAAGCCTGTAATCCCTAAAAGGGTAGGCAGAGGTAAATGCATACATTCAATCATACATGCAAACACTCACGATTCGCCGGTTACGTTTTGGCCCATGTAACAGGTGGCGAGCCTGTTGACATCTCCGGGCACATTAAGAAACTTCGATGTACTGGGAAATTTCCAGAAAATGGAAAAAGCCCAATAGAACCGGACATAAAAGACTTTACACCATTCACGACTCCACACGAACCCAGGACCTCATCGTAGTAGTAGTGGCCTGCTACCACTAGGGTACCGAGGCAGTTATTAGCATATGATTTTTTTTTATATATATATATGTATATGATTAGCATAATTCTTTTTCATCTGTATCAGAAAAGCACGAAAAATTGTAGCTGGTGTAAATACTTACTTGTAGGCTCCAGGATTAAAAAGTTAGAAGTTTCCTTTTTTGATAATTTTTAATAATATGAAAAGTAAACTTATGTGTGTTTCTTCATTTCAGGTCCCTTACCGGATAGGCACAGAACGTGGAGTGCCAAATACACCAGTTGTTACAACCTCTCGTGGTTCTTCTATGTTCATCACACTCTTTTTTTATGTTTTGGAAGTGGCAAACAAGCATGCAGTTCACATTGATGATAAGTGATGACTGCAGCCTATAGACACTTACAGAAAGACCGAGATCAAAATGCAGATACGTTACCACTCCTGAGGCCTGAGGTGTTATGCCTCTGTGCCGGAAATTACAGGGTCGTACATTACCACCTGACCGGAACACGATAGTGCTGAACCCTACCATTTAGCGGCAACAACTCTCCATGCATGCACGCAATTCCAAAGACTCTTGACTCCACCTTCAGACAGTAAACTAAGGTTCGGTTGCACCAAATATTTGTTAAAGTTACGGTTATTGTCAAATGAAACAACTGCCTCGGTAGCCTAGTGGTAGCAGGCCACTACTACTGCGCTGAGGTCCTGGGTTCGATTCCCGGGTAGAGGGTTATCAGAGATAATGGTGAAAAAGCCTTTATCTCTGGTCTATTGGGATTATTCCATTTTCTGAAAATTTCCCAGTACCTCAAAGTTTGGTAATGTGCCCGGAGATGTCAACAGGCTCGCCACCTGTTACATGGGCCAAAACGTAACCGGCGAATCGTGGGTGTTTGCATGTATGCTTGAATGCATGCATTTACCTCTGCCTACCCCTTCGGGGATTACAGGCGTGAAGTTACGAAACAATAACAGTAGCAATGACTTTAACAGTTACTAATGTATTAATACAAGCAATAATGTATAATACAAGCATTTGCACATCCGCTTTGCGGATTGAATACATGTTCTGACATTGAAAATAGTACTAAGATCTTAAAAGTGTAATTGTATTCCAGCAAATAAATGACTTATCTTATCTTATCTGCAAAATGCGTTGCACCCCCGTATTTTTGGCACTGCTCAAGTTACCAGGGTTGACAGATTCTCATTTAATCTGACAAATAATTTCGAGGTTAACTTTAATATTAACTATCCCATCTCGTCCAGTTACGGTTAAAATTAAAGTTATGACGTCATTTGACAATCTGCAAATGGTGCCAAACATTTTTACTTATCCAGTACTCTTGTCAAAGTTAAAGTAACAAGGTGCAACCCAACTTTATGCGTGAAAAACAAATGTTAATTGAAAGACTGAACGTTTAAATCTAACTACCTATATACATTATCTCAAATGCCATTAATGTGATCGAATTCAATCTCGATGTTCAACATTAGAGGAAAAATATTTGTAAACAAGACATGGTCAGCACATCTAATTCAGTGGAATCAGCTGATTCAATTTGTACGTTTGAGAGGTCGCCCTAAATGAGATACTGTACGGTGTCACAAAGACCACCCCACAAAGGCGCTGCTCGAGATGTTTTTATTCTGTTGGACTGTGGTTTTAGGATGGATTTAAAATTAAATATTGTGGGTGGACAAAATGGAATAGTCTGTTTACTTTGTTTGTCCTAAATCAATATAGCTTTTGACTCGTGATTGAATATAGAAGGACGAAAATCAAAGGTATAATGTTTTTCTATGTTTCTCATTTTTTGGTACTGAAGTAAAAGTAAATAACCTCAATCAGATTTAACTTATTTTGTTTTTGATATCATGCAAAAATTAACAAATGTGAAAAATAGTACAAAGGGTGCTTACACAATCAATCAATCGCAGAAACTTGCGATGCGATTTCGTCCGACGTATTGAAAGTATGGTCACCTGAATCGCATCGCAGCAATCCGCAGCGCATCACAGTTTTGTATGACCCTTAAACAGCGATATATGATATATGTATTAAAAAGCAAAACTGCTTACTTTCATGTGACTTAACTTTACTTGCGTAAGACGTACTTCGAACGAACTTTTTGTGTTTGAAATATTTCATTGTTAATGTTTAATCGTTATTTATTAAGCATTTAACCTATGAGTACAAATATTTAAAAATTTAATATTAAATACGATGTCATAAAGTATCGCTCGACACTATATTATTATCCAAACGACCCAATAAAACCCGAACTCAGAAATGTTCTCCTGACAATACTCAACACTTATACGAGATATAAACTTGGTACAGTCGTGCCCAGCGGTGGGACGGGACGTTAAGTGCTGCCAATAAAATGCAGCTATTAAGAGCGGTGGCCGCGTGAGGGTTATTGAATTATTTTATTTGAACTCAATCTCCTGAGGCACTATATAGAGTAGACTCGTGCAATGTGTTATAGTATATGCTTTGTATCAATGACTTTGCGAATTAACATGTGTTAGAGCTTCAGATGTGTAATTAATGTGTGTAAACTTTCCTTGTTTTTAATTCGTCGTTGATTTTATACGTTTAGGCTAATATTTGAAATTTAATTATTTATTTAAACGCAATGTTTTATTTGAATATATGCATGAAATATATGGTTAACAGTTGGTGGAGTGTCAGTAGTGATTAATTCATTTTTTATTAATTAATTATTACTAGTGATTATTCTTGACATTGTAACTTGATCATTATGATCAGTCAATCCAATTTTTTCTTATTTCTTTACTCAATCGCAACTTTTCATTTATATGTTTTATACACATACCAGCTACCTCAACGAACTTCGTATCGCCTTAGAAGTACCATGATAAAATAAAATAAAAAAAAAATTTTTTTTGCAGAGAATCATCCTACCATTTAGGAATACAAAAAATTGACTACAACCGATTCTCATTAATACCAAATATACACTCAAAATTTCATAATGATCGGTAGTGCCGTTTCGGATGAGTATTGTTACAAGCAATGTGACACGAGAATTTTCTTTATTAGGTGTAAGATACTTCAAAATGTCATCGAAACGACGCAATAAAACACATACTTGGAAAAGTTCTCCTGACAATACTCAACACTTAAACGAGACATAAACTAGGTACAGTCGTGCCCAGCGGTGGGACGGGACGTTAAGTGCTGGAAATAAAATGCAGTTATTAAGAGCGCTGCCCGCGGGAGAGCGGTTTATTGAATTATTTTATTTGAACACAATCTTCTTGTAGCAGTTGTATCAGGGAGACTCTAGCAATGCACTCTATCTAATCTATTAAATACGAATGGCGCAACTAAATGCTCAACTGAGAAAAAATATAGGTAGGTACAAACTACAACTAAAAAATCACGACTACTATAGTTATTCAACTATACCTACTTTAATACATTTGAAAAGTTGATGAAAGTACCGACAATAATCAAAGTATATTATTGATACCTACTCGTATTATATTTTGTTAAAGACCGATTCAATACTTGTAAAGTGCTTTTTAAATTAACGAAATCGGAATTTCCATTCAAAAGATATAACATAAAAATGACAATCTAAAGAAAATAATGCGGTAGAGGGTGACGCTGCGGGAGTGGGGGGAAGGCCATCGATATCTGTGATTTAAGTAGCCTTGCGGCTAATGTTAATTGCACTCGTGCGAATCCGGGGCGGGCAGCTAGTCGATTTTAAATCAGTTATATTAGCCAGTAAGACAATATCATTTTGCTGCGAGAAAGCAATAATTACAGTTTCACCATTAATATTTTATTTGAAATTGGCTTACTGTTTTAATTTAATGTACCCGAAGATAGACAGTTACTCCCTTATGCATAAACGTATTTTAGCTAAAGTGTTGCTAATCTCTGCCTTGTCTTTTTCTATCCTGCACATTTGACAATGCAACTGACAAAGACAAAGCACTCTATAACTAAAACGTAGCCAACGTACATTTATGAATAAGGGAGTTAGAACTTAAGGAAAATGATCTTGTAAGACACTTCTTAATGTTACGAAAACGACCTAATAAAACACCTTTCCAGAAATATTCCCTTGAGAATATTGAACACTTAAATGAGACATAAACTTAATGCAGCCGTGCCCAGCGGTGGGACAGAATTTTAAAATGTCGGAAATAAAATACAGGTAATAGAGAATATGTTCCTCAAGTGGGCAGATATATATTTATTTTATTTAAATTCCATCTACTAATGCACTTGTGCTCATCTTGTGCTAGATGTAGGTACTTTAGACTGATATGTTTGAGATAGGATGACCCCAATAATAGAAATAAACTTATGTTTTCTATTAATTGTAAATTGTTCATAACTTCAAGAAGAAAAAATAACTTTACAAGAAAGGTGGATAATACGTCACGATACAAACTTAAATAATTCTTGGTGCTTACTTGATTGGCACGTCCTCTTGACTCTCATTTGTTGCTTTTTTTTCTAAAATTCTGTTGCCATGCTCAACATCTGTTCGTTATTTGTGATGTGGTCTATTTGGACCATCAGACGACTTAGTTTAGCACGACTATTTTCGAGATTTTATAAAAAGAATTCTAACATTTTTATAACATTACAATAATACCTAAACACTTTGAACAAAAACACAATAAGACCATCAATCACCAGATTGAGTTCATTTTCTTGAATTATATGACGAAAGAAATCCTAACTTCAAAATTCTACTCTTCAATTAATTAGTTCACTATCTACGTTCAAGTTGACTTAATATCAGATTGTTAATTGATTGGACTTTAAATTGATGATTTAGCACCAGCTAATACTGAATTCCCACTAGACGGCCTGAGTGCGTGACGAAACATGAAAATTAGATTGTCAAAAGCACTACTACGGCCTTTGTTTCATCAGCGGAACTTGTTAATGGTAATGTATTGTACACAAAGACTGCAAAGACGCGGCATTTCTTGTTTCTGCTGTGATTTGCTAGCTTATTATTATGTAATAAATGACAAATTTTCATCTCCTCTCTTGTAATGAATATTCTCAAAATAGGCAACACGGTGTCAATTATTTATATCAAAATTAATATTCAAAGTTAGTGCTATAAGTATATTGACTTAATTGTTACATTATTCTTTACAAAAAGGTTAATACCACTTAAAAGAATTAATCACTGACGCGTCAGAGCATGTTATAAAATGATAAGTAATATAAGGTTCCGTAATAACTATCACAGAGACAAAACAACTAAGGTTTGAGAGGTAGCAACGCATCTGCATTTTGACCTCTGGTCTTTGTGTGGGTGTCTATAGGCTGCAGTCATCACTTAACAGCAATGATACTTGACAGACTGGATACTTGGAAATGCTCAACAGTCCGATTCACGCGTTCATTCCTGCCCAAAACGTGCAAATTGTGAAACGAACTTCCCTCAGAGGTGTTCCTTATGGGGCTCTTCAAAACTGGCGTCAAAAGAGTCCTTCAGGGCTGGCAGCGCGTTGGCTACTCCCCTGATGTTGCAAATGTTCATAGGCGACGGTAACCACTTTCCATCAGGTGGCCCGTCTGCTTGTCTGTCAATCCTTTGACATAAAAAAAGCAATTTGAACTGCATGCTTGTTTAATAATGAAGGTGTCATAACACTAATCAGTAAAAGTAGATACCAAAAATTAGTATTAATGACAACTAATACAACCTAACCCAATAAAACACGCACAAAGCACATTCATAGGCGAATATAAGCGCCAGACTATGTCATATATCACATTCGACTCGAAACAACTAGAATAAGCTAGCGCCATACATTACAGCTGTTAACAGCAAATCTGGAGCCATTTGGCTACGTAAACGACTCGGCAATTGCGTTCCGGATTTCGCAGTTAAAGTGTAAATTAACGTTTTATACTTGAAACTATCTCTTCTGTAAGTTTATTTCGGGATACGCTATTTTTGGTGATACGTTTATGCATTCATATCCCTCGTGATTTATGCAGATATTTTGCTCTGTGATCTTTCGATAGAATTGCTCCAAATATTAGTGTGCTTATTGAGGTGCTTTTTTATTTTTTTTCTAATAGTGGCAAATAAGTATGCAGTTGTACATTGATGGTAAGTAATACAGCTTCTAAAAATGTTTAATTTCTGAGGTCAATATGCACATGTAATGCAATTTTTAAAAAAGAAACCTGTGTAGCACGTTCAGGCTATAACCGAGCAGACGGGTGAGTGTACTCAAACTTAATCTTCATTCGAAGACTTATTAACTTTGTAACATCCTTTCTATATTATGAAGTGAAAATGACAAAATGAAAATAACGAGTGCGCAAAAAAGCTGTAAGTTTCTGTACAGATTATTCGTTTTATTACTGATTATTCATAAAGTAAGGTTTTAACAGTGACGTAACATAACTTTTTTTCTGTAACGAGGCGGTTACATCTCTCAATCGCTATGCCTCGGTTATAATATCACGAGACCACGTTTAGTTAAACGTTATGTACGTTAAAGAGCAAAGGATAATATCGGCATCTAATGCAATTGGTGCTAAAACTCCCACGCTAAAAATCTATCATCTTCTAAGCCTTCATTTAAAACTTTGTTTTAACATAAATAATTAGTACACAGATGCTCAACATTAAAAAAACTTCTGGTTTTCCGTAACACCCAGAGCATTTTCAATGTATCTTGCAGCTTACACTTAAGAGCATAAAACTTTCAGCCGGGTAACTCTAGTGAAATAATTTCGTCATTCTACACCGTCGAGCAAAAAGTGCACTTGAATTTTAGTTACACATTCCCTTGTCTGGCTTTTGATTTAAAACTTAATGTTGCTTTTGCGGTGGACGCAAGTGTGGAGAGATTATGAAAATATTTTTGTAACTTTTTTATGAATACAAGCTGTATTACCTTGATGATACATCTAATTAGTAGCTCTACAAAAACTTTAATTTTGCATGATAAAAATGATGAACAGGCAGAAGTTTTGTTCTCTCTAATGCTAAATGGATACTCTTGAGGCTAGCCTATAAACCTAATAACATTTTAATATTATTGAACGTGTACAACTAGAGATCGTTATATTGGTGTATTGCCATTCTTGAGGTGTACTCCGTTATGCTGCCGTTCCGGAATTTTCAGGACCTAACTCGAATCCGACAGTGCTGGACATGAGCGTCGCCAGGGGGTGGCAGGTAGTGCAGCCGCCTTGGTGCTGGACACTACCATTTTGCGGAAGTAGAAGTAGTTAATGCGTTGATGCCTAGCATCAAACTCGTCCGCAATCAGTGGCGGGATTGCGGAAAACTTTTCGCACCCATTTGCGACCTTATGGCTGCTCGCTTCCGAGCCCTTTACAGTGTAAGCCTTGTGACTTCATCCAATGCTAGTGGCATGCGGAACTCCTGCACGCTAGCCAGCTCGAGACTTTTCTCCGTCCAGGCGACGGACGTCCCCTAGTCAAATACCTGTAGGTCCTCGCCCAGACCGCTCACATCACATGCGTAGAAGGGCCGTTCATGGGGGCACAAAGTTCGGCTCGGAAAGAACGGGAGCGTCAATGGAGTTCGACTTTCAATCGGCCCCCATAGCTCCACCATGTCTCTACCAAACGATGGGACCACGTAGACCTACACTAGACCTACCCATACACTTCCCCAGCCGTCTTCTCACCATAGCAGCGAATGGCGAAGGCCACGCGAGACAGTTTAGCCGAAATACGTCCACTTCTGGACAAAAGCTTCCCTAAAAATGCTTAGCCACACTTGGCATGCGGATTGGTGATCGCAGTGACGGTAGTTTTATCGCGGTACGCTGCTGGATATCCCGTGGTAACTTCTCGTATATACAGGTAGAATTCAACACACAAAAGCACGTCATCCCCTTTTAAAAAAAAGGCGAATACTTGGAACGGATATTTACAAAAGACACCCAACTGATATAAAGAGACCCTGCAACTTTGCCCACATATTTTTTCTATCCTAAGTTTGCCGATATATTAAACTTTGTTTGTCTTGTCCGCGGTCATCCTTTCTGTTATACTGGGGGCAATAATTCAGTTACGGGTCCCTTGGGAGCAATGTATGGGATGGCTCTTCCCAGATGTACAGTGTTCTAAAAGTTGTCATCACTAACATTCATGCTTCACGTGATTTTGAGCTGTATGCAGTACACTTTAGAATCATTATTATGTGGGTGTGTTTGCAAGTTAAATACAAAGGAATTGTGCGGTTGTACACAACGTTAGCAGTAGTAAGTGCAATTAAATGCATGTGTGCTGTATTATAACTATTGTTAGTTTGATTGTTTTATGGTTGTTACTGAATTGCTAAGCTTTGGTCTTAATAGTGTAACAATTAAATAGAACATGAGTTCCACTACTGTATAAATAAATACGATTTATGTATTTTCTCCCAAACTAACTATTACAATTCGTAGATTAGATTTAAGTCCCTTTTCCTAGTCTTTGAAATGTGGCACATTTGCAGTTGTTTCCTTTTCACACTGTTATCAGTAACATTAAATCTTGACTACCTTAGTTTGATTTTACATAAACAAAAATCCCAGAATACTTACCTTTCTAACGGATTTAAAATGAAAAGATTCTATGTTCGACTGTATGTTGTATGTTATTAGGTGTATTTTTATCGATTATTTTGTCAATAATTGTGAATTGAATTTATTTTGTCAATTACAATATTCTTATGTTTTTTTTTTTTTTTATGTCTGAAGATTGACAGACAAGCAAACGGGCCACCTGATGGAAAGTGGTCACCGTCGCCTATGAACATTTGCAACACCAGGGGAGTTGCCAACGCGCTGCCAGCCCTGAAGGACTCTTTTGACGCCATTTTTGAAGAACCCCATATTGTAGCACCTAGGGAACACCTCAGAGGGAAGTTCGTTCCACAATTTACACGTTCTGGGCAGGAACGAACGTGAAAACCGCACCGTTGAGCACTGCCAGGTGTCCAGTCGGTGTGGGTGGAACTTCTCTCTTCGGCGGGTAGTACGGTGTAGGAAAAGAGACGGTGGCACCATGTCAAACAGTTCAGCAGAGCACTCACCATTGTAGACACGGTACAACACGCACAGACTCCCAATGTCTCTGCGCAGGCTCAGATGTTCGAGCCTGTCGGTAAGTCCTGGATCGTTAACAATACGAACGGCGCATTTTGTCGCTTGACAGGGTGCACTTTTAACTTTTTCACATTGCCACCAAGTTCGAATTTGATGATGGTATCATAGAGAAATTGAAGTGAACTCTTAGAAAATGTTTTGGTCTTATGAGGCCTCATTTTGTGAGATTATGTTTTCTTAATTTTTTTGACGATCCTGTTGGTCTAGCCGTGTGAGATGACTGTTCGATTTGGAGGGTCGCGGGTTCGATTCCCGCACCGGGACAAATATTTGTATGGCCTACAGATATTTGTTTCGGGTCTGGGTGTTTGTGTATGTGTTGTATGTGTACAACGGCACCCACGGGTTTATACCTACTGTGGGGCTGTGAGTGTAAACGTATTATATTTTATTTATTTTAATTAAGGTATGTGTTTATTTGTATCTGAAAATCATCACAGTACGCTACTGAGCTCATGTTGGAAGCTGCAGCACTCCTTAACCTGTAAGGATGTTTATTGAGTCGGTATATTTTTTGTAACAAGTTGTTTTTATTTTGTATAATTTCGACTGATAACGACTCTTTATCTGATATAGTAGGAAAGCCATTCAATAATTCACAGAGTATTAGGTACACTCAGTAGACATATAATTGGCAATCAGCCACGTAAGTCCTTTTTACTATGCAATAATTTCAAACAAATCTATATCTATACTTATAATAAAACTGTAGAAGTTCAAATTCTGTACATTGAAAATATTGAAAAAATAAATACCAGGGGATGTTACTAGATCGATACCGAACACAAATATGCGATTAGAAATTTTTTTGTCTGTCTGTCTGTCTGTTTGTTCAAGCATCACACAAAATTTACAGGTCCGATTACAATGAAACTTGGTATATTTATACTTTATACTTTTGACGCACAACACTCGGTACTTTTTATCCCGAAAAAATGTATTACGGAATGGGTATTACGAAAGGAGCTGTGGGACATTTTGCCAGAGTATGGTATTGATGGCAGTCTGCTCCGTGCAATACAGTCCACGTATGTGGGCTGTCAAGCATGTGTGCGGGTAGATGGTAACATGTCACCCTGGTTTGATGTTAACATCGGTGTCAAACAGGGTTGCGTGCTTTCGTCTAGGCTGTTTATTATATATCTGGACAAATGCCTCCAGAGGGTGAAGTTGATGGATGTGGGAGTGCGTATGGGTGACTTAGTGGTGAACTGTCTGCTTTACGCAGATGATGCGGTAATTGTTAGCTCTACACCATCTGGGCTACAAGCACTAGTCACAGTCATGAAAGAGGATTGTATGGAGAAAGGCTTACAATTGAATGTGGATAAAACTAAAGTATTAGTATTTGAAAGAGATGAACAGAGAACAAATGCAAGGGTAGTAGTAGATGATGCAGTGTTAGAACAGGTTGATGAAATTGTATATCTTGGATGTGCTTTTAGCAAGGATGGTAGGTACACCACTGACATAGAGAGAAGAGTGCTTGCTGGGAATTGCGTGAATGGAGCGTTGGGTAAGCTGCTAGAATCTAAACACCTCAGCCAGCGGGCTCGACTAGCCGTACATAATGCTGTACTTACTCCAACGCTTTTATATGGAAGCGAGAGCTGGGTATGCAGGAAAGAGCATGAAAGTAAGTTGAACGCGGTCGAGATGAGATCTTTGCGCAAGATCTGCGGTGTATCACTCACCGATCGCGTTCGTAATGAAGATGTAAGAAAGAGACTTTGTGTGAATGATAGTATCGGTGTAAAAATGAAAAAAGGCATGCTCCGATGGTTCGGGCATATAGAAAGAATGTCGAATGAGCGAATGACTAAACAGATATACAATGCGAATGTGGATGGTTGCAGAGGCCCAGGAAGACCAAGGCTGACCTACCATGACCAAATAGGTCGAGTTCTGTCTGATGGTGGGGTCAAAAGTCTTAGGAATCGGCGTGCATGTATGAAGAGAATGATGAAGGTAGACGAGGCACGAGAGGTTTGTCAGAACCGGGATGTCTGGCGCTCTACACTCTCTGCCTACCCCGTTAGGGACCTGGCGTGAAGATACATATTTACTGTTTGCTTAAAGTTTTTAAAAAAAAAAAAAGTTACGACAATTTAAAGAATCATATCGAATATTTTAAGACTATTCCGAATCTATCTTTTCTAGGGTTCCGTATCTAAAAGGTAAAAACGGACCCTACGGAGGATGAGTACCTCCGCTGTTTGCCTGTCTGTCCGTCCATCCATCTGTCTGTCCCCAGGCTGTATCTCATAAACAGTGATAGCTAGAAAACTAAAATTTTCACAAATTATGTATTTCTGTTCCCGCTATAGCGACAAAATTGAATACTCAAAATAAGAAAATGAAAATGTAAAGGGGTCCAAGGGGGCATACAATAAACGTGTTTTTTTCGTATATTTTTTGCTCGATATCAATAACGGTATCAACTATACACTTAAAATTTTAGTGGCGTTGGTGTTGGTGTCGTTGGTGGCATAGGTGTTGTTGGTGACTCTGGTGGTGGTGTTGGTGGCGTTAGTGGTGCTGGCGGTGGTTTTACTGGCGGTGGAGGCATTGGTGGCGTTGGTGATGTTGGTGGTGTTGTTGGTAGTTTTGGGGGCGTTGGTGACATTGGTTGTGGTGGTGGTGGTGGTGGTGATTTTGGTGGCGTTTGTATCAGTGGTGGCATTGGTGGCGTAGGTGTTTGGTGATGGTGATGGCGTTGATGGCGTTGGTGGCGATTGTAGTGGTGGCGGTGGCATTAGTGGGTAAAAATGCACAATGTTAATATTACATTTTTCTCTTCTGCCGGCTCTTACGGGGTGCTAATATTATGCATAGATCTATCTTTTATGTTTAAAAATTGACTGAAAATTTACAAAAGTTTGTAATAATTTTCTATAAAAAAATATTATGAATAGAATTTTAAAATGGCATTTTCGAAAATACGGTTCAGCATAGGATGGATGCGCGTTTAAACACATAATTAGCAATTTCTCGCAATCCTAGCAGCCTGTGTGCTTTTATCCCCGATGGTCACACGTCTAATATCGTGTACAGAGAAGCATTACTGCAAAATAGATTTTTTTAGCTACCCAAAAGTGTTTATGTATGTATGTATGTATCTTCACGCCAGGTCCCTAACGGGGTAGACAGAGAGTGTAGAGCGCCAGATATCCCGGTTCAGACAAACCTCTCGTGCCTCGTCTACCTTCATCATTCTCTTCATACATGCACGCCAATTCCTAAGACTTTTGACCCCACCATCAGACAGAACTCGACCTATTTGGTCATGGTAGGTCAGCCTTGGTCTTCCTGGGCCTCTGCAACCATCCAGTGTTTATGATCCAAAATTAACCAAAATTTATATCCAAAAGCGCTGCCTAATGTCCCAAAGCCACTATTCCACGCAAACAAAGTTGCTGGCACAGCTAGTAATAAATTAAATGTATACTTAAATGACCTCGAAACTCTGTTCACATCACAATATTTCTTGTATTATGAGGTGAGCAGAGTAAGAAATTATATCTGACATATTTTCTCTGTCTGTCTCTCTCTCTCTCTCTCTCTCTCTGTCTCTCTCTCTCTCTCTCTCGCTAAGATGTTGCCAGTTACTTGTTATAGTGGGATATTTCATAAAAAATGGCAGCATACCCACTTGACATACTCCAATAAGTTCCATTTAATAATTACAGGTGTACGTATTTGGTATGTTTTTATTTTCTTATTATTAATGCGCCGTTAAACCTACTCAAATTCATAGGCTGATAAAGATAGTTGAAATATAAATATGGCTTATTTGGAAATCAGCCACAAAACCCTGTTGCAGTGCAAAATATACAATAAATTTAAAACATTTGCAGCTTACATTAAATAACCTCGTAATTAACAGATATTACTCTGCTCACGTCATAATAACAATTCTTGTATTCAACTCAGATCGTGGCCATTCATCCTGCTAGAGCGCGATTTGAAATTAAACAAAACCGCGTATAAGCTAGTTTACACTGTTTCTAACGAACGCATTGTTGGTGTAATATTTTATAAACGTAACTTCACGCCTGTAATCCCTGAAGGGGTAGGCAGAGGTAAATGCATGCAATCAAGCATACATGCAAACACCCACGATTCGCCGGTTACGTTTTGGGCCATGTAAAAGGTGGCGAGCCTGTTGACATCTCCGGGCACATTACCAAACTTTGAGGTACTGGGAAATTTCCAGAAAATGGAAAAATCCCAATAGAAAGGCTTTTTTCACCATTATGTCTGATAACCCCCTACCCGGGAATCGAACCCAGGACCTCAGCGTAGTAGTAGTAATATGTCATTCTAAGCCATACTAGGGTTTTTAAAAAACTTTCAAGCTTAATTCAACTTTTCGACTATTTTGTCTCAAAGTGATTGTGGTGACCGCCTCCACCCAACTCTAGGAACGTCTTTCCAACCTGAACCTCATCGATTCCCCAGTCCCTATTGGAAAGGATCAGCTACCTTTTTATGTGTAACCAGGACTAGGGCAGTCCTGGTTGGAGAGTCGCAATTATCTGTTACCTATATTTTACGTATGAAAGGGCTGCGCTCCCTCAACCCTCCTGATGCAGTACAAATATTAACAGTATGGATACTGCGTACTAAACGTTTGAAACGGCACACTCACACAAACATGCATATCGACGCTCGAGTAGCGAATGACTCGCTGCTGCAGCACCGCGAGAACCGCTTAGGAGCCTCGTCGATGCGCATGTTTGTGAGAGTGCCGTTTCGAACGTAGTTTCCATACTGTTCATATTTGTACTGTGCCCCTGGTCCCGATTGCGAAGGCTACTGAACCTTTCCAATCATTTAATTTCAGGGCCGTACATTACGACCCGACCGGAACACGATAGCACTGAATACTAGCATGCAGCGACAAGTAAATTGGTTAATTTAGTGGGGCCGTGAGCTCCGTCACTTCAGCTCTACCAGTAAATTATTAACAGTAAGTAAAGATGCACTTTTGTAGTGTGAACTTACCTTTACAGTATGACGTTAACTGTGTCCACCGTAAGAAATGAATGAGCAAGGTAGAAACTAGAAACAATGGTGTGTTTCACTTTAAAATGTATTTGTAGGGAGCAACGTAAATATACGGTGAATAGAATTCTTAACCCTGTGTATTACTTGAGTTTCTTAGTTAATTTTGGAGAGCTTTTGACTGTTATTTTGCATGCTTATAACGTTTACAAAATACAAATAGTTCCAGCCTGAGAACAGTACTGCCTGAAATTAATTTGAATTTTGTAAGTTTCTATTGTGGATAGCATTCTGGGCAATGAAAATTACTTGCTTAATGGTACTGTGTCTAGTGATAGAGATGCAAAGGCATAGGCTTCACTGCATTGCATTTACACCTTGCGCGATATAGTACTGTGTTCTTCACTAGTACCATGTATCCATTTTTAGACGTATACAAGGCGAGATAACACACATGTATTAGGACTTCGTCGGTTTGTGTGATTGTGGTAAGTATTGACTTACCATCAATGTGAACTACTGGCATGATTGTTGGAGAATTGAATGAGTTTATTTTCGTTTCCACAGATTTTATAATTAGGCCTCCCACCATGTTCCTCGAGCATGTGAGCGATGCATTGCAGCAAAACGCGACGGTAGGCACCACCGCATTACCTAATAAACTTACCGCTAAATGGTAGTGTTCAGCACTATCGCGTTCCGGTAAGGTGGTAATATACGGCCATGTAATTACCGGCACAGAGGCTTAACACCTTTAGGCCTTACGAGTAACGCAGTTTTGACCTCTGGTCTTTGTGTGGGTGTCTATAGGCTGCAAGATCACTTAACCTCAATGTGAACTGCATGCTTGTTTACCACTTTCATTACATAAAAAAATATTACACCAAGCTAAAAAGGCTATTACATGACACGGTATTCAGGGTCCGGCAGAAAGGGTGGGCGTGGCCTCGCCCCGGGTTGCTGCTTATTACACTATCCGGTCGACAGCGCCCTAACTCAATCACAGTACAAATACACGGGCCGCTCCGGTCGCCCTAATTAGGGCCCTAACTCCCTAAATGTTATTACACTACCCTGACCCTTGCTATCGTACCCTGAATACCGTGGCGTGTAATAAATCCTTTATCTAGTACAATTCAATTGATTACAAAATGAAAAAAAATAAAATAATAATACATCATTATGATCATTAGTACCAGTACAGTGCACACTGAATAAAAGATACATGTACAGTTTTGAAACAAAGGCTGCAGGACAATGGACTCACATTTGACCAAGTTTTAATATCGCCTGAAAAACACACGCCCACCGCAACTCATCTTGTGAAATTATGCGGGTATAAGAGCAAAATCTAGATCGCAGCTAGATAGGATGTATTTTGTTTGTTTGTATTTTTATCATAACTGTTTATCCTAAAAAACTTGTTTAAGACTATAAAGTTCGAATCCCACTCACATGTACCTACAGAAAAAAAATAAAGCCGGCATAAGTAAAAGCTTCAATATATAAGTTGTGCATTTTTGATATTTTGGAATGGTTAGGGAATAATTTTGCACGAATTGCTTTAATTATCATTTATTTGGTAAAATACAATATGCATGTACCTTTTGCGCTATCGTACACAAACATGTCATTCACATGCTGTCCGCCATCAGCGAGAAAATCATTCTTCAACCATTGGGTCTCATGTTTGCCCCATATGCGGACGTCGCTGCCTCTCCCGAATTGGCCTTTTTAGCCATTCTAAAAATGTTCTAACCTGGGACACTGTTCATAACATCTTTCGCAGATGTAAAGGCCATTGATGATGGTGATGATGACACAAACATGACAATTTATATTAGATTAAAAATGTAACACTACACTGCAGACAGAACTATTACAATTATTTTACACTAGCTGTGCCCGCGACTTCGTCCGCGTGAGAATTTATGATTAATCAGTATCTACTCGGACGAAGTTAGTATAGAAGTAGCCTTAATTACTCCTTATTACATAAGCTATCTACCAGTTAAAGTCCCGTCAAAGTCGGTGAAACCGTGCCCGAGATTAGCCAGGATAAACAGACAGACAAAAATTGTAATAAAAATTGTTTTAGTATATGAACGGTGTATACGTGCATATGCATTAAGTAAAAAGCGGTTATTTTTATATTACAAACTGACACTAAAATTTTATTTATTTGTGTAGTTGTGTAGATTAATAGAACGGAAGAATGCCAAATTAGTTACATTGCAGCAGCACGTTGTAACACAAATACACACGCATAGTCACGCTAACAGCTTGCGCCGCCTGAACGAAACAGCAAACGCAGGCATACATATTCGCTGCGCGGTAGAAAGAGAAGGATACTTCTTCACCTTTACTTACTTATTTAGGCACTTACTTACGCCGCGGTCTACTCGCCCTCCGTATTACGAATTTTCGATCAGGTAACGTGTCCTGACGCGAGTTTAACATTTTTTATCGACCACAAAAAATTACAACGCCGCTAAAAAGATTTCACTTCAAAAAGACCAGACCGGAATACGATAGTGCTGAATACTAGAGCTTCATCGTTGGAGCTCTACTAACATCCTGGACAATCCCTACAATTATTAAACTTGCTAAGACCATCTTACAGTACTCATGCACACACAAAAAAACAGTATTATTTATACGTAAATTACATAATGCTTATTATCAGATCGGACAGTAACTGATAAAAATTAATAACTAAACCTAATAGCCTAAAACTTTCTGACATAACAAGGTAATTTCATCATTGGCTAATAATAAATCACAAAAGATAAAAAGGTGAGTTTTGGCGGAACCTTGAAAGATGCGTGTGGTGCTCTTATTTATTTAATTTTCTTGGTGTATTTTTGAGTTACATTAGATAAAATTGGTGGCATTTTGTTTGATATAAGCTTATTATAGTGCTCGTGTATAGTGAAATAGAATAACAGTGCAAAAACACGTTTTTTCGGGTTGCCTCAAAAACTTCATTGTAAATGTTCTGGTAAAGTAGCCATCGCTTTACTAGAATTACTGACTGTGACTGACTGACGGACGGACTGATAAATTTACTGACGACTCTGACTTTTACGTTGCTTAATACGAATACGAAATATCGTTTTCGTAACGTAAACAAACGATGCCATAAAATTAAATAAAAAAAAAAGATAAAAAGTTATTACTGCTTACTCCATTTACGATAGTCAGATTCCTATAATGGGTGATACGTCACTATACAAATGTATGGCTCTTCCATCTTTCAATTATCCGGTTTGAGGCTGTGCGAATGAATAATGAATGAAATAATTGTCGTAGTGAGCGGGAATTTAACGTTCGACTTTTTGTGTAGCAAAATTACTAGTGGATAGTTTTTTTTCCACAGCAATAAAAGGTTACGGCACGACCATCGTTTTTTTTTTAATTAAAATGGCATCGCGATTACGCATATTGCCAATGTCTAGTAAAACGATATTTCGTATTCGTATAAAAGCAGCGTGAAAATTCAGAATCAGTCAGTTAGTTAAATTATTTATTATGTCAGTCAAGTGATTCACAGTCAGTAATTCGAGTAAAGCGATGGCTACTTTACCAGAACATTTACAATGAAGTTTTGGAGGCAACCTGAAAGGCCGTGTTTTCGCACTGTTATTCTATTTCACTATGGGCGCTGTAATAAACCTATATCAAACAAAATGCCACCAACTTTATTTAATGTAAAACAAAAATACACCAAGAAAACGAAACAAAATAAGAGCACCACACGCCTCTTTCAAGGTTTCCGCCAAAACCCCCGACCATGGTTTGAAATATTTTAAAATATAGCATCAGTATTATGTGATGGGCGGCCAAATACTCAAACGTCACTTAAATTTAAGTTGGACTTAAAAGTCTTCTGTCTTTATAAAATACGTTCAAACGATAGAGATAGCGCACATTTGAGCGTTGCTTAAAATTGAGTGACGTTTGAGTATTCGGCCAGGAGAGTCCTTCTTTAAGATAATCATTGCAACATTTTTACCTATATTTTAGTCCTTAGGCACTACTGCTTACCACACAATTAATGCGTGATACGACGCGTATCGCGGAACTTTCGGTGTATTTACTCGTATTGTGGCACAAATAACCTAAAATTCATTTAAATGGCCTGTACCTACTAAATTTGTAAAAGCCACAAAAATTGCAATCCAAACACAAAAAAAATTCAAACTCAATGTTAATCTCAATGTTAATTTCAAGTACGATGTGATAAAGTAATAGGACTTTAGATGACAGAAATACATATTATTTGAGTGTGAGTCTACATTAGATCTAAACATGTTATATTTACTTTTGTAACAACGACGAATGCACATTTAACTTGCAAACACTTGCGCGTAAGAATTGAAGTTGTTTCAAACACAACAACTCGGTAGGATAAACAAATCCCTGTCGATATCCGATATTCTCAAAGAACACGTGTTAGAAATACCTGGATGCTGTAACAGAACACTTCTATTGGGTAAGACCCCCAACACAAAGAGAGCGATTAGGTAAATATAATTTTATTTAACGTTCTCAGTAGTCTAGCGGTAGCAGGCCTTAACTACTACACTGAAGTCCTACAAACTCGGTACGATAAATAAATCCCTGTCGATATCCAATATTCTCAAAGAACGCGTGTTAAAGATACCTGGAAGCTGTAACAGAGCACTTGTATTCTCTTTGTGTTGGGGGTCTTACCCAATAGGTAAATATAATTTTATTTAATTTTTTTCTGTAGTCTAGTAGTATCAGGCGATAACTACTACACTGTAGTCCTGGATTCGTTCCCCGGGTATGAGAAGTAAGTGCTATTGTTTTATTTTTTAATATTTTAGCATTTTCCTAGTGTCACCCTTGGAGTTTGATAATGTGCCGGTGATGCCTTTAATATTGATGCTACATTAACCCGTGTTTATTGAGCAGTCTCCTATGATGTACATAAGCTGTAGTATTCATTTACTGACAATATCATAATATAGCTTCCATTGTCTTTTGCTACGTTTGTTGCTCAAACAAGTTTATCTGTAAATAGTGGCAGAAAATTCCTTTCAAAAAAAAGCATTTACTTTCATTAGGCAAATTATCGTACCCCGAGGAAACTGAGGCATAATACCTTAGGCCTCAGGAGTCGCACTTAGCATTTCAAGTAATGGGCGTGCCGCTTACTTATATGAAGCACAATAGCGCTGAATACTACGATTTACCTGCAAGTAGATTGGGTAATGCAGTGGCACGGAATTCTCAAAAGATACCGCGATTTGTTTGTCATGCACTTTAGGCAGAAAGCCGATTGCTAGAATTGATACTGTTTTGTCTATCAGCTTACTGTCATACGATTGACTAACATATCTCTGCATAATGTCACCAACTGCTAACAACATATTATTATAGTTGTACCCTTGTTTGCTGATGGCTTTTTTTTTATATAATGGTCGTGGCAATCAAGCATGCAGTTCACATTGATGTTAAGTGATGACTGCAGCCTATAGACACCCACATGAAGACCAAGGTCAAAATGCAGATGCGTTACCACTCCTGAGGCCTAAGGTGTTATGCCTCTGTGCCGGAAATTACAGGGCCGTACTAAAGGATTTTTCGAATATGTTTTTTACTACATAACTATAATAATAGTAATGTATAATAATGGCAACCGTCGATACGTCCCACTGCTGGCAACGAGTCTCTCTCCTTCTCGGGAGGAGGCCTGGAGCTTACTGTACCACGCTGCTCCAGTACGGGTTGGTGGAGATGAGGTTTAGTGGTCAACCCACTGTCAGAAATTTTTCAAACCGCTCATAAGGCCTCCGACAAGGTTTAACGACTACTGTCTGTAGCAACCGGGATCGACAGCTTTACGTGCCCTCCGAAGCACGGAAACGCGTATTTAAATTGTCACTAGCGGTCACCCATCACACACCCGACCGCGCCCTTATCGCATAACCGAGTAGATCGCTTCCGATCTACACCAGCCTCGGGGCCATGAGCGCTTCTCCATAGCTATAACTAATTCATATTATCAAAGTCAATACCTAATTGTAATGTTTATACATAAACGCATTTGGTGACTGTATAATTAGTGCAATAATCATTGGTTTACATATCTCAAATATTTATGATATTATAATCATATTTAAATTAAATATTGGTTTTGGATCGTTATTAATCTGTCAATGGCCTCCAGCCAACAGAAATATTTATCTAATCTAAATTTAGTGTTATTTGTAATAAATATCCTTGAACTATACTTAGGTTTTTTGTCATATATGCTGGTGGTAGAGTTCCATAGTAGGGTCTCGAGGATTTAAACCAAATGGTAATGATCAGCATTGTCGTGTTCCGGTTAGATGGTAATGTATAACCCCGTAATAACTATCACAGAGGCATCACAACCAGAGAATATGTAATAATACTATGGATAGAATGGACACTTCGACCACGGTAAATATTATCTACTGTGCTTCGACGTCCCACCCGATTTGCCTGCACCACTCAACCCCTTCCCCTCTTATGGGCGACGGTTGGTATGTTGTACGTGCTACTCATACAGGTGCGCGTGTAAATCACTGATTGATGACTGTGTAATAGAAACCAAATTAAGCGTTTGTACGGAATTTTGGCGGTGTCCGCGGTGTGTCACAACTTAGACCTCAGGAGTGGCAACGCCTCTGCATTATGGCCTTTTAGAGATAAGTAGGTTAGATGCGGTGATGCCTAGAACGCGAGTCACTAGAGATCAGCCACCTGGAAATAAAAAAAATCAAAATAACATTTACGTGTTTTCCTAGCTTGATTGGGTATATAGTTTTATATGACCCAGCATCCATAAAAACTTAACTTATCTGTGAACTTGGTTCCAGTTATATGAACGCGTTTTCCGGGATCACATTTACTACTAGTGACCACTCGCTCAGCGAGCTTATAAACAAATAGAATGTAAGAATGTGAAAGATACAAATGCCATATGGAGTTTGCTGACACCCAGTTTCAGGTTAGTATTCCCGAGATGTGACTCTTTGGGAATACACCGAAGTGCTCCTATTTCCATATGCCGTGACAACTGAGTTTATTGTAATCTATGAATTTATCACATGTATAGTGTTGGTAAGAGTAATATTTATATTTATTGTATATTATTATGCTTTTCTATGTGCTCGTGTCTTATTAATTTTCACTAGATCTGCGAAAAATCAGTTTTGAATATTTTGCATACTCGTGAGTCAAGCCTCGGACGAATTTAATTTGACCGACCAAATCACTGACTATAATTTTCTATGCTCTTGTTTTTTTCAGGTCAACTTCTGAATAAGTGTAATTTGACTTATCTATTCGGTCACTATACTTTTCTGTGTGCTTTTATTTTAACCTATTTGTGTGTGTTTTTTTTTTTTATATTTGTTTAACGCCTCGACGAGTTTAATGTAATCATTTACTACACTTCTCTTTAAGCTCTTGTCTTATCCATGGTTACCGGACCTAACAATTGGTTCATATGATTTTCATTTTTTTTTATGTATGGAAGTGGCTAACAAGCATACAGTTCACATTGATGTTAAGTGATGACTGCAGCCTATAGACTACCATTTACAATTTTCCTTTTTTTTACAAAAATAATGCAAAACGTTGCAATATAGTTGTGAACGCAGAGGAACACTGACCCTCATGTTAACGGACTAACTCTTGTTAATCTGACATGACTCATGTCAGATTATTCTAATCTAACTGGTGGTAGAGCTCCAGTGTCGGAGCTCGCGGGCGTAGGCACCACCGCATTACCTAATATACTTGCCGCTAAATCGTAGTGTTCAGCACTATCGTGTTCCGGTCAGGTGGTAATGTACGACCCTGTAATTTCCGGCACAGAGGCATAACACCTCGGTACCGTACGTAACGAAGACGTAACCACTCCTAGGTCTCAGGAGTAGTTACGCATCTGCATTTTGACCTCGGTCTCTGTGTGGGTGTCTATAGGCTGCAGTCATCACTTAACATCAATGTGAACTTCATGCTTGTATGCCACTTCCATTACATAAAAAAAAATCTAAGAGTTAGTCCATTTAATTGGTCCCCAAGTGTAAATCAACTTGATTAGCTCTTAGCCTTAGCTTCATCTCTGTTGCCTAATAATAGTTAATGAACAAACATCGTATTTATTATTATTTGTTGTGTGTGTAAGTGCTCTTGTTTTTTTTTTGTTACGAGGTTACTAGACCCGCAAAAATGTTTCAAGTTTTTTTGTTATCCCCGAGTCAGCACCTTGACTAGGTCTTGCCGATCCAATATTTCACTACACAAATAATTGGACGACCCTTTTTTATATGAATTGCTATAATGCAACATGATCCTAAGTTTTAATGAACGTAAAAAAGATTATATAAAATATAAAATTTGTAACACGGTATTTCGTACATACGTAATAACGTAGTTTAGAAATATCATCATCATCAGCTTGGGACAGACATCCACTGATGAACATAGGCCTCCTCCAAAGTGACCTATTTTGGGTGGTCTGCATACAACGGAAATTTAGTTATATTGACACCATAAATATGTACATGTTTTTAATACGTAAGCAATCAATAGCAAAATTCTATTAAAATATAACTCAAAATATTACGTAAACTTGTAACCGAATTCGACTTATGTTCGGAGATTGTACATAAATTTTTAGTAACTTAACTCAGTTTGCCAGACCGACCGTCACGCCCTTGTCAATCACACTTAGGGTCCGCTCGGGGAGTGAATCCATATTATCGGCATTACCTGCAAGTCTTAAATCAAATCAGTGTACAAACTTGTTTAAGTTATTCTGTATGTGGATATTTTCTATCACGAAATTATTCACAGCGTGTGTAATTAATAACAATCGATACATCGCTACAAATAAATAAAATTGGAGTGTCTGTTTGTAATATAAAAATAACCGCTTTTTACTAAATGCATGTCGGAGTATAACCTAAATGTGACTACTAACGCCATCTAGTTTGTCGGAGACGTAACCTGATTGTGACTAAAGTAGATTGTTTAATAGAGAATTCTAGGTGGCGCCACGGTCGGCGTAGGTTCTTGAATTTGTTACCTTAGAGGGGATAGTGACTTGCCGATATCGGGTTTATAAAGGCTAGCAAATAGTTCATGACGGTCAGTCATAGAGTAACGATCATAGATTATACAGTATATAGGGTATAGATTGGCAACTGAACGTAAAGTTTGGGAAAAGTGAGGGGCATTCACCACTAGATAGCGATTTCATGTGATTTTACGTAGGTACCAATAGATGGCGCTTGTATTTATTTGTATAAAGGGTACCTATATTATTAAGAACTCTGAATATATATTTTTTAATTCTAAACAAGTGGTTTATTACCTCTTGTTTAGAATTAAAAAAAAAACATTGATAAACAATATTTAAAGGCAGCCGATACGCCGTTTAATTTTCTGTTTAATGTAAATAACAACACTGCTTATCAAGTCAAAAATAAAATAAGGTATATACTTTTGAAGTGTTTTATTTCAAATTTAGTTCAACATAAGAACATATGTAGATATATAATAACTGAGAATATTTTAATTGCTTGTGATACGAAAGAAAAAAAAGTTAAGGGGAAATACAATTGATACATTGACAGTCAATTTTATTTTATTTTTTCAATTAAATAAATAATCGTTCAAAAATTACTACAACTTAAAATAGTTCAATACATCACCAGAATGTTACATTTTCTCTTTTACGAACTGACAAAACATAAGTTTGGCAAAATAAAACTAGACATTCTCTTTCCATACCTTCACTTACAAATAATTTAACAGTAATGATAATAATACATCACAAAATCATTATTTCAACAGTTTTGTACAGCTAAATCAGCATTGAGCCAAGCAACAAAGCATCTTATAAATAATAAACGTACAGTGAAGATTTTCAGATTTAAAAAATTGAATTACTTAAAAATTAACAATACATCACTTTTATGTGCCATTTGGTAAACAAGAATTTCAAATTCAAAATAGGTATAAAACTTCGGAAATTTATATTTAGAATATTTCCCATCATCACTCCAGCTGAAAGACATCTACTGCTGGACAAAGTCTTCCCCAAAGATGCCCACAACAGAGTTGTGCGGTATTTGAGGAAAAGATTCTTGCATAAGAAAGAAACATTTATTTGACACACAGCGAGACACATAAAACAGACATAAAACGTTGCTTTCTAAAATTATTAGGTACATACCTTCACGTAATATGTGCCTCACGGCTGCGTCAAAAATGTGTCCTGTTCAGTAAATGTCAGGTAACTTCGTATATGAGGTACCTGACGCTGGTTTTCAACAGGAACCTTAGCGAGAATGAACCACAGATGTGAAATGATTTATAATGGCACTAATACTTATACATGGTACATACAGATATAATACATATAATAAAACCATTAAAATAAAATACTTAATAAAACGATAAATGTAATAAATACTACCAATAAACAAATAGATAAATACCAGAGTAAATAAAATTACGAGCCATAGACAATACAGGTCAATTCATCATATTTTTCAAAACATTATTAAATGCATTTTTATTTTCTTAAAAAAAAATACTGAGCAATATTATAGTGAATATATAATTACTATAATTATTTAAACATGAAATATTAATTAACAAAATATACAGAGTTACTAGTGACATCTCCTGCCATATTGTGACATTAATTAGCAAAAGTTTATTTTCTGGCGGGGCATTCGTCGCTAGTTGGCGCTAGTGTATATGGAAAAAAGTGTTGAATTATTTTGTACTAAGTTTCATGGCCCTGGTAACGATCATTCAGTCACAGTCACACAGCTGAATCGAATTATTGTAAGGCAATTATGCTGCCAGTTAGAACAGTAAACGCTAGTGATATTAAAGTGATATAACGCGGGTAGTTCTGAATCAAATGAGCAGAAGACTAGTGATAGTAGTAGTATCGTATCCTGGTAAATGTGGTGTCCCGGTGCGAAGGGTTTCTTGTCTGTTCTTCCCTGCCGGAAGTAATCGAATGGGCCGATCTTTGGCAACATACAACTTTTTTCTGCCAACCTGTGCTTTATTTCATCATCGGCTCGAGTACCCACCTACAGATGCCCACAAACACGAGTAACGTATCGGCTTATGGAAAGACACGCCCTCAACACTACCTAAATGTCCGGACTGGAGAGCCCTCTTGCCGATATGCATATGTACCTATGTATACACGGTACATATACCAAAACAACATTTTTTATATAAAATAATGGGAATAATTAGAGCAATTTCTACATCAAAAATAATAAGAAAAATCAAAAGTAATCGCTGGATGAGGATATGAACAATAGTCCAGGACCATTTCTTGTGGATTTCTTTAGTAAAGGCTTATGTTCAGGAGTAAATGTCTGTCAGTTGATAATAATAAAAGTTAAGTTAATTCAAAGCATTAATTAAACGCACTCTATGTAAAAAGGCGTACTATAAATCGAGGACTATCTCAAGGATAGAAATGTTTGGCTAAATGCTGATCTAGCTCCACAAGGGTGTTAAATGTAATAATTAAAGTATAATGTTGATATTAAATTGTTAATTTTAAATATGTGTAAATTATGGAAAATTGTAAAAATATGCCTAAGAGTTATTTTTAAAAGAGCCGACTGAGTTTTTTCCGGCAAGTTTTTCTCAGATCATATTGGCCTTTGGAACTTTGACTCTTTTTCTTTTCTTTTTACTCTTTATTATCAGTTTATAAAGGGGAAATGAGACATTCTACTGATATACTTTTTACATTCGTTTAATAATATACATTTAGTTTTATCTTAGTGATATTCTTGACTTGACATATATTATTTATCTTGTTTGACATGTATATCAATTGTTGTTTACTTTAATTTATTTTGTTTGTTTTTTGACGTGTCATAAGAGGTGCCCGTCACCCTAAATGAATAAATGAGTTTCTGATTCTGATTTTGATTCATTTCATTCAAATTTTGAAGCTCTTTTTTTATAAACTCATCAAATTAAAATACGTACAAACTAATATAGTTTCTTGAATACGTACTAAGTTTTGGGCCACGCTGAAACAAGACACCGAATCCCGCTTAATTTGCAATCTCCAATCCTTGGAACGCAGCCCAATGCTCTTGGGACTAAGCTTAAAACCTAAAGTTTAAAATGAATTAAGACGCTTCATGAATAATCTGCAAAAAAGAAATTTTCCGCAAAATATTCTGCAGTCGTTTGCCGAACTTCACATAACATTGCAATTTGAAAGGGTTATATTCTATCAAGGAACAGTGGTGCGACCGCCTATCGGCATTGCTATTGTCGTTTTATTGCTGTACTTCGAAATAATCTACCATCATCGCTTGTTTCTCACCTACGAAAGCAAGAAAAACAATCAGATTATCATTACTGCTTTCAAAGTAATGATAATCTGATTGTTGACTAATAAAACTGAATTGTGAAGAGTTAGTGCGTAGTAGTTAGTAATTATGTCGTCGATTAAGTTCCTCTCATCATCAACTTAGTACCTACTGTTCCGATTCTGCAGCACGGTTGTTCAATCTAGATATCAAAATATAATAACAACAAACTTAAATATTTATTTTAATACGTTCTTAGTTTTGGGCCATGCTGAAACAATATACTGAGATCTTTAATGATTTATTTTAATACATCCTAAGTTTTGAGCCATGCTGAAACAACACACTGAGATGTCACTAATTTCGCAATTCCAAATCCTTGGGAACACAGCTCAATGCTCTTAGGATGATGATTAAAAACTAAAGTCTACGCCGTAGGATGGGGTTGCTGTATGAATAATTCGTAGATTAGAAATTGTTTTCCTTTAAGACTCTGAAATAGTTTTCTACACGTTATTCTTATACTTTTAATAAACTGAAAATAGTACCCAATTTTGTACTATTTTCAACAGTAAGGAAAATACTATCAAAATTGCAAGGTGCCGTGGATGAGTTGAAAGAAAATTGTAGCAATTAGCTTACTAGCTATATTCGCATACTCATAATATAATCACATGCGTGAATCTGAAATAACGTTCATCTTGTCTTAAACTTACTAGGTACCCATTCCGTAGCACTATTCTCCAATCTAGATATCAAAATGAAATACGTACCAAAGTTAAAGAGTTATTTGAATACGTACAAAGTTTCGTGGTAAGGTTTAACAAAAGAACGAATCCCACTTACTTCGCAACCTCAAATTCTTGGAACGACGCCCAACGCTCTTCCGGTGAAGATTAAAAACTAAAGTTCACGCTGAATGGGACCAATAATCTACAGATCACGAATTGTTTTCCGCGAAGACGCTGACATTTCGTATAAAGCCATATTGACTATCGATGACTTGCAATTTTTGCGTTATATTCTATTTAAGAACAAAGTGTATTTATCAAACTTAGGGTAATAGCTTACTAGAGCCACCCGGCACCAGACTACCTCACGCGGTCTGCGCTCATTACATCAACTCCGCTACGTATCGACACCGGATGGCCTCGACCGCAAACCGTCCACGCGCGGGCGGCGCGCGGTCTACGCGCGGACGGCAAGTGGACCACTCGGTGACCACTAGCTTGTTTTGCGTTGACTTTGCATTGTCAACACACTGTTCCCAAGTGGACCGCGCGCTGTCCGCGAGTGGTTCACAAGAAACATCGCGTCGTTCACCCGTGGACCACCCGTCGACAACGAGTGGACGCAGTAAAACAAGGCGGTGCTGGTCGGGTGCCGGTGGCTGCAGTGAACTATGACCCTTCTTCTTTTTCTTCTTTGCGTTTCGATTCGATCGACAAAACATTCCTATGTTATATGGCCCCAGAATTTGGCCACTGTAACAGCTTTATCGGTGGCTGTCATTAAATCCTCCTACTGGTGCTTGGACAAGCAGGGCATGAGGTGAGATGGGCCATCGTTTGAGTAGCACCGCACAGACATTCCAAATCGTCACCCCCACTAAATTTCCACCTGACCATGTTGTACTTACATAACCTGTCCGACCTGGGTGCGAAGTTGGGCCATGGAAGTTTATATCCAGGTGGGAGATCTTCCCCTTATTGTTAATATTTTACAAACAGTAGTTGTACTATTTATTTTTCGCTATAACACATGCGAGTAAACTTTAGAAATTAAAGAAAAAGGGAAAGAAAAATTTTTGACTTCGGGCAGGAATCGAACCTGCGACCTCAGCATAACCAGTCCAGTCGGTTTAACAGTAGTTATTAAAACTATACTAGCGGCCCGCCCCAGCTTTGCCCGCGCTACTCTGCTCCTATTAATCATAGCGTGATGTATGTGCGGTTCTCACGTTTGTTTTTGCCCAGAACGTGTAAATTGTGGAATGAGCTTCCCTCTGAGGTGTTTCCTCGGTGCTACAATATGAGGTTCTTCAAAAATGGCGTCAAAAGAATCCTTCAGGGCTGGCAGCACGTTGGCAACGCCCCTGGTGTTGCAAATTGCGACGGTGACTACTTTCCATCAGGTGGCCCGTCTGCTTGTCTGTCAATCCTCTGACATAAAAAAAAACTTTCTCTATAATCGGTTAAGTAGTTTAGGAGTCCATTGCGGACAAAAACCGTGACACGTGATTTACATATATTAAGAAGATACTACAATTGTTTAGTTACCCCTAGTGACGCGTAACCTATTGTGGACATATTTGGGGAAGTCTTTTGTACAGCTGAGCAGTGGACGTATCCGGCTGCAGTGATGAGTGTAACTACCTAACTAAGCACTAAACACCACATCTATTTTGTGGCACATAGCACATACAGAATTTAAAGCTGTACTTCAACAGCTTTAAATTCTGTACCCACGAGCTCCGTGACTAAAATTTGACCTACCAGTAAGTAAAGCATGAATTATGAACTTACAAAATTCAAGAGAAGATTAATATTTACATTCGAAATTTGTGTTTGAAGTAACGGGAACATCACATTATATTTTCGCATACGTATTTAACTTTGGTTAGCTTCTAATTCAAAATGATTGCGTAACATTTCCTTTTGAAGGTTTTGGCCTTTTATTTTAAGCCTTTGTTCAGAATCGCCTACGCTTCGTTTTGCATACATACGCTTACTCGAAGTTTCGAGGTCATTTTGAATTATTCGAAGCACATTTCTTGTTCGGAATTAAGAAAACATTTTTCCAGAACTTTGTATAATATTTCGATTATTATTATACGAAATATTCCTTTCGTTCATTGTTTTATAGTATCACCGACGTTCAATCATCAAATACAAGGAGAAATCGAAGCCCTGAAGACAAGCCGACTCACAGGTTTCTTCTCTTTCAAGTTGCGTGTACCTACCAAACATGTGCAAATAATCCTCAGTTCTGACTTCTGGCCCGAAGGCGTAGTTTCCCGAAGATTTTGGGAAACGTAACGTACGTCTTGATAGTAGTGTGTGTGATCAATGATTTTTTTTTATTGTAATAAAAGTGGCAGACAAGCTTGCAGTTCACATTGATGTTAAGTGATGACTGCAGCCTATATACACCCACACATTGACCAGAGGTCAAAATGCAGATGCGCTGCCACTCCTGAGGCATTAGGTGTTATGCCTCTGTGCCGGAAATTACAGAGCCGTACATTACCACCTGAACGGAGCACGATAGTGCTGAACACTTTTTAGCGGCAAGTATATTAGGTAATGCGGTGGTGCCTACGCCCGCGAGCTCCGTGACTGAAGCTCTACCACCAGTAAATTTTAGAGAACAATATAGTATTATTATTTGATTGTATTTTTATATTTCATGTGTTTATTGTATTTGATATGGGCTCTAGTAGCTCGAAATAAATTATTAATAATAAAATAAAATCATTATTAATCAAGTCCGATGCGGTCTGCTCGCGCGGGTTTGGTGGGCAGCTATTAGCTTCGCCGGTGTGGGGACAACTACCGGCGACTGAACCTCCCACCACGACGAGTTGGAAGCCTTTGGGAGCAAACATATATTCCATTACACATATACAATCCTACACTAGCAAAAAATTCAGTTAATAATTCATCAGATATATGGACATAAACTCAAAATATCTAAATTGAATTGGAAAAGTTAATAATGCTTTCAGTATTGTTTCTTTTCATCTTAATTGCGATTGGCTTTTGTATTACTGAATCCGATTTCAAAACGTCATGCAAATACAAAAATATGTGGAATGAATATTAAACAGTTTGATCCAATCAGTCCATCCCCATATTTCATTAAATGTCGCCGAGTGTATGATATACATTAATGTGTATATCCGAATTGATTTGGATCAAAATTAAATTTTATATTGGGAATCGTAAATATTTTAGCTGTAGATTTCGTTGGAGGCCCGTACTTTTTTAATTTGAGCTAAGCTTTACAGCGTGTCGGAGGGTGTGAGTGGAACAACATCGAGGCTCTTGTATTTTTGTTTTACTTTTTCGTTCTTTCAGAGGACTAATTTGAATGTTCCAGTTGCAAAACTTTAAAAAATTGTAGAATGTGAACGATAAACTCAATACTTCACTGCAATATAATAAGACAGTAAAATCGAGTGTCTGTACATTAAATAACGAGAGAGAAGAGTTACAGAATCCAAATAAACAATTTTTGGGATTTTTGTGTATCTGTCGGTCTGTCTGTCTGTGTATACATCTATATATCTGTGTGTACGTTATAACTTTGAAACTAACGGATTTGAACGCGTTTTCGTTTAGCAGATCACATAAAATATGATTAGGAGCGTTTTTTTTTGTGTGGCAAACAAGCATGCAGTTCACATTGATATTAAGCGATGACTGCAGCCTATAGACACCCACACAAAGACCAAGGTCAAAATGCAGATGCGTTACCAATCCTGAGACTTAAGGTGTTATGCCTCTGTGCCGGAAATTACAGGGCCGTATATTACCACCTGAACGGAACACGATAGTGCTGAACACTACCATTTAGCGGCAAGTATCTTAGGTAATGCGGTGGTGCCTACGCCCGCGAGCTCCGTCACTGGAGCTCTACCACCAGAATTTTTTTTCAAAACTTTATTTCGTCCAAATCGTAACTTCAACGTTCGTAAACAACGTTTACTGCTCCAAAACTTTTAACAGAGGTGTATGCGGTTTACGTAAGCATATAATTTTGATAAAGCTAGAATTCCTACTTTGTTTTGTCGATATCAACATACCAATGGTATGATGCATGTGTTAGACCAAAAAAATGGTACCAATATCAGCTGATTGCTGTAGTTGACACCACAGCGCTGTTATTCTGATATACTCGTAATATATATAAAATGATTTAGGAAACAAGCATGTATTTCTCGTTGATGGTAAAAGGAAAAGTGAATATTTCAACTTATCATTTTAAACAAAATTATGATTGGAAATTGTAACCGATCTAGATCACGAAATAACGTGATCTAAGTATAGGGTTTACGACTTTCGTATGTATACACTAAAAAGACTGTAAAGAAGTAAGGTATCACTCGATTTTTTAATAGGTAATATGCATCTACTATGGAACCAAAGGAAGGCTGATTGGTCTGTGGTAATATGCAATTAAAGTGCTCAACAATAAATATTGCACATCGAGCCTAGGAAGGAGACTTCGGCTTATATCGGGTCTGTAGAGCGATCTCTTTCGCATCGTACCTATTTGACGTTTGTCTACCATTTTGATCGAGTTTTGACCAATATCGGACTGTCAGTGCTTACGTGGGCAGTGTGCAACAGAAATAACGCTCTACGAAGTCGAAACGAGCCGATCGTCTCTTTCGCAGGCTCGATGTGCATCATTAATTGTTGAGTACCAAAGAGTATACAAATACTACGTAAGAAGAGGCGGATCTCCCATAGAAAATGCGAGACCTACAGTTTTGTATGAAACGTGCATCCAGAACTCATACCAACATGAAGCTACAAATTTACATCGTTTTTATGTTGTCAGCATTGTCAAAACTACTCGTAGCATCGATAGAGATGTACCATCGAGTCATGAAATAAATCTCGATATCGATAACATTACCGAATATTATCGATATCGATATTTTTAGAGGAAATTCAATTATATTCGACTACAATCATACTTTTACAAAAAAATGAAAGATCTATTTAATATTAATTATTTATTTATTTGTTTTTGGGTGTATTTGCTAGGTATCATAATCGATTGTAGAATGTTATTTGTCCCAAAATGGTAAAGGTGGACCACCCCATTTCTTTGCTTATTTTTGGGAAAAAAAATTAAAAGGTGATGGCAGCAACTCGATACAGAAACTTGATATACGTGCCTATTGAAAATCTACATAAGTTAAAATATGTGTTTATGTTGTTTTAACTCTGGCCAAAGTTTATGATAAAACTATTTTTGGAAACATTATGTCTAATGCCTTTTTTAAAATCTTTGCTGGAAGAAGGTCCATTGGTGCAATCGAATAATTTATCAAGTTCTTCAATAATGTATGCTGTTTCCAAAATCTCTTTACTTTCTTCGTTTTCAACATTATCTGCAAGTAATTTTTAAATTGCGGCTACGGTATTACTAAGTATTTGAGCAGCAAGCTTTACTCTCATTTTTGTTCTAAATTTAGGCTCAACATGAAGTTATGATATTTACTTGAAATGCAACGTAGTTTTTTTTTTTTTCAAGCAAATTTATTGCACCCATATTTGTGGGACCCTGGTCACACACCGTACCGGCTACGACGAATCCAGCTTCTGTTAAAGTTTTTATTACAGTTTCAATTTTATCAAGTAACTTCTCGGTTGGGATGGTACCCTTGACGAAATAATAAGCAACCGCTTGTTTAAATTTTTGTGAAGGCCTTGTAGCATGCACACAAGGGCGTGTTTTGGTACCACAAGACATTTCGTCTTAAAGTTTGGGATTCATTGATAAATGCTTCATTATCGACAAGATTTTCATTCATTTCCTATGCTCGGTTTCAATAAATTACCAACGTAGGTAGGCTTACTATCTGTTATAATTTGACATTTCATCCATACATTAACTCTCACAATCAACTGGTCCGAAATATACGTACGGACGTTGGTAAGTTATTGGAACCCGGCCCTAGTAATGCCATCTTACCGCAAAGAAGAAGGTTTTACCGGACTGTTATGATGGGAATGTACGTATCAACTGAGATCTTCGAAATCCTTAACTACCACAGAGGCAGATCATCTTAAGCCTCAGGGGTAGCAACGCATCTGCACATTTACCACAGATTTTTGTGTAGGTGTCTATAGGCTACAGTCGTCACTAAAATTCCGTGAGGCGTGTTTGTCACCTTCGTTACATAAAAAAATATATATGTGTTGTTATGTTTTATGTATAAAAATTGTAGGATTTTTATCATAAAGCAATCGATAGCGTGCACGGGTGTTGGAAAGTGATTTAATGCAATGTAAAGATTTTCTTCGTGCAGCTCCGAGACTTCATAAGAAGGTCCTACTCCCCATTAGTTCACTGGACATCCCATCAACTTCCATATGGAACCATCTCGTCATCGTCATCCTCCATAAATATATTCATTCACTATGTTAGAGATTTATGAAATGAGCAGTTGTAATTATAATATTACTTGATCAATGGTCTATAGCTGTCTCTTTGCCAAACGCAAATGAAGAAAAACATTTTGTCATCTTAACAAAAAAAATCACAGTCATGTCCCAGGAAAATTGTAACTTTATGGTCACCCTACTTAGAAAGAGACGGCCTGCTCCCAGAGAGAGAGCTATATTTAGGTTTGCTTCGAATAGGTATGCCGAGCGTGGTCTCCATTTTTACCTTCAAGCTTCTTGATGGCGGCATTGTACATATAATCAGTCTAATTTTGAAAGAGTACTATTCTAATGGTACGAAGCACAGAGTTAATACACATGGAGAAGGCACATTCTACTATAGAAACAGTAGTTATACAATAATGGGTAAAATCGACACATGTCTTGACAAAAACAGTTTTGATTCTTTCTAACTCTTTCTTGTGTCTCTTTTTACATAGGGAGCTACTGGTTGTAGCTCCCTATGTAAAAAGAGACACAAGATATATGCAGAGTATCAATTTTGAAAATGATTTGATGTGACGTCATATAATACTTATGCCTTCGCGTGACGGTCGGCGCCGTTGTATGTGCCCGATTTGTGGTACATCTGTTGTCAAACAAACAGGTGCTCAGAATATTTTTGCTGTTTTCTCGGTATTCTAGATTTTGCTTTATGTTGACTGATTATGCTCTCGTATTGTTTAAAACACAGTGGTGCACGGAAAAACGAAAATAATCTTGGATTGAACTTTGTGAGGTTATGTACAAATTTTCACGGATATTGTCGTATTCGGTGGGATTTGGAATGCAGTGATATGTTTTATTAAGAGTTTTGAAGACCTGTGTAAGTTTCGTTTGACTTATATGACTTTTAATGCTATTCATTCTTTTCTAAAAATAGCGTTTTTATATAGTGATGTACGAATACTAACCTAATTTATCAAAGTATCGATATAAAATTATTTTTCATATCAATTTAAATTATGTAATATTATATTGTATTAGCATTATACTCGATAGAATTTCTTGTTTGTCAATAAAATATCGAAGAAGAAATTGATGTAAAATAAATAATTTTTGTTTCCTTGTTCTCCTTTTTTGCACCCATAGAGCACGGATTGTTTTCAGAGATTGTTAGAGTGTAAGTATAAGCACAACATAACACAGTTAATTTTTTCATTTCATGAAGTGGCAAACGGGTATCAGTTTACATTAGTAAGTAATAATAGCCTATCAGTCTACACGAAACCAGAGCTTTAAATCTAAATGCGTTGCCACTCCTAAGGCCTAAGATATTACGCTTCGGTGCTGGAAATCACAGGGTCGTTCAGATCTGTGTCACTAACTTCTACATGCGTATGATCTGAAAATTGAAGCAGGTTCCATTTCTATTCAATTACTCATATCATTAACATACCTAGAGCCGTTCCTGCTACTTTTATAATATTGTTTGAAGGTATAGGAATAAAGAAAAAATAAAAATAAGATCCTGTTGCACTCACGTCAAACACGTAATTAAAAGATCTTTCGAGAATGCACAAAAATCTAATGTGTTTATTGGCATTTAACTTGACCGAAGCGTCATCGTGCTACTCAAATTAACTAAACTTAATGATTTAAATTTGGAATTCTTAGCAACAATATTTACATATATGCATTCCAAGGAGCTGGTCAGTATAAGACTAAGGCTGATATAGAAAATCCTACTGAAATTCAACATTACTACAATTTGCAATTTTTAGCTCTAGTCCTGGCTGAGAACCTTTCGCAAGCTGCTGGTAATCAATGAGATCATTTGAATGAATGAATTTATTTATTTGCTAAAAGTATAGTAGGTACATAAGATCTTTTTTATATTTCACCATTTAATTTGCATGCAAATTATAGGATACATTTTATTACTACATCATAATTATTACAATTACACTCAACTCTAATTTAGTGAGTGGATTTTACTAAGACTAAGCATACATACTTTAAAAGAATAAGAATTCGTGTTGATAAAATATCGATATTAACCGCTCATGTATGAGAAGATGATATCGATATTTATCAAAACAACCCTATGAAAGGTGGCCATTGTAATCACCCAAATTTTTGTAGGCAATCACGCCAATTCTGTAGGTATTTCGTCTTCATGTATATAGCTCAATGGTACGAAGTGAATAAAGCTACCTTCGCGTTTTAAACGTGTATAGCCGCCATTAAAAACGATGCACGTTTCAAATGTCCGTATTTTCTTAGGGACTTGCGCCAGACTGTTGAGTACTATATTTAAATACTGCCAAACTAAAAAACTGACATTAAATTTGTTGACAAGTGAAGTAAACGCAGGCTCGGCGAGAAGCGATTTGAATTCCAAACGGCTTTCGGACGCTTAGCTGTCATCAATCGCGACGGTTAAAATTGACGCGGGAACATTTGTATTTTATTACCAAACCTTTTCAAGGGGAAAATTTTAATCAGGCCGATGGAAGCGACTTGAATATTAAGATTCTGGGAGATTAATAACGCTTATTATTAACAGTATCTTAAGAAAGGGTTCTATGTTTGACGTGCTGCCAGCTGATATACATATACAAAGCTATACCATATACTAATTATAATATTATAAAGAGTAATTATTTTTTGTTTTTTTTGTACTAGGTAATATATATGAACATATATAAACATTGTTTGTGTTTTTAAATGACTGTTGTTACGTTTTCATAAAAACACTAATGAACCTATTTCAAAAATTCACCCTAAAAATCTGCATTTTCACTAAGCCCGGGCTTGCACCACGTTATTTGTTAAAATTATTGTTACATTTCACATCTTTCTCTAACTTTAACAGATTTATTTAAGTTAGAGAATGCAAAATCTGTGCAAATAATAACAAAAATGCTGATCGCAAATATTTTTCGATTTTGTGGTGAAAAATATTGAATGCGTTTCGGAAACAAAATAGGTTCCGTGCCCGCCGACAATTGGTTTACTTCCTGTGAAATTTAGCTAACACTGGAATAGATTCGTGTTTCAAGAAGTCTATTATACACTATATTAATGAAATTATTAAGATAACCTATATAAACTCTTAATATTGCATGCCTTAACAGGTTGAACTTGACGAAACAACTATTTATTTTGTAACATCAATTCTTCATACCCTTCTATATATATGTTTATACAAATAAAGTGAATTGAATTGAATTGAATAATCAAAAAAATATACAATACATAATATGAGAACATTATTATTCCCCCAAAATGACGACCCGGTTAGTCCAGCGGTGTGAAACCATCGTTTGATTCGAAGGGTCGCGGGTTCGATCCCCGCACCGGGACAAATATTTGTATGGCCTACAGATATTTGTTTCGGGTCTGGGTGTTTGTGTATGTGTTGTATGTGTACAACGGCACCCACGATACAGGTTTATACCTACTGTGGGGCTGTGAGTGTAAGCGTATTTTATTTTATTTTTTTATTTAAAAAATGACGCGCAACCCTGATGTGGACATCGTTGGGAAGGCTTTTATCCAGCAGTGGACTTTTTCCAGCTGTGACGACGCTGATGAGAACACAAAAAAGAGTTCATCACAAAAATAAAACGCCTAAGTAGTTCAAAAATAAAAAAAATATACAATCCAATTTAATATCCCACACAACGACTTTAACAGTCTAACTTTTTTTTAAATATCTAATACTAACAAGTAATATGCCATTAAAATTCAGTATAAATAATAATTCCACGCATTTTATAATAAATTAAATTGTTGGCGAACAACGCACGTGGAATTTAAACGTGTCAGAAAACCTCACGCCAAATTGAATGCAAAATCTGTGCAAATAACACCGAAAGTGCTGACCGCAAAATTTTTCGGTTTGCGACGAAAAATTTCGAATGAGTTTCGGAAACAAAATGGATCACGTGCACAGTAACAATCGCTGGTTTATTTCCGATGCGAAACTTACGTTATCTGTGAAAATACACTAGAGAAGATTCCTTTTGAGGAGGCGACATAATAAATTAGTTAAGTATATTATTGTACTACGAGTATTCTTCCACACGGAGGAATTTTTTTACTGGTGGTAGAGCTCCAGTTAGCAGAGGGAGACCAAGAAGAAGTTATATAGACCAAGTGAAGGAAAAAGTAAAAGTTGTGTTGTACCAGGATGTCAAGAGGTTGGCACAGAATAGAGAACGCTGGCGGTTATTCCACCGACAAGAGCACAGCTCTTAAATGTAGAAGAAGAGCTCCAGTGACGACGCTTGCGCCTACGCCTACGTGCCTACGCAGGCACCACCGCATTACCTAATCTACTTGCCGCTAAATGGTAGTGGTCAGCACTATCGTATTTCGGGTAGGTGGTAATGTACGGTTTTGTAATTTCCAGCACAGAGGTACAACACCTTAGCCCGCAGGAGTGGCATCGCATCTACATTGAATCATGTAGATGTTTATATGCTACAGTATTACTTACCATCAATGTGAACTAGATGCTTGCTTGCAAAACAACAATACCACAATAAAACACTTCACAACAAAAACACTACGAATTTGAACACTACCGTTTAGCATGTACACATACACACACACACACACACACACACACATACACATATCCGAAACTGTGTGTTCAGGTACAGGTAGATTTTCATTCAACTCGTAAACTCTTGTATCAAGTTCATGGAAAGTATTGTCATTAAGTAATTTTTACTGGTGGTAGAGCTCCAGTGACGGAGCTCGCGGGCGTAGGCACCACCGCATTACCTAATATACTTGCCGTTAAGTGGTAGTGTTCAGCACTATCGTGTTCCGGTCAGGTGGTAATGTACGGCTCTGTAATTTCCGGCACAGAGGCATAACACCTAATGCCTCAGGAGTGGCAGCGCATTTACATTTTGACCTCTGGTCATTGTGTGGGTGTCTATAAGCTGCAGTCATCACTTAACATCAATGTGAACTGCAAGCTTGTTTGCAACTTTTATAACATAAAAAAAAAAAATAATAAGTATATTAGTTGGTTATTACTTGAATAGAACATCTAGCATTGTGCTATGCAAAGATATTAGTCTTATATCTTTGGTGCTATGGGAGTTTATGAAAACTACTTTTTAACCGACTTCAAAAAGGAGGAGGTTCTCAATTCGCCTATATGTTTAATTTTGTTTGTATGTTACGCGATTTCCCCGGCGTTTGTGGGCATTTGCAAAAATTTTTTTTTATTTGAAATCCTATATTTCCGCGGTGGTCCCATTACCATCAAGTCGGCATGTGATTTTGGAATCCTAAAGAAACCTAACCTTTCTTTCCTTCACATTTATTGCATTAGCGCCATCTACTGATAACCGATAAACAAACTTTCCAGTATATGTCGTAAAGAGGTCGCTTTGGAAAAAAAAATGACTTCAGACGGGACTTGACTATGCGACTATTGGGATCTCTAGTCCAGCCGCTCTTCCACCTCAGCTACCGAAGTCTACACCTGACTGTCGAACGAATCTTTCCTTTAAATTAATTACATTGTCTTGGGGCGGCAGTAGCGACATCTATTGCCAACAATGTCAACCGATTATTTTTAATCATTATTGTTCGAGCATCAACATATTAATACTTATTGTCTCAAGCTCATCAGCTTTGACTTTCCTTGCAAACTTTTCCAATTGTATTTCCTTGTTTCCTACACTTTTAGAACATTTTTTTTCAATTGTATTCCACAAACTCCTTATGTCTTGAGCACTTCGTGTGGATGGTTGTACTCGAGTCACGTCTCCAAAGGTTTTGGTCGACGTCGCACTGTCAATATTTCCGTACGCCACTCAACGTTCTACATTATGTGAGGCGCCAAAATAACGTCTATTACAAGGCATCAAGGTCCATCCAAGTCCACAGTTCAATTTAGTCTTGAACTCGGTGTAAGTAAGGCGGAGAGCGTTAGGGAAATCAGTTGTCATAGTAGGAAGACTGTCGACATTTGTGAATCATTTAACACCATTCCGGTGTTACTGAACAAACTTGCATAGATGTTTTGGGAAATAGTTGGTTCAAAGGCGATTCATGTTAGTATTCGTAAAAACAGCATTTATTCCTTAGACTTTACCTTTACGTTCGCGGGGGTAAGAACCACATCATTACCTGATATACTTGCAGCTAAATAAATAAAAAAATAATATAAATAAAATACGCTTACACTCACAGCCCCACAGTAGGTATAAACCTGTGTCGTGGGTGCCGTTATATACACATACACGAACACCCAGACCCGAAACATCACATCTGTAAGCCATACAAACATTTGTCCCGGTGAGGGGATCAAATCCGCGACCCTTCGAATAAAAAGGTCATCTCACACCGCTGGACCAACCGGGTCGTCAAAATGGTAGTGTTCAGCACTATCGAGTTCCGGTCAGGTGGTTAATGTACGGCCCTGTAATTGCCGGCACAGAGGAATAACACCTTAGGCCTCAGAAATGGTAACGCATATGCATTTTGACCTATGGTTTTTATGTGGGTCTATAGGCTGCAGTCATTACTTAACATCAATGTAAACTGCATGCTTGTTTGCCACTTCCTTTACATAAAATAATATATATGAACTGCATACATGTTTACCACGTTTATTACAAAAAAAAACATACATTTCAAGCACCCAAGATTCGCTATCTATATTTCATCATGTATACGTACCTATACGAATGTCATCTGCTCAAGAAGACCGTAGTAAAGAGAACAAAAAAACTGGATATATTACCAAACTTCGAGATGGAAGAAGAAAGAAGAAGAAGAAAGAGCATTTATTTACAACAATGTTACACGAGGGATAATAATAATTGGTCTAGTATTTTACATTGCATCGTTACAAATTGGTTCTAACTCAGCATGTGAGATGGCAATGCGAAACTTATAAAAAAATCGTAAGGGCACTTAAAACCCAGGTATTAAACCCAGGATCCCAGTGTAGCAGTAGTGCTTCGTTACCACTGGACCACTATACTTTGAGCGCATTAGTTGTTTTGAAAGCGTATTATATCAAGAATTAGTGGTTCATTTGCAAGAGAAACTGGCATCCAGAAGTTATTGCGAGCACAAAAAGTTTGTTTTTAAGTGTAACCAGACCAGAAGTTACTATTAATGGTTAGTTCCTCGCTATGGTTATTGAGGTTAATTTTAGAGTAGTTGTTTGTTGTTTCTACTGCAATGCAAAGATGATTATACGGGACTAACTGACCCGGCAAACTTCGTATTGCGTCACAATGAAATAATGTGTCAAAGATTTGATAGAAACGGACTATTTGTATGGAAAAATGAAATTGTGGTTTTTACTATTTCTCTTCAATTTCTTCATATCTTCTTAACTTTTAAACCTACCTTGGACTTTCAAAAATCATTCAAAACTAAAATTAGCAGGTCCAGCCGTTCTCGAGTCTTAGCGAGACTATCGAACAGCAATTGATTTTTATAAATATAAGAAAGACAGATTATATTTTAATTCGCAATTTGTTTTCAAGTTTTATTTCACTCGTGGTTCGCTATTTTGTCATAATTTAGTAACATAAAATGATCTTAGCACCGAATTAAAAGGGTATTGAACAAAAAATTGTTAGTAAATCTAATATACCTATAATCAGTAGAAATAGGTAATATTATTTCAATGAGTGTAGCACTAGAAAATCTTAGAAGATACTGCGCTAAAGTTTGTAAAATCAAAAATAAATATCACAACAATGTTAAAAGTAAGCTATGAAATAAAATTTCCGTGGCAACTATACAGATACAAATACTGCAATATGTGCGCAGTCAACCGCCTTCAATTTCTGCGACCATTGAAACAATGCCAGCGCTGAATACATCTGGGCAATTTATTTGGAGTAATGTCACATTGTCAGAGCGTTGCGGCGTCCCGCGTTCCGCATCGTTTGGTGGACAATGTACGGTGTGGGTCGCGCTCACACACGTCTTGAGGTCTTAGTTTATGGACGGGAATGAAACTAGAAAAGTAATATTAAATGTAACTGTAAGATGACATTTTACTATGCAAACAGAACGAATATGCATTTAAAATGTCGTTGTGTATTCATTTCAACACAAGTTATGACAAAATATTATCGGTCTACTTTTCATAAAAAATAAAAATATTTATGCCCATACACTAGCTACTCCACACATATCTACGGCAATAGTAGTTAATCATCAGAAATAAAACATTACAACAGGCAGCGGTAACAGTAAATCGTGAAATAATTATGTTTTCAGTGGCAACTACACAAACGATCATCATCTCAATCATCTCCATACAAATACTGCAATATGTGTGCAGTCAAAGCAACCGACTTCAATAACAGTGACCATTGAAACAATGCCAGCGCTGAATACATCTGGGCAATTTATTTGGAGTAACGTCACATTGTCAGAGCGTTGCGGCGTCCCGCGTTCCGCATCGTTTGGTGGACAATGTACGGTGTGGGTCGCGCTGTGTGTGGGACACGTCTTGACGTCTTAGTTTATGGACGGGAATGAAACTAGAAAAGTAATATTAAATGTAACTGTAAGATGATATTTTACTATGAAAACAGAACGAATTTGTATTTAAAATGTCGTTGTGTATTCATTTCAACAAAAGTTTTGACAAAATATTATCGGTCTACTTTTCATAAAAAATAAAAATATTTATACCCATACACTAGCTACTCCATACATATATACGGCAATAGTAGTTAATCATCAGAAATAAAATATTACAACAGGCAGCGGTAACAGTAAATCGTGAAATAATTATGTTTTCAGTGGCAACTACACAAACGATCATCATCTCAATCATCTCCATACAAATACTGCAATATGTGTGCAGTCAAAGCAACCGACGTCAATAACAGTGACCATTGAAACAATGCCAGCGCTGAATACATCTGGGCAATTTATTTGGAGTAACGTCACATTGTCAGAGCGTTGCGGCGTCCCGCGTTCCGCATCGTTTGGTGGACAATGTACGGTGTGGGTCGCGCTGTGTGTGGAACACGTCTGGAGGTCTTAGTTTATGGACGGGAATGAAACTAGAAAAGTAACATTAAATGTTACTGTAAGATAATATTTTACAATGAAAACAGAACGAATATGCATTTAAAATGACGTTGTGTATTCATGAAGGTAAAATACTATTTCTAAGTTTTAAAAATACTATGCTTTCAGACAATAGCAATGTTTATAAGGTGAAAAAATATTGACAGTGATCAGATAATTTCAACTCAAGTTATGACATAGTAGTATCTACTTTTTATAAAAAATAAAAATATTTATTCCCACACACTATCTACTCCACACATGTCCACGGCAATAGTAGTTAATCATCAGAAATAAAATATTACAACAGGCAGCGGTAACAGTAAATCGTGAAATAATTATGTTTTCAGTGGCAACTACACAAACGATCATCATCTCAATCATCTCCATACAAATACTGCAATATGTGTGCAGTCAAAGCAACCGACATCAATAACAGTGACCATTGAAACAATGCCAGCGCTGAATACATCTGGGCAATTTATTTGGAGTAACGTCACATTGTCAGAGCGTTGCGGCGTCCCGCGTTCCGCATCGTTTGGTGGACAATGTACGGTGTGGGTCGCGCTGTGTGTGGGACACGTCTTGAGGTCTTAGTATATGGACGGGAATGAAACTAGAAAAGTAATATTAAATGTAACTGTAAGATGACATTTTACTATGAAAACAGAACGAATATGCATTTAAAATGACGTTGTGTATTCATGAAGGTAAAATACTATTTCTAAGTTTTAAAAATACTATGCTTTCAGACAATAGCAATGTTTATAAGGTGAAAAAATATTGACAGTGATCAGATAATTTCAACTCAAGTTATGACATAGTAGTATCTACTTTTCATAAAAAATAAAAATATTCCCACACACTATCTACTCCTCACATATCCACGGCAATAGTAGTTAATCATCAGAAATAAAACATTACAACAGGCAGCGGTAACAGTAAATCGTGAAATAATTATGTTTTCAGTGGCAACTACACAAACGATCATCATCTCAATCATTTCCATACAAATACTGCAATATGTGTGCAGTCAAAGCAACCGACTTCAATAACAGTGACCATTGAAACAATGCCAGCGCTGAATACATCTGGGCAATTTATTTGGAGTAACGTCATATTGTCAGAACGTTGCGGCGTCCCGCGTTCCGCATCGTTTGGTGGACAATGTACGGTGTGGGTCGCGCTGTGTGTGGGACACGTCTTGAGGTCTTAGTTTATGGACGGAAATGAAACTAGAAAAGTAATATTAAACGTTACTGTAAGTTGATATTTTACTATGAAAACAGAACGAATATGCATTTAAAATAACGTTGTGATTCCATGAAGGTAAAATGTTATTTCATTTTTGTATAGTAAATAAGGTCAAAAATTATTGATCAGATAATTTTAACACAAGGTATGACAAATTTTATCGGACTACTTGTTAACGCAATTTAATTTTACTATTAATTAGGACAGTCACCCTATTTTTCAACCTTCGCCGCCCCCTGTATGCAAGCAGAATACAATGGAATTCACAGCCAATCACAGACAAAATTAAATATCACGTCATTTACAGCCGCTGTGATTGGCCTAGAAAAAGGACGTCACCGTGGAGGGAGACACGGCCACGCATTCAGCTTTTGAACTGTATCGAGACACATATCCACGGCAATAGTAGTTAATCGTCAGAAATAAAACATTACAGCAGGCAGCGGTAACAGTAAAGAGTGAAATAATTATGTTTTCAGTGGCAACTACGAAAACGATCATCATCTCAATCATCTCCATACAAACACTGCAATATATAGGTTGGGGAAAAAGTCTTTTCGCATTATAGTATGTTTGAACTTGTAATAAAATCTCTGTAAAAAAAGGCTGTAGTATTTGTATCTGGCTGGTTTTGGTATCATTGAAAGTTAAAATTTTGAAGAACATAATTCCAAATTCAAATTAGGCAAATGTGTGATTTTCATTTGTTTTTCGTACTGTCAAGATGAGTGAATCTAATGAAGAAATTCGATACATTTTAAAATTTTACTACAAAAAAGGTAAAAATGCAACGCAAGACGCGAAAAAAAATTGCGATGTTTATGGACCTAGTGCAGTGTCTGTAAGAGTAGCACAAATTTGGTTTAAGCGTTTTCAATCCGGAAATTTTGATGTCAAAGATGCACCTCTTTCTGTTGGCCCTATTACGAATAAAATGGATGCCATTTTTGAAAAAGTGGAGCAAGATCGACATATCAGTAGTTACGACGTAGCTGAAGAACTGAGAATTGATCACAAAACAGTTTTGGCGCATTTGAAAAAAGCTGGGTACAAAAAAGCTCGATATTTGGGTACGTCACGAGCTCACTGAAAGAAACCTAATGAACCGTGTACTCATTTGTGATTCTTTATTACGACGTAATGAAACCGAATCATTTTTGAAGAAGCTGATAACTGGTGATGAAAAATGGATCACGTACGACAAGAACGTGCGAAAAAGGTCGTGGTCAAAGGCCGGTCAGGCTTCACAGACTGTGGCGAAACCCGGGTTAACTCGCAATAAGGTGATGTTGTGTGTGTGGTGGGATTGGAAGGGCATTATTAATTATGAGCTATTACCACCAGGCAGGACTATCGATTCTGAACTCTACTGCGAACAACTCATGAGATTAAAGCAAGAAGTTGAGAGAAAACGGCCGGAATTGATCAACAGAAGGGGTGTGGTGTTTCATCATGATAACGCTAGACCTCACACATCTATAGCCACTCAGCAAAAATTAAGAGAGTTTGCCTGGGAGGTGTTAATGCATCCGCCGTATAGTCCTGACCTTGCACCTTCAGATTTCCACCTGTTTCGGTCTCTTTAGAATTCTTTATGCAATGTTAGGTTAACATCACGAGAGGACTGCCAAATCCACTTGTCGCGGTATTTTGATGAGAAGTCCCAAATTTTTTATAGCAATGGGATCATGTCCCTACCTACAAGCTGGCAAAAGGTTATCGAACAAAATGGTACATACATACTTTAGTTAAATTTAAATAAACTATATTATAAAATGTTTTGAATTATCTTAAAAAATGCGAAGAAACTTTTTCCCCAACCAATATGTGCAGTCAAAGCAACCGACTTCAATAACAGTGAACATTGAAACAATGCTAGCGCTGAATCCATCTGTGCAATTTATTTGATGTAATGTCACATTATCAGAGCGTTGCGGCTTCCCGCGTTCCGCATCGTTCAGTGGACAATATACGGTGTGGGTCGCGCTTTGTGTGAGAAGACATGTCTTGAGGTGCGGAGATAACACAACATTTAGAAGATAATATTTTATTAGGGGTACAGAATGCAGTGGTAACGCGTAGGGACGTGATGACTCCATTTCCTACTAGTGGAGGAGATTTTTTCAGCTGGCCTAGTCAGTTAATCGAACAATGGCAACAAACCATTTCGGTAGTAGTACCCGGGATGGGGAGCCGCGTTCTGCAAAAAAATGCCACCACTGCGATTGCCAACCCGCATGCTAATCGTGTCGATCATGACATTTTACCCCCATGAAACGCACAAATACAATAGTCCATAGTCTCCGGCGCCCCCACTATTCCTGACTCTGATGGTACCGTTCATGGTAACGAAGGGCAGGTGCCAAGAATCGTGGGAAGATGCTAGGGTACCACAACCCAAAACTATTGGCCCTAGCAACGTAAAATATACAGACACTGCTGACCGACGAAAAGGTGGCGAAACTAGAAGAATAATTGAGCACGAAATGATGGCACATTATAAGGTTATCTGAAGTCCGAAGACAGGGGAACGACTCTATAACCCGTAAGACTGCGTGACCTACAACAGTTTAATAGTGACAGTATTAAAGCCATAGAGCAGAACAAGGGCTCCAAAGTGTTCGCTAATGATCTATCTACACGGCTAAGCAGTTTAACCAAACTGAAGACAGAGGACAATAAAATCATATGGTCAAACCCCGAGCTTACAAGAGCTTGAGCGGTTTTACGACAGTTATGTGCGACAGGGCCTTCCCCCATAAAAGGGGTGAGACTCGTGCCCAGCAGTGGGACGTATAATGGGTTGTCATTATTATTTTTATTATATGCAACAGCAACAGATTCTATAGAGCCGGACTGACACAATACTACTGCGAAGATATCCCGGACATCAGTCTAGACAAGATTAGCACGGTTCCTAAATAGCTCGAAGCTCTTCAGAATATGTTCAACTCTGTCACAGGCATGGCACAGAAGTGTGGTGGTACAGTTTTTTATGAACTATACCACAGATATACAACAAACTACAGGCCCATCTCATTCCTAAACCACGGTTATAAGCTGTTTTAGAGAGTGATTACGAATAGTCTTTCTCACACAGGTTCGACGACTTCCAGCCTCCTTAATAGGCCGGGCTCCGTAAAGGCTTTAGCACCATAGACCACATACGTTCACACACTATCGCAGACAAAATAATATAAAATATGTATATAACCAGCCCCTATAACCTACCGTTCGTAAACTATGAGAAAACCTTCAATTCGGTCGAGTTTTGGGCTGTTTGATTTCAAATCAGCGGTAACAAATCGACTACCGAAACATCGAAGTACTGAGGAGCTTGTAGGAAAACGCCATTTCTCAAACGTGTCTGTAAAGATGTATTCGAAATAAAAATATTTTCCTTCTTTCTTTCTTCTTACCACGTATGGGCAAGGAGATTTACCTACCTACCGCATAACATCGATACATATCGTTCAAATTGAACCTTTATGAAGCCCCAACAAACTTGTACCTTTGGATGTGCCCGACCAAATAAATCATGGCCTAATTTTATTAATACGCCTTGCTTACCCGTGTCACAAAGTTCTGCTTAATTCTGTTTCCTCGTTTAACTTGGAAGGGTCGAAATTGTAGGAGCTAAGGAGTTTGATATCATGGTTATTTAATATGACGCAAATTGACTTGGGATTGGCTGACGGTTGTATTTTGACAATGTTACTGGACCGTTTGGTGTTTGGGGAGTTTAATTAAATCCAAAAAAGTAAGTCTACTGCGGTGGAGTAGTTGCAAAGTGTATGATCATCACATTGTTAAGTATCTAGTAAAAAATTGGCTACTGCTTTGGTTAAATGGAAATTATATATTTAATAATAGCACAAACACAAACTAAACCATTCGGGATATCTATTGGTAACGTCGATTGGGGGACTCCATAATAATAATAATGGCAACCCATTAGGTATACGTCCCACTGCTGTTCACGAGGATCTCCCCTTTTTAGGGGAAGGACTGGAGCTTACTTCACGACGCTGCTCAAATGCGGGTTGGTCGAGATACGAGTTAGTGGCCAACCCGCTGTTGGATGTTTTCAAACCGCCCATAAGGCCTCCGACAAGGTTAAACGACTGCTATCTGTCGATAGTAAGCGGAACCGACCGCTTATCGTGCCTACCGAAGCACGGAAACGCGCATTTTAATTTTTCACTAGCGGTCACCCATCACGCACCTGACCACGCCCGTATCGCTTAACCGAGTAGATCGCCTATGGTCTACACCAGCCGCGGGGCCTGCGTGCTTCCATGGGGTCTCCATACTGTATTAAATATCTGAGGTACAATATTTATTTATTTATTTAATCTTCTATGCACTAAAACGATACATAAGGCGGATTTAATACCACTAGGCACTTTCTACCAGTCAACCTTTGGGTAGTGAGGATAGCAACGAAGTAGGTGTAACACTGGTGAAAATATATGAGAATAACAAAAAAATAACTATATTAAGATGATTGATATATAATATTAGATATGTAATATAATAATATGATTATATATATTAGATATAAATATGTATAAATATAAATATATACGTATATAACTAAGACGCAAATATATAATAAATATCATAATTATAATTAGGAAATATCACGGTGAATAATTACTACAGCCTGTGAAGCTACTAGCCAACTAAGTTTTAGTAACGTTCCCGAATTTTCCGCTTAAAAGAGTACAATATCCAATAAGAGATATTGCACATCGACTAAGGAAGGGGACTTCGGCTTATTTCGGTTTGTAGAGCGTTATCTCTCTCGCACCTTACCCATCTGTCGTTAGTCTGACGTTTGTCGACCATTTGGTTCAAGTTTTGACCAATGCCGCACTATTATTGACGACCCGGTTAGTCCAACGGTGCGATACCACCGTTTGATTCGAAGGGCGACCCTTTCGAAGGGTTCGATCCCCGCACCGGAACAAAGATTTGTATGGCCAACAGATATTTGTTTCGGGTCTGGGTGTTTGTGTATGTGTTGTATGTGTACAACGGCACCCACGACACAGGTTTATACCTACTGTGGGGCTGTGAGTGTAAGCGTATTTTATTTTATTTTATTTTTTATTATTGCTAACGTAGACAGTGTGCAACAGAAATAACGCTCTACGAAGTCGAAACTAGCCGATTGTCTCTTTCGTAGGCTCGATGTGCAACATAAATTGTGAGTTCTGTACATTGTTATCTTCTATGCTTGTAATCATGATGTCTTTATCTATGAGTTTCTCTAAGATTTGGGAACGAATGAACCTATTTAGCTTATTTTAGTTTTGAAATATTAGGATTTAAAGTTGAGATAATATAAAGGAACTGTAAAGAAAATAGTTTATTTTTCTATAGAGACCTAACTATTTGTTCATATATAATTACATTTTTAACATAATAATGGCGAAGTTTGCCGAGTCAGCTACTGTCATATTATACCTAATTCACAAATCGTTAAAACAATGATGCAATAAAAATAATCCTATTTGTTAAATTTTTAAATATTATTCTAGTAATACTTCTTTCTTTGGTTATCAAGAGATGGAAAGCCGCAACGACGAAATATTCAATGAATCTTTCAGGTTTTTTATTCGTTCATTGCTGCAAAAATCACTTACACAACCGAGCTATACAACAATGACATGCTCATTTGAGATGTGGAAAGTGAAGCAAAAAGTCAAACCATAATGCGAAACAAAAATAAATTATCATAATATTCCTTAAGCAAATCCCCAAAAGTTCTTATCGTAAATAAATAATCGTTTTGTTTTGTCATCCATAATGAAATCATCCCGCATTAAGATTAAGGAAGGGAAACAAAAACTGCTAAGATACCGCGCGCCTTGGGACCGCACTGTACTTGCTCAATACATTATTCTGCGCAAAACAAAACTTGCTGCGACAAAAACGACTGTTATAGAGAGAAACTTTGGACGCATTGAAAAGCTATGGTTACATCAACGCGATTAGAGTTAATAACCACTGAAAATTAAAAAAACAATAATGTGAAGGAACGGGATGTATTAATTATTCGATAAAAAGGATGCACACTCCGACTTGGCGATGTGATAGCGCTTGGTGGGACGCGGTCCAACGATTAACGTTTGGATATTGTTTAGAGCAACCACAAGAAAATTTCGTAAGCGCAATTCAGCACTGTTATTGGTCATCTTTGAAGCTTTGGTGATTTTCTGATGTTCTACTAGAAGGCGCTTTATGTAGCGGACGCTACAATTATTGCTACTTTTTATTGCTATTTTTGGTTGTTTTCGAATTACAATAGTACAGCAATTATGAAACGAGCAAGAGATGAACAAATCTATTTGTGGAAGTGTATAAGAAGATACTTTTTAGAGTGAGATACCATCACCTTTATATTTACACTTATTTACAAAGCCATACCGTTTGAAAACAGCATTGTAGAAATTCGTATATTTTGTCTGGCGGTAGAAGTAAAAAAAAGCTTAATTTTTTAACATACATAATTATTTTCTGCGTTTAATCGTGGTTTAGTCGCACTCAGGTAGCCGCAGTTTTATGTTCTGTCGAGGAATGAAAATTATGCTGAATTTAATTAGTATTTCTCAGTAGGGCGCAGTTTACTGCGAAGTTTGGAGAATAACTGAATGAAACCTAAAACAGAAAAATAGCCAATTTTCAAACACACAACAAACTTGTTAGTAACATTTTGTTATTTGTATTTCGATAATTTTGTATTCTACTACCGTTTTTAAATAATGTGTGTTGTATTTTTTCTGATACTGTGGAATGTTTGTCGCGATACATAATCGTTGATATCCATAGTTTTAGTAATTGTTCGCATCTTTTAGAGCTTAAACAAAACTTGGGGTGGAATTTGATCCCGCAAACACTGGATTTCTAAGTCACTCTACTACTAAGCTACTGATGTGTCCCGTCATCTTAATATATTATGCTTGGTTCAAGTAGAATTAAATTAATTCCATTACTTTTTGCATCATATGCCTATAAGTTAGAAATTTAAAATTAACCGGCAAATCGTGGGTTTGGCGGTTTGAAAACATCCGACAGCGGGTTGGCCACTAACCCAACCCACCTCCACCAATCCGCATTGGAGCAGCGTGGTGGAGTAAGCTCCAGGCCTCCCCCCAAAAAGGGGAGAGACTCGTGCCCAGCAGTGGGACGTATAATGGGTTGCCATTATTAAATCGTGGGTGTTTGCATGTATGCTTGATTGCGTGCCTGCCCCTTCGGGGATTACAGACAAGAAGGAAATGCTGGAAATTATTTTATACATAATATCACCTGACTAACAATAGCGCTGAACGCTACCATTTAGCAGCAAGTAGTGAAGAAGACATCTAAATCTGAAAATCATACTCTAATTCTGAACACTTTAGGTACTTCGCGGTAGATAGATTAGGTAATATGATATTTCTCTCGAGACATGATCATAACAACATTATTTGTAACGTGAAACTATTTCCCCTTCAAATAGCTCCAGTTGTTGTGCTTATCGATCCGACATTTCTACAAAAGCAAGTTCTGATACTTCACATTCTGATAATTCCCACTTTTTATGATTAGGAATAAAACCAAAGAATATTTACTGGTGCTAGAGCTCCAGTGATGGAACTCTGTCGCGGGCGTAAGCACCACCGTATTAGTTAATATATTTGCCGCTAAATGGTAGTCTTCAGCACTATCGTATTCCGGACAGGTGGCAATGTACGGCCCTATAATTTCCAGCACAGAGGCATAATACCGTAGGCCTCAGGAGTGGTAACGCATCTGCGTTTTGACTTTGGTCTTTGTCTGGGTGTCTATAGGCTGCAGTCATCACTTAATATCAATGTGAACTGCATGCTTGTTTGCCACTTCCATTAAAACAAAATAAAAGAAATAACTGTTATATTTTATGTTTCGCAATAACACATGCTTGATGAACTTTAGAAATTAAAGAAAGAATGAAAAGAAAAATTTGCGTCAAAATTTGACGCATCGGTGTGGGACTTCGGTAGCTTAGTGGTCGGCTAGACTGGTTATCCTAAGATTGCAGGTTCGATACTTGCTCGAAGTAAAAATATTTTTTTCCATTTTTTCTTTAATTTCTAAAGTTCACTCCCATGTTTTATTGCGAAAAATAAAATATTACGAAGATGATGATGTTCTTCATGATGAGATTTTTCAACAAACATAGGTAATTAATAGGTAGCATTCTATAATCGCTGGCTCATTTTATGTTAGCCGAATTGAATTTAAAAGTAACCAACTGTATTATATATGTAAGTATTCATCTCCATTAAAAGTAGAATATTTTAAACCAATTTCCATTATAGCTAAACATTATTTTTCACTGCAGCTCGTAAACTTAGCTGGGTTGATTATTCAAGCAGTAGCTAATTACTGTTGCTTCCAAGACGAAACAAAGAGCACCACAATTTATTTTGTAGAAAGGAACCGCCCTTCATAATGAGTAGGATCTAGTTAAAGCCACAGTTTTGTGTGCACGATTGGAGATTGCGATTTATATTAAAATTTCTATTCATATCATCAAGCGCATAGAGCAACACGGGCCACCGGCCGCGGCGGACTGGAGGGGAGTAGTCATAGCATTTATTACCGATGCAAAACAGTCTGTATTTTTTTGCGGGGGGAAATGTGTGCGACACACACGCACACTACAAAAATCGTCTATTACTACGGAACTCACACCTTGACATAAACAAAATACAGAAACAGTTTCACGCACACATTTAAACATCTAGGCGACAGGTATAGGCCCATGTGGGCTTGTACTTTGACAGAGGGGAAAGCCTGCATATGGCTACTCCCCTCCAGTTTTGCTCTATGATCAAGCGTATTAACAAACTCCGATTATGGCAATGGAAAGTTTGGACAATTTTATTAAAAATATCTTTTTTTTTAACGTCATGCTACTACTTACTAAGAAAGGTTCCTACGTGATCAAGCGGCCAGTTCCCTGATATAACATAATTGATCAATTTTCAAATTCATAATTGGAATTAGCCGAATAGTTAATTTTGTTTATCGTACATATATAATACCTATGTGACTTATCATTATGTACAATACATTATTTGTTTGCTATATGAATGTGTACCTACCACTATCTTTTCACAATTTAATGTACCCTACCTATAGTAATGTATACAATCAACACCGTGCTGCTCTTTAATGACTGTTATTTAATTATTTTTACATATATAAAGTAAATCCGTAATTGGATGTAAGATATATATATATATAAGTTAAATGTAAGTACCTTTATGATCTGTGGATTTTGTGAATTAATTAAAAAAAAAAAAAAAAATTACTAGCTGTGCCCGCGACTTCGTCCATTCGTCCACGTGAGAAAAAATATGATTGTTCAGTATCTACCCGGCCGAAGTCGTGGGCGCAGCTAGTATAAAAGTAGCCTAAGTTACTCCTTATTACATCAGCTACCTACCCGTGGAAGTCTCGTTAAAGTCGGATACACGCCAATTCTACTTATTTGTATGTAGGTGTGTATGTATGGATGTATGGAGATAAAAGTAGCCTAAGTTACTCCTTATTACAATAGTTACCTACCCGTGGAAGTCCCGTCAAAGTCGGATACACTCCAATTCTACTTATTTGTATGTATAATTGAAATAATCCTTTAGCAAACAGAGGCTCGAAATCCGAGTAGCAGTAATAACCTACTTACTATTAGACTACTGAGATGGCTTATAATTCATATATTTCTATGAAATATATAAGTAAACCAAATTATATAAAGAAAATTTGAAAGTGTCGGCGGAATCAAAGCTTAAGCCAAGCGGTTTCAGCTTAGTTTATTTTTGGCATCAACCCAACATCTTCATTCATATGTCATCAAGAGGTTGAATGAGAACTGACAGCTCTTTAAAAGTGCATGCTTAAAGCCAAAATCATAAAGTTTTTGCAGATTCCTATAAACATTGTAAAATAAAGGCTGGTTTTGAAGCTGTTCATACTTTGTTATCTATATTATTATATTTATGTTTTTTCATTAAATTTGCCAGGCAACTTGCCAGGAACCTGGTTTATAATAATGCTGATACCACAAAGCTAAAAAGATGGCAAATATTGCAATTATTCCAGAGACACTGATTCAGGAGTGGAGTATTCTGAGGCTGAGAGGAGAATATTTGCTGAAATACCCTCACAAGACAACACAACTTAAGCCAAATAATCTGATTATGTCTGAATAACCGATTGCCTCGTTCGCTCAGTGGTCACAATCGCGATGGTGAAGCCTGAGGTCCCGAGGTCGATCTCCAGGTCGCGAAAAATATGTTATTGGGTTTTTCTGTGAGGAAATTCCCAGTAGTAGCCCGGAGTCCGGTCGTGCCTCGGAGATCACGTAAAAGCCGTCGGTCCTGCGCCCGATCTCTCTCCGGTCGTGTCGGATTGCCGTCCCATCGGGCTATGAAAGTGAAGGAATAGAGAGTGCATCTGTGTTTGCACATACACTTGTGCACTATAATAGGTATCTCCCGCGCAGATGGCTAGTCTCAGTTGAGATTGGCCGCCGTGACCGAAAATCGGTGTGGAGGACATTATTTAACCGATTGCAGATGAAAAAAGGCGTCTCAAAAAAAAGCGGCAAGTATATTAGGTAAGGCGGTGGTACCTACGCCCGCGAGCTCCGTCACTGGAGCTCTACCACCAGTAAAATCAATCAATCTAAGAATAACTATACAATTACGAACCATTGTATACTAAACAAAAGTTTAGTCAGAAAATAAGTAGGAGATGTTAACTGTAGTTCAATTAAAGGCGCTTAAATCAATTAGAGGGCCTATATTGTGTACTTTGATTAACAAGACTCAATTAAGCTCTTTAGCTTGGATTTAATTAGTCAAGTTTCGGGTTCGTTCGTCTTTGGTACAATCAGCTGTATTGAGATTTTCACGGAGTGAAGTTCATTGGTATTAAATTATTCTAATTGTTTTTAGGTTTTTAGCAAACGTTAAACCTTGTCGGAGGGCTTATGGGCGGTTCGAAAACATCTGACAGCGGGTTGGCCACTAACCCTTATATCCACCAACCCGCATTGGAGCAGCGTGGTGGAGTAAACTCCAGGCCACCTCCCAAGAAGTGGAGAGACTCGTGACCAGCCGTGGGACGTATCAAGAGTTGCCATTATTCTTTTTCTACCAATTGGTAACTCAGTAAAGATATTGGTAGGTTATAGAAATCCCCTACCAGAGAATATGTAATAATACTACGAGTATAATGGACACTTCGACGGCCCGCCCGATTTGCTCGCATCACTCAACCCCTTCCCCTCTTACGGGCGACGGTTGATATTTTGTACGTGCTACGCACACAGGTGCGCGTGTAAATACATGTCACTGATTGATGTCTGTGTCATAGAAACCAAATTAAGCGTTTGTATGGAATTTTGGCGGAGTATCCGCGGTGTGCCCCTGCTAAGGACTTTTACACATCGAGCTTATCAAAGAGACAATTGGCTAGTTTCGACGTCGTAGAGCGATGTCTCCACTGCACACTGCCTACGCAAGTTATGATAGCCCGGTATTGGGCAAACATTAATAAAAATGGTTGACAAACGTAACATTGGGTAAGGTGGAAAAGAGATAATGCTCTACAGACCCGAAATAAGCCAAAGTTTCTTTCCTAAGAGCGACGTGCATCATTTCTTATTGTACGTAAACGAATATGTTCCCGTCAATATTAACAAAATCGATTGCTTACAAAACACACATTTAGCGTTAAAATAAAATATCTAAAAAAAAAGTAGCTTCATGCCTGTAATTCTCGAATAGGTAGGCAGAGATAAATGCATGCATACATGCAAACACCCACAATCCGCCGGTTACGTTTTTGCCCATGTAAAAGGTGGCGAGCCTGTTGACATCTCCGGGCATATTACCAAACTTCGTGTTACTGGGAAATTTCCAGAATATGGAAAAACCCAATAGAACCAGAGATAAAGGACTTTACACCATAATCTGTAATAAACTGCCTCAGTAGCGTAGTGGTAGCAGGCTACTACTATTACGTTGGAGGTCTTGGGTTCGATTCCCGGGTCGGGGACTATCAGAGATAACGGTTTAAAATCCTTTATCTCTGCTTCTATTGGGATTTTTCCATTTTCTGGAAGTTTCCCAGTACCCCGGAGTGTGGTAATGTGCCCGGAGATGGCAACAGGTTCGCCACCTGTTACATGGGCCAAAACGTAACCGGAGAGTCGTGGGTGTTTGCATGTATGATTGAATGCATGCATTTACCTCTACCTACCCCTTCGGGGATTACAGGCGTGAAGTTACGTTTTATCTCTGATAACCCCCTACCCGGGAATGAAACCCAGGACCTCAGCGTAGTTTTTTTTTTATGTAATGGTAGTGGCAAACAAGCATGCAGTTTACATTGATGTTAAGTGATAACTGCAGCCTATAGACACCCACACAAAGACCAAGGTCGAAGTGCAGATGCGTTACCACCCCTGAGGCCTAAGGTGTTATGCCTCTGTGCCGAAAATTACAGAGCCGTAAAAGTAGTAGTGGCCTGCTACCATTAGGCTACCGAAGCAGTTTATCATTTATCTCAGTTTCATTTATCTCAATTTATCGATACTAAAACCAACGACTGTATAATAAATAAATTGTTTACCGATTTATCGGTTAGGCAATATCTAATACATTTGCGGCCGTTGAAGGCGTTCATTGGGAAAATAGGTATTTTGAGGCGCCGCGCAATTGATTTTCGATTTTGTTTCGCCACAAATCGGTCTTCAGAGCAATATGTGACGTGATAGGAATCTATGATAGACGTTTTATGTCAGTTAAGTAGGAAATTGAAAATAAGTAGATAGTGATTGTTAACTACTGAGATTATGTGTTAGGTGAGTTTATAGAGCAACACAGGAGGGGAGTAGCCATATGCAGGCTTTCACCTCTGTCAAAGTACCTACAAGTCCATATGGGCCTGTACCTGTCGCCTAGATATTTAAACGTGTGCGTGAAATTGTTTTTGTATTTGTTTAAAGTCGAGGTGTGTGTTTCGTAGTAATAGACGATTTTTGTAGTGTGTGTGTCACACGTATCTCCCCCCCCCCAAATATGACAGACTGTTTAGCATCGGTAATAAACGCTATGGCTATTCCCGTTCGGTCCGCCGCGATCAGTGGGCCGAGTTGCTCTATGGGCTGCAGTTCATCACTTATCATCCATGTAAGCTGCATGTTTGATAGTGTAAAATATAATATAAATAGATTTATGCTTGCATTCAAGGATACATATTTACAAGACTTGTACTTCATATATATTTATCAATATATTTTTATACTAGCAGCTGCCCGCAACGTCGTCTGCGTGAAGGCTCTACAGCACCAAACATACCTAAAATGCCAGTGTCGCTTTAGCATTATAAGCTAACAACTTTTAAAATAGTATTAAATTAAAAGTATAAGTTTTTTTGCAAGCGAAGCAAGTGAAGGGAGTCATATGGGAATCTTGCTGAGTTCAGTCATGAGATGTGACTGAAGGAAATAGACAAAATAATGCAGGAATATATTCCCGGACACAAAAGAGTAAAAATACGTACAAAGGTATCAAACCTTACAACACTTTCCTATAAACTACGTTGGTAGTTATTCTTCTAGGAAATGTAATGAGAGACAGGACTGGTAACGCGGTAGCAAGCGACATACAGTTGTCCGTGTGAGAAGCAACTTGTCCTGAGGTTAACACCCGCTGACCTCAGTGTCTGCTTCTGCGACTTATTGATGGTCATCGCGAAGCAAACATGCAACTGTACGCGCTTGAACTGGAATGTGTAGTTATGCGGTATGAGGGGAATGCGTGGTATAAATACTGCCTCGCCAATGCCGGGTCCCGTTATACAACTTCGGAGGAGATAAGTTCCGAAGAAGCATTATCGGGACACCTACCTTCAGCTTGATGGTATGCGATGGTAGTCCGCTTGCTGACAGGAAGTTCAGAAATGCCATGGGATAATGTGTGGCGTCATTTTGCTCGACGACAGTATTTATTGAGGTATAGACCACTTCATTGCCTATTAATTTCTGCAGCCTGATCATTTTTGGGCGTCAAAATGGCCCGCTTACATACCCAAAACGTGGTATTCTGCTGGTGCGGTATACGACTAATGTCCCCGTAGATATCGAGAATGAGTTCTTCTCACCTGGATACATCTCTGTCGAGAGACTCTGGAAACACCACCTATCTACCTCTCTCTTCTGGTAGAGTGCATTGTCGTCGAGCCGAGCTCTCATATTAATGGTCAAGCGCAGCGTAGGTCCGAACTCGTTAAGATCGTTTGAACAAAGCATTGATCTCGTCAGCCCTCGATCATCGCGTCACCACGGGCAGCGTTTTCCGGAAATCGTCAGTGAACAGTAATGTGACACCACCCACTGAAATGTTCGTTCCTGCGGATGTCCTGCAGGGTTCTGTCCACGGCCTCAACTGCCTTTCTATTGGCTATCGTACACTCATCCCATACAATCAGAGAGCAATCCTTGAGCACGTGTCCCTTATCACTGTTACATGACACACCAAAAACAGTAATTTCAGCGCTCTCTAAATATAAGGGAATTTTAAACATGGCATGTACTGTCTCGCTATCCGGAAGCAGTGTGGCAGCAATTCCCCGCGACGCTACAGCTACAGCAATTTTTGCCTTGCATCCTGACCTCTGCAAGTGATAACAAATGTTTTTCCTGTTCCATCAGGAGCATCCAAAATCCAGGAGAAAAACATTTTACCCTGGTTTTGCCCAACGCTTTCAAGGACGGTATCATAAATTTGTTTTTGCTCTGAAGACAACAAAGCGACATGGCCATTTCGCCCGAATCGTAATTTGTCTCAGCGTTATAGGTACTCCTAATTTCTACGGTCTTGATGCGGTGATAATTTGGGGAGTTGGTAACCCATATTCGATAGTTCAATCAGTGGTGGAAATGGCCACATCTTGAAATGAACTAATACAGGTGTTCAGCATGCGTTCATTGGTTACTTCGACTTCGTCTCCAGAAGCACGTGTCTCAAAGCTCGTAGAAAATCTTCGGACAGATGATGGCGATATTTCTCCGTCACTGACGCTTGCCTCCGCGAGGGTGTAATCCTAGTTTTGGTAACCGTCGAGAAGGTGACGTGCTACGCAGGCTACGCGGTAAGTGGGATACTCCACGCCATCAAATGTCCTCAGAAAAGTGAAATACGTTGGGCCTCGGACCGTGTCAAGTAACAACCGCAGGAAATAGCTTTCGCCATTATGTCGATGCACTACCTATAAAACCTAACCCAATGCGGTGTCCTTGAAAATTCTCGGATATTCATGCAAAATTTGAAGTAAATCCATTAAGATCCATTACTTTTTGAGTTTAGCTCGCACATACATACAGACAAACAACAACAGACAAAACAAACACTCTATTTGGCTTCGATATCGATAGTATATATCGATAGTCGACGCCCCAAGAATTCTTTAAAACAAAAAAAATAATGTACAGTTTTGACTTTCCTACGATTTTAAAGATTTGCAGCTCTTCCCCCGTAGGAAATAGCGTGATAATATGTAGCCTATATGTTGACCGGACATGTTAGTAATATTCATGCAAAATTTACTTCAAAAATTTTTGAAGTAAATATTACTAACAGGCGCCATTTAGTAGGTACTTTTTTTAGTTTAGCCCGGACATACATACAGACAAACAGACAAAAAATCTGAAAACTGTATTTTTGGCTTCGATTTCTATTGTAGATCACGTCCCAAGTATTCTTTTAAAAAATATTCAATGTACAGTTTTAACTTGCCTACGATTTTATTAAAAGTAGAGATTCCCGTGGGAATGAGGGATTTTCCCGCAGTAAAACGTAGCTTAAATGTTGGCCAGGCTTAGTATCTATACACCACAAAAAGTTTCATTCGAATCCGTCCAGTATCTTCGGTGATTAGCCTGGACAAAGGGACAAACAGACAAACAGACAGACAATAAAATTAAAAATCATTGAAAAGTGTTCTAATACTATTTTAACATCGCCTCCAATTAGTTTTTCGTAAATATATACAATGTACAGACACGCGGGTTTTACTGTTTTATTATATATATAGATTATTGTATGTATATATTTGAGTAATATGTATATATAACATATTTATTTATCTATGATGTTTGTATGTCTATATAGTATATTATACACTTTTTCATAAGTATCCATTTCAAACATTCGTATTATTTATAGCATTCTCACCTGTCAGCACCAGTTAAATTTTCAACACTACCCAAAGGTTAACTGGTCGATAATGCCTTGTAGTAGCATTAAGTCCGCCTTATGTACCTTTTCTATGTGCATAGAAGTTAAATAAATAAATAAATAAATACATGCAATAACAGGTGGCTGTTGACATCTAATTATATGAATTAACACGACTCGGTTAGTCCAGCGGTGTGTGGCAATCATTCTATGAGAGTCGCTGGTTCTATCCCTGTAGCAAGACAATTTTGAGAATAGTTAGGTTAGGTTAGTTTTTTTTTTTTTTTTTATGTAACGGAAGTGGCAAACAAGCATGCAGTTCACATTGATGTTAAGTGATGACTGCAGCCTATAGACACCCACATGAAGACCAAGGCCAAAATGCAGATGCGTTACCACCCCTGAGGCCTAAGGTGTTATGCCTCTGTGCCGGAAATTACAGGGCCGTACATTACCACCTGACCGGAACACGATAGTGCTGAACACTACCATTTAGCGGCAAGTAAATTAGGTAATGCGGTGGTGCCTACGCCCGCGAGCTCTGTCACTGGAGCTCTACCACCAGTGAAAAGTGTTAGTTAGTTAATTTGCGCTCTAAAAGAGTCATGGCTCATTTTCAGTCACAAGCTTTTCGAGTCATCATAATATCTTGTATTTATACATATTTGCACGTATGTATATTGTTGTGTATAAATTTGTTATTTCATGTATAGTAGATATCTATAGATTTCAATGAGTGCGTATGTGTGTTTGTGTATATTTATATACCTATATTTTATTTTACGAATATAGATCCTTTTTGGTGCTACAATTTTTCTCCTCATTACCAATGGTTGACGGGTAGAGAGCGCTCTTAGCGTTAAGTCCGCCATTTGTTGCATTTTTTTGTCAATAAAGATTAAATAAATAAAAAATAAAAAGATAATCATTTCGGGTCTGGGTGTTTATATATGTGTTGCGTGTTACAACAGCACTTCCGATACATTGTTTATAGGTACCGTGGGGCTGTAAGAGTAACAACATAGAATATGGCTGCAAATGAAGTAGGCTACAAGAAGCCTTTACAAATTCGTCTTCAAACTTTCATCAATCTAACATCACGCCAAGCCAACCGCAGTCCGACGAGTGATTGATTGGTCCGTTGACGCCGTTCCTCTATGATACTCCATTAATTATGCACAATACTAATGATATAGGCATCAGTCTTTAGATCTTCGTTCTTAGGGTTCCGTAGTAAACAAGGAACCCTTATAGTTTCGCCATGTCTATCTGTCTGTCAATCCGCGGTTTAGCGCAAAAACTAGATATGATACTACTGGAAGGATTCTACTAGAGACATGAAGTTTGGCACAAGTATACAGCTTAATCACGTTGACAAAGTGATAGAATAAAAACATGAAAAAAATATATATTAAGGGACACCTACCCTACATGTAACGCACGGCTAGATATATTTTTTATTTTTCGTATTCTGTATAGCGTAGGGTATCGTTGGATAGGTCTTTCAAAATGTTTGGGATGTGCTAATATCATTTTTCGATTTAATTAACTGTTCGTGACTTATTAAGTTTGAAGTGCAATTTTCGGAGTCGATGGTCCGTCCCCCCCTGTGGTGTTCAGCACTATCGTGTTCCGGTCAGGTCGTAATGTACGGCCCTGTCATTTCCGGCACAGAGGCGTCAGGAGTGGTAACGCATCTACATTTTGACCTTGGTCTTTGTGTGTGTCTATTGTCTATAGGCTGCAGTCATCACTTAACCCTTTTTTTATGTACCTTGAAGGGGCAAACTAGCATGCAGTTCACATTGATGTAAACTGCATACGTGTTTACCACTTCCATTACATAAAAAAAATTACAGACTGTTTTGCAATAAACGCTATGGCTGCTCCCCTCCGGTCCACCGCGACCGGTGGACCGAGTTGTTGTATGCTGGTGGTAGAGTGCTAGTGTAAGGAGTCGAGGGCTTAGGCGCCACCGCATTACCTAATCTATTTGACGACCCGGTAGTCCAGCGGTATGATGACAGTTTGATTCGGAGGGTCGCGGGTTCGATCCCCGCACCGGGACAAATGTTTGTATGGCCTACAGATATTTGTTTCGGGTCTGGGTGTATGTGTATGTGTTGTATGTGTACAACGGCACCCACGACACAGGTTTATACCTACTGTGGGGCTGTGAGTGTAAGCGTATTTTTTTTTATTTACCGCCAAATGGTATGGTATTGTTCAGCGCTATCCAGATCCGTTTAGATGGTAATGTATGGCCCTGTAACTGTCACAGAGACATAACATCTAAGGTGTCGGGGATGGCAACACATCTGGATTTTGACCACCAGTTTTTGTGTAGATATCTATAAGCTGTAATAGAAGTGATAGAATAAAAACATGAAAAAAATATATATTAAGGGATACCTACCCTACATGCAACGCACGGCTAGATATATTTTTTATTTTTCGTATTCTGTATAGCGTAGGGTATCGTTGGATAGGTCTTTAAAATGTTTGGGATGTGCTAATATCATTTTTCGATTTAATTAACTGTTCGTGACTTATTAAGTTTGAAGTGCCATTTTCGGAGTCAATGCCCCCCCCCCCGCCCCAGTGGTGTTCAGCACTATCGTGTTCCAGTCAGGTCGTAATGTACGGCCCTGTCATTTCCGGCACAGAGGCGTCAGGAGTGGTAACGCATCTGCATTTTGACCTTGGTCTTTGTGTGAGTGTCTATTGTCTATAGGCTGCAGTCATCACTTAACCCTTTTTTTATGTACCTAATTGAAGGGGCAAACTAGCATGCAGTTCACATTGATGTAAACTGCATACTTGTTTACCACTTCCATTACATAAAAAAAATTACAGACTGTTTTGCATCGGTAATAAACGCTATGGCTGCTCCCCTCCGGTCCACCGCGACCGGTGGACCGAGTTGTTGTATGCTGGTGGTAGAGTGCTAGTGTAAGGAGTCGAGGGCTTAGGCGCCACCGCGTTACTTAATCTATTTGACGACCCGGTAGTCCAGCGGTATGATGACCGTTTGATTCGGAGGGTCGCGGGTTCGATCCCCGCACCGGGACAAATGTTTGTATGGCCTACAGATATTTGTTTCGGGTCTAGGTGTATGTGTTGTATGTGTACAACGGCACCCACGATACAGGTTTATACCTACTGTGGGGCTGTGAGTGTAAGCGTATTTTTTTTTAATTTACCGTCAAATGGTATGGTATTGTTCAGCGCTATCCAGATCCGTTTAGATGGTAATGTATGGCCCTGTAACTGTCACAGAGACATAACAACTAAGGTGTCGAGGATGGCAACACATCTGGATTTTGACCACCAGTTTTTGTGTTGATATCTATAACTCGCGACCTACTGGGAATCTAGTCCAGCCGCTCTTCCAATTGAGCTACTGAAGCCCTGCCCGATTTGATGTTGTTTTTCTTTCCATTTTTTCTTTAAAAATAAAATATATTTCACAAGCATGTGTTAATGCGAAATAATATAAAAAACAGATATCTATAAGCTGTAATCATCACTTACATGTCATCCATGTGAACTACATACTTGTTTCTCACCTTAATTACACAAATACATAATTCCTTACTTTATTATAAAATTTATTTATTTTATACACAACCCAAATTATAATAAGTAAAGTAAAAATATCGACATTGTGTTTTGTGCTTATTGAATATCTGACACCCGGATTTATTGTATAGCTGTAATCCGGATTGCAAATATATTTATCACGTATAGCCCCTAACACACAAAGGTAAACATTGATTTGCGATCTGTTGTTTAAATAGATTTAAATATTAATATGCAACGGAAATTGATCCTTATGGCCAATTTTGTAATATCTACCTGCATATGAATGACATGATGAAACTAATCAGGCGTAAGGAATGTTGAATATTTAAAACCTGCCAAGTGCGAGTCGGACTCGTGCACGAAGGGTTCCATACCATCATCTATAAAAGTTAAAATTTTTAAGCGTCTACCTGCTTTGGTTATTTATTTTTAGCCAAAATACGAAAAAACACGTACCCGTACATACGGGACCTCCCTTCAAATTTAATATTTTTTATTTTTAGTATATGTTGTTAAAGCGGCAATGGAAATACATAATTTGAGAAAATTTCAGCTTGCTACCCAATCGCAACCCATTACTTCCCACTGCTGCGCACGAGTCTTTCCCCTTTTTGGGGGAGGTCTGGAGCTTATCCACCACGCTGCTCCAATGCGGGTTGGTGGAGATACGAGTTAGTGGTAGGGTTGCCACCTCTCCCGGAATTCCGGAAGTCTCCCGGATTCGAGCTCTGAAAATTAAAATCTCCGTCTCCGGGAAGGAATTTAAAATATACTAAATTCTCCCAGTGTAACAAGTTGTTCAAAAGTGACATGCGATGTCGAAATGGCTAAGAGCGGCGTAAATTCTCGGCAGCATTCTTGCAGCCTTCTCGCCACTATCAATATCTCGCCACTGATGCCACTACTCGCCAGCGTGTAGGTATCTACTTTATTTTATTGTCTCTTTCTGAGCCACGTGCGTGAGAGATTGCATCATCTTTGTCTCATTCTTTTTTGTTCCTCATTTGATTGTTATAAGTTTCATTCGTTCGCTTATTAGTCTGTATCTAACCAGCAATCCATGCACTTGTGTCGTATTTTGATTAAATACAATTATTTCTATGTAGTTAGTAATTCAAAATAAAATAAAAAGTGATTGTGTTCAATGTTTTTTTTCTCCCGGATTTAGACAGCTAAGAGGTGGTAACCCTAGTTAGTGGCCAACCCGCTGCGTTGATGCTAACCATAATTTTACATTCCAAAATATTTTCACAAAAACGGTTCGATAGTGACACATAACTGAGCGTTTCGACGTTTGCGGGTATAAATCGTAGTCAATTTAGGCTTTCGAGGGCATATTTTAGATTTAGCGGCTGTTACGTGTTGTGATTTATACATTTTATGGCCAAATATAAGAGCTTTTCTCTCGTCATTTTAAATCCGTTCATAAAATAGGGTTTAGTTTTTTGTAATCTATCAATTCTTAGGCAATTTGATTTAGTTATTCGGTCTTTTTATTTTCCCTTTTCACCATTGTATGTATGAAGAGAATGATGAGTGTAGATGAGGCACGGGAGGTGTGTCACGTGCTCGCCTACCCATACATAATGCTGAGGTCATGTGCCCGGAGATGTCAACAGGCTCGCCACCTGTTACATGGGTCAAAACGTAGCCGGCAAATCGAGGGTGATTGTATGTATTACTCCTATCCTCCAGTGAAGGTCCCGTCACAATCGGTCCAGCCGTTCCCGAGATTAGCGGGAACAGACAGACAGACAGACAAAAATTGTAAAAAATGTTATATTTGTATAGGTGTACCCTGTATACATACCTACATATGCATTACGTAAAAAGATATTATTTTTATATTACAAGCAGACACTCCAATTTTATTTATTTGTATGCACCTATATGACATGTATTATGTATGTATGTATGTATGTATATGAATTTTGTCTTAGGTATATACTTTTTGGGGAAAATCGACAGTAAATTTTTAAATCCATTAAAAAACTATAAATTACCAGAGGTTGAATTTGCTGTCTTGGCTTATCTTTTTTTGGTAGAAATGTTTAAAAGTTTTGGACAGGTATGAGTACCTCATTGTATAACATAATACAATTGTGAGTCTATTTCTTAATGATTTTTTGGGTAAATACTTTAACTTAAGAGTAATTCATTAAATACATTTTGACGTAAAAAATGCATACACTCATATTTTAAACAGGCTGCCAATGGACTATAGTCTCTTCTAGTCTTATATAACAGTGCTGCTATAAATTGCATCTGCTACTCGATCGATGCCTGGCTCATGATACATGGTTTCCTGCGTCGGAATCCGATAAAAGCTTGATTTGTGATCTCACACGCATTCTGCACCGTCCGCGTGGTTTAATCGGATATCAAGTTAGAAGGTAGGTAGGATTATGCCTGACTATGCAAGTGTTCCGTGATTCATGGCAGGTTTAATATTGTTTACTTGCGAATTGTGAGTTTATTTTCATAATTAAGTTTTTTTGGAAAACGTTGAGACTAAAACCCCCGTATTCATCTACGTATTTTAGTTAGTGTTCACTCTTTTTTTTTCTACCTAACGCAATCGACAAAGACAAACCATGTTTTTCCACCAGGTCATTAAAACGTATCTAAATTAAATTTACACTCACAGTGGGCTGTATATACGTGTGTTGTGGCCGTTGTAGACACACAACACATACGAAACAAATATCTGTAGGCCATACAAATATTTGTTCCAGTGCGGGGATCGAACCCGCGACCCTTCGAATCAAACGGTCGTCTCACACCGCTGGACTAACCGAGTCGTCAACGGGTTCAGTAAGTAGACAGGCAACATGTATTATTCCTCTCCTTTGCCGTCGGGAGTTCCATTCGGGCTTAAAATGGCCTGTTATGGGATAAAAATAAAATAAAAGAAAATATTTCTTCTTAATCTCCTATTTATTCTTAATTTAATTCTTAGAAAATATTATTGCAAAATTATTTCCACTCAACGTCACTATGATATTATAGCTAACCTTAAACTTAACTATTTTCTTGTACACAAAACCTAACTGCATTTACATGAAGCTATAAACTACACTATATGCAATTCAAATTCAATACTCAGTTAACCCTTTATTCAGCGCAGCGCCGAGTTCGTTTTCTTGTCCCTGATACGTCTAGAATTTATAGAATTCTCTAGAAAACAGGCATGTCTGGCTCAGTGTCGCTGTGATAGGTTAACTGACGTTTTTAATATATCCTCATATTGCTGCGGCTGCTTTCTCGATGGAAATTTAAAATAAGTAAAGCTGCGACACTGTTACTTGGATATTTTTATAATGGCATATCTAGGAATATACAAAATGGGCTTAGGTAAAGATTTTTTCTATCCTACTTTTTTAGGGTTCCGTAGTGTCGTGATTCTATTAAGGAGATGTTGCGAGCTCGGCTCTAGTTCGTACACGTCCTCAAAAAATGGGTAAATTAAAGAAGAATCCGAAAAAAATACAATTTATTTATTCAAGAATATATTTTAGAGTTACTACCACATTTAATTCAAACGATCTTATCGTTTTCAACCATATTCAACATGGCGGCGATACAGCCGACGCTTCTTTAAATTGGAAATCGATTAGTTAAGTTCTTAGTAATGACACATGAAATCGATTTCGATAGTATTTAGTTTTTTTCTCCAAGTACTATACAATCAAAAAACAATTTAAAAAATGAAAATGTCAAAATGACATCGCCCGCCATATTCGCCATGTTGAGTTTGAGTTGCAATTCTAACTGCAAATAATATTTTGTAACTGCAAACAAAGCTAATTAAGTGAAAATATGCAGTAAAAAACGTTTTTATATTGATTTTGCCTGTTAATGATATTGTGTACAATACATGGCCGGAGGTCCATACATTTTTGCAACATCTCCTTTATCATAAATAATATGTACTACTGGCAATACAGTATAGTCTATTGTAATATAATTTGTACTCTAGCAACACAGAATTGGTGCTCGGGATTGGATAGTTCTTTTCATTGGCTGTCCGTTTACCCAATTAAATATACAGAGACAAAATGGGGGGAAACAGGGCCATGAAACTTAGTACAAAATAATTCAACACTTTTTTCCATATACACTAGCGCCAACTAGCGACGAATGCCCCGCCAGAAAATAAACTTTTGCTAATTAATGCCACAATATGGCAGGAGATGTCACTAGTAACTCTTTATATTTTGTTAATTAATATTTCATGTTTAAATAATTATAGTAATTATATATTCACTATAATATTGCTCAGTATTTTTTTTTAAGAAAATAAAAATGCGTTTAATAATGTTTTGAAAAATATGATGAATTGACCTGTATTGTCTATGGCTCGTAATTTTATTTACTCTGGTATTTATCTATTTGTTTATTGGTAGTATTTATTACATTTATCGTTTTATTAAGTATTTTATTTTAATGGTTTTATTATATGTATTTAATCTGTATGTACCATGTATAAGTATTAGTGCCATTATAAATCATTTCACATCTGTGGTTCATTCTCGCTAAGGTTCCTGTTGAAAACCAGCGTCAGGTACCTCATATACGAAGTTACCTGACATTTACTGAACAGGACACATTTTTGACGCAGCCGTGAGGCACATATTACGTGAAGGTATGTACCTAATAATTTTAGAAATTGTGTAGTCTTTTCTTTGTTTATTGTTAGCAACGTTTTATGTCTGTTTTATGTGTCTCGCTGTGTGTCAAATAAATGTTTCTTTCTTTCTTATGCAAGAATATTTTCCTCAAATACCGCACAACTCTGTTGTGGGCATCTTTGGGGAAGACTTTGTCCAGCAGTAGATGTCTTTCAGCTGGAGTGATGATGGGAAATATTCTAAATATAAATTTCCGAAGTTTTATACCTATTTTGAATTTGAAATTCTTGTTTACCAAATGGCACATAAAAGTGATGTATTGTTACTTTTTAAGTAATTCAATTTTTTTAATCTGAAAATCTTCACTGTACGTTTATTATTTATAAGATGCTTTGTTGCTTGGCTCAATGCTGATTTAGCTGTACAAAACTGTTGAAATTATGATTTTATGATGTATTATTATCATTACTGTTAAATTATTTGTAAGTGAAGGTATGGAAAGAGAATGTCTAGTTTTATTTTGCCAAACTTATGTTTTGTCAGTTCGTAAAAGAGAAAATGTAACATTCTGGTGATGTATTGAACTATTTTAAGTTGTAGTAATTTTTGAACGATTCTTTATTTAATTGAAAAAATAAAATAAAATTGACTGATAATGTATCAATTGTATTTTCCCTTAACTTTTTTTTCTTTCGTATCACAAGCAATTAAAATATTCTCAGTTATTATATATCTACATATGTTCTTATGTTGAACTAAATTTGAAATAAAACACTTCAAAAGTATATACCTTATTTTATTTTTGACTTGATAAGCAGTGTTGTTATTTACATTAAACAGAAAATTAAACGGCGTATCGGCTGCCTTTAAATATTGTTTATCAATGTTTTTTTTTTAATTCTAAACAAGAGGTAATAAACCACTTGTTTAGAATTAAAAAATATATATTCAGAGTTCTTAATAATATAGGTACCCTTTATACAAATAAATACAAGCGCCATCTATTGGTACCTACGTAAAATCACATGAAAGCGCTATCTAGTGGTGAATGCCCCTCACTTTTCCCAAACTTTACGTTCAGTTGCCAATCTATACCCTATATACTGTATAATCTATGGGGGGAAATGAACAGATTTGTGGAGGCACGAGCAGCCAAGGACCTTTACGAAATATACGATCGAATTAACAAGTTCTGCTAAGTAACTGTAATAATGTTGTTAAAGTAATAATATACGAAGAGATTATAATTACCAAAGTAAACGATATTATAGGAAGATATTCTAATCAGTGACATCTGGAGTTTTATTTATGAAAGTAGTAAACAAGGAACCCTTATTGGATGAGCCGGGGAATTAAGGGTAGAAATGTACCTGGATAGTCGGCATCTTTCTTACGTAGGTCACTGGTTCTTGAAGGGGGCCCCCGTGTCTTCTCCAGGTGTTAACTTTTATATTTGAGTTTTCTTTGGATTTCACACACACATTACAAAACACAGTCAATCACTGCACTGCACTTTTGGTTTATTACATTAATTTCTTTTTGCGGAGAGTACGCGTGAACCGTCCATTTCTTATTGAAAAAAAGGCGAGAGAGAGGGGAGGGAAAGGATGCGGGGCGAGAGGGAAGAACGTTCGGAATACGCATTCAAATTAAATTTGTTTTATGAATTTAAAAAGAAAATATGACATAGGCATGTAAAAAGTTTATATTAGGCGTAACCACTTATAGTTTCGCCATGTCCGCTATCTGTCTGTCTGTCTGTCCGTCCGCGATTTAGAGCAAAAACTATTGGTACTAGAAACTTGAAATTTGGCACAAACATACACCTTAATCACGCCAACAAAATGGTAGAATAAAAATATGAAAAGTAAAATTATTTAGGGTACCCTACATGTGACGCGAGGATATATTTTTTTATTTTCGTTTTCTATATAGTGTTGGATATCGTTGGATAGGTCTTTCAAAAATGTCAGGGGTATGCTAAAATCTATTTTCGATTTAGTTAACTGTTCGTGACTTATTAAGCTTTAAAGTTCAAATTTTCGTTACAGTCAAGTGTTCAAACGTTACGGTGATAGTAGCGACATATAACGAAATTAAAAGGAAAACTATCACACCTAAGTAGGCTTTACAAGTTTGCGAGTAATAGTCGATCAAATGTAATACTCGAAATTTTTTAACAACTACATAGAAAAATTTTTTTTTCATTGTATTACCTATAAACTACGGAACCCTACACTGCGCGTGGCCCGACATGCACTTGACCGGTTTTTATAATATATAATCATCATAGGATGGAACAGTACCTTTTAGACTCGTTTCTTCTTTCCCTTGTTAGATCTGGTGTATTTGCTTGTATGTAGATACGTAGTTCGATATTTTAGATATGGTTAGATAGTAACAACACAGTCTAAAGAAAACGAACGTGTTAATTACCTACAGTCATCCAACGAACGTGTAATGTCAGAGCAATCGTGCGGGGCGCGCGACGCGCGGGCGGGAGGGGGCGGTACCAAGTAGCCCTTACAACAACTGTCAACTACTTGGTACTGAGTGATAAGGGGTGCGAGATTTATAATTTCTTTTACTAAGTTTTTGGAAAGAAGATATTGAAAAATTTTATGTAAACTGTACTGTAAATAATTGTTTTATATTATTTCGCATTAACACATGCTTGTGCAATATATTTTATTTTAAAGTAAAATGGAAAGAAAAATTTTACTTCAGGCGAGACTCGAACTCGCGGCCTACTGGGAATCTAGTCCAGCCGCTCTTCCAATTGAGCTACTGAAGTCCTGCCCGATTTGTCAAATCTTTCCTTCACATTTGTTGCATTGCTTTATGGTAGCAGCAGCGCCATCTATTGCCAACTATGCTAGTTAGGCAACCGATATAATAGACTTTGCAGTTTATTGAATATCGTAAAGAAGTCGCTTTTACCCTTAATAATTGTTTTATATTATTTCGCATTAACACATGCTTGTGAAATATATTTTATTTTAAAGTAAACTGTGTAAAGTAAACAGTGTACTGTTAATATTTATTATAATTTTCGTTTATTAATAATGTCTGTTACATTTCACATTTTATGTACATACATATATACATATATTACTTAACTTAAAAAGAAAAAATCTTTAAAGAAAAACTTTTTTTTTTGTGTTTGTTTGTATGTGCTTGATATTCGGGTTATATTGGATGGAGTTAAAAACGTATGGATGCACATAAGGATCGGTACATTATAATTGTTAGAATTCTGGCGTACTGATAGACCGCCCAACTGGAATACTAGGAGATTGATGATAGACTGGTAAACTGGTAGGTTGGTAGATTGAAAGATTTCAGGGAAATAAATCTGTTGATAGGTTGAAAAATTTATGGTTTGATAGATTTTCCATTTTCTGGCGGCTTTCCAGTACCTCGAAGTTTTGTAATGTGCCCGAAGATGTCAACAGGCTCCCCGCCTGTCACATGGGCCAAAACGTGACCGGTGAATCGAAGATGTTTGCATGTATGCATTTGCCTCTGCCTACCCTTTCGGGGATTACAGGCGTGATGTTTTTAGTATTTCATATATGTTCAACATAAACTGACGCGTTACAAACAACGTAAATAAAAACCAAAAACGTGACAACCTTAATGAATTTGCGTTTTTATGCGTGAAGGCGCCATATTGCAAAACTTCAAAGGCGATAAACTACTGTATGTATTTATACTGTGGTGACAATGTAATAGAATGGTTGTTATATCTCTCTGATAGATATGAGTACTGGGTCGTAATAACTATCATAGAGAAATAAAAACTATGGTCTCAGAGGCATCAACGTATCTGCATTTCGACCTTTGGTTTTTGTGTGGGTGTCAGTCATGACTTAATACGGGAATGGACTGGACATGGACTTCTGGATGTTGGAAGCTGCAGTCATTTTTTTTTTCTTTTTTTTTTTTTATGACCGGCTTTGTGTAGGCGTCTTGTCTCGAGACGGCACTAGTCTACTTCAGCGGGCAATCGGCGAGCGCAGAAGGCGCTCCAGCCTAAAGGAAGCTGTAGTCATGACTTATTATCCGTGTGAACAGCATGCTTGTTTGCTACCTTAATTATATAAAAACATATACTAATATAACTAATATCCCAGGCAGTTTATAATAAAATATAGGTCATTCTGGAGATGGATTTTAATAACAAAAACTCTTTAAAAGTTCAGTTAGATGAATACTCATGGTTCTCTATTTCAATGTTAAATAATATCTTATTTATTTCAAACTTCGCTTTACTCTGAAGTCTGGGTCCAAATTGTCGTAATTGCGCTACAACGTATAATCCAAAAGCAGATATATCATCATCATTGGATGGAACAGTATTAGACTCATTTCGTCTTTCCCTTGTAAGGTCTAGTGTATGTGCTTGTATGAACACAGGTTCCAAATTTCTTCTATTTCGCTGTATACCACATGGTTCTGTCAATGAGGAAGTCGATGCTGGTGGTGTTGGTGTTACTGGTGGTGATGTTTCGGGAGGTGACGGTGGTGAGTACAATTTGTATTCAATTTCTTCCTGAAATTAGAAAATAATTTAGTATTTTCAACTTTATTGGTCTACTGGTAACAAGCTACCACTGCTGGGAAAAGGGATTTTTCCATTTGGGAAGTTTCCCAATTAATCTGTGGAATTCGGCTATAGTAATTTACTGGTGGTAGCGCTCCGGTGACGGCACCCGCAGGCGAGACACTGCAATACCTAATTCACTGCCCGCCAAATGGTAGGATTCGGCACTATCGTGTTCCGGTCAAGTGGTAATGTAAAGTCCTATAATTTTCGGCACAAAGAGACATAATACATAATATTTTTGAATACCACAATTTGGTACTATTGTGTACGTAAGTTTAATGAATTTACTTGTAGTCCTAAAGTAATATATCATACTAATATTAATTTCGAAGTAGACCTAGTCTACTTGTAAATTAAGATTATACTTAAATGAAGTTTGTAAAATTGATTTTGGTAGCCGTGAATGTGAACACTTTCGCATAGATTTATAACATTCAGTTTCGTTATTTAATAAAAAAAATAAAATAAAATACGCTTACACTCACAGCCCAACATTAGGTATAAACCTGTGTCGTGAGTGCCGTTGTACACATACAACACATACACAAACACCCAGACCCGAAACAAATATCTGTAGGCCATCAAATATTTGTCCCGGTGCGGGGATCGAACCCGCGACCCTTCGAATCAAACGATCATCTCACACCGCTGGACTAACCGGGTCGTCAATGTTCCATACTCTCTTTTACAAACGGCAAGATAAGACTAAATAAAAGAATATGGGACATTCTTTGTCATTTACTGGCAGAATTCCAAAGCCCACATTACTGAGAACAAACCTGGCAAAACAAAAATCAGTAGGGTCTTTTCAAAATGTTTTTTTTTTTTTTTTTATGTTATAAAAGTGGCAAACAAGCGTGCAGTTCACATTGATGTTAAGTGATGACTGCAGCCTATAGACACCCACACAATGACCAGAGGTCAAAATGCAAATGCGCTGCCACTCCTGAGGCATTAGGTGTTATGCCTCTGTGCCGGAAATTACAGAGCCGTACATTACCACCTGACCGGAACACGATAGTGCTGAACACTACCATTTAACGGCAAGTATATTAGGTAATGCGGTGGTGCCTACGCATGCGAGCTCCGTCACTGGAGCTCTATCACCAGTAAAATTCATAATAAAACATAATACACTTACAAATAAATACTTCACATTGTTGTCAGACAACATTAATGTGTGGCTGACGAGTAACAAAATACAATACGGCTATTAGCGTGTCTTGTTGCATCTGCCGGTTATTGCAAGGTCATTATTTCAAACACTACTTTCACTAAACTTTTTTTTTTTTTTGTTATTATGGCATCGCTATTACGCATATTGCCAGTGTCAAGTAAAACGATAATTCATATTCTTAAAGTAGCGTACAGGTAGTATAATATAGTCAATCAATTATTTATTAAGTATTAATAAGTATGTCAGTCAAGTGAGTTACAGTCAGTTATTCGAGTAAGGCGATGGCTACTTTACCAGAAAATTTACAATGGAGTTTTGGAGGCAACCTGAAAAGTCGTGCTTTCGCACTGTTATTCTATTTCACTATACACGGGCACTGTAATAAACCTTTATCAAACAAAATACCACCAACTTTATTCAATATAACTTTTAAATACACTAAGAAAATGAAATAAAATAAGAGCACCATACGCCTCTTTCAAGGTTCCCGCCAAAACTCTTCACTAAACTTGCTTTTTTTTACTTGATGTTTACATAGAGCAACACGGGCCACATGCAGAGTAAACCATAAACAGGGAAGCAAAGAGTATACACATACTGCAGGGAAGTATGTAGCTTAGTATTTGTATTCTCTTTGGTATGTATGTTAGCTCTATTTACGTTTCTTCAAGAATAGTCAATATCAATACTCATAAAAACTCCTTTCGCAATCAACGAAAGTGTAATCAGAATAAGTCTAGCTGTATTGATTATAGGTTATAAATAAGTGTACCTAAACAAGATAAAAAACATTTTTAATTGGAAGAGATTAAACATAAAAAAAATCTGAACTTACCTCATCATTAGTAACATCAGCAGACGATGATGCCTTTTTCGTATTAATAGACAGCATATTATCCATTATTTGAAATGCAAACCATTTTGAATCCAAAGTACGTCTTTTTTCCCGGTTATACTGACAACGGAGACCAGTCCACTTTGCAGTTACGTCCCTGATCGAAATATTCATTAGATTACATATTTCTTTGATAGCCTCGCACTTTTTAAACCTATTTCTGTATTCCGGTAATGACGTATTCCAAATTATAGGTCTTTCACGGATCATACTAAGAAGGTACAACGTGTTACTTTTATTCCAATCCATATTAAACACAGCTACACCAATTCGGTTATCTTTAATCGATGTTATAAATAAAATAACGCGAGCTCACGACATGTTTGAAAGGTTCGCCAACAAAGACGAAATAAATGCACTCGTCCCTCGCAGGCGAAAGAGGGGGGTTCGGGTGTTTAACTGTTTTTGTTGAATCGAACAGGCCGCGCCGCCATTTTGTTAGGCAAACATGTGACGGAATGCAGAGAGGGATCTGTGAGTGCGAGCGAGACGGGTATGTTAATCTTGTTCTGTCTGCCTTGAACATCGTGGACGCGTCGCGGCCTCGGCGCTCACTGTGTTTACTGTTTTGTATGCTGTTTTATCTGTAGATATGTATGTCACTTGTAGTTTGGTTGAATGGACCGTTGTGTAGGTTGGTTGAACGTTTATTGTTTTGATGGATAAACTGTTTGTATTACTACTAGTACTGTAGAAGAAGCACCGGAGGTGTGTCAGGATCGGGATGTCTCACACTCCACACTCTCTGCCTACCTCGTGAGGGACTTGGCGTGAAAATACACACATACATACAATACTAACTCTACTTTTTTACAGTCAAAATATGATTTCTCTCACAGCCCCACATTAGGTAAGTATTATAGGTACAAACTTGTGTCGTGGATGCCGTTGTATATTTACAACACATACACATACATCCATACCCGAAACACATATCGGTAGGCCATACAAATATTTGTCACAGTGCGGAGATCGAACCCGCGACCCTTCGAATCAAACGGTCGTCTCACACCGCCGGACTAATCGGGTCGTCATTTTATTTATCTTATTAATTTATGTCTAAAAGCAGAATATTTATATGTAAACAGTAACAATTTGTAATAATTGTTTGATATTATTTCGCATTAACACATGCTTGTGAAATATATTTTATTTGTAATATTTAACAGATTTGCAACAGATAGTGTTGTATTAATATTTATTATAAGATTGAGACAAAATTGTTTTATTATTAAACAAGGATTTTTAGTTGGTGGTAGAGTTGCAGTGAAGGCGCTCGAGGGCGTAGGCACTACCGCATTACCTAATGTATCTGCCGCTAAATGGTAGGTAGTGTTCAGCACTATTGTGTTACGGTAAAATATTATGTTTTAAATCTTTATTATTGCTCAGTACACCCTGCCGGCAAATAAATAATTTCTTTACTTTATGTTCCTGACTAAAAGGTTGTCTGGAAGAAATCGCACCTTTTGCGATAAGACCGCCTTTTGTACTTTTATTTCTTTTCTTGTTTGTATAATTTGTTTAGTTTTCTGGTGTACAATAAAGTGTATAAATAAATAAATAAAATAAATAAGATGGTGATGATCTCGTAATAAATTTCACATACTAGTAGGAGAGATACTAAACCATCCGAGTAACGTTGGCCCTTTAAAGCTAGAAATTTTTGTAGGGATGAATCATAATATGCTAAGTACTACAAAAACTATCGCCTGGCAAGGATCAACCCGTCACGTCAGGATTTCTGATGAGAAGAGTTACTCCCATATTTTAGATCTGGCTCGATTGCGACCATTTATGTTGCGTCTTAAAGTTTAATTTTTGTATATGTATGTATGTATCTTCACGCCAGGTCCCTAACGGGGTAGGCAGAGGGTGTAGAGCGCCAGATATCCCGGTTCAGACAAACCTCTCGTGCCTCGTCTACCTTCATCATTCTCTTCATACATGCACGCCGATTCCTAAGACTTTTGACCCCACCATCAGACAGAACTCGACCTATTTGGTCATGGTAGGTCAGCCTTGGTCTTCCTGGGCCTCTGCAACCATCCACATTCGCATTTTATATCTGTTTAGTCATTCGCTCATTCGACATTCTTTCTATATGCCCGAACCATCGGAGCATGCCTTTTTTCATTTTTACACCGATACTATCATTCACACAAAGTCTCTTTCTTACATTTTTAATTTTTGTGTGTTCGGATATTTAAAGAAAATTACGATTTGTTTACTGCAAATTAGCAACTCAATCGTATATCAATAGCATGCTCATTGTGTACAATGTACAATTTTCACTACATGATACTCTAGATAAACAACTTATTGAATTCGTCCTAACAATTTCATCGTCATGAAAACACACTTCCGTTGTCATGGAAACACCTCTACAAATAACGCAGTATTTGTATACTCTTTGATATAAATAAGAAGCAACAACTATTGTCACAAAACGATGGCTGACAGATCTAAAATATGGAAGTAACTTTTCTCATCAGAAATCCAAATGACGTGACGGGCTGAACCTTGCCAGGCGACGGTTATCGTACTTAGCATATTTAACACTTTACAGCTTAGGTTTCCAGGGATGGCAACACATCTACGTTTTGATCTCTGGTTTTTATGTATACATGTCTATAGTAGTCCTACATGCATGTGCACAACTTTCTTGTTTAGCACCTTAATTATTATCACAACTCATTAAAAATATTAGGTAACTCGGCGATCATGCCTTCAAAACTTACCTACTGCCACAGCCACAATAAACTTATTTTTTTTATGTTTTGGAAGTGGCAAACAAGCATGCAGTTCACATTGATGTTAATTGATGACTACAGCCTATAGACACCCACACAAAGACCAAGGTCGAAATGCAGATGCGTTACCACTCCTGAGGCCTAAGATGTTATGCCTCTGTGCCGGAAATCACAGGGCCGTACATTATCACCTGACCGGTTCACGATAGTGCTGAACGCTACCATTTAGCGGCAAGTATATTAGGTAATGCGGTCGTGTCAACGCCCGCGAGCTCTGTCACTGGATCTCTACCACCAGTAAAAAAACTTAAAATATTCCTTAACTGACTTTAATTTCCTGCCTGTCATTTTACACGGACATAATCTGGAAATTTCAGAAAGGCAAAAGCGTTTACCATAATTACAAGAGCGTATCGACTGCGACTTTATTAAGTGCTGTGCCAAGTCAGTGTTTCTTACGGCTAAGAAAAGCGTAGAAATGGCGGGACAGTGTTGGGATGTAGCCAAATGACTTAATGGTTGATAAGCTAAGGTTAATTTCCTCTCTTAGCATCTGCTTTGCCGTTGCAATTTGGTAAACGGATAGCCCCTTATAGATCACCATCTATAAACCATGCCAATTAAATAATTGGCATGGTTTATAGATGGTATGTATGTATGTATCTTCACGCCAGGTCCCTAACGGGGTAGGCAGAGAGTGTAGAGCGCCAGACATCCCGGTTCTGACAAACCTCTCGTGCCTCGTCTACCTTCATCATTCTCTTCATACATGCACGCCGATTCCTAAGACTTTTGACCCCACCATCAGACAGAACTCGACCTATTTGGTCATGGTAGGTCAGCCTTGGTCTTCCTGGGCCTCTGCAACCATCCACATTCGCATTGTATATCTGTTTAGTCATTCGCTCATTCGACATTCTTTCTATATGCCCGAACCATCGGAGCATGCCTTTTTTCATTTTTACACCGATACTATCATTCACACAAAGTCTCTTTCTTACATCTTCATTACGAACGCGATCGGTGAGTGATACACCGCAGATCTTGCGCAAAGATCTCATCTCGACCGCGTTCAACTTATAGATGGTGTTTGGGCTTTTTGTTTATGTAATAAAAGTGGCAAACAAGCTTGCAGTTCACGTTGATGTTAAGTGATGACTGCAGCCTGTAGACACCCACACAAAGACCAGAGGTCAAAATGCAGATGCGTTCCCACTCCTGAGGCCTAAGGTGTTATGCCTCTGTGCCGTCACTGGAGCTCTACCACCAGTCAGAATAGTTGCTTCTTGTTCCACGGCAGAATTTTTAATCCACGGTTGTCTTACTTACAGAATTTGTATACTTATTAAATTTTATTTGCTTAAGTAATGTTCTTAAATTCAGAAGTAGGTTTGAAAATCTTTTTAAGATTGTCTTGTTTTCCTTGCCGTCTGTTAATGTATTAGATTTACGTAAGAGGATCATCGTTCCATTATGTCTTTTATTCTTATTGCTTTTCAAAGTTATGTTATAGAACAAAGAAACGTGAGGGTTCTGTTTATAGACAAATTTAGCGAGTAAGGTTGAGTCGTTTATATTTTATTTTGTTGGATAACTCAGTTAATGGGTTTGATACTGAAATATATTATTACACTGGTGGCCCGCCCCGGTTTTGCGCGGTTGCAATGTTACCTACCCTCTGCTATTCATCTTAGCGTGATTTATATAGCCTTTCTCGATAAATGGGCTATCTAATACTGAAATTGTATTTTACTGTGAATTTTACTGGTGGTAGAGCTCCAGTGACGGAGCTCGCGGGCGTAGGCACCACCGCATTACCTAATATACTTGCCGCTAAATGGTAGTGTTCAGCACTATCGTGTTCCGGTCAGGTGGTAATGTACGGCCCTATAATTTCCGGCACAGAGGCATAACACCTAATGCCTCAGAAGTGGCAGCGCATCTGCATTTTGACCTCTAGTCATTGTGTGGGTGTCTATAGGCTGCAGTCATCACTTAACATCAATGTGAACTGCATGCTTGTTTGCCACTTTTATTACACAAAAAAAAAATTAAAAAAAAAAAAATTTTTCAAACCGGACCAGTAGTTCTTGAGATTAGCACGTTGAAGCAAATAAACAAACAAACTCTTCAGCTTCATAATATTAGTATAGATTCCTAGTTTAGTGATCAAATTGATTTTTGCTTCGCTTTTTGCTTGGTATTTTTCCTATAGGTAAATCCAAATACTTCTATATACACAAAATAAGTAGTGGTTACTTTGTGATGAAGGTAGTAAACAAAAGTACAGTACACAAGTATTAAAATAAATCCGTCGTTTTAGCCGATTTTTAGAAACCCACCTTCTTTCCTCTAACTTACAGATGTCCACTGCAGCTACTGGTTTCGACTACTATTGATCTGGGTCCTCCTCATCGAGCAACTACTTATGATCTTCACCAAGGTTGCTCCACCTCGCTAGGGGCTTATCTATCAAACCACCATCACCATCCAAAGATGGTACTCTCCATCTTTGGATGTGCGGTTGTTGCCTTTGACTAACTTTTTCTTTTCTACGAGTATATTAAGTCTTCCTTCTTTCCGTAAATTATAACATACTTTTTTTATGTGATATTATGAAAAGCCTCGACAGTATTTACTCAAGTTTCAACTAATTCTTTCTCTCACGAGTCTAGATTAGAGCTAAAATTATCTTAGAAATAAAAGAAGATTTAATACGCCATTATCAACCCGCTCCGTACACTGTCCCACTAACACAGCAATTCTTCCTGTTTTTAAGCAAAGCGTGCGTTAATTAACTGCCTCAGTAGCCTAGTGGTAGCAGGCCACTACTACTACGCTGAGGTCCTGGGTTCGATTCCCGGGTAGGGGGTTATCAGAGATTATGGTGTACAGTCCTTTATCTTTGGTTCTATTGAGATTTTTCCATTTTCTGGAAATTTCCCAGTACCTACCTCGAAGTTTGGTAATGTGCCCAGAGATATCAATAGGCTCGCCACCTGTTACATAGGCCAAAAACGTAACCGGCGAATCGTGGGTGTTTGTATGTATGCTTGAATGCATGCATTTACCTCTGCCTACCCCTTCGGGGATTTCAGGCGTGAAGTTTTTATACGTTTTTTAGGTACGTTAATATGCGCACATCTATCCCATACCTAAAGCCTATTTTCTTCACTACAGCCAAAACACGACCAATATGAAACAAAATCTACCTGCTTCATTCTCATCCAGCAAATACTCGTAATCTCCACGAGATCTTCCATCCTCTAGCAAGAGCGTAGAATACATTCTAAAATATTTGAGGTTATGTCATATTTTGGTTTGACCAAGACTGACCTACCATGACCTAATACGTCGAGTTCTGTCTCATGGTGAGGTCAAAAGTCTTAGGAATCGGCGTGCAGGTATGAAGAGAATGATGATGGTAGACGAGGCACGAGATGGTATGTCAGGACCGGGATATCTGGCGTTCTACACTCGCTGTCTACCCCGTTAGGGACCTGGCGTGAAGGTACATATATATATTATGTCTTATTACTTGTTCTTCAAACATCCTCCCATAACGTTTCATTTATTCTATATCTTGGTCTTTTTTCCACTGAACTTGTTATTAATTCAATAAGTTTCATAAATACATATAAAAAAAATGTAATACACCTATATCAACCCACTCCCTACACTGTATTTGAACACAGCCATTCTCCCATTTCTAATGCAAAGCGTACATGATATATGATTGCGACTATTAAACTATCAGTCATTTACGGAGCATAACAGCTATTTATTGTTTGGTATTACGCGGCCGTGATATTATTATTGTCTGATATAAATCACAGCTTGGGTCTCTTGGTGCTATCACGCTTAGTGTAATGGGGTGCGTTGTATTATCTATGGTGTTTTTTTTAAGAAAGGGTTATTGGTATCTTGTGGCTGTTGTAATTAGGGATTGCAATCCCGCAAAGTGGGATCCCGCAATCCCGCGGGATCCCACCTTTTATCAATCTGGTGGATCCCGCACCTTCAAAACGCGGATCCGCGGATCCCGCAAATTTAAATTAGCTGCTGAAACGTACACAAAGTTTTGCGAGAAAGCACAAATTCATTCTAAATCTCACTATTAATGAGATTGATTACCTCACCTGTTTTTAGATGTAAGGCTAATATGTAATAAAACTTGATGCCAAACATTTTAAAAATTAAGGTCTTATAAAATTGATTTGATAACAAAATATTTCTTACTTACATCATTAATATTTTGTCAGAAAACAAATAGGTAGGTACTTTTGATGCAATAATATGTGAGATATTTATTATTTTTTATAGCAATTCTTTTTAGAATTAGACAGAAGGATAACCAAGAAGCAGGTATCACAAAAATTTTTGTACACGATATTTGTGACAGCAAAATTGTCATTGTGTATAATCCGACTTTATTAAAATATCATGATGGACGTCGTGCGTGCGTGATAAAAGTATTCTTTTTAATTTTTTTGCTATTTTAATATCGTATACCATTCGTTTTGTGTTCTTGACCACTACATCTTTAGGTCTTTATGGTCTTAGGAGACGTTTTAGAAAATACTTAAGTAAATAATTAATATTTTTTAAATAAATATGTTGCCAATTACTGTAATGTAATCCAAGAAAAGAATTGTTTAAAACCTAATATTTGAAAATAATACAGGTACAATTGTATAGGTATCATTAGTTTTCGGAATGAAGATCGACATTTTCGAACTTTTTACTTAAAACTCCCCAAAAAAAAATACAACGAAATTCGTACCGTCTAATGCTAAAAATAATTACCGAATTAATACTTTATTTTTATTAAACCTGTTAATTGTGAGTCGGGCCACTGGCAGTGTAGGGTTCCATAGGTTTTAGGTTTGAATATTGTAATGAAAAAAATATATTTTCTATTTAGTTCTTAAAAAATTTCGAGTAAAATACATTTGATCGACTATTACTCGCAAAATTGTAAAGCCAACTTTAGTGTGACAGTTTTCCTTTTCATTTCATTATATGTAGCTAGCTACTATTGCCGTAACGTTTGAATTTCTAACAACAACCGTTTAGATGGTAGAACGGACTCTAACGAAAATTGGCACTTTTAGCTTATTAAGTCACGAACTGTTAACAAAATCGAAAAAGGATATTACCACATCCCTAACATTTCTGAAACCACACTATACAGAAAACGAAAAATAAAACAATTATCCGGCATTACATGTAGGGGAGGTACCCTAAATGTTTTTATTCTACCTTTTTGTCGGCGTGATCAAGGTGTATACTTGTGCCAAATTTCAAGTCTCTGTAACAAATAGTTTTTGCGCTAAACCGCGGACGGACAGACAGACGGACATGGCGAAACTATAAGTTCCTTGTTTACTACGGAACCCTAAAAAGCCTGCAGTTTCAATTGATTTTATAACAAAATTTCGAACATGCGGGATCCCGCGGGATCCCGCATTTCAATCCCGCGGGATTGAAAAAGCTGCGGGATTGCAATCCCTAGTTTCAATGTGATATTTCTCGATCTATATCTCACAGGCTCTTTTATAGAGAGGTAAATGTTGAAGAATTTTATTCTTAACAAAATGATTTGTTATTTTATGACACCTATTTTATTAATTCAGAACCAAAAACGTTTGGTCCTTGACGAAGTTAGCTGTGTAAAATATTTTAATCAACTATCAGAAGAATTTGCTATATAGTTTTATTTTAATTGTACCAAATCTACAAATTGATTTTTTACTATCCGTTTCTAGATATTTTATAATTTGAACCATAAAATTCACAATGTAAATAAAATAGGGAAGATCTACAATAAACATAAAGACCTCAATGCATAGTTACCTCCCCGGAAGAGTTATATATAAGTACCTACTTGTTTGTAAATTAGTGATGTTTAAGACCACTATGATTGAGAAATATAAGAAATCCATGCCATTTCTACTGTTGAGTGTTACTGTTTTTTTATGAAGTGTCCACGATATCTCAAGAGAAGAGAGAGAGAGCCTCCGAACTACTCCGGAGGGGTTATTCTTCATCTCGCACGACAAAAATTCGCACGATCGAGCGACTTGGCACTTTTTGAATATAAATAATATTTCTGTCGTCAACTCGCGCGACCATAAAATTGTGAGGTAACTACGTACAATCAACTACAAAAATCCTTTTTAAAAACGTTTAATAATTTATGGTTGGTCTTTAAACTAAAACAAAATATTATTATATCACAATTATTTTAGATATACATTTCAATCAAAAATATGAAATAGAATCTACAATTTCACAAAAGAATATGGGTTGTTACTTTTAACTATTTCTTATAAATAACATACAATAAGTCAATATATTGTACGACCGATTTTTTTTTTGTGTTATGTATAAATCTGTTTCAAATATAAAACAAGAGTAGTTAGTCAGTAGCAGTAGCAATGTCGTTTCTAAAATTTAAATTTATTTACCTGGCTGTACTTTGTATCAGCGTGCGAGTTGAGGACAGAAATATTAGGTAAATTCAAAAGGTGCCAAGTCGCCCGATCGAGCGAATTTTTGTCGTGCGAGATGAAGAATAACCCCTCCGGAGTAGATCGGAGGCTCTCTCTCTCTTCTCTTGAGATATCGTGGACACTTCATAAAAAAACAGTAACACTCAACAGTAGCAATGGCATGGATTTCTTATATTTCTCAATCATAGTGGTCTTAAACATCACTAATTTACAAACAAGTAGGTACTTATTAAACAATTTTCACAGCAAATTTCCCCTCGATGCCGTCATATCAACCATTATAAAAATATTTTTAGTCTACAAAAATGCTTAAGCTCCCATTGATCATAAAATATCTTGAGACAACTTTAAGTACATTTTTTTACCCTCCCATCACAGCAAAGACAAGGCCCCTGAATACTTTTAAAACATCTAACACCTCTCGATAGAATAAACGTCTATAACGTTGACTCTTATTTCAAAGTAATTAAAGTAGGGGGAGCAATTTCTCTTCTCAGAAGGGCAGTTCTTTGAAACCGGACGCCGGATCCGCCATCTAAGATTAACGTTATTTTCTTCGGAGCAGTAACATTTTGAAATTTGAAGCTAAGAAGATACATCCTTATTTTGTTGTAATGAAAATTACCCACTTATTCGTGTATTTTATTTTTTTGATGTTACAACGACAACAATTTCATAACCGTCCTTTTCTTTGCTATAATTTAATAAAGATATCATTTTATCAAATTGCATATCAATACATATAATAAGACAGTAAAAATCGAGTGTCTGTAAATGAAATATTTTTCCGAAAAACTGATAGAGGGCGATTATATTACAAAAACCAAAAGAACAATTTTCGGAATTTTTTGGAATGTCTGTCTGTTAGTTACGCTATACCTTCGAAACTGCTCAACAGATTTGAACGCGGTTTTCACAAGTGGATTATATATTATCAGGAACGTTGTCAAATCCGGGAAAAAGAAGTTGTGGTCAATTGAAAATTTCCTTCAAGCACTGCTTCAAAACTTTTAAACAGACTTGAATGCGGAAAATGAATTACATTAACGTATTTAATTTAGACTAGATGTGCCCGCGACTTCATCCGCGTAGAAATTAACAAATTTTTGTTCAGTATCTACGCGGACGAAGTCGTAGGCACAGCTTATAATGATTTATGCCATATTCGTCAATCGCTAGGAAATTGTTTATTAATGTTGCAATTACCACTCAAAGAAATTCTGCTTAAAACTTGAGTTTTGTAAACTTAGGCCAAAACGACAGGCGTTTATCAAAAAAAATGTATTTTTAAAATCCGGTCCGTAAAATTTATTAATTACTAGCTGTCGCGGCAAACTTCGTATTGCCTCACAAAGAAATATTTATTTTATTTTTTATTTTATTATTTATTTTATTTTATTATTTTTGGAAAGCAGACAGTGAAAATATAACTGCATACAAATATAATAGTTAAAGCTATACACCATTTAGGAGCTTTCGCATATAACATCTGTAACACAAGGCTCTTGATTAGCAAAGTCTGACAAACAAAATAAAAAGTTTTTACAAAGAATTAAAAAAAAAAAGGAAGGGTAGCCAAAAAGCGTAAATAATCTCCTCTCCTCTCCTCTCCTCTCCTCTCCTCTCCTCTCCTCTCCTCTCCTCTCCTCTCCTCTCCTCTCCTCCCAAAATTTTATCACTAACTATCACTGTTTATGAGATACAGCCTGGTGACAGACAGACGGATGGACGGACAGACAGACAGACAGCGGAGGATGAGTAATAGGGTACGTTTTTACTTTTTATATACCTTACCTTTAAATACCCTAAAAAGATAGATGATAGATTCAGAATAGTTTTAAAATATTCGATATGATTCTTTAAACTGTCGTAACTTTTTTATTTCGGAACCGATTGACATGAAACAAACAATGAATTATAAACATTTTTTTTCATGCGTTTATCTATTTCACCGTATAACGATAAAAGCAGAAGGAAATACCTACATTTAAAATTTGCCATTTGTTTTATTGGTGGTAGACTCTCAGTATTTGAACTCGATGACTTATGACGATGTATTACCTAGTCTATTTGCCTATCGCCAAATGGCCAAGTGTGCAATACTATCGTGTTCCGACCAAGTGATACGGCCCCGTGAATTCTGGCACATAGGCACAATAGATCAAGTTTCAGAAATGGTAATACATCTGTCCGTTATCAATCCAATCCATACGTTGATTTTTGTTTGTAGTAATATTTATCTTAGAATTTAGAGAATTTTGGTTTCACACAGCCATACTTTGCCAATATTTTGTTTTATTTTCTTCTCAATCTTTTTATTTTTATTTAATTTTTTTACCAAGTTGTTTTTTGTTCGGGTTCTTAAATTATTTTTTGTCTCTTTTCGGACACTGTGTATGTGTGTTCCAAGGAAATCATTTTCTTTATTGTTTTCTTATCTATATTGAAATGTCTGGTTTTTTATTTTATGTGGCTATATAGCATTTATTTTCACTCATTTTACGAACCGGGTCGTGACGCGATATAGATATTGGGTAAAAAACACTTTTTACCTTTATTCCGACGTTTCGACTCGGTTGCACAAGCCGTGGTGGCAACAGCTGGAGAAGCTTCGGAAAAGACGTGCATTTTTACAAACATCGCTGACGTTTTTCATAAAATGTCGCGATAGTAACATTTTACCTACGTGTGTGTTATTAAAACCACGTAAAGACATAGTGCAATCCGAAGAGATTCTTCGTAACGCGAGTGTCAAGTTACTGCGAAAATTAATATATAACTATCGGAGTGAGCTTTTTGTTGTTCAAGAAAAACTACTAAAGTTGCATTTGGATTGTAGTGAATGGCTTTCAACATCGGATTTTGATCTATGTGACCGAATAACATATCAACAGGCAGAACGAAAAAAGGAAATCAGTAGTGTTACACACGAGCGAAAGTTCGACAGATTGATCTCAAGACAAGAACGGAAGAAAGATACAATTGATACACAATCTGATCTAGCTGACACTGTTATTAATCTGTCAAATTTAATACTGGATGACGCAACCACCTCGGCTCTGAAGAAAGGTATGAATTTTGCTATAACACCGAAGCGAGTGCCAGTGGAAAATATTATATGCGGAGTGGAAGAGGCGATTATACGAAACAGGGTACCAATGATTGATGCGGAAACTATGCGTCAGGATATCGCTGTCATTTTACGAAAATCGCGACTTCCTGCAAGCAATATAGCAACTGTAGAGCGAGGAGCACTTAAAGCACTTCGAGACAATAAAGATATACTGGTGCTTAAGGCTGACAAAGGCAACTGCACTGTAGTATTAAATACGGAGGACTACAATACGAAGATCCAGACGTTGCTAAGCGATGACAAGGTGTACAAGCCCGTCAACTACAACCCAACAGCTAGGGTATATCGCCGCGTTCGTGCTATGATTGCTGAGCATGAATATCTTTTCACAGAGGACGAATACCAGAAGTTACATAGACCCAATCCTGTTCAGCCACCTAAGTTCTACGGCCTGCCTAAAATACACAAAGCCAGTATTCCTCTGCGGCCAATTGTGAGCCAGATCGGGTCACCCACCTATGACCTTGCGAAGCATGTTGCGGGGGTTCTTCAAAAACTTATAGGTAAAACCACATCGTTTGTAAAGGACTCTAAGCATTTCGTGGAGATAGTAAAGGGCGTGAAACTGGAACCAGGTGATATGATGGTAAGCTTCGATGTGGAGTCGTTGTTTACCAATGTTCCAATAAATGAGTGCCTGGATATCATCAGAAGCAGGTTAAAGGATGGTGGCTTATCGGAAGGTTATCTTGGATTGATTGATCAATGTCTCAGCGGAAACTACTTTCTTTACCAGGGTCAATATTTTCTCCAAATCGATGGTGTGGCAATGGGAAGTCCAATAGCGCCCGTAATTGCCAATATCTGGATGGAGAACTTTGAAAGTTTGGCCTTAAAGGGCGGTCCTGCACCAGTCAAACTCTGGAAGAGATACGTTGACGATGTGTTCAGTGTCATTAACGGAGGTACGGTTGCTGTAGAACAATACCTTGACTACCTAAATTCCATTCATCCAAAGGTCAGGTTTACTAGTGAGATGGAACGTGACAGAGCTCTAGCTTTTCTGGATGTCAAAGTGATGGTGAAGGCAGACGGTTCCTTGTCACACACTGTTTACAGGAAACCCACACACACTGATAGGTACCTGCACGCGTCATCCCACCATCACCCTCGTCACCTGTACTCTGTGGTAGCCTCCTTAGAGAACAGAGCTTATGACCTATGCGATTCTGACCATATTGAATCTGAGCTATCACACGTAAAGAAGGTACTTGTACGGAATGGATATAAGCCAACAAGACAGCTGCGAAAATCGAATACGGAAAAGCGTCCAGATGTTAGCCGACAATTAGCTTTCTTACCATATGTGAAAGGGGTAACAGACAAAATAGGCACGGTGTTGAGAAGGAACTCGATTAAGACTGTCTACACGCCGTTATCCAAATTAGTTACACATCTACGCAGCCCGAAAGACGTGATTCCGTATCAGAATCCAGGGGTGTATAAAGTACAGTGCAGTTGTGGTAAGGTGTACATTGGACAGACAAAACGCAGCGTCCAGGAAAGGATCAAAGAACACATCGCAGCTCTAAAAAACCGACAGATGCAAAAATCGGCGATCGCGGAACACCTTTTAACCTCGGAGACTAATCATTGGATCAATCTTCACAATCCAAAAGTCCTCTCCACTGAACGTTATTATTATCCCAGGATAATACGAGAGGCGATTGAAATATATAAGTACAAAAACAATTTCAATCGTGAAGATGGATATAAATTGTCTCCGACCTGGACACCGGTCATAAACAATTTAGGATCGCGCGATGTAACATCGGACCTATAGTCGGATACAGTGAGCGTTGTGTGCCGGCCTCCACAATAATCACGCAACTTGTAGGTAGAAGAACATCAAGCCACCCGCAAATTGACATTTTGCTGTTACAACAGTCTGTCCGCGACCACGGCTTGTGCAACCGAGTCGAAACGTCGGAATAAAGGTAAAAAGTGTTTTTTACCCAATATCTATATCGCGTCACGACCCGGTTCGTAAAATGAGTGAAATTAGTGTTAAACGCGAGTGTTTTAAAAGTTATATATAGCATTTACTTACCATCCGCGTAAATTGTAGTCTTGTATTATCGCCATCATTACCTACATTAAATTATCACGCTTTTTATTTCAGACAATAACGTTTTGTTATACTTGTACCTATTTACTCATAAATAAATTAAACATGATGGGGCTGGCATGGTCTCGCTAGATTAAAAGCCCCTAAATGAAAATAAAGATTAAAAAAAAATCACAATCATAATTAGTCCTCAAAATTTGCTTTCAATCTAACCTGAAATGAAAAATTTCTCGCCTGAAAAGAAGCCTTAGCGTATCAAGATGACAAAGCCGCCTTTTAACATCTCCTGTCTAGATCTGAATTGAAGTCCAAGGAACATTCCTTTACACAGTTACCAATACATTAAAGCGAACAAAGCATTTCAAAGGAAAATGTCGAGTTATAACTCTCAGAATTATTCTTTGTGATATCTACTTAAGATACAGCACAATGAAAGTAATGAGTGAAGCGAGCCACCACTCAGCTGCATTGGCGGTATTTACATTTTTCATTATTCATACGGATTTACTACTCTATTTTGTTTGGTATCAGATTGAAGAACGTTCTCTACAATACTTTAAACTTATTTTTGAATTACTGCTAAATTATGGATTGTTGCATAAAGTCAACAATAATAATATTCATACATCATTACTATTTCACTCATTTATTCATTACCCCATTATATATTTTCATACATATACATGTATATAAAGGAAAAAAAAACAACGTATATATAAAAAAATACAAAATGGTTGCCGCCGGTAGCGGGAGCAGGGTCCAAGCTGTCGGCGGTTAGGGGCTCAGAGAGAGGAACCTCCTCACAATACGTGCCGTGTCGAGAAGAACCGCTTTCTGCACCAAGCCCTTGATCCAACTTCCCAGCGAGAGCCTCTTAAGGTGGTGGTCGAGGCTCTTCGCCATGAGTCCGTTTACCGTGACGACTATCGGTACAATTACAGCCGAGTCCACATCCCACATGGCGACAATCTCGTGAGACAAGTCGAGATACTTAATTTATTATTATGTCTCTCGTCAGCACGGGGTCCAATTTGAACCCCGGACCTTTGTCAGGCTTGCGCGGGGACATGGAGAGTCCAACACGTAGAGGCCCTTTCGAGAATTTAGATCTACTTTGTAATGGGTTATATTCGGCGGGACCTCTCTCTGGCTGCATCAATAGTTAATACAGACACAGACAGACCCCGCAGAATATAATGGGACTATTGTAATGAAAAGTGATTTGCCAAACTTTGGGCTATGTGGGTGAACTGGGGGGACTAGCTGGCTGGGCCTATGGAGTGAGATCCGGCACCTGCCTATATTCAACATCTCACATTATCGAATCCTACTTTAGGCAGGTGGTGACTCGCCTCTCCTTGGTGGGCCCCCCAAACAGCCAACCCGATGGTCGACAGGGGGCAACACTGTTGAGAGAGGCTGGGGGTGTCGAGAGGTGTGGCCCCGGTTTCACCATCACGAGCGAGTAATCTCGAGCTCGGAGCGGGCTTCCCCGCTATTATGCCTTTAGACACTTCCACCCCCGAGTGCATGGCTCTTGCAGAAATTTAGACAACAGCCTATTATCCAAATTTCTGCAAATGCCATACCTCTAGCGCCCCACTCTGACCAGCCAATGAAGGCAAGCCAGAGGTGAGAGACCTGATGCTCTGTCCGGCCGTACCTCTGTGTGGCGGACGAGGCGGAGCCCAGTTCTCTCGGAGGAACTCGAGATGATGGTAGGGGGTGGTGTCGCTACTCACCAACAGCTCGCCACAAGCTGCTCTGCCCCCTTATTATTATTATTATTATAGCCTTTTTATTTTCTTAATAAGCAAGTTACTTATATCAATTTACAAAAAAACATTCATGAGTTGCATTAACAAATTGTAGAGAAGTTAGTAATAGATAGTATAAATATAACATTATTGTAGTACAATTCTTAAGAAAGGTATTTATATTTAAATATATTACAATGATTGAATAATTAGTATTTATTATAGATTACGTATAGTTTAATTGTTATTATAGATATTTATATACATACATATAATTAAGATTCATATAATCAAATTTAAATAAAATATTTTCACTACTTGCATTGTATTTTTATTTTTTATTTTTAGTAGTTTAAACTGTTCCATAATTATATTTTTGTATTTTACATTTCTATATTCATTGGCTGTCATATGTAATTAAATAAGATACTTATTTAGTGTACAAATAAATAGCATGTTATTAGTCGTAATAGTAAATATAACAGTATACATATGGAAGATAAAATTTTATTATATTTTATTTCATGATAAGTATAAAGTTGTAAATGAATATTTGTATATAGCTAATTGTTTTTATATTATTTCGCATTAACACATGCTTGTGAAATATATTTTATTTAAAGAAAAATGGAAAGAAAAATTTGACTTCAGGCGAGACTCGAACTCGCGGCCTACTGGGAATCTAGTCCAGCCGCTCTTCCAATTGAGCTACTGAAGTCCTGCCCGATTTGTCAAATCTTTCCTTCACATTTATTGCCTTGCTTTATGGTAGCAGTAGCACCATCTATTGCCAACTATTCTAGTTAGGCAACCGATATAATAGACTTTTCAGTTTATTGAATCAAATCGGGCAGGACTTCAGTAGCTCAATTGGAAGAGCGGCTGGACTAGATTCCCAGTAGGCCGCGAGTTCGAGTCTCGCCTGAAGTCAAAATTTTTCTTTCCATTTTTCTTTAAATAAAATATATTTCACAAGCATGTGTTAATGCGAATGTCTCTTTCTTTTACCAGGGGAGCCACTCCAGGCGGTAATTCTTTTGGTCCACTTCTCGTTACTCATGCGAGCGATATGGCCTGCCCATTTCCATTTAAGCTTTTTGCAGTGTTGTTAAGCATCTATGACGTTAGTTGTTTTTATTATTTCTATGTTACTTTTTCTATCTGTTCTTCTCAGGTTTAGAATACTTCTTTCCATGGACCTCTGATTTGTTTGTATTTTATTTTTAGTATACTTGTTGTATATCCAAGTTTGGGAGGCGTAGCTCAGGCTTGGTAGGATGCACAAATCTAAAATTATTTTCTTCAACTTTATAGGAAGCCTCGATTTTAGTATTTCTTTATTGCTCCAAAATTTACGCCACGTGAGGTTTATTCGACTATTTAATTCATCCTGGTGCCTGCCTGCCATTTGTTTGCCTGGTTATATATAATCTTGGACATATTCTCATGAGGTGTCATTAACTTTAATAGGTTTTTCTATACCGTTAGTCATAATCTTTGTCTTTGTGATGTTTAGTATTAATCCAACCTGCCTGCTGACGGCGTCTAATTTTTGCATCATTTCTTCTAGCTGTGTTGCAAACCTCAAATTATTCAGAAAATGTCCACATATATTTATGCCCTTTTTTTCCCATCTTAGGGTCTTCATAATAGTTTGAAGGACTGTTATGAACAGTCTTAGTGACAACGGATCTCCTTGTTTGACACCTCTACATATATTTATGATTGATCCTCTTTGGTCTAGTTTGACACGACTAGCGCTTTTGTTGTAAATGTCTTTTCAGAGTTCGATCGTTTCTAGTGGTACTTTACATTCATCTAGAGCGTTCCATATACTGGTATGAGAAATTGTATCGAACGCCTTGGCGTAATCAATAAAGGCTAAATAAAGCGGGCATCTTTTTTCCTCATACTTTTCTATGATAAAATCTAAAGTGTGGATATGGTCAGTCGTAGAGAAGCCCGCTCTAAAGCCTGCTTGTTCGACTGGTTCGTTCTCTTCCGCATATGTCGTGAGACGTTTTTCCATGCATGAAGCGACGGCTTGTAGAGATTCGGTTGTAGGCTAATAGGTCGGTAGTTACCAATATTTGACGCATCATCTTTTTTGTATAGTAAAATTATATCAGATTCTGCATATTCTTTGGGAATTTTCCTGTCATCTAAGATTTTATTGAATAATTTACTTAGTATTGGAGCTAATTGAGAGCACCCCGATTTTAATGCTTCGTTAGGTATACCGTCTGGTCCGCATATGCTAAGTGTAATATATTGTTCCAGAGGTTTCTTTAATTTCGTTTATCAGAAACTGTGTGGCCATTACGTCATAAGGAAAACAGGTAACATGTTATAATTATATTGTGGCTTTTGTTCCGTTTGTAATACACAAATTATAATACCTATACTTTCTGTGGTGAAGTCTGTCGTGTGGTTTTATCAAGCCTATTCCTCACCATAACAACAAATAATAATGGCAACCCATTATACGTCCCACTGCTGGACACGAGTCTCTCCCCATTTTGGAGGGAGGCCTGGAGCTTATTCCACCACGCTACTCCAATGCGGATTGGTGGAGATACGGGTTAGTGGCCAAGCCGTTATAAGGCCTCCGACACGGTTTAACGGCTGCTATCAACCGGGACCGACGGCTTAACGTGCCTTCCGAAGCACTGCAACGCACATTTTAATTTTCCACTAGCGGTAACACATCACACACCCGACCGCGCCCGTAATGCTTAACCGAGTAGATCGCTTACGATCTACACCAGCCGCGGGGCCATGCGCGCTTCATACACCATGGACAGTGATAACTAGAAGAAAATACCTGTAATCATCCATACAAACCATACATGCATTCATAATTTGCATCATGTTTTACTGGTGGTAGACTTCCAGTAAAGTAGCACCAAGGGAACATCTCAAAGGAAAGTACGTTCCACAATGTGCACGTCCTGGACAGAAACGAATGCAAAAATTGTACTGTTTAACATTGATGAATGTTTTTGAGCTCTTTGTTAAAGAAAATTATCAATTGAGCATAGTTATCGGGTGCCATTGTTTATTTTCGGAAACCAAATAAATATGCTATAATAAATATGAACTGCCTCGGTAGCCTAGTGGTAGCAGGACACTACTACTCTGCTGAGGTCCTGGGTTCGATTTCCGGGTAGGGGGTTACCAGAGATAATGGTTTAAAGGCCTTTACCTCTGGTTGTATTTGGATTTTCCCTTTTTCTGGAAATTTCCCAGTACCTCGAAGTTTGGTAATGTGCCCGGAGATGTCAATAGGCTCGCCACCTGTTACATGGGTCAAAAACGTAACCGGCGAATCGTCGGTGTTTGCATGTATGCTTGAATGCATGCATTTACTTCTGCCTACCCCTTCGGGGATTGCAGGCGTGAAGTTACGTTTCGTATAATTATTTCATTAACCACTCGACAGGAATCTCGGTGAATATGCCATTTGGGACGTAGCATTACGAGTCCTCCGAACACTATTGAAGAAGTATTCTTTTGATAGTCAACCGAATAATGTCAAATCATGCAATCAGCTGCAGTGAATACAATAACGCGGGATGAGCAGTAGCGTCGCATGATAAAACTACCAACACTTAGATCGCCAATCATGCATGCCTAGCCTTTCGATTACAGCATGTTCTTCCCTAGAAACAAAAGAAAAAGAAGAAATAAAATACATTTATTAGGACAAAAAAGGTACATACAAGAAAACAAAACAGAAAAAAAAAAGAATTAACACTGAAACAAAAACTAAATTTTAAAAATTGTCTTAAAGGGTCCCCCCGAACAACACTATTATGAGCATTTTAAGGGAGCGTTTACCCGTGGTCCCGTTGGGTTGACCCATTACCATTACTTAATTAAAATTACCCGTGTACCCGGGCATTATGGCATTAGGGATTTTTCTCTGAACTTCTGTCTATATCGATAAAATATTAAAACCATCAGTTGAATACAATGAAGTTATATTTAAAACAAATAAAGAAATTCCGTCCTTGGAAACAAAACATAAAGATAAGATCTTAGTAATAGAATGATTACTATTTTGGTTTATTCTAAGCTATTTTAACAGTTCTAATGCATACCCAACTGAAATTTCGGCATCATTTAATTCCATCAGAGTATCAGTTATGAATTCATAATTTTCAATTGTTATTTTTGATCTGGTTCTAACTGTATTTCTCGTTTTTCAATAATTTGACCAAAACGTTAAAGAGACGCATTAAGTTTGTGCATTTTTTTTTAATTATTGGTTTTGTTTTAGTAGTAGTAGCAGTACTGCCTTATTCGGCGTGTATAGTAAAACATTCAACGAATGGAGAAGGGCAACAGTTGAATGTTGCGTCCCCAAATATTTCCTTTGTTTGCTCAATTATAGCTCTATCTTCTTCCATACAGAACACTAAAATTGTTGTTTTTGCATAGGAATATAATAATAATGGCCATCGGGTTGGCTGTTTGGGGGGCCCACCAAGGAGAGGCGAGTCACCACCTGCCTAAAGTAGGATTCAATAATGTGAGATGTTGAATGTACGCCGGTGCCAGATCTCACTCCATAGGCCCAGCCAGCTAGTCCCCCCAGTTCACCCACATAGCCCAAAGTTTGGCGAGTCATTTATCATTACAATAGTCCCATGTAATCTACGGGGCCTCTCTCACTGAGGCGCGCATGGCCCAGCGGCTGGTGTAGATCGTAAGCGATCTACTCGGTTAAGCACTACGGGCGCGGTGGGGAGTGTGATGGGTGATCGCTAGTGGCAAATTAAATGCGCGTTTCCGTACTTCGGAGGGCACGTTAAGCCGTCGGTCCCGGTTGCTATCGATGGATAGCAGTCGTTAAACCTTGTCGGAGGCCTTATGGGCGGTTTGAAAACATCCGACAGCGGGTTGGCCACTAACCCACTCACCTCCACCAATCCACATTGGAGAAGCGTGGTGGAGTAAGCTCCAGGCCTCCCCCCAAAAAAGGGGAGAGACTCGTGCCCAGCAGTGGGACGTATAACGGGTTGCCATTATTATTATGTCTCTCGTCAGCACGGGGTCCAATTTGAACCCCGGACCTTTGTCAGGCTTGCGCGGGGACATAGGGGGTCCAACACGTAGAGGCCCTTTCGAGAATTTTGATCTACTTTGTAATGGGTTATATTCGGCGGGACCTCTCCCTGACTGCATCAATAGTTAATACAGACACAGACAGACCCCGCAGAATATAATGGGACTATTGTAATGAAAAGTGATTTGCCAAACTTTGGGCTATGTGGGTGAACTGGGGGGACTAGCTGGCTGGGCCTATGGAGTGAGATCCGGCACCTGCCTATATTCAACATCTCACATTATTGAATCCTACTTTAGGCAGGTGGTGACTCGCCTCTCCTTGGTGGGCCCCCCAAACAGCCAACCCGATGGTCGACAGGGGGCAACACTGTTGAGAGAGGCTGGGGGTGTCGAGAGGTGTGGCCCCGGTTTCACCATCACGAGCGAGTAATCTCGAGCTCGGAGCGGGCTTCCCCGCTATTATGCCTTTAGACACTTCCACCCCCGAGTGTATGGCTCTTTCAGAAATTTAGACAACAGCCTATTATCTAAATTTCTGCAAATGCCATACCTCTAGCGCCCCACTCTGACCGGCCAATGAAGGCAAGCCAGAGGTGAGAGACCTAATGCTCTGTCCGGCCGTACCTCTGTGTGGCGGACGAGGCGGAGCCCAGTTCTCTCGGAGGAACTCGAGATGATGGTAGGGGGTGGTGTCGCTACTCACCAACAGCTCGCCACAAGCTGCTCTGCCCCCTTATTATTATTATTATTATAATCTACGGAGTCTGCCTGTGTGTGTATTAACTATTGATGCAGTCAGAGAGAAGTCCCGCCGAATACAACCCATTACAGAGTAGATCAAAATCCGTTCAAAAAATAAGTTCAAATTGGACCCCGTGCTGACGAGAGACATAATAATAGCATTGGCAACCCATTATACGTCCCACTGCTGGGCACGAGTCTCTCCCCTTTTTGGGGGGAGGCCTGGAGCTTACTCCACCACGCTGCTCTAATGCGGATTGGTTGCGGTGGGTGGGTTAGTGGCCAACCCGATGTCGGATGTTTCCAAACCATATCCACCACCATATTTGTCCATAAGGCCTCCGACAAGGTTTAACGACTGCTATCTATCGATAGCAACCGGGACCGACGGCTTAACTAGCCCTCCGAAGCACGGAAAAGCGCATTTTTAATTTGCCACTAGCGATCACCCATCACACTACCCGACCGCGCCCGTAGTGCATGCGCGCTTCCTTGCATAGTTATATTCTGCCCAAACTAATTTTCGGTGTTGCAATGGAACCTGTACTTCTTCAAATGTTTTGTTTAATTCGCTCTGCTACCGAACAAACTGAACTGCCGAGTGTTGCTCTTTTAGTAAAAAACTTTAGATCTAATCCATCCAGAACTTCCAATAGAACGTCCATGGCATATGCATATTTAAATACACACATATGCATATACTCAACAAAACTTTACACTGAGAATACCGTTATAGAAGCTATCACCCGCATTCCACAACAGACCAGTCCCCACAATCAGCACCCGTTCACGAGTATGACGTATGTGGCAGCCATTGCTCTCTTCGACTATTTTGAGTATTTTGACATAGGAACCTAATATGCTTTTATAAAGATTGGTATAGGATTGTAATTAAATAGTATATCGATATAGTCAGACGTTCAGAGAAAAATCCCAAATGCCATGGAACCACGGGTAATTAAAATTACGCATGGACCCGGTAATGGGTCAACTTAACGGGATCACGGGTAAACGCTCTCTTAAGGGCTGTATTTTGCCGACACACTATGGCGGTTTGGAAATTGGTTGCACCGCCAAATTGGTTGCGCAACCAAACAGACACCATTTGACTAACACCCATATTCTAAGACGTTAATTGAAACATTGCTTGATCATACTCAGCTTAAGATACTTTATGAGGACGCCTCGAAATCGGCTGTATCTCATCTGGCCAGGTGACTTGGCCCATATTCTGAGTTGTATTTTGACAGTAACTCATGTGTACGGATTACTAAATAGATAATTCACAGTCTTAAAAATCAATTTTAATAGAAAAACAGATAGTTCCAACACAAAAAACTTATGCGCAAGAATATGACGTAAATATAAATACTTTTCTAGGTCTTGAGGTACCTTGGAGTTTGAGAATTGCTTTCTTACCTCAAACGGGGACAGAATGTCGAGTTGACGTTATTAGTTATGACTAAGAATACCAATTCCATTGAGTTAGGTTGAGTTAAGGTCGAGATTATGAACTAGAATATGGGTGTAACTCTCTATAGAGCTGTATACATTTTGTTGGTAGCGGCGACTGGTTGCGCCGCCATGGTGTCTTGTGAAATGCCTAAGGGAAGGCTTTTGTCGAGCTGTGAACATCTTTCAGCTGATGATGATGATGAACGAATCGACCCTGGATTTGGTACTTTAAGATTTTGGTAATTAATACTGGTGGTAGAGCTCCAGTGACGGAGCTCGCGGGCGTAGGCACCACCGCATTACCTAATATACTTTCCGCTAAATGGTAGTGTTCAGCACTATCGTTTTCAGGTCAGGTGGTAATGTAGGCAGAGGCGTAAAACCTTAGGCCTCAGGAGTGGTAACGCATCTGCACTTTGACCTTGGTCTTTGTGTAGGTGTCTATAGGCTGCAGTCATCACTTAACATCAATGTGAACTGCATGCTTGTTTGCCACTTTCATTACATAAAAAAAATCTTCTCTAAGCACATAGAACGTACAAAAGGTGGACTTAAGTTCTGCACATTATCTTCGAGCCAATCATTGTATTGATAGACAATGAAAAGATCTGGCTGATGAACCCTGAAAAGCTACAAATCACGTTATCACGTCAAACACGCACGTATGTACCAATCAATAGATTTCATCTTCCACGTCACTGAGTACCTACAGATTGATGAAATATCAGTAATTGCTTGCCACCGACCACTGACTGATTGCCATGACTAATTAATGATCTGCATTGCATTGAGAGTAATCGAGACTACGATGTCATGGGAAAATATTTGATGATTTCGTAAATTTTGTTACTAGTTTCATTTCAAAAATAAAGCTAAATAATATTACAAAAAAACAGCATGCATCCAAAAATTACAATTTTAATTTAATGTCCTTTGAACTTGAAAAACAATAAAAAAGTAATTATTTAACAAATTATTTATTTTATTAAAAAATTAGGTAATGGTTCATTTAGGTATTTTCATTGGCAGTGCAAGAAAAACAATGCAATCTATAGGCTGTGATATGGTGATGTGATCTAGGGTGCATACGTCATTTCAAGTATACGACTAAATGACCTAATGAAATTTAGATTTCCACATCACAAACTGCAACAGTTTCATGAAATTATCAACCATTTCATGATGTAAGCGATTTCGTGATGCTACCACATTAAGCCACCCGAGGTAGTTAAAACAATTAATAAAGTTTATTTTAATATTAAGCTATCAAACCCTGAAAGCTTAAGCTACAATTCACGTCACCACACCAATGCACGTATGTAGGTACACCAATTAATAGATTTGATCTTCCACAACGCATCACTGAGTATAGATTGATGAATTATTACTAATCGCTTGCCACAGTCCGATGGCTGATTGCTATGGCAAATTAATTATCTGCATTGCACCCAGACTGCAAATCAATATGGGTTACAGTCTAGCTTTTTATGGTTACTCTACTTCATATTAAATAAATATTTTTAAAGATAACTTGAATTTTTCATATTACCATATTCATTGTAATAAAAGTTTGAATCTTTAAAAAAAACAGAAGCACTTTTAACCGACTCCAAAAAGGAAAAAATACTGTGTTTATGAAATGAATGATTATATCAAACTCTAAAGATGACACTGGCATCTGTCAAAAATTGAAAACATCCAAAGCACACACCATAAACTAACGTTCCAGGACCACCTTAGCGTACTTCTAAACTATTAAGCCTGAGGTAATAAACAAAATATAATTTGAACCCAAAATGTACGGCACAAAGGCACAAAGGCCTCAGAAGTGGTAACGCATCTACATTTTGATTTTGGTCTTTGCGTGGGTGTCTATAGGCTGCAGTCATCACTTTACATCAATGTGAACTGCATGCTTGCTTGCCACTTCCATTACATGAAAAAATTACTTCAATGAATGCACACTTTACTGCTCCTTTAACGCTACCAAGTAACGAGCAATTAATAAAAAATAAACAAAATCATTACAATTCAAAAATAAAAAATCTCATATACGAAATGAATAGAAAATTTGAATATTAAACGAACCTTTCAATTGTGACAAAAAGTGGTATGTTTTTTTAATTCCCGACAAAGACGACTTTTTGTTTGTCACGAGCATAGAGCAACACGGGCCACCGGCCGCGGCGGACCGGAGGGAGCAGCCAAATGCAGGCATTCCCCTCAGTTAAAGTTCAAGCCCAATTGAGCCTATGTCTGTCGCCTAGAAGTTTAAATGTAGCGTGAAATTGTTTACGTATTTTGTTAAAGTCAAGGTGTGAGTTTCGTAGTAATAGACTATTTTTGTAGTATGTGTGTGTGTCACATGAATTTCCCACCGCAAAAAATGACAGATTGTTTTGCATCGGTAATAAACGCTATGGCTACTCCCCTCCGGTCCGCCGCGGCGGCCGGTGGCCCGCGTTGCTCTATGGTCACGAGTTGATTTGTATATTTCAACATGGTTCCAACGGAGGGACGAACAAAAATAATACGAACGGTGCATTCGTCGTGAACACCGTTTCATTACGCTCTGAAATTGGAAATGCTTGTCGTTTTAAATATCCAAGATTGTTCCCATTTTCACTTTGCGGTAGCTCGGCGAATCGGAAGTTTATGCACTATCGTTATTTCGAAACATGACATTGGGTTTTTTCGAACGTTCATGGAATGATGTAGTGGAGGAATCAAACAATCTATCTACTTCTCTTCGGCAATTTCATGTAAAATTTTTTCAAGTTAATAAATAGTTAAGACCTCACAGCGATATCCAAATTACAATTATTTCTTTAAGCAAAACGTAAAAAACTAGCCTATTGCGAATCGGAATCGCATGCCGTACAGTCACATCAAATTTTTCTATAATAATATAATTTTAAATTTAGGTTTATCTGTAATGTATTGTTATTACTTAATAAAGTATCTTCTATCATTTTAAATCTAGTAGTTTCAGAAATAAGAGGAAAATAAAAAATTGGAAATGCAAAACAGTTTTTGATTTTTTGATCTAAAATCTCACGGGTTTCTTTACTTGTGGTGTAAAACATTGCATTGCTAAATTTTTACGATTCTGGGTCAACAGGAAATACAATTTTTGACTGTTTTACACATGTATGATAATGTGTATAGGAACAGCTGTATATTTTTATTGCGTTTATTTGTTAAAACACAAAGAGAATTAGGACATGAGTATTTAGTATTAATTTCGATCAAAACACACACTTGAGAAAAAGAGTCTTGACACCCTTACAAATAGACATACCGACGGGCAACAAAGGGATCTTAAAAACATAATACGACTACATTGAAATTATTTGTTTATGAAACCGTGAAATAATGATAATATATAATAATACGCAACTAATAATAAATAGCAACTCGTCAGCTCCTCCACCTATACTTACCAAAACGGGCACGACCTTCAGTAATGAAGAAAACGACAAAGAAGAAGATATAATGATAATAATGGCAACCCATTATACGTCCCACTGCTGGGCACGAGTCTCTCCCCTTTTTGGGGGGAGGCCTGGGGCTTACTCCACCACGCTGCTCGAATGCGGATTGGTGGAGGTGGTTGGGTTAGTGGCCAACCCGTTGTCGGATGTTTTCAAGCCGCCTATAAGGCCTCCGACAAGGTTTAACGATTGGTATCTATCGATAGCAACCGGGACTGACGGCTTAACGTGCCCTCCGAAGCACGAAAACGCACATTTAATTTGCAACTAGCGGTCACCCATCACACTACCCGACCGCACCCGTAGTGCTTAACCGAGTAGATCGCTTATGATCTACACCAGCCGCCGGGCCATGCGCGCTTCGGGGAATAATTACATTACCTAAATACTGAATTCAACGGAAGAGAATTTAAATAATAGGTATGATTATCTTATCAACGAAAGTAAGCTTTAAATCCTTATATTAATACTAAAGTAATTAACCATAATGTTAATGTGATTAAGGATAATTGAATAACGCGTGGTAATATAATTTTAAGGCTTCAATAATTAAAACAAGTTTGGCCGCGCATTTACAGCTTAAATAAAATAATTAACACGTCGCTTTATAGTTCTTAACAATTATCACGCCACTGGTTTTTTTTAAGTTAGTTATTTGTAAAGTTGGTTTTTATCCGACCAGATGGTTTTTTACTCCAGCGGTGTGAGATGACCGTTTAGTTTGAAGGGTCGCGGGTTCGATCCCCGCACCGGAACTAATATTTGTATGGCCTACAGATATTAGCTTCGGGTCTGGGTGTTTGTGTTTGTGTTGTATGTGTACAACGGCACCCACGACACATGTTTATGTATACAGTATATATACCTAATGTATGGAGCCCCCCCCCCCCCCTGTGAGTGTAAGCGTATTTTAATTTTCTTTTTTTTTATATACTTTTAATCTTGTACCCCACGGTTATTTTCATGAATCAGTAATAAAACGAGATTCAGGTAAAATATCCGGTGATGGTGAGGTTTATGGCGCAACCTTAAAAAACAATAATTCTTAAATCCTTTCATTACCTGTTCCCTCAGTGTCGCCAAATGACTATGACGTAATAGCCCGGTGAGCTGGGACTCAACTCGGAACAAGCTCTTGAAATAAGACGGACTTATGTAGACTTACACAAGACTCGCTTTAAGACTGCTTGAGCACTATCCACCGGTCTAGAGTGGACTACAGACTGGCTTTTCATTATCATTTTATACGCAGATAGCGGCTCGCCCCGGCTTCGCGCGGTGCAATGTTGCCTACCCTCTCCTATTCGTCTTAGCGTGATGATTATACATGGATATAGCCTGAAGTCTTCCTCGATATCTTTTATAGTTAAGGCAGCGTACGCAAAATAAGTAACTTTTCTGGTTGATTTTTTACACCTTGTGTCTGAAAAACCCAAATATCTTACGGAACCCTATTTTTTCCAAAATAAAATATAGCCTATGTTACCCGTGGATAATGTAGCTTTCGAATAGTGAAATAAACTATAAAAGATATTCCTCGACATCTTTTATAGTTTAGGCAGCGTAAGCAAAATAAGTAACTTTTCTGGTTGATTTTATACACCTTGTGTCTGAAAAACCCAAATATCTTACGGAAAACTATTTTTTCCAAAATTAAACATAGCCTATGTTACCCGTAGATAATGTAGCTTTCGAATAATAAAATAAACTATAAAAGATATTCCTCGATATCTTATATAGTTTAGGCAGCGTACGCAAAATAAGTAACTTTTCTGGTTGATTTTTTACGTTTGTGTCTGAAAAACCCAAATATCTTACGGAACCCTATTTTTTCCAAAATACAAAATAACCTATGTTACCTGTGGATAATGTAGCTTTCGAATAGTGAAATATTTTTTTAAATCGGTCCAGTAGTTATTGAGCCTATTCATTACAAACAAACAAGCAAAAAAGTATTACCTCTTTATAATTTTATAAGTTTAGATTATGTTGGTACATTTAGTTATAATCTGTAAATTTAGATACAGAATAATGTTTGTGACTGTACCCTAAATGTTGAATACTAACCCCCTTATTCATAAACGTATTTTAGCTAAAGTGTTCCTAATCTCTTCTTTGTCTTTTTCTATCCTGCACATTTTACAACGCAACTAACAAAGACAAAGTATTCTATAGCTAAAACGTCTAATGTACGTTTATGAATAAGGGGGTAATGATTTTATAATTCTTGATGCTTTGATTTGCTTGGCGAGCGATTTTGTTTTTTTTAACTTGACGTAGGCGGTAATCTAGCATTCAGCTTACTTGGATATTAAGTTATAATTGTAGCCTATAGACAGCGACACAAAAATCTGAGGTCAAAATGCAGATACATTGCCACCCCTGAGACCTAAGTTGTTATGTCTCTATGGTAGTTGTTATTACGGGGCCATACATCGAGAGCGAGAAAGCGAGAGACACTACTTACTTACTAGCGAGAACACGATAGAGTAAAATCAAAACGATTCAGTTAGGCGGTAAGACTGCCGGCAGGAACCAGGAGAACAGAGAACAGTCCTGTTCGATTTTAATGGTAGTTTTAGTTAATTTAACATCAGTGCCTGAAGAAATAGGCAGAGATAAAGATAAACGAACAAATACCTACTACGATTCACCACTTGCATAAGGTCAAAACTCTTAAAGAAAACAAAAAGCCTTTTGACATCTCTCAAACTCCGAGAGTGGCTGGGAAACTTCCGCAAATGGTAAAATCCTATTAGTATTTGAGTATGTTTATATAATCCTAGCATTGGACCTACCAATAATAACGAATTCAGAGAATCTAAACAATCTGTTATTAAGATATAGTTACTGTTTCATGAAGCTAGACATGTCCGGGAAACACTTTAAGATAGTGTAAGTATACCTTAAGACTATAAAAGTTACGTGTTATACAGCTTGATGAAGACTTTATTAACACGCCGCAGCAGGACGCCGCAATCTTAAAATGAAATATGACCGTACAGAAGGTAGTCTTGTGTGTCGGATGGTCGTATAAGTCGGCAGTTAGATTTATTTTTAAAACTTATAATTGTTGTTGTAAAGGAGTTTTCATGTGACTAAAATAATAGAGAGAAGCATAATTTCATACCAGACTATTGTGTTTACCCTGCTAGAGTTATGGTGTGTAGACAACAATATAGGTACCTATATAAAATAGTTAACGAAGGTAATAACTCCTACATGTTTTTTTTATGTACAGAAGGTAGCAAACAAGCGTGGAGCTCACATTGATGTTAAGTGTAATATAACCTCCTGTAGATTTCTACAAAATGAAGATACGTTACCACCCTTGAGACCTATTACGGGGCCTTAGCCATAACCGGTACTACTGTAGCTCTTTTTTTTATATTTATCTTCTTCCACTCCTTCTACTGGTGGTAGAGCTCCAGTGACGGAGCTCGCGGCGTAGGCACCACCGCATTACCTAATATACTTGCCGCTAATGTGGTAGTGTTCAGCACTATCGTGTTCCGGTCAGGTGGTAATGTACGGCCCTGTAATTTCCGGCACAGAGGCATAACACCTTAGGCTTCAGGAGTGGTAACGCATCTGCATGTTGACCTAGGTCTTTGTGTGGGTGTCTATAGGCTGCAGTCATCACTTAACATCAATGTGAACTGCATGCTTGTTTGCCATTCTATTTCCGTTACATATTTTATTTTTTTATTATATGATAGTGGCAAACAAGCATGCTGTTTACATTGAGTGTTGCAGTCACAGTGTCACAGTGATGACTGCAGCCTATAGACACTTACCAGTGAGAATAAATTTTACAGTGACAATTCGAACAGTATTTTTGTACCATATAAAGTTAACCAAGTAACTTCCGCTTGCAGGGATACATGCAAATACTCTCAATACACTCATTATAATTTACAGTTCCCAACTAACTATGTCTTGCCAAATGGGCACAATTCCCAGAAAAGGCGGGAAGACAACAATTCGCATTCATATATTAGCAGACGTAAGCTTATTTATTTCGTGAAATCTGTGCAGTGTTTATTATTCCGAGACGATAATGCTGTTTATGCTAGGGATTCACGAAATTTATTTGGAAGACTATTAGGTATAGGTATATTTCAAGATCCGATATAAAATAAAAATTATGAAAATTGTTAATCATTTGGGATTACGAGATTTGCATAAGATACATTGGTTAACATTATAAACTATTTTGAATCAATAACCCGTACTCAAAATCTTAAGAAACGAGGGAAACACTCAATTCGTTTTAGTATTCAAATCAGAAATTATAATCTCGAAATAGTTGCAACGTGCAGTGACACTTTTTCAATCGCTGGTTATAATGTTGCTCACTCGTTTTCCTGATTGTTATAGATTTTATCATCTCTGGAATATTCAAAATTTTCTACGTTAATATTGTTTGTTAGCAAAATACATCTTTTGGAAAATTATTATTTTCATAAAAGCAAAATACAGATACGAGCATGAAACCAAGAATAATTTTATATTATTTAAACTTAACCAAGTAATTTCAGCATGCACGGATACATGTAAATACTTCCAATACACTCATTATAATTTACAGTTCCCAACCAACTGCGCCTTGCCAAATGGGCACAATTCCCAGAAAAGGCGGGAAGACAACAATTCGCATTCATACATTAGCAGACGTAAGCTTATTTATTTCGTGAAATCTGTGCAGTGTTTATTATTCCGGGACGATAATGCTGTTTATGCTAGGGATTTAAAAAATTTATTGGAAAGATTTCATTAGAATAAACGAAACTAGGATTCGATACATAAATTAAACCCAAAATCTGGAAAACATGTGAAATATTTAGTTATTTTTTGTTCTAAAATCTCAACATTTAAATATAGAGTCGATATATCGCCCTATTTCCAGGTAAGAGGGCGAGGTTAGCATGGAGTGAAATATAATTTCTTTATCAAAAAAAAAAGGTTATATTATTATGGTCTAACGAGATATCCTTTCACAGTTCAGTGCGTAGATACGAGGGTCTCCCAATCTGGGGGTCTACTTGCAAAAACGATAAACGTTATATCGGAACAATTTGCTTGTCGAAAAACTGCTCTTACATAGGTCGATTTACTTTCTTATCGATCGTGAATTCGAAAAAAAAAATTCAATAAGTAAGGATAAGAAGCGCGCATGGCCCGGCGGCTGGTGTAGATCATAAGCGATCTACTCGGTTGAGCACTACGGGCGCGGTCGGGTAGTGTGATGGGTGACCGCTAGTGGCAAATTAAATGCCGTGCTTCGGAGGGCACGTTAAGCCGTCGGTTCCGGTTGCTATCGATAGATAATAATAATAATAATAAAGGGGGCAGAGCAGCTTGTGGCGAGCTGCTGGTGAGTAGCGACACCACCCCCTACCATCATCTCGAGTTCCTCCGAGAGAACTGGGCTCCGCCTCGTCCGCCACACAGAGGTACGGCCGGACAGAGCATCAGGTCTCTCACCTCTGGCTTGCCTTCATTGGCCGGTCTGAGTGGGGCGCTAGAGGTATGGCATTTGCAGAAATTTGGATAATAGGCTGTTGTCTAAATTTCTGAAAGAGCCATACACTCGGGGGTGGAAGTGTCTAAAGGCATAATAGCGGGGAAGCCCGCTCCGAACTCGAGATTACTCGCTCGTGATGGTGAAACCGGGGCCACACCTCTCGACACCCCCAGCCTCTCTCAACAGTGTTGCCCCCTGTCGACCATCGGGTTGGCTGTTTGGGGGGCCCACCAAGGAGAGGCGAGTCACCACCTGCCTAAAGTAGGATTCGATAATGTGAGATGTTGAACATAGGCAGGTGCCGGATCTCACTCCATAGGCCCAGCCAGCTAGTCCCCCCAGTTCACCCACATAGCCCAAAGTTTGGCAAATCACTTTTCATTACAATAGTCCCATTATATTCTGCGGGGTCTGTCTGTGTCTGTATTAACTATTGATGCAGTCAGAGAGAGGTCCCGCCGAATATAACCCATTACAAAGTAGATCAAAATTCTCGAAAGGGCCTCTACGTGTTGGACCCCCCATGTCCCCGCGCACGCCTGACAAAGGTCCGGGGTTCAAATTGGACCCCGTGCTGACGAGAGACATAATAATAATAATATAATAACCTGGCAACCCTCTAAAAGAAAATATCATCCTAGTGTCTTCCGCATTTATATATTTTATTTTACACTAAAGAGTTTTCCTATAATAAAATACCACTGATCGGCAAATTTATATATAAAAGACAAGTGAGATAAATAGTGATTTTCAACAATATAAACTGTTTATGAAATGTAAAATGTTCAATAAAAAATACGATGACATTAAACAAATGTGTCATATAATGACAAACAAAAATGAGAAAAATTTTGTGAAATACATATTACAATACGGAAACAACAAAAACATGTGTGAAAGATAAAATGATGAAGGTATGATAACAAGGGCGAGGGCCAGAGATGCAGCACGAGCACACCCACCACCACCGGACTCGTCGCTGAGCTCCGCCTCGCAGCCGCCGGACGCCACTCGCATTACGAGTGCTGTGTCACCGGCCGCTGCAGTTGCGTCGAGCTCCAGCGACGAGTACTTCTCCCCGGCGCCGTCACCACCACCTGCGCGTCGTCGAGGGAGACCCCGGCCGCCGACTTGCTTAGGACTTCGGGACCAACCGGTCCCGAGTGGGGTCCCCGCTGTCGGTGGTAATGTGCCGCGCATGAAATGGACACCGAAAATTAATGAAAACGTCATGCGCGCATATTTCGGGGCTACAGAGGGGGGAACCAACCTTACTGCGTAGTCGTATGCTGCCTCTGTTTCAGACCCTCGAACCATCAGTCAACGTGTCGAGCCAACGTCTATCGGATCAGGTGCGTGTCTTTCAGCGTGGACGCATGCTGGATGACAGCGTACTTGATCGGCTACGCACCGAGATGCAGGGTTACCGCTCAACTCCCGCCCCACCACTACCTACGGTACCGACGCAACGAAACAATAACGCGAATGCACCGGAACCCGATGATGGGGAGGAGGTAGACCAGGTAAAAACTGTAAGTACCCGATGCATTGATCAATTGAGGAGCGCCTTGGAGCATGCTCTTCGTGAATATCGGTCCACTTTGCCCGCGGATAGGCCACGTTTGCCTCGGTTGCCCATGCATAAACGGAATGTGGCGCTAGTGTGTGCTCTGAATTCGCTGTTGCCAGAATACATTGACAACAGCGAAAATCTCGGTGATACTCACTCGATCCTGTACTGCGCGGCTGTCGCGGTGTGCCGTGTAGCTCGTGTCAAGTTACCAAGTCCTGATACAGCTACGCGGCCAAAACCTACAACACCAGTCTGGCAGTGCCGGATCGAGCGGCGTATCGCTGAAGCCAGAGCACTCATTGGCAAGCTAATCTGCTTCAGGATGGGCAATACACGCCCAAGGGTAGTGCGTTTTGTGAGGCGGGCGTTTTCAGGGACTGGAGTCAGCCCCCAGGACTATCCAGCTCGCCTCACAGAGCGCATTGACTTCCTGAAGCAGAAAGTTTATGCATGGGCAAACCGGATTAGGCGTTATAAAGAACGCGTGGACCGGTATGAACAGAATAGCATGTTCCAGGGTGATCAAAGGCGGGTCTATAGACTGTGGGAGCGGCCTAACCAAGGAGTGGCTGACTGGGGTCGGCCGGATGATGACGCTATGCTTTCATTTTGGCAAAGCATCTGGTCGGAACCGGTCGGTCACTCTGAGGGTGGCTGGATGCGGAATGTTGAAAGAGCGTGCGAACCAATTCAGGAAATGAATTCCATAAATATCACAGAAGAAGACGTAGCCAATGCAGTCCGTCCGATGCCGAACTGGAAATCGCCGGGACCGGACGGACTGCACAATTTCTGGTTAAAGTGGCTGCGTAGTTCGCACGCTCGTTTAGCAGTCCAGTTTCAGTCATCTCTGGAATCAGGCTCTCTCCCACAGTTTCTAACGACTGGTGTGACCCACCTGCTCCATAAATCAGGTAGTACGGCGGAACCCAAAAATTATAGACCAATAACTTGTCTACCGACGGTTTATAAGGTTCTTACATCCATTCTGAGAGTTAAAATAACTAAACACATTGAAGACTCCTCCATCTTGTCTCTCGCTCAGAATGGATGTAGGAGTGGGTCCCGCGGTACTAAGGAGCTACTCCTCATAGACATGGCAATTAGCCAGCAGGTTCGTCGCAACCGAAAGAGTCTGTCGACATGCTGGATAGATTATAAGAAGGCCTACGATTCCGTGCCGCATACATGGCTCATGCGGGTCCTGGAGTTGTATAAAATTCATTCAACTCTTCGGGCCTTTCTGGGCTCATGTATGCTGCAGTGGAGTACAGTTCTTCGCTATCCAGGGTCTCGGCAGCCCCTGGCGGTTGGCGAACCTGTGAGAATTGCCAGGGGCATTTTCCAGGGCGATAGTCTGAGCCCCTTATGGTTTTGCCTGGCCCTGAATCCTCTCAGCACGGTGCTAGAGGCTTCAGGACTTGGCTATCGGTTGCGAAGAGGTGGTCGGACGATATCTCACCTGCTATACATGGATGACCTGAAATTGTTCGGTTCCAGTAATTCCAACCTGTCTGAGCTACTGAAGGTAACTGAAAACTTCAGTAACTCTATCAGGATGGAATTCGGAATCGAAAAATGCGCTGTTATGCATGTACGACAGGGGCAGATAATGGAATCCGAGGGAATGAATCTCCCGGGTTCCATCCCGTTCCGAAACCTCTCTGCCACCGAGAGCTATAAGTACTTGGGTATGGCGGAGGCCTTAGGTATACGCGAGGTCGAGATGAGACAATCGTTGAGGGAACGTTTCTTTGGTCGCCTGACAAAAGTACTGAAAAGTCTCTTGTCGGGCGGTAATAGGGTGCGCGCCTTCAACGGTTGGGTCATGCCGGTCTTGCTGTACTCCTTCGGCATACTCAAGTGGACTCAGACCGAACTGGATGCCCTTGACAGGCGAGTTCGCTCTTTACTGACAGCGCACCGCATGCATCACCCACGGTCTTCGGTGATGAGATTATACATCCCACGGAGATGTGGGGGTCGTGGCGTTCTAAGCGCTAAGACCCTACACAACCGTGAGGTGTGTAATCTCCGAGAATACTTTCTGACCGCCGGCGGAGAGATGCATCGGGATGTGGTGGCGGTCGACAGCGGACTCGCCCCACTCTCTTTGGCTAAAAAGAACTGGCGCAAACCTGAGGTGCTCACGACTAGCGACCGCAGGATTGTATGGCAAGGCAAGGAGCTATACGGGCGTTTTTACCGGGCCCTCCATGGGCCCGATGTAGATTTCTTAGCGTCTGTGGCCTGGCTGCGATTCGGTGACCTCTTTGGGGAAACCGAAGGTTTTGTTTGTGCAATTATGGACGAAGTGGTAATGACCAACAACTACCGGAAGTTTATCCTGAAGGATGGAACGGTCGACATATGTCGGGCATGCCATCGACCGGGTGAATCAATCAGGCATATTGTTTCCGGCTGTTCGAGTCTTGCCAACGGCGAATACTTGCACAGACACAACCAAGTAGCCAGGATAATCCATCAGCAACTTGCCTTGAAATACGGTCTTGTAGCCGCGGAGGTGCCGTACTACAGGTATGTGCCCGACCCAGTTCTGGAAAATGACCATGTCACGATGTATTGGGACCGATCTATCATCACTGACAGGACTATTGTTGCCAATAAGCCTGATATAGTGGTGATAGATCGCTCGGAGCGCCGCGTAATGATGATCGACATCACCGTCCCGCATGATGAGAATCTCGTGAAAGCCGAAAAAGACAAGGAAATAAAATATCTTGATCTGGCTCACGAGGTTGTCGCCATGTGGGGTGTGGATTCGGCCATCATTGTGCCGATAGTTGTATCGGTGAACGGGCTGATAGCGAAGAGCCTCGACCAACATCTCAAGAGGCTCTCGCTAGGTGGATGGATCAAGGGTCTGATACAGAAAGCAGTACTCCTCGGCACGGCACGCATAGTGAGGAGGTTCCTGTCTCTGTGTCCCTAACCACCGGCAGCTTGGACCCTGCTCTCGCTGCCGGCGGCGCACTATTTTTTAATTTTTTATATATATATTTGTTGTTTTTTATACATATATATGTAAAAAATTATTTAATAAGTTGTATAAATAAATAAGTGGAATAATAATAATAAGGGGGCCGAGCAGCTTGTGGCGAGCTGTTGGTGAGTAGCGACACCACCCCCTACCATCATCTCGAGTTCCTCCGAGAGAACTGGGCTCCGCCTCGTCCGCCACACAGAGGTACGGCCGGACAGAGCATCAGGTCCCTCACCTCTGGCTTGCCTTCATCGGCCGGTCAGATTGGGTCGCTAGAGGTATGGCATTTGCAGAAATTTGGATAATAGGTTGTTGTCTAAATTTCTGCAAGAGCCATACACTCGGGGGTGGAAGTGTCTAAAGGCATAATAGCGGGGAAGCCCGCTCCGAGCTCGAGATTACTCGCTCGTGATGGTGAAACCGGGGCCACACCTCTCGACACCCCCAGCCTCTCTCAACAGTGTTGCCCCCTGTCGACCATCGGGTTTGCTGTTTGGGGGGTCCACCAAGGAGAGGCGAGTCACCACCTGCCTAAAGTAGGATTCGATAATGTGAGATGTTGAATATAGGCAGGTGCCGGATCTCACTCCATAGGCCCAGCCAGCTAGTCCCCCCAGTTCACCCACATAGCCCAAAGTTTGGCAAATCACTTTTCATTACAATAGTCCCATTATATTTTGCGGGGTCTGTCTGTGTCTGTATTAACTATTGATGCAGCCAGAGAGAGGTCCCGCCGAATATAACCCATTACAAAGTAGATCAAAATTCTCGAAAGAAGTCCCTTGATACACGTACACGTCCCAACCCTTGATACAAGACACATATTGTTGCAATTATACAGACATACAATGGCGAGTGTAGACTGCGATGAACTATTGTTTGTAAACAAAGAAAAATATGTATAAAAATAAAAATCCAAGACAAATTAATCAGAATTAAGTACTTTCTTGAGTTCCTTTTGAAAACAAAAAAAGAGTAGGTACCTAATTATACAAAGAAAAACGAAAAAGGTATAACTAAAAATAAATAGGGCTTAGCTAAATTTGAGTAGTAAATTTGAGTTGTGTGTGTGTGTGTGTGTGTGTGTGTGTTTGTGTGCGTGTGTGTGTATGAGCGTGTGTGTGTGTGTAACTGTTTGTGTGGTTTGAGTGTTCACTTTTTGCCTTTTTGCGACTGTATTTGCATGTGCGTTTAAGGTGAAGTGGATAGTTAAGATATAAGTTGTTCTGTATTTAGGTAATTTAATTTTAGGAGCCAGTCTGTGACGGTTTTTTGAGAGGATTGGGAGTTAAGGAGTAAATATTAAGGTGTTTGTTTATTTTATTATATAAGTGTGGCCCTTGATAGCAGATAAATCTTTTGGCAAATGAATTATTAACTTTGCATGAGTAACAAACTTTGTCTTTGAAGCGTTTATTGAGTTCTACGTATGGGGTATACTGATGTTGTAAAAGGATAGTATTTAAAATGAATAGTTGCCTGACAGAAAGAACTTCACAGCTCTTATATAATTCTTCAGTCGGAGTGCGGATAGGATGCCTAGTAGCGACTTTCAATACTGCTCTTTGTGCCCTCTCTAGTTTTAAGAGTACAGTTTTTGGAGCGCCGCCCCATACAGGTACACAGTACGTCAAAAGTGACTGACAAAGTGCAAAGTAAACGGTCTTTATTGTCCTAGAGTCAGCCACGTCACGAAGAGATTTGAAGATGTAAATTAGTTTTCTAGTCCTAGAGGTAAGTAAGTTAATGTGTGGTGTGAAACTAAGATTGTCATCTAGAGTGACTCCGAGATATTTTATGCTCTGAACACGTTCAAGGCAAGGACAAGCACATAATGTGACATTATCACGTAGGCAAGTATGGGCTATTATACTATGATATTCGGGAGGTTGTGTAGATTGGCGTATTGTAAAAGTAAGCATTTTTGTTTTGTCCGTGTTTAGTGTAAGTAGGTGATTATTTAGCCACTTTGTAACTCTATTCAGACCTCGCTGAGCGGTGGCAAATGTATCATGCCAAGTATCACCAAATAAGGTTAGGACAGTGTCATCTGCATATGAAATTATTTGCCCATGTTCCAGTTCAAGGTCATACAATTGATTAACATAGACCAGAAAGAGCGTTGGACCAATCACGCTTCCCTGAGGGATTCCTACCGATACGGGAAGTTCACTGCTGATGTAGTTTTTTAATTTTACACTTTGTGTCCTGTTAGAGAGGTAATCGATAAAAATATTCAATGGTTGACCGCGGACACCGAGCTCTTCAAGTTTTGTTATAAGGGTGGGAATAGGTACAGTGTCGAATGCTTTTTTCAAAACTAGAAAAATAGAGAGCACCCGACGTTTTTTGTCGAGGTGTTTAACGATATGGTTTGTTAAAATTATAACAGCATCATTCGTTGATTTATTTCGCCTAAATCCAAATTGGTTCTTCGCTAAGAGTGATTTATCTTCTAAATAGTTCAAAAGTCTTTTATTATTTTATTAATAATTCGTTCTAGAATTTTAGAGATTGCTGGTAAAACTGCTATCGGGCGGTAATTGTTCATACAGTTTTTATTACCTACCTTGTATATAGGATGGATAATAGCCCTTTTTAAGTAAGTTGGGAATTTGCCTGTATTTAGACAGAGATTAAAGACATAAGTAAGTAGTGGGACGAGCAATTTTTGATAACGTTTCAGAAATCTGTTAGAAATATTGTCCCAACCTGTTGCCGATTCATTTTAAGTGACATAATCAAAGTTTCAATTTCCTCTTCGTCAGCATCCAAGGTAACAAACGATTGAACAGGGGAATGGAAGGAATTTGGTTTTGAAGCTAAGTTTTGTTGATCAGCACTTGTGGTAATGTTTTTTATAAGATTTGATCCAATATTTGTGAAAAAATCGTTTACAGTATTTACAGATTGTTGAGGTGAATCTTCAATTGTTAGAAGCTCTTCACTGGGCATGTTAATACTAGTTGAATGCGTTATTTTTTTAATTAACCGCCAAAGTTTTTTGTTATCGTTTGCGGCTGCTCTTACCTCTGCTCGTTCATAGTCTCTTTTCAGTTTTTTAATTATTTAAGTGCAAAAGTTACGATATCTTTTATAAGTTATCTCTAAAACATGATTATTGGGTTGCAACTAAGCTTATTGTGCATTTTATCTCTGTTACGTAAACAGCGTAGAAGTCCTCTTGTCATCCATGGTTTAAGTAACCGATGACGACTTGGAAGCTTAATTATTGTTGTACAAGGACTTATAAGGGTGTTTAGTGTGTCAACTAGGCATGTAACTGCGTCATTTGCCTCGTAGTATTAATAAATTTGAGAAAAATCAGTTTTGTTCATTTGGATGTCGAGTAAGTTGCAGTTGATTTTAGTATTGAAATTGTTCTTAGTTTTTGGTAGATTATTTTGTTTGAGACAAAGGAGTATAGCTCTATGGTCAGTAACGGAGGAGCTTAAAACTATTTTGAGTGCTGTCAAGTTCGATTTGAGCATCACATGGTCTAAACAAGAACTGTTTCGGGTCGGATAATAATGCGCAGATAGCATACCATGGTAAGCTAAGAGGTCAAGGTAATCAGTAATCTGGTTAGAGCATGATGAATTTGTAATATCCAAGTTGATATCTCCGATGATAGCTATGTTTTTATAGGAGGATAGTTTCGCCAAAAGTAAATTTAATGATTGTAGGAAATTTCTGATATCTCCAAAAGATGGTGAGCGGTAAACACAAATGAATGCCTTATCATTACCAAGTTTGACAACAGGGCAACTCGCATCCATAAATTCGGGTTCTTCAACCGAATAGATTTCTACGTTTTTTACATAAACGACGACGCCATCATTCTGATTTATTAGTTTTCTTGTGTAATAATGACAATAGTTATCGATAATAGGGATATTCGAATTACATTTAAGCCAACATTCTGTGAGTATTACAATTTCGTAGTCTAAATTGGTTCTATGTAAAAGAGCAAGAAAAGAATCAAAATTTGCATTTATATATTAGATCTGATATTTTGGCAGATTATCTTTAACTGATGAACAGGATCGTTGAGATATGAGCAACATTCTTCAGGAGTAGAAATTACCGAATTAGAGATCAAAAGCTCATCAATGTTATTAAAAATATCAGTTATCTTGCCCTCCTTAACAGAGTATATTTGGGTTGTATTATTAGGAGCATTTGTATAAAGTTAAAAATTATTCTTATAGCATTATCTGTTAAAGGGGTGAAATTTTTAATTAAGTGCACCATAACAAATTCAAATCGAATCGAAGTATGGTGTGAGTGGTACCCAAGATACGAGGTAATGCGAGATGTGTAAGTGTATGAGATGAATTATGTTGATAGCTTGCCTCATAAATCATATAATGAAGACATATTTTTAAAAAGATGAACTTATTATGTAAATTAACCTAAGAATATATAAACGAGTTATTATATAGATGTAGACTAGTCAATTATCTGTAGCGAAAGCTTCAATTTGATTTTCATTTTTTATGTTGATAGCTGGACTGCCGTCTTCTTTTCAACAGTCAACAGATCGGGTGAAACCATTAAGTGACGATTTGGTCAAACGTACCATCACATCGTATTGAAAGACAACGTAACTGGTACCCACTGTAAAAGTGCCTTGACAATTTAAGCACATTTTAAGGCGGAATTTCTAGACTTAAGGGAAGAAATTCTTAAACATTAAGGCAGGCTCGGTTGCACCAAAATATTTGTTAAAGTTAATGTAACATCCTTCTCTAACTTTAACAAATTTGGTACAGTTAGAGAAGGATGTAAAATTGTACATTCACTTTAACAAATTGCAACCGAACCTGAGATTGAGTAGTTAAAAAGAACTGTTGTTTTTCTAAATAATCAGGCCCTTTGTTAAAGTTTTATAATCCTTATTTTTTTTAAAACTTACATGCGTGAAAGAACCTATTAATAAGCAATTATTGATGCAAAGCTATAACGACAAGTTGGACGTACTTTTGCAACGAGGAATTATCCACAAACATATCAAGTTCGAGTTAGGACCTTAACTCTAATATTTTAAAATATACTATAATCTGGAACAAGCAAAAGAAAGATTCTCATTACTAGTAATGAGAATCTTTCTTTTGCTTGTTCCAGATTCCAACACAACAAGATCTACACATACATCGGCGAGGTGCTGGTGTCGGTGAACCCGTACAAACAACTGGACATTTATGGGCCACAGCATATGGCCCAGTACCGGGGCCGGGAGATGTTCGAGGTGCCACCCCACGTGTACGCAGTCGCGGACGCGTGTCAGAGGGTGCTGCGGCAACAGGTCGGTTTTATTTGTACTGATGTTTTGTTTGGATTGGTGATTGTAATGATGGAACGTATGTCACAGTACAGAATAATATGAACAGTATGGAAACTACTCACAACAGGGAAACGGCACACTCACACAAACATGCGCATCGACGCTCGAGTAGCGAGTGGCTCAGTACTGCAGCACTGTAACTGACTGACATTTAAAGTTAAATTTGAGAATTTGCATAATTATTATTATTATATAATGACAGACGAATAAATAAAATGTAGGGATTATGAATGTATTAATTGATATTATATAATAAACTACAGCTAATTAATATTATTATTATTAAAATTTAAGAATTGGCATTCTTAATTGTATTTGGCAAAGTATGTGAGCGATAAAACACTTATTATGAACTGTAAAACCATACTTTTAGCAAATAAATATCTTTGAATCTTTGAATCTTAATGATGCACAACACTATTGTGGGCGTCTTTGGGGAAGGCTTTGTCCAGCAGTGGACGTCTTTTGGCTGGAATGATGATGAAGGGTAAGAAACATAAGCATGTAAGCGGAGAGGCCGATAGCTCGAGGGCGTAGGTACCACCGCATTACCTAATTAATACACTTGACGCTAAATGGTAGTGTTCAGCACTATCGTGTGCCGGTCAGATGGTATTGTACGGCCCTGTTGTTTCATGTAAAGAGGCATAACACCTTAGGCCTCAGGAGTGGTAACGATTCTGCATATTGACCTTGGTCTTTGTGTGGGTGTCTATAGACTGCAGACATCACTTAACATCAATGTGAACTGTATGCTAGTTTGCCACTTCCATAACATAAAAAAATATTTAAAAAATATACATTATTGCGATATGCGTTTTGTGTAGCAGTAGACCCCTCAGATATGAAATTTGCGATACGCCTTTATTATTGCCAGTCAACGTTTCCGAATTTAATCGAAATATAATAGATTCCATTTGATGTTAGTCTTGACATAAAAAGGCAACTTGGGATATGTACCGGCAAAATATGATAAACAAATTTTAACGACCCGGTTCGCCTAGCGTTGTGAAATGACTGTTTGATTCGATGGGTCACGGGTTCGATCCCCGCACCGGGACAAATATATATATGGCCTACAGATATTTGTTTCGGATCTGCGTATTTGTGTATGTGTTGTATGTGTACAACGGCACCCACGACACAAGTTTATACCTACTGTGGGGCTGTGAGTGTAAGCGTATAAAAATATGCAATTTTCGTTAAATTTTGAAACACATTGTGGGATAGTTTTAATCCATTAACAAAATTCTGCGAATGGAATTGATTTATTTGAATTTACGCACCATATGACAAAGTAAGCTTTAGGAGATAGATAGATAGATAAGCCTTTATTCTCTGACCAAAAGTGTACAATTTTTCTTATTAAACTTAATCTATACATTAGAAATATAAAACTAATATTACATTATTTTTTTTGTAACGAAAATTTAGTGCAAAGATTATTTCAGCAACCAATTTGGTCAGGTTGTCCTCTGACATAGGCCTCCCCCATTGTTGTCCATTTCTCCCTATTAAGAGCAAACCTTCTCCATCCTTTAGGTAAATCGTCCTCCCATATTTTTATTTGACGTCCTTTCTGTCTTTTCTCAATTCTTGGAAACCATTCCATTATGTTTTTAGTCCATTTTTCTCTACTTGTTCTCATTATGTGTCCTGTCCAGTTCCATTTCAATGTTTTAATTTTTTGTTAAATATCATTCACCTTAGTTCTTTTCCTTGTTTTTGAAGTTGTTTATTTGATTTATTTGAATTTACAAAGCACCAAATGACAAAGTAAGCTTTAGGAGAGTGCTCACCAAATAAAATACTATGCAGAAAATAAACTACTGTTTATGGAATGATAACTCAATCTATATTATAACTAATAAACAATTGCTTATTCTATATACTAACCCCGTTATTCATAAACGTATTTTAGCTAAAGTGTTATTGCTAATCACTCCTTTGTCTTTTTTTTTCCTATCCTGCACATTTGACAATGCAACTAAAGCATTCTATAGCTAAAACTAATGTCTATATAGTGTATTATAAACGTTATATACACATTTTCATTAGTATCCATTTCAATTTATCTTATTGTTTTTAACATCCAGTTAAATTTTTCAACACAACCCAAAGGTTGACTGGTTGATAATGCATTATAGTAGCATTAAGTCCGCCTTATGTACCATTTTTTATGTCATGAAAGTGGCAAACAAGCGTGCAGTTCACATTGATGTTAAGTGATGACTGCAGCCTATAGACACCCACATAAAGTCCAAGGTCAAAATGCAGATGCGTTACCACTCCTGAGGCCTAAGGTGGCCGAACTCCTTAACACAGGTTAACGAGTTCGGTGGCTTAGTGTTCAAGCGGCTGGAATGATTATCCTGAGGTCGATTGGATTCCTGCCTCAAATTTTGCTTTCCATTTTTCTTTCATTTCTTTTTTTTTTAATATATTGAGTAATTAATAAATAATTGAAAGAATTCAATTAATAATAATAATGGCAACCCATTATACGTCCCACTGCTGGGCACGAGTCTCTCCCCTTTTTGGGGGGAGGCCTGGAGCTTACTCCACCACGCTGCTCCAATGCGGATTGGTGGAGGTGGGTGGGTTAGTGGCCAACCCGCTGTCGGATGTTTTCAAACCGCCCATAAGGCCTCCGACAAGGTTTAACGACTGCTATCTATCGATAGCAACCGGGACCGACGGCTTAACGTGCCCTCCGAAGCACGGAAACGCGCATTTAATTTGCCACTAGCGGTCACCCATCACACTACCCGACCGCGCCCGTAGTGCTTAACCGAGCAGATCGATCTACACCAGCCGCTGGGCCATGCGCGCTTCGAAAAAATTCAATTATTCATTAATTACTCTGGGTTGCATTTGTTCACCCTTAAACTAACGCTTAAAGACCATTCCTAAATTTAAAGACGGATACTCCGTCTGTTCTATGATTCACATAGTAAACAATTGTAACTTTAAATCAGCGCTTTACGTTTGAACTGGCCGAGGTCCCGCCGAGCGAAAAAGCTCGTTTTACAAGTTTAATTAAAGTGAATGCCCGTCGAGCTATTTAAGTCGGCCTTAAATAAAACTGTTTCGCTAATTTGTTGTGCTGGCAAGTTCCCTTTGAAAAATCTTAATTAATAAGAACCTTTTTTGTTTACTACACTTTTGTTTGGATATTGCGGATTCGTCTTTTAATCCGTGTTGGAGTATTGCACTGTTGAGGCAATGGTTTGTATAATTAATAGGGTTCGAAGCTATATGGTGAAATACTCCAGTTTTTTTGATTCGTCATGTCTGTCTGTTTGCTTGTCTGTCTGTTTGGCCGTTTGTCCGAATGTCACAGCTACTTTACTGCGAAACTGTTACGACTACATACATAAAACTTGATTAGAAGATGTACATATTGTCTGATAGTATCGGTGTAAAAATGAAAAAAGGCATGCTCCGATGGTTCGGGCATATAGAAAGAATGTCGAATGAGCGAATGACTAAACAGATATACAATGCGAATGTGGATGGTTGCAGAGGCCCAGGAAGACCAAGGCTGACCTACCATGACCAAATAGGTCGAGTTCTGTCTGATGGTGGTGTCAAAAGTCTTAGGAATCGGCGTGCATGTATGAAGAGAATGATGAAGGTAGACGAGGCACGAGAGGTTTGTCAGAACCGGGATGTCTGGCGCTCTACACTCTCTGCCTACCCCGTTAGGGACCTGGCGTGAAGATACACACACACACACACACACACACATATTCTCTTTTAATATTTATGTGAATTGTATGCTATTTGTGTGCCCGTTACATAAAAAAACTCTAATAAAAGCCGGTAACTAATAAGTAGTAAAAACCTTACACTTATCAATACAAATAAATAAAATTGGAGTGTCTGTTTGTAATATAAAAATAATAGCTTTTTACTAAACGCATATATATGTATACACGGTAGGTACATATACCAAAATAATATGTTTTACAATTTTTGTCTGTCTGTCTGTTTGTCTGTTTGGCGGGGCTAATCTTGGGAACGGCTGGACTGATTTTCATGGGACTTTCACTGGCAGATAGCTGATGTAATAAGGAGTACTTTATACTAGCTTCGCCCACGACTTCGTCCGGGTAGATACTGAACAATCATACCTTCTCACGCGGACGAAGTCGCGGGGACAGCTAGTATTAAATATGATCGACCTAACTGACTTGATTACAATCGATCAAATTTGATATGATATACTCATGTAACGTGAGCTGAAACCAATAATTTCAATTAACGTTTACGAAGAATTGCTTCAAAAACTACTACCGTAGGAATACAGTAACACTGTAACATATACTATATTGTTACAAATTAGCAGAGTCGGTTCGTGACGACTCCATCATCCTCTAGTGAATGAATGAATGAATAAATTTATTTGCTAGAAATATACTACATGAGATCTTTAGTACCTATATTACAATAACTTCTTTTCATATTTCACCACTTCATTTTTACATATATACATATTGTTACAAATTGGCAGAGTCGGTTCGTGACGACTCCATCATCCTCTAGTGAATGAATGAATGAATAAATTTATTTTCTAGAAATATACTACATGAGATCTTTAGTACCTATATTACAATAACTTCCTTTCATATTTCACCACTTCATTGGCATGCAAATAACAGAACATAATATATTTTATCAATTACTACATTACAATCAATACAAGTGACAGAATTCTTCCGCTAACGCACTCAGTCAACCGAACAATGGTAGTCTAACTATTGCAAGTTGTAAGGAAAATAATACAGGATGGGCAGCAGCATCCCTAGATAAAATTTCCGCCCCTGCGTTTGCCGATCCGTCTGCCAAGCGTGACGATTATGACATATTTGCCCCCAATAACGCTCAATTTATTTATTTTTATGTAACAGAAGTGGCAAACAAGCTTGCAGTTCACATTGATGTTAAGTGATGACTGCAGCCTATACACCACCCACTAGACACCCACACAATGATCAGCGGTCAAAATGCGATGCAGATGAGAAATGTTAGTGTTCAGCACTATCGTGTTCCGGTCAGGTGGTAATGTACGGCCCTGTAATTTCCGGCACAGAGGCATAACACCTCAGGAGTGGTAACGCACCTGCATTTTGACCTTGGTCTTCGTGTAAATGTCTATAGGCTGCAGTCGTCACTTAATATCAATGTGAACTAACGAGATTAAATAAAAACTAGAAACAAAATAACACAAACTAGAATACTAAACTGAAAGTGTAAATATCTGTTAGATACATTAAATTTATTTATGATTATTGTGTCGCACGGCTGCACCAAAAAGGTATCCAGTTCAGCATAATGTCTGGTATAAAATAAAATATAATATACCCTGCCGTAGACAAAGTTTTGACTGTATAAAAAAAACTGATAAACTCTACAGATTGTAAAAAGAAATCCTCTTGCATTTGAGTCAACAATTTTTTAACGACTCGACAGTTCAAATCTTTTAACTTTTCCGAATTACAAGTGACTGAACGCAAACATCAGTATGCAACCATAAGCAAAACCTAGGTAATTTTTTCAGATTCAGTTCTAAAATTCGAGTGGTAAACTTACCGGCTTATTTCCGATGCAATTATTTGGGATTAATGTTTTTCTTCCTGTAATTTTATATTTCTACGTACCTTATGTCGTTAGGTAGTTTTTTTTTATTGCTACTTACAGACGAACCCATGTACTATAGGCATATATTTAAAACCCCTGAGGACTGAGGATATTTAATCAATACGCGCAGAATTTAAATGCTAATGAGTAAAATTGTCTGCGTTAACTTTGTGTAAGTCTCATAGCTTGCGACCACAAAAACGATTAAGAAAGGAATTTTCAATTTTGGCCTGTTGGAAACAAACTACTAATAAAAGAATAGAATTTGAACTGTTAAACTTTCCGACTTTTGCATAAAACATTATGGGATTCTTCATAAATTACGTCAAAAGAAACCTTCAGGGCTGGCAGTGCGTTAGAAATTCGTCTAGTGTTGCAAATATTCTTAGGCGACGGTGACTACTTTCCATCAGGTGGTCCGTCTACATGTTTTTCAAACTTATGACATAAAAAAAAAATTATGTACCAGCCGAATTGAGAACCTTCTCGTTTTTTGAACTCGGTTAAAAAAAACCCAAACTCGAAAATCAAACTCAAGATTCCTAGCCCATTAATAGTTAAATATTTGCTACAAATAAATGAGAGGGTTAGGAATATAAAAATAACCTGTCATAATCTACTTGCATATCTGTATGCAAGTATATTATGACTGTATGCAAGTAATATCAAAAATCGTTCTGCATTTCACGTCAACAGTTTGCTAACGACTCAACTCAACAGTTCAAAACGTGCAACTTTTCCGAATTAAAAGGAACTGCAAACTTTGGGAAACAACCATTAGCAGACGTTGGGTAATATTTGCAGATTTAATTGTCTTCTTCGACTGTTAAGGTTACCGGCTTATTCCTGATGCAAGTTTTTGTGATCTTTATTATTATTATGTTTTTTTATGTCAAATATTTAAGTACTTGTTCATCAAAATTACTAGAAATAATATTGCGTGAACCAATCTTCTTGTTCATACATAAATACAAATCTAACGCTGCATTTATATGTTAATTTTCATTGCGTTTTTAACTGGCAAGATGATGAGAAAATACATTTTGTATTTTATTCTTAAAATATGTCAATCAGCACTTAATATTTCAATCCTCATAGAACTTTTCTACGTTCTTCGCTCCCTTCATATTATATGCTCAACTATTAAGTAGATACGTTTTGGAAAATTAACTGTCGGCAATTTAGGTGTTACTTAAAATAAATTCAATATGATATTTACTTTAGGTTCCGCGCTAATTTGGATCCTTAACCTAAACTTTTAACCCTTATTTCAAAATATGTTCTAATGTTTCTCAGAATATATGTTCCATTTTAACACTACGGCTAAGAAAATTTTAACTTCGTTGGCATACAAAGCAGCGATCACTTCAAGCCGGTTACCGTCCATCAAGCTCTCCCAATTTATAACATGGCAGCATCTGGCCTCATACCCTACGATTGATAACTCCACTATTAATTCAGAAGGAATCGCAGTAAGAATTGTTACGGACGTAGTTTGGTTGATAAACTGTGGAAACGAGCTGTATCTAATGAATATTTTATAAAGGCTCTTATATTTAGATCAGCCAGAAGATTTTTTCTGGTTAAGAATATTCTAACGTCTACTCTAATACCCATCGTTGTAGCTTTTTCTAAGAAAGGAAATATTTACTAGTTTTTTTGTTGATAATGTGCTAATAATGTAATTTTATAAATATTTTTAAAAAATGGTGGTTGAGTTTAAAAAAAAAATGTGCGAGAATAGGTAATATAAGTACTGAATACTGGGTTCCGACAAATCAAAAGCGGATCGTTCATTTTATTAGCGGGTCGACATACAGTCATTCGGTTTCAGACGGTAATGTTTTTACCGTTTGACCATGCCAGCTTAATACTAGTGCAGTGATACAGCTACAGAATGCTCATGTGTACACGTCTAATGAAATACATACGCCTTTAAACGGGATCGTGTGTTTTAAGTTGATCGGCTGACCGGCTGTTGGTTAGATATTAAGTATTATTATTAAGTCCTGGCAAAAGACTACCGTCTTTGCATATTTTGGTATGTAAGGATTTGACTGGCGCAAACCCGTCTAAAAATAGCTAGTTACCCTTATATTCGTTTGCCATATAATGGCAAAACGTTTAGTGATGTAAATTTTTACATCATTGTAATACACTGCAAATCTTGCATCAACTTTTTCACGTTCTGCCTTCGAAATCATTGGTACACTTCGAGTAGTCCAAGGCAATTTATTTGAAGCTCACAGGCAAGTCAAGATTGATTGCCCTCAGTGACTGCGTTGTCTGATTGACATTGTAATTTACTCCATGCTTAAGTTACTGCTCCTCATTTTATATATTATTAGATCAAAATTGATTCATTTTGGTATAAAGATTTCAAATATGCCTATTTTATGTGTCATTCTGCTACAATATTGAGAATGTTGTTACTACCATAACTCTTAAATTGTCAGATAATTGGAATATATTATAATTAAAGGCCTGGGACGCATTTAAATTCCACATCAAAAATTAAGTCGTTATAGTTGTCACATCGATAATTGGCTTTTACTTTAGTGAAGCTTGTACTCCATATGTTTGCTTTTCACTTCCAAAATTGTCAGTATCTTCCGAGTTTATAAGTCCTAGGCAATTTATTTTAGGTTCGCTGGCAAGTCAAGATTGATTTCTCTTAGACTCCATTGCCTGATTGACATTATAATTTACTCCATCCTTGATATACTGCTCTGCGTTTTAAAAAAGATTCATTTTGGTATAAAGATTTCAAATACGCCAATTTTTATGTCTCATTTTGATACATTGTTGAGAATGTTCTTTCAACCATAACTCAGAAATGGACAAATAATGAGAACATATTAAACGTCTATGATAATCATTTTCGTTTCCACATCGAAATTAAAAGCAAAATGGTGTTACGTAATTATAATTTTTATTAGTGAAGCTATCATCAAACCCCACTTTTTCGCTTTTAGCTTCCAAAATCATCGATATCCTTCGACTTTTGGTAAGTCCAAGGCAATATATTTCAAGCTCGCTGGCAAGTCAAGATTGATTGCACTCACTCAGTGACTCTGTTGCCTGATTGACATCGTAATTTACTCCGTCTTTAATTTACCGGTGCTAATTTTATTTCAGATCAAAATTGATTCGCTTTTGGATAAACAACTTAAATACGCCTATTTTTGTATTATTGTGATTCGTTAATAACATAATTTTATCCATTGCCGATAAATTGATAGATATTTGTAACGTATTTGACGCCAGTAATTACCTATTTAATTTCCACATCAAAAACGAGACCATGAAGTGCTATTATATGATGATTGACTTTTTATCTTAATAGTTCTTGCATTGTAACTCCATTTGTTTTTGCTATCTGCCTCCAAAATCATCAATATCCATCAAGTTGGTAAGTAAGACAATTTATTTCAAGCTCGCGAGCAAGTCAACATTGATTGCACGCATTGACTTCGTTGTCTGATTGACATCGTAACTTACTCCTCAATTTATTTCAGATCAAAATTGATTCGTTTCGGGATCAAAATTTGTAATACATTCCGTTGTATGAATTAATCTATACTAATATTATAAAGAGGTAAACTTTGTTTGTTTGGTTGTATTGAATAGGCTCAAAAACTACAGAACCGATTTCAAAAATTCTTTCACCATTCGAAAGCTAAATTATCCACGAGTAACATAGGCTATATTTTATTTAAAAAAAAATCAGGGTTCCGTAAGATATTTAAGGGGTCTTCGGACACAAGGTGTGTAAAAACTCAACCAGAAAAGTTTCTTATTTTGCGTATGCTACCTAAAATATAAAAGACAGAACCATAAAATGTTCTAATTCATTGTAGATCTTATAAATATCTAGAAAAAAGTCCGGGACACACTACACCTATCTATGTCGAGTGAGGCACAACAACCATTTACTAATTTAAAAATATTGATTTTTTTTTTGGACTACATCTAATCGCGTTTATTTTACTCTGGCTATTGATTCTTATCAAAATAAATTATTTCATCACACACACATCACACAAGTACAGCTTATGTAGATAATATTTAGTGTTTGAATGATTAAAATTGGACGTTTGGTTTTTAGTTATGGTGAAATTAAAATATTACGATTTCTACTGTACGGCCCGTTGCGAAGTGGGCGTCTTTTTGGACTACATTTAATTTAAAAAACGCGTTTTTTTCGGCTCCAAGCATCACGCTACGATGAATAAGAGAGGGTAGGTAACATTGAACCCGCGCGAATTCGGGGCGGGCCGGTATTATGTATAAAACGACATCCACGCGGGCGAAGCCGCGGGCAACCTATATTACCTATTTATATTGCTATCTGCCTCTGAATTTCGATATATCTTTTATGCTAAAAAAATTTCTTCCTCTAGTGGACGGTGGGGCCAACGCTTACAGTACATTAACAATTTATTCGTTTTGTTTATAAATCTGCATGTTGAAAACAATTGTTTCTCTCACCACTCTCAGACAATGGTGAAAAATTCATAACGGAGACTGTCCATTATGATTTTTTCACCAAAAATAATATTAACACCAATCTACGTTCGTAATTTCTTTATTTGCGGTCTATCATTTAAAACATTTTGCGCCAGATTTACAATATTTAAGCGTAGTGTTGTAAAAAATACACTGAATCATGATAAATGAAACTAAAATATTTTCATAAAGCATAAAAATTTACAATGAATGAATAAAAAGTCCATTTTCAGCAAATCATTAACATGAATGGAACTTTTAAATGCGCTGTCTACAACAGCAAGTAAAAAAGTACTCCAAAAGCATAAAAAGTAAGTGATATTTTTACACTTATCTAAGTTTCTGCAATTCTTGTGGCAATAAAATAAAAATATTGTTTCGATGTTTAAAAATTCTTGGAATAAATTAAGCGAGGTCCAACAGTTCGTATTACTGCGAATTTTAAGACAGACAAAATTGTTTTAGGAAATGTATGTAATAAATCTTAGTCAAATTATGTTGAAGATTATTTGTTAAACATGAACAAATCCAATAACTAGCCATTTCAAATACTTGCATCCGTAGGAGACCTAAGATATGTTTTTTAAATCTTATCTACATCCGAAACACGTGAAGTATTTTGTAATTTGGCACGAAAATACATATTATTAACTTATCGCAAAAAGTCGTGTAATGAAATCTTGGAAAATAATAGATTTTTTATTGCGATGCAATTATTTTTTTTCGAGAATCCTTATTGCATATTATCTTTGGATAGGGCTTTAAAAACATTACGGAGTTTATAAGATTATTTTCCGATTTTAGGATCAGTTAGTAAAATATTTAGCTTTAAAGTGCAAGTTTTGTTTGTTTCATTCAAATATCCCCCCTTCTGCCAGCTAAACGGTATTTTGGTTGTATGAAAAATATCAAGGTGATGATAGTATACATAATATAAAGAATTAAAAAAAATATATCATGTTTATATAGACTCAACAACTTAACGAGCAACATCGAGCAACACCTTTTACTGGTGGTAGAGCTCCAGTGACGGAGCTCGCGGGCGTAGGCACCACCGCATTACCTAAGATACTTGCCGCTAAATGGTAGTGTTCAGCACTATCGTGTTTCGGTCAGGTGGTAATGTACGGCCCTGTAATTTCCGGCACAGAGGCATAACATCTTAGGCCTCAGGAGTGGTAACGCATCTGCATTTTGACCTTGGTCTTTGTGTGGGTGTTTATAGGCTGCAGTTATCATTTAACATCAACGTGAACTGCACGCTTGCTTGCCACTTCCATTACATTAAAAAAAAAAAACCGGAGGGGAGTAGCCATATGCAGGCTTTCCCCTCTGTCAAAGTACTAGCCCAAATGAGCCTATAACTGTCGCCTAGATGTTTAAATGTGAGCGTGAAGTCGTTTCTGTATTTTGTTTTTTTAGTGTGCGTGTGTGTCGCACGCTTTTCGCCCCGCAAAAAATGACAGACTGTTTTGCATCGGTAATAAACGCTATGGCTACTCCCCTCCAGTACGCCGCGACCGGTGGCCCGTGTTGCTCTATGACGAGCAATAAACGATCATGTTATAAAATGTAATAGAAAAACGGAACCCTACATTACACGGCTCTCGACACACACTTGGCCGGTTTTATATCATGATGCTGCAGCCTATATGCGATGTCACTGCTTAGGCCTAAGTTGTTTTGCCTCAGTTAAAGTTATTACGGACATTCTGATCTAACACAAAGTGCTGAACAGTATCTACTACATAGTGTTAGATACATTAGGTAATGCGATCGTGCCTGAGCTCTCGAGCTTCGACATTGGATCTCTACCACCAGTTTATATTGAAACTTAACTGCCTCAGTAGCATAGTGGTAGCAGGCCACTACTACTACCCTGGGTTCGATTCCCGGGTCAGGGGCTATCAGAGATAACGGTCTGAAATCCTTAATCTCTGGTTGTATTGGGCTTTCTCCATTTTCTGGAACTTTCTATTCACCTCGGAGTTCGGTAATGTCAACGTCAACAGGCTCGGCACCTGTTACATGGGCTAAAACGGCCAACCGGCGAACCATCTGGTAAACACGAAACATGTAGTGGACAAGATCCAATACCCTGAGTGTTAATCTGACAACCTATTCAAACAACATGTTCCAAAACTTCTTATTGATAAAACTTGTTGCAATTAAAGTCTTTTGATTTGTTTGCTTTTACATGTTTCATGACAGTGCAAACGCAGTACGCGATACGGTGATTTCAACATGTTTTTATGTGAATGTTTCATCAATGCAAACTCACGGTTATATAACCAAAATCGAAAAACATCGTATAAGCATGCTAAATTCCTTTTCAACACAGCTATAAAGATTAAGACGTAAAACATCGTATGATGAGTAATAGTAAAAAAAGATAATAACACCGACAGCAAGTTAACATTTTAAACTTTCCTGTCTGAAAATGAGCACCTTCACCCTGTAAATCATTTGTAATTAACACGTCCATTCAAGAGAATATAGTCTTTGCATAAGGGTGGTTAGAACCATATTCGCTTGACGAATTTTGTACGGTTTGTAACGCTTCATAAAATTACTAATAGATTCAGTTTCGCGGCTTGAGAAATTGTTAACGGTTTTGAAAATGTTAGGCGCTTTACATTGAGGTATAAAGAAATAATAAGCTAGAATATGAAGCGTATTAAAATGATGCATGTAAGGCAACTTGAAAACTTTTTACTGGTGGTAGAGCTCCAGTGACAGAGCTCGCGGACGTAGGCACCACCGCATTACCTAATATACTTGCCGCTTAATGATAGTGTTCTGTTCAGTACTATCGTGTTCCAGTCAGGTGGTAATGTATGGCCTTGTAATTTCCGGCACAGAGGCATAACACCTTAGGCCTCAGGAGTGGTTATACATCTGCATTTTGACCTTGGTCTTTGTGTGTGTGTCTTTAGGCTGCAATCATCACTTAACATCAATGTGAACTGCTTGTTTGCCAATTCCATGACAAAAAAAAACAAGCACAATGTAAAATTCATAGCTTTAGTGCCCTTTTGATATAATTAAGCGATATTTCGTGAGATATGAATTCTTTGGAGCAATTTTAAGGTTTAGCTTAGTGAAGATTTACGTTGAATAAAAGTGTGATTCCTCCGTTTCACGCAGTAGGGCTGCGGCAGCACTGCGGCGGCAGCTTGCAGCAATGTGTGGGGGACTGCCTGCACTAGTGGAAGAATTCTCTTCTTAGAAGAAAATTCTTACGCTCGTGGACAGTGGGGGTCATCACGTCCCGACGCCAGCACGTCCCAACGCCAGCATTATAACGAGGATATATCTTTTTGATGGGAGAGGGATGCGATAAGTGACCGCTAGTGGCAAATTAAAATGCGCGTTTCTGTGCTTCGAAGGGCACGTTAAGCCGTCGGTCCCGGTTCCTGTCGATAGATAGAAGTCGTTAAAAACCTTGTCGGAGGCCTTACGGGCGGTTTGAAAACATCCGACAGCGGGTTGGCCACTAACCCATATCTCCACCAACACTCATTGGAGCAGCGTGGTGGAGTAAGCGCCAGACCTCCCCCCAAAAACGGGAGAGACTCGTGCCCAGTGTGGGACGTATAATGGGTTGTCATTATTACATCTTTTTGTAAGAAAACCACAATACGTCACTGATACTAATCCAACAATACAAACGTGAGCGTCTTCCGGGGTTCATCCATTTTATTTATGTTGTCCCACTGACCGGGTCCCAGAATTAATGCGACTAAATTATCGTACTTTTTCCTCAACGACAAACTCGGGATAGTAATAAAGTGTGGCATCTGAGTGTAATTAAACGTTACGTAACAACACTTGAGTAGGTTCTTTTTGTGGCTTGTGTGTAAGTTTAAGTTCTATCTGTGAATCTTTTTCTTCAGGTTAGGGAATACGTGTTCGACTTTTTGCTATCTCAATGGGATCCTCGCAGTTTGATAACTAATATGGATGTCTCAAATTCGTGTACCTTATTTATTCTGAAAACATACTATCATTGAAAGTGGTTCAGTTTGGTAAAGAGGAAATATGAGATTCTACTGATATACTATATACCTACACCGTGTAACAGGATTAAATGTACAACCCGAAACTAGTTTGTTCAGAACCGACAACCGAATCGATTTTAGGCATTTTTAATATAGGTTGTAATATTTTGTTTCAAAATTAATTACAATTAAGGAAATTATAGTCACCCATTTGGTGAATAGTCAATACAAACGAAAATGAGACTAACGTCTATTCAATATAAAATGCTAGTCTCAACAAGTTTATTATTACTCTTTATTTTTTTACTACCTAAACCTAGCACTAACGCATTAAATACGTAGTGTTACGAGAAATGATAGAATACCATTCCTCTGAACACCATTTGGCGGCAGGTGCATAATGCGGTAGCCTACGCTACCGAACTCCGTAACTAGAGCTCTGCCGTCAGTAAAATTAGCTGAAAGGATGTTTTGAAAGTATTTTCCTGTTATAATTTTTGTGTTTATAATTATTTATGAGGGTCCACAGAGTGGGGGCAGGTTTAATGCCACTTTTTCCTCAACATCAGACTCCAGATAGGAGTAAACTGCGTCACCCGAGCGTAATTAAATGTTGGGAAACATTGTTTAGTCAAGCTGTAAGGTTTTGATGGTATATTCTTGCAATTACTGGCAAAAGGATTCTTTAGCCTTGAATTTGAAAAGTGTGAAGAAAATTCGTCTTGAAGGAAGGTAATAAATATGCATTTCACGTTGGTGGTAAAACGACAGGCTCTTGCAATTCATAAACGCACTACGTTGTAATGTCACTTGCAACTCACAAACGCAATATCTTTTTTTTTTGCACACAAGACATGTAGGTATACCACACTTGGAGTTCGCAACGTTCGTCAAAGGACCCATCAGAATATCAGCGTTGCAGCTTTTGCTCTGCAACAAATAGCTGAGATGGGTGACATTTTTCCTGGCTTCACATGACCATACTGTTTAAGTGTGTTTATGTTAGTTGTCTCCTCTTTTATATTGTTTTTTTTTCGTTTTTTTGTTATATTATGTGTTTATGTTGTGTGTTGTCAGGTAAATAAATGTATTTATTCTTCTTCTTCTTCTCAATGCAGATTGCGTTGGTCCACTTTATGCGCAGCCAATTTAGACCGGTATCCCGGTATTTTCGGTATTCGGGATCCCGGTTTGCGACCCCTAGTATTTAGACGATTTTGAGACAGGATCAGGTTTTGTTTTTTGAATGTTTTGGAAGTGGCAAACAAGCATGCTGTTTACAATGATGTTAAGTGATGACTGCAGCCTATAGACACCCACACAAAGACCAAGGTCAAAATGCAGATGCGTTACCACTCCTGAGGCCTAAGGTGTTATGCCTCTGTGCCGGAAATTACAAGGCCATACATTACCACCTGACCAGAACACGATAGTACTGAACAGAACACTACCATTTAGCGACAGGTATATTAGGTAATGCGGTGGTGCCTACGCCCGCAAGCTGCGTCACTGGAGCTCTACCACCAGTAAAACGAATGAATGATTGAATGAATACACAGGTTCTCGCAAGTTAAAAGATACAAACTTAGCATCAACTTATGGCGAACATTCATTAAGAACGGATTCTGCGACAGAGCTGGATTTAATAAATCTTAAGGTCCTCGCAAATTTGCATCTTTAATTTTTATTTAAATTTGGCAGATAGCTGCAAAGACTGTACTATTTATTTTTCACAATAACACATGCGAGTGACTTAAAAAATTAAAGAAAAAACGGAAAGAAAAATTTGACTTCGGGCAGGAATGGGGGTCTTAGGTAGCTTAGTGGTAAGGCGGCTGGACTGGTTATCCTGAGGTCGCAGGTTCAATTCCTGCCCGAAGTCAAATTTTTCTTTCCACTTTTTCTTTAATTACTAAAGCTGCAAAAACTACCTTTCATGTAAAATTATTTGGAAAGCATTACGTCATATTTTTGACATCAAGTACAACATCTACACGGCTGAAGCTGTAGACAACAGCTAGTCGTTTTATAACTACTTATCGTTGAAATTATTTATATTTTAATCCAAAACACGCCTTAAAATATGTCATCAACATTGAATAACCCACAATTTACTCAACCAATCCAATAATAAGGGACAAATCGTCATTAAACTCATCACCAAACAAAATTCGTTTACAAGTTTAATCCGCGAAGCGCGCCGAAATTGCAATAAAAATATATATTTTCAACATTCTTGCAAACAAAATAAAGAATTCAATTTCCAACACATCTTAATCCAACTGGATTTCATTACCTTACGTCATCACAAGGTGCGGTAAAGAGGGAGAGAGGGTATAAAGGTGACGACACACAGTAGGAGGTTTGACTTTACAAAGTTTCCACAGTTGAGTGATAAATAATATATTCTTTATTGTACACCAGTAGAAAGGAAATACATTACAAGAAACAGAAATTACAGAAAAAGGTACATTGGGCGGACTTATTGCTCAGGCAGCGATTTCTTCTAGAAGAACCAGGCAGGGTGTACTAAATTAATGTTAAAGCTATGTAGCAATGTACTTACTAGTCAAACTAAAAATACAGTATAAAAATAAAACTTGTACAATAAAACGAGACAGTTAATACAGGTATTCTGAAGAGGCATTAAATACGTTCGCTATATGCAATATTTCTTTTTCATATTTGGGGAATGCATAAAATCTTTTTTTAAGTGATAATGATGGCAATATAGTTCACACCGATTGTAAATACTGCAGGTAGACTATGTATCTACACACGAGGGTCGAAATGCGGATCCGTTGCGACTCCTGAAGCCTAATTGGTTTTGTTTCTGTAGTATTTCTTACAGGGCCATAAGAATATATAAATAAGTTATTACAAAAATAAATACACAAATAAATTTAAAAATACCAAACGAAAAACCACAAAAGATTCACTATTAAGTGTCATCTTATTTCACTCATCACACTCATTTCAGCGATAAAGATCCAAAGAAGTTTCATTAAGTCGTTTGGTTCCGAAAAGATGTCCAACGGCTCTAATATTCAATAATATAGGCTAAAGGCGCGCTTCCTGTGTTGAAAACAAAAGAAAAGAATTGATAATTCAAAAAACATAAAAATAATGAATACAAATTGGTATTTTAATTATATAAAAAATCCGCTCGTTGTAATAAATAACCTTAAATGAACTTATGAACAGGGGAGAAAAATTCAATTTGATTTATTAGCTGAGAGTAATATACATTCATTTTATTAATTTTGTATTTATTGGTGTTTGAATTTGGATTTATTTATTTTTATAAAAGCTTTCTTGTTATGTTTTTTCTTTATTTTTGTAATAAATATTCTTGTTTCTGTTTTATAGGCATTATCGATTTTTTCTATTTTATAATTTAACTGTCTCAGTAGCCTAGTGGTGGTAGCAGACCACTACTACTATGCTGGAGGTCCTGGGTTCGATTCCCGGGTTGGGGGCTATCAGAGATAACGGTTTAAAATCCTTTATCTCTGGTTCTATTGGGAGTTTACTATTTTCTGGAAGTTTCCCAGTACCTCGGAGGATGGCAACAGGCTGGCCACATGGGCCAAACACGCAACCGGCGAATCGTGGGTGTTTGCATGTATGCTTGAATGCATGCATTTACCTCTGCCTACCCCTTCGGGGATTACAGGTGTGGAGTTACGTACGTTTTAATAAATAATTTTCAAAAATCGTATGTTTTGATAGTATGTCTCATATTCAAACAATAACACCGTTTAGAGAAATAAAATATATATACTTTAATCGTGGCAGGGCTTCAGTGACGGAGCTCACAGGCGTAGGCACCACCGCATTACCTAATCTACCTTTCTTTTTTTTTTTTTTACGAGGTGTAAATGCCTTTGTATTTAACCGACTCTTTTGGGAGAAGAGTCGGTTGAATGCAAAGGCATATGAGGGACATGGACCCTCCATGGTGCAAAAAGGGGGGGATCCGGGTACACTATAAACACTGCTCCGGTTCTCCCCTCGCACTTCGCCTCCATCCAAGGCTCGTCCACGGGAGCTTTGTGAGCCCCATCGTCACTTGCCACGATGACCTGCGGCTACCTCGGTCACCGTCCTCACGGAGCCGCGAGTGCTGAGCGACCAGAGGCCCCACTCTTGCCGCCCGCGGCTCGTATTTTTAGTCGCCTCTTACGACAGGCAGAGGATACCTCAGTTCTATTCTATAGGCCTGAAACTGCAGGGCCGGGGCTACTGACTATTGCCATCACCCCGGCGCCTTCTTCTTCTCCGAGCGGGATCATTCCTCTCTCGAACACGCTCGGCGGTCTCTTTCTGAAGCATTATTTCCTCACAGAAAGAGACCACAGCTTTCCACGCTATGTCATTCGCCAGCATAGACGCTACAATAGCAGGTGGAGATAAATCAGGCCCAATTCGTGCCACCAGGACTCTCCGTTCCGCCACCCAGGCTGTACACTCAGCGAGCATGTGCTGAGCAGAGTCCAGGTCGCCTTCGCAATGGTGGCATTGCACCGTCTCTTCGCGCCCTATTCGACTCAGATATTCACCGAAACATCCGTGTCCGGTAAATAACTGAGTGAATCGGTAAGTGACGCTGCCGCGTTTCCGTGCCATCCAGCTTTCAAAGTTTGGCAAGATCGCACTTATAGTACGCTGGCGTGCATTACGTGGCTCTTGTTGACGCAAGTGCCATTGATCAAGCACAAGCCGGAGCGCGTTTCGCCGCAGCTCTCCGAGCGTCAAATTGGCATCGTTTCCGTCCACTCTCCGACGGTCAGTGCGAGCATGGTCATAGACCCTCGCGTCCATTGCCGCCAGGATATCCAAGGGTGGGATATGGTTCGATAGCTTCGTGCGATCCTAGTGACAATCACCCGCTGCAGACTGAGCATAGCTCGACAGCGGGGAGCACTCATCAATCGGTCTGCCCAGACGGGTGCTCCATAGAGCGTCATGGAGCGCACGACCCCGCCATAGAGGCGGCGAACTTCCTCCGCGGTCCCCGAGGTTCGGCAGCAGTCTGTGCAGCGCACCTGCAACGCGACGCACTCGGGGAACCAAGCCCTCGAAGTGCTGCTCGAAACCCCACCGGCTGTCCAAAATGAGGCCTAAGTACTTTATACACCGCCCTACTTGAACATCTACATACTACATTACCTACTCTTATGTGCGAGATGGGTGGCTCCACTCCCCGACTGAGCTTGTGAAACCACAGCGCCTCAGTCTTATGCGGCGCTACCTGTAGGCCCATCTCGTGGATCTTTCCTACGACACAAGCTACCCCAAGCTCCGCGGGCCTTTTGGTACGCTGGAAGTTGTCCCCCCGGGCCAGTACCAGAGTGTCATTAGCATAGCAAACAACACTCACTCCAGAGGGGAGGCTAGTCTGCAGAACCACGTCATACTTGAGGTTCCACAACAGGGGTCCAATTACGGATCCTTGGGGAACCCCGCACGAGATCTCCCTCTGGTGGACGATCCCATTTCGACCCATGAAGCAGATGGCCCTGTCCCGCAAGTACGTCCCGATGATGGTTTGTAGATAGAGAGGTACATTGTGTCGAACAAGTGCCTCCTGTATCGCTTGCCAGGGGAGGGAGTTGAAAGCGTTGACGATATCTAGGCTCACCGCCAACGCTACTCCTCCCGCATGGACGGCCAGTTCTGATAGGGAGCGAACGCGATGAATCGCGTCTACCGTTGACCTTCCCTTCCGGAAGCCGAATTGGTTGTCTGATAAATCAGGCCCTACGCAGGACAGGTGCTCGCTAAGACGGGCGGCGATGACTCGCTCAAAGAGCTTTCCCGCCTCGTCTAGCAAGCATATGGGTCGGAACGCAGAGGGAGAATCCATGGTTCTGCCATCCTTCTTCAACAAGACCAGTCTTGCTTCCTTCCAGCCGCTGGGGAACACGCCGAATCAAAGGCAGTTAGTGAAGAGTTGCCTCAGCTTGTTACCCAAGATCGCCAAAGCCAACACCCAGGCCCTACCTGGTATGCCATCGGGGCCCGGTGCCGCGAGTCGCCGCACGGCTCTGTCCAGCTCATTTTTCGTCACCTCCAGATCGTCGGACCAAGATATTTGGTTCGTCAGTGGGTTCGAGGAAACATCCTGGACCCTGGGGAAAAGAGTATCAACCACTCTTTCCACAAACTCGGGATCCAGGGTTTCCGTAAGTGGAGGAACCCAGCGTCTGAGCTTACCCAGTACTAATTTATACGGGCGGCCCCATGGATCCCGATCCAGTCCCTCGAGCAGCTCTTTCCAGGACCTAGCCTTTGCCTCTCCAATTGCGACTTTGAGTGCTTTTGCGGCAGCTCGATACACCGAGTATGCTTCGGCGATCTCCTCTTCCGAGGCCCGCCGTCTTCTGCGAGATCGCGTGTACCGGCGTCGTGCCCTGACGCAAGTGGTGCGTAACTATGCAATAGACTCCGACCACCAATATACGGAACTTCGCCCGCCGGGCCTGATTCGGGGCATTGCGACATTACATACTGGCGTCATGATGTCACGGAACCAGGCCGCTAAGGTTTCAGGATCGGGCGAGATTCCATCTGCCTCCAACTCTGACCAGTCCGCGACGTGGGCTGCAGCGACTAGCAGTTCTCGGTTCAGTCGCCTAAGAGACCAGCGTCGAGGAGGGCTATCACCTTGGCGATCGAGCAGGTTTTGAGAGCGACGGAGAGCCACGTCCATGGATATGGCGATGGTCAGATAGTGTGGCCAATTCTTCCGCCACTCTCCATCCCGAGACCACTTGTGTCGCAGAAAGAGTCCCCCAAGTCAAATCGACGATTGACTCTCCCTGCCACCGCACACAGGTGCTTATTGAACCCCGGTTTAAGAGCCGGAGGTCCAGTCCCGCAGCTCATTCTAAGATTGTTTCCCCTCTTGCGTCACCGTTTTACGTTTACCGTCTTTAGGTTGGGCCCTGTGTGTAGTTGATGCCATCGCTATACCACCTGCAAAAGGTGACGTCGTTCCTTTCTCAGAAGAGACTCTTACTCGGAATGCATCTAGTTTCCGGTCAATTAGCGACTCGATTTGCTTCAAGAGCGACTCATTTGCACTGTTTTCGATCGGCGTCTCCATGCGTGCCTTACGAATTAACCGTAACTCGTCTGGCTCCTGCAATGGCCTACGCCGTCCACGCGGCGGTGACAATGACCTGGGTGGTGAAACATGCGTTGCCAGTGTCACATGTGGGCGCGACACGCTAGGTGTTGACTCGGCGTTCAGCACCGATGGCAGCGTTGGCTCAGTTATCACTGCTGTTTCTCTTTCTTTTGCCTGGCGAAGCTGTGACAGCTCGCTCGACAAACTGTCTAGGCGGCTTGATAGAAAAGCGAGCTGCGCCTAAAGTTCTTGGTTATCTTGCTCGAGCCTCTCTACATGTATCGAGTCAATCCTCATACTGAGCTCGGACACGGCCGCCTGAACCTGTCTTGCTGCCAGCCGCAAATCGCGAACGAACTGTCTCTTTAGATTTTTGGACTTATCCGCAACCCTTTCTACATTGGACATAGCCTCGAAGACTTGTGTTCCAATATCCACAGTTGGCTGGTGTCTCAAATGCGCTGCTAGATCCTCCACACGTGGGAGTGAGTCTTTATTCTTGAGTTTTTTGGAAGTATCCTCATTCGATTCCTCTCCCGTCATCTGCCCAGAGACCGCGGGCCTTTTGGACCCGGGTGTTTCAGCTTCCTCAGCCGGGCTACGCTGTAATCTACGCTTGCGTGCCCGTGGTGCCCCTGATGATGCGGAGGCAACAGACATAGCGGAACTATCTGATTCCGCCGCATCATCCTCTTAGCTTTAAGAGCTTTCAGTCGTCATCCGACTGCCGTGACGTGCAAAACTATTGGTACGCAATCGTCTGGATTCTTTCGGGCACGCGAAGTTGGACGTGCGCTCCCTGTTCTCTACCTGGCTATTCTGGCCGACTACTACGCTACCTGAACATGCCACACTGCTGGTACACGCTCTGACAGCTTCCTGACACGCAAAACTGGGCGTGCGCGTCCCTTCTTCTGTCTCCTTGCGGCCCTCTTGGCCTCTCCCGAAAGATGCAACCAGAGGAACCACACAGTGGCTGGGTTTACCTAATCTGCCTACTTTTGTTCAGCACTATTATGTTTCGGTCAGGTGATAATGTACGGCCCTGTAATTTGCGACACAGAAGCGTAACACCTTAGGCCTCAGGAGTGGCAAAGCATCTGCATTTTGACCTCTGGTCTTAGTGTAGGTGTCTATAGGCTGCAGTCATCACCTAACATCAATGTGAACTGCATGCTTGTTTGCCACTTTTATTAAATAAAAAAATAATAATAATGTAGTCTATCCATCTCGTTGCCGATCGACCGCGCGCGATCCATTTCCTTCCACAAGCCCCTGGATGATAATTATTTATTAAGGGACCATTAAATAAATTAAAAACAGCAAAGAAATGGCTCGTTGCATTAAGATCGCATGCAAGACCCTAATCTACTAGATAAATGGATAATGCAGGTATCGTGTTCACGGATGCATTAAATCGAACATTTTAAATTTTCACACGCTTCTGCTGACTATTTTTAATCTTTAATTGGATAATTTATTTAAAGGCGATTGATTTTCCATATTTGTTTCAACCACTTGGTGTACCATTAAATAGTAATTATTTTAATTGCATTACTTACAGTTAAAAGGCAGCAAACACTTAATACTAAAGTGTATTTACTATACCTATTTACACTGTGACAATACTTTGATGTGTAATCATTTTTGGAACAATTTTATGGGAAATTGTTCTTTGATAACTGCGAGTGATGTTTTAGAGGCGAAGTTTTTGATCGATTTCGTAAAACAAAACGTATTTATTAATTGTATATTTTAAGGAAATATTCTATATTTACTTTGGGGTATTTTCTTTCCATATTAGTTTTGATTCGTAAATAATTTATTGTAAGCATACGTAAATTTGCCAAATTTGCATTGGTTAAGTTGTTAGAAAAAGTAAAATCTTTTGAAAATTATACATCTATCTAATTCGGTAAATTCGTTTTACACAGGCATAACAACTAAGGTCTTAGGGGTGGCAAGTCTGGCAACGCATCTGTGTTTTGACCACTGGTCTTTGTGTGGGTGTCTATAGGCTGCAGTTGTCACTTAACATCAATGTGATCTGCATGCTAGTTTGCCACCTTCATGACATATAAAAAACTACTACAGCATATAATGTTGCATACTGTTCACTCGCAACTAGGATTGCCAGGGCATAATTAGGCTTATAAAGCCGGACATAGTTAGGCTTTTTGATTCCGTGTCCGGTCAAAGTTAACGATCCTACGGCTTTTTGTTTTATATTATTTCGCATTAACACATGCTTGTGAAATATATTTTATTTTTGAAGAAAAATGGAAAGAAAAATTTGACTTTAGGCGAGACTCGAACTCGCGGCCTACTGGGAATCTAGTCCAGCCGCTCTTCCAATTGAGCTACTGAAGTCCTGCCCGATTTGTCAAATCTTTCCTTCACATCTATTGCATTGCTTTTATGGTAGTAGTAGCGCCATCTATTATATACCAACTATGCTCCAACTATGCTAGTTAGGCAACCGATATAATAGACTTTTCAGTTTATTGAATATCGTAAAGAAGTCGCTTTTACCCTTAATAATTGTTTTATATTATTTCGCATTAACACATGCTTGTGAAATATATTTTATTTTTAAAGAAAAACAAAATAAGTTAAGTTATTAAAACAATTATTAAGGGTAAAATCGACTTCTTTACGATATTAAATAAACTGAAAAGTCTATTATATCGGTTGCCTACCTACGGCTTTTGTTAAGCTTTTTGCATTCCGCAAACTAGCGAGCGCCGAGCACTGCCCATCGCTTCTGTCACGGGTGTCCGGCATATACCCAAATGTCCGGCCAAACTGTCTAGTCCGTCCGGCTATTACGTTATTGTCAATCACCCATGTCAATCAGTCCATAATACCCTGCGAGTCTGCAGAATTAATTCCTGCTTAATGATACACAATTATTATAATAACACTTAATAGGAATTGCCTATAAATAATTAAGTGCTTAGAGTAATCACTTAATTATATAGGTATACGAACATCCGATTATTAATATTATATTGGATGCCTATTGCTTTTGATATTATATTATTAATCAATCTACTGTCTTATTATGTAAGTAAAAAATAAGTGCAGTACGACGTTGTGGAGATTTATATAATACTAGCTGTGCACGCGACTTCATCCGAGTAGAATTTAATTCTAAAATAAAATTAGACTAAATTACACCTATACAAACTCGATCCAGCCGTTCCAAATCCGGAACAAACAGAGAGACAGAAAAAAATGTAAAATATGTTGTTTTAGTTAGTTTTTGTATAAAATAAAATTAGACTAAATTACACCTATACAAACTCGATCCAGCCGTTCCAAATCCGGAACAAACAGAGAGACAGAAAAAAATGTAAAATATGTTGTTTTAGTTAGTTTTTGTATACTTAAGTACCGTGTAAACATACACGCTAATACGAGGTAAAAGGATAAAATTAAATTCTATAGCTACAAGTATTAGGTTAACTTTACCTACATCTCAACGAAAATATAGGCGTGAATCATATCATTTTAATTAGACGCGTTAAGTTAAACGTAACAATGTTGGGTGTAAAATTAAACTGTCATACACATATGTTTTGGTTTATGCTATGCTGTGGTTAACATTATATTATAATGAAGCGCTGCTAACGTTGGTGTGAAAACCTTCATGACTAGTCTTAAAAACATGTTTAAACATGACTACTTTATATAATTTTTGTCTTATCCTCAAAATTGTATTTTTTTTTAACGTAATGGAAGTGGCAAACAAGCTTGCATTTCACATTGATGTTAAGTGATTACTGCAGCCTATAGACACTGACACAAAGATCAAGGTCAAAATGCAGATGCGTTACCATTTCTGAGGCCTAAGGTTATGCCTCTGTGTCGGAAATTACAGGGCCGTATTTTTTTTCGCATTACCACCTAACGGAATACGATAGTGCTGAATAGTACCATTTAGCGGCAAGTATATTAGGTAATGCGGTGGTGTCTACGCCCGCGAGCTCCGTCACTGGAGCTCTACCAAATTTATATTTTATGTAATGATGGTACATACCACGGAATAGGATGGTACCACCATCTTAAGATAATTCTCATCTTACGTCTTGCGAAGAGCTTATTGCCAATTCCAAATCGTGGGTGTTTGCATGTATGATTGAACGCATGCATTTACCTCTGCCTACCCCTTCGGGGATTACAGGCGTGAAGTTACTCAATAATAAGACCCTTTGACAAAATCTTGTAAGCAATGACAGCTTTTACCGTAAAGTCATCAAAATGATATCACGTGATAAATGGCACAGGTCTCACGACGTAGTTATTTTATTATTTACCACTAGCTGTGCCCGCGACTTCGTTCGCGTGAGAATTTATGATTGTTTAGTATCTACTCAGACGAAGTCATGGCCGCCAGTGAAAGCCCCGTTAAAATTGATCCAGCCGTTCCCGAGATTAGCGAACAGACAGACAGACAGACAGACAGACAAACAGACAAAAATTGTAAAAAATGTTGTTTTGGTATATATACCGTGTATACAAACATGTATATGCATTAGGAAAAAGCGGTAACTTTTATATTACAAACAGACAGTCCAATTTTTTTTTGTACAAAAAATGAGATAGACTTCATTATGACCACCAAGAAACACATATTCAATGATGTCTCCGTAATTCACAGGGTGAAAACCGGAAGTGATCACCGAATGGTAAGGGGCACATTGAATTTAAACATCAAGATCGAAAGATCTCGTCTAATGAAGTCTACGCTCCGACCTACGGTTGTTCACATACAAAACCCCGAGAGCTTTCAGCTCGAATTGCAAAACCGCTTTGCTTTCCTGAAGGATTGCATCTCAGTGGACGATATGAATGACAGGTTGGTAGAAACTGTTCATTCGGTGGGGTTTAAATACTTCAAAACCCGCCGACGAAATAGACCTCAGAAACTCACCGATCAAACCCTCAACCTAATGGCAGAACGACGCTCAATGACACTGCAGACCTCTGATGAAGCTAAAAAATACCAGCTACTTAATAGACAAATCCAACAGTCCTTGCGGCACGACATCAGATCCTTCAACACAAAATGTGTTGAGGAAACGATAGAGCAAAATAAAGGCTCCAAAGCGTTTGCAAGGGATCTGTCTATTGGACAGAGCCGGTTGATGCAGCTGAAGACAGAGGACGACAGTTTAGCGTCGACTAAGCCTGAGGTATTGCGGGAGATCGAGAGGTTCTATGGGCAGCAGCCTCGGTCGCACAACCTGCCTGTGATTTGGTCAGAGACCCGAGAGCCAAATTAACCCGACACTATACCGAAGATATCCCGGACATCAGCCTGTACGAGATTAGGATGGCCCACAAACAGCTTAAGAACAACAAGGCGCCTGGAGTGGACGGAATCACTACAGAGCTTCTGCAAGCGGGTGGATCTCCGTTACTGAAAGTCCTTCAGAAGCTCTTTAATTCCGTCCTATTCGAAGGTACTACGCCAGAAGCATGGAACAGAGGCGTGGTGGTGCTTTTCTTCAAAAAGGTGATAAAGCCCTATTGAAGAACTATAGACCCATCTCGCTTCTGAGCCATGTCTACAAGTTGTTTTCGAGGGTGATCACGAACCGTCTCGCTCGCAGGTTTGATGACTTCCAGCCTCCCGAACAAGCCGGTTTTCGAAAAGGCTATAGTACCATAGACCACATACACACGCTGCGGCAGGTTATACAGAAGTCCGAGGAGTATAACCGGCCATTATGCTAGGCGTTCGTGGACTATGAGAAAGCCTTTGATTCGGTTGAAACATGGGATGTGCTGCAGTCTTTACAGCGTTGCCACATTTACTATCGGTATATCGAAGTGTTGAAGTGTCTGTATAAAAACGCCACCATGTCAGTCCGAGTACAGGACCAATGCACGAAGGCGATTCCTTTGCAGAGGGAAGTAAGACAGGGAGATATCATCTACCTCTGCTCTTCACCAATGCAATGGAAGACGCCTTCAAGCTCCTGGAATGGCAAGGACTAGGCATCAATATCAACGGCGAATACATCACTCACATTCGGTTTGCCGACGATTATATAGTCATGGCAGAGTCGCTGGAAGATCTCAGCACAATGCTCGAAGACCTCAATCGAGTGTCCCAAAGAGTGGGCCTTAAAATGAACATAGATAAGACCAAGGTCATGTTCAATAACCTTGTATCGCCCACTCCAGTGTCCGTTGGGAACTTGATGCTCGAAGTTGTCGACGACTACGTCTATTTAGGACAAACCATACAACTAGGCAGGTCGAACTTCGAGAAAGAGGTCATTCGCCGAATCCAACTCGGCTGGGCAGCGTTCGGGCAGTTAAGGAGCGTTTTCTCGTCCAACATCCCGCAGTCCTTGAAGACGAAAGTCTTTAACCAGTGCGTTTTACCCGTGATGACTTACGGTGCCGAGACGTGGTCTCTCACTATGGGTCTCGTACGAAAGCTCCAAGTCACTCAGCGGTCAATGGAGAGGGCTATTCCCTACTCGGCTCAGCGTTTCCCTACTGGATCGAATCAGAAATGAGGAGATCCGTAGGCGAACAAAAGTCGCTGACATAGCCAAGCAGATCTCCAAGCTGAAGTGGCAATGGCCAGGGCACATAGCTCGGAGAACCGATAGCCACTGGGGCAGAAAGGTTCTCGAGTGGAGACCACGTATCGGCAAACGCAGCGTAGGACGTCCACCTGCAAGATGGACCGACGACCTGATAAATTTAATTTGTGTAGATGTATAGATAAAAAGTAATGAGATCTAATGTGAAATGTTTATGACCGTAACAATATCAGATATTGTAACAATAACAATCGTTTCTATATTTAAATTTTCCTTGTTGACTATTTTCTTTGAGACCTTATTTATTTAATAAATATTATAAGTACCTGCGGGTAACAATAAATAGAATAATAAAACATGGTCACTAAAGACCAAACGTGATTTCCGTTATTCCTGGGCTTATAGTCAATCTGAGGTCTCTATTAATAATCCCCGCTTCGCCGACGACACCTCATGTGGAATATTCATCACTAGCATTAGCATGATCCCGTGTGCACCACGAGATATGTGTGTTTCATTTCATAACCGCTGAAATCTACTATAACTCTCACGACTGTATTTCTTGAACGAAATAAATCCTACCTTAGCACGGATTGTAGCGCGCATGGCCTGGCGGCTGGTGTAGATCATAACCGATCTACTCGGTTCAGCGCTACGGGCGCGGTCGGGTATTGTGATGGGTGACCGCTAGTGGCAAATTAAAATGCGCGTTTCTGTACTTTGGAGGGCACGTTAAGCCGTCGGTCCCGGTTGCTATCGATAGATAGCAGTCGTTAAACCTTGTCGGAGGCCTTATGGGCGGTTTGAAAACATCCGACAGTGGGTTGGCCACTAACCCACCCACCTCCACCAATCCGCATTGGAGCAGCGTGCTGGAGTAAGCTCCAGGCCTCCCCCCAAAAAGGGGAGAGACTCGTGCCCAGCAGTGGGACGTATAATGGATTGGTCCATTATTATGTCTCTCGTCAGCATGGGGTCCAATTTGAACCCTGGACCTTTGTCAGGCTTGCAAGGGGACATGAGAAGTCCAACACGTAGAGACCCTTTCGAGAATTTTGATCTACTTTGTAATGGGTTATATTCGGCGGGACCTCTGTCTGACTGCATCAATAGTTAATACAGACACAGACAGATCCCGCAGAATACATGGGACTATTGTAATGAAAAATGACTGGCCAAACTTTGGGCTATGTGGGTGAACTGTGGGGAATAGCTGGCTGGGCCTATGGAGTGAGATCCGGCACCTGCCTATATTCAACATCTTACATTATCGAATCCTACTTTAGGCAGGTGGTGACTCGCCTCTCCTTGGTGGGCCCCCCAAACAGCCAACCCGATGGTCGACGGGGGGCAACATTGTTGAGAGAGGCTGGGGTGTCGAGAGGTGTGGCCCCGGTTTCACCATCACGAGCGAGTAATCTCGAGCTCGGAGCGGGCTTCCCCGCTATTATGCCTTTAGACACTTCCACCCCCGAGTGTATGTCTCTTGCAGAAATTTAGACAACAGCCTATTATCTAAATTTCTGCAAATGTCATACCTCTAGCGCCCCACTCTGACCGGCCAATGAAGGCAAGCCAGAGGTGAGAGACCTGATGCTCTGTCCGGCCGTACGTCTGTGTGGCGGACGAGGCGGAGCCCAGTTCTCTCGGAGGAACTCGAGATGATGGTAGGGGGTGGTGTCGCTACTCACCAACAGCTCGCCACAAGCTGCTCTGCCCCCTAATTATTATTATTATTATAACACGGATTCATTCGGTTTTCAACGGTAATGATTTTTGCTGTATCAATGCGACAATGTTAATGTATCGAATTTCTTCAATGTTGGTTCCATTTACACAAATAAAGCAAGTTTTAACTGGTGGTAGATCACCAGTGACGGAGCTCGCGGGCGTAGGCACCATCGCATTACCTAATATACTTGCCGCTCAATGGTAGTGTTCAGCACTGTCGTGTTCCGGTTAGGTACGGCCCTGTAATTTCCGGCACAGAGGCATAACACCTTAGGCCTCAGGAGAACAGGACCTTGGTCTTTGTATGGTTGATACATTTTGATTATAGGAAATAATAACTCCATGGATTGAGTATACTAAGTATGTTAATATGAAATTAATAAGTAATTTGTAATAACTAACCTTAAATTTGCATGCCAATAATGTGGTGAAATATAAGGTATCAATTTATGTTTGTTAGACCTCATGTACTATATTTCTGGCCAAATAAATAAATTCGATTCAATTCAAAAATATAGGCTGCAGTCATCACATAACATCGATGTAAACTGCATGCTCGTTTACCAGGTCCATTTGTAATCATAAACACTCACACTATTAAGCAATGTAAGACCAAGTTGGCATCCAAGAAGTTGGGGTTGCTTAACAAAGAGAGGCAGTATTTCACATCAGGGCAGCTACTACAGCTTTATAAGGCCCAAGTGCGGCCCCATTTGGAATACTGCTCTCATTTGTGGGCCTCCAAACACCAGCTTGGTTCACTTGACTCCCTACAAAAACGTGCCGTTTGTATTGTTAACGATCCAGGACTTACTGACAGGCTCGAACATCCGAACATGCGCAGAGTCCTAATATCTCTGTGTCTGTGCGTGTTGAACCGTCTCTACAATGGTGAGTGCTCTGCTGAACTGTTTGACATGGAGCCACCGTCTCTTTTCCTACACCGTACTACCCGCCGAAGAGATAAGTTCCACCCTCACCGACTGGACACCTGGCAGTGCTCAACGGTGCGGTTCTTAGGTTCGTTCCTGCCCAGAACGTGTAAATTGTGGAACTAAATTCCCTCTGAGGTGTTCCCTAGGTGCTATGGGGTTCTTCAAAAATGGCGTCAAAAAAGTCCTTCAGGGCTGGCAGCGCGTTGGCTACTCCCCTGGTGTTGCAAATGTTCATAGACGACGGTGACCACTTTCCATCAGGTGGCCTGTTTGCCTGTCTGTCAACCTTCAGACATAAAAAAAAAGTTTCTCTTACCATAATTAAATAACCAGTCGGTATCCATTAACTTAAATAAACATTTTAAGGTCAGCCTACAGAGCTCTATCATTTAAAACTGCACTAGCTTTGTGTATTTGACCATAATAAACGGTGCTTCTCTTTCTCTATTTAAAGTTGACGTCGACCAACTGCGAGTCTGCCGTGTTTCAAAATATGGCAACACTTGGATATTCCCGTTGTGTTCAAAGTGTTTGATGCTCAATTAATAACTTGATAATTACATGGCAAGGCTGAACTCTTGATTAAACGTGTTTCCTAACAATATCGCCACTCTTGACATGCGGCTTCGTGAGAGAGAGGTCCTTACATTCCGACGCGTGAAATACTAGATTAGCATATAATAAAATTATGAAGCATTTGTTCTTCTTACACAAACTAATGATTTTCTTGATGAGGACTGTGGAGGACTACTGGAATCAAACATTAGGAGTTAAACAGTAATGTCTATGAGTTTGGCCACTCACAGCGCTCGTTGTGCACACAAAAAAATACGTATTAAATAGTAGTATGTATGGTCGGTATTTAATTTTGCAGTCTATAACGGAAGGATGTAATAAAATAACATGTCAATGTAAAATGTAACAATTTAAAATGCAATGACTCAATCTGCTGTTATTGCTGTTAGTACTTATGGATAAAAATATATTTATTATATACTAGCTGACCCGGCAAACTTCGTATTGCCTCAGAATGAAAATATGACATGTGTCAAAGGTTTGATAGATACGGACCATTTGTATGGGAAAATGAAATGGTGGTTTTTACTATTTCCCTTCAATTTCTTCCAATTTTCTTACCTTTTAAACATTTCCTGGACTTTCAAAAATTATTTAAAATCAATATTAGCCAAATCGGTCCAGCCATTCACGCGTGATGCCGTAACCAAGGAAAACGGGATGCATTTTTATATAATTATATAGAAAATCAATAAGTCAAATCAAATTAAAAAACAAACAAATGATTAAATAACTCTAGCCAGTAGTCTGCGAAAGAATGGGCAAATTTTTGTGCATTCAAAGTGTAAGCGGATTTAAATTCAATAAACAGAACACAAATTCTCAAGTGAACAAATTATATTGTAGCGACGATTGCGTCAGCCTTAACACGAATACTCCCAGGGGAGTGCCTTTCATCCATTTCTTTCACAGAGCATCTATCGGGTATCGATTTTTAAAACGGCCAAATCCACATTTCATATGTCGAATGTTCGTCCGTTATTTCAGTGTGCACTTCTGTTATTTTTTGCTCAGCTCCGTTACTTATTTTGGACTAATCTAAAAAGAGACCTGTCGAGTTGAGCCCCGCTTTTGTTGAGAACTGAAAATCGAGATGACATAGAAATATCATAGAGAGAATGCACAATGTGTGCATTGTTTGTATTTATAACTTTTTCACCAATTTGTTCAAGGATTACTTTTACATTTCTATAACTTTTTTGTCATTATCTTTTGTGATGGCACCGAAATTGTTGTTTTTTACAGCTTTATGTTATGTAGTAGGTACCCTCATTTATACATTTAAATTTTATTTATATGAAAAAAGGCATGCTCCGATGGTTCGGGCAAATAGAAAGAATGTCGAACGAGCGAATGACTAAAAAGATATACTCGTACAATGCGAATGTCAATGGTTGCAGAGGCCCAGGAAGACCAAGACTGACCTACCATGACCAAATAGGTCGAGTTCTGCCTGATGGTGGGGTCAAGTCTTAGGAATCGGCGTGCATTAATAAACATAATGGTGAAGGTAGATGAGGCACGGAAGGTATGTCAGGACCGGGATATCTGGCGCGCCACACTCTCTGCCTAGCCCGTTAGGGACCTGGCGTGAAGATATATACAGAACTTTCTATATCATATCATTTGGTTTATGTCAAGATATTAGACGAAAAGCCATTTACCACTTAGAACCATTTACCATTTAAATGAAAAGTCTACTAAGGAACTCAATGACCATATCATTGAATTCCATAGTAGACAAAAACTTGAAAACGCGACATTGTTCGGTCTTGGTGTTTATGTAGATAAAGTGTGGCGCTGTGAGTGTAAATGCATTTTTTAAAACAATATCTCGGTGGATACACTCTGAACAGTTGCTCCAATGTACTCTGTCGATATCATATGATTTCTTTTAAGAAAAATTGACTTCAGGCGGGGCTTGAACCCGCGACCTCTGGGAATCTAGTCCACCCGCTCTTCCAATTGAGCTACCGATGTCCACACCTGAATTCTCAATTTTTCCTTCACATTTATTACATTGCTTATTGGCGGCGTATCATAATATATGATTGCCTTACTCAACATTCATTAGTCGCATAACATTTACAAAAGCTAACTCGTTCGAATTAATAAAGTAAAACTCGAATCGAGTTGAGTGCGTCACCGTTCGTTAACTGTATTGAAAATTCTTCTACAAACTAAAAAATATTATTACTATAGAAACTCGAACTTTTACTGGTTCTTCTACCAGTAAAAGTTCGAGCTCCAGTGACGGAACTCGCGGCACCATCGCATTATCTAATATACTTGCCGTTTAATGATAGTGTTCAGCACTATCGTGTTCCGGTCAGGTGGTAATGTACGGCTCTGTAATTTCCGGCACGGAGGCATAACACCTTAGGCCTCAGGAGTGGCAACGCATCTGCATTTTGACCTCTGGTCATTGTGTAGTTGTCTATAGGCTGCAGTCATCACTAAACATCAATGTGAACTGCATGCTTGTTTGCCACTTTTATTACATAAAAAAACGAGAAGGGTTTTTATAAAGGAAAAACATATTTTTCAATGTCCCGTCAGATATGGGACGAAATGTAACTAGCGTTTTGTGGGTGTTTGCTTACCTCTGCTCACTCCTTCGAGGAATGCGAGCTTGAAATTTCAGTTTGGCTAGTAAAAGTACGAAATAAGCGATCAGTATTGTTTGTTGCGTTGTTGACAAAAATTTGCTTTACTCTCGTATTGTAATTTCTGTATAGCAGTACTGTGCTTTTTACTGGTGGTAGAGCTCCAGTGACGAAGCTCGCGGGCGTGGGCACCACCGCATTACCTAATATAATAATAATAATGGGATCACATTACACGTCCTACTACTGGGAACGAGTCGCTCCCCTTTTTGGGGGAGAGGCCTGGAGCTTACTCCACCATGCTGCTCCAATGCGGGTTGGTGGAGATACCTAATTACCTAATATACTAAGGTAAAAAAAAATCGCCTTTAAAAAAGGGGTCAAGGCTTATTATGCGGCATATGCTTCTCAAAGTCATCATTAGATTCGTATATGTATATATAATATCTATATATGTATATTAATATATGTTATTGTATAAATATGGTATATAATATTTATTTTTAAGTATCATATTGTATGTAAATAAAAACATTAGATTGTATGTATGTGATATTCTATTATTAGATTATATTTACCTATTATATACCTAATATCTTTATTCGTTACACCACCTACTATTTTCTCAATACTACCAATGGTTGACTGGTAGAGAATGCTTTTAGCATTAAGTCCGCCATTTGTTACATCATTTGTTAATTATTTTGTAACAATCATATATAATAAAGAATAAATAAATAAATACTTGCCGCTTAATGGCAGCACTATCGTGTTACGGTCCTGTAATTTCCGGCACAGAGGCATAACACCGTAGGCCTCAGGAATGTTAACGTATCTGCATAGGCCGCAGTCATCACTTAACATCAATGTGCTTGTTTGCCACTCGCATTACATTAAAAAATAACTAAATTTTAATAATAATAATTTAATTGAGAATAATTCCTGTTTAGCATCGAGTTTCCGTAGTAATGTTCAGAAAACTCGTGTACGAAAGAAAAAAGTTTTTATTACGTCTAACTTGAACAATATTTTTAAGGCTATGAATATTGGGGTCGGGTTTACGGTTGGACGGATGGTAAATATGGTTTTTAGATGATCGTAGGATAAGACAGGGGGTAAAGTATGATTGATAAATATTCAGATCATTATTTGTATAGAAAACAAATGATGGTAAAGTTTCAGTGGATTTCGGAGCCCAGATACTGTCACATTTAGTAGCTCATATTTTATTTGAACAGCCTGTTTTTATTTAATTTGTGGCAAAACATTACCAGATGTTCTATTTAACAATTCTTATATGATTCCTTTACCAATAAAACCGCTATTTAAATGTCCCAAAAAGGCAAACAACACAGTTAACAATGATGGTAAGTGAAAAGTGTGGCCTATAAACATCTTCATTAAAACCAAAAATTAAACTAATGTTTTTCATAATTTCAATGTCCAGAAAATGAGTAGGGTCATGCAATTTCCTACCTGACCGGAAGCTTCACAACAACGTCGTGGCTACCAGTGGTAGGGTAGATATGTGGCTGCAGTCATCACTTAATATCAATGTGAACTGCATGCTTGTTTGCCACTTCCATTTCATGAAAAAAAAAAAGACTGACCTATCTAGATTGAGTAATGTCTGAGGATGGGTCAAGAGTCTAAGGAATCGGCGTGCATGTATGAAGAGAATGATGGATGTAGAAATAGCAAAAGAGGCGTGTTAGGACCGGGATATTCCGTAAGGGTAAGAGTACATTGCTTCAAGATACATTCATACGATTATTGATAACTAACTAGTGTAGGAACGGCTGATTATATGTATATTAGTCGTGTCCATCAATGCAAATACGAGTTCAAAACATTGAACACCGGCAATTACTCGTTTAAATTAAAAACAGACTGAAATATGTCAAAATACGCATTCCACTTGCTATATTCATTGCCGAATGTATGTTAGTCGAGCGTTTGAACAAGCTGTGACTGATGGGGGCTTTAAAATGCTTAATGTCCCGTCCCCGATCCATTGGACTAAGCGGAGCGGGTGCCGTGTGTAAATTATCGTTTTTGTATACGGCCTTAAATGGGAATAAGGCTATACGTTGTGATTTGAATGAGTTTGTTTTTTGTAATATACTTAATTGGGTTCCTATAGGAGTAGTCACACTAATATTATAAATGTGAAAGTTTGTTTTCTTTGTTTGGATGTTTGTCCGTCAATCACTCCTAAACTACTGAACAGATTTTGGTGAAATTTGTTATACAGATAGGGTATTAGCTGACTTAGATTATAAGATACTTTTTAGTCCGAAAAAATGTTCCTGTGGGATGCCATGGGATGATTTGATGAGTTTCCATAGGTTTACGCGAAAAGCGACCTACACACGGGCGGAGCCGCGGGCAATAGGTAGTATTTAATAATATATAATTTTTTTACCAATTTTTTCTTAAAAACTCACTAAAAAATGCGAGTTAGGGCCGGAGCCCGTTGACAACGCGGCACGGTAAAGTATTTTTATTTTGGGAAAAGTATCGAACATATTGCAATTTCTTTAGTAATTACATTATTTTATTGCGAAATGAAATTAGGTCGTATGGCCTCACTTCGTTCTCCAGGAGCCTGCGACATCGTGACTTTCCACAAGATGCCGCGGGATGCCGGCAGGAGCATGTGCGATACACAGATTACTCATCTGTGTTAAGGAAAATGAGTGCTAAATATATCACAGCAAGATGAATGTAGCTCGTTCGGGCGACAATCTCAGTGGCTAGCGCGAGCGCCCGAAAAAAGGAAACACGATCGTCAACCTTCGTGCCACAAGGCCTTGTGGCATGCTGCGGGGAGCCACAGGATGATTCGGTGTGCCGAAGCATGCCATTCTTCGCCTAGAATACATGCCTCGCCATCACTGGACGCCGGCTCTTCGCTCTAGACCTGTCGTCGCCTATTGCTGTCCTTTCGCTTTCGACTACAAACTACGATGCTACAGGTACTACGAAGCTCGTAGTTGATTCAAACACAAGACTTGTAGACATCGCAAGACTCATATTATACACACCTCCAAATCCGTATTTGAAGCTGAAAATGTAAAATATAAATGGGTATATCTTATTTTTAATGTAAACGGTGATATTTTTTTTAATGCAGCAATATATGTATGAACCTTGAGAGAGTGTGGAGCACCAAATATTTCACTTTTTTTATGGAATGGAAGTGGCAAACAATCATGCAGTTCACATTGATGTTAAGTGATGACTGCAGCCTATAGACACCCACACGGAGACCAAAGTCAAAATGAAGATTACCACTCCTGAGACCTAAGGTGTTATGTCTCTATGCCGGAAATTACAGGGCCGTAAACATCACTTCTTACAAACCTCCCGTACCTCCTCTACATTCATAGCTCTCGGCATACATACACACCAATTCCGATGACTCTCGACTCCACTTTATTGTATTTCATAATTTCAGCTAAAGCAAAAAAAAACAACGTAACGTTGCACCTTCTAATTACCTACCGACATTTAACGAATCTTATTGCAATAAAATTTTGTTTCAATTGTTAAGATATAAATCATTCTACAATTATGACTTACGTTTTACCTAATCACGCTAAGAATAGCTTATTATATTACTATTCAACTAAATCTAAAATAATAAAACTAAGTAACTAAGTTAAATCCGGTTATTTTTTTAAAAAGTCAATTTGAAACCGTTGATAGTCCCACCCACTTTTTTTTTGCTTTGGGATTTCGTTTTTTTTAATATGCTATTTGCCGACTAATTTCAGCTCGGAAGAGCCGGCTTGTTTTTGCGCTTGGATTGCGCTGTGCCCCTGCGTTTGCACATCTTGCTGAGCATACCCATAAGCTGTTCTCCGCTTGCTAGCCCTGGCTTTGCGCTCCGGGAAAGCAGTTTCTTCTACCCTGAATTTCGGGTAACGTAGACTGGATCTGGATAAACGCAGGTTTGAGATATTAACTTACTTCAATATTTAAAGCCCGAGTTATTTGTGTTAATAAGTGATTTATCGATCATTTAAAATGAGTCAAGACTCAAAGATTGACCTTGCGGAACAGAAACGTACGTAACAAACGTCCTCTGCTGGACAAAGACGTCCGCCAAAGATTGCCACAACGAACGGCCCTGAGCCGCTCTCATTCAACGATTGGCTGCGATTTTCACCAGGTCGTCGGTCCATCTTATGAGGAGTCTACCTACACTTCGTCTTCAATAAATATAAAAAATAGAAACATTTCCTATTGCTCAAAAGTACACATATAGAAACTATCTAATCCGATTTCAAATGTTTCATTCCAAACCAGTTTTTATCCTAAAAATCTCATTCGGTATCAGTTCTGTTAACTAGATTGAATATATCTCACGAGTGAATAGAACTGTACGAACTTTTAAAAGTTTCCGAGCGAGGATTGCATAAAAAAACCGTAATAAGGTACAGTTTCAATGAAAATAATACCTTCTAACTTTCGATATACTTTCAAATTGAAAAATGTGTTTATACTGTCTTGTTCTCATAATCTTTGAAACTGTATTTGATTTTATTTTATGAAGAGTAGGTTAGTAATTATACTCGTACCTTATTATTTTTGCGCTCATGGTTTCTGCGTGAATTTTATGATTTAAGTAAATATCTGGAACCTGTACGGAGTTCAGTATCTAGGTTCGTACTTAGTACGTTTACTATTCAAGTACGTCAATCCGTACGTCTCATCCCCTGACGGGGTAGACAGAGAGTGTAAAGCGCCAGATATCCCGGTCCTGACACACTTGCCATGCCTCATCCACATTTATTCTTTTTTGTGTCAGGATTATAGGATATCTGGCGCTCCATATTCTCTGCCTACCCAGTGAGAAATTTTAAAGGCAACATGGGGCTAGAAACCTATTAATTAACAACATCGAGTTGTTAGTTTTATAAGTAGTCTACATCTCTCTCAAAAGTATCTACTTGCTTGACGACTCTGTTAGTCCCGCGGTGTGAGACGACCGTTTGATTCGAAGAGTCGCGGGTTCGATCCCGCACCGGGACAAATATTTGTAAGGTCTACAGATATTTCGGATCAGGGTGTTTGTGTATGTATTGTGTGTGTTCGACGAGCACCCACGACACAGGTTTATACCTGGTGTGGGGCTGTGAGTGTAAGCGTATTTTTTACTGTAATGTTTATGTGTAATGATAATTACAAAAATGACAGTTCTAGAGTTATGAATAACGAAAACTTAAATCAATCATCCCAGCATAAGATCATCAACCTTGAACTCTATTGCTCTTGAACTAAACCTTCTACAAATTCCAAACGAGCGCACGTCACATGTGACATATCGTCCAATTTGCATAAATATTCGGCAAGGACACAAAACACGGGAGCAGGAAGGTATAAATACGGCCCGAGCGGAAGGCTTACAAAGGTATAGTGGGACGTATAATGTACGCTCATATTTTGTTAACAACCCTTCTGGGTTCCATATAAACTTGACTGTGGTACACTGTTGTATTAGATTTTGCTAATTTCTAAATATGACTAAAATTGCATGTTTATTATTTTTCTTCCTAAATAAAATAAGTAAATACGCTTATAGTAGTAACACGCGACCGGATTCGGTCCGGCGGACCGAATTTGCCGACCAAAGCTGGGCGAGCGGACCGCCACGGACTTGATGAATAATAATTATTTTACTATTTATTTTTCGCCAAAACACATGGGAGTGAACTTTAAAAATTAAAGAAAAAACGGAAAGAAAAATTTGGGGAGAACCCACTGCCCACTCTTCACTTTCATAATTTAATTCAAAAGATTAACTTCAACAGATATTATATTCAAATTAAGAAGACTGAAACTATTGAATACTTTTAAGACAACAGAAACAATAAATCCACAAGGATTTATGTGAACTAGCGAAATAAAAATTTGTGGTCAATAAATTACCCGCTGAAAACAAGGCAGTAAAAAGTTTGTGATAATATTTTAGTTGGTCAACAAATTATTATGTTGATAGTTTGGAGACAAAGATAGCTAGTTTTAGAATAAAAAATGTGTTTTGATTTGTTTAAGTATAGAAGGAATGATGTTAATTTCACAGTCATCATTGTTCATCACACGAAATACGTCCACGACTGGGCGAAGCCTTCGATTACAACAGTGATGAGCGTCATTATGGCAGAACATGAACATACATAATAATGTACCAATAGGTATACTAATCTCAAGTTTATACCATTGTCGTATATACATTTAGCTATCATGTCATTAGACATAATGTCCCAATACAACCGAGCACAAATTCGCTAAGAAACAATACGTCTCTATACAAACTGAATAAATACCCTGTTAGTACAAACCTGTCATTTATGGTGAAACGCAGCGTAGAATAACTTTACAGTAGAAGTTGAAATTTTTCAATATACCTAAGACCAACACCTCAATAGTCTGTGTTGCCAACTACTGACTTACCAACCAATATTAACATCGACTAAGCTGATGAGATCGATTAATGTGTAAACCCATTTGAATACGAAAAGCATATATGAATACTAGTTGTCCCCATGATTACATTTTTTATACCTCTATGGTGTAGCCGAGCACAAATTCGGCAAGAAACAATACGTCTCTATACAAACTGAATTAGCCTGTTAATACAAAACCTGTCATTAACGGTGAAACGCAGCATAGAATAACTTAGCTCAATGCCGATGATCGACACAAACCATAGAGATATATAAAATGTAATGTCCAAAAAACCGAAAACGAAATTGATAAGTAACACCGTTGCGGTTATAAAAAATAGACTACAACCGATTCTCATATATACACACAAAATTTAATGCTCGATCCAGCTGGTTCGGCGCAGTATTGTTACAAACACTGTGACACGAGAATTTTATATATTAGAAGATGAATATAATAAAACGCTAAAGGAGATGTTGCAAAAATGTATGGACCTCCGGCCATGTATTGTACACAATATCATTAAAGAGGCAAAATCAATATAATAACGTTTTTTACTGCATATTATCACATAATTAGCTTTGTTTCCAGTTACAAAACATTATTTGCAGTTAGAATTGCAACTCAAAACCAACATGGCAAATATGGGGGGCGATGTCATTTTGACATTTTCATTTTTTAAATTGTATTTTGATTTTAAAGTACTTGGAGAAAAAAGTAACATTTTCTAAATACTGTCGAAATCGATTGATCCCAAGCGTCGGCTGTATCGCCGCCATGTTAAACATAGTTGAAAATGATAAAATCGTTTGAATTATATGTGGTCGTAACTCTAAAATATATCCTTGAATAAATTAATTGTATTTTTTTCGGATTCTTCTTTAATTTACCCATTTTTTGAGGTCGTGTACGAACCAGAGCCGAGCTCGCAACATCTCCTTTGAAACACTACCATCCTACAAAATACAAAGCAGCAAACTTCATTACGAAGCTCCATTCTATCAGCTATTTCCTCTGTACATAATCACTGCCTTATCAAATGATATTATTTATACGATAATACTGTACGGCGATACTCCGTAATTACATTTTGACGTCTTGATGTACACCGGCTTGATTACCGCGTGTCAAGTCGGCACGCAAGTCTGGCCGATTAAAGTGTTCATTGAGTCAGGATTTTTAATTGCTCTTGATGGAAGGCCTTTTCTAGCTAAGTAGAAACGGTTAAATTGTAAACGATAATAAAATAATTTAAACTAATACTGGAATGACAATAATAAATATTTCATTTTATTTGTACAAATCCAGTTGCGTGTGTCACCGGAAGATAATACGATCCTCAAGTTCTTGGAAAATTGACAAACTTTCGTAGGATTCTAAACGAGACATAAATTGTATTATTTATTGAGGATTTTCACATCGATATTAGCCTGGATCATGAGTCAGTCAGTCATTAGATAAGACAATCATTTTCCGATCGTTCTGATCAGAGTGATGGGTTGATCTGATAAAATACTGTACTTGTATCCGTCCTCTTAACGCTCGCCACGTTAACATGTGGCAAAACGTTACTGTAAAATCTTGGGTGTTTGCCTAAATCATAGAGCAACACTGGCCACCGGCGGGCTGGAGAATTTTTTAAACGTAACTTCGTAACTTCACGCCTGTAATCCCCGAAGGGGTAGGCAGAGGTAAATGCATGCATTCAATCATACATGCAAACACCCACGACTCGCCGGTTACGTTTTGGCCCATGTAACAGGTGGCGAACCTGTTGCCATCTCCGGGCACATTACCAAACTCCGGGGTACTGGGAAACTTCCAGAAAATGGAAAAATCCCAATAGAAGCAGAGATAAAGGATTTTAAACCGTTATCTCTAATAGTCCCCGACCCGGGAATCGAACCCAGGACCTCCAGCGTAATAGTAGTGGCCTGCTACCACTACGCTACTGAGGCAGTTAAATGCGGGGGGAAATGCGTGTGACACACACACCACAAAAATCGTCTATTACTACGAAACTCACACCACAAAATACATAAACAATTTCACGCACACATTTAAACATCTGGGCAACAGGCATAGGAACATTAAATTTGTGATTGTACTTTGACAGAGGGGAAAGTCTGCATATGGCTACTGCCCTCCGTCCCGCCGCGGCCGGTGGCCCGTGTTGCTCTAGGAATAAGTAAGATGCTTCTTATATATTTATTTATTGCAATTTGATAGTATTTCTTGATTATTTACCACACACCTACATTGTAACGACTAAGTTTTTTTTTTTTTTTATGTTATCGTCGTGGCAAACAAGCATGCAGTTCACATTGATTTTAAGTGATGACTGCAGCCTATAGACACCCACACAAAGACCAAGGTCAAAATGCAGATGCGTTGCCACTCCTGAGGCCTAAGGTGTTATGCCACTGTGCCGGAAATTACAGGGCCGTACATTACCACCTGACCGGAACACGATAGTGCTGAACACTACCATTTAACGGCAAGTACGTCCTAGTACGTACTAGTACGTCGTAGTAGGTAATGCGGTGGTGCCTACGCCCGCGAGCTCCGTCACTGGAGCTCTACCACCAGTATAAAGTACCAGTATAATTGCAAACCATAATAAAATTTATAGAGAAAGATACCCCTCAAAATTATAGCTCACCGTACCTTATCAGCATTAGTGAGTTATTGTTAGATAATAAAGTTCGTTCATCATTATTGAAACGTACCTTCAAATATTTTATAACCCAAAGTTTGGATCTTAGGAATTCCTTTAACGTGTTATAATAAATTATGTCTTAAGTGCTATATCGTTCTGTTATAAATTTCAGTAATGTCCTTCTCATTTGATATTTAATGAAATACCGTTCGTTTTGCGATATCTCAATGATAGTGTTTATCAATTCTAATTTATTTTAAGCCATTTCAAATTAAAAGCACAGAAACGCTTTAAAAAGTTATGTTTTCAAAATATTCGTCATCAAAATCCATTTAGTAGTTTCGGCGTGATAGACGGACAAACATCCAAACAAAGAAACTTTCACATTTATAATATTAGTGTGAAGTGTGATACATTATATTATTTATTTTGATGATTATTTATAAGAGGCGATAAACAAAAAGATAAAATATGTCATACCATACGAAGCGTGTTACATAAAACCTTGCGAAGACATCATCCAACGAAGTTTATTAGCAGCCTGTATATCGCTTGTTGGCTCGTTTAGCATAATGCCATCGTCTCATCTCTGTGACGTGACCTGGCGCGGATTAACGTTTACTTGCCTGTGCTTAGAATATAGAATGTGATCACCTATACTCATAGGATAGGATCCCACTGCAGTATCATTTCGTTCATCCAGATATGCTGTAAACCTAATTTTTACGCATATTTATAATCTAGTGAATATATATCCACTAGGTTGCCTATAAAAAAAGGCCGCAAGTAAATTTTTTTTGGGAAAAGATTTTTTTTTTTTATATAATAAAATATCGTTTACGTCACGGCAATATGTATAAAGACTAAAAAATCACGGCTGCCGTTGCTCACTTGGCCGGCCCTACGTGTTTTCTTACCGTCCCATTAACTTTTTACGTCCATTGCGTACATGCATAATTTATATATCAAATGAAAGCTATTTTCTCATTATTATGATATACAAGAGCCAAATTAAATCGGCCGCAAATAAGAGTTGCTGGCTGTTAAAGATTAAATTAAAAATACTTGCGGCCAAATTTTGATAAGTAACCTAGGAGATATATATTCTCTAGATTATAAATATGCGTTAAAATTAGGTTAGCAACATATCTGGATGAACGAAATGATTCTGCGGTGGGATCCTAACCTATCTTACTCTGTGCCTCTTGAATAAATATGATGCCCTGGTACTTCTATTGATAATTCGCATTCGATAGTTGGTTTTGCTTGTAGAGGGTATTATGTTATAATCTATACTAATATTATAAAGCTGAAGAGTTTGTTTGTTTGAACGCGCTAATCTCAGGAACTACTGGTCCGATTAAAAAAAAATATTTCATTGTTAGATAGCCCATTTATTTAGGAAGGCTATATGTCATCACGCTATGACTAATAGGAGCGGAGCAGCGCGGGCGAAGCCGGGGCGGGCCGCTAGTAAATAATAATAATGGCAACCCTTGAAACGTCCCACTGCTGGGCACGAGTTTCTCCCCTTATTGGGAGCTTACTCCACGCTGCTCCAATGCGGGTTGGTGGAGATATGGGTTAGTGGCCAACCCGCTGTCGGATGTTTTCAAACCGCCCGTAAGGCCTCCGGCAAGATTTAACGACTGCTATCTATCGATGGCAACCGATACTAGGAAACTGTATTATATTATATAGATACTTTATCAATGGGTGCTGAAGTACATATAGTATATCAAAATTCTTTTCAATATAAACCTGAAAAAGTTTCCTATTAAACAAAGCCTATTGTTAACTTACTGGTAGATAAATAGAGATTCAGTGTGGCACTTGAAGGCGCAGGCACCACCACATTACATTAATCTAATCCACCAAATAGTAGTGTTCAGCACTATCGTGTTCCAGTTAAGTAGATGGTTATGTATGGCCCCGTAATAACTGTCACAGATACATTAGAACTAAGGTCTGAGGGATGGCAAATCATCTCCATTCTTTTTTTTTTTTTTTATACGCTTACACTCACAGCCCCACAGTAGGTATAAACCTGTGTCGTGGGTGCCGTTGTACACATACAACACATACACAAACACCCAGACCCGAAACAAATATCTGTAGGCCATACAAATATTTGTCGGTGCGGGGATCGAACCCGCGACCCTTCGAATCAAACGGTCATCTCACACCGCTGCACTAACCGGGTCGTCTGAATGAATTTTGAACTCTTTTTGTGTAGATATCTATAGGCTGCAGCCTCTCTTAATATCCATGTGATCCTGCTTGCTCGCTTGCCACCTTCGTAACATAAAAAATATAAGTATGTAATACGTTTACATTCACAGCCCTACACTAGGTGTAAACCTGCATTGTGAGTGCCGTTGTCCACACACAACACATGACATATACAAACACCCAGTTTGTAAACAAAAAGCTGTACGCCATACAAATATTTCTCCTGATCTGAAGATCGAACATGCGACCCTCGTATCGAGCGTTTGACAAACTGGATCCGGTTCATCAAATTTCTTTGATTCAAGTCTTTCAAATAACTACAATTTTTTTATCAACATAATTCAATTTCCAAATATAACAGTTCCAAAGTCAACACGAAAATTAAAATTTAAACTTGAATGCACAAAAGTTAGTTCAAAGGCGAATAAAATCGTTCAGTCCCAACTTTAAACTTCACTTCGATTCTCAAATAAATAGTTCACTTGTAAATTTTCCCACACAGAACGATCTCCAGCGAAATAAATAACTGAGTCTCGGGAAAATATGGGACTCCTTATGAATTTCAAATTTTATTTGAATACATAATTCATTTGAGTTTGAAAAGTTCTTTTTTCGACCTAAATCTCCTTTGCCTACCATTGAGATACTCTAATGTATAATTTATTATGCAATAAGCACAAAACACGTGATTGATCATTATATTCGTGGCTCTGTCCGGTCCAATTGAATGATCAGTTTAGTTGAATCTAATACAATTTTTGTTTGGATTGGCCTTAACGTAGTAAGTAGAGTTTATATGTGCTGTGAAGCTGTGATACTACTAATTTTATGACTATTTTAAAGGAGAAAGTATGGATGTTTGTTTGTTGCTCAATTGCGCTAAAGCGGCTGGACAGATTTCAATGAAATTTTCTACACGGGTAGATTATATATGACTGTAACACAAAGGTTACTTTTTATTCCGTTAAAAGGTTCATTAGTGAATTTTTAAATAGATCTTTACATTGAGCCTAGTCAGACTATGTGTTGCGAGTTTTAGTGCCGAGGAGATTGAAAAATCGAAGTCGTTACTTTTTTAATCTTTACCCATAGAAAAATGAAAACCAGCTCGTAAAGGACAAGGAAAAGAAAATAGGGCACTGGGTGATATAATAAGTGCTTTCAAATCCCTCCCGGATCTGATGCCAGTGTTCGTAGCGAAAAATTTGGCGAAGCTTCCACCACTAACGTTCGATCATATCGACGCGTCCGATGTTCTCAAAAGGTTGATTGTTCTACAAGAGGAAGTGAGGAACATTAAAGCATCTTACGTTTCGCTCGAGCAATTGGAAAAGATTAACAGTGAGAATTCTAACAATAATCAAAGTGCAAGTGTTTGAGCGCGCATGTTAACACAAAAAGAGGTGCATGTAAACGGGATGAAACTGTAGATGCGTTGCATCCGGAAGTTTCTATGTGGTTTGATTTCTCCAATATAAGCTGCCCATCATCACCTAAGCGCTTATCAAAAAGTCCCAGTAATATTCACAAAGATTGTAATACGACAGGGGGTGCAGGTACATCGAAATCATTACATCATATAATACATTAGTTACCGAGGCGCCATCTTTATCACACTTATTGCAAGTAAGAGAGAGCGAGATAGTGAGGCAGATCGCGCCACCGTCGACTGCAAGTGAGCGAACTGACGAGCGAACGTAGGAGCGAACGGACACTGTAAGTGAATGGTTCAACAACAGGGACAGGGTATACAAATTTAAATACCTAGGACATGTATTGGCCGCCGACGGCAAAGACAATGATGACATTGAGCGGGAACGAAGGGCGCTGTCGGTTAGAGCGAATATGATAGCTCGCAGGTTTGTACGTTGCTCACAAGGTGTAAAAAAGACCTTATTTCGTGGATATTGTACTTCTTTTTACACGTGCAGCCTGTGGGCAGATTATACGCAAAAATCGTACGGCACCTTTCGCGTCCAATTTAATAATGCGTTCAGGGTTTTGATGGGGCTGTCTCGTTTCTGTAGTGCATCAGGGATGTTTGCTGAAGCTCGTGTCGACTGTTTTTATACGACAATGAGGAAACAATGCGCTTCCCTGGTGCGCCGGGTGCGGGCCAGCCCTAACACTATCCTGAACTGTATTTCGAGCAGGTTGGATTGTCTATACGTGAATCACTGCTGCAAGCTATCCACCTCTGTAATGGACGTGTAGCAGTGATTCACATAGTGATAGTGAAACTGATTTATGTTTAATTTTAGAATAGGAATACTAACATAGAATTAAGTAATATTGTTACTAACACTATGATGAGCTTTGTTGCTTATTTAAATAAATAAAATAATAATAATAATAATTGACAAAAAAGTTTCTGATTAAACTTGGCGTTGCATTTATCCGAACGTAGACTAGTAGACAGATGACAGCTGACGTCATGATTAACGGTAATTAAAAATTTGACAACAGAAGGACTGACCTTTAAATTACTACTCCTTATTAATATGTCATATATGTTTCAAGATTACCGGTATTTATACCTGAAGTCCATGCGGATAAAGTAGCAGGTAAAAGCTAGTACGCCGTGTTGAGACGAGCCAACTACAACTACATACGCTCATCAAAATTCATAAACAATAGCATACATAATAATATCTCTCATCGCTAAGTAGCTTGATATTAACAGACATAGAAGGAATCGTCAATTGCAGTGCATAGTGATCAATTAATTGGTAGACAATTGTATGTATCCAGTCAATTGGTTAATATATTAACTAATTAATAGTATTATCCAGTCAGGTGTATTAGACAAACAGCGAACATTGAATGACGATAGGTGAGAGAGTAATTAGTTACCACTTAATATTATTGTCATGAACCAATTTGAACCAATCCGATATTTTGTTCACGTTGATGTCCACGTATTAGATACTTTTTAATTATTTGTCTACATTTTGTTTACAAAACAAAACCGCCGTTTTGATCAAACTATATTCGACTTATTTAGTAACCACGATTTCTATTCTAATATGTCAAAATCTTATTTAAAAAAATCGTTGTACTTGAGAAACCATACCTAAAAATGATGCAATCTAAGAACTTTCATCATAGCGTTAAATAGGTAGGTACTTAGACGTGCTAAAGACCATCACATTGCCCACGTAATTATTCTCCATGAATGAATTCATTATTAAGCTTAATATTTAAAATACACAACTCACAGACCCGCACTATGGTTCTATGTCGTGATTGCAGTTGTATACACACAACGCAAAGACCTAAATATTACAAATAATACCCCTCGGATCAAAGGATTCGCCACACATCGTTGTATCAACTGGGTCGTCTATTTGGTACACAAAAGTTAATTGAATCCGATCAATTGGTTAATATATTAATTAATTAATAGGACAATAGTGTTATCCAGTCAGGTACATTAGACAAACAGCAAACAGTCAATGACGAGTGGTGAGAGCATAGTTACCGCGTATTGTTCCGAACGCTCGCCAATTTGAAGCAATCTGATATTTGGTTCCCGTTTATGTCATCGTATTAGACACAATTTTATAATTTTATTTGTTTTTAATAACAAAAAACCTTGCTTTTGTTCACATTCGTTGAATTGTTTAGTAACCATCCTATATAATAATATATCGCCAAATATTAGGTACGTAAGGAACCTAAAAACCACAACATAATTAGGAGAGATGCGCCGAATATTCGTTTGGTATTTGGTATTTGGCGTTGGCGATTGGTCGTGTGAACTATACCATTCGCAATATGGACCAAACTTTAGCAAGCAGTGATATGTTAGAACCACGTTTACGCGGAAAATTTCATTTTCATATAGTGAGGGGTATCGTTGAATAGGTCTATTAAAAATATTATGGGTGAGTGAACATCATTTTTCGATTTAGTTAACTGTTCGTGACATATTAAGCTTTATAGTGCAAATTTTCGTTAGACTCAAGTGTCCCGCCCCCCTACAGACTAAACGGTTCTTGTTAGAAATTCAAACGTTACGGCGATAGTAGTAACATATAACGAAATTAAAAGGAAAACTATCACACTAAAGTTGGCCTTTGCAAGTTTGCGAGTTATAGTCGACCAAATGTATTTTACTCGAAAATTTCGAACAAGTCCATTGAAAATTTTTTTTTTTCATTACATCTCTTACTCTGTAACTACGGAACCCTACACTGCGCGTGGCCCGACATGCACTTGAATGGTTTTTACACTAGACATCATTTTAATAAGCTACTCAGATTTATAAAAGCAGCAGCCGAAAATAAAACATGAAATTTACTTGAACTCTAAAACAGTGGTCCCGACGAAAAAACTGTTAAAATATAGTCTATATTACAACTTGAAAAGCTACGTCCGCTAAGGTTGCAGTCGGAATTAGAGAGAATCCGACTGCAAGCGTACTATCGCGGTCATAACTTTTAGTCGTTTTATCGCCTGTCCCCCGAGACCACTTTTTCGCATAACTATACGTTTTGGTATTTTTCAGCTCTGAACTTTGTCTTTATATTTCTGTTCCGAAAGCGGCAAACAAGAGTGCAGTTTCCATTAATGGTATCGTAATATTTTATATGTGATAAATCTTTTGAAAAGCTTCAGAAGATAGTCAACGCTTATGTTTCTATCGCCAAGTGGTAGATAGAGTTCTTTGCTATTGTATCTGAACAAGGTTTATGGCTCAATATTTTTTTCTTTAATTTCTAAGGTATATGGAGATAAATTGTTATGCCAGTGTACCATAAATATTATTTTTAAAAGAGGCATAGGAGAATAACAACTATAATTTAAAATAAAACTGGAAAAATAAATGTGAAATTTACTTTAAATCTGAACACAGAAGTATCGAAGTAAAAACTAATAAAACAGCCTACGTTGCTCTGATTTTATGCGATAAAGTAGCTCCAAGTATAAACGGTAAATAATACTTGAATCTTATTTTAAATCTGATTACAGACATACCAACATAAAAACTGTTAAAACGTAGTCTTTAATACGACTCGAAAAGCCTCGTCCGCTAAGGTTACAGTCGGAATTAGAGAGAATCCGACTGCAAGCGTACTATCGCGGTCATAACTTTTAGTCGTTTTATCACCTGTCCCCCGAGACCACTTTTTCTCATGACTATTCGTTTGGTATTTTTCAGCTATGAACTTTATCTTCATAGTTCTGTTCTAAAAGGGAGAGAAGTAGAGAATAAGAGTGCAGCATTCATTAATAGTATCGTAATATTTTAAACCTGGTGCTTTTGTTGAGAAGCTTGGGAAGTAAGTATAATGTAATGCTTTAGTTACTTTCAGCCTTTTATGTACCATATTTTAATATAATTAACCAAGAATATAATTGAAATGAATGTATCAACTAAGAAGTTGTCCCAAATGTAAGCATTAGCACGCATGAAAATAAATTGAATTCAAACGCGTTGCCCACACCGATGATGGGACCCGCTTTGGGGCTTTAACATTTATTGTGGGGCAGAACGACATTTGTACTTGTTTTTAATCTCATGGAAACAAAATATCTTAACAAAGAGAGCAGAAATTAAATCTATCTGCCGCCAAATGCTAATGTTCAGGACTATCGTATTCCGGTTAGATGGTAATGTATGGGCTCCGTAATAACTATTTAATAATAACTATACTAGGGTGGCAGAGCAGCTTGTGGCGAGCTGTTGGTGAGTAGCGACACCACTCCCTACCATCATCTCGAGTTCCTCCGAGAGAACTGGGCTCCGCCTCGTCCGCCACACAGAGGTACGGCCGGACAGAGCGTCAGAGTGGGGCGCTAGAGGTATGGCATTTGCAGAAATTTAGATAATAGGCTGTTGTCTAAATTTCTGCAAGAGCCATACACTCGGGGGATGGAAGTGTCTATAGGCATAATAGCGGGGAAGCCCGCCCCGAGCTCGAGATTACTCGCTCGTGATGGTGAAACCGGGGCCACACCTCTCGACACCCCAGCCTCTCTCAACAATGTTGCCCCCCGTCGACCATCGGGTAGGTTGTTGGGGGGGCCCACCAAGGAGAGGCGAGTCACCACCTGCCTAAAGTAGGATTCGATAATGTAAGATGTTGAATATAGGCAGGTGCCGGATCTCACTCCATAGGCCCAGCCAGCTAGTCCCCCCAGTTCACCCACATAGCCCACATAGTTTGGCGAATCACTTATCATTACAATAGCCCCATTATATTCTGCGGGGTCTGTCTGTGCCTGTATTAACTATTGATGCAGTCAGAGAGAGGTCCCGCGCAATATAGCCCATTACAAAGTAGATCAAAATTCTCGAAAGGGCCTCTACGTGTTGGACCCCCCATGTCCCCGCGCAAGCCTGACAAAGGTCCGGGGTTCAAATTGGACCCCGTGCTGACGAGAGACTATACTAGGTCTCACGGGTAGCAATGCATCTGCATTTTAACCTCTGGTCTTTGTATGGGTGTATATAAGCTGCAGTCATCACTGAACCACAGTACATATATGAACAGTATGGAAACTACGTACAAAACGTTCGAAACGGCACACTAACACAAAAATGCGCATCAACGCTCGATGTAGCGAGTGACTCAATACTGCAGCACCGCGAGAACCCCTTAGAGGCCTCGTCGATGCGCATGTTTGTGTGAGTGTGACGTTTCAAGGTTTTGTACCTAGTTTCCACACTGTTCATATTCGTACTGTGACTGAACACTAATGTGAAGTTGTGAACTGCATGCTTGTTTGTCAACTTAATTATAAAACAAATTGACGTCACTTCTATCAACTGTAATGGAATTGTGAGATATATTTTGTTATAAACGAAGCTCTCTCAAGTTGAAATTCTCTTATATACTCTGCAGAGAACTAACGAACTATAGTATAAACAAAACAATACTCTGCAGTCACGAACCTCGTCCCACTTGACCGATCGAAGGATCGGACGAGTAAAGAAATGTTTACATGGAATATGTTTTCAGGTTAGCTTATCTGATAAATGTTATTGTTATGAAAATTTTGTCACGATCGTACATAACAAATGAATGTGTGTTATAGGTATGCATGTATGTATCTTCACGCCAGGTCCCTAACTGGGTAGGCAGAGAGTGTAGAGCGCCAGATATCCCGGTCCTGACAAACCTCTCGTGCCTCGTCTACCTTCGTCATTCTCTTCATACGTGCACGCCGATTCCTAAGACTTTTGACCCCACCATCAGACAGAACTCGAGCTATTTAAACCTAGTGTTTTAAGTACTTATCAGAAACGTAAAGCCAACGTATGTGTAATGTGGCAAGACGTTCAGAAGATTTTCAGAAGAAGTCGTGATTTTAAACCAAACGTCAAAATTTCTTCCAAATCCCATTAACTATGTATCTGGTTGCAGAGTTTCCGCGACTGAACTCGCGGACATTGGCACCACAACTTTACCTGACTACTTGCCGCTAAAGCTAGCACTTGGGCGCTATCGTGTTCCGGTCAGATGATAAATATACGACCCTGTTATTTTTGACTATATCAGTCGTTCAATTTAACGACTGATACAGCACGCAGTAATATTTTTTGACGGATGCTGTAACTCTGTAACGGTCACGCTCTCTCATAACATTGAAATCACTGGTGTTTGTTAGGATGTTTATAAGCTACAGTATTACCTCTTTTTAATTATTTAATCAAGGTGTCAAACAAGCATGCAGCTCACATTGATGCTAAGCGATGATGGCAGCCTATAGACATCTTCACAAAAAGGTCAAAATGCAGATGCCGGTTGAGCTTACATTGTTAGGTATCAAATGGTAGTTAGTGTTCAGCACTATCGTGTACCGGTCAGGTGGTCATGTACGGCCCTGTAATTTTCGGCACAGAGGCATAACATCTTAGGCCTCAAGAGTGATAACGCTTCAGCATTTTGACCTTGGTCTTTTTGTGCGTGTCTATAGGCTGCAGTCATCACTTAACATCAATGTGAACTGCATGCTTGTTCGCCACTTCCATTACATAAAAAATGGTATGTCTCTGTGATAGTTATTCCGGGGCCATAGATTACCACCTAACCGGAACACGATAGAGCTGAACACTACTATTTGGCGGCAGATAGATTAAGTAATGTGGTGCTGTCTACGCCATTACGAACTTACCATCAATGCGAACTGTAGGCTTGTTTGCTACTTCATGACATTAAACAATTGGTTTAGCCTCTTACAGCTTATCTGAGTTCTATCCTCAACCTTCGGCCTTTTATTTTTCAATTCACAAACATTACATTAAATATTCCAGTGTAAAACTGCCTTTATATAAGTAGCGTAAACAATGTCAACAGATGGTATAACTGTTTACCATTAAAGTTTACCCTTTCTACCCCAGTGCTACGTGTTGCTGGATAAAATATTTCTAGTGTTTTCTTAACATAAAAGTACCTATATTTTACTAGTAGTCCACGCTTCGCACGATGGTATTACCCAGTGTATTTGTAAAATAGAGGCAATATTATGTTATGGTTAGATTTATTATGATGGGATATGATAATTACTGTTACGAAGAAAAAAAAAGGGTATTACGTGTGTAAACGGATCTGTATCTTGACCTCTGATTCATGTGTACAAGTCAATTATACATATTTATATTTAAAAGAGCTCTTACTGAGTCGGTTGGATAGCGGAGTTCTTCTCAGTAGTGACTGCACTTGGAACTCTGCTAAGTGAATAACTTTGATCTTAACGAATTCGTTTTTCTTTTGACGTGACAACGTCTTAAATTAGGTTGCGGCTCGGAGTCACTCATGAAAAAGTGTAACGCCCGGTAACGTAACGATGAGTCACCGAACGAGAGAGAGGCCTGCCGGACCGGCGAATGCCTTTCTACCGAGAAAAAGACGTTGTCACGTAAAATCTTCGCCCGTAAAACCGACTTTACAGGCAACCAGTTTTTTCTTAATTTATTGAAGGAATTGAATAATTTTTGAGATAATTGATGAATTTGTGATTTTAACCAAATACATTATATTCAAACTTTAATTTACTATCAATATGCTCTTGCTTTTACCACAGTCTATGAAAATCGAACGTGTTAGTAGTGCTTTTATTATATGTAATGGTTATTCACCCTAGCTAATTTATGATTTGTAGCGTCCACTACATTAAGGCGCCAACTAGTGGAATATAATGAAACCTCACAGTACTTGTCTAGTACGGTAGATGGCGTGCATTCGAATTACATCGCACATGCGAAGATTTCTCAAGAGTTGGCATATATACAACTTCCCAACGTCAATCGTTGGGCCGCGGCCCGCCAGGCGCTACTACCTCGCCTGGTTGGAGGATCCTCCCTTTTCGCCGGAGGAACACTTCCACCCGTTCCTCCATAGATTTCTTGACGTTTTGAAAGTATCTGTAAAGATCTATTCTTAATAAAAATTTTTTCTTTCTTTCTTTCTTCTCTCAATAGGGTGCAATTGTCGTTTACTGTCTATCACCATCACCATCTCCATCGCAATCACCATCGCCATCACGATCGCCATCGCCATCGCCGCAGCATCGCCACTGCCACCGCCACCGCCGCACGATCACCATCACCACCGCCGCATTAAATAGATAAAAAAAAATATTTTGATAGGTTATTCTTCATTTCAGTATGTAATTACAATGACCGTCTCAAGTCTAGGGGTGTATACTGATTTATACAACACTTATTTTAAATAAATATTCATGAACGATGCTACAAATACCTATATATTTGAAAAACTCAAACGATTCCATTGCCTCGGTGTTTTCATCGAGAGAATCTCTCAAAGGGATGTACGAATACTAACGTCCCAATGAATACACTCAAAGGGAGACACTATATTAAAAACGTGTCAAGCATTCTGCGTTATGAGATATCCACTCAAGTGTGATCATTACGCGGAAAATATCTTCAGAGGAGTATTTTTAAGTTGATCGAACTTTTTCATTTCTTACACTAACTTCGAAGCTCGCATGGCTCCGCGGCTGGTGTAGATCAGAAGCGATCTACTCGGTTAAGCGTAATGCTTAGAGCGCGGTCGAGTGTATGATAGGAAAGAGCCGCTAGTGGCAAATTAAAGTGCGCGTTTCCGTGCTTCGGAGCGTACGTTAAGCGGTCGGTCCCGGTTGCTATCGATACATGGCAGTCGTTAAACCTTGTCGGAGGCCATATGGGCGGTTTGAAAACATCCGACGGCGGGTTGGCCACTAACCCGTATCTTCACCAATCCGCATTGGAGCAGCGTGGAGTGCCCATGCCCAGTAGTAGGACGTATAATGGGTTACCATTATTATACTCTAACTTTGACAATGATTGTTTGAATTTTAATTCGAGAGATTTTAAGTAGAAAACAAATGTCTTTGTCTAGATAATATCTTTGTCGGAACGATGTTTGGTAACATTAAAACGTAACTTCAGGTTTTCTTTCCGTAAAAACAGAAATAAAATGCATTCAGCCTATAGACATATTAGACATCCACATAAAAACTACATATCAAAATGGAGATGTGTTGCCACCCCTGCAGCTTGAATTGTGTTGCTTGTGATATTTACTACAGGCTTATGTCTGTAGTAAATATAGGGCAATCATGGGCTAGTGCTATGTGCTTAGTGCTGAACACTACCATTTGGCGGCACAATGATTTGTTAATACCTACACTCTCAAGCTCTCTTCTCAACCATTCTACCATTTGCACTCTCAAGCTCTGATACTGGAAATCTACGGGTACACTAACTAAAATAGAGGAATCCCACTTAACCTCCGACTCTATTATTAATAGGCACAATAAAAACCATATTAGCAAGCACACTAAAAACATAATTATGTTTTTCATGATTTGATTAAACGATCTCGGAATAATGTAAAGAAAACTTTAATGGAAGCTAATATTCAACCTAATACACAAAATATGCCCGGATATCCGAGCTCATGCGTTTGATTTAACAAAATCGTAAAGAACAAGAACATTTTAGAACTTGACTTAAACTTCGCGCTCATTGCACATAATAATGCAACGTTTAAGTTCGCGACGCTTCGTATAGTTTTTGAATTGCTAACGCAAACGCGATTGCACCCTATATTACCAAGTTAGACTTGGAAAGGTTCACCTAGTTAGAGTTGCCAAAACTCCGCCATAATCTTGAACAGCGAATAGTTAAAATAGTTATCGGGGTTTGTTTATAGCTGCCAGTGCAATTATGAGGATACATTAAGATAGGGGATAGGCGTATAGTTCATTTGCAGCTCCGCCATGAACTATTTTCATTAGATCATTTTTTTGCACACTAATGCTGGGTCGCACCAAGATATTTGTTTAAGTAATTTAGCATTTCACATCCTTCTCTAATTTAAGGAAATCTGTTAAAGTTAGAGAGGGATGTGAAATGATACAATCACTTTAACAAACATCATGGTGCAATCCTGGCTTAATAATTATACAACGTAGGTATACTTAGTACTACACTGACTACACAATGGTAGAACTTCTAAATTCACTCGCATGTACCTATTATTCCGAAAAATGAAATTATTGCAATTAAACGTAAATAAATAATTTATAATATTAATATTTTGGACTTCGGTAGCTTAGTGGTAAACCGGCAGGACTGATTATCATGAGGTCGCAGGTTCGATTTCTGCCCGAAGTCAAACTTTTATAATGGCTGTCGTTCACCGATCCCGAATCAAAATAGAAATGAATTATTCGATGCTCGGGTGTAAGCTTCGGTGGCATAGTGGTAAAGCGGCTGGACTGTTTCTCCTGAGGTCGGGTTCAATTCCTGCTTGGAGTAAAAATTTTCTTTCCATTTGTGATTTAATTTCTAAGTACACTCGATATTGATAGTTATCACAATAAGTTAGAGAGACAAGAAAACGACACCTGTGCTTTAAATATAAAAAAAAAATTACCACGTCAAAAATTCATACTAGAAAATATAATTCATTTGATACTGCACGACAGACAAAATATGATCGCATTAGTTGTTTCATTTCCATCGTGCCTATCTAACCTGATAATATCAACAGTATTCTGATATGAAAAATATTGGAATTTACTTGGAACACGTCCAAATGTTAATTATTGTTGGAACGTAAACAGCAGTGTGTAATTTTTTAAGGCAATTTCGCCGACTACATTTTTGCGGTAATGTAGCATTACGTTTTTGTATGTAATGATGGTGACAAACAATCAGACATAAACCTATAATGCTTTAATGTGTATCTTTTCATGTGCCATACATCGTTATTCATATGACTGCTAGTAAAAAATAATTTAAAACAGAAAAAGAAAAAGTTAACACTTCAAATTGAATTTTTTGGTACAAAGATTAAAGAATCTGATTTGGTCAAATTGCTAGGGCTACATGTATACTGTAGACTTAACTGGAAGACATATGTTGAGGAAATATGCTGAAAATTTAACAAGAATTCTTATACATTGCACATGCTTTCGGAACACCGTACAAACAACTGCCGTGGTAACAGCATACCATGCATATGTTAAATCCATTCTACGATAGGATATAATGTTTTAGAGAAATTCAACGCATTTCGAAGACGCATTTAAAGCTCAAATGCAGTGTGTCACCAACAGATATTTTCCATGTAATGATCTTTTGTGGAAATCTCATAAAGCAGAACGCTTGATACGTTTTTAATATAGTATCTCCCTTTGAGTAAATTCATTGGTTATAGTTATAGTCCCTTTGAGAGATTCTCCCGATGAGAATATCTAGGTACAGAAATTGTTTGAGTTCTTCAAATAAATACTACATGTTAATAGTGAATACATTCATGAGCATTTATTAGAAAAGTAAGTGAGGTGTAAATCAATAAGTGATATTAAATTTCTGTACACTTTTTCCACGGAAACTTCAATTATGCCAGACTTCATACCCTATAGTACCCCCTGCATATAGAAAGAATATCGAATGAGCGAATGACTAAGCAGATATACAATGCGAATGTGGGTGGTTGCAGAGGCCCAGGAAGACCAAGACTGACCTACCATGACCAAATAGGTCGAGTTCTGTCTGATGGTGGGGTCAAAAGTCTTAGGAATCGGCGTGCATGTATGAAGAGAATGATGAAGGTAGACGAGGCACGAGAGATATGTCAGGACCGGGATATCTGGCGCTCTACACTCTCTGCCTACCCCGTTAGGGACCTGGCGTGAAGATACACACAATGTCCCGTCAAAATCGGTCAAGCCGTTCCCAAGATTAGCCCCGCCAAACAGACAGACAGACAGACAGTCAGACAGACAGACAGACAGACGGACAAACATTGTAAAAAAATGTTTTGGTATATGTACCGTGTATACGAGTACATAGGTACATATGCATTTAGTAAAAAGCGGTTATTTTTATTTTACAAACAGACACTCCAATTTTATTTATTTGTATTGATGTATAGATATAGACTCATCGACACTAGTTACAAAGCAAATTAGACTTGACTAATTGAATACAGAATTATACGGTAGTTCTGCATAAACATCACTGATATGTCCACCTACGCTGGCACAAGCGAGCCCCGAACCGGTATTTCATTGCATGCGATGATATTATCGCGATTATAAGATAGCATTTTGCTTAGTATACGAATATTTGAAAGTGATTAAAATTGTTCGATAAAGATAAATTCAGAAAAATCGGCCTTAAAAAAGTTGAGACCCAACAGAATTGAGAAATTTCCTATTCCTGTACTCTAAAAAAGGAGGAGGTACGGCTGTATGTAGGTTTGGTTTTTACGTGTAGTGAAATAGTTTTAAAGGCAAAGCTTAATTTTGGCCTTTTTTCTTAAACAATTTCAAAACGATTTGTATTATAATAATGAAAAAAACGTTTGTGATTCTAACAATCACCTTTAAATTGAGTCGTTACACAATATAAACATTGCATGAATTAAAAAAGCTTATCCCTCAAAAGTGGTTCCTATTTTAATAATTTGTTTATTTAGATTCCACGATTTACGGAGACATAACACATCCGTTCCCGATGATTTCTGAAATCTGCTATTTAGGTAGGCAATAGTAGTATTTGAAAACCGTAGAGAAAAAATCAAAGCTATAAGATGAAAAAGATAGTAAAGCTCTATATGGAGAACCCACTTCACACGTAACTGACAACGTCCCTGCGTGCATCTGTTGGATTAGACGTAATTAATTTGGGCGGACAAATAATATATTGTGCTAATATTGTTATCATAGCGAGATACGCTCCGTATCTGTTTATTCAGTTCTAACGTAAGCTTGCGGAGTGAATTTCTATTTTTAATAATTAAATGCATAATTTAGGAAAAATGTTAATTCCTGGTTTGTTTGAATCATTACCATTGTATTATTTATTAATCTTTATTTTTTCCATTGTCATGAAACATTAAAAAAAACATTAGCCATAATGTTATTATAAACTAACTGTGCCCGCGACTTCGTCCGCGTGAGAATTTCTGATTGTTCAGTACCTACCCGGACGAAGTCGTGGACGCAGCTAGTATAAAAGTAGCTTAAGTTACTCCTTATTACAAAAGCTATCTGCCAGTGAAAGTCCCGTCAGAATCGGTCGAGCCGTTCCCAAGATTAGCTCCGCCAAACAGACAGACAGACAGGCAAACAAACAAAAATTGAAAAAAAAATGTTTTGGTATTTGTACCGTGTATACATAGATATGCATTTAGCAAAAAGCGGTTATTTTAATATTACAAACAGACATTCTAATTTTATTTATTTGTATTGTATTGTATGTATTGTAAGTATAGAGTATAGATGTATAGAAATATAATAGTCCACACATTTCTATCGCCTCGTTGATGCTATCACAGGGATTTTTTTATAGGGAGGATTTTTCACTGGTGATAGAGCTTCAGTGACGGAGCTCGCGGGCGTAGGCACCACCGCATTACCTAATATACTTGCCGCTAAATGGTAGTGTTCAGCACTATCGCGTTCCGGTCAGGTGGTAATGGACGGCCCTGTAATTTCCGGCGTAAAGGCATAATACTTTTGGCCTCAGGAGTTCAGGAGTGGCAACGCATCTTCATTTTGACCTTGGTCTTAGTGTGGGCTGCAGTCATCACTTAACATCAATGTTAACTGCATGCTTTTTTGCCACTTCCATTACATAAAAAAGGGGGACATTAAAAATTAAACCTCAGGGTTAAAAATTAAACCTCAGGGGTGGCAATGCATCTTCATATTGACTACTGGTTTTAGTGTCGATGTTTATAGGCTGAATTATCCACTTACCATCCATGTTGACTGCATGAGTGTTGCAAACACGGGTAGATAAAGAAAAGACTAATTAAAGAATACTCTACATACATATTGCAGAGCTTCAGACTGCTTCAGGTGCTAGAATAAAAATATAAAACAATATTTTATCTCGCTTGTTTCATAAGTTACACAACTGTTCATAACTTCAAAGCTGGCAATGTGAAATTATTCAAACAAATTAATTTACATTGGTGAACTGGTTCAAAACTTGTTTTGAAGTTTCAATTTTATTTCTGAATATTTACAAACACCTGGAATTTAATTATACGATTCAAGTGAAAAGGTGATTTGTAATTCAGTGACTTTCCTGTCGTCATTTTTAAGTTAACGCTAATCATAAATATTTTAGAAACTAAACCTCTTAAAGTTTACCTAACGTTTACCTAATGTTTACCGAACGAAAATCAATCTAATAGCAAGCGTAAATAGCCTACCGGCGGGCTGATAAACTGGGGGATCTGCGTAAACAAGTGTTTTGAGATATTAGAAGTATTGCCCTGCACCTTACATTCAAATCTATTTTACTTTTTAGAATGCCCTAGCCTATAGTTACGCATCAAGCTGGCCGTCCACGTCTTAGCTCAAAGACTATTAGTACAGAAAGCTGTAAAAGCTGAAAACTGGTTAAATAAAATATTGGGACAGAAAATTTTACACGTGGAGTGGAGATGTATTTTTTTTTCTCTTGTACCCTATATGGTATATCATTAGATAGGTCGCTTTTCCGGTCTTATTATTTTTGAAGAATCCTGAAACGTGTTCAACTATTGAATAATGCAAGTTTAATTGTTGAATAAGTCTTATGATGGTCATATTACATAAATTGACTTACCTTAACACAATGCTTGCAATTTTTTTTCATCATAGAATAATACTGCTAATAAAAATTCAAATATCAAACATAGAACTCATTTTTCAAATCAGTAAACGTTTGCTCGCAAATATAAATCAATTTCCGTTTTTAGTGATTGCTCTAAATATTTAAATAACCTAACAACGTACACTGTAAACATGAAAAAAAAAATCTAACAATCCAATATTCATTCAAATGAAGTAGAACTACTAAAAGCAAATGGCAAAAACAAATAGAAAACGAACTAAAAACTAGTAACGATGAAATTTAAATTTTCGACAAAATTACAAGTGTAAAATTTGTAGCAATATAGTAGTACAATGCTCCGTTCAGACGTCAAGTCTGGAATTTGCATTCCAAATTCAGCAATTGACGTGTTGCGACGACTCGAACGAGTGGATTTACACCGACGCGTATCAGAGTAAATAATATTTTTTTCACACAGGTATTTGGATCTGCAAATCAGTTTTTTTGGTAGATCCAGAGATCCTGTGAGAGAGAAGAGTCCTTCAGGGCTGGCAGCGCGTTGGTGACTCCCCTGGTGTTGCAAATGTCCATAGGCGACGGTGACTACTTTCCATCAGGTGGCCCGTCTGCTTGTCTGTCAATCACCTATACATCTATACAAATAAATACAATTGGAGTGTCTGTTTTTAATATAAAAATAACCGCTTTTTACTAAATGCATATGTATGTATAGACGGTACATAATAATATGCCAAAACAACAATTTTTACAATTTTTGTCTGTCTGTCTGTCTGTCTGTTTGTTCCGGCTAATCTCGGGAGCGGCTGGACCGATTTTGACGGGACTTTCACTGGGAGATAGCTTATGTAATAAGGAGTAACTTAGGTCTTACTACTTATTTTTTATACTAGCTGCGCGACCACGACTTTGTCCGGGTAGATAATGAACAATCATAAATTCTCACACCGATGTAGTCACGGGCACAGCTAGTTTGACATAAGAAAATCCAGATGACCTACCGTGCGGGTTGGATACCCGCACTCCCGGTGCGGGTATCATCATACATCATTCAATGTTTGTATACCCTACAAATATGTCCTAAGAAACCATAAATCTATTTATCAACTTAGGATTGTACAGACATCATTGTTCCTGCGAAATGGGGATGTACGATTTTACTTTGCGGGTATTTAAACATATTTTTTTTTGTGTAATAAAAGAGGCAAAGAAGCATGCAGTTCACATTGATGTTAAGTGATGACTGCAGCCTATGGATACCCACACAATGACCAGAGGTCAAAATGCAGATGCGCTGCCACTCCTGAGGCATTACATTAGGCCGTACATTACCACCTGACCGGAACACGATAGTGCTGAACACTGCCATTTAGCGGCAAGTATATAAGGTAATGCGGTGGTGCCTACGCCCGCGAGCTTTATCACTGGCGCTCTACCACCAGTAAAATGTATTAAATTAAATATAGGTATACAATTTTGCATTAGATTTTAGTGACTAATGACGAAATTTCTGTAAGCTGATGTACCTATATTGTTTTAGCAAAGTAATCATTATGTATAATCCCATATTTTCACTAAGCAAATAATTAAAGCCTCTGGGATGGCACGTTTTTTAATATTGAACTCTGGTTTTTGTGAAGATGCCTTTAGGCTGCAACCATCATTTAGTTAAAGTAGTTCAATCAAATTTATGAATAGGGTTTATTTCCACGTCAATTGTGTTTGAAAGGAGATGTTGCAAAAATGTATGGACCTCCGGCCATGTATTGTACACAATATCATTAAACAGGCAAAATCAATATAAAAACGTTTTAAACTGCATATTTTCACTTATTTAGCTTTGTTTGCAGTTACAAAATATTATTTGCAGTTAGAATTGCAACTCAAAACCAACATGGCGAATATGGCGGGCGATGTCATTTTGACATTTTTATTTTTTAAATTGTATTTTGATTATATGGTACTTAGAGAAAAAGTAATATTTTCTAATAACTATCAAAATCGATTGATCCCAAGCGTCGGCTGTATCGCCGCCATGTTTAACAACGTTGAAAATGATAAAATCGTTTGAATTAAATGTGGTTATAACTCCAAAATATATTATTGAATAAATTAATTGTATTGTTTTCGGATTCTTCTTTAATTTACCCATTTTTTGAGGACGTGTACGAACCAGAGCCGAGCTCGCAACATCTCCTTTATAATTATCATGCAAAGGCAAAGCTGTTATCAAAAACTTCAAATAAGTACACTTTATATATGAAACCGTAGCTAAAAATGTAATTCAAGTATCCAAATAAAACTTGTTCATCTAAAGAGTCTAGAGTAGTCTAGACAATGTCCGTTCGAGCGAAACGAATTACACATCAGTTTGACATCGACCAGCCTTTACAAGAGACGGACTATAAATTTACCGTTCCTTACAATAGTTACACAGATTGCACCTGGGAGCTGTCTTGGTACTGTCTTAGACTAAACTTGGACCTGAGATAAATCCCCTGAAGTTTACCGCCCCGGGCAAGAAACGACAAATTGAGTTATCAACTTAGGGTTGTACAGGCATCATTTTTCTTGTGAAATGAGGATGTACGGTGGTATGATTTTAGTTTGTGGGTAATTCAATACAGGTACCTTTATTTCAGATTTTAAAACAAACTGAAGCTGAAGTATAATATTATTTTCTAACGTGAATAGATACGGGACATTAACTTCACTACGCATATTTAATTCAACATTTAAATTTGACGTTTTTGTATATTTATATAAATTCAATTAGATGTTTTAATAAATGTTGTTTTAATCAATGAGATGTTGAAGCGCGCATGACCCCGTGGTTGGTATAGATCGTAAGCGATCTACTCGGTTCAGCAATATGGGCGCGGTCGGGTGTGTGATGGGTGACCGCTAGTGGCAAATTTAAATGCGCGTTTCCGTGCTTCGGAGGACACGTTAAGTCTTAGGTCCCGGTTGCTATAGACAGATAGCAGTCGCTAAACCTTGTAGGAGGCCTTATGGGCAGTTTGAAAACATCCGACACCGAGTTGGCCACTAACCCGTATCGCCACCAACCCGCATTGGAGCAGTGTGCGGGGTGTTTGGTGGGTCTCCTCCCAAAAAGGGGAGAGACTCGTGCGTAGCAGTGGGACGTATAATGGGTTGCCATTATTAATTAGATATTTTTAAATTAAAATTTGACGTAAACATAAATGTTATTTATTTATTTATTTAATACTTTATTGCCACAATATTAAACATATTGACAAATAGCGAACTTAACGCTAAAAGCGCTCTTTTCCAGTTAACCATCGGGAGTCTAGAGAGCTATCTGAGCGGCACAACAGTTAAATACGGAGAGACTATAAAAACAAAATGTTATGTTAGCACTGAAGCAGTAGATTACTTTTGGTTGGTTAGCTAATATTTCTTCCTGTGCATACTAGTAAAACGTCATCAATCGAACATTCATCAGATCATCATCAGACGAAAACATAGTGAGTATCCATCGAAGTAGAAAATATTCTTCCTGTCACATCGAATATAATGTAAATAATGACGAACGCTGTGTGTACTGGACCCATCAATTCGAATCGAATTTATCACTTCCTGCAACATAGTTATCAGATACCATGAATATCAATAAGCAATTTCAATATATTTCCGATACTGGCAACATACGGATTGAGTCGTTCTGTAATCAAGCACGTGGTTTGACGTGATTGATTTGCTATCAGTTTCATATCATTGTGAAATAATGAAAAATTGTGACAGTTGAAGAAATTGAATTATTCGTAGTTTGGTTAACATGAAACAAAGTTCAATACCTTGTTCGACTCAACACAGTAACGTTTTTTTTTTTATAAAAAAGGAAATTTATTAAAAAGTATTTTCCAATAATAAAAAACAAAATATAAAGTAAAATGGAAAGAAAAATTTGTGACTCTCGGTAGCTCAGTTGGAACCGTGGTTGAACTAGATATTCCAGTGGCCCCGGGTTCAAGACACGACTGATCACAAATTTCGTGTGAATTGCGAAATCCAGTAAAATAAATCGATAACATAGTACAAAATTTAATTACAGAAACTGTAACTTTGACGACCCGGTTAGTCCAGCGGTGTAAGATGACCGTTTGATTCGAAGGGTCGCGGGTTCGATCCTCGCACCGGGACAAATATTTGTATGGCCTACAGATATTTGTTTCGGGTCTAGGTGTTTGTGTATGTGTTGTCTATGTACAGCGGCACCCACGACACAGTTTTATACCTACTGTGGGGCTGTGAGTGTAAACAAACGTATTTAAAAGAAAAGTAAAAGAAAAAAAAAAAAAAAGAATACAAAATCAAACATTAATGATAAAGAAATTGAAATGATCTCAACCAACTCTCTCAGGTCCCTTACACAGTATCAGTCGTTGCATCGTTGTACAGAAATGAACTCCAAGAGGGCGGCACTAATTAAATTTAGTCACAGCTTTAAAGTTCAGCTTTACTATGGAAGCCCGTCTCGAAACAAAAACTTCACTCCGCCTTATCTGGCTCATACAGAAAAGTTTTGTTAATTGTTTGCACATAATTTAAACTGAATTAAATATTTACAATGTTTTTTTTTTTGCCGGTAGCCTTGATAGTCGCGTATGGTGCTCTTATTTTATTTCATTTTCTTGGTGTATTTTTAAGTTATATTGAATAAAGTTGGCAGTGGCATTTTGTTTGATATAGGTTTATTACAGTGCCCGTGTATAGTGAAATAGAATAACGGTGCGAAAACACGACCTTTCAGGTTGCCTCCAAAACTTCATTGTAAATGTTCTGGTAAAGTAGCCATCGCTTTACTCGAATAACTTAACTGTAACTCACTTGACTGACATACTTAATGAGTAATTGACTGACTATATTATACTAACTTTTACGCTGCTTAAATAAATACGAAATATCGTTTTACTTGGCACTGGCAATATGAGTAATAGCGATGCCACAATTAAAAATTTAAAAAAATGTATATATACACCAAGCTTCCTCATTAGATGAGCATTGCTGACAAATAGAATCAGCAATGTTTTTTTTTAATAAATTAACTACAGTGATAGATGTGATATAACCTCCAAAGTGATCTCCATGACAGCGGCACTAATTAAATTTAGTCGCAGCTATAAAGTTCGGCTGCACTATGAAAGCCGGTCTCGAAACAAAAACTTCACTTCGCTTTATCCCGGTCATACACTGCCAGAGTTTTGTCATAACATTTTCCACGTTGCTTAAGTTTACATTTTAGAAAGGATATTAAAATTGTACATTAATAAAATGCCAAAATTCTCAATATAAAAATATGATATTATGATTCACTAGTTTGATTAATGCTAGGAAAAAAAATGTATACTTTCTATGGAGTTGTTTTACATTATTTCGCATTAACACATGCTTGTGAAATATATTTTATTGTTAAAGAAAAAAGGAAAGAAAAATTTGACTTCAGGCGAAACTCGAACTCGCGACCTACTGGGAATCTAGTCCAGCCGCTCTTCCAATTGAGCTACTGAAGCCCTGCCCGATTTGTCAAATCTTTCCTTCACATCTATTGCATTGCTTTATGGTAGCAGTAGCGCCATCTATTACCAACTATGCTAGTTAGGCAACCGATATAATAGACTTTTCAGTTTATTGAATATCGTAAAGAAGTCGCTTTTACCCATAATAATTGTTATTAAGGGTAAAAGCGATATTGAGATTTGATAGCGAGATTTGACAAATCGGGCAGGGCTTCAGTAGCTCAATTGGAAGAGCGGCTGGACTAGATTCCCAGTAGGTCGCGAGTTCGAGTCTCGCCTGAAGTCAAATTTTTCTTTCCTTTTTTCTATGGAGTTGTTCAAAAATGTCGAGTATTACATTTGGTCGACTATTAAATATAACTCGCAAACTAGTAAAGCCAACTTAAGTGTGATAGTTTTATTTTTAATCTCGTTATATGTAGCTACTATTGCCATAACGTTTGAAATTCTTACAACAACTGTTTAGTTGGTAAAGGATAAAATAATTTTATTTTTCATGGTTTTGATTCAACCACTTTGTCGGCGATTAAGGTTTACTTGTGCCAAATTTCAAGTCTCTAGTACCAATGTTTTTTTGCGCTAAACCGAGGACGGACAGACAGACAGACAGACGGACATGGCGAAACTAGCTTACTACGGAACCCTAAAAAAGGCGCCAATTACGTTACGTTAGGTATATAATAATATTATATTTATTTATTTATACTTTTGTGCACAATAAACTTTCTCAGTAGCCTAGTGGTAGAAGGCCACTACTAACTACGCTGGGTCCTGGATTCTATTCCCGGGTAGGGGGCTAATGGTGTATCAGAGATAATGGTGTAAAGTCGTTTATCTCTAGTTTATTGGGATTTTTCCATTTTCTGGAAACTTTGCAGTACCTCGAAATTTGGTATTGTGCCCGGAGATGTCAACAGGCTCGCCACTTGTTACGTGGCCCAAAACGTAACCGGCGCGGCGAATCGTGGGTGTTTGCATGTATATGCTTGAATGCATGTATTTACCTCTGCCTACCCCTTCGGGGATTGCAGGCGTGAAAATTGAGACAGTCAAACTTGCGGAGGGGACAAAATTGAGACAGCGACGTACTACTAGTAATGACAATTAATTATTTAAACGCACATTTTAAGAACATGCAAAGATTGGAACACTTGCAAAGGATACTTTCCTTATTTTACACTAAATTGAAAATACCCAAACTCTGTTCTTAAATTAATTATTCAAGTTTAAACATACAACACAGTCAAAGTAATGTATCATATCCTGTCTATCTAAATGTATAGTATCTTGCTTTACTTCCCATAAATTACGCTATACCTACTCGTAGTAGCGTAGTACCTTTAGTACCACAAATAATGCACCTGCAGTATATTGATTTATCTATACAATTTTGACGCCTCTATTACTATGCATTTATGCAAATACGATTAGAGATATCTGATCCAATACAAATTTCCATTTTGCTTTACCAAAATACAGATGAATATTCCACTATGCCAATGAATTTCTATCTTGGACGTTCAGACAATTTAGTTTATGTTACGGACAGTTGTTAATAAATAAAATTTTGATACTAAGTTTGTTGAAGGAAGAGGAAACCAATTTTTAATATCTCTTGTCAGCATGAGGACCAATCTGAACCGTGGACCTTTTTTAGGCTTGCGCGGGAACACAGGTCTAACACGTAGAGGTCCTTTCAAAAATGTTGTTCTACTATGTAATGGGTTGCATGTGGCGGGATCTCTATCTGACTGCATTTTTATGCTATTTAAACCTCTACCATACGTCTAGGAATCGGCGTGCATGTATGAAGAGAATGATGAAGGTAGACGAGGCACGAGAGGTTTGTCTGAACCGGGATGTCTGGCGCTCTACACTCTCTGCCTACCCCGTTAGGGACCTGGCGTGAAGATACATACATACATACATACCATACGTCTACCAATATCGGTCCACACCACACAATCTGAATGCGTCTCAATTTTATAACAAAAAAAGTCGAGTGAGCACCTTTTTATATAATACAGAAAAGGACAAAATTTTGCTGGCAAACAAACTTTACGAAAGGTGTATGTACTCGTAGTTTGTGAATGTAGTTAACAAAACAAAAGGGAAGACCCCTTTTGTGATATAATGTCTCAAGTTTCATTTAGTTTATCACGAGTGTATTGTGTTACTAAAACTAATTCATTATATAAATTACTATTTCTTGTTAATTAATATGCGCTATTCACATCAACATTTCCAAATTCATTGTCTATATTTTGTGAGCGCTGCACAGAAGAACATTGTTTGCTACGCAATATTCCAGTTTCGCTTACAGATGCTCCACTCTCTATTTTAATAGACTTACGAAACAAATGTTGAGTTGTTTGTATGTAATTCCCTATCCCTAAGAAATACATTAACTCAGAAAAATATAGAAATTAAATTAAAACAACATATCCTTCAAAGTATAGTATCTTATTAATATATAATATGTACTCTCTCTTAATATGTATTACAATCTTAACATATATTCTTAATAATACGATATTTGATGCAACTTATTTCGCATCTTTTAATGGGAACAACCTGCACACGCCTTTATTAGAACTTAAACAATGTTATCACAGATATGCGATGCGACGTGGCTATTACAATAGTCCGTCCATTGAAATATATTAATTTATGTCTACCTACATAATGAACATACCTAGTTGTTAAATATTTAATGTACGCTAAGTAGCCATGTAGGTATGTATAGTCACTTCATTATTGCTACAATTTGTTAATTGAAGTATGTAGTGAAACTTATTTTTTATTTTATAATTACTTTTTGTTCTCATCAATTTACAATGTAACCGACGACACTGATGCACGGTAAAACTCTAGTAAGTTTATGTTTGCATCATATTATGTTTGTAAAACTATATGTTTCTTTTTATAAATAAATAAATAAAATAAATTATCATTTCGTTGTTTTTTATATTACTTAGCGTTAAGACATGCTAGTGAAACATATTTTTTTAAAGAAAATGGAAAGAAAAAATTGATTTCAGCCGAGACCCGAACTCGCGGCCACGTCTCAAACAAAAAACTAAATAAAAATAAACTTCGCCCAGAAAGTTTCACCCACACTATAGCTAATCGTTACTTAGCAATTGTACAAAACTTAAGTTCAGTAAACAAAGAAACTTGTATTACTTTCAACAGCAACCTGAATTAAATTCTTGGAGTCCAATCGCAAGACTGCCTTAAATATTCATTTTGAGCCGTACAGTCTTGATTACTATTACATTCCAAGAAAGACAGAGCGGTCCTTGCCCGATTCAATCAATCCGTGACAGGTGTTCGCAGCAAAGCAAAGCTGTGTTAAACAGTAAGCGGTGACCTTCATCTAACTTTAAATATTTTATCACACATGTCTTAACACAGGCGATAGAACTATCATATTTTTTATGTCATTCCTATTGATTATAATAATGTCTACAAGCTACAATATATTAGCTTGTAGACATTTTTCCATAAAAAAAATTATGTTAACAAATTTTTATGTTCCTACTCATCGTATCGCGAAAAAATTACTAGCTGTTGCGCTCGACTTCGTGCCTATGCTACTTGGTTGTGACAAAAGTATCCTTTATCCCCTTTATAAGCACGGGAACATGTTTAATGCAGGTAGCATGTTAAATTCCTTCACTATCGATTCATCGAGTCAAGTCAGAGATTCGAGAGGAAGATGTCTTTAAGCTCCTCTACTAGAACCTAGAACGATCTCATCACCATCTCCCACCTTCAGGCTCCTTACAAGGTCAACCAACGATACGGCGAAGGTCGTGAGCAATCGCGTAACGAGGGTGGAAGAACTGTTTGTTGAGGCAATCTTTAAGGAAGGATTATGTCCAGCAGTTGATGTCTTTTGGATAAAGTGTGATGATGAGAGGTTAAGTAGTAAGATCTGTATAATATTTCTACAGTTTCGAAATACGTTAATTCTATAACGTTATCGATATACTATGAGCGGATTTTATTTGTATTTAAATACGTCATCTGTGTGTAAGCAACCTTCCTGTCTAGCTCGAAAATTTGCAGACGACTAATGAAATGTAATTACAGTCACTTGAAATAATTTTCGTTGATAATTATTTTGGTAAGAGTGAAATGGTACAGAGCAATTTTTATAAATAAAACCAAAGTTTATATAGTATCGTTCCTAAAATAGGGTTTTTTGTCATTCAAAGGTTAGGATTAAAGTAACTTACTAAGTAACGGCCCTGTAATTTCCAGCACAGAAGCATAACACCTAATGCCTCAGGAGTGGCAGTGCATCTCCATTTTGACCTCTGGTCATTGTGTGGGTGTCTATAGGCTGCAGTCATCATTTAACATCAATGTGAACTGCACGCTTGTTTGCCACTTTTATTATATAAAAAAAACAAAAAAAATGAATCGATTCAAAGTAAACGATTTGTAATGAACCAACCCCGAGTACAATGACCTAGAGGTTTTTTTTTCATGTTTCAGTTTACTATTCCATATAAAGGAGATAAGTAGGGGCAGAGAAACATTCATTCAGAGTCTTCTAAATGTAGATTTTGTTTTTTTTTTGTTATTTTTCTGTCAATTTAGCTATTTTTACAGAAGAGTATATCTAATTGAATGTATGTATGTATCTTCACGCCAGGTCCCTAACGGGGTAGGCAGAGAGTGTAGAGCGCCAGACATCCCGGTTCTGACAAACCTCTCGTGCCTCGTCTACCTTCATCATTCTCTTCATACATGCACGCCGATTCCTAAGACTTTTGACATTATGAAATAATGTTCGTTCCTTTTGCATATTCCTTTCAAGAAAGAAACCGTATTAAGAATATTTCTTTACCCATAAGCTAGATACTTAAGCCGTCTGAGTACCTATCTATGATTGAAATCAATGGAAAATCCGCAAGCAGCCGTTAGAGCTGGTACACACAGTATAAATACAGAAGTATTTGTAATTAGATTGTTGGGCTTCGGAAAGTTCTGATTGAACTAGATTTATAAAGTTCTGATATCTGATATTGTCTATCGAGAATTTGCTTTTGAATGCGTGTCCTTTATGAAGTAGATAAGTGCTTTGAAATGTGTTTCAAATGAGAAATCCTTACATATTTTTCTCCCTATAGATAGGTATATATGAAGAGGAAGGAGGTGCGACTCCACCACCTACAAGTGTAGTAGATTTCTGCTAGCGCAGTCATCAACAAAATAATGGCAGTCAAACCATTCCAATAGAGCTGTGTAGTAAATAAAAAAACGCGCGGTAGACAGCAGCGCCCCCCACGATAAAACTACCGGCACTGCGAACGCCGATGCGCATGCCAACTATGCAAGGTTATTTTTTATTGAATGGAAGTGGCAAACAAGCATGCAGTTCACATTGATGTTAAATGATGACCGCAGCCTATAAACACTCACAGAAAGACCAAGGTCAAAATGCAGATGCGTTACCACTTCTGTGTTATGCCTCTGTGCCGGAAATTATAGGGCCATACATACCACCTGAGCGGTACACGAAAATGCTGAACACTACCATTTAGCGGCAAGTATATAAGGTCATGCGGTGATGTCTACGCCCGCAAGCTCCGTCGCTGGAGCTCGTACACCAGACTGGCTACTATGGTATATTCTCCTTTGTAGGAGCTATTGTCCAGCAGTGGGCGTCTTACGGCTGTATTGCTATGCATGAATGCTATGTATGAATCATAATCAATTCCAGCCCCGGCCATGCCACAGAGATTTTCGTCCATTAGTGGAAAACCCAATACAATTTCTTCACAGAAATATGAATAATGTCCCGTTATGTAAATAATAAATAAATAAATAAAATAAAATACGCTTACACTCACAGCCCCACAGAAGGTATAAACCTGTGTCGTGGGTGCCGTTGTACACATACAACACATACACAAACACCCAGACCCGAAACAAATATCTGTAGGCCATACAAATATTTGTCCCGATGCGGGGATCGAACCCGCGACCCTTCGAATCAAACGGCCATCTCACACCGCTGGACTAACCGGGTCGTCAAAATGTTTGTATTTCTCCTAGATCTAGACAGTTAATTTGTGACCTCAAACTTAGCTATACTGGTCTTCTAGGCACCGATCTTGGGAAAAATTTACGCGCCTGTAACCAGTAAAAATTACAAATATTTAAAAAAATATTCATTTTATTTATTGACAAATGAAACTCATTTCAATTCATATAGAAATTTTATTATTGATTAAAAAAAATGTAACTTCACGCCTGTAATCCCCGAAGGGTAGGCAGAGGTAAATGCATGCATTCAAACATACATGCAAACACCCACGATTCACCGGTTACGTTTTTGGCCCATGTAACAGGTGGCGAGCCTGTTGCCACCTCCGGGCACATTACCGAACGCCGAGGTACCGGGAAACTTCCAGAAAATGGGGAAATCCCAATAGAACCAGAGATAAAGGATATTCAACCGTTATCTCTGATAGCCCCTGACCCGGGAATCGAACCCAGGACCTCGAGCGTAGTAGATAGTAGTGGCCTGCTACCACTAGGCTACTAAGTTGAGCTTTTGTTCCTCATATACAAAAGTAACAATTGCTATAGATATGAATTATAACAAAAAGCAGGATAATCATATTCATACCTTAGAAACTATAAAATACTAGCTGACCCGGCAAACTTTGTTCCGCCTTAATGGCAATAAATAAGCGGAAAAAATACAAAAAAAAAATACCTATATTAATCATTCATAATTATTTCTGTCTTTTAGTACATAGGTTGCTCTTCATTTAAGTACCTTGTGATACACGACATTTTTTGTTTTATTATCAGGCGCAAAAACAAACAACGCAGATGGTCTTCCGACCCGTGAACATGCCACGTATAATTGACCATGGGAAAAACATGAATGTTCTAGATTTAAACCACAAACTTTTAAGGATTGGCCTTGTGATTTGTTGATGGTCATGGCAAATGCAAGACGTATCGGAAATTGAAGTCTTTTAAATTCAAATGGCATATCGGTTGGGATCATATGCTGTCGAACGGGATTAAAAGTATCCTATGTCCTTCTCCTGGTTCTAAACTACCTCCCTACCAATTTTCAGCTAAATCGGTTCAGCCGTTCTTGAGTTATAAGTGGAGTAACTAACACGACTTTCTTTTATATATATAAGAAGATTATAATTAACACTCTGCGCTCTGTGACTGCGCCTTAAAATACTTCTTATGAAGATACATACTTATCTTAGAAACCACATACTGCATGAATCAATAGAATCGGAACCCTCTCAATCTGTGATTGAAACCAATCAATACACAACCCGTCGTTAGTTCCGGGACACACGGTATCAATAGCAAAATATTTCGATTAGAATCAAAGCAAAAGCAGTGCAACTTCGTTTATTACATTCTGATTCCGGAATCCCCGTGGAAGATAATCGACTAGTTTTGAAAACTTTACCTTTCAGACGATGAAATAGTATGGAATAGAACAATGACTTTCATATAGAGTGAATAGTAAGTCATTGTTAAAGGCCAATATACACTTTAGCAAAGTACAAAGTCAATAAAGTAATATATAATAATATTAAGTCTCTCACGGAACAGGATGGCAATATTGACGGAGACACAATTGAAATCAATTGTCTTATTTTTCTTGTGGCCTGAGAGATTGATAAGTACCTACATTCTTTAAACTGTTTTTTTTTATGTTATGGAAGTGGAAAACAAACTTGCAGTTCACATTGATATTAAGTGATGACTGCAGGCTATAGACACCCACACAAAGGCCAAGATAAAAATGCAGATACGTCACCACTCTTGAGGCCTTAGGTGTTATGCCTCTGTCTCGGAAATTACTGTGATATTATTATGAACACATTAATTCAATTGATATGAACAACTTATTCAATTCCATAAATTTCATCTTATTAGGTAGTAGGTAAATATTTAGAACAATGCGAGATAGGAAGCAGATTCCCATGATAAAACTACCGCCACTGCGATCGCAAATCCGCAAGCCAAGCATGGCGATTATGGCATATTCTCCCCTCATAACGCACAACACTGTATTTAGGGAGAATTTTGTCTAGCCGTGAACGTCTCTCGGCTAAAGTGATCATATAAGAACAAAATTATATTGAAATAAAATCCTAATGAAGGAAGCTGGTTTGAAATATGATATTTCAATGAAGTATTATGGTACTGTGCTCAACAATAAATATTGCACATCGAGCCTAGAAAGGAGACTTCGGCTTATTTCGGGTCTGTAGAGCGTTATCTCTTTCGCACCGTACCTATTTGACGTTTGTCGGCCATTTTGATCAAGTTTTGACCAATACCGGACTGTCAGTGCTAACGTAAGCAGTGTGCAACAGAAATAACGCTCTACGAAATTAGTCGATTGTCTCTTTCGTAAGCTCGATATACAATATTTCTTGCCGGGTTGTTTAAAGGCTTTCTATTTATATATTTATAAGTCGAAACCGATCGTCTCTTACGCAGGCTCAATGTACAATATTAATCGTTGAGAACTTGACATATATGCTATTTTGTTTTCATTTGAATTGTTTAAACATACACTTAGAATAGATTTTCGCTAGTGAACACACGCCTTAGATTAGAAGCGTGACAAACGGAACAGAGCACACAGCCACACAGCGGTGCGTCCAGTCGTCGTTTCCGTGACGCGTGATAGTCACGATGCCACACAAATGTCATTTTTATTAGAACAATGAAGAATTCTTGTATTATGATATGTACAGAAAAAAGGTGCAAGAGCGGCTTTGTAATATTATGTAGAGAGCCAAAACATTTCCTGGTATTTAAAATGATTATTTTTATCGCTTTTCAGTATTTGTTGCTATAACGGCAACAGTAATACACCATCTCTGTAAGTTTCATATCTCTAGCTATCATGGTTTATGAGATTCAGCCTGGTGACAGACGGACAGACAGACAGACAGGCGTCCGGAAGGACGGACGGACAGCGGAGTATTAGTAATAGAGTCCCGTTTGGCTAAAAAGTTACAAAATCCTAAATCGACAGTATAATTCAAATATTTTGCTATCTCAACTTCTTACAATCTATTTATGTATGTATGTATCTTCACGCCAGGTCCCTAACGGGGTCGGCAGAGAGTGTAGAGCGCCAGATATCCCGGTCCTGACAAACCTCTCGTGCCTCGTGTACGTTCATCATTCTCTTCATACATGCACTCCGATTCCTAAGACCTTTGACCCCACCATCAGACAGAACTCGACCTATTTGGTCATGGTAGGTCAATCTTGGTCTTCCTGGGCCTCTGCAACCATCCACATTCGCATTGTATATCTGTTTAGTCATTCGCTCATTCGACATTCTTTCTATATGCCCGAACCATCGGAGCATACCTTTTTTCATTTTTACACCGATACTATCATTCACACAAAGCCTCTTTCTTACACTCTGTTATATTAAAAGCAATTACATTTATGTTCCAACATCAATTTGTCTAAAACCACTGGATGAAAAAAAGAGCAATCACGAACGCTAAACGCGTTACCAGTCACGTGTCAAAAAACTCCGCCACGTCCGAATCCTTCGTAATTCAATAAGGAGCCACACTCCCGTAGGGCAGGACCGCGCAAATTGATGAGATTCCCCGCCCAGATTCCGTGGAAGTTAGCCAAAGGGAAATTAGGTTCGAAAACTTTTCTTGTTCAAATCTGCCCTTTTGTGGCAGGTGGTTGGTTTAAGGGCTCGGGCAAAAAAAAGGCGGTGGCGGATAGCTAGAAGCTACCGAAAATTAAGTTATCCAGCTAGCAACCAAAACTCTAGCTTGGGTTTCTTTCAATCGATAGCTTGGTGGGGTTGTGTCTCTCTGGGGTCAGACCCTCATGTGTGAGGTACGTGGTTGCATCCGAAGCGGATTAACAGTTTCCACTGGTTTTGTCCAGACCATCTGTTACGATCTTTTATTTGATCGCTCCATGTTATCCATGTAGTTCGTGAATGACCTCGCGATTTTTGCATAGCAAAGCTTGGCAAAATATGGCGAACAAGTGGGTTTTAATCCAGAGTTGGGCCCATATATACGTTAAGCAGTCCCAGGTATTCTCAGCATTCGTCTCCAGCAAGACATCTAAAATGCATCCTTTGTACTAAGGGCTCGGCAAGGAGGCGTCGGTGAATTTTGAGCAAGCCACAAAAAATTAGTTACTATTATCTTCCAATGAATAACTTGCTAAGTAACCGTTAAGTAATTAAATATTTGATGTAATTAAATTAATCTATGCCGTCCATAAGTCATATCAATATTGCAGAAGATTCTCCAAATTCTTGCGCGTTAATATATCAAGAATCAAGAGGTGAATGTTATCTTGTCTGTGTGTGTGAAACTCCAGCGACAGTTGTTTTTAGTTGAAGGGTTCTTTGACTTTAGCGTCCAAATGAAGATAGAGTGACTGCACCACAGGGCATTGCTCCTTCAGTTATATCGGTTGGTTTAACTATTTTATTAGGTTTATCACTAATCTTTGATAATGAATTTGAATTCTTTTATTAACTTTTGAGACTGATTGACTGTTGACTGATTCTTTTTATTTTGCTATTGCTCTAATAATAGAAAGGAAATATACAAACACAGATTTATACCTCATGTTTTTTATTATAACCGATTATTGCGATTCAGATATGATACACATCAGGTCCTGAAGTTTTGATCTCACTAGTTCATATTTTAAGGACAATGAAACTAATTGTTAATTATTTATCACTTACCTAATTAAAATAAAGCTAGTTTTGTGATGGTTTTTTATGGGTACGTTATAGTAAAATGATTTTAGTAAATGCGGTTAGCCGTCTGGATATGGACCAGGAAAAAAATATATGGCGTAATAAGATGCAAATACTCGTATGTAGGTAAATGGAATGTTTGATTTCGTATGAAATATCTAATAAGATATAACTTTCATTCCTAATGAATAGCAAAATTAGATTAATTTCAATTAAATGTAACTTTCGAACACCAAAGAACAGATCATATTCACCCTAACAACAAAATTAAATGACCATTGATCTCTGACAAGAGATAAAGTATTATCGTTTATTCCATTTTACCAATGCAACTATCAATACGTATGTATTGAGTTTCTGCAGCTCATATCATTTGATAAAGCCATTCATTCAAATCGTCCTATCACCACCTCCAACGAAAACGAACGCTCTTGAAAACGTAGATAATTCCCAATCACATTGAAACTCCACGAACATTTGATTTAAGTAATACAAGAAATAAAGAGATCGAGACGTCGGGACGATAGCAATAAATCTCAGTTGGATGTGAAACCGGGACAATTACTTGGCAGAAATTCATTCCAGTATCGACTCGGCAGGATATCTCATTTATCTCGCTTATCATTGCCCACGGAGATGGCATCAACGCCATTTCTTGTCGCCCCTTGCTGCCCGCTTCTACTACGCTCTGTTGGTAAGTATTCTCATTTTCTTCAAATGTTTCTTACTTAAGCATGAAATTTAAAACTAGCTGTGCCCATGACTTCATCCGAGTGAGAATTTATGATTGTTCAGTATCTACCCGGACGAAGTCGTGAGCGCAGCTAGTATAAAAGTAGCCTAAGTCACTCCTTACTACTCATTTTCTTTTTTTTTTATTACATCATTAAATCCGTTAAGCCGTTCCCGATATTAGCACCGCCAAACAGAAAGACAGACAGACAAAAATTAAAAAAAAAATATTGTGGTATATTATTATGTAACGTGTATACATACATATACATTTAGTAATAAGCTGTTATTTATATATTACAAACAGATACTCCAATTTATAGATGTATAAATTACAACGAGTACATACGAAGTTACAAAATTAATTTAACTCCTATGTCTGTATGTTTGTCAGTCCGTTCATATGTCACAGTTACTGTATTCCGAATCTATAAGAAACCCTAAACTGATTTATGATTTTTAAACAAAAATAGAAAATATCATGAGCTCCACAAATTATTGGAACTGAAACAAAAAAATATTGAATCATTAATACGTGTAGCGTTTCTATTATTATCCTATCTTTAAAAATAACATTTGCGGTTCTTAAATTATTTTTTTCTTAAAGTCAACTATTTTACAGACATAAATTTTCAAAATGGTAAAAGGAGCCTCTTGGCACAATCACTTTGCAGACATTCGTTTCAGTATCGACTCGGCAGAATATCATATCTCATTTTTCGCTTATCATTGTCCCCGGAACGGATATCAGCGCGAACATTTCGTGCGAGATTCACAGACCGCACTACGACTTTACTTTGAGCAAAGTATACTTAGAACTGTCAGAAATGTATGGGTTTTGACAGTTCGAAGCGTACTTTGCTCGAAAGTAAAGTCGTAGTGCGGTCTGAGAATCTCGCCCTTCGTGTCACCCTTGCTGCCCGCTTCTGCTATGGTCTGCAGGTTGCCATTTGTATTTTCTTTAAAAATGTTCTCCGTGTTTAATAAGTAACAACCAAAATTATAGAGTTGAAAGATCATAATTTTCAAACTAAAGTGATAGTTGTTATTATCAATATCCTTAATGAATTTTTCTTTAACTGTTTTCAATACATCAGATCAACTCGTGTTTGTTTTTTTCATTTTCTTTATTGTAATTTTCTTTTCCTGTTTTTAAAAGATCAAACTAGCTTCAATATATGTGTTCATCAAACATTTAAATGTTTTAGATACATTATCATGAAAACAAATAAAATGATTGATGTGCACAATAGTGATGTCTGATTTTTCTATTTCTGTTTCTTAATTCTATATGTAATGGATTACGTGAAACCGGTACAATTACTTCACAGAAATTAATTCTCCAGGTAAACATTCGTATTTTCCCAAAAAGCTAATTTTCAACAGTTTTATGTTGGCATACGATTGTAATTTTGGCCTGCATACACACAATTATGTAACAAATAAATAAATAAATACATCAATTTTAAATGCGGTGCCAAGTGGAACATACTACTTTCCTCCCTCCGAAATGCAATCTATGTTTATAAGACTTTAAAAGACAGTGTCTGTTTGTTTCGTTTTGATATACTTATACATTTTTTATGATTGCACCCTTAACTGTATTTTATAGGAGTTTTCTTATTATGATACGGTTGATCAAGAAATACTTTTAAAGACGGTGTCATATTCAGAACTTTCTTGCTTGTTTGTAAAGAAATCGTAAGTTAAAATGGAAAAAATATTTTTCTGAATCAGATATATTATTTTATTAACTCTGGGTGCCTTTTGAACTTAGTTACCGAGATTAGACTTCTCCAAGATCGACTTCGCTGATACTGAATCTTAAACAAAAAAGTCTTTGCATATCATAGACAAATGCAATATTCTATGCATGTATTCATTACAAGCGTTGGACATTGAACGAGAAGATTACCCAACTCAATTGGATTCTATTAGTAATTTGAGATGATCACTAGTTACCTATGTAATGTCATTTTCAAAGTTTTAGTGATACAGACTGGAGACACCAACTATAGGTATCTCTAGGATGCTTTTCATTTATTTTGCATAATGAAGACCAATCAATTACATTTCAAGACGTTCTTATAAATTTTAAGCAGAATTAAGGATTTTTTATATTTTTTAACTAATTATAAATACATTCGCACAGCGTGTCTATTTGTGTACTCCTAATTAATGTGAAAACAAACAAAACCTCCGCAAAAGCTTAAATCACAAAACGGGCGTAGCGAAATGGACAACAAACATCATTTGTTTTAACTGAGAACAAGGGGAAATGCGACGGAAAATATTGATGTGGAACTAGTTTGGACTGTTGCCGTGTTTTGTTTGTATTATAAAGTTTACCGTTTGTATATATTTGGATACATATCACATTGCACCGTAATTAGAACGTTATATTGGGAATTATATCACATTTTTGTTTTATTTGCATATTCAGTTCATACTTTTACACACACATTTTATATACATGCACAACATATGCAGCTCACGAGAAAAATATGACAATTGTTCGTTAGGCGCCGGCGGTCTCTCGTGTCTTTACGGATTAACACTGACCTTTAGTTGTTTGTGACCATACCTATTATGTTGATTTCAATTATGATTTTGAAGTGGGTAATTTGCTAACCATATTCTTTAGCTAATCAATTGTCCGCAAATGATGTTAATGCAAACACACCCTTAGAAAAAGCCTCACAGAATGGATGGAGTGAAATTATCAACACACGTCATTTGTTTTAACTGAGATCAAAGGGAAATGAGACGGCAAATATTGAAGTGGAACTTTAATTCTAGGCAAGTGTCATATTGTTAATGATATTGCGCTTTCGTTAATGTTAATAATGTCATTTAGTTTTTGTGAACGTGGTTGTAATCTATTTATTACAAAGTGGACGCAGCACAATGAACAACAAACGTAATTTGTTTTAACTTTATAATTTTTAAATATTTAATGCAAATATTGAAGCGGACCAGGATCGGACTGTTGCCGTGTTTAGTTCCGACATAAAGTATACCGTTTGTATATTTGGGTACACTTCACGATCCACTGTGATTAGAACCTGATATTACTAATGATTTTGTATTATTTATTTAATAGCATGATTTTTAATTCTTAATTTTGCGTGACCATACTTATCTATTATGCAAAGTTCAATCATACTTTGATAATTAAGTTTTTCGTACAATATTCTTAAGCTTGTCGTGTGCCCGCAAATAATGCGAATGCAAACAAACGCTTACAAAAGGCCTCACAAAGAGGACGGAGTTAAATGAATAACAAACGTCAATTGTTTAAACTGAGAACAAGGGGAAATGCGACGGCAAATATTGAAGTGGAACTAGTTCGGACTGTTGCTGTGTTTTATTTTCGTTATAAATTTACCATTTGTATATTTTTGGATAGTTCAGAGATAAACAGTTTCTAAAGAAAATCATCACTATGACATTGTTTATAACATTCCACTTTGAGTTTGTCTGTATGTTGTTTATTATTGTTGTACCCAGCAAATTTTTGAACACTACCGTAAAGTCCATTTAATTATTGTTTAACTGGTGGTAGAACTCTAGTGACGGAGCTCCCGGGCGTTGGCATCACCGCATTACCTAATATACTTGCCGCTAAATATAAGCACTATCGTGTTCCGGTCAGGTGGTAATGTACGGCCCTGTAATTTCCGGCACTGAGGCATAATACCTAAGGCCTCATAAGTGGTAACGCATCTGCATTTTGACCGCTGGTCTTTGTGTGTCTGCAGTCATCACCTAAGATCAATGTTTGCCACTTTCATTACATAAAAAAAAGCTGTAATTGGTGTTGTCTGATAATATAAATGAGAAAAGTACTGTTAACAACGCTTAATTTTTAAATATACGCCTTTATTGTCTGTTTGTTTCTCCTTAATGCGAATTTACCAATCCTGCACTAAAAGCGTGTATCACAAAGCGGAGCAAAATGAATAACAAGCGTCATTTGTTTTAACTGAGAACAAGGGGAATTGCAACGGAAAATATTGAAGTGGAACTAGTTTGGACTGTTGCCGTGTTCCATTTCTGTTATAAAGTTTACCGTTTGTATATTTGGACTACATGGGCAGTGCAGTTTTACTATTCGTATTTATTTAATATTCACAATTCATTAGGAGTAGACATATTATCAAAAGTAACTACACTAATGAATTCTGCGAGAGGGTAGTTAGAGGTTTTTTTTATGTCATTGGATTGACAGACAAGCAGACGGGCCACCTGATGGAAAGTGTTCACCGTCGCCTATGAACGTTTGCAATACCAGGTGAGTCGCCAATGCTGAAGAACCCCATATTGTTCGCATCGAACGAACTAATTTACGCATTTTACACAATTTACTTAATGCACGCATTCAAATATACCTATAAGACGCCTCCATCGTATGTCTTCAGAGTATAATTAGTGTCTCTGAGGACCGATATGGAGGCGTCTTAATACAAAGTTCACAACAACAAGACCAATCCAAAAAAAAAGGCTGAAGAAAATTTTTAACATTATAAAAACACAGGGCATGCGTTACCGTTCTGGAAACCAACAGCTGCTTCTCTCTGTGGTTAAAAAATACGAAACCCCTAATGAATTATTTGGACTCTAAATCCACCGTATTAGAAGCTTAGCATATGAGTTCCAATAAAAAAAATTAAGCTATTTATACGTAACGTATCTGTAATAGCAGGGTATTTAATTTTGTATCGATACATGAATGGGTCATATGTTTCCATAGTTATCTCACCGTTGCAGCCCTCGGCAATGTGCCGTCCAGCTTGACGATTTTAATTGAAAGATTTAATTGTTATATGCAAACACTTTGGACGGGATGGTTTTTATATACCTACTCGTAAATCTGACGGCTTTTTTCTGTACTCAGTTCAGAAATAAATATCAGTAACGACAAATATATCTACAAACTAGCTGTTGCTCGCGGCTTCGCCCGCGTGGATATCGTTTTATCAATAACTTACTTTCTCAAAGTTAACTCTATCTCTGTACCAAATTTCATAAAAATTGGTTCAGTCGTTTTGACGTGAAAAGGTAACAGACAGACAGACGGAGAGACCCTTTATTCATAAACGTAGGTACATTAGATACGTTTTAGCTATAGAATACTTTGTCTTTGTCAGTTGCATAAAGTTAAAATACGTTTATGAATAAGGGGGTAAATATCGATGGGGTAAATGTTTGAATGATGATTAAGAAGCGGGAAATTTCCGGTTAGACAGTAATATATGACCCCATAATAACTATCACAGAAACAAAATAACTAAGGTCTCAGGGGTTCGCATCTTCATTTTGAACTCTGGTTTTGTGTAGATGTCTATAGGCTGCACTTAACATCTATGTGAACTGCATGTTTGTTTACCGTATTCGTTATTAAAAAAAATCTATAATAGACGAAAGCTCTCAGCACTAACACTCACAAAGAATTATTTTACACTATAACAACATAATACATCAACATCTTAGGGATTTAGTCGACAGGGAGCCAGCACAGTGAATTATGTATGAAACTGCGAAGCTTTCTCGCAAAAGAATGACATTTGTTCTAAAACTTTGTGTTCTCGAAAAATCCGGTGCTACCTACTTCATCTTTGGTGAATTTCTAGTACATCGACTAAAATTGTTTTACGTTTACCGTATGTCTGTGTATTATTATTCTTGAAAGTTTAATGCCGTGTATTGACTGGTGGCAGAGCTCTAGTGACAGAGCTCGGGCGTAGGCACCACCGCACTACCTCTATCTGCCGCCAAATGGTAGTGTTGTAATATACGGCCCAGTAATAATTATCACAGAGACATAACAACTTAGGTCTCAGGGGTGGTAACGCATCTTCATTTTGACCTCTGGTATTTATGTAGATGTCTATAGGCTGCAGTCATCACTTAACATCAATGAGAGCTGCATGCTTGCTTGCTATCTTAATTACTGGTGGTAGAGCTCCAGTGACGGAGGTCGCGGGCATAGGCACCACCGCATTACCTAATATACTTGCCGCTAAATGGTAGTGTTCAGCACTTATCGTGTTCCGGTCAGGTGGTAATGTACGGCCCTGTAATTTCCGGCACAGTGGCATAACACCGTAGGCCTCAGGAGTGGCAACGCATCTGCATTTTGACCTTGGTCTTTGTGTGGGTGTCTATAGGCTGCACTCATCACTTAACATCAATGTGAACTGCATGCTTGTTTGCCACTTCCAAAAGATTAAAAAAAAAAAAAAAATACATAAATGAAATAAAAGAAAGAAAGTACTAAAAATTGGTACATACTTATTGATACAAAACAACATGATAAGTCATTTAATGTTGGTAGAGTAGGTACTAGTGTCAGAAGTGGTATGCCACCTTCATCATATAAAAAAACGTAACTGTACGCCTGTACTTCTCGAAAGGTTAGGCAAAGGTAAATGTACACATTAAGCATGCATGCTAATACTCACAATTCGCCAGTTACGTTTAGGCGTATGTAACAGGTGACGAGTATATTGACATCTTCGAGCAAATTAATTAAGAAAATAGAAAATAATAGCCCTCGATCCTAGCGTAGCCTGTATTGGTCTCCTGCCACTAGACTTCTAGCACACCGCGGACACTCCGCTAAAATTCCATACAAACGCTGATTTGGTTTCTATTACACAGACATCAATCGGTGACGTGTATTTACACGCGCACCTGTGTGCGTAGCACGTACAAAATACCAACCGTCGCCCATACGGGGGGAGACCCCCGTGACCTTGACATGCCTAAAATGTCCCGCAAGATATTTTGTTGATACGAACGCCCGGCGCCGACGGCTCGGGTTTCACATAAACAATGATTGTGCCTAAAGTTGAAACAGTAATGCTGTCAAGTGGTGTTTTTGTGTGTTTTAAAAAGACCCTGAAACAAAAACAAAACTGAAATCGTGTCCCTGTAGACGACTACAATCGACAGGGCAATCGAGCGGTTAAAGTAGGTTGTAGTAATACTTAGTTGCCATTTTCTGGCACTGCAAATGACAAAGCCAGAAATTATATAGAACTTTGACCCACTTGAAAACAGTTATTTACCAGCACGGCAAATACCTCTTTTTGCTGAGATTTAATCACTGATTACTTACACACACATTTAATCACTTTTAAACTTGTAGTTTGTGTGTAAACTTAAGACATGTCATGCATGGCACGGCCGCAGTAATACACATTTGGTAAAGTACACACAGTAAGGCAAAAGACATGGTCCATACAGACTGGAAGTATAAAATCATTCTGATTTCTGCAAAACTTTACGTTGAGTATAAATAAAGTATTTTATATTTAAAGAACAGTTCTTTGATATAAGTACCTAGGTTTGTTGTTGCTATTTTATTTAAGTATTTAAGTACAATCGTTTTTCGGGTAGATCGAAAATCTATGACAGTAGTAATGTTGACCGATACCTACATTGTCAACGTTTCAATAGTAAAAACAGCGTTTGTAATTATTTAAAAATAATTTTATATTAATTACATATACGAAAATAATATGTTTGGATTAAAACTAACTTTGAGGGATTAAAACTTGAGTTAGAACGTTTTAAAGTACTTGATTGTTATTTTGAGTAACGCAATTGATTGCGATTCTAATTAGGAACCATATTCAAGACTTTTTTAACGTAATTATTAACCTCAAGTTATACAGAAAAAAGATTTATTAACTAAGAATTCTATTTTCATAACATAGTTTTTCTCTAATTTACATTTCGTGTAAATGGTGGGTCACAATCTGTCATTGTCATTTCATAAAAATTTTAAATAATACATACACTTCACATTTTTACACATTGTCATATTTAAATGTCTTATCTTATACATTACATAATGATTTTAATTTACAAATTAATAAAATATTTATTTTTATTTTTAAAGAAAAATGGAAAGAAAAATTTGACTTCAGGCGAGACTCGAACTCGCGACCTACTGGGAATCTAGTCCAGCCGCTCTTCCAATTGAGCTACTGAAGCCCTGCCCGATTTGTCAAATCTTTCCTTCACATCTATTGCATTACTTTATGGTAGCAGCAGCGCCATCTATTACCAACTATGCTAGTTAGGCAACCGATATAATAGACTTTTCAGTTTATTGAATATCGTAAAGAAGTCGCTTTTACCCTTAATTATTGTTTTATATTATTTCGCATTAACACATGCTTGTGAAATATATTTTTAAAGAAAAAGATTTTTCTTTAAAAATAAAAATACATTTCATATATTAATGTATGTGTAACATATATTAATGCATGTGTTAATGCGAAATAATATAAAACAATAAAATATTTATTAAATGTCTTATTGTATACATAACACAATGATTTTAATTTACAAATGAATATAATATTTATTAAGTGTCTTATTTTATGCATTACATAATTACTTTAATTATAATAATTAACATAACGTAACTTCACGCCTGTAATCCCCGAAGGGGTAGGCAGAGGCAAATGCATGCATTCAATCATACATGCAAACACCCACGACTCGCCGGTTACGTTTTGGCCCATGTAACAGGTGGCGAACCTGTTGCCATCTCTGGGCACATTACCAAACTCCGGGGTACTGGGAAACTTCCAGAAAATGGAAAAATCCCAATAGAAGCAGAGATAAAGGATTTTAAACCGTTATCTCTAATATCCCCCGACCCGGGAATTGAACCCAGGACCTCCAGCGTAATAGGAGTGGCCTACTACCACTACGCTACTGAGGCAGTTATAATAATTACATCATCATTTTGCTTAAAACTATGTCTATACAAAAAAATATAACTTAAATGACAAAGCCAGAAATTATATAGAACTTTGACCCACTTGAAAACAGTTATTTACCAGCACGGCAAATACCTCTTTTTGCTGAGATTTAATCACTGATTACTTACACACACATTTAATCACTTTTAAACTTGTAGTTTGTGTGTAAACCTAAGACATGTCGTGCATGGCACGGCCGCAGTAATACACATTTGGTAAAGTACACACAGTAAGGCAAAAGACATGGTCCATACAGCCTGGAAGTATAAAATCATTCTGATTTCTGTCAAACTTTACGTTGAGTATAAATAAAGTATTTTATATTTAAAGAACAGTTCTTTGATATAAGTACCTAGGTTTGTTGTTGCTATTTTATTTAAGTTCAATCGTTTTCGGGTAGATCGAAAATCTATGACAGTAGAAATATTGACCGATACCTACATTGTCAACGTTTCAATAGTAAAAACAGCGTTTGTAATTATTTAAAAATAATGTTTATATTAATTACACATACGAAAATAAAATGTTTGGATTAAAACTAACTTTGAGTGATTAAAACTTGAGTTAGAACGTTTTAAAGTACTTTATTGTTATTTTGAGTAACGCAATTGATTGCGATTCTAATTAGGAACAACCGTATTCAAGACTTTTTTAACGTAATTATTAACCTCAAGTTACACAGAAAAAATGATCTATTAACCACGAATTCTATTTTCATAACATAGTTTTTCTATAATTTACATTTCGTGTAAATGGTGGGTCACAATCTGTCATTGTCATTTAGTCAGATATTTAGTGAACATCATTATAAATCATCTCACAACCGCTACAACACCTACGATATAGAATTTTAACCCATCCATAGAGTAAATTATTTCAACATATTTATATGTAAAGCACAAACAAGAAATTAAGCCCAAAGTGCCACGTCCAGTCCGTCTCCACCGTTCAACGTCCCCAGCATACTAGCTCTGGATGGCTATGTTTATCCTTTGCGACAGGAAACTACCGGCCCTGCGATCGCCCAATGCCTCACAGAGACGCGACGAAATCGCCTTTAAAAAAGATTTGGCGCAGGGACCCCACGAACCCATTGTCTCGAAGCCTATAGGCGTGAATATGTAATAATCGGGTATATCCGTGTATTTGCGCTTTTTAAGTAGCTCCGCCTCGGTAGCTGCTGTTGCCAGCACAGGAAGCACGGAGATGTGACGGGGCCAGCGTGTCTACACACGTGACGTCCCACACCAAACACCTGCATCGTTCCCACGGAATGAGCGTCGCGCCATCGGGTCTCTTGCCATCAGAACGAACAATGCCGTTTGGTTCCAACACTGCCGGCATGTTCGCTGAGACAAGCGCCCGACGAATCACGTCATTCAGAGCGGAGTGGCGCGGTATTCGACCAGCACTCCTCTGGCACGACAGGCCATGATGACCAAGCCCGTCCACCTGACAACCGCAGCGGCACATGTGAAGCTGGATCGAACTGAGACCAAGGCGAAGACTCACCGCTAAGGTCAGAGTGTGTCGGTCCAAAAATGTGCCTACGTTGACCGAAGGGATTGTATAGAGCCACAAACCCGATTCTCTTTCAAAAGAAGCAAGCAGCCGAGCTCGGTCAACAGTGTTGGCACTTTCCGCCAGTAACCTTTCCTGTGCCAGCCTGCACATGGGCTCGTCCCACTGTCTCTGCGAAAATAAGGTTTCGGAGACCCCACAGCCACTGCGAGAACTCCACAAAGATACCGCCTCTGAAAGGTGAACTACTTCAGTACTAATAGGTGTAAGGCTCAAAATGCGATAGACGAGTCCTTTACAACCCTGCGCAGAAGCTAAAAACGCGGGCAGAGCGACAGCGGACACACTTCTTACACCAAGCCCCCCAAAACGAACAGGAAGCGCTGCCTGAGCCCAAGCTCTTGTCGATAGATGACAGTTCAAAACTTTAGATAAAAGTTGAACAATAATACCATCCATGTCCAGTAACAGGTCCTCAAACTTCCACAGATGTGAGCATCTAAGAACATACATACATTGTGGAACAAAAAGACAAAACTTAATTATACACAAAGCCACATGCGGGGATAAATTTAAAAGTCGTTCTGTAGTGCTGGCCAATTTTTGTTTTTGTTCAGTCACAAAAGTCGGGACTGACTCATCCAGAAGGGGAGCACCCAAAAAGCGGAGTGAGGTCTCCGAAACAACCTGAATATTTGGAGCAACCTCGTTGAATTTAATAAAAATCTCGCGGCTCCTTTTCGATGGTATGAATATATAATTCACATTTTTTTTAATTCAAAATGAGACCGATTTCTGAGAATTTTGTAATAATATTTTTTAAGTCTTCCAGTACCGTATCTGGATCACCACCAATTGTGCCATCATCCAAATACCACACATTTAAATTCGATTTAAGTGAGGAAACAACGGGGTGTATCCCGAGACTGAACACCGCTGGACCAATAGGATCACCCTGTTGGCAGCCGACAGATGAATTAATAAGATTTCCCCCATAAACAAGCTTAGACTAACGTAGCATTGCCGTAAGTATATTGAGATAAATGGCAACCACGGCTTAAAGAATTAAAGGCATTTTTTATATCGACTTTTAGTAAAATCAGCCCCTCCGCATGGCTCAAAAAGGTACGGGTAGCATGCACCGCAGCTTCGCAGCCGTTTCTGCTTCCGAAACCCACCTGGGTAGGTTGGAATATGTTTCCTAGGGTTGGAGCTATCTGTTTACATGCAATTTTTGAAACCAACCTCCTGAAAGTAGTCCCCACGGCAATCGGCCGAATATCTCCGTCCTTTTTCTTAAACGCACATAAAAAAAAAATATTTAATTGTAATTATATACTACCTATTATTCATATGTGCTATTTACTAGGTTTGAAGTCGGCGCCAAGCCAAAATCACTAAAGTAGGCATTCCATTATATTAAAACGTAACTTCACGCCTGTAATCCCCGAAGGGGTAGGCAGAGGTAAATGCATAAATTCAAGCATACATGCAAACACCCACGATTCGCCGGTTACGTTTTGTTCAGTGTATTAATTTGCTCGTATTCATATTTAAGCGATTAAAATATAATTATTTGTTTAAGGTTTGGCACCGACTTCAAACCTATTAGTAAGTAGCACATATAAATAATAGGTAGTATATAATTACAATTAAATATTTATTATTTTTTACTTTTCAGTTTTGAAGTCGGTTTTTATTAACGTAGTTATATTTATACACGAGTAAAATAACATCCACGCGAATGAAACTGTAAAAAAACACTGTTGTAAAATTAAATTGATAAGTGCTTTGTTTTATAAAGTGAAATATTCGAATACCGACGTATATCAGACCGGAAATTAGTAACATGCAAACCAACCATTAAGAAAGAAATTCTAATAAGTTCCTCAAACAAACAAAATAATATATAAGCAAACCTTTGGTGCTATTTACTCCTTAACCAAAATGCAAATAATACAATCCACCATTACCTAATATACTTGCCGCTAAATGGTAGTGTTCAGCACTATCGTGTTCCGATCAGGTGCTAATGTACGGTCCTGTAATTTCCGGCACAGAGGCATAACACCTTAGGCCTCAGGAGTGGTAACGCATCTGCATTTTGACTTTGGTCTTTGTGTGGGTGCCTATAGGCTGCAGTCATGACTTAACATCAATTTGAACTGAATGCTTGTTTGCCACATCCATAACATTAAAAAAAATCCAATTATTTGTCTGTACGGTTAAGTATTTGGTTTAAAACTCGTTCAATCTGTAAATTTTCTCATCGAGAGTTTTATTACAAACTAGCTGACCGCCAAACTTCGTATTTCCTCAGAATGAAATAATGTGTCAAAGGTTTTGGACAATTTGTATGGAAATAATTGGAATTGTGGTTTTTACTATTCCCCTTCAATTTTATTCTCATATTTTCTTATCTTTTAAACCTTCCCTGGACTTCCAAAAATCATTCAAAATCAAATTTATCCAAATCTGTCCAGCCGGTCTCGAGTTTTAGCGAGACTAATGAACAGCAATTATTTTTTTAAATAAATTAAAATACGCTTACACTCACAGCCCTACAGTAGGTATAAACTTGTGTCGTGGGTGCCGTTCTACACACACAACACATACACAAACACCCAGAGCCGAAACAAATACCTGTAGCTCATACAAATATTTGGCCCGGTGCGGGGATCGAACCCGCGACCCCTCGAGTCAAACGGTCATCTCACACCGCTGGACTAACTGGGTCGTCACATAATATCGTTTTATATATGTAGATGGGCATGTCGGACATAAAAACCAGAACATGCAAATTTTGACACTTGGACCTTAGACCACTTAGACTTGGACCACTAAGAAGCCGTCGAATTATTTATAATTTGTAGAGCTGAAACTGGTAAAACAATGCATTTGAAATAGCAAAAAAACTTCTTACTGAAGTAGTAAATACATCTACTCCTCTAGGGTCGTTGTTTGATTCAAAGCCGTCAAACTTAAGTGCGTGGCTCCTAAATGGTGATTTATGACATTCATGTATCATCAAATAACGTAACGTAACTTCACGCCTGTAATCCTCGAAGGGGTAGCCAGGGGAGGCAAATGCACGCATTCAATCATATATGCAAACACCCACGATTCGCCGATTACGTTTTGGCCCATTTCCAAACTTCGGTACACTGGGAAACTGCCAGAAAATAGAAAAATCCCAATAGAATCAGAGATAAAGGATTTTACACCGTTGTCTCTAATATCCCCGACCCAGGAATCGAACCCAGGACGCCAGCGTAGTAGTAGTGGCCTGCTATCTAAACTAATATTATAAAGAGGTAATATTTTTTTGTTTGTAATGAATAGGCTCAATAACTACTGGACCGATTTTCAAAATCCTTTCTACATTATCCATGGGTAACATAGGCTATATTTTATTTTGGAAAAAATAGGGTTCCGTAAGATATTTGGGTTTTTCAGACACAAGGTGTAAAAAATCAACCAGAAAAGTTACTTACTGCCTAAACTATAAAAGATATCGAGGAAGACTTTAGGCTATATCTATGTATAATCATCACGCTAAGACGAATAGGAGAGGGTAGGCAACATTGCACCGCGCGAAGCCGGGGCGGGCCGCTACTCAATAGATAAAAAGATTCATAACTTAAACCCCTATTAAATGTCATACCCTGCAAATAAACGGATTGCAATTACCTCTGTAAGCAATAAAAGGAAAAATATGGAACAATTTCACCTATACAAATAGATATTAACACCCAAATAAAGCGTACATTGTATCACGAAACAATAAGTTGTGTGTTTAATTTCGTTGTTTTTCGTAAGATCCCACTATACGGGCCGGTAACAAATGGCCTGAAATTGCTGCAATAAAGTGACTTCTTTGGTCCCTGAATAGCTATTAGTCGGTGACCGCGATAGAACAGAACTTCTGACATTTATTATTTGAATGGACACCGCTTAGATATACGCTCACTCTGAAATCTGAAAGGGTTTTTATATAACTTATTGTAATACTAGCTGACCCGGCAAACTTCGTATTGCCTCACAATTAAATAATGTGTCAAAGGTTTGATATTGTATAGGAAAATGAAATTAAATGTAGAGATTTCCGTAGGAATGAGTGATTTTCGATTTTTGAATCCGTCCAGTATCTTCGGAGATTAGCATGGACAAAAGGACAAACAGACAGACAAAAAAATTAAAAATCATTGTAAAGTGTTCTAATACTATTTTAACATCGCCTCCAATTGGTTTTTCGTAAACACGCACGCGGGTTTTACTGTTTTATTATATGTATAGATTGTGTGTAATAAATATAAAAAACCGGTCAAGTGCGTGTCGGACTACGCGCAGTGTAGAGTTCCGTAGTTTTTAGGTTTCATTAATGAAATGAAAAAAAATATATAAATATTTTTATGGAGTTGTTCAAAAATGTCGAGTATTACATTTGGTCGACTATTACTCGCAAACTTGTAAAGCCAACTTAAGTGTGATAGTTTTTCTTTTAATTTCGTTTTAAATAGCTACTATTGCCTTAACGAAAGAATTTCTAACAACAACCGTTTAGTTGGTAGCGGGGAGGAACACTTGACTCTCACAAAAATTGGCACTTTAAAGCTTAGTAAGTCACGAACAGTTAACTGAATCGAAAAATGATTTCAGCACACCTCTAACATTTTTGAAAGGCCTATCCAAAGATATCCCACACTATAAAGTAGTACTTGGCGACCCCGATGACGATTTTACCGTCAGCAACCCTGACGGTAAAATCGTCATATATATCGTTTTACTGGTGGTAGAGTTCCAGTGACGGAGCTCGCGGGCGTAGGCACCACCGCATTACCTAATATACTTGCCGCTAAACGGTAGTGTTCAGCACTATCGTGTTCCGGTCAGGTGGTAATGTACGGCCCTGTAATTTCAGGCACAGAGGCATATCACCTAATGCCTCAGGAGTGGCAGCGCATCTGCATTTTGACCTCTGGTCATTGTGTGGGTGTCTGTAGGCTGCAGTCATCGCTTAGCATCAATGTGAACTGCATGCTTGTTTGCCACTTTTATTACATAAAAAAAAAAAAAAAAAAAAAAAAAAAAAAAAACCCCCCTCTGTCAGAAGAGGATTCCCGCACACTGAACATACAGTCACACACCACACAGCTACACCGTCCGCGCCGGCGCCGACGAGGACCCTTATTTCTCACGGCCAGCGCACGTTCTGCCGTGCGCAGGCCAAGTCCGTCCAATAATACAACCCCCCTGGCAGACGCCCTAAGCCGAGGCCCGTACCTCGTTCGGAGGTGCCCTTAGGCTCGTCGCCACCTTCTCCCCACGCAGTGGCACACGCGCTGAAGTGCCAACTACGTTAATCCAGGCCAAGCTCCCATAGGAGCTATGCGCCTCTCATGCACGGTTACACTGTAAATGCATTTTGCCATCAGTAATATAGTCCATTCGAAAAAAAAAAAAAAAAAACGGAACCCTAATTAAAACCCAGATTATAATAATGTAAAGAGGGGGAAAAAAGGCTTTTCAGTGCTTATGCTTCCGTGGCTATAATTGTAGCTAATTGTTTTAACACTGAATGCCTTTTAAATCTATGCAAATATTATGCAGTTGGTCCAGCGGTGTGAGACGACCGTTTGATTCGAAGGGTAGCGGGTTCGATCTCCGCACCGGGACAAGTATTGATTTGTTTCGTGTCTGGGTGTTTGTGTATGTGTTGTGTGTTGTGTGTGTACAACGGTACCTACGATACAGGTTTGTATCTAGTGTGGGGTGAGTGTAAGCGTCGTCTTTAAGCGTCGTCTCTTTCTCTCTCAGTCTCTTTATTACAAAGATATAAAGTTTGTATGTAGGAGCAAATATTATATCATATTCTCTGATATGAGGTTTTTTATGTATTGGAAGTGGCAAATGACTGCAGTCTATAGACACTTACACAAAGACCAAGATCAAAATGCAGATGCGTTACCATTCCTGAGGCCTAAGGTGTTATGCCTCTGTGCCGGAAATTACAGGGCCGTACATTATCACCTGACCGGAACACGATAATGTTAAACACTACCAATGAGTGGCAAGTATATTAGGTAATATGGTGGTGCCTACGCCCCCGAGCTCTGTCACTGGAGCTCTACCACCACTGAATTTATTTTATTGAACAAGGTTATTTTTGAAACTACTTATCCTACTTTTCTAGGAATCGGTTTAAAAGTGAAATATCACAATAAAAGATTAAAGATGTTCAATAGGACCAGATTACAAAATTAAATATAAGTTTTAAAGTCAAGGTGTCAAAGAAGAACCGGTTTTTATGTTTCGCATTCCCATCAATGAAAAATGTATACCCGTTCATTGGCGGGCGACATTTATAAATACGGATCGTCAATCCAGAGATACTTATCTACTAATGAACCCATGAAACGAATCGACTTCACTATCTTTTATTGTCCTCAGAATGGGGACAACTCCAGCCACTTAGTGACGACAATTGTATCGATATGCACTATCGATCACCCCTCGCCATTGGCAATCACGAACCGGAAATGTCGATATTTTCTCGAGGACATTGCATCGGTTCTGTTTGTTTTTCTTAGCAAATTGTATTTTTTTTTTTTTTTTTTTTTTATGTAATGGAAGTGGTAAACAAGCATGCAGTTCACATTGATGTTAAGTGATGACTGCAGCCTATAGACACCCACACAAAGACCAAGGTCAAAATGCAGATGCGTTACCACTCCTGAGGCCTAAGGTCTTATGCCTCTGTGCCGGAAATTACAGGGCCGTACATTACCACCTGACCGGAACACGATAGTGTTGAACACTACCATTTAGCGGCAAGTATATTAGGTATTGCGGTGGTGCCTACGCCCGCGAGCTCCGTCACTGGAGCTCTACCACCAGTAAAAAATTACTGTTTGAAATGTTACGGATGTTTGCAATCATCGATAAATATTATATATGATTTTAAAAATGTTAGGGAGTGAGTTTTTACGCCATTTTTAAATATATTCAGTGTCGGATAAAATTCCAAAAAATATGTTTACAAAAAGACATCTTTAATATTTATTTAACGTCAAGGTCATTGATTCCAATTCTTGGAATTATATTAATATAGATGGTTCAGTAGATTAATTCCGTGTTCAAATAAAAATACCTAATATTCAGAATAAATAATATTCAGAACGAAAGAAGTATGACGAACTGAAACCTTGGGCTTGTAAAAATAATTTACGATAGTGTGTGACGATGGTGTGACGTGGGTGACTAATGACGATGTAGTGAATATTGTGCAAATATGTTCTATTTAAATATACCTTTAATTGAAAGCAAATTCAAATGTAGCCATGTAGAGACATGATAGATAAATCTATAAAAAAAACACTGTTAATTGCGTTTTGGTATAAAACTTTTTATTAGGAATGTGTTTAAGCAATCAGCCAGACAGTCTGACGTCAGTTTAATAATAGATAGAATATGTAGATATCATAGTAATTAGTACTATGATTACCTACTGATAATATAATATTATCAACAGCAAATATTGATAATATTATAGCAACTATGCGCTGTACCAATCGAAGTCGGTCGCGGTCCCAATAGAAGTACAACCAGATCTACCGATAGAACACTTGTGAGCACTGGTAGAGCTGCAGTACTGATGGATCTGAAGGCTTTCGTCTATAGAATAGGAGATAATCTCTGTGTACTCAGTAGCGCACTGCACACCATGTTAATTGATGAGCATCAAAACCATACGGCTGTTCACGTCGTCATCATCACATTTTAGGTTTACCATGATTTTTAACCTTAGACATTGTATAGATAAAACAAATTAATAAATACTTATAATTGATTTGTATAAATGATATAATTTTTTAACAAGACGGAGACGTTGAAGGGCATTATTTATAAGTCTTCATTAATCACCACTGGAATCATCAATTACTAGTGATGCAAGTAAAATATCGATAAATCCATAAAAAATATTAGACAAACATGTAAAAACCAAAATGTGATTCATTCCTATAAATATTTTTCCGCATAATAGTAACACTTATGTAATTGTTTGGAATTATTAGAACAAATATTTTGAATATAATTTAATATGAAATCACTGTCAGGAAATAAACCAAAATATTCTCAAAGTAAAGCAGTTCACATAAATACATGATGAAAATAGGACCGAATGTTATTAGAAAAAAAACATATAATTATAAAATTTTATATTAGTTCCTACATAAAGTATAACCAAGGGTAGTCTATTTCAATACAAATGGAAGTGAATTTTTTTATATGTATAAATGTGAGTTTGTATAATGATAATGCTGTTTAATAATAATAATGTACAAGAACATTATTAAGAAATTGAATGAAGGAAAAATAAATGTTCAAACTTACTCGATTAAAGAATTGGGGTAAAAGTAAAAACATATCAACTTGTATTTCATTAAACCAAAATATATTATGAATTAATAAATTTAAGTTATTACGATGAAAGACGAGTCTTCGTTTAAGTAAGTACTAAAGGTAGTTAAAATATTATTATAGACACCGCCAGCTTGTCTCAAAGATACTTCCAGTAGTTCAAACTCAGTTTAATGGCCGATTTACATTATCTTAGTGTTTAGGAGAGTATTTTAGTACAACTTGAAAGTCAGTAGAACCGTACTAAAGCAAGTAGCGTTTTTCAACTAAAGTACTATTCTTATACCCTCTGGTAAACACTAAGACAATGTAAATCGGGCCTAATGATAAGTTGATTTAGAGAGCACTCTTCTCGCGAGAAAAGTATCGATATTTTTACTGCGCCTCACTACAAACAAGGACCATTGAAGTCCGCAGAGTCGATACTAGGGGAATGATAAGATATAAGAGAAATAAATGATATTTCACAATGACGATACCCGGGACCGATCCAATCCGATATTGATTTGACAAGTGCCTCGCTTTTAATACAATAGATTTTTATTACTTACGTCAACACATTTTATTAAAAAATTGTCTTAAACTGATTTTGGAATTTCTCCGGTAATTGCTTGTTTTATGTACTTAATACATTTTAACTTCTTCACCGACAAAGGACATTAATGAATGGATTTATTTAAAAAGAAATATGAGATTATTCTCAGTAATATCTTTAAGTGTCAGTAAATAAATTAAGATATGCGCCCGATGAATGTTAATAGACTCTCTCTTCATTACATTGTTATGTAAACAAAATGTAAGAAATTTTGAATGTTGTCAAGAACGACATAATAACAGCTCGTAAAGGTGATGATGATTAGAGTTATTTTGAAGACTACACTCATATTGTAACAAATTTACTAACTTTATTTGTTAGACACTCTGGTTGAATCTATACTTATAAGAAAACTGTAGAAGTAAGAATTCTGTACATTAAAAATATAAAAAAATAAATACCAGGGGATGTTACTAGATCGATACCGAACACAAATATGTGACTAGAAAAATTTTTGTCACTCTGTTAGTAACGTTAAGCGTACCGCATAGCAGCGTCCCGGCATAAAACAATCTCCGCTATGATCAACATTCAGCATGCCAATCATGGCAATTATGGCATATTCTTTCCTTAAGACGCACAACACTTTAAGGAGCATCTTCGGGATAGGCTTTGTCCAGCGGAGAGGGATGGACGTCTTTCGGATTTAGTAATCATGATGATGGTGATGGTGGTAGTGTAGGTGGCATTAGTGGGTAAAAATGCACAAATGCGCTTCGACGTCGAACGTCCCAACGCCCAGCGTCTCGACGCCCAGCATCCCGACGCCCAGTGTACCGACGCCCAGCGTCCCGACGCCCAGCGTCCCGACGCCGAGCGTCCCGACGCCCAGCGTCCCGACGTCGAGCGTCACGACGCCTAGCGCCCCGACGTCGAGCATCCCGACGTCGAGATTCCCGACGCCGAGCATCCCGACGCCGAGCGTCCCGACGCCGAGCGTCCCGACGCCGAGCAGCTCGACGCCGAGCAGCCCGACGCCGAGCGTCCCGACGCCGAGCGCCCCGACCCCGAGCGTCCCGACGCCAAGCGTCCTGACGCCGAGCGTCCCGAATCCAAGCGTCCCGACGCCGAGCAGCCCGACGCCGAGCGTCCCGACGCCGAGCGTCCCGACGCCGAGCGTCCCGACGCCGAGCGTCCCGACGCCGAGCAACCAGACGACCAGCGTCCCGACGCCGAGCGTCCCGACGCCCAGCGTCCCGACGCCCAGCGTCCCGACGCCCAGCGTCCCGACGCCCAGCGTCTCGACGCCCAGCATCCCGACGCCCAGAGTACCGACGCCGAGCGTCCCGACGCCGAGCGTCCCGACGCCCAGCGTCCCGACGCCCAGCGTCCCGACGCCAAGCGTTCCGACGCCAAACGTCCCGACGCCCAGCGTCTCGACGCCTAGCATCCCGACGCCCAGTGTACCGACGCCGAGCGTCCCGACGCCCAGCGTCCCGACGCCCAGCATCCCGACGCCCAGCGTCCCGACGCCCAGCGTCCCGTCAAATTACAAATATAAAATTAAAGCGAATAACAACTGATACGTTGGGATTGCCCATTGGGATTACAGAACACATTATCCTGGGGCTAGTCGTGTCGCTGGAAAAAAAAAGAAGATAAAAATCACTTCTCGATCCGAGTATTGAAACCAAAATCTCAGAGTGGCAATAGTGATCGGATATCAAGATCTCCAGAGACAGTTATTTTCACGTATATTTTTCGGCAAACAGTTTAATTTTTCTACGAAATCCCTGCACGAATGAATCCAACAATCCTCATAAAATAATACGAAAAAAAAACAACATTTTATAAATGTATTATTTTGCCACTGATGCGAAATCGAAATGTTATTTCTATATTTTCATTTCACTGTACCCTAGGGACCACCGGCGCAACTTTGATACGTAGCTACGTTTTATTTGTATTCATAATTTCATCAATGAATAACTGAATACATATAAAATACTCGTAAATTCATAGAAACGTTGGGATTATTTCTAATTGTTTTTCTTCTATCAACGACCGGTGTTATGCAAATAACATTTATAAAATTCTATTCTTATTTTGCAATAACGTGATATGTTCGCTCACCGTTCGAAAACAAAATACTTATGCTTATTTTTACTTTAATTACAGTAGTCTAGAATCTATCGAGTCGTGTCAAGGTAATATTTTGTATCATAAAGCAATACGGGCCAGAGCCGAACCGGAGGGGAATAGCCATATGCACGCTTTCCCCTCTGTCAAAGTACAAGCACAGGTGTTCCTATGCCTATCGCCGAGATGTTTGATGTGTGCGTGAAATTGTTTATGTATTTTTACTGGTGGTAGAGCTCCAGTGACGGAGCTCGCGGGCGTAGGCACCACCGCATTACCTAATATACTTGCCGCTAAATGGTAGTGTTCAGCACTATCGTGTTCCGATCAGGTGGTAATGTACGGCCCTGTAATTTCCGGCACACAGGTATAACACCTTAGGCCTCAGGAGTGGTAACGCATCTGCATTTTGACCTTGGTCTTTGTGTGGGTGTCTATAGGCTGCAGTCATCACTTAACATCAATGTGAACTGAACGCTTGTTTGCCGCTTCCATTACATAAAAAAAAGTATCAACATACGACAAGGACTATTGCTTTAAGGAAATACAATATCACCCTATTCCTCCTCACACCCGTACGTGATACTCCAATATAACAAACAAACAGTGGCGAATGTTTCCAAAAGAGAAGGGAAAACAAACATAAATGCAATCCCAATCCCCGACAAATGTGTTGCTAAAATATTAATTAAAGGGAAAGTATTGAATTAATTATTGTAATAGGGCAACCGGAAGGTAGGAAAGAGCTGTGGCTAAGATTTATGCCTTGTATCCGACGTGGCGTGGCTTTGTCGAGTGGTACAAGAGATGGGCGACTAGCGGGGTTCAACAATAAGATTTTTTAATTGGTGTTAGAGCTACAGTGGGGGAACTCGCGGGCGTAGGCACCACCGCACAACCTAACCTACTTGTCGCTAAATAGTAGTGTTCAGCACTATCGTGTTCCGGTCAGGTGGTAATGTAAGGCCCTGTAATTTCCGGAACAGAGGCATAATACCTTAGGTCTCGGCAGTAGTAACGCATCTGCATTTTGACCTTGGTCTTTGTGTGGGTGTCTATAGGCTGCAGTCATCACTAACATCAATGTGAGCTGCATGCTTGTTTGCCACTACAATAGCATAAAAAAAAACTGGTTGCCTGTAAAGTCGGGTTTACGGGCGAAGATTTTACGTGACAACGTCTTTTTCCTCGGTAGAAAGGCATTCGCCGGTCCGGCAGGCCTCTCTCTCGTTCGGTGACTCATCGTTACGTTACCGGGCGTTACACTTTTTCATGAGTGACTCCGCAACCTAATTTAAGACGTTGTCACGTCAAAAAGAAAGTGGTCTTTCTCAATAAGCGTAACTATCTTCTGATCCTCTCACTTGAACCCCAAACAGAACCCGGAGACTGGATTCATTAATTAATACCTACGCTATACAGACGTGCAGGCTGATAATATAACACGCGGCTGTACACGTGCGGTGACAGTTATGAAGAAAACAAACTTTGTTTCGTAATTACACCGCCGTACAGGATTACGCTTGTTTTTGAATTTACTACGTTAAGCGGAATGTCATTACGTTGGTTCGTGTTCCGATGATTACGATATTGTTACTGATGTTCAAATGGTAGGGATGTAGGGATGTTAGTTTTTTCTTGTTGCTTTATTTGGCCACGGGGCTTCTTGGGTTCCGTAACTTAAAAAACCGGTCGAGTGCGTGTCGGGCCACGCGCATATAGGTTTCCGTAGTTACAGACTAAGAAATATAATAAAAAAAAATTGTCTATGGAGTTATTCGAAATTTGCGAGTAAAATTAATTTGTTCGACTATTACTCGCAACGTTGTTAAGCCAACTTAAGTGTGACTTTTTTCCTTTTAATTTCATTATATAAAGCTACTCTTGCCGTAACTTTAATTTCTGACACAAACCGTTTAGTTTGTACGGGGGGGGACCACTTGACTCTAACGAAAATTGACCTATCCAACCATATCCCATATAAAAAACGAAAAAGAAAAAATATATCCGCGCGTTACATGTAGGAGAGGTACCCTAAATAAAAAAATGTCATGTTTTTATTTTACCACTTTTTTTTTTTAATGTTTTAAGAGTGGCAAACAAGCATACAGTTCACATTGATGTTAAGTGATGACTGCAGCCTATAGACACCCACACAATGACCAGAGGTAAAAATGCAGATGCGTTACCACTCCTGAGGCCTAAGGTGTTATGCCTCTGTGCCGGAAATTACAGGGCCGTACATTACCACCTGACCGGAACACGATAGTGCTGAACACTACCATTTAACGGCAAGTAAATCAGGTAATGCGGTGGTGCCTACGCTCGCGAGCTCCGTCACTGGAGCTCTACCACCAGTTTTTATTTTACCACTTTGTTTGCGTAGTAAAAATGTATACTTGCAGTTCACATTGATGTTAAGTGATGACTGCATATTATAGACCTACACAGAACCCAGAGGCCAAAAAGCAGATGTGTAGCCACCCCTGACACTTTAGTTATCATGTCTCTGTGATAATTATTACGTGGATGGTAATTGCATACACAATGATAATAATGATGATGATTTTCCGCCCCTTCCTGATGATACGTTTTTAGGGTTCCGTAGTAAACAAGGAACCCTTACAGTTTCGCCATGTCCGTCTGTCTGTCTGTCTGTCTGTCCGTCCTCGGTTTAGCGCAAAAACCATTGGTACTACAGGCTTGAAATTTGGCACAAGTATACAACTTAATCACGCCGACAAAGTGGTAGAATAAAATCATGACATTTACTTTTTTTTATTTAGGGTACCTCCCCTGCATGTAACGTGCGGATATTTTTTTATTTTTTTGTTTTCTATATACTGTGGGTTATCGTTGGATAGGTCATTCAAAAATGTTAGGGGTATGGAAACATCATTTTTCGATTTAGTTAACCGTTCGTGACTTATTAAGCTTTAAAGTGCCAATTTTCATTAGAGTCAAGAGTCCCCCCCTCTACCAACTAAACGGTTCTTGTTAGAAATTCAAACGTTCTGGCAATAGTAGCCATATATAATGAAATTAAAAGGAAAACTATCACACCTATGTTGGCTTAACAGGTTTGCGAGTAATAGTCGACCAAATGTAATACTCGAAATTATTGAACAACTCCGTAGAAAAAATATATATTTTTTTATTACATTAATCAAACCTAAAAGCTAGGGAACCGTACACTGCGCGTGGCCCGACACGCACTTGCCCGGTTTTTTTATACGTTTGTAAATACCGACAGTCCTATTCTTGTCTTAACCAGATGACACCTCTTACGCGGTTTTTTTAAGGATTTTTTTTTGTCAAAGGATTGACAGACAAGCAGACGGGCCACCTGATGGAAAGTGGTCACAGTCGCCTATGAACGTCTGCAACATGCAACATCAGGGGAGCCGCTAAAGCGCTGCCACCTCTGAAGGACTGTTTTGACGTCATTTTTGAAGAACCCCATATAGTAGCACCGAGGGTATGCATTACCTTTATTTTATGCCAAAATAGAAAGTAGTTATATCGGATTACCGAAATTAAAACTCCTATAGCACGTGTATCCTCAAACAGTGAATCAAATCTAGATTGCCATTGTCCAAAACACAGACACGGAAAAAAGTTTCAACACAACAATGACCGAATATAAAGTCACAGGACCCCGAATAAACTAAACTTGTTACGTCGCTCGTGATAAAAAAAAAACGTTTCGCGGAAATTCAAAAATGGAACGCATCAAAGCGAATATCGTTGCGGTGGAGGGCGCAATCCATTCCACCTTTGAAAATTGGGTGGCAAGAACCGGTGTTTTGATGGGTTCGGCACAATATTATTTTATATTCTCTTTGTTTTTATTTTACACATTTCCCGTCAAAGCGAATGTCTATCAAGTTGTTATTCCTTGTTTTATGTAATAGAAGTGGCAAACTAGCATGCAGATTACATTGATGTTAAGTGATGACTGCAGCCTATAGACACCCACAATAACCAGAGGTCAAAATGCATATGCGTTGCCACTCCTGAGGCCTAAGGTGTTATGCCTCTGTACCGGAAATTACAGGGCCATTACCACCTGACCGGAACACGATTGTGCTGAACACGACCATTTAGCGGCAAGTATATTAGGTAATGCGGTGGTGCCTACGCCCGCGAGCTCCGTCACTGGAGCTCTACCACCAGTCAAAAAGTTCATGAATTTAAATCACCAAACGAACTCCAAAACGTTGATTTTAACAAATCCACTTGTTCGAGCGCAACGTTACGCTGGCTACACGTTCATCCATTGTTAGTCCAATGTATACGACACTGAAATTCACGTACATTGGTGAACCGCTCATTTTTAACTTTACTTCGATTTCCAAAAAAGAAACGTAACTTCACGCCTATAATCCCCGAAGGGGTAGGCAGAGGTAAATGCGTGCATTCAAGCATACAAGTTTACTTTAATGAATTTACCTAATATAGTTTTACTCTAATGTTAATTAATCTCACAATATAGTGAAGTACTCTACCGCCTGAAACACAGGTTCAACCTAGTTCAGGTACGAATACAAACCATCCCTTATTTTATATAGTTAAGAAATTTCATGTATATCTATTTTATAAATAAACAATTTTTATTTTATTTTTTTTTTTTTATACATGCAAACACCCACGCGGTTACGTTTTTGGCCCATGTAACAGGTGGCGAGCTTGTTGACATTTCCGGGCACATTACCAAACTTCGAGGTACGGGAAATTTCCAGAAAATGGAAAAATCCCAATAGAACCAGAGATATAGGACTCTACACCATTATCTCTGATAACCCCTTACCCAGGACCTCAGCGTAGTAGTAGTGGCCACTAGGCTACCGAGGCAGTTAAATGTATAGGACACTGAAATTCACGTACATTGGTTAACCGCTCATTTTTAACTTTACTTCGATTTCCAAAAAAGGATAAATGGAAAGGTAACATCACTGTATTTTACAAAAAAGTATGAATAGGTTCTCATTTGAGTCATTTCAAAGAGGTTAAATTGAATTGACAAATTCATGCAATTCCTTTCGTTTTTTCTTTCAGTTTATTGATATTTGAAATTGATAAATTATGAAATAAGATCATCACTTTCTAAAAAAAAACCGTTCTAATACATTACAAGAAAAAAATTATAAGTGAGGAAAAAGGAATCGAGCTTAGACCGTGCGAATAGAAATAGTATAAAAAAGAACGTTAAATTATCTTTATTCTATTTTAATTTTAATTCTTTATAATAATATTTGTTAAATCTAAGGTTTTGACAAAAGAGCAACACGCTGAGTTTGTTGGGTAGCGGAGTTCTTTTCAGTAGTCCCTGCACTTGGAACTCTGCTAAGTGAATGACTATGATTATGATGAATCTGTTCATTAATCTTTTTCTTGATTTGATTGAAAATTTGATGATTTACATATCGGTTAAATATTATTATTAAATTGGTATTTATTAATACCTATTGGATTATTATTATAAGTCATTCTCTCTAGGTAGCTTATAACCTGGCAATGCAAAAGTGTCCTTGTAGACCAATTAAAAATAATATGAAATAATTGATTTGAATTTTGAATTTTGTTTCTCCTGATGCAAATTAAACATGATATATCTATTTCCGTTTGACTAGCAAAGAATTGTTTGTATGTATGTATCTTCACGCCAGGTCCCTAACGGGGTAGGCAGAGAGTGTAGAGCGCCAGATATCTCGGTTCAGACAAACCTCTTGTGCCTCGTCGACCTTCATCATTATCTTCATACATACACGCCGATTCCTAAGACTTTTGACCCCACCATCAGACAGAACTCGACCTATTTGGTCATGGTAGGTCAGCCTTGGTCTTCCTGGGCCTCTGCAACCATCCAAGAATTGTTTGTAATTTGTAAAAAGGACTTTTTCCATTTCGTCTTAACATTACAACATTTTTATAGGTACGTGGATCATTTACCATAAAGTTGTTTGTTTCATCGATCAAAAACATGAGAAAAAAATTGTTGGACAAACATTTTGACAACATTTCTATTTGCGAATAATGCCCAGTGACGAAACGAGAGGATAATGTCCTTATGAGTGTTCATTACCTAATTTATAAGCTCGTGAATAGTAGAACTCAGTTGCGTGGTGATATATGGTCAACAAATACCACATCCACAATACAGGGCAAAAACATAGGCCATGCGTTGTAATTATTTTTTTTTACGTCATGAAGTGGCAAACAAGCACGCAGTGTAAACAAGCACACAGTGTACATTTATGGTAAATAATACTGTAGCCTATAAACATACACACATACATAACATAAGTACATGAAACCAAAGACAAAAAAAAACATACGGGTCGAATTGAGAACCTCCTCCTTTTTGAAGTCGGTTAAAAAGGGGTGACGCATTAATTATCATTTAGGTAGTATATAGCAGGTAGGTATCTATCATTTTAAGCAGCGCAGATCCGGGGCAGATGACTAGTGTGAACATTATATATTTATTTGCTACCCATATAGCTTTAGTATTTTAGCAGATACAATATTTGCTATTTTAATTACACCTTACAATATTTTCCCATTTCAATCCTATGTACAATCATGTCCTATGTCATCCTATGTACCTATGTCAACATGTAAATGAACCACAACATTGGGGTGTTTTCTTGTATTACAATTTTCTTATTCTTAAGACCATTTGAGATACTGCAGCAATTTAATATCACTCCTTTCTAAAGTTAAACCGGAATGCTTACAGCGACATGCTATTATGGGCACAGTTGCAGACTATTATGAATCTGTAATAGAATTTTAGACGTTGCAATTTCCGTGGGATTTATTTGACACAACATAAAAATTAAACATGATTTAAAAAATGTTTAACTTAGTTTTAAGGAATGAATAAGACAATAAGACGATTATTTATTAAAAAGGAACCTGTCCACAAACTAAGTGCATGTTATTTATGAATTTTATAGGAGACTTACACAGTTAAGACACTGCGTCAGCCTAATTTCAATGTGTTTGAGGTTCTAATCATTTGTGTATATATTATTATTATTACATATTGTTGTTTCTTTTATTTCTAAAAGGACTGCTATTGGTTGAATAATTAAGTTTAGCTTCAGGATCTTTGACTATCTTTATGATAATATCCACTAACACTACTTCTTCTGTTTCATTACGAAAACATTAAACATGAAAACGATTGTATTACATACCGTCTTAATAAACAATCTATTACAAATATTGAAAAATATATTTGACTTATTTTTATAGTTAAAAGTTATGTTAATCACGGCAAATATATTTTCCAAAGTTAATTTAAAGTTAACTTAAAATCATCGTTATTGCTTAAAGGAGGACCAAAAAGTGGAAGATCTTCCAATTTTACAAAATCTGTAACAGAGGAATGCCATATTCTTTGACAGTTTACATACCTAATATTGCACCATGATCAATAATAATATAATCAAACTAATCAAAGTTGAAAACGTCAATTGAAGTAGGTTACACCATGGCTATACAAGTGAGAAGCACTGTTCCTAATCATCGCTGAATGGTATCCATTACTCGCTAATAATTGCTCTTTGATACGTCTGTGGCAAAATGGCTTCTCAACGGAAATTAATACAAATTCAATAATATTCAAACAAATTCAATTTAAATGTTACGAGACGACCATCCGAGAGTACGGTTTTGTAATCTTAATTAGAAATCTGGCTTCTTTGATAGAATTTTGTGTTTGTGTGTCCATAATTATAATGAAACCAACGTCTGTATCATGAGAATTTTGCCACAACCGCAAGATAAGTTTACACTAAAGGTTTTGAACCTTTTTTTTATGTAATGTATGTGGCAAACGAACATGCAGTTCACATTGATGTTAAGTGATGACTGCAACCTATAGACACGCACACAAAGACTAAGGTCAAAATGCAGATGCGTTACCACACCTGAGGTATTATACCTCTGTGCCGGGAATTAACCTGTAGACATGCAATAATATTCTCATGATAAAGACGTTGGTTTATGTATAATGATGGAGACACAAAAGCAAAATTCTATTAAAGAAGTCAGATTTCTAATGAAGATTGCGAAATCGTATCTACTCTCGGATGGTCGTTTCTCGTAATATTTGTGTAGCTATGGTGTAACCTACTTAAAATAGAAGTTTTCAACATTAATTTGTTCGACTACATTAATCATGTGACCGTTAAAACTACCGCCACATCGACCGCCAATCCACCTGCCAAGGGTAGCGATTATGGCATTTTTTTCTAATGACACACAACACTGTTGTCAGCGTCTTTGAGGAAGGCTTTCTCCAGCAGTGGACGTCTTTCGGATGTAGTGATGATGATGATGATGACAGGTTTTACTGGTGGTAGAGCTCCAGTGACGGAGCTCGCGGGCGTAGGCACCACCGCATTACCTAATATACTTGCCACTAAATGATAGTGTCCAGCACTATCGTGTTCCGGCCAGGTGGTAATGTACGGCTCTGTAATTCCCGGCACAGAGGTATAACACCTCAGGAGTGGTAACGCATCTGCATTTTGACCTCGGTCTTTGTGTGGGTGTCTATAGGCTGCAGTCATCACTTAACATCAATGTGAACTGCATGCTTGTTTGCGGCTTCCAATACATAAAAAAAAAATGGTGACATGTATCCTCGTCACCCACCTCCTCCATCAAAGTCCCCAAGGGGGCGCCAAACGTCAAACTGCAGCCGAATCTGCGGCAGAGGGGGAGGCCTCGATGCTGCGAAATGCGCTTGCAAAGTGACGAAGTGATGATGATGTTTTGAACCAGTCATCATCCACCTGAAAGAAGTGCACTGCTTTTTTACTAGATTAAAGGAGAATGACCAAAGTCGCCCTGATTGGCGTCTTAACAACTTGTATGTAGAAAATTGTTTTTTGAATTTAGATTTCACTCACATTTTTTTCACGTCAAAACGAATGGGGACTTACAAGATATTTCTTAAAAGTTAATAAATTATTTTGTAGTGAACTGCCAATCACAGACCAATAACCAAGCTGCCAATGTCAACACCATTGCATTATTTACTTTTTTTAGGACCTTTATAATTTCGTCGAAATGAAATCGATTTCAACGATCGATTGCTTTATTATCGATATTCAACGGAATAGATTATTCATGTCTACTATTTGTCTTGTATAATCACTAGGTATCGAGTGGATATAATTTGAACAGTAAGTGCCTTAGTTTTGACTTAGCTCAAATTCATCATATAAATGTCTCACTTTTTATTATCATGAAGCGGCAAACAGAAAAACAGTTTACATTGATGGTAAGTGAATATATTATATATCATAAAAACACCCACATGAAAACCAGATATTTATTTATTAATTGTTAAGTATTTAATATTTGTCTGGTATTACTTCCTGGAGAAGAATCATGACTAAGCCATGCGGTTAAACTATAATACCTACATAATGTAAGTAAAACAGCTAAGATGCTACACAATACTTTAAAATAGTCTTCGCTTATTTTAGTAACCTCTGGCAGGTACAGCACACAAAACTTAACCTCAAAATAACCAAAAGTTCGTAATGCAGTATTTTAAAAACTCCTATTGATACCTTTTTTCTTTTTAGCGCACGCATTTCTTAAGATATTGCCTATATTTTGCAAGTAATCCCGTCAAGACGCAAGAAGGGCGAACTCCCATACAAAATTGGTCATTCTCCTTTTAAGATTTTAACATTATTGGTTGTTTTTTTTTGTAAATCTAGTTGTGATGTAATTCTCAGTGTACAAAGAGTTTCAGTAGCACGGCCCTTTAATTTCCGGCATAGAGGCATAACACTTTGGGCCTCAGGAGTGGTAATGCATCTGCACTTTGACCTTGGTCTTTGTGTGGGTGGTTATAGACTGCAGTCATCACTTAACATCAATGTGAACTGCATGCTTGTTTGCCACGTCCATCACATAAAAAAAGCACTCAAGCTCAAGAATTTTATTTGACATAACTGATAATTATTGGAAACACGAGCGAATTCACTGTTATTACCACCATTCAAGTTTTTAAGAGTTTCTTAGTAATCAAACTTAGAAAGGAATTGTAATATTTTTAGAGGCTTAACTGTATACTCTGTAAGGGACTTGGCATGAAGATACATAAATATTATTATATATAATAATGGCAACCCATTATACGTCCCACTGCTGGGCACGAGTCTCTCCCCTTTTTTGGGGGGAGGCCTGGAGCTTACTCCACCACGCTGCTCCAATGCGGATTGGTGGAGGTGGGTGGGTTAGTGGCCAACCCGATGTCGGATGTTTTCAAACCGCCCATTAGGCCTCCGACAAGGTTTAACGACTGCTATCCATCGATAGCAACCGGGACCGACGGCTTAACGTGCCGTCCGAAGCACGGAAACGCGCATTTTAATTTGCCACTAGCGGTCACCCATCACACTACCCAACATTAGTTTATTGTAGTGATAAACGAATAAATATTTCGATGAGCTATAAAAATATCATAAATACCATTTATTCGTACCAGTGATAGCCACTGACTAACTCCTCTGAGATATAACGTTAACCACAACTTGATTAATCCTCTGATAAAACTTACTTTCGTATCGCGCTATTGATTACCACATTATTATCAGCCAAATATCTATCCGATAAATATATAATTTGGCCAAATCTATCAGTTCTAATCGTGCTTTACTGTTGATATCAGTGTCCGCATGTTTTTCTATGTATATAACAAATTCATCGTTCTTATGATTTGCCACAAGTGTTATTGTTTCACAAACAATTCTAAAGACAGCTTGCACGGTTGGCTGGTGGAAATTACACTATGAATCAGGTATGATTTTTGCTTCTGAATTTGATGCAAAATGTTATTTAGAAATCACATGATGTAAACATGTTTTCAAGGCACTAATTAGTGCGATGCGATAGTAAAAGTAAAGCATATTGATCTGTAAACGGTATTTGAGGTGACTGTGGAGCATTTTTTGTGTTTCCGTGTTTCGGAAGACTCGTTGAGCTGTTAGACTTAACTTATAAAGTTTAATATAGGTTTTGTTTCCAACTAGGAATGGCTCAGTTAATGTTGACAGGAGGTTAAGAAGCAAATCTACAATTAATTAACACAATGGAGTACTTAAGTCAAAATCATAAACAAATATCTTCATAAATACTCACGAAAAGTAGATAAAAACAAACTATAATTTGAAATTTCCAACCATTTAAATTGCCAAATTTCCATCACTAGTTGTACGTTAATCTTTATAATTGTTAATTAAGTTATACCACATTTTATATTTTTTCTTGTCCACGTTTGCTTCTTTTGATTTTTTAATTACCTTTCTTATGACGAGTTTTAGGTATATGTTGCTATTTTGAATGTTTTTGTTTATTTTTGTATTCTTTGGCATATGAGTTGCAATAAATTGTTCATATTTACTATATTTTCATCTCTTAATAATATTGCGGTAGGTACATTACGTACATTACATTATCATATTTATCTTTTATATATTTTTTATTATTAATTATTAGATTATCATAACTATGATGGGGTTTTATTCGTGCATGTGTAAAGAATTGAATAGTAGTGACAGTTTTCAAAGCATAGCCTCCCTTCATGTAACAATATCTTTGACGTTTTATAGAATCTGTGCATCAACTTTATATAAGTAATCAATCTAATAGCCAAATCATGGCTCATGTTGCATTTCTCTTCTGGTTTTTATTCTTTACCAAGCTTTCATTGAACATGTTGGTGATGGATTTGCCCCTCATCTTCGCTCCCATATACAATTATCTGTTACTGACCTAACTAAACTATACTAATTTGGCCAAGTGTTAAGGCTATGCTAAATAGTGATGACAATAACGATTTCTTACTAACACAGATAGATCTAAAATAGAAAAGGTTTATTAAATTACATACCCGCTATATCATTTGAAATTACGCGAACCTCGTTCCAAATGATCAAATCAGGAATTTTGAAATTCCAAATAATATTTGCAATAAATTGTTCCTTCATATCAGATATTCAGTTCAAAGCGATGTTAAGACTTGGTAATTGGCTTAATTATCTATTTTATATTATTTTACAAAATGTGAGGTTTTGGGAACAGCTGTCTCTGTCGTGAGGGATCAATGGGAATCTTTTGATCTCGCTTTGATGATTTCCCCTTTGTAATTCAAAGAGTGTGTCGCTTTTCTGGTATTCAAGGTAAATGGTAAAGAGTTATTGGTTGAATTATTTGCGATTTCCTCCGTATTTTTATAACATTTTATTTTCATTATGTTGAACGATAAGATGTTATGAGGAATAAGATGAAAATAATTTATATGTTTTTAATAGTTAAAATAATTCTGGAAATAAAAATGGCAAGATAAATTTGTTTTCGAGCTGGGATCGACCTTGCAACCTCAGGATAACCGGGCTTCGGTAGCCTCGATTCAGGACTTCGATTCAAAATGTTTTTCAATCAAGTTGCTTTGAAAAAGTTGTTAATGAAGTTGTCAAATAAAATTCCAAATTGCAGCGCAATTTTATTAAATGAATATTATTATTATTATCTTGATGAGATAGTCGAGTGGTGCTCTACTTCCCACCGGATCATCGCACCTGAATCTAACCTATTCCTCGGTTCCGATTGGAAAGTGACAATTAACTACTAACATTTGGTTTACGCGTAGGGGAGGGCCACCCCCCAAAATTTCCACTGGCCTTTCAAGCCCGAAGCTCACCGATTCTCTGGCCAATATTGGAAAGACGCAGTTACTTACGTCTGTTTTACGTATGGGGGGCTCTGCCCCCTACCCTCCACTATTGTTTCGGCCCTGAACCTCACCGATACCCCTTTCCTATACTTACATCACTCACGCCAAGCCCCTCACTAGTAATGCTTATTAATGAAACTCTCATGGCATGTTTTATTGAGAAATTTTGAATTATTTTGAAGACATACATTGAAAACATATTTTATACCTTTCAGTAGGTATAAAATTTGTTTTCAATGTATGTCTTCGAAATAATTCAGATTAGTAAGTAAGACAATTATTCAACATATAGAATATGTATAAGATACTGCGAAAAGTCATTGATAGATTCAGTAATCCGAGAGGTCATAGATTTAATTATATAAAAGAATAGAATAATGACGATGATGATAATAACTACTTTAGAATCAGTACAAGATAAGATTTTTTTGATATCAAAGGTATGTTAGATAAAAATTAATTAATAACTTATATTATTTTACTCTACTTTAGGAAAATTAGATATCGTGCGGGACAGATAATTGGAATTTATTCCGAGCACCATGCAGCATGTATTTGCTTTCATTCTTTAATTTAATCTAATTTCATCAACTTACCATCCTTATTGTTCAAAGGAAAATCCCTATACATAGGTATCTGTTTTTCTTCTATAAAACGTCAGTATTTACTTTTCCGTCCAAAAATTAATGTAAAACTACAATAATGTCTTGCAAAAATACAGTTTTTATCTAGTTAACGCACGCGAACAATTTACAACGATTAAAAATTGATAAGTAGTGATTAATATTTCAATAATTGCTTTATCTTAATTATTATAACGATTTAGATTAAAATTTCATCATGTATCTAGAATAAAATGTTATGATTAAACTTTTATAATCACACCGTAGAAGAACAAAACGTTAAATCAATAAGAAGTAAGTGGATACTAAAATACAAAAACAGCTGGTTGCTTATTATTTTTCCTATTATCATAAAATCTCGATAAAATACCGACATCAAGGGATGTAACGTTATTAACGTTAATATAGCAACAACACTCCTACCCGATATTCACATTTAGGTAACATAAAAATCTTATTAACTTGATATCTATACTAATACTATAAAGCTGAACAGTTTGTTTGTTTGAACGCGCTAATCTCAGGAATTACTAATCCGATTGGAAAATTTATTTCAGAGTTCGATAGCCCATTTTATACATTAGTTTATTACATTAGTTTTATCTTAGTTATATTCTTGACTTAACATATATTTTTTATCTTGTTTGACATGTATATCAATTGTTATTCACTTTAATTAATTTTGTTTGTTTTTGACGTGTCATAAGAGGTGCCTGTCACCCTAAATGAATAAATGAGTTTCTGATTCTGATTCATTTATCGAGGAAAGCTTTAGGCTATGTAACATCACGCTATGACTAATAGGAACGGAGCAGCGCGGGCGAAACCGGGGCGGGCTGCTAGTCATATAATAACTTAAGAGGTGTACAAAAGCTCAAAAACAGGTAGGCACTTTATTGCATGTTTTTTGGTTAAAAGGCTTTTTTTCTGGATGTCCATATTTGATTTGTTTCGAATATAAGATTGGGATTCAAACTACTTAATATTAAATTTACTGCTTATTACTTTACTCTACTTTTAATATTTTTAATTCAAAATGTTGTAAATAAGCATGTAGCTCAGCTTGATGGTAAATATTATAGTAGGGGAGCCCATGAGGGGATTTTGGGATTTGCTAAAGCGCGGCAGATTAATATACAGGGGAATACCTTGTACCCTATTAAGTACTCCCACCGAATATGAGCCTTCTATATGTGGTCGTCCGTCAAGGATAAAGGATCAGATTAGTAAAAAAAAATTAATCATCAAAAATTTTCGAGCGCGTCAGATTAAGATAAGGTGAGGTAGTTACGTGCTAAAACGTGTATATTTCACTAATCTGACGATTTGAGAGTGACTTAATGAAGGGGGAGGGCTACAAAGTTGTAAAAAAAAAACATCACCTGGACATTCTCGAGCGTAGCTAATTTTTTTTTATTTTGAAGGGAATAATTCAAAGATTACGACGATATATATAATCTGACAATTTTCACAAGCCGAAGTAACAAAAATTCATCGATAAAGTTTAATGCGTGCAGGTACGTGATGTCTATATTCCCCTCTCCGCGTTTCTATTCCTATCTCACTCTTTCTCTATCTGTTATTCTCTCACTCCGTTTCCACTCTGGTTTCGGTTGCCATGACGCCATGACAGCTGATCACACAGACTACTTCGTGGCAAGGCATTGTATACAACGTATTTTCAACGTTTTTGCGTGTTTTGATTTTTATATAAGTTATATCAATTAAAATTTATCAATATTAACTATGAGTGATGTTAATGTAAAGTGTATATTTTGTGGTGAAACTACTCTGCAAAAAACAATAAAATTTACATTAAAAACATTACAAAAATGTATAAATATTTTAGAGTATCGTAGGAGCAAACAGGTTTTCCGAAAATCTCGAATAACATATGACAATCTTGATCTTTCACTAGAATCTTCATTAAATGAAATATATCACGCACAGTGCTATAAATTATTTACAGCAATAAAAATACCAGATACGCAATCTGAGGATGAAATTGAGCCAGAGGAGGAAGAAGATTCTACCGATGAAGATGATGATTAAAAAAAATACTTTAAAAAATGTAATTTTTTATAATTATTTTCTTATAAATACAAGTATTCTACTTAAAAAAACATATACTTTCTCATCTGCATGCTATTTCCTCGAGCTTTCCAATTAATTAAGTTCAATGTTTTAAAAAAATAAAAAATAAAATTATAATCGTCAGATTAGGCGAATCCCTCGAGATAATTGTCAGATTATGAGACAGCATGTCTAGGGCATAATGATGAACCATATATATCTTAATCTGACGCGCTTGAGTATTTCAAAATGACGAATTTTTTTTGCACACTCTAATAATGGCCGTGACTTTGCGTCACATCCAAATCGTCAGATTATTACATAAAAGCATTTTTTTAGGTTCACTTAACATCCCCTTCGAAAATCTGACGCGCTCGTTAAAATTTTTTTTTTTTCCATTTTCAACCCCTACGTACGACCACCTCCATCATGGAAACAATCAGATTAACATATGTACATTTTTAAAAATACGTAGGACATGGATAATATAATTATCTGACACGCTCGAGTACGTCCATGGAACTGTTTTTTTTTACATTTTTGAAAATCTATAGCCGCTCCCCCCACCGATGAAACGGTATGTATTATACGAAATTTTATTCTTCTCATCATCTAAGCTTCGCAACCCAATAGGTCTCTATGACGCTCGAGGAAATCCCGATTTAGCATCGTGGGCTCCCCTACTATTAAATGTGAGATGGCAAATTAGAAGTGTCAATATCTTATCCCTTCATAATAATTGTGAAAACTTGTTATTGTCACGTAAAAAAAAAATAAATAAAATGGTTCCTACTCAAATAAAATGTAATTATAACTTTACTCATGATTCACACTAATCACGATTTTTTTTTTTTTTATGTAATGTAAGTGGCAAACAAGCATGCAGTTCACATTGATGTTAAGTGATGACTGCAGCCTATAGACACCCACATGAAGACCAAGATCAAAATGCAGATGCGTTACCACTCCTGAGGCCTAAGGTGTTATGCCTCCGTGCCGGAAATTACAGGGCCGTACATTACCACCTGACCGGAACACGATACTGCTGAACACTACCATTTAGCGGCAAGTAAATTAGGTAATGCGGTGGTGCCTACGCCCGCGAGCTCCATCACTAGAGCTCTACCACCAGTAAAACATAATGTTGGAGGTGTGGACTTGTATTTTCGCAATCTCAAACACTAACAACTTTATATCGTAATTATGAGAGATTTATTCGTTATCTATTGATATAATAAATCAGTATTAGTTATGAAACGTGTTCGTTAATTTAATCTTGTATATATTTTTTAATTACCCATAACAATATCTTGTATGTATTTTTTGTCGCTTCATGTATCGTTTCTTGTATCCATTTTCTATTGAGTTGTTGAATAACATGTAGTAACGGGATACATCACTGTCACGAATTTCAAAGAATGTTTACAAAAATATGATTATTATTAATTTTCCTATATCAATTAATAATGATACGCACAATAAATATATTTATTTTATTCCGACTTCCCTGCTAATATTATAAATGCAAACATGTGTAGGTATATTTGCTGTCGTACATTACCACCTGACCGGAACACGATAGTGCTGAATACTACCATTTAGTGGAAAGTATATTAGGTAATGCGGTGGTGCAACTGGACTACCAGTGTGTAGTCATTTTAGCAATAAATTCCACGCGGAAGAAGCTGCGATTAAAAACTATTTCACTATAATATGTGTGTAGTAAAAGTGTTATATCTTGAATTTTCATTAGGTATATGATTCACTGTGTCATTAGCTAGATTTTCTATATTTACCTGAAAACTCCTAATATCATTATCTAAGTATAAGTACTTTGAAAAGCATGATTTCTTTCTCAGAATTCAGAACATAAAAACTTTTTAACAATCCGACTCTGAGGCTTGATCCACAAGCTTCAAATCGTGGCTATCACTTATGGTGTATTCAGGAACAAGAAACTTAAGGGAACTCGTACAGAGTTGGTCACAGGTGCATGGCATCGTATGTTCATAGAAATCGGTGCAAAGTTTTATTAAATTAGAGAAACTAAGATCCTTATAGCAGCACAGTGTGTATCGTGGAGATGCGCAATATTTACGAAAAAAAAAGGATTTTTAATACGGCGGCCTAATAATTATTAAGCGGCTAATCAATTTATTAGGCACATTTTGCGACGCCTTCTTAGACTTTTAATTTATAAACTACAAAAAAAAATTATATATTTACGTAATAAAAATAAAATACGTATTATATATTTTTATATAGTATATTTTATTAACTACAACAGCAATATGATATATGGTCAATTTATTTGGAAAATATAATGGCCGAAACACATTATTAAAACGCGACGTGACGCTTCGTGTCGACACTCGATATACATACATGCACGTATGGCGTCGCGTCGGATGTTCATGGTGTGATCTGGTCTATAGAAATATTGTTTTCTATTGACCAGATCATTTGATTTGACTCAACACGCATCGCGTTTCATCAGGACGCGTCGGGTGTTAATAATGATATGTTTCTGCCTGAATTCCTTTAATTATGTATTTATCAATATGGAGATGGAAATTAAAACCTTTGCTAGTATTAATTTATGAGAAAGTAACTTTAAACATTGACCAAACAAAAGACAAATTAAAAATTATACAAACAGTTGACTACTCAATAGATCTCATAGGCTCAAGTAGTAAACATAAAGTATATGGGTGAGAAGTTAGACTAGTTCTCAGTGACTCAGGGCAAAGTTCTGCATAATATTATTTAAATAACTAGGAAGAGAATCGAACGAAAACTGAACTCCGCCATTGAGCCTCCGTCGCAATTGAAGACGAATTTACATTTAAATGCGTACGATTATTCACTTGTTTTAAAGGATTAAATTTCTTAGTGATTCCTAATTTTAGAGTCTACGGCGTCCTTCTTTCTATAATTAGCGGTTTAAATGAAGACAAGAAGACAAATGATGAAGTAAAGCGAATGCCGTAGGAGATATTTTCAGAAATTAGAACATTGCTGAATTTAGAACAAGCTACATTTGACCAAAAGTTTTTAATTATTTCCCATTCCTGCTAGTAATTGAATGTATAATCAATTTAAATAACAGTCATATTGAAATCATTTATAAAAACAGATTAATGAAATTACCACAAGTTATTTTTACTGAAGACGAAAGTCTTTAACCAGTGCGTTTATGCTAGCGGTACCGTAGTGCCGAGACGTGGTCTCTCACTATGAGTCTCGTACGAAAGCTCCAAGTCACTCAGCGGTCAATGTAGAGGGCTATGCTCGGCGTTTCCCTACTAGATCGAATCAGAAATGAAGAAATCCGTAGGCGAACGAAAGTCGCTGACATAGCCAAGCAGATCTCCAAGATGACGTGGCAATGGGCAGGGCACATAGCTCGGAGAAGCGATAGCCGCTGGGGCAGAAAGGTTCTCGAGTGGAAACCACGTATCGGCAAGCGCAGCGTAGGACGTCCACCTGCAAGATGGACCGACGACCTAGTCAAGGCTGCAGGTACCCGCTGGATGCACGTCGCTTCCGGTCGGTCGGCATGGAAGTCATTGGGGGCGGCCTATGATCAGCTGATATGATGAGTTTTACTATTTTTCTCAGTAGTTTTATGGTAACAGGACAGATCGAGTGTAAGTGCTGTAGGATTAGATAATTTTTCTGAAGATTCCCAGTGAACTGGGAGTTTAACAATGTGGGTCGATGCATGCATCGACTATTCACATTAAGACACCATCATACTAACCGAAAGATGTCCACTGCTGGACCAAACCGTCCCCATAAGGAGGATACGCTATAATCGCCACGCTTGGCATGTGGATTGGCGATCGCGGTGACTATAGTTTTATTGCAAGATGCTGCTGGCTATCTTACTTATCTCTTAATTTCACCCACCACATTACTACCACCCTATTGGAGGGAATGTTTTGATCGCCATTGTTCAGCTGACTGTCTGCACTGGTGGAAGAATTCTCTTCCAGTAGAAGTAAATCCTTCGTGTGGGGTCGTCACGTCCCGACGCCAGCTCACGTCCCGACAACAAAATTACATGGAACTTAAAACGTAACTAGCAGATCGGTGTTTGCTACATGCATATTTTCTACAGGCAGATAGACATCAATGCATAAATTCATGCATTGACCTCTACCTACGACGTGTCGTTTAATTTAATTAAACATTTTCAATCCATTTCAGGTCGAGAACAACGGCAAATTGCCGGCACATGATGGTGACAAAATATCTGTGAGCACTCCAGAGCGGGCAAATTGGGGTCGTCCGTTGGAGTTTATTCTCGCATGCTTGGGATACGCTGTGGGACTGGGGAACATATGGCGTTTCCCCTACTTATGTTATAGGAATGGTGGAGGTGAGCAATGTTTTACTGATGGTAGAGTGGCACGGGAGTGCAGAAGCTCGAGGGCGTAGGCACAACCGCATTACCGAATCTATCTGCCGCCAAATGGTAATGTTCAGCACTATCGTATCCCGGTGTATGGCTTCGTAAAAACTACTCACAGAAACATAACAACATAGGTCTAAGAGGTGGCAACGCATCTGCATTTTGAGCTCTGGTTTTTGTGTCGACATCTATAGGCTGCAGTCATCACTTTACATCAATGTGAGCTGTTATACATGTTTGCCACCGTCCTCCCCTTAAAAAAGTTAAATTAAAAACGTAACTGGCGAATCGTGTTACCTGGTGCAACTGAAGGTTCTAGTCAACAGCCTTGGTTGAAAAAAAACAGTATTACTCATTCGATCAAGTGTTTTATCTATTCTCATCAAAACATGATGTATATTATGAACACTATGAACCTATCTTATCGGTTTCGTAGTCCTAATTTGGATTACACAACAGGTGTTTTCAAGTTTGTCAGTTTATTGGTTTAGTAGTCAGTTTATTGGAAAAACGGGCTTACAGTAGTAACGGTTTTCGTAATGAGAATTTTGGGTTTTCCCCAATTTAAGTGTGAATCGGACTCGCGTGCTAAGGGTTTAGTACAATTGAAAGGTTTGCTATGTATTTAGGGTTCCGTAGTAAACAAGGAACCCTTATAGTTTCACCATGTCCGTCCGTCTGTCTGTCTGTCTGTCCCCCCGTAGTTTAGCACAAAAACTTTTGGTACTAGAGACTTGAAATTTGGCACAACACCTTAATCACGCCGAAAAAGTGGTAGAATAAAAACATGAAAAAAAAACGACAGCCCGACATGCACTTGACCGATTTTTTTAATACCGTATTATACTAACAGGTTTTCGAGTCATCCGTAGTTATATAGTTCTATTACTATTTGCCGTATTTTTGTCCAACGTTTTATGCCCAGAAGCTTTTCAGTGTTAGTACTAAAATTTTCAAATTTTCATCCTAACTTTTAAATATTTCAGATTCTCACAATTTAAATAAATTTAGTTTTATATTTAAAAAAATATTTTGCATAACTTTAATACATAATAAAGGACCATCATGATTTTCAAATCATTGTACCTTTATACACGTTTTTATTTTTGTCACAGATTTGTAAATAATTATGTGTACTAAACTTCAACGAAGCAAATCGACTTTCACAAATGAACAGAAATACAGACAGACACACGAGTAATCCTGAATATAGGTACAATACCCAAAAATTTATATAAATAAAGTAACTAATGATGTGACTAAAGAGAAACAGATTATATAATTTGGTATTAATAATCAGCAACACACCCTATGAGGTGAGATAAAGCAGGAAAGGGATTAAATACAGACATCTGTAATTGATAACAAAGGTAGGTTATTGTTATTGGCTGTGCTTATCGTCCTTGACAACGTGACCGATAGTAGTACATTCCAATCACAATACAAATTTTCACAGATGAACAAAATATTAATATAGTGCATAGTTACTGCTTTCGATTTTAAGCCAATTACCCCAATTCTTACACAGCTCCCCTTAAATTCATCACTCTCTTCATGTATGCACGACGGTTCCGAAGACTACTTACCCCATCTTCTCAAAGCAACCAATTTGATCAGTTTTGTACATATACACGTTCACATTAGCATACTGTTGCGATATCGCCGCGTCAATTTAGTGAATATAGCAAAAAACTGTTACTCACAGAACCGAATGCAATTATAAAGGAGTTACATACCAAATATTGATAAATATTATCATTCGAATATAATGACTAGTATCATATCTAACAAGATATTTTTAAATTGCACTGTGTCTGGCTATTTGCTATCACTTATTTTATACCAATCTCAGGTTTACCCATATATGAAGATATTCAGAGAATTCTATGTTTTACATATTTTATTGAGCGGCTTCGTTACTTCTGACACTAAAATAAATCATTTTAGGCCAATGCAACGCATAGATCAGAAGCCACTTACCATGCACGTGAAATGCATGCTTATAGTAGTATCCAAACGTGTGTTTTAGAAATTAAACAAAAAATGGAATAAGGGTTTTCTAGGCCTCCGTGGCCACCGTGGCCTAGAAAACCCTACAAACTTAAAAAAAACATTGTAACGAGTGACGAAAGTCTTCGAAACTTAACTTGAAATTGCTACGTTTTTTTATTTCTTTTCATCTTGATCAATTAAAATGTAATATTTTTTCAAACAAGTTATTTCAATAGTTTTCTTTAAAATTTTAGTAATTCAGTTTGTTTTTTAAAGAATTCTGTGATTCAAGACTGCGAGAGAATTTTCGTTTTTCATTCAATTCATTGAAATTTACAATTTTTTTGGATTTTTTTTTGGCAAGTTACAATTTTTTTTGCAGGTGCGTTCCTGATACCGTTTTTCTTAATGTTAATCTTGATCGGTCTGCCGATTTTCTACTTGGAACTGTATGTTGGACAATACACGGGATTGGGGCCGTTGAAGGCGTTCAGTGCTATTTCTCCATTTTTCAGTGGAGTCGGTTACTGCACATTGGTGGTTATTACTATCATATCAATTTACTACATGATCATCGTTGCTTGGACATTATTTTACACAATTGTGTCCTTGACTGGAAACTTGGACTGGGGTTCCTGTGAAAATGATTTCAATACTGACTGTAAGTATCTTTCAACATTTATTGAAAAGACCCTACTGAGTTTTGTTTTGGCAGGATTTTTCCCAGTAATATGGGCTTTGGAACTCTGCTAGTGAATGACAAAGAATGTCCCATATTCTTTTATTTAGTCTTGTCTTGCCGTTTATAAGAGAGAGTATGGAACATTCTGTTGATACCTATTTTTATTATTAAGTATTTTTGGACCATTTTTTATTATATTTTTGTTTACTTTGACATATTAATCAACATATCAGTTGTTATTCGCTTTAATTTTATATTTCGTAATTTGACCTATCACAAGCAAATTCTATTTCCAAGTGATTAAATATATTTTTTTAATTTGAGTTCATTCAATTCAAACTATTGTCATACAACATAATATGCTGCCTTAGATAGCAAGTTCAATGCCAAAGCCAGAATCCGCAGCAAGTGATATGATGGAAAGTCCTGCATTAAAACTTGTGATTTGAATGGAGACGTATTGGCTAGTATGTGACAGGAATTGCCTGGACAAAGATTGAGATGCTATCATACATTTCCTCGTCCAATTTGCTACAGTGTCTGAAGACGAAAATCTTTGACTAGTGTATGCGGAATACGCTACAGGCCTCATAAGGAAGCTAAGCAAAGGAGAATTGAGAGAGTTAATGAGTAGATTGTAGGAACACCGAAGTTACTGATATAGGGCAGTGGGCAAGGCACGTACCTCGAAGAACAGATAGCCGTTGGGACAATAATGCATGAGCAGGAACATGACACACCACGAGGATTTAGTCATGCAGTAGACCTCTTTCAGCTGACATAATGATGATGATTCATCATAGCTAGATTCTCATAGTATAGACACAAGTACTAACTTACTGGTGGTAGAGCTCCAGTGACGGGCGTAGGCACCACCGCATACCCTAATATACCTACTTGCCGATAAATGGTAGTGTTCAGCACTATCGTGTTCCGGTCAGGCGGTAATGTACGGCTCTGTAATTTCCAGGACAGAGGTATAACACCTTAGGCCTCAGAAGTGGTAACGCATCTATGTGTCTTTGTGTGGCTGTCTATAGGCTGCAGTCATCACTTAACATCAATGTGAACTGCAAGCTTGTTTGCCACTTTCATTGCATAAAAAAAGTCGTGTGAGCGACTAGGCTAGTGATCCAATGGTTGCTGATTCAAGTATCGCGCAAATTATTTTTTTCGATCCAATTATTCTGTAGAAATCTTTAATACATTACTGATGAATAGTGGTAAGAAATAATGTACATAAAAAGGGTGGCTTTCCCCTTTTTTTTACATTGCTGTATTTTTTATAATTTCCTTAAACCTTGTTTTCTAACTATACATATCCCACTAAAAATCAAGATACGTGTCAACAATATTGAAATAAACTTTTTATGGATCACAAAATAAGCAAATATTCAATCAAAATTCTGAATTGAATCATACATAGCTAGATTACTTGGGGATGTAGTCCCTACGTACTGTCATATAAAGTTTACGACTCTATCAAATCCCGTATCCCACAGAAACGAAGTTTCCAAACTAATATTATACGTATGAATTTCTTATCCATTCCTTTCGTGGTAACTATGAAATTTCCTGTTGTACATTCAATTTATTTTTGTAAAGTTTCTTCCTTGTTAAAGCAAAACATAGTTAAGATAGTGTATGTTAGTGATAATTCCCATAAATTACTAATAACTAAGTACATACCCACAAAAAATATACCGAATATCTATTAAAAATCATTTTTCACGATAACTTACAAGGCCAATCCCTACTTCCCTACTAATATTATAAATGCGCAAGTAACTCTGTCTGTCTGTTTTTCACGTCCAAACAACTAAACCGATTTTAATGAAATTCGGTACAGAGATAGAGTTGAACGCTTTTATATGGAAGCGAGAGCTGGGTATGCAGGAAAGAGCATGAAAGTAAGTTGAACGCGGTCGAGATGAGATCTTTGCGCAAGATCTGCGGTGTATCACTCACCGATCGCATTCGTAATGAAGATGTAAGAAAGAGACTTTGTGTGAATGATAGTATCGGTGTAAAAATGAAAAAAGGCATGCTCCGATGGTTCGGGCATATAGAAAGAATGTCGAATGAGCGAATGACTAAACAGATATACAATGCGAATGTGGATGGTTGCAGAGGCCCAGGAAGACCAAGGCTGACCTACCATGACCAAATAGGTCGAGTTCTGTCTGATGGTGGGGTCAAAAGTCTTAGGAATCGGCGTGCATGTATGAAGAGAATGATGAAGGTAGACGAGGCACGAGAGGTTTGTCTGAACCGGGATATCTGGCGCTCTACACTCTCTGCCTACCCCGTTAGGGACCTGGCGTGAAGATACATACATACATACATACAGATAGAGTTGACTTTGAGAAAGAACATAGGCTAGTTTTTAAACGACATTCACGCGGGCGAAGCCGCGGGCAACTACTAGTTAATATTATACTCGTACAACTTGATTTTGGAATGCTACAGGACGCACTTAATGGTAAATTTTAATTTTAAGACTTATTAAGTTTTAATTCATATTGTATTATCATGTTCACTTTGTATGCTTCTTTAAAAGAGAAGTAAAATATGCAGTAAATTTACCACAGCAATCATACATACAATCACACTTATTTATAAAAAAATACCCGTTTTTCTTTACGAAAAACTTTGACCTTTCTAGAAAGATGCTAATTTCAATTAAATTCTATCGTGCTAATTATCAAACAAATCTATTATTCCATCATGGTGGGCATGTGTGGGTAAAAACATCTCTTACATTTATAGCATTGATATAGATATATGGTAAATGTAATCAACTCCTGGTTTTACAGTCATCCACGCCACGCCGATAGGAGTAATAAAATGTATGAAAATTATGCGTTATGAGAACTCATATTATTATACTCCCACTCGGTCGCGTCAATACACATTAATTTTAATGTATTCTACGCCAGCACAATTTTACAGCCTTCACACTCTTCTTCTACTTACGGAATACTTATGGTTTTGTATTTCATAACTTAAATTTCTACATTCACAAAAGGACATGTTGATTTCAAATAGGTAATTCGGTGGTGCCAACGTTTTCGAGCTCCGTTACTGGAGATCTATCACCAGTAATATTTTTTTACAAAAATAAAAAAGCAGTATTTAACTTTAAATCTTCTAACATCAATTAAAAGTTAGATACTGCTAATCAATGACCTTTTTATTTTGAGATTGTCGCTGACAAAATATTAGCGTTGTAATACCTCGCTCATGAGGTATCTCGTTTGAGACCCTCGCCGCGGTGAAATAAAATATCCTCGAATTTTGGATTTTTACCATCAGAATCAGAATCAGAATCAGAAACTCATTTATTCATTTAGGGTGACAGGCACCTCTTATGACACGTCAAAAACAAACAAAATAAATTAAAGTGAACAACAATTGATATACATGTCAAACAAGATAAAAAATATATGTAAAGTCAAGCATATCACTAAGATAAAACTAAATGTAATAAACTAATGTAAAAAGCATATCAGTAGAATGTCTCATTTCCCCTTTACAAACTGATAACAAAGAGTAAAACAGAAAAGAAAAAGAGTAATACTTTGTCATTCACCGGCAAAGTTCCAAAGGTATCAAAGGTCCATCATTCGAGGTAGGTATACAGATTGTAGTGATTGCATATCAACCGTATTGTATATTCGTTCTGCAATACTGCATTTCATTTCACGCGTTACTCGAGGTGCGCAATTGACAAATGAGTAGGTAATTGGTTACGGAACTCCAACGCGTGACATTGAATTGAAGTGAATTGAGCGATCTCTCACCTCAAGAAAGCTGCCTCATGAGTACCTTACGACTAAAAACGAGATCCTCCCTCAACCTCGTTTTAAAAAACCGAGAGAATAAATAAATAAAAATAAATATTAATGTCGAGTATAAGAAGAAGTTTGGGATGTGTTGTATATGCAAGAGAATCCGCAAATATAATTTTTACAATGTAATAGGTTGGGGAAAAAGTCTTTTCGCATTATAGTATGTATGAACTTGTTATAAAATCTCTTTGGCTGTAGTATTTGTATCTGGCTGGTTTTTTAAAGTTAAAATTTTAAAGAACATAATTCCAAATTCAAATTAAGCAAATGTGTGATTTTTATTTGTTTTTCGTACTGTCAAGATGAGTGAATCTGATGAAGATTTTCGATACATTTTAAAATTTTACTACAAAAAAGGTAAAAATGCAACACAAGCAGCGAAAAAAATTTGCGATGTTTATGGACCTAGTGCAGTGTCTGTGAGAGTAGCACAAATTTGGTTTAAGCGTTTTCAATCCGGAAATTTTGATGTCAAAAATGCACCTCGCTCTGGTCGCCCTATTACGGATAAAATGGATGCTATTTTTGAAAAAATGGAGCAAGATCGACATATCAGTAGTTACGACGTAGCTGAAGAACTGAGAATTGATCACAAAACAGTTTTGGCGCGTTTGAAAAAAGCTGGGTACAAAAAAAAGCTCGATATTTGGGTACCTCACGAGCTCACTGAAAGAAACCTAATGAACCGTGTACTCATTTGTGATTCTTTATTACGACGTAATGAAACCGAATCATTTTTGAAGAAGCTGATAACTGGTAATGAAAAGTGGATCACGTACGACAAGAACGTGCGAAAAAGGTCGTGGTCAAAGGCCGGTCAGGCTTCACAGACTGTGGCGAAACCCGGGTTAACTCGCAATAAGGTGATGTTGTGTGTGTGGTGGGATTGGAAGGGCATTATTCATTATGAGCTATTACCACCAGGCAGGACTATCGATTCTGAACTCTACTGCGAACAACTGATGAGATTAAAGCCAGAAGTTGAGAGAAAGCGGCCGGAATTGATCAACAGAAGGGGTGTGGTGTTTCATCATGATAACGCTAGACCTCACACATCTATAGCCACTCAGCAAAAATTAAGAGAGTTTGGCTGGGAGGTGTTAATGCATCCGCCGTATAGTCCTGACCTTGCAGCTTCAGATTTACACCTGTTTCGGTCTCTTCAGAATTCTTTATGCAATGTTAGGTTAATATCACGAGAGGACTGCCAAATCCACTTGTCGCGGTATTTTGATGAGAAATCCCAAAATTTTTATAGCAATGGGATCATGTCCCTACCTACAAGATGGCAAAAGGTTATCAAACAAAATTGTACATACATAATTTAAATAAACTGTATTAAAAAATGTTTTGAATTATCTTAAAAAATGCGAAGTAACTTTGTCCCCAACCTAAATGAAGCTCGCGAAAACCTGTGAAAACGTTAATACGAAAGATAAGATAACAAAAAGTAATTTAAATGCAGTTTGTTACAGTGGCATGTACGATGCTCAGTGCAGAGAAAATAATACCGGTGCAGCTACAGACCTCACATACTACTTGCGTACGTGTATGAGCATCGGTGACATTTGTAATCTTACTGGATTCGAACCTTACAATGCGCTGTACTGCTTGAATGGAACTGAAACCGTGCCATGGTACACGAACGTCACAAGGACTATTGCTGCTGAGGAGTACTATAAGTGAGTGTCAAATGTATTTTTTTTTATGTAATAAAGGTGGCAAACAAGCATGCTGTTTATATTGATGTTAAGTGATGACTGCAGCCTGTAGACACACAAAGACCAGTGGTCAAAATGCAGATGCGTTGCTACCCCTGAAAGGGGTGCGATACGGGACTTCGAAAAGTGTAACACTGAATATCACGTCCCCGTAAGTTTACTAACACGAATAAGAAAGAAAGAAAATATTTTTATTTCGAATAGATCTTTACAGATACTTTCAAAACGTCAAGAAATCATAAATTATCTAGAGTGAATAACCATTACATATAGTAAAAGCAAAAACATATATTAATAGTAAACATTAGTAGTCATTCATTATGTCTCTGAGATAGTTATTATTAGAAATATGAACATCTCGCGACTCGGTGATTGTGGATTGAACTTCGTATCAGCGTAATAAAGGAGCGGCTGGTTTTGATCCGTTTATTGCATTCAGAGATTTCGATATTTCAATCAATTTAAACTTTCAGTTTATCAAGGTAATCGTAAATCGCTTCATAAATAGTTACCTATATGAGTATTGTTAGATTAAAATGGTATTTACGATTCGTGTATGACCAAAGTTTATTAGAAGCATAAAGTATTCGTCACAATGAAATATGAATTAATTTATTGTTGCTATTTGATTCGTATGATTGTACTACCTAGCGAAATGATTTACAAAAACATATTAGGTATTATTCTTTATTAAACTGATTTTTTTTAATGATATACAGTCGATTAAACTCTGTAACAATAATCACCTAGGAGTAGACTGGACGCTGACTTATAAGGGACTTATAATTCCGTATTTTTTCAACGGAGCCGGTAGATCGACGAGTTGTTTTCGTGGAAGTGAAAACTTCAATATTAACTTTGTGCATTTTTGACCACCACCACCACTACAACTACCACCACTACCACCACCCCGACCAACACCACCATCGCCACTGCCACCACCACCATCGATTGCTGCCAATGCCAATCTGCTCATGTGTCCATCTTACGCATTTTCTATCAGGGTAACTTATCATGACGCAAGTTTAAAATTTTTTACCTGTTACAAAAACTGCAAGACGCCGCGAAAGAAGTTTACACTTCAAAAATTAGTGGTCTCGCATCGTTACACATGTACACAGTATTTAGTGCACAAATGTGCTGCACTATGCGCATATAAAAGTAATGCACAGCCTTCCCGAAGGCTGAACGCGATCAGCTATACGAGGCAAGGCACAGTTCGAGCTTTAAACAAAATGTGCTGCACAGTGTGCCACACCGAATTGGCTGGGTTGTGTTAAAAATAATAATAACGTTAATTTTTTTTTAACCCAAAGTTATGTTGTGATTTACGTAGTAATAGACGATTTTTGTAGTGTGTGTGTGTGTGTGTGTGTCACACGCATTTCCCTCGCAAAAAATGACGGACGGAATTTGTTTTGCATCGGTAATAAACGCTATGGCTAATCCCCTCCGGTCCGCCGCGGCGGCCGGTGGCCCGTGATGCTCTATGTTTTTAACATTCAAAATCATTTGAGAACAAAGCAGCAAAACTATAAATTTAAATAATTTATTCACAAATCTAAAAATATTCTACTTACCATTTAAATGGGACTGATATTAAATATCCAACAATGATTATCATTTGCGACATAAACAGGGCTGAGTGAAAAGGCTATAACGTAAATAATTATGTTGGAAAATGGGAAAATGTTGAAAAGACACATCAATTGTTAATTTCCTTTGGAATTCTTCGATCAAGCGTAACAATAAAAAAGGTGAATCTGACAAAAATCAATTCTCTTTAAGAATAACGATAGAAAAGAAGCCAAAGCGAGTCACATTAAGACATCCATTATAAAATTCAGAATGAACTTTTACACTGATCATTTATTTATAACAGACAATTTTTTTTTTCAGTTTAGAAATATTTTAGGTTCATCAAAAATGTATCTAATAAACATCATAATCGTAATGAATATTGACGGTAACTGAAGTCAACAGCTGAGCGTCCGTTCACACAATCCGGCTTTGAAAAAAGAGAACTTACATTATTTTCACGTAAAAATTGTTTTTTTTATACTAAACGGGTCATTTTTATATGAAAATGCATATGAGCTTGTAGCGTCCACTACATTAAAGCGCCAACTAGTGGAATACAATGAAACCTTACAGTACTCGTCTAGTACGGTAGATGGCGTGCAATCGAATTGCATCGCACATGCGAAGATTTTTCAAGAGTTTGGCATATATACAACTTCCCAACATGGACGGCGAAGGAACACTTCGTCTCGAGGCGGCCGTAGCCTGGACTACCTTACCGGTTACCGGGCAATCGACTAGAAGCGTATAGAGCTTTCAGCCTGTTTGCGTACTTATTATGTTTGTATTACCAGGCGGATGGTTTTGCTTCGTACAATCTTGCTGACAAATATTTTTCTTCCTACCTGAATACATATCTCAATTATAAGCTACCTGAATACATACCTCAATTAAAAAGCACATGTATTATCACACTCATTATTCATCAAGAAATACGGTCGCGTGCCTACGACGCGCGCTTGTGCTATATCGCCTTGCCGATAAATAGCCCAAAAAATCCCTAGAATAAAAAGGCTATAAATTGGGCACTCAAAATTTTATCTACTGCTTCGGTAGTCTAGTGGTAGTAGGCCACTACTACTACGCTGAGGTCCTGTGTTCGATTCCCGAGTAGGGGGTTATCAGAGATAATGGTGTAAAGTCTTTATATCTAGTTCAATTGTGATTATTCCATTTTCTGGAAATTTCCAAGTACCTCGAAGTTTAGTAATGTGCCCCAAGATGTCAACAGGCTCCCCACCTGTTACATAGGCCAAAAAAGTAACCGGCGAATCTTGGGTGTTTGCAGGCATGCTTGAATGCATTTACCTCTGCCTACCCCTTCGGAGATTACAGGCGTGAAGAAGTTACTTCTTAAAATACAAACGTCAAAAATTTTAGGTATTCTATGTTTTTTTTTTCATTTTATTTTTACACATATAGTCATGGTAGCTTAATACTATGCCGCGCATCGTAAAGACATTCACTTACACATATTATGTCATAATATATCATGCGACACGAAAACACAAGAAAAATTCAAAACGCAAACGAGTAAAGCTATTCAGACAGCCGCGGAGCACTATAGCGCTGATCACTTACATTCAGCGGCAAACAGTTTAGAGCAAGCTATATCACTGGAGCACCTGGTGATAAAACCATGTATATATCTGACTTTAAGATTTTTTTTTTCATTTTGTTAGTGAGCGCGTCCTTGGGAGAGGAGATGCGACGTGGGAGAACTGGGGTTCGATTCAGTGGCACCTCGTCGGCTGTCTCTTCTTCTGTTGGCTGATTGCCTTCTTCTGTGTCATCAAGGTGAGTAAGAAAATTGTAACTGATTGACTTTATTATGGACTAGCTATGCCCACGATTCGTTTTATGATATGTAGGTACAGTAATATATTATTTATAGTACAGACAATCGATTTTTACCGTCTTATGTATAGATTTACTTTTACTTAATATTCTTTATTAGAGTTATGGGTAGATACAGTCGTACAGAGAAGTACTTATGCATAACACTTTTTTTTCTAAATATTATAGATACATAGATATAATATATATATAGATAAATATTATACATTCACACAAATGCTCATACGATGCAAAACATGCCACTGGAAAAAATGTGCAGTGGTGATCTTTTATTAACTACCTAAATTGAATCGCTCTATTAGCTTTGTTTCTTTTTTTAGACTTAGACTTAGACAGATAGGGTTAAAAATTTACGGGTTAAGAATTTCTTGATTTTATAAACGTATTTCTTGGTTTTATAACTGCCTCGGTAGCCTAGTGGTAGCAGGCCACTACTACTACGCTGAGGTCCTGGGTTCGATTCCCGGGTAGGGGGTTATCAGAGATAATGGTTAAAAAGCCTTTATCTCTGGTTCTATTGGGATTTTTCCATTTCCTGGAAATTTCCCAGTACCTCAAAGTTTGGTAATGTGCCCGGAGATGTCAACAGGCTCGCCACCTGTTACATGGGCCAAAACGTAACCGGCGAATCGTGGGTGTTTGCATGTATGCTTGAATGCATGCATTTACCTCTGCCTAACCCTTCGGGGATTACAGGCGTGAAGTTACGTTTTTATAAACGTCAATTTTACAATAACCCATAGCAATATGATTCTATTTATAAACCGCTATTTGTTTTTTATTTCCGTAAAATAAAAGCGCATATAAAGCAACGAGGCAAAGCTTGTCAAAAAAAGCGATTCAGTTTAGGTTCCCAATAAAAAGTAATTATACACCCGCATAACAATATTTTTCTTCCTCAAAGTTTCCCTTTTACTAGTTCCATGGAAAATAGTAGGTAATTAAAAAAGATGGACAACGATTGATTGTGTCTTCATGGTCTTCAACCACTAGTTCAATTACAATTATCAATGATACTTGCTTGTTAAATTACAAATGTAAATAAAAACACTTTTTCACTATTCCAATGATTCGGCCCGGTTCCTCGAGCCGTGGTCACGGATGGACTGTTGTACCAACAGAATACCTATCAGTTTACTGGTACAACAGCCGAAACATCTAAATATAGGTAAAAAAAATGTTTTTATAATATAATCTAAGCGTCACGACCCGGTTTATAAAATCAGTGAAATAAGTGTAAACCGGTTAAACGCGAGTGTTTTAATAGTTATGAAATGAAAATAACCCAAAATAATAAGTTTTGGCGGGAACCTTGAAAGAGGCGTGTGGTGCTCTTATTTTATTTCATTTTCTTAATGTAAGTTTGAGTTATATTAAATAAAGTTGGTGGCATTTTTTTTATATAAGCCTATTACAGTGCCCGTGTATAGTGAAACAGAATAACAGTGCGAAAACACGTCCTTTCAAATTGCCTCCAAAACTTAATTGTAAGTGTTCTGATAAAGTAGCCATCGCTTTACTCGAATTACTGACTGTGACTGACTGACGGACTGATAAATTGACTGACTGACTCTGACTTTTACGCTGCTTAATACGAATACGAAATATCGTTTTACTTGAGACTGGCAATATGCGTAATAGCGATGCCATAATATTAAAAAAAACAAAATAATTTTATTACAGGGTGTCCAATCTGCGGGTAAAGTAGTGTACTTTACTGCCCTCTTCCCTTATGTTATGCTGACTGCATTGCTAGTTCGAGGTGTAACTTTAGAGGGTGCTGATGAAGGAATACTTTTTTATTTATCACCCAAATGGGAAACTTTGTTGGAAGCCAGAGTATGGGGTGATGCTGCTTCACAGGTAAATATTTTTATGTATCTTACTTGATACAATTAGAAATTAAAGAAAAAACGGAAAGAAAAATTTTACTGCGGGCAAGAATCGAACCTGCGACCTCAGGATAACCAGTCTAGCCACTATACCACTAAGCTACCGAATATTATTCGGTGGTCGGAGGATCGATTTCTGCCCGAATTAAAATTTTTCTTTCCGTTTTTTCTTTAATTTCTAAAGTCGAGTGAACTTTAGAAATTAAAGAAAAAACGGAAAGAAAAATTGTGTTATTGCAAAAATAAATGTCACAATTGATATCTACAATTTTATTTTAGAAAAGATAATTTTTATAAATCCTACGTGACACAGAAAATATACGGAGTCTGAACCTGAAAGGGATAGCCATCTTGTATCTGTATGTCCAGATGCTACAATTGTTGCCTTTTTCGCTACATTGCTGATGCAATTTGCTACTGTGAATAACTAGCACAAATAACAAAACAGCTAGATCTCACAGGTGGCAACGCATCAGTTTTTGTGTATAGATGTGAATGAACTGCATGCTTCCTTCTACCATCGTAACATAAAAATAAATATTTAGCTAGTAACATTTCTTAACCGAAGATCTACCTAATACTTTGATTAAACTAACAAACTAAAACTCAAATTTGGCAAATGCTTAAAATCAGAAACTTTCGAATCGCTTATTAAATAAAGTGCAGTTAAATAACCTTATAAAGAAGCTGTTCAGACTACCATTTAAGTTCAAAACTTGCTCGGGGAACATCAATCCATTGGCGCGATCAATTCATTGGAAGCAATTTACTTTTAATGTTCAAGGTTTCAATAAATAAACAGATTTATCTAATTAGGTAGAAAGTTGATTTAACTTGGATACAAAGGCAGCTAGCGAGAGTTATTAAAAAGACCGTGAAGATGGAATTAAATAAACTTACAGATAGTATTTTGATAAGGAATGAAATAAATGTTTTCTTTAATAATGTTAAGCTCATTTTTGTTCGCGATTTTGATACGCGTTTCTTTGATATTGGCATATTTATTTCTGTGACAGACATCTTTAAATGCTATAAAAAAGTTTTTAATTATGGAGGCGTCAAAAAGTGCCACCAAGTGGTTCGTATTACACTCCGCGCTGACCAGCCAGTTCCTTTGCTTGAACTAGATATGTTTACCGCATCGACGATGCTGCTGCGTTGTGTCGATGATGGTTAAACGTTATTACAATATCTCGTGTATAGTTCTTTTTGAGCACTGTTAAACTAACATACACAAAAATCGCCTATGTGCCTATTAAGGGTTCAAACTACCTTCTTGTTAATTGGCGGTAGAAAGTAAGTTTTGCCATTTCATAATAAATATACTTAGATAGTTCAGAACAATATTTGCAACATGTGCAAATTTATTTTGAAAATCATGGTTCAATTCGCCAAACTTACCGTACGCTACGTCCATTTTGCGGTCCGCATAATCGTCCACCCGAGCAAGTTATTGGTAATACTGGTCGTTTTCGTACTATGCACATTACCTATAGATGATAATAAAGCCTTTATTAATAAGCTCTAACATCCACCAGAAGTCTCCAGTGCGCTGTCCATAATCAGGTGGAAGCGTATTTCTAAAAAGATATCTAATGGATAGCGCTGTAGTCATGATTGCAGACTTTTTGTCCGTTGAATATTATTGATGTGGCAGTGTTGTGGTTTCAATAAGATGTGCACCATCCAACCACCAAACCACAGCTCTGTGCCATACTGCGCACGACAACATCAATTTTGTTGTGAGAAACGTTTGATGAGTGCATAATTTCACCTCTGTGGCATCCACGATAGTAGAATCTCACATCAATGGATATTTTCTTTAAGGATATGTGAAGTTAAAGACGATGGATCACACTCACACATCACTTGAAAGCCAATATTCGCAGCGTTATTTCCGATATACGTCTTCTGTTGCTAGAAAAAGTGATTGAAAATTGGACTTACCTATTACCACACCGCGGACACTCCGCCAAAATTCCATACAAACGCTGAATTTGGTCTCTATTACACAGACATCAATCAGTGAAGTGTATTTACACGTGCACCTGTGTGCGTAGCACGTAGAAAATACCAACCATCGCCCATAAGACCCCTCTTATTGGAGGTTGAGTGATGCGGGGAAATTGAGCGGGACGTCGAAGTGTCCTTTCTATACGTAGTATTATTACATAATAATATTCTCTGCTATTACGCTACATTCTGACCATCCGTAATGCCCACGTACAAGATATAATTTTAAGCACTAATGGTATAAGGATATATTAAATACATTAATTTTTACGTGTTCCACTACATTTCAGATTTGTATCCCTCTAAAACACACCCATTACTTCTTATTATGACATGCGATCATAATTACTTACTTCAATATGCTTACTTTAATAAAGCAAAAATAACCCAATTTCTTGTCCGAAGATCTTCTACTCGTTCGGCGTGGCCTGCGGTTCCTTGGTCACTTTGGCCTCGTACAACAAGTTTCACAATAATTGCCACTTCGACGCAATCTTCGTGTGCATCGCCAACTTCATGACGTCTATATACGCTGGCTTCGCCATTTTCTCTGTACTTGGCTTCCAAGCACAACTCATGGGAGTCAGCGTTGATGGTGAGTTTTTTTTTTTCAATTATTGTAGGAGCGCGCATGGCCCCGCGACTGGAGAAGATCATAAGTGATCTACTTGGTTAAGCGATACGGGCGCGGTCGGGTGTATGATGGGTGACCGCTAGTGGCAAATAAAAATGCGTGTTTCCGTGCTTCGGAGGGCACGCTTAGCCGTCGGTCCCGGTTGCTATCGATAGATAGCAGTCGTTAAACATTGTCGGAGGCCTAATTTGATGCGGTTTGAAAAACACGAACGAACGACGAACCCGGATATCCATCTACCAACCCGCATTGGAGCAGCGTGGTAGAAGCTCCAGCCCTCCCCCCAAAAAGAAGAGAGACTCGTCCAGTGGGACGTATAATGGGTTCCCTTTATTATTATTATAATCAAAGACTTCATGAGATAAAGACCGTCAATAATTTCGTCAGCTAAGCGTTCTTTTTGACCACCGTGCGGTCAGATGACATCAGACTCCCAAAGCGTCAATGAATAAGATTAGGCAGTCGAGCACATATTGAGTGAGAATAAACGTTATTTATTTCCAAATCAAAGATTTCAATGTAGATGCGTTGCAACTCCTGAGGCCTAAGGTTGTTATGCCTCTGTGTCGGAAATTACAAGGTCGTACATTACCACCTGAAATTAGCACTAAACGAAAAGTAGATTAGGTAAAGTGATGGTGCCTACGCCGTCTCCATCACTGGAGCTCTACCATCAGTTAAACTTTCAAAGTATTTTTTTGATGCCTGTCACTGTTTTTCTGACTGACACAACTATTTGTTTTGCAAATAATGCAAAAAAAATATTTTGTGAAATCAAAAGTGTTGCTAATCTCTCCTTTGTCTTTTTCTATCCTGCACATTTAACAATGCAACTGACAAAGACAAAGCATTATATAGCTAAAACCAGCTAAAACGTATCTAATGTACGTTTATGAATAAGGGGGAAAGAGTTTAATAAAAAAATAACAAAAATTGTTCAACTCACTTCGCTGTAATTCGATTGGGTCGGCTCAGAATTCCGGTCTCGCGTCCAAAACGTTTGTATGCTAAACGTTATTTCACGAATCATTGAAAGGCAAAACGTTCCGACGTTTAACCATACCACGTTGAAGGTCTTGAAAGATAAGCTTGCACCAATTTGGTGCAAGCCGCATCGCTATCGCGTGAGCAGATTATTGGGCACAGAGAAACGCAACGGGTAACTTTAGACCCACCTAATGATGTGATAACTACATATTTTTTTATTGTAATGAAAGAAGCAAAGAAGCTTACAGATCACATTAACGGTAAGTAATTTCATTGCCTACATATACCTATATCAATGATTGCCTACAAATATCTACACTGTCTGAACCACAAAACAGTAAAAAGGTTTATCTATATGTATTATAAAAATTAATTGCTGTTCGTTAGTCACGCTAAAACTTGAGAACGGCTGGATATTGGTACAAATGAAGTTGTGGTTTTTACTATTTCCCTTCAATTTCTTCACATTTTCTAACCTTTTAAATCTTTCCTGGACTTCCAAAAATAATTCAAAACCAAAATATAGCCGATTTGGCTAAATCGCCGATTTGGCTAATTTTTTCACAATTTCACTGATAGTCTGAGAAGTGAGAGAACTCATTTGTCTCGTCATTTTAATATGTCACTCTCACTTAGCGCATTCCGGTAGAACATTCAATACTCAAACAAAAATGATTGTTGTTTGTTGGAGTATTGACGATTTGTTCAAGTTGATTAACCCAAGCGAATTGGTGTGTGCCGCGGGGATATGTACACGAACAGTAACTGGGGAACGCGATTGGCTCAACATCAACCGTATTTTGTTTTCTATAACATTTGAATACCGAATCGAACATTTAGGTTCGGTTATTTTTACCTTCAGTACTGTAATAATGAAGATGAAGTACCTACTCTAATGAAGTACTTTGTACAGTATTCTGTTCCGTTTCCTTTTCTTTTAGTTTATTTTTTTATTGTTACCTTACTGCTATAATACTTTATTTTAAATTACATGTATATACTGGATGACTTTTTTTACAGTCTTGAAAAAAATAGGGCGTGATAAGCAAATGAAATAAAAGCCTATGGCATAGTTATTTATATTATTTTTTTATATTTTCTAACTTCATCTGAAATTAAAATTTCATTAAACAATTCATTCATCCGCGTATAAATGGTAAGAGCACTTCAGAATGTGAGTGATGAAATTAATAAAAAGTGAAAAAAATAATGGAGAAAGGATGCCGCCTTGTGGTACCCCAGACAACAGTTCATACCAATCGGAAAGTTCCCGATCGACGCGAACTGCCTGATGGCGACCACGAAGATAAGAGGAGAACCACTTCTGTACTAATGTACAGAAGTGGTTCTCCTCTTATCTTCGTGGCGAGGTTCCAAGTTTTCCAAGAACGGTAACAAGTATATCGTAGTCAACGGAATTGAACGCATCTTTAAGCAGGGCTGTGGCTGTGCTATGACCGACTAAAAGCCAGATTGTAGTGGGGAAAGAAGGTCATACCTGTGAACGTGAGTGTTTAATTGTGAGTGAACTACTATTTCTAAAATCTTCGAAAGGAAAGGTAAAACAGAAATTGGTCTAAAATGGTTGACTAGACTGGGACTTGAAATTTTCGGAAGAGGGATAACAAAAGCTTTACGCCAAATAGCAGGAAAGGTCCCAGTATCCAACGAAAAGTTAATAATATGAGTTAAAATAGGGAGTAGAATATCAATTATAGGCAAAAGCATATTTCTACCCACTTCATCGCAACCAACTGCTTTCGATTTTAGAGATTTGAAAATTTTGTTAACCTCGTCATCAGTAACAGAAGCGAAGGAAAAAACGTTGTCAGTGAGATCAGGTATGGAAGTCAAATAATTAAAATTTACATATATATGTAAATTTAAAATAATATCAAAAAGGGAAAGCAAAATTTGACGCATCGGTGTGGGATTTCGGTTGCTTAGTGGTAAAGCGGCTGGACTGGTTATCCTGAGGTTGCAAGTTCGATTTCTGCCCGAAGTCAAATTTTTCTTTCCGTTTTTTCTTTATTTTCTTTAGTTTACTCGCTTACTGTGTTATTGCGAAAAAAATAAATAGAACAATTTAACGAATTTGACAAAATTGAAGCAAGCTATGTATATTTTTATGCAACTCAACCTCAGTTGAGTAATAATAGAGTAACAACTCAACAAAATAAAATAATTCAAAATTTAATTAATTAATTTATGTTACTAACGCATTCCGCTTAATTATGGTACCTAAATGAGACTTTAGTTTCAGGCCAAGTCGAAAGGTCATAAGATCGCAAGAGTGTTACATACTTTGAAGCCTCCAGGTTGTAGAGGTTCCATAAGGAATTCCACATCTTTTTCGCATAAGTAGGTAACTTATGAATTTATAACAGACATAGGTACAATCGCGGCGGGTGACCGATAATTTGCAGTAGCACTTTATAATCGAGCTTTTACAAACTGAATAGCACGGATAATCCGAGAACTCTCACAACACTATTTTAATATGTCCCTCTTTCCATCATAGCCTGTAGATAAACTTAATAGCTTAGTGTATTCACAGCCTTCGAGCTCTCCAGGAGAACATTCAATACTCTAGAAAGATAGTACCAATTAATTTAATGCACACTCAATTCAAACAAAAATATTTTTCCGCTGTCAAACATTGCACGAACACACTCTATTGTAATATTTTATCTGTTTCACATGCAGATTTTAGCCAGTCATTATTTGGAAATTTTTACTCTCCAAAACGCAAACAATCGATATGTAACAAAATGCTGCCTGTTGGAGTATTGACGATTTGCTCAAGTTGATTAACCCAAACGAATTGGTGTGTGCTGCGGGGAGTGTGTAGACGGACTGAGAAACTCAATTGGTTTAACATCAACTATGTTTTGTTTTAGATTATTTGGACATAATAATTACAGCGTTCCTATTAGAAGGTGACATAGATAGGAGAATTAAGCGCGCATGGAGGCTGGTGTAGATCATAAGCGATCTACTCGGTTAAGCACTACGGGCGCGGTCGGGTAGTGTGATGGGTGACCGCTAGTGGCTAATTAAATGCGCGCTTCCGTGCTTCGGCGGGCACGTAAGCCGTCGGTCCCGGTTGCTATCGATAGATAGCAGTCGTTAAACCTTGTCGGAGGCCTTATGGGCGGTTTGAAAACATCCGACAGCGGATTGGCCACTAACCCACCTCCACTAATCCGCATTGGAGCAGCGTGTATTAAGCTCCAGGTCTCCCCCCAAAAATAGGAGAGACTCATGCCCAGCAGTGGGACGTATAATAGGTTGCCATTATAGATAGGATACTGTAATTTCTGGTGAAGATCTAAGACATCAGGAGTGTTATATGCATAAAAGCTTTCCAGCTTTTGATTGTGTACGGAGTCCGCATTATTTTGACTCAGTAAGTATTTACTGTGATAATAAGAAATAGGCAGATGAACGCAGCGAGAACTTGTACAATATGTATGGACTAGCAGCAGGATGTTATTGCACTCGAAACCGCGATTTTCAGCTGTATTTTTTTTATGTAATGGAAGTGGTAAACAAGCATGCAGTTCACATTGATGTTAAGTGATGACTGCAGCCTATAGACACAAAGAGCAAGGTCGAAATGCATATGCGTTACCACTCCTGAGGCCTAAGGTGTTGTGCCTCTGTGCCAGAAATTACAGGGCCGTACACCACCAACCACCTGACCGGAATACGATAGTGCTGAACACTACCATTTAGCGGCAAGTATATTAGATAATGCGGTGGTGCATGCGCCCGCGAGCTCCATCACTGGAGCTCTACCACCAGCAAGAACTGTAATTGTATATTAAACTTAATTGTTTTATCATGAAGAGAATGATGAAAGTAGACGAGGCACGAGAGGTTTGTCAGAACCGGGATATCTGGCGCTCTACACTCTCTGCCTATCTGCCTACCTACCCCGTTAGGGACCTGGCGTGAAGATCATTTGAAGAGTGTCACAACTCCATATTATTTTTATGTTACTCTCGCTCAGTGTGTGCACATCCTTAGAACACACCAGTAGATCATTGAATACTCTTATTGTGTGTAGACAGAGAGTGCCAATTAATTTAATGCACACTCGATCCAAACATCAATATTTTATCTGTTCCACGTGTGTGTTTAAGCCAGTCAATATTTGGATTTTTTTACCCTAAAACTCGAACAATCGACAGCAAAAAGCATTGCTGCATGTTGGAGTATTGACGATTTGCTCAAGTTGATTAACCCAAGCGAATTGGTGTGTGCCGTGGAGAGTGGGTTCATGGACTGGGAAACTCGATTGGTTTAACACCAACTATGTTTTGTTTTCACCTATTTTGTCGTAATAATTACAGCGGAGGAGATGTATAACTTAAATTTGTCTGCCATTATGGCATTCTGGTTAGATCTCTGAATTTGTTATTTGTAGCAAACAAGTAGGATAGGCCCAAAGACTAACAATGTGTTCCTATTACAGTTTTTTTTTTGCTCGGTCGTTTTTGAGATACCAGAATGGGAAGGAAGGTCAGTTTTGACATGTTTTCTTTAAAATCTAGAAAAGATGTCTAAGCTCATATCTAAATATCTTCTTAACTTCAATTACTTTCATAGAAAAAGATTCTCTTGAATTAATTGGAACTTAGTTAAGTCGTGTCGTAGTTCTTAGGCATTATTGTTTAAATACAAAACACTGCGATTAAAAGTTAAATGACACGAACAAAAAATCAATTAGGTACTGCACTCAAAGGAATTAACTTCATCAAAATCGATGTGTAAACAAGCACGTGAAACACAATATCTGTTCTAATGGTGCTTTGTTTAATCAATCCATTATCTTGCATTTGGAATGAAATAAACATGTTACCGGTACAGAGGGAAATCAACAGCGCTCCAATGTTGGTGATCAATCTACGATTGTGTTCCTTTGTTGCACGTTGAACTATGATTTGAATTTTGTGCTAATATTTAGAGTTTTGCACTTTAAAAGGAAAACAAAGGAACCGTTATATGATCCCTCGTGTGTCTATCTGTTTGTCACAGCTGATTTGCTCCGAAATTATTGGACAAATTGAGAAGATATTTGATACACTGTAAGCACTTTGGGGGAGGGGAATTAATTGTAAAAATGTACCTCTATTGAATGCCACAAATGCTCTTATTGTGCGACATATAGACAAGTCAATGACACAAACACGAACGTGTTAGGTATATACCTAAATAAATTGAATCTGAAAAGAGAGACCATTTCTGGTCAGTAAATAAAGATGAAATAAAAAAAGTATGGCACGCGATAGTGTCTCACATTTTACTACAAAATGTTATCCCAATCTCTCGAATTGATTATTATCACTAAAAAACTAGATCTAAAATTTAAAAAATGCAAACTGTAGTTAACAAACATGTTAAACAGAATACCTGTTCTAATGTTGCTTTGTTTAATCAATCCATTATCTTGCATTCGGAATGAAACAAACATGTTATGTACGGGTACAGAGGGAAATAAACAGCGCTCCTATGTTGGTGATCAATCTACGATTGTGTTCCTTTGTTGCACGTTAAACTAAGATTTGAATTTTCTGCTTATGTTTAGGGTTCGCGCTTGATCGGTTTTTGTGTTTTGGTGTAGGCAAGAAGAGACCAGATTATGATACTCTAATCCAGAAAAAAAACATTTTTACAATTTACACATGATAGAACGGGAGCAAGGGAGAAAGGGAGAATATGCCATAATGATCAGTTTGGTGGATTGGCGCAGACGGATTGGCTACATAAAGCAACACGGGCCGCCGGCCGTGGAAGTAGCCATAGCGTTTATTACCGATGCAAAACAGTCTGTTATTTTTTTGCGGAGGAAATATCTATGCGTGACACACACACACACTACAAAAATCGTCTATTACTACAAAACTCAAACCTTGAATTTGACAAAATACATAAACAATTTCACGCATTTAAAAATCTAGGCGACAGGCATAGGCACACTTGTGCTTGCGCTTTGACAGTGGCCCGTATTGCTCTGAATGGCGATGGCAGTGGCGGAAGTTTTATCGCGGGTTGCTACTGCCCATCTTCATCTTACGTTGTTATTTTAACTACCGCCCTATTGGAATGGTTTGACCAACGTTATTCGTTTCATTGAGGGCGATGGCGTCGTCATCTCCCGGTGCCTTCCGTTATCAAATTAATAATACCAACCCTTAATACGTCCCACTGCTGGGCACGAGTCTCTCCCCTTCTTGGGAGGAGGCCTGGAGCTTACTCCACCACGCTGCTCCAATGCGGGTTGGTGGAGATAAGGGTTAGTGGCCAACCCGCTGTCGGATGTTTTCAAACTGCCCATAAGCACAGAAACGCGCATTTTTTTAATTTGTCACTAACGGTCACCCATCACACACACTTGACCGCACCAGTATCGCTTAACCAAGTAGATCGCTTACGATCTACACCAGCCGCGGGGCCAAGCGCGCTTCTACCATCGTTATCAAATTACGCATCTGAAATTCCAATATATTCGGATCTGTTCAAAACACTCGTAAAACTTATCTATTAATTACTTCCTCCCCGTCACCCAATGATATATTGTGTGACGATTATCTAAATCATCATGATGATATGCAATATTAAACCTATTCTTAATCTCTTGTGTTGTTAATATTTATACTAATATCGTCCATATTGATGAGGATAATGATGTAATATGGTGTGATGATTGGATCATACGTTAAATCCCACGTCGGCTACATTGTCCACGTTCTAAAATTCAATTTTGACCTGTATTGAAAATAATATCACAGTCATAAAGCTATGATATTTATTTTGTTGATAAATAGCGAATATATTAAAAAAATTGTTTGACATTTATTAGAGAAACGTCAATTATTATGACAAAAAAAAATATTTTTAAAGACATATTTTCTAAAAATTTTAGAGTATTGAGGTAACAAAATTAACATTGTAAATATATTTTGTTAAATATATTTTTCTCAAATTGTTTGTAAACAAATTATAACCAAATGATGCGATTTTTTTGTTTGTTTTAAAAAATAGATCTATATTTAATACAAAAACGAGTAATAACATTACGTCGATTATACATTTTTTGTTAGCTTAAAAATATTATAATAAACAAAAGATTGACTATGACTTTTTATTTTCAATAAAAGAAAATTCAAACATTTTTAAGTGGTCATCAATGAAAACGCGAGACGTGTAAAAAAAGTTAAATAACAATGACCCAGCTTCTTAGCCATTCCAATGCACAAAAGTTCTCATTAATTACTCCTTACTCAACTTACTTTTGCCTTACAATACCTACCTATAAAACTGAATGCTACGTGAAGAAATAAACATGGGATTTCAAACGTCAATAACAACGTGAAGCATAACATCATTTCCGAAGATATTTTGTTTAATTATTCCACTATCTTGCATTCGCGATGAATCGAACAAGTTAGTTGTATAGCAGGAAATCAAAAGCGCTCCATTGTTCGTGACCAATAAGAGCTAGACTAACCAGTGGTAGATCCCAACTACGATGAGACAAAAGGAACAGATTCAACTGAATTTCGATACAAAGATTCTGGTTTGTAATCATATTTAATAGAATTCATATTTAAGGGAAGTTTAGAGTCGGGTTCGGGGTTCCGGGTTGGTCATGTCCTGTGTGTCTGTTTGTCCGTTCGTCTGTATGCCACGACTACTTTATTGATTCTGTTGTTGAAACAAAGAGCGGGCTCGCTGAGCGTGACAAAATGTACCAGGGGGAGACGAGGGTCCAAGACAACGTGACGTTCGCAGTTCATTAAAATATTTTGAATGATTTTTTCGTTATTCTATTATTATTTTAAAAATAATTGCCATATTCAGGGGGCGTAGTGTTGGCTCCATTTTTTTTAACGTTAGCTTCAAGGCTGTGACAGGTCTCAAATTATTTATCGATAAAACCTGTCAGTTTATGTTACTGCATCTCGCGTTTGTTATGAATTAAACCTCCTCCATGTTTGACTGTTTGTCTATGGCGAATAATCACAGAAACTACTCGAACGATAGTGATGCGGTTTGCAATGTTGGTACAAGCTTAACGTTCAAGAGCTTCAACGTGATGTAGTTTAGTCGGAACGTTGTGTCTTTCATACTTCGTGAAATATCGTTTAGGCAACAAACGCTTTGCATGCGAGGCGAGAATTCTGAGCCGACCCAATCGAGTTACAGTGAATGAAGATGACCGAGTTTACCCTTATACTCTTTATGTTAGTTATTTTATGATGCAATAATAATAATGAACAAAGTTTGGTGAAATGTTGTACCAATGCAAATAAAGTAAAGTGCTCATCAATAAATATTGCACATCGACCTTACGAATGAGACTTCGGCTTATTTCGGGTCTGTAGAGCGTTATCTCTTTCGCACCTGACCTATTTGACGTTTGTCGACCATTTTGATCATGTTTTGACCAATACCGGATCAGTGCTTACGTAGGCAGTGTGCAGCAAAGATAACGCTCTACGAAGTCGAAACTAGACAATTGTCTCTTTCGTGGGGTCGATGTGCAATATTAATTGTTTGAGTACTGAAGATGATTTGCTGAATGACAGTTTTTTTGCCATCCAGCTTGAATTGATGATGCTGGCGTCGAAACTTAATGACCCCATTGTCCAGTAGCGTAGGAATTTTCTTCTTCTGTCTGAATTCTTCCACTAGTTCAGGCAGTCAACCAAATAATGGTTGGCAGACGGATCGGCGATCGTAGTCGTGGTAAGTTTTACCTTGAGGCGCTGCTGCCCATCACCAATACTGCCACCCCATCGGAATGGTTTTGTGAGTTTGACCACTGTTATTCGGTTGACTGTCTACACTAACGGAAGAATTCTCCCCCACTAGAAGGCGATGGGGTCGTCACGTCCCGGCAACTTCATCACTCATAGTCATCATTTCAGCCAAAAGACGTCCACTGCTGAACAAAGGCCTCGCCCAAAGCATGCCACAACGAACGGTCCTGGGCCGCCCTCATCCAGCGATTGCCCGCGACCTTCACCAAGTCGTCGGTCCATCTTGTGGTTCGTTTTCCGGTACGCGGTCGCCACTCAAGAACTGCTCTGCCCCAACGGCCGTCAGTTCTTCGAGCTATGTGCCCGCCCTACCCACTGCCACTTGAGTCTCGCTATTCGGTGAGCTATGTCGGTAACTTTGTTTCTCATGCGGATCTCCTCATTTCTGATTCGATCTCGAAGAGAAACTCCAAGCATAGCACTCACAGTGCTTACCTATAATTAGGATGGAACTGTAATAGAAGTAGAATAAGCTTGAAAAGTCAACTTTTTTTATCCACAGACGTTGCAGAACAAGGTCCAGGATTGGCATTCGTGGCGTACCCTGAAGCTCTCCTCCAAATGCCAATCGCTACCTTCTGGTCAATACTATTCTTCTTCATGCTGTTTGTACTGGGGTTGGGGTGCCAGTTTGCTGGCATTGAAGCTATTAACACTGCTATTGTGGATCAGTGGCCCCATTTTAGGAAACGATATTGGATGGTAAGAAATTATTTCGATGTATGACATTGTCATGCTTATTAAATATAACTTTCCTATAGATGTCCGTTACAGTACTTTTTCACAAGCTTGTTTAGCGTAATGAAGTTCAGGAATAACAGTTACAATATTTCTTTGTTCGAACTATTCTTCTTCTTCTATGTCGTATTCTTCATTACTGAAGGTCGTGCCCGTTTTGGTAAGTGTAGGTGGAGGAGCTGACGAGTTGCTTCCAAGCCGCTCTATCTTCAGCTTTTCTGAGAGCTGCAGTCACCGGCAGTCCAGTGATTTCTTTAATGGCGTCAGACCATCGGCTAGATGATCGGCCTCTGGGTCTTTTTCCGTCTACTTTACCCACCACAACCAGTTTGTCGAAGTTTTCTGGTTGACTTCGAACTATGTGGCCAAAGTAGGTGAGAATACGCTGGTAACAGATTGTCGAGAGCCTAGTTTCCGAACTAATCAAATAAAAAATCCGTTTTTAGCTGGTCGAGGATAGATTTGTTTGTTTTTTTTTTTTGGTGTGCGCAACATCCTCCTTCAGCACCACATTCCCAATGCATCGATCGTCTTTCAATCCACAGCGCGGATCGTCCATGACTCAGACGCATATAAGAAAATAGAGAACACAAGAGTTCGTACTAGTCTCATTTTGGTAGCATTGGACACGTTTCTATTCTGCCAGATTTTTGAGAGCTTGCTCATTGCATTCTTAGCCATTTGGACTCGTCGTCGAATCTCTTTGGCACATCCTCCCTGGTCGCTTATCACAGATCCCAAGTACACAAAATCTTGAACGACTTCTAGGTGAGCCAGCAGTCCGGTCTGTGGGAGCTGACCGGCTCTATCAATGCGCATGACTTTGGTCTTTGCCTTATTAATTGAGAGACCAGCCATCTTGCTTTCATCCTCTACCCTTCTAAAGAGGTCTAGTGCCGCGGCCCTTGACGAAACCGGCCTGTTCACTTGGTATTTGCCATTGTAAATAGGATTGTAAGCGACTATGTATTATATAGAGCATTATCTTGCTGGTGTGAGATATCAAGGTTACAGTTCGATAATTTCCACAAGTTTTTGTTGATCCTTTCTTGTGGATCGGGATTAGTAAAGACTGTTTCCAGTCGGTTGGCCATTTGCCTGTTCGCCAATCCTGGTTACATAAATCTCGCAAGATCGTCACTCCTATATCCCCAAGGTATTTTAATTCTTCAGCGAATATTTTGTCTCTACCAGCTAAATTATTGCTCTTGAGTTTTCGCAACGCATCTCTAACTATTAGCAAGCATCATTCCAACTAAAAGACGTCCTCAGTTAGACAAAAACCTTCCCAAAGACACTTACGGTGGTGTTGTGAGCCATTTGGGAAGAATATGCAATAATCACCTCCCTTAGCATGCGGATGAGCAATCACAGTGGCAGCAGTTTTTATCGCGGGATGCCGCTATACATCTCGAGTAAGTATATTGTATTTACTGTCGCCTAGTTTTTTTTTAATGAAATGGATGTGGCAAACAAGCAATCTGTTCACATAGATGTTAAGGATGACTGCAGCCTATAGACATCCACACTAAGACCAAGGTCAAAATGCAGATGCGTTACCACTCCTATGGTCTAAAGTGTTATGCCTCTGTGCCGGAAATTACAGGGCCGTAAATTACCACCTGACCGGAACACGATAGTGCTGAACACTAACATTTAGTGGCAATTATATTAATTAGGTAATGCGGTGCCAACGCCCGCGAGCTCCGTCACTGGAGGCATGGTTTGATTGCTATTGTTTGACTGTTGACTGCTGGCGGATGACTTTATTTCTCTAATGGGCCAAGAGTCGTCACGTTCCAAGGCCGAAGGCTTATTATTGACAATATTTTTTATTGCAGGTGACAGCCACTACCTGTTTCTCCTGCTTTATCCTGGGTCTGCCGATGTGCTTCAGTGGCGGAGTGTATCTGTTCACGCTGCTCGACTGGAACACCGCTTCCTGGGCTATACTGCTCATAGGTATGGCTGAGGTAAGACCATATTACAACCCTCTTTTCGATTCGAAGAAGTAAATTCGGACAAAGACAAAGAAAAATTCTTTGTCCGAATTTATTAAAGAAAATTTCATCAAGAAAATTTATAAGCCTTAAGAAAGTACGTAGTAAGCCTTAACGTTAATAACTATTTCTTTGAAATTATTTTTTTGACATAAAGTTGGACAAAAATAATTACGATAGATACAGGTTTTGACGGGAACCTTGAAAAAGGCGTATGGTGCTCTTATTTTATTTCATTTTCTTGGTGTATTTTTAAGTTATATTGAATAAAGTTGGTGGCATTTTGTTTGATATAGGTTTATTACAGTGCCCGTGTAAAGTGAAATAGAATAACAGTGCGAAAACACGACCTTTCAGGTTGCCTCCAAAACTTCATTGTAAATGTTCTGGTAAAGTAGCCATCGCTTTACTCGACTTAACTTGACTGTAACTCACTTGACTGACATATTATACTTGATAACTTATATACTTGATACTTACATATTATACTTGATATTATACTAACTTTGACGCTGCTTAAATAAATACGAAATATCGTTTTACTTGGCACTGGCAATATGCGTAATAGCGATGCCATAATAACAAAACAAAAAAAAACGATATATAATTTTTTTATTTAATGTAATTTCACTCCATTAATATTGATAAAATAATTTTGTTTCAATTTATCAAAATGATTCCGTTGCTATTAGAATTTTATAAAACAAATTACTTCTACTGAAACTAACACACGTGCATCTGATTAATACGAGTATTTTGCTTGGGGCTATTAAATAAATGAACGCCCTATTATTATTTCACTCAATCAATAGAACGAAATGGAACGATATTTAGAATTTGAATAGCTAAAATGCTTTAAATTTTAACGACCCTTTGATAAACACAATTAATTAGCATTTGAGCGTGTTGCCAAATGTTACAATTTGTTAAATTATTGACAAAGCAATAATTGTCAACAGAAATGTTTAGGGTTCATTACTAAACAAACCTCTCACGAGTTGAAATTATTGAAATATAGATGTATCTAATGGTCGTAAAACGTGTGGTAGGTACCTCACTCGATCCAGAATGCAATTTTTAGCAAATATAGTAAAACAAATTTATGAAAAAGAGTGTTTGGAATTTAACAAATATTTCAAAAGAAATTTATGTTTATTTTTTTTGTTCGATTGACTGACTACAGTCATGGAAGAATTCTCCTTCATTAGATGGCAATGGCATCGTCAAGTCCCAAGGCCTTTTCACTTTCTCAATCATCTTTTCATTATATTATAGACGTACACGTACAAGGAATACAGAAAAATAAAAGCAACTAACTGGGGTTGTTTTTATTTTCCGACATAACATGTCTCTTAATTAAAGGTTTTTTCAATTACATGTTCGTTTACAGAGCACTGCAGTGTCCTGGAGCTATGGAATCAACCGAGCTATGGCCGATCTTGCTTCTATGAATATGAAACTGAATAAGGTGCTTAGGTTCTATTGGCGGACAGCCTGGACTGCCTTTGTACCTGTTGCCAGCCTAGTAAGTATCCTTTTTTAGGGTATCAAAGCCAAATGGCAAACACGGAACGACGGAAGATTCGTCACGTCTAATTGTTTGTTTGTCCGTCCGTATCTATTTCGTAGCCAATTTACTCTGTAACTATTAGGTAACTGACTAAACTATATAGGTACTTGGAACTCGGTAGGAAGGTGAACCGTTTCACTTTCGTTCAAAATGAAAACAATTATAAAAAAATATAGAGAGTCTCCAAACTTGGAACTGGAACTAAAAAACTGTTATTCATCAAACTATACGTGTGGGATATGTTTATTCAAGTGTTTACGTTAAATAGATATAATTTTGAATTATGGCGAGGTCAAAAGTGGCACCAAGTGGTTCATGTAATAGGTATAAGAATTGGCGCTGGCAGCCTTTGCTTGAACTTGGCTTTATATATTATATATTTATATTATATAGAGATCTTTCAAAATAACTTGCAGGTTTCGAGATTTTTTAAAAAGTCATAATAAAATGATAACCTAGAAAATTCAATCATAGGGATGTGTCCTAGGTAAGAAATCATTACTTTTTATAATACATATTATATCGTTGCCAATCCTGAGATCTAAGCTGTATTAGCTAAGTCGGTTGAATCTTACCAGTCTTATTAGCAAGTACTGAAAACGAAAGTTCGGAACACTACCACCTAAAACGAATGAAACGGTGATCAAAATAACCACATTCCATGTCCTTTGTCCTTTGCATTGCATTGGAGATCCCGCAAACGTAACTTATTACATTTTTTGGTCCTGGTGATACCGACATTGAACCCGGTGTCTCAGAATAACTATCACTATCTACAGCTATCATAGAGCAACACCGAAAGGGAGTAGCCATATGGAGGCTTTCCTCTCTGTCAAAGTACAAGCCCAAATGGGCCTATACCTGTCGCCTAGATGTTTAAATGTGTACGTGAAATTGGTTCTGTATTTTGTTAAAGTCAAGGTGTGAGTTTCGTGGTAATAGACGATTTTCTAGTGTGCGTGTGTGTCGCACGCATTTCCCCCCGCAAAAAATGATAGACTGTTTTGCATCGGTAATACATCTATGGCTACTCCCCTCCGGTCCGCCGCGACCGGTGGGCCGCGTTGCTCTATGACAGCTGTCATCGATGCAATAAAAATAATATTATTCATTTTCAGGGTGTCCTTATATTTGTATTCGTTGAATGGACGCCTCCGGCCTACGGAGATTATGTATTCCCTGTATTTGCTGACGTTCTGGGATGGATGGTTGGATTCTCAACACTCATACTATTCCCAGTAGGACTCGCTTGGGCTTATTATCGTGATGGATATGTAAGTATACCTACAGAAAAGAACTAAATACATAATAATCCTCCTCACTACATTATCATCATTTAAGCCAAAAACTTCCACAGCTACAATAAGATGTCAATTGATAATTCTAAGTTTGGCATTGTTTTCAATTTTTCTTTCTCACAAACTGAAATTTAATTTTATGACACCCATAATCTTATAGGAGATTTATCGGTCATTTGCTTAAAAATTTATAATCTTTTTGAAGCGTAATCACAAAATTATAATTTTGCAGTAGTGTTATAATCTTAATTTTAAGTACTTAAGTAACAATCTATTGCTTTTTAAACATGGATTCAAACAGATACCGGATTATAACAAATACGCTTACACTCACAGCCCCACAGTAGGTATAAACCTGTGTCGTGGGAGCCGTTCTACACATACAACACATACACAAACACGCATTTATATTTTGAATATTTTTACAGCGGGGCAAGGAACTGTTCACTCCGACCAAAGATTGGAAGCCACAAGTCAAAGTCGTCGAAAGATCTGATATAACCCAGCGTGAAGCAAACGATAACCCAAGTTTCGTTCCATAATCAGTGTGTAGATTAAGAGCGTCGCCAGCCAACAATATAGAGTGGGCAGTTTGGCTATAGGGGAGGGCAGGTTGGCTCTAGGGGAGTATTTTTATCTATACTTATGGCACATATTAGTCTTTGCTGTAAATTAGGCAATTTTTAATGTGAAACATCTATTCGCGCGGGTATAAACAAGATCATTGGCGTGGCGAGTGTCGCGGCGCTTGCCATGGCCATGGGTCGCCACGCTACTCTAAGGTATTTAAATATAGTCTGTGTGCGTGTACGGTGTGTTTCTCTCAGATGCATTTTATGATGTTTCACATCTGCCAGGTGTCCCGTGACGGCTAATTTTTCATCTCTAGAGAGGGGCACCTGCCCTTCCCTGCCACCCTCTGGTGACGCCCATGGTGTAGATATACTTTTCCACTTGATTTCCTACATCTCAATTAATCAATAGCTAGTCAAAAGACACTACGAAGCATAACTTTAAAAAGGAAGAAATTGGAAGACTCACAAGATTTAAAAGTCCGATGTAATAAAATGAAAACTAACTGAAAACCATAGAGATCTTGATTAGTTAGTTAATGTGTGATTTTATACCAAGTTATATGATAGACAGGGAGCATACAACACCAAAGAATACATTTCTATCCTTGCAAAACTGCCACGCTTCTTTACTTAATCTTTCTGATTTTTATGATTTATGTATTTAAAAATACCGCACTTTTAAATAATACCTAACGCACCACATAAGCCACACAGGATTATCTGGGTGCCGAGTCGCTAATTTTAGGCTTAGTGTAGTACGTTTTTAATTTATTACAAAAAAATGTTTTTATTGTATATATTTTTAAACTCCATGGGTTTTTTTTTAATTTATTTTTTTTATGTTATGGATGTGGCAAACAAGCATGCAGTTCACATTGATGTTAAGTGATGACTGCAGCCTATAGACACCCACACAAAGACCGAGGTCAAAATGAAGTTGCGTTACCACTCCTGAGGCCTAAGGTGTTATGCCTCTGTGCCGGAAATTACAGGGCCATACATTACCACCTGACCGGAACACGATAGTGCTGAACACTACCATTTAGCGGCAAGTATATTAGGGGTAATGCGGTGGTGCCTACGCCCTCGAGCTCCGTCACTGGTGCTCTACCACCAGTTGAAAATTATGGTATATTATATAATTATGGTATATAAGTGGGTAATTTATTTAAATAATAAGGTATTAAATAACAAATAACTCTTGTCCCCTAATTGTTATTATAGTTATAAATAACATTACGTTTAATACAACGAATAAATTCAAATCACAATTTGTTTGATGCGTTTTAATTTTAACCATCGAAAACTATATTTTTTACTTAATACCATTCGATATAATAAATACGATTGACGACTAAGTTAGGCCAGATGCTCGTGGCCCTTGTTGCAGGTTCGATCCCCGCACCGGGGTAAATATATGGCCTGCAAACATTTGTTTTGGGTTTGGGTGTAAAATAATAATGAAGGTATGTGTTGTGTACACACCTACAACGGGCCCCGCTATATAGGTAAAGTGGGTGCAATTTATAGTGTAAGGCTGGAGCGAAAAGCTTATTTTTTTATTTATTTAAAATTCGAACACCGTAGTCGTATTTAAAAATCATAATTTTAAATTGAAGTTAAATTTGCTACAGCCCTGAAATAATTAACATTTTTTTTACTACACAAGAGACGCTAAACATCATTTGTAAGCTTTGCGGCATCGTAAGTGAAAATAACGAGCAAGTACAGTTTTTTTTCTTTTTTTTTTTTTTTTTTTTTTTTAATTTCCTGGCATCACTTTTAATTTTTTTTTTTAATGTTGCCATCACTTGTTATGCATATTGCCAGTGTCAAGTAAAACGATATTTCGTATTCGTATTAAGCAACGTAAAAGTCAGAGTATTCAGTCAATTTATCAGTCCGTCAGTCAGTCACAGTCAGTAATTCTAGTAAAGCGATGGCTACTTTACCAGAACATTTACAATGAAGTTTTGGAGGCAACTCGAAAAAACGTGTTTTCGCACTGTTATTCTACTTCACTATACTCGAGCACTGTAATAAGCTTATATCAAACAAAATGCCACCAACTTTATTTAATATAACTCAAAAATACACCAAGAAAATAAAATAAAATAAAAGCACCACACGCATCTTTCAAGGTTCCCGCCAAAAACTCTCTCACAAGTACAGTTATAAAGTCATAAAGTTTTTCATATGGGAATAACACTAAAGATGTTAATATGAATAAATTAGAATATGTTGCGTATTTTTATTGAGGATTTTATAAGATAACTAGCGGCCCGCCCCGGCTTCGCCCGCGCTGCTCTGCTCCTATTAGTCATAGCGTAATGTAAGCTATCCTATCTCTCAAGTTGGATCGAACTGCACATGGTGTGCGAATTTTATTATAATCGATTGAGTGGTTTAGGAGTCCATTGAGGACAAACATTGTGACACGAGATTTATATATATTAAGATTTGTGCATACAGTCAATATTAGTAGAAAAGGTGTACTACAGTTTAAAAGAATACTTTGAAGACAAAAATTTGACTACAACATAAACATTATTTCTATTATATATTACTTAGATAATAAAATAGGTGGAATTTAATTTTGTTTGACATTATTTAATCAATGAAATGACAAATGATTGAATATTTTAATGTAATTGGACTTCATCACAGTAATTAAATGATATGTATCTATAAGTACTTGTAACATTTGCATGCCTATATTAAGGTGGAATTTGGAGGAACTCATTATGTTATTTTAACATCTTCATTATGTACCCATTATCGCAAATAAATAAATTGAATTGAATTGAATTGAAGTCATAAATATGGCACATCGAACCTACGAAAGAGATTATAGTAACACGGGTAACCGGCCGCAACGGGCCGGAGGGGAGAAGCCATATGCAGGCTTTCCCCTCTGTCAAAGTACAAGCACAAATGATCCTACACCTATCGCCTAGATGTTTAAATGTGTAAGTGAAATTGTCTATGTACATACTTTGTTAAAGTCAAGGTGTGAGTTTCGTAGTAATAGACGATTTTTGTAGTGTGTGCGTGTGTGTCACACGTATTACCCTCCGCAAAAAATGACAGACTGTTTGACATCAGTAATAAACGCTATGGCTACTCCCCTCCGTGATGCTCTATGAAAGAGATAATCGGGTAGTTTCGACTTTTCAAGGCGTTATCTCCGCTGGACACTGCCTACGTAAGTACTGACAGTCCGATATTGGTCAATTTTGATCAAAACAAAATGGGGTCGACAAACTTCACACAGGTATGGTGCGAAAGAGATAACGCTCTATCGATCCGAAATATGTTCTAAGGCCGATTTGCATTATTTCTTGTTGGATACTGTAGTAGTTAAGAGGGTATTTCATGAGTATTTGTGCATACGTACCTACAGGTACGTAGGTACACAATCACTGTAAACTAAAGGCTTGTTTGCCACCATTTTACTCGTACAATAAAAAAAAACATAATTTTTAAAAGATCATTATTGATAGGTTCAGTCACAGTACAAATATGAACAGTATGGAAACTAAGTACAAAACTTTTGAAACGGCACACTAAAAAGGCTATTACACCACACGGTACTTAGGGTCCAGCAGAAAGGGTTGGCGTGGCCTCGCGCCGAGTTGCCGCTTATTACACTATCCGGTCGACAGCGTCCTAACTTGTTCGCAGTACAAATACACGAGGCGCTCCGGTTGCCCTTATTAGGGCCCTAACTCCCTAAATGTTATTACACTACCCTGACCCTTGCTATCGTACCCTGAATACCGTGCCGTGTAATAAACAAGTCCATAACACAAACATGCGCATCGACGCTCGATGTACCGAGTGATGAGTCACTTTCATAAGCTTTTCAGTACGCCAGCACTGCGAGAACCGCTTAGAGGCCTCGTCGATGCGCATGTTTGTGTGAGTGTGACGTTTCAAGGTTTTGTACGTAGTTTCCACACTGTTCATATTTGTACTGTGGCTCAGTGCTCATCAAGAAATATTGCACGTCGAGCCTATGAAAGTGACAATCGGCTAGTTCGACTTCGTAGAGCGTTATCTCTGTCGCACACCGCCTACGTAAGCATCCGTATTCCGGTATTGGTCAAAACTTGATAAAAATGGTCGACAAACGTCAGATAGGTAAGGTGTGAAAGGAATAACGCTCTACAGACCCGAAATAAGCCGAAGTCTCCTTCCTTAAGTCAAGGTGCAATATTTCTTGTTTGATCTTACATTTGATAGGTCTTGCAGTAACAAATAAAGTTTAAAACGTTAGGAAGTGCAACTCCTATTCACATTAAAAAAAGGACACTGTCGTATTAACGTTCGATCTGACGACAATCAAACAGACTCTAATTTGTGTGCAAGTTGTAAGAAACAGCGATAATTTTTTATTGGTCGCAGAGTCGCAAGTGTACGAGCTCCATGGCGTAGGCACCACCGCATTACCTAACCTATCTGTCGTACAATTCGAGAATATTTTTTTACAACTAAATTATTTATGAAGTGATGAATTATGAAATGAATCGTTTTGTAATCTGTTCGCCAATTTAATTATTTATGTAGTAATGTAGTTGTGGAAAGTTGACGAAGTCGAACTGAAACGAAATCGTTGCGAAACGTTGGTTTTGTAGTGAAGAGGTTTGAAACGTTTGTCGGTAAAATGAACGGGTATCGTCTTACACAGTTAGCAGTATACTAGTACTAAGTGCCCAGGTACGAGAAAAATCTTTAAAGTCCAAATAAAATAAAGTTGACTTAGGCTCGGATGCACCTAAATATTTGTTAAAGCTATGATTTTTGACGAAATTAACAATAGCATTGTAACAGTAACATTGACTTTAACAGTTACTGCGAAATTTGTTGCACCAGCGTTTTCTTTTTCATTCTTAAAGTTACAAGGGTTGCAACTGTTGCATAGTGAACTATTGACATTAACAACAAATTTAGTGCTTCTTGGACGATTACAGTTGACAGTTAAGGTTACGACGTAATTTAACAATTTTAAAGTGGTGCAACTTATTTTTGTAAGATCCTAGGTTGAAAAGTATCCCAACCCCGGGTTCGAACCAAAGACAACGTATCAGCAGTGACTTTCTACCACTATTAGTATTAAAAGTTATTCAGATCCTGAACAATACAATCTCCTATGCTTCATACCAAACAGGATCGCTGCCGCGCGCCCGCTCCAATAACTCTGTCCTCCACAACTGTAGTACTGAACTTGCAACGTTAACCATATTTTACGATTGCAATAACGCCCTCTACACTTCTTGCCAAGAACGCCTACAACAATCACATAAAGAGGAAAATCTACAGACGAAAGTTAAACATTTATGTAACATGTTCAAGTGATTATAGTATTTGCGGTATATGACTTGGCATTGGTCTTCTCATTAATTTGTCTTAGTTCTTCTTTTGTACTGAAGTTTTAAGAAGAGCTTCAATGATGTTAACTTACAAATGGAGGTATGAGAGCTATTCATTTAGGCAAACTACATATAATATTCAAAATAACACCGAATGCTTGCAGTTTTTCCTTGAAAGTTTATTTTTACGTTTTGAAATGGGAAACTACAATTCTAGATATTCTGCCCGTAGTTTTGTAGTAACAATATAAAAAACCAATCATGTTCGTGTCGGCCTACGCGCAACGCAGGGTTCTGTTTGTATTTTTTTTAAGTTGATCGATTATTATTCTTTGAGTTGTAATTCTTATTTTAAGTACTTAGCAATAATGGTTTACTAATGCTTTACGCTGACGGAGGTACCCTATTTTTTTCTGTAAGTAGAAATTTTATTTTACTACTTTGTCAGCATCACTAATGAATATTCACATCAAATACAACTGTCTAGTACTAAGAATGATTGAGATAGGCTGCGGACAGATGGACAAACGGGCATGGCGAAACTAAAGGTTTCTTGTAAGCTAGGGAATCATAACAAAGTTGAAAACATTACAAACTCTTCGTAAATAAAATATTAAACTAGTAAAATTGGCTCACTCAAAAAGGCTACTCTCAGTGGTAAATTAGTGTTATACCGCCCAAAAGTTGCAGGTCTCAAAAAAAGCCAAACTAAAGTTGGAAATGCTATAAAGACTACTTTTGAAATTCAGATAGAAACAAATGTATATCCTACTAACTCACCAACGATTAAAGAAACCAAAGGATTTAACTTGCACAACTAAGATCCAAGATACCGATCCGAAACTCCAAGAACCGAACTGGCTAATCCATTTTAAATTGAACGAAATGGACGTTGTCTTATTACCATGCTCAACTTTTGCAGAATTTTTATTATCAAGATCTTTTTCAGTTTTAATAATAATGTCTTTATCTTCGATGATGCGAGCTTTTACTGACATTCAGATTATTCATATCTTCATAACTTCAACTCAATGACGACTAATTAGTAAAGCGCCTCGGGTGTTTTTTTTATGTCATGAAGTTGGCAAACAAGCATGCAGTTCACATTGATGTTTAGTGATGACTGTAGCCGATAGACACCCACACAAAGACCAAGGTCAAAATGCAGATGCATTACCACTCCTGAGGCCTAAAGTGCTATACCTCTGTACCGGAAATTACAGGGCCTTACATTACCACCAGACCGGAACACGATAGTGCTGAACACTACCATTTAGCAGTAAGTATATTAGGTAATGCGATGGTGCCTACGCCCGTGCGCTCCGTCACTGGAGCTCTACCACCAGTAAAAATGGTTGTGATGAATAACTGCTACAGAAGTAGTAAAAATAGATTCGTTTAATATTCAATTTGGCTGAGTAAAGGGTCCCATTTGGCTGATAAAACGAACTACTTTGTCTATTTCAATTATGAAATTTAATTCTATTGTTTCTTCCCCAAAAAGTGCAGATTCTGTGACCAAGCAAGGTAATGGATAATGTCTGACGGACTGAAGTTGAAAGAATGCCACTCGGACGTTTTATATAAAGCATTTTTATGAAAACTGCATCAGTAATTTATTAGTAGCAGCTTTCCACTGCTACGCTGGGGTTCGATTCCCGGATTTAGGGGATACGTGTTGTTGTTATTTATAAAGCTGGAGTACCCCTTCAGAACATAGAATGAAAGAGAGAAAAATGTCATGATAAAATAAAATTATTAGGTAAATAAATAAAAACAAAACCAAATTAATTGATATTGTCCGAAAGGGTCCCCAACTCAGCCTGGATTGATAACCTGGTATTATATTAGGACCTAATAGTATGACACTAGTACATTTTCAAATACAAGTAAACCTGTATACCCACTTTATGAGTTACGAAATAAGCAATTTATTTATTTATAGTTGCAGCAAATTCAATCCTCAACAAAGGCGCTCAGAATACGAAATCTGAACAGTAGGAGAAACATTAAAAATAAACAAAGAACTTTGAAACTTGACGCCTACGTGAACACATTCGCACCTGTTCGCTGCAAAGTTGGAGTTGCTTTGTCTGCATTTAGTTCAACGTTTAGACCGGTTACATATGTGTGATACTCACATTGTTTATTTTAGGAATTGTGAGAAAATACCAAATTGAACTAGTATTTGAATAAGTGACAGACTTATAAACAGTCTCTCCCAAAAACGTTTCTCTACAAAACTGAATTAAGTATAAGAAAACACGGTAGCTTCTATTTTCAAAGACAAATTTGTGGCTATTGCGTGTCAGTAACTAGTTATTTTAATGCATTAAACTTGCACGCAAATAATCAGGGGGCTGACCGCCTAACTAAAATCCTCATTTAGCGTTCGATTTTTTTTTTTACGCTTACACTCACAGCCCCACTGTAGGTATAAACCTGTGTCGTGGGTGCCGTTGTACACATGCAACACATACACAAACACCCAGACCCGAAACAAATATCTGTAGGCCATAAAAATATTTGTTCCGGTGCGGGGATCGAACCCCGCGACCCTTCGAATCAAACGGTGGTTTCGCACCGCTGGACTAACCGGGTCGTCAAAAATTATGACAACATCCTATCAGTTTCATGCAACCTAACTTTTTCCTGGAATTGTTTTCGTCCGCAGGTATATACTAAAGCGCAAAATGTTTTAATAGGCGGTACGAAACGGACAAGATAACGTCCTAAACGAAAGTATTTTAGTTAGGCGGTCGAACCTTCGAGTGCATAGAGCAACACCGGAGGGGAGTAGCCATATGCAGGCTTTCCCCTCTGTCAAAGTACAAGCCCAACCTGTCGCCTTGATGTTTCAATGTGTGCGTGAAATTGTTTCTGTATTTTGTTAAAGTCAATGTGTGAGTTTCGTAGTAATAGACGATTTTTGTAGTGTGTGTGTGTGTCGCACGCATTTCCCCCCGCAAAAAATGACAGACTTTTTTGCATCAGTAATAGGTACACGCTATGGCTACTCCCCTCCGGTCCGCCGCGACCGGTGGGCCGCGTTGCTCTATGTTCGAGTGTGGTACCGGCCTTCGAAAAGTGTTACACCGAATACCAGGTCCCTTTAAGTTTAGCGACTACAAAGAGATCCCAGTTTTAACTTAACTTAGGGTCCTAAGTGCTCGTCGATTGTCCGGTTTTTTATTGTCATGGAAGTGGCAAACAAGCATGCAGTTCACATTGCTGATAGGTGATGACAGCAGCCTATAGACACTTACACAAATACCAAGGTCAAAATGCAGATGCGTTACCACTTCTGATGCCTAAGGTTATGCCTGTGTGTCGGAAATTACAAGGCTGTTCATTACCACCTGACCAGAAGACGATAGTGCTGAACACTACCATTTAGCGGCAAGTATATTAAGTTTGAGTTTTTGGTAGCGCCTACGCCCGCGAGCTCCGTCACTGTAGCTCTACCATCAGTAAACCGGTGAAGACTACGAAGGCTTGAGACGATCCGTTTATGCGTGACCAACAAAAATATATATATTTGAATGCAGCCGCCAGAAAAAACTAATTCAACTCGTAAGTGTACTGTAGAGGTGTACAGAATACTTACTCGTATAAAAGTATGTACAAATATATGAATCTATCTATATATATAAAAATGAACTGCTGTTCGGTAGTCTCACTCGAGAACAGCTAAAGCCAGAGCGACTTAACAAATTTTGGTTTTGGAATATTTTTGGAAGTCCAGGGAAGGTCGGTAGCTTAGTGATAAAGCGGCTGGATTGGTTACCCTGAGGTCGCAGGTTTGATTCCTGCCCGAAGTCAAATCTTTCTTTCTGTGTGTCTAAAAGATGAGAAAATATGAAGAAATTGTAAGGGATTGTAGTAGTAAAAACAATTATTTCATTCTCCCATACGAATAATCCGTTCCTATCAAACCTTTGACACACTATTTAATTCTGAAGCAATAGGAAGTTTGCCGGGTCAGCTAGTTCTATGAAACAATACTGAAACAATGTGCACTCACCTTTTGGCGAGAGCGAAAAAAATTTAAGTCTCGACTTTCAAAATAAGAAACTTGTACTTCGGCTTGCGTAACTTTACAAACATTTCCACTCAAGCATTTTATTTTTTCGCAGAATATTCTATATTTTGTTATTTTATTGATAGCATTTAGTTTTCGGTTTACTCTGCTAATGAACTGGTGGTAGAGCTCCAGTGACGGAGCTCGCGGGCGTAGGCACCACCGCATTACCTAATATACTTGCCGCTAAATGGTAGTGTTCAGCACTATCGTGTTCCGGTCAGGTGGTAATGTACGGCCCTGTAATTTCCGGCACAGTGGCATAACACCTTAGGCCTCAGGAGTGGCAACGCATCTGCATTTTGACCTTGGTCTTTGTGTGAGTGTCTATAGGCTGCAGTCATCACTTAACATCAATGTGAACTGCATGCTTGTTTGCCAATTCCATAACATAAAAAAAAAAATCTATTTGCTGTATATATACTACCTACCTACCGCTACCAATCACCGCATTATCCCTCCTTTTTAATATGTAATGCGAATCTAAGTTTGTTTGTTACACTTCCACGCGAAAACTACTTAACCATACATCATGAAATTTTATACTCATGTTCTTGGAGATATTTAAATTATGTATGTATCTTCACGCCAGGTCCCTAACGGGGTAGGCAGAGAGTGTAGAGCGCCAGACATCCCGGTTCTGACAAACCTCTCGTGCCTCGTCTACCTTCATCATTCTCTTCATACATGCACGCCGATTCCTAAGACTTTTGACCCCACCATCAGACAGAACTCGACCTATTTGGTCATGGTAGGTCAGCCTTGGTCTTCCTGGGCCTCTGCAACCATCCACATTCGCATTGTATATCTGTTTAGTCATTCGCTCATTCGACATTCTTTCTATATGCCCGAACCATCGGAGCATGCCTTTTTTCATTTTTACACCGATACTATCATTCACACAAAGTCTCTTTCTTACATCTTCATTACGAACGCGATCGGTGAGTGATACACCGCAGATCTTGCGCAAAGATCTCATCTCGACCGCGTTCAACTTACTTTCATGCTCTTTCCTGCATACCCAGCTCTCGCTTCCATATAAAAGCGTTGGAGTAAGTACAGCATTATGTACGGCTAGTCGAGCTAGTCGAGATATTTAAAATACCATAAAATCTCTTTAAAAATGAGGAGGGACCCGCTGGTAAAAGCTAGTAAGTCATGACTAAACGATCGATCGACGATTATAGATCTACAGTATGACAAATAAAGCCCATATTTTGAAATGTGGCAAGATCGACACCAGTAAGTAAGTAAGTAAGTGAGTTTTTTACTGGTGGTAGAGCTCCAGTGACGGAGCTCGCGGGCGTAGGCACCACCTATCGTGTTCCGATCAGGCGGTAATGAACGGCTCTGTAATTTCCGGCACAGAGGCATAACACCTTAGGCCTCAGGAGTGGTAACGCATCTGCATTTTGACCTCGGTCTCTGTGTGGGTGTCTATAGGCTGCAGTCATCACTTAACATCAAAGTGAACTGCATGCTTGACGTGAACTGCATCGACGGCTACGTATCCAAGCTGTTAGTATGGTGTGGAGAAGTCGCCACGAGGTGGCCAGGTTTTTTTTTATGTTACGGAAGTGACAAGAAAGCATGCAGTTCACATTGATGTTAAGTGATGACTGCAGCCTATAGACACCCACACAAAGACCGCGGTCAAAATGCAGATGCGTTACCACTCCTAAGGCCTCAGGTGTTATGCCTCTGTGCCGGAAATTACAGGGCCGTACATTACCACCTGACCGGAACACAATAGTGCTGAACACTACCATTTAGCGGTGGTGGTCCCTACGCCCGCGGGCTGCGTCACTGGAGCTCTACCACCAGTAAAAAGGTGAGTTAGGTATCAAATTTAAGAGCCATGCATGAATTGACATATATGTACAACATTTTGATGAACTTACAGGAATCAATATCACACTGCTGAAACTGTGGTTCAGAACAATATGTTCAAATCATTGTAAGTTTAGAAGGAGTACACATTCAAAACACAATCCAGTTTGGCCTAGTTGAGTTCAAAATTAGATATAAGACTTTAAGTTCTCCAATAATATTGCAGTGCAAACACTGTGTTACCGTATTCAAGGGAATATACTACGTAAATAATGACGACTCGTGAATTCTAATTTGCGTGTACTTACTATTTGCCCAATCTGGTAAATTCAATAGTTTGCCGCTTTGAAAATATGCCAAAAACCGAATGTGTTCAATGTTCCATGGTTTTTATAGTCATATCTTATATTTACGAAGATATTCTATAATATTCTAGTAACTTTTTATACGCTTCCAAGTTTAATTAGGTTTTGATGGTCAATTGAAGTTTTGGATATAACCAGCTCAACATTAAGATGTCTAAAACGTAACTTCACGTCTGTTATTCCCAAAGGGGTAGGCAGAGGTAAATGCATGCATTCAATCATACATGCAACCCACGAATCGCCAGTTACGTTTTGGGCCCATGTAACATGGCAAGCCTGTTGCCGTCTCCGGGCACATTACCAAACTCCGAGGTACTAGGAAACTTTCGGAAAATAAAAAAATCCCAATCCCATTGAAATAAAACTAGTTTTCGGATTTATCTCGCGTATATTAAACTAAAATGATAATTTTAGTTTCGTTTAAATAATCATTTTAGTTTCGTTAGTTTACTAATCGAATATAATCTGTAAAGTTTAATGAATTAACAAAAGATTATTTAATTTTAAAACGCACAAAATAATATACGACTAATTTAGAATATCTTTAAAAATGTGTCATTCATTTTTATTTAAAAACTAGCTGTGCCCGCGACTTCGTCCACGTGAGAAAAAATATTATTGTTCAGTATCTACCCGGACGAAGTCGTGGGCGCAGCTAGTATAAAAGTAGCCTAAGTTACTCCTTATTACATCAGCTATCTGCCAGTGAAAGTCCCGTCACAATCGGAGACACTCAAATTCTGTTTATTTGTATGTAGTTATGTATGTATGGAGATAAAAGTAGCCTGAGTTATTCCTTATTACATCAGCTACCTACCCGTGGAAGTCCCGTCAAAGTCGGATACACTCCAATTCTACTTATTTGTATGTAGGTATGCATGAATGTATGGATGTATGGAGATAAAAGTAGCTTAAGTTACTCCTTATAACAGCAGCTATCTGCCAGGGAAAGTCCCGTCAAAATCGGTCTAGCCGTTCCCAAGATTAGCCCCGCCAAACAGACAGACAGTCAGACAAAAATTGTAAAAAAAATGTTTTGGTATATGTACCGTGTATACATTCATATGCATTTAGTAAAAAGCGGTTATTTTTATATTACAAACAGACACTCCAATTTTATTTGTATATAAGGTTGGGGAAAAAGTTTCTTCGCATTTTTTAAGATAATTCAAAACATTTTTTAATACAGTTTATTTAAATTTAACTAAAGTATGTATGTACCATTTTGTTCGATAACTTTTTGCCATCTTGTAGGTAGGGACATGATCCCATTGCTATAAAAATTTTGGGACTTCTCATCAAAATACCGCGACAAGTGGATTTCGCAGTCCTCTCGTGATGTTAACCTAACATTGCATAAAGAATTCTGAAGAGACCGAAACAGGTGGAAATCTGAAGGTGCAAGGTCAGGACTATACGGCGGATGCATTAACACCTCCCAGCCAAATTCTCTAATTTTTTTCTGAGTGGCTATAGATGTGTGAGGTCTAGCGTTATCATGATGAAACACCACACCCCTTCTGTTGTATCAATACATATCAATTCCGGCCGCTTTCTCTCAAAGTTCAGTTCAGAATCGATAGTCCTGCCTGGTGGTAATAGCTCATAATGAATAATGCCCTTCCAATCCCACCACACACGTAATTTAGTTTTTTATTATTTATTATTATTATTTAACTGCCTCAGTAGCGTAGTGGTAGCAGGCCACTACTATTACGCTGGAGGTCCTGGGTTCGATTCCCGGGTCGGGGATTATCAGAGATGTATGTATGTATGTATCTTCACGCCAGGTCCCTAACGGGGTAGGCAGAGAGTGTAGAGCGCCAGATATCCCGGTTCAGACAAACCTCTCGTGCCTCGTCTACCTTCATTATTCTCTTCATACATGCACGCCGATTCCTAAGACTTTTGACCCCACCATCAGACAGAACTCGACCTATTTGGTCATGGTAGGTAGGCCTTGGATTTTAAACCTTATCAGAGATAATGGTTTAAAATCCTTTATCTCTGCTTCTATTGGGATTTTTCCATTTTCTGGAAGTTTTCCAGTACCCCGGAGTTTGGTAATGTGCCCGGAGATGGCAACAGGTTCGCCACCTGTTACATGGGCCAAAACGTAACCGGCGAGTCGTGGGTGTTTGCATGTATGATTGAATGCATTCATTTACCTCTGCCTACCCCTTCGGGGATAACAGGCGGGAAGTTACGTATTATTATTATTATTTATTTAGTTTATTGCGAGTTAACCCGGGTTTCGCCACAGTCTGTGAAGCCTGACCGGCCTTTGACCACGACCTTTTTCGCACGTTCTTGTCGTACGTGATCCACTTTTCATCACCAGTTATCAGCTTCTTCAAAAATGATTCGGTTTCATTACGTCATAATAAAGAATCACAAATGAGTACACGGTTCATTAGGTTTCTTTCAGTGAGCTCGTGAGGTACCCAAATATCGAGCTTTTTTTGTACCCAGGTTTTTCAAATGCGCCAAAACTGTTTTGTGATCAATTCTCAGTTCTTCAGCTACGTCGTAACTACTGATATGTCGATCTTGCTCCACTTTTTCAAAAATGGCATCCATTTTATCCGTAATAGGGCGACCAGAGTGAGGTGCATCTTTGACATCAAAATTTCCGGATTGAAAACGCTTAAACCAAATTTGTGCTACCCTCACAGACACTGCACTAGGTCCATAAACATCGCAAATTTTTTTCGCGGCTTGCGTTGCATTTTTACCTTTTTTGTAGTAAAATTTTAAAATGTATCGAATTTCTTCATTAGATTCACTCATCTTGACAGTACGAAAAACAAATGAAAATCACACATTTGCCTAATTTGAATGTGGAATTATGTTCTTTAAAATTTTAACTTTCAATGATACCAAAACCAGCCAGATACAAATACTACAGCCAAAGAGATTTTATTACAAGTTCATACATACTATAATGCGAAAAGACTTTTTCCCCAACCTATTATTTATTGCTCTATGGCTGTCATTCAGTTAATAAGTGAATGCATTTATTATTACACAAAATGAAACAATAGAACAACAATCATATTGTTTCTCAAATATAATTTTATTCTTACATAAACCTTAAGTTCTATAATGACACACAACTCTTGTAATATACGCAATCATTTGCATGAACCTTAGGCTGAGGCTACTGTTTTAATTTGTATTTAAAATTAAAATGAAACACTTCTTACGACATTACGATTTATTATATACTTGGGATAAGTAAAGGCGCGAACTCCATATGTCAAAGTGGCGTCGTCATAGACTGCCAAGAGCAGAGGTTTCCAAACTATTTTTTCTTGTAGACCCTTTACAATTTTTTCTGGTTTCTGTGGACCCCCCATGCCCATATTTCCCATTCCCAAATTTTTATTCACGCCTACGTAGACCCCCATCTAGTCTCCAATGGACCACTTTGGGAATCACTGGTATGATGTAAGTAAATTGGTACTATTAGTGTATGCGTTGAGATTCATTATCGTGGACCCCCATTTTCATTTCATGGACCCCCAATTTTTTTTTTCGCTGACGTAGACCCCTTTTAGCTTGTCATAGACCCCCAGGGGTCGGTATAGACCACTTTGGGAATCACTGGCCTAGAGTAATACAGATACACAACACTTTTTTCTTAAATATAAATTTCCATTAAAGGAACAAATAAACTTATAATAGATACTAAAAAACTACAAATCAAGTCTGACAATTGGTTTCACAATTCTGCCACTTCTAGTATGTGGAAGTACGCTAGCAATTGTAGTTGTAGGTTCAACTTGTGAACTAACAATCGACTCACTTTGTGAACTGCCAGAAATATCCTGTAAACCAACATTATTGTTTAAATTATTCAAATCAGAAGCACAGACTTCGTCAGAAAGAGAATAATTTGGACAATCAGAAAGTCTGTCAAAATTATTAACATCATTACAATTAAATTTACTGTGAGACAATTTTAATTGATAATTATTCCTTCTCAATGGCCTACTACCTTTTCTAGTAATAATGTAGGACATAGGACCTTCCTTTACTCTGTGGATATCTAGGAGTAGATGTTATCAATGATATATCTTTAGATTTAAAATAACATTTGCATTCATATGATGAAAAAGGAACATTGTCTGAAATCAACTCTACAGGGTATCCAAATCGTGTGAATACCTCTTGCATTGCATGAATTACATGTTTGGCAGACTTACTAGCTAAAGGTAACAATTCTATCCAACGGGAAAAATTGTCAACAACCACAAGATAGCTTTTACCATAAAGTTCTAAGATGTCTGATCCAATTTTGAGAAATCTTTCTTTTGGCACCTTGTGCGGCAAGAGCGGTTCTCTGTAGTTGTTTGGACTAAACTTTTCACATGTCCTACAATTACGGACAAAACTATAAATATCTTTGTTCATATTAGGCCAATAAAACAACTGTTTGGCTCTATTAATCGTTTTTGAAATTCCAGAGTGGCCCTTATGAACAACACCCAATGCATAGCTAATTAAGGAACTTGGAACAATTATTCGGTCTTCCATAAATAACAGACCTTCTTGCACATAAATAGAATTTTTGTGTTTTTCATATATTTCACAATCTTTAGGTGTATATTTTGGCCAACCATTATGGTAGAATTTAGACTTTTTGGCTAGTGTTTCATCATTCTTAATAGCAGTTTTAAATATTAATTTCCTTTCAGGTAGGAAGGGAGGTATTTAGACACTGTATGGACCATTTGTAACATTTCTTTATCATACTCTGTATTATTTAAACTGTTTCTGGATAGCATATCTGCGAAATGTAATAACCTACCAGCAACATAATATACATTTAGACTATACATTAGTAATTTTAATCTTAAACGTCTCAGTCAGGGTGAACCTATCTTGCTTATGTGTTTATCCATAATGGAAACAGTAGGTTTGTGATCAGTCTGTACATCTACTAATGTACCATATATATACTTATGAAATTTCTTACACCCAAATACAATTGACAAAAATTCTTTTTCAGTTTGTCCATAATTAAGTTCAGTGTCATTCATTGTCCGGGATGTATGCTATGAGCCTAAGCACACCCTTATCATCTTTTTGAAACATACAGCATCCAAGGCCATTTCTGGATGCATCACATTGTAATATTATTTTTCTTTTAGGGTCAAAGGGGCAAAGGGCTCGAGCAGAACTAACTTTCTTTTTAAGATCTATAAAGGCTTTATCATGAACAGGTAACCACGAAAAATCTACATCTTGACGTAACAACTTACATAATGGAGCCATAAGGTCTCCCATATTTGGTATATACTGTCTTATATATCCAAACGACCCAATAATACTTTTCAACTCTTCCTTACATTTAGGTGGTTTTAATTTTAGAAGAGATTCCACTCTACATTGGTCAATAGACATGCCATGTTCATTGAACAGTTGACCAACATATTTAACTTCTGTTTGCCTGTACTGTAATTTATCTTTATTAAATACAATTCCTAACTCACGAGCTTTCCGAATGACACTTTCCAAGGCCATATCATGTTCGGTGAGCGAGTTTCCCATCACTAAAATATCATTAGCCCAGCACATTACATTTTTAAATTTACTAAAATGGGATTCAAGAACATCTTGAAATAATTCAGGTGCATTCATTAAACCATAAGATAATACAGTATATCTATAAACACCAAATGGCGTTGCAAGACAACATTTCCAAGAAGATTCCTTGCTAAGCTTTAAATGATGAAATCCTTCACTTAGATCAAGGACTGAAACATATTTTTTACCTTTCAGCCTACATGCAAGTTCGTCTAGAGTTGGTAATACTTTAGTCTTCTTGACTATGTACTTATTTAAGCCTGAGGGGTCTAGACATAATCTTAATTTGCCATTAGAACGTTCAACGATAACTATTCTATTGACACACGCATTTTCATTAATATTGTCAATTTTAACAATAGCGTTTCTCTGTTCTAAACGTTCTAGTTCCAGCTTCAGTCGTTCTAATAGCATATTAGGTACTTAAGGTATACACTCTTTTAACTAAATTTAATGAAATACAACCAGATAAACCAAGTAGCATAGATTTACAATTAACTATGACAAAGTTCTCATAACACTCATTATCATTAAATTTGCATTTCAATTATATTACACCTTTGGAGTATTTGGCCGTAAGCATGCTAATTGCTATTGTTATGCTATTTGCTTATATGGTAATGATTGACATCTAATGAAGTATATGATTTCTATTAATATGCAAATTAATAAAAGTTAAAGGGTGCCACACTTATTATTATTCAAAAATCTCTCGCATTCATTCAATATACGATCTAAATGAAAACAAATCGAATATAATAACAAAATAATTGCGAATTAGCAGATATAGAGATTTCATATTTCGCAGAATTCACAACTTCATTTAATCTGTTATTGCTATTAGCATGCTATCAATTAATGCGAATGCTAATTAATCGATTACTACTCAGTGTAGCTTCAGCCTTACTTACGCGATATGAAATTGTCACGATACCATAAACTTGGGACACTGGGAATTAACGAGTCTTCATGAGCCCATTAAAGAGAAATATTAACTACCTATGCAATAAAATGCTTGAAGTTAGCTCGTAACCATTTTTATATTCTATAGTCAAATTGTTAACGTATTTTTCAGCCCCGAGTTTAGGAAACATTTTAAAAATGTTTTCCCTATTGACATTACCAACTTACATATGGGTAGTATTCTTAAAATCGTTTGACATCTGAAAGATCTATTGTATAGGTCGCGCCAGGTAAAAAGAACGCTGGCGGTCAAGCTGCGCGTCATGTGTTTTTATTTCATTTTATGTTATTCTATGTAATATAGTTTTCAATCTGCCTACCAATACACGAAAACGCAAGCGAAAGCTAGATCAAAAATAAACCAATAGGGCTAGTACTTTCGTGCGCGAGTGTACCGATGCGCGAACACATCCCTTCTACTTTCTTCCAGCGTTCTTTTTACGTGGCGCGACCTATAACTAGCACTTCTTCTATATCGCGTTTCTATAGCGTATCTACACACATCGCGTTGCCAGGAGGTGGTAGGAGGCAGCTGCCCCTCCCTTGAGTAAAAAAAACGCGATTTCCAGAAAAGACTTAGATACATGCGCCATACGTACCTATTGATAGGGGCAGGTTGGTTCTAGGACTAGATTGGTCCTAACGACGCCCTTTCCTACAGACGCCCTTTTCTACACATACTTATTACGAGGGTGGATCCAAAAGTTCGAAGCCCGACCAAGAAAATGAAAGAAAAGTGGGTCTAATTTTATTTTTATTTTTCGACATAGTCTCCATCTAGCTCAACACACTTCTTCCACCTGAACTGCAACTTGTTTATCGCCTCGAAAAACAAGATTCCGGAAGGTCGGCGAAATACTCGTCGGCTGTGACTATCACCTCATCTTTGGTCGAAAATTTCGAGCCACCCAAATGTTTTTTAAATTTGGAAATAAATGATAATCTGAGGGGGCTAAATCCGGCGAATAAGTGGGTGGGGCAGCAATTCGTAGCCACAATCATTCATTACAGACATTGTTTCAACCGAAGTGTGAACACGTGCATTGTCTTGATAGAACAAAACTTTCTTACGCAACATTCCCGGCCTTTTTTCTTTTATTTCTTCTCGTAGTCTTCGTAAAAGGTTACAATAATAACTAGAATTAATAGTTTGACCTTTCGGTAAATAATCTACAAAAATAATGCCCTTCGCATCCCAAAAAACAGAAGCCATGACTTTGTTAGTCGACAAAACGACTTTAGCCTTTTTCGGTGTAGGTTAGTCAGATCTTTTCCACTGTTTGGATTGTTGCTTTGATTCAGGAATATGGTGGTGAACCCAGCTTTCATCCATGGTAACAAATCTAGACAAAAAGTCCTCGGGATCAGTCTCAAAAAGTTCCAAACAGTCTCGCGAAATTGTGAATCGAACTCGTTTTTGTTCAGCTGAAAGCAACCTCGGGACCCAGCGAGCAGAAACCTTATGGAATCCCAATTCTTTCGTTATTATGTGTTGCACCCGGCCATAACTAATGTCTGTTATCTCAGCTATCTTACCGATGTTCAAACGTTGATCACCCAGTACGAGATCACAAATTTTATCTATGTTTTCTTTCGTGGTAGAGGTTGTAGGCCGTCCACTCCTAGGATCATATTCAATGCTCTCACGACCGCGCTTAAACTCAGCTACCCACTACTTGACACTGGCATACGATGGAGCAGACTTACCATATCTTGATGGATGTCTTTTGGTGACAGGCCTTTTTTATTGAGGTACTTAATGACTGCACGATGTTCAATTTTCTCCATTATTGAAAATCGCGTCAGAATGCTTCAAACAAATAATCACAGAAAATTTATATTGTGCAGTATCGGAATGAAACTGCGCACAATAAATCAATAGAAGACATACTAACAAATGACGGTAAATGTAAAAAGATGTCATGTCTCCTTGTAGTTTGGGCCACGAACTTTTGGATCCACCCTCGTATAAAACAATTTCCCCCGCCGCGTCTGTCTATCTTGCGATAAATTCAAAGACTAAGCACGGATCTTCATGTGATTTTCACCATTAGATAAAATTATTTAATTATCCGACGACCCTGTTAGACCGGCGGTGTGAGATGACCGTTTGATTCGTAGGGTCGCGGGTTCGATCACAGCACCGGGACAAATATTTGTATGGCCTACAGATATTTGTTTCAGGTCTGGGTGTTTGTGTATGTGTTGTATGTGTACAACGGCGACTCAGGTTTATACCTTCTGTGGGGCTGTGAGTGTAAGCGTATTTTTTTATTCATGAGGAAGGTTTGTGTGTACCCATAGTTTGGTTTTTTTTTATTGATTGGAATATAATTATTAATGTAAGAGGTGACGGCAAATATCTGTACCTGACCTCTTCCTCTCTTTTACTGTATCAATATGTCGTTTGAGAGGGGTCCCGCTGAATGCAGATCATCACAATTTAGATAAAAATTCTCAATACGGCCTCTACATGTTGTTTTGTGTAATGAAGGTGGCAAACAAACATTTTCAAAATCAGATAGTAGTGCTTGTTATCTACTATCATAGAAATTTACTCTCCTGTTGCCTACGAATTCAGTTTTTAACCTAAGCTGAAACATTAAATAATTAAGATCCATCAGTGTTAATTTTACATCAAGCAAAAATACTTTTGAAAATCAACATCACAAAATCATTTTTGACATGTCAATTAAGAAAATATTAATTTTACTTCGGTATAGAAAAATGCATTGAATGATTTATTATTATAGCAACTTTTCCCTAAAATGACGCACACTGTTGTTAGCATCGTTGGGGAAAGCTATGGTCCAGCAGTGGACATCTTTGAAACTGATGATATTTAAATGAATATTGCAACAACACTAAATACTTATTTTTTGGGCGCTTGTGTACAATATAGTCAAAACTTTTTTTTAAATTCCTCAAACTCGGCAGCAATATTTTTGTATATCTACAACACGTAGTTAAGCTTCCAATATTAAACAACCTACCTTGGTTAGAGGAAAATATTATCTTTAGGGATCATTGAATGTACAGCGGCTACTCTCACAGTGCCCCGGGGACTCGTAAATCGGTCAGCGCCTTGTTTTATTTAATTAGTAAGCCTCAGATAAGCGCCGCTTAAAATCCCAAACGCCTTTGTGAATTATTTACAGGAAAAATTAAGAAGCAATTGATTAGTGAAACAACTGAATTCATTAGCTATAAGAACGATAATATAAAAAAGAAGATAAATAAAAAGTTAAAAAAAAAATGTGAATTAGGAATAAAATGTATCAGGAAGTCACGGATCATGAAAGTGACCGGTGACTTCCTAATTATAAACTAGTTTGTTTTTATATTTTTTGAGTGGGCATGTGTTAGTCACTTTCTTAAACTATTGAAAGTATGTGCTAGCCACTGAATTTCTAACTTTTAACTTTTAATAAATTTTTGCTTTTAATATATTTTTGTTCTTTAGGGATTTATTTTACTTTGCGATTAGCTTTATAACAAAATTTAATCATTGTTTTCAGAATTAAATTGGATGTCGATGGAACAATTTTTTATAATAAGTCGAATAACAGACGGCCATCTGGCCACTATACCTACATATTTATTTATACTTAACTTATTGAAGATCTTTGACAGTTGAATACCCACGTAAGCTTATTAAAGGTATCTCATATTCCAAAAACGAAAGTATGTACAACGAAGTCCATATTTATAAACAACGTATCTTGGTTCTCACTATACTTTCAGATATTTTTTATTCTCATCTATACAAATAAATAAAATTGGAGTGTCTGTTTGTAATATTAAAATATCCGCTTTTTACTAAATGCATATGCATGTATACACGGTACATATACCAAAACATTTTTTTTTACTATTTTTGTCTGTCTGTCTGCCTGTTTGTCGGGGCTAATCTTGGGAACGGCTTTACCGACTTTGACGGGACTTCCACTGGCAGATAGCTGATGTAATAAGGAGTAACTTTGGCTTCTTTTATACTAGCTTCGTCCACGACTTCGTCTGTGTAGATACTGAACAATCATAAATTCTCACGCGGACGAAGTCGCGGAGACAGCTAGTCTATAAGTAAAATATTATATGAATCATTCATGACTAAAACATTCCAATTCAAAATTATTTTCAGGCCTATCCTATTTGTGGACTACTCAAACGACAGATAAGAAGTAGAGATTACCTTATCTTTTAATTACTCGCAACTTCTGTGAATGTAAATTAAAATGACAAAGAATTTGAACGGTTTATATTATAAATAGAGTATCGTAGCGCTATAAAGATGAATATTATTTTAAACTAGATGTGCTTGTGACTTCGTTAACTAACAAACAACACATAAATACATATATATACAAAAAAAAGCAAGGGTTGAACATTATATGTCTCACGGCTGGTCTAAAAGGGTGCCCAGATCAGCTTCATGTCGATTAGAAGATATTATCTCCTAATCGACGCTGGTTTTCGTCTGGGACCCAGTGATGCACGTTTGTTGCAAAGTTTTAGGCTCCTTTTGTTATGTAATCCACCTGAGAAAACCGTATTCAAATCAGTTGAGTAGTTTCGAAGTTATACATAACGTAACAGACAGACAGACAGACCAAAATTCCAAAAAAAAGTTATTTTTGTTCCTCCAATAGTACCGGACTAGCAGCTATCAGCGCTTACATAGACAGTATGCAGCAGAGATAACGCTCTACGAAGTCGAAACTAGCCGATTGTCACTTTCATAGGCTCGAAGTGCATTATTTCTTGATGAGCCCTGTATCTATATGTATTTTTTTATGTAATGGATGTGGCAAACAAGCATGCAGTTCACACTGATGTTAAGCTGACTGCAGCCTATAGACACCCACACAAAGACCAAGGTCAAAATGGAGATGCGTTACCACTCCTGAGGCCTAAGGTGTTATGCCTCTGTGCCGGAAATTACAGGGCCGTACATTACCTCCTGACCGGAACACGATAGTGCTGAACACTACAATTTAGCGGCAAGTATATTAGGTAATGCGGTGGTGCCTACGCCCGCGGGCTTCGTCACTAGAGCTCTACCACCGGGTAAAAGTACCAGGTAGCGGTAAGTAAAGTATTTATCTCTACCTAGCTATTTGTGGAATACAAGCGTGACATAAAGTGGCAATTGTTTACTTTTATAAAAAAAACGCATGTGGCGAACTGCGTGTTTAATGCAAGTGTGCCTAACCCTTCTAGGAAATTAATCATCACTCCATCCAAAAGACGTTTACAAAGCTGGACAAAGGTTTCTCCATAGATGCCCAGTGGTGAGCGGCATTAGGGGAGAATATGCTATAATCGCCACGCTTGGCAGGCGGATGGGCGAGAGCAGTAGTGGTAGTTTTATCGCGGGACGCTGCTGCCCATCCCGCGTTGTTATTTTAACTACTTACTATTGGAATGGTTTAGCCATTGTTCGGTTGACAGACTGCACTAGTCGATGAATTCTCGTCCAGTAGAAGTAAATTCTACCGCCAGTGGGCGGTGAGGTCGTCACGTCCCGGCGCCAAGAAAATAATAATAATAATGGCAACCCATTATACTTCCCACTGCTGGGCAAGAGTCTCTTCCCTTTTTGGGGGGTGGCCTGGAGCTTACTGCTCCTATGCGGATTGGTGGAAATACGGGTTAGTGGCCCGCGGTCGGAAGTTTTCAAACCGCCCATACGGCCTCCGACAAGGTTTAACGACTGCTATCTATCGACAGCAACCGGGAACGACGGCTTAACGTGCCCTCCGAAGCACGGAAACGCGCATTTTAATGTGCCACTAGCGGTCACCCATCACACACCCGACCGCGCCCACAATACTTAACCGAGTAGATCGCTTACGATCAACAGCAGCCACTGGGCCACGCGCGCTTCAAGAAAATACAAGCATTTAATTTTTGTATGTTTAATTGATAAGTACGTTGGAATTTCATGAGAGCTAGAGGCTGTTTGCAGCGGTAGTCAACTGTTTGGTCACGTCATGTTGTATTCAGGATCACACGCTGCGTTAACCCATGTCCACGAACAATGGTCGAGATTGTGTGCTGTTGATGCGAGCCTCAGTTAATTGAACGCTTAGAAATGTACACAAGCGAATATATTATATTTATGTTCAAACGTTACGTAGAGGTATTTAAGAGCAAATCACAAAATTAAAGACTGCATTGTTTTAATTGTGCAAAAACCATTTATTGTATTAGTATTAGTTGTAATAACTATAGTCTATCCATTTTTTAGTTGCAACTTAATATATATTCATAATTTGTCAAATAAACTAATGTTGAATATCGCAAAAAACAGACATTTATAAGAAAAAAAAACAAAGTTTAACTGCATGTTGTTGTTGATTAATTTTTTTTTATGTAATGGAAGTGGCAAACAAGCATGCAGTTCACATTGATGTTAAGTGATGACTGCAGCCTATAGACACCCACACAAAGACCAAGGTCAAAATGCAGATGCGTTACCACTCCTGAGGCCTAAGGTGTTATGCCTCTGTGCCGGAAATTACAGGGCCGTACATTACCACTTGACCGGAACACGATAGTGCTGAACACTACCATTTAGTGGCAAGTATATTAGGTAATGCGGTGGTGCCTACGCCCGCGAGCTCCGTTACTGGAGTTCTACCAATACCATCTACTAATAGTAATATAATATGCCTCTATCTATATCTTTGAAGAATCACAGAAATAAAGAAAATGTTAGGTATATGATATTTAATGTTGCATGTATATCAGTGGCGATTTCTCTAAGATGGCGCGTATGGCGCCGCCATACCATAATTTTAAGCAATAAAATGTAAATAATCATATATTAACAACCCAATTACTTAGACCTTTGGACAATATAAAATTGTATTTTTCGAGCGCTGCGGTCTTCTATCACGAACGCAACTCGCGATTGTCGTCTCGTTCGTTCGGCGCCGAACGCGGCCGAGGCGAGCGATGCGCTTCTGCCAGCGCATGCGGAGTCCATACAAAGTCGTTCGCCGCCCGCGCCCCGCCCCTTCAATCGCCTAGAATTACTCACGGAATTGAAGCGCGGGTCTGGCGCTGTAAATGGCACACTACCTAACGATTTTTCGCATGTGATTGTGTAGATTTGTGATAGTGTTTGTTACGTTTTCTATCTTTCTGTTGATTTAATTGACTTTTTATCTAGTAATATAAAAAAACAAAAAAAAAATGAGCTTTTTCATACAAAAATGAAAATGTTAAATTGTACGAAATTTATTTTTTGCAAAGTACCTACGTTTTTTAATGAAAGACTGAAAGTGGTTCAGATTGACCGTCTGAAAAATCGGTTTTCAAGTTTTGCGCACTTAACACTACACACGTTATAACAAAAGATCGAGCCACCTCAATTATAATCACCAGGAATCGCCACTGATGTATATGTATGTACTAGCATCCAAAGCCTATGTGCAGCGGTATTCAACTATTTGGTCACGTCATGTTGTGTTCAGTATCACACGCCGCGTTGACACACGAACAATGGTCGAGATTGTGAAGCGTTGGTGCGAGCCTCAGTTGATTGAGTGCTTAGAGATGTAGACAAGCGAATGTATGTAACATAGATAATGCAAGTTACGTTAACATATGACGTATAAGGAGCCACCCGTAAAATACGTACGCATATTAGGGGGAAAGGGGTCTCGGTGAGCGTGACAAAACTAGTCTCAACAAGCTTAATAAACTTATTGAGACTAGCATTTTATTTTGGAAAGACTGTTCACCAAATGGGTGACCATAATTTCCTTAATTATATTTAATTTTGGGACAAAATATTACCTATATCAAAAATGCCTGAAATCGATTCGGTTATCGATTCTGAACAAACTAGTTTCGGGGATGTACATTCAATCCTGTTACACGTTGTATGTAGTGCAGACAAACCGACATGCAGTGGTGCCTAGGTACTGAACTCCCGCTATCGTAATACTTCAGAATATAACCTTCTACAAAAAATACAGATTAACTGCCTCTCCTGGCTTTAGATTTTTTGTCTCTGTGTTGGTAATCGGAGCCATACATGAACATTTTGTGAGTTAACCTGAACACACATGCACACTACCACCTTAATAAATCTCCAATATCTCGGTAATACTATTCTTTGCAAAATTATACTCGGCTGCGTCCTCTAGATTAGCATATAAAACAACATGTAGTACCGCGTAGCGATCACCACTTTCACTATTTTGAGCGTAACACCACACAAAATTCGACTGAAAAGGCCGTACAAATATTTAAAAAGAAATGTTTGAATTCAGCATCGTTCACCTGTTTGACATTTGGTGACACCTCATTCGCGTTTTAGTGCTCACGCCACTTTTCACGTTTTTTCTTCATCTTATATAAATTAAATAAAAGTTTTATTACAATGTTTAAAAGTAAGCTAGATAGACAAAAATATCTTGAAGAACTGAGCAGTCAGTTAAGGAAAATTGAAAAGAAGTTACACGATGGAGAAAGATACATTAAGAAACGACGTCGTATTCGAGTGATATCCACTTTTTCGGACTCGTAGTTCGGAGGGTCACAAACCAGCGGTTAGTGATTATCAACGAATAAACCGCGTTTATTGGCTTTTGAAGTCAGAATCTCGTCAGAAACGTCATCCCTGTTTGATATTGCGACCGGGTATTGTGGGCAGTTCGAGGGGCTGTCTCGTGCCTAAATATAGGTTGTGGGTAGTTATTAGGGCTACCTCTTCTCTATTCATGGTGAATATGACGGCTAAGCAATATCTTATCATATATTTTTTGAGTTTTGTGGGCAGTTCGAGGGGCTGTTTCTTAGCTCGTAAATAATATATGACATATTCTGATAAATCGTTAATCCTTTTTTCGATATTGCGACCGGTTAATATGGGCAGTTTGAGAGGCTGTCTCGTGCCAAAATATAGGTTGTGGGTAGCTAGCTATTAGGGCTACCTCTTCCTTATTCATGCTGAATATGACGGCTATGCAATATTTTATCATATATTTTTTGAGTTATGTGGGCAGTTCGAGGGGCTGTTTCTTAACTCGTACTAATATGTGACATATTCTGATAAATCGTTAACACGAGTTCCGACCACTATCCAGAGAACCACTTAGAGAGTTCGAGAAGAGTGACACTGAGATGCCGGCGGCGAACGCTCACATCTCCGACCTTGAGCCGTATTCTATGGTCCCTTCCATCTATGAACCACTCTATGAGCCAAGTGGCGAGACTCTGCCATCTCTGCCACCTCTGGATGATGACATTCGTGAGATCCTGGGCCTGGACCCTACAGAGTCGAACACCTACGGCCCAGAGATGAAGCCTATCTCTTGCCGAGCAATGGCAAACTTGTGGGTGCACAGATAATGAATGCGGCGATTAAAGCTTTATTGTTGCGTCAGCTGATGGATACAGGACGATTACTGTGCAACGTTTAGAATAGTGACATTCTCACAAGATGCAACTACATCCTCAGCGCAATCAAGAAATCAATCAAGACCATCGCCAGCAATGACGAGGTAGGGGAGCGTCGCGCGCGGGATTATCCAGGCCTTCACAAAGACAGTGCGGTGCACGTTACTTACACTAACCGTGCCGCACGACGCCGACGATGACTCCCAAGTAAGATACGCCGGCCTCCTGGTTGATTTCACCTACCGGTGGGAGCAGATCACACAGGACCCCGTCGTCCTATACTATCATACATACGCGGATATAAGATCTCGTTTTTTTTTTCGAGGCCAGTGATCGGCTATATCCTCCAGCTTCTTCGAGGGCCTCCTCTAATTTAGACGAGGCTCACTATGACGCTGCCATAGAAAATTTGTTCGTGACCGGTGCTATGTCACATTGCCAGCCTTGTAATGGACAATTTTTTGTCTACAGTTTTTTCTTAATGCCGAAGCCGAATGATAAAAAGAGAATCATTTTAAATGTCTAAAATTTAAAAAAAAATATTTGTAGACACTCATTATTTTAAGTTAGAAAGTTTTTTCGAACAGTCTTTTAAAATAGATCACTCGTAATTGTTTCATGGCAAAAAATGATTTAGAAGACGCTTATTTTTTAATTAAAATTGATTCAACCAACAAGAAGTATTTACGGTTTCAATGGACGACTGTACGAGTTTAATGTTTTACTATTCGGCCTAAGCACTGCACTATATAATAATAATAATATATACTTTATTGCACACCAAAAGTTAGTTTACAAAAACTAAACATTTCAATTACATGTGATACAGCGGGCGGCCTTATCGCTAGAAGAGCGATTTCTTCCAGGCAACCCAAAAAATAAAAGATAATTCTTAAAAAGAAAAGGTAGGATGTGCGTAGGTACATAAAACAAAAGTAGTACTTATACAAATTTGAGAAAATAAATATGAAATGTTAATGATGACAGTGAACAAAAACAAGTCGGATTAACACAAGATATTAAGGAAGGGAACATAAATAATGAGACTTCACCTGGTACACTATATGTATTCACCAAAGTGATGAAGCTGTAAGCGAAGCTCTTGCGCACTGCCGGTTATATGTCTACGATTTATTTAGACGATTGGCTTTTATTTTCTCAAAGCTATGACTGGTGTTTAAAAAACATATGTAGAACAGACTAAAAGTCTTCTAACTTCTCTCGGATTCATCATAAACAGAAGAGTTTATTTTTTTGCACAGTAAAGGATGTTTATACCTCGGACTTGACATAGATTCAGAAAATCTCTAGGTCAGCTTACCTCGGGATAAAGTTTTTCGAATATAAGAAGAAATTAAAACGATTCAATCCATCAATAGGTGAATAATAAGAGAGTTTGCTCGTTTTGTTGGCTTACTTATTTCAGCCTGTCCGGCCATCGAGTACGGCTGGTTTTACACTAAACTATTTGAGAGCATTAAATTTCTAAATTTATAAGGTGATATTGATTACTAAAAGTACATGACTATTCCAAAGTCCATTTCTACCGAACCTAAAGTGGTGGAATTACGCTATTGGAAATTCAACAAATCGAATCAAAGACGATAGTTATGACCTGGAGATCTTCTCAGGTGCCTCAACTACGGGGTGGGGCGTGAACGGTGTGTGTGCAGTGGTGTGTACGCCGTAATATTTATGTGTGTGCTTCATATATTCGATCCGAAGGCAATAAAGAGGCTGATTCAAAATCCAGACGGATCCATCCTGATATCGAATGGACACTGAATAACAATTGCTTCAAGTCCATTGCTTCAAATCATTGGGTTGACCTGAAATCGATCATTTCGCAAGTAAGATCAATAAAAAGTGCGAGAAATACGTTGTTTTTTTCCTTTTCTCCGAATTCGGTGAAACCGTATGATGTTTACCTTAAAAAGTGTTAAGTTCGTATCATACTTCGTATCGTATCGTATCAATTTCTATAGCGCCTCTGTAAGGAAAAGTTTACCTTTTCCGACAGAAATATATACAAACTAGCTGACCCGGCAAACTTCGTATTGCCTCACATGTAATAATGTATCAAAAGTGTGATAGATACGGACTATTTGTATGGAAAAATGAAATAATGTTTTATACTGTTTTCCTTCAATTTCCTCATATTTTCTTACTTTTTAAACCTTTCCTAGACTTTCAAAAATCATTCAAAACCAAAATTGGATAATATGGATAATTAAATTTTTGTCATAGGCAACCATAGGCCAAAATGGGGCCTTGAGGCGGTTTTTTAAGGGTGTGTTTTTTCGTCTTCGTCCACCACGGCCGAGGTATGACACGACTTGGGAAATTTCGATCAGGTTAGAGTACTCAAAACGACTCAACCCTAACAAAGACTGAAGGTCTTTGTTAGGGTTGAGTCGTTTTGAGTACTCTCAAAATGTTTTATACTGTTTTCCTTCAATTTCCTCATATTTTCTTACTTTTTAAACCTTTCCTAGACTTTCAAAAATCATTCAAAACCAAAATTGGATAATATGGATAATTAAATTTTTGTCATAGGCAACCATAGGCCAAAATGGGGCCTTGAGGCGGTTTTTTAAGGGTGTGTTTTTTCGTCTTCGTCCACCACGGCCGAGGTATGACACGACTTGGGAAATTTCGATCAGGTTAGAGTACTCAAAACGACTCAACCCTAACAAAGACTGAAGGTCTTTGTTAGGGTTGAGTCGTTTTGAGTCGATTGAAGATCGAATTGAAGATCGATTGAAGACTGAAACTTCACGTACAGGTAAGTTCGTTTAATCACTAATTATATACAGTAGCATGAAAAGCCATTATTGTAATTTTTGGAAAATAATAGTTGGTAACGAAATTGGACGAATCAAAGAACAAAGAAATTTGTAAGCAGGCATAAGTTATTTGTTCAAAAATAAAAACAAATGTAATTATGATTACGATTTATATAATAATATGTTTTAGACATAATTATAAATTTTAACGTTCGTGTTCAATAATTAGTAATTCCATACCAAACCAGAAAATGGATAATCGGTCTAACTTAGAAATAAAGAAAAAACAGAAAGAAAAATTTGACTTCGGGCAGGGATCGAACCAGCGACCTCAGGATAACCAGTCCAGCCGCTTTACCACTAAACTACCGAAGTCCCACACGGTCTAACTTACTTAAAGTTCGAAGTCCATTTATGATCTATAATTAAAATCACTCAAAGCTCATAACTAAAAATAAGAAAAATCCAGGTCAATAGGGATAAGTACAGTAGCAAGTTAAATGAGTCCAGAAGGCTGACTTTATCTCGAAGCTCTTCGCTACTCTTAGTTGATAGAGTCGAGAAATTTCGGATACGGTATTTGTATACCTAAATAAAAATGAATCGCTGAATGTGTTGCTAAGCGTAAAACTCGAACGGCTGTACCGATTTCGCTAATTCTTTTTGTGTTATGTTTACAATTGTGCGGAAAAGGTTTGTATATAAAAAAAGATATATAGCATATTAACTATTCTAATATTTACCTTATGGCGCTTGACATAATGGTCAGTTGTCGATTATCGTTTTTAAAACAGTAGGATCGGTTGGAATGTATGATTTTAAATGGCATCAAATTACCAATAACAATTTACATTGCACCCGCGTAAAGGCGGCGGGTTGCTAGTGTATAGTACTTACTTTTGCCAATTTATCGAAATGAATACCCTGACGCTCTCTATCTGAATCTCGTTTTGATTAAAACCGGAATCACGACAGCCACTGCCACCGATATCAACTACTAAACAGAATTTCTCAGTGTTTGAAAGTGCCATGATAAACGGTTCAAGGAAAAGATCAACAGCCACTAAGTGTGAGATGCACAGACCGCACTACAACTTACTTTCAGCAAAGCTTAGAACTGTCGGCAAAGTATGAGTTTCGACAGTTCTAAGCGTAGTTTGCTCAAAGTAAAGTCGTAGTGCGGTCTCTTCTTACCCTTAGTGCGATATTCACAGACCGCACTACGACTTTACTTTGAACAATGTATGCTTAGAACTGTCAGAAATGTATGGGTTTTGACAGTTCGAAGCGTACTTTGCTCGAAAGTGAAGTCGTATTGCGGTCTGTGAATCTCGTCCTTAGACCCTACACATAGGCAGACATAGATAAACAGATATTATTGAGCGAGAAGAACATTATGCAAAGGTGGTAAATGACAGACTTAAAGATAAGAGGAGAAACGATACCTGACTACCTGACTAACTGCCTCAGTAGCCTAGTGGTAGCAGGCCACTTCTACTACGCTGGAGGTCCTGGGTTCGATTCCCGGGTCGGGGGCTATCAGAGATAACGGTTTAATTAAACGGATTATCCTTTATCTCTGTTTCTATTGGGATTTTTCCATTTTCTGGAAGTTTCCCAATACCTCGGAGTTTGGTAATGTGGCCGGAGATGGCAACAGGCTCGCCATCTGTTACATGGGCCAAAAACGTAACCGGCGAATCGTGGGTGTTTGCATGTATGCTTGAATGCATGCATTTACCTCTGCCTACCCCTTCGGGGATTACAGGCGTGAAGTTACGAAGTTACGTTATGTCTAATTGACGTATTACGAAATGAGAAAACAATGTTATTGTGAAAGGTTTTTCGTTTTACAATCGCCATAACTGAACGAAAACATCGATCAGTTATGGCACTTCAAAGGATTTGCAATATTATTATGATTTTAACTGTATCAAATACCACATCCGCAATTACCTACTGCGAGTGCCTTCCCCCAATAGATTCCTACGGGATCCGTCGACTCCAAGTTTAATTAAAGATGCACCCAGACAAAACGAACGTTTGGTTTTAATCCACTAATAGTTTTTACCGCTTCCATTCACTATCTCAACTTAGCCTTTTTATGTTTAAAGGTATCCTTACAACATCAATCTTGGTTCAATCTTAGTAAGTAGTTAGTAGTACTAAGAACTCTTTTCTTTTTTGTATTGTATGTATGTATGTATGTATGTATCTTCACGCCAGGGCCCTAACGTGGTAGGCAGAGAGTGTAGAGCGCCAGATATCCCGGTTCAGACAAACCTCTCGTGCCTCGTCTACCTTCATCATTCTCTTCATACATGCACGCCGATTCCTAAGACTTTTGACCCCACCATCAGACAGAACTCGACCTATTTGGTCATGGTAGGTCAGCCTTGGTCTTCCTGGGCTTCTGCAACCATCACATTGTATTGTACAAACATTAATAGCATCTAAAGCCATATTGTGAATTCCATAGAGCCTTCGGGCCACCGGCCGACCGGAGGGGAGTAGTCGTAGCGTGTATTACCCATGTAAAACAATCTGTCATTTTTTGCGGGAGGAAATTTGTGTGACACACACACGCACACAACAAACATAGTCTATTTTTTTATTTTTTTTTTATGTTATGGAAGTGGCAAACAAGCATGCAGTTCACATTGATGTTAAGTGATGACTGCAGCCTATAGACACCCACACAAAGACCGAGGTCAAAATGCAGATGCGTTACCACTCCTGAGGCCTAAGGTGTTATCCCTCTGTGCCGGAAATTACAGGGCCGTACATTACCACCTGACCGGAACACGATAGTGCTGAACACTACTATTTAGCGGCAAGTATATTAGGTAATGCGGTGGTGCCTACGCCCGCGAGCTCCGTCACTGGTGCTCTACCACCAGTACAAAATTACAACGAAACTCTCACCTTGACTTTAACAAAATACATAAACAATTTCTCGCACACATTTGAACATCTCGGGCTTACTTGGGCTTGTACTTTGACAGAGGGAAAAGCCTGCTTAAGGCTACTCCCCTCCGGTCCGCCGCAGCCGCTGGCCTGTGTTGCTCTATGGTGAATTCAGAGAAAGATGTTTATACACTTAGGATTCGTTCAAAATATCGAAGGTCCGCTTATTAAATATCAAATTATTTTCAAGGATTTATCTCGACTATATTGGATTGTTTTATATTATTTCGCATTAACACATGCTTGTGAAATATATTTTATTTTTAAAGAAAAATGGAAAGAAAAATTTGACTTCATGCGAGACTCGAACTCGCGACCTACTGGGAATCTAGTCCAGCCGCTCTTCCAATTGAGCTACTGAAGCCCTGCCCGATTTGTCAAATCTTTCCTTCACATCTATTGCATTGCTTTATGGTAGCAGCAATCGGGCAGGGCTTCAGTAGCTCAATTGGAAGAGCGGCTGGACTAGATTCCCAGTAGGTCGCGAGTTCGAGTCTCGCCTGAAGTCAAATTTTTCTTTCCATTTTTCTTTAAAAATAAAATATATTAGATTGATTCTACTTTTACAACCTGCGTTGTTCCCAAGCAGACGCTTGAAATACTCGCCCGAAAATGGTTACAAAACATTGCAACTTCATCAATTAATAAGTAATCTTCCATAGCAAGCTTGTAATATATTTCGCAAAAGGTAAATATCACACTATTACTGATCTTCCTGGGCCTCTGCAACCATCCACATTCGCATTGTATATCTGTTTAGTCATTCGCTCATTCGACATTCTTTCTATATGCCCGAACCATCGGAGCATGCCTTTTTTCATTTTTACACCGACACTATAATTCACACAAAGTATCTTTCTTACATCTTCATTACGAACGCGATCGGTGAGTGATACACCGCAGATCTTGCGCAAAGATCTCATCTCGACCGCGTTCAACTTACTTTCATGCTCTTTCCTGCATGATGGTGGGGTCAAAAGTCTTAGGAATCGGCGTGCATGTATGAAGAGAATGATGAAGGTAGACGAGACGAGGCACGAGAGGTTTGTCTGAACCGGGATATCTGGCGCTCTACACTCTCTGCCTACCCCGTTAGGGACCTGGCGTGAAGATACATACATACATATTACTGATCGAATTAGTAAATTAAAAACCAAATGAATAATAGAGTGACTAATGAAACAGAAGTCTCCAACTGAATTTCAAATGAACATTGCAGTTCTTGTAAGTAATCTAGCATGCCTCCTACCTGGGAGACTGCACTACATTCCAATCCAGATTAGACACTGATTATTTAAGCCTAGAGTTAGCTCTAGTATCATTTCAAACTGTACAGTTCCTAGTAACACAAGATACCTTAGAGTCTATTACAATACAGGGATCTAACATATTATTTAGGCGGTCAACAATCAAAGGGAATTCCGGCTTTGATATGACAAGATAATCCGCCTGATATTCAACTTGAAGTGGTTTAAGCTGCTGTCCCTCTTGAGATTAACCTATTTATTAACGTGTGGATTCAACGTAATTTGCATTCAGTAAACACTAATAGCACAGTCTAAAGAAAACGAACGTGTTAATATGTACTTAAGAGTATACTGTGCTAATAGAATCAAAAGTTACTGGGAGAATTCAAAGTACTCGAGGATAGATTTTTTTAAGGATATTGATAACTTTTGGGAATTGTTCAAAATTGATTAATTCTATTTTTAAAACCTGCGTGTCTAATGGAACAATATTAAAGAAACATTAAAGGAGATGTTGCGAGCTCGGCTCTAGATCGTACACATCCTCAAAAAATGGGTAAATTAAAGAAGAATCCGAAAAAAATGCAAGTTATTTATTCAAGTATATATTTTAGAGTTACAACCACATTTAATTCAAACGATTTTATCATTTTCAACCATATTCAACATGGCGGCGACACAGCCGACGCTTCTTTAAATTGGATATCGATTAGTTTAAGTTCTTAGTATTAACACATGAACTCGATTTCGATAGTATTCAGAAAATATTACTTTTTTCTCCAAGTTCTATATAATTTAAAATATTAATATGTCAAAATGACATCGCCCGCCATATTCGCCATGTTGGTTTTGAGTTGCGATTCTAACTGCAAATAATATTTTGTAACTGCAAACAAAGCTTAATAAGTGAAAATATGCAGAAAAAAACGTTTTTGTACTGATTTTGCCTGTTAATGATATTGTGTACAATACATGGCCGGAGGTCCATACATTTTTTCAACATCTCCTTTGCAACTTCATTAATGAATAAGTGGCATTATAAGGTCTGCTTATATTACACTATTTTCAAGGGTTGGTGACGACTATATTGGACTAATTCTATTTTTAAAACTTGCGCTGTTCGCGTGCAGATGCTACTAAAAAAGAACACTTTATTGATGGATTTATAGTAAACTTACACAGCATTATACACATATAACAGAGTTGATATTTAAACGCGTTCAATCCATTTGTATAGAATATATTTATTAATGCAAGTACCTATATGTGTGGTAATTATTAAAGACTGGCTGTGCCTGCGACTTCGTCGGCGTAGAATTTAACAAAATTATTGTTCTGTAATTCATTAATAGAAGTAGTCTAAGTTACTCCTTATAACATGAACTATCTCCCAGTGAAAGTCAACATAATCGCTCCAGGCGTTCCCGAGATTAGCCGGAACAAATAGACAGACCGACAGACAAAAATTGTACAAAATGTTGTTTTAGTATTTTACATATAAATGCATTCCACTTCTTGACACTCCAATTTCAATTATTTGTATAGACGTAGGTATAGAATTTTAACAATAAGTACATGCATTCACTGGTGGTAGAGCTCCAGTGACGGAGCTCGCGGGCTTAGGCACCACCGCATTACCTTATATACTTGCCGCTAAATGGTAGTGTTCAGCACTATCGTATTCCGGTCAGGTGGTAATGTACGGCCCTGTAATTTCCGGCACAGAGGCATAACACCTTAGGCCTCAGGAGTGGCAACGCATCTGCATTTTGACCTTGGTCTTTGTGTGGGTGTCTATAGGCTGCAGTCATCACTTAACATCAATGTGAACTGCATGCTTGTTTGCCACTTCCATAACATAAAAAAAAAATGTTATTTCATTTTTTATGGATGCAGAGCAATATTCGATATTATTTAATTACATTAACAACATTACGTCTTTGTCTGTAATTACCCTATTATAGGTACATCTGTGTAACCCCCCAGTAAAGTAGTAACATCAGTTCAGTTCAACATTACCTACCTTATGGTATATTATTATAGGTATCTTAATGGCATTTAGCGGAAGATTAATTAGCTTATGCGGTACCTACATTCTGGAGCCATTGGATACCAAGAGTAATGTTTTATGTTTTAAAACATTGTTTTTATTCCGCAAGACATTATAAGATACTAGCTGACCCGGCAAACTTCGTATTGTCTCACAATTAAATAATGTGTCAAAGGTTTGTTAGATACGGACTATTCGTAACTAATTTCCCTTCAATTTCGTCATATTTCCTTACATTTTAAACCTTCCGTGGACTTCCAAAAATCATTCAAAACCAAAATTAGCCAAATGGGTAGAGCCGTTCTTGAGTTTTAGCGAGACTAACGAACAGCAATTGATTTTTATATATATACTAGCTGACCCGGCAAACTTCGTATTGCCTCACAATGAACTAATGTGTCAAAGGTTTGATAGATACGGACTATTTGTGTGGGAAAATAAAATTGTGATTTTTACTATTTCCCTTTAATTTCTTCATATTTTTTAACCTTTTAAACCTTCCGCGGACTTCCAAAAATTATTCAAACCCAAAATTAGCCTAATCGGTCCAGCCGTTCTCGAGTTTTAGCGAGACTAACGAACAGCAATTGATTGCTTTATATATCTAGACTAGCTGTGCCAGCGACTTCGTCCGCGTGAGAATTTATGGTTGTTCAGTATCTACCCGGACGAAGTCGTGAGCGCGGCTAGTATAAAAGTAGCCTAAGTTACTCCTTATTACATAAGCTATCTGCTAGTGAAAGTCCCGTCAAAATCGGTCCCGCCGTTCCCAAGATTAGCCCCGCCAAACAGACAGACAGACAGACAGACAGACAGACGGACAGAAGACACACAAAAATTGACAAAAATGTTGTTGTGGTATATGTACCGTGTGTACAAACATATGCATTTAGTAAAAAGCGGTTATTTTAATATTACAAGCAGACACTCCAATTTTATTTATTTGTGTAGATAACTTAATAAACGCAAAACATCTCACACCATCGACCACACAGCTTTCTGTATCACACACACCACTGACGTAGCGTCAAGTAGAACCCACTTGATTAATGGTTCACAGTTATTCCGGTCTTATTTCCAGTGGTTTCACCCCGCTTATATCAGATTGTCTTGCAAATCTATTTTCGGCCAACATTCATAATTTACGGAGTTACGTGAATATACATACATACATATTTATATCTAAACAAATTTTGGAACAACAGTGTAATTCTTATAATACAACAGCCATACCATTAAATATTCTGTAGTCATACTATTCTTACGATACATTTGTATTGTCAATTATCCCGGCCATACACGCTACGGTCCATTCGATGCCATCGCAAAGAGAACTGAAGACCGCTCCGATATACCGGAACGTCCCCATACACGCTACCATTGTTCGGTTGACCTGCGCAGGCATACATGCACAGGTAGACCTCTCCGGTAGACCGTAGCGTGTATGGCCGGCATTAAGTTTTCAATTTACATAGTTTTTTTATGTAATGAAGCTGGCAAACGACGACCCGGTTAGTCCAGCGGTGTGAGATGACCGTTTGATTCGAAGGGTCGCGGGTTTGATCCCCGCACCGAGACAAATATTTGTATGGCCTACATGTATTTGTTTCGGGTCTGGGTGTTTGTGTATGTGTTGTATGTGTACAACGCATCGACTATGGAACCAAAAAGAAGGCTGGTCTGTGGTACAACGGCACCCACGAAACAGGTTTATACCTTATGTGGGGCTGTGAGTGTAAGCGTATTAAATTAAAAAAAAAAAAGCATGCAGTCTACATTATATGACGCGATGATTGCAGCCTATAGACAAATACAAAGACCAGAAGTACTGACTTCTGGTCTTTGTGTTGGTGTCTATAGGCAGATGCGCAGCCACCCCTGACACCTTAGTTGTTTTGCCAATCACGGGGCCATACATTACCATCTAACCAGAACACGATAGTGCAAAACACTACCATTTGGCGGCAGATAAATTAGGTAATGCGATGGTGCCTACGCCCTCGAACTTCTATATTGGAACTCAGCCACAAAAAAAAAGTACTTAACTTCCTGAGCCTGTTGACATCTCCAGGCACATTACCATACTTCGAGGTACTGGGAAATTTCCAGAATATAGAAAACTCCCAATAGAACCAGTGATAAAGGACTTTACATCATTACCTCTGATGACCCCCTACCCGGGAATCGAACCCAAGACCTCAGCGTAGTAGTAGTGGCTACCACTAGGCTACCGAGGCAGTTTAACTCTACCACTAGTTAGTAAATACTACAGTTTAAATCATATATGTGATTATAGGCAAAGTTTCTACTGGTGGTAGAGCTCCAGTGACGGAGCTCGCGGGCGTAGGCACCACCGCATTACCTAATATTCTTGCCGCTAAATGGTAGTGTTCAACACTATCGTGTTCCGGTCAGGAGGTAATGTACGGCCCTGTAATTTCCGGCACAGAGGCATAAGATCTTAGGCCTCAGGAGTGGTAACGCATCTGCATTTTGACCTTGGTCTTTGTGTGGGTGTCTATAGGCTGCAGTCATCACTTAACATCAATGTAAACTGCATGCTTGTTTACCACTTCCATTACATAAAAAAAAAATAAAACAAATGTGTGTAACTTTTACACACTTGTGATAAGTACCTAATTCGCGAATTTACGACATTGTCATAAACACATCTCTTCTGAAGGGTCAAGACCCAACTTTAATGATCAAATAATAATTTTACTTCCAGAAAATTAAAACTGTATTTACCTCAATATCCTATATCACGGTAATAAAGTTAATTAAATAACGGAAACCTTATCAGCAACCCCAGCAATAAGCCCCCCAGACAATAATGATCCGTCATTAAAGAGTTTATAGGGCAAACGAGCGAAGACCTAAAAAACCTAATGAAAATGGAACAGCATCTGTTGCCGCTATTAAAACTGCTCGGTTTAATATCAAAGCACATTACACTGACGTTATTGCAATAAAGTCCTTTGGGATCTACTCCTGTGTGGAATGGAAAGCAGGATTGGTTTTTATTTATAGTATTTTTTTGAAATATCTTACGTTGAGGTAGTTTTTTTTAATGTTACGGTGTTATGTTAAGTGGCAAACATGCGTGCAGTTCACATTGATGTTAAGTGATGATTGCCTATAGACACCCATACAAAGACCGAGGTCACTCCTGAGTAGTCCTGAGGCCTAAGGTGTTATGCCTCTGTGCCGGAAATTACAGGGCCGTACATTACCGCCTGACCGGAACACGGTAGTGCTGAACACTACCATTTAGCGGCAAGTACATTAGTAATGCGGTGGTGCCTACGCCCGCGAGCTCCGTCACTGGAGCTCTACCACCTAACGAAATACATAGATTGCAAACATAGATTTCATATTGATGGTAAGTGATGACTACAGCCTATAGGGCTATAGGCTGTAGTCATCACTTACTTACTCGTATCAATGTGAAACATCTACACAAAAATCAGTGATCAATACGCAGATTGCCACCCTCAGGAGTCTAAGGGCGAGATTCACAGACCGCACTACGACTTTACTTTGAGCAAAGTATGCTTAGAACTGTCAGAAATGTATGGGTTTTGACAGTTCGAAGCGCACTTTGCTCGAAAGTAAAGTCGTAGTGCGGTCTGTGAATCTCACCATTCGATGTTTTACCTCAGTGATAGTTATTTCGGGATGTTACCATCTAAACGTAACACGATACTGCGGTGCTGCCTACGTCTTCGAGCTCCGACAATGGAACTCTACCACCGGTAAAAGCTGGTTAAAGCCTTATACATGTTGGTGCAAAGTTATACTATTCGTCAGATAACATTTTTGTATGCTTTATTTGCATCATCCTCAACCCTCGTGTGTCAACCCGCATCTCACATCAAACTCTAACGTGTTAAGAGTGAACGGATAAGCGAGTGTTTCGGGGTTCAATCTAACTTCAGTGGCGGTTTTACTACGATTACCAAGAAGGATGGATGTTTTGAAACGTTTCTATTATGGCTTTAGATTTGATAATCTATACATATAATAAACAGTAAAATTCGCGTGTCTGTACATTGTATATATTTACGAAAAACCAATTGGAAGCGATGTTGAAATAGTATTAGAACACTATTCAATGATTTTTATTTTTTTTGTCTGTTTGCCTTTTGTCCAGGCTAATCTCCGAAGATACTAAACGGATTCGAATGAAACTTTTGTGGTGTATAGATACTAAGCCTGACCAACATTTAGGCTACTTTTTACTGCGGGAAAATCACTAATTCCCACGGGAATCTGTACATTTAATTTCATTTGTTTTTTTTTTTTTTTAATGTAATAAAAGTGGCACACAAGCATGCAGTTCACATTGATGTTAAGTGATGACTGCAGCCTATAGACAACCACACAATGACCAGAGGTCAAAATGCAGATGCGCTGCCACTTTTGAGACATTAGGTGTTATGCCTCTGTAAAAGTTAGTAGCATACTTCAAAACTAAGGTTATGCATAGCTTCTAAATATTGCACATGTTTTGTAACGACATCAATGAAGAATGTTTCATACATTTCTGGGTTAACACTGTACAAATTACGTATGTCATTTTCAAATGACTGCTTATAAAATAAATAATTTGAAATTCGGGCATTCTTTGAATTGCTTGTAATTTAAGTATATACGATTAAGTAAAAATTGGATTAGATTGCAATCAATTGTTTGCTATATTATCCATATTCACATTATGCCCATACTCGCTTACCATTCTCACCCATGAGAAGCCATCATACTGAGAAACAGTGTTTTGAAAATTTCGATACGAATGTGCTCAGTTTCCTCAATTGAACACGGCAAGTTTTTTTCACAAAATAAAATATCTTGTTTTTTCCTCTGCTTTACTTTCAAAATACACCTACATCTACATCAAGTAAGATACTTAGGTTTTTCATTTTTCTATGGATACTTTTGCTTTGTACGTAAATGGGTAATCACGTCTACGAGTAGGCAATACTCTCCAATAATTATTAACACAGGGCCGAAATGTCTTACGCTTCAGTATTCCAAGACAGCGGCTGGCAGTGGCGGCTGCTTGTCGAGTCGTTTTGAAATTTACGCACCTACTCGTATCCATTCGTATCGTATCCATTCGTAGTCAGCGAGCAGATTATTATCCTATAAAATAAGTTCTCCATTCATCCGAAAGCCTTTCTTATAAGGAGGATGTAAAAGCAATTAGACATAATTATCTATCTTCTAAATATGTACATGACATGTTTTTTCATAGAAGCGTTCATGTTTATCTGAACCTTTTTCACAAATAACTTGCGCATGCTTTATCAAGTGTGTAGTAGACCATTCAAATTGTCAAAAGGATTTTATTTACGCAGTCATTCGAGCAACTTGTCGGCTTACCCAGATACAGATCAATTTACGAGGCTCATTTTGTAAGTTTAATTTGTAAACTTTTGTAAGTCGGTATGTAATTAGGGCTTTAATAACAATTAATGTAGGACTATAATTAATGTAATTCGCCCTGCAGGAAAAACATTCATTAATGTATTCAAATGATTAATCATAATGAATAACCCGAACCAGCTCGACTTGTGAGCGAATAAGAATGTTCATCCATAATAAATACAATATTTACTATCGACTAGAGGCTGGCCCCGGCTTCGCACAAGTGCAATGAATAAAATAGGATAAGTTACTCAGTGAAGATACAGCTTTATAATGGTGAAAGAAATTGGCCAAGTAGTTTTTGTGTAAAAATATATATGTAAATGTATTACAAACATACATACAAAAGCACAAATGTTTCCACTTTATAATATTAATTGGTATTTACCATTTTAAGATCATTAAGTGATCTTCAGTTCTTGATTTATTGATCGGTGTGCACGTATGAAATGAACGATGAATGTAGAATAAGTACGGGAGATGTCAGGAAGTCAGGACCGCGATATCTGGCGCTCCGCACTCTTTGTACCCCGTTAGGGAACTGGCGTGAAGATACATTTAACGCCTGTGGCTAGGTAGAAATATCATTTACATATCTGCTGCTTTTATTTTTAAGCCCGGTATGGACTTAAAATAAAAGTCCGGTATGGACTTAAAAATAAAAGTCCGGTATGAACTTAAAAATAATAGTCCGGTATGGACTTAAAAATAAAAGTAGCAGATATGATAAATAGACGTTTGTGATGAAATTTTATATGGTCCTCATTTGAACCCTGTTAAAGGTACAGGACTACGTTTTGTGGTACAGTTCCCAGCTATAAATATTGCACATCGACTTTAAGAAAGAGATATTGGCTAATTTCGGCTATACTCGCTTCCCATTCTCACCCATGAGAAACCATCATACTGAGAAACTACGTTTTGAAAATTGCAAAGGAAGGAGACTTCGGCTTATTTCGGGTCTGTAGAGCGGTATCTCTTTCGCACCGTACCTTTTTGACATTTGTCGACCATTTTGATCAAGTTTTGACCAATACCGGCTTGTCAGTGCTTATGTAGGCAGTGTGCAACAGAGATAACGCTCTACGAAGTCGAAACGAGCCGATCATCTCTTTCGCAGGCTGTGCAATATTAGTTGTTGAGTACTGTATTTACGTAGGTGCAACAGAGATGACGCTTTACGAAGTCAAAACTCGCCGATTTTCTCTTCAGTATAGGTCGCGCCACGTAAAAAGAACGCTGGAAGAAAGTAGAAGGGATGTGTTCGCGCATCGGTACACTCGCGCACGAAAGTACTAGCCCTATTGGTTTATTTTTGATCTAGCTTTCGCTTGCGGTTTCGTGTATTGGTAGGCAGATTGAAAACTATATTACATAGAATAACATAAAATGAAATAAAAACACATGACGCGCAGCTTGACCGCCAGCGTTCTTTTTACCTGGCGCGAACTATAGATCTGCAGTAATTCTTGCTGGGTACTGTAATACCAAAGATCATGAGGACAAAGTCAAAGGAAAAGGCTAGTACCAAATGTTTTTCCCGAATTAATCAACCGTGCTCGTGGAACCCCGAAAATACATCGCATGCTCCAAAAAATTATAGCACGTCAATTCTTTTACGAGTGACTTTTACGAGCAAAGTGAATAAAATCTTTGTTTAGGGTCCAATTAGGAAATGATAGCGGGGTTAAACTGACGTTGACTCCGTTGTTTATGACTTTTTCGTACATAATCGTGCGTAATTTTATGTAAATGTAACGTTACGCATGAAACAAAATGTGGAGTTAATGTGATAACAAATCTACATATAATTTTTGGTTAAATCAAGATCAATTTTTGTCGGTAAAATCCAAATCATATCTATATGTATAAACATCAATTGCTGTTCGTTAGTCTCGCTGAAACTCGAGAACGGCTGGACGGATTTGGCTAATTTTGATTTTGAATGATTTTCGGAAGTCCAGGGAAGGTTTAAAAATGAATTGAAGGGAAATAGTAAAAACCATTTTTTTTTTTTTATACAAATAATCCGTATCTATCAAACCACATTATTTCATTGTGAGGCAATACGAAGTTTGCTGGGTCAGCTAGTTTCTCATAAAAATGTGCTTATACGTAAGCGATTAAATGTCAATTTTTTCATATTGTATTATTAAATCTATACAAATAAATAAAATTGGAGTGTCTGTTTGTAATATAAAAATAAACGCTTTTTACTAAATGCATAATATATGTATACACGGTACAGGAACTTAAACCAAAACAACATTTTTTACAATTTTTGTCTGTCTACTGTCTGTCTGTCTGTCTGTCTGTCTGTTTGTCCCGGCTAATCTCGGGAACGGCTGGACCGATTTTGACGGGACTTTCACTGGCAGATAGCTTATGTAATAAGAAGTAACTTAGGGTACTTTTATACTAGCTGCGCCCGCGACTTCGTCCGGGTAAATACTGAACAATCATAAATACTTACGCGGACGAAGTCGCGGGCACAGCTAGTTTATAATATAGACAGATAGCGCCATGTACTTTCCGTAGTAAGTTCTGACAGGTAAAGTATGGCCTCTATTTTTAAAGAAAAATGGAAAGAAAAATTTGACTTCAGGCGAGACTCGAACTCGCGACCTACTGGGAATCTAGTCCAGCCGCTCTTCCAATTGAGCTACTGAAGCCCTGCCCGATTGCTGCTACCATAAAACAATGCAATAGATGTGAAGGAAAGATTTGACAAATCGGGCAGGGCTTCAGTAGCTCAATTGGAAGAGCGGCTGGACTAGATTCCCAGTAGGTCGCGAGTTCGAGTCTCGCCTGAAGTCAAATTTTTCTTTCCATTTTTCTTTAAAAATAAAATATATTTCACAAGCATGTGTTAATGCGAAATAATATAAAACAATTAAAGTATGGCCTCGTTATTTTTACCACAGAGGTAAAACTTAGCCCTCCACGGTCGATATTTTCTAGGCTTTACGTAAATGTTAATAAGCTGCAGTATTCATTTATAAACGTAACTTCACGTCTGTAATCATTGAAGGGGTAGGCAGAGGTAAATGCATGTATTCAAACATACATGCAAACACCCACGATTCGCCGGTTACGTTTTTGCCCATGTAACAGGTGGCGAGCCCGTTGCTATCTCCGGGCACATTACCAAACTTCCCAATAGAACCAGAGATTAAGGATTTTAAATCGTTATCTCTGATAGCCTCCGACCCGGGAATCGAACCCAGGACCTCCAGCGTAGCAGAAGAGGCCTGCTACCACTAGGCCACTGAGGAAATTTAATATATCAGCGTGAATAGGACGCTTGTTTGCCATCTTCCCTTTATAAGAAAAATATTTCCCACCAACGCCTATGAAAAAAGCCTGCGATTTTAACATTCGCGCTCACGCCAACTTGTCGTAATGCCTCGATATGAATATATATTGGTATGAACAAATATACATAATTGTTTATCCGGTGAACCAAGGCAAGCTGAATCATCTTAATCAATCAAGGGTGGTGAAGTAGGTTCCGCATGCTTGCTGATTATTTTAAGGACATTCTTGAATTTAATAAATAAAAAAATTACTCAGTCATCAAGGGTATGCATCTGCAGTTTAACTGCTGATTTTTGTGTTATGTAGGTTGCTGTAGTGACTATATGTCACTCATCCACGTGAAGAAATTGATTAATTGCCAACATCATAAAACATAGAAAAATATTCCCATAAATAGTTAGTAGTGACTCATACTCATAGCAATCTATGAGTTGAGTTAAAGTCTCGTACCACATGAGACTCTAGCCGTATTTTTGTTGTTAATTGTCGAATAAAAATTGTATGAATAATTCTATAAAACGTAGGGCGCTCTCTCGCTTCAAAATTATTTTATAGTTTGAACACACATGATAACTTTTATTTTGTTAACTTTTTTATTGTTTTGTGAATTTAATTTGGCTTTACATGGTAATTGACATCCGTGCGTCACCGAATGGGTTCCGAATAGTTCCGATTGAAAATCAGCGCTGGGCTCACGCCTGGCATATTGCTAAATCGGCCACCTTTTTGCCGCTAATTCAAAGCAGATCTATGTATAATACCTAGTATGTATAAAATTGTGCAATTCTTTAAAGTGATTTAATGTTCTCTTTTTTTCCTTTGTAACCCGTATTTGCTTTCTACAGCAAATAAATTTTTACAATTATTATTACTATAACACACTGATTCGTTAATAAAGTGTGTTAAAGTTGATTAGAGCAACTCACAAGAATTATATTATTTTTCAATTGACTTGGGGGTCCAGATAGGGTCAAATAAGGAACACCTAATTTAATGTGATTTATGATGAAAATATGACAATTCCCAAAAATAGACGTACATGATGGCCGCAGTACCACAGAACCTTGCCTTTCCAATGTTCAGCGTAAACCTTGCAAAGTCACTATATCTTTATGAAATTGTTGCTGGCGTATCAAAGTGATATGTTTATAATTCGAATATTATAATCACAATAAATGCAACTTTATTTCTGTAGGCATGTTCAGATGTCTAATATTATACTTAATTTTTTGTAAGTTGTAACGTAGAAAAGCAAATACTTAAGTGTCATCTAGTCCTTCAGTTTATATCCCATAACCCATTAGAAATAAGCATTTCACTGGTGGTAGAGCTCTAGTGACGGAGCATGCGGGCGTAGACACCACCGCATTGCCTAATATACTTGCCGGTAAATGGTAGTCTTCAGCACTATCGTGTTCCGCTCAAGTAGTAATGTACGGCCCTGTAATTTCCGGCACAGAGGCATAACACCTTAGGCGTCAGGAGTGGTGACGCATCTGCATTTCGACCTTGGTCTTTGCATGGGTGTCTATATGCTGCAGTCATTACTTTACATCAATGTGAACTGCATACTTGCAATAAATACAAAAAAAAATTGTCATCCTCATTAATAATTTAAGAACATACTGGATGTCCATATTTCTGTCCGTCCGTCTGTTCGTCCGTCTGTCCGTCCGTCTGTCGCACGCCGACAAAGTGATAGAATAAAAACATGTATTTTTTTATTTATGGTACCTCCCTTACATGTAACGCGCGGATATGTTTTTGTTTTCTATATATTGTGGGATATTGTTGGATAGGTCTTTCAAAAATGTTAAGGATTTGTTAATATCATTTTTCAATTTAGTAAACTGTTCGTGACTTATTAAGCTTAAAAGTGCCAATATTCGTTACATTCAAGTAGCCCCCCCCCCCCTCTACAACGGTTGTTGTTAGAAATTCAAACGCTACGGCAATAGTAGCTACATATAACGAAATTAGAAGCATAACTATCACACTTAAGTTGGCTTTACAATTTTGCGAGTAATAGTCGACCGAATAAATGTATTTTACCTACTCGAAAATTTTGAACAACTTTATAGATTTTTTTTTATTACATTATTCAAACCCTAAAACTACGGAACCCTACACCGAGCGTGGCCTGACACGCACTTGACCGGTTTTATTTTAAAATGTCTAATTTAACACTATTTTGAATCCGAATAAAAATCTACCTTCGCCACCAAAAGTTGCCATGCGAAGTCAGTTGCATTAACAAACATTATTAGCGCTGGTTAATTAAAAGATAATTGAACTGGATTCCAACATAAATTGTGACACATGTTAATAAAGAATAATAAATATTATTTACATGACATTTGCATAAAATGTCAGTTGTAATATCATTTGTAATATTGACGTTACATTACATTGCAACGCGTTAGGTGGAACCTTATAAGTGCTTAATGAATGAGACAATTTATATCGATTAATGATTACAAATTTAGATTACTTCCTAGTACATAATTACAGATTATCAGCAAATCAATTAATACTCGTAATCTGTATCTACATATGTAATGATGTTGGCAACCCCAAAATCATTTTTACTGGTGGTAGAGCTCCAGTGACGGAGCTCGCGGGCGTAGGCACCACCGCATTACCTAATATACTTGCCGCTAAATGGTAGTGTTCAGCACTATCGTGTTCCGGTCAGGTGGTAATGTACGGCCCTGTAATTTCCGGCACAGAGGCATAACACCTAATGCCTCAAGAGTGGCAGCGCATCAGCATTTCGACCTTGGTCTTTGTATGGGTGTCTATATGCTGCAGTCATTACTTAACATCATTGTGAACTGCATACTTGCAATAAACACAAAAAAAAATGGTCATCCTCATTAATAATTTAAGAACATACTGGCTGTCCATCTGTCTGTCCGTCCGTCTGTTCGTCCGTCTGTCCGTCCGTCTGTCGCACGCCGACAAAGTGATAGAATAATTGACCTCTGGTCATTGTGTGGGTGTCTATAGGCTGCAGTCTTCACTTAACATGAATGTGAACTGCATGCCTGTTTGCCACTTTTATTACATTAAAAAAAAAAAAATCATGGCTTCCGTGTAATGATGTTGGCAACCCGAAACGTCCTCTTCCCCAACCCCAGCTTGACGTGAGTGGATGTATTATTTAAACTTGTATTAACTAATAAAACTTGTGAAGCATAGTTTATGTATACTTTTAAATCTAAAGTAATAAACAAGACCTCCAATCGCACGCTGTGTTTTATTACAACACAAACAATACAACATATATAAAAATCAATTGCTGTTCGTTAAGTCTCGCTAAAACTCGAGAACGGCTGGACCGATTTAACTAATTTTGATTTTGAATGATTTTTAAAAGTCCAGAGAAGGTTTAAAGGTAAGAAAATATGAAAAAAATGAAGAGGAATAGTAAAAACCACAATTTCATTTTCCCATACAAATAGTCCGTATACCTATATCAAACCTTTGACACATTATTTAATTCTGAGGCAATTAGAAGTTTGCCGGGTCAGCTAGTACCTATATAAAAATCAATTGTTGTTCGTTAGTCTCGCTAAAACTTGAGAACGGCTGGACCGATTAGGTTAATTTTAGTTTTAAATTATTTCTGGAAGTTCAGGGAAGGTTTAAAAGGTAAAAAAATATGAAGAAATTGAAAAGGAATATTAAAAAATTCATTTTCCCATACAAATAGCACGTATATATACATTGTATTCAGCAATACGAAGTTTGCCGGGTCAGCTAGTAGCTTATATTTTGATTCATGATAATAGATAGAATTGTATGATATGTTTGTGTTGAATTATTCAGTTTGACTGGAGAATTACATTATTATTGATGTTAAATTTAATTATGCTCGTTTAAAATGCCATAAAACATAACCGACAAACCTGGGTGTTTGCATATGCCTAGCCCTATGCGATGAGATCGTGACATTTTGAAAATAGACAGGAACCAAATTCTCAAAACACAATTTTTATTATATTGTAGATTTCTATGATCTATATTATAAAAATAAGTCGGGTTTTCCTACCTGACGCTTTAACTCCAGAACGCGCGAACCGATTTCCACGGTTTTGCATTCATTGGAAAGGTCTCGGGCTCCGTGAGGTTTATAGCAAAGAAAATTCAGGATTATAAAACGAAGCCGCGGGCAACAGCTAGTACTGTATAGATTAGTACATTTATATAGTTACTAACTATGCCCGCGACTTCGTCCGCGTGAGAATTTATGATTGTTCAGTATCTACCCGGACGAAGTCGTGGGCGCAGATAGTATAAAAGTAGCCTAAGTTACTCCTTATTACCTAAGCGTTCCCGAGATTAGCGGGAACAAACCGACAGACAGACACAAAAATAGTTAAAAATGTTGTTTTGGTATATGTACTGTGTATACATACATATGCATTTAGTAAAAAGCGGTTATTTTTATATTACAAACAGACACTCCAATTTTATTTGTATAATTATATATAGATAAAAAATAACATTCTGAATTGATTTTTCGTACAATTAATACATGCAATATTAAAGATGAGCTTCACTAAAGGAAATAATGGTATCGTTCCCAAACAAATCAATGTCATCATGTGACGTGACGTCACGGCTATGAGCGAACCAAGTTGTGAGTTACGGGATAACGCGTCCGTCACGAGGTGATAATACGAGTACAAACGGGATTGTGACGTTTTGCTTGATCTTTGAGCGACGTTATTGTATTGTAGTAGATGTAGGCATTTTGACGTGACAACGTCTTAAATTAGGTTGCGGCTCGGAGTCACTCATGAAAAAGTGTAACGCCCGGTAACGTAACGATGAGTCACCGAACGATAGAGAGGCCTGCCAGACCGGCGAATGCCTTTCTACCGAGAAAAATACGTTGTCACGTAAAATCTTCGCCCGTAAAACCGACTTTACAGGCAACCAGTTTTTTAAGATAGAATTACTCATATAAAAAGTATTTATTTAACTTAGAATTTAAATCACATTATATCTACCTATATTTATTTGAATATTTATTAACATTTATATACAAGTGTATCTATGATTATATTAATATTGACTCTCCTACTGCATTTATTTTATCAGTAATTACACTCTTAGATAATATTATGTGCTGCTTTGAAATTACATTGCTTGGAATTTCATTAGTGATTTTTTTACAGCGCGTACCTACTTAATTTTATCCTTGTATTGTAATCTATATATATAAAAATCAATTGCTGTTCGTTAGTCTCGTTAAAAATCGAGAACAACTCCGATTTGGCTAATTTTGGTTTTGAATGATTTTTGGAAGTCCAGTGAAGCTTTAAAAGGTAACAAAATATGAAGACATTTGAAGGGAATTTTCATTTCTATTCAAAAAAATATGACAAATTCGCATCACATTTCCTGCAAAATCATTTCATTTGTTCTTGTCGTAGAAAGATCTGAGGTTTCCGGGTTTGACACTCTAAGCGCTCCATTACGTAAGCATTAATCAGTTCTCCTGTTTACCTGTTACTACTCTAAAGGAGATGTTCCAAAATGTATGGAGCTTGGGCCCGCACCTAGTACGCTATATTGAGAGAAAAAGCATAAAACACTAAGTTTCATCTATTCAAATCGTATATTATACTTTCAAGAACTAGAATGTCATAGTAGCAATAAGGTGACATAATCTTTTTATATACAAATTACCCAAAATAAACATTTCCCACAAAAAAACAAGGATTCAAATTATTTCTTAAGTATTTTTCTATGATTCTATGTATTTTTCTCTGTCTTTTGTTGTAAAGTAACAAGCGGGCCCGACGTGCTTGCTTGTTTGCCACTTCCATTACTACATAATACAAAAATGTAATAAAATTTCTCCTCTTACTGGTGGTAGAGCTCCAGTGACGGAGCTCACGGGCGTAGGTATCACCGCATTATCTAATATAAAAAAAAAAAAAAAAAAAAACGTAACTTCACGCCTGTAATCCCCGAAGGGGTAGGCAGAGGTAAATGCATGCATTCAATCATACATGCAAACACCCACGACTCGCCGGTTACGTTATCTAATATACTTGCCGCTAAATGGTAGTGTTCTGCATTATCGTGTTTCGGTCAGGTGGTAATGTACGACCCTGTAATTTCCGGCACAGAGGCATAACACCTGAGGCCTCAGGAGTGGTAACGCATCTACATTTGACCTTGGTCTATGTGTAGGTGTCTATAAGCTGCAGTCATCACTTAACATAAATGGGAACTGCATGCTTGTTTGCCACTTCCATCACATAAAAAAACACTAATAAAAGACATTATGTACGTTATGTAACCCGTCAGCTCGCGATAAAAATATGACAACTTCGCAACACATTTCCTACAAAATCATTAAATTTCGTCTTGTCGTAGAAAGATCTGAAGTTTTCGGATTTGACACTCCAGGCGCTCCATTACATAATCATTAATCAGTTCTCCTGTTTACCTGTTATTTCAAACAAACTACTCTTAATTTCAAACAAATGGACGTCATCATTTGACGTGACAGGGCGTGAGGGACGAAGGCTTGAGTTGCGAGATAGCGTCGAGCCGAGCGACGTGACGATACAAACGTGATCTTGACGTAACGTCGGCAACAAAATAACAATCGCTATTTATATAAATCAATTGCTGTTTGTTAGTCTCGCTCAAACTCGAGAACGGCTTTACCGATTTGGCTGATTTTGGTTTTGAATGATTTATGGAAGTCCAGGGAAGGTTTAAAAGGTAAAAAAATATGAAGAAATTGAAGGGAAATAGTAAAAACCACAATTTCACATATCAAATATGTCTTTCATAATAAGTTATGAAAGACATTACGCTAAGTTATGGAAAAAATCATTGACTGTCTCTCCTGTGTAAGGGAACGGTGGACCGTTCCCTTACAGGGGAGATAGTCAGTGATTTTTTCAGGAGCCTCCAGGCTCCTTGCATCTTATTCACCGCCAGCGTAAAAACTGTCTAAGGAATAAGATAGTCAAAGAGTACACAAATACTGCGTTAAGTATAAAAATATTAGTAGTATTTAAGAATAAAACATTTAATTTTATTTATTCGGCTTATTTTTTAGTAAATTATTTTTAAATACATAATATCAATATTTACAGAACACTTTATTCCTTATAATTAAAATACTCGCAATTTCTTGCTTACTCCATTCTGTCCATCTCCACCTGACATTATATTAACATGTCTTTATTATTCACTCACACCACATCCATTATGATACCCAGTTTGCGATTTGAGCAACATTTTTTTATGAAATATATTTATAATAATCTAGTATGTAACTAATGAGTAACTTCCCAACCCAGTTAAGCAATATCGATTACTTTGTTAAAAATCTAGCTTAAAGTTAAAAGACAGTTAGATAAATTGACTCATTGGGGTACGACAAATTAATTTCATAGCTTTTCCTCTTTCTTTTTCATATAAAACGTCTGACCCATTTCAGAATCTCACTTATCAAAACACTCAGTTTTGTGCTTTGCTTCGCAATCTCAAATACAAGTATGAGTAATCTCCTAAAACGTAATAATTGTTTTATATTATTTCGCATTAACACATGCTTGTGAAATATATTTTATTTTTAAAGAAAAATGGAAAGAAAAAATTGACTTCAGTAGGTAAAGAAGTATTAAGGGTAAAAGCGACTTCTTTACCTACTAAGGGTAAAAGCGACTTCTTTACGATATTCAATAAACTGAAAAGTCTATTATATCGGTTGCCTAACTAGCATAGTTGGTAATATATGGCGCTACTGCTACCATAAAGCAATGCAATAGATGTGAAGGAAAAATTTGACAAATCGGGCAGGGCTTCAGTAGCTCAATTGGAAGAGCGGCTGGACTAGATTCCCAGTAGGTCGCGAGTTCGAGTCTCGCCTGAAGTCAATTTTTTCTTTCCATTTTTCTCCTAAAACGTGTTTGTTAAATAAGGATAAGCGATATCTATATTATTATTTTGTATCATCTGTTACATTTATATTACCATTCTTTTTATGATTCCAATAATCTCCGACTTGCATTAACTTGTTCACAATTTATTAAATCTCTAACATTTTCATATTTATCATTCTTAAAATAATACTCAATTTCTTGTAACGTTCTTCCTTTTGTCTCCGGCATTCGAAACCAAAGAATTGCAAGACATGCGTACACTAACATGGAATTCAAAAAGAATACACCATGATAACCCATCAGAACAAACATTTTTCCAGCTAACTTTATACTTGAGAACGTCATAATTCCAGCTACAGAACCGAATATGAATATGCAATAAGCTTTTATTTCTAAAGGAAAAATTTCTGACATCAACGTATCCAAAACTGCGTAAGGTCCAGCGCTTACGGTAACAAAATACATAGCCATCAAACATGTTTTGATCCAAGCCGAATAAGCATAACCTGTTGGCAAAGTGTAGAGACTGAAGCTGAAAATTAGTAAGATTGTGTTTGAAATTAGACCAGTGGTAAATAAAAGTGGCCTCAACTTGTATTTATTTACAAGGAAACATGACATGAGTGATCCAAGGATAAAGAATCCGTCCACAAGTAAAGTAAAGAGCAAGATATCAGATGTGCCTGTTATATCTTGCAGGATTGTTATATTATACGTGTTAAACATGATTTTACCCGCCGAAACTAAATAAACACTTATAGTGCAGCTGAGTAATACTATTTTCCAGAAGTATTTTTGTTTGAAACCAGTAAGAACTTTCGAAAACATTACCGAGCGATCCTCCGCCCTTGCTTTGTCATATTTACTACTTTCAACTTTTAAAAGCAATTGTAGTTCTTTATCTGAAGATTCAGTTGGCGTGCGTATGGTTTTGAAGGCTTCAATGCATTCCTCAAATCGTCCTTTTGAAGCCAGCCAAGAAGGACTTTCTACCCAGAAACAAGGAAGCAAACCTGACAGAGCTGTCGGAATTATTCCTATTAGAGCAACTGTTCTCCAATGTAATACTGTACTGAAAACATGGCCCAATGTTACACCAACCGATGAACCTACAGATGATATCATGTTTAGGCAAACAGCTCTCATACTTGGTGAAATATATTCACCTGTGCTAACAATTATTAGTAATAACGCTCCTCCGTAACAAACGCCTACTATGATTCTAGATATGATTAGAGTAATTTTGTCTTGAGCGGTGTAAACCAAGATCCAACATATAAGAATGGGTATATTTAGTATTGTAATCGTCCTTCTTCTTCCAAGCAACTCTGTGACGATGGCCACAACAGCAAAGCCGGTAATGCAGGTTATGTTCATTGATGCAGCTGAAAATAATATATTTAAATATCTTTAAATATCTAACAGATGAAATATAAGCTATTATATCATACTTCAGCTAAACATGGCGCTTACTTCTGCTGTGACCTGGGTCAGATGACAATAATTTTGGAATTATTATCATTAACTAGGCAAGCACTCACGTCTTTGTTTCAGCCAAAAACGTGTACCTAAATAGGCTGTACTCGTTACTTTAAACGTAGGTACAAAATCAATGTATTGGTATATTGAATCATATTTTAGATATTTTGTTCCGGTTAGATGGTAATAAATGTATGTCCACGTTATAAGTATTACAAAGCCATGACAACTTAGGTCTCAGAGGTGGAAACGCATCTGCAGTTTGCCCTCTAGTTTTTGTGTAGATGTCTATAGGCTGCAGTCATCACTTAGCATCAATGTAAGCTGCATGATTGTTTCCCACCTTCTTTGCATATAAAGAAACTATGCGACCAGTAAAAGATAAAAATTATAACACACCTATCCAGGAGACATCTCCATCCGTCAGTACTATATCACTATCTCCAGACTGGAGAGCATCCACCATTCCAGACATTTGGCCGTAGATGAAGCCATCGGCTACACTGCCGAGTGCCAAACCGACGATGACAATAAACTGAAATAAAACAATATTGTAAAGATTTCACATTATTCAGACGTCAGTCATGAAAGGGAAGAAAAACGTAACTTCACGCCTGTAATCCCCGAAGGGGTAGGCAGAGGTAAATGCGCGCATTCAAGCATACATGCAAACACCCACGATTCGCCGGTTACGTTTTGGCCCATGTAACAGGTGGCGAGCCTGTTGACATCTCCGGGCACATTACCAAACTTCAAGGTACTGGAAAATTTACGGAAAATGGAACAATCCCAATAGAACCAGAGATAATGGACTTTACACCATCATCTCTGATAACCTCCTACCCGGGAATCGAACCCAGGACCTCAGCGTAGTAGTAGTGGCATGCTACCACTAGGCTACCGAGGCAGTTAAAAATTTAAATTAAAAAAAAGCACAACAACAAACACGCAGGGCGGTCGTCACACACCGGACCTGGTCGACAGATCACACATTGTTACAATACATGCTCAAGATACTGCAACTTGTAACGTCTACATAATGGGAGGAGGTAAAAATGGAGAAACATTGGCAATCCTAAGACTTAAGGCTCTTCAACCATTGGATCACATGTTTGCCTCATATGAGGACGTCGCGGCCTCTCCCGAATTCGCATTTTTAGCCATTCTAAAAAACGTCCAACCTGGGACACTGTTCATAACATTTTTCGCAGATGTAAAGGCCATTGATGACGATAATGATGATGATCATGATGATGATGATGATAACGATGATTGGAATGATTTGACCACTATTGTTCAGTTGACTGACTGCACAAGCGGAAGAATCCTCCTCCACTGGAGAACGATAGGGTCGTCATATGTACGTATGTATTTATGTATGTATCTTTTTTTTAATGGAAGTGGCAAACAATCTTGCAGTTCACATTGATGTTAAGTGATGACTGCAGCCTATAGATACTTACACAAAGACCAAGGTCAAAATGCAGATGCGTTACCACTCCTGAGGCCTAAGGTGTTACGCCTCTGTGCCGGAAATTACAGGGCCGTACATTACCACCTGACCGGAACACGATAGTGCTGAACACTACCATTAAGTGGCAAGTATAGTAGGTAATGCGGTGGTGCCTACGCCCGCGAGCTCCGTCACTGGAGCTCTACGACCAGTAAGAAAGTCTTCACGACAAGTCCCCCACGGGGTAGGCAGAGAGTGTGGAGCGTCAGATATCTCGGTCCTAACCACATCTCCCGTGCTTCTCTACATCAATTAGCTACGCCTACATCATTATATCTCATTCTGAAGACAATGAAAATATTCATTACCTAAATATACTATTTAATTACTAGATGACCCGGCAAATTTCGTATTGCTTCAAAATTAAATAATGTGTCAAAGGTTTCATATAAGCTGACTATTAATGGGAAAACAAAATTGGGGTTTTTACTAATTCTCTTCAATTTTTTCATACTTTCTTACCTTTTAAACCTTCCCTGGGCTTCCATAAATAATTCAAAACTAAAGTTAACCAAATCGGTTAAACCGTTTTCGACATTTAGCGAGACTAACGAACAGCAATTGATTTTTATATGTGTAGCGTCCACTACATTAAGGCGCCAACTAGTGGAATACAATGAAACCTTACAGTACTCGTCTAGTACGGTAGATGGCGTGCGTCATATATATAGATAGGAAATAGGAAAATATGAAATACATTACCTGTCGCAGTAAATACATATTTTTAGTTGTAGCCATGTTTTTGGATTTGCGTTTCTTTATAAATGATTTGTAATCATCTCTTCAAATCCATTGTAATTATGGTTGATGGAACCATGACGACATTCTGAGTTGTAATGAATTAATTGAATTTCTGACTAGATGTCCATTGCTGAAATTAAATAAAACATATTAGATATTTACTTTTATAGCCTGACTCGGTAGCCTTGTGGTAGTAGGCCACTACTACTACGCTGAGGTCCTGGGTTCGATTCCCTGGTTATCACAGATAATGGTGTAAAGTCCTTTATCTCTGGTTCTATTGGGATTTTTCCATTTTCTGGAAATTTCCCAGTACCTCGAAGTTTGGTAATGTGACCAGAGATGTCAACAGGTTCGCCACCTGTTACATGGGCCAAAACGCAACCGGCGAATCGTGGGTGTTTGCATGTATGCTTGAATGTATGCATTTACCTCTGCCTACCCCTTCGGGGATTACAGGCGTGAAGTTAAGTTTTTTACTTTTATAGCACATACAAATATATGCATTAGGTATTTAATGAAACAAAGATGGCAAACAAGTATGCAGCCCACATGAATGCCGAGCGATGACTGCAGCCTATGTTAACATCCACAGAAAAACTCGAGGTCTTAATTCAGATATGTTGCCACTCCTAAGACCCCAGTTGTTATGTCTCTGTGATAATTATAATGGGGCCATACATTACCATGTAATCGGAACACGATGCTGTGTTGCTGAACACACAGAGTGCTGAACACTACCATTTGGCGTCATAGAGCAACACGGGCCACCGGCCGCGGCGGACCGGAGGGGAGTAGCCATAGCGTTCATTACCGATGCAAAACAGTCTGTCATTTTCTGCGGGGGGAAATACGTGTGACACACACTCACTCTACAAAAATCGTCTATTACTACGAAACTCACACCTTGACTTGAACGAAATACATAAACAATTTCACGCACACATTTAAATATCTGGGCCACAGGCATAGGACCATTTGATCTTGTACTTTGACAGACGGGTAAGCCTGCATATGGCTACTCCCCTCCGGTCCGCCGCGGCCGGTGGTCCGTGTTGCTCTATGTTTGGCGTCAAATAGATTCGGTGATGCGGTGGTTTTTTTTATGATATGGAAGTGGCAAACAAGCATGCAGTTCACATTGATGTTAAGTGATGACTGCAGCCTATAGACACTCACACAAAGACCAAAGGACAAAATGCAGATGCGTTACCACTCCTGAGGCCTAAGGGGTCGTCCATTAATCACATGAGGCTCGAAAGGGGGAGGGGAGATCCGGAAAAAATCACGAAACATCACAAGGGGGAGGGGGGGCATATATGGAGATATCACGTGTGTTTATTTCTACTTCGAGTGCACGATTTCAGCCGAAAAGTGCCAATTTCGTCTCGACCTAACAGTCACCAGTTTAAGCAATTTTCACGCGAAATACAAGCTTTTTCATTCCAAAAAAATACACGTATTCTTTGGTGGGGGTGGGGGGTTTATCTAAAACCTCACCACGTATCACCAAGGGGGAGGAGGGGTCAAAACGACGCTAAAAACATCACGTGACTAATGGACGGCCCTTAAGGTGTTATGCCTCTATGCCAGAAATTACAGGGCCGTACGGTAGTGCGCACGCCAGTGAACTATAACTATAAAAACTATATAACTCATTCTTTTAAATTGATGCGTAAAGGTATCGATGCAGAAATTATTTAATTACTAGCTAGATGCTATCAGGCAATTCGTCGCTTGTACGCGCGGACACCTTATTCGGTGGTAAATAAAAGCTGTTTTCATTGGTTTTGGATAAGCGACGATTTCCCTGACTGTACATAATTATTTGGTTATAGTATGCGATAGAGTGTAAGGTTATTATATTTTATCGATTTGATACACTAACGATTAAATTTTGTAGAAATTGTTTTATTGTAATATATATTATAGAATATAATTTTATTTGTATCTACAGAAGTTGATGTTAAAAAACATTTTAAATTAAAAACAAAAAGAAACGAAACTTCACGCCTGTAATCCCTGAAGGGGTAGGCAGAGGTGAATGCATGCATTTAAGCATACATGCAAACACACACGATTCGCCGGTTACGTTTTAGCCCATGTTACAGGTGGCGAGCCTGTTGACATCTCCGGGCACATTACCAGACTTCGAGGTACTGGGAAATTTCCAGAAAATGGAAAATTCCCAATAGATTCAGAGATAAAGGACTTAACACCATTATCTCTGATAACCCCCTACCCTGGAATCGAACCCAGGACCTCAGCGTAGTAGTGGTGGCCTGCTACCACTAGGCTACCGAGGCAGTTAATTACATTTTAAAATATTACCCAAATTAATTCATGAATGATGAATGAAGAGAAAGATATTAGATTGCATATTAAGTTACAAATATCAGTGTGCTCAATCTGTTTGTAAAAAAAAAGTAAGGTAAGTATGTATGATATAGAAGTGGATCTGCAAGAGGTTTCATGGTTGTGAATAGTGAACATATCGCACATATTATGAGGTAATTATAGATTAGAATCCCACTGCAAAATAATTTCGTTCATCCAGATATGCTGCAAATCTTATTTTAGGCAACTTAGTGGATGGATATATATTCTATATAAATATGCATGGTAGAGCCCCAGCGACGGAGCTCGCGGGCGTAGACACCACCGCATTACCTTATATACTTGCCGCTAAATGATAGTGTACAGCACTATCGTGTTCCGGTCATGTGGTAATGTACGGCCCTGCGTTTTTCGGCACATAGGCGTAACACCTTAGGCCTCAGGAGTGGTAATGCATCTGCACTTTGACCGTGGTCTTTGTGTGGGAGTCTATAGGCTGCAGTCGTCACTTAACATCCATGTGAACAGCATGCTTGTTTGCCACAACCATCACAAAAAAAACTGTGTCACTGAATTTAGTGTTTTCAAACGGAACTACATTTTATGCAAAACAAAACTAATTATAGGTCGCGCCACGTAAAAAGAACGCTGGAAGAAAGTAGAAGGGATGTGTTCGCGCATCGGTACACTCGCGCACGAAAGTACTAGCCCTATTGGTTTATTTTTGATCTAGCTTTCGCTTGCGGTTTCGTGTATTGGTAGGCAGATTGAAAACTATATTACATAGAATAACATAAAATGAAATAAAGACACATGACGCGCAGCTTGACCGCCAGCGTTCTTTTTACGTGGCGCGACCTATATCTGCAGTTAGATTGTTCATAGTGACCAGGTTGTAAAACCACATGATGAACGTTAAGTGGAAAAGTTATTTTGTTTCATTAAATTAATTTCACGATTTGTCTTTTCCCCAATTAAGCAACTTTTAAAATAATTAAGCAATTTGGTGAATTAAAATTGTATGATTTTTTTTTTTAATTTTTTTTTTTTAGGTCGGGCTTTGTGTAGGCGGCCTGTCTCGAGACGGCACTAGTCTACTTCACCGGGCAATTGGCGAGCGCAGAAGGTGCTCCAGCCTAGCAAAAAAGTTAGCGCAACTGCCTAAGGGTGACCCATGCGGGTCCGTGCCTCGGCTTAGGGCGTTGCGGAGGGACATATGAGACATATGCGATTATGATTGCGATTATAAAATTGTATTATGTATAAATTGATACGTTTAAATCATTTGAAACAATGCAATTCTTTGGAATACTAGTGTAAATGTTATGTGTTAAAAAAAATATCTTTTTGTAAATTTAGCTCACCTTGCATAAGTAACTCGATCTTTAGGTACACGTCCGAACCGGAAACTAAGTATAGGCTTAGGTATATCAATTAAATTAATTATCAAATTACCTACTTTTAATGTATTTTGTTTTCCAAATGTTTACCTACGTTTGAAGTGAAATAAATGATATCGATAAACTATATTTTCAACTGTGAATGTAAAAAACATACCCCCTTATCCATAAACGTACTTTAGATACGTTTTAGCTATAGAATGCTTTGTCTTTGTCAGCCGCATTGTCAAATGTGCAGGATAGAAAAAGACAAAGGAGAGATTAGCAACACTTTAGCTAAAATACGTCTATGAATAAGGGGAATAATATATAAATAATGGTATTTTTTTTATTAATATTACCTTTATAATTATACATCATTCTCAGATTATACAAAATATATTTACTTCTATCTTTGGAAACTATCGATCAGTGTTCATTTTCTTAATTAACTCACATAAATATGTCATCCAATTTGAAAAATTCATTCACACAAAAATAAATTCACACTTAAAAACACACACCATAAAGTAAATTAATATACTAACTTAATCAAAGATACACTACTCCCATTGACAACTTAGCTTGTTATGAAATTATACACGAACTTTGGCCGTGTGTGCACCATATATACAGTACGTTCCAAATTTTCAAACTCACTTTATATTTCATTTTAGTAGCTTGATTCTGAGTAGATGTACTAATTAACTAAGTATATAAATTGTTTCTTTAATTAGACAGTAAATTACAAGTTAACATATTTTGGACATGATCCCATGGTCTGTTCGTTTCAATGTTCTGTTTATTTAAAAATTGTGTGATATTTTTGGAACTCAGTACCAACAGAAAAAAATATTTTTTGAACAAAATGAGATGTATTACATAAGACGAATATTTTTTATGAGCATGGGTATGATGAACAAAGACAAATAATAACAAACCGAATTTATTATTATTAACATTTTTTTTTTGTCAGGGAATTGAATAATATCTAAAAGCGCAAATCTGAATAAATATGGATAAACCAAAATCTATATGAGAAAAAATCAAATTATTAAGTTTAAATCTTACATTTTTCTGCATGTATCCTATGCGATAGAGTCCCCATAATTTTATATTTTTCTAAGACCACAATTTATGAAGATCCTAAGTAGATACTTCTAAATGTATCATATCGTCGTCATCTTAATTCCACTTGCCAGTAGTATTCAGCTGTATCGTATTCCGGTCAGGTGCACAGAAAGGAGATGTTGCGAGCTCGGCTCTGGTTCGTACACGTCCTCAAAAAATGGGTAAATAAAAGAAGAATAGGAAAAAAATACATTAATTTATTCAAGAATGTATTTTAGAGTTACAACCACATTTAATTCAAACGATTTTGTCATTTTCAACTATATTCAACATGGCGGCGATACAGCCGACGCTTGGGATCAATCAATTTCGATAGTATTTAGAAAATATTACTTTTTTCTCCAAGTGTATGTACTTGGAGAAAAAAGTAATCAAAAAACAATTTAAAAAATAAAAATTTCAAAATGACATCGCCCTCCATATTCGCCATGTTGGTTTTGTGTTGCAATTCTAACTGCAAATAATGTTTTGAAACTGCAAACAAAGCTAAATAAGTGAAAATATGCAGTAAAAAACGTTTTTATATTGATTTTGCCTGTTTAATGATATTGTGTACAATACATGGCCGGAGGTCCATACATTTTTGCAACATCTCCTTTCCGGCACACAGCACGGCACATCTATATTTGAATCTCTAGTTTCATGCAGATGTTAATAGACTATCACACCTATTACTTACCGTCAATGTAAATGGTGGTAGAAGGTAGGTTTAACTGGTGGTAGAGCTCCAGTGATGGAGCTCGCGGGCGTAGGCACCACCGCATTACCTAATATACTTGCCGCTAAATGGTGCAGCACTGTCGTGTTCCGGTCAGGTGGTAATGTACGGCCCTGTAATTTCCGGCACAGAGGCATAACACCTTAGGCCTCAGGAGTGGTAACGCATCTGCATTTTGACCTTGGTCTTTGTGTGGGTGTCTATAGGCTGCAGTCATCACTTAACATCAATGTGAACTGCATGCTTGTTTGCCACTTCCATTACATAAAAAAAAAGAATAATATGCTTGTTTGCCACTTTATGACATGAACGATGGCGGTCAAACCATTCCAATGGGGCGTAGTATGTATGTATGTTTATATCTTCATGCCAGGTCCCTAACGGGGTAGGCAGAGAGTGTAGATGGGGCGGTATTAAGTGCAATAACGCAAGATGGGTACCCGTATCCTACGAAAAAACTACCGACACTGCAATAGCCAATATGCATGCGAAGGGAGGCAATTATGACATATTCCCCTTATATGGGAGGCTTTAGTCCTGCAGATACGATGATGTTGATATTTTAAATATAATATTTCGTTCTCACAGAGTCAACCTGTAGATTCATAGGTACTTAATAGGCATCGTTAGGGCTTAAAGACCCGTTTTTAATTACCATGATGATAAAATGCAAACACGTTTGTTTATTAAACAATTAGATTGTTAAATTATCTCTTGTGAACATACTCATTGCGATATTCCGTATATTTTTCTCTTTCACACTTCATAAATTCAAATTGAAAGTTCATTAAATTTTTCTTTTAAATAATGCACGTGGCAAACAAGCATGCGGTTCACATTCATGTTAAGTGATGACTGCAGCCTATAAACACCCACACAAAGACCAAGGTCAAAATGCAGACTCGTTACCACTCCTGAGGTGTTACGCCTCTGTGCCGGAAATTACAGGACCGTACATTACCACCTGACCGGAACACAACAGTGCTGAACACTATCATTTAGCGGCAAGTATATTAGGTAATGCGGTGGTGCCTACGACCGCGAGCTCCATCACTGGAGCTCTACCACCAGGAAGAAAATATCAATCAATCACAATTACAGTATCTAACAAGAAATATAGCAAATCGGCTTTAGGAAAGTGACTTCGGCTTATTTCGGATGTGTAGAGGGTTATCTCTGAAGCGTTGCTGTATTGAAAACTGTTTGCGGGCCTGGTGACCTGTAGCACAGTACAAATATGAACAGTATGGAAACTACGTACAAAACGTTCGAAATAGCACACTAACACAAACATGCGCATCGACGCTCAATGTAGCGAGTGACTCAGTACTCCAGCACCGCGAGAACCGCTTAGAGGCCTCGTTGATGCAGATGTTTGTGTGAGTGTGACGTTTCAAGGTTTTGTACGTAGTTTCTACACTGTTCATATTTGCATTGTGCCTGTAGCACAGGTTTCATCATTCAATACATCTACTATCTAAAAACACTAGGTGTAAACTACATCTGATATTTGAAACTAGCAAGATGACATCAATATCATGCGTTTACAAAAAAACGCAAGCTAGCTAGAAAAGTACGCGTGAAATGGTTTCATTTATCACATAGATCACAGACAATATTAAAATTTAAAAAAAATGTGATGATTGTAATAATAATATGCTGTTGTAGGTTTATCTATACAAATAAATAAAATTGGAGTGTCTGTTTGTAAGATAAAAATAACCGCTTTTTACAAATGCATATTTTATGTATGTATACACGGTACATATACCAAAACAACATTTTTACAATTTTTGTCTGTCTGTCTGTCTGTTTGGCGGGGCTAATCTTGGGAACGGATGGACCGATTTTAACGGGACTTTCCACTCATAATTTCTAAATTTAGACCCGTATTGCACCTACATCGTCGCTCTCTTCATAACCCAAAGGTTGACTGGGAGATAATGCCTAGTGGCATTAAGTCCGCCTTTATGTACACCATCTTCGTGCATATAAAGAGTAAATAAATAAATAAAATTCTCACGCGGGCGAAGTCGCGGGTACAGATAGTAATGAATATAAAATGTATTATAATATTAAATACAATAGCCGACCGACCAATAAGACGACCCGGTTTGTCCAGCGGTGTGAGACGACCGTTTGATTTGAAGGGTAGCGGGTTCGATCCTCACACCGGGACAAATATTTGTATGGCCTACAGATATTTGTTTCGGGACTGGGTATTTGAGTATGTGTTGTGTATGTACAAAGGCACCCACGACACAGGTTTATACCTCAAGTGGGGCTGTGAGTGTAAGCGTATTTAAAACTAACCAGAACACGTTAGTGTGAAACACTACTATTTCACAGGATAGATTAGGTAATACGGTGGTACCCACGACCACGAGCTCCAGTTTTGGAGAAAAAGACAATATAGGGTGGTATATTCTAACTTTTAAGACAAGCCAGAGGTTTGGCCAAATAAAATAAAGGAGATGTTGCAAAAATGTATGGACCTCCGGCCATGTATTGTACACGATATCATTAACAAGCAAAATCAATATAAAAACGTTTTTTACTGCATATATTCACTTATTTAGCTTTGTTTGCAGTTACAAAACATTATTTGCAGTTAGAATTGCAACTCAAAGCCAAGATGGCGAATATGGCGGGCGATGTCATTTTGACAAATTCCACTAATATTCATATTGAATATGATAAAATCGTTTGAAGTAAATGTGGTTGTAATTATAAAACATATTCTTAAATAAATTAATTGTATTTTTTTCGGATTCTTCTTTAATTTACCCATTTTTTCAGGTACTGTACGTACCAGAGCCGAGCTCGCAACATCTCCTTTACGTCATAACGCTATACATATCTGTAATGAAATTATATTATACTAGCTGACCCGGCAAACTTCGAATTGCCTCAGAATTAAATAATGTGTCAAATGTTTTGATAGATACGGACTATTTGTATGGGAAAATAAAATTGTGGTTTTCACTATTTCCCTTCAATTCCTTCATATGTTCTTACCTTTTAACCCTTCCCTGGACTTACAAAAATAATTCAAAACCAAAATTAGCCAAATCGGACCAGCCGTTCTCGAGTTTTAGCGAGACTAACGAATAGCAATTGATTTTTATATATATAACATAATAATAATATAATAATGGCAACCCTTGACACATCCCACTGCTCCGCACGAGTCTCTACCGTTTTTTGGGGAGGAGAGGCAATTATATTACAAAATTAAATAACACATTTAAACATTCAAAACGAGATTTCGATATATAAAAGCTACATATACATTTTTTTTTTATGTAATTGAAGTGGCAAACAAGCATGCAGTTCACATTGATGTTAAGTGATGACTGCAGCCTATAGACATCCACACAGAGACCAAGATCAAAATGCAGATGCGTTACCACTCCTGAGGCCTAAGGTGTTATGCCTCTGTGCCGGAAATTACAGGGCCGGAAATTACATTTCGATATATATATATACGCTAGCCACGAGTCCGGCGGGCGCTGAAAAAGTCAGGGTTGAAAATTTCAGACGTTGGAAAAAAATTATGGTGATCCATCTTCTTTGCGTGTCGCGGCGTACATTCGTTTTTGTGTTGCGGAAACTTACTACATTAGACAAAACAATAATATTCAAAATGTTTAAACTTTTATTTTGTTCTGAGTAATTTTTTAACTGATAGTGTCGTACGGATGTGACTCTAAGGGCGAAATTCACAGACCGCACTACGACTTTACTTTCAAGCAAAGTACGCATCGAACTGTCAAATCCCATACTGTACTGACAGTTCTAAGCATACTTTTCTCAAAGGAAATTCGTAATGCGGTCTGTGAATCTCACCGTAAGTCGCAAATACTTGATATAAGAAGCAGCAGATCCTAGGTTACGTCAGTCAAACTTCTCGTAAAATTAAATATTTTAGAAAAGAAGGACTGGGACAAAAAATGCAAATACAATACCTACGCAGCCTAGATTAGGTTGCTCCGCTCCTACTCTTGCAAATTTTTTTATTAAAGAAAAGGTATTTTGGAGACATAAAACAAAGGTGCAGCTAATATATAGATATAATATAACCCCCTTATTCATAAACATACATAAGATACGTTTTAACTATAGAATGCTTTGTCTTTGTCAGTTGCATTGTCGAATGTGCAGGATTGAAAAAGACAGGAAAGATTAGCAACACTTTAGCTAAAATATGTTTATGAATAAGGGGCTAAGTATCAAGGTTCAAATAATCACATCACTAAAATATCATAAATAACACATTTGAACATGCAAACCAAGATGTCGATATGTAAAAACGCTAGCTACGAGTCCGGCGGACGCTGAAAAAGTCAGGGTTGAAAATTTCAGACGTTGCAATTTGTTGTAACAGTTAACTCGATCCGAGAGATTTATTGCCTGTCTTGGTTAGAACAAGGTAACTCCACCTTTATCTTCCTCGCTATATATTATTTACAAGGAAAAAAAATTATGGTGATCCATCTTCTTTGCGTGTCGCGTCGTACATCTGTTTTTGTGGTGCGGAAATTATTGTCTGTGGTCATAGAATTCTAATTGAAGGAAAGGTTTTCAGATTTTTTCATCCATTTTAGAAACTATTGAGTATTAAAATTTTACTTGTAGGACTTAATGCAGTTATGGGCATACTTTATTGAGATAACCAAACCGGCCAAGTGCGAGTCGTAGTCGCGTAACAAGGTTTCGCACAACGGGGAGATTTTTTTGCCACTTTTTTCACCAAAAGTTTTAAATTCTTATTTTGTATATTCTTTCTTTTGTAAATACGGATTCACAATAATTGATCGTGGAAACTCAGAAATATTCGGAAATACCTTTATTTAATCCAATCAAGTGCGAAGCACGACATTCCTGCTTACATAGTAGCGAGCTGTAATTATTTATTTTACAAGCGTCACGCGATAGTTCGTGCACCTTTATAAATATTTGCGTATCTTGTCAAATAAATAGTTGAACCTCGCTTCTTTCATTTCCCTATTTATTTTTTAATGATATCATAAAATGAGTTATGTATGTACTTAATATGTTCAATGCTGAAGGATAATCACCAATCAGTCAAGACTGTCAAACTTTCAAGTTATAAAATATCTATTTAATTAATAATGGAGAGGTTAAAAAAAGGTGGAAATTTTTCGCTCTTATGTCAAAACTGTATTGCTTTATGGGTGCGAGACTTGGAGGGTGACCCAAGACATCACGCGGTGAATCCAGGTCTTTATAAACAGATGCCTACGACAGATCCTGAGCATCTTCTGACCAGAAAAGATCTCCAATGAAGACCTATGGAATCTTTGTCGCGAAACCCCGATCGATATGATATTATGTTCTTAAGTTTTCGTGAGCTACACTCATTGAAATAAAACTGTTTTAACTATAAGTTTTCTGAGAACCAAAGAATCTGAAAAGCGACCGAAATTTCGGGTTGATTTTAAAAATCATCTTAGTTTAATATACGCGAGATAAATCCGTAAAAATTGTATTATTTCAATAGATATCTGGAGGCTGCAGTATTCACTTACCACCAATATGAACTTCATACTTGCTTGTTACCATCGTAACATACAAAAAGATAAACTCAACGGCAACTAAAACATTCATGACCTCATCCATAGTATTTCTATCTTTGTAAACAGTAATGTAAATATTAAATATGAGTTTGGGAAGAAATGAGGTCAAAACAGTAATGTTTATCAGTTTAAGTACTTAATACACAATGGTTAAGATATTTACTACAAAGGTGAACGAAATTATCACAGGTATATCTATAAACAGTTTTAAAAACCTGTTTTACCAGTTATTTAGAAAGACATCTCATTGATAAACATGGTTATTTACAGAAACGTTTTATTTCATTAAAAAGGTTAGTGTATAATGTGAAGGGTTTGTTATGTTTAAATTATTGTGCTGTGTTTATCATAGCGTGGTTCTTAGCTTTAAATTTCTATGCGTCATTTTTAAATAATAACTCATCAAAACTGGCGTCAAAAGAGTCCTTGAAAGCTGACAGAGCGTTATGTCCCCTGGTGTTGCAGGTGTTCAGGCGATGGCCGGTCCATTGATATAAAAAAACAGTAACATAAAATAAGTATCTTCGAGACTGTTGTCGTCACCTATTGCTCAAATAATAGAGGTCAATATAAAAAATTTCGTAAATTATTTTTTTTTCTGTAAAATTAACCGTTGTGTTAAATGAATATTTTAAAGCAGTAATTAACGTCTAAATAACGTCATATCATTATAATGAACTCTTCAATAATTGACAGTACCGTGAAAATAAATCAACAATTACCTAATATCAACCGACAACGAACTACACAACGAACATTTTATAACAGAACCTCATTAACAACTGAGTGACGACATGCAATTACAATGAATTCTATTATATAATTAACGGGTATCATGTTTCACACTCACTAATTGTACCTATGAGGTATGTCTTAATATAGAATAGTACCATACTTGACTCACGTTATAAAAACAAACACTTTACTTAAGTATATTATAAGTTTATTTTGACACAATTCTATGATTTTGTTACTGGTGGTAAAGCTCCAGTGACGGGCGCAGGCGGACCACCGCATTACCTAATTTACTTGCCGCTAAATGGTAGTGTTCAGCAGTATCGTGTTCCGATCAGGTGGTAATGTACGCCCCTGTAATTGCCGGCACAGAGGCATAACCTTAGGCCTCAGGAGTGGTAACGCATTTGCATTTTGACCTTGGTCTTCGTGAGGATGTCTATAGGCTGCAGTCATCACTTAACATCAATGTGAACTGCATGCTTATTTGTCACTTACATTACATTAAAAAAGGGCTTTTGAAATATTATACATAGTCCAGTCATTTTAGGCATTTGAAAATCCAAACCTGCGGAAAAGTCCTAGTGAGCTGTTTTTAATACATCCTTAAATTACGGCGTTGTAATGAAGATGTAAAAATCAAATTAGATATCGTGCCGGTAAAAAAAATTATAAAGCTCAAAATGTCCTGATATTTTTCACGAATATCTCGCTCAGAGGTTCATAGAGGCTTACAGATTTTTTCAGATTTTCCTTTTTTATCTTGAACTAGCTATTGCCCGCGGCTTTGCCTGCGTGGATGTCGAAAAGTAGCCTATGTTCTTTCTCAAAGTCAGCTCTATCTCTTTACCAAATTTCAATAAAATCGGTTCAGTCGTTTGGACGTGAAAAGGTAACAGACAGACAGACAGACAGAGTCACTCTCGCATTTATAATATTAGTACGGATTATAATGAAATATAAATTCATTCGTGTATAAGAAGTAGTATGATATGATATATAAAACAAAATGTAAAAATTAATGATACACGTCAGCACCATGAAAATAAATCAATAATTAATATCAACCGACAACGAACCGCAATGAATATTGTAAAACCATTAACAACTAAGTAACGACATGTAATTACATTGAATTCCATTATAATTGATGTCTTATTTTAAAGAAAAATGGAAAGAAAAAATTGACATCAGGCGAGACTCGAACGCATGCTTAAACACATGCTTGTGAAATATATTTTATTTTAAAGAAAAATGGAAAGAAAAATTTGACTTCAGGCGAGACTCGAACTCATGCTTAACACATGCTTGTGAAATATATTTTATTTTAAAGAAAAATGGAAAGAAAAAATTGACTTCAGGCGAGACTCGAACTCGCGGCCTACTGGGAATCTAGTCCAGCCGCTCTTCTAATTGAGCTACTGAAGTCCTGCCCGATTTGTCAAATCTTTCCTTCACATTTATTGCATTGCTTTATGGTAGCAGCAGCGCCATCTATTGCCAACCATGCTAGTTAGTTAGGTTTTCTTTCCATTTTTCTTTAAAATAAAATATATTTCACACGCATGTGTTAATGCAAAATAATATAAAACAATTATAATTGATGGTATAACGTTTCACACTAACTAATTGCGTGTCTTAAAATACACCTTATTTTACTCGCTATTGATAATTAAGTGATTATTTAGACAATTATTTTGAAACAAATTTATATCTGACTAGCGGACTTGACCGGCTTCGCGCGGTACCCTCTCCTTTTCGCCTTAGCGTGATGTTACAGTCTAAAGCCTTCCTCGATAAATGGGTCATCTAACACTAAAATAATTTTTCAAATCAGACCAGTAGTTCCTGAGATTAGCGCGTTCAAACAAACAAACTCTTCAGCTTTATAATATTAGTATAGATTCTGTAAAGGATAGAATCAATAAGCGTCGTATTTCATTATGAAAATAAGTAAAGTCAGTAAAGCTCGCAATGACCGCTAGGTGTATGTTGGTTGTATGCAGCGGCAGTTTTTAATTCGATATAACTCGTTAGGTTCTCATAGTAGGCATGTAATATTTGAGTATGATGATAAAAGAGTTGTTGTCTAGCGATTGCCATAGAAAATATTAAATTTGGAGGTGTAGGTATTTTCGGTTAGTCGAAAGGGTCGTCCACGAAGAGGTGACCGACAGAGCACCTGATCCGCCTGCGGCGGCGGGGGTGAAGTGCGGGGAAGTGACGCGGAGGAAGCGTAAATACGCAGCGCACCTTTTTAGAGCTCAGTCAGTGGCATAGCTCGGCGTAGGAATGTCCAATAATGCATATTCACGACCAACCCCACGCATGGCATAGGCAGATCAGTAGTTATCGACTGGCAAAGTTCGCTGTAGTAGACACTATTATGAGATGTTTGATGAAAACTGTAATGTAAATTAGGTATTTCGCTGTATACTTATCACACACACACTGGCTCGGAGATGTGCACGGAGCTGCGACCACGTAGCGCGCGTAGAAAGTAAAGAAATTGAGAAATTATAACACAAATTGTACAAAATGTTACGGTTAGAAATATCAATTTGTATGTAGGTAGATTCAATTAGTTTGTTCACAGCTGATGTTGAATTCAACATTTTGTATGGAGAGAGAGGTGAAAGTCGCTGTATTTTCGTAAATAACAAAGATACTAGGCTGAAAGTTATGTACGAGATGTATTTTTGTTGCCCCCTCAGGGAGATGTATGTATAAAGAGTGTAAGTAGACTCACAATACGGAAAAAACGAATGTACCTAATCTTACTTGTTAGATAAAATTGTCTCTCACGCTTAGAATAAAGGAGATAGGCAGATACCGTTTGCGGTTTTTAATTGTATTTAGGTTTGGCTAGCGATATACAATCGTGTCATAGGTGATAGAGCATGACAGAGCCCCTAAAAAATTATGTGTTTCTAATAAGTAAAAACTTTGAAAGTGTATTGAATTAGAATAAGAATCTAATAAGAATTGTATAAGAAAATTTAATAGAATAAGAGATATTGCGTATGAAATGTATCAAGGCGGGGGCGGGTCAGCAGAGATGTATGACGGTGGTAGGAAATTAGACCGTATATGTAATGATTTAGAGTCCTATCTCTATTGACCCGGACCTTCGTGACGTTCGATTTTTGGGCGTGTCACGGCATTTTGACATGGAAGGAGACGGTTTGGAAGCGTATATAACTCGGTACATTTCGTTGCTAGTTTGTCCTCGTTCGATTCTCCGCAAGAAAAGTGCTTCCAGACCGTGAAGGTATTGCCAGTGAAAGTTTAGAATAGTACCAGACCCCCTGGTTCGCTAGTTAGTTATAGTATAGTGAAATAAGCTAGTGAATAAGTTAGAATAGTATGAACCATTGAAGAAACGAAAATAAAAACCCAGTTACAGTCCACTCATTGAAATCGATGCAGATTTGTGTTTGACTTTGGTGTAAAAGCCATTTGTCCACCACAAAGTTCTGGTCCATCGACGCCGGATTAGTAGGCCACCAGCGGCCATCCGGGAAAGGATACAAGAGGGTACTGGTAACGACCGGCAAGGAAGAGCCGGAGTAGGATACCGGCGCGTTGATTAACGGATCGGAACGTGCATTCCAGGTCTCGCAGTCTGAGGGCGAGGCCAGGGAACGACGGGGAACAGGGTCGACGTGCAGCGAGACCGGGGCGCCAAGCAGGCGTCAGCAGCTGCACCTCGGGGTCAACGGGCATCGTGGCTTGGGCGCTATCCAGCGCCAGCGACCACACAAGCTCCAGGTCGACGGGCATCGCAGCTTCGGCGTTTTGAACGCCAGCACCGTCATCGCTCAGGCATTGTGGCCTTGAGCACGGGCGATACTCGGGCTTGACCGCCTTGAGCACGGGCCGTGCGGCTTGGGCGCTCTACCAGCGTCAGCGACCGCAGCGGGCCGGGTCGGCGAGCATCACAGCGCGGGCGTTTCGAACGCCAGCGTTTTCACCGCTTGGGCAGCCGCCTTGAGCAGGGGCGTACGGCGCGGCGTTTCGTACGCTAGCGCATACGCAACTCGGGCGGGACCGCCCTGAGCATCGCAGCTTGGGCGCCTTCATCGGAGCAGCCGGGACGTCGGGTCAACGGCGTCGGCGGCGGCGGCTTCGTGGCAGCGTCAGCGTCTGCACAGCTCAGCACAGCGGCATCGGGCGGGTGCGGCCGAGCATCGGGACGTCGGCGGCGCCTGCAACTTCGCGGATCGCGGATACGGACGGATATACAGTGAGTCGTAATCCGTGTATATTTTCAGGCCAGTGTATTTGTGTGTGTGTTAGGCCGTTAGGAATTTTTAGATTTTTTATTTTTGTTGAATTGTGTTACTGTGTAGGGACCATCTCAGTTAGGGAGGTAGGGACCTATTTCAGTGTAGTTGAGGTAGTTAAACAGTGATGATGCCAAGGAGTCCACCTACCACTAGGAAGCGCGCGGCGCTTAGGGTCATACCAGACTATCCAGAGTCTCCTTCCGAGGCTCCGCAGGACGTACCATTGCCAGGGACCAGTAGGACCGAGCAAGTAGTTACCGAACAGGAAACTTTAGGTACGCGGCCGCCATCGGTTTGTTCGCGACGGTCAACCGATAGTGCGCGCGCTAGGCGGGAGCAAATTAATACGGAAACAGACATGTTAAAGGCACGAATTAGGCAGTTAGAAATAGAAGCCGGTTTAGTGGATAAGCAGATAGCTAAGGATAGGGTAACGCCGCCGGAAGAAACTGATAGAGATAGTGTGAATGGGCAAATAGATGCAAACGAAAGGGTAGAACATTGGTTACAAGATAGTCATCCCCCGCGGGAATTTTTACGGGGGGAGGATAGGCTAGGGGATGGTAGGGCGCCGAATAATAGTAAACAAGACGAGCCCGCCAAAACCAATATCTCTAAAGATGAAGTCCTGGATCGTTTAGTGTACGCGTTAGAGAATATGTCGCGGGGTCGACCCCCACCACGACAGGCCCAGGAGTTACCCTTATTTGATGGGGACCCTAGGGAGTGGTTGCCATTCAAAGCAGCGATGAGGGACTCTACGCAGAATTATAGACTCACGGACATAGAGAATTTGGCTAGGTTGAGGGCGTGCTTGCGGGGTCCGGCACGACAGGCGGTGTCGGCCCTTTTATATTCGGCGTCAGACCCAGATAGAATTATGAAGACCCTAGAACAATGTTTCGGTCGCCCAGGCACTATTATAGACCAGGCAGTAGGGGAGGTAATGCGACTACCTAATGTGGGGGCATCGGCAAATGAGTTAAATATCTTTGCGGTTAAAGTACAAAATGTAGTCACTGTAATTGAAAGTGTGGATCCGGTAGGTAGAAATACGGATCCACGGCTACCTAGGATGTTAAGTGAGAAACTTAGTCCCCACCTTAAAAACAAGTGGTATGACTATGCTTTCGATAGGGCGGACGGGCCGGAATCCGAGTTAACTAGATTAGCGAACTTTCTCATGAAGGAGGCTGATAGGGCTATTCAGTTCTCATACGAGAAAAGCACAGTAGCAAGCGCGCGCGCAGTGCAGCCGCCGGCATCGCGGCCTACGTTTAAAAAGTTAGACCGCGCGCGCCGGCCGGTGTATAACACAGCAGAGGCGGCTATTACATGTCTTTGTTGTGGTAGTGGGCACCGGACCGATGCGTGCGGTAAGGTTGTAGCGATGTCAGTACAGGAGCGCTGGAACTGGGCACGGGAGGCGCGAATTTGCTATCAATGTTTAAACGGGAAACATAGACGTTTTCAATGTAAGGCAAAGCGATGTGGTAAGGGTGGTTGCACACAATCACACCACATGCTGTTGCATTCCGAGCCGCGGCCGGAATTTAAAGAGGTACCAGTGGAGACGGTACTTACGGCGTCGGCGCATACGCCGGTTGATAGTACGCAGGTACTTCTTAAGGTCTGCCCTGTCACAATAGGGGGTGGCAGGGGTAAGGGGGTACAGACCTACGCGTTATTAGATGAAGGGTCCACTATCACTTTGATCGACGAGCAGTTGGCAAAGTCGATAGGGGCCCGGGGGCCGGTTCGCGCCCTGAATATAATAGGCGCTAACTCTAGTAGGCAGGAATCCGGAAGCCGTCTAGTAGGTGTTAGCTTGGCCGGGCAGAGCGGACGCCCTTATAGAATTAAAGCGCGTACGGTACGGAACCTCACATTGGGTAGTCAGACCGTTAGTCAGGAACTATTAAAAATGTCGCATTTTAGAGCATTGTCACCGGATTCGGTTTGTTACGAGGGAGTGAGACCTCAAATTCTCATAGGTGCGGATAATTGGCACCTTATAGTGTCGCGGAAGTTGGTGACCGGTAGCCGTAGGCAACCGGCCGCGTCACTGACCCAGTTGGGATGGGTCATCCATGGGTCAATGCCTAAAAGTAGTGTAGTGAGAAACGCGTCAGTGTTACATGTACATACCAGCCGTTTAGTAGGTATTGAACGTAAAATGGATAGGTCTCAGGAGTTTAGGGAGGCTTATACGGCTCAAATAAATAGTTTAATAGAAAAAGGCAGCAGGGAGCCTTTAGGGGAGGTAAATACCTACGAGTCAAGGGAACGGTATTTGCCTCATGTAGCTGTCACGAACCCAAGTAGGCCGGGGAAGGTTCGTCTGGTGTTCGACGCTGCGGCTAAGTCGAAAGGAAAAAACCAGAACGAATTCTTATTAGAGGGCCCGGACTTAGTACAGTCATTAGATGAAATTTTGTATGGGTTTAAAGTAGGCAGAATGATTTTAACCGCGGACAGCCGCGATGTGTTTTTACCAGTAGAGCTTAGAAAGGAGGATAGCTTAGCTCAACAGTATCTGTGGCGGGGGGAGCATCGTGTGAGCCCCCCTGATAAATATGTAATGACGTCATTGAATTTTGGGGCGCATAGTTCGCCATTTGGGGCGCAAGATGAAAACACAGTAATGTATAAAACCACAGACAATTTAGAGAAACATCCAGGGAAATATATAGGGATGTGTGTTAGTAAAGATTCGACGACAGGTTTGCAACGGTTCGATAATAGTGCGTGTAGGTATGAACCGGACATAGCGCGTAGGCTAGTAGGTATAGCGGAGCTTTCTGAACATCGGAGGTGGGTTCCCACTGCGTGGAATGCAGCGGGCGATAGAACATTGGTCAACCAATTGCGACCAGGCCCCTCCTCCAGATGGTGCACCGGCCCCTCGTTTCAAATAGGAAATGAGGAACCGGCGGGGTTCAGAAAGGTGTTGGTCGCACCGCTGGTGGAGGTTTCGGTTGCGCACAAGACGTACAACCCATGCCTGGTCACAGCGGAACGACCTTTACATGACCACCTTGCTCATGCTCACGATAACGCGTCACGGTCAATAGGAAATTGTAGTAACGTACCTACCCCGGATTTATGTATGAGGCGTAATGATAGTCGGAAAGCCGAACGGTTGCCAGTTAGGAAGGCACGGCACGCTAGATTCGCCAGCGGAGTAGGTAGAAACGGAAGAAACATAGGTCGTTCGAGTCATCGTTACAAGTTAGGTAACATAGATAAAAGAAGCTGTGTGTTTAAATTGAGAGGTAAATGTAGCACGGGAAATGTGCTTACCCAACGTAGGAACCCGCCTAGTATAGATGGCGTGATGTTAGTTACCAACAGTGAACATAAAAGGAATAATCACTGGATGGTAAAAATGTTAATATCGCATTACTTGAAGTTGCGACTTCGGGCAGTGGTACAGTCGGTATTTAGGTATTTTGATAGGTATCGGGCAAGTTTAGGTAGGCCCCCAGACCTTAGTATGTACCGACGATGGCCCTTGAGTCGTTTGTGCACCTTTTTGGGTGTTACATTGCAATAATAACTAAGTTAGAGGAGTTTGCAATGGTAGGCGTCAACAAGGAAATAACACAAACGCCTATCAGTTTGCAATAGCAATATCCGCTATGGAAGATAGCTTCCTTTTTTGTAAGTGTGTTTTTGTCCATACAACTTAAGGTTTGTTGCACTTAGCGGAGAAGTTAATTAGAGATTTTAAATGTCGATATTAAGTTAGGTATTGAATAGTCCTACGTTTGTTTGAAACATGTCATGGGTATTTGAGACATGTAAGAGGTAGTAAAAAATCACTTAGTGGCGAATTTTGGTAAAATTGAGTGAGCGCCTGCCATACTAAGTGGATATTTTTAGAAAAGAAATATTTTAGGGCTTTTAGTTGAGTTTTTGGTAGCCCAATCGGATGGAATCATGTAGTGGAATTCCATAGCCGTTATTTTGTTGAGTTTTTTAAGTTGAAATAGTTATTTTGAGTTTGTAATTTTAATAACAATTAGAGGCAAGTAATGATGTGAATTGCTATGATAAATAATAAAGGATTTAAATGCAATGAATGTTAACAACTGTTGAATTTAATTGTAGGTATGTCACTGATGAGGAATAGGCACTTAGGCATAGCGGCAAAGTGTCTCATGTTTTTTATTATCGAACTAACGTAGTTTGGACACGTAGTGAATACGATTGTCTCAAGTAGATATTATCGGATCGGCGGTCAGTTTGTATGTAGGTATTTGGAAACTGCAAACGGCAAGCGCGGTGCGCCGCGGTCGATCGGAGGTTAGGTAGTTACCCGATATGTTTAGGAGGCGGTAGTTGATTTGAATGCCTACCAGTTTTGTCTCCGAAAGGTGACAATCGTAGCGATAATAAATATTATGACATGTTAGAGTGACACAGTTGTTAAAACAGATAGTAGTTGTTGCCTCGTATTGTATGACCCCGTAGTTTGGTAGAACGGGTGTGTTCGGGACCTAGTGGCATGGTACGTGGTGCGGAGGCTCGGACTCAAAGTGAAATATTCAGACGCCCTGTATGTAAATTGATTATCCTTCCGATAGATGATGAGGCTCGAAGGTCTACGCCGGGGGGAGAGTTGTAAAGGATAGAATCAATAAGCGTCGTATTTCATTATGAAAATAAGTAAAGTCAGTAAAGCTCGCAATGACCGCTAGGTGTATGTTGGTTGTATGCAGCGGCAGTTTTTAATTCGATATAACTCGTTAGGTTCTCATAGTAGGCATGTAATATTTGAGTATGATGATAAAAGAGTTGTTGTCTAGCGATTGCCATAGAAAATATTAAATTTGGAGGTGTAGGTATTTTCGGTTAGTCGAAAGGGTCGTCCACGAAGAGGTGACCGACAGAGCACCTGATCCGCCTGCGGCGGCGGGGGTGAAGTGCGGGGAAGTGACGCGGAGGAAGCGTAAATACGCAGCGCACCTTTTTAGAGCTCAGTCAGTGGCATAGCTCGGCGTAGGAATGTCCAATAATGCATATTCACGACCAACCCCACGCATGGCATAGGCAGATCAGTAGTTATCGACTGGCAAAGTTCGCTGTAGTAGACACTATTATGAGATGTTTGATGAAAACTGTAATGTAAATTAGGTATTTCGCTGTATACTTATCACACACACACTGGCTCGGAGATGTGCACGGAGCTGCGACCACGTAGCGCGCGTAGAAAGTAAAGAAATTGAGAAATTATAACACAAATTGTACAAAATGTTACGGTTAGAAATATCAATTTGTATGTAGGTAGATTCAATTAGTTTGTTCACAGCTGATGTTGAATTCAACATTTTGTATGGAGAGAGAGGTGAAAGTCGCTGTATTTTCGTAAATAACAAAGATACTAGGCTGAAAGTTATGTACGAGATGTATTTTTGTTGCCCCCTCAGGGAGATGTATGTATAAAGAGTGTAAGTAGACTCACAATACGGAAAAAACGAATGTACCTAATCTTACTTGTTAGATAAAATTGTCTCTCACGCTTAGAATAAAGGAGATAGGCAGATACCGTTTGCGGTTTTTAATTGTATTTAGGTTTGGCTAGCGATATACAATCGTGTCATAGGTGATAGAGCATGACAGAGCCCCTAAAAAATTATGTGTTTCTAATAAGTAAAAACTTTGAAAGTGTATTGAATTAGAATAAGGATCTAATAAGAATTGTATAAGAAAATTTAATAGAATAAGAGATATTGCGTATGAAATGTATCAAGGCGGGGGCGGGTCAGCAGAGATGTATGACGGTGGTAGGAAATTAGACCGTATATGTAATGATTTAGAGTCCTATCTCTATTGACCCGGACCTTCGTGACGTTCGATTTTTGGGCGTGTCACGGCATTTTGACATGGAAGGAGACGGTTTGGAAGCGTATATAACTCGGTACATTTCGTTGCTAGTTTGTCCTCGTTCGATTCTCCGCAAGAAAAGTGCTTCCAGACCGTGAAGGTATTGCCAGTGAAAGTTTAGAATAGTACCAGACCCCCTGGTTCGCTAGTTAGTTATAGTATAGTGAAATAAGCTAGTGAATAAGTTAGAATAGTATGAACCATTGAAGAAACGAAAATAAAAACCCAGTTACAGTCCACTCATTGAAATCGATGCAGATTTGTGTTTGACTTTGGTGTAAAAGCCATTTGTCCCCCACAGATTCGTTGAAATACGAGTATGTACACTATAGTAAGTAAATATCTAACTTATATGATTTACTAATTTAAGTGCCACTAAATGGTAAGGTTTCAGCACTATCGTCGGTCAGGTGGTAATGTACGGCCCTGTAATTTCCGGCACAGAAGCATAATAACTTAGGCCTCAGAAGCGGTAACGCATCTGTATTTTGATCTCTGGTCTTTGTGTAGACACCCAGTGATGGCTACAGCCCATAGACATGGGCTGCAGTCATCACTTAACATCAATGTGAACTGCATGCTTGTTTGCCACTACAATAACACAAAAAAATTTGGCTCTGTGGCTTAGAAACAAGAAATTGCTAAAGATAGAGACAATTGAAGGTCCCAGGTTCGGTATAGTGCTGAATGCTGTGCATAGGTACATACAGCGGCAGGTGCGAGGGCGTTAGAAATACCCCTCTACCTTAAATAAACGTATTTCGGTAAAGAGGTTTTTTATTTAAAAAAACGTATTTTTTAAGACAGAGGTAATTGCATACATGCATACACCCACGATTCGCCAGTGAAGTTTTTTAAATTTTAAACACAGAATATACCCATATAGATAAGACGTGAGTATGATATGTAAAAAATATGCAAAAATAAATGAAACACGTCAGCAACGTGAAAATAAATCAATAATTAATATCAACCGACAACGACACGCAATATTTTAAAACCGTAATTAACAACTAAGTAACGACATTTAATTACAATTTAAATTCTTTTATAATTGATGGCATAACGTTTCATACTAACTAATTGTATGTCTTAATATAGAATAGTAGGTACCATATATTTTATTTTTAAAGAAAAATGGAAAGAAAAATTTGACTTCAGGCGAGACTCGAACTCGCGGCCTACTGGGAATCTAGTCCAGCCGCTCTTCCAATTGAGCTACTGAAGCCCTGCCCGATTTGTCAAATCTTTCCTTCACATCTATTGCATTGCTTTATGGTAGCAGTAGCGCCATCTATTACCAACTATGCTAGTTAGGCAACCGATATAATAGACTTTTCAGTTTATTGAATATCGTAAAGAAGTCGCTTTTACCCTTAATAATTGTTTTTGATATTATTTCGCATTAACACATGCTTGTGATACTCATAATCTATATATAAAAATCAATTGCTGTTCGTTAGTCTCGGTAAAACTCGAGAACGGCTTAACCGATTTGGCTAATTTTGGTTTTGAATAATTTTCGGAAGTCAATGGACGGTTTAAAAGTTAAGAAAATATGAAGAAATTGAAGGGAAATAGTAAAAACCACAATTTTATTTTCCCATATAAATTGTTCGTATCTATCAAACCTTTGACACATTATTTCATTCTGAGGCAATACGAAGTTTGCCGGGTCAGCTAGTATTAAAATTCCTTGAATTACTTATGTTAACATGGACTATATACGCAATTACAATTATAAGATAATAATTAACAACAAATTTACGACACGTAATTATAATGAATTCCTTTATAATTGATGCCATAACGTTTCACACTAACTAATTGGATAACTTAATATGGGTAGACTAGTATCATAATTATTTTAGGTAAGTACTCGCCGTTGGTAATTAGGTAAGTGTTGTAGAAATTAAACTTGCGGATTTTCTCGCGTATACAGCACTCCCAAACTTCTTCATACACCCGACGTTTCGGTCGCTTTCCAGCTACCGTGGTCGCGGGCAGACTAGCTGGGCCGGGTTATATGTTATTCTACAAAATACTTCAAGGAATTAAATATTTGGTTCCAAATAAATGTATAAAATAATCACTTACCTAATTAACGTTTTCGTAGGTTTTCGCGAGCTTCATACATTGTAGAAATTAAACTTGCGGATTTTCTCGCGTATACAACACTCCCAAACTTCTTCATACACCCGACGTTTCGGTCGCTTTACAGCTACCGTGGTCACGGGCTGACTAGCTGGGCTGGGTAGCTGGAAAGCGACCGAAACGCGGAACCAAATATTTCATTCCTTGAAGTATTTTATAGAATAACATATTTACAAGTACATACTTGTTAAATTACAATGCGTAATTACATAATTATGAGCTTTTTGTCTCGTAATAATCTAAATAATATGATTTGGCTCTGTGTCTTACGGTACGATTCCGAACTCCGCTGCATGCAGCAGTGCTGCCGCTGCAGAGCTACCGCTACACTACTGGTCTCCACATATTATCTATAAGTTAATATATGAGACTAGCTGTGCCCGTGACGTTGTCCGCGTGAGAATTTATCATTGTTCAGTATCTACCCGGACAAAGTCGTGGGCGCAGCTAGTATAAAAGTAGCCTAAGTTAATCCTTATTACATCAGCCATCTGCCAGTGAAAGTCTCGTTAAAATTCAGTCCAGACGTTCCCAAGATTAGCTCCGCCAAACAGACAGACAGACAGACAAAAATTGAAACAAAAAGTTGTTTTGGTATATGTACCGTGTATACATACATACACGGTACATATTTTATTTATTTGTATATTACATTCCGAGCCACGCGACAATGTCGCGGCAGAAACGCAATAGAAAATAGAGAAATATGGTGCTGCGGCAGCACTGCAGCGGCAGCACTGTTGCATGCAGCGGAATTCGCAAACTTACCTTTAGGAGCAGGGCATTGATAGAAATAGAGATAATTTAAGGTCATAAAGCAACACCGGAGGGCAGTAGCCATATGCAGGCTCTCCCCTCTGTCAAAGTACAAGCCCAAATGGGCCTATACCTGTTGCCTAAATGTTTAAATGTGTGCGTGAAATTGTTTCTGTATTTTGTTAAAGTCGAGGTGTGAGTTTTGTAGTAATAGACGATTTTTGTAGTGTGCGTGCGTGACGCACGCATTTCTCCCCCCAAAAAATGACAGACTGTTTGGACCGGTAATAAAGGCTACCCCCCCCCCCCCTCCAGTCCGCTGCGGCCAGTGGCCCGTGTTGCTCTATGTTTAAGGTCGATGTTACATAGTCCGTTTAGGGCTGAAAACTAACATTTAGCGGCAGCCACCAAACAGTGTTCAGCACTATCGTATTCCGGTTACATGATCATGTATGGCCCCTAAAAATATTAATCATTATCACGCCAAAACGGTGTTTTTGTCAACTCGTGACGATACATACAAATCATAATTTAATACTACTATTATAAGCGACCGGTGACGTAACAAAAGTTAATTTATTCACAAATTCCCCTCAAAATATAATTCCTTTCAGCGTACAATCGATCAAAGCGACGATACCATCTCTGTTGTTAGCACGCAACTATACGTTCTATTGTATTGTGGTAAATGCCGAAATGGCATGAATTTATCAGTGATAAGCGTAGTTTACTAACCGCGCTGAATTTCACGTCGGTAGTGGTGTGCGTACGTACGGTAAGAGAACGTATCGATGCTTGAATGTTTGAAAGAATTGTATTTTGATTCATTGGAACTTGGAATTTCACCAGCCAAGGATTTTCTCTTAAAAAGTGAAGACTTATTTATTGGGTTTTTACAAATTGATGAATTCCGACAATCTTCACTCCATCCAAAAAACATTTACTGCTAGATACAGCCTTCCCCAAAAATAGTGTTGTGCGTCATTAGGAGAGACAATTATGACAAAATAAAGATAAATAAATATTGTATTTGACTACTGAACTAAAAACAGCTGAACTGAAATAAAAACAACTTTTGTCAGTAGTAAATGAAATATTATAAGTTATTAACAACAAGTTTTTAAAAATGAAGTGAATTACAATATGACTTTATATGTTTTTAAAAATCATTTTAGTTAAATGTATGCGAAATAAATCCGTAAAAATAGTTTTATTTCAATACCATATAACTCCAGCGAAGTATAGCAATCATTTTAATCAATCACTCCACTCACTCCATCGACAGTAAAAGATACTCGTACTTATCAACAACATAGCACATCACTACCCCATCGGAGGCTCGCGTGATAATCCCACGTTTTTTCCATGTAGATCTCTATCACAAAATGAGATGTAACTTATTTGTTCGCTTTGGTAAAAAGTAAATACGCGGCGACAATCTCTGATCGCTTAATCAAAATGGAACAACCATGAGACATTTTAAGAATGGGATTGTTGTAACAGTAAATTTTAATGGAGAAATAAAAAATTACGGTCGCTTTGTTGTCAGACTGGGACAGTCATGCTTCATTGCTCAATTTCCTTCAAAATTCTAATTTTATTTATATACTGTAGGTATATAAATAAAATTAGAACTATTTTAATTAGAATTAACATAATTATACATACTTATGTATTGATGTGTTCACATTGTTGTGTGATTGTGACATCACACATTATGATTGGTATTTTTTCTACAAAAAAAAGCTTTTTGTTTATACATAAACTTCGTAGGGGTCTACTCAGTTTGTTTATTAGCAGGGTTTATATCAGCAAAGACTGCACCTGGAACTTTACTGAGTAAATGAATTTTATCTTGACGAATGAATACTTTCTTTTTTTTATTAATAATATTAAATTTGTTATAATATATCTTTTATGACTGTTAATATTCTTCTTTTTACATATCTTACGTACAAGTATCGAAAATCTATTCTTTTCTTTATTTACGTTTTTTTTTTTCTTATAAAGGAATTTGATTTTAACATATTCTGTTAAAATTACAAGCCTACCTGTTTCAAATTTCATTAATATCGATTATATTTTTGTTTCTAGAGTTATTCACTATAAACAGTAAAGTACACCTTAGGATATCAAAAATATCTGAGAATATAAATTTGAAAATATTGTCTTTCAAAAAATAGGCCTACATTATTGTATATTTACATATTATTGTCTAGTCTCTGCCCATACTGCTCTGCCTAAAGATTTGCTTTACTTCTCGCTAAATCCCATAAGACAGCAAACCGATTCAATTGCGATTATAGCACGAAGAAAGCGCCTCGAACGCAAATAAACGTTTCAATGTCCTCAAGTTCCAATAGAAAAATCTGCAGCATCGTTTCCAAGCAATATTTTACGAGCAATAATTTTGATCCTCACAAAAAGAACTGTACCAACAAAAAAGGCAATCGTAACTCAATCAACTATTAAAACAGCGCCGAGTCCAATTCCACTGGATAAATTCCGTCGGTCTCCGAGGCAATAACAAACAATATATTTTCCGATACAACGCCTCCGATCGTGTAAGCGGGTTTGTTATAACCATCTTCGAAGTAAGATTGAAAATATTTAAAAAGATTGGAATGTTAATAAAAAAAAAAAAAATTTTTGTTTATACATAAACTTCGTAGGGGTCTACTCAGTTTGTTTATTAGCAGGGTTTATTAACATTAAAATAAAAAAAAAAATTTTTTTATTTTAATGTTAGTAGTTCTAACATGATTTTTAATGTTAGTAGTTCTAACATGATATGTTCTTAGGTTTCCGCGAGCTACACTCATTGAAATAAAACTATTTTTACGGATTTATCTCGTGTATATTAAACTAACGTCGGGTTGATTTAAAAAAAAAAAAGCATTTTAGTTTAATATACGCGAGATAAATCCGTAAAAATAGTTTTATTTTAATGAGTTAGTAGTTCTCCAGTGACGGAGCTCGCGGGCGTAGTCACCACCATATTACCTAATTTACTTGCCGCTAAATGGTAGTGTTCAGCACTATCGTGTTCCGGTCAGGTGGTAATGTACGGTCCTCTAATCCGGCACAGAGGCATAACACCTTAGGCTTCAGGATGATACCTTTGGCATCTGCATTTTGACGTTGGTCTTCGTGTGGGTGTCTATAGGCTGCAGTCATCACTTAACATCAATGTGAACTGCATACATGTATGCCACTTCCATTACATTTAAAAATATATATCTCTTGAGATTACATGAATCGCGATATGTTACGGCATTAATGTTTTAAACTACTGCCTCGGTAGCCTCGGTAGGTCCTGGGTTCGATTCCCGGATAGGGGGGTTATCGGAGATAATGGTGAAAAAGCCTTTATCTCTGGTTCTATTGGGATTTTTCCATTTTCTGGAAATTTCCCAGTACCTCAAAGTTTGGTAATGTGCCCGGAGATGTCAACAGGCTCGCCACCTGTTACATGGGCCAAAACGTAACCGGCGAATCGTGGGTGTTTGCATGTATGCTTGAATGCATGCATTTACCTCTGCCTACCCCTTCGGGGATTACAGGCGTGAAGTTACGTTTTAAGCTATGGTGAATAACAATGGACTATAGACACATATGTTCCGCTTTTTTTATATTAAGGAAATGGCAAACAAGCATGCTTGCGTTTTACGAATATCTTGGTGCAACTCAGGCTTAGGTAAATGTAGAAGGTTGATACCTAATAGGTATACCCCTCAAGAATTAAATTTATGAATATTGTTTTTTTAATTATGTAGAGCTACCTACCTAGTTAACAGTTTGTTATTTTCGTTATTAGGTTATGCTTTTATGTGTAGATACTTAGTTATGTCTTATATTTACGTATTTTTTTAGTTACTTTATTTTTTTTAGTTTGTTTTATTTTTTAGTTTATTTTATTTAAATATAGCTAGCTGTGCCCGCGACTTGGTCCCCGTAAGAATTATGATTGTTCAGTACCTACGCGGACGAAGTCGTGGGCGCAGCTAGTATAAAAGTAGCCTAAGTTACGCCTTATTACATAAGCTATCTGCCAGTGAAAGTCCCGTCCAAATCGGTCTAACCGTTCCCGAGATTAGACGGAACAAACAGACAGACAGATAGATAAAAAATGTTGTTTTGGTATATATACCGTGTATATATACATTTGAATTTAGTAAAAAGCGGTTGTTTTTATATTACAAACAGACACTCCAATTTTATTTATTTGTATAGATAGATGTATAGATGTACCTACTGTACTGCCATATGTTTAGCGTACCTACCTACACTATTGATGACCGATTGTCTACTTTTGGCAATTCAATTATGTATCATAACTTTTAAAACACTCGCGTTTAACACTCATTTTACTAATTTTACGAACCGGGACGTGACGCGATATAGATATTGGGTAAAAAGTGTTTTTACGTAAAATAAGTAAAAATCAATTATGTATCGTTTTGTAGCAGGAACACAAAGGTAGCGTTTTGCTAAACAAATATCACCCAACCGGACTATTATATTTTGAGCTAAGGTACCCACCCAAAATTGTTCATTCCGTCTTTCCACCCCAAACTCCAACGTTACCGATTCGTACTCGATACACATTAAAACTCGTAAATAATTCCCGCATCAATACAGACCTTTAGGATTGACGGTGATTGTTGGAGTAAGTATTTTGTGCCCTATGGTGCCGGCACAAAAATTGGGCTATATTAAAAAAATCACCGCGTCGGTCTTGATGAGTAGTTACTTGTTAGAACCTCACCATAGGCATTCGAAGTCGTTTTAAATGTTATGATGGCAGCAACAAGCAAACAATTCACATAAATGGTGAATGAATAATACTGCAGCCTATAGAGCTATAGACAACTACATAAAAAACAAAGGTCATTCTTTCTGCCGCCAAATGGTAGTGTTCAGCACTATCGTGTTCCGGTTAAATGGTAATGTATGGCCTTGTAATAACTATCACAGATACAAAACAACTAAGGGCTCAAGAGTGGCAACACTTCTGAGTTTTGAGCTCTGGTCTTTGTGTGTTGTTTGCTTTGTGTAATGTAGGTAGCAAATGGTGGATGTTAAGTGATATCTGTAGCCTATAGACACCCACACAAAGATCAAAGTCAAACTGTCGATGCGTTGCCACCCATGAGACCTTAATTGTTATATCTCTGTGATAAGTTATTACGGGGCCATACACTACCATCTAACCGGAACACGATAGTGCTAAACACTGCCATTTGGCGGCAAATGGGTTAGATAATTCGGTGGTGCCCACGCCCTCGAGCTTCTACACTGGAACTCTACCACCAGTAAATGGGTCTATAGGCTGCAATCATCACTTAACATGTGAACTGCATGCTTGTATACCACCTTACATAAAAAAGGGTTAACAAATGAACCGATCAAAGCATCTCCAGTATGCGTCCAACTTAACCAGAATGAAATGAGTAACGTTATCTGACGCACGCTGCCTGCCTCATATAAATGGATTGACTTTCCTTTGTTCTCTTCAAAATATCCAGGTACGTGTGTCACAGTTGAGGTGTATTGGATTGGTAAACGTTTTACCGAGTAGGCTGTACATTTTGTACATCAAAGGCCTTCGTAGATACGATAAAAATATGGCATTAAGTATAGATGATTTTTGAAGTTAAAAAGGCTATTACACGACACGGTCTACAGGTGCCGGCAGAAAGGGTAGGCGTGGCCTCGAGCGATTACACTATCCGGTCGACAGGGCCCCAACTCAGTCACAGTACAAATATGAACAGTATGGAAACTACGTACAAAACGTTAAAACGGCGCAATCACACAAACATGCGCATCAACGAGGCCCCTAAGCAGTTCTCGCGGTGCTGCAGCTCCGAGTCACTCGCTACTCGAGCGTCGATGCGCATGTTTCCGTGAGTGTGCCGTTTTGAACGTTTTGTACGTAGTTTCCATACTGTTCATATTTGTTTTATGTGTAGTTAGGGCGTTAGGCTGACCGGGCTGCTCCGGTCGCCCTAACCGCTTGCTATCGAACCCTGAATACCGTGCCGTGTAATAATTGTTCGGTTGACTGACTGCACTAGCAAAAGAACTCCCCTCAACTAGAAGGTAATGGGGTCGTCACGTCCCAACGCCTTCATATTATTATTTATAATAATAATAATGGAAACCCGTTATACGTCTTACTGCTGGGCACGAGTCTCTCCCCTTTTTTGGGGGGGAAGGCCTGGAGCTTACTCCACCACGCTGCTCCAATGCGGGTTGGTGGAGATACGGGTTAGTCGCCAACCCGCTGTCGGATGTTTTCAAACCGCCCATAAGGCCTCCTACAAGGTTTAAAGACTGTTATCTATCGATAGCAACCGGGACCGACAGCTTAACGTGCCCTCCGAAGCACGGAAACGCGCATTTTAATTTGCCACTAGCGGTCACCCATTGCACACTTGACCTCGCCCGTATCGCTTAACCGAGTAGATTGCTAACGATCTACAACAGCCGCGGGGCCATGCGCGCTTCTCTAATTATTCCCCAAGAAATACACGTACGAAAGATAAAAAAGAGAAATGCTCTTACAATATTACATTGATCAATATTCTTATATCAAATGCCGAAATTACGTTACCTGTACCGTCGCGTCGCCCGAAATGTAGTTACATTAAAGTCATAAATAATTCCTGTTGCCGGTAAAATAAGCAATATTATCTGATATTGCTAGCATTATATTCATTTCTCCCTTATTTCCAAGTGACGAGGTAGGTTTAGGCAAGTTATAAAAAATGACTTGATATTATTACTTTTTTTATGTCATGGAAGTGGTAAACAAGCATGCAGATCACATTGATGATAAGTGATGAGTGACACGTACACAAAGACCAAGGTCAAAATGCAGATGCGTTACCACTCCTGAGGCCTAAGGTGTTATGCCTCTGTGCCGGAAATGACAGGGCCGTACATTACAACCTGACCGGAACACGGTAGTGCTGAACACTACCATTAGCGGCAAGTATATTAGGTAATAGGTAATGCGGTAGTGCCTACGCCCGTGAGCTCCGTCACTGGAGTTCTACCACCAGTGAGTTATTTTATTTATCGGGCAATCAAATACCTTTTACTGATGATAGAGTTCCATTGTCAGAGTTGGAGGTCTTAGGCACCATTGGATTACAGTAGGAGAGATACTGAACCCTCCGAGTACCGTTAGCCCTGTAAGACTAGAAATGTTTGTAAGGATGAATCATAACATGCTTAGTACAAAAACCATCGCCTGGCAAGGATCAATGTTGCGTCTTAAAGTTGATTTTTTGTGTGTTCGGATATTTAAAGAAAATCATGATTTGTTTACTGCAAATGAGCGACTCAATCGTATATCAATAGTAGCCTAATTGATGTACAATTTACATAACATGATACGCTCGATACATAATTTATCGAATTCGTCCTAACAATTTCATCGTCATGGAAACACATTTACACCACCACAAATATAGATAAGACGCAGCAATTATGGTCGCAATACTATGGCTGTCAGATTTAAAATATGGAAGTAACTTTTCTCATCAGAAATCCAGATGACGTGACGGGCTGATCCTTGCCAGGCGATGGTTATCGTACTTAGCATATTATTACTCATAGCTACAAAAATTTCTAGGCTTAAGGGCATTCCGATACTCGAAGGGTTCACTAGCTCTTGGGCCATAGGTATCTGCTGCCAAATGCAACACTGCCGTGTTTCGATTCAATGGTAATGTATGGATCCATATTGACCATCAGAGAGGCAAAACAACTAGGCTTCACAGGTGGCAACGCATTTGCATTTTGGCCTCCGATTATGGAGTAGATCTATGGGCTGCAGGTGGCACTTACCATCCATGTCTTATAAATGATTGTTGCCCACCATTATCCCGTATATTGCTTTAAACACACCTTCAATGCAACAGCGGAATCACACTTAAACACTTACCCAATTATTCCTAAACGTATTTTAGCTAAAGTGTTGCTAATCTCTTCTTGGTCTTTTTCTATCATGCACATTTGACAATGCAACTGACAAAGACAAAGCATTCTATAGCTAAAACGTATCTAATTTATGTTTATGAACAAGGGGGTTATTTTTTATACTTAGGTACACTGACTCATCGTAGGTACATGTACATATTTTGACGTCATTCCACAACCAAATCGGAATTTCAATAACGTTAACTGTAGGTAACATTATGTTTCTAAAAGAAAATAAACAACGGTTCCGTGTGAATTACAACCATATTCAATTAAATTTGTTATAACCCGATACTTTTAAATTCTACACTAATATCTCTTCCACTCGCCGACCCTAATACACAACGATAAAGGGCAGACCCTTAGAAATGAGGATTCCATATGATAATTAACCCCACAGCGTAATTTCCTGTTACCTCCACCTGGCCTGTACTTATAATTTATCTTTATTATAAAGCTATATGACTTCGCAGGATTTCTAATATGGACGTGAAATAGAAAATAATTATTTTTCTTATTTTTCTTTGTGTTTCGTGATATACATCTTGTTGAAATAAAATGGGTTTCAATACTTTTCCTTGTGTAATAATACCTAGGCACTGTTATTATAAAAAAAAAACGGTCAAGTACGTGTCGGACAATGCGCTATGTAAAATCCTAAAAATTTAAATTTGAAGTCAATTTTGGTTTATTTAAAAACAATTTTAATGTAACACCTATGCACCTATACGGACTTCAACGATAATGCAAAACCCCAACAGCCCAGTTTAACACATTAGTATTTATTTATTTATTTATTTATAACAGGTTCTTTTGTACTTACAGCTTAGCCAAAACGCACACAAGATAAATTACAGTACATACATTTAAAGTTAACATGACGTACATACACTAATTACAAATACATAGAGTCATAAGATAGTAGAACTATCATAACGCTTTATCTACCCTGCTGAGTTATGGGTCGAAATATCGTTTGTGAACTCGAAAACACGGTGACAAATCGTAGACAACCGTGATATTTTGGTGGGAACAACTTGAGGGTGCAATGTAAACGAATAATGGCCGAATATTCAAACGTCACTCAATTTTAAGCAACCCTCAAATGAGCGCTATATGTATCGTTTGAACGTGTTTTATAAAGACAGAATACTTTTAAGTCCCACTTAGATTTAAGTAACGTTTGAGTATTTGGCCGTAAGTGTATCTCATAGAGCAACGCCGGAAGGGAATAGCCATATGCAGGCTTTTCCCTCTGTCAAATTACAAGTGCCAAATGGGCCTATACCTGTCGTCCTAGATGTTTAAATGTGTGCGTGAAATTGTTTCTGTATTTTGTTAAAGTCAAGGTGTGAGTTTCGTAGTAATAGACGATTTTCGTAGTGTGCGTGTGTGTCGCACGCATTTCCCCCTGGAATAAATGACAAACTGTTTTACATCGGTAATAAACGCTATAGCTACTCCCGCCGCGGCCGATATTTAGAAAAATATATATGTATCTTCACGCCAGGTCCCTAACGGGGTAGGCAGAGAGTGTAGAGCGCCAGACATCCCGGTTCTGACAAACCTCTCGTGCCTCGTCTACCTTCATCATTCTCTTCATACATGCACGCCGATTCCTAAGACTTTTGACCCCACCATCAGACAGAACTCGACCTATTTGGTCATGGTAGGTCAGCCTTGGTCTTCCTGGGCCTCTGCAACCATCCACATTCGCATTGTATATCTGTTTAGTCATTCGCTCATTCGACATTCTTTCTATATGCCCGAACCATCGGAGCATGCCTTTTTTCATTTTTACACCGATACTATCATTCACACAAAGTCTCTTTCTTACATCTTCATTACGAACGCGATCGGTGAGTGATACACCGCAGATCTTGCGCAAAGATCTCATCTCGACCGCGTTCAACTTACTTTCATGCTCTTTCCTGCATACCCAGCTCTCGCTTCCATATAAAAGCGTTGGAGTAGAAAAATACTGTTATCAAACATCTAAATAAGTGATTTAAATTTAAATCAGACTAGTGAATGATTTCTTCATTTGAGTAAATCGGCCTAGTGACAAAAAAATAACGGTTGATCTAACGTTTTTAAATCTACCAATTCAACACACAAACAATAAAGTTGTACATGTATGCACTTCTATGCATGCGTAAACGAAATTACATTTCAATGATTATACTATATGTTTTTCGCAATAGCACATGCGAGTAAACTTTAGAAATTTAAGAAAAAACGGAAAGAAAAATTTGACTTTGTCTACTTCGGTAGTTTAGTGGTAAGGCGGCTGGACTGGTTATCCTGAGGTTGCAGGTTCGATTCCTGCCCGAAGTCAAATTTTTCTTTCCGTTTTTTTCTTTAATTTCTACATTTTAATATTTCATAGTTCTGCCCTTTTATGCATGTATGATTGACATTGACTGATATTATAACACAAACATGTGTGCCGTCCAGGAGAAGTGAAAGGAAGATAACAATTATCGATACGGGCGCGGTCGGGTGTGTGATGGGTGACCGCTAGTGGAAAATTAAAATGCGCGTTTCCGTGCTTCGGAGTGCACGTTAAGCCGTCGGTCCCGTTTGCTATCGATAGATAGCAGTCATTAAACCTTGTCGGAGACCTAATGGGTGGTGGTTTAAAAAAATCCTACAGCGGGTTGGCCACTGACCCGTATCTCCACCAACCCGCATTGGAGCAGAGTGGTGGAGTAAGCTTCAGCCCTTCCCCCAAAAAGGGGAGACACTCGTGCCCCGTTTCAAGGGTTGCCATTATTATTATTATGAATGAAACCATCCCATCCATTCCACTTCCTTCAAAATAAATTCAACGACACTGCGGACACGACACGCATTATTATAGTGATCCGTATAACAATAAGGTATTCCGGCTACATCCACAGCTCATCCTAACGAATATACGATGTCAATATCGTATCTCGTTTAAGAAGGGCCCTCGCAGACTGATGAGTCGGCAATAACATTTTTTGGGTATTTTTGTATTTCGGATATTTTTTCGACATTTCTTTCATGTTTGTCACATTATATTTGTTGATAATATTTCTGTATTTCTTGGTATGTATTGCTAAACTGTCAACATTTTGTTTCTACAATATATAAAGAAATGTAACTTCATTCCTTAAATCCCCGGAGGGATAGACAGAGGTAAATGTATACATTCAAGCATACATCCATGATTCGCCGGTTACGTTTTGGCCCATGTAACAGGTGGCGAGCCTGTTGAGCCCGGACACATTACCAAACTTCGAGGTATTTGGAAATTGCCAGAAAATGGAAAAATCCCAATAGAACCAGAGACAGAGGACTTTACACCATTATCTCTTATTAATTATTATTATTGATAGAATTATGTGTGTATTTATGTATTTATGCAATATAAATGTTTAAGTTTTCTATTACTTTAGAGAATGTACACCCTACTGCTGCAATATGAACGATGATTCTCCTTCCACCTTAAGGTCGTCTGGAAGAGATTGCTTTCAGCAATAAGACCGCCTTATTGTATTGCCTACTATTGTAATAATAACATCTGTATTGCCTATAATTCTAGTGTGCAATAAAGAATACCCTATTCTATTCTATCTCTGTTAGGCCCCTACCCGGGAATCGAACCCAGGACCCCAGCGTAGTAGTAGCGGCCTGCTACCACTATGCTACTCAACACACTACAACATATAAGTACATACTATGGGAGTGACATAAAAAGTTAAATTACTTTGCTTCATTATTGTGCTTGTTTTGTAGTTTAATAATAATGGCAACCCATTATACGTCCTACTGCTGGGCACGAGTATCTCCCCTTTTGGGGGGAGGCGGAGCTTACTCCACCACGCTGCTCCAATGCGGATTGGTGAAGGTGGGTGGGTTAGTGGCCAACCCGCTGTCGGATGTCTTCAAACCGTTTTCAAAACTACTATGATGAGCCACTATTACTATGATGCAGTTTCGATCCCCATGTTGAGGTGATACACATTTTTTTTATATAATGAAAGTGGCAAACAAGCATGCAGTTCACATTGATGATAAGTGATGACTGCAGCCTATAGACACTTACACAAAGTCTAGAGATCAAAATACAGATGCGTTACCACTCCTGAGGCTTAAGATGTTATGCCTCTGTGCCAGAAATTACAGAGCTTTACATTACCACCTGACCGGAACACCATAGTGCTGACCACGATAGTGCTCCCTCACTCGAGCTCTACCACCAGTGGTGTAATAATCTTTAACTCCTTATTACTAATACTTACCTTTGTTTTATATAAATGAGTTCATAACCAGAATCAGAAATTTAATTAATCTTATCGAATCATTTAATTCATTTGCGGTGATAAGCACCGCTTATGACAAGTTAAAAACAAACAAAATAAATTAAATAGAATCAGAATCAGAATCAGAAACTCATTTATTCATTTAGGGTGACAGGCACCTCTTATGACACGTCAAAAACAAACAAAATAAATTAAAGCGAATAACAATTGATATACATGTCAAACAAGATAAAACATATATGTAGAGAGTCAAGAATATCACTAAGATAAAACTAAATGTAATAAACTAATGTAAAAGTATATCAGTAGAATGTCTCTTTTCCCCTTTACAAACTGATAACAAAGAGTAAAAAGAAAAGAAAAAGAGTCATTCTTTGTCATTCACCGGCAAAGTTCCAAAGGCCAATATGATCTGAGAAAAACTTGCCGGAAAAAACTCAGTCGGCTCTTTTAAAAATATCCATAGTTAATATTAATAGTTAATAGTATCACTATTGTAACTATGTTACTAACCCTAAGCGCCAGAGGTGTACTACTAACATATTCATAAATCAATGTAATCTATATCTCATTCTAAAAGAACTGTATGTTTTTATGAGAATAAAGATTTTTACTGGTGGTAGAGCTCCAGTGACGGAGCTCGCGGGCGTAGGCACCACCGCATTACCTAAGATACTTGCCGCTAAATGGTAGTGTTCAGCACTATCGTGTTTCGGTCAGGTGGTAATGTACGGCCCTGTAATTTCCGGCACAGAGGCATAACATCTTAGGCCTCAGGAGTGGTAACGCATCTGCATTTTGACCTTGGTCTTTGTGTGGGTGTTTATAGGCTGCAGTTATCACTTAACATCAACGTGAACTGCACGCTTGTTTGCCACTTCCATTACATAAAAAAAAAAAAAAAAAAAAAAAAAAGATCTTTAAACCTAAACCTAACTGGGGTGTTATTGTTATATTACGAGTATTATAGGGGTTTATCCATTGTATGAATGTTTTGTGAGAGAAGAGAGTGATGAAGTGAGTAAACCGTATGTATGAAGAGAATGATGAAGGTAGATGAGGCACGAGAGGTAAGTCAGGACCGGGATATCTGGCGCTCCACACTCTCTGCCCTCACCCCATTCAGGGATCTTGCGTGAAGATACATCTTCATCATCATCATCATGAATGTTTTTTCACTACCATTTGGTGGCAGATAGATTAGGTAATGCGGTGGTACATGCGCATTTGAGCTCTGACACTGAGCTCTACCACCAGTGTTTTTATTAAATGCAATATCTCTACATCATCCTCCATCATCTTTATGCATACCTTTGGCAGAGAATATGAAATAATACTACGTATAGAATGGACACATCGACGACCCGCCCGATTGCCATGCCTCACCCAACCTCTCCCCCTCTTATGGGCGACGCTTGGTATTCTCTACGTGCTACGCAAACAGGTGCACGTGTAAATACACGTCACTGATTGATGTCTGTGTAATAGAAACCAAATTAAGCGTTTGTATGGAATTTTGGCGGAGTGTCCGCGGTGTGCCTTTGCAAGCTTTGGTATGGAAATACTATGTCCTCAAAAAAATATGAACTGTTTGTAGTAAGCCTTAAGAAATGTTCTAATAAAAATAAAACACGTGAAGCTATCTCCGCACTAAACTACATCAGATATTGTTTATAACGATCATTTATAACCACATAGAATTGTTGTTTGTTGTTCCCAAGAATATTCTCCTTGTACCAAACAGTAATTTCGTATACAGAATCACAGTAAAATGTAGCAAGAAAACAGTTATTTTGGAACTTACTTATGATACAAAAGCATGTAAAGAAACAATAACTCATTTATTTGTAGGTTTTTATATGATTGACTAAAATATTTACAGTACGAAATATTGCACGAGCATTGAGTTTGAGTTTGAGTTTAGAGCATTCATTATCTTTATTGCACGCAGCCTATGTGAGTATCGATAATGTAGTATTGGTGAAAATTTAATCAAAATGGTCGACAAACGTTACATAGATAGTGTCCGAAAGAGATAACGCTCTACAGAGTCGTAAATAGTCGAAACCTCTTACCTATGATGTGGCATATATCTTGGTGGTCTACATTGCTTATCGGATAACTTTAGGCCAGTATTACCTGAAAGTTTAGGCACAGTGAGAAAGCCTATGGATGGCGAGTCTATCGATAGACACCATGATATTTCATAAGAGTTTTTCCTTCCGAGGTATGTAGCCATGAAAAAGCTTTTTTGCTGGCCTATGTACGTAAGACCAGAACTCATAAAACCATTCCACTGCGGATAATGAAAGAGCAATCCTAATTCATAAATGTACATTAGATACGTTTTAGCTATAGAATGCTTTGTCTTTGTCAGTTGCATTGTCAAATGTATGTATGTATGTATCTTCACGCCAGGTCCCTAACGGAGTAGGCAGAGAGTGTAAAGCGCCAGACATCCCGGTTCTGACAAACCTCTCGTGCCTCGTCTACCTTCATCATTCTCTTCATACATGCACGCCGATTCCTAAGACTTTTGACCCCACCATCAGACAGAACTCGACCTATTTGGTCATGGTAGGTCAGCCTTGGTCTTCCTGGGCCTCTGCAACCATCCACATTTGCATTGTATATCTGTTTAGTCATGTGTGTCAAATGTGCAGGATAGAAAAAGACACAGAAGAGATTAGCAACACTTTAGTTAAAATACGTTTAAGGATAAGGGATACTTGCAATAGCCGTTAGAACGAAATCTATGTCACGGCTTGTGACAGGAGTGAACTGGCAAAAAAAAAACGAAAATGATTAACATGATCTTGGTTGAACTTGGGTAAACATATGGACGCTGGACGGGTGGACAGGTAGACGGGTGAACACTAGAGGAATAGATGCGAGGACGGGAAGACAGTACGGATGCACGGATGGACGCGAGGACGGACAGACAGGATAGATATCCATCCAGAAGACACTGGACGGTGGACGGGTAGACACAAAGCCAAAAGTGTTCTTTCGCAAATTAGCTATAAGAAAACTATTAACGATAGCAAACTGTATCCACATTTTTCTCGTCATCTGTTTTCTGCTTTGCCACTGCCAAAGGGAATTTAAAAACGTATTCACATCATAAAACAGCCGTCAGCGTTTTCCATAGCCCCATGTGCGTAGGAGCTGAAATCATAAAACAATTGGATTGCAAATAATGAAAGAGCGGTCCCGTGGGGTAGCGCGATACCAATTTACTTTCAATCGGCCTCAGTGTCAGCGGACATCTATTAATCTTTTGAGAATGAACGGAATGCTGTGGAATCTTTTGAGAATTAAACGGGTTGCTCACTTCCCTTCAAAATGGTCGAGGAGAGCAATGGCTGCCACATGCGTCATACTGGTTAACGGGTGCTGATTGTGGGGACTGGTCTGTTGTGATTTGCGGGTGTTATACTCTATTACGATATTAAGCTGTTGATGGGTATTTGCGTATGTGTTTATATGCAAATATTTATATGCCATGGACGTTCACATTATCTTTATTCTATGTAATAATATTTGTATTGAATCTAAGGTTTTGACAAAAGAGCATTACGCTGAGTTTGTTGGGTAGCGGAGTTCTTCTCAGTAGTGCCTGCACTTGGAACTCTGCTAAGTGTATGACTATGATTATGACGAACAGATTTTTCTTTTTCTTCTATGAAGGAATTGAAAAATTTGATAATTCACGTATCGGTTAAATATTATGATTGGTATTTATTAATACCTATTGGATTATTATTATAAGTCATTCTCTCTAGGTAGCTTATAACCCGACAATGCAAAAGTGTCCTTGTAGACCAATTTGAAATAAATGATTTGAATTTTGAATTTTGATTTTTAGAATTCGTAATGGCTCTAAACGTTTTAGATCGGATTTATTTAATGCGGTTTGTGATAGGAGATAACTAGCGAGAAATAAAAGTAAATCCAGTTTAAATTAGGAAAAGGCGTAAAACGCGACAGTTTGGTACCAACCAGCGTAGTTTTATATTAAACAAAAACAGATACAGAGACACGTCTTTATTTTTGGCTTAATGATTGGACGGAAGGACAACACGTTCCGTGGAAGATGGAAGGGTGGACAGTTAGACAAGTGGATTACGGAATAAGTGGATAGGTGGACTTAAAGATAGGTGGACGGAAGGACATATGAATCAAATACAAATTTGTATTCACATCAAATAGCGGCCATCAGACACAGATAACGTTTTCCACTGCCGCATGTGCGCAGGAGCTGAAATCATAAAACAATTGGATTGCGGATAATGAAAGAGCGATCCCGCGGGGTAGCGCCATACCAATTTACTTTCAATCGCCCTCAGAGTCAGGGGACATGTATTAATCTTAAACGGCCTTGTAATGGACATAGGGTATTTTTTATTTGTCTTATTTATTGTTTGAACGGGACTCGATGTGAAATTGTTTATCGAGTATATGAAAAGCAATCAAAATGAAGTGGTAAACTTGGCAGACTATAATTTACGGATAACTTTCCAGACCAATATATGTATGGCTACAAATAATCATGTCTAAAAAACTAGATTATTTTTGAACGAAAGATTAATTTCTAGTGAGATAAGTTTGATACATAAATTTAATTCGATCTTAGGGTTCCGTACCTCAAAAGCTAATAAAGGAGATCCGCCACTTTGTATGGGGCATTGGTACATAATTGTACATCAATAAAACTTTTCGTCCTCAGACATTAGTACACATACTACTATTTAAAACATATTTCACTTCGTTGACGCGTGGGGTTCATGAGATATACCAATTTAAAATTTTAAGAATTAAGTCGTTTTTCCGCCATATTTTTTTTTATTTTCGTACTAATAGGCGCTAATTTAAAATTGACAGTTTGTAGATTGCTATTACCGCTAAGAAAGTGATTTGTACACTAAATAATCACGCTTGTATCCACAAATACCTACCTATGAATGCTTTTCACTGAACACCGAGCACTTTTTTTGGCAAACTCCAGTCTGCTTTTGCAGATTATAATAAATTGTTTACAGAAAAACTAACGAACACTATCAAGTGACTTGAACAGAAACCTCTAGCACTACCTACATATTTCAAATCGCAAAAGCACTCGAAATTCGTTTCAACAAGCACTTAAACAAGCCAGTAGTCAAAACACAGAAAGTCACAGAACGCCAAGTGAATGAAGTGACGTCAATCATCAATGACGTGCAGACATGAGGTGACATATCAAAGCGTCAAAAAAGGATGCGTCAGCATAGGCGGCTGTCACAAAATATCGATGTTTAAGAATATCGATCCATTGATCGGGTCACTTAGTCTTTTGTGTTGATTTTAAAACCTAAATGAATGTATTTCAGTAAATCCTCATCTGGTTGTTGGCAAATTAAAATGAAATCTAACGTGTACTTTCACTTATTTTTCTATTATGTAACCGATTTTCTTAAATATGATTAATCGATACTTTCTGATACAATAATTATATCCAACGCTATTACATTTCGTTACGTTCCTTTCTACGCCAATCATAAATATCAAAAGTACAGATTTTTTCAAAAACTGTTTTAAATACTTTTCCGGTGGTTTTCAGTATAATATTATACTGAAAAATTTACAGCTCTATGCGCACAAATTTTATGTAAAGTATTTGTTCATGTACAATCTATGTACCATTTTGGCTAATCTCCTTTAAAACGTCTCTCGCACCGCGACAAATGTTTGTATGGTCTACAAATATATTTGTTTCGGGTCTGGGTGTGTACGTATGGTGTGTGCACAAAGGCACGCACCCACGCACGACTCAGGTTTATACCTAGTATGGGGCTGTAAGTGTAAGCAAATAAAAAAAAGTAGTGCCTCTGCCCTCGAGTTCCATAACTGCAAAATTACTACTAGGGCAATATTTTCAGTATTCTTGTAAGATTCAGTTTCGGCCTCGGTCAATGATGACGTATTTCAATCCGGTCACGTAGTGTACAGGGATAAGAAACGAAACGACCAGCTGCAGGCAATTTGCTTTTGTCACTCTACACACCTATCATGTTTTGTTTTCATAAATTTGTAGCGAAGTGTCACTTCCAAGTGATATTTTGTAAGAAATAATGAAAGGTCAAATATTTATTATTTACACTCAAAACTTTTTGCACTAGATGAACATTAAAACTGTATAAAGGATTTTTTTGGATTTTAAAAAATGTGTTATTTGTATAACGCAGCCGAATTTCCCAAAATGCAAAAGATTAATGATCGGACGTACCTGATGTTATTTGATTCAATGTAAAATGATTTGAAAGTAATGTTGTCTCTTTATTATACTTAATATTATTCGTTTTGTCCATTGCTGTGTATTTATTTGTATTATTAATGTACAAATTAAGTCAATTTTTTCAACATTTTCTTGTCAAATTTGACGTTTCTTTTGCCAAGAATATACGAAAGCGCATGATAATATACTATGATATACATTTGAAAAGCGTCAAATTTATTTGCATAATATATAATTAAATTATTTGTCGAAAATAATTTAATTATATATTAAAATTTAGAAACGCTACAATCACGTAGAAGTGTTCGAGACACTATTGTTTCACGTCGCCTCCGTCTTACGAATCTCACTGTTTATTTGTATGATATCGAAGATGTTGTTTTTTTTTGGCGGGGGTTTTCTTAGTAGGTATACATATCGGCCTTTTGAACCCTGACAAAGATTTCTGCGTCTAAACAGTTGTTATCTATTTGTGAAAGAGGAAATAAGATAATACATAAGTACAAACTTTTACAATTTAAATTTTTACAATTTGTAAGCTGACATGACGATTGTGGTGTATACATAATATTGTTATTCACCATAGTTCAAAAGTTCAAAATGGTAACTAATTTACATATTTGGCCCCGCGGCTGGTGTAAATCGTAACCGGTTTACTCGGTTAAGCATTACGGGCGCGGTCGGTTGTGTGGTGGGTGACCTACCGACGGGTGGCTAGTGGCAAATTAATATGCGCGTTTCCGTGCTTCGGCGGGCACATTAAGCCGTCGGTCCCGGTTGCTATCGATAGATAGCCGTCGTTAAACCCTGTTGAAGGCCTTATATATAGGTTTGAAAACATCCGACAGCGGGTTGGCCACTAACCCGTATCTCCACCAATCCGCATTGGAGCAGCGTGGTGGAGTAAGCTCCAGGCCTCCCCCCAAAAAGGGTAGAGACTCGTGCCCAGCAGTGGGACGTATAATGGGTTGCGATTTTTATAACCCCAAATAAATAAACTTTTTGATTTGTCTGAGGTTGGGGTCTAGAGTCTTCGAAATAAGGCGCGTCCACACAGTGCGAGCAGTTGGCCGCGCGAGGCAGCTCTGTGTGGACGTGCCCAACACTAGATGGCTCGGGCGCTCGGCCGCGCGCGCTAACCGAGGCACGTCCACTGCTCGCTCTGTGTGGACCCGGCTTTGGCGTTCGTGTATGAAGAGAGTCATGAATGTAGCAAAGCACGGGATATACCTATATAAGGACCGGGACACTTGGTACTCCAAGCTCACTACCTACAGAACCTACCTCGTTAGGGACTTAGCAAGAAGATACATTGAGATTTATCACCCCTATCAGCCCGTAAGAAAAATATGACAATTGATTTCAATAGTTCACACGCCGCCGGTCCCTCGAGTCTTGACGGTTTGATGTAATATTTTTTTTTCTAAAAGTCACGCATTTCATATTGTACTATCGTACCTAAATATCATAAATATCTTTCTTCACTGTGTTTGGGCGTTTACACAAAACTTCGATGCGATTCAGTTGACCATACTTTTATGTCAAACGAAATCACATCCCATTCGCATCGCAAGTCCCTGCGATGCGGCGTCGCATTGCAGTTTTGTGTGGACGCCCTTAGTACGGGACCTTTAAAACTTTAAGGAAAACCGGTCAAGTGCGTGTCGGGCCGCGCGCAGTGTAGGGTTCCTTAATTACAGAGTAAGAGATGTAATGAAAAAATAAATAAATATTTTGTATTCACTTGTTCGAAATTTTCGAGTAAAATACATTTGGTCGACTATTACTCGCAAACTTGCAAGTCCAACTTAAGTGTGATAGTTTTCCTTTTAATAACGTTATATGTAGCCACTATTGCCGTAACGTTTGATTTTCTAACAACACCCGTGTAGTCTGGAGTGGACACTTGAGTCTAACGAAAATTTGCACTTTAAAAGTTTAATAAGTCACGAACAGTTAACTAAATCGAAAAATGATGTTCGACCACCCATAATATTTTTAAAAGACCTATCCAACGATATCCCACACTACATGGAAATCGAAAACTGAAAAAAATATCCGCGCGTTATATGTAGGGGAGGTACCCTAAATAATTTTATTTTTCATGTTTTTATTCTACTACTTTATTGGTGTAATGAAGGTATACGTGTGCCAAACTTCAAGTCTCTAGTAACAATAGTTTTTGCGCTAAACCGCGGACGAACAGACAGACAGACAGACAGACAGACAGACGGACATAGCGTAACTATAAGGGTTCCTTGTTTACTGCGGAACCCTAAAAACGAAGCAAACATCCGACGCTACCTCTAACCAATCACAACTAAAGAAGCGTAAATCACAAAACTTAGGTTAAGGACCAACTATTAACTTCTACTCCGTTGTTATCATTTGAAAGAAGCGGTTCTCGCTATAAATTTGAAACGGTACTGGGCTTTTTTCCGCTCAACAGTGTTGAAACTTGAGTTTCGCCTGTTTATCTGAGAGACTTGTTTGCACAGATGACTGGTGGTAGAGCTCCAGTGACGGAGCTCGCGGGCGTAGGCACCACCGCATTACCTAATATACTTGTCGCTAAATGGTAGTGTTCAGCACTATCGTGTTCCGGTCAGGTGGGAATGTAGGGATCAGTAATTTCCGTCACAAAGGCATAACACCTTAGCATCAATGAAAACTGCATGCTTACAGCCACTACCATTACGTAAAAAAAACTACTATATTAAAACAGGATCATAAGAAACACAAAACTAAGGTTTAGGACGAACTGTTAACTTCGGCTCCATTGTTATCACTTGAAGGAAGCGGTTCTCGCTATAAATTTGAAACGGTACTGGGCTTTTTTCCGCTCAACAGTGTTGAAACTTGAGTTTCTGAGAGTTTTCAAAGATCAAACACCGACAGAATGATTTATTCGTGAAACAATTTATTGAAAAAAGTCATGCTGTCCTTGTTTATGTAAAGTGAATTGCTTACTGACATCGCATGAAACCAAATGTCTCAATGGTAACTATTCTTGAAAGCATGAAATCATATTATTTTCCATTTTTTTTGTATGTTTTGATGTTAAGTGATAACTGCAGCCTATAGACACCCACACAAAGACCGAGGTCAAAATGCAGATGCGTTACCACTCCTGAGGCCTAAGGTGTTATGCCTGTGCCGGAAATTACTGGGCCGTAGATTACTACCTGACCGGAACACGATAGTGCTGAACACTACCATTCAGCGGCAAGTATATTAGGTAATGCCGCGGTGCCTCCGCCCGCGAGCTCCGTCACTGGAGCTCTGCCAAAGGTATTATATTCAATATTTTTTTTGTAAATTTGAATATATAGATTGATGCTTCCAACGATCAGTATAGGGACTAAATTTTTTTTTCTTTTTATTATTATTATTATTTTTATTTATTTTTTTTTATCTTATAAAAGTGGCAAACAAGCGTGCAGTTCACATTGATGTTAAGTGATGACTGCAGCCTATAGACACTTACACAATGACCAGAGGTCAAAATGCAAATGCGCTGCCACTCCTGAGGCATTAGGTGTTATGCCTCTGTGCCGGAAATTACAGAGCCGTACATTACCACCTGACCGGAACACGATAGTGCTGAACGCTACCATTTAGCGACAAGTATATTAGGTAATGCGGTGGTACCTACGCCCGCGAGCGCCGTCACTGGAGCTCTCAGTATTCTATCAATTAACAAAAGTTTTAACATTATATCACTTAATGCTAGCATTGGAAAACCACTACGGTTTGTAAGTATGCTAACCTAATTTACGTCGGTAGGCAGGTAAAAAAACTGTACATACAATAAAGAAGACCTTAAACAACAGTAACTGATAATAATGGAATACATAATATTTAGAAAAAATAGGTTATTACTAAAATTTTATCATCGTGTGTCGGGCGAGATATTAGGTCCTCCAAATTTAATAATTTAATGTAACTTCACGCCTGTAATCCCTGAAGGGGTAGGCAGAGGTAAATGCATGCATTCAAGCATACATGCAAACACCCACGATTCGCCGGTTACGTTTTGGCCCATGTAACAGGTGGCGAGCCTGTTGACATCTCCGGGCACATTACCAAACTTTGAGGTACTGGGAAATTTCCAGAAAATGGAGAAATCCCAATAGAACCAGAGATAAAGGCTTTTTCACCATTATCTCTGATAACCCCCTACCCGGGAATCGAACCCAGGACCTCAGCGTAGTAGTAATGGCCTGCTACCACTAGGCTACCGAGGCAGTTTAATAATTTAATAATTTAGTTGCAAAGAATCTATAAACCTAAGATACATACCTACGAAGGAAACAAAACATGCAATACAGAGTTTAAGAGTTAGGTAGATATGTACTAAGTTGGGTAAATATACTTAAAATATTGTTACTATAAAACAATGACGCATTTTAACAACGAGTCATTTCGATTAGCCAAAAAATAAATAAATGAATAGTTTGGTAGATATTTTGTTGCACTTAATTTGTTTTGTAATTTTGTAAATGAGTGAGAAAATTTGCTTTGAGTTTAACTTTGATGTTATTAGTTGTTAGACTATCACGCAAGTCCGTAGGTAGATTATTAATAAGTGTGGGCACGATGTAGGCACTAGTTCTTTCGCCGTAAACATTATTCGCGCGAGGAGTACTCAGCTGTCGTCGAGCAACCGCTGCAAACGAATTGCATTAAACCGTGATCCATACGTTATGAAAGAGAATCATAACTACCTCAATCTTTTAAAAAACACTCGCGTTTCACTCATTTTACTGATTTTACGTTACAAGCCAGTTTGTGATGCGATATAGATATCGGCTAAAAGCACATTCAGTGTATATTTATTTGTTATTCCAATTCCTGTGTGTTTAATTATTTTATAATTAACTAGCTGTACACGCGACCTCGCCCGCATGAGAATTTATGATTGTTCAGTATCTACCCGGACGAAGTCGCGGGCGAAGCTAGTATAAAAGTAGTTACTCCTTATTACACAAGCTATCTGCCAGTGAAAGTCCCGTCGAAATCGGTTCAGCCGTTCCCGAGATTAGCCCCTACAAACAGACAGACAGACAAAAATGTTGTTTTGGTATATGTACCGTATATACATACATATGCATTTAGTTAAAAGAGCTTATTTTTATATTACAAACAGACACCCCAATTTTATTAATTGTACAGATGTATAAGTCTATAGATGTATAGATTAGTTTGTCTTTAACAATAATTGTAATGAGTTTTTTTTTAAATAAGAATAAGAGTAAATATTCAAGAATTTACAAAGTAAATGTGGTCAAACACCATTTTGGATTATCGTTTTTAATTCTACTTAATGCGTCTCTAATGTTCATTACTCTGAAACATAGAATAGGGACAGCGAAACGAAAACAATTCATAATAATACCTACCTTGTTTGGCAATAGAAGCCTTATTTTTGTAAACCGCAACTCGGCCGGGGATATATAAAAATCGGTTTTATTTTGACCTCATTTCGCCTTTCTTTCATAAATTGAAGTATTCATTGGGGTGCGTAATATTTCACGGTTCTTTCCCTATGGACCCACAGCGTCTGCTATATAATATTATATCTGTCACACAATAGTGTGACCTCTTTGGTAAACCAAAGATTTAACCAGATATTGTTTTTTTCTACATCTAAGAATCGGCAAATACAATTTAAGAAAATGTATTTTTCTACCGTAATGGCTCGGATATGTGGAATTAATATTGATAAGTAATAATAATAATAATGGCAACATATTATACGTCCCACTGCTGGGCACGAGTCTCTTCACTTTTTGGGAACTGGCCTGGCCCTTACTCCACCACTCAGCTCCAATGCGGATTGGTGGAGATACGGGTTAGTGGCCAACCCGCTGTCGGATGTTTTCAAGCCCATAAGGCCTCCAACCGCCTCCGACAAGGTTTAACGACTGCTATCTATCGATAGCAACCGGAACCGACGGCTTAACGTGCCCTCCGAAGCAAGGAAACGCGCATTTTAATTTGCCACTAGTGGTCACCCATCACACACCCGACCGCGCCCGTAATGCTTAACCAAGTAGATCGCTTACGGTCTACACCAGCCTTGGGGCGGCAATATTCGGTACATAGTAAATATTATATAACAACGCGGGATTGAAGGCAGCGTGTCGCGATAAAACTACCACCACAGCGATCGTCAATCCACTTGGAACAAAGGAACAAATCGCCTTTATAGTTTAAAATCCCATACCACAAAACATGTTTGTATATTCCCGATTGATACTAGTCGTACTCAGTTGAACCAATTCTCTATTAGGAGCGTTAATCCCAACAGACCACTAGTTCAAAGAAGCCAGCCAGTTTACATCAAACGGAACTAGATAGGATATCGATACTGGTGAACACACTCCGTTAATTTTACAGTCGTGACATCCGACAGAGGAATATACAAATTATACAAGATGCACATCGGTGTACAGTAATTGTCGTATAGATAAAGCTTGATAATATAAATCAAGTCAATCAAGTTTTAAATCAAATCACGAAGTATCAAATCAAGTTTTAATTATTGATATGTGATAAATACATGTTACATTTCAACAGAGTCGTAACTTCAGACCAGTAATCCCGGAAGGGGTAGGCAGGAGTAAAAACATGCAAACAACCTCGATTTGCTAGTTACGTTTTGGTCCATGTAACAGGTGGCGAGCCTGTTGACATCTCTGGGCACATTACCAAACTTCCAGTTACAAAAAAGTCGAGTTGGAAAATAAACCAGTGATAAAGGATTTTACACCGTTATCTCTGATAACTCCCGACCCGGGAATCGAACCCAGGATCCCAGTGTTGTAGTAGTGACCTACAATACAACCACAAGACTACTACTGCAAAGATGTCCACAACAACGTTGTGCGTCGTTAGGGGAGAATATGCCATAATCGCCACGCTTGGCAGGTGAGTTGGTGATCGCAGTGACGTAGTTTTATCGTGGGACGCTGCTATAAAACAATGCGGGATAAGCATCCCGCGTTATTTTATTTTCTACCGCTACCGCCCTTTTGGAATAATTTGACCGCTATTGCTTGACACGTAGAAAATTACTGGTGGAAGAGCTCCAGTGACGGAGCTTGCAGGCGAAGGCACCACCGCATTATCATTATAATATACTTGCCGCTTAACGGTAGTGTTCAGCACTATCGTGTTCCGGTCAGGTGGTAATTTATGGCCCTGTAGTTTCCGGCACAGAGGCATAACACCTTAGGCCTCAGGAGTGGTAACCCATCTGCATTTTGACCTTGGTCTTTGTGTAAGTACCTATCTATAGGCTGCAGTCATCACTTAACATCAATGTGAACTGCATGCTTGTTTGCCACTTCCACTACATAAAAAATTCTTCTGCTGATGAGCGGTAGCGTTGCCAGTGCGTATACAGCTATATAAAATAAGGATATTTAATTATGAGTTTTAAAAACATATTGCACAGCTCTGCAGTATACAATCTGTCAGCTAAATTCACAATGGAGGATAAAGTGCCAAATCCGTGTCTCGAGGAGCCGAGGAGCCGTCACCAAACTTCTGATTAATTAATTGCCCGTCATTGGATATTTCTGTGTACCAGAGCAATAGAACCCACGGCAAACAAATGGATTAGTTTGGTGTACTATTTATGCAGTAGATTTTTGTAAGCTTATATTGTTAGTAGGTAGGAATACTAGGAATAACATTAAGGAAAGGGATGTATTTAAGCCAAATAATAATAGAAAGATTTTTGGTGACACTAATGGCCGAATACTTAAACGTCACACGATTTTAAGTAACCCTCAAATGAGCGGTATCTGTATCGTATGAACGTATTTTATAAAGACAGAACTTTTAAGTCCCACTTAGATTTAAGTGACGTTTGAGTATTTGGCCGTATGATTTGTGCAATTCAAAATTCTGGAACTGTGTTCGATTAACATTTATAAACTCGCCTCCTCCTACACGAATGTGATCGTAATATCACTGGAGCACTAAAGTAAGAAGCACTGATATAGTATTTAATAATAAGCTTGCAGAATTAGTTACTATGTACCGATAGAGCTATATTTTATAGGAAAGAAGAGAAAAAGAGATTGAGAGAGATTGCACTTTTACCTATCAAGAAATATTATTATAATATTATCAATACATAGTTTTTTTTTTGGGGCGATAAAAAGATAAAAATAAAACAGTATAAATCTAGTGTCTATATATTTAATATTTTTCCAAAAAACTGATAGGGGGCGATTAAAAAAGAGTTAACAGAAACCAAAAAAAAAACTGCCTCGGTAGCCTAGTGGTAGCAGGCCACTACTACTACGCTGAGGTCCTGGGTTCGATTCCCGGGTAGGGGGTTATCAGAGATGATGGTGTAAAGTCCATTATCTCTGGTTCTATTGGGATTTTTCCATTTTCTGGAAATTTCCCAGTACCTTGAAGTTTGGTAATGTGCCCGGAGATGTCAACAGGCTCGCCACCTGTTACATGGGCCAAAAACGTAACCGGCGAATCGTGGGTGTTTGCATGTATGCTTGAATGCATGCATTTACCTCTGCCTACCCCTTCGGGGATTACAGGCGTGAAGTTACGTTGCAAAAAAAAATATTTTGTTGGAATTTTTGTCTGTCTGTCTGGTATGCTATGACTTCTCAACGGATTTGGACTTCGTTTTCACGGGTGGATCAGATATAATTAGGAGCGTTGTCAAAACTTTGTTTCGTCAAAATCGGTTAAGAGAAAAATAAATTATTTTGAAAATAAGTAATTGAAAATTAAAGCACTGCTTCTAAACTTTGAAACAGAGTTGAATGCGGTTTACATAAACGTATTTTTAAATTAGACACGCTGTGCTGCGCTGGTGAATTCATCCGCGTAGAATTTAATAAAATTATTGTTCAGTATCTACGCGTACAAAGTCGTGGGCACAGCTAGTCTATGTATATAAAAACCAATTGCTGTTCGTTAGTCTCGCTAAAACTCGAGAATGGCTGGACCGATTTGGCAAGTTTTGGTTTTGAATGATTTTTGGAAATCCAGGGAAGGTTTAAAAGGTAACAAAATATGAAGAAATTGAAGGGAAATAGTGAAAACCACTATTACATTTCCCATACAAATAGTCCGTATCTACTAAACCTTTGACACATTATTTTATTGTGAGGCAATACGAAGTTTGCCGGGTCAGCTAGTTTATAATAAAATAAATTATTGTAAAAAGGGACATTGTTCTCCGTCACAATTTAAAATTGTCCGCGTCATGCCAATAACATTTCTTTATTATACCTTTCGTAATAAAATAAGTTTGCGCAAGAATAAAAAACAAATGTGTTCCTATTTCATGTTAGCTAATTAACTATGTGAAAACTAGTTTATGAATTTGAATGAAATCTCACACAGACGGCGCATGACCTGAATTAAGCTCGTTATAAATGAGTCACAATTTTTCATAATGATACATTTTATGGCGACACGTCGCACCCGATGTCTAGGGCCCTGTAATTTCCGGCACAGAGGCATAACACCTTAGGCCTCAGGAGTGGTAACGCATCTGCATTTTGACCTTAGTCTTTGTGTGGGTGTCTATAGGCTGCAGTCATCCCTTAACATCAATGTGAACTGCAAGCTTGTTTGCCACTTCGATTACATAAAAAAAAGAAACAATAAAAACATTATTTTTCATGTCAATTTTTTCAGAAACATGAATTATTTTTATACTACGAGTATCTATAGTGAACAACTGCTAGGAATAGTAAAATTAATAATTAAATAGAACAGCTAGAGTATCAAATTTTTACATTTCTTCATTCAGAATCAAAGAATCGAACTAAAAAAAAAGGATGAATTTGTTCGTCAATATAAAAGTCATTCACTTAGCAAAGTTCCAAGTGCATCAACATCTTTTTTTAATTTAATTTCTGCAATGTATGAAGCTCGCGAAAACCGTTAACAACCGTAAGAGATACTTTAAAGATATTATTAACTAATTTAATTAAAAAATAACAATAGTAATTTACACAATGTAAATGCGTAATAAAAAAGTATATTACCCTGAAAAGTATTCTGAGATCACGCCATAGTACGAGTAAACAAGGATTGTCCAACTATATGATCATTAAATAGTCATAATAAAATGTATGTCTCCATTAGACATGTATTCTGATCAGATAATACTTAAGATCTACCGTCGGCGTCGACGTCACTATAATTACTGCAATTATTCGTCCTTGACTGACTTCAAAATTAAAAAAAAAAAAGTATACAATCCGTCGCTCTTTATCGCCATTAATAATAGCGTATATGCAAAAGCTGTCGGAGGAATACTTGCCTTTGCTCGTTAATCTATTGACAAACTATCACAAATATTTTTTATGAGTTATTGTCTTTGTCTTTATATCGACAATATATTAACAATTGTTTTATATTATTTCGCATTAACACATGCTTGTGAAATATATTTTATTTTAAAGTAAAATGGAAAGAAAAATTTACGCGGCCTACTGGGAATCTAGTCCAGCCGCTCTTCCAATTGAGCTACTGAAGTCCTGCCCGATTTGTCAAATCTTTCCTTTACATTTGTTGCATTGCTTTATGGTAGCAGCAGCGCCATCTATTGCCAACTATGCTAGTTAGGCAACCGATATAATAGACCAGTAGGCCGCGAATTCGAGTCTCGCCTGAAGTCAAATTTTTCTTTCCATTTTACTTTAAAATAAAATATATTAACAGTAATTGTAATACAAAATTTTAGGCTCATTATGAAGTTAATAGAATAACATAATATTGTGAGTTGTTGTGAAATTTGTACCAGGCCACCTAGACCATTATAATACGGCTTAGTTCCCAGCTCAACGAATAAGTGATATTTGATTCTTTTTAGAATTGAGACGATTCCGATTTCTATTCTAGCTTTAAATTAAAACCTACAATAAAAATCAGATAAGGTTATCGTCTGAAGGTGTGCCTAATCAACAATAGGAGTGTATATTGATTAGGCACACCTTCAGAAGACACTTTCCATTTATTTTCAAACCAATCAGAGTTTCGCAATAATATTACCACAGTAAAGTAACTTAAAAAAAACGTAACTTTACGCCTGTAATCCCCGAAAGGGTAGGCATAAATGCATGCATTCAAGCATACATGAAAACACCAACGATTCGCCGGTATTGTTTCGGCCCATGTAACAGGTGGCGAGCCTATTGACATCACCGGGCACATTACCAAACTTCGAGGTACCTACTGAGAAATTTCCAGAAAATGGATTAATGCCAATAAAACCAGAGATAAAGGACTTTACACCATTATCTCTGATAACCCACCACCCGGGAATCGAACCCAGGACCTCAGCGTAGTAGTAGTGGCCTGCTACCACTAGGCTACCGAAGCAGTTGTGACAGTAAAGTTCTTTAATAAAAATCTTTTCAGTGCAAAATATTCCTCAGATGTGTCGCCATCAATATAACTATTGCAATTGTTCATCTTTGGGCAAATTCAGGGTATGTGACCGTCATCAATTAACATACACTCAGTCGTTTCTTATCGCCATAAATCACACCGTACACGCAACAGCACTCCGAGGTTTACTTGGTAATCGACTGAGATACCGATGTGGGTAACAAATTTTTTACTGGTGGTAGAGCTTCAGTGATACTGGTGGTAGAGCTTCAGTTATACTGGTGGTAGAGCTTCAGTGACGGAGCTCGCGGGCGTAGGCACCACCGCATTACGTAATATACTTGCCGCTAAATGGTAGTGTTCAGCACTATCATGTTCCGGTCAGGTGGTAATGTACGGCCCTGTAATTTCCGGCACAGGGACATAACACCTTAGGCCTCAGGAGTGGTAACGCATCTGCATTTTGACCTTGGTCTTCATGTGGGTGTCTATAGGCTGCAGTCATCACTTAACATCAATGTGAACTGCATGCTTGTTTGCCACGCCCATTACATAAAAAAAATAAAAAAATGTTTCTTAACAAGTTATTGTCATATAAAGCACTTTAGTCCGTCTTGAGAGTAGACTCACACTATGCAAAATGTTGGTGCATTGAGAGGTATTCCGGAAAACGAAGCGTAGGCAGGTCCCCACGAGGTGGACCAGCGATCTGGTGAATGTTGCGGACAATTGCTGGATGTGGGCGGTGGACCCTTCATTGCGCCAGTTCGACGAGTATCTTAGTGATAGATATTGCTTTCTTTGGGAAAATTCCGATTTCCGTAATACTTTTAATTCAAATCTACATTCCGCCGAAGAATTGATGTTCTCGTACGCAATCCCCTTAGTTTGATTTTCAAACCAATCCGAGCTCCGCGACAATAGCACGAGAGTTCTTCATTAAAACCTTTTCTGGGTCAGAAGATTCCCTACTATCGTAGTCATCAATCACATAATTACTGAAATTGTGCGCCGTTGGGTGACTTCAGGGTATGTGATCGAACGCCATCAATTAGCATACAGTCCGTTGCTTCTTATCGCCATAAATCACAGCATACACACAATAGCACTCGGAGGAATATTAACCTCCGCTCAGTAATCTACTGAGATAGCGTCATGGGCAACAAATATTTCTTGAGTTATGGTCTCAGTTTGCATTTTCACACATGTCGAAGGTGGACTCGAACTAATGCAGAATTTAGGCATTGAGAAGGCATATTTCAAAATAGTAAGATATCTAGAGCGCCTTCGTAAAGGACTTGGTACAAGGCCACTAGTGTCGTTTAGGTACCCAATCATATCATGAACTCGGAGATATTTTTTTCTTTTTATAAGTAAGTAGATTTTAAATCCCGTATGAGCGTGAAATTAAAATGGACATTATTCCTCAGAAAAGTTGATCTTCTGAGGGCGTGCCCAATTCTTATTTACTTAGAGTTGATCTTCTATACGCGTGACCAATCCAAATCCACTGACTTTGATTATAAAAGGAAGCAGGGTTTCACGATAGAAATACCACAGTTCTTTATTACAAATCTTTTCAGACCAGAAGATTCCTAAGACCTATCCTAAATTGCTGGTCTAAGACCTATCGTAAATTGCTGGTGTACGGACGTGCGACTCCACCACCCACTATCGGAAGAATTTTCTTTTACTGGAAGAGAATTCTTCCACTAGAGCAGTCTGTCAACCGAACAATAGCCGTCAAATCATTCCAATAGGGTGGTAGTAAGTGCAACAAGGCAAGATGGACGATCGCCAATCCGTATGCCAAGCGTAGCGATTGTGTTATGTCCAGCTGATATGATGATCGTAAGTTACTGTAGAGCAACGCGGGCCACCGGCCGATGCGGCGGACCGGAGTATAGTTAGAGAGTAGCCATAGCGTTTACTACCGAAGCAAAACAGTTTGTCATTTTTTGCGGGAGGGAAATGCGTGTGACACACACACACACACACTACAAAAATCGTCTATTACTACGAAACTCACACCTTAACTTTAACAATTTCACGCACACATTTTGACTTCTAGGCGACAGGCATAGGCCCAATTGGGCTTGTATTTAGAGAGAGGGGAAATCCTGCATATGGCTACTCCGCCGGTCCGTATTGGGTGACTTCCGCATACCTATGTGATCGAACCTCATCAGTTAGAATACAGTATGTCGCCTCTTATCGCTATAAATCACAGCGTACTCGCAAAAGCCCTCGGGGGAATACTTACCTTCGCTCAGTAATCTACTAGGATACTGATAATGGGCAATAAATGTTTCGTAACAAATTATGTAGTAGACTTGTACTTGTAGAATTTACTGGGAGGTAACTCAAATAAGTTCAATTTTCATGCTCTATTGTTAAACTAGTAGTAGGCTGCTAGAACATCGGTAGCTTAAAAGTACGTTTTTTTATGTTATGAATTTGGCAAACGCAAGGCCGTCAACATTGATGACTGCAGCCTATAGACACCCACTCCACTCCTTAGGCTTAAGGTGTTATGCCTCTTTGTCGGAAATTACAGGGACGTACATAATCACCTGACCGCACACGATAGTGCTACACTACACTACCATTTAGCGACAAGGCGATTAGGTAATGCTGTGATTCCTAGGTACGCCCGCGAGCTCCGTCACTGGAGCTCAACCATCAGTGAGTGAGTGACGTAAGTCATGAACATCTCCCCTCCCTCCTCCTTTTGATCTTTTTGCGACTGAATACGAAGACCGAGACCGCACTTGGGGTCAACCAGATGGTGAATATAATTGGTGAGCTTAGTACTATGCAATCTAAATGATACTTTACGAGCGTCACTGCAAGAGATGTCTTTATTTAAAGGTCTTAGTGAACCTCCTTGCACTGTATACGCAAATATGATAGAATAAAGTATGTAACGAAGTAATAATAATAAATAATAATGGCAACCCATTATACGTCCCACTGCTGGGCACGATCCTCTCGCCTTGTTGATGGGATGCCTGGAGCTTACTCCACCACGCTGCTTCAATGCGGATTGGTGGAGACAAGGGTAAGTGACCAACCCGCTGTCGCATGATGTCAAACCGCCCATAAGGCCTCCGACAAGGTTGAATAGCTGCTATCTATCGATAGCAACCGAGACCGATGGCTTAACGTGCCCTCCGAAGCACGGAAACGCGCATTTCAATTTGCCACTAGCGGTCACCCATTACACACCCGACTGCGCCCGTATCGCTTAATCGAGTAGATCGCTTACGATCTACACCAGCCGCTGGGCCATGCGTGCTTCAATGATGTAACGAAGTAGAACAACCTTTATCGTACTTACCGACGGGGTATACAGACGGGCAGTCATATTCGGGTACTACGTCTGAACGGACCAAAAAGAATGGACCATAGTCCATTCGGCCGTAATCAAAAATCGTCTACGTCTCAACGGACCGGTCATAAAATATTGTTAACAAATGTATACATGGAGTACATTCGAGTGCAAAAGTTATAAATTTAAATACTTAAGTCTTAATTTTTTTCTTACATTTGTATTATTTTCTTTATAAAAACAATGCTCTACACTCTCTGCCTACCCCGTTAGGGACCTGGCGTGAATAATCAACCACTTAAACATATTGACAAAAAAAACCCGGTCAAGTGCGAGTTGCGCGTACACGCGCAGTGTAGTGTTCCGTAATTTTTAGGTTTGATTAATGTAGAAATTACAAATTAAGAACCTGCCTGCCTGCCACCTTGAGTCAAAATAAAGTCTTATTGTATAAAAACGAAATAAATAAAAGCAAAATGCAGCAGCTAGCCGCTTTACCACTAAGCTACCCGTTCGGTAGCTTAGTGGTAAAGCGGCTGGACTGGTTATCCTGAGGTCGCAGGTTCGATTCCTGCCCGAAGTCAAATTTTTCTTTCCATTTTTTTTTTAATTTCTAAAGTTCACTGGCATGTGTTATTGCGAAAAATAATAGTAGGTACAGTTGATTAATGTAATGAAAAAATATATATATATTTTCTATGGAGTTGTTCAAAACTTTCGACTATTATATTTGGTGGACTATTATTACTCGCAAACTTGTAAAGCCAACTTAAGTGTGATAATTTTCCTTTTAATTTCATTATATGAAGCTTCTATTGCCGCCGCAACGTTTGAATTTCTAACAACAACCGTTTAGTTGGTAGGGGGGGGGGGGGCACTTGACTCTAACGAAAATTGGCACTTTAAAGCTTAATAAGTCCCGAACAGATAACTAAATCCAAAACTGATGTAAGCACACCCCTAACGTTTTTGAAAGACCTATTCAACGATATCCCACACTATATGGAAAAATAAAAAAAATACCCTATATAATTTTATTTTTCATGTTTTTATTATACTACTTTGTCGGTGTGATTAAGGTTTGTACACTTATGGCAAATTTCAAGTCTCTAGTACCAATAGTTTTTGCGCTAAACCGCAGACGGACGGACAGACAGACAGACAGGCAGATATGGGGAAACTATATGGGTTCCTTGTTTACTACGGAACCCTAAAAAATACTGATTGCATATTATTATGATACTTCTTTTCGCCACTCCTCTGACGTAACAGATAAACTGCCTGCTTGAGATTGGTTGATAAGAAAGGGTCATTGTTGAGTTACTTACCTGAAGTCGTGCCAACTAGAAACGAAGAAGTTAACGATTTTGTGTACTTAGATTACAACTATTAGATTAAATACTTTCCATATGTAAATATTTTGTAGTGTAAATTTATAAACCATACGACTGTAAAGCTTGTATGCGACTGTACTTTTAAATTATTTTACGACCGGGCCGTTGGGACGTAGACGTTTTTTGATTACGGCCGAATGGACTACGGTCCATTCTTTTTGGTCCGTTCAGACGTAGTACCCCATATTCATGGGGTATTTTGGACTGTAACCTCACAATTCGATCTGGAAAGCCATCATGGCATCTCTTCATATCGTCATAAGTCACGACGAACACGCAATAGTACTCGGAATGCTATCACTCACTAATTTAGTAAGATAGCGTTATGGACAACAGCTGTTTCAAAAAAGATTTATCACACCCTAAATAGTAGACGAGGCACTAGAGGTTTGTCAGAACCGGGATATCTGGCGCTTTACACTCTCTGCCTACCCCGTTAGAGACCTGGCGTGAAGATACATACATACAAATTGAGATTTCCAGAATAATCAGTTTTGTTGCGAGATAACTTTCGTACCTACAAGAAAATGTGAAATACATTTTCGAAAGATATTTTTTTTTTCTAAAAAATTCTTGAAGATCACTAAGGTTCTAACGCAGCGTTTATAATTTTTGACAAAAACATATTACATATTCCATTTGATTGGAAAGCGTAAAATGCCTCGTGAAAATTAGGTGTGAAAGACCAAATTGTTTTTTTTTTTTTTATGTGATATAAGTGGCAAACAAGCATGCAGTTCACATTGATGTTAAGTGATGACTGCAGCCTATAGACACCCACACAATGACCAGAGGTCAAAATGCAGATGCGCTGCCACTCCTGAGGCATTAGGTGATATGCCTCTATGCCTGAAATTACAGGGCCGTACATTACCACCTGACCGGAACACGATAGTGCTGAACTCTACCATTTAGCGGCAAGTATATTAGGTAATGCGGTGGTAACTACGCCCGCGAGTTCCGTCACTGGAGCTCTACCACCAGTTAAAAGTAGATACAAAATTGTTTTGCTCTCTTGTAAAACAGCGATTAGATAATTAAATAGTAGACAATTCTCAATTTGCCAGCCGGTTAAATCGCAGCTACAGCTAATAATAAGGAAATATCAATTCAAACATGCTTCCTTCTTTGTCTCCGAAATGAATAAGAGTAAATATTCCATGAAATTTCCTATTTGAATCCGGAACTTGTGCGCCATGACAGTATTCTCGCTGTTCCATTTATCCACTTGTCACTTTTGTCATCGGCTCATAAATTACACACTTTACATTTTTAGTATGGACGACCTTTTTGATTACACGCGAATATTTTGTATTTTCAGAGCGAGATTCAGTCTTTCAACTAAAAGGTGAATAATATACGTTTTGAACACAATTATCAAAATCTAGTTTCTAAACAATATTTTTAGACTTTCTGTTCTTTTTTTAAAATCATCGACAAATTAATACTAATTTTTTGTGGGTAACTTGCCGCTAAATGGTGGTGTTCAGCACTATCGTGTTCAGGTTAGGTGGTAATGTACGGCCCTGTAATTTCCGACACAGAGGCATAACACCTTAGGCCTCAGGAGTGGTAACGCATCTGCATTTTGACCTTGGTCTTTGTGCAAGTGTCAATAGGCTGCAGTCATCACTTAACATCAATGTGAACTGCATTTCACAAAGTCGACTCTATCTCTGTACCAAATTTCATCAAAATCGATTCCCTCGTTTGGACGTGAAAAGGCAACAGACAGACAGACAGAGTTACTTTCACATTTATAATATTAGTAGGGATTTTCACTATAAATCCTGTCTCACAATATGTCACAATAAGGACAACAAAACTTAATTATATGTTTTATATTATTTCGCATTAACACATGCTTGTGAAATATATTTTATTTTTAAAGAAAAATGGAAAGAAAAATTTGACTTCAGGCGAGACTCGAACTCGCGACCTACTGGGAATCTAGTCCAGCCGCTCCTCCAATTGAGCTACTGAACTGAAGTCTATTATATCGGTTGCCTAACTAGCATAGTTGGTAATAGATGGCGCTGCTGCTACCATAAAGCAATGCAATAGATGTGAAGGAAAGATTTGACAAATCGGGCAGGGCTTCAGTAGTTCAATTGGAAGAGCGGCTGGACTAGATTCCCAGTAGGTCGCGAGTTCGAGTCTCGCCTGAAGTCAAATTTTTCTTTCCATTTTTCTTTAAAAATAAAATAAAACTTAATTACTTATCAACTCCCTGATTTATGCGCTTAAAGTGCCAATATTATCCTAAAATCAATAAGATCGGTTACAGGTCCATGTTTGATATCTGAATTATACGTGTAAAAGGTGTGTACCAAATTTTAAGTCGAGAAACGAAGGACCATCTCAAACTTAACAGTAGTGGTCTATAACCACTAAACCAGAAAGCTAACAGTTTAATTAATCCTAAATTAATTTGCAATACCGGAGATTTGAGGTGGGTATAATAGGTATGCTACTGGTGTTCTAGATATGTTTTTTGGTGCCGCGCCAAATTAAAATTAAAAGGGGACGTCGAAAACTCGAAACTGAGAGATTTACTGCTCACCGTCTTAGCGTCTTTTGTTCTTTATTTAGAGAGGGGATTATGTACTTTAATAAATATTCATACTGTAGAACTCGGGGTTTTGTAATTGAGATTAGAATTTTATAAATTAATACATAATTCGATTCTAGTGCTCGGCTAGACATGTCATGTATTATATTTATAGTAGGCTAATATTCCAAAAGTACAAAGTGCATAGGGATGCCAACATAATATACCTTCATTTAGGTTTCATGTTTTTGTGTAGATGTATATTGGCTGTAGTTGTTATTCATCATTATATTATGTTGAACAGTGTACTAGTTTGCTGATATAATTACTTAAAAATACGCAGACTTAAATGTAATAATACACTAAGTTGAAATAAAAGTTTTTTTTTTATGTAAACGAAGTGGCAAACAAGCATGCAGTTCACATTGATGTTAAGTGATGACTGCAGCCTATAGACACCCACACAAAGACCACTATCAAAATGTAGATGCGTTACCACTCCTGAGGCCTAAGGTGTTATGCCTCTGTGTCGGAAATTACAGGGCCGTACATTACCACCTCACCGGAACACGATAGTGCTGAACACTACCATTTAGCGGCAAGTATATTAGGTAATGCGGTGGTGCCTACGCCCGCGAGCTCCGTCACTGGAGCTCTACCACCAGTAAATAAAATTCAATTAATTAATTTCTAATAAAACTATTCTTCGGATTTATTTCGCGTATATAACTAAAATGATTATTTAAAATCAACTAAGTTTCTTGTTAACATTCTTCCATTACCATTTCATTACTATCTCATATCATACTTATCCATGTTAATAACTCACTTCATACCTATATTAGCTGTTTTATTAGTTTCATCGTAAGATATATTTATTGGGGTTGGCAATCTAAGTCCCTTAACCTAACTTATTTGGTTAAACCCTTCACCTAAGTAACCTCAAGGCCTCCGGTAGCAAGGGTAATTTATCTCGATTAACAATTGTATTTAAGTTTTGTTTTTACTTTGATTCATTAGAATCTAATGAAAGTTCTGTCTGACGGTTAAAAGTCTTAGGAATCGGCGTGCATGTATGAAGAGAATGATGAAAGCACGAGAGGTATTTCAGCACCGGGATACACTCTCTGCCTACCCCGTTAGGGACCTGGCGTGAAGATACATACATTAGAATCTATAAATAGAAAATGAAAGAACAATAATCCAATACATAAATTAGTTTTTTTATCTATGTCTATAATATAAAAATAAGTCGGGTTTGCCTTCCTGACGCTATAACTCCAGAACACATTAACCGATTTCGTCGGTTTTGCATTCGTTGGAAAGGTCTCGAGCTCCGTGAGGCTTATGCCAAAAAAATATTTATAAAACGACATCCACGCGGGTGAAGCCGCGGGCAACAGCTAGTATTTATATAAAAATCAATTGCTGTTCGTTAGTCTCGCTAAAACTCGAGGACGGCTGAACGAATTTATCTTATCTTGGTCTTGAAATGTTCGTGGAGGTCTAGGAAAGGTTTAAAAGGTGAGAAAATTCGAATAATTGCCGGGAAAACCCTAAAAACAGCCCTTACAAACGTTTTATAACTAAAACGTAGACTCAATTTGAGCTTTATTTCTATTCCATAAAGTTCATATTAAATTACAAGCACTCACTGTTGTCAAAGCAATGTAGGTGTGTTCCTAACTTCAAAGAGTCAACAAATCTTTTTGACAAGACGAAGTCTGTCGGGTCCGCTAGTCTATCTTCTCTATCTATTCATACATACATACATACAAATAAATAAAATTGGAGTGTCTGTTTGTAATATAAAAATAACCGCTTTTTACTAAATGCACATGTATGTATACACGGCACATATACCAAAACAACATTTCTTACTATTATTGTCTGTCTATCTGTGGTAGAGCTCACGGGCATAGGCACCAGCGCATTACCTAATTTACTTGCCGCTAAATGGTAGTGTTCAGTACTATCGTGTTCCGGTCAGGTGGTAATGTACGGCCCTGTGAATTTCCGGCACAGAGGCATAATACTTTAGACCTCTGGAGTGGTAACGCATCTGCATATTAACCTTGGTCTTCATGTGGGTGTCTACAGGGTGCAGTCATCACTTAACATCAATGTAAACTGCAAGCTTGTTTGCAACTTCCATTACATAAAAAAAAATGAACGCAGCAATATTTTGCACAGATCCACCGACTTCATTTGTCCGAGTTCATGTCTTCGGTCGCCGCGGTCCGTGCTGTTTTATATTCCACCGGCGGCGGGCGTGGAAATCTAAATAAACGGATTAGAAAGGTTGCGTAATGTATGCTGAGTAGCGCTTTGTTCGGTACACGTGTGCTGTTGGAAAAATAAAACATTCTCATTAGGTTGGCTGCTCACTTTGTTGTGAATGCAAAAAATGTTATTATACGATTTGAGTGTTGACAAAATTATGGTCAACGATGTTCGCTAACGAAACTAAATTTTACATCTAAAACAGACTAAGGGAAGAATAGGTACGCGAACGCCAAAGTGAGAAACTACAGATGGTAAAATAGAGATAAGCGCACAAAAAAAGTTACAAAATGTTATACAAACACGGAACAACGAAGCAAGTAATGTAAAGAGAAATGATTCTGCAGTAGGATGCTAACCTATTAGCACCAGTAGCGTACATTATACTATGAACAATGACGTCATTTATTTTTAACCTCAAATTAGTTAATTCCAAACAATATAAATTGCATCAAACAATTTACAACTGCGCCTCAGTTGTTGATTATCAGATCACCACAACCGTGCAGTGTGACCACGGCGCGTGATTCCAATCATATTTTAACTATATTTGTAAATGTAATTCAAATTAATATTATACTTATATATGTTATGGTTTGTGGTCTGTCGCATAATAACAGTGTTTTTGATATCAAAGGTAATTTTGACTGAACTGTAAATGACACGTACATTTTTAAAATTAACAATGGTGTTTAAATTAGAAGAAACTTTTGTAAAAGGAACATAGTGTGCACGATGATCTCAAAGAAGCAAGAGTTCGTTTAAAAAAGATGTTTTAATGTTTATTCAGAAACATATTTTTGAAGTTATGCAACATTAAAATGCTAACCCCCCCTTATTCATAAAGGTATTTTAGCTAAAGTGTTGCCAATCTCTCTTTTGTCTTTTTCTATCCTGCACATTTGACAACGTAACTGACAAAGACAGAGCATTCTATAGCTAAAACGTATCCAATGTACGTTTATAAATAAGGGGGTAAATATTTTGTAGGGTTTTTTAATGCAGCTGCATTTTATCAAACTTTACAAATTTAGTGACCTGAATTTTACAGGTTTGTGTATTGTAAACCCTTTCTTTAAATCTGGATTAGTCAAAATATTTGACAGATCAAGTAAGTACCTATTGCAAAAGCATGACGTAGAGGGGCAGTGCTTTTCCTATCATAAAATCTTAAGTGCACTCTGTTACGAGCATGAAACCGAGAGGATAACACTCGTACAATGAAATAAATGAGCAACAGCCGTAAGAGTATTGCAATAAAAAACAAATTATGCTTCTGACCTCATTTATTTTTTGATGGGTGAATAATATAGTCCGATTATAAAAGTATCACCAGAAAAATGGGCAGACAAAACGCTTGCTTTTTAAATGTACAAATGATTACCACGGCTTGTTTTGTGAGTAGTCGTAGAGTGCGTATGTACTGTATGCTGCAATCTATCTACTCTCTGGAGAGCTAACAAATAACAATATAAAATAGAAATTTCATCGTCAGCCTGTTCCATTATCATTGAAATAGGAAGAATAATTTATGCTTCATGGAGAAATATGTGGAGTCATTCATGGAGAAGTATGTATCGCACGGCACATATTTTATGTCAAAAAAGGCAAACATTCAATCCCAAAACTGATCATGCAGGCCAAGCGCTCGACGTCTGAAACGCGTTATGTATAAATGTTGCTGTGTATGTACAATAATGTACACCCACTTAGAGACAAAACAAGAAAGTAATTCCTATTAAAGGAAACAAGAGTTTGATTTCTTGTGTCTGTAATGTAATACGAATAAATACACAAACGAAATTAAAAGAAATGGCAAGATATTTAGAACCAATATCACACGTAAATTTAATAGTGACTTTTACTGGACTATCTCTAATATTAAAATAGGTCGGGTTTTCTTTCCTGACGCTATAACTCCAGAACGCACGAACCGATTTCCACCGTTTTGCATTCGTTGGAAAGGTCTCGGGTTTCGTGCAATTTTTTTTTTTTTTTGTTTTATAGCAAATAATAAAATACAGGAGTAGTTATTTATAAAACGACATCCACGCGGGTGAAGCCGCGGGCAACAGCTAGTTTTGCATTTCAGCAATCCAAACGGCCTGCGTCTGAAGAAGCGTTAAGCGTAAATGTTGCTGTGTCTCGCACGGCCCATATACTTGGTAAGGGCTATTAACTGTAAGCAATCTCGAGCAGTGTGACCTGCACGCTCCACGAACCTGATGTGTAACGCACGTTAGTTCACATCAAAACATTTGTTTTACAATGTCACTGGAGCCAAATAGTTTATCTTGGGTATGTCGTAAAACTCGTATACATGTGGACCTAGAATGCAGCCTTGAGGTACTCGTAATCCGGTATGTAAGACGAAAGACTATTTCAGCGAGTGAAGAAAATGTGTTGCAGTAATTATATTTTACAACTTGACTTGTGCAGTAGCTTCTTCGTGAACTGCCGTTTAGTTGGAGAGTGTTTTTGTAAAACTGTAATTTTATTTCAATTTACAAAGAAGAACTGAAGATTAATTCACTAATAGAGGTGTCATTGCAATAAATCTGAATATTCGGCTGAGTTTGATAGACAAGTTATTTGTTATTTATACTCAGTTTTTGTTGAATGTTTGTTTTTATTTATCACTGGGGCACTTGGACCACTAAAATATGTAAATATATGTTTTAAAACACATAACCAAAATCTTTGTTGTACACCGATAGCAACTACTCCACAAATTTATTTTATTCTATATTTTATTCTATTTTAACCAAGACTCGGTTCCAAGAAAAATTAAAAGCTCTTACAAAAGCTGGTTGGGAAATGTAATTCAATGAGAAGTCCTAGGGGAAATCCCCGTGCGGTCAACACTGACAGAGAGATGTGATTTTCTGGACTTCCTTGTTTTGTCTCTTAATAATTATTAATTTCGTATTTGCTTTTGTTTTTTGAGAGTAATCGTTTAATATTTAGCTCTATTAAATAAGAAAAGTGTTTAAGACAAGTTGCATTAAAGATTTTTCTTTTATGTTCTTTCTCGTATCATATATAAACATGGAACATAGAAGCGTATAAGTATACGCGTATATGTTCCATGTCTTGTTTTTCATTTTTTTAAGTTATTTAATACTTAAGTCTAAAAGTAGCATTTGCCTAGCCTAAAATTTCAGTGCTGTTTGTTATTTTTTACGATTTCAGTAATTGAATCATCACCATTATGTTGAATTTTTCTAAATCCGAAATGCATCAGTTATATTGAATTTTGACTAACACCAGAATACGCTGGCGCTCCACACTCTCTGCCTACCCCGTGAGGGACTTGGCGTGAAGATACATACATACAAACCAGAATACAAAACTATAATAGTTACTGCGTAACAACATAGTTTAATTATTTTCTTCACGTTTTAAGTTCGAGGGAAATTCCTTTAAACAAAAGCTTGGGAAATGCAATTAAATGAAAGGTCCTCAGGGAAATCCCCGTGCGGTCAACACTGAAGGAGAGAAAAGATTTTCTGGACTCGCTCATTTTGTGTCTTAATATTACTTTTACAACTATTTCATATTCATTTTATGATAAATATATTAAATTTCAATTACATTAAAATTAAATACAAATACTGTTTGAGGATGGATTACTAGAGTTCGAATTTGAATTTTAGTTTGAAAATATACTCGTTTTTGTTATGTTTGTTTATTTTGTAACAAATTTAAATACTGCCATCTACTTCTGATTTTGCATAATTTGTAAGACTATGATGGTCATGGTCAATATTTATTGTTGCATACAATAACGCAAGATGGGTAGCAGCACCCTGCGATAAAACTAGTTACATTGCGATCGCCAATCTATATACCAAGCGTGGCAATTATGGCATATCCCCTTTAAGCCTCCCGTGCTCTACTCCAGCAGTGGACATCTTTGGGCTTAAATAATGACTGTTCTACTGACTACTGACTATTTTTTTTTATGTAATGGAAGTGGCGAACTAGCATGCAGTTCACATTGATGCTAAGTAATGACTGCAGCCTATAGACATCCACACAAAGACCAAGGTCAAAATGCAGATGCGTTACCACTCCTGAGGTCTAATGTGTTATTCCTCTTTGCCGTAAATTACAGGGCCGTACATTAAAATTAAGTTCTGTAATTTGTATTTGGAATTGTCATACTTGTGTCATACAGTCTAACCCCCTTATTCATAAACGTACATTAGATACGTTTTAGCTATAGAACGCTTTGTCTTTGTCAGTTGCATTGTCAAATGTGCAGGACAGAAAAAGACAAAGGAGAGATTAGCAACACTTTAGCTAAAATACGTTTATGAATAAGGGGGTAGGACTTTAACAGATTGTGTATATGTACATGTACACAATCTATTAAAGTTCTAGAAGTATCAACTATCAAAGCATCTTTGCGAAGACTTGGTTTCAAGCAAAAAAAAAAAGTATAAAAATAAAAGTATTTTAAACAAACGCTGTTCAGAAACGTAATTAAATGAGATGTCCTTAGGGAAATCGTGTTGCGGTCAACACTGGAGCAGAAATGTGATTTCCTGGACTTTTTTCTACTTATTTTTAATATGAATTAAAAAAAAATGGACCACTTATAAGTTGTGCCCTTTCAAACAAAAAAAATATCCAAATTGGTACCTACAAGTGTTTTTGAATGATCGCGGTTTATAATAACAATGAAAACCCTAAAAAGACCAGCCAACTCATCAACTTTATCTAAAAGAATTTCTTGTCCAGTAACTCTAGCAAAACGAATCCCAAATTTACGAGCCGCACATCAAATTACTACAATATATAAACCAAACCACATTGGTAAACAAGTTTATATCCTCAAGATGTATTACGGAATCGAATAGCATCGGGAGGAATGAATAAAAACCTCCATAACAACGGACCGCGCTATTAGCATAAAAGAACATACGTCGCTGATGTGTGACCTTACCCTAGAGTATAGGGTTGTACAAACATTTTTACTGTAATATAATGACAAAATAAAACAATTTTGAAATACGATAGAGAAAACATTTTACTTTTTTACTTCCCTAAGTGTAGGCGAGATATACAGGCAACAGGTTTTGGAATCAGAAATGCCTACTTTTAACTAACAATGTTAGTGAAAAGTAGCATTGACCGTAGTAGACTCTCGAAAAAAACTAAGTTTGTAAATAATTGGTTCATATGTGGTGAAATTGTAGTGGTTGCACTACCAAGATAACATTATTTGAATTTGGTAGTACAATTGATCAATAATATATGTCGGCAGGAGGCCTCTCCAGTCAGGACATCTAGGTAGTGTTGTCTGTGTGTCTTTCCAAGTCGATATGTTATCTGTGTTTGTGGGCGTCTGTAGCGTGGGAACTCGAGCGGGTGACGAAATAAAGCACATGGTTTGGCAGAAGATGAAGCAAGAGTCGTTTATTGCCAAAGATTCGCCCATTCGATTACGCCGGCAGAGAAGAACGGGCAGGAAACTCTTACAACCGGGGACACAGTTACCGGGATACAAATGTTCATTGCACAATGTAAATCTCTTCTGCCAATCAATTCCGTACTAAGCGAATCGTCACTATATCTCGTTATCCAACTATTACAAATAGTACAACTATATCGAGTTACAGAATTATATCAAGGAACCGGCGCGGACGCCGCCTTTTTCCAACTGTCAAGTGTCATTGATGACACTTGTCAATCAAGCCACTGGGCATGTTTAGTACTTCGATTAGGACTTTCTATAATCGTTAGTTAAGTCAGCTCAGCACGTTTGTGTTCTCTTTTCCCGATATATACATTATAACATACAAAATCACTATAGTATAGTGTTACGCCCTTATTAATACATCCCCTGTGGGGATAAATCACACGATCTTTTATAGTTCATTGCAGAAAGCACTGAAAAACGTACACAGGCAGACATAACTATCGTTAAGTGTTTAGATAAGACTAAGGGTTTTTTAATAGAGACGGGTTGATTTTGATAGCTCGTAGCAGCAATATTGTTTTATATACTCTCTGTCAAAAAATCGATTTTTAATCAGTCACTAAAGACAAATCATTATGGCAAGATACAGCGACGAGCAACACCTGCAAATGATAAAACTTCGTTATCAAAATGGGTGTTCTCTAGTAGCATAAATGCGCTATTCCAAGTCGACTATTCAACATTTGGTGGCCAAATTTGAGTCCACCGACTCAGTGAACAATCAGCCAACACCCGTACATCAACGAAATGCAAAATCTGCCGAAAACATTGCAGCTCTTCATGGAAGTGTGCAATAGAATCCAAGGCAGTCAATTCCGCGTCGCTTGGCGTGGATTTTGGGCTGGAGGCGTCATTGGTTGAAATAATTTGAAAATGATGCTGGTCAGGCCATCACTGACAACGACGATCGCTTTAAGTCGATTATAACCAACTTCTTGCATTTTAGGCCAAATTGGATGATATGGACACCGAAGACATATGGCTTCAACAGAATGGCGCTACGTGCCACATAACTCAAGACACAGTCGATATTCTGCACGGGTGGTTTTATGGCATAGTTATCTCGCGCCGAGGCGACGTGAATTGGCCACCAAGATCGTATGATTTGACCCTTGGACCTTTTCTTAAATCGAAGATCTATGCGAATGAGTCGCAAACCACCGCGGCTATAAAAGACAACATAATCGATCAAATTCAGTCTGGTTTATGCGCCAAATTCATCGAACACTGGACCTTTCAAATGCGCGCCACGCTGCAAGTCGCGGCGGCTATTTGAACGATGTCATATTTCACACATAATGTATTGGAGTGCCTCGGTAGCCTAATGGTAGCAGGCTACTACTACTACGCTGAGGTCCTAGGTTCAATTCCCGGGTTATCAGGGGTTTAGCAGAAATAATGGTGTAAAGTCCTTTATCTCTGGTTCTATTGGGATTTTTCCATTTTCTGGAAATTTCCCAGTACCTCAAAGTTTAGTAACGTGCCCGGAGATGTCAACAGGTTCGCCACTTGTTACATGGGCCAAAACGTAACCGGCGAATCGTGGGTGTTTGCATGTATGCTAGAATGCGTGCATTTATCTCTGCCTACCCCTTCGGGGATTACAGGCGTGAATTTACGTGTAATGTATACGGCTCTCAGATAAAGATAAAACCTTATTGATATCTCAATACAACTTGTTTTATTCCATTTTTAAATTGGCCCGCCCTTAATGGATATCCCTGTAAATGGTGATAAGCTTGTTATCATTTTCATCAATAAACTCGTTAACCAATCTAACTATTGCCATATAAAGGGCACCGCATAGATGTTCTTTCATGTTTTTACACAACCCTAATTTTAAAGCTGTTAACACATATGCAATATGTCTGGTCCGATAAAGGCACGTTCCGAGACGTGTTGAAGTCGCGAAAATTCGGTTAGGGACGTGTCAAGTCACGCTGTCGGCCTTCTAACACGCTATGTCACGGTGCGTCGGGGTTTTGATGTAATATGGGAATAACCCGAGGCGCCAATTACCATTGTTAATAGAAATACTGAGTAACTGACACTCATGTGATGCATAGCTTGAAATCAAATAATTGTGACTGAACTGAGGGTTGGGAGCAAGTTACTAGAATAACACGAGGATAGTGATTTCGCTTCTCCTTATATTGTATCGAAAAGTCGAATATCCTGAGATGATTTACGAATTCTATCTCTTGATAGTTTCTCATCATTCATAGTTCAAAACAGATGGTATATATCTATGTAAGATACCTATATATATAATATGTATATGATCATATTAAACACAGGAACCGACCAGGTGCGTGCCGGGCCACGAGCAATGTAGAATTCGCCGCTTCTCAGAAAATTTTATAAGTTCATCGACTATTCCTCAAAAAATTGTAAAGCCTACTTAGCTATGATAGTTTTCCTTTTAACTTCGTTATACTGCTGTAATTTTTTTCACTTACTACAAAACGAAGATACAAGGCTACATCCACATTAATTTTACGCGCTCATCAATTTTGCATATTTTAAAGGGGAAATGAATTTCTTTATAGATCAAACAGAAACGGGTTTCAATAATGGCAGCATATTCATACTGTCTAAAAAATCTATAAAAATTTAGAGATCATATTATTTAAAAAATCATCCCAAAAAGGGAATTAATTACAAGGGAAGCCAAGTATGTAAATTTTGAAATATCCCTAGACAAAGGCAAAAAGCGAAACAATCATATTTACCAATCTACGTGGATGAAACCAGAGGTAAAAGGCCGGTATATATCTTTTTTTTTTTCAGAGAAAGAGCTTGCTCTTCGAGAAAGAGATGATATTCATATTTCCAGCTTAGCCTAGAAATGTTATCAACAGAAAACAACAGCTAAGAACAAATCTACTAATTACAATAAATCACACGTTAATCAAAAAAGTAACAACAGAAAATAACAGAAAATAACAATAATAACAGAAAATAACGCTGCGAACAAGAAAATTTGTCACGTCCCCGATGTCACGCACAATACGAAATTATAAGGCCACGTCCACATTAATTTCACGCGCACATCAATGTCGTGTATTATAAAGGCGAAACTAATTTAACTATGGATAAAACTGAAACGTGTTTCAATAATGGCAGTATACTTACAATAAAAAACTAAAATGTAGAGATACGTTCATCACAGTTAAGGTATTTAAAAATCGGGTAAGGTATTTAAAAATCATCCCCAAACAGTATCACAAAGGACGTCAAAAGAATTACTACAACTTGGATTGAGAATTTGTATGAAATATTTAAAACATCCCTGTAAAATGGATAAAAACCAGACAGCCAAAATCTACAAGTCTACGCGGCTTAAACCACAGACAAAAAAAACCAGTAAAACTACAATTATTGGTAAAATAAAGAGCTCCCTCTTCGAGAAAGACGTAATATAATTTTCATATCTTTATAACTTAGCCTAGAAATGTAGAGAACTAATCAACTAATTTCAATAAATCACGTAAAAAGTAAAGTAACACCAGTAAATGACGCTGAGAAAGAGAAAAATTCGTCACGTCCTCGATGTCACGCACAAAACGAAATTATAAGGCCACGTCCACATTAATTCTACACGCACATCAATGTGACGTATTATACAGTCGAAACAAATTTCACTATGGATTAAACGGAAACGTGTTTCAATATTGCAGCGTAGTCATTCCGGCTTAAGGTGGAGCTTTTAATTAATGCTTGGGAATAATGGATGGGAAATTATTTTAAGCGTGAAGGATAGAATTCCCTGAATACGGGTCGCAGTGGACGGAATAATTATCAGTTATATAAGTTTGATATCATCTAGTCCGGTCTGGTCCAGTTGTTGGTATTATTTGGTATTTAATTCGATGTGACACGATCGCTCTTCTGGCCGAAGAATTAATCATTACCGCTTTCTAGGTATTGGTCGTCCAATGAGCACTCCATCCAATGAGCACTTCGTTGAACTAGTACTATTGTAATTCATCCTTTTTATAAGAGTATACCCGTGCTATCCTCAGAATTGGGTAATGTATTGGGCTATGTTAATAAGCTCACCAGCCATTACCTGGGCCAAAACGTAACGGATTGTGGATGTTTGCATAATTTTGAACGCATCCATCTACCTCTGCTTACCCCTTCGGGAAAAACAGACCTGAAGTTGCGTCAGAAATCAGAACCCCGTAATTTGTGTCACAAACGGCACCGCATAGATGTTCTTTCATGTTTTTACACAACCCCAATTTTAAAGCTGTTAACACATACGCAATATGTCTGGTCCGATACATTGCTTTTGACAGCTTATTTTCTTACAAGTCGATAGGCTGCACATTACGAACTACATCATTGTAGACTACTTTGATAAAACAAAAGTATCCATACCAGTGTCATGGCCATTAAAGCTCCATAATTAATAATAATAATAATATGTAATGAAGGTGGCAAACATGAATGCAGCTCACATTGATGTTAAGTGATGACTCCAGCCTATACATAAAGATAAAATGCAGATGCGTTACCACCCTTGAGACCTTAGTTGTTATGTGATAGTTATTACGGGGCCATACATTACCATCTAACCGGAACACGATAGTGCTGAACACTAACATTTGGCGTGAGATATAGCTATTGACGCGCGTTTCCGAGCTTCGGAGGGCACGTTAAGCCGTCGGTCCCGGTTGCTATCGATAGATGGCAGTCGTTAAATGTTGTCGGAGGCCTTATGGGCGGTTTGAAAATATCCGACTGCGGGTTGGCCACTAACCCGTACCTCCACCAATCTGCATTGGAGCAGCGTGGTGGAGTAAGCTCCAGGCCTCCCCCCAAAAAGGGGAGAGACTCGTGCCCAGCAGTGGGACGTATAATGGGTTGCCATTATTATTAATATAGCTATTGACAAGGCAGAAATTGCATTCTCGTATATAAATATATAGATTCAAATAAGTAGAAACGGTTTCATGTGTGGACAAAGAAAAATATAGCGGTATGAAATGATCGCTTGCGTTTCAGCTAAGCCGGTGCCCACTCAAGTATTATTGGGGCGATATTTTCTTAGGATATGTTAAACCTTACTGGAGTTTCATTTCGATGACCGCTTCGATATTTGGATAGTCGACACGGGTAAGTAACTTTTTATTGTGTAGGCAGAGATGGTGAGCCTTTAAAATATTTCAGGTTTATTTTTAGAGAGAAAATTGGGAAAATGGATGGAAAATATTATATACTAGCTGACCCGGCAAACTTCGTATTGCCTCAGAATGAAATAATGTGTCAAAGGTTTGAAAGATACGGACTATTTGTGTGGCAAAATGAAATTGTGGTTTTAACTATTTACTTTCAATTTCTTCATATTTTCTTACCTTTTAAACCGTTATAAAAGTGGAAAACAAGCATGCAGTTCACATTAATGTTTAGCGATGACTGCAGCCTATAGATACCCACACAAAGACCAAGGTCAAGTGTTATGCTTCTGTGCCGAAAAAAAGGACGGCCTGGTGAAGGTTGCTTGCAATCGCTGGATGAGATGAGGGCGGCTCAGGTACGTTCGTTGTGGAAATTTTTGGGGGAGATCCTCGTCCAGCAGTGGACGTCTTTTAACTGAAATGATGAGTAACTTAAAAAAAAAACAATCTAGTTATCCAATGTACATATTTTCAAAGTCCTGAAATTAAACTCAATAAACATTAAATAGCCTGCTAACCTAACTCCGCACCAAAGGTTAGCTGTCCCTGGTAACTCTTTACATATTTCATTCGTAATAACTAATGATCATACGTTTTAATGAATAACATGACCGATGAAGGTCAAAAACATAAGTTTCTATTTTGTGCAGAGCTGAAATACTTCTGTAGCGAACACTATATATTTTTTTTTATTTTTTTTTGTTTTTTTAAGCCCCACAGTAGGGTAGGTATAAACCTGTGTCGTGGGTGCCGTTATATACAAACAACACATACACAAACACCGAGACCCGAAACAAATATCTGTAGGCCATACAAATATTTGTCGGCCATACAAATATTTGTCGGCCATACAAATATTTGTCCCGGTGCGGGGATCGAACCCGCGACCCTTCGAATCAAACAGTGAATTCATACCGCTGGACTAACCGGGTCGTCAGATATTAAGGCGCCAACTAGTGGAACCCAGATGAAACCTCACAGTACTTGTTCCGTACCGGTTCCTGTACCGTTCCTCCACACTTCTTTTTGCCTAATAAGCTACAACCGATGGTCTAGCGTTTAATCCCCGGGGCAAATGTGATATTAGATTTTTTCCATCTACCAAATACGGTACTTTAGCTGTCAATAGACCACACTTTTTTACAGAGATGTCTTGGAGTACCAATACCTATGGTTTAATAATTTTAGTATTAGTAATAAAAATAAATAAATAAATAAAATACGCTTACACTCACAGCCCCACAGTAGGTATAAACCTGTGTCTTGGGTGCCGTTGTACACATACAACACATACACAAACACCCAGACCCGAAACAAATATCTGTAGGCCATACAAACATTTGTCCCGGTGCGGGGATCGAACCCGCGATCCTTCGAATCAAACGGTCATCTCACACCGCTGGACTAACCGGGTAAAGAAGTGCTTAGTGCTAAAAATTCTAATAGCACTAACCTACTCACCGACTTAAGTATTGAACCCGGAACTTTTGCAATGCAGTATCTAGTGGTCTACCACTTTGCTACCGATTCTGTCAAACATAAAAGAATGTCAATAAAAATATAAAAGACAACGTTGTTTTATTTTTTAATTCATAATCTAAGAGCGAACGTTTAACAGAAGATAGCCATTCACGTTCCGTTTCGCAAAATATCAACTGCGAAAATTAAACGTTACGCAAAACACGCGACATTTTTACTTGATAAATATTTCTTGGGGCAATTAATTCTTCAAAAGGCGACAGACGTTGAGATAGCTTCTTGTACAATTACGCGATAATATCGAGGTTCCCATTATTAATATTTTATCGTGTTTCTTGATAATTTCGTTTAATTAATTTTAATCAATTAGGTAGGTAGTATCTATGTCTTTGAATAAAACTTATTCAATAAGAGCCCTATAGATCTGATAAAATGTCATGTCTTCCATTTCTATTATAAAAAAAAAGTGAACAGGAATGCATTATCAAGGATGAATAATAAGCATTATAGATATACTTAACATATCTATTATGGTGATAAATGCGATGTTTCCTTCGTATGTTTTTCTTTGTAGACTTACGTGCTTCAGTGATCAGTAATGTGCAAATAGGTTGGTATAAAATTTCTGCTTTTTTATTCAGATATTATATTATTAAAATTCCGCGCATCAAACTTAATATATCATAATAATGTACAAAGGTACGCAACAATAAACGCGTTATCTAACACAAACCATCACGTTTCACTTCGCAGAATATCAACTGCGACAATTAAACGTTACGCATTTACTTGAAACATATTTCTTGGGGCAATTAATTCTTCAAAAGACGACAGGCGACGAGATAGCTTCTTGTATATTTACGCGATAATTCCGAGGTTTGTGTTCTTATCATATTGTTACGTTTCTTCAAAATTTCGGGTATGAAATATATAAAATCAGCTTACATAATACATTCTCTTTTAAAACACTAATACAAGGATTGGACCCGCTATTGGGTATTAATGATATCAATCGTTGAGTTTTAAATTTTTGTAATATGAGGAAATAAAGCGCGATGCATTTCGAAAATATTTATCATATAAGGTCTCAAACTGGATGTCAGCTATCTGCGGCAAAGGCCACTTCGGGGCGAGCGATTGTGCCGCCGCGCTGCTGCCATCCAGTTCAGAAGTATAGGAATCTATACATTGGATCGCGCCGCTCTCGCCACTCCGCAGATTGCTGACATACAATTTGAGGCCTTATGGTTCCGCACATTTCTGACGGAAATTTTTAAATACTGATGTTTTTCAATTATTACGAGTAAGTAAGTAAGTATTACGTATAGCTATTAATAAGTTATCAATGAATATCGTTCATCGATCTCAAATCGTGTAAATGAAAAAGGGAAAGAAACATTCGACGCACGGATGTGGGGCTTCGTAGCTTAGTGGTGAAATGGCTTTACTAGTTATCCTGAGGCAGATTTGATCCCCGACCGAAATCAAAATTTCTTTCCATTTTTTCTTTAATTTCTAAAGTATACCTGTCTATTTACTACCATACTCTCATGAAATATCAAATATCACAATAACTTTTATTTAATGTAATGTGGCAAGGCAAGTGGCAAACAAGCATGCAGTTCACATTGATGTTAAGTGCTAACTGCAGCCTATAGACACTAACACAATGACCAGAGGTCAAAATGTAGATGCGTTGCCACTCCTGAGGCCTAAGGTGTTATGCCTCTGTGCCAGAAATTACAGGGCCGTTACCACCTGACCGAAACACGATAGTGCTGAACACTACCATTTAGCGTCGAGAATATTAGATAATGCGGTGGTGCCTACGCCCGCGAGCTTCGTCACTAGAGCTCTACTATCAGTAAAATTATAAAGATTCAAATATGCGTAACAATCAACACGTTTTTCAACAAAAACCATCACGTTCCATTTCGCAGAATATCAACTGGGAAAATTAAACGTTACGCAAGATACGCGACATTTTTACTCGAAAAATATTTCTTGGGGCAATTAATTCTTCAAAAGAAGACAGGCACCGAGATAGCTTGTTGTACAATTAAACGCGAAAATCTCAAGATTTGGGCGGCAAACGTCGTGTTATCCTTATTATTTTGATAATTAAAATTGTTCAGAAATAATAATAAACAGAGGTTTTCGACTTAAGGCTCCCGGGACCACACAGGAGCGTTATTATAGGTCGATAATATCGCATGCGTTACTGTGATATCTGTTTTCAGTACATTTTGTATTAGGATGGTCATGTAGTTACACACTGCTGCGATAAAGCCGCATTGGAAGTAGGACGTCGCGTTTCTCCGTCCTGCGATATTCCGATATGAGTTCTAGAATATTTTGTATCAGGACGCAAACGACCGTACACACACCTGCGATAATAACGTTAGTACTTGTAGGACGTTTGGCTTGGCATATGGATTGGCGATCACAGTGGCGGTAGTTCTATCGTAGGACGCTGCTGCCCATCTTGCGTTATTGCACTTACTGCCACCCATAGAACAACGTGGCCACCGCAGCGACCGGTGGCCCGCGTTCTCTATGCTGCCACCCCATTGGAATGGTTTGGCCGCCATTGTTCGGTTGATTGACTGCACTAGTGGAAGAATAAAATTATCTTCCAGTAGAAGAAAATTCATCCGAAATTTTTTTTTATGTTATAAAAGTGGCAAACACGCGTGTAGTTCACATTGATGTTAAGTGATGACTGCAGCCTATAGACACCCACACAATAACCAGAAGTCAAAATGCAAATGCGCTGCCACTCCTGAGGCATTAGGTGTTATGCCTAAGTGCCGGAAGTTACAGAGCCGTATATTACCACCTAACTGGAACACGATGGTGCTGAACACTACCATTTAGGTGCAAGTATTAGTAGGTATTTAGTAGAAGTAGGTAATGCGGTGGTGCCTACGCCCGCCAGCTCCCTAACTGGAGCTCTACCACCAGTAAAAAATATTGTATGTATTTCAAGATTTCCATCTCAATAATAATAGAAACTAAGACAGGGCCTTTTGTACGATTACAAGATAATCTGCAGATTTAGCCGCTTATCCTAACTTTAGGCTTTTTTATTCGTATTAATCTTATTCTTAGTATCATTCTACTCATGGAAAATCTGTTGGTTTTACTTAGTTTACGAAGGGGATATAGGCTGAGTGCCTCGTTGGCCCAATGGTCGCAATCGCGATGGTGAAACCTGAGGTCGCGGGTTCGATCCCCAGGGGTGCGACCGCCTACCGACATTGCTGTCGTCATTGGCATTGCTGTCAAATTTTCATTTCGATTTGCAGCTCCTTTAAAACCAGTAGTGATAATCTGATTGTTTTTCTTGCTTTCGTAGGCGATAAACAAGCGCTAATGGTACATTATTTAGAATAGTGTTTTATTTTTAAAGAAAAATGGAAATAAAAATTTGACTTCAGGCGAGACTCGAACTCGCGACCTACTGGGAATCTAGTCCAGCCGCTCTTCCAATTGAGCTACTGAAGCCCTGCCCGATTTGTCAAATCTTTCCGTCACATTTATTGCATTGCTTTATGGTAGCAGTAGCGCCATCTATTACCAACTATGCTAGTTAGGCAACCGATATAATAGACTTTTCAGTTTATTGAATATCGTAAAGAAGTCACTTTTACCCTTAATAATTGTTTTATATTATTTCGCATTAACACATGCTTGTGAAAGATATTTTATTTTTAAAGAAAAATGGAAAGAAAAATTTGACTTCAGGCGAGACTCGAACTCGCGACCTACTGGGAATCTAGTCCAGCCGCTCTTCCAATTGAGCTACTGAAGCCCTGCCCGATTTGTCAAATCTTTCCTTCACATCTATTGCCTAACTAGCACAGTTGGTAATAGATGACGCTGCTGCTACCATAAAGCAATGCAATAGATGTGAAGGAAAGATTTGACAAATCGGGCAGGGCTTCAGTAGCTCAATTGGAAGAGCGGCTGGACTAGATTCCCAGTAGGTCGCGAGTTCGAGTCTCGCCTGAAGTCAAATTTTTCTTTCCATTTTTCTTTAAAAATAAAATATATTTCACAAGCATGTGTTAATGCGAAATAATATAAAACAATTAGAATAGTGTTATTTAGTTAAAGTAAAAATCGACATAGAAATTTGACAGCAATGACAATGACAACAGCAATTTCGGTTCGGGTAAATCTGTCATTAGGTTTTATTCTATCAGGAAATTCCCAGCAGTAGCCCGGCATCTGGTACCTGTGCCTCGGAGAGCAAGTAAAGCCGTCGGTCCTGCGCCCGATCTATCGCCGGTCGTGGCGGATTGCCGTCCCACCGGGCTATGAGAGTGAAGGAATTAAGACCTGTGTTTGCGCATACACTTGTGCACTATAATAGCTCCCGCGCAGTTGGCTTGTGTCCGTCGATATTGGCCGCCGTGACCGAAATACAACAACAACGACAAGAACAACAATACACTTTATTGTACACCAGACATAACATTAAAAGAAATACATAAAAGAGAACTTAACACAGTACAATAGGCGGCCTTATCGCTATATGAGCGATTTCTACCAGACAACCTTTGGGTAGAGGAAAAGAAGTGATAGAAAATGGATAGGGGTGTACATACTGAAAAATATACGTTAGAAATAAAAATTACATATTATATTATTATATATCAACAAAATAAGTAAATAATTCTACTAATATACTACTTAAATATTATAAATAAACAAACATATTATATATATATATATATATATAATATGTTTAATATATATAATATATATATATATATGTGTGTGCATATATATACATATATAAATATATATGAGTGCTGAATTAAATGATATGACAATAACAGTTACTAACAATAAATCAGCGTCAAAGGTTCAAGACAAATAAAAATCACGAATGCGTTTTTTAAAAGACTCAAGAGATTGAGCTTGACGAATAGGCAAAGGTTCCTTAGGCAAATGGCCTCAACCGTATAGGAGTTGGACACAAAAGATGAATTATGAGAAGGAGTTTTTAGAAGGAGGTTTTCGGATGAGCGAAGCAAGCGAGGATGAGTCTGGCTTAGATAATGGAACCGTTCTTTCAAGTAAGGAGGGGACTGTGGATGAAATAGCAGACAGTAAAGAAACGACAGAATACGTGTATTCCTGCGCAGACGGATTGGTAACCACTTGAGTTGTTCGCGAAATTCTGAAACATGGTTGTATTTGCGAAGACCAAATACGAACCGGATACAAATATTTTGAAGGCGCTCAAGTTTATTCAATTGCTTGCGTAAGATCAGGGTAACATATGTCAGCATAATCTAATATAGGAAAGAGAAGTGATCGTGCTAGTACAACTTTAGTGGCAGCAGGTAAAAAGTACTGTAATCTCCTTAACGACCCAACCGCAGCAAACATCTTCCTGCTTACCTGACTAATTTGGGGTGTCCATGATACCGTACGGTCCAATATTATCCCCAGATTTTTTACTTCACTCGAATACTGTATCGTTACACCTTCAAATAGAATAGGCGGTACATTGGTGGAATCAATTTTAGCGATCAATCGAGAGCTGCCAATGATGATAGCCTGGCTTTTACTCGGATTTACTTGCAAACCGAAGGCTTTACACCATTCAGAAATATTTACTAGATCATCATTGACAGCTTCGATGGCTAGTGGTACGTTTTTTTTTTTTTTTTTTAATGTAATTGAAGTGGCAAACAAGCATACAGTTCACATTGATGTTAAGTGATGACTGCAGCCTATAGACACCCACACCAAGACCAAGGTCAAAATGCAAATGCGTTACCACTCCTGAGGCCTAAGGTGTTATGCCTCTGTGCCGGAAATTACAGGGCCGTACATTACCACCTGACCGGAACACGATACTGCTGAACACTACCATTTAGCGGCAAGTAAATCAGGTAATGCGGTGGTGCCTACGCCCGCGAGCTCCGTCACTGGAGCTCTACCACCAGTAAAAAAAGTCGGTTAGATGACAATGACGATATAATTGTAAATCGTCGGCACAAAGGTGGTAGAGAGAAGATAAATTACTTGTGATGGAGTTGATAAAAATAGAGAAAAGGAAGGGAGACAACACGCCACCTTGTGGTACACCAGCAGTCACATCACACCAGTTGGAGAAATTGTCATCCGGTCCAAATACGGTCTGGAAGAAATTGTTATAGGCTGAATCAACTCCTATTCAAAGGAAACCGTAAAATTTAGGATTTCCCTAAATTACCTAAACAGATATACAATGCGAATGTGGATGGTTGCAGAGGCCCAGGAAGACCAAGACTGACCTACCATGACCAAATAGGTCGAGTTCTGTCTGATGGTGGGGTCAAAAGTCTTAGGAATCGGCGTGCATGTATGAAGAGAATGATGAAGGTAGACGAAGCACGAGAGGTTTGTCAGAACCGGGATGTCTGGCGCTCTACACTCTCTGCCTACCCCGTTAGGGACCTGGCGTGAAGATACATACCTGAAGCACTACAGACTTCTCATATTTTAGTTTTCCTGAAATTAACAGGTAAAGAAATATTTTCCATATGTTTTTTTGTTATGGGGTTTATTGTTACCTAGATAAATCAAAAATGTTGTAAGGTGTGATGCCTTTGTACGCATTTTTACTCTTTTGTGTCCTGGAATATATTCCTGCATTATTATCTCTATTTCCTTCAGTCACATCTTATGACTGAACTCAGCACTCAGCAGGATTCCTATATGACTCTCTTCACTTGCTTCGCTTGCAAATAACTTATACCTATATTTTAATGCTATTTTTAAAGTTGTTTACTTATAATGCTATAGCGACACTGGCATCTTAGGTATGTTTGGTGCTGTAGAGCACGCAGACGACGTCGCGGGCAGCAGCTAGTCAGAAATTCGTTCGATAATCTGACATAATAACAACTGTCTAGAGCCCTTCTAGAGCAATGTTTTTTCTGGTGATAAAGTGCTTGACCGCAGATAATCAAATCTTGAAGATAATGCCATCACATTGCTAACTTAATTCAAGATCGCATTAACATCATAGCTACCGACCTACCTAACTGGCACTTTATTTAAGCTACTCGTAATATAATTGTGCGCTTGGCAACTAATACCAAGATTGTGACCACATAATATTCACCGAGCTATTCAGATCCTTAAATCACGAATATTGCATACAAAACGAATTTACGATGAAACAAAGCATTAACATAACAGCTTTACATGTCACGTTACTGCTGGGCCATGAAACTTTAAAGTAGTTCTGGTTTGCAGGAGCTACATCACATTTAGTAGATAGCAGTTTATTTGCATCTATGCTATGGACGTTCACATTATTTGATTTTTCACGATAATTTGTACTAGATTTAAACTCTCATTTAAAAGAGCTCTTACTGAGTTTGTTGGGTAGCGGAGTTCTTCTCAGTAGTGACTGCACTTGGAACTCTGCTAAGTGAATAACTTTGATCTTGACGAATAAGTTTTTCTTTTTCTTCATTTATCATCATTGAAGGAATTGAAAAATTTTGTGATTATTATGTTTTAACTAAGTAGTTTAAATTCTAATTTTTAATTTACTATTAATATATGATTTTGCTTTTACTTTATGTAATGGTTATTCACTCTAGGTATTTTATATATATCTTGACGATTTGAAAGTATCTGTAAAGATCTATTCGAAATAAAAATATTTTCTATTTTTATTTCATTATTTCGTACTAAATATTTGTTTATATACGAGTATGATGTCGGATAATGTACACATATTTTTTTAATATTTCTACTGCACCATTGTCATGGCCCAGCAGTGAGACCATGCACGGACAATTTAGATTAAACAAAGCTCGTAAAGATGGTAGTAATGAGCTGCACCTCAGGGGATTCTGTTTTGTATTGCGACAGAACATTCAAGTGCTGGATTCGTTATTTTGTGTGTAATTTGTAGCACGAGTTTAGCGAGGATAATAAATTTGGCCATCTTTTAGTTATACCAAGAACCGTGAATGTGGTTTGTGTGCTCCAAATCGTGTTTGTTTACGCTGAGAGATAAATATAAGTAAGTACTTTTAGTTTGTGAACTCACGGTTTTATTTTATACTATTAAGTTTTATAAACTGACTCAGTGGTCTAGTGGTTGTAGGCCACTACAGCTACGCTGCAGTCCTGGGTTCGATTCCCGCGTCAGGGGCTTCCAGAGATAAAGACGTAAAATCCTTTATTTCTCGTTCTATTGGGATTTTTCCATTTTCTGGAAGTTTCCCAGTACCTCGGAGTTTGGTTATGTGCCCGGAGATGTGAACAGGCTCGCCACCTGTAACATGGGACAAAACGTAACCGGCAAGTCGTGGGTGTTGCATGCATACCTCTGCCTACCCCTCGGGGATTACAGGCGCGTTACGTCTACGTTCAAGTTACTTCATGACTGGGCTGTCTACAATTTGTATAAATGTGATTTCACATTATCAATCTTAATCCCCCTTCCCTCAGGATTCACTTCAGAACACAAATTGCCGTAACAAGATTACAGAGTATCACGCATTAGTCCGGCGCGGGACAAAGGACGGATTGTCCAAGGTAATTTGTATTCTGCTGAACGAACCTCTTGAATACGCTGACCGTATGGGCAGGCATATGACAATGCCGAATGTCGTCAACTATGGCATGAATATTGGAACGTGTGAGTAAAATTACGGGTTGGTTGACAAAATAGAAACCTCGTAAAACGATGAGGACTTTTACTAACGTCGACGTGTTTGACTTGTGGTGTAGATTATTTGCTATGACTGCCTCGTTGGCTCAGTGGTTGCAATCGCGATGGTGAAGCCTGAGGTCCTGGGTTCGATCACACCGCGGACACTTTGCCAAAATTCCATACAAACGCTTAATTTGGTTTCTATAACACAGACATCAATCAGTGACGTGTATTTACACGCGCACCTGTGTGCGTTGCACGTACAGAATACCAACCGTCGCCTATAAGAGGGGAAGGGGTTGAGTGATGCAGGCAAATCGGGCGGGACGTCAGAGTGTCCATTCTATACGTAGTATTATTACATATTCTCTGGTTCGATCCCCAGGTCGAGAAAATCTGTTATTGGGTTTTTCTGTAAGGTAATTCCCAGTAGTGCCCGGAGACTGGCCGTGCCTCGGAGAGCATGTAAAGCCGTCGGTCCTGCGTCCAATCTTCTCCGGTCGCATCGGGTTGCCGTCCCATCGGGCTATGAGGGTGAAGGAATAGAGAGTGCACCTGTGTTTGCGCATAATATCTCCCGCGCAGTTGGCAAGTCTCCGTTGACATTCGCCGCCGTGACCGAAATTCGGTCTGGATGACATTATTATTTGTTACTAGCTGACCCGGCAAACTTCATATTGCCTCAGAATGAAATAATATGTCCAAGGTTTGATATATACGGACTAATTGTATGGGTAAATAAAATTGTGGTTTTTACCATTTTCCTTCAATTTCTTCATATTTTCTTACCTTTAAAACCTTCCCTGGACTTTCAAAAATCATTCAAAACTAAAATTAGCCAAATCGGTCCAGCCTTTCTCGAGTTTTAGCGAGATTAACGAACAGCAATTGATTTTTGTATATATAGATGAGTAGTAGGTAAATACAGTATACTAAACAAGTAATATTGCACATCGAGATGGCAACAGGTTCGCCACCTGTTACATGGGCCAAAACGTAACCGGCGAGTCGTGGGTATTTGCATGTATGCTTGAATGCATGCATTTACCTCTGCCTACCCCTTCGGGGATTACAGGCGTGATGTTACGTTTTTGATAAAAATGGTCGACAACCGTCACATAGGTAAAGTGCGAAAGAGAAAACGCTCTGCAGACCCGAAATAAGCCGAAGTCTCCTTCCTAATGTCGATGTGCAGTATTTCTTTTTGGTTACTTATATTATCTATACATCTTTATACATACAAATAAATAAAGTTGGAGTGTCTGTTTGTAATATAAAAATAATCGCTTTTTACTAAATGCATATGTATGTATACACGGTACATATACCAAAACAACATTTTTTACCATTTTTGTCTGTCTGTCTGTCTGTTTGGCGGGGCTAATCTTGGGAACGGCTGGACCGATTTTGACGGGCCTTTCACTGGCAGATAGCTTATGTAATAAGGAGTAACCTAGGCTACTTTTATACTTATTATATATTTAATCACAAATAGTTAATTTTCTGTTGCCAGAAGCCAAAACAGCCTTTCAGTGGGCGACGTAGATTTGTGTAGTTTTACTCTCCATTAAATTACTAAAATTACGGCCGCATTAAATAATGTAAATGTGAAAATAAGGGATTGCAAGCGAAAATTAACTCTTTGTTTCTCATGTGCTCCACTCGCGTTTATTTAATAAGCGCTCCGAGAATTTATTATTGCAGTGACAACGGTATGTTCAGGCGAAGTGTTACTTCGAACACACTTGTGTGGTAATGGCGATTCGCAGATGCCATTCTCTATTTAAACTTTTTTTTTTAAAAGACAACATGTTGATTCGTTTTTAGCTAATCTGTCTATAAACAGATTTTCCTAGTTGAAAACTGTAATTAAAAAATATATGCTGCGAAATTAAAAAAATAAATGTTGCGAAGATGAGAAATCTACGCTACGAAAATATGTGACCGTTTTCACCGATGTTATGCTACTCGTATTAAGCTGTACGAGGCAGATCCGCTATGAAACGCATCCATAGCACGCACGGAATAGATTACTGGTGGTTGAGCTACAGTGACGGAACTCGCGGACGTAAGCACCACCGCATTACCTAATATACTTGCCGCTAAATGGTAGTGTTCAGCACTATCGTGTTCCGGTCACCTGACCGGACCCGGCCGTACATTACCACCTGGTAATGTACGGCCCTGTAATTTCCGGCACAGAAACATAACACCTTAGGCCCAGGAGTGGTAACGCATCAGCATTTTGACCTTAGTATTTTTGTAGGTGTCTATAGGCTGCAGTCATCACTTAACATTAATGTTAACTGCATGCTTGTTTGCCAGTTCCATAACATAAAAAAATAGATAAATTATCTTTTCTGTGATAGCACGCATCCAAAGCACACATCCATCCATATAAAAAACACAGCTGAATCCGTTTCCACCAGTGTTGCTATGTGCACCAATGAATATGATTGGTGGATATCAAACGTATCCATACATATCTGATTTTTATATTGTAAACGGGACTTAATCGCGTACTATTTTAATCGAAGTATTTACCTCGACACTCGACGTTTCGGCCGTAATGCGACGGCCGTGGTCACGAGTAGACTGCTGCTCCATGGTGTCATCGTCTCGTACCCGCGCCAGTTCTTCGAACTACCCGCGGTTGGTCGTCATTATTTTGATTCAATACATTAAGGTCCCGACACACAACACTCACAACATCCGACGATTTATCCGAAGATACATCTCGACGTCTACATTGCCCGATAACCGGATTCCACGAAACTGACAACCTATATCCATCCTCCCGGTTGAAATTTTTGTATTTTCTGATTTCAACCGCTTCACGTACCATCCTGTTATAGTAGTGACGTTCAGTGGAGAGGATTTTCGGGTTGTGAAGTTCGATCCAGTGGTTTGGTCCCGACTCCAGTAGATTCTCCGCGATCGCTGACTTGTTCACCTGGCGATTCTTAACTGCTGCTATGTGCTCCTTAATTCGCTCAGCTATCGTGCGCTTAGTGTGACCGATATAGGAACTACCGCAACTGCAGTCGACCTTATAAACACCAGGTGTTTGAAACGGTATCACATCCTTAGCCGTTCTCACAAAACCCGCGATCTTAGACGGTGGCATGAAAACGGTCGTGATGGAAAAACGGTCCAGCACAGCACCAACCTTATCTGTTATTCCTCTTATGTATGGTAAGAACACGGGTTGTCTTGAGACGTCTGGACGCTTTTCTACATATATATATTTATTATATATTTATATACATATCTGGTGGAAACCACCCTTGGGTACCTATACATGCAAAGTGGATGCAAATAAAATGGCCGCACGCTAATATTTTTCAAATTTGAACATAAAGTAAATCATAACACGCGTCTAAATCCGCGCAAATGACACAAGTGTGATTGATCCTTCAGCAATTAATTTTTAATCTCTTTGTGTTCGGTAATTAGGGAAACGTAAGCGATCTCGAAGCTAAGCCGGAATAAAAACGTCAAGTGTCAAGACGTCAAGGGTGGCATTTCAATTTGGGAGGGTTATCATTTCGCAATGCGAGTTGATTACAAGTTCATTAAAAGTATTTTAATCACCCGAGTGTCCGGATAAAACTGAGTTGGAAAACAAATTAAATTGGCTTAAAAAGTTTTTTTCGTAATAAGCTTTATAAAATCAGTCTTTCGAATGATTAATATAATGTCATCTATACCTTCTTATTATAAAGGGGAAACATTTGTGTTTTTGTATGTATGTTTATAATGTTTTATCATAAAAACTACAGGACCGATTTCAAAAATTCTTATACATTAATTGCATCAGATGTGATCCCGCAAGAAATATAAATTTTTCTTTAGAAAAATAATTTACACAAAAAGTATTAGAAGCTGACACTATTATTGTAATTGTTTTTATATTATTTCGCATTAACACATGCTTGTGAAATATATTTTATTTTAAAGAAAAATGGAAAGAAAAACTTGACTTCAGGCGAGGCTCGAACTCGCGACCTACTGGGAATCTAGTCCAGCCGCTCTTCCAATTGAGCTACTGAAGCGCTGCCCGATTTGTCGAATCTTTCCTTCACATCGATTGCATTGCTTTATGGTAGCAGTAGCGCCATCTATTACCAACTATGCTAGTTAGGCAACCGATATAATAGACTTTTCAGTTTATTGAATATCGTAAAGAAGTCGCTTTTACCCTTAATAATTGTTTTTATATTATTTCGCATTAACACATGCTTGTGAAATATATTTTATTTTAAAGAAAATAAAACTATTATTGTATCAGGTGTTCAACATTAACTTTGTACAAAGAATGTCTTGCTGTAACTACTTGTGTAAATTTGTGTATCTTTTACGTTAATAAACTATTACTACTATTGGGGTTGATTTTTTTTATCTACGAGCTAATTCAAAACAACAGACACCAGTCATAATACGTCTTTTACTTAGTTAACCGAATATCCGATATATTTCGACCAATAATATGCCGATGAAATGGTGCTCGCGTCACAATCCTGAAACAACTGGACCGATTCTCATGAAGTTTTGTGTGTCTATTGGGTAGATCTAAGAATCGGCTAACATCTATTTCTCATACCCCTAAGTGATAAGGGTGATTCTTACAAAATATTTCATTTCTAATTTTCAGACACTTCATTTTTATACCACTAAGGCGATACGAAGTTCGTCGAGGCAGCTAGTACTTATATAAAACCACATAACGTTTGATAAAGGTTAAAATCCTGCCACTTAAAATTTTCCTGATGACTCCATGACAGCTATTTCCAATTTGTTTTTTGTTTTAAAACAGGTTCTTTTGTTTACTTTTTCTCGTATCGTTGTCATTTTCAGTTCGCCATTAATAATATTAATAATAACCTACTCAATATTAAAATCTGATGTTTACTTTGTTTTCGTTCGTAACTGACATCTTTAATATTATTATACATCTTAGCTAGCTTAGCTATTGCTCTAGGTAGTTTATGATTTATTGACGTTTTGAAAGTATCTGTAAAGATCTATTCGAAATAAAAATATTTTCTCTTTCTATTTCTATAGCTACACGATGACATTACATACTTGGACATTTCAATTTACATCCAAAAATCCACACTAAAGTCCTTGTATGAGACTCGTGCGAATATATTTTAAGTTGCAAATAAATTATCGGACCTCCAATTGCTCAAGAACACGTCCGCAACTTACATCCAAAAACATGTGTACGACCAAAGCAAAAAGTATGCTTGATTCGCAAGCTCAAAATCGCATCTGTTTGCCTCTACTATCAATCAGAATCTACCTTAATGCTCGGCATCACAATTTCGTATTTATTAAATCCGACCCTGTAACGCTTTTGCTTGTTTGTGGCTTCTATTGAGGCTTACATATAATTTTCGGTGAGCTAAAAAAAATTAATTCCAGCTAAAAACTTACGTTATAAATAAGCAGTAACAGTGACAGAAACAGTGCAACAGTGCAATACTGATTCGGTGATTCACTACTACCGCGATTAAATCCCGGGTTAAGAAAATACTTGAGATTTATATATTTCTAATACAAAAAGACTTCGAATAGGACATAAAAAAAATTAACAAAGAAACAACTGCTTGATATGTTCTTAGGTTTTCGCGAGCTACACTCATTGAAATAAAACTATTTTTACGGATTTATCTCGCGTATATTAAACTAAAATGATTTTTAAAATCAACCCGACGTTTCGGTCGCTTTTCAGCTTCCTTGGTTTTTGACATCAGCACATTGCTGATGTCAAAAACCGAAGAACAGGAAGGTCTGCAGTCTGTGAACACATAGCGGATAAGCCGAACCATTACATCCGGTTTGATAAAATTCAAATACTCGCTAGAGAACACAAACCCATTCCACGAATGGTACGCGAGGCTATTGAAATTAAAAAACACCCAAATTTCAATAGAGAAGATGGATGGCGATTATCAACATCATGGGATCCCATACTTAGCAAGATTAAATCCCAGCCGCAGCAGTCTGCAAGACCTCAAGATACCATAAGTAATTATTGTGTTAATCCTGAACGCTACGCAAGGCGTTTACGAAATCGATGGAGGTAGCTACATATAATTTTTTCAAACTTCTGTCAGACAAATGTCACCTCAGTCTGCCCGGGACCACGGAAGCTGAAAAGCGACCGAAACGTCGGGTTGATTTTAAAAATCATTTTAGTTTAATATACGCGAGATAAATCCGTAAAAATAGTTTTATTTCAATGAAACAACTGCTTGCACAACGATAATAAATACCTAATCGATCAAATTACATACATTTTCTCGCACTTTAAATCTTACAGTTGAAAAGAAAAATAAACACTGCAAAATCACAAATCGTAGACAGTACTGCAGCCGTTCCGCTTAACTGCCAATCAGATTCCAACTTTAGCGCCCGCTTTAATCCGCGTGCGGGGACGATACACGGCATCGCAATTTGAACTTGCTTAATCCGACCCTGTATCACTCTGTTATGTGTATCTTTTATATAGGTAATATTTCAATATAGAAGAAAATAATGCGAACTTAACCCTTAATAAAAAGTATAGCTGTCTCGGTGGCGTAGTGTTTAGTTTAGTGTTAGGCTACGTGTTCCAACTCTCGGTTCTTAGTCGGGAAGTAAGTGTTCAGAGGATTCCAAATGGCCACCACCTCTCCCCTTATTCAATTCACTGAGTGGACCGACCTAATGAAGGTCGCAGGCAATTGCTGGATGTGAGCGACTCAGAACCGATCATTTTTTTCTTTTCATTTAATAGAGCAGTGGATATCTTTCGGGTGAAATGATAAATCTTTTTAATAAAGACTGCCTCAGTAGCCTAGTGGTAGCAGGCCACTACTACTACGCTGGGATCCCGGGTTCGATTCTCGGGTAGGGGGATATTAGAGATAACGGTGTAAAATCCTTTACCTCTGGTTCTATTGGTTGGTGGAAGTTTCCCTGTACCTCGAAGATTGGTTATGTGCCCGGAGATGGCAACAGGTTCGCCACCTTTTACATGGGCCAAAACGTAACCGGCGAGTCGTGGGTGTTTGCATGTATGCTTAAATGCATGCATTTACCTCTGCCTACCCCTTCGGGGATTACAGGCGTGAAGTTAGGTTTTTTTTATTGCGTTTATCCAAATTATCAAAGTCGGGAATAGTAGAATAGGACAAAAATTGTCTATCAGTGGGTAACTTCGGTAGGGACACATGGAATCGAAGCCCAATCGAATTACAGAACGAATTTTTTTTAATAATCATAACTTTGGCGTTATTGGTGTACATATAAAAGACACGTCAACTACAAAAACAAAATAATAAATACCACACAATCTCAAACCTCTCACAAAACTGCACCCGTCGCCTCTAACTGTCAATCAATTTCCAACTTCAGCGCCCGCTACGGACGCGTTAAGTCGCTCCCTTAATCCGCGTGCGGGGACAATACACGGCATCGCAATTTTGAACTTGCTTAATCCGACCCTGTATCGCTGTGCTGTTTGTGTCTTCTGTAAGAATTTGAAACAAACTGGGTTGAATTCTGTGGCGAACCACACTTTACTATTTACTGGATTGAAGACGCACGCCGTATGGCGGATATAGCAGTGCAAGCGAACCAGGGTGACACGCTCTACCGATCTTCCAATAAAACGCTTTTTCACTATTAATTTCCTTCTTCTGATTTCTTCCTTTGGTAGTGATCCGAGAATTCCGAGTGCTGTCGACGAACTGTACCGGCCATACAAAACTGCCCTACTTTTATTCCAAAATCTCAAGGTCATCGACATTTAGAAAACCTCTGGTGATTGGTTATTGGTTCAAGTAACCAATCACAAGAGATATTTAAATTTCAAGTAAACAAATTTTACTATCCATGATTGGTTGATTCAAACAACCAATCAGCTATCAGATCTATTTGGCCAATAAAAATCTCTATGTATCTCAGATCATTACCGAAAGGAAACAAACGACATCAAAAATCTTTATTTTCAGATAAAATAAACACATTACAACTATAAAACTTACATAAAACTATTACAAATGTTCAAAGATGCAAACAGAAGTCAAGAAAAACAAACATATTCAAAAACCTATAAAATTATACTTTGACCGTCATGACTGGGAACTGTGGTCAAAAGACTACTGTTAAAATAGTAATGCTAGCAATCGATTTACGTCACGTCAGTATTCAGAAATCAATTTTGGATCGATTTTTTATATTAAACTACCTAACATAATATGCTTGTAAAATTGACATTATTAAATTACTGTTGATATTTTTTTTATGACATTAGTGTGAAAGAGAAGCAGTCGGACCGGCCCACTGATGGAAAGTGGTCACCGTCATTGGCAACTCCCTTGATGTTGCAAATGTTATGGACATGCTGCATGCATGCCCTGCCAGCCCTGAAGGACTCTTTTGACGCCTTTTTTTCAAGAACCCCATATAGTATATATATAGCACCGAGGGAACACCTCATAGGAAAGTTCGTTCTACACATTTTCCAACTTGATGAGCAGATTTTACTGTCTTTATAATTCGAAATTGATATATAAACTATTTAAGAATTCCTTCCGGTACTGGCAAAATCTATTCGTAATGAACGAGGTCGCGTAAGTCCCCTGTTCAATTACGAGTACTTAGATCTTTTTACATGCTTTCAATTTCGTAATGTCTTCCTTTATTGCCTCTTTCACATTAATAAATACAAACTGATAAAGGCGATCAGTGTTTGAATTACAGTGTATTAATACCTACTGTTTTATCTCAGAGATATCGGCTGCCAATACGGATTATTGCCTGGATGAAAAGATTCCTGCACGATAAATTATTTTTAGATCATCTTTCGTATAGAGCACAAAAACACGGTTATAATATCATAATTAGTATGAGAATACAGGCATTAACTTTATTACAATTATGCATATCTATGAAATTCGATAATGTCCAGCTTTGTTCCCTCTGTCATACTGGCAGATACAAAATGAAAATATTTTCGTCCGCTACTTTACGCAAAATCTGTTCGCAATGAACGAGGTCGCGTATGTCCCCTATTCAATTAATCAACACTATTGACATGTATTCAATTTTTTAACGTTCGCCTTCGTTCTCACTATCACACTAATATATACAAACTGATAAAGGCTACCAGTGTTTGAATTACAGTGTATTAATACCTACTGTTTTATCTCTGAGATATCGGCTGCCAATACGGATTATTGCCTGGATAAAAAGATTTCTGCACGATTAGTTATTCTTAGATTATCTTTGGTATAAAGCACAAAAACACGGTTATAATATCAAAATTAATATGAGAATACACACTAGCCTACAACAGTGTTGTGCGTCATTAGGGGAGAATATGCCATAATCGCCACGCTTGGCATACGGATTGGCGATAGCAGTGGCGGTAGTTTTATCACTGAACCACAGTAAATAGATACAAACAGTATGGAAACTAAGCCCATTTTATAAAATGTTTAGCTCTCGCTTCCATATAAAAGCGTTGGAGTAAGTACAGCATTATGTACGGCTAGTCGAGCCCGCAGGCTGAGATGTTTAGATTCTAGCAGCTTACCCAACGCTCCATTCACGCAATTCCCAGCAAGCACTCTTCTTTCTATGTCAGTGGTGTACCTACCATCCTTGCTAAAAGCACATCCAAGTCAACTTGTATAAGTGAGATAGGAAATAAACAGCACCTGTGCGTTATGAACTCCACACCTCCAATATCTGTAAGTTTAATAACATCGCAGGGGTTATGCCACCGCAAGCAGTCGCTCTTTGCCTTAAATATAAATAGCGCACTAGACAGTTGTGTATTTCATAATACGGCCTAGTATTCTTATTTATGAAGACACAACAGTTTTTTAATATTTTATTTTAAAGAAAAATGGAAAGAAAAATTTGACTTCAGACGAGACTCGAACTCGCGGCCTACTGGGAATCTAGTCCAGCCGCTCTTCCAATTAAGCTACTGAAGTCCTGCCCGATTTGTCAAATCTTTCCTTCGCTGCTACCATAAAGCAATGCAATAAATGTGAAGGAAAGATTTGACAAATCGGGCAGGACTTCAGTAGCGCAATTGGAAGAGCGGCTGGACTAGATTCCCAGTAGGCCGCGAGTTCGAGTCTCGCCTGAAGTCAAATTTTTCTTTCCAGTTTTCTTTAAAATAAAATATATTTCACAAGCATGTGTTAATGCGAAATAATATAAAACAGTTTATTAATGTTACTATTTTAGGGTGATCCTGGAATAGATTACAGTTATCTGGATTCGTAAAGTTTTATGTAAGTTAGGTGGCAAACAAGCATGCAGCTCACATTGATGTTAAGTGCAGCCTATAGACATCTTCACAAAAACCGGAGGTCACAATGCAGATACGTTGCCACCCCTAAGACCTAAGTTGTTACGTCTCTGTGATAGTTATTACAGGGCCATACATTACCATCTACCATTTAGCGGCAGATAGATTAAGTAATGCGGTGGTGGTGGTAAGAGCTCTACCACCAGTAGTTTTATACCAATTAGGTACATAAGAACGTACAAAAAATCAATAACCTAGAGTTTTTGCTCTAACTGTAGTGTAGTGGTAGCAGGCCACTACGCTGAGGTCCTGGGTTCTTTTCCCGGGTCGGGCGTTACCAGAGATAACTATGTGAAATCCGTTATCTCGGGTGCTATAGTGCATTTTTCCATTTTCTGGAAGTTTCTCAGTGTCTCAGACATGATTTAACAGGCTCGCCACCTTTTACATGGGCCAAAAACGTAACCGGCGAATTGTGGATGTTTGCATGTACGCTTGCACTTAACTCAGCCTACCCCTTTATTGCAGGCGTAAAGATACGTTGAGAGTTAATTTAATACAAGTTCCGTCACTGGATTTCTGCCCGCAGTTATGTACTTAATACGATATTGGATGATGGGTCTAACCATAGAGCAACACGGGCCACCGGCCGACCGGAGGGGAGCCATAGGGTTTATTACCGATGCAAAACAGTTTGTAATTTTTTGCGGAGGGATGTTTGTGTGACACACACACAACAAAAATCGTCTATTACTACGACACTCACGCCTTGACTTTAATAAAATACATAAACAATTTCACGCATACATTTAAACATCTCGGCGGCAGGTAGAGAGTAGGGTCACTTGTGCTTATACTTTGACAGAGGGGAAAGCCTGCATACGGCTACTCTATGGGTCTGTACTCTATGGTTGCTCTATGGATATAACCCACTATCTCCTCATCGCAAGTTGTGCCGAACAGTCTCAATGTTTTGGAATTATTTATGTACATGTTAATAAGTAAAAATTGGAAATTATTTTGCCAGCAAATAAGCAGTGGCTGTCTGTTATACAGCATTTTTATTTATGAAAAAAAAAACATTTTTCCTGTATGTTTTACAGAGTGCGTCATCGTATATTGCGGCTCATCGTAAGGGTGCCTGAGAGAAGAGATGCGTGACTGAGTTCTTAAGGGAGTGCACATTACTGCCTACTGAGTGCTTGAGCTAAGAGGTTTAGGGGAAAATTTCTTTGATAATTGTAAATTTTTGTTATATATTTTTTTTAAGTAAGTGGCAAATAAGCATGCATAAATGATTAGTGAAAATTGTAGCCCATGGACATCGACACAAAAACTTCTCAAAACTACACAAGCGCGCATGGCCCAGCGAAGCGCGCATGCCCCAACGAAGCACGCATAGCCCAGCGGAAGCGCGCATGGCCCAGCGGCTGGTGTAGATGGTAAGAGATCTACTCGGTTAAGCACTACGGGCGCGGTCGGGTAGTGTGATGGGTGACCGCTAGTGGCAAATTAAATGCGCGTTTCCGTGCTTCGGAGGGCACGTTAAGCCCTCGGTCCCGGTTGCTATCGATGGATAGCCGTCGTTAAACCTTGTCGGAGGCCTTATGGGCGGTTTGAAAACATCCGACAGTGGGTTGGCCACTAACCCACCCACCTCCACCAATCCGCATTGGAGCAGTGTGGTGGAGTAAGCTCCAGGCCTCCCTCCAAAAAGGGGAGAGACTCGTGCCCAGCAGTGGGACGTATAATGGGTTGCCATTATTATTATTATTATCTAACAGGAATAGTGTATTGGGAACAATACTGGAAAATTAAGTAATGCGGTAGTGTGAGTAGGCCGAGCAAGTTTCGTCACTAGAGTTCTGTCCGCATTTACTAAACACGATATTGGATGCTGCGATAGACCTCATCATAATTTCAACATGTTTCGTACAACTTTGAGAATATTTTGTAATATAAACTAAGCAGACATTAAAAGCACGAACATTATATAATCAACGAACCTGAGCAAAAAAATTAGGTGTAGTTTTCTTTTTATTCAAGCAGTAATACACATGAGCGGCCGATATCTTAGAGATAAGACAGCAGGGATCAAGATTCACACAACACCCTGATAGCCTTTCTCAGTTTGTCTCTGTAAGTGTGACGAAGGGAACAAAGGAAGACATTACGAAATTGAAAGCATGTCAAAAGTGTTGAGTAATTGAGCAGGGGACTGACACGACCTCGTTCATTACATATAGATTTTGCAAGTATGGGACGGAATTCTTCAATAGCTCATTTATCGATTTCGAATAATAAACAAAGTAAATCTGCTCGTCTAGATAGAAAATATTGCGTAACTACAGTAATTTAATAATTCGTATTGATTCATATATTCGTAATGATTCATCATCATCATCATCATTTCAGCCAAAATACGTCCACTGCTGAACAAAGGCCTCCCCCAAAGAATGCCACAACGAACGGTCCTGGGCCGCCCTCATCCAGCGATTGCCCGCGACCTTCACCAGGTCGTCGGTCCATCTTGTGGGAGGAGGCCTGCCTACGCTTCGCTTAATGATCGTAATGATTATATTATTATAATTCTAATTCTAATATTGTACACATTTTTTGGCACAGCAACGTACCTGAGCAAAAATATAAGGTGTAGATCATTTTATCCAGGCAGTAATCTACATTAGCGGCCGATGTCCCAGAGATAAGACAGTAGCGATCAAGGTTCAGACAACACCCTGATAGCCTTTCTCAATTTGTATCTGTAAGTGTGACGGAGGGAACAAAGGAAGACATTACGAAATTGAAAGCATGTCAAAAGTGTTGAATAATTGGGCAGGCGACTGACACGACCTCGTTCATTGTAATAGATTTCGCGCTAAGTATCTGATGAAAATTGGAAAACGTATATTCAATTTTATCAATGTTAGTATTGTAAAGAAAATAAAATCTGCTCATTAAAATAATGCTATATTCTCTATCTTGCGTAACTCAAACACTTTACTGGCATACTAAAATAACATAATTAGTAAATATTGCCAAAACTCAAGTTAGGTAATATTATACTTGAACTACGAACATAGAAAATATTATATATCTAGTTATGTTCCTGTACTGGAACTGTATGAAGGATTATTGTTATACTGTGCTGTTAGTGTGACGGAGACAACAAAGGCGGACATTACGAAATTGAAAGTATGTCAAAAGTTGAGTAATTGAGGAGATGAGTGACGCAACCTCGTTCATTACGATACCGTGATATAGTTTCCATTAAGTGCCCCTTTTTTGGTTCAACTTATTTTTATAAGTATTACGTATGTTTAATACGAGTATTTTTGATATTTCATCTTCATATCAGCCGATAGTGGCGTGGCTATAATGGCATCCAGCACTGGATATCTCCACTGCTGAGTGCCATTATCGTCACGCTTGGCATGCGGATTGGCAAATGCAGTGTCATTATTTTTTTTTTTTATGTAATCAAGTGGCAAACAAGCATGCAGTTCACATTGATGTTAAGTGATGACTGCAGCCTATAGGCACCCACACAAAGACCAAGATCAAAATGCAGATGCGTTACCACTCCTGAGGTCTAAGGTGTTATGCCTATGTGCCGGAAATTACAGGGCCGTACATTACCACCTGACCGGAACACGGTAGTGCTGAACACTACCATTTAGCGGCAAGTAAATTAGATAATGCGGTGGTGCCTACGCCCGCGAGCTCCGTCACTGGAGCTCTACCACCAGTTTTTTAATCCAATGTCACCAATAGTCAATTATTTTCGTAACTAGCCGTCATCTGAAAGATAAAAATTAAAGTACCTGAAGTGTGATATTTCTATCTACCTACTAAAACTACCCTGATATTTCTGGACTCCGCTATTGTAAGTGGAGATGTAAGCGGTGTGGAGGGTAAAAGCAAACATCAAGAAATTGAAAGCGCGTTAAAAGTGTAAAGTAATTGAGCAGGGGACTGACGTGACCTCGTTCATTGCGGAACGGTAAGTATAGTTTTCACTGAAGTAGTTTTATTTATGGTTAACGCTCATACTAAAGATTGCTTTAGTCTGAGGGATAATGATACTTCTTTTGAAAAAAGTATATCTGCTAGAGCTAAGTGAGCTAACTTTTACGTGACTGGTTTGAATGTAGGGTAAAATGGTGAAAAACGCCCTATCAGGGAATATGCCCCACTTGCAATATTGAACAGAAATAGAAATAGAAATAGAAAATATTTTTATTTCGAATATATCTTTACTTCTTCTTAGTCGTGCACTCTTGGCAGAGTGGTCGTGGTCATGTATCGGTCACTTTATCTTTTTCCGTCGTGATCGCGATGCGTCGCCATGTAGCTCGATGTCTGGCAGAGTGAGAGCAGTCATTGATGCTGGAGTGCGTCACAGATTTTATGAGGTCTGTCCATCTAGTCGGTGAGCGTCCACGAGATCGTTTGCCCTCAACTTTACAGATACTTTTATTACTTAGATCTTTACAGATACTTTCAAAACGTCAATAAATCATAAACTACCTAGAGCGAATAACCATTACATATAGTAAAGAAAAATCATATATTAACAGTAAATTAAAAATTAAAATTTAAACTATTTGGTTAAAACATAATAATCATAAAATTTTTCAATTCCTTCAATGATAATAAATGAAGAAAAAGAAAAACTTATTCGTCAAGATCAATGTTATTCACTTAGCAGAGTTCCAAGTGCAGTCACTACTGAGAAGAACTCCGCTACCCAACAAACTCAGTAAGAGCTCTTTTAAATGAAAGCTTAAATCTAGTACAGATTATCGTGAAAAATCAAATAATGTCAACGTCCATAGCATAGATGCAAATAAACTGCTATCTACTAAATGTGATGTAGCCCCTGCAAACCAGAACAGACCAGTCCCCACCAACAGCACCCGTTCACGAGTATGACGCATGTGACAACCATTGCCCTCCTCGACCATTTTAGAGGGAAGTGAGCAACCCGCCACACGACGCCGCCAAAGGCAAAGACATTTAAGCGTGCATGACTGTTCCGGATATGCATACGGCAAAATAATTTTTGAAAAAGATGGAATTCATTTTCAGCCAGGGTATTCACATTATTCAACCCTTAACAATAGTAGATACTAATTACTGAATACACGAAATCAAATGATCATGAAATAGCCTGGCAGCGATCGCTATAATCCCAAGACGTATTATCATTAAGATAATCACTGGTCTTATAGTAATTACATTTATATAAACGTTCTTTCATTACTTTCTTAAATTTATTGATCGATAGACTTTGAACGTTTTTGGGGATTTGATTAAAGAACCGTATACATTGACCTCTAAAAGAATTACTGACCCTATTCAGCCGCGTTGAATGCATGGACAACTTGTATTTGTTTCTAGTATTTATACTGTGATTGTTACCTATTGTAGGAAACTCATTAATGTTTTTACGGACATATAATACATTTTCATAAATGTATTGCGAAGCTACAGTCAGAATATTTATTTCTTTAAATTTATCTCTAAGAGATACCCTCGGACTCAACCCGTAGATAGCCCGGACAGCTCTCTTTTGCAGTACAAAAATAGTGTTGACGTCTGCGGAATTTCCCCATAGCAAAATGCCATAGGACATTATACTGTGAAAATAACTAAAATAAACAAGGCGAGCCGTCTCGACGTCTGTTAATAGTCTAATCTTTTTCACAGCAAATGCTGCCGAGCTAAGTCTATTAGCTAATTTTCAATATGGGGACCCCATTGCAATTTAGCATCCACGGTAATGCCCAGAAATACCGTGGACTCTACGATCTCCAGAACACACTGAACTATCATTTGTAATAGTTAGACCGCCAATCGATAGAAGGCAGTAGTACTCAAATTCGTTGAGGCAAGCGGCTGCAGTTCGTTTGTTGTTAAGAAAAAAAAATCATAATCTTGAAAAAATTGTTCGGATTGTAACACAACTTATGTGTGTGAGTATTTTGAACACATTTAAGTAATATTTTTAAATGAGTGTAAACGATTTATGATTTTGAATGGGTATATAACCTTCATAAAATAACCGTTATTTTCTGCAAGTTTAAATTAGTTTTAGGTACTAAGCGCTGGGGCGTATTTGCCCACGTTTTGTAAAATACGCCCCGATTTTGTAGGTGAAATATGCCTCATTTTTTAATGCGCTTAAACTTATTTTATACAGATTAATTATGGGTAGACGTTACATAAGAAAAATATGCAGAGCATCGTGGACGGCTAAAGCTCTAAATGAGGCGATGTCAATGGTCACCAGTAAAGAGTTAGGGATCAACAAAGCCAGTATACTGTATCCAGTCCATGTACTTGCCCCTTGGTAAGTAGACTGGACTACAAGATGCTTGAAATGGTTGCATGAAGATTGTACGATTTAGAACAATTTCTGTAACAAGTGTGCTCGCTATAATGTGCGCCAGCAACACATGTAATATTTTTTTCAATAAAATGTTGAATTATCTTTACTACTATTATTATTTTAGTTTTTTTTACTATAGGGCATTTTTCACAGACCCCTTGGGGAATACGCCCTTTTCTATAGTTTTTAAAATAACGTGCAAGACAAAAAATAATTAGAATTACTGGTTGAATGACTAAATATTAAGAGGCTGATTAGTTTATGTAACAAATTATTCCTTAGAAATAAATATATTTTGCTTTTAAATGTGTTTTATTTGACAAAATTAAAAAATAGGGGGCGTATTTAACCAGTTTACCCTATGGAATAATAATTGCAATTTAAGCCAGTAATACTAGTCGGATATTTCAATATCTTTTCACTCTATTACATAATATACTTCTATTAGCGATCCGGCTCAGCTTGCACAGATACAATGTACTGTTTATTTCTCAGATTGCTTCACAGAACAGAAAAAACTAAACATGCACGTGTTTTAAGTGATATAACTGTTAAAGCCTGTTCTAATTTCATGTAGTAGTTTTTCTACGATGACCGTACACACATACTGACAGACAGACTAAAATTAAACGGATTTTTTTGCGACTTTATAGTGCCAGTAGATTTGTATGCTACATGTAAAGAACCCTTAACATATAATACCCATCTGATCAAGGGAGCATTATTACTTAGTAGATAACTATGAAAAAGTAATCAGTTCTTATTAAATTAACATCTGAAAATGTGTATTCGAGAAAAATCGAGCTTACTTTCACGATAAACAGAAAACTTACAAAGGTTCTTTATCGAAACTCAGTGAACCAAACTCTCAATGCATGTTGTACATAGCTAGGGTTGTCAAATTCTTCTCCAGTATAAGATTGAAGGCATGAAAGTCAAAGACCTAAAATAAAATTTCAAATAAAAGTTATTATAAATCATTGTTCTAAAATTTCTTTGGAGAGAATAAAATATTTTTCAGTCCTACGCAACTTTTTTGAGAAATATATGGCTAGTGATTTTTACACTAGGAAACATTATCTCAGGTCACCTAGCACTTTTTTAACATTGTTTTAAACCCTTTTAATTTCATTTTTACTCAAACGAACAAATATATACGTTTCAGGAAAATGCAACGCTGAAAAAGGTTAGCCATATTTACGTTTGTAAATATTTTTTTTCCATTTTTTCATTCAAAATCTGTAAATTCAATCGCATGTTTTATTGTGTTAAATCGAATACGCTAAACATTAATTCCCTTGTGATTTAAATGCGATATTTTTTTGCTATTCTTAAAACAAAAATGTTTTAGGAAAAATACAATGTCGAAAAAAAGTTAGCCCTACATACGGCTGATATAGAGAAGCGATAAAAGTAGTCTTATGTTCTGTGCTTCGTTGAACAGTATTCAAAACACATTTTCGGAGCATTTTGTAGGCGTTTTGTTAAATAAGCCGTGTTTTATGTGAACTATTACCGAAGTACAGGCTGTTTATTGACAATAAGCGCCTAAAGTGTTATATGTGGGTAATTTGTTTAGACCTTTTAGCGAGTAAAAATATAAAATAATGTTTAAATTCATAAAGTTTGACGAAAGCAATTTCCTATAGCATTTTATTTGAATATACCTGCCGGGATAGAGAACACAAACGTACTGAGCTGACTTAACTAATGATTATAGAAAGTCCTAATCAAAGTACTAAACATACCCAGTAGCTTGATTGACAAGTGTCATCAATGACACTTGACGGTAGAAGTTGAGAAGGCGGCGTCCGCGCCGGTTCCTTGATATAATTCTGTAACTCGATATAATAATCTAGATTCAATTTGTACACTTTGTAATGAGATATAGTGACGATTCGCGTAGTACTGAATTGATTGGCAGAAGAGATGTACATTGTGCAATGAGCATTTGTATCCCGGTAACTGTGTCCCCGGTCGTAAGAGTTTCTTGCCCGTTCTTCTCTGCCGGCGTAATCGAGTGGGCGAATCTTTGGCAATAAACGACTATTGCTTCATCTTCTGCCAAACCATGTGCTTTATTTCGTCACCCGCTCGAGTACCCACCTACATACGCCCACAATACGACCTAGATGTCCTGACCGGAGAGCCCTCCTGCCTATATACCCTAAAGATTAAAATTTTTACCTACGTGACCTGTGGTGTATTTGTAAATATATGTAAACAAACAATTCCCCAACTACAAAGAAAAGTTTGTTTCATTGTTTTTTTTTTTGTAAGAACAATACGTTTTGTACCGAAACCACAATAATCTGTCCGAGTTGGCCTTAGCCGGCTATTCATAATTATGATTGGCCTGTAGGTCTCGTAATAATATAATAATTTATAATGTTTAATATATAAGTACGTACATCACGAAATGATTACTTAAAAACCCGCAAAAAAAACATCGATTGTTAATTTAAAACCTTACAAAACTATACACTACAACCGACATATTCGACAGGCATCAGCTCCGAATCCCGCAGAGAAGAAATTGGGTCAATGACTGGCACTATCTTTTGTTTCAAACCCCCATCAAGGTCGCCATAAGCTATACAGCAATATCACCCGAAAACTTTCCAGGGCGCGGGATTTGTCGGATCCCACATTTATCCGTTTTTCACGGTTGCCGACTCGCGAGATAAAGCCCAAGGTAAGCTTTAATATTTATCGCTTTCTCACACCGAATGTACATGTATTCAACACTACTAAGCCCCGTGATATGTGGCGTTAATAGAACATGCGCTTTTCATGTTCCGTATAAGAAATGTACAGTCGCGTACAGCAGTGAAGTAACTAGGGATATAAATGTAACTATGTGATCTTCCGGATTGATCCTAGTTTAAAGGATGTATAATGTTATGATATGTTTTCAATCAACGAAAAACAAAGGAGGTTATAAATATATTTTTTTAGTTTTGCATTTTTGCTCGTAATACTTTTTTGTGATTGATCCAATTTCCATGATTTTCCTTAAGTGAATAAGAAGGTATATTCTGATTTAATTAGTTCCAATTGATTTTAAAAATAAAACCCAGAAAGACCATAAAAACTTTAATACCCTATTTTCATTCCTACTTACAATTTTCATTCATTATATAATTGCATTCCAGAAAAAACTTTTAACCCCTAATTAAAATTTAGTGTGACGATCCAAAAAAGCCTATATCTGACGTAGGTATTCAACTAATTATCACTCCATGTATAGAAATCTACGTCCACATGTTCAAAATTTCTAAATACTTTAATCCAAAAACGAATCCGGAGTTTTCTTTGAGACGCCCGTTTATTTTTTCCCGAGTAAAGTAATTAAACTGGAAGTTAAATTTATTCTAATCCATTCTAAATTCCCGTAAAACCTGAACTAACAACTGCACCAGTTAATACCAGATAGAATTTGCAAGCGGCTCTGAGCCTTAAAGAAAGCAGTGACGTGAATTCGAAATCCTGTTTTACTGCGGATTCGAGAATAAGTTGCACGATAGAACATGACGATGTCTGTTCAATATCGATGACGGAAAACAATCTTAGACAACATTTTTGCAACGACTTACATACGAAGAGCAAGAAATATTGCACATCGAGCCTACGAAAGAGACAACCGACTAGTTTCGACTTCGTAGAGCGTGCTGCATAAAGATTAGGATCCCACTGCAGAATCATTTCGTTCGTCCAAGTATGCTGCAAACCTAATTTTAACGCATATTTATAATCTTGAGAATGTAATTTTTGTAAATATAATTATTATACACTAGGTTGCCTATCAAAAAATGACCGCAATTATTTTTTTGGCCAACATATTTTTTTTTATTTTTTTATTTAATAAAATATCGTCCACTTCACGGCAATATATATAAAGACTCAAAAAAATTACTTTCCAGAGCCCCCCTCTACGCCCGAGAGCTCCAGTGACGGAGCTCGCGGGCGTAGGCACCACCGCATTACCTAATATACTTGCCGCTAAATGGTAGTGTTCAGCACTATCGTATTCCGGTCAGGTGGTAATGTACGGCCCTGTAATTTCCGGCACAGAGGCATAACACTTTAAGCCTCAAGAGTGGCAACGCGTCTGTATTTTGACCTCTGGTCATTGTGTAATTGTCTATAGGCTGCAGTCATCACTTAACATCAATGTGAACTGCATGCTTGTTTGCCACTTTTATTACATTAAAAAAAAAAACACCTTAAATCGACCCAACAGTCAACCTCGCATGCACGCGTCGATGGTTCGTTAAGAATAGCCGGCAGCGGCGTCCACTGGACTCTGTGGTGCTCCCTGCAAGATAGCCAACGAGGCTCTGGCGACCGAGCAATGGCGGTATAATCATACCACCGAAGAGGCAGTAGCAGCCTTGATGTCTAAATAACTTCAAAAATGTCTGGGGCAACGGGATACCACTGCTTCTACTTTCAAAAGAGAGTCAGCATGCAAAGTCATAAAACAGTAAAGAGTGTGTCTTGCGATCCGGTTGACGCCCGGCGCTATCTTCCCGGGAGAGGTGGTGTATACCGACCGATCCAGATGCAACCCAGATGCTGACCACGATCTTCAGACATGAGGGACCGACCACAGAGAGAGAATGTTTAAACTTAGACGGACAGAATTTTCAATTTTAGCATGATGTTACTGAGTTTAGAATCGTCTACACGATTTATATTAAATTAAAAAAATAAAAAATAAATACGCTTTTACTCACAGTTCCACGGTAGGTATAAACCTGTGTCGTGGGTGCCGTTGTACACATACAACACATACACAAACACCCAGACCCGAAACAAATATCTGTAGACCATACAAATATGAATCTCGGTGCGAGGATCGAACCCGCGACCCTTCGAATCAAACGATCATCTCACACCGCTGGACTAACCGGGTCGTCAATTATAGCCAAAAAGTGACATAATTATGAAGAAACAACACTAAGCAAGTACCGAAGTGTTAACGATATAAAAATAAAAACGTGTTAAAAAAGGAAATGGAGGCACCACGTAAAGGCGAAATGGCGGCCATTGGTGACAAGGGTAAATATGTTCTCGTCATAAGCTCGGCGGGGAAATAGAATATAAAAATAACACTTGACTCTATAAATCTTCCGGCATCTTAGTAATGTGATAAAACGTGATGTTTGCAGGGTGCCGCGCTTTGTTGCATTTCTCTTGTTCTCTTGTGTATTCTTACAGAAGCCCTTGACTAATGGTTTCATCTACTTGGGACTTGGGACCCGTGTAATTCAATGTAACATAACAAGTCGCAATAATAACACCACCTGGCTTACAAAAACGCTGTGTAATTTTTTTACTCATATAATATTTCTTTGTTTTTAGAAGATTTTCTTCCTCGTAGAGAACGAAGGGCTGCCATCGCCTCATCACCTGTGTCTATACACTGTTGGCAAGACGACATTGATTTTAAAGGATACCTGCATTCCAGGTGTTTCCACAAATATCAAAGTCAATAAATCCTGTCAAAATCGGTCCAGCCGTTCCCAAGATTAGCCCCGCCAAACAGACAGATATACCTACAAAAAATGTTGTTTTGGCATATGTACCGTGCATACATAACATGCATTTAGTAAAAAGCGGTTTTTTTTTTATGTTTTAAAAGTGGCAAACAAGCATACAGTTCACATTGATGTTAAGTGATGACTGCAGCCTATAGACACCCACAGGTAAAAATGCAGATGCGTTACCACTTCTGAGGCCTAAGGTGTTGCCTCTGTGCCGGAAATTACAGGGCCGTACATTACCACCTGACCGGAACACGATAGTGCTGAACACTACCATTTAGCGGCAAGTATATTAGGTAATGCGGTGGTGCCTACGCCCGCGAGCTCCGTCACTGGAGCTCTACCACCCGTAAATATTTATTGTATATTACAAACAGACACTCCAATTTTATTTATTTGTATAGATGTATAGATTTATTGCTTTTCATCAGAAGAACCAGTTTTTTAATAGGTAACTTAAACAAATATACCTTCAATTGGACACATTCGATGTTGGTTGTTTTGGAATTTAAAAATATTCACATACAATGATTTATAGATGGTAATTGATTTGATTTTTACTATTAGTAGCAATCCAATGACGGAGTTGGAGAACGTAGGCACCACCTCATCTTCCAAATCTACTTGCCATTACGTGGTAAATAATAGTATAAAATTGACGTCTTCGATCATTTTTTTTTCCTGTCCATGAGTGGAATAATTATTTTAAATTATACTGACATATTAAAATGTAAAAAATAATTAATATTTGACTTTAATCTTAATTCGTCAAAATATTTTTACCGGGAAAGAAGAATGAATGACCAAAAGCCGCCCTGATTGGCGTCTTAATAACTTGTATGTAGAAAATTGTTTTTTTAATTTAGATTTCACTCACATTTTTTTCACGTTAAAACGAATGGGGATTTACAAGATATTATTTAAAGTTAATAAATTATTTTGTAGTGAACTGCCAATCACAGACCAATAACCAAGCTGCCAATGTCAACACCATTGCATTATTTACCTTTTTGCGTTGGAGACTGGTCACTTTAGGACCTTTATAACTTTGTCGAAATAAAATCGATTTCAACCATCGATTGCTTTATTATCGATATTCAAAGGAATAGATTATTCGTGTTTACTATTTGTCTTGTATAATCACTAGGTATCGAGTGGATATAATTTGAACAGTACCTTAGTTTTGACTTAGCTCAAATTCATCATATAAATGTCTCACTTTTTATTATCATGAAGCGGCAAATAGAAAAACAGATTACATTGATGGTAAGTGAATATATAGCATAAAAACACCCACATGAAAACCAGATATTTATTTATTAATTGTTAAGTATTTAATATTTGTCTGGTATTACTACCTGGAGAAGAATCATGACTAGGCCATGCGGCTAAACTATAATACTGAATGTAAGTAAAACAGTAAAACAGCTAAGATGCTACACAACACTTTAAAATAGTCTTCGCTTATTTTAGTAACCTCTGGCAGGTACTCCACACAAATCTTAACCTCAAAATAACCAAACGTTCGTAATGCAGTTTTTTAAAAACTCCTATTGATACCTTTTTCTCTTTTTTGTTATTGCCTATATTTTGCGAGTAATCCCGTCGAGACGCAAGAAGGGCGAACTCTCATACAATATTGGTCATTCTCCTTTATGATTAACTCTGAGATAAAAAATAAAATTACCAAACAACGGGCCATTAGGTAGTAAGAAACATATTTAATTGAAATATCCCATTATACACTATCGGGGATGACACCCGGGATCTCAGCATAGCAATAATGACCTAGTACAATACCACCTAAACAGTAAACGCTACACTATTTAAATTCAATACAAACCATCCATTTCTTTTCATATAAAGCAGAAACAAACATATTCAAAGTTCGCAAGAATTACAGTCGCACTCGCTGTGATCATAACTCAAAGCGACTTCACATGAAACTTTTATTATAAATTATCTATGAACACTTATCAAAACAATAACTCGTTTCAACTAAATTTAACTTTAACGCAAGGTGTCACCACCGGCCAAAGTTGTTTTAATAGAAAAAACTTCCCGAAGTGTAGGGCGGGAGAACTAAGAATGTAGTTTTCCGAGTCATTAGTCACACGAGGTTGTCAGGGGACACACTGGAAGATGGAACTTGTAGTGAGTTAGTGGCGAAATAAATGGGCCCTAAACATAAGATGCGTATTCACTGGTGAATATTGTTACTTTTAAAGGGTTTCGACAGTCACATAATAATATTGTGCTTTTTAATGTTATAATTTCTTTAAACTTCAAAATAGTCACGATAACAAAAGACTACTATGTGTATTCCTTCCTTCACTCTTGGATTTCAGCCCCAATAAATCAAATTAATTTTCATGCCTGTAATCTGAGTAACTATGATGATAAAAAATACTCCCCGGACACAAGTGGGCGGGAGAACTAAGAATGTAGTTTTCCGAGTCATTAGTCACACGAGGTTGTCATGGGACACACTGGAAGATGGAACTTGTAGTGAGTTAGTGGCGAAATAAATGGGCCCTAAACATAAGATGCGTATTCGTCGGTGTATATTGTATTATTGTTAGACTTAAAAAGGATTTTTGACTGTTACAGATAGTATTTTTTTCATGTTTTTGTAAGTTTATACTTCTAAATAGTCGCCGCAGCAAAAGACTACTACGTGTATTCCTTCTCTTGGATTTTAGCCCCAATCTATCGAATTAATGTTGACAAAGTTTTCATTCCTTTAGTCTGAGTGAGTATGATGATAAAAATTACTTTTCGAAGCAAGTGGGCGAGAGAACTAAGAATGTAGTTTTCCGAGTCATTAGTAACACGAGGTTGTCAGGAGACACACTGTTAAATCAAATAAATTATCGTTGCAATATTATGTTTGTGCCTACATTGCACCTGTGCAAAACCGGTGCGGGCCGCTACTAAATACTATACATTATTATGTGTATGCATTGTTTGATTCAGAAATGGTAGAGTAGTTCTAAAAGCGTACGAGACCAGTGTTATTGTATCATCAAAGTTGACTTTGTTTCTGTAAATTAACTAGTGTATACATAGCTTTTGAAATACCCTCGTTCCCTTCGGGGTTGACATTTATTTCGAATGTCAACTGACTTTGGATCTCTGCCAAGCCATTGCCGGGAAACGTGTGGCGCTTAAAAAAAGGATCCTGGATTTTTTGTGGCAAAGTTATATAGTTTAAGTTTATTAGAATATAACTAAAAAACAAGCCACTGGCGTTGCCCGGGACCATTCTTTCACAGATGGATTCCATTCTGTGGGTACCAGTTTTTTGCTAGGCTTACTCATTTGGCGCCATAGAGCAACACCGGAGGGGAGTAGCCATATGCAGGCTTTCCCCTCTGTCAAAGTACAAGCTCAAATAGGCCTACACCTGTCGCCTAGATGTTTAAATGTGTGCGTGAAATTGTTTCTGTATTTTGTCAAAGTCATGGTGTGAGTATCGTAGTAAAAGACGATTTTTGTAGTGTGAGTGTGTGTCACACGTATTTCCCCCCGCAAAAAATGACAGACTGTTTTGCATCGGTTATAAACGCTATCGCTATTCCCCTCCAGTCCGCCGCGGCCGGTTGGCCGTGTTGCTCTATGTTTGGCGCGGTGATACCGCAACAATACGATCGTGTGAACGTGCATATATATTAATAAAAAGTAAGCTCTTCAGCTGTGTAAATAAAATATATAATGTTACAATTTAAATTAGATGGATGGAAAAACCTTGGTTATTGAAATGAAAACATGCTTGAAACATATGTTCTGACTGATAATGTATGCAAAACAAGCATTCACAAGCCAAATAATTATAAATTTAATCGCATTACATTCGTTTAACAATTTAATTCAATCATAATTTATGTACATTATGTACACATCAACTATTATTGCCCTTCGGTGAAATAGATATGTAGTTACTTTTTTAATTAATTGTTTTATATTATTTCGCATTAACACATGCTTGTGAAATATATTTTATTTTTAAAGAAAAATGGAAAGAATAATTTGACTTCAGGCGAGGCTTGAACTCGCGACCTACTGGGAATCTAGTCCAGCCGCTCTTCCAATTGAGCTACTGAAGTAGTTGGTAATAGATGGCGCTGCTGCTACCATAAAGCAATGCAATAGATGTGAAGGAAAGATTTGACAAATCGGGCAGGGCTTCAGTAGCTCAATTGGAAGAGCGGCTGGACTAGATTCCCAGTAGGTCGCGAGTTCGAGCCTCGCCTGAAGTCAATTTTTTAATTAAGTTTAAAATATGGTTACTGCCTCAATAATCTAGTGGTATCAGACATCTGCTATGCTTTTGGATTCTGGGTTTCGATCCGCGAATCTAGATGTAGGAGTTATTTATTTTTTTAATTTTAGGAAGCATTTACAGTGTTACCCTTGGAGTTTCGTAAAGTACCCGTAGATGTGGCCTGTCACATGTAACAATGACTGGTGAATTGGCATGTATGCTAGAGTGCATGCACAGGTAGTGCAACCTGCATGTATAATGACATATAGTTATATTTTAATTAAACTATATATCTTACTGGTGGTAGAGCTCCAGTGACGGAGCTCGCGGGCGTAGGCTAAATGGTAGTGTTCAGCACTATCGTGTTCCGGTCAGGTGGTAATGTACGGCCCTGTAATTTCCGGCACAGAGGTATTACACCTTAGGCCTCAGAAGTGGTAAAGCATGCATTTTGACCTTGGTATTTGTGTGGGTATCTATAGGCCGCAGTCATCACTTAACATCAATGTGAACTGCATACTTGTTTGCCACTTCCATTACGTAAAAAAAAACAAGAGTCATCCGGCAGCGCCATGTGTCCATGCGGCCAACATAAACGTCGGCACGCGCGGCCCCTCAGCGGACTCTCAGCATCTGACGAAACTTAAGCAAGTTGACACACTCCACATCAAGTTTCTCTCCATTGCGGGAATAACCAAAGTATGCTTATGATTCGATGAACAACATTCTGAAGCTGCTATTCCCTACCCCTTCATTAGGGGAGCGTTTTTATGTGATAGTAAAAGTACCGGCTAGATTTGCAGCCGTGGAATGGAAAACAATTATTACGTGTCTTTCCAAATTTGGCCGATTCTCAATTACGAGCCATATCTTTGGAAAAGTATGCGCATATATTTAGCCCTTTATTGTCATTAGTGAACATAATGGCTTAAAGTTACATTTTAATTAAACTATAATTAACAAGAGTCATCCGGCAGCGCCGTGTGTCCATGCGGCCAACATAAATGTCGGCACGCGCGGCCCCTTAGCGGACTCTCAGCATCTGACGAAACTTAAGCAAGTTGACACACTCCACATCAAGTTTCTCTCCATTGCGGGAATAACCAGAGTACGTTTATGATTCGATGAATATCTTGAATCGCGTCAAATGATGCGAGTTGGACCCTAAATTGCTGGTTTGTTATACCTATCTTGTTAGTCTGGCTATTTACTTATGTACTCGTATCAAACTTGTAGATTTTTTCATTAATTCAATAGTGCTATTTATTTGTTTGTATGTCTATAAAACCATTACGTAATAATATTAATAACACAGTCCAATTAACGTATCTTTTAGTTGTGCTAATATTATCTTTGTAATGTAGTTATCTACTTGCCCCTTAATGAAAATGTTTTAAGGGCACAGAGGCATAATAGCTGGTCTACCTGGGGTACCGTAGAAAATAAGGAACCCTTATAGTTTCGCCATGTCCGTCTGTCTGTCTGTCGGTCCGTCCGTCCGCGGTTTAGCGCAAAAACTATTGGCAGTAGAGACTTGAAATTTGACAGAAGTATACACCCTACTCACGCCGACAAAGTGGTAGAATAAAAACGTGAAAAAAAATATATTTAGGGTACCTCCCCTACATGTGACGCGCGGATATCTATAATATAAAAATAAGTCGAGTTTTCCTTCCTGACGCTATAACTCCAGAACGCACAAACCGATTTCCACGGTTTTGCATTCGTTGGAAAGGTCTCGGGCTCCGTGAGGTTTATAGCAAAGAAAGTTCAGGAAAAAAATATTTATAAAACGACATCCACGTGAGCGAAGCCGCGGGCAACAGCTAGTTTTATTATAATTTTTCGTTTTCTTTATAGTGTGGTATATTGTTGCATAGGTCTTTCAAAAATGTTAGGGGTTTACCAGCATAATTTTTTGATGTAGTTTACTGTTTGTGACTTATTAAGCTTTAAATTGCCAATTTTCGTAGGACTCAAGTGACGCTCTACCAACTAAACGGTTGTTGTTAGAAATTCTAACGTTACGTCAATAGCATCTACATACTCGTATAACGAAATTAAAAGGAAAAGTTCTTCAGTTGGCTTTAAAAGTTTGCGAGTAATAGTCGACCAAATGTATTTTACTTTAAATTTTGAACACCATAGAAAAAATATTTTTTTTTTTCAATACATTATTCAAACCTATAAACTACGGAACCCTACACTGCGTGTAGCCCGACATGCACTTGACCGGTTTTTTTAGAAAGATAGTATCCCGGTCAGCATTTAAATCTTTCAGGGTATAATCGATATTCGCTAGTATAAACGAAATGTAAATCTGAATGTCATCAGCGTTTATATGATACTAGCTGTGCCCGCGACTCCGTCCGCGTGAGAATTTGTGATTGTTCAGTATCTACCCAGACGAAGTCGTAGGCGCAGCTAGTATAAAAGTAGCCTAAGTTACTCCTTATTACATAAGCTATCTACCAGTGAATGTCCTGTCGAAATCTGTCCAGCCGTTCCCGAGATTAGCAGGAACAAACAGACAGACAAAAAATTTAAAAAATGTTGATTTGGTATAATGTACCGTGTATAGATACTTGAGCATTTAGTAAAGAACGATTATTTTTATATTACAAACAGACACTCCAATTTTATTTATTTGTGTAGTTGTATAGATTTGCTTCCCTATAAGCAGGACACTCACCAATCACCCATCATTGTGTTTTTTTTTTCTGCTGGGGTATATATAACCTTAATGACCATAAACATCAGCTACACTCTAACGATTACAAAATGAACCCTTTTTTTATGTATTGGAAGTGACAAACAAGCATGCAGTTCACATTGATGTTAAGTGATGACTGCAGCCTATAGACACCCACACAAAGACCAAGGTCAAAATGCAGATGCGTTACCACTCCTGAGGCCTAAGGTGTTATGCCACTGTGCCGGAAATTACAGGGCCGTAGATTACGACCTGACCGAAACACGATAGTGCTGAACACTACCATTTAGCGGCAAGTAAATTAAAACTTACCCTATCTTCTAAGCTCGTAAACTCAGCCCACATGTGATAAAGCTAACTGTCCGTACATCAGGCGCACAATAGGAGACCACTAATGCATACATTCTCATACAGCCCTTAAATGGTGAAACTATTAAGCTTTAAGGCTTTAGCCAAATGGACGGGCAGTGTCGCGATGTAACGGCTACGATACGATCTGTTTACGTCGCCGTTAAAGCACGTTCAGTCTGTCGTAAAAACGTACCTTGTAGATTCACCGATACTTCCTTGGACGGGAGTGGGTGAAATGGATGTGTCTATTATTTTGTTACAATCTGATGACCCGATTAGTCCAGCGGTGCGAAGCCACCGTTTGATTCGAAGGGTTGCGGGTTCGATCCCCGCACCCGAATTATATTTGTAAAGGAGATGTTGCAAAAATGTATGGACCTCCGGCCATGTATTGTACACAATATCATTAACAGGCAAAATCAACATAAAAACGTTTTTTACTGCATATTTTCACTTATTTAGCTTTGTTTGCAGTTACAAAATATTATTTGCAGTTAGAATTGCAACTCAAACCAACATGGCGAATATGGCGGGCGATGTTATTTTGACATTTTCATTTTTTAAATTGTTTTTTGATTATATAGAAATTGGAGAAAAAAGTAATATTTTCTGAATACTATCGAAATCGATTTCATGTGTTAATACTAAGAACTTAAACTAATCGATTTCCAATTTAAAGAAGCGTCGGCTGTGTCGCCGCCATGTTGAATATGGTTGAAAATGATAAAATCGTTTAAATTAAATGTGGTAGTAACTCTAAAATATATACTTGAATAAATTAATTCCATTTTTTTCGGATTCTTCTTTAATTTACCCATTTTTTGGGGACGTGTACGAACCAGAGCCGAGCTCGCAACATCTCCTTTGTAAGGCTTACAGATATTTATTTCGGGTCTAGGTGTTTGTGTATGTTTTGTATGTGTACAACGCCAGCTACGACACAGGTTTATATCTAATGTGGAGTTGGGAGTGTAAAAAAAAAACTGCTACAAAGATATTTGAATTTGGGAGGCGAAGGATAAACTTTTTAAGTGATAATTTACTTTATAAGTGATAATTTATTATTTCATTTTATTTTTATTTATTTTATTTAAGTTGAAGGTTTATTGCCATGTCAATGGGATATAAACCTAATCACGTTGGTTGTTTGTTAACATACAACCAATGTGATTATCATTTTTTATTTGATTACGGATTTAGTTATAACGGGGTCATACATTACCATCTAAATGGGACACGATAGTGCTGAACACTACCATTTGACAGAAAATACATTAGGTGATGCGATGGTGCCTACGCAGTCGCTCTCCGACACTGATAATTTACCACCAGAAATGTATAAAAATGTAACTGGATGGGATCGCAGAACAGAAATTAAACTAGTTTTCGGATTTATCTCGCGTATATTAAACTAAAATGATTATTTAAAATCGAACCCGACGCTTCGGTCGCTTGCCAGCTTCCGTGGTCTCGGGCAGAGACCACATAATATACATATATAATATTAAAACAAAAACAGATAAGAAATCACATAAAATCACTAAGGTGATTCAATGAGGTGATTCAATTACTAGTGGTAGAGCTCCAGTGACGGAGCTCGAGGGCGTAGGCACCACCGCATTACCTAATATACTTGCCGCTAAATGGTAGTGTTCAGCACTATCGTGTTCCGGTCAGGTGGTAATGTACGGCTCTGTAATTTCCGGCACAGAGGCATAACACCTAATGCCTCAGGAGTGGCAGCGCATCTGCATTTTGACGTCTGGTCATTGTGTGGGTGTCTATAGGCTGCAGTCATCACTTAACATCAATGTGAACTGCACGCTTGTTTGCCACTTTTATTACATAAAAAAAAAAAAAACTAAGGCCGCATTGCCGCTCCTCGAATTTAGCGGGCATTTTGAAATAATCATCACCAAAGTTACCACATCCCTAATCTCTTTACATAATCCCGAATTTCCTGATGAAATGAACTTAAAATAAACATTGCCGCATCAAAAATTGCTTGGTTTCGTATTCATCCAAAAGCCACTCGTGTTGTTGGAATTGTAACACCGCGAACACCTTTTATTTCTCCATTTACGACCCATACTGATGTCGTTTGATCATGCTGTTACATTTTGTTTGAATGTACCCTGTCTTGATATAAAATGTGTGAAAATGTACGTAATTCGGCATAAAATGGTTAATTACAGTGATCAATAATAAATATTGCACATCTAGCTTAGGAAGGAGACTTCGGCTTATTTCGGCTCTGTAGAGCGTTATCTCTTTCGCACCGTACCTATTTGACGTTTGTCGACCATTTTGATCAAGTTTTGACCAATACCGGACTGTCAGTGCTTACGTACGTCAACACTACGTAATTGTGACTAAACCAAAGGCAGGTAATTTGGAAAGGAAATGGCTCTGAAAACTGTAAAATTGCATTACTAATTGCAGGTTGAGCTACTTATAGCAGAAATATCGTGAAATAATTTCCCAAAAAACCAGTCAATAGCGCAGTGTAGAGTTCTGTAGTTAAAGAGTAAGGGATGCAATGAAAGACCTATCCAACGATATTATTATCCCGCACTATATGGAAAATGAAAAAAAGAAAAATTATGCGCGTGTCACATTTAGAAGAGGTACCATAAATGAAAAAAAAAACATCATGGTTTTATTCTACTACTTTGTCGGCGTGATAAAGATGTACTAATACTTGTGCCAGATTTCAAGTCTCTAGTACCAATAATTTTTGGACGGACAGACAGACAGACAGAAATTGTAAGGGTTCCTTATTTACTACGGAACCCTAAAAACGATGTTTATTGTCACTATTTAAACAGTTTACTTTCCATGACCTGATGTTATCATTATAATATTCTGGCAAATAACCAACTAGTCCATAAACGGAGTAGACAAGTTAGTATAACAGAGCGATAACATTATATCAGTAAGGTCAGTTACGTCTCAGTTGCCAACGAAACCGAACTTACAAATATTATTAGGGGTCGCAACCGTAAATACTTCAAGTTAACCATTCAGGTCGCATTTAAGTTCCGTAATGTCGGATACTGACCTTATTCTTGTTTGTTACTTATACTTATGCTTTAAGATTTACAGAAACAGGGTTTAAGAAACATTTTCAACTTGTAATCGATATTGACGAAGACGTGTCATCAAACTGTTTTAAGTTTTTTATTAATATTTTTATATTGTATATGTATGTATCTTCACGCCAGGTCCCTAACGGGGTAGGCAGAGAGTGTAGAGCGCCAGATATCCCGGTCCTGGCAAACCTCTCGTGCCTCGTCGGTTTTGTAATTTCAGTGAGATATAGCTCTGCTCCTACCACTTCTCCCATTGATGTCATGCCCGTCTACCTTCATCATTCTCTTCGTACATGCACGCCGATTCCTAAGACTTTTGACCCCACCATCAGACAGAACTCGACCTATTTGGTCATGGTAGGTTAGTCTTGGTCTTCCTGGGCCTCTGCAACCATCCACATTCGCATTGTATATCTGTTTAGTCATTCGCTCATTCGACATTCTTTCTATATGCCCGAATCATCGGAGCATGCCTTTTTTTGATTTTTACACCGATACTATCATTCACACAAAGTGATACACCGCAGATCTTGCGCAAAGATCTCATCTCGACCGCGTTCAACTTACTTTCATGCTCTTTCCTGCATACCCAGCTCTCGCTTCCATATAAAAGCGTTGGAGTAAGTACAGCATTATGTACGGCTAGTCGAGCCCGCTGGCTGAGATGTTTAGATTCTAGCAGCTTACCCAACGCTCCAATCACGCAATTCCCAGCAAGCACTCTTCTTTCTATGTCAGTGGTGTACCTACCATCCTTGCTAAAAGCACATCCAAGATATACAATTTCATCCACCTGTTCTAACACTGCATCATCTACTACTACCCTTGCATTTGTTCTCTGTTCATCTCTTTCAAATACTAATACTTTAGTTTTATCCACATTCAATTGTAAGCCTTTCTTCATACAATCCTCTTTCATGACTGTGACTAGTGCTTGTAGCCAAGATGGTGTAGAGCTAACAATTACCGCATCATCTGCGTAAAGCAGACAGTTCACCACTAAGTCACCCATACGAACTCCCACATCCATCAACTTCACCCTCTGGAGGCATTTGTCCAGATATATAATAAACAGCCTAGACGAAAGCACGCAACCCTGTCTGACACCGATGTTAACATCAAACCAGGGTGACATGTTACCATCTACCCGCACACATGCTTGAGAGTCCACATACGTGGACTGTATTGCACGGAGCAGACTGCCATCAATACCATACTCTGTCAAAATGTCCCACAGCTCATTCATATTGTAAATGGGAATTAATCGCGTATTATTTTACTTTGATTAAAATAGTACGCGATTCAGTCCAGTTTACAATATAAAAAAGACGTATCATCTAACAACAACCGTTTCATATTTAAGTAAATTTTAGACGAATTTCACCGCTTGTATCACAGTGTAAAGAAACCGAACGTGTTAATTACCTAACTCATACTGTGCTTATTCTATTAGTACAGATATTATGTATACACGTAGCCCTTCTAAGGTTAGGTAAAGAACTTAAGGTCTGAAACACCCTCTTTTGAGTTTAAATTATAGACATCTCTTTTTACACACCTACTAGCGATGGCAATTAACGCTATTTCTTGTTAATTTCATAAGCATGTGAATTCGTGAGTCTTAGCATGCTAATAGCTATTGCTATCCTGAAATCTGAATGAATAATACCTCTTAATATGCAAATAAATTAATTTTAAAGAGTTTGGCACACTAATTGTTATTCAAAAATCTCACGCATTCATTCAATATACGATCCTAAATGCCAACAAATTGAAGATCATAACAAAATATTTGCGAATTAGCGTTTCACAGAATTTCACAACTTCATTTAATTTCCGAAATGCTAATACAGCATTCGCATGCTATCAATTAATGCGAATACTAGTTAATCCATTACTAGTACAGGCTACACTTTCAACCATGACCTCATGATATCATTATTATATTCTAGCAAATATTTAACTAGGCCATAAACGAAATAGATAAGTAAGTAAATCAGAGCGATAGCATTGTATCAATGAGGTCAGTTTGACTAATATTTTTCATTGTGATTTCAAAAAGTATAAGGAACGTTAATAAATATCGTCATGGGAACTACTAGTCTATAACTAATAGCTTTTGAGATATCACAATTCGAAAGTTGCACGTTATCAAATGATCCCAAACGGCTCATACGATGTACAGGCTTGTGACGTCACACGCTTGTATGTATACACCTACGAGATCAAGGACGAATTCAAGAAATCTTAAAATATCTTCGTTAATATTGCGTTTTTGTAAATAGTATGCTAAGCAAAAGTTGGGATTTGTACAAGGAATCGTTATTATTTTTAAACTAATTATTTCTTTTTCACTTTTCATTTTTATACCACTTCTACAATAATGCACAGATTATTTTTAAACAAATTTATCTTTTTCACTTTTTGATTTTTATGCCTCTTCTACAATAATGCACCGATTTCAATGCCATACGAGTACATTACATTATTACATAAAAAAATAATAAAATAAAATACGCTTACACTCACAGCCCCACAGTAGGTTTAAACCTGTGTCGTGGGTGCCGTTGTACACATACAACACATACACAAACACCCAGACCCGAAACAAATATCTGTAGGCCATACAAATATTTGTCCCGGTGCGGGGATCGAACCCGCGACCCTACGAATCAAACGGTCATCTCACACCGCTGGACTAACCGGGTCGTCAATACATACATTTCATTGCCATGTTACTTTCGGACTATGTCATTAAAAAAAAAACACCTTGTCAAATACCCTATTCCCACTAAACATGTTACAGAAACCGATATCATTACATCAGGAAGGTCAATAGCGTAGCATTTGCGGAGGTTAGACAGAGTTAACCAGACGTTATTGGGGGTCACATCCATAAACACTTTACGAGTTAGCCAATCAGGCCGCGTCCAAGTTTCTGTAATGTTGGAAGTTCCCATTATACTTGTTTACTATCGCTTTAGGGTTTCTTGGGAACAATATTTGACTTAATCTTCTTGTATGGAGTTGTTTCCTTAAATATCTATTATTATATTTGTAAAGTTTTAATTAATGTAATGAAAGTGGCCGAATCCAACTCGGTTGGGCAGCGTTCGGGAAGCTACGGTTCATCTTCTCGTCCGACTTACCGCAGTGTCTCAAGAAAAAGGTCTTTGATCAGTGTGTGTTGCCAGTGATGACTTATGAGACAGAAACGTGGTCGCTCACTATGGGCCTCATAAGAAGGCTCAAGGTCACTCAGAGAGCAATGGAGAGAGCTATGCTTGGAGTTTCTCTGCGAGACCGAATCAGAAATGAGGAGATCCGCATGAGAACCAAAGTTACCGACATAGCTCACCGAATAGCGAGACTCAAGTGGCAGTGGGCAGGGCACATAGCTCGACGAACTGTCGGCCGTTGGGGCAGAGCAGTTCTCGAGTGGCGACCGCGTACCGGAAAGCGAAGCGTAGGCAGGCCTCCCACAAGATGGACCGACGACCTGGTGAAGGTCGCGGGCAAACGCTGGATGAGGGCGGCCCAGGACTGTTCGTTGTGGCATTCTTTGGGGGAGGCCTTTGTTCAGCAGTGGACGTATTTTGGCTGAAATGATGATGATGATGATGATGAATGAAAGTGGCGAACAAGCATGCGGTTCACATTGATGTTAGTGGATGTCTGCAGCCTATAGACACCCACACAAAGACCAGAGGTCAAAATGCAGATGCGTTACCACTTCTGAGGCCTAAGGTGTTATGCCTCTGTACCGGAAATCACAGAGCCGTACATTACCACCTGACCGGAACACGATAGTGCTGCACACTACCATTTAGCGGCAAGAATATTAGGTAACGCGGTGGTGCCTACGCCCGCGAGCTCTTCACTGGAGCTCTACCACCAGTAAAAAGTTACTGTCACATCATTATCATGTAGCTGAGATTTACAGAACTTTACATGTGCGAGTAAATTTTTGACGAGCGAGTCCTCCCGACCGTAGGTGCCTCCATCCAATATAATCCGAATATTTAATACAGTAAATGCATATAAACAAACGACAACTTTTTTTTATAGTTATGTAATCTGAGCAATTTGGTCCTGTGTTGTTCGAACCGAGGGTCACGGATTCGATCCCTGTACCGGGACAAATATTTAGGTATATGGCCTACAAATATTTACATCGGGTTAACACAAAACACGGGCCACCGGCCGCCGCGGCGGACCGGAGTGGAGTAGCCATAGCGTTTACCGATGCAAAACAGTCTGTCATTTTGCGGGAGGAAATGCATGTGAAACACACACACACTACAAAAATTGTCTATTACTACGAAACTCACACCTTGACTTTAACAAAATACATAAACAATTTCACGCGCACATTTAAACATCTGGGCGATAGGCGATTTGGGCTTGTACTTTAACAGAGGGTAAAGCCTGCATATGACTACTCGCCTCCGGTCCGCCGCGGCCAGTGGCCCGTGTTGCTCTATGGTTGCAGCATTTGATATTTATACCGCTGGTAAAGATATATTTAAACTCTAATAATTATGTAAATTATGGCCGGAGTTTTGGCGGGAACCTTGAAAGAGGCGTATGGTGCTCTTATTTTATCTCACTTTCTTGGTGTATTTTTAAGTTATATTGAATAAAATTGGTGGCACTTTGTTTGATATAAGTTTATTACAGTGCCCGTGTATAGTGAAATAGAATAACAGTGCGAAAATACGACCTTTTCAGGTTGCCTCCAAAACTTCATTGTAAATGTTCTGGTAAAGTAGCCATCGCTTTACTCGAATAACTTGATTATAATTCACTTGATAACTTATATACTTGATACTTACATATTATTCTTGATGACTATATTATAGTAACTTTTACGCTGCTTATATAAATATGAAATATCGTTTTACTTGACACTGGCAATATGCGTAATAGCGATGCCATAATAACAAAAAAAAATATTTATGGACGAATACTCAAACGTCACTCAATTGTAACCTTCAAATGTGCGCTATCTCTATCGCTTGAACGTGTTTTATAAAGACAGAAGACTTTTAAGTCCCACTTAGACTTAAGTGACGTTTGAGTATTTCACCGTTAGTATACAATTCAAGACTTCACGTAAATGTGAATATGTTAGTTTGCCACTATAATGACATAAAATAACCGTTTCTAAAATACGAAAAGCCAATCAACTCCACTGTTAAAGTTCCTGCGCGCTAATGCAACTTAGTGCTAGATCTGCTTCCATTACCGTTCCCAGGAATTAAATCCTGAACCTAAGTTAGAACCCTAAGTCTGTGCTTTGGAACGGCGAATGGTTTGATCAGGAAAGTTCGTAGTTTCATGACAGGTTTAGCGGTATTGTTGGGTGTTTTGGATGATGGTTCAAGCGGCTTTTGTGATTGTTTTGGTGTTAGAGCACTAGAGTTGTTTTAGGTAGAGTGTTAGTAATTTGTTTTTTAAATTTATTTTTACAAACAATCTTACAAATTAGGGCGTTACATGCAAAGACATACATAAAACCATTATAAGTTTATCTATGTGTGTGCGGTGTTACGTTCCTTATCTAAATGATAATGAATGTAGATACATTCTCATTACTTATTAGTATAGTAATGCTTGAGTTTGATATAGTATTTTCTGTGATTATTTAAATTTAGATTTGTAAACATATCTTGTAACTCTTCTGGTAGTTCATTTAAGATCTTTGGTATTACATATAATTCAATGTTCTAGAACCATACACATTATGTTTAGGTAACACATATTTTAGTTGACAGTCAAGATTTTTTATGTTTTCATTTTAAGACTTTATTTTTTTTAGTATTTCAGTACAGTTACGAAGTAAATTTGATGGTTAATGATCAAAACACTTGTTAATGTGTTCCTGAGCAGCATTGGTTAAACAAAAATTTTCCTGTAATTTCCGGCACAGAGGCATAACACCTTAGGCCTCAGGAGTGAGTGGTAACGCATCTGCATTTGGACCACTGGTCTTTGTGTGGGTGTCTATAGGCTGCAGTCATCACTTAACATCAATGTGAACTGCACGCTTGTTTGCCATTTTCACGTCATAAGAATAGTAATAAAAAAATGGTTTTTGTGTAGGTCATTATTTAACATGACATGTACACTGCATGCTTGTTTGCCACTATCGATATTAGAATAATTGAAATTAATTTAAATTAGAACAAATCTCACACTGCTCCGCAGGCATTACTTGCTTGAACAGAGTGAAAAAGACTTTTATGCACATTTTGTACATATAAAATATTCCAAAATTATAATTTGTAAGTTTTTTTAACTCTGCCATACACATATATTTTGATAGCAGCGACATAAGATTTTCAAGTTCAAATTCTCCAAATACAAGAAGACCTTAAATCAATACACAATACCTACTTTGTTTAGCTTACAATTCCTTTGTCGAATATTGAATGATACAAAAAAAACAGATCGACGATGTAAAATGAATTTCAACTCGAGATTGGTTTTCAGTCCGGATCTTAGTTTGTTCCGAAATCTCCAGTTCCAATTTGAGAATAATCAAATTTTATTTAAAAAAAGGCGTATGTATACTCGTTCTTTCATTCCGGATCGCACCGACTACGGAACCGTACGCGTATATCGCTAAATTCAATTAAGTCTCTGACTGTGTCCCAAGTAATAAACTTATTCATAGGATTTGAGCTGGACATAACTATTCAACAAAGTTATTGTTCTGACGTAAAAGTGGCAAACAAGCATACAGTTCACATAGATGCTAAGTGAATACGTACAGCCTTTAAACATCTGCATAAAAATAGAAATTTCAATGTTTAGATGTTCCAGTGTCGGAGCTCGATAGCGTAAGCACCGCTTATGAAGTCAAATTTTTCCTTCCGTTTTTTCTTTAATTTCTTAAGACTTCAGGTGAGGTAACGCATCCATATTTAACTTTTGGTTTTTATGTAGATGTCTACGAGTATATATTATGTTGCAGTCACCACTTACTCGTAGTTAAGACAAATACTTACTCAAAAAGTCAATCTCGTATCTTCAATTTCGTACTGTTGACGGTTTCATTAAAAAACGATGACTGACACGATGGTGATTCGCATGAAATAAAACGCTGTAAGTTCCCGACTTACCACCCTCTTCAGGAGCAGAGCTCGCGTGCCCTACAAACATAAATCGAACCCCGTTGAATCACACCCCGCCGATTCTCACGGAGCTTTGCTCTCCCTTTAAAATTCACTTAATAAAATACAAGTAAAAAATTATCGCATAATCGCTTACGGATATATTATTAACGTTAGGTTGGGCTAGGTACCTATTTAATCCCCCCCGAGGGTTTCCGCCTTGTCGTGGCGCGGGGGCTCAGTACCCGGTGGTTGTCCTCACACCGGCGAAGCCAAGAGGAACCCAGAGAAGGAGCGGCGTTTGGCGTGGCTCAGCCCGCCACTCGCTGCTATGAAGAGGAGGCGGCTGGGGAGGAGGTGTATTTCGTTGGCCCTGCACCCTATCCCCAGCCGCCTAACGGTGGTCCCACCGCTCGATAGGGACGTGGTGGGCCGTGGGGGGGCGGACGAGGTAACCAAAATTTCTTCGACGCTCCCCCAGGGCCGAACTGTGTGCCCCTGTACCCCTCCACCCGGGCGTCTTGGGATGCCTGTGGTTGTGAGTGGTCGGGGCGGGGACCTTCGGGCGACGGACTAGGAGAGGTTCATCGCCCGAATGGAGAGATCCCGGGCTGGCTGGCGTGCAGGTGTTCCGCACGCCACTAGTAGTGGTTGGAGCCGAAAGGCTCCGAGGACTGCTCGACATCGAGCGGCCGCCGGTGGGGTCGCGGATGTGTGCGATAGCGTTCCCGTGACCCCGCCACTGATGGCGGACGAGTCGGAACACCCAGGGGTTTTTAGTGGGTAGACGGATGTCCTTTCCCGGAATCCCACATTACCCACCCCTCTCCCCAAGGGTTGGTAAGCGTAACGCATTTTCCCCTGGTTAAAAAAAAGGTACCTATTTGATATACTGGGTGACTCGTGAATCATGGCACATATTTTAGGACATAATAATTCAGAATACTATATAATGTATAAAAATATTACAAAACTAAAATTCATTAAGAAATTTAGAAATCCTGAATTTTTCGTCAAGTCACGTGACTTTTTCTTAGGAAAAATATTTTTTTTCTATCAGTAGAGCTTTTGAGGACTACAAGTGGGCGCGTAAATTTTACTTTGCGCCAATTACCGCTACATAATATCGCAATAGAGCAATCTCCCTTTTCATTGTTTGTTACCGATTTTAGTTTATATGGATGCTTAATTTTTTATTGCAATATCCATTCCGAATCAATTTATTTCGGGTCTTCTGTGCCTCTGTGCATAACAAATAAGAATGTTCATTCTTTCAAAATCCAAATCTTCATAGATTCAATTTGCGTGTAATCGAATTTAATATAAAAAGCGTATGCATATGAGGATTCAAATTCAGAGAAACAAGGCATTACAATTCATTTCACAATTCAATTACATTTACGTTATTATTCCTTACTGAATCTCGAAAACTACTGAACCTTTTTTTCTATCAACAGAGCGTTCGCGGACTAGAAGTTGGCGCATGAATCACACTTTGCGTCAATTACATCTACATTATTTCACATTAGAACTATCTACACGTTTATTGTTTGTTCCCAGTCTTCGATTTATTATTGACATTCTATTCCAAAATATTCCAAATAGATTTCTTGCTACTTCTGCATGAGATTAATTCTACTCGTAATCAACCTGAAATTTTGACCCGCTGTTAAACTTGAAATCTTTAATTTTTAATGGATTGTGTCATGTCATGGTAATGTAAGCGCGCATGGCCCCGCGGCTGGTGTAGATCAGAAGTAGAATCATCAATCTACTCGGTTAAGCAATATGGGTGCGGTCGGGTGTGTGATGGGTGACCGCTAGTAGCAAATTAAAATGCGCGTTTCCGTGCTTCGAAGGGGACGTTAAGCCGTCGGTCCCGGTTGCTATCGATAGATAGCAGTCGTTAAACCTTGTCAGAGACCTTATGGGCGGTTCAAAAACAGCGGGTTGGCCAATAACCCGTATCTCCTCCACCAATCCGCATTGGAGCAGCGTGGTGGAGTAAGATCTAGGCCTCCCCCTAAAAAGAGGGGAGAGTCGTGCCCAGCAGTGGGACGTTTAATGGGTTGCCATTATTATTTATTATTTGTGTTAATGTATTTTAAATATTTAATGATTACCTTACTTTACTGATGGTAGAGTAGGCGTAGACACCACCGCATTACCTAATATATATCAGGTAATGCGCCGCTAAATGGTAGTGTTCACCACTATCGTGATCCGGTGGTGGTAATGTACAGCCCTGTAATTTCCGGCACAGAGGCATAACACCTTAGGCCTCAGGAGTGGTAACGCATCTGCATTTTGACCTTGGTCTTTGTGTGAGTGTCTATAGGCTGCAGTCATCACTTAACATCAATGTGAACTGCATGCTTGTGTGCCACGCCACTTCCATTACGTTAAAAATAATAATGTTGTGTTACTGTGCTTTCAAAATAATAATGTTGTGTTACTGTGCTTTCAAAATAATAATGTTGTGTTACTGTGCTTTCAAAATAATAATGTTGTATTACTGTGCTTTCAAAATAATAATGTTGTGTTAATGTGCTTTCAAAATAATAATGTTGTGTTACCGTGCTTTCAAAATAATAATGTTGTGTTACTGTGCTTTCAAAATCAATGTTGCATATAATCGAATGTAATTCAAAAAGTGTGTGTAGTGTACACGAGGATTTCAGTTCAGTTAAACTAGCACATCACAATTCAGTTTATGGGACTCGATGGGGGTCTACGCAGGCGTGAATAAAATTTGGAAATATGAGAATGTGATATAAATGTAGCAAGGAGGGGGGTCCACGGAAACCAGAAAAAATTGAAAGGGGTCTACAAGAAAAAATAGTTTGGGAACCTCTGCTTTAAACAAATAACCATTCACATTTGCTTAGAAAAATACCGGACCTTTTTCTACCCACAGAGCTTCCGCGGACTAGAAGTTGGCGCATAAATTTCACTTTGCGTCAATTACCGCTACATTATTTCGCATTAGAGCAATCTACATGTTTATTGTTTGTTAAGGGTACATGTAAGTTTACGTGTAACAATTATCATTTTTATAGAAATATCTTTTCTTAGTTATTTCTGTATGAGATTGGTTTTAGAAAACCTGAAAAATGTTCATAAGTCGTAAAACTTGTTTTCTTTTCTTTTAATTTTTCAATTGATTGTGTCTTTTTATTGTAATTACTATTGTCTGTTTTGCTGTAACCTTATAAATAAATAATAACACAAAATAAGTTATTTCATTTTATGTGAATGTAGCCAACTGTCTCAGTAGCGTAGTGGTAGCAGACCACTATTACTACGCTGAGGGTCCTGGGTTCGATTCCCGGGTCGGGAACTATCAGAGATAACGGTTTAAAATCCTTTATCTCTGGTTCTATTAGGATTTTTCCATTTTCTGGAAGTTTCCCAGTACCTCGGAGTTTGGCAATGTGCTCGGAGATGGCAGCAGGTTCGCCACCTGTTAAATGGGCCAAAACGTAACCGGCGAGTCGTGGGTCTTTGTGTGCTTGAATGCATGCATTTTACCTCTGCCTACCCCTTCGGGAATTATAGGCGTGAAATTACGTTTTTTTAATGTAGCCAACAACTACATACTACCTATAGACATCAAAACTAAAACCGCATGTCAAAATGCAGATGCGTTGTTACCCTTAGACCCACGATATATCACCTGGGGTGTTTAATATGGATCCACACAAAGTTAATTATAATCATCAACTATAATAAAACTAAATTTACTGGTAGTAGAGCTCCAGTGACGGAACTCGCGGGCGTAGGCACCACCGCATTACCTAATATACTTGCCGCTAAACGGTAGTGTTCAGCACTATCGTGTTCCAGTCAGGTGGTAATGTACGGCCCTGTAATTTCTAATTTCCGGCACAGAGGCATAACACCTTAGGCCTCGGGAGTGGTAATGCATCTGCATTTTGACCTTGGTCTTTGTGTGGGTGTCTATAGGCTGCAGTCATTACTTAACATCAATGTGAACTGCATGCTTGTTTATCACTTCCATTACATATACTCCTAAAACCGAATACAAGTATAAACACGATTTTAGATTGACTTCAAAAGGCCAAATAGAAAATACAGCAGCGAAGTGAACACATTGAGCATTATATTGCAGTGTTTTATTTCTATGTTGCATGCCGGATATTGCAAGCTTCTCGCTTACACAGACAGGCGTAAACATCTATTCAATGTCCTGGATTACGCCTATTGCTTTCTGTTATCCTAGTACATTCGTTAACTTTTTCATACGGTTACTTCGAGCGAATTAGCAAATAAAATATAACACACAAGCAATCTAGGTAGATGCAGATGCTTTATCATTTCTGTGGATTTTAATATCCGTACTAATAATATAATTTTGCAGCTTAAAGCGAGATCTTCATTGAAGGAGATCGTGGACATAAGTAGCATCGCATTATCTTATTTACTTACCACTAAATGATAGAGTTCAGTTATATTGACAACTAGCTGTTGCCCGTGGCTTCGCCCACGTGGATGTCGTTTTATAAATATTTTTTCTATTTTATTTTTATTAATGCAAAACCGTAGAAATAGGTTCGTGCGTTCTGGAGTTATAGCGTCAGGAAGGAAAACCCGACTTATTTTATATGCGGCCCTGTAATTTCTAAAACAGACAAAATTGCTATTGAAACCTCTAATTATTATGCAAAAGCCAGGTAAAGCTGCAGTTAACTGGTGGTAGAGCTCCAATGACGGAGCTCGCGGGCGTAGGCACCACCGCATTACATAATATACTTGCCGCTAAATGGTAGTGTTCTGTATTTTGACCTTGGTCTTTGTGTAAGTGTCTATAGGCTGCAGTAATCACTTAACATCGATGTGAGCTGCATGCTTGTTTGCCACTCACATCCGTACTAATAATCTAACTTTACAGCTAGAAGCGAGAGCTTTAGTGACGGAGCTCGTATACGTAAGTACCATCGCATTATCTTATTTACTTACCACTAAATGATGGCGTTCAGTCTTATTGACAATATACGGCCCTGTAATTTCCAAAACAGACAAAATTGCAATTGAAACGTCTAATTATTATGCAAATGCCAAGTAATGCTGCAGTAATCAGAACATAAAAATAACTAAATAGCAACACAATGCAGCAGCACAAGCAACTCCAACTAAATAATTCCAAAACTAGATTCGTATAAACACGGCTTCAGATTGACTTCAAAAGCCCAAATAGAAAAACCGGCACTGAAGTGAACATAGTGAGCATTATATTGGAGTGTTTTATTTTTGTATTCCATGCCGGATATTGCAAGCGTCTCGCTTACACAGACATGCGTAAACATGTATTCAATGTCCTTATTTGCAAATTGATTTCGAACTGCTGTATTATATAGCTTGTCGGAGCCTGAAGAAGTGTAAGAACCAGAACTCGAAATAATCCTCAAGTTTCCCCAAATGTGCAATTTCGTCATTCATGTTACATTAGTTTTTTGTCAGAATCGAAAATAAATATTGTTTTTTGAAATTTCATTATATAATACAATCTGATATTTTGTAGTCAAACTTCTCTCAATCGCTCACTAGTACAGTACGCGCAAAATTTAAATGCCACGTTTCTTGCTTGCTAATGAATCACATTAATGTTTGTTTTCAGCAACACATATAAATAAGAAAACAGCGCTAAGGAGAATATGCTACTCAATTATTTTCTCTTCTTTTGAAATATTTTTTACACAAGGCGAACTTTTTCGCATCTTTTATTTTGCCGTATGCATATCCGGAACAGTCATGCACGCTTAAATGTCTTTGCCTTTGGCGGCGTCGTGTGGCGGGTTGCTCACTTCCCTCTAAAATGGTCGAGGAGGGCAATGGTTGTCACATGCGTCATACTCGTGAACGGGTGCTGTTGGTGGGGACTGGTCTGTTCTGGTTTGCAGGGGCTACATCACATTTAGTAGATAGTATTTTATTTGCATCTACACTATGGACGTTCACATTATTTGATTTTTCTCGATAATCTAATTAAAAATAAATAATCTCATTTAAAAGAGCTTTTACTGAGTTTGTTGGGTAGCGGAGTTCTTCTCAGTAGTGACTGCACTTGGAACTCTGCTAAATGAATAACTTTGATCTTGACGAATAAGTTTTGCTTTTTCTTCATTTATCATCATTGAAGTATTGAAATATTTTGTGATTATTATGTTTTAACCAAGTAGTTTAAATTCTAATTTGTAATTTACTATTAATATATGATTTTGCTTTTACTATATGTAATGGTTATTCACTCTAGGTATTTTATGATTTATTGACATTTTGAAAGTATCTGTAAAGATCTATTCGAAACAAAAATATTTTCTATTTCTATTTCTATTTGATAGAACATCAAGATCTACTTTTTATTCAATTTTCTTGAATTTCGAACAATTTGATACGTTTTTCATAAAAGATAAAATTTGGAAATGGTAAATAACATGAGAATAATTCTTGTTCTATGCGCCTACACTCACAAGGCTCTTTAAGCTATTGAATACAGCAGCAGTTCGAAATCAATTTGCAAGTAAACATTACAGTGGAGTGGATGAATTACACTGAACTCGAAATAGCTGAACACTCGCTGCATTTTCACGGCATTCAATTTTCACGTCAGCAACGCAAACAGCTAAGAAAGCAAACGCTAAAGGAAATTTGCTACTCGATTATTTTTCTCCTTTTGAAATATTTAAATATTGTAAGTAGTGGAATAATGTAGGGAATATTTATTGAACTGGTTAAGAACGACTTGAATTTGTAGACAAAATTCTGATGAATTTAAATAGAATTCAATTGGCAGTCCGAGAATATAGGTTACTACTGCATTCCATGATCTTGCTTCCGCGTTAGATCTTCAGAGCGGAACATTGTTTTAAGGGTTCCGTAGTACACAAGGAACCCTTAAAGTTTCGCCATGTCCGTTTGTCTGTCTGTCCGTCCGCGTCCAAAAACTATTGGTACTAGAGACTTGAAATTTGGCACAAGTATACACCTTAATTACGCCGACAAAGTGGTAGTAAAATAAAAACATGAAAATAAAATAATTTAGGGTACCTCCCCTACGTGTAACGCGCCCCAATTTTTTTTTTATTTTTCGTTTTCTATATAGCATGAGATACCGTTGGATAGGTCTTTCAAAAATGTTAGGAGTTTACAATTATCATTTTTCGATTTCGTTCACTGTTCGTGACTTATTAAGCTTTAAAGTGCCAATTTTCGTTAGAGTCAAGTGTCCCCCGCTCTACCAACAAAACGGTTGTTGTTAGAAATTCAAACGTTACGGTGATAGTAGCGACATATAACGAAATTAAAAGGAAAACTGTCACACCTAAGTTGGCTTTACAAGTTTGCGAGTAGGTAATAGTCGACCAAATGTAATACTCGATTTTTTTTAATAACTCCATAGAAAATATTTACATATTTGTTTCATTACATTAATCAAACCTAAAAACTACGGTAGCCTAGACTGCACGTGGCCCGACACGTCCTTGACCGGTTCTTTTTTATGTCATGAAGTGGCAAACAAGCATACAGCTGACATTGATGGTAAGTAACACTGTAGCCCGTAACATCTAGGTACATGAAACCAGAGATTTCAATGTAGATGCGTAGCCACTCCTGAAGCTTGTGGTATTATGCCTCTGTACTGGAAATTACAGGGCTGTTAAATTATCACCTCGACCGGAACACGATAGTGCTGATCACTACCATTTAGTAGCAAGTAGATTATGTAATGCCTACGCCCGCGTGCTCCATCACTGGAGCTGTACGTACCATCAGTAAAATTCAATAAAACAGTGTGAAAGCAATGTTATAAAGAGAACTACGAATTGGTGTTGATATTTTATCATCACTTTATCATCATCACTGTCATCATCGTCACTGTCATCATCACTATCACTACATTTTATAACGTCCCCCTATTTTCACTGTCTGTATGTATGCGCTAATCTCGGAAACTTGTGAACAGATTTTGTTCCTGTTTAAATGTTGGCAAGAGGATTTCTTAGGAAGGTTCATATTTATAATTTATCAATATCGTACTTATATTTATCGAGATATCAGATTTTTTGTCAAAGAAGTCGGGCTCGACCTAATAATATAATAAATGGAACACGTGCGAAGCCGGGGCGGGTCGCTAGTAAATATAATAAGATAGACATCGTCTATCATCCCTACTTTAATATTATAAATACGAAAGTAACTCTGTCTGTCTGTCTGTCTGTTACCTTTTCACGTCCAAACGAGTGAACCGATTTTAATGAAATTTGGAACAGAGATAAAACTAACTTTGAGAAAGAACATAGGCTACTAAGTTATTTATAAAACGACATCCACGCGGGCGAAGCTAGTAGATAATAAAATTCAAAACAATATCACGAAAGAAGAAATCACTTCGAATAAAAATATTATAATAAATTCCACGATGATTCAGAGCTCAAGTCCCAAGGCGCACTGATAACATTTTTCACTCCTCAAAAGCACGTCACGCTATGAAAGGGCAGAAAAAAATGAAAACGGACATATCGTGAGAATCCATTAATCTATCTCAAGGCTCAAAGGCGGAGATTTCTTAGGAATACTAACTAATACAGTGACTTTTATTTTTTTTAACTTTATCTCAAATACACAGGGTGAAGTTTTTGCTGTTGTTTTGCTTTCAGTAGTATTATCAAAACGTGACAGTTAAAATTTAAATGGAAATGTTTTCAAATATTTTTAATGTGATCATTGTCTTGAAAACGAAAAGATTATAGAATTTTGAAGAAAAATCCCATCGTCCGCCGGTACTGATGCTCTAGTTATTCTTTACTGATGCTCTAGTTTATATTATTATTTATCTACCTTCGCGTTAATAGTAGGGGTGCCCTAGAGGGGATTTTTGTTATTACTCGAGCGCGTCAGTTAACTGAAGAACTGCCTCGGTAGCCTAGTGGTAGTAGGCCACTACTACCACGCTGAGGTCCTGGGTTCGATTCCCGGGTCGGAGGCTATCAGAGACAACGGTGTAAAATCCTTTATTATCCTCTGGTTCTATTGGGTTTTTTCCAAATTCTGGATGTTTGCCAGTACTGCGGCGTTTGGAAATGTGCCCGAATATGTCAACAGAGTTGCCATCTGTTGACCGGCGAATCGTGGGTGTTTGCTTGTATGCTTGATTAGATGCATTTACCTCTGCCGACCCCTTCGGGGATTATAGGCGTGAAGTTGCGTATCACAAGCGATGGAACTATTTTTAACCGACTTCGAAAAAAGGAGGAGGTTCTCAATTCGTCCGGATCATTTTTTTTTTATGTATGATCACCGATAATTCGAAAACGCCTGTACCGATTTGGATATTTTTGGTTTTGTTTGAAAGGGTGTGTCTCACAGCTGGTCCCATAGTAACCATGTCAATATGTGATGATGGGATCCTGGAGAAATCGAGGGAACTCTTCAAATTTCATAGCACACTTGAAAGATTTTCGATATTTTTTATAATAATAATGTTCCATGCCTTGTGGCCGTGTACGTCACAAGTAGGCCCATTGTCACCATGACAAGATGTGATGATTGGATCCTGGAGAAATCGAGGGAACTACTCAAATTTTATAGCACACTTGAAAGGAGATGATTATGGAGGTGATAATGATGGAGGTGATGATGATGGAGATGATGATGATGGAGTTATGATGATGATAATTGATGATGATGGAGGTGATGATGATGAAGGTGATGGTGATGGATGATGGAGGTGATGATGATGGAGTTATAATGATGAATTGATGATGATGGAGGTGATGATGATGGAGGTGATGGTGATGGAGGTCATGATGATGAAAAGCCGCTATTACACACCTCTAGAACTGATGATAAAGACTATAGATAGTACCTACACTAAAAAGCAAAAAATAAATTATTTTAAAATTAAAAATAAAACCGCCTTCAAAAAAACTAAGCACTGAATAGACAAGAAACACTAAAAAGAGAAAAATAAACTTATTTAGATAATTTCATTTTATGGGAATAAACACTTAACATAGGTATTAATTATAATAAGACAATTACTTTAATATGGGCTACGTACCTACCTACTCATAAGTTTGAAGTCGATGCCAAGCCAATCGTGCGGCCCGTGCGTTAAGACTAATGTTGTGGTGTTGCAGTAGGTCCCTACTACGTTAAGTTATCAAATGCAGCTATTTGAAAGGCAGTGAAAGGCTCTAAATTCTTTTATTTAACTTGGCACCGACTTCAAACCTATGAATAGGTAGGTACGCAGCCCATATTAAAGTAATTGTCTTATTATAATTAATACCTATGTTATTAAACGTAAAAGTTATAACAGTCATGAGCACAATATATTTTGATCAGACAATAATAAAACAAAGAAAAAAGCAAAAATGTTGGTAACAGCAACAATAAATAAAACGCTTGCTATAAATCACAACGCCACATACGCAAGCATAAATAGTCTGTATTTTTATATCTAGGAGGCAGTAAAGTAAATAAAGATTCATTAATTTACAATAAGTAAATGAAAATATTTAATAATCACAAAACTTATGTTATATGAATCAATGTGCTTAGGGTCCTCACATTAGATTTAATCGGTATCGTAAGGTACCAGAAATACGATTTCTATAATATACTTAAGAGTTTGGTTGACCATAATCCTACCAATATCTACAAAACAAGTCAAACAAAAAAAAAATATTCTCTGAAAAAAAAATTTGATAAATGATAGTCAAATTATATTTTGTAAATCTCAAAATTGTCCACACATAATAATAAGTTTTAAACGAAATGAAGTTCCATGATGCAACAATAAATAAAAATGGAGGGTATCTGATTATTTATGGACCTGCGATTTGTTGACCTTTGTGGACCTGGATATTGTCCTGACCTCAGAATGTTGGTGTCACCATCATATTACATTTGATTAACTCTTTGATATATACAAATAGTTATACAAAAAGAAGGAACAAACATATAATTGTATTACTGAGATATATTCATAAATGAAAATTAATATTTTGAGGTTGGGTTTGTCTAATTGGAACATAAAAGTCACTTGAAGTGGTAAGTAAAGACTCATCTTTAAAGCCTAATACGTCAAGTAAATTGTGTTATTGTATATAACATTACGCAATTATTTCACCAAGAGAGCAGGTACAAATTTGTTTGTTGCAGGTACGGTACAATTTTTGATATCCACATTTTAAAGGACATAATGACCGGAAACCGTAAAGTACTTATTACATAAAAACGTCTTAATGTAATTAGTTTTTGTGTAATTATTCCTTTAAATATTATTAAATGCATTATAAAAAATATTTTTATATCTTATTTTTTTTTCTTAGGACTAGTCGTGGACGACCTCCTTTATTTTTTTCTTATATTGATTCAATATGAATAATTTCTTAAGAACCTACAAATTAAAACATTACTATTGTTAAGAAGACTTTTAGTTATGTCTAAAGTAAAGTATTTAACAATCCGATTGTGCTTTATTTTTCAAGCAGTATTTTGCAAAATCCGAGCACATAAGTACTACTTCTAAGTGCGTAACCACTTAATTGGAACAACAAAAAAGAATCGCTTCAGAAATAAAAACAACTTTACACGTTTTCACTCCACCGCACCGCCTCCCAGCCTAAGTATATTCAGTACAATGGGCTTTTTCGTTCAGGCCGAGATTTGACTGAAACCGGATATTACAAGTTGTTCAATCGCACCCAACGCTAACGCCAGCTTATTTTGTGGAGAATACACCAGAAAAATTTTCGCAATTTTCATGTAAAAATGTTTAAAGCGATATCATTTTTTTAATCGAAATCTATATAAAAACGACTTTGCAAAAGCTATTTGTTTTGCGAAATAGGATATCAAAATTAAATTGAATACTTTAGGCAATGCTATTCAAATAAACCCTAATCCTTGGCTTTTTGAGTCTGATTACTAAATCAGTCATTTAATTTCGGAAAATCAACCGAACAAGGGCTAGGTTAGGATCCCACCGCAAAATCATTTCTTTCATCCAGATATGCTGCAAACTAGTTATATAATCTAGAGAATAAATATCCACTAGGTTGCCAAGCAAAATTTGGCTGCAAGTATTTTTAATTATTTTTTTATCTTTTACACCCAGCAACTCTTATTTGCGGCCGATTTAATTTGGCTTCTTTTAATTTATATCGCAATAATTTAAAAATAGCTTTAATTTGATATATAAATAATACATGTACGTTATGGACGTCAAAAATTATCGGGGCGGAACGAAAATAAGTTGGGGCGGCCAAGAGCGCAACGGCAGCCGTGATTTTTCAGAGTCTACTTCACGGCAATATGTATACATATTCACTTCACGGCAATATGTATACATATTGAACAAGTAAAAAAATTCTTTCCCAAAAAAAAAATAACTTGCGGCCAAATTTTGATTGGGAACCTAGTGGATACCTATATATTCTCTAGATTATAAATATGTATGTATGTATGTATCTTCACGCCAGGTCCCTAACGGGGTAGGCAGAGAGTGTAGAGCGCCAGATATCCCGGTTCTGACAAACCTCTCGTGCCTCGTCCACCTTCATCATTCTCTTCATACATGCACGCCGATTCCTAAGACTTTTGACCCCACCATCAGACAGAACTCGACCTATTTGGTCATGGTAGGTCAGTCTTGGTCTTCCTGGGCCTCTGCAACCATCCACATTCGCATTGTATATCTGTTTAGTCATTCGCTCATTCGACATTCTTTCTATATGCCCGAACCATCGGAGCATGCCTTTTTTCATTTTTACACCGATACTATCATTCACACAAAGTCTCTTTCTTACATCTTCATTACGAACGCGATCGGTGAGTGATACACCGCAGATCTTGCGCAAAGATCTCATCTCGACCGCGTTCAACTTACTTTCATGCTCTTTCCTGCATACCCAGCTCTCGCTTCCATATAAAAGCGTTGGAGTAAGTACAGCATTATGTACGGCTAGTCGAGCCCGCTGGCTGAGATGTTTCGATTCTAGCAGCTTACCCAACGCTCCATTCACGCAATTCCCAGCAAGCACTCTTCTTTCTATGTCAGTGGTGTACCTACCATCCTTGCTAAAAGCACATCCAAGATATACAATTTCATCAACCTGTTCTAACACTGCATCATCTACTACTACCCTTGCATTTGTTCTCTGTTCATCTCTTTCAAATACTAATACTTTAGTTTTATCCACATTCAATTGTAAGCCTTTCTCCATACAATCCTCTTTCATGACTGTGACTAGTGCTTGTAGCCCAGATGGTGTAGAGCTAACAATGACCGCATCGTCTGCGTAAAGCAGACAGTTCACCACTAAGTCACCCATACGCACTCCCACATCCATCAACTTCACCCTCTGGAGGCATTTGTCCAGATATATAATAAACAGCCTAGACGAAAGCACGCAACCCTGTTTGACACCGATGTTAACATCAAACCAGGGTGACATGTTACCACCTACCCGCACACATGCTTGACAGCCCACATACGTGGACTGTATTGCACGGAGCAGACTGCCATCAATACCATACTCTGGCAAAATGTCCCACAGCTCCTTTCGTAATACCCTATCAAACGCCTTCTCCAAATCCACAAAACCGCAGAAAACCTTCTGGCTCACAGCCAGATGCTTCTCTACGATGTTGCGGAGGGAGAAAACTTGATCCATACATCCTCTTCCAGTTCTGAAACCACCCTGTGCATCCCACAACAACTCGTCGGACTTCTCTTTCATTCTTCTTTCTAAGACTTTCCCATACACTTTAGCTGCCAAACTGATCAAACTGATCGCTCGATAGCTGGTGCAGTCCATACGTGAACCCTTGCCTTTATACAAAGGCACGATGACCGCACACCGCCAATCCTTTGGGATTCTTCCGGATCTCCAGCACAGGTTGCACAACACCCAGAAAGAATCCCAAAGGGCAGCACCACCATATTTGATCATTTCGGCAGAAACCTGATCAATACCCGCAGCCTTACCACATTTCAAACTTCGTATCGCCCATACAATCTCATCTATTGTTATATCCTCACAAGCCGGCACCGTCAAGTCAGCAACTCCGGCGTCAGGGTTGTGAGCATAATCAATAATCATACATTTCCCCATAATACTCGCTCCATCGTTTTAACACATCTTGCGTGTTCTCAAGAATGTCACCCAACTTAGATTTTATTCTATTCATTCCAGAAACTGGAGAAGAGCTTCTAGACTTTTTCACCTCCCTCCAATAGAGTTTGATGTTAGTCTCAAAGCTCTTCGCCAGTCTCTCATCAGCTTCCACTTTATCTCTCTCACGCTTTTCATTCACTAAAATCTTGGTGTCATTCTTAAGCCGACGGTAAATTTCTCTCTTCTCATCTCTCATACCATTATTCATTTGCAAAGATGCTACATAATCCAGCCATGCTTTCTTCTTTCTTTCAACGGAGTCTTGCACCTCCTTGTCCCACCACGCATCCCCTTTCAAGGATTTGCGTATCTTTGCATAACCACATACTTCTTTCGCAACTTCCACCATACTATCTTTCATAACTTGCCAACATTCATCCACGTCCAAGTCCGTAAGACAAACCTTGTCTAACTTTTCACGGACTTGACGTTCATACACTCTCCTTGCACTAATGTCTTGTAACTTTTCACTCTTTATTCTTTCAAGTCCTCCGAAAGGCACACGGACACGCCAATGTCGCCATTTCTTGAACAGACCCCTAAACCGGCTTATTACCAAGTAGTGATCTGTATCAAGAGTGGGACCTCTGTAGGCTCTAGTGTCCATCAGGCTCTTCCGAAGACGACTATCAATCATGATCAAATCAATCATACTTTTTTGTTCATTCCTCCTCCATGTATATGTGTGAATGTCCTTATGACGGAATTCTGTGTTAGACACAAGGAGACTTCGTTCCAAGCATACGTCAAGTATCAGCTTACCAGCATCATTTACTCTTCTATCACCATATGGACCTAGAACGGCCTCGTATCCTGGCCGCCTGGTCCCGACCCATCCATTCAAATCACCACACAAAATTACCCTTTCATTAGCTTCGACCATATCGAGAACTTCCCTTGTAGATTCCCAAAACCTCTCCAGGTCTTGGGTCGTCGCTGAGCTAACCGGTGCATAAGCTGCTACCAAAAACACCCTAGTGACGCCCAATTTAATTCGGACCCAGATTAGTCTCGGGTTCACCAAACCATAATCTTTCACTCCAGTGGCTAAACGAGAGGACAGAAGGACGCCCACCCCCGCGCTGGCATGATCGCTCTGTTGCACACCTGCCCACAGAGCCATCGCGCCACCCGGGAGATCTTCGACCTCGCAGCCCTTTCGTTTAGTCTCTGTTACACACAAAACATCCAGGCGTCTCACACTCATTACGTTCGTCAACTCATTCATCTTCTCACAAATTCCACCTCTCACATTCCACGTGCCTATCTGGCACTCCCCACTCCTCGATCCGCCGTATCGGGCCCGGCGTGACAGGTGGCGGTCCCCATCGCCGCTTTGGCCGCTTTTCGTACCGACGGGGACGGGTCGGTACGCGTCGCCTCGGGGGGACGCCCTAACCCGCACTGCGGTACGCCTTCGTGCCAGAATTGCAGCCCCAAAGGACTGGCAGGGATCGCGACGTGCACGCTTCTGGCATGACCCCCTATAGATTATAAAAATGCATAAAAATCATGTTTGCAGCATACCTGGATGAACGAAATGATTCTGCGGTGGGATCCTAACCTAGGCGGTCAAACCATTTCAATAAGGGGGTAATAAGTGCAATAACAGCATGGCAGCAGCCCATCATGCGTCATTGCATTTACATTAATATACACTGCCCTATTCGAATGGTTGTCATAACATAAAAAGAAAGACAAACATTCCAGACGCCCATAACGCTCTTCGAGTGTGGAAGCTATAAGCCAAATAAAGGCAAAGAATCAAAGAACACTTTCTTAAACCTTAAATCCGCAATATCATCATCATTACTTTTATCATGTATCATCATTATATCACTGTGTTAGTTTAATTTCTGTTTAAGGTATAATGCTATTTATGTATATTGTTATGTATACATATGTGTGTATATATATATATATATATATATATATATTTATTATATATTTATATGATAGTTATTTATTTGTGTATTACGTATGTATAGAAATAATTTAAATATTTATTTTGGTTTCTATAATATATTTATTTTTGTATTTAATTGTACCATTCCAACTGAATATCTCGATTTATTAGTTTTTTTTTTTGTAAGCACCGCCAGCAATTTTTTTTTAACTACCAATGGCTGACTGGCAGAGAGCGCTTTAAGCGTTAAGTCCGCCATTTGTACCGATATTTTATTGATGCAATAAAGAATAAATATATAAATAAATAAGGCAACTTTGTGAAATATATTCAAATTGAATCGACGGAAGTGCTCAGTGATTAGCCTGTAGAAATATAGTTACACTCGCATTTAAGCTTCGTTCTCGAAATGCAAAGATCTTTGGCCTACGGGATACACCTTTACCGTACTCCTAACTACAAAGCCCCTGACCAGGTGCCATAGAGTAAATAATGCAGCTGAGCAGACAGAGTGATAATTATGGCATATTCTCCTAATGACTCACAACAATTGTGGGATAGATGTAGACGTAGACGTAGAGCAACACGGCAAAGAGTATAAAAATACTACGTCAACACGGGCCACCGGCCGCGGTGGAATGCAGGCTTTCCCCTCTGTCAAAGTACAAGACCAAATGGTCCTATAGCTGTCGCCCAAATACATATAATATGTGTGCGTGAAATTATAAAACCCTAGGTATGTGTACTTATGTATGCAAGTATGAAGATATACTTCTAACTGCTACGCTGCGGTTCGATACCCGGGTCAAGAGGTGAGTTCTATTGGATAATTTCCATTTTCTGGAAGTTTCTCAACCTCTATTCAGTAATGATTCCAGTGATGTCAATGGGCTCCCCATTTATTAAAAAATGTTTAATACACTCATAGACCCACTCTAAGTATAAACTTATGTCGTGGATGGCGTTGTACACATACAACATGTACCCTGACCCGAAACAAGTATCTGTAGGCCATACAAACATTTGTCCCGGTGGGGGGGATCAAACCCGCGACCCTTCGAATCAAACGGTCGTCTGACACCGCTGGACTAACTGGGTCGTACTGGTAGGACATACACACTACTGGCGAACCGTGGGTCTTTGCATGTAGGTATGCTTGAGTGTAATTAATAGGTTGGGGAAAAAGTCTTATCCCATTATAGTATGTATGAACTTGTAATAAAATCTCTTTGGCTGTAGTATTTGTATCTGGCTGGTTTTGGTATCATTGAAAGTTAAAATTTTAAAGAACATAATTCAAATTAGGCAAATGTGTGATTTTCATTTGTTTTTCGTACTGTCAAGATGAGTGAATCTAATGAAGAAATTCGATACATTTTAAAATTTTACTACAAAAAAGGAAAAAATGCAACGCAAGCCGCGAAAAAAATTTGCGATGTTTATGGACCTAGTACAGTGTCTGTGAGAGTAGCACAAATTTGGTTTAAGCGTTTTCAATCCGGAAATTTTGATGTCAAAGATGCACCTCGCTCTGGTCGCTCTGGTCGCCTTCATCATGATAACGCTAGACCTCACACATCTATAGCCACTCAGCAAAAATTAAGAGAGTTTGATTGGGAGGTGTTAATGCATCCGCCGTATAGTCCTGACCTTGCACCTTCAGATTTCCACCTGTTTCGGTCTCTTCAGAATTCTTTATGCAATGTTAGGTTAACATCACGAGAGGACTGCCAAATCCACTTGTCGCGGTATTTTGATGAGAAGTCCCAAAATTTTTAATAGCAATGGGATCATGTCCCTACCTACAAGATGGCAAAAGGTTATCGAACAAAATGGTACATACATACTTTAGTTAAATTTAAATAAACTATATTAAAAAATGTTTTTAATTATCTTATAAAATGCGAAGAAACTTTTTCCCCAACCTAATATTTACCTCTGCCTAGCACTTCGGGCATTATAGGCATGACATCCCATTAAAACCTGTTCAAGATCATTAAGATAAGAAAGCCTATAATAAATAAGCGTTTTTACTTTATTATCCTATCGACAAAGAAAAAGAAAACGTTTGGAAAATTTACAAGTGTCGGTACTTTTGTCTTCATAAAGATCCTATAAGGAAAAACTTGGTAAAAACAAAAGCTACTCGTATATTACATTTGAGCGTTTATTCGGCGTATTTGAGAGGCATCTACATATATACGTATTCTTGAAACGTCGTTTTTTCTTTCCTCACCACATATGGTATACTTTGTAAGTAGGTATTTACCAAACAGTAATCTAACAGTAAATTGAAAATTCCCAAAATTGTTTTTTGGGTTTGCTACTCTTCTTTAATTGCCCCCTGTCCGTTTTTTGGAAAAACATTTAATATCCCTCGACTCGGGAAACAAACCCTGGAAAAGTAAACTATCTTGATTTCTTTTTCGAATACACAGTGTTACTGTTGGCAAAGTGCCTCTACAGTGTAACTGGACTTGAGAGCCACATAGCTCCCAAGAGAGCTCAGCCTGGATTAACGGAGTGTAGTACCTACTGCGTGGAAAGAGGGTGTCGATGAGTCTAAGGGCACCTCCGAATGAGGTACGGCTCTCGGCTTAGGGCGTCTGCCAGGGGGAGTTGTTTCTAAAGACGGCCTATCAAAATTATAAGATCAATATTTATATTGTTTTCAAAGTATATAATCGTGAATGCATTCATAGTTTGCAAGCTGCATGCTCTACTCTGGGATCTCCAAAAGCACCTAACCACAGTGGCGTAATGAATTCCGTCAAAGGGAAGTCATGGAAATACGTCCACATTGAATGCCGACTGGTTACATCAACTCAGTTGTTATATTGTGGCTCGAGACGACCACGACAACTGATGCAAACGTATATGTAACTACAGACTACTCATTGTGCACAATTCCAACGTATGATTGCTATTTGCCAGTTAAATAATAGCAAAAATTGATTTTAGTATAGTGTGTGCAACATAATCCTACTAATATTATAAATGTGAAAGTTATGGTAGAGCTCCAGTGACGGAGCTCGCGGGAGTAGACACCACCGCATTACCTAATATACTTGCCGCTAAATGGCAGTGTTCAGCACTATCGTGTTCCGGTCAGGTGGTAATGTACGGCCCTGTAATTTCCGGCACGGAGGCATAACACCTTAGGCCTCAGGAGTGGTAACGCATCTGCATTTTGACCTTGGTCTTTGTGTAGGTGGTCTATAGGCTGCAGTCATATACTGAAAAGTCTATTATATCGGTTGCCTAACTAGCATAGTTGGTAATAGATGGCGCTGCTGCTACCATAAAAGCAATGCAATAGATGTAAAGGAAAGATTTGACAAATCGGGCAGGACTTCAGTAGCTCAATTGGAAGAGCGTCTGGACTAGATTCCCAGTAGATCGCGAGTTCGAGTCTCGCCTGAAGTCAAATTATTCTTTCCATTTTTCTCTAAAAATAAAATCCATGATATTTTTAAAAGACCTATCTAACATACTACATGGAAATCGAAAATAAAAAATATATCCGCGCGTTACATGTAGTTACCACAGTGTAGTGTAGGAGGTTACCCTAGATAAAAAAATGTCATGTTTTATTTAATACTTTGTCAGCGTTATAGAGATGTATACTTGTGCCAAAGGAGATGTAGCAAAAATGTATGGACCTCCGGCCATGTATTGTACACAGTATCATTAAACAGGCAAAATCAATATAAAAACGGTTTTAATACATATTTTCACTTGTTTAGCTATGTTTGCAGTTACAAAACATTATTTCCAGTTAGAATTGCAACTCAAAACCAACATGGCGAATATGGCGGGAGATGTCATTATGACATTTTTATTTTTAAATTGTATTTTGATTTTAAAGTACTTGGAGAAAACAAGTAATATTTTCTAAATACTATCGAAATCGATTGATCCCAAGCGTCGGCTGTATCGCCGCCATGTTAAACATAGTTGAAAATGATAAAATCGTTTGAATTAAATGTGGTTGTAACCCTAAAATATATTCTTGAATAAATTAATTGTATTTTTTTCTAATTCTTCTTTAATTTACCCATTTTTTGAGGACGTGTACGAACCAGAGCCGAGCTCGCAACATCTCCTTTCAAGTCTCTAGTACCAACTCTAGTACCAATAGTTTTTGCGTTAAACCGCGGACGGACAGACAAACAGACAGACAGACAGACGGACATGACGAAACTATAAGGGTTCTTTTTTTATTATGGAACCCTAAAAAGGCAACATAGTATTGAAATCAATAACCATTTTGCCAAAGCTTTTCAGATCCCACGTTACCATTACTGAACAAATAAAAACCTTTTATCGTATCCAAATATAACTTATGTATTGCCTAAGTCTCTATGGACTCAATGTTGGTATACGAACAATGGAGAAATTGTTTTCGACCAACATTTCGACATTTCTCTCAAGCATAAAACATTATTTCAAGTGGTTCGTCAATCGGCTCGTATATGCAAACTATTTTTTCAACGGCCTTTTTGTCACAAAGCGTTCACATTTTCATGGCTAGATATATTTTTATGTACATAATCCTAATGGATTGTATGTTAGCGCAATGTTTCAAAATAACAGCATTTTAGCATAACAGCTGTTTGGATTATTTTTATTTGGTGTGTCTGCAGTCTTTTAAGTCTCGTGTTTGATCAGTTGGTTGAGTAGTATTTTAGTGGTAAAGCGGCTGGACTTGTTATCCTGAGGGTGCAAGTTCAATTCCTGCCGAAGAAGAAGGTTTAGTTAAATTATAAGGAAAACTATCATAGTCTTTCCAAATTAGTAGTTTAATAGTCCAAGTACGTAATATTCGAGCTACATAAAAAATGTAAATTGGTGAAACGGAATCGTATGTAGCCCGAAACACACTTGGCTTTTTATAAAGTAAAATAGCTGCATTATATTCTATACTTACCTTCAATTTGAACTGCATGTGTGTCTAATTATGGTGTATTTGGTGTACACTAAAGCGTTAGTAGTTAGGAGTGGCAATGCATCTAGAGGTTTCTACTATTACACTGGGATCCTAAGTTCAATTATTGGATCGGAGGCTATCAAACATAATAATGGCAACCCATTATATGTCCCACTGCAGGGCACGAGTTTCTCCCCTTTTTGGGGGGAGACCTGGAGCTTACTCCACCACGTTGCTCCAATGTGGATTGGTGGAGATACGGGTTAGTGGCCAACCCGCTGTCGGATGATTTCAAACCGCCCATCAGGCCTCCGACAAGGTTTAACGACTGCTATCTATCGATAGCAACCGGGACCAACGGCTTAACTCTGGCTGTATAAGATTTTTTCCATATTCTAGAAGTTTTCCAGTACCTCGGAGTTCGGTAATGTGCCCGGAGATGGCAACAGTCTCGCCACCTGTTACATGGGCCAAAACGTAACCGGGAATCGTGGTTGTTTGCATGTATGCTTGAATGCATGCATTTACCTCTGCCTACCCCTTCGGGGATTACAAGCGTGAAATTAAGAAAAGAAAGAAAAGAAAAAGAAAAGAAAACATTTATTTGGACAGCACAGAGACATGACGATACAAATTGCCAGACGATTGGTACACATTAAACAAAAAGCAAAAACAATAACAATTAAAAAAGAAAAAAAAAGAGATTAAGTCTCACGGCTGGTCCAAATGGGAGCCCAGATCAGCTTCATGTCAAGTCGATCACATCAATCGACTTGACGCTGATTTTCATCTGGGGGAAGTTACGTATATAGTTACAAACTCACACGGTTTTTTTTTATAAAACCCTACATTCGTGGGCCATATCGCAATCTTCCGTTAATGTACTGTGCAAGCTCCAAAACAATAGCAAGGAATTTTTAAAGAAGCACGTACGTGACTAGTCATGTTCTACGAGTATGTTATTTGGTTTATAAGAAGTTATCGATAGTCTTACGTCATCATTAATTGAACCGCGCATGGCCCAGCGGTGTAGATCGGCAGCGATCTACTCGGTTAAGTAATAAGGGCGCGGTTAGGTGTGTGACCGCTAGTGGCTTCGGAGGGAACGTCAAGCCGTCGGTCCCGGTTGCTATCGATAGATAACAGTCGTTAAAGCTTGTCGGAGGCCTTATGGGCGGTTTGAGAACATCCGACAGCGGGTTGGAGCAGAGTGGTGGAGTAAAATCCAGGCCTCCTCCCAAGAAGGGGAGAGACTCGTGCCCAGCAGTGGGACGTATCAAGGGTTGTCATTATTATTATTTATTATTACGTCATCATCAACGTATTAGCCGAAAGATATCCACTGCTGTATCAAAGCTTCCCAATAAGGGGGATACGTCATATTCGCCACGCTTGGCATGCGAATCGGCGAGCGCAGTGGTGGTAGTTTTATCCCAAAACGGTGCTTCTGTTGCATTATTGCAATTACTACAGCCCCATTGAAATGGTTTGACCGCCATTGTTCGATTGACGGATTATACTAGTGAAGGATTTTTCTTCCAGTAAAATAAGATCAAGAAACGTAAGGTCAAGAATTTCACTACTTCCATGGATTGGTAGGAATAACGCACGTCGACGTCTTATATATAGAAATTAGTTTTGAAGGATGATAATAAATTAAATTGGGTTTTATCTAATTGCATGGATTCTGAATGGGAAATTGGAGGTTCTTAAGAAAAGCTTCTGTCAGTTTTTTCGTCTCAACTACAAAAGTCTGATTACATTATATATTATGTCTTTTTATTTGAAAAATGAAACCTAATCCATTTACCTCACCCAATTTGAAAAATATTTTCATATTTAATCGTACATTACCAATGTTCATAGCAATGTCAATCATGCAACAATTCTAGAATTGTGTTAAATTTTCCAAACATGAACCATTTTTTTTTCTGTTTTTTTTATACCGTCATTTTATTTTTATGTCTGCCGTTCGTACGTGTTTTTTTTTGTTTGTCATGGTAATGGCAAACAAACAAAAATCAGTAAACATTGACGGTAAGTGAAAGAGGTACCCACTCTTGAGCCTATGCCTATGCCTATCTACGTGGGAGATTACGGGCGCGTACATTACCATCTGACGGGAACACGATAGCGCTGAATACTACCATTCAGTGGCAAGTAGATTATATAATGTAGTGGTGCCTACGCTCTCAAACTATCACCAATAATTAAAACATTAACAGCAGATTAAAGAGTCATTTAAAAAAAATATCGAATATCGCGGTTTCTAATAACACATGTTTCCCAACCCTATGTTACAGAGGCCGCGGTCTGACCGACCCGGCCAATTGTTTTACCTCAACGAGTCTTTTGTGACCACTTCGCAAATATAAATGCGGCAGAACATGCGACCAAATTAATATACAGCCTCTTCGTTCAGAATATTAATACTTTCCAATATATACTCGTAAATATAATGATTATAGGATAGTACGATTTTATTGTTATTTATCATCTACCTAGCAACTAGGGACAAATTAGAACTAAGATTTAATTGACGTTGTGTAGTAATTGTGTTTTTTTACTGGTGGTAGAGCTCCAGTGACGGAGCTCGCGGGCGTAGGCACCGCCGAATTTCCTAATAAGTATATTTGCCGCTAAATGGTAGTGTTCAGCACTATCGTGTTCCGGTCAGGTGGTTATGTATGGCCCTATAATTGCCGGCACAGAGGCATAATACCTTAAACCTCAGGAGTGGCAACGCATCTGCATTTTGACCTTGGTATTAGTGTGGGTGTCTATAGGCTGCAGTCATTGATGTTAAGTACATCAATGTGAACTGCATGCTTGTTTGCCACATCCAATACATAAAAAAAATGTTTTTAGATTTTATTACATATTTCGCCTAAAAGCAGAGCATAACACGAAAATCTTTTAGTATTTATTTTAGAGTGTCAGGCCATAATTTTTCATTCAATTTTACTTCAGTTTTTTGGTACAATCAAGTAAATATAATATCATTTCAAACATGCATAATTTCATTCAGAAACGAAAGCGTATGAAATAATAAACAGTTGTACACAGTTCTTAATTAGATATGGGGCGTAACTTTATGTCCGCTTTGACCTCTGCCCTGTGTTTGGGGAGAATATTAAATTAACTAATTTATTTGGTACTAATTAATTTACCGTCCGTTACGCGAGATATAGATATCTTAACTTTCTGGGATTAAAGGGAATATCACTAATGTGTTCGAGTTGGTAGAGCTCCAGTGACGGAGCTCGCGGGCGCAGGCACCACCGCATTACCTAATATTCTTGCCGCCAAATGGTAGTGTTCAGCATCAGGTGGTAATGTACGGCCCTGTAATTTCCGGCACAGAGGCATAACACCTTAGGCCTCAGGAGTGGTAACGCATCTATATTTTGACCTTGGTCTTTGTGTGGGTGTCTATAGGCTGCAGTCATCACTTAACATCAATGTGAACTGCATGATTGTTTGCCACTTCAGATACATTAAAAAAAGTTAAGACACTATACAAAGTGTTCATCATTGAATTAAACTATAGGCATATTCATTTGAGGTATAATGAACTATGAACAAAGCTAAAATTTATCGAACGTTTTATTGGTGACAGGATAGAGCAGTGATTCCTAAGGTGGTCCATATAGACCCCCTGGGGTCTATGGGAGACTCGATGGGGTCTACCTATATGCGTAAATAAAAATGGGATATATGGGAAAGTGATCTAAATGTTAGCAAGGGGGTCCACCGAAACCAGAAAAAAATTGAAAGGGGTCTACAAGAAAAATAATTTGGGAACCTCTGGGATAGAGGCTCAGTGTTTGAGCTCTATGGAGTATAGGCCCTCCGTATATTTAGTTCATCTGCCGCTTAAAGCCTCTTTGGCGTAAGAAATGGGTATAAATTTACCTTAAGATCTCTGATATTTTGTAAATATCTATAATAATAATGATAATAATGGCAACCCATTATACGTCCCACAGCTGGGCACGAGTCTCTCCTCTTTTTGGGGGGAGGTCTGGAACTTACTTCACCACGCTGCTCCAATGCGGGTTGGTGGAGACACGGGTAAGTGGCCAACACGCTCTCGGATTTTTTTCAAACCGCCCATAAAGCCTCCGACAAGGTAACGACTGCTATCTATCGATAGGAACCGCGACCGACGGCTTCACCTTCGAAGCACGGAAACGCGCATTTTTTTAATTTACCACTAGCGGTCACCCGTCACACACCCGACCGCGCCCGTATCGCATAACCAAGTAGATTGCTTACGATCTACACCAGCCGCGGGGCCATGCGCGCTTCAAATATCTATAAACTGTAGTATTTACTTGCCATTCAACTAAAATACATGTTTGGGTGCTATTTACAGAATTAAAAAGAAGTCTGCCTTTCAGTAAAAACCACTTTTTTTAGTGAGTAACATTATGATAGCGCTGAACACTACCATATTCGGCAAGTAGATTAGGTGATGTTGTGGTGGTGATTAAACTACTAGCATAAAAAAAAAATATTGAAAAAACAAAAAACCCGACTGCAACAAATTAAACCCTTAACCAAAAACGTAAAAACAAGATTTAGGTATGCCTAATTTAGTTTGAAGAGTATACAGTTCACCGTTATTATATTTTATATTCGATACTTACAAAACAACAGATAAGTATATTTTAATGTATTAAAAACATAATTTATGCTTTTAAATAAAACTATTGCGGGCGGGGACAAGCAAATCTAGGGTTTGGTAGAAAAAAAAAATTGAACCTCACAATATGGCGTCCGAAATCCGCCATTTTGTTTTTCTTTTTTTTTACGTACCCAGTGTCACTCGCGTCATTAAGACGAACCTAACGATACCCCATACGTCGAAATCCTTCAAGCCGTGTAGGCTGTAGCAGGGAACATAGAAATCTTCATACATACATACACCCGAAAAACATAACCTCCCCCTCCTTCTGTTGCAGTCGGGTAATAATGATATGCATAATAATTCAATTCAGTGGAAACCTTAACATATGAAATAACTAGATTTTGCCCGCGACTTCGTCCGCCTGTACTTTTAATCATTATAAATATAAAGCCTATATGTTATTCTAATGTCTAACCTATTACCGCAAAGTTTCATCCAAATCCGTCCAGTAGCCTTTTCGTGAAAGAGTAACAAACATCCATACCTACTCACAAACTTTCACGTTTATAATATGAGTATAATAAACAGTTGTATACAGTTTCTAATTAGATATGGGGCGTAACTTTATGTCTGCTTAGACCTTTGGCGAGTGTTTGGGGAGAAAATTTAATTAACTAATTTATGTTCGCCGTCCGTTACAAGCGATATCTTAACTGAGTTCAAGGGAACATCACTATGGCTGGGTTTCATCGTCTAAATTTAACCTTAACAAATTTGTAAAAATACCGTTTACCGCGACTGGCCGTACATTATGCTGTACTTACTTCCCGCTTTTATATTTGCCTACTGAAATTTAGGATGTAAATAAAACAGAACATTTACGAAAAGGAATCGAAAACAATATTAGGGGATTCCCCTTATAAGTATTGTGGTATTGTCAACTTGCGCATAATAACATACCTCTATAATTACAGTGTGGCCAACGTTCACTTTCAGAATAGCTAAGATACATATTTTACATATTTGTGGGTTTTTTTTGGGCACAGGCGCGGGGCCCGTAGTATTTTTTTTTTTTTTTTTTATGTAATGTAAGTGGTAAACAAGCATGCAGTTCACATGTTCACATTGATGTTAAGTGATGACTGCAGCCTATAGACACCCACACAAAGACCAAGGTCAAAATGCAGATGCGTTACCACTCCTGAGGCCTAAGGTCTTATGCCTCTGTGCCGGAAATTACAGGGCCGTACATTACCACCTGACCGGAACACGATAGTGTTGAACACTACCATTTAGCGGCAAGTATATTAGGTAATGCGGTGGTGCCTACGCCCGCGAGCTCCGTCACTGGAGCTCTACCACCAGTAAACTTACGTATTTGCTGCCTCCTGCTATATGACTAATCCGGCACTGTGTACATCCACTGGGAACACCACGTTACAACTCCTTTCTGTAAAACGTGTGTTAAAAAATCCAATTATTAGTTATATCTAATCTAAACTAATATTATAAAGAGGTAATATTTTTTTGTTTGTTCGTTTGTAATGAATAGGTCAATATATCAATAACTACTGGACCGATTTTAAAAATTCTTTCACTATTCGAAAGCTACATTATCCACGGGTAACATAGGCTATATTTTAAAAATTTGGATTAATATAGATAGATATTGAAAAAAATAGGGTTCCGTAAGATATTTGGGTTTTTCAGACACAAGGTGTAAAAAATCAACCAGAAAAGTTACTTTTTTTGCGTACGCTGCCTAAACTATAAAAGATATCGAGGAAGACTATATCTATGTATTAATCATCACGCTAAGACGAATAGGAGAGGGTAGGCAACATTGCACCGCGAGATGCCGGGGCGGGCCGCTAGTTAGGTATAACACAAAAACTTGTTTACGCTAACAAATGTATAATTCCAAATCAAGCCAGCAATTTAATTCTGCAACCGCGCGAAAACGATTTTATTTTTCAATGTCCGCTAAAAAGCGTTCGAGGCAAACTACTGACTTGGTTTGTTAATATTCCGAGCGAGTTCGAAACGTGATCACACTCCTAATAGTGCAATTGCTGATGCAATGTCTTTAATAGACACTATAAATTGAATATGTACATTAGCTGCCCTAAAATAGTCTTCGGATTTTAAATTGTAAGACCGGCATTCTGCTTTTTACATTGTAAGTGAACTGGAGTATCTTTGTAATAAATTACTTTTTAAATGCTGCTTTTTAATGCTCCAATGGGGCGGTATCAAGTAAATGCAATAATGCAAGATGGGCAGCAGCGTCCTGCGATATAACTACCGCCACCGCGATCGCCATATCACATTATTTTATTTTTTTACTTTATGGGAGTATTACGGACGCATGGAGAGATTTGGAACTTTGGAAGGTCTCGCATCGAATAGATAATAGTAGTGAGCGTTGAATGAACGAACAGTATTTTTAGACTGTTTCTTGGTCGTCGACTAATAAACTAGTTTACTGTTCAATGATAAACTAGTTTACCAATGAACGGCGCGGCGCGCGCGACATTTGTATGTTTGCCGTTTACTGACCTAGTCGATCAACGTCAACGTCGTCAACTACTCAACTATGAAACGATGTCGTTTCGTGAACTTCGAGCGCGCGAACCGTGCGAGACGGCAACAATGCACGATTATATTAATGTATATAAACTTAAGACTCAGTAATATAATACCTAAACATTTCCATCAAATGTCGTTCACTTTAACCATACGCGCTTATTATGTATGAAATATACTTGTTGAAAAATATTTCATTAATTCATGCATCGTTGACGGTAAACGGTGAGCGTAATCAACATAATCGACTAAATTTCAAAACCAGTCCACGAAATTAACTAGTCGAAAAATAGAATGCTTCATAAACTCATGTATCGTCCACGGTAAACGGTCAAACAACATAATCGACTAAATTTCAAAACTAATCCACGAAATAAACTAGTCGAAAAAAAACTGTTTTTTCGACTAGTTTATAGTTCACGGTAAACAGTCTCGTTGCATTGACGTGAAAACCGTCGACGACCCACGTCTAATAGATAATACTGATCCTGCTGATCCAACCAACCGTTACGACACACACTAGTAACGGCTATCAAAAATTGCAAAATGGTAATTAGGTAAATTTACTGGTAAATCAGTAAAGGTATGGTTACCGTTTTGAGGTAGGTAAGTAAAGTCGTCCAAGAAATGGAAAATTTTAACCTACACATCCGACAAATTTTATAGCACGATGTAAAAACGAACCACGCCATCTAGTGTAAAAATCTTAACCGGCAATACTTTAACGCAGCTTTAGTTATTTAACGCTGTACGTAACATGTCACTTCTCCTAAACGGCTGGACCGATTTGAATGAATTTCTGTATGCGTTTGGGTACCCCTGGATGGTTTAGATTCACAAATCAACCCGGCACGTGGCGCTGCAGTCAGTATATATGTCATACCCGTGCGAATCCGGAGCCAGCCGCAAGTATTTACTCGTATATGCATATGTTCTAAGACAACCTTGAGATGGTTTTATTCAGATATTTTAAAGAGACGCCTTCTAGATAATTTGATTGGCCCGAAATTCCATTTACTTCCATAGTATAGCCACAACAAAGTGACGCGAAGTGAATTTTATACGATTTTTTACTGGTGGTAGAGCTCCAGTGACGGAGCTCGCGGGCGTAGGCACCACCGCATTACCTAATAAACTTGCCGCTAAATGGTAGTGTTCAGCACTATCGTGTTCCGGTCAGGTGGTAATGTATGGCCTTGTAATTTCCGGCACAGAGGCATAACACCTTAGGCCTCAGGAGTGGTAACGCATCTGGATTTTGACCTCGGTCTTTGTGTGGGTGTCTATAGGCTGCAGACATCACTTAACATCAATGTGAACTGCATGCTTGTTTGCCACTTCAATCACATAAAAAAAATATTTTTAACCGAGTTCAAAAAACAATGAAGATTCTCAATTCGACCGGTATATTATTTTTTTTTTTTGTATGTACGCGAATTTCGCCGAGATTTCTGGACCGATTTACGTAATTCTTTTTTTGTCTGATGCGGAATAGTTTCGAATTGGTCCCATAAAAATTTGATTCAGATAGGCACCAACAGTTTTTATTTTATGAGCATTTTTTTACTTATATTACTTTCACCTCAGATTAATCGAATAAGAATGTATAGTGATCTGTGGAATAGGCGGCGAGTTGTCATACAGTGCGTTGAATCCACTGACGTCCTAGATAATCCTAATGCGCATGACAACAAGTGACAATGACACATTTACTCATCGACGACACAACACAGCTTATTTACTTCTTCGTGGATAAAATTTTTTCATTGATTTCGTATAGTCGTGTAATAATTTTGTATCGACATACCTAAACAATTTCAATTAGGTATTTAATTGTCACGAAGCTAAAAGAGTCAGATTTTACAAAATTAACAGACGTGAACATTAATCTAATTGACAATGCAGCAATAAACTAAAAAGTATTAAATAAATGTAACTAAAACGTAACTTCACGCCTGTAATCCCCGAAGGGGTAGGCAGAGGTAAATGCATGAATTCAAGCATACATGCAAACACCCACGATTCGTCGGTTACGTTTTGTGCAGTGTATTAATTTGCTCGTATTCATATTTAAGTGATTAAAATTTAATCATTTGTTTAAGGTTTGACACCGACTTCAAACCTATTAGTAAATAGCACATATAAATAATTGGTAGTATATACCTAATAACAATTAAATCTTTATTATTTTTTACTTTTCAGTTTTGAAGTCGGTTTTTCTTAACGTAGTTATATTTCTCGTATGTTTTGTGGATACCCCACTTAGTTTCGTTACTCTGTACGCTAAATGCGAAGCTTATATTTTTAGATATAATTTAATGTTTCTATTAAGTGAATCAGATGAAATTCTTTTGAGAAATAAATTTCTTTAGATTTATGTCACATTGCGGACACTCCACAAAAAATCCATACAAACGCTTAATTTGGTCTCTATTATAGGTCGCGCCAGGTAAAAAGAACGCTGGCGGTCAAGCTGCGCAGTAGACGATTTATCGATCTATTTGGTGGTATGAGGTGCGGCGTTTTCAATCTGCCTACCAATACACGAAACCGCAAGCGAAAGGTAGATCAAAAATAAACCAATAGGGCTAGTACTTTCGTGCGCGAGTGTACCGATGCGCGAACACATCCCTTCTACTTTCTTCCAGCGTTCTTTTTACGTGGCGCGACCTATACACAGACATCAATCAGTGACGTGTATTTACACGTGCACCTGTGTGTGTAGCACGTAGAGAATAACAAACGTCTCCCTTAAAAGGGGAGGAAATCAGGCGGGACGTCGAGGTGTCCATTCTGTACGTAGGTTACGTAGTATTAGTACATATTCTCTGCTTATGTGTAACGTGATAGGCTTTGTTATGACTATACTATCGGAGCAAATGTCATTTCGGGACGGTATGATCGTTTTTAAATTTGAAAGCACTACATAATTACTAACCATTTATTTATTGATGGAATGCGTCCAAAATTCTGACAAACGAAAAAAAATGATCTTGGTGTTAATGTGATTGGCCGTTGTATACACTTTCTGGTGATGCAAAGAAATTAGGGAAATTAGTTCTTCAATACATTAAAATTAGCACTAATTATTAAACTTCGTTTATTAATCATTATTATAAGATGAAAATATGACTCTCCTATTGTATTTATTACCAGGGCGTCAAAATCGCAATAGCGACAAAGCCTCAAGCTCATGAACAAAACAACCTTCCAAGTGCTACGAGAGCTACAAGTGCTACGAGAGCTACAAATGCTACGTGAATTATTTGACTACGATATATTGGAGTAGCTTATTGTCGTAGCAGATAAAGATGTTCATGATTCCAATATTCTCATGCTTATTTAGGGTTAGCTAGCCTACAAGGTTCCTTTCTAGTTTCACGACGGAATAAATAATTTCACCATGTCCGTCCGTCTGTCCGGTCCGGAATTGGAATCTCAGACTTAATCACAAGATCAAAATCTTTACCTCCAAGATATATTTTTAACAGACTTCAAAGAGAAGAAGGTTCTTAATTCAGTTGATATGTTATTTTTAATATTTGAATACCGATTACGCCGAGATTCGATGCGAAATACTTGCCATTTGATACCATAATACAAAAACCTAAATTGGTCAGTAGTTTTTATTTTTTAAGCATTTTTATCGACTTGGACAATTTTCACTATTTTTTTCGTTGACGTTCTTCTTTTAATTTTGAACAACATGTAATACAAAAAAAATTAAAAATAAAATTATTTTTTCAAAAAATGTACCGAAGTTGTGATTATTACATTTTGAAATCATATAAAATATTCTATTTAAAATGTTTTTTTTTTTCTGGAAAATTCCGCGTAAACGGTGTCGAAAACTTTTCTAACCTTTATATTTAGTAACATTTCAAAATTCGTAAAGTTTTCTGCTTCTACATTTCCAAGGAACACGTTTCTTTGTTAAGACTTATTAATTGTAACTCTAGATTGTGATTTTAGAGAACCAGACCGTGCTTGACCTAATTCCAAGCTAAGCTCAAGCTGAATAAACATTTAGCTAAGAAATTGTTTTGTCACATTCGCAAGTTTCATAAAATCAGTATTTTTCAATGTGGTCAATATACAACGTGTAAAATAATGAAGAAATAAATCTTATGAGGTGCATTGGTCCCATAGTGTATAGAAGTGCTAATTAGGCAATAATTCAGTTTGTGATAAGTTTAGGAGAAAATCTAATTATAATATTTTTATTTTTTGCAACACATGCGAGTGAACTTTTAGAAAATAAAGAAAAATGGGAAAGAAAAATTTGACTTCGGGCAGGAATCGAACCTGCGACCTCAGGATAACCAGTCCAACCGCTTTACAACTAAGCTACCGAAGTCCCACACCGATACGTCAAATGAAGGGACGTCAAAAAAAGGGATGAGAAAATCTATGTCAAAGTTATGGTCATAAGTTTTAGACCTTTAGACCTTGAACTAAAACTTTTGTATTTTGATTGGTTAAAAAATAGGTAAAACTTGTTAAAAACGATTTTTTCCCAAATTATTTATACAAACATATTTTAATACGCAATACATGCAAGACGTGTTTGTTTTTATATGAAAGGAGAATGATACTACATTTCTGAGCCCAGATGTTAAAACACTGTACAAATTATGTCACTTTCAAATGACTTTTTTTTTTTTTTTTTTTATGTTATAAAAGTGGCAAACAAGCGTGCAGTTCACATTGATGTCAAGTGATGACTGCAGCCTATAGACACCCACACGATGACCAGAGGTCAAAATGCAAATGCGCTGCCACTCCTGAGGCATTAGGTGATATGCCTCTGTGCCGGAAATTACAGAGCCGTACATTACCACCTGACCGGAACACGATAGTGCTGAACACTACCATTTAACGGCAAGTATATTAGGTAATGCGGTGGTGCCTACGCCCGCGAGCTCCGTCACTGGAGCTCTACCACCAGTAAAAACTATAATATAAATCATTTGAAATTCGGTATTTTTTTTAAAGTGTCAGTAATTGAAGTATGTATATATGATCAAGTTAAAGTTGGGTTAGATTACTAATTGTTAACTATATTATAAAATGTACTGTGTAATTGGTTAACCAGTAATGGATTTGCAGGCCCAAAATTACCCGTCTCCTTTGATAAAAACAATGTTTCATTAAAAAACAGCACAAAACCATTACCTATTCATATTAAAATTAAACATTATCTTGAATCAACATATTTATTGAAGCGTAGGCGTATGTTAACGCTATATAAATAAGAAACGCATGTTTCGTTATGTTTGCCATTAAATTAATTACAATATTAATTACTTACATACACACAGTTAATTATGCCACTTAATTATATTTAGCTAAGCGTACTTGCTAAAGCATTATTGTTGCGAGATAATAGATTATATAAGACTCTTACTGAAGGTCTGATCCACTGATTACAACAACTGTGAAGAACTTTCGTAATTCGTGAATGATCGTAGGGGTAACATCGTCTGTCAATAATGACGTCGAAGATTCGGGTCATAGCTCACTACAGCCACCCGGCACCCGACCAGCGCCCGACCCACGAGAGATCTACGCTCATAACATTAACGTCTACGCGCGGTCGGCGAGTCGACCACACGGTGACCACTAGCTTGTTTTGCCTTGACTTTGCATTGTCAAGTCGCTGTTCCCAAGGAGACCGCCCGCAGTCCGCGAGTGGTTGACAAGTAACATCGCGTCATTCACCCGTAGACCACCCGTCGACAACGAGTGGACGCCGTAAAACGAGGCTGGTCGAGTACCCGTTGGGTGTAGTAAGCTATGACCCTTATGCTGCTTTTAAAAACCTACTTATAGCGAACTACTGAAAACAAATAGTATAACATCATATTTATGGTCATTGATTAAAAAATAACAGCGATTGTATCAGCCCGGAATATTCCTGGTGGTAGAGTTTCAGTGTAGGGATTCGAGGGCGTAGACACCACCGCATTACCTAATCTATCTTCCGCCAAATGGCATTATTTGGCACTATTGTGTTCCGGTTAGATGGTAATATATAGCCCCGTAATAACTATCACAGAGACAAAACAACTAAGGTCTCAGGGGTGGCAACGCATATGCATTTTGACCTCTAGCTTTTGTGCAGATGACTAAAGGCTGCAGTCATCACTTAACATCCATGTGAACTGCATGCTTGTTTGCCACCTTTGTTACATAAAACAAGTGCGAGTTCGACTCGCGTGGTGAGGGTTCCGTACATACTTCTTTTATTCTTTGTGATATGTCACACGACACAGTTTCCAAAATTTTTTTTTCTGATTTTCACCCCGTTTGTGGCCCCCTTGTTTAAAATGCCGACCTGCATGGCAGGCCAGAAGAAGCCGCAGCAGAGGGGGCCAGCCCCGGTGCTACATCCGCGCCATCGCCATCAACTGACATCAGGGGCCCGTCTGCTTGTCTGTCAATCCTTTAACAAAAAAAAAGCTTGAGTGTCAACCTCCTTCCATTTCTTCTCTACAGTTTAAAATACTTGTTGAATAACGAATTATCTTTGATGACGTACGAAGTCCTCGGCACGGAATCACGTAATGGGGGATAATATCGAATAACGAGTGCAGAATTATAGCCTTATTCATAATCGTACATTAGATACGTTTTAGCTATAGAATGCTTTGTCAGTTGCATTGCTAAATGTGCAGGATAGAAAAAGACAAAGGAGAGATTACCTACACTTTAACTAAAATATGTTTATGAATAAGGGGGTTAGTCTTTAAAAATGCATGCAAGACTGAAGCGTAGACGCATAAGTACAACATGTAAACAATACATCGCGTCTCATGAATCTGTTAACCATACTAACCCCAAGCGCCCACAATTTATAACAAAAGTAAATTATTATTTTAAAGGGTGGCCATCACATCCATATAATGCCTCTCAAATAACAATTGTCTAGCACCGAAACCTGCGTTTAAATTTAATTAAATTGAAGATCAAAGAATGGGAAGCCACATTATATTCTTTCGTCCTTTCAAAGGTATACAAAAGGGACTATTTAATACGTCAGCGCCCGAATACGCTTGTGCTTTGTACGAGTTAATTAGGTTACTTGTAATTAAGTATTTGGTAGTATTTTAGATGTGTTTATCTGTTGGGATATCTTGTAGGTTAGAATCTCGCTACAGAATTATTTCGTTTATCGAGATATGCTGCAAAACTTTTACGTATATTTATGAACTAGAGAATGTATATCCACTAGGTTGCCTATCAAAATATGGCCGCAAGTATTTTTTTTTTTTTGGATGAAGAAAAATGTTTTGTCTTGTTTTTTAAACAAAATATCGTCCACTTCACGGCAATATAGAAATAAAGAAAGAACCCACTCGGCCATCTACGTTCCGCCCCGATCCATCTCAACGTTCATAACCTAGGCTGGAGCGCCTTCTGCGCTCGCCGATTGCCCGGTGAAGTAGACTAGTGCCGTCTCGAGACAGGCCGCCTACACAAAGCCCGACCTAAAAAAAAAAAAAAAAAAAAAATAAAAAAAAAACGTTCATAACGTACATTTATTATTTGTACATCAAATTAAATTAAAGATTTTTTTTTTCATCATTATGATGTACGGGTGCCAGTTTAAATCTGGCCACAAATCAGGGTTGCGAGCTGTTAAAGGTAAAATAAATTAATTAAAAGTACTAGCGGACATATTTTGATAGGCAACCTAGTAGATATATATTCTCTAGCATACTCTAGATCAGTAATTCCCTAAGTGGTCCATATAGACCCCCTGGGGTCTATGGGAGACTCGATGGGGTCTACGTATATGCGTAAATATATATGAGAAAGTGATATAAATGTTAGCAAGGGGGTCCACCGAAACCAGAAAAAAAATGAAAGGAATCTACAAGAAAAATAGTTTGGTAACCTCTGCTCTAGATCATAAATTTGCGTAAAAAATAGGTTTGCAGCATACAAAATAATTCTGCAGTGGGATCCTAAACTTTTATGAGATTGTAGCGCAGGTAAGAAGAAATATTTACAGTTAACTTTAGTAGTTGATTAAACCATGGGGTGAAGCAGATAGCAGGTATTATATTTCATAGTAGGTATGGGTCATTTACTGGTGGTGGAGCTCCAGTGACGGTGCTCGCGGGCGTAGGCACCGCATTACCTAATATACTTGCCGTTAAATATGAGTGTTCAGCACTACCGTGTTCGGGTCAGGTGGTAATGTACGGCCCTGTAATTTCCGACACAGAGGCATAACATCTTAAGCCTCAGGAGTGGCAACGCATCTACATTTTGACCTCTGGTCATTATGTGGGTGTCTATAGGCTGCAGTCATCACTTAACATCAATGTGAATGCATGCTTGTTTGCCACTTCTATTACATAAAAAAAAATCTTATTGTTAGTTCTGGGAAAGAAAACGGAAGGCATGACTTTTTTATGTCATGATGTTAAACAAGCATACAGTTAACATTAATGGTAAGTAATACTGTAGATATAAATATCTATCTATAAATATCTATCTATATGAAACCATAGATTTCAACGTACAGTAATACCCCGACCTACGCTACCCCGTATTACGCGAATTCCAAGATAACTACGCGGTTTTTAGGGTTCCGTAGTAAACAAGGAACGAGAGACGTGTACTAGAGACTTGAAATTTGGCACAAGTATACATCGTTATTACACCGACAAACATACCGAATAAAAACAAGACATTTTTTATTTTGGGTACCTACTTGTAGCGCGCGGTTATTTTTTTTATTTTTCGTTTTTTATATAGTGTGGGATATCATTGAATAGGTCGTTTAAAAACGTTAGGGGTGTGCTAAAATAATTTCTCGATTTATTTAACGGTTTGTGACTAATTAAGCTTTTACGTTCCAATTTTGTTTAGAGTCAAGTTTCCCCCCCCCCCCCTCTCTACCGACTAAACGGTTGTTGTTAGATAATGAAATTAAAAGGAAAACTATCACACGTAAGTTGCCTTTACAAGTTTGCGAGAAATAGTCGACCAAATGTATTTGACTCGAAAATTTCGAATAACTCCATAGAAAATATTTTTTTTTTTTTTTCGTTACATTTCTTACCCTGCAAGTACGGAACCCTAAGCTGCGCGTGGCCCGACATGCACTTGACCGGTTTTTTTATCATACCGCGCGCATCGACTTCCCCTCTCCGCACTGTCAGTGTTCGGTACACGAGTAGGTCGAGAACACATTATGGGTAATATATACTTATAATTATGTCATCCAAAAGACCAAGAATAGTAATTTGAACATACTATTTGTGTATACATTTACGTATGCAAAGGTAAAACCGAGTTACGCGAATTCGACTTACACTACCTACTATCTCTTGGTCCCACTTATCGCGTAAATCCGGGGCATTACTGTACTTAGATGCGTTGCCACTCCTGAGGCCTATTATTATACCTCTATGCCGAAAATTACAGGGCCGTACATTACCACCTTACTACATCATTTAGCGGCAAGCAGATTAGGTAATACGGTGGTTGTCCCCTTTTACATTACATCGTTGCACTGTTAACACTTGTTTTAATTATTTTTCTACGGGCCTAGTCATCCCCCCTCTCCCCTCTTTTTAACTGAGCCTCCCCAACACCAAACATCTCCGCTTCTCTCTGCTATAATAGAAATCTGACTACAATATTGAATACTTTTTAATTTATATTTCTAATATCTTATTGCATTCTCTTAATGGATACGACAATCAATTTGTGGTAGCCATTATGATTTTATCGCTAAACTTTTAGCATTACTTCCTAAATAGCAGCAAGGCTTGGTTTAATGACGACTATGCTCGATATGACTCGTTAATTTACGCTAGTATTCGCAGAAAGGGTGACGTGACCCATAATAAATATTAATATCAGATAGATACGTCACTCTCAAAGTTTTTCTCTGAAAGTGTATAAAAATAATATGTCCCATTTTAATCCACTAACCAGAATGTGTCGTTTATATAACGAAAATTATAGTAGTATCGATTGATAAAAATAAGCAATACTATTGTTAAAGATCAAAAGTATCGTTTCTATCAATAGTATTGCTGTAAACAATATCAATACTATCGATACTATCGAAACTATCGATAGGATGAGGGTAAATGGAATCGATAGTATACTATCGACAGTATTTCCCAATCAATAGTCGAAAATTTAAGATACTATTGCTTGCTCTTAAAAGGTAGATAATATGCTATGGTGATTGTTAACGACTGGCTGGTCACATTCAGGGGCGGATTTCCCTATAGGCCGAGTAGGTCCGGGCCTAAAGCGGCAAAATTTCGAGGGCGGCAAAATTTAGTAATGTTTTTTAAGTACTTGTCTACACGCATACGTGTAAAATCTCAAAAATGTGTCCATATAGCTCGTCGCGAAAAAATGTACATGTATGGCAATTACGATTCTTAGAAGAATTAATTAAATCACTTACTGACTATCGTTTTTTTTTTTAATTTTAATTTAATTTCTATAGTATTGCAACATGTCCATAATTTCGATAGAACTTTCGCGCTATCGACGGCTTTTCGAGGTCAACTATCGATAGGGCAACTATCGATAGTTTAGCAACACTAAATAAAAGTCATAAGAGACAAAGATATCGGACTGAAATTACCAGCAGCATTTTTTTGTATCTACCCACTTTTAATCTCTTAGTTTCACGTAAGACACTAGAATATTAATATCGCTTGCTGAGCAAATATTCACGGTAAACTACGACCACTTGAATTTGCGTCTTGACTTGTAATGTCAGTGAATTAGATTGAATAACTGGGTTCATCTTGTTTTCTGGGAGCGAATTTCTGGTACTCCAATGTAATCTCCAATTGCAGTAGGTTTTTACTGGTGGTAGAGTTTCAAGAGTAGGAGGTCGAAGACGTAGGCACCACCGCATTTCCTAACCAATCTGCCGCTGAATGGTAGTGTTCGGCACTATCGTGTTCTGGGTAGATGGTAATGTATGGTCTGTAATATCTATATCAGAGACATGACACGCACCATGGCAGCAGGTACGCAGAATGCGTAAAGCACCAAATATCCCGGTTCGTGCATATGTCTTGTGCCTCTTCTACTATCAGTACATTCAAGTACGCTAATATATTAATACTATATATTTCTTACTACCTATATATTACTACTATACTTACTATATATACTGGACCAGAATCAGAATCAGAAACTCATTTATTCATTTAGGGTGACAGGCACCTCTTATGACAGGTCAAAAACAAACAAATTGATTAAAGTGAATAACAATTGAAATATATGTCAAACAAGATAAAACTAAATATAATATACTAATGTAAAAAGTATATCAGTAGAATGTCTCATTTCCCCTTTACAAACTGATAACAAAAAGTAAAAAGAAAAGAAAATGAGTCATTCTTTGTGCCAATATGATCTGACCTTTGCAACCATCCACATTCGCATTGTATATCTGTTTAGTCATTCGCTCATTCGACATTCTTTCTGTCTGCCCGAACCATTGGAGCATACCTATTTTTGTTTTTTAGAAGTTTCTTTCATATTTATTATAAGTACACCAAAGACCACCACCTCTTTGCTATTTAAGAACAGCGTATAAGCTCAATTTCCATATCGAACATATAAATTTGCTTCCAGAGAACGTGCCCATTTAATCTATTGCACTGAAATTAAAAGTCAAGAAGCAAACTCGAGAGTTCTTGGTGGTGTATCGTGAATATTTGCTCGCCAAGCGATATGAATATTCAAGGTTTCGTACGTGCAGCTAACTAAGGGTTTAGCATCGGGAAGGTACGAAAAATGTTGCTTACATTTTAGTGTTTAACTTGTGGTCCAGTGATGCATCTCGCCGGCGTAGGACATAATTACCTAAATGTATTTTACACGATTACCCATACTGTCTAATGGTGGGGTCGAAAGTATTAGGAATCGGCGTGCGTGTATGAAGAGAATGATGAAGAGGCACGGGAGGTATGTCAGGACCGGAATATAAGGCGCTCTACACTCTCTGCCTACCCTGTTAGGGACCTGGCGTGAAGATACATACATACATACATACCTAATCTCACCGTTACCATCATCATTTCAGCTAAAAGACGTCCACTGCTGAACAAAGGCCTCCCCCAAAAATTGCCACAACGAACGGTCCTGGGCTGCCCTCATACAGCGATTGCTTGCGACCTTCACCAGATCGTCGATCCTTCTTGTAGGGGCCTGCCTACGCTTCGTTTTCCGGTACACGGTACATAATCTACTTGCCACTGAATAGTAGTGTTCAGCACTATCGTATTCCAGTCACGTGGTAATTTCCGTTACAGAGGCATAATACCTTAGGCCTCAGGGGGGTCGACGCATCTGCATTATGACCTCTGGTTTTTGTGTAGATATAGGTTGCAGTCATTACTTAATATCCATGCGAAGTGCATGCTTGTTTGAACTGTTGCCTTCTTCGTAAAATAAAAAACAGAGATTTGCACATTTTTCAGCAGTTTACCAGTGCCAAAAATTTATCTGTGATAGTTATTACGGAACCATACAATTTTGTACAATTAGCGTCCACAAACAAACAAGTCCTTTCATCTTACAAATATAATTATTTTGTCAAAACGAAGAAGAAAAGTTTTGGTTCCCTTCAAATACGACTTTATTGCTACCCATTAAGATACAGATTCGTACAAAACGAGCGACATCCGCACAAAGAGGCCAATTTGCACGCCGACCACTGTAAACACCGCAGATTCTCCCTGATTGGGAATGTTTGGCCAGTTGTAACGAACCGGACTAAGCGCGAGCGGATTCATTACGGACAAGATTTCGCTGGCGCCGAGAGACACATGACGGACACGAAATGATGACGTGTCTGCGGTTTGAACAGATAGATGCATTCCCCATTGAAGATGCGCTGTTTCATGCTCGGAGTCCGTCATTTGTTTTTGAGCGTTAGCGAAGTTAAGCTGTTTCGTGGTTTACTTGGATTTTTATAGAGAAATCTATAAAATGGATTCTCTATAAAAATCTAAATGAAGCGCGCGTGGCCCAGCGGCTGTTGTAGATCGTAAGCGATCTACTCGGTTAAGCGATACGGGCGCGGTCGGGTGTGTGATGGGTGTTGCCGTGCTTCGGAAGGCACGTTAAGCCGTCGGTCACGGTTGCTATCAATAGATAGAAGTCCTGACATTAGAAACCTCCGACAGCGGGTTGGCCACTAACCCGTATCTCCAACAACCCGTATTGGAGCAGCGTGGTGGAGTAAGCTCCAGGCCTTCCCCCAAAAAGGGAAGAGACTCGTGCCCAGCAGTGATACGTATAATGAGTTGCCATTATTAATCTATAAAATGTAATATTCTAAGTGGCATGTCTTGACATGCGATTATGGGAGATTTAGCGAGAGATTTAGATCTTTATGGTTATGACGTATTGTCTGCATTAGCTCAATAATTGGCGTTCGACCACAAATAAGAAGTTTATTCAGTATCTACAATTATTAACGAGAGAGAGTCCCATTATCGGTGTGAGCAACGCCATTGAATGGTTTGAATTAAATTTATTTTCAGGTGGGCTTTTCTCATTTTTTTCGAAGATATAATGCGTGTAGTAAGCTATCCATAGAAGACTGATTTATGCCATCGCAGACTTTTTTGTAGATCTGTCAAAAATATAAAAAAATCCGCCATACATTGCTTTTTATATCTCAAAAGGTTGAGACAGAATCTTCGATGAAAGCTCCTAGGCGGCTTGATTTGTCCGACACCTCTAACATGTCAATATCATTCATTATAAAATAAAAATAACATTCATTTAATTCAGGTTACTTCCACTCATATGCAAATTTAAAATGACAATATTTTTACTTTGAATAAAATCTGTTAGTTAAATATGTATCTACAATTATTAACGTATTGAAATAACTCCAGATTGACTGAATATATGCAACTGCAAAAATGCATTATTCAGTAATTACCCACTTTCAATAAAACGCTACGTATCATTTTTCAACGTCGACAACTTCGTGATAAGTAATTGCAGAATTTGCTGCAACAGAAGTAAATTTGCAGCAAGAGAAACAGCGAAATTCGAGTACGAAATAACATAAAATGAAACGTTTGTGAAAATTAAATGATGTTATATGTAAATTCTGGCCACTCATTAATTATCATCTGATCGATGATGACGTCACCTGTCTGGCATTTTGCCATGCAATTCGTACTGATTTTATTTTATATTGTAACGAACTTCGCTTCGCAGAAAAAAAATCAAGTAATAAATGACTTCGTGTCATAATAGTCCGGTCAATTTAGCCCAAAAATAGGGCTAACCTTGCATTCATTCCCAGAAAGCTGAAAGCATTATTATGAAATTGTAAAAAGTCCCCATCGATCCGATGTCTGCAAAGTTTTTTATTCAGGGTCAAAGGTTGCAAAAACGTATTTTTTTATTTTTTTTAGCAAGAAACGATTAGTTATAAGATAAAATATGTCAGACAATAATTGGAAATCATGCAATTATCTACAAAAATTGTCTTTACACATTTTTCCATAACACTAACCGTTTTTGAGAAAAAACAATTACAAAACTTTCTTACAAATTTCTAGAATGACTTGGATTTTAGTTCAAAGACTGTTTTTGGCTTAAAATTTAAAGATTATATCCATGTTAGTACATAAAAAGAAACATTAATTACTGTTCCATGATTTTTACAGTAGAAATCAATAAAGCTCCTAGTTTTTAACCCACATTGAAGCATAATATTCGCGGCAATTACTGCCTGACCCGGTCACAAATTAAAACATCGAATTTTAACTTTATTTCAACAAACGGACGTGTTATAGACATGAAAAGGTGTCAGAACATTCATAGATACAAAACAATTTATAGACTCCAAAGAAATTTTTTTTTACCTTAATTAAACCTAAAAACTACGGAACTCTACATTGCGCGTGGCCCGACACGCACTTGACCGGTTTTATGTAAGTATTCTGGCAAACAAGCATGCAGCTCACATTAATGTTAAGTGATGACTGCAGCCTATAGACATCTACACAAAAACTAGAGGTCAAAATGCAGATGCGTTGCCACCCCTAACACCTAAGTTGTTATGTCTCTGTGATAGTTATAACGAGGTCATACATAATTATGATAAATTGATGAGGCAATGTGGTGTCACGTTATTAAGTGTAATAATATAAACATCCGGACGGCGCAGCAAGCTTAGCGTTGCGTCGTCAGTTGTCCCATAGCCTTAGGCCTTAGAGCCGCGCATACGCACCTCAACCCGCCTTAAGTAACCGCTAATCATCATTTCAGCCAAAAGACGTCCACTGCTGGACAAAGGCCTCCCCCAAAGAATGCCACAACGAACGGTCCTGGGCCGCCCTCATCCAGCGATTGCCCGCGACCTTCACCAGGTCGTCGGTCCACCTCGTGGGGGGCCTGCCTACGCTTCGTCTTCCGGTACGCGGTCGCCACTCTAGAACTCTTCTGCCCCAACGGCCGTCAGTTCTGCGAGCTATGTGCCCTGCCCACTGCCACTTGAGTTTCGCTATTCGATGGGCTATGTCGGTTACTTTGGTCCTCATGCGGATCTCCTCATTTCTGATTCGATCTCGCAGAGTAACTCCGAGCATAGCCCTCTCCATCGCTCTCTGAGTGACCTTGAGCCTTCTTATGAGGCCCATGTTGGAAATACAGCTGGATATTTGTAAATTAAACCACGATTTCATTGGATTATTCTTGAGACGTATATTCATTTTCTACAAGCAGTATGCAAGAGAGACATAACCATAACACGACCAATCAGAATCAGACAAAGTAGTGCAGGGACTTATTCATAGTGATGTACGCAGACACCACGAATAAGTAAACCGATACAAACTACGAACCAGAAAACAATATACTTTTTAGTAGCGTTTACATTTATCTGAAATATTACACATATTTTCAACACTGGCCCTTAAACGCACTACATTAAAAAAAAACAAGAAAGTCTTAATTTAACAATCTAAAACAAAACATTACTTAGTTGAATAAATTGTTAACAATTTTAAAAACTTACAATGTTTATCCTTAGTAAGAGGTTTTGTTAATATGTCTGCTAACATAACATCTGTAGACAAATATTTTATTTCTACTATTCCAGTATTAACAATTTCCTTAACAAAATGATGACGAATATCAATATGTTTTGTACGTGAACGGAACACTGCATTTTTACATAATTTTATAGTTGATTGATTGTCATTAAATATGGTGATTTGAACTGTTGCACCAAATAACTCAAGTAAAAACCTTTTGATGAACAATGCTTCTTTACAGGTGTCAGACAAGGCCATATACTCCGCTTCTGTGCTAGATAAGGCAACAGTACGCTGCTTCCGACTTTCCCAAGACACAATTGATTTTCCCACAAAGAAAGCATAGCCCGTATATGATCTACGGTCGATACTATTGGAAGCCCAGTCTGCATCTGCGAATGCTGTGATATTCGTGCCACTTTTAGAAAAATTTATACTATAATTAATTGTACCTTTCAAATACCTTAGTACCCTCTTTGCCGCTTTCCAATGTGGTTCGCTAAAACAATTATTAAATTGGCTAAGATAACTCACCGCGTAACTGATGTCTGGTCTCGTACAAACAGCAACATACATTAAGGAACCGATGAGACCTCTATAGTCTTTGTCATTCGAACAGGTTTCTTTTTGTAGTTTGAGCCCAGTCTCCATTGGTGTCGCAGCAGGCTTGCATTCTTCCATCCGAAACTTCTTCAATAATTTCTGAATATAATCAGACTGATTCAGCAAATAACCGTCTTTAGTTTTATGTAGCTTCATACTCAAGACATTCTCAGCTGGCCCTAAATCTACAATTTCAAACTCTTCCTTCAAGTTTTCTTTAATTTTATCTTTCTCTTGAAATTGTGGCGAGCAAAATACAAACATATCATCCACATACAGTGCAATAATCATCATTGACTGTCCATTTGACTTGTAGTAAACACATGGTTCAGAAGTTAAACAGTTAAAACTCAATTTATCACACAATACCATGTTAATTTTATCGTACCAGGATTTTGATGCCTGTTTAAGTCCATAAACAGCTTTGTTGAGTTTATACACCATATTCTCTTTTCCCTTAACTTCATAACCTTGTGGTTGCTCCATGAACACTGTTTCTTGTAGATCTCCATTTAAGAATGCTGTTTTGACATCCCAATGCTCTATTGTCATATTATATTCAGCTGCTAGTGCAATCAATAATCTAAGTGTTGAATATCTCACAACTGGAGAAAATGTTTCTAGATAATTGACACCATACTTTTGGGTATAGCCTTTCGCAACTAATCTGGCTTTATATTTTAACAATTCTCCATTTCTGCCATATTTTTTCTTAAATATCCATTTACATTTTACTGGTTTTTGATTCTTCTCTCGATTTGTCAAAGTCCAACACCTATTTTTATTGAAAGATTCATACTCTTCGTTCATTGCCATTTTCCAATTTTCTGATTCTGATCCACTTAATGCCTCAGTTAGTGTTCTCGGTTCATCTGGATCACTATTATCCATGACAGTCAAAAAATTGGTTAGGGGAGATTCTGGAGCGTCATCAAAATCCTCAGATGTGCTCGTCTCAGAATCTTCCTCTGGAACGTAAGTAGAATCCAAGGGATTACCTGATTCATTACTTGTTTTATCACTATCTGAATCATCTAATATAATTGTGCTTATTCGCTGACTATTATCTGGGGTCAATCGGACCTCATCAGAAATATTAGCATTTACAATTGATTCTAATGGTTTTGATTCAAGCTTATTCAAATCAAAATCAACAAAAAAAAATTCATTCATTTTGTTATGTGACATTTTCTTTGAAAAAAATTTATCTTCCAAGAAAATAACATCACGAGAATTTATACAACTTCTAGGATTATTTGGATCAATGAGCCTATATCCTTTGGAATCATCATTATAGCCCACAAAAATGCATGGTTTGCTTTTGAGATCAAGTTTCTTTCTTTGCTTAACCATTACATATGCAATACATCCAAATATTTTTAAATGATCAAGTTTTACCTTTTCACCACTCCACTTTTCCTCTGGAGTTGCATGAAGTACAGCCTTTGTAGGACTACGGTTCTTTAAATATACAGCCGTTTGAGCAGCTTCGGCCCAAAACTTCATTCCAAGTCCAGCATCTCGCAGCATGCACCTGACTCGTTCCATCACCGTCCTGTTGGAGCGCTCCGCTACACCATTTTGCTGCGGGCAGTCAGGCATAGTTGTCTGATGTTTGATGCCATTGATCTTGAGATAGTTCTGAAATTTCAAACTCATATATTCACCGCCTCTATCACTTCTAAGTATTTTCAATCTTTTATTGGTCTCATTTTCTACTAGAGCTTTGAATTGTTGAAAATAATTAAATGTTTCATCCTTTGACTTCAGAAAATAAACAAATTGTTTTCTTGTGTAATCATCGATAAAGGTTAACATGTACTTAGCACCACCCAGCGACTGAGTTTGTATAGGGCCACACAGATCTGTATGCACCAAACCAAGAATGTCATTAGCTCGTGAGAAGGATTTTTTCGGAAAAGGCAGCCTGTACTGTTTTCCCTCAACGCAGGATACACACTGCTTCATACCAGATACACTATAATTAATACCAAGTGCCATACCTGATTGTAGCAGTTGCATGCTCCTGAAGTTCAGATGTCCTAGGCGCCTATGCCAAACATCCTGCGATGTCGACCTCTCCACTGCAGCTGCTGCACCTAATACATTGTCTGACACCATGTCAAGTTGATACATTCCATCTACCTGAGTACCTGTTGCAACAATCTCATCACCATTATAAATAGTACATAAACGCTTATCAAACGAAACTACATAACCACTGATAGTCAACGCACTAACCGATAGCAAATTTGTACTAAGATTAGGTACATAATAAGTATCACTTAATGTCATTACAACACCATTTTTCAAACAAATGTTCACTTGTCCTAAACCTGCAGTTACTAGTTTCTCACCATTTGCTACACTCACATCCACAATTTTATTTGGATTGTATTTGTCCAACAAATGTTCACAATTACACATATGGTTCGTTGCACCGGAGTCTATATACCACACATTGTTACAGATTTTCACAGAAAGTGTGGTCAGACGTGCATTATCTCTAGACCGACACACAGGTTTCCTTTTATTTTTATGCTGGTGACTTTGATTGGGTTTCTCCTTGTCAATGTACTTTCCTGAAATCTGCCTATCTGGGCAATCTCTTGCGATATGTCCATATTGGTTACACTTGAAACACTTGGGCTGCCGTTTTGTACATAGAGCGGCAACATCTTCATGCTTGTCCTGGCGTCTATGTGTCTCTTCTAATAATTTTGCAGCCACTTGCTCAGTAGTCAATTTACTGCCTGCATTCTCTATAGCCATAATCAGAGGGTCGTAGTCTGATGTGAGACCACTCAACATTATAATGGCAACAAAGTCATCATCTAGCCGGGACTCAATTTCACTCAACTGATGAACGGCTTCCTTAATTTTATTTAGGTAGTCTTCCATAGTGGTGGTATCAGATAGTTTTGTACTGAATAAACCCCTTAACAGACCTAGTCTCCTTGATAATCCACGCCCTTCGTATGCCTTTTGTAGGTTATGCCACGCTTCATGTGCACTTTTAGCCGTCCGAATATAAGGAATAACATTTGGCTGCACCGATAGTGCTATTCGGGCTAAAGCCTTTTCTTCATTCCGTTTATTGTCACTGGTATTCTCGACACATTCCCAGAGTTCTTCATGTATAAGAAGCATTCGCATGGAAAATTTCCATGTCGAATAATTGTCGGAACCTCTCAATTTTTCGATGGAATTCATAAATTGTGTAGAATTCATTGTAATTAAGAATTTTCACACTCACGAGGGTGACCGGCAACCGGCGCGGGCGCACGACGTGGGCGTTTTCCGTAGATGGCAATCGATTCGATTGTGCTTCAAAATTATGGCGAATCTTATAGCCGGGAACCACGCTCTGCTACCATGTTGGAAATACAGCTGGATATTTGTAAATTAAACCACGATTTCATTGGATTATTCTTGAGACGTATATTCATTTTCTACAAGCAGTATGCAAGAGAGACATAACCATAACAGCCCATAGTGAGCGACCACGTTTCTGTTCCGTATGTCATCACTGGCAACACACCATGGTCAAAGACCTTCTTCTTCAGACACTGCGGTAAATTGGACGAGAAGATATAACGCAGCTTCCCGAACGCTGCCCATCCGAGTTGGATTCGGCGATTGACCTCTTTCTCGAAGTTGGACCTACCTAATATAATAATAATAATAATAGGGGGCAGAGCAGCTTGTGGCGAGCTGTTGGTGAGTAGCGACACCGCCCCCTACCATCATCTCGAGTTCCTCCGAGAGAACTGGACTCTGCCTCGTCCGCCAGAGGTACGGCCGGACAAAGCATCAGGTCTCTCACCTCCGGCTTGCCTTCATTGGCCGGTCAGAGTGGGGCGCTAGAGGTATGGCATTTGCATAAATTTGGATAATAGGCTGTTGTCTAAATTTCTGCACGAGCCATACACTCGGGGGTGGAAGTGTCTAAAGGCATAATAGCGGCGAAGCCCGCTCCGAGCTCGAGATTACTCGCTCGTGATGGTGAAACCGGGGCCACACCTCTCGACACCCCCAGCCTCTCTCAACAGTGTTGCTCCCCGAGTGTGAGTGTGTCGACTATCGGGTTGGCTGTTTGGGGGGCCCACCAAGGAGAGGCGAGTCACCACCTGCCTAAAGTAGGATTCGATAATGTGAGATGTTGAATATAGGCAGGTGCCGGATCTCACTCCATAGGCCCAGCCAGCTAGTCCCCCCAGTTCACCCACATAGCCCAAAGTTTGGCGAATCACATCAGAATCAGAATCAGAAACTCATTTATTCATTTAGGGTGACAGGCACCTTTTATGACACGTCAAAAACAAACAAAGTAAATTAAAGTGAATTACAATTGATATACATGTCAAACAAGATCAAAATATATGTAAAGTCAAGAATATCACTAAGATAAAACTAAATTTAATAAACTAATGTAAAAAGTGTATCAGTAGAATGTCTCATTTCCCCTTTACAAACTGATAACACTTATCATTACAATAGTCCCATTATATTCTGCGGGGTCTGTCTGTGCCTGTATCAACTATTGATGCAGTCAGAGAGAGGTCCCGCCGAATATAACCCATTACAAAGTAGATCAAAATTCTCTAAAGGGCCTCTACGTGTTGAACCCCCCAAGTCCCCGCGCAAGCCTGACAAAGGTCCGGAGTACAAATTGGACCCCGTGCTGACGAGAGACATATTAATAATGGCAACCCGTTATACGTCCCACTGCTGGGCACGAGTCTCTCCCCTTTTTGGGGGTGGCCTGGAGCTTACTCCACCACGCTGCTCCAATGCGGATTGGTGGAGGTGGGTGGGTTAGTGGCCAACCCACTGTCGGATGTTTGCAAACCGCCCATAACGCCTCCGACAAGATTTAACGACTGCCATCCATCGATAGCAACCGGGACCGACGGCTTAACGTGCCCTCCGAAACACGGAAACGCGCATTTAATTTGCCACTAGCGGTCACCCATCACACTACCCGACCGCGCCCGTAGTGCTTAACCGGGCAGATCGCTTACGATCTACACCAGCCGCTGGGCCATGCGCACCGCTAATATGTAACAGTGTAAATTCCGGATTATATGGTGATCACCAACATTGACTTTTCATTTCCATCCTCAACTAATGAACACGCAAGACCTTTCATATTGGCAACTACTCAAGACCGCCAAATGGTGCTTACGAATATTATTAAAGTAGCTAGCTAGTCTGCGATATAATTATATTCGAATACGCCTTTACTTAATCAATATTATCCAACAGCACAAAATTAATCAAGATTACAAAATTAAGTTAGCCTTTCATGATCGTAATAATAAGGGTTGTTCACTCAAAAACAATCCAATTACGCGAGAATGGAGGGTATTTGAGGGCACTTGTATTCTTCTACTGACAAAATAGAGCGAGAAATGAAGACTGATTACTGTGCCACAAAAAACAGGCGAACAAAAAGAAATGTTAGCGGAGAGCACGCAATAAAACTCGACGGTAGTGATGTTCAGTGTTGTGGGATTCACAATCGCGGAATTCAGTCTGACGCGACTCTAATGCTACTAACAAAACAGCATGAATCGGTTGGAGTACAATACTAACCTGTCAGAACTAACGCCATTAAATATCAACAGTAGGAATTATGATATATGTACTGTCAGATTGGTATTGTTCTAAACCTCACTCACACATTTGTATTGGTAGGTATGTTAGTTTCGCCTCCACTACCTTCGCTGGGGCCTGGGTTCGATTCCCGGGTCGGGAGCTATCAGAGTTAATGGTGTAAGAACCGTTATCTCTAGTTCTATAGTCATTTTTAAATTTTCTGGAAGTTTCCCAGTACCTCGGAGTTTGGTAATGTGCCCGGATATTGCCACCCGGAGATTGCCACATGGGCCAAAACGTAACAAATGAATCGTGGGTGTTTGCATATATGCTTGAATGCATGCATTTACCTCTGACTACCCTTCGGGAATTACAGGCGTAATTTACGTCTCTTAAACGTAGTGATTTGATTACGGTATAAGTACGGAGATTTCTGACAAAATGCCGCGGGTTTCCGGATACTAAGGTCCTTTCTGATAAAGTTACCTAAATTGAAAAGATATTACGACTAAAATTAACACTTTTTCGAAAGTAAGTCGTTGAAAAAAGGCAACAAAATATCTTAAAAATCCGTTGACTCATATAGAGTATGATAGACTCTTACGATAAAGCCTCATTCAGACCTGAGCGTTATCCACTACCACCTACACCTACGGTAGCGAATACCACGTGGTAATCGCTTTACTTGCGGATCCTCATACAAAATACCTACCCGTATTTCACTGACCCGCGTCACACAATATGTGTATGTTAAATGTGTCTGTTCGTACATTGGTGGTAGAGCTCCAGTGACGGAGCTCTACCACCAATGTAGACGGACGGAGTGACGGAGCTCCAGTGACGGAGCTCGCAGGCACCACCGCATTACTTAATATACTTGCCGGTAAATGGTAGTGACCAGCACTATCGTGTTCCGGTCAGGTGGTAATATTACGTAGGTACGACTCTGTAATTTCCGGCACAGAGGCGTAACACCTTAGGCCTCAGGAGTGGTAACGCATCTGCATTTTGATCTTGGAGTCATCACTTAACATCAATGTGTACTGCATGCTTGTTTGCCACTTTAATTACATTAAAAAAAAAATTCTCAACTGCATAATATAGAATACATAGTTTCCCGTTGCACCATTCGCGTACATCACTATTTAAGAAAAAATACGCAAGAAAGGAAGCGTTTGGAGGGTCGTTCAGCATTGTTGAAGGTGAGAACGCGGATTTGGGGATGTCGCTTTGAATCTGATTGTATAATAACCGGCTAAGACCGTTAAGGTCTATATTTTTAAAGCTCAAATGAATGGCCGTATGGAAAGGTTTTCGGGACAAATTGAATAAATTACAGATTTAATAAATTACAGAATTAATTACATTGAAAGGCACTCGATGATGTAACAATTTTAATTGATCATTAATAAATAGTCTATGATTTTGAGACAAAAATACCGCGCGTCGGTGACAGAGCGTTCTCGAGTAGCGGCCAATAGCAGTGGCCTAATTATTGAACTTGTATATACCTACATATAACAACTTAGGTCTCAGGGGTGGCAACGTATCCGCATTTTGACCTCTGGTCTTTGTGTGAGTGTTTATTGGCTGCAGTTGTCACTTAACATCTATGTGAACTGAAGAAGAAGAAGAAAGGCGTTTATTTGGTGCTTAGCCGAGAAACACACAAAGACAATACAGGTTGAAAAACACAAACAATTAATTTTAAAACAGTAACAGCACAAACTATAATAATAGAAGGTACACAAAAAAAGGAGACAGAAAAAAAACCAAAGTAAGTACCTACTTAGGTATAATAGTAATTAAGTGTCGCACGGCTGCCCCAAAATGGTCTCCAATTCAGCATAGAAGTCAGGCGTAACGCCTGACGCAGATTTTCAATTGGAACCAGATGAGGAATTCACGGATGTCAAAAAAAAAAAGAATTCTAAAAAATCAAGTAAGTACCTACAGAAGAAGAAAATAGAAGTACATAAATATAAGTAGGTAAATAGAAATAACTAATAAATATAAAATAAAGATTTTTCTTACAATACACATATTAATTAAAATACTTATACATTACATTTATGATTAAAATATTGAGGTTATCACTTAATAATAAGAACTGCATGCTTGTTTGCCACCATCGACCACACATATGGTCGATGTTTGCCAGCTACATTTTAAATTAAAAAAATAGGCACATCTGCCTTCACACCGGCAATAAAATCCAATCACACGCCACTAACGTAATCTAATCAGTGGATCAGAATAATAAAGGTATGATGTCTCATTAATCGAATGTGAGGATTTATTTATAGCTATTATATCGTTTCAAATTAGTTTTCAAACGTGAATATGACTGTATAATTTTAATGGTCCTTCGACATACTGCGGGTTGATAATGCATGTCAATTTGAGTTAAAACTAACATTTTTTTATGGAATAAGAGTGGCAAATAAGCATGCAGTTCACATTGATGTTACATGATAACTGCAGCCTATAGACACCCACACAAAGCACAGAGGTCAAAATGCGGATAGGTTACCACCCCTGAGACCCTAGTTGTTAACGTTAAGTACATGTAATGCCACATTATGTACAGTTTCCAATAAGAAATATTGCACATCGACCTTAAGAAGGAGACTTCGGCTTATTTCGGGTCTGTAGAGCGTCATCTCTTTCGCAACTTCCCTATGTGACGTTTGTCGACCATTTCAATCAATAGAGTTTAGATGACGGCACTCCTGACCACATCTTTTTTAACTGTCCTTTAAATAATAAATCCTTATACTCCCTTCTCCCTCCAACAATCCCTAGTGCAACTAACTTGAATTGCCTACTAACACTTGTCAACTCCCCTTTTGTGCACATTTTATGTAAATATATTCGTATGAATAAAATAAAATTATCATTTTGTTGTACATATTTATACATGTAATACAATACTGTGCTTCGTTTCACTAACAATATGTTGTTATGATTGTCTTGTCTTTTGTTTTAGATGTGAACGGAAACGCTGAATAATTTTAAAAACAATATACCAAATTCTTTAAATTGGACTCTCATTAAACTACTTATCATTTTCTTTTCTACTGATGTGCCTCTTCAATCACCAGACGTAGGCAGAATTACTCTCAAAAAGTTGGTAGTTGCCAGTCATCCAAAAGAAACAAGAAGAAGTTTTGACCAATACCGGACTATCAGCGCTTACGTATGCAGTGTGCAGCAGAGATAACGCTCTACGAAATTAGCCGATTGTCTCTTTCGTAGGCTCGATGTGTTATTCTTGCTGGGTTGTTTTAACTGCCTCGGTAGCTTAGTGGTAGCAGGCCACTACTACTACGCTGAGGTCCTGGGTTCGATTCCCGGGTAGGGGGTTATCAGAGATAATGGTGTAAAGTCCTTTATCTCCGGTTCTGTTGCCATTTTCTGGCAAATTCCCAGTATCTCGAAGTTTGGTTATGTGCCCGGAGATGTCAACAGGCTTGCCACCTGTTACATGGGCCAAAAACGTAACCGGCGAATCGTGGGTGCTTGCATGTATGCTTGAATGCATTTTAAGTTTCTGTTTAAAGGCTTTCTATTTATGTATTTTTCCTTTATATTAACAACAACAATATTCTTTATTGTACGCCATATAAGTACATAGACAATACATAAACACAATAAAGTACAGCAGTATCGTGTTCCGGTCAGGTGGTAATGTACGGCCCTGTAATTTCCGGCACAGAGGCATAACACCTTAGGCCTCAGGGGTGGTAACGCATCTGCATTTTGACCTTGCTCTTTTTGTAAGCGATAATAGGATGCAGTAAACATCAACGTGAACTGCATCCTTGTTTGTCACTTCAATTACATAAAAAAAAATGTAGTCTTAAATCTTCAAAAATATGATAAGTCTTAAAATATAATACACGACCCAGCATATCAACAAAGACCTTTGAATGCATTGAATTAAATTTCACTATGAATAATAGCACTTTGCTTTGTAAACTACATTCAGTTTCAGTCGCAATTATTATCACTCGCGCGCTTGTTGTAATGGTACCGTTTAAATTAGGCTTTGAATTGTCAATGATATGCATTTTGGTAATTAATTTTGATTGCATAATGCTATTGATAGAGATTTGTCATGCAATACTGACCACGAGCACCGACATTAGGTCCTCACTGAAATTGATGTGTTAGATTTAGACTATCGTGATGTACACAATGATTTTGGTTGGGATGGTAAAACCGGCCGAGTGTATGTCGGGACAGGGACACGCGCAATGTCCCTTACATTCCGTTTCCGTTTTTACAAGTACATTTTATAAGGTTATCGACCCCGCCCAACTGGTGGGGATAGCTAAACGTTCTACCATAGCGCGAGATGGCTTGCTCTGGGTATCGCTAAAGGAAAGATAAAATATACGGGCATAGAGCAACACGGTCCACCGGCTGCGGCGGACTGGAGGGGAGTAGCCATAGCGTTTATTACCGATGCAAAACAATCTGACATTTTTTGCGGGGGGAAATGCGTGCGACACACACGCACACTACAAAAATCGTCTATTACTACGAAACTCACACCTTGACTTTAACAAAATACAGAAACAATTTCACGCACACATTTAAACATCTAGGCGAGTAGGCGAGTAGGACAGAGGGGAAAGCCTGCGTATGGCTACTCCCCTCCGGTCCGCCGCGACCGGTGGGGGGGTGTATGGTTTTCCCTAAGTTAATCCAATATTAATATTTAAGTCGTAGCGCCTGCACTACATTAACAAAGCCGCTCTGCAATAGTTGGATAAATCAATATGAAAACCAAAATCTCGTATCTCATTAGAATACAAAACATGTGGTATACTATAATGTTTATATTTTAGAGAATTTACAATTAATTAATCGTAATTTCTACGAATGACTATTGAAACTAATGTATTCATACTAAATGCACAATGTTACAAATTGAAATGTTCATTGGCTTGATGGTATTGTGAATACGTGGTGAATACCTACTCGATAATTTAATGTTTATTGTTAAAATTGTTTCGAATTTTGTGTAATTAATTAGGGAACTTCGCTGAGAGCACACAACCATTATCAAAACCAATAATCTCAATTATTTTGCTGATATTTACTCTTCATTTCAAACCATTTTTAAATTTATCTAAAGCTGTATCCAATTTATTTTTTAACCGTCGAAAATAATTTAACATATCATAAAAATACTTACTTAATACGTGTTTTTATTATTATCATATATATATATATATATATGATAATAATAATATATATATATATATATATATATATATATATATATAAATCAATTGCTGTTCGTTAGTCTCGCTAAAACTCGAGAACGGGTGGACCGATTTGGCTAATTTTGGTTTTTAATGATTTCTGGAAGCCTAGGGAAGGTTTAAAAGGTAAAAAAATATGTAGAAATTGAAGGAAAGTAGTAAAAACCACAATTTCATTTTTCCGATACAAATAGTCCGTATCTATCAAACCTTTGACACGTTATTTCATTCTGAGGCAATACGAAGTATACCGGGTCAACTAGTAAAGTACTCGTATAAAAATAACAAAGCGGAATTGGCAGAAACGTCCCGCGATAATACTTCTGCTATTACGATCGCCAATCCGCCTGCCAAGCGTGGCGATTATGGCAGCGGAGTCTCGGTTGGAGTGATGATGATGAAGAAAAAAATTCCTAAAACATCTGCCTAACGTAACTTCACGCCTGTAATCCCCGAAGGGGTAGGCAGAGGTAAATGCATGCACTTAATCATACATGCAAACACCCACGACTCGCCGGTTACGTTTTGGCCCATGTAACAGGTGGCGAACCTGTTGCCATCTCCGGGCACATTACCAAACTCCGGGGTACTGGGAAACTTCCAGAAAATTGAAAAATCCCAATAGAAGCAGAGATAAAGGATTTTAGACCGTTATCTCTAATATCCCCCGACCCGGGAATCGAACCCAGGATCTCCAGCGTAATAGTAGTGGCCTGCTACCACTACGCTACTGAGGCAGTTTCACATCTGCCTAAGTCATAGTTAACTACTAGCTGTGCCCGCGACTTCGTCCACGTGAGAAAAAAAATGATTGTTCAATATCTTCCCGTCGAAGTCGTGGGCGCAGCAAGTATAAAAGTAGTCTAAGTTACTCCTTATTACATCAGCTATCTGACAGTGAAAGTCCCGACAAAATCGGAGACACTCAAATTCTATTTATTTGTATGTAGGTATGTATGTATGTATGGTTGTATGGAGATAAAAGTAGCCTATGTTACTCCTTATCACATCAGCTATCTGCCAGTGAAAGTCCCGTCAAAATCGGTCCAGCCGTTCCTAAGATTAGCCCCGCCAAACAGACACACAGACAGACAAAAATAGTAAAAAATGTTGTTTTGGTATATGTACCGTGTATACATACATATGCATGTATCTTCACGCCAGGTCCCTAACGGGGTAGGCAGAGAGTGTAGAGCGCCAGACATCCCGGTTCTGACAAACCTCTCGTGCCTCGTCTACCTTCATCATTCTCTTCATACATGCACGCCGATTCCTAAGACTTTTGACCCCACCATCAGATAGAACTCGACCTATTTGGTCATGGTAGGTCAGCCTTGGTCTTCCTGGGCCTCTGCAACCATCCACATTCGCATTGTATATCTGTTTAGTCATTCGCTCATTCGACATTCTTTCTATATGCCCGAACCATCGGAGCATGCCTTTTTTCATTTTTACACCGATACTATCATTCACACAAAGTCTCTTTCTTACATCTTCATTACGAACGCGATCGGTGAGTGATACACCGCAGATCTTGCGCAAAGATCTCATCTCGACCGCGTTCAACTTACTTTCATGCTCTTTCCTGCATACCCAGCTCTCGCTTCCATATAAAAGCGTTGGAGTAAGTACAGCATTATGTACGGCTAGTCGAGCCCGCTGGCTGAGATGTTTAGATTCTAGCAGCTTACCCAACGCTCCATTCACGCAATTCCCAGCAAGCACTCTTCTTTCTATGTCAGTGGTGTACCTACCATCCTTGCTAAAAGCACATCCAAGATATACAATTTCATCAACCTGTTCTAACACTGCATCATCTACTACTACCCTTGCATTTGTTCTCTGTTCATCTCTTTCAAATACTAATACTTTCGTTTTATCCACATTCAATTGTAAGCCTTTCTCCATACAATCCTCTTTCATGACTGTGACTAGTGCTTGTAGCCCAGATGGTGTAGAGCTAACAATTACCGCATCATCTGCGTAAAGCAGACAGTTCACCACTAAGTCACCCATACGCACTCCCACATCCATCAACTTCACCCTCTGGAGGCATTTGTCCAGATATATAATAAACAGCCTAGACGAAAGCACGCAACCCTGTTTGACACCGATGTTAACATCAAACCAGGGTGACATGTTACCATCTACCCGCACACATGCTTGACAGCCCACATACGTGGACTGTATTGCACGGAGCAGACTGCCATCAATACCATACTCTGGCAAAATGTCCCACAGCTCCTTTCGTAATACCTTATCAAACGCCTTCTCCAAATCCACAAAACCGCAGAAAACCTTCTGGCTCACAGCAAGATGCTTCTCTACGATGTTGCGGAGGGAGAAAACTTGATCCATACATCCTCTTCCAGTTCTGAAACCACCCTGTGCATCCCACAACAACCCGTCGGACTTCTCTTTCATTCTTCTTTCTAAGACTTTCCCATACACTTTAGCTGCCAAACTGATCAAACTGATCGCTCGATAGCTGGTGCAGTCCATACGTGAACCCTTGCCTTTATACAAAGGCACGATGACCGCACACCGCCAATCCTTTGGGATTCTTCCGGACCTCCAGCAAAGGTTGCACAACACCCAGAAAGAATCCCAAAGGGCAGCACCACCATATTTGATCATTTCGGCAGAAACCTGATCAATACCCGCAGCCTTACCACATTTCAAACTTCGTATCGCCCTTACAATCTCATCTATTGTTATATCCTCACAAGCCGGCACCGTCAAGTCAGCAACTTCGGCGTCAGGGTTGTGAGCATAATCATACATTTCCCCATAATACTCGCTCCATCGTTTTAACACATCTTGCGTGTTCTCAAGAATGTCACCCAACTTAGATTTTATTCTATTCATTCCAGAAACTGGAGAAGAGCTTCTAGACTTTTTCACCTCCCTCCAATAGAGTTTGATGTTAGTCTCAAAGCTCTTCGCCAGTCTCTCATCAGCTTCCACTTTATCTCTCTCACGCTTTTCATTCACTAAAATCTTGGTGTCATTCTTGAGCCGACGGTAAATTTCTCTCTTCTCATCTCTCATACCATTATTCATTTGCAAAGATGCTACATAATCCAGCCATGCTTTCTTCTTTCTTTCAACATACATATGCATTTAGTAAAAAGCGGTTATTTTAATATTACAAAAGGACACTCCAATTTCATTTATTTGTATAGATTACTTTTAAGGCCGAGATCACGTGTTCATTCCCGTCAGACTGTATAATCAGTATTATCTGTTGGAATACATGCTCTACTGAACTGTTTAATCTGGTGCCATCGTCGCCTTTCCTGTATTGTAGCACTCGCTGCTGGGAGAAGTTCCAGCGCTCAACAGTCCAATTCCTGCAACATTTTTACTGGACCTCTACCAGACTTCCAGTGTATGCGCTCGTGGGCGTAAACACCACCGCATTACCTAATCTATCTGCCGCTAAATGGTAGTGTTCAGCATTATCGTGTTCCGATTAGATGGTAATGTATGGCCCCGTAATAACTATCACAGAGACATAATTACCTACTAAGGTCTCAGGGGTGGCAACGCATCTAAATTTCGATCTGTGGTCTTTGTGTGGGTGTCAATAGTCTCAATAGGCTGCAGTTATCACTAAACATCAATGTGAACTGCATGCTTGTTTGCCACCTTCATTATGTAAAAAAAAAACATACAAATTGGGGGACCAATTTCGGTCTGAGGTGTTCAAAACTGGCGGCAAAAGAGTCCATCAGTTGGCAACTCCTCTTATGTGGCAAATGTTCATAAGCGACCGCGACGCTAACCACTTTCTAGCAAGTTACCCTGTCTGCTTTTGCATCATGCATATTTTTCGCGGGCGTAGGCACCACCGCATTTCCTAATATGAAATGTGGTAGAACTCCAGTGACGGAGCTCGCGGACGTAGGCACCACCGCATTACTTATTATACTTGCCGCTAAATGGTAGTGCACACAGCACTATCGTGTTCCGGTCAGGTGGTAATGTACGGCTCTGTAATTTCCGGCATAACACCTTAACACCTTAGGCCTCGGGAGTGGTAACGCATCTGCATTTTCACCTTAGTCTTTGTGTGGGTGTCTATAGGCTGCAGTCATCACTTAACATCAATGTGAACTGCATCCTTGTTTGCCACTTCCATACCACATTTTCACATAAAAAATCCTGTCTGCAGGTATTAATTTTAAATTTATAAACAGTAATCCTCTACGAAAGGCAGGCGATGGATCTTATGGAGCTTATGGAGACTTTGTTAATAACTGACTCAGTAGCGTAGTGGTAGCAGGTCACTACTATTACGCTGGAGGTCCTGGGTTCGATTCCCGGGTCGGGGGATATTAGAGATAACGGTCTAAAATCCTTTATCTCTGCTTCTATTGGGATTTTTCAATTTTCGGAAGTTTCCCAGTACCCTGGAGTTTGGTAATGTGCCCGGAGATGGCAACAGGTTCGCCACCTGTTACATGGGCCAAAACGTAACCGGCGAGTCGTGGGTGTTTGCATGTATGATTAAATGCATGCATTTACCTCTGCCTACCCCTTCGGGGATTACAGTTTTGTTATTAACCACAACAGAAACCGCACTGCAAATAGTCCATTTGGACATAGACCAAAGTTACTTAATACAGCACTTATTAAACTCGAGAACACTAATTTAAAACAAGGAAGTGACGGGTTAAAAGCATACCTTTCCATATCATGTAAACCACTTGCAAATTTATTCAGGGTTCTCATTCGGTGCTCATCAAATAATATCAAGCAACATTTTGACTTTCAGCCCGTTCGATTTACAACTTTAGCTTCTGGCCATTAAAGTTTATTGTTCGTTGTGTGGATTAATTTCTATACGTGGTAAGCTGCACACAGATAAACGTTTCATTGCGATGCAATAATATTATGTTGGACGTAGACATCCACTTTTGTATACTATGAGCTCTCTCAATTAACTCTGCTTAGTGCTAATGGAATGTCGTTTTTTTTGTATTGGAATTGGCAAACAATTATGCAATTCACATTGATGTTAAGTGATGACTGCAGCCTATAGACACCCACAGAAAGACCAGAAGTCAAAATGCAGATGCGTTACCACTCCTGAGGCTCAAGGTGTTACGCCTCTGTGCCGGAAATTACAGGGCCGTACATCACCACCTGACCGGAACACGATAGTGCTGAACACATTTAGCGGCAAGTATATTAGGTAATGCGGTGGTGCTTACGCCCGCTCCGTCACTGAAGTTCTACCACCAGTAGAAAGAAAAGTTTTGAAAGAAGTCTTAAAAACATTTAAAAGTTGTAGAATAAATGTTGTTGGGATTCATGTAGAGAGACTGCCTTCAAGAGATGATGCGCTTATCACTAAATAAGAATAATAATTATGTTTATTGTTATTAAGGAACACTGGCGAATTTTTTTAATAAATAATAAAAACCAATTCTCGCGTTTCATGCAGAAAAGTGATTAAACGTGGATACAGAATAATCACGTATTTTGCATTACATTGTGTAACCTGCATTTAAGAGGAGCTAAATAAACCTTCCCTTATTTATAAAAGCCCGCTTCCATTATCCTCTCCGAGTTTAACCCGTATCATTTATATCTCATTTCACTACGCCTTTCGAATAATTAATAATTATGTTTCGCGCTGTTTTGATATGACAGCGCTTCCGTTTCATCATCATCATGGTTTTCACTGGTGGTAGAGCTCCAGTGACGGACCTCGCGGGCGTAGGCACCACCGCATTACCTAATACCTATACTTGCCGCTAACTAGTAGTGTTCAGCACTATCGTGTTCCGGTCAGGTGGTAATGTATGTATAAAAAAAAATGTTCTACCCAAAATGAAGGGGAAAGCTTTTGTCCAGCAGTGGACGTCTTTGAGCTGAAATGATACATTATACTAAGCTATAATAGAGACCAAAATTTTATTTTATCGATACGTTCGTTTCACGGTTCGCTAAATAAGCTATTCCGAAACTGCAACTAGCCATTTCGTGTCTTATAAGCTTTAACTGCAATCGGACGATCTTTACAATGTAACTGCAGTGAATGTTATGTTCATGCGGCACCGTCAACACGTAAACGAAATATTCTGCATTGCATTGTCTATTAAACTTTGTTAAATTAGGTGTTTAAATGTGAAGTTGCCGTTTAAATGTGCAGGACATTTTTTTATTAAATTTTAGCGTATATGATGGGAACTCATGGAGTTTGGATACCCGGGGACTCATCACGAAAAGCGAGATAGATAAGGCGGTGGGGACATGAGAACACAATAATAACGCAATAATCCAATTATCGCAATAAGTGATTAAGGAAAGCATTCCTCCAATCCCAAATAGGAGATTTAAAAGATTTAAGCGGTTGAGTGGAACTTACAGGGCAGAAGAAAAACATCATCACACCGAAGACAGAAAAAGTATCAAGAAAATCTCATCCCAGACACAAGTAAGCGAGGTTATCGTCAGACAGTGCAAGACTGCCAGAATCAACTATAGGGAGAACAAGCACGCCAAAAGCGCAATAACGACCACCTGAAAACACTTCATTCAAGAAAGTCAAATGAGGATCTATGAAACAAGACTTTCCAAATAAGTATAGACAGGAGCAGCTATCTTGTGGCCGCTCTAATCAACGGCGAAGATGCAACGGTCGTCATCTATCTTCAATGCTCAAGAGTCAGCTAACCTACGTTACGTAACTTAACTAGTTCTTTCTCAACCATTGACGACTAAATCCCGAACAATTTCTCTCATTCCCATTACACAAGAAGGAAGGGCTTCCGAGAGATCTCCATAAAACTTCATCGAATCTTTACTTCGGGCATCGATTACTTCGGTTTCGAGACGAATGTGCATGTGCCTCGTGATATGCAACGGGTTTTGCGCAAGGTGGTAACAGCACACGTCTGCCTATACGCTATAGTTAAACGAGATTGAGAATAAAACAGATACATGAGCATCAGCAGCAGTTGGAGGCATACACATAAGATGTGCTTTTCTTATCAGAATTTTCAAGATAAGCTTTTTGCGAAAAGATTCTGACACAAAGAGCCTGTAGTCTTAATGGACGCTACCCTCATAGAGCTGATACGCCCCTCACAAATCTGACAGAACATGACAGCCTTTAACATTTTTTTTAAGCCTTTGATAGTTAGCTATGGAACATGATGAGTACTTTATGTTTCTTTTCCTTTTTGTAGCATATATATATATTTTTTCTAACTTTTAACAAATTGTGTCAAATTTCTTGTCTTCATTACAGTAGAGACTTTGATAGAAATGGATACGTATACTTGTATATCTAAAATCCGTTGCTGTTACTAGTATCAGTATCTACGATACTTTATGTTAGGTATTGAAAAACATTTTGTGGAATTTGGTCGAGTCCACCGCGGACTTCGTAATCGAGGTAGTCTCGTGCACTATCGCAAGTCACGAACAGAATTTTTCCAGAGTAAAAAATATCGAAGGAAAAAAACAGTGTTTACATTTCGCTTATTCCCAACTCCCAAGCCTGTTTAAAGGATGCACAAACGAAAATTTAAAAAATAAACTAACGTACAATTCATGGAAGAATTTTATACTGCTTACGGTTTTTTCTAGCCTGACAACATTTCAAGGGGTTTTATAACGTTGCATCTAATACACTTTGACAGGCATTTCATTAACCGGCACTGACTTTTAGTACTTAAAAATTAATACACATTCTATCTAGTTAATTAAAATGGGTTTCTCCAACGTGAATTGGAAATAACCACGGGAAATAACGGTTGAATAAGATAATCAACACATATTTTTCACTGATGGTAGAGTAACAATGTAGGAGCTCGAGGGCGTAGGCACCACCGCATTACCTATCTGCCGCCAAATGGTAGTGTTCAGCACTATGGTGTTTCGGTTGGATGTAAGGCCCCGTAATTACTATCACAGAGACAAAACAGGTCTTAGGGATGGAAACGCATCTGCATTTTGACCTCTGGTCTTTGTGTAAGTGTCTATAGGCTGCTGTCATCACTTAACTCAATGTGAACTGCGTGCTTAGCCTAGCTCTGGCACTGGAGCTCTACCATCTGTGAATGCTTGGAGACCTAAGTTGTTATGTCTGTATGTTAGTTATTACGAGGCCATACATGACCATCTAATCTAAACACGATAGTACTGAACACTACCATTCGGCGGCAGATGATAAAAATATTACACCTATTACGTACTTTTGTTATTTTAATGTCAATTTAAAAATACTATTGCCCACATCGCATGCACAATTATTTATTACTGAGTTTCGCTAAACGCAAAACCTAAACCAGTTCGGGGGTGCGACCACATATCGACATTGCTATTGTCGTTGTCATTGCTGTCAAAATTTTCATGTCGATTTGTAGCTCCTTTAAAAGCAGTACTGACAATCTGATTGTTTTTCTTGCTTTCGTAGGTGAGAAACAAGCGATAATGGTAGGTTATTTCGATTATTGTTATTTAGTTAAAGTAAAAATCGACATGAAAATTTGACAGCATTGGCAACAACAATAGCAATGTCAATAAGTGGTCGCACCCCTGGCCGCAGTTGGACCGATATCGGAACACACGAACAATTAAAAATCAATTGTCATATCTTTCTCGCGGCCTGACAGAGACGTCAGGTCAAACGACAAAGTGTGTTACACAAACACGAACAGCTGGAACGGGGCGGCCTGAAATGACCTGACAGCAAATGTCAACACGGTACGCAGACTTCCTCTGGGTTATGCTTCCAATATCCGCCATTGTCACCATCTGACTACGTAGGTACGTGGATGTTGTCCCCTCGAAGTGAATGTTGAAATATTTCAAAATTTACATCACTAGTGCTAACGGACCAAAAGGACAGAGCAGAATTTCTATGAAGTTAATATCTTTTTCGGAACAATGTTCCTTATCGCCCGGCGGGGTCGCTGGCTAAGGGGACTAGGCGAGCGTCACGAAAAATCCTCACGATACTTTTGCTAAAGAGCGTCGCGCTTAGGAGCAAAAATATACCTAAGTGGTGAATATTTATACACGTGAATTCAGTACACATCATAACCTACCTGTTAGAGCAGAGGTTCCAAATCTATTTTTTCTTGTAGATCTTTTAGAATTTTTTCTGGTTTCTGTGGACCGGGTCCACAGAATTCTTGCTACATTTATATTTATTGATTTATTTATTAATACTTTTATGCACATAAAAAGATACATATGGCGGACTTAACGCCACTAGACGTTTTCTACCAATCAACCGTTCACATTCCCATATTTGCAATTTTTATTCACGCCTACGTAGACCCCCATCGAGTCTTCCATGGACCACTTTGGGAATCACTGGTATGATGTAAGTAAAGATCCATGTTGAGATCCATTATCGTGGACCCCCATTTTCATTTCGTGGACCCCCAATTTTTTTTTTCGCTCACACAGACCCCTTTCAGATTGTCATAGACCCCCAGGGGTCGATATAGACCACTTTGGGAATCACTGTGTTAGAGGAACAAGCTTAAAATTATGTAAGTAATGATTAAATAACCCGTTCCCATTCTAAACACAATAGTTTTAAACATGTAAATGCATGTGATTCATAGGACAGGGGAACCTGCTTGTCCGTTTAAACGACTTCAAACAGGATAGCAATACCTAATAAATAATGATGCACAATATGAAGCACAATTTATGTATAAAGTAACCGCTTAATTAACTCACAAAGCTTCCACGAAACACTGAAAAACCATTCAAACGACAGATCAAACCACAAAGTGTGTTTCACAAAACACGAGCAGCTGAAACAGGGCGACCTGAATACAGCTGTTGACATTGACAGCTGTATTCAGGTCGCCCCGTATGTGGTACGCAGTGTATTCCAATATGTGCCATCGGTGATACATATGCAGCCATATGTGTCACCGATGCTAACGATACACGTGGATGTTGTTCACTCAAAGAATATGGAAATATTTGAAGATTTACAATACTAGTTCTAACGGATTCAAAAGTAAAAGAGCTGAATTTCTTTGAAGTTCATTTTAAATTACTGGTATCTTTTTAGTTATGGTTACTTCAAGCTATTTGAAATCACTTAAAATAACACTATCCTATACCTAGTTATTTATTTATGTAATAAAACTCACGTGATACCTACAAGAAGACTATGTGAGTAACGTTTGATTGGTGGTAGAGCTCCAGATACAGAGTTCGTGGGCGTTAGCACCACCGCATTAACTAATCTACAATCCGCTAAATAGTACACGATAGTTGATAATGTTCAGCATTATCTACGGCTATATACGGCCCAGTAACTTCTGGCACCGAGGCATAATACGGCCTTCTATACCCTCTACTACCCTTCTATACCGGATCGTCAAAGTCTTATTATAGTAAATCTAACTTAGCCACGCAGCGAATCCCTTTCAAGCCCCACTGCGTTATTGACTCTTGAAAACACACAAATCTCAAATAAAGAGGACATATATAACAGAAGCGATCCGATTGATCTCGCAAAAAGGGCGCGAAGTGAAAAAGATAAACGAAGTATTATTTGATCGAGCTATATATCAGTACGGGACAGAACGGGAAAAACAAAGTCTGCTGGTGTCCGATAGAAAATCAATTCGTCAACTCGATAAAAAATGCGACTGGAAGTTGTTATTGCTTCTCGCATAACGATTTGTGGTGGTTTGTCGTTCTTTTGACAGCGTCGAGGTGTTTTGACAGGGATATAAATTGGCGTTGGATATTTAATGGATCGGGCTCTCACTTGATTCCCCTGACGCAGTTTACTCGCATGGGCAATCAAACACCGCCGATTTGATACTTGCTTGTATTTCTTACGAAATTCGACAACGTTTTTCTCTGTAGCCTCCTGAAATTAAATCTATCTGTCTGTCAGTTCGTCTATTACAATTTTCTCCGGTAGTTACTGGGCCGGTTGAATTGAAATTAGGAACACAATTATGTAAATCATTAAACCAAACATGGACGTTTAATTTTTGTACCTAAATTAATAAAATGTCAGCATGGAGGGAAAGGGGTTGGCCACTACCCCTTATCGCCACCAATCCGTATTGGTGCAGCGTGGTGGAGTAAGCTCCAGGCCTGCTCAAGAAGGGGAGAGACTCATGCCAAAGTTGCCAAACAGTGGGATGAGTCATCAAGAAGGGGAGAGACTCATGTCAAACAGTGGGATGAGTCATCAAGAAGGGGAGAGACTCATGTCAAACAGTGGGATGAGTCATCAAGAAGGGGAGAGACTCATGTCAAACAGTGGGATGAGTCATCAAGAAGGGGAGAGACTCATGTCAAACAGTGGGATGAGTCATCAAGAAGGGGAGAGACTCATGTCAAACAGTGGGATGAGTCATCAAGAAGGGGAGAGACTCATGTCAAACAGTGGGATAAGTCATCAAGATGGGTGACCAAGGGTTGCCATTGTTATTGTTATTAAGGAGGGCCTTGCCTATGGTAGATGGGAGATAAAATAAACTTAAAAAAAAGTCTTGCATATCAAGATATTGTGTGACGTATCAAATGAAAGGCCTCACCATGAGGATCTCAGATGTATGTACCTATCTACACGCCAAGTCCCTTAAGGGTAGACGGGGAGTGTGGAGCGCCGTCATCTCAGATGAATGTGATTTTATATTTTAATTCACAGTTTTGGAGTTCTTTTAAATAGGTTTTTATTAATTAGGTAATATTATAATAATTGGTTGTCTGTATAGTCGGTTTACAGCCAATAATTTTACGTGACAACGTCATTAGAAAATATTGATGAAAAATTGCATTATTTTACCATTGAATTGAATTATTATCAAGACGCTTAGCCGATGCCATGGGCCGATGCGTCTGCGCATCCGGTACAAGCCAGATGCTTAGGCCTATCGTGTTTCTCTATCGCTTGTTCCGTGCTCTCGCTTGCACGCTCTGCTCGGGCGGAACGTGACACTTTTTCATGCGCGCAGCCGGCGTTCATCAATATACATTATGTATTTTTTTGGCAGAAGATAAGCAAAGCGATCTCTACTCTCCACTACGTTGTGCAGCGTTCAAGTCCCATGCCATAATGCCATGCCACCTAATAATGCAGACGTTTTACTTTTGCGTACTATAAAAGGTGTAAATTAATAATCTTATGGTATTGAGGAGTAATGCCGCTAAATTCTAATGGTATCGATAGGATCAATGAGTTTATAAATACAACATCATTGGATAGGCTAATCAACATATTCCACTTAAGTTCGGTTGCATTGTTTAGGTTATTGTTCATGTAAATTTTTTACAAAAAACTTGTATTAACTACCTATATGTATAGGTAAATATTTTGGAACAACCGAACCTTAGATTTTCATTTCTAGCACAAAAGTAAAAGATTATATCCTAGACCACAGGTATGGCAACTGACAATGCATACAAACTATTTTATAATTATAGATGCCTTATGCCTTGCTTAATTATACATTCTCGTTTAATTTAGTTGTAGTTAATTAAGAAATTTGATGTAGATAAGTAAAATGTAACCCATTTTTTATCAGTACTAATAATTATGTTATGAGTGTAACGGAACGTAGCTTCGAATCGGTAACTGACAGACGTTTGGCGTTCCGACTAAAATGTACTCTGTGGTTCCGACAAAAATATGTCAATGTCAATTTATTTAGTTCAAAACACTAAACAGCTGAACGGGGATTTTCTTTGCCTTAAATTTAAATTTTATTCAATTTTAATCCATTCGAAGTGTTTAAAATATAATCTGAAGCGGAGACGCATGTTGACAGCAATCACATTTATGCGTATTCTTAAAAGTAAGTTAGTTACAAGAGTAGTGCTTAGCAGAGCTGTTCCTGCATGATCTGGCCAAAAAACTCTATTAATATTGTAAAAAAATACTTACGTACATACAATGATCAGCACGCGTGCTCCCTTAGCAGCTGTATCCAATTTTAGACAAATAAAATTACAAATTCCTAAAATACTATTGAGAATCTAATGCTAACAATGATCAGTTGTTGCTGTTCTTTATTTTGTTTTCAGTTAACATCTCACGCAAGATGGCATCAATGTCTGGCATTGTAACGAATACAATAAGAACAAAACTACAAACTCTATTGGAAGCTAAACACTTAGATATAATAAATGAATCATACATGCACAATGTTCCAAAGGGAGCGGAAACGCATTTCAAAGTTGTGGTTGTATCGGACAAGTTTGATGGATTACCTTTGATAAAGGTATGTAGTATGTAATTTTTTTAATGGGATAAGGGAAAATACTGTAATATATCGAAGATTTCTTTACTTATCAAAATAACAATATGTATGTACACATAGAAAAATATATTAGGTAAGTTTACAGAACCAAAAATTTAAATATAAAATAGTGTCCTCTATTCCGTTTTTTCACTTCCAATTTCATTACATAAAAAGAAAGACAAAACCACCGGTGGCTAATGAACAATTGAAATCATCATTTTATTTTTCTCACAAGCTGATGGGTTAATGTGTTTAGGTGGCAGCTGACAAGCTGAAAAATTCAGTTAATTCATTACACAAAAAAAAGACCGCCAGCAGTCTTAGTAATAGTCCCATTTTTACCCTTTTGGTAAGAAACCTAAGACAATATTTTATGATTCACAGAGGCATCGACTAGTCAATGATATTCTCAAAGAGGAACTACAATCTGGAGTGCATGCTCTCTCGATAGTGGCCAAAACACCGCAGCAGTGGGAAACCAGCGACAAGGTTGTTGAGAGCAGTCCCAATTGTAGAGGAGGATTTGGTAAATAATTTAAAAATATTGAATTTAAATATGTATATATAGATAGCCAAAAAATAATTATAATTATGGTTGTAAAATATTTTTAATATTAAATGGTAACAAGTTCTAGCTATGAGTATTTTAATTGACTGACATTCCACACAGATATACATTTTAACTCCAACCCATATCAGCAACCAAGAAATTGCAAGCAATTTCTAATGTTTTTTATTACTTCTGATTTTCATCTGATTAGAAGCATGTCCAGAAGGGACGAATTCGTCGCGATTTTTCATGCGCGAGCGTTGCGGCCAGAAAAGTATGAACGCGCAAGCGTTTGGGGACGGATTTTTTAGGTGAGGTAGGTGGCGAACAAGCATGCTGCTCACAATGTTAAGTGATGACTGCAGCCTATATACCCACACAAAAACCATAGGTCATAATGCAGATGCGTTGCCACCCCTGTAAGTAAGTAAGACCTAAGTTGTAATGTCTCTCTGATAATGATCCATACATCTAACCAGAACAAGATAGTGCTGAACACTACCATTTGGCGGCAGATAGAGGTAATGCGGTGGTGCCTACGCCCGTGTGCTCCGTCACTAGAGCTCTACCACCAGTAAACCTGGAGTTTGGGGCGTTAACTGGACACAAAAAGGAGATTCTAATATCTCGACTCGATATATTGCCTGATAATCGTGACAAGATATTATGCTGATATTTCCGATTCAATAAATAAAACATATTTTTATTACATACAGAAAGATATTTATTGCGTAAATTCAGCAAAACATTATTTCACATTTCCTTACTTCTATTCACATAATCTTAGACAATTATTTGTTCAATCGCCAATAAGATTATAAATTTATATTACAGTACACTTTTACGTTCTAATTGAGTAATTGTAATACCTTTCTTTATTCATACAGATACCTATAGTGTATATTAGCATTTTTGTAAGTCCATGACATATCTCTTAAATATAAATTACTGGTCTACATATTCTTGTCATCCTACGATTTGCAAATAATCTGTTATTTATCAACTCATTACAAGCACATTTTTATTTATGTAATTGAGGTGGCAAGCAAGCTTTCACATCACATTGATGTTGAATGATGACTGCAGCCTATACACATCTACACAAAAACCAGTGGTCAAAATGCAGATGCGTTGCTACCGCTGAGACTTAAGTTGTTATGTCTCTGAGATAGTTATTACGGGGCCATACATTACCATCTAACCGGAACAATATATTGCTGAACACTTTCATTTGGCGGCAGATAAAATAATAAAAAAATACAAATATTTTATTCGTAAGCAATATTTTTGTTTGACAATGAATTGGGTTGATAGATCAGGTAATGCGGTAGTGCCAACGCCTTCGAGCTGCTACACTGGAACTCTACCACCAGTAGAAGTCAGAAGTGTCAAGCAGCAAAAGCCCTAGTTGAGTTGATAAACTAGAAGATCAGCAAAAACAAGTATCTAGAGATAATAATATGGACATTTGATTCTAAACTGACTGGAGTTTTCGTAGTTGTCTTCATTGTTTTAACACACATCACACTATTACCAGACTATCGTGTGATGGTGTTAGTAGTATCAGAGATTGAAATTGTCCAACCGTAGCTTGCCCTCATTCTCAGTCAAATATAATAAGTCCGCCATAGTTTGCTCACATATCGCTTCCTCGGCTTTTTCAGACATCTGCAACATAGAATTGTAACTATTTAGTATTATTTTAATATTATAAGAAAGGCTGTAAAGAGAGGAATCTTAGGCTCCAAAAGATGTGAATATTATGCAGAGATATCGATACAGTAGAATCTCGATTATCCGAACACCGATTATTCGGACTCATTCGTCTCGGGTCTGATTGCCAACTTATGAATGTTTTGACGGCGCAGTCGTATTACGAGATGTTTATTCCCATTTCTGACCGTATACTCTCACTCATTTTTTTGCGGTGAAGTGTATGTATGTAGGTATCTTCACGCCAGTTCCCTAACGGGGTAGGCAGAGAGTGTAGAGCGCCAGATATCCCGATCCTGACAAACCTCTCGTGCCTCGTCTACCTTCATCATTCTCTTCAAACATGCACGCCGATTCCTAAGACTTTTGACCCCACCATCAGACAGAACTCGACCTATTTGGTCATGGTAGGTCAGTCTTGGGCCTCTGCAACCATCCACATTCGCATTGTATATCTCCATGTAACAGGTGGCGAGCCTGTTGACATCTCCGGGCACATTACCAAACTTCGAGGTACTGGGAAATTTCCAGAAAATGGAAAAATCCTAATAGAATTAGAGATAAAGGACTTTACACCATTATCTCTGATAGCCTCCTACGCGGGAATCGAACCCAGGATCTCAGCGTAGTAGTAGTGGCCTGCTACAACTAGGCTACTGAGGCAGTTAATAAGTAATTCTTCAAGTACCGTGGTCTAATAAGTAATTCTACAAATACTACAAATATGCACCAGAACTAGACCATCAAAATACTCACCGGCCTGTAAGAAAATTTCGTAGTAGGTGGATACTTGAAGTTGGGTCCAAAGTTAACGCTGACAGTGACATTCTTGTGCAACGACACAGACGGATAGTAGCACCCCTGGTATATATCTATGAACGCCTCGCCCTGGCATTCTCCGTTCTTGAAGTAGTATATCTTGCTGCCTGGAAGCTGCTTGAGATTGTTGAGAGATTCTTGTATGTTATCCTTATCTTCGTAGTATAGATGGCTCTTGAATTTCACAAGCGGCTGTAAAAGAAACTTTCATTATTTTGATTATCTATGTAAAAGATAAAACAAATGTAACTTCATGCCTAAGCTGCAAAAAAGTGAAAAAATATATTATGTAATAAATTTTTTATTTTAGGATGTTTACTCCACACAACACAAAGGGATTTATCGCTTAGCGACCACATCGCCCAATCGGAATCACAAAAAGATTACCCACAAAAAAATACATTTTAAACACATTCCATTCCTAGACGATAAACATCAGATTGTGAGATCATCTAGAACTAGCGCCTTTACGGCCTACACACTACCCTAAAATCAGAGGCGATATCGGGAGTGGTGGTGGGGATGAAATCGGCTACTACTCTACACACGTCCCTGCCAGTGAGTACGTAACCGACCCTGTAACAGCCAAAAGACGTCCACTGCTGAACAAAGGCCTCCCCCAAAGAATGCCACAAGGAACGGTCCTGGGCCGCCCTCATCCAGCGATTGCCCGCGACCTTCACCAGGTCGTCGGTACATCTTGTGGGGGGCCTGCCTAGGCTTCGTTTTCCGGTACGCGGTCGCCAGTCGAGAACTGCTCTGCCCCAACGGCCGTCAGTTCTTCGAGCCCTAGACGATATTCGTCCCTAAATCGTGAGCTCGCTGGCAGTGATTTACGAGTTAGGGTAAACAATAAAATTCTGGTTTCGATCTGCCTACACACGAGGAGATTTAGGGTACGATAGGGTAGGAGAGGACCCTAGCTCCCCACCACACACCCGATATCGCCTCTGATTTTAGGGTCGTGTGTAGCCAGCCGTTCTTTGTCAGATTAAGGGTATGTTCCAATACTGTAATTGAGTTAAACTGTTAACTGTGAGTGAGAGAGTAACCGGAACAGAGTAACAGTGCTGAATACTACCATTCGATGGAGGATAGATTAAGTTATGTGGTGGTGCCAACACGATAGCGCCGAACATTAATATTTGGCGGCAGATATATTGGGTAATGCGGTGGTTCCTACGTCCTCGACCTCCGACACTAAGGACGAGATTCACAGACCGCACTACGACTTTACTTTCAGGCAAAGTACGCTTCGAACTGTCAAATCCCATACTGTACTGACAGTTCTAAGCATACTTTGCTCAAAGTAAAGTCGTAGTGCGGTCTGTGAATCTCACCATAAGGGCGAGATTCGCAGACCGCACTGTGCTGTCTGTAAATTGAAACTCACCCTGTCTTTGTATGTGTTAGGAGTGTATTTAGTGGAGACACTGTCAGGCAGAACGACGAGGAAGCCCAACGTGTCGCCCTCGCCGTACCCCGGGCTATAGTGCTTGCCACGAGATTCGTGAAATCTGCAAATAAAGTACATAATAGTTAATTTTATTTTGCGTGGCCGTCGGTGGTTCGCTCTCCGGAGACTAACTCTGTAGCCCGTAGCTCGAAGCACGTACAGTACCCAGCAAAACATATTGCATCAAGCTTAGGAAAGAGACAATCGGCTATAGTAGAGGAGTCCAAGAGGGGATTTTTGCATTTACTCCAGCGCGTCATATTAATATATAGTAGATACCTTGCACCCTGTTCAGTAAATAATAATAATGGCAACCCATTATACGTCCCACTGCTGGGCACGAGTCTCTCCCTTTTTTAGAGGGAGGCCTGGAGCTTACTCCACCCCGCTGCTCCAATGCGGATTGGTGGAGAGATTCCCTGTTCAGTACCTCCCCCAAATCTAAGATTTCCATAAAATCCCGAACCCTTAGGGCTTCCGCCGCGAGCTTGCCTCGCATCCAAATCGTCAGAATTCTGGATGGGAGCTTTGATTGGGTTCACTTTACATCCTCTGTGAGTATCTGACATTCTTAAGTAATTTTTCACCTTCATTTTGGATAAATCAAATGTTTATGAAAAGGACGCGGTTCAACGGCCAAGAGCAAGTGTCAGATATTCTGAGAGGATGTCAATTGTGCCCAAACAACGCTCCTCTCCAAAATTGAGACGATTCGGAAGATGAGTAAGATCGTAGCGACCTTTTGATCTTTCTAAGGGCTACCCTTCGGGTGCGGCTCTATATATAAACTTTCTACACGCTCTACAAAGCCGAAATCTCTTTCCTAAAGTCGAAGTGCAATATTCCTTTCTAATATTCCTTTCTGAGGACTATAGCTCCTAGCCTGAAGCCACGGCGCTTTACGTCGGTCGTCAGTACGGGTCTCTATACCGGGCTATGCCCTCGTAACAAAGAAGACGAGGTCTTGAGATGGTCCATTCGTGTGCATCCTAACATACTGAGAAGAATCTAAGGCAGTTTTTTTGGTGTTTCTCCTCCTTCCTCTTTTTAAACTGGACCACACTGGGGACACCGTCAAAATTCCACACAAACGCTTAATTTGGTCTCTATTACACTATTACAGACATAAATCGGTGATGTGTATTTACACGTGCACCTATGTGCGTAGCACGTAGAGAACACCAAACTACGCCCATAAGAGGGGAGGAGGATGTTGGGTGAGGCGGGGAAATCGGGCGGGACGTCGAAGTGTCCATTCTATACGTAGTACTTTGCCTGGACACTGACCTGGTGACCAGCCCAGCCGCGTCGCCGCGCCCTCCGGCATCTCCTGCGGCACGCCGACAGCGGGACACACTGCACACTGCACACTGCACACTGACCTGGTGCCCTTCCTGCTGCGCCACGAGTAGCCGAACTTGTCGTACCCGAGCGGCGCCTGCAGGTTGGCGTAGCGCCGCCCCCAGCCCAGCCGCGTCGCCGCGCCCTCCGGCATCTCCAGCGGCACGCCGACAGCGGGACACACTGCACACTGCACACTGCACACTGACCTGGTGCCCTTCCTGCTGCGCCACGAGTAGCCGAACTTGTCGTACCCGAGCGGCGCCTGCAGGTTGGCGTAGCGCCGCCCCCAGCCCAGCCGCGTCGCCGCGCCCTCCGGCATCTCCAGCGGCACGCCGACAGCGGGACACACTGCACACTGCACACTGCACACTGACCTGGTGCCCTTCCTGCTGCGCCACGAGTAGCCGAACTTGTCGTACCCGAGCGGCGCCTGCAGGTTGGCGTAGCGCCGCCCCCAGCCCAGCCGCGTCGCCGCGCCCTCCGGCATCTCCAGCGGCACGCCGACAGCGGGACACACTGCACACTGCACACTGACCTGGTGCCCTTCCTGCTGCGCCACGAGTAGCCGAACTTGTCGTACCCGAGCGGCGCCTGCAGGTTGGCGTAGCGCCGCCCCCAGCCCAGCCGCGTCGCCGCGCCCTCCGGCATCTCCTGCGGCACGCCGACAGCGGGACACACTGCACACTGCACACTGCACACTGACCTGGTGCCCTTCCTGCTGCGCCACGAGTAGCCGAACTTGTCGTACCCGAGCGGCGCCTGCAGGTTGGCGTAGCGCCGCCCCCAGCCCAGCCGCGTCGCCGCGCCCTCCGGCATCTCCAGCGGCACGCCGACAGCGGGACACACTGCACACTGCACACTGCACACTGACCTGGTGCCCTTCCTGCTGCGCCACGAGTAGCCGAACTTGTCGTACCCGAGCGGCGCCTGCAGGTTGGCGTAGCGCCGCCCCCAGCCCAGCCGCGTCGCCGCGCCCTCCGGCATCTCCAGCGGCACGCCGACAGCGGGACACACTGCACACTGCACACTGCACACTGACCTGGTGCCCTTCCTGCTGCGCCACGAGTAGCCGAACTTGTCGTACCCGAGCGGCGCCTGCAGGTTGGCGTAGCGCCGCCCCCAGCCCAGCCGCGTCGCCGCGCCCTCCGGCATCTCCAGCGGCACGCCGACAGCGGGACACACTGCACACTGCACACTGCACACTGACCTGGTGCCCTTCCTGCTGCGCCACGAGTAGCCGAACTTGTCGTACCCGAGCGGCGCCTGCAGGTTGGCGTAGCGCCGCCCCCAGCCCAGCCGCGTCGCCGCGCCCTCCGGCATCTCCTCCACGCACGCCTCCCAGTACCAAGTGCCGCGCGACACCCCTGTACAAACATTTTGTAATGCTTGTATTGAAAACAATATCAAAACCGAACGAATATTGAGCGCCGATACACATCGCCAATCAACATTTTGGTGAAAGATAGAAAAATGATGCATAAAGAAAAAATACGATTTAATTTGTTTCGTACGTTTCATGATCCAGAAAGAATAAATTTTCCAATAAAATTCCCAGATTTCTGGTATTTCGCGTATCTGACATTAAAAGTGCAAATCGAAAACACCACCCCTTATCACATATGTGTTATGTGTCCCCCACAACGCCCTAAGCCGAGTATCGGCCCCGAAGAGCCCCTTAGACAGTTGTGTAAATGTATTTAGGCTGAGAGCCCTTCACTCCCACCACTTGCCCGGTGAAGTAGACTAATGCCGTCTCGAGTTGAGCCGTCCACATAAGTCAATAAAAAAAAACACAGACTACGCAATAAGAATGATGTGACAACATACGAGTCTGTTCTACTGGCCAGGCACGTCCATAGATTCACAACTAAAACTGTTTGCTGCTATCATAAAAAAAACTACATCCAAACAAGCACTCACCATGCGTAGCCCGCACCATGCAGTAGCCCTTCTCGCCGGTCACAGCCAACCTATCCTCGGATATCTTCAACTGCGGCGCCCTATCGTGCAACGCTAGCAACACTACGCCTGGGCACAGCGAACGGTACAACCAACCAGGGATCGGCTTGCCGCTCAACTCGTTACTTTCATCGAATTCCTGCATAAATAAAAGTAAAAAACAGAAACTCAAACTCAAAAATGTATTTAATCACTTGTAAATAAATTTAATAGAATTTGTTTGTGATAGGTCAAAGAAGATGTTGCGAATTCGGCTCTGGTTCGTACACGTCCTCAAAAAATTGGTAAATTAAAGAAGTATCCGAAAAAAATACAATTAATTTATTCAAGAATATATTTTAGAGTTACAACCACATTTAATTCAAACGATTTTATCGTTTTCAACTATGTTCAACATGGCGCCGATACAGCCGACGCTTGGGATCAATCGATTTCCATAGTATTTAGAAAATATTACTTTTCTTCTTCAAGTACTCTAATCTAAAACAATTTTGAAAATGAAAATGTCAAAATGACATCGCCCGCCATATTCGCCATGTTGGTTATGAGTTGCAATTCTAACTACAAATAATGTTTCGTAACTGCAAACAAAGCTAAATAAGTGAAAATATGCAGTAGAAAACGTTTTTATATTGATTTTGCCTGTTTAATGATGTTGTGTACAATACATGGCCGGAGGTCCATACATTTTTGCAACATCTCCTTTCAAAATATAAAATTAAAGCGACTAACAACTGATACGTTGATTAATATGTCAAAGTTAATAAAATAAAATAAATAATAAAATAAAAAAAATAATGGTCCAAAAATACTTAATAATAAAAATAGGTATCAACAGAATGTTCCATACTCTCTTTTACAAACGGCAAGATAAAACATTTGAAAGATCAAAGTTAAATAAAAGAATATGGAAAATTCTTTGTCATTCACTGGCAACAACAAGGAATGTACCTCCTGGCTTAGATGCCAGGTGATTTTTAAATATCTTAGATTAATCTGAATAATTTTCTACGGGACCATTTTGGAAACGTCTTCTGATTGCACTGTTGATATGTTCTAATCGCTAAAACGCCATCTACCTACATCTTCGCAATGTTGATACAATGGCTTTCAATTATACTTACAATGGATAATTTCTGACACACAGGCATAACACCTTAAGCCTCAGGAGTGGTAACGCATCGACATTTTGACCTCTGGTTTTTATGTAGATGTCTATAGGCTGCACTCATCACTTAACATCAATATGAACTGCATGCTTGTTTGTCACTTCCATTACATTAAAAAAAATATGATCAGTAGGTAGTCGTGGCAGCAGGCCACTACTATTACGTGGGGGCTATTAGAGATAACGGTGTAGAATCATTTAATTCTGGTTCTGTTCTACCGGGATTTATACGTTTTCTGGAAGTTTCCCAGTACCTCCAAGTTTGGTAATGTGCCCGGAGATGTCTAACCTAACCTAACCCTTCGGGGATTACAGAAGTTAAGTTTTTGACAGAATAAGCACGAAGATGTAGCTTGCGTCTCAGCAGATAAACAACCGCGCTGAAAATGAGATAAAATCACAGAAAAGCTTTTCTTTGGAACAGTTTCACTTGTCGTACAATGGACGATAAGTCATTTGGAAACCACCATTATGCTACTGACCTGTCTAAAAGGCGCATGTGGGTCTGGTTCAGCAAGAATGTATCGATAGCCATCCTTGTTGAAGGGGTGCTCGGTTGGGTAGCCGTGGGAAGGAAGCTTCAGCGCACTCAAGTCGCTCGATCGTCCTTTCTTGCCGACCGGCGCCGTGTCTAGCCCACCGACGGCCGGTCGCCGTTTACCCTGTCTACCCTTTACGTTTCCCGCTAGTGGAACTGTAATAAGAAAGGATGATGTTTCAAATATGGCTAGGTGAGTGTAGCTTGAATAATCGGCTACATCCCTAAAATTGGGGAATGTTACTCATTTGTTTCAATGTGTATTTTAGACAAAATTATTTTCCTTGAGCACACTTAGGTCCTTCTCTCGCTCTTCCAGCTTCGGTTTCTAGACGAAAACTGGCAAGGATTGATTAAAACTATTCAGTGATCATTATCTTGACTTTAATGTGAAACATGAGTATTTATCTCAATTTTTATTTTGAATTATTGTACACTGACGGTTTTGATGATGGAAGGTTCAGCATCGCGGAGAAATGCGACTCGGTAGCATAGTTGAGCACCTAGAGTCATTATCAGAAGGACAGAAAGAGAACAAAAGTTGGCTATTAGATACAGGTTGACGAATGCTCACTTAACCAGTTTAACATAAAAAACACGAAACCGTTTGACTCAACCTATATAATATATATCAAACATTGGAAATTCATAGCCTAATGAGGATGCAAGGTCTGCAAACTCGCTCCAAACATTGACCTAGTGTTATTCAACTTTCTTGAATGTGTCCAGTTTGTATGATATAGAAATAACACAAAAATCTCTTTCCAATACACAGGCATTTCCTGATCTTTCGGCCAATAAGTAGAGACGTCTTACGTGTATAATCCATTTTAAAAATTGCAAATCAATATATCTTTTAAGACGAACATACGAAGCTCTGGTTCATGTTGTTGCTATGAATTCAGACACGTATAGAAACAATATAAAATTAGAGAACATTCGATTCGCAATGACTCAAAAAATCACGTCTAACAAACGTGACGAGAAAATTTTGAATTTTTTAACGCACCTCATTAGATGACGAATTAAACAAACAAAGCGTTTAAATCTGACGGACTACTTGATCACAATGCTCTGGAAAGTGAATCTACTCGAATTATTTTCTCAAATTATTTAAGTACGTTAAGGTACAAATTGTTTATTTTTTTAACTTTAACCGTTTTACTGCTTGGAAAAAACCCTCTCCTAACTTTAGCCGCCTATCGCTGTTCAAAACGGTTGAGGTCGTCTCGCAGGCGTTTTCGTGAACGGCCTCGACAACGCCGAACATCTGGGATCCAGACCAGAGACAGAGGACCTTCTTGAGACACCCTACAAACATGACCAGCCCAATCACACTTCAACTTTGCTGCTTTCAGACCTTCATGTAGACAAATGGTTTTATAGAGTAATAAAACTTAATACACATAAAAATTCTTGCTCGACAACTTTGTTTTTTCAGTGCTTTACAACTCACCAATGAATCATCGCAACCAGTTGAATAGTTCGGGAATGCGTGAGGGACAAACAAACACACGTTAGTTTTAAAGTATACATTACATGTACTATAAATAAGTATATTCACACTATGATTGAAATTGCCTATGTCAATACTTATACCAAAAACATACACGGTGAAATTTTAGTGGTTGTTTTTGCGCAGCAGAACGATTTGCCTTCAATGGTATAGGTACAATCAGATTTTTTTAAGTTGTAGCAATTGGATCTTTTATTCGAATGTCCGGAACCAATGTCGATTGTCCATTAAACCCAATTAAAACTTTGCTAGGTATGAAATCATGAGTTTTTATCATATCAAAATACAAAAATTATGAAAATTGAATCATATAACATAGAATAATTAGGCTAGGATAAATTACAAGTATCCCAACTTTCAAAACTTCTGCTCGGACCATACAACCTATTTATTTATATATCTAGAGAAAGAAGTATCGAATATTATTATTATTGATAGAATTATGTATGTATTTATGCAATATAAATGTTAAAGTATTTATAACTTTAGAGAATTTACACCCTACTGCTGCAATATGTACGATGATTCTCCTTCCACCTTAAGGTCGTCTGGAAGAGATTGCTTTCAGCAATAAGACCGCCTTATTGTATTGCTTACTATTATTATAATAACATCTGTATTTCCTACAATTCTGGTGTACAATAAAGAATATTCTATTCTATCGTTATTTGATATCATAGAGCAACATGTTTTATATTTGGTCTTAATATTATTACGATTCATAGAGTTTTCTATTCAGATACTTGTTTCCAAGCGACTCGCGCCCTCGAGTAAATCGTTATATAACCACGCATCAATAATCTTTGCCTTCGGAATGAATGGCATAACTCGTCGTCTCTACTAAATCAATTTGCCGCTAGATACTAGTTATAAACTCTATCGCGTTCCAGTATTTGGTTACATGGTAAGCAATGAAAAAATTATATAGACCCTAAGGTTCGGTTCCATTAAAATTTTTGTGAAAGTCATGACATGTTTTGTCAAATTTAACAAACACAATAACATTAGCTTTAGCAGTGACTGTTAAATGCGTTGCACCAGTATATTTTTTCCGTAGTTAAAGTTATCAGGGTTGACAGATTCCCTCATATCTGACAGAAAATTGAGGTTTTACTTTAATATTAATCAGGGCAGCTCAGCCTGTTACAGTTCGCAGTGAAAGTTATGACGTCATTTAACAATTTGCAAATGGTGGCACTCATTTCTGTATTTAACCGGTACTTTAACAAATTTGTTAAACTTAAATTAAGATGATGCTACCCAGCCTAAGAGTACCAACGCAACTGTAGTATTTGAGCCATAGAGCAACGGCGGACCGGAGGGAAGTAGCCATTGCGTGTATTACCGATGCAAAACCGTCCGTCATTTTTTGCGGGGGGAAATGCGTGCGACACACACGCACACTACAAAAAACGAAACTCACGCACACAATTAAACATCTAGGCGACAGGTATAGGCCCATTTGGCTTGTAATTTGACAGAAGGGAATGCCTGCATATGGCTTCTCCCCTCCGTTGTTGATCTATGATTTGAGCTGACATCTTTTGCTGTATTTATTAAATTACCATCAATGTGAACTACATACTTGTTGACCACTTTAATTAAATCACAGAATCGCTTAACCTATGTCACATTATCTGCAGGTACATATAAAGTGAATATTTTAATAGTATAAGTACCTAGTAATGATTATATTGTTGTTTGTATATCATTTCGCATTAACACATGCTTGTGAAATATATTTTATTTTAAAGAAAAATGGAAAGAAAAATTTTTTTTTGTCTTCAGGCGAAACTCGAACTCGCGGCCTACTGGGAATCTAGTCCAGCCGCTCTTCCAATTGAGCTACTGAGTACTGAGTAGGCCGCGAGTTCGAGTCTCGCCTGAAGTCAAATTTTTCTTTCCATTTCTCTTTAATTAAAAATATATTTCACAAGCATGTGTTAATGCGAAATAATATACAAACAATTATTAAGGGTAAAAGCGACTTCTTTACGATATTCAATAAACTGAAAAGTCTATTATATCGGTTGCCTAACTAGCATGGTTGGCAATAGATGGCGCTACTGCTACCATAAAGCAAGGCAATAAATGTGAAGGAAAGATTTGACAAATCGGGCAGGACTTCAGTAGCTCAATTGGAAGAGCGGCTGGACTAGATTCCCAGTAGGCCGCGAGTTCGAGTCTCGCCTGAAGTCAAATTTTCCTTTCCATTTTTCTTTAAAATAGATTATATTGTTGTACACATACGAGCCATAATCGAAACACAATATTATACCCAGATCATCATGCATTTCAAAATCTGAGCTACATGTGGTAGCTCTTTAGATAACTAAATTCATAGCTCCGATGGATCGTAAATAGGTCGTAACCTGGTAAAATTTTAATCAGACATAACCAACAGTGCACAGACTGCGCAGCGACTAGTGTTTTCTAGCGGAGTCCAATTGGCTAGACCAGAGGTTCCCAAACTATTTTTTCTTGTATACCCTTTACAAATTTTTCTGGTTTCTGTGGACCCCCGTCCTTGCTACATTTATATCACATACCCATATTTCCATTATTTATTCACGCCTACGTAAGACCTCCATCGAGTCTCCCATGGACCACTTTGGGAATCACTGGTATGATGTAAGTAAATTGGTACTATCAGTGTATGTGTTGAGATCCATTATCGTGGATCCCCACTTTCATTTCATGGACCCCCAAATTATTTTTTCGCTGACGCAGGCCCCTTTTAGCTTGTCATAGACTCCCGTGGGTCGATATAGACCACTTTGGGAATCACTGGGCTAGACCGATGAGCATAATCGTCAATTTACTATCAGAGCCCGTACTACAACTCATGTTAGACTATTCAATTAAGATACTGCCAAAATTTTGTTTCATTTGTCTTATAAAGCAGCGCGTATAAAGAAACGAGACAACGATAATAGCGACAGTTTAGGTTGACAGTAAAAGCTCATAGTAAGTACGACCGCAGAGATAAGTCCGGTAGTATACATGGGCACTTAATGCGTTGGTAATAAGCGTTATATTTGTTTAATTTAGGACGACTGGAGAGTTCACAGGCCGTACCTTTTAAATATGATGATAACGAGATTAGAAGCATTTTTAGTTTAAACGAGAAGGCACAATGAGTCTCATTATATTCGGGTGGTACCGCCATTGAAGATCCTAACCCTTTTTCATCACATTCTCACCAGCTATTACTGAGTGTGATACCGGACTTCGAAAAGTGTAATACTAGTGCTAGATCGTTGTATTTCTAATTAATTAATTAATAATTTCCGACACAGAGACATTTCGGTTCAGGATTGCTAATATAAATTTAAATTAAATTAAAATAACAATTTTTATTTTCATCATAAGCTTTATTACAAAAATGTTTTTTTTATTCATTTACGTCTAGATAGTGCAAGTAGATGATGTAGATATAGGACATTTAAAAAGAACGAATTTCGGCTATTGGAAACAGTAGGTATAATCCGGTGGTACGGTTTAGCCGAATTTCGGTTAAACTGAATAAAAACGAACTACGGCCCATCACTAATTTACATTCGTAGATACTTCTTATTTTCAATATTTCAAGGCTACAATACGTATTGACAAACCATCAACTGTACGCTTTTTTTCTACTTTCATGACATTAAAACAACAGTGACTCGTCATATTACTATTGACTACGCGAAGTATAAACATAAGGAATTCTATGAGCAACACCAAATGCATGTGGACGAAGCGGCGACCCTAATTCATAGCCGCATAATTACATAACGGTTAACTGTCGTACATATTGTAAATTCACAACAAATCTCGTTTCAATTCAACGCTGTAAGTCATTACATAGAAATAATACTTAATTATAACATTGTAATGAAATTAAAAATAGATAATTGGATATTATTATAACAAAAACATATAAAAGAACACAGACTGCAATAAAACAGGATATCAATTTCAATGTCACGAGATTTTTAAATTTAGACCCTGATATTCTGAATTTGATTAAAAACGTAAATTTTGAAAAATTAAACAAATTCTCTTACATCTGAGTAAAAACCGACGTCTAATTAAATGCGTCATTTATAGAAGATGATAAAATTATTCATGATTTTGCATATTTTTATTTTGCATTATTCAAATTTACAATTTTTAAGGAAAACGAATTAACGGCTTAGTCATAATAGGATAATTTGACATAGATGGTCTAACTCATAATAATGATAGAGTCGTTTTTTTTTCATGAGCCGTAAATAATCGTCACACGATACAAAATACATAAGTAATTAATGATGAGTTACGGCGTATTAATCGTAACAAAATCACATTAAAAGGTTTTACAACGCATAACAAATATTGAACACTTACAATCCATGTCGACCGCTCGATTATCACCTTAGAGTTTGAAGTAACATTTAATACGAACTGATAAGATAACATATTGGACCCAAAACAGAACAGCGAAACTAATTTATTGAAACGTTATCACCATAGGTTTTCCTGTCTCACAAAGATAATGCATGTAAACATCCAAGGACTCGCGCCAACAGCGCTGTTGCCCGGAGAAATTAAAAAAATAATTTAATTAAAAAAAAAACAACTCACCGGCCATGAAGTTCAAGGTCAACAAGTATAAGAATCAATAGAGAAATCGCGGAGCAAGCCTCCCATATGAATGTGAGCGTTAAAATGGAAGTAGCAGACGTGGCGCGCGTGTGTGCGCGCCACGTTCGTGTTTACAAACACCATCGTATAAAGAACAATGTCATTATTCAATACACCAGTCTAGAATTTGTTGGCGCGCGGTTAACGTTTGAGTTATGTTTTAGTTTCCGATAAGATAACGCAAGAACGAGTATGGGAACTTGGGGAACTGTTGACACGTAGATTCACGTAAACCGTTTAAGCCACAGTATAGGAATGAAGCCGAGGTTAAAACTAGAGTAAACTAAGTTCGTCATACGTCATAACGGCGGCCTGCAGAGAAATCGATACTTTATTCCGACTCGTTTCCTTATGCGGACGAGTATTTACAATTGGGTTATAAATATGTATCTATGCTAATGTTATAAAGCTGTTTGTTTGAACGCGCTTATTTGGAACCGTTGAACTGGTAGCTCCAAATTTAAAAATTATTCATTTGTCACGAAATGGTTAACACCATACAAGTCACATTGATGGTAAGAGAATAGTGAAACACAGCATCATAAAATCCATATATTTTAATGTAGATGCCATAGCCACTCCTGAGGTATGAGTTGTTATACCTCTGTGCCGGCTATCGCATTGCCACCTATAAGGGGTTGTTCAAGTATTAACTACGTAAGCAGATTTATTACAATTCTTTACCCCCCCACCCCCCTTGTCTCCTTCACCACGACAACGCCTCGTCGCACACCGCCAGGCGAAAGACCGTCTATTTGGAGACGTTAGAGTTTGGAATTACTGGGTCACCCGCCGTATAGCCACGACCTCGCAGCTTGCGATTTTTATATATTCCCGAAAATAAATAGATACAATTAAAAATGCCGTCGAAGAGACCACTCAGGACAAGTGGGAAAGTGCTTTGCTTGCTCAGTTTTTGATTTTCTAAGAACTTTTAGTGTGGCCCTCGTATTTAAATGGCAATTGTCTGAATTTTGTCTCGAGTTTTAATAGACTTAAACCGGCTTATAATAAATATACTAAATAATAAACGGTGTGGATTAAAAATCTTTTTTTTTGCCGATAAACAATATCAACAGCCTTACTTCGCAGATGGTACTCATTGGTAGTAGAGCTAGAGCCGCGGAGCTCGATGGCGTAGGGACCACCACATTACCTAATTTATTTCCCGCGAAATGATAGTGTTCAGAACTATTGTGTTCGGTCAGGTTACACAGACCACCTACCGGTTAGATATGCAATCATTACTAATTTTACTACTATTGTACATAAATAAGGTCTTATATACTCTAGCCTAGACAATATACAATATGTAACGAGAATAATGCACACTCTCTAACACACCCATATTAGAAAATCTGGTTATAATCATAATACATGAACTGATATTATATGTTTATGTATTTAATATTTTTTATTTAAGAAATATGTTGTCCTCAATCTATACGAACAGTATGCACACCCTAAGCATACTTACCCTACCTCTACCTACGGCCACACATAAAACACAAACCTACTTAGTAGGTTTGTGTTTTATGTGGCGTACGGCCACACATAAAACACAAACCTACTAAGTAGGTTTGTGTTTTATGTGTGGCCGTAGGGTAAGTATGCTGCATACGCACACTGTTGAAATGTGATGTAGCGTAACCTGCGTACCTTTATTTAACACCCGCTAGTAATAAGAAAAATGTCCACTATTTAATTTTTTTAATTATTATTTATAATAAAAAAAGGTCGTCTCAACGAGTTCTTATAGACTTGTTGAGACTAGCATTTTATTTTGGATAGACGTTAGTCTCATTTTTGCTTGTATTGACTGTTCACTAAATGGGTGACCATAATTTCCTTAATTGTAATTAATTCTGGTACAAAATATTACCTACATCAAAAATACCTGAAATCGATTCGGTAATCGATTCTGAACAAATTAGTTTCGGGTTGTACATTTAATCCTGTTACACGTTGAACATATAGGCCAAATACAAGAACAAAATTATGCACGTGTACAAAATGAAATTTTACACAAAATTCTAATTTTGTAAAGTGCCTGCGACATAATCACGCCACGGCCAATTGAACGCGTACATTCATTAAATTCTATTCTGCTTTATTTTATTATCGGTAGTCTCAGCCTGCTTTTCTGGTGCTTTTGTGTATTATACATAGAGGTATAACGCTAATTCTATGGTATTATATTATTTTCGCTAATTCTACACTCTCTGCCTATCCGGTTAGGGACCTGGCGTGAAGATACATATATATTATTTATTTATTTATGTAACTTTAATGCACAAAAGAAAGAACTGTACATATGGCGGACTTAATGCAACTAAAGCATTATCTACCAGTCGACCTTTGGGTAGAAAGTTTATTAAGAAGTTTAGTAGGTATAAACCTGAGTCGTATACCGTTGTATACATACAACACATACACAAACACCCAGACCCGAAACAAATATCTGTATGCCATACAAATACTTGTCCCGGTGCGGGGATCTAACCCGCGACCCTTCGAATCAAACGGTTATCTCACACCACTGGACTAACCGGGTCGTCATTATATAAGTATACCTCACATTATCCATATTCTATTTTATGCCATTCAATTTTTTACTCAAATGTGTTCGACTGTGTAGACTGAGTAAGTTCTGCATTATTCTGTAGTAGTAGGGTTTTATTCGGACTAACGGCCAAGTAGGTACTCAAACGTCACTCAAATCTAAGCGGGACTTAAGTCTTTTGTCGGTATAAAACACGTTCAAACAATAGAGATAGCGTACATTTGAGGGTTACTTAATTAAGTGACGTTTGAGTATTCGGCCATTAGTCAATTCATTTAAAACAGCTGATGTTCTTTTCACATTACTAGCTTTTGAAATTATTTGTTTCCTTATATAAAGTCCCAATATGTTCAATATTTAAATACGCTTATACTCACAGCCCCATCCTAGATATATTTAAACCTGTGTCGTGGGTACCTTTGTACACACACGTGTTGTGTGTACAACGGCATACACAAACACCCAGATCCGAAATATCTGTAGGCCTTACAAACAGTTGTCCCTGTGCGGAGATCGAACCCGCGACCCTTCGAATCAAATCGTCTCACACCGCTGGACTAACCGGGTCGTCAAATATATAGGTAGATTACCTCACGGTAAGGGAATGGCGACCTCTTTGCAATATTTATTAAACTGAAAAGTTTGTTGAATCGGTTGTGTTACCAGCATTGTCAGCAATAGATGTCGTTACTGCCATTTCATATGATGGAAAAATTCGACAATCCCGCATATGAATCCCACAGCTTATTCAATCCCGCGGGATTTATATGCGGGATCAATGAATCCCGCGCGGATGTCGCGGGATCCCGCATTTTATAGAAAATTGTTATAAAATCAATTGATACAACGGGTATTTTATTAAAAATAAAGTGTTATTAACAAAAATGGCTCACATATTGCAACAAAAGTACACATTTGTTTTCTGACAAAATATTACTTAAATTATAATTAATTAAGTAAGAGTAATTAGTACCTAATCAAATCAGTTTTATAAGACCTTAATTTTTAAATGTCTTCAACTTTTGGTTAATTTTAACCTTACATCTAAAACGGGTAAGGTACCTAATCAATCCTCTTATCTAGATGCTTCCTGTATAATAAGTACATATATGTATGTACTACGACTAGATAAGAATAGTCGTAGTACGACTGACTTATGATGAACTATTGAAAATACGCTCTTGAAAAGCAAATGTATACTATAGTATCATCTCCAAGCCTTCCATCTGGGTGAGCTACAAATATATCGTGACGCCGAAAATTCTCTCTCGGCTTCTAAGCTAGTAGGCTGAATCGTCAGCAAAGGGAGAGTCAGGTACTCTCCTCTGATACCATCGGACTCAAAATATGCCATTGCTTTCATCAAAATTTTCTCATAATCCCTTTGCTTCACGCCGCATAGCACCCCTGTGCGAAGCGGTAATGTCACCCTCGCGCCACTTGCTTTCTCGCGAAACTTCAAGAACGTTTTAGCAGCAAATTTAAAGGAGATGTTGCAAAAATGTATGGACCTCCGGCCATGTATTGTACACAATATCATTAACAGGCAAAATCAATATAAAAACGCTTTTTACTGCATATTTTCACTTATTTAGCTTTGTTTTCAGTTACAAAACATTATTTGCAGTTAGAATTGCACCTCAAAACCAAGATGGGGCATATGGCGGGCGATGTCATTTTGACAAATGCCACTAATATTCATATCGAACATGATAAAATCGTTTGAATTAAATGAGGTTGTAACTCTAAAGGGGGTTTAAGGGTGGGTGATGCGCAATACATGGCTGCATAAGAAGAACAGCCACTTAGCCTCTCCCCATCAACTCCTCTCCCACCTACACGCGGTAAACCCTGTTACGTCGAGCAACCTATCATCGAGATTGCGGTAACCAACCCCTTTGGAGGTATAGGTCGACAAACATACGGGAGAAGGGGGTCCGGCACATACCTACTTTAAACCGGATGTTGGACGTTGGCAGCAGGACGTACCGACTATCAACATGTCATCACTGCGGTGCAGAAGGCAAGGGGAAACCACTGCACTAATTTTCCCTTGAAACCCGTCATGAAAGTTTACCGAAGGCAAAGAGAAACGGAATGCGATCCGGTTTCCAGCCGGCGCCATGTCGAGTCCAGGTCGCATGGTGAGAAGTGTGCTACTGGCCTCGCTGCAGTGACTCACCAGGCGCAGCGTGGACAGAAGGTTACTGGTGATCAATTGTCGTCGAGCTAACGCGTACAGCTGCGCAATAGGATCAGAGTGGGAACTTGGAACGTCCGAGGTATGATTCAACCTGGTAAGCGGGAGATACTCGCCAAGGAGCAGGAATGTTACGGTCTGGGGATACTGGCACTCACAGAGACACACATGAGAGGCTCGGGATACTGCAAAACACCAAATGGCCACATCCTATATTTCTCAGGACCAGAGAATGAAAGCAAGAATGGAGTAGCCATCTCACTGTCTAAGGAAATCAACAATTCAGTTCTCGGATATAATCCAGTCAGTGACCGGATAATGACGCTGAGAGTTAACACCAAGCCATGCCGTTTAAATGTAGTTGTAGTTTACGCGCCTACATCTGCATCATCAGAGGAAGACATCGAAAGCTTTTACCAGGAATTGGAAGATATTGTGAAAAGTCTACCCAGGAGAGACATTACTATGATTATGGGAGACCTCAATGCTAAAGTTGGATCCACGAGAGCCGACGACCACCTAAGGGACGTAGTTGGTAAATATGGACTAGGAGATAGAAATGAGAGAGGCGAAAGATGGCTACAATTCTGCACAGAGAACTCTCTTACTATACTGAATACCTGTTATAAGAACCATCCTAGGCGGCTCTACACGTGGATAATGCCTGGAGATCGAGCCAGAAATCAAATCGACTATATTGCAATAGCAGGTGGAGATCATCTGTAAGTAATACAAAAACATACCCTGGGGCAGATTGTGGTAGTGATCACAAGTTACTGGTAGCTGAAATGGCACTTAAACTGAAGAGATGCTGTCGCCAAGTACATAAATCACAAATTAGACCATCGCCCGCTCAGTTGTCTGCCCTTCAAGACTCGTTTAAAAGTAAAGCGGCGCATTTCTGTCGAAATAGTAATGCAGATGTGGACGCGCACTGGAACGACGTGAGGGATCTCATATTATCCTCTCGTAAAGCAACTCAAGGCAAAACAGAACACCCAAAGAAAGTGTGGATCAGCGATGAGACATGGGAAGTTATACAGCACAGGAAGAACATCAGTCAGGCCGAAAGCGATCCTGAAAAATATCGTACGCTATCAGCAAAAGTACAACGGCTATGTCGAAGAGACTACAATTACCACCTCAACTCCATCTGCCAGGGCATTGAAGACAACGCGCAAACCTTCCATACAAAGGATTTGTTCATGAAGGTAAAAAAAATAACGGGCGAACATAAAGTCAACACGTGGGCAATCGAGGACGACAGCGGTGCTCTGCTCGGCGCAGAAGAAAATGTACACTCCCTGGTGCATGACGCTAACATAGAGCCTGATATCATTGAATCAGAGGTCAGGAATGCGCTATGGAAGCTAAAGCCCAACAAATCTGCAGGGAGAGACGGAATACTGGCTGAGGAATTAAAACATCTTGGGGATGAAGGGATCAGTATCCTGCTTGATCTTTGCAACCATGTCTGGCGGACATGCAAGTGGCCTGGTGACTGGCGAGAATCTATGCTGATACCACTTCACAAAAATGGTTCTCTGCTTACCGACCAAGGAGGAAGCGAGAAAGAAGTCCGTCGAAGAATCCAAATGGCCAAGTCTGCTGTGAGCAAGCTCACGCGAATCTGGAAGAGCAGGCAAGTCTCCAATGACACCAAAGCGAGGATAATGAGAACCCTGGTCTTCTCGATTCTTTTATTTATTTATTTATTTATTGTCATTTATTGTTTGTCACAGGTGTACAGGTTTTTGAAGAATACAATATAGTTCCATTGCAACAATACCTTTCGGTGTACAATATTTATAATAGTTTTAAATAGGTTAGGTAGGCATATTTATGTAATGTCAATGGTAATAATAATGGTTAGTGAAGTACAGTCATATTAATTAGTTGATAAAACAATGCAGAATTACAATACATTTGGTAAGTACATAAGATAAACTTCAATGTAAACAGATGTCAGAAGGAAAATTATAGTATAATTGCAAATAATAATTTGAATGTCTTAATAATAATGGCGATCTGCTCACATTATTTGTCATTTATGAATTCATTTATTGAATAATATGCTTTATTGATTAACAATTTCTTTAAAGAGGCTCTAAATCCATTAATTGTTGAGTCAATGTTTTTAATGTGGGCAGGTATTTTGTTATAAATTTTCAGAGCCATACATCTATTGTACGGATCTGAGTCGTGGACAATTAGATCGGTAGAACGCAAGAAAATAGATGCTTTTGAGATGTGGTGTTGGCGACGAATGCTGAGCATCCATTGGACGGCCAAAAGAACAAATGGGTCGATTCTCAAACAGCTCAGAATCAAAACAAGACTCTCCACCCTTTGCTACCAGAGAGTCCTAAGCTACTTTGGACACAAAGCACGCAGGGAGCCAAATAATCTGGAGAAACTGATAGTCGTTGGAAAGATAGAGGGCAAACGACCTCGGGGCCGATCTCCTACCAGATGGACTGACCAAGTTGCCAAACTCGCTCGCCTCACTGACCTCCCCATAACAAAAGCCATGAAGAAGGTCGTAGACAGGCTAGATTGGAAGAATCTGGTGACCGAAGCCACCAAGACACTTCAGGACGGGCACGACCTTCAGTAATGAAGAGTGCGACATTGATGATTGATGATGTAACTCTAAAATATATTCTTGAATAAATTAATTGCATTTTTTTCGGATTCTTCTTTAATTTACCCATTTTTTGAGATAGTGTACGAACCAGAGCCGATCTCGCAACATCTCCTTTGCGGCATACGTGGATTCGCGTTTTGAAGGTGATCAGATTGATAAGCGAGAGCCCACGGGATTGCTGGATCCCATTTTGCGGGCTTGCAATCCCTATTCAGTAGCTCAGTTGGGAGAGCGCCTAGAGATCCCAGTCGTCGCGGGTTCAAACCCAGTCTGTAGTTAAAGGTACTAGTAGTAACTACTCAAAAAAATGTTTTGTCAACTAACTTCGTATCATCTTAAGAGTAATAAAAAAATAATATGTCCAAAAAATCGAAAAAAATATTTAATGTCTAAGAATCTCTGCGCTGATCTGCGTACAGATTAGGGTTGGTGATTATCCCTCTTTTGCTTCCTCATAATGCAGAAATTCCGCATTTTTTTTATATTAATTCTTTCTCAGTTACTGCTTAATTATAAAGTTAAAAAATCCTCATCCGCTTTCGCTTTCTCTTAATTAAGAGGAATTTCAATACGCATGCACATAAACAGAGCTTTCAACCCAACTTCATTTTCATTAAAGTTAACATCCCAGTTAAATTAAATTATTGACAAATTGAGCTCAATAAATAAAATACTATAGTTGAGCCCTTACAAACGTGCGAACTATTTATTAAAGTACTCAGCAATTAATATTGCACATCGAGCCTGCGAAAGAGACGATCGGCTAATTTTGACTTCGTAGAGCGTTATCTCTGTTGCACACTGCCTACGTAAGCACTGACAGTCCGGTATTGGTAAAAAATTTATCAAAATGGTCGACAAACGTCAAATAGGTACGATGCGAAAGAGATAACGCTCTACAGACCCGAAATAAGCCGAAATAGTCCTACCTAGGCTCGATGTGCAAAATTTATTGTTGAGCACTGTACATATTTTGTACTATTTCCTTAAACTTTCCCTGATTACCTGCTATTGACTATCGACAAATTCTTTCTTTGTTACAAACAACACTAGAAAACGAGGGAGAGTTCCGATATGCCTACAAGTGTGAGCGACAGATGTGATAAAAATATTTATGACTCGGTTCGCACGTTTGTAATGGCTCAAATATACCAATTTTGTTTTATTTGAATATAACAAAAAAAATATTTACAGAACTTTGCTTTTATTTCTCTTTCTCAACCGCTTTCTCTTCCTCTACTTCATCTGCATCCACTTCCTCACGAATATAACCTCATCCTCCTACGTTAACTTTAAATTTGTGTTTGTAACTCCCACTCTGCTTACTATTCCTCATAACTACTTCCTTACCAACCCCAGTAAAGACGGATGGACAAACATGGCGAAACTATAAATGTATACAGGCGATTGAATTTGGTGCGACCAGACCACGAATGCGGTCCGCCCTCGGACCTAGAATGCGGTCCACACTCGGACCAAGAATGCGGTCCGCTCTCGGACCACGAATGCGGTCCGTCTCGGACCTAGAATGCGGTTAACCCTCGGACCAAGAATGCGGTTTACCCTCGGACCAAGAATGCGGTCCGCCCTCGAACCAAGAATGCGGTCCGCCCTCGGACCACGAATGCTGTTTGCCCTCGGACCAAGAATGCGGTCCGCCCACGGGCCACGAATGCGGTCAGCCCTCGGACCACGAATGAGGTTCGCCCTCGGACAACGAATGCGCTCCGCCTTCGGACCATGAATTCAAGGTAGGTTTTTATTATTTGTAATTTTTAGCAAGTGTACCATCCGAAGATTTTAGATTTGGGTATTTATCACACTTCAAAGAGTGATAAATACCCAATCCGACTTTCTAGAACTGCCTCCAGTTTGGATGTTGGTGGAGGTGCAGGATGGCATATGAACGGCAGATGTCAGTGAAAACTGCTGTAAAGTCAGGGACGCGGGTTCGATTCCCACCGGCTTGTTGGTTTTTCAATTCCCAATTGCACCCACAATACTGTTTTATATCTAATGTGGGCCTGTAAGTGTGAGCGTACCAATTTCATTTTTATTTTAAACATTAGTCATATCATAAAACATACCTGTAGCGATCCCCATATCTGTGACTTTCAACTGGCCTTGCTTGATCATAGCTTCATAGTTGGGCTTGATCGAGGTAAGTTCCATGTTGAAAAGACCAAACATTGGCCCTTGATTGGGATCTTCCTCGTACGCGAACAACACCTGGATGTCTTTTATCAACGCTCGCTGCACTGTGGCGTACCAGGATTGGGTGACTCTAAGGAACACAATTTCAGTGTAGAAAAATCTAGCAATCTAGCAACAAAATTATGTACCTTTCTCCGTATGATTATCGTGACAAGGTCAAGCGTCAACAATATGACAGACATTTGACAATTTAACCAAAAAGTTTTGTAAGCGATGCCATTCAACGTGACAATGCAGCCAGTCTTCTGTGGGTTAGGATCCCACTGCAGAATCATTTCGCAACTGGCCGCAAGTATTTTAATTAAATAATTTTATTTTTAACAGCCAGCAACTCTATGGGGCCGATTTAATTTACCTCCCGTTTATCATAATAATGAGTGAAAAAATTTGCTTTAAAGTGATACAATATATAAATAATATATGTACGTTATGGACGTAAAAAGTTATCGGGGCGGAAGGAAAATATGTAGAGGCGGCGAAGTGCGCAACGGCAGCGGTGATTTTTCAGTCTTTATACATGGTGCCGTGAAGTCGACGATATTTTTTCTTGCCCAAAAACAAAAAAGTTAAAAACTACTTGCGGCCATTTTTTGATAGACAACCTAGTGGATATAATATATTCTCTAAATTATAAATATGCCTAAAAATTAGGTTTGCAGCATATCTGGATTACCGAAATGATTCTGCAGTGGTATGCTAACCTACTGGGGACACTGCAACTCCACACAAGGAGTGCAATGTGGAGTTTGATTTACAAAGAATTTATGTAGGTAAATTATTAAGCTATGAAAATTAATGTAGATATAGAGAGATAGATTTTTAATAGATAGCCGGTACATTTAACATATTATGTAGTCCTTATTATCTTACATAATTATTAAATTACATTATAGGTAATTAAATAAATGCTATGTTGTGTTCATAATGTGTTGTGATGAGTATTATGTTTAATAATCAAATTCAATGATTTAAAAATATATATTTCAAAAGCTGTAAACGAGTTAAGAAATTTAAATAAATTTAAAAAGGCAATATCCAGTAATAATTTAGGTAGCAGCTTCCGAAGCTACATTTTTTTTTATTTGAGTTTTAAATACTCAAAGCTGTATCTCTGTTATTCATTATTTTAATTGAACGTCAGGATATTTTAGAACAGTTAACATTTTAGAGGTTCTCAAGATAACATTCCACAGCTGTTACACTTTGGACCTTACTTCACTCTTTTTTTTTTTGTACAAATTTATGTATGGAATTAGTAATAGCTGATCAGTATTTAAAAAAAAAACACATATGCACGTGTAGAGCGACACGCAATGCTGGGTTCTGACGTTGACTTTATGCACACATTTAAACATCTCGGGGACAGGTATAGGAACACTTGTGCTTGTACTCTACTCCCACTACTACTCCCCTCCGGTGCATCGCAGACGGTGGGCCCTTCTTGCTCTATCACTCATAAACTTGGTAAGCCCATTGAACTGTGATAGTTTTTTTTACTTTCTTGCATGTTCTAATACTATGATTTATTCAAACCCCCAATATGACTTTTGCTGGTAGGGGGTGGAGACAATTGACTCTTACAAAAATCGAGATTTTAAAGCTTAATACGTACTTCACAATGAGAAGCCTTAATCGAATATTTTTGTTCCCAAATTCACAATATTGTGGAAGACCTATCCAACAACCACACCATGATTCACATGAAAAAAGTGCAAGTGAGCTACGGAGGGATCGATGGGTAGATAGCTGAACCATGCGACACATGGCGAAACTATAAGTGATGTTAGTATACAAAAAGAGACTTAAAGAAGCTTTAAGAGTAAAAAGCAAAAACAAAAACCTTCTTGGCATAGTGGTCATGGCCTCCCAGTACTGATCAATGTAAGGTATTATCTCGCGATCCTTACTGAACAAAACTTTATTGCTGCCTTCCTTGACACTCTCTTGTCTTAGATTAGCTATGGCTGTTAGACACATTTGCGGGAACGCTGAAAATGAAAAGATTCATACATAAGATGATGTTAAAAAAATCAGGGGATTGGAATAACAAATGGAAACTTAAAACCATCAAACAACCGGCAAATGGTAGTGTTCAGCACTATCGTGATCTGGTTAGATGGTAATGTATGGACATGTAACAATGATCACAGAGACATAACAACTTAAGCGCGTAATCCATTGGCGAGCTATGACCGCTGGAACGCCACGAGCCTGCGAACTAAAGGTATAAAACCGCTAATGGAGCACCTACAAAACCGCGGTTTGAAAAGTTTGCGGTTCGGTTCGTTGGCTCTTCGTGCATGCTTGAATTTCTGAAGACCGCGGTATAAAATACCGTCAATGGATCAGCTGAACTTTAAGAGCCGATAGTCTTTTCTGGCTTCTGATACTGAACGCACGGTATTTCCAAAATAGCAAAATGGCGGATTTGCGAACATACAATCGCGAGTAAGTACTCGAAATAAATACATTGTTATAAGGAACAGGAACACCTGTAGTTATACAAGGGGATTACAAAAATAACATTTTAAAATTATCTGCCTACGAAAGTTTTTGACCCATACTTAGTAGCGTCTTTTTTTTTCTTGGGTTGTTCATATTGTAGTAGTATTCCTAAGTAACAAAGCAGTTCCTTCTGGGAGCACATCATGACTTCTCCAACAATGAGAGTAGACTGTTTTCTCGCCGACTTGTCAATGGATCACCCACTTTAGGTTTCAGGGGATGGCAGCGTTGCCATCTGCATTTTGAAATCTGGTTTTTGTAAAATGTCTATAGCCTGCAGTCAACACTTAACATCAATGTGAGATGCATGCTTATTTGCCATCTTCCTTACAAGAAATAAAATAAGATTAATTTTAAGTAAACATGTAAATGAAGCAAATGTGCTTTAATTTTATACTTATTGTCGTAGAATAAGCACTTACGAACTTGTACTTATTGTAGTAGAATAAGTATTAGTACTTACGAGCTTGATTCTTTTTAAATGTTTCCAATCCTGTAGGTGAGCAGTTCTTGCATATGAACAAGTAGTTTGTCATAAACGGCACCAATTTGCCGAGCTGGTACCCAATGCAGGACTCATGATACCATCTGTTGCAAGACGCACACAGCAGTTCCACTATATTGAGATTCCTGTCCTTTCCACTGAAATTATAATTTTTTTTTATTTATTTGAGTCAATTAAACACTATATCTAAAACAATTGTTCTCAAAATAATATAATAGCTGTTTCAAAGTTTTCAGTTACATTAGAGAACTACTTATTAAATTTTTTGTAAAGTCTAAGCATATTTCTTTTTAACTCTAATCTTATTTCTTTCAGCATACTATTTGTTTAACAAGGGGAAGGCACATAGATGGAATTTTATATTGGGATGAGACTTTGCATAATAATTATACTCTTTCAAAGTATTCACCCTTTGTAGTAATAACACGCAATGCTCAATCTTGGAAAAAATTATGTCTCATATACTGGTAAGTCTCCCCTTATAAGTTTTATTTGTAAAAGAAAATATCTGAATATTTTGAAAAATGTTGATATCAATACATGAACTAAGAACATCTAGAATTTACTGAGTTAGGATGAAGAGTGCAGTCATCAAGTAACATTGTTTTTATATATTATAGCTGTTGCCCGCGGCATCGCCCACGTGGATGTAGTTTAAAAAGTAGCCTATGTTCTTTCTCAAAGTTAACTCTATCTCTGTTCCAAATTTCATTAAAATCAGTTCAGTCGTTTGGACGTGAAAAGGTAACAGACAGACAGACAGACAGACAGAGTCACTTTCGCATTTATAATATTAGTAGGGATTATGTATACCTAGAATTCTTTCAGTGCATTATAGAAAGTATGTGTTGAAATTAAACAATTTAGTAGGTATGTATGTTTCTTCACGCCAGGTCCCTTAAGGGGTAGGCAGAGAGTGTGGAGCGCTCGATATCCCGGTCTTTACCTACCTCCCGTGCTTCTGCTACATACATCATTCTCTTCATACATGCAAGCTGATCAAACAATATAGTAATTGTAAATAATGGGCATTATGAATTTTTCGAGTAACATAGGCAAAGTCAAAATTGGGTCTCAAAATCTAAGCAGTTAGATACTTTAGATAAATTGGGCAGTGTTCGATAAAAAATTGACTGAATTATTTACTTAAAGGACAGACGTACATGTAAACACAAAGACTAAATACTTTCTAATTCAAATAGCATTCGGATAAACATATTACCAGTAACAATTCCCCTGGCTGTCTTGTTTGTTTTTATTTTTATCATTTTCACCCGGCTTGTGAGATTCACTGTGCGTGTTTGCAATATTGGAGGCAATGTCCATTTCGATTGATTTCTTCATACATACAATTGAAAACGAGCTGTTAATGCATTTTATGTTATAATTATACAAAATAAACAGAGGATTCTCTTATAAAAAATACATTTTTCACATGAATCACTACAAATTATTTACGATTTTACAATTTACATTTACAATCGCCAAAAGAAAGACAAAATTGATCATTTGACATCACACATCACATTGACATCACAGACCAATAACCAAATTGACATATTTGACATCACCACAGACTAATGATCACAGACCAATACTGACATATCCAAAATCCAAACCACAGACCAATTATATTCTCTTTGCCAATTATTTATGACCATTTGTTTTGGTAGGTGTATTGTGTATTCACAGACCAATAACCAAGTGTATTCACTGTATATCCTTTCTTGGTTAATAGTCTGTGGTGGTAGCGGAATAAATAATCTTTGAGTAGTTTGGGTAAAGTTATTTTCTATTACGTCTTGATGAGCTCATGTTACAGTAATTCCATGGTAATTCCTGATGTAAATTTTTACTTATTTCACATGGAAACATTCAATCATCGTCATTCGTCATCTTCTCTAGGGATATGCATTAGTTTATGAAATTAAGAATAAATCAAATACTGAAGATTGGCTATTAAGGACTTGAATTATACGTGGGTCGTCGACCGTTTTTACGTCAACGCAACGAGATCGATCACCGTCAACCCTATACTAGTCCAAATAAAAACAGTTTTTTTTTCGACTAGTTTATATTGTGTTAATAGTCGAGTATGTTGATGATGTTTGACCGTTTACCGTCAACGTAAATGATACATTAGTTTAGAAAACAGCCTATTTTTCGACTAGTTTATTTCGTAACTTAGTCGATTATGTTGATAACGTGGTTTGCGTCGTTCAACGATTACTAAACATATTATGCGCTTATAATAAATGAGAACGACATTCGATGGAAATATTTAGGTACTAAATGACTGAGTCTTAATAATGAAATAAATAATCTTTGGTTATTTTTTTTTAATTAGGTTACTTATATATGTAAAAAAATAATTAATATGTACTATTAATAAATGAGTGAAATAAATAAAATACGCGCGCCGCGTCGAGCGTCGACACTAAACGACAATGTTTCATAGTTGACGACGTTGATGTTGATCGACTAGTTCAGTAAACAGCAAACATACACACGTCGCGCGCGTCGCGCCCTTTATTGGTAAACTAGTTTATCGTTGAACAGTAAACTAGTTTATTAGTCGACGACTAATAAATAGTCTAAAAAACTGTTCGTTCATTCAACGCCCACTACTAACTTGAATCAGTTTTCGTAAAACGATTATTAAAAAAAAGTCACTGGCCGTTGGCCGTTGACATCTTCCTTTGTTTGTGGTTTGTTTAGAAGGAAATTCGAACTTTGAAATCTGTGCTTCGAAATCACGAAATCTTCCAATTTTCGTAACATTACATATTTTTTGTGAATTTAATTGTGTGTGAGTTTTCCGTTGATTCATTAACTTAGGCTGTGTTTAAATTATAAAAACCAGCCTTCAGAATAATATTAACTCTTTACACGGCAAAAAATAGCTATGGATTCAATAACAAGTACAGAAGACCTCTGCACCGAAACAAAAATGTGCCGGGAGAATATTTTACTTGAAATAATTAAAGAACTATGCAGTGACAACAACAGCAAAGTATCAGCGACATTAGCTGGCAAAGTTAATAGAATAATAGCAGATTGCGATCTCACTCAATACACTAGTTTACACAAACTTAGTACTGCTGACGAGAGTACGTCTACACTATTTGGTAATTACTTTCATTAATAATATAACGGTAAATATAACTATAAACGTAACTGCACACCTGTAATTCTCGAAGGGGTAGGCAGAGGTAAATGCATGCATTCAAACATACATGCAAACACCCACGATTCGTCGGTTACGTTTTGGCCCATGTAACAGGTGGCGATCCTATTAACATCTCCGGGCACAACTAATGAATTAATTATTGTTTGTTATTGTAATGTACTATGATCCATGATGGTCGAACAATAAATGAATTGAATTGAATTACCAAATTTCGAGATACTGGGGAACTTCCAGAAAATGGAAAAATCCCAATAGAACCAGCGATAAAGGATTTTACACCGTTTTCTCTAATATCCCCGAACCAGGAATCGGCTCCTGGACCCTAGTGTAGTGGTGGTACTGCTACTACTAGGCTACTGAAGCAGTTATAAGTTTGGCTAATAAATCTTTGAATCTTTATTATGAAGAAAAGTTATCTATTATATTACCAGTGTTCACCTGCAGTATTCATTACATTGTGACTGGTAGAGTTCCAAGTGTAGGAGCTCTAGAGCATAGGCACCACTGTATTACCTAACCTATCTGCTGCTAAATGGTAGTGTTTGACACTATCATGTTCTGGTTAGATGGTAATGTATGGCCTCGTAATAACTATCACAAAGACATGACACCTTAGGTCTCAGCGGTGGCAATGCATCTGCATTTTGACCTCAGGTTTTTATGTAGATGTCTATAGGCTGCAGTGATCACTTGACATCAATGTGAGCTGCATGCTTGTATGCAACCTTCCTTACATAAAAAATTTAAAAAATCATTGTACCAAACAAGTTTAGTATTGCTGTCATTTTGTGCTTCTGTTTTAGGATTAATGCGGCAAACAGCAGTAGAGTTAACATTTGATGAACAAGCTGAACTCAATCAGGCCATTATACAAAGGATCCAAACCAAACTGCCTGTGTTCACGTCTGAATTGGATAGGCTGAAACAAAATATAGGTATGGTCAGAGTATCTTTGTTTGGCTTGTTCCCACTTTTATCACCTAGATCTAGATACATTATTTTTTTGGAGGTGGAAGGTGGCGAACAAGCATGCAGCTCACTTTGATGTTAAGTGATGACTGCAGCCTATAGACATCGACATAAAAACCAGAGGTCAAAATGCATATGCGTTGCCACCCCTGAGACCTAAGTTGTTATTACATTACTATCTAACTGGAACACAATAGTGCTGAACACTACCATTTTGCGGCAGATAGTGGTAATGCGGTGGTGCCTACGCCGCCGAGCTCTGTCGTTGGAGCTCTGCCACCACATTTGACTGATGTCTCCCCATACTGTCCAGAGAACAAGTCGGAGGGAGCTCTAGATTGCCAGATGGCTAATCTATCCTTCGCCCAATGGATGAAAATCTTATAATGGTCACCAGGGGTGGCTTAACCTGTATAGTGCAGGGTGTGCAATACACACGGGCGCCGCGGCGCTTCCGCCATAGTTAGTCTTGTGTTTAAAGTTCTATGAGCAGCGAAACAGGAATTCGATACATTTCGCTTCTATTTCGCTGCCCATAAAACTTAAAACACAAGACGAAACATGAGCTATCGCGGTTCGCGGCTTAGAAATGTGCTACAGGCATAAAAAGAATGAGTGTTACGTTATTGTCTTTAAAGTTAATAGTTTTAGCCCTGGGGGAGAGGGGGTCAGCGTTTCATTGCACACGTCCGCTACACGAGCTAGAGCCGCCCCTGATGGTCACTTAGATGAATTGAATGCAAATTAATAATAATAATAAAATATGCTTACACTCACAGTCCCACAGTAGGTATGTACCTGTGTCATGGTTGCCGTTGTATGTACAACACATACACAAACATCCAGACCCGAAACAAATATCTGTAGGCCATACAAGCATTTGTCCCGGTGCGGGGATCGAACCCGCGACCCTACGAATCAAACAGTCATCACACAGCGCTGGACTTACCAGATCGTCAATTGTATTCATCATCATCAAAACTATGTAAGGTTTTATTCATTTGAGCGGCACTTAGTTGGCAGCCATTGCAACCTACTGATGACAGCCGTTGTTGCGCCCACTGCTGCTATCCCAATTTATCAATGTCTGGCTGCTATTCTCTTCAAGAGCTCCATTCATAAACATGTCAATGAATATCAGCTAAGTGCCGTTCAGCTGTGTGAACCCTAATAATTATGGAATGTTTCAAACAGGTAATGAAAAGAAGTCGCGGAAAGACCAGATACGTGAGTTCCAAGAGTGTTTAGATGACAAATTGAACACCTTAAAAGAACAGGAGGAGGAAAAGGTGGAACTGATGATGGAGTGGCTCAACCATCGGCTGCAGGAAGTTTCAAAGTTCAGCTCTGACTCAAGTGAGCTGCTTACTTTGAAAACAAAGATCTTAGAATTGAAGTCCAAGTAAGTAAACAATAAATAAATACTTTAACCCTTTAATGTGTAGAAGTATAATGGATAGCAGTAGACGTCTTTCAGCTTTACCAAACTCCATGCTTGCTTCTGGTGACCACTGGAATGGTTGCACCGTCACTTAATCCATGACTTTTTGAACCCTCTATCACTAAGCTTTGGAGGTAGATAATTTGAGTTTTTTAAGAATTTTATATAATTTTAATTACCCTAGATTAGGTATATTAATGGTAGTATACATAATCATAGAATATTTTATTACAATTCAACTCATCTCTTATTCCAGAATTCTCCATCTGCAAATTCTTCAGAATATCTTCACTGAGACCAACCAGTCCATAAAAGCGTACAGTGAAGTACACAAGGACCTCAAGCAAAGCATCAAAGAGACTGAACACAAAATAAAACAGCTCAAAGAAATTATTGAAACTGATGATTAAATGAAATGGCTTGTTCTGAAATCCTTTTTCTTTTAATGTTTGTTAAATCATGAGTTTTATTCTAAGTGTTGAGATCATATAAAGTTGGGGAAAAAGTTTCTTCGCATTTTTTAAGATAATTCAAAACATTTTTTAATATAGTTTATTTAAATTTAACTAAAGTATGTATGTACCATTTTGTTCGATAACCTTTTGCCATCTAGTTGGTAGGGACATGATCCCATTGCTACAAAAATTTTGGGACTTCTCATCAAAATACCGCGACAAGTGGATTTGGCAGTCCTCTCGTGATGTTAACCTAACATTGCATAAAGAATTCTGAAGAGACCGAAACAGGTGGAAATCTGAAGGTAGGTGCAAGGTCAGGACTATACGGCGGATGCATTAACACCTCCCAGCCAAACTCTTAATTTTTGCTGAGTGGCTATAGATGTGTGAGGTCTAGCGTTATCATGATGAAACACCACACCCCTTCTGTTGATCAATTCCGGCCGCTTTCTCTCAACTTCTTGCTTTAATCTCATCAGTTGTTCGCAGTAGAGTTCAGAATCGATAGTCCTGCCTGGTGGTAATAGCTCATAATGAATAATGCCCTTCCAATCCCACCACACACACAACATCACCTTATTGCGAGTTAATACCGTCGTAACTACTGATATGTCGATCTTGCTCCACTTTTTCAAAAATGGCATCCATTTTATCCGTAATAGGGCGACCAGAGCGAAGTGCATCTTTGACATCAAAATTTCCGGATTGAAAACGCTTAAACCAAATTTGTGCTACTCTCACAGACACTGCACTAGGTCCTTAAACATCGCAAAATTTTTTCGCGGCTTGCGTTGCATTTTTACCTTTTTTGTAGTAAAATTTTAAAATGTATCGAATTTCTTCATTAGATTCACTCATCTTGACAGTACGAAAAACAAATGAAAATCACACATTTGCCTATTTTGAATTTGAAATTATGTTCTTTAAAATTTTAACTTTCAATGATACCAAAACCAGCCAGATACAAATACTACAGCCAAAGAGATTTTATTACAAGTTCATACATACTATAATGCGAAAAGACTTTTTCCCCAACCTATTATTAAAGTGATAACTTTAACTATGTCAAAAAATACATTGCTGCATTTGCAATTTACAGGTGGTAGAGCTCTAGTAACGGACCTCGCGGGCGTAGGCACCACCGCATAACCTAATATCCGCATAGCTTTTCTTTAATTGCTAAAGTTCACTCGCATATGTTATTGCGAAAAATAAAATATTACAATTAATTAAAGCTGTATATTCCGAGATACACGGTACGAAGTTTACTATAAATTAGGAGATTGGTGATCCCGTTAAGCGCCTGTAACTTTTTTTCTTTGACGAAGGAGATGTTGCGAGCTCGGCTCTGGTTCGTACACGTCCTCAAAAAATGGGTGAACTAAAGAAGAATCCGAAAAAAATACTATTAATTTATTCAAGAATACATTTTAGGGTTACAACCACATTTAATTCAAACGATTTTATCATTTTCAACTATGTTAAACATGGCGGCGGTACAGCCGACACTTGGGATCAATAGATTTTGATAGTATTTAGAAAATATTACTTTTTTCTCCAAGTTCTATAATCAAAACACAATTTAAAAAACGAAAATGTCACAATGACATCGCCCGCCATATTCGCCATGTTAGTTTTGAGTTGCAATTCTAAGTGTAAATTATGTTTTGTAACTGCAAACAAAGCCAAAGAAGTGAAAATATGCAGTAAAAAACGTTTTTATATTGATTTTGCCTGTTTAATGATATTGTGTACAATACATGGCCGGAGGTCCATACATTTTTGCAACATCTCCTTTCAATATTATGTTCATAGCTTGATAGGTATTTAGGAGCCCATTTTAAATATCAATTCTTTACCTGTGCTTTAATCGGGGAAGTTGGCCTCGGGACGTGACGCCCCACCGCCCACGAGCGGAAGAATTTTCTTTTTTCAAACAAGCATGCAGTTCACATTGATGTTAAGTGATGACTGCAGCCTATAGACACCCACTCAAAGACTTAGGTCAAAATGCAGATGCGTTACCACTCCTGAAGCCTACGGTGTTTTGCCTCTGTGCCGGAAATTACAGGGCCGGACATTACCACCTGACCGGAACACGATAGTGCTGAACACTACCATTTAGCGGCAAGTATATTAGGTAATGCCGTGGTGCCTACGCCCGCGAGCTCCGTCACTGGAGCTCTACCACCAGTCTTCTATTGGAAGAGAATTCTTACACTAGTGTTCTTCCAGTCAGTCAACCGAACAATGGCGTTTGTACAATTTCCAATGGGGCGGTACTAATGGTGAGATTCACAGACCGCACTACTTCACTTTGAGCAAAGTATGCTTAGAACTGTCAGTACAGTATGGGATTTGACAGTTCGATGCGTACTTTGCTTGAAAGTAAAGTCGTAATGCGGTCTGTGAATCTCGCCCTAAATACGCGAGATGGGCAGCAGCGTCTTGCGATCAAACTACCGCCACTGCGATCGCCAATCCGCATGCCAAGCGTGGCGATTATGGCATGTCCCCGTTATGGACTTATGGGGAGGCTTTGGTCCACATCTGTCGGCTGAAATGATAAATCGGAGAAGTCTACAATCTTGTTCATAGAGAACTTAGTTGTAATTTTCATATTTATGTTTTACTAGCTGTTGCCCGCGGCTCCGCCCGCGTGTAGGTCGTTTTTCGCGTACCCTGTGGCAACTCATCTAATCATCCCATGGCATCCCACAGGATTATGTTTTCGGGATAAAAAGTATTCTATAATCTAAGTCAGCTAATACCCTATATGTATAACAAACATCAAAATCCGTTCAGTAGTTTCAACGTGATTGACGGACAAACATCCAAGCAAAGAAAGTTTCACATTTACAATATTAGTGTGAGTATGATTAGCGTGATAGTGTGATGAACTCGATTCAATCCCCTATCCTACCATCACGATTTTTCTTAAAAACATCTTCAAACCTAAAATATAAAATGGCTTGGTAAACTAACGTAATGTATTTTCACATTATTCGTGTTTTCTTTACATGCTTCTTAACTTCTTCGTGATTATGTTGGTCTGTGAGAATCCACGGTAAGACTACAATGATAATAATTTGTCGTAGGCGGTACGAGGTGGTTTGTAAAACTAGTAATCTAGTAATGTCGAAGTCGTCGACTGGTGTGGATGTGTGGCTTATCTATATTTAGTGTGATCGTGTGTCCATGTGTTTCTAACTCAAAATGTTTGATACGGTTATGAAGACATTTGCGTAAGTATTTTTTGTTAACATACTTAGTAACTACCTACTTGTTATTAACATTCATGTTTATATTTTAAAAAATACTTACCTACCTATTGTGTACCTATTGACTTTTGCATATTTTATTTACAAAATGAAATACAATAATAAAATGCTTATAATAATAAGTAGGTACCTACTTAGGCACCTATACGCTTAACTATTTAGGTACCTATAATTATATGAATAACTAGTGGCTCGCCCCGGCTTCTCACGGGTGCAATGAGCTGTATCTTCACTGAGTAATAGCCTGTTTTACTTAGTGAAGGTGCGGTTTTATAATATCGAAAGAAATTTTGAAATCAGACCAGTAGTTTTTGTGTGAATACGTTACAAACATACATTCAAAAACACTAATGTTTCGTTTCTTCTTTATAATATTAGTATAGAAACCTTTTTTTATGTAATGGAAGTGGCAAGCAAACATGCAGTTCACATTGATGTTAAGTGATGACTGCAGCCTAAAGACACTTATACAAAGACCAGAGGTCAAAATGCAGATGCGTTACCACTCCTGAGGCCTAAGGTGTTATGCCTCTATGCCGCAAATTACGGGGCCGTACATTACCGCCTGACCCACGATAGTGCTGAACACTACCATTTAGCGGCAAGTACCTATATTAGAGTGTGTAGGTTGTAGAGTGTCTATGTTACAAACATACATACAAAAACACGAATGTTTCTCCTTTATAATATTAGTATAGATACATAAATAGTATCTCATTTCACTATGTAGAAAAAATTAAATACGGAGCCAACTCTTCAAAGTCAATTAAAACAATTAGAACGATCAAGAAGATCTTTAGTAGGTACCTATCTACAGTTTTGCAAGTGTTGTTATTTGATACTATGTGGTAATTTATTTATACTTCTGTTGTTCTTCATTGTTTCGCAAGTGTGGTTTCGCATCAATGTCAAAACGTCAAAACACTGTAGCTAATTACTTCCATTATACTACACCTTCAAGGTGTACTTACACCCATAGATTTATTATCTACTTAGTATTATAAATCTATGCTTACACCTATTGTAAAAAATACAACAATTGATGTCGAAGAGTCAGGTCGTAGAAGGTATCGCATGTCAATGTAGTAATCGTAGGTACGTGACAGGTTTCAATTTGGGTGATTTAAAAAAAAACAGGTAGGTATATTGTTCAATACAATTCTAAAAAACAGCTAATACTTCTTCTTATATTATTTTTTGTTTAAAGAGACATGGGGCTGGAGATGTTCGAAAGATAGATACTTTTTATCCCACACATGAACATATATTTTATATTGGTATAGGTAGGTAGGTACAACCTCGCCAAACGGGTGGCACCCGGTACGGTGCGCCCCTGCCGCCGATGTAGGTACCTAAATGAATAGTGTGGCTCATAGATATCTACACAATATAGTCTTCGCCAGTAAATTACAGGACCTTTCTTTTTAATGTTTTATATTAGGTACTTTTTATATTTTTGATCCGATAAAAAGCACATTACAATGAGATGACTGTAATAGAAATTTTGATAATAGGCATCTATGTGTTGATACTGGTAGATTAGAAACTATCAAATGTTGATTAGGCAATAGATATTGGGTATCAGGTATCAATGTAGTTCAAGTGCATGTGATGATGTTAAATTAATGTGCGATGACCTACAACTAATTATGTATGCGTGTTAATTGTATTAAAAAGTTGACGTTTGTACTTATATGTATGTATGTATCTTCACGCCTGGTCCCTAATGGGGTAGGCAAAGAGTGTAAATCGCCAGATATCCCGGTCCTGACACTTCCCGTGCCTCATCTACCTTCATCATTATCTTCGATTCCTAAGACTTTTGACCCTACCTTCATACAGAACTCGACCTATTTGGTCATGGTAGATCATTGTACAACTTATATCATTGTTTAATAACAATACATAAAAAATACGCTTACACTCACAGCCATAGAGCAACACCGGAGGGGAGTAGCCATATGCAGGCTTTTCCCTTTGTCAAAGTACAAGCCCAAATGAGCCTATACCAGTCGCCTAGATGTTTAAATGTGTACGTGAAATTGTTTCTGTATATTGTTAAAGCCAAGGTGTGAGTTTCGTAGCAAAAGAGGATTTTTGTAGTGTGCGTGTGTGTCCCACGCATTTCCCCCCGCAAAAAAATGTTTTGGATCAAAAATAAACGCTATGGCTACTCCCCTCCAGTCCGCCGCGTGTTGCTCTATGCTCACAGCCCCACACTAGAGATATAAACGGTATAAACCTGTGTCGTGGGTGCCTTAATACGCACAGAACATGTACACAAACACCCAGACCGAAACAAATAGAATAGAATAGAAAATCTTTATTTGTAACAACAACTTAAGTAAAACTAAGAACACATTCATCATGGTTGTTACAAAAAAAGTCCCAAATAGATATCTGTATCCTACAAATATTTGTACCTACTAGTACGGAGATCGTACCCGTAAGCCTCGGTTCAAACGGTCCTCACACAAAAATATTTTAAACGCTGTTGGAGCCTTTTCTCATTGAAGCCAATATACACGATATTGGCTTCAATGAGAAAACTACCTAAATCAAAGACAAAGTATAAGAAATCGAACTTAAATCTTGAGATGTGTCTGATTGTATGTGAAGACGAAGATCTTTGACCAACGTCTATGGACAGTGACGACATATGGAACTGAAACTGAAGCTCACTATGGGCCTCATAAAAAGACTCAAGGTCCCATAGAGTTCATAGAGAACAATGAAGAGGAAGCTATGCTCGGCTTCCCTACGAAGTCGAATCAGAAACGATAAGATTCGCAAACAACCCGAAGAAGCCGACATAGCTCGAAGAACCGACCGCGATGGCCTTTGGACCTGAAAAATTCTCGAGTGGTAACCGTCCCGCGTACTGGAAGGCGAAGCGTAGGCCTCGTACGCGTAGGGCGTAGCCTCAAGTTGGGTCAATCTTTGGAGGAGGCTTTTGCCCAGTGTGTGGATGTCTTTCGGCTTAAATAATGATGATGTATGATGGTTCAGGGGCGGATTTGATACGTTGGCTAGGCGTATGAAAATTTGAGATTTTACACGTAAGCGCGTAGGCAACTACTTAAAAAAAACAACCAAATTTTGCCGCCATGGGCCCGGGCCTATTCAGCCTATAGGGAAATCCGCCCCTGGTTAGGATTTATTGTTAAGTCTATTAATTTCTAATATTGACGTTGTGATTTTATAGAAAATCACCCGATTACCGATTATGCCAAGGTCACGTCGTCGTCAATGTGTAATGTGTATTCAACTGGATTCACCTCGCTAGCAGAGATGTAGAGATACCGGTTTTCAGAGGTTAGAATTGTTGTTGTTGTTTGTCATATCTCAAGTTGTAGGTTTCAAGTTGTTGGTCTATGCATTTATATTTTAAACACGTTGCTTGTTTAATTCATAATTTATGTGAAAAAAGAAGAGACTTAAAATAATCTAAGCATTATGTGCCGTAGAATCTACTAAAAGAAAATTAACAATTTGTACTATCATGACAACAATTTATAAGTTCATAAACTTAAGTTATGGACTCATTCTTAGGCAACAACTCTTACAACAACATAAAAAATGTCTGAAAGGGTTTAAGGAAGATCTTGAATTATAACTAGGTAAATACCTTTAGAGTAAGACTGATACCAGATACCTACAGATACCTAATCAGCTAAAATTCAAATAGGTACAAGGGTTAATTCGAGATTGCGGCAATATTCCGTTATCACTGCTAAAATATAGGCATGACAAGTTCTAGCGTACTTAGCACTTGATATTCAAATGGATTTCAGGAATATTTGAAATGGCAAAATCAGTCAGTTTACTGTCGTATTATCTTATCAACCCAGTCCCTAAACCAAACTTTTAGTTATATATTAGGTACCTATTATGGTCAGTGTATGGTCCATTAGGACGTTTTTCTTATGCTTTTCATATTAATGAAAAGCATAAGAAAAACGTGCACACAGGGATTTTTAATATAACGAAGGTGGAAAACAGAGCAATACCAGCCACCGGTCGCCGCGGCGCACTCCGGTCCGGTGGAAAACAAGCATTCAGTTCACATAAATGGTAAATTTGATCAAAATGGTCGATAAACGTCACATAGGTAGTGTGCGAAAGAGATAACGTTCAACAGCGCCGCAAGCCGCAATTAGGCGAAATCTATTTCCTAAGTTCGACCCATTATACGTCCCACTGCTGGGCACGAGTCTCTCCCCTTTTTGGGGGGAGGCCTGGAGCTTACTCCACCACGCTGCTCCAATGCGGATTGGTGGAGGTGGGTGGGTTAGTGGCCAACCCGCTGTCGGATGTTTTCAAACCGCCCTTTAGGCCTCCGACAAGGTTTAACGACTGCTATCTATCGATAGCAACCGGGACCGACGGCTTTAAATAAAATTGCCCTCCGAAGCACGGAAACGCGCATTTAATTTGCCGCTAGCGGTCACCCATCACACTACCCGACCGCGCCCGTAGTGCTTAACCGAGCAGATCGCTTACGATCTACACCAGCCGCTGGGCCATGCGCGCTTCCTGGGCCATGCGCGCTTCAAAATGCACGTGACGTGACCTATTTGTTCCAATGTAATGAACATAAAATAGTTATACCTACTTCTTTTTATCCCCGATAACAGTAACTCGCTTAAGCACTTATTTGTATTTATAGTCGATAGCTTATCAACAAATATTTCCAAGTTTGAACTTAGGCACTAGTCAGTGACTGATAAATGTTGCTGTACTTAAAATCGTAGAAAATAGATGTTATCATTTTAATCCATAACTTTGTGCCGCTTTTAAAACATATTGTTAAGAAGCAGATGTATGAGCGTACTCGTATAAATATGGTCCAGGAATGGTAATATGTGGTCTTTCGAGCCGGATATGTTGCGGTGATAAGGTTTAATTTTCACTGTGTTCAGATTTTTAATTTTTTTTTGTAAACTACGACTAGTGTACTGCAAATGTATAAAGCGACTCTAGTGTATCAATCGCAGGCTTATTTTATACAATTCACACGATATTATGAATTTGTCACAACAAATCCTAATTTATATAATAGTCGTGTTAGTGTCTAGAGTCCCGGCACCACATCGCATTACCTAAATCTATCTGCCGCGCCTAAGTGGTAGGGTTCAGCACTGTCGTGTTCCTGTTACCCCTCATTTGCACTTAAAACATTAAACATGATGATGTTTCTCAACTCGTCGCATGAAGTATGTATTGCGATAAATATCTTGTTGGTGCTAGCGTTCGCACTGTTGTCAAACCTATCATTTTAACATATTTTTAAGTGAATGTTTCATCAATGCAAACTCACGGTTATATAGATGTATGGCCCCGCAATCATTATCACAGAGGGAAAACAACTTATGCCTCTGTCAAGCATCAAGGCATCTGCATCTTGACATACGGTTTATGTGTCGATGCTTTACTCGTATTCTGCAGTATGGCACCACAATAACTCTCACAGAGACATAACAACTAAGGTCTTAGGGGTGGTAACGCATCTGTATTTTGACCTCTGGTCTTTATGTGGGTCTATAGGCTGAAATCATCACTTAACATCAATGTGAACTGCATGCTTGTTTGCCACCTTCCTTTCATTAAAAAGTATTCACTTATTGCCATGTGAACTTCATTTTTGGTGGCCATTATCGTTATAACATAAAAAAACATAGCTCCAGCGTTCCCAGTCGACCTACCTCATGCTGATCTATGTCTGTCAGGGGCGGATCTACGCCTGTCAGGGGCGGATCTACCCAAGTGCTTCTTGGGCTTCAGCCCAGGGCCCCGTGGAAACAAAGGCCCCCCTGCCCCTTTTAAGAATAACAGGCGAATTGTAATTTAAGACGTTACTTTTAACGAAGAAAATCAATCGTAGGTACCCCCGAGTAGTATAAGCCCAGGGCCTCACAGTCACGATCCACCCTGATGCCTGTGTTTCATATTCGCATAGAGCAACACGGGCCACCGGTCGCGGCGGACCGGAGGGGAGTAGCCATATGCAGGCTTTCCCCTCTGTCAGAGTACAAGCCCAAGTGGGTCCAAGATGTTTAAATGTGTGCGTGAAATTGTTTATGTATTTTGTTAAAGGCAAGGTATGAGTTTCGTTTTAACACACGATTTTTGTTGTATGCGTGTTTTGTGTCACACAAAGGAGATGTTGCAAAAATGTATGGACCTCCGGCCATGTATTGTACACAATATCATTAAACAGGCAAAATCAATATAAAAACGTTTTTTACTGCATATTTTCACTTATTTAGCTTTGTTTGCAGTTACAAAACATTATTTGCAGTAAGAATTGCAACTCAAAACCAACATGGCGAATATGGCGGGAATGTCATTTTGACATTTTCATTTTTTAAATTGTATTTTGATTATATAGTACTTGGAGAAAAAAGTAATATTTCTAAATACTATCAAAATCGATTGATCCCATGTGTCGGCTGTATCGCCGCCATGTTTAACATAGTTGAAAATGATAAAATCGTAACTCTTAAATATGTTCTTGAATAAATTAATTGTATTTTTTTCGGTTTCCTCTTTAATTTACCCATTTTTTGAGGTAGTGTACGAACCAGAGCCGAGCTCGCAACATCTCCTTTCCCCCGCATAAAATGACAGACTGTTTTGCATCGGTAATAAACGCTATGGCTATGACTACTCCCCTCCGGTCGGCCGGTGGCCCGTGTTGCTCTATGCATATATATTCGCACGGACCGTGTCTACCTAGGTATAAAACATGATCATTTACATAGTTATTTTGACTTTAAGCAGTATTATGTATTTAAATTATTTGGGATAAACGGATGAACTATTATCGCTGGCAGATGGCAGTGACTCAGTGTCGGATACCTACTTGTTTATATATAATAGTTATCAAAGGTCAATAAAATGTTCACTTCCTTTCAACACATAATAACGATACAGTTGGTGAGAACGGAAAGACGTATTAATTATTTATGAAAATTATTGCTACTTGGTACCTAAAATAATTTAATCCGAGAATTTTGTTGATAGGATTGGTCTCAAATCAGTTGATAGACCCACATAATTGTGATTTTAAAAGCAGGTACGTACATACTTGATAAAAACTAAAACCTCTCCTTACGCTTTCCATGGTCTTGCTTTTTACGTTATCTATGACTAACGTCCATAGTTATTTAACTATCAAGGTCACCAGCGCTTATAACGGTTTGTAACAACGGGTAGGGAATCATCCTATTATACAAGCCTCGACCTGTCCTGCAGATGCCTACAGTATCAGACCGAGAAGGAAGGGGCCAAGGGGTTCAAATCTCGATCCAAAATCAATCAAATTCTACTCCGCTTCAACTGTAACAAATCTCACTAAGTGCTTTATTTTTAACCTTATCTTTGAACTGGTGGTAGAATGCCAGTGTAGGAGCTTGAGGGCGTAGGCACCACTGCAGTACCCAATCTATCTGCCGCCAAATGGTAGTATTTATCACTATCGTGTTCCGGTTAGATGGTAAACCCCGTATCTAATAGGTATCTATCTATTTATCTATCGAACAGACGTAACAACTAATGTATCAGGGGTGGCAATGCATCTACATTTTGACCTCTGGTCTTTGTGTGGGTATCTATTTAGGCTGCAATCATCACTTAACATCAATGTGAACGGCATGAGTCCGCATTTCTTTTTATGTAATGAAAGTGGCAAACAAGCATGCAGTTCACATTGATGTTAAGTGATGACTGCAGCCTATAGACACCCATACAAAGACCAAGGTCAAAGCGCAGATGAGTTACCACTCCTGAGGCCTAAGGTGTTACGCCCCTGTGCCGGAAATTACAGGGCCGTACATTACCACCTGACCAGAACACGACAGTACTGAACACTACCATTTAGCGGCAAGTATATTAGGTAATACGGTGGTGCCTACGCCCGCGAGCTCCGTCACTGGAGCTCTACCACCAGTAGAAATACTTGTTTGCCACCTTAATTACATAAAAAGCCTTATTTAAAGCTTGGCCACAACTGAGTCAAGTCCAAACATATATGTTAAGTGTAAAGCCTCTTCTCCGCATTCTGGTTTCATGACTGGATGCCAAACTAACACGTGCTAATTTCAATTCCAGCCGAATATCAGACGCCATGGGAGTGGAATGGGCACCCATGAATGTGCCTCGCACCCGTCGTCTTCAGACCCTCGCGGCCACAGGGTGGATCTGCTTAGTGTTGTTTGGGGAACTGTTCGCGATCCTGCTCTTCATTAAGCTGCTGTACTCCGATTATTGGTGGCTGGCGCTGATCTACGCGATATGGATGATGAACGACATTGATGTCTGTAATCGTGGTGGACGGAGGTGAGGGTGATTCACTTAGAATTAGAATTAAGATCGAAATTTTGCTGTTGTGGACTGATTAAAATTAAATAAAATTGTGATATGTGCCCTTATATATTTGTGCTGTAGGTATATGCTTGAAACTACAATAACTACATAGTATATGGGTCCATAACAACTATAAGAGACAAAACAACATCAGAGTCAGGGGTGGTTGCATGTACATTTGACCTCCAGCTTTTTGTCTTTAAGCTGCAATGTTCACTTACCTAGGTACCATCTACGTTAGCTGCATGTTTCCTTACCTTTTTTGCCTCAATAATGTCATAAAGAAGTAGGTAAGTAGTTAACCATATTAATTATTAATTACCGTTGTTCAAAAAAAGATTGTAGCTGAAAAATGCTTTGAACCTACTTCCTCCAGAAAATTGATTTGACGAGCTTAACAACCGTTCTCGAATTTGTATTTGTAGGTATCAATTTTTCTTTTATTCTTTTCTAAACGTAGTGTTGCATATACTTACAGACACGATAATTGCATTTGCTATAAATATTTCTACCTATGTTAATGTAACACTAAGTGCGAGATTCACAGACCGCACTACGACTTTACTTTGAGCAAAGTATGCTTAGAACTGTCAGAAATGTATGGGTTTTGACAGTTCGAAGCGTACGTTGCTTTAAAGTAAAGTCGTAGTGCGGTCTGTGAATCTCGCCCTAAGATTCAGTCCACCATCAGTAGCCAGCATTCAGTCACTCATCTACGTTACGAAGGCATGCTAATCACACGTCATTATTAATTATTTCAGATCAGAATGGGCGAGAAATTGGGCGTGGTGGCGATACTACCGCGACTACTTCCCCATAAAACTTGTCAAAACTGCAGAGTTGGATCCCACTAAGAACTATCTTTTCGCGGCGTTCCCGCACGGAGTCGTCTGTTCTGGGGCTTTTGGGGCCTTCGCCACCAACGCTCTGGAATTCAACAAGATTTTCCCAGGAATGACGTCACATTTGATAACTCTGGGTGGTCATTTCCTGGTTCCTTTCTTTAGAGACTTGGCTTTAGGGTTGGGTGGTTGTTCCGCTTCGCGAGAGAGTTTGATGTATTTGCTAGATAAAAGGCGGCACAGGGGGAAGTGTGTGGCTCTGATGATTGGAGGAGCTGCTGAAGCTCTGGATTCGCATCCCGGGGAATACAAAGTCATTCTTAGCAGGAGAAAAGGATTTATTCGCATTGCCATGCAATCTGGGTGAGTACCTAATACAATAAACAGATTGTCAGATTGAGACGGGTTTTCTGGATGAAAATACGTACCATGGATCCTATAAAAGTACCGGAATGGAACTCTTTCGGAAGAGTTCCGTTTTTTGCGGTATTAACTCATATAGGATCACTCGTTTGCCTATCTGTATCGCACAGGTGACTTTTTTGCCGATTAAGTTCAACAGATCATGACCGAATTTGTCCAAGTTTGTTTTAAGATAGGTGGGTACATGGTATAATACTCGTATCTATTAACTTTGAAATAACTATTATTGATGAAAACCTATAGAATATTTGTACCGATTATATTTTTTCTCCCTCGCCCTTGGGTCTTTTTTTATACTTAATAGGGTTTTTTGATGTTTTATGAACCGTACTTATTAAAGAATATCATATTAAAAATATTCAAGCAACGACGATTTTATAATATTATGTAAAAGGAAAAAATCACCGCAGTAAAGATTTCTGATTAAATTAAAGTTTACCTTGTATTGCAGATACCTACACAATTAGCTCATATTGTACGGATTAATGTTCTTTATTGTAATTTATTTTGCAAAAAATATATAATTACGAAGGTTTTACCTACCTACAATAACAGATAATGCTCGGACGCAGAAAAAAGGATCATCGATCAAAATTAGAAGATGATGTAACAGATAGGCTTACAACGTTATAGAAGGTACATACTTACGTACCTGTAGAGGACGAGGTAGACCAAAATGACTTGCTGATCATGAAATAGGTTATGATCCCACTGCAGAATCATTTCGTTCATCCAGATATGCTGCAAACCTACCTAAAAGTTATGTGACGTTCATCTATTAGGTACTTCGATTACGAAGTGGTGGAGCTAAAATCAAGCAGATGTGAGCTGATTTTTAGGTTTACAAGTTCAGCCATGGCTCCGGGCAGACCTCGGAAGTTAAAAAACAATCAGTCGGGTTTTGTGACATGGAAGTGGTACAACATACAATTCACGTTGATGGTAAGCCTATGGCCTATAAAGATCTACATAAAAACAAATATATCAATGTTGATGCCTAGGCACTCTCATAATAAATAATAATAATGGTAACCCATTATACGTCCCACTGCTGGTCACGAGTCTCTCCCCTTTTTGGGAGGAGGCCTGGAGCTTACTCTACCACGCTGCTCCAATGTGGGTTAGTGGAGATACGGGTTAGCGGCCAACCCGCTGTCGAATGCTTTCGATCGCTTTTCAAACCGCCCATAAGGCCTTTTTTTTTTTTTTTTTTTTTTTTACGCGGGGTAACCCTCATGGGCACCCGCCGTCTAGGGGAAACGACGGCGGGTAGTGTGAGACTCGTACTCACTAAAACCCCGCGGTGTTCCGACTCTTCCGCCATCAGTGGCGGGGTCACGGGAACGCTTACGCACACATCCGCGACCCCGCCGGCGGCTGCTCGTCTCCGAGCCCTCCGCAGGTTGAGCTCTTTGGCTCCAACCAACACTAGTGGCGTGCGGAACATCTCCATTTGGGCGACGGACATCCCCTAGTCCGACACCCAAAGGTCCCTGCCCCGACCACTCACAACGCCAGGCGTCCCAAGACGCCCGGGTGGAGGAGTCCAGGGGCACTCTGTCCGGCCCCGGGGGAGCGGGTGTGACAGGGATGAACTGACCTTCAACCGCCCCCCCGCGGCCCCACCACGTCCCTATCGAGCGGCGGGACCACCGCTAGGCGGCTGGGGATAGGGTGCAGGGCAACGACACACCCATACACCTCCTCCCCAGCCGCCTCCCCACCACGTCCCCATCTTACGGCGGGACAACCGCTAGGCGGCTGGGGATAGGGTGCAGGGCAACGATACACCCGTACACCTCTTCCCCAGCCGTCTCCTCACCACAGCAGCGAGTGGCGGGCAGAGCCACGCCAAACGCCGCCCCCTCTCTGGGTTTCTCTTGGCTTCTCCGGTGTGAGGGTTGGCCTCACACCGGAGAAGCCAAGAGAAACCGGGTACTGAGCCCCCCCGCCACGACAAGGCGGAAACCCTCGGGGGGGCCCATAAGGCCTCCGACAAGGTTTAACGACTGCTATCTATCGATAGCAACCGGGACCGACGGCTTTAAATAAAATTGCCCTCCGAAGCACGGAAACGCGCTTTTTTTTATTTGCCACTAGCGGTCACCTATGACACACCCGACCGCGCCCGTATCGCTTAACCGTGCAGATCGCTTACGATTTACACCAGCCGCTGGGCCACATGTCTAAGTTAAATTCTTTATTTTATTTTTTATTCAAAACGTTAAACTTTTTTTTAAGGGCTCCTCTTGTTCCGGTTTTCTCGTTCGGTGAGCCAGATGTCTTCCGACCCCTGAACAACCCTCAAGATAGCCTGCTGCGGAGGTTCCAGGAGAAGGTCCGGGAGATCACCGGGATTTCCCCAATGTTCCCCATCGGTCGGGGCATGTTCCAGTACACGTTTGGTGTGGTGCCCATCAGGTCGCCCATCACTACTGTTGGTTAGTTTCTGTTTTTGTTGATAGAATTCTATTAAGTTGCTTCTGTAATCTAAATCTAATAATCTAATCTATAATCTTGCATCTTGATTAGAATTAATTTCATATTTAAATTTTACAATACCCAAAAAAAAATAAAGCAAATCCAGCCCTTCTATATTTAACATTAAATCCAGAAACCAATTCTCTTTCATCTTCTGCAAAATCATAAGGAGTTCGATTAGCTAAAGGAGTTAGTGTTAAATAGAACGCAACGAATATAGAACGCATCCTAATTAGATTCCTTAGATTAAGTACTTAAAGAGGTAGCCAGCGTGTGGCCGCTCATGAGACAGCCATATGAAATCATGAGTGTTGCTAGTAAATAAAGTTTGCCAATTTTCTTCCTAATCATTTACTATATCTCAGCAAGTTTTTATGTTAAACATTCCTAAGCATTTTACTTTTAATCAGATTAGTTGAATTGTAACGAATTGATTGAATGTTTTCGACGTATATTGGCGATTATTAATAAGTTTTTGGGTATTTATGAGAAAAAGACTCAATTAGTTAAGTGATTTGTGCAGTAAAATAGGAGGTTGCAGTATTTTAGCAACAATAAATAAATGCATAAAGGATAGGTTATCTATTACAGCAATTGCGATGACAGCTATTTGTTTGGCTAACTTTGGCTGTCACTTACGAAGTTCGCCAAGCAAAAACCGGCACGCCGTAAGGGACAAAAGATACGATGCTCTATTTCAACTTTCTTATGTTCTTTGTATATAACTGTCTCACTTCCACAAAACATATGGCGAACATGGCTGCGTCTATAGGTACTTAGTCTAAGATTCATTCTGTGTTCACTTTGTGTAAGATTAATGTAAGATTCCCCTCTGTGCAAAAACACCATTACATGAAAGTACCACCGACGACTGTGTTTTTAATAATCCACACACATCCATTACATCGTTCCACAAAAACTCATCTGTTAGTAAGATAAAAAGATCTTACAGTGTATCTTTAGATTAATAGGTAGGATAAGGTACGCTTAACTTTAAATATATTCAAATCCAGCACATAAAGTAGAAAGATAGTCAGTCGTTGAATTTGTAATGCGTCCGTTACTGCGTGTACATTGCAAGCGGGGATGGCAATAGCGTTGATTAAACGATTACATATCGAGCAATGTATAATGTTTGTAGTAATGTTCCAATAATGCGATATTCTAGGGCCATACATTACCATCTAACCGGAACACTGTAGTCGTAGTATTATTACATACTCTCCAATAACGTGCTGAACACTACCACTTTGCTAACAGATAGAATATATATTTTTTTTTTGTCAAAGGATTGACAGACAAGCAGACGGGCCACCTAATGGAAAGTAGTGACCGTCACCTATGAACATTTGCAGCACCAGGGGCGTCGCCAACGCGCTGCCAGCCCTGAAGGACTCTTTTGACGCCATTTTTGAAGAACCCCATATTGTAGCACCTAGGGAACACCTCAGAGGGAAGCTCATTCCACAATTTACACGTTCTGGGCAAAAACGAACGTGAGAACCGCACCGTTAAACATTGCCAGGTGTCCAATCGGTGTGGGTGGAACTTCTCTCTTCGGCGGGTAGTACGGTGTAGGAAAAGAGACGGGGGCACCAAGTCGAACAGTTCAACAGAGCACTCGCCATTGTAGAGACGGTATAAAACGCAAAGACTCCCAATGTCTCGGCGCAGGCTCAGATGTTCGAGCCTGTCAGTAAGTCCTGGGTCGTTAACAATACGAATGGCGCGTCTTTGTAGGGAGTCAAGTGGACCAAGTTGGCATTTGGGGTATGCCGGTGATACCTATACTCTATTGTCAGGACCGGGATATCTGGCGCTCTACACTCTCTGCCTACCCTGTTAGGGTCCTGGCGTGAAGATACATACATACATATACTCTTGAGTTTCGAAACTGGACGTCTTAACCAAGTAGCTATCTAGTAGGCACTATTTACCTTTACAGTCTATATCTTAAACCTCAAGATTGACTTTGTTATAATTTTAAAACTAACTTTAACCCGCGGGAAGCTGGACATCGTTGCTATTATAAAGCTCTATTAAACATAATTTTCTTATTACAGTGGGTAAGCCGATGGAAATACAGAAAAATCTAGAGCCGAGTGACGAAGAAGTAAATGCAGTTCACGCGGAATTCACGCAAAAACTCATCGAACTCTTTGAAAGTGAGAAATTCAAGTATTTGAAGAACCATGAAAGCATCAAGTTGGTTATTACGTAGTCCGTAACATAAATTGAATTGAAACGTGCAAAAGTTAAGTGGTCGTACAGTTTACGACAGTTGAAATTGACGCTCCTTGATTACTGGGTCTTCGATTGCATTCGCATAAATTTTTAGAATCATGTTCTTTAATAACAATCATGATAAAGAATTATATTAAAGAACACAATAGTAGGGTATCCGAATCTAGATCGACCTTCACCTATCTGTTTACCGAATGACACATTATTTTTATCAGATTTCATACATAAACAAACACGTCTTGCATGTGCTAAATAATTGTTGCCTATCTAAATAATTGTTCATAGCTATAATATATACAACGTGTAACGGGAATAGATAATGCACACACCAAATACCCCGATTAGAAAATCGACTTATAATCATAATACATGAACTGAAATTACATGTTTATGTATTTTTATTAAAGTAGTAAGTCGTCCTCAATTTGTACACACAGTATGCACGCCCTATGCATACTTACCATATCTCTTCCTACAGTCGCACATAAAACACGAACCCACTTACACAGGCACACTGTCGCAATGTGATGTAGCGTACTCCTGTTTAACACTCGCTAGTAATAAGGTTAATCTTCACTTTGTACCTATTTTATTTCTTAAATTAATAGTTATCAAAAAATGCACATCTCAATGAGTTCTAATAAACTTGTTGCAAATAGCATTTTATTTTATATAGACGTTAGTTTCATTTTCGTTTGTATTGACTGTTCACCAAATGGGTGACCATAATTTCCTTCATTGTTATTAATTTTGGGACATAATATATTACATAAATTAAAAGAGTCTGAAATTGCTTTGGTTATGGATTCTGAACAAACGAATTTCGGGTTGTTACACGTTGTATATTTCTTTGAACAATAATAGTGGGTTACAAAGTAAAAATGAGATTTCTATTTATTTTTTGTTTATTTTTTTCAATGATCCAGAAAAACAGAAAAATTCGCGAGCAGTCGCTGCGTATTCATTTAGAAAATGTTTTTATACATTCTGTGTGTTCTACCTGAGCCTTCCATTTTGAGTCGAATTAAATCATTATTCGTTCTCACATGTTTTGAAGGGGTACTTAATCTTTTATATTTATCTGGTGTACCTAAGAGGTACTACCTACAGCGGTGGCTACCACTAGCGCATCATCTATTAGTTATTTATTTATCGTGATGTGTAGGTATTTTTTAGCAAGTTCTATCAGTGTTTATGTACTTAGGTACTTGCTTTTGTAACAGTTGGTACCTATGCCGTAGTTGGGTGTATTTGGGCTAAAACTTTAGAAAGAAAAATCTCTAAAATTATGATATGTTCTTAGGTTTTCGCGAGCTACACTCATTGAAATAAAACTATTTTTACGGATTTATCTCGCGTATATTAAACTAAAAAATAATCTAAAATTATGTTTGTTTGTCATTGTTACTTTACGTATAATCACGAATTGGGTTAATTTTGATAAAATGTTATATTTAAAATTAGGATAGTAAAAATATCTAAATTCTGCCTGATAAAATCAAGCTCATCGACCTGTAATAGCGTAGAATAATATTTATTATTTAAGTCCACAAAACATAGGTTTTTTTTTATTTTGGTAAATTTTTTGTGGTATATAATAAGGCCAATATATCACAAAAAATTATGTAAACAAGATTGGTAATATTTATGACATTTTTTTTTAATTAGAAGCCTTCACCTAATGTCCATAGAAAGTGGGATCGGTAGAATTAAGAACAAAAGACAGATGGAGCATGCTGATGGATCGTGTGTAACTTTCTAAGCATACTTAATGTGCGCGTAAAATACTAAAAACGTCTGTAGATACCTAATTATAATAATTTGATTGTATGTTAGGTTTTCTATCCGCGAATCCGGCTCGAAGGACCAAAATAATGCCCCAATATTCTTTTGGTCTTTCGAGTTTTAAATTCTTAAATTTTATATGATGATAGGTGCCATAAAAGTATTGATACGACAAACATTATAGAAGTTACGGGAAGAAACCGTACAAAATCGCCCGGTCTGAATGCTAAATGAACGAAATATTTGCTATTATAATAACTGACGTATGCGCCCGCGTGGAGTGTGCGAACGCACCGTCTACTATACTTATAGAACTATAATATATAGATACAAAAACGCACTGTAAATACAGCGCTTAATTTGAAACGAGCAAATTATATTAACTTTTTGTATTTTTCTGCTTCTTTATCTAGTGCTATATGCGATCCTTTTGTTCAGCAAACTGAGTTAGGATCCGATTTCAAATACATTTATCCCATGGTCGTACTTCAAGCAGGGACTTAATATCACAATTGTATTATTTAGGTAAAGTATAATAACATAATATTATGTTATAGGTACTTACCTATATTTATATTGTTGTATAGTCTTACATATACAGACGAATTGTTATAGACCATCCATCCATCCATCATAATATAAAACGAAAGTAAAATAATTATTGAGGAATGTTAAAGAATTGTGTACCTACTCAATATATCCATTGCGTATTTGACGCTACCTAACAATAATTAGAGAGACTCCTCAGTCTCCTCCTTATCTAAGTCTGATGTCTGTACACTTGTTTATTACCTTTAAGTAGGTATTATTGTGTTAAATTGTATTAAAATCAAATGTTGAAGGATGTTACCAAATAAATATTTTTTATAGTATGTTATGTATGTATGTATGTATCTTCACGCCAGGTCCCTAACGGGGTAGGCAGAGAGTGTAGAGCGCCAGACATCCCGGTTCTGACAAACCTCTCGTGCCTCGTCTACCTTCATCATTCTCTTCATACATGCACGCCGATTCCTAAGACTTTTGACCCCACCATCAGACAGAACTCGACCTATTTGGTCATGGTAGGTCAGCCTTGGTCTTCCTGGGCCTCTGCAACCATCCACATTCGCATTGTATATCTGTTTAGTCATTCGCTCATTCGACATTCTTTCTATATGCCCGAACCATCGGAGCATAGTATGTTATCTAATATTTATTTTGCTAAATACCTATACCTACCATTGAACTACATTACTTTAAAATTATTTACCTCAATGATACCTACCTAATATGTGATGGAGCATAAAAATTTGCTGATATGTACCTAATCGATTGAATTGGTTACGACAGATACTGAGTGAGGTGATACAGATATTGTGAAATAAAAAACATGTTTATTTTTACTATTTTTATTGTATTTTAATTATTTACATTTTATATACAACATTATTAAATAAGTTTTAATTTAATGTGAGCGCATTTGCGCTTAAACTCGTTTGAGCATAACTTGGTTACATTCGTAAAATTTCCCTTACAGTTTCTATTAATGAAGGTATCATTATAATTTTACAATAAGTTACATTTATACAGCACCTCATCTAGTTAAATATTTATCACGATGAGGGTTTTTAGACAAAAAACCGGTAAACTTATTACATAGGTAGATAACAAACAAAATAGATATAAGTAAGTGTAATAAATAATATGAATAATTATAAATATGGCCACAAAGTCGAAAAATATTTAACATATTTAAACATAGTTAAGTTTAAGGTTCACAAATACATAATAATTTATGAAGCTCAACAAGATGGAAAAGAAGTGAAAATAAAAGAAATATTTAACTAGATGTTGTCGCGAACTATCATTACGAGCGGGAATGATGCAGTTTATCGGGCATATCGCTATGTTACCTAAAAATATATAAATATTCCACTAAGTACTAAAAAGTGCAGCATAAGACTGCAAGTTAAAATTTCGTCTTAGATTGACGGTTTTAAGAAATAATGGTATCATAGCGATACTCGGGCCTCCGACTCAGAATCCCGCCTTTTTGGGCAGACCAAAAAGGAACTATAGAACAAAAAAGTCACAAACTCCGAGGAGACGACATTACAAGCATACCAACAGAAATCCAACGTTCTATAGCTCCGGAAAATAAAAGAAAAAGGTCAAAGATTATAGACATAAAGATTAATAACTGTGCAAGCACACAACGTTTGGATTAAAAAAAAACACAGACAATAGCATTGTACACTCACCAACACTTTATGTTAAACTGCTATACTTATGTAAATTGTCTTTGTCTGTCTTGCATAAATCAAAGTGTCGCAGACTGTTCTTATTTCTATAAATCCGAAATCGGAAAATTGTCCAAGGTTAAGGCGCGCATTCACGGTACACTAGATATGCAGACTTTGAAAAATTTAAATAAAGAAAAGTTTTAATGATGTACTTAATATTTAATAAAATTTGTTAAATCTACTACTTTAGTAGAATTTTCAACTAAACTGCATTTTCGTTTATATTATATGGACAATTGATTTTTTTCTAGTCGAGAATATTATCAAGAATAATACGATCATTTACCTATTTACACCTCATAACAGGTAGTTAGGACATATTTATAAAAATATACGTTGATTCACAGACGTTGCAGCTGATTCGGTATTACATACCTACGATAGGTTAGATATTAGATATTTTCTAGTTCTTCCGTAGTAAGAATTTATTAGGTAGATATATACAAAGGTCTATGATAGAACACATACCTAATAATTAGAAAATGAGACGATGGCTAAAGTTATTGGAGCTAGTCAAATTGTTTGTTCATTTATTGCTGATTGAACAAATGGATAAGATTTTACAAACGTAAGTGTATACGCGCCTTCAGTCTTTACAAAAGTATATTATTAGAATTTAAAATGCCATTAATTAATGAAGAATGTTCTTTTGATTAGTAAAAAAAAATAACGAAATCCAAATTGATAAACACTATAATAAACTTTACAATCCAGTTCCTGGGCAGGAGAACACAGCTTATTCCTTCTAGTTCGTAAATCCTGCTTGGAATAATATGAATGATTTAAAAATGAGCTACCTAAACAAAGGAATAAACTGTTATTTTAAAAATTATAATCATACTCCATTGTAATAACATCAATAACTTCATGAATAGAAGTTATCGACGAAAAGCTGCATGAAATTGCCAAGATCTACAATTAATATACAATGGCAACCCCATCAGCGGCTTTGAAATAGGCAACACCATTACATAGTCACTCAGGCGTCTCTAAAGTCACTATTGAAGTTAAAGTTTGTTCCCAAATACTCATCGTTGAATGATCCAATTATTTTAAGGTTGAAAAAAAAATGATGGCAGGTGATGGTGTTAATATTTATCATTCAATTGTTTTGAAAATAATTAACCTAATTTTATTTTTATCTCTTTAAATATTTTTCAAATTTCATCAGAAAAAGGACGCCTCAGATTTAGAAGAAATTGCCTTAACATCAGCAGACTAAAAAGCTTGTAGTCTGAGTTAAATAAGATTTGTGCTATCTATACATTTCTACCTTCCATCAACCGCCAACAAACCTTGAAACAGGACCAACAACATCACCCAACACCTCACGCCTGCTTAGGATGCTGCGCGGGCGCAGGCGGCGCTGGCTTGAAGCACTGCAGGAGGAACGCGGTGTACATGACGAAGGCTATAGACAAAGCTATGAGCGCGTACATAAATATGTTCAGTTCAGGCTGTCTGAACCTATTCTTACGCAGCCATTCCAAAACTTCAGCTTCGTTCATCACGTCACCTGGGAAAAGGAATTCATCGATCAGTTTCAAGAATTAATTCATTACCATCATCAGTATTACATTCTTTCGTGTAGTGTCTTCATTTTAAATTTCACGAAGTTAAATTAATGTATTTTCACGCCAACTGTCTCGCGGAGAGTGTGAAGCGCCAGATATCTCAGTCCCGACCTGACTCACCTCTCGTGTTTCATTCATCTATATTCATCATTATTTTCATACATGCACGCCGTTTCATTAAGTTTGTGCATGAAGTAACAATGAATACAATGATGGATCAATAAAGATATCCAGTAGTCTAATGGTAGAAGGCCACTACTGCTATGCTGGGGTACTGGGTCGGATCACAGGAAGGGCACGTTAAGCCATCGGTCCTGGTTGCTATCGAAAGATACCGGTCGTCAAATCTTGTCGGAGGCCTTATGGACGGTTTGAAAACATCCGAAGGACGTCTCAAGGGTTGCCATTATTATTATTATAGTGAAAAAGATGCTTACCCCTGTATATACTCGGGAATCGTTTCCTAAAGTAAACGATAGCTGGCAGCTTGGTGACGCCCCATTTACGAGCGTAGCGAGTGTCGTGCATCTTCACGAACGTAATATCCAAATTGTCCGTCTCACTGTCGATGTTCTCCAACTTGTCTAGTACCGCACGACTTTCTGGTGACTTTTCATCTAGAATATGTTATAATGTTATGAAGCTATTCCAAGAAGCTAATAGCTTAAGCTAAGGCGTGATGACCCCACCGTTCACTAATGGAAGAAAATTCTTCCGCTTGTACAGTCAGTCAATGGCAAAATGGCGGTCAAACTATTCCAATACGCGGCAATTAATGCAACAACGCGAAATAGGGAGCATCGTCCCGCGATGAAACTACCGTCACTGCTATCTTCTGTCCGCAAACCAGGCTTGGTGATTTTGGGATATCGTTTTTATGGGAGGCTTTTGTCCAGCTGTGGACGTTTTTTAACTGGAATTATGATGATGAAAAGCTCAACACATTTTGAAAGGTAACTTACAAAAGCAAACCGCCAGGAACTCGTTTTCTTCCAGTAACTTATCCAACATTTTCCGATTGACTTCCTCAATCTCATTTTTGATCTCGAATACATCTTGAGATGTTAACCATTGGAGAACCTTGTCCACCTGATGCAAGTCCCCATCATACAACATAGGCACTTGCTTTCTGAAGTACATCAATGATGGTATGTTCACAACATTATACTTGGCGGCGGCTTCAGCGCTGGCTATCTTTACGAAGTCTATACCGAACTGATCCACTTCACCATCAATTTGTTCCAAAGATTCAAGAATCTCTTCGCATTCTGGACAGTCATCATCGTCATCTGGATAAAATCAAAACATTTATAGCTTCGAAGTAAAAAACGAATATAATAAATCATTCGTTATTTTACTATTCTATATGCCTACATATATAAAACATAACACCTTATTTCCTTATTAGTAGGTAATTAATTTAAAACAACTTACAGAAGAAAACGACAAGAAGATGAGATTCAAACAGCAATCTCTCCAACATTCTATCATTAACGGATTCTATTTCATCAGCAAGCTCTCGATTGTCATCATCAACCAGCCACTCTAGAATTGAATCTTCATTTTGCAAATCTCCTTCGAATAGCAGTGGATTACCATTTCTGGAATTTAACACATGTTGAATATTTAATGTGTTGAAATTGAATATTCGAAAACTTCTTTATTTTTTTTAAAGAGCAGCTTTTTCTCAAAGATAATTTCGTTTAATATCGGAGGAGCTTTGAAATATTTCTCTTCTTACCTAAAGTAGACCATCGCTGGGAAAGTTTTAATGGAATAACGTTTTGCCAACTGTGGATCTTGGATCTTCACCATGTGTATACCAAATACATCACATTCGTCGTCTATCTTCTCTAGTTCTTCGAGGATGTGGTCGCAAATGTGGCAGTTCAGCTTGTCTAAAACATTTATCCATTTTTTACGAACATTACATTTGCAGGCAACATGGCAAGGCAGGTTTGTTGCCAATTTTTAAAAGGACTTGTTTGAACCAATTTTGTTTAAGACTATACAGGTAAGTTATACTCACAGAAATATACAGCCAAATATTGAGTTTCCTCTACCATTTTTTCAAGCATCACCCTTGTTATTAACTCAATACGATCTTCCGTTTTCTGCGTGATCAACCATTGTAGTACCTCTTCCTCTTCTGCTAAAGATCCTTCGTATACACTCGGTACATTATTTTCGAAATAAACTAATACCGGAAAATCAGTTACACCATAAGATTCCGCGATAGAATAATCTTGAGTCTTGACGAATTTAATTTCGTGCCTGTCACAATCATCGTCTATATTTTCCAATTCTTCTAGAATACCAGCACATTGCTCGCAGTCGATAGAATCTAAAAGTTAAGAAAATATCAAGTCTCAAATTAAAACTCATTTCAAAAACTAACTTCTTTATCAAATACATTTTCTTCTACTTTAATAGAATAAGGAAGTTAGGACATTTTCAAAGAGTTCTAGTATGTAATGGAAAAAGAGGCATATAAATAAGTATATTCTCTGTAAATAGTGGAATTATTTACTAAAATATTTAGTTCGATTAAATTTCTGAAGAACTTGCAGAAATGTAATCAAACTAAATATTTTTTCCTTCGTACTTCATAAAGTTTTATTTGCCATACATATAGATTACAAAAAAAAATATGGAATATGTGGAAACACTACGTTTATAAAACATGCATAACTTTTGTCTGTGAAATGACAAAATATTATACTCGTACTAACACAGTGCGTCATAATCAACTAGCTAATATAAAAAGTGACACAATGCAAATTAAAATTATAATACAAAGTCCCTTCTTCGATCAGCATGTCCTTTTACGACGTTTAAAAAATGTTTGTTTAAATTTCGTTTATTTATTTTACCTTGCTAAGCAAACCCTTGAGGTCATACACACGAACATTTATAATAAATCAGGAGATTAGGAGGTGTTGAATTTTCTATTTATTGTGAATAATGACATTAAAATTAAACATCTTTTTTATGTAAGGAAGTTGGCGAACAAGCATGCAGCTCACATTGATGTTAAGTGATGACTGCAGTCTATAGACACCTACACAAAAACCAAAATCAAAATGCAAATGCGTTGCCACCCCTGAGACCTAAGTACGTCTCTGTGATAGTTATAACGAGGCCATACTTCACCACCTAACCGGAACACGATAGTGCTGAATACTACCATTTGATGGCATAAAGATTCGGTAATGCGGTGCCTACGCCCTCGAGCTCCTACACTAGAACTCAACCACAAGTAAAATTTGCAAACACTACTTGATTTGAAAGATTTCGTCCATTAGCAAAACGTCATCTATTCTATAAAATTTCACATACCTTATTTATAAACAAAATAAATTAAATTCTAAGTAAAAAGTGCATTGAGAGACATGCCATGCAACAGAGGAGACACGGGTGAATTCTCGACATAGGAACCAGTTTAACAACTGTTTATAGGGATATATCGTTGACGGAGCCAGTATAATCAAAAGCAATATTTTTAGACGTAGGAAAACTACTAACGACTACAACAACCACACTATATTAAAGTGTGACTAGTTTTAAAAGACAAAACTCGTAAAATAATATGCATTTAAGAAACTGTAAAAATATTACAACACAACACAGTACACGATTGTATTGTTTATTAAAATTATGATCATGCTTGCTTTTCTGTGTAAAGATGTAATAAGATAATCATTATTTTAAAATATCTGGCTTCGTCCCCGAATACAGTACCCTCTGTTTCCGGCGCCTTATCTTCATCGTCGTGGTCTCTGTCTTTCTTTTTCGGCTTTTTCATAGCTGCTTTTGCATTGCATATTTCACATAGAGTTTTGTTCCCTAATAGAAAGCAATAGGATTAATTTGTTAGAATAGTCTTAAGTGGTGTCAGTTTTGATAGAGTTTGATAGTTGCCCATATTTTAGTAATTAGTTGCTACGTTGCTACTTATTCGTTGCCTTGAATTATGAAAATGTAAGCTTCGTAGAGCTAAGCATTTCGGAAATATTATTTTCAAAGTAACAGCCAAACGTTTTGAGAATTATAAGATTTTTTAATTTAATGTATGTACTTATATAAAATAAGTACTCAAAGAAGATTATTAATTCAAAGATAAACGTGTCCACCTATGCGATGTGTTATAAAAATTTGTAAGATGTGCTTTAAGAAATTAATTTTATTATTATTTATTTACTTACAGAAATAGACAGCTATCGAATTAGATTCTTCTATCAAGTCCAATAATTCCTGACCTTCAAGTGCTTCAATGATATCCCCAGCTGGATTCTTTTGTGTAAGGAGCCAACTTAATAGCTGTTGCTCATCATAAAGATCTCCTGTAATAGTAGCATCAATTAAAATTTTCTTCTCATCAATTCCAAAAAAATACCTACCTTTTTCGTTCCTGCCTGAAACATTCAAAATTATTTATAAATCAATCATCAGAAAAATCTTCTTCAATCACAAGATGAAATTATCTGTCCCTTATGCTTGATTTCTTGAATTGCAGTTCAAAATGAGATTATGATTATTAGCTATACTTATATTTGCTTAACCTGCATATATAACCGGATCTTTGGAACCCATCTTGAAGAACAGCACAGCAGGTAGTGCAAATACACCATATTCTTTAGCCATCTGCCTGTCGTCAATCTTCACGAAATTGATACCGGCGCCGTCAGCGTCATCATCTATGTGTTCAATCTCGGCTAGCACCCTGGGGCACTGTTTGCAGTCATTACTGTCTAAAACATGTGATATGTGATATCGAAAGGCATTAATTAATTACATAACGAGACATTTTTTTGTTAAATATGACAGTTAAACTGCCGCTGTTCTTTTAGTAATCAAAAAGTACGAAGAATTAGTAATTTTTTTCAATAGTATCAAGAATTAATGTACTGTTAGAACGATTGAAATTTAATAAAACAAAACATTATTCACTAGACACTCACAAAAGAAGACCGCCACATAATCAGATGTCTGTCTGATTTTTTGAAACATCTTTCTGTTGACTTTTTCTATATGATCAGTTAACTCCATATTCTCTGGATTAGTCAACCAATCTAAGATTTCTTCCTCGTCGTCTATATCGCCATCATAATTAATATACTTAGTTTTCCTAAAGTATGTTATGCCTGGAGGATTTCGGAATCCATATTTTTTTGCCATCAATCGATCGCTGCACTTGACTATTTTTATACCATATTCGGCTGCTTCGTCATCAATCAATTCCACGTGTCTCAATACTCTCGGGCTTCCTGGATCATCTTCTTTATCTATTAAAATAAAAACATAATATGAATTCATCTGCGATTCGATTACTATGATTGGCTGATTATTTCTTGTGGTCTCAATCTTATAGTAATTTAAAGAAAGATGTCAACCAACAGCGGTTCATGCCAAAAAAAAATTGCTCGTTTGCAGAGTTTTCGAAATTTCTAAAACAGCAACAAAGTTTGAGTAAAAATGATAAGAAAGCAAAAGATAGTACTTACAGAAAATTACTGCTAAAAATTCCTTGGTCTCAATGTATTTGAATAATTCGTCTCTGTCAATTTCCTCGATACTCTCGTCCTCCTTTTGCTTCACCATCCAGTCCAGCACCTCAGATTCGTCCAATAGATTTCCTAAAACGGTTCCATAGTTACTTCACTACTGAAAAGCCCTAACAATAGAATTATGTATAAGAAACCACATCCATTTATATTTTAGGAACTCACCGGTAAACATCCAATAATTGGCATGCGCGGACAACTACGGCTATACCATGCTGACATCATTCGTGTGTGAGATGAGTAATGAGAGAGAACATTCATAGAAAAATGTATTTATTTAACAAAAAATATTGTATCAGCGCCGACTCAACAATTCAACGTAACGAAATAATAAATTATAACATCCATGCGTAATTTCGGTCAAACAAATACAAGCTATCGACATTGTTTCACAAGCCAGCACTGAAGAATGTTTGGAGCTTATAGAAACATGGTCTCGACGACTAATATTCAATTGTTCATTGAGCTTTAGACGCAGATTCTCCACCGGAACAAAGCCACAAACACCCTGCTCTTACAAATATAATAAAATGGTAGTGATAAATAATTTAAAAATGTAACCTGGCATTGCGTGTGCCTCATACAATATTAGTTTATGTGGTATATACGTATAAAACAATAAACTATAGATTAAAATTCTAAAAAAAATCATTGTTTATCAAATGTATAACAATTATAAATAATGAGATTCCATGAAGACTAGAAAACTATATGAACATGAAATCCTTACAACGATAAGTCTTTCAAGATGGCACGGCAAAATACGTACAATTAAAGAAATGCCTGTAGTTGTTACCTCTCACTTTAAATTTCTAAATATTGGAATCAATTTACAATCAAAAGAACGATTTATACACCTGCTTACAATGTCACTAGACATCCCAATATTTAGTCTCCACATGTTCTCAAATTAACATTATTATCAAAAGCTATAATACTTTGAATATGATAGAAAATCGGCTGTATTCAGAATTTGCAGGTAGCCTAGACAAATGAATCTAGTGGTCGTCTATGCGAATACAGACCGAGTGTCAAATATAAATACAACATACAACCCTGGCAAGGCTCAAGGACCAAGGGACACGAGGTTATTAAGCTATGTTAATAAATGTTTCATGATACATGGCATATGCAACGTTAGACTATTAGAATTAGAATCGAGCAGAGGTGAAACCGTTTCAGGATTACTATAACATTCGTGTCCACTTGATGCCTCTGCTAACAATGATATCATCAGATACCATGGTTATTGTTTACCACCACCAAATATTGTCAGAGCCAAATAAACCTTTCTTCCCCTTGGACGGTTTGTCTGGCTTGGCGAGCGCCTTGTTTTTGCCCTTGGCTTGCTTCACCGGCACCATGGGTTTATCCTTGTCCAGTTTCTTGACCTTGGTGGGAGTCGCCTTCGCTACTTTGGTCGGGCTCTGTACTTTAGTGGGACAGCACTGGTAGGGTTCGTAAGTCATTTTTGGGACGGCCGGTTTCGCCCCCAATCCAATGTAGAAACAGCGATCGCCTGCAGTCAGTAAAAATTTGTTGTTTATACCCGTAAAAATCGGAAATCATAGTAACAAGTTAACTGCGTTAATACTGTGCATTTATGCGCTAGGCGAGCGCTGTTAATTCTAAATGTTATGTTAGTAATTATAAGAACTGTGAAACGTTTATTTGGCAAGCGTTCGCGAATGACTGCAGGCAACAGCTGGTTGGACCCATGCTGGGTGCCTTCGACCATGCAGATGTGGACGTGTGTGTAAGGGGCATCTGTGTCTTCGTGCAGGGTCACTTCTTTGGGGCCAACGCTACTCATTTACCTGTAAACATTCTTTTTATTCTAGTAAAAAAAGTATCATCTTCATCGTCATCGTCGTTGTCGTCGTCATCGTCATCATCGTCGTCATCGTTGTCATCGTCATCATCATCACGTTGACGGTGTTTAGTTTTTCGTTCTGCCCCCTTTTTTGTTTTAGTTTTATCATGGACATCATTATCACTATCTTCATCTTCGACATTATCATCATCACTCTCATCATCATTGTCACTGTCAACATCTGCTTCATCGTCATCACTGTCATTGTCATTATCTGTTCCGTCTTCATCATCATCGTCGTCATCGTCATCGTCGTCGTCATCGTTACTATCACTGTCATCGTCGTCGTCATCGTTACTATCACTGTCATCGTCGTCGTCATCATTGTCATCGTCATCGTCATCATTGTCTTCGTCATCGTCATTATCATTGTCACTGTCGTTGGAGTCATCATCATCATTATTATTATGTTTACGTATTGAATTGCCTTTCTTTTCTCCTGGGTAACGGATTTTTAGGCTACCAATATTTTTCCAGACTGCATGTTTACTAGATTTTTTTTGTTTCAGCATGTTTTTTATCAGAGAAACTTTATCGTCTTTTTCACTGTCATCGTCATCATCTGTATTGTTATCGTCATCATCGCTATCATTGTCGTCATCGGTATCATCATCATCGTTATCATCGTCATCGTCATCTTTGTCATCGTCGGTATCATCTGTATCGTTGTCATCATCGTCATCATTTTGATCATCGTCGCTGTCATCATCTTTAACTGTTTTCTTTTGGCTAGATTTGCTGCCACTTTGCTTTTTCGCGTCAGTTTCAGGGTACGTCATCTTAACATCAACAGCTTTTCTTTTATTAACGTTCTGGATAGTTCGTTTCGCTGTCTCTACACTGCTTTTCTTGGTCGACCCCGATTTATGATCAACATCTGCACTGGCCTTTGTTTTACGATTAGTTTTATTTTTTGGGCGACTATCTTCACCTGCAGGCATTAGTAACTGTCATGCAAAATGACATAGCTCAAACATCCAGCATTTAAGGCATATTATAACATTTTAAATACATTATAAAAATATATACCAAGAATGATGTCATGCATGTAATATAATAATACTCATATTTTTTTCTCGAAAATCCTTAAACCTTTAAGAAATTCATAATTACACTATAAAAAGTTTTGTAAATGGATGTGGGTTCTTACTTTTTTGATCTACAAGCCACTGCAGAACCTTATTTTCGTTCTTTAAGTCACCTATAAACAGGATGGAAAGTTAAAAATTATGTTATCACATGAATGGTTTTAAATGCACAATTGTATAAAAACTGTACAATCGTTTGGACGTTTGTAAATAGTGAATACAGCACTAACTTTAAAATATATTGAAACATCTTAAGTAGAAAATAGAAAAGAAAATACATGATCATATTGTAATGAGGTAACCTAACTTTTGAATAATTACAAGGTAATAATGATAAATAAGGTAAAATCTAATACATCGCAAGATCTGAGAATCTAAAAACAACAAGTAGGTAAAATATTCGAGAATTTTCTAAAAAAAGCATAATTTTATTTAAAATAGATAAAAACTAAAATCTTGCGATAAATAGAAAATTTTCGAATAAATTTGTAACAGCTTATATAAAATCGGTTTAAATTTAATTACTCACCATCATACATAATTGGTACACCGGTTTCATAATAAACTAAGGCTGGAAAGCTGAAAATGCCGATATCTGAGGCAAGTTTGGAGTCCTTAGATTTAACAAACTGTATACCATGCTTGTCTGTATCATCATCAATCGTTTCTAGCTCTTCTAATATTTCATCACAGGTATCACAATCTTCACTATCTGCAAATATATAATTTTTATGTTAATGACTTATGTTTACTGTTGAAATTCTCCTGAAGCAGCAGAATTTCAACACTTAGATTGCGTTCACGTTAAAAAAATATGGTGCAAACAATTGACCGAATTTAATTTGATAAAGAAATACAAAATCGGACACCTGAAAGAATCCTATCTACTCAATTCAATGGTTTTTATTTTTTGGAGTGCGGCATCTGATTTATTATATAAAATAAGTAATAATTTTGAATAGCTATCAATCATAAAAAGGGTTGAAATATTTGTTATTGGTTGGGGCCGTAAATATATCTATTTCATAATTAAAGCATTAATAAAAATACGTTATAAGTTTCACGAGTAGTAAAATTTCAGCAAAGTTATCACAGATATTTTTTTTTTGTACAAAACAGTGCCATAAAATACTAGAACTATAAAATATGAAGAGTCACTACTAATTTAGATTATATGCTCGTGGCAAACTAAAGTTTTAAATATCAAATAAAGTTACAGTTAACTTACAGAAGAATACGGCAAGATGTTCCACGTCATTTATCAGATCTTTCAACGTCTTCCTGTCCACACTCTCTATGACATCGGGCTGGGAATCGTGCAACTCTAACACCCACTTCAGGATCGCCTCTTCGTGCATGAGGTCTCCCTCGTAAATCGTCCTAAACTTGTGACGGTAGAAAGCCAAAGCCGGAAGACCGGACAGGTCGTATTCTTTGTCGATGCCCTCATCTGACGTCTTCACGAAGTCGATATCTTTCTCTTCACACTCATCATCGATGTTTTCAAGTTCACTCAGGATCTTTTGAGACTTCTTGTCGCCTTCCTTATCTAGAGATTTTTTTAATTCAATTAGTCTAATATGAAATGTGTTGTTACCTATCTTTAATATGTCAAAGCTTCTTTTACTTTTAAGATAGACATGTAGTGTTAAATTGGACATATCAGTAGATATGCCGTAAGTTTTTGGTTTAATTTTGTGTTATTCACCACAACATACCACGTTATTTGTATTTTCTGCATTGTAGACGCATTATGTATGCTATTATGCACTAAGCATAGCATATATAATATTATTCTTCAAAATAATATAGATCTATATTAAAAGTAGAACATCTGTTGCTTGGCACCCACAAACTACATTGACTGTAAGCTTAAAACTTCCCAAGTCAGTTTTCAAACGAACAATGAAATAAAAATTCAACGGGCTAGTTAGTGTTCTAAACCCCAATTAAAAAAAAGTATTAAATGACCAACCGGTAAAATATCGTTAACATTGTAATTGGTACAATGTCAGAACTCTTATAGCGCCCCTCTGAATCCACATAGAAAACGGATTTGGGCACCCAATTCATGCATTACCCACATTTGTTTACAAATAAATGAAACACTCACAGAAGAACACGACGACGTGATCGTTTTCCTCCAAGATCTTTTCAAGCATGCGCATGTTAACTTCCTCGATCTTGCCGGGGATCTCCAGGGTGTCTTCGTCAGTCAGCCACGACAACACCTCATCTTCATCCTCGATGTCACCTGGAAAAGGAACATTATGCTTCAGAAATTCTTTTATTTTCCCAAATTATCGATGTATCAACTAGTTAGTTTTCAACTAGTTTTCAAGAGGAATATTCTGTGATAATTTGGTTTTGAATAGGTAGAGGTAATTTATTAAAAAAAAAATGTTTGGACGGAAGGAGTGTTTGATGAATTAGTTGAGAGCAAGAACTTTTTTTTAACGTCATTGAATGAAATTACGATAAAATAAACAAAAGTTAAACGCGGTCGAGATGAGATCTTTGCGCAAAATCTGCGGTGTATCACTCACCGATCGCGTTCGTAATGAAGATGTAAGAAAGAGACTTTGTGTGAATGATAGTATCGGTGTAAAAATGAAAAAAGGCATGCTCCGATGGTTCGGGCATATAGAAAGAATGTCGAATGAGCGAATGACTAAACAGATATACAATGCGAATGTGGATGGTTGCAGAGGCCCAGGAAGACCAAGGCTGACCTACCATGACCAAATAGGTCGAATTCTGTCTGATGGTGGGGTCAAAAGTCTTAGGAATCGGCGTGCATGTATGAAGAGAATGATGAAGGTAGACGAGGCACGAGAGGTTTGTCTGAACCGGGATGTCTGGCGCTCTACACTCTCTGCCTACCCCGTTAGGGACCTGGCGTGAAGATACATATACATATATAAACAAAAGTTGATCAATAGTGAGATTTTCAAAATTTATTTACATGACAGTAGAAGAAATTCCTCTTGCTTAAATAAAGTCTTACAAATAAAAAAATATAAATATTTCGAATCATTACATTTTTTTTTTCAACAATTATAATTATTATCTTTTTAAAAGTCAGCACAAAACTAACGACTGCACCAAGTTGGATAAATCTTACTTTCAGGTACCTTTTCGTTATTGTCAGGATATTAAAAGGGTGGTATGAAAAAAAATATTTAAGAAAATTAATTATAGCAAATAAGTATTTTAAAAATTTTCGGTGGCGGTACAGAAATTTGCTGGGTCAGTTAGTTAGAAATAAAAATAGCGGTTTACCTTTGTATATAAGCGGTTCCCTGTTCCTGAAGAACACTAGAGTAGGGAAGGTCTTGATGCCGTATTTCTTGGCCAGGCTCATGTCTTCAGTGGTGACAAAGATGATGCCGGTTTCATCCAGCTCATCATCTATGTTTTCAAGTTCGTCCAAAATGTTATCACATTCTTCGCCCTCCTCGCAGTTTCCACCTGAAATTAATAAATAATCAAATTAATAAATGACAAATACTTCACGCCAATATTACCCATACTCCCGTGAAGTTATGTATGTATTTGTCATTCAAAGAATGGTGGGCAGAGGTGAATGAATGAATTCAAATACATACTCACGTTTCGTCGGTTACGTTTCGGCCCATGTAACAGATGGCGAGCCCATTAATATTTCTGGGAACATTTTCACTTGGAGGGTGCTCCCGATTCATTCATTCATTCATTCATTCATTTATTTCATATAATTAGGCTCCTGGAGAGCACTTTTACATCGTCATTTCTTTTTAAACTAACCTAGAGTGAATAACCACTAATAATAATCAAAAACACATAATAAATTAAGATTTAAGTTAAGATTCGGGGATCGAACCCCAGACCACCCTAGCGTAGCAGTAATGGCCTGTTACCACTAGGCTACTCATGCACTTATTTAATTAGTTCAACAACTGATAATTAAATATTACTTTCCTGGGTAGTCCTTTGGTTATAGCTTTGAAGAAGTCATAGTTCATTATTTATTTTTAAATTAAATGTTTGATGAACGACAGTACAACATACATCAACAATCAGACAAGTACACATCACCCATTTAAAATAAAATTATAAATAAAACATAACACATTTTACTGGTGGTAGAGCTCTAGTGCCCGCGGGCGTAGGCACTACCGCATTACCTCTATCTGCTGCCAAAGGGTAGCACTATCATGTTCCGGTTTGATGGTAATGTATGGCCCAGTAATAACTATCCCAGAGACATAACAACTTAAGTCTCAGGGGCGGCAACGTATCTTCATTTTGACGTCTGGTTTTTATGAAGATGTCTATAGGCTGCAGTCATCACTTAACATCATAAACTGCAAGCTTGTTTGCCACCTGCCTTACAATAAAAAAAAAAATTTTACTTACTGAAGTAAACTACAACGTATTCGTGTTCATCTATAAGATCAGCTAAAATTTCATCTGTAACTTCTTCAATTGTGGCACTGTTCTTCTGTTCAATAAGCCACGCTAGAACTTCATCTTCGTTCATTAGATCCCCTTCGTAAATAGCAGGAATATTCTCTTCAAAGTACACTAGTGTTGGTAGGTGGTCAATACCATACTCTTTGGCTTCTGCATCGTTATCCATTCTTACAATAACAATGCCTTCCTTTTCTAAATCATCATCAATGTTTTCTAGTTCGTTAAGAATTCTCATGTCTTGTTTGTCATCCTTGTCGTCTGAAATGAATGGGTTTAGTAAATTGATGAACGTAAATTGTGATTAGTAAATTGATTTATGCATTACGCAGGTCGACTTTATATTAAAAACTTGGCTTATTTTATGTTAATTGCCAACGAAATACCTGAAATAAGATTAAGATAAGTAAGACAGATATTGTAGGTATTAAAATCTAATTTACTATTTTATGAAATGCTTAATTTGAGAATCATGTAACTTTACTGATACATCCAAGAATTGTACACTTACAGAAGATAACAGCTAAATATTGTGTGCTGTCAATTAATTTGTCCATCATTTCATCGGTGACCTCGGGGATTTCACTGTGGCGTTTTTGGTGGAGCAGCCATCCCAAAAGCTCGTCTTCCTTCATCAAGTCACCTTCGTAGATGTGAGGGATTCCCTTCTCGAAGAACACCATTGTTGGAATCGCTTCAATACCATATTCTTTAGCCTCTTTGTCGTCATCGATCTTTACAAACGCGATATCATTCTGATCACATTCGTCATCGATGTTCTCCAGTTCAGCCAAGATCTTCTGACTCTTCTTCTGGTCCTTATCGTCTGGAATCAATTTGAAGAACTGTATGTCATTTTTATGCCAGTTCTTGATACAATCCAAGATCTACTAATGCTAATGTTTATACTAGATTATGTTATTTAAAAATCTATTTCAAAAGTGTGAGTTAAAGTGGAAAAATACTTACAGAACAGGACGGCGACGTAGGGCATTTTTTCGATAATTAGGTCTAGCATTTCATCTGTGATGTCTTCGATCTCGTCGCTTTCGGTTTGATGTTTCAACCAGACAAGGACCTTTTCTTCCTCCTCCAAGTTCCCTTCGTAATAAGTGGGGATTCCTTTCTCAAAGTACAGAAGTGTGGGGACTTTCTCGATGCCATATTCCTTGGCCTCTTCATCATTGTCGATTTTGACAAACGCAATGCCCAGTTGGTCACATTCATCATCAATGTTCTCCAATTCATTTAGTACTTTCTGTGATTTACGATCGTTGTTGTCATCTGGCATAACATGTGAAAGAATACACGTTTGTTAAAGTTCTTATTCAGGTAATTTTAAATATTAGGAATTATTTAAATAAACACTTACCCCCTTATTCATAAACGTACTTTAGACACGTTTTAGCTATAGTATGTTTTGACCTTGGCAGTTTCATTGTCAAATGTGCAGGATAGAAAAGGACAAAGGAGAGATTAGCAACACTTTAGCTAAAATACGTTTATGAATAAGGGGGTTAGTTTACGATATGTTTTAAATATTTTTCTGCCATATATTTGAAGTTTTTTAGTGTGATTAAGAAATGAAGAATGCCTTACAGAACAACACGGCGACAGTCTTCCCATCCTTAATCAGACGGTCCAGCATTTCATCGGTGACGTCTTCAATTTCATCCTTCTCCAATTGATCTACCAGCCATTCCAAAATTTCTTCTTCGTTCTCGAGGTCACCTGTTGCAAAAAAATGTTTTTTTGTGAATCACTATTTAAGTAATACTTACATGCAAACACCCACAAATTCGCGCATTACGTTTTAACCCATGTAACATGCGGCGAGCCTAATCATCGTCGAGCACATCAAACTTCCAGAAAATGGAAAAATCCCAATCACTATATATCTCTACTAATACTATAAATGCGAAAGTAACTCTGTCTGTCTGTCTGTTACCTTTTCACGTCTAAATGACAGAACCGATTTTAATGAAATTTGGTACAGAGGTGGAGCGGACTTTGAGTAAGAACATATGCTATTAGGTATTTATAAAACGACATCCACGCGGGCGAAGCCGCGGGTAACAGCTAGTTACTTATTAATTAATTAATTAATTACTATTTTCTCTGTATGTATGCGCTAATCTCGAAAATATGTGAACGGATTTTGTTCGGACGGATGTTGGAAAGAGGGTTTTCTGAGGAAGGTTTATAACTATAATTTATCAATATCGTACTCATATTTATCGAGATATCACGGTTTTTGTCAAAGAAGTCGCGTGCATCCCCACTATATTATAAATGCTACGCCTGCGAAGACGGGGCGGAAAGGATAATCCTTTATCTCTGATAGTCCCCTACCCGGATATCCAAAATAGTACAAGTAGGCACTACAAAAAAATATGTAGTAAATAAAATTTGTTTTACCGCCCTACTCACTGGGGATATGCTTCTCGAAGCGATAATCGACGAAACGTCGCCAATGACGAGTTCCCCTTCATGTCGTCAATCTTCACCAGAGATAAAGGATAATATCTACTTCTTTATCTCTGATCACAGAGCAACACGGGCCACCGGCCGCGGCGGACTGGAGGGAGAAGCCATAGCGTTTATTACCGATGCTAAACAGTCTGTCATTTTTTGCGAGGGGAAATGCGACACACACGCACACTACAAAAATCGTCTATTACTACGAAACCTACACCTTGACTTTAACAAAATACAGAAACAATTTCACGCACACATTTAAACATCTAGGCGACAGGTATAGGCCCATTTGGGCTTGTACTTTGACAGAGGGGAACCCCTGCATATGGCGACTCCTCTCCGGTGTTGCTCTTTGTCTCTGATAGCCCTCCACCCGGAAATCCGACGCAGTACAAGTAAAACTATGAAATAATATTTACCGTCGTATACATTGGGGATCTGCTTCTCGAAGTAGACGATGGACGGGACGTCGTCGATGCCGAAGTCCCGCGCGGCCTTCTTGTCGTCGATCTTGACGAACTGTATCCCGTGACGGTCACAGTCATCGTCTATCTTCTCCAGCTCACCTAGGACCGTCATCGATTCCTCGTCGCCATGGTCATCTGGAATTCGAATATTACTGTCATAGATTGTTTTTGTATTCCCTTTTCTATTTGTTTTCGAATAAACTCAATACACTACGCCAAAATTCAAAGGAACAACTATGTTTTTAGACAAAATATGAATATCAATACAATTTTCTCAAATTTCACTTGCATGAACTCTTTCTTCGAAGATATATGGTTTTAATTAATAAACAAATAAACTTGTGATAGAGTGGAAGAGCTCTAGCAGGCGATTTACTTGCCGCTAAATGGTAGTGTTCAGCACTATCGTGTTCCGGTCAGGTGGTAATGTACGGCCCTGTAATTTCCGGCACAGAGGCATAACACCTTAGGCCTCAGGAGTGGTAACGCATTTGCATTTTGACCTTGGTCTTTGTGTGGGTGTCTATAGGCTGCAGTCATCACTTAACATCAATGTGAACTGCATGCTTGCTTGCCACTTCAATTACATAAAAAAAAAAAAAAAAAAAAAAAACGATAATAGACAATGTCGATAGGCGGTCGCACCCCTGGTCGGGTGGTAGTTTAAGGCCCTGTGGTATCAGTTATAGAATCATAACAGCTTAGACTCAGCAGTGACACCCCTCTACATTTACTTAAATGTCTGGTTCTTATTAACGGCTATTCATAAAAGTGCCTCAGTATAGCCCTGGATGAAACTAATTGCAATTGCCACTTTCATTACAGACTTTAACGAAACAATAGGTAGAATTATTACGTTGCGCAATGAGACATTTCCCATTGCTTCTTCATGTTGCCTCAATTAAAAAAAAAAATCCCCTAAATCTCATGATTTCGTATCGGCCCAGATATTGCAGAATACTTTGATGTAATTACTTTTCATCTATCGCACTTACGTGTAAGGATACTTACAAAATAACTTCAAATCATACTAATGCATACAGGGTTAATTTAAATTAGCGCAACACCTCTTGGCAGGCTCTCTACATCAAGCCCAACATTTGTTCTACTACTTTTAAAAATTAATAGTTTTCCTATACAACATTTTTATTTTGCCTCTGAATTGGCATTTACTCTAAGCGCACCTTTGCCTAGGCAAAATATCGCCACGTGCACGGGAGCAGGGTTGCGGAGTGATGCAGGGGCGGTTGAGCTCTTTTGAACTTTTGAAAACAGTTTTTTGTTTATTTTTTTTGGGGGCTCTTTATCAAGATTTGTAAAATGCCGTAGAACAAATATATTTAGGACTGATGTCGATCGACAAGAGGGCGATTCGTTCATTTCAATTAACCCTGTATACTGTATATGTACGTACAGAATAGCACAACAAGATTGTCAACGTTGCCAATAAGAGTGTTGAGGGTCTTGGCGGTGACATCTTCGATGACGTCCTCCTCGTCCCCAGTCGACTTGTTCGCTATGAGCCACTCCAGCACATCCTCCTCCCTGCTCAGTTCACCTGCAATGTTACAATAATCATAATGTCATTTATAGATTCTCATTCACATCGGATCGAGTTTTCAGCACCATCTTTGGATAGTACAGTATCTATAAATTTGAGCAAATAATATATTGAATATCAAATCCGTTGTTACATTTTAGAAAAGACTAGTTGTTTCGAAAGCAATAAATATTTCAACTAATTTTACACCATTCATTTTATAGCAGAACAGGGCGAGATTCGCAGACCGCGTTACATCTTTTACTTTGATTTGTCGAAGTTTCAGACGTCAGAACGTTATGTTACTTTACATAGGAAAGGACATTCTTACTTAGCAAAAAATAAACAGAGTAAAGTAAAATAGCAGTTTACCTCGTCTGGGAACAAAATGATCGTTGAAAGATCGACTTCAAGTCGAAGTAAAATCGTAATTATGCGGCCTAAGAATTTCATCCTTAGAGTCGAACTTTCGATGCTTAATTTGTTTTATAGACGTGTCAAAACTCTTACTCTACCTATTTTGGAAATCACATCTTAACCGTGAAAAGAATAAGTAAAGCGATGAGATTGACTCGTCTGTGCAACGATATATAAAAGCATTGAAAATTTGACTCCACGTGAAAATAAAGTCATAGTACGCTTTGTGAGTTTCGCCCTTAGAGTACAGACGCAGAGCAAAAATCCTTGGGGAAATACATTTCATTCTTTCAGTTTCGTAGTTAGAGACATCGGTCACTATACTATAAACACAGGTAGGTACTAAACAGTAGATAATATATTAGACCTAATGAACAATTGACATAAAGATAAAATAATGTTAAACAATTATGAATCTCTATCAATAAGTACCCAACCGCATTTAAAGTGTTACTAGTTGAGCATGATAAATCAAACAAAAAATTAGCACACATATGAATCTCCTTCTTTATTTGAAGTCGGTTAATAATGTGTTTTCAACTTTTTTTTCTTAACGATGTTTTGATTAAGTCAATTAATGTACTATAATTTATTTTATAAAAATAAAGAGAATACTTATGAAAATCTCAAAATTGAATAAAAGATTAGCTCACTATGTTAAACGAATGAAAAATAAAATGGATCTAGTCAAAAATACACACCGACAATCTGTATTGATCACAAAGCTTAGATCTCAGTACTTCCATTTCTGCATGTAAGTATGACTAAGATCAAAGACCTTTACATCATGTATTGATAAACCATGGTACAGTCAATACGTGACTTATGGCACAATATGTGTGTATATTTAAATTCGATTATCTATCTATTGAACTCGAACAAACAATGGGATCAAAGATTTGATCTTTCATGAAGTATCATGATCTCTAAGAATCCTGTGTTTTATACATAGATTCATTATCTACTTTAGTATTATACATCTTTGGTTTTATAGGTGTATCAACATTTCAAATGTCGCTGGGTACTATGCTGCTTATGAAATGTATCGAAGTAAACAAAAGTCTGATGCTATACATGATTTTCATACTAGAATAGAACTCAAAAAGTCGTTTAAATGTTGTGTCTTCAATCACGTAAGCCAATCGTAACAATGTAGAATTTTATAATTCGAACGTAACCAAATGACTCACATACCTTCGTAGATAATAGGTATTTGATGCCTGTAGTACACCAGTCTTGGCAATTCTCCAAGACTGTACTCTTCGGCTAGTTCCTCGTCGTGGATCTTCACGAAACCGATCCCGAGCTGGTCAGCCTCGTCGTCAATGTTCTCCAGCTCTTGAAGTGCTTTAGCACACTTTTTACACTCGGGCTTGTCTGAAACATCATTGATCACGTATTCTCATATGGTCCTCAATCTCAAACCGGCCAATTCGCCTAGGACATGCCTCGTGAAGGTATCGAAGCAGTGCAGTTAAGCGCTATGCCTAGAGTTGGTTGTGTGTTAAAGTGAAAGTTAAGTGTATGCTTTATTAGGCGTTGTGTGCGGTGGTGGAGGCGTGGAATCGTGTCTAATCCTATAGGGTTGCTTAAAAGCAGGTCTGTCGTTTGTGCTGTAGGGATAAATCGTGTCCTAATGGGGAAGAACATCTATAAAAAAACTATTCTACACAGTGCTCCCAGGCAATTAGATTGTCAGTCGTTCGAGCTTTTCACCTATAAATAGATTAGTGTAAACGTCATATATGACATTCATCTCTTTCGATGGCAAATTTGGGTCAAGGTCATCGATTTAATGACCAATTAGTCCAGCGGTCACAACTTCAGTTAAGTATAACAGGTTTGCTAATACGTTTTTTACCGTCGTTAATAGGGGAGTTGAGCCGACGTATTTGTGACAAGACGGTCCGTCAATCCGAGCTTGCTGGCGGGATGGAAATAGAACAGCCGAAATAGCTCGCCGCTCGGCCCGATAATGCAAACGCGTTTTTGATACTAGTCCTCCCTTGCAGACACGCGACGTTTATTGAAACAATCCAGTTACACGTGCGGGCTTAATGAAGTACGTACAAAGAGATAAGTCAACAGCTAACTTGGTGAATGACATAGACTTGATGTGTGATTATAAAACATGAATGGTCATAGCCGATACATGTCGATTGTTGTGTCGATTCAATCAAACAATTTATAATCTGAGTCACATCTGTGTTGGTTTGTAACCGAGCCAAATATTTAATTGGCCGGAGCAACGGATGCTCAGCGAAATCACGAGAGACGCCGATTTTTATCCCGGTCCCCGATATCGAGCTAACTCTTCGTCGCCCACCGCATTCGCATAACTAGCGAAAAGCACGTTCGAAACATTATATTACACAAACTGTTCTACGAAGCATAAGTTATGGCCACCACATTAAATAAGAAGCATGCCGCCAGCTGAAAACCTTACTTACTGTTGGATGGGCCGCAAGTTTTGTGATCAGGACCTACGTCAAAAACACTGTCAAACACACGGCACAATGATTCACCTTATAGATTCGATGGCTAGATGGCTACGTATCAGTGAAGCCGACAGAGGTATCTATGACAGGTCTACATCAACAAAATATACATTTGGTTAGTTGAGAAGAATGGCTCAAAATATTTTGTTTATCACAGAAGTTTTAATCTCCAACGCTCATTATAACACCGATATACTTACAGAAGAGGACGGCCACATAGTCTGTGTCGTCGATGATCTTTGCGAGTATCTTTTGATTCACCTCTTCTATCCGGTCAGGAAGGTCCATTGCTTCTAAGCTCGTCAGGAAATCTAGGACACTCTCCTCGTCCATGAGATCGCCTACAACATAAATAAATGCGGATGTTAATATTTACATACCTAATTACCGACTTAAAATTCTTTTGATTTGAAAAGTATCTACCTTTAAGCAAGTCTAAATGACAGTCTTTGCTTTGGCCTTCGTTTTTTAGTTAAAAAAATCATGCCCTTAGTTTTTCATTAATTAACCTGTTCTCGCCGATTTCCAGTTCGACGATAATGATGCAGTAGGGTCTCATTTTGACCTATTTCTCTCTCGAAATATTAATAAAAGACTGTAAAGAATTCTTTTTATGGCAAATACATAAATACTATATTTTTTTATGTCATTAGGTTAACAGACATGCCGAAGACATGCCGATGGGCCACCTGATGGAAAGTGGTCACCGTCGCCTATGAACATTTGCAACACCAGGGGAGTTGCCTACGCGCTGCCAGTTCTAAAGTACTTGCTTAAATTTGTACCTACTGCATATGTAGGAAATATCTTATCCAATAGGTTCATCTCATTCATTATTATCATCATTACTTTTTTTTTATTGTCGTTATTAAATATTATAGATTCATTTAGATTTGAATTAAATTTTAGCACTTCCAAAGAACCTACATGTTTGTTATTTATTGAAATTCATTCTAAAGTAAAATGCATTTTTAAAAACAATGTCAAAATTAATTAATGCAAACAAGGCCAAAGGTAATTATTTTTTCAAGACCTAAAAAACTCCGTACTCAACCGTTTTTCACCCATAATACCAACAGTCTTGCATGCATTCTAAGACTACATCCAAACTAGCAGCCAACATCGCCATAACAGATTAACCGGTAAACACGACCAAATATTTGATACCAAATAAGATCTAAAACATTAGAACCTCACCTTCGTATATGATCGGTTCCTTCTCACGGAAGTACGTGAGGGCGGGGAATTTCGTGATGCCATACTGTTTCGCGAGCCGCTTGTCGTTGATCTTGACGAAGTCTACGCCGAAAGTGTCCGTGTCATCATCTATCTTCTCTAGCTCTTCGAGAACCTTGTCACATGTTACACAGCTTCTTGCATCTGTTAAAGAAACATTACAAATTAATAATCAAACGCTTTTTCTTATCAGAATAGTTCCGAGTTTGGGCTCTTTCGTTCATTTCGCTCTCAATTATGCTGATAAATGGTGCCTTGGGGTCATCGTTACCATGTTTTAATTGTTCAAACGTAGACAAGAGATGTTTGTCCTAGATATTGGCAACGCGTGTAAACAGAGTTTATAGCTGGTTTGGTTTATCTATCCATTTTATAGCCTGCAAATAATATCAACCCATATAAGAATAATACTTTCTTTAAGCAGCGATATCAATGTTAACTGTACCAATTGTTTGCCAGATTCTACACAAGACGTTTGAATGTTTTTGGTTGCTTTAGACCAATGCCGAATCACTGAGACGATTGTGATTATATTAAACATGGGCTATTTATCAATTTGGAACTTAAAAAGGATTTAAGCTCCTTTTTAGCAAAAATACCCAGGTACCATGCGGACGGAGTCGCGGTCGCGGGAAACAGATAATTTTAACCACCACGTATAAAAAAGACAAGTTATCTGATAAACGCCAAAGAAAATCAGCAAATGTAGATTTCATAATTAGAAACAAACACACAACATCTTTTACACTAATTCTACGCTTACTAATGTATAAGATTTAATAGACATATTAATGGGGCGTCGGCCTTTGAGCTAATAATAAATATCTGCTACGTTAGAAATCATTTTCGTGTTTTTAAATTCTAACAACTTATAAAAATACAAATTCAGGTCTTTATTTCCTGGAAGAAAAAATATTGAGGTATTTTATATGGGTTGGCAGCTATTAGACAAACCCGTGGGTGCTCACAGCGAGCCAGAGAGGCACGTACTTCATTTCGAGATCAACCATTGTCAGTATGAATAGGTATATCTTTAGTTGCACAACATGAATAAACTAGGTACTAATACATGGTGTTTAGTACTGCGTAGTACGTAGGCACATACGGTTTTAGTCAAATGCAGGATACCGTTTGCGATGTGTTTCTATGGGCACGTTGACATCATACTGTATTGTTGCCGTATCGTCACGCCAGTACTAAACTAGTGTGGTGATACCTACCTGCAGCATAAACCATTACTGGCACAAACCGAATGCCCGTGAGAAAGAAGGGTGAATCAATTCGTCACTCAATTTTAATCAATCAAATGTGCTCTATCTCTATCGTTTGAACGTGTTTTATAAAGCTATTACATCTATGAAAATATACTTTTCGCGAGGAAAAATTTGCATCTGTTTGATAAAATCTCCGATAGGCATAGTTATAATACGAGGAATAAGAACAAGTTGTCTCTGCCAAGGTTTCGACTGACGAAAACTAATACATCTTTCCTAAAATATAGTGTAGAATTTTATAACAAGATCCCATCCGGAATTGCTGAACTCACCGATAGTAAATTCAAAGCATTAATTAAACGCACTCTATGTAAAAAGGCTTACTATAAACTCGAGGACTATCTCAAGGATAGAAATGTTTGGCTAAATTCTGATCTAGCTCCACAAGGGTGTTAAATGTAATAATCAAAGTGTGATGTTGATATTATATTGTTAATTTTAAGCTTGTTTAAATTATGGAAAATTGTAAAAATATGCCCAAGAGATATTTTTAAAAGAGCCGACTGAGTTTTTTCCGGCATGTTTTTCTCAGATCATATTGGCCTTTGGAACTTTGCCGGTGAATGACAAAGAATGACTCTTTTTCTTTTCTTTTTACTCTTTGTTATCAGTTTATAAAGGGGAAATGAGACATTCTACTGATATACTTTTTATTACATTTAGTTTTATCTTAGTGATATTCTTGACTTAACATATATTTTTTATCTTGTTTGACATGTATATCAATTGTTATTCACTTTAATTTATTTTGTTTGTTTTTGACGTCTCATAAGAGGTGCCTGTCACCCTAAATGAATAAATGAGTTTCTGATTCTGATTCTGAAGACAGAAGACTTTTAAGTCCCACTTAAATTTAAGTGACGTTTGAGTATTTGGCCGTTAGGCTTTCTTATTAGACTTTCATGGGTGCTTGGAGCTCGAACACATACTGAGTCGGCACTTCTGCGGTTTGCAGTAAACAAAACTTCTTTTTAAGGTAACTTCTGCACATTAAAGTAAACAACTATATTTTGTTTTCGTCTTACATAAAGAATTCGGTTACGTTCTATTAAAAAAATAGTACCACAGTCCTAAACACTAGTAGTTAAACTCAAGATAGAAGGACTGAATGCGCATCAAACTAATGCAGATAAATGGATAATCCATCATGACAACGCCGCACGTCACACAATTTCTCTGTCTCGTCACAGAATTTCGGACTCCAAAAGCGTTCATTTGCAGTATGGGCACCACAAGAACGCTTTTGGAGCCACACTCTTCATCTGAACTCAGCCTTTGTAACTTTTCCTTTTTCCTAAACTCGATAATATCCTTATAGAACGTTATTTTGGTACATAAGAAACACTTGGAGAATGTAGCGGATATGTGTTAACATATCGGTTGAAAAATTCAAGAGTTTCTCACAGCAGTGGAAACACCGTCTCCATCGGTGTCTAATGGAACTACTTCAAAGGGGATAACATTGATATTTGAAGAAAGTTAAAACATTACTTAGCCTGGGTTGCAAACGACATTTGTTAAAGTTAAAATTATTGTAACATTACACATCCTTCTCTAACTTAAAGAAATCTGTTAAAGTTAGAGAAGGATGTGAAATGTTACTATAACTTTTACAAAAGTCGTGGTACAACCCAGGCTTAATTAATAAAAAATAGTATCATAATTTTTCTGTCACACCTTGTAGACACATACACACGTACTTCGAGGCGACCAGGCTCAACAGCAGCGAGCGCCACTAACAATCATCACAGTTCAAAAGTAATCGATAGTTATAGTCAATAGATAAATACTAACGTATTTTAAAGAAAAATGGAAAGAAAAATTTGACTTCAGGCGAGACTTGAATCTTGACTGAGACTTTAATCACACGAACAAAGTGACTTCCCCTTAAGACATACTAAGAAAGTGCCAGTGGACATTTACTTAGAAATAATTTTATTAGATGTTTAAGTTAGCATAAAATTGCTTATTAGTCTTTTAGGCTAGATTGTAATTTTAATAAGGTTCAAAAAGGACCTTACGTTAATAAAAAAAAAAAAGGCGAGACTTGAACTCGCGGCCACTGGGAATCTAGTCCAGCCGCTCTTCCAACTGAGCTACCGAAGTTCTGCCCGATACTAACGTTTCACTGGTAGTACTTTCATTAAAGGGACTCGAGGGCGTAGATACTACCGCATTATAAATAATGCGGTCTACAAATTACTACCGAGACCGAGTTATATAATATGCACTTTGAACTTAAAAATTTGGAGTGCAAACGTTCATAGAATTGCCTTATTTGAAAATCATTAAACGATGTTGCCAAAACATAAACGATTATTGCAGTTCTGACGTCAGCAATCCCGTAATAGCCTTTCTGTTTGCAAACGCATAACTTTCAGACGTGTATTTTGAGGAAGCCTTGAAAAATAAGCGAGTAGTAGTTTGATCTTCTTTGCGCGTATTATTGTTTACACCATTGTTAACAATCACGTTTACAGTTTTTATCCGAAAGCTATAGAATAGGAAATGCTTTTAAAAAAATATGTATAGACATGTATGATACGTATTTGGGATTTTATTTGACGACTTGGAATGGTGATGGAAAAGTAAAATCTGTTCCACCATTATCTTTCTTTTAAATATGAAGCATTTTCATCTCCGTAATTATTATAAGTAGGCAAAGATTGATTTTATAGGAAGATAAAAAAGTATCAGTACATTTTAAACAGTACAGATTCCGACCTTGACACCTCCCGTGCTTCGTCTACATATTCATCTAATATTGTGTTCCTCTGAGATTTGTGCGTTCACAGTGAATTTGCAATGCATGTCGCGTAGTCGAGTTTTGGTTTCTATTTCAAAGTCTTACATAAAGCTTATTAGATCTGGTAGCAACACAAGGTACCTAACTAGGTAGATTCAACAATTACAATGGAAAATCAGGCTGCGACCTTCTTTTTACGAAGTACTTGTGAACTATGTAAGAATTCAAGCCCATGAAGTAGAAATTAGCACTGTCCTATATATTTTTTAAAATTTTAAATATTCTTAAAATTGTAACACGATAAAAACATTAAGTATGTTTAATTTTAAAACATTATTCAATGGGTATTTGTACTGTGGGTTGCCTGTAAGTCATTAAGTTACGTGGAAAAAATATGTACATATTAGGTTGGGGAAAAAGTTTCATCGCATTTTTTAAGATAATTCAAAACATTTTTTAATATAGTTTATTTAAATTCAACTAAAGTATGTATTTACCATTTTGTTCGATAACCTTTTGCCATCTTGTAGGTAGGGACATGATCCCATTGCTATAAAAATTTTGGGACTTCTTGGAATTTGGCAGTCCTCTCGTGATGTTAACCTAACATTGCATAAAGAATTCTGAAGAGACCGAAACAGGTGGAAATCTGAAGGTGCAAGGTCAGGACTATACCGCGGATGCATTAACACCTCCCAGCCAAACTCTCTTAATTTTTGCTGAGTGGCTATAGATGTGTGAGGTCTAGCGTTATCATGATGAAACACCACACCCCTTTTGTTGATCAATTCCGGCCGCTTTTTCTCAACTTCTTGCTTTAATCTCATCAGTTGTTCGCAATAGAGTTCAGAATCGATAGGCCTGCCTGGTGGTAATAGCTCATAATGAATAATGCCCTTCCAATCCCACCACACACACAACATCACCATATTGCGAGTTAACCCGGGTTTCGCCACAGTCTGTGAAGCCTGACCGGCCTTTGACCACGACCTTTTTCGCACGTTCTTGTCGTACGTGATCCACTTTTCATCACCAGTTATCAGCTTCTTCAAAAATGATTCGGTTTCATTACGTCGTAATAAAGAATCACAAATGAGTACACGGTTCATTAGGTTTCTTTCAGTGAGCTCGTGAGGTACCCAAATATCGAGCTTTTTTTTGTACCAGCTTTTTTCAAATGCGCCAAAACTGTTTTGTGATCAATTCTCAGTTCTCCAGCTACGTCGTAACTACTGAAATGTCGATCGTGCTCCACTTTTTCAAAAATGGCATCCATTTTATCCGTAATAGGGCGACCAGAGCGAGGTGCATCTTTGACATCAAAATTTCCGGATTGAAAACACTTAAACCAAATTTGTGCTACTCTCACAGACACTGCACTAGGTCCATAAACATCGCAAATTGTTTTCGCGGCATGCGTTGCATTTTTACCTTTTTTGTAGTAAAATTTTAAAATGTATCGAATTTCTTCATTAGATTCACTCATCTTGACAGTACGAAAAACAAATAAAAATTGCCTAATTTGAATTTGGAATCATGTTCTTTAAAATTTTACCTTTAACCTTTTTTTTTTGTCTGTCTGTCTGTCTGTCTGTTTGTTCAAGCATCACACAAAATCTACCGGTCCGATTACGATAAAACTTGGTATAATTGTACTTTAACGCTTGGCGCACAACACTGGGTACTTTTTATCCCGAAAAAATGTATGTTTGTCTGTGTGTTTGTGCACGCTATTTTCAGAAATGGCTTATCCGATTTTCTGTTTTTACTAATAAATTGTGGTAAGTTTCGCTTAACATTTACTGTTTGTTTCATGTAAATCGGTTCAGAAATAAAAAAGTTACGACAATTTAAATAATAATATAATAATAATGGCAACCCATAATACGTCCCACTGCTGGGCACAAGTCTCTCCCCTTTTTGGGGGGAGGCCTGGAGCTTACTCCACCACGCTGCTCCAATGCGGATTGGTGGAGGTGGGTGGGTTAGTGGCCAACCCACTGTCGGACGTTTTCAAACCCATAAGGCCTCCGACAAGGTTTAACGACTGCTATCCATCGATAGCAACCGGGACCGACGGCTTAACGTGCCCTCCGAAGCACGGAAACGCGCATTTAATTTGCCACTAACGGTCACCCATCACACTACCCGACCGCGCCCGTAGTGCTTAACCGAGCAGATCGCTTACGATCTACACCAGCCGCTGGGCCATGCGCGCTTCGACAATTTAAATAATTATATATTATTATCAAATATTTTTAAACTATTATCTATCTTCTATCTTTTTTAGGCTTCCGTAACCAAAAGGTAAAAACAGGCCCTACTACTTATCCTCCGCTGTCTGTCTGTCTGTCCGGCGGTCCGTCTGTCTGTTGTATCTCATAAACACTTGTCAGGCTGTATCTCATAAACAGTGATAGCTAGAAAACTAAAATTTTCACAAATAATGTATTTCTCTTACCGCTATAACGACAAAACAACAAAAAATAAAAAATAAAAAAATACGGGGTTCAAAGGGGCATACAATAATAGGGGGTGTTTTTTTTCGTATATTTTTTGCTCGATATTAATAACGGTAGCAAAAAAGTTTACACGTTGAAGTTTTTACAGAAATTTTAGGTCTTATTTGGTGACGTTAGTGGTGTTGGTGGCATTGATGGCGTTGGTAGTGGTGGTGGTGGTGGTGGCGTTGGTGGCGTTAGCGGCTTTGGTGTAATTGCTGTCATTGGTGTCATTGCTGTCGTTGGTGGCGTGGGTGTTGTTGGTGACTCTGGTGGCGGTGTTGATGGCGGTGGTGGTGGTTTTTAGTCGCAATGGAGGCATTAGTGGCATTGGTGCGTTGGTGGTGTTGTTGGTAGTTTTGGAGGCATTGGTTATGGTGGTGGTGGTGGTGGTTTGTGGTGGTGGCGGTGGTAGAGGTGGTAGAGGTGGTAGCGGTGACAATGGTGGTGGTGATGGTGGTAGTGGTGACGATGGTGGTGATGGTGGTGGTAGTGTTGGTGGCATTAGTGGTTAAAAATGCACAACGTTAATATTCAATTTTGCACAGACATTACATGTCATATTTTCTGCCACAGATCTACGGTAGACTCGATCGAAACCTATTAACAATTAAATATCGTAAAAAAATAGTTATTATGAGTCGAGAACATGTATCCGCAAAATTCGTATTTTTTGATAATTCGTGAAATAAAATCAATAATTTTATAAATTCAAATGTCGATGGCCGCTATTGTGATGTATGTACACATATAATTATTATTTTTTATAAATTTCGTTGATGTGTTACCGAAATTGGACAGGCCAGGCAATTTTAAAAAATCAATTGCTGTTTGTTACTTTCGCTAAAACTGTAGAGTATTTTTTATCTTTACTTTAAAGCGATACAAAGTTCGCCGGGCCAGCTAGTTTTTAAATAATTGGCTTACTAGGTATTATCTCTATGTTAACGCCAATAAAGAGTAATTTTACAATCATTATTGGTAGAGATCCAAAGATGAAGCTCGAATGCGTAAGCGTCATGGCATCACCAAACCTATCTGTTTATTATAGTTCAGCGCCACCGTATTTCTCTTGTCCATACAAATAGTACAGATACAAAAATTGTATGGTGAACATGATTGTTGCGAAATATAATAATAATATATAAATATATATTCACCTGCGTTTCTGTGCTCTAACCAATAGAAACTGCAGTGATATAGAAAATGAGAACTTATAGAATGAAGCATCATAGTACGAAACTGAAAGATGCTAATGTAAAACCATCCATCGGGGCAGTGATTGTTTGCAGAATGGAACAAATGAATGCAGCATAATAAACCTAACTGCAATACCGGAACACGATACTGCAGAACATAACATTTGACAGCAGATGGAAAAGATAATGCAGTGGTCTTGAGATCCAACTGTGGAACTCTACCACCAGTAAAATCGAATTAATCAAAAGACAAGCAAAGCATATCCGAAACGAGTGGTCGTAATAGGCTGTTATTTGGCCTGAGATTCCTTACGGAGTGTACAGAAGCACTTCAAGCACTGAGAAAATTGGTCCGAAATTCTACGAGAGTAAAAATTGTGCGCGTACAAAATGATCAGACAACCACTTATTTTCAAAATTTGGAACAAGAATGGTTGTTAACCTAAGGTGAACTTGGAACAAAATCTCCGAAGAGTAAAGATAAACAATTGGAACTTGCATGTATTATACATACACTCACAATAAGCCAGTTATGACATTCATCGGGCACATTTCCAAATTCCAAGAGTGCCAGTGAACATTTCTTCAATAAGAGAAACTTTCTATTTCGTATTATTCTCCAACTCGGAGATAAAAAGGCTCTTTCGGCAATTTTTTTTAAATTTATAATTTATTTTATTTTTTTGTACGGCCCTGTAATTTCCGGCACAGAGGCAGAACACCTTAGGCCTCAGGAGTAGTAACGCATCTGCATTTTGACCTTGGTCTTTGTGTGGGTGTCTATAGGCTGCAGTCATCACTTAACATCAATGTGAACTGCAAGCTTGTTTGCCACTTCCATAACATAAAAAAAAATGTCTAAGATACCATCAAAAACTGAACGAAAAATACTTTGTTCTGGTAATCAAGGATGCAATTCACAACATCCTGCAGTATATCAATACAGTTCTAAATAACGTTAGCCTCGACTCAATGATATTTTAACCGTCAGCGTTCAGAGCATTTGTGAAAATAAACTCATAAACTGATGGTTCATGGCGAGCCAAAATTTACGGCAGTGGATACCACTGCCCACGTAGTGCGGTGTTTTTAATTTTATGATACCGTCTTTTATGAAGTAGCAGGTGAAACTTTATAATTGAGACGATGAGTACTTACACTTGCGAGCTCTAAACTGGAATCACAGAAACGGGGGTTGTTCAATCATGTCTTACTGTTATTTTATTTATATTGTTACCCCAGTTTGTGTGTGATTCCAGTTTAAAGCTCGCAAGTGTGAAATACACTTGGTGGATAGTTTATAAATTTGCGTTCGGATTAAAACTGAATATACCTTTCTGTTAAGTGCTGATTAATCATCAACATTTAACAGTCAGAGATTGACCACTTTTTACATTTTGTCGCTCTTAATTGTTCTGAAATTAGATATCCTTGACTGTAAAGTGTTTATGAGTAGGTTTTTTAATGTAAGAATGTGAAGGAAACAAGCATGCAGTTCACATTGATGTTAAGTGATGACTGCAGCCTATAGACACTCACGCAAAGACCAGACGTCAAAATACAGATGCGTTGGCACCCCTGAGACCTTAATTATTAAGTCTCTGTGATAGATATTACGGGGCCATTACCATCTAGCCGGAACACGATAGTGCTGAACACTACCATTTAGCAGCAGATAAATTAGGTAATGCGGTGGTGCCTACGCCCTCGAGCCTCTACACTGGAGCTCTACCACCAGTAATAGCGTTAATGATTATTGCTAGGTCACTTATGATTTGCTTCATCTCTTTTGTAATTGGTTGAAGTGTTATAGTTTATTGGTGTTTTTATTTCCTTTTAACGATACAATTACAATCAAAAAAAGTTCGTCGTTATTTAATTTTAATGTAAACTATTGAAAGAGCATGCCAATTAACTTTACCGATTGTTATTGTGTAGTCAAGGCTACCTACCTACTTGAATATCAAAAAACTTCGGGCTATGATGTTGTTACTTATATTTATTAGTGAAAGTGGTTAGGTGTATTTGTTTTCAGATTGTCAGATACTTAGTTTTTTTCGAAGAGAACTGTGTGAAATAAGACAAGGCATTTCAAAAATCTGAAAGAGGCATATATGTAAATAAGCAAACCGTCAATGAGTAACGATCGCAGTAGTCTGTGACAGAAAATACAGAAGAACTACAGTGAGATAAGTCACAGTACAAATATGAACAGTATGGAAACTACGTACATAACGTTGGCAACGGCACTCACACAAACATGCGCATCGACGCTCGAGTAGCGAGTGACTCGCTACTGCAGCATCGCGAGAACCGCTTAGGAGCATCCTATAATGGATTTTTTGACTTTCTTTCGTTAAAATAAAGACTAACTGTGCTCTCTGAAAGAATCATATCATTCTAATTTCACATGGTTCGCGAACAACCAAAGATTACTACAAATGGCATTATTAAAAAAATGACTTATGCAGGGTTAATTTTAATTAGCGCAATCGACATTGAGATCAATGACTCTTTTTTATTGAAAAAATATACATCTGTAACAATTATGAATTCTACTGGACTATATATTTAGTCGTCATGTTTATTTACCTACTCAGTGGATTTATATTATACAGGGTTATTTGTAATTAGCGCATCTAGAGAGGCTGCCTGCAAGAGGTGATGCGCTAATTACAAATTACCCTGTATAATATAAATCCACTGAGTAGGTAAATAAACATGACGACTAAATATATAGTCCAGTAGAATTCATAATTGTTACAGATGTATATTTTTTCAATAAAAAAGAGTCATTGATCTCAATGTCAATGTGACCAAAGAATGAAAGCAACTTGGCATGAAAAATATATAAGTTTTGACGTGAACTCTTATTGCGTAAGTATCACGTAATCTTCTCGGGCTTTCCTGTGGTTTACATCATTGTTAACCGCCTGAAATATTATAATTTATTTTTAAATTACAACAACGACTCTGCATCTCGGTATGCTCTTTCTTATGTAGTGAATGCGACGAATAAAAATATGAAGATACCTACAGTACGCAGCAAGATATAGGTAAAGCACATCGACCTTAGGAGAAAAGATAATTTCGACTCTGTGGTCGTATCTCTTTCGCACACAACCTATGTGACGTTTGTCGACAATTTTGATCAAGTTTTTACCAATTCCGCACTCCGGTGTGCTTACGTAGGCAGTGTGCAGCAAAGATGCCGCTCTACGAACTCGAAACCAGCCAATTGTCTCTTTCCTAAGCTACTGTATGTATCTCCTGGTAATATCCGGTAGGTTAATACTGTAATGTAATCTTTAGACATGCTTAATCCAAAATTTACAATTTTATGTAGATTTCATGTTCTACTCCTTGATGTAAAACAAATTTTTCGGATTTATCTTGCGTATCTTGCGGAACTTATTAGAATATACTATAGGAGAAGCATATTAAGACTAAGAAAGATACAAAAAAATAAAGAACACAGATATCAGACTCAAAACAAAACTAACTGATGCTTTGGAATACACCCTTAAAATGAAATGGCAATGGACTGGACATGTGGCCCGGTACAAAGACAAAAGATGGACTATACAAATCACGGAATGGAGTGGCCCTCAGGGAAAACGGAAAAAAGGGAGGCCAAAGAAAAGATGGAAAGATGATATAGTCACTGTAGCTGGCAATAACTGGATGACAACAGCCCAAAACAGGGAACAATGGAAAGAGATGGAGGAGGCTTTTACCCGGATGGGATCAAAATTATGAAATATATAATAGGTATACTAATAACTAACACTAGATTAAGGATTCAAGATGTAAACTAACACGAATACTAACAAAAAGAAAAATGTTAAATTATAATTTTGAATAAAAAGCTATATTATTATTATATTATTATATCTTGCGGAACTACGGAAGATAAAAACTGACCAAACTGACTGACTGAACTGACGAACGGGTTGATTATAAATTATTTTTTGAGATAAATTTGTAAAAATCGTTTTATTTTAATGAGTGAAGATCGCGAAAACCTAAAAACACATCATGTTCTGCACCTGATGGTGCTTTCACAGTGGCAGAGATTCTAACAAAGGCAAAACAACTTCAACCTCAAGACAACGCAATCTTTACCACTGGTTAGATGACTTTAGGTTACTGTGTTCACTATCCATGTGAACTGATTGCATGTTTGCCACCATCATAACGTAATGATTTGCTGTATTGGCAAATAATAGGTTGGGGAAAAAGTCTTTTCGCATTATAGTATGTATGAACTTGTAATAAAATCTCTTTGGCTGTAGTATTTGTATCTGGCTGGTTTTGGTATAATTGAAAGTTAACATTTTAAAGAACATAATTCCACATTCAAATTAGGCAAATGTGTGATTTTCATTTGTTTTTCGTACTGTCAAGATGAGTGAATCTAATGAAGAAATTCGATACATTTTAAAATTTTACTACAAAAAAGGTATAAATGCAACGCAAGCCACGAAAAAAATTTGCGATGTTTATGGACCTAGTGCAGTGTCTGTGAGAGTAGCACAAATTTGGTTTAAGCGTTTTCAATCCGGAAATTTTGATGTCAAAGATGCACCTCGCTCTGGTCGCCCTATTACGGATAAAATGGATGCCATTTTTGAAAAAGTGGAGCAAGATCGACGTATCAGTAGTTACGACGTAGCTGAAGAACTGAGAATTGATCACAAAACAGTTTTGGCGCTTTTGAAAAAAGCTGGATACAAAAAAAAGCTCGATATTTGGGTACCTCACGAGCTCACTGAAAGAAACCTAATGAACCGTGTACTCATTTGTGATTCTTTATTACGACGTAATGAAACCGAATCATTTTTGAAGAAGCTGATAACTGGTGATGAAAAGTGGATCACGTACGACAAGAACGTGCGAAAAAGGTCGTGGTCAAAGGCCGGTCAGGCTTCACAGACTGAAAAAAAAGCGGTATGAATTGATCAACAGAAGGAGTGTGGTGTTTCATCATGATAACGCTAGACCTCACACATCTATAGCCACTCAGCAAAAATTAAGAGAGTTTGGCTGGGAGGTGTTAATGCATCCGCCGTATAGTCCTGACCTTGCACCTTCAGATTTGGGGCCGTTCAAGTATTGCGTAAGCAGATTTATTACAATTCTTTACCCCCCCATCCTCCCTGTCAGCAAAAGTAAGCAAAGCTCTTACCACCTCCCCCCATGCTTACGTAAACATTTTTCAATTAGTGTATTGTTTTTTTTAATATTATAATTATAATGTTATAATTCGTATGCATTATTTGCGGGAATCCCCGAAAAAGCGTTTCGTTTTCAAGCAAAGACAATGTGAGGGTTGCCATTTGTGTAAAAAAGTAAATAACTACCGATGACGTAATCATCATCTAGACTCCCCTACCCCCCATGTCATCCAAAATAAGCAGAGCAAAGACCCCCCCGCCCCCCCATAGTGCTCACGTAATACTTGAACGGCCCCTTTCCACCTGTTTCGGTCTCTTCAGAATTCTTTATGCAATGTTAGGTTAACATCACGAGAGGACTGCCAAATCCACTTGTCGCGGTATTTTGATGAGAAGTCCCAAAATTTTTATAGCAATGGGATCATGTCCCTACCTACAAGTTGGCAAAAGGTTATCGAACAAAATGGTACATACATACTTTAGTTAAATTTAAATAAACTTTATTAAAAAATGTTTTGAATTATCTTAAAAAATGCGAAGAAACTTTTTCCCCAACCTAATACATAGATGTAGATACTACATACATCGGTAAATAATTGGCACCACCCACAGTGCTAAACTAATCACCAAAGCTAAAACATTAGGTATGATGACGAGACTACAATTGAACATTTCTATGGCTAACAAAACTATGTAAACAGATTTGCAATCTCTTAAAAATGTTTCATCCACTCACTATAAATAAGGACTGAGATGGTAGGCAGATAAATGTATTTTTATATGCTCAGCAGTTGCCTAGTAACTTATGACGAAACTATTCATTAAAACCTAAATGAATGAACCGCTTTTTTCAAAGGGATATTTAAATTTGAAAAAAGAGAAAAAAGAGCTTCTTTCATTATACTGTAACTGCTAATTGTTATATTATAGGTAATTGGTAATTCGAGCTCTTTTAATAAATAATGTATTTTTTACATTTTATTTATATTGACACTTATTTAATATTTTGACAAAATTCGGTTGTTCTTCGGATCAATTAAGTACCTATAAATGAACTCCATTAAAGTAAACAAAAATAATATTAACTGATCCTATCTATACATATAATAAAACTGTAGAAGTGTTAATTCTGTACATTAAAAATATTGAAAAAATAAATACCAGGGGTTGTTACTAGATCGATACCGAACACAAATATGTGATAAAAAAAATTTTCTCTGTCTGTCTGTTTGTTCAAGCATCACAGAAAAACTACCGGTCCGATCACAATGAAACTTGGTATGATTATACTTTAACCTTTGGCGCACAACACTGGATACTTTTTATCCCGGAAAAATGTCTGTTTGTCTATGTGTTTGTGTACGCTAATATCAGAAACGGCTTATTCAATTTGCGGGTTTCATTAATATATTGTGGTAAGTTTCAATTAACATTTAGTGTTTGTTTCATGTGAATCGGTTCAGAAATAAAAAAGTTATGTCAAATCATATCGAATATTTTTAAGCTATTCTGTATCTTAGTTCTATATTTTAGGGGGTTTCGTACCTAAAAGGTAAAAACGGATAACTAATCCTCCGCTATCTGTCTGTCTGTCCGTCCGTCCGTCTGTCTGTCACCAGGCTGTATCTTATAAATAGTGATAGCTAGAAAGCTAACATTATCACAAATTATGTATTTCTGTTACCGCTAAGAAAACAAAATTAATTACCTACTAAAAATAAGAAAATGAAAATGTTAAGGGGTCCAAGGTGGCATACAATAAACGTGTTCTTTTTTTCGAATATTTTTCGCTCGATAATAACGGTAGCAAGTAGACGCTTAAAATTTTCACAGAATTTTTAGGTCGTATGTTGTATATTACCTTCCATAATAAATCTAAACTAATATTATAAAGCTGAAGAGTTTGTTTGAACGCGCTAATCTCAGAAACTACTGGTCCGATTTGATTCTTTCAGTGACAGTCCATTTATCGAGGAAGGCTGTAACGTGAACACGCCAAGATGAATAGGAGAGGAGCAGTAATAAAAAATATTGCGAAAACGGCAAAATTAAGAGCTTTCCTTGCGTGCGTAAATGGTGAAAGTTACACAAAAATCGTTAGTTGTTGCGTAGCATTGTGTTTGTGGCTGTTGGTGACATTGGTGGCGTTGGCGGCGTTGGTGACGTTAGTGGCCGGCATTGATAGCGTTGGTGGTAGTGGTGGTGGTGGCGTTAATGGCGTTGGTGGCGTTTATGGCGTTGGTGGCGTTTATAGCGTTGGTGGCATTGGTAGCGGCGGTGGTGGTGATGGTGGTGGTGGTGGTGGCGGTTGTGGTGATGGTGCTGGTGGTGGAAGCGTGGTGGTGGTGGTGGTGGCGTTATTGGTGTTAGTGGTGTTGGTAGCGTTGATGGCGTTGAAGGTGTTGGTGGCGTTGATGGAGTTGCTGGGGATAGTAGTGTTGGTGGCATTGGTGGCGTTAGTAGCGTTGGTGGTTCAAGATGGATTTTTGCAGGTTGTACAATACTGCGCGTTTATATTATATTTTCGCACGGTCAGTTACATGTAACTCTATTACGTGTTCGCAATATTCGCAGCCTATATGCTTACATCTCCGATGGCCATCAGTGCGTCTAATGTAAACCAGTTTTTTTTTACAAATTAAAAGTGTTTATGATCCAAAATTAAACAAAAGTTATATCCAAAAAAGCTGCCTAAAGTCACTTTTCCACGCGAACGAAGTCGCGGGCACAGCTAGTTTGACATAAATGTGTTATTTTAAAAAAAATAATGGTTTTTATATTAATTAAGAGCACACCGACATGGGATAAGGTCATCAAGAAATATTGCACATCCAGCTAAGGAAAGAGACAATCGGGTAGTTTGGGCTTCGTAGAGCGTAATCTCTGCTGCACACTGCTTACGTAAGCAAGTCGTCAAACATTGATTAATAGGTCGACAAACGTCACATAGTTCAGGTACGAATACAAACCATCTCTTATTTTATATTGTTAAGAATTTTTTGTAGTTATACCATCTTTGTGATCTATTTTATAAACAAACAATTTTTATTCATTTATTATTTAGGTAGAGGTAGGTTCTACAGACCCTAAATAAGCCAAAATCTCCTTTCTAAGGTCGATGTGCAATATTTCATAATGGATACTGTACGAGTAAGTAAATATTCAAAACAATCTAACACCCTTTCTTCAGCAATATATAGCTTTATGCGTGTAGTGGGTACACTATATATGTATTTGAAAATCGGGCGTATGTACTTCATTTTTTTCCTCATCAAGGAGATAACTTGGTAAAGGGCCAGGACCAGATGCGTAAATTGCTAATTAGGGCATCAAGCAGCTTTCATGCGGAACAAGTTCTACGTGTAAATCATAAATTGAACATCGTTTCAGGCAACGTGATAATTATGTACAATATACTCAATACATACACACAACCACGAAATGTGGTTTGTGAAAAATAAAAAAACTTTTTGCTTTTCTGTTTTTATCTGCTAGAAAAAAATATGTTTTCGCCATACTTGATGAAAACTTACTCTTTTACGTCCCAAATGCACTGTTATAATTTTGATTTAAGTAGTTATTTTTCCAACCTTGCACCTTGCGACTTACTTTTTAGAGGCACAAAGAATCATGGCAAGATTTGTACAGAAAAAATGAAAAAAAGGTACACGGTAAAACAGCATGGAAATATTATCCAGTGAACCTAAACAACATTTCCTGAACTGAAATTGAACTTTAGTATGGAGTGCTTTTACTGTTGTTAGGAAAGACGATTTTTATTCCGGTGATTTAAAAATAATTTTCATACTAGAAAATGTTCTTTAGGTTCCCTAGATAATATTTTTAATCGGTTTTACCTTGTACCTTTTTCTAACTTTTTTTGTACAAATCAATGTATGAAACGTGCCATGATTCTTTTACGACCACTGAATCGGTAGAGAATGTGTTCTATGAACCCATCGAAGAGGTCTTTAAAGAAGACTCGTCCTACGGCTTTCAGAAAATGCAACAATGCATTAATTTTGAGAGAAATAAACTTTGAAACTTAATTGGCGTCTTAGATGTACCTATTTAAAGAGACCGTAGAAGTATATAGGAGCTTCGGGTAGTACACAGAAGATCCCTATGGGTAGAATGGTCACAGTGTAACAGCTGGCTATTAAATAACATAACATTTTACATCCCTATTAATTTCAGAGACAAATTTTAATAAACTTATTTACAAACGACCAACTAAGATTGCGTTTAAAAATATCTTTTACCGTAACACTTCAGAGTTGTGTAATTTTTGTGTCATTCTCAAAGTTAAAAACTAACCGCGAAGCTTGGCAAAGGCCAATAAACAATAAGCAGTCGGACATGACGAGACATTGACAGGGTAGACGATTTCATGAAGTCGACGTATGGCCAGTTTCGCGGTCGCGAGAATTGGCTGGTATCGCTACAGATAGTTATTATAAGATGCGATGCTATGGCCATCATTGTTTATATTCTTATGACGAGTAAACAATCGACATAATTAATTAATTGATCGATAGAGTCAGTATTTTGTATGATTCACCTGCCGTTCAAATATTTAGTTGGAACATAATTACTCAAATAAAAACATAATAAATAATATGTTGATCGTAGGTATGCAACAAAAGACAAAAAAATCTCAATGCAGATAACAACGTATCTTGCATTAAGATCTCTTAACTAATGACAATTGCCTCTGCTGAGGCCTCAAATGTTTCGATTTTGAGAGCAGAAATGTATGGCCCTTAAATCAACACCTTACATAATGTAACGACGAATAGATTATTATACATGTATTATTACCTAAAACATGCTTTAACACATTGACTTAATATGCCTCATATTACCTCAATTTGTTTATTTTTTTTATGGTAGCAAACAAGAACGCTGTTCATATGAATGATAGGCGAATACTGTAGCGTGGGCGGGTGCGAAGTAACAACCTGCGGAAGGTCGGTTATATAGATTGGGCTACAGTACAGGCAAGAGCCCCCTTACGACATAAGTCTTCTTGCCCGGTGAGGGAGGAGGGGAGGCATATACAGCAATGAGCAACTCGGTTGACTCTTGTACTAGTGCAGCGATACTCAACCTGTGGCCGCTTACGGACCGCCGAGCCTTTATTCTTACTAGGTACATTAATTTGTGGCGGCCCACACCACCAGGGCTGAAAAGTCCTTGTAGAAAAAAGATTGAGTAAGGCTGACTAGAGACATAAGAGGGATTAAAAGAGTAAAGAGTAGCTAGACAACATATAATTTAATTTAGTTTTAACAGACTCCAAGCCAAGCTGGGAAGCCAAAAATGGCTGGAATTCTTGAAAAACCACCCAGGGAGGACAACATAACTTGCACTCTTTATAGGCACTTAGAATTAATGATTTCACCAGTGAATCGTTATTTGTTACATAAGTCCTCAACTTAGTTCTACATATTATTAAGTATGTTGAAAATCATGTTTAAACAATTTATGTTATATACTTAACTCAATTTTCTCAATAGAAAATCAAAGAATAAAAAGTCGTTTCAGGAGCTAAGACTTTAGTCTTAAAACACAATGTATCAAAAAAAAAAACTAATATGTCATAAAATGTTTCTTAAAAGACCTGATCATTAATTAAAATAAGTATGTAGACCAACAATATAAATTTTGCTTGATTCAGGGCATTCAAGTTAGTCTGTAACAAAAATCATTTATAATTTGATGAGTTTAAAATGCAAATTGTTTAGGCAAAGTTTGAGCTGGATATAACAGTCTATTTATTTTCTGTCTGCCTGACAGGGGCCAGCTTGGAAGGCTGTGTCAACTAGTTGAGTAAAAGGCAACCTTAAATCCTAGATATTAGAAATTAAGGAGTGCAATAATTACTTAAGTGTTATTTGTTACCAGTTCCTAGAGACAAATAAATCCTCAAATGTTTTTAGATACTTAGAGATAAGTTTAGTCTTTTGCTAATATAAATAACATAATTCCAAAGTTAATTCGGAAATTAAGGGGAGGTACGGAAATTGGGGTAATTACTATTTTACCTAGCTTTAACTTCATTAGTAATGGAAAAATTAGGAGAACAAAATCTGTTAAAGGTTCTGACTTAGGACATTGCGAAACCTATGTTCTTAAGATTTAATTTTAACAGTATCCTAATTCATCATAGCGTTTGTATTTCATATCACCAGCAGATAACAAACAAGTCTTCATCACAACGCTGTGTGTTTTATGAAAACACATAATAGAACTGTTTTGCATTACAACAAAATATATATTATGTGTGGAATAAAACACACAGCGTTGCAGCAAGGTGCTTACTGGTGAGAAGAAAACTATGCTGTCAGACTGACAGATGTCCAGGAAAGGGACACTAGCTGGTGTAGTTGCTGGTGCAAGAAAGAGACAGGTATAAAACAAGAGATCATTTGGTAAGTTTTAACCACAGATTAGTAAAATATAGGCGAATTCATAACAGCTTCTTCATCACAACGCTGTGTGTTTTATTCCACACATAATATATGTTTTGTTGTAATGCAAAACAGTTCTATTGCCATTTGGCGGTAGGCAGATTAGGTAATACGGTCATGTCTACACACTTGAGCTCCAGCACTGGAACTCTAACACCAGCAAAAATATTAAGTTATGCAATGCATGCTCTGTTATAAGTATACAGCTTAATTTTAGATTCAATAATGATTCGCTATAAGATTTTTTACATTAATATAATCGTAATTACTTCCACAATGATACACGATAACATTAAATATTGCACATCGAGCCTAGGAAGGAGACTTCGGCTTATTTTGGGTCTGTAGAGCGTTATCTCTGTCGCACCGTACCTATTTGACGTTTGTCGACCATTTTGATCAAGTATTGACCAATACCGGACTGTCAGTGCTTACGTAGGCAGTGTGCAACAGAGATTCGACGCTCTTCGAAGTCGAAACGAGCCGATCGTCTCTTTCGCAGGCTTGATGTGCAATATTAATTGTTGAGTACTCTACAAATTATACTTACTGCACTAATTAACATTGGATCACTTACAGATTTGAAATGAGTATTTTCAAATGTCTCGATATACTTAGATATATTCCGACGAGTGTTTCGAAAAATTTTATTTGGCACTACTAATTTTATCGGACTGCTCATTCCTCATTATGAATTTAAAACGTCTGATGAAAGAGCAAATACTTATACCACTTTCTTCAAACATGTTTTCATTTCAGTTTTCATCGGGAACGAAATACGAAGTTTCTCAAGCGACACTAATAATAACATTGAGTCAAAGCATATTTTATAGCTGCTGCTCCCGTGCGCAAAATGTAAACTTTTATGACAACACTTATTTGTTCCCATCACTTTTAATCTTAAGTCATGGAAAAACACAAAACTACAAAATATAAAATGTGTTAAGTAATTTACACATTGAAAAGTTATAGATTCATTTTCCTATTTGATATATACTAGGCGAAATCAAGGAAGTTTTATGGTCGTTCTTATTATTACTGTTTGACTGCAATGGTGTCTTATAAATTGGAAATATTCTTTCAGCAAATGTCGGATTATTAAATTAGTAAACATTATAATTATTCTTTATTATTTTATTGTAGTCTCTAATTTGATCTAATAATGTAATCTGTAATATCTCCTCATGATTATGTTTAATTATCACCGTTAATGAAATATGAGTTTCTCTTTTGATTCTAATTCGTCAATCATAATGGTAATTTATTTTATCTTCAAGCTGTAGTTAGCATTCGAATTTTAATATTGTACCTACATACCTGTATACTCTAATTATTAGGTTTCAAAAAGTTGAAAAATGAAAATATAAACTACTCCCAAAGTTTTCTGAAATCTAACGACAAATTATTTTCAAATCTATACGAATGTTTATAATGTCTATACCTACTATTAACCAAATGTTTAATGTTATAATCCGATGAGCACTTTAAAGTTTACCGTCTGTTGAAATATTCCGAGGACAATAACTTTTAGAATACCAGAGAATTACGCAAACTGCTAACACACTCAGATATTTTCAGTATCGTCTGATTCACAAGGAATATCATATACGTCAGTTATACGTAATACGCGCCATCGTCTTTTAAATATAATTTTCAAAATAAAACATACAAAATTAAATGTCTAATATCAAATAATTATTTTAAAACGAGCGTTTAAATTGTGTTTTCGAGGTGGGAAAGACGGTGAAAAGCTCAATGAGGATTGAGATATCACAAAATTCAGAATTCAGTCACGAATCGGCTTTTGAATTATGACCTATGTGCTTATTATTTATTACATTTTTATTAGGTACTTTTAATAATAAAATATTATTTGAGAAATAATATCCGAAACTAAAAATAAATTTGAAACAACGTCATTGAATGGTTTTTGTGTTGAATCTGTTTAAGTTGATATTTTAGACTGTGCGTTTTACAAATGTTTTTTTTTCAAATTCATACACACCTTTGTATGTGTATGTGCCATGGGCCATGACATGTGTAGTGTGTGTACCGTGTTCACGTAGCATTTGGTCAGTAAGTTCACAAACATCTTAAAGCAAATTATTGTTACGATTTTTCTAGCCGTTAAGCTTTTCACAACAGTGTTTATAATAATTTGCCAAATAGTTTCTGCGCAAGTCAAAATAAACAAAGCATCATTCATTGTGTTAATAAAATAAAAATAATAATCAGCGTTGAAAATAAAAAGGCACATCGATTGCTTATTGTTTTAAAATAGTTTATTGCAAAAGTTTCTGAGATATTTAAATATTTTGGAAGTACCTAATTGAATATAAATTGTAAATATTTGTGGTAACGCAAATGACTATGAAAGAATATGGAATGAATGTTTAGTTACAAAGGTTATATATACATATATTTCAAAAATGAATAACATAGTAGAAAAGAAAACAAGATATATCTAAATAGAGGTATCTAGATTGAAGAAAAATATATATAAATGTGACGAATTAGAATCTTTAGCTGTCAAATAATAATATGCATGTTTGCGCTACTCTATAATTCAAAATACGAGACTATAACTTACGAAATTCCAGTAAAATAGTTTGGAAAATTCGTACTGCGCCTATATGTATAAACAATCACTTAATGAGTCAGATTCTAACCAGTGCTTGGGTAGAATCTATCCACTAAGAAGGAGCTAGAGTAGGTCTTTGTTTGTTATAAGTAGATAATATCGTAACTAAATAGAATTATAGTAACATAATAATTATATCATTTTATGTTTAGGAAATACACCTAGGAGTCCATTCCACGTACGCAGAACAGGCGGAGCATTCCTCAGTATCTCGTGGTAGGATTGGGTTGATTACTTGTTTTCTATAGAAATACATTACATTTAAGCAGGTACTAAGAATTAATTAAACCTACTATAATTTTGAAGACAATATTTTTAAAAGTTAGTATTTAATTGTATTTTTTGTTGAGGTGGCGAGATGAGCTCTACGTATTTGCATAAATGCAATGCACGCCAAAGATGATCTACCGATCTATTTAAAAGTTGATGATTTAGATGAATTGATAGATTGATGATCTGGTACGATCATAAATAAATGAGTTTGTATGTAATACATATTGAAGAATCTAGAATGAAAGACAATGTGTAGGAGTAAAACATGCAATTATCGCACATTAGCCGAGGCTGAGCGAAATGTGCTAAATGCAATATTGACTTAAAATGAAGATTGTTTGAAACTTTAGTAAATATTTTGAAAAGTCACAAATGTATTGCTTGTTTTTACAGTTTGTAAATCATAAACTACAAAGCTTTTTTCAGACTCTTACGTTTGCTTTCATGAATAGGTACTTATTGTTATGCTGACAAAATTTATTGTCGCTTTGATCCATAACACTCGCTTTGAGGATGCCTTGTTTGACCTCGTATTTTTTGAATTATCAATAATTTAAACCAAACGATATAATGTTCATTGTTCTCAGAAAAAAATGAGATTTTCATTAATCCAGCAACTAAATTGATAACGATGATTTTGGAAGTATTCCAAACGAAACATTTGTACACCAGCATTTTCGTAATTATGTCTTTTCTCTAATACATTATACTAGGCAACGGTGACTATTTATAAAATACAAAACGTTACGAATACTACAGAACACTATTAAGACGTAGATATTCGCATTCAAGCTCAAGTGTTATATGATATCGTCGTAATTATCAGCGCGAGATTCTAAACGTTAACTTTTCATTAAATAGGTACTTCAAATAGTTCACCTTTCATTAATGATTTAATTTAGAGTGAATTCATATTATTAATTTAATTAGCGATCACGGAGAGAATTTGATCGACTGGCAACGGAAATCGTTGGAAGAAACTTTAAACGGTGTCATTAAATTAAGCTTCGAATGTTTTTGTTTAGAGCATAAATAAAACAGCACTGGAGGAGATTTTTCAAAGATTACCGGTCGTAGCGCCAACACGTGGCTTCTGCCATTAAATCGCCATTAATTAGAGATCGTTATTTATTTTATGGAAGTTGAGTTAGGCCGATAGGAAGAATAATGTTTTGTTTATGTTTACACCGGGCTCGGACGTGTCTGCATCCGGAATTTGACAGACGAAATAGCTATGGTAAAAGTTAGGAAAACAATAATTTATAATGTTCAATTAGCGCGCTAGATATTGTATCTCAGCCAAGCGACAGCCCGCATTCTGGCTTGGACATTGATTTATCGCGTCTCACGTCTAGTAGATCGTCCACTGGATCCTTCGATCGATTGACTGATGCAATTACTTTATATAAATATACCAGACTATTAATCAAACATCCAAACATAAAATTAACAGTCGTGTCATCCACACATACACCGCACTCAGAAAAGGAGACAGACTTTGACGAGTCTACGATTTCATAGTTGGCGACAAATAAAAATAGTCGGAATGCCAATACCACGTAATGGAAATCTATTTCAGCGGAACATACGGCACACACTGTTATAGTTTTAGCCGAGCTAGCGTAGGCGCCTGGCGACCTTGGTGCCAGTGGCGGTGGAACTGTGGAAAACGAGACTCGGCGCCATTTTAGGCGGCGCTGACGGTCGTGGCGGTCGGGTCGAGTTTTATTGTCTCCGCGCGGTTGCATAACCTGGACAGCCGAGGCTCGCATCGAAAATATCGTGCGGCAGCCCGAGCCGAACGGTCTTCCGCGCGGCCCGTCCGAAGATCATTAACGGCGGTAACCCATTTGGACGGGCGCCGTCGCAGACGTTTCGACAGTCGCCCCCGCTTGGCGGACGGCCAGGGGCGACCAGGGGCGGGCCGGCGGGCGGCAGAGCCGGCACTTACACCAGTACACCGCGACGAAGTCCTTGTCTTCCAGCACTCGCTCCAACTGTTTAGCGGTGACCTCCTCGATTTGGGGCTCGTGTTTCGGGGCGGACTTGCGCGCGGTCGCGGCGGCGACGAGGAGCAGGACGGCCGCTAGGGCCTTCAGCCACCGAGCCATGGCGAGGGCGCGCGCGTACTGACGCCGCGGCCGCCGGCCCTGCGCTTGCGCCGCCGCCCGCCCGCCGCCCGCCTCGCGCCGCGCATGCGCCGCGACCTCGCGCAGACACACATCTCTGCCTCCACTGCCTCGCCGCCGCCGCAGACGCAGCCGCTCTCAGACTCCCCACTCGCCACTAGCGCACCAAAACCACGTTTTTGTTTACAACGCGAACACGCTTTCAGACGCTTGTGGGCTTTTGGGGTAGGTTGCGAGCTTATGGGAAATGAACTTGAACTCACGCCCGTTATACTTAGGATCACTTTGTTGTCCGTCCGTCCATCCGGCTGTCTGTCAAGACCCTTTTTCTCAGGAACGCGTTTAGGTATTAAGCTGGTAGTCCATTGAAAAGTTACATTTAGGTTTGGGTTTTTCAGAGGACGCAATTTTATTTATTTAATGTGTAGGGGGATCTGTAAAAGCTTAAGTTCAAATTCGTGGGGTCCTCACCTTTGTCCCTCGGCTGCCATCTTGGAAAAATGGGTGCAAAGGATTTTGGCGCTGTATCTCGTAAACTAGCAACCCTACAGAAAATTTAATTAAACATATAATGTAGCAAATTCAATTTTCTACAATTTTATATTAAGTTGCCTTTTTGAAGTTTTAACTTTGTTCAGTAGTTTCTTCAGTTGATCTTAAGATTCCTATGCTAATATTAAATTATTTTTGACCCTTTTTAACCACCGCCTATAATGTAAAGTATGGAGGCGCATTTTTTTTCATTGAAAGAATTACCGACAATGACGCCAATTTACGAGAAACAGTGCGCATGGCGGCCGGGAGACAAGGGTTGCAACCCCACAAACTTGAACTTACTTTTAATACTTACTAATACTACTACTTTGACGAACCGGTTAGTCCAGCGGTGTGAGTTGACCGTTTGATTCGAAGGGTCGCGGGTTCGATCCCCGCATCGGGACAAATAATTGTATGGCCTACAGATATTTGTTTCGGGTCTGGGTGTTTGTGTATGTGTTGTTACAACGGCACCCACGACACAGGTTTATACATAGAGCGTATTTTATTTTATTTTTTTACTTATCTAATTTGATTATGGCATAATCCCTATAATAGCAAGGCATCGATTTCTCAACACGTTGTCGCTGTAGCAAGGCTTTGTATAAGAGTGGACGTCTTCCGGAGTTCCGGCTCAAATCTGAAGATGATTAACCACTTAGGATAGCCCCCCCCGCGGACATTTTTTTTATGTAATGAAGGTAACAAACAAGTATGCAGTTCACATTGATTTTAAGTATCTAATGACTGCTGCCGATGGACATCTACATAAAAACCTAAGGTCAAAATGCAGATGCGTTGCCACCCCTGACACCTTATTTGTTATGTTTCTGTGAGAGTTATTAGGAACACAATAGTGCTGAACACTACCATTTGGCGACAGATAGTAGGGTTTACAATACCTACTTAAGGTTTACAATAAATACAATTTTATTGTCCAATCACCGGTATTGGACAACTCCGTGACCTTCCATCCCCGCTCCGTTTGCGAGAACAGGACATAGCATGGCAGACCACGGTTAAAATATCTTGGGTGTAACATTGACCGCGCGCTCCGCATGGTCCCCACTGTGAATCACATGGTGCAGTAAGCGGCTGCGACGCGCCCAGTATTTCAATCGAGGCTGCCACTCCGGACGAAAGTCCGGTTATATGAAACATACGTCCGCTAGAGGCTGAAGTACGCTGCGCCGGCATGGCACGCTTTGTGCTCCGCGACGCAGCGTCGACGACTTCAGGTCCAGCAGAACGCGTCTCTCCGGCTGATTACCGGGGAGATGATGAGAGATGTTCGCAACGATATCATCGCCCGGGACCTAGGGGTTGAGTCCGTCAAGAAGTTCATGGTCCGTTTGGCGCATCGGATGTTCGATCGCGCCGACAATGGACCACACGAGCACCTCCCGGGATTTGCCCCTCTCCACAGCCGTCCACCCGAGGGTCGTCCGCTGCCACGCAAACTCCTTCCCCCTGTGTCGCAGAGTTCGCGTCGAGTCGATGCCACTCTCCCGGTGACCCCGATCCCACGGATAACAATAGTAGGTACATAGGACACGGCATTCATCACACAACACACACTCAACCAGACCTCCTACCTTCACTACCCTTAAGGGCGGGTTCGAATCCCGTCCGATGACCGGGTTCATGCCCCGGCCGAAAGGTGATACCAGGTCGCGACCGCCGCGTCTGTCCAAGGCCGAAGTGTGTGCGCGGCTACGATTAGGAGATAATCGATGAGTCAGTAGTCAGCCGGGCAGTAGACCAGCTGACCCGAACACGCCTCCAATATTTCGGAGGCAGATAGGCTCGGGGATAGAGGGCTGCCTCAAGCCCCGTAACACCCGCACTGCCGCGCGCCTGACACGTGGGTGATGACCATATTGATATTCTGACTGATCTGGGATTGAACAATAGACAATAACTAATCACCGGAGATTTTATTCGCTAGGAAAAATAATATAAAAATAGCAGTTTTCGACAGCACCACAGCACTCGTATCAGTACACGTTCGTTTTCTTTAGACTGTGGTATAACTATAACTAGGGAAGAAATTCAAGAAATCAAGAACTCTAGAGAAAGGAAAATAAAAGAAGCATTTTCTTGAAATCTGAACATTTTTATCTAATGAAGTGAGCTATTTCACCTTACGGTGGATTTTTCAATAGTGTTATTCGCCACACACTGTAAGGAATCTTTAATTACTTGAAGACAAAGAACATCAAAGAAGATCGATGATCACACTCAAGAAGCTTGAACGTAAAAATGGAGTCCAGACTCCAAACAAAAGTTTGAGTCAAATACCTACATAGCTCTTATCCTCCTCTTGGGGGGCCGACCTATCTTTTTAGTGTGATCTGTGGTATTGCTATCTTTTTATTTATATCTCCTACGAAACTTTGTGAAAGAAACACCACAGTTACAGTATTACATGATAAACATTACTGCATAATTTATTTACAACTTATTAAATGTATTCAATTAACTGTTTTAAAAATTATTAATAATATATCTCACATTGACTATTTTGAATTAGTGTATCAGTTGAAATTATACACCGACTTTTAAGGACTGTTCGGAAATACATAGCACGGCAACATTGAATCTGCTTATCAGTAAGTAATGTCAAAACTAGATCGGTCTAATAAGGCGGATGCTTACTATTTAGTTTTTATGTTTTCGTTGTGTTTACGACTGGAATTCGTTAAAGTGTGTAGCAATGGTAAATAATTGCATAGTTGGAGGTTGTGCTAGCTTATGGCATCCAGGAAGTGACCAAAGATTTCACGTGAACAAGTGTTTGAATCGTAATTGTCGAATCACTGTCGAGATATTCTTGTTGTATTTTAGCTTAATATCTTGCTTAAATGATAAGTCAGTGTTTTTAACTTAACAACAACTTAATGAATGTTAACTTTAGTAATTTCTAATAGTCTTACATTGAATTACATTGATTTATGCCATTTAAAATAAGATTGTTTTTATCGTATCGTTATCAGTAGTGTTGAAGTACTGTGACAATAAAATTTTATTAATTGGGAATGTTTTATAGAATCGACTTTTTTTGAAAATACCAACTAACATATATTATTTTCAATCAAACTAAATAAACTATGCCCGGGTAGGTATATAGTTTCTAAGGGTATATTATTTTCTCGTTGCTTGAGAGGCTAACCCGAGCGTGAAGTTACAAGTTGTATTTCATCCATTGATTTAAGTAGATAATAAATCTATGATTATCTATCATCCACGAAATTTTAGAGCAATAATTTTAAGTAGTATGTATTAATAATTCAATAATGCAAGACGTTTGCAGACAAAACATAATGATTATGTTTTACTTTAATGTATACATTAAAATCTAAACTTACATTGTAAACTACTATAAATTGATTATAATGGCTGTAGTCCATTATTTTATCCCTATCCCTTAAGCTCCATTTAAAATCATGGACTCGTAGCTGTCTTTGGAACTCATTTCGCTATGGATTTCTGCTAATATAATCAACTATAAAATAGAAATGTCTAATTGACAATTTGTATCATCACTACACCCTTATAGTATCTACACTAAGTACACTACACATAGTATAATACCATGGAATATTTCAAATTTAATTTTTAATTATTTCAAGTTTAATGTACGGCTCCGTAATTTCCGGCACAGAGTCATAACACCTTAAGCCTCAGAGGTGGTAACGCATCTGCACTTCGACCTTGGTCTTTGTGTAGGTGTCTTATAGGCTGCAGTCATCACTTAACATCAATCAATGTGAACTGCATGCTTGTTTGCCACTTCCATTACATTAAAAAAAAATTGCGATTTACCACAATTCTTTGTTAAACACTCTTAAATTCACAATTTTTACTTCATTCAATGTCTTGTGTACCACAAGACATTTCGTCTTAAAAGTTTGGGATTCATTGATAAATGCTTCATTCATTTCCTATGCTCGGTTTCAATAAATTACCAACGTAGGTAGGCTTACTATCCGTTATAATTTGACATTTCATCCATACATTAACTCTCAAGTTTCAACTGTTCCGAAATATACGTACGGATGTTGGTAAGTTATTGGAACCCGGCCCTAGTAATGCCATTTTACCGGAAAGAAGAAGGTTTTACCGGACTGTTATAATGGGGATGTACGTATCAACTGAGATCTTCGAAATCCTTAACTACCACAGAGGCCTACAGAGGCAGATCATCTTAAGCCTCAGGGGTGGCAACGCATCTGCACATTTACCACTGATTTTTGTGTAGGTGTCTATAGGCGTGTTTGTCACCTTCGTTACATAATAAAATATATATGTGTAGTTATGTTTTATGTGTCAAAATTGTGGGATTTTTATCATAAAGCAATCGATAGCGTTCACGGGTGTTGGAAAGTGATTTAATGCAATGTAAAGTTTTTCTTCGTGCTCCTCCGAGACTTCATAAGAAGGTCCTACTCCCCATTAGTTCACTGGACATCCCATCAACTTCCATATGGAACCATCTCGTCATCGTCATCCTCCATAAATATATTCATTCACTATGTTAGAGATTTATGAAATGAGCAGTTGTAATTATAATATTACTTGATCAATGGCGTTATAGTCTATAGCTGTCTCTTTGCCAAACGAAAAGAAAAAAAGACATTTTGTCATCTTAACAAAAAAATCACAGTCGTCTCAGGAAAATTGTAACTTTATGGTCACCCTACTTAAAAAGAGACGGCCTTCCCCAGAGAGAGAGATAGCTATATTTAGGTTTGCTTCAAATAGGAATGGGGAGCGTGGTCTCCATTTTTACCTTCAAGCTTCTTGATCACACACCACTTCAAATTTCAATTTCTGAACTGAAGTAACTGAACCATAGATTTTTTTTTTTTTCAATATTATGGCATCGCTATTACGCATATTGCCAGTGTCAAGTAGAACGATATTTCGTATTCGTAATAAGCAGCGTAAAAATCAGAGTCAGTCAGTCAATTTATCAGTCCGTCAGTCAGTTACAGTCACTAATTCGAGTAAAGCGATGGCTACTTTACCAGAACCATTTACAATGAAGTTTTTGAGGCAACCCGAAAGGACGCGTTTTCGCACTATTATTCTATTTCACTATACACGGGCACTGTAATAAGCCTATATCAAACAAAATGCCACCAGCTTCATTTTATATAACTCAAAAATACACCAAAAAAATGAAATAAAATAAGAGCACCACACGCCTCTTTCAAGGTTCCCGCCGAAAAACTCGAACCATAGATTAAGGGTACTTTTTTTTTTTTTTTTTTTTTTTTTATTATTATGGCATCGCTATTACGCATATTGCCAGTGTCAAGTAAAACGATATTTCATATTTATTTAAGCAGCGTAAAAGTTAGTATAATATAGTCATCAAGTATAATATGTAAGTAGCAAGTATATAAGTTATCAAGTATAATATGTCAGTCAAGTGAGTTACAATCAAGTTATTCGAGTAAAGCGATGGCTACTTTACCAGAACATTTACAATGAAGTTTTGGAGGCAACCTGAAAGGTCGTGTTTTCGCACTATTATTCTATTTCACTATACACGGGCACTGTAACAAACCTATATCAAATAAAATGCCATCAATTTTATTCAATATAACTTAAAAATACACCAAGAAAATGAAATAAAATAAGAGCACCATACGCCCCTTTCAAGGTTCCCGCCAAAAACTCTAAGGGTACTTAACTCATTAGTAAACTGTCAATTACTGTCAAATCGAAACTCAATCTTTTTTTTTAATATAATGGCATCGCTATTAAGCATATTGCCAGTGTCAAGTCAAACGATATTTCGTATTCGTCATAAGCAGCGTAAAAATCAGAGTCAGTCGGTCAATTATCAGTCAGTCAGTCAGAGTCACAGTCAGTAATTCGAGTAAAGCGATAGCTACTTTACCAGAACATTTACAATGAAGTTTTGGAGGCAACCTGAAAAGCCGCGATTGTTATTCTATTTCACTTTACTCGGGCACTGTAATAAACCTGTATCAAACAAAATGCCATCACCTTTATTGATTAAAACTCAAAAATACACCAAGAAAACGAAGTATGAGGCGGAGCTGGCGCGGCAGATGGAGCGCGCGGAGGCCGATAACGCAGAGGTCGCCGGCGACTCCGCCGACGAGGATGAGGACCATGGTATGGGTGACGCGGGAATGGATGAAGAGCCACAGCAAAATGGCGCTTCTGACGAGGAAGAAGAAAATTTAACGCAATAGTACCGCAATGCCCGGAGATAGCAACAGGTTCGCCACCTGTTACATGGGCCAAAAACGTAACCGGCGAGTCGTGGGTGTTTGCATGTATGATTGAATGCATGCATTTACCTCTGCCTACCCCTTCGGGGATTACAGGCGTGAAGTTACGTTACGTTAAAACGAAGTAAAATAGGAGCACCACACGCTACTTTCAAGATTCCCGCCAAATCTCAAAACTCAATCTTTTCTTTTAATATTATGGCATCGTTATTACGCATATTGCCAGTGTCAAGTAAAACGATATTTCGTATTCGTAATAAGTAGCGTAAAAGTCAGAGTCAGTCAGTCGATTTGTCAGTCACAGTCAGTAATTCGAGTAAAGCGATGGGTACATTGGCTACTTTACCAGAACATTTACAATGAAGTTTTGGAGGCAACCCGAAATGACATATTTTCGCACTATTATTCTATTTCACTATACACGGGCACTGTAGTAAGCCTATATCAAACAAAATGGTACCAATTTTAATTAATATAACTCAAAAATACATTAAGAAATGGAAATAAATTAAGAGCACCACACGCCTCTTTCAATGTTCCCGCGTAGTATTTGTAATAATTTGTATACTCTTTGGTCCCCACCAAATTCTCAAACTCAATCTTACTGACAGCTGCAAGTTTGTTTGACACACCGTTCATTAGTGCTGAATATTACCAGCTTGGGTTTTGGTCTGTGATTACCAGTTAGTCTCTGTCATTGCTTAGACCGATTCCTTTTGTTCTATCTTGTAATCGTTAAAATAAAGCAACGTATTTTTAAAATTTTAAGAGATGTATTTGATGTATTTGGTCCATTTATATAAAAAAACCCAAAATTTATATTTATGTTATTGTATTTCGTTTTTAAATCAATACATATTTTTATAATTATTTCCCAAAGTTGAATAATAATCATCAACTGACACCAAATAAAATATGCGTACGGCCGTATTGCATTACTAGAAATGACATGAATTTTGAGATTATTCTTTGTTGAAGAACTAAATAAGATGCCAACTATGGCCCGACCCCGATCTTGGTCTCGGTTTCGGTCTCGGCTAGTCTCTGCTAAAAATACTGCCAAAATTCGGTCTCATTCTCGGCTAAAAACTGCCGATATTCTCGGCCGTGATCGAGAAGAGAACTTTACCCGACTTTACACGTAGTTATTCACGCTGCACGACAAGTTGTCGATTTTGATTGGCTTATTAATGAATAGAACTCCTAGCTTTTCTTTTTGGCGCGTGTCGGATCAGCCATTCGTTCTTTTGTTTAAGGGTTAGTTACCACCTATAAACAACATTGGCGATTTTACGATTTATTAAGATTATCAGTGGCTTCTTGTGAATAAATTATTGTGAAATGTGAGTTCCAATAAATATTTCTTTTGTAAGTTTATCAAAAAAACGTTTACTTGCAATTCAAGAGGCGAATCCATGACTTTTAAGTGTTCCATTACAACATTTTAGATTTTATTTAAATCGAGCCATTTGGGCAACAAGGATGTCTTGATCGACGACTTCTCAAGACAGAACTGAGATTATATTTAGACGTGTGTTTTGTGTGTTATGTTCATGTTCTTGTAAATTAGCATCAAGATTGTTGAAACTTGGTTCCGATATGAAATATCTGTGAAAATAGGGGCCGTACGGAATATTATGGATTAAAATGTAGACGTAGCGTAGGTAGTTGATATCATAAGATGGATAATACGACTTTTAAGAACTTATTTTTTTTATTATTGTGAATTAAATTTTATTAACTTTCTTCTGTGTTTTTTTTCTGTACTATCAATATAACATAAGAATATATGAGTAATATTTAAGAATATATCAATTTAAGTAAAATAATTGGTACAGTGTAATTTAATTATCTACACAAAATTAAAAGTAATAATTGTTAAAACTCAGCAGAGAAATAAATGGCCAATGACGTGCGAATAAAAAACTTAACCTTGCAAACGAAACATTTTCGTTTATATATATCATCAGATGAGGTCATTGAGCGGGGAATTCGCACTACTTCGATTATGTCTTCACAAGAGGTCGCTGTTATTTTCTGAGGATACATAATTAAGAAGTGAAAATCGATATCTTAAACCGATCATCATATGTTGGTTGATTTTACATCACTACTTTCCGTTCGACCAATCAGAGACCGCTGTATACACGTCACATGACAGGCATTGACAGACTTACTAAAGCATATGACAGTTGCAAAATATGGACGGTTTTTGAACGGATTTTAGAAGAACAACTCGCTGAGATTTGTCAAACTTCACTTCGTTTCGTGCGTTTGTCAACAATTTTTGCGTTTTGCTTTTGCTTACTTAAGTGCGGTTGTGCGGTTCGCTACACAATACACGACCTAACTTTGTTGGCAGTTGCGGTTTCAACTTTTTCTAGTGTTTGTGAAGTGTTGGTGAAAAAAGATGGATATTTCTTTAGAACAGTAACAAGTACTGTGCAATTTATTTGTAGAAGTTATTGAAGAAACTTGAGGTGAGCTCAGAATATAAGTTTTTGTTAAATGTAAAAATTACGTATGGTTGAAACAAGAATAGCTGTTTTGATTTTTCTTACGCACGCACCTGACTCTTATCATACTTTATCAATTATTGAATCAATATAAAAATTACGAAACGCAAAATAGGCATTGCCTACATCGTAAATCGTTATTATGCCTTACGAAATCACCATCGATGTGATTTATAAATTAATCAGGTTTCAAAACACGTTTTTATTCCTAATGCCTGCTCGTATACAAAAGGAAATTAAAACAAAATGCATAGAAAATGATTCATTAGTAAGTATATTGTCAAATTTTAGCCTACTTGCTACCTTCACAAAAGATTCTAATTGGAATGGAAATGTTTTTTTTTTTTTGCAATAGCGTAGCTCTGCTGAAATCTATGTGGATAATAATGACCAAAGAATATTCTTTTCTCATATTTGTGATGACTGATGTCCTCCTTAACATTGTTGATAATATGAGTATATAAAGTGTACATAATATTTATGAATTACCAAAAATGTGACAAACTTGCTGATGGGTACTTAGAATACCATTACTGGTATAAGCTCTATCATGTTCAGGTTAGATGGTAATGTAAGTTTATTCAGTTTATTCATTTATTTCATATAATTAGGCTCCTGGAGAGCACTTTTATATCGTCATTTTTTTTTAAACTAACCTAGAGTGAATAACCACTAATAATAATCAAAAACACATAATAAATTAAATAGACACTGAACAATTTTGTATAATATGGAAAGCATCAATTATTTACAAATTCCTCCATTTCCCCATTTCAAAAGGCCGTGTAATGTCTATCACAGAGACATAACATAGGTCTAAGGGGTGGCAATGCATCTGCATTTTGACCTCTGGTATTTATGTAGATGTCTATAGACTGCAGTCATCACTTAACAACTAAGTGAACTACATCCTTGAGACCTTGGGTGTTCTGTCTCTGTGACAGTTATTACGGGACCATACATTACCATCTCACCATCAACCAGAACACGATAGTGCTGAACACTACCATTTAGCGCCAGATAAATTAGGTGGTGCCTTAGGATTAGTATTACACACAATATCTTTATAAATTGTAGCCTATGTGTTATTCTGAAGTTTACAATTCATTTAGCTAATGAATTGTAAACTTTCATTAAAATCCATTCAGTAGGTTTTACAGTAGAGTTTTTAGAGTAACAAACCAAAAATCCATTCATACTTACAAACTTTTTCATTTTTTTTTCTGTTGAGCCAAATGTGGCCAATATCGGCCATAAACAACATGAAATCAACTGTCATATATTTCTTGTGAGCTGACAGATTAATATTAATATGATTGTGGTGGAAGACATTACCCAACAAATGCATTGATACTGTCAGACACGACACTTTACTATTGACTGGATTGAAGACTCACGCCGTATGGCGGATAAAGCAGCGCAAGCGAACCAGGGTGACACGCTCTACTGGATGTTCTAATAAAACGCTTTTTCACTGTTCACTATTATTTTCCTTCTGATTTCTTCCTTAGGTAGTGATCCGAGTATTCCGAGTGCTGTCGACGAACTGTACCGGCCATACAAAAGTGCCCTACTTTTATTCTAAAATCTCAAGGTCATCGAGCTTAAGAAAACCTCCTGTGATTGGTTGTTGGTTCAAGTAACCAATCATGAGAGATATTTAAATTTCAAGCAAACAAATTTTATTATCTATGATTGGTTGATTCGAACAACCAATTAGCTATTAGATTTATTTGGCCAATTAAAATCTCTATGTATCTCAGATCATTACCGAAAGGAAACAACAGACATCAAAAATCTTTATTTTCAGATAAAAATGTACATATTACAGTAATAAAACAAACATAAAACTATTTCAAATGTTAAAAACTATAAAACAAAGTCAAATAAACAAACATGCTATGCTAAACTATGAAATTATACACAAAAAACTGTTAAATTAGATAAAACAAAGTAATATTAAACACAAACGAGCTTTAAGTGACACAAAACTATTAATTACACTCTAAATTATCACAACTATTACATAACAAAGTCAAAATCTAAAAATAGAAGTTATACAATACTCTAACGCTATTGGTCACTTAAGCTCTATCTACGTTCCGATAACGTATACTATTGTGTACTATGCTATTGACGACTACGCAACACGATTGTTATTGGTTGTCTACGCGCTGACAACGTACACTATTGAGGACTGTATGGCCGATCACTATCAAAACTGTTTTTTAATCACTAACACTGTACATTATTCATGAGCGTCCTGCACATTTCTCCCGCCGTGCTACTCAGCATCAGGTACCGGTGCAGGCGCGATGTCATATCGCACTGGCAGAATGATGAATCTTCTTACAGGCCGCCGTAGTATCCCCGTCTTCGTCTGTATATCTGCGGTGCGCACGATGCCATCAGGTCCCGGGAACGTAGCGATGACCCGGCCACGAAGCCAGGTGTTGCGAGGTGAGTTGGGGTCCGTGACTTGGACCAGGTCCCCAACTTGGACTGTGGGCCCCTTGTCGTGGGGCTCCCGCCGGTGTTGAAGCCCAGGCAGGTATTCTCGCAGCCACCGGTCCCAGAACAGATCAGCGAGCCTCTGGGCGGCGCGCCAGCTGGATCTGGGTTGCAGGTCTCCGTCGTCAAAGGTCCCGGGAGCTGAGACCTCACCGGAACCTCCCAATAGGAAGTGATTGGGAGTCAGGGCCTCAGGATCTTCTGCGCTCACTGAGACGTGGGTCAACGGACGGCTGTTGACTGTATATTCTGCTTCTATTAGTAGTGTGTGCAGAACTTCTTCTGTAGGGTGCTTTTCATGGAGCGTCGCTGTCATCGCTGTCTTCACTGATCGCACCATTCGTTCCCAGGCACCGCCCATGAAGGGTGCACCGGGTGGTATGAAGCGCCATGAGATCTTCCGTTTCGCTGCCTCTTCCATCGTAGATCTGTCTATTGCCTCTCGTAGCTCCTTGTCAGCGGCCTTCAAGTTGGTCCCGTTGTCGGACCAAATCTCCGTCGGGCAGCCTCGGCGTGCTACCATTCTGCGTAGGGCCATGATAGCGGAGCTTGCGCTGAGAGAGCCCGCTATTTCTAGATGTATGGCGCGTGTCGTGAGGCAGGTGAAGATCGCCACGTATCTCTTCTGATGGGATCTGCCAGTCGAAACTGAAAGCGGACCGAAGTAGTCGACCCCTGTGTAGGTGAAGGGTCGCCGGTGATGGGCGAGACGACACGATGGTAGGTCCCCTGTTCTCGGATACGGTGGCATCTGTGTCTTCATTCTGCAGTGAAGGCAGCGTCGTACGATCGTACGAGTAATCGGTCGTACACGTAGAATCCAATACTGTTGACGACACTCGTTTACTGTAGCTTCGACGCCCGCATGGTGAAGCTTACGATGAATGTTTTCTATCCATAGCTTTACTGTGTGATGATTGCCATCTAAAATCATCGGACTTCTATTAATTCCTGGAGCTTTCTCTATAGCTTCTATGCGGCTGCGTAAACGTAGAGCCCCTTCGGTGTATTCTGTGCTGAGCTGTTGAAGACGACTATCTTTGTTTACTATTTTCTGTTTTCTGATGTCTTCTATTTCTTGGCCGAAGGTTTCTTCTTGTGTAGCACGCATCAGAAGAGCTTCTGCCCGAATGAGGAGTTCGGCAGATACGTGGATGAACTTCTTTTCCGTTTCAGTCTTCTTTTGTATGTGTTTTTTGACTGTTTTGTTCATCTTCTTTCTCCAGTCTGGATCTTTCTGTTTGTTTTTTACAGTTCTTCTGTAGTTGACTATTTCTGTTGATGGCTTGCAGAGCTGAATGAAGAGGAGAACCCGTGCTGTGGTGTAGCGCAACCTCTCCCAGTTAGAGAAGCGAGAGGGCACTGGTAGAGCTTCTGACAGTCTCGGTTGGTTTCTGTCTGTTATAAGATGGACTGCCTCTTCGCCTGTAGGTTCTGACGGCGCTGGAGCTGAAGTGTCCGCTGGCCACGTGTCCTCCGGTTCCAGGAGGAATTCTGGACCCGTGTACCATCTGTGGTGCTTGTTAAATGAAGGTGGCACCTTTCTGGTGGCATCGTCAGCTACATTCTGTTTACTCGGGATCCATCTCCACTCGTTGACTGTTGATGTTTCTTCTATGGCGGCGAGTCTATGTGCTACATAAGGTTTGTAGGCACGAGGTCCTGTCTTGATCCAGGAAAGCACTGTTCTACTATCTGTCCAAAATGTTTTCGAGTCTGGTTTTCTTTCGTGTTCTCGTATTACTGTTTCGGCAAGACGGACTCCTAGTACTGCGGCTTGCAGTTCTAATCTTGGTATCGAGGTAAGCTTCAGAGGTGCAACTTTCGCCTTGGCTATGACGAGTGACACGTTGACTTCGCCGTTTGGTGCTATTGTTCGCCAAAACAAGGTTGCTGCGTAGGCAGACTCACTGGCGTCTGTAAAGATGTGTAGCTGTAGCGTCGTAGCATCTGAGTAACCTACGTAGCACCTCGGTATTGTGACGTCGGCGAGGCTCTTCAGGTGTGTCAGCCAGTCTCTCCACTCTGTCGCGAGGTCTTCATCGATCTCGTCGTCCCACGATGTACCACGTCGCCACACTTCTTGAAGCATCTGCTTGGCTATGATGGTGACTGGTGATGCGAAGCCCAGTGGGTCGAAGAGGGACATGACGATCCGTAGAGCTTGCCTCTTCGTCGGTGTCTGACCTTCGATGAGTGCCGATGGTATTCTAGCCATGTTCAAGTTGAAGGTGAACTCATCTGTCTTCGGTTTCCATACGAGACCCAGTACTCGTTCTATTTTATCTTCTGTGCTATGAAACTCTATACTGTCTGTTGATTCTATTTCTCCAATGGCTTCAAGCAGGTAAGTAGAATTAGATTTCCACTGTTTGAGTTCGTAGTTCGCTTTCTTCTGTATATTACGAACTTCTGTGGTGATGCGAACTGCGTCCTCGATGTTCTTGAAGCTGTCTAAGTAATCATCAACGTAGTGTTTCTCTATTATGGCCTTCACGGCTTCAGGATGCGTTTCTCTATGTTTTTCTGCGTTGATGCACTAGTGAATTTATACAACCACTAGTACAATTAATCAACCAATCATTCCTTTGCGGCGCATTTCCTGACATTCTAAAAACCTCTATTATTAAGCCTATCTACAAGAAAGGCGATAAATCTGATCCTTCTAACTACAGACCAATTGCACTGCTTCCATCAATATCAAAAATTTTTGAAAGGGCCATGTCCAACCGCTTATATTCTTACCTAGAAAAATACAATATTCTAGACAAAAACCAATTTGGTTTTCGAAAAGAAAAGTCCACCTCTCTGGCCGTGTACACTTTTGTACAGCAGGCATTAACATACATCAATGAAAAAAAATATGCCGTAGGAATCTTACTCGACATGACAAAAGCCTACGATCGAGTAAGGTACGATATCCTGTTATCTAAAATATATGACTTAGGAATACGCGGAAACCCATACGAGTGGCTAAAATCATATCTAGAAAATAGAATCCAATATGTAGAAATTGATTATTGCGATCCTTACAACAATAAAGTTACGAATTACAGATCTAGTGTACATAAAATGAATGGTTCTATACCCCAAGGCAGTGTCATGGGATGTATATTATTTTTAATATATATTAACGAACTATCTAAAAATATAGACACTCAATGCTTACTATTCGCAGACGACATTTCATTGTTATTCAAATATAACAATACCTCAGATTTTAAAAATAACTTGACTAAAACTTTCAGCAGGGTCGTAAGTTGGTTAAATAAAAATAATTTACTGGTGAACTATACTAAAACTAAATTAATAGAATTCTTGCCACACCAAAAAACACCTTTGAACACAGAACTTAAGATAGATAAAATTCGTCTGGAAAAAGTGAAGTCTTGTAGCCTCTTAGGTATAGAACTAGATTCAAATCTTAACTGGAAAGCACACATTGAAAAATTAAAATCAAAATTGTCTAGCTTTACCTATGCATTATATGAATTAAAAAGGAGTACAGATCATAAAACAGCTATTTCGGCTTACTACGCGTATGCTAATTCCTGGCTTAACTATGGTATTATCTTATGGGGAAATAGTAAGCACGTACCAGAATTGTTTATAAAACAAAAAAAACTAATAAGAATTATATCAAATATTGACAGTACAACTTCTTGTAGACAGCACTTCAAACAATTAAAAATATTAACATTAACATGCCTCTACATTTTAGAATTATGTAAATTTATGAGGAAAAATCCAATGCTATTTGAAAAAGCAAAGCCACAAAATCATTACACAGCTAGACATCAATTAAAATATAACTTTTGTATGCCAAATATTAGAGTAGAAATGTATAAGTGTAGTCCGTACGTAAGCGCAATTAGAATTTACAATCACCTTCCAAATGACATAAAAAAACAACCTAATTTTAATTCATTCAACAAACTACTTAAAAACTTTTTGACAGAAAAAACATATTACACTTTGAACGAATTTTTCAGTGACAAATAGTTATATACCTATATAGTAATACTGTTTCACATTCACTCTTTGTAATTAGAAATACCTACGTATTGGACATTGTTACTACTTACTTATTTATTTAAAAGATAAATTGTGTTATATAAATTGCTACGCCCAACGGGTATCATGTCGATCATAGATTGTATTCACAAAATATTATCCATCTCAACAATTGTACATGAAAGCAATAAAATACTTTGACTTTGACTTTGATGTTCTTGACATAGATAGCTGTAGCCGGAGAACTCGATGCGCCGAAAATAAGTGAAGTCATTCTGTATTCTTCTGGTGGACGGTCATCTCTTCGATCTCCTCTCCAAAGGTAACGAAGAGCGTCTCTGTCTTCTGTTCTTAACTTCACTTGCATGAACATTTCTCCGATGTCAGCTGTGACGGCGATGCAGTGCTGTCTGAACCTCATGACGACCCCAGGCAAGGACTGGAGAAGGTCAGGTCCCTTGAGGAGCAGGTCGTTGAGGGAGACTCCTTTTGTTTTGGCCGCTGCGTCGTGGACAACTCTCAGCTTGCCTGGTTTCATCGGGTTCACCACGCCGAAATGTGGCAAGTACCAGGTTCTATTTTCTGTTTTCTGTTCAGGTGCGCGCTCCGCGTAACCTTTGGAGATGAGAGCTTCCATCTGTTCTGTATACTTCTTTTTCAGGCCATCGTCGCGATCAAGCTTCTTTTCTATACTGTAGAGCCTCTTCAGTGAGTTCTGTTTATTATCAGGCAGAGTTGCTTCTTCTGTTTTCCATAGAAGTGAAGTTTCGTATTTTCCATCTTCTCTCTGTGCTGTGTTACGCTGTAGAATACGAAGAGCCTTTTCTTCTGGGTCTGACTGAGGCTTCTTCGGAGTGATGCCCAAGGAGTCCATGGCGAAGTACTGTTTCATCATATCATCCAGATTTTCATCGGTCGGTTCTTCAGTCAGGTGGTGAACGAAGTCTACGCTGTTCGACGCGTTACTGTGGCTGCCATGCAAGACCCAGCCCAGTGGCGTGAGTGATGCCACTGGTTGGTTCTTAGTGCCTTTTTTCACCTTCGTAGACAACAGTAGGTGGCAGTTGTCTTGACCGATGAGTATTCCAGGTTTCGCTTCACTGTAGGTGATGAAATTAGTGATGCCACGCAGGTGTCGACACTCCTTGATGCGGCGCCTTGACACTTCTTGTGCTGTGACATGCAGGTTCTTCACTGTTCTGGCTTGTATGGACTCTTTTCTATTATTGACACCTCTCAGTGTGATGCTAACTCTCCTTGATGCAGATTCTCCTGTCTTAAGTGAGTTGATCGCTTCTATGCGGAGTGGTTCGACGGGTCCTGTCGCTCCTATTTTGTCGGCGATGTTATTATCTATCAATGTAACTGTTGACCCGTCGTCCAATAAGGCGTAAGTATCTATTTCGCCATCAGGGCCTGACGCTGTTACTGGAATGATCTTCAAGTATGACTGTCTTCCTGCTGACACCCATGCTGAGTTGATGGCTTCTGTTTTCTCTATGTGATCATCTTCTGGCTTGCTGGCACTCCTTCTGAAGTGTAGCATTCTATTGTGATAGTACTTGCAACCGTCGATACCGCAGACACGCTGTTGACAAAAGTGCGTTTTCGATCGGTAGCGAAGACACTTGAAGCACAGTCGATGATTCTTGGCTGTATCCCATCTCTCATTACTATTCTGTTTCTTGAAGATATCGCAGTTGATGACGGCATGTCCAGTTTCTTCACATACTGGGCACTTTACTATAGGTTTCTCTGTTACTGTGTTAACTCGATGATTTCGTCTATTTAGATGACTCGATTGTTGACTTGACTGTTGATACTGCGTTGTAACTATTTCTGGCTGCGCGTATGGACCGCAGATCTCAGCTTCTCTCTTGAGGAACCGTTGAAGCTTGATAAGTTCAGGAGTTTCTCTTGGTAGTAACGCTGCGAACTCGTAGAACTTGAAGCGTAGAGTTGAAGCCATTTTCTCGACTATTGATCTGCCGACCTCTGGATTGTACAGGTAGTAGATGCAGTTGAGAGCTTGCAGAGTGGCAACGACATTAGAAATCTTCGTTGAATATATGCAGATGTCCCTTGGCGATTCCGTCAGACGGGGTAGGGCACGAAGAGTTTCTATCTCAGCTGCTGCTATGGCATCTGGTCTGCCGAACCTGGCTTCCAAAGTTTCCATAATAATAGATGGATCGGAGTTCGTTATCAGTTGTGCTTCCACAGCTTCTCTCGCTTTTCCTTTCAGGTTTCTCCTGAGTCTGTTTAAGTTCTCCAGCTTCGTATGTAGGTTCTCAGTCTCTTGATACGCAGCACGGAAGTACAGCCAGTCTTGATATGCACCATTGAATATCGGTAGTTCGATCGCCCTTGGTTTGTTGGCTGTTTTCGCAAATTGAGAGATCGCGTCTGCCAGTAGTACAAGCTCTGATGAAGGCTGCGGACCGGCAGGCGGCTGTTGGTGCGGAGTGAATGATGGCGCAGCTCTATAATAATTCTGTTGTTGCTGTTGCTGTCCATACTGCTGTTGTTCCGCTTCTATAGGCGATCTTCTAATTTCTTCAGCCTCTATTCTTCGAATGGGTTCGATCGCAAACATCGTAGGCGCTTGTGGCTGGTTCTGCAGCCAGGCATCGATTCTATCATGCTGTTCTATCTGTGTAAACACGGAGCCGTCGTCCTCGTTGTCGGACTCCGCTTCTATCACGGCGATCTGCGCTTGTGCTAGCTCGACTTGAACACGCGCAAGATTTTCTTTGGCCTTGGCCAACTTTGATGATTTCGTAGATCTTCTAGATCTTGGCTTGTTGAGGTTCTTCATTGCCTCCTGTTCTATTTGTGGCGTGACGCCCTGTTTCTTCATTTGTGAAGACGCTGTCTGTTCGGCGGCGGCGCTCCGGATAACGGCGCTCGCGACGACGGTACTCGCGGTGGCGGCACTAGCGACGGTTTTCGGGTTGACGACACTCGCGGCGGTACCTTTACTATACGGATTGACAGCACTCGGATTGCCAGCTCGCGGCTCGACAGCACTCGGGCCGGGAGCGGGACTCGGATTGACAGCTCGCCTTTCGACAGCACTCGGACCGGGCGCGGTACTCGGATCTGACGGGTTGTTCGATTTCTTGCGTTCCGTTTCTGTTGTCTTCGACGTGGACGCGGATGCGGACGTGGCTGTAGTCGTAGTCGCCTCTGTTGATGTGTTGTTCGCAGAACTGGTAGTTTCGGTAGTACCAGACTGCGTTGATTCTTCTGTAGTTGGCGACGATTCCGCTGTAGATGGCTGTGTACGTCCTCTTCCTGTAGAACGCGTAATTGGCATCTTGACTGCGTATACGGCGTAATTTCTTCTTATCCGGCTCGAACTGGACCAAAAAATGTCAGACACGACACTTTACTATTGACTGGATTGAAGACTCACGCCGTATGGCGGATAAAGCAGCGCAAGCGAACCAGGGTGACACGCTCTACTGGATGTTCTAATAAAACGCTTTTTCACTGTTCACTATTATTTTCCTTCTGATTTCTTCCTTAGGTAGTGATCCGAGTATTCCGAGTGCTGTCGACGAACTGTACCGGCCATACAAAAGTGCCCTACTTTTATTCTAAAATCTCAAGGTCATCGAGCTTAAGAAAACCTCCTGTGATTGGTTGTTGGTTCAAGTAACCAATCATGAGAGATATTTAAATTTCAAGCAAACAAATTTTATTATCTATGATTGGTTGATTCGAACAACCAATTAGCTATTAGATTTATTTGGCCAATTAAAATCTCTATGTATCTCAGATCATTACCGAAAGGAAACAACAGACATCAAAAATCTTTATTTTCAGATAAAAATGTACATATTACAGTAATAAAACAAACATAAAACTATTTCAAATGTTAAAAACTATAAAACAAAGTCAAATAAACAAACATGCTATGCTAAACTATGAAATTATACACAAAAAACTGTTAAATTAGATAAAACAAAGTAATATTAAACACAAACGAGCTTTAAGTGACACAAAACTATTAATTACACTCTAAATTATCACAACTATTACATAACAAAGTCAAAATCTAAAAATAGAAGTTATACAATACTCTAACGCTATTGGTCACTTAAGCTCTATCTACGTTCCGATAACGTATACTATTGTGTACTATGCTATTGACGACTACGCAACACGATTGTTATTGGTTGTCTACGCGCTGACAACGTACACTATTGAGGACTGTATGGCCGATCACTATCAAAACTGTTTTTTAATCACTAACACTGTACATTATTCATGAGCGTCCTGCACAGATACATTGAATTTAGATGTATGTATGTATCTTCACGCCAGGTCCCTAACGGGGTAGGCAGAGAGTGTAGAGCGCCAGACATCCCGGTTCTGACAAACCTCTTGTGCCTCGTCTACCTTCATCATTCTCTTCATACATGCACGCCGATTCCTAAGACTTTTGACCCCACCATCAGACAGAACTCGACCTATCTGGTCATGGTAGGTCAGCCTTGGTCTTCCTGGGCCTCTGCAACCATCCACATTCGCATTGTATATCTGTTTAGTCATTCGCTCATTCGACATTCTTTCTATATGCCCGAACCATCGGAGCATGCCTTTTTTCATTTTTACACCGATACTATCATTCACACAAAGTCTCTTTCTTACATCTTCATTACGAACGCGATCGGTGAGTGATACACCGCAGATCTTGCGCAAAGATCTCATCTCGACCGCGTTCAACTTACTTTCATGCTCTTTCCTGCATACCCAGCTCTCGCTACCATATAAAAGCATTGGAGTAAGTACAGCATTATGTACGGCTAGTCGAGCCCGCTGGCTGAGATGTTTAGATTCTAGCAGCTTACCCAACGCTCCATTCACGCAATTCCCAGCAAGTACTCTTCTTTCTATGTCAGTGGTGTACCTACCATCCTTGCTAAAAGCACATCCAAGATATACAATTTCATCAACCTGTTCTAACACTGCATCATCTACTACTACCCTTGCATTTGTTTTCTGTTCATCTCTTTCAAATACTTGAATTTAGATGTAATGTGGTAATTTAGTTAATAACTCTGTCAAATCACTACATTTTTGAATACATAAATGTTGTTCTAATATTATTGGAACATGTTACAGAAACTATTTTTTTAATCTCTTGAGCAGCAGTTGGACGATATGCTCCATGAACCATATGTAAACAGCTGTCATATTTTTGTTGTGAGCTGACAGGTTAACTGATTGTGAACTGCAGGACTGTCTGCGGTCTGGGCAGGAGTAAACTTAATGGTTCAAGGGGTATAAGTCAAATCCAACTTTGCATGGGTCATTCATCATAGCTTTTGCCATTTATGAGCTCTAAATCCATCCTCAGTTTTTAATTTGTGTTTTAATAATTAAAAATATCAAGTAGGTACCTGGTAATGGTGGTTAGGTACAATCCAAAACTTGAAGATGCGATGATAGAAGGCGATTTCAGGGTATAGAAGATTTATGCGGTGGAAACCTTGGCAGTAGTTCGCTTTCATTAGATCAACATTGAAGCATACAATGATGGTAAGGAGATATACGATTAGGAAGACTCTTCCTCAGCTGTCAAGGGTCCTCAGACCACTGAGCAATAGGTAGCGAGATATTCGCGAAAAACTAAATCAGTTTTTGACCTTACAACAATATTAATATTGATTATTCACATCTTCATAACAACATATTAAAAGTGTAAATAACAGTTCAGCTCACTAGGATTTTTCTGCAGACAAAACCTAAAATGACGACTAACAGCAGACAGCAGTGGTGACCTACATACAACCATAGAATTGTGAATAATATCTTTTTTGTAAGTTTCATTGCCTACTTACTGACTTGCATACGAAGGGTTCCGTAGTTCCGTACCATAATATTGAGAAAAAACGAAAAGAACGTTTATTTTAGAGTCATTATTACTTTCATTTTTTAAATTTTGTATTTGTTGTTATAGCGGCAACGGAAATACATACCTACATAGCTAATTTGTGAAAATTTCAGCTTTCTAGCTATCACAGTTTATGAGATAAAGCCTGGTGACAGATAGACAGACGGACAGACACGAACAGCGGAGGCTTAGTAAAAGGGTCCCGTTTCTATCTTTTAGGTACGAACCCAAAAATGAGTAAAAAAATGTAGATATCATCAAATCACAGTAAAGTGAATACCTACCTAACATGAGTTTGATACCTATAACACGTATCGTCAATTCACCAAAGTGACCAAGTTTATCGACAGTAGAATTTTATTGTTACCAAGATTTGTATCATTGCCTAATTTTATCAGTGAAGATTGTGATAGCGGGAGTCTTTGTTTGAAACAATCCATTGTGCCATTGTTTGGTTCGACGATAAAACACAATAAAATAACGCATAACTGTGCCGCGAAATAGCCTTGTTTCGCGTAATGGCCGACGATTTTGTTGGAAAACCTATGAATGGACTAGATTCAGACCGCTCTCTTTTAATAGGCTTGTATTGTAACTACTTGTACATTTTAAACTGGTGAAAACGGTCCTTATTGATTGTGATTACACATGCAGTTATTTACAGCATAAAAATACCGAAAAACTGCAAAGTAACTGTATAAATTAATTGTTTTAAGTAGGTAGTAAAAGATTTGGATACTTAAAAAAAAGTATTATCAGAAATGTCCTGAAGGCGGCCATATTATCAATATTCTAGATTCAAAATTCATATAAATCACTTGGAAATAGTCACATTTTCTTGTGATAAGATTCAATTAGTATAGGTCGCTTCTTTTTACCTTATAATAGGTACGTGTCTTTTAAAATAGGTATGTATCGTCTCAGCGCATAATGTCCTTTTCTCGAAATGTCCTTTCTCATAATGTCGTTTTCTCGAAATGTCCTTTCTTTCACAGAGTTTTGAACTCTTCTTTAGGGAAAACAGCTTTAAAATGTAAAGATTTATAGTAAACGCAGAGTTGAACACGTTGATGAATCTACAACACGTGTGTAAAAAGTAAACGTTGAAAGATCGGCTATTTAGACTGATGGTGAGATTCACAGACCGCACTACGACTTTACTTTCAAGCAAAGTACGCTTCGAACTATCAAATCCCATACTGTACTGACAGTTCTAAGCGTACTTTGCTCAAAGTAAAGTCGTAGTGCGGTCTGTGAATCTCACTCTGAGAATCTCAGGGTGAGATTCACAGTCAAAACCCATACTAAACTGTCAGTTCTAAGCAGAATAATAATAATAATGGCAACCCATTATACGTCCCACTGTTGGGCACGAGTCTCTCCCCTTTTTGGGGGGAGGCCTGGAGCTTACTCCACCACGCTGCTCCAATGCGGATTGGTGGAGGTGGGTGGGTTAGTGGCCAACCCGCTGTCGGATGTTTTCAGACCGCCCATAAGGCCTCCGACAAGGTTTAACGACTGCTATCCATCGATAGCAACCGGGACCGACGGCTTAACGTGCCCTCTGAAGCACGGAAACGCGCATTTAATTTGCCACTAGCGGTCACCCATTACACTATCCGACCGCGCCCGTAGTGCTTAATGACCGAGTAGATCGCTTACGATCTACACCAGCCGCTGGGCCATGCGCGCTTCAAAGGTTGGTTCTAAACATACTTTGCACAAAGTAAAGTCGTGGTGCGGTCTGTGAATCTCACCACCAGACCGCACTACGACTATACTTTGACTTGAAGTCGAGTAGTGCGGATTGTGAATCTCACCATCTGACCGCACTCGACTATACTTTGACTGAAGTCGAGTAGTGCGGTCTGTGAATCTTACTCTAAAGTCCGTATAAATAGGCGTATTTCAATCGCAGAACTGATATTAAAGCCCGTTTAGTATAGAAAAACGTGATGTTAAGATCGTCACAAGAACTAAAAAAAAGGTGATGTAGTGCAAAGATAGTCGATAATTCGATATTCTTCGCTTTGCGACAGAATACCGACATACAATAATATACTTAAATTTAAATATATTTAATGATCTGATTAAAATATCTATTTATAAAGTGAATGATTCGTATTTTAATGATAAAATCTTGGTAATTATATGTACTGATACAAGTTATGGATAAGACAATCGTAGGAAATTTCTAGAAACTTCTAAAATGTTTATTATTAATGGCACTTCTGGCGTAATGCCTGTTTCAGTATCACTTATTTAGCTTTTTTTTTGACAAAATATGTATAACTCGTATACCTACCTACCTACCGCAATCTCATAACCTACCTATGTTAATTTATTACTGGTTATGTTAATTGGGTGAACTTCATTAGTTGGAGCATATTGTTTTTATAATAATGGACTATGGGAATAGAGAAAATAATGCAGGAATATACCTAAAATACGTACAAAGGTATCAAACCTTACAACACTTCCCCATAAACTACGTTGGTAGTTATGCTGCCAGGAGCCAAAATGTAAAGGCAAACGACGTACCTTCATATTAATAATAAGCCTATCTTTTTATGTTATTTTAGTGGAAACTAGCATGCAGTTTACATGGATGCTAAGCAAATACTGCTGCCTATAGACATCTACACAAGAACCAGAAGTCAAATTGTATTTGCTCCCTGATAGGTATTATGAGATATATCCCAGTAATAAAATATCAAATAAGCGGAATACGGGCTGAACTCTACCATTCGACAGCAAATAGATTAGGTACAGTCATCGACGACACAACGCAGCCTCGTCGATAGGTACAGTACCTGCACATCCATCCTGCGAAAGACGATCGGCTCGTTTCGACTTCGTAGAGCGTTATCTCTGTTGCACACTGCCTACGTAAGCACTGACAGTCCGTTATTGGTCAAAACTTGATCAAAATGGTCGACAAACGTCAAATAAGTACGGTGCGAAAGAGATAACGCTCTACAGACTCGAAATAAGCCGAAGTCTCCTTCCTAGGCTCGATGTGCAATATTTCTTGTTGAGCACCGTAATGCAGTGGTGCCTACAGTTTCGAGTTTCGATACTGGAATATAAAATTCTAGTTTCTCTTTTTTATGTAATGGAAGTGACAAACAAGCATGCAGTTCACATTGATGTTAAGTGATGACTGCAGCCTATAGACACCCACACTTAGACGTCAAAATGCAGATGCGTTTCCACTCCTGAGGTCTAAGGTGTTATCCCTGTGCCGGAAATTACAGGGCCGTACATTAGTTACTACAACAGAACTTCATCTCAAATTTGTGGAGCAGAGCTACACGTCTGCAACTAAACTTTAGATTATATATTATGTACATATCGAGATATCGGTAATCGATGGATCACTTATCAGACACGCAGTCAACGCCACGTTCTGTTTCATGAAAAAATACTGATAAATGAGATAACATTTTACTGTTAATGAAATCCTGTATAACGAAACAGTCGCAAAAGGTAAACCAACCTACAAAAGTTGAATCAGTCAGTTCTGCTGGCGAAAAAAAAACTTACTTAATTCTGTTTATATTTTCATGTCATAACAAAAGTAACAATCCATGCAATGATGTTATTTTTTTTTTGCAATAATACCTACGATCAATCAAAATAATACTTACTACTCGAATAAAAAAAATTGTAGGTACGTAGGCATATTAGATCGTGTCAATAGCCAAATTAGCTGTTACATGGTAGGTTATATCTCGATCACAAGAATCAACGCATGAATCATTCTACGAGCCTACCTACCTAAGTAGGTAGGCTCGTAGAATGTGTGAATCTTGTCAAGTGACAAGACGAACATTTTTGAAAGTCAAATCTTGACCTTCATTCATGAACCACAACGGAACAGCAAAAAGTATAAATTGACATTATTCATTTACAATGTGTCATCATATTATAAAAAATAATAATTTGTGCCGGTAGATAACGCCACGATAAATGTTTGCGGTTACGTTCATATACCGATAATGCCTATCAGAGCTATCTATCACCTGATATTGAAACATTGGTTATCGAACCGTACTCAGTGGCTACGTGCCTTTAACGCTGTGAACACAAAACATGGCCGATTATCGTGCAGGGAAAGCCGGGATCAACGCTGAGGCCCAGGCCAAAATCAACAGCAAATACAACGATGAAATCGCCCAAGAAACATTGGAATGGATCAAGAAATTGACTGGCTCTCCGGCCAACACTGCGGGTGATGCTGAAAATCTGTACGAAGTCCTTAAAGACGGCACTCTTCTGTGTCAACTTGTCAACTCTATCGAAGAAGGGTCAGTCAGGAAGATTAACCAGTCTACCATGGCGTTCAAATGTATGGAAAATATTAATGCATTCTTAGAAGCCGCCAAGAAACTGGGCGTACCACCACAGGAAACATTCCAGACAATCGACCTGTGGGAGAAGCAGAATCTTTATTCTGTTGTGATTTGTCTTCAATCCTTGGGCAGAAAAGCTAGTAATTATGGGAAACCATCGATCGGACCTAAGGAGGCCGACAAAAATGTTCGCGATTTCAGCGAGGAACAGTTGAAAGCTGGACAAAATGTCATTTCCCTGCAGTACGGAACCAACAAAGGTCAACAAAGTGGCATTTCGTTCGGCAACAGACGTCAAATGTGATATTAATTTAAAATGTTTTGTTAAACTTAACAATTATGTATTAAATATTTTTATAATTTCTTAATTTATGTTTCATTTGCAACAAGGATTAGGTGTAGTTAAGTTTCTAGATTTGCCAACTTAAAGCGTAACTAGAGCTGATTAGATAAAACTCGAGTACATAGCATGTATTGTACTGCACTTGCAATGTAATTTATTGGAATCCACTTGAACTAATTAAACAGGTCATCAGTAAATCAATCTCAATTAATACTGATACGCAGTTTATCTACTTCGTTGAGATGGGTGACGATAGATATAAGATAGACTCACGATAAAGAAAATTACAAATCAATACAATTAGATGTATTTTCTTGTAATTAAAATGAAAGTAATATTTTTTCCAGGCACTTGGATCCTTCGATACTAGAAACGTGTCCTGATTTCCCGTAACAACCTTTTGAAAATGTCGAGGCCAATAACATTACCCTGCAGTACCCCGCGACAAATCTTACATCAGCATAGCGGATATTGATTCAACCACCGCTCAATACGTTGCCTGGCAAAATGATGAGGCTTATGTCATAGTTAATGAATTTGATAAAGTATATCTTGATGATTTATATACCGCTCATAATTGCAAGATTGCATCGAATGCTTTCGTAATAATTTTATTAATTTTAGGAAAACTTATCGCTGTAACGATTGATTAACTGAAAGGCAACGTTGATTATTTCTTCTTTTGATTTGATTGCTCGTTTGTAGAATTTTTATTTCAGTACAACATTAAAACAGGGAATCAGTTGTTTAATATTTGGTCACATAGCAAATAAAAATTACTTCTTGAGATTGCTATTCTTTCTCTATTTTGTATATTTATGTGAATTACTTTTTTTTGCTTTTTCCATTCGACTCGAACCATAAAAAATTGGGAAATAAGAAGTATCATTTCTCAAATTTTATTGGTTTCATAATCTAAGGGGTTTATTTGTGGCCTTTCAATCGAATTTAATTTCTATCTATGGCATCCCTGGATTTTATTTAGTATAGGGTTAAATGGATGTCAACAGTCGGTCCCTATTAAGGGACTGTAAGTGTGATGTGCTTACATTATTCATATTGCCGATCTAAAAGCTACATTCGGGGTCAGTAATAGTGGTTACTACCTACTAGTAATAAATTATTAGCGGATCGTCATTCATTCATCATTGATAATTAGATTCTTCTAAACCGTATTATGATTAAAAATTAGTAAGCTGAAAGGTCAATGTCAACATTTTATATCACCACCCCAATAAGAGGTCACGGCGAGTCAAAAATAGACATTGAAAATGAGCTAGGGGTCGGATATCCGTGTTTCCGGACCGGCGACGCGTGACCACGCCTTCCGGTTCGCTCGTTCCGATATTAACTTTTTGTTTTTTTATTCTTTCAATATGAATGAGTCATCGACACCTTGATGTGTGACAAGCATTATCCTAATGATAATATATGTGTGAGTTTGTTTGGTTCGTTATTTAAAGCTGCTCTATTGATGGTATATCGTACAAACGGATTAATTTTGGCTGGTCATAGAGCTTCAGTGAGGTGAGCTGAAGGTGATTTAGCGTTGTTAGTTTTCTCTCGATTTTCACTTAGTTTTGCCATTTTAATCTGTAAGTGTAATACAAGTTATAGCACTAGTTGAAAGTTACTTCTGCGTCATTTGCTCAATTGTACTTGTGTATTACACACTTGATTCAATGATATTTAATGCGTAACTAATTCTTGTTATTTCTGCGGCAATAAAGCGATAGCGACTCTTCCGTACTGTTACAAGTAGTATTAGTAATATAAGTCAAGTAACGTGTTTACGCAGATGACCTGGTTTAGTAGCCCGCCCGTGGTAGCCAGGGGTATATTCGTGAATTTAAGCATATTTGTTTACATTTTTGTCCCATATAATAGGTTGCTATGGACATCTCGGAGCAAATTAACCCAAATTCTTTAAAAAAAATTCTTCCGATAAATTTCAGAAAAATGTGAAGATATGAATAGCAGCCCACTCTCTGATCCGTAGTCTAACCTAGGACACCAGCGTAACAGTAACCTGTTATCACTAGGCTATTGAGTCTTTTCGGAATATTTATCCTCAATCCAGTAAAACCATCAAGGCGTAATTATGCTAACGTGATCACTCCAGCCGAAGTACGTCCACTGCTGGACGAAGCCTTCCCCAAAGACGCAACGGTGTTTTGCTTCATTAGGAGAGAATATGCCATAATCGCCACGATTGGCAGGCGGATTGGCGATCGCACTAATTGTTATCGGATCGCGGTTGAATCTCTTTGCTGTCATGCTCTAACAAACGCCCCGCGCATTGGTGAAAGCAAGAAAACGGATCGATTCAATCGCAATCTAATAACTACTAATAAATTACGACTAATAATAGAATCTCTCGTCAGCACGGGGTCCAATTTGAACCCCGGACCTTTGTCAGGCTTGCGCGGGGACATGAGGGGGTCCAACACGTAGAGGCCCTTTCGAGAATTTTGATCTACTTTGTAATGGGTTGTATTCGGCGGGACCTCTCTCTGACTGCATCAATAGTTAATACAGGCATAGACAGACCCCGCAGATTATAATGGGACTATTGTAATGATGAGTGATTCGCCCAACTTTGGGCTATGTGGGTGAACTGGAGGGACTAGCTGGCTGGGCCTATGGAGTGAGATCCGGCACCTGCCTAAGTTCATCATCTCACATTATCGAATCCTACTTTAGGCAGGTGGTGACTCGCCTCTCCTTGGTGGGCACCCAAACAGCCAACCCAATGGTCGACAGGGGCGACACTGTTGAGAGAGGCTGGGGGTGTCGAGAGGTGTGGCCCCGGTTTCACCATCACGAGCGAGTAATCTCGAGCTCGGAGAGGGCTTCCCCGCTATTATGCCTTTAGACACTTCCACCCCCGAGTGTATGGCTCTTGCAGAAATTTAGACAACAGCCTATAATAGAATTATTATTAGGCTCCAGAAATGTAGTAAGCAGTATAAATTATCTTGATCGTTGAAATTGCAAATACAATGCATCTAAAACATTCACACACGAACGCACACATAGAAAAAACAATGGAAAGGCAAGGTCGACAAGATTAATGTGTTGACGTTATACTATACCCCATGATTTACGTTGTAATGTAAAACACGTAGGATAACCTATTGTCTGAAATAATGATAACAATTTTGTGTATGAACGTAAAACAACGTCATCTTTTATTGCTGTCTCATGTTGGTTGTGCGAGTTGTGTCCGCTTCAGCCGTGTTAACTTACCTTTTTTACGACTCCAAAAAGGAGGAGGTTATCGTAATGCCTAATTTTTTTTACGACAAAAATAATATAATTTTAACTCTAGGCTAATGAAGTAGACGCAGATATCCGTATCGAAAAAATCATACTTTAAAGTGAATAACGATCTAATAAAAAAAAACATCACCCAAAAATTAACTAACAATGAAACTAGGTATACTTTAATATAGTTAAGTATATCCATTGAATGATTCCTTTTTTCCTATACAAACTAACAAGACGGAGTTTAGGAGAAGATAAATATAACAACGTTAAGAAAAACCGACTTCAAAACTGAAAAGTAAAAATAATAAAGATTTAATTGTAATTATATACTACCTATTATTTATATGTGCTATTTACTAAAAGGTTTGAAGTCGGTGCCAAGCCTTAAACAAATAATTATATTTTAATCACTTAAATATGAATACGAGCAACATAGTACACTGAACAAAACGTAACCGGCGAATCGTGGGTGTTTGCATGTATGCTTGAATTCATGCATTTACCTCTGCCTACCCCTTCGGGGATTACAGGCGTGAAGTTACGTTTTAATACAATGAAATGCCTACTTTGGTGATTTTGGCTTGGCACCGACTTCAAACCTATTAGTAAATAGCACATGTAAATAATAGGTAGTATATAATTACAATTAAATCTTTTTTATTTTTTACTTTTCAGTGTTGAAGTCCGTTTTAACGTAGTTATATTTATTTAATACTTTTTAGTTCATTGCTGCGTTGTCAATAAGATATTCATATCTGTTAAATTTGTAAAATCTGACTCTTTTAGCTTCGTGAAAATGAGATACCTAATTTAAATTGTTTAGGTGTGTCGATACAAAATTATTACACGACTATACGAAATCAATGAAAAAATTTTATCCACGAAGGAGTAAATAAGCTGTGTTGTGTCGTCGATGAGTAAATGTGTCATTGTCACTTGTTGTCATCTTGTTGTTATGCGCATTAGGACTATCTAGGACGTCAGTGGATTCAACGCAACACAGATCACTATAGGGTGCTTAGTCTGAACGGACCAAAAAGAATGGACCGTAGTCCATTCGGCCGTAATCAAAAATCGTCTACGTCTCAACGGACCGGTCATAAAATATTATTAACAAATTTATACATGGAGTACATTCGAGTGCAAAAGTTATAAATTGAAATTTTATATTAAACTTAAGTCTTAATTTTTTTCTTATATTTGTATTGTTTTCTTTATAAAAACAATCAACCACTTAAACGTATTGACAAAAAAAAACCCGGTCAAGTGCGTGTTGGGCCACGCACAGTGCAGGGTAAAATTTCGAGTATTCTCGTATATTTGGTCGACTATTACTCGCAAACCTGTAAAGCCAACTTAGGTGTGATAATTTTCCTATTCATTTCGTTAAACGTAGCTAGTACTATTGTCGCAACGTTTGAATTTCTAACAACAACCGTTTAGTTGGTAGAGGGGAGGGGACATTTGACTCTATCGAAGATTGGCACTTTAAGCTTAAGTCACGGAAAAAATGATGTAAGCACACCCCTAACTTTTTTGAAAGACCTATTTAACGATATTCCATACTATATAGAAAACGAAAAATAAAATAATAAATCTGCGCGTTACATGTAGGGGAGGTACCCTGAGGTTCTTTTCGCCACTCCTCTGACGTAACAGATAAACTGCCTGCTTGAGATAAGAAAGGGTCATTGCTGAGTTAGGTACCTGAAGTCGTGCCAACTAGAAACGAAGATGTTAAAGATTTTGTGTACTTAGATTACAACTAGTAGATCTAAAAATAAGATATAAAAATATTTTCTCACTCGTCCACATAATCATTCTTGTTTGTCCACTCCTCTGTGGTGCCACATTGATCTTTCCGCAATCAAGCAGTAGCTTGTTCCTTTAAAAATATCAGTACAAATGAGAATCGATAAATCCCAATACCTTTAGATGAGCGCTATTCTAAGGTGACTAACACCAATTTCATCTATCACACCACACTCCGTGAATTTGCGGAAACATAACATCAAGACCTGTTAATTTACATAGATCACTTTATTACGTGGATCCGTATCCATAGTAAAAACGGCGGTGATAAAATACTTGTTCGTATTCATTGCACGTACGGCTATGATAAAGTAGTCAAGAAAATGAGTTCCGTATAACAGTGAAAGTATTACAGCATTGCATGTATTAACGATGCATCTATACTTCCATAATGACGCAGCATCTTTATCGGATTGTGCGGCTCATTGGCGAGTATGATTTTAGAAAGCGTCTATTCATGTTTTCACAAATGACTCTTTGTAATTTGCTTCCTGAATTGATTGTGTAAATGAGTAATCTTCGAAAAATTACAATAGTTATTTTTGTGGGTGCTGTGGTTTCTATGTTTGACATTTCGTTGTATTTTGCAATACAAACTATCGCTTCGGGTTTGTACGTAAGGAATCATTTATTTGCGATGATCATTCAAATTTTGGCATCGTATTCAGGTGTTAAAGAATATAATGAAGACGCCGAAGTCGAACGAGTATTTCTAGTATCTATCCTAGATGTCCGCTCTTTATAAGTAAAACAATGAACAAGTCTGGTTGTAGGTGTACATTGTTTTTGTTATGAAAATAATGAATAGAATGTAGTATATTTTTAGGCTTTCGCGATCTACACCCACTGAAATAAAACTATTTTTCGGATTTATCTCACGTAGTATTACTTAAATGATTATTTTTAAATCAACCCGACGTTTCAGTCGCTCTTCAGCTTCACTCTGTCCGAGATCACGAAAAATCTGAAATACTTTTACTGCCGGACGAAAGCTTCCCCATAAGTGGGATATGCTATTATGTGCGTGTGTGCGGATTGGCGAACTTAGGGTGTTTGTAACCTGGATAAACATCGTATCAAAGGTAATTATTATCAATATAGCATTCAAGCACCCCATCGTCCCCAACTCGCGAGTAGAAATTTTATAACATCAAAATAACGCGCTTGCCAAATATTCATTTTTTTTGTTTTAATATTATTTCGCATTAACACATGCTTGTGAAATATATCTCTGTGAAATATGGCTCAGGAATTTTGACTATGATGGTATTGAAGTTATGTTAGCAAATTTGTTTTTTTCATGATATGGCGAAGTATAGACGTACACGATTTCTGATACACACAGTTATTACACACACACACACACACACACACACACACACACACACCCTTCTTTGTAAAATTTTTGATTACTTGATATATCTACCTTGTTTAATGTTTAATGACAAAATAATTTTAAGTGAAGTTATAACTCGGAGAAGCCACTGATTCCCGAAATACAGTGTAGACTAGTTCGGGAATCTATGGATTCAATATTAACCATTGTAAAAATGTTTTTGTCAATAAATGATTATAATGAAAAAAAAAAAAAAAATTTTATTCTTATTTTATTTATTATTATTTTTTTCCTTCACATTTATTGCCTTGCTTTATGGTAGCAGTAGCGCCATCTATTACCAACTATGCTAGTTAGGCAGGACTTCAGTAGCTCAATTGGAAGAGCGGCTGGACTAGATTCCCAGTAGGCCGCGAGTTCGAGTCTCGCCTGAAGTCAAATTTTTCTTTCCATTTTTCTTTAAAATAAAATATGTTCATTTTTTGTTTTCATTGAATTAATTGCCACTTGGTAACACCTCTGCTTCGAACTAACTCATGGAGTTTGCGTTAATTGGTTACTTCTTGACAATTTTCTAATTGTGCGAATATAGGATCATAGAAAAACTAAATACAGATTAAACATTAGAAGATTACATAACAACAATATATATATATTTATAATATCCAAGATACGCGTTACAGATGGGCGTTCATAAGTAAACCTCTTCCGTTTCTTCTCCGTCTCTCCTCTCTGGTTTCTTGAAGGTTCATTTTGAGAAGGTCCCGTTTTGAGTGACGTTAAAAATGGTCATTTTTTTTTGTTATTATGGCATCGCTATTACGCATATTGCCAGTGTCAAGTCAAACAATATTTCATATTTATTTAAGCAGCGTAAAAGTTAGTATAATATAGTCATCAAGTATAATATGTAAGTATCAAGTATATAAGTTATCAAGTATAATACGTCAGTCAAGTGAGTAACAGTCAAGTTATTCGAGTAAAGCGATGGCTACATTACCAGGACATTTACAATGAAGTTTTGGAGGCAACCTGAAAGGTCGTGTTTTCGTACTGTTATTCTATTTCACTATACACGGGCACTGTAATAAAGCTATATCAAACAAAATGCCACCAATTTTATTAAATATAACTTAAAAATACACCAAGAAAATGAAATAAAATAAGAGCACCATACGCCTCTTTCAAGGTTCCCGCCAAAACCTCAATGGTCACGTTATCTATAACTCGACACCAACCGATGACTAGAGCGAAATTTACACCGCCCCGAATAAATCAAAATTAAATTATCTAATTAATGGCTTAGCAACATAGGAGCAATTCGTAAAATAAAAAAAATATTATTATGATACCCTACATCAGTGGTTCTCAAACTTTTTAAATGACGGAACCCTTTTGGGAATCAAAATACTTGATGGGACCCCACAATAAGGCAATTGTTTTTATAAGTGTTTTTTTTTATTAATCAGCATAATAAAAGTACAATGTAACAGTTACTAATTATTATTTACTTCACCACTTGGCAAGGACAATAAAAGAAAACATTAAAAAAAGTACCAGCGTTCATAGCGTTTTGTGCGGCCGCGGAGCGACCAGAGAGAGGTGTTTTGATTTTTTTTCTAAATTCTTGCGGAACCCCGACAGTGGTACACACTTAGAGTATAGCTGCCCTACATCTTAGATTAAGTACCTACATATAAAGTTATTACACTATCCATACTTCATCCAGCAGAATACTGCTACCACAGTCTAAGAACTTTTTAATAAAGACTTCTTTTGACACGCACAAACACTGTGCTGCTAATATCTAAAATGACATCTATTACCAACTATGCCATCTATTACCAACTATGCTAGTTAGGCAGGACTTCAGTAGCTCAATTGGAAGAGCGGCTGGACTAGATTCCCAGTAGGCCGCGAGTTCGAGTCTCGCCTGAAGTCAAATTTTTCTTTAAAATAAAATATGTTCATTTTTTGTTTTCATTGAATTAATTGCCACTTGGTAACACCTCTGCTTCGAACTAACTCATGGAGTTTGCGTTAATTGGTTACTTCTTGACAATTTTCTAATTGTGCGAATATAGGATCATAGAAAAACTAAATACAGATTAAACATTAGAAGATTACATAACAACCAAAACGCTCGCAGTTCCCACGTTATACGATATCGATCGTGCTTGCAAGGCTTCTGTCACGGTACAACGACTGTCCACCTCTGAGGCGTACGTACCGTTATACAATCGCCTGGAGATTATCTCAGTAACGGAATTACATCCGCCGGCGCTCACTGATGATCGTGTGTTTAATATATTATACAATGTCGCCAACTTGTCCATTAATGCATTTGCTTGGAACATTATGTAACGTAACGTAACGTTACTTCACGCCTGTAATCCCCGAAGGGGTAGGCAGAGGTAAATGCATGCATTCAATCATACATGCAAACACCCACGACTCGCCGGTTACGTTTTTGGCCCATGTAACAGGTGGCGAACCTGTTGCCATCTCCGGGCACATTACCAAACTCCGGGGTACTGGGAAACTTCCAGAAAATGGAAAAATCCCAATAGAAGCAGAGATAAAGGATTTTAAACCGTTATCTCTAATATCCCCCGACCCGGGAATCGAACCCAAGACCTCCAGCGTAATAGTAGTGACAACATTATGTAAAACGTAGAAATATTCTTCTGCGCCTCTTTTTATACGAGACTAGCGTCCCGCCCTTGCTTCGCGCGGGTGCAATGTTACCTACCCTCTCCTATTTGTCTTAGCGTGATGATTATAGATATAGCCTAAAGCCTTCCTCGATATCTTCTATAGTTTAGGCAGCGTACGCAAAATGAGTAACTTTTCTAATTGTTTTTTTACACCTTGTGTCTGAAAAACCCAAATATCTTACGGAACCCTGTTTTTCCAAAATAAAATATAGCCTGTGTTACCCGTGGATAATGTAGCTTTCGAATAGTGAAGATATTCCTCGATATCTTTTATAGTTTAAGCAGCGTACGCAAAATAAGTAATTTACCTGTATGATTTTTTACACCTTGTGTCTGAAAAACCCAAATATCTTACGGAACCCTATTTTTTCAAAATAAAATATAGCCTATGTTACCCGTGGATAATATAGCTTTCGAATAGTGAAATAATTTTTAAAATCGGTCCAGTAGTTATTGAGCCTAATCAAAACAAACAAACAAAAAAATATTACCTCTTTATAATATTAGTTTAGATTAGCTCTCGGCACATCTTGTTCATGGTCAATCCTTGCATTTGGCGTGAAAATTATACCGATTCGAGATATTAAATCAAATTTATCGTGGAATAAAATAACTTTGCGGAATCTGCTTCTGTCCGGTACTCTTTTCTTGTTTCATCAAGAATCGAGTTTATGTATGTTAGTGATGTTTTGTTCAAACACAAGCCTAACATTGCACACATAGATGGTAAATGAATTCTATCTACATTACTAACCTCTTCATATTTCTGTAAACATGACATAAAACTGAGACCTACGATTTCCAATCACTTCAGTTCAGAAACCTCGGGCCATACTGATCGCCATCTTAAGTAGTCGCTGTCTGAATTTGTAACTCATATTGAACGCAATAACGATAACCTGGCTATCATTATTGCTTGTCTATCACCTACAAAACCAAAAACATCAGTCAGATTATCACTACTGTTTTTATGGGAGGTGCAAATGTGAAACCAGCTAGGTTATCTCATCATAATGATCTATATTGCAGATATGAGCTGTGTTGGTTCTTCGTCGAATGAATAGATAATCTCTTACAAAACTACAATGCAAGAAAAATGTAGTAAAATAATCTTTCTGACATTGATTTAATATGCTCATTACTTACACTTCATCTTCATACAAGTTCGTGGTAGTGATTTTTTTGTGAACGATACTTATTATGTGAAATTATGACGTATCCATTTATCTTAAAAGTTGTATTCATAATAATAACTACGTCACTTTATGCCTCCGTAACTCGCGCAAACAATTTTTTTTTTTTTTTTTTTTGGCATACATTAGCTAGAGTTTTTATCGAGAACTGCACAAACTTTATATGTGTTTACATTCAACCTGCGACTGTCAATCTTATATTATTTCAAAAATGGAAATTCAATAACATCTAATTAAACTTCTTCATTGATTTATTTTATAAAATTATCATCTACATCTACAGCTTTCCATCCTGAATTATTTATCAGGTAATTAAGTGCATACAACCTACATGAAATTATAAATACCATTCTGAATAAACATAAAAATAGCCCAATATTTTAGTTTCACTTGTGACATAATGAGTGATGCGCAGTTTTTTATTAAATTAGCTGCATTACACAAGAAATCAAATTGATAGATGAAGGAGAAACGACATACTATAACGTAACTCCTCATAATAATACATAGTCGATGGTATTTAACTCGATTTCATTTTAGATATTAGCAGCACAGTGTTTGTGCGTGTCAAAAGAAGTCTTTATTAAAAAGTTCTTAGACTGTGGTAGCAGTATTCTGCTGAATGAAGTATGGATAGTGTAATAACTTTATATGTAGGTACTTAATCTAAGATGTAGGGCAGCAGGGCACTTAGAGTATATCACTTAGAGTATATCTAAGTGTGTTCCGCGGAACCCTAGGGTTCCGTGATACCACTGTCGGGGTTCCGCAAGAATTTAGAAAAAAAATCAAAACACCTCTCTCTGGCCGCTCCGCGGCCGCACAAAACGCTATGAACGTTATTTATTTATTTATTTGTATTTGTAGAAACATGTGTTACAATAGCTGGTACTTTTTTTTAATGTTTTCTTTTATTGTCCTTGCCAAGTGGTGAAGTAAATAATAATTAGTAACTGTTACATTGTACTTTTATTATGCTGATTAATAAAAAAAACACTTATAAAAACAATTGCTTTATTGTAGGGTCCCATCAAGTATTTTGATTCCCAAAAGGGTTCCGTCATTTGAAAAGTTTAAGAACCACTGATGTAAGGTATCATAATAATAATTTTTATTTTTTTTTATTTTACGAATTGCTTCTATGTTGCTAAGCCATTAATTAGATCATTTAATTTTGATTTATTCGGGGCGGTGTAAATTTCGCTCTAGTCATCGGTTGGAGTCGAGTTATATAAAAAAAAAAAAATTTTACGTCACTCAAAACGGGACCTTCTCAAAATGAACCTTCAAGAAACCAGAGAGGAGAGACGGAGAAGAAACGGAAGAGGTTTACTTATGAACGCCCATCTGTAACGCCCTTCTTATCTTGGATATCGCTATCGATTGCTTTTGAGGTTATTATAAATTGTTCAAAATATATTAAAAAATTGACGTTTACTCGATGTTTTCAATCGGGTACGCTTATTTCCTATACATTTTTGCTGAGATTTCCAATGGATTGGAATGGGCTGCATGAAAATGGGACTGTCCCGTTCAAAACGGGACGTATGGTCACGTTAATTATGGACCAATTTTGTGCGTAAAAGTATAACTTAATAAATGTTTACTGGTGGTAGAGCTCCAGTGACGGAGCTCGCGGGCGTAGGCACCACCGCATTACCTAATATACTTGCCGCTAAATGGTAGTGTTCAGCACTGTCGTGTTCCGGTCAGGTGGTAATGTACGGCCCTGTAATTTCCGGCACAGAGGCGTAACACCTTAGGCCTCAGGAGTGGTAACGCATCTGCATTTTGACCTTGGTCTTTGTGTAGGTGTCTATAGGCTGCAGTCATCACTTAACATCAATGTGATCTGCATGCTTGTTTGCCACTTCCGTTACATTAAAAAAAAAATGTAAGTCTGTTCAAGTTGTCTACAACCTGTTGATTGAATCTTTCTGCAGCTTTCTATCTATTAACCTGAGTTTATTACATGATTTACGTACAGTAAAAGCTAATGTACACAGGGGAAAGCATTTAATATGCACCGGTCATAAGATTTGTGATAGAGAAACGCGAAATTTCGAGAAAGTAGGCAATGTACTTTATGAAATGGACCATAACGGTGAAATGGTGGTTACGTAAGATTAAAGTTTGTAATACTTATGGCATTTAATATCACAGTTGGTTGCGTGTTTTAATGTAAACACAGATGTTTTTGTGGATCGTGCCGATGAAAAACTGTTGAGGAAATGATCCGCTTGAAACTGACAAAAAATCTTATAACATTGAAATCGCTGTTTGGTTGGGAAAAGAAGATTGTGTTGTTACTTCGATGAATATGGATAACGTCAAAGATTAGTAAAACAATCGATTCGGTCCATAGAGCAACACCGGAGGGTACTCCCCTATGATCTTACGCCTGTCGCCTGGATGTTTAAATGTGTGCGTGAGATTGTTTCTGTATTTTGTTAAAGTCAAGGTGTGAGTTTCGTAGTAATAGACGATTTTTGTAGTGTGCGTGTGTGTCGCACGCATTTTCCCCCGCAAAAAATGACAGACTATTTTGCATCGGTAATGCACGCTATGGCTACTCCCCTTCAGTCCGCCGCGACCGGTGGGCCGCGTTACTCTATGATTCGGTCTAATACTAAGCAAGACAAAATAATTTTATAATATCAATGTAGTCGACCCTATCGCATAAATGGTATATGTAAGTATATACGATTGAGTTTTCTTGGTTGGTACATGAATCCAGCATATAACAGAGGACGTCTAGAAAATCAGAACAGTCACTGCATACAAAACCATAATATAGTAATATATTTTGTGTCTGCAATAGTTTTCGCCTTATTATAGTAGCAAATATTTTTTTATTCCTATCTTTGATGAATTATGTCAGATTTTTTGTATATCAATGCATGTAGTAGATGGTTTAAAATACATTATTAACTCTATGGATGTTTATTTGAAAATGTTTAATTTGTAAATACACAACATATTACAATCTTTCTTCCTTCATCATTGAGACATTATTATTGATATTTTGATAGAGATTTCAATGTATAAAATTCAAGTTTTCTTTAATAAATAAACCCATAAAAATTGGTAGGCTGGTAGTTAATTAACGGAAACTTAGGTTTAGTGTAAAAAGAAGACTGTAAAATAATAAGAATATGAAATGTTTGAGTAAAAGAAAAATATCTATATTATTATAATACCTATACTTATCTATGACTGTTTCAAATTGAAGCCTAAAGAAACTGTTTATCGACTAGACTAAAGTAAGCTGTAAACGTAACAATAAGGAAAAAATCTCAGCCGCAGAATGATCCATGATTAATGAATGATACATGAATGAAATCACTGTAGACGCTAAGTTTTAGTCAGTAGGTACCTACATACAAAGATTAATGTTTCATCCATACACAAAATGGATATACCTTTTTTGTCATGAAGTGGCATATAAGCATACAGTTCACATTGATGGTAAGTATTAGGTAACTGTTACCTATACACGTCTACAAAGGCTATTACACGACACGGTATTCAGGGTCCGGCAGAAAGGGTGGGCGTGCCCTCGCGCCGGATTGTCGCTTATTACACTCCGGTCGACAGCGCCCTTACTCAATCACAGTACAAATACACGGGCCGCTCCTTACAGAGCCGTACGTTACCATCTAAACACAATAGTGCTGAACACAACCATTTAGCGCCAAGCAGATTAGAAAATAATGACTAATCTAACCTGACTCTTGCTATCGTACCCTGAATACCGTGCCGTGTAATAAGTCCTTTCATGAAACTAGAGATTTCAATCTAGATACGTTGCGACTCCTGAGGCCTTAGGTACCTATTATACATCTATGCCGAAACTTACAGAGCCGTACGTTACCATCTAAACACAATAGTGCTGAACACAACCATTTAGCGCCAAGCAGATTAGAAAATAATGACTAATATTATCTCTGAATCTCGATAAAATGTATATTAGGTTCACTTTTTAATTTTTATGCGTAATTGCTGAACTTAAGACCTCGCGAGTGAGATTAGGTTGGATTTTCCAGTTGGAAAATCTAGTAGCAATCATACTACAAAATCCAATAGCTTGCAACCTTTTGCAACAAACTACCTAATTGTGCATCTCTGTTTTTTTTGGTAGGATAACAATATTCATGATGATATTAAATTGATAATCATCTGATTCTCTTGAAACTCACGTTGATGTGTAGGTACATTATGTATCATTACCACTGAATAATATTATCGTGTTTAAATAAAAAGATTCAACGCTGAACATAAAACGTGATATATTTTGTAGTTTTTATTATGATTGTACCTTTGTTGTCCGTGTACATTACGTCACAAGATGTTTTATGGCGATTTAGTGGAGATAAGAGATGAATAAAGATGCTTTGGATGTAGAAATTATTGGTAGATGCTTTTGCATATAATAATACAGCTATTTATGTGTACCTATATGTATCACGTGAGACGTTATACTTTTGCAAAGTGGGCAGAGAGCAAGGAATACCAAACATTTCTACATCTCTTTAAATTCTCATTTGCGGGCAACGGATAGGCCGTTACCTGCAAATGAGAAGATAAACTGCGTTCGACGTACAGTGATTAGTGATTAAAACAGATGAGACAACATTTTTGCAGTCTCGCAATTGCAATAGGACGTTAAAGTGACTGAAAATATTATAATAATGGCTCGTAGAACATTTGCCATAATTTAGTATATCCCATAGATTGCCCGTGTACAAACTCTGACAGTATGCTGTGAAAGGTGTTGTTATGTCTCATTTCTATATACGCGCCGTGCTATAAAAAATGAGCCAAAACGAGTGATAGGTAACAGTTAATCTTCTTTATTGGATCGCAATAAGACATCAATACGATACGCCGTTTTCAAATCAGTTTCTACTTCCTAGTTTTTTTCAACTTCATTGTCCACTTGTTACTGAAAAACTTTTCACAAAACAAAAATTTCTAGTTTTGGCACTAGAACACTATCAACAATAAAATAAATGTGTTATAAATGCTATGCAAATTAACCTACTGGAGGAAAACTAGATAAAATTACTCAATCTTAACAATTTTATGGTCTTTCCGTGCAAGCTAACATTATATTTATTAGACACGAATACGTGTTGGTTTCGTTGTTATGTTCGCTATACGTATGTATTTCGTCATGAATTTCAATTTGTAGTAGAGCGCTAGTAGCGAAGATCGAAGATATAGGCATCATAGCGGTAATGGTAGTGTTCTACGCTATCGTATTCCATGAGGTAGCAATGAGTCTGCCTAATTCTACAACGTACCTTGAGCTCTAAGCTGACTTTTCTTTAACGTTCGTCATACCTACTTCAAAGTAAGATAACAATAGGCCTGCTATAAGTGATGTCGACAGCAATTTTGATAGGTGGACACCCTGGACCGTTTGTATTGTCAAAACTAATAGCCTTGCCCATAGAACGCCGACCTTTGGAACAAATTCTCATCGTATACGTACTTTTCATTCTAGGTCTCAGCAATAAATCATAATTAAGAGAGCTCCCAATTAATTGTACATATCAATAAGGTCGTGCCAATGTTCCGGGTTAACAGCTAAAGCGGGAGCACAGGGCCATATCAATTGGCTCCCCTGTGAGGCTGACGTGCGGATATGCGCTATAGATAGTGGATGACGCTGGTGCAGGTGCGAAGGAAATCATAACATTACAGGCATTCGAGCATACACCGACGACTCTTCAACTATTGTGTTTGAGTCCTATCACACCGCGGACACTCCGCGAAATTCCATACAAACGCTTAATTTGGTCTCTATTACACAGACATCAATCAGTGACGTGTATTTACACGTGCACCTGTGTGTGTAGCACGTAAAGAATACCAAACGTCGCCCGTAAGAGGGAAGGAGGTTGGGTGAAGCGGGGAATCGGGCGGGACGTCGAAGTGTCCATTCTACACGTAGTATTATTACATATTCTCTGGTAATATGTAGGTAATAGGGGTCTACACTTACGATTGCAACGGTGTCACTTCTCTAGAACTTTGGAAAACATCTAACATTACTTCTCAATTTGTAAATGGTCCTTCGAAATCGGACCCGGCAGTAGCATTATTCTATCACAAAAATAATATCTATGGTATACTCGGGTTCGATCCCTAAGTCGGGAAAAACTGTTATAGGGTTTTTCTGTGTTTAAATTTAGCTTCTACTATCACCGTATAGTGTGGCGACGTGAACAATGTGATCAATCGCAGTTTATTGCTACCGTTTACTGAGGGTAAAATTTCAACGTCTCTAGTTGTGGCCATCGATAGCGTAGGCTTTCTGTAATAGATTTGAGCGCTACAGATGTTCTGGTTACAGGAATAATCCAGTAAACTTCCAGGCAAAAGTATAGACGTCAGGATTGGCAATACATCAGCATTTATTCCAACAGTCATCTAGTTTCGAAACTTACCATCAACTAGCATAAATAGAAGTTTTGTAACTATTAATCTACCACTTTTCATTTTCTTCTCACTCTACTAATCTTTAAATGAAGGTTATGGTTTTTGAAAGAGATCAAAATGTTCTTTCCCAATAAGTGGCAATATACTCAATTTTGCAATCTTCTATTCTTGCATCAGCCACCAGCATTTTCAATTTGATCAAAACCGTTCCATAACAGAGATTGTCTGGATCGTTCAAACCTCAATTCGTTTTTTCGCTTTTCCCTACATATTATTGGTGAATCACAGTCACACTTTCGATGTCTCTTTAGAACTTCTTTGGTGTCAGGCAGCTTATCTTTACAAACATAAAATTTCACATATTTTTTTATTGGGTGCAATATGATACAATCGTGTTTACCTAATCCTACGAATATTATAAACTGAAAGTTAGCATGTTTTATGTTTCTTACTCAATCACAAAACTGCTGAACTGACTGAATAATATTTAATTTTGACACGTAAATAAGACTAGCTGAATATAAAAATACTGGTGGTAGAGTTCCAGTGCAGGAATTCGAGGGCGTAGGCACCACCGCATTATCTAATCTATCTGCTGCCAAATGGTAGTGTTCAGCACTATTGTGTTCCAGATAAATGGCAATGTATGGCCTCGTAATAACTATCACAGACAACAAGTCTCAGATGTGGCAATTCACCTGCCTTTTGACCTCTGGTTTTTGTTATAATTGTAGGCTGCATTCATCCCTTAACATCAATGTGAGCTGCATGCATGTTTTCTACATTCATTACATAAAAAAAAAATTGTCGAGTATAGTAGTACAAGATAATAAAAATTCAAAAGTGATCGCAAACAAACATGCTTTTACGAAACTCCAACGGCAAATCTGGTAACGCAGACTGGCCAAACTGTTGCAATGTAAAGATTAGATGGGTCCCGTTGATCGCTTGGACCGTTGTACCGAAATGGCGGAGCTGTGAGGTGACCGACTTCTAAACCAGTTCCATTATGTACCAGCCTTGGCATTGGGGGAACGCGATGATTAACATGTTCAATAAGTAAAGATGCGTTATTTTGGTCTATCGACTTTAATGTTAGAAGAATAGGAAATAATTTAAATAGGGCACAAATCTAACACCCGTGCCCATAAAAGTCTCGGTTTATTGAGCTGTTAAGTTTTTATTGTTATTGTTCGATAAAAAGTTCTTCGTTTCTTTTACTGAACTCTTATATATATAAACTTTAATTCTGATCTTAACTTACCCTGGGTTGCACCAAGATATTCTCCTCTATAATATATTCTTCTCTTCTTTCTCTTATACTTAACAGATTTCTTGAAGTTAGAGAAGGACGTGCAATGTTACAATAACTTCAACAAATCTCTTGGTGCAATCCAGACTTAGAGTTTCTTAGTGACCTGGATTTTGCTTGTTACAGGTTATACAAAGAAACACAATTCTTATTTTGTTAGTACCGACACTTTTTTTTAACGGAAAGTGTTTGAATAATCTGTTCTTCATTATTTAACCGACGCTTTTTTTTTACATTTGACCTCATTTTTTCTTAGTTCTACTTAGAACACAATGAAATTGCTAGCCAGCCTTGGCGAAAACGTTTATTTTACATCGCTATTCTTGAGAATTTCGTTTCAATTCATTCCTGTTTCTCACCGTCAATCAAATGATAATATTTTTTTTTTAGAGTAAAAGTTATTAACAAAATTCAAAAATTAGTATACATTTCTAATATGATTGAGACAATATGTAAAATATAAAAGCAATTTTTGTTATATGATTAGGTATAGGTATTATCATTCCAAATTTACATTGTAGGTAAAGTACGTAAAATAACTCATTCAATTTATTTTGTGAAGACAAAAGATGGCCTAAATTGGTGACGGACTTCCAAACATATTATTTGCAGATTTTTGCTTAAAAAGATGTATACCTAGTTAATTTTTCTAAGACTCGTTAACTAGTCCACAAAGGCATAATAAATAATGAGGTTACAAAAAGGGCAAATCTCCCGTGCACTCCGCGAGCGGCTCTATTATGAACAGGCCATAACGAATATATTACATCAAATGAAGTTGAACCACTCGCGTGATGTGAATATTTAACCGAGTATTTCATAAGATATCGCCACTCCAATTACTCGGTATGACTAATAACCGCATTTGAAAAAAAGTTGGCCGAGAAAAATGTCGCTGATTACTCGCTCGATAAACTTGATCTTGTCTGAATAAACTTGCTCACTTGCTTTGCTTTGAGAGGTTACTTGAACTGGAGTTTTAGATACGTTAATATTTTAATTAGATGCGCCTTTTAAGTTTGTTGGTTTTGTTTAACATGCTTATGTAGGTATGATACCTATATTATGTATCTTTTATATCTATAATATAAAAATAAGTCGGGTTTTCCTTCCTGACGCTATAACTTCAGAACGCAAGAACCGATTTCCACGGTTTTGCATTCGTTGGAAAGGTCTCGGGCTCCGTGAGGTTTATAGCAAAGAAAATTCAGGAAAAAATATTTATAAAACGACATCCACGCGGGCAAATTCGCGGGCAACAGCTAGTATGTAATAAATGTGTAATATATTATGAATTTATTACGTTATTATTTACCGGGTTTCTATTTTGGGTGCTATGTATTGTCCGACTCACGTGTACTACATTAGTTCTTTACTGCAGTTTCAGTTCCTTATCATTCATATTAGTATCTTTGATTTCTGAAAATAGTCTTGAATTCTTTGCTAATGTTCTTTATCTTAGTAATAACTCCTATATCTTTATAAACCCTTTAAAAAATATACACATTGCAAAAGTGAACATCCCTGTTCGTTGCAGCTTTTCACGCGAGGACCTATTTATCATATTTCAGATAATAGGTACCAAGTATTTGCCTGGAAAATATAAAAAAATAATTTGAACTAGGAATCCAATCTGAATCTTCAAAACGGGTCGTTCTCAAAACCAATACACCGAAGTACGCGGTACCGTATTTTGAGCGCTCCACTCTTTTTGCTCACGATCCACGATGTCCGAGTCTGGGACCGTCATTGTTTGATCAATGCCCGACTCGAGCACGTGTTGCGCAGAATAATCGCTGCGTTTTATTTTACAAGTAAATGCTCTATGTGTACATACCGTGATTATGATAGTGTCGTCTCAAATGTTTCAGTGACATGACGTGTACGTGTTTATGAATTTCAAGTTGAAAGATCTGTGCTAATCCATTGGATGTGGTTTGAAACATTTAAGTGAAAGAGAAAGAGGGTCAGAAGAGTGCTATAAGTGAATATTTTTTTGGTAAGTGGGGCCGCCTGTACCTGATGATATCCGTTACGCAAATCTAATCGTAAAAAATCTTAGTGAACCCAATAAAAGTGAAAACTTTACACTTTCTATCGGAGCCCACAGTTGATTCGCATTTGTGACAATTGAGATGTTCCATTCAAATGTAGATCATTATTCACATATTTATTTTGTTGTAGTTGTTGCTTTCTATCTATCACTGCCATTGTTGGCTTACTTGTAGATTATGTTTATTTTTTTTGTTATAACTGAAGTTATAATCAACAAGCATCTTTCTGAGAACAAAAGATGAGGATAGGCGATAGATATTTTAGAATCAAGCAGGTGAGGAGCTGGTTCGTTGTTCGTATATTGTATGTTCGTAAATTATAGGTTAACAGTAAGTACCTAATATTCATTGACCTTTCTTAAAACGTTTGAAGCGCGCATGGCCCAGCGGCTGGTGTAGATCGTAAGCGATCTGCTCGGTTAAGCACTACGGGCGCGGTCGGGTAGTGTGATGGGTGACCGCTAGTGGCAAATTAAATGCGCGTTTCCGTGCTTCGGAGGGCACGTTAAGCCGTCGGTCCCGGTTGCTATCGATAGATAGCAGTCGTTAAACCTTGTCGGAGGCCTTATGGGCGGTTTGAAAACATCCGACAGCGGGTTGGCCACTAACCCACCCACCTCCACCAATCCGCATTGGAGCAGCGTGGTGGAGTAAGCTCCAGGCCTCCCCCCAAAAAGGGGAGAGACTCGTGCCCAGCAGTGGGACGTATAATGGGTTGCCATTATTATTATTATTATTATTTCTTAAAACTAGTGACTCTATTAAATAAACAAGGTTCTAAATTAGTTCTTTTTTTTGTTTTTTTTTTTTGCGTTGGTACATTCAGATTAAGACCAGTGCTACTCACCGATAACATGGCTGATGTCTTTGAGGTGCTTATCGGTCAGCTCTGATTATATTTCATTAGTCTGGCAAATATGAACAGAGTGGAAAAACATTGTTGGAAATCGGCGAAGTAGAGTCGAGCTCTTTAACTCTCCCTAAGTATTGACTTATGTAAAAATATGAGCTTATTAAAACTTACGTTTACAATAAAAAAAAAATCTGGTCCTATTGCAGAAAGTATTTTTTTTATGTCATGGAAGTGATAAACAAGCATACAGTTCACATTGATGTTAAGTGATGACTGCAGCCTATAGACACCCACACAAAGACCAAGGTCAAATGCAGATGCGTTACCACTCTTGATGCCTAAGGTGTGATGCCTCTGTGCCGGAAATTACAGGGTCGTACCACCTGACCGGAACACGATAGTGCTCAACACATATATTAGGTATTGTGGTGGTGCCTACGCCCGTGAACTCCGTCACTGGAGCTCTACCACCAGTATGTATAAAGTATGGTCATTATGTTCAAACTCCTCCGTGGTTTGATTGATGCTCCGTGCCTGCACAATGAGTTGGCTCGTTTATACGTCCCGCCCGTCCAGGACAAATACTTGCGTGCTAGGAAGCATAAGCTCCTCGCTGTACCATTTACTCGGACAATTGCACACGCTAACTCCTTTGTTCCGCGCGCGCTCTCTGTGCTCTGTGCTCTATTGGAGGCCTTTCCCGACTTCGACTTGTTTGTGGATGGATGGAAGGCTGTTGTGAGTGTGTGTTTGCAGTTCAGTGAAATCCTCTGAACATTACTAAATCTTATGTTTTAATTTAATTTTGTGTATTTTTTTTGTTTTGCTATGACATGTATCCGAGTTAGTTAGTGTAATTGGACTTGTTGTCCGTTCTAGTTAACTATAAATAAATAAATAAATAAATAAATAAATGAATACTTATATGTACTTTCTTAGTAAAAACTTTTCTCATGACAAAGATTTATTACCGATGTAAATAATTATAGAAAACTCGATCGACTAGTAAACGTGAGCCGTATTATTAAAGGACCTGCGAGTGGGTGGAAACTGGATTTACAAACATCGGTCAACATGCTACAATGAATTATAACCAGTAGTACAAATGTAGTGCTTACTTGTTTCATGATAAAGCCGAGATTTCCGTGTAATGTTGACGTGTTGTTATCATGTTGACTGGTGTACTGAAGCAGGTGTTTGGTTCTGTGACGCCTACATTCGCCAGTTATGCGTAATCTCGTTCATCGACTTGCGTTGGCCAGCCTCCGGAGTTTTATCTAATAGACAACATCACTTGTCTTGTTCTAAGCGTTTCGATAGCTGTTTACAAATACTTATCTTTTTTGGCTTAATACTTTTTTATATTGAGTTGAAATTAAATGAGTATATTTATTTCAAACTAGCTGACACGGTAAACTTCATATTGCCTCAGAATGAAATAATGTGTCAAAGGTTTGATAGATACGGACTTTTTGTATGGGAAAATGAAATCGTGGTTTTTACCCCCTACCATTCCTCCATTACCTCCCTTCAATTTCTTCATATTTTCTTACCTTTTAAACCTTCCCTGGATTTCCAAAAAAACATTTAAAACCATAATTAGCCAAATCGGTCCAGCCGTTTTCGAGTTTTAGCGAAACTAACGCACAGCAATTGATTTTTGCATAATACTAGCTGATCCGGCAAAAGCACCTAATAATGAGAGGAAAATCGTTCGACGATCCGGTTAGTCCAGCGGTGCGAAACCACCGTTTGATTCGAAGGGTCGCGGGTTCGATCCCCGCACCGGAACAAATATTTGTATGGCCTACAGATATTTGTTTCGGGTCTGGGTGTTTGTGTATGTGTTGTATGTGTACAACGGCCCCACGACACAGGTTTATACCTACTGTGGGGCTGTGAGTGTAAGCGTATTTTATTTTTTTTATGTTTTATTTTTTTATCGTTGTCGTTTCGTGTGTGTTCGTACTTATCAGTTTATTTCAGGGGAATCACGCTTTGCCATGGCGATTTACTCATGTCATTCAAATCGTATCTACCTACCGGACTAACCGCAATTAACTTTTTCCGCGAGTTTTACAACTGTGCTAAAGTACAAATAGAAGGAAAAAAATCTTTTGTAGTGACTAATGTCACAATGAATATGATTTCGAGGGTGTTTATTTTGTCTAGAAAACTGAGAATTTCTCATTCTTCCTCTACGATAGGTAGGTACCTGTTAAAATTAATAAAATGTAAACTTGAAGCACCTAACGACAATATCTATTTTCATATGAATAGCCGAACGCTATGAGCAATACACAGAAATTCACGTCTAAGAATGTTCATTGTGTCATAACCTTGAACGAGATAAGATAACACCTGTGTTTCAGACATACATACATATCTACAAATGTTTAGTACTCGAATTGAATTTAATGCATTAGAAATAAACATATAAATTATATGCAATTCCTGACTCAAATGCACATCTTTTATGTAATGACCATCATAACATAAAATATGTGCATTGAAGTCGGGCAAACAAGCATGCAGTTCACATAGATGTTAAGTAATGACTGCAGCCTATAGACATCTACAAAAAAACCAGACATTAAAATGCAGATGCGTTGCCACTCCCACCCTTATATAATGGAAGTGGCAAACAAGCATGCAGTTCACATTGATGTTAAGTGATGACTGCAGCCTATGTTTACAGAGCCGTCTCTGTTATAGTAATTACGGGGCCATACATTGGAACCGGAACGTGATAGTACTGAACACTACCATTTGGCGGCAGATAGATGATTAGGTAATGCGGTGGTGCCTACGCCCTCGAGTTCCTACACTTGGAACTCTACCACCAGTTAGTAAGAACCATTTATAAATGTACCCTATCCCTTCTGTGAAATCAGATCACAAGCAGATATAAATCGTTTAAATTATTTATTTTTTTTTCTAAAGCGGTCATTTTGAATGTAATGAATAGTTTAATCGACACGAAACTATGTAAACGTGACAAGAGGTATCACGGTCGAAGTCCGCTTATCAAGGTAAAGAGTATCAAGTGTTTACAGGCATTTTGATGCAGATTATTTAAACCTAATATTGTGGTGGTATTTAAATTATGAGCCATGTTTTTACTGGTGGTAGAGCTCCAGTGCTCGCGGGCGTAGGCAACACCGCATTACCTAATATACTTGCACCTAAATGGTAGTGTTCAGCACTATCGTGTGTGTGTAATGTACGGCCCTTTAATTTTCGGTCTCAGGAGTAGTAACGCATCTCCATTTTGACATTGGTCTTTAGGCTGCAGTCATCACTTAACATCAATTTCACATTGATCTCATGGAAGCGGCAAAAATCATCTGCATGATTTTTGCCGCTTCCATTATTCCATAAAAAAAGTTATTCTAGTCGTAATACTCGATTTGGTTTTTCTGATGAGTGGTAGAGTTCTAGTGACGAAACGGGAGAGTAGCCACCCCTGTGTAACCCAAACATCTTTCGCCAAATAAGCTTATAACATGCTGATGCCTTGTTCTGTTTGAAAGGTAATACAGCACTCCGGGCACGTAGGCCCTGTAATTTCCGGCACAGAGGCATAACACCTTAGGCCTCAGGAGTGGTAACGCATCTGCATTTTGATCGTAGTCTTTGTGTGGGTGTCTATAGGCTGCAGTCATCACTTAACATCAATGTGAACTGCATGCTTGTTTACCACTTCGATTACATAAAAAAAAAAAAAAAAAAAAAAAAAAGAAATAACTTTTTAAGTTTGCGGAAAGGCACCGAATTTGTATTGAAATAACAAGTTTAGTACGTAGTCTACAGACTCATTATTCACTTACAATCAATGTTAACTGATTACCTGAATGCCTCGTTAATGACGTGTGTTCAATGATGTATCAAGAATGTCTCATGAGTGTCATATGAGTCTCGTATAAAACTCAAATGTCAAATCGTTCTACAACAGACGATTTAAAACTTAACGATGTGAAAAAAACAGCAATAATTAGGCACTGTACTGTTACTGTCAGCGTATCAGTGTGAGATACAAAAAAACTTCAATAATAAGATATTGTTACGTGTGAGAAACGGACCAGCCTTCAGAATGTTCAGTCGTGAACGGTCGGACTACTTACCAAGTATTCTTCAGCGACAAATCTAAAGTAACAGTGTCCAAATATCGAGATGCCGCATATTTAGGGCTACCAGAATCACACCCATGAACTTTAGTAATAGGTAATACTACAATAACCTCGACCAGGGGTGCGACCGCCTATCGACATTGCTGTCGTCATTGTGATTGCTGTCAAATTTTCATGTCGATTTGTAGCTCCTTTAAAAGCAGTAGTGATAATCTGATTGTTTTTCTTTTTTTTTTTTTTTTTTTTTTTATGTTACGGAAGTGGCAAACAAGCATGCAGTCCACATTGATGTTAAGTGATGACTGCAGCCTATAGACACCCACACAAAGACCGAGGTCTAAATGCAGATGCGTTACCACTCCTGAGGCCTAAGGTGTTATGCCTCTGTGCCGGAAATTACAGGGCCGTACATTACCACCTGACCGGAACACGATAGTGCTGAACACTACCATTTAGCGGGAAGTATATTAGGTAATGCGGTGGTGCCTACGCCCGCGAGCTCGTCACTGGAGCTCTACCACCAGTAAAAAGTTTCTTGCTTTCATAGGTGAGAAACAAGCGATAACGGTAGATTATTTCGATTATTGTTATTTAGTTAAAGTAAACTGCCTCAGTAGCGTAGTGGTAGCAGGCCACTACTATTACGCAGGAGGTCCTGGGTTCGATTCCCGGGTCGGGTCTATCAGAGATAACGGTTAAAAATCCTTTATCTCTGCTTCTATTGGGATTTTTCCATTTTCTGGAAGTTTCCCAGTACCCCGGAGTATGGTAATGTGCCCGAAGATGGCAACAGGTTCGCCACCTGTTACATGGGCCAAAACGTAACCGGCGAGTCGTGGGTGTTTGCATGTATGATTGAATACATGCATTTACCTCTGCCTACCCCTTCGGGGATTACAGGCGTGAAGTTACGTAGTTAAAGTAAAAATCGACATGAAAATTTGACAGCAATGACAACGACAATAGTAATGTCGATAGGCGGTCGCACCCCAGATAGAAATTTCCTTTATTTGCACTATTAATGAAAATATAGAAATGATTACATCTTAAACAATTGTAATACTAAATCACTCGAATCTGTACTTTAGTATTTCATGTGGAAATCCTTTGTTTGCAAGGCAATGGCCGTACATGCGGGATTCGGTGAAGGCTTATCTTGTCGCAAATAATGTATTCTGTTGTACGCTTTAGTCTGTATATGACACCTTGAATGAGGATAGGAGGATTAGGAGGTCATAAAGCACTATCTGTATAATATTGGTGATAGAGCCTTCAGTGACGGATTTTAGGGGCATAGACGCTAGTATATTACCACATTAGTCTTAAGAACGTACTCGTATCTGTAGGTTAAATTACTTGTCCTTAACGCTGCTAAAGAATAGTACTTATTCAGTATTAACATTTTCGGCGTACATGGTAATTGCAATTGTTACTTCTTACATGGCTACTAACAACATAGAGCTTAAGAGTAAGCATTAAGACTAGTTTCAAGTAATGCATGTTAGGCTGTAGCAGAGAATATGTAATAATACTACGTATAGAATGGACACTTCGACGTCCCGCCCGATTGCCACACCTCACCCAACCTCCTCCCCTCTTATGGGCGACGATTGGTATTTTCTACGTGCTACGCACACAGGTGCACGTGTAAATACACGTCACTGATTGATGTCTGTGTAATAGAGACCAACTTAAGCGTTTGTATGGAATTTTGGTGGATTGTCCGCGGTGTGGCTGTAGTATCATCAAGTGTGTTCATATCCTCTAACTTCTTGTAAACGATTCAACGTTTACACAAAGCAGAAAAGTTTCTCTGTGTAAGAAGTTACGGGTCTGTTCTATACATTATTAATTACTATGTTAGCAGAAAGTGTTGGTACAATGAACAATAACGCTTCAGCGTTCAAACGTTTTCAAGAAGCAAAAAGCTAGGGAATCAAATTTCAAATTATTCATTGAACTAGTTTGATTTGAATATCACCTCTATATTCCAATCGGCAACGTGTAACGTTTATAATTCTCTATGAATTACAGATAATATCAAAGATCAAATATCGGAGTTGCAGACACGACATTACATGTCAAGGTCCACGAACAATCCTTCATCAGTTTTAATTCACGGCGATGCGCAAATCGCAACCCGACCCCGGAGGTCGACTAATAGCAATTTAACATTATCATGAGTCACAGAGCATATGACAGTTCCGAGCACTATATTAGTCGCTCCAGTTATACATTTCAGGGATTTGTTGCTCGAATCACTGTATGACATTATCAATTTAGGTTTTTTTTTGTTATTCTTACCGCTTGTTTTGAATTGGCAGTTTCTGTTTACTGGCTACGCTAAAAAGTTTTAATAATTATGCGGACCCGGCAGCGGTTGTCATGACAGAGAGATAGCTTGCCTCCTGGTTTGCTGTCAATAAAATATATCCCCGACCATACCATCACCGATCCAATTGTAGTGTGTATTCCATTTCAGAATGTCTTCTAGAATCTTTTACGCTAAATTAATGTCTTTTCTTTGAATCTTTTACGTTAAATACTCAAATAAATGTGGATATTTAAAAGTTTTAATTTAGTTTTATGAAATGGGTAACTAACGGGCTCTGTTATTAGTGTACGTTGAAAGTAAGTACAGCCATTATGGTATATACATATAAACTGCAACCTCTGCGGTTAATGTTATGTGTAGTTGCAAAACCACGACTACTTATTTATTTGGTGTTTTTTTTTTATGTCTAAAGGTTGTCAGACAAGCAAACGGGCCACCTGATGGAAAGTGGTCACCGTTGCCTATGAACATTTGCAATACCAGCACAAAAAATACAAAACAACAAAAAAAGGATTAAACAACTGAAAAGAAAAAGAAAGTGAAAAAGAGGAGGAAAAAAACATGTTTTCCTGTATGCCAGCATCCCCTTCTTTCGATCACGCCTCCGACGCGACGATACGAACAGCGCGTATTTGTAGGGAGTAAAGTGGACCAAGCTGGTCCACTGGTTGGCTGGTTGTTAAACTTATCGGCGACGTTTCTTATCGTGGCTGCAATCTCATAAGCTTTCTTGTGTATTACATTAATCTTGTTAACCGAAGGTTCTCAATTCGGCCGGTATTTTTTTTTTATGTATGTACGCGAATTTCTTATATGTACCTTCAACTTATCTCTTGAACCGAGTATCCGGTTTTCTGCAATTTCAAAGAGTTCTTCCTCTATAGTTTTTACTATGTAGATATATTGCCACGGGAAGGGAGCAATTATACTAGTACAGCTGTCAACGCAAACCTCTAAAAGTATAAGTTTGTTTTTATATGTATTGTTAAAAGTATTGTATGAGGAAAATTTTGTAAACTCGAATTGCTTAATAAATATATCTTTATCTTTATCTTATCTTTAATTCCTGTGTCCAGTTGGCAACAAAAGCCTTTGCCCTAAGTTCTAGTTGGAGGCATATAGATTGCCTAGATATCTACCAATAAAAAAACCTTTGCCCCATTCCACACTATTCACACGATAATGAGCATCACAATACGACCCCGGAGGTCGGGTAATGGCACGGTAATGACAATTTAACATGCCCGTCGGGCTGAGATCGTTTGTGACAACGTCAACATTGCTCGTAATGATCCCATTTGTGTCTCTGGTTTCGAAGTGATTTGTGGCCATTATGTGGCTTGAATCCATCGACTATGGAACCAATAGACACCTTATGTAGGGCGAACGGTTTCTGTCAACGCATACGCTAAATCTAGCTGATATTATCCGCCATCTTAAAATGTTCATTTAATACCAACCACTTCCGTGATCTGAGAGTACATAAAATTTTCAAAAATAAAACGAATAAAAAAAAACATAATATGCCGAGTTGTAGTGTGAGATGGTGCAGTAAAATCACTAACACTTCTAATTTGAAAAAGGATGGTATTTGTTTTCACCAGTCAGTATTATAATACACATAATAAATCAATAAATAATACAGAATAATATTCATTGTAGCTCAAATTACGCTGGTCATGATTTGTTCTTTGACGTATTAAAAAATTTGATATCTCTTTTCTTCGTATGCACGTAATTCGCCATTTCGTTTTTTCATAGACGTCATGAGCATTGTCAATAATTGACATTACAGACTGATGGAACTCTAGGGAGGCTCTTAAAGTCTTATCGATATAGTCGATATAATTAAGGAAAGTGGGGTAAATTGATGGAGCAAGGATTATGGGATAATTTCCATATATAAAATTCTCGTGTCACAATGTTAGTTAACATACTTCTCTGAACTGGTTTTACCGATTTTCATGAAATTTTGTGTGCCTATTGGGTAGGTCTGAGAATGGGCCAACATCAATTTTTCATACCTGTACGAGCCAATATTGCTCATACAGCATTTTTAATGTTAATTACCGAATTAAGCCAGTCGTAGCTTGATAACATAACATAACGCACGCGAGTCTGTATTTCACAACAAAACGTGCGACACAATAAATATTCTACTATAACCTTTTAACGTTGGTTTACTTGCTGTGAACTCCTAACAACTTTTACCTACAACCGAGGGTACTGTCTACGACAGAAACCCCAACAATATCCCTAAGTAATAAGGGTGATTCTAGGCAAATATTTTTTTTCGATTTCTTGGACATACTTATTTTTTTCATACCTATTAGGCGATAGAAGGTCGTCGGGGCAGCTAGAATTTATTAGGTTTTTTTTCCAGATTTAATAAGGGTTCTTAGGGTTCCGTAGTAAACAAGGAACCCTTATAGTTTCGCCATGTCCGTCTGTCTGTCTGTCCGTCCGCGGTTGAGCGCAAAAACTATTGGCACTAGAGATTTGAAATTTGGAACAAGTATAGGTAATATAGGTATATGGTATACCTTAATCGCGAAGAAAATGTGAAATGTTATTAATATTATTTTAATTTACTATGACCTATCTGGTTTTATTTTATATTATTCGCTGTATGTATTTTTAAGTTTTTAATGACATCACTAATGTAGGTATCTAAATAAATGTAGACACTTATCCAAAATAAAAACCTTTTCTTTATTTTTTTCTCGTATTATATTATTACGAAAATCTGTTAACAATAAAGTCCCATTTTTACAGCAGTTCATAAAACTTTGCCATATTTCGATATAAACGAAGTTTGTTGGTCATCCCTATGATTTTGAAATATTATGATTTTTAGAATTAGAACGCAACGTCCCACTTCGTCTGCCTTCAGGCAGTTGACAGAACGAATTGTATGCAATAAATTGAACATTCTCAGTCTATAGGAAGGCTGATTGGTCTGTGCTTGAATCGTACGAATTTTCTGATCTATTAATAAAACTTCTGAATGTTATAATAATAATTGACTTATTAATCACTTGACAATTTGATTTGTAGCCACAGTTTGTGGCACTGAAATTTGGTTCACCTAAATGATTAATAAAAATAACTACGTTAAGAAAAACCGACTTCAAATCTAAAAAGTAAAAAATAATACAGATTTAATATTAATTATATACTGCCTATTATTTATATGTGTTGTTTACTAATAGGATTGAAGTCGCTGCCAAGACTTAAACAAATAATTATATTTTTATCACTTAAATATGAATACGAGCAAATTAATACAATGAACAAAACGTAACCGGCGAATCGTGGGTGTTTGCATGTATGCTTGAATGCATGCATTTACCTCTGCCTACCCCTTCGGGGATTACAGGCATTAAGTTACGTTTTAATACAATGAAATGCCTACTTTAATGATTTTGGCTTGGCACCGACTTCAATCCTATTAGTAAATAACACATATAAATAATAGGTAGTATATAATTAATATTAAACCTGTATTATTTTTTACTTTTTAGATTTGAAGTCGGTTTATCTTAACGTAGTTATTTTTAATTAATACTTTTTAGTTTATTGCTGCATTGTCAATAAGATTAATGTTCACATCTGTTAAATTTGTAAAATCTGACTCATAACTTCGTGACATTAAGATAGGTACATAATTTAAACTGTTTAGATGTGTCGATACAAAATTATTACACGGCTATACAAAATCAATGAAAAAAATGATTGATTTTTGGGGAAAGTAATCATGGACTGTTAACTCTTTGCATTTATCCACGAAGGAGTAAATAAGCTGTGTTGTGTCGTCGATGAGTAAATATGTCATTGTCACTTGTTGTCATGCGCATTAGGACTATCTAGGACGTCAGTGGATTCAACGCATTGTTATGACAATACGCTGTCTAATCTAATTCCTTTAGTTTGAGGTGAAAGTAAGTAAAAAATGCTCATAAAATAAAAACTAATGGGCCTACCTGAATAAAATTTTTATGGGACCAATTTGAAATTATTCCGCATCAAACACAACAAGAATTACATAAATCGGTCCAGAAATCTCGGCAAAATTGGCGTACATACATAAAAAAATATATATACCGGCCGAATTGAGAACCTTCTCGTTTTTTTGAACTCGGTTAAAATTTTTTAACTTTTAACCGAGAAGATTAAGAGAGAAATTTTTAAAAATGTTTAACTATCTTTGTTTCATGAAAACTTATCTTTAGACTAGCGTTACATTTTAAACACGTGTAATGTGTGTTTAATACTGGTGGTAGAGTTCTAATGTAGGGGCTCGAGGGCGTACGCACCACCGCATTACCTAATTTACCTGCCGCTAAATGGTAGTCTTCAGCACTATCGTGTTCCGGTTAGATGGTAATGTATGGCCTCTAATAACTATCACAGAAACAGAACCCCTAAGATTCCAAGGGTCGCAACGCATCTGCATTTTGACCCCTGGTTGTTGTGTAGATGTTTATATGCTGCAGTCATCACTTAACATCAATGTGAACATAAAAAACATGTTTTGTCATTGTTTTTATTTTTTAACTTATTTTTAGCATTACAGTGTAGTGAACATTGAACTTGTTAATAAGAGGCGCTAAAAATAGGTAAAAAAATGTGTTTAAAATGTAACACTTATTACACATACATATAAGTAAACCTTCAGAAATGTTATCTACTTCAATAATATCTAATGATAAAATATAATAACTGATACTTAATATATCGTATAATAGCAAGCAATTAACATATAATGAATCATCGAGTAACGTACCTAATACGACTCTAAAGCATTTGGTTCTTCGGATAAAGACGTAAAGATAATTGCACAAGTTCTATTAAAAGAATGCATGAGAAAAAAAAAGTGGATGAGATGAGGCAATCACGCCATTAAAGCAAAGCCATGTGGTGGATAAAAAGCTAAGTGAATGCGTTGACTCATCTCACAACAGTCATGTCATGAAGTTGTAAATATAACTTTATTTACATACCTACATTCCTTCGGATGTAGTTGCACAACGGAGTTGTAAAGACTTTTTATTTAGATTCAAATGCTTTGCTATTGCATGCAATAGACGAAAGACTCAATGAAGGTTTTTTTATGAATCGAAAGTGGCAAGTTAGGTAGTAGTTTTTTATGTGGCTCACAATAAATTTAAAAAAAAGGACGTCTGGAACCCGGTTACTGTCGCGGTAAAGCTATTGCATTTAATAACATAATGATCAAAAAATTATGCAAAACAAAATTAAATGCAAATAAAAGAAAAAAAAATGAAACAATAATTTTCTATTAATATTTACCACTTTTTAAATATTGAATGGAAAAATATACAATAAAAAAATGAACAAAAACAATCTTGGCAGCGGTGGGATTCGAACCCACGCCTCCGAAGAGACTGGTGCCTTAAACCAGCGCCTAGACCGCTCGGCCACGCTACCCACGAGGTCGGACGGCGAAATTATACATGACTTTCTATAAATGAGTTTAAAATTTGTAATCCGGAGCGTCCGGTTTTTTGCGTTACGGAATTTCTGAATTCGGTCCCCGCGCTCAAGGCCCGCGATAGAAGCTATGCAAAAGCTTAAAATTGTATGGCCCTGTAATAACTATCACAGAGACGTATCAACTTAGGTCTCAGGGATGGCAGCGCATCTGCATTTCGACCTCCGGTTTTTGTGTAGATGTCTATAGCCTGCAGTCATCACTTAACATCAATGTGAGCTGTATGCTTGTTTCCCACCTTACATTAAAAAAAATCATTAAAATGTTGCTACATAACTAGCAGGTGTAATTTCAAAAAACCGAATCTGATTTTCTTTTGAGCCGTACATCATTGCTCTTATATGAAAATTTGTAAAAGAATAGCAGCACCGCAAGCAATGCTACACCACGAAAGAAACCATAAAAGTATAAAGGTGGGTTGTCGTCTATATGTACGAGTATTTATTTATGCGTCTTATTGACAAAGGTGCGCCAATTCCAAAAGGGCACAATTTCAGGTCAGGTCAGGCCGCGGCCGAGATTCTGTTCTAAGGAAATACATATTTCCTCCTCAAAAACACGGTTGCTTATTCTTTGAAAACGTCTTTGATTGCCGTCATTGTTGTCTTGTCCAACACGCTCCAAAAATGTCGGGGTTCAGTGACATGATTGATGTTGATTTTGCCACGATCTTTGACCTGGGTTTTGAAGATCAGCGAGTGATTGACGAAAAGTCGATGAAATTATATTTATTTGCCGCATCATTTTTGTGTAGGTATGTCTCAGTAGACTCCAGTGTGTACATCAACAAACGAACAGTATCTGTAGTGGTTCAGTAATTGGTAAGTAATAGCAGAGAATATGTAATAATACTACGTATAGAATGGACACTTCGACGTCCCGCCCGATTTGCACAAATACACAACCCCTTCCTCTCTTATGGGCGACGGTTGGTATTTTGTACGTGCTACGCACACAGGTGCGCGTGTAAATACACGTCACTGATGGATAGAAACCAAATTAAGCGTTTGTATGGAATTTTGGCGGAGTGTCCACGGTGTGGTAATAGGTAGAGTTACAATATTTCGCAGATTTTGAAATCCTCGTCTTCTTCAATTATTATTATCATCTTGATTACTAAATTAAAACGATAATCTTATACGTAACTTCACGCCTGTAATCCCCGAAGGGGTAGGCAGAGGTAAATGCATGCATTCAATCATACATGCAAACACCCACGACTCGCCGGTTACGTTTTGGCCCATGTAACAGGTGGCGAACCTGTTGCCATCTCCGGGCACATTACCAAACTCCGGGGTACTGGGAAACTTCCAGAAAATGGAAAAATCCCAATAAAAGCAGAGATAAAGGATTTTAAACCGTTATCTCTGGTAGTCCCCGACCCGGGAATCGAACCCAGGACGACCAGCGTAATAGTAGTGGCCTGCTACCACTACGCTACTGAGGCAGTTATCAGTTGGCAGTATCAGACGATAATCTTACTACTATTATAAGACTAATTATTATTGTGAAAGTACGGATGTTTGTTGCTCGAACACGCTAAAGCGGCTGGACGAATTTCGATGAAATTTTGTATACAGTTACTAGTATATTATGGCAGTAACACAGGATACCTTTTATCTCATTCATTTTATTTTGAATGTAATAGAAGTGCCTTTCAGTGCAGTTCACATTGATGTTAAGTGATAACTGCAGCCTATAGACACCCACACAAAGACCAAGGTCAAAATGCAGATGCGTCACAACTCCTAAGGCCTAAGGTATTATGCCTCTGTGCCGGAAATTACAGGGCCGTACATTACCACCTGACCGGAACACGGTAGTCCTGAACACTACCATTAAGCAGCAACTATATTAGGTAAAGCGGTGGTACTACTAAATTCAATGGTTCCTTAGGGCATTTTAGAGTACACGCGGACGAAGTCTAGTTGAAGAATTATCAGGTACTGCCTGTTATTTAAATAATAGTAGATAAAGATAATTTAATAGACATATTGTTGCAATTATCAGGTTATCAAATAATATCAAAACGTTGAATAGATGAACAGTTTTAAAATGTTTGTCTGAATCGACAAAAAATAATCTTGGTTAATCGTATCGCTTGAAAAAAAGACTAACCTACCTCTGAAACGATTTTCAATTGATATTGAATCGTTATAAATACTATAAAATACGTTCTTTTCTTGATTGGCATTGAGTTAGAAAAAATATAGGTAAAATAAAACGCTTATAATTGAAGACAACCTTGACACGAAATTTAATAATTAAATTCATTTATTTACATTATATAGGTATATTATGTAAATAAATTTAAAACTGAATAAAGGACTGTTGATTTTAAATTGAATTTTTACATTTACGTTGATTGAAACTACAAAAGGTAAAGCTTCTCTAGTGGAATTTTATCACACGTCTTTTACCAGTTCTACCTGAATATCTCCTCTAGTTTCACCTTAGCCTTGACTTTATTGATTACTTAATCGATATTATAGCTTAGAACTAAGCAGAAACAAATCTTCTTATAGTTTAATATACGCGAGGTAAATCCGAAAACTATTAAATTAGGTTTCGAAAGCCTAAGACAAACTTTGTATTACTATTCCCTTTGCATTTTTCGTGTAGTTAACAATTTGACTTGTAATTGATGATATTCTCAATGGTTATTAGCATTTTTAGTTGTAGATCTGTTTAGTTAGATAATATTAAATTTAATGCAGCTCTTGTTTGTTTACCTGTGTCGTGTCGTGATTGATGTAAAATTTCGCTTTCTTTCAAGACTAATCGTTTCCTCTCGGTGACTCGTAATTCACGTCGGTTATTTCCGCTAGCGAGTTGTGTTCGTTTTTTCGCATTATGTTCTATGATCATTTGTTTTGACCGGTTTTGGAATCAGGCTGTAACTGAAGTCGTACGAAGACAATTGTATAAAGAGCGTCTCATATTGTGATACATATTCCATCTGCGATGCAGTTAAAATGCTCTTTGAATAATATCTCCGTGTTTCCATTGTGACTGTTAATCTATAATTTAATCTGTATAGTTTGATTTCTTGCTACATATCTGAAAACTAACAAAATCTTATGCTTATCTTATCTAATTATACTTAACTACACTTTGTTAGTTACACTAACTGCACGGATGCATTTAAGTTTTGCTATTGTTGTCGATGCCGACAAGGTGTTCGTGATGGCAGTTCAGCACGTCTTACAGCGGTAAATAAAGACACATGCAAGAACTGCATTATAGATTAAAACATCATCACTAGAACGTTATTAACCAATTCCCTGTCCCATGTACCACATGTGGCCATTTGCATTGTTTAAACTATTGTGTCTGTTATGGGGCAGTGAACGTGTTAAAAAACTGAATGATATTCCATAAGATCATGACTACACCGGTATTAAATAGATACCTCTCGTCATTTAATAGGTAAGTAGGACTTGTTCTTAAACAAGCACGGGTTTGTTTCAGTTTAAGAGTAAATCCCTATTTATTATTCATCAATGTTACAACTGTTCGAGTAATTTATGACGCTCTATTCAGGAGCCATCTGGAACATAATGCGTTACGTTCCTTATTTGGGCACCTCATAAGGACAAATATAGTCATGTTGTACCGGACGGAGAGTTATAAATTATTTTTATACGAAGATACGCATTTGCATTGGTAGTGGTAGAGTTCCACTGACGGAGGACGACGGTGTAGGTATCTTGAAACCGAATCAACTAAGTACTTAAATGCTTAATATTAAGTGTTGCAGTGTTCCCATTTCGTATTTTTTGGAGTCAGATATTAGCTCAAGTCCCAGGAAAGGCCATGTACCTACATTTAGACCAGTTGTTAATGTAAAATGTTACAGACTGGAGTATTCTTGCAGTTACTACTCCTCTGGCTCAGCGAACCGACGTAGATCTATCCACCGCTCTCTGTTCTACGTAATTTCTCGCCAACAATCGACTTCAATTTCGCGTAGGTCCGCTTTCGCTCTGCAGCGATGTCTGGGTCGTCCAATTGGCCTTCTACCTCTTAGCCGACTCAGGTATGCCCTCTTCACACAAAGTGATCAAGTCTGCGAACTAGCTGAGTTTTAAATTCACCAATGATTTTTGGTTGTGCCACCACACCAGCTTCTCCTATTCTCCATTCCACCTTATCTCCTTGTCTCGTCCTCTCTCCTTGTTCTACCCAAAATAGAATTTTTTTTAATGATGGTAGAGTTGTAGTGCTAGTTCGAGGATGTAGGCAGATGCCTACATACTTATTACTAGTGTTTATTTAGCACTATCGTGTTCCGGTGTGATGGTAATGTATGGCCCTGAAATAACCTCAAAGAAGCAAACCAACTTAGGCATCAGGGGTGACAACACATTTGCATGTTGAACTCCGGATATTTTTTTTTATACATTTGGGTCAATTCTGTGACGTACTATTCATGTGAAATGCATGTTTGTTTGCCACTGTCAAAAAATAAAAAACGAAATATTGTGAAATCATAATTTGTTTGATGCTTTCTTACAACGTGTTATTTAATTTTGATAACTACAACCTAACTAACGAATGAATATACTGCAATAAATATAATTTCACGACTTACACATTTTAATAACACTGCTACACATTCTGACCAATAAAAACCAACTGTTTCATAATATTTTACACTTCCTACAATCATATCGTTAGATTTCGTTTTCATTCGACACGGCCAATTAAAAAACGAGGTGTTTTAACGGTTTGCGGTCAGCTCTGCAACAAAAACAAAGTTAACGGCTACGTGACAATAGTTTTGCTGTTTTTGCTGCTTTATCTATTACACTGTGTACTTTCACCGATTGGACTTTTGTGGTGTTTTTATGTGACCATAATTTCATGCTAACTGATGAGCATTAGAGTTGTCACCTGATTTGGTATTGTTTATTGTAATTTTGATTCCTTCACGGAAGATATAATGTTCTCCTGTCCTTCAAAGTGGACTTAATGTTAAAGTATTTCCTTTTTAGGGTTCCGTACCTTAAAAGGAAAAAAGGAACCCTTATAGGATCACTCGTGCGTCTGTCTGTCTGTCCTGTCACAGCCAATTTGCTCCGAAACTACTCGACCGATTGAGTTGAAATTTGATTAATATATGTAAATTGGTGACCCAAAGATGAACGTCAAGTAAAATAATAAATTTTAAACAGGGGGCCCCCCTGTTTAAAATTTATTATTTTTTTTACTTTCGGGCGTAAATCAGAAAATTAAAAAAAAAAATAATTGTAAACTGTGTCGTGTGACATATCAAATGAAAGAGGTTGTTGTCAATTATCCTTTATTATAAATTTGACATCCGTGGTTCACTCACTTAGGGTCCTGTTGAAAACCAGCGTCAGGTACCTTTTACATGAAGGTACCTGACATTTGCTGAACAGGACACCTTTTTGGCAGCCGTGAGACACATATTACGTGTATAGGTATGTATTAATTTTTAGAAAATGTGTTGTCTATTCTCTGTTACCTGTTACGTTTTATGTCTGTTTTATGTGTCTCGCTGTGTGTCAAATAAATGTTTCTTATCTTATCTTATCTTATAACATCTCAGATATAATTTTTGCAAAAACAAATTTGAAGTTATTTAAGAAAAACGACGAAAATTGACCATTCCTCCCCCCTATCTCCGAAACTACTGAACTTAAAATCTTGAATAAAATGTGGAAAATAGTTCTTTGCCTATAGATTACTGGAAAACCTATAAGAAGTTTGAGTATTCAAATTAAATCGAAAATTCTTAATCATATAACCCCCTCTGCCGGTACCACCGTAACCGCTATGTCCCTGCATTTTAAATTTGTAATATTTTCGAAAATATTTATTTAAATTACGGAACCCTCACCACGCGAGTCGAACTCGCACTTGTCCGGTTTTTTTTGTTGTGTCTACTTCATACAAATCTTGCTAATTTCGTTTGAAGTACACAAGTGTTCTCTTTCGTCTCCCCTTTTACGCGGAATGTAATCATAAGTAACATGTGAATAAAATTATGAATGTATTCCCTTTTTCTCGAAGTATTAGTAGCTCATGAATCAGCCGGCCCTGGAGGGACAAGACCTTTAATTGTTAACCTAAACTGAATTGCTTTTGTCTTTATCTCATTTCTTCATACGCTTTGTCATAAATATAAATAAATGAAACAAAATTTTGGACAGTTTCAAATTGAATCGCAATTAGACCGCTCCTCTGAGTAGACTGCATGCTCGTTTCCCACCTTCGTTACATAAAAAAACAAATCGAAGTGTGCAGAACAAAACGAGTTCTGGCACGCTCTGACAGGCGGCGGTTGCAAAGTGTCGCGGGAATCCTAGAAACCACGATCAGCTTGGCCGATTAGTCCTCCTTTACAGCCGACTAATCGGCCAAAATTCATAACTATCCCATCCCTAGTTTTGACACATCTGTGAAACAATAAGCATCGAAAGTTCGGCTTCGAGTCAAAGTAAAGTCGTAGTGCAATCTGTATCTCACCCTAGGCCGCCTTTTGTGCTGTCGAACGTGCGAGGAAAGCAACCTGTGATAGCTGTAGCTTTTCTTTGGACTTCAAATGACTTAAATACATAACATGCCCAATGCAGGGCATGCATGTATTCCATTAAATAGCGCTACATGTAATTCAATCAGCATTATTATTAACGCCACCAAAACTGGACGGGAAAATTAAGAAAATAACCGTATTTTGTTAATTATACCGTCCAGTATTATCGAACATAATTAATTAATGTTATTTATAACTCCTATGTTTTCGAAATCCAGTAGGTACTTACTCTACTTACCCTATACAATATTTGCAGATCCACAAGTGCGTCTGCGTTTGAAATTGCATTGACATCTCCTGTATGCTAAGGCAAAGAGGCCAGAAAGGCTAAGGCAAAGCAACTTAAGCCTCAGGGGCGGTAAGTGTGGCAACCCATATGCATTTTGATCTATCCGGGAAGATAATAGACCCGTCTCTAAAACCCCTGTGTGTTCCGACTCATCCACCCTCAGTGGCGGGGTTACGGGAACGCTTTAGCACATATCCGCAACCCCGCCGGCTGTCGCCCGCACCTAGGCACAACTTCGCTTAAAGGGCCTCTCTGGCCCCCACCTACAATGCTTTACGCCTGGCCCGTGTTTATCGACAGTGTATGTTTGTTCGCGTCACCGGGACGCCTGTTTCGCATTACATCCGGAACCAGCCGCCGGAACGGCAGCTGCGTCCACGCTTCACGCCGCCTTAACACGAAAGTGTGTCTGTTGATGTTTTGTTATTAGTTTTTCTAACTCGTCATTATCGTTCTTATGTTGCATTATGTAAGGGTTACACTGTATGATTTTACGAATTGATTAGTCATTTTATATTGTAGAACAAGTGTGAACCATGCCGTTATTATTGCTGTTATTTAATAAGTTACGCCATACGTAGTTCCATAAATCATAGTTACGCGTAACTTTTAATACGAAATGTGTTGTATGTTTATTTAGTTTAATATAAATTAACTATAGGTATGGTTCAGAATAACTCCTTTATTTCTTTACATGTCAATACAGTTATAAAACTCAGGTTCGTTTGCATCAAAATTGTTAAAGTGCCTAATGGTTTTTGTCAAACAGTGACTGCGAAATGCGTTGCACCAGCTTTTTTTTATGTAATAAAAGTGGCAAACAAGCGTGCAGTTCACATTGATGTTGAGTGATGACTGCAGCCTATAGACACCCACACAATGACCAGAGCTCAATATGCAGATGCGCTGCCACTCCTGAGGCATTAGGTGTTATGCCTCTGTGCCGGAAATTACAGAGCCGTACATTACCACCTGACCGGAACACGATAGTGCTGAACACTACCATTTAGCGGCAAGTATATTAGGTAATGCGGTGGTGCCTACGCCCGCGAGCTCCGTCACTGGAGCTCTACCACCAGTAAGTAGCGTATTTTTGCCATTGTTAAAGTTATCAGAAAACCTGCGTCACAAGCCGAATGCGTAGGCCATGTCTCTATCGCATTTACCGCGCTCTCGCTTGCAACACAGTCACAGTACAAATATAAACAGTATGGAAACTATGATGCGCATGTTTGTCTGAGTGTGCCGTTTTGTACGTAGTTTCCTATTTGTACTGTGCTTGCACGCTCGGCTCAGGCGGAACGTGACACTTTTTCGTGCTTGCATCGATATAAGACATTATCACGTCATAAAATCAAAATACGAAGACATAGAAAGTATACACATTTGCGCTGCCTGGCTTTGTTCATCACGGTCATACGTAGGATCAATCAGCACGCGTATCGTTTAATAATAGGCTGTATTAATTATGTATCTTATTTATTATAAATAATTATGTATGTTACATAACTTTAGGAAACATACATCATTATACTTCGTTCCCCTTTAGATTCAGAGCGTGAATTGTTTTTTAATCGCTTGAGATTGAGCGATATATGATCGCATGTTGATTCAGTTCCTAATAAGGAATAGCTGTGCGGTTTGTTTGTCTTATTAATTACATATTGTTTATGCGTTTCAAATTATGCAAATTATGATTATGAAGATGAAGTTAGCAAATTAATTAACCTACATTATATTGTTAATCTACCGTTGAATGCACACCTGTCTTTAGGTCAATAACTTACCTACTTTGGTAAAAACACATACTCAGTCTAGTACTTTTCCAATCCTATTTCTTTTTTTTTTTGCTAGTTTTGTTATACATCTCATAAAATAATCACATTATTAAACAAAAATCTTATGTAATCTTTTGTATATTTTTGTCTAATCTTACACAAATTGTACCTACATCAAATGGGAAGCTACTTTGCATCCCTATCCTCGTCAGGGCCCATAATAATAAATAATGGCTACCCTTAATATGTCCCACTCCTGGGCACGAGTGCCTCCTCTTCTTGGGGGGAGGCCTGGAGCTTATTCAACCACGCTGCTCCAATGCGGGTTGGTGGAGATAAGGGTTAGTGGCCAACCCGCTGTCGGATGTTGTCAAACCGCCCATAAGGTCTCCGACAAGGTTTAACGACTGCTATCTATCGATAGCAACCGGGACCGACGGTTTAACGTGCCCTCCGAAGCACGGAAAGCGCATTTTAATTTGCCACTAGCGGTCACACACCCGACCGCGCCTGTTTCGCTTAGTAGATCTACACCAGCGATCTACACCAGCCGCAGGGCCATGCGCGCTTCAAACCCATGCCTACTATTTTTTTTTTTTTTTTTTCAAATATTTTTTATTTTACATTTTTCTTTAGTTAAGTTTGTCTTAAATTATCACCCATACTATGAACTTTTTATTAAGATTCAATCAAAGAACCTCTACTAATACGCAAAAACGACGACGCCTATGAAAAAACGACATTAAAGTTATACGATATTCATTTTGTAATAAGTCTTGGTTCGCCTGAAGTTCATATTCCTTTGTCTTGACTTTTTGAACTTAGTCTTGAGCAAAACCGGAAGACCTAAGTCATCATTGTAACACTTTTTTTTTGTTTCAGCACGATGACGATGGACAAGCAGCTGGTGTGGGTGCGGGACCCCAGCGAGGGATTCGTGCTGGCCCGCATCCAGGAGCTGATGGGCGAGGAGGCGGATGTGTTCCCCGTGGACAACCGCCACCCGAGGCGCGTGTGCAGCTTCGACGACATATACCCAGCCGGCGACCCCAACAAGGAGGTCGATGATAATTGTGAGTTAATTTATCCTTGGACGTAGATCAGTAATCTGTAGAAGGAAGACGGTAGCCCAGAATCGCAAAATGGTTGCGTAGGTACTTTTGCTGTTGGGTTGTCATCAGTGGCATCTTCGTTTTTTTGGGTCTATTTGTCCAACGATTTTTTTTATGTAGGTAGGTGGCGAACAACCATGCAGTTCACATCAAATTGATGTTAAGTGATGACTGAAACCTATCGACAGACACATAAAGACCAGAGGTCAAAATGCATATGCGTTGCCACTCCTGAGACCTTATGAGACCTTAGTTGTTATGTCTCTGTGATACTTATTACGGGCCCATAACACTAACAGCGGCAACGGAATAAAGTACATACATTTGTGAAGATTTCGGCTATTTTTCTAGCTATCACGGTTTACAAGATACAGGCTGGTGACAGACAGACATGCAGACAGCGGAGGTTTAGTAATAGGGCCAGTTTTAAACTTTTAGGTTTGGAACCCTAATAAAAAAAATAATAAACCTTGTCTTTATTTCAGGTGAGCTGATGTTTCTGAATGACGCAACGCTTCTAAACAACATACTAATACGATATAAGAAGAAAAAAATATACGTAAGTACACTGGCTTTTTTGAACTTTAAAGCGGGTGAATCGATCTTTAATACATTGGTAAACGTGTTTGCTGGACTTGAACGATGGTGAATAATATATGTTCGAATTAGTTTCGATGCGATAAAAACGACAGGCCTGGAATTTAAGTATAATTCTCAACAATTAATATTGCATATCGAGCAGGGCCTGCGGAAGAGACGATCGGCTCGTTTCGACTTCGTTAAGAGCGTCTTCGTTAGAGCGTTATCTCTGTTGCACATTGCCTACGTAGGCACTGACAGTCCGGTATTGGTCAAAACTTGATCAAAATGGTCGACAAACGTCAAATAGGTACGGTGCGAAAGAGATAACGCTCTACAGACCCGAAATAAGCCGAAGTCTCCTTCCTAGCCTCGATGTGCAATATTTATTGTTGAGCACTGTAGGTATAGCAGGCTACTTTAAGGTGCATTTTAGCACAAAGACAAAACAACACGTAGGCTCCAGAGAGTGACAACTAGGGTTTCTCTTCGAGAATTCTAGACAATTTTAGCCTCACTGAGACGAGAAATAGACATCGTGAACTCGAGATATCGGGATACGAGATATTTGATGAACCAATTTAAATTCGACATCGTGACTGTTTTTACAAGAAAATAAACGTAAACTCTATTTTTATCATACACTTAAAATACTCTTATGATTAGACAGAAGTTTGTAATTACCTAATAATTGAGCCCATATCTTAGTGAAGAAAGACACTACATAGTATAATACCGCACATACCTATTCTCAATGCCCAACTCTAGCCGTAATGACCGTAATGATATGATAGAACTCATACTTTGGGTCAATAAAAGTAAAGTAATCAACCACTTCTTGCACGTAACGTTCATAAAAACGAGCAACCTTGAAGCAAACGTCTGTTGATATTGATTATAACATGTTCGCTGCGTATGTGGGTTAATTACAATACAATTCAACCGTGAATCGTGCCACTAATTATGAAAATGAACCGCTGTGCAAGTTCGATGGCTTGTGCGGTCAATGCGTGTATCAAGGCACAAGCCAAGTTGCATGTTTGAATCATGATTGGTCTCGTAATTTCTATCACAGAGACAAAACAAGCTAAGCTGCAGAATTATTAGTGAACTGCTTGCTCGTTTGCCACGACAACATTAAAAAAGTCACAAAGATGATAACAGAGTAGACTAGGTCCATCAATATAGAGGGAACAGTTTGGATATAGGGGAGAGCAGGTTGGTTCTGGGCATAGAGCAACTCGGCCCACCGCTCGCCGCGGACCGGAGGGGAGTAGCCACAGCGCTTATTACCGATTCAGAAAAGTCTCACTTTATGCGGGGGGAAATACGTGTGACACAAACTCACACTACACATCGTCCATTACTACGAAACTCACACCTTGACTTTAACAAAATATCGCGACATCTAGTAAGCAAACGGGAACCAGTCATTAATCTATATTATGTGCTTATTTTTTAACAGACATTCGTAGCAAACATATTGCTAGCCGTGAATCCATACGAAGACATTCCAGACATGTACTCGTCGAAAACGATAAATAAGTATCAAGGCAAGTCTCTGGGAGAGTTGCCGCCTCACGTGTTTGCTGTTGGTAAGTTAAACCACAGAGTACTTAATAGTACAGGTACAGAAGATTCACTCCATAGAAACGATCAAATAAATGTCAATTCTTGCTATGACCGCAATAAAGAAATATGAGTAATAAATTAGAAAACATAACTTCACGCCTGTAATCCCCGAAGGGGTAGGAAGAGGTAAAATGCATGCATTCAAGCATACATGCAAACACCCACGATTCGCCGGTTATTTTTTTGGCCCATGTAACATGTGTCGAGCCTGTTGACATCTCCGGGCACATTACCAAACTTCGAGGTACTGGAAAATTTCCAGAAAATAGAAAAATCCCAATGGAACCATAGATAAAGAATTTCCACCTTTATCTCTATTATACCCGACCCGGGAATCGAACCCAGGACCCCAGCGTAGCAGTAGTGGTTATAAATTGGAGTAAAATGAAAAAGGGCATGCTATGATGGTTCGGGCATATAGAAAGAATTTCACATGAGCGAATAACTAAACAGATAAACAATGCGAATGTGGATGGTTGCAGAGGCCCAGGAAAACCAAGACTGATTTACCATAACTAAATAGGTCGAGCACTAGGAATCGGCGTGTATGTATGAAAATAATGATGAATGTAGAAGAAGCATGGGACACCTCCTGTCAGGGCCGGGATATCTGGCGCTCCATACTCTCGGCCTAGCCTGTAAGGGACTTGCCGAGAAGATACATATATTATACGCAATAAAGTACAATTTAGATTTCGCAGCGCTAAGCTCTTCCCATTTTACGTATCTATTTATTTTATTTATTTATTTGTCACACCAACAAGGCGTTCACTGGTACATATTAATAAGATAAACATTAAAAAAAAACAATTCATACTAAGTGACACCTCAGTTATAGGTGTAAACATCAATGCAAAGAGAATTAAACAAATGTGAAATATACATCGAAGTTAAAGTTTAAAAAAAAAAGACATTGAGTATAAAAATGGTAACAAAGATTAACTAATAACACATAGTGACGCAGTGACATACCTGCGTTATTAGATATAAAAAAAAATGACAATATGACACTTGTTTCATAAAATAGATTATTAACTAACAAATAAATAAATCTAACGAGTGTCAATCTATGACACTCGCTTTCTGTCGCGTTTGTCTTATCGCCAGCACTCTCAACACATTGCACTAAAATAAAACTTTCCTTTATATGCCATCAGGTAAACTAAAAAAGAATACTCTGGTTAATTTAAAGACCTCCCAGATACCGTACAAAGTTGTTTCTTTTCTTGCTCAAAAAAGTACAAACGCAACAAAAATTATGTGGCTACACCAAAGAAATCTAGGTAATAAGAGACGAACTTATTATGCACGTATAAAATTATAAACACATGTGTTTCTCTAAATTCCAGCGGACAAAGCGTTTAGAGACATGAAGTCATTGCGACAGTCGCAGTCAATCATAGTGTCGGGCGAGTCCGGGGCTGGCAAGACGGAGTCCACCAAGTACATCCTGAAGTACCTGTGCGACCTGTGGGCCAAGGGCGCGGGGCCTGTCGAACAGAAGATCCTGGACGGTAAGCATTGTATTCTATAGCTAGAGAGACAAGCCACAGATCTCTAACTCTGAAGAATGCTTTTAACACCAGTTTTGTTGATCATGCCACTGATATACCGATTCAAAATAATCTGTCATTTTTTTGCGGGGGAAAATTCGTATGACACACAAATATACACTACAAAAATCGTCTATTACTACAACTAAACTCACACCTTAATTTTAACAAAAAACATAAACAATATCACGCACACGTTTAAACATCTAGGCGACAGGCATAAGAAAATTTGTGATTGTACTTTGATAGAGGGGAAAGTCTGCATATGGCTACTCCCCTCCGGTCCGCCGCGGCCGGTGGCCCGTGTTGCTCTATGAGTTTTCCCCATAGATTCTACTCTCAAAATAAGAATAAAGTAGAATATATGGGTTTGGAACCTCTCTTTTCGCCGCGTGGTTTCTGGGATGTAGATAAGGAAATTCATTCGACCGAAAATAGCGCTGAAAGACTCAAGTTGTGACTTTATCAAGAATATAAAATTCAACGGGTGGCGCAATGTTGAAAAGGAAACCAATTCTAGCGGACAAACCAGACAAACTTCCACAGATTAGACTTGTAATCTAGAATTCTTCTTGTATTAATTGTAATTTTCCAACTTGATTGTTCACAGCGAATCCAATCTTAGAAGCGTTTGGCAACGCAAAAACTACGCGCAACAACAACAGCTCCCGCTTCGGCAAGTTCATGGAAGTCCATTTCAGCAACAAGTATCAGGTACTACATATATACATACATTACTTTACGTCTGATTTTCTTCTTCTAACTGCCTCAGTAGCGTAGTGGTAGCAGGCCACTACTATTACGCTGGAGGTCCTGGGTTCGATTCCCGGGTCGGGGACTATCAGAGATAACGGTTTAAAATTTCTCTATCTCTGCTTCTAATGGGATTTTTCCATTTTCTGGAAGTTTCCCAGTACCCCGGAGTTTGGTAATGTGCCCGGAGATGGCAACAGGTTCGCCACCTGTTACATGGGCCAAAACGTAACCGGCGAGTCGTGGGTGTTTGCATGTATGATTGAATGCATGCATTTACCTCTGCCTACCCCCTCGGGGATTACAGGCGTGAAGTTACGTTTATTTTCTGTGTAAGGCTAGGCCGAAGTATAGGTAAATACAGGCACACACGATTCGTGAAATATAGTTTTTGGCCTCATTTAATAGAATTGACATTAATCCAAACTTTTACAAATTCCCGTCACGTCATTGAGCATCTTACAATTTGATATAAACCAACCTAGATATTTGTCACTTCATAAAAAATGTACTGCTATGCCAAACCGATATCTTATATCTATCTGTGTTAGTCACATTTTAAGACTGGCCTTTAGAAGACAGTTAATTGCACATTTATTGGCAAAGACTAGAAATACAAAAGATTTAAACACATTGAATTAACACAAAGAAATAAAAGACATACAATATACTTTTCTAAGCATTGACAAAACAAAATATACAAAAAATCCAAAAAAAAAAAAGGTAGGTCTAACAAAAAGAAATCTGGTGAAAATAGATCTCTACATCAAACTCATTGACAATTAATGGATAGGAAATGGGTAACGCGCAAAAATGGAAACGATTAATCGATTAATCGCTCGCCCATTGCCCTAAAGGCCGGTTGTCAAATTAGCAACGCTTGCTAAATCTACTCGTATTCAATGATTTTTGAGTAATTTGTAGGGCAGTGAAGTCATGGACAAATGAATGCCCGTGACTAATTATATTTGTTTATCGAATCGACAGTAATGCAACATTGGTGTTAAAAATTCGCCGTACCACATTTAAAGTGTACGGTGCGTTTATAATTGAACATTACAATGAATAAGGAAATTTCTATCTCGCTTTCGACATTGGCTGGTGGTAGAGTTCCAGTGTAGGAGCTCGAGGGCGTAGGCAACACCGCATTACTAATCAATCTGCCGTTAAATGGTGGTGTTCAGTACTATGTTCTGGTTTGGTGGTAATGTACGGCATGTATTTTTATATTATGATAATGGCAAAAGTTCTCAAAAAAGATTAATGATGAGTAAATAATCGATTTTGTAGCTATTTATATAAAAAATAATAGGCTTACACTCACAGCACAGTAGGTTGCTTTACTCACTTTTAACATTGGGTGCCGTTGTGCACACACACAAACTTGAAACAAATATCTGTAGGCCTTTCAAGTATTTGTCCCTGGGGGGGATCGAGTCCGCGACCTGCCGGTTCAATCGATCGTCATACATCATCGGACCAATCGGGACTTTACTTGACACTGGCAATATGGCATGTGCAACGGCGATGGATGCCATTACATATATTATGTAACAAAAAAAAATGTGTCTCCAGGTGGTGGGCGGGCACATCTCGCACTACCTGCTGGAGAAGTCCCGCATCTGCACGCAGAGCGCGGAGGAGCGCAACTACCACGTGTTCTACCTGCTGTGCGCCGGCGCCGGCCCGCAGCTGCGCGCCGCGCTCAGCCTCACCAGGCCGGACGACTTCCAGGTGCCTCGGTCATGTAGTGTCTAACTCCAGATGTGGCGTGTGTAGCGTGTTCAGCCGACTTGTAAGAAAGTATTGCGTCCTCTGCATATGGTGGCATCTAGTGAAATAGAGTACTAGTATTAACTGTAGCCGCTGAATCCTACGAATAAGCAATCAGATATTAAAAATGTAAAGTTATTTGTCAAAAGTTGTTTATGTTTCGTTGCTTGGGCCTTATTGTTCAGACAATTAAGATTATTATTAGTACTGTCAATGTTGAGCCCATAGCAACGAGCCGTGGTGTCACTTCTATCGTGTTTTGCAAAGATAATATTTCGCGAATTATCTAGCTCCGCACACTCTCCCTACCCCTCAAGAGACTAGGCGTGAAGATACAAAATTAATCAAAATTTCGTAACATTTCTATTTGCAGTACCTTAAACACGGATGCACTCAGTACTTCACAACGCCGGAGTCTGAGAAGAAGATTAGTGAAAGCCAGAAGAGTAAACAACAACTGGCCAAAGGAGGCCTCAGGGACCCGATCCTTGATGACGTCGAAGATTTCCAGAGGTTACACCAGGTGAGATTTTGTGATGATACAAATCTTAATAAACTTAAAGTGTAACTTGTAACTATGTAAAATAGAATCAAACGTGTTTTGAAATAGATGTAAATAACATTAAAATTCTAGTTTTAGTTAGTTCGGTAGTAAGTGAAATAACGCAATATGGGCAGCACTGCAGCATCCTGTGATAAAACACTACAACTGCGATTGCCTCCCTGCATGGCAAGCGTGGTGATTGTGGCATATCGTCCTTATGGGGAGGGTTCGGTTCAGCAGTGGACATCTTTCGGTTGATATGACGATGCCATAAACGTATTTAGGAGATAAAATATTTAGAAAATAACAAATAAGTAATCTTACTTGAAGCGCGCATGGCCCAGCGGTTGGTGTAGATCGTAAGCGATCTGCTCGGTTAAGCACTACGGGCGCGGTCGGGTAGTGTGATGGGTGACCGCTAGTGGCAAATTAAATGCGCGTTTCCGTGCTTCGGAGGGCACGTTAAGCCGTCGGTCCCGGTTGCTATCGATGGATAGCAGTCGTTAAAACCTTGTCGGAGGCCTTATGGGCGGTTTGAAAACATCCGACAGTGGGTTGGCCACTAACCCACCCACCTCCACCAATCCGCATTGGAGCAGCGTGGTGGAGTAAGCTCCGGGCCTCCCAAAAAGGGGAGAGACTCGTGCCCAGCAGTGGGACGTATAATGGGTTGCCATTATTAATCTTACTCGTCTTTTTCTTTTCTTTTATATATAAAAATGAATGTTGATTATATTTATAAAAATATATGATCGCCATTTTACTATTACTTGGGCCACCACCTAATTTGCACGTATAGACGGTGAATTGAAATAATGCAGCGAACTCGCATCTCAGAACGCGTCTCGTCTAAAAACATTGAATTTGTAATATTACCACATCGGGATTATGTTTACTATTTAAAATTTATTGTTCTCATGTAAGTGATGTCTTTTTGAGAATTAAAGATCTTTAAACCGAACGTTTGTCTGTATGTCCTTTATAGAATCGTAAACTACGGATTTAATCATGTGATGATCTTTAGTAAAGTTGTTGTACATGAGCTCTCGAATGTTTCTGAGATGGCAAATTTGACAGATGGCGCTACTGTCATTTTTAGTCGGTGGCGTAGCAACGAGCGCAGGGTACAGTTAGTGTAAAATAAAATAAACTAAAAATAGTGTTAAATGACAAGAGCGCTTCCGTTATATAATTTCCTTGCGGTTTTGGTCTCACATTTTTTTTCAGTTCGGTAGCGTATCAAAATCTCATCTCCTCCAAGTCTGCCGTATGGAATTTTCGTTCCAAAAAGTAGTCCTTTCGATTATATAATCGCCCTTGCTATCGTGCAGGCACTGTCCCGCGTGGGTCTGACCGACGACGAGAAGCAGGCGGTGTACAGCGTGGTGGCCGCCGTGCTGCACCTCGGCAACGTCCAGTTCGAGGAGGACGGCGGCGCCCGCGGCGGCTGCGCCGTGGCGCCGGCGGCCGAGCGCGCGCTGCAGGCCGCCGCGCAGCTGCTGGGGGTGGAGGCGGGGGACCTGAGACTGGCGCTGGTCTCCCGGCTCATGCAGAGCTCCCGCGGTGGTCACAAAGGCACCGCCATCATGTGAGTCGCTCGCTCTGCCTTCTGACTTATTTTCACGCACACGCATACTTTTTTTTATGTATTGGAAGTGGTAAACGAGCATGCAGTTCACATTGATGTTAAGTGACGACTGCAACCTATAGACACTCACATGAAGACCGAGGTCAAAATGCAGATGCGTTACCACTCCTGAGGTCGAGGTGTTATGCCTCTGTGCCCGAAATTACAGGGCCTTACATTACCACCTGACCGGAACACGATAGTGCTGAACACTACCATTTAGCGGCGAGTAAATTAGGTAATACACCCTGCGGTGAGCTCCGACACTGGAGCTCTACCACGAGTAAAACTGACTGACCCAAACGCACACATGCACACGTACACACGTACACACAGAGAAAGAGAGAGAGAGAGAGAGAGAGAGACATACACACACATACAAACGTACACACTCACGAACGCACGCGCGCGCGCCCTTTAACATACATGTACACGCAGGTTGACACTCATGTCACATTTCAATCAAAACTTTCGCGGAAAAAAAAATAACTCCACATGATGATTAAAAAGGTATAATATTCGAGTAAGCTCTCTACTATCATCATTTCAATAATAATATAATAACTACGTTATACATAATTATTTTCTTTTACTCATACCTAACATGTTTCTCGCAGGGTCCCACTGAAAACTTACGAGGCAAACAACGCTCGAGATGCGCTGGCCAAGGCCGTATACAGTCGCTTATTCGACTACATAGTGTACCGCATCAACGCCAGCATACCCTTTCAGACATCCTCCTACTATATCGGCGTGCTCGATATTGCCGGCTTTGGTACGTAGAACATTTTGAACTTGATTTCTTAATAAACGACAAATCTGAAAACTTAGCCGAAGATAAAATAAAAATAAATAATATAATAAAACTAGCGACCCGCCCCGGCTTCGCACGGGTGCAATGCTGATATACTAAATACGCTACAGAAAAACTGTGAACGTTGTTTATAAAAAAACATAGCGGCCCGCTCCGGCTTTGCACGGGTTTAAAATATGTAACTCACTGAAAAAATGATAAAATCAATCCAGTAGATTTGATTTATTCATTTACTGCCCGTAGCCCGCACGCGTTTTTGGAGTACTTAAAACAATTCCCCTTTCCTTATCTTTGGAATATCTTTTATACACAATATTTTCACTTTTTTTTACATTTTTACTTTTTTTTTACATTTTTACAATTTTTTAACATTTTTACTTTTTTTTACATTTTTACTTTTTTTTACATTTTTACCTATTTATTTTACAACAATAATTAATATATTACAGAATATCTTTATATACAACGTTCACAGCTTTCTTGTCATTAGACAATACAAACATGTTTTCTCTAGAGGTTACTCTTGAAAGAGCGACATACAGTTGGCCATGTGAAAAACAGTCAACATAGGCACGCTGCCGCCGCGCCGCGTCGCCGTAAACGCTACGTTCCGCAATTTTTTAATCTGTACATCTTCAAAAATATTGATTTAAATCAGATGCTGTAAAAGGCCAAATAGATCTATATTAAATCAACAATGTATTTAAGGTATTTAATTGGATAAGGATTAATGCTGTATTGGTTAAAATCGCTTCGAATATTAGTCATTATTTGTCGTAAAAAGTAAATGACAAAAAAATGTTATTGTGGGATATCCATAAGAGATAGACATATACCATCGCGGAGTTTTCTGTAGACCTTTTCATTGTGTACAATACTTAGTACATTATTTTGATAAATCTCGTAGGATTCAGCCTGCGTTTGCAATGTAAGCGGAAAAAATGTAATTATTTGCGACATCACATTAGAAACCTCAAAAATAACAGTATTTGTCCACTATTTAATGGATAATATTATACATAAAAACCTTCCTCATGAGTTACTCTATCTATTAAAAAAAACCGCATCAAAATCCGTTGCGTAGTTTTGAAGATTTGAGCGTTCATAGGGACATACAACATGACACATGACAGAAAAAGCGACTTTGTTTTATACTATGTAGTGACACGCTTACATTCACATCCCCATACTAGGTATAAACCTGAGTCGTGGGTTCCATTATACACACATAACGCATACACAAAACACCTTAAATGGCTGTGTGGTACACAGCCATTGTCATGTAAATAATAAGATATCATAAATAATCTGTGGCACGTATTTATTGGCAGAATACTTCCAAATGAACAGCTTCGAGCAGTTCTGCATCAACTACTGCAACGAGAAGCTGCAGCAATTCTTCAACGAGCGCATCCTCAAGAACGAACAGGAGCTGTATCGTCGCGAGGGCCTACACGTGCCCGAGATACGCTTCGTCGACAACCAGGACTGCATAGGTATGTACCGGTGCAGTCTTAGGGCGAGATTCACAGACCGCACTACGACTTTACTTTCAAGCAAAGCACGCTTCGAACTGTCAAATCCCATACTATACTGACAGTTCTAAGTATACTTTGCTCAAAGTAAAGTCGTAGTGCGGTCTGTGAATCTCACCATTAGTGCTATCTACTGGTATTTTTTACTGATTGTAGAGCTCCAATAACGGAGCTCGCGGTCAAAGGTACCACCAGCTACTTGACGCGAAATGGTAGACCAGACATGTGGTAAACCAGCTCGTATTATGGTCAGGTAGTAATGTACGGCCTTGTAAATTTTGGCACATACGTATAACAACGTAAACCGTAGGAGTGGCAACACATTATTATTATTTGTCAAAGTACATTTTATAAGTTTCACGATTATTTTTCTTAAACATGTTAAACCTTATTTATCTTCGTAGAATATACTACTACCAACATGAATTTTATCACGCGTCTAAGTGCCGATTACACCGTAATAATAAAATGCGTTTTACGTTTTTAAATGTGTTCAATTATCAATTACACAATTTCACCGAAAATTTGTGATAAAGATGAAATTACATGGAACTTTTAAGATAAATGCGTTTTATTAAACTCAGTTCCCAGAGCAAACGGTGAAATCCGCCCTTAATAAGGCGGATTTGGCTCTAAGAAAAATACAAACTATAAAGCCACAAACGAAGCCTCTTATCTAAACATCTCGAACCATGGAGCAACACGGGCCACCGGCTGCGGCGGACCGCAGGGGAGTAGCATATGCAGGCTTTCCCCTCTGTCAAAGTACAAGCACAAGTGGGCCAGAGATATTTAAATGTGTGCGTGAAATTGTTTATGTATTTTGTTCAAGTCAAGGTGTGAGTTTCATAGTAATAGACGATTTTTGTTGTGTGATGAATGAAAAATGATAGGCTGTTTTGCATCGGTAATAAACACTACGGCTAGTCCCCTACGGTCGGCCGGTGGCCCGTCTCAAAGCACTATATTTTTTACGGATTTCTCCATTGTAGACATAATATATTCAGACTGGATATGGCGAAACTGTATTGGTTTCTTGTAGGCTACGAATACCCAAAAACCCAACTTGATTATATTTTTTTCCATAGATCTAATCGAGAGCAAGAACCACGGCATATTCCACATACTGGACGAGGAGTCGAAGCTGCCCAAACCGGAGTTCGGACACTTTACACATTCCGTTCATAAGGAGTTGGGCGGTGCCAACAACAAGTAAGGAATACTTATTTAATAGTTTTTTTTATTATTATCTTTATTAATTTGAGGATTTTTATCATATTGACACGACAATCTCATTCTATCAAAATACATACAAAACACACATTTACATACTAAAAATCAAAAATAATATATTTCATAGCTAACTTATTTTATACCACTAATGACTTGTTACATAAATGAACAGTTGAACTTTTTGTAGAGATTAACTCTGCGCCATTTTACTGTAAAGTTTGCAAATTTATTAAAGTAACGGTTAGTAAAAAAATAGTTACACCATTTGAAATTTAACTTTGGCCATAACCGTCCGAGCTGTGCTGGTTAAAGTTAACTTCAAAATTATCTGTGAGATGATAAGGGAATCTGTCAATCCTGATAACTTTAACGATGTCAAAAATACGCATTCTGCAGGAACTGTTATTGTACAATGTATTTGACAATAATCGTAACTTTAACAAATATTTGTAGCACCGGAGGAGAGTAGGGGAATAGCGTTTATTACCGATGCAAAACAGTCTGTCATTTTTGCGGGGGGAAATACGTGTGACACACTCACACTACATCGTACTTGTCTATTACTACGAAACTCACACCTTGACTTTAACACAATACATAAACAATTTTACGCACACATTTAAATATCTGGGCGACGGGCGTAGGACCATTTGGTCTTGAAGTTTGACAGAGAGGAAAGCCTGCATATGGCTACTCTCCTCCGGTCCGCCGCGGCCGGTGGCCCGTATTGCCAAAAATGTGTGTAAAATATATTGATATTTTTTTCGATATATTTCAATACATTTGCGAACTATCGATACAATATATTATATCGATATATATTTTCCATTTTCCCACCCCTACATTACACCACGCAGCGGGCGGCTGCAGGTGCCGCGCGCGTCCCGCCTGAAGGCGCACCGCACACTGCGCGACGACGAGGGCTTCCTGTTGCGGCACTTCGCCGGCGCCGTCTGCTACAACACCGTACGTTACATTTTTGTTTTTTTTTAAACCGACTTCAAAAAATGGAGGAGGTTCTCAATTCGTCGGAATCTTTTTTTTTGAAGGTAGGTTCACCGATAATTCGAAAACAAGCATGCAGCTCACATTGAAGTGATAGCTGCAGCGTATAGACATCTATCTACACAAAATCAGAGGTCAAATGCAGATGCATTGCCACCCGTAAGACCTTAGTTCCTAATATCTCTGTGATAGCTATTATTATATTGTAAGTGAACATATTTTGAAAAGACCCTACTGAGTTTTGTTTTGACAGGTATTTTCTCAGTAATGTGGGCTTTTGAACTTTGCCAGTGAATGACAAAGAATGTCCCATATTCTTTTGTTTAGTCTTATCTTGCGGTTTGTAAAAGAGAGTATGGAACATTATGTTGATACCTATTTTAATTATTAAGTATTTTTGGCCTATTATTTATTCTTTTTTTGTTTCCTTTGACATATTAATCAACGTATCAGTTGTTATTCGCTTTAATTTTATATCATTTGTTATTCGACACAAGCAAATTCTATTATTACCAAGTGATTAAATAAATTTTTAAGTTTGAGGTCTTAAACTTGACATAGCGTCTTCATCATATTCATCCGCAGAACCAATTCATAGAAAAGAACAACGATGCGCTCCACGCGTCCCTTGAGTTCCTAGTACAAGAGTCCAAACGTCCGCTGATGCAGCAATTGTTCCTCAACACGGACAACACCAACGCTAAAGGCAAACTCAACTTCATCTCCGTCGGCGCTAAATTCCAAGCCCAGTTGACTCAACTTATGGACAAGCTAAAGGAGAATGTGAGTTGTTTTCTTATATATTTGTAAGAGACATTACATACGGTACTAAAATTTTATTGCAATAATCCCAACGGCCACTAATGCAGCAGTTTTTCCATTTATTGTTAAATTCTAAGACGAATGTTAGTATATAAAACTACTAGCTGTGCCTACGACGACGTCCGCGTAGATACTGAACAATAATTTTATTACAGTACCTCGAAGTTTGGTAATGTGCCCGGAGATGGCAACAGGCTCACCACCTGTTATATGGGCCAAAACGTAACCGGCGAATCGTGGGTGTTTGCATGTATGCTTGAATGCATGCATTTACCTCTGCCTACCCCTTCGGGGATTACAGGCGTGAAGTTACGTTTTTTTTTTTTTTTTTTTTTTTTTTTTTTTTTTTTTTTTTAATTTTATTAAATTCTACGCGGACGAAGTTCCGGGCACAGCTGCTAGGCTAAATTAAATACGTTTATGGAAACCGCATTCAACTCTCTTGAAAAGTTATGAAGCAGTTCTTGAAGTAAATTTTCAACTAAACAAAGTTTTGACAACGCTCCTAATTATATGTAGGTATGTTATCCACCTATGAAAACCTCGTTCAAATCCGTTGAGTAGTGTCGAAGTTATAAATAAGATAGAGACAAACCGACAAAAATTCTAAAAACGGTTTTTTTTATTTTTGTTACTCTTAATTAATTGCCCCCTATCAGTTTTTGGAAAAATATTTGTAGGTAAAAATAAGTATTTGTATTTTGTAGACACTCGATGTTTACTGTCTTATTATAGGTATGTTGTATATGATGTAACAGACGACACACAGCTGAAACCACTAGTCGCAGTTAGCTAATTTTTTAAAATTAATTTGGAGAGATTTCAAGATACAGATTTTCCCGAAATTCTCCTTGGTGGCTTATTTATAGGCTTAACAGAGATACGCTTTTTTGATGTCGAACCTAGGTTTAGTGGAAGCAGTGGCGTATCTATAATTCTCTTGTTTATGTTATTTGCAGGGAACAAACTTCGTGCGTTGCATCAAGCCAAACTCGCGGATGGTAGGGCGCGAGATCGAAGCTTCTCTAGTCCTAACTCAATTGGAATGCAGCGGGACTATCGCCGTACTGGCCCTTATGGAACATGGGTACCCTTCGCGGGCACCTTTCAACGATCTACACTCAATGTACAAGTCCTATCTGCCGCCAAAACTACACAAACTGTCGCCTAAATTGTTCTGCGAGGTGAGTGGAAATAACCGTTCAAATTTTGCTATTATTCTTTGGGTGGAGTTCACTGACATTCTAAAGCGTTTAACCTAAAACTTTGCCGTGTATTTATTTCTCATTTTGGTAGTGTACTTTCATAACAAGCAACTGATTAATCTTTTTTTACAACAACATAAAAAAAAGAAATGAAAAAAAGGGGAAAAAAAAAAAGAAATCGCCTCCCGTCAGCGAGTTTCTCTTCATGCCAGCATACCTTTCATTCGATCACGGTCCCGACGTTTCGGGGGCAGATAGGCCCGGGGAACGAGGTACACCTCGACCCCCCAACCATCCCCCCCTCTGTCGCGCTTTACGCGGATGTAGGGATGACGTTTAGTTAGCTAGCCGGCAACGGCGACGTGTGCTTGCAGGCGATGATCCACAGCTTCGGGCTGTCGGAGCGCGACTACAAGTTCGGCATCACGCGCGTGTTCTTCCGGCCCGGCAAGTACTCGGAGTTCGACGCCATCATGAAGTCGGACCCCGAGAACCTGCGCGCCATCGTGGGCTCCGTGCTCGCCTGGCTCGTCAAGTCGCGCTGGAGACGCTCCATCTTCGCCGCGCTCTCCATCATCAAGTGTGAGTCTTCCACGTGTTACGTCTTATGGTGAGATTATTCACAGACCGCACTACGACTTTTCTTTCAAGCAAAGTACGCTTCGAACTGTGAAATCCCATACTGTACTGACAGTTCTAAGCATACTTTGCTCAAAGTAAAGTCGTAGTGCGGTCTGTGAATCTCGCCCTTAAGCTGCATGTGCTAGCGAAGCATTGTTATAATACGAGGAATAAGAACAAGCTGTCTCTGCCAAGTTTTCGACTGACGAAAACTAATACATCTTTCCTAAAATATAGTGTAGAATTTTATAACAAGATCCCATCCGGGATTGCTGAACTCACCGATAGTAAATTCAAAGCATTAATTAAACGCACTCTATGTATAAAAGGCTTACTATAAACTCGAGGACTATCTCAAGGATAGAAATGTTTGGCTAAATGCTGATCTAGCTCCACAAGGATGTCAAATGTAATAATTAAAGTGTAATGTTGATATTATATTGTTAATTATAAATTTGTTTAAATTATGGAAAATTGTAAAAATATGCCTAAGAGATATTTTTAAAAGAGCCGACTGAGTTTTTCCGGCAAGTTTTTCTCAGATCATATTGGCCTTTAGAACTTTGCCGGTGAATGACAAAGAATGACTCTTTCTTTTCTTTTTACTCTTTGTTATCAGTTTGTAAAGGGGAAATGAGACATTCTACTGATATACTTTTTACATTAGTTTATTACATTTAGTTTTATCTTAGTGATATTCTTGACTTTACATATATTTTTTATCTTGTTTGACATGTTTATCAATTGTTGTTCACTTTAATTTATTTTATTTGTTTTTTGACGTGTCATAAGAGGTGCCTGTCATCCTAAATGAATAAATGAGTTTCTGAAGGCAACGTTCCAAAATATATGGAGCATGGGCCTGCACCTTGTATGCTATATTGAGGGAAGAAACATAAAATGCTAAATCATTTTCAGCTATTCGAATCGTTTATTATACCTTCAATTAATTGTCGTAAGTATATTTCAAGAATGTCAAGATGCGTACAAATTAACCGAGGCAAGCCATCGATCATTGCCGTGCGCGGCAATCCCGTCTGCATAGTGCGCTTCATAGTAGCAATATGGTGACATATTGTTGTCATAATAAAATTGCATAAAATAAATTTAATATATCCGACAAACAATGATTCATTTTCTGATATCTATCACATTAGATGAACTTCGTTAAATGATCATAGAATTCGGATCAATCACAAAGCGGACACGTCGTATTAAATACTAGCGGCCCGCCCTGGCTTCGGCCGCGCTGCTCCGTTCCTATTAGTCATAGCGTGATGGAAGAATTTTTCAAATCAGACCCGTATATCCTGAGATTAGCGCGTTCAAGCAAACAAACAAACAAACTCTTCAGCTTTATAAAATTAAGTATAGATTGAACTTACTCATATGTGTTTCTTGTTGTGTGTGTGTTTTTGATTTAGGAAATGGATTTTGCGGGTCTGTATTATTACATTTTAGTGTTGCTTTTAAAACTGCCACAAAGCAATAACGGAATATTTCTGCTGTAAAATTGCAGTAAAGAATAAAATCCTGTACCGGCGCGAATGCCTCGTGCTCGTCCAGAAGAGTGTGCGCGGCTACCTGGTGCGGCGCCGCCACCGGCCGCGCTACCGCGGGCTGGCCAAGATCGCCGCGCTGCAGAACAACCTGCGGCAGATGGACGCCGTCACCGCTCAGCTGAAGAAGGAGAAGGACGGCGCCAAGAAGAACATCGAGAACCTGAGGAATTCCATACGCAGCGCTTGCGCTACGATAAAGGTATTTACTGGTGGTATAACCGGAGAATATGTAATAATACTACGTATATAATGGACACTTCGACGTCCCGCCCGATTTCCCCGCATCACCCGACCTCCTCCCCTCTTATGGGCGACGGTTGGTATTTTGTACGTGCTGCCCACACTGGTGCATGTGTAAATACACGTCACTGATTGATGTCTGTGTAACAGAGACCAAATTAAGCGTTTGTAAAGAATTTTGGCGGAGTGTCCGCTTTGTGGTATAACTCCAGTGACCGAGATCGCGGGCGGAGGCACCACGGCATTACCTAATATACTTGTCGCTTAATGATAGTGTTCAGCACTATCGTGTTCCGGTCAGGTGGTAATGTACGGCCCTGTTATTTCCGGCACAGAGGCATAACACCTTCGACCTCAGGAGTGGTAACGCATCTGCATTTTGACCTTGGTCTTTGTGTGGGTGTGGCTGCAGTCATCACTTAACATCAATGTGAACTGCATGCTTGTTTACCACTTCCATTACATTAAAAACCGGCCAAATGCGAGTCAAACTCGCGTTTCTATAGAATTAATGCTTCTCATTTGGGGACAAAAAATTCTAGCCCTGTCGTCCACGGTATTTTATGTTTGATTTGAAATATTTGTTATGAAAACTTAAATATCACAAACTTACAGATTTTCCCACAAGGATTGCATCATAATATATACGGATAGAACTATTGTCCGCATTTGTTATTTCAGAATTTTAGATGCAATAATTTGAAAGATAAAGTTGGGGGAGGAAAATGGTAAATTTTCGCTTATTTTCTTTAATAACATCCAAACTATTTACCTTGATATGTCACACAATATACTTGGAATAACTTTTATTTAATAAAGCCTTATTTTTATCCCCTAAAGTGACCTCCATTTTTTGATATCATTTATTTACGTCACACGTACTTGGTTGAGTCACTATACAAATTTAAATAAGTATAACAAAGTTTCAACTCAATGGGCCCAGTAATCACAGAGAAAATCGGCTAAGACAAATGGACAGACACACAAACGATCGATTAGTTACAATCTGAAACTAATTTATTCATTTAGTGTGACAGGCACCTCTTATGACACGTCAAAAAGAAACAAAATAAATTAAAGTGAATAACAATTGATATGAGTTTTGGCGGGAACCTTGAAAGAGACTTGTAGTGCTCTTATTTTATTTCGTTTTCGTGGTGTATTTTTGAGTTATATTAAATAAAGTTGGTGGCATTTTGTTTAACATAGGTTTATTACAGTGCCCGTGTAAATTGAAATAGAATAACAGTGCGAAAACACGGCCTATCAGGTTGCCTCCAAAACTTCATTGTAAATGTTCTGGTAAAGTAGCCATCGCTTTACTTGAATTACTGACTGTGACTCTAACTGACTGACTGACTGACTGACTCTGACTTATACGCTGCTTATTACGAATACGAAATATCGTTTTACTTGATACTGGCAATATGCGTAATAGCAATGCCATAACAATTTAAAAAAAATAAATAATTGATATACATGTCAAAAAGATAAAAAATGTATAGTCAAGAATATCAATGTGATTAAACTAAATATAATAAACTAATGTAAAAAGTATATGAGTAGAATGTCTCATTTCCCCTTTACAGGATCATTTAGATATTATTATGTCCTTTAATTATCTGCGTGTGGTTCATGAATGTTTCAATGTACAACGAAGTATTTATTTACAGGCCAATGAAAAGATAAGCCGTGAAGAAATAGAACAATTATATTCGAAATTAGTGAAAGAAGTAGAAAACCAAATGGCGGCGTTACAGCGAGCAATGCTTGAAGAAAAGAACAGGTAATGTACTAATATTTTATTTTAGATACATGTCTAATTAATATTTTATTGGAAGCAAATAGTGTCCGACGGATACTTCGGCTTCGGCCACCTTCTCCCAAAAATCTCACTTTCGGCTACATACAGCCAACTCGGGCCGAAAATCTATCTCTCTCTCTCTCTCTCTCTCTCTCTCTCTCTCTGTCTCTCTCTCTCTCTCTCTCTCTCTCTCTGTCTCTCTCTCTCTCTCTCTCTCTCTCTCTCTCTCTCTCTCTCTCTGTCTCTGTCTCCCTCCCTCTCTCTCTCCCTCCCTCCCCCCCCTCGCTCACATACACACACACACACCCAATCCAGTATTATTTTACTGGTAGTTACGAAGTTACATACAAATTATGAACCCTAAAAACACACACTTAGCAATCGAATTTCGCAAAATCCCGTCTTAGTGAGTACCTAAGTTCTAAAAGGAACCTCCATGCAAAAATGCATTTGGTACTTGCACTTGTAGTTTCTGAGTGAAATCTCTGATGACTTTTTGCATGTTTCTTTTATTGTTTACCAATCATTAATTATCCTACAGGGAAGAACAAGAGAGACTGCGGAAGTTGGAAGCGGAGATGCGCGCGGCGGAGGAAGCGAAACGTGCTGAGATGGAAAGACTACGGCAGGAAGAAGAAAATCGCAGACTGTGAGTGTTTTTAGATAATTAATGTAACAAAAAGCTTACTTGTAATTTTTTAGCTTCTGGTTCTACAGTCAATATTCTTGTTCATAGATATCTACTTAAAAATCAGATATTCACGATGTAAATGCAAGTAATTGATTAAGGTATTTTTTTTTCTATGTATGCAAAGGCGTCTTAGTAGATTCCTCGTGCATTTGTCTGTTCGTCTGTCACAGACGACTTTTTTGAAAATACTTTGCCGGTTGAGTTGAAACTTAGTTCACATAATATAATATGTAAATCAATGGAGGTCGTTTTTTGGAATAATAAGATTTTTTTAAAATAGAACATCTTGTGACTTATCAAATGGTAGGTCATAATGCAATGATTTCAAACATATTTTTAATTATTTTAAAATTAATTTTTGAAGTTATTTAAAACATTGTGTTACCGCCAAATTTATACACCGCATTAACCGCGCGCGCGCATCGCATTGTCGCCTTCCTTCCCCCTGCCCTCTGCCTTCCACCCTTCCTTCGTCCTTGCTCCTGAGACGGTGGAGGTGCGACGGAGAGGGCCAGCGCTGCATCGACAGAAGCCCGTTGAACGCGAACGCGCGCGCACGACACACACCGCAACGATACCGCTAACCCGCGACCGCTATAACATCGGCTGCAGTAGCAGCTCCCGCGAAGTGCAGTTCAGTGCCGAGGAGTTCATCCACCATCGTCAAGGTACCAACATCCCGTCTTTCTCCTCTCACTAGCAATCTTCGGTATTCTAAACCGCTTAAAAAACCGCATCACCACATTGCTTTACGTGAATAAGTCCAAAACTTAGTTACGCTCAGTCGCCCGGCAACACTCGAGCGGTAGGGACGAGAAAATTCCTCTTCTGAAGCCGCCGACGTGCCGCCAACAAACTTTTCCGACCTCCAATGAGTGAAACCACTAACTAACCCGCCGACAAAAAGGCTCAGCGGGCTCATTGCACTTATGCTGGTCGTCAACCGGGTCAATGATGAGGATTGAACGTTGTCAACAGTAAAGCGGAGATGGAGACGCGTCGCAAGGCGGAGGAGGCGGAGCGCGTGCGGCGGGAGGAGCAGGACCGCGCCGCCGCGCTCCGCCTGCAGCTGCAGCTGGAGGACGCCGCCCGCGCGGACCTGGAGAACAGGGACAGGTCAGTACGTTGCGGTACACTATACTCGGAATTTTAATTCGATTCCGATAGAATCCATTAGCCACTGTCACTTCGGAAAATAATGATACCACATATAACCTAAGTGATGGACCCAACAATCGATTAAAAAATCGCGTTTTTTTGTTTATGTAATTATTATATTGGTGTGCCAATTTAAAGAATATTTTTAAGATTTTATTGATATTACTACTCCGATGGTTCGGGCATATAGAAAGAATGTCGAATGAGCGAATGACTAAACAGATATACAATGCGAATGTGGATGGCTGCAGAGGCCCAGAAAGACCAAGGCTGACCTACCATGACCAAATAGGTCGAGTTCTGTCTGATGGTGGGGTCAAAAGTCTTAGGAATCGGCGTGCATGTATGAAGAGAATGATGAAGGTAGACGAAGCACGAGAGGTTTGTCAGAACCGGGATGTCTGGCGCTCTACACTCTCTGCCTACCCCGTTAGGGACCTGGCGTGAAGATACATACTACATTTTTTTTATGTAATGGAAGTGGCAAACGAGCTTGCAATTCACATTGATTTTAAGTGATGACCGCAGCCTATAGACACCCATACGAAGACCAAGGTCAAAAATGCAGACGCGTTACCGCTCCTGAAGCCTAAGGTGTTATGCCTCTGTGCCGGAAATTACAGAGCCGTATATAACTACCTGACCGGAACACGATAGTGCTGAACACTACCATTTAGCGGCAAGTAAATTAGGTAATGCGGTAGTGCCTACGACCTCGAGCTCCGTCACTGGAGCTGCATAACACCTTAGGCCTCAGGAGTGGTAAAGCATCTGCATCTTGACCTTTGTCTTTGTGTAGGTGTCTATGGGCTGCAGTCAACACTTAACATCAATGTGAACTGCATGCTTGTTTGCCACTTCCATTATATTTAAAAAAAGTATATAAATTATGTGTTTACGTTGTTTGTCCGCAATGAACTCCTAAGCTTCTGAACGATTTAAATCAAACTTTACATCCCTTGTGCAGTTTGATCCAACTTGAAAGATAAGATAGCTTACATCTCAACTATCTATACAAAAAAGATCAAAGCCTACCTTTTTTTGTACACCGCTAAGGTGACATGAAGTTCACCTAAACAGCTAGTTAAATATATAAACTGATTTAAATATTATGAACTCAAAATGCCGACCTTTTGTTCCATAGGCTAGAACAAGAGAGAAGAGACCACGAGATGGCGGTGCGGTTGGCCAGAGAAACCAACGGGCACGTCGAGGGCTCTCCGCCGCAGTTAAGGAGGTATGTTGATACAAGTGAACATATATTATAAATAAATCTCTACTTAGGCTGGGTTGCACCAAGATGTTTGTTAAAGTTAACGTTAACAATTGTTTTTATATTATTTCGCATTAACACATGCTTGTAAAACGCTTTGTGCTTAACATTAACATTTCACGTCTCTCTCAACTTCAACTGTTAAAGTTAGAGAAGGATGTGAAATGTTACAATAACTTTCACTTTAACAAAAAACTTGGTGCCACCCAGCCTTATAATACATTAAAAATATTCTTACGTTTTCTTCAGTTATTATGCAATTTCTGTCAAGGACTTTATTTGAAAATCAATTTCTGAAATATTTTTTGAAAAATAAACAATTTTTTTACAGTTTTTTTTTTTATAAAATGCTATTGCAAGAGGACTGAAGTATAGCTGTAAAGATTTAGCACTGGCTGTCTATTGATTTGGACTTTTACTGGATATGGCTGCAAATGTACAAACATCTCTTTTGATTTAATATGCGGATAATGACTTGAAGTTACCACCATTATAAATATTTTAAACATATATCCAATTTTTATAACTTCTCATTGTTTAATAATGAATGTTGTTTTGTGTTATGATTTTAAAAAATACGCACAAAGCTTAAAATTATTATGGGTTAATTATTTATGCGGCTTTCATTTAGTATCGCAATATAAGCCATACGCTTTACTGGTGGTAGAGCTCCAGTGACGGAGCTCGCGGGCGTAGGCACCACCGCATTACCTAATATAATGCTAAATGGTAGTGTTCATCACTATCGTGTTCCGGTCAGGTGGTAATGTACGGCCCTGTAATTTCCGGCACAGAGTCATAACACCTAATGTCTCAAGAGTGGCAGCGCATCTGCATTTTGACCTCTGGTCATTGTGTGGTTGTCTATAGGCTGCAGTCATCACTTAACATCAATGTGAACTGCAAGCTTGTTTGCCACTTTTATTACATAAAAAAAAAAAGGTGATAAAAATATACCTGAAAAGCGACAAATTATTCAGAGTACATATTTTGAATATTCCAGAGACAACGAAATCAATTTTATATATTTTAATTTATTAAAAAAATGGACCCTATTAAAATAGCCAATAACCACGTGACATTAAAATAGCGATATGGTATCGTCTTAGCAACATTTTACATGACAATGTCTTGGGTGGGATTGAAATATTAGATAATAAATATCCGTCCAGTCGTTATCAGAATATAACGTGTTGTATGTTTGCACAGTTTCCCAACAATGGAGTCGATGAACGGGGAGAATAAATTGAACAGGTACCCACTGCGAACACAGATTACTATGCACGCCTTCACGCTGCCTCCTTTTTCGTACTGATTATACTACTTGACACGTCATCACTATAGTTACTATTGACTACAGATTATAAAAAAACACAGAATAAATTTACCTAGTCAACACACAAGTTAATTTCTTCTGTTAAATACGAGTAATACATTCTCACTAAATTATTTTTGTAAGAAAGAGACTTTGTGTGAATGATAGTATCGGTGTAAAAATGAAAAAAGGCATGCTCCGATGGTTCGGGCATATAGAAAGAATGTCGAATGAGCGAATGACTAAACAGATATACAATGCGAATGTGGATGGTTGCAGAGGCCCAGGAAGACCAAGGCTGACCTACCATGACCAAATAGGTCGAGTTCTGTCTGATGGTGGGGCCAAAAGTCTTAGGAATCGGCGTGCATGTATGAAGAGAATGATGAAGGTAGACGAGGCACGAGAGGTTTGTCAGAACCGGGATGTCTGGCGCTCTACACTCTCTGCCTACCCCGTTAGGGACCTGGCGTGAAGATACATACATACTAAATTATTTTGAAAATAAAATTATTGTTCTTATTTTATTATATCATCACATGCAATATTACAAGTTGAATGTGAATTAGATTTAATTACAATTTCAGACGAACTCTTGCACTATGACTCATTTGTACAGTTTAGATATTCTTCGAATTAGGGTTAATGTACAATATCCCGCGAGAAATATTGCACATCGAGCTTAGGAAAGAGACAATCGGCTAGTTTCGACTTCGAAGAGCGTTATCTCTGTCACACACTCTTTATGTAAGTACTTATATGTCGGTATTGGTCAAAATTTGATCAAAATGGTCGACAAACGTAGTACATACTACGATCGTCGGACAACATAGGTAGTGTGCGAAAGAGACAACGCTATAGCATTTAATTTTTTACGATAATTGAAAAGCAAATTTAACACATTTAGGTTTGCCGTCATATATCTGTATAACACAGTACAGAAAAAGGAGCAGTAAAACTAACTGCGCTAACTATCCACTATCGCTTCTTCTATTGCACGAAACTAGGCGTTCACTACGCAATGTTATACCTTCATCTACTTTCTTCACATGCTGTAATAGGGCTCAATTATAATTCGCAGTGTCCTTTATATGAAAAGAAACAAATAATAGTGCAGTTATCGCATTTTATGTGAAAACGTCCATTTATATTATTATAATAGTTTTAAATAGCCACTCATTTTACATAGCAATAAAACAAAGGCAATTTTGTGAAATTAACAGTGTGACAACATTACACAAATGGTATAACTTTGCGTTCCTTTATATTACCTAACTTGAATTTAGGTTTATTGGTTGTTACTAGATTTTTTTCAGTTACTAGATAATTTATGTTTGTTATTAATTAAACCTAGTGGTAGTTTTGTAACTAACGAATAATTTTTATCATCATGATAGAATTGAATAATTTGAATAATTGTTTTTTTCTTTTTGTATTATATGTTTACCATTACAGATTGTAACTGACTGGAAACGAATTAATTATTTCCCGTTTTCTTTGCGCATCTTACGATATTTATTACTCGCAAATGGAGCAATACATATAGCAAGATCCTTATCAATCATTCGTAAACGATGTACACTATGTTGTATATCATTGCAGGCATTATTTTAGAAGACACGCTAATAAATTAATGTCAATAATGTTAACTAGAACCAACGAGAATACTAAAAAGAAGGATTTTGTTTACCTTCTTCGTTGATCACACACATTTCGGGGTCGTTAGAATTGTACTTCTTACCTGTATTCCGACGTTTCGGACAGGTGGCACAAGCTGTGGTTGTTAGTAGACTGTTGAGTCCGCGAGTTAAAAATGTGTGTGATGAATGTGAAACGCAAGTGTTTCGTTGATTTGCTTTTAAATACTGACGCGACTTCCTCGGGCATTTAAAGTGGTCATATCTAAGCACGGTTATACCTAACTGGAGGGAAGTTTTGAGCATGCACGAGTTACGTTTAACATTATTATACATATTTTATATGCATTAACGGTGACGGTGAAAATGCATGAGTGAAACTGTAATATCAAAAACCCTTGTTTAATTTTCCTCAATTTTTGAAAATTCTAGTGTTAGATTAAATTAAATTTTTGTGGACAAAGCTGAGTGACATGCTTGCTGCTTATAAAAATTTATTATTTTTCCAGGGCTGCCATGAATTATTTTAGTAAGCGTCATGCATGTCGTATGCGCCCGTAGCTCTTTAGAGCACAATGTGTTCATTGATACCTACATATTATAGAAGAAGTAGAATGTCGTCAACCGCTATTTTATAATTATGTTGTTTTCAATATTGTCTGTTGAAGTCGTGTCAATGATTCATCATATCAGCCGATAGATGTCCACTGCTATGCCAATGCCTCCCATGGGGAGGATTTCCCATAAGCGCCAAGCTTGGCATGCGGATTGGCGATCACAGTGGTGGTAGTTTTATCGATGATTAAATATTTCCATTCCCTTCTCATTCAATATGGTTCTCTCCATCATTTCTGTAGTACCACTGAATCACAGTACAAATATGAACAGTATAGAAACTACGTCACCGTAAATGATACTGGTTTATTCAGTCACCGTACAAATATGAACAGTATGGAAACTACGTACAAAACTTTCGAAACGGCACACTCGCGCAAACATGCGCATCGACGAAGCCCCTAAGCGGTTCTCGCCGTGCTGCAGTAGCGAGCCACTCGCTACTCGAGTTGCTCGCTACTGCAGTTGCGTGACTATGCCGTTTCGAACGTTTTGTACGTAGTTTCCATACTGTTCATATTATTATTTGTACGGTGACTGAATAAACCAGTATCATTTACGGTGTCTTTTCAAGTACTGAATTTTCCGAAAGATGAAGAAAAATAATAAAGGCACTAAATATAAAGTTCAATATGGATTAGTATCTTCTCAAATGAATGCAGTTTTATTTGTGATGAATACGTAGATCGGAACGTGTGCGCATGCAACAGGCGCTTCAGGGCAAGCAGAAGTATGACCTGTCCAAGTGGAAGTACTCCGAACTGCGGGATACCATCAACACGTCGTGTGACATCGAACTACTGGAGGTTAGCGTATTCTATTAACCGTTAAATTGTTGTCGTTTTGGAACGGAAAACCTACTATCAATAGGGTCCATCATAGTACATTACGATACGCGTGACCTAAGTAGCCTATTATTGCACAGCGTGAAGTTAGCGTCCGAGCGCAACGAGGATGCTGAACGCCGTGCATTGATACGCTCACGCTTCGTGAGAAATAGAAATAGAAAATGTTTTTATTTCGAATAGATCTTTACAGATACTTTCAAAACGTCAAGAAATCATCAAATACCTAGAGTGAATAACCATTACATATAGTAAAAGCAAAAACATATATTAATAGTAAATTAAAATTAGAATTTAAACTACTTAGTTAAAACATAATAATCACAAAATTTTTAAATTCCTTCATTGATGATAAATGAAGAAAAAGAAAAACTTATTCGTCAAGATCAAAGTTATTCACTAAGCAGAGTTTCAAGTGTAGTCACTACAGAGAAGAACTCCGCTACCCAACAAACTCAGATACATGCAGACAGTTAAACGGACAGCGGAGACTCAGTATTAGGGTCCCGTTTTTACCCTTTTGGGTACCATAAACCGTACTCATCAATCTGTAATATCTGGTTAGCATACTATTTGATAACAAGTGTCATTTGGTCAGGCCTGCCGTCACGAGTTCCACCGTCGCCTGAAGGTGTACCACGCGTGGAAGGCAAAGAACGCGCGCAAGACCACCATGGCCGAACAAGAGAGGGCGCCTCAGTCGATTATGGATGCTGGTAAGGTTAATTTTATAATATTGAATAGGTCGCCTTAGCTAATTCTTTTTTTTTTATTTTTATGTAATGGAAGTAGCAAACAGGCCTGCAGTTCACATTAATGTTAAGTGATGACTGCAGCCTATAGACACCCACACAAAGACCAAGGTCAAGATGCAGATGTGTTACCACTCCTGAGGCCTAAGGCGTTATGCCTCTGTGTCGGAAATTACAGGGCCGTACATTACCACCAGACCGGAACAGAAACGACAACGATAGTGCTGAACACTACCATTTAGCGGCAAGTATGTTAGGTAATGCGGTGGTGCCTACGCCCGCGAGCTCCGTCACTAGAGCTTAGCATCACTAAAAAATATTTATTGCGTCCATTAATATTTATGAATAATTAATTGCGTCAATTAATAGAAACGAAACTAAAGGAATAAATTAAAGTAATAACTGTAACATTGTGAGATAATGTAATTTTTCAAAGTTATAATAGGTTGGGGAAAAAGTCTTTTCGTATTATAGTATGTATGAACTTGTAATAAAATCTCTTTGGCTGTAGTATTTGTATCTGGCCGGTTTTGGTATCATTGAAAGTTAAAATTTTAAAGAACATAAATTCAAATTAGGCAAATGTGTCATTTTCATTTGTTTTTCGTACTGTCAAGATGAGTGAATCTAATGAAGAAATACGATACATTTTAAAATTTTACTACAAAAAAAGTTAAAATGCAACGCAAGCAGCGAAAAAAAATTTGCGATGTTTATGGACCTAGTGCAGTGTCTGTGAGAGTAGCACAAATTTGGTTTACGCGTTTTCAATCCGGAAATTTTGATGTCACTGATGCACCTAGCTCTGGTCGCCCTATTACGGATAAAATGGATGCCATTTTTGAAAAAGTGGAGCAAGATCGACATATCAGTAGTTACGACGTAGCTGAAGAACTGAGAATTGATCACAAAACAGTTTTGGTGCATTTGAAAAAAGCTGGGTAAAAAAAAAACTCGATATTTGGGTACCTCACGAGCTCACCGAAAGAAACCTAATGAACCGTGTACTCATTTGTGATTCTTTATTACGACGTAATGAAACCGAATCATTTTTGAAGAAGCTGATAACTGGTGATGAAAAGTGGATCACGTGCGAAAAAGGTCGTGGTCAAAGGCCGGTCAGGCTTCACAGACTGTGGCGAAACCCGGGATAACCCGCAATTAGGTGATTTTGTGTGTGTGGTGGGATTGGAAGGGCATTATTCATTATGAGCTATTACAACCAGGCAGGACTATCGATTCTGAAGTCTACTGCGAACAACTGATGAGATTAAAGCAAGAAGTTGAGAGAAAGCGGACGGAATTGATCAACAGAAGGGGTGTGGTGTTTCATCATGATAACGCTAGACCTCACACATCTATAGCCACTCAGCAAAAATTAAGAGAGTTTGGCTGGGAGGTGTTAATGCATCCGCCGTATAGTCCTGACCTTGCACCTTCAGATTTCCACCTGTTTCGGTCTCTTCAGAATTCTTTATGCAATGTTAGGTTAACATCACGAGAGGAATGCCAAATCCACTTGTCGCGGTATTTTGATGAGAAGTCCCAAAATGTTTATAGCAATGGGATCATGTCCCTACCTACAAGATGGCAAAAGGTTATCGAACAAAATGGTACATACATACTTTAGTTAAATTTAAATAAACTATATTAAAAAATGTTTTGAATGATCTTAAAAAATGCGAAGAAACTTTTTCCCCAAACTAATATTATACAACGTGTTAGGTATGCACCCTATCCTACCGCCGGCTACCTATGTAATTTTGGTTATATAAACATATTGGTGTACATGAAATGAAGAGATTCGATTATAAAAACTTCCATACAAAACTTAAATACTATTCATTTAAATTAAAAAATGACAACCCTAACGTTAGTGAATGGAACAATGCGCAATGTACGTACCTACGTGGCGCGTGAATAGCATCAAGCCGTAGCGAGTAGGTACCTACTGTACTAGCGAGTGTGATGACGTGTGAGCGAAGGGAGGAAGGGGCACGCGCGCGCTCTACCCATCTCCCACCCGTTCTAATCGTAGTATATGTATTTATGTGTTTTATATTATGTATTAGTAAAAAACTGTTTGTTTAAAACTTACCAGTAGAAAAGAAGAAGGATGAACATTGTGATCCTCGTACACATACACACATTAACGTAACACTAACGTACACTAAAGACATCACATAGGTTATAAGTTCTCATCTACTCGGTAACAAAGGTTAACATAACAATAAAAGGGTAACATTAGACTAAAGGAAGGCAATGATCCTCATCAGTCCATCCTACACCACCTGTACTTAGGGAGGGATCTTCTTCAAACAGTTCTAATATGGTCTCATCCATGCCGCCTGTACCGCTAGACCGCTACTCGAGGGTCGCCCTTCATGTCTTGGGTGGAAAGAACCCGTAGTGTGAAGCCTGTTCACTAAACCTTGTAAACATGCCCTAGACGGGAGCCTTCGCAAAGTGCCTGGTCTGCCAGACACATGTCGCTCACCATAGAGCCGTCGAGCTTCGGCTAACACACCATTAGCAGCACCCACACAAAGAATCCTGTCATAAAATTCTGCTTTTGAATAACTCACTATCACCACTCACAGCAAATTTTCGCCCGAAACTAAACATAAAATAAAATTTGGTTTTTCGCAATATCAATCGTGAATGTTGAATATGATATTTTCGTCAAAAGATAAAATAAATACCAATCTACAAATGTGCCAGGGACCTCGTCGAATGTTAACTAAATCAGTTATCATCTAATGCTTGACAAGAAAATTATTCGTACGTAACTCATGTGTAAAAACTCAGTGATATTGTAATGACTTGAAATTACAATTATGACTTAAAAAGTAAAAATATTGTCTAATTTTAGGGAAATTAGCATTTACTTACAACATTGTTCTACAATATTCCGCTTGTCGGCGAAACCTAGCCTTTGAAACGCCTCCCGCCCGCACCAAAGTTTAGGCACTATTCGCAATGCACAATGTTTCGGGCGTAGCGGCACACGGACAAAAAAATACGAATATGCGATTCGATTTCTTTATTGAATCGGTTGTACGTGTTACTGTAGAACTGTAGTTAACCAAAAAAAAAGTTTTTAATGTATGTTAAGTTATCCTTTAGCCAATTTTTATAACTGATTGTCATAATTAGACATGAATCTTAGTTACTTTTTTAGTTAAAGGTTTTTCGTATCAAATGTAAATAAATAATATTTAATAGGATTAATTTTAGCTATACCTACTTTTTTGAATTTTATTAAATTTTTTTTTTTAAGTTTTAAAATAACAGTATGTGCCTTTGGAACAAAGCGTGGAATATGATAAGATAAAAAACGTCCCTGGCCCGAAAATAATATATATAGCAAAAATCGAAAGATACTGAAATGTTTAAAAGTTACTTTCCATATATTAAAAACAATTATTCGATTTCATAACAATTTATCGCAAGTTATTATTAAGCGCAAGTGGTGCGCTGGTTGTCTGTCCTTTTTCAATAAAAAAAACATTGATGGCAAAAGTATGTACTCAGTTAATTGATAATACAGCCATTTCAACTATGTTCGATATTTTGTCATATGCTGGACTACTTGGACTAGTACGAGATAATCAGACCACTGTGCAGTCGGAGCGGCTTTGTTTGTTAATCGCCGACGACACGCCGAAAGGCGACAAAATAAAATTCCATTGAATTTCGGTTCGTCTTTGACTATTTGCCTCCGTGAAGTAGTGATGTACCTACTTGTACAAAAAAAAGGAGGCAATCGGTTAAGTTAAAAAAATAAGTGAAATGGCAGAGCTCGGGTGCTGAAACGGCAGAGCTTGAGGGTGAAATGGCAGAGCGCAGCCGGAAGTGGTAGAGCTCGGGGTTAAGTGGTAGAAATGGAGGTGAACTGGTAGACCTCGAAAGTGAAATAGTAGAACTCGGACGGTGAAATGCCAATCCATTTCACCCCCTGAACTCTGACGGAAACATGGGAGTGAGCAATATCAAAGAATAATGTTATTTTTGCAGACTCGTATTGAGTCGCTTTTTATGACAAAAATTGTGGGATTTGTTTCAAGCATTAAATAACGATCGCGATGGTGGAACATAATAGTGACATAAGGTTTTAAGGTCGTGAAAACTGATTTTCACGTTATTGTCAAGACTCCATAAAAACTCCAAGTCTCACTCCCCATTACTCTACTGGATCATATTCATAATCTTTTCATAATTTTTTTTGAGCATGTATGCACTCCATAGTATTTGAGGTTTTCGGGAAGCTATGGTGCAAAACTAACATGTTGTATATTCAAACATCAAGTATGCCTCCGTAATAACTATCACGGACAAACACATGTAAATTTAGAGTTTACACTACAAAAATGTAAGCAATACTTTGGAGAGTCTACCACTACCAAAGACTTAAGTAGTTCTCCAATAAAAGCCTTGTCTACTCTTCACTTTTTACTTTACAATAAACTGAATCTGTTTTATGCGCACATAGAGCAACACCGGAGGGGAGTAGCAATATGCAGGCTTTCCCCTCTGTCAAAGTACAAGCCCAAATGGGCCTATACCTGTCGCCTAGACGTTTATATGTGTGCGTGAAATTGTTTCTGTATTTTGTTAAAGTCAAAGTGTGTGTTTCGTAGTAATAGACGATTTTTGTAATGTGCGTGTGTGTCGCACGCATTTTCCCCCGCAAAAAATGACAGACTGTTTTGCATCGGTTATGAACGTTATGGCTACTCCCCTCCAGTCCGCCGCGGCCGGTTGCCCGTGTTGCTCTATGTATGCGCATAACGTTGATTTAATGCTTTACATCAAGGACCTTATCTTGTATGATTTCTATCATAGCTAAAGCGCCCCGGCTACCACAAAAAGGCGAGATCCTTGGCGCAAGACATCGCTACTTCCGAATCCCGTTCGTGCGGCCGGCGACTCTCGGTGGGAACGGTACAGAGGAGAGGCGCGGCTGGTGGTACGCGCACTTCGACGGACAGTACGTCGCTAGACAAATGGAGCTTCATCCTGATAAGACCCCTGTGTTACTGAGGGCTGGTAAGTGTCTTATTTGTGATATATATCGTTTCCCTCACGGCTGAAACATCTCTGCTGTCATAGATACACACAAAAACAGGACGGCATATCGTTCTTTTAAAAATTAAGGGAACGGAAGAGTGACGGGGCTGGTGATACGCACACTTACATCTCGATAAAACACCCATTTTGTTGAGGACTGGTTAGTGTTTTGTGCTTCTAGTTCGTAAGGAAACGAAAAACTATACCACCTTTGCCACACTCAAAGCACTCTACCTACCCTCGGCTACCACAAAAAGGTGAAATATTAGGCGCCACAACTATCTTACAACGACAGTGCCTAGGTTACGCTGACCTTCCTCCCTCTCCCCTTTTCTCAGCACGCTGAGCTCCATATCAACATCACACCCTGGACACCTGTCTAAAATTGCATACAAATGCTTATTCTGTTTACCTATTACACTGACAATAATCAGTGACGTGTTTTTACACGCGCACTCAGATGTGTAGCACGTAGGGTTATGACCTGAAACAATCGTGAAATAAGTCGTCGCACTGACTACGTGACCAAAAATACGCTCGCCCGCTCGCAACCTCACAAGAGGGGAGGGGGGTAATGTCTCCCATTCTCCCCCCCCTCCCCCTCAATCATCAAATAGGGTGGGGTAATCAGGTGGTACCTCGAAGTGTCTATTCTATACGTAGTATTATTACATACTCTCTACCCATACCGTATGCAGTGTTTTAATTATGTACAATCATTATTTTCGTGTTTATAAACTGGTTCAACATTTAACATCTAATCAATATGTCACGTTTCAGGTGTAGACGACATGCAGATGTGCGAACTGAGCCTGGAGGAGACCGGCCTGACCCGCAAGCGTGGCGCCGAGATACTGGAGCACGAGTTCGAGCGCGAGTGGACGCGCCACGGCGGCCCCCCCTACCTGCCGCCACACTCCCGCGCGCGCTAACGTGAGTCCCCCCTACCTGCCGCCACACTCCCGCGCGCGTTAACGTTAGTCTCCCCTACCTGCCGCCACACTCCCTTCGCGCGCTAACGTGAGTCCCCCCTACCTGCCGCCACACTCCCGCGCGCGGTAACGTGAGTCCCCTCCTACCTGCCGCCACACTCCCGCGCGCGCTAACGTGAGTCCCCCCTACCTGCCGCCACACTCCCGCGCGCGCTAACGTGAGTCCCCCCTACCTGCCGCCACACTCCCGCGCGCGCTAACGTGAGTCCTCCCTACCTGCCGCCACACTCCCGCGCGCGCTAACGTGAGTCCTCCCTACCTGCCGCCACACTCCCGTGCGCGCTAACGTTAGTCCCTCCTACCTGCCGCCACACTCCCGCGCGCGCTAACGTGAGTCCTCCCTACCTGCCACCACACTCCCGTGCGCGCTAACGTGGTCCCCCCTACCTGCCGCCACACTCCCGCGCGCGCTAACGTGAGTCCTCCCTACCTGCCGCCACACTCCCGTGCGCGCTAACGTGGTCCCCCCTACCTGCCGCCACACTCCCGCGCGCGCTAACGTGAGTCCTCCCTACCTGCCGCCACACTCCCGTGCGCGCTAACGTTAGTCCCTCCTACCTGCCGCCACACTCCCGCGCGCGCTAACGTGAGTCCTCCCTACCTGCCACCACACTCCCGTGCGCGCTAACGTGGTCCCCCCTACCTGCCGCCACACTCCCGCGCGCGCTAACGTGAGTCCTCCCTACCTGCCGCCACACTCCCGCGCGCGCTAACGTGAGTCCTCCCTACCTGCCGCCACACTCCCGTGCGCGCTAACGTGGTCCCCCCTACCTGCCGCCACACTCCCGCGCGCGCTAACGTGAGTCCTCCCTACCTGCCGCCACACTCCCGTGCGCGCTAACGTTAGTCCCTCCTACCTGCCGCCACACTCCCGCGCGCGCTAACGTGAGTCCTCCCTACCTGCCACCACACTCCCGTGCGCGCTAACGTGGTCCCCCCTACCTGCCGCCACACTCCCGCGCGCGCTAACGTGAGTCCCCCTCTACCTGCCGCCACACTCCCGCGCTCGCTCACGTGAGTCCCCCCTACCTGCCGCCGCCCTCCCGCGAACGCGTTAATGTCACTACGGTCCCTTAGTGAACTGTTTGAATATGATTTATCAGTGAATTAAATATGTTTCAGATGCAGAACGAGTGTACAAGATTAACGAAGCCTAGTATTTGAGTTTAACGCCATACCGTATAAGATACAATATTACTTAGTGCTTTCAAATGTGCCTTCGCAGGTTATTAGGTGTATTTTAGTGCAATACGCGCTTTGGTAAACTTACCTAACTGTATTTTTATATCATTAACTTTTTAACACAAAATTGACGTTTTACTGATTAAATTCTTTGAATATATCACAAATTATGACCTTTATATAATACAATGTTGCTTATCTTCAGTGATTCCAATGTATAATTAAAGAACATTGACGTGTTGTTCATTTTTATACTATTTAAATTAACCCTTGCCACAACATTCGTTGATTGTATTTATAATTAAAGTTAGGTAAGTCCAATAATAAGTGCAAAATTAAACTATGTGGTAAATCCACTGTAGATATGATATTCATTGTGATGTTATGAAGTACACAACGTAGATAAAATAATCATACAACAAAACTATACGCTGGCATGGAAAATTATTAAAAAATATATTTTTAACTTTATCAGTTTTTTTAACATCATCCTTATTTAAAAAGTTATTCCATACCTTAGCAGCGTTTCCCATTTGCCGGATCGAGAGCGGGCCATCAAAATAAAATACTGAGAAGGAACCTTCCCGCCTTGTTTTAAAAATATTACCAACTAATCCTATTATTCATGACCGACGCGTTATTCTAATAAATGTGTATTATTTTACCTAAAGGAAAAATAATAGCTTGGGTTTAAAAATAACTGGATCACAAAGGGACGATGTGAAAATTACCTTGCCTTGACAGAACAATGATTGGGAAACACTGCATTAGAGGAGTCCTTCCTCTAATATTGATACATAAAGTAAATAAATGAGCACAACCATGCTGTGACAAATTCTCTGTCTCATAAGCAGACACAATAGTGTAGACAAGACAACACAAATGACCATGGGTAGTTTATAAATTAAAATTAAAAGTGTTTACGACAGCTTAATCTGTCTTTACATAATTTATATTTAATGTTACAGTTATATCAACGAGTGCCTAATATCGAACATTTGTGCCTTTTATTCTAAGTATTTATTTACGGAAGTAACTAACAATGTGCAAAAAAGGTACGATGAACAAAATAATGTAATCGGTATTGTATTTCATTGTAATTCTGTTATAAAAATAAATACATGCTTAAAATAGTATATAAAAAAAAATTACACATTAAATTAATTTAAAACTATTACATAGTGCTTCTATTTTCCATGTCAGTATTAATATTAATGTAATTTTAATATACATATTAAAAACTTTACAACATCCTTCTGTTATACATTTACACTTTTGGGTGCTGATTTAAACATCAAAAATGTATTTACAAAATATTTTTTAAGTTACAGTTGGTTGAAGTGTTTCAACATTAACTTTTGTTTGTGAAATTTGAACTGTGATTATTTTTTGAAATCTAAGTTAGATGAATTAAAGAGAAACATATTTATTAGAGCATTCCTAAAGCTAAGACTGGTGTTGCAGCGTGTATTATTTTGAAGTTTAGTATTTGTTTACTGTAAGAATTAAGTTGACAGTATTTAAGATGCATTCCTTATTTCAAACAACTGCAAGTATTTTTTACTTTCTATTATAATTAGAATGAATAAGTACAATGTATTGAGTACAGAAGTAATTGAGTGCCTTTTTTCATGCCGTTATAGTACATGACCACTATGTGTTATGCTTTACCAAATAAAATATAAATTAATATTAATAATATGTGACATCATGAAGTTTTATTTCATTGAGCCCGTTTAATGTGAATATATTGTAACGTTTAGTATTAGTGTTAGAACAATGGGATAACTAGTAAAAAAAAATTGTACGTCGGGGGATGCCCGAGCCGCCCGATAGAAATGTAATCGCAAATTACTATATAAAATACGGCTAGCGCCGTGGGTTAGAGTGGGAGAGGAAGAGCATGCCTACCGCTGCCGTATGCGTGAGAGAAGGGGAGCCAGACAGACTGGCGCTGTTACGCATTACGTACGAGTATATGGTATGAATCTTCACGCCAGGTCCCTAACGGGTTTGGCAGTGAGTGTGGAGCGCAAGATATCCCGGTAGAGACACCTCCCGTGCCTCATCTACATTCATCATTCTCTTCATACATGCACGACGATTCCTAAGACTGGTACTTAAGAGTACTTCCTGTACTTTGGTCATCTGATTTTTATTTTTTCGTATACATCATGTTGGAACAGATTCGTATCATGTACTTCAACTATTAGATATTTATTAAATTATTAGTTTGACAAAATAACTTTATAGAATATATTAGCTGGATCCACCTCTGACGATCCGCGGCAAGAACGTTATCTAAATGTGACCTACACGTCAATGATGACCCGGTTAGTCCAGCGGTGTGAGATGATCGTTTGATTCGAAGGGTCGCTGGTTCAATCCCCGCATCGGGCCAAATATTTGTATGGCCTACAAATATTTGTTTCGGGTCTGGGTGTTTGTGTATGTATTGTGTGTGTACAACGGCACCCACGACAAAGGTTTATACCTACTGTGGGTTGTGAGTGTAAGCGTATAATGGCTACAGCCTATTCTGCATTATTCTCTTCCAACTAATTAACCTCTTCAATATGGACTGCATGCTAGAAATTACAAAGCCTAAGCACCCTAGATTGCTAAAAAAACTAACCGTCGTTTATAATTTATTTTTATCGATTGAATTATACAAATGAATCGATGTAGTAGTATTCATACGCTTATGCCCCATCACTATGGCAAGAGACAGGTTTAGTGAGATTTTGGCGGGAACGCGGAAAAGAGCTGTGTCGCTGCGTGTTATTATTTTCGAAATTTGTGTATAGTCGCGTTTTTATGTATAAAAATAGTGGGAATTTTATCATAAAACATTCGATAACGTTCACGGGTCTAGGAAAGTGATATTATGAAGTGAAAAGTGTTTTTTCATGTTACCTCCAAAACTTCGTAAAATCTCCTAGTAAAGTTCCCATCACTTTACTGGAGTCATCTCATCATATTCCACATAGAAGCATCCAATCATCGTCATCTTCCATGTTAAGGACTTGAATCCGTGACCGTAAAACAAGAAAAAAAAAAGTGACAGGTTTAGTTCTGGTTTGACATTTTGCCAATCGTTATTTGTCTTGACAGTGACAGTTTACTTGTATTATTTTATTTTTGTGGCTTTTCGGATGTAATTATTGTTGATAAACAAACGATTATTACTCGTTTTCATTGTATTTCCGCTTTTATTGTACGAAAACAAAGCATGTCTTAATAATTAGGAATAATGTTAATTTAATATACGAACGTACACAATAAGTAAAATAATTAGGACACTGTTCAAGAAAAATGGATAGTATACGAGTGTTTGTTGTATCTTTTATATGTATTGCTGTTATCAAGCAAGTAGAGTCATTACCATACGACGGTAAGTAGATTACATTGGTCTCTTAGTAATAGTAGTTAGAAACACGTTTATCAAAAACATACAATAAACCTAACCTAAAAATATATTTTCTTTATTATATTAATATAACAATGACAACCCATTATACGTCCCACTGCTGGGCACGAGTCTGTCCACTTTTTGGGGGGAGGCCTGGTGCTTACTCCACCACGCTGTTCCAATGCGGATTCGTGGAGATACTGGTTAGTGGCCAACTCGCTGTCGGATGTTTTTCAAACAGCCCATAAGGCCTCCGACAAGGTTAAACGACTGCTATCTATCGATAGCAACCGAGACCGACGGCTTAACGTGCCCTCCGAAGCACGGAAAAAAAAACCAACATGGACCTATCATTTCAATCCATCCTCAACTAAATGAACACGCAAGACCCATCAATATTGGCAACCACCATATTACCTAATTTATCTGCCGCCAAATGGTAATTCTATCGTGTTCTGATCAGATGGTAGGGACGGAATAACTATCACAGAGACATAACAACTCAGGTCTTAGTGGTGGTAACGCATCTCCAATTTGACCTCTGGTTTTTGTGTAAGTGTTTATTGCCTTCAGTAGGGGTGGCCAACCGGTCAATCGGGATGTACCGGTTGATCGCGACCATTAGTCCAGTCGATCGTGGCAGCATTTTCCTACAAAAATATACACCATTCTTGCTTGACAGACGCTTATACTTTGGAATCTTTAAGGACAGCAACTTCAAACTACAAACCTCATTTTGCTAATCTAATGGCAGATGTTCATACGCAATGTTCACATTAATATTACTAAAAAGTTAGATACTAAGAATTTTCAGTTTTTTTTCCCCTAAAAATATTTTTCAATTCAAAAGTTTAATTTAAGATTTCAAAAAGTAGGTATGCAACTGGTAGATCGCACTGAGTGTCGTCAGTGAAAAGTCGATCTTGGGCCTAAACAAGTTGACCACCCCTGGCCTTCAGTCATCAGTTAACATCCATGTGAACTGTATGCTTGTTTGCCACCTTTGTTACATAAATTAAAAAAACTTGATTTAGGCCACAGGGGTGGCTAAGTGTCTTTATTGTGACTTCTAGTTTTTGTGTAGATATCGATAAGCCGTCAGTACTCACTTACTATACATGTGAACTGCTTGTTTGCCAACTTCAATACATAAATCAACACTCACTCTCTATCACTGATACTTTATAATTAGTAAATCAGTTAGGCATTGTTCATAAAATATATTAGCAATCAGGGGGCGAGGGGGGGAGGTCCCCCTCCATCACAATTTTGTGATGGACTAATGTATGACGTAATTTATGAACGCTCCAAATCCATCCCTACTTATTAATATTATAAATGCGAAAGTAACTCTGTCTGTCTGTCTGTCTGTTACCTTTTCACGTCCAAACGACTGAACCATTTTTCATGAAATTGGTACAGAGATAGAGCTGACTTTGAGAAAGAACATAGGCTACGTAGTTATTTATAAAACGAACTCCACGCGGGCGAAGCCGCAACAGCTAGTTTTACAATATATGAGAGTTGTGTACCAGTTTTAGATTTTTAAAAATTATAAGTAGTGTCAGCTAAATTAGATTTGGACACCTCTTAGGGTATAGGCCTTCTCCAGCTTGCTTCATTTTTCGCGATGCCCTAATAGAATGAACTCTTAATTATTTTTTTTGTATTTCCAGTACATTGGCTGGGTGGACCAACTACCATTGAGCGGGATATAGTGAGCACAAAGCAAAAAGTTGATATATATTGTTACCGTGCTACATCTAAGAATTTGTTTGCTCTGTGGCAGACAGTAAAGGTAGGTATATGATAAATACTAATTACCTATAATCATTTCATTATAAGATTTGATCACAACCATGTTCACTCAGGTTTTTATTGAAGATATCAGTAGTAGTATCATAGTAGCCAAAATCTCAACACCTAACATTTACAATAACAATCAATTTTTTTGTTGCAATTTATTATTCATAAACGTTCTATATATTGTACTATTTATTTTTTGCAATATCACATGCGAGTGAACTTTATAAATTAAAGAAAAAACGGAAAGAAAAATTAGACTTCGGGCAGGAATTGAACCTGCGACCTCAGGATCTGGCTGGACTGGTTATCCTGAGGTCGCAGGTTCGATTCCTGCCCGAAGTCTAATTTTTCTTTCCGTTTTTTCTTTAATTTATAAAATTCTATAGATTTTTTACAGTTAAATTATTTTTTGTCTTAAAAAAATATATTGTTACACTCACAGCATCAAACTAGGTATAAACCTTTTAAGTGGGTATCATTGTACACACACACATAATACATACAAAAACACTCAGACCCGAAACAAATAATTGTAAGGCATTCAAATATTTGTCCCAGTGCCTCTTCATCATCATACCTGTGCCCCTCGAATCAAGCAGTCATCACACGCTACTTGGGTTGTCAAAAAGATAAAATAGTGATTCGCAACACTTTAGCTAACATAAGTTTATGAACCTTTGAGGTTAATATTTATAATTTAGGAGTTATAAGTATATAACATTTGCATATCTTTTCTCTTGCCAGTTCCACATTAAGATAAACAATGAAGAATTCAGTCAATACATTGGTGATAATCCAGAGGATGTTTACAAACACTATACAGAAGACAGTTATGGGTGGTCTGTCATCAATCCATTTACTAAGCGGTCTTCCCGGACTGTCTCCGTTGATCTATTCGCTCCAACATGTATGGCCATAAACACTAAGCAAAAGCACAGCATTGAGTTGCAAATGCAGAGTAAGTCATATGAAATTGTTATAATCTATACAGCTTTTATACTGGACATAGAGCTCCAGTGATGGAGCTCGAGGGTGTAGGCACCACCGCATTACCTAATTTATCTGCCGCCAAATGGTAGTGTTGAGCACTATCGTGTTCCGGTTAGATGGTTATGTATGGCCCCGTAATAACTATCACAGAGGCAAAAGATCTTAGTCCTCAGGGGTGGCAACGCATCTGCACTGTAAGACAAAGCCTTCTCTAAAACACGACCAGAATTAACATGGATGACGGCAGCCCTTCACCAGGGTGTCAGTCCACTTCTTGGGGAGCCTGTCAACGCTTCACATTCAAATTCGAAAATTTCAACGGGCAAATTCTTCAAGTTTTCTCTGCGTCATCGAAACAAAAAACACGCGAGACAAAACTAGTAGCCGTTGGTATATATAAGAGTTCTGGGATGGCGACTGCTCACTGAAAGATGTAGCGTACTCGTAGGTGGAACTAACGACGAATCGTGGGCAATCGGTAAATGAGAGGTGCCCCGAGTCTGGCATTTTGGCTCTTGGTCTTTTGTGTTAGCTGTTTATTGGTCAAATAATGACAAATGACTGATTCAAGGAGTGGATTTATGGCGCGTGCTGTTCATGGCGATTGGCATATTCGTGATCTTCGCGTCGCCCACGCTTAGCGGCAATCCCGCCTTCTTCTACCTGTTCGGCGTCCTGTTTGGCGTGTCCGCATCTTTTATGGTCCTGGTCTACTATGTCAGCAAATTGTTACCTAAGGTATGTTTATATCCTGTACTCTATATAGTTTTTACTGGTCCTAGTGTTCCAGTGTTAGAGCTTGAGGGCGTAGACATTACAAATTTATCTGCCGCCAAGTGGTAGTATTCAACATTATCGTGTTCCGGTTAAATGGCTCTGTAATAATGATTACAGAGACGTAACAACTTAGGACTCAGGTATATTCTGTAGAGTTCTCACACCCAAATTGCTGTTCACAAAAAGTACTTTTCCAAACAGCCAGATCGTAGCCATCTGTCAATCAGCCAATGTTGGACCTGGAACGTTCTCATCTTACAATACTAGTTCTCATTGAGTTTTCTAATGCGTTTAATACTGTTAAGCACGAGATTCTCATCGCCACATCACATAAGTATATTGTGGAACTTCACCAGGAGGCTCTGAATAGTTCTCATCATATCTTTGCGCATAAGAGTACGGGTTGATCAGGTTTATTTAATTTGGCTCAAGCTAGTTCTTGGCGTCCCTCAAGGTGGTATTCTCTCACCTCTTTTTCAGCGGTTTCAATAATATTACAATAGTAATTCTTCCACAGAAAACCCTAACTTACGGCTTGCTGATCGGCGGTTGGACGGTGGGGGTGTACGTGTTCCAGCAAATATGGGAGAATATTCGCGCCATACTGATGTCGTACCAGACGTATTTGTTCTGGTACACGCTGGTCGCCAGCTTCGTCAGCTTCCTCGTCTGCTACAGGATAGGACCGCCGAAGAATCCAAGGAGCAAGAATCTTGTTATGTGGTCTTTGCAGGTATGTTTATTATTTATTTAACTGCCTCAGTAGCGTCGTGGTAGCAGGCCACTACTACTACGCTGGGGGTCCTGGGTTCGATGCCCGGGTCGGGGACTATCAGAGATAACGGTTTAAAATCCTTTATCTCTGGTTCTATTGGGATTTTTCCATTTTCTGGAAGTTTTCCAGTACCTCGGCGTTTCGTAATTTGCCCGGAGATGGCAATAGGTTCGCCACCTACATGTTACGTTCGTTCGTTACATGGGCCAAAACGTAACCGGCGAGTCGTGGATGTTTGCATGTATGCTTGAATGCATGCAAACATTTTTTCTGTCTACCCCTTCGGGGATTACAGGCGTGAAGTTACGTTTATTATTTATTGATCTTTAGTATTTTGCTTATAAGGATTATTTATGTAACAAGTAAAAACGACATGGTATTTTTGTACTAGCATTTGATTTTTTGTATTATTATAATTACGTAAGCACGCAATATGTGATCACTGAAATCTCTAGTCTAGTTACTCTTCCAGCTGAGTTACCAAAGTCTTTTTTTATGTTATGAATGTGGCAAACAAGCATGCAGTTAACATTGATGTTAAGTGATGACTGCAGCCTATAGAGTATAGACACCCACACAAAGACCAAGTTCAGAATGCAGATGCGTTACCACTCCTGAGACCTAAGGTGTTATGCCTCTGTGCCGGAAATTACAGGGCCGTACATTACCACCTGACCGGAACACGATAGTGCTGAACACTACCATTTAGCGGCAAGTATATTAGGTAATGCGGTAGTGCCTAAGCCCGCGAGCTTCGTCACTGGAGCTCTACCACCAGTAAAAAGTCTACAAATATCTGAACAACAAACGTGAACAGGCTTCAGTCAAATTTTTCTTTAAAAATATTTTATTCATAAGCGTTATTACGAAAAATCCAATAAAATAAAGAGAAACTTTATTGTATATAATAGGGAGCGGGGGCACTGGCGGTGCTGTTCAGCAGTCAGTACCAGGAGGCTTCGGGCGCCGTCGCCATCTGCGCGCTCACCGCCAAGAACTTCCCGAGGGCGCTGCTATACAGGATACAGGGCTACTGGTATGATTTTTTAATGTAACTGAAGCATAGAGCAACACCGGAGGGGAGTAGCCATATCCAGGCTTTCCGCTCTGTCAAAGTACAAGCCCAAATGGGCCTATACCTGTCGCCTAGATGTTTAAATGTGTGCGTGAAATTGTTTCTGTGTTTTGTTAAAAGCAAGGTGTGCGTTTCGTAGTAATAGACGATTTTTGTAGTGTGCGTGTGTGTCGCACGCATTTCCCCCCGCAAAAAATGACAGACCGTTTTGCATCGGTAATAAACGCTATGGCTACTCCCCTCCAGTACGCCGGCCCGTGATGCTCTATGAATGGAAGTGACAAACAAGCATGCAGTTCACATGGTGAAACAAAAATGTTAATTTGAACAGTAAAACATATTTTCAATTCAATTTCGATTATTTTTTTATTTATTTTTTACACACATCAAGTTAAGTAGATCGGACCCTTCTGTGGAGCATCGCAATAAAGAGTGCAGTGTTTGTCGTGCAAGTCATAAGTTACTATTATTATTGTGTCGATTTATTATTATTAGTTGGTATTTTAAATTAGAGATGTATGAAAGATTGTGGTTTGGCCAGATATCAGACGGGTACCGGATACTCGATCCTGTATCACATTGCACGACGCGATCAGTTTGATTTGTATGTCAAAAAAGTTTGGTATAATTAATAAAGCAAAAACTTTTGATATTATTAGAACAAACGGTGTACAAGTGTACGTAACTTATTGTCGTATGATTTTCGTGGTGTAAAATAATGAGATTTTTATTTATTTTAACTATTTGGTACGGGGCGGGGGGGGGGGGGGTTTACCCTGTAATACAGGTTTCTTAACCCAGTATGGGGGCCCTTGCGATGTTACTTGTAATACCGTTTAAAAATGAATAAAGCATTTTTTGATTTGATTTTTGATTTGGTATCCGGCCGGATATTGGTTTACCATCCGGTATTCGACCAGATATTGAAAATAGGGCCGGATACTGGATATCCGTTTCGTCTCTATTTAAAACAACCGATTCATGAAAGAGTAAAATGAAGTAATTTGATATTCGTTCCCGAGGCGTCGCAAGTTCCCCCCGAAGCCGCGCCTACTCACCAGCGAGGAGTACTACGAACAGGGCGCGCGGGAGACCAAACACGCGCTCGACGGCCTGCGTCAGTACTGCTCCAGCCCCGACTGCGCGCAGTGGGCTGTCATGCTCAAGCTGCACGACGCCAAGAGGTAACTTTCAGGATCAGGAAGGGTCAGGGTCAGTTTGTAAAGGGGAAAAGAGACATTTTACTGATATACTTTTTACATTAGTTTATGACATTTAGTTTTATCTTAGTGATATTCTTGACTTTACATATATTTTTTATCTTGTTTGACATGTATATCAATTGTTATTCGCTTTAATTTATTTTGTTTGTTTTTGACGTGTCATAAGAGGTGCCTGTCACCCTAAATGAATAAATGAGTTTCTGATTCTGATTCTGATTCAGGCCCGGAACGGCAGTTTTTTATTTTATGGCATCGCTTGTTAAGCGTATTGCCAGTGTCGAGTAAAACGATATTTCGTATTCGTAATAAGCAACGTTAAAGTCAGTCAGTCAGTCTAGTTATCAGTCCGTCAGTCAGAGTCACAGTAATTCGAGTAAAGCGATGGCTACTTTACCAGTTGATTTACAATGAAGTTTTGGAGGCAACCCGAAAGAACGTGTTTTTGCACTGTTCTTCTATTTCACTATACGCGAGCACTGTAATAAGCCTATATCAAACAAAATGCCACCAACTTTATGTAATACAAGTCAAACATACATAAAGAAAACGAAATAAAATAAGAGCTCCACACGCCTCTTTCAAGGTTTCCGCCAAAACTCCAATTTTATGAGGAGAAAAATCAAGTGTAACATGAAAGTTGAGGCGTTACGCGCGATTCGACCGAGGACGAGTTTCACTAGCGATCTCAGCACCGCACACCGCACACCGAGTGAACTCCTGTCGTGCGTCGGAACTGACACACACACTTTTTTCAAAGTAACTAATAGAGCGATACGAGCAACTCGACGGCCTGCGCCAGTACTGCTCCAGACCCGACTGTGTGCAGTGGGCAGTCATGCTCAAGTTGCACGACGCTAAGAGGTAATTTGCGATAAACAGGGTTAATAGAAACTAGCGCATCACCTCTTGGAGGAAGCCTCTTAGCATCGGTCAACTAATGCTAATGCTAAGAGGTAAGTGACAAAAAAAATTGATCATCTGCGCCTGGAGTTTAGTCGGTGTAAGATTAAAAGTGTTGCTCATTGCCAACATGATTCGCGAAAATTGAGCTGAGCAGCTCTAATTTATAAAATTGGTCTCGAGTTGCCCTGGAGACGTTTTGTCTTCAGTCTCAAAAGCAGGTTTTCGTCTTGCAACGGTTTTTTTGCTTTCTTATATGAATTTGTTGAGCTTGATTTTGGAGGAAGGAGTCCTTTGTGACTTTAACGAACAAAAGTTTATACTTCTTTTACATTAAATAAATAAATTATAAATTATACTTACACCCACAGCCCCACACTAGGTATAAACTTGCGTTGTGGGTGCTGTTGTACACTACACAACACATACACAAACACAGTAGGCCATACTTAATTTGTCCCAGTACGGGTATCGAACTCCTGAGGCTCAGTTAAAATGGTGGTCACACACCATTAACATGTTTTGGTGGGATATAGTATTTTAATAATATAAATCCGTAGACATGGTTCGAATTCCAGGTTCGCAAGCTTCGTGGAAGGCAACTCTCATCTCAGCGACGATGAGGTGATGGACTACGAGTCTTACGCCTTCTCCCCCCAGCGCACGCCGTCCAAGCCCATCGCCAACTCCACCAGGAACCTCGAGATATCTGATGATGATTCCACCGATGATGATGATGAATTATGAAGTTGTGAAGATGAGAGATGATGAGTTTGTTTAAAGAATGTTACAGAATCTTTGTCTCATTGTCTAGTTGGTATTATAGAGAGTTACTATTTTTGAAAATGTACTGATTTATCAACTGCCGTGATGCAAAGTGAAGTGGATGAAAATAATATTTTTTTAATTTATTTTTAACTAATTATCTAACTTTTGACATTTTATCCAAATAGTACCATTTCTAACAACAATTCATATTATAATTGGACCTACTTTTGCAACAAGGAACCATCCTCAAACATGTCAAATTCGAGTTAAGACCTTAACTGTAATATTTTAGGATATCTATTCATAACTCGATTTTGACATGTCGGTTCCTTGTTGCATAACTAGGTCCAATTAGAAATGGTACTAGCTATAATTACAACAACGTAATTATAATAAACTAACAACTGCAGCTTCCAAATAGTAGTAAAAAAGAATTTGAAGATGCTCAATCTGAAACGTGGTAGTTTTATCCTTCTTACTATCCCTTACTTACCATTGAAAAGCTTTTACTTGCGATGTGCTTAACGCGATAATACACTCATTATAATATAAGCAGTTATACACCTTCGAATTAAATTGTCCGTACATCCATATGGCCAATTTAGTGGTCTAATTCATCTTCAGGGGTCAGGGGCGACAACGCATCTGCATTTTGACTTCTGCAGTTTTGCACAGTTTTTAACAAATATCATGCTGCAACCCAGGCTTTATGTAAATTGTGTGCTTGTTTGCCACTTCATGACAAAAAATCATACCCTTTGTGTTCTTTTGTTCGTTTTTATTTGATCTCATGTTAACCAATTCTGGGTTTCTAACCGTCCTTATGATTTACGGATTGTTTATAAACAATCAACATTATCTTCGCCAACTGCTCTGATCTCAACAGTGTATTATTAAATGATATAAAATGAAGATCCGACATTCAAAAATTTAATATAGATAAAGAATTGCAATTCCTGGATCTTATCTTCGATTTCTTTGGCAGACTAATATTAAATTCTGATCTCGTGTACAGTACGCGCAAATCTTAAATGATCCGTGTTGCGTAGTTAACCCCTTTCTGGTTAGAGGGAATATTTTTCCCACCAATATTTTTTTGTGTAGATAAACGATTTATTGTCCATATTTATTTTATAAACCTGGCAATATGAAATAGAGAAAAAAAAAGATTTTTTCGTAATTTGACATTGACAGATTGAAACGTTTCTTTTCGACTGACTTCGGTTTGAATATACAAAACAGGTGTTTTTCGAACTTTGAAATAAATCAGTATATATCTTCAAATCCAACAAATATCGAAAGGTAAGTTCTTTTAAAATTTGATTATTTATCTATAGTAACTCATAATTGATAGATATTTTTGGTTTGTAATGCTCATAATTTTTTTTTTCGTGATTTTTCTTGGTGGGAATAATATTCCCTGTAACTAGTAATGGTTATTTGCTTGAAGCGAAGTAAATTTACTAAGTTTTTCTTGGTGGGTGTTTCAACGTCAGCTACATACTTTTGCGTGTGGTTTTTTGGTGGTTTTTCTGCTAGAATGCTTTTTTGTTCATTACAGCTTGATAAAAATGAGCAAGGTACTGAAAAATCACGAAGTAGAGGCAGCATTACTGGAGATGTTCGATTTTCCATCTGACCCGAACCAATCGGAAGATGATAATGAATCGGATGAGAACGAAACTACGTACAATGCCGCGAAACTGCAGCGGATTTTACAGGAGATCAATGAACCAGGTCTGCGATCTACTGAGGTAATTAGGGTTTCACCTCAGCCTTCTACTTCAAGTGCAGACATGCTCTGTAGCTACCCTGATAGGATTGAATGCCATCCAAGCCCACAGCCTGAACAAGGACAGAATCGTGAACATCAAGTAGTGAGGGGAATTGACCGTGGGAGGGGAAGAATATGTACACGTGGTGCAAGAGGACGCAGTACGGGAAGGGGAAGTGGACGAGGAACAGGACAGAAAAGGAGAGCAAGAAAGAGTGGTAAAAGTCCAGATCGTGAGGATAGTGATTCTACAGATGAAAGCGATTCAGCAGAGCCCGAAGTAGATTTAGAAGAAAATGCTTCCGACAAAGACGAAGACATGTGGAAGAAAAGGTTGTGGACTGATGATAGACCAGAGCCTGATATCTTCGATAATATTCCCTTGACACCATCACGAATGTTACCCTCAAATGCCCGACCTATTCGTCATTTCGAAAAATTTTTTACTCCAGATGTTTTTGAATTGATTGTAGGGGAAACTAACTTATATGCTAGTCAAAATAGTTTCGTATAACCTTAGCCAGAGGGCTTATCGGAGGGTTTTCGTCCCGAAAACGTCGTTCTGAAGGAGTAAACTACATAGTTAGAAAGAAAGTTGCAGTTTCGGATAACTATCAAAAGTCGTTCCACATTCACATGATTGCTCCAGAAATTCGCTTTTCCAACGTTGGAGAGCACATGCCAGTTGATCTACAAACATATCAAAGATGCAGACATTGTAGTACTAAAATAAAAGATAAACGGTCCAAGATAATGTGTTGCAAATGTGAAGTTCCATTATGCATAACGCCATGCTTTTTGAATTTTCATAGGCAAGCACCTGCATAAGTATTCACCAAACATGTTCTGAGTTTCGGCGTCTAGCCGTATTCGTCACTCGTCGTTCAATTTACATTATTAAATTAGGTTTGCTAATTTTTATAATAATGATTGCTAATTGTTGATTTTCATACCAATTATGTTTTCAAAGTATTCATTTCCATACCACTTATGTTTTCTATGTGTTCATTTTCATACTAATTATGTTTACTTAGTGTTTATTTTCCTAATTATAATTTTATCTGCAAGCGTAGAGTTGAATATGTGTTGATTTATTTTTAAATAAAAAACATTATATAAAAAAACAAATAGTGTCTTATTTAGCCGAAGTCTGCTACTGGTAGAGGGAATATTTTTACCACCAATACATATATACATATATATGTATTTTTTTATATACATATTATTTTTAGGCACCATTAACAACCCAAAATTGAAATCAAATTCAAAAAACCTTGGCTAGATCGTTATGTCCGTTAAGGGGTTAATAGACGCTGCGAAGAAGGTCATTTTATGGTTGTGGAAGTTTGAAGTAATAAGAAAGGGAAAAAGTTTAAAAGGAGTTCGCCTTCATCAGGCCAACATTGAAACTTGCTCTCTCTCTCCTCTGAGAGGTCATCGCGAGCTTAGAGACTGCCCCATGCAGCAAAGTTTACGCCGCCAACTTCACTCAGTGGCATTAAAGTTTTGCGCGAAGTGGAAGTGCTTAAACTTTGTGCTTAAGCTTGAAACTTTCCTCATTTCCTTCTACATTGGATTTTATATTTGTCTGCAGCTTTGTATTGCAGCATTAAAACTTAGATGTTGCCTGCGACTTCGCCCGCGTGGGTGTCGTTTTTTAAATAACTAAGTAGCCTATGTTTTCTCAAAGTCAGCTCTATCTCTGTACCAAATTTCATTAAAATCGGTTCACTCGTTTGGACGTGAAAAGGTAAAAGACAGACAGACTGAGTTATTTTCGCATTTATAATATTAGAAGGGATTATATCTGCCTCGGTCAGTGAGTTCGATCCCTGTTTTCAAATGAGAAGATAAACGTGTCGTGGCCGTTGGCTTGCATAACTATATACCTTTTCAAAGTGAAGGGTGTTAATTTTATGATATTACTAGCGGCCCGCCCCGGCTTCGCCCGCGCTGCTTTGCTCCTATTAGTCATAGCGTAATGTAAGCTATCCTATCTCTCAAGTTGGATTGAACTGCATATGGTGTGCGAATTTTATTATAATCGGTTAAGTGGTTTAGGAGTCCATTGAGGACAAACATTGTGACACGAGATTTATATATATTAAGATGAAAAAATATATATTTCTAACAAAATAACGTGATGAAAGTCATATTATGTTGTTGTTTATCATTTGTTATAGCAATTAAGAAAATTACTTTGTAACATTGTAATGTTGTAGGTACACATTACGCTCATGCCAAATCATTCTACGATTGGATGAAACTTTCATTAATATTATTTCTTATAATTATTTTCTAGTCTCGTCTTTTAAGACATACAAACATCTTATGTACAATTCTTTAATCTAGATCTTTTTTCTTTTCTTTCATTTGATCTAGAAATTCATGAACAGAACACTTTGTACTGCTTTTAAAACTTATTGCATGATATGATATTGATAAATTAAATGTACAGTCGGCGAACTCTCTTATCCAAACCAATCAGATATAGCTTTTATTACCATCGCATAAGGTGCCCGTGTGATCAAGCGGTCAGTTCCCCGACTGTACTCATTATGATATTTATGATGAAGACAAAGTTTGTACACTTAGGGTGAGATTCACAGATCGCACTACGGACTTTACTTCCAGCAAAGTACGTCTAGAACTGTCAAAAAGTTACTATCCAATACGTCAAAATACAAAATACATTACTGACAATTCTAAGCACACTTTGCTCAAAGTAAAGTTGTAGTGCGGTCTGTGAATCTTGACACTTATGGTGAGATTCACAGACCGCTCTACGAGATTTACTTTGGGAAAAGTGTGCTTAGAACTGTCAGAAATGTATGAGATTTGACAGTTCGAAGCGTACTTTGCTTGAAAGTAAAGTCGTAGTGCGGTCTGTGAATCTCATCATCATCCCATTAGTTTGAAGTTTCAGTAAACATTTGCATTTCTTTTGTCAATATGAAATAACATGAGGTTACAATGATCAAAAAAAAACCAATTTCTTGTACATGTTAGATGACTGAAATTATTTGTGTCCTGATTTAATGGAACTTTTATTAGTGTTTTCAATAATATTAATTTAGGAATAATTAGGTAGGTCTTAATGCGGATCTGAGTCGATAATTACTGTACGAAACACTTGATGTTTATGCTATAACCATGGTTTACACTCTGCAATGGTGAAATAAAAAATAAAAATAAAATAAAATACGCTTACACTCACAGCCCCACAGTAGGTATAAACCTGTGTCGTGGGTGCCGTTGTACACATACAACACATACACAAACACCAAGACCCGAAACAAATATCTGTAGGCCATACAAATATTTGTGCCGCGTGCGGGGATCGAACCCTTCGAATCAAACGATGGTTTCACACCGCTGGACTAACCGGGTCGTCAAATGGAATGTGTTTTCGTTGGTTTATACAATCTAGCAAGTTTTTCAAACATTTTTTCTTTGAATGTACAAGGTGCATAGTGTGCATACTATGATTTACACAAGTACTTCCAAAAGCGATAATGCGAGAAAATAAAATGTGGCTCATTGTAGTTTGTAACTAAGAATTTAAAAAATGTCATGAGCATATGCCTGTCACATTGTCATTTTTTGTATAGGTATTTATTTTTGAAATGTGTATCGAATTTTGTGTTAGGTATGAGAATTCACGATTTAATAAAATATACTAGGTATAGCAGGGCAGCCCAACAGGGGATTTTTGGATATACTCGAGGACGTGATATGGGGGATACTTGACCTTTTCAAACGCGAGAATTGAGGTGAAATAGTACACAAGTATTTCAGATACTCAGAGGGGGTGTTAAATGAACTCTACGAATAATAACTAAAGCATGGAAGCCGTGCTAAAATACAAGCGTGTCGCAAGATTAAAACGAGATATGTCAAATGGTCTTACATGTTTGTTCGTGTATGTTAATTTGTAAGTACATATTAATGGTGACCATTTGACATATCTCGTTTTTATCTTGTTACTCACAAATTATCACGATCACGTCGTCACAATTTTGAAGTAGGTAATAACAAACCATAATACTTCAAAATGGTATATTATTATATGTATTAAATTAATGGTAACCATTTGAAATTTCTGGTTTTTATCTTGTGACACGCTCAGAATAAATAGAAACAAACAGCGTTGTTTTGTTTCATTCCCACACATGAAATGCTAATTGACAAAAATGAATAAAAGTTTAGTATAGGTGAATCAATTTGTATTTTAGCACGGCTTCCATGCTTTAGTTATTATTCCTCAAATGGTCACCATTAATATGTACTCACAAATTAACATACACGTACAAACATGTAAGACCATTTGACATATCTCGTTTTAATCTTGCGACACGCTTGTATTTTAGCACGGCTTCCATGCTTTAGTTATTGTTCCTGGACTGCCTCGTAGGCCCGCGCGAGAGGTCATCACTACTACTGTTGTTTCTAGAATGAACGCGATCGAAGCGGTCAGCACCCATCCAAAATTGTGGCGAATTGGAAGTAAAATTAGCTAGTGGTGACTCTTTGAAAAATTTGATCAGTTGCCCGAAAGGGCGTAACTTAATATAAACAGCTCAGATTTGGGAGTGAAACTCAATAGGGTTTAAAGTACCCCCATGTCTTAATATGACGTGCTTGAGTAAATCGTAAAATCCGCTCTTCGGCTCGTTCGTCGCTCGGCACAACTAATTCAGATTCCAAAATGTTTTTTTAAAAAATGAGATATTTGTAGTTCTTCGAATAAGGGATAAGATTGGCCTTATAAAGTTCTTTATTTGAAATCCATAAAAGTCATCGAGGCCAAAATTGTTCTTATATTTATAAAATAAAACAATGTTATCTACTTGGTTAGTACTCGTAATAATTTAATACTTTCACATTTATTTTTATTCGTATTCTTATACCAATGGGTCACACACAACATATTGCTTCCGACCCACTATAAGAATACGTGTTAGCACCACATTAATATAAAAATAGTTAAATATATTATTATATTTGACATTCTTGTAAGTGCACTTAATATGAATAATTGCATTTTTTGTGTGAATATTTTTGTAACGCGTATAAAATAAAGTTGATTATTAAATTAACTACTTCTTTTATTATAAAACATATATTTATTTAATTCTGGTAATGACGTATGAAAAAATCGTGGCAAGGTTTGTACAAAAAAACGTTATAAGGTGTACGAAACTGAAATATTATTTTGAGAACCTAACGATTTTAACCGATGTTTATTACATTCTTATCTCCGGATTAAAGTTTTGTATTTTAAACTAGCTGGTCCACGCGACTTCGTCTGCATTCACTCACACAATATCTTCATAAATTGCCTGTGTTATTCTGATGTATATGCTATATTATTGTTAAGTTTTATTATAATCCATTCAATAGTTTTTACATGTGCAAGAGTAACAAACATCTATCTATACTTACAGACTATCGCGTTTATAATATTAGTAGGATACCAGGAAATGTTCATTATGTTCTAGAGATAATATTTCAAAGCTGTTGTCTTGTATCCTTTTTTTACATTTTTCTGTACAAATCAATATATTATTAAGGGACTTCTCATGATTGTTTGAGTATATTATTTCTCGAGACCACGGCAGCTGTAAAACGACCGAAACGTCGGGTTCGATTTTATATAATCATTTTAGTTAAATATACGCGAGATAAATCCGAAAACTAGTTTTATTACAATATATTATTTCTGATTAAAATATTCAAAATAAAGATAGATACAAACGTTACTATTGTCTTAAAATGTTCTTAAATTATGGCAGTTTTAAAAAAAGATCATAATTAATATTATCTTACATTCTAAAACGAGACATTCATTAGTACGTTATGGCACGTAAAGTTAAGGCAACTCCACATATTCACAACTTTAACCAAACTCCCGATTATATTCTCAGTTATATAGCTTACTGTGTCAAATATCATGTTATCTTCACGCCAGGTCCCTAACGGGGTTGGCAGAGAGTGTGGAGCGTTAGATATCCCAGTCCTGACACACCTTCCGTGCCTCATCTACATTCATCATTCTCTTCATACAAGCACGCCTATTCCTAAGATTTTTGACCACCAACCAATCAGAAATTAAATATTTTTAATAGTCTTCATGTAAATCGGGAGTGATGGCGTTGGGTCGTGACGACCCTCTAGTGGAGAATTATTCCGCTAGCGCAGTCATTCAACCGAACAATTCAGTATATATTTTAAAGGGATAGCTATACGTCATAGTACGGGACGCAGGATTATTAACCGCAGCATGAATGTAGAATTGCCTTTAACACATGTATGTAATTAAAATCTTTCATCATTAAAACCCTTGAAGCTGACTTTTAATGAATCATTTAACAAAATTTAACAGTTGTTAATACTTTTAAAGCTTCGTTGGAAAAAATAGCAATTTAAGATCTTGCTCGGCTAGCCTTCTTGCTCTTGTCTAGTGTCTGCTCCGGCGGAGGGGGCTTGGCACTCATGTGACGATTGAATAGCCTGTACAAAAACAGAAAACATCATTATTATTATACGATTTTATCAATTAACTTTTGTCAGTAATCTAGTAGGCCCCTTACTGTAGAAACATTGTGCTATTGAGTTTGGTAGTGCCCGGAGATGTCAACAGGCTCACTACCCATTACATGTGAATAAACGTAACTGTTGTTTACATCAATGTTTGAATGCATGCATTGACAGAAGCAAATTGTGCATAAGCTTTTCTGTATGTCTAAAATTATGGAAAAACACAATACCACCCTGTTACAGCCACCTAGGATATGATAATGCTGTAAACCACCATAGAGCGTCAAATAGATGAGGTTATGCGATGGTGCCTGCGTACCTTCCGCTCTCGAGCTAAATCAGTAGTAAGTCAATGTAAACTGTGGACGTCCCACTCCAATAAAACATACACAATGGCCACTCACACTCTATAAGTCTCGGAGCGCAGGTAGTCCAACACATGAGAGGGTCCCAACTTCAGTTGGTCTTCGATGGGGGGCACCCAGAAGTTGCCCTCCAGCCGCAACACTGCTTTATTACTCGCAAGGTCTAGGGTACCTGGAATGAGGAGCTAAATTATATGATATTTTGGATAAGTAATATATTAACTGCTCTTTTATATTAGTGGAAAGCTACTTCAGCTAGATTTGAAAGGCGCGCGGCTCACTACAGTCTGGCCGCGCACGTCTGTCGCGGACCACAGAAGCGGTGCCATACATTCTCATACTGCATCTATCGTCGCGAGCGGCCGCGATAGATCGCGATGCACGGAATTGCACCTTTAGAACTAAACCGTGTCAAAGATTTGACAGATACAAACAAATTGTATGGAAAAATTTAATTGCTATTTTTACAATTTTCATTACAATTTCTTTATATTCTCCCACAATTCAAACCTTCTCTGGACTTCCAAAAATAAATCAAAACCAAAATTAGCCAAATCGTCTAGCCGTTCTCGAGTTGTAGGTAGTAGAAGTAGAGATGGAAGTAATACCGATTTCGGGAGGCAGCACGACGAGCCTGTTGCCCTGCAGGTGCAGCTCCCGCAGCCGCGCCAGCTGGCCCAGCTCGCGCGGCACCTCGATCAGGTCGTTCTCGCGCATCGACAGCTGAAATAGAATCACTTTTTAACGTAGTTCAGCCAACAAGAAATGTAAAGCCTCTGGCGTAAAAAAAAACCAATCAAGCGAGTCCTTTCTCCCATCCGCCCACCACCTTTCTTATAAAAAAAATCCGGCGGAGCATCTTTTGATTGAGTGAGGCTTAGAAGTTTAATATTTTCACGGCTCCAAGGGATAGTTTATTTGATATGAATTAAGCTTAATACTTAAACGTGTTCCTTAGACAAAAGGTCTCGACAGAAAGACAGATAGACAAGAGGACGGTCGGATGGACGGATAACAAAGTTATCCTATAAGGGTTCCATTTTAGCCTTTCGAGGTACCGAACCATAAAAACGGTTAAAAAATAATGTTTATTTAATTAGCTGGTAATAGCGATAATCTGCTAAGATTTTTTCAAACATATTTACAGGTAATAATTTTCTTCAAACCGACCTTACCGAATTTAAACGGAGTGTTATTGGGTAGTAACAATTAATTATAAGTAACTTATATTGTGTTCTACAATCTATGCAGCTGGTATCACCATCAATGCTTACTTTAAAAGCGAAGTTTTGGCGGGAACGTGGAAAAGAGCTGTGTCGCTGCGTGATATTATTTTCGAAATTTGTGTATAGTCGCGTTTTTATGTGTAAAAATGGTGGGATTTTTATCATAAAGCATTAGATAATGTTCACGAGTGTAAGAAAGTGATATTATGAAGTGAAAAGTGATTTTTCGTATTGCCTCCAAAACTTCGTAAAAACTTCAGTAAAGTCCCCATCGCTTTACTGGAGCCACCCCATCATCTCATCATATTCCTCATGGAAGCATTTAATCATCGTCATCTTCCATATGGATATTCATTAATTTAAAGAAATGTGAAATTCAATATGTATACGACTGAAAGACTCTGTATCTATGGTCATGACAAATTATAAAAAAAAAAATACTTTAAAAGCACCATTCTTATATATTAACTAGCCCGCGACTTCGTTCGCGTGGAAAAGTGACTTTGGGCAATGCAATTCTCAGTACACGATATTAGATGCATTGATGGCCATCAGAGATGAAAGCATATAGGCTGCTAGTATTGCGAACACGTGACAGAGTCAGATGTAACTGACCATGCTATTATAAAAACACCTTCGCAAATAATGCATTATTTTGGAACAACTTTGGTTAGCGTAAAAAAGCTTATAGTGAGCTAACGTTAAAAGATATACATATGATGTAGCGGACTTTTTTTTTAGAACTTTTAAAGAAAAAAAATCCCTTGATTTTGAAACATTCTTCTTTGGTGCTTTGCTCCTATTGGTCTTAGCGTGATGATATATAGCCTAAAGCCTTCCTCGATAAATGGACTGTCTAACACTGAAAGAATTTTCCAAATCGGACCAGCAGTTTCTGAGATTAGCACGTTCAAACAAACAAACTCTTCAGCTTTATAATATTAGTTTAGGTTATACACAAGTTTTTTATAAATGTGATGCAGATTGGTTGACAATCATTGTACTTTTAATGACTGCAAACTGCCTTAGTAGCCTAGCAGGCCACTACTACTACGCTGGAGGTCCTGGGTTCGATTCCCAGGTCGCGGGCTATCAGAGATAACGGTTTAAAATCCTTTATCTCTGGTTCTGTTGGGATTTTTCCATTTTCTGGAAGTTTTTCAGTACCTCGGAATTTGGTAATATGCCCGGAGATGGCAAAAGGCTCGCCACCTGTTACATGCGCCAAAAACGTAACCGGCGAATCATGGGTGTTTGCATGTATGTTTTATGCATGCATTTACCTCTCCCTATCCCTTCGGGGATTACAGGCGTGAAGTTACGTTTTGAATGATTTTGTTTAAGTGGACAGTTCTCTGATTACACATAAAATAAAATTGGCTTGTTATCTCTCACTCACAATCTGTAAATTCTTGAAGTTAGCAATTTCCGCCGGTAGGTACTCGAAGTCATTGTCACCCAAATATAATGCCCGAAGGCTTTCTGAAATAAAATTATTCTAATTAATAGAATGCTACAAAAATGGCAAGCAAAGTAGGTAAGCATTGAAACTTTGTCTGAACCATGACTGAACAAAGTAATATGCTTGGGACATTATATTATAATCACTTCAGCATAAAGTAGTCCACTGATGGATAAGTCTTCCCTGAAGATGCCCACAAATATGTTGTGCGACATTATGAAGGCGAATATGCCATAATCACCACAATTTACATGTGGATTGATGATCGCAGTGACAGGCGAGGCTGTTTTATTGCGCGGTGCTGCTGTCCATCCCATATTTAGGATTATTAGAATAGTTTGACCAATTTTTTTGTATATTTGGTCAACTACCAAATGGAAAAGATTATGAAACTTACCCATCATGAAGAAATTGCCACTCAAAGTTTGTTCTTTCAAATTATTGTATGTCAAGTCCAAAATTTCCAGTACAGGGAAGGCACCAAACCCTCGAGGCAGTCCATACAATCTATTAAGAGACACATTGAGAATCCGGAGCTTGGGCAGGGAGGAGAGACTGACGGGCAGCTCTTCAATATGATTATTGGCAAGATTGAGGATCTCAAGGTTAATTAAATGGGCAAGAGCAGCGGGGACCACTGATATTTTGTTGTGGCTCAGTGACAGACGGGTGATGTTTTCTAAATTGACTGGAAAAGAAAAAAAAATTTTTTTCATTAAATTTGTAGGATAAATAATTATTTCATTATAAGTAATTCTAGGCACAGGTCAACATTATCAGTACTTTATGTACAAAGCTTTAAATTCACTTGCATGATTAAAAATAATACAAATAATCATCTCAACTTCTACCATATTTGTCACAAAACTCCTCTGAAAGTACTTGACCAATATTTTGTGTATATTCTGTAGGTCTGGGAATAGATTTAAACAATTTTTTATACCACTAAGGCAATACCGAGTCCACTGCAACAGGCATTACATTTATAGTTCTCTTTTAAACAAAAAAGGAACATCTGCCTATGTGATGTTCAGTACTTTTAAAATCTCATTCCATATGGAGTTAGAACTCAAACCTATGAAGGTGAAAAGGTATAGGTTGGTTTTAGTAATAAAGTTAAATAGATAACATGTTCTGTTCATCTGTGACGTTTATTTGCCACGCTTTATAATGCATAGTAGAGTAGTTAGTGGCTGGTGCATGAATTATAAAATTGAGTCTTAAACAATCCCTATAAACCACACCCACATGAGGAAAATAATTACCTACGCATATAAACATACTAATTTCAAAAGTTATCATGTCATTTTAAATGAGATTTTGTGATACCAATAATTGGTTATTACAAATTACAAACCATACAGATAGTAGAACAAAATTAAAACAACAGGACTTCTTAGCTATTCAAGGGCTTACACGAAGGTAATGAAAGTCTAAATAAAATTTTGAACAAATGAAAATAATACATATTGTTCTAAAATATAAGTGTACACTTATATACAGCTTTGAAATTCAATACATAACATCTGAGTTACTGCACGAAGCAAGATAAGATCATATTTATTTGAAGAACACAGTTGCGAAACAAGTTGAACTTGTCTTACACAAAAAAGGCTAAAACAAGTTGGTGATAGAGTACTCACATAACCCTGGTATTTCCTCCAGGCTTGATATTCCTTTATCCACCAAATCTATTTCAGGATTATTGATTTCTTTAGCCTCCTCGATAACTTTTTTAGCCTTCGACATTTTGCCAGTGTTTGGAATACAGGAAACAGGCGGATGATGACTCATTTTTCGTAGGCGCTTGCGTACGTAACGTGAGGTTAATTTATGACGTATGCAATTTCAGCCAATCGTAATGAGTTTTGTTTTGTTTTGTTTTCCATGATTGGCTATAGAAGCGACTGAGCTTTAAACTGAAATGACAGTGACACATTACCGTATAATTAAACTGTCACTCTTATATTTAGAGATGAGTCAAAAAATCGATTTTGAGTTGGATTGAGTTCGAATTCGACTCGAAATGAAATTGGCAAAATAAATCGATCCGAAGTTATGATAAAATTATTTTGCTGTGTAATTCTAACGCTCGTGTTGGCATTGAACATGATCTCTGAAATGCTACTCTCGGCAAACATGGAGTTGGAGTGTTACAATATTGGATTGCTTCTTTTAATAGTGACGTGTGCTGAATTCAATCAATGTATCATAAACATTTTTTTCGACACACATTTTCCTAATTTCCGATAATTACAAGAGGACCTAAAGAGAGTCTTCGGCGTCGGGATATGATAACCCCTCTACCCGTTGCCTACTAGAAGTAAAGTTCCCTTCAAGTGTAAGAGAATTATTATTTCTACTACATAATATGGCGGTCAAATAATTATAATAAACGATAGTAAAAAAATACATAGTCACAGAATTAGCAGCAGCGTTCCGCGATTACATTGCCAGCACTGCAGTGATTGGCATTCTCTATTGACGCTTATAAAATTAAAATTCAAAAATTCTTTTAATCACTTGGTTTTAAGAGAATTTGCTCGTGTTATGTCAAATTACAAAATATAAAATTAAAGCGAATAACAATTTTAGAACATTTTATAACACTGTTGTGCACATCTTTAGGGAAGGTTTTTCATCAGTGGACGTCTCTCGCAAAGAAAATGTATACAGTCTCTCGGCTGAAGTGATAATTAATGATAATTTGACTGCAACGTGTAACGTTAATTTTATTAATTGTAAAATACTAAGCCTGGGTTGCACCAACATAAATGTGTTAAAATTAGAGAAGGATGTGAAATGTAACAATAACTTTAACAAATATCTTGGTGCAACCCAGGCTAAATAAAGCGCAATCTCGTAAAAGATTGTAGTTACCTAACTAAAATACGATAATTTCCAGGTTAAATTACGGCAATACCAAAATTGACATGGACAACACTAATAAAAAAAAAGTTTTTTGATTGGCTGTCACTGTCAATTTCTGTATTTTGTTTTTCTCTTTCCTTCCTCTGAGTTTTCCGTTTTGGTTGTTTGGATCTCGCTATCGCCGCTAAACATTTTTAATTAAAATCCTTGACTTCTTTAGGGTGTTATCAACTAAAAGTAGATAATTAAAAACGACCTTTGCCTTGATAATTCACAGTGTTTCGAACTTCACAAAGTAAGTCTCCCGTGCGTTGAAGTGTAGTGCTAGAACTATTGATATCAGCAGTGAAATTATCAGGATTATGTGTGTAATGAGCGCAGAATTCATCGATATTTGAAGATTCACAATAATTTATTTCTCATTTGAAGTTCAAGATATAAGGTCAGTGAATTATTGTTCTAATTTATGATAAATCTTTCCTACTTGGGTACAATAAATACTTCATAACTTGTCCTGAATCAGATAGTTAAATTGAGCAGTATATAAAAAAAAAATAGTACTTACTTTGTGTGAAACAAAGAGAGTTTATCTACACAAAAGTTTCTACATTTTAAATAACAATAAATACTCTTTGAACATACTCCTACATTCGTGGGTTTTTTTAGATATTTTAAAAGAATAAACAAAGGAACGCACTAAGTATTTTTATTAAAAGTTAAGCTATTTACAGTTTATTTATTCAATTTATATTTTCATTGATTTGTATTAATTGTAGCTCATAGTTTCCTCAATTAACATTAATTGTTTCATAGAACCTAGATATCAAAGCATCCTCGTGTAATGGTGATTAAAAAAAGTGCTTAGTAATGATGCAAGTAAGTACCTAACATGGTCTCATTAAGAGATATAAAATGATACACAATTGAAGGTTGAGTATAAAGTAAACTGAAATGGTAAATATTTGAATGAATACAGCACTCCATATTATCTCTAAATAAATACAATTAAACACTGTCTTCATGGTAAAGATAGAAAGATTACAGGTCCTTTGTTATTATGTATTGGTGGTTGAGTTCCCGTGTTAGAGCTCTAGGGTGTAAGCATTTGTAACGTAAAGTACACATAATCTATTTGGAGCTAAATAGTGTAAAGTATTATCATATCTCGTTAGATTGTAACATATGCCCACTAATTACTGCTACAGAGGCAAAACAACTTGGTGGGTGGCAATACATCATCATTTTGATCTCCGGGCTTAGTGTAGATGTTTAGAGGCTGCACTGCAATTGAACACTGGCTCTATTGCCATATATGTGAACTGCATACTTTCATGATGTTTGCTAACGTTATAAAATAAAAATAATTGTTTATTGATATAGTAACAAAAATCACAATAAGATGAAATTAGAGATACATCTGCTTTTGTAATTTCACTCATAGTAGAGCTTCATTGAAATAGATTTACCATTTTACTTCAACCATCTGATGTGGATCATGTGGTAGAATTAAGCTACTGAACTATGGTAGGTAGCATTATTTCCGATATAACGGTAAAATATTTGGACCTCGTAAGTAGGCAATCTATCTTGAAAAATAACCTTGAGCCTATTTCGCGAAGTAGCCTATTTTAAGAGGTAGGCAGAGTTAAATGCATGCTTTTTAAGCATATAATTATGTCCCAAGATTCATCAGTTAGGTACATTTTGACATAAAATATTTAAGGTGGCGAGCCTATTATTGAAATGGCAAAATTCCGAAAATTGGAAAAATGCATTGCGGGTTCAATTCGTGTAAATTCATGTTTTTGTATGTATTGTGTGTGTACAATGGCGACACAGGTTTATTCCTAGTGTGGGGCTGTAAATGTATGCCTATTTTATTTATTCATAACTTTTTATTTTATTATAGGAGTAACAATGAGTGAGCGCCCGCAGCCCCTGAAGGCTATAAACAAGGTGTTTGAAGGGAAGGAGCCATGGCAGATTGTCACCATGACAGCTTCGTCAGTCCTGGCGCTTGTTTGGGCCCACAGCTTGTACAATGCAAGAGAAGGTAAGTGAACGAACTAACGTCCTCTCCACCCTGGCTTTAGTACGACCGGCAAGGCGGTATTCCGGTTATCAAAAACTGTTGTCTGGATTTCTAGAAGGACTCCAAATCGCATATTCTTTACCATCCCCAGCAACGCCTTAAGCAGTTTTTTTACCGTATTTTCACCTACACTTGAATTGGAGCGAAAGACCGGGGTAAATGCATTCATTTATGTTTATGTGACTGAGCTCGCGGTCGTAGGCACCACCGCATTACCTAATATACTTGCCGCTAAATGGTAGTGTTCAGCACTATCATGTTCCGGTCAGGTGGTAATGTAAGGCCCTGTAATTTCCGGCACAGAGGCATAACACCTTAAGCTTCAGGAGTGGTAACGCACCTGCATTTTGAACTTGGTTTATGTGGGTGTCTATAAGCTGCAGTCATCACTTAACATCAATGTGAACTGAATGCTTGTTTGCACTTTCACATAGGTATGTATCTTCATGCCAAGTCGACAACCCGGTTAGTCCAGCTTTGTGAGTTGACCGTTTGATTCGAAGGGTCGCGGGTTCGATCCCCGCACCGGGACAAATATTTGTATGGCTTACAGATATTTGTTTCGGGTCTGGGTGTTTGTGTATGTGTTGTATGTGTACAACGGCACCCACGACACAGGTTTTATACCTACTGTGGGGCTGTGACTGAAAGCGTATTTTTTTTCTAAAAAGCCCCTATGGGGAAGGCAGAGAGTGTGGAGCGGCAGATATCCTGGTCCTGCCACACCTGCCGTGCTTCTTCTACATTCACCATTCTGTTCATACATGTACGCCGATTCCTAAGAATTTAGACCCTACCCTCGGATAGTACTCGATCTATTTGCTCATGGTAGGTCAGTCTTGGTCTTCCTGGGCCACAGTAACAGATTCAGAATCAGAATCAGAAACTCATTTATTCATTTAGGGTGACAGGCACCTCTTATGACACGTCAAATACAAACAAAATAAATTAAAGTGAATAACAATTGATATACATGTCAAACAAGATAAAAAATATATGTAACAACGTATGTTGTACTTATTCATTGAGTGAAAATATCACAATATTAAAGTAACTATACACAGCCACAAGTAATTAACGTAGTCGCACTTACGTGAAAATGACTTTATGAATATTAACGTTCCAAGGTCGAAATAATAAAAAGATGAATAGTAATGTATTTCTTTTACACGCCATTGGTATTGTTAGGTATTAACGAATTATGAATCTATATTCGGAAATGAATTTTAATATTTTTGTTGCGTAATTGCACGCCTGAATTTAATCGGGTGGTTACACAAACTTAGAGGAAAATGTATCTTACCTATGCATTCAAGCCTACATGCAAACACCCACGCCTATTGACATTTCCGGGTACGTTATCAAACTCCGAGATACTGGGAATCTTCCAGAAAATGGAAAAATCCGTATAGGCTACTGAGGCAGTTGAAACTTTTAACTTTTTTAGGCTGCTCGCCCACGTCCGATAATCCGTGGCCGAATTTTTGCAGGAGAACAAAAAAAAAGCGTATTTTTTTTACACAAACACCCAAACACCCAGACCCGAAACAAATATCTGTAGGCCATACTATTACATAATAATAGGTTGGGGAAAAAGTCTTTTCGCATTATAGTATGTATGAACTTGTAATAAAATCTCTTTGGCTGTAGTATTTGTATCTGGCTGGTTTTGGTATCATGGAAAGTTAAAATTTTAAAGAACATAATTCCAAATTCAAATTAGGCAAAATGTGTGATTTTCATTTGTTTTTCGTACTGTCAAGATGAGTGAATCTAATGAAGAAATTCGATACTTTTTAAAATTTTACTACAAAAAAGGTAAAAATGCAACGCAATCCGCGAAAAAAATTTGCGATGTTTATGGACCTAGTGCAGTGTCTGTGAGAGTAGCACAAATTTGGTTTACGCGTTTTCAATCCGGATATTTTGATGTCAAAGATGCACCTCGCTCTGGTCGCCCTATTACGGATAAAATGGATGCCATTTTTGAAAAAGTGGAGCAAGATCGACATATCAGTAGTTACGACGTAGCTGAAGAACTGAGAATTGATCACAAAACAGTTTTGGCGCATTTGAAAAAAGCTGGGTACAAAAAAAGCTCGATATTTGGGTACCTCACGAGCTCACTGAAAGAAACCTAATGAACCGTGTACTCATTTGTGATTCTTTATTACGACGTAATGAAACCGAATCATTTTTGAAGAAGTTGATAACTGGTGATGAAAAGTGGATCACGTACGACAAGAACGTGCGAAAAAGGTCGTGGTCAAAGGCCGGTCAGGCTTCACAGACTGTAACGAAACCCGGGTTAACTCGCAATAAGGTGATGTTGTGTGTGTGGTGGGATTGGAAGGGCATTATTCATTATGAGCTATTACCACCAGGCAGGGCTATCGATTCTGAACTCTACTGCGAACAACTGATGAGATTAAAGCAAGAAGTTGAGAGAAAGCCGCCGGAATTGATCAACAGAACGGGCGTGGTGTTTCATCATGATAACGCTAGACCTCACACATCTATAGCCACTCAGCAAAAATTAAGAGAGTTTGGCTGGGAGGTGTTAATGCATCCGCCGTATAGTCCTGACCTTGCACCTTCAGATTTCCACCTGTTTCGGTCTCTTCAGAATTCTTTATGCAATGCAATGCAAGGTTAACATCACGAGAGGACTGCCAAGTCCACTTGTCGCGGTATTTTGATGAGAAGTCCCAAAATTTTTATAGCAATGGGATCATGTCCCTACCTACAAGATGGCAAAAGGTTATCGAACAAAATGGTACATACATACTTTAGTTAAATTTAAATAAACTATGTTAAAAAATGTTTTGAATGATCTTAAAAAATGCGAAGATACTTTTTCCCCAACCTTATATTTGTCCCGGTGCGGGGATCGAATCCGCGACCCTTCGAATCAAACGGTCTTCTCACACCGCTGGACTAACCGAGTCGTCTTAAACATATCATTACTGATAGCAATAGTAAAACGAACCGACTTTTTATAGGACGTGTGCGTTGCACTGTTACTATCAGTACGTAATACAGAATTAAACAGCAATATCGTTCAGTATCTTCGCGGACGAAGTCGTGGGCACATCTAGTATAATATAATGCATAAATATAAGTAGCCTAAGTCATTCCTTATTATAGCTATCTGCTAGTGAAAATCCCGTCAAAATCGGTTGATCCGTTTTCGAGATCAGCCGGAACAAACAAACAGACAGACATACTGACAAAGACAAAATTGGAAAAAAATTGTTTTGATATAGGTATGCACCGTGTATACATACATACACAATTATGCATTAAGTAAAAAGCGGTTATTTTTAAACAGACACTTTTTTTCCACAATTTTATTTATTTGTATAGATGTATATTGTCAAGGAATTATACTCGTAATGTTAACCTATTTACCTGTTGTTTCCGTACTTTGGTTTGACCATGTTTGATAAAACGCTTCCAATGTCAACCGATAGGAAAAAATACATAGGTACCTATCTAAACAAATAATATGACGAAGATATCATAGTAAGATTTGGTTTTATTCAATTGGATTACCTATATGAATCTCTTTCGATCATTTAAGTGTTTCTTCGTGTGTGATTCAGTGTGATAGACCTGAAGCGCGCATAGCCCTGCAGCTGGTGTATATCGCAAGCGATCTACTCGGTTAAGCGATACGGGCGCGATCGGGTGTATGATTGGTGACCGCTAGTGGCGAATTAAGATTTCCGAGTCTCCGTGCTTTTCGAGTGCTCTCCGTGCTCCGTGATTTTCGAGTTTCCGTGCTTCGGAGGACACGTTAAGCCGTCGGTCCCGGTTGCTATCGATACATAGCAGTCGTCAAACCTTTTCGGAGGCCTTATGGGCGGTTTGAAAACATCCGACAACGGGTTGGCCACTAACCCTTATCTCCAGCAACCCACATGGGATCAGCGTGGTGGAGTAAGCTCCAGGCTTCCCCCCAAGAAGGGAGAGACTCGTGCCCAGCTGTGGGACGTATCAAGGATTGCCATTATTATAATACCTTGCCTGTAATTTTGTTATTCTGTTCCTTCCGTATGTAATCGACGATGCCTGATAAGGTACGTAAAGGTACCCATATCATTAGATAGGCGCAAATCACAGAAACGGAGATTGGATGACAAAACTAGTAGTTCCTGTCGGCCATGGCAGCTTTATCAATAATTTATGTAGTATAGATAGTATAATCGTCGATAGTTTTCTACCTATACCAGTATAATATGTACTGGTACCAGGTGTTTTACAATAATTTAGATAACGGTTTTCTCTCAGTATAAACCGATCTTATGACGTAACTGCCTCGGTAGCCTAGTGGTAGCAGGCCACTACTACTACGCTGAGGTCCTGGGTTCGATTCCCGGGTAGGGGGTTATCAGAGATGATGGTGTAAAGTCCATTATCTCTGGTTCTGTTGGGATTTTTCCATTTTCTGGAAATTTCCCAGTACCTTGAAGTTTGGTAATGTGCCCGGAGATGTCAACAGGCTCGCCACCTGTTATATGGGCCAAAAACGTAACCGGCGAATCGTGGGTGTTTGCATGTATGCTTGAATGCATGCATTTACCTCTACCTACCCCTTCGGGGATTACAGGCGTGAAGTTACGTAAACCGAATAATATTATATTATTCTCTCACCTTTTATTTTCATCCTGATTATATTCTTGTTTCATATTACTTCGAGGCTTTGTTCACGTGAATGAGAGTATCGGTGTAAAAATGAAAAATGGCATGCTCCGATGGTTTGGGCATGTGTATAGAAAGAAATATAAACATATAAATTTTAAACAGCTCTCGTAAATATTTCATGCTTGTAAACTTCAACTCCAAGTGTTAAATAAAGATTCATTGATACCGGTATATCAATGTTTTTGATATCAGTACCTAATCTATAATTGTGTTACGATTGTAATTATGGGGGTCTTACGTTACATATTGTGTTCTAATGTAAACATACGTTCTAGATGAGAGATATCTATGTTATCTGTTTGTCATGATAACACATAAAATGTTCTTTCCTCGAACACAATTCTTATGCATATTATAATAAACACAGCTCAGTCAAGGACTCTTGAATCTTTTGTTTTTTTCCATCTCATAAACGACTTTTAAACGTTTTTTTCCAAATAGATTGCCGCCGTACTTAGTCCCCCACTGCCGCCTGACCCACCCCCCCACCATGGACCCATTTAAGTTTGATGCTTACTGTATCTGTATGAATAAAGGGTTATATCTTTATTCAGGTGTCACCACAAGACTGCGCAAGGAGTTCTTTAGATGGCTCCGTCAGGTGCCAATTGTGAGACGGAAAATAGATGAAAAGATGTCAGAAATAAAGCGGGACTTCAAACGGGATGTGGCCAAACGCCTGACTGGCGTCACGTTGCGAAGGGAGTTGCCTGAAAATGGACTCACAGCTGATATGGTGGCTCAGGAGGTTCGGGATCATTTGTCTTTAGGTGAGATTGGATAAGTAGGTAATATATCAGATAAATGGTAGTAGAGCACTAGTAAAGGTGCTCGAGGGCAAAGGCATTACTAATTTCACTAGATCAAAGTTCAATTTGGTGTCAATGAGGCCAGCTTCAAAGGTACACTTTGAAGCGACATAAAAAAATGGGATTGATGGATTAATCGGTGAACATTAAAAAAACATTCATGCATTCCAATATAGAACCTCCTCCTTTTTTGGAGTCGGTTAAAAAGTATCTTGTCATACGCCGCTTACGCCATAGGCTAAGCGGAGGTGCGGGTTGGAACTGATCAACAGTCTTATTGTGCCTTGATCGTTTGCGACTCTGCATTGGCTTTTATCGTCCACATTTCACATCTAAGGACGCCCTCACTTTAAGCGTGCGCGTTCCTCGGGCGTAAGAGCGACGCAGGGCTGCAAAACGCGACGCTCACGAAGCGCGCTCGCGCTTCTCGCACGCCCGAAGAACGCCCACGTCTAATGTGGGTGAGGCCTAAGAGCGCATAGCTCATATTATTATTCGTTCCAATGACAAGCGATACGAAAGGTTGGTCATTGAAATAAAACTATTTTTACGGATTTATCTCGCGTATATCGCGGGAACTTCTAAATGGTCTTAAGTAATTTTAGTTAGACTGTATATAAGCATATATGACTGTTAGTTCTCCTCAAGAAAATAAAATAAAATAAAAAAATATTACAAAAATGATTTTTAAAATCAACCCGACGTTTCGGTCGCTTTTCAGCTTCCGTGGTCCCGGGCAGACTGAGGTGACATTTGTCTGACAGAAGTTTGAAAAATTATATGTAGCTCCAACGATTTCGTAATCGGCTTGCGTAGCGTTCAGGATAACGCGAAAATTACAGGTATCTTGAGGTCTTGCAGACTGCTGCGGCTGGGATAATTTTGCTAAGTATGGGATCCCATGATGTTGATAATCGCCATCCATCTTCTCTATTGATAAGATTGGTTATATTCTTCTCAAATGAACGAAATAACCAATTTTGCAGGTTCCTACAATTGGAAGGGCGGCAGCGTCTCAGGGGCGGTTTACCACGTCAACGAGGAGATAGGCCGCGTCGCGTGCGATGCGTACTCGCTCACTGCATACACGAACCCGTTGCATGCGGACGTGTTCCCCGGGGTCAATAAGATGGAGGCCGAGATCGTGAGGATGGCCATCAATCTGTTCCATGGCGACGAGAACTGTTGCGGCACGGTGAGTAAGAGTGTACTAGCAGTTGTTAAACCTTGTCGGAGGCCTTATGGGCGGTTTGAAAACATCCGACAGCGGGTTGGCCACTAACCCGTATCTCCACCAATCCGCATTGGAGTAGCGCAAATTAATACGCAATTTCATGAAATTGCGTGTTAATAATGGCAACTTATTATACGTCCCACAGCTGGGCACGAGTCGCTGAGTTGGAGGCCTGGAGCTTACTCCACCACGCTGCTCCAATGCGGATTGGTGGAGATACGGGTTAGTGGCCAACCCGCTGTCGGATGTTTTCAAACCGCGGATTAAGGCCTCCGACAAGGTTTAACGACTCCTATCTATCGATAGCAACCGGGACCGAGGGCCTAACGTGCCCTCCGAAGCACGGAAACGCGCATTTTAATTTGCCGCTAGCGGTCACCCATCACACACCTGACCGTAGTGCTTAACCGAGTAGATCGCTTATGATTTACACCAGCCTTGGGGCCATGCGCGCTTCAAATTGCGTATTATTGTCTTTAATAGCTGGGGAGATGATAACTCTTGTGGCATCGTTAGTTTGATAATTGTATTGGTTGAGAGACATTTGACCAGTGGGCATACCTCGCTTCTGCTTGCTCAAGGTACAAAAGCCAGGCATAGTGTTACTACTACGGTATCGCATTTGTTTATTTGCAGGTGTGATTACGTTTTTTTTGTTTTTTTTTTGTTATGGAATTGGCAAACAAGCATGCAGTTCACATTGATGTTAAGTGATGACTGCAGCCTATAGACACCCACATGAAGACCAAGGCCAAAATGCAGATGCGTCACCACTCCTGAGGCCTAAGGTGTTATGCCTCTATGCCGGAAATTACAGGGCCGTACATTACCACCTGACCGGAACACGATAGTGCTGAACACTACCATTTAGCGGCAAGTAAATTAGGTAATGCGGTGGTGCCTACGCCCGCGAGCTCCGTCACTGGAGCTCTACCACCAGTACGTGGCGGAGAATTGCTACTGCCTTTATTGTTACCTAAAAACCTAAAAAAAATAACATTTATTCTTCCACAGGTAACAACCGGCGGCACGGAATCAATAATAATGGCATGCAAAGCGTTCCGCGATTTAGCTTACAGCAAAGGCATCAGCAACCCGCAGATGGTGCTGCCCTCTACCGCGCACACGGCCTTCGACAAGGCTGCGCAATACCTCGGCCTCTCTGTCGTCACCGTACCTGTTTGTCCACATACCCTCACTGTCAAGGTGGACGATGTTAGACGCGCTATCGGCAGACGGACTTGTTTGGTAAGACTTAATTCCATTCTTTCTATATCCGGCTAGGATATACTTTGGCTAACATTTTCTAATTTCTAACCAGAAAAGTCCAAACGCAGTCAACTTAATAGGCATCAAAGCAACATTCTAACGTATAACATTGAGAGAAAGTATTTTAACATATAACTACTAAGCCTGGGTTGCACCAAGATACTTGTTAAAGTAAAAGTTATTGTAACGTTTCACACCCTGCTCTAACTTTAACAGATTTCTTTAAGTTAGAGAAGGATGTGAAATCTTTCGAAAGATGAGACAGCGTAGACAGGTTATTCCATATATTCACAAAAATCTGCATTTTTGACTGAGAAGACTATTTTTGGGACTTTATATTTCTGAGCACTGGACCAATTTCTTCCGAGCTGTTTAGCTTTTAATCTTTAAAATCCTTAATAACCGTGCAAGGTGCACAACGGCAGTTGAGCCTACAGTACGGCATCAGCAACCCACATAACCTCACTGTCGAACTATCGGTAGACGAAATAATTCTAGCGGGACAGATTTTGCGTAACATTTTCTAACTAACCAGAAAAGTTTAAACGCGGTCAACCTAGTGCCGATTTCACCGTCGTAAGAAAATTCGTTTTACGTTCTTAATCAAGTTCAATAACTCTATTTGAATGTCACCGACGAAAAATGTTCGTGCTATTGGAGGCAAATTTAAACCGCGTTTTATTATCCTCAGTTCGCAGAGCAAATGTAGCAAAATCTGCCCTTAATTGGCTTTAAAGCAACATATTCTAACATATAACATTGTTAGAGATGAAGTATTCTAACATATAACTACTAAGCTTGGGTTGCACCAAGATATTTGTTAAAGTTAGAGAAGGATGTGAAATGTTACAATAAATTTCACAAATATCTTGGTGCAACCCAAGCTAAACCTTTCAAGAGATAAGATAGCGAAGACAGGTAATTCGCCGAGCGGCAAGGAAACGTGCAATAGCCTGCCGCGGTGTGGTGTGTCTTTTTTATGTCCCGCCCACGTGTGTCTATTTACGTGGAACCATTTTCTTGGTTAAGTCATACGTTTTTTACATTATTATTCGAAGCATTGCACTATTTTTTCACACCTGACTCTATTTGCTCTCTTACTCTAACATAAGAGGCACATAGATTTATTTGCGATTGAAATACCTACTGATGTTATGAGAATAAAATCAGTAATTAAATTCATTGGCTGTAGAACTTAACTTAAGAACAGTGTCTTAGAAGTCACAAGAGCTCTACCAACAGTAATATCACAAATTTACCCAAAATGTCTAACATGTTTTCAATTTAGCAATATTAGCTTGATTAGACAATACGTAATTTTATTATATTGTAAAAGATTATAAAAGTGATTCAAACCGGTCAATAATCTCATTATTAATATTATCTGTGATATATTATTTTAATCATTGTTTTTACGTATCTACTTTTCTTTTTGAAACTTTAATTACTTAATAAGATATTGGTAATTATAGTAGGTATGATTTGGCGTTCGATCTAATTTTGTTATGCAACGAAGGTGCCAAACAAGCAGTTCACATAGATGTTAAGTGATGACTGCACCCTATAGGCGTCTACCCAAAAAGCAGAAGTCAAAATGCAGATGCGTTGCCACCCCTGAGACCTTAGTTATTTTGTCTCTGTGTATAGGCAGAGAATATGTAATAATACTACGTATAGAATGGACACTTCGACGTCCCGCCCGATTTGCACACATACACAACCCCTTCCTCTCCTATGGGCGATCCATCAGTGACGTGTAAATAATACACGTCACTGATGGATAGAAACCAAATTAAGCGTTTGTATGGAATTTTGGCGGAGTGTCCGCGGTGTGGTATAGGTATGACAGAGCCATACATTTTCTTGTTCTGTAATTGCAGATAGTGGGATCAGCGCCCAACTACCCGTACGGCACGATGGACGATATAGCGGGTCTGTCATCACTGGCTTTAGAATACGACGTGCCTCTACACGTGGACGCGTGTCTTGGGGGCTTCGCGGCCGCCTTCATGCCGGCCGCCGGTCACCACGTGCCCGACTTCGACTTCCGACTGCCCGGCGTTGCTAGCATGTCCGCTGATACGCACAAGGTGAGCTAGTAAGCTAGATTTCTTTGTGCAACGAGGTGGAAATGCTTTCAATAGTGCATTCAAATAAAATTATGAGACAATAAAAAAATTAAGTTAAATAAAATGCTAAATTAGTGAATTGAATGAAAATGAATACGCGACGCGGCGGTGAAATGCGAACTGTCGATTTGGTCGTATGAAAATATTGGCGATCGGTGCAAATTGATGATTTATGCTAAATTATAATAAAATGAGGTGCAAAGGTAAAACAAGCGATATTTTTTCGAATTTAAAAAAATAATTACAGAATTCCACTTATTCGACGCACATTTTTTGTCCGCAGTACGGTTTCGCACCAAAAGGCACATCGGTGGTGCTGTACCGTCGGCCCGAGTACCGCCACTGCCAGTACACCGTCACCACGGACTGGCCCGGCGGTGTCTATGGATCACCCACCGTCAACGGTACGTGTCAACGGTCGCTTTTTTTTTTGTCAGCAGAGTTATGGTCCCGCTTGTACTATGTTACTATTTATGATTTAAATAAATTCGAAGTTGGTTTTGAATTGAGCAATTGATTACAACCTCTCTCGTATGAAAATACTGAAAAACTTATTGAAACAAATATATTGAGTAGGTACTGTAAAATATCAGAGAATTACATAATCTCATATTCTAATTTATTTTACTATGTTTCATTTATAATTTGTTATTTACTAGATTAAGATTTTTACTGGTGGTAGAGCTCCAGTGACGGAGCTCGCGGGCGTAGGCACCACCGCATTACCTGATTTACTTGCCGCTAAATGGTAGTGTTCAGCATTATCGTGTTCCGGTCAGGTGGTAATGTACGGCCCTGTAATTTCCGGCACAGAGGCATAACACCTTAGGCCTCAGGAGTGGTAACGCATTTGCATTTTGACCTTGGTCTTTGTGTGGGTGTCTATAGGCTGCAGTCATCACTTAACATCAATGTGAAATGTATGCTTGTTTGCCACTTCAATTACATAAAAAAAAAACCTCTCTCGTATGAAAATACTAAAAAACTTATTGAAACAAATATATTGAGTAGGTACTGTAAAATATCAGAGAATTACATAATCTCATATTCTCATTTATTTTACTATGTTTCATTTATAATTTGTTATTACTAGATTAAGTTAATTTGTAGGTAAGCTTAATTAAATTAAATTTAATAATTAAGATAAGCCGCACACTTTCACTGACGCTAACCATAAATTTAAACTATTGTTTTCGACCTAATAGAGCACTACCAATGAATCCTAAAAATACGAGGATGACTTAGTTTAGGATTCAATGCGTACTCTTATCTCAGATATTGTACATAACACTTTTTATTTTTACAGTGAAATAAATATGTCTTTACCTTTATTAGCATGCTTATAATACTTATTAAGCTACTCTTCTATTGTTCTGTTTGTTTGTACTTTTATGCCAATAAATTATTCTTATTCTTACTTTGACATGGGGAAAGCCTGCATATGGCTACTCCCCTCTGGTCCACCGCGGCCGGTGGCCCGTGTTGCTCTATGATACGGTGTACTCATCGACGATAGAGCCAAAGCTGTGTCGTGTCGTCGATGGGTGTATTGGACAGAGTCCTTTATATGAGTGGTTGTGTTTGTCAGGCAGTCGCGCGGGCGGCCTGATAGCGGCGTGTTGGGCCACCATGATGTTCGTGGGTCGCGCGCGCTACGTGCAGATGATCGACGAGACCGTCACCACCGCGAGATACATCGAGGACGAGTGAGTATTGTATTTATATAGTATTGTATATTGTATTTATATACTAGCTGACCCGACAAATGTCATTCGGCGATACAATAGCCTCCTTATTCATAAACGTATTTTAGCTAAAGTGTTGCTAATCTCTCCTTTGTCTCTTTCTATCCTGCACGTTTGACACTGCAACTGACAAAGACAAAGCATTCTATAGCTAAAACGTATCTAATGTACGTTTATGAATAAGGGGGTAAATGTTTAAGAAATAGCCTTAAAATAAATTTAAAAAGTACAGGCGTGTGCCATCTTTGGGGTGAGCAACGCGTTTGAATTAAATTTACTGTCCCGTGCGCTATTTTTCGCGACAACTTTTTTAAGTTACATATTTTAATTATACGGTGTAATGTGTTAAAATAATGTGCTTGAAATGCTTAAGGTAGATAGAAGATTTATGTTTGATTATTGCGGGCTTTGGTTTTTTATAACCTTTATTTTCATAAAAATATTGGTTACTCGAAATGGAGTAAAAGGGATCATATTACCCCTTCATGGAGGATCATCTTACCCATAGCACCCCTTTACCCATAGGGGTGTAGTACAAGATGATTACTTTGACAGGTTTTTAAAAACAATAAATATTTAAATGAAACCTCCATTATTTTCTGGTTTAGAGTATGAAAAAAGATAGATAGATAAAATACACTAGTAGCAATTGCCTTAAATTTTGGTTTACATCGAAAAAAATGTGAATTTAACAGCGATTTTTTTTAATGTTATGGACGTGGCAAACAAGCATGCAGTTCACATTGATGTTAACTGATGATTGCAGCCTATAGACACCCACATGAAGACTAAGGTCAAAATGCAGATGCGTTACCACTCCTGAGGCCTAAGGTGTTATGCTTCTGTGCCGGAAATTACAGGGCCGTACATTACCACCTGACCGCAACCCGATAGTGCTGAACACTACCATTTAGCGGCAAGTATATTAGGTAATGCAGTGGTGCTTACGTCCGCGAGCTCCGTCACTGAAGCTGAGCTGAATTAGTAAAATTCCCCTTAAGGGGATCATCTCGTACTTACTTACCCTATTTGTCCATAGAATTCGCAAGATCGACGGTCTTTTTATATTCGGCAAGCCGGCGACCACGGTGGTGGCGTTCGGTTCGCGGCAGTTCGACATATTCAAGATGGCCGACACGCTGCACAAGAAGGGCTGGGCCTTGAACGCTCTGCAGTTCCCCTCGGGGTGAGTGTTTGTTTTCAATTTGTCAGGAATTTTTATTTTGGTATGACTGTCAGTATTTCAATATAATTTTAATATATTAATATATTGAAAGGTGGTGATGTGTCATGAATATTAGCCTGTAATTTTGCATTAAACGTAATCGGCGAATCGTGGGTGTTTGCATGTAAGTATGATTGAATGCATGCATTTATCTCTGCAAAAAAACAGAACTTCAGTTATGTTTTTTTTTACGATTTTTATTTAGCATTTATATGGTCATTAATAGATTTGGTAATATTATTTTTTAAGTTCTTGAAGATCATGCTTGCTGCTTTAAATTGGATTGATAGTATTATGATTTTTTTTAAATATAATGACATCGCTGATACGCTTATTGCCAGAGTCAAGTAAAACAATATTTCGTATGTAAGCAGCATAAAACTATAGAATCAGTTAGTCAGTCAATTATTTATTACGCCTTTAGAGTAAAGCGATGGCTACTTTACCAGTACATTTACACTGAAGTTTTGGAGGCAACCTGAAAGCTGATCTGAAAGGCCGTTTTCGTACTGTTATTCTATTTCACTATACAGGGGCTACCCACATCGAACAAAGTGCCACCAACTTTATTTAATACTAGGGGACCGCCCCGTCTTCGCGCGGGTGCCATGTTACCTACCCTCTCCTATCCGTCTTAGTGTGATGTTATACAACGTGTAACAGGATTGAATGTACAACCTGAAACTAGTATGTTCAGAAGCGATAACCGAATCGATTTCAGGCTTTTTTTTGATATAGGTAATATTTTGTCCCAAAATTAATTACAATTAAGGGAATTATGGTCACCCATTTGGTGAAAAGTTAATACAAACGAAAATGAGACAAACGGCTATCCAAAATAAAATACTACGACGTGCTATTTATTATAAATAATAATTTAAGAAATAAAATAGTTGAAATTAATCTTATTACTAGCGAGTGTGCAATAAGACTACGCAAGTTACGCTACTTCACATTGCAACAGTGTGCGTGTGTGAGTAGGTTCGTGTTTTATATGCGGCCGTAGGTAGAGATAGGGTAAGTATTCATAGGGTGTGCATACTATTCGTACAAATTGAGGACAACTTATTTCTTAAATAAAAACATTAAATATAAAAACATGTAATTTTAGTTCATGTATTATGGATTTTAACTCGATTTTCTAATCGGGGTGTTAGGGAGTGTGCATTATTCCCGTTACATGTTGTATAGCCTAAAATCCTTCCTTGATAAATGGGCCATCTAACACTGAGAATTTTTCAAAAGTGACCAGTTGTTCCTGAGATTAGCGCATTCAAACAAACAAACAAACTCTTCAGCTTTATAATAATAGTATAGATAACTCAAAAATTAACCAAGAAAATGAAAAAACTAAAAGCACCACACGCCTCTTTCAAAGTTCTCCCCAGTTTTATATCGATTGGTGTTGTTGTAATAGTTCGGTTCCTACTCTATACTCTATGGCGGTGTTAAACGAATGCATGCATTTACCTTTGCCTACCCCTTCGGGGATTACAGGCGTGAAGTTACGTTTAATCCGAAATGTAAGAGGCCATTTGTATCGTCCCCAGCGTGCACATATGCGTGACACATGCGCACACGCAGGCGGGCGTGGCGGAGCGCTTCATCACCGACTTGAGGGCCGCCGCCGGGGCCTGCCTGCAGCACGCCGGGCAGCCGGTGCAGGGCAAGGTTAGTTGGCTCTTCCCAAAGGTATACTCCCTCCCCGCGGCCGGTGTAGACTGCTAGCGGATCCGGGCGCGGTTGGTGTGATGGGTGACCGTTAGTGGCAAATTAAAATGGGCGTTTCCGTGCTTCGGAGGGCACGTTGAGCCGTCGGTCCCGGTTGCTATCGATAGATAGCAGTCGTTAAACCTTTTCGGAGGCCTTCGTTTGAAAACGTCCAATGCGGGTTGATAGAGATACGGTTCTATTTTTTATGTTACGGAAGTGGCAAACGAGCATGCAGTTCACATTGATGTTAAGTGATGACTGCAGCCTATAGACACCCACACAAAGACCAAGGTCAAAATGTAGATACGTTACCACTCCTGAGTTCTAAAGTGTTATGCCTCTGTGCCGGCAATTACAGAGCCGTACATTGCCACCTGATCGGAACACGTTAGTGCTGAACACTACCATTTAGCGGCATTTACTACTGCTCTGTTGGTCGGCTGTCGGACAGAACTATCGGAAGAAGCATATTGCCGATCAAATTGATGTCAACTGAGTAAAAATTACGACTTCTGAAGGACTTTAGTCGCTAGATTTATGGAACCCCATAAAGAGGCTCCAAAACATGTTTCCAATTCTTGAATTGGATTATTTAAGACGACCCGGTTAGTCCAGCGGTGTGAGACGACCGTTTGATTCGAAGGGTCGCGGGTTCGATCCCCGCTCCGAGGCAAATATTTGTATGGCCTACAGACATTTGCTTCGGGTCTGGGTGTTGGTGTGTGTTGTGTGTGTACAACGGCAACCACGACACAGTTTAATACCTAGTCTGGGGCTGTGTGTGTAAGCGGTATTTATTTATTATTATAATTTATTTGTGTTCTAGATGGCGATCTACGGCGTGGCGCAGGAGATATCAGATAGAAGTCTGGTGTCAGACATCACAAAGTACTTCATAGACTCCATGTATTACCTGCCGCAGCCTGGCGACGAAAAAGAATAGATGTGTTTAGTTTACTCATACTGGCTAAATGGCTACTGGCAAAGCAGACGAGTGTTTTGGGCCTGCGAAATCGTTACTGGTTAACCCATTACACAGTGCATTTTGTAATATAGTTTACAATTTGCAATCTAACGCAACTTCTTCTTCCCGAATTTCATATTATTTTAAATTTATTTTTTATTTTAAAGTCATTTGTAAATGACATAATTTGTAGTGTTAACACCTGGATCCAGAAATGAATGGAACAGTATCATTCTCCTTTTGTTGGTTTGTTAAATAAGGTTTTTATCTTCACGGGCTGTACCCTGATGTTTTGTTGCGATTCAATCAAGGAACTGACAAATTGTTTTATATTATTTCGCATTAACACATGCTTGTGAAATATATTTTATTTTTAAAGAAAAATGGAAAGAAAAATTTGACTTCAGGCGAGACTCGAACTCGCGACCTACTGGGAATCTAGTCCAGCCGCTCTTCCAATTGAGCTATTGAAGCCCTGCCCGATTTGTCAAATCTTTCCTTCACATCTATTGCATTGCTTTATAGTAGCAGCAGCGCCATCTATTACCAACTATGCTAGTTAGGCTACTAACTGACAAAGTTTGGTTTCGTTTATTTTGTGGCAGTTCGCATAATGAAACGAGACAAAGTTATATGCGTGATTCAGTTGGTTCGCGATAAGAGGTCATGGTGCGAATTACGATATTTTTCGTTTGTTTCTTTAGATTTTTAATGTATGGCCCCGTATTAACTAACGAGGTAGCAAAATAACTTGGGCCTCAACGCATCTGCATTCTGTGTCGATGTCTATAGGCTGCAGTATTCACATACCAACAATATGAACTGCACGCTTGTTTATCACCATCATAATATAGAAATTGAAGTGTATAACATCACAATAAAAATATTTTAAGATATCTACATCGTTTTCTATATATAAATGATTAAGTGCAAAGAAAACGAAGCCAGTAATATTTCGTCATTCCTATTTACTTAAATAAGCTGCTATTTATGTTACTGGTTGTTCTAAATTGTATATTTTTACTAATATTTTGTTTTAACTATTGTTGTTAATATTGCGTAGTTAAAGGGCATTAATATTATTAGCGAGTTTAATCTTTACATAATTATTTGTTAATAATAAATTGTATGATACATTTTTTTCTTAATGTAAAAGAATTTTAAACGTAACTTCACGTAAGTAATCCCCGAAGGGGTAGGCAGAGGTAAATGCATGCATTGAAGCATACATGCAAACACCCACGATTCGCCGGTTACGTTTTGACCCATGTAACAGGTGGCGAGCCTGTTGCCATCTCCGGGCACATTACCAAACTCCGAGGTACTGGGAAACTTCCAGAAAATGGAAAAATCCCAATAAAACCAGAGATAAAGGATTTTAAACCGTTATCTCTGATAGTCCACGACCCGGGAATCGAACCCAGGACCTTTACTTTTAATTGAAGAATTTTACTAAGTATCTATCCTAGTATCTCAATCATTACTTGTTGTATGTTACATGTTTTATATATGAGTTAACACCTTAGGCCTCAGAAGTGGTAACGCATCTGCATTTTGACCTCTGGTCTTTGTGTAAGTGTCTATGCTAGGGATGTGTAGGCTGCAGTTATCACTTAACATCACTGTGAAAAATAAAAATATTTATAATATTAATATATATGTCGGAGTGGAACCTGAATGTGACTGCTGGCGCCATCTGGTTTGTCGGAGACGTAACCTAATTATGACTAGGGTAGATTGTTCAATAGAGAATTCTAGGTGGCGCCACGGTCGGCGTAGGTTCTTGAAATTGTTATCTTAGAGGGGATAGTTACTAGCCGATATCGGGTTTATAAAGGCTAGAAAATAGTTCATGACGGTCAGTCATAGAGTAACAGTCAGTCAGTCACAGTCACACAGTTGAATCAAATTATTATAGCGCAGTTATGCTGCCAGTTAGAACAGTGAACGTCAGTGATATTAAAGTGATATAAAGCGGGTAGTCCTGAACTTGTGATAGTAGTACTCGTAGTATCGTATCCTGATAAATATGGTTGCCCGGTCCGAAGGGTTTCTTGCCCGTTCTTCCCTGCCGGAAGTAATCGAATGGGCGGATCTTTGGCAATATACGACTTTATTCTGCCAACCTGTGCTTTATTTCATCATCCGCTCGAGTACCCACCTACAGATGCCCACAAACACGAGTAACATGTCGGCTTATGGAAAGACACGCCCACAATACTACCCACATGTCCGGACTGGAGGCCCTCCTGCCGATATATATGAATAACTGAATACGCACACCTTTTCTGGTTACTTGCTCGCTCGTTATACAAGGTCATTGGCGTTGTGTGAGCATTAAGGCTGGGTTGCACCAAGATATTTGTTAAGGTTATTATAACAAATATTTTGGTGCAACCCAGCATAAGATTGTTAAAATGTTTTCATACCGTTTTTATGCTAGTCTCTATAAATGAAAGTTAATCGTAGGAATTACATTTGTAATCCTAATGTAATTAGTAGGTAAAAATAGTTATAGAAGCATATAATGCATTTATCAATTATAATCCATTTTAAGAAATTACAATATATAAAAACACTAAAAGATATCTACAGTTGTACAAAAGTAGTTTGACGTGGATGTATTTTACATATAGAACTGATATTTAATATCCTAAAATAAATTACAATTGGACCCTATTAAGCAAAAAAAATCCAGTCAACCTTTATGTGATATGTTGACTGGATCTCTTCTGCTTAACAGGGTCCAATTATTGCAATAGTTTTTGATACAAGATCAAAATCATAGAGCAACACGGGCCACCAGCCGCGGCGGATTGGAGAGGAGTAGCCATAGCGTTTATTACCGATGCAAAACAGTATGTAATTTTTTGCGGGGGGAAACGCGTGCGACACTCCCGCACACTACAAAAATCGTCTATTACTACGAAACTCACACCTTGACTTTAACAAAATACAGAAACAATTTCACGCACACATTTAAACATCTAGGCGACAGGTATAGGCCCATTTGGGCTTGAACTTTGACAAAGGGCCTGCATATGGCTACTCCCCGCCGGTGTTGCTCTATGATCAAAACAGATTTATGTTTTGATGTTTTTACAACAGGCTGATGATTGAAAAAAAAATCGATAGCGAATTTTTATTATACACTTTTAGGATAAAATGCGTTTATTATTGTAAAAATTGTATAAAAAGAAAATTAATAGGACCATTGATAATTTGTTGAAGTGTGTTCGGTCAGGGAACTCTCCGCTTATCCGAAATCAAGGAAATATAGCTTTTATTACGACTGCGTAAAGTATAATGTGGTGGAGCGGCCAGTTCCCTGATTTTCTACAACTAATTTTAATTATGTGGACTGTTCTCTATAAATAGCCTTACTTGTTTAATTTATATAATACATATACTTAATGTATATATTTAGACCATCATTAATCCTAAAAATTTTGATTTTTTTGTTTTTATATATTGAAATCAAGAATCACAAAGTATTTTGTTTTGTTGGAGGTATTAAGCATTAGTACACTCATAGTATAGGTCGCGCCACGTAAAAAGAACGCTGGAAGAAAGTAGAAGGGATGTGTTCGCGCATCGGTACACTCGCGCACGAAAGTACTAGCCCTATTGGTTTGTTTTTGATCTAGCTTTCGCTTGCGGTTTCGTTATGGTAGGCAGATTGAAAACTATATTACATAGAATAACATAAAATGAAATAAAAACACATGACGCGCAGCTTGACCGCCAGCGTTCTTTTTACCTGGCGCGACCTATACAATACAGTTTATTCTTGTGAAATAGAAATAAATCATTTAAGTATATTTATTATTTATTAATGTTAGTAGGTATTATATTTCAATAAACGACTTATTTAAAAAAGTGAGTTTAGTTTTACTGTTAAAAATTTTGCTGAATATGTATGTATCTTCACGCCCAGTCTCTTACGGGGTAGGTAGAGAGTGTGGAGCGCCGGTTTCTATGACTTGACTCCACCCTCAGACAACACTCGACCTATTTGGTCATGGTAGGTCAGACTTGGTCTTCTCGGCCTCTGTCTCTTGTTGAATAGATACCGAATAGTAGAAACGTAGTTTAATAACTGCAAATCCGAGTGGAGAAGTTGTCAAAGCATTTTATCCACTAAGTAGTTACTTTTTTTTAACCCCTGAAAAAATTTTGCCACAGTCATGTAGCGGTATTTTTATATTCTCCAAAAGTATTTTTTCTCAAATAATACGCATTATAATAACCATAGATTTATAATCTAACGAAGTAAATAATAAATCTATGATTATAACATTATAAGCTGCAGAACATTGATTTTCTGAACTGAAATCTAATGATTATTCCACGAATTTCTTTAACATTTGTATACTCTTTGTTCTATGAAGTTCATCTGGCATTTGACATGGACATTCCAGACATTCCAATATCATTTGGCAAAATGAAGAAAATTATGTAAAATTATAACAAAGTAAATATGCGATGCGTCCTAGCAGTCCTGCTTCTTCACCTCGCGAGTGGCACGATGGCTGACGTCAACTACTGCAGCGCTAGGATGTGCGGTCACACAAATGCGCACACTTTTTGTCAATATCCCGTAAATATTTATTTCATAAAGCCGAATCCACACGTTGGCCCCATCGTTGGCCCCAACGTTGACTGCTGACACGTGCCAGCCAATCACCGACGCGCATCGCTATTGGCCAATGCTATTTTCTAGATTACACGTTGGACATGTAGCGTTGGCGCCAACCTTCGGGTCGGTCTGTCCCCTTCATAAATGTAGGCCTCAGGAGTATCAAAGCTTTGTCTAAACCAAGCTGCAGTTCACTTATCATCTACGTGGACTGCTCTTTGGGAAAAAATTACATGATGAAGATGATCCATGAAAAGTCGCACTATAAAATTGTGCGACTTTTTGCCACGGAATCATGAAATCCAAGTTCCCTTTTTAATAGCTAGGTCCCAGTCCTTCATGCATAGGGTACATAGATGCTCATCTGTCAGCCGAGGAGAAAGCGAGTGTGTTGGCTAGACTGAACAGAAGACGGGCTGAGGTAGCAAGTGGAGTGCGGAACTGGCCACCAGCAGGAAATATGATGAAATTGGTTAGTTTTGTTTATAGAATAATATAATATTATAGCTATCGTAGTAGGCAAATTTTGGTCTTTTCGAAACCCTCCACCAGATTTACCTAAGATATTCTTTAAAAGTGGAAGTAGCAGAGGAGAGGAACGATACACCGCTAGAAAATATACCGATTAGATACTGCGGCTTAACACTACCTATACCATACCCCAGCTAAAAACCATACAAACGCGGTTACCCATTGCAGAGACATCGAACAGTGACGTGTTTTTACACGCCCACACAGAAATGAAGCACGTAGGGTTATGAACTTATGACCTAAAACAATCGTCAAATAAGTCGTCGCAAACGTGACCGTGACCAAATTAACTAAAATAGATTGCTCGCTCGCCCGCTCACAACCGCACTGTCGAAGTGTATCCAACTGCCTCTCAAGGAGGGGAAGGTGATGGATGAGGAGGGGAAATCAGGCGAGATGTCGAAGTGTCCATTCTATACGTAGTATTATTACATATTCTCTGCCTATACTACAAAATTCATTGTCAATGCCACAAAATTATAATCCCACTGAATGCAGCTCTCTTGGTAATTTGGAGGAATTTCAATTCCACGCTAAAGACAAGAGGTAGTAAAATTACACCTTTATCTGTGATAGCCCCTCGAGTCGGGGAACCCATAAGAGCGTAGCAGTAGTGCGCTGCTATCATTAGATTACTGAGGCAGTTGGAGTTCTACTAACATGAAACAACTAATTTACATTAAGTTTTTCTCACCAGCGTTGGGTGGAGGAGCTATCACGAGAAGCGCAGCGGTGGGCCGACCAATGCCGTCCACCAGCCACTGTCGACGAACGGGACGCCTGCAGAGATCTTTGTATGATATGATATTGGTATTATTGTTTGATTGTTAGGAGGCGGCTACCGATATCGCTAACTGCGGTTAAGTTAGTAGTTAGAGTATCACAGGTGCGTATCACGGCTGTCATAATAGAGCGGTGTATCAGGACTGCGTAGCATGATCGTGTATCATAATCCAAATAGGCGATTAGGCGAGGCATGATACGCATCGGCGATACGGATTTGGTGATCGGATCGGGCAAATGATATCCGGAATTTTAGTTAGGCAGCCGAAGTTGGAACCATATATTGGGTATACTGTACCTATCATACAGACCCAGGTAAATGGTCTTTAGGACCCAGTGGGTAGTAGTATTTTGAAAGTGACAAATTAGCTTACAGTTCACATTGATGGTAAGTGAATACTGTAGACTAGTGTAGACTATTACCTATAATCTACATCAGAGGTTCCCAAACTATTTTTTCTTGTAGACCCCTTTCAATTTGTTTTTGGTTTCCGTGGACCCCCTGCTTGCTTTGCTACCTTTATATCACATTCCCATATTTCCAAATTTTATTCACGCCTACGTAGACCCCCATCGAGTCCCATGGACCCCAGGGGGTCTATATGGACCACTTCGGGAATCACCGATCTACATAAATACCATGTCTTTGCGATGCCACTAGACCTGAGCCCTAAGCTGTTATGCATCTGCGACGGAAATTACGACATTTTATACATTACGACTTGACCGGAACACGATAGCGTTGAACACTATGCAATTTTGCGGCAAGTAGATTAGGTTATGCGGTGGTACTTACGCTCTCTCAAATTCCATCAGTGCGGCTCTACCGACAATCAGTATTAATTTGTTATTGTTGGGCTGGATTTGAATGATTTTGATAGACTGAAATCGAGCCCCTTGGCGCTCTTGCCTGGGTCTACTAATACTGACAGATATTTGGTAAAGCGGAAAGTTCGCTTCCTAAACGTGGTAACTTCGTAACTTCACGTGGGTTACCAGAGATAAAGGACACCATTATCTCTGGTAACCCACGACCCGGGAATCGAACCCAGGACCTCAGCGTAGTAGTAGTGGCCTGCTACCACTAGGCTACCGAGGCAGTTAATTTATTTAATTATATAAAATCCTTCTACTTGGAACACAGTTTCCTCATAAGTTCACCATTTGTAAAATTCTAATCTTTGCATCTCCAGATTCAATTAAAGTGGGCCAGTGTGTGGCGTCAGTGGTAGGCGAAGCGCCAGGCCTCCGCCCTGAGTCGATGATCGATATGTGGTATATGCAGAAGATGTACTACATCGCCAATGTCACATATTATACTTTGTAAGCTTATATTTCATGGTATGGGGATGGTTTTTTATATTATGAAGGTGGCAAACAAGTATGCAGTTAAAATTTTCAGCTTTTAGACATTTGTCTGGTTACACAAAAACCAGAGGTAAAAATGCAGATGCGTTGACCCCTGATACTTTAGGTGTTATGTCTCTGTGATAATTATTGCCTACGAGTTACAAAATACGCCTGATTGTTTTAGACCACGGCGGTTACACTGTTCATTAGAAACTGTCCAGAAGAAGACCGTGTAATACAATTACATGTAAAAACGTTTCTCACGGCCTTGCACACGCGATTGTGCTGCGGTTCACATTTACCGCATTGTGTGACTGTGTGTGGCTGTGGTAAAAGATTTGGACGCATTAGGACTTGTGTGTGAAGGAGCGATGCGACTGTGGGGCATTATCTCATACTATAACAAATTCCTAATCTGTCCCTCTTGCACTCTTGCCAAAAGAATGCTAAAGATGTAGCAAATATTGGAAAAAAATATTGGGATGGTAAACCTTTATAAAGCGTCGAGCAACTGACTCCGGAGCAAAATGACATGGACACATAAAACATAGGTATGTAATGAAGGTGGTAAGCAAGCATTCAATTCCCATTGATGGTAAGTCATAGAGCAACTCCGCCCACCGGTGGCGGCGGACCGGAGGGGAGTAGCCATAGCGTTTATTACCGATGCAAACCAGTCTGTAATTTTTTGCGGGGGAAATACATGTGACACACACTCACACTACAAAAATCGTCTTTTACTACGAAATTCACACCATGACTTTAACAAAATACATAAACAATTTCACGCACACATTTAAATATCTGGGCGACAGGCATAGGATCATTTGGTCTTGTACTTTGACAGAAGGGAAAGCCTGCATATGGCTACTCCCCTCCGGTCCGCCGCGGCCGGTGGCCTGTGTTGCTCTATGTGGTAAGTGAACTAAGTGAATATTGTTGAGTGAAACTTATAGATATCTGAGGACCAAAATCAGAAGTATCAGTGTAGACACGTTGCAATTCCTGAGCCAAATCTAAGTAAGCTACCCTTGTAAATAAAGAAATTTATCTACTTAAATTATTATTTTTTTTCAGTTCAAACAAACATTATTACGGTGATTTTGCTCAAATGATTTGGTCACGTGCCTTCATGGTTGGCTGTGGACGAAGCAGGTTTATGGTAGTACTTTAATATTTTTACATCAGACATAATTATACACCTACTAGCGGCCCGCCCCGGCTTCGCCCGCGCTGCTCTGCTCCTATTAGTCATAGCGTAATGTAAGCTATCCTATCTCTCAAGTTGGATCGAACTGCACATGGTGTGCGAATTTTATTATAATCGGTTAAGTGGTTTAGGAGTCCATTGAGGACAAACATTGTGACACGAGATTTATATATATTAAGATTTACTAAATAGAAGAAGAAGAGAAGTAAGTATGTACCTAAATAGTATTTAGGTACATACTTATTTCTCTTCTCTTCAGTAAGTGTAAGGTCGTGCATAATTTTAAATAATATAGAGAAAATCACGGTTGGTGGGCTAGAATGACCATAAGGCATTTGAGGGTTCAGGTCTCAGTTCAATCCTCTGGTCGAAGAATAACATTTTTCGATTAGAATAGGTTGTCAGTGGTAGGTAACTTACCTCTTGGAGTTAAGGAATTTCATTATACTACTTAGGTAAACGAAACTAAAAAAAATATCTTGATAGTACTAACCTAACCTAAGTGTTATTTAAACTATGAGTGGTACCCAAACATGAATAAAGTGTGTATTTCTGCTTAGCACTGCTTAGATTAAACATAAGGAAATGGCTTGAATAATGAGAGACTAGGTGTAAAAATTAGGAAAAGCATGCTCCAATGAGTGAATGTCAAAACAGATATACAATACAATACGAATGTATGTCTCACTTTACGCTGTTTTATTGCTATATTATTTGTCTATGACACGATATATACTGCACAGACCTCGTGGCGTGGTCGTCTGCGTAGCGTGGAGCGCCTGGTCTGCAACTTCGCCCCTCGTGGTCCATCTGTTGCCAAGCCTCTCTGGATACCCGCTATGCCTGCCACTGCATGCCCACGTCGCTCTCGACAAGATACCGAGATGCCAACGCTTTGTGATTATCGTAAGTAAACGTAGCCTGTATCCCCTGAAAGGCCTACCCTTCAAGGAAATGCATCAAGGGCGTCGTCAGCCGATGATCTCTAGGGGTAAGGGTAAGGGAGTTTGGCTATAGGATGACAAAGAGGACAGGACAAGTCTGTTCTGGAGGGGGCGCAAGTTGGTTGCTATAAATTGGGTTACTTTTTAATTATCAATAATTTTTACCTCGTACCCGTTAACAGGACATGGACTCGACACTCCCATTTCCTACATACCACTTATACTTACGTATAAGTGGTACTTATTCTTTTCTTATTAAAGATATACTTCCCAAAGTAAAAGTTTTGATATGCCTGTGAAACAAAATAGACGTTGAAAGTTCGGCTTAATTAATATTGATAACAACGTAGTTTTCCTTTCAAAACTAACTTACACAATCGAAAGTGTGTGAAGATGGATGAATGTTTCATAATCTTAGCTTATATATAGGTGCTTAAACCAGAATAATGATAAATAAGCTTTTTGATGTATCACGGGAACACAAAACGCGAGTGAAGCAGAATGTGGTGAATAGTTTTGATATAAAAAGAAAATTAAACTACCATACAGATTTATAAAAGGAAAAGATACATTGCATGCGTATATATAAGATACTACATCTTATATACGTCCACCTGAGACTGAGACTGATAGTTAACCTCAAACATAATATTTCAGAAAATAACATCCCTGAAAGTGACGATAGACGCAATACTATACCATTTGAAGATAATTTACTACTGAATACCATTTTTGAAATAGAAAACAGTCATTCCTTAGATTATCTTGGAAGTATAGACAAAATATATTTAACTAAACTAGCAGTTGCTACTATTGAGAATACTGTCACGGTTCCAATTTACAAACAAAAAAGAGATATCACAGAAAATAATGGATTGGAAGACAAACAATTGAATATAACTGAAATTAATATTGGAGATAGTTTACTAAAAAATAATTTAGGTGTTAACGTTAAACCCTTAATAAGAAATGTAAAATTAATAGGAAGGCCGAAGGCCTATGGTATTGAAGAATTAAGTAGCATTGGCGACAATAATAACATCAGTAAGTGAAACGAACTTAGAGTGAAATACCTAGCTATGATATTTCACAAAATGATCTCTAAAGTCATTAAATGTGTTGCAGATGAGATTTCAAAAGACAATGTAATCGAGAAAATGGACCTTTATGTTGAATACGATTTGGCTGGACTTCAAGAAAACAATACTAGTTCCAATGACTCCTACAATAACGGAAATATCAATGAGACTTTGATTATTGAGAATACAGGTGTGTCTACCAATTACATACAAATACAAATTTTATTAAAATAATATTTGTCAACTTTTAAATAATCATCATACCTGTATGTATTACAGAAAAAAATGGAGAAAACCAACAAATAAAAGTAAATAGTGAAGATATAATGGAAAATACAAACTTATTTGAAATCCCAGCACTCTTAAATCACAGTGTGTCTTCTAATATATTTCACTTGGATGGTGTACAAGCTAAAAAGGAAGTGTTAAATGATAAAGTAGAAGATTATTTTTCCGACTGTAAGTGTGTAGTGTGGACAAGCTGTTTTTCACTACCTAAAAATAAAGCAAAACCTCTTAAGCAACGAACATTTTTTTTGCGTGCGCATCGGGTCGCATGCTCCATATTTCACCGGATATAGCTAGTGTAAAATAATTATGTTAAATTCCTTATAATTTTTTTTTTTTATAATATACGAGTATAATGCTTTTTTTAAATTTTTCTCTTACTTATTTTTCATTTAGCTGAAACAGTCCAGGAATTGCAAGAGGCTTTAGACCGAATGGAGCACACTTTAGCTGAACCAACAGTCACTGCGGGAAAGGTAATAATTATTTTTTAAAATATATGTGGCCCATTGTCTACATTCTTCTTAAGTATAAAAACTATTCTTCTTGTAAAGTAATTATTCAGTGAGCTTCATTCAAACACACAATCCAAAACTATTCTTGAAATCAGGATAAAGCATTCTGAAAAGTTTAAATTTAACGAAACAAAACACTCGTTTAATTGTGTTGATCTTTTTAATGGTCTTTTCTTATTCTATTGACCTATTGTGAGTTAGTACCTAATTCTAAAATTATGTATTAATTAACACGTTTCCGTGCTTCGGAGGGCACGTTAAGCCGTCGGTCCCGGTTGCTTTCGATAGATAGCAGTCGGAGACCTTGTCGGAGGCCTTATAGGCGGTTTGAAAAACTTTCGTCAGCGGGTTGGCCACTACCCACCCACCGCATTGGAGCAGCGTGGTGGAGTAAGCTCCAGGCCTCCCCCCAAAAAAGGGAGAGATTCGTGCCCAGCAGTGGGACGAATAATAGTTTGCCATTATTATTATTTATAACACATTTTACAAGAGTTGTCTTTTTTAACATTTTCCTTAACCGTCAATTATATATAATACCTTCTGTTTGGTATTGTACGATACACGTTGAGCACGTTAAAAGACATGTACAAACCAACAGCTTAAAATTACACTGAAGACCTCAATTGAAGTTGATCACATAATTTTTAGGTACGGCGAGAATTGAGACCCGCCAATTACAATTTCTCAGAACTGAATGCCCCCACTGAAGATTCTGGAACAGAAACTAACAAGAGTATAGCAAGAGGTCCCATGTTAAACATGGTGTTACGTTACTTGCCATACTTAAAACCATACGAACAAAGTATTGTAGGAGATGTGTCTAGTGCTAGTTCCATAAAGCCATCGGTTTTTTTTATTCTAGTGGTGTTTTTTAATTTTCATAGTTCAGGTATCTGTGTGATAATTTAGGTATACTTTAATTGCGCTTTTGTTTTGAATGTGTTTACTTTGTCAATAAAGTTTATGATTTAAAGATTTGTCTTTGTTATTGTTATAAAAATGTTGAGCAAAAGCAAGTTAAAAGTTACCATCGTTGAATATTGCAGCGTATGAAGTCTATATTACATTTTAAAGATTATAATGGCGGGACAGGTTTTCACTCTTGAAGCCTCTATTCTTTTTCCATTGGTCCCGAAATTACGCGATTACATATTACCATATAATTGAAACACGATAGTGCTGAATACTTCCTTGGCTGTAGATAAATTAAAAAATTTGGTAGTGCCTACGCCCTTGGGCATCGAGATCAAGATTATTTTTTTATGGATATCAGTAGGTATCAGTAGGTAGGTACCCAAGTAAAAAAAAAATTTGTTTGTCCATGAATGCCGTCTTTTAGGTTTTCGGCTTAAGACTAAAGGATGAGGTTATCGGTTATTTATGCAATCTGCAATATTTTAAATCCGATGTTAACACATTCCACAGACTATGGCCCTGGTAGTCCATTGCACTGATGACCTCGGAAAGGCGATGAAGCGTTATCGCTGCAGGTTGTAGGGACATGTGAACGTCTCACGTGCTTGGGAAAATAGCATCGATGCCTTATTGGTGAGGTAGTAGGCCATTTAAACTATGTCATAATTTTTACAGGAAAAACGTTTTACGTGACATTTATAGGTGTACAATAATTTCTTACATTTTGGGGAAACCGACAAATTGTGACATTTACGTATTATTTTTTATAGTCACTGGAGCTTTACTGGTGGTAGAGCTCCAGTGACGGAGCTCGCGGGCGTAGGCACCACCGCATTACCTTATATTCTTGCCGCTAAATGGTAGTGTTTAGCACTATCGCGTTCCGGTCAGGTGGTAATGTACGGCCCTGTACTTTCCGGCACAGAGGCATAACACCTTTGGCCTCAGGAGTGGTAACGCATCTGCATTTTGATCTTGGTTTTTGTGTAAGTGTCTATAGGCTGCAGTCATCACTTGTCAAACATCAATGTGAACTGCATGCCACTACCATTACATAAAAAAAATATATTCGTATCGCACCATTCTCATCGTCACATGACCACCACGGAAATTAATTATATAAACTTCAACCCCTGAAGGTTCAAGGGTTGAAGTGAAGATGATAAACCAGAATAAAAAACATTTGCTCATTTTCTTTCAAATTTCTAGAAATAAGCTACAGAAACTCTACCAGCATGAGGCTCAGTAGCTAAACTGGATGGCAAAAGCGTATCAATAGGTACCTAAATAATCTGTTATATGCAGCCACTCAATTTCTAGCACAAAGGCAAAAATAAGCTTCAAGACGAAAAGTAATAAGTCAACATCGAGGCCTCTACTTTTTACGTCACTATCACCATCATCATCAAATCTGCCGAAAGACGTCCACAGCTGGACCAAAGCCTCCTCTTTAGGGGAATGTTCCATAATCGCCACGCTTGGCATGCGGATTGGCAAGGCAGTAGCGGTAGTTTTATCGCAAGACGCTGCTGCCCATCTTGCATTATCGCACTTACTACCGCCCCATTGAAATGGTTTGACCGCCATTGTTGGGTTGACTGACTGCGTTAGTGGAAGAAGACAATTCTTCCGCTAGTGGGCGGTGGGTTTGTCACGTCCCGATCTCAGTACTTTTTATGTAAACATAGGGACTATCATTGTAAACTGTATGATTCTTTCGAAAAACGTTTCATGCGGCGCCCGTAAAGGTGCTATTCCGCGGGTCGCGACAGTCTTCGGCCGCGCGCGGCTGATGACGTCATCGGCCGCGCGCGGCTATAGATGCAGTATGAAATTGTATGGAACCGATTCCGCGGCTCGCGACAGACGCGCGCGGCCGACGACTGTCGCGAGCCGCTCGCGGCCTTGTTAGGTTAAGATCCCACTACAGCATCATTTCGTTCATCCAGATATGCTGTAAACCTATTTTTTACGCATATTTATAATCTAAAAATATATATCCACTAGATTGGCTTTCAAAAAATGGCCGCAAGTATATATTTTATATTTTTTTTGGGAAAGAATTTTTTTTTTGTTCTTTTAATAAAATATTGTCCATCTCACGGCAATATGTATAAAGACTGAAAAATCACGTCCGCCGTTGCGCACTTGGCCGCCCCTACGTATTTTCGTTCCGCCCCGATTACTTTTTACGCCCATGACGTACATGTATTATTTATATATCAAATTAAATCAATTATTATGGTATACGGGAGCCAAATTAATACGGCCGCAAATACAAAGATAAAATAATATAACTAAAAATCCTTGGGGCCAAATTTTGATAGGCAACCTAGTGGATATAATATATTCTCTAGATTATAATGTTGCGTAAATATTAGGTTTGCAGCATATCTGAATGATTCTGCAGTGGGATCTTAACCTATCTTGAAAATTTCGAAATTAGTCGGTGTTGTCTGTCAAAATGTCAAACATATTATATGTGCTGTGTAACTAGCCAGTGGTAAAATGGTTTCAAAATAGAGGTTCGTTATGTTTGCGCCATGAAATCCATGACGTTTCTGAAAACAATATACGCACGGCCGCGCGCGGCTCGCGACAGTCGTCGGCCGCGCGTGTCTGTCGCGAGCCGCGGAATCGGTTCCATACATTTTCATACTGCATCTATAGCCGCGCGCGGCCGATGACTGTCGCGACCCGCGGAATAGCACCTTAAGCCTTAACTTTGGTTGCACCACAATATTTATCAAAAAATTTTAAAAACTTTTCTCTAACTTATAGAAATCTGTTAAAGTTAGAGAAGGATGTGAAATGTTACAATAACTTTAACTTTAACAATTATCTTGGTGCAAACCAGGCTTAGCATCAATACAGGCTGCTCATTTCCTGATTCACACTTTGTAATTTACTTGTACTACTTTACTTTAACTCATAAAGAAAAAAGTCCAATAAAATATTCAAATTAGACAAGATTATATTAAAACTAGCCCACGACGCTTGAATGATTAATAGTAACAAAATCACCCTGTATAACCACCCTTCACTGGGTAATTTAGGCCATTTTGTAGAAGCGGTCATCGTCCGCCAGTGTTGGCTGAACGGCCGCGTAGGCCACGCGGCGAGACGGTTTCGCGGGAGGGTTAATTATTATCTATACATGTAGTAAGAACTGGTTAGGTTAACCATAGTTTTTCGATGAAATTTTCGTGAGTTTTCTTGGTAGTGTTTTGATTGAAGAAATTGGTTTGGATGAAATTTACAGGTTGCGAAATTGAACATACTTAGATAATTTGAAATTAATGATGCGTTAGTTTTATTTATATAATTTTTATTGTTTGGTACTTATTAGAATCATTGCTTTTCGGTTAATTTTTCTAGCGTAATTACCTATCGAACTTTTGTGGCGACTAGTGTTTTGGTTCGGTTAGCGTTTTGTGATGAGGTAACAATCACATTCTAATTTGGAAAACGCGTAAGATAAAATAGGTTAAGTTATTACTTTTTTGGTGAAAGTTAAACAATATCGTTGTTCGCTGTGATATATTTATTTTCAATTAGAAGTGTTACCGTTTCGATTTTCTAAAGGAATTTTCTTATTGTGCTTTCAAAATGTAAATGATTGGTTAAATTGAATGGTTTTGAATTGGCTATTAGCATGTATTAGATAAGTTTGCCGATAAATGGTAGTATTAGCACTATCGTGTTCCGGTCAGGTGGTAATGTACGGCCCTGTCATTTCCGGCACTGAGGCATAACACCTAACACCAGGAGTGGTAACGCATCTGCATTTTGACCTTGGTCTTTGTGTGGGTGTCCATAGGCTGCAGTCATCACTTAACATCGATGTGAGTCGCATGCTTGTTTGCCATTTGTAAGTTGATATTCGTGGTAAAGCTCCAATTTTTCTCGATTAGACTTCCTATACCTAATATTACCACATTCACAAAAAAGTAATCGTAGGGCTTGATATTGCTGGCTCCTGGCATCGTAAATTACCGGCACAGAAGCCTTTTACCTATTTTAGACTCATATAGGGTTCAGAGAAAGAAGTTTCAATTTCGATTTCGTCTCAGGTTTACCTCATGATCCTACTTAATATCGGAGTTATGTTCGTTCACCCATTCAATTGTCACCTAAGTCATATTTTTTTCTTTCATCCACTTCGTGACTTCGTGGGTCCTGCGAAAGTAGGTGAGTGCCATGCAGCCATGGTCCCAGACGTCGAAATCAGCCATAAATTTCAAGAAACTATTTATAATTATTCAAATAGAAAATGGCTAGGAATTCATAAAAAGGTGGACGTTCTTCACTGGCTTGTTTGTATGCAGGGTATGTTCCTACTCCTTTCCTCTTTCATAGGACCTATGGGATTTTTTATTAGATTTATTATACTAATAAGGACCCTTCCTACGAAGAAGATCCCGGCTATGCCCATGTCATGACTACCTACGTATGAGTGAATCTCAAAAACCTACATCATAACATCTACAAAATAACATCCAATTTGTTTTTATTTGTTTTTAATATGGCTAGAGTGATGGGATGACTAAATCGAAAGTTGCAACGCTCCTAATTGCATATCATGTGTCCCTCTGCAACGCCCTAAGCCGAGATTCGGACCCACAGAGGTCTCTCTTAGTTATGCTAACTTTTATTTAGGCACTTTGCGCGCGCCGATGGCCCGGTGAAGTGCCGTCTCGAGACGTCCCGTCTACATGAGACCATACGAAAACAAAAGGAGTTACTAGTTTCTGTGAAAAAGCTTTCTACCCGAACAAAGTTGTGGAAACAGCTGGTATGAGGCATTAGTTATTATCGATTATTTACCATGTCTGACTGACCACTAAGCTTTTATTTTATTGATTTGTGTCTGACTCATTGCATCACGTCACACATGGTCATCAATTAGAATACCTAATTGTCGTTTAATACTTTACTTTTATTAGATTCTAATCGTTGTCCATTGTTTGGACCATGATGGGTTCCTACCCAAGTTAACATTGAGTATCTTTTCATTTGGAAAGATTATATCTACTTAATTGCACCCCCAGAATTAGGCTAAATTAGTACTGTGATATTTGTCATGTTGAGCCGCAGTTGGCCGATATCGGCCAAGAACAATAAAATTAAAAATCAATTGTCATATTTTTCTCGTGGCCTGACGGGGTGCATAGTGTAAACCGGGTCAAAAAATAGAAAGAAAGGAAGAAATATATGTAACTACATAGTATTATTTTATTTCTTTAAAGTCGGTCCGAGGCCTAAAGTCATAACCTCATAACCCTACGTGCTACGCACACAGGTGCACGTGTGACTACACGTCACTGATCGATGTCTGTGTAATAGGTAACCAAAATAAGCGTATGTATGGAATTTTGCCCGAGTGTCCGCGGTGTGGTGTAGGCACCACCGCATAACTTAATTTGTTTGTCGCCAAATGGTAATGATAACGCACCTGTGTTTTGACCTCTGAATATTTTGTGCAGATGTCTATAGGCTGCAGCATTCATGAGAACTGCATGCTTGTTTGCCACCTTCATTACTTAAACAAAAATTAGAAAGTTAGCTAATAGTTAAAAGACTAACGCAATTTACGTGCGTATGCATATTATGTTCATTTGATATTATTTAGGTGTCCCAAGGTGAATATTCGCTCCAATGCGGTTTTTTCAGTTTTTTCAACTCCAAATTGTAGAACAAACTATGCTAAAAATAGATTTTTGGTCAGAGCTTGCAACATACATAATAAACGATATAATCACATTGACATGTTCAACTGCAAACTGTGTAATTTTACTCTATCTGTGAAAAAAGTTAATACCTAATGTTTACTTTTTGTCTATTTCCTACAAATAACTTTTTGATGTATTGTATATACACGAAATAATTATTTGTATAAAAATTTTTTGAATGTACTTAAACTTATTCAAAATTCTGTAATGTAATTTTTAGCATTGGAACTATTTTGGCTAATTATTCATGTCCTACCCCATAACCATATGTATTACAAAAAGCTGTAAGTTTCCTTAAATAAATGAATAAATACATAAATAAATAAAAACAGAAATTATAGGGTGAAGAAAGATTAAACGTTATTGCTTTTAAAAAATTGTGGATACAAATGCCTATTGTTAATAATATCATTCAGCAGAACAAAGACATTGACCAATAGGTGACCAAAATGTCCATGACCCACAAATTTCTTTTAGCTAACCTACGGCTAGCCAAGGATGATGGTTATCTGAAGGGTCTTATTAGTATAGAAAACGATTCGGCGTTTAATTGTAGTGTTTATTAATGTTTATATGAAAGAAAAATAAATCAATTATTCTCTATTCGTTTTAACTCGTGTTACTAATACAAGTTTTCCTCAGATCATATTGGCCTTTGGAACTTTGCCGGTGAATGACAAAGAATGACTCTTTTTTTTTCTTTTTACTCTTTGTTATCAGTTTGTAAAGGGGAAATGAGACATTCTACTGATGTACTTTTTACATTTAGTTTTATCTTATTGCTATTCTTGCCTTTACATAATTTTTTTATCTTGTTTGACATGTATATCAATTGTTACTCACTTTAATTTATTTTGTTTGTTTTTGACGTGTCATAAGAGGTGCCTGTCACCCTAAATGAATAAATGAGTTTCTGATTCTGATAATAACACCGAGTGAAGTACTGACTTACCGTTCGTTAATTTTCATTTATGTATTATGAATGAATAGAGAAGAAGTAAAATTATGTATTATTAATGAATAGAGAAGAAGTAAAACTAGAAGTTTTATATCAGAAGTTGAAATAAATCTCAAAAAAACATACACTATGGAAGAAAATATTTTAGTCTATATATAAACAGTATTTTTTTAGGTGAGGTAGTTAATAAAGAAACTCAATATTTTCCAAAAGTAAAAGAAATGCACGTACAAGTGGTCATCTAGGTGATTTCATCAACGTGTAATTTTCAGCGACCTCGTTCAAGTAAGAAATTACGTCACACTAATAAGTGTTATTATAACTGAAAGAACCTTTGATGTTATTATTAGGTACGTTACACGTCAGTAGAGAGTGTATGTATGTATGTATGTATCTTCACGCCAGGTCCCTAACGGGGTAGGCAGAGAGTGTAGAAAGTGCTTACGTTATATTATACACATTTATTAGTCGATGCTACGTGCCTACAATACTCAGTAGAATTAAAACCCCAATCTCCTCAGTCTGCCCGAGAGATCGACGACACAACGCAGCTTCTACGCGAGATAAATCCGAAAACTAGTTTTATTTCAACATTCTTATTTTCTTCATTATCTCACTCCATTTTTCTTTTGGTGATGTGAATATAATATTCCTATATCTAGTAATATTGAACACAAATAATTCTATGTTTGTTTGGAATAAACAAACTTAATCAGTAGATTCGGGATCAATTAAAAAAATCTTTCACCTATCGAAAATTATATTAATCCCTCAAGCCACCAGAAAAATATGACAATAGATTTCTTATTGTTCTTGGACCTTATAGGGTCCAGCTGCTACTTGGTATTGGGAGTCAAACAATCGCTGTATTGAACATGAATGATTTTGCCACTGGTGGTAGAGCTCCAGTGACGGAGCTCGCGGGCGTAGGCACCACCGCATTACCTAATATACTTGCCGCTAAATGATAGTGTTTAGCACTATCGTGTTCCGGTCAGGTGGTAATGTACGGCCCTGTAATTTGCGGCACAGAGGCATAACACCTTAGGCCTCAGGAGTGGCAACGCATCTGCATTTTGACCTCTGGCCATTATGTGGGTGTCTATAGGCTGCAGTCATCACTTAACATCAATGTGAACTGCATGCTTGTTTGCCACTTTTATGACATAAAAAAAATAATTTAATTAGGAAAAATGAGAATACCGAGAATCCTCTATAATTTTAAAGATCTGTTTTGTTACGTAGTGCTCCTTTACAAGAATAAGGAATTATTACTCTGAAATTTACAATGCCATTAGCCATTAAACCTCTTCTATTACAATACAAAGTTTTCTAGAGAAAGTTAAAATATAAATTCGCATCCGAACAACAACTCAAAATCAAGAGTGTAGAAAGAAAGTTATTAATTTGCAATTCTAAAGAAAGTAAGTTTCCAAAATGTCCGACGATACAAAAACATCGACCGCCGAAGTGAGAGACATCAAGAGCTCGTGGTTGCGAAGATCTGATGATGTGAAGATAGAGTTCGGTTTCGGAGTGCCCCTGGGTGCCATGTCCGCGCATCCTGCGTTCCACTCCGCTTGGGAGCTTGCGTGGTAAGCTATTCATTATTGTTTTTTCTCTTATCCAAAACCATTGCAAATTAAACTTTATCGCTACATCAATAAGGCTCTTACGTGATCTACCGGGCGTTTTTTCGATACTACCTACAGTTGACGCAAATCTCTAATGGGTCCGTGAAGTTAGATACAAGTTGCTGAAAAAATGGCGATTTTATGGTGTGGCAGAGCTACGCGAGGGGGAGATTGTGTCAGTAATTTGCTTTCATGAAACCAACATTGAAATTCGCGCTGTTTTTATTGTCTGGGTCATCGGCGAGCTAAAACACGGTAAGATTTACAGACTGAGCTACGGCTCTACTTTCAGCAAAATATGGTTTGAACTGTGAACTGTCACAGCGCAGCGGTTTGTAAATCTCACCTTGTCTTTTAAGCTTTGCGTCTGAGAGGAAGGAACTCCATCGAAGTTTTGGGTGTATTGTAGGGTTGCCGCCTTTTTTAACAATTATAAATTATAGTTGTAAGAAATGAAAGAAAATTATATTGATTTGTTAGAGCTTTTCACACACTGTCCGTAAAAGTAACATTTCTGATGGAACAAAATATCTTACAGAACATACGTTATATACGTAGCATACGTATTTGAATCAGCTAAAAATGGTTTAATTCTACTTTAACAATATCACCACATAAGCTCTAGGATCTCCAGTTTTTGTGTATACTTAGAATGTGAGCATGGGCAGTGTCTTAGAGGTCCTTCTTGGTTTTTCCTCTAACACATGGTACACTGCCCTTAAAAAGACTTTAATCCTTCCTCTAATTTACTGTAGTTCCGGTTAACAGTAGTTAGCTGTGTTTAAAAGTGTCAAAGTAGATCATTTCAAATGTTTTGTTTTTGCCCTTTATATATATATAGCCTATTGAGGATGTGTGAAAACTCTTGAAATTTTCTTTCATATGATCAGTAGGTAGGTACTAAACCTAACAAATCGCTGCGCGGAATTAATTAAAATTTAGAGACATTTCTCTCAAGATCAGAAGAAAAATCCCGGACCGGAGTGCCGGCGGTAACAAATAGCAAGAGAGCGTTAAACCAGTAGTTAACTATTATTAAATTCACTGTGACCTCGTTCTTATAAGAAATCACGCGATATGCTCATATGTGTAATTACGTTACGCGCAGTAACCGGTGAATATTGTTAGATTTATATTAGCATATTAGGTGTTGCCCACTACTCCAAACGCCAACCACATCGGCGTGGACAGAATGTCCGGACAAAACGAAACTTACGTTTCTCCTCTGGATATTTTTTTATTTTTTTTTTATATTAGGAACATCTATATTGAAATCTCTGTTTTTTTTAATAATTGGAAAGACTTATTTTATCTTGACGTAGGTATTTTATGGCCCCTTTCTACATACCAAAATTAAAGTTCAAAGTAAAGGAAAGGAAGGATTTGTTCGTAGGTATACAGAAAGACATTCGTGACGGGTGCGGATGTGCTAACAATAGTAAACTTAATATCTTTTATTTTAAAAGTGTACAATTTTATAATTAAATTAAAATACATTTAAAAGTCACTCATCATTCCCAGCACGCTAGCAATCTCTGCTGATGTGAGAGACATCAAGAGCTCGTGGTTGCGAAGATCTGATGATGTGAAGGGTATAGTATTCATCTAGCTACGTGGTAGGTGTGCCACGGGCAATAACCGGTTGTTGCTTTACTTAAACATATTTATGAAGCTTGGGAAGATTCGCAGGATGCTATAGGAATCTTTTGCGACCTTTCAAAAGCATTTGACTGCGTGGACCATAATACGTTAATGTGCAAACTTGAGCACTATGGCCTTGGATGTAAAGCCCTTCAACTTATTAAATCATATCTAGAAAACCGGGAACAGAAAATACAAGTTAACGGAGTAAAATCACCAGGCTCTAAAGTAGAAATGGGTGTACCACAGGACTCGATATTAGGTCCATTTCTGTTTTTAGTATATATAAATGATTTGCTCCATTTGATGCCTATCAGTGAGCCTAAAACAATTTTATTTGCCGATGATACCTCGCTGGTCTTTAAAGTGAATAGAAAAGAACCAAATTATGATACTATTAATAAAGCCATACAAGAAGTACATAATTGGTTTACAGTAAATAATCTTGCATTAAATAGTAAAAAAACTAAATGTATTCGTTTTACTCTTCTAAATGTCAAAAGTAAAGAAGGGGAAATATTCTTCAACAATGATAAAACACAATTTGTTAGTGAAGCTGTCTTCTTGGGTATAACGCTTGATTCAAAATTGCATTGGGGTCCTCATATTAAACTGTTAGGAAAACGTCTAAGTTCTGCTGCTTATGCCGTCAGGAAGATTAGACAGTTAACGGATGTCGACACTGCGAGACTCGTTTATTTCAGCTACTTTCACAGTGTCATGTCCTACGGTATTTTGTTGTGGGGTCGGGCAGCTGAAATTGATTCAATATTTATATTACAAAAGAGAGCTATTAGAGCGCTATATAACTTAAATAGTCGTGACTCCTTGAAATAATTATTCAAGCAAATAAATATAATGACGGTCCCTTGCCAATATATTTATGAAAATATATTGTATGCTAGGAAAAACTTGCACTTATTTAAGAAAATTAATGATATACATACTTATAATACCAGAAATAAAAATAAATTAGTATTTCCAAGTTTTCGCCTATCGAAAACACATGAATGTTTCTTAACATGTTGTATATAGTTTTATAACAGAATTCCGTCCAACATTCTTGAACTTACAGATAATAAATTCAAGTCATGTATTAAACGCACACTATGTAAAAATGCGTACTATAGACTCGATGACTATCTAAAGGATGCCTGGACAAATGCTGGTCTAGCTCCACAAGACTCAACAATAATTTTGTGAAATGAATGTGCATTGATATTGTACTTGATATTGTAAAACATAGTTATAAGTTTCATATTGTGAAAATAGTTTTAAGAATCATATTTTGAAAAGACCCTACTGAGTTTTGTTTTGGCAGGTTTTTTCTCAGTAATGTGGGCTTCGGAACTCTGCCGGTGAATGACAAAGAATGTCCCATATTTTTTTGTTTAGTCTTATCTTGCCGTTTGTAAAAGAGAGTATGGAACATTCTGTTGATACCTATTTTTATTATTAAGTATTTTTGGACTATGATATATTAATCAACGTATCAGTTGTTATTCGCTTTAATTTTATATTTGTAATTTGACCTATCACAAGCAAATTCTATTATTTCCAAGTGATTAAATGAATTTTTGAGTTTGAGTTTGAGGTCTGACTTTGCACGGATCGTACGAGTAGGTACTCACAAACCCATTGTACAAATTAAAAACAGCTTTTGTGCAATTCGTAATAGAAAATGAAATAAAAAAACGTAGTAATTAAAGATAGTCATGCCACAAAACACCATAAAGTAATTAAGCATGCTCACACGAAATATAATGGCTGACACATTAGGTACGGTAGTCTAGACTTCAAGACCGGTGACCTAAATAATGTTAGCGCAACAAACAACGAGTTGCGGGGAAGCTATTTGATTGTAGCGTGAAATATCGAATGGTCGAAATATATCGTAGCAATTAAGTTGAATTTATTGATAGATGATTCATTCGTGCTGGGAATTGCGTGAATGGAGCGTTGGGTAAGCTACTAGAATCTAAACATCTCAGCCAGCGGGCTCGACTAGCCGTACATAATGCTGTACTTACTCCAACGCTTTTATATGGAAGCGAGAGCTGGGTATGCAGGAAAGAGCATGAAAGTAAGTTGAACGCGGTCGAGATGAGATCTTTGCGCAAGATCTGCGGTGTATCACTCACCGATCGCGTTCGTAATGAAGATGTAAGAAAGAGACTTTGTGTGAATGATAGTATCGGTGTAAAAATGAAAAAAGGCATGCTCCGATGGTTCGGGCATATAGAAAGAATGTCGAATGAGCGACTGACTAAACAGATATACAATGCGAATGTGGATGGTTGCAGAGGCCCAGGAAGACCAAGGCTGACCTACCATGACCAAATAGGTCGAGTTCTGTCTGATGGTGGGGTCAAAAGTCTTAGGAATCGGCGTGCATGTATGAAGAGAATGATGAAGGTAGACGAGGCACGAGAGGTTTGTCTGAACCGGGATATCTGGCGCTCTACACTCTCTGCCTACCCCGTTAGGGACCTGGCGTGAAGATACATACATGATTCATTCGTCAGATACAAAATGATTAAATTTTTGTAAAAAAGTTTCTATTTTGTTTTGGACATGATCTTGACACGTAAACTCCTCTCATGCGGTGTTAATCGAAATTCAGCGTCATCTATGCTCAATTGGACACTATTTACCACTTATCTACCAACTTAGGTACCTACCTACTTGTTTTGTTATTACGTAATTCTGTTTTTTTTTCTCCTTTTTCTTTTGTATTAATTATGTACTGTTACTGTTTTTTATACTATTTATGTAAGTTTTTTTAAGTCCTGATTGTTATGATTTTTTTATCGGTATGTATATAATGATATTCGTTAGTATGAAACTTCGTTACTATATAGAAGTGCTAGTCTCAAATTATGCATAGGTGTTCTTTTAAGTACGTAGACGGGCTTTTGGGTGTGTTATTGGGGTTGATAGTATGTATTTAAACAGATGGAGCAGGATCGATTAAAGAGAAAATAACCGATTTCGCAACCCTACACATAGACAGTAATGAAGATAACATTAACGACCCGCCCCGGCTTCGCACGCGTAACGACTTCCTGCTGTCGTAACATCCTTTAAATAAGTTAAAAAATAATCTTGAGACTTAAGCCCCAATTAACTATACATATGATATGGTCGATGTGAGACCCAAAGAAACCTTCAAAATGAACATTAGGGTCAGGACGTGGCTGATTGACGAGATTGTTTCAACGAGGCAAATTATGTGGTGGGTGGTTAACACGTCCTTATTAATTTGATCTTGAATTGTTTAGCTGCAGTTTAAACAATAACTGACCTTTATATACAAACGATTTATTGACCTTAATTTAATTTTCGGATGTATTTGCGATGCACAATCGGCTAAAAGCCCCACCAAGTGTAAATGAACGTGCTCCTTATGTGGGCGCTCTACAGTTCCCACATTAATCCAGTGTGGATTGGTCGAAATAAAGTCATTATTCACCATCATCATTTAATTTGTTGATTGCCGATCTTTCAGGCTTTGCTATTGATTGCCGATTTTTTTTTGATATAAAGTTGTATTTGGGTCTGCAGAAGTTAAACTAGAAAGTTTTGATACGGCTTCTACATTGTACGCATTGTTTGCGTGTACATTTTTTAGGTCACGGATATGACCTTTCAGGGTTTAATCGGCCTTTCTTCGTTCATTGATATTCGTAACACAGCAATGCAAGCGGTCAAAATTTTTACAATTAATAGTGTTTTGTGAAAAGTGAGTCTTAATACTAGTTAACATACAAAAATGTTGGGTAAAAAATAGTACCCGATTCCCTGCAATCAATGAGTGTACCCGTGAGATTTAGACAGTCCTTGTTCCTCATATAAGGACTGTTCCTCAATAGATGACCACGGCTCCGCTGAGTCGGGATCAGAATATGCCCGGGCTAGGAGGCCAAGCCTCGAAGGCCCGCACCGCGCTATACATTTCATGCGCCTACGCAAAGAAGACAAAAGATTGGTCCAAAGCGATAGCAAACAAATTTCCTGAAGATTTCTTGTACCTCTTGCTTATCAGTAGCGTGCCATGTTCTTTAAACTTTATAATACTTATAGGTATACCTGATGTATCTTCGTAAATAATTTCAAAACAGAAGCCACTCTCCGTTGTTCGCGCGGCAGGTAAACATCTCGTGCACATGCGTTGGTTGTTGCGTGGAACTGTGGATCCTAGTGATATGAACGTTTACTTTAAACTTTAAAGCATACGTTGAACATTTAATTTCTAACCGTTTCTTTCTGATTAGGGCTGTAAAGCCTAACGTTACTGTTCCATCTCTACATACATTGAGTTGCTCTCTGACTGACTCAATCTTGAAATTGCGTAACGTGGTTATCCAGGTTTTTTTCTACATATTGTGGTTTTAATCTGACGAGATACAAGGATGCTTGAGCCCGATGGTGCGTACGTATTCTTTCACTTCCATTTCTCTTGCAAAGTCAATAGAATATTAAGTGTTCTTAATTTGACTTCGACCTGGCCGTAACTTGTCCTGCAGGCGTAGGTATTGTATAACTCAGTGGTCCCTCATCAATTTGAAAGCCACTTTGCAGAATATTGCAGTTTTTCTAAATTTATTGTAACTTTAGATACGTCACAACAGCAATGTACAGCAAAGCGGTTATCTATATGTTGTTAAACGAGATACATAATACTTCTGAAGTGCAGATGGAACAAGAGATACCTACGCCTAAAGTTGTGGTTGCTTGAAGTAACTACTCATATATCTTTCACGTAAAAGTACGATGCCGAACTCGGCAGCACGCAGTAGTGCTGCCGTAGCACCATATTTCTCTATTTTCTATTGCATTGTTGCTGCAACAGTGTCGCGCAACTCGGAATGTAATCTCTTAAAAACTCATAGATAATATAATTATATAGACCAGTAGTGCTGCGACAGCATTGCAGCGGCAGCACCGCTCCGTGCTGCCGAGTTCGGAATCCTAAATTAATACTAATCGCTCGTTTTTTAAATCTAGATATTTCGATAGAATAAGAATTGTTTTAATTTTGTTATTAGCGAGACACAAAATACTATTTAGTGTATTTTAATCCAGTTAAATATTATTGCAAATATTTTTGTATTCTCTGACCAAAATGGGTCGATGGATTATGCTTCAAGTCTACTGATAAGGCATACAAAATTGTAATTCTAACGTAGTTGGACGTAATTTTCAATGTCTCTAAACTTGCACCCCAACAGTTCATTCAACTGTCCCCCAGTTCATTGATAGCACCTACATTTGATAGTGAAGGACATATCGACTTGTGCAGCGTTCATTATGTATGGGGGTTGTCGACCGAGTTCACCTTTGGCCCACTTCCGTTGGCCTGTCAAGTTTACCCCGATTCTTTGGTGGTAAACAAAGGTCGATCAACTCCACGGAAATATATAATGCATTTCCTATATCGAGGTTACAGGCTTCAGACTTAAGTATATTTCAATAGATAAGGTTCACAATTGCAAAAAATATTGCGGCTAATAAATCCGCCTAGTTAAAAACCATCAGCAAAAAGTGGGATCTTATTTTGAGTACTGTGGAAGGCACCAGAGTGGTCTTAGCTTAGAGAAAGTCTAAAATAGGTCTTAGTGAGTAGAAGTAGAAGTTTTATAATGGGTACTCGCCGTGTTTCCCCAGAAATGGATGTTTATTTGTCTAGGACGTTTTCCGTCTCAAGCCGTTTTTCGAAAAGATTTAGAACACTCTGTAGTGCCTTCGAAGATTGTTCAAAGACCACATCCCCATAGACAAGTTTTTGACGTCGAAGGCGCTCCCGCGCTTCTAATTTTATTAAAACAGGTTGCTATCCCAATAATCTAAGATGGTTACTATACCTACGTTGGTACTGGTACTAAAATTAGGTCAGTACTATGTGTAATTCATTCAACGTACAATAACCTTCACAGAGGCTATGGGTATATTTTCGACCTTCCCACGTTATTATTAAACATAATGTTCCAAGTCCCGTTTCTGAAAAACAAAATTTGACACGCACTTCGGCGGTTTTTCCGCGTTGTCATAGCGACCGCGTGTCAACAGAAACTGTCGATCACGATCAAAATGACAATAGAAATTATGTTCCCATACATTTTATTCAATTTTAACACATGTTAGCAATATCTCGAATTTTGAGACGAAATATGGACTTCGGCTTCGGCGATTTTCTGTATCCTAACATAGGAGGTATACGGCAATGCTTTGAGAGAGATCCATTCTTTGGGTACGTACCCATGTCTTGTAGGTTATTTTTAGGCGTAACCACGGAATAGATAAATAAGGATGGAAAGGCTTTTGCTTCAATTTAGTATTAGAACCAGTGTCGCCGCTTTTCTCCCACCATGCAATTTAGACAGTAGCGTTAATTGAACGAGTGCTTAACGAGGAATGAATTCGCTAGAAGTAACGTTTAAATAATGCAGTTTAAGTTCGAATATTCATATTCCTTTGTATGTTTTTTAAAAATATTATAACAATAAATGTTATTTGTGACTTACCGATGAAAAAATATACCTCCTCGCGGCGCGCTTGCCACGCCCACATTACCATTCCATCTTTATTTATCTATTCCTATTCTAGTGGTGGTAACATATAATAAGAACAGTAAATATCTGAAATTGATACTCAAGTAGGTACTTAGCTCGGAATGATTCAGATTTTAACATGACATGTAATGTGCCTCCCTTTAAGTAGCTACAAATGTAACAAATATATAAGCATGCAGTCTACATCAGAGGCAGTTGAAAAGATAGCTGTTGAATAACTATTACACGTCACACTTTTTTATGTCATGGAAGTGGCAAACCAGCATGCAGTTCACATTGATGTTAAGTGATGACTGCAGCCTATAGTCACCCACACAAAGACCAAGGTCAAAATGCAGATGCGTTACCACTCCTGAGGCCTAAGGTGTTATGCCTCTGTGCCGGAAATGACAGGGCCGTACATTACCACCTGACCGGAACACGATAGTGCTGAACACAACCATTTAGCGGCAAGTATATTAGGTAATGCGATAGTGCCTACGCCCGCGAGCTCAGTCACTGGAGCTCTACCACCACATTACGTGGATCCATTTTTTGGCTAAGTTACACTTCTGTACATTATAACTAATTCTTAGACAAAAAGTGATATTTATAAGCGACATAAGAAAACGCACTCCCACGCTACGCCGCTAGATGTGGTTTTAGTGCGAATCGCCTCAGATGTGTTCCTCTGGCAGCCGCTCCCGTAGTTGACTCGTAGTTAGCACAAAACCTACATGAAATAAGTATTTACACTTAACAGAAGCTATGCTCTCTTGCTATTGAATTCAAACGACGATCTTATTTGGATACTAGCTGTGCCCGCGATTTCGTCCCCATGAGAATTTATGATTGTTCAGTACCTACCCGGACGAAGTCGTGGGAGCAGCTAGTATAAAAGCCTCAGTTACGCCTTATTATATAAGCTATCCGCCAGTAAAAGTCCCGTCAAAATCGGTCCAGCCGTTCCCGAGATTAGCCGGAACAAACAGACAGACAAAAATCTTAAAAATGTTTTTTTGGTATATGCACCGTGTATGCATATATATTTGCATTTAGTAAAAAGCGGTTTTTTTATATTACAAACAGACACTCCAATTTTATTTATTTGTATAGATTATGATTGAATCAAATCAATAGCTTAATGCCAATAAAAATATTATTGATTTGTATATTATTTTTAAATTCCAACAGCCCAGCGTCCGGCTTCCATCAAATGGCCAGAATGATGGACCGAATGATGGTCGAGAGTCTCCACCCTTTCGGCTTCGCCCGGATGACGACTCGGCGCGGAGACAAAGACACCAAGACACAGGAGCCACCACGCGACGGTCTTCGCCCTGAAAAGAGTGACACCAGGCGTGACAGAGCGAGACAGCCGAACACTCACGTCGGCAATGGTACGCGGCATCCACCTACACAAGGTGATGATTGTGCTGTTTTACTAGGTTCTGTTCGATCGGTATTTCAACTTCGTCGCCTTCTAGAAGAATAAAAAATATGAAAGGAGAATATCGGTGTAAAAAAATCATTTTTATGTAATGAGAGTGCTAGCCAAACAATCATGCAGATCACGTTGGCGGTACATGAATACTGGAGCGTATTCATTTCTCCATAAAAAGAGAAGAAAATAAATAACTACTGAATCACTATAATACTATCTTTAGCGTGCATTGCATTTTAGTAAAAACACAGCTCACCTCATCAAAAAGTAAACTGCAGACTTACTTTTTTTTAAATGTTAAATATTAGAAATTACTGGTTTAATTAATTCTAATTAAATGTGTTTCTAAAGTAAACTAGTACCCCACCCAATCCTGCAGCAAGATACTGAGGTAGGCTTCGTCGTTCTGCCTATATGCAATGCACGCCACTGATTACTATTAGAAAGTTTTCACTCTAGGTAGTATTAAGACAATTCAAACGACAAGTTTTTAAAAATTAATTTAGAAAATAGCTATTTTATTTTCACAGTGTGTCTCTTCTTGCAGTCGTCCGGCCTACACCAGTAAACACATTTCAAGAGCAACCAGCAGACCAGGCAAAACAGACGGATCCGACAACCGAGAAATGGGCCACCACACTTCGAAGACGAGACCCGGACATACAACCAACGCTACCTTCCATAGTCGCCCGCAAAACCTCCTCATCATCCCTCAGCAGTGGTAGAAAGACCAGATCTGTCGAAAGAGTTCCTCGAACGAGGAGACAGTTGGTGCCAATCAAGCCCATGATGAGAAAATCTGATGTGCCGACTGAGGGAGATGTAGCGATATTAGAGAGAGATGAAAAGATGTTTGATGCGACAGGTTACGAAATGCATTTGGTGGAGACTCTTGAGAGGGATATCTTGCAGAAGAATCCCGATGTGCGTTGGAAGGATGTGATCGGTTTGGATGACGCAAAATCGGTGCTGCAGGAGGCGATGGTGTTACCGTTGGTAATGCCTGATTATTTTAAGGTAATTTTAATATGAATTTTACATATAAACAGTTAACATGCTCTTTTTATAGATCGAGTAAATTTATTTATTGGTCATAGAGAAGTAATGGACAAAGTCAAAGAAATAGGCGTAGCATTATAAAGGTACTGTAAATAGAAGCGTTCACCGCTAGCAGTTTTTGCGTGGTTGATTAACACTGTAATTATTGGCATAGACAGTTACAGTTTGTCCAGAAGGGGCGAATTCGTCGCGATTTTCACGTGTGTGCGAGCGTTGCGTCCAGAAGAGAGTATCAACGCGCGAGCGTTTGGAGTAGCAAGGCGACACTAGTATCTCGCGCGTATTGCGCGCGAGTCGAAAGCCCGGCGCAGTGCACGCGACTTACGCTCGTGTTTTTAATTTGCGCTACTCTTGTGGACGCAATGCGTTAGCGCCTAGCACCTCGCCAACGCGCATATGTATTCGCGCGAAACGTTTCGCGGCGAGTTCGCCCCTTCTGGACAAGGTTTTACATCTTACCTCAGACAGACAGAGGTTATACAACATTACCATAATCACCACGTGTAAGCAATAGAGATGTACAGTGCTCAACAATAAATAATCTTGACTAGGAAGGAGACTTCGGCTTATTTAGGGTCTGTAGAGAGTTATCTCTTTCGCACCGTGCCTATTTGACGTTTGTCAATTTTTATCAAGTTTTGACTCTTTTGACTAATACCGTATTGTCAGTGCTTACGTAGGCAGTGTGCAACAGAGATAACGCTATTTAACGCTCTACGAAGTCGAAACTGTGATCAACGAGCCGATCGTCGCAGGCTCGATGTGCAATAATAATTGTTGAGTACTGAATTAAATTTATATTTTGAATTCTGATTTAAATATTGATTGGTTGCTTTTATCGTCACCGTAAACTTGATGACTCCTGGTAATACAATCAGAAAGAGAAACACATACATACAAGGAAAAAATACATCAAACTTGTCTACATCTATTTCACATTGGTAAAAAGCTGTTCTTTATTTGAAAATGGGTGTTCTAATAGGTTGGGGAAAAAGTCTTTTCGCATTATAGTATGTATGAACTTGGAATGAAATCTCTTTGGCTGTAGTATTTGTATCTGGCTGGTTTTGGTATCATTGAAAAATTTTAAAGAACATAATTCCAAATTCAAATTAGGCAAATGTGTGATTTTCATTTGTTTTTCGTACTGTCAAGATGAGTGAATCTAATGAAGAAATTCGATACATTTTAAAATTTTACTACAAAAAAGGTATAAATGCAACGCAAGTCGCGAAAAAAATTTGCGATGTTTATGGACCTATTGCAGTGTCTGTGAGAGTAGCACAAATTTGGTTTAAGCGTTTTCAATCCGGAAATTTTGATGTCAAAGATGCACCTCGCTCTGGTCGCCCTATTACGGATAAAATGGATGCCATTTTTGAAAAAGTGGAGCAAGATCGACATATCAGTAGTTACGACGTAGCTGAAGAACTGAGAATTGATCACAAAACAGTTTTGGCGCATTTGAAAAAAGCTGGGTACAAAAAAAAGCTCGATATTTGGGTACCGCACGAGCTCACTGAAAGAAACCTAATGAACCGTGTACTCATTTGTGATTCTTTATTACGACGTAATGAAACCGAATTATTTTTGAAGAAGCTCATAACTGGTGATGAAAAGTGGATCACGTACGACAAGAACGTGCAAAAAAGGTCGTGGTCAAAGGCCGGTCAGGCTTCACAGACTGTGGCGAAACCCGGGTTAACTCGCAATAAGGTGATATTGTGTGTGTGGTGGGATTGGAAGGGCATTATTCATTATGAGCTATTACCACCAGGCAGGACTATCGATTCTGAACTCTACTGCGAACAACTGATGAGATTAAACCAAGAAGTTGAGAGAAAGCGGCCGGAATTAATCAACAGAAGGGGTGTGGTGTTTCATCATGATAACGCTAGACCTCACACATCTATAGCCACTCAGCAAAAATTAAGAGAGTTTGGCTGGGAGGTGTTAATGCATCCGCCATATAGTCCTGACCTTGTACCTTCAGATTTCCACCTGTTTCGGTCTCTTCAGAATTATTTATGCAATGTTAGGTTAACATCACGAGAGGACTGCCAAATCCACTTGTCGCGGTATTTTGATGAGAAGTCCCAAAATTTTTATAGCATTGGGATCATGTCCCTACCTACAAGATAGCAAAAGGTTATCGAACAAAATGGTACATACATACTTTAGTTAAATTTAAATAAACTATATTAAAAATGTTTTGAATTATCTTAAAAAATGCGAAGAAACTTTTTCCCCAACCTAATATTTTGTCGTGTGGTATTTAACTGACATAAATGACAATTGACACGATGCCAAACGTGCACCAGTATTATGTTTGCCAAACAGGGCGTAACGCAGGTACTAACTTTGACTCCAATGGGACATTTTGTTAAATTATCATGTTTTATATGCAAATGAAAGTACATATTTATTCGAGTTGCATATTGGAGCGATTGAGTAATTCCTTCATATCCGATGAAGGTAGCAGTCAGGAATTAACGTTAGTATAATTATGTTTCTTTTGTTGACGACCCGGTTAGTCCAGCGGTGTGAGATGACCGTTTGATTCGAAGGGTCGCGGGTTCGATCCCCGCACCGGGACAAATATTTGTATGGCCTACAGATACTTACTTGTTTCGGGTCTGGGTGTTTGTGTATGTGTTGTTTATGTACAACGGCACCCACGACACAGGTTTATACCTACTGTGTGGCTGTGAGTGTAAGCGTATTTTATTTATTTATTTATTTGTCAAATAAAGTCAACGTTGCTAAGTTCATTTTGCAGGGCACACAATACACACATGGACAGGCATGCATAGGTGTTTATTTTCAATTTAGTACAGTCATGTCACCAGACATTATATAGGTATATACCCATTGGGAAGCGCGCATGGCCCAGCGGCTGGTGTAGATCGTAAGCGATCTGCTCGGTTAAGCACTACGGGCGCCGTCGGGTAGTGTGATGGGTGACCGCTAGTGGCAAATTAAATGCGCGTTTCCGTGCTTCGGAGGGCACGTTAAGCCGTCGGTCCCGGTTGCTATCGATGGATAGCAGTCGTTAAACCTTGTCGGAGGCCTTATGGGCGGTTTGAAAACATCCGACAGTGGGTTGGCCACTAACCCACCCACCTCCACCAATCCGCATTGGAGCAGCGTGGTGGAGTAAGCTCCAGGCCTCCCCCCAAAAAAAAAAAAAGGGGAGAGACTCGTGCCCAGCAGTGGGACGTATAATGGGTTGCCATTATTATTTATTATTATACCCATTGGATAGTAAAAATAAGTACATAACGAAAGGGAGTAAAAACAGAAAATTATACTTGATAAACTTGATTGATATAACTTTAAACTGAAAAAAAAGAACATTAATGCTTATGATATTCTAAATATATCCTACTAGCTAATGCCTGCGGCTTCGCCCGCGAGGATGTCGTTAGAAATAACTAAGTAGCCTATGTTCTTTCTCAACAGCTCTATCTCTGTACCAAATTTCATTGAAATCGGTTCAATCGTTTGGACGTGAAAAGGTAACAGACAGACAGACAGACAGAGTTACTTTCACAATTATAATATTAGTAGGGATTACAGGAAACAGGCGTGAAAATTGATAGTTGTGATAGATTTGCTCAGTTTTTTAAAGCGTAAAGATCAAGATATTATTTTAATAATTTTATCGACTTTATCAAACTATCCAGTATCACGACTCCACTTCTAAGGCAATTAATTGTAATTGGTTTAAAGTTTAATGTGTACACTGACCTATTTCATAAGTGGTTGCGGATTTTAAGAATTGTTAGGCGCAACATGAATTGGTCAGACTGTGTGAGTGTGTAATCAGTCACGCAAATCGTCGCTTTAAACGGGGTTAGCCGCAAAGCCACTTTGGGTAGATATTATTCGGGTCTTTCGATGTTACTTATCTTGATCTTTTCCAGTCTGTATTTGTTTCATTGTTGCTTTATCAAAGAAAACCTCACCCTTCTCTATAAATTATTGTGAAAGTGATAAAGGTGATATTGATAACATGGATCTCAATGCAGAACGAAATTACCTACCTACTTATCTATCTATAATATAAAAATAAGTCGGATTTTCGTTCCTGACGCTATAACTCCAGAACGCACGAACCGATATCCACGGTTTTGCATACGTTGGAAAGGTCTCGGGCTCCGTAAGGATTATAGCAAAATTCAGGAAAAAATATTTATAAAACCACATCCACGCGGGCGAAGCCGCGTGCAACGGCTAGTAACATTATAAAATAAATAAAATACGCTTACACTCACAGCCCCACAGTAGGTATAATCCTGTGTCGTGGGTGCCATTGTACACATACAACACATACACAAACACCCAGCCCCGAAACAAATATCTGTAGGCCATACAAATATGTGTCGCGGTGCGGAGATCGAACCCGCTACGAATCAATAGGTCATCTCACACCGTTGGACTAACCGGGTCATAAAACTAACTACATTACTCTGGTACTGGACTTTTCGCTAACATAGAGTTGAGAGTAACCTAACTTCATGTATCTATTTTTTTTTTAAGAAAAATGGAAAGAAAAAGTTGACTTCAGGCGAGACTCGAACTCGCGGCCTACTGGGAATCTAGTCCAGCCGCTCTTCCAATTGATATTCAATAAACTGCAAAGTCTATTATGTCGGTTGCCTAACTAGCATAGTTGGCAATAGATGGCGCTACTGCTACCATAAAGCAATGCAATAAATGTGAAGGAAAGATTTGACAAATCGGGCAGGACTTCAGTAGCTCAATTGGAAGAGCGGCTGGACTAGATTCCCAGTAGGCCGCGAGTTCGAGTCTCGCCTGAAGTCAAATTTTTCTTTCCATTTTTCTTTAAAAAATATTTCACAAGCATGTGTTAATGCGAAATAATATAAAACAATTTTCATGTCTACTTCGTTGGACTTTTGAAGAGTTCGTTGACATTCTAATTAACGGTACTTGGTAGCGATTTCCGCCCACCAAACTGAAGGATCACATTGTGACCAAGTAGACATTTGGTTAATCGGCGCGTTAAAGTGGTTTAAATATTATGCAGGTAATGAGTGGAACACCCAGTTTCAGATAATACAATTTATAAAAAAACTACAATACAAATGTTCTGAAGAGGTTTTTGAACCCAGATGACGACACGAGACGCTCTACGTCTGTAGATATGAAATAATTTTATGCTTTAGAAAGAAAGAAATAAATAGTTTTTATATCGAGTAAGATATTCAACCATTTTAGAAAAGTAATTAAAAATCAATAAGTAATTACTTGGAGTGAATAACTATTTTTTTTCTTATTTAAAGTAGAAAAGTGAAGCATACCAATAGTGTGCCCAATTTAGTTAGTACCGTTAATTCGTTCTGGCTGGGCTCCAGGCTATCTGCTTACAGTAATCTACCGAGACAGTTATTGAAATTATCTTTCAGGGTATCAGGCGACCGTGGAAGGGCGTTCTTCTGACCGGTCCGCCGGGTACTGGAAAAACACTGTTGGCTCGAGCGGTGGCTACCGAATGTCGGACTACCTTCTTTAATGTATCCTCGGCCACACTCACGTCGAAGTACCGCGGGGACTCGGAGAAGCTAGTTCGGCTGCTGTTTGATATGGTGAGACCAAGATGGCGAATATTTTTCTTTTTTGTGTATAAATGCATATGCTTTTTTGCCACCCCTGAGGCCTAAGTTAACAAGCAAAAGCCTCTGTGATAGAAATTACGAGGCCATACATGACATACGTACATTTTGGTCGCATTACAAGCGATTCTTGTAATTCTAAGCCTTGGTTGCACTATGATATTTGCTAAAGTTAAAGTTATTGTAACATTTCACATCTTTCTCTAACGTAAGGTAAATATAATTGTTTTATATTATTTCGCATTAACACATGCTTGTGAAATATATTTTTATTTTTTAAAGAAAAATGGAAAGAAAAATTTGACTTCAGGCGAGACTCGAACTCGCGACCTACTGGGAATCTAGTCCAGCCGCTCTTCCAATTGAGCTACTGAAGCCCTGCCCGATTTGTCAAATCTTTCCTTCACATCTATTGCATTGCTTTATGGTAGCAGTAGCGCCATCTATTACCAACTATGCTAGTTAGGCAACCGATATAATAGACTTTTCAGTTTATTGAATATCGTAAAGAAGTCGCTTTTACCCTTTATAATTGTTTTATATTATTTCGCATTAACACATTATAATAGACTTTTCAGTTTATTCAGCTGGACTAGATTCCCAGTAGGTCGCGAGTTCGAGTCTCGCCTGAAGTCAAATTTTTCTTTCCATTTTTCTTTAAAAAATAAAAAAGTAAGGTGAATCTGTTAAGTTAAGAGCAGGATGTGAAATGTTACAATAACTTTAACTATAACAAATATTGTGGTGCAACCCAGGCTCACTGATAAATTTATAAACATTTTGACTCGTGACATTTTATCTTAGAAGTGTTATTTGTTGTATCGAATTTTAGTTTTGCAATTTTTTTGCACTTGTCTGATTTGCTGCTGCCTAAGCCTCAGCCAAAGCATGTCTGGCATTATAAGACAATCCATAGATTATTCTTCCAATAAAACATTCCTTTTCCGTACCCTACCGCCCACTAGCGGAAGAATTTTCTTCTACTGGAAGAGAATCCTTCATCTAGTGAAGTCAGTTAACCGAACTCGAATAATGGCCGTCAAACCATTCCAATGAGGCGGTTGTAAGTGCAATAACGCAAGATCAGACTGCGATCGCCTATACCAGAGGTTCCCAAACTATTTATACTTGTCCAGAAAAAAATTGAAAGTGGTCTCTATCAATTTTTTTTTGGTTTCGGTGGACCCCCTTGCTAACATTTATATCACTTTCCCATATATCCCATTTTTATTTACGCATATACGTAGACCCCATCGAGTCTCCCATAGACCCCAGGGGGTCTATATGGACCACTTTGGGAATCACTGGCCTATACGCACGCCAAGCGTGACGATTATGGCATATCCCCCTTATGAGGCTTTGGTCCAGCATCTATTGGCTGATATGACGATGATTAACATTCCATTTCAGGCAGCTTTTTACGCGCCCAGCACGATATTCCTCGACGAAGTTGACTCGCTGTGTGCAGTACGAGGAGCCGATTCTGAGCACGAGGCATCTCGACGGTTCAAGGCAGAACTGCTCATACAGATGGATGGACTGGCTGCTGCCTTGTATGTAGTTGGTTCGCGTTCATTTCTTTAATTGCTTGATTTTAACGTGGATTAATAGTGGTTCCTACCTTTTATTTTGGGAAGGTTTTGACAAATTCTTTTGTTTGAGGAGAGGTTTGATCTAGTTTTACTAGTTTACGGTTGCCCATGTCAATTACGGGCATTGTTAAGTCGCAAAGCAAACACTAAAACATTAGTAGTGTGTAATAGGCATTTAAAAAACTTTTCGAGTACAGCACAATGAAACATTGGAACGCTTAAAGCATCGCAATTGCTTCAAGTTAATAATAATAATATTTTTTAAATTTATATATAGATTTGTTGTTTTTATATATATATATATATATATATAAATCTATAATATAAAAATAAGTTGGGTTTTCCTTCCTGACTCTATAACTCCAGAACGCAAGAACCAATTTCCACGGTTTTGCATTCGTTGGAACGGTCTTGGGCTCCGTGAGGTTTATAGCAAAGAAAATTCAATTCATCATAAAATATTTATAAAACGACATCCATGCGGGCAACAGCTAGTATATATGTATGTTAAAATTATTTAATAAGTTTTATGAATAAATAAGTGGAATAATAATAATGGCAAGCCTTGATATGTCCCACTGCTGCGCAGGAGTCCCTTCTTGGGAGGAGGCCTGCTTCAAGTTATACCTACTCATTGCTGTGCTTGTGTTTCTAGTAACCAAGACAAAATAATAATGGTGTTGGCCGCTACAAATCACCCGTGGGACATCGACGAAGCGTTCAGGCGACGATTTGAGAAGAGGATATACGTCGGTCTACCTGATGGTAAGTGTAACATTAGACTAAGCTTGAAAAGTTATTGTAACATTTCACATCCCTCTCTAACTTTAACAGATAAGTTAGAAAAGGATGTGAAATATTGCCATGACTTAAACTTTCACAAATATCTTGGTGCAACCCAGGCTTAAAGCAGATAATATGTAAACATTTTTAATTGTGGTACAGTATCCAACAACATGGATACCGCGAAATATTTCGCTTTGCACTTAGCTTCTTTCTGTCAATCCAAGAAGGATCCATGGATTGAAATAGAGAAGAGGGAGATACCATTAAAGTGCAATGTTTCAGAACCGACTCGCGTAAAACTCCTGAAGCTCTGCCTCCGTGAGGTGGCGCTATCAGAAGACGTGGACCTTGGAGAGCTAGCCACAAGACTGGACGGATACAGCGGATCGGATATTTGCAACTTATGCAGGTCAATATTTATTGTGCTATATGCTTTAGTTGCTTAAACACTGGGTAGTGGAATAAAATAAGAATACTTGAGTGCAAGGCATGACGTAATAACCCGGCTTTTATGAATAGATCAGGTGAAGTAGATACGTGATATTAGGGAATATGTATTATTGGGATATGTCTTATCAAAAAGATTGCCAGTGGTAGGTACTCCGGTAGTTTTATGATATGTTTACTGAAAGTCAAAAAAGCTCAAATCAAATCAGAGATGTCTTGATGGCATTGCATACTGTCAATTAAATTCAAAATTGAATTCTTATATCAATGCTTAATACTTATTTCGTACCTTTGTTTCCGTTCCCCAGAGACGCGGCAATGATGACGATGCGCCGCAAGATCGCCGGCAAGAGTCCCGATCAGATCCGACGCCTAAAAAGGTCGGAACTTGAGGCACCGGTAACCAAAAGTGACTTGGATTCCGCCGTCGAGAAGACGAGGAGAACAGTGACGCCCGCAGACGTCGCCCGTTATTCGACGTGGATGCAACGTCACGGGTGCTCCTAGCGGCGGGCTAAGGCGCTTCGAGCGCTTTTACGTCGCTTGCGCAATTGTTAAAAATGTGTAGCGGGTTATGTGAAGAATAAATTGAGGACTTTTTAAATTATAAAATGTTTATTTGTATAGGTTTTATTCGTATTAAATAAATTTCTGATGATCGCAATTGAAACCCAACATTATAAATTCATTTAACGACTGAGGGAGTCGGGATTATAGGTTAACTAAGAACGAACTTACCTCCGCCGTGAAGAAGACGAGACGAACTGGGACGCCTGCAGACATCGCCGGATATTCGACGTGGATGCAACGTCACGAGTGCACCTAGCGGCTGGCTAAACCGCTTCGAGCGCTTTTACCTCGCTTGCGCAATTGTTAAGGATGTGTATGTGTAGGGTCATGGGAAGAATAAATTGAAGACTTTGTAAATTATAAAATGTCTTTTGTATATTATTCGTATTAAATAAATCTCTGATGATAACAATAAAATCCCAACCCATTATTAATTTATATGACGACTGAAGAAGTCGGGGTTAAGGGTGCTATTCCGCGGGTCGCGACTGTCGTCGAAGACGTCATCGGCCGCGCGCGGCTATAGATGCAGTATGAAAATGTATGGAACCGATTCCGCGGCTCGCGACAGACACGCGCGGCCGACGACTGTCGCGAGCCGCGCGCGGCCTTGCGTATTTTGTTTTCAGAAACGTCATGGATTTCATGGCGCAAACATAACGAACCTCTATGGTGAAACCATTTTACCACTGGCTAGTTACACAGCACATATAATATGTTTGATATTTTGACAGACAACTTTCCGAGTATATATACTAGTCTATGACACCGACTAATTTCGAAATTTTCAAGACATAGGTTAAGATTCCACTGCAGAATCATTTCGTTCATCCAGATATGCTGCAAACCTAATTTTTACGCAACATTATAATCTAGAGAATATATTACATCCACTAGGTTGCCTATCAAAATTTGGCCCCAAAGTATTTTTAGTTATATTATTTTATCTTTAACAGCCAGCAACTCTTATTTGCAGCCGTATTAATTTGGCACCCGTATACCATAATAATGAGAAAAATATTGCTTTAATTTGATATATAAATAATACATGTACGTCATGGGCGTAAAAAGTAATCGGTGCAGAACGAAAATACTTAGGGGCGGCCAAGTGCGCAACGGCGGACGTGATTTTTCAGTCTTTATACATATTGCCGTGAGGTGGACAATATTTCGTACCCATGATTAATCTGATGAATCTCAATAACCGTTTAAAGGTGTGTAGGGAACCTTATGAAGCGCAGGTTCGTGATTTTATAAATTAGTGGATATTTTTTCAATGTCAACTTTGATCATTTATTTAGGTACATGAACACTACCCAATGTTGACAATGGCTCAATTGCCTTAAAATAGTGATTTGTATGAAATCAATAAAATAGATTAGACTGCATTTTTATGTGACGCTTTTAGATGTCAGATGTCGTTCATTATTCCAAGGAGAAACAGTAAATTCTACCGACTAAAGCAGAAAAATAAACGTTCGTGCGAGTTAAAGAGCAACTAAATTACCGTTAAAAATTAAAATGTAGGTATATTAAGATAATCTTTTCGATAATGTTATTCTAAAATATCCACCAGTCCCGTCCAAATTGGCTGAATGTAATGTTGCCTATTGTAATTTTAATCAATTGTTATATCTGCTCACATATTATTTACACGTTAAATCATTCGATTATGTCAAAAAATGTCTATTCTGTGTGTTATAATTGTGTAAATACCTAAATTGTATTAAGCATTTTACATATTACTTATATTTATGTTAGAACCATGAATGTTCATGGTGGTGCTGATGTTGAATGAAAATAACTTTATCTATTAAAATCACAGAGCAACACGGGCCACCGGCCGTGGCGGACTTGAGGGGAGTAGCCATAGCGTTTATTACCGAAGCCAAAACAGTCTGTCATTTTTTGCGGGGCGAAATGCGTGCGACACACACGCACACTACAAAAATCGTCTATTACTACGAAACTCACACCTTGACTTTAACAAAATACAGAAACAATTTCACGCACACATTTAAACATCTAGGCGACAGGTATAGGCCCATTTGGGCTTGTACTTTGACAGAGGCGAAAGCCTGCATATAGCTACTCCCCTCCGGTGTTGCTCTATGATTATAATGAAGTTCCTTCTTGATTCAATAATTGATTATATAAATAATACCTACCTGTTATAAAGTTAAATTTGTTGATTTTTCTGATACTAGTACAGTTTTTTTTCGTATTTCTTAGCTTAACAGTAAAATAATATCATTGAAATAACTTACAGTATCCAACAAGAAATATTGCCCATCGACCTTGAAAAGGAGATTTGGCTTATTTCGGGACTGTAGAGCGTCACGTCACCTTACTGTGACGTTTGTCGACCATTTTGATCAAGTTTTGACCAATAACGCACTATCAGTGCTTACGTAGGCAGCGTGTAGCAGAGATAACGCTCTACGAAGTCGAAACTACCCGATTGTCTCGATAGGCTCGATGTCCAATATTTCCTGCCGGGTACTGTAAAAAGTAATTAGACTAACAAAATAGACTATTAGGATTTTGTAGAAGTAAATTTGTATAAGTTAAAAAATAAAATAACACTCAAATTCGGATAAAATTCGTTTATTGAGGAATGGTGTATGTTTTTATACGTAGATTTGTCGGCGTGTATCTTGTGAAATAAATCTTGTGTTTTATGAAGTTTCAATAAAAGTAAGTTTACTATACAAGTTTTAATTATTTATGTTACAATTTGAGAATTAAACAATATGTCGTTCGCTTATGTTTTATGATTCAATCAGCCAATGACACCGACGGCGAGGTGAGAAAGCGACAAAATTAGAAATGCGACGAAATTACAAAATCGACAAAACGAGAAAAACGACGGAATGATAAAAGCTATACATGATAAACTGGTAATTTAGGGAATTATATTTCCAGATTTAATTTTTGTAAATATAATTTCCACAATGGTACGAAGCTCACGAAAACCTTTAAATTGTGTAGGTACATGTAGCATTCATGTACACTTGAAGGGATAGCCATGAATGCTACATCATACATGACTATTTTCGTGGTGGTTAACTCGTGCAAAATAAGAATGAAAATTTGAATCGCGCTATCAGAGTTAGGATACAGTATTGAATTTATTGTAACTTATTATACTCGTATTTTGCAGGTTTATGGAGATGGTCGTCACTGCAGTAGGTACATAAAGTTCTGCTTTTGTTGTCAAATTGATCAAGCAATTTCGGTTGATCAACATTTCTTTTACGGAGAATAACTTGGTCGCTGTTATACATAATTATTTTACTTTGCATGTTAATTCTATGAATTAATGGAAATGATCGTTACTGCAGTATCGTCTTGCTTTTGTTTGTAAATTGGTCGATTTCGATTGATCAATGTTCGATGGAACAATGTTTTTAAGGAGAATAAATTGGTCGCTTTTCTCAATTTTCACAACTACCTTAAGTATCAGTTTGAATCGTGAATCGCATCGCCGACAGTTCAACGTAGTAGTGATAGTTATGCTTTTTTATTCCCAAGAAAACTGTTGCCGAAATGAATGTTAACAAGAATTTTATGACAGTTACAATAATAATATATCTAGCAACTATGTTAGGTAATGGATTAGGTACTTTATAGTATAATGGTACCGTTTAATATTTTATATACCATCAACCGCTTTTTTGACTCTTAAGCTTTACAATCAACATAATCTTATAAGGCCACAATTCTAATAATATAATGTAATATGGACGGAAAACATATAAATGGTATATCAAATTTACAATCGGGGTGTTGAGTTTGTTTCTCTATTTTTTGTCGACACGTTATCTTTATTCAAACAACTTACATTTCAAAATCTTATGAGAACTGTAAAAATGATCAATCTTTGAACATAGTGTTGGGTTATCATTATGACACAAATAATATGGCAAGTTCAAAAGAAAAATATTAAGAAAAAGTCCAAAATGAAACAATTATTGAATATTCTTGAGAAATTCTTTGAAAATTCTGGAGTTAAATCGGTAAAATTGTTTTTCGTCTGTAAACATAACATTTCAAAAAGGTTTCACCTCGGACCATATTTTTACAATTTTGTAGAAGTTTTGCCATGATCCTATAAATATTATGTATGTATGTATGTATCTTCAGGCCAGGTCCCTAACGGGGTAGGCAGAGAGTGTAGAGCGCCAGATATCCCGGTTCTGACAAACCTCTCGTGCCTCGTCTACTTTCATCATTCTCTTCATACATGCACGCCGATTCCTAAGACTTTTGATCTTGATATAAATATTAACTTGAATTTATACAGGGTTAAATTATTAAATCGTTTTTTTTTTTTCAATTCAACAGGTAAGATTCTAGCATGCACTAGGAAGCTATGCTAGGAAGTACCTACTATACAAGCGTATCATTAATAATACCAACCTAAACAGACAAAACATCAGTCTTGAGTAGGTATTAGGTAAAAGAAGGTACCTATCTTTAATGTAGTTTACAGTAAGAAAATAAACTTCATTAGTAATCTTTATTTAAACTAAACACTAATGTTTGGTAATACAGTGCATATTCAAACTATAGCTACTATCAAGGAATTGGCCACAAAATCACACGTGCACCTTATACCATGATAATAAAAGCTGTATATGATTAATATTTGATAAAAGGGGATTTTCGTAAGAGAGTAGTAGTGGTATAACAAATTCTGAAATGATGAAGAAATAGAGAAAATAACACAGAATCAAGATTTGATGTTCCATACAAATACAACGTTATTAGGTACTAATGCAGAAGCTTTTATGCATAGAACAGGCAATTGATTAACAGTCAACAAGACATTCTAAAATTAGGCTATAAAAATTTTAACACGCTCTTTTATGACGTAAGAAGTTCGTGGGTACACTGGGCAGATGTAGAACTATATTCAATAATTTAATCAGGCATGGTCAGCCACAAAAGTATACTAATCAACGATATATTAACGATTGTCAGCTGGCGGGCTTATCATGACAATTTAATGCAAACCTGAACTTTCCCTAGACTCAAACTTCTTGTTTTTCTCATACGCGTTGTATATTAAAAAAAAATTAAACAAAAATTGTACTTTCTAAATAATATCATAGTAAGACATATAGAAGTGCTAAGAGTGCCTCAAAATGGTGTCTGTTCGACACCAATTCCAGAGATGTCTCAAATCTTGTTATATGATAAACAATATCAATAATGTATTTTTAAATTTGGAACATTCACGAAAGTATTACCTACGGTTTTTCTTAATAGTATTTTCACTTTTGTTATCTGCGAACAGTGCTCAACAAGAAATAATGCACATCAGGTTTATGAAAGTGACAATCGGCTTGTTTCGGCTTCATAGAGCGTTATCTCTGCTGCACACTGCCTACGTAACCATCCGTAGTCCGGTATTGGTCAAACTTGATCAAAATGGTCGACCAACGTCAAATAGTTAAGGTGCGAAAGAGATAACGCTCTACAGATCCGAAATAAACCGACGTTTCGTTGGATACTGACGTAGTTATTATCCGTGTATATAATAGTGAATATACAAACCACCGACATGCCTCCCCATTGATTTTAGCAAAATTCTATTTCTAATGTCTTGTTATTTAGATATCTGTGTGGATGGATACGGCTTTGTACCGAGTTAATAATATGTCAATCATGCATTGTGTAAAACGAGTCATTTCTTATAAACATTCCTTTGCAATTGATTGAAAGTATGAACTAAATCGAATATTCGAGTAATTATATCCTATACTTTATTATTATTGTGAAAAAAAAATACTGCTCTATGCAGCCGATTTCTATAAATGTCATCACTTGTTCTTCTTACAGTACTTACAGTGCTCAACAACAAACATTGCACATCGAGCCTAGGAACGAGACTTCGGCTTATTTCAGGTCTGTAGAGCGTTATCTCATTCGTACCGTACCTATTTGACGTTTGTCGACCATTTTGATCAAGTTTTGACCAATACCGGACTGTCAGTGCTTACGTAGGCAGTGTGCAACAGAGATAACGCTCTACAAAGTCGAAACTCTCTCTCTTTCGCAGGCTCGATGTGCAATATTAATTATATTCATGATTGAGTACTATAACAAGAAATATTACAAAACGAGTCTACAAAAGGGACAATCGGCTAATTTCCATTTCGTAGTGCGTCATATCTAAAGATATTCGATTGGTCATATCTCTGCTGCACCCTGACTACGAGCACACTGATAGTCCAGTATTGGTCAAAACTTGATCAAAACAAAATGGTCGACAAACGTCAAATAGGTAAAACACGAAAAAAATAACGCCCTAGACCCGAAATAAGCCGAAATCTCCAGATGTGCAATATATATAAATATTGTTGGATATTGTACATACTTATCTAATTTGTAAATATACTTAACTAAACTTAATTTTCTAAGATTTAACAAAGGGAGAAAACAGCATTGGCTAGTCGCAAACTTCGCTTTTGTTTGCGATTTGACCTAGGCTTGAAGAATGATTATGATTATAGGCACTAGGAGGCACTAAGATCGTTATGAATAAACATAAATGGTGATGAAAATATAACAAAAGTAACATAATAATAATCTTTGGCTTAAAAATAAAGCAATGAATGATATCATAATTAATGATTTTTTATATGATTAAAGGTAAAGGCTACTTTAAGCTTAGTAAAATACAAATAGATGGCTTTTTTACAACAAGTAAGCCATTATGTATAAAGTGAAAAACACGCCCTCAAAACAATAACCATTACTCATAAAGATAACTTAATAAACTTATACCCCCTTATTCATAAATCCTTCATGCTTTGTTCTTGTCAGTTGCATTGTCAAATGTGCAAGATAGAAAAAGAGAAAAGAGAGATTAGCAACACTTTAGCTAAAAAAAAAAAGATCCGGACGAATTGAGAACCTCCTCCTTTTTTCGAAGTCGGTTAAAAATACGTTTATGTTTAAGGACCTTCACAATTCACGCATAAGAAATATACTACAAACCAAACAATTATTCTTATGATTTCCGTGATTTCGTGAATGTTGATATAAAAGGTAAACTTGCAAAATTTGATGATGTTTAAATATAATAATACGTAGGTAATTAAATATGTAGGTACTTTTGTACATTTAACAAGAAATATTTTTAAAAACCTCTCGGATAAGAAAAGAACAGTTCCATTATTCAAAATAAAAATATAAACTTACTTATAAATTTAATAAACACAACATATTGATTTCAATTAAATATAAAATATTACACAAATACGTTTACGTTCAGTACTTTGCCGGTTTCAGGATATGTTTCTAATTTGTCCCTAAATTAGGTAGTGGTTAGCTATACGGTGAAGTGACAAGAACTCCTAACTCGTTAATGTAACTAAAATGTAAAAAAATGAAAAGCTGTATGTATATAAGTTGTTCTCTCCTCTGAACTGAAAAAGTTATTTAACTTCATATTTGATTTGGTAATTTTCTCACTAATCATGTACCCTAGGACACGTGAGACAAAGCGTTAAGTAAGCAGATGTCCTATTTTAACGCTTTGTCTCATAATGCGTCATCATATAAATAATTGAATAAAATTTAAGCAGTTCTAACATTGAACCGCATTAATGGTACGGGCCTAGATATTTATGACCTATGCTAACCAAATATCCATCGTCCTATAACCGCGAGTAGGTAAGCTCTATAGATGATAATCTACGCCTCTATTATTTAAAGCACAGATGCAAAGTATTTTAGTCATCGGGACTCTCAATGAATCGGCGTTGAGATCACTAGATAATATGTATGTATGTATGTATGTATCTTCACGCCAGGTCCCTAACGGGATAGGCAGAGAGTGTAGAGCGCCAGAATCCCGGTCCTGACATACCTCTCGTGCCTCGTCTACCTTCATCATTCTCTTCATACATACTCGCCGATTCCTAAGACTTTGACCCCTCCATCAGACAGAACTCGACCTATTTGGTCATGGTAGGTCAGTCTTGGTCTTCCTGGGCCTCTGCAACCATCCACTAGATAACTATATGAATATGATGCATATGCTATGAAGTAATTATCGTCGGACAACGCGGAGCAATAGTCCACAGTCCCCAAGCTCAAAAGGAGCCTATTCTCTTTTATAAATGGTAAAAAAAAACTTTACGATTTAAATATAGGTCCAAATCCATATTTCCCGAAGGATCTTTGTTAGTAATCACTTATGTGGACTGTTTAATATAGGCTATTTAGGTACTACATTCTTAACAAAATAAAAGTAATCCTGAGCGAGCTTTGGTCGAACATGAAATCTAAAAACCTAACAATAAATTCCTGACGAATTCAACATTGACAGATAAAATATTTACTCGAACTTACATAATTATTGTACGATTTTTTCGAATCTGAAGTACGAATATCCTAACCACGGACGAGATAAAGTAATCTATTCCGTGATTCTAGCCATATTCTAACAGTCGATTTCCATGTCATACATCCGATCCGAGGATCTTACTAATTTAGACAGCTCTCGATCGATCAGCAGTGAGCGTCCCAATCGCCAATCGCGAGCGAAATGCTCGGTCGGTGTCGACGTCCCTCAGGGTTGTGCGGGCGCACGGTGCCTCGAACATTCCTCGGAACCGAGCCGTGCTCAAAGGCGTCTCGCGCGGACGGTAGTGGCAGATAATATGAAATAATACTACGTATAGAATGGACACTTCGACGTCCCGCCCGATTTGCTCGCATCACTCAACCTCCAACGTGCTACGCACACAGGTGCGCGTGTAAATACACGTCACTGATTGATGTTTGTGTAATAGAAACCAAATTGAGCGTTTGTATGGAATTTTGGCGGAGTGTCTGCGGTGTGGTAGTGGTTTGGCTTGCGAGCACGAAGTATTCATTGATATTATTATGGACCATTTTAAATTGCATGGTTGAACTGATGGCTCGTATTGCCTCGCGAGTCCCCCCTTAATGTTTTCTGAAGGTAAACTATGAGGCTGCCTCGCGAGCCAACCTCGACCGAACCGCTGGCCCGAACGTGGCTCGCGAGCCCATTCGCCCGGTGGAGATGTGGCTATTTCACTATGGACAGAAAATTTACATCTGGATTGGTTACAGGGACGCCTTTACATAAGTCTGGAGTTGTTACTCAGTCGGTCCACCATTTGTCTGGACGGGCAAGTCGTCTTCATCGTGTTCCAAGATGGCGGTGAAGGAGAATGGAGAGAACGCGTATCCTTGACCCTCGTAGAATTTGCTCATGAATTCAACCCTGGAATTAAGAGATTAATTATTATTATTACCAGCTATTTCTGCCCCACGATAACACTACAGCTACTGCGATCCCCATAATGTGCACAACACTGTTGTGGGTATCTTTCGGCTTTAGTCCAGCAGTGGATGTCTTTTTTAATGTTTTTTAAGGCTCTGGATATCGTCCTTACAAGCCTTGCTTCTTTTCATTTTCATCCCATTTTCATGTTACAATTTTCACTTTGAAAATCCATATGAAAGACGGAGATGATCATATGAATCCATAAAGAAGATGATAAATAAGTCCATTGAAATGGTGGGATATTTTAACGAAGTTGGAAGCAACACAAAAAGTCATTTTAAATGCATAATGCTTTTTAGTAAAAATCCCATCACTTTTACACATAAAAACACGACTATACCTACCAAAGAAAATAACATCGGCTGTGGCACGGCTCCCGCTCGCATTACCGCCAAAACTCCAGTGGACGTCTCTCAGCTGAAGTGATAATGGAGGATGATAATGATGACGGTGACATAAAATATTTACCAATGCAACCGCAGTGTGTGCAAGAAAGCGGATAGCCCCTCCATGAGGACAAGAATGGCGAGCGTGAAGAAGGCCCACACGGCGAATATGACGTACAGCATGATGGACGACACGTATCCGCTGCCCATGCCCATGCGCAGCACGCGCTGCCAGAGGACAGCGGAAAGTTCTGGAATAGAAGATTCGTCAGACATTGTTGGACTTATTAAAAATAAAATCCGTAAATTCAATCGCAATGACACATCCGAATGAGTTTAAGGAATTATGGCAAAAAAATTAAAGAAATATGATCGAACTCTGGCATTTCCCCCCAATGATACACAACCCAAAAAAACGGCCCCTAGTCCCCGGCGGCTCCGCTATTCCTGACCATAGTGGTACCGGTCATGGTAACGGCGGGGCAGGGGGTGCGAAGAATCACCGGAAGATGCCAGGGTACCACAAACGACGACAATTGGCCCTGGCAACATACAACATTCGGACACTGCGGACCAACGAGAAGGTGGCGGAACTAGAGGAAGAATTGAGCGGGTTACGAGGGCACATTATAGGGTTATCTGAGGTCCGAAGACAGGGAGAGGACTCGATAACCCTCAAGTCTGGTAACCTGCTCTATTTCCGGGAAGGCGATCAACTGTCCCAGGATGGTGTCGGGTTCATCGTCCACAAGTCCCTCGTGAACAACGTTGTCAAGATCGAGAGTGTGTCGTCGAGAGTGGCGTACCTTATACTCAGAATAACCAAACGGTATTCGTTGAAGGTCTACGCTCCGACCTCCGCACACGCCGATGATGAGGTAGAAACTATGTATGAGGATATTTCCTGAGCCATACATAGTTCTAAAACCCACTACAACGTTGTCATGGGGGATTTCAACGCGAAATTGGGCGTTCGAGGCGACCACGAGCTGAAAGTGGGGCAATTTGGATATGGGCGACGAAACACCAGGGGCCAGACACTGGCTGACTTCATGGAGAAGGAGAGTCTCTATATGATGAACTCTTTCTTCAAGAAGCGGGCTTGCCGGAAGTGGACTTGGATCAGTCCTGACGGTGCGACAAAAATGAGATAGACTTCATTATGTCCACAAGGCGGCATATATTCAATGATGTCTCTGTGATCAATTCGGTAAAAACCGGCAGCGATCACCGAATGGTAAGAGGCACACTGAATATAAATGTCAAGATCGAAAGATCCCGACTAATGAAGTCTACGCTCCGCCCAGCACCTGCCCAAATCCAAAACCCCAAGAGCTTTCAACTAGAGCTACAAAATCGATTTGAATGAGTGAGTGCGCAGATGTGGAAGATTATGATAACAGGTTCGTGGAAACTGTCCGCACGGCGGGGTCTAAGTTTTTCAGAACCCGCCCTAACACTAAGACCACAAAGATCTCCAGCCCAACTCTCAAGCTCATAGAGGAGAGGCGCGGTATGGTTTTGAAGTCCTCTGAAGATGCTTTAGTGTACAGGCGGCTTAACAGACAGATCTCCAAGTCCTTGACTCGCGACCTTCGGCGTTTTAATACCGATAGTATTAAAACAGCCATAGAGCGGAACCAGGGCTCTAAAGTGTTCGCCAAAAATCTGTCCTTAGGGCAAAGCCGTCTCACTATGCTGAAGACAGAGGACGACAGAATCATATCGTCGAAGCCTGAGCTTGCAGAGGAGATCGAACGGTTTTACGGACAGTTATACACTTCAGCACGACCACCTGTTAACAGTCCGGCAGCAGATCCTAGAGCCGGACTGACCCGACACTACACCGAAGATATCCCGGACGTCAGTCTAGACGAGGTTAGTACGGCTCTCAAACAGCTCAAAAACAACAGGGCGCCGGGTGATGACGGAATCACTGCTGAACTCCTGAAAGCAGGCGGAAGGCCAGTATTAGAAGCTCTTCAGTCGATGTTCAATTCCGTCATATCCGAGGGCAGGCATCTCCGAAACTGTTCACCGCTGCATTGGAAGACGTCTTCAAGCTTCTGAACTGGAAAGGACTCGGCATCAACGTTAACGGCGAGTACATCTCCCACCTCCGATTTGCAGATGATATCGTAGTCATGGCTGAGACCCTGGAAGACCTTAGCACAATGACCTCAGTAGGGCCTCCCAACGAGTGGGCCTTAAAATGAACATGGACAAGACGAAGATCATGTCAAATGTCCATGTTACACCCACTCCTGTTATGGTCGAGGGTACTACACTCGAAGTTGTTGACAATTATGTATACCTGGGACAAACGGTCCAGTAAGGTCGGTCCAACTTCGAGAAAGAGGTCAATCGTCGAATCCAACTCGGTTGGGCAGCGTTCGGGAAGCTACGGTACACCTTCTCGTCCGACTTATCGCAGTGTCTCAAGAAATAGGTCTTTGACCAGTGTGTGTTGCCAGTGATAACTTATGGGACAGAAACGTGGTCGCACACTATGGGCCTCATAAGAAGGCTCAAGGTCACTCAGAGAGCAATGGAGAGAGCTATGCTTGGAGTTTCTCTGCGAGATCGAATCAGAAATGAGGAGATCCGCATGAGAACCAAAGTTACCGACATAGCTCACCGAATAGCGAGACTCAAGTGGCAGTGGGCAGGGTACATAGCTCGACGAACTGACAACCGTTGGGGCAGAGCAGTTCTCGAGTGGCGACCGCGTACCGGAAAGCGAAGTGTGGGCAGGCCTCCCACAAGATGGACCGACGACCTGGTGAAGGTCGCGGGCAATCGCTGGATGAGGGCGGCCCAGGACCGTTCGTTGTGGCATTCTTTGGGGGAGGCCTTTATTCAGCAGTGGACGTCTTTTGGCTGAAATGATGATGATGATGATGATCGAACTCTGAAGGAGAAAAGGGAAACTTCCGAAAATTGGGAAAAATCCAATAGCATTTACCTACCCCTGATCCCCGGATCTTACCCGAGATATCAGCGTAGCAGTAGTAGCCTCTTACCAGAGGTTCCCGAACAATTTTTTCTTGTAGACTCCTTTCCCGAAGATCCCAGTGATCGAGAGTTCAAGTCCCGGCTTAAGTCAAATGTTTCTTTCCATTATTCTTATCTAAGACTGACCTGCCATGACCAAATAGGTCGAGTACTGTCTGAGGGTGAGGTCAAAAGCCTTAGGAATCGGCGTGCATATATGAATATAATGATGAACGTAGAAGAAGCAGGTGTGTCAGAATCGGGATATCTGGTGCTCAACACTCTCTGCCCCGTAAGGCACTTGGTGTAATGAAACTTTTTTCTTAAAAAGTAAAAAATAAACTATTTTTTATTCGAATGGTACTTACGAGCGTGAGCCAACGACAACGCCCATAGCCGAAGATAAGACGCGGTGTGCGACACCGTGCCCAGCACATACTCTATCGTATGTATCGCCTGGGTGATCATCAGCTCACCCATGCCCCCATCATGAGGGTCCTTCTCAGACATCTCACCGCTTTCTACGCCTTGTTGGTATTGCTGGAAGCGAAAATTTATTTTTTGTATGTCATAAACGGGCGTGAAGCCTGAAGGGGTAGGCAGAGGTAAATGCATGCATTCAAGCATACATGCAAACACCCACGATTCGCCGGTTACTTTTTGGCCCATGTAACAAGTGGCGAGCCTGTTGACATCTCCGGGCACATAACTTTGAGGTACTGGGAAACTACCACAAAATGAATAATCCCAATAGAACCAGCGATAAAAGATTTCCCTCGACCTGGGAATGGAACCCAGAACCCCAGCGTAGTATAAGTGGCCTGATACTTGCTGCGACAGTTAGTTAGTTTTCTATGTTATGATGGTGGAAAACAACACATTCACATGTGAATACAGCATTTTTTTTACATCTAAAGGCGTCGGGACATGACTACCCCATCGCATACTAGTGGAGGAGAAGTCTTCCGGTAGTGCAGTCAGTCAAACGAACAATGGCGGTCAAACCGGTAGGCGGTAGTAAAAAATAACAACGCAGGATGGGCAGCAGCATCCCGCGATAAAACAATCGCAAATCGCCCCTGCGATTGCCAATCCGCCTGCTAATCGTGGTGATTGTGGCATATTCTCATCGCACAATACTGTTGTGGGCGTTTTTTTTTAAATTATTTTATAAAAGTGGCAAACAAGCGTGTAGTTCACATTGACGTTAAGTGATGACTGCAGCCTATAGACACCCACACAATAACCAGAGGTCAAAATTGCAGATGCGCTGCCACTCCTGAGGCATTAGGTGTTATGCCTCTGCGCCGGAAATTACAGAGCCGTACCGGAAATCACAGAGCCGTACATTACCACCTGACCGGAACACGATAGTGCTGATCACTACCATTTAGCGGAAAGTATATTAGGTAATGCCGGGGTCTTGGTATATTAGCCTACGCCCGCGAGCTCCGTCACTGGAGCTCTACCACCAGTAAAACCAGTCTTCGAGGAAGGCTTTGTCCAGTAGTGGATGTCTTTTGGCTGGAGTGATCATGATGATTGATTAGATTAAGACGGGACGTGACGACCCCAACGCCCACTAGCGAAAGAATTTTCGTCTACTGGAAGAGAAATAAATCAAACACTTTTCTCACCAGGATTTTGATCACAAGTCTAAGAACAAAATTCTAAAATATTTCCTGCATATGCTTCTGTGCAGAAATTACATATTTTTAATACATTGGCTCATCTAAGCCACGTTTAGGTACCTTGGGTTTCTTATTAGATAATGTTAGATAGCCAAACAACATGTAGATTATGCGCAGGAAGAGTAGGTACTTGTATCCACTTTCACAGTAGAAAAACTACCTTACAGTATTGTTATATGAAAAGACACATTTTGCAAAGGAGATGTTGTAAAAATGTATGGACCTCCGGCCATGTATTGTACATGATATCATTAACAGGCAAAATCAATATAAAAACGTTTTTTACTGCATATTTTCACTTATTTAGCGTTGTTTGCAGTTACAAAACATTATTTGCTGTTAGAATTGCAACTCAAAACTAACATGGCGAATATGGCTGGCGCAGTCATTTTGACAAAAAAGCAATATATTCTAAATACTATCGAAATCGATTTCATGTGTTAATACGACACTAATCGATTTCCAATTTAAAAAAATCATCAGAACTTCTTTAAATTGATCGATTTGATACATCGCGATACATTTTGTGATAATATGTGATGCACTAGTAAGATACAGATAGCATTAGTTTTGTTTTATCTACATAGGTACTATCCCAAGCGTTGGCTGTATCGCCGCCATGTTGGACATGGTTGAAAATGATAAAATCGTTTGAATTAAATGTGGTTGCTACTCTAAAATATATTCTTGGATAAATTAATTGTATTTTTTTCGGATTCTTCTTTAATTTACCCATTTTTGAGGACGTGTACGAACCAGAGCCGAGCTCGCAACATCTCCTATAAGTTAGATTGCCATGCCAACTCATTAGATGCCAAACATCATCTTACCCTACGTTTCTTATTAGCCATGATCTGATATATTGGCTTCCCAAACAACATCACAGGTATACATAGGAAGGCCAGGGCAATGAAGGTTGTCTGTATGGCTTCTTGTCCTGCATACATGAACGCTGGGCACGGCGGCTTATCCTCTGATTTCTTGAACAGCATCATGTTTATGAAGATTATGAGAACCGATGGGGCGCAGTATGTGCCGTATTCTACATCTGAAAGTAGTTAATGTCAGATATTGATTAGAGAAACTCAAGTGGCAATGGGCAGGGTACATAGCTCGTAGAACTGGCGGCCGTTGGGCAGAAGAGTTTTGGAGTGGCGACCGCGTACCGGAAGACGAAGCGTAGGCATGCCCTCCACCAGGTGGACCGACGACCTGGTGAAGGTCGCTGGATGAGGGCGGCCCAGGACCGTTCGTTGTGGCAATCTTTGGAGAAGGCCTTTGTTCAGCAGTAGACGTCTTTTTTGTCTTTCTTTGGGTGTCTTTTTTGGGAGTAGCCATATATGCAGGTTTCTCCTCTGTCATAGTACAAGCGCAAGTGTTACAATGCCTGTCGCCGAGATGTTTAAATGTATGCGCGAAATTCTTTAGGTGTGAGTTGCGTAGTAATAGACGATTTTTATTGTGTGTGTTTTTGTGTGTCACACAAATCCCCCCCCGCAAAAAATGACAGACTGTTTTGCATCGGTAATAAACGCTATGGCTACTCTCCTCATACATGTTGCTCTATGACAATCAATTTGAACTCAATTTTGATTTGCTATGATGAAAATAAATTACCTGTCGATGTAGCAGAATACATTATCCACTTCGCAAACATCAGTATACAGAGATACCAGAACAGAAGCATGAGAAACAGTATCTGTGGTATGTATTGCAAGAATATCATCTCTGTCTTCCTGAAAAAGCTGCAAAGGAATAACTTTCATTAGAAAATACCCTTCGATGCTAATAGGAACAACTACGATATCTAATTTCTATGAATACAGTAATTACTTGAAGTTTACCACACTCATTGTCACACCAAACGCCATGTGTATCACACCGAATATTATTGATAACTTCATTTTGAAAGAATTTAGGAATATTATGTTGTTTGTTGCGAACTGAAATTGAAAAAGTTTCAATTAGTGAAATACATTCTGATTAATTATTGATCATTATTATAATTTTTTTAATGTAAAGGAAGGTGGCAAACAAGTATGCAGCTCACATTGATGTTAAGTGATGACTGCAGCCTATATGTAGACGTTTACACAAAAACCAGAAATCATAATGCAGAGGCGTTGCCACCCCTGAGACATAAGTTGATATTACCATCTAACCGGAACACGATAGTGCTGAACACTACCATTAAGCGGCATTTAGAAAATTTTGCATTCGTTTACTCAAATAAGAATCTTTCGAGAATAGCCTTACTAAGGCTATAATAAAATTAAATCGTTCCAATAATATCAAAGTTAGCAATAATTCCTATTGTATATTCTCAGCCTAAGAGACACCCAGAGGAGTAATAGTATCCGACTATTACAAGCTTATCTCAATTATATTATAAGGTATAATAGAAAAACGCCACCTAACCTGCCAAGCGGGGTCCAGTCCAAGTGGATATGGTGTCTGAGTATATGCCACCGCCGGATCCAGCTCAAGTAAGCCATGCGCCCTCAACGTATCATTATCATAAACATTCCTCCAACTGCTCCCAAATATATTCAGGGATTTCGAGAAGAAATCATTGTATATCAAACCAGTGTATATAGAAAATATGCCCATGAGAAGTATAATGTAGCGGCCGCCGAAGAAAATGTTCCAAATTTCGTTATCTGTCTTCTTTTTAGCTAGAGATTTCTCGAAGATTACGATGATGGCGGCGAATATCGTCATGATGAGTCCGTGGCCCATGTCGCCGAACATGACCGCGAAGAGGAATGGAAATGTAATTATCGTGTACAGTGCTGAAATTAAAAAAAAAGTGAAGTAAGAAAAAAGGGTTGTTGAATTGTTTTTTTTTATAGTGATTTCAAAAAGAATAGGAAAAATTAAATAAAATTCTAAATATATAATTAATATTATTAAAAATACGTAATTTTTTGAAACATAATACTAAATAACTAATAGTTTTTAAGTTAAGACGATTCAAAACGTTGCCATGTGACGCGTGGTAAAAACATCTGTGAATTGTGTGTTAGGAATCAAAATATTTTAAAATATCGTTGTCGATACTGAGTTTTTGTAGATTCATTATAATATCTTAAAAGTTGAAGAAAATCTCTGAAAAAATAGGTGTTTATCAAAGGAAAAATAAAACAGTTTTACGAACTCTAACTTAAATATGCGTCGGGTCGTAATGAACCCACCACCGGCTAGTTAAGAATTCATCCGCTAGTCCATACGTCGGTAGAGTCAGCCGAACAATGGCGGTCAAATGTCTGTATCTTTAGGGTAGGCTTTGTCCAGCAGTGGACATCTTTCGACTGAAATGATGATGACCTAAAATATGTAAAATTGGTCGAAAAATGCATAACGTATCAAACTTACCAGGATTAACTTCTCTATAACTGGCTATACCATAGGAATCTATGAGATTCTGGAAGCCTCTGGTAAACTTGTTTGTTCTATTGAATGTTGGCGGCACTTCTCTCGTGGGCACATGGTGCAGGATCGAGGGGATCGGACTGCCACTTTCTTTCTAGAATACATGGCAGTTGGTTAATATGATTCAGGAGTTCAACTGCAGTTCTAATTTTAACTTTACGGAGTATTGAAAACATGAACATAGCAAATTTAGTCACAGTTGTGGAAAAGAATCTCCGTTTTAATTAGACCAGTGATTTTCAAAGTAGCTTCTCCGTGGGAGATTCGATGGGAGTCTACGTAGGCGTGAATAAAAATTGCAAATATGGGAATGTGGTATAACTGTAGCAAGTCCACTGAAATTAGAAAAAAATGGAAAGGGGTCTACAAGAAAAATTGTTTGAGCACCTGGTGGCTTTTTACTGGTGGAAGAGCTCCAGTGACGGAGCTCGCGGGCGTAGGCACCACCGCATTATCTAATATACATGCCGCTAAATGGTAGTATTAAGCACTATCGTGTTCCGGTTAGGTGGTAATGTACGGCCCTGTAATTTCCGGCACAGAGGCATAACACCTTCGGCCTCAGTAGTGGTAACGCATCCGCATTTTGACCTTTGTCTTTGTGTGGGTGTCTATAGGCTGCAGTCATCACTTAACATCAATGTGAACTGCAAGCTTGTTTGCCACTTTCGTAACAGATAAAGAAAAAAATCCTTTGAATTAGACCTTTTGTTTTTGTGCAGATGTCAATAGGCTGCAATAGTCACTTACCATCTATTAACTGCATGCTTGATATCCACTTTAATAACACACCACGAGAACTTACCACGCCATCATCCAAAGCCTTCTGCAGTATAGGTATATCTCGCCTGGGCACCCAGCATTCGGCGATCAGGCATTTCTTAATGATATCCATGCTGAACATATTGAGCGTGTGGTATATAGCCTTCTCTTTCCTTACTGCCACCATCCACGTGCTGATGTCTCGAGCTATGTTTGTTAGGACCAGACGCCTATGGTTCTCTGTTTGTTCCAAAACCTGTGAAGAGGATGTAATAAGCTGACCGTCAAAAGCAGTTGTGTAGTTACATCAATCTGAATAACATGACAATAGAAATTTCATGATTTAACATCATCGGGAAACGGTCGGGCAAGTTTGTCGCCTGTTTGTATACCTATTCATTGTACAGGATACATCATAGAGCAACGCGGTCCACCGGTTGCGGCGGACTGGAGGGGAGTAGTCATAGCGTGCATTACCGATGCAAAATAGTCTATCATTTTTTGCGGGCGGAAATGCGTGCGACACACACGCACACTACAAAAATCGTCTATTACTACGAAACTCACATCTTGACTTTAACAAAATACAGAAACAATTTCACGCACACATTTAAACATCTAGGCGACAGACGTAAGATCATTTAGTCTTGTACTTTGACAGAGGGGAAAGCCTGCATATGGCTACTCCCCTCCGGTGTTGCTCTATGGGTTACATTCTCGGTAAATACGAAACTTTTTTTTTCTTTCAATAAAAATTTAGAATAAGCTTTTTTATGTAATAAAAGTGGCAAGCAAGCATGCAGTTCACATTGATGTTTAGTAATGACTGCAGCCTATAGACATCCACACAATGACCAGAGGTCAAAATGGAGATGCGTTGCCACTTCTGAGGCCTAAGGTGTTATGCCTCTGTGCCGGAAATTATAGGGCCGTACATTACCACCTGACCGGAAGACGATAGTGCTGAACACCACCATTTAGCGGCAAGTATATTAGGTAATGCGGTGGTGCCTACACCCGCGAGCTCCGTCACTGAAGCTCTCCCACCAGTAAAAAAGCTGTAGGTAATTGTGTTTTTATATTAATAATCTGTAATATTTCGTTGAATAAAGTTGTTATTAGTATGTCTCTCGTCAGCACGGGCTCGAATTTGAACCCTGGACTCTTGTTAGGCTTGCGCGGAGACATGGATCCAACACGTAGAAGCCCTTTCGAGTATTTTGATCTACTTTGTAACGGAACTCTCTGACTGCATCAATAGTTGCCAGTTGTGTTAATACAGACACAAGAAGCAAATCCCTATAAATATATGAGACTATTGTAATGAGAATTGACTTGCCAACAAACTTTGGGCTATGTAAGTGAAATGGAGGAATTAGCTGGCTGGGCCTACGGAAAGAGAACCGGTATCTGCCTGTACTTAATATCTCACTTAATTCTAGGTTAGGCAGGTGGTGGCGCCTCCTCGGTGGGCCCCTTAAATAGCCAACCTAATGGTCGACAGGGGGTAACACAGGCGTGAGAGACTGGGTGTGTCGAGAAGTGCGGCACCGGTATCACCATCGCGACCATCATTCACCAGAAGCTTGGAGTGGGCTTACCTGTAATTACACCATCTTTCACTTCCTTGGCTACGGACATAGAGCAACGTGGCCCACCGGTCGCGGCGGACCGGAGGGGAGTAGCCATAGCGTGTATTACCGATGCAAAACAGTCTGTCATTTTTTGCGGGAGGAAATGTGTGTGACACACACGCACACTACAAAAATCGTCTATTACTTTGAAACTCACACCTTGACTATAACAAAATACAGAAACAATTTCACGCACACATTTAAACATCTGCAACAACATATGGCTTCCCTCCGGTGTTGCTCTATGGCTGCGGAACCCTAAAAAGAAACTTTGGCCAACTTTTACCATTTCCAAGTCTTTTATCCTTGTTTCCACGCCACCCAGCATGTCCTGTTGCTCTTTATATGTTGCAGGGCAGTGGTAGAGTGTTGCTTGGAACCCATGGCAGACTTTTTTCACACGCAACTTTATTTGCTCCCCGTGAAAAAATACTACGAACACCGTCTTTTGGAGCTCGTGACCCTGGAAGAACAGGGAGGAAATATTTAAACTGAAAGAAAGAAAGTCACAGCTTAAGTAAAAAGTTACTGTTATTGTTAAAGGAGAAGTTCCACGTTGGGCCCGCACCTTGTACACTATATCAAAAGTTAGAGAAAAAAAAAATATCCGGACGAATTGAGAACCTCCTCCTTTTTTCGAAGAAAAATACGCAGAATCATGGAAAAATACTCAAAAAATAATTTGAATCGTTGTTTTTTTGTCGGAAATATTTATATCACGTAATCTTTGTATGTCAGGAATATGTTGCCATATCGCTACTATGACATTCTGGTTTTCGAAATATACTTACGACAATTAATTGAAGATTGAATAAACGATTTGAATAGCTGAATTATTTATTATGTTCATCTCTCAATATACTGTATATGGTGCGGGCCCAAGCTCCATAAATTTTAGAAACGTCTCCTTTTGAAAAAAATTCAGTATTTGGCTGTAAGCAGGCCAAATATGCGGGAGTTAATATGTACGAATTGACCACAATTGACCTTTGACAACGCGGGATAACGTACGAGTTGTATGTACAATGTTTAAAATGGATGTCCATGTCAGATCATATCGTATTAAGGGTATCAAGTGGTCTTAATTTTTTTATGTCAGGAAGTAGCAAACAAGCATACTAGCCATTTTGACGTAACGTGATTATAGCGATCTTTTTAAGAAAACAGCATTGTTTGACATTGAACCAGAGATTTAAATGTGGATGCATTGCCACTCTTGAAACCTAATGCACACCGCGGACATTCCTCCAAAATTCCATACAAACGCTTAATTTGGTCACTATTATACAGACATCAATCAGTGACGTGTATTTACACGTGCACCTGTGTGTGCGTAGCACGTAGAGAATACCAACCGTCGCGTCGCCCATAAGAGGGGAGAAGGTTGGTTGATGCGGGGAAATCGGGCGGGTCGTCGAAGTGTCCATTCTATACGTAGTATTATTAAGTACACTGCCTCAGTAGCGTAGTGGTAGCAGGCCACTACTATTACGCTGGAGGTCCTGGGTTCGACCCCCGGGTCGGGGGATATTAGAGATAACGGTTTAAAATCCTTTATCTCTGCTTCTATTGGGATTTTTTCATTTTCTGGAAGTTTCCCAGTACCCCGGAGTTTGGTAATGTGGCCGGAGATGGGAACAGGTTCGCCACCTGTTACATGGGCCAAAACGTAACCGGCGAGTCGTGGGTGTTTGCATGTATGATTGAATGCATGCATTTACCTCTGCCTACCCCTTCGGGGATTACAGGCGTGAAGTTACGTTTATTATTACATATTCTCTGCCTATCTATCTATTCACTCAACCTCTGTGCCAGAAGTAACAGGACCGTACATTACCACCTGAGCGGAACTCGATAGAGCTGAACATTTAGCGGCAAGTAGATTAGGTATTGCATTGATGCCTACGCCTGCGAGCTAGATCACTGGAGCTCCAGTAAAATACTTTATTTTTTAAACTTACACCAATTTTGTAGACGTTCACACTAACTGATTAAGTAAGAAGAGTGTCTACGTCAGTGGCTTAAAGATAAATCTAATGCCTAGGCTTAGACTATCATCGCTGCAGCTGGAAGACCCCCACTGATGGACAAAGCCTTCCGTTTTTCTTGTTTGTTCTGGCTAACCTCGGGAACGGCTGGACCGATATTGACAGGACTTTCACTAGCGGATAGCTCATGTAATAAGTAGTAACTAAGGCTACTTCGCTTATAAATTATATTATACTAGCTGTGCCCACGACTTCGCCCGCGTAGTGAACGATAATTGTGTGTGTGTGTGCGCGAAGTTGACGATACGCGATTGTCGTTACGATTTGGGATAGTTAATTATATGCGAAAAATACGAAATAAAAGATCTGCTGCGTTCAACATCAAAAAGTGTATATTCATTCCATTCCATGATTCGAGGAAGGTAAGGGGTCGGAACAAAACTAGCGAACCAATGCGATTGTAGAGCGTCACCACTACGTCATAGTGTCATCGCTGCGATTGACCAAGCCGATGCTCCCACCAACTCGTGCGAACAATCGGTTCAAGCACGCAAAGTATGAGCGCGAACAATAATGTTGTTGAATTCTTCGCGGATGAAGTCGCGAGCACAGCTAGTAGAACATAATATCACAGTCCAAAGAACATATCTATTAATTAATATTTGTAAACTAAGTAGTCGAATAGCATCGGCATTCCATTGCCTTGATCTTTTGACCTTTTCATCAAATTTAAGCTCAAATTTTCCGAATCGTCTACTCTCAGCCGTAAACAGGTTTTGGCGATGATACGAGTAAATAAATTAATACACATACCTAATAAGTATGTAGCGTCCACTACATTAAGGCGCCAACTAGTGGAACACAGACGAAACCACACACAGTACTTGTCTAGCACGATAGATGGCGTGCATTCGAATTACATCGCACATACGAAGATTTCTCAAGAGTTGGCATATATACAACTTCCCAACGTCAATCGTTGGGCCGCGGTCCGCCAGGTGCTACCACCTCGCCTGGTCGGAGGATCCTCCCTTTTCGCCGGAGGAACACTTCCACCCGTTTCTCCGCAGGTACCTAATACAACTTAATTCGGTTCCTCAAATCACTTACGCTCACGCTTTTACAGTAATATCGACAATAAGACTATACCTATAGTATGTATGTATGTATCTTCACGCCAAGTCCCTAACGGGGTAGGCAGAGAATGTGGAGCGTCAGATATGCCGGCCTTAACATACCTCCCGTTCTTCTTCTACATTCATCATTATCTTCCATAGAGCAACACGGAGGGGAGTAGCTATATGCAGGCTTTCCCCTCTGTCAAAGTACAAGACCAAATGATCTTACGCCTGTCGCCTAGATGTTTAAATGTGTGCGTGAAATTGTTTCTGTATTTTGTTAAAGTCAAGATGTGAGTTTCGTAGTAATAGACGATTTTTGTAGTGTGCGTGTGTGTCGCACGCATTTCCCCCCGCAAAAAATGACAGACTATTTTGCATCGGCAATACACGCTATGGCTACTCCCCTCCAGTCCGCTGCGACCGGTGGACCGCGTTGCTCTATGTTCTCTTCATACATGCACGACGATTCCTAGGACTTTTGACCCAACCTTCAGACAGTACTCGACCATGGTTTTTGGTCATCGTGGGTCAGTCTTGGTCTTCCTGGGCCTCTGCAATTCATTCGCTCATTCGACATTCTTTCTATATATGCCCGAACCATCGGAGCATGCCTTTTTTAATTTTAACACCAATACTCTCATTCACACATAGCCTCTTTTTTACATATTAATTACGAACGCAATCGGCATACACCGCAGATCTTGCGCAATGATCTCATCTCGACCACGTTTAATTTACTTGTGTGCTCTTTCCTGCGTCTTTCTTGTTTAACTCGCTTCTATATTATTACTAAGAGGTAGGTATATAACCGTTGCATTCTAATTTTGAAAATCATCATGGTTGCTGATGATACAATAGCAGAACAATATTCTACTGTTCTATAAGTACAACAAGCAAGTCTATGAGCAGTATCAACATTTCTACCACACCTTTGTTGGAAAATTATCTTTATGACTTTACTAATTTAATTGGCTCCGTGTATATTATTTTTTAATAGGTAAGAACCATTAAAGCTTGTGGAGCTCGTGGTTATTAATTAAACATTCTTTGTTTAGGCTTTACTTAAATATTCTAATTTATTAAAATGCTCGGGGTTTAGGAAGGTATGGTGCTACTTTAATGGAGTTGATATAAGGTTGTTTCACTCAAAGTTTAGTGATGTTGAGCATAACTATTAAGATGGAGGAGGTAAGGTCTAAAACTTCTGAATTGGCGGAAGAGAAGTTTAAATCCATTTTCTTTCATCAGAAAAAAATTCATCCGCTAGTGGGCGGGTGGAGTCACCACGGCCCGACGGCAACTTTTACTTTAATTTCACCAAAACAATTTTATGCAGTCAAGAAATGAATACCTTAGAAATTAAAAAAAAACATGGAAAGAAAATTTTGATTTCGGGCAGATACCGAACTTGTGACCCGAAGTTCTTCGGTAGCTTAGTGGTAAAACGACTGGACTGGTTATACTGGGATCGTCGGTTCGATTCCTGTCCGAAGTCAAATTTTCATTCCATTTTTTTTAAGTTCTAAAGGAGATGTTGCAAAAATGTATGGAGTTCCGGCCATGTATTGTACACAATATCATTAAACAGGCAAAATCAATATAAAAACGTTTTTTACTGCATATTTTCACTTATTTAGCTTTGTTTGCAGTTAGAATTGCAACTCAAAACCAACATGGCGAATATGGCGGGCGATGTCATCTTGACATTTTCATTTTTTTAATTGTATTTTGATTATATATTACTTGGTGAAAAAAGTAATATTTTCTAAATACTATCGAAATCGATCGATCCTAAGTGTTGGCTGTATCGCCGCCATGTTTAACATAGTTGAAAATGATAAAATCGTTTGAATTAAATGTGGTTGTAACTCTAAAATAAATTCTTAAATAAATTAATTGTATTTTTTTCGGATTCTTCTTTAATTTACCCATTTTTTGAGGAGTGTACGAACCAGAGCCGAACTCGCAACATCTCCTTTCACTCGCATGTTCTATTGCGAAAAATCAAATATTACAAATGAATGCCTCGCAACAAAGGATTTTAACATTCAACACCGCCATTTTCTTCACTCCATTACCTCAAATCATTATAAAAGTGTACGGCATTAGAAAAATCAATAAAAAAGGTTCAACGACCGGCCGCGGTGTCATAACTACAGAATAATAACCGGCCGGTTAACTTATCAGGAGCTTGTCAGTCTGGCCCATTCCTTGTTCCAATCTGATGGTTTTTTAACTACTATATTTTACCTTCAATTTATCGGTACCAGTGACCTCTTTTTGTAGAGGTGGAATACTCTTAATGGACGGATACCATCTTTCACGGGCATAACCGTAATAGACTTATAATAGCTTGTGAAAAAGATGGCGCGTCGTGTGAGTCCTACTCCCGCAGCTTGCCAACTTCTACGTCCTCGGCGACAGGGTCAAGGATCAGTATTAAATTAATATCGTGATAAGTCTTTAGGGGGAATGTATAAACTTTTTACTGGTGGTAGAGCTCCAGTGACAGAACTCGCGGGCGTAGGCACCACCGCATTACCTTGCCGCTAAATGGTAGTGTTTAGCACTATCGTGTTCCGGTCAGGTGGTAATGTGTGTAATCTGTGTGTTTTGTGCACGCCTATACTGCAGGGCATAATGAAGGTTACCTAAACGATTTTTTCAAATTCTCAATCACGAATTAGATTATCTTTTTAGATAGTACTAGTGTCGTAAAATCCTGAGTAAATTTGATTTTTAGTGTGGCTATTTGAGTTGTTAAAACAATGTAGGTGTTCAAAAAAATTGAAGTAGCCTCTGCATGCCAAATATATGAAATAATCGTTGAATTACCTCGATAGATACATAAGATTTTCAGCGATAGACCATATTTGACAAGTGTAAAAAATTCCCAGCACTCAAATTGGCAGTTAGTGCACGTTTAAAATCTCCGCGTGATATTATATTGAACAAACGAACAAGATCGATTTTATTTTGTTTTTCTAAAATTTTATTTGTTTAATATAACTTACTTTATAACTATTAAATAACCGATAAGATAACTATTTCAAATATTTCATTAACTTATAAAGTAAAGTAATAAAAAATCTATCCAGCAGAGAACTCTCCGGAATTCTGCTAAATTTTATTTAAAAATATTGTTACTTTTACCTCTCAGTTATAATTTAATAAATATCAATAACAGTATAACAGAAAAATAAATATTGGCATATTCTAAACAACATAATTATGTATGTAGTTAGAAAACAGTTGACTTAAAGAGCTGAACGCAAATCAATATTTAATCAGAGCAAGCACCAGTAACCAGTAATGACGGAGTTAAATAAATTGTGCAGCAATTTAGTTTGACCTGCTTGCATACCTAAATATTTGAATTTCCTTTTCCTTCTAGTTTCCTTCCAAAGAAAAGCTTTCTGCAGAAATTGACATTATACCATTATTTAATTTCAGAAAATAATGTCATACGTTCAAATGTGTATGCGAAATATTCTTATTAGATAACGTTAGAACTTTTGCAGATTGGAAATTGCTTGTTGATTTTTTATTGTCCCATTAGTAACCTGTAACGTTGATATTACCGACAGACTGAGGTCTCCGGTTTGCTAGATCGGAGAGTAAGAGATAATACTTATTAGGCTTCAAGATATCATACGCATCCCGATCAATGTCATCAGGTTTATCTTTTATTTCATTAACGAATATATTTATAATATACGTATTATGTTGTAAATGAAGAGAATCATGGCCGTATACATAAATACATAAACAACCATTTTCCTTCGAAGTTGTGTTTCGCAATCGTTATGTTTACGTTTACTGTAAAATGTGACGAGCCAGCTGGTCCAGCAGTGTATGTCGATCGTTTGAACCGAGGCTCACGGGTTGGATCCCCGTGATGGGACAAATGTTTCTATGGCCTACCTATTGATATTTGTTTCGGGTCTGGGAGTTTGTGTATGTGGTGTGTGTTGACAACGGCACTCACGACACAGGTTTATACCTAGTGTGGGACTGTGTATGGTATGCTAATAAAGTCTTACCGTTATGGGATCTTTCAGAGGCTCATCAATCTGGGCTTGCTTAAAGAATATGTTCCCATGTGATATCCTCCACAGCATCTTCTCAAATGCTGGTACCCTCGCAGTTGCAACCACACCAGCTATGAAACCCAGATGTCCAATCGCACCCTCATTGTTATAAATCGGTACTGAGGCTGATATCTTCCTGTGCGCGCTGTGGTCTTGGAAGAACGTTTGTGTCTTTTCTATTAGCAGCTTCAACTCTTTTAACGATAGATAGTCTGTTTTGAGGTTCTGGGCGTTTCTCGTGATCTCTTGGATGTCTGATTCGATGTAATCGATTCTTTCCTGAAATCAAAATGTGATGGTGAATAAGGTTGTAAGTTAGGTGGTTGTAGAAGTGCGCAAAATTAAACAGTTTCAAGTCAAGTAAAATATTGAGAGGGCAATAAGCAATTATTTTAACTGAGAATTTTGTCGAAAATTTTTCTAGCTTCGATTATAATCTGACTGAAAATACCGGATTATTCGGATTCAGAAAAAATAGGATTCGGATAATTTCGATAAATATGGCTTAAAATCCACTTAATTTAATCCATAAAAAACTACATACACTGATTTTTTTAAATTTAATGTATCTATCTTGAACCAGCTGGGTATCAGAGGGACATTGCAGTAGTTGGTTTCTGCTTTACATGAGGATTTGATAGTCTCGTTTATTTCCACTTCATATCCAAATCATAAATTCAACAATGTTTATTTCCCATATCATAAAATTTTACATGACGCATATAGGTTGCAGTCCTCTTTGCATTGTCAAATGCCTGTACCAAAAGGCTCCGCTTCTCCAATTTTACAATTTCTTATATGTTGTCTTTGATGTTAGATTTTTCATTACAATACATTGAATAGGTACTATAAAAAAAAATGTGATTCAAGGTAGCATACTAGCAATGTATCTAATATTTTACATCAATACTAGCAATGTAATATTTTTGTTTGTATGTATCACAATCATGTAATCATAATCATAAATCATTTATTTACTAGAATGTAGTGGCTACAGGTGGTATGGTAACAAAATAATGGATACTATAACATTCTACCGTCACAATGGTGTGTAAAATATTATGCATATCCTTAAACTATTGAAATTCACATATTTTATAAACATTTTTAGTTACATTAAAGTTAAATTACCAATCTCTAATACATGTATTATCAAATCATGAACAACAGCAAATGTATGATTCAATAATTACAAATTGACTGTATCGTAAAGTTCAATGATCATTCGTTATTTTAAGGCTAGTAGGACGCCTTAATACATTTGACATTTCGACAAAGACTTTTACGGGTGTGGTACCAATTACACGGTTCACTCCTCACAGGGGAACATATACTTACTGGAGGGCATTCTGTTTACCTATGTCGTTGGTAGTAGCTCTCTTAAAAAAAGGAGATGTTGCAAAAATGTATGGACCTCCGGCCATGTATTGTACACAATATCATTAAACAACTGGTGGTAGAGCTCCAGTGACGGAGCTCGCGGGCGTAGGCACCACCGCATTACCTAATATACTTGCCGCTAAATGGTAGTGTTCAGCACTATCGTGTTCCGGTCAGGTGGTAATGGACGGCTCTGTAATTTCTGGCACAGAGGCATAACACCTAATGCCTCAGGAGTGGCAGCGCATCTGCATTTTGACCTCTGGTCATTATGTGGGTGTCTATAGGCTGCAGTCATCACTTAACATCAATGTGAACTGCATGCTTGTTTGCCACTTTTATTACATAAAAAAAAAAAAAAAAAAAAAAAAAAAACAGGCAAAATCAATATAAAAACGTTTTTTACTGCATATTTTCACTTATTTAGCTTTGTTTGCAGTTACAAAACATTATTTGCAGTTTTGCACCCCAAAACCAACATGGCGAATGTGGCAATACTATCGAAATCGATTGTTGCTGTATCGCCATAACATAACATAGTTGAAAATGATAAAATCGTTTGAATTAAATGTGGTTGTAACTTTAAAATATATTCTTGAATAAATTAGTTGTATTTTTTTCGGATTCTTCTTTAATTTTCCTATTTTTAGAGGACAAGTACGACCCAGAGCCGAGCTCGCAACATCTCCTTTGCAGGTCTTTTAGTAAAAAGGTAATTTACAGATAGAATCACTTTTAGCTCTTAAAATTGTGAGAACGAATGATATGATGCCACTTCCATAAATGTCAATGAGGAACATAAATGCACCCTTAACTCCGACGGATAATACTTGTTGATGTTTCATATTTAACCTATACGCTAAAACACTTAAAACCTATCTTAATACGTATTTTTTTCATCATAATGATACAACGTTAGACATTACATCAGTTGAATTCTGCTTCCCGAACACTCCGGAATAATTATCATAGTTCCAATTTCTGCTGTGTTATTGTAGACGTTCAGCAATAATAAATTAATAAACAATACTTGGTCATCCTAGATTTGAGTTTCGTGGCTGTTAATTTATGTATCAGTTTTGATTAATATTCTTGTATTGTTAGAGTATTGTACTTTTATTCTTTGAGGATTTTCTATTTAGTTACAACTAGCTGTGCCCGCGACTTTGTCCGCGTGAGAATTTATGATTGTTCAGTAAATCTACCCGGACAAAGTCGTGGGCGCAGCTAGTATAAAAGCAGCCTAAGTTACTCCTTATTACATTAGCTATCTGTCAGTGAAAGTCCCGTCGAAATCGGTCCCAAGATTAGCCGGAACAAACAGACAGACTGACAGATAGACAGACAGACAGACAAAAATTGAAAAAAAATGTTGTTTTGGTATATGTACTGTGTATACATACATATGTATTTAGTAAAAAGCGGTTATTTTATATTACAAATAGACTCCACTCCAATTTTATTTATTTGTATAGCTCTGCGTTTTGTTTTCTGTTTGAATATTTTTTTATAAAATAAATAAATATTTATTTGCACTTCGAATCGTACAGAAAGATCAATTAAATATGATCGCCGAATCACATAAACTGTGGAAGAACATCCGAAAGAATCCTTAGAATTAAAACTGGTATAAGGTACAAACTAATACCCAACTTTTTGTAGTGAATAATAATAGGTTGGGGAAAAAGTTTCTTCGCATTTTTTAAGATAATTCAAAACATTTTTTAATACAGTTTATTTAAATTTAACTAAAGTATGTAGGTACCAATTTGTTCGATAACCTTTTGCCATCTTGTAGGTAGGGACATGATCCCATTGCTATAAGAATTTTGGGACTTCTCATCAAAATACCGCGACAAGTGGACTTGGCAGTCCTCTCGTAATGTTAACCTAACATTGCATAAAGAATTCTGAAGAGACCGAAACAGGTGGAAATCTGAAGGTGCAAGGTCAGGACTATACGGCGGATGCATTAACACCTCCCAGCCAAACTCTCTTAATTTTTGCTGAGTGGCTATAGATGTGTGAGATCTAGCGTTATCATGATGAAACACCACACCCCTTCTGTTGATGAATTCCGGCCGCTTTCTCTCAACTTCTTGCTTTAATCTCATCATTTGTTCGCAGTAGAGTTCAGAATCGATAGTCCTGCCTGGTGGTAATAGCTCATAATGAATAATGCCCTTCCAATCCCACCACACACACAACATCACCTTATTGCGAGTTAACCCGGGTTTCGCCACAGTCTGTGAAGCCTGACCGGCCTTTGACCACGACCTTTTTCGCATGTTCTTGTCGTACGTGATCCACTTTTCATCACCGGTTATCAGCTTCTTCAAAAATGATTCGGTTTCATTACGTCGTAATAAAGAATCACAAATGAGTACACGGTTCATTGGGTTTCTTTCAGTGAGCTCGTGAGGTACCCAAATATTGAGCTTTTTTTTGTACCCAGCTTTTTTCAAATACGCCAAAACTATTTTGTGATCAATTCTCAGTTCTTCAGCTACGTCGTAACTACTGATATGTCGATCTTGCTCCACTTTTTCAAAAATGGCATCCATTTTATCCGTAATAGGGCGACCAGAGCGAGGTGCATCTTTGACATCAAAATTTCCGGATTGAAAACGCTTAAACCAAATTTGTGCTACTCTCACAGACACTGCAATAGGTCCATAAACATCGCAAATTTTTTTCGCGGCTTGCGTTGCATTTTTACCTTTTTTGTAGTAAAATTTTAAAATGTATCGAATTTCTTCATTCGATTCACTCATCTTGACAGTACGAAAAACAAATGAAAATCACACATTTGCCTAATTTGAATTTATGTTCTTTAAAATTTTAACTTTCAATGATACGAAAACCAGCCAGATACAAATACTACAGCCAAAGAGATTTGATTACAAGTTCATATAGTATGTCTATAATGCGAAAAGACTATTTCCCCAACCTCATAATAATGCACCCAAAGAGGGGTTGCATGATAACAATCAATATGTTAATAACTATTTACAGAGTTGGTCACGTCACTAAAAGGTGGTCGACCCCCGAAAAGTCAAAGGAAGGTACGACATGCGATCAATACTAAATATGTAAATACTGTATCTACTTTGTTACCCTTTCAAAGGGATTAGATTGGAGGTAGAACAACCTTTCATTGATGTTATATTTAGAAATCTAATAAACTTTTACTGGCAGTAGAGCTCCAATGACGGAGCTCGCGGGCGTAGGCACCACCGCATTACCTAATATACTTGCCGCTAAATGGTAGTGTTCAGCACTATCGTGTTCCGGTCAGGTGGTAATGTATGGCCCTGTAATTTCCGGCACAGAGGCATAACACCTTAGGCCTCAGGAGAGCTAACGCATCTGCATTTTGACCTCGGTCTTTGTGTGGGTGTTTATAGGCTGCAGTCATCACTTAACATCAATGTGAACTGCATGCTTGCTTGCCACTTGCATAACATAAAAAAAAAAACTTACACAAATCTTACAAAGTTAGAGAAGGATGTGAAATGATACAAGGACTTTCAGTGCCAGATAGCTGATGTAATAAGGAGTAACTTTTATACAAGCTGCGCCCTCGACTTCGTCCGGATCTTCGCCCTGAACAATCTTAAACTCTCACACGGACGGAGTCGCGGGCACAGCTATATAATTTACGATTGAATTGCAAGAACTATCACTTGAACTTTGAACAGTAGCAGATTTTGAGGCATTAAAAATCGCAGTCAGAAGTTTTTTTATGTAACGAAGGTGGTGTGAAGTAACATCACATTGATGTTAAGTGATGACTGCAGCCTATAGACATCTACATAAAAACCAGAGGTCAAAATGCAGATGCGTTGCCACCCCTGAGACCTAAGTTATTATGTCTCATACATTACCACCTAACCGGAAAGGAACACGGTAGTGTCGAAGATTCGATAATTTTCACTGGTGGTAGAGTTCCAGGAGGAGAAGGCAGTTGTAGGAGCTCTCGGTCTTATAACCTAACCTATCTGGTTGGATCTGGGATAGCTTAGGTAATGCTGTGGTCCCCCACGAGGGTTTCCGCCTTGTCGTGGCGGGGGGGCTCAGTACCCGGTGGTCATCCTCACACCGGCGAAGCCAAGTGGAACCCAGAGAGGGGGCGGCGTTTGGCGTGCCTCAGCCCGCCACTCGCTGCCGTGGAGAGGAGACGGCTGGGGAGGAGGTGTACGGGTATTTCGATGGCCCTGCACCCTATCCCCAGCCGCCTAACGGTGGTCCCGCCGTCGGATAGGGACGTGGTGGGGCCGCGAGGGAGCGGTTGAGGGTCGAATTCTTTCGACGCTGAGGCCGAACTGTGTGCCTAAACCCCTCCACCCGGGCGTCTTGGGACGCCTAGTGTTGTGAGTGGTTTGGGCAGGGACCTCCGGGCGTCGGACTAGGGGATGTCCGTCGCCCGAATGGAGAGAGGTCCCTAGGTGGGTGGCGTACACGTGTTCCGCACGTCACTATTGTCGGTTGGAGCCAATGGGCTCAAACCTCGGAGGGCTCGGAAACGAGCAGCCGCCGGCGGGGTCGCGGATGTGTGCGTAAGCGTTCCCGTGACCCGGCCACTAATGGCGGACGAGTCGGAACACCGCGGGGTTTTAGTGAGTACGAGTCTCACACTACCCGCCGTCTATTCCCCTGGAGACGGCGGGTGCCCATGAGGGGATACCCGCGTCAAAAAAATCGTCGTGCGGTGGTGCCTACGACCTCGAACTCCTACATTTGTCTTCTCTTCCTGGAACTCTACCACCAGTGAAAATTATCGAATTTTCGATGCGAAAACGGTGAACTACGACATTAGCAGCACGAAACTGACACATTATGACATCTATGGAGGGCATAATGTTAGTGACGTCACCCTAGTGTAAAGTAACCCTAATTAAGGCTGATTTACATATATCAGTGAAGTCACAGTTCCGGCACAGTGCCGTCACCGTGATTATTTTTTTTTCATACACATACTTTTTTTCTATGAACGTATCCACACCAGTCAGCGTCCTTACTAATAACAATCATCCCCCCCTCCGCACGTGAAGCGTAACAGAGGAAGGGGATGGTTCGGGGGTGGAGGTTTAGCCCTCTTTCCCCGGGCCTATTTGCCCCCGAAGCGTCGGGGGCATGGTCGAATTGGGGAGATTGTGGCACGCAGGGCAACTCGCTGAGGTATTCGTTCGTTTTTTTTGGGTGCTTTTTAGCCCTTGCATTTATGTTTTTTTGTGTTTTTATTGTTTTTTTTTTGTATTTGTTTATTTTACATTTGTCCGTGTTTGTGACGATGCGGTATTGTGACTAGTGCCAGTGACGTTCATAGAAAATGTATCAGGGAATGATTGACACGGTGACGGTACTGTGCCGGAACTGTGACTGCACGGATATGTCTGAATCAGCCTTAAAGGTGCAGGAACCGCCACGAATGCATGTTTTGTTTCATTATTTCAGCCAAAAGTCCGCGGGCAGATTAATACCTGTCAGTTAATCGTCACGATTATTTGACAGGCTATTATCTGCCGGCGGACTGTTAATGTGTGGGGCTCTTAAGACATACGCCACGATACTTAACCGCGAATTTTTCGTGCTTAGGCTACCAAGGTTCTTTGGACGGCCACGACTCCTCTTGCTCTGTGGATACCTTTTCGTAAAACTTACCTCAAGTATATTGATCTCCCTGGGACTGAGTATTCTCGACGAAAGTTTTGGGGGAGGTGGGGGTTCGGGGAGTTCCCCGCCGACCCACCGCAGCTTGCGTTCCATTTCGCTGCATCTTCTTACTTCGCTTACGTAACGTCGTTGGAAGTCGTTGACGTGTGGGTTGAGCTGTGGAAGATATTTTTGAATTAGATATGTTATCAAGAGCTTCAATGTTTGATGTGATCGACACGTATGGTCAGCACTCTGGTGGGTCAGACGATGGTGCCAATTTTGAACCAGTTTCGATTCAATTCCTTCAAATTTTCTCATTTATTTTGCCCTATTAGAATGTGTGGGAGAATATTCTTTTTTTTAGATTATAATCCATACTTATTACTCATTTACTTATTTACTTATCTATACTTATAATAAAACTGTAGAAGTGTAAATTCTGTACATTGAAAAAAATTAAAAAATGGACTGCCTATATTATGCATAGATCTATCTTTTATCTTTCATTCCCTGTTTAAGCACTTATTGACTGAAACTTTACACAACTTTACAATAATTTCCTATAAAAAAATATGCATAGAAGTTTAAAATGGCCTTTTCGAAAGTACGTTTCAGCATAGGCAATTTTTGCAAAGCCTGTGTGCTTTTATCTCCGATGGCCATACGTCTAATATCGTGTACAGAGAAGTATTACTGCAAAGCCGATTTTTTTAGCTACCCAAATGTGTTTATCATCCAAAATTAACCAAAATGTTTATTCAAAAGCGCTGCCCAAAGTCCCATAGCCACTATTCCACGCAAACAAAGTTGCGGGCACAGCTAGTATATTAATATTACAAAGCAGAAGAGTTTGTTTGTTTGCTTGAACGCGCTAATCTCAGGAAATACTAATCCGATTTGAAATTTTTTTTCAGTGTTAGATAGCCCATTTATCGAGGAAGGCTTCAGGATATGAACACGCTAAGATGAATAGGAGAGGTAGGTAACATTGCAACCGCGCGAAGCCGGGGCGGGCCGCTTGTTTATAATAAACGATAAATAGGGAAAATAACCCATGAGTCTATATTACCAATTTATCTCTCGATGATGGACTGCGGGAGCTACAGAAAAGACGTAAGTGGCCAATAATGTTGGATGTTATGTGATGACCTACAGACAACTACAGAAAAATTTGATATGAAAATGCAGACGCGGGGCCACCCCTGAGACCTTAGTTGTTATATCTCTGTGATAGTTATTACGGGGACATACCTGTTGATAAAGAATAAGCGCGAATGGTGGTATCACGTAACAAACAGATGGACGCCGCAATGCAAAACGGAGACACATTATTCTAGCAATACCGTACATCCTCATTATAGGTAGGGTTACCTCCTTACCTGCACTAAAATTAGATTTATTTAACACAACTTCATCTGTATTTCCCGAAAGAATTGGCAATGGTGGGGCCCAGTTGCAGTTGGAAAGAGTGGGGTCAAGATTCTTAGGAATCGGCGTGCATGTATGAACAGAATGATGAATGTAGAAGAAGCACGGGAGGTGTGTTAGACCGGGATCAGAGAATATGTAATAATAATACGTATAGAATGGACACTTCGACGTCCCGCCCGATTTCCCCGCATCACTTAACCTCTTCCCTCTTATGGGCCACGGTTGGTATTTTGTACGTGCTACGCAAACAGGTGCATGTGTAAATACACGTCACTGATTGATGTCTGTGTTATAGAGACCAAATTAAGCGTTTGTATGGAATTTTGCCGGCGTGTCCGCGGTGTGGTGTAACATAGCAACCCTAAATCATACAAACAGTTAGCCGCTCCATCTCATATATCATAGCCACTTCTTTCAATGATTGTTTTTAATTGAAATGACAATGACCGCGCCACTTATCGCGATTACGTAACGCTTTAGACATTTACTGTCGGCAACGACACTCGTGTAGTTTTTTTTACATTGGCCAAACAATTTAAATGTCATAAAAATTTGTGGTGTTCCATTTAAAATAATTTCAACATGAATTGGTGTGCCATGTCTGTTTTTTCTGCAAGCAGAGGTACCTTATCAGAATCAAAGTTTTAGGGGTTTCGTTTTTTTTACGTAATGGAAGTGGCAAACAAGTATGCAGTTCACATTGATGTTAAATGATGACTGCAGCTTATAGACACCCACACAAAGACCAAGATCAAAATGCAGATGCGTTACCACTCCTGAGGCCTAAGGTGTTATGCCTCTGTGCCGGAAATTACAGGGCCATACATTACCATCTGACCGGAACACGGTGCAACGTTACCTACCCTCTCCTATTCATCTTAGCGTGATGTTATGAAACCTATATATAGCCTTCAGTAAATGGACTATCTTAAACTAAGAGAATTTATCAAAACGGTAAAGTAGTTCCTGAGATTAGGGCGTTCAAACAAACAAACGATCAAACAAACAAAGTCAAGCTTTATTTTATGAACTAGCGGTCCGTCCCGGCTTCGCACGGTTGCAATGTTGCAATGTTACCTACGTTACTACTATCATAATAAAATATAGCCTATAAGTCCAGTCTATTTAGACAATGACTTCACGCCTGTAATCCCCGAAGGGGTAGGCAGAGGTAAATGCATGCATTCAAGCATACATGCAAACACCCACGACTCGCCGGTTACGTTCTGGCCCATGTGACAGGTGGCGAACCTGTTGCCATCTCCGGGCACATTACCAAACTCCGAGGTACTGGGAAACTTCCAGAAAATGGAAAAATCCCAATAAAACCAGAGATAAAGGATTTTAAACCGTTATCTCTGATAGTCCTCGACCCGGGAATTGAACCCAGGACCCCCAGCGTAGTAGTAGTGGCCTGCAACCACTACGCTACTGGCGCTACTGAGGTAGACAATAACCCTTGCAAAAATTCCCAGAAAGATGAAAATTTGCGTTGATGTTAGGAACACCATTATTGTGAAATTATGAAAAGTCCCCATCGATCCCATGTCTGCAAAAATTTTTATTCAAGGTCAAAGGTTGAAAAACTGTGTTTTTTTAATTTTTCAGCGAAACGGTCAGTTTTATGATAAAATATGTCAGACAAAATTTGGAGATCTTGCAATTATCTACAAAAATTGTCCTCACACATTTTTTCATAACACTAACCATTTTTGGGCTAAATTGACCGGACTATATACCACTTTTGAATAGCGTAGCTTTCTGATTGTGAAAGAATGTTCATGTTGGATTCAGTATTTCCTTCCTTCTAACCTAACCTTCACCTGTTTATAATATTTATAATATTTGTAGCATGATAACCCTGAGAACAATGTAAGCAGATATCATTGATCCAATTACGTAGGTGTGACGTTAACCCATAAAAAGCTATTACACGACACGGTATTCAGGGTCCGGCAGAAAGGGTAAGCGTGGCCTCGCGCCGGGTTGCCGCTTATTACACTATTCCATATGAGAGGCTCTTAACTCAGTCACAGTATAAATATGAACAGTATGGAAACTACGTACAAAACGTTGAAACGGCGCAATCACCTTAATTAGGGCCCTAACTTCCTAAATGTTATTACCCTGACTCTTGCTATCGTACCCTGAATACCGTGCCGTGTAATAAGTCCAATAAGAAGGATTGTCGGTTTACAAATGATCCATAATACAACACAACAACCTAATACACCGGAGAAGGTGGGATGCTGTTATATTCAGGCATACACCCTTACATGCATCAGTCATTTTCAATTTCCATTTAAATAAGAACGAGCTATTGACGTTCATATAGCACATTCCACAGTTCGGTGGATTCTTTAAGAATCTGCCGCCGCGATCGCGGTATCAAAAGAATTTCGTACATTGACCTCTTTATACAGCTGGGTATAGCTTCCGCGGAAATATCTCCGTTACACTCGCACCCGAGGCGTCCGTAGCGTCTGTTTGAGCGTGACGCTAGCGTTAGCTCTCCATTCCAAGGTCTTACTGAAAATTTGAAGTGTAAACTTCTATAGCGGCGCCGTGCACTTTTGTGGTGGGTAAAAAATGATGAACTCGCGGTAGGACACGTGACTCTGATCGAAATTGTGTAAGACACGTGACCAGAATAGCATCCGCCTACTTTTTAGGGAACCAATGACAGCTGTCATGGTGGGGTTGGTGACATTAGTGGCGTTGCTGGCGTTAATGACGTTGATGGCGTTGGTTGTGTTTATGTCGTTGGTGTTGTTGGTGGCGTTAATGGTGTTGGTGGCGTTGGTGGTGTTGATAGTGGTGTTGGTGGTGTTGATGGTGGTGGTGGTGGTGTTGGCGGTGATGATGGTGGTATCGTTGGTGCTGGTGGTGGTGGTGGTAGTTCAAAAAATACATTTTTTGTTTCGTTGCACGCTACCCGTGAGGCCTAAATTGTTTTACCTCTGTGATTTACGGAGCCACACGTTACCATCTTACCGGGACACTATAGTGCTAAACACTGCCATTTCATGGCAGATTATATTAGGTAATGCAATCTATTGATATAAGTATTTCAAATTATATGAATTTGGACTCTATCTATAATTTTAGTATCATAATAACCCTCAGAACAATGTAAGAAGATATTTATCATTGTTCCAATTACGTAGTTGTGACGTAAACCCATAAAAAGGATTGTCGGTTTTCTAGATACGACCCACAATACAACGGCCAATAAACCGGAGGAGGTCGGATGCTGTTATATTCAATTGGCATATTATTTTTGGTGAGGTGCGGTACTCATAAACGTGAATTGTTTGAGTTTATAGCTATCTAATAGGATTTCAATGGATTATTAGATCAATGTAAGGTTCGGTTGCATCGAAATATTTGTTAAGGTTATGGTTTTGGTCAAATTTATCAATAACAGTAGCATTTACTTTATTTAGCTGTGATCGCAAAATGTGTTATTTTTTGTCTTAAGTTGTTAAAGTATTGTATACTCTTTGGTATTTATTAGTGACAGATTCTCACACTGTCTCACAAGTTTAAGGGCCGACAACACCCATTTCTAAATGAAATGTCACGTAACTTCACGCCTGTAATCCCCGAAGGGGTAGGCAGAGGTAAATGCATGCATTCAAGCATACATGCAAACACCCACGATTCGCCAGTTACGTTTTGGCCCATGTAACAGGTGGCGAGCCTGTTGACATCTCCGGGCACATTACCAAACTTTGAGGTACTGGGAAATTTCCAGAAAATGGAAAAATCCCAATAGAACCAGAGATAAAGGACTTTACACCATTATCTCTGATAACCCCCTACCCGGGAATCGAACCCAGGACCTCAGAGTAGTAGTAGTGGCCTGCTACCACTAGGCTACCGAGGCAGTCAAAATGCAGTGTAAATGAATCTAAAAAAAAAATATTTTTTGTAGATGTACGTACATAGGTATTTTGGTGCATGTATTTCGCGAAGGGGTAGGTTTAGTAAATACATTTCAGCATTTATTATGCGGACACCCACAATTCGTCTGTTACATTGTGTTCCATGTAATAATAGGTAGCGATCTTATTGACATCTCCACTGTCCCTAATCGCATATGTCTTATGTGTCCATCCATTACGCCCTAAGCCGAGCATTGGACCCGCAGGGGTCTATCTTAGATTAGTAAATTACTAGACTAGTATTATCCTGAGGTCGCAAGTTCGATTCCTGTCCGAACTTAAAATTTTCTTTCCATTTTTCCCGTTATTTCTACTTAAGATAAAGCCGTGTATTCACGTCATTTCATAAATTCTGCAGCTAAACAAAATCTTTTCAAATTACAAGATTTATATTATTCAAAATCTGCGAAATGGGCGGTAAAACATATTTATTTACACAAGTGAATGTTTTGTATGATTCGTATGAATGTATATGGTTTGTATGACGCGACGTTAACAATATTTCTTTCGTAGACACAAGACACGTGGCTAGTCGCTTGTAATAGCGATATTAAATAAACATTTAACAATCACATAATGTTCATCATAAGTTTTGTTTTGCAGATAAATGTTTTGGAACTAAAATATATCACTAAGCTATATTTAGACGCTTGTTTTTAAAATGTTAGTGGTAAAGCTCCAGTGTCGGGAGCTCATTATAATTATATTTTTTTCCCTTTCCTCACTAAAAAGTCTATTACACGACACGGTATTCAGGGTCCGGCAGAAAGGGTGGGCGTGGCCTCGCGCCGGGTTGCCGCTCATTACACTATCCGGTCGACAGCGCCCAACTCAATCACAGTACAAATACACGGGCCGCTCCGTTCGCCCTAATTAGGGCCCTAACTCTTAATGCTATTACACTACCCTGACCCTTGCTATCGTACCCTGAATACCGCGCCGTGTAATAAGCCCTTTAAGGACATGCCCACTTTTTATACCGGACCCTGAATACCGTGTCGAGTAATAAATAGCCTTTTAAAGTTGACCAAAATGGCGTGACAACAGTCGAAGCGGTTTCGTTTTAGAAACAACGTGAGCTTTCTCAAGACCCATCTCACACAGACTTTACTAATAGCACGATAGTGGAAGTTGAAGTAATATTAGGAGCCATTGAAATAAAACTATTTTTACGTATTTATCTCGCGTATATTAAACTAAAATGATTTTTAAAATCAACCCGACGTTTCGGTCGCTTTTCAGCTTCCGTGGTCCCGGGCAGACTGAGGTGACATTTGTCTGACAGAAGTTTGAAAATTATATGTAGCTACCTCCATCGATTTCGTAAACGCCTTGCGTAGCGTTCAGGATTAACACAATAATTACTTATGGTATCTTGAGGTCTTGCAGACTGCTGCGGCTGGGATTTAATCTTGCTAAGTATGGGATCCCATGATGTTGATAATCGCCATCCATCTTCTCTATTGAAATTTGGGTGTTTTTTAATTTCAATAGCCTCGCGTACCATTCGTGGAATGGGTTTGTGTTCTCTAGCGAGTATTTGAATTTTATCAAACCGGATGTAATGGTTTGGCTTATCCGCTATGTGTTCACAGACTGCAGACCTCCCTGTTCTTCGGTTTTTGACATCAGCAATGTGCTCTTTAACGCGGGTGGATACAGCTCTCTTCGTTTGACCAATATATGAGAGTCCACAATCACAATCTAATTTATAAATGCCAGAATTTTGTAATGGAATATTACTTTTAATGGGTCTTAAATACTGATGAATCTTTTTATATGGTTTGAAAACTGTTTTAATGGAATTCTTTTTTAAAATGTTGCTGATTTTATCTGTGACACCCTTAACGTAAGGTAGTATGGCTGGTTGTCGTTCTACTGTAGGTGGTTTCACGCGGCCTCTGTGACGGACGGGTGGTACATGGAGCTTGTTGTTATGTAGCACCTGGCGTAGGTGCTTCAGCTCCCCCTGAAGATGGTGGTCGTCACAGATGCCTCGTGCTCTCTGAAATAGAGATGAGCCAACGGCAAATAAATGTGCCGGGTGATGGTGTGATTCACCATTAAGGTACCTATCAGTATGGGTAGACTTCCTAAACACAGTGTGACTGAGTGTGTTATTGGTTTTTCTAATTAATAAAGTATCTAAGAAGGCTAATTTATTGTCCTGTTCCAATTCCATAGTGAATTTGATTTTATGGTGTATGGAATTGAGATGTGAAAGAAAAACAGAAACATTATTGCTATCCAATATGGTGAATGTGTCATCTACATATCGTTTATAAATGCGAGGTGTTATGGTTGTAGTGCTCAGGGCTCTCTCCTCAAAGTCCTCCATGAATATATCGGCGACTATGGGAGAAACTGGGGAGCCCATGGCAACTCCGTCTATTTGTAGGTAGAATTCCCCATTCCACATTAGATAGCCAGATGTCAGGCACCATTCAAGTAGTTCTGCATATTGACGGGGCATATTGTGAGCAATTAGCTTTCTTTTAACAATCTCGACACAATCCTTAACCGGTAAACATGTAAATAAGGATTCAACATCGAAGCTGACCATTGTTTCATTTGCTGATAGTTGTAGATGTTTGACTTCAGCAATGAAACTGTACGAGTCTTTGACATACGCTCTAGTTTGTCCCCGCAGTGGTGAAAGTATCTGTGCCACATGTTTTGCCAATTTGTAAGTTGGAGTGTCAATTTGACTAACTATGGGACGAAGGGGAGCGCCAGTCTTATGTATTTTAGGGAGCCCATACAGTTTGGGTGGCTTTGGACAAGCAGGTAAAAGTTTTGGTACGTCAAGATCCAATGAATATGAATATTTATGCAGTAAATCGGTAGTCTTTTTTAATATACTAGAGGTGGGGTCTTTGTTTACCTTTTTATATGTGCTTTCATCCGATAACAGCGATAAGATTTTATCATTGTAGTCTGACGTGTCCATCACAACCGTAGCGTTTCCTTTATCAGCACGGAGGACGATGATGTCTTCTGATCGTCTCAACGTCGTCAGTGAGCGGAGTTCTTCACGAGACAGATTAGGTTTTGGTGGCCGGCAGTGTCGTAACGTAGACGATACGTCCTGTCGGATTTCCTCGGCTGTCTCCTTTGGAACTTGATTCCTAATGACGCAGTCCTCGACGTAACTGATAATCTCTTCGTACGGTATCCTCGATGGAGCTGGTGCAAAGTTTAAACCCTTTTCCAGCACCCCAATAATTGGAACAGGACAATAAATTAGCCTTCTTAGATACTTTATTAATTAGAAAAACCAATAACACACTCAGTCACACTGTGTTTAGGAAGTCTACCCATACTGATAGGTACCTTAATGGTGAATCACACCATCACCCGGCACATTTATCTGCCGTTGGCTCATCTCTATTTCAGAGAGCACGAGGCATCTGTGACGACCACCATCTTCAGGGGGAGCTGAAGCACCTACGCCAGGTGCTACATAACAACAAGCTCCATGTACCACCCGTCCGTCACAGAGGCCGCGTGAAACCACCTACAGTAGAACGACAACCAGCCATACTACCTTACGTTAAGGGTGTCACAGATAAAATCAGCAACATTTTAAAAAAGAATTCCATTAAAACAGTTTTCAAACCATATAAAAAGATTCATCAGTATTTAAGACCCATTAAAAGTAATATTCCATTACAAAATTCTGGCATTTATAAATTAGATTGTGATTGTGGACTCTCATATATTGGTCAAACGAAGAGAGCTGTATCCACCCGCGTTAAAGAGCACATTGCTGATGTCAAAAACCGAAGAACAGGGAGGTCTGCAGTCTGTGAACACATAGCGGATAAGCCAAACCATTACATCCGGTTTGATAAAATTCAAATACTCGCTAGAGAACACAAACCCATTCCACGAATGGTACGCGAGGCTATTGAAATTAAAAAACACCCAAATTTCAATAGAGAAGATGGATGGCGATTATCAACATCATGGGATCCCATACTTAGCAAGATTAAATCCCAGCCGCAGCAGTCTGCAAGACCTCAAGATACCATAAGTAATTATTGTGTTAATCCTGAACGCTACGCAAGGCGTTTACGAAATCGATGGAGGTAGCTACATATAATTTTCAAACTTCTGTCAGACAAATGTCACCTCAGTCTGCCCGGGACCACGGAAGCTGAAAAGCGACCGAAACGTCGGGTTGATTTTAAAAATCATTTTAGTTTAATATACGCGAGATAAATCCGTAAAAATAGTTTTATTTCAATGAGTGTAGCTCGCGAAAACCTAAGAACATATCAATATTAGGAGCCGTCCATAACATACGTTCGCATACAAGGGAGGACGTTAGTTCGCGAGTAATAGTGGACCAAATGTATTTTACTCGAAAATTGAACAACTCCATAGAAAATATTTATTTATTTCTTCATTACATTATTCAAACCTAAATATTACGGAACCCGACACTGCGCGTGGCCCGACACGCACTTGACCGGTTTTTGTTGTTTATTTGTATAAATTGTATAGATGTATAGATTAAAATAAATTGAGTCGTAAATGCGTTCGTGAAGGTTCAAAATGTTTACCTCTGGTTTTAGGCTTTTGTACTGGTGGTAGAGCTCTCGTGACGGAGCTCGCGGGCGTAGGCACCACCGCATTACCTAATATACCTACCTACCGCTAAATGGTAGTGTTCAGCACTATCGTGTTCCGGTCAGGTTATGTACGGTCCTGTAATTTCCGGCACAGAGGCATAACACCTTAAGCTTAAGGAGTGGTAACGCATCTGCATTTTGACCTTGGTCTTTGTGTAAGTGTCTATAGGCTGCAGTCATCACTTAACATCATTGTGAGCTGCATGCTTGTTTGCCACTACCATCACATAAAAAAGCTGCAGTCTTACTATCAAAGTGAACTGCATGCTTGTTTCCCACCATCATAACACAAAAAAATAATCCAAGCCAAGACGAACGCGATCAATTTAGGCGTTCGACCCGCTGATCGTGACGATGAAAATATAAATTCTTTCGTCAATAAAAAAGCGGTCTTCTATCTCTATTATCGGGTAACCTTTACGGAAGTTTGAATAAAGTATTTCGTCCAATCGATATGAGAGTCACGAAACTGGGCACACCCTCTGCCGTACCGGCATGGTAGGGAGCTCTTTATAAATAATAGCCTGTTCGTTCGTCACGTTCATAGAGCAACACGGGCCACCGGCCGCGGCGGACCGGAGGGGGGAAGCCATAACGTTTATTACCGATGCAAAACAGTTTGCGGAGGGGGGAATGCGTATGACATACACACTACAAAAATCGTCTTTTACTACGAAACTCACACCTTGACTTAAACAAAATACATAAACAATTTCACGCACACATCCAAACTTCTAGGCGACAGGCATAGGCCCACTTGGGCTTGTACTTGACAGGGGGGAAAGCCTGCATTTGGCTACTCCCCTTCGGTCTGGGGCGGCCGGTGGCCCATGTTGCTCTATGTTTTGTACACATGGCCGCCACTGGAAATATCACATTGACATAGTATGTTCTTAGGTTTTCTCTTCTTTAGGAAATAAAACTACTATTAGACATAATTATTCTTAGCTTTATTGAACTGATTTATATCATATTTAGGTCACGTCTTAAAATCACCCAAAGAATGAGCGCTCTTTCTTAAAAAGGTGTAAAAAAATGTTATAACTTTTGTTTAGCTTCCAATTATCAGTATTATTAATTTACCATCTTGTCAGTTTCATACCGATACAGATCCATATCCATACAGATATGCAGGCTTTCCCCACTGTCAAAGTACAAGCCCAAATGGTCCTACGCCTGTCGTCAAGAAGTTTAAATGTGTGCGTGAAAGTGTTTATGTATTTTGTTAAAGTCAAGGTGTGAGTTTCAAGTGAAAAGATAATCTGACTTCGGGCCCGATAAAAATTGATCTCTAGAAATAAATTACCTAAGAGGCAAACTAAAATAGTTCTCTACCTATTGATTAGGTAAATCTATAAGAAGACTGTATGGAATTTTTATGATAACATAAATAAATTCATTAATTAAACGGAACCCCGTGAACGCAAGTTCAACTCGCACTTGTCTGCTTTTTCTTTAAATTCACTCGCATGTACTATTTCGATAATCCACACCCAGCACCACACTAGGAATAAACCTGTGTCGTGGGTGCCGATATACACACACAACACATACACAAACACCCAGACCCGATACAAATAACTGTAGGTCATACAAATGGCCCGGTGCGGGAATTGAACCCGTGAGTCTCGGTTAAATAAAACGGTCGTCAAACACCGCTGGCAAAAAGGCTCCTTACAATATGATAGTGTAAACTTACATCTCTGAACTGAGCGATCCCAGCTTCTCCGAGCTCATACATGGAGATGTAGGCGGCTTCGGGTTGCACGAACAGCTGGCAAAGTACCATCTCTTCGCTGCGGAACATCGCGCCCATCTTCGATTCACCTGCAACAGATTACTAAGTTAGTGTTTAGTTCATCATAATTTCACCCGTAAGACGTTCACTGCTGGACTAAAGCCTAACCATAAGGGGGAGGGGGAGGGATGTCAATCGCCACTCTTGGCATGCGGATTTGCGATCGCAGTGGCAGTAGTTTTATCGCAAGACGATGCTAAATGTGATGTAAACAATTGAAAGTGCCAGTTGCCAGTCACATAGTATATGACACAATCAGCTGGCAGTGAGAAATTGGCGCGAATCCGTAACATACGAATGCCAGACATTCTACATTTGAAGTAGGTGTAGGTAGATTCGGTGTAAAGGTGAAAGCACACATATTCGATCGTATCGAGCGAAACTAATTCTAAACTTTATACATTTTCAGGGCTCCTTCCTTAGCCAAATGGTAAAAAATGGAACGGGCTCAAAACTATTATTTTGTGGCAGATTAGGTGATGCGGTGGTGCCTAAGCTTTCGAGCTCCTTCACTGGAATTCTATATATAACCAGCAAAAAATGAAATTATATTATGATATCTCGTACACTCGTCTGTATCGAATCGTCCCACAAACCGCAGAAATCCTAGACAATGTTGTAGACCCACAAAGTTGGTAAATAAGCGTACAGTTCACATGGATGTTAGGTGATGACTGCAGCTTATAGACATATACCATCTACATAAAAACTAGAGGTCAAAATGTAAATGCGTCGTCAGATCGGGGGATTTCTCCCTAGATTTAGGGGTTTTTCGACCGAGTTAGGTGCAGATGGGGCTGTACATTGCCATCTACTCGGAACAAAATAGCGCTGAACACTACAATTTGGTGCCAGATAGATTAGGTAATGCGGCGGTACCTACGCGCTCGATAACCTACACTAGAACTGTACCACCTTTTTAATTTATTTCTATTGTATTATATCGGTGTGTGATGCGGATTCAAGGAAGACTGCACTCGAATTTGCAATCGAGGCCTCCTTGCGGTTCGGTAAGGATTATAAATACTAGATTAAACAATACAAGATTGTAGCAAAGATAGTAAAGGACTTTCCAATTTTTATTTATCTTTTCCGTGGGATAAAACAAGTGTGCGTTAAACTTAAAATTTACGAAAGCGAATAATCCAGCGTGGGATGAGCGATACCATATCACGACTTTACTCCGAGCTACATTATTAGACATTTAGGTAGTCTAAACTTAAACAAATATCCTCAAATCGCACTACGAACCAATTGAATTAATTTACTCACAACCTCAACAACAAATGATACAAAGGAAAAAATCAATAAGTAGGTATCATTAAATTAGAAAAACCATTATTGCTAATAAATCTCTTTTTTTTTTTCAGAGATGTGTCCGTGCGTGGATCTTGCTGCAGGACTAAACATTTTATGGACTAGCAATTTTAAATATTTTTTAAATTTTATTGACTATACACAGAGACGTTACAACTAAGGTCTCAGAGGTGGCAATGCATCTGCATTTTGATCTCTGGTTTTGTGTAGATGTCTGTAGGCTGTAGTCATCACTTACGATCCATATGATCTGCAAGCTTAATTACCACCTTCATCACATAAAAAATGTACATTTGGCAAGAAAGAAACCGCAAGAGTGTAGCAAACATTTTAATGCTGATTTCTGAACGTTTTTCAAGTCGAGTTAAATTATTTTAATTTGGTTTTGCTTAGCTCTTATTTGTTTGATGAAAACTAAACCGAACATTAACTTTTCTTTCAGTATCGTCCTATATCGTGTCGTCCTTTAACAGCACATATAAATCAAACACATATGTACAAAATACACGGTTATTTTCTAAATAGCTTCTAAGCTCCATTGTGGCCGTGGCATTCACGAACAATGTCAACAGCACCTTGACCCCACCGAACATTAATCATGAAAACTATTAACTGAAAGATTTGTTTAGCAGGGATTTTGTCGATTAATTTCATGGAATGTTAATTTCAAACTGCCTCAGTGAAAGCAGACTAGCTACGCTTAAGTTCTGGGTTTAATGCTCAGGTGAGAAGATAAGTGTTTATGGGATATTTCCATTTTTGGGACGTAGCCCAGTGGCTCTCTCCAATTTTTCGGGTTCTCATAAATAGGTTCGCCACCAATTTTCATAGGATAACATAATTACATACATTTGCTTCGTTTTTTATGGCGTAAACAGCTAAATTAGATAGTTAACTTGCTGGTCCTTTGAAAATACTTAAAAACAAACAGGTTTTCATGTCAACATCATCTAGTCATTTCGCGAATCAGTCATTCCTAGACTAAACCATTTTTTTTTGGTTATACATTGATTCACAATTTGTTTGATTGTTATTGGACCAGAAAGATCGAACCTTGATTTTCTAGGGTGGAGTATCGTACAGAACAATTCGCTGGATAGATACAGTACTACAGATCGATTTAAAAAATAGCTATTTCGGTGCAAGTAATCGATTTTCCGATCTAATCTGTATTTTTTTATGTCACCAAGCTGGCAAACAAACATGTATGTTAAGTGATGACTGCTGCATCTTCATAAAAACCAGAGGTTAAAATGGAGATGCGTTGTCACCCTTGAGGCCTAAGTTGTAATGTTTCTATGAGAGTTATTACGGGGCCATACATTATTTACCATCTAACCAGAACACCATAGTACTGAACACTACCACTTAGCGGCAGATAGATTAGGTAATGCGGTGGTGTCTGGTGAACTCCTACACTTTTTTTAATGTTTTCATAAGATACTTAACGTTAGAGACCACCTAAAAACCGGATGGGGTTTGTCCTCGGTGTGTTCCTCGTAATAAAACTACATACACGTGGAAAAGCTGTGCGATAGGCAGACAAATCAAATTTATAAGAGATGCGCCGAATATTCGGTTGGTATTCGGTATTCCGCATATTCGGCATCTTTTCCACTATTCGTATTCGGCCGAATTATTCGGTTTTGGTGCCGAATATATTCGGTTCGAATATTTCTATTTTATTGGCTATTTACTGGGTCGCCCGCCGTATAGTCCCGACCTTGTGATTTTTATTTATGCCCGAAAATAAAGGAAAAACTTCGAGGAAAACGTTTTATAAGCGCCGAGGAAGCAGTGGCTGCGTTTCAAAATGCCGTCGAATAGACCCCTCAGGACGAGTGGGCAAAGTGCTTTTCACGGTGGTTTCACCGAATGCAGCGATTTATTGATGTGAATGGAGACTTAAATCATTACTGATGTCATATAATTTGCATAATGTGTTTCTTGAACCTACGAGAATCACCCCGTGCTCTGCAACCTGCATAGACAATATATTTATTGATTTCAAACCTAACCAAAAACATGTTTTTACTGAATTAAGTTCTGATCACTGTGGTCAACTAATATCCTTTCATGATGAAATCAAAAATAGAGATTCAAAACATGACATAGTGTTTGTTCCTATCAATGCGAAGCGGATTAAGAAATTTAGAGAAAATATTAAGCCAAAACTTTCATATGTACAGTACCATGATGATCCAAATATATTATACAGTAACTTTTTTGACATTATTGCAAAAGAGTACAATCTAATCTTTACTAAAAAGACAAAAAATGTAAGAAGTCATAAGTCATTTAATGAATGGGCGACTGTTGGAATACATAAGAGTAGGCAGAGATTGTATGAACTTTATGGTGAAAGATCATATAATCATAGTAATTCTTTTAAACATTATGTTAAAATGTATTCAAAGATATTTAAAAAAGTGTGTGCCATAGCTAAGTCACTACATATTAAAAATAGAATTAAAAATTCAGCTAATAAAATTAAAGCGACATGGAATGTCATTAATAGTGAAACTGGAAAATGTACTGAGCGCAACTCTGATTTTAATTTAATTATTGACAACGCACTTATTTCAACTGACAAAGAAGTTGCCTCAGCATTCGAAACTTTCTTTGCCAATATTGCAGTTTCTACCACCGAAGACCTTATTTCTTCTCCTACCGTCGCTGAATCGTTATTACTACATAGTGTAAAAGAAAGTAAATTTAAGTTTAATTTTAAGTTAGTAAGCACTACAGATGTTATGCATGCTTTTAAATGTATAAAAATTAAGAATACTAGTGATTTATGGGGCATATCTGTAAAAATTGTACACTCAGTAATAGACATAATCGCACCATATTTAGCGACTATGTTTAACAACAGTATTGTAAGTGGTGTGTTTCCTGATTTAATGAAAAATAGTAAAGTTATTCCATTATTCAAATCCGGTAGTACAAGTGACCCCACAAATTTCAGACCCATTTCTGTGCTACCCACGTTAAGTAAAATTTTTGAAAGGCTCATTTTAAATCAATTACTTTCACACTTCAATCGTTATAAACTTTTACATGTAAAACAATTTGGATTTACCAAGGGTTGTTCAACTACTGATGCAGGTGTTGAACTTGTCAAACACATTTTTGAAGCTTGGGAAGAATCACAGGATGCTCTAGGGGTATTCTGTGACTTATCCAAAGCATTTGATTGCGTCCAGCATGAAACATTGGTCAGAAAATTATACCACTACGGAATTCGAGATACCGCTCTCGAACTTATGACTTCATATTTAAGCTCGAGAACCATGTATGTTGATATAAATGGAACGAGATCTCCTGGCACTTCGATGGATATGGGGGTCCCGCAAGGCTCAATTCTGGGTCCATTTCTGTTTTTAGTTTATATTAATGACTTGCCATACATTGTTAACGATAATCAAGAAATGATATTATTTGCAGATGATACCTCTCTCATATTCAAAATGAAAAGGCAACAAGTAGCTTGTGACGATGTAAACAATGCCCTCTCTAAAATAGTACATTGGTTTAGTGCTAACAACCTACTGTTAAATAGTAGAAAGACAAAATGTATTAAATTTTGTACACCTAACGTTAAACAGGTTGCAACCAATGTGAAACTAAACGAGGAAGCATTGGAATTAGTAGACTCCACGGTATTTCTTGGCTTAACCGTGGATACAAAATTGCAGTGGGGTCCTCATATTTCCAATCTAGCCCGTAGACTAAGCTCCGCAGCGTTTGCGGTAAAAAAGATACGATCCTTAACTGACGTTGAGACGGCTCGATTGGTTTATTTTAGCTATTTTCACAGTATTATGTCCTATGGAATTTTACTATGGGGGCATGCCGCCGATGTCAACACCATTTTTGTTTTACAAAAAAGAGCTGTGCGTGCTATCTACGGGCTAAGTCCGCGAGTGTCTCTCAGAGATAAATTTAAGGAAATAAATATATTGACTGTAGCTTCGCAATACATTTACGAAAATGTACTGTATGTACGTAAAAATATTAGCGAATTTCCTAGTAGAGCTAATGATTATATGAATACTAGGAACAAACACAAGTTGTCTGTGCACACAACACGACTGCATAGGGTGAGTAATTCTTTTAGAGGTCAATGTATACGCTTCTTTAACAAAATACCTGAAGATGTTCAAAGTCTTTCGATTAATAAATTTAAGAAAGTTATCAAAAAACGCTTGTACATGTGCAACTATTATAAAACATGTGATTACCTTAATGACACTGCACCATGGGATTGAAGCGATCGCTCCCAGGCTATTTCGAAAACCTGTACTTTGGATTTACAGACTGTATTAGATTTAAGTTTATATTCAAAAGAGCTGTACTGAGTTTCTTCAGTGGCGGAGTTCTTCTCAGTATTGACTGCCCTTGGAATTCTGCCAAGTGAATAACCTTTATTATGACGACCAAATTCATTCTTTCTCAGTTTCTTTTGAAATGGGGAAATGGAGGAATTTGTAAATAATTGATGCTTTCCATATCATACAAAATTGTTCAGTGTCTATTTAATTTATTATGTATTTTTGATTATTATTAGTGGTTATTCACTCTAGGTTAGTTTAAAAAAAAAATGACGATGTAAAAGTGCTCTCCAGGAGCCTAATTATATGAAATAAATGAATAAACTGAATAAACTGAATAAACTATTTTGAAAAGGTATAATAAAACTTTTATCTTGCTCGTTTGCTCAGTTTTTGTTTTTCTATGAACTTTTAGTGTGGCCCTCGAATGCAAGCAGTTGTTACATGTTAGAACCGAGTTTACGCGGCAAAACAATAAAATGGTAAACCGAATAATTCGGCCGAATATTCGGTTCGGTATAGGTTAAACCGAATATTATTCGGTGTTCGGTTATTCGGTGAAACCATTATTCGGCGCATCACTAAAATTTATGAATATTATGTTTTTTTTATGTCCCTAATGGAAGTGGCAAACAAGCATGCAGCTCACATTGATGTTAAGTGATGACTGCAGCCTATAAACATCCACACAAAGACCAAGGTCAAAATGCAGATGCGTTACCACTCCTGAGGCCTAAGGTGTTATGCCTCTGTGCCGGAAATTACAAAGCTACATTACCACCTGACCGGAACACGATAGTGCTGGACACTACCATTTAGCGGCAAGTATATTAGGTAATGCTGTGGTGCCTACGCCCGCGAGCTCCGTCACTGGAGTTCTACCACCAGTAAAAAATGTACCACCACCGGTAATATGTAAGTACATGTATAGAAGTTGACGAATCCTTGGAACTATACCACCAGTTAAAATTAAGATTAGGTGAAGATCACGCTCTACCATTCCCGGTTCAGTTTAATCTTAGCAACGGTATCGTCCCAGGCAGACTTCCATCGAGACGACACTAACCATTGTATTTTTACTCTTGGCCCCCTTCCAAATAGTGCCACCGATTATCAAACACCCATCTTATCAAGTGACGCTTCATTGAATGTTATTTCATTGGTTTTTATTATGTTTACCATTTTAAAAGTTTGTGCACTGTAGTATGAAGATTACTTTGTTCATTTTTTTGAAGCACATATGTTTTCCGAAGCGCGCATGGCCCGGCGGCTGGTGTAGACCGCAAGCGATCAACTCGGATAAGCTCTACGGGCGCGGTCGGGTAGTGTGATGGGTGACCGCTAGTGACTAATTAAATGCGCGTTTCCGTGCTTCGGAGGGCACGTTAAGCCGTCGGTCCCGGTTGCTATCGATAGATAGCAGTCGTTAAACCTTGTCGGAGGCCTTATGGGCGGTTTGAAAATATCCGACAGCGGGTTGGCCACTAACCCACCCACCTCCATCAATTCGCATTGGAGTAACGTGGTGGAGTAAGCTCCAGGCCTCCTCCCAAAAAGGGGAGAGACTCGTGCCAAGCAGTGGGACGTATAATGGGTTGCCATTATTAATATTATTATATGTTTTCCTACTTCTCTATCGATATAACATTGGATACTCTGTATGGTTCTGTTGTTCTGGTATCTCACGCACCGATGGGTTCAAACGTTAGATAGCAGTAAGGAAGTTCTAGCAGTGAGCACCCAATAAATTCGTAGTGGTACCCAAAAGTGGTGGTAGAGCTCCAGTGATGGAGCTCGCGGGTGTCGACACCACGGCATTACTTAATTTACTTGCCGCTAAATGGTAGTGTTCAGCACTATCGTGTTCCGGTCAAGTGGTAATGCACTACTTACAATACTTTTAACATTAGTTTATTACATTTAGTTTTATCTTAGTGATATTCTTGACTTTACATATATTTTTTATCTTGTTTGACATGTATATCAATTGTTGTTCGCTTTAATTTATTTTGTTTGTTTTTGACGTGTCATAAGAGGTGCCTGTCACCCTAAATGAATAAATGAGTTTCTGATTCTGATTCTGATACTGCCCTGTAATTTACGACACAGAAGCAAAACATCTTAGGCCTCAGGAGTGGTAACGCATCTGCATTTTGACCTTGGTCTTCATGTGGGTGTCTATAGCCTGCAGTCATCACTTAACATCAATGTGAACTGCAAGCTTGTTTGCCACTTCCATTACATAAAAAAGAAATCATCAAAAGCAGTAGGTATGTGAAATACTGCCTCGTTTTGTTTAGCACCCGAGCAACTTCTAAAGCTCTATAAAGTGAGAGAGTGAGAGACCCCATTTGGAATACTATTCTCATGAGAACTCTGCGCTCCACACTATAGGGTGGAAGCCCCTAAATACCTACTAACTTGATCCACTTGACTCCATAAAAACGAGCCGTTCGAATCGTCGACGACTCAAGAATCACAGATGAATTCGAAAATCTGAATCTGGTGGTAGAGCTCCAGTGACGTAGCTCGCGGGCGTAGGCACCACCGCATTACCTAATATACTTGCCGTTAAATGGTAGTGTTCAGCACTATCGTGTTCCAGTCAGGTGGTAATGTACGGCCCTGTACAGAGGCATAACAACTTAGGCCTCAGGAGTGGTAACGCATCTTTATTTTGACCTTGGCCTTTGTGTGGGTGTCTAAAGGCTGCAGTCATCACTTAACACCAATGTGAACTGCATGCTTGTTTGCCACTTCCATTACATAAAAAAGAAATCTGTACATTTTCTATCGCCTCTACAATGGTGAGTGCTCTGCTGAACTGTTTGATTTGGTGTCATCGTCTCCTTTCCTACATCGCACTACCTGCCGAAGATAGGAGTTCCATCAAATCAGTATACTCAGCAGCCCGATTCGTGCATACAGTCTTGCTCTGAACGTGCAAAATTTAATATTGAAACGAACGTCCTTCTGAGGTTACCCCTGTGTTACAATACTGAACGTGCAAAATTGAATATTGAAAGGAACGTCCTTCTGAGGTTGCCCCGGCGCTACAATATGGGTTTATTTAAAACTGGCGTCAAAAGAGTCCTTTAGGGGTGACAGAGCGTACGCGTATTAGTGTTGCAAATGCTCATGGGTGTCGGTAACCACTTTCCATCAGGGAGCCCATCTGCTTGTCCGTCAACCTTTTAACTTAAAAATATGCTGAAGACTGAATGAAAATAATGTCGTTTCGGGTTAGTTATTTCGTGTAATTTATCACGGCACAAGATAAAAAGAGGGTCAAAATTTTAATTAACTAACTCTATTTTTTTACTGCCTTAGTAGTCTAGTGGTAGTAGGACACTACTACTATGCTGGGGTCTTGGGTTCGATTCGTGGGTCAGGGGTTAACAGAGATTACGGTGTGAAATCCATCTTCCTTGGTACTAAACAGATCTAATGGTATTTTTTAATTTTCTGAAAGTTTCCCAGTAGTAGGTGCTTCGGAATTTGATAATGTGCCCGGAGATGTCAACCAGCTAGCCACCTGTTACAAGGGCCAAAAAGTAACCGGCGAATCTAGGATGTTTGCATGCTTGTATATATGCATTTACCTATGCCTACGTCTCCGGGGATTACAGGCGTGAAGTTACGTTTTATTTTTTTACTTATCTTTATTTATCTGTGCATGTGCAAGTGTCGTGTCCGCAAAATAAATTAACTGACTATCAAATAACCCATAAAATAATGCAGACGTATGTTTTACTGTGTGAATATCTCAATCTTACCAGACGAGCAGTATGTCACGCCATCTATTTCTGCCATTCTATTTATAGGTTATGTTTGTTATTGTAGATATTTGGCGGTCGTATCGATTATAATATGCGTTTAGTGGTTAATTTATTAATTAAAATGGTTATAACATTCGCTAGCGATTGCTGTAGAGGGCAGTGATGGACTAATAAATGTACCCATATCACACCGCGGACATTCCGTCAAAATTACATACAAACGCTTAATTTGGTCTCTATTACACAGACATCAATCAGTGACGTGTATTTACACGTGCACCTGTGTGCGTAGCACGTAGAAAATACCAACCGTCTCCCATAAGAGGGGAGGAGGTTGGGTGACGCGAGAAATCTGGCGGGACGTCAAAGTGTCCATTCTATACGTAGTATTATTACACATTCTCTGCCCATAGTTTGAAAGAATGTTGTAAAAGGGGGAGCTTGTTTAATGGGAACTATTGTTGTGAGGAGACGCCTTGGGAAGAAGTGTACGGGTACATTGGCCTTGTACCCCATCCCCAGCCGCCTATCTGTGGTCCCGCTGTGTGATAATGGGGTCGTCGGGAGCCGTGACCGGTTGAGGGTAGGGTTCCTTTTACATTCCCGCTTCCCCGGGGACCGAACTCTGTGCACATGGACCTCCACCCGGCCGGTATGGAACGCCTGGTGTTGTGATTGTTCGGGGCTGGCACATTCGGGCGTCGGAATAGGGGATGTCCCGAGCTGGTTAGCATGCAGGTGTTCCGCACGCCACTAGCTTTGGTTGGCAATGGCTCCGTGGAGGGATCGGCAACGAGCAACCGCCCCGGTGGGGTTGCGATTGTGCGCGTTGCCGTGACCCCGCCACTGATGGCGGACGAGTCGGAACACCCATGCAGTTTTTAGTAGGTAGTTGTGTGTTTTCCCCGAAGTCCCACATAACCCACCCCCTTCTCCAAGAGAGTATAAGCGTAACGCATTTTCCTAACAAAAAAAGGTAATGCAGTGGCATCTACGCCCTCGAGTCCCTACTCCCTACACTAGAACTCTTGAACTCTTGAACTTTCTACCACCAGTGAATTTACAAATTATTTCGACCCGGTCCCCGGATTATAGTCCAGCGGTTCGAATCCACCGTTTGATTCGAAGGTTTGCAAGTTCGATCCCCGTATCGGAACAAACATTTGTATGGCCTACAGATATTTGTTGTCTGGGTTTTTGTATGTGTTGTATGTGTACAACGGCATCCACGACACAGGTTTATATAATACCTAATGTGGAGCTATAAGTGTAAGCGTGTTTTATTTTATTTTTATTTAACTAGGCACATTGATTCAGTCGTAACTATACCTACAATCATTATCACGCATTTTATTTATATTCTACCGCATTAGGTGTCCGGTGTCCGTTTGTGCCTACTCGTATAAATACATAGAGCAACGCGGGCCACCGGTGCTCTGTGTATAATTATGTATAAGAATTTTCCTGATACGTGATAACGATATGGTGAATTCTTAGAATGCTAAACCCAATTCTGAGCTGCCATTCAAGGTTGAAGGAAACAATAGTTAAAGTTCCCTTATTCTTATAACTAGGTTATCAAAGTAGATTTCTTCTTGAATGAGCTCACGTAGGCGACTCGTCTCGAGAGCTAGTCTACTTTAAGTATGCATGTTATGGATGAGATTCACAAATCGCACTGCGACTTTACTTTCAGCAAAATATGCTTAGAACTGTCTGTATAGTATGAGTTTTGACAGGTCTATGGGCGAGATTCACAGACCACACTACGACTTTACTTTGAGCAAAGTACGCCTTTGAACTGTCAAAACCCCATACTAAACTGACAGTTCTAAGCATACTTTGCTCAAAGTAAGTAAAGTCGTAGTGCGGTCTTTGAATCTCACCATAAGCGTACTAGTGCTCAAAGTAAAGTCGTAGTGCGGTCTGTGAATCTCGCCATAAGCGTACTAGTCCTCAAAGTAAAGTCGTAGAGCGGTCTGTGAATCTCGCCCTACGACGCTTACAACTTTCTCTCAGAAACAAATATAGTGATAATTTTTTACAGATCATTTTATGATGTAAAATTGTTGTCAGCGGTAATTTTGCGATAAACTTAACCGTTTTGAACAAAATCGCGAAAACCTATTTTTTGGACCTTCGACCTAGAATCGTATTTTATCCTTAAACCGGAACAATGTGGAATTTTGAAATGCTCTATTGAATTGACCGGACTATGTCATCTGATTTAAACAATTGGTCAAAAGAAAAATGGGAAAAAATTGTGATGGGAATTTGGCCAAGACCAATTACATTACAATTTAGTAGATAAACATAGGTAGGTATATAATGGTGTTTACTTAATTTCAAATTCATTATTTCAATTGTTTTATCGTACAGCGATCTACATTCGGTTTCAGCCCTTGATGAAAGTAATGCATTTGTTTTGGCAACAACAATACTATTCAGCGAATGTAGAACGAATTGTATTAAAGGGCGGCGAATACGAGGTGACATTAGGGTACAAACACACTAGTAGGTACCTTTTTTTTGTCATGAGGTGACAAACAAACATACAATTTACCTTAATGGTAAGAAATACTGTAGACCAGAGATTCCCAAACAATTTTTTCTTGTAGACCCTTTACAATTTATTCTGGTTTCTGTGGACCCCCGTCCTTGCTACATTTATATCCCATTCCCATATTTCCATTATTTATTCACGCCTACGTAGACCCCATCGAGTCTCCCATGGACCACTTTGGGAATCACTGGTATGACGTAAGTAAATCGGTACTATCAGTGTATGTGTTGAGATCCATTATCGTGGACCCCCATTTTCATTTCATGGACTCCCTTTTCATGTTTTCGCTGACGCAGACCCCTTTTAGGTTGTCATAGACCCCCAGGGGTCGATATAGACCACTTTGGGAATCACTGCTGTAGACTATAAACACCTACATGAAACTAGAGATTTCAATGTAGATGCGTTGCCACTGTTGATGCGGTAGATATATAATAATATTATGCTTCTGTGTCGGAAATGACAGGGCCGTTAGTACATTACCACCTGACCGGAACACGATAGCGCTGAACACTATTATTAAGCGGCAAGTAAATTAGGTAATGTGGTGGTGCCTACGCCTGCGAACTTCGTCACTGGAGCTCTACCACCAGTATAAGCTACCTACCTATACCTATTAATGTAAGTATTTAAGTGCCTTCGAAAAAAGAAGGAGGTTCTCAATTCGTCCGGATCTTTTTTTTAAAGTTTATCTATTCGTAGATGATGACGATCTTTGTCATTAAAATGGTATACCAGCGTTTAGTTTACGTTGGCACCTACTGTGGCATCTGACAGGATCCTTAGGTTTCGTTGCACCACAACCTTAATGATTAAAGTTTTTTTTTGTGTTATGGAAGTGGCAAATAAGCATGCAGTTCACATTGATGTTAAGTGATGACTGCAGCTTATAGACACGCACAAAAAGTCTAAGGTCGAAATGCAGATGCGTTACCACTCCTGAGGCCTAAGATGTTTTGCCTCTGTGCCGAAAATTACATTACCACCTGACCGGAACACGATAGTGCTGAACACTACCATTTAGCGGCAAGTGTATTATCTAGGTAATGCGGTGGTGCCAACGTCCTCGAGCTCCGTCACTAGAGTTCTACCACCAGTAAATTAATCACCGGTTAAAAAGTTAGAGTTATGAAGTTATTTAACAATTTTGAAATGGTGCAACTCATTTCGTGCATAACACATAGGTCCTACCTAATAACATGTTTATTATTGCTAAAGTAAAGTAAATTGATGCAACCTAGCCCTACCTAATGTTAAAACGTAGGCTTTAGTGATGCTTTGCCATGGATGGTCTTAGATCCAGTGCCGGATTAGCCATATAGTAGGAGTAGCAAATGCTACGGGCCCCGCGCCATTGGGGGCCCCGTGCCTATGCCCAAAAAAAAACACAAATATGTAATACACCTTCTCTGTGTCTCTGCAACAATACCATCAGTGGTATAGCTGCAGAGACATAGAAAATAGGTGGTCCCTGTTTTTTAAAACCAAATCTAAATAGCAATTTAATGGAGCGACATGACGACATTCTATTCTTTAAAAAAGTATCGTGACTGTGACTAGTAAAAGATATAAATTTAAAATAAATACCATAAAGTAAAGATATTCAACACACGAGGAATATTTATTTTTGACAAACTAAAAGATAAATTGAAAGAAAATATGTGATGGCATCCAGAAAAATTCTTGATACCTACTAAAAAGAAAAAAATATATAGAAAGAAAACCTTATTTCTAGAAAAAGTATTTATATAACAATAACAAAATCCTACCTAACATCCTTCTAAGTATTATCTGATAGTAATAAACTTAACGACACAATTTATTATTGACAATGTAATGACAATATTTATAGATAACTAGCGGCCCGCCCCGGCTTCGCCCGCGCTGCTCTGCTCCTATTAGTCATAGCGTAATGTAAGCTATCCTATCTCTCAAGTTGGATCGAACTGCACAAGGTGTGCGAATTTTATTATAATCGGTTAAGTGGTTTAGGAGTCCATTGAGGACAAACATTGTGACACGAGATTTATATATATTAAGATTATCACATTAAATTCAAAATTGTCAAATGAATCGAAGTTATGTGTTACATAAATCCGAACACCAATTACCTCCCAGAAAATCCAAGCTTTCAAACGCTAACCAAATCACTATGTCCACACCAAAACTTTACCGATACAGTAACGAAACATCACGTGATTTCATTTTATAAACGACACGAGCGAACCACACGCGAGCAATACGTCGACTGGCAACTGGCAAACAAACTGGCATACTGCACAGACACGGCTAGCTGACATGGCATTCAGTTTAATTGAGCTGGTTAAATGATAAAATAGAGCTCAGCTGCAAGTTATTTGGGTTTTTTGGCGGATTTGTAAAAAGAATGTCGGATCAATTGGTTGAAGAATGTTTCAGAACGAGATGTTGAAAGTTACGATCTGTATTTTCATTTTGTGCTAAGAACAAAGGTTGTTTATATAAAACACAAGCTAAGCCTCATATTATTATCACATTTGTAAGAGCCTCAAAAGGGATTCGATCATTCGACATTTTCGAAGTGAACTCGGTTATTAGAAAATGTCGAATGAGCGAATGACTAAACAGACATACAATACAAATGCAGATGGTTGTAAAAGCCCAGGAAGACCAGAACTGACCTAAAAAGAAACGTTATTTCACGCCTGTAACCCTCGAAGGGGTAGACAGAGAATGTAGGGTAGGCAGAGCAGTAGGTAAATGCATGTATTCAAGCATACATGCAAACACCCACGATTTGCCGGTTACGTTTTGGCCCATGTAATAGGTGGCAAGCCTGTTGTGTACATCTCCGGGTACATTACCAAACTCCGAGGGACTGGGAAACTTACAGAAAATGAAAAAATCGCAATAGAACCAGAGATAAAGGATTATAAACCGTTATCTCTGATAGTCGCCGACCCGGGAATCGAACCCAGGACCTCCATTGTAGTAGTAGTGGCCTGCTACCACTAGGCTACTGAGGCAGTTACTGGACTGACAAACATTGACGACATAAGTCGAGCAATGTCCGAGGGTGGGTCCAATAGTCTTAGAAATGGGCGTGCACGTATGATGTTGCGTTAGCAAGTCTCTAACTGGTTTATGTTACCTAAATTAAAATTAAACTATTTCTTTTTCAGTGACGTAGAATTTTATTAAAAATAAATAAAAACAAACTTTTAAAATTAAAAAAGAACTTATAAGTATTTATTTTATTTATTTATTTTATCTACTAATCCCTATTCTATTTTGTTCACTCAACAAAAGAAATTTATTACTCTAGTTTTATTATATCTACTTATCTTTAATTCTATTAAATAATTTATTACTCTAGTTTTATTACATCTACTTATCTTTAATTCTATACACTAGTTTTATTATATCTACTTATCTATATTTCTATTTAATAATTAAGTTATTAGGCTCATACTTTTAACCCTATGCAAACTATTTATTAATTTTATTATTTTAACTAAGAATTAAATGAAGTAGGTAGTCATAGGTTCTCGGGGGGGGTTCTATAAGGCAATCACGATTACACCTAGGTTACCAGCACGTCTTCACTCTCCTCATAAAACGTATGCGGTCAGCGTGCACAAGCGCAGCGGTTCACTTGGGGGTAGGTACTGCACAGCGGTAGCGGGTAGGACCGGAACACCTCAGCAGGTGCACCACGATCACTCTCAAGGTGTACTGATAGCCGGAAACTAGATCCCTGGAACCCATGTTCAGGACTTTTTAATAATGTCCGAAAGTTCACCTTGACTGCAACATACCAGCGTAGACGTTTTACCGCCCAAGCTTGCTACTTGCAAAGCGTGTGGTAAATGTAGCAATTAGCGATCTATGCTGAAGTCAAGGTTTACGGAAACACTAAGCAGAAGGACTGTACAATAATTTTTACACTAGACTAAATTGCTAATAACAGTTAATCACACAATACGTTTCTACACTAGGAGGTTAAATATAACATTCACAACTTACCCAATTACGGGGATCACAACACTTTATATATAATATAATAGTTGGATGTTTAATAGTTACGAGTTAATAGTTTACTCATTAATAGCTAGAAACGTGTTACAGTAACACGATCAAAATGTCGCCTGCAATCGCTCGCCACAGCTCTCAACCCGTCACCCCCGGCACTCGCCTGCACCGTCGCTCTCGCGCGGTGAGTTTCTCAGTTACCCACATGACAACGTTATATTTTAGACGCGACATAAATTGAAACCATTTTTATAAATTATGTATGTATCTTCACGCCAAGTCGGTTACGTGGTAGTTATTATATATGCAACGTAACAATACCCCCTCTCCAGGACAAGGATTTTGCCTACGTAAAATCCGCACCTTAATTATTTAAAGAACACGTAACTATAGTTGAGAACAGATTTAGAGCCTTTTGAGTTTTATATCCTTAATATGCCAAGCGCCGAGATCACGACCAGACATATCTTCTAAAATATACACAAGAGGAGAGCGTTTTTCTTTTACCCGACACTTTTCGAATTTAGGAGCCAATTTTTTACTAAAATAGGCGCTTTTATCACTCTGAAAGAAACAGCGTTTCCATACAGTATCACCAACAGCAAACTCGAAGTTTTTCCTTCTCAAATTATATCTTTCTGTTGTTTTTTGATGACTATGCCATAAAACCGTCTGAACTTTGTTGAAAATATCGCTTAAGTGACCTAAATTCTCTGCGTATATGTCACGCGGTAAAAATATGATTTCATTAGGAATTTCATTTTCAATGTAGTGCGAACCACATGCTACAAGTTCGCGCCCGTACACTAAAAAGTTAGGTGTATAGCCAGTAACTTCATTGACTGAGCTGTTAACGGCAAATTGAATTTTAGGCAAATTTAAGTCCCAGGATCGGTGATCATCATTAACGAAGGTCGAAACTGCAGTGATTATAGTCTTGTTATATCTCTCCACAGTATTAACCTGAGGAGTATATTTAGGGGTAAAATGTGTATTTGGGATTTTGTATTTCGTTAACAGAGCATCTAGTTCGTGGCTGATGAATTGGGAACCGTTGTCCATTATTATTGTTTGAGGGATACCGTGTACTAGAAAAACATCGACTTCCAATGCCTTACAGATAGCTTTAGCGGTTGCCTGACGCAAGGGAAATAAAACACAGTATTTCGAAAAACAGCAAGTGACAACTAAAATATAACCATTACGATTTCTACTGGTTGGAAGAGGACCAACGAGATCAATAGAAAGGACTTGGAAAGGTCGTGAACAATGTTTTGGTCTACCCATTTTACCCAAAACAGCATGATTAGGTTGTTTATAGGCTAAGCATGTGTTACAATTGCTTACAAAATTTACAGTGTCACGATACATACCAGGCCAATAGTATTTTAAAAGTAGCCTCTTGTAGGTTTTGTATATACCGAAATGTGCGGCTATTGGTTCCGAATGATTTTTACTAATTATATCAGCACGATATTCCTCAGGGATAACTTCTTTCCAGCTAAACTCAGAAGTTAAAACATTATTACTCTTCATATACCGGTAGAGTGTATTACCATCCACGCGATAATTTGGTACACTGGTAGGAGAGTTCAAGGTGGAGCTGAAAACGTTGAGGTACCATTTATCGGCAGTATCACAAGGGATAATATTGATGGCAATATCGGCTACAGGTACCGATCTAGAGAGAGCGTCAGGAATCACATTGTCTTTACCACGGCGGTGTTTAATTTCAAAGTTAAATGACGAAAGTCGAATACCCCAACGGGCAAGTCGACCAGTAGGGTTAGATAGCTTAAGGAACCATTTTAAGGCGGAGTGATCAGTGAAGACGGAAAAAGTTAAACCGTTTTCTAAGTAACACCGCCAATGTTCCAAAGCGACCAGCACAGCAAGTGCTTCCCTTTCGGTCACGCTGTAGTTGCGTTCAGGACCGGACAGTGACCTACTCATAAAAGCCACCGGGTGTTCCTCACCGTCGATAGTCTGTGAGAGCATAGCTCCAACACCAAAGTCACTAGCATCTGTATGAACCTCAAAAGGGTGATTAAAATTAGGGCACGCTAGTATAGGGGCACTGACTAAAAGTGATTTAAGCTCAAGAAATGCTTTGTCAGCTTCAGGGGTCCATTGGAAGGAGGGGGCATTCTTTTTGGTGGAGGTTAGTCTATTTAAAGGGCCAGCGATAGAACTAAAGTTGGGCACAAATCGTCTGTACCAAGAAGCCGTCCCAAGGAATCGTTTTACTTCCTTCTTGGTTGTAGGAGTTGGAAAATTAACAATGGCTTCGACTTTTTCCGGATCGGTACGAAGACCACGTTCGTCCACTACATATCCCAAGTAACGAAGTTCATCCTTGAAAAAATTACATTTATTCAAATTAATTGTCAAGTTAGCTGTGCGCAATTTTTCAAGGACACGCGACAGTAAAGACACATGCTCATCGAAAGTCTTACTTACTATTATTATGTCATCGAGAAAACAAAATACCTTTAGTTCAAATTCCGGTCCAAACATAGCATCAACCAAACGTTGTTGAGTTGCTGGTGCATTTGACAAACCAAAGGCGGTAACTTTGAACATGAAGGTACCACGACCGGGAACATAAAAAGCAGTTTTCTCACGATCAGGGCCATAAATTGGAATTTGCCAAAAGGCTTTAGATAAATCGATACTTGACAGATATCTAGCATCTTTAAGGCTATCTAAAATTTCGGAGACATAGGGAAGGTTATAGGCATCCTTCTTTGTGACAGAATTAAGTTTTCTGCTATCAAGACAAAAACGTGGCTTTCCGTCTTTTTTTTCTACAACTAACACTGGGGATGACCAGGGGCTTTCACAGGGTTCAATTATATCTAAGGACAGCATTTCATCTACCTGTTCAGTAATAATGCGCTGTTTCTCAGGTGATAGACGATAATAACGTTGTCTAATGGGATCTGCATCACCGGTGTCTATACGGTGCTCTATTAGATGTGTTCTACCGATACCCTTATTGTCGAAAGCTATAACTTTAAACTGTTCGACCAAATTATCCGCCTGTCGTTTTTGCATATCATCAAGTTTATCATAACCGTATATATGTAAGTCTGGCGATTTTGAGGGGATTTCAATTATTTTAGGATCATTGCTGGACAGAATAAAAACATTATTTAAATTATTAGGGATAATTTGAAATTTAGACCAAAAATCAATTCCTAGAATAAGGGGAGTATTAATTTCAGGTACTATGTGAGCTTTTATTGTTATACATTTATCATTAAATATTATAGGAAGTAAAAGATAACCCAATGAGCTCATAATATGTCCACCAGCAGCTGTGACAGTGATTGTTTCGTCGGAACGCAATTCTAAATTGTACTTAAGCAGGCTCTTGTGAGAGTTTTTTCCTAGTATACTCACAACAGAACCAGAATCCAGTAATCCATACATACAATATGCGTCGCAGTTATCTATAGTAACCCTAACATACGGACGCGGATCATTAGTTGGCTTAGAGTCTAAGATTGTAGCAATATGGTAGGTATTGAAAAATATTTTAATGTAATTAAGCCAATCTTGCCATTCAGCATTATGAAAATGGTTATTGTTGCTACAATCAGTACTTAGTTTTTTGCCCCTCTATGATTAGGATAGTTTGGGGGTTTTACACAATCAGGACAATCAGGGTAAGTAACGTCCTTTTTCCCACATTTAAAACATATTAAAAATTTAGGTTGTTTACAGGTTTTCAATGAATGGTCATTTGTACGGCATCTGGGACAGTATAATGAAGAAGATGTTTGTATAGCATTTACAGTATTACTACTCTCTATATTTCTGTTATTGTAATATTTTTGCTTAAAATAATTATTTTGGTTATTGTTATTTTTCTGGAAGTTGGTGAACGGTTTCACATATGCAAATTCTGGTGCAAGAGTATCTGGGGTAACTTTTGGGGGTTCTCTGAAATGGGATAAACGGGACTGGAAATTTTCATAGTTGCGACAATGATTTCTCAAAGCCTCTAAAGTTTTTATTTCAGGACAACAAGCTAATGACGTAGCATAACAAGGTCTTATATTATGTAAGATTATTTCCAATTTGTCTTCCTCCGCAACTACTTTACTCAACCGTGAAAACATGCCATGCATAATTGATAGGTAAATAGTAATATTTTCACTCTCTCCTTGTGTTCTAGATCTAATTTCATTCATTAATCGATAATCATAATCAAATTCTCCGAAATCTTGTTTAAGTAGAACGACCACCTCATCCCAAGATGAGACGCTATCCCGAATGCCGCGATACCAATGTAAGGCGTTTTCTACGAAAATTTCAGTGGCAAAAGATAAAACACGATCAGGGGTAATGTTACGTGCCATAATAAATTCTTCAACTTTTTGTATAAAAGCTCTAACACAGGACCTACCATCAAATTTTAATTTAAAAAGATCGGAGCTTATACCTCTGTCACAAGTTACAGCAATACTTGTGGCTGGAATACTATCTTGTTTAGCATCGTTTGAAATGGAAGATACAGATTTACTCGGTGCTAGTGATGACAAATCTTTGAATTGTGAATGCAAAATTTGATTAAATTCCTTAAACATAACAGAATTCTCAGTACTATCAGGAGTTATCCTAGCCAATCTATGATAAATATGATTTGTTAAAGTTTCACATCTAGCATACAAATTTTTGTCAAATTTTGATTTTAGTGAAGTTATAAAACCTTTATTCTTAATAAGACTATCTTTTACACCTTTCAAATCTTCCATGGGTTCAAGATGTGATTCAAGAATGTCTTCTGAAGGTAGAAATTGCGCTTGTTTAACAATTTGCTTACGCAAGTCCTGAACATTGTCGGCGGGTGTTTCACCTCTAATGGCGACTTCGTATTCGAGTTCAGACTTTTGTAATGAAAGAAATTTTATAATGCGAGACATTTTATTTTTAGATTTTATTAGTAGATATAGAAGAAAAAAAAACTTGTGTAAAGCTTTTCTGATTGAAATGCAAGGAAAAAAAACCTTTTAAATAAAAAAAATATTGGGTAAATTGCGATATTGTAAAAAGATAAAATTAATTACAAAACTACGCCTTATAAAATACACACACCACAACTAATAAATAAAATTGTAAATTTTACAGATTACTTCAATAAAAACCCGCTAAAATGATGATGATGATGAATATGATGATGAAAAGAAAAAAAAAAGTCCATTCTGTTACAAAAATCACTCAACAGAACGATAATGTTTACTGATGAAATTGCAAAAAAAAAAACCCGAAGCAAAACAAAATCAGAACAAAAATGAATCTAATGAATAAAACTACTTAAAATTCAACTAGCGTGTAACAAATCTAGATAAACCGATGTAATTAAGAACAAAATATATTTAATGACTATAATTAATAAAAATAATTTCACCCTATCCTGTACAAGAATAAGCGTGATAATATGAGAAAAAAAAATACACTCTAGTTGAGAAACAACAAAATCGTTTTACAAAATTAAAATAAAACCGTCACCAAAGATAGCCAATTAACTACAAAAAATAGGTAGTAATCAGAAATTGCCTTATAACCATTAAGTGGGCGCCATTGTTGCGTTAGCAAGTCTCTAACTGGTTTATGTTACCTAAATTAAAATTAAACTATTTCTTTTTCAGTGACGTAGAATTTTATTAAAAATAAATAAAAACAAACTTTTAAAATTAAAAAAGAACTTATAAGTATTTATTTTATTTATTTATTTTATCTACTAATCCCTATTCTATTTTGTTCACTCAACAAAAGAAATTTATTACTCTAGTTTTATTATATCTACTTATCTTTAATTCTATTAAATAATTTATTACTCTAGTTTTATTACATCTACTTATCTTTAATTCTATACACTAGTTTTATTATATCTACTTATCTATATTTCTATTTAATAATTAAGTTATTAGGCTCATACTTTTAACCCTATGCAAACTATTTATTAATTTTATTATTTTAACTAAGAATTAAATGAAGTAGGTAGTCATAGGTTCTCGGGGGGGGTTCTATAAGGCAATCACGATTACACCTAGGTTACCAGCACGTCTTCACTCTCCTCATAAAACGTATGCGGTCAGCGTGCACAAGCGCAGCGGTTCACTTGGGGGTAGGTACTGCACAGCGGTAGCGGGTAGGACCGGAACACCTCAGCAGGTGCACCACGATCACTCTCAAGGTGTACTGATAGCCGGAAACTAGATCCCTGGAACCCATGTTCAGGACTTTTTAATAATGTCCGAAAGTTCACCTTGACTGCAACATACCAGCGTAGACGTTTTACCGCCCAAGCTTGCTACTTGCAAAGCGTGTGGTAAATGTAGCAATTAGCGATCTATGCTGAAGTCAAGGTTTACGGAAACACTAAGCAGAAGGACTGTACAATAATTTTTACACTAGACTAAATTGCTAATAACAGTTAATCACACAATACGTTTCTACACTAGGAGGTTAAATATAACATTCACAACTTACCCAATTACGGGGATCACAACACTTTATATATAATATAATAGTTGGATGTTTAATAGTTACGAGTTAATAGTTTACTCATTAATAGCTAGAAACGTGTTACAGTAACACGATCAAAATGTCGCCTGCAATCGCTCGCCACAGCTCTCAACCCGTCACCCCCGGCACTCGCCTGCACCGTCGCTCTCGCGCGGTGAGTTTCTCAGTTACCCACATGACAACGTTATATTTTAGACGCGACATAAATTGAAACCATTTTTATAAATTATGTATGTATCTTCACGCCAAGTCGGTTACGTGGTAGTTATTATATATGCAACGTAACAATGAAGATAATGATGAATGTAGATGAAGCACGGGATGTGTGTTAGGATCGGGATATCTAGCGCTCCACACTCTCTGCCTATCTCGTAACCAGTGGTGGACTAATGTCATCAGGGGTCCGGGGCAGCATTTGGCATTTGAAGAATCAATAGAGTGACGAACGAGCAAAACAGCAGTTCGCATTGATGTTAAGTGATGACTGCAGCCTATAGACACCCACACAAAGACCGAGGTCAAAATGCAGATGCGTTACCACTCCTGAGGCCTAAGGAGTTATGCCACTGTGCCGGAAATTACAGGGCCGTACATTACCACCTGACCGGAACACGATAGTGCTGAACACTAGCATTTAGCGGCAAGTATATAAGGTAATGCGGTGGTGCCTGCGCCCGCGAGCTCCGTCACTGGAGCTCTACCATACGGTAGATAGGTTCTAAAATACACATCAAGAAAAACGCACGAGCAAAAAAAAAGACTTTTCCCTTACTGAGTAAGCACTACAAATCTTACATGATTCCCACTGACCAGTCGATCTTTGGAGGCCCCCAGAACCGGAGGCCCGTGCCCCCCCCCTCCTTAGTCCGCCACTGCTCGTAACGTAAGAGACTTGAATATACTTACTTACATACATACATATCTACATACATACTTCCGTTGTTACAAAGACAACAGATCCAATATTCAACGTCTCAGGACTTGCCAACTAATTGGAACTTCTGAGCATTAAAATTTATTACAATCAATATACGACACTATAAAAAATCTCGGTCACATTTTTCATATTTCACTATCGTGCAAATAAAAAGTAGAAGTTTCATGTACAATTAGGTTATTGAGGACAAAGCTGTCCATTTCGAAGATTATAGTTAAATGAACTGGCAAATTATGAAAAACGTAAGACTTGTTCTGTATTTTCATGTCTCTCAAATTAATATTTTGATAAATTGTTCACCCACATTGTTATAAATGTAAGATACAACATTTTTAGGCCATGCAGGGCATTTACGACATCCCATGACAAATGCGACCAATGGCCACCATTCACAAATTAACGACAGTTGACTCCTTGGCTTTTCTGAAAATTACTATCAGAAGAAGCTTTGTCTTCTCTTGTTCTCCTTGTCTCTGTTAATGCGACACAAACACACAAAACTTCCGTATTTCCAAGGCTTAATTTAACAGTTCTTGGTATCAGTTGCATAATTTCAAATGGCCTTTTCTTAAATTATATTTATTTCAGAACAGAAAGTCTCATATATTTGATTGAATTTTGACGAATATGGGTCAAATTAACGATGGATCAATAAACTAGTAGAGCTCCAGTGACGGAGCTCGCGGTCGTAGGCAGCACCGCATTACTTAATATACTTGCCGCTAAATGGAAGTGTTCAGCACTATCGTGTTCCGGTCAGGTGGTAATGTATGGCCCTGTAATTTCCGGCACAGGGGCGTAACACCTTAGGCCTCAGGAGTGTTAACGCATCTGCACTTTGACCTTGGTCTTTGTATGGGTATCTATACGCTGCCGTCATCACTTAACATCAGTGTGAACTGCATGCTTGTTTGCCACTTTCATTACATAAAAAAAAACATAACGTTTTTTTAAATGGATTGACTTGAACAAATAGCCCACTCACAATCTACTAAATAAACAAATACTATAGTCATTACATTTAATAATGTTTCATCATTATCTGCTAACATATAACTTATCAATGAACTAAACAAAGATACAACGGTCAATGTTCCATTATTAAACAACTTAGCTATTACGTTAGAGTTGAAAACATCTGAAGGCAGGGACATAACGACCCCACCGCCCACTTGGGGAAGAATTTCTCTAAATGGAAGAGAAGTCTTCCACTTGTGTAGTCAGTCATCCGAACAATGGCGGTCAAACCATTCCAATGGGGCGGTGGTAAGTGCAATAACGCAAGGTCAGGCTAATCCCTGCCTCGAAGACACAAGTCTGCACGTTCATCGCTAAGAAAACCCCATTAATTGTCGCATTACAGTTCCAGGGCACTCCACTCGCCATTGGTAAGAGTATCGAAGGAGTAGAACGAAGTGCAATTTGGGAGTCACATTGAGAGTAAGACCAAGTTGGCATCCAAAAGTTGAGGGTGCCTAACAAAGCGAGGGGGATGCCTATGTGATAGGTTTTGGTCCCGCAGTAGACATCTTTCGGCTAAAATGATGATGATGATGATAAAGATTCTGAAGGCGTCGAGACGTGACGATACGATCGTCTTCTAGTGGAGGAGAATTCTTCCGCTAGTGCAGTCAGTCAATGGAACAATGACTAAACTATTCCAATAGTAGTAAAATGATGTATGATGTAGAAATATGTATATAATAACGCGAATAATTCTCCCCTAAATTCGCACAACGTTGTTGTGGGCGTCTTTGGAGAACGGTTTCTGCAGCTGAGGACATCTTTCGGCTGGAGTGTGATAAAGAATCGTCTGTATTCGGAAGAAGTGGAAATACGCTAGTGAAGATATAATGGATGTAGTATAAGCTATTCTTAAAAGAAATGTATGCATAAGGATGCCTACGTCCGACAATGCAACACTGGTAGAGTTTATGTAATAATACTACGTATAGAATGGACACTTAGACGTCCCGCCCGATTTCCCCGCCTCACCCAACCTCCTTCCCTCTTATGGGCGACGTTTGGTATTCTCTACGTGTTACGCACACAGGTGCACGTGTAATACGTCAATGATTGATGTCTGTGTAATAGAGACCAAATTAAGCGTTTGTATGGAATTTTGGCGCAGTGTCCGCGGTGTGGTATCAGTAAGATGTTATGATTTTAAATTTAAATACACTGCAAATAAATTTATATCTACTTACTACTTCCTAATTCTACAATGTTAATTTGAGAATGTTACATTATCGCGTGTTCTTCTGATGAAAATACATGGTTGATAAATTAATTGTTAGATTTATTAAAAGCTCGAAAGCAAACAGATGTAAATATTGAGTCGGTTGTGAGATATTATCGGCGTAATGGTTTAGGTTAGTGGATTCGTTTTTAAACAAAATAACATTTATACAATACATTTCCTCTTAATTCTGTTATTTGATTCTCGGTACTAAATATATTTGTTAAAACTATTTCAAAGGTCACATTGTGTTATTTTATTTGTAAATTATATTAAATAGTTCTACCTAGATCCTCGGGACCGGGACAAATCTTTGTATGGCCTACAGATATTTGTTTCGGGTCTGGGTGTTTGTGTATGTTTGTTTGTGTACAACGGCACCCACGACACAGGTTTATAGGGACATAGTGTGGGGCTGTGAGTGTTAGCGTTTTTTTTTATTTAACTAGATTAGGTAATGCCGTGGTACCTACCCGCGCGAGCTCTGTCACTGGAGCTCTACCACAAGTAATTAAGTATCTTTCGGCAGTACCTTCGAATCTCGCAATGGGAAAAATAATACAATATTACTTACTTACGCCCCGATTCCTGAATCACACCCAGAACCACGGAATAGATAAATCTATTCTGTGCCCAGAACGGCCTAGCAACACTAACAATCGAATCAGTTTTAAATATTCAAAAGTTAAACAAATCAATCGCCTGCACACATCGCACAATACACAATTGGTCAAGGTTATTATAAATATCGGAACAAAGTTTTATCAATGTGTGGCAGTTCATAGTTTATCTAACATGAACGCTGTTATCGTCGCTCTTCTAAAACAATTCGGTTCATTGTATTCACTATCCAACTACTTATCGAATATTCGATTCCGCTTTCAATATTGTGGTCGGATGTGAAATCATAAGGAAGGCTGATTGGTCTGTGGAAATCATATACTTTATACCTACTATAATGTTATGAGGTTGATAAGTAAAATTAAAAGTTCAAATGAAAACTGCAGGCCTTAAAGATAATGCTCTAGAGTGGTCTAGAAAGACAATTCCCGTCAGTTGGTAATAGAAGAGTGAAAAGGAGATGTAAAAATGTATAGACCTCCGGCCATGTCTTGTACACAATATTATTTAACAGGCAAAATCAATATAAAAACGTTTTTTACTGCATATTTTCAGCTTTGTTTGCAGTTACAAAACATTATTTGCAGTTAGAATTGCAACTCAAAACAAACATGGCGAATATGGCAAACGATGCCATTTTGACATTTTCATTTTTTAAATTGTTTTTTTTTTGATTATATAGTACTTGGAGAAAAAGGTAAAATTTTCTAAATACTATCGAAATCGATTGATCCCAAGCGTCGGTTGTATCGCCACCATGTTAAACATACTTAGTTGAAAATTATAAAATAGTTTGAATTTACTGTGGTCGTAACTTTAAAATATATTCTTGAATCAATTTATTGTATTTTTTTCGGCTTCTTCTTTAATTTACCCATTTTTTGAGGACGTGTACGGTACCAGAGCCGAGCTCACAACATCTCCTTTAGGGTTATGTATTTTTCAATATAAAGAGGTACATAAATAAAACAAATGGTAAGTGTGGATAACCCATTTAGGGGTATGAAAAATACTCAGATGTTGGCCGATTCTCAGTCCTATAGGCACACAAAATTTCATGAGAATCTGTAGAGCCGTTTCGGAGGAGTAGGTATGGTAACTAACTAATATACATAGAGAAGAAGATAGAAAAGAGAAGGTAGAGAAGGGATAGAGTTAAAGGAGATGTAAATTAAACGTTATCTCCCGGAACATAAACGGGAATGGAGATCCTGCAGGGATTTCTTGTTACACCCCCCAGGGTATCCGCCTTGTCGTGGCGGGAAGCTTAGTAATTGGTGGTCGCCTCACTCAAGACGAGTGGCGTTTGGCATGGGCTTCGTCATTTGCTGCTATGGTGAGGACACGGCTGGGGGAGAGGTGGAGGTAGATGGGTAGGTCGTTAGGACTGCACCCTGTCCTCAGCCGCCTAACAATTGCACCGCGCTTTTTTGGTAGGGACCGACGCTCCGATTCCTTCAGGGTTGAACTGTGTGCCCGCGACCCCCTCCACCCGGGCATCTTAGGATGATTGGTGTTGTGAGTGACCTGGGTGGGGACCTCCGGGCGTCAAACTAGGGGACGTTCGTCCCCCGGATGAATTTGAAGAGATTGTGAGCTCACGATAAGCTTTTTTATGCTAACCACAGTTGTTCCAAAATAATGCGTTATTTGCGAAGGTGTTTTTTAAACATGACATTAATCCTTATCGAAATAAATATTGTATTCATCTCAAGTATTTCATTAAACACGAAATTGCCCTTCACTTCATTCGATTTAAATCAATATCTTGGGAGATATCGCAGTTTTAAAATAACAGCAAAATAATGATTGAGCACTGCCCGCGCAATGTACAAAGACAGCCGGCAGTCATGAGGAGCAGGGCGGTGGAAAGCTGAAGAGACTGTCTAACACTGAAATAATTTTTCGAATCGGACCAGTAGTTTCTGAGATTAGCGCGTTCAAACAAACAAACTCTTCAGCTTTATAATATTAGTTTAGATTCTCTGCCGATAGACAGAGGAAACGGCTACGACGGACATAGACTTATAAAATAAGGTCTCTGCATTTGCATTTTCACCATTTGTCTTTGTGTGGGTGTGGTGTGGGTGTCTATAGGCTGCAGTCATCACTTAACATCAATGTGAACTGAATGCTTCTTTGCCAACTTAATTTAATTAAAAAAAATTGGTGAAGTAAATAACTAAAACGGAGTTTATTTATTCACTTGAAAACAAGCAAAAGCAAACTCACTAGCAACAGCTAGTGTTATACAAAAATAGATAGTCGCATTAACCGAAGACGCATAGCTGTTCAATATAGACCAGCGAACTGGGGTGCTCTATAAATATCGTGATTGTATTAACAGCGGGCTCAAGAGCGGCTGGTGCGGTGTATGAGACGTGCGGTCATCGGTCGCGACCTATGCCGCAATGGGTCATTCCCCATACGTCCTTCTCGTTTTCAGTTTTCACAGGATATTAAAAAGTTATGTTTTGTGCAAGGTGTTGCGGAAAGGTTCGACGACTACATTTTAACAAGCCATGCCTTTCTCTTTAGAATGTTAAATCGCCAGTTATGACGAGCCAAACATTGATCTATCAAAAAGTATCAAAAGTTACGGGGCCGAGTATTACCATGTCATCGAAATTTGATAGCGTTGAATATTACCCGTTAGCGGTAAGTGTAACAACAATGATAAGCATACATTTTTGTGTCATTACGTAGGTATGGAAGCGAACTGACCGCAATTAAACCACGTACAACCATTAATTAATTGAGGAAATTTATATGTATATATATTAGGTTGGGGAAAAAGTTTCTTCGCATTTTTTAAGATAATTCAAAACATTTTTTAATATAGTTTATTTAAATTTAACTAATGTATGTATGTACCATTTTGTTCGATAACCTTTTGCCATCTTGTAGGTAGGGTGTATGGTGATGAAGACATGATCCCATTGCTATAAAAATTTTGGGACTTCTCATCAAAATACCGCCACAAGTGGATTTGGCAGTCCTCTCGTGATGTTAACCTAACATTGCATAAAGAATTCTGAAGAGACTGAAACAGGTGGAAATCTGAAGGTGCAAGGTCAGGACTTTACGGCGGATGCATTAACACCTCCCAGCCAAACTCTCTTAATTTTTGCTGAGTGGCTATAGATGTGTGAGGTCTAGCGTTATCATGATGAAACACCACACCCCTTCTGTTGATCAATTCCGTCCGATTTTATAAATATCACCTTATTGCGAGTTAACCCGGGTTTCGCCACAGTCTGTGAAGCCTGACCGGCAAAGCTTTGACCACGACCTTTTTCGCACGTTCTTGTCGTACGTGATCCACTTTTCATCACCAGTTATCAGCTTCTTCAAAAATGATTCGGTTTCATTACGTCGTAATAAAGAATCACAAATGAGTACACGGTTCATTAGGTTTCTTTCAGTGAGCTCGTGAGGTACCCAAATATCGAGCTTTTTTTTGTACCCAGCTTTTTTCAAATGCGCCAAAACTGTTTTGTGATCAATTCTCAGTTCTTCAGCTACGTCGTAACTACTGATATGTCGATCTTGCTCCACTTTTTCAAAAATGGCATCCATTTTATCCGTAATAGGGCGACCAGAGCGAGGTGTATTTTTGACATCAAAATTTCCGGATTGAAAACGCTTAAACCAAATTTGTGCTACTCTCACAGACACTGCACTAGGTCCATAACCATTGCAAATTTTTTTGTAGTAAAATTTTAAAATGTATCGAATTTCTTCATTAGATTCACTCATCCTGACAGTACGCAAAACAAATGAAAATCACACATTTGCCTAATTTGGAATACTGTTCTTTAAAATTTTAACTTTCAATGATACCAAAACCAGCCAGATACAAATACTACAGCCAAAGAGATTTTATTACAAGTTCATACATACTATAATGCGAAAAGACTTTTTCCCCAACCTATTATATTCTCTGATTATTATTAATCAGAGAATATATATATCACTTAAATTACACATTTTTTAACAGAGGACTAGGGACTAATGTAAGTTACCATTAGTGAAAGTTATTTGTACACTCACCTATCTATATACCTACCTATAAATACTGTTTTTTTATGTTGAACTAGATATAAAATCCTTTATCTGTGGTTCTATTGAGATCTTTCCATTTTCTGGAAGTTTCCCAGTACCTCGGAGTTTGGTAATGTGCCCGGAGATGGCAACAGGCTCGCCACCTGTTACATGAGCCAAAAACGTTACCGGCGTAACCGGCCAAAAATGTAATCGTGGGTGTTTGCATGTATGCATGCATTTACCTCTGCCTACCCCTTCGAACCCTTTGGCGTGAAGTTACGTTTACGTATGTTGATAATGTTTATTGATACAATTATATAGGTGTATGAAAACCAGAAATACGATGTTACTTTTGTTCTATTTAAGTAATTTTTCCTATGTATGAAAATTTAATTCATCCTTCATATTACTTAGATACATTATAATAATATAATACAGCAAAATACTTTGTTGTGTTATATCCTACAGAAGTCAATTGGTTTTGATTAATTTAACAAATAAACACTTACCATCAAGTGTTTATAACACTTTCTTTAGCTATCAAGTGAGATTCAAACCATATATACAATACAATAGGCGAACAATGTTTGCTGTAAGTCTGAGTAAGGACTTAAAATTTTATTAGATTTAATTCAGATTGAATTTATTTTGTGTCTATGTTACAAGATTTTTAGTAATAACACTAAGGCATGACTCTTGCACGCTGCAGCAACCGGTCACTGCTGATTTAATTGCAAATATGAACAACACATAGGGGAGAGACTACTCACCAGAATTAAAGAACATATTGCTGATCTCAAAAACCGTAGAGCAGGGATGTCTGCAGTCGGTTATCACATAGCGGACAAACCAAATCACTATATTCGGTTTGACAAAACTCCAATACTCTCTACAGAACACGGAAAGAATGGTTCGCGAGGCTATTGTGATTAAAAAACGTTCTAATTTCAATTTAAAAAATCTAATTTCAGGCAAATTTTACCATGACGGGATCCAATACTCAGTAGAATTAAATCGTAACGGCAACAGTCTGTGAGACCTCAAGATGCAATTAATGACTTTCGTGTTAATCCTTAATGTTACGCAAGGCGTTAGCGAAAAAGATGGAGATAGCTGCACATAATAATTATCAAACTTCTTTCAGAAAAATGTCACCGCAGTCTGCCTGAATAGGAAGATGACAAACGACCAAAATGTCAGGTTCATCTTAAAAAATAATTTTAATTGTGCGTTATAAATCCGAAAACTGGTTTAATTTAAGGAGCTAAAAGTTATATTTCTTTCTATAATGTCGGCATGACTTTTATAAGTACTAAATTATATCTGAGTGCTTAGTGCGAGATCTCCGAGATTTTATGCGAATTCGATCGCGTAAGAGTAAACGCAGATTTGTATGGAATTGAAGGAGCGTCATCTAGCGGTGAATAGATGACGCGATCGAATTCGCATAAAATCTCGGAGATCTCGCACTAGGCACTCTGAATACATTTTTTTCGCCAAATTGAAGTAAAGCTTTCACACTATCTAAAGATCTTATGAAGTAGGTATCTACTACTGCATAATCTGAGATTATAGAAAATCTTTACTAATACTGTAAAGCAAAAGTTTGTTTGTTTGTTTGCTTGGATGCGCTAATCTCAGGAACTACTGGTCCGATTAGAAAACTGATTTCATTGTTAGATAGCCCATTTATAACATCACATCACAGAAAGGCTATATAACATCACGCTAAGATGAATAATAAAGGGTAGATAACATTTTACCCGCGCGAAGCGGAGGCGAACCGCTAGTATTATAACATAATCTATTAAGTAATCGAGACCTGCATAGTCTAATAGTAACTCCGGCTGGATTCGGAATTGAGTAATCCACATAATAGGTTGGGGAAAAAGTCTTTTCGCATTATAGTATGTATGAACTTGTAATAAAATCTCTTTGGCTGTAGTATTTGTATCTGGCTGGTTTTGGTATCATTGAAAGTTAAAATTTTAAAGAACATAATTCCAAATTCAAATTAGGCAAATGTGTGATTTTCATTTGTTTTTCGTACTGTCAAGATGAGTGAATCTAATGAAGAAATTCGATACATTTTAAAATTTTACTACAAAAAAGGTAAAAATGCAACGCAAGCCGCGAAAAAAACTTGCGATGTTTATGGACCTAGTGCAGTGTCTGTGAGAGTAGCACAAATTTGGTTGAAGCGTTTTCAATCCGGAAATGTTGATGCCAAAGATGCACCTCGCGATGGTCGCCCTATGACGGATAAAATGGATACCATTTTTGAAAAAGTGGAGCAAGATCGACATATCAGTAGTTACGACGTAGCTGAAGAACTGAGAATTGATCACAAAACAGTTTTGGCGCATTTGAAAAAAGCTGGGTACAAAAAAAGCTCGATATTTGGGTACCTCACGAGCTCACTGAAAGAAACCTAATGAACCGTGTACTCATTTGTGATTCTTTATTACGACGTAATGAAATCGAATCATTTTTGAAGAAGCTGATAACTGGTGATGAAAAGTGGATCACGTACGACAAGAACGTGCGAAAAAGGTCGTGGTCAAAGGCCGGTCAGGCTTCACAGACTGTGGCGAAACCCGGGTTAACTCGCAATAAGGTGATGTTGTGTGTGTGGTGGGATTGGAAGGGCATTATTCATTATGAGCTATTACCACCAGGCAGGACTATCGATTTTGAACTCTACTGCGAACAACTGATGAGATTAAAGCAAGAAGTTGAGAGAAAGCGGCCGGAATTGATCAACAGAAGGGGTGTGGTGTTTCATCATGATAACGTTAGACCTCACACATCTATAGTCACTCAGCAAAAATTAAGAGAGTTTGGCTGGGAGGTGTTAATGCATCCGCCGTATAGTCCTGACCTTGCACCTTCAGATTTCCACCTGTTTCGGTCTCTTCAGAATTGCAATGCAATGTTAGGTTAACATCACGAGAGGACTGCCAAATCCACTTGTCGCGGTATTTTGATGAGAAGTCCCAAAATTTTTATAGCAATGGAATCATGTCCCTACCTACAAGATGGCAAAAGGTTATCGAACAAAATGGTACATACATACTTTAGTTAAATTTAAATAAACTATATTAAAAAAGTTTTGAATTATCTTAAAAAATGCGAAGAAACTTTTTCCCCAACCTAATAAGTAATAGATAGGTTTGTCCGGCCTACGTGACTCGAGTTAGGCACTAGTTTAAGTAAAATTTTATCGCAATTGAAAATTTACCTAACAGGAATAATCCAAGTGTTCCTACAGTAAACTTCGCTTCATCCAGTATTTCGAGACCTCACCTATCAACACAACTTCTCTTGAAGTTTCCTGATATCTTTCTACTCAGGAAAGCAGGGAAGTTCAAACTAAAATGGTCATATCAGAATGTGGGTCGTGTCAAAGCCACTAGTAGATGCGTAACGTTGAAACTGTCATGGTTACCTATTCGTAATGATTTCTATGAAAGAATGTAGAATATCCACATCGACTTCAGAAAAGACACTTCGGTTTATTTCGGGTCTGCAGATGGTTATCTCTTTCGCACCTTACCTATGAGCAGAGAATATGTAATAATACTACGTATAGAATGGACACTTCGACCACTTCGACGTCCCGTCCGATTTCCCCGCCCCACCCAACCACCCCCCTCTTATACGCGACGTTTGGTGTTCTCTACGTGCCACGAACACAGGTGCACGAGTAAATACACGTCACTGATTGATGTCTGTGTAATAGAGACCAAATTAAACGTTTGTATGGAATTTTGGCGGAGTGTCCGCGGTGTGCTTTGAGACATTTGTCGACTATTTTGTATAAAAATTATCCAATATGGGACCATCAGTGCTTATGTAGACGGAGATAACGCTCTACGAAGTCGAAACTAGCCGATTGTCTCTTTCATAGGCTCGATGTGCAGTTTTTTTTGATGAGTACTGTACCTACTGTTATACAGCAAGATACTGACTGCTGCTAAAACTTTTTATTAGTAGTTCACAATTAAATGGGTCTACAGCCACCCGGCACCCGACCACCACCGCCTCGTTTTACGGCGTCCACTCGTTGTCGATGGGTGGACCACGGGTGAACGAAGCGGTGTATTTTGCAATGGGGCCCCCATATTGCCAAATTGGCCAGTAGACTTAGCTCAGCAGCATTTGCAGTAAAGAAGATAAGATTATTGACGGACGTGGAGACGGCTCGGCTGGTCTACTTTAGTTACTTTCACAGTATAATGTCCTATGGCATTTTGCTATGGGGCAATTCCGCCGACGTCAATACTATTTTTGTTTTGCAAAAGAGAGCAGTACGTGCTATCTACGGGCGAAGCCCGAGAGTTTCTCTGAGAGATAAATTTAAGGAAATAAACATTTTGACTGTTGCTTGTCAATATATATACGAAAACTTATTGTATGTCCAGAAAAATATTAATGAGTTTCCTACGAGAACGAATGATCATAATATGAACACAAGGAACAAATACAAGTTGTCCATGCATGTAACATGACTGCATAGAGTTAGTAATTCTTTCAGAGGTCAGTGTATACGATTCTATAATAAAGTCCTAAAAAATGTTCAAAGTCTATCTGTTAATAAATTTAAAAAAGTAATTAAAGAACGTTTATACAAATGTAATTACTATAAAATTTGTCAATATCTCACTGATAGTACACCTTGGGATTGTAGCGATCGCTGCCAGGCTATTTCATAAAATTGTACTTATGTTAATAGATATTGAAATTGTGTATGCTCTGGCTACAAATAGATTTTCTTTTCATCTATATTGCTATCTACGCACTGGTAATCATAACAGTCATGCTCACTTTAATGTCTTTGCCTTCGGCGGCGTCGTGTGACGGGTTGGTCACTTCCCTTCAAAATGGTCGGGGAGAGCAATGGCTGCCACATGCGTCATACTCGTGAACGGGTGCTGATTGTGGGGACTGGTCTGTTGTGATTTGCGGGTGTTATTTTCTATCACGATATTAAGCTGTTGATGGGTATTTGCGTATGTGTTTATATGCAAATATTTATATGCCATGGACGTTCACATTATCTTTATTTTATTTAATGATATTTGTATTAAATCTAAGGTTTTGACAAAAGAACAACACGCTGAGTTTGTTGGGTAGCGGAGTTCTTCTCAGTAGTGCCTGCACTTGGAACTCTGCTAAGTGCATGACTATGATTATGACGAACAAATTTTTCATTTTCTTCTATGAAGGAATTGAAAATTTTTCAATTCCTTCATAGAAGAAAATGAAAAATGATGATTCACGTATAAATATTATTATTAAATTGGTATTATTAATACCTATTGAATTATTATTATAAGTCATTCTCTCTAGGTAGCTTATAACCCGACAATGCAAAAGTGTCCTTGTAGACCAATTTGAAATAAATGATTAGAATTTTGATTTTTTTTTTTACCAATTTTCTTACAATTTTTTCATATTTTTTCAACCTTTTAAACCTTCCCTGGACTTCCAAAAAATTATCGAAACCAAAATTAGTCAAATCGGTCCAGCCGTTCTCGAGTTTTAGCGAGACAAACGAACAGCAATTGATTTTTATATATATAGATGGTGGCAAACAAGCAGTTCCCATTCATGTTAAGTTATGATCCCAGCCTATAGACACTTACACAGAGACCAGTCAAAATGCAGATGCGTTTCCATTCCTGAGATCTTAGTTGTTATGGTTTTGTTTTATTACGGGACCATACCATCTTACCGGAACACGATAGTGCTGAGCACCGTTAGGTGGCAGATAGATTTGGTAATGTGGTGGTGCCTACACGCCCTCGACCTTTTACACTGGAACTCTACCACCAGTAGGTATATAGGCCACACCGCGGACACTCCGCCAAAATTCCATACAAACGCTTAATTTGGTCTCTATTACACAGACATCAATCAGTGACCTGTGTGCGTAGCACGTAAAAAATACTAACCGTCGCCCATAAGAGGGGAGGAGGTTGGGTGATGCGGGGAAATCGGGCGGGACGTCGAAGTGTCCATTCGGTACGTAGTATTACTCGTATTACATATTCTCTGATAGTGCGCTTCATGGCTCTATTATAATTTATGAACGGTACTAACCTGTAGAGCTCAAGATGATTTCAAATTCTGATGTCTCCATCTCTATGTGCTCCATATTGACGCAGGGTAGGTATTAGCTGAGTCTAGAACTGCACTGATAACTAGATACAACCACTGGCTGAGTCTAGAACTGCACTAATAACTAGATGCAATTGTTGTGGAAGCTCAAGATAAGATTATGCAGGTGAACTCAATATAACGTTAATTAATGCGTATTATAATTATCTTTTTTATACACTTTATTAATACAAAACTGTAATTATTCTGTCTGTCTGTTAGCGATTTTTTTATGTAATGGAAGTGGTTAACAAGCATGCAGGTTCACACTGATGTAAAGTGATGACTGCAGCCTATAAACACCCACACAAAGACCAAGATCAAAATGAAGATGCGTTAATTTTGTTTTTCAATGCTTCCTAAACCGTTAACGTGAAAAATGTTAAAATGAAGCCTGAAATAAGAAAAAAATATATTTTTTAATAAGCCTTGAATTTCTAAACTTTGTAAACTTTTGAAGATGTTATTGTGGTCCGGTCATATTGTGCGTTATAAGGTATTTTCTATTCAGGCATCTTTTGATATCAAAAGAATTGAAAAATTAAAAAATATATATTTTCAGCCTGCTTCGCTCCACCCTAACATAGAGCAACGCGACCCACCGGTCGCAGCGGACCGGAGCCACGGTAAACATTGTTCTATCTACTGTGCCGGAGCGGAGTAGCTACAGCGTGTATTACCGATGCAAAACAGTCTGTCATTTTTTGCGGAGGGAAATGCGTGCGACACACACGCACACTACGAAAATCGTCTATTACTACGAAACTCACACCTTTTTCTTTAAAGTCATTTAAAGAAATATAGAAACAATTTCACGCACACATTTAAACATCTAGGCGGCAGGTATAGGCCCATTTGTGCTTGTACTTTGACAGAGGGGAAAGCCTGCATATGGCTACTCCCCTCTGGTGTTGCTCTATGCACCCTAACATCATAATTTACCACGTGATACCTGAAACATAACCTACTTAGTCTGTTTATTCATGAGTAACGCAGCGTGTCAAGTACCACTTCATTCAACCAATTCATTGATTCCAATGACTAAACATGAATTCTTTGATGTTGACCCAATTGAGTGTCAATGTTCATACGTGTATTATCATTATTTGATAATGGGCCGTTAGTTCAGACTTGGGCAGAAAGGAAAAGGCCTTTTTAGGGTTCCGGAGTAAAGGAGCCCTTGTAGTTTCGCCATGTCTGTCTGTCTGGCTGTCTGGCTGTCTGTTCGTCCGCGGTATAGCGCAAGAACTACTGATACTAGGGATTTGAAATTTGGCACAAGTATACCTACACCATAATCACGCTGACAAAGTGGTAGAATAAAAACGAAAAAAAAAAACTTATTTAGCGTACCTCCCCTACATGTAACGCGCATAAACGCATAGAATTTATTTATTTTTCGTTTTCTATATAGTGTGGGATATCGTTAGATAGGTCTTTCAAAAATGTTAGGGATGTGCTTAAATATTTTTTCCATGTAGTTAACTGTTCGTGACTTATTAAGCTTCTAAATACATACTGACGGATCGTGGCTGTTTGCATGCTTGAGTACATGCATATATCTCTATATAGGTGTAAAGTAACGTTCCTAACCGAGTGTAAAGTAAGTAGGAAGTCAGTACCGTCCGCAAATAGGCTTAGTGGTGCGTTAATAGTCACACAAAGGATAAAGCGGGAGGTGAGTGCCCTACATACTAATGTTAGGGCTGGCACAGTTGGCAACTTTTATTTGATAATAATAATGGCAACCCTTGATACGTCCCACTGGTGGGCACGAGTCTCTCTTCTACTTGGGAGGAGGTCCGGAGCTTACTCCACCACGCTTACTGCTCCAATGCGGGTTAGTGGAGATAAGGATTATTAACCAACCCGTTGTCGGATGTTTTCAAATCGCCCATAAGGCCTCCGACAAGGTAAAATGACTGCTATCTATCGCAACCGGGGCCGACGGCTCAATGTGCCCTCCGAAGCACGGAAACGCGCATTTTTAATTTACCACTAGCGGTCACCCATCACACACCCGACCGCGCTCTTATTGTTTAACTGTGTAGATCGCTTCCGATCTACACCAGCCGCGGGGCCTTGGAAACCAAGCTTTTTTTTATGTTTAAAGGTTGACAGACAAGCAAACAGGCGGCCCGTTTTCTAAAGCAAAGTGGTCACTGTCACCTATGAATATTTGCAATCATTTTGAGTTGCCAACGCGTTGCCAGTCCCGAAGGACTCTTTTGTAGCACCAAGGGAACACATCCAACGGAATGTTAGTTTCATTTTTTTTTAATATGTAATGTAAGTGGTAAACAAGCATGCAGTTCACATTGATGTTATGTGATGACTACAGCCTATAGACACTTACACCAAGACCAAGGTCAAAATGCAGATGCGTTACCATTTCTGAGGCCTAAGGTGTTATGCCTCTGTGTTGGAAATTACACGGCCGTACATTATCACCTGACCGGAACACGATAGTGCTGAACACTACCATTTAGCGGCAAGTAATATCAGGTAATTTAAACGTTCTGGGAAGAAACGAAGAGGATTGACCCGTGGCGGTAGTTTTATCGGACGCTACTACCCATCTCGCGTTATTGGATTTACTACCACAATAATGGAATAGTTGACCGCCATTTATCGATTGTCGGATTGCACTAGCGGAAGAATTCTACTCGCCAGGGTCTACAAAAAAAGCTGCTCGTGCCAGCCCTATGAGGATCATTAACAATTGTTGTCGCAATAATGCGAGCACAATAGCGCATTTCTGCCTGCAGTTTTCATTCTGTATTATTCTTTCTTTGGTAAGGATACTTTTAAAGACTTTTTTGTGTAAAGAAGGTGGCAAACAAGCATGCATTTCACATTGATGTTAAGTGATGACTGCAGCCTAAAGACACCCACACAAAGAGGATTATGCAAAAGGGTTATAATGCAAAAGGGTTACCACCTCAGTTATTAGTTGTTATGTCTTTACGGGGCCATACATTCCATTCCACCATACATTTCCATCTAACCGGAACACGATAGTGCTGAAAACGACTTATTATTAATTTATTTATTGAATGCGGTGGAGCCTACGCCCTTAAGCTCCTACACAGGAACTCTACCACCAATAAAATACACAATGAAGATTCAACTGATCTCTGCTAAATGAAGTAAATGAAATGATAATTCTACGAAAATCGTGAAATTAAGAAAACGTGATCACTGCCATCTTGCGTAAAGTAATTTATTTTCGTTGACTCTTACTATGAATGTCTTCCACGATTGTTCATAGTTCCAATAGCTATTCATAGGTGGCAATGTTTGGAACTGCCGTCAGATTCTCAATTAATGTCTCAGTTGCTACACAGATGGCAGTAGTAGGAGCATAGTACATATTTTTTACTTTTACTAGTAGATTAGTTCTAGTAAGTATTATATGTATAAAAGATCGAGACTGAGCAGGCATTACCTTCTTTATCTGCCACCAAATGGCAGTAGGTATTCCGGTTATATGACAGTGTACAGCTTTGTTATCACTTTCACAGTGGCAAAAAACATTGATGTCATGGGCTCATAGGTGACAACCAGACCATTTGTTTTTGTGCTATTTCGCTTCTTTACAAGAATAATGTGACATTTCATATAGAACGATTTAGATGAAATGTCACGTTATTCTTGTAAGAATAATGTTGCATTTCATAAAGAACGATTTAGATGAAATGTCACATTATTCTTGTAAAGAGGCGATTTATGCTATTATTTAGTTTTTTATGTAACAGTGTTAGTAAAAAACCATGCAGTTCACATGGATGGTATTTCACGACTCCCTATGGACGTAGGTAGACAGCCGTATTTACCATACACAAATTATATCCTGTGTACCTACTGTATGCTTGTATACTGCCATCATCATTAGCTACTCATCACCACTCCAGTCAAAAGATGCCCACGGGTGGACAAAACCTTCCCAAAGATGCTCGCAACAGTGTTGTGCGACATTAGGACAGAATATACCATAGTCGCCACGCTCAGCAGGCGGATTGGCGATCGTAATGGCGGCAGATTAATTGGGGGATGTTGCTACCAATTCCACTTTGTTATTTTTACTACCGCTCATGTTTTAACCTCCATGGTCTGGTTGATTGACTGCATCTGGTCGACGGGGTCATCACGTCGCGACGCCGTTATATTAAGTATAAGTAACGACCGGGTCGACGAAGTATTCGACGACTCGGTTAGTCCAGCGGTGCGAAACCACCGTTTGATTCGAAGGGTCGCGGGTTCGATCCCCGCACCGGAACAAATATTTGTATGGCCTACAGAAATGTGTTTCGGGTCTGGGTGTTTGTGTATGTGTTGTATGTGTACAACGGCACCCACGACACAGGTTTATACCTACTGTGGGGCTGTGAGTGTAAGCGTATTTTATTTATTTTATTTATTTACGTACTAGCGGCCCGTCCTGACTTCGCGCGGTTGCTATTTTATTTTATTTTATTATTTTTGGAAAGCAGACAGTGAAAATATAACTGCATACAAATATAATACACTATACACCATTTAGGAGCTTTCGCATATAACATGTTATCTATCTTCTCCTATTCTTTTTAGTGTGATGTAACATACATAGCCCTTTTCTTTCCTCTTTTTCTCTTTTTTTAGCCTTCCTCGATAAATGAGCTATCTAAGTTCCTGAGATTAGCGCGTTCAAGCAAACAAACAAACAAACTTTTCAACTTTATAATAATAGTATAGGTCGCGCCAGGTAAAAAGAACGCTGGCGGTCAAGCTGCGCAGTAGACGATTTATCGATCTATTTGGTGGTATGAGGTGCGGCGTTTTCAATCAACCAATACACGAAACCGCAAGCGAAAGCTAGAACAAAAATAAACCAATAGGGCTAGTACTTTCGTGCGCGAGTGTACCGATGCGAGAACACATCCCTTCTACTTTCTTCCAGCGTTCTTTTTACGTGGCGCGACCTATATAGAAGTATAGATATGACGATCTTGCGGAAAACAATTTCACAGAATATAAGAAAATGCGGATCTCAGCTAGTATACATTCAATAAAATCGGGCTACTTCAACCTCCATTTTGAAGCTGGTTATACGTACACTTCGTCTTCTAAATAGGTGTATTTAAAATTTAAGGCCGTTTCTGCCAAGGAGCCTATTGAATATGCACAGGTGCTATGAAGTTGTGAAAGCAACTTGAGTCATAATTTCAGAGTGTCTAGAAGTCTATTAAATAATCCAACATAAGTGAGACGAAGTTTTAGCGAGAGTTGTTAAACCTTAAAATGATAGAAGACTGCTCACGGTACGTTTTTTAATAATTATGAAAATAATGGATGATTATTTTTTTTTAATGTTATGGAAGTGGCAAACAAGCATGCAGTTCACATTGATGTTAAGTGATGACTGCAGCCTATAGACACCCACACAAAGGTTCTTCAGCTACGTCGTAACTACTGATATGTCGATCTTGCTCCACTTTTTCAAAAATGGCATCCATTTTATCCGTAATAGGGCGACCAGAGCGAGGTGCATCTTTGACATCAAAATTTCCGGATTGAAAACGCTTGAACCAAATTTGTGCTACTCTTACAGACACTGCACTAGTCCATAAACATCGCAAATTTTTTTCGCGGCTTGCTTTGTATTTTTACCTTTTTTGTAGTAAAATTTTAAAATGTATCGAATTTCTTCATTAGATTCACTCATCTTGACAGTACGAAAAACAAATGAAAATCACACATTTGCCTAATTTGAATTTGGAATTATGTTCTTTAAAATTTTAACTTTCAATGATACCAAAACCAGCCAGATACAAATACTACAGCCAAAGAGATTTTATTACAAGTTCATATATACTATAATGCGAAAAGACTTTTTCGCCCACCTATTACTATTAATATATGATTTTTCTTTTACTATATGTAATGGTTATTCACTCTAGGTAGTTTATGATTTATTGACGTTTTGAAAGTTTCTGGAAAGATCTATTCGAAATAAAAATATTTTCTATTCTATTTTATTCTGTCAAAGTACAAGCCCAAATGTTTAAATGTGTGCGTGAAATTGTTTCTGTATTTTGTTAAAGTCAACGTGTGAGTTTCGTAGTAATAGACGATTTTTGTACTAGTGTGCGTGTGTGTCGCACGCATTTCCCCCCGCAAAAAATGACAGACTGTTTTGCATCGGTAATACACGCTATGGCTACTCCCCTCTGGTCCGCCGCGACCGGAGGGCCGCGTTGCTCTATGCTTCCAGACAACCCAACAAATAAAGGAGAAGCTTAAAAACTAATACAGTAAGGTGCGCGATACTAGGTTAGTAGGTATCAATGATCACTGCAGAGAGATAATATAAAAAAAAAACAACAAAAACAATTTAAATAACAACAGGAAAGGATGGAAAGTAAAACACAAGGGAATCAGAGAAGTAAACCGAAATGCAATGAGGCTAAAGTCACTGTACAATATTTCTTGTTGGAAGCTATACTAGTCTCCTATTATCATTTATGAATTGTGGCACTAAAAATCTTGTTAGCCCTTATTCAGGGGTGATATTTCAACTGATCTCATCAAATAGAGTTTTTTTTAAATAGGGTTCCATTCCAAAGCCAAAAATGCATTGCATATAGGTATTTGATATGGTTTTTAATTTTCAATAACAGTTTCATAAAATTAAATAAGCTGCTGGTTTTTAGTATCATTTATTTATTACTACTACCCACATAAATATTTCTACTAAATTAAGAATACTTTGTACTGTTTTACTAGGTGACAGTTATAGTAGGGAACCCAAGACGGGATTTTTGAATTTACTCCAGCGCGTCAGATTAAGATATATGAGATTTCCATAAACGAACCGAACCCTTAGGGCTTCCTCCTCGAGCTTGCGTCGCATCCAAATCGTCAGAATTTTGAATGGGAGCTTTGATTGGGTTCACTTTATATCCTCTCTGAGTATCTGACATTCTTGAGTAATTTTTCACCTTCATTTTTGAAAGAATCAAATGTTTTGAAAATGGCGCGGCATCAACGTTATGGGTCAAGAGCGTGTCAGATATTCTGAGAGGGTGTAAAATGTGCCCAAACAATGCTTCTACCCAAAATTCAGACGATTCGGAAGATGAGTAAGATCGTAGCGACCTTTTCCATTTTTTTAAGGGCTACCCTTCGGGCGTTGCTCTATAAGGATCGGTGTGACGAGGAAGAGTTCACGGTGGTGCAGAGAAAGAGGAGGAAGCCTGTCAACCGCAATCTTTGTGGTACGGCGCCGACTGGGGCGTAACATTTGCTGCGTCCAGCTACACCATCGACGCCGTTGTACGTGTCCCGATTGCATTGGTCGACAAAAGCTGAAGAGGTAGTGGACTACATCCAAATAAAGACCAGCTTCACGCTTAGAGTCGAACGATTGGAATCTCGCCGTAAAGTGAACTTTAATTCCTTTGTGGTAAGAGTACCGACTGAACATCTACCGACTTTTTTGAAGGAAGAGTTCTGGCCGCAGGGAGTCGTGTTCCGCAAATTCCGGGGACAACTGCCTGCCGATAAGCCGCGCATCACGTCGCCGACAATACGTGATAAATAGTGTTAGTGTTATTGTAAGTTATATAATATGTATGTTAGTCTTTAAGGTATATATTTTAATCTAGCTGTGCCCGCGACTTCGTCTACGTGAGAAAAAATATTAGGTTGGGCAAAAAGTTTCTTCGCATTTTTTAAGATCATTCAAAACATTTTTTAATATACTTTATTTAAATTTAACTAAAGTATGTATGTCCCATTTTGTTCGATAACCTTTTGCCATCTTGTAAGTAGGGACATGATCCCATTGCTATAAAAATTTTGGGACTTCTCATCAAAATACCGCGACAAGTGGATTTGGCAGTCCTCTCGTGATGTTAACCTAACATTGCATAAAGAATTCTGAAGAGACCGAAACAGGTGGAAATCTGAAGGTGCAAGGTCAGGACTTTACGGCGGATGCATTAACACCTCCCAGCCAAACTCTCTTAATTTTTGCTGAGTGGCTATAGATGTGTGAGGTCTAGCGTTATCATGATGAAACACCACACCCCTTCTGTTGATCGATTCCGGCCGCTTTCTCTCAACTTCTTGCTTTATAATCTCATCAGTTGTTCGCAGTATAGTTCAGAATCGATAGTCCTGCCTGGTGGTAATAGCTCATAATGAATAATGCCCATCCAATCCCACCACACACACAACATCACCTTATTGCGAGTTAACCCGGGTTTCGCCACAGTCTGTGAAGCCTGACCGGCCTTTGACCACGACCTTTTTCGCACGTTCTTGTCGTACGTGATCGTTTGTTGACGTTTTTGTACCCAGCTTTTTTCAAATGCGCCAAAACTGTTTTGTGATCAATTCTCAGTTCTTCAGCTACGTCGTAACTACTGATATGTCGATCTTGCTCCACTTTTTCAAAAATGGCATCCATTTTATCCGTAATAGGGCGACCAGAGCGAGGTGCATCTTTGACATCAAAATTTCCGGATTGAAAACGCTTAAACCAAATTTGTGCTACTCTCACAGACACTGCACTAGGTCCATAAACATCGCAAATTTTTTTCGCTGCTTGCGTTGCATTTTTACCTTTTTTGTAGTAAAATTTTAAAATGTATCGAATTTATTCATTAGATTCACTCATCACACCCTATGATTAGCCAGTTACGTTTTTAGTCCAATATAAGTACTAAAATAGCTGGCGAGTTTAGTGAAGTTCATCGGGTTAATAGTCAAACTCCGAGGATGCCACTGGAAGTACTGGTGAAAGAGTTATTGTTACCATAATCTATATGACATCAAATGGTAATTTCAGGCACTATCGTAATCCGGTTATACATAATTAAACATGAAAATTAATGAGTCTCTCTCCAAACATTTAAGAGGTCATTTTGTTCATCATCAGGAACAACTTTTAGTTTGGAGCAAACCCTGAAAGCCTGTCGCTATGGGTAATAAATTACGCTTGCTAAAAAATCACAAAACGATCATTCATGAAAGCGACCCTGAATTGAATTTGATTACAGATCTTTCAAATGTAAGTAAAAAAAAGTAAGTAAGTAAGTAAAACTTTATAATGTCGAGGCCACGATACGTTGCCCATCCGAATAGCCCTTACGCCGGCAATCCGATCTCGTTTGAAGAACCCTCTACTCAGTGCCTCTAGCCCCTTCTCAGTGCGAGGCTGGGCGGCCGTCAGTTGTTCTCAAATCACCGCGAGAAACAGACGTCTCAGTTTCCTCTCGATTCCCGCCTTTCGTAAAGAAGTGTTCACCACGCATCACAATTATAGAGAACAATGGACACCACGTCATTCAGAGGTAAAGGACGTTTTTTATGACCCGTTAACTGCGTTCGCCGTTGGAAAAATATAGCTTGTTATATTCCAACCGGCGCTTACTCGGGGTGTATAATTCTTGTTTGTCGAGATCGCAAGGGAATTCGCAATCGTGATATACTATTCGTCGACCGGTGTTTTGGATTTGTTCATATCATCACCGATCGTTTATATCATATCGATTGAATGTTTTGTTTACATTTGAGGATAGTTGATCTGTTATTTTCCTTCATCAATTTGCCAGATTTTCGATTTTTTAAGGTCTTTCCTGCAATTCGAAGGTTCGTACGTGTAATTGCGCTGTTATTCTTGGACGTTTAATTTTCTGCATTTGTTTACTACATTTATTACGTACATAGTTCTGATCTTTCACAATGATAAGAGCGAACGAGATACCTATAATCGCCGGCTGTAAATATTTTTTTACCTTTTATTTGTTTATTATTCAGTGTTTTATGATTTAAATACCTGGACAATTCAACAATAGAATTTATTCGAATTGTTTTCATTCTCTACTATACACTTAATTTCCCTCAATCACATTAATAAAAACAACAAACAATAGGTATTAATTTAAAGATTATTGTAGCCATTTTAATAATTTTTTTAGATGGTTGATTTCATGTATTAAACACAGAATGACTATATCAATATTCTATGCAAGTTGCCTTGCTCTAAAATTAACTCAAATTAAAAACAAAGATTTGAGATCAGCAGAGAAGAAAGACGAACGAAAATTAATGCAAGAGGATAACAAACCGATAAAAATCTATTTTTTTAAGAAAATTATTGTGTAAACTTTAAAAGATAATAATTTGTTGATGGATTTCAAAGGACAAATCAACATTCAAATAAGATTTTAGCGCCTGAATCTGAAAATGATTTTCAATCTTAAAACAATCGTAATTTGTTCCTGGTCACATTTTATTATCATTCTGAAATTTCTGTATCCATTTTGTATAAGGTTTAAATATAGTTTTTGTGTGTATCGTGTTTAAAACGACAAAATGCATAATTATTCGAATGTCCCTAACATAAATATAAAATTAGTTGCTTATATTATTAATTCTCACAAAATTAACTCTCTCACAATTATATTCCATTAGAGTATCATCCTAAGTTATTCGTAAATGTCTGTAACCAATGGAAAATTATTACTTATAAGGATACAAAATTTCGTAACTAAAATTGAACTAAAGGCATTTTTCGCAAAATTTCCGACAATAGCTCTTAATCCAAAATTAAAATGATATAAACATTTTTCGCAAAATGTACGATCTGTTTATTGCGGTGAGTCAAGTATTAAATTAACATTATAATTTAACAGCTTTTCCAAGTTAGTTTTATGTCTGTCACCCAATAATACACAAAATACATCTTCAACTTGTAATATCGTTACAGTTTCCAGAAGATTACTGTTTCTGCTGCGCAAGTGGTCTAATAATATTATTCATGTTTTTGATGCTTTTGCATCTAAGGTAAATTCAAAAATATGTTTTATTTTGCTCAGACATCATTATGAGATAGTTATCATTGATGAATTTTAGAACCTCAGATGAATTAAGTACCTATGTTTTATTTTGCTACTTTCCGCAAAGATTAGTAACGTCTGTCAAGAGAATCACCAAGAAAAAAAACTGAAATTTGTCTTGATCGATTGAATAGTCTAAGTGACTATAATGACTAAACTTAGCCTAAGATATCCCACCCATTAAAGTTGGAATAACAATTATTGAACAGTATCATTGACACCTAATCAAATTCAGACTGGATCATTTGTTGTTTAAACAAGTGGCAAGCGTACAAACCGCTCACATGCTGTTTGTATTCATTAATCTTTTTTATAGTTGAAACTTTACTACGTTTTATATTATCCAGATATGTGATTCACCAGCAGCAATTTCCAAAGCTACAACAACCATTATATAAGAACGATCTTGGATTTATTATTGTGGTTATAAAACTTTATTTCTGTGCCTTGTTTTTCTCTTATACGTTTATTTTATGGCACTAAAATTGAATTGTAGCTTTTCTTGAATTCCTGCCTTCATATCGTAATGAAAAATGTATAGTTTCAGATGCGTTGAAAGTTTTTGGCATATTATTATTATACAGTGTAATCATAATATTTGTAGTTACTATGAAGTTGAATAAAAATTGCTTTTGCCAGTTTTACATTTTTAAAATGAGTTATTTTTGCTGTGTAATAATCTAGAAGAGCAAACGAAGATGTTAATAATGGTATATTTCTATGGAAGTATAAAATATATTTCCATAAAATATGTACTGCTATACAAATTTGGTGGCAAAATCCGTTCACATTACATTTTCTAAATTTAAACTCTTAAACCATATGATGAACAGTTCAAACATATAATAATATGTTAATGAATGATGCTTAATCAGAATATTAAAAAAAAAATACAGTATCATGTTTATAGTGAAATCTGTACATTAAATTACTGTTATTCCGGAAACTTTTTTTTATTATTTGCTATAGGTAAAAGCCACGTCCTCAAACTTTATCACTGGAGCTTGACTTAAGTAGTAAAAAACTCTTTTTTTATTGATGAGTTTAGGAAACATAACGGTACTTAGTACCTACAATATTTATTCACCAACTTACGATAGCCCAACATTAAAATGATATAAACACGCTGCTTCAACAATATTACCAGCTCGTACAAACTGTCAAATATACGTTACATTTTAATTTCATAAGCAGCTTTTGACAATGTGAGGCTTGGTTTCTTCGTTATTACTTTAGTATAATAATACTAAACTAAACTGCAGTTGTTGGGTACCCTTTGTAGGCCTCACGTTTCGAGGGGTGAAGAGCCCTTTCACAACAATGGGACAACGTCGCGTAATAGACGACAAAGGGATTGCCGCAGGGGGATGCACTCGGGCCCCTAAACTAAATGTGTGATAACGGACGGATTTATTAGCTATTCTTTTCTGTATCTTATCGCGTGGATAGAGATTTATTTTTATTTTAAATTAAGTATACCCGCGGGATTATCACGTGATTGACCGTATAAAAAGTATTCGGTATTCAATGAGGGGTATGGATGACGAATGACGCGTGATTCATCGAATATTCATAAGTCTATAACGGCTCAATAGAAATGTGCGAAATAATTTTATAACTGCCTCAGTAGCCTAGTGGTAGCAGGTCACTACTACTACGATATGGTCCTGGATTCGATTCCCGGGTCGGGGAATTAGAGATTACGGTATAAAATCCTTTATCTCTGGTTCTATTGGGATTTTTCCATTTTCTGGAAGTTTCCCAGTACCTCGAAGTTTGGTAATGTGCCCGGAGATGTCAATAGGCTCGCCACCTGTTACATGGGTCAAAACGTAACCGGCGAATCCTGGGTGTTTGCATGTATGATTGAATGCATGCATTTACCTCTGCCTACCCCTTCGGGGATTACAGGCGTGAAGTTACGTTACGTTAATTTTATAACGAGTTAAAATTCTAATAGCAATCAACTGTTCCTACTAGTAATTTATCTTGTTTTCTAATGTTGTTTGTTTACTTTTATTATAATCTACAATAAGTATTTTTAAGAAGACGTAGGGACGTGACATCTCCATCGTCCTCTAATGGAGGAGAACTCTTCCGCTTAGTGTTATCAGTCAACCGAACAATGGCGGTGAAACCATTTCAATAGAATGGTAGTAAAAATAACAACGCAGGATGGGTAGCAGCGTCCCGCCATAAACTTAACGTCACTGCGAGAGCCAACTTTTTGCTCGCAGACGTAGGCACCACCGCATTACCTAAGATACTTACCGCTTAATGGTAGTGTTCAGCACTATCGTGTTCCGGTCAGGTGGTAATGTACGGATCTGTAATTACCGGCACAGAGGCATAACACCTTGTGTAGGTGTCTATAGGCTGCAGTCATCACTTGACATCAATATGAACTGCATGCTAGCTTGTCACTTTAATTACCCTTCTAAGCGTGTCGATTATGGTTTAATCTCTCTTAATGAGGCAACTGTTGTGGACATCTTTGGAAAAGGCTTTGTCCAGCAGTAGACGTCTTTCGGTGTGATGAAGTATTCAGTTTTCTCATAGGTCAGGATCCCACCGCAGAATCATTTCGTTCATTCAGATATGCTGCAAACCTAATTTATACACATATTTATAATCTAAAGAATACATATCCACGAGGTTGCCAATCAAAATTTGGCTACAAATATTTTTTTTTTTTTGCAAAGATTTTTTTAAATTGGGTTTTTAATAAAATATTGTCTACTTCACGGCAATATGTACGAAGACTCTGAAAAGTCACGGCTGCCGTTGCGCACTTGGACGCCCCTACCTATTTTCGTTCCGCCCCGAAAACTTTTTACGTCCATAACGTACATGTTTTATTGATGTATATAAATCTTTAAATCTTTTTTTTTTCTCAATAGTATGATATACGGGAGCCAAATTAAATCGGCCGCAAATAAGAGTTGCTGGCTGTTAAAGATAGAAAAAATACTTGCGGCCAACTTTTGATAGGCCACCTATGGATATATATTCTCTAGCTTATAAATATGCATAAAAATCAGGTTTGCAGCATATCTGGTTGAACGAAATGATTCTGCGGTGGGATCCTAACCTATCAGTTAATAAAAAACAAAGGTGAGTCAATCAGAAACAAGAATCCCAACTTTGAGTCAACCCTTGTGAAATCAATGGAAAGTTAATTTTAAATTATGACTTTGGTAATTGGAATGCGGTGTAAGATAAATATTTGTCTAGGTAAGGCGTTATTTGAAACTCCATGTCGCAAGTGGCTGGGGAGTATCCAATCCAATAACTAACTTGTAGATTCAGATAAACTGGTTTACCCAGTTCGTCGAGCGAGGTGACAGTTTGGTTAAGTAATTGAATTGGATCTATTTAGTTAAGGGTGTTACTGTCATCGTGAGAAGGTAACTGAAGTTATGATGAAAGTGAATAAAGGGCAAACTCAGTGTATCGATTTTAATGAATATGACTCAAAATAATGCGGATTATAGAAGAAATCTAGAAATTCGAGATGTAATGCGTATTTGACTTATTTGTGGCATAGTCTGCAAGTCTAAGTTTACCGGTGCTAGCAACGATATTGGAACTCTACCAAAAAAAAAAAACTCTTTATGAAGACTGAGTAGAGTTCCCATTTTGATAGACTACCTATGTTATGTCTTTACTGAGAGTGCAAGAGTATATTCAAGTGTTATAGAGGCTGTTTGGAATTTTAAATTTACCTTTGATCTCAAAAGATAGCACAAAAACGTGCAGACTGGGAAAGGCTTTTAGTCTAAAGCTCAATTAATATTCATGAATCGTTTGAAATAAGTGGCTTTGGTGGAAGCGCGCATGGCTTCGCGGCTGGTGTAGATCGCAAGCGATCTACTTGGTTGTGCGATACGGGTGCGGTTCGGAGTGTGAAAGGTGACCGCTAGTGGCAAAATTAAAATGCGCGTTTCCGTTCTTCGGAGGGTAATTTAAGACGTCGGTCCCGGTTGCTATCGATAGATAGCAGTCGTTAAACCTTGTCGAAGGTTTGAAAACATCCGACAACGCACTGGTGCAGCGTGGTGGAGTATGCTCCAGGCCTCCTCCCAAAAAGGGGAGAGACTTGTGCCCAGCAGTGGGACGTATCAAGGGTTGCCATTATTATTTAATTTCTTTGGTGATTTCATTAATATCTGCAGTAATCTAGTTAAAATGACTCATAAATAACATTCTGATGTCGATAAAGACATGTGAGTCATGTGTTTTTGTCGATGATTTCAATTAAAATAAATATAATGATAAATGCATCACTTATCATCAATCAAGTCTACGTGCTTGAGTAATAATTCCCAAAATTAGAGTACGAGTATACAGCAAAAAAAAAAGTCAACAAACTCCGAGTTGGACTCGTGTTCACACGGTTCCGTATATTTTTTTAAAAGGTAGGGAGGGAACTCGAAAAATTGTATAAGTAGGTAGATTTGGAATGGTGGCATAAATTAAAATTATGTTCGATATTTTCTGGTGAGTTACACAAAAAGACCTTTAATATAACAGACTTCTAATTTTCCTGTAATATTAAGGTAAAGAGTGTCTTAATCCACAAAATACAGAGAACAGTGACTTTCTAATTTTTTCATAATGTTAGGCTAGCTTTGAAAATATGAGGTAGCATTAGGAGTGGTCATCATTACTCGAACATTTTTGAAACAAATTCAAACCTGTTTATTTATAAAATGATTCAAAAATACATTTGAAATCCTCACATCAGTAGATCTTTCATTTGATATTTTATACATGTTGTGGCTAATATCCGAAGTACGGCTACACTCAGTTGTATTCGGCTAAAACTCGGTGTGGTCGGTAGCCGTTGGTTAAACCTAAGTGTAACAGACTTATTTACGGTTATTACTAAGTGTAGCTGTTTAAATTGTCTGCATAAATTATGCTTTTAGTAAAAAAAACTAACACCGAAATTGGAGATAGTTCAGAGATCGCCGATCGAAACTAGACGATCGTCACTTTTATAGGCTCGATGTGCAATATTTCGTCATGAGCACTGTAAGTTTAACTCATTCGAATTAGTACTGGTGGTAGAGCTCCAGTAACGAAGTTCGCGGGCGTAGGCACCACCGCATTACCTAATATACTTGGCGATAAATGGAAGTGTTCAGCACTGTCGTTTTCCGGTCAGGTGGTAATGTACGGCCCTGTAATTTTCAGCACAGAGCAGAGGCATAACACCTTAGGCCTCAGGAGTGGCAACGCATCTGCATTTTGACCTCTGCCCATTGTGTGGGTGTCTATAGGTTGCAACATCACTTAACATCAATGTGAACTGCATGCTTGTTTACCACTTTTATTACAGAAAAAAAAGTTAGAACAAAATTTTAGAACAGAATATAATATAGCAAATCTCTCAGTAGACAACGCACCGAACACGTCGCAAAACGAATTATAGATGGGTACTAAATGAAGATAAATGGTCGACAAATCTCGATAGACAGGGCAAATCAATAACGATTTATACAACAACCTAGAGCAACAAAGTTTGCCAAACCAAGGAATATCATTAGTAATTTCATTACTTAGTTTTATAAGTATGTATGTATCTTCACGCCTGGTCCCTAACGGGGTAGGCAGAGAGTGTAGAGCGCCAGATATCCCGGTCCTGACATAGCTCTCGTGCCTCGTCTACCTTCATCATTATCTTCATACATGCACGCCGATTCCTAAGACTTTTGACCTTTGCCACCATCAGACAGAACTCGACCTATTTGGTCATGGTAGGGCAGTCTTGGTCTTCCTGGGCCTTTGCAACCATCCACATTCGCATTGTATATCTGTTTAGTCATTCGCTCATTCGACATTCTTTCTATATGGCCGAACCATCGGAGCATGCCTTTTTTAATTTTTACACCGATACTATCATTCAAACAAAGCCTCTTTCTTACATCTTCATTACGAACGGGATCGGTGAATGATACACCGCAGATTTTGCGCAAACATCTCATCTCGACCGTGTTTAACTTACTTTCATGCTCTTTCCTGCATACCCAGCTCTCGCTTCCATATAAGTTACTTGTTTAATAACGTCCCTTTTAGTTTTGGGCATCGAATTACAATATTGATTTTCTGTTCCCCGAAGTTAGCGTCTTGATATTGGTTTCTGGTGAGGTCATTTCATACTGTCTTAGAGCAAGCTTGTTGATGGTGGTCATGCATGTTATGATTACGAGCATATGTGCAATTGTGCGTACACCCACGATTCGCCATTTGTGTATATTTTAATTCGCTAGTAATTGAGGCAGAAAATATATTTTGTTATCTCTTGCTTCTAAAACCTAAAAAATATAAAAATTTATACATTTCACTCGTAAGCTCGTAACTTATAAATGCATGCATACAAGCATAGGTAAATTCAAACACCTTTGATTCAGCCTTGGTTAAGTTATTAGTCCAAATTCCTTTCAGGGATGAAGCAGCAGATGAACCCTTCAAGGTCCAAGAACAATAAAAAAAAATTTTACCTTTTCGTGCTGCCTAAGGGATTAAAACAGGTGGTCAGCCTGTTGACATCTCTGGGCACATTACCAAACTCCAAGGTACCTAGGTACTGGGAAACTTCCAGAAAGTGGAAAAATCTCAATAGAACCAGAAATAATGGATTTCACACCATTATTTCTAATAGTTCTCTCGGGAATTTAACCCTAGATCAGCTGGATCCCTGGGTAGTAGAAGTGTCCCTGCTGAATATCTCGTAACTTACCGCCTGTAATCCCCGAAAGTGTAGGCCGAAGTAAATGCTTGATTAATCGGTTACGTTTTTGGCCCATGTAACAGGTGGCGAGCCTTATGATATCTCTAGGTATATTACCGAACTCTGAGGTACTGGGAAACTTCTAGAAAGTGGAAAAATCCCAATCCAAATAGACTATTTGACACCGTTATCTCCAATAGTCACCGACTCGGGAATCTAACCCAGGACCCCAACGTAGTGGTAGTAACCTGCTACCACAAGACTATTGAGGAAGTTAACACATCATACATCTATTAAATTGTATGGAAACATTAGTTTAAGATAGGGATAGAACTTACTAAAGGATCATGGCAAGATTTGTACAGAAAAAAATAAAAAAACCGGTCAAGTGCATGTCGGGCCACGCGCAGTGTAGGGTTCCGTAGTTTTTAGGTTTGATTAATGTAATGAAAAACATATATTTAAAAAATCTATGGAGTTGTTACAAAATTTGGATTTTTCCATTTGGTCGACTATTACTCGCAAACTTGTAAAGCCAACTTAGGTTCGATAGTTTTCCTTTTAATTTCGTTATATGTAGCTACTATTGCCGTAATGTTTGAATTTCTAACAATAACCGTTTAGTCTCTAGAAAATTGGCACTTTTACATGTAGGGGAGGTACCCGAAATAGAAAAAATGTCATGTTTTTATTCTACCACTTAGTCGGCGTGATTAAGGTGTATACCTACTTGTGCCAAATTTCAAGTTTCTAGTACCAATCGTTTTTGCGCTAAGCCGAGGACGGACAGACAGACAGACAGATAAGGGTTCCTTGTTTACTACGGAACCCTAAAAAGGTACACGGTAAAACAACATGGAAATATTATCCAGTGATGTTAAACAACATTTCCTGATACTTAACATATTTTTAACTCTCCGGAATAAAAAGTTTAAAATTGAACTTTAGTATGGAGTGCTTCTACTGTCGTTAGGAAAGACGATTTATATTCCGGTGATTTAAAAATATTTTAAATACCAGAAAATGTTCTTTAGGTTCCCTAGATAATATTTCTAATCCGTTTTACCTTGTACTGTTTTCTAACTTTTTTGTACGAATCAATGTACTCGTATGAAACTTGCTATGATTCTTGGCGACAGAACAGCTTTCTTAAAGTGGAAGACGTATACCATATTTTGGTTGAATGTGTTCGAGGTGAGGCTCATCGCAGGGCTTCATTAGAAATAGGACATTGCAACAGTGTCCTGGCAGATCCTACTACGGATGACGTCAGAATACTGTTGCAACTATATCAATTGTCAATGAGTTAATGTTGTTTAATTATTTTTTTAAATGAAGAATGTAATTCATGTGCACGTATAGAGCGTCATGGTCTTTGACCAAGCTCTATAAATGGAGATTAAAAAAAAAAAAAAAAACAGCTTTCTCGTTTCTCGGCAAACGTTTCTGAAGAGTATATTCGTTATTTATCCGTACAGTTTCCAGATTTGTTTATCAATCTTACAAACCATACTATTTCTGTATTTTTTCCGTGGCATCTGATTTAAAGTAATTGAATTTTCTTATAAACTTGGAATTCAGCTCAATACTGTTTACAGTAACAGTCAATTGGTATGTGTACGGTAAAATAACATCTCTCACATTCCTTTCTATCAATTAGATTTTTTTATGTAATGGAAGTGGCAAACAAGCATGCAGTTCACATCGATGTTTAGTGATGACTGCAGCCTATACACACTTACATGAAGACCAAGGTCAAAACGCAAATGCGTTACCACTCCTGAGGCCTAAGGTGTTATGCCTCTGTGCCGGAAACTACAGGGCCGTACATTACCACCTGACCGGAACACGATAGTGCTGAACACTACCATTTAGCGGCAAGTAAATTAGGTAATGCGGTGGTGCCTACGCCCGCGAGCTCCATCACTGGAGTTCTATCAACAGATTAAATGAGTAATTTCATCACTGGTGGTAGCGTTCCAGTGTCACCAGCGAGCGTCTAGGAGCTCACCACCACCACCACCAGGAGTAGGCCACCGCATTATCTAATTTATCTGCCGCCAAATGGTAGTGTTCAGCACTATCGTGTTCCGGTTAGATTGTAATGTGAGGTCCCGTGATAACTATCACAGAGACATAATACAGGTGGTAGAGCTCCAGTGGCGGAGCTCGCGGTCGTAGACACCTCCGCATTACCTAAGATACTTGCGGGTAATTGGTAGTGTTCAGCACTATGGTACATTAGGTTACACAGTTACACAGGTGGTAATGTACGGTCCTGTAATTTCTGGGACAGAGGCATAACACCTTAGGCCTCAGGAGTGGTAACGCATCTGCACTTTGACCTTGGACTTTGTGTGGGTATCTATAGGCTGCAGTCATCACTTAACATCAATGTGAACTGCATGCTTGTTTACAACTTCCATTAGATAAAAAAAACTTAATAGTTATATCTCAGGGTTGGCAATGCATCTGCATTTTGACCTCGTGTCTTTGAGTGGGTGGCTATAGGCTGCAAGTCATAACTTAAAATTAATGTGAACTGCATGCTTGTTTGCTACCGTTATGTTTACGTTTTAAACAGTCTGGCGAGGTCAATATGCTCGCCACGTATTCCATGGGATAAAATGTAACTGGAAAAACCTGTGTAGTTATGCTTTACCCTTACCACTGCCTACGCTTCCGGGGAATATGTGCGTGAAGTAAAGGTTTTTCTCAATTGCCGTCATTACAAATCCGAGTATAGTGAGGTCAGTACTTGACATCCAGAGGCTGGAATTAGCATTATAAAGATAGGTTCATAATACTCATTGATTCATAGACCAAGTAGATGTTTTTTTTTAGTTTTTATATTATTTCGCATTAACACATGCTTGTGAAATATATTTTTATTTTTAAAGAAAAATGGAAAGAAAAATTCGACTTCAGGCGAGACTCGAACTCGCGACCTACTGGGAATCTAGTCCAGCCGCTCTTCCAATTGAGCTACTGAAGCCCTTAGCACCGCAGTTACCGTAAAGCAATGCAATAGATGTGAAGGAAAGATTGGACAAATCGGGCAGGGCTTCAGTAGCTCAATTGGAAGAGCGGCTGGACTAGATTCCCAGTAGGTCGCGAGTTCGAGTCTCGCCTGAAGTCGCATTTTTCTTTCCATTTTTCTTTAAAAATAAAAATAGATGTTTTTTTTTATATAAATATTCATCCATTCTCACAGATTGGTAATGTGGCTCGTGATTACAACAGGCTCGCTACTTATAACGTTGGAAAAACCGTAACTTGTGAATTGAGGAAATTTAGGCTTACTATTGATATAATAAATAACGTTTTCGCAGGTTTTCGCGAGCTTCATACATTGTAGATTATATTTACGAATTTTCTTGCGTATACAATATACCCAACTTCCTCTCTTATCCGGTTTTATCGCGGCTGCGGGGCACTCTGCCCGTGACCACGGTAGCTGAAATGCGACCGAAATATCGGGTAAGAGAGAAAATTGGGAGTATTGTACATGTGAGAAAATTCGCAAATAGATAAATATATATATATATATTTTTTGTAATGAAAGTGGCAAACAAGCATGCAGTTCACATTGATGTTAAGTGATGCCTATAGACACCCACACAAAGACCAGAGGTCAAAATGCAGATGCGTTGCCACTCCTGAGGCCTAAGGTGTTATGCCTCCGTGGCGGAAATTACAGGGCCGTACATTACCACCTGACCGGAACACGATAGTGCTGAACACTACCATTTAGCGGCTAGTATATTTGGTAATGCGGTGGTGCCAACGCCCGCGAGCTCCGTCACTGGATCTCTACCACCAGTAAAAATATCTACTCAAAAACATTTTTATTCACTTCAATATGAACGCGTACCAAGCAAAGGAGGCCAGCTAATAGTACAAGGCGTCGGTGCTGACATATCGGGCAAAATTTGCGATTCAATGAGCTGACACGACACATGGAAATTGAGCGGGCATTTGTAGAATTGCACTAGGCATGATTAGACTGATCTGGATCAGAGTGCTATATATTGGAGTTTCCACTCCAATATATAGCACTCTGATCCAGATCAGTCTCGTCATCAGTAAACTCTGCCCGTGATGACAAAGAATGTCTCATTTGCTTTTCCTAAACTCTTTGTTATCTGCTTGTAAAAAGGAAATGAGGCATTAGAAATTAAAGAAAAAACGGCAAGAAAAAATTGACTTCGGGCAGGAATCGAACCTGCGACCTCAGGATAACTAGTCCAGCCGCTTTACCACTGTGGGACTTTGGTAGTTGACACGACACATGGAAATTGAGCGGGCATTTGTAGAATTGCACTAGGCATGATTAGACTGATCTGGATCAGAGTGCTATATATTGGAGTGGAAGTAAACTCTGCCCGTGATGACAAAGAATGTCTCATTTGCTTTTCCTAAACTCTTTGTTATCTGCTTGTAAAAAAAGGAAATGAGGCATTAGAAATTAAAGAAAAACGGCAAGAAAAAATTGACTTCGGGCAGGAATCGAACCTGCGACCTGCGAGGATAACCAGTCCAGCCGCTTTACCACTGTGGGACTTTGGTAGTTGACACGACAAATGGAAATTGAGCGGGCATTTCTAGAATTGCACTAGGCATGATTAGACTGATCTGGATCAGAGTGCTATATATTGGAGTGGAAGTAAACTCTGCCCGTGATGACAAAGAATGTCTCATTTGCTTTTCCTAAACTCTTTGTTATCTGCTTGTAAGAAAGGAAATGAGGCATTAGACATTAAAGAAAAACGGCAAGAAAATTGACTTCGGGCAGGAATCGAACCTACGACCTCAGGATAACCAGTCCAGCCGCTTTCCCACTGTGGGACTTTGGTAGTTGACACGACACATGGAAATTGAGCGGGCATTTGTAGAATTACTTAATCACTAGGCATGATTAGACTGATCTGGATCAGAGTGCTATATATTGGAGTGGAAGAAAACTCTGCCCGTGAATGACGAAGAATGTCTCATTTGCTTTTCCTAAAACTCTTTGCTTGTTTGTACAAAAGGAATTGAGACATTAGAAATTAAAAAAAAAACGGAAAGAAAAAATTGACTTATTTCTTTAATTTCTAAAGTTTACTCGCATGTGTTATTGCGGAAAATAAATAGTACAGAAATGAGCCATTTTATTGATATACCCTACCCTGCCCGTGAATGAAAAAGAATGTCTCCTTTTATTTTCCTAGACTCTTTCCCCCTTATTCATAAACGTATTTTAGCTAAAGTGTTGCTAATCTCTCCTTTGTCTTTTTCTATCGTACACATTTGACAATGCAACTGACAAAGACAAAGCATTCTATAGCTAAACGTATCTAATGTAGGTACGTTTATGAATAAGGGGGTAAGTTATCAGTTGAGCCCGAATGTCTCCTTTTCTTTTCCTAAACTCTTTGTTATCAGTTTGTAATAGAGGTAATGAGACATTTTACTTATACATTTTGACTTCTGGTTTAGGTGTAAATGTTTATTAGCTGCAGCATACACTTAACATCCATGTGAACTGCAGGCTCGTTTGCCACCATAATTAATTTAGAAACGTAATTATATCAGTATCATAGTAGGGTCGATCTGGCGGATTATTTATAATTATTTTCACACAGTTGGTAGTTCCCGACGAAATCAAATTAGCATTTGATCACGAAACATATGTTTTAGGGTGTTTTCCCATACATCACGAATGTTAAATCATTTAGAATTCAATTCGTTGCGCTGCCGCTGGGATCGATTGTGGGGGCCCAACTATCGTAATCGCAACTTTTTCTAACCGATTTAAATAAGAAGGAAGAGGTTCTCAATACGGTTGGTATATTTTCGAGTGTGTAGATTGAAATACAAACGAAAACGAAATTATCAGATTTTAATTTTCAAAATATGCATTAACTTGAAGGGTTTAAGTTTGTTTAATGGTGCAATTGCGGTATCTAAGTTCAAAAGTGCAAATATCATCGCACGCATAGGCCAGATGGGGATCTGCTCCCAAATGGTAGTGTTCAGAGCACATTTTTTTCCGGTTTTGTTTTAGTGTGGCGCTGTGGGCTGTGAGTGTAATTTATTTTTTACTAGCTGTAACTCCGCCCGCGTGTAGGTCCCTTTTCGCGTAACCTGTGCCTGTGAATCTCATCAAATCATCCTATAGCATCCCACAGAAATATTTTTTCGGGATAAATGCTGTGTGTTAATCCAAGTTACCCTCTATGTGTGTGCCAAATTTCGTGAAAATCGGTTAAGCAGTTTTTTGCGTGAAGGAGTAACAAACAAACATACACACTTTCGTATTTACAATATTTATATTAATATATACGATACGATTAGTAGCAATTATTCACCGTAGAAAATATTGAATAACAAAACAATTCAAAATAAGTTCAAAAGTTTTATTTGAAAAAAAATCTTTCTTTCTTTTTATGCGTCGTCAATGTGAATTGTGTGCTTTTTTATCTCTTTTTCTCATTGTTTACGATTTATTTTATAAAAAGTAATCATCCCAATCCCATCATCCCAATAAATGAAATGGGATATTGTCTATGGTAGTAGGTCCCTTTGAGTCATTTGTCGCTGTCATAGTCAACAGAATTGATCGTTGTTCGCGTGGTTTGCTTTGTAAAGGCGTTGGTCTTTTATTAGATTTTCTTACATAAAATACATATTGCTTTTGTAATTAATTATTGTATTTGCGGAAATACGTTTTACTGGTGGTAGAGCTCTGATAAACTGGTGGTAGAGCTCTGGTTACGGAGCTCGCACCGCATTACCAAATCTATCTGCCGCTTAATTGTAGTGTTCAGCGCTACTGTGTTCCGTTAAGATTGTAATGTATGGCCCGCAATAACTAGCACAGAAACGTAACAACTTAGGTCTCAAGGGTGGCAACGCATGTGCATTTTGACCTCTAGTTTTTGTGAGGCTGCAGTCATCACTTAACATCAATGTGAGCTGCATGCTTGTTTGCCACCTTCCTTACATAAAAAATACGTTTTGCATTAAAATATTAATAATTTAATAAGATATTTTATTATTAACTGAAAATAATTTCAGTCATTATATTTATTCCATTTTTTTATTCGTTTTCTTCGTTGCTATCTTCACTACCCAAAGGATGACTGGAAATACCACGGAATAGATAAATAAGGATGGAAAGGCCTTTGCTTCAATTTAGTATTAGAACCAGTGTCGCCGCTTTTCTCCCACCGTGCAATTTCTTACACAAATGTAACACCATCTCGACAATCACTCATACATTAATCTCAGGGCAGCTATTCGTTTGCGTAAGTTTGCATACTAAGATGTAACGCCCGTAGACAATAAACACTCGCACGCAAACAACTATATACTCACCAATAAACTAGTCGAAGTGTAGCGAACGCGTTACATGCTGTACATTGCCAGCGGAGACAGTAATAGCGTTAATTGAGCGAGTGCTTAACGAGCAATGTATTCGCTAGCAGTAACGTTTAAATAATGCAGTTTAAGTTCGAATATTCATATTCCTTTGTATATTTATATGCTTCTTACAAGTATTATAACAATAAATGTTATTTGTGACTTACCGATCAAAAGATATACCTCCTCGCTTTATACTTGAGGTCTGACATTTCATATTACATGTTAAAATTGGCACTACATGGTATTTTACCAAGAGATGCGTCGTTCGAAGCAGTCTACACGACACTACGAGCGGCGAACGAATGGTTCTGCCGAACTGTGTGTGTTCACGCATAGTTGTCGTGCGCTTGCCACGCCCACGCCCACATTACCATTCCATCTTTATTTATCTATTCCGTGGGAAATACCTTGTGGCGTTAAGTCCGCCTCATCTCTTGTTTTAGTACATAAAGATAAAATAAATAAATAAATATTTTTGATAAAGAACTTGTGATCTTGGTAAAAATAATGTTGGGAAGATAAAACTACCCATAGTGTATCTATGTATCTTCACGTCAAGTTCCTAATCGGGTAAGCAGAATGTAAAGTGTCAGATATCCCGAACATGACACAACTCCCGTGCTTCTTCTACATTCATCATTCTCTTCATACATGCACGCCTCTGCCTACCCTTTTGGGGATTACAGGCGTGAAGTTACGAAGTTACGTCACTGAAACTCTACCACCAGTAAGACTCTCTACTTTCACATAAAATAATGAACAAGACTTTCATCTTACCTTTTATATCGAAGTTTGGCTCGATATCTATTAAGACTGATTGCTAGATATTGCCATTAAGAAGAACGAGTGATATTTGAAATGCCACGCCATAGATTTTCTCGGTGAAGGTAACCGAGTATAGAGAGCGGTTTAATGCTCGACGAGACGAGGACGGGACGGGTTCTTATATTTAGTGACGGACGGGGGTCGATGGAAATTAATATCCACGGATATCTTTTTATTTTCATTTATTTATTTATTTCAATATAAGGAGTACATACAGTGTAAAACAAAAAGCACCATAAAACCTTGAATAGGTTTGTCAAGGTACTTCCATTCGTCTTAAATGCTTATCAATAACGGCTTCATAACAAAAACTTCCAATAAATAGGTATGTACATTGAAAAGTATAAATACATATATATATATATATAATATATAATATCAATCTGAATAAGGATAAAACCGGTAAAGTGCGTGTCGGGCGACGCGCAGTGTAGGGTTCCGTTGTTGCAGGTTTGAATAATGAAATGGAAAAAAAAAAAAATATTTTCTATAGAGTTGTACAAAATTTTCTAGTAAAATATTGACTATTACAGTACTCGCAAACTTATAAATCTAACTTAAGTGTGATAGTTTTCCTTTTAATTTCGTGATATGTAACTAATTTTTGAATTCCTAACAACAACCGTTTAGTTGGTAGAGGGGGGGGGGGAGACACTTGATTCTAACTAAAACTGGCACTTTAAGGCTTTATAAGTCACGAACAGTTAACTAAATCAAAAAATGATTTTAGCACATCCCTAATATTTTTGAAAGACCTATCCAACGACATCTTACACTATATAAGAAACTAAAAATAATAAAATATTCGCGCGTTACATGCAGGGGAGGTACCCTAAATAATTTTTATTTTCATGTTTTTATTCCACCACTCTGTCGGCGTGAGTAAGGTGTATACCTGTGCCAAATTTCAAGTCTCTAGTAGCAATCGTTTTTACGCTAAGCCGCGGACGGACGGACAGACAGACAGACAGACGAACATGGCGAAACTATAAGGGTTCCTTGTTTACTACGGAACCCTAAAAAAGGTGTTTAACTCTATAGATATGAATCTCAACTCTATTACAATTCATTTTTAGATTACAAGAATCTTTTAAGAAACGTATATAATAATTTTAAATTATAGAGCACAGATTACGTTTATGTGCGCAGTTCCGAGAATGAAAGTAAAAATAACGTCGGTAAATAAGTTTTGTATAGTATATCTACATAATTACGTAACCATATTTTGCGACTATAAGTGATGGAAAAATCAACTAGAGATCCGCCAAATACTACAGTATAGGGTACGTATATAGATTTTCTTGTTCTCAGCGGAAACGGTTATCCAGCGCATCACTAGTTCCTATATTGGGACCTTGATCGTGAAGGTCGAAGGAAGCTGCAATGTTTTCCTTGAAACTTACGATGTTTCCTTTCACTTTCTCGCTTATCCTTCGGATTGAAGGTTGAATACGATCCATTCATAAAATGTTTTATTTATGAAGCAACTTAGAAAATACAGGAAATTGCGAAAACTTTTATTTGTAAAGCTAATACTTTTGAGTCGTTCGTATGTGTGTAGAGATATCACACATTTTAGTGTTGGTTAACGAATTAAACGAACAATTATCAACTTTTTTGAAGGTTTTCGATATTTTATTATATAAAATGTATTTTTGGCGTCGCCACGTGATAACCCCTCCGCCCACTAGCGAAATAACTATTTTCTACTGGAAGAGAATTCTTCCACTAGTGCATTCGGTCAACCGAACAATGGCAGTCAAACCATAAACATAACGCAAGATGGGCAGCAGCGTCCTGCGATAAAACTACCGCCACTTACTAAAATTGAAGAATTGTAATCGGCTGTTCGGGTCAAGTCTTTGTGGAGGAACGGATGGAAGTGTTCCTCCGACGACAAGGGAGAATTCTCTGACCAGGCGAGGTGGTGGCGCCTGGCGGGCCGCGGAAGCTGTAAATATGTCAACTCTTGAGAAATCTTCGCATGTGCGATGTAATTCGATTGCACGCCATCTATCGTACTAGACAAGTACTGTGAGGTTTCATCTGTTCCACTAGTTGGCTTAATGTAGTGTAGTAGTCTTAATGTAGTGGACGCTACATCTTATTAACAGCTATGGCAGGTACATATAGTATAGAACTGAGTTTGTACCTTACCAACAAACTGCTTCGTCAGTTTGGCGAGATTTTTAGTGAAGTTTACTAGATTATACATGTACCTATCTGTAAAAAATTAAATTAAAAAAAACCTCCAACCTGTATGTCAAGCGTGGCGATATGGCATATTCCCCCCTTATATAGGAGACTTAGGTCCAGCAGTGCACATTTCAGAAGATATTATGATGGTGATGATGATTTTTAAAAAGTATTTTTAAAATAAGATTTATTGATATAATTGCGTCGAATCGGCACATTAGATGTAAATTATGTCTCGGAACGAGTTGCTCATATATGCCTGTTATGTGCAAGGCCTAGGATATAAGTAGACCTTTCGTTGTTAGTAGGTTGATATAGGTCGCGCCACGTAAAAAGAACGCTGGCGGTCAAGCTGCGCGTCATGTGTTTTTATTTCATTTTATGTTATTCTATGTAATATAGTTTTCAATCTGCCTACCAATACACGAAACCGCAAGCGAAAGCTAGATCAAAAATAAACCAATAGGGCTAGTACTTTCGTGCGCGAGTGTACCGATGCGCGAACACATCCCTTCTACTTTCTTCCAGCGTTCTTTTTACGTGGCGCGACCTATATATCGTATTGAAATGGTAATAAAAGATCTGATTTATTTACTCAGCTTATTAAATAAATGCATCTTATCCATAATAAGATTTTATTAAGTTTTATAGCAGAATTGTGTTTTTACTTTCTGTTTTTGTTTCCTCCTGATGGCTATACCGGAAAACGTATAGTTTTTCTTAATTTGCTGCCTACCTTGCGTTATTGTTTTTACTACCGCCGTAATGGAATGTTTTGACCGCCAATATTCGGTTGACTGACTGCGCTAGTAGAAGAATTCTTTTTTTTTAATTGTTTTACGGCCTTCATGTCCTTAATAGCCAATCTTCAGTAATAATTTTTTTTCTTCATTACTTATGATGATGAATAATATCCATATGGAAGATGACCATGATTGGATGCTTCCATGTATTCCACATGGAAGCATGATGAGATGGCTCCAGTAAAGTAATGGGAACTTTACTAGGAGATTTAAGAAGTTTTGGAGGCAACATGAAAGATCACTTTTTACTGCATAATATCACTTTCCTACACCCGTGCACGTTATTGAATGCTTTATGATAAAAATTCCACCATTTTAACACATAAAAACATAACTATACACAAATTTTGAAAATACTCGTAATATCACGCAGCGACAGGGCTCTGTTCCGCGTTCCCGCCAAAAACTCTGGAAAAATTCTCCTCCGCTTAGGGATGTAAGGTTTTATAAATGTCGATGTATCGATATCGATATATGCGCTAATAGGTTCATAAAGAATTTCTGCTTTATAGGGTTCCGTACCTTAAAAGTAAAAAAGGAACCCTTATAGGATCATTCGTGCGTCTGTCTGTCTGTCTGTCCGTCTGTCACAGCCAATTTGCTCCGAAACTACTCGACCGATTGAGTTGAAAATTGACGAATATATGTAAATTGGTGACCTTAAAATGAACACGTCAAGTAAAATAATAAATTTTAAACAGGGGGGCCAGTTTCGGGGGGTAAATCAGAAAATAAAATAAAGAAATTCGTAAACTGTGTCGTGTGACATACCAAATGAAAGAGGTTGTTGTCAGAATCTCAGATATATATGTTTTTTTATTTTTGCATAAACAAATTTGAAGTTATTTAAGAAAAACGACGAAAATTGACCATTTGCCCCCCCTATCTCCGAAACTACTGAACTTAAAATTTTGAAAATAGTTATTTGCATAGGCAAATAACTATTTTCAAAATTTTAAGTTCAGTAATCTATAGAGATTACTGGAAAACCTATAAGAAGTTTGAGTATTCAAATAAAATCGAAAATTCTTAATAATATAACCCCCCCTGCCGGTACCACCGTAACCGCTATGTCCCTGCATTTTAAATCTGTAATTTTTTCGAAAATATTTATTTAAATTACAGAACCCTCACCACGCGAGTCGAACTCGCACTTGTCCGGTTTTTTTTAAGGGTCGACAGAACTTGCACGAGCAAAAAAAGGCAAAGCGTGGAATTTTATTATAGATGGCACAGGTACTTAAGTGCGTAAGCAACTTTGAAAACATTTAGTTATATGGAGTACTTTTATCTTAATTTGGGCGGATTGTTTTCGATATTTCCTTACGATATTTTGTATATTTTGATATCGAAAACTGTGTATTGTCGATATCGATATATATCATTATTTCTAGGGGTCGATATATCGATATTTATCGGTTTTAAGGGTTCCGTAATGAACAAGGAACCTTTATAGTTTCGCCATGTCCGTCTGTCTGTCTGCCCGTCCGCGGTTTAGCGCAAAAACTATTGGTACTAGAGACTTGAAATTTGGCACAACTATACACCTTAATCACGCTGACAAAGTGGTAGAATGAAAACATTCAGGGTACCACCCCTACAAGTAATGCACGGATAAAAAAAAAATCGTTTTCTGTAGAGAGAGAAATACCGTTAAATAGGTCTTTCAAAAATGTTAGGGATGTGCTAACATTATTTTTGGATTTAGTTAACTGTTCGTGACTTATTAAGCCTTAAAGTGCCAATTTTCGATAGAGTCAAGTGTCTCCCCCCTCTATCAACTAAACGGTTGTTGTGAGAAATTCAAACGTTAGGGCAATAGTAGCAACATATAACGAAATTAAAAGAAAAACTATCACACCTACGTTGGCTTTACAAGTTTGCGAGTTACAGTCGACCAAATGTAATAATTGAAAATTTTTGACAACTCCATTGAAAATATTTATACAGACCTATATTTTTTTCATTACATTAATCAAACCTAAAAACTACGGAACCCTACACTGCGTGTGGCCCGACACGCAATTGACCGGTTTTTCAATATGTCGTTGCATCCCTACCTCCGCTAGCGGTCATCAAGTGACGATACCAATGCGTATTATGACCATTTAATCACGAACATATTTTAACAACGTTTCGCTACTGTCTGTTAAGCTCAATGAACATCATTAACAGTTTGTACTGGCGCGTGCCGCGCATTATAAGAACGTTAACGGCTTTGAACATTGTGGGCGTTGTCCTTTAGTTGAACAATGTAAAACACAAATGTTTTAAGTGAATGTCTATAAATGCGTGAATTGAATCCTTAATTGCTCGTTCATTATGAGATTATTTAAAAAAACTTCTGGAAGTTCGGATCCTCCAAAACATAATGAATATACCTACCAAGTACCTATTCGGATCCATATAAACATAATGAATATAGTAACTATTTTTTAGTTCTTAGGGTTTCGCGAGCTTCACTCATTGAAATAGAACTAGTTTTCGGATTTATCTCGCGTAGGTATATTAACATTAAATGATTATCAAGAACAACAACAAATACTCTTTATTGCACACCAAAAGAACATGTATGCAATAAAAACACTGAAGAAATATGTGATAAAAAGGGCGGCCTTATCGCTATAAGAGCAATTTCTTCCAGGCAACCCGAAAATCGAAAGAAATATTAAAATTAAACCGGCAGGTTGTGCTACACATTAATTTATTTATAAGAGTTTTAAGCAGCAGCTTTTAACTCTCCCAGTAAAAAACTGGCAGAGTTCCTGTGAATCCAAAAATTTATACCTACTGCACAATCTGCACTCTACGCATTATCACATGCGAGGGATCCACTAAGGTTACAATTAATTAAAACCAAAAATGTTTTCTCATGTTTTCTTTATTTTATACACCTACCTTAACTGACATACCTATTAAGTATTTCGTCTTTAATCCATGTAATAAAAAAAAACACAAATTTTTATTACTTTTTTATTTCTCTTTTACCTTCACGTCTTCGGTGGTCTTAAATCTTGGAACAAAAGACGTCACGTGTCACCAAAATTAGTCATATGAAGTGATGAGTGCAGAAGGAAGCTCGTAATCTTGAGTATGAGGGTAATGGAATAATTTCCTGCTGCATTGTTGCGGTGCGTGATGAAATTGAGAACGGTCTGGTTTGTCCGTCTTTTGGATTTTTAGGGTTCCGTAGTCTGTCTGTCTGTTTTTGAAGGAAATTTTTGAAGGACTCCATAGAAAATATTTATATATTTTTTCATTACACTAATCAAACCTAAAAACTACGGAACCCTACACTGCGCGTGGCCCGACACGCACTCGACCGATTTTTTGACATTCAGCTATCGTGAAAATAGATTAGGAGATGATAGACATGTGATCTCAATAATTTATTATTCTGCAAACACGCACCTACTTGTATTTACTTTCTTTATACCTATTAAAGACACCTACTTAAATATGTTTTTGGCGGAATCATAAATTTTAAAAGACTTTAATGAATTACCACTATCACTTTAATAAAAGAAATTAATTAATTCGTTATTGTTTACACTTTACACTCTACACATATAATATTTATATTACCTATAGGTCGCGCCACGTAAAAAGAACGCTGGCGGTCAAGCTGCGCGTCATGTGTTTTTATTTCATTTTATGTTGTTCTATGTAATATAGTTTTCAATCTGCCTACCAATACACGAAACCGCAAGCGAAAGCTAGATCAAAAATAAACCAATAGGGCTAGTACTTTCGTGCGCGAGTGTACCGATGCGCGAACACATCCCTTCTACTTTCTTCCAGCGTTCTTTTAACGTGGCGCGACCTTTACTAATACTTAATTAAACTAATAAACAAATCAACATTTTTTAATAGGGTTCACTCGAAAAAAATGTTGATTATTTCCTTTTCCTCAATATCTTACCTTTTCCCTATCAGGTTTGCTTAGGTTCTAAATGTTCTAATAAAAAAGACACGACCAATGTTTGTGACGATCAATTAAGTTGTTGTGTCGTGTACATTCGTTTAACAACACTTAACAACCTTTTGTTTCCCGATTGCGCACACATTGTTAAGTTTTGTGGAATTTGTGACAAGTTTTTTATCGAACCCAGGACCTCAGCGTAGTAGTAGTGGCCTGCTACCACTAGGCTACCGAGGCAGTTAAACATTACGTTTAAGTTAACATAAAGTATATTAGAAAAAAACAACACAGGAACGTACGAACCGATATCAAATATCGGACTGATTGCTTTCTCACATCAAAGTCTTCTGGTGAATGAAGCTCATTATTAACTTCGACACGAGATATATTACGTACCGATACAGCTGTTAAGGGTTATTGGAGATGATATAAGTTTTTACTCTTATTAAGTCTCGTCCAAATTATAACCCTGTCCTTTCTAAGGTTTTTTAATATGGGGCCGTTCAAGTATTACGTGAGCTTATTTTGGATGACATGGGGGGGGGGGGTTGGGGGGGGGGGAGTCTAGATGATGATTACGTCATCGGTAGTTATTTACTTATTACATCAGTAAAATCGAATCTCTATCCTACATCTATTTTCTTATTTTTAAAATTATAATATTAAAAAAAACAATACATTAATTGAAAAATGTTTACGTAAGCATGGGGGGAGGGGGTAAGAGCTTTGCTTACTTTTGCTGACAAGGGGGATGGGGGGTACAGAATTGTAATAAATCTTAAAAGTGGCAAACAAGCGTGCAGTTTACATTGATGTTAAGTGATGACTGCACCCTTTAGACACCCACACAATGACCAGAGGTCAAAATGGAGATGCGCTGCCACACCTAAGGCATTAGGTGTGTCCGCCTCTGTGCCGGAAATTACAGGGCTGTACATTACCACCTGACCGGAACACGATAGTGTTGAACACTGCCATTTGGCGGCAAGTATATTAGGTAATGCGGTGGTGCCTACGCCCGCGAGCTCCGTCACTGGAGCCCTAACAACAGTGAAAATATGTGTTTTAGTTGAAAAACTTTAATGTGAGAAATTTATATTAAGATAGCACCGCGGAACCATTTACTTATCTCTCTATATCGTTTTTTATTATGATAGCTATCCCATAACACAAGTAACATGATATATCAATCAGATCATACGGTGATCTTTTATTACAGAGCACCGTATGAATTACATTAACGAGATGTCATAACATTTTGTATGGGAGCACAGTTGGGAGAAATGGGACACGAACTTGTTATGATGTCTCATAATAGGGAAGGAATGAAGAATGTTTTTATGCTGGCATAAAATAAGGAGCGTCAGTGCAGATGGTTTGCCATCGACAAATACATATTAAACCCCCGAATACGAAACCTTTTTCTAAGTCGACTAAAAAAACATGAAATAGCAAAATCTGTACCTATTTGCTTAGCAACATCGACGACACAATGCAGCTGTTCTATCTTCGATGCTTAGCAAACACGGAACAATTGCTTTACACGGATAAAACGCGATGCGAATATTTTTCTTTGCGAGCTCTGACAATAATCACACATCTAGTGACAACAATGGCCAATTTGCTGTATTTGCGTGCCAATTGACGGCATAAAGAGAAGGTTAAGTCGCTTGTCACCTGCGCCGGCGCAGGTATTGTGATTTTTTTTTAAATTTTTAGTGAAATGTTTGAATATATTTTTTTTGGGTCCCGTAGCCTACAAGAAACCAATAAAGTTTCGCCATGTTCGTCCATCCGTCTATCCGCAGCTAATCTCGTTGAATCTTATTACTAGAAATCTGTAATTTGGCATGAATATACATGTTAGCTGTGCGGAGAAATTGCAATTCTTGACGAAGTAGTTTTTTGGGCACCTACCTCCCATCTCCCATACACGTAAAGTATTTAGTAGTACACTATTTTCTTCATCACAAGCGTCGCATCACGTGGGGTATCACTGGATAGGTATTTAAAAAATATTGAGGATTTGAAGACTTCTTTGATCAAATAATCCGTTTGTGAAATATTTAGCTTTAAAGAACAATTTTTTATTAAGAGTCTAGTGTTGTTCAAGTTCTCTCCTATGCCAGCTAAACGCTGGTTTTTGGACGATGAAAAAATCGCGGTGATAGTACAAAACGACTCATATACCTGTACCTAATAGTAGAAAATCTAGCTACTTGGAAAAACGAAACCCTACATTGTTTTGTCACAGACTGGTTTATAGTAGGTACATATGTTTTGCGATTTTTTTTTTTTGGCAGACATAGAACCACCAGAAAAAAGGATTGACATTAACAATGTGAACGTAATTTATCGTGTCTCAAATACATGGTGTGTATTATTATTGTATTATTATTTTTTTAATATAATGTTTTTTTTTAACCTTCCTTTTAAAAATATTATTCTGCACTCTCTCTCTATAGGAATTACAGTTTTGCCAAATTTCTTACTCCCTTTTTAAGACAATTTAATATAATGGCAACTACATTTCTAAAGTCTGCCTCTGTCTATGCGTTGCCTGTCTTAAATAATTGTTTAAACAGTAGTCCAAGTTCAACGACCTTAAAATATGAGTCTTTCTGAACGATATAATGAAGAATCGTAAACGTGATGTGGCAGTGGCTGCGAGGATCATACTCAAGCTCAAGTAACAGTTACTGTTTGAATGATTTATCTTGATTTGAAATAATGCGTAGACTCAAGATTGTATTTTGAATTAAATTGAAAGAATATTCCTAGAAAGATAATGAGAAAGCTAAAAAACTAAAATCTTCAATCTCCAAGTTCTCGTTGCGCACTTCCTTTCATTAACTAAAACAGGTCTGATCTTCAAAGGGTTAAAATTTGGTTGAACACGTATTCTAGAATCATAGTCAAGAACATTTTCAAGTATATTCAAATGTTACAATAAATAACAATGTCATAAAAAGACACGCAGACATTCAACAACTGCAGGCAAGCTTAAATTTAAGCATGCTGGGAAGTATGTTTAAAAAAAGCCTGCTGTGCATCTGTCCTCTGTCCAAATGAATAAGCATACTATTTTTGAGTTTTGAGTTAGTTTATGAGGGTATGATAAGTATATACAGCATTGACCATATAGCATAATATAATAAATACATACATACTCTAAAAAAATACAACCCGTTCGAAGTACATCCTTTCCTCCTGCCCTCGGGCAGCATGCTCAAAATTCAAACTACTGTTGATTTTTGTGCAACATATAAACACACATGCTACCAAGTAATAATTGCTCATTAGTGATATGATTTAATGCCAGTAATGAGGATGTCTGTCAGTACAATTACTGTTGCATCAGGTATCTATCTCAAGTTGTTAAATGGTAATCGATGGCGTCAGGGTAAAAAAAAATACCTGTTTTATTAGATTTCTAAGCACACTTTTCACAAATAGTACTTTCTTTACAGATAAAATGGCGCTGTGATGACCCAAGCCGAGCTCGCAATAATGGACGGGAACCCGCAGACCGACTTCTCCACCAAGACGAAGCGGGGCATATATCTTTCCAAAAGCCTCGCATCAGTTATCCTTACAATCTTTGCACTAGCGTTAGTTGCTACTGCATTCATTGTCTACAACTTCGCAGCGTGCCCAAGAACTGATCAGTTAGCTAATGTGACCAAATATGAACTAAGTCATTGTGAACAAACCAAATTACTTGTATTACCACTAACAACAGAAAGTAGTCAAAGTGTCTTGCCCTTAGAAACAACTACTAATTCATTAGAAGATACAACAGCTGTTGACAGAATTACAGATGTAAGATTGCCTCTCACGATAAAACCTAATAAGTATCATCTGAAATTAACTCCATATATCGTAGAAGGTAACTTTACGTTTGACGGTGAAGTTAGTATTGTGCTGACAGTGAAAAATGAAACGAACAAAGTTACATTTCATGGTGTTGAATTAACTTTTCATAGTATAAAGTTGTTTAAAAAGGACGGTAAGGAAGTGAAGATAGTTAGGCGGACGGAGGATGTTCCAAGGCAGTTTCATGTACTGATTCTGGCTGAGTCTCTTGTAGCTGGACAGCAATATGTATTGAATATAACATACGTGGGTATACTGAACGACAATCTACATGGATTCTACAGAAGTTCTTATGAGGAGAAGAAAGTTAAGAGGTGAGTTTTCTTAATATAATGATGGTGGAAAACAGGCATGCAGTTCATGGCAAGTGAATACACACTATATTTTAGGCATATATACTAACACAAATCTCATGATCACAATGCAGAGATGCATTGTCACTCCTGAGATGTAAGATGTTCTGATTTTGTGATAGTTATAATACGGCCATACTGTAAGTATTATCTAACCGAAATAGGATAGTGCTGAAAGTTGTCTGTAATTTACGGTACAGAGGCATAAGAACTTCGGCCTCAGTAGTGGCAACTCATCTACATTTCAATCTCTGGTTTGATGATGATGTTTATAGGCTACGTAGTATTACTTCAATCAAACCATCAATGTGAACTGTATGCTAGTTTGCCACTTCATTACAAAAACTATTCGTTATTTTGCTTGCCGTTTATCTGATATTCTGCGTTAAACCATTGTAAAATGTCTGTTATTTGTTCCAAATAAAATATATCGCCTCTTTACAAGAATAATGTGACATTTCATATAGAACGATTTAGATGAAATGTCACGTTATTCTTGTAAGAATAATGTTGCATTTCATAAAGAACGATTTAGATGAAATGTCACATTATTCTTGTAAAGAAGCGATATATTTATTTCTATCAACGCTTTCCTGAAGGAATTAAGGTAATCAATTACTCAATCAATGTCGTTTGTATCGTTAAGCGTTTAAATGAAATGGGTGCAGATGAAGATGGATGTAAATAAAGCACCAGGAACATAGTCATAGTAGACAATAGTCAATGAATCTATTTGTATTCTTCGCTGGGAGGCCGTTCTGTAATAGGGTTGTCACTGATATTGGAAAAAAGAAAAAAGGTAATCTGATGAAATCGTCAGAAAATAAATTCTAAATAAGTTTTACGACCATACGTACTTTAAATATTACTTAAATTATTTTAACCTTTTGGGAAACACCTACTAGGTTTTAAGGGTTTTTATTTTGCTGATAGGTACTTTCATCTTAACCATTATAGTGAATAATAATTACTAAAAAGCTATTTTAAATATTGCATTTCCTTTTTTTTCCCTAGACTGACCTACCATTGACCAAATAGGTTGAGTACTATCTAAAGGTCGGGTCAACAGTCTAAGGAATCGAAGAACTACGTGTCTCGACGCTTTAGAAATTCATTTTTACCTAAATTGAAAACGTCGATAAATTTTCCCACGATTGACAACCCTATAGTACCTGACACTAAATAGTCTGTTAGTGGGTGCTTATATTCAATCGCAGTATCGTTGTGCATGTAAATGTGTGTATTAGTGAAATGATATCGCATAGTGTCATCGGATATTGGCTTAATCACGAGGCTTAGGTTTTTTTAAAGTCATGTTGAGGCAATCAAGAATTTTTTTTATGTAAGGAAGGTAGTAAACAAGGATGCTGCTTACATTGATATTAAGTGATGATTACAGCTTACAGATATCTACACAAAACCCAGGGGTTAAAATAGATGCGTTGCCACCCCTGAAACCTAAGCTGTTATGTCTCTGTGATAGTTATTACGGGGCTATACATTACCGTCTAACCGGAACGCAATAGTACTGTACTACCATTTGGTGGTTCAGTATTAGTTCAAAGAGAAATTCCACCCTCACCGACTGGACACCTAGCAGTGCTCAACGGCGCGGTTTTCGGTTTCTGCCCAGAACGTGTAAATTGGAACGAACTTCCTTCTGAGCTTGTTTCCTCCGTGCTGTAAGACGGGGTTCTTCAAAAATGGCGACAAAAGAGGCCTTTGGGGCTGGCAGCGCGTTGGCAACTCCCCTAGTGTTCCAAATGTTTATAGGCGACGCTAACAACTTTCCATCAGGTGGCCCGTCTGCATCTTTGTCAACCTTTTACTGGTGGTAGAGCTCCAGTGACGGAGCTCACGGGCGTATGCACCACCGCATTACCTAATATACTTGCCGCTAAATGGTAGTGTTCAGAACTATCGTGTTCCGGTCAGGTGGTAATGTATGGCCCTGTAATTTCCTGCACAGAGGCATAACACCTTAAGCATCAGGAGTGGTAACGCATCTGCATTTTGTGTGGGTGTCTATAGGCTGCAGTCATCACTTAACATCAATGTGAACTGCATGCTTGTTTGCCACTTCCGTAACATAAAAATAAATACAAGATGAAATAGGAAACTCATTCGACAATTTTCCAACCTGCATAAAAACGGTGTGTAAAAGCGTGTGAATGTATAAGTAAACATAGAGAGAAGTGCACAAATGACGTGATTTGGTTTCCTACCGATATGAATATTACTGACATTATTTCACACTGTCTATTGTTGTTTCCATTTAATTGTAGTTGTTCTTATGCTCTTACATAATTGCAATTAACTACGTCGTTAATAGAATCTTGAAGACATTTTTGAACATTAATGAGTACAAGATATAAATATTGAAAAACGATAATATTTACCAGGACAAATGTATGGCCTACAGATTTGATATTTGTTTCGTGTCTGGGTGTTTATGTTGTGTGTGTACAATGGCACCCAAGACAGGTTTATGCCTAAGGTGAGGCTGTGAGTGAAAGAGTATTTTTAATAATATTTTTCATAAAGTTTGGGTGGTATTTAAACCGCAAAAAAATCGTGCGACAGGATTTGTAGTGCAACCTGAAGGTATGATACCACTAAAATATAGCGTAGCGCACGCGCGCACGTACAAAAGTAGATAGCAGTAGTGTTCATAATATTATTATACAGAATTTGCTGCTGTTTGAATCAGAATCAGAAACTAATTTATTCATTTAGGGTGACAGGCACCTCTTAAGACACGTCAAAAACAAATAAAATATTTTTTTACTGGTGGTAGAGCTCCAGTGATGGAGCTCGCAGGCTAAGGCACTTCCGCATTATCTAATATACTTGCCGCTAAATGGTAGTGTTCAGCACTATCGTGTACCGGTCAGGTGGTAATGTATGGCCTTGTAATTTTCGGCACAGAGGCATAACACCTTAGGCCTCAGGAGTGGTAACGCATCTGCATTTTGGTCTTTGTCTTGGTCTTTGTGTGAGTGTCTATAGGCTGCAGTCATCACTTAACATCAATGTGAACTGCATGCATGTTTGCCACTTACATTACAAAAAAAAAATGTGCTTGGCTTGAGCGAGTAGTCCAGAATAATTGAACCGGAATTGCATCTTTAGTATTTTTTATATCCGTTGACGCGTTCCTGTCACATTGAATTTTAAAATACTGACTTCAGATATGATACCTCATTACTATAATTTTCAGATGGATAGCAGTAACACAGTTCCAGGCAACAGATGCAAGACGCGCGTTTCCGTGCTGGGACGAGCCGGCGTTAAAGGCTAGGTTTACCATCAGCATCGCCAGACCCTCCAACATGACATCCGTGTCCAACATGAACCTTGTCAAGAGGGAAAACCAGTAAGTTACGAAGCACCTAGACTCAGTACCGTACTACCAGTCCCCAGTCTGTATTCTTTTAGTCCGATTAATTCCACTTACATTATTTTTAACCGAGTTCAAAAAACGAGAAGGTTCTCAATTCGGTCGGTATATTCTTTTTTTTTTATGTACGATCGCGAATTTTGCCGAGATTTCTGGACCGATTTACGTAATTCTTTTTTTGTTTGATGCGGAATAGTTTCGGATTGGTCCCATAAAAATTTTTCATTGGCTGCTCCATGCCACATATTGACGCGCGGCTATCAACATTGTATGGAGCAGCTGCTCTAAGTATTTCGCAATTTTATAGATGACCCCATGATCCAACTTGTTCATAAGATGAGTAAAACAATCCCTTAATTTTACCCCCTTATTCATAAACGTACATTAGATACGTTTTAGCTATAGAATGCTTTGTCTTTGTCAGGATAGAAAAGGACATTAGCAACACTTTAGCTAAAAATACGTTTATGAATAAGGGGGTTAAAGTATCTCCAAAATCATCGTAAATGAATACTAGGTTATGAAGCTAATCGTCTTGATTTTCTACGTCACTGTACAAGCCTACAAATTGTTAATGTCTATTTGATTCATACTAGACTACACTGTAAATAAAAGTTTGAATTCGTACATATATCCCTTAAAGGAATTAATCAGCTAGATGAACCAAATCAAATCTCTGCTGTGTGCCTTAAATTGGTTTAAATTAAATGTTTATCGCTGTAGCCCGCATTTGTCGTGTGGTGATTGATCAATTTATTATGTTTACAGCTAATGTTAGACAGGTTCTGATTTATATATATCAGGCCCTTGATGCTTATGTAAGAATGTCTATTGAAAGCAGCGTCTGGTATCCGTGCGCTACCGGATCATTGGTTGCGATCGAAAATCAGCGCCAGGCTTATGCTCGGCAAATGCTGAATCGGACACCTTTTTGGTCCAGTTAGGGAGACACTTGTTGTTATCATTAATTTTCTTTTAACTAACCATTGAAACAGGTATTTTTTTGTTTTGTTGTATGTTAATGCTGTGTTCTTTTCATTTGTAGTCATTTTTATTTTTTTTTGATTCTCTTTCTTTATTTTTTTTATGGATGTACTGTGTTTTATTTTGTGTCTCTCTCTGGACCGAATAAAGAGTTTTGTATTGTATTGTAGTGTAAATAATCATTGTTCGTCAATATTCCTGACAATGGATTTTACGTGATTGTTTTGGAACACCTGGCGTTGATGTCTTCGTTCATGATTAAAGTCTTTTACATATTTCACTTCCTGTAGGTATGGCTTAGGTAGGTTATATGGGGTTGAAATTAAAATTTATTGAATTCCTTCCACCACTGTTTTTTGTATGAGAACAAATATTTAATGATCACTTTTTTATTTTGGAAAACAACAAGTAATGAACTATAAGACAGTATTTCTGTTCGTAAAACTAAATAAGAGGTTCCTTGTTTTACTATGGAACCCTAAAAAGAGATTAAATTTTACCCCGCGTGCGTTGTTCTAGACCACCAACTACAAATTATAGTGACAGTGGTGTCAACCAATAAATATACAAATACTATGCCGAAAATTGGTCGTAACAACTCAGAAACCTTCGTGGGCGCATGCGCAACAACAACTTTGCTAAACTTGCATTTGATCATGTAATGTTTACTTGGTTTACGCTTCTATAAAAGACATATATATATTATTATACAGATAGACTAAATTTACAACAAAGAGACAACAAGTTTTTTGTACAAGAAAGAGGATCAATCATCACAAATGATGACAGAGATTTTTTACTGACTGTTGTCACGAAATGAAAAATATGTATAAAACCACAATAATTGTTTTCAGCAAAACGTTGAAAAATTACGTATGGGACCACTACGCGGAGTCTCTCCCGATGTCGACCTACCTCGTAGCTTTCGCTGTCACCGACTTCGGCAACATGAGCGACAAGAACTTCGCTGTATGGGCCAGGAAAGAGGCTTTACCATCAGCAGCATATGCCCTGGATATAGGACCGAAGATACTGAAATTTCTAGAAGAATATTATAAGATAAAGTTCCCGCTGCCAAAGATAGATATGATCGCGCTACCGGACTTCAAGGCTGGTGCAATGGAAAATTGGGGATTGCTGACTTTTAGGTGAGTTGTTGAGTTATATTCGTATAAAGCCTCGGTAGATGTATACCTAGGTTAAAACAAAGTTAGGAAGCTTAGTTGTCACTACTTCGGTGGTCTCTGGTTTAAGTCTCGGGCCAGAAAATAGGATGGTGGTGCTGGATTCTTTATTTTCAAGACGGAAAGAATGTCGCGCTGTTTGAACGAAATATTATTGTGTCCGATATTTTTTTTCCTATTTCATAAATATCGCTTTATAGCACTTTCACACAGCAGTACTCCGTTTCGGTGCAGGATTTTATCTAATGGTGTATTTGTTTAGAAACGTGCACACTGTTCAGGTATCGCAATACGCATCCAATTGAATGAATGTCAGAACAATTTGCATCATCAACAAAGCTTATAGTTTTCACTCCCCACCCACCAAAGTAGTAGGATTTCTCTGCTATAATTTGAACTGCCTCAGTAGCCTAGAGGTAGTAGGCCCTGGTGGAGGTCCTGGGTTCGATTCCCGGGTCGGGGACTATCAGAGATAACGGTTTAAAATCCTTTGTCTCTGGTTCTACTGAGATTTTTCCATTTTCTGGAAGTTTCCCAGTACCTCGGAGTTTGGTAATGTGTCCGGAGATGGCAACAGGCTCCCCACCTGTAACATGGGCCGAAAACGTAACCGGCGAATCGTGGGTGTTTGCATGTAGGTGTCCTTGAATACATGCATTTACCTCTGCCTACGCCTTCGAGGATTACAGGCGTGAAGTTGCGTTTATTTGTAAGATTGCCCTGCTATAATTAAATTAATTTAAAAACAATCACTGGTGTTAGAGCTCCAGTGACTTGTGATTACCTAATATACTTGCCACTAAATGGTAGTGTTCAGCACTATCGTATTTGCGGTCAGGTGGTAATGTATGGTCTTTAATTTCCGGCACAGAGGCATAACACCTTAAGCCTCAGGAGTGGTACCGCATCTGCATTTTGACCTTAGTTTTTGTGTGGGTGTCTTTAGGCTGCAGTTATCACTTAACATGTGAACTACATGCTTGTTTGCCACTTCCATTACATAAAAAAAAATCACTACATTCTGTTCACTAACAACAACACTTTCATTTATTTATTTAGCTAAATAAATGAAATTTTAATTCAATTTACTATTGGCATGTTAATAAATTACGAAATTGCATTAAAACTTTGGCATTTTCAGCATATTATCCTTGAACAAGTAAGCTTAACTCAACACTTCATTCCCACCAGTACTTAAAATTTATGAGTGTTCGCACTCACCGGGTCACAGTGGATTAGTTTGTTTAATGGCAGTCGTAATAATAATGTTAATGTTTAAGCTATGAAGCACTCTTTTATACGGGCTTTTAAATCTGATGGGAAATGCAATGATCGATGTTAGTGATGTGATGACATACTTAATTTTGACTGAGCAACACGCTTTTTTTATCTATTTCGATAAATAGAGATAGTACAAGAAAGCGACTTATGGCAGTCGAGATACAATATCTAACAAGAAATAATGCACGACCTCAGGAAGAGACGTCGGCTTATTTCGGATCTGTAGAGCGTTATCTCTTTCGCGCCTTACCTATTTGACGTTTATCGACCATTTTGATCAAGTTTTGACCAATATCGGACAACGGATGCTTACGTAGGCAGTGTGCAGTAGAGATAACGCTCTATGAAGCCGAAACTAGCCGATTGTCACTTCCATAAGCTCGATGTGCATTATTTCTTGATGAGCACTGTACACAATGCGCCCATAAAAGGATTATGTATCAATATAGGTTTTATAATTTTATGGGACGTGTTAAGTATCTATCTACATGTTCATAATAACACAATCAAAATTTGAATATTAAGTTTTTTTTTTAAATCTACTATAATTACGTGGTCGAACTCCTAGGAACAAAAGGAGAAGGAAAAGGTGAAAATGTATTAAGCATGAATGTCATGCTAAGTACATTTTCACCTTTTGTCACGGATGACTGATGACAGTTTTTTTTATTTTTTCGTGATCTTCGTACCTTTTGTATTTTTGTGTAGTGAAAGTGTTAAACAAGCATACAGTTCACATTGATGTTAAGTGATGACTGCAGCCTATAGACACCCACACAAAGATCAAGGTGAAAATGCAGATGCGTTACCGCCCCCGAAGCCTAAGATGTTACATGTTGACATTACCACCTGACCGAAACACGATGCACTATCGTGTTCCTGTGAACACGATGCTCTATCGTGTTCCTGTGAACACTACCATTTAGCGGCAAGTATATTAGGTAATGCGGTGGTGTCTACGCCCGCGAACTCCGTCACTGGAGCTCTACCACCAATAAAAAAATATTTGTTCTTCAGGGAAATAGCAATGCTGTACGATAACGGCGTTTCACCGACGACGGCTAAGGCGCGGGTGGCGTCGGTGGTGGCGCACGAGATAGCCCACCAGTGGTTCGGGAACTTGGTCACTCCGGCGTGGTGGTCAGATATATGGTTGAACGAAGGTTTTGCGAGTTACGTCGAGTACGTCGCTGTTGATGCTGTAAGTTGTGTAGCAACATGTTCTTTCCTCAATTTCCTCACGGCATCGGGACGAGACGGCCCACCGCCCACTAGAGCAGCTGAATTCTTCTGCTAGGGCAGTTGGTCCACCATTCCAAAAGGGTGGTAGCGAATACCTAACGCGATAAATCTACCGCCATTGCGATTTCCGATCCATATTCCATGCGTGGCGATTATAATATATTTTCCCCTAAAGACACGCGTTTCATTGGTTTGAATTACATTTATTTTAATTTCCGCAATATTTTAACATGAAACTTTGTTTTGTTATATCTCAAAAGGTTGAGATAGCGTCTTCATAAATTTTTCGTTGCACTTATTTGAACGAATTTACACAAATACACGTCTTTGAGTTTATTGCGATTAGGCGAACAGACAGACGCGTCAGAGGACTTTGTTTTACTCCTCAAAACTCAGAAATGGCAACGCCGCAGCGAATAGACTGTTACGGTATTCACTTATAACAGTGATTACCAATAAATAATTGTCCAAGAACAAAAATAAACAATTCCTTTTAATTGAACAGGTAGAGAAGAGCTGGAAGCTGATGGAAGTGTTTGTGCTCAACGAAGTGCAGAGTGTCTTCAAATTAGATGCCCTGACATCTTCTCATCAGATATCTGTGGAAGTTGGCAATCCTGAGGAGATTGGAGCTATTTTCGACAAGATCTCATACGGGAAAGGTAAACAGTAATTAATTATAATTATGTAGTGGAACGATCAAAATATAAATTAAAAAGATATCATTACGGCTAAACCGCTGCGGTTTAAAACAGATCCCCCCATCACCGGTTTGGCGTTTTAGTGCTTAGCCCCTTGATAAAAAACTGTAGGGCAGCCTTAGACTTAGATATATTTTTTAATGTAATAGAAGTGGCAAACAAGCAAGCATTTCTCACTGATGTTAAGTGATGAGTTGATGACTGCAGCTTATAGTCACCCACATGAAGATCAAGGTCAAAATGCAGATGCGTTACCACTCCTGAGGCCTAAAGTGCTATGCCTCTGTGCCAGAAATTACAGGGCCGTACATTATTACCTGACTGGAATACGATAGTGCTGAACACTACCATTTAGCAAGTAAATTAGGTAATGTGGTGGTGCCTACGCCCGCGAGCTTCGTCACTGGAGCTCTACCACCAGTAAAATATTACTGCCTAGGCGACATTGCTATTATCCCAATGCTGGATATAATTTCAACAGGCTTTAAGGGTTAAGCGTAAGTCTCATGTAATATAAATATATGTAATACTAGCTGTGCCCGCGACTTCGTCCACGTGAGAAAAAATATGATTGTTCAGTATCTACCCGGACGAAGTCGTGGGCGCAGCTAGTATAAAAGTAGTCTAAGTTACTCCTTATTACATCAGCTATCTGCCAGTGAAAGTCCCGTCAAAATCGGAGACACTCAAATTCTATTTATTTGTATGTAGGTATGTATGTATGGTTGTATGGAGATAAAAGTAGCCTAAGTTACTCCTTATTACTTGAAGTCCCGTCAAAGTCGGACACACTCCAATTCTACTTATTTGTATGTAGGTATGTATGTATGGATGTATGTAGATAAAAGTAGCTTAAGTTACTCCTTATTACATCAGCTACCTACCTGTGGAAGTCCCGTCAAAGTCGGATGCACTCCAATTCTACTTATTTGTATGTAGGTATGTATGGATGTATGGAGATAAAAGTAGCCTAAGTTACTCCTTGCTACATAAACTATCTGCCAGTGAAAGTCCCGTCAAAATCGGTCCAGGCATTCCCAAGATTAGCCCCGACAAACAGACAGACAGACAGACAAAAATTGTAATAAATGTTGTTTTGGTATATGTACCGTGTATACATACATATGCATTTAGAAAAAAGCGGTTATTTTTATATTACAAACAGACACTCCAATTTTATTTATTTGTATACATTTATTATGGAAGGTAATATACGAGTACAACATAAGACCTAAAAATTCAGTGAACATTTTAAGCGTCTACTTGCTGCCGTTACTGTCGTGCAAAAAATATACGAAAAAAAAAACACCTTTGTTGTATTTTTTCTTATTTTTAGTTATTAATTTTGTCTTTATAGCGGTTACAGAAATACATCATTTGTGAAAATGTTAGCGTTCTAGCTATCACTATTTATGAGATACGGCCTGGTGACAGACAGACAGACAGACAGACAGACAGACAGACAGACAGACGGACGGACGGACGGACGGACAGACAGACAGACAGACAGACAGACAGACAGACAGACAGACAGACAGCGATGGATTAGTAATCCGTAGGGTTCGCTTTTACCTTTTAGTACGAAACCCCCTGAAAGATAGAACTATGTTACAGAATAGCTTAAAAATATTCGATACAATACTTTAAGCTGACATAACTTTTTTATTTCTGAACTGTTTCACGTGAAACAAACACTAAAGATTAAGTGAAACTTTTCACAATATATTAGTTAAAACAGCAGATCGAATAAGCCGTTTCTGAAATTAGCGTGCACAAACACACAGACAAACAGACATTTTTCCGGGATAAAAAGAACCCAGTGTTGTGCGCCAAAGGTTAAAGTATAATCATACTAAGTTTCATTGTAATCGGGTAGGTAGTTTTTATGTGATGCTTGAACAAACAAACAGACAGACAGACAGACAGACGGACAAAAAATTTTCTAATCACATATTTGGGTTCGGTATCGATCTAGTATTTATAATATCCCCTGGTATTTATTTTTTGAAAATTTTTAATGTACAGAATTTGAACTTCTACATTTTTATTACAAGTATAGAATAGTTAACATGGGACTTATGCCTAGGATCTAGTCCTTCATATTTGCCTAGATGCTGCTCAAAGTAAAAGATACATTATACATTTTTTCTTACGGTAAGTATTTATTTAGAGATTTTCACACAAAGCCGTTAATTTTTTCTAGGTTCAGCGATCCTCAGAATGATGAATCACTTCCTCACCGACGACGTTTTCAACGCCGGTATCACCGATTACCTCAACGCTAAGAAGTACGGTGATGCCGAACAAAGGGATCTGTGGAATGCCCTCACTAACGTTGCGAGAGAGAAAGGTGCTTTCGACGCTGACGTTGCAGTCGTCATGGACTCTTGGACTCTGCAGACCGGCTTCCCTGTCTTGAATATTGTTAGGGACTACAAGACGGGCACTGTTTCCTTTATGCAGGTAGGAAAAACGACTGTTTTCTTTGAAGAGATAGGCCAAGGTGTTGTGGTCATATAGTCATTTGTGTATAGGGTTATATACGAGTAATGCAACAGGGAGAAGCCTACGAAATTACTAAGAACGTAAAAAAGAAACGTAACTTCACGCCTGTAATCCCCGAAGGGGTAGGCAGAGGTAAATGCATGCATTCAAGCATACATGCAAACACTCACGATTCGCCGGTTACGTTTTTGGCCCATGTAACAGGTGGCGAGCCTGTTGACATCTCCGGGCACATTACCAAACTTTGAGGTACTAAGAAATTTCCAGAACCATAGAAGAAGAAGAGAATTCATAGAACCAGAGATTAAGGACTTTACACCGTTATATCTGATAACCCTTAACCCGGGAATCGAACCCAGGACCTCAGCGTAGTAGTAGTGGCCTGCTACCACTAGGCTACCGAGGCAGTTAAAACGTCTCAGTTAAAACTAAGAACGTCCTGTTTGAAAATAAAATCAAACAAATATTGCACATTGCTGTCATAATTGTCTGTTGGACTCTGTAGCCTGCAGACCTTACCTTGCAAGGTTTGGTTAACTGCAGCCAGAGAATATGTAATAATACTACGTATAGAATAGACACTTCGACGTCCCGCCCGATTTCCCCGCCTAACCCAACCTCCTCCCCTCTTATGGGCGACGTTTGGTATTTTCTACGCACACGTGCACGTGCACGGTGCACGTGTAAATCACGTCACTGAGTGATGTCTGTGCAATAAACTGACTGAAACTAGTAAAATGAAGACCAAACTAAGCGTTTGCATGAAATTTTGGAGGAGCGTCCGCGATGTGCTGCACCCAAGTGTTTACCACTTCCATAACATAAAACAAAAATCATGATGACTTACATTGACCTTGTACAAAATGTCGATAGTGTATCGGTTTTCGCAATAATTGCTATCTGTTTTTCTAGTTTCAGTCAGTTTTTTCACCAAAGATAGCAAGTAATCTTATATTCGAATTAATCCATTATTTTTAAAGCATGTTCTGGAAGTAAACTTTGCTCTATTTAAACGAATAAATCCGAAGAGACCTAAGGATACAGTTTCAATGAAACTGTACCCTGAAGACTATATCTGTTACTAGCCATGGAGTGAGAAAGGGTGATTCCGATTCAAGCCGTGAGAAACAATTCTGAGTTGAAACAAAGTTCAATGCATGCTTTATAAACTATCCTCTGCAATTATAGATATCATTATTTCAACAGACACGTTGAAAAAAACCCGCTGGATAAAAATCCTCAATAATGAATAATAAATGACCGGTCATAGACAGAAGTCACAGATGTCGCCCCGCCTCGTTTGCCTGTCTAAGATACGTTTGCTGGTATGCGGTTATCACTTCAGAACCCTTAATTCCCAATAGTCTGTTCTTCGAGCCATAGCTCAGCTCTCTGCCATTTGAGTTTCGTTATTCGGTGAATATGACACAAATATTTAAAACTTCCAGTCTTTTGCTTATTCATTGCAAATTTCACAGGAAAGATTCGTCCTCATTAACAACACCCTCGACGATCAGAAGCCATCTGTTTGGTGGATCCCAGTCTCCTATACGACGGCTTCGGAGAAGGACTTCGATTCGACTAGTCCGAAGCTATGGTTGAGAGGAGAAAAGTCTATCGTAGTCCAAAACATATCCATCAAACCTGATGACTGGATGATTGCTAATATACAGCAGACAGGTGAGAGTTTTTATGTGAAATCCATTCTTACACCTTTGTTATACTTGTATTAAATTAAAATAAACCTTATCTTAATTTTTTATTGGTGGTAGAGCTCCAGTGACGGAGCTCGCGGGCGTAGGCACCACCGCATTACCTAATATACTTGCCGCTAAATGCTAGTGTTCAGCACTATCGTGTTCCGGTCAGGTGGTAATGTACGGCCCTGTAATTTCCGGCACAGAGACATAACACCTAATGCCTCAGGAGTGGCAGCGCATCTGCATTTTGATCTCTGGTCATTGTATGGGTGTCTATAGGCTGCAGTCATCACTTAACATCAATGTGAACTGCATGCTTGTTTGCCACTTTTATTACATTAAAAAAAAAAAAAAAAAGCAACGATAGCCAGAAAATGTACCATTTAACGAAACACAGATTAAAATATTTCGGATATGCTCACAACATCCTCGATGCTATCTCGTGTAAAACTGTACCATTAGCAAAGAAATAAGATAACTTCGTGGTTATTTTTTTGGAAGGGTAGATAAAGGTGCGTATTTAAACTTTTCGTTTTAGATATAAAATTGTTTGTCTGTTAGTTTGTTAGTTACACAATATACAAAAAAAACATTGTGGCAACGGGCCACCAGGAATTTAATTCGCATTAGAAAAAAAGGCAATTTCACTTACTAAACCCAACTTGGTGATCGAACTTCAGACCTAACGAAACAGAAGTTACCATAACTCATCTCAGCAAGTTTGTATCTGGAATTTCTAAACGTAGACCCTTATATAGCAATAGCAAGTTTCTTTAAATATCTGTATTCTTTATTCTCCAGGCTTCTATCGAATCAACTACGACCAACGCAACTGGGGAATGCTTATCAAGATCCTCAACGACCCGGTGCGCTTCGAGGAGATCCACCCGATAAACCGCGGCCAGATCATCGACGATGCCATGAACCTGGCTTTATCTGGCAGAATAGATTACAGAACTGCATTGGATATTACCAGTTACTTGGTGCACGAGAGGAGCTATGTGCCGTGGAAGGCTGGACTGGTTGCCCTGGGGTATATCGATACGATGCTGTCGAAAGGCGCTTACTATTTGGAGTATAAGGTAGGCTCGAAATCTCTATTTAACTGTTTTTTTTTTCATTGGGTTTTTGTCCAATCTGTGACCAATACAACTGCAGTTACCATGGTAGACCGAAAGCACACCGCGGACATTCCGCCAAAATTCCATACAAACGCTTAATTTGGTCTCTATTACACAGACATCAATCAGTGACGTGTATTTACACGTGCACCTGTGTGCGTAGCACGTACAAAATACCAACCGTCGCCCATAAGAGGGGAGGAGGTTGGGTGATGCGGGGAAATCGGGCGGGACGTCGAAGTGTCCATTCTATATGTAGTATTATTATTACATATTCACCGCCTAAAAAGACTTCTTTTTTTAAAAAATTTGGATGTTAATAATTTACGCTTGTGTTTTCGAGGAGTTGCCAGATCTGTACATGTACACATTCATAATAATACGTAAATGTATCTACTGGTTGGGCAACATCTGGAGTTGGATATGCCATAATCGCCATACTTGGCATGCCGATTGGCGATCGCAGTGGCGGTAGTTTTATTGAAGGACGCTGCTGCGTGATGTTATGTGTATAGGCTGCAGTCATCACTTAACATCCATGCATGGTTGTTTGTCACCTACCTAACATTAAAAAAATATACAACGTAGTGCCAGGACGACGACTCGAGGTCTCCTTTTTGTTGTGCGTATCTTTGTCGACACGCGATTCCATTGTAAGCGTTGTCTTCCAGGAACCCGGTAAAATAATAAGGCTGCTAGTTAGTTCTTTCCCTAATTCAATTATTATAGCGCTTAAATCCCATGATTTAAGCGCTATAATAATTAAATTAGGGAATCATAAGTCCATACTTATGATGACTGATGATGAGATTACAATAATATTTTACAATACGGAGTAAATGGGTTTTCGAGAGACAATAACGTGCGACCGCTCTTCAAAAAAGTGAGTGATGTTTGCCCAGTATCAATATTACTCACGGAATAGATAAATAAACTATTTTGTGAATGTACTCTTTGGTTCGCCCGTTATGCCAGCCAGACACAACTCCATTAGGTGTTACCTGCGCAAATGGTAGTGTTCGGCACTATCGAGTTCCGGTCAGGTAGTAATGTACGGCCCTGTAATTGCCGGCACAGAGGCATAACACCTCAGGCCTCAAAAGTGGTAACGCATCTTCATTTTGACCTAGGTCTTTGTGTAAGTGTCTGTAAGCAGTCATCTCTTAACATCAATGTGAACTGTACGCTTGTTTATCACTTCACTGCATAAAAAAAATGATGTGTGATGACAGACGTCTGTCATCACACAAAAGTCATAAGTCTAGATGCGTTGCCACCACTGACGCTACGCTAACTTCAAGCATGCTATTTGCTTTCCTGTGTGATAGAATTAAGGGACCATACAATATCATCTAACCGACCATCCGATGATAGTGTTCAGCACCATCGATACCTTAGTGTTGAACCACATCATTTCGTCGCCTACATCCGTCGCTTTAGGCTACTAATTTTATATATTGACATGGTAATTAACGACGTTCAACAATAGATGTCGCCACTTGTGTCATTTTACAATACACATCCGTATCCTTGTATTTTTAACTTCATTTCCTTATTAAAAGAGTTTAAAATGCGCATTTATAGTGATGTAGCAGTATTTAAATTAAAAAATCTATGTCAACACTGTTATTAATGACGTTTAATAATAGATGTCGCGATTTGTGTCATTTTACAACAAATACATTATACATAATACACATCTATATTCTTGTATTTTCAACTTTATACTTTTATATAAAGAGTTCTAAATCCTTTCTAAGCACTTTTATAGTCATGGAATTGTATAAATTTAATTTTATACAGTCTTTATCAACACAGTCATTAGCGACGTTCCACACTAGATGTCGCTACTGGTATCATTTTAAAACAAAAACAATCGGATACATTTTCTTTTACATCCTTATTCTTGCATATTTAACTTTATTTCCATCATAAAGAGTTTACAATCTATTGTAAGCACTTTTATTGCCATGGAAGTGTATTTAGTACAAACATGAGATTGATAGTTAGGTACAAACATCACAAATAATACTTGTAACCCATAAATTTTTTGATCATTATCTGTTTTATGCGATAGTGGTATTTTTATTAGATTGACACAATATAATTTGTGATAATTTTTACATCGATAATTGTGTAAGTGATGTTATTCTAAATTATGTATTATACACAGATTTTACTGGTGGTAGAGTTCCAGTGACGGAGCTCGCGGGCGTAGGCACCACCGCATTACCTAATATACTTGCCGCTAAATGGTAGTGTTCAGCACTATCGTGTTCCGGTCAGGTGGTAATGTACGGCCCTGTAATTTCAGGCACAGAGGCATATCACCTAATGCCTCAGGAGTGGCAGCGCATCTGCATTTTGACCTCTGGTCATTGTGTGGGTGTCTACAGGCTGCAGTCATCACTTAACATCAATGTAAACTGCATGCTTGTTTGCCACTTTTATTACATAAAAAAAAAAAAGATATTCTTTAGCCATTGTATTTCAATGGCTTGAATATCTGTGTACTACCTTAAAAAAAACCTAGCTGTAGCAAACCTACTGTTTTATTGTTCGAAGTATTTTTTTTATGTAACGTAGATGGCAAACAAGCTGACTGCGGCCTATAGACATCTACAAAAAATACATATTTCAACTTAAACTTAAAATAACTTACTTTGTATATTACAAGTGCACAAATCTACGAGTAGGTAGGTCGGTACCACCAACCGAGTACTATGGCCTTATTACACGACACGGTATTCAGGGTCCGGCAGAAAGGGTGGGCGTGGAAACTACGTACAAAATGTTGAAACGGCACAATCACACAAACATGCGCATCAACGAGGTCCCTAAGCGGTTCTCGCGGTGCTGCAGCTCCGAGTCACTCGCTACTCGAGCGTCGATGCGCATGTTTGTGTGAGTGTGCCGTTTTGTACGTAGTTTCCATACTGCTCATATTTGTACTGTGTGTAGTTAGGGCGTTAGGCTGACCGAGCCGCTCCGGTCGTGCTCCCTCCTCCCTCCCTAAATGTTATTACACTTCCCTGACCATTGCCATCGGACCCTGAATACCGTGCCGTGTAATAAGGCCATCACCACCAACTAAAGAATGGCATTTTGATACTGGCAAATGTACAACATTAGCTTAATCATCAGTAGTAGTTCATATTTTTAAAGTTCGATGTTACCTAATGAAATTATAAGAGTTCATTTTCCTTTTCGTTAGTTGATTCTGATTTTGCTTCGCGGCGAACTTTTCTCTTTTGCATAAACTTGATTATTTTATTCCAGCGCTACGTTCTACGACTTCTTAGCGGTGCGGTAGAAGAACTGGGATGGGAGGTGTCAGCCAATGAGAGTGTGGTGCGAGCTCAGCAAAGGGTCGACCTTCTGTCAACTGCCTGCCACCTCCAGCACGTGGACTGCTTGGAACATGCTGTTAGGATGTACACCAATTGGATGCTGACGCCTAATCCCGATGCTTATAATGAGTAAGTGGGATAGTAGAACGATTATTTATTTGATATCGTTTAATATTGCTTGGATTATTTGGAAACACTGTTAGGATGTACGCCAATTGGATGCAGACGCCTAATCATTACCATGCTTATTAACTGCTACGATAATTTTATAAGATCGACTTTTAATCAAAATTGAAAAGGAGCCGGATGTTCATCATGGTATAGGGCTATAAGCGTAATCTTTTATCTATTTAATTTTATTAGTAAATCTGAGAATTTTAATGTCCCCAGGATTCAATCAGACATCCGAAGTACGGTGTACTGTGTGGGTGTACAGGCGGGAGGCGCGCGGGAATGGCGTTTCGCGTGGGAGCGGTTCCGGGTCGCGAGCGCGCCCTCCGAGCGGGAGCTACTCCTGTCTGTCCTCGGGTGTACTAGGGCACCATATCTATTATATAGGTATGTAATTACCTCTCACACATAAAAAATGAAAGGTGACGACTGCTCCTCTCTGTGCTCGGCTGTATCTGTAAAGTACCATTTGCGTAGTGCAACATTCCGACGAGTCGTCGTAACTTCGAAATGCGTAAGGTGACTGCCAACTCTGCAGTTAGGAATAGAGATTCAGTGATTACTTGGTGTGATCTTGGCGAGCAAATATCAGGTAACTTCATATACGAGGTACCTGACGCTGGTTTTCAACAGGAACCTTACATCTATTTCGCAAACGTCTTGCATAACGTTCAGGATTAACACAAAAGTTTTATGTTTTACAGATATTTAGACCTCTCTCTTCGCAACGACAGTGGTATTCGAAAGCAGGATACTGTGAGAGTGTTCTCAGCAGTAGCGAGTTCGGCTATTGGAGAGCCGATTGCGTTCAACTTTATTCGAGCTAATTGGCAGCGATTGAAAGAATAGTAAGTATTTCTTTTCTGTTTATTATCCTTATGAACAATCATTTATTATACATACACACACATACATATTCTTCCTGGATGCGAAATGTTTCAAGTTGTCATCTACATGGAACTGATAATGGGGTAACAAATTAGATTTAAAAATTTGGCACTGATAATTTAGGTTTTCAAGGAAGCCTTAAGGGCTGGGTGAGCGTTGGCAACTCCCTTGGTGTTGTTCATAGGCGATGGTAACCACTTTCCGTCAAGTGGAACGTCTGCTTGTCTGTTAATCCTATGACTTAAAAATTTAGACAAATTCAGACATAATCAACCAATCAATGAAATCAATTTTGGTACTTCTCGATTCATGTTCTTTTTTGTGAAATAACGCCTTTGTTGTTTAATTTACTGGTGGTAGAGCTCCAGTGACGGAGCTCGCGGGCGTAGGCACCACCGCATTACCTAATATACTTGCCGCTAAATGGTAGTGTTCAGCACTATCGTGTTCCGGTCAGGTGGTAATGTACGGCCCTGTAATTTCCGGCACAGAGGCATAACACCTTAGGCCTCAGGAGTGGTAACGCATCTGCATTTTGATCGTGGTCTTTGTGTGGGTGTCTATAGGCTGCAGTCATCACTTAACATCAATGTGAACTGCATGCTTGTTTGCCACTTCGATTACATAAAAAAAAAAAATGCAGTTTTAAAGATAAGATCAATATAATAAATACGATAGTTGACACATATGTTGCCGAGGTAAATATGTTCATTGAGTCCCACAGTTTTATTGGCTCAGGCGAATTAACAAGAAGTTAACAACCACTATTGTTAACTATATCTTTAACGAAAACATCTGTCTAAGTGATTATTGGGCAACCTCGGCATTATGTTACCAAGGATTTGTCGCATAATGATCAAGGGCTTGATCAAGGACTTTTTTCTGGGAAATGACCCATGCCTTTATCGGAAAGGCTATTTTATTATCGTCTTCCGCTCAGGATATTATGCTGGTTACATTGCCAGGGATGATCGTACTTTATACTTTACGGTATGCAAGTGAAGCGAACTAGTCAAATGTTTCACGTACCTTGACTAGTATAGACTTGATTTCATACAAATTCACCATTATCGGAGACAGACATATTTAGCATAGAGCACAATGCAATACCATTCATAATATATCTTTTTGTAACAGCGTGGGTTCCATTTCCACATTAAACTCGATCCTGAAGGTGGCCACAAGAAGACTGAATCAAGTTCACGAATATGATGAGGTAATTTACTTTTCCCAAATAAAATAGATCATCAGTAAGGAGTGCTACTGTTTGACCCGAGGTCTCTGTTTTATTTTGAGTTAGGGAACTCTACAAGACATATTGTTGACAGTCAACGGTCTCAAGTGAAACTTCCATAATATCTCCTAGACTTCTTTTCTTTGTAGACAAGTTCTCATTCTAGAGAATGAGAACTTTTGCGAACACGTGTAATTTTTACTGGTAGTAGAGTTACAGTTTAAGGACTGAGGGCGTAGGCACTACCGCGGTACCTATTCTATCTGCCACCAAATGGTAGTGTTCAGCACTATCGTATTCTGGTTAGATGGTTATGGCCTCGTAATAACTATCACAGAGACATAACAACTAAGGTTTCGGGGGTGGAAACACATCTGCACTTTAACCTTGGATTTTAGGTAGATGTCTATAGTCATTATCTCCTATCAGTCATGTGAACTGTATGCTTTGCTGTGCTGATGAAGTTTGCTTTTTTGTATTCCTTTGCCACCACTGTAAACTACATGTTTGGCAATCATAAAGATTAAATTATACTTTTATCTACTAATTTCCAGCTCAAGAGATTCGTGACGGAATCGTGTAGCGACCTGGGCCGCCCGGTGCAGCAAGTGCTGGAGCGAACCGCCGCCAACGTGCAGTGGATGGAGAGAAACTACCAGATCATCGTCGACTGGTTACTGGAAGCTGACAAGACAGCACCCAGCATCATGGACGCCTAATTCTTGTAGAACTAGAGAATGTGTGAAGAGACATTTATTAAGTAGATTTTTTCTGATCCATGTTATCCATGGAGCAACACCGGCCGTGGCGGACCGGCAGGGAGTAGCCATAGCGTTTATTACCGATGCAAAACAGTATTTCATTTTTTGCGGGGTGAAATACGTGTAACACACACATACTACAAAAGTTGTCTATTACTACGAAACTTACACCTTGACTTTAACAAAATACATATACAATTTCACGCACATATTTAAATATCTAGGCGACATTCATAGGAACACTTGTGCTTGTACTTTGACAGAGGGGAAAGCCTGCATATGGCTCCCCTCCGGTCCGCCGGGGCCGGTGGCCGTGTTGCTCTATGATGTTATATATCCAGTGAAGATTTGACTTGTTTCGATTCATATGTTTCCTGCTTCATTCAAACATGTAAACCGAGGAACTTGATGTTTGTCTATTCAGGGTATTGTGCGATAAGAGACTTGTCTTGGGTTTTTTTTTTTTTTATGTTTCTTTTACTGGTTGGTGGTTAGATGAGACAGGAAACTTGATTCTTATGAATTAACTAGAGAATTATTTGTGAAGGTACTTGAGTACATCCGTGCATCATTATACAGTATTTAACGATTAATATTTCACATCGAGCGATGCGAAAGAGATGATCGGTTCGTTTCGACTTTGTAGAGCGTTATCTCTGTTGTACAACGACCCGGTTAGTCCAGCGGTATGAGATGACCATTTGATTCGAAGGGTCGCGGGTTCGATCCCCGCACCGGGACAAATATTTGAATGGCCCACAGATATTTTTTTCGGGTCTGGGTGTTTGTGTATGTGTTGTATGTGTACAACGGCACCCACGACACAGATTTATACCTACTGTGGGACTGTGAGTGTAGGCGTATTTTATTTATTTATTTACAATGCCTACGTAACAAAATGGTTGCCAAACGTCAAATAGGTACGGTGCGAAAGAGATAACGCTCTACATACCCGAAATTAGCCGAAGTCTCCTCCTAGGCTCGATGTGCAATATTTATTGTTATAGGCGACCGTTTAACTCGCGAATCGCCTGCGGGGTACAAAGGGAGCGGGGGGTGATGTCACCGGGTTGGTGACAGGGGTGCGCGGAGCAGAGAGCCACGTCAAAGCGCGGCAGTACGCCATAGAGTAATATAAGTATATCAGTACGCTGTCGGTGCTCGCAGCGCGCGGTTTGTATTTTTGCAACGGACGCGTCGACAGTGACGCACAAGGTAAAAACTTACCAACATTAATCTCAAGATAAATCGCTTTTCCTGTTTTGCAAAAAAAAAAATACAAATAACGTACATCGCATAATTCCTTTTTTAAAGCCAGAAAACAAGATCATAGTTTTGCGGAGTATCTTCAAGACGATAACTTCAGAGAAGATGAGAAGAGATGGACAACTTTATTATAAATTTGCAAGTTTCTGACTCCTCAAGCTGCTCAGACAGTAAAGACGATTCAAGCGATATGAACCTATATGAATAGTCTTAATCCTACATAACTTTTATCTCGTATATCGTGAAAGGAGTTATTGTCATCTTTTTATTTCGTACCTTAGAAGCTTTTATTAAAATAATTGCAAAATTATTCGTTCATTTTTTACTTTAAAAATACAGACAAGTATGTATACAATCATATTTTATACTTTTCCCACAATATATCTCGAAATAAGTATTTGGATTATTGAGTCCATGTGTAGCGTTACCCCCTCCCCGCTAAAAAAAAATCCTTAAATTTGTAAATTGAACAGTAACTTATTTGGCATGTCTAGATTTATTTTTGCATAAAATTTCTTGCTTCGAAATTTCAGTATAAATGGAATTTGTATTTTAATACCTACTTTTAAGGATATTTTGGTACTATTTTTGGAATATTTTTTATTTGTGTCTCGAATATTAATATTTACCAATTATTTTTAATTCTGACTAGTCAATTTAAGGTTCATTTTTTTTTATTAATAGTTTATGACATCTCCATCTCCGTTTTAAGTAATTTGACTTTGAATACTGATTTTGATGAATTACTTTATTTATCTTGTGCAGAGATGTTTTTTTTAATCTTACGCCAAGATGACAATTTTTGCTATTTATCTAAGGATATATTGAGCCAAAGTCAAACTATCACAAAATATGATAATTTCGTGTTCAAATAAAATTAAAAATTAGGAGAATAAGACACCAATCCTAAATAGCTCTAGTAATTCTAACGTTAAGTAATAATATTTATTTAGGCTAACACGTTCGTATTCTTTAGACTGTGCTAATATGGAGTCCTAAGGAGTAACAGTATCTAGGCCTGTGACAAAATTGACTTAACATCGGCTTCAAATGTACATGTACCTATCATGTTTTAATTTTGAGCAAAAATTTCTCAATTTTTTTGTTTTTAAAGAAAGATGTCGAATATGTTTTACTGCTGAAATTTGTATTTAGGCCACTGGTATGTCATATTAAATAGAAATCAGTGATTTCAAGGAACTTGGAAATTTTCACAAGTCTAACAAATAAGTGGTATTTTATTGTTTCTATGTTGGAGACTAACAAAAACTAGGAAACTTTTAAAATTATAGATACATAATGCAGTCGTCACACGAGAATTATAGCTCACATTATGTACGAATGTGTAAGAACATACTATCAACAATAAAATTTGTGTTACGACGTTTCTGATCGATTTTAAATTAAGTTTATTATACTGATAAGTGGTAAAATTCATAGACGATAATTATACTGCAATATTAGGCTTTGTGGTCGAATGTACAATATGATTAGTATTATTAATTTATATAAAAAAACGTTAAGAATTACCACTAGGAACTAATTAACTTTCAATTTCGTTAACTGTGATGAACGTGAAACACGAATCCCTATATACAATAAATAACGGGAATAACGCACATCCTTAAACACCCTAAATAGAAAATCGAGCTAATATCATAATACATGAACTGGAATTACATGGTTATTTATTAAATATTTTTACTATAGAAATAAGTTGTCCTCAATTTGTACGAACAGTAGGGGAGACCTAGGAGAGTTGTGACAAAGGTAAGTTGTGACAAAGACGATTTCTCCCTACCTATAATCGTTAGCGAGCTGGCTTCAATGCTAGTTTGCGACTTGAGAGATGCGCTACTAGCCTTAGTACTCGCTGGCGTCGTACGAGAAGCGGTTATCAAATTATGACATCTGCGTGAAAAAATATGCGAAATGTAAGTTTTTCTTTAAAAATTTGATCAAATTTATATCATGCATTATTACATGTTGATTGTTGTGATATATTTTCTTAAATTGTGTGGTTATTCAAGACTCAAAATGTTGCATCAATCTTTTTTTCTTCGTTTTTGTTGATTTTCTCAGAAATAATGATACTTCAATTAATTTTGTTGATTATTTTGCAACGAGAAGGAATGGTGCTATATGAATTAACATAGATAATAACGGTAAAATGTTTCTTGAGCGAGATATGACCATTCAAGTAAAAATTGTCACAACTATCCTAGGTCTCCCCTATACACACCCTACGCACTCATTCTTACCCTACTTACTTTACCTCCGGCCGCACATAAAACACAAACCTACTCACACACGCACTCTGTCGCAATGTGATGTAGCGTAACATGCGTAATAACACCGCTAATTTCACGTTCGCTAGTAATACATTTTATTATTTTATTTCTCAAATTATAATTTATAATAATGCACGTCACGACAAGCATTGCATTTTGAATAGGTCTCATTTTCATTTGCATTGACTGTTCACCAAATGGGTGACCATAATTTACTTAATTGTAATAAATTTTGTTATAAAAAACTACCTACTAGCCTGAAATCGATTCGGTTATCGATTCTGAACAAACCAATTTCAGAGTGTGCGTTTATTCCGTTACACGTTGTCATAGAGCAACACGGGTCCGGTGGACTGGAGGGGAGTAGCCATAGCGTTTATTACCGATGCAAAACAGTCTGTCATTTTTTGCGGGGAAAATGCGTGTGACACTACACACACACAACAAAAATCGTCTATTACTACAAAACTCACACCTTGACTTTAACAAAATACATAAATAATTTCACGCACACATTTAAACACCTAGGCGACAGGCATAGGCCCACTTGGGTTTGTACTTTGACAGAGGGGAAAGCCTGTGTTGCTCTATGCACGTTGTATATGTAATAAAAACAGATAATTATGTTTTTTTTTATGAAGTACAATTTACTGACACTAATGTTTGGTATGCTATTTTGACCGACTTCAAAAAAAAGGAGGAAGTTCTCAATTCGTTTTTTTTTTTTTTTTTTTACACTTGCGTTACAGACGCTAATGACAAAAGAGGCATTGCCTGAGATAAAAAATGAATGTTTGTTTTGTTCAATGTCATAAAATAATGCATGTTTTATTCGATAAGGAAAAGTCTTATAACACGTAAGCTTCTGTCACAAATAATTAATATTTATATTATTATCATCAATCATTCATCTTCTACGTAAGAGATGATTTATTTATGTATTTTAGTAAAATTATGTAAATAAATAGAAAAATAGATGTTATAAGCTCTCACCATGCATTAATGTTAAGTGAACATTTTTCAAAATATAACATTATAAGTTTTTCATTATTCGTTTTATTTATTTTATCTCAAATTTTGGGGCAAAAAAAAAACAGGCGTAGGGGAGATGACGATGCCGCCACTCACTACTGGAGCTGGAGGACGATCATTATTCTTCTGTAAGGGCAGTCAGTCAACCAAACAATGGCCAAACCATTCCATTAGGGTGGTAGTAAATATAATAACGCGGCATGGGCAGCAGCGTCCCGCGATAAAACTACTGCCACTGCGATCGCCAATCTGCATGCAAAGCGGGGCGATAAACATTTCACCAACCATACAAAAATTACGTGTCAACCAAATCAAACAATTCAAAATAAAGTTCAGCATAAATTTGCAAAAGCATCTGGGTAGTTCGTATTATTATATCGTTCGCCAATCTGCATGCAAAGCGGGGCGATAATGGTACCTATATTCTCCCCTTATGACGCAAAACACTGTTGTGGATGTCTTCGTAAAGGCTTTGTCCACCAGTGGACATCTGACGGCTGAAGTCATGAAGATAAAAAATATGTAGATACCCTTACCCATAGATATATATATATATATATAGCCAAATAAATGTACAATCAGGGAACTCTCCGCTTATACGAAAACAATCAAATATCGATGATTTTTTTAATGTAAAGGAAGTGGCAAACAAACTTGCAGTTCACATTGATGTTAAGTGATGACTGTAGCCTATAGACACCCACACAAAGACCTAGGTCTAGATGCAAATGCGTTACCACGCCTGAGGCCTAAGGTGTTATGCCTCCGTGCCAGAAATTACAGGGCCGTACATTACCACCTGACCGGAACACGATAGTGCTGAACACTACCATTTCCCGGCAAACATAGTAGGTAATGCGGTGGACCCTACGCCCGCGAGCTCCGTCACTGGAGCTCTACTACCAGTAAAAGAAGAATGAATGTAGAAGAAGCACGGGAGACCGGGACAGGATCGTTATATCTAGCTCCCACTATCTGCCTACTCCGCAAGGGACTCGGCGTGAATATACATACAACGTAACTTCACGCCGCAATCCCCGAAGGGGTAGGCATAGTAAATGCATGCATTCAAGCATACATGACACACACCCACGACTCGCCGGTTACATTTTGGCCCATGTAACAGGTGGCGAACCTGTTGCCATCTCCGGGCACATTACCAAACTGCGAGGTACTGGGAAACTTCCAGAAAATGGGAAAATCCCAATAGAACCAGAGATAAAGGATTTTAAACCGTTAGCTCTGATAGCCCTCGACCCGGGAACCCAGGAACTCCAGCGTAATAGAAGTGGCCTGCTACCACTACGCTACTGAGGCAGTTACATACATATCATGATATACAATCAAATATAGCTTTTAATACCACCGCATAAGTTGACCCTATAATATAATATAGTATAATCAAGCGGCTAGTACGATCTAAAAAATCTGTCGTAACTTCATGAGGTTATGATAGATTATTTAATATAAAATCATGAATGTCATGATCTGACAAGCTCGCATTGATGGTATAAGAATACTGTAGCCTTGAAACATCTACATAGAAACTGAAGATTTCGATGAATGCGCTGAACAGTATTCTTACTAGTGGTAGAGCTCCAGTGACGGAACTCGCGGGCGTAGGCACCACCGCATTACCTAATATACTTGCCGCTAACTGGTAGTGCTCAGCAGTATCGTGTTCCGGTCTGGTGGTAATGTACGGCCCTGTAATTTCTTGCTCAGAGGCATAACACCTTAGGCTTCAGGAGTGGTAACGCATCTGCATTTTGGCCTTGGTCTTGGGTGTCTATAGGCTGCTGTCATCACTTAACATGAATGTGAACTGCATGCTTGTAAGTCACTTCCATAACATAATAAAAAAACAGTAGCGGAAACCAAAGGGGGATTTTTGGATTTACTCGCTACGAAATGGAAGATAATTTGCTCCCTGTTGAGTACCTCCATCAAATCTAGGGCCGCCCTTTTAGGGTTGCCACCACGAGCTCGGTTCACATCCAAATCGTCAGAATTTTCGCTGAGTATTAGTGTACATTCTCGAGTGCTTTTTACCCGACTGCAACAGAAGGAGGGTTATGTTTTTCGGGTGTATGTATGTATGTATGTAGATTTCTATGTTCCCTGCTAGAGCCTTTTTTTAATATGTTATGGAAGTGGCAAACAAGCATGCAGTTCACATTGATGTTAAGTAATTAAGTGATGACTGCAGCCTATAGACGGACACCCACAAAAAGACCAAGGTCGAAAAGCAGATGCGTTACCACTCCTGAGGCCTAAGGTGTCATACCTCTGTGCCGGAAATTACAGGGCCGTACATTAAAGCCTAAACGGCTTGAAGGATTTCGACGTATGGGGTATCGTTGGATTCGTCTTAATGACGCGAGTGACGCTGGGTACGTAAAAAAAATGAAAAAACAAAATGGAGGATTTCGGACGCCATATTGTGATCCATTTTTGAAAGCTTGACGCTTTTGCCTTTTTTCGAATAGGTCAAGGCTTCAATATCATAGATCAAGGACGCATCAGTATTGGTCTGTGGAATTAGATACTGTGAGAGAATGTAAAATGTGGCTGAACAAAGCTATCCACAGTTCAGAAAATTCGGAAGTAAAATAAGCTTGTTACGACTTATAAGAAAAGTAGATAAAATACGCTTATCTACACTCACAGTCCCTTACTAGGTATAAACCTGTGTCGTGGGTGCCGTTGTATACACGAATAATATACAAACACCGAGACCCGAAACAAATGTCAGTAGGTCATACAAATATTTGATCCGATGCGGGGATCGAACACGCGACGGTCGTCTCGCACCGCTGGACTAACGGGGTCGTCAAACATTGAACTGTTGCCCTAAGGACACGGTCGTTCGCAGATGTAGGACATGCATCGTGTGTATTGCCTCACACGATGCAATATGACAACTATGTCTAGCCGTGGATGCAAGGGCTGAAATGACGATGACGATGAAACAAAAATCTAGCCATTCATCAAGTGGCCATTCATTTATAACAGAATGAATCGGCGGTGAAGAGTTTTGGACTCCAATATCGAAAATGACGACCTTCGAGCATGATCAAACCAATGGATCAAAAAGTTGCGGTAAAAAGTGAATCAAAAAACGGATATGGGAGAGTCAGAGCCAAAAACGAACCAAATGAAAGAAAATTTAAATAATTTTCTGAAATGGTAGGTAAGTATTTTGGGGGGAAGGGTGTATTCTTCTAAAAAATATAAAATACAACATATATTTAGAATATCGCACTCACGTGTCATACATGACTGAGATCTTTTAACTACTTTGATAAGAAATTTGATTTTAATTAAGCTGGATATATATATAGCAGCACACAAACCTGCTGAAGCTCAATGAAAATATATAGCAACAGAAACCGGCTGAAGCTCAATGACTTGAGGGTTTTCCTTGAGAGGAGCTTCAGCAGGTTGAAAGAGTTATCTCTCAACTCTGAGACGGCCAGGGGATTGGATTAAGGACCTCAACGTAGCACAATAGTGAATTATCGTATTCTTTACTTCAGTATCTTAAAATTTGAATGTAAGTTCTATGTTAATCAATGAAGCTGATATGACCAGCAATTAAAGGCTCTTATAAAGAAAACTAGGTTAGAATAGTTTTATCAGTGGTAGAGTTCCAGTGTAGGGATTCGAGGGCGAAGGCACCACCGCATTGTCTAATCTATCTACCCTCAAAATGGTAGTGTTCAGCACTATCGTATTCCGGTAAGATGGTTATGCCCCGTAATCACTATCACAGTGACAACAACTATGGTCTCAGGGGTGACAAGGCATCTGCATTTAGCCTCTGGTTTTTGTGTCGATCTCTATAGGCTGCAATCATCACTTAACATTCATGTGAACTACATGCTTGTTACCATCTTCGTAACATAAAAAATAGGTTATAATGTAGTACAAAAAGTGGACAATGATGATCTAATGTAGCTCATAAAACCTATAACGTAATCGCAATCCGCCTAAATATCGTTTAATCAGCAGTAAAGATGATAATAGTATGCGATTACTATTATTGATAACCATTATCATTTCGATTTTGGTGATTATTGTAAGAGACGAATATATTTCAACAATATATTTTAATCCAGTTGCGGGGAATGCGCCCCGTTTGCTAGTTGTCGCTGGTTTTGGTCAAGGTAAGCAAGTCTATTTTAATAATGGTTTGGTCATAAGAGATATGAGGGTAGTTCGTAGAAATGCATTTTCATTATGCTTTAACTTTTCCGATGGCAAACCGATAGTTCTAACTACTACGCCTACTACTACTAGAAATAACTAAACTACATGAAAATGTTTCAAGACCTTTGTTGCGAAGCTGCGTCTGTGTATATTTAGGTAGGCAGCAATGTTAAAATCAGGCGAATTGATGTCGGGTTAAATGCATTCGTTTCAAATGCTTTTGTACAAAACATAACATCTTATTTAGTGAATACTAAGAAACTATAGGATTTAGACTTTTGTTAACATGTTACTTAGACCTATGAAAAGCAAAATGAAGTGTCAGGATAGATGTGCAAAATCAAAAACTTCAGAATTTGTATGTCATGACATCATTAATTAATTAAGTTACTTGTAGATCGAAGTAATAATTATGAAAAACAAAACATGTCTTAAGTTAATGTCCGAGCAAATGTAAAAGAAGAACAAAATAATAAGAACAAGGCCCTTATCATGACGTCTGTGATTGAATTTAGACGCTGGTGAAATTTTGTTTCATTTGTCTCATATGATAACGCTGATGAAGGAACGTGACAAAGCTAATAGCGATTCAGTTAAAGTTGACAATAAAAGATCATGGTACACGTTGCTGAAAAGCACTGAAAAGACAGTTTGAATAAATGATGAGCTGTTATGAATGAGGAGCGCACCTACCAATTAGAATGGTATATATTGAACATATCTACTTTATGCAACATTTAATAACTTTTCGGCAAGTAATTGTTCTATAATCATCAGTAATCATCACACACTATGAAAACGTGTATGCTGATAGAGATAGGACTAAACAAAAATCTTGATGAGACTTCCAAGGTAATCGCCATATATGTGTTAGTGGTAGTCATAGAAATATGGGTAGGTATTTATCATATTAGATAAACAGCAATGACGCTTATAACTCCCGATCCATATAAAATGAAAACGTTACCTCACTGCTGCAATCCACGAAGGGGTAGGCAGAGGTAAACGCATATATTTAAGGAAACGTGCAAAGAATCTTAAACCGCCGGTTACGTTTTGGCCCATGTAACAGGTGGTGAGCCTGTTGACATCTCCGGGAATATTACCAAACTCCAAGATACTGGGAAAGTAGAAGAACTACTTCTAAATAGTGGAAAAATCCCAATAGAACTAGAGTTGAAGGATCTCTGAATTGTGCATTGTCCGTCTGTTTTCTTAAAATCTATTGAAATAAAAACTTTAAGTATTGTCTACCTGATTGTAAATGTAAAATTTTACCGAAACCCGAAATTTTGTTGATAAATTGAAATACCTTTGTCGGGCATTATGAACTTTTAAAATGTGTTTTAAGAATTTGGATCTTCTGGTTTTTTGTATTGAGACAATACTTTGCGTTTTCAATATGAAGCCAATAGTCAAAATGTATTATTTTATCATATAAATAACTTATCATAATTACATCAGCAGAAAATATGAATGACTAATCATAGATAAGTTTGTTAAAACGTTAATTATACCTATACATGACACACGCATTACAAGTTTTATTACAAAGTTCATACGATCGATACCTGCCTATAAAATAAGACATGCAATAAAATATTGCAAAAAGCATGATCGTTTTAGGTATTTAAAAATGTTAAAAAATATATATGTAATGATGTATCTAAATGATGAAAATCGCATAAATTAGCTTAGAAAAAAGACGTTCAAACTAATGTGTAAGATGACTTTATATTATACCTGCCCATAAGTACCTATAACCAGTATAAATGATGTATATTTCAAGGTCAGAGAGAAATGGCGATAATTGCAGATACCTTTTGATAGCATAGCCTACAATGATTACAAACGTAGATATTTCATTTTAGTCACACCATTGTATATTGTTATGCTGAAATATCTGAGGATATGTTACAATAAATTATAACGTTCGATTGACAACTACAAAGAAGGAAAGTTTGAGTTGTTTAACCATGTTCATTCATTCTCAGTTTTAGTTAACAAACACAAAATTAATTCAATTTTCATCTACAAATAATCGAGGTTCTCTTTGCCTTATCATTAAAATTTTGGACGTGATAACGTCTTATAAATCGATGGACGCCAATTGCACACACGAAAAATTGTCACGTTCCGTCCGAGTCGACTGTGCAAGCGAGACCGCGGAACAAGCGATAGAGAGGCGCAATCGCCCTAAGCATTCGACTTGTGACGCATGTTTTTTTATTATCACGTAAAATTATCATCCATAAACTGACTTTACAGACAACCAATTTTTTTTTCTATAGATGGCGACCATAAACATCCTAATTTTGGCGTTATGTGTAATCTGCGCACACGCCATCCCCCAAACACCACTGAAACCAAGGACAACTATATTTGGAGATGAAAGGCTGGAGGGGGGAATCTTTGAGCACGTAGACGCTTTCTACACTGATGCCAACCTTCGAAACACTGAAGCGGAAGCATTCAGATTACCTACCACCACTAGACCTATTCACTATAATGTGTTATGGGGTATTGATATCAGCCGTCTAGCTTTCTCTGGAACTGTTGAGATTGAATTGGCTGCAACACAGTCAGGTGTTTCGGAAATTGTCATCCATGCTGATGATATGCAAATACTTTCTGTCGAACTCAGACAAGCCGCGACAGTCATACCGCAAACCTTCGTTTTACAGTCTGAACACCAGTTCATGAGAGTTCAACTCACGTCTGGTACACTGCTGTATAATTCTCTCACTCCTATAGTTTACACTCTGACAATATCATTCGCTGCTGATCTTAGGGATGACATGTACGGCATCTACAAGAGTTGGTTTAGGAATAACAACAACGACACAGAAAGGTAATGTGACAACTTTATTTGTCAATTATTCATAATATTTTAAGCATAGCATACACAAAGTGTAGCCAGAAAGGTCCAACAATATTTCAACAGTCCATACCTATATTATACTAATATTGACTACATCCCGCAAATCACTTTCTCCTGAGAATGTAAAATCATCAGTTATTACGAGTTAAGCTTTGATTCAAATTGTATGTATTTCAATCTTGAAAAGTATAGAATTATCTATTCAGCAACAACTTAGCCGACAACAGATAACAGGAAAATAATAAGTATATGTCCCGTTGCTTTCAATGTGAACTGCACATTTAACACTATATTTACCTCTTACTAGTAGGATAATAGACTTCCAATAATTATTAATAGGTGTCTACCCGACACCACTAATGGCCGAATACTCAAACGTTACTCAATTTTAAGCAACCCTCAAATGTGCGCTATCTTTATCGTTTGAACGTGTTTTATAAAGACAGAAGACTTTTAAGTCCCACTTAGATTTAAGTGACGTTTGAGTATTTGGCTGTCAGGCACTTAGTCTGGGTTGCACCAATATATTTGTTAAAGTTAATGTTATTGTAACATTTCACATCCTTCTCTTACTTAAAGAATGTTAAGAAAGTTTAAGTTAGAGAAGGATGTGAAATGTTCCAATAACTTTAACTTTAACAAATATCTTGGTGCAATCCAGGCTTAATGTGCTTGCCACTAAGTAGTAGCGGTCAGTGCTGTGACAACCAGGTTATTCTGTAAAGTTTTCATAATTATCGACACAAAACCAAAATGGCTGACGCCTGTTCCAATATATTTGTATTATCACTCCTGAGTGGACAAGCAGATGTTTGCAGATTGCAGTATTTACTAACAATAATTAAAAAGAAAACCGTTTTCGGCCAACAAAAAACAAAAAACAACGTACTCAATGTCATAATTTTACTGTTAATAGGAGTTCTAGTAATAAAGCTGGAAGGCATAGGCACCGCATTACATAATCTATCTGCCCCCAAAAGGCTCTGTAATTTCTGTCATAGAAGCAAAATTCACCTGCAATTTGACATTTTTACGTAGATGTTGTATTTGCGGTAGTCACTTCTCATTAATGTGGACTACATATTTGTATGACAGTACTTTTATTACATAAGAAATAACCTTCTTATTATCTTCTGGAAGTTGGATGGCTACAACACAATTCCAAGCGACAGCAGCAAGATACGCTTTCCCCTGTTATGATGAGCCGAGCTTCAAGGCAGTGTTCGACATCACTATCAGACGCCCCACCACACACAAAAGTTGGTCATGCACAAGGATTTCTGAGACCAGGACCAGCTTAGTTGTGTAAGTTAAAACTATTACATATAAACTGACAGCAAATTTGTATCGTTGTTTAGAGTTTTCTTTTTAAATCTTGAAGTGTCTTAAATCTTACAAATTACCGCAAATTTATGTAACGACTACATAAGTCATGTAATTCACTGAATAACAGACAAATAAACATAGCATAGAGTTCGATTTTGTAATTTCATTGTCCATTTCAATAAAATTGGTTTTATGTGATTAATAATTTAACAAATAGAAATAAATGTACGCTTTGTAGCAGCTCAGGAAGTCACAAACCATCTTTATAAGCGAAAAGATTAAATACTAACGACAGATAGACTTTGCTACGATATACAACAATTCATAGAAAGTTCGACATTATGTTTACGATTTCTATCTTCACTTCTAGTGAATTCTAAATTTTAATCTTATGCTAAATCCTAACCCCCTTATTCATAAACGTATTTTAGCTAAAGTGTTGCTAATCTCTTCTTTGTCTTTTTCTATCCTGCGCATTTGATAATGCAACTGACAAAGACAAAACATTCCATAGCTAAAAGGTATCCAATGTATGTTTATGAATAAGGGGGTGCATTTACAACCAATGAGGTCAATATAATAGAGAAGACACCGGAAACAAGCAGCCGGTTCCGTTTTTAAATTTATTTGACAGATATTTAGTAAGACGTTCACACATCAGCTGTCATGATGGAAAAGAGTGGTAAATTGAATACAAAAACCCAGAACCATGCTACCAAGGGAAGTGCCCTGCTTAGTAGGTACTTTGGTACATAGAGGTAAATGATTTACACCTTTAAATTTACAGAGGATATGAAGAGGACGTATACTATCCTACACCGGTCATGTCAACTTACCTTCTTGCCCTTATCGTTGCCGAATATGATTCTCTGACCGTTTACCAGAATAACACCCTCATCTATGAAGTCATTGCCAGACCAGCGGCTTTGGCATCCAATCAAGGACAATACTCCTTTGAAGTCGGCCAAGAGTTGTTGGCAGAGATGAACAATCACACCGACATGAATTTCTACTCAGTTCACCCTTATATTAAAATGACTCAAGCATCTATTCCCGATTTTGGTGCTGGTGCTATGGAAAATTGGGGTCTGCTTACTTACAGGTGTGTATTCTAAATGTAAAATATTTTAGGCTTGGAATAAACTAGAAACCACTTAATTATTTCAAATTCCTTGATCGAAAGAGAATATTGAAATTAATTACCTAGATATTGAAATCATTCTACATTCATTTATCCATCTTTGAGTTTAAATTGGTATAAAGTGAAATGGGAAAGTTTACCGCGGTATTGATTCATCTGATATGTACTTAACTGATCTTAAAATTAGCTTTAACCACGTTTTAGCCAAAGAAATCTTAAAAACATTCTTTATATTTCTATGGCTCCTATGTTTCACAGAGAAGCTTACTTGATGTATGACCCAGACCACACGAATGACTACTTCAAGCAGCTCATCGCTTACATTCTGTCCCACGAGATTGCACACATGTGGTTCGGTAATTTGGTGACTTGTGATTGGTGGGACGTGCTTTGGTTGAATGAAGGTTTCGCCAGATATTACCAATATTTCCTTACTCATTGGGTAATTATTTTATTTATGTATCTAGCCTTTGCTATGTCGCTACAGTCGAAAGACGTCCACTGCTGGACAAAGCCTTCCCCTTAGGTACGTTAAAACAAACAAACTCTTCAGATTATGGCTCTTCCTCATTTGAATATTCTCTAATTCAAAGTCTTGGTTGCTTATATTACTTAAAATGATAAAAATATTAAACTGTTGTTTGTAACTACAAAACTAAATCAAATCAAAGAAATTTATTATGTAACATATTTTTAGGTTGAAGATTATATGGGGCTTGACACACGGTTTATAATTGAGCAAGTCCACACCTCTCTCCTGAGTGATTCTGCTAACAATCCACATGCCCTGAGTAACCCTGGCGTGGGCAGTCCTGCCTCCGTCAGTGCTATGTTCTCCACGATATCCTATAACAAGGGTGCTGCTGTCATTAGAATGACTGAGCATCTACTTGGCTTCAATGTTCATAGGCAGGGATTGAGGAGCTACCTCGTCAACAGGTAAGCCTTTTTGTAAATAATATGCTTCTTTTTACTGGTAGTAATCTCCAATGGCAAATCACGGGTGTAGGCATCATCGCATTATTTAATCTACTTGTCTTAGTGTTTAACACTATCGTGTTCTGGTCAGTTGGTAATGTACTGGGAAATAACTTAGACTTTGGGAGAAGCAATGCATTTACATTCTGACAGTAAATATATGATCTGTATATATATATATTTTTATTTTAGTTGTTTTACAGTATCTGGCTCACATGAGTGCAGTTAATTTTGGAATATCATCATTTTAAAAAACTTTTAATTTCCAGGGCATTTGACACTGCTCTTCCCATCCATCTTTTCCAAGAACTTCAAAATGTAGCAGTATCTACGGGGGCTATTGCTGAATATGGTGCAGACTTCTCCGTAATCGATTATTACAGAATGTGGACAGATTTGCCTGGACATCCGGTTCTTAACGTTCAAATTAATCATCAAACTGGAGACATGATCATTACTCAGGTATTTGCCCTTTGTTAAATGCACGATAGCTACTTTACACGATAGTATCTTTGAATAAATAGCCTATTTTGGTGTGGAGGTACTATCTTTTATCTCTTCTATATTTGACTACCTCTTATTTAGTTAAATGTCCATTACCAATGCAAGGCAAGGTTTATCGACGTTATCTTAATTATGCAATTACAATAGCTTTTTTATGTAATGGAAGTGGCAAACAAGCATGCAGTTCACATTGATGTTAAGTGATGACTGCAGCCTATAGACACCCACACAAAGACTAAGGTCAAAATGCAGATGCGCTACCACTCCTGAGGCCTAAGGTGTTATGCCTCTGTGCCGGAAATTACAGGGCTGTACATTACCACCTGACGGGAACACGATAGTGCTGAACACTACCATTTAGCGGCAAGTATATAAGGTAATGCGGTGGTGCCTATGCCCGCGAGCTCCGTCACTGGAGCTCTACCACCAGTAAAAAAGCTTTTACAATAAGTCAGAAAGTTTCCAATTTTTAAATTTTTTATTAATATTGTAGCGTCGTTTCAACATCAACACTGGATACTCAACAGTAAACACTAACTGGATTGTACCCATCACATTCGCAACTGCCAGCAACCCGGACTTCGCCAACACTAAGCCGTCTCATATTATTCGCGACACCGTCTCTGTTATCAACCGTGGGACCACTGGTGATGAGTGGGTTATTTTCAATAAACAGCAAACAGGTATGGCCTTACCCTTGGAATAAGATGACGTAACTTCGTAACTTCACGCCTGTAATCTCCGAAAGGACAGGTGGAAGTAAATACATGCATTCAAGCATATGGTAGTAACCGCCGAATCGTGGGTGTTTGCATGTATGCTTGAATGCATGCATTCATCTCTGCCTACCCCTTCAGAGATTAAAAGCGTGAAGTAACGTTACGTTGTACAAAAATGACTATATATTGAAACTTTTTAATTTTACCATACTATTCACAGGTAATTTTTACACGGGTGACGTAATCTTATATGACTCGTTTTGAGTCAGTTTCTCAACTCCCAATATTGTGATCGTCACATTTTAAAAACTATCAGTAATTGAATAGATGTTTTAAATACAATATTTATGTATCTTCCCTATACTTTTTGAAGTTACTATTAAAAAAACTATTCAAGATCCCCATTCAAGATCCCTCGGCAATCAATTTGTATTTTAACCTCTGGTTTTGTCCATGTGTCATGAATGTTTTTTTTTTATGTTATGGAAGTAGCAAACAAGTATGCAGTTCACATTGATGTTAAGTGATGACTGCAGCCTATAGACCCTTACACAAAGACCGAGGTCAAAATGCAGATAAGGTGTTATGCCTCTGTGCCGGAAATTACAGTGACGTACATTACCACCTGACCGGAACACGATAGTGCTGAACACTACCATTTAGCGGCAAGTATATTAGGTAATGCGGTGGTGCCTACACCCGCGAGCTCCTTCACTGGAGCTCTGCCACCAGTAATAATGCTTGATTACCATCTTGATTCCATAAAAATGTATTGTTTAAAATAACTTTATTAACAATGCAACAGGTTTCTACCGCATCAACTATGATGACTACAGCTGGAATCTCATTATCATGGCCCTTAGAGGGTCCGACAGGACTCTTATCCACGAATACAACAGAGCACAGGTTAATGCTTGTCCATTCATTTTTAACAAATCATTCCTATATGCCTACTAGCGGCCCGTACCGGCTTCGCACGAGTGCAATTTAGATATTTACATACAATATTACAATATTGCGACTATAAATTGAGATGTACGCTATCCTATGTGTTAAGGCACTGCCCTGAGCCAAAGACCTTGAGCAGTTATTCCCTCCTTACCGCACCGCCCCTCCGTGAAACAACTACTAAGGCCGACTGACGAACTATACATGCACTACAAGCATAATATACATACGGCAGAATACATAGACACGGCATTGAATAAAATATATAATTTTAATCGAATTAAGTTCGTATGAATTAAAATGGTCAATTTATCGTAGTCACTTAGTCACGTAGATAGTTCCTTCCACGGATCTCTTCTGCTTGTTTATTTTTAAAATGTTACGAAGTAGCAAACAAGCCTACAGTTCACATTGGTAGTAAGTGAATACTGTAGGTTATTAATCGTGTGCAGTTTGATTAAAATCGGTTTAATACTTTAGGAGTCCATCGCGGACAAGCACTGTGACACGTAATTTATGTACAGACCCATTATAAATGGCCTGATGAAATCAGCTAGATCGGTTGAATACATCTACTTCAAAATAGAGTTCAAAGATTCCACCCGAACTAACATACTTACTCGTACATACATACATTGCAAGTTAAAAGAAAAACTTTAAAAATACTACTCGTATATCATGTGATTCTAGATTGTCAATGACGTGTTCCAATTCGCCCGGTCTGGAATTATGACATACACAAGAGCTTTGAACATTCTCTCTTTCTTGGAATTTGAAAGAGATTATGCTCCTTGGCTAGCTGCTCTGACTGGATTTTCTTGGATTCGAAACAGATTCGCTGGTACTACCATGTTGGCTGAAATTGAGGTATTACATTCCTTTTAATTAATAGAGTTATGATTCACTTTTGCTTTTTTTGTAATCGCTTGCAATTATGACTGTTACTATATAATTCGGTTTGCAGTAATCTAGCTCTTTCGAGCTTAATTAATTTACGCTGTAAATTTTATTTATGTATGTATGTATGTATCTTCACGCCAGGTCCCTAACGGGGTAGGCAGAGAGTGTAGAGCGCCAGATAACCCGGTTCTGACAAACCTCTCGTGCCTCGTCTACATTCATCATTCTCTTCATACATGCAATTTTATTTATAACATGTAATATACTAATACTACTAATAATGCAATACTTGTATGAATTTTTGTGTAATTATGATTTTCGTTTTTTTATTCTTTTCTTTAATTTTTGCTGCACCTCAGTTAAATTCTCAGCACTACTCAAAGAATGCTTTTTAGCATTAAGTCGACCACTGTAACTTTTTTACAATAAGACCTTGCATTTTAGTCTGAAATTATCAAATGGGCGACTCCTGTGATGAATGACTTGACTTACTACCCGGTCGCTGGTGAGACCTTCATGCGGTCTTACCTTCGCTACCAACTTGCACCAGTGATGTGTGCTATGAACGTACCAGCGTGCCGTGCCGCAGCGCTTGCACAGTTCCGCGCTCTTGCTGATACTGGTGTTGAGTGAGTATAGAATTGGATGGATGAATTGATATCATTGATTGTAGATGCTCTAAAGGCGTAGGAACTACCGCATTACCTAATCCTACCAGCCGCTAAACGGTAATGTACAGCACAATCGTGTTCCGGTCAGGTGACAATTTAGGGCTCTATAATTTCTGGTACAGTGGTACAACAACGACGTCAGGAATGGCGACACATTTTCGTTAAAAAAATGTTTTTTGGGTAGATGTTTGTAGGTCACAGAAATCTTTTTGTGACAGAAACTGTTTCATCCAAGTTCACAGTTTGGCTATCAGTTACTTGTGAATTCTTTCAATTACTATTGGATGAAGAAGTGGTAATTTGTATATATAATAGAGTATAGTAAGAATACTATACTCCATTCTCCGTTCAAATTACCAGAGTGCCTAGTGCGAGATTTTATGCGAATTCGATCGCGTAAAAGTAAACGCAGATTTGTATGGAATTGAAGGAGCGTCATCGATTCACCACTAGATGACGCTCCTTCAATTCTTCATTCAACATATCTATTGTCTTAAAAGATTTATCTTTTACAATAATATTTCTAACTTTTATAACGGCATACGTAAAATCTATACTGAAAACTGAATATGAATTTCGTCAAAATTTAATTGTATGAAAGTTTGCAATTTTGAAAATTTCTAATGATAATAAAACTTAAAGAGTTAGAACTCAAAAGACTCAGGTGCCAGTCAATTTGGATTTGGTAGCTGAGCACTAGTGTGACTGGGTTGATAGTAAATACAAAGTAAATTTTCTTCTTCCAAATCTGTATAGCAATTCTTATGATGAGTTATTGTGTAAAATGCAATCAAACAACAGAACTTTAGCAATAATTATAGTTCTCTTAAATATCTCTTCTAGAGTACCCGTGAATAGCCGTAATTGGGTGTACTGCAACGGCTTGCGTGACGGAACCACTGCTGATTTCGACTTCTTGTGGAACCGCTTCTTGCAGCATAACGTCTATACTGAGAAGATCCAACTCCTTATGGTCCTTGGTTGTACTCCTCATGTAGTGTCTCTCAACACGTAAGTTTAGTTTCAGTGATGTATAAAAAACAACTGTTTTCAGTTAAAATTTATTCAGTCCTGAAAAAGTGAGCATTTTTGGTAATGAAATATTTCTTACATCCAAATTTGTTGAAATGGTGAAGCGGATTTCATGTCATTCACACTACACAGACAGCGTGGACTTGTTTACTCACCTCCACCGCAATCCGCGGCAGCGCGCGGTCTCGTGTGTAAATCGCCTAAGCATAGGTTATAGATGATTATTATAAGCTATAGAATTTCATAGTCTTAATTATGATGCAATTAATCGACCGCTATAGATGATCAAATTTGGAATGTCATAGTCAATACGCAAATTTAACTTTTAACATACCTAAAGGTAATCCTCACTGTAATTCCTTCTTTTCTTTTTTAAGTGTAATTCAGTACAATACTGACGAAAATATTAGTTTCCATGTAGTTAGGGGCAGTTGTATAGAACAATGTATGTTTTCAGATTCATGAATGCCATAGTTCAAGAGAACTATATCATCCGTCCGCAAGACTATACTACAGCCTTCAACTCAGCAGTCACCGGCAATGAAGGCAATACTCAAATTGCCTTCCAATTTATCCAAAATAATTTGCAGACCGTTACTAATGCGTAAGTTTTGTATGAATATTACAAAATTAATTGTCTGGCAAGATTCTACGTTGGAGAAGTTTGAGAGCGTATTCACCACAGAACCACAATCGAATTGTGTTATTTGAAATTTAATTTTGTAAATCTAGCTTCTTAAATAATCTTGACTATATATAACATATAAAGTTATTTTATAAAACTGGTGATATAGGTACTATTTGGGTGAAATTTAATTCATTGATCAATCAAATTCCAATACAAATATTATCCGCAAAAGCACAAAACAATTTAAAGAATATAAGATACTTATTGAAAGCACAAACATAATGTACCAATTCGATAAATATTTTATTTTAAGTGTTTATATAATACTGGCTGTTGCTTGCGGCTTCGCCCGCGTGGATGTCGTTTTATAAATAACTAAGTACCCTATGTTCTTTCTTAAAGTCAGCTCTATCTTTGTACCAAATTTCATTAAAATCGGTTCAGTCGTTTGGACGTGAAAAGGTAACAGACAGACAGAGTTACTTTCGCATTCATAATATAATATATAAAAATATATAAATATATTATATATATATATATATATATATATATATATATATATAAGTAGGGAAGTAGGGACACTAGATACCTCAAAACTTAAAATATTTGACGTTTTCAGATTTGGCAGTCCGACTACGCCTCTGTCTTATGTGTCTTCGAGATTAAGGACTGTTGAGGAAATTACTGCGGTACCTAAACTTTATTTATATAAATAGTTATACTAGAATATTTATTCTTGTAACGTTATTACTACTTTCATCCTTTTTTGTCCGTCTTGTTTTACTTTTTTAGGGATTGATCTGTGCCTTTGAGTCATATAGTTCGATTATTTGCAAATTACAACGTGCCTATAAGTCATATAGGTAGTTTGACATTTTGCAAAAATTCAATATATTTTAAGTGAGATTTGAAGTTACTTAACAGGTTATCTACATTAAAAATAATACTCAAAAACTCAACCAAAGAAACCTTAATTATTTGTGAGTGAGACAAGGCCAATATTCAAAATGCATTTACATTTTTTTTTTTTACATTGCTATGACGAAGCAATAATTATTTGTTAAAATAATAATTAATAACCAAGACCGTTCTTTACAGTTCCAAACTTGGGCAACACAGAATCAAGCAGCGTTAGGAAATAGTTACCAGCAGGTATTTAATGGTGCTGAGTCATCTCGTGAGAGCATCCAATGGGCAGCCGCAGTACAGAATGATATCAACAACTATCTGATCACTGGAAATGAATTGATCAGTGTCACTACGACTACAGCCGCCCCAGTTATTGTTCCAGACATTTCACCAGCGCCACCTTTGGAGGAGCCTGCTAATCCTGTTATACCTGCCTCACCTGACTCAGCAACTACTACTGCTGTTTCAGCGTTTGCAGTGATGTTTGCCTTAGTCGCGAAATTTGTTGCGTGAGGTCACAGTTTGTTTGATTAAAGGAAGAGCTTAAGTAACTTGTTTATTAGTCATTATTAAAACATTTTTAATTTTTAAGTACAGTTAATTTGTTATTTTTTCCATTTTTTTCTTCTCATACTTCTCCTGTAGTCCCTTATATTTCAGAGTTGTGCAATGCGAAGTATCAGTACCTATCTTAATCTTATCCCTGTAATATTTCTCTTCCTTTGTAGTTTTTATTATCAATATCGAGTCATAATAAGAAATAGCTGTAAATATAGTATTTTTGTAATTTATTTTTAATAAAAAATCGTGAAAAGTTTGTTATTTCATTTTTTATACTATAAGCAGTTGAAGATTGATCCATAAGAATTATTTATGTAAGAAGTTATATATATATATGTGGGGGACAAATTGGCTTACACCAAAATGAAAATACAAGTCTGCATCGATATTAAAGAATGGACTGTATTTTGGGTTCTTCAATAATTTCTCTATGCTAACTTAATCACTAGCTTACTTCACTACGTACTAGCTAACTAGCGAACCAGGGGGTCTGGTACTAATCTACACTATCACTGACTGGCAATACCTTCACGGTCTGGAAGCACTTTTCTTGCTGAGAATCGAACGAGGACAAATTTGCACCGAAATGTGCCGATTTTTATATGCTTCCAAACCGTCTCCCTCCATGTAGAAATTCCGTTACACGCCCCAAACACGGAAAGTCCCGAAGGTCTGGGTCGACAGAGAAAGGACCGATCCATCTTTGCCTTGCTACAATTCATACGCAATATCTCTTTATTTAATAAAGTTTCTTATACAACACTTATACAAACTTAATTCTAATACTATACATTATCAAAGTGTCTACTTGCCTTAAATACATAATTTTTTCATGCTCTATCATCAACGACACGAAAAAATATCGCTAGCCAAACCTAAGCCAAACAACAACAATACACTTTATTGTACACCAGTTAAGAATACAAGAAATACACAAAAGAGTTACAACTCTGTAATACAATAGGCGGCCTTATCGCTAGAGGAGCGATCTCTACCAGACAACCTTTGGGTAGAGGAAAAAATGTAATAGAGTAGGATAGGGGTGCACTAATAAAACAGTAAATTAATAAAACCTAGATATTATTATATAGATAGATAAGCAAGTAATTTAAATGAATAAATATCTACTCTAAAATACATACATAAATACATACATACATATAATAATAAAATAATATATACAATAGGCAGCGCATACGAAGCGCGCATGGCCCAGCGGCTGGTGTAGATCGTAAGCGATCTGTTCGGTTAAGCACTACGGGCGCGGTCGGGTAGTGTGATGGGTGACCGCTAGTGGCAAATTAATTGCGCGTTTCCGTGCTTCGGAGGGCACGTTAAGCCGTCGGTCCCGGTTGTTATCGATGGATAGCAGTCGTTAAAACCTTGTCGGAGGCCTTATGGGCGGTTTGAAAACATCCGACAGTGGGTTGGCCACTAACCCACCCACCTCTACCAATCCGCATTGGAGCAGCGTGGTGGAGTAAGCTCCAGGCCTACCCCAAAAAAGGGGAGAGACTCGTGCCCAGCAGTGGGACGTATAATGGGTTGCCATTATTATTTATTATTATATACAATAGTATATATGCAATATAAATAAATAATAAAATATTACATGAGTGCATATCAACAAGATTTGATAACAACAGCTTCTAATTCATAGTATAGTAATAACTTTTTACACGATTTTTAAACGACTCAAGAGATTGAGCTTGTCGGATATTTAAGGGTAAGGAATTCCATAAACGTGTGGCCTCTACAGTATAAGAGTTTGACACAAAAGATGAATTATGTGGAGGAGTCTTAAGAACAAGATTTTCGGAAGAGCGAAGGTTGTGAGGATGGGTTAGGCCGAGAAAATGGAAACGTTCTTTAAGATAAGGAGGGGTATGTGGAAAAAATAGTAGACAATAAAGAGATGAAAAAATATGTGCATTCCTGCGGAGACGGATTGGTAACCACTTGAGTTGTTCACGAAAAATTGAAACATGGTCGTATTTTCGTAGACCAAATACGAACCGGATACAAAGATTTTGAAGGCGCTCAAGTTTATTCAGTTGCTCTTGTGTAAGGTCAAGATAACATATGTCAGCGTAATCCAAGATAGGGAAAATAATAGATTTAGCTAGCGCAACTTTAGTGGCAGTGGGTAAGAAATATTGTAGTCTTCTTAACGAGCCAAAAGCTGCAAACATCTTCCTGCTTACCTCGCTAATTTGTGGAGCCCATGACAGTGTGCGGTCTAAGATTATTCCCAAATTACGCACTTCATTTTAATAATTAAGGGTAACACCTTCAAACTGTATGGGTGGTACATTCGAGTAATTAAAAAAAGGCTTGACACCATTGAGAGATTGTTACAAGATCGTCATTAACAGCCTTGATGGCCAAAGGTAAGTCATCAATATTAGCCTGGTAATAAATCTGTAGATCGTCAGCATAAAGGTGGTAGAGAGAAGATAAATTACGCGAGATAGAGTTGATAAAGATGGAAAAAAGGAAGGGAGACAACATGCCACCTTGTGAGACACCGGCAGTGGCATCACACCAGTTGGAAAAGGTATCATCTGCTTTAACGCGGTGCCGGCGACCAAACAAGTAACTATGAAAGCATTCAATTACTGTCGGAGATATGTTAAGAGAAAGAAGCATCGCTAATAAGATGTCAAAATCTACGGTAGTAAACGCGTTACTGAAGTCCATTAGAGTGAGCACAGTTAGCTGTTGCTTCTCCATACCCAACTTAATGTCCTCAGTTATATTGACGAGTACAGTAGTTGTGCTGTGACCCTGACGGAAACCAGACTGAAAAGGATTTTAAAGGTGAAAGGTGATATATATATACATATATATAAGACATACTTACTCTAAAATGACGTACAGATGCAGTGTTTATTTATGTCATGAAACCTCGCATGAAAGTCAAAAATGAGGTACATGGTAAAATCAGTACAGAGTTAAATACTAACACAGTTCAAGTTTCCTTGAGGAAAAGATTAACTTTTAATTACTAGCTAATTGGAACAAGGTACAGTTGGACTGAACTAAGCTAATATCGTAACTTCACGCCTGTAATCCCCGAAGGGGTAGGCAGAGGTAAATGCATGTTCGCCGCTTACGTTTTGGCCCATGTAAGAGTTGGTGAACCTGTTGCCATCTTCGGGCATAAGCTAGATATTCTATTTGATCTTTAAAAACCTATATAAAGAACATAGGTTAGAACTTAACAAGTTCGATTTGGATAGGCACATGATCGATTGGTATGCTAGATTTGAAAGATTTAAATTCCCTCTATCTCTCCAGTAATGGTCTGAGCCTGTGAGCAAAACAAAAAACTTTAAATATGTTTAGTTTACCATTGTAAAAAAATGTTTGAAATCTTCAAAATCTAGTAAAATGTTTTTGTTTAGTATACATTTCCAAAACACTTTTTTTATTTTCTGATTTAGTCCCTAAAATGGCTCCTATCTCTAAAATGTTTGAGTCACTGTACAAAATTCACCAAACAACTGTACAAAACAACTCAATCAGGATTGGAGAAAATTGGCTGTTACTAACAAACAGACGGACAAGTGATATTATAAAAATTTCCTTTTGAGTTACGGAACTTGAAACAATAAATCATAATTTTAATGACGTAGTTTGTAATGACATCGGGGTCTTCCCCAGTATAAAACTTACAGCCTAACTACCAATAAAATGTGAGGAAGTATTGTATGATATGAGTTAATTTTGACATCACACACAAAACGCGTTGATAAAGACAGAATTATATCTGTTTATTGGCTATTTTACTGCTGGCTCGAGTTTAGATATTTCCATAAAGTTGTATGATTATTTTTAGCCTATTGACAGCACTTAAAATTTTGTATGGACTAGTTTCCATAGTGGAATTATAAGCACGTAACTTTGCTAAAGGGTAAGTAGAGGTAAATGCATACAATCGAGGGTACACATAAATACCCACGTTTCGCCAGTGACGTTTCGTTTCATGTAAAAGATGGTGAGTCTATGGACATATCGGGACTTATTAAAATACTCTGAGGGTAGCACTGGGAAACTGCCGAAAACTGCAAAGATCTTAATAGCACTTATCGCGGGACAAACTCAAGAGTGGCAGCAGTTGTGCCTTGCTATCACTAGACTAATGAGGCAGTTGTTTGGTGTAATTGGTTCATACCAAAAAACTGCCTAATACCTTGAACCAACTGTTTAAAAATAACTCATATGCTCTCAAATATTGACCAATGGTACTAATTCCCATTATATGAATGGTATAGTTGCACTTGACGGCATCTTTCAACCAAACTTGTTTGTAAAGTTCCGCTTAAAAGAATCTTTCGAAGGGTTTTTTAAGCCAAGGATTTTAAAACCTGCAACCAGAATTTAAACAAGTTAACGTGTCATCATAAAGGGCATCAAACATTCTGGTATTTTGGATACCTGATATGTGCGGTAACTTCAAACTATTATTCTGCCTTCCAAAACAATTTATACTTTTACGTCAAACCGTTTAGCAAATTATCAAGACTTATTGGCAATGACTTTTAGTTGGAATTAAATAAACTATCAAATATATAGATTAAGATATTATCTATATTATATTTATCAATGATAATTTGTCCTTAGGACTTTATCTTTATTATTAGCTATTGTAATTTGGATAAGATATAAGGATTATCGAAAAAATGGATGGAGATAAGTCAAAGAAAATAATTCACTTGGCGTTTTCATGTGAACCAGCGCAATTATGGTAAGTGTAACTAAAGAATATATTTTTATCTTGTATAAACAAATGTTAAATCGTTGTAAACTTTTTTAAATACATATAAAAATGCAATTGAGTCCATCGCTAAAATAAAGTTCAATCACTTGAATCTCTTGATGTTGGTTTTCTATTGTTTCCTTACTAAAAAGCAATATTTATTTTAGGCGAGTCGCTGGTTTACGCTTTTCTTTGGGGTGGCTCTCATTCAGGGCTTCCTCGCTCTCAGTCCAATACCTGTTCCTGAAGATGAATGGGCAGAGTTTGCGAGGATGTTGCGAGACCCAGCCTACCGTCTCCCCGACACAACCAGGCCTCGTCATTATGAAGTCACCATCACTCCTTACTTCGATACACCACCAACTAATGTAGATCCCTTCACGTTCGATGGCGAAGTGACCATTTACACAAGTCCTGTTGTTGCTGATCTAACTGAAATCATTATGCATTGCAATGATTTAACCATACAATCTGTAAGCGTACAGTTGAATGGCGTGGAGATTGCTACACCTAACCAGACACCTGTTTGCGAAATGCCTTACAGCTTCCTCAGGATCAGCACTAGTCAGGTGTTACAATTGAATCAGGAGTATGTTATTCGTATCACTTATAGAGGCAATTTGCAAACGAATATGCGAGGATTCTATAGGAGTTGGTACAACGATAGCGTTGGTAGGAGGTAAGACACTTACATTTTTATATTATTATGTAAACAATGTAATGCTAACAATGAAATGTTAACATTGTTTCTACATTAATACCACGAATTCGTTAAGTTGCAGATTAATCTCGTAATTTATTACCTCATGTGTGTATTTGAAAAATAACCAGCATTTAACGTGTAACAATGCTTCCACTTCTTTAGTTGATTCGAATTACAATATTGTAGATTGAGTAAAATATGTACAATTCAAAGAGATTGAATAAACAGACTAGGCTATCACATGAAAGACTGATTCAGCAAGTTGTGACATATATACATAACCAATAATAAAGCGGTAGTTTATGATGAAGATTTATATTAAAATACAATAACTGAAATTAAATCAAAACCTTTTATTGAATTTCAGATGGATGGGTACAACACAATTCCAGCCAGGGCATGCCCGCCAGGCGTTCCCTTGCTACGACGAACCTGTTTTCAAAGCTACATTTGACATAACAATAGTCAGAGATGCTGACTTTAGTCCAACCATATCTAACATGCCCATAAGGACCAATGCAACGTAAGTATTTTTTTGCTACATTTCATTATGTACCTCTTAGTTATTTCGAATACAGAATTCAATGTTCCTAATGAGAATAACATCATTGAATTAACCTTTTTCAGACTAGGCAACGGCCGCATTTCAGAGACATTCCACACAACTCCTCTTACATCTACATACTTACTAGCGTTCATCATCTCACATTACAGTAGGGTTTCATCAAATAATGACGAAGTCAGACCGTTTCACATATACGCTAGAGATAATGTAGGAACTAATGGCGACTGGTCTCTTGAAGTCGGAGAATCACTTATGGACAAAATGGACGAAGTCACTGCCGTTCCATATTACGAAATGGCACCTTATATTGAGGCCAAACAAGCCGCTATCCCCGATTTTTCTGCTGGTGCTATGGAAAATTGGGGTCTTATGACTTACAGGTAATATAATATCATAAGTAATATATTAATATAGGCTAAACTGCCTCGGTAGCCTAGTGGTAGCAGGCCACTACTACTACGCTGAGGTCCTGGGTTCGATTCCCGGGTAGGGGGTTATCAGAGATAATGGTGAAAAAGCCTTTATCTCTGGTTCTATTGGGATTTTTCCATTTTCTGGAAATTTCCCAGTACCTCAAAGTTTGGTAATGTGCCCGGAGATGTCAACAGGCTCGCCACCTGTTACATGAGCCAAAACGTAACCGGCGAATCGTGGGTGTTTGCATGTATACTTGAATGCATGCATTTACCTCTGCCTACCCCTTCGGGGATTACATGCGTGAAGTTACGTAATATATTAATTAAAGGTATGGCTGATGACCACATTTTTTTGTCTTGCAAATTTAATCATTTCCAATACAGAAATAATAGACATTTTTTTAGGAATTAAAGAAACCAGAACAAATGAACTTGCATGGTATTATTACGAAAAACAAAAATATGACAGGAATTGTTTTTATATTCTCCAGTTTCAATTACCTAATAGAGACAAAAGTACCAAAATAATATTTCAGATGATATTTCTTTTAAATATTTATAATGATTCTCAGCCACTCTAAATTATTAAAACATCGCCATAATGTCAATTATTGTGATAAAATTTAAAATTATTTTTATTTCGAGTATTCGAGATTTTACTACCATTTTCGAAAAGTCAATGAGATTTGTTCTCATACAACTAATTTGATTTGCGTTCAGATTATGTTTCGCCATCTCATGGTATTTGTACTTCATCGTCATCATTCATATCAGTCGAGAGATGTCCCCTGTTAGACCAAAGCCTTCACATAAAGGGGATGCGGATTCGCGGTTTGGCGATCGTAATGACGGTAGTTTTATTGCTCGACGCTACTGTCCATCTTACGTTATTGTATTTACTACCGCCCAATTGGAATGGTTTGGATTTTGGGCAGCAGCGTCCTGCGATAAAACTACCGCCACTGCAATCGCCAATCCGCATGCTAAGTGTGGCGATTACGGCACATCCTCTTTATGTGAAGGCTTAGGTTTAGCAGTGGGCATCTTTCGGCTGATATAATGATGATTTAACTTGCCTAATTCTACATTTATGTCTCAACAGGGAAGCTCTGATCCTATATGACCCATTGAATTCCAATCATTTCTACAAGCAGCGTATAGCTAACATTATCGGTCATGAGGTCGCACACATGTGGTTTGGAAATCTTGTCACTTGCGCCTGGTGGGACAATTTATGGTTGAATGAAGCTTTTGGAAGATTTTATCAGTTTTTCTTACCGGAAATGGTTAGCTGCTTTTGTATCAATTTAAGGGTTTCGAACACAAATGGCGAAAAACAAAACCCTAAAAGATTTTTTATGTCTGTCTGTTTGTGTTTGTTTCTTTGTTTGTTTGTCTGTCTGTGTCTCTCGCTCCTAAAGAATTTTCATGTCTTTCTATTTGTTTGTTTGTCTATCTATCTGTCTCTCTGTCTGTGTCTGTCCGTCCAGCCGTATATCACAGCCAATTATCTCTGAAACTATTAGAACTTTATACTTAAAACTTGGTAGGCAGATATTGCCAAAAATTGCAAGTGTTGGGTACTTTAAAAATTCAGTAAAATTATTACTTTCATCTACAAAAGCGAGTTAGACGCGCACAAGACCGCTTTCTTAAAATTTGCTTTTTTTTGTGAAAGGTGTCGGGAAAATTGTGTATTTCACAATTAAGAGATGGCTTCGTATTACAATTTATTTTTAACATTTTAGGTTATACCTGAACTAGGTTTTCATGTTCGTTTTGTGGTGGAACAACTGCAGACTGTCATGATTTCCGACTCTTCTGACAATGCACATGCGCTCACAAATCCCGATGTCAATGATCCGGTTAGTGTCAGCGCTCACTTTTCTGCCATTACATATGCTAAAGGAGCTACCATGTTAAGGATGACCCAGCATCTACTCACAGAAGAAACTTTCGTAAAAGGACTTAGAAAATATCTACAAGCAAGGTATGTTCATAATAAAAAAATAATTCTTCCCTTTCTCTCTCCTGCGATATCTGAGCAATTTTCCAATGTTTTGGTGGTGAAATTGCAGTATTGAAAAATTTCCGTGGTGTAGTATTACTAAAGAGCAACACGGGCCACCGGCCGCCGCGGCGGACTCGATGAGAGTAGCCATAGCGTTTATTACCGATGCAAAATAGTCTGTAATTTTTTTGGGGGAATGTATAACACATTTTTAAGATAAATGAAAGCATTTATAACTGTTTTCACTTATTTCTACAGGCGATTCGATGTAGCTGAGCCACACCATCTTTTCGATGCCCTCGATGAGGCTGCAGCTGAAGACGGAGCTCTAGATGGCTATGGTGGTATCACTATCAGCAGTTACTTCAGTACTTGGTCTGTTAAAGCTGGTCACCCGCTTCTCACTGTTAATATTGACCAACGCACTGGACGTATGCTTGTGACACAAGTAAGTTTTATAAACCTCCTGACGTAAAGAATACCGGGTGAAATTTACGCGGAAGAACGATATGCCATTGCCAGGTAGGTAAAAAAAGGTAAAAATAACAAAAAACCTTTTTTTATAAATAGTAAAAAAATTATCATCATCTCGAAATCGTGATAAATCATAATAATAATATAATCAGTAACTATACGTAATGCATAAAGGTATTGCTGTGCATGTGTACTACTTGAACAGTGCACACTGCCGGGCTTTGCAGACAAAGTGAAAAACAAGAAAAAAAAAACATATATTTTTGGAGCAAAATAAGTTCACATTCCTTGTTATACGGCATAACTAATAAAAACAATATTTCAGATCATTTGTACTAACAAGACAAAATCATTTTTGATCAAAAATTTAATGTGTAGACAAGGATTGAGAGTCATGGCATTAAGAATAGTAATAATACCTTCTATTTAATTTCCTATTATTGGAAATTCGGTAACGTAACTATGCCCGATAAGATTGTATCTGGAAATATTATCATATAGGATAACGTTTTCAAAGCATGGTATGTATTTTTAGGCAAGATGGGAGCTTACCACAGGTGTTTCTCAGCACCCAAGCCTTTGGGAGGTACCTATCACTTGGACTAGAGGTGGTGCTCCTGATTTTGAGAACACGAAGCCATCTCAAGTGCTTACGATGCAAGCAACAGCTATTGAACGAGGAACCCAAGGAAACGAATGGGTCATCTTCAATAAGCAAGAAACCGGTTAGTTACATAAAAAGTATTGTTACTACTATATTTACTGTCATCATCCACGAATGTGGGTCCACTGTTGGACAAAGCCTTCCCCAAAGACGCTTACAACAGTGTTGTGCGTCATTAGGTAAGAGAGTGTCATAATTACTACGACTCGCAGGCAGATTGGTGATCGCAGAGGCGGTAGTTATATCGCGGGTAGCTGCTGCCCAATCTGTGTTGTTACATTTACTTCCACCTTATAATGGTTTGACCGCCATTGTTCGGTTGATTGACTGAAATAGCGGATGAATTCTCCTCCATTAGAGGCCTATATGGGATCTTCACGTAATAACGCCTTCTCACTACACCCAAGACTAAGTTTTCTCAAAAATACAAGTCATGAATTCAGTTCTAGAATTTTTATATGTTTTATCTAAAAAAAATTTTGGTCAACTTCAGGTTACTACAGATTGGATTATGATGACACAAATTGGGCTCTTCTAACACGAGCGTTGAGAAGTAATCAAAGGACTGTTATTCATGAACTCAATCGTGCTCAGGTAGATATTTTATTGCTTTTAATGATTAGCTTATGTACCCTCAGGGATAGTCAGCTAAGAATATCTTTCTTGTAACAAACAGATAATTTTTATAATTACTACAGTAGTAATTCCAAATACTATTATATACTTATAATATTAGTGATAATTATTTCTTGAAGCATAAAACAACAATGTGATTCGTCTAAAAAGAAAAGATTTATTAATTTAAATAAAATTACATAGTTTTTTATATACAAAATATCAACCGCATGAAATAACTTATTAACCTAAAAAGAAAAGAGAATCAACAATTAAATGTCCATGCTTTCTTTACAAACATAATCAATTATTAAATTGAACGAAATAAATAAACATTTCTAGTTTTATTATACGCTAATAGCAATTCGAATAATATTTTTCACTAAACTGGTAGACAATGTCAAAAGTCAAATTTATATCTTTTAAAGGTTGTTATAAAGGTTTCATACTTATTTATAAGTAAGTTGTCTTACTTTTGTTTGTATCAAACGCTTAGGATTGAATAAAAATATTTAAGGAGATTATTATTATTCTAATATTTTGCAAACTTACCAATTGTTTGTAGATTGTAGATGACTTGCTTGCTTTCGCCAGAGCGGGTGTTAAAACTTATCAAAGATCTTTAAATATACTTTCATTCTTGGAATCTGAAGATGCGTACGCACCATGGATTTCCGCAATCAATGGCTTCAACTTCGCTCTAAGGAGACTAGCGCCTGATCCAGAAAATCTGCAAAAATTCCAGGTTATTCAAAACTTGTTATGTAGAGAATACCATTTAATAGTGATAAAATAATAATTATTAAAGATTAATTATTATGAGGTATCAAAATGTAAATAGAGTTAACACTAGAACTCTATTTACATTTTGAGCTCAAGGTTGTAGGCACCATTACTTTACCTAATTTATCTGTTGCCAAAGATTCGGCAGTATTCAGCACTATCGTATTCTAATTAGAATATGATGTGCAGCCCCGTAATAACTATCATAGAAGCAAAACAACTTAAGTCTCACTAAGGCCAAATCATCTTCAACAAACTTTAAAAAATGCTGATTTTAGTCGGCAACCTTTTAAATATTAGCATGAAATGCCTTTAATTATTCTCTAGCACATTATTGACTTTTTTTTTCTAGGATCTTATTATTCAACTTAGTACCGCAGTGACAGCTCGTCTCGGTTATGCCGAAAGAGATTATGAGACGTTTATGGATGGGTTACTAAGGATGTATGTACTCACGTTCCTCTGCGACAACGGTCACCCACAATGTGTCGCTGCTGGTATCGAAAACTTCCAGAGATGGAGGAATGGTACATTGTAAGTAAAATTGATTCAGATTTACCTGATGATATGTTATACTGTCAATAGATTTTCATAAGCCAGCAATATAAGTATTTTCACAGTACCTTTGCCTTACCTTTTGTAATGTAGATAAGGACCGGGATATCTGGTGCTCCACATTCTCTGCCTACCCCCTTAGGGACCTGGCGTGAAAACCTTTGCCTTAGACTGTAAGATGAAACATGATAAACCAATTAAAATCAAAGTATATGATCATCATTCCTTCTATAATGATATGAAATATAACAGTTTTTTTTAAATAACAATGTCATATCCATTTGAAATTTTAGTATCCCAGCAAATATGCGTCCATGGGTCTACTGTACTGGCCTTCGTCATGGCACGGCTGATGACTATAACTATCTTTGGAGTCGTTATCTGGCCGAAGACCTTGCTACAGAAAAGCTTGTACTAATGGAAGCAGCCGGCTGTACCTCAGACCAGGCCAGCTTGGAATCTTTCTTGGATGCTATAGTTTTTGGAAACGATACCATTAGACCACAAGATCATTCTACAGCTCTTAACAGGGCTGTTGGTGGCAATGAATTCAATACACTCAGAATGTTTGAGTGGCTAACAAATAATGTACAGCAAACGACAGAAGTGTAAGTATTATTGAAATGTATAAATGTCTAAAGATGCTTTATCATGCAATAAATGTTGAATATAGATTTATTATTATGAAATGAATTCCAGGAAATTGATACCTTTAGGTTTTATGAAGGTATTTTTTGTTGCGTCATTAAATGGCATACCTACGGTTAATTAGTCGGCACTGAGCCATACAGATCACATTGATAGTAAGTGAATACTGTAGCATATTAGATTCTACATAAAAAGATTTCAATCTAGATAATTTGCAATTCCTAAGGCGTGAGCTAAGTAAATTATAGGGATGTACACCACCACACTACCATTTGGCGGAAAATAGACCAACTAATTCGGCCATGCCCATGTCTCCGAGCTGTATCACTGGCGCTAGCACCAGTAAAAATAATATACATAGACTTGCAGTACTCAGTGAAAAGTTGAAAATAGAGAAAAACTTTGTGATTGGCTTCCTAGTGACACTTCGAGTACAAGACCATTTTATTTAATGAGATTTTTACAGATTGGGCAGTATTGCAACTCCTTTGAGTTTGATCACTGGACGACTTTTGAATGAGGAGCAAATCGCTATGGTAAAATATTAATTTAACAAAATAGTGAATTCTATTGCTAATTAGAGAAAAACTCCACGCTAAATATGTACTAGATTTTTTAGCATTCTTAAAAATATAATTATTCCACAGGTACAAACATGGTTAGATGCAAACAGAGATACAATAGGTACAGCATATACAACTGGTATTAACGGCATTGCTACTACCAGAGCCAACTTGCAATGGTCCGCGAATCGTATCCCAGAATTTGAGCGTTACTTCGAAGTTGGTTACGTTGAAGATGTTATTGAGGAAGTAACAGATGTCGAAGAAGAAGATAACGTCGACGGTGGTGGTGAAGAAGAAACTGAAGAACCTGAGGTCGAGGAAGATACCGATGGTGGAGCAAATATATCTGCAATAAGTTTAATTACAATTTTAGTGACAGTAGCTATAAATTTTATGGTTTAAGTGTTACAACGTTTTTGTAAATTATTAAGGAAGATCGTTGATGAATAAATATTTTTAATTATGGACTGTTTATATATTATTTAATTGCCTAATTTATTAATTACTTCTCTTAGACTTTTGATCTCACCTGAGGACAGAACTCGATTAATATTTCAAGGTAGTCAGTGATTACATTGATTAGTCATTATATGTACCATGAATTTGACTTTGCTGGCTTTTGATAAACATATATACTCTTCAATAATGTATACTTTAAAACTACATTAAAAAATTAAAAGTGTACAATGATCTACGGGTATTTTCCTGTAATAATAATTTCCTATTGAAATAAAAAGAAATGTTCGAAGTTCTGAATGACGCACAATTCTGCTGTGTGTCGATGGGAAGGCTTTTTTACACCTAGGGCGAAATAATTTTCATCAGGCTCTTGAACGAACGGTTTGTAATAGCAGAGTATCGGGAGCGAGGCAAACTTCGAGGAAATATTAGATACTTGTTAGAAAACTCCAAATGACGTAACATTACCACTAAAGCATTGAAGAATTTTAATTGTACCATGCGATGTTTCTATAAGACAACCATTATAATAGGAACCTACAATCAACTAACTGGAAGATTGTCAACATGGACATCTATGTAGTGGTAATAAATACTATGTTTGATTGATTTTGGATATGTGCACAGTTCTCCTATCATACCTTATCAACTTTGATAACCTAACTTGCGTTTGAAATCTCAAACAAAATTTTAAACACAGTTGTTAGTACGCAATTAATGTTAGTAATTATAATAGTTAATTTATTGATTTTCATTTTAACCAACAGTGTTTTCAGGTCTGTGATCATCAAGTCTCTTTGATTAAAATACTTAGAAGAATAAGATAAGATAACATAACGACTCTATCTACATAGATATTGAAATTTTTATATTCTGAGTTAGTACTACTTTAACTTATCTCACTATAATATAATTTTAACATTTTTACAAGCTCGGTAAGAACTGAGAAGCTTTGTTTCATTTTTTCTCCTAACACTGATTCGCATAACATTCTTGTCTTCGGAGAAGGTTTTCTCCAGTTGTGGAGGTCTTTCGGCTGGAATAGTAATGACTGATTTATAAACTTCTACCATCAATAATGTACACATCCCAGGAATTACTGTGACTCTATTTTTTGTCGACACTTTCCATCACAATTTTTTTCTCACATATCAGCGAGTGATACGGATGTAATACTTTTGCGAAGAGATCTTTATCCGAACGTTATAATTATTCTGTTTCTTCGTAGACTCTTGATATTTAATGTATATCTCTGTTGATCAAAGATTGACGTACATACAAATATCGCTAATGGTTACATACACTCACTATTTGTTTAACATTTTCGTTATCTACCATTTCGCACTCTGATTATCCATGACGTCATAGACTTTCACCAATAGTTTTGGATATTGGAAAGTTCTAGCGTTTAGCATTACATCAGTATGACTAATTTTGATGATAATCTAAAGTAAATAAGACCGACATTTTCGGAGCATTATGGCAATCGTTTGTCACGCAAAAAAGAGTGTTTGTATCAGAAAAATAGTGTGCATCTGTTTTTTAATTTCTAAACCTCGGTTATCTTTAAAATAGTATTTTTTAAAATTATCTTATACCTTTTATTAATTTTGGGATACTCTATAAAAGCGAGAGTTTCATGAACTGTTCAGATTTTCAAGATCAATTGATACACTAATAAATAAAAGTAATTTTAGCGTAGATACGCTACACTAATATCTATTATCCACATAAAATATTTAATCATTTCAATGCCTGTCCAAACTTTCAGCATGATGACGTTAATTTTATGAGCTATAAAATATATTATCAGCAATGTAGAGATAAAACGTAAATTTCAAATTTAATTTATCGAAGTTAATGTTAGGTACATTGATAATGAAGTGATTAATGATAAATAAATAGTAGTATGTAATATTGAATTTATTGCTATTGTCGGTGAGTGGTTGCTGTCGTAGCAGCCATGGGTAAGTTATTCTTAATTTTGGATTGTTAATTTAAGGATTTATGAGCTTTTGTAAGACTTTTGAAGGTCAAAGTCAGAAACAGAGTCAACATTATCAATGAATAATAAGTATTTTGGAATTATAGAAAAATCAAATCAAAATCAGAATCAGAAACTCATTTATTCATTTAGGGTGACAGGCACCTCTTATGGCACGTCAAAAACAAATAAAATAAATTAAAGTGAACAACAATTGATATACATGTCAAACAAGATATATGTAAAGTCAAGAATATCACTAACATAAAACTAAATGTAATAAACGAATGTAAAAAGTATATCAGTAGAATGTCTCATTTCCCCTTTACAAACTGATAACAAAGAGTAAAAAGAAAAGAAAAAGAGTCATTCCTTGTCATTCACCGGCAAAGTTCCAAAGGCCAATATGATCTGAGAAAAACTTGCCGGAAAAAACTCAGTCGGCTCTTTTAAAAATATCTCTTAGGCATATTTTTTACAATTTTCCATAATTTAACAATATAATATCAACATTACACTTTAATTATTACATTTAACACCCTTGTGGAGCTAGATCAGCATTTAGCCAAACATTTCTATCCTTGAGATAGTCCTCGAGCTTATAGTAAGCCTTTTTACATAGAGTGCGTTTAATTAATGTTTTGAATTTACTATCGGTGAGTTCAGCAATCCCGGATGGGATCTTGTTATAAAATTCTACATTATATTTTAGGAAAGATGTATTAGTTTTCGTCAGTCGAAAACTTGGCAGAGACAGCTTGTTCTTATTCCTCGTATTATAACTATGCCTATCGGAGATTTTATCAAACAGATGTAATTTTTTCCTCGCGAAAAGTATATTTTCATACATGTAATGGCAAGGGACTGTCATTATATTTATTTTTTTAAATAGTTCTTTCAAAGAATCACGACTACGTAAGTTTATACATCGCTCTAATGGCTCTCTTCTGTAATACGAAAATTGATTGTACGTCAGCCGCTCGATCCCACAATAAAATACCATAGGACATCACACTGAGAAAATAGCTAAAATAAACAAGTCTTGCAGTGTCTATATCAGTTAATTGCCTAATTTTTCTAACAGCATAAGCTGCGGCACTCAGACGTTTCGCTAACTGCCTAATATGTGGTCCCCATTGTAAATTCGAGTCAAGCGTTATTCCCAAGAAGGTAGCGTCATCAACAAATTTAATTTTGTCATTGTTTATAAAAATGTCTCCTTCTTTACTTTTTACATTAGGGAGGGTAAAACGGATACATTTGGTTTTTTTACTATTCAGTGCAAGATTATTGACAGTAAACCATTTATGTACTTCTCCTATGACCTTATTTACAGTATCGTAATCTGGATTCCGTCTGTTCATTTTAAAAACTATTGAAGTATCGTCTGCAAATAAAATTGTTTTGGGCATACTATTAGGCATCAAATGAAGTAAATCATTAACGTAGACTAAAAACAGAAATGGTCCTAATATTGAGCCCTGTGGGACACCCATTCCTGTCTTTGCACCTTGAGATTTTACTCCATTCACTTGAACTACTTGTTCCCGATCCTAAGGTAAGATTGAACAAGTTGAAGAGCTTTATTTTCAAGTCTATAATGATCAAGTTGCATAATGAAGGTGACAAAGAGGCATGCAGTTCACAAGGATGTTAAGTGATGGCTGTAGCCTATAGACATCTACATAAAAACCAGAGGTCAATTTGTCGAGTTATTTATTGGCTTAAAAATTACTTTTAAAATTTTATTGTATACATAGTAATTCAATGTACAATAAAAAAAAATATATATGATTAGTAAAACAAAAACATTGAAAAGTTTTTTATGTAACGAATATGGCAAACAAGCATACAGTTACTTAGACGCTAAGTGATGACGTCTCTGTGATAGTTATTACGGGGCCATACATTGCCATCTAACCGGAACACGATAGTGCTACACACTACCATTTGGCGGCAGATAGAATAGTTAAAACGGTGGTGCCTACGCCCTCGAGTCCTTGCACTGGAATTCTACCTCCAGTATCTGTTAGCAATATGTTTTCAATTGGTAGTTTTGTACAAGTGACTTATATCATAATTATGATCTTTGATTGTGGTATTCTCATTTAGGTCATGGTTTATCTATGTCGTAATTAATGTCCAACAACTTTTATTTGTGTGATTGATACACATCTATAATCTATCAAATTAGTTTTATTCTGGCCATTACTACTACGCTGAGTTCGATTCCCAGGTTATCAGAGATCATGGTGTTAAGTCTTTTATCTCTGGTTCTATTGGGATTTTTCAGTTTTCTGGAAATTTCTCAGTACCTCGAAGTTTGGTCATTACCACGCCCGGAGAATTCAATAGGCTCGCCCCTTTAACATGGGCCAAAAGGTAACCGGCGAATCGTAGGTGTTTGCATGTATGCTCAAATGCATGCATTTACCTCTGCCTACGCCTTCGGGGATTACAGGCGTGAAGTTACGTTACGTTAGTTTTATTCCATTTTAGTTCCATTTTCTAATGTATTTTTTTTATGTAACGGAGGCGGGAAAACAAAGCATGCAGTTTACATTGATGTCAAGTGATGACTGCAGCCTTTAGACACTCACAGAAAGACCAGAGATCAAAGTGCAGATGCGTGGCCACCCCTGAGACCTTAGATGTTATGTCTCTGTGATAGTTATTACGGGACCATAAAAATAATTTGATCGATCTTTCATGTCATAAAAGTGGTTATTTTAACATAATTCATTGATGGCTCAGTAGCCTAGTGGTAGCAGGCCACTACTATTACGCTGCAGGTCCTGGGTTCGATTTCCAGGTCGGGGACTATCAGAGATAACAGTTTAAAATCCTTTATCTCTGGTTCTATTGGGAATATTTCCATATTCTAGAAGTTTCCCAGTACCTCGAAGTTTGGTAATGTGCCCGGAAATGTCAACAGGCTTGCCACCTGTTACATGGGCCAAAACGTAACCGGCGAATCGTGGGTGTTTGCCTGTATGATTGAATGCATGCATTTGCCTCTGCCTACCCCTTCGGGGATTACAGGCGTGAAGTTACGTTCATTGATGGCACATGAACTTTGAAGTAATAACTGGGTCAGAAATCAGAAAGTTTCGTAATCCATATCTTTTTGTACAAAAAGTACGAAACCATTCCATCTACAAAGAGTATGGTAGTGTTAAGTATTACTATTGCGAGGCAGATATATTAAGTAATGCGATACCTGTTGGTTTGTGCGAACATGTGCACTAAAATTCAATGTCCTGATAGTATGATATCAACTGAGCTCAAAGTACACGATGTTCAATTTTCTCCATTATTGAAAATCGCGTCAGAATGCTTCAAACAAATAATCACAGAAAATTTATATTGTGCAGTATCGGAATGAAACTGCGCACAATAAATCAATAGAAGACATACTAGCAAATGACGGTAAATTTAAAAAGATGTCATGTCTCCTTGTAGTTTGGGCCACGAACTTTTGGATCCGCCCTCGTAATATAATGTTATCAGCTGTAGTCATGAACTCTTGTATGTCATTATTATCCAAATTATCTTCATTATTTCAATATTAATTGGTTTAGTAGTCGAACTACAGTTTGTCGCTGGTGTTGGTGTCGATACTGGTACTTGAAGCATAGTACACATTTCCATCTTACAGACAATACGAGTAATTACTTGAGCCGAAAAAAGTCCACATCTGTACAAAAGCCTTCTATAACGATGCCTTTAATAGTATTGTGCGTTATTTTGGGGAGACTATACTATAATCACCACGCTTGAAATGCGGATAAGCGATTGCAATGGAGGTAGATTTATCGCGGGACGCTGCTGCTCATCCCGCGTTATTGCATTTTCTAAAACTCTATTCGAAATAATTCGAATGGTTTGACCGCCGTTGACAATTCTAACAGAAGAATATTCTTGTCCATTAGTGGATGGGTCGTCACGTCCCGACGACTTTTTACTGGTGGAAGAGTTCCAGCGACGGAGCTCGCGGGCGTAGGCACCACCGCATTACCTAATATACTTGCTGCTAAATGGTAGTGTTCAGCACTATCGTGTTCCGGTCAGGTGGTAATGTACGGCCCTGTAATTTCCAGCACAGAGGCATAACACCTGAGGCCTCAGGAGTGGTAACGCAACTGCATTTTGACCTTGGTCTTTGTGTGGGTGTCTATAGGCTGCAGTCATCGCTTAACATCAATGTTAACTGTATGCTTGTTTACCATTTCCATTATATAAAAAAAAAAACTTAATACCTGCTGATACGAGTGACAAAAATATATATTATTCACTGCCTCTCCTTGCCTAGTATGTACCTATGGCCTACAAGCTCCATCGATAGAGCTTTATCTTCAGTAAACATTTTTGATGATTCAGTAAATAATGACACATGTATTTTGTGCTGATATAGCTAATATCGTAATTGGACTCATTCGTCAGATAATATGACCTTGAAATACATATTTTACATTGTAAATTTGCCCTATGTTTGTAAGTATTAGTATAATAATCATCATCATATTCTACTTGTGGTAGAGTTCCAGTGTCAGAGCTCGAGGGCGTACGCACGTATCAATCTGCCGCTAAATGGTAGTATTCAGCAGTATCGTGTTCCGTTAAGATGGTAATGCACGGCCCGGTAATAACCTATCACAGAAACATATCAACTGGGAACGCATTCGTTTGAGATATTTGAGCTGCATGCCACTGCATGGCAAACATACCACTGCCATGAACATAAAAAAAATTAGGAGTTCTCAATAAGGAATAGCTTTCAGGGATAAGAATTGCAAGTTGCTATGTTGTTCACTATCCCTCCTTTAAACTGGTGTAGATTTGTACACTTTGTATGATCATTTGATGTTTGATCCATGATTCATTTCTTTATTTTACAGGTCCAATACTGGTGGCCACGTTATTGGTCCTCACCGTGGGTTACACCTCTGCGGACCCTCACGACTTCAGGTCCAATTTCGAATTATTGAACACCAACTTGGATGATCCCCAATATAGATTGTTGGATAATGTGCAGCCTTCGTACTTCTTCGTGGATTTGGATGTGTATCTCAATGAGTCCAGATTCAATGGTCTGGTTCAGATTGATGTTACGGCAAGTATCTTAACTATGTAACTCTAGGCCTGTATTACTCGAAGGGGTGGGCAGAGGCAAATGCACCTGCTTTCCACCTACATTGTCGCTGTCTTCATATCCCAAAGGTTGACTGGGGTAAAATGCCTAGTGGCGTTAAGTCTGCCGTTATGTACCATCTCTGTAAAATAAAAAGAATAAATAAATAAACGCATGAATACAAGCATACATAAAAAACCCACAATTCGTCGGTTACGTTTTGGCCCATGTAACAGGTGGCGTCCTTGTTGACATCTCCGGGTTTTATTATTTTTTTAAGATTACCAATTTTGAGGCACTGGGAAACTTTCAGTAAATACAAAAATCAAACGATTTCGACCGACGATTTATCTATTTATTTTTTTATTTTACATTTATCAATATATATCAAACTGAGAATGGCCGAGTGATGGACAAAACTGCTGCTAATAGAAATAATAGAGGAGCTAAAGAGGCGATATTTGAATTAAATAAAAAAAAATAAAAAACTTGTAAGCGTGCTTAAAGCTGCGTTTCTTCCATCTAATCTAAACTACATTAGAGTATGATTATAGATATGATATAGAAATATTACTAACACACACGTTAGCACTACAAGTGTTTCAAAGCAAAGAGAAGTATGTACTTTCTAGCTACGTAAAAACACGTACTCACACGCTGCGTTGCTGGATGCGGTGCAATTTGCGAATCGCCTGACAGCCACCACGTGCTAGCGTTACATCAACATCGTCGGATTGTTTGATGGGAGCTTTGGTCGGGTTTACACGGTTCACATAAAGACTGTCTAAGTGTCGAGACACTTGAGTAATTTTTTGCTTATCAAGCAAAGCATGAAATATATTTTAGGTACATGGTGTCAGTTCAAGTTGCAATTTCTCTTTACATTTTATTCAATAGATTTTTTTTATTGTATTTAATCCATCTAAATAAAATACAAATAAAATCTTTTGCCATATTTTATTATAAAAAACACCGTCGAAGACTGAAATAATTTAAGGCCCGTATCAATAAGCGAGTCTCTGTCCTTGAGACAATCTTGAGATCACGTTTATTCATGCTAAACGGGATTTTAAATATCTTAATACCGTGTATCTACTTAATACAGGATATAAAAAAAGGTTTCTAGTAGCGTTTTCGGAGTAACGTAATGGGTCGAATGTCAAAAGCATCGCTACATGGGACTGAAAAAAATATCAGCTGACCAATAACGGGTTAGAAAACTTGTGTCTAAGAAATAAACATAGTGTATAATTTACTAGATGACATAAGCTATATTTTTTTAATCATTGTCTTTGTACACGTTCGTTGCTCAATAGGTATTTAGGCTATCATCAATATTACAAGATCTCTATATTTGATTAGCTTATAATACGATAGAATCTATTATCGTATAAGTGTACAGAGAATTAAATAAAGGAGAAAGATACATACATTTTTGGACCCAGGTGTTAACACTGTACAAATTATGTCATTTTCAAATGACTATAAAATTAATAATTTGAAATTCAGGCATTTTTTGAATTGCCAGTAATTGAAGTATACATGATCAAGTAAAAGTTGGTTTAGATTGCTAATTGTTAACTATATAACAAAATGTACTGTGTAATGGATTAATCAGTAACGATTTTGCAGGCCCAAAATTACTTGTCTCCTTTTAGTTAATTCATCTATCTATAAATTTAATAATAATATGCAAATTCATATCCACTATTCACGAATTATAGTTTACTAGTTGTTCCCTGTGACTTCGTGCGCGTGATATTTATTTTGGCGTAAAAAATAGCCTATTTCCTATCTTAGGGTTTAAACTATCTTCAATTTTACCACAATGGGAGTCCCGTTTAGTAGTAACACCGGTTTAGTCGGTAAAGCGTAACATACAGACAAATAGAGCTATGAGAGACATTTATGGATAGTTTACAATTTGACACATGGCGATCTTATTAATATAAATTGGATATGCTATCAAACTCTCAAAATATAACTGAAAATTCTCTCTATTGGTGATATCCCGATATTGCTGACTCTTTGACCTGACTGCACCTACTTGCAAACTTCGAGTGTAGTTTTTTTTATACCAATAATCGAAGTGGCAAACAAGCATGCAGTTCACATTGATGTTAAGTGATGACTGCAGCCTAAAGACACCCACACAGACCAAGGTCACAGGCGTTACTACTCCTGAGGCCTAAGGTGTTATGCCTCTGTGCCGGAAATTACAGGGCCGTACATTACCACCTGACCGGAACACGATAGTGCTGAACACTACCATTTAGCGGCAAGTATATTAGGTAATGCGGTGGTGTCTACGTCCCCGAGCTTCGTCACTGGAGCTCTACCATCAGTAGTGGTGACCGGCTACAACTTATGTTGTGTTTTGATTGTTGTAGTACAATGAATTGTAATGATTTAAAAATTCCATTATCATACGTCAATTAACCCTATAGGCATATACTGGGTTAATTCAAATTTGCGCATCACCTCTAGCAGGCAGCTTCTCTACGTCAATCTCAACAACATTTGTTCTGCGACTTTTTACAAATCTTAATACATAACCCTAAAAAAAATGATAAAAATGTTTGCAAAAGATCAAATGAGCATTTTTTTTTTTTTTTTTATGTTATGGAAGTGGCAAACAATCATGCAGTTCACATTGATGTTAAGTGATGACTGCAGCCTATAGACACCCACACAAAGACCAAGGTCAAAATGCAGATGCGTTGCCACTCCTGAGGCCTAAGGTGTTATGCCACTGTGCCGGAAATTACAGGGCCGTACATTACCACCTGACCGGAACACGATAGTGCTGAACACTACCATTTAGCGGCAAGTATATTAGGTAATGCGGTGGTGCCTACGCCCGCGAGCTCCGTCACTGGAGCTCTACCACCAGTAAAAAGCATTGCCGCTGCTGCGTTACCCCGCAGCCCCGCACCCGAGGTTGCGATATTTTATCTAGGCAAGGTGCGTGACATACCTACGCTCAGAGATAAATGCCAGTTCATAGGCAAAAAAATGTAATATGGGAAAACTTAAATTTTAAAAAGAGGAAGAATTTTTTTTTGTGTTTTTTGAATTGATGTAGACGGTCCGCTTGAAAGAGGTGATGCGTTAATTTCATTTAATTCTGAACAGGAAAACTTCAATAACTGTATTTTATGACACAATAATGTGTCCTAAAAATGAGTCAAAACAAAAAATACGATGTCTTCATTAGGTGATTTAGATTGTATGATACTCGTATAATCAGATTGAATGATATATAATAATGATAACAATTGTGATTAATATTATCTTCGCGATTATTCTGTGAATGGCTGCGAATGTACTTGTACACGTTTTATTAAAATTGAATTAGGTAATCGCTGAATTACTCAACATTTTTTTTATTATTACTTATTATATTTGGCAATGTAATGCTTATGTCATGCTAACTGCTAGATATTTTTAGTGTTCCGTAGACAAATGGCAAAATACGGAACCCTAATACATTCGTAATGTCTGTCCGTTCGTCCGTATATCATGGCCACTTTACTCCGAAACTATTGGGGCTACTTGAAACTCAGTACTTAAGTAGATCCTCACTACTTCACGACTTCTGACTACTTAAGTACTTAAGTAGTCAGAAGTCTCTGAACTGCTTTATGATTCTAATTATACAAAAACAAAACATAAATTTAAAAAAAACAGGGGTCTCCAAAAGGAGACATTCCTTGTCATTCACTGGCAGAGTTACTAAGGTCGTGTGTTTTATACGATATCTTAATGTTACAGGTAAGGGAGAATCTCACACAGATTGTACTCCACCAAAATGTGGTCTCCATCACAGCTGTCAGCGTGGTCGACTCCGATGGACGGGTAGTTCCCCTACAGTTCCCAAATTCCTTTGAAACCCAGAGCTACTACGAAATTCTGAAGATTAACTTCGCAGATACCGTCGTTCAAGGCAATTACACTATCACCGTGACTTATTTGGGCAGAATAAATGAGAATCCCGTTGACCGTGGTTTTTACAAGGGATATTATTACTACGAGAATCAATTACGGTTTGTGAATTTTTGCTTAGTTCTTTGAAATCATAAGCTTGAACGAATATAGTAATGTAAGTAAAATGAGAAATGATCTTTAATTCTAAGGCAAAACGTGAATCATGAAATGAAAATACACATGCCTTTTTAAAAGATTACGTAACTTACGTAACTTCACGCCTGTAATCCCCGAAGGGGTAGGCAGAGGTAAATGCATGCATTCAATCATACATGCAAACACCCATGACTCGCCGGTTACGTTTTGGCCCATGTAACAGGTGGCGAACCTGTTGCCATCTCCGGGCACATTACCAAACTCCGGGGTACTGGGAAACTTCCAGAAAATGGAAAAATCCCAATAGAAGCAGAGATAAAGGATTTTAAACCGTTATCTCTGATTGTCCCCGACCCGGGAATCGAACCCATGACCTCCAGCGTAATAGTAGTGGCCTGCTACCACTACGCTACTGAGGCAGTTTAAAAGATTCAAGATTGAAAGGTTTGTGGCACGAGAGGTTTGTCAGAACCGGGATATCTGGCGCTCTACACTCTCTGCCTACCCCGTTAGGGACCTGGCGTGAAGATACATACATATATTAATCTGTCCAAGAGAACCTTAAAAATATAATAAATAATCGTCCAAAAATACTTACTTAATAATTAAAACAACAGAATATTCCATTGTCTCTTTCTTTCGAAAATATATATTTTTCAAGTCTCTTGGAGAGAAGTTATTCAACTTTTTTTTTATTCTCCATTTAAAGAGTTTGGTCAAAAAACCATGACGCTCTATTTGACGACGTTTGCACGAATTATATTCTTCACTAAAAAGTAATAATCTACGTTAGCTAATTATATTATTTAACAATTGGTATAATTGCAACAGTATTCTGGCGTCATCCGTAGTCACCAGGACACTGTTGCAATGTCCTATTTCTGGTGAAGCCTCACCCCGAACACATTCTACCGAAATATAGTATAACGTCGAATTTCACTTTCATTTTAAAGCTTGCCAAAATTTTGCATTTGCTCGAAAGCCTTGTCAGTTTTGAATTTGGAATATTATTTAATAATTTATATTTCCTATTTCAGTGAATATGCGACTACACAGTTCCAGCCCTTCCACGCCAGGAAGGCTTTCCCATGCTTTGATGAACCCCAGTTCAAATCTCGATTCGTCATCGCTATCACTCGCGATAGCTACCTCAGTCCATCCTTCTCCAACATGGATATTGGCAATACTCAAACGTAAGTTCACATGAATAATTGATAGATATACAAATAAACTAAAAAATATGATTATTTATCTCCTTACAATTTGACAATGTATAATGAAATAAACTCATAAATGAAATAAATATTTAAATATAATTCATGTCATCCTTTGTGGATTGAGTTAACTGTTGATTCTTAACAATTTCAGAGTTGCACCTGGTCGCATACGTGAAACTTTCCTTCCTACTCCAATTGTCTCATCCTACCTCGTTGCCTTCCATGTTAGTGAGTTTGTAGCAACCAACAGTACTGCTACCGCTGCAAAGCCATTCCAAATTATCTCTCGCCAGGGTGTCAATGACCAACACCAATATGCCGCTGATATTGGCTTGAGGATCACCGATGAAATGGACGAATACTTTGCTATTCCATACTACGGAATGGGTATCGATCAGCCTATGAAGAACGACCACATCGCTCTGCCTGACTTCCCGTCCGGTGCTATGGAAAACTGGGGAATGGTGAACTACCGGTACGTATCGGCTCATTTGGAATGTCAATGTTTATGATCCTTCGAAATTCTTTCAAATCAAATCAGAGTTTTGGTGTCGTCGTACAGGATTGGACTATTGGCCTTTTACATACATAAGAAGTAATATAAACGTCGTTTGATAAGCGTAGCCTCAAATATGTATGGGGAGACCAACCAATTGACCACCTGGGAGCAATACGTTAACCGTAACGCTTAATTTGCAACTCTTATACTATAATGTGCATATTTTGTATATTCCTATGACATGAAAGAAATTCAGAATAGAAACAATATAATACTTTTCTTTGTTCACAGTGAGGCCTATCTCTTATATGATCCCAACCATACAAACGTTATCAACAAGATCTTCATTGCTACAATCATGGCTCACGAGCTTGCCCATAAATGGTTCGGTAATCTAGTCACATGCTTCTGGTGGAGCAACCTTTGGTTAAACGAGTCCTATGCCAGTTTCTTCGAATATTTTGGTGCTCACTATGTAAGTATTATTACTGAAAAATTTGTAGCAAGTGCTTAGTCCAAAATTATCAAAGGCTGTTCATTTGTTTGCATCACCAGAACCAAACCTTGAACAGTTTTATGATAATTTTAATATAATAATATACTTGGTCAACAAATGAAATAAGTTTTCGACATGATTATAAAATTTTATCATCAGCGACATTTTTATTCAAGAGGAAATTCTTGATGGTGTCATTGTAAAATATATTCATTGATAGGCCTATACACTTTTACGTTAAATATAGTTGACAACAGAGCTACGCTGACTGAGAATCATCTAGTGATTCCAATGTTTGCAATTTCGCTACAATCGTATACGTACCTAATATTCGATAGAATAGGATTTCAAGCTCTTTAGCCAACAAATTCATAACTAATACTGCTTGCTTCTAAGCAAGTAATGAGTACCATCCATGGCTCCATCTCTGTAATTGGACAAGTAATTTGTAGTGGATTACCAGCAAATGATTCCAATGCGATTTAACTACAATCATGTACCTAACGTCCGATAGAGAAGGATTTTTCTCACTCAAACTCTTCAGCCAACAAATTCTTAACCAACACCGTTTTCTTCTAGGCCGATCCATCTCTGGAATTGGACGACCAATTCGTAGTGGATTACGTGCATAGCGCCCTGAACTGGGATGCAGGAGCTGCAGCTACACCCATGAACTGGAGTGCAGTCAGCAACAACCCATCTATCTCATCCCATTTCAGTACGACCAGCTATGCCAAGGGTGCTTCAGTATTAAGGATGATGGAGCATTTCGTTGGGGAAACTACCTTTAGAAATGCCTTGAGATACTATTTGAGAGATAAGTATGTACGGGTTATTTTCAAATTGATTATGAAATAGTATGAATACCTAACCTTAACTACCTGTATGTAATAAATTGAGACTTAATGATACTGTAGCAATTTTAGTCAATAAAACTGAAATTTTGTAAATAAAATATAATTTCAAAAATACTGTTTATTGTAAGTCATAAACATTATTTATTAACTGCCTCAGTGGCGTAGTGGTAGCAGGCCACTACTATTACGCTGGAGGTCCTGGGTTCGATTCCCGGGTCGGGGCCTATCAGAGATAACGGTTTAAAATTCTTTATCACAGGTTCTATTGGGACTTTTCCATTTTCTGGAAGTTTCCCAGTACCTCGGAGTTTGGTAATGTGCCAAAATGTACATGGGCCAAAAACGTAACCGGCGAGTAGTGGGTGTTTGTTTGCATGTATGCTTGAATGCATGCATTTACCTCTGCCTACCCCTTCGCGGATTACAGGCGTGAAGTTACGTTTTATAAATATTATTTAAATATTTATAGAAGTTACAATTAATCATATACCTTTCTGAGTTTTAATACAAAGCCAAGACAATTTTTGGAAGACTAATTAAGTTAACCAACCCTTTTATATTTCAGTGCCTACGGTATCGGTTTACCAGTAGATATGTACAATGCGTTCAGAACCGCTGTGAGTGAAGATCGTACTTTCGCCACCACCTACCCGAACATCGACATTGGTGCGGTCTTCGACAGCTGGGTTCAGAACCCCGGTTCACCCGTCCTTAACGTTGACGTCAATATGTCCAGTGGCGATATTACCATCACCCAGGTAATACTTGCGGATAATCTCAGGAATGTTCTAAGGTTTTCGCGAGCTCATTGAATAAAACTAGTTTTCGGATTTATCTCGCGTATATTAAACTGAAATGATTGTTTAAAATCGAACCCGATGTTTCGGTCGCTTTTCAGCTTCCGTGGTCTCGGGCAGACTGAGGTGGTAATTGTCTGACAGCAGTTTGAAAAATTATTATGTGCAGCTACCTCCATCTATTTCGCAAACGTCTTGCGAAACGTTCAGGATTAACACGAAAGTTACTAATTGTATCTTGAGGTCTTACAGACTGTTGCGGTTGGGCTTTTATTCTAATGAGTATTGGATCCCATGTTGGTGACATTCGCCAACCATCTCTATTGAAATTTGGATGTTTATTAATCTCAATAGCCTTGCGAAACATTCTTGGAATTGGACTGTGTTCCGTAGCGAGTTTTCGAGTTTGGTTCAACCGAATATGAGTTGGTTTGTCCGCTATGTGATCACAGACTGCAGACCTCCCTGCTCTAGGTCCAGGTCTGATGTCAAACACCGTACGGTGTGAAAGCGACCGAAACGTCGGGTTCGATTTGAAATAATCATTTTAGTTTAATATACGCGAGATAAAACCGACAACTAGTTTTATTTCAATAATCTCAGGAACATTAGCAGTAGTTAAGTAGAAAATGGTATCGAAAAATACAGTTTGGGCAGTTGAAAAAAAGTGTTTGGTGTCAGCTCCGATGCATGACAGGAGTTTACTCAGTGAGCGTAAGGACATCGCTAGTGTGGGGCCGAGTGAAACACGTCCGCTCAATCGAAGCAATCGCGCGGCAATAGCGCGTAACGCTCAACTTTGTTGAACACATGATTTTACTCATAGAGCAACACGGGCCACCGGCCGCGACGGACTGGAGGGGAGTAGCCATATGCAGGCTTTCCCTCTGTCAAAGAACAGGCCCAAATAGGCCTATACCTGTCGCCTAGAAGTAAATGTGTGCGAGAAATTGTTTATGTATTTTGTCAAAGTTAAGGTGAGAGTTTCGTAGTGATAGACGATTTTTCTGTCCAACGTACCTATTTTCTTATAAAACTATTAACATTCCTCATTTTACAGGTGGTTAATGTACGGCTCTGTAATTTCCGACACAGAGGCATAACACCTAATCCCTCAGGAGTGGCAGCGCATCGGCATTTTGACCTCTGGTCATTGTATGGGTGTCTATAGGCTGCAGTCATCACTTAACATCAATGTGAACTGCACGCTTGTTTGCCACTCTTATGACATTAAAAAAAATCCTATTTGCAGGAGCGCTTCTTACTGTCAGGAACTGTCCCAGACACTTTGTGGCAAGTACCTATCACCTGGACACATGGAGGCAGTCCCAGCTTCACCAGCACAAAACCCGACTTTGTTCTTACCCAAAGGTCTACAGTTATTGAAAGGGAAGCAGCAGGACACAATTGGGTGCTGCTCAATATTGCTCAGTCAGGTATTTTTTTTTATGTAATTGAAGTGGCAAACAAGCATGCAGTTCACATTGATGTTAAGTGATGACTGCAGCCTATAGACACCCACACAAAGACCAAGGTCAAAATGCAGATGCGTTACCACTCCTGAGGCCTAAGGTGTTATACCTCTGTGCCGGAAATTACAGAGCCGTACATTACCACCTGACCGGAACACGATAGTGCTGAACACTACCATTTAGCGGCAAGTATATTAGGTAATGCGGTGGTGCCTACGCCCGCGAGCTCCGTCACTGGAGTTCTACCACCAGTGAACTCAAACAGTATTTAAAAAATACTGTTTGAATGTTAAATAAAAGTTACCAAAAGTACTTTGGAAGATATTACTTTTTTTGTATAATGGTGACATCTTATAGGTTAAGATCTCGCTGCAGAATTATTTCGTTCGTCAAAATATGCTGCAAACCTATTTGTCAAGCATATTTATCATCTAGAGAATGTTATCCACTAGGACGGTTTAGTCTAGGAATTACTGATTCGCGTAATGACTACATAGTCTAGAAATGACCGATTCTTGAAATGTACCTAGATTGCCTATCAAAATATTTCCGCAAATATTTTTAATTATCAACTTTATTTTGTCTTTAACAGCCAGCAACCCTTATTTGCGGCCAGATTTAATTTGGCTACCGTATATAATAATGATGAGAAAAAATTGATTTTAATTGATATATAAATATTGAATGGACGTTATGAACGTAAACATAAATATATCGGGGCAAAACGCAAATAGGTACGCAGGGCGGCCAAGTGCGCAACGGCAGCCGTGATTTTTTGGAGTCTTTTCAGGATACATATTGTCGTGAACTGGACGATATTTTATTGAAAAAAATATTTTATATCCCAAAAAAAAATATAAAAATATTTGCGATAGTATTTTGAAACCAGTAACGGCTACCAAGTGGATATATTCTCTAGATTATGAAATGCGAAAAAAAGGTCTGCAGCATATCTGGATGACCGAAATTCTGCAGTGAGATCCTAACCTGTATATATATCGGTCTTCGTGCAAATGCAACGGAGGGAAACATTGAGTATTGTAAATTAATAATATAATAAACATTTTGCTTCCAACAAACAACATTTGCTGCTACTTTCAGTTAACATTTTATTTGAGTTAATTTTCACGTATAATAACATAGTGTTACATTCCTAAACAAATTACTTCAGCACCATAGAGGATGCGTAATAATTCTCATCAATTCAACATTCAATAATGTTCAGGATGTTATATACTTAAAAAATATTTTTTGTTCATTCAGGCTTATATCGAGTCAACTATGATGACCACAATTGGGAAATGGTTGCGTCTTACCTTCGCTCCAATAGGGCGAACGTTCACAAAATGAACAGAGCTCAGGTATGATTTAGAGTAAATTTATCAACGATGAAAATTAAATATTCGGTCTATTACGTTGTTTTTCATGTACGTATTAGCAGTACTAGGTTTTATTTAATCATTACAAATTTTATCCTATATGTTTTTCCAATGTATAACCTATGTCACTGTAAAGTTTCATCCAAATCCATCCAGTAGTTTTTTCGTGAAAGGGTGACAAACATCCATACTCACAAACTTTCGAATTTTTAATATTGATAATAGAGTGGACCGCCACATATCTCGATCCTGACACACTTCCCGAGCATCTTTTACATTCATCACTCCCTTCATATATACACGCCGATTCCTAAGACTCTTGACCCTACTCACCAGATAGTATTCGACTTATTTGGTCAAGGTAGGTCAGTCTTGGTCTCCGCAACCATCCACATTTGCATTGTATTTATATCGCCTTATTTATGTTGAATTAAAGTCTAATTAACAGTTTTAAGTTCACTGTTAGGATGACCAGAAACTTCTTCAATAGTGCATATTATTTCATTAAAAAAAAACTATTTTTTTCCGTATTGAAAGCACTCTTAGTGGTATCCCAGGCGGTCAGATTTAAACCTGGAATAAACATTACCTGTCAAGCTTATACTTATTAGATTCGTCTTTATTTGTGAAAGAAAGAAAGAAAAAAAAAACACTTTATTGACGCAGTCGAGAGACGTACTTATATACCAGACAATAGAAATATTAGATTAAAAAAAACTTCACTGACAATATTTGTAATTAGGAACCTATCTACTTACAAAAGTACTTGTCGTTATACTTTAAATACGCTTAAGTAATACCCTTTTAATACACTAAGTTTGTATTTGATGATACAAACTAATTTGTTTAATCTCCTTACTTTCATCAAGCCTGTGTTGCCGTGTTCCAGTTAGTTGGTAATGTACGACTCTGTAACTTCTAGCATAGAAGCAAAAGTCTGAGGTCTCAGATCGCGCAGCGCGCCTCGCGCGCTCTACTACCAACTGGTTATGAGCGTAAGTCGGGGTATTACTGTATTTAAAAACTTGGTTTTGTTTCAGATTGTCAATGATATTCTTCACTTCATTCGTGCTGACAAAATCACCCTAAATCGCGCCTTGGATGTACTTTCCTTCTTGAAGGATGAGACTGATTATTACGTTTGGGCTGGAGGTCTGGGTCAGTTAGACTGGATCAGAAGACGGTTGGAGCATTTGCCTGTTGCTCATGAAGAATTCACTGTAAGTATAATTTCTGCCCGGCGTCGGGACGTGACGACCCACCCACCCACCCACTAGTTATATTTTCAAGTATTTCGTTCGTTATTTTCAGCAATATCTCTTAGAACAGATAGAGACTGTCATCCAACATCTGGGCTATGATGAAGGTGCAACTGATAGCGTTTCCACTATGTTAAACCGAATGCAGATCATGAACCTCGCCTGCAATCTCGGTCATCAGGGCTGCATTGCTGACAGTCTTCAAAAATGGCGGCAATTCATTGATAATGATAGTAATCTGTGAGTAACTTATGTGTATTTGTATTATGTTTCTCGTTAGCACAGGGTCCAATTTAAACCCGGGACCCTTTTTAGGCTTGCGCGGGGGAATGGGCACAATACGTAGAGGCCCTTTCGAGAATGTTGATGGTCGACGGCTGGGGAAGAGGTGTATGGATATGTCGTTGGCTTTCGACCTTGACACTCCCGCTCCTCCGGGGCCGAAATATGTGCCCGACTACTCCCAACACCAGGCATCTAGGGTCCAGCCTGGATGCCTGGTGTTGGGAGTATTCGGGGCAGGGACCTTCGGGCGTCAGATTGGGGGATGTCCGTCGCCCGAATCTCCATTCGGGCGACGGACATCCCCCAATCCTGTCTCTGGCTGCCTGGCGTGTAGGTGTTCCGCACGTGACTAGTGTTGATTGGAGCCGAAAGGCTCCGAGGAAGGGTCGCGGACGTGTGCGATAGTGTTCCCGTGACCCCACTACTGATGACGGATGAGTCGGAACACCCAGGCGTTTTTAGTGGGTAGACGGAGGTCCTTTCCCGGAGTCCCACATAACCAATCCCTCTCCCCAAGGGTGGACATGCGTAACGCATTTTCCGCTGGTTAAAACAAAAAACGGGACTTATTGCAATGAGAATTGACTTGCCAACCTTTGGGCTATGTGGGAGTACTGAAGGGACTTAGCGGGCTGGGCCTATGACGTGATATCCAGGACCTGCCTTTATTCAACATCTCACTCTATTGAAACCTACGTTAGGCAGGTGGTGACTCACTTCTCCAAATAACCAACCCGATGTTCGACGGGGGGCAACCCTCACCGGAGAGGCTGGAAATGGGAATTTCGAAAGGTGCTTCACCAGTTTATGTAGCAATTATTATTTTTTTGTATATTCGCAATGACTAATAAAAGGTTGCCTTAGGCGGGACCTATTGTTGTAAAAGGTTGTAAACGAATTTTATCTGAGGGCACGCATTTGGCCAGAACAATAATAATATATTACTATCAATAGTACATAGGAATTTATAATTATTAATGCCTCTAAGAGGCTTAAACGAACATTTTTCTTCAGAGTGCCAGTCAACCTTCGTCGCTACGTGTACTGCACTGGTCTTCGTGAAGGCAATGCGACAGATTACAATTTCCTCTACAGTAAATACAACACATCTGAGAACACTGCCGATATGGTCGTGATGCTTCGAACACTTGCTTGCACGAGAGATTCTGCATTACTACAGCAGTAAGTGATTTTGTAACGTATGCATGTAATTAATTTATAGTTATTATTTTTTATTTAATTTGGTAATTTGTGCTTTGTAAATCGGGTCAGTTTTAAATTTATTGTTTTACGTGAGTAGGTCCAGTTATATTGCAATATTTTAAACTTTAGAAATAATTTTAGCTTTATAACAGCTGCAAGAAGTATTTCTAGCGTCCATTACATAAATCGACATCTAGCGGAACCCTAAAGAAACACAAGTAATTGTACACTACGAAAGATGGCATATAACCGCGCTGAATTACATATACGAAGTGTTCATACAAGTTGCCCTACAATTTTTAGTCAAAAAGAGACGTCAATGGCGCGTCATATAAGATCCCGACCATGAAGATCACTTTGGCCATCGCTACGATGAATGAACATATTCAACACTTCATGGTCATGTACCAGACAAACGCATCACCGCGTCTTACGACCGTCTTACGCCGAATTCTCTTTGACTCTTAGTTTAGTTAGCTTGGAGCAAATTGTATTTTTTTCGTTTTTTTCAGCGTATCTGCTGCAGTTATTAATTCTGTAAGTGACAAAAGTCAATCTATTACTTTCTTTTCTCTTGCAGCTACCTATACCAGACCTTGTACAACGATAGGATTCGTATTCACGATCGCACGAACGCCTTCCAATACGCTCTCCAAGGTAACAGAGAGAATCTTCCAACTGTGCTCACGTTCCTTTACCAAAACTTTGAAACCATCAGGACAAGGTAAGTTAACATTATGAATTATCAAAGAAAAAATATTTTGGCAAGGTTAAAAGAAGTCAGCTTTGAATAAAACATTGTAAATGTTATTTTTTTATACTGCGTTCATTATAATCTACTGAGATTGGAATATAATTATACATAGTTAGTCAATCATAGCAAGAAAATCTGGACTGCATGTAGAAAATTCTTGTAAATGATTTATTGTTCTTATAATTATTAAATATGAAATTAAAATTGTCATGATTGTATAATAGTTTACAGCCTGATCTATCATCAGCGGCAATTTCTGCAAAACCGGAAATAAGTTGAAATGAACAAATTACATAAATATAATGTTTTAGGGAAGGCAGTAAAACAATGAATATATGAACAAGTTAATTATATTTAAAAACAAAATTTCCTACTGAATAATTTGATTTGATAATTATTAATGAGCAGTCAAGTGCACTGATGCACATTTGTAGGCCAAATTTTAACTCAATCGGTTCAATACTTTTCCATAAAGTCGGATGTTACAGACGGACAGACAGAAGCACGAGTGATCTATAAAAGGTTCCATTTTCTCTTTTGAGATACGGTACCGTAAGAAGTATTTTTATTTTCAGGTATGGTGGTCAAGACCGACTCAATATCTGCATTAACGCATTGGCAACATTCCTTACAGACTTTGATGATATTGTTGCGGTAAGTCTTGAAACTAACATTAGTTATTATCTGTAATTAATTTTTTTTTTTTTTTTTTTTATGTGATTGAAGTGGCAAACAAGCATGCAGTTCACATTGATGTTAAGTGATGACTGCAGCCTATAGACACCCACACAAAGACCAAGGTCAAAATGCAAATGCGTTACCACTCCTGAGGCCTAAGGTGTTATGCCTCTGTGCCGGAAATTACCACCTGACCGGAACACGATAGTGCTGAACACTACCATTTAGCGGCAAGTAAATCAGGTAATGCGGTGGTGCCTACGCCCGCGAGCTCCGTCACTGGAGCTCTACCACCAGTAAAAGTTACTTATAACAAGTTTACAGTCAAATAAATATTTAACTGCCTCAGTAGCTTAGTGGTAGCAGGCCACTACTACAACGCTGGGGGTCCTGGATTCGATGTACGGTTCTGGTTCTATTGGGATTTTCCCATTTTCTGGAAGTTTCCCAGTACCTCGGAGTTTGGTAATGTGCCCGGAGATGGAAACAGGTTCGCCACCTGTTAAATGGGCCGAAACGTAACCGGCGAATCGTGGGTATTTGCATGTATGCTTGAATGCATGCATTTACCTCTGCCTACCCCTTCGGGGATTACAGGCGTGAAGTTACGTTTTAGGTTTATATTGAGAGGAAATAATATATCATAGTCATTTATTGCAAACTATGTAGATACATAAAGGTCTTAAAAATTAGGTTGTAACAATAAAAAAATGCTTTTTTCTGGCACTGCAAAATTTTATTGCTTTTTTTCTTTGTTCAACGAAGATGAAACTAAAATGTGTCTGATTTTTCGTTCGTATACTTACTAACCATTTTGACAACACTCGACTTAGCATAACTTCTGACTTCAGGGAAATTTACGTATTGTGTTCAGATTTGTCTAGAACATCCTAAAGCTTGCAATGTTTATTACAGTTCCAAGGATGGCTCTACAGTAACCAAATCGCTCTCGGCACTGGATTTTCATCGGGCGTCAGTGTCATCACCAGCAGCGTGAACAATATTAACTGGGGCAACAATGTGGCTCTGGAGCTAGTAAATGTCTTAAGGCAGAGGAATTCTGCTGCTACAGTTACAGCACCAATCATACTTTTACTGGCTGCGATGGTGGCCCATTTGTTGAAGTAAACGGGCGTAGATATGATGATTTTTCTATTTAGTTTTGATTTTTAAGTTTATTTAATAAATATATTTTTATAAGAAACTTTCGTTTTAATTTGAAACAATTGTAAGTGGATTGCGTGACATCTAGATTTTCGTGTATGGTAAGTGTTGTGAGCAATCTTTAGACTTAATGTGAGTACCAAACCCGTAAGTAACTACCACTATGACTACTGCTTTTGAAAAAGTCGGTAGCACATCATATTTTTCATTAGATAACATTTATTTTACTCATCATGAAAATAAACTGCTACCGGTAATATCAGAATCAGAAAAACATAAAAAATTGGTACTGCATTTTGAAAACATGTTGCGAAAAGCCTGAAAATGTAGGTTATTTCAGGATAATGATACATGTTAACATGTGTATAACGACTTTATTACCTGCCTAAGACAAGTTATAGGGACCATCATACATACACCAATAGGTGGTGGTGAAGCAAATGTATATACATATCAACGCGCCAAGTCCCTTACGGGGTACCGATGGACCACCAGATATCCTGGTCTTGACAAACCTTCAGCACTACCGTGTTCCGGTTAGATGGTAATGTATGGCCCAATAATAATCATCACTGAAACATAGGATCAGGTCTCAGAGGTCGCAACGCATCTGCAATTTGAGCTCCGGTTTTTGTATAGATGTCTATAGGCTGCAGTCATCACTTAACATCTTTATGAACTGCATGTTTGTTTTCCACCTTCGTAACATAAAAATAACAGTAGCAGCTGACCACTACAGGGCACTGGGTTCGATCCCCAGTTCGGATTTTCCAGCAGTTTCTTAGTTTCCACTTTAGAGTTTGGTAATGAGCTTGGTGATGTTAATAGATTCGCCACATATAAAACATGAGATAATAACGTAACTAGCAAATCGGTGGTATTTGCATTAACAATATGCATAAGTTTGAACTTGAACGTATATTTAGCTCTGCCTACACCTCAACGGGAACACAGACGTGAAATTATGATTTTCGATTTACGTAAATATTCATTCCACGATTTGGACAATTGATATTGACGTTTTTCCAGTAAGCAAACTTTTCAGCGCTTTTATGAACTGGTTAAATTTGAAAAAAAAAACATTTCTTGCGCATATGTTTTAGGAACTGTTTCAAAATATTTCAACTAGTCAACTTTTTCAAGAAACTGAGCCTAAGATATCGAGAACCCTATCAAATTAATCTAACCTAACTGTTACTGATTGATATTGCCAAGTCACCCTTAGAATCTTATAAAAATGCCTGTAATCACTACTCTACAATCAATTGCCAAATCCATGACTTTCATCATCATCATAATTTCAGCCAAAAACGTAGGACAAAGGCACAAAGTTTTATGGATTAAAAAAAATAAATTAAAAGAAATTTGGGCGTGATTTCGGAGGTCCATAATTTTGGATGATGAAATTACGTGATCACGCCCGATTTGTTTTGTTCCTTTTTTATGCCAAGAACTTGGTATATTAATCCAAGGATAGGGGCAACTTTCTCAACACCTTGGCTGTGACAAGTTAAATCATACCTGGTGCGACAGTGGGTCGAAATGAGCCCCCAGCGATATTTCCGCTATTGCGTGGCAGGTCTTTCTCGACCCACCAGCATTAGGCAGATTAAAAATAAAGCTTGGCGAAAACAGATGAATATCATATTTTTTTGTACCGCTAGAATTGCCTTGAACCCAATTAAACTTCTTTCCGTTCTATTCGCCCCGGGATCAGCCATTCTGGAAATGAGGAATAAACAAGAGAAACCGGCTGGCCGTTTTCCACCTACACAGCACTAGACAGCATTTTTAATAGTGAAGGGACAGGGGGAGATATCGAATCTAAATCAGAATTATTGTAAGAGAAATAAAAAAGTTTATTTCTTTAAATGTGCCTTTCCATAAAACATGTCCCGCAAAGGATTTAGTTGCATTTCCTGCAATTTTTTCGAATCGGAAATCGCAGTGGCGGTAGTTTTGTCGCAGGAGAAGGCCTATATTGCGTTATTGCACTTATCTTATCTTATTGTGGGGCCAGCTGTTACACTGGGACAATTCGACCCATTGGGATCTTTTGTGTTCACCCCCAAGACCCTATATACTTCCATCCATGGTCCCTTTAAATATATCTGAGATATATTTGATGGTGTCCCTGATGTACAGTACCTTATAATCTCCCGGTGTAGGATATGCCACCCCGAGGATCTTCATACGCTTACCAGCAAGGCCATCACATTGGCATAAGAGATGTTCCATTGTCTCCTCGTGCTCACCACAAGCTCTGCACAGTGAATCTTCACCCAGGTGCATCCGCTGTAGGTGCTGCCTCGTGCCGAAATGGCCTGTGAAAACTCCCACAATCATTCGCAAATCTTGCCTATTTAATCGTAGGATGTTCTTATTGTAGATCGTGTCGACCCCTAGAAACCTTTTCGAATGTACCTGTCCCTGGACGTTCGTCCATTCCTTCAGATGTCGTTCTGCGGCATACGCCCTTAAGGCAGTGTATGTGGTGCTTGCTGAAATTCCCACGAATGGCTCAGGACCCACTAGTTTGGTATTGGAACCAAGTCTAGCTAGTTCATCGGCCCTTTCATTGCCCCTGATGCCTTCATGCCCCGGCACCCATATTAGCCTAACTCTGTTGTGCTTACCTAATTTATTAAGGGTTTGCACACCTTCAAGTATCAGCCTCGAGTTAACCCTAAACGATGTCAGGGCTTTCAGAGCTGCCTGGCTATCGCTGAGAATGTAAATGTCTTTCCCGGCTGCACCACTTGACAGACTCTCCTTGGCACATGCCACAATCGCATAAGCCTCTGCTTGGAAAACTGTGGCATATTTACCCATACTTTGACTACACTCGTAGTCACAGCTGTATACTCCAGCCCCTGTACCAGCAGTCATCTTGGATCCATCAGTATACCAGATTACGCTGTTGGATCCAAGAGAGCGCATTCCCCTTTTCCACTCCTCCCTTGTCGGGATGGTGACGTTGTAGTTCCTATGGAATACAAACGTAGTTAGACATTTGTCACTTACCATGTGCAGTACTCTATCAAGCCCAGTGTTGGTCTCGAATCGCGTGTGTTGCAATCTCGGCATGGAGCTGTGCCAATAACCAGCTGTCGCCAGTCTATGGAGTGCTTTCCTAGCTTCGACCTCAACTGTTATGTGAAGTGGTTCAAGTCCCAAAATGATTTCCAAGGCCGCTGTGGGTGTAGTGCGGAAAGCACCAGAAATGGCCATGCATGCCGTTCTCTGTATCTTTCGTAGAAGTTCTCTACATGTCGTCAGTTTGGTTCTTGGCCACCACACTATACTACCATATAACAGAATGGGTCGAACCATTACTGTATACAACCATTTTATTACCTGTGGTTTCAGACCCCAGGTTTTGCCATACGTTGATCTTTTGGGTAATACAGTTAACATGGCCCTTCCACGTGAGCTTTTTATCTAGTGTTACACCTAAATACTTTACCTCTGTGGACCATTCCAGCTCCACATTATAAAGAGTTAGTCTCCTTAGTTCTGTTAGAGCCCTTCGTCTTGTAAACGGTATTATCGTAGTTTTAGACGGGTTGATAGTCAAACTATTGTGTTTACACCAGTGTTCAACCATCATCAGTGCTTTCTGCATTAGAGTTGATACAGTACCCGGAAACTTACCATTGACCATAATGGCCAGGTCGTCCGCATAGCCCACTGTATAAAAAGCACCCTCGTTGAGCTCAACCAAGAGCGAATTTACAACGAGGCTCCACAAAAGCGGTGATAGAACCCCCCCTTGCGGGCACCCTCTCGTTGTTTTCGCCTTTATGGACTCACCCATTACAGTAGAGTTTATTATCCTCACCTTTAGCATGCATTCGATCCATTTGCAAAGGGTATCATTAATACCATGCTCTGTTGCAGCCCTTCTGATGGATAGGAAGGTGGTGCGATCAAATGCTCCTTCCACATCCAGGAATGCTCCTAGGCATATTTCTTTATTTTCTAGGGCTGCCTCAGCACGACTTACCACATAATGTAGTGCAGTTTCAGTTGACTTACCAGGCGCACTGAAGTCTCTGCAATGGTTTCTTCTTTAGTGGACCCTCCCGTATGTGTCTATCCACTAATTTTTCCATTGCCTTAAGCAGAAATGATTGAAGACTAATAGGTCTATATGATTTAGCCTCCTCATAGTCTGCCTTACCCGGTTTTGGTATAAATACCACATTTACCTGTCTCCAAGCCTTCGGTATATAACCAAAGGCGATTCCATCCGGGCCAGGGGATTTGAATGGTTATTGCACTTACTATCGCCCCATTGGAATGGTCCAGTGGAAGAGAATTCTTCCGCTAGTGGGCGGTGGGGTAGTCGCGTCCCGACGCCACGTCAAAGGTAGTTAGTATTACCACATTATCTAATCTCTGGCTATATTATAGCGAACAGCATGTTCCGCTAAGTTAAATTTGGCACGGAAGCAAAACATCCTATTTCCACTTTTTGCAACGTTTTATCACTGTGACTTTTAGTTTAAAACAGTTATCTAAAAGCTGCCATTTGCAGTTACTTACCAACAACGACAACAAACAATGACGTTCTTGTTCATCGCATTCAAGCAATAATTCAGAAGCTATACATTTTCTTTACGTACATGCTGACTAATAGTACTATGATAAAGAATATTATGGTGGTTAAAATTATGCTAATGAAACCATTTTAGGGTTGATAACACTCTGCTCCAATTGGTAACATGCTTACAAAAGTTTTTCTTTCTCTGCTAATTCCTTTTTAATCAGATCCCTTGATATGAAATGAATGCTTTGAAAACTAGTCTTTATCAGAGTAACTTCTCAGCTTATATGGCAATTAAAAAAGCGGTATAAAATAAACACTATCTTAAGACTGTAATTGCAAAGTTTTATCTCTAAGACGATAATTAGAATGATAATGATAAATATGATAAAACACAATATCAGATATACGAATCCAAAGCAATCTTTTTTCAATTTAGTTGTGAAGCATTTAAACATTTTATCAGAATCCATATACAATAAAGGACATTTCCATTATCAGGTCAGTATGGTCTCATAATATTGTTTTTCTAAAAATGTATAGAATTTAAAGCATAAAATGAAATTGCTTGTCTATGGGCTTAAGCTTTGATTCCAATTTGTAATTTAAAAATAATTTATTCTTCAAATTACCTTACAATATGACCTAACCTAAGTTGGAGACCAAGTAGCGCATATAATTTAAGTCGCACTCAATTAAAATAGTTTTATTATTTAAATAGATTTAAGGATTCCAGTTGCCTATCAAATTTATCTTGTAACTCATTTTTGTCCACAATTCCATAACTATCTAAATAGTGGTTTCTACACAATTGACAAACAAACCAGAATAAGCGTTCCCTTTTCTAGTAAACTAACATTTTTATTTAAATATTTCAGAAATGTCCATAAAAATACTGGCTTTTGTAACGCTTTTAGCATTAGTCAAAGCCGATTACCCAATATGGCTGACAGAGATAGAAGAGGTGGCCCCTAATTCTGTGACCAGAAATGATGAACAAGTTTACAGGCTCCCAGAAAGTGTAGTGCCGATTGAGTACGATGTGTACATCGACCTTTATTTTGCGGAAAAAACTGACCGACCTTATAGTTACGATGGGAAAACGTATATCATCATCCAGGTATTAAATGATTCTTTATTATTGTTCGTCATTAGTGAGCCAACGAGGCTTTTGTATATTAATAACTGTAACTTTATCTATTCTGGCATTAAAATCCTAAATAGAAGAAGAAGTAGAATCCAAGGCTGCTAGATGTGTATCTGACTCAGTCAGTTTAGCCCAGGGACGTCAAATGTAGGACAAAGGCCTTCTCCAAACATGTTTACAGTAGGGTTATAACTAAGGGAGTAAATGCCTCGTTTGGCATGGAGGATTAGAGATCGCAATGGTGGTAGTTTTATCGCAGGACGTTGCTGCCCTAACCCCCGTTGTGGCATTTACTACCGCCCCATCCGAATGATTTTACCACCATTGTTTGACCATGCCGTAAAAGTGGGGCAAATTGGCTATGGGCGACGAAACACCAAGGGTTGACTTCATGGAGAAAGGGGGAATATCTACATGATGAGCTATTTTTTTCAAAAAGTGGGCATGTTGGTTTTCGACAAATTAATCCTGACGGTGCATGCAACAAAAAAATTGAGTGACTTCGAGTCGATTCGATTTGATCGGGAGTGATCGCCGAATAGTAAGGCAAAAAGCACATTGAATATAAATGAGCTGGAGAGATGAAGTCTACTATCCAAGCAGCACCTGCCCAAATCCCAAAGCTCGAGAGCTTCCAACTCAAACTTCGAATCTCTGAGCGATTGCGTAGATGAAGACAATTCTACGAAGAAGGCGTAAGGTCGAGGTAGGTGTGAGGTTGAAGACGATTTGGTGAAGGTTGCAGTTAACCGCTGGACGAGAGTGGATCAGGACCGTTCGTTATGACAATATTTGGGGGAGACTGCTGTCCATCAGTGGAAGTCTTCCGACTTATGATGATGATGACGGTAACAGAAAAAAAAATTCTAGGAGCAAAGCACCTACTTCTTAACAGCCTCTTCTTTTTAACTTCACCTTAAATTGGTACTATTGCATAATTTTATTGTTTTGTTACAGGCTGTTGAACAAAATGTACGACAAATCGTACTGCATGCCAACATGGACAGAATAAATGGTGTTAGTCTTCTTTCTGACGATGATTTACCGTTCCCCTTAAATACAGAGGAGCCTTTTACTGTGGAACAACAATATCATTTCCTTAAAGTCAACTTGGGTCAAACTATGGAGGTGGGCCGGAACTATACCTTGATGGTAGATTATACCAGTACTATGAATGAGGGTCCTATGAAGCGAGGTATTTGGAGGGGATGGTATAATGATGAGAATGGTAATGAAAGGTACGTGTTTGCGGATTTTAGTGCACTTTTTGCTTTGTCTTTCAGTTTAGTTTCGTAACAAGATAGACCATTTACGTCACATAGAACGTAAAAATTGGATAGTAGTAGATGATTATGATATAATTCAAAGGTTATGGAAATTTTATATTATAGGGAAGATAAAACTTGTTTCAGAATCTATGCCGCAACCCATTTCCAACCATATAATGCCAGACAAGCATTCCCTTGCTGGGATGAGCCCCTTTACAAAGCAGTTTTTAAACTCCATTTAACCAAACCTTCGCAATATACGGGAACATTTTCAAACACAGGAATAGAGACCGTAGATATGTAAGTATTCATTTGTTTTTTTTATGATGCATGCTGTAGATTTTTACACAGAGATCAAAATGCAGATGCGTTGCCATATCTGTGATAGTCACAGATATATTACACTACTTTAACATCTTCATCTTATTTCAATGTTACTTATTATTTATTTTTTCCAGTTCGGGGTCTCTAACAGGGATTGGGGAGAGCTAAAATACTAAAAATATTAAGTAACTTCACGCCTGTAATCCCCGAAGGGGTAGGCAGAGGTAAATGCATGCATTCAAGCATACGTGCAAATACCCACGACTCGTCGGTTACGTTTTTGCCCATGTAATAGGTGGCGAACCTGTTGCCATCTCCGGGCACATTACCAAACGTCGAGGTACTGGAAAACTTCCAGAAAATGGAAAAATCCCAATAGAGATAAAGGATTTTAAACCGTTATTTCTAATAGTTCCCGACCCGGGAATCGAACCCAGGATCCCCAGCGTAGTAGTAGTGGTCTGCTACCACTACGCTGCTGAGCCAGTTTTAAAAAAATATTACACACATTAATTTTATGATCAAATGCAGTAGTAGTTCGCTCTATACTAAATCTTACCTATTCTGCTTGACTATTATTACATTTAATTGATAATGTCAATTGTCACCATATTATGGTAAGGTATCATTGATGGTGATAATATAGAGGCTTGGCGCAAACGGGCCACCGACCACAGCCATCGGTAACTGTCGCGCGCTTCAGCCACTTTTGTATGACCACCATGATGACCCGTGTGGGGGGTCGAGCAATGCGACAGTGGCGGGTGTCGGCACCTTACGTGGCCCGTAGCGACTACTAGTGGCGAGTTGCGGCCACCGCAGTAGCCGCCACGAACTACATGTGTGCGGCGCGTCTATACAAAATATATGAAAACGTTTGATTAAGTGTCTTTCGCTGGCCACCAGTGGCTGTGGTCGGTGACCCGTTTGCGCCAAGCTTTACTGTATTCACTTATCGTCAATTTGTAGGATTTTAAGATTTCGAATACTAAATCTATGCCAGTAAACTGTGTAAAAATAAATTAAGCAGCCAATCAACGTGATAAATCAATGTTAATATGTATATTTTTGTGTTTTTGCAATCACCGTAATAAAGATCATGAGTTTCAGTAACGTCGGTCGTTCTCGGGACAACTTCCATCCTACACCGCGAATGTCATCTTACCTCGTAACGTTCCTGGTCAGCGAATCTTTCACTGTGATCGCTGAAGATACATCCTTCACACCACCAGTCAGAATTATCGGCAGATCTAACACAGTTGGTCTTGGAGACCATGCTTTGGAACTCTCCGTCAGGATGACGGAATTCTTCGACGACTACTTCCAGATTCCGTACTCAACGCTTCATCCACATCTTTTGAATGATCATATTTCGTCTCCTGATTGGGCGTCCGCCGGTACTGAAAATTGGGGTATGGTTAGCTACAGGTTAGTGGATCCTCGTAAATTGGTATTCCAGTTATTATCGGCCATATTTTTTATACATTTTTAGCATTCCGTAGCCATGTCTGTCCATCCGTCCGTCCGTCTGTCCACAGCTATGCTTGGAGACCCTTAGTAGACCCGTAGTGGCACGAATATACATATTAGTTGTACAAATAGCTTGAAGAGGATTTTTTTCAGGGGCTTTCCCCTACACGATGGGTGGGTGTAGTACTCGTTACCTGTAGGAATACGTTAAATTGGCTCGTTACTACATCAGTATGCGGGTAGACGACCGTCCTAGCCCGTGGTTGACAGAGTGACTGTCCGCCACTACCCGTGCACCCGAGACAATAATATCTATATCAATATAAGAGGGTATGGTTGCTATGGATCACAAACACTACAGTGGGGATGCCATTTTTTACAAACAACCTATCGGGAAATTGTTCCACTTGAAATTGTCATACATGCCGAAGACGAGGGAATAAGTGTAGTACTTTCCCTCTTATGGAACAAATTAACTATTGATATCGCACGATAAAAAATATGCCCACTGCAAAAAAACATCGGACAGTAGAAAAAGTAGGTTTCGAGATTTACATATTCATTTTTAAGAAAACATTGATTCAAAAGTTTTTTTTCAGAGAGCTTTGGTTGATTATTGACCCCCGAGAAGTTATCATGTCATCTGAACATTACGCTGCAACGTTAGTTTCCCATGAACTTGCCCACAAGTGGTTCGGCAATCTGATCACTTGCTACTGGTGGAGCAATACGTGGATCAATGAAGGCTTTGCTAGTTACTTCGGTTATATTGCAACTAATGAGGTGAATATTTATATTGTTTCTTTTTTATTGTAATGTATGTGTGTGGGTGTCTATAGGCTGCAGTCATCACTTAAGATCAATGTGAACTTGTTTGCCACCTTCATAACATAAAAAAACTTTCTACCGTTCCCAGATGTTCCCATCTTATGAACTCCAAGAGCATTTCAATTCACGGTACTTGCAAACTACTCTGGCTTATGATTCTGGTGTTTCTGCGGAACCTATGAACCATGAAGTTAATACGCCTGCTCAAGTAACCGGACACTTCGGTACTATCAGCTACTCGAAAGGCGCAGCTTTCTTGAGGATGACTGCTAATATAGTAACGCCAGAGACTTTTAGGAAAGCTTGTCGATACTTTTTAATTAACAAGTAAGTGGTAAATCGTATGAACGTGAATGAGAATCTGTTTGCTGTATAGGTATGAACAATTTTGCTAAAAACGCAAAAGCTTCGGGTGTCATTGTTCCCTACAATTTAATTTTTTAATATACTTGTCGCTAAATGGTAGTGTGCAGCACTATCGTGTTCCGGTCAGGTGGTAATGTACGGCCATGTAATTTCCGGCTCAGAGGCATAACACCTTTGGCCTCAGGAGTGGTAACTCATCTGCATTTTGACCTTGGTCTTTGTGTGGGTGTCTATAGGCTGCAGTCATCACTTAATACCAATGTGAATTGCATACTTGTTTGCCACTTCCAATACATAAAAAAAAAAATACTAGTAAGGCTTGGGCTTAAACACCAGATGGGTAAGTAAATAATACTGTCGTCCTATCTCTTAAAGATCGTTTAGGGACGTTGTAGCAAAATTGACTTTTATGTACTTTATATTTAAATCTATATACACAGTACCTACAATATATCTGACGACCCGGTTGGTCCAGCGGTGTGAGTTGACCGTTTGATTCGAAGGGTCGCGGGTTCGATCCCCGCACCGGGACAAATATTTGTATGGCCCTCACATATTTGTTTCGGGTCTAAGTGTTTATGTATGTGTTGTTTGTACATTATTATAACGGTAATTTTTTTTCATTGAAATAATGGATATCTGAAGATTAACACCCTTATTCATAAACGTACATTAGATACGTTTTAGCTATAGAATGCTTTGTCTTTGTCAGTTGCATTGTCAAATGTGCAAGATAGAAAAAGACAAAGGAGAGATTAGCAACACTTTAGCTAAAATACGTTTATGAATAAGGGGGTTAGTACAAAACCTTTATTTACCTAACCTTACCAATTCTAAAACAATTCTAATCGAATATAACTTTGCGGTCTTTTAGAAATAATACGGCAGTATACTGAGGTTTACCTACTCTAATTCGAAAATTATTTAATATTGGAAAGTTGACGCCAAAACATTTTTACGGTTGGCTAACTAGCTAGTAAAATTGTCGATGTTGTACTTCTATTGCTTCAAGGGCATACTAGATATGCGTGAAGTTATATTTTTAAGTGTTGTATCAACTTCTTATTTTATTTCAGCGCCTACGAGCCAACTAACCAATATGATTTGTATGATGCATTTGCATTGGCAGTTGAAGAGGATGGGACTTTGAATGACTACGACAATTTCGATTTCTCCGAGTATTACCGCATCTGGGTCAATGTACCTGGCTACCCTATCTTAAAAGTTGATGTCGATCGCGATGCTGGTGAAATTACTCTGACCCAAGTAAGTGTTTTATAATAGACAGAGAAGGAAAGAAATAATTCTTTAAAGATTCTTTAATAAAGAAATTTCACTGGTGGTATAGATCCAGTGACGGAGCTCGCGGGCATAGTCACCACCGCATTATCTAATATAGGTACTTGCCTCTAAATGGTAGTGTTCAGCACTATCGTGTTCCGGTCAGGTGGTCATGTACGTCCCTGTAATTTACAGCACAAAGGCATAACACCTTAGGCCTCAGGAGTGGTAACGCATCTGCATTTTGACCTTGGTCTTTGTGTAAGTCTCTACAGGCTGCAGTCATCACTTAACATCAATGTGAACTGCTTGCTAGTTTGCCACTTTCCTTACAAAAAAATGATGATTAAGATACACACCTATAAGATGAGTTTTGTTTTCCACATCTAGGAGCGATACTTCCTGAGCTCAACGGCTACGCCAAGTAATCAAGTGTATCCGATACCAATCACATACTCCACCAAAAGCAATCCCACGTTCACGAATCTGAGACCTCAGATGGTGATGACGACAAGTTCCATGAAAATAACTGTAAACGTTGGTGAAGAATGGGTGATGTTTAATAATCTACAGCACGGTAAGCAATATTTTTACTGGTGGTAGAACTCCAGTGACGGAGCTCGCAGGCGTAGGCAAAAGCTACTTGCCGCTAAACGGCAGTGTTAAGCGCCATCGTGTTCCAGGCATAATGTACATAATAAAAAAATTAAAAGCCTTTATTTAGCCAAGCTTCAAGTTAAATTTTGTCTTAGTTTCTAAATAATTACTAACTTATTGCTAGGAATACACACTTCAATTTCTCATTCCTATATAACTAAATGACTTATTTGAATCTTGAATCATATTGGCCTTTGGAACTCTGCCGGTGAATGACAAAGAATGACTCTTTTTCTTTTCTTTTTACTCTCATACTCACACTCTCTACATATATTTTTTATCTTGTTTGACATGTATATCAATTGTTATTCACTTTAATTTATTTTGTTTGTTTTTGACGTGTCATAAGAGGTGCCTGTCACCCTAAATGAATAAATGAGTTTCTGATTCTGATTCTGAATCTTTCAGTTTTTTAATTTCTGACACAGAAGCATCAAAACTTAGACCTGAGGAGCTCTGCGTTTTAAACTCTGCGTTGTAAGCTCTGGTTTTTATGCAGATGTTTAAAAGTTACAGTATTAACTTACCATCAATGTAAGCTGTATGTTTGTTTGCTACTTAAAACGATTCGATAGTGAAGTAAAAATTATGTATTGCTTGTTATATTAAATGCTTTGGTACAAAGATATGCTAATAATGGGTCTTTACTTTCTCTACAATGGTGAATGCTTTGCTGAACTGTTTGACATGGTGCCACCGTCTCATTTCCTACACCGTACTACTCGCTGAAGAGAGAATTCCATCCTCACCGACTGGACACCTAGCAGTACTCCACGGTGCGGTTTTCACGTTCGTTTCTGCTTAGAACGTGTAAATTGTGTCACGAACTTCCCTCTGAAGTGTTCCCTCGGTGATACATTAAGGGATTATTAAAAAATGGCGCCAAAAGAGTCCTTCAGGTCTGGCAGCCCCTGGTGTTGCAAATGTTCATAGGCGACGGTAACCACTATCCACCAGGTGGCCCGTCTAGTTGTCTGTCCTAACGACATAAAAAAATGAGTACGTGGTGTTCAGTGATAGCTGTTTACGAACTTAAGTAAAAATATATGATTTGCAATAATGTCGATTGCAAAATTTTCATGTCCTTCATACGAGATCGTACAATGATGAAGTGAGCACTTTTAACAGTAGCATTTTATTTCAGGATACTACAGAGTTGATTATGATGAAAAAACTTGGAATTTGATCAGCGAGGCGCTTCTGAATGAGCCAGATTCGATTCACTACTTGAATCGTGCTCAAGTAAGTAAACAAACAAATATACCACGTTGAGCAATAACATTCTAAGAATATCATTGACGTTGAGCATTGTTTATAGTAATAACGCGAGTGTAATAAATGATTATTTATTAGGAGCCTGAAGGCGTAGGCACCACCATTTGATTACTTAATCTATCTGCCGTCAAATGATAGTATTCTGCTCTATCCTGTTCCGGTCAGATGGCAATGTGAGGTCCCGTAATAACTATCACAGAGACATAAAAACTAAAGTCTCAGGGGTGGCAACGTATCAGAGTTTTGACGTCTGGTCTTTGTGTGGGTGTCTGTAGGCTGCAGTCATCACATAACATCCATGTGAACTGCATGTTTGTTTTTCATCTTCATTACATAAAAAGACATAATATTTCTTTATTAAGGAAAGTAAATAGTCAATAATGATGAATAGATGAAGGGGACAAGATTTATTATACTTGACGTAAGAAATAGCTGAAATACAAATGAAACTAATTCAAAATACTTTGGATATGAATAAAAAAGTGTCAAAAAAACTTTTTATGTTGTTCCCGTTATTCCAAAATACATAATACTTCAATGTTAAAAGTGTCATTTTTACAAATTCTTAGATCGATGCGTTAATTTCTCTACCTAAATTACTATCTAATGTTATGATATATATACACCTACGGCTTGAGCTGCACTATATCAGATCAGTATATCAGCTGTTCATTTTAGGTTACAATGTTCTATAATATATTTTAATATTTCAAGCAAAAATTCATTATTTTAACAATTTACTACCTGAAATAAGTAGATATTTTTTAAAACGGCCTTTTTTAAAAAAGCCTGTGATTTTAGGTATTGTTACGTATGTGTCTGTTTTCAGGTTGTAGATGACGTTTTCTCACTGATGAGATCAGAAAGAATGACTTACGACTTCGGCTTCAAAATTTTGAGATTCTTGCGCAATGAAGTTAATTACCATGTTTGGAATCCGGCCATCAGCGGCTACACCTGGCTTCGTAATAGGTTCAGGCATATTCCTGAACGACAGGCTGAGTTTGATGTAAGTTTAATCATTATAGTAAACCAAAAAAAGAATCCGTTTGCGTAACCACTTACCTTTTAAGTGGAATTGAAAAATATGTAATGTATGTCAGCTGTATTCTAGTTAATAAATAGGCCAAATCATAAGCATTCATTCGCACGCAAACAGCCATGAGACATGGTTTACACATTTTTTTTCTTCTACCGCAAGAAAATTCTTCTACTAGTGTAGTCAACCCAACAATGGCGGTCAAACCAATTCCAATGACGTAAGATGGGTAGCAGCGTCTTGCAGTAGAACTACCGCAGATTGGCCATCCCAGTGATGCCCAATCTGCATACCAAGTGTGGCAATGATGGCATATCCAAACATGAACATCCAGCATGAACAAATGTTTGTATGGCCTACAGATATTTGTTTCGGGTCTGGGTGTTTGTGTATGTGTTGTATTTGTACAACGGCACCCACGACACAGGTTTATACCTACTGTGGGGCTGTGAGTGTAAGCGTATTTCATTAATTTCATTTCATCCCATTTGGAATCACCTAAGAGTTTTTTTACCTCTACGCATTGGAGCAGCGCGGTAGAGTAAGCTCCAGGCCTTCCCCCAGAAAAAGGGGAGAGACGCGTGCCCAGCAGTGGGACGTCTCAAAGGTTTCCATTATTAAGAGGCTTTGGTCCAGCAGAGGACATGTTTCGGCTAATATGATGAATTCTTTTCCAGTCCATCATCCTTAGCTACATGGAACACGCAATCGAAACATTAGGATTCGAGATATCTACCAATGAGACGCCCACCACTAGCATGACTCGCGAGATAGTCCTACACTTCGCATGCATGATAGGACACCAGAGATGTTCAGAGGAAGGGCGCAATAAATTTATTGCTATGAGAGACAGAAATGAATAGTAAGTAGAGTTCACGCAAAACTTCTAGTCCGCTTTAAACACTGTACGATGCTCGTGGCTGAAGCTAAAACCAACCTTATTTAAATAGTGTTAAAGGACATGCGTCTGTGCTTTACAGCGAACAAGAAGTTTGGGGAGATCCATAATATCTACACATGGTATCTAGTCACTAAATTCGTGTGTCCAATTTTAGCGTTTTTGAGGATCGAGCGGACGTTATCGTCCGCATAACTGAATAAAAAATCAATTGTAATATTATTCTCGCGAGGGTTAAAAATGGCCACGTTAGAATAATTATTATTATTGATAAGAATTATCATTGTTTCCATATAACTCTTTCGCAACAAAAGCGATAAATTTAATTCAGGCGCACACGCACCACGCAAATCCCGCAATCTCTGGGATCCAGCTGATCTCAATCCCAACTGAGCTACCGAAGCTACAGATCCAAGACTGTGGAAAATTAAAAAAAAAAAAAGTTATGAATCCGACGTTTCGATCGCTTTTCAGCTCCCTTGGTCCCGGCCAGACATTTGTCTAAAAGCAGTTTGAAAAATTATATGTAGCTACCTCTATCGATTTCGTAAACATCTTGTGTGGCGTTCAAGGTTCACGCAAAATTTATTTCTGGTATCTTGAGGTGTCGCAAACTGCTGCGATTTCAAATAAATTTACAAAGTACAGCATTCCATTATGTTGATAATCGCCGGTTGATTTTAAAAATGATTTTAGTTTAATATTATAAGCGAGATAAATCCATCAAAACAGTTTTATTTCAATGAATGTAGCTCTTAAACCTTAAAATACATCAAGTGACTTATCGACTTTTTTCATTTCTAGTGTTGATGGTCGCTTACGTCGAGGCGTCTACGTACCAGGTATGCGGGCAGGTGGAGAGGCAGATTTTAATTTCCTGTACAACCGCATGGTTTCTTCAAACATTGCTAATGATAGGCTAGAAATGCTGAGGGGATTGGCTGCTACTAAGGATTCTGCACTATTGACCAGGTACCTATAAGCCATTTTACATTATCAAACTATGATTAGTGTTAAACATTTTTATTTTAATTTATGGAAGTGGCAAACAAGCTTGCAGTTCACATTGATGTTAAGTGATGACTGCAGCCTATAGACACTTACACAAAACCAAGGTCAAAATGCAGATGCGTTACCACTCCTGAGGCCTAAAGTGTTATGCCTCTGTGCCGGAAATTACAGGGCCGTACATTATCACCTGACCGGAACACGATAGTGCTGAACACTACCATTTAGCGGCAAGTAAATCAGGTAATGCGGTGGTGCCTACGCCCGCAAGCTCCGTCACTGGAGCTCTACCACCAGTAAGAATGTTCCACACACATCCCTACAAATAAGAACGTTAGGCTATATTTATTGCAAATGTGTTGAGAGTGCCTGACCCGTTTTGATTTTTAATTTCTTTTTTTTTTTTTTTTTTCCTTTTTCTTGTGGCGCGGTTAGAGCTTGTTGATGATTTTTATAAATGTCTTTAAAGCAAATTAAGTACCTATCATAAGGTACATGATGGGACTGAAAGATATTTCAGCCGGTTTCATGCTTCTACAGGCGTATTCAGGGACATAGCGTAACTTTGTGTCGTGTTATATTCTCAATGAAATTTTTGAATACACTATTGCATCTCATTTTCTCCCACGTTCTTATGAATTTATATGTCTGTCCCTTTTTACTGCCGCTTTTTCGTTTCTTTGACCTTATAAACATTCATCTTATGAAGAAGTTTTCACTTGTTTTTTTTTAAATAGATACATGGGCATCACGCTAACGCAGGACGTGAGGTCCCACGACAAGGTGAATTCTGTCAACTATGCGCTCCTGGGTAACCAAGAAAACGCTTACACGGTACTGCAGTTCGTGAAGGATAACATCAACGCTATGAGAGTGGCGTAAGTCTCAACACAATATGATTTTCATATAATGTGATGATTTTTTTTGTGATGAACTAGCAAACAAGCGGTTCACGTGGATGATGAATGAATATAGCGTGTGAAAATATACATTTTTATGTCTTCTTGTGGCAAACAAGCATACTGTTCACATGATTATGACGATCAAATTAATTATTTTCTCAGTTTCTTTTGAAATGGGAAAATGGAGGAATTTGTAAGTAACTGATTCCTTCCATATTATACATACATTACCCAATGACCGGAACACGATAGTGCTGAACACGTTGGGCGCCACTGAAAGAGGACTGCTAGCCCGAGCTCTCTCAGAATATTATCAAGACTGAAACCCCGTTCTGTAAAGGAACGAGTTGAATAAAAAGCTGTTTGTTTGGTACACTGATATTTATTTATTTAACCTATGTTTTTAAATTGTAAGTTACAAATTCCTATTACATGCTTTTACCAATGTGATCCAGTAACAAACTATCAAGAAAACAGGGTCGTGAATATGAAATGGTTCGAGTGGTGACGATTACTGCTCCTTTATTCATTTAATTTAATATATTTACCTTACTTTATTACCTGTCCCCGGGCATGGTAATGCCGGTAACCCTAATCCTTTCTACAAATCCTTGAGATGGTACCTTTGTAGCCAGCTTCGGAGGAGTCCAGTATTCTCTACTCCACTAGGCTTCAGGGTAACCGGTCACACCCCGCATCCAGAGGTCAGTCAGATTTAACACCATCATTGGGGAAGGAAAAAAATATTCTAACAATGATCCGTACTTAAAAGGTAAGTTGAGGATTCCCTATGCTAAATCATGACCTAACCAATGAACAGATTTACGCATGAAATAGTAAACGAATTCTATATAAACGAATTCTATATAAAAAATAAAGAACAAAAATAATAATACAAAATAACCCGCATCTGAAACAAAATCACACTGGTTACAATCTGCATTATCTCTGTTTGGTTCATGAAGAATCTAGTACCAAACTCAACATGAATCAAACAGCCTCCCTATACAAAACTTGTGGAAGTGGAAATTATTACTTACGAGGACTTTTCGCTATAATCTCATAACTGAATAAAGCCTCTGCATCCCATCTCCTCCCAAAATTAGGGAAACTGGCTGCAACAAACAACCCAACATGAAGTCATCACGCCATTTCTCAAATCGACATGTGAACGAGAAAATATCCAAAGATTCTTGAAGATCTTACCTCAATTGGTGATAAAAATACCTATTGAATAGGCATTTAGGCCATGATGGCCAAAATATTCTAGGCTTCAACCTTTTACATAATTTCGAGTGTGTCACCACTAACTAGTTGGACAGAGAAAAATCAAATGACGGAGACGTCTAATAACCTCTCAGACCTTTCCCTTTACCGGCCCTGGATTCGTGTCTTTTATTTTAGACTTTCAGCCACAATGCCAATTAAATTCACCAAATAATATTTTAATTATGGTCTTATCGTTATATCTAATATTTAATTTGGAAATATCGAAATTGTATTTTTAAGACAAATTATAAGTATTAGATAAATTATGTAATCAAACTATGCGTCGTATGGAATACGTGATACTATTGATAATGTTGACCTAGTACGGCGGTGATTAACTAGATGGCGTTGTGACCATTTTTAAAACCAGAAAAAATACAACGTTACACTACCATTTAGCGGCAAGTAGATTAGGTAATGCGGTGGAGCCTACGCCAGCTCCATCCGTGGAGCTCTACCCGTGACCAGTCTGTAGACTCGATATAATCTAATTTGTATGTACGTTGTAACGTACATACAAATTAGTTGAACTCCGGAGGTACGACTTTTTAAGAAAAGCAGCAATGTATTGTAAAGTGGATTTCAAATCGATGACTACCGAGTTATAGAATAGGTAGGTACGCCTGCACAAAATATAACTGGTGAATCATGAGTTATTGCATGTATGCTTGAATGCATGCAATTTACCTCTGCATACACCTTCGCGGAATCAAGGTGTGAAGTTACGTTACATTTATAAATTTTGTTTTATTTTATGTTCTAGTTACGTTGAAGACTCTCCAGCAAACCCAGTCCAAACAGTGCTGTCTAACTTGGCTGGCTATCTGGATGAAGCTGGTTTAGTTGAGGTTTGTAACACTTGAGCTCTAAACAAAAGAAAAAGGGGTGTCGCTATAAGGTACATCCAACAAAAACTATTGCACATCGACGTTAGGAAAGAGACTTCGGCTTATTTCGGGTCTGTACAGCGTTGTCCCTTTCCTAACCTCTAATAATTCTAACCTCTTTTTGATTCATACTTAATATAAAATGACGTTATTATGCATTCAAAAACTCGTTCCTTAACTTAAATCCTTTATCCAAATGCTCGCTAGGAGACTATCATAGTCCAAAATGTTGGAATCCGATAACGTCATTCTTGACTACTAACCAGATCATGGAAGCTCGGAAAACGATATTTTCTATTATATCAACTCACCCTGACATTAATATATCGATATTATTCATATTTCTATGCTGCAAAGTACTTTGTTAATAAATCGTACTAATCTTTTTCAGTATGAGGATTGGCTACGTGCTACTCAAAGCAACTCAGCGCAATTCAGCACTACATTATCAGCTATCAACTCAGCGCGCAACAACATGCTTTGGGGAGATAGAAATGTGGATATTGTGATAGCAGCTGCAAGAGATGGTGCGACTACCGCGATAGTGTCTTCAGCTTTATTGATCACTGCTGCACTGTTTGCTATTGTAGCTTGAAATTTAACTATATGTAGTTTTGTTATGGACTTATCAAAGAACGTGCCAATAGATGTACCTTATTATATTGTCTTAAATATTAATAAGTTGATCTTATGATGTCTTTTTTATTTATTGGATGGATTATTTAAAGAGATAAATGTAAAATAAATATGTATTGATGACAATAAAATTTTGAAAAATGCATGTTGTTTTATTGAAATTATTATGTTATGTAATGTTTTATGTGCGTACATATTACAGTATCTATTAAACCTGTTTTTTTAGTTATTAAGTAAATAGTGAAACTAATGACACGGTTTCTGGATTTCAGTTTTTCTAAAAGAGATAAAATTTCGATGAGGCTATAAAGAAATATAAACTAAATTACCCATATAAAAATTTATCAATTGATAGAAAATTGAGTTATCACAAATAAGGATTGTATTATCATATTTATTATTTTGCTAATTCATATCATTGTAATAATCCTGATAAAGTATTCAATGATGTTAATCTATGACACATGCATTGAAATATAAAAAATGAGATAGTAAGTGATATGTTTTTGAATGTGTAATAGTCATTTAGGATTGTGAACTTAGACCAGAAGGTATTAATTTTGTGATGTATTAGATTTGCTTAGATTTTTTTGATGAATTGTTTGATACAGCTTCAGTAATAATTATATTGAGCATATTTAATAAAAAGACTTGTTATTTGTATATTTTTCTTAGTTCAACGTCAATATACAATCAAAATAGTCATGAAAAATGTTAAGTGAAATGTGTTGATCTATTACAGCTATGTCCTTCCTTTTGAAACTGGCTCTTTTGCCGGTACTACTCACTGTAGTTAAATCAGACTTTCCATTGGATTATGACGAACCACTATTCCGAAATGAAGTTGCTGATGATGTTTATCGCCTACCCGAAGATTTGGATCCTATTCACTATGAAGTAGAAATAACACCATACTTTGAAGCGACGACAAATAGAGAAGCATTCACCTTCGATGGTATTGTCACTATAACGCTCAGAGTAAGTAATCATAATCGCTTTCATAACTTAATGATTAGATACAGAAGATTGTTCGATAAAATTAAAGGTCAAATAGTATTGCTACAGAATAATGGTGAATAACGTCATAAGTAAGTAGGTATTTAAAATTAGTTATTTTTCAATATTTTTAATGTACAGAATTTAAATCAAAATTAATATAATGATTCCCCGTAATGATTTTCAGGCTGTAAGAGATAATCTTAATGCGCTGATCATTCAAGAAAACGTACGTGAGATAATAGGAGTAACTCTTACTAATGAAAATGATATACCTATTGCATTAAATGTCTCGAACCCGTTCGAAAGGATTCGGGAATTTCATTTCTTAAAAGTGAACTTAGCTGATGGAGTTTCTTTAGTTAACTCACAAGTATATAAATTAAGGGTACTTTATTTGGGTAATATTAATGAGACTCCATTATCTAGAGGTGTATTCAGAGGCAATTATGTTGGTGATGACAGTCAAGTCCAGTGAGTATTTCTTAACACAACTAACCATTTGTAACTAATTAATTTAAGGACCATGTTAATCAAAATTACTTATTACCAATTAAAGTATGAATTAATAATATTGAACTGAATTAAGAATATTGTACTGACTCCGTAAGATTTTGTCTGCTTTGTTGGTATAAAGAAGCTATTTAATGGATGATTTCTTTATTTTAGTTGGTATGCAGCTACTCATTTGCAGCCGACAAACTCGAGACAAGCTTTCCCAAGTTTCGATGAGCCAGGATTTAAATCAACGTTTGATATTATCATCAATAGGCCAGCGCACTTCACTGAAACATACTCCAATATGAGGATGCGTACAAATACTACGTAATTTCTTTTTAATTTTTACTTCATATTTATTATCATATTGTATTTATTTATACTAGGTATGTGTGTGATATCTGAAACATAATGATCATGACATCATTCTTTACTTGTACTATTTATTATTTTGTTTCGCATTAACACATGCGAGTGAATTTTACAAATGAAAGACTGAGGTCACAGGTTCAATTCCTGAACGAAGTCAAATTTTTCTTTCCGTTTTTTTCTTTAATCATTCTTTACTATTTATTTATTTTTTAACTGTAGTGGAATTCCAGTTTACACTTTCGCATTATTTAATATTTATCACTATATCATAGAGTTCATCGATACCACTTTGTAGTTATAGTAACGCCTTATATGTTATCTTAAACATAGATGAGAAATACACAATTCATACGGCTACATTGATATTTATAGATTTTCACTCTGAAACATGTGGGTGCTTTACAACTAAATGTAAAATTGACTTTTTTGCATCTATTTTACAAATCATTTGATTAATAGCAAAACAATTTTGTTATTAACGTATTCCTTTAATTACAGCATAGGCGACCGCGTAAGAGAAGTTTTTCACACAACACCAAGAATGTCAGCTTACTTGGTTACCTTCCATATCAGTGAAGAGTTCACAGTGATTGCTGATAACAATGACCCTGTAAGGTCATATCGAATCCTTGCTAGACCAAATGCTAGAGGTCAAGGCGATTATGCGTTAGAAGTTGGCCCCCCACTAACAGAGTGGTTGGAAGACTATTTGGGCATAGATTATTATGAAATGGCGCCGGACATGAAGAATGATCAAATTGCATCGCCTTATTGGGCTTCTGGAGCTACGGAAAATTGGGGATTTGTAACCTATAGGTAGGTAATGTAGTAACTACTATACTATAGATTTTTAGGGTTTCGTAGCCTTCAAGAAAATCTATTACAGCTACGTAGGCTTTACAAGTTTACGAGTAAAACTCGATCAACTGAAAAATCTACATTGTGCGTGCCGTGCGTGGTATGTTTTACATCAATGGTGCTTTGTGTATTCGTTTATGTATGTGAGATAGTTTGTAAAAGAAGCAGTATTTTATAAGCTACCTAAAACGCTTAAATTTCTTTCATAACTACCTGTCCCGATGAACTTCGCTTTGTGAGTATAAAATATACTTTATGAGCTATTTCATGTTACCAAATATTCAAAACATGAAATGAAGAAATTGGTTAAACTATTTCGTAGGAATGCACTGACAAACGTCGTGATGCGAGGTTTTTATAATTTTTTCTAAATTATTGCACGTTTAATGATCACTCGGAATGACAATTAATTAAACGTGACCTTTGCAAATCTTTGGAAAAATTGCAATATATTTTCGGTCATCAAAGCAACTTTCTACACTTCAAGATTATCACAACAATAAATTTCAAACATAGCTTATGATTGTTTTACTTATAATTGAAGCTGGAGATTACCCGTTTAAATTAATGAAAGATATAAACGACCTCATGATTCAAAGACTAAAGAGAAAGGAAGAGGAAGATCTTTTAAATTATGAAAACAAATGAGAAGATTTAAATTTTTTCAGGGAGTTACGTCTGCTCTATGAGGATGGTGAGACCAACGCATTAGACAAGAAATACATAGGAACTATCACAGCCCACGAGCTCGCACACAAGTGGTTTGGTAACCTTGTTACCTGCAGATGGTGGGACAACGTGTGGATCAACGAAGGATTTGCCAGCTACTTCGAATACTTCGCTATGGACGGAGTAAGTTTTATTTTGACATAAATTGACGTAAAAAATTAACATTTGTTGTTTCTAAACTTTGTGAAAGTGGCTGGACAGAAAAATATTCCTTTCATTGTAATTCCGTATTATAATAGTTCTAAGGTGAAAATCGATTATGATTAAGTGGTGTCATGTCCTATTAAATTCAGATCAGTTTGTGAAAAAACTGTAACAAATATAATATGTCAAAGAGTGCAGAACATACTAATATGTTAAATAAAATACATAAATAGGGATATATTAATTGAATAATTATATATATATGTTCTTGTTTGTCTAAAGGTGGATCCCTCCATGGAATTGGCAGACCAGTTCAACGTGATGTATCTACAGAGTGCTCTGTCAGCTGACGCGTCAGCAGCTACCAGGGCTCTTCAGCACACAGTCAATAGTCCCACTCAAGTCACCGGTCACTTTTCTGGTATCAGTTACTCGAAAGGTGCTGCCTTCCTTCTGATGTTGAAGCATCTTCTTACTGAGGACACTTTCAAGAAGGCTTTAAACTACTTTTTGGTGGACAGGTAAAATTTTAAAGACATTTTTTTTTATGTAATAAAAATGACAAACAAGCATGCAGTTCACATTGATGTTAAGTGATGATTAACACATAAAGACACTTACATAATGACCAGAGGTCAAAATGCAGATGCGTTGCCACTCCTGAGGCCTAAAGTGTTATGCCTTTGTGCCAGAAATTACAGGGCCGTATATTACCACCTGACCGGAACACGATAGTGCTGAACACTACCATTTAGCGGCAAGTATATTAGGTAATGCGGTGATGCCTACGCCCGCGAGCTCCGTCACTGGAGCTCTACCACCAGTAAGACTTATATTTTGTATAGTTTTAAATGGGCGAATATTTGACGAGCCAGTTGGTCCAGCGGTGTGTGACTATCCTTTGAATCAAGGCTCACGGGTTCGATTCCCGTACCGGGACAAATATTTTTATGACCTGCATATATTTGTTTAGGGCTTGAGTGTTGGGTATGAACAGCGGGAACCACGGCACAGGCTTATACCTAGTATAGAGCTTTGAGTGTAAGCGTATCAAAATAAACTAATCAAAAATAAATTTATCACTTACGCATAGCCTTTTTCTAACATTTAATGTTGAAAACATTATTCTATAACTATTTCGTTTATTTTACTCTTACAATACAGTCCACGTATGTGGGCTGTCAAGCATGTGTGCGGGTAGATGGTAACATGTCACCCTGGTTTGATGTTAACATCGGTGTCAAACAGGGTTGCGTGCTTTCGTCTAGGCTGTTTATTATATATCTGGACAAATGCCTCCAGAGGGTGAAGTTGATGGATGTGGGAGTGCGTATGGGTGACTTAGTGGTGAACTGTCTGCTTTACGCAGATGATGCGGTAATTGTTAGCTCTACACCATCTGGGCTACAAGCACTAGTCACAGTCATGAAAGAGGATTGTATGGAGAAAGGCTTACAATTGAATGTGGATAAAACTAAAGTATTAGTATTTGAAAAAGATGAACAGAGAACAAATGCAAGGGTAGTAGTAGATGATGCAGTGTTAGAACAGGTTGATGAAATTGTATATCTTGGATGTGCTTTTAGCAAGGATGGTAGGTACACCACTGACATAGAAAGAAGAGTGCTTGCTGGGAATTGCGTGAATGGAGCGTTGGGTAAGCTGCTAGAATCTAAACATCTCAGCCAGCGGGCTCGACTAGCCGTACATAATGCTGTACTTACTCCAACGCTTTTATATGGAAGCGAGAGTTGGGTATGCAGGAAAGAGCATGAAAGTAAGTTGAACGCGGTCGAGATGAGATCTTTGCGCAAGATCTGCGGTGTATCACTCACCGATCGCGTTCGTAATGAAGATGTAAGAAAGAGACTTTGTGTGAATGATAGTATCGGTGTAAAAATGAAAAAAGGCATGCTCCGATGGTTCGGGCATATAGAAAGAATGTCGAATGAGCGAATGACTAAACAGATATACAATGCGAATGTGGATGGTTGCAGAGGCCCAGGAAGACCAAGACTGACCTACCATGACCAAATAGGTCGAGTTCTGTCTGATGGTGGGGTCAAAAGTCTTAGGAATCGGCGTGCATGTATGAAGAGAATGATGAAGGTAGACGAGGCACGAGAGGTTTGTCAGAACCGGGATGTCTGGCGCTCTACACTCTCTGCCTACCCCGTTAGGGACCTGGCGTGAAGATACATACATTACTCTTATACTAGCTCATACTCTCATGTTTTTATCTCCCCTGCACTCACCTTTCTCTAAATGGCATCAACTTACTAACCATTCTTACCAAAAGTACAATTTAAAGCACTTTTTCTATCAATATCTCAATCCCCTTTTATTTTGTAGATCCTACGAGCATGCATTCCCACTTCATCTATTCGAAAGTTTTGCAAAAGCAGTGGAAGAGGATCAAACAATTCCCAGTTCTTGGAATATAGCTGAAATAATGAGATTTTGGGTAGAAGAACCCGGTTATCCCGTTCTTACTGTTGAAAGTGATCCCAGCACTGGTGTTATTAAGCTTAGCCAGGTAATTTTGTATTTTATAAAGTTTTTAAGTATCTATACCCTGAAACAGAATAAGGGAACCTATGTACAATCACTCGTGTGTCCGTATATTTGTTGATTTGATTATCTGTATAGTCAATTTTCTTCGAAAATACTATGCTCATTGAGTTGTATATTTTGTTTAAAGAGAAATGGAAAGAAAAATTTGACTTCAGGCGAGACTCGAACTCGCGGCCTACTGGAAGAGCGGCTGGACTAGATTCCCAGTAGGCCGCGAGTTCGAGTCTCGCCTGAAGTCAAATTTTTCTTTCCATTTTTTTTTCTTAACAATTATTAAGGGTAAAAGCGACTTCTTTACGATATTCAATAAACTGCAAAGTCTATTTATATCGGTTGCCTAACTAGCATAGTTGGCAATAGATGGCGCTGCTGCTACCATAAAGCAATACAATAAATGTGAAGGAAAGATTTGACAAATCGGGCAGGACTTCAGTAGCTCAATTGGAAGAGCGGCTGGATTAGATTCCCAGTAGGCCGCGAGTTCGAGTCTCGCCTGAAGTCAATTTTTTCTTTCCATTTCTCTTTAAATAAAATATATTTCACAAGCATGTGTTAATGCGAAATAATATAAATAATCATTGAGTTGTAACTTAGTTTACACATAATAGTGATCACTGGTTTTTATTTTTTTCTGATATAAGAGGGACAGAAGCCCAGCTTATGGGCGTGCATGATAATCTATCTATGCATGCATTTACCTACCCCTGCCGAGATTACTGGCGTGAAGTTACGAAATTACGGAGTTCGTTATCTTAAGCGGATTCTTTGTTTAAAAAAATAAAAGGAATTATTCTGTGACTGGTACTTTCTGAAAAAACACGTTTCAAATTTTTACTCTGTATAATTTTATTGTTTTCTTACAGGAGCGTTTCTTTATAAGTGCTTCTGCTACACAAACGTCACAAGTTTGGCCGCTGCCCTTAACTTACACAACCAGTATTAGTCCAAATTGGCAGAATTTGAAGGCAGATCGTGTGATGACCTCGAAGGAAGAAGAGTTCAGTATTACACCAGGAGCGGATTGGGTCATTTTCAATGTGCAACAAAAGAGTAAGTACCATAGCTTGAACACAACTGCTGTACCGCGCCTTAGGTATGCGCGCGGCGAGACGGTGGGTAGCATCGGATGTAGCGTTCTGGTTCTGTTCTGTCGTCATCGCCTATGGTTTTGTGTACCTACTCGTCCCCCCGAGACGCCGCGTATACCTAGGGCGCGGTACAGCGGAGAAGCGCTGACCAACCAGAAGGTCAAGCTATAGTTATCAGTTATATATTATTTAATTTTACTGGTGGTAGAGCTCCAGTGACGGAGCTCACGGGCGTAGGCACCACCGCATTACCTGATTTACTTGCCGCTAAATGGTAGTGTTCAGCACTATCGTGTTCCGGTCAGGTGGTAATGTACGGCCCTGTAATTTCCGGCACAGAGGCATAACACCTTAGGCCTCAGGAGTGGTAACGCATTTGCATTTTGACCTTGGTCTTTGTGTGGGTGTCTATAGTCTGCAGTCATCACTTAACATCAATGTGAACTGCATGCTTGTTTGCCACTTCAATTACATAAAAAAAAAAAAAATCTTTAGTAGAACTAGCATAAAAAACTGTTTCCTTACGTACTCTTCTGTTACTGACTGAGTAAAGGCCTAGCTTCAGGCTGCTCGCCGGTGACGGATTTTTGTAGGAGTTTTTTCCTTTTAAAACTCTCTTGGACTTTTAATATTTCAAAACTAAAATTACCCAATTCAGTTCGACCGTTCTTGAGTTTTAGTGAGACTAACATAAGTCACTTCATTTAAAAAATAGAAATAAACACGTGTTATTGCTGAAGGTGTTTACTCATATATATATTTTTTTATGTTATAAAAGTGACAAACAAGAGTGCAGTTCACATTGATGTTAAGTGATGACTGCAGTCTATAGACACCCACACAATGACCAGAGGTCAAAATGCAGATGCGCTGCCACTCCTGAGGCATTAGGTGTTATGCCTCTGTGCCGGAAATTACAGAGCCGTACATTACCACCTGACCGGAACACGATAGTGCTGAACACTATCATTTAGCGTCAAGTATATTAGGTAATTCGGTGGTGCCTAAGCCCGCGAGCTCCGTCACTGGAGCTCTACCACCAGTAAAAAAATATTTCTTATTTATTTCTGTTGCAGATCTCTATAGAGTGAATTATGATACCCAAAATTGGGAAAAACTCGCCGATGTACTTAAGAATGACCGAACGAGCATCCACCATTTGAATAGAGCTCAGGTAAGATAATATATACAAATAGTCTGTTTGTAATATAAAAATAACTACTTTATACTAAATGCATATGTATGTATACACGGTACATATACCAAAACAACATTTTTTACAATTTTTGTCTGTTTGTCTGTCTATCTGTCTATCTCTCTGTCTGTCTGTTAGGCGGGGCTAATCTTGGAACGGCTGGACCGATTGTGACGGAACCTTCACTGACAGATAGCTGATGTAATAACGAGTAACTTAGGCTAGAATACTACTAGATACTGAACAATCATAAATTCTCATGCGGGCGATGTCGCGGGCACAGCTCGTAATTAATATAGGTACCCTAATAATATACGCGCCTTGATTAGCGTAGACTACAGTTAAAAATAAATAACTTTACAGATAGCAGACGATGTGTTTGCACTGATGCGGTCAGAAAGGATGTCTTACGACCTTGGATTCAGAGTGCTTGATTTCCTCAAAGAAGAAACCAGCTTCTTTGTATGGTATCCGGCTATCTCAGGATTCAGCTGGCTCCGTAATAGATTTTTGCATATGCCTGAGGAGTTGAAGCAATTTGATGTGAGTAGAAATGTGATTTTCGTATGTTCTTAACTTGCGGTAGAGTTTCAGTGTAGGGACTCGACGGCGTAGGCACCACCGCATTACCTAATAAAAACGTAAAACGTAACTTCACGCCTGTAGTCCCCGAAGGGGTAGGTAGAGGTAAATGCATGCATTCAAACATACACGCAAACAACCACGATTCACCGGTTACGTTTTGGCCTATGTAACAGGTGGCGAACCTGTTGCTATCTCCGGGCACATTACCAAACTACGAGGTACTGGGAAACTTCCAGAAAATGGAAAAATCCCAATATAACCAGAGATAAAGGATTTTAAACCGTTATTTCTAATAGTCCCCGACCCGGGAATCCAACCCAGGACCCCCAGCGTAGTAGTAGTGGCCTGCTACCACTACGCTACTGAGGCACCTAACATTTTTTTTTTTTTTTTTTATGTAATTGAAGTGGTAAACAAGCATGCAGTTCACATTGATGTTAAGTGATGACTGCAGCCTATAGACACCCACACAAAGACCAAGGTCAAAATGCAGATGCGTTACCACTCCTGAGGCCTAATATCTTATGCCTCTGTGCCGGAAATAACAGGGCCGTACATTACCACCTGACCGGAACACGATAGTGTTGAACACTACCATTTAGCGGCAAGTATATTAGGTAATGCGGTGGTGCCTACGCCCGCGAGCTCCGTCACTGGAGCTCTACCACCAGCGATACATTTATTCATTTCTCCATTTATTGCAGGCAACACAATTGATTAAAATTAAACAATAGGCCCATGTAAATATATTTACCTTATGAACTAACATTTATAATTAATATATATTAAAGTAGCGGCCCGGCCCAACTTTGCGCGGTTGCGGCGCAATGTTACCTACCCTGTCTTATTCATCTTAGCGCGATTTTATATACCCTAAAGCCTTTCTCGATAAATGGGCTATCTAACACTAAAAGAATATATCTGCCGCCAAATGTTAGTGTTCAGCACTATCGTGTATGGGTTATGTATGGCCTATAGTAATGTATGGCCCCGTAATATCACAAAGACATAACAAAAACGCTAAACCAAGCATGTAGGTAGTTTACATTGATGGCAAGCAGGTTTAAATTATCGAGCTATACATGTATTTTATTTTAAAGAAAAATGGAAAGAAAAATTTGACTTCAGGCGAGACTCGAACTCGCGGAACATGCTTGTGAAATAAAATATATTTCACAAGCATGTGTTAATGCGAAATAATATTAAAACAAGAGCTATACATGGTTAATTGAATTTTTTTACTGGTGGTAGAGCTCCAGTGACGGAGCTCGCGGGCGTAGGGCCACTTGGAGGCAGCCTCTCTACATTAATCCCAACAACATTTTATTCTACAACTTTTTTTTTTAATTTTTTTTTTTTAATACAGAATTTATGATTTGCCTCTGAACTCGCATTTACTCTGAGTGTAGGCTTGCCAAGCATCTTGCCTTGGCAAAATATGGTCAACTGCAGCGAGCGTGGGGCTCCGGAGTGACGCAGCGGCGCGGCGGCATTGCTCTTTTGACCTTTTGAAATTATTATTTGTTTATTATTTGGGGGTTTTTTTTAGATTTGTAAGGTCGCAAAACAATCTCATTTTTGTTTTTGTTGGGGTTGATCTAGAGAGGCGACCTGCAAGAGGTGATGCGCTAATTTAAAATATCACTATATATTAATTACCTACGCATTGGAATATGATTGTACTGAACTATTTAGCGGAGCTCGTGGGCGTTGACATTACCTCTATATCTATATAGAGGTAATGTCAACGCCCACGAGCTCCGACACTGAAAACTCTATCATCATCCAAAATGTATATTCAAAATACAATATATATCTCATAAATTTCTATTCTAGGCTATAATTCTAGAATTCCTAGACACTGTTGTCGAAGATCTCGGCTTCGATGTGCAACCGAATGAAAGCTTGACTCGAACTCTGAACAGATTCTTCATCATGCCTTTCGCTTGCACTGCTGGTCATGAGGGATGTATCAACAATTCTATTGAGAAATACAATAACTTGAAGATTAATGGGGTCAGGTATGTAGTAATGCTGGGTTTAATGTTTTTTTTATCAGAAGGATGACAGACAATTAGATGGGTCACCTGATGGAAATTAGTTACTGTTGCCTATAAACATTTACAGCAACACGGGGAGCTGCCAATACGTTGCCAGTCTCGAAGGACTTTTTAGGCTGCCTGTCCACCAAAGCGAAGCGAGGCAACGGATCGGAGCGAGGGAGTAATGCGGAGCGGAGTTGCGTACTGTGTCTGTTCACCAGAGCAGAGCGAGGCTGCGAGACGGAGCGAGAAAGTAATGCGGAGCGGAGTTGCAGACTATGTTTTTCAATATGCGGAGCTAGGCTGCGAGTATGCGACGAGTCATTTCGAGCTCCTGGCGGCGCTCCGCTTTCCCGCTCCGCTTCCCCGTTCCGCTTCCCCGCTCCGCTTCCCCATTTTATATAAATTTTTAAACTAGTTCGTAACTCCCTGTCCACTAAAGAGGAGCGGAGATTTCAATTTCAAGCAAAGGAGACTTCAATTCCTCATTCCTTCGCTAACACACATCATTAATTTTTCTTTAACCACAGGGGTTTTTCCTTTTATCTGGCAAAAAGCTTTTGTGAGTCCACTTCCCAAAGTTAATAATCCCTGTGAATTAAAGGAGTATAGGCCCATCTCAATATTGCCGTTTCTTTCTAAAACTCTCGAAGCAGTTGTGCATAAACAGGTTTCTTTTTTCATACAAGGCAATAATCTTCTATCTCCTTACCAATCCGGCTTTCGTCCTGGCCACAGTACAACTACTGCACTTCTCAAAGTGACCGAAGATATCAGGAGTGGCATGGAGGATGGAATGGTCACTGTCTTGGTACTAATTGACTTCTCAAACGCATTCAACATGGTAGACCATGATATCCTTCTTGCGATCTTGAGACATCTTAATTTTTCCTCTCTAGCAGTTAATTGGTTTTCTTCATATCTAGAGAATAGACAACAGGCAGTTCGAGTTAAAGGAGTTCTTTCTAACTGGTGCCACCTCAGTGCAGGTGTACCACAAGGTGGTATTCTTTCCCCTTAACCGGCTTAAAAACTGTCTTCCAGTTGAAATTAAGACGCGACTCGTTCAGGCACTTATTTTCCCCATTATTGATTATGCTGATGTGTGTTATCTGGATCTGAATGAGAGTCTTCTGGACAAACTTGATAGACTTGTTAATAACGCTATTCGTTTCATATTTTGTATTCGCAATTTTGACCATATTTCTTCCTTTCGAACAAAGCTGAAATGGCTTCCTGTTCGACAGCGAAGACAATCACGGCTTCTTAGCCAACTATTTTCTATTCTTTCAGATCCCACTACTCCTTCATACTTAAAATGTAAATTTCAATACCTTTCTTCTTCGCATTCGTTTCAATTACGCTCCATCGATTTTAATATTCTTTCAATACCTCTTCACCGTTCCGGCTTCATCTCCAACTCATTTGTAATTCAAGTGATCCGTTTGTGGAATGCTCCTCCAGGCGATATCCGTAGACTGACCACAAAACAGGCTTTTAAAAATAGAATTAAAGAACACTTTCTTACATCTTAAGTATCCGCAAAACCATCGTCATTAGTTTTATTATATATTTATATCATTGTGTTGGTTTAATTTCTGTTTAAGGTATAATTCTATTGATATTTGTATTATATATATATAAATAATTTCTATATGTATATAATTATAACTATATAATATATTTATTTTATACTTATGTAGGTATACCTTACCGACTGAAAGTTTCTACATATTTGATGTTTTATATTTTGTTTATTTAACGCTTTTTGCTAGCACCGCCAACATTTTTTTTTATCACCGCCAATGGTTGACTGGCAGAGAGCGCTTTAAGCGTTAAGTCCGCCATTAGTACCAATGTTTTATTGATGCAATAAAGTATAAATAAATAAATAAATATTGGTGTATATTTCTCCGATTCTCCTCTTCGCTACCTCGCTCCGCTCTGGTGGACAGGCAACCTTAAAGAACCCCTTATTGTTCATCTCGGAAGGAAGTTCGTTTCACAGTTGGTACGCTTGGGTAAGAATGAACGTATGAATTGGACTGTTGAGCACTTACTCCTACGTACGAGTATCTAATCTATTTCTCTAACCCTTGTCTTTTTATCTTTCTGTCCATGGTCATTAGATCTATAGTAAAAAATATTACTAATTTGTGCGATTAGTATACCCTATTGTTTCGTCGCAAGGTTGTCTTAAAGAAATAGGGTTTTTTGAAATAAATTGCCTATTGTACTAATTGATATCTTGTATTATTTCTAATGTATTTTCTCTGGTGCATTAAAGTGTAATCTATCTATCTTGGTTTATAACTAGTGTGGGGCGGTGAGTGTAAACGTATTTAATATTTAAAAAATCTAGGATACCTACCAAAATTTCATGTTCGATCTATCCGTCTCTATCAAGAGTAAACATGCACGTGTATCAAATTTAAGGCTCGTTTATTTACCCTTTAATATGGGTAAGTCGTTACTCAGGTTGATTAAGCATCAGTGTATTATCATGTGTAAATCGACAGTGGTCACGCGATCTGCTTGACTATGTTTGTGTTGTTTACTGAATTTGAAGGAAAACGAAAATTGCAAATAAAAATAGTAGGATGGATAGATAGGTTGTCAAGAATATGTTACGAGAAAAAAACTTATGATGTCTTAAAGATTCAACGAAGATATTACATTAATTTAACACATGGCGGTCCCTTGTAATATTTTCTAGTCTTATTCTTGCATGTGGGGCGAACAGACGAAATAATATGAGAGAGTAAGACAATTATATAACGCTAATAGACAAAATAATATGCGAGAATAAGACAATTCATTTTTAATTGTCTAATTCTGCAAAAGTTATCCATAGACATAGTTACATAGTGAAGCGCGCATGGCCCCGCGACTGGTGTAAATCAGAAGCGATCTACTCGGTAAAGCGATATGGGTGCGGACAAGTGTGTGATGGGTGACCGCTAGTGGCAAATTAAAATGCGCCTTTCTTTTCTTCGGAGGGCACGTTAAGCCGTCGTCGCCGCCGTTATTTTAATGTCATCATTTAAAAGATAAACTTTCCATTTTTTAGCGTGAACCCGAACATAAGGCGTCACGTCTTCTGCCAAGGTGTACTCAACGGTGATTATCGGGAGTGGCGGTTCCTCTACGACCGCATGTTGAGGTCCAACAACCAGGGCGACGAGATGGCTATGATGAGGGCTTTGGGTTGCACCACTAATCCTCTCGCCATTCACGAGTACGTCACATTTTGAGTATTCGATACAAGTTAAAAACATTGACTGAAACTTCAGTTGATGGTTTAGAAAGGTAGTTGGCCAACAAGCATGCAGCTCACATTGATGTTAAGTGATGACTGCAGCATATAGACATCTACACAAAAACTAGAAGTCAAAATGCAGATCCGTTGACAACCCTGAGACTTGAATTGTTATGTCTCTGTGATAGTTATAACGGGGCCATACTATTACAGGGCCATATTTTATATTACATATAATATGCTAATAAATTTAAATATGCGCATCACCTTGCAGGCAGTCTCTCTACATCAATTCCAACAAAATTTGTTCTACGACCTTTTACAAATCTCTTGATAAAAACCCTAAAAAAATAATCAAAAAAAAGTTCAAAAGAGCATTGCTGCCGCTGCATCAACCTGGAATCCTGCGTCCCGCTGCTCGTGGCGATATTGTGCCCAGACGAGGTGCGTATGCGGCGGTGGCATATCGACGCTCAGAATAAATGCCAGTTCAGAGGCAAAAATATTTTTATCTAGGAAACTTAAAATTTAAAAATCAATTTTAAGAGGTGATGCTCTAATAGCAACTAACCCTATACAAAGAAACTTAAATTATAAAAGAAACTGAACATTCAAAATGTGATTTCCTTATTCCAGGTATTTAGATATGGTGATGAGTGACAAAGTCAAAGCTCAGGATAGTGTGAATGCTTTCACATTCCTTTATATGGGCGACAGAAGTAACGCCAATGTAGTTCTTCAGTTCATGAAGAACAGATACGAAGATGTTAGACAAAAGTAAGTATTTTTTAAGTTATTACTGTAAAATAGAGACGGAAACCACGTTACTGGGTAATGTGTCATATTATTATATCATTTGATCATAACTACTGAGGAAATAGAGTTAAAACGAAAATAGATGTAATACATAATTAGATATGATAATTTCAAAATTTCTTCGCCGAAAAAGCAAACCGGTATCCCGAAAAGTTTTTAGTAATATCGATTTAAGTTCTATTACAATAGATTGAGAATGGAGACATCACAAAATTAATAAAGATGATCATGAGTTATTTTATTGATAATCGTCAGCGTCTTGGAAAAAGCCCATCGTTAAATATAATATTTCCGATTTTTTCGAGTATTATTAACTGACATGTCATCATGTTATTTTATAATTTAAAAACATAAGTAAAAACGATTTATCTTTGCGTCAAGTAGGGACGTCACCCGTGAGGGTCACCAAATATTCCAATTGTTACACACCCCCCGCGACTCATCTACATTCATTATCCTCTTCTCATTTAATAATTGATTGCATAATTCCAGAGTGGTGCTTCCAGCATGGTTTGATAACATTATGAGCAACCTTGCCTCGTATTTGGATGAAGAAGGTCTGCAGGATGTAAGTCATATTTTTATAAATATGGAGTTACAGCTTGCCGTGATGACCACCTTGTGCAAACACTTAACTGAATTGAAAGTATTGATAAGGTTTATCTTATTATAAATTAATACTTGACGTCCAGATCTCCAGCGGTTTATGATGACCACTTGATTTCAGAGTCACGGGTTCAATCCCTGAACCGGGTCAAATATTTGTATATTCTTCAGATATATGTATTTTTATTAAAGAATTATGCTACAAAGTTTCCAACAAGCTTATAGTTTACATTTATGGTAAGTAATACTAGCCTATAAACATCTACACGAAACCAGCTACTTCAATGAACCTAGATGCGTTGTCACTCCTGAGGCATATGTTATTAACATGATAGTGCTTAACACTACCATTAGCGTTAGCGGCAAGTAAATTAGGTATGCGGTGGTACAAACTTACGCCCGCGAGCCCCATCACTAGTAAAAATTGTTTCAGGTCTGGGTGTTTGTGAATGTCTTAAATGTTTCCAGTGGCATCTACGACACAGTTTTATATGTAGTGTGGGGCTGTTAGTGTGACCCCTAGTTTGCACTAAAAACATTAAACATGATGATGTTTCGCAACTCGTCGCATAAAGTACGAGTATGTATTGCGATAAATGTCTTGTTGGTGCTAGCCTTCGCACTGCTGTCAAACCTATCATTTAACATGTTTTTATGTGAATGTTTCATCAATGCAAACTCACGTTAAGCATAACTTATTTATTAATAGTAGTAACTCTGTATTAACAGATGGAGCAATGGCTGAACACAAACCCATCTGCACCAGGATTCTCCACTGGTTTGAGTGCCATCGCTTCAACCCGAAACAATATCTTATGGGGGACGAACAACGTTGCAAATATTCTGAGGGCAGTCAGAGGATCTGCTAACATAGTTATGCCTACTACTATGTTGTTATTGACAACTTGTATCGCAATGATGTTAAGATAGACAAAGGACCATTTTGTATATAGGGTGAAGCTATTTGGGGTTTTTAAAGCTTCAACACTGTCCTAACAAGTGTGACTCAAAAATATGTTTAAGTTGATTGATTAGTTCAATAAAATTGTGCCTTTATCAATAAATAAGCATTTTCATAGGATATAATTGACACTGAAAGAACAAAATGTTTAAATAGGCAAACGGACAGCTTTCGAAAATAAATGTAAACTATGATTAGAATGAATGTTTGTGAAATAATACGATGACTTATTAAATATTTTCGTGAAATATTATTAATTATTAATATTTTTTAATTGCATAATAAAATGTGATCATTTTAATATTTATTATCTGTATTCATGTTGAACGAAACATCAATCACAGGACGTGACGTCATATGATCGTACAACAAATATTTAACACAAGTGATACTCCGATTTATTGGCTCCTTTTTTGGATATTTTCTACGTTATTACATGAAAAATAAGTTTTATGATTCAACAAAATTAATTTGCACTTGGTAAGTCGTATGGAATTAAAAGCATCACTTTGATTGCGAACAGTTGACGTCACTTTGTTCAGAGTCATGCGGCACCGTTTACGAGGCAGTTTTGAAATTATAAAATTTATGTGTAGTTTCTGGTACTTTAACATGTTTAAATAATAAAATTAATATTTTTTATGGTTAAATAAACGTATAATGAATAATTTTAGACAAATTCTCAAAAGTTGTTTGATTAACTATTAGAGGAACTGTAAAATATTGATGAATACAGATATGTATGTTTGTACCTTCACGCCAAGTACCTACCCCATGCAGGGAGTGTGAAGCTTCAAATATTCCGGTCCTTAAATACCTCCCGTGCTTCTTCGACAATTCATATTATAAATATATTTCGTAGAAGTTTCAATGTAGTAATAATACAAACACATGTGATGTTACAAACCAGTACATGCATTACAAAGTGCATGTTAAGCATTATTGCTACTGCGTTACTAACTGCTATAAATAAAATAAAATGTTTTTTTGTAGAATTTTCATAAAATCAGCAATTTTTCATTAAAAAAAAAAACAAAATTATTTATTGTAATGAAACATTTGTATCTAAAACTAATTAAGATATAATAATAAAATATGTACATAATACGATAATAGTTTTATTTCTGATACCAATATCGTTTTAAATTAATAAATTCATGAAAACGAAATACCTAAAAACCAAATTAATTTACATATGTTAGTTTTATATCTATACCATATGCATAATGTAATAAGCTATTCAAATTACATACATGCATTTACAAATATCATATCACTACATACTTGCAATGTAGAACTTCAGTTTGCTGTCAACTGTTGTGTACTCATTCTGGTGGAAAAGAGACCAGTTTTCTTTTAAGGAAGGAAGGTGGGCAAACAACCATGCAGCTCATATTGATGTTAAGTGATGACTGCCTTACTTTTATAACTTTACTGGTGGTAGATCCAGTGACGGAGCTCGCGGGTGTAGACACCACAGCATTACCTAATATACTTGCCGCTAAATGGTAGTGTTCAGCACTGTCGTGTTCCAGTCAGATGGTAATGTATGGCCTTGTAATTTCCGGCACAGAGGCATAACACCTAAGGCCTCAGGAGTGGTAACGTATCTGCATGTTGACCTTGGTCTTTGTGTGAGGGTCTATAGGCTGTAGTCATCACTTAACATCATTGTAAACTGAACTTTTTTTATGTAATGGAAGTGGCAAATAAGTATGATTTGCCACTTCCATTACATAAAAAAAGTCTATAGACACCCACATAAAGACCAGAATCAAAATGCAGATGCGTTGCCACCCCTGAGACCTTATGTGTCTAATCATGTCTCTGTGATAGTGATTACGGGGCCATACATTACCATCTTACCGGAACACGATAGTGTCGAACACATAGAGCAACACCGGAGGGGAGTAGCCATATGCAGGCTTTCCTCTATGTCATGGTACAAGCCCAAATGGGCCTATACCTGTAGCCTAGATGTTTAAATAATTGTTTCTGTATTTTGTTAAAGTCAAGGTGTGATTTTCGTAGTAATAGACGATTTTTGTAGTGTACGTGTGTGTCTCACGAATTTTCAAAAAATGATAGACTATTTTGCATCGGTAATAAACGCTATGGCTACTAGTCTCCAGTCCGTCGCGGCCGGTGGCCAGCGTTACTCTATGGCCGAACACTACCAATAAGCGGCAGATAAGTAACTTAGTATTATTTGCAAACAAAATATCATCGACTCGATCATTTAACCGAATCGATTTTGTCCTAGTTTGTGTCTTTGATTTTTCTTATTTTTTCGAACAGTATTTGAGAGCAATAGCGATAGAAGTTATTTTTTTAAGCAAAAATACATTCAATTCATATGGACGTTAAGTGATGACTGTAGCCTAAACACAAAATCAGATGTCAAAATGTTTCTGTAAAAGTTATTACGGCCATACATTACCATCTAAGCGGAACACAATAGTCAGCACCACTATAGGTCGCGCCACGTAAAAAGAACGCTGGAAGAAAGTAGAAGGGATGTGTTCGCGCATCGGTACACTCGCGGACGAAAGTACTAGCCCTATTGGTTTATTTTTGATCTAGCTTTCGCTTGCGGTTTCGTGTATTGGCAGGCAGATTGAAAACAATATTACATAGAATAACATAAAATGAAATAAAAACACATGACGCGCAGCTTGACCGCCAGCGTTCTTTTTACGTGGCGCGACCTATACCATTAGATAATGCGGTGGTGCCTACGGCCTCGAGCTCTTACACTGGAACTCTACCACCAGTAAGTTTATGTCCTTGATTTGCCTAGTCCTTTCGTACCGTCTATTCGATTATAGAAATAAAAGCGATCTGACTGTCATTATCACTTTAGTAGACGGCATAAAATCGATAGCTATGGTCACATTGTCGCTATTGTCCTCTTATGCGACGCAAATTATTACAAAAAATAAAAAAAATAAATAATCGAAGACAAAAGAGATTCAATTAGGTGGTCGAGATCAAACATAAAAAACCAGTCAAGTGCGTGTCGGGCCACGCGCAGTGCAGGGTTCCGTAGTTTTTAGGTTAGAATAATGTTATGAAATAAATATTTTTTTTCTTTGCAGTTTTTCTAAATTTTGGAGTAAAATACATTTGGCCGCTCGTTATATGTAGCTACTATTACCGTTACGTTTGAATTTCTAATAACAACCGTTTAGTTGGTAGAGAGGGGACACTTGAGTCTAACGAAAATTAGCACTAAGTTACGAACAGTTAACTAAATCAATAATAGATGTTTGCACACCCCTTACATTTTTGAAAGACCTATCCAACGATACCCCACACTATACAGAAAACGAAAAGAAAAAAACCTATATATATATTTTTTAATGTTGTTATTCTACCACTTTTTCGGCGTGATTAAAATGTATACTTGTACCAAATTTCAAGTCTTAAATGTCAAGTCAACTTGTCAATAGTTTTTGCGCTAAACCGCGGACGAACAGACAGACTGACGGACAGTTAGACAGATAGACCGATAGACAGACAGACAGACAGACGAACATGGCGAAACTATAAGAGTTCCTTGTTTACTACGGAAGCCTAAAAAACCGATTAAGTGCAGGTTGGAATCGCATTCACAGGGTACAATTAAGGATGTGTTCTATGTTGTTACCCTTAATAACAATACTTTTATAGTATTTTCCTGTAATTGTTTAAATCAGTTCAGAAGTTTTTGTGCGCAAACGTTACAAACATACATAAAAAAAACAAATGTTGCATCTTCATGATATAAGTATAGATAATATTAAAGCAAAAAAATGGCGATATCTCATAAAACGATACAGCAAAATAAACTGAAGTGGTAAGTGAAAATCAAATTAAATAAAGCCGCCCTAGTAGCCTAGTGGTTGCAGGCCACTACTACTACGCTGGAGGTCCTGGGTTCGATTCCCGGGTCGGGGACTATCAGAAATAACGGTTTAAAATCCTTTATCTCTGGTTTTATTGGGATTTTTCCATTTTCTGGAAGTTTCCCAGTACCTCGGAGTTTGGTAATGTGCCCGGAGATGGCAACAGGCTCGCCACATGGGTTAAAACGTAACCGGCGAATCGTGGGTGTTTGCATGTATGCTTCAATGCATGCATTTACCTCTGCCTACCCCTTCGGGGATTACAGGCGTGAAGTTACGTTTACGTTTTTTTTTTTTTTAAATATTTAATACGTCAAAGAAAATAAACAATTTATTATTCAGTAGCTAAGACTGAACTGAAACATCGACAGACAAAATTCCAAGAGTCTCACAACATGACACAGGTATTTATCAACTGATAAGATGATACTTGAGATGTTTTATCATGTGTTGTGGATGAAGCTGTTATTCAGTTGGTGGAATCATTTGTCGAAGTAAAGATGGGTGAGTCGATTATAATAATTAGTAATATTAGCCGAATCTTTATTTTTGTAGTATAATTCATCCATTATTATAATCTCTTTTGTTTTTATGTTATTTTTTTATTTTAAACCTATTAAATAGACCTTTTTTATTTGTTGCAAATTTTTAAGTAATTATAAGAATATAATACATTTTTATATCAATACTAACTGATTCGTCTTACTTCGTGTTACCTCAGAATTAAATAATTTCAAAGGTTTCAAAGGTAGTTAGGGTTAGTATTGGAAAATAAAATTATTTTTTTACTATTTTCTTTACATTTTTTTTATATTTTTCACTATTTAAATCTTACCTGGATTTCCGAAAATAATTCAAAACTAAAATTAGCCAAATCGGTAAAGCCGTTCTCGAGCTTAGAGACACAAACGAATAGCCATTGATTTTTATGCATATAGATTACTTACACATTAACCTCCTTATTCATAAATGTATTTTAGCCAAAGTGTTGCTAATCTCTCTTTGTCTTTTTCTATCCTGCACATTTGACAATGCAACTGACAAAGACAAAGCATTATAGCTAAAACGTATCTAATGTACGTTTATGAATAATGGGGTTACAATATTAAATATTAAATCAACAGAGAAAAACTGCAACTAAGTATCGATTTACGCAGACCAACAACTTAAGTCTACAAAGTATTTTAGTACTTAAGCATGTTTTCTTATCGTATTTTTATGCCTTATTTAAATTAGCAATGGCTACATTTTATAATACAATTTTGTTATCACTTCTGTTCAAATATAATTAATGTTTAAGGATTCTAGACTACATCTTAATGCGATAAGAATCATACACATAGATTAATTTGAATCAACCTATCTTTAATTACAAACTAAACTTCTACTGGTGGTAGAGTTCTTGTGCAGGAGCTCGAGTGCGTAGGCACCACCGCATTACCTAATTTATCTGCCGCCAAATGGTAGTGCTCAGCACTATCGTGTTCCGGTTAGATGGTAATGTATGGCCCCATAATAACTATCACAGAGACATAAATTAGGTCTCAGGATCGGCAATGCATCTGCGTTTTGACCTCTGCTTCTTGTGAAGATAGATGTGCAGCAGTATATTGCAGTCATCATTAAACATCAATGTGAGCTGCATGCATTTAAAAATAAAGAATGTAAATATTACCTGATTTTATTTCAGCAAATCTTCGACAGTGGACCCTAGCCCTCTTGGGACTCTTCGTTGGCAAAGTATACGGTACCGATACAAATTACAGATTAAACACAACTATAAAGCCATCAACATACGCTATTGCGATAACGCCATATTTTAATACTGCAAACGCAAGGGCGTTCACATTCGATGGCGAGGTTACTATCAATTTTATAACAGAATCTAACATCAATCAGATTAAATTACATTCAGAAGACTTGAAATTTACTGCCTCAAATATAACAGTGACTAGCGGTACCACTGTTATAGAGCTGTCAGAGACAAACCCTTTGGAATTTGATGAGAAATACACATTTGCTAAAATAAATTTGAAAAATGAATTACAAGTAGGTTTTGAGTACAGCTTGAAGATTGTATATGAAGGTCCAATTAGGACTGATTTGAACGGATTCTACAGAAATTATTATATGGAAAATGGTGTAAAGAAGTAAGTACAGCTTATCATTAATTCTAACATAACATTACATGGCTCTTTGAATTAGCTTATGATAACGATGTTATAAAAGATAACGTTTAGTTGGAGGTGGTCATATGAAAACCTGATTTCGAGCCTTAATCCTCATGACTATAATATTTGAACTGATTGAAAGTAATATTATTTTAAATACAATGTTATACAAGGATTATATATTTCCACTTAACTGATAGTTTGTAGGTAAAAGAATTGAAGTAATACGAATTAAACCAAAGGCACGATTGAGATCCGTTTATTATTAGACAAATGTTACAATGTATGAATAAATATAGGTAACTCGTCAACGAGCCAGGGAGAGGACAAAATGGCGAGTAAACATAGAACCTTTAATGTAGAAGTAACTTTTTTATAAGAGAATATACCTAGCTTATGTACACACACTGCAGAGATTATCAAATAAAAAACGGCTACTATAGGCCGACTACTTAGCCCAAATTCATTATGTGTGTTCACGTTATTATTAAATTGTTAAATAAATTTAATTTAACATACACGCCTTTTTAATTTTATAGTAATTATCATAATAATGGTTTGAATGCAGATGCATGAAGTGTAGATATACTAAATACCAAAACTGATATAAAAGTATTACTATTATAAGTTATATTAAATGAGATTGAGCGGCAATCAGAAGTTACCCATTACTTTGTTATTAGATCCTTCAGACAATAAAAAAATGACAAGTGATTTTTTTATTGTTCTTGGACCTTATGGGGTCCATCTGCTGCTTCATTACGATAAAAATAAGAAATCACACACATTAAATCTACTAAAACGATATAATAATATGGTTTTATATTAATTATGACCTGAATTAAACTTTCAAAACCTTTAAGGTCATCGCGATTTTGAAGTTTTTTCTGCATCTTAATAGAGGGCGGAGTCGATCAATGCAAACAGATTGTTAAGTAGGTTTGAGTCAAAAACAATCATCATGATTTGTTATCTTTGACTGACATTGTAGAGCACTCAATCTAGATAATGTTGCAAAATTCAAGGGATATTTCAAGTCCTATTTTATCTATTGGCTAATGGTGACGAGGTTCGGATATGGAAGTACTATTTCTATTTATCGTAAGTTATATATAAATATATATTATGATATATTTAACTCTAAACACCAGTCAATAAAACAGGGAAGTTAATAAAAATCGTTGTCTGTCAGAAGTTTAAAAACAACTAGTTTTGCAGGCTGTATGAAAATTATGGGTAATGATGTGGGAAGAATAATTTGGCCAGATTGACCTTGACAAAGCACAAACAATAGACGTTTTTTAATCGAAATTGTGTAATAACGGGAGAGATCTTTAAATATATTTTTTACAAGTATATTTAAATAGTATTTCGTCCACCGTGGTTGTGACTTGACAATGCATGCATGTCTATCATGATTACTTATGTAATATTTGCTAGTGCAGTGGTTCTCAAACTTTTTAAATGATGGAACCCTTTTGGGAAGCAAAATACTTGATGGAACCCTACAATAAAACAATTGTTTTTGTATGTGTATTTTTTATTAATCAGCATAATAAAAGTACAATGTAACAGTTACTAATTATTATTTACTTCACCACTTGGCAAGGACAATAATAGAAAACATTTAAGAAGAAAAAAATCTAACTAGTGGGAGGTATGAAACTGTTTTTTATTTTTCATCAATTGGTTGATATCAGGTTTGATGGAAGAAAGTTGGAGTCTCATATCTGCTTCGGCGTCCAGTCTATTGCGATATTTTGTTTTCGTGGCTGCGTAGGCAGAGAATCCTGTTTCGCACAAAAATGTAGTTGGGAACGGGAGAAGAATATCCAGAGCCATTTGGCCAAGCATTGCATATTCATCTTGGATTCTGCACCAAAAATCATTGAGAGGCCTCGTTTTGAACAGTGACTCCATACTTGTGTCTGATGACATTTCTAAAAGAGATTCATATATCTCGTTTGACATGTTTTCAGGCTTTTCCAAGTCGGGTAAAAAAGGATTATGAATCCATGAATTCACTTTAATTTTTGTATTGTGTTCTTCGGGAAAATAATTTTCAAAAGATGCGCGCATCGAACTGAGATTTTGGACCAATTCTTCAAACACATCATCTTCAAACATTTCTGAGTCGTTTTCGCTAACAAACTCACTGAGTAACGTAAAGCTTTCTATTTCTTTCTTACCATTGCAAATGATCCAAAAATCTAGATTTCTTTTAAAAGCAGTTATTTTATTATAGGCCTGAAACACTGTTGTCTGTTTACCTTACAACGATAAATTCAATTCGTTAAGTTTTTGAAAGATATCCGCCATAAAATACAATCGGAACAACCAAGTTTTATCATACAAACGGTCCTTCAAATTAAAAGAAGTATCTGCTGAAAGAAACATTTGTAACTCGGCTCTAAGTTCAAATAGCCTTGTTAAAGTTTTACCCCGAGACAGCCATCGCACTTCTGTATGGAACAGCAGTGTTTTATGTTTGCTGCCATAATCCTCACACAATAATGAGAACAATTGGGATTGTAATGGTCGTGATTTGATAAAATTAATTATTTTTACCGCTTCATCCATAACTAATTTTAGATTTGACGGCATTTGCTTCATCGCAAGTGCTTGTCTATGCAGAATACAATGACTGGAACTACAATTAGGCGCTTTATTTTTCATTCGTGACACTGCTCCTGCTGTTTTACCTGTCATCGCCTCGGCCCCATCTGTACGAATGTCAATGCAATTGTTCCAACTGAGATTATTTTCTTCAAAAAATATATTTATTTTATTAAACATTTCTTCCCCGGTAGTGTTTGTAAGCTGCGATGAACACATAAGCATGTCTTCTTCAAAATAACTTTTATATGCATATCTCACAATAACCAGCAGGATAGTTAAACCAGCGACATCAGTCGACTCGTCCATTTGCAAGGCGAATCGTGTATTTTGTAGACGTGTAACTAGTTCTTGTTTGACGAAGCTTGCCAGATCATGGATTCGTCGTGAAACAGTATCGTTTGATAGCGGAACAGTAGAAAGATGCTTTGTAGATTTGTTATGTCTAATACACATGGTTTTATTAATTTCTCAGCGATAGTATGCGCTTCGCCTGCTTGTGCAATGCGATAGCTAACTAAATATGATGCCTCCGTGGCCTTTTCGTTGATAGTTTGTGTTACATGCATCATATTTTTTTGACTTTGTAATAACTGATCTTTTTTGCGAACAAAAGATTCTTTATTCTTATCTTTAGACTCGGGGTGTACAGTTTCTAAATGTCGGCGCAATTTAGCAGGTGCCATAGAACTATTAGGAAGCAGTTTACTACAGAGCATGCAGAGAGGTGAGCCGTTGGAATCAACAAATCCGAAACTGATATAAGATTCATCATACTTCCTTCTTTTCGTCTTTGAAACCGTCGAGCTTGACGTCGTGGCATAATCTTCTGGATCGGTGATTTCTATATTCTCCGCGCGCACCGCTTTTGAACATTCAGCGTCATTAGAAGCGGTTGTTGCAACACCTTTAAGCCAACGTTCCATTCAGCTTTATTTATAATGTTACACGTCAGGATAGTGGGGTTTAAATAATGCACAATCGTTACTGCGTATAAGAGACTAAATTTAGTACCTACAGTGAAGAAATGTATAAAAATGTAAAAAACAATGAACACAAGTTTCTCGCTAGCGAGCTTGTAAGTAGGTAGTAACTTATCGCTCCGAACGATAATCGTCAACTGACGACGCGCGACGCGCGATCGCCGCTTTTATACCTAGACTCGATCTCAAATATTCTCGAATATACTCGAGTTGGCACCTTTGATAAACAAAAGCAAAAATAAAAACAGAAATTTAAAAATTGCGTTGTAAACAATATCGACTTTATCCTTTGAAGTTAGAGTCGAAAGTCGCTTGTTGACAACTATAGCCTCTAATTCAGAGGCGGCTTTTATCAAAGAGACTGCGCGCTCACAAGTATACTACCCGCTCGTTTTAAGTTTGCCGCTGGCGATAGGTATGACGTTCGAAAAGTAGCGTCAGCAATACATAATATATTTTTTTTTTTATTTAATTGTAACAATAAAAATTGTGTACGTACATATTTGGGTAAAACAATGACACATTGTAAATTTTGTTGTCACGTGGGAGAGGGTACGCGCATTCCACAGACCGGCAAACTTAGAGCGAACGGGTTGTACAAGTATAAAATTGTTGATACCAAACTTATGAGATATTGTACCAGCTATTGTAACACATGTTTCTACAAATACAAATACATAAATAAATAACATTCATAGCGTTTTGTGCGGCCGCGGAGCGACCAGAGAGACAGAGAGAGGTGTTTTGATTTTTTTTTCTAAATTCTTGCGGAACCCCGACAGAGGTATCACGGAACCCTCCCTCCGGTTCCGCGGAACACACTTAGAGTATAGCTGTGCTAGTGTGTTTCCATTCCATTCTTTGGAGGTAGTGTTTGGTATATTTTCCGATTTGGCGAGTTTTCAAGTAAACAAAAATTTAAAAGAAAAATGGAAAGAAAAATTTGACTTCAGGCGAGGCTCGAACTCGCGACCTACTGGGAATCTAGTCCAGCCGCTCTTCCAATTGAGCTACTGAAGCCCTGCCCGATTTGTCAAATCTTTCCTTCACATCTATTGCATTGCTTTATGGTAGCAGTAGCGCCATCTATTACCAACTATGCTAGTTAGGCAACCGATATAATAGACTTTTCAGTTTATTGAATATCGAAAAGAAGTCGCTTTTACCCTTATTATTATTAAAAAAAATTTTGCATCAAATTATGTGTATGTATGTGTAATTATATTACAAACAGAATGTCTTTGTGAATAAATGAAACACTCATCTATAAATATAAAACTGGTATTCCTCAACCTGATAAATCATCAGTTACTTATTAGGCATCACATTTAATACTTTGTTTGTACTTTTTGTATTATTAAATTTTTTATGCGATTGAGGTAGTAAATTTTGGTTTTTGAACATTCAATATGTGCATAATGTTTCAGGTGGCTCGGTGCAACGCAATTCGAATCCACCCACGCCAGGAAAGCGTTCCCCTGTTTTGACGAGCCAGATCTCAAAGCTACCTTCTTATTGACTATTGATAGACCAGCAGAATATCAACAATCGCTCACCAATACCAAGCTGCAGGCTTCTGTTCCATTGTAAGTTAATTTTGTCAAAATTGCATGTAAACAAATACTTTTTTTTTTCACTCCCATTTTATTGGGAAAATTTTAATATCAGTTGCATATTTAAGTAAAATTTCTTACAAATCAATCTTATCTGTTTGTTTCGAACAAAAAAGGTTCAGAAGTTATTATAATAATAGGAGGAATCTATGCAAAAAGGTGAGTTATAAAAAGTTGACAGTATACATACATACATATTTTATTTAAATATTTAAGTTTTTGATTTCTCTTATTTGTTCAAACGGTTTTAAACACGAAATGCTGTTTTTTGCAAGATGAAGACATTGTAAAGATTTCTCGCATACGTTGTACAGTATTCAATAAGAAATAATGCACATCGACCTCAGGAAGAGACGTCGGCTTATTTCGGATTTGTAGAGCGTTATCTCTTTCGTACCTTACCTATTTGACGTTTGTCGACCATTTTGATCAAGTTTTGACCAATACCGGACTACGGATGCTGACGCAGGCAGTGTGCAGCAGAGAAATCACTCTATAAAGCCGAAACCATCCGATTGTCACTTTCATAGGCTCGATGTGCATTATTTCTTGATGAGCATTGTAAATGTTAGTTATCGAGTATCTTTCTTTCAGATCCAATGGCTACGTGAGGGAGACATTTTACCCATCACCAAGAATGTCAACGTACCTTGTCGCCTTCCTGATATCCGAATTCGTACCAGGAAGAAATGTTACGAACGATGGAAATGAATTCGGTGTTTATACCAGACCTGAAGCTACTAATCAGACGGCATATGCCTATGATTTCGGTCAAAGAGTTGTGAAGGCCTTAGGCGATTATTTCGGCATCGACTATTATTCAACTGATAGTAATTTAAGATTAGATCATGTTGCGTTAATAGACTTTCGAGCTGGTGCTATGGAGAATTGGGGTCTTATTAAGTACAGGTAATAATGATGGAGTAGCATTATTGATGGTGACCGATAAATAGTTTACGGATTTAGTAAAGTTTCTTGTTTTTTTAGTACTTTAATCACAATAACCTTTTATTTTTTGCCTCATTCAAATAAAATAATATCACAAACAATTTAAAAAGCATTTAACGTAAATTCAATTTTTAAAATGGTTTTAGTTTAATTACCCCCTTAATCATAAACGTATTTTTCATATTTTTAACCTTTCTTTGAATACTACGAATATTTCAGAAATAAAATTAGCGAAATCGGTCCAGATATTCTCGAGTTTTAGAATAATATAATGTATAAAGATCACAAAATATAATTCCAGAGAATCATTATTACTATTCGTGCCAGAGGAATCCGAACCTTATTACAAATATAGAGTGGCGCAGATTGTAGCCCATGAAACTACGCATATGTGGTTTGGAAACCTTGTCACTTGTCACTGGTGGAGCAACACTTGGCTGAATGAAGGTTTTGCTAACTACTTCCAGGATTATATTACTTCTATTGTAAGATAATATCTGAAATATTTTTCATATTTATTATCAACCGATAAATAACTGCATGAAATTTAAGTGTTATTCGATTTGAATCATTAAAAACCAAAAGATAGAATGTTTAAATAGGGAATTATCCCGCGTGATAGTACACAATTCTCTAATTAGAATGTTATAATGTAAAAGATGATATAATAAAAAAACCCGTCAAGTGCGTGTCGAGCCACGCGTAGTGTAGGGTTCCGTAGTTACAAAGTAAGAGACGTAATGAAAAAATAAATATTTTCTATTTTCTTTTTTTAACGTTCGAAATTTTGAAGTAATTTTTTTTGTTTTTTTTTTATGCAGTGGACGTGGTAAACCAGCTCGCAGTTCACATCGATGTTAAGTGATGACTGCAGCCTATAGACACCCACAGAAAGACCAAGGTCAAAATGCAGATGCGTTACCACTCCTGAGGCCTAATGTGTTATGCCTCTGTGCCGGAAATTACAGGGCCATACATTACCACCTGACCGGAACATGATAGTGCTGAACACTACCATTTAGCGGCAAGTATATTAGGTAATGCGGTGGTGCCTACGCCCGCGAGCTCCGTCACTGGAGCTCTACCACCAGTGAGAAAATACATTTGGTCGACTATTACTCGCAAACTTGTAAAGCTAACTTAGGTGTAATAGATTTCCTTTTAATTTCATTACATATGGCTACTATTGCCGTATCGTTTGAATTTCTAACTACAACCGTTTAGTCGGTAGGGGGGGGGGGACACTTGACTCTAACGAAAATTGGCCCTTTAAAGCTTAATCAGTCACGAACCGTTACCTAAATTAAAAAATGATGTTAGCACACTCCTATCATTTTTAAAAGACCTATCCAACGATATCCCACACTGTATAGAAAACGAAAAATGAAAAATATCCGCGCGTTACATTTAGGGGAGGTATAAAAAAAATGTCATGTTTTTATTCTACCACTTTGTCGGCGTAGTAGAGATGTATACTTGTGCCAAATTTGAAGTCTCTTATACTAATAGTTTTTGCGCTAAACCTAGGACGGACAGCCAGACAGACAGACAGACAGACGGACTTGGCGAAACTATAAGGGTTCCTTGTTTACTACGGAACCCTAAAAAAATATACATAATTTAAAATACAATTAAAATCTTCGATCAAAGGTATGACATGTCTTACAAAATTCATATCTACCCCTTGTGAAAATTACCCTTAATAAAGCAAATTAATTTTTGTTTTCATATTAATATAATTTTAATTGCTACCTTAAGAATCAAGATGTTATAAATATTTAATGATATCAAATTATCAATTAATAAATTGTTTTAATAGGTTGAACCAGAAGTAGGATCTGCAGACATACTTATCACTGGATCTGTGTACTCCGCGTATGATGCAGATCAAACACCAGATTCACCAGCTATCACCAACAACAATGTAAACTCACCGGCTGAAATAAGTGAGCACTTTGGAACCATTACTTATCAAAAAGCTGGTTCTGTTATACGGATGATGCATCACTTGATAGGAGATGAAGCTTTTAAATACGCATTGAACTCCTATTTAATTGCAAAGTGAGTTAATACATCGAAAGGCTGTGTTAAGTCAGTCATGCTTAGTAACACAAAAAAAATCGTCCAAATGCGAGTCGTTCTTGCATTGACAGGGTTCCGTACATTCTTTTTAGTATCAGAAATAAAAACGACAGAATGATCATTTTCAGATCATTTTTATAAACATAGTTATTTGAACTTCAAAACTACCTTATTATTTTAAAATTACTTAAAAATATGTATAAGATCCTCACATCTAATCATTTCCACCTTTACATACAATGTAGTTTGCAATTTATTTTAACATTATTATTATATATCTAAAAATCTCTTAAAATTCTCTGACAAGGCTCCTATATAAATATATTTTTTGACGTATTTGATTTTATACGTGCATGTTTGCGTGGCAGATGTATGTAATATAAGATAAAATAATATACACATACCAAATTTCAACTTAATGGGCCTACTACGCTCGGGTCAAATGGCTGTGACAGACGGACAGACGGAGAGACAGACAGATAGATGCACTAGCGATGTTATAAGGTTTCCCTGTTTAACCAATTTCTTTACTTTTGGTAGGATATTTATGAGGTACGGAACCCAAAAAGACACAATTGAATTGATCAGCATAAATGTCTCCTTAAAATAAATCTCTGAAACTTTTATTCCTTCAGTGAGATGAGGGTAGGCATCTACTGATAAATTTCGATGTTATTCTTAAATCATACGAAATCTATTTCTTACAGCATGTTTGGTTCTGGATATCCGGATAAAATGTACACAGCTTTAGACTCTGGTGTTACTACTTTCGACGCGCTATCAGCATACCCTGGAAATGATATCACCAATATTATGAGTTCTTGGATATCACAGCCTGGTCATCCATTGCTGCAAGTAACTGTTAATCATGAAGAATCTACTGTGACACTGACTCAGGTAGGTAATGACAGCAGACAGATTCTTTAACACTAGTCCTCTTATTGATAAACATTTAATTTGTATGGCTAAAATGTTTTTTGTCTTTGTCAGCTTCATTATCCATTGCGTTAGATAGAAAAGACAAAACAGTCATCAGCAACATTTTAGCTAAAACACGATTATGAAGAAGGGGGCGAAAATATAATATACAATAAACTACTGATCATCATGTTTTATTTTAAAGAAAAATGGAAAGAAAAATTTGACTTCAGGCGAGACTCGAACTCGCGGCCTACTGGGAATCTAGTCCAGCCGCTCTTCCTATTGAGCTACTGAAGTCCTGCCCGATTTGTCAAATTTTTCCTTCACATTTATTGCATTGCTTTATGGCAGCATAAATATTTTAACATATTTAACATATTTTTCTTTAAAATAAAATATATTTCACAAGCATGTGTTAATGCGAAATAATATAAAAAACAATTACTGATCATCACTTTAAATAAATAATAAAATGTATTATTACCCTACTGTAATCATTTTCTTCTCAACTTTCTTTACTGTGTACTTTACTTACTTTTGTAGCACGGTTTTTTAAATCGAAAATAAATAAACAAGCGAAAATGAAATTTATACCTAAAGACATTTCTTCAAATTTTAGTATTCATAACAATTTTCAAATTTTAATACTCATTACAACATTTCCATAGAAATCTAAATAAATGTTAGTTTTATACAACGTGATAGCACTACGTTCTTAGACTGTGGTGATAGTAACGTAGAGGTGGCAAAATATACCAAATCTCACAAAATTTAGCTCTTTATGAAATTAATAAAATGTTTATTTATTTAATTAATTATTTATTTGTTTAATTATTTATTATATTTATTCATTTTTTTTAAGTAATGGAAGTGGCAAACAAGCTTGCAGTTCACATTGATCTTAAGTGATGAATGCAGCCTATAGACACACACACAAGATCAAGGTCAAAATGTAGATGTGTTACCACTCCTGAGGCCTAAGGCGTTATGCCTCTGTGCCGGAAATTACAGGGCCGTACATTACCACCTGACCGGAAAACGACAGTCCTGAACACTACCATTTAGCGGCAAGTATATTAGGTAAAGCGGTGTTGTCTACGCCCGCGAGCTCCGTCACTGGAGTTCTACCTGAAATTCCTACTCAGTTCCTAGCTGAAATGATTACCACGTTGTCATCTTATTTACAGAAACGTTTCTACATAGACTCTTCGAATGAATCCGATGAAATATACAAAATACCTATCACATTTACTATGGGGAATTCTCCTGACTTTTTAAATACTAAACCTGCATTCATTATGGAAAATAGAACTCACGTTCTGAACATTAACCAATCCGAAGAGAATCATAGCTGGATCATTTTTAATATTCAAGAAACAGGTAACAATAAGTGACTGTTTTATTTTAAGAAAAAAAATATTTCAAGTAGGAGTTAAGCCAGCGACCACTGGTACCTCTAGACCAGCCGCTCTTCCAACTGAGCAACCGGAGTCCATACTTGACCTATTTTTATTATTAAGTTTTTTATTTATTTTATTTTGTTTACTTTCACATATTAACCAACGTATCAGTTGTTATTCGCTTTCATTTTTAATTTTGTAATTTGACCTATCACAAGCAAATTCTATTATTTCCAAGTGATTAAATACATTTTTGAGTTGGAGTTTGAGTTTTGAGTTTGACTGTTAAATTTTCCCTTAACATTTATTACATTGCCTTGGGATAGCAGCCTGCCACTTATTTTTCTTTTAAAGCAATTAGTGAAATTGAATTAGTAACAGGTAAATAAAGGTCTGTTTTCTAGTAAGTTTATAATTTGTTTACATTTATTTCACAGGTTTATATCGAGTAAACTACGACGACCACTCATGGGAGTTGATAGCTAATGCGCTTAAAAGCGGTGGTGAAGTAGTACATCACATTAATCGAGCTAAGGTAAAACACTATAAAAAAATATTAATAGCAACTTTATTTTACTAGATAAGTGCTTCTGGTACTTAATAGTACCATTATTAAATATGTGTCAGGTACAAATATTATCCTCAAGCTCCAAGAAACAAGAGAGTATAATTATAATTACAAACGATCGTGTATGAAACATAGCCACTGAACATAGAGCAACACGGGCCACCGGCCGCGGCGGATCGGAGGGGAGAAGCCATAGCGTTTATTACCGATGCAAAACAGTGTGTCATTTTTTGCGGGGGAAAATAGGTGTGATACACACACTCACTAAAAAAATGCTCCACCTGTTACTACGAAACTCATACCTTGACTTTAACGAAATACATAAAAAACTTTACGCACATATAAATATAAACATCTCGGCGACATGCATAAGAAAACTTGTCCTGTGCTTGTACTTTGACAGAGGGGAATCTTGCATACAAAGAGTATACAAATACTACCGCGACAGCCCGTGTTGCTCTTTGCCACTGAAGCTCTACTAACAGAAATTTAGAAAATTTAAGAAACATTTTATTTTCAGATTGTCAACGACCTTTTTGCACTTTACTACGCTGATGTAGTAACATTTGAACGTGTTTTAAGCAATTTGGAGTTCTTAACAGAAGAAACAGACCATTCGGTTTGGCTAGCAGCTATTCGGGGGCTTAGTAAACTTAGGATATCATACCTGGGAACAAGTACATTGAAAGAAATCAATGTAAGATTTTTTTATTATTTTTGTGAAGCGCGCATGGCCCCGCGGCTGGTGCAAATCGCAAGCAATCTACTTGCTTGTGCGATACGGGCGCGGTCGAGTGTGTGATGGGTGACTGCTAGTGGAAAACTAAAATGCGCGTTTCCGTGCTTCGGAGGCCACGCGAAGCCGTCAGTCCCGGTTGCTATCGCTATATAGCAGTCCTTAAAACTAGTCGGAGGGCTTATGGGCGGTTTGAAAACATCCGACAACGGGTTGGCCACTAACCCGTATCTACACCATCCCGCATTGGAGTAGCGTGGTGGAGTAAGCTCCAGGCCTCCCCCCAAAAAGGGGAGAGACTCGTACCCAGCAGTATAAAATAAAATAATAAAATACGCTTACACTCACAGCTCCACATTAGGTATTTTAAAAACCTGTGTCGTGGATGCTGTTGTACACATACAACAATATCTGTAGGCCATACAAATATTTGTTCCGGTGCGGGGATCGAACCGGCGACCCTTCGAATCAAACGGTGGTTTCGCACCGCTGGACTAACCGGGTCGTCAAAGTAGGACGTTTCAAGGGTTATTATTACATATTCATGTATGTAATAAACAAACCAGCCATATTTTTAAAGATTCATTTATGAGGAGGAAAGATATAAATATTTAGCAACTGGAAAATAAATACGTACTCGCTAGTAGATCGTAGGTAAGCTGTAAGTGTATGGCCCCGTAATAACTATCACAAAGTCATAACAACTAAGGTCTCAGAGGTGGCAACGCATCTCCATTTTGATTTTTGGTTTTGTGTAGATGTCAATAGGCTGCAGTCATCGCTTAATTCATGTGAACTGCGTGCCTGTTTGCTACCTAAGAGCTATCTAAAAGTACTTTTACTGGTGGTAGAGCTCCAGTGACGGCGCTCGCGGGCGTAGGCACCACCGCATTACCTGATTTACTTGCCGCTAAATGGTAGTGTTCAGCACTATCGTGTTCCGGTCAGGTGGTAATGTACGGCCCTGTAATTTCCGGCACAGAGGCATAACACCTTAGGCCTCAGGAGTTACCACTCCTTTGCATTTTGACCTTGGTCTTTGTGTGGGTGTCTATAGGCTGCAGTCATCACTTAACATCAATGTGAACTGCATGCTTGTTTGCCACTTTAATTACATAAAAAAAAATAAAAAAAACTTGTTTGTTAATTGGTGGCACACTTACATTCCGTACGCCAATTTCCAATTCATGACCTTTTTTATGTTATCGAAGTGGCAAACATGCATGCAGTTCACATTGATGATAAGTGATGACTGCAGCCTATAGACACTTACACAAAGACTAAGGTCAAGATGCAGATGCGTTACCACTCCTGAGGCCTAAGGTGTTATGCCCTGTGCCGGAAATTACAGAGCCGTACATTACCACCTGATCGGAACATGATAGTGCTGTGAATGATGTGTAGTGATTAGGTAATGCGGTAGTGACTTCGCCCGCGAGCTCCGTCACTGGAGCTCTACCACCAGTAAAAATGACTTGCAATCACCATTTGGGGTATTTTAGCCCAATTGCAATCAGCCTAAAGATGTGCCAAAATTACAACAGCGCTGGCTTTTACTTGATGAGGCTGACCTTTTATGACATTGCATACCTGACGTCATTTGAGGATTACTTTGTAAAACATATAGATTATGAAATATTATACAAATATTATTTTATTTCAGGCTTACGCATTACGTTTAATGGAAAACGTAATAAACACTTTAGGTTATGATGTAAGGGATTCTGATGACTTTGTGACATTGAGAAATCGTCAACAACTGTTGGAATTCGCGTGCAAATTGGGACATGAGACTTGTATTGCAAAGACAACAGCTCTTTTCCAGGCTTTTAGACAAAATGGAACCAGGTAGTAATTATTTTTTATAATATAAAGAAGTAATAGGGTATGTAGTTATTTTAAAACATTTGGTATGGAGATAGTTTTTTTTTTTAATTATGATTTTGCAATTACCCATTCTAGTGAATTTTTTTTTTAAATAAAAATGTAAGAAAAAATTGACTTTAGGCGAGACTTGAATTTCCAGTGGCCGCGAATTCGAATCTCGCATGGAGTATTTTTTTTCCATATAAAAAAAACAACATTTTTTGAAATTAACAATATTGATCATTTTTTTATTGAAGTAAAACGAAACAGAAAGGTTCAGTTCTACAAAAATATTTGTTAAAGCTTAGGTTTTTGTTAAATTTATATTATTATTATTAAATATATATATATATATATTAACAATAACAGTAACAAATAACAGTCGGGGACTATCAGAGATAACGGTTTAAAATCCCTTATCTCTGCTTCTATTGGGATTTTTCCATTTTCTGGAAGTTTCCCAGTACCCCGGAGTTTGGTAATGTGCCCGAAGATGGCAACAGGTTCGCCACCTGTTACATGGGCCAAAACGTAACCGGCGAGTCGTGGGTGTTTGCATGTATGATTGAATGCATGCATTTACCTCTGCCTACCCCTTCGGGGATTACAGGCGTGAAGTTATGTGAAATGCGTTGAGATGTTCCCAAACCAGATGCCGTCTAATAATTTTATTTGCGAGATTCACACATTACATAAGGAAACAACATTTGAAATTTTTCTCGGATATCTAAATTAAAAAATATCGAAATTACCTACATCGGAAATGTTATTCATTTCTAGAAAACTCCAGAAACATTACTTTCGTTTTTATTTTGTTTCGTCACATGTTTATATGAGGTCATTTTACTATAATTCTCTTTTTTAGTATATCACCAAGTCTTAGAACCGTGTCGTACTGCAACGGGCTACTTCACGGCAATGGCGAGGATTATGACTTCCTTTGGCAGCGCATGACCACAACGAACGTGGCGAATGAGGCTCGTCTCATTGGCGGTGTGCTCGGATGTTCCGCTGACGAAAGTAAATTGAAAAGGTTAGTTCGCTTTAAGTGCACAAGTATTTTTTTTCAGTAATACTTCTTATGGCGCGATTGAAAAAAAATATGAGAGTGAATTTTTACGATGCGCGCGAACACCGACAGATAAAAGCGACAGTCTGAAGTTAGTTGCTAAACAGATAAAAGCAACAGTCTGATGTTAGTTGCTTACCTTTTTTTTGTTTTGTTTTATTTCTGTTCTAAGGGATTGTTAGATATGCTAAAGGAGTATAATTTTACATGCATACATAAGTACACATACTGCTTCTTTTTAACGAAGGTGGCAAACAAGCATGCGTGATCATCCTGAGGTGGTATGTCTCTGTGAACAATAAGCTACTATTTGGCAGCAGATAGATTAGGTAATGCGTGTTGCCTGCCTACGCCTTCGAGCTCCTGCACTTAGAATTCTACTAAAGTAAAACCTAGTTCAGAACAAACAATAATCATAAATATTGTATTTTCGTTAGTGAACTACAATGGACAAACAAATAAGACGCCGGAGGCCTTATGGGCGCTTTGAAAACATCCAACAGCGGCTTGGCCACTAACCCGTATGTATCACCACCAACCCGCATTGGAGTAGCGTGGTGGAGTAAGCTCCAGGTCTCCCCCCTAGTAGGGAGAGAAGAGACTCGTGCCCAGCTGTGGAACGTATTAGGGTTGCCATTATCATATTATTTTTTTATTTTTGTTTACAGCTATCTCGTATCAATGCTGGAGGAAAACAGCCCAATAAGAACTCAAGATCTAACGGTTCCCCTCACTAGTGTCCTCAGCAACTATGATCACGTCCATGTTGTTATGGAAGAATTGAATAAGAATGTGACACTTTGGAATAATATGTGAGTGAACCATTTATTTCTATAGTTTATTTAGCTTTATTAAAGCAGGAAACGAAAAAAAAAAATATCCGCACGTTACATGCAGGGGAGGTACCCTAATATACCCTATAAAGTACCCTAAATATTTTTTTTCTGCATGTTTTTTTCTACCACTTTGTCGGCGTGATTATGATAAGTATACTTTTGCCAAATTTCAACGGTATTATTCATAAAAAGTTATAACACCTCTAAGAGCTCGCTATAGTATGCTATAAGAAAAACGTTATTCATAATAGCATTTTAGCGCTAAAGTACTCTATAAACCCACTATAAAGTTATACAGGCCAGAACCCTACTATAACTGTGCTATAAGGGCAAAAGATGGCGGACATTCAACAGCTGATTGTTGAAAGTGACAGTGACATGAATGCATATCGCATAACACATAACACATTATTGTTATTAAGGATAATAATATATATAATAATATTATTAGGTAAGTAGGTACTTAATGCGTATTTAGCGTGTAGGTCATGCCAGGCAGCTACTATTTTGGCGTTGGTGTTGGCGTCGGTGTTCTTATTTTCCAAACAAGAATCCCTCTCCCTGACCAATTCTTTTAAAATAATCTAAGAAATAGAAGCAAAAGCAATTTTAAGAGAATGTTTACAAAACAAAACTTACTTGAATCCAATTTTAGGTGTAGCGTATATCGGTACAAACCTTACCTTCCTCAATTTTCACTTCGTTGCTTTTTAATCTTTCTCTCTGCAGGTTCCATTTTTCAATAAAAATAATAAAGATATACTTAAAATACTTAAAAAATTAAGAATGTTTCGAAATGCACGCGATTTTTCAACAAGGTCATTTTTACACGTAATTTTTAGACAATTTGGCATGTTTGATCTCTTGTTGGATCCATTTGTCCACTGAATTCCTTGCACTGGCAACATTTTGACTATCAGAATTTTAACTATGGAAGATTTATAGTTTATGAATAAACAATTTTTTAGAACGCTTAATAGGCTTATAGAGCATTTTAACTAATGAATGCTATAAACCTTCTATAAGCGTTTTTTATTAATAAGACCGCAAGTCTTTAGTACTATTAGTTTTTGCGCTAATCCGCGGACGGACGGATAGACAGACAGACACACAGACAGACGAACATGGCGAAACTATAAGGGTTCCTTGTTCACTACGGAACCCTACAAATGTAATAACAACAACGCGACATAAAGCTGATATTTGAGAGTAGTAAGCTCTGCTTTAGACATGGCACGTGAAATACAATTTTCTGTTTTGTCATTGGCAATCATCACTCCCGCCGAAAGATCTATTGCTGGACAAAGCCTTCCCCAAAGACCCACAACAGTGTTGTGCGTCATCAGAGGAGAATGTGCCATAATTGGCACGCTTGGCAGGCTGATTGGTTATCGCAGTAGTGATCGTTTTAATTACGGAATAGATAAATAAAGATGGAATGGTAATGTGGGCGTGGCAAGCGCGCCACAAGTATGCGTGAACACACATAGTTCGGTAGAACCATTCGTTCGCCGCTCGTAGTGTCGTGTAGACTGCTTCAAACGACGCATCTCTTGGTAAAATACCATGTAGTGCCATTTTTAACATGTAATATGAAATGTCAGACCTCAAGTATAAAGCGAGGGGGTATATCTTTTCATCGGTAAGTCACAAATAACATTTATTGTTATAATACTTGTAATAAACATATAAATATACAAGAAATATGAATATTCGAACTTAAACTGCATTATTTAAACGTTACTGCTAGAGAATACATTGCTCGTTAAGCACTCGCTCAATTAACGCTCTTACTGTCTCCTCTTGCAATGTACAGCATGTAATGCGTCCGCTACACTTCGACTAGTTTATTAGTGAGTATATTGTTGTGTGCGTGCGAGTGTTTATTTTCTACGGGCGTTACATCTTAGTATACAAACTTACGCAAACGAATAGCTGCCCTGAAGATTAATGTGTGGGTGATTGTCGAGATGGTGTTACATTTGTGTAAGAAATTGCATGGTGGGAGAAAAGCGTGTCGCCGCTTTTCTCCCACCATGCAATTTCTTACTTTCTTTTTTTTCTTGGTTCTAATACTAAATTGAAGTAAAGGCCTTTCCATCCTTATTTATCTAATCCGTGGTTTTAATGTAGAACAAGCTCGGGTGGTGTGTAAGGACCGGGATATCTGGCGCTCCACCCTCTCTACCTACCTAAGGGTCTTGGCTTGAAGATACATAGTTTTATCACGAGACGCTGCTGTCCATTCCGGATTACTTTTTTTATGTCATGAAAGTGGCAAACATGCACATTCACATTGTTGTTAAGTGATGACTGCAGCCTAAAGACACCCACACAAAGACCAGAGGTCAAAATGTTAGTGTTACCACTTCTAATATCGAGCCGATATTAGAGTGTGCGCCTCTGTGCCGGAAATTACTGGGCCGTACATTACCACCTGACCGGAACACGATAGTGCTGAACACTACCATTTAGGGGCAAGTGTGTTAGGTAATGCCTATAGGTGGGGCGTACGCCCGCGAGCTCGTTCACTGGGACTCTACCACGTTTACTATTGCTCTCTACTGGAATTGTTTGATCGCCATTGTTCGGAAGAATTCTCCTCCACTACAGGCTCTGGCGACCCCGTCACGTCCCAACTCCTTCAAAATTATGCTCGTGTTAAGAAACTGTTTAATTTTTTTACAGATATGGGTCATTGGACACCGTTTTATCAACCATTGCTGGAGTTTTACACACCGAAGAAGAATTTACTGAGGTAAATAATATTCTTTTGTATCTTTATGATATGAATTATTAAATACTAGCTGTGCCCGCGACTTCGTCTACGTGAGAAAAAATATGATTGTTCAGTATCAACCCGGACGAAGTCGTGGGCTCAGCTAGTATAAAAGTAGCCTAAGTTATTACATCAGCTATTTGCCAGTGAAAGTCCCGTCAAAATCGGAGACACTCAAATTCTATTTATTTGTATGTAGGTATGTATGTATGGTTGTATGGAGATAAAAGTAGCCTAAGTTACTCCTTATTACAAAAGCTATCTGCCAGTGAAAGTCCCGTCAAAATCGGTCTAGCCGTTCCCGAGATTAGCGGGAACAAACAGACAGACAGACAGACAGACAAAAATTGAAAAAAAAATTGTTTTGGTATATGTACCGTATACATACATATGCATTTAGTAAAAAGCGGTTATTTTTATATTACAGACACTTTAATTTTATTTATTTGTATAGATTTATTATGGAAGGTCATAAACAACATAAGACCTAAAAATTCTGTGAAAATTTTAAACGTCTACTTGCTGCCGTTATTGTCGTGCAAAAAATATACGAAAAAAAGAACACCTTTGTTGTGTGCCCCCTTATTTTTCATTTTCTTTTTTTTGTTTTTTAATTTTGTCTATAGCGGTAACAGAAATACATGATTTGTGAAAATGTTAGCTTTCTAGCTATCACTATTTATGAGATACGGCCTGGTGACAGACAGACGGACGGACGGACGGACAGACAGACGGACAGACAGACAGACAGACAGACAGACAGACAGACAGACAGACAGACAGACAGACAGACAGACAGACAGACAGGGGAGGATTAGTAATCCGTAGGGTCCGCTTTTACCTTTTAGTACGAAACCCCCTGAAAGATAGAACTATGATACAGACTTTGATTATATACACGTCTAGATGGAGCGTCGCCTTACAAACGCTGCAAAAACAATGTCCCAATTCGAAAATCCTTGTGTGCGTGTTACACACTAGTATGTATATTTTATTCGCTTTACACACACTACTCAACTGGTGAAAATGTTACTTGCTTATGACATTTTCCCCTATAAATAGGGAAAATTAGCTTAAGTCGAGTTCAATTTTTTTATAATGTGCAACATAATAATATTACGATATTCGTCGGGTCGTCTCACAGTAGCTTTAGTTATTCGTTTTAAGTTATTTAAATTTTTTGTTTGTATTGGTACGTGTATTAGCTTAAGTTATTCGTTGTTAGTTATTTGTTCTTAGTGTAAATTACTTTTACCGTGGAGAAAAATAAATACATTTATAGGAACAAAATCAAAATCTGGAATTGATCCACTAGTTGGAAATTTACAAACCCACAAACAGATACACACGTCAAACTTAGAACACCCCTCTTTTTCCTTCGGGGGTTATTAAATAATGTTATTAAAATAAATATATTTTTTATAGATTTTATTTTGTAACTTCATATTTCTCTGGAAAGATTTTAAATAAAAAACTGGCAACACAGTAAACATGGCGTTCAATGAATCGTACAAATGCGACGTAAAATTAAATATTGTTGATTTAATTCTGGGATACATTTAGGACATTGGAATGTGTAGTTACCGATAATAAGAAATGTTTTTAGATGTTTTCATACTTCTTTTGTAATTTCGGAACACTTTAATAGCGCAAATCGTCATAATGAAAGCATTGACGTGGACGTGTTTACGTTACAATGACAGTATCGCTACTGAGCGAGCGGAACGAAGTTATGAGCCAACAGTTAACTGATATTTTTTTGGACGCTTATGAACTTAGATGCTCCATCTAGACGTGTATATAATCAAAGGATACAGAATAGCTTAAAAATATTTGACACGATTTTTTAAATTGACATTACTTTTTTATTTCTGAACCGATTCACATGAAACGAACACTTAACATTAAGTGAAACTTACCACAACATACTAATCAAAACAGCAGATCGAATAAGCGGTTTCTGAAATTAGCGTGCACAAACACACAGACAAACAGACATTTTTCCGGGATAAAAAGTACCCAGTGTTGTGCGCCAAAGGTTACAGTATAATCAAGTTTCATTGTAATCAGACCGGTAGTTTTTATGTGATGCTTGAACAAACAGACAGACAAAAATTTTCTAATCACATATTTGGGTTCGGTATCAACCTAGTAACATCCCTGGTATTTATTTTTTCAATATTCTTAATGTACAGAATTTGAACTTCTACAGTTTTATTATAAGTATAGATTTGCTTTTATGATTTTCTCATAATATTCTTCAATAGTTTATCATGTACCTAATTTATTTTCTATTTATAATAATATGGGCCGTCGATAATTTCTGGCCACCTTATCACATCGCCTATGATCAAAAGTAAACTAATATTTGCTCATCATAACTGCCTGAGTAGCCTAGTGGTAGCAGGCCACTAGTACTACGCTGGAGTTCTGGGTTCGATTCCCGGATCGGGGGCTTTCAGAGATAACCGTGTGAAATCCCCTATTTCTGGTTCTATTGGGATTTCTCTGGCAGTTTCCCAGTACCTCGGGGTTTGGTAGTGTGTCCGGAGATGTCAACTGGCTGTCAACGTCATCTATTACTTGGGCCAAAACGTAACCGGGGAATCGTAGTCGTTTACATGACATGTATGCATGAATGCATTTAACCTCTGCCTAACCCTTCAGGGATGAGAGGCGAGAGTGAAGTTACGTTTTTTTTAAACTAATATTAGCAAAAGTAAATCAGGACGTCCAAATTGCAATTTCCTGTGACATTTAGCAAAGTCCTTTCATAGTATAAACAAAGGCTTGATAATGTGTTTGGCGTAGAGTGTTGTTTGTAGGGCGGTCATTTAGGTCGAAATGACGGTCAATTAGCGGAGAGGGCAATAAGGGTTCTTCATATTTATGCGTTCCGTTTTTAAACTACGTGGACTCAGTTGGACGGTCACCTTAATTAGATTTGTAGGCTATTGACTAAAGGTGAGATTCACAGAACGAATCTGTCGACTTTAAATGAAAGTCCAACTTTCAATTCTGTTAATTTTTACAGTCTCGCCAAACTATTTCTTTGTTCTTACTTTACTAAATGAAATTGTATTTCGCAAAAGTAAAGTGAGTATTTTTTTTATGTAATGGAAGTGGTAAACTAGCATGCAGTTCACATTGATGTTAAGTGATGACTATAGCCTATAGAGACACACACAAAGACCAAGGTCAAAATGCAGATGCGTTACCACTCCTGAGGCCTAAGGTGTTATGCCTCTGTGCCGGAAATTACAGGGCCGTACATTACCACCTGACTGGAACACGATAGTGCTGAACTGATCAATGAGATTTGGCTAAAACGGATTTATGAGCTTAAATTTTTTTGTGAGGTAAAATTCTATAGGCTTTTTGTGACGGGTTAAAAATGATAAACTCGCGTTTTCACTTCTGCTAGCACTTTCGAATGGCAACGCAATGTTAATTTATTTTAATACAACAAATTAACACAGTATGAGAGATTAATACGTTCTTCGCTGTGATATCGATTATTATTCTCTGATAATAACAAAACCCCACATAAATATTTTCGTGCAACAAGTCGTCATTCATAGAATGCTACTTGTAAATTGGTGACATAATCTAACCACAAGGAAAAACTATTAAGACGAAGACCTCGGTAGATCCAATACGCAATGATGAGTATTGGCAGAAATATAACAAACAATAACAAATGACTAATAATGCTATGATATGAAAATAGAACGTGCATGACCTATATGAATTGGTGAATCAAAACTAAAAATGAAAGTCTTGGCCTCCCGCCAGACTTGCAAATTTTTGCTCATGACCTTGTAATACTGCATCACTGAACTTCATGGAAACTGAGCTAATATTGACTTTGATACTTTTGATAATACGTGTACGAGTGACTAGACTCAATTACTTTAATGAATCTGAATGAATTTACGGCTGGTTTGCTTTTATTAATTGCTCAGCGAGATATTATTTTACGAGAAGCTATAGTATTGAAATATTTTCTTGAAACAAATTACAATTTATATAGTCTATGGGCCTATATGCGACTAAATATTAAAAGATTTTAGTGATTGTAAATAATTTGTGAGAGATTACGATATTGTGGTCACGAAGACTGCTAAAAAGAAAAAGAAAGGTCTAACAATATCTTTATGTTACCGCTTTAAGGTAAAGTCAGGTAATTTTCAGTAAAAAGCTGTAGGAACATCTCGTAGTCAAAATTTTAACTTGAATTCTATTTTACTCACAATTTTATCGTAGAACCCAGCATCTGCAAGATAAATTGAGGTTCAATCGTTTGTTGCACCTCCAATTTTCACGTTAAATATTTAATAATCACTCTTAATCACTGTATTATTTTTGCATATTCTTGAATTAACTCTGAGAAAAAATCTATTACATTTTTACAAGATATTGAATTGTATTTCAAGATACATGTCCGATTTTACTTTTATGAACTGCCTTAGGAAAAGGATAATATTCTTTGAGTGTATGTGGATCTTTTTATACAGCTCGCAGTTAGTTGGTTACCACTCAATAGTACGCAATATGTTGAATGGAAATAAATTGTTTTTTTTTTTTTCATTTTTAGTTTGAAAACTGGCTTTCTTCCTGCACTGAATGCGGCGCTCAAGCAGTGGCTAAAGGAAGAGCTACTTTAGTCAAATCTAAAGCAGCAACTGCTTGGGCTGAAAATCACGAAGCTGATATCCTTGCCAATTTAAGAAGCAGTGCTTCTCTACCATCAATTACATTGGCTTTAGTTATTAGTGGTTTATTGGCCACACTTCGTTTCTAATATTTCAGAGTTATTTTATTTAGTATAGAATCATTAATGATCAGATTACTCGAAGACTATTTAAAACAAATTTCGTTTTTATTTTTGTACATTATTCATTTATTTTTTAGATCAAGCATTAGTTTAAGTTTAAATTAGATAAGTACTTATTTTACTTACTTAATTATATTTTATGTACTTATTTTTATATATTTGTACTATCAAGTAACTGTTACTTTCTATTAGACCTTATGTTTAAATATTAATTTGAATAGTTAATAATTTTAAGGTTTTAAGAGATCGTTGCTCCACTATGATGTAAAATGTAAAAATATACATTAGAATAAATTACTATACAAACGTATTAAGTTGTTACTTTTATTTTTTAACTATAAATAAAGATTACATATGAATCGTGCCGTAGATAAAATCGGTCAAGATTAATATATAATTTACACATCTTGTGTGTTCTCAAGAATGTCACCCAACTTAGGTTTTATTTTATTCTATTCATTCCAGAAACTGGAGAAGAGCTTCTAGACTTTTTCGCCTCCCTCCGATAGAGTTTGTCGTTAGAGTTTGGTGTCTCAATGTTCTTCGCCAGTCTCACATCAGCTTCCACTTTACCTCTCTCGCGCTTTTCATTCACTAAAATCTATAATTCTTGGGCTGCTGGTAAATTTCACTCTTCTCATCTCTCGTGAATACTATTATTCATTTGCAAAGATGCTATATAATCCAGCCATGCTTTCATCTTTCTTTTAACGGAGTCTTGCACCTCCTTGTCCCACCACGCATCCCCTTTTAATGATTTGCGTATCTTTGCATAACCACATATTTCTTTCGCAACTTCCACCATACTATCTTTCATAAAATAGGTTGAGGGAATTCCACCCAATCAAATTTTTTTTTTGCATTTTTTTAAGATTCACTCGCATGTGTTATTGTGAAATATAAAAATATTACAAATTGAAGGTGTATTAACAACATGTAACCAAATATGATAACTATCCTATAAATATTGTAAGTTGCAACAAAAATATATACCTACAAAAAAACCCTTCATATACGGGCCCAACTCGCATTTTTTTGTTCAGTTTTTAGGGTTCCGTAGTAACCAAGGAACCCTTATAGTTTCGCCATGTCCGTCTGTCTGTCTGTCTGTCTGTCCGTCCGCGGTTTAGCGCAAAAACTATTAGTACTAGAGACTTGAAATTTGGCACAAGTATACACCTTAATCACGCCGACAAAGTGGTAGAATAAAAACATGTAATTTTTTTTATTTACCCCTACATGCAACGTGGGAATATTTTTTTAATTTTTCTTTTTCTATATAGTGTGGGGTGTCGTTGGATAGGTCTTTCAAATATGTTAGGGGTGTGCCAACATTATTTTTCAATTTAGTTAACTGTTCTTGACTTATTAAGCGTTAAAGTGCCAATTTTCGTTAGAGTCAAGTGTCGTACGGCAATAGTAGCTGCATATAACGAAATTTAAAGGAAAATTATCACACTTAAGTTGACTTTACAAGTTTGCGAGTAATAGTCGACCAAATGTATTTTACTCGAAAATGTTTAACAACTCCATAGAAAATTTTTCTAATTTTTTTCATTACATTAATCAAACCTAAAAACTACGGAACCCTACAGCGCGTCGCCCGACACGCACTGGACCGGTTTTTTTAAAAACAAATACAACAATCCTGTTTCTAAGCTATGTGGATCGACTACAACGAAGTTTCTTTTTTCTTTCACATGTCACGTTGCTCTCTACCAGATCCATTACAAGGCGGAATTACGCTGGTCCCCGTATGTAGGTGGTAAGCCATTGTCCAATAATAGATGCACTTACGCGGCGCACCTACACTGGCAGCCCGTTATGCATTGATGCTGGTGCGTTGGCGTCAAATTGCCTCGGTTTAGCCTTTGGCATCGGCAGTATATCGGAAGAAAAATTATCTGTTTTGTCTTATAATTACATGTGATGGTTATCAATTTATATTGTCAGTCTCGTTCTTTTTATATTTACTAAAAAGGGTCAGCTATGATTTCCTTTCTTTTTTGTAATGAAGGTGGCAAAGAAGCACACAGCTCACATTGATGTTAAATGATGAGTGCAGCATAGATATCTACATCAAAATCAGAGGCCAAAATGCATATGCGATGCCACCTCTGAGACCTAAGGTGTATGTATGTATGTATCTTCACGCCAGGTCCCTAACGGGGTAGGCAGAGAGTGTAGAGCGCCAGATATCCCGGTTCTGACAAACCTCTCGTGCCTCGTCTACCTTCATCATTCTCTTCATACATGCACGCCGATTCCTAAGACTTTTGACCTAAGGTGTCTCTGTGATAATTATTAAGAGGTCATACATTACCATCTAATCGGAACACGATATTGCTGAACACTACCATTTAGCGGCAGATAGGTTAAGTAATGCGGTGGTGCCTACGCCCTAGAGCTCCTACACTTGGAACTCTACCAAAAGGTATTTACCATGTCCATATCGATTTCGGAAACTTATCCGTTTCCATGGAAACTTCAGATTTTTTGTATTTCTAAAAATATTACACCATGAAAGCATGAAACTGAGTGAATCCATTACACAGAATAGATAAATGAGGATTGGAGTTTATAAAGACTCAGATTTCATAAAGAATGTTATAAAACTTTTTGAGTTTTTAACATTTTAAGTGGCCATTTATTTTCGAGAGACCAGATTAAATTGATCTCTGATACCGACTCATTTCATTTAGAAAAGTTTTTGATGCAACAGTTTATGTTTGTTTGGATGGTTTGACATTTACACGAGCATGTTCCCATTAGTCGAAGTGCATTATAAGCAATAGATAGAAACTAAATGAACGTTTTAATTTGTAATATTTGATAGAGCTAATTTAATCTTATAAGTTTATTTTAAATTTCACTAAATAATATTAAAATAATAATGTAATTTGATGTTTCTATAAATTATATAATCTTTTAAATTTAAATTGCGAAATTGCATTTTGCGCCTGTTCCTTATTATGAAAGTATTTTAATAAGTCTTTGAATGTATGCCCTGAATTGCGTTAGATTTCAAGTTAGGTAAAAAGTAGGTACCTATACTTTCTGTCTACATTTACAAAGGACAGAAAAACTGGTTATATTTTTTTAAAAAGAAAAATGGAAAGAAAAACTACATGCGAGACTCGAACTCGCGGCCACTTGGAATCTAGTCCAGCCGCTCTTCCAACTGAGCTACCGAAGTCTACACCCGAATTGTAAAATCTTTCCTTCACATTTATTGCATTGCCTTATGGTGGCAGGCTCTTTTATTCTTAGTTCCAATACCATGAAAAAGTTATGACACAGGTTTACACAAAGAAAACAATTCGAAGAACAAACACAAAAACTTGTAAATAAACATAAAAAAATCATTATCTGAAATGTTTACAAACAATAATAGATACTACAAATATAAATTGATCCTTGTCTATTCAATACATCGCCCCGTTTTGGTCATCGACTGAAGGAGACGAGGAGAGAGGTGGAGATCAAGTGAGCTGGTTATAGCTGGCGCCAAGACAAGTCCGGTGTGACAGCGCACGCCACGCCATACGAATCAAAACGCATTTACGTTCGCGTTGTGAGTGGACGTCAGATCGACTTGAGCTTGGCGGGAAATTCGGGCGCCATATTCGATTTATAGCTCGGGTCTTCAAATAACAGTGTGTTAAATTTAAAAGATATTACTGTTTAAAATAGTAATTTGTGTATGTTTGTGTTACCCCTTTTTAAAACAAAGCACGCGTAAAATGAAACTACATTGCCTTACGTGTTAGTTATAAAAAAAAACAAAAATGATTTTACTAGCCATTTTATTTTTAATTTCGCCGATCGAGTCGTACATCGTGGAAGAAGAATGCCTAAACTACACAGTTTATCCAGTACAGTACGAACTCACGTTGATCCCACATATTTATATGGATGGAAATGCATATTATGACTGTGATATGGTGATAACAATAATTGCGAATGCTCCTCATGTTAATATAATAGAACTGGACTGCAGAAATTTAGAAATTAAAGGCAATTCTATCAAAGTGTTGTCTGATCAACGAGATATTATAAATCAACATAGGCCTTATGAATACGATGAAAGAAAAGGCAAATTATATCTGTTTTTAAGAGAACCCTTACAGCAGTATAGTGTGTCTCGAAAACAGTACTTAATTAGAATTTCTTTCACCAAACAAGTTAATTACGATGGTAGTGGTGTGTTTTTGGTGAAATATGACGACGAAAAACCGAGGTAAGTTATATACCTATATACCTACTAAACACGAAGTAGATAATAAATCTATGTACTAAACAATATATCTAAAACATGATTCAATAATTTTAATTCAATTTGAAATATGAAAATGATTCATATTTCAAATTGAATTCAATTAGTCTAAAACGAAATGTTCATTCATGGAGACTTCAGTGTTGGGAACAGTAGCAAGTTGTTTAGTTCTGTAATAATTTAAACTTAAAGAAAACACCTAAATAAATTGTGACTGTAATGAAACTCAAAGATATTATAATCTTTGATAAAGTCAGAGAGACAGAGTCTGTTCGAGACCACGGAAGCTGAAAAGCATTCGAAACGTCGGATTGATTTTAAATAATCCTTTTAGTTTAAGATACGCGAGATAAATCCGAAAACTAGTTTTATTTATATGAGTGTGGCTCCCGAAAACTCAATAACTTACTACGTCGCTATGAACTTGTAGTAGTTTAGTCCCTTATTTATAGTAGGTATTAGTATTATGGAATAGTATTATGAAATATTCTTTATACCGATAATTTTCTCGATCAAGTTCGACAGGGATTTCTTTCGGATCCATTACATTAATTGTAAACTAATAACTTAGATCAATTAAAATTAATGACATAGGTACAAACAATGCGATTGTTGATTAATTGCAATAACCGACTAAAAACAAAATTCACTTATCTTATCCAAATGTTTGACCTACTGTTTGATAGTGGAAACAGAAATTTTAATGATACTCGTATAATATGTAAGTTGTATGGCCTCGTAATAACTATCACAGAGACACATTATTCTAAGATGTTACTCGAAATATTCCTTGACTCACACTCAGCTGAGGACACTAGGGCGAGATTCACAGACCGCACTACGACTTTACTTTCGAGCAAAGTACGCTTCGAACTGTCAAAACCCATACATTTCTGACAGTTCTAAGCATACTTTGCTCAAAGTAAAGTCGTAGTGCGGTCTGTGAATCTCGCACTAAGACGACGCCTCGAAATTCATATTCTTAGTTGTATTTTGACAGTAACTCATGTGTACGGATTATCATATAGCTAATTCACATAGTCTTGAAAATGCATTTTTATAGAAAAGTATGGTATTTAATTATATTTCCAGATAGTTCCGACAGTTCCGTAAATACTCCTCGAAACTTCAAGGTAGGTCGCGAGGTACCTTGGAGTTTGCACTTGCTTTCTTACCTCAAACGGAGGCAGAATGTCGAGTTGACGTTATTAGTTACAACTAAGAATACCATCTTGATCTTTGCGCAAGATCTGCGGTGTATCACTCACCGATCGTGTTCGGAATGAAGATGTAAGAAAGAGGCTTTGTGTGAATGATAGTATCGGTGTAAAAATGAAAAAAGGCATGCTCCGATGGTTCGGGCATATAGAATGTCGAATGAGCAAATAACTAAACAGATATACAATGCAAATGTGGATGGTTGCAGAGGCCCAGGAAGACCAAGACTGACCTACCGTGACCGAATAGGTCGAGTTCTGTCTGATGGTGGGGTTAAGAGACTTAGGAATCGGCGTGCATGTATGAAGAGAATTATGAAGGTAGACGAGGCACGAGAGGTTTGTCAGGACCGGGATATCTGGCGCTCTACACTTTCTGCCTACCCCGTTAAGGACCTGGCGTAAAGATACATACATACATACATAAGAATACCAATTCCGTTGAGTGAGGTTGAGGTGAGGTCGAGATTACGACTTAGAATAAGGGTGTTAATCACATAACACCTACGGTCTGAGTCTGACTGAGCGTCTGCATTTTGACCTTTGGTTTTTGTATGGGACGAACATACATGAATTTTTAGATGCACCGTCGGCACTTGGCCGCCGCGCATCGGTTTACGTATAACGCAATAATTCAGTTCACGTGCAGTCTCCATAAACGCCGGTTCTCTTTTACCAATTTACCATTTTACCAGTTCGCGTCGGGTTACCATTCCACGCGTGCTATCTTACCATCTTTTACCATTACCATTCAAGTTCACGTTCGGCTACCATTACCGCGTGTGCTCCCGTATTTATTCCGGCTACTTAATTGTACCTACCATTCGCACCATCATTATAATAAGTTACCAGTAATAAACCATACCGTATCTAATCCTAATCTACGTCTTTATATTTCACCTCCAACAACCCATACAGTTTTTGTGTAGATGTTTAAAGGCTGCAGTCATACTTAACATGAATGTGAGCTGCATGCTTGTTTGACATTTTTATAACATGAAAAACTTAGCCAAATGGACAAAACTAATTAGTTGCACATTAAAAGATTAAAACATTGACCTTGTGTGCATATATGCTAACTCACTGGCCTTACCACCTACGTCTAAACCTGGCTTGACCAAACGAATGGTGTTTTATGACATAATAAAACCGCCTCTGGTTTAACGCTTAATTAAAAAGTAGGTACACCACATAACAATTGGTATATCATATTGCGACAGCAGTGTCTCCACGTTGAAAACCAGCCATATAGAATTAAAACTGGAAGTGTCATTAGAAAAAAAATACAGTTCTAATCAATAAAAATCGAATTAATTTTGTTTCCCAACACTTTACTGCGACAAACTATGTCTTATAAAACAAATATAGGTCGCGCCACGTAAAAAGAACGCTGGAAGAAAGTAGAAGGGATGTGTTCGCGCATCGGTACACTCGCGCACGAAAGTACTAGCCCTATTGGTTTATTTTTGATCTAGCTTTCGCTTGCGGTTTCGTGTATTGGTAGGCAGATTGAAAACTATATTACATAGAATAACATAAAATGAAATAAAAACACATGACGCGCAGCTTGACCGCCAGCGTTCTTTTTACCTGGCGCGACCTATACCACACCGCTGTCTGTCTGTCTGTTCGCAAAAAACCTAAAGACCGCTGCACGAATTGACTGATTCATGATTAATTGTAATTTGTTAAAGTTTTGGGTAAATTGTTTCGGACGTAACGATAAATGTTGGAGGAGGTTGGAGGTGTCTATTCCCAAAAGCACTACAAAGGAGGACCTTTATTTCTCCTCTACCTTTACTTCTCCTACCTCATATCTCAGGCATCATACCGCTAGCCTTGAAGTAGTAGCCTGCTATCACTTAAATAGGCAGAGTATATAATGAGGCACTATCAAAAGGTTCAGTTTTTGAACTATTTTATGAAATGGTACGTTAAACACCTGAATCGCACTTGGCTGGTTTTTGATAAAGTTATTATCACTAACGAAACAAATATGACATGCTTTTGTGTTTATTTGCTAACAAAAATTAACGATGAAGTGGTTCATTCTAGTTAATTGTACGTAATAAACCATTTGTTTAATTATCCGAATAAATATCATCCACGTTTCACTTCATTACGCACTACAAATGGGACGGGATGTAATGTGGATCAGGCTCATATAAAAATGGATGTGGTAAACCCATATTTATAGGTTAACCCATGTCACCGAGCGGTTGGCAGAGTACCTGATAATATTTATATCTATTTTTACTTAATACATTAATTTTTGTGATGAAGTTAGCAAGCATGCAGTTCACATGGTTGTTAAGTGATGACTGCAGCGTATAGACATCTACACAAAACCTGAGACTTAAGTTGTAATGTTTCTAACCCGAACACCATAGAGCTGATGGTGTTGCCTACGCCCATGAGTTCCTGCACTGGATCTCTACAACCGACCAGTCAAATAGAGCAGGGTTTCTCAAACTTTCGGCTCCTCGTACCCCTGTTACAAAGTATCCAGGTGACACCGAACCCCTCAACTAATGAACCTCTAACTCCAAAGAAAACAATACAAGTGACTGTTGTAGAAAAAAGGTTTTTTTATTTCAATAAAAGTTAACAAATAAAGCGCCAAAAGAAAATTATTTTTACTAAGGTGATGGGTGTGCTTACTTGTGCTTGTTTCTTGTCACAAATGGAGTAAATTTTTGGAGTATTTTTGGATAATTTTAATCTTTATTCTGACTTGGCATCAGGTCGATTTATAGTAAATCCCCTGCTGTCGATTGGCGAAACGTACCCGACTTTGAGAAACCCTGAAATAGAGTACCTAATAATACTTTATCTATTTTCATCTTTATTACGCAGGTACCTTTAAATTATTATTTTCGCTGCCGGAAATCCAAGTTATAAAAAGATGTTCTATTAAAATTTATTGGATGCAGTTCTCAACGCCCGGATGAGTCATTGCAATCATTTTTCCCCAGTTTCTCTTCCGGATCGGTTAAAAAATATTAACTCATTCTTAGAGAATCTAGATAAGTATTGTATGGTGTTAGGTTTTCGCGAGGTTCACACGCATTGAAATAAAACTATTAGTTTGGATTTATCTCGCCTGTATTAAACTTAAATGATTATTTAAAATCAACCCGACGTTTCGATTGCTTTTCAGCTTCCGCGGTCTCAGGTAGCCTGAGGTGACATTCGATTGAAAAATTATTAACTTGCAGGTACCTGCATTATTTTGCAGAATTCTTGCGTTCAGGATTAACACAAAAAAGGACAAGTTCCATGTCGGGCCTGCGCCTTGTACACTATATCAAAAGAAACGTAGAATCATGGAAAAATACCCAAACAATAATTTGAATTGTTGTTTTTTTTTGTCGGCAATATTTAATTTAATAATAAGTAATTTTTGTATGACAACAATGTCAACATATTGCTATGACATCCTTGTTTTGAAATATATTTACGACAGTTAATTGAAGGTATAATAAACGATGCCCAGGTAGGGGGCTATCAGAGATAATGGTGTAAAGTCCTTTATCTCAGATTCCATAGGGATTTTTCCATTTTCTGGAAATTGCCCAGTACCTCGAAGTTTGGTAATGTGCTCGGCGATGTCAACAGGCTCGCCACCTGTTACATATGCCAAAACGTAACCGTCGAATCGTGAGTGTTTGCATGTATGCTTGATAGGTACGCACGACAAACCATGCTTGTAATGTTCCAACAGATCTACGATTACTATATTACCTAGGAACATCATCTGTTAATACGAGCATGTTAAATTAGACTGTTAGTTCAATTAACATTCGATGCTCGTTAGTGACTCTAGTTAGAAGCGCGAATAGTTGCCTATGTGTATTACTTTACTTCCGACATATTTTTGTAGCCAAACGAAGTTATTATTGGGTGTATCTATTTTTGTCTAACCAATATTTGTGGAAGAATAGATTAATGATAGGCGCTCTTTTGGCTTCCTCCTAGATTCCTCCTTAATTATAATTTATCCAAAGTATTAACCTATATTTTGGTAAATTAAAATCTATATTCTGATACTCGAAGCCGTGTAGAAGTTTCACTAATTCCAACTTATTTACTTATCTTAATTCATTCAAAAGTTTAAAAGATTTAGATGCGTTTCTACTATCGAGGTCCGGCTGTATTACACTTGAATAGCAGTTTTTAAGGAGAGAACATTTCTATTTTTGTATGTTTGTCACGAATAGGCTAAAAAATTTTAGATTGGTCTTAATATTTTTTTTAATTTTGATAATCTCTCTGCCTACCCCGTAAGGGACCTGGCGTGAGGCTATACCTATTATTAATCAAGGTAAATAATTAAGCCCTCTGAGGCTAACTCGCACTTGGCCGGATATTTATGACAATACCTGGTATAACAAAATCTAGAATTCTAGACAATAAATCTAAGTATGGTTATGTGCTTAAACTTGTTTAACTCACTTAGTAGTGAGAAATATATAAAGTTATGCGATGATGCCTACGCCTTCGAACTCCGCTTCTGGAGTTTTAACTACAAGTTTATTCTATACTAGCTGTGCCTGCGACTTCGTCCGCGTACAATTTAACAAAAAAATATTGTTCTGTTCGCAGATTTAATAGAATGTTTAATATAATTCTAAACAAAAGTAACTTCTTATTACCTACATTTCATTGGCAGACTCCAATTTTATTTTTAAGCTATTGCATAGCTTCTATCGAGGGCCTTGAGCGCGGGGACCGAATTCAGAAATTCCGTAACGAAAAAACCTCACGCTCCCCACTCCGACGGGCACGGAGGTGTGGCTTGAAGTTCGTGCATTGTCTAACGTCGTTTCTTTTCGGCAGTCTTCGACACGGTGTTTGTGTGCGTGCAACTAGACGTATTGTACGACTCTACGAAGCTCGCACGAATCGAGACGAGCTGCTCCGAAATCGGACGAATACATAAGCAGCTGTTTATATGTATTGTAAAATAATAAAAATATTTCAAACAATATTAACTTTTTTATTTAATAAAAGAAAAATATTTGTGTTCTTATCGGTCACCACGCTCAAAAAGTGTAACTTGAATTAATATCAAAGAAAAAAAGAAACACTGCATAAATAAAATAAATAAATAATTATAATTGCATAAGTTGATACAAAATGCTATTCAATAGCTTTACCGCGGCAGTATCCAAGTGCCACACGTCGATTTTTTTGTATAAAGTATATATAGATATAGCTCAGCTGTACATAAAGTTACGGAATTATTATAATAATACAGTATTAGCGTGCATCCATATTTGAATTTAATATTCCTAATCAATGTATCGTTTCCACGCATCATGGGCGGCCTTGCTCGGTCTATATTTGGAGGCGTCCGAGCGTTGTAATGTTTGCTATAGATAATGTATAGCCGTGTATGGACCACAGCATTATGACAAATGCAAATGAAGTTCAAGATATGCATGAGATATTTTTGGTAAACTATTTTTGTGTAGGTATAATGATATTCTTCTCACAGATAGACTTGAATCCGCGCCATAGAAGACGCGTTGCTATTCTTGAGCCCTGAACTGCCTCTGTACCGGAACGATTGTACGCGCTCCATGACTGAAATTCTGCCACAAGTATAAATTATATGTATGTACGTATCTTCAGACCAAGTCCGTTACGGGGTAGATAAGAGAGTATGGAGTGCCAGATATCCCGATCCTGACACACCTCCCATTCTTCTTCTACATTCATCATTCACTTCACACATGCACGCCGATTCCTAGACTCAGTCCAACCTCAGACAGTACTCGACCTATTTGGTCAAGGTAGGTCAGTTTAGGTCGTCCTGGGCCCCTGCAACCATGCCTAATAATGTTTATGCTGTGTGTCTCTTTGTCAATAAAATAAATCAGATAATTTGCAGCTAAAAACACAATCGGTTAACAATAAAACTGGTAGAGTTTCAGTGATGAGTAAACACGATAGAGCTGAATACCATTTGGCGGCAGATTACAGATAGATTCGGTAATGCGGTGGTGCCTACGTCCTCGAGCCCCGACTACCTACACTGGTACTTCTCCTTCATCATCGTCATCATAATTTCAGCCAAAAGACGTCCACTGTTTGGACAAAGGCCTTCCCCAAAGATTGCCACAACGAACGGTCCTGGACCGACCTCATCCAGCGATTATCCGCGACCTTCACCAGGTCGTTGGTCCATCTTGTAGGAGGCCTGCCTACGCTTCGTTTTCTGGTACGCGGTTGCCACTCAAGAACTGCTCTGCCCCAACAGCAGTCAGTTCTTCGAGCTATGTTCCACGCCCACTGCCACTTGAGGCTGGCTATTCGGTGAGTTATGTCGGTAACTTTGGTTCTCATGCGGAACTCCTCATTGCTGATTCGATCTCGCAGAGAAACTCTAAGCATAGTAAGCATAGCTCTCTCCATTGCTCTCTGAGTGACTTGGAGCCTTCTTATGAGGCCCATAGTAAGCTACTACGTTTCTGACCCTATATATCATCACTGGCAACACACACTGGTCAAAGACCTTTTTCTTGAGAACTTCTTCTTACAATAAAAATATTATTTTTGTTTCAGATATTTATACACAACAAGGCTCTCGCCGAACAAAGCGAAGTACTTCTTCCCTTGCTTCGACAATCCCCAGTTCGAGGCAGTATTCAAGTTTAGAGTATACGTGACACCGAACCAAGTTGGCTTGCAGTACTCGAACAGCAGTCTTGTGGTTGCCGAGGAACAACGAAGGCGTAGGTGAGTCTCGAATACAAAACTTCACACCTTGTTTCCACGGAGGGATATCCAGACCTATGTTTATGTCATGAAAGTAGTAAACCAGCATATGCCATTGATGGTAAATGGATATAGCCAAGCAACATACAAACCAGAGATATAAATGAGGATGATTTATTACTGAGGCCTCTGCTATTATGCCTCTGATCGGCAATTACACTATCGGCGGTACATTAATATATGATTAAGCTTTTATGACTGTGTGTAGTATAAAATGTGTATAATATATCGCACCAGAAAATCATGTATGCAACCTCTAATCGAGGCTCAGTAGGAATTATCTAAGGGATAATTACGTGAGGCGTTGTTAGCAAATTTTCAACCCGTGCCCCTCCCCCTAGTGGGATGTCGTGAGATTTGGCTCAACCATGGGGGAAGGCTCTTTAATCTCAAGTATTTTTTTTTTCAAAATTTGTATGTATTTTAACCGCAGAAAAAAATGTTTGCCCCATATTCATAATGTGTCTATTTCAAGTATGTTTTGGGTGATGGGACGTGTTTTACTTAATTAAACACTGCTTTTTCGGTTTTTTCTTGCTGTGAAAACAAATTACGTTATATTTGCCAAAGGGATAGGGGGGGCTCTCCCTTTAATGATATTCGATGAGAGTCTCACGTTATTAATCAACGCCCTTACCTATGTATTAACTCATTTAGAAAAAAACTACATTTCTTTTCATTGAAAAAACTGAAGAAAGGTTTAGCCATAATAACCAAAGTATCACTCAATGGTCCGGTACTTTTGCACTTTGATCAGAACAAGTTTCATCAAAATGCCCTTTCACGATAGGTTCCTACCAGCACGGTCAATAAAATTTGACCTTTTGATAACTTTGAATAGTCGGTAGGGTATCTTTTTGTGTGAGTAATGAACAAAGGACCAATGTAAACAGGTGCAATTGTAGGACAAAGATTGGATAGGGAAGAGGGGAGCATTCATTCTAGGTATAAGTTTAGATTTGATACTTTTGTATGCAACTCGTCGGATTTAGGAAAGAGGGGAGCGTCTATTCTATAAGTTTAATTTGATACTTTTGTATGAGATGCAACTAGAATCGTCGAATTTTGGGGAACATGTCATGACCCCTACGGGTTATTTCCTAAAGATACATTGAGTTTATTCTTCAACGCAACTAAGTATTCTCTAATTGTCGTACTAAAATAACACCATTATTATTTTTTTAAATTTCTATACACCATTCAGTTGAACATTAAAAAAAGTATTTTTTCAGATCTGATAAATTTATAAAAACGTACTATTCTTTTTTTCTTAATTGCTTGCGAGTGAATTTCAACGATATTGAGTGCTGTGGACGATTAAAAACTTTAGATTTTTTGGATAGAGAAAAATATAGGTCATGCAGTATCCGAACCTGTCACTCACGCAGGAGCAAGTTTAGTCAAGCAGTCATTAACACAACACTATCCGGCAATAAATTATAAACAGATCTTAGATCGGCATAAACAACTACAATTCTACATTTCAACAAACGCGACTTCAAAGTTAAACGATTTACAAAAAGACACAAATTAAGTCCAAATCGGGTAAACCATTAGTATTGTGGATCTATATTTAGAGAAAACGCAATTGATCTGTGAGAGCGGACGACCACAGATTGACACCATTCTGGAACACCGCTCACCGCCGTATATGGTAGCTGGTGTTGAAGGAATCTTCGGCGAACAGAACGCGGTAAAATGAATATAGAAATGATTAAAATGTTATTTCATTTCGTTTATTGAAAAAAATATGTCTTAATAATCATTATCTTTGTTCATAAGAGTCTTTCCCTAAAATACAGATCCTTAGCCGGAGATAGATACATACAAGGCTGAGTGATGTTTGAGTGATACCTACTAAAACCTAACGAAAAAATTGTTGCATTTATTTAAAGGCAACAACGGGAAAATTTCCGGCATTTTGAATGATGATGATCTGTTACAAAACTAAATTTATTTTATGAATAAAAAATACTAAGAAATTTAGAATGCTTGGTAGGAAAATATTGTGTCAATTCTCAAATTGAGTAACTATCGAATATAATTCTATATGTTAATAAAAACTCTAACAAAGCGAAGACCGAGCACATTACTCTTTTTAAACGATACAAAATCTAAATATGTCAATGGAATCGCATCAAAAACATGAAAATAGCATTTTATTTAATGCAACAATTGAAAACGCTTTCAAAGGGACCATTCCATAATAATCAATCCAACATAGCGAAGCAAAATCTACGTTATTCCTTATATCCGATATCGTCTGATGAAGAAAGCTTGGAGCCGCAGCAAAAAACTGGATCTATCTAATTTTGCTTCACCTTATTTGTGAATGTGACGTATCGTTAGTGCAATTGATCGTTATATCTAAACTTTCCTCTTTTCTATCCGTATTTCTTGTTTTATTATGATTTGATAGCATTTCAATAAAAATTAGTAATTCATATATAAGTTATCGGTTTTTTTTAAATCAGCCCCTTAGATGAATGATACCCAGTACATTTTTAGCAATTGAGGAACAATATTCAATATTTTATTGCACCATAATCTATAACGGTAGGTGGTGTTACATTAGCATTATGAACCCTGTAGGGCACTGCAAAGTAGGAGGGAGGAGGATTGATACTGAACTAAATACTTTTTAAATAACAAAACAAAATGTGGTAACTCCATTTATTTCTCCTTTCAAATTTTACGTGTTTACCAATTTCTTTTTATTTTTTATAAACAAGGGTATCATCGATACTACAAATAATATTCATGTAATTGTTGTTGTTTTAACTATGATTTCTGATACAGAGGTAATTTTTTTTACTCATGTGGTAAATTATTTATAATGTCACCTTTAAATTGTGTAGATGGTAATAGGCTGCAGTATTCTCATACTTCTATAACGTACTTGTTTGTTCCTTTTTTCGTTTATACATAAACGTTGGGTCATTCATTTGTACATTGTATAATATTTGTGTTAATTTTTGTAATTACTGATTGTTCGGTTGACTTAAACTTAATTAAGTTATCTAACCTTATACATCTACTTCTTATTTTATTTTACATAATACACCCTTTAATCACCTGTCTATCTTATTACAGTTTTAAGGACAATTATGAAATAATAGAGTACATGCCGTCACCTCAAGTGGCACTATACCAGGTCGGCTTCCACCACTCTCAATTCGGCAACCGGCGAGTCACGGCTAAAAATACAAACGACACTCTCGTCATATGGGCCCCATCATCATCATTGCCTCAATACACTTTCATATTGAGTTTTGGAGAGGCCATTATGAATCTGATACATCAATACGCTGCAATCAATCGGCCATTGGTGTATGGCCCGATCAATATTGTGGCTGTGCCGTCGATTTTAAATGGATATGAGATTGGCAGTTGGAATTTGCTGACGAATGGGTAAGTGGAACATTAAATGTATATGTATGGAAATCTATGAGTGTGATTTCTAGCCTCTCTCTCTCTCTCTCTCAAATTTTGCATACGAATTTTCTCAGGACGTAGGTGCTACCTAGGCCGGTATTTTGAGTAATTAGACCCGTACCCGACTGTATTAGTAATGAGGGTTTGTTTTTGGGGTTAATAGTATGTATGAAACAGGTTCAGCAGGGTCAGTTTGAGGGAAAATGACCACTTTCGCAACCCTATATTAGCACCATATAAGTAGAAATAATTAAGGTAACATGTGCTATGTTACCTTCATTGTTACTAATAATACCGGGCCAAAGTCGGGGCGGGCCGCTAGTTATAATATATCCAACCTTCACTTTAGAAACATTTTTTATAACAAACCATTCAAATCCTTTTCATCATCATGTATTTCGTCGGGATTAATAAATATCTTCATGGAACGCACAAGGCCAAACAATAGCAGCAGCTGTTTTATCGTTTACATCGGTTACAAGGAATGTTTATGCAATACCATACTTACGAGTGATTGAAAGTGATTAGTTGTTAATTTCATTATTTAAAATAGCAATAAAAAAACATATTTTTAAAAAATTACGTCACGTCTAATATCTGAAGTAGGCTGGGATGTACATGCACAGGCATTTATAGATGATATGACTATAATCATGATTCTCCAGTTACGGTTTTCGTTTACCATGTAATGGACTCACTATCTATTGAAATTCATAAAATATAATTATTTTACTGAACTATCAAAGAGAATATTACCAATTTAAAAAAAAGCCTACTAGTTCAGTGTTTCGTTGGACAATTTAGTGGTAGAAAAGATTAAGTCTATGCACCGCACACTGTTAAAATCTTATCAGAGTCCATCGCCGCTGTGGCAGAGGCAAATTAATGTTTATCTCTACTAATTAATACATTTTTGAAGATAATTCAAGTTTTGAACACCTATAAAAAGCTAGAAGCTTCAATGTCAATGGAAAGACTACTGAGAAATTTACTCCTGAGGCAGAGGCGTTCTTTATTTATATTAATAAACAATGACGGTATGACTTGACTTGAAGTCAAATTTTTCTTTCCATTTTTCTTTAAAATAAAATATATTTCACAAGCATGTGTTAATGCGAAATAATATAAAACAATTATTAAGGGTAAAAGCGACTTCTTTACGATATTCAATAAACTGCAAAGTCTATTATATCGGTTGCCTAACTAGCATAGTTGGCAATAGATGGCGCTGCTGCTACCATAAAGCAATGCAATAAATGTGAAGGAATGATTTGACAAATCGGGCAGGACTTCAGTAGCTCAATTGGAAGAGCGGCTGGACTAGATTCCCAGTAGGCCGCGAGTTCGAGTCTCGCCTGAAGTCAAATTTTTCTTTCCATTTTTCTTTAAAATAAAAATGACGGTATGACTTAACACTACCATACATATTCTTTGACATTACCATAAAGTGGCTGATGATTCAGTTAATTTGGTGGTGTACACCTTTGAAAATGATAGAGCAGACCAAATAAAGGAAAGTCTGTACACCTTTGAAAATGATAGAGCAGACAAAATAAAGGAAAGTCTGTACAACTTTGAAAATGATAGAGCAGACCAAATAAAGGAAAGTCTGTACACCTTTGAAAATGATAGAGCAGACAAAATAAAGGAAAGTCTGTACAACTTTGAAAATGATAGAGCAGACCAAATAAAGGAAAGTCTGTACACCTTTGAAAATGATAGAGCAGACAAAATAAAGGAAAGTCTGTACAACTTTGAAAATGATAGAGCAGACAAAATAAAGGAAAGTCTGTACACCTTTGAAAATGATAGAGCAGACAAAATAAAGGAAAGTCTGTACAACTTTGAAAATGATAGAGCAGACCAAATAAAGGAAAGTCTGTACACCTTTGAAAATGATAGAGCAGACAAAATAAAGGAAAGTCTGTACACCTTTGAAAATGATAGAGCAGACAAAATAAAGGAAAGTCTGTACAACTTTGAAAATGATAGAGCAGACAAAATAAAGGAAAGTCTGTACAACTTTGAAAATGATAGAGCAGACCAAATAAAGAAAGTCTGTACAACTTTGAAAATGATAGAGCAGACAAAATAAAGGAAAGTCTGTACAACTTTGAAAATGATAGAGCGGACCAAATAAAGGAAAGTCTGTACACCTTTGAAAATGATAGAGCAGACAAAATAAAGGAAAGTCTGTACACCTTTGAAAATGATAGAGCAGACAAAATAAAGGAAAGTCTGTACAACTTTGAAAATGATAGAGCAGACAAAATAAAGGAAAGTCTGTACAACTTTGAAAATGATAGAGCAGACAAAATAAAGGAAAGTCTGTACAACTTTAAAAATGATAGAGCAGACAAAATAAAGGGAAGTCTGTACACCTTTGAAAATGATAGAGCAGACAAAACAAAGGAAAGTCTGTACACCTTTGAAAATGATAGAGCAGACTAAATAAAGGAAAGTCTGTACAACTTTGAAAATGATAGAGCAGACACAATAAAGGAAAGTCTTGTTAGTTGATGATAATAGATTTAATGTTACCTGTGGTTGTTCGTGGGTTACATTCAATGCAATAAAACTGTTATCAAGTTTTTTTTGTAGATAATTACACCTTCTTCAAAATCAAATATTGAGTCTGAATAATACCCAGCTTAGAAAATGTTTATTCTTATAATATTGAATTAAAATCGTGTATAAAAAAAATCGTTTTCGACGTTAGGTACCTTTTATAGCTTTATTGTAACTTAACTTTTTTGTTGCTAAGGTATTCATTTCACGAAAACGGAGTTGTGTGTGGTTATCTATACATCTATACAAATAAATATAATTGGAGTGTCTGTTTGTAATATAAAAATAACTGTTTTTTACTAAATGCATATGTATGTATACACGGTACATATACCAAAAAAACATTTTTTACAATTTTTGTCTGTCTGTCTGTCTGTTTGTTCCCACTTATCTCGGGAACAGCTGGACAGATTATGACGGAACTTTCACTAGCAGATAGCTTATTTAATAAGAAGTAACTTGGACTACTTTTATACTAGCTTCGCCCACGACTTCGTCCGGGTACATACTGAACAATCGTATATTCTCACGCGGACGAAGTCGCGGGCGCAGCTAGTTCTAATATAAATTAGCTGCAGTTGCAGTACATTCATAAAACATAATTATAATTTCTAGAGACACGAAGCTAGCAAACATTTATGGAGTTACCAGTATCAAGCAAACAGAACAGATGACATTTGAATTAGCCCAACAGTTGAGCCGAATCTGGTTAGGAAATCCTGGAGAGGTGGTACGGACCAGGTGGAAAGAGGAGTGGTTCAAGGAAGGAGTTGCTACGTACCTTGCGTACTATTTTTTGGCACAGGTAAGTAATTTATTTTTAAAAGTAGCTCAGACTGGTTATGGCTTCATTTGTTTAATGATTCTAGACGCACTGGGCTTGTAAAAATATTTAAAAACAACTCGTGCTAGGATTGTTGTTACTCCGAGAAGAGAAAAAGAAGAGGTTTATTAGCTTTATCCTGTATTGATTCACATTTTCGATGTTTAGTTCTAACAGTAGCGTTGTGCGGACCTAGTCTTCATATTCATGAGGTGGCGTTGATGACTGCGACACCGGCTATGATTAATGCAGTTGTCATCGTACTGTCTGTAATAAGTATGTTTCTTATTATGTTTCAAATAAATAAATTTCATTTCATTCACAAAATACTTACACCAAGTGTATAACTGAGAATCGTCCAGATTGTAACCCATGTTTCAGAATTCACGCTTTAGCAAAGGAAAAATTCAGCAGTCAACACTTAATTCGATAATTTTTTGTCAATAAGCATACCTACTTATAGTTCACATTGGTGGTAAGTGAATACGCCTTTAAATATGAAATAGAAAAGAGACTTTAATTTAGATGCGTTGCTATTTCTGTGGCCTAAGCTGTTATGCCTTTGTACTGGGAATTGCGGAACCGTAAATTACAATCTGCCCACAACATGATAGCGCTAAACTCTTCTACTAAGTGGTAAGTAGATCAGGTTACACGGTTGTCTCTCTGCCTTCGGGCTCCGTCACTGGAGTCACTGGAGTACCGGGAATTACGGAACCGTAAATGTACCGTAATGTATTTGTATCAAAAGTAAGCCTATTGTGGATATGATGTAATTGACATAATATCCACCATAAGCTAACTTTTGGTACATTTGGCATTTGCTTACAGTACAACAACGGTGAAATAACAAAGGAGCAGATGCCCTTAGGCAGATATGGCTTGCAAATGAAGCATAGAGCGATGTCAGTGGACTCGCACCACACCACACCGGCTCTATCCACCTTCAACCGAACCTTGGCTGTTGAGATACCATCCAGGTACAAAGAGCTGGTGACCATGAAGACGGCGTCTTTGTTGTGGATGGTGGAGAACTGGTTGGGATCGGAGAAGTTTCATCAGGCTTTAGTGAAATACATAAATTCAAGGTGAGTATTAGAAGTATTAGAGATAAAAAAAATGGAGTTAATTGGAGGAGACCTATACACAGTGTTGGTTTCTAATAACAAAAATGAACTTAAGATCTCATTTTTATGTGATGATGTATACAAGTATACAGTTCTCATGGATGATAATGATATGGACATTTTTTTAAAAACTAGATCTTAAAATGCAGATGCATTTGCCCCTGAAGGCTGAGTTATTTTGCCTCTGCGATACTTATTACGGTGTCAGCAGATTTTGCTTTATTATATTAGATTGCTAGGTTTCGAATTTTAAGAAACGAAGGTGGCAAACGAGCATCCAGTTCACATTGATGTTAAGTGATGACTGCAAACTATAGACATTTACACAAAAACCAGAGGTCGAAATACGGATGCGTTGGCCACTCTTGAGACCTTAGTTGTTCTGTCTAGGTATGAGGCTGAGTATTATGATGCCTTACATTATCATCTTACCGGAATACGATAGTGCTGAACACTACCATTTGGCGGCAGATAGATTTGATAATGCGGTGATGCCTACGCCCTCGATTGGAACTCTGCCACAAGTCACTAATGGCCGAATATTCAAACGTCACTCAATTTTAAGCAACCCTCAAATGTGCGCTATCTCTATCGTTTGACTTTTAAGTCCCACTTAGATTTGAGTGACGTTTCAGTATTTTGCCGTAAGACTATTAACTCATCGATGTTAACTAACTACTATAAATGACCCCGTCTAAGAAAGATTTTCCCTAACATTGCATCACTCGAAGTATAATAAATGTGTTTGTGCTAATTACGTAAGCTCTCCGTGATCGTAAGCCCTTCGTAATTCCAGAAATGGTGATAGCTGCATCATGTTTAGGAGTAAAGATGTATAGGTTTTGAATACATATTAAGTTTATATGGATTGGCTCGGGTATATTATGGATTTCGTTACTTAGAGTCAGCTGATTAGAATTGTGTAATTTTATTTGATTTTGTATGTATATTGGCCTACTTATGGAGGGAAAGTTTTTGTTTTGTGCTTAGAAGGCTAGCAATGAAAAACTGGACAACGTCTTAAATTAGGTTGCGGCTCGGAGTCACTCATGAAAAAGTGTAACGCCCGGTAACGTAACGATGAGTCACCGAACGAGAGAGAGGCCTGCCGGACCGGCGAATGCCTTTCTACCGAGAAAAAGACGTTGTCACGTAAAATCTTCGCCCGTAAAACCGACTTTACAGGCAACCAGTTTTTTCTGTTTAACTTGAGAATAATTACGTTAAAAAGTCTAGATATGTTTGTTCCTGATAAGAATGGCAATCAATTGCGTTACTGAATATAATACTTTTAAACGTTCTAACTCAAGTTTTAATTAATAATGAATTCAGTTTTACATTTTTTGAATTGCTCTTAACACTTACATTTCCTTACAACATTTAGGGATTTATTAATTGAAAATAATTCAAGAAACACTTTGTTTAACCTTGAAATTCTATCTAATACTCTTTTCACCAACCTTTTCTTTACGCAAGCTTATCAATATATAATTATATTTTGACTTACACAGGAGAGGACGCTACATATCTGTAGATGATTTCATGGCCAATCTCGACCACGACACGATGGAATGTCTCCATCAGTTCCTCAACGGGTCTACTGCTTCCCGAGTCCTGAACTCCTGGTTCCACCAATCTGGGTATCCAGTAGTAAATCTGCAAGTTTTAAGAGATAGAAATCCCAACGCAATTCAGTTAAAACAGGTGAATTTGTACTTTTATATACTTATAGTATTCTTAGAATCACACTAAATTACTTTAAACTTTTACTACGTTGGAAGATTTTTTCTGAAGTCGCAGTTTGTGAATGTTCCATATATTATTTGGTGATAATAAACAAAATCATCTAATCTATTATTAGGATTTTGCAAGCACATTTGTGATGCTTGTGTCGCGTGTGTCTAAATCTAAAGTAATATCTCGTAATAATAATTTTTCCTTTTAGAGACAATTCAGTTTCACCTCCGAGAACCGCCAAGACTCCAACTACTTGATCCCGATATTTTATCTTGTTCAAAACAACCAGAACTGTTTCAACTGCTACCAGCCACGGTTCACTATCGGGCAACAGTCTTATACGTTTGGCGAAAACTTGAATGGTGGATGGATCATACTTAATCGGAATGCTTCTGGTAATTTTAATGTATTATTTTGTATTGTGACATATTATTATGTGCCTTTTCTTTATTATCACATTATCATGGGTAAGTATCTCTTTTCTTTCACAACTTTCCTCTTATGTACTCCGCTTTACAATAAGTGATTTTTATGGATAAGCTGAGACGTTTTTAGTTACTAGTTTGACATATTGATGTATTGGTTTTTTTAATGTAATGGAAGTGACAAACAAGCATGCAATTCACATTGATGTTAAGTAATAACTGCAGCCTATAGACACCCACACGAATACCAAGGTCAAAATGCAGATGCATTAACACTCCTGAGGCCTAAGGTGTTATGCCTCTGTGCCGAAAATCACAGGGCCGTACATTACCTACCACCTGACTGAAAACGATGGTGCTGAACACTACCATTTAGCGGCAAGTATATTAGGTAACGCGGTGGTGCCTACGCCCGCGAGCTCGGTCACTGGAGCTCTACCACCAGTAAGATTTTTTTATTGTAAATCAAGTAAAAGTAGCTTCTAATTAGTTGAATCAGTACTGCTACCCTGAAATCACAGTCTTCTTCGTTTTGGTTGATAAGTAACCAAGATGTGAAATGCAGTCTATAGGCTGCAAAATTCATTTAACATCAGTGTGAAATGTATGATTGTGAGCCGATAACATAACAAAATAATATATTTCCGCTTTCTCTAATTATAAAAAAAAAGATCCGGACGAATTGAGAACCTCCTCTTTTTTTGGGAAGTCGGTTAAAAATGCTGTCAAATCTGTAAACTTCTCAAAGAAACAGGAAGCGCTATTGACCTTACAATTTCTAACATTGATTATGTCAAGATCCTTGAATGCAGTACGCCAGTCATAAACAGTCTATTTCTGTTCTGGCCCACGCGAATTTACTGTACGTATCTTTACGTATGTTTGTTTTTAACGACTGGTGGATTATTGATGGCTACTTCAAAGTCTTGAAATAAATCTCGTAAACAAATAAGAATAACAATGTGTAACCTGTTCATGTCAAACGTAACCAGCGAATTTTTGGTGTTTACATATATGCTTGAATGCATGTTTTTATTTTTACCTGTCCATAACCTCACGCCTGTAATCCCCGAAGGGGTTTCGGGGATCACGAATCACCGAAGGGGTTTTGGGGATCACGAATCTCCGAAGGGGTTTCGGGGATTACAGGCGTGAGGTTATGTTTATTAAACATTATTAATTTAGTTACATGGATTCGAGCATTTTTTGATATTGCTGGAATTATTGGTTAGAGTACGTTTTATGCAAATTTTAAGTCTGAATTGGAGACGCTTTCAGGTGAACTGTCAATTTGTGGCAAAGTACTACATTGACTTCTGCAGACTGTGAGCGTAGAACGCAGGCTTGTCACTAAAAGTACTAGCTATATTACACATTGGTCAATGCGTTCTACATTTGATTTTATTGCAGATGTAACGTGGGTATTAAAATGTACAGATTAATCAATACATTTTACATATTATTAATTTAATTTAAGACTTAACGTTGATGATGATTAATTCATTTCGGGGCAGTGGTCCAACTGTTCTGTCCAACTAGTTGGACCATGGTTCTTTAATAGGGGCAGTTGTTCAACTTTTAAAATAGTTGGACCACACCACTTTTTGAAAGTTCCGTGGTCCAATTTATTTTAAGAATTTGTGTCAGTAAAATAACAAAATGAATAATTTTTATACTTTTTATTTTTTAACAATATTTTACAACGTTCAACGTAACTTATCTAAAGCATGACTTACGGTAACATCACCTGTAATCAGTTGTATCTGAATTTCTCGTATGTAATCATCATTCTCAATTTGAACATTACGTCTTTTGTGTGTGATTTCGCTTGAAAAAGTTGTAAAATTTTCTAAAACATTTAAAAGACGTATCATTGTAACATTTTTTGCATTGATGCGCCGACTTAGCGTTGCATGTGAGCTTTCTGAAATGTTATTAGTTCTATGCCTCTGGCCAAATACACTTATAAGCTGAAAAAAATGTTCAAAATTTCCTTTAATCCAATAACGTTCTATATATTCAATCAGTTTGTTAGCTTCAAAACCACTTTCTTTTTTTATGTAATCCCAGCCTTCTTCAATTCAATCACTTGGCAATAGCAGTAAAACTGAACATAATGAAATACTTCTTATGACTCTTTTTGATTTACTTTTTGAGATACCTAGTTTTTTAGATTTTCTCCAAATACAGAAAGTGGTTTTGAAGCTAACAAACTGATTACAATGATACGTCTATTAAATGTTTTGGAAAATTTTACAACTTTATCAAGCGAAATCACACACAAAAGACGTAATGTTCAAATTTAGAATGATGATTACATACGAGAAATTCAGATACAACTGATTACAGGTGATATTACCGTAAGTCATGCTTTAGATAAGTTACGTTGAACGTTGTAAAATATTGTTAAAAAATAAAAAGTATAAAAATTATTTATTATTATTCATTTTGTTATTTTATTGACACAAATTGGTATATTTTTAAAATAAATTGGACCACGGAACTCTCCAACTATTTTAAAAGTTGGACAACTGCCCCTAGTAAAGACCCATGGTCCAACTAGTTGGACAGTACAGTTGGACCACTGCCCCGAAATGGATTAATTAATATTATTATTTACTAGTGTAATAATCATGAAATACACCTAAGTTTGCATTCTATAAAACAACTCTATGATAATATCTACTTTGTTTTTTGAACCCGTTTTACCACAGGCTTCTACGCAGCACATATGTTTTGAAAATTTGAAATTAACTGATGAACGATTTTTTTATCCGCGTTAATTTCATTAAAGAGAGTACAGTCAGTTATCGTGCTTAAATAGTTGATAAATGCTTGGTATGAGGAAAACAATTCATAATATTTTTTGTAAAAGAAGTATTTTTTTATGATTGTGTAGTATACCTATATCATTCGTCAGTTGGTTCTGAAGGTCTGCAATGCCAAACATTAAACACCAAGTAGAACAATAATGCTTTTATTGTTTTCTCCAACGTTCTAATAGTATTACATTAATTATCAGATACTTTTGTCAAATAATACTTTATATTTCAACGTCCCTTTTTACAATGACCGTGATCTGTGGACCGTGCTACCGAGCCCACCGACCAAGATTCTTTTTCTTCTTTTGTCTTTTTTCGTTTTTTGGTGACCTGAAAACCATCTGTGTACTTTAATTGTTTAATCAACGACCAATCACAAGCACGCCTCGATACTCGATCGCTATTTAAAATTGACAGAAATACGGTCTCTAACGATACTAATTATTATAATTGTATTATTGATGACCCAAAATATCTTCATAAATGATTATTTGACTTTAATTAAATACAAATAATAACGAACCCTAACAATTGCTATAAGATTTTTCGGTAACACAGGTATTTTGATAAACTTTCAGGATACTATCGAGTCAACTATGACGACGAGACGTGGCATCTAATAGCAAATACTTTGAAGGAAGATCACCTAACCATCGATGAACTGAACAGGGCACAAGTAAGTGATTAGGCGGTAAAGGAGAGCAATGGAAAGGAGATGTTGCGAGCTCGGCTCTAGTTCGTACACGTCCTCAAAAAATGGGTAAATTAAAGAGAAATCCGAAAAAAAATCAATTAATTTATTCAAGAATATATTTTAAAGTCACTACCACATTTAATTCAAACGATTTTATCATTTTCAACCATATTCAACATGGCGGCGATACAGCCGACGCTTCTTTAAATTGGAAATCGATTAGTTTAAGTTCTAAGTATTAACACATGAAATCGATTTCGATAGTATTTAGAAAATATTACTTTTTTCTCCAAGTACTGTATAATCAAAAAACAATAAAAAAAAATTAAAATGTCAAAATGACATTGTCCGCCATATTCGCCATGTTGGTTTGAGTTGCAATTCTAACTACAAATAATATTTTGTAACTGCAAACAAGGCTAAATTAGTGAAAATATGCAGTAAAAAACATTTTTATATTGATTTTGTCTGTTAATGATATTGTGTACAATACATGGCCGGAGGTCCATACATTTTTGCAACATCTCCTTTAGAAAATAAAATCCATACACTCCCCGGGCGAGACATTTGCTTCGCTCAATTGTCAACATTTCATTTTTAAATTTAATATTGTTCATGTGACATGCGGTGGTCACACACTGGTGGACCAACTAACTCGTGAAAAATATGAAGCTCGTGAACTATTTTTATACCGTTTTATATTTTAGTTACTATTATGAATATGTTGATTAACACGTACACAGAGTTTTGGCGGGAACCTTGAAAGGGGCGTATGGTGCTCTTATTTTATTTCATTTTCTTGGTGTATTTTTAAGTTATATTGAATAAAATTGGTGGCATTTTGTTTGATATAGGTTTATTACAGTGCCCGTGTATAGTGAAATAGAATAACAGTGCGAAAACACGACCTTTCAGGTTGCCTCCAAAACTTCATTGTAAATGTTCTGGTAAAGTAGCCATCGCTTTACTCGAATAACTTGATTGTAACTCACTTGACTGGCATATTATACTTGATAACTTTATATACTTGATACTAACATATTATACTTGATGACTATATTATACTAACTTTTACGCTGCTTAAATAAATATGAAATATCGTTTTACTTGACACTGGCAATGTGCGTAATAGCGATGCCATAATAACAAAAAAAAAAAACACGTACACATAATTTACATTCATATTGATTTTGCGTTTTTAAATATTTATCTATTTGGATAAAAATGTTTAAATCACCAAGCACGTGAATGCGTCGCTCTTCATAATAACTCTTTTATTATTTCTCCGTCAAAAAACATAATGACACATATTTCCATGCAATCAACCCAAAGCGCCATGGGACAGATAGTGGTCTTACATACGCCTCTGACTGGAACACTCATTACATCGTAAACCACAATGGAAATAGAGTGAAGATTCCATAGTATAGAGTAGGTAAATACATTAAACATTTCCATAGGCATATTGAACTTAGTTAGATATCAATAAAGTTAATTAAATACATATTAAGTCTTAGAAAAGTACATATTAAAATAAGGACTTGTTAGATAATTCTTGGTAATATATAAAAAAACAACATACCTACAGGGGAATTGAGAACCTCCTCCTTTTTTGAAGTCGGTTAAAAATTTAGTTTTCTTCCCAGCTAGTGAACGACGTGTTCGCGTTGTTCGCTGCCGGCGATATAGATGGCGTTGCATTTGAGGTGCTCGAATATTTGAATAAGGAACTGAGTCCGGTCGTGTGGGAGTCAGTCATCGCGGGCTTCGAACTCTTGAAGACAGAGGGCGCGCATATGACTAAAATACTGTATGAGGAATGGCAAGTGAGTATAAACAAAATACCTTATCCGTTACATTGTCTACAAAATGTAGTTTAATATATCCTTTAACTCTACAATACAAGCCAGGTGATCTTCCTTACACCAATAGTAGAATATAATGTGATATTTTCAGTACAAATCAATGGTATCATGACATTAAAGTGGCAAACGATCTTATTAGCAGTTCTCATGTATACCTACTAATAAGAATATTGCAGTCTTATGATAACTAATTAATCTTTCAAGGATCGTAAGACCATCGGCGCCCAGACACAATTGAATTTCAATTGTCATATTTTTCTCGTGTCTGGAGGGATTAAAGAACAAGAGGTTTCGATGCACTGGTCCTCTTGAGATTTTAGGCATAGGAATTTTTCTTATATTTAGGCTTGTTCAGAAAACTATGACTAGGAAATAAGTCGGTATATCATAATTCCAATCGAAAAACCTCCACTGTTGGACTGAGGCTTCTCTAAAGAATGCCACAAACAATATAGGCACCTACGTACGCTTTCGATAAAATTTAAAGTGTGTCTGGAGTATGATCACCAAATCTATTTCCAGGAATTCATGCGCAAGAAGGTGTCGACGATTTACAAAAGGCTAATGGACAACATAGAACAATATCCACGAACCAGGTTGTTCCGAAGCAACATTGTGGAGTTTGCAGCAGCCGTCAAATATCAACCATGTTTGAGAAACTTACGAAGGTTGCACGAGAGCTATAGGAATGAGAAGCAAAGGTAAAGTATGCTATTTTTCTTAATTTTTACTCAAGGGTTAGACTTACTAGATAGTGTTGAAAATATTGAAAAGGGTGTGAATTTTTTATTAGTAAGTGACTAATAGACTACATAGAGAAATATCCGCGATAAAGATTGTTCCAATATAATCGCTTACGACCTACACCAGCCGCGGGGCTACGCGCGCTTCTAAAAGGTCTGAAGTCTTTATAAGAAGAGGCTAATAGACTACATAGAGAAATACCCGCTATAAAGATTGTTCCAATGCAATATTTTGGAGATTTAGAAGAGGCTAATAGAGAAACAGTGTTGACTGAGGTTGTTCCGAAGCAGTCCACACATACATTTTTTATAGTATACCACTTGCTTTAACTAAAATATCAATCAGATAATAAAAGAAACAAATTATTTTTATGTATAATGTTCTTGCAGATTAAATCCTGATTTCCGTCAAGCGTGCTACCATATGCTGCTTAAAGAAGAGAACGATGGAATTGGACCAGATTCTAATCTTAACAGATTTGAAATTGAGGATAAAATCAGCGCAGAACACAAATTGTGAGTGCATTTAACCAGATTTCTATTAGAAACCATTGACATTTTATGTACAAAAGTACTAGACAGGTCACACCCCTTATTTCAGTTTCCAGAAGTCAATTTACCACAACAAATAAGGTAGAGTATCCAACAAGAAATATTGCATTTCGGCCTTAGGAAACTAACTGCCTCAGTAGCCTAGTGGTAGCAGGCCACTTTTTTTTATGTCAAAGGATGGACAGACAAGCAGACGGGCCACCTATGAAAAGTAATTACCGTCGCCTATGATCATTTGCAACATCAGGGGAGTTGCCAACGCGCTGCCAGCCCTGCAGGACTCTTTTGACGCCTGTTTTGAAGAACCCCATATTGTAGCGTCGGGGGAACACCTCAGAGGGAAGTTCGTTTCACAATTTGCACGTTCTGGGCAGGAACGATGTGAAATACTGCCTCACCTTGTTTAGCACCCCGAGCTTCTTGGATGCCAGCTTGGTCTTACCCTCTATATGACCCCGAAACTGCACTTCATTCGATATGTCAACACCCAGGATAACCCACACTTTTACTAATGGTGAGTTGAGTGCTCTGGAACTGTGGCGCTACAATGAATGGGGATTTTTTTTTTATGTAATGGTATTGGCAAACAAGCATGCAGTTCACATTGATGTTAAGTGATGACTACAGCCTATAGACACCCACACAAAGACCAAGGTCAAAATGCAGATGCGATACCACTCCTGAGGCCTAAGGTGTTATGCTTCTGTGCCGGAAATTGCAGGGCCGTACATTACCACCTGACCGGAACACGATAGTGCTGAACACTACCATTTAGTGGCAAGTATAATAGGTAATGCGGTGGTGCCTACGCCCGTGAGCTCCGTCACTCGACCTCTACCACCAGTAAAAAGTATTTAGCGGTAAACGCGCAGACTTGTGTCTTTGTGGGGTTGAACTGGATTAGATTTAGTTTTCCCCAATCAAAGACTCGCTCCAGAGAGTTCTAGACTTCAAACACAAGTCTAGTTCTACTCTCCTCGATAAGCGTCCGAGAAGCATTTTCGTGGCTAGTATAGTGTGCATCGCTCGTACTGTCATCAGCATAACAATGATAGTTAAGGTTCTGTTCTAACATGTCATTGATATGCAGTATGAAAAGGGTGGGAGATAACACAGAGCCCTGCGGTACATCAGCGTTTATTGGTAAAGTGTCAGAGCTTTGTCCATCGACTGGAACTTTGATGAAACGCTCTGACAGAAAACTGGCTGTCCAGTGGCATAGCTTCTCAGGGAGACCGTATGATGGTAACTTCGCGAGAAGAGCCCTGTGCCAGACCCGGTCAAAAGCCTTTGCGATGTCTAGGCTCACAGCTCATGCTTCCCCACTGTTGTCTAAGGTCTGAGCCCATCGGTGCGTGAGGTACACTAGAAGATCACCAGCCGATCTGCCATGCCGAAAATGTTCCACTACTACTACGCTGGAGGTCCTTAGTTCGATGTCCGGGTCGGGGGCTATCAGAGATAACGGTTTAAAATCCTTTATCCCTGGTTCTATTGGGATTTTTTCATTTTCTGGAAGTTTCCCAGTACCTCGGAGTTTGATAATGTGCCCGACGATGGCAACAGTTACATTAAGTTACAACAGTACAGTAATCGTCGAATCGTGGGTGTTTGCATGTATGCTGGAATGCATGCATTTACCTCTGCCTACCCCTTCGGGGATTACAGGCGTGTAGCTACAACCTTAGGAAGGAGACTTCGGCTTATTTTGGGTCTGTTGAATGTTATCTCCTTCGCACCTTACCTATAAAGATAGAAAGAAAGAAAGAAAGACGTCTGGTCCCTATTTTGATCAAGTTTTGACCAATACCAGATTATCAGTGCTTACGTAAGCGGTGTGCAGCAGAGATAACGCTCTATGAAGTCGCAACTAGCCGAATGACTCTCTCGTAGGCTCGATGTGCAATATTTCTTGTTGGATACAGTAAATTCTTATTTCTGTCCACTCTTTTTGGAGCAATAAATGAATCTGTCAGGTCTGATTCTGCTTAAGATACTTCACCAACAAATACTTTACCAATTTGCATTGCATTTCCAGGCGGGAAGAGAAGAGATTTTTGTACAGAGTCCCCATCGGTAACCCCAGACCACTTCCTATCATGATGTCTTCGACCACAACTACCACAACCGAGGTAACTTATATTAATTATTAAAATGATTGTTTAAGATGGTGTCTTTGAATTTTAATAAATTCCCTTTTTAAAATTATATTGGTTCATGAGGTCAGCATTATTATATCACGATATTATTACATTCATTATGTTTATTAATCATATTGTTTTTTTAATTCAACAAATCTATACTATATACTGTAATTAATATTAATATAATATAATTTATAATTATTATAATTAATATTATAAGAGCTGAGAGAAGAATCTCAGGAGTTACTTTTCCGATTTGAAAAATTCTTTCATTATTAGATAGCCTATTTATCGAGGAAGGCTTTAAGTTATATAACATCACGCTAAGACGAATAAGAAAGGGTGGGTAACATTGCACCCACGCGTAGCTGGGGCGGTCCACTAGTAAGATATATTTTGAAACTACCTACTTTGCACATAGCCAATAGTAGGCACCTACTATTATTGGCTATGTGTGAAGTAATCTTAAAAGAGAAGCGATCTATTTCCTACCTTTTTTTAGTTAGATCGCATAGTTTTACTTGTCGCGGTTTTTAGATTTTTTTTTTTTTTTTAAATGAGCGTATCGGTGTGACATTGCAAAAAGCACACAAGGTTCGATAAGACAGATATACAATGCGAATGTTGGTGGTTGTAGAGGCTCAGAAAGACCAAATCCAGCCTACCTTGAACAAATATATTGAATTTTGTTTTTATGTGGTATCAAGAGTCTTCAGAATCGAAATGTATAACAAAAGTAATGAGTGTAAAAGAGGTATGGGAGGTGTGTGAGGATCATATATGACGCTTCAAGCTCTTTATCTACCGTGAAGTACTTTTTATACAGTACGTAGATTGCTTAATAAGGACAGTTCATAATTTTGAAAGCTTTTTATCGTTTCAGGTACCAGTAGTAACAACTGAGCAAGCTGGCAACGGTGCGCTACATTTAACTTCAACATTCTTTGCATTAGTCGGTTTATTAGCTATCCTCGTATCATAGATGTCAATAAGAATATTTCATAGAAACTTTTTTATTATATATTGCTAGGTATTAAAATAAAGTTATGATACTATGAAAGAAGGCATCATAAGAAGACTCAAGGTCACTCAGAGAGCAATGGAGAGAGCTATGCTTGGAGTTTCTCTGCGAGACCGAATCAGAAATGAGGAGATCCGCATGAGAATCAAAGTTACCGACATAGCTCACCGAATAGCGAGACTCAAGTGGCAGTGGGCAGGGCACATAGCTCGACAAACTGACGGCCGTTGGGGCAGAGCAGTTCTCGAGTGGCGACCGCGTACCGGAAAACGAAGCCTAGGCAGGCCCGTCACAAGATATACCGACGACCTGGTGAAGGTCGCGGGCAATCGCTGGATGAGGGCGGCCCAGGACCGTTCGTTGTGGCATTCTTTGTGGGAGGCCTTTGTTCAGCAATGGACGTATTTTGGCTGAAATGGTGGAAAGACTTAGGATGATAATTATATATATTAATAATAATACAAAAATAATATAATAATATTTATTTTATGAATACATTTGAGGCTGAAATTTAGCGAGTAAGTGTATTAATTACTAAATCGTCTGTAACCAATAGTAATTATAATTATCAATTAAGTTAAATTAAACTTGAGTAAAATTAAATTTATCATTAGATACTCACATTCATTTGTAATGTACGTACGTAGGTTTTATTTTGTTTTTAATATTTCTAGTCTGAACCATTGATCTGTTAATCAATGAAAAATAAAACTCAAATTTCTTATTCTACGACTTTTATAATTATTATATTAAATTTGCTAATAATGCAATATTTACATATTGCATCTATTTGTAGTTGATTAACTAATAATAAAAATAATATTTAATACATAATTAAGCATAATATGATATTACTCAGAAATAAGATTTATACCATTATTTATACCTTCGTTTTGATTAAATTAATATAAATTATACGATAGTCATAGATTAACTCTAAATTTGAAGCAAGAGGACGCGTTTGCTTCAGATTTAGTTTTGGTTATAATACCTTATTTATCTCATTTATAGTTACTAAACATTTAACTTACTTAAAATTAATACCTATTCTGTGAGTGAAAATGCAGTAAAAAACTTAACTCTATCGATATTTTACCGATTATTTTTATTAACATATAAAATTAATTATTATTGTATTATTATACAGCTTATTTTAAATTTTATAACAATTAATAAGTATAACTAGTTTCACTTTGTGCAACTCTGACGCGACTTATAAACAATAGTATTTTTAACAATATTTTCTTCAGCTACATAATATGATTGCATTATAAATAATGATTAAATTCTAGTGTAAGTTAATTAGGTAAGCTAGTTTCTAGTGTTCTACAATCAAACACATTAAACATAATTAATCTATGGTTCTTTTAGTTTAAATCAGTGGTCCGAAGAACACCTAATAATATGATATTGTAAAATATACGTACTTAGGTACTTAATAAATCAATAATATCAACCATTCAAGTTACAAGTTTAATGTAACATGACGTGATCATTCGTTACATTGCTTTGATTCTAAAATATCTTTCAAGTAGGTAATACTTTTTGATGTAATATCAATCGACCAAAAGACTAAAATAATCATAATCCATCTTATTATTATTTTATAGGTAAATATTTCGATTAAAATAGTACACGATTAAGTCCCGTTTACAATATAAAATATGAATGCAAATCGTGAAAGTTTAAAACATGTTATTTATATTAATAATGTCCCTGTAATATTATTAATGATAATTACTATATGTTTGATATGTATTAGAATCTAAGCCACGAAACGACTAATATTATCATACAAGATAGTATTGTGTTTCATTCATCCATATGCATAACAATCAAAACTAAACAATTATTTAAAAAAATGAATAAATATTCTTATAATTTTAATATATTTTAGTAAAAAACTGCTACCAATTCCCTTAAATAAACGACTTTTCTAAATACCTAAAGACATTAAATGTATAATATAATAAAACAATGATGATAAATCCTATTAATTATTTGTCATTAAAATAATAATATGTAAAATCATTAATGATTAAAAATAGTAATGATTAAAGTCATTAATATTAACACAGAGGATAGAATTATTGTAGACGCATCATTTTCGTCTATCCACTCGTATACATATTCCATGTGGGCATTTTCCCATACGAGACTCTCCAAGGCTTGGTCGCGGGCTCTCTCAGCCGCGTCTTGTGAATCCATCAAATTGTTGTTTATGGAATTCACCCATATCATGAACTGCAACAGATTATTGTCATTACTGGCTAATCATGGGTAGTATTTATATTCTTGAATGCATTTACCGGTGGGAGAGAACTAGGTACCATCGAATTATTTAATCTTAAATTTCCCGCTAAATTATCGTTAAACTACCTCAGTGGCCTTGTGGTAGCAGGCCTCTGGCACGGTGGGATCATGGCACATTGTGTTTCTATCGGATGATAATGTGCGACCCCGTACAGAACACAAAATTTAAATACTACTGAGTGAAGTTGGCTGCATAAACTTTGCGCCAGTATTTTAGCTCGCGACGTCAATACAGACTAGAATAAGTTTCAATGTCGATTTTTTTTTTGCACGGAGGGCGTACTTACAAAACCGCCTGCGATATGATGCGATGCGACGTTGCAACGCATCGTATCGCAGGCGATGTATTCGTGTGAGCAGATATTTGCGATGCGATGCGAATTCATATTTATATGTGTGGGAGCCCGTATGATAAGCGGGTTCGGATGGTGACTCGCGGTGTTTAAATAACTAATTGATGCTCTTTTCCATAGAGCGTCAAATTCTATGCTCTTTTCATAAACTACCGGAGTGTAGGTAAGTTGGCATCGATATGAAAATTTTTGAAGTGAGAATTTAGCTTAATTTTATGAGTTTACTTACATCTGTAGTAAGTCCATCATCGGCTAAGTTATCAACTAAAATAAAAATTAGCTCTTCCAATTTTTCCGGGCCACCATACCTGCGAATTTTAACTCAATATTAATAATAACATTGTACAATTCGCTCTCATATTTAGTCGATCACGGATTGTAGATTAAACTTGATAAATTTTCCATGAATGTTGTTTTAACTTATTATTGCTACAGTAAATATTAATATTATAATGTTATTTATAAATTATTTATAATACGTTTTTACTATTAGCAATACAGAGGTATCTGGTCATTAGACCACCCCGGTCTAATGACCAGATACCTGTCTTTTTCAGCTCTGATTTTAGTGATCGTTTTAATTTTGCGGAAACAATTAGCTCATAGCTCATATTTCTTATTGATCCTCAGAGTTACATTTCTGATGTCTCTGATAGATCACAATTAAATAAGCAAAAGAGAGGATGAAATATAATTTTTTAATTATCACATGACCTTGCATAGCGTTCATTTTATAATTTAGCTGTAGATCAACCGAATGTGAACAGAAGAACAAATACAAAAATTAAACAAAAATGTATAATTTATTTTAAAAATGCTTATTACAATACATCAATAAGTTGCAATAGGATCATGAAGTACATCTCCTTCTTTTTTAATAAATTTTCGTTGTATTCTGACTAAACTAAAATAAATGTTAGCTGAACTAGCGAACTCTGTAACGCCTTACCATTAAATTACCTATTATGCTACCATAACCTACCATACAGCAACACCGGAGGGGAGTAGCCATATGCAGGCTTTCCCCTCTGTCAACGTACAAGCTCAAATGTGCCTATACCTGTCGCCTAGATGTTTGAATGTGTTCTTGAAAATTGTATCTGTATTTTGTTAAAGTCAAGGTGTGAGTTTTGTAGTAATAGCCGATTTTTGTAGTGTGCGTGTGTGTCGCACGCATTTCCCCTCGCAAAAAATGACAGACTGTTTTGCACGGTAATAAACGCTATGACTGCTCCCCTCTTTACACTATACCAGCTTATCCTAGACCCTTATAATCGTTCATCTTTATAAAAAATAAAAAAATAAAAATAAAATACGCTTACACTCACAGCCCCACAGTAGGTATAAACCTGTGTCGTGGGTGCCGTTGTACACATACAACACATACACAAACACCCAGACCCGAAACAAATATCTGTAGGCCATACAAATATTTGTCCCGGTGCAGGGATCGAACCCGCGACCCTTCGAATCAAACGATGGTTTCACACCGCTGGACTAACCGGGTCGTCAAATAATATATACACTACTCTAGTGTAGGATACTTCCCCTATCTAACAAAATATGTCTAGACTGATGAAATGGCTAGACTGATGTTTTTAAAGATATTTTTTACTGATGAATACAATTTTCTATTATTCTATTCCAGGCAAAAACAAATCCAGAAATACAAAAATCATAAAAATCCAGAAGGTCTTTAGTTACAAAATGTTAAAATTACACGACTTTGCTATAAATATCTACAGAAAATTATATTTACATGTCTCGTATCTCATTCGTTCGCATTGACATAAAATTCACTGCAATTTGCGCGTTCTGGAAGCTTGATTCGGCAACCGCTGCAAATATCTTCGATCTCTCTTCAACACCGTAAGGGCTGTTTATTGCGATGGTCTCTGCTAAGAACCTGATAAAGATAACTAAATTTTTACTTTAATTTGGATAATATTTACTTTATTCCGGAATTGTCCGTAATACTGGCCGATCGTTGTTTACAATGAGGAACCTCAGTGACTCACAGACAACACATAACCCAAACTATTTATTGTAGGAAACCGAAAGAATCATGGCAAGTTTCATACTCGTAAATTGATTTGTACAAAAAAAGTTAGAAAAAGGTACAAGGTAAAACGGATTAGAAATATTATCTAGGGAACCTAAAAAACATTTTCTGGTATGTAAATTATTTTTAAATCACCGGAATAAAAATCGTCTTTCCTAACAACAGTAGACGCACTCCATACTAAAGTTCAATTTCATGCTTTTTATTCCGGAGAGTTGAAAATATTTTAAGTATCAGAAAATGTTGTTTAGGTTCATTGAATAATATTTCCATTCTGTTTTATCGTGTACCTTTTTTTCATTTTTTCTGTACAAATCATGCCATTATGGTATGTAAGTACATTTTTAGAGGATATTTGCGGAGCATTAACAAGGAATTTTTCGACATTTGTAAGAGAACAGAAACTGTGCAAGAACGAAGTATTTATACAAAAAAATAAAAAGGTTAGGAAAAAATTTAATGACAAATTAATATGAATGCAATATCTAAAGTATTCTAAAGCATATTTCCAAAGAGACTTTTTGAAACATATTAAAAATTGGTAAGTAAGCCATCTTTTTAAAATTCTGTTGAGAATAGTCTGATCGATATTTGGTCTGTAATTAAGCCTGTAGAGTCTCTTAGCAGGTCTCTCATTATAACCACTTCGAGGTAATTAGACAAAAGTTTGGGGAATTCCTTTTCAGAAACTTTTCACATTCTTGATATAAATTTTTCTTGAATTTATTTTCAAATTCGAAAAAAATATCGTCATACTATTTAAACAAGTTGTAATACTTTTAGAAATCAAAGAAAAATAGAAACAAATATTATTTGACTTCAAGTAGGAATCGATCCTGCAATGTTTTTGTTTTCCATTATATAAACGTACAAAGCAATCATTACTTTCACATGTACAGAATTTTTATTTCAGAGCGACCACAATTTATACACGTTCTGTTAGAAACTTCTTTATTTAAGCGAAAAAATAAGAGCATTTGATTGTATATCAAATGCTCTTACTTTTACCGTATTAAATATCTACGTCTCTAAGTCATCCAAAACCATTGCAAATTAGTCTTTATCGCTCAAGAATAATATTCTTGGATTCAGCTGCAGAATGTTTTGGTTCATCGAGATATGCTGCATACCTATTTTTTTTCGCATATTTATGATCTGGAGAATACATATCCACTAGGTTGCTTATCAAAATATGGCCGCTATTATTTTTAATTATTTTTTTGGGAAAAAATTCTTCTTTTTGTATTTTCCACGGCCCTATTGATTCTAAGAACCTTTCGGTTTGCCCGCAATCGTTCAGTGGGCTGATTGCACTAGCAGGAGAATTCTCCTCCACCAGTGGGCGGTGGGGTCGTCCCGTCCCAACGTCTTATAATACAATGAATATTACTTACGTCGAAATAAAGCCTTCATCTTGAGAACAAGCCAGTGACTCCAAAATGACCAATCTCTCGTATTGGGAAACCTCGAGCTCCATACGATCGTAGAGAGCTGAGATTATATCGCCGTCACCTTCTCGTGCCATCGTGCAGTATACCGCTGGTCGAATCTCGTGGGGTATGTTCGGATTTCTGTAACAAAAAATACAAGACAAATTGGAATTGGCTATTTAGGATAAAGCGTTATCACTAAATTTGTTACTGAATCGATTTTTCAAGAGTTTTAAAAACTCGTGTTTTTCAAAATACATACGTGAGATAGTATTTTTTTACAAGGTGCGACTTTCAGATTAAATGATGCCCACAGAATAATACCGCAACTAAAGGATAGTTCAATTAAATAAAATGCTGTAGCTCCAATAGTGATGGTAACTATTGGAGCTACAGACTTTAATGACGCGCGAGATATTATGGAGTTATAACATGCATCTTTTTTATTATTTAGTAAGCAAATTGTCAATAATTTTGATGACATTAACACCTAGATGATGATATTCATACGAGACTCCTGAAATAGGTGTTCAAAATACACTTTTTTAGTCTAGCCACTAGCCTAATTCGATATGTAATTAACATTTCTTTTAAAAAATCACTTTTTTATGTAATGGAAGTGGCAAACAATCATGCAGTTCACATTGATGTTAAGTGATGACTGCAGCCTGTAGACACTTACACGAAGACCAAGGTCAAAATGCAAAAACCGCTCCTGAGGCCTAAGGTGTTATGCCTCTGAACCGGAAATTACAAGGCGGTACATTACCACCTGAGCGGAACACTAGCACACTAGAACATAGTGCTGAACACTACCATTTAGCGGCAAGTAAATTAGGTAATGCGGTGGTCCGCGAGCTCCGTCACTGGAGCTCTGCCAACAGTAAAAAATCACTTACACCACATCATTATTATTGGGATCAAAGAACCAATCGATAGCAGCAGCGATGCAAGGTGCGTAGTTGGCGCGGCAGGCGTGGTCCATGACCAAGCCTCGAGTGAGGGTCACCATCGCTGGCTCGTTGATCATCGGATCCGGGTAGAAGCCAATTTCATCTTCCACCAAACCAACGGTACGACGCACCATTCTCTGAATAAAAAAAGAGTCCAATAAGAACAGTATGTAATATTTTATTTTTTGCAATAACACATGCGAGTTATCTTATTAAATGAAAGAAAAAAGGGGGAAAAAAATTGACTTTGGGCTGGAATCGAACGTGCGACCTCAGGATAACCAGTCCAACCGCTTTGCCACAAAGCTACCGAAGTCGTAGGATTCCTGCCCTAAGTCAAATTTTTCCCGGTCCTGACACACCTTCCGTGCTTCTTCTACATTCATCATTCTCTTCATACAAACACGACGATTCCTTAGACATTTGACCCCACTCTCAGACAGTATCCGACCTATTTGGTCATGGTAGGTCAGTCTTGGTCTTCCTTAATTCATAATTACGATAACCATATTCATATTATATTCAAAAGCTCACCAAATAAATATCTGGATCCAAATCATCGTCTTCCGTAACGAGAGCAACGAGACGTTTTCTCAGGAAGTCCATATTTCTCACAAAAGCCTTCCACGGGGCATACTCAGTCTCATGTTCCATCGTTAGGACCACTTGGAACGCTACATCGTAGTCCAGTTTACCAGCTCGAGCTAAGTTAAGGGCATCATCAACTAGCTAAAATGAATTAAAAATATAGTGAAATTATATATTTAAATAAACAGGCTGTCAAGGCAACGCTTCCGAAGAAAAAAACTGGTTATAGTACTCATGATTCTAGGTACGATGACGTAAAAAAATATTAAAAAAAAAAACAAAATATCAAAATTTATTTTTTATTTCTTTGTGTACTGTAACTTGTAAATGCACAAAGTAAACAATTTCTTAAAGTGACAAACCCATTTTACTTATTTTAACCCTAAAGGAGCAACTTAAATTTTATGAAATAAAACATCGTAATGCGCTCGTGGTCAACGCTCGGTAGCGACGTGCGAGGGATCGGCGACTGGCCGCGAACGCCAGCGGCGCAGTGGTGGTCGTGTAAATCATATAAAATATTATACATACATGGGTATGCGTTGTGTGGGTGACTCTTTGGTTATATACCGTGGTTATCACTATCGGTTTACATTTTGGTGTCATGTTATCCATGTTTCAGCTTCGGAAGCGGTCTTTTTACACCTTGTATGTAATGTGCACCCGAAATGTGCGTTTTTTTTGGTACTCACCGTAGCACGATTCAATGGATGGATTTCTTCTCTTCTTTCTGGATCTTCTAGCGCCCAGATAATTCTTTCCCATAGATCGCCATCATAATTGACGCGATAGTAACCTTTAAAAAGTTTAATTCTTAGAGTAAGTACTTGTTATGAAAAATGTTTATCAAGAAAAAATCGTTTTTGTTGTTCCTTGATATTGACGGTAAACAAAACAAATTAACAAAACAAGAAATACATGTCATAATTTTTCAAGAATTAAAGGGCACGGAGAAATTAATTACGAAAATAATGGATATGATAAGAAGAAAATAATGTATATTGTTGCTATCATTATGACTATGTTAATCGAGATACGTAATATGACTTTTAGGCTTCTATCTAATGTCAATTGGAAATGTCTACTATGTAATCTTTACCACTAATTATGGCAACCCTTGAAACGTCTCACTGCTGGGCACGAGTTTCACCCCTTTTTGGGGAGAGACCTGGAGCTTACTCCACCACGCTGCGCCAATGCAGGTTGGTGAAGATACGGTTTAGTGACCAACCCGCTCTCGGATGTTTTTAAACCACTCACAAGACCTCCGACAAGGCTAAACGACTGCTATCTATCGATAGCAACCTGGACCGATGGCGTAACGTGCCCTCCGAAACACGGAAACGCGCATTCTATTTTGCCACTCGCGGTCTCCCATCACACACCCGATCGCGTCTGTATTGCTTAACCTAGATCGCTTACGATCTACACCAGCCGCGGGGCCATGAGCGCTTCAGTTTAATCTATATCAGTAAACAAATCATACCTTGACCCTGAATATTGAATATCACCCAGTCTTCTTCATCAAGAGCCATATTGATGGTGGTTGTGGCTTCCATTAACGTCCTGGGATAAATGTTTTCATCTTCAAAGTTGGGGTTGACACTGGTGGTGAATGAAAGTAGGACCACAAAATTCTCGTGAGTAGTTGGTGACAATGAGAACCGTTCCTACAAACAAAAATCACAATCAAACCAAATCTTCACTGGCGGAGATCCAGTGTAGGAACTCGAGGGCTACGCCCTAATCAGTCTGCCCCCAAATGGTAGCGTTCAGCACTATCGTATTCCGTTAAGATGGTAATGTATAGCCCCATAATAACTATCACCGACAAAATAAAGTCTCAGGGGTGGTAATGGATCTGCATTTTGACCTTATTCTTTGTGTCTATAGGCTGCAGTTATTACTTAACATCAATGTGAACTGCATGCTTGAGTCTTGCACTTTGAGTCTACGTTAGAGACGATCGCCTAGTTTCGACCTCCTAGAGCCTTATCTCTGCTGAACACTGCCTACGTAAGGACTGATAATCAAAACTAAAATATTGATCAAAATTTTATCAAAAAGGTCGACAAACGTCACGTCAGGTAAGGTGCGAAAGAGGTAACGCTCTACAGACCCGAAATAAGATGAAGTCTCCTTCCTAAAGTCCGTGTGCAACATTTCTTGTTAGATACTATACTAACGGGTTCATTTAGATTTTTTGTTTTTAAACTGCAGACTGCATATCAACTTAACGTCGAAGCTTAAACTTCTTTGCTAATTTCATGGCAAAACAGTTAATAAGCATTTTATCATTTGACTATGGACTCCAAACAGATCAACATTACCTGTGTCAGCAAAATGCCTCCTTGTCTCAAACCCACGTGAATCAGAGGGTATCCGGTGTTATCGACCCAGGGTTCCAAGAATTCAAGGACGTCATCTACGATCTGGTTGCCAGTAAACAGCCATTCGCTGTTGATTGCGTCGTAGAAGTTCAGGGAGTTCACCGTTTGTAGGGCTCTATCGATATAAAAGATGATCAAGTGTATGCGAAAGGAAATATTTATTGGGTGATTATTTAATGTCATTAGGCGTTGTCCACACAGAACAGAGACTTTTAGAAATAGGACATTGCAACAGTGTCCTAGCAGATCCTACTACGGATGACGCCAAAATACTGTTGCAACTATATCAATTGTCAATGAGCGAATGTTGTTTAATTTTTTTTTAAATGAAGAATGTAATTCATGTGAACGTATAGAGCGTCATCGTCTTTGACCAAGCCCTTTAAACGGAAAAAAAACACAGAGACTTTCATACAAAATGTATACAGCCGTCGCGACGTAAAACATACAGAAAATAGCGGACGCCGACACGACGCTCCACTTGACGGCCCTCTATAGTAAACGTACAGAAAGAACGGGGCGCACATCTGCGCGGGCGCAAGCGGGGTAGCGGAAGGCACGCGGGAATAGAGCGCTCGCTTCCTCGCAAGTATTCCGATTGAATGCCAGGAAAAGCCCAGTTTGCGAAGGCCGTCACGCCCGTTCCTTGTCTTTTTTATAAGTTTTAAAAAGTTGCAATGCGTCCGCGCCCCTTCCGCTTCTTGTGTCTTTTCTGTCTGGCCGATGCCTTAGATATAAGAGGAAAGACTTTTATAATAAAGTCTCTACAAATGTTACTAATTGTATGTTGAGGTCTTATAGACTGTTGCGGTTGCGCTTTTATTCTACTGAGTATTGGATCCCATGTTGGTGACAAAGGACCTAATTAAATTTCAATACTTTTTATACAAAATCAATAGCCCCGCGAATAACCCAGGCTCTGTAGCGAGTATTCCAGTTTTGTCAAACCAAACATAATCATTTGGTTTGGCCGCTACGTGATCACAGACTGAAGACCTCCTTGTTCTTCGATTTGTGGTTTGTTTTATAATTTCGCATCCAGAGATACTTGAATGGGGCGAGTGACAGTTAAAAGTAAAAAAAAACAACTACATGAATCCACATTAACTATTCTCACCTGCTATTCAAAAGCGCTCGCGCCGCTAGCTGAATGAAATCCTGGTCTTCATCACCAAGGATAAGGCGCAACATCCTCAATATAGCAGGAGCCTTATATTGCACTAAGCCATTTACATGATCCCTTATTTCCTCCTCCTCGAACAGATCGTCATCGGGTTCTAAAGGACGCGAACTCACGTAACTATCTCGAAGCAAGCTTTCTTGTATAATATCTGTGACGAATATCGTGTTCATGTCTATGAGTGTCACATCTAGTTGGAGAGGGTCGGTTTGGAACTGAAACACGCGAAATCCATTAACGATTCATACCGTGAGTATGTCAAGTTTTATTCGCTTTATATTTTAAGGACTACATGTTGAATAATTTCACAACAAAACGAAGTGGCAAGCAAGCATGCAGTTCACATTGATGTTAAGTGATGACTACACCTTATAGACACCTACACAAAGACCAAGGTCAAAATGCAGATGCGTTACCACTCCTGAGGCATAAGGTGTTATGCCTCTGTGCCGGAAATTACAGGGCAGTCCATTACCACCTAACCGGAACACGATAGTGCTGAACACTACCATTTAGCGGAAAGTATATTAGGTAATGCGATGGTGCCTACGCCCGCGAGCTCTGTCACTAGAGCTCTACCACCAGTAAAATGTGAACTATCAGTGAATAAATGCAAGTAAAAACTTACAGCTTTGGCCATTTCAAAGGCTGCATACTTGTTGAGACCAGTTGTAACCCATTGGTAACGCCAGTTTTCTGGATGGATGACGTAACCAAACCATTGCCGCGCCATCGCTTCAGCTATTTTGATTAAAGCAGTCTTCCTTTGTGTCACTGAATGTGTAGTCTCCATAAATATGTATGGCTCCCTTTAAAACAGACAGGAATAATCGTATAAATGCGCATGTTGACGAGTCAGTTGGTCGAGTGGTGTGTGACGACCATTTGAACCGAGGTTCAATCCCAGTACGGGGAAAATTGTATGGCCTACAGATATTTGTTTTGAGTCTGGATGTTGGTGTATACTGTGTGAACAACGGCACCCACAAAGTGGGCTTCTGTAGCTCAGGTAGAGCGACTGCGTTCATCTTATTAGTCAAATCCCGCCTGAAGTCAAATTTTCTATAACTATTTTTTTCCTTAAAACTTGATGAGAAGTTTTTGTAGCTCAGTAAACATTGAGCTAAGTAAAGTAACGTAACTTCTCGCTTGTAATCCCCGAAGGGGTAGGCAGAGGTGAATGCATGCATGCAAGCATATGTACATGCAAACTCCCACGATTTACCGGTTATGTTTTGGCTCGGAGATGTCAACAGGCTCGCCATACCAGATGGCACATACCAAACTTCGAGGTATTGGATATCCTTCCGAAACTGCAAAAATCCTAATAAAACCAGAGATAAAGGATTTTACACCATTATCTCTGATCTCGGGAATCGAACCCAAGACCCCAGCGTAGCAGAGCTAATTAAATTAACTTAATTATATATTTTATATCAACTCACCAAATACACACTGTAGATAGGGCATACCAGTCCCGAGAAATGTCAGGTAATGCTAACACCAGCATCCTACCATCTTGATCCACAACGATTTCAAAATAATCCTTATTCGTCCATTCATTAAGGTTGTGGAAATAAAAGTTGATGGCTACTGATGCTTGAGCATCCTGATTCGCAACACCTTGCCGTCCAAATAGAAGAACGTTGGCTGTTGGTATGTTGATATTGTTGAAGTTGTGGGCCACCATGCCCCAGACGTGCGGTGGACCTTGAAGTGGTCTAAATTGTTCCCTGGTAATAGAATAATATTGTTATTTATCACTTCTGACGTTGGGACGTGACGACCCCACCGCCCACCAGAAGAATTCTCTCCTACTGAGAGTCAGTCAACCGAACAGTGGCGGTCAAACCATTCCAATATGGTAGTAGTAAATATAATAACACGGAACGGGCAGCAGCATCCCGTGAGAAAGCGTGGCTATTACGTCATATTCTCCCAAAATGACTCTGTTTTGGATGTCTTTGGGGAAGGCTTTGTCCAGCAGTGGACGTCTTTTGGCTAAACTGATGATGATGATGATTCATTACTTCAACTGTACAAAATCCAATGATGCATAGCACAGAAGAACTGAGTTGGGTCATTAGGCGATTCACACACGGAATCGCGCGGCGCCACGGTAGGCGGTAAAGCGGATTTCAAGTCGCTTGGCCTCTCTATTAAATACGTTGATACACCGCCCGACTGCGCGGACTTGTTTACTCACCTCCATCGCAATCCGCGGCGGCACGTGGTCTTGTGTGTAAATCGCCTAAGGGGAGAATACCTATGCCATAATTGCCACACACATTTAATTTTATAGCGAGACATTGCTGAAGGTATTAGCATTCTTATTTCACCTTATTTGAATGGTTTGACCGCCATAGTTTGGTTGACTGACTGTACTACTAGAATAATAATTCTTCTCCATTAGTCGAAGATTGGGTCGTCACGACCCGACGCCAAAGATAATACGTATTATTCCTGATAGTTAACACGTTTGACTATCAGAAATTGAAAATGATAATATTGATCATAAATATTATATTAAATTCAATCGGGTATATCCTCAGCGTCGTTCTGGAATTGTTTTTTTTATGTCATGAAGTTGCAAAAAGCATGCTGTTTAATAATTTCAACCCATTATACGTCCCACGTCCCACTGCTGGGCACGAGTCTCTCCCCTTCTTGGGGGGAGGCCTGGAGCTTACTCCACCACGCTGCTCCAATGCGGATTGGTGGAGGTGGGTGGGTTAGTGGCCAACCCACTGTCGGATGTTTTCAAACCGGGCGGTTTGAAAACATCCATAAGGCCTCCGACAAGGTTTAACGACTGCTATCCATCGATAGCAACCGGGACCGACGGCTTAACGTGCCCTCCGAAGCACGGAAACGCGCATTTAATTTGCCTCTAGCGGTCACCCATCACAATACCCGACCGCGCCCCTAGTGCTTAACCGAGCAGATCGCTTACGATCTTCACCAGCCGCTGGGTCATGCGCGCTGCATACTGTTTATATCGATGGTAATGTATAATGATACTGTAGCTTATAAACATCTACATGAAACCAGTGTTTTCAATGAAGCTGCGATGGCACTATTGAGGCCTAACACCTCTGTGCGGGAAATTACAGCGCCGTACATTACCACCTGACTGGAACATGATAGTATAACACTACCATTTAGCGGCAAGTATGTTAGGTATTGCCGTGGTGCTCACTCTCGTGAACTCCGTCACTAGAGCTCTACCATCAGTAAAATGGTTGTATGATTAGTGATCATGAAGGTGCATTCCCCGTGGTCACACGAACATTTTGTTTGAAACAAATTCAAGAGAATGATAGAAATTCCTAATCATTAACTCTACTGCGATGGAGAGTATTTTCAACAGACAATATGTCATCACAAATTAATTATAATGTAAGGGCACGTATGTAATGTAACACCAGAAACGTGGATATAATGTAATACATGCATTAATTGTTTGTGAAAACAAACAACAAAGGTAAATATTGCACAAAAAAACTTGACACGAAATTAACTTGAGGCCAAGCAGTTTATAGAAAGACGTTTTTAGTATCGGATATTAATAATTGCTGTAATAAATTTGTCGTTATTAAAATTAAAAACGTGAGACGCTTGAAATTATTGCGGTAATTCAGTGGCGGTTCAAATTCCTCAAAGTTTTTTAATTGAATCAGATTTTTTTGCCGAATAGATAACTCATGGATAAGATTATATTAATAAGGTATAAAGTTTTTTTTTTATGTAATAAAAGTGGCAAATAAGCATGCAGTTCACATTGATGTTAAGTTATGACTGCAGCCTATAGACACCCACACAATGACCAGGGTTCAAAATGCAGATGCGCTGCCACTCCTGAGGCATTAGGTGATATGCCTCTGTGCCTGAAATTACAGGGCCGTACATTAGTACAGTTAAAAATAAGAAGGCATATGAATGCAATTTTTCAATTTTACACAAAGCGAGGTGTAATTTTTCTTCTTTTGCTACACTCTTGAATGCCACACTCTAATGTGTCGAAAGATTACGATTGCTGCCTCCAAGTCAATCCTCCCCTAAATATTCGTAAGTATAATGTAACTTCTCACGCCTGTAATCCCCGAAGGGGTAGGCTGAGGTAAATGCATATATCAAAGCATACATCTACATATTATATGTACACCCTCGTTTCGCCGGTTACGTTTTGGCCCATGTAACAGGTCTAGTGGTGAACCTGTTGACATCTCCGGGCACATTACCAAACTCCGAGGTACTGGGAAACTATCAGAAAATTGAAAAATCCCAATGGAACCCTCCTCCTTGATTGAGAATTTTTCTAAGGGATTTTTTCCCAATAGAACCAGACATAGAATTTCACACCGTTATCTCTGATAGTGCACGATCCGGGAATCGAACCCACGACCCCAGTGTAGTAGTAATGGCCTGCTACCACTACTGAGTACTTTTATATTATATTCGTAAGTAATAAAAAATATTTTCTACTTACTGACTCCCATCCACAAGCATGGAGTTCATGACCATATTGTTGTAGTCCAAGCCATTGAAAGTGAAGGTGATGGTGGTAGCTTCTGAGGGCTCATCGATGCAGGGAAACACACTCCTCGCGTGAGTTGCATGCAGGTTCATTGCTAAGTATGTACTGAAATAAAAAACGGTGAGAGTGAAGTCAAAATCATTTTTCACACCCGGAAACTTGCTAACAATCTGTCAGCGAATGTTGCATAAATTACTCAATTTAAAGCGGCGAGAATAGAACCCAGGCAAGAAAACCTTTTTTTTTCGTCTACCTACCTACAATACGGGCTTAACTAAATAGTACTAATAACTAACTTACGAGGTTTGTGCTAGTACTAGACCTAGACACTCTTATAATAAAATAGTAACATCATTACAAACACTGAAAAACCGGTTATAGTTGTAGCCGGGCGAGGTTTGCTCCGATAGGATGATTCCGTTAGTTCCAATAGATTGTTTTTATATTATTTCGCATTAACACATGCTTGTGAAATATATTTTATTTAAAGAAAAATGGAAAGAAAAATTTGACTTCAGGCGAGACTCGAACTCGCGGCCTACTGGGAATCTAGTCCAGCCGCTCTTCCAATTGAGCCACTGAAGTCCTGCCCGATTTGTCAAATCTTTCCTTCACATTATTGCCTTGCTTTATGGTATTTTTCTTTTCGTTTTTCTTTAAATAAAATATATTTCACAAGCATGTGTTAATGCGAAATAATATAAAAACAATTATTAAGGGTAAAAGCGACTTCTTTACGATATTCAATAAACTGAAAAGTCTATTATATCGGTTGCCTAACTAGCATGGTTGGCAATAGATGTCGCTACTGCTACCATAAAGCAAGGCAATAAATGTGAAGGAAAGATTTGACAAATCGGGCAGGACTTCAGTAGCTCAATTGGAAGAGCGGCTGGACTAGATTCCCAGTAGGCCGCGAGTTCGAGTCTCGCCTGAAGTCAAATTTTTCTTTCCAATAGATTATTTATAAATATGATTTTAGTTTGCGTTTAAAGTTTTTATCATTTAAATCATTTCATATGTTCTCAGGGTTTTCATCATTTATACTTACGCGAACCCGCGGGGCTCGTTCACGTTTACGTAAAGATTTTTTTATAGGTATAAGGCAGGTGGCAAACAGGCATGCAGCTCACATGGAAGTTGAGTGATAACTGCAGCCTATAGACATCTACCTACACAAAAATCAGAGGTCGAAATATAAATGCCTTGCCACCGCTGAGACCTAAGTTATTACGTCTCTGTGTTATTTATTACGGAGCGATACATCCATCTAAGTGGAACACGATAGTGCCGTGCCGAACACTACCATTTGGCGGCAAGATGGATTAGGTAATGCGGTGGTGCCTACAAAATCCACATCTGATACATATTTTGCGTAAAATATTGTAGTAAAATAAAACTAGTTTTTATTTCAATGAGTGTAGCTCGCGAAAACCTAAGAACATACAATATTGCAGTAAAAAATTAAAAATCAAGCCTTAAAAAGGAGCAATTTCCAGTCTTTTAAATCCATTACATCACAGTACAAATAAACTACGTATAAAACCATGAAACGTCATACTCACACAAACATGCACATCGACGAGGCCTCTAAGCAGTTCTCGCGGTGCTGCAAAGTGCCTAGTGCGAGATTTCCGTAAGAGTAAACGCAGATTTGTAAGGAATTGAAGGAGCGTCATCTAGCGGTGAATCTATGACGCTCCTTCAATTCCATACAAAACTGCGTTTACTCTTACGCGATCGAATTCGCGTAAGAGTAAATAAAATCTCGCACTAGGCACTCTGTACTGAGTCACTCGCTACATCGTGTGCCGTTTCGAACCTTTTGTACGTAGTTTCCATACTGTTCATATTTGTACTGTGATTACATGTCGTAATCTGAGATTGAACAGTAATAGTAGCAGGGTTTGGTCTGCGGACCGAATCCGCCGAACCCTCGCGAACGGACCGCAACGGACTTGATTAATAATAATTCTGTCCGTCGGATTCCTCTACACACGACCGGATTTGGTTCAAAGCGTACCGAATCCGCTGTCCACTCCGTAAGAAATCCGGACGTGTGTTACGACTATTAAGCTTTAAAGTAAGTGAGAAAATGAGACACTTCAGCGTCCACTACATAAAAAGCCGTTTAGTGGTACTTAAAGGAAATCACAAGTACCAATCAACTTCTCAACGTCAATCGTTGGGTAGCAGCCTGCTAGGCGCTTTCACCTCGCTTCATCGTGTTATCCTTTCCTTTTCGTACAAGAGACATTAGGGACATATCGTTCCTCCATATACGTTTGAAATAAAGATCTAAAATGCAATCGTGCTTAGACTTGTTATGTAGTTACCGACAATTTTATTAATGAGAACATTTTTGCACAGCAGTTGCCCAAGTCACTTCATATTGCGGGCATATTGAAAATAGACAATATTACAAATAGACTCTAGAGACTAGAGTTAAGATTTTTATTATAAAGGGGAAAAGAGACATTCTACTGATATACTTTTTTACATTAGTTTATTACATTTAGTTTTATCTTAGTGATATTCTTGACTTTACATATATTTTTTATCTTGTTTGACATGTATATCAATTGTTATTCGCTTTAATTTATTTTGTTTGTTTTTGACGTGTCATAAGAGGTGCCTGTCACCCTAAATGAATAAATGAGTTTCTGATTCTGATTCTGATTCTATTATGTTTTGAAGGTGGCGAACAAGTATGCCAGCTTACTTGAATGCTAAGTGATGACTGCAGCTTAAAGACACTTACACAAAGACCAGGGATCAAAATGCAGATGCGTCCCCTGAGATCTTAGTTGTTATGTCTCTGTGAATCTGTGATAGATATTATCGGGGCCATAAATTACCATCTAACTGGAACACGACAGTGTTGAACACAACCATTTGGCGGCAGATAGATCAGGTATTTTTTTTTATGTAATGGAAGTGGCATGGCAAACAAGCATGCAGTTCATATTGATGTTATGTGATGACTGCAGCCTATTGACACCCACATAAAAACCGAAGTCAAAATGTAGATGCGTTACCACTCTGTGCCGAAAATTACAGGGCCGTACATTACCACCTGACCGGAACACGATAGTGCTGTACACTACCATTTAGCGGCAAGTAGGTATATTAGGTAATGCGGTGGTGCCTACGCCCGCGAGCTCCGTCACTGGAGCTCTACCACCAGTTAAAAATCTAATCTAGCTGAAACACGACAGTGTTGAACACTACCATTTGGAGGCAGATAGATCAGGTAATGCGGTGATGCCTACTCCCTCGAGGTTCTCTACGACCAGTAAAAAATTCGGAAATAAATTCTATTTAATATTTTTGCTGTGAACATTATACCCAGCGTAGAAATTAAATTTGCGGATTTTCTCGGGTATACAACACTCCCAGACTTCTTCTTATACCCGACGTTTCGGTCGCTTTCCAGCTACCGTGGTCACGGGCAGTCTGCCGTTTAATTAATTTAATTATTTTCTACAATGTATGAAGCTCGCGAAAACCAGCGAAAACGTCATTATATCCAGCCTTTGATTATTATCTATCCACCAGAAGCTTCAACTAAGATGTTGTGGATGTTGCCACTCATGGAGTCTAATCTAATCGGAATATTTGTGCATATTACGTCATTTATCCGTTAAAGTAGATAGAATACTCAGGTGACTCATTTGATAGGATTTTGATGCGAAGGTATATCCTTGAGCTCCAGCATTATATAAAGGAAATTCTACTATCACTAAAATACGGTCTGAGATTTTAAATTTGTCTGTATTTAGTCTGATTTTGTGTCATGCTCCATGCTCCACTTAATTGTAGATCAAAAAATATTCTCTATAATTAAGTTTTATTTCGCGTATTACCAATAATATAATTAATGTAATACTTTCCTCAAAAGTATAATGTACGTATGAATTAACACGCCAGGGGGTAGGCAGAGAGCGTAAGAGCGCCTAGAATATTGGCATTTCATGCCAAAGAATTATGGCAAGTTTCATACATTGATTTGTATAAAAAAAGTTAAAAAAGGTACAAGGTAAAACGGATTAGAAATATTATCTAGGGAACCTAAAGAACATTATCTGGTATTTAAAATATTTTTAAATCACCGGAATAAAAATCGTGTTTCCTAACAACAGTAGAAGCACTCCATACTAAAGTTCAAATTCAAACTTTTTATTCCGGATAGTTAAAAATATTTTAAGTATCAGGAAATGTTGTTTAGGTTCACTGGTTAATATTTCCATGCTGTTTTACCGTGTACCTTTTTTTCATTTTTTCTGTACAAATCTTGTCATGATTCTTTACAAAATTAAAAAAAATATATGAAACCAAATCGGCTTCACGAAATCAGTAAAATGCGCCGAATGTAAAATTTAACGAACAAGTATCGTTTTAGTCAAGTGTACTTACTTGTAACAGTGTAAATTAGATTTGCTACTCGAATGGAAAAATGAATATATTTATACTAGATATTGAAATATTCATATTAAATTATGTAAGGCAATGTGATGTTGTTTAATAAATTCGACCCATGACTTGAAAAGCACACAATGTGTCAGAGAAAGACTATTAGGTTTCAAATTTATTTGCTTACGAAGGCGCAAAGTGATATTACGGCTGCAAGTGATGATGTATATTATGGCTAATACCCGAAGTACGGCTACATTCAGTTCTGTCCGGCTAAAATTAGGTGTGGACTTATCTAACCGCTACCGGCTACACCTAGTTGTAGCCAGATAGACCTGAGTATAGCCGTACTTCGGATATTAGCCGCGTCATAAAATATAGTTACATAAAACTACTTTATACTGTCACAATATAATTAACTCGAATTGAATTTTTAAAAAAATATTATGTTAGTAGTACAGTTAGTGTTTTACTTAATTCACGAGAAAATAATTATACATTAACAATATAATTTAAAATGCAAATAAGATACACCAAAGAGTTACTTATAATGCTATGACAGAAAAATGTATATAAACTTAGCTAAAACAGTAATATTAACAAATAAATAGTAAAATAATTACTCATCAATTTCATAAAGTCCTATTCCATCATTCCTTATATTACCCGTGTATTCAATCAAAACTATGTAAGATGATGCAACTTGCGAGGGAAATATATTTAATAATCCATCGTCTACATCAAAATCAGTTGGTACTGCGTTAGCATCAGTGAACACACCGACCATCACTGATTCTATGTTAAGATCATTAGCATGGAATGTAATATCATCTTCTCTTGTATCCGGATCTAAAGTAATGTCAACAACTACACGTCCTCTAAAACTGCCACCGTTTTTTGTTATTTCAACTGCATATCGATTAGCATGTTGACCTGGTCTCACGTTATTCCTCTCTATTGCATCTCTTGTATTGTCACTTCTATCAACCTTCACTTTAGCATCACTATTCCCAGTTTCCGTTAAATTCACTCTTGACACTATATTTGAAAGTTTAGGTTTAGTATCTAAAGGTAAAGGTGTCACAAAGTTTAAAAGAAATGCAATGATCAAAGTCCACTTCAATTTAGTCCTGGCCATTTTTTATTTTCCAATGGCCGGAGTATTCACTGCACACCCATACGGTGGCACCTAACCACACAATGCATACTGGGAGCAAATTGGGTCGTAAAAATACATCGGAGGAGATATGTAAGATGTCGATAATGTCAGTTAGATAACTATTCTTACAATTACACCTGAGATAAGTATAAGACTTTGTTAGGTTTATCATATTATTCACTGAAAAATTTCCGATCTATTTTTATCACGCACTCATTTCACTTGATATTTTGCGATTTATAAAAGTTATTTGTATTCGAATTTTCAAATTAAATAACATTTAACCGATTTTGTATTTCAAATCTTTTAATTCCTTCATAGAAGAAAAGGATAAATATATTCGTTATAAACATGTTTACTGCGGAGATAAATTTACTAATTTAATTATTAATGTATAAACTTATATACAATATTTAAATGCCTTTCTTAGAATTAAAATTCATCCGACTGACGGTAAGTATAATCATATGAGAATTTTCTAGTTGTAATTTTTGGTATCAAATAAGATTTTTTAAGAGTAACAGAAACCAAAAAAACATTTTTTGGAATTTCTGTCTATCTGTCTGGTACGTTATAACTTGGAATCTTCTCAACGGATTTGAACGCGGACTAATTAGGAGCGTTATCAAAACTTGAAGTTATGGTCAATTGAAAATATTTATACTTCAAGCCTTGCTTCAAAACTTTTAAATAGAGTTGAATGCAGATTACATTAACGTATTTAATTTAGATAAAGCTATATATTTTTTTTCTTTTTCGATATCAAATAAGTCAAAAACACACTGCAGTCTCTAATGAATTTAAATAAAAAATAACACATTGAATGAGGACAAGCGCCGTCATAACACATTGAATGTGGGCAAGCGCCATCTATTGAGATTTTATGATACTAAATTATACAATTCAATACATGAAATCTCAATAGATGGCGCTGACTCACTTTAATTTGTAGTTTCCACAGGTCACGCGAAAAACGACCTACACGCGGGCGGAGCCGCGGCCAACACCTAGTACAAAATAAAAGTGTTATAGTAATAGAATTTTATCTCAAAATCAAAAGTAAAACTGAATTTTGGAAAAGGTTTTTATGGGTTCGTGGAGATAACATGAATTATGCTAATCTGTATTAAGTGAATCTTAATATTTGTCTTTGTTTCAACCTCAAAATTAATTAAGTCACTTGGAAATTAGGTTCTTGTGATAGGTTGATGGAACAAATGACGAAAAAAAAAATTTTTTTTTGTACTTTTAATTTTTTGATATAGTAGGTATCTAATCTTAAAATATGTTCTCTATGCGGAACGCGATAGTGCTAAACACTAATTTAACAATTTTATATTTGTTATTTGACCTATCACAAGCACATGTTATTATTTACAAGGAATTAAATATTTTTTTAGGTTTGAGGTACTACCATCTGGCAGCAGATACATTAGATGCACTGATGCATTGATGTCTCCACTCTTACTTCTGATAATTCTACTGGAGGTAGAGTTCAGAGTAGGAGCTCGAGGGCGTTGGCACCGCCGCATTACTCTGTCTGCCGCCAAATCGTAGTATTTAACACTATCGTGGTCCGGTTAGATGGTAATGTATGGCCCCGTAATAGCTGTCACAGAGACAACCTTAAGGTGTTAGGAGTAGCCATGCATTTGCTTTATGACCTCTGGTCTTTATGTGAGTATATAGGCTGCTGTTATCACTTAACATCAATGTTAACTGCATGATTGTTTGCCACCATCATTACTTAAAAAAACGTATGAAGCTCTGCCAACTTTTTAAAGTGCTAACCTTCAATATAGTTTCTTTTAATAGAAAAATATCACAAAATAATAGAATTCATGTTCATCTCAGTATCTAAATTATTTGCTGCACTAGCCATTCAAGATTTCATTTCGAACACGAATGCTTCTCATTTGTACTATATTTTAATCTACAAAATTGGGATGGTTTATATTTTAGCCTTTCAATTCCCACATTTATTTGAGACACCGATGTTATCAAATTCCACACATCTATAATTTGATTGACAGTATCTTGCAACAATTTTATCGCTTGAAATATTGAAACTGGGTTTTTATCATGTTCTCTAGAACTGTGGTTCAGTTTGTTATCTCACATCTTGTTCTACTTTTTAGTTCTTCTATTATTAGCAACCCCGGCTTCGCACGGGCGCAAGGTTACCTACATCACACAGGTAACCTTCCTACTAAAATATGGCACTAATCTAAAGGGTTGCGAAAGCTGTTATTTTCTCTTAAACCGACTCCAACTTCATCTATTACATACTATCAACCACAAATCACTGTGCAAAATTTAGACTCCTAGCACTTGTAGTAACGAAATTTCATACAAACTATAAACCCAACCCCTTAGCACACCGCAGACACTCCGCCTAAATTCCATACAAACGCTTAATTTGGTCTCTATTACACAGACATCAAGCAGTGACGTGAATAGAAAACGTCGCCCATAAGAGGAAAGAGGTTGGGTGAGGCGGGGAACTCGGGCGGGACGTCGAAGTGTCCATTCTATACGTAATATTATTATATATTCTCTGCCCTTAGAGTTCGAATTTGCCGAATTTCCCAAAATCCTGTCTTAATGAGCACCTACGTCCTCAAAAGAACTTCCATGCAAATTTTGAAGCTCTTATCACTTGTGTTTCATGAGCTTTCATGATGAGTGAGTGAGCTTTCGCTTCTTAATAATTTACTAACAGATAATTATTAATGTAACCAATGATGTTATATGTCTCATTGATTGTAACTGTCAGATAATTAACAAATAATTAGAAATAAAATAATATTGTGACTATGAATTGAGATGCAGGCTATCCAATCTATTAAATTGGATCAAACTGCACACGTTGTGCAAATTTTCATCATAATCGGTTTTGTAGTTTAGGAGTTAAACTGCCTCAGTAGCCTAGTGGTAGCAGACCACTACTACTACACTGGAGGTCCTGGGTTCTATTCCCGGGTCGGGGCTATCAGAGATAATAGTTTAAAATCTTTTATCTCTGGTTTTATTACGATTTCTTCATTTTCTGAAGTTGCTCAGTACCTCGCTACCTGCTACATAGGCTAAAACGTAACCGGGGTATCGTGGGTGTTAGCTTGTATGCTTGAATACATGCATTTACTTTTGCCTACCCCTTCGGGGATTACAGGCGTGAAGTCACGTTCAGTAGTTTTATCGCTGGTCGCTGCTGTACACCTCACGTTATTTCATTTACTACTGGACGGCAGCGGAAGGGTTTGACCGCCATTGTTCTATTATTAACTGTACCTACGGAAAAAGTCCTCCACAAGTCGCGTCCGACGCCCATCCCGATGCCAAAACTAGTAAGGTATCTGTTATTATTTTATTGTAATCAAATTTATAAATAAAATGAACAATTACTTACTCAGTGCCATATTCTCCAACGAATAATCCACTACCAGCGACATCCAAAGAGCCAGTGTACTCAATCACCAAAGTATACAGAGTTGCTGGGAAACCCGTGGAAATTTCAATAATTCCATCATCTTCATCTACATCAAAATCAGCTGGATTAAACACACTGCCACCGGCAAACGAGAATTGAACAGATTGTACTGCCAAGTCCCGGGCATGAAAAATTATAGGGTCTTCTAAAGTATCAATATCAATCACATTTACTTGAGCTACTAATCTACCGCGAAACATTCCACTGCCTACATCAGGCTCAATTTCAACTGCGTAGTTTGAAACTATTATGCCTGGTCGTACAACATTCCGAGAAACGTTTTTACTCGTTGTATTCAAAATATCAATTGGATTAATAACTGTTGAATTTTGATTTGATTCGGTTGATTCATCAATGTCAGATCCATTTTCATTCGGATCAACTATTTTCACATTCAAGTCTGGTGGAGCGTTTAAATTTAAAATATCTTTATCTTTGTTTATTGGTAAAGATGTTATTGAAATTATTAATGAGATCACACAAACTAATGTTAGAGTACCCATTTTCACTTCACTCACACTTTTTGAGATATATTGTATTGATTTTTTTTGAGGATGTATGTCAACTACATGATGATTGATAGACCACTAAGATCTAGGTGTACGTTTAAGAGTTAAAATTCGAAACTTGGTTTTTACACAAGATAACATAAGAGATTAGACGTCGGTGCGATGTACACTTGATGCCATAAATAAGTATACATACAGAGTATGTTAGGTTTTATGAAAGTGCAATTATGTGCGAACTATCCGAATTTAATATATTTATGTACTTAGTGTTTTTGCAAATACCAAAAATTGTATCTGTTGCAGTTTTCCTTTCAGACTTTTAGCAATTACTTTCATCTGTGAAAGTAACTACATACAATCAATTTAATGGCGTTATAATATTTTACTGGTTGTAGAATGCCAGTGCCAGAACTTGAGAGCGTAAGTACTTATTTTTCTTGCCACCAATAGCAGTGTGTAGCAGTACAGTGTTCCGATTAGATGGTAATGTATTGCTCCGTAATTAATCTGAAACAGAAGCTAAATAGCATGAATTTCACGGGTGGCAAGGCATCTGCGTTTTACGTCTATAGGCTAGGAGAAAAATAAAAAACTAAATAATTAGAAAAATTAGGATAAACTGATTCTTTAGTAAAAAAATTGATAGCATCAGAAAAAGGCTGTATAATTCCCATAATTCCCATAATTAATTTTAATTATTTTATTAGGACCTTTACGAGCAGTTACTTAACATTTACGTGAACTGTATATTTATATACCACCTTTACTACACAAAAAAACAACGGGTTGCACTCCCGGACTCTTTGTGCAGTTTAGATATTTTGTATTAATAATAGAACGAAAGAATGCCAAATCAGTAGAATATTTAAATACAGCAGTACGCTGTAACACAAACACACACGCAGAGTCGCGCAAGCGCCCTGCGCTTCCTAAACGAAACATACATACATTTTCGCCGCGTGGTAGAAAGAGAGGGGGATACTTCCTCTCCTACGCCGCTCCTATGTGTCTTTAATGTAAAATATCGTGATAATTTATTGCAACAGAGGTATATAGTCTAAATTACAATCAAATTTTAACTTTACTCAAATGTTTCAATACTCATTACTTACAGATCAAGTAACAATAAATATCGCAGTTTTGAATATATCTCTCCACAGTGCAAATAAATAGCTGGTAACCTAAATTATGTGCATCTTTAAAAAATGTTGCGCCATTTATTTGTTTTCCATTTCACAAACTCTCAATACATCAACTTCCCAAAGTGAGTCAGAGACAGACATTGATATCGTATCAAATTGGAAAAATATACCTGCAGACTCATGCTACATGCAATATTTTGTGGTATGTCACAGTCCTTATGAGTGGTCGAAGACACTGCTGTTGAGAGCCATGGGATGATTAAATGGATAAATCAAAATCAGTACCTACATAGCTTTTTTAATAAATAAGGGAGAAATATTTATTAAGTAGAAACGTTATACTATCTGAAGAGGAGATACCAGAAAGCATACTAGGATTGTTGGTTTTTATGAAAAATTGGAACTCGAGCAAAATAAACCAATGTTTACACATGATTGTAAAATTGCAGCCAAACCCATATTCAAAACAGTCCACTATTACTAAACTTGTCTACATATTTAACGTGATTTCAACCATTAGGTATAGTGAAACAAAGTACCATGCAATAGATACCACATATTTGTACCTATAAAACATTTCATAAAAAAATAATGCAATAATACACAACGTAGTAAAATTAATGGTATTTTATTTTTGTCAAAAAAGTTATAAAAGTTCTATAAGAATATTTACAATTATATAAATAACCTTAGGTGTAACATACAATAAATTAATAATTTACTTGAGCTTATTGTCATTGTTGTGTATGTTCAATGTTTGTACTAATTCGTTATAAAGGAGATGTTGCAAAAATGTATGGACCTCCGGCCATGTATTGTACACAATATCATTAACAGGCAAAATCAATACACAAACGTTTTTTTACTGCATATTTTCACTTATTTAGCTTTGTTTGGAGTTACAAAACATTATTTGCAGTTAGAATTGCAACTCACATGGCGAATATGGCGGGCGATGTCATTTTGACATTTTCATTTTTTAAATTGTTTTTTTGATTGTATAGTACTTGGAGAAAAAAATAATAGTAAGTATAGTACTATCCCAAGCGTCGGCTGTATCGCCGCCATGTTGAACATGGTTGAAAATGATAAAATTGTTTTAATTAAACGTGGTTGTAACTCTAAAATATATTCTTGAATAAATTAATTGTATTTTTTTCGGATTCTTCTTTAATTTACCCATTTTTCGAGGACATGTACGAACCAGAGCCGAGCTCGCAACATCTCCTTTACAATATTTAAAATAAATATTTGAAAAATAAAGATTAGATAAGAAAAAATAGATTCAGAATCACGCTTTAATGATTGTACAAACAAACAAATAATGAAACAATAATAAGGAAAGAAGAAGTCAAAGTATTCGCCGAACTTCTATAGTAATCTCTAAGCCAGTTATCAACCACATCGTAGTTAACTCTAGTCCATGTGATTGAAGCTGCAATGTTCTCCCTGATAGCTGATATTGAAGCTAATTCACCGGCTGTGAATATAGATTGATGGCGGCTGAAGAGTACGTCAATCTGTAAGCAAAAAGTAATAAAGGTGACTTAATTTTTTATTACAATACTATAAAACGGTTGATATAACATACACAACACCTGGCAAATAATGCGCAACAAATATTAATTGCAATAATATCGACAACATACTGTCTGCAAAATTTTGTCCTTGCTTTTTTTTCTCAATATTACAAGAAATGTTTTTTTTTGTTTTGTTTCTTTGACGACGTACATAAGTAACCGGGATACAAGTTTACAAACTTTTCTCTCTCTTTCAATACTTAATTCAGGTTCAGATTAAATAGTTTTAAATAGTCCAAATTCTTTTACATTTTATTATACAAATAGTCCGTATCCATCAAACCTTATAAATTATTCATTTTAATAGAACCTTAATTAATCTGCATGATAAAAAAAAACATTAAAATATATTTAAAAGCTAAATACTATTTACTTATACCTAAACTAAAAACAACATGCGTCTAAAAAATCCTCATCACTGCCTCCCTGTGTTATGGTACCCAGAAGGCTGGCAGCATTGCCTCGTTGGATGGCAATGCTGATTCTTTGACCTAAAAATTGGCCAGCCTTCTGGTCACGGGAAGTGTCGACCAGCCGTTTCGCGATCTATTTGAATAAGAGCCGAGCACTGGGGCTTGGCTTGACTTATCCACTTTATAATTATTTCACATATTGAATTATTGAAATTATGTACTGTTATGTCAATGTACATTTTGTACATGTAATATCAGTCTGCAAGGAAAATTAAAGTGATGTAATCATGCATGCAATTCCTGAATAAAGTACTATATCTTGATAACTACTATGAAGTTCTCTCATCTTTTTATTTAGACTGGTAAGTAAACGGTTTACTCCTATTCCAATGAATATTATTATCATAAATCGCCTTGTAACAAAATTTATTTTGTCATTGGGAGTCAACTTAATGTTCGATATTTTTATCGATATACTAAATTTGTCAATAGTAATATAGCTAGCTTTTCTGCAGAAAATCTCCAAAATCATCTGATTTATGCCATTCATAAAGATGATGCTAATTCGATGGAACTGTTAAAGTACGTGAAATGGATTGTGATTTGGTTTGGAATAATTTTAAGTATGTGCAATAAAGATGAAATTCTGAATTGCTTGATTATTTGTAACGTCATTTTTTAGGTTTTTGTCACATAAACATTGCAAACAATCATTATTTTTTCCTTGATATTAATTTTATGAATACTGCAGTCCAGATTTCTTGAACTTTGTAGAAACTGTCGTATCACATCTGAGGACAATTAGGTTTTGTATCCCTACCATTAATTACAAATTAATAAATAACCACCATTTTGGAAAATACAGCAGCAATGAAACTTCATAATTTGATGGTAGATTTGGTGGTAACAAGTTAGGGGCTACATACATTCATGAGCTCTTTTATTCATATTCTTCTACCAGAAGCCATCAGCATTATTAACATCCTACAAAACTTTGTAATACAATGAGCATGTTCACTGAATATATCGACCGAAATACAAATGAAGTGCTAAAAGCGAGTAGAGAAATAATAATAAAAAAGTCTGTTTTCCAACATTACTCAAGTTAAGACAGTAGTTACTTTTCAAATTTCGTACTGAATGGGTTATGTTTTTTATAAGCTCTTAATTTCTAACCAGACTAATATATTGGACATTATTATTATATTACCTTATCCGAATGCGCCTGTGATGTCAGTCGTCTAGCAAACGCGTTGAGGATATTTGTGGTGCCAGTCAATTGTTGCACTCTGTTCACAAGAGTAAACATAGTAGAATTGAAATTAATCATTGCTGATCAAAATATTGTAAAAATGTATATAAAATCTCATCGATGTTGATTCTTATTTAGTACAATATGAGAATTATAATCTTTTAAATGATACTCAAACTACATTCAGATAATTTTAACATGCAAAATACTTGCGTTCCTCCTATTAAATGAAAATTCTACATATTCAAAAAATTGTGCAAGCGTACCTCTAACTCACCGTTCTTAATTGTATGTAAGTCCAGTTGAAAGTAAAAAAAAATATTGTTATTCATGAAGATATTTTACTTTGATTCGATATCAGAAAATTGTTCAATGGATCAAAAATGTACAACAATCTCGGCAAAAGTTTCTTCATTAGTATCAAATAGATTCAACAGAATGTTAAAACAAATATAATAATCTGAATATTGAAAAAAAATGTTTTTTTTTTACCTTGGTTGGATATCAGCAAAATGTTCACTGACAAAGTCCAAAGCAGCATCCATTCCAGCTGGGCTCGAATTGATGACCGAGACAACAATTGAATGTTTGTCCTGCTCGCGAACAGGTGAAGTGTCGTTGATGACTTGGTTCAGATAGCTGGTGAAAAACAGTTTTTTTTTTTAATTACAGCAAACTCTACTCAACATTTTTTTTTTAATAGGTATAGAAATAACCCAAGGAATTCCAATTAAGAACTACACATAATATTACTCTGTAAATTAAATTCTATGTGACTGTCGCCAAATAATTACTCTGAAAGAAATACAAACAGCAAAAACTGCTACATAAGAGACACATACAAGAAAATATATTTAAGGCACTTCATCTATAAATAGTGTCCATTGATTTGTAAAAAGGGACGTCGAAGTAGAAAGTTACATTTTTATAAAAGTATTTGATAATAAATGTAATTCTATAAAAGCATGGAGAAACAATAAAAGTGTTATTGTACTACATGGTGTTTTATCCTATGGTGTTGGAGACTTACAGAACCAACGATCGTATGAAATAGGTTTATAACATTTATTTTACAATAACATTTTTATTGTTTCTCCACGCTTTTATAGAATTACATTTATTATCAAATACTTCTATCAAAATATAACTTTCTACTTCGACGTCCCTTTTTACAATGACCGTGCTACCGAGCCCGCCGAACCAACACGGTTTTCCTTCAACGTGATATAAAAAACTAACTACATGCAATTGTTAGGGAAACAGATAAACAAAACACATTCTACAATAAGAATTTAAAAAAATCAAGAAATGCACACACAAGTTTACTGGTCTGTGAAGACAGGAATCGTCAGTTTCAACAAAATGCATTAATTGTCTTATAAAACTATCGGGAGGTTATTGAAAGCACTCATTGAAATGAAACTGAGTTTGTCTACGAGCATGCATGCGAAAGATCAAATAAAATGCTGGGTTCACTTTAAAAATATTTTGTAAAGTACATTGCAAGGATCCATGAAACAAATTTCAATCATTTTGATCATTTTAGGAAATATAAAGTTAAAAATACAGCTGGGACCATAAAATATTGTATAGCCGGTCATGGCCAACCAACAAACTAAAAAGGTACGGTAAATCTAACTTTGTTCGTGTAACCAAAGATTAAGTAACAGTAATGTTTTTCCTTATTCACGTTATTTGGAAATCTCATAACGAAACCGTGATTTTTTAACTGCCTCGGTAGGCTAGTGGTAGCAGGCCACTACTACTACGCTGAGGTCCTGGGTTAGATTCCCGGTTAGGGGGTTATCAGACATAATAGTGTTAAAGTCCTTTATCTCTGGTTCTATTGGGATTTTTCCATTTTCTGGAAGTTTCCCAGTACCTCGAAATTTCGTAATGTGCTCGGCGATGTCAACAGGCTCGCCACCTGTAATATGGGCCAAAAACGTAACCGGCGAATCGTGGGTGTTTTTCATGTATGCTTGAATGCATGCATTTACCACTGTCTACCCCTTCGGGATTACAGGCGTGAAGTTACGAAACCGTGATAAACATAATAACTTCATTATTTCATTACCAAAGGCCAAAGAAGTATACGAAATCCAGTTGCATGTTTACTCACAATTCATCACCATTTCATACTTACATTCATCATCAGTTTATGAGTGGACCTTGTTCTATAAATGAAATTGTTGGGTACTTATAAGTGAAAATTAGACCAAGATCTAGTATGGCACTGAGAATCTTACTAATTGGCCATACTGCTTTTTGCTATGTCAAAGAAAATTTAATATCTTTAACCACCGAGGCATGTACTTACAATTCACGCAATTCAGCATTAGAAGTGCATCCAAGAGCGTTCAACAAGATAGATTGCTCGCTGGAGTCAGTGCTGGCAATATATTGACTCCAGAGGAAGTTGAAATTATCGACACTGCCACCTCGCAGACCAGAACAGTAGACCAAGGTTTGGATGTCCGGGTTGAGGCGCTGAGCTGCATGGAAACAAATTAATAAATTATTGCCGAGTATATTGACTAACTACATCGATTGTGATCTCGGGTTTGTGATTATATGCTGTGCTTTTGTACCGTACATGTAAATATACAGTAAATGTCTTATTTTAGTAGTAGAACTAATTAGTAGAATAAAGCACAGTTTAAAGTTTGAACTTGAAGCCAGCATTAAGGATAATGAAGGCGTGTTTTAAATATTTTTTACCAACTTTTTACAATTTTGCTAAATTAAACAAAATTACATGAACTAATTGCCGTGTTGTAATGTTCAAAGTTTTCGTGTCAGCTAGTGGTATGGCACCGTTATTTTTGAGACAGAGGCATTAGCTTAGACCTCAGGAATGGCAACGCATCTACATCGAAATCTCTAAGTCTCTCTAGTTTTCATGTAAATGTGTAAAAGCCACAATAGGTATTCAATTACTATTCGGCATCGAAGCATTTACAAAAGCTTAGTAGGCCTATAATAGTGGCAATGCATGCACATTGAAATCTCTACAATTCACATCTCACAAAGAAATAAGGAGATGTTTAGAGGCTTCAGTAATCATTTACCTATAAATAAATATAAACTATAGACACTCTTCTTTGCTTCTTTTATGATATTAAAAGAAAACTTACTAGGATTATTCCTGAACTGCTCCAGCAACTCCTGGGCTCTATTTACACAGTGCTCGTTGCCATAGCGACAGTTGATATCCAGGACTATGTTCCTGTGGAAGGCTGTCACGTGCTCTTCATTGGTTTGTGCGTCGAAACCTAACCTTTCATACGTCGGTTCCGTAAGATAAAGTAGGTATTTCTGGAACAAAAATTTAAGTTTTTTTTTTTAATGAAATGGAAGTGGCAAACAAGCATGCAGTTCACATTGATGTTAAGTGATGACTGCAGCCTATGGACATCCATACAAAGACCAAGGTCAAAATGATGTCCAAATGATGTCTGTGTTCCTGAAAATGATGTCAGGAAGATGTTATGTCTCTGTGTCGGAAATTACAGGGCCGTACATTGCCACCTGACCGGAACACAATAGTGCTGAAGACTACCATTAATCGGCAAGTATATTAGCTAATGCGGTGGTGCCTACGCCTGCGAGCTCCGTCTCTAGAGCTCTACCACCAGTAAATCTTATTTTGGTAAAAAAAAATAATGGCCAAAAGTTGAACCCCTTATTTATAAACGTATTTTAGCTAAAATGTTGCTAATCTCTCCTTTGTCTTTTTCTATCCTGCACATTTCACAATGCAACTGACGAAGCCAAAGCATTCTATACCTAAAACGTAGCTAATGTACGTTTATGAATAGGGGGCGGCAAAATTAGGTGTTTTTTTTATGTAGTTGCCTACGCGTATACGTGTAAAATCTCAACTATTACGCTGGAGGTCCTGGGTTCAATTCCCGGGTCGGGGACTATCAGAGATAACGGTTTAAAATCCTTTATCTCTGCTTCTATTGGGATTTTTCCATTTTCTGGAAGTTTCCCAGTACCCCGGAGTTTGGTAATGTGCCCGGAGATGGCAACAGGTTCGCCACCTGTTACATGGGCCAAAACGTAACCGGCGAGTCGTGGGTGTTTGCATGTATGATTGAATGCATGCATTTACCTCTGCCTACCCCTTCGGGGATTACAGGCGTGAAGTTACGTTATGAATAGAGGAGTAAATGTTTATTTAAGTCATATTTGTGGAAGAGTGCCTGTGTAGGAGCTTGGAGACGTAGGCACCAACTACGCGTTACCTAATCTATCTGCCGCCAAACGGTAGTGTTCAACACTATCGTTTGCCTAACTAGCATAGTTGGTAATAGATGGCGCTGCTGCTACCATAAAGCAATGCAATAGATGTGAAGGAAAGGTTTGACTAAATCGGGCAGGGCTTCAGTAGCTCAATTGGAAGAGCGGCTGGACTAGATTCCCAGTAGCTCGCGAGTTTGAGTCTCGCCTGAAGTCATATTTTTCTTTCCATTTTTCTTTAAAAATAAAATATATTTCACAAGCATGTGTTAATGCGAAATAATATAAAACAATTATTAAGGGTAAAAGCGACTTCTTTACGATATTCAATAAACTGGAAAGTCTATTATATCGTTTGCCTAACTAGCATAGTTGGTAATAGATGGCGCTGCTGCTACCATAAAGCAATGCAATAGATGTGAAGGAAAGATTTGACAAAATCGGGCAGGGCTTCAGTAGCTCAATTGGAAGAGCGGCTGGACTAGATTCCCAGTAGCTCGCGAGTTTGAGTCTCGCCTGAAGTCATATTTTTCTTTAAAAATAAAATATATTTCACAAGCATGTGTTAATGCGAAATAATATAAAAACAACTATCGTTTTTCGGTTAGATAGTAATGTATGGCTCCATAATAACAATCACAGAGACATAACAACTGAGGTCTTGAGGTCTCAGGGGTACCAACGGGGTGGTACGTTTTATGATAGATACTCAAGTTCTTTATTTTTTGTAATTATCCTTTTGTAAAGGTTCAAAAATTGTAAGTATGTATGTATGTATCTTCACGCCAGGTCCCTAACGGGGTAGGCAGAGAGTGTAGAGCGCCAGATATCCCGGTTCTGACAAACCTCTCGTGCCTCGTCTACCTTCATCATTCTCTTCATACATGCACGCCGATTCCTAAGACTTTTGACCCCACCATCAGACAGAACTCGACCTATTTGGTCATGGTAGGTCAGTCTTGGTCTTCCTGGGCCTCTGCAACCATCCACATTCGCATTGTATATCTGTTTAGTCATTCGCTCATTCGACATTCTTTCTATATGCCCGAACCATCGGAGCATGCCTTAAAATTGTAAGTTTTGCCTAATAAAGCATGCATTTTGTTTTGGGTCCACGACTATCCTTTACTTCATTCTAAAATGAACGAATGAGAGCATGTGAAGGGCGGATTTGATACGTTGGCTGCCCTAGGCCTATGAAAGATTGCCGCCCTTCCCCCCTGTGCTGTAAAGCATAAAAAACTAGGTAAACTATAGAAATTACATTAAAATGAAAAAAAAAAACGATAGTCAGTAAGTGATTTAATTAATTCTTCTAATAATCGTAATTGCCATACATGTAATTTTTTTCGTGAGATGCTATATGGACCATTATGGACACGTTTTTGAGATTTTTCACGTATGCGCGTAGGCAACTACTTAAAAAAACACCTAATTTTGCCGCCCCCTAAATTATGCCGCGTTAGGCCCGGGCCTACTCGGCCTATAGGGAAATCCGCCCCTGCATGTAAACGTGTGTAATAACCTACCTGATACAGGTCGTAGACGTCCGTAGCACTAAGAACGATGTCCAAGTAGCTAAATGCAGAGTTGGCCGATCCCCATGGAATGTAATCGATCTCCTTCACCAGATATTTCGATATTTCGAACGCGTAGTAGTAATCCTGCGAAATATAAAATGAATTGAATAATCGCTTCTTTTTTTTATGTAATAGAAGTGGCAAACCAGCATGCAGTTCACATTGATGTTGAGTGATGACTGCAGCCTATAGACACCTACACAAAGACCAAGGTCAAAATGCAGATGCGTTACCACTCCTGAGGCCTAAGGTGTTATGTGTCTGTGCCGGTAATCATTGGGCCGTACATTACCACCTGACCGGAACACGATAGTGCTGAACACTACCATTTAGCGGCAAGTATATTAGGTAATGCGGTGGTGCCTACGCCCGCGAGCTCCGTCACTGGAGCTCTACCACCAGTGAATTCTTAATCACGCTGTTGTACACACACAATACTGTAGGCCATACAAGAATTTATCTCGGTGCGGGATCGAAGCCGCGACCCTCAAATCAAGCAATCATCACACGACAAATCTCAAGGGAGACTAGCCAATTAGGCCGGCGATATTATAGTGTACAACTGTATGCACAAACATGCTCTATTCCCTCACTCTCATAGTCCAATTGGAAGGCAATCCGACACATCCGGAGAGAGGACCGACGGCTTTACGTGATCTCCGTGGTACTGGTACCAGACTCCAGGCTATTACTAGGAATTTCCTCACAGAAAAACCCACTAATAAATTTTCCCGACCTGGGGATTGAACCTGGGACCTCAGACTACACCATCGCGATTGCGACCACTGAGCCAACGAAGCATTTCGTAAGTTTTTTTCTTTATTTAAGTATCTACAGAAGGGGTAGGTTGAGTTAAATAGAAGCATACAAGCAAATACCGACCGCCAGTAGGTAAATTTAGACTGCGGCTGTACTGTGATTGAAATTTTGCTGTATGCGAATATGGTTAACAATAAAATATCATCAATTTTACAAAATAACGGTAATTTTATACGTAAAGCGGCGTGTACACGATATGCCAGCACTAAACAAACATTGGGCTCGTAATACGTGACGTCGCATAGGATGTGTCCCGCGGTTTATCGTTAGTTGAGTGAAGGGACAGAATTTTCAATTTGTAGAAAAATATTTTCATATTATTATTATAATATACATATATACGAAGATTATAAGCGATCTACTCGGTTAAACAATACGGGCGAGGTCGGGTGTGTGATGACCGCTAGTAGCAAACTAAAGTGCGCGTTTCCGTACTTCGGAGGGCACGTTAAGCCGTCGGTCCCGGTTGCTATCGAAAGATAGCAGTCGTTATACCTTGTCGGAGGCCTTATGGGCGGTTTGAAAACATCCGACAGTGGGTTGGCCACTCATCCGTATCTCCACCAATCCGCATTGGAGCAGCGTGGTGGAGTAAGCTCCAGGCCTTCCCCCAAAAAGGGGAGAGACTCGTGCCCAGCAGTGAGACGTATAATGGGTTGGCATTATTATTATAATATACAGTAGATATTGGCGTCGAGACGTGACGACTCCACGGCCCATTAACAGGAAAATTTTCTTTTACTGGAACAGAATCGGACCAATAGTGCAGTCTGTCAACCGAACAATGGAGGTAAGTCTCAACACCTAAGTCGTAAAATAATTCCAATGTGAGATTTCCTTTTTTTTCTCTTTCTTTTGATATATTGTACAAGGTGCGGGCCTAACCGGGGAGCTTCTTTTACATAGACAAAATTTAAACTGTGAGAAAGGTCTCGGAGTTTAAATTGTGTTCATGTCAAATTTCATCACAATTAACCCAGTGGTTTGGCCCTGAAAGCGTTACAGACAAACAGTTACTTTTTAAAATACCAGTTATTACAAAGAACGAAATATTTTATACGGATCGATGGCTGTTAATAAACAGATCTAACAATTAAATTTTTATAAAATGCATATTTCACTAAGTTTTAAATGCGTCGGGGCTTACGAAATGTTAAATTCATTTGAATATTTGCAAAGACTTACCCCCTTATACATAAACGTATTTTAGCTAAAGTGTTACTAATCTCTCCTTTGTCTTTTTCTATCCTGCACATTTGACAATGCAACTGACAAAGACAAAGCAGTCTATAGCTAAAACGTTTCATATATACGTTTATGAATAAGGGGGATAATGTTTTCGCTCGCTTATCGTAACGAGTGCGACGTCATCACGTCTTCCTGTTTAACGCCATTTTCTTTTTAATTAAAAAGTCGTATCAGGGTTTAAATTGCTTTGTATGCATAAACATACTGTAGGTAAAGTATATTACAAATACTGCGTTCAGGCAGAATATATGTAATAATACTACGTATGGAATGGACACTTCGACGTCCCGCCAATTTCCCCGCCTCACCCAACCTCCTCGCGACGTTTGGTATTCTCTACGTGCTACGCATACAGCGCGCACTACGCGCACACGTGATGACCACTTACCATCAATGTGAGTAGCATGGTTGTTGGCCACCTTCCTAACATAAAAAAATCACTAGAGGGTGATAGGGTCGTTACGATCCGAAGCCTTAACAAACGCCTTCACAAGTGCAATCAAGACTAATTACTCCACCATTTCATGTTTCATATTAAGTCATCAAAATCCTCGATATGAATAATCGAGTTCGCTTAATATCTCGATTCGATGCGACTTAATTAAACCAAACTTCCGTTTCAGATAGGATTGCCTATTCGAAATGGAACCAGGCAATGAACATCCTAGTTGTAATTTATATGAAAAGTTTGGAGCGTCTCATGTAGATGTTCGTAGTAAATAACTTGGGAGAAGCAGGCATAGTTCTACTCTCAGATTATTAGAAAATTAAAAAATAGTAAATCTTAGTAAATTTTAAAAAATAGTGATGATCAGTATTGAATACATCACTAAGAAATATGATACCTTCGTTTTCTTCTTTTTTTTATGAAATAGAAGTGGCAAACAAGCATGCAGTTCACATTGATATTAAGTGATGACTGCAGCCTTTAGACACCCACACAGTCGCAATATCTGCGGGCGTTGCCACTGGAGTGGTGGATGCCCGCCCCTGTTGGCTTCCCAAAAACTCGACGCTGGGCGACGGAAGCCGCCGCAGCGACGCCACTTCGCGCCGTGACGACACCCCCGCCGCCGCAATACCAACCGCCGCGGCACCGCTGTCATCACGGCACCACCACACTTGGGAGGCGCATACTCCGTCACTGCGCCCTAATCGGCGACGCGACGCTTACCACTGCGCCACCCAGACAAGACGCCGCTCCCATTACTATGGGAGCAGAAGATGCCGAGGAAAAGGGGCACGTGCCTCGAATCCTATACCGATGCGTGACCACTCCTGAGGCCTCCGTCACTGGAGCTCTACCATTAGTAAAAATTACAGGCGTGAAGTTACATTACGTTATGTTACATGTAATATAAACAAAAAGTTTTGGGCGTCTCATAGTAACTAACTTGGGAGAATACGATAAAGATGAAATATTAACTTACAAAACGTCTTTGTTTTGTTAGGTTTTATTTCCAACTTCATAAACGGATTTGAATAAATAATCTCGATTAAATGAACACCACTAGGTACTTTGTGATGCGGCGGCTCTAATAGTCAGAACATCCCTAGTTCGCAAACTTTTCTCATTGCTATTCGCGGACTAGCAGTTAATATTTTACCGCACTGTTTTGCTCTACGGCTCAATTCGTCCGAATGCATTCTGTATTCTATTCAATTCTGGAGCTAGAAATTATAATGTTGAACATTAAACAAGATATTTTTTTCTACTAATATCAGTTGTGGAATATGTAAAATGCGTATTTAATCCAAGCGGATACATGGCGTAGTGTAACTTAGTATCAACTAAGTTAAAACCGGTAGTAGGTGAAACACCACACATAAAAGGTATGGTAACGTGAAGCTGGCTTGGCTTCACATGACCCCATACCTTTTAAGTTAGTTTGCTCTCCTTTATTTCTCGTTACGTGTAGGTATGTATGTTGTGTGTTGTCAGGTAAATAAATATTTTCCTTTCTTTCAAAAGCAATTTCTCTGTATAAAAGTACTCACGACTCTCCCATTTCTTGCCAAGTTGAATACGTCGTCGACGATCTGCGCTCTGTTTAGAAGATGGATGGTCTCGTGTGATGTATCCAATACGTTGGCTAATGCTCGCCAATTCTGTTCGTCGTAATTCACCCTGTAGTAACCTAGTGACAAATGCAGAAAGATAGGAAGGTTTTATATACATAAATCTTATTTCAAATATATACAACTGTCTGTCTGTCCATCTATCACAGCCGGTTTTCTCTTAAAATGCTGAGTTGATTCATTTTGAAGGCACACGTATGTAAATTGGTGACACAAATATGTACGTGTAAAGAAAATCAATTAATTTTAAATATAGATTCTTTTGGGGGATGAAATATAAACTAAAAAAAAAAGAGATTCCTAAAATATATGTTCTCGGTAAACCATTCAGCATGGAAGGGATATCAATCGAAGCAGCTAGAAAGGAGAGAGGTAACTGCGCCTGGTGGCTGGTTCCGAGAAGTCCACGTCAGTGGAAAGCATTCATCTGGTAGGGACTGTAAACTATAATAAACTTACCAGTCTGCTGCATGATGAACCATTCATCAATCTATCAATAAAACAGCTGGGATAGATGGAGAACGCCTGAGGGCTGGTGTCCGAGAAAAGCACATGGAAAGCACTCAATTGGTTAGGATTGTTTACTATAATCAAAGTACCAGTCTATTGCTTGTTGACGATGAACTATTCAGTATTGTAAACACCAGCTTGCAGTTGAAGTAGCTTGGAAGACGGACGGGGGTGGGTACCCACGCCTGAGGGTTGATGTCCGAGAAATCCACCTAAATGGAAAGCACTCAGTTGTTTTGGTTTGTTTACTGTAATAAACTTACCAGTCTGCTGCTTATTGATGATGAACCATTCAGCATTGGAAAGACCAGGTATATCAATCGAAACAGCTGGGAAAGATGGAGGTATCCACGCCTGAGGGCTGGTGTCGGAAAAGTCCACGTTAGTTGAGAGCACCCAGTTGACGGGTACGTGCCATCTGTCAGTGGAGCTTAGTAGGGGATCGGTGAGGTAGCGTTGCTGGAAAGACACACTATTAATAAAGTTTGATAGAATTATAGGAGCAGTTTTAATTATGGAATATAAATGGCCATTTACTTGAAAAATAAAAAATTCACGTGTCTTTTGAAACTTTTGAAATCTGAACTGTCTTTACGAAAAGAATCTATGTGCATAATGACAAAATTCTCAGACGAAGTTTAAATCTAAAGGTGCAATTTCGCGGGTCGCGATGGATCGCGGCCCCGCGCGGCCGATAACGTCATCGGCCGCGGGCGGCTATAGATGCAGTATGAAAATGTATGGAACCGATTCCGCGGCTCGCGAAAGACGCGCGCGGCCGACGACTGTCGCGAGCCGCGCGCGGCCTTGTTAGGTTAAGATCCCACTGCAGAATCATTTCGTTCATCCAGATATGCTGCAAACCTATTTTTTACGCATATTTATAATCTAGAGAATATATATCCACTAGGTTGGCTATCAAAAAATGGCCGCAAGTATTTTTTATATTTTTTTGTGGGAAATATTTTTTTTTGTTTTTTAATAAATTATTGTCCACTTCACGGCAATATGTATAAAGACTGAAAAATCACGTCAGCCGGTGCGCAATTAGCCGCCCCTACGTATTTTCTAAAAAATTAAATTAGTAAATTAAAGCTATTTTTTTTCTCATTATTATGGGTTCCAAATTAATACGGCCGCAAATAAGAGTTGCTGGCTGTTAAAGATATAGGTAATAATATAATTAAAAATACAAATTTTGATAGGCAGCCTTAATATATTCTCTAGATTATAATGTTGCGTTTGAAGCATATCAGGATGAACGAAATGATTCTACAGTGGGATCTTAACCTATGTCTTGAAAATTTCGAAATTAGTCGGTGTTGTCTGTCAAAATGTCAAACATATTATATGTGCTGTGTAACTAGCCAGTGGTAAAATGGTTTCACCATAGAGGTTCGTTATGTTTGCGCCATGAAATCCATGACGTTTCTGAAAACATATACGCACGGCCGCGCGCGGCTCGCGACAGTCGTCAACCACGCGCGTCTGTCGCGAGCCGCGGAATCGCTTTCATACATTTTCATACTGCATCTATAACCGCGCGTGGCCGCGATCGATCGCGACCCGCGGAATTGCACCTTTAGTGGGACTTAAAATTCCTATGTCTCTATAAAACATGTGTAAATGACAGACGTAGCGTATATTTGAGAATAATTGATAAAATTGGAATTTAATTTTTTTTTTTGAAAATTTAAATAAAATCAGAACACACACCTGTGAAACGAAAATAGACTGAGCAGTTGGTGCTGATCTCCTAACGGTTAGAACCGGGAAACCTCCCTGGTTAGTCCACCTATCCATGATAGTAGCCAGCGGGAATGGAATGCTGTGGTCTGACTCGTCCAACGCCTGTTGCAGCGCCAGGAAGAGGCTTGGTGGTAGTACTGCTCTTCGAGCACTGAAATTAATGATGATAATAACTGCTAGTCTAATTTCCAAAAGGTTAGGCTGAGATATATTGTGATTGTGTATTATGATGTTGTAGCTAAATGATTAAATTGTGCCAATGTATATGTATATATGATAAGTAACCTTTTTCGAGTTTCATATAGACTCACACCCATATTCTAAGTCGTAATCTCGACCATAACTCAACCTCTCTCAATGAAATTGGTATTCTTAGTTGTAACTAATAACGTCAACTCTACATTCTGCCTCCGTTTGAGGTCAGAAAGCAATTGTCAAACTTGAAGAGTATTTACATTTAGGTACGCCGTGGGTACGCCATATTCTTGTGGCGGAACTGTCTGGAAATATAATTAAATACCATATTTTTCTATAAAAATGGATTTTCAAGACATTGTGAATTATCTTTATGATAATCCGTACACATGAGTTACTGTCAAAATACAACGAAGAATATGTATATGTATATACACTTTCGTGTTTGGAAAAGGGATATGTTTAAAAGTATCTGTAGTGACTCACTTGCTACGGATATAGAGAACTAGTCCCCTGCGGAATATTTCAGGAGTGAGGAAGTGCTGCATCATGCGGATTACGGACCCAGCTGTAAATAAACAAGAGATATTAGAAAAAAAAATAGCTTAGTTGTGTACGGCCCTGTAATTGCCGGCACAGAGGCGTAACACCTTAAGCCTGAGGAGTAGTATCTGTATTTTTACCTTGATCTTTGTGTCTATAGGCTGCAGTCATTAATTAGCATCAGTGTGAACTGCATGCTTGTTTGCCACTTCCATAACATAAAAAAGCAGGCCACTACGCTGGAGTCCTGGGTTCGATTTCCAAGTCGAGGACTATTAGAGATAATGGGGTAAAATCCTTTATCTTTGGTTCTATTGAGACTTTTCCATTTTCTGGAAGTTTCTTGAGGCGAAAGGTATTTATTGCCTCTGTGCCGGAAATTACAGGACCGTATATTACCACCCGACCGGAACACAATAGTGCTGAATACTACCATTCAGCGGCGAGTAGATAAGGTAATGCAGTAGTGACTACGCCCGCGAGCTCTGTCTCTGGAGCTATACCACCAGTAAAATTCTACCACCAGTAATAGAATGCTTAATATGAATTTACTGGAAAAATGGTAGACATGAATTTGGTTGGAGAGAAAGTTGAAAAGCAAGTAGCTCGAGGTCTCATACCTCCAGGAAAGATCGATCAAAATTTTGATTGGAAATAATACTAGACTAATACTAAATATGAAGCAGAAAAACATCATGATGAACGAGAAAAGATATTTATGAATTTATCAAACATGGATTGTATTCATCGTCAAGATTACCTATCGATTTCACAAGTTGGTAAAGACGCTTGTACCAATAGAATGTTGTCTAACGGATATCGCAAATTTATCGATTTTATCACTTAAATTCTTAGCGTCAAAGTAATCTTGTTTGAAATTGGTCAAGTGTGGCATCGATAGCGTATGTTTTATTGAATTCGATGTTTCTGGTATTTCAGTACTTGTGAGGTATTCACACTACTAGAGAAATAGCATAAGAAACCTCAGACGCATCGCCTACCAAAGATCTTTGGCACACCGCGGACACTCCGCCAAAATTCCATACAAACGCTTAATTTGGCCTCTATTACACAGACGTCAATCAGTGACGTGTATACACGTGCACCAGTGTGCGTAGCACGTAGAAAATACCAGCCGTCGCCCATAAGAGGGGAGGAGGTTGGGTGAGGCGGGAAAATCGGACGGGACGTCGAAGTGTCCATTCTATATGTAGTATTATTACATACTAGCAGCTGCCCGCAACGTCGTCTGCGTGAAGGCTCTACAGCACCAAACATACCTAAGATTATTACATATTATCTGTCTTTGGTTATCTTTCACTTATCTTGTATCTTTAAACGTATAACTCCTCTATGAAGGACTTTGCATGCGCATTATAGTAAAAAACTTTTTGAAATCTAATGTGTTTTACCAACAGTTTTATTTCTAGGGATTATTCATAAATTTCGTCAACGTATTTTAGAGCATATGACTGACTATGTGTCCGATTGTAATGATCCATCCAACCCATTACCAATTAAAAAAACTCCAGTACTACATCTTGGTTTCCAACCCAGAAATCGATTTTGTGATTCAGATCTAGCAGTATTTGTTTATTACTATTTAACTTAGACTCAGCAATGTATACATATGAATAGAGTAGAATATCGAAAACAATAATGATATTATTGTTTACATAATGTACAGGTTGGCTTAGTACTTTTTCTACTTCAAGGGTTCTTTACAACAATATATTACCAGTAATGCCTATATCATTTGACCTTAATCTGTATACATTGAATGAAGATTTTTTATAGAAGCCATAATGACTCACTAAGCAACTGTTTATTATCCTAAATAAAGAATAAAAGTAAAAAAGAATCTTGGTTCGAGTTGCTGTAAATGACGTTCATTAATTTTACCTTTTCACTTAAATATCGTTTTGTTGTAAAACCGGCTTTAATTCTAGCGCCAAGAAGTAAAATTTTGTGAGAATATGATAGAAATATTTCGGCGCAAATTTTTCGTTGAGAAATTTGATTGATGACAGTCTTTATTATTTTTGCATTACATTTTAAAATATGGCGGCATTAAAATAATTAGTATTAAATAATTAAGCCATGTGTTGTCTTTATAAACAGATCTCACGACTTGATTCGCTTGATCTGCTGCGATACTGAGATAAAACATAGGGTATGCCTTTTCACAGTTTTCATGATCTGTTTTGAAGTCTGCAATAATAATTTTGTTGCAGTTTGACCTGCAACAAAATTTCTTTCCTGATCTTGTTATAAAAACACTTCATATGAACAGATTTACTTTTCATATATTGCTCATATTTTTGGTATGGTGAATGCATATAAAATTATTATTACAGACTTCAAAACAGAGAGAATAATGTGTTCGGTATAATGTTTACATCTTTCCATTCCTTCATCACGTTTCTATCTTGACTTTCAGTTTTAAAGAGCATTGATTATTTCGAATAGCATTTATTTTAATTATGATAATAAAGCAGTTTCGTTGTTGTTTTTGTTAATTGACGATTATCTACTTCATGTTTAATTCTTAGTACTCATATAAACAATATTTGCTTTGCCAGTTCCAGTCCTCCTACACACGCTTACATGCTTGAGATTTGAAATTTCAAAGAGCGCTTAGAATAAATGACAGGTCATAACTGACGATGCTGGTCTATTGATTTCCTTGAATTGTTGATTCAAAGAAATATTGATTATGTGATTTGTCAACTCATCAATCTTTCCCCCGATTTCGTATGATTTTTTTTCAAAAGTAAGAACGTGACAATGTTTTTTTTCCATAAACAACATTTGAATGCATTACGTATTAAATGAACTGATCCATCATACGCCATTCTGGGACATAATAATTTTATTCATTTTTTTTTATTTTTTTTTTATTACTGAAAGCAAGGTATTATGTAGGTAATTTATGAAACATACATATTATTGGAACGAAGTTCCTTATCGCGCGGTACGCTGGATAAGAGGGCTAGGCGAGCGTCACGAAAAATCCTCACGACACTTTTGCTATAGTGCGTAGCGCTCGAAGAGGGGGCAGGCTGAGTATAGGATTCGACTTATTCGTTCTCTCTCTCTCTCTCTCTCTCTCTCTCTCTCTCTCGACAGTGACAAGCCATGCGACGCGCGTGTCTCCTGTGTACGCGTACATTGTTTTGTCGTGTTCGTGTGTATATGTAGTTTTAGTTATTTTATTTTTAATATTTTTAAAATAAAACAATGGATTGTGAAAGTGATTCATTAGCAGTTGAAGAGGAACTTCGTTCCAATCGGGTGCCCCACATGTGACACCTCAGACAGTTTTATTCATTGGTTTATCATTATAGGGCTGTAACTTTTGAACCGAAGTAATGCATTTTTACAAAATGCACGTAATTATTGTTCTCTTGCTAATAGAATATGTTATAACAATTTTGTGGATCAAACACCCTCATCAGTTGAATATTTAATAATTTACGGCGTGAACACGCGATAGGTCATCACCCCAAGCCCCAACATCGGGTTGATGCTGAGTACGGCGTCGCTCTAGAACACGACACGTCTTTCCGTTTTCTTCTTCTCGTCTTTCCCGCTTATTTTTTTTGTTGCTCGTGTTACTCTATTTTTTCGGTTATGTTTTTTTTAATTTTGTTAATTTACTGCTTTTTTTCAATTCTTTTTCCATTTTTTTATTTCTTTGACAACTACTTACTTTGTGCTTAATTTTTGATATCATTTTAATAAATTAATTAACGAATTTTGTCGGATTGGCATTTTCGACCCGCAGTTTTAATTATTTAAAAAATTATGTTACTTAGTATACTTACATTTTTGATAAGCAACAGCGTTGAATGTGCCAATAATCTGCGATGGTGTGAAAACAGGATGGGTCATCGGGTTGATGCTAAGCACGGCATCGCTCTGGAACACGTTTTGCAGGAGAAGCACAAACTGATCCATCATACGCCATTCTGGGAGTACCTGGAACAAAGTTGATGGATTATAGATTTTTCGATGCAATTTTGGATGGTAAGACAGATAGATAGACGAAAATGTAAGCACCTTTTTTGCCACTTGGTTACGGAATCTCAAAATGGATGACAGTTTCCTTCATGATACCCAAAATAAAATACGCCGTACAGCAATTCAAACCCCTTTTTTATGTAATGGAAGTGGCAAACAAGCATGCAGTTCACATGGATGTTAAGTGATGACTGCAGTCTATAGACACCCACACAAAAACCAAGGTCGAAATGCAGATGCGTTACCACTCCTGAGGCCTAAGATATTATGTCTCTGTGCCGGAAATTACAGGGCCGTAATTTCCGGAAAAAACAGAAAAGAACAAGTGGCCATAACAGAACTATTACTATCCTATTTAAGATGAGATAAGACAAAATAATATTTATTTGCATAAACATGTGTGTGTACATACATCGAAGGTATACATACAGGTGACTAAAAAAAATACTATTAACAAGGGAACGAAAACAAACAAACAAACGGTGACAAACAAGCGGCTCAAAGCCGTATAGACTACACAATTAGTACACATCTACACAAAAACCAGAGGGCATTCTAGAGAATAATGATATAAATATAGGAAGACAAAAGTAGAAATTATAATTAATCTGCTTGTTAAAAGTACCATATATTTTTTTCAGCAGACATGCTACCCATACGGAAGCATGTCTGCTGAAAAAAACCTTTCAAAGATTGCACTTCACAGTAGGTCTGTGGAACCATTTTTCTACGACATTCGACAGGATGAAATATTGTCCTTAGTTTCAAGCTGTACACAATTTTTCATATTATCCAGGGAACGCTATTTGAAGATTTTTTTTTCCGGTTCTTCGAGCTATGTGCCCTGTCCACTGCCACTTGCGTTTCGCTATTCGATAGGCTATGTCTGTCACTTTGATTCTCTAGCGGATTTCATAATTTGATCTCGCAGGGTAATGCCGTGGATAGCTCTCTTCATTGCTCTCACGTGACTCTAATAGTCTTATGAAGCACATATTGAGCGACCTCGTTTCTATTGCATACGTCATCACTGGCAACACACACTGGTCAAAAAGTTAAGTCTTAAAAATCAACTTAACGTAGTGTTTCAAGACTACTGGTGGTACAGCTCCAGCGATGGAGCTCGCGGGCGTAGGCACCACCGCATTACCTAATATACTTGCCGCTAAATGGTAGTGTTCAGCACTATCGTGTTCCGGTCAGGTGGTAATGTACGGCCCTGTAATTTCCGGTACAGAGGCATAATACCTTAGGCCTCAAGAGTGGTAACGCATCTGCATTTTGACCTTGGTATTTGTGTGGGTGTCTATAGGCTGCAGTCATCACTTAACATCAATGTGAACTGCATGCTAGTTTGCCACTTCGATTACATAAAAAAAGAAATAAAAAAAAACTATGATATAGTGACGTAAGTTGGTTTTTAATAAAATATGTAGGTACCTATATTTTAGCATAGAAATAAAATTTAGATTATTACATTACTCTTATAAAATAAATAAATAAATAATGACAACCCAGTATACGTCCCACTGCTGGGCACGAGTCTCTCCCTTTTTTGGGGGGAGGCCTGTAGCTTACTGGAGTAAGGCCTCCAGCCTCCAGGCCTCCCCCCAAAAAAGGGAGAGACGCTGATCCAATGCGGATTGTTGGAGGTGGGTGGGCTAGTGGCCTACCCGCTGTCGGATGTTTTCAAACCGCCCATTAGGCCTCTGACAAGGTTTAACGACTGCTATCCATCGATAGCAACCGGGACCGACGGCTTAACATGCCCTCCGAAACACGGAAACGCGCATTTAATTTGCCACTAGCGGTCACTCATCATACTACGCGACCGCGCCCGTCATTGCTTAACCGAGTAGATCGTTTACGATCTACTCGGTTAAGCAATGACGGGCCATGCGTGCTCTTATAATTAATTCTAAACACCTATTTTGAGACAGCATGCGGTCAACCAAAATGAAAACACTGAAGGTTTATCCAGCCTAAGAAACTTCATATAAATATTAAGTGGAAATAGAGTAACATCGACTATGCCCCTTGGGACTAGTCTTTAAATTTTTAATGTGCACAAATGGAACTTAAGATCCGAAGATACACCCGAAGATACACATCTTATATGTAAACTCACTTCTCCGGGATAATGGTCGCTAAGACGTTGGATTTTTTTGCTATAATAGTCGTAAGCAAGCATATAGTTCAGTTCCTGGAAGATATCGCTCTTCTAGCGATAAGGCCGCCCTTTGTATGACGTGTTCCTGTTTTTTTTCTCAAGTGATTGTTTCTTTTTTTGGTGTGCAATAAAGTGTATTATTATTATTATTGTTCACATTTATGTTAAATGAAAAATGTACTCTATAGTTACTACACTGGAGCTCTACCACTAGTCTTACTGGTGATAGAGCTCCAGTGACGGAGCTCGCGGGCGTAGGCACCACCGCATTACTTAATATACTTGCCGCTAAATGGTAATGTTCAACACTATCGTGTTCCGGTCAGGTGGTAATATACGGCCCTGTAATTTCCGGCACAGAGGCATAACACCTAATGCCTCAGGAGTGGCAGCGCATCTGTATTTTGACCTTGGTCTTTGTGTGAGGGTCTATAGGCTGCAGTCAGCATTTAACATCAATGTGAACTGCATGCTTGTTTGCCACTTTTATTACATAAAATAAAAAGAAAAGTGTAGTCTATGTATAGAAAAGTGTAGTCTGTATATATATATATATAACTCACTCCGAACTCACCGCAGCAAGTAACTCAGTTTGATAATATGCCCGAAAAATGTCAATACACTAGCCAGATCTGCTGACTTTATACTTGGTTACTGCCCTGCTCCTGAGTGCGTGCGCTTATCGACATTGCTGACGTCATTGTCAATGATGACAAAGGAGATGTTGCGAGCTCGGCTCTGGTTCGTACACGACCTCAAAAAATGGGTAAATTAAAGAAGAATCCGAAAAAAATACAATTAATTTATTCAGGAATATATTTTAGAGTTACGACCACATTTAATTCAAACGATTTTATCATTTTAACTATGTTCAACATGGCGGCCATATAGCCGACACTTGGGATCAATCAATTTCGACAGTATTTAGAAAATGTTACTTTTCTCTCCAAGTACTTTAGAATCAAAATACAATTTAAAAAATGAAAATGTCATAATGACATCGCCCGCCATATTTGCCATGTTGGATTTGAGTTGCAATTCTAACTGCAAATAATGTTTTGTAACTGCAAACAAAGCTAAATAAGTGATAATATGCAGTAAAAAACGTTATTATATTGATTTTGCCTGTTTAATGATATTGTGTACAATACATGGCCGGAGGTCCATACATTTTTGCAACATCTCCTTTCCAAATGCATTTACAACCATCACAAAAAGTTTTTCAACATCCAGTTTTTTTCATGAAGTGACAAACAAGCAGCTCACATTGATGATAAGTGAAGGCAGTAACGAATGAAAGATACGTTGCCACTCTTGAATTTTAAGTTATACCTCTGTGCCCAGAAATTACCTGACCGGAACACTCTAGCGACAAACACTACCATTAAGAGGCAAACAGATTAGATGATGCGGTTGGGCCTACGCCCGTAAATCTATCACTGGAGATCTACCATCAGTAAAATAAGTATAAGTTCAATGATGTGATTATTATTTCATTTTGTCTTGTTTGCATGCTCAGTTGGCCGAGCAGACGTTTTGGCAAGCTGCCCGAGTAATATCGGATGAGCATCAGCATAATCCAAACAAACATGTGTCCTATGTCCTCTGATATCTTATTTTTGGAGAAATATTCAAATTGATTTAAAGGAGATGTTGCAAAAATGTATGGACCTCCGGCCATGTATTGTACACAATATCATTAACAGGCAAAATCAATATAAAAACGTTTTTTACTGCATATATTCACTTATTTAGCTTTGTTTGCAGTTACAAAACATTATTTGCAGTTAGAATTGCAACTGAAAACCAACATGGCGAATATGGCGGGCGATGTCATTTTGACAAATGCCACTAATAACCATAATGAAAATGATAAAATCGTTTGAATTAAATGTGGTTGTAACTCTAAAACATATTCTTGAATAAATTAATTGTATTTTTTTTCGGATTCTTCTTTAATTTACCCATTTTTTCAGGTACTGTACGTACCAGAGCTGAGCTCGCAACATCTCCTTTAAAAAAATGATGTAATGTACATTTTTTTCTACATTTAATTCATCATTACCTTCATTGAGGTTTTAGTGTTGATAGTAATAGAATTGACATATAGTGGTAGAGCTCCAGTGACGGAGCTCGCGGGCGTAGGCACCACCGCATTACCTAATATACTTGTCGCTAAATGGTAGTGTTAAGCACTATCGTGTTCCGATCAGGTGGTAATGTACGGCCCTGTAATTCCCGGCACAGAGGCATAACACCTTAGGCCTCAGGAGTGGTAACGCATCTGCATTTTGACCTTTGTCTTTGTGTTGGTGACTATAGGCTGCAGTCATCACTTAACATCAATGTGAACTGCATGCTTGTTTGCCACTTCCATTACATAAAAAAACATAGAAAATATATGCCTAATAGATTTTTTGTGAGGCAATCCTAATTGTCAGGACCGGGATATCTGGCGCTCCATACTCTCTGCCTACCCCGTTAGGGACCTGGCGTGAAGATACAAACATACATATAATCCTAAATTCTACGTAGTATTCGTGGAACAAGACGAACAACACCCTACTTCCTACTATGAAGAAAGAAAGAATTGCTTTTATTAGCCAATATGCCATGCCCCCCCCCCCTCCCCAAAACATACAAACGAAGTACAGGTAAACTAAAAAAAAGAAATTATCCTAATAATACTCGTATTATAAATGCGAATGTTTGTGTGTATGGATGGATGGATGTTTGTTACTCTTTCACGAAAAAACTACTGGACGGATTCGAATGAAACTTTATAGTAATATGTGTCATACATCGGAATAACCTATATAATGCTTAAATTACTTCTATCTACCTACTATTGCTACCATTTGCAATGATTATAAATAACGCGGACGAAGTCGCGGCCAAAAACGAATGTATGATAAAGTTAAGAATATTAATGGCCGAATATTCAAAATTCGTTGAAGCGCGCATAGCCCCGCGGCTAGTGTAGATCATAAGCGTTTTACTCGGTTAAGCACTACGGGCGCGGTCGGGTAGTGTGATGGGTGACCGCTAGGGGCAAATTAAATGCGCGTTTCCGTGCTTCGGAGGGCACGTTAAGCCGTCGGTACCGGTTGCTATCGATAGATAGCAGTCGTTAAACCTTGTCGGAGGCCTTATGGTTTGAAAACATCCGACAGCGGGTTGGCCACTAACCCACCCACCTCCAACAATCCGCAATGGAGCAGCGTGGGGGAGTAAGCTCCAGGCCTCCCCCCCAAAAAAAAGGAGAGAGACTCGTGCCCAGCAGTGCGACGTATAATGGGTTGCCATTATATTATTATTATTCAAACTTCACTCAGTTTTAAGCAACCCTCAAATATACGCTATCTCTGTCGTTTGAACGTGTTTTCTAAAGACAGTAGACTTTTAAGTCCCACTTAGATTTAAGTGACGTTTGAGTATTTGGCCGTAATTTACAAAAAAGCTAACCAACTGAACCATGACGACCCAGTTAGTCCAGCGGTGTGAGATGACCGTTTGATTCGAAGGGTTCGATCCCGCCCCGCACCGGAACAAATATTTGTATGGCCTACAGATATTTGTTTCGGGTCTAGGTGTTTGTGTATGTGTTGTATGTGTACAACGGCACCCATGACACAGGTTTATACCTACTGTGGGACTGTGAGTGTAAGCGTATTTTAATATTTACTAGCTGACCCGGCAAACTTCGTATTGCCTCACAATGAAATAATGTGTCAACAGTTTGATAGATACGGACTATTTGTATAGGAAAATAAAATTTAATGTAGAGATTCCCGTGGGAATGAGTGATTTTCCCGCAGTAAAAAGTAGCCTAAATGTTGGCCAGGCTTAGTATCTATACACCACAAAAAGTTTCATTCGAATCCGTCTAGTATCTTCGGAGATTAGCCTGGACAAAGGGACAAACAGACAGACAAAAAATTTAAAAATAATTGAAAAGTGTTCTATTACTATTTTAACATCGCCCCCAATTGGTTTTTCGTAAATATATACAATGTACAGACACGCGGCTTTTACTGTTATATTATATGTATAGATTATTATTAACTCACCAGATCAGTACCGAAGTTCTCGAACAGGTTTGCAAAGCCCTCATTCAGCCAGGTATAAGTCCAGGATACCGGGCTGACTTCATTGCCGAACCACATGTGAACGTTCTCGTGGCAGATGATCCTGCCGATGTTCTGTTTTGTCGCCGTTGTAGTTACACCATCTTGGACCAGAAGCGCCACTTCTCTGTTGTAAAAAAAAAACGGTATGTGTACTATTTATTTTTCGCAATAACACATGCGAGTGAACTTTAGAAATTAAAGAAAAAAAAAAGAAAAGAAAAATTTGACTTCGGGCAGGCATCGACCTTGTGACCTCAGGACAACAAGTCCAGCCGCTTTACCACTAAGCTACCGAAGTCCCACAACGATGCGTCAAATTTTGCTTTTCCCTTTTTGATTTTTAACCGATTTTAGGGTCGGTGAACGAAAACCATTGATAACTAATTAAAAGCTATACAACCGATATGATAGACTTTGCAGTTTATACAATAAAAATATATATATATATATATATCGTTAAGATGTCGCTGTTCCGTTGATATTTTTTTTTCTTTAATTTCAGTATGTGTACTTATGTAAGTACATACGTAAGAAGTTATAGGTAGGTACTTGTTTAGCATATAAATCCAATATATCTATACAAATAAATAAAATTGGAGTGTCTGTTTGTAATACAAAAATTACCGCTTTTTACTAATTGTATATGTATGTATACACGGTACATATGTCAAAACAACATTTTTTACAATTTTTGTATATCTGTCTGTCTGTCTGTTTGTTCCCGCTAATCTCGGGAACGGCTTTACCGATTTTGACGGGCCTTTCACTGGCAGATAGCTTATGTAATAAGGAGTAACTTAGGCTACTTCTATACTAGCTGCGCCCACGACTTCGTTTGGTTAGATACTGAACAAATCATACAATCATAATCACGGACATAGCGAAAGTATAAAAATTCCTCGTATGATACGAATCCTAAAAAAAATTTCGCTATAAACACATCAGAGTTTTGTTTTTACTTACACTTTCTCTGAAGGTAACATAAAAATACAGACGATATAATTACTTCTCATATCAATGGAATGATGTCCGCTGCTGGACCAAAGTCTGCCCCATAAGGGGGTCGCCACGCTTGGCATGCGGATTAGCAATCACAACGGTAGTTTTATCGAGTCGGGGGCTACCAAAAATAAAGTTATCAATCCGCTTATCACTGGTTCCATTGGGATTTTTCCGTTTTCTGGAAGTTTCCCAGCACCTCAAAGTTTGGTAATGTGCCCGGAGATGGAAACAGGCTCGCCACCAAACGTAACCGGCGAATCGTGGTTTCTGTTCTTTGGTATTTGTATGTATGCATTTTCCTCTGCCTACTCCTTCGGGGATTACAGGGGTGAAGTTACGATTACGTTTTTATTTCACAGATATCTACATTATATCGCACCACATCACGATCTTGATTATTCTATGATACTATATTTGAGTCATAAAAAGGTTTTCAATTATGAATCATACTTATTTAAATGAATCATTATTTATCATTTAGTATTCATATAGTACACATATTTTTTATAAACTTAGGTATATTTTTTTATTATTTATTATTTAAACGAGCAATATATATATATATATATATATATATATATATATATATATATGTATATGTGCGTGTGTGTAATCAAGATCTCGGAAACGGCTGCAACGATTTTCATGAAATTCAGTATGCAGGGAGTTTCCTATTAAGGTAAGGAACTCTAAAATATACCAAGCAAAGCTCGATCATCCAGGTACTGTGCTTAATGAAGGTGGCATACAAGCATGCAGCTCACATTGATGTAAAGTGATGGATTCACTTACCATCACGAACCTTTCTTGCATAAAAAACACTATTTACACTCTTTACTAATTAACATTCATTTACGAAACAATTATTGCAAAAAAAAGTACAACACAAACGCAACAAAACAAAATCGATGCTAATGAAGCAAAAACAATGTAGGTTTCAACAATAGGGACACTTTAATACTACGATCAAAATTCTTATTGCTTCGTACTGCATCATCTACGTTTGCAGGCACAAAAGGCTACTGTTTTTATTACGCCAGGCTAGGCTAATTCAAAGCTAAAAGAAGTCCTTTCAGAATGTGAATGCCGTTATACTGGGTGACTTGTGAATCACGGGACTTATTAAAAGAAAGTGATAATTCAGGATCATGTTAATATAAATGAGTTAGATTAAATAAATAGTTATAAATAACATAGAAATCCTTTTTTTTATGTGATGGAAGTGGCAAACAAGCATGAGCTCACATTGATGTTAAGTGATGACTACAGCCTCTATAGGCTGCAGTTCACACTCACACAAAGAACAAGGTCAAAATGCGTATGCGTTACCACTCCTGAAGCCATTCACACACGGATTTCACACACTGTACAGATTATTCAAGTATATTTTAGTGTTATTCGTCTGTGCCGGAAATTACAGGGCCGTACAGTACCACCTGACCGAAACACTATAGTGCTGACCCATTTAGCGGTAAGTATATTAGGTAATGCGGTGGTGCCTACACTCGCGAGCTCCGTCGCTGGAGCTCTACCACCAGTTAGGTTACCTAACCTAATCCTTATTTTCTTGTCACGTCACTTGATTTTTTAGTGATTTTTATACCCATTTTTATACTTTTACTTAATCATATATACTTCAATTACCGGCAATTCAAAATATGCCCGAATTTCAAATTATATATTTTATAGTAATTTGAAAATTACATAATTTGTACAGTTTTACTTACCGCGGCTCACAGTCTCAAACAAAAATGTAGGATGTCAAACTAATCCACATGTCTAAATAGAAACAAGGAGAACGAATGATACTGATAAAGCTCAGACAAAACAATGCGTGGCTATTCCAACAATAGGGACACTTTCTTGTTCCATTGTATCGCGTATCTACGGTTTACAGTAACTAAAAGGTTGTTTTTCATTATGCCAGGCTAGATTCAAGGATAAAATAAATCCCTTCAATTTTTTTATATTACCTTTTTGATAAGTTTTTCATTACGCCCTTAATACTTAGTCAAAACTACATAAAAATTTACGGAACAACGTTTAGCGACTATTTAATTGAAAATGTTCCTCACACATATAGATAAATATGTATACAAAAATATTGTTCTATAATACATATGTTTGAAAATTATAAATAAAGGAGTTTTGAATTATCGAAATTTAATCCTGCTGAGTACAAGGTGTACAAGTATCAAAGTTTTCTTTTAATAATATAGGTACGGTCCCATCACAGGTATAGAAACAATATTACTATCAATATTATTGAAAATCAGCACGCATTCATATGGATTAATATTTAAAGAGTAAAAACGCATTCAAATTGACATATAGTTGCCTCAAACATTGAAGCATAGAGCAACACGGGCCACCAGCGAACCGGAGGGGAGTAGCCATATGCCGGCTTACCCCTCTGTCAAAGTACAATCACAAGAAATGTAATGCCGAGATGTTTAAATGTGTACGTGAAATTACTTATGTATTTTGTTAAAGTCAAGGTGTGAATTCAGTAGTAATAGATGATTTTTGGTGAGTGTGTGTGTGTGTGTTTGTGTGTGTTTAACACCAGTTACCCCCCGCAAAAAATGACAGATTGTTTTGCTTTATTACCGATGCAAAACAATCTGTCATTTTTTGCGGGGGGTAACGCTATGGCTACTCTGGTCGGCCGGTGGCCCGTGTTGAATTGAAGTATTAACAAATCTCAATTTATTCACAATCAAAAATTAAAACAACTATGTCATCTATTAAGCGTGTTCAAATGAACTGAAGAAACAAAAACAATGCGTAGCCATTACAAAGATAGCGGCATTGTATTACGATCTAAGTTCTTATTCCTTTGTACCGCTTTTCATCTACGTTTGCAGTCACAAAAGGCTAGAGTTTTTCATTACGCCACCCTTGGGGCTAATTCAAAACTGATCGTTAGTTTCAATTGCTCTCGTAATGAGATCGTTGCTATCCAATAACGGAGACGAGGCTCAAGTGATGAATGTAATGTGGTGTAAAGATAAGGCTCTATGGGTTTTGGAAACGTTTTTTCCTGTTTACGAGTAATTCAATAAATACTTTCGTTTCTTCTGCCCCATATTTTAAATAACTGATCTCAATGCATTTAGTGTGATGGTAACAACTTCAATTGAATACTGTTAAATAGTTAATCTACTAGTCGTAGATACACACGGACGTCACAGATTCGATTCTAGCTGCAAGTAGGTTATATGATTGTCATTTTTCTTTTAATTAAATAAACACATCACTATAGTATAGCAATATTTAGTTGGAGAATGTATTTAACGAATCGCATATGGCTGCGCGACTGGTATAGATCGTAAGCGATCTACTTGGTTAAGCGATGCGGACGCGGTCGGGTATGTGATGGGTGACCTCTAGTAGCAAATTAAAATGCGCGTTTCCTCAAAAAAAGGGGAGCGACTGGTACCTAGCAGTGGGACGTAAAAAGGGTTGTTGCAAATAATACTCATAATACATACCTGTAGATGACCAATCCCCAATTTTCCATGGCACCAGCGGCAAAGTCGGGTACAGCTGCTTTATCTAACTTCGGGAATGCATATTTGAATTCTGTATAGTTTTCCAAAGCAATCATATTCCTCTGTCCAAAATCTAAAGCGAATTCTGCGGTGTTTTGGGTTCCACGTCTTGAGTATACTCGGAATGGTACATCGTATATTGGCGAGTCCTCGTTGGTTAAGTAATCGAAGTTTGATACTAGATACGCGATCAGGTAGGTTGACATTTCCAAGGTGTCTTGGAATTCGTATTTCAAATATCCATCCACGTTTGGCCTGCAAATGTAAATATATTTGAGTGTTATGTATTTAAAATACTTAAATAAATTCAGTTGCTTACTTTTAGTAATGTAAAAGTTTATCAAGACTTGATCAGGTATTCAGGATTTAATATGTATAAAGATTGGCTTTGTAATTGTAAGTTTATTGGTTTTTACTCATGAAAGAAACAATAAGATTTTCATAAGATTTTTACTAATTTAGTCTTGAAAACTTAAAGAATAATACCAAACAAGCAAGCAAGTTCTATCCGTTTGGAGTCTAGAATCATCAAAAGTTCACTGGATCACACAGGTGTCTTAAAAACGGATCTAAAAATTTGACTGATAAAATTTCTAAGTATTTAATGTCAACGTATCATGCCCCACAAAATGATTGACGAAGGCGTTGGAATTTTTGTAATGGTGATGGACAATATCCTGTTTTTTATTTTAATGTTTATTTTCTTATCAAAGTCCTAGTATTATCAAATCTTCAACAGTTTACTTTTCAAACTTCGCATACGGAATACTTACTTTAGCAAATCAGTCCTCTCTGGCATATTGCTCCTTACAACAGGGTAAGCTGGCGGAGCATAGATCGTAGTTCTGATTATAGCCTTATATCTTGGTTCGTCATAACAAGGGAATGCGCGTCTTGAGAGAGTTGGCTGCAGCTGTGATGTGACGAGCCTCCTAAAATGTATCATTTGCTTAAATTCCTTTGTGATAATATCGATTGGCATATTGTTACCTATAAATAAAACGAGCCGAAGGAAATTGGTGGATGTTTTGCTATGTCTATTTGCAGTTATGCTTTCTATCACTTATTATTTTAAGAAGGAAGGCCAACTTATGTTAGAATTGAAATTAATTTTAATTGTCATCTGTTTGTTATTTTTGTTTGTAAGAATATCAGTATACTATACATCAGACATCAGAATTATAAAATTTGTAACTTTAGGAATTAATACTTAACTGCAGTCCATAGTACATAGTAACACATTAGGTGCAGAAATTCTTTTATATCTATCAAGACATTGTACTTATTGAAATACTGTGAAATATCACAGTCTAAAGAAAACGAACGTGTTAATTACGTAATATTATGACCAATAGAAAGTGATAAAACGCGAGATAAATCTGTAAATTTAATGCATATTAATAGTATGTTAGTTTGTTCACATTACTTACACTGTCCCAACACCTTCTTGTTGATACGAAGATACATAAATGCCAAACATATTATCAGCATAAGTACCAACGTAATCTACATTTATAACATATGGTTGCATAGCTAAAAATTGTCCATAAATCGTCAAAAAGTGCGTGTCATCACTAGCCATAGTGTAATTTTCTGCCAGATTCACCTCAGAATTCAGGTCAGTGGCTACATGGAGACTATCAATAGTCATAGCCATGGCATGCATGACGATCGAGCTGGTGTTCATGTAGGGAATGATCCTGATGGTTGCGTTGCCGAAAAAGTACTCGGTATTGTCAGGGTCGATGAAAAGGCGTACATCGTAGAAGGTCGGGAAAGATTCTCCGGGTAGGACGTAGTGCTCGTAGTTTTCGTTGTTTCTTGCTGTCTCCGAGCTCAGAGGCACGCTGAGTGCGGAACCAAGAACCGCGAAGAGTATAAGTGAATACATGACTGAAAATATTGAAGGTTATTGGATAAAGAAAGAAATAGTATTCATACAGAAGCTGCTTAATTGATCATGCTTTTACTCGGTCGTGTTTTGGTTAAGCTGTGTTTAAATAATCACAAAAAAATGTAATACAAATCCATTCTTTATCAACGTTGAGTCGTTTACCAGTAATTCCAGCTTGTTTGCCACTTCATTACATTACAGAAGACGTTATTTGGATTGAGTTTATTTTTACTACAAGCTTCTCATTATTTTTCATAAACAATATCGTATTCTACTCGTCCATTACATTACAGATATTAGTGGATTAGTAATTTATGTTTCAAGATGGCTGTATAATGCATATATTGCCACGAATGAGCTAGGTTTAATCATTTATGGTATCTGATGCAGGAGTATTAACGGCTCAATCAATTTCTCTCCGTGACACCTCTAAGTAATGATAATAGAACTATGATGTAGATAGATGCATTGCTCTATTGTTCTCCATAAGACCAGTCTAATCATTATTAATTTTATCAGAAAGGTGTCAGATAGAGATATGAACAGAACTATATTTAAAAAAAATAGTTTGAATAAAACTAAAAAACACGCTATTAAAACTAATTGAACGAAATAATTAAAAGTGTGTTTTTTACTTTTTTTTTCGAGCTATTATTTATTTTAACTTTTTAGTATCCATATATTTTTTCGAATTATTGCATTGTCATCGGTCCTTGATACGTATACAATAAAAAATTAATCAGACTTCTAGAAACCAGTGGAAATAAAAGCTGAAAGATTCCGTTACATACAAACATACATACATACGTACATACAAACCATACATACAAATGCACATACATACATACAACCCAAGCTTATGGAAGCATGTTAATATGGCATCTGTGTCCCTGGTAAAGCAGCAATAAAACCACATTAGTGATGTCTTTGTCCAACACGTTTGAGCATGGAATTTTATTACCGGTAGCAAGAAACCAGTTATATGTTTTAGAGCATACTACTCATGAGTAAATGGAGACAAACTTGTTGATATATCTGGCACATTTCCAAATACCAGGGGTGGAGTGCGACTGAGAATTCCTAAATTATTATAGGGAAATATAGTGTACTTAATTGTTGAGTTTTTGGTACAAATACGGATGTAAATATCTTATATTTATCACTTCAAACTAATGAGGCAACGTTAAAAGCTACAGCAGGTAATAATACTACTGTAATATGTTGACTAAAAATCTCAACAGTTGCATGGACGAGTTTACGACTAACGATACGATAATTATTTTTAACACAAAAAAAATACCGGCAGACCAAAAACCAGATAATCACATATCTAAACTATTTTTAAATATTACAAGCTTAAATAAAAATGTTACGTGCATTGCTCTTTGGATTAAATTACCATTAAATATTTTTTTAATGTTGTGATTATCTGAGTTTTATCATCAGTATTATTTGTAAAAAGAAATATTATTCTACACGATTGGGCAATGAGAGTGGCGTCAAGTGGTTGTACGTTAGGCATCTTATCTTTTCACTATCTTATTTTATCTAAAGAAATACTAACTTATCTTTTGAGAATTTGATGCGCGTCACTATAGTACTTTTTTATATTCTCATATCGAAGATTTATTGTGTGAATCACTATTCGACAGCAATAAAATAGAAGTATTTATCATAATGCTAATTACTACTACTATAATTTTTAAACACGGGGCAGAGTACGGGGACATCGGGAAGTAATTTTAATTATTTAACTAAAGTACCGTTGTCCCCGTGCACCGTATCCCCATTACGGGGACAGCGGGAAGTCTATAAATTCCTTTCCCGTTGTCCCCGTAACGGGGACATGGCGCACGGGGACAACGGGAATAAACTCTACTAATAATACATCATTATAATATTGTTCATCTTTAACCAGTAATTTATCTTTTATACTATCCGCAACGTTCGTAACGTTGATATGTCTCTGTGATAAGTTCTTACGAGGCTGTGCATTACCATCTAACAGAAACACGATAGTGCTGAAGACTATCATTAAGCGGCAGATTTATTAGGTAATGCGGTGGTGCCTACGCCCGCGAGCTTCGTCATTGGAGCTCTACCACCAGTACCTAGACTGTCAGAGAATGTCTAGTGGCATTTATTTTGCTACATGTCTATGGTTTATGCACTTTATGAAGATAAGCCCCCTTATTCATAAACGTACATTAGATACGTTTTAGCTGTAGAATGCTTTGTCTTTGTCAGTTGCACTGTCAAATGTGCAGGATAGAAAAAGACAAAGGAGAGATTAGCAACACTTTAGCTAAAATACGTTTATGAATAAGGGGGTTAATTTTTTGCACAATTGAAGGATAGACTTCAAAATAAACAGTGATATCAGTAATCACTTACTGAACTGGATATATCATTACAATATCGGAGAATTAGTCGGATTAAATATTATCGTGTAATTAATCATTATTTTTTGTATAAGAAGACATAATCAAATATAATAAGGTTTGTGCTAAGTATTTCAAGATTTTAAATGTGAATAGAATCACTTCAAAATATTGATTATTTCTGGTGGTAGAGTTCTAGTGCTCGAGGGCGTAGGTAACATCGCATTACCTAATCTATCTGCCAGTGATGGAAATGCTCAGAACAATCGTGTTCTTGTGTGAATGCGGTGGTGTCTACGCTCCTGAGTTCCGTCACTGGAGCTCTACCACCAGTAATTTATCTATCTATAAAAATGTATGTTCATAAAAACGAAAGGTCACCACAATGTAACATTGAAAACTGCGTGATATATTAGAATAAGTTTTCAGGAAGGTAGTTTATAGGTAGCAGACGTCTGCTAAAACAGATTTAGCGACAGGACGGGATTTACGGGGTTGGACCCCGTTAATTACGGACTCTCAGTAGTTTACATGAAAGAAGATCATAATTTTTTTGTTATACAAACTGGAAGTGTGTCAGGGGCGGTGGGTAATATTTAGTCAACGTTCACTAAGAACCGATTTTGAGATAAGGTCGGATTAAGGAGGTCCAAATGCTAAGAGCTCATGCAAGTTTGCGAGAAAGTTAGTACCGAATTAAAATTTGATAGGTATACATTCGCTAAGAGCGGATTTTGTGACAGGTTCATATTACAATAAATTTCGTGTTCGTTATAGTAAAAAAAGGGATTAAAAACTATTTTTATTATTGTCATAATATATTTAAACACAACTAGTCCATTCTTATACCTAAATTAAAAAAAACATTGAAATAAACGAAAAGAAAATATCGTAGGCACCTACTCGGGCATGCATTGAACTTTTGTTCCACATATTACTCATATCAATCAAAATTAAATCACAAAGTCCAGTTGCCTCTTTTAGTACATTTTTTATTTTTCGTTATATCCATAAGAAATGCTCAAACATAACAAATATAAAACTTAAAAAAACCAAAACACGATAGTAATTTCAGTAACAATTAGCTAACCTACGAGTAATTCATAAGCATTGATTTAAATCAAATTCAACAATAAAATAAATAATATACGTACCTGTATTCACAACATTCACACGTGAACTGATTACAATATTTTAGATAATCTCATGTAATATCAATTTATAATTTGACATTGAATTAAATTCGTTTGGGTTCAATGGGAAATATAAAATAAACCTTAGTGTGCAGTTTTCGTACGGCTCTGTTATTTCTGGTTTCTACAGACATCATCATCAGCAAGACAAGGTTTTTAACATCTCCGAGCACATTACTGAACACCGAGGGTGCCACTGGGAAAGTAACTTCGTCAGTATATGCCGCAAAGATGTACGCCAAGGTAAATAAATGCAAGCATTCACACATTTAACTGCCTCGGTAGCCTAGTGGTAGCAGGCTACTACTACTACGCTGAGGTCCTGGGTTCGATTCCCGGGTAGGGGGTTATCAGAGATAATGGTGTAAAGTCCTTTATCTCTGGTTTTATTAGGATTTTCCCATTTTCTGGAAATTTCCCAATACCTCGAAGTTTGGTTAAGGGCCCGGAGATGTCAACAGGCTCGCCATCTGTTACATGGGCCAAAAACGTAACCGGCGAATCATGGGTATTCGCATGTATGCTTGAATGCATGCACTTACCTCTGCCTACCCCTTCGGGGATTACAGGTGTGAAGTTACGTTTCATTCATACACCCAAACTTCGGAAATCGAAAATCTCTTTTACACTTACTCCAAGCACCGAATCTAGGATCCCAGGATAGCACTGCAGCAGTCAACTCTTTTTAATTCTTCATAATATTTTTTTTTATTTTAGGGTTAAAAATATAACTGACATATATTTAAAAAAAAAAAACAGTATAATTGGTGATATAACATTTTATTTAAAATAAAATATAGGTGTGTCACAATGTTTTTTTTAACACTACCAGAAGTCCAATAAGTACAAATATTTATACATTTAACCCCTTATTCATAAACGTACTTTAGATACGTTTTAGCTATATAATGCTTTGTCTTTGTTAGTTGCATTATCAAATGTGCGGGATAGAAAAAGACAAAGGAGAGATAAGCAACACTTTAGCTAAAATACGTTTATGAATAAGGGGGTTAGGATATAAACAAATGTAAATACATATACTCGTACTATCAAAAAAAAATAAAAAAAACTGACGCGTTTGCGTTTAAAATTCATAAAATGTGCAGCGTCTAGCTTACGTAAACCCTAGACAGGATCCCACAAGGCGGATCAACAAAGAGATTTATGGAATGCTATTGGCAAACGAGAAAATATGTGAGAGATGTCGACCTAAAGAGCACGTATTTGAAGATAAACTACACAAACTATTTCCAATAGCGTACTGGAATATATGTACTACTATTATAATGGGCTTTTACACATTAAATGGGTAAAAAAGATAAACCTAATTTAATTTATTTCATTTTAAAATTGTATACAAGAATACTTTGAATATTTTATTAAGAACTAGCTGTGCCCGCGACTTCGTTCGCGTGGAATAGTGACTTTGGGCAGCATTTTTTTGATACAACTTTTGTTTCATTTTGGATTATACGAGAACACTTAACAAAATATAATTATGCTACACTAAAAATTTAACACTTGAGAACTTTAACTATTTATCGAAGAAGGCTACGCTAAGGACGAAGTCGTGGACAGTCGTCAGCTAGTTATTTATAATATTACACAGCTAATGTGGCAGTATACCCTTATCTGCCTCAGTAGCGTAGTGGTAGCAGGCCACTACTATTACGCTGGAGGTCCTGGGTTCGATTCCCGGGTCGGGGACTATCAGAGATAACGGTTCAAAATCCTTTATCTCTGCTTCTATTGGAAGAGAATTCATTTTCTGGAAGTTTCCCAGTACCCCGGAGTTTGGTAATGTGCCCGGAGATGGCAACAGGTTCGCCACCTGTTACATGGGCCAAAAACGTAACCGGCGAGTCGTGGGTGTTTGCATGTATAATTTAATGCATGCATTTACCTCTGCCTACCCCTTCGGGGATTACAGGCGTGAAGTTACGTATACCCTTATTTTTTTAAATAATTTACTAAATACAATCGCTTTCATATTCATGACTTCACAAATTATATTTCGTGTAATGTTATGCGGAACCAATACCACCATTCTATTGCTAAAACCAACGGATAAAGTATTATCGATATTTAAGCCATTTTATCGCAATTAGTCCATAAATCTTGCTTTTTTGTCAGATAAATATAATCAATGGAAGTTATAATCATTGCTTGCGTTCATATAATGTTGTTCTAGTCGCGTGATTTAGAATACACGAAGAATTAAATCATTGCTTGCTTGTTATAATCATATAATGTTGTTCTAGTCGCGTGATTTAGAATACACGAAGAATTAATTATTTCCTAGACCGAATTAAATGAACTACGTTCCTTATCATTTGTCTGTCACATGGCTTTACTATCTACACTAGAGGTGTTGCATTACACTTTTTACTGGTGATAGAGCTCCAGTGACGGAGCTCGTGGGCGTATGCACCACCGCATTACCTAATATACTTGCCGCTAAATGATAGTGTTCAGCACTATCATAACACCTTAGGCGTCAGGAGTGGTAACGCATTTGCATTTTGATATCTTGGTCTTTGTGTGGGTGTCTATAGGCTGTAGTCTTCACTTAACATCGATGTAAACTGCACGCTTGTTTGTCACTTTCATTACATAAAAAAAAAGTAAAATAATCGGCCGAATTATTTTACCTGTTTTTTTTTTATTATTTAAAGCGCAGCTGTTTTGGTAATATATGACGGAGGCTCCTTTTATATTGTAAAGATATCCAAAATATTAATCAAATAATTTTACACAAAAAGTTTTGTGTGACAAAGTGGTAGAATAAAAACATAAATAATAAAATTGTTTACAAACGTTACGGCAATAGTAGCTACATATAACGAAATTGAAAGAAAAACTACCACACTGAAGTTGGCCTTGCAAATTTGCGAGTAATAGTCGACCAAATGTATTTTACTCGAAAATTTCGATCAACTCCACAGAAAATATATTTTCATTTCATCTCTTACTACGCAAACTCTGTAACTACGGAACCCTACATTGCGCGTAGTCCGACACGCACTAGACCGATCTTTGTGTATAGGTTGCCACCATCACTTAACATCCATGTGAACTGATTGCCACCTTAGCTTTATATAAAAAATGTACTAAATTAAAATTCTTAATTAAATAGAATTACAAATGAAACATTTTCACAATTACCTCATACAGAACCAATGCTATTCAATAGTGAGACACTCTGTGTCAAGGGCTCTCACGCTGCCTTTCTCGAGGTGCTCGTTCACACTCAAGGCACGCACACACTGACAAGAGATGCTGACGGCAGCGGCTGTGTAAAGCTAGGATACACTGTTGGAGGATACTGGTATAGTATAGTAGATAGCGTATTTTTGATACATGGCCATATTCGCGTGACGCGTGTAAAAATAAATATTCGTGCAATATACATATAACAAATCCACTTACAGAAAAACAAATGTTGACGACACAGAAACTTTTTGTCGGTGGGTTAGTTGGCTTTACTCATTGAAAGTTTGTTGGCGGCATGTCGGCGGCTTGAGACGAGGAACTTACTTGTCACTAACGCTAGAGTGTCGCCGGGTTAAACGGCGGGCTGTGTCGGCGGCCCGATGGCGTCAGTGTGTATAGCGCTTTATCTAGACATTAAGAGTACAAATGGGAGGTTAAGTATAAAAATACGTCTTTCTGAATACCAAAGATATTATAATAAGAATATGAAACAAAATAAAACCTAAACAAAAAGTTTATAACGTTTCCACAAGTACATAATTGTCAGAACCGGGATGTCTGGCGCTCTACACTCTCTGCCTACCCCGTTAGGGACCTGGCGTGAAGATACATACATACATACATACATACATAATGATATTTCAAGCTAAGCCATAACTTAAGTTTACTTTTTTGTAAACAATTTATTTTATATTATACAGCTGTATAAGATAAGAGATATAGTAGTAAAATTTTCCCGTCAATAAACTTATTGACAGGAAATTTTGTTTTGTCATTAGCTACATCAATTGCTCGCAGTTCGAAGCCCCCTTTAAAAGCTGTTCCTTCTGTGTTCAAAAGTATTTGAAATGCTGAAGAATTTTTGAAGAGAATTATAAACTTTATGAATATTTTAAACAACAAAATAAGTATTGAGAAAATCGCTTCTGTAAGAAAATTTCACAACTTGCATATTCTTTTTAGTTATTCATTTTGTCAGTCATCATTATATCAGTTTGACCAACATAACAAACGAAGGTTAGATGCCAAGTTAATCCGCAACTCTAAAGGAAATTTGTCACAAATGTCATAAAATTTAATGCAGTCACAGTCGCATTTGGAAATTGTTTCAATTATTTCGATAAGGAGATATTAAAACGTTCGTCCTAGCAAACACGATAAAGCGGTTCAGGTATTTACAAATTAACATCCAGACAGATCTTCAAAATAGCAAACGTGGAACAATTACATGTCGACATTCATACATCTATCCCGACAAGGGTTTGCATGGAGGTATTTTTAATTACCTGCGACTGAAATTTAAGCCAAGTATCGTATGAAATGTACTTTTAGGAAGAACTTCGTTAGGCGCGCATGGCCCAGCGGCTGGTGTAGATAGTAAGCGATCTGCTCGGTTAAGCACTACGGGCGCGGTCGGGTAGTGTGATGGGTGACCGCTAGTGGCAAATTAAATGCGCGTTTCCGTGCTTCGGAGGGCACGTTAAGCCGTCGGTCCCGGTTGCTATCGATGGATAGCAGTCGTTAAACCTTGTCGGAGGCCTTATGGGCGGTTTGAAAACATCCGACAGTGGGTTGGCCACTAACCCACCCACCTCCACCAATCCGCATTGGAGCAGCGTGGTGGAGTAAGCTCCAGGCCTCCCCCACAAAAAAGGGGAGAGACTCGTGCCCAGCAGTGGGACGTATTTGCCATTATTATATTATTATTATATTCGTTAGGACAAGAGTATTTTATGCGTTGGAAATAGAAGTCAGATTTGATTGATTTTGGAAAACCCTGTGAAAATGATACCTGAAACAGAACGTCAACGGATGTTAGACTTATATCGTTTCGCTTTACTAATCGCTTAGCTTCGTTAACGCGATTAGTAAACAACTTGATAATGTAGCCTTTACTTACTTTTTGCGTACAATAACTTTATTGTTCTTTTTTTTTTTTTTTTATGTTATGGAAGTGGCAAACAAGCATGCAGTTCACATTGATGTTAAGTGATGACTGCAGCCTATAGACACCCACACAAAGACCAAGGTCAAAATGCAGATGCGTTGCCACTCCTGAGGCCTGAGGTGTTATGCCTCTGTGCCGGAAATTACAGGGCCGTACATTACCACCTGACCGGAACACGATAGTGCTGAACACTACCATTTAGCGGCAAGTATAATTAGGTAATGCGGTGGTGCCTACGCCCGCGAGCTCCGTCACTGGAGCTCTACCACCAGTTCTTACAGATCTATACTAATCTGTACTTATATTATAAAGCTGAAAAGTTTGTGTGTTTGTTTGCTTGAACGCGGTAATATAAGAAACCAGTCCAGAGCAGTGGGGTCCGATTTTTAAAATTATGTCATTGTTACATAGACAATTTATCGAGGAAGGCTTTAAGCTATATAACATCACGCTAGGAGGAATAGAAGAGGGTAGGTGATATAGCACCCGCGCGAAGCCGGAGTCGGGGCGGGCTGCTAGTAGGTACATAAAAAAATTAATGAACACATGACTATGTGTAGTAAAATTTAAAAATAAAATTTTTATGTTATACTCTAGTTGCATAACTGTACTGTTCGAAGTATGAGTTACTTAAAATAACAAACTTTGTATAATTGTTTTATATTATTTCGCATGAACACATGCTTGTGAAATATATTTTATTTTTAAAGAAAAATGGGGAATCTAGTCCAGCCGCTCTTCCAATTGAGCTACTGAAGCCCTGCCCGATTTGTCAAATCTTTCCTTTACATCTATTGCATTGCTTTATGGTAGCAGCAGCGCCATCTATTACCAACTAACTCAGTAGCTCAATTGGAAGAGCGGCTGGACTAGATTCCCAGTAGGTCGCGAGTTCGAGCCTCGCCTGAAGTCAAAATTTTTCTTTCCATTTTTCTTTAAAAATAGACTTTGTATATTTAACATAGGCCTGAAAGGAGACGGGTATCTAATTATGGGCCCGCAAAATCGTTAGGTTTAACCATAAGAATATGAGATATTCTCTGCCGTAAGTTGGGTTATTGAAGTGAGTATAAAAAAAATGTTATATTTTTTAAGGTAAAAAACAAAATACACCGTAATTAGAAATGCAGAAAGCGAGAAAAGTTCGAAAAACATGAAAGAGAGAGTACAGAGTTAACACCTGGGCCCGGAAATGTATGGAACGGTATCATTCTCCTTTGAGATTCTCATGCTAAATGAATATCGTACTAATATTATAAATGCGAAAGTTTGTATGTTTGTATGTTTGTATGTTTGTATGTTTGTATGTTTGTTTGTTTGTTTGTTTGTTTTTTACCCCTTCACGCAAAAACTGTGGAACCAATTTTCATGAAATCTGTCACACACATAGAGGGTAACTTAGATTAAAAATGTTTTCCTCAAATTTAAACAGTGGACTTAATTATATGTATCGTATAATAAAGTATCATGTTCCTCATCGGAATGGGTGTATGTATATCGTAACTATGCAAAGGGTGTGCGGAGAACGCGGGTTCAACAGGTGTTAGCCCTTTCAAAATTATTCGTGAAATAAATAAAATTTTACACCCTGATACATTTTGTGATTAATTATATAATTAATAATGGCAACCCATTATACGTCCCACTGCTGGGCACGAGGCTCTCCCCTTTTTGGGGGGAGGCCTGGAGCTTACTCCACCGAGCTCCAATGCGGATTGGTGGAGGTAGGTGGGTTAGTGGCCAACCCGCTGTCGGATGTTTTCGAACCGCCCATAAGGCCTCTGACAAGGTTTAACGACTGTTATCTATCGATAACAACCGGGACCAACGATTTAACATGCCCTCCGAAGCACGGAAACGCGCATAATAAAACCTTACGCGGATTAATAATTAAACCTTATTTAATTAAAAAAAAAAAAAACAATTTATTTTAATATTTATTGGAATTCATTTAACATTTTTTACTCAACATTTTTTTAGGATTAGCAGGAATACCTTGATGTTACTCAGATTATCCTGCTAGTTATCTTTCATGAAATATTATTTCCTCATTCGGTTCTTATACAGATGTTTGTAGTTAGCTTAGTTAGGTAAATAAAAATAGGTGGGTAAAGCGGCTGGACTGGTTATCTTGAGATCGCAGGTTCTCTCGAATTCAAATCTTTATTTCCATTTTTTTTCTTGAGTTCAGAGTTCCGAGTTATGCGTTCTTAAGAATGTACCAAGTCTATACAACAACGAATATAGCAGGCAGGCAGAACGGAGCGGTCAAAGCGGAACGTCACGTTCTAAGAGTTCTTTTCCCGCCGACACAAAGGCCGCTAAAACGCCGCGATGCCTGAGGTTGGAAACACGGAAAAATAATTAAATAGGTTAGGTTATTTATCAACATGTGAATATAGATAAAGAATCGCTATTCTATCTCATCTTTTAGAATATCCCTACTTAATTTAGTAAGGCAAATTCGCCTTGTTCTTTTCGACTTGTGTTAATTGGGTGCACCGAATACTTTCTTTTCTTTTTAAAAGCTCCGAAGCTCCACAAGACCAATAATTCTTACTGGTGGTAGAGTGACGGTGCTCGCGGGCGTAGGCACCTCCGCATTACCTAATATACTTGCCGCTAAATGGTAGTGTTCAGCACTCTCGTGTTCCGGTCAGGTGGTAATGTACGGTCGTGTAATTTCCGGCACAGAGGCATAACACCTAAGACCTCAGGAGTGGTAACGCATCTGCATTTTGACCTTGATCTTAGTGTGGGTGTCTATAGGCTGCAGTCATCACTTAACATCAATGTGAACTGCATGCTTGTTTGCCACTTCCATTACATAAAAAAAATCTTTATCGGAAGATGAACTGTCTAGGGTCATGTTGCATGTTCAAAGACACAAACGCTGACCACCGCTGAGGCCTAAGGTGTTATGCCTCTGTGCCGGCAATTACAGAGCCGAACATTACCACCTAACCGGAACACGATAGTTGACGATAGTGCTGAACACTACCATTTAGCGGCAAGTATATTAGGTAATGCGGTGGTGCCTACACCCGCGAGCTCCGTCACTGGAGCTCTCCCACCAGTAGAAACTAGTAGAAATGGTTGTTTTATTAAATGATAAATTAAATTAAATTTTGTTCAACTTTTCTCGTATATTAAGAATACATGTCAATTGTTACTTTTTATTCATCTTGCACTCTTATAAATTGTGTCACACAACCAACGGTTGACTGTAATGAAGAATTCTCTTCATTACAGCCTCGTGGCAATAAGTCTGCCGTGTGTACACGCCGCATAAAAATATTAAAAAATAAATATTCAGATCTACACATTTATTAAATATGCATTCATATATATACAAATAAGTAACATAGGAATGTCCGTTTGTAACATAAAACCGCTTTTTACTAAATGTCTATGTATGTATACACGGTACATATACCAAAACAACATTGTTTACAATTTTTATCTGTCTGCCTGTCTGTTTGTTTGGGCTAATCTCGGGCACGGTTGGACCGATTTCAAGAGGACATTCACTGGCAGCTTATTTAATAAGGAGTAACTTAGACTACTTTTATACTAGCTGCGCCCAAGACTTCGTCTGGGTGGATACTGAACAATCATAAATTCTCAGGCGAAGTCGCGGGCAAAGCTAGTTTATGTATAAAAATACGTTTGCCTTTTCATAGGCACATGTAGAGTTCATATATAATGCAGATGAGTGCAATGTGACTAAAATATTAAGAGGTTTTCTACTGGTGGTAGAGCTCCAGTGACGGAGCTCGCGGGCGTAGGCACGACCGCATTACCTAATATACTTGCCGCTAAATGGTAGTGTTCAGCACTATAGTGTTCCGGTCAGGTGGTAATGTACGGTCCTGGAATTTCCGGCACAGAGGCATAACACCTTAGGCCTCAGGAGTGGTAACGCATCTGCATTTTGATCGTGGTCTTTGTGTGGATGTCTATAGGCTGCAGTCATCACTTAACATCAATGTGAACTGCATGCTTGTTTGCCACTGCGATTACATAAAAAAAAAAGGTAAAGCACTCGGAAATATTTTGAATTTTATCCAACACGAGTATTCCTTTGTAGTAATGAATATGTTGCATTCCAGTACCCGCCTGCATTCTGTGCAAGTTAACTGAATTTTCACTTCTTGTGGGAAGAAAGAGTGATATTTTATTTAAGGTGTCTGTTATTTAAGTGCATTTTTTTTCTTTTTCTTCTTTTGTGCAGTGCAAGTGTATTTAATAAACGTACGTCATCATTTTTTTATGTTATGGGAGTGTCAATCAAGCATGCAGCCTCACATCGATGTTAAGTGATGACTGCAGCCTATAGACACCCACACAAAGACCAAGGTCAAAATGCAGATGCGTTACCACTCCTGAGGCCTAATGCCTGCTTCTTTGCCACTTTCATTACATAAAAAAGTAAACTCTTTATAATGCTAGATCAAAGAACTTGGAACACGATAGCGCTGAACACTATCATTTAGCGGCAAGTATATTAGGTAATGCGGTGGTGCCTACGCCCGAGCTCCTTCACTGGAGCTCTACTACCAGCGATTTTTTTTTACTATGATTAAAAAAAAATCTCTATGTGAAGCACAGAAATAAGAATAATGAATTATCCACTATATAAATATGATTTCCTTTTTATCACTTTAATGTAGGGATAAAGTATAATACAGTTGAGCGAAGTGGAAATTAAATATTAAGCGGTAACTGGGTAATATGTAGCACTTTATCCAACATAAAAGGTTGTTTTGAAGTCGAGAATATCTTGCTTTCTAGCACCAGCCCGCATTCTATGCACGTTAACTGAATTTTCACTACTTGTGGGCATAGAGTGAGATATTTTAGTTAATATGGTTGTTATTTTAATGGAAAAGATTTTTTTCCTCCTGTAAAATGCGGCTAGCCGCACGGAAAGGCAAAGAAAAGAAGGCAAAGATGGAATATTCTATCAGAATACTCTGGTAATTTGGTGTTCCAAAGTGCTACCTGACTTTGGATTTCGATGATATTTTTTTCGGTACCGAATTCCATTTTACCAGACGTACCACGTGCACACACACTCAATGACGTGCAGCCGCAAACTAAGCCGCACAGCGCTTGCGGTCAGCCGGACGGCGGTACGTATACACTCTTAAGAATCGGCGTGCATGTATCAAGTAAATGATGAATGTAGAAGAAACATGGGAGGTGTGTTAGGACCGGTATATATAACTCTTTACACTCTCTGCCTAACCCGTAAGGGACTTAACGTGATAATACTGATGCATTATTCGTTATAATCATAAACAACAAAATTTATGCGTAGTTTATATTATTATAAGTTATTAGTTTATTTATTTATGCGTAGTTATTATTATGTATGAATCCCAAAAGACACCAACATATTTTTCACATAAAAAATGCAAATGCGAATACAAATTTTGAACAAAAACAAAAGTTATTAAACAAACTTTGAGTTATAAAGATACAGCTTACGTTCTTCAAAGTTTAGATATATTACTGTCACGTTTTAGTTTTCAGTATAAGTGTTGTACAACAATGTTCAAACGGCAACTTAAACCATTTACAAACTGTTTTAGGCACCTTCTTGAGATACGCATGTTTGAAAACCTTCTGTTGCTTTATTCCTAGACATAGTCTCCAAGGTGTCATACCGTTTCATACCTTAGTTGTAGTTTTCCATTGTTTGTTTAAACAGTAATAGGGGTAGAGCTCCAGTGACGGAGCTCGCGGGCGTAGGCACCACCGTATTACCTAATATACTTTCCGATAAATTATAGTGTTCAGCACTATCGTGTTCCGGCAGTGTAATTTTCGGTACAGAGGCAAAACACCTCAGGCCTCAGGAGTGGCAACGCATCTGCATTTTAACCTTGGTCTTTGTGTGGGTGTAATAAGCTGCTGTCATCACTTAACATTAATGTGAAGTGCATGTTTGTTTGCCCCTTCCATTACATAAAAAAATATATGAGAAAAGTTTAAGGACTATAATGAATTCGTTCGTTGTGGGAATCTTTGGGAGAGGCCTTTGTTCAGCAGTGGACGTCTTTTGGCTGAAATGATGATGATGATTATGAATGAGAATAATGGAATAATTAGAAAGGACTACCATTCAATTTCAGTCACCTACAATATGCATTATAATTGCAACTGCATGATCATCAAAGAACCGTCGGAATTAAATAAGAGAGAATAAGAGAGAACAATAATACAAACACACAAAAGAATTAAAATGCAAATCCCGTTGAATATCACGTCACCGCTGTAAACAAACCAAACAAGAGAACCAGCGAATACAAAATCATTATTTGCGCCAACATCATTAAAACCACAAAAAAAATCTTCATTAAAAACCAAAAAATGTATCGTTTAAAAAATTTCAACAGCCTTTTCAACGAAGCGGGTAGATATTTTTGGAGCCGCTTCGCGTTTGACCGACTAACCGTAACAATTTAATTAACACTACAAAGTACACAAACTCACTATACAGCCATGATAAAAGATTTTCTTCACAACAAAAAGTCATTTTTAAGCAGCTTTAATAATGCTTTTGTTTTTTTTATTTAAAAAAAAAAGGAAAGAAAAATTTGACTTCAGGCGAGACTCGAACTCGCGGCCTACTGGGAATCTAGTCCGGCTGGCAAAATTTTCTTTCCATTTTTCTTTAAAATAAAATATATTTCACAAGCATGTGTTAATGCGAAATAATATAAAAACAATGCTTTTGTTCATTAATAATTAATAAACATATCGTACATCCAATTTAATGTACACGGCAGAAGTGTAAAATTAAACGAAAATAATAACAAGATAACTTAATAACACTGAATCAGGCTTTAAAATATGGTTAAAATCATAAATAAGTGATTAAACCAATTTTGTTTGAAAATAAATAAGTATCGTACATCGGTGTAGCCTGTTGCATCGTAGCAGCGTAGCGCCACCGCTACGCCGTAGCCAGTCACCTAGCGGCTGCCGACGTTTCCGCCCGTAGACGCTGCGTCAGCATCGTAACCTACTTTCATACGAATTATATCCGTGATTCTTAAAAAGTTCTTTTAAAATACGTAAACCTCTCAGATGAAGTTGGAAGGTTATTCAGTGATGTTTTAATATCCGGCATGTATGTTTCTTTTGGGAACTCTACGGGCAGGTGAGTGAAAATTGTGAATATTTGATGATATTTGTTGATATGTCTATTTATTCAGTTGTTTGATCGCTGACGACATAAAATGAGTGTTTTATTTTTTATCGATGAAACAAATTTCGCTTGAAGTAGATTAGAAATTGATTCGTAGTCATGTGGTACAAATGAATAAATCATTGGATATCATTATGTCAGGTAATAGTGAATAAATTCTTTTTTTTTTTAATTAATACTATGCATAGATTTTTTTGAAAGCCATTTTAATGACATTTCATACTTACATTTCAAATAGTCTCAAAATCTCTCGAGACATGATTTTTTTATTCCTTATTTAATATGATATAATCAAATTCAATAGAGACTTTCCACGTATATAAGAATTATTTTCAATAATGTTTTTGTTTGTTTATAGCGACACCGTCAATGAAACACAACTGAATTTCTCTGTAAATAAAGATTTATTGTGTTTTTATTTATTTTACATGTACACTAAAGATAGGTATAAAATGACTTTATTACAATAATGAAACCTTACCTGTTAATAAACAAACGACATTTAATGTTACTTAACACGGTGTCGATTTCTATAATGCACTCTAAAATTACGAGATGCTTTTTAGGCGTAATCTTCTTAAAGAAAATTAAATAATTATTTTTTGACATGGCTCGGTGACGTTTGTCACAATTTAGAGTTAAGAAATTTTATTCAAAAAAAGTATCATCTCCCCCCCTGAGAGAAGAAAACCAACGGGCGTTCATGAATGAACAGGAACTGGTGTCAACTTCGATATATGGAAAAAACTAGACTCTTTATTTCTTATGGTCAGTGTTTATCTTGTAAATTGAGTTTGATATTTTCCCTATTATCTTATAAGGTTCGATTTTTAATTCATCAAGCTTCTTTCTGTTAAGTTTGTTTCCGTTTTCTACAAAAACCAGTATCACCAACTTTGAAGTCTATATTTCTTCGATTTCTGTCATAAATTGTCTTGTTGTAATTATGTGATCTGATTGAATTTGCCCGAGCTTTTTTCCTGTCTTGAATTAAATCATACTCAGTTTTCTTCTGTTTCAGCTCATTTGGCAAAATTGTAAAATCTGTGCCATAAAGAAGGTACTTTGGGGCATATCCAGTAACAGTATGCTCTGTTTCGTTGTATTTTTTTACACAGTTGTGCGCTATAGCTGACCATGCTACTTTCTGGTCATGCTCATTTATCTTACATCTGATTTTGTTTACCAAAGTTTGGTTTAGTCTCTCGTTTAAGCCATTTGAGAAAGGTGAGTTTACTGCTGTAAATATGATCGAAATATTGTTGTCTTTCAAAAAATCTTTAAATTCCTTAGAATTGATTCCCGGGTATTGATCTGAGAGTATCATTTCGATGTCATCAGTTTCTGTACATTTTTTAATAAGTTTGATGAAATCATTTGCATTTTGAGTACTTTATGTCAAAATATATGCATAACTAGTAAAATGATCTGATAGCAGGTGTAAGTATCTCTTTGTTGATCTGGAACCCCCGAAACCTCCTATGGTGTCAATGGAGCATATCTGAAATGGTTTTGTGGGCGGTTTTGTGGTTTTCCTCTTGACTTGTTTTTTAAACATACTATACAACTCTCACATATTTTTTTAATATTTTAAGTAATGTTTTCTGATGCAAAGATGGAGCTAATCATTCTTTGCATCTGTTTAATTCCAATATGACCTAGTTCTGTAAGTATATTATTTATAAGTTGTATACTGAATTTCTCGGATATTATTATTTTTTCTTTATTCTTGACTTTTCTGTAGTACACATTGTTTTTGGTTTGTAAGTTGTCTTTTCTGCCCTGTATACAATCATTTATTTCTTGATCTTGCAGGATATCTTTAAGTGTTATCGTGTTGACTACTTTTAACTGTTCCTCTTCGTTTTCCTCTGGTTCAAGGACTGGGTTCATGCTTAGACAATCTGCTTCAGTGTTATATTTCCCTGGAGTATATTTAATCTGGAAATCATATTGTGATAAGTAATGAGTTAGGTCACCTAATTCTTCATCCGTTCTTGATTTAATGTTCATATTCTCCAGTGGCTTGTGGTCTGAAAATAAAATATTTTTTCTGCCTATTAACAGATGCTGCCAATATTGTATAGATTCTTTGATTGCAAGGCATTCCAGATATATAGCTTTCTTCCTTTTTTGAATGAAGTAATCATTACAAATGAAGTAATCATTACAAATCCATTTTTATTCATAAACTTTATGTATCTCCACCGGCCACCAGCAATAGGGCGGTAGTTAGTGCAATAACACTGGGTGGGCAGGAGCGTCACACCTTTAAGCAACCATCAGTGTGATTGCTATTCTACATGCCAATCGAGATATATTTATCGCCACAAGGCGATAATGGTATATCCTCCCGTAAGACACAACAGAGCATCTTTGAGAGAAGGTTTTTTCCAGCAGTGGACGTTTCTAGACTGAAGTGATGTGTAATATGATTATGATAATGTTATAATAATACTGATGGTAGAGCTCCAGTGACGGTGCTCGCGGGCGTAGGCACCACCGCATTACCTAATATACGTGCCGCTAAATTTTATTGTTCAGCACTATCGTGTTCCGGTCAGGTGGTAATGTACGGCCCTGTAATTTCCGGCACAGAGGCATAACACCTTAGGCCACAGGAGTGGTAACGCATCTGCATTTTGACCTTGGTCTTTGTGTGTTATAGGCTGCAGTCATCACTTAACATCAATGTGTACAGCGTGCTTGTTTACCAATTCCATTACATAAAAAAATATATATATAATATAAAAACTAGGCCTTTGTATACGCATACATATAAATTTTGAACGATGAAGTGAAAAAAATATCCGCCAAAACCTCTCAATTGAATTATTTGATAAACTTCAAGTTCGCTTAGTTTTCTCAATCAGGTTTTATATGAAAGCTCTTTGGAGTAGTTATTGACCTTTGAGATAACTCCACTTAGACCTGAAAAGGGTATAAAAGATCGTCACATTGAATTAACGGACTACGTAAATAATTTTGAATGTAGTTTTTTAATGACAAATAATGACTCCTTTTCTTTTTCTTAACTCTATGTTATCTGTTTGTAAAAGAGGAAATAAGACATTCTACTGATATAAATTACATACGTATATTATATGTCTTGATTATCACTTTTTATAACTTGTAGACTTCACATTTTTACTGGTGGTAGAGCTCCAGTGACGGAGCTCGCGGGCGTAGGCACCACCGCATTACCTAATATACTTGCCGTTAAATGGTAGTGTTCAGCACTATCGTGTTCCGGTCTGGTGGTAATGTACGGCTCTGTAATTTCCGGCACAGAGGCATAACACCTAATGCCTCAGGAGTGGCAGCGCATTTGCATTTTGACCTCTGGTCATTGTGTGGGTGTCTATAGGCTGCAGTCATCACTTAACATCAATGTGAACTGCACGCTTGTTTGCCACTTTTATAAAAAAAAAAAAAAAAAAAAAACATGTGTGCCTGTTGTTATTTACCATAGTTTAAAACAGTAATTAATTTACAACATATCATAAGCGATAGTAATCTCAAATGATAAATAAACTTTGTCTTTCGACTTTTAACCCACTTTGTTATTAACCGACTTTTTAACCCACTTCAAAAGAGAGGAGGTTCTGATTTTTTTACCTAATGGAACTGGCAAACCAGCTTGCAGTTCACATTGCTGTTAAGTGATGACTGCAGCCTATAGACACTCACACGAAGTCCAACGCCAAAATGCAGATGCGTTAACACTCCTGAGGCCTAAGGTGTTATGCCTCTGTGCCGGAAATTCCAGGACCGTACATTACCACCTGACCGGAACACTATAGTGCTGAACACTACCATTTAGCGGCAAGTAAATTAGGTAATGCGGTGGTACCTTCGCCCGCGAGCTCCGTCACTGGAGCTCTACCACCAGTAATAAAAAAAAATATTTTATTAAATATTTACACCGATTTCGTCTCAAGTAGGCGCTTATAATCATTCCACTTCGAATAAAAGTAAAATAATGTTGCCCATGCCCTTCATTTAGTTTACAATAACCATATCGTAAACAGTGCATGTCAATGTCAAGTTCATATCCGAACCTTGAAAAGGAGAAATTTACTTTCGTCACCCAACAGGGCGTGCCAATGTGGTTTCAATCAAGTTTACCTCGGTACCAGTTACCGTTCGTGAAATATAATAATATGGAGTATCCTTGGTTCTGATCAAAGTAAATCGATCAGGGTAATGAAGACTGTTATTTTTTTTTTGTAAAGAAGGTGGCAAACATACCTGCAACTCACATTGATGTTAAGTGATGACTTCAGCCTATAGACGTACACAAAAACCAGAGGTCAAAATTCATATGCGTTCAACTAAGTTGTTATGTCTCCATTATAGTTATGACGGAGTCATACATTACTATCAAACCGGAACACGATAGTGCTGAACACTACCATTTGGCGGCAGATAGAAGTAATGCGGTGGTGCCTACGCCCGCGAGCTCCACCTATATGTTTTATGTGTAATCAAAAACTTATATAATATGAGTTGATGTGGTATATAAAATGTTTTATATGTCTCTTTGCTTCATATTTAACATTAAGATTACAATAATTGAGACACATTTTAAATTTTAAACTTTAACAATTATCCAGATTATGAATATCAAATAAGCACACATTTACAAAAATACAATTTCAATCACGATACAACCTTTTGTCAATCTAGATATTGATCAGGTTAGACTTCAAAATCAGTCTAGCAGGAGATATGAACTGAAACGTTTACCCATTGTGTATCGGTGAAAGTAGGTTAGCGCAAGATAAGTAGAAGAGGGCAGCTTACTGTTCTATTTTTATAAAACCACAATACCTAAATTATAGTTATGCAGGCGTCAAGACGTGATGCGATGGTGCTACGTCCACGAGCTATCTCACTGGAGCTCTAACACCAATCCTACGGCGATCTGACTGTAGAAAAACACTGTATCCGAATCAGAGAGAAAATTGACTATTTTGTATGGGAGCTCGCCCTTCTTGTGTCTTGACGAGATTCATCGCAAAATACAGGCAATATCGTAAAGTATGCGTGCGCAAACAAAAAATTAAATATCAACAAGGCTTTTTAAAAAAAAAGCATTATAAATTTCACGAAGCTGCAAGGCTCCGCGCATTGGAAGGGACCTACTCGGTTAAGGGATACGGGCGCGGTCGCCTGTGTGATAGGTGACCGCTAGTGTCCAATTAAAATGCGCGTTTCCATGCTTCGGAGGTCACGTCAAGCCGCCAGTCCCGGTTGCTATCGATAGATAGCAGTCGGTAAACCTTGTCAGACGCCAGATGGCCCTGTAATTTCTGGCACAGAGGCCATAACACCTTATGCCTCAGAAGTCGTAACACATCTACATTTTGACCTTGGTCTTTGTGTAAGTGTCTATAGGCTGCAGTCATCACTAAACATCAATGTGAACTGCATGCTTGTTTACCACTTCCATTACATTAAAAAAAGACGCCGAAATCAATATAGCAGGAGATATGAACTGAACCGAACTGAAACGTTTACCCATTGTGTATCGGTGAAAGTAGGTTAGCGCAAGATAAGTAGAAGAGGGCTTATAGTAGGAGATATACTGAACCCTCCTAGTACCGTTGGCCCTGTAAGGCTAGAAATTTTTGTAGGGATGAATCATAATATTTTAAGTACAAAAACCATCGCCTGGCAAGGATCAACCCGTCACATCATCTAGATTTCTGATAAGAAAATTTACTGCCATATTTTAGATCCGGCTCGATTGCGATCACAATCAAACCCAGGGTTTAAATAATATCAATTGCAGTCATTACCCATTATGATAATAATTAAAGAATGTATACGAGTATGTCCCAGTTAACATAACATTATTTGCATGCATTAAACGTGGTCAGTTGCATCGATTTTATATGATGCTAGCATTTCTAAAGCTTTATGATTGGAAAAATTCTGCATGCATAATTTATTATCAAAATAATAGGTTGGGGAAAAAGTCTTTTCGCATTATAGTATGTATGAACTTGTAATAAAATCTCTTTGGCTGTAGTATTTGTATCTGGCTGGTTTTGGTATCATTGAAAGTTTAAATTTTAAAGAACATAATTCCAAATTCAAATTAGGCTAGACCTCATACATCCATAGCCACTCAGCAAAAATTAAGAGAGTTTGGCTGGGAGGTGTTAATGCATCAGCCGTATAGTCCTGACCTTGCACCTTCAGATTTCCACCTCTTTCGGTCTCTTCAGAATTCTTTATGCAATGTACATATACGTAACATCACGAGAGGACTGCCAAATCCACTTGTCGCAGTATTTTGATGAGAAGTCCCAACATTTTTATAGCAATGGGATCATGTCCCTACCTACAAGATGGCAAAAGGTTATCGAACAAAATGGTACATACATACTTGAGTTAAATTTAAATAAACTATATTAAAAAATGTTTTGAATTATCTTAAAAAATGCGAAGAAACTTTTTCCCCATTATGCGCATAGGTTTAGTTTTTAATGACGCTGATACTCGAGGGTTTGAATTATTAGCCACGGATACTATGTAAGGTTATAAGATCCCACTGCTGAATAATACCTTCCCCAAAGACGGCCCACCACAGTGTTGTGTGTCATTGGGGGAGATACCATAATTGCCGGGTTTGATTAGTTTAGCTTAATAATTTAAAATTAAACTAGTTTATTTATCTCACATTTTTGCCTCGGTAGCCTAGTGGTAGCAGGCCACTACCACTGCGCTGAGGTCATGGGTTCGATTCCGGGTAGGGGATTATCAGAGATAGTGGTGTAAAGTCCTTTATCTCTGGTTCTATTGGGATATTTCCATTTTCTGGAAATTTCCCAGTACCTCGAAGCTTGGTGATGTGCCCGGAGATGTCAACAGGCTCGCCACCTGTTACATGGGCCAAAAAAATAACCGGCGAATCGTGGATGTTTGCATGTATGTTTAAATGCGTGCATTTACCTCTGCCTACCCCTTCGGGGATTACAGGCGTGAAGTAACGTTACGTTTATTAAACTAGAGGCTACCCGAGAGGTAAACTGAAAAGCAACCGAAATGTCAGGTTATACGATTGATCATTCAAATAACTTACTTTTATTTAAATGAGCTTAAAAACTGTAGTGTTCGCAAAAACCTAAGAAGATAATAAGACTCTTTTCCAAAAAATCCTAATAGCCATGAAACTAGAAGTGCTTTGTTACCAGTAAACAATGGAAACCCTCGATACGTCCCACTGCTGCGCACGAATCTCTCCTCTTTCTGGAGGGAGGCCTGGAGCTTACTCCACCACGCTGCTCCAAGCGGCTGTCGGAGTTTATCAAACCACCCATAAGGCCTCTGACAAGGTTTAACGACTGCTCTCTATCGATAGCAACCGAGACCGACGGCTCAACGTGCTCTCCGAAGCACGGAAACGCGCATTTTAATTTTCCACTAGCGGTCACCCATCACACACCCGACTGCGCCCGTATCCCTAATCGCTTGTGATCTACACCAACCGCGGAGCCATGCGCGCTTCTTTTTACCAGTATTGTATCGAACAATTTTGTTTACAATATACACAAACTATATAATATACTCGGTTGCCTTCGGTTTATTAGAGTTAGAACTTTAAATTCTGTCTCATTATAAGTTTTCCGTGGATTCCTTAGCTCTAATAGTGTTATAATCACGTTCACGTTTTAATATGAGCTTGTTGTTAACTTATACAACTTTGTATATTTTAGTCGATGCATACCCGTGAAAGCCGAAGTTTATAAAAGAATTTCGACAGAATGTATTTAAAAACAGTGTGTCACTTTTTAATACTAAATACTGTATATTGCCACAGTATAAGTACATACAGTAGTTTATCGCCTTTGAAGTTTTGCAATATGCCGCCTTCACCCATAAAAACGCAAATTCATGAAGGTTGTCACGTTTTTGGTTTTTATTTACGTTGTTTGTAACGCGTCAGTTTACATTGAACATATACAAGAATCCTAAAAACATGACGCCTGTAATCCCCTTAGGGGTAGGCAGAAGTAAATGGATTCATGCATACATCCTCGATTCGCCGGTTACAATCTGGCCCATGTAACAGGCGGCGAGCCTGTTGACATCTCCGGGCACTTTACCAAACTTTGAGGTACTGGGAAGCCTCCAGAAAATGGAAAAATCTATAAAACTATAAATATGTCAACCTGTCTATCATCAATCTACCAGTATTCCAGTTGGGCGGTCTATCAGTACGCCAGAATTTGAACAATTATAATGTACCGATCCTAATATCCATATGTTCTTAACTCCGTCCAATATAATCCGAATATCAAATATATATACACAAAAAAAAAAAAGAGTTTTCTTTAAAGATTTTTTCGTTTTAAGTGAAGTAAGTATGTACTTAAAGTGTAAAATATAACAGACATTATTAATAAATGAAAATTAGAATAGAATATTAACAGTAAAGTTGACATCAAATTTTTCAATATCATCTTTCCAAAAACTTAGTTAAAGAAATTTTTTATCTCGCACCCCTTATCGCTAAGTACCAAGTAGATGACAGTTTTTGTATGGGCTACTTGGTACCGCCCCCTCCGACCCTCGCGTCGCCCGCCCCGCACGATTGCTCTGACATTACACGTTCGTTGGATGTCTGTAGGTGATTAACACGTTCGTTTTCTTTAGACTGTGATATTACTATAACCTTACGGTAGATGCGTAAGGAACGGGATATCTGGCAGGTAGTACTTAGTCTTGAGTTCAGATCTCGTCTGAAGTCTTATTTGCTTTTAAATGTCTTCAAAAACCCAGAATTTCCCCAGCGTAGTTTTTTTTTTTTAATGTAATGTAAGTGGTAAACACGCATGCAGTTCACATTGATGTCAAGCGATGACTGCAGCCTATAGACAGCCACACAAAGACCAAGGACAAAATGCAGTTGCGTTACCACTCCTGAGGCCTAAGGTGTTATACCTCTGTGCCGGAAATTACAGGGCCGTACATTACCACCTGACCGGAACACGATAGTGCTAAACACTACCATTTAGCGGCAAGTATATTAGGTAATGCGGTGGTGCCTACGCCCGCGAGCTCCGTCACTGGAGCTCTACCACCAGAGAAAATATTATATTATTAGATACACTGGTTACTGGTGGTAGAGCTCCAGTGACGGAGCTCGCGGGCGTAGGCACCACCGCATTACCTGATTTACTTGCCGCTAAATGGTAGTGTTCAGCACTATCGTGTTCCGGTCAGGTGGTAATGTACGGCCCTGTAATTTCCGGCACAGAGGCGTAACACCTTAGGCCTCAGGAGTGGTAACGCATTTGCATTTTGACCTTGGTCTTTGTGTGGGTGTCTATAGGCTGCAGTCATCACTTAACATCAATGTGAACTGCATGCTTGTTTGCCACTTCCATTACATTAAAAAAAAAAAAAAAGAAAATATATATGATTTAAGATAATTTTACTCATCCTATCTTTCCGCCCAAGTTCGCTCATGTACATCTTTGTTATTAATATCACGCTACTTACTAATTAAGTCAATATCGTATGCTTGTTGTTTCACTAAATGTAATCAAAGCTGCCGTCTTATTAAATCGAAACTTTGCGTATTGAACTCTACTTATAATGAACTCAAAACAATATTATGTTGATAGAACGAATATTGTCATGTTTCTTATCCCATGAAATGATAAACAAGCTCATATTGACAATTTTTTTTTGTAAGGAAGGCGGCTAGCTAACCTTCAGATTGCAGCTCACATTGATGTTAAGTGATGACTGCAGCTTATAATACACAAAAACCGGTCAAGTGCTTGTCGGACCACGCGCAGTGTATAGGTCGCGCCAGGTAAAAAGAACGCTGGCGGTCAAGCTGCGCAGTAGACGATTTATCGATCTATTTGGTGGTATGAGGTGCGGCGTTTTCAATCTGCCTACCAATACACGAAACCGCAAGCGAAAGCTAGATCAAAAATAAACCAATAGGGCTAGTACTTTCGTGCGCGAGTGTACCGATGCGCGAACACATCCCTTCTACTTTCTTCCAGCGTTCTTTTTACGTGGCGCGACCTATAGGGTTCCGTAGTTACAGAGTAAGAGATGTAATAACAAAAATAAGTAAGTATTTTCTATGGAGTTATTCGAAATTTTGGAATATAATACATTTGGTCGACTGTTACTCGCAAACTTGTAAAGCCAACTTAAGTGTGATAGTATTCCTTTTAATTTCATTTTAAATAGCTACTATACTATTGATGTAACGTTTGAATTTCTTACAACAACCGTTTAGTTGGTATGGGAGGAAGACGCTTTGACTCTAACGAAAACTTAAAGCTTAATAAGTCACAAACCGTTAATTAAATCGAAAAATGATGCTTGCACACCCCTAACCTTTTTGAGACCTATCCAACGATATCCCACACTATATAAAAAACGAAAAATAAAAAAATATTTGCGCGTTACATTTGGGGACGTACCCTAAATAAAAAAAAATGTTTTTATTCTACCACTTTGTCGGTGTAATAAAGATGAATACTTGTGCCAAATTTCAAGTCTCTAGTACAAACAGTTTTTGCGCTACCGTTCTAAAACGCGGACAGACAGACAGACGGACATGGCGAAACTATATGGGTTCCTTGTTTACTACGGAACCCTAAAAACAGAGGTCATATGATGCGTTTCCACTCTTAAGAACTTAGTTGTTATGTTCCTGCAATAGTTATCACAGGGTCATACATTACCATATAACCGGAACACGATAGTTCTGAAAATCAACACTTAACATTCATGTGAACTGCATGCTTGTTTGCCACCTACAAACCTTAAAAACAAACCACTTTAATACCTCTATCATTATTCAAAATCTAATTAAAAAAAAACAAATCATTGAAAAAAGCTATCATTATTGAATAAATTTATTTTGATATTCATGGAATGAATGCAAAAGAGAAGGAAGCAAAAGGGAATAATTTGACAGTCCAATAAATTTAATGATCTTCATTTTAACGGTTATTAATAACGTTACATTTATCACGAATGTGGATGATTGCAGAGGCCCAGGAAGACCAAGGCTGACCTACCATGACCAAATAGGTCGAGTTCTGTCTGATGGTGGGGTCAAAAGTCTTAGGAATCGGCGTGCATGTATGAAGAGAATGATGAAGGTAGACGAGGCACGAGAGGTTTGTCAGAACCGGGATGTCTGGCGCTCTACACTCTCTGCCTACCCCGTTAGGGACCTGGCGTGAAGATACATACATACATACATACATTTATCACCATTGAAGCTCGCACATTAAGATTTTTTGCTAATGGCAGTAATTATATATATATATATACATTTTTTTTTTAATGTTATAAAAGTGGCAAACAAGCGTGCAGTTCACATTGATGTTTAGTGATGACTGCAGCCTATAGACACCCACACAATGACCAGAGGTCAAAATGTAAATGCGCTGCCACTCCTGAGGCGTTAGGTGTTATGCCTCCGTGCCGGAAATTACAGAGCCGTACATTACCACCTGACCGGAACACGATAGTGCTGAACACTACCATTTAACGGCAAGTATATTAGGTAATGCGGTGGTGCCTACGCCCGCGAGCTCCGTCACTGGAGCTCTACTCTATATGCGATTTTTTAACCTTTTATTAGCAAGTGTAATAACATTGGTTAATGAATTGGTGTATGAGGACATTATTACCAGCCTTCCGTCATTTTATAAAATCTGGGAGTTTGTTGGCGCATGTTTTCAATTCAACCCATGTCTTAATATAAAGTTTATGTCAGCCAATGAGGTCAATATATAGAGTAGACACAGAACAAACAGCCGGTTCCGTTTTTAAATTGATTTGACAGAATCAGATATTTACTGGTGGTAGAACTCCAGTGACAGAGCTCGTGGGCGCAGGCACCACCGCATTACCTAATATACTTCCCGCTAAATGGTAGTGTTCAGCACTATCGTGTTCCGGTCAGGTGGTAATGTACGGCCCTGTAATTTCCGGCACAGAGGCATAACAGCTTAGGCTTCAGGAGTGGCAACGCATCTGCATTGTGACCTCTGCTCATTGTGTGGGTGTCTATAGGCTGCCGTCATCACTTACCATCAATGTGAACTGCATGCTTGTTTTCCACTTTTATTACAAAAAAAAGGGAAGACGTTTTCACGTCAGCTTTCCTGTTACTATGCGAAAATGCAGTTGTATGCAAAGAACTGGAACCATGCTACTAAGAGGCATTTTTTTTATTTTTATATCGGTCTTATGTAGGCGGCCTGTCTCGAGACGGCACTAATTTACCTAGAAAAAAAAATATGCCCAAAAAAAAATACAAAAAAAACAAACAAAAAGAATTAAAAATCTCATTAAAAAAAGAAAAAAAAGTGTACTTATATGGCCTCCCTCAGCTAGTTTTCCCTGCGTGCCAGCATCCCGTTAATGACTACGCCCCCGATGCTTCGGAGCCAGACAGAGGAATGAGGAAATCCTCGATCCCCGAACCATCCTCCCGCTTTGTTACGCTTCACGTGCTGAGGAAGATTTTGTCTATAATACATTTGTTCTTTTGTCAAATTATGACAGTTAATATTGAAGAAATTTTAAAACTTTTGTTTGCAGTTTTACATTAATAATTAAAATATAATCAATTTCTTTTATCTATTTTTTAAACCTCTTCATTTTAATTTATTATCATGTTAATAAGTCTCTTAAGTCTGAGTTGTACAATTTACCTAACCTGTGGTACAATTAATCCGACTAGTTGGGTAAATTGTACCAAAAGAAAGCCTTCAGGGAAACGCATGTTGTGTGAAATCCGATAAGAGTATGGTGTTGACATTGCGGTACATGTAAAATGAGATTCTAAACTATGTGAATCAAGATCAAAAACTTATTTAAATTGATATCAAAAAAAGATATATTGCAAAAGCTGAAAACTGGTACAATATATCCGACCCTCCCCTATTTCTTGATCTTTCGATAAATCAAGAATTTCCTGATAGTACAAAGCATGCGCCGCATAGCATTCGATGTATTCGTGCGAGATCGTAGATGCGATACGATGCGAATTCGCAGATATGTGTGGGAGCCCTCAAGCTTAATATTTTAAGTCTTCATAGGTACAGCTTGTTTTAGAAGCTATATTTCTATTGGCGCGATGGGAAAAAAAATATGAAAGGGTAATTTTTACGATGCACGCGCTCACCTACAGATAAAAGCAACAGTCTGAACTTAAGAAATTCAATAAAAAACGGAAAGAAAAATTTGACTTCGGACAGGAATCGAACCTGCGACCTCAGGATAACCAGTACAACCGCTTTACCACTAAGCTACCGAAGTCCCACACCAATGCATCAAATTCTGATTTCCCTTCATGATTTTAACCGATTTAGGGCCGGGTAGTCCGAAGTTAGTTCCTTAACTTTTTTTTACGCTTTATTTTATTTCTGGTACGTATATTAATAAATACGTTATTACCTTACTTAATATTCCAGTATAATAAATATATTGTACACCTTGATTTGTTTTTATTATTATTATCACAGGTAATACTGTGAAATTAGAAGGTAATCATGAAAACGCAAACTTAGGTAATGTTCGTTTAAACTGTTTTGGAATAATGACCCGACTGAAACGCAGCATGTATAAAGGTCAAGGTCATAATTTGCCATTGATTCTGCCCTTGACAACATTGTAAGGAATACAAACATTCGACGTTCAATGTGAAACAGTTGGTTCGATGACTAAATAATCAAAGTATGAGCCAATGAAGTTAATCTATTCTTTGTGGTAGGCGGACTAAATGCAATGAGCATTTTAAAACGAGATCATTTAAACCGAACAGATCATTCAAACAGAACAGAATAATGACATTGGATAGCTGCAAATAAATCGAAAATATCTAGAATGTACATATTTATTCCTCCAATACGATGTTTATAAAATGCCGCAGAATATTTATTCGTGCTCCAAGATACTCTAACTAGATCATTTTAATTAAAATTTATTGCTGAAAAAAACGAACGGCATACACAAAGGACGCTTCGAGTTCCCTCTTTTGTAAACTTGCCCGTATTCGAGTTGTAGTTTTATTTATTAATATTCTACTGCATACCGCTATTCATAGTACTAGCGTTCCTTCTGTGCTTCAATATTTAAAGGTTCTTGAGATGAAAGCGTATTTTCTATAATACCTTCGAATAAAATGTTGTTTCGGGTAATATTTTTATGAAGATTGGTTTGCATCAATGCGTCGATTCAAATGTGTATCAAATTACAGGGCAATTACAGGGCCGTACATTACCACCTGACCGGAACACAATAGTGCTGAACACTACCATTTAGCGGCAAGTAAATTAGGTAATGTGGTGGTGCCTACGCCCGCGAGCTCCGTCACTGAAGCTCTACCACCAGTAAAAAGTAAGAGAGAAAATTGAAACAGCTTTATCCACAAAAACCTATGATGTCATTCATGCGTAACTTTCAAAACCACTAACTAAGTATCCAGCTCGAGTTTGCAATGCGATCTAAACTTCTCCACTTTGTTTCATCCCCGTGACGGTTCGATAAATTAATTCCAACTCAGTTTCACGAAGTCAATAGCATTTGAGTTCACTGAGAGGAGACACGGTACGTTGCGCTGAACCTGTGGACGGAATAGAATGTGATTTAATAAGAATAATAATAAATGATATAATATAGTTTGGTTTGCGTCAATGCGTCGAGTCAAATGTGTATCAAACCCATAATACAAAGATACGCTCCTAAAAAATGAATATGCATCTGGAATATATTAAAAATAAGCTCTTGGGGTGGCAACGCATCTGCATATTGACTTCTGTTTTTTTGTATATCCTGCATGCTTGTTTGCCACCTTCATTACATAAAAAAATGTATTGTCAAAAGAAACTTTTTGCTAGCACAGCTCCGACCGAAAGTACTTACCTACTTACATATTTTTTTATTAAAAAAAACGAGTCCGAAGCGTGGCAGCCACTAAAAACAAAATGTCCTCGTAAAGAACGCGTGATCACGGTTTTTGTTTGGCCTCAGAGACGCATTTTGCTGACGGGTCTTGTGAATGCTCAAAAGAAATGTAAATAGCAATGTATTTAGGAACACATTCCTGGAAATGTCCTTTTGGTCCAAAACGTCGTTGTTCTGATAATATTTTTAAACACACAGTAGGGTAGGGCGGGGTTTAAAGGTCCAATTTGACTATTTCGAATAATACTGTGAAAACTGACTCTTCTATATCAAAATAAATAACACTGATCAAACAAACAGTTGTATGAGTATGTTTGACTAAATTTTCAGTTCATCATTTCAGCCAAAAGACGTCTACTGCTGAACAAAGGCCTCACCCAAAGAATGCCACAACGCGAGAAACGATCTCGCAGAGAAACTCCAAGCATAGCTCTCTCCATTGCTCTCAGAGTGACCTTGAGCCTTCTTATGAGGCCTATGGGCCTCATAAGAAGGCCATAGTGAGCGACCACGTTTCTGTCCCATAAGTCATCACTGGCAACACACACTGGTCAAAGACCTTTTCTTGAGACACTGCGGTATGTCGGACGAGAAGATGTATCGTAGCTTCCCGAACGCTGCCCAACCGAGTTGGGTTCGGCGATTGACCTCTTTCTCAAAGTTGGACCGACCTAACTGGACCGTTTGTCCCAGGTGTACATAATTGTCAACAACTTCGAGTGTAGTTCCCTCGCCATAACAGGAGTGGGTGTAACATGGACATTTGACATGATCTTCGTCTTGTCCATGTTCATTTTAAGGCCCACTCGTTGGGAGGCCTTACTGAGGTCATTGAGCATTGTGCTAAGGTCTTCCAGGGTCTCAGCCATGACTACGATATCATCTGCAAATCGAAGGTCGGAGATGTACTCGCCGTTAACATTGATGCAGAGTCATTGCCAGTTCAGAAGCTTGAAGACGTCTTCCAATGCAGCGGTGAACAGTTTCGGAGATATAACATCTTCCTGTCTCACACCTCGCTGCAGTTGGATAGGTTTCGAGTTCTGATCCTGAAGTCGGACCTACATAGTGGCGTTTTCATACAAGCTCCTCAGCACCTCGATGTATCGGTAGTCAACTTGGCACCTCTGGAGTGACTGCAGCACTGCCCAAATCTCGACCGAATCGAAGGCTTTCTCATAGTCCACGAACGCTAGACATAAGGGCTGGTTATACTCTTCTGTCTTCTGTATAACCTGCCGCAGCGTGTGAATGTGGTCTATGGTGCTAAAGCCTTTACGGAAACCGGCTTGTTCGGGAGGCTGGAAGTCGTCGAGTCTGCGAGATAGACGGTTCGTGATCACTCTCGAAAACAGCTTATAGACGTGACTTAGAAGTGCGATGGGCTTATAGTTTTTAAGAAGGGTATTATCGCCTTTCTTAAAGAACTGGACCACCACACTTCTGTGCCACGCCTGAAAGAAATGAAATTTTCAGTTGAATTATTATAATAGAAATATGTGTTTTTACAACTTTTCTAGACCTTGTCGTCTGTCCCTTTTTGCCCCATAGTAGGGGCTCGACTGCCGACTGCCGGCGATGCCACGTTACGCCTCCCGCGCTCCCTTCATTCCGCGTACATAGTTAGAACGCACGATATACCGCTAGATTTTTAGACACTTATAGTGGACCTTTATACCCGCGGACCTATAAGCCCCGCTCTACCCTACAGCATATAACAGTTAAGAAATTTCCTACAACACTTGGAGCCGTAAGTGACGGCTTATATGTTTTGCATGTTTTTTATAGACAAATGTCTACATAATTTGTTATTTTTATAAGCGGCCAGTAATTTTAGTAATGTTTCCCCAATTCCTACCTTATTTCTCGAATAAAAAAATCATTTCACTTATCAATAATAAGATATAAACTATTATATTAATTCTGCCTCGGTAGCCTAATGGTAGCAGACCACTACTACTATGCTGAGATCCTGGGTTCGATGCCCGGGTGGGGGGTTATCAGAGATAATGGTGTAAAGTCCTTTATCTCTGGTTCTATTGGGAATTTTCCATCTTCTGGAAATTATCAGTACCTCGAAGTTTGGTAATGTGCCCGGAGATGTCAACAGACTCGCCACCTGATACATGGGCCAAAACGTAACCGGCGAATCGTGGGTGTTTGCACGTATGCTTGAATGCATGCATTTACCTCTGCCTGCCCCTTCGGGGATTACAGGTGTGAAGTTACGTTACATTAATTCTTTTTTAAATATGTTTTATGTAACGGTGATAGGAAATGAGCATGAAGTATTAGGTACTGGTAGTACCGGTGGTAGAGCTCCAGTGACGGAGCTCGCGGGCGTAGGCACCACCGCATTACCTATAAACTTGCCGCTAAATGGTAGTGTTCAGCACTATTCCGGTCAGGTAGTAATGTACGGCCCTGTTATTTCCGACACAGAGGCATAACACCTTAGGCCTCAGGAGTGGTAACGCATCTGCATTTTGACCTTGGTCTTTGTGTGGGTGTCTATAGGCTGCAGTCATCACTTAACATCAATGTGAACTGCAAGCTTGTTTGCCACTTCCATAACATAAAATAAAAATGGTAATTGAGTGATGCCTACGCGCACCACTGCCACTAGTAAAATCTATAAGGGTTTCGTCTTTTGCATTTTGGTCAGGGAACCATTCATAGCTATCAAGGAAGTTCCGGTAGGAAAAGCCGAACCTTTCACTAAACAACGTCCGGCAAGTTAATTGGATTATAGTGACAAACTTTTCTGAAAACTTGTTATTGATGACTTTTGTTTGTGTCTTTATGATTTGGTTGGTATTATATAGCAATGTATGGCCTCGTAATTAGATAACACTGCTATTATAATGCTTATTTTTCCTTGACGTCCGTCATACACCGTATCAAAGTGATATTATAAACTGAAGAAATAGTGATTGAGGCCCCTGGTGAAAGGCTGTGGGACAGTAGGGTCTTAGTAATAAGGTCCGGTTTTAACCCTTTTGGTATGAACCTTAAAACGCAAACCTACAATTCCTGCCCGATTTGTCAAATCTTTCCTTCACATTTGTTGCATTGCTTTATGGTAGCAGCAGCGCCATCTATTGCCAACTATGCTAGTTAGGCAACCGATATAATAGACTTTGCAGTTTACTGAATATCGTAAAGAAGTCGCTTTTACCCTTAATAATTGTTTTATATTATTTCGCATTAACACATGCTTGTGAAATATATTTTATTTTAAAGTAAAATGGAAAAAAAAATTTGACTTCAGGCGAGACTCGAACTCGCGACCTACTGGGAATCTAGTCCAGCCGCTCTTCCAATTGAGCTACTGAAGTCCTGCTACTGAGTCTCGCCTGAAGTCAAATTTTTCTTTCCATTTTACTTTAAAATAAAATATATTTCACAAGCATGTGTTAATGCGAAATAATAGAATACAACTACAATTCCTGACAATGTACGTAGAGGTAACGACAAAATATTTATTTATACCATATTTATTTATACCTCTACCACAGAGTATAGGTATGTCAGGACCGAGATAACTGGCGCTCTTCACTCTCTGCCTACCCCGTTAGGGACCTAGCGTGAAGATACATATATACATATACCATAGATTCCTATTGTTTACTGGCGACCGGCCCCGGCTTCGTGGGAGTAAAAAAGACACGCGCCGCGCCTTTTAAAAATTATCAGTGTTTCTCTATACATGCATTATGTATTATGCATAGACACCTTCCTCTTGAATTATCTATTAGAAAAAAAACAAAATCCGCGCTGTTTAAAAGATTTTTATCACACCGCAGTCACTCCCCCAAAATTCCATTCAAACGCTTAATTTGGTTTTATTACACAGACATCAATCAGTGACGTGTATTTACTCGCGCGTCTGTGTGCGTAGCACGTACAAAATACCAACCGTCGCCCATAAGAGGGGAAGGGGTTGAGTGATGCGGGCAAATCGGGCGGGACGTCGAAGTGTCCATTCTATACGTATGGTATTATTACAATTTCTCTGCCTATATACGGACAGACAGCGGGCAGCGATTTTGTTTAATACTATGTAATGATGTACGGAAGGTAATACTTGTGAAGGTTTTTTTTGTGACAAAGAAGCATGCAGTTCACATGGCTGTTAAGTGATGACCACAGATCACCTCCAATAGATACCGCATTAGTAAATATTTGTTCGGATCCGTGTTCAACGTTCTTTGAGGTACGTGGGGGTTGCGGGAGACGTAACTAAAGCGCTGTGATTGGCTGTCAGGCAGCGTCGCGATTTCGAGCATTGCGTTCTATGCTAGCAAAATGCACTAATGTGTTGTGAGCGTCGGTTGCCAGGAATCTATCCATCTATGTCCGGTATCTATTATACCGGACATAGATAGATAGATTCAGGGAGGAAACACCGGAGGTTATCTGTGCTGCGCCCATAGACATCTGTAGGTACAAAAACCAGAGGTCAAAATGCAGATGCGTTGCCACCATTGTGGGACATTGGCTATGTATAACCTACTTGGTATTGGAGAAATGTATATTGATAAAGAAATATGACATATGTAATAAACGTCAGTCTAAACCTAACACGGCTTTGATTCACACGTATTTGACAACCATTGAGACCTAAGTTGGTATGTCTCTGTGATAGTTATTATCTAAATATAAATTTAATCTATATCTAAATTTACGCAGGGACGTCGGATTATTTAAAACCCCTTTGAATCTTTATTAAATCTGTAAATGCTATTTCGAAATAGATACCTGCATAAAAATTGTATCCAAAGGTGTTTTCATGGAGATTATGAGTTAATCAAAATTCAGTCAGTTAACAGATCCGATTGTGATATTTATTGAGCTCTTTGAGGCAACGCTTTAGTGAATTGAATTTAAAACGAGATCGTTTTTATACAAATACAGGATTATGCAGTTAACAATTTATTTTTTAAATCTGTAGGTACCGTTTTTATAGTAAAATCGCTTCAAGCTATATCACAAAACATACGAGTAAAAATAAAAATATGTAGAACGAATCTAATCGTTTGAATTTGATTTTACTACTTCGATGGTGAGGGCGGCCTGTGACTGTTCGTTGTGGCAATTTTTGGGGGAAGGCTTTAGCCCAGCAGTGGACGTCTTTTGGCTGAAATGATGATCACGACTTCGGTGACGTAATAACTACATACTACTAGCTCTGTTAACACGTTCGTTTTCTTTAGACTGCTGTGGACCTAGTTATACTAGGCTACTGTGGTACGAAATATCGAGTTCGATACCCGATTCGGAAAGTGGATGTCTTCTTATAAGTTTTAATTAATTTGTCTCTCATTCTGCTATGATTCGTTTTCGCCACTCTAGAACTGCTCTGTCCCAACAGCCGTCATTTCTTCGAGCTATGTGCCCTGCCCACTGCCACTTGAGTCTCGCTATTCGCTGAGCTATGTCGGTAACTGTGGTTCTCATGCGGATCTCCTCATTTCTGATTCGATCTCGCAGAGAAACTCCGAGCATAGTCCTTTCCATAGCTCTCTGAGTCATTGTATCACATTAAATAAGTTTTAAAAAAATCTAAGGGACAAAACGAAGGCGCATATTTGTATACCTTCCTATTATTATGGACTTAGGTGACAATTCATCCGCAAATCACATCTAATACCTTTAAACGAGCAATTCTTGTATATATATATATAGAATCAAGATCTCGGAAACGGCTACAACGATTTTCTTGAAACTTACAGATTAGGGGTTTGTCGGGTCAAGAAATCGATTTATTTAGATTCCAGGTCCAAGAAAAGCTCGGTTCCAAGTTTATAATAAATTTTCTTCATAACCGATGACAAACGCCATCTATTGATGAATAGAAGAAAAGCTCGGTTCCAAGTTAATAATAAATTTTCTTCATAACCGACGACTAACGCCATCTATTGATGAATAGAAGAACCATTAGTCTACTAAAGTTAGTCGTTTATGCAATTCATACTAATCGCTACTGAGCGAAGCTCGGTCAACCAGGTACTATATCTTATCCGCGGATGAAATGTCACTCGTTAAAAACAGTAGGGGTCGACTCATCCGAAGTTTTGTTGTTATTCGGAGCAGTCGGCACCTAGGTAAATGGGCCGCATATACAAACTATCGAAAAACCTAACCTGCTTATTGTACTAGTGTATTGTTATTGTGTATGCGAAGTTATGACAGAACAGCTTTTATGATGTTCGTATGAAAATTATTAACCGCGCAATTTAATATTCTGTAAGAAAACGTTCAAGTGTTATATCCAATTTCAGTTTTAAAATTTGTCTTATGTTTGCGCTATAATTTATCCTGCTCCTTTGTTTACTATTTATCGCTTTAATTTAATATGCTTTCGTATACTGATTTATGAAGTAGATACTTGCAGTAACTACACCACTACTGCTTCGTTGGGGTCCTAAGTTCGATTCTCGGGTGCTATTAGAGATATTGGTGTGAAATTTGTTATCCGTGGCTCTATGGGATATTTCCATTTTATGGAAGATTACCAGTAGGTACTTCGGAGGTTGGTAATGTGCCCAGAGATGTCATTAGGCTCGCCACCTGTTAGGTACAAAACGCAACCGGCGAATCGAGGGTGATTGCATGTATGCTTGTATACATGCATTTACCTCTGCCTCACCAGTCGGGGATTACAGGCGTGAAGTTACGTAACTATCGTGCTACACGAGCAGGCATTTGTTTGAGATCTTGAGTGTTGTATTCTTTCACGTATGCTAGGGCTGCTAAGCACAAGCATAGAGCTGAGCAACTCGGGTCTGGAGGGGAGTAGCCATAGCGTTTATTACCGATGTAAAACAGTCTGTAAGTTTTGCGGGGGGAAATGCGTGTGACACACTCACATACTACAAAAATCGTCTATTACTACGAAACTCACACCTTGACTTAAACAAAATATATAAACAATTTCACGCACACATTTAAACAACTAGGCAACAGACATAGGCCCATTTGGGATTGTACTTTGACAGAGGGGAAAGCCTGCATATAGCTACTCCCCTCCGGTGTTGCTCTATGAGCACAAGTATTCTAAAACTTAAAACGTACCCCTACCTAAATCATGTATACTTAAACTGCCAGGTATTTGACGAGCCAGTCGGTCCAGCGGTGTGTGACGACCGTTCGAACAGAGGCTCATGGGTTCGATCCTCGTTGCGGGACAAATATTTCTATGGCCTACAGATATTTGTTTAGGGTCTTGGTGGTTGTGTACGTTTTTTTTATATAATGGATGTGGCAAACAAGCATGTAGTTCACATTGATGTTAAGTGATGACTGCAGCCTCTAGACACCCACACAAAGACCAAGGTCTATGCAGATGCGTTACCACCTCTGAGGCCTGAAGTGTTAGCCGGCAATTACAGGGCCATATATTACCACCTGACCGGAATACGATAGTGCTGAACACTACCATTTAGCGGCAAGTATATTATATATTAGGTAATGCGGTGGTGCCTACGCCTGCGAGCTCCATCACTGGAGCACTACCACCATTAAATTGTGTGTGTATTCAACGGAACCCACGCTGCTGTCCATCTTGGTTATTTGACTAGTCCCATTGGAATGGTTTGATCGCCATTGTTCGGTTCTGACTGACTACACTGGTGGCAGAATTCTCCAGATCTTCCATTATTGGGCGGTGGGGTCGTCACGACCCAACGCCATTGGTTACGTTACGTAAATTTTGATTAAGTTCAGTGAAAAACATGTCCAAACGATCCCTACCAATTTGAAATATGAATTTGCTTGAAGACACCGAAATTGAAGCAGCGTATAAGCATCTCGAAATTTCAACAATATGCAAATTAATAAAAGTTAATAACGGGAAGAGCTATTATGATGAAATTGAAAATAATTTATAGCAGTAAATGAATACTGTTAGGAAACGATTATGAGTTATATTAAATTTCAATTCTTAATTACTTTTTATGGTGCCCTGTAATCTATACCTACATATAATAAAACTGTAGAAGTGTAAATTCTGTACATTAAAAATATTGAAAAAATAAATACCAGGGGATGTTACTAGATCGATACCAAACCCAAACATGTGATTAGATTTTTTTGTCTCTGTCTGTCTATTTGTTCAAGCATCACATAAAAATTACTGGTCCGATTACAATGAAACTTGGTATCATTATACTTTAACCTTTGGCGCACAACACTGAGTACTTTTTATCCCGGAAAAATTACTGTTTGTCTGCGTGTTTGTGCACGCTTATTTCAAAAACGGCTTATTCTATTTGCGGTTTGCAAGTTTCACTTAACGTTTAGTGTTTGTTTCATGTAAATCGGTTCAGAAATAAAAAAGTTATGTCAATTTAAAGAATCATATCAAATATTTGTAAGCTATTCTGTATCTTAGTTCAATCTTTTAGGGAGTTTCATACCTAAAAGGTGAAAACGGACCCTACAAGGACCAAAACAAGATCGAATTTCATGAAAATAGCCTTCCCCTGAAATATGCGAGGATATCAAACGCATGCATGTCAGGTATCTAGTTCACATTTCCACTGGAGAAATCACATTCGCTAAAATCAACGAATGCGATCGAATGGAACAATCCCCGGATTGAAAATTTAAAATGCGAAATTCGTGATTTGAACTTCCTATTTTACGAAAATGTGTTTCGTTTAGTTAGTTTTCAGGCTCAGTCGATACTATTTTATTGTATTTTGTAAATGTTTTACCCTAACACATGCAATTGAAACCAATATTATATAAAACCAGTCAGTGTCGGGCCACGCGCTGTGTAGGTTTCCGTAGTTTTTAGGTTTGATTAATGTAATAAATAAATATTTTCTTCTATGGAATTGTTAAAAAATTTCGAGTATTACATTTGGTCGACTATTACTTGCAAAATTGTAAAGCCAACTTAGGTGTGATAGTTTCCTTTTTAATTTTGTTATATGTAGCTACTATTTCCGTAACGTTTGAATTTCTAATAACGACCGTTTACTTGGTAGAGGGGGGAAGGACACTTCACTCAAAGATGTTTATAGACATAAAGACACAAAGATGTTTATAGACACAAAGATGTTTATAGACACAAAGATGTTCATAGTCCTATTATTAATTAAACCGTATATTATCATCATTTCAACTGAGCGAGTCTGGTATTCTTATTGCATCATCGAAAAAATGTCCGAACAGAAACGAACCGGTTGGCCTTTAAATTAAAAATAAACTCCAATTTGTGGGTGACCAGAAATTTCATAGATTTTTTTATGTTATGAAGCGGCAAACAAGCGTACAGTTTACACTGATGGTAAATATTACTAAAACCTATAAACACCCACATAAAACTAGCCTAGGTTTCAATGTAGATGCGTTACCACTCCTGAGGCCTAAGGCAGAGAATATGTAATAATACTACGTACAGAATGGACATTTCGACGTCCCGCCCGATTTCCCCGCCTCACCCCACCTCCCCTCTTATGGGCGACGGTTGGTATTTTGTACGTGCTACGCACACAGGTGCACGTGTAAATGCACGTCACTGATTGATGTCTGTGTAATAAACACCAAATTAAGCGTTTGTATGGGATTTTGGCGGAGTGTCCGCGGTGTGCCAAAGGTATTATTTCTTTAATACTTTATTGCCACAATATAAAACATATTGACAAATGGTGAACTTAACGCTAAATGCGTTCTTATCCAGTTAACCGTCGGGAGTCGAGATGAGTCTGTGCCGAAAAATATAGAACCGCACATTTACCACCTGACCGAAACACGATAGCGCTTAACAGTATCATTTAGCCGTGGAATAGGTAATGCGGTGATGCCTACGCCCGCGAGCTCCGTCAATGGAGATCTACCACCAGTAAAAACCTGTGATACCTAACTACTTACTAAATGTCAAGACTGAAGCTCCAAGGTCTAGGATAAATCATATTTTGGAAGAATACCCTCAAAAAGAATGCTGAGAAATAAATCGTAAGCCGCGAGTGATAAAAGCGGCTTGGATTATCTGAGATTACTAGAGATTAAATTGCCACAATTTATTCCACTGTACTTGGAAATGAATTTGCAAGAAATGTTTTTCATTATTTACTCACTTGCATTATAAATAAACATATATATACATTACTCACGTTGACAACATTGTAAAAAAAGCCTACCAGACTCTAGGATTAAGCGAATATGTACTCAGCTTAGTAGTGTTAAGAAATTGAAAGCACTATATTGTGCATATGTACGCAGTACTTTAGAATATTGTTCTCATGTGTGGAATCTATACTGCAAGATCCACATTAAAAGGCTGGACCATACAGATGAAATTCATGCGGTACCTGCAGTTCAAGTGCCAGAAGTACGATGATACCTACGAAGCTATGTAGGAGACACCACACATTGCCTTTGGAAGTTAGGCGAAGGATTAATGATATACAGTGAACCTCCGGTAATCCGACAAACATTATGCAGGGCAGTGTCGAACTATCGAATTTGTCGGATTATAGAGCACTGCCTGACCCCTGAATAGTCCGGATTTTTTTACAAAAGAGTACCTTGTAATCCGACAAATTACACACAATCATACAATTGCGGTGGTGCGTACGAGTTGTAACATGTTCAAACCTGCGTGATCTACATTAGCGAAGATTGTCAAATACATATTCAAAGTCATGTCGGATTACAGGGGGCGCCGGATTAGACAGGGGCCGGATTATCGGGGGTCCACTGTAGTACTTTATATTAAAATTGCTCAAAGTCATATTAATTCAGCCTATCTTTTATCATTAATAAATATTAAAGTACCCCCTAGAACCTGTATGCGAGAAACCCGTAAGCACTCTCGACTTGGCATTCCTGTTTGTGGTTGTAACTACAGACAAAACTCTTTCTTTGTGAGAACTGCAAACACACAATCTGATTCCCTCTTCACCTTTTTACAATAGGACAACTAGGAGAACGGCGAAATATCATCCCTACACAGTGAACATACCACAAATTAGAACGAAGCGTTTCGGCTCTACATTTATTATACGTACAGCTAAATTATGGAATACTTTGCCGGCTTCTTTGTTTCCAAAAAACTACAACCTGGGCATCTTCAAATCTAGAGTGAATAGGTACTTTCTAGACCAACGTGCTTCATCTTCGGCCACATCTTCACTTTCCATCAGGTGAGTTGGTGGTCAAACGTAAGTCTAAACAAATTAAAAACAAATTGAACAATCTTGCTTTCCAGACCTGGTTATATTTAACACCTCATCCAACATTGTTAGAAGTACTTGGATTCGTCAGTGGTTGAATGTGGATTCTTAACCACAATAAGTAAGTAGCCAATCATGGTGTAATTATCTATATCTACATTTGTTTTAAATAAGAGCCGAATGTGTTAAATAGGAGCCACCAGCTTAGATGCAAGCTTCCGGAATATAGTCGCTGAATATGGTCTTGGTGTAAGAAATGATAGAGGAGACCGCCTTCTACAATTCGCGGCTGACAATAGCCTGACCATCATGAATACTGTCTTTAAACACCATCCGAGAAGGCTGTACACCTGGACATCACCTTACGGAAAACACCGAAATCAAATTCACTTCATAATGGTCAGGACATGATGGAGAAGCTCAATATCTAATGCGCATACTCTGCCAGGAGCTGATTGTCTCTCTGATCATGAACTTTTAATATGTATTCTAAAATTAAAACTGCGCAACTGTACCATTAAAAAAACGAACAAACGGATGGAAATTCTAGACAAAGAATCGTTTGCTGAAAGCCTGGAGAACTTTAGTTTCGATTATAACAAGGACGTAGAACCAGAAATACTGTAGCAATCTGCCAAGGACTTTATAAAGGATTCTGTAATGAAATCCCAACCAAAGCCCGCCAAAGTAAAGCGACAGCATTGGATGTCTGTTGGCACGTGGAAACTGGTAGTGGTGCAAAGATTCAAGAACTGAATGCTTATAATGCAAGAATACAAGCAACCTGTCGTAGAGATCGCAATTCAGCACTTCAAAACATCTGTGTCGAGCTGGAACAACACGCAGTGAAATATGAGACAAAGGACCTACACACTTAAATAAAAACCATAACACGGCAATTTAAACCGAAGAACTGGGCTGTAGAAAGCTCCGAAGGCAATACTGTAATGGAAATAAAGGAAATCGTAAACGTGTGGCAGGAGTATTGCAAGTCTTTATTCACTGACTCAACTATACGTACATCCAGCTTTTTTCCCTCCCCGAACGAAAAGGCACCAAGTATACTGAAAGATGAAATTCGTGCTGCAATAAAACACCTAAAACCCGGCAAAGAAATTGGTATAGATGAAATACCGTTATATATGTTACTGGTGGTAGAGCTTCAGTGACGGAGCTCGCGGGCGTAGGCACCACCGCATTACCTAATATACTTGCCGTTAAATGGTAGTGTTCAGCACTATCGTGTTCCGGTCAGGTGGTAATGTACGGCTCTGTAATTTCCGGCACAGAGGCATAACACCTAATGCCTCAGGAATGGCAGCGCATTTGCATTTTGACCTCTGGTCATTGTGTGGGTGTCTATAGGCTGCAGTCATCACTTAACATCAATGTGAACTGCACGCTTGTTTGCCACTTTTATAACATAAAAAAAAAAAAAACCTATCGAGGTCATTCAGGATATGGGGGAGGTTGGGGTAAATATTCTACACACCATCTGCTGTCGAATATGCGATACTGGTGAATGGCCGACGGACTGGTCTCGATCACTATTTTTACCACTCCATAAAAAGGGATCTACCCGAAAGTGCAATAACTACAGGCTCATTTCGCTTATATCACACGCAAATAAAGTCCTGCTGCATATACTTAATACCAGACTTCAACTGTATCTAAATCGTGAGATAGCACCGGAACAGGCAGGCTTTGTAAAAGGCCGCGGAACTAGGAAACAAATCCTTATCCTTAGGCAAATTATAGAGAAGTCGCGAGAATTTAACATTCCCTTGTATACATGCTTCGTGGATTTCCGTAAAGCCTTCGATACCCTCAAATGGCATAAACTGTGGGGTGTTCTTCAGGAAATGGGGGTACCACACCACTTAATATATCTCATACTAAAACTCTACGAAGATGGGACGGCGGCTGTCCGGGTTGACGGAATAGACTCTGGAACCTTCAAGACTCAGGCTGGGGTTCAACAGGGATGTATCCTATCACCGTTGTTATTTAACATATACACAGAATACATAATGAGAATTGTGCTGGAGAAGTGGTGTAAGGGCGTGTCCATTGGGGGCCAGATGATATCGAATCTGCGATATGCCGACGATACTACTCTACTTGCTACAACAGAAGATGACATAAAAAACCTCCTTGAGCTCCTAGAAAAGACCAGCATTGACTTTGGTCTCGCTATAAACCGAGACAAAACCAAAATATGATGAGTCGATCGCAGTACAAGTAACAAACCGGAAACCAAGATAATAGCGAACTGCGAAGTTGTCCGGAGCTACATCTATCTAGGTTCCAACATCATCAATAGCGGCGGCTGTTCTGAGGAGATCAAGAGGCGTTGCGCAATAATAAGGTCAGCAACTGAAAAGCTTACTAAGATATGGAAAGACCGTCGGATAACTAAGAACACTAAAGTCCGTCTAATGAATTGCCTAGTCTTTCCAATCTTCCTATATGGAGCTGAAACGTGGACGCTTAGTATGCAAGATAGGAGGAAGATTGACGCCCTAGAGATGTGGTGCTGGCGACGCCTTCTAAGAATAAGTTGGACTGCCCATAGAACAAACGCATCCATACTTAAAGAACTTAAAATAAAACAAAGGCTCTCGTCGACTGTCCAACTACGAGTCCTCAAGTTCTTTGGTCACGTCACCCGTAAACCCGACTCTATGGAGCGCCTAGTAGTACAAGGGCGAGTGGAAGGCAAAAGATCACGGGGCCGGTCCCCAATCAGGTGGACTGACCTTATTAAAACCACAACTGGCTCCTCTATCACAGAGTGTACCCGCAGTGCAACACATAGAGACCGGTGGAGAGCAATCGCGAAGGCTACGGTCAACACTGAGAGGCCCATAATCACGACCACTCTGCCAAGAGTGAACGACTGAGAAGAAGACATTTCGTTTTGTTTGTTTTGTATAACATCTTATATTTTTTCTTTTGATATGGTTCTCTTTCTTTTGTTTTTGTTTTTTTTTTTTTGATGCGACTGTACAAGCACTTATATTTATTTATGCGAAGACATGTAAATGGTTTTAAGTTTTTTTTTTTATTATCTTTTCTTGTTGTAAACACTGTTTGTCTTCCGAATAAAATAAAATAAAATAAAATATACTGTAGAAATTTAAAAAAAAACGGTAAGAAAAATTTGACTTACCTTGACCAGTAAAGCGGCTGGACTGGTTATCCTGAGGTCCCAGGTTCGATTCCTGCCCGAAGTCAAATTTTTCTTTCCGTTTTTTTTTTTTATTTCTAATGTTCACTCGCATGTGTTATTGCGAAAAATAAATAGTACAAATATATTCTGTATTTTTACATTATGGATAATCGCAAATCCTTCTATTAGATATTTTTCTAAAAGTTGGTAGTTCAAAGTTACGTATACCTTAATACGTATCTTCACGCCAAATCCGTTGCGAAGTAGGCAGAGAGTTTGGAGCGCCAGATATCCAGGTTCTGACACATCTCGCGAGTGTTTCAAAAGTTACAGAATGATGAAGAATTATGAAAAAAGATTAATGTAGAAGAAGCCATTCTATAACTTTTGAAACACTCGGGATTAACAATTATTTCACTGATTTCACGAACCCGGACGTGACGCGATATAGATATTGGGTAAAAACACTTTTTTAACCTTTACTTTTAATATGTAATGACTGTGGTGAAAATAAGCATGCAGTTCACATTGATGTAAAGTGATGACTGCAGTCTTTAGACACCCACACAAAGACGTAAAAACGTGGTGATCACTTAACATCTTTGTGAACTGGATGCTTGATTGTCATCTTCATTACGTAAAAAATAACACCTTATGACACAGGAGTGGCAACGCATCTTCATATTGACCGCTAGTTTTTGTGTGCATGTCTAAGGCTGCAGTCATCACTTAACATCAATGTGAACTGCATGCTTGTTTGTTTGTCATCTTCGTTATATAAAAAAATGACTGCGAAATCCGTTATAAATTTCAAAGTTCGTTACACAAACACAACAACTCAAATTCGGAACAAAATTTCAGTTTAGATTATTTTAATTTACTTAATTTCAATTGGAATAATAGTCACTTAGTCACTTTGGAGAATTACATTTCAAATTAATAAAGTTTAATCTATGTTATCTCAAGGCTTCGAATTAGGACTTAGATTTGAATTATCAAATTCGAATTCCATTTCCCTTTTCATATTTCATACTAATTTCACCACTGTTGTCAGCGTAGCTCGTGGGCTCAGCTGTCAGCGCATTACGTTATCTTATTTATTACTTTACTTCTATATTCAAAGATTCAGGCAAAGTATAAACCAAGACAGTGTTTCAATATGAATTCAATAGAATCACCATAAGGTGGTGTGTAAAATAATATATTATTTTTCTGTCTTGCAATTTTGTACTCAACTTTATCCTTTTTTACGAGGTGTGAAGTTTGTGAAGAGTCGGGATATGAGGGACTTGGACACTCTAAAACCACCTCGGTGCCGACTTCAGTGCAGAAAGCCTTTCTGCACTGAAGTCGCACACCGGAAGTCGGCACCAAGGTCCTGGTACACTATAAACACTGTTCCGGTTCCCCTTCGCATTTCGCCTCCATCCAAGGCTCGTCCACGGCGGATTCGTGAGCCCCCCTTCGTCACTTGCTACGATGACCTCCAGCCACCTCAGTCACCGTCCTCACGGAGCCGCGAGTGCTGAGTGACCAGAGCCTCCACACTTGGCGCCCGCGGCTCACATCCCCTTTTAGTCGCCTCTTACGACAGGCAGAGGATACCACACTTTCAAGGGGTAAATCAGAAAATTTAAAAAAAAATCGTAAACTGTGTCGCGTGACATTTCAAATGAAAGAGGTTGTTGTCAGCATCTCAGATATATTTTTTTATAATTTTTGCATAAACAAATTTGAAGTTATTTAAGAAAAACGACAAAAAATGACCATTCCCCCCCCCTATCTCCGAAACTACAAAACTTAAAATTTTGAAAAAAATGTGGAAAATAGTTCTTTGCCTATAGATTACTGGAAAACCTATAAGAAGTTTGAGTATTCAAATTAAATCGAAAATTCTTAATAATATAACCCCCCCTGCCGGTACCACCGTAACAGCTATGTCCCTGCATTTTAAATCTGTAATATTTTCGAAAATATTTATTTATTTTAGTTTACTTAAGGACATACGTTTAAATTAACTCCCGTTATAATTGCGGCATTTGTATCTATGGTTAGTCTTCACTAAGCGTAGGTACCACCGCATTACCTTATTTATCTGTCGCCAAATGGTAGTGTCCAGGACTACCGTGTTCCGGTTAGATGGTGATGGCTCCGTAATAATTATCACATAGACATAACAACTAAGATCTTATTTTGCTGTGCACATATTTTTGTATGTAATGGAGGTGGCAAATAAGCATGCAGTTCACATTGATGTGAAGTGATGACTGCAGCCTATAGACATCCATACGAAGACCAAGGTCAAAGTGCAGATGCGCTGCCACTCCTGAGGCACTAGGTGTTATGCCTCTGTGCCGGAAATTACAGGGCCATACATTACTACCTGACCGAAACACGATAGTGCTGAACACTACCATAAAGCGGCAAGTATATTAGGCCTCCAACACCAACGCCGACCCCTCAACGTGAGGGGTCGGCGACCACTCTGAAAAAAGTGACACGAAAGAGAAGGAAGATTAGGTAATGCGGTGGTGCCTACGCCCGCGAGCTCCGTCACTGGAGCTCTACCACCAGAAACAGAGGTATCATGTATTTCCATACTAGCAGTTTGGATACGTAGCCGGCGATGTCGCCATGGCGTCCTAGTGAGCTAAAGCCCTAAGGGTGAGATTCACAGACCGCACTACGACTTTACTTTCAGCAAAGTAAGCTTAAAACTGTCAAAGTATGCGACTTTACAGTTCTAAATATGCTTTGCTCAAAGTAAAGCCGTAGTGTGGTCTGTGAATCTCACACTAAAACCACACCGCGGACACTCCACCAAAATTCCATACGAACGCTTAATTTGGTCTCTATTACACATACATCAATCAGTGACGTGTATTTACACGTACACCTGTGTGCATAGCACGCAGAGAAGTACCAAACGTCGCCCATAAGAGTGGTGGAGGTTGAGTGAGGCGGGGAAATCGGGCGGGACGTCGAAGTGTCCATTCTATACGTAGTATTATTACATATTCTCTAGCATCCACAAATTGTGTGTAACGAGTTGGACATGTTCATATCAAGTGTCTGGTCGAGTAACTAAGTGCAGACGTGGAACAACTGACTGTCGTGCAATGAAGTACTATGTCATGTGAACTTTTGTAACTTTATTGTTAACTTGCCCACGAATTCGTCCGCGTGTACTTACATATTCCCTAAGGAACTTCTGAAAAGGATGAAAAAAATTGTTCCTTAGATATATACTATCACTAGCGAGTTAGTAAATAGATAACTGCTATCTGTACTACTTATATGTAGCTTTGTAGCTCACATAATTGATTTTAACAAAGAGATAAAACGCCCTTATTCATAAACGTTCATTAGATACGTTTTAGCTATAGAATGCTTTGTCTTTGTCAGTTGCATTGTTAAATGTGCAGGATAGAAAGAGACAAAGGAGACATTAGCAACACTTTAGCGTACGTTTATGAATAAGGGGGTAAGTATTTACAAAAGTTCAACAAAATTGAAATAAAGTTCTTCAGACGCTTTTCAGCTTACACGAACGGCCAGACCATGGAAGTTGAAAAGCGACATCTTGTCATTTTTGAATAATCACTTTAACTTAATTTAGCGAGATAAATATGAAAACAGTTTTATTTCAATAAATGTAGGTTGCCAAAACCTTACAACATACTATACTAATAATACGTAAGATATTAAGAGACAGTTGTCCTTGGGTACGTATTTTATCAAGCAACCGCCGTATTATGATGGGGATCATAAAATAACATACGTATAAAATATGATTTCGTAATGAAACAAAGACGACTTATGTGTGAGTTAGAGATGGGACTCGAAGAAAGCTAGAATTCAACGAATCTTGTCTTTGAACGAATACCATAACTTGTATTTCCCCAAATGGGTCAAGTCAACCGAATTTTACTGTCAATGGGAGGTAACTTTGCAGCGGGACGTATAAAAGACCCGCGTGGGGTTAGCAGCTACCTTAAACGTGTAAGATACTTGTGTATGTTTTGTATCTACACGCCATATTCTTGACTTGGTTTTTGGTAGAAAGGGAGCGTAAAGCATCAAATATCTTGGCATTTACACGCCTGCGCAATCAGGTTGTCACACACTTTCATTACTCTAATACATTTATACATCTACACCGGTTCACATTGAGATTTTTAACCCCACCTCACTTGTACTAATTGTCAAACATTTTTTTGTAATGAAACGATTTTTATGGATTTATCTCGAGTTAATTTACTCGAGAGAAAACCATAAAAATCGTTTCATTACAAAAAAATGTTTGACAACTCATATGTTTATAACGTTTTCGCAGGTTTTCGCGACCTTCATACATTATAGAAACTAAATTTGCGGATTTTCTCGCGTATATAACACTCCCAAACTTCTTCTTATACACGACTCCATCACTTTTCAGATTTCTTTTTTATCATGTTCGGGGATTTTCGTTTTTTCAGCTTCCCGTTCAGTGGGCCCGGGTAGACAAAAGTGACATTTATCTATAGTAATGTATAGACCCATCTTACCGAACGACGACTACTGCGATAGTGAATATAATGTAGTGATGCCTACGCTTCGAGTCCTTATACTGGTGGTAGACCAGTATTATTTAATTAATAGTAACATTTTTCTTCCATAAATTCTACAAATCTACGTACATTTCCAATATGAAATGACGCTACTATATGAGTGTATAGCAAATGCGAAATTAAATACAAGCACATTTCAACACAAAATGTCTCAAATGGGATTATCTTGGATTACGGGACAAGGCTCGGCCGCAATTTGTGCTGGTAAATGGGAACAGCGACGCACATCCCTATGTCAGCACATGTTCCGACGAAATGTTTTACTGCTTGCTTTTCAGCTGACATTAAATTGAGATATGATGGGTATTTTATAAATGTCGCTTTGATATTCCAATAAACAGTTTCAGATAAGTTATTCTATGTAGATACTCATCATCTTCTTCGTTTTCTGTAATATTATTTTTCGACGGCTATCAGAGATAACGGTATAAAATCTTTTATCTCGGGTTCTATTGAGAGTTTTCCATTTTCTAGAAGTTTCCTAATACCTCGGAGTATGGTGATGTGCCCGAAGATGTCAATAAGCTCACCACCTGTTACAAGGGCCAAAGATGTAACCGGCAAATCGTGGATGTTGCATGTATGCTTGAATGCATGCTTTTACTCCCGATTACCCCCCTTCGGGGATTATAGGCGTGAAGTTACGTTATTATTTTTTATTTTATAAATAGCAAATGGCAGAGGTTTTTATGCTTATGGGAGGTGGGCACATAATGCAAACGTTATAATGTTACACCAGTGGCAAACAACCATAAAAATAACCTTTAATTACTTTCACTCTCATAGTACAGCTGCCTGAAATCTAAACGGAACACCACCTTTCTAAAACGATGGGTCTAATTCAAATTGCATACAAGCACATCACTATCCAAAATGTCTGAAATGGGATTATCTTGGACTACGGGATAAGAGCCGGCCGCAATTTGTGCTCGTAAATGGAAACAGCGACGCACATCCCTACGTCAGCATATGTTCGGACGAAATGTTTTAATGTCCGTATTTCAGCTGATACTTAATTCAGAAATATGATGGGTATTTTATGTCGCTTATGTCGGGTATTTTATTTGATGTTCAAGTAAATCCTAAAGAGATATGTATTATTAGAGAGAAATTATTCTTTATTTATGTAAGGTGACAAACAAGCATGCAGCTCACATTGATGTTAAGTGATGACGACAACCTATAGACATCTACATAAAAACTTCACGTAACTTCAAGCCTGTAATGCATACATGCAAACACCCACGATTCGCCGGTTACGTTTTGGCCCATGTAACAGGTGGCAAGCCTGTTGACATCTCCAGGTGTATTACCAAACTCACAGGTGTATTACTAAACAAAAATGTTTTGACTTAGTATAAATTGAATTTCAAGATAAGCACCATTGACCTATATGTAATAAAATACTAGACAGGACATTCCCCTTGGTAACATGGCTCCAGAGTGAAAACGTCATACTAAATATCTGTCAAATCAATTTAAAAACGGAACTGCCGGTTTGTTCCTTGTGTCTACTCAAAAATATTGACCTCATTGATAAACACTACTATTTTCCATCTTAAACCTTTACCTACCCACCTTTCTAAAACTAAAAGACTAAAATAGAAATTAAATACAAATGCATCACTACCCAAAGTGTCTCAAATGTGATTACTTTGGATTTAGGCGAGACCCGGCCGCAATTTGTGCTCGTAAATGAAAACAGGAACGCACATCCCTAATATCAGCACATGTTCCAATGAAATGTTTTACTGCGCTCATTCCATAAAACATTAAATTGAGTCAAAATTATGATGAGTGAGATATTTTGTGGTCATTAGTATTGCAAGTGAATTTCAAAGAGGCATTTATGCAGATAAATGATTATTCTATCCATCTACTAGTTTGTCAGTATAACATTTGTAATTTCTTCTGTGAGGTTTAACGAAGTGTTACAATTAATTATTAAGTTATGAAATGAATCAATACAATATCGAATTATAGTTTGAGTCAAATGATCTGCTCTCTTGTCAGGTTTAATCGATTGAAATAGTTCAGTTTTGTTATTTTCATGTCAATTAAATGTATTTAATATTCAAATGTTATATTTCGACATCAGTGTTATCATTTAATTAATGTAACTAATTGGGACTAAAATTATTTGTAGTGAGACTTTTTGTTAACGATTCTAACGTATTTATGTATAGACGGTGCTTTACGAATTAGGGGCATTGAATACTCGAATGGAATATTGTGTATTTGACAAGTAAAGTTGTATGCCTATGAACTGAAGTAGGTAATTTGCAGTGTAAAGTAGTGAAAGTGAAAGTGAACGCTGATTATTGTACATGTCAATTGAAATGCTTGTGAAATATATTTTATTTTAAAGAAAAATGGAAAGAAAATTTGACTTCAGGCGAGACTCGAACTCGCGGCCTACTGGGAATCTAGTCCAGCCGCTCTTCCAATTGAGCTACTGAAGTCCTGCCCGATTTGTCAAATCTTTCCTTCACATTTATTGCATTGCTTTATGGTAGCAGCAGCGCCATCTATTACCAACTATGCTAGTTAGGCAACCGATATAATAGAGTTTGCAGTTTATTTCCTGTTTTTTTCTTTCCATTTTTCTTTAAAATAAAATATATTTCACAAGCATGTGTTAATGCGAAATAATATAAAAAAAAAACAATTCTTAAATATTTTTTTTTAATAATTTTTATAGTTTTAGATTTGAAATTAAGAGGCAATACGTGACATTTTAACAATCCCCTTATCTCTTATCGCTGAAATTTGGCCTAGCTTGCTTAAAAAAAAATAGATAATACTCGTAGTAAATAGAAATATAATAATAGTTATTTTTTCTAGTTTAGAAGATATAATTTACCTACTCAAACATAAAATAAGAGTTGCCGCAGTTCCACCACAGATTATAAGATCCGTAAGCGAATAACCCCTTTGATTTACGAGTATATCAATGCCCGCTCCAGACAAACGATCGCAATAACTCCGAGCTCAACAAAATATCTTTTTAAACTCCATTGTCAACTCCATTCTAATGAGGCTGTGAAAGGGTTGATTAATTATTATTTATTGTCATTGTCATTCAAATATGAACAAAGGGGACTTGAGACCCTTAGCTGTCTTAATGTGACCTAGCCTTTGTAAATCAGGGTAGTTTTGTCTGGCTGCTCACGGTACAATAGACGCGTTAAATCGATGCGATGTGTTTGTGAGTTAATTAAGTTTACTATGTGAATGATCTCGATTATCAGCTAAGGTGTAGTTTAGACTCTAAATTGCTAACTAACTTGTCTAATTTGCTAACTGTTTAACCCCGTCTCAGCTCACGAGAAAAATATGAGCGTTGATTTCAATTGTTCTTTGGCCGCCGGCGATCTCTCGTGTCTTGACGGTAGGGGAGAAAATATTGTTATGATTAATAATTGTGAATGTTTGAATGAAAAAAATGTTTTGATTTAAAAGATGCAGATCACCAATTTGAGCTGTCATATGTTTTTAAAGTTTTGTATATAAATCATGATTCGCAGAATACTAATCTACGGAATCCACTAATCAAGTGGATAGTCTTAATAGTTTCGTAATAAAGTGGCTGTGATATACGGACAGACAAAACAGACATGACGAATCAATGAGGCTAATTTTTTTTGCGATTCAGCTACCAATTTACCTCTTATAATTAATAAGTTGGTAAACAACCATTTGGCGATTTACACACAGGACTCACCTGCACCGCCTACCGCGGCGGTGAGCGTTCCCGTGTGTGAATCGGCTAAGGGAATACATTTCCACAATATAAATACTTCAACTGCCTCGGTAGCCTAGTGGTAGCAGGCCACTACTACTACGCTGAGGTCCTGGGTTCGATTCCCGGGTAGGGGGTTATCAGAGATAATGGTGAAAAAGCCTTTGTCTCTGGTTCTATTGGGATTTTTCCATTTTCTGGAAATTTCCCAGTACCTCAAAGTTTGGTAATGTGCCCGGAGATGTCAACAGGCTCGCCACCTGTTACATGGGCCAAAACGTAACCGGCGAATCGTGGGTGTTTGCATGTATGCTTGAATGCATGCATTTACCTCTGCCTACCCCTTCGGGGATTACAGGCGTGAAGTTACGTATAAATACTTCATAGTCGACTTATTCCCAACCTTCCTCGTATCAAAACCAAACACATCCATATTTCTGTGTTATGCTACCCTCATCAATACACATTGAAAAACAAACCGTATTCCAATAGAAGTTACCCGGACTTTAATAATGCTTGCTTAGCGTTGTCAGTTGACATCGCCTTTATTTTCAAAGTGGTAAGGTCGTTGTTGCTGACATAGACTATATTTAAACGCCCATTGTAAATGCTAAGCGATTTTGTAATAGTTCAATGGTTAAGTTTGTGAAGTGGAAGAATCTCAAGGAATTGCATTTTATATTGTATTAAGCGAGAATATTTATGTCAAAATGAAAATAGCATTTATTTTCATGTAATACAAATGTTGTTAGTTTCTATATTTCCTTGAAGTGATAGGCAGAAGTGTAAAATATTGTTTACATAAACGTAACTTCACGCCTGTAATCCCCGAAGGGGTAGGCAGAGGTAAATGCGTGCATTCAAGCATACAACACCCACGATTGGCCGGTTACGTTTTGGCCCATGTAACAGGTGGCGAGCCTGATGACATCTCTGGGCACATTACCAAACTTCGAGGTACTGGGTAATTTCCAGAAAATGGAAAAATCCCAATAGTACCAGAGATAGAGGACTTTACACCATTATTTATTTATTTAAACTTTCGGCACAAGCGAAGTACACGAGGCGGACTTAATGCTAGAAAGCATTCTCTACCAGTCAACCTACGGTTTGTGTGGGAAACGAAGAATGGTAGTGCATTTAGAAAATCGTTAGAAATAGATTACAAGCCATAATAGTAATTTGAAAGTATTTCAATTATCTCTGATAACCCCCTACCCTTTTACTGGTGGTAGAGCGCCAGTGACGGAGCTCGCGGGCGTAGGCACCACCGCATTACCTAATATACTTGCCGTTAAATGGTAGTGTTCAGCACTATCGTGTTCCGGTCAGGTGGTAATGTACGGCTCTGTAATTTCCGGCACAGAGGCATAACACCTAATGCCTCAGGAGTGGCAGCGCATTTACATTTTGACCTCTGGTCATTGTGTGGGTGTCTATAGGCTGCAGTCATCACTTAACATCAATGTGAACTGCACGCTTGTTTGCCACTTTTATATCATAAAAAAAAAAAAAAAAAAAAAAAAAACCCGGGAATCGAACCCAGGACCTCAGTATAGTAGTAGTGGCTTGCTCCCACTAGGCTACCAAGGCAGTTGATTACATGCGTCCATAAACATAATATATATTTCAGTACTATCGTATTCCGCGTAGATGGTAATGTACGAGTAGGTATAGCCCCGTAATGGTTTCTTTTTTACACAACAGAGGTGGCAAGCAAGCATGCAGCTCACATTGATGTTAAGTGAAGGCTTCAACAGACATGTACCTACACAAAAACCAGAGGTAAAATGCATATTTTTTTAATGTACCTAATGGAAGTGGGAAACAAGCATGCAGTTCACATTGATGTTAAGTGATGACTGCAGCCTATAGGCACTAACACGAAGACCAAGGTCAAAATGCAGATGCGGTACCACTCCTGAGGCCTAAGGTGTTATGCCTCGGTGCCGGAAATTACAGGGCTGTACATTACCACCTGACCGGAACACGATAGTGCTGAACACTACCATTTAGCGGCAAGTTTATTAGGTAATGCGGTAGTGACTACGCCCTCGAACTCTTGCACTGGGACTCTACCACCAGTAAAATGGCTGATGTGATTAATGAGTCAATATTTCAATTGTAAGGAATGAGGGTCTGACTCGCACTTGGCCGATTTTTAAGTTCTAAAACACAATTTTCTTCATAAATAATCTCCTAAAATAAGCCTGGTGACATACAGCCAAGTTCAACCCAGTAAGCCAATGTTGACCTATTTTTCACCCTTTGTCTAACACCATAGAAGCTCGTCTGTGAAATTACAATTTGAGTGACTGCGTTTACGCCTGTGAAATAATCACTGGTTCTTTAACAATGTATCTTGTGGCAGCTATTCAGGGGTGTGAAGTGTAGGATATTTTGTATGTTTTTAATCTTAGGTTTAACATTTTTTATATACTTTTAGTAGGTATGATTATTTTGTGTCCTATAAGGTACTTTTTTGGGTATTCAAGGCTAGTTGCGTCTTTTAAGTGATTACGAGGTCATTTGAAAGACTTTTTATGTAATGTGAGTGGCATGCTTGCAGTTCACATTTATGGGAAATAGTGGTATTCCAGCGCTGGACCTCGTTTTGCCTAATACAATTTCGTATTACCTAATCAAATTAATGCTTGCATTAATTTGATTAGGTAATACGAAAATTAAAGGTTCAAATTAAACACTTAATCCCTGGATTTGAGGTGATCTACGGACGAAGGTAATACATTTTAAAAGTACTACTATAAATAATATGAAAATCATAAGCAGTTTTTGGTAACTAAGATAAATATTTTTTATCTTATTATTATTATCTTATTTATTCACACACCTATTAATCAATGCTTCTTAACATTTAGGCATCAAAACAGGAAGCTCGAAATAAAAATCACTTAGCACCGTGATTTACGAAACCTATCACGTATCACTATAAACTTTTGAACACTCATAAAATATCTGGAACCTGTCGAACCCTAATGCTTAGTCAAGGCACGTAGCCTGTGGGTTGAAAATACAGATTAAACCCATTTTTACAGGGCGATACTAGTGGCGCCTAAAGTAAAATGTAATTTTATGCGTTGTTGCGTCTTTAAACCTGTTTATGATTTTCCACTGTTACTGCGCTGAGGTCCTGGGTTTGATTCCCGGGTCGTGGGTTATCAGAGATAATGGTGTAAAGTCCTTTATCTCTGGTTCTATTGGGATTTTTTCATTTTCTTGACATTTCCCAGTACCTCGAAGTTTGGTAATGTGCCCGGAGATGTCAACAGGCTCGCCACCTGTTACATGGGCCAAAACGTAACCGGCGAATCGTGGGTGTTTGAATGTATGCTTGAATGCATGCATAACCTACTCCTTCGGGGATTACAGGCGTGAAGTTACGTTGCGTCTTTAAAAAGATTACGAGATCATTTGAAAGACTTTTATGTAATGAGAGTGGCATACTTACAGTTCACATTCATGAGAAATGTATGTATAAGAAAATAATGAAAATTTCCTGGTGGTAGAGTTTCAATGCAAAAGCTCGAGGGCGTAGTCACCACAGCATTAACTAATCTATCTGCCGCTTAATGGTAGTGTTCAGCACTATCGTGTTCGGGTTGGATGGTAATGTATGGCCCTGTAATAACTATCAAAAGACATAATAACTAAGGTCTTAGGGGTGGCAACGCATCTGCATTTTGACCCCTGGTCTTTGTGTGGGTGTCTATAGGGTGCAGTCAACACATAACATCAATGTGAATTGCATGCTTGTTTGTACAAAAACTGCACTTTACCTTGTGTTATTAATACAAATAACAATTTTAATGTACTCGTAAATTACTTATACTCCGTAGCAATAAGCGAGATATACTCGTAGATTACTTAATACATAATGCGACCATACGTCCCGTTTTGAACGGGACAGTCCCGTTTTCATGCAGCCCGTCCCGGTGTCCCAGGCAAACTTTTGGAGAGCGAAAATGTTCCGTTATCGGTAATCTCAGCAAAAATGTGTAGAAAACTAGCGTACCACCCGCCTGTAGTTGTTCGGTAAGCGTCAATCCGAAATTTTATTAATTTTTAATACTTACCTACTATTTTACTATTTATTTATCTAAACTAATATTATAAAGAGGTAATATTTTTTTGTTTGTTTGTTCGTTTGTTTGTATTGAATAGGCTCAATAACTACTGGACCGATTTTTAAAATTCTTTCACTATTCGAAAGCTACATTATCCACGGGTAACATATATTTTATTTTGGGAAAAATTGGGTTCCGTAAGATATTTGGGTTTTTCAGACACAAGGTGTAAAAAATCAACCAGAAAAGTTACTTATTTTGCGTACGCTGCCTCAACTATAAAAGATATCGAGGAAGACTTTAAGCTATATGTATGGGACATACATGCATTTTTATGATGCACCGTCGGCACTTTGCCGCCGCGCATCGGTTTACGTATAACGCAATAATTCAGTTCACGTGCAGCCACCACAAACGCCGGTTCTCATTTACCAATTCTACCATTTTACCAGTTCGCTTCGGGTTACCATTCCACGCGTGCTATCTTACCATCTTTTACCATTACCATTCAGTTCTCGTGCGCCACTTACCATCTTTTACCATTACCATTCAGTTCACGTGCAGTCACCATAAACGCCGGTTCTCATTTACCAATTTTACCATTTTCCCAGTTCGCGTCGGGTTACCATTCCACGCGTGCTATCTTACCATCTTTTACCATTACCATTCAAGTTCACGTTCGGCTACCATTACCGCGTGTGCTCCCGTATTTATTCCGGCTACTTAATTGTACCATTTGCACCATCATTATAATAAGTTACCAGTAATAAACCATACCGTATCTAATCCTAATCTACGTCTTTATATTTCTCCTCCAACAACCCATACACTATATATGTATGTATAATCATCACGCTAAGACGAATAGGAGAGGGTAGGCAACATTGCACTGCGCAAAGCCGAGGCGGGCCGCTAGTTTAATATTATAAATGCGAAAGTAACTCTGTCTGTCTATCTGTCTGTTACCTTTTCATGTCCAAACGACTAAGCCGATTTTAATGAAATTTGGTACAGAGATAAAGCTGATTTTGAGAAAGAAGATAGGCTACTTTTCGACATTCACGCGGGCGAAGCCGCGGGCAACAGCTAGTTTATAATAATCTCAAGTATAATCGATAGCGATACCTGAGATACTTAAAGAAGGGCGTTATAGCTGGGCGTTCGTTAGGAAGGCTCTTCCGCCCTCGTACCTTGAATTTTAATTTTGAGAATGTCCCATCTTTAGTGACGACAAAAATGGTCACATTATAAATATAATACTGCCTACATCCTCAAGTATCGTAACTGAAACTCTGTCCGCTACCAGTAGTCAAATTCAAAAATAAACCTTTTGAACAGTCACAATCTGGAATCCGTCGGACCCTAATTCCTAATCAAGCGGCGGAGGTTTTTGTTTAAAAATACAGATTCAACCCATTTCCAGGGTGATGGGTCTAAAAATAAGCGGTCATTTTACTTGATGAAAACCGTGGTCTGTCTGACGCTGTAATTTATTGTAGCTTTTATACCTTTACGTATTATACCTAATGTGAAGCTGTGAGTGTAAGCGTATTTTATTTTTATTTGTAAACCTGTATCGTAGTCGGCTTTACAACGGCATTGTAAACATACAACACATACACCAACACCCAGACCCGAACAACCGAAACAAATATCTGTAGGCCATACAAACATTTGTTCCGGTGCGGGGATCGAACACGCGACCCTTCGCATTAAATGGTGGTTTCGCACCGCTGGACTAACCTGGTCGTCGAATCTTCGATCGATCTTTGGAGAAAACTTTTCAATTTAAAGTGACTTAAAGCGTAAATTGGTAAAGAGGCTTTTTTTTTTTTAATGTAATCGAGTTAGCAAACAAGCATGCAGTTCACATTGATGTTAAGTGATGACTGCAGCCTATAGGGTGTCTATAGGCTGCAACCATGACCATGACCAGAGGTCAAAATGCAGATGCGTTACCACTCCTGAGGCCTAAGGTGTTATGCCTCTGTGCCGGAAATTACAGGGCCGTACATTGACCACCTGACCGGAACACGATAGTGCTGAACACTACCATTTAGCGGCAAGTATATTAGGTAATGCGGTGGTGCCTACGCCCGCGAGCTCCGTCACTGGAGCTCTACCACCAGTAAAAAGAATACAAAACTCTCAAATACTCGTAATACCTTAAAACCAAAATTAACTCATCTCACGTCGCCAACGATCAAATCGACTATCTACTGACCTCGTGTGTGTAATGTACAGTCGTGAGGAAAATCCTTTGAAATATTAATTCACCCTCGTATTTCCGTTCTCCCGATCAAATGCTTCGTTCCAGATGAAATAGGCCGCGATCGCATGGGTGACGCGGAGATAGCGCGCCGGACAGGTCCCATCCGTCTGCCGCCTTATCTACATTCGACGTGGTGAGTTTAAACTGTGGATTTAATAAACATGCGCATTTTCATGGAGATTGTGTTTATTTTTTTGGTAATTGCTTAGCTTTGAATGTACGAGTAAGTTTTACTGTGCTGATGATCGTTTGTTTGTTGTCCACACCTCAACATTGGGTTAGTTTAGATTAGATTTCATAGATTGCATTTTTTGGATTGAAAAAGAGAAAAATTAGGTTACAAGGTACACAATCTAAAGCTTACTCAATGATACTGCAAATTATTATCGCTTTTTTATCCCTTAGTTTCACTTTTTTAATGTTCACGACCTGTGGAAAGTAAAAGTTTAAAGTACAGTCTCAATCAAGGTACTAATACTGAGTTCGGTGTCTTATTTGGTTCTTGCGATTATTATCTTTGCAACTGTAATAGTACTCTTGAGTGTTAAAACAAGTTTTATTTTTGTATTCGTATCTTTACAAGCCTTAGAAATCTCGTGTGAAAGCACACTCGTCTCTTCATTGATGAAAGAAAGTATTCAATTTTAAGTTTAACTTCAATAATATTTTAAAAGAAAAATTATATTTTCAAAATTTTGACATAAGTAGTGCAAATGATTTTTATGCACAATTTTTTGATACTATTAATACACATTTTAATAATATCTTTAAAATTAGAACAAGAACCGCAAAGTGTAAATTTAGTTTTTGTGACTGGGCAACTGATAGCATTCGAAGAAGTAGGGAACGATTATTTGAACTTTATGGTCTTAAAACTTATATGCAAAATCCAAATTTTAACAAGTATATCCCTACATATTCAAAAATTTTTAAAAGAGTCTGTAAAAACGCAAAGTCAATTTATAAGCAATAAAATTAAAAATGCAGACGATAAAATAAAGGCGACCTGGAAAATAGTAAATAGTGAAACAGGCAAAAACAAGCGACAAGCGGTCTGAAACTCGTGTCCTTTTGGAGACACCACAGAGTATTTTAGGCTCAGATTTAGACATTGCTACACACTTTGAAGATTACTTTGCTAATATTCCATTCAAAATTACGGCACCTTTAAATTCTTCTACTGGATTATCGATTGACATTCTTAAAAGGAACGTAGAGCCTTGTCATATTAAACTAACTTTTAATCATATTAGTCCACAAACAATCATGTTCACATTTAATCAGCTCAAAAACAAAGCTACTGAAGATATTTATGGTATGTCTGCTAAGGTGTGTAAATCGATTATTAGCACTATAGCGCCTCATTTATCTTCAAATTTCTTCTTGCTTTCTTTAAATAGTCGTGACTCCTTGAAAAAATTATTCAAGCAAATAAATATAATGACGGTCCCTTGCCAATATATTTATGAAAATATATTGTATGCTAGAAAAAACTTGCACTTATTTAAGAAAATTAATGACATACATACTTATAATACCAGAAATAAAAATAAATTAGTATTTCCAAGTTTTCGCCTATCGAAAACACATAAATGTTTCTTAACATGTTGTATACAGTTTTATAACAAAATTCCGTCCAACATTCTTGAATTTACAGATAGTAAATTCAAGTCATGTATTAAACGCACACTATGTAAAAATGCGTACTGTAGACTCGATGACTATCTAAAGGATAGAGATGCCTGGACAAATGCTAGTCTAGCTCCACAAGACTAAACAATAATTTTGTGAAATGAATGTGCACTGTACTTGATATTGTAAAACATAGTTATAAGTTTCATATTGTGAAAATAGTTTTAAGGAACATATTTTGAAAAGACCCTACTGAGTTTTGTTTTGGCAGGTATTTTCTCAGTAATGTGGGCTTTGGAACTCTGCCAGTGAATGACAAAGAATGTCCCATATTTTTTTGTTTAGTCTTATCTTGCCGTTTGTAAAAGAAAGTATGGAACATTCTGTTGATACCTATTTTTATCATTAAGTATTTTTGGACTATTATTTATTTTATTTTGTTTACTTTGACATATTAATCAACGTATCAGTTGTTATTCGCTTTATTTTATATTTGTGATTTGACCTATCACAAGCAAATTCTATTATTTCCAAGTGATTAAATGAATTTTTGAGTTTGAGTTTGAGTTATTATATTAGTCGAATTTTGTTTCCGTCAATCTAGAACTTTCTCAAAAGGCGATCTTATCTTTTCAAGACAACCTTTGGGTTCAGGAAACAGTGCAAAAATACATAACAATATGGGTGTACCATTCCATGTAAAACTTATATTATAATAATAAGTCAAAATAGCAGTAACAGACAACTCAGTAGTGATCAAGAGTCAGAATTTTGGAAATATGGTAACATTATTTAAAAATGAACGCCTTCTAATATTAATTTTTGTCCATATCTGTACCTGTTGTAAATTTATCAGATGCAGCACTGAGGCGAGATCGGCCGACATCCGAACATAGACAATAATAGGCAGCCTTGCAGTAATCATAATGAACTCCACGGAAGCCAGCCTCGACGTGAATCGATCCACGCCGATATATACGATCGGCACAAGTTTTATAACACAATGGTTTGTAACACTTTAGTTGTTGAATGTACAATAATGCATAGTCACAGTTATGAAGTCATATTACATCTAAGGAATATACAATGATGCACTATTGTTGGTGATATTGAATGCACACTAGTATAGTTACTGGTTAGTATACATCTAGTATGTATATTAACCAATAATCTTGAAAATTTGTACATATTTTTTTATGGTGGTAAAGCACCAGTGACGGAGCTCGCGGGCGTAGGCACCACCGCATTACCTAATATACTTGCCGCTAAATGGTAGTGTTCAGCACTATCGTATTCCGATCGGGTGGTAATGTACGGCCCTGTAATTTCTGGCACAGAGGCATAACACCTTAGGCCTCAGGAGGGGTAACACATCTGCATTTTGATCTTGGTCTTTGTGTGAGTGTCTATAGGCTGCAGTCAGCGCTTAACATCAATGTGAACTGCATGCTTGTTTACCATTTCTAGTAGGTACATAAAAAAAGAAAAAACATATCATGAAGATATTAAAAGTATAATAGGATACTTTTGATTCATCGACAATAGAGCCTAAGCTGCGTTTACATATTCTCTGGCTGCGTTGTATCGTCGATGTTTTGACAGAGAATATGTAATAATACGAGTACTATGTATAGAATGGACACTTCGACGTCCCGCCCGATTTCCCCGCATCACCCATCCTCCTCCCCTCTTATGGGCGACGGTTGGTATTTTCTACGTGCTACGCACACAGGTGCACGTGTAAATACACGTCACTGATTGATGTCTGTGTAATAGAGACCAAATTAAGCGTTTGTATGGTTTTTTTTTCGGAGTGTCCGCGGTGTGGTTTTTATTAGAAGGAAAAAGTACACGCTGGCGAAAAAGCTAACGACCTATAATTTTATAAAAAACTGAATGGATTTTACTGGTGGTAGAGCTCCAGTGACGGAGCTCGCGGGCGTAGGCACCACCGCATTACCTAATATACTTGCCGCTAAATGGTAGTGTTCAGCACTATCGTGTTCCGGTCAGGTGGTAATGTACGGCCCTGTAATTTCCGGCACAGAGGCGTAACACCTTAGGCCTCAGGAATGGTAACGCATCTGCATTTTGATCTTAGTCTTTGTGTGGGTGTCTATAGGCTGCAGTCATCACTTAACATCAACGTGAACTGCATGCTTGTTTACCAATTCCATTACATAAAAAAACAATTTAAAAAAATGTTTTTAACCACTGCCTTCTTTTGATAGGAAACTACAGAAGCTCAAGCAACGGACATGTCTCCCCTCCTCGAACTATCCAGAATGCCAGAATTACATCAGCAATGTGACCAACTACACCGATGTATATTATTTCAACAGCACCATCGATGATTTGGCTGGCGATGAGTTGGTGAGTATCATTTGTTTATCTATACATCTATACATACATACATACAAATAAATAAAATTGGAGTGTCTATTTGTAATACAAAATTTTCAAACAGTACAGTTTGTAAAACAAAAAAAAAACATCTTTTACAATTTTTGTCTGTCTGTTTGTCTCGGCTAATCTCGGAAACGGCGGAACCGATTTTTGAATGACTTTTACGGGCAGATAGCTTATGTAATAAGGATTAACTTAGGCTACTTTTGTTTATAAATTATATTATACTTACTGAAGCGCGCATGGCTCCGCGGCTTAGTGCTTAGTGCTTAACCGAGTAGATCATAAGCGATCTACTCATCTACATTCATCATTCTCTTCATACATGCACACCTATTCCTAAGACTATTGACCCCACCATCCACCATTGACAGTACTCCACCACGTTGCTTCAATGCGGGTTGGTGGAGTTACGGGTTAGTGACCAACCTGCTGTCGGATGTTTTCAAACCGCCCATAAGGCCTCCGACAAGGTTTTACGACTGCTATCTATCGATAGCAACCGGGACCGACGGCTTAACGTTCCCTCCGAAGCACGGAAACGCGCATTTGAATTTGCCACTAGCGGTCCCCATCACAAACCCGACTGCGTCCGTGTCGCTTAACCGAGTAGATCGCTTGCAATCTATACCGGCGTCTGGGTCATGCGCGCTTCACAATTTATCCTGCTTAAATCCGTCAGGTCACCAGAAAAATATGACAATTGATTTCTTATTGTTCTTGGACCATAATGCTGCTTCAGGGATTAATGGAGTTATTAATAAGAAAGGCTATTATCTTTAACATCACGCGAAATATAATCGATAAGGACAAAGTGGAGCCCAGAGAAATAACAGTTATTTTTCCGGGCATTAATATGTTAATATGGGGATAAACTTGTTTCTGGTGTCCCCTGCGAACTGTAATATTGCGGCGCATTTATTCTGATAGCTTTCAAAACTCATGAATGTATGATATTCGCGGGTAGCGTTTGATATTATGAACTTGAGAAATGTAAGTGAAGTAAATAATATTTTTATGTTTATTTTCTTAATTTGAGTTTCTTTTTTTTGTTTGTGAGAAAAAAGGAGCCAAATCATAAACCTTAGCTATTTTTCTAAACAACTTCGAAACAATTTTTTGGAACAAAAAGGCCCAAATCACCGTGTGAATGTTACTCAAAGAAACTATATGATATGTTTGATAAGAAACATAATGTTTGTCGTAGTCGGCTATTCCATATATTACTGTTAGGAGCAAAAAAATGCAGAGAAATAATATAACAGTTATTTTTCCTGACATTGACATGGGGATAAACTTGTTTCCGGTGTCCCCTGCGAACTGTAATATTGTGGCACAAAATGAGTTCTACGCCATTTATTCTGATAGCTTTCAAAGCTCATGAAAGTATGATAACGCAGTAGCGTTGGAGATTACAAAAAATGTAAGTGGCAAAAAAAACTTAGCGACCGTGCCATGAGCTCATACTTTAAAGTTTATCTTGAATACCGTAGACTCCTTACAGATTTTTCTATATCCTTAGAGGTCATTTTATCATTAAGGTGTATGGAGCCAACAGTAACTCTGATATTATTTTATACTTAGTGGAAAGAATGAGCTGATCCATACATTTTGCCGCATTATCATCATCATCATTCCATTATTTGATTTTCATGATAATCTTTTTTTATGTAATGGAAGTGCCAAACAAGCATACAGTTCACATTGATGTTAAGTGATGACTGCAGCCTATAGACACCCACACAAAGACCAAGGTCAAAATGCAGATGCGTTACCACTCCTGAGGCCTAAGGTGACCGGAACACGGTAGTGCTGAACACTACCATTTAGCGGCAAGTATATTAGGTAATGCGGTGGTGCCTACGCCCGCGTGCTCCGTCACTGAAGCTCTACCACCAGTACTAGATTTAAGCTCTCATTTAAAAGAGCTCTTACTGAGTTTGTTGGGTAGCGGAGTTCTTCGCAGTAGTGACTGCACTTGGAACTCTGCTAAGTGAATAACTTTGATCCTGACGAATAAGTTTTTCTTTTTCTTAATTTATCATCATTGCAGGAATTGAAAAAAAAAGTGATATATTAACTAAGTAAGTACTTTAAATTCTAAATTTACTATTAATACATGTTTTTGCTTTTACTATATGTAATGGTTATTCACTCTAGGTAATATATGATTTCTTGACGTTTTGAAAGTATCCGTATATATCGATTCGAAATACCACTGGCATTTGGCGGCAAATAGTTTTGACCCTAAGGACCGACACTGGTCAGTCTCACGATTATTTTTACTTTCGTAATAACTGCGAAAAACATGTCTAACTTAAAACATGATACCATCAAATAAATTTTTTACTGGTGGTAGAGCTCCAGTGACGGAGCTCGCGGGCGTAGGCACCACCGCATTACCTAATATACTTGCCGTTAAATGGTAGTGTTCAGCACTATCGTGTTCCGGTCAGGTGGTAATGTACGGCTCTGTAATTTCCGGCACAGAGGCATAACAGGCGCATTTACATTTTGACCTCTGGTCATTGTGTGGGTGTCTATAGGCTGCAGTCATCACTTAACATCAATGTGAACTGCACGCTTATTTGCCACTTTTATAACAGAAAAAAATATATATATAATAAAGTATAGAAAATTGCACTGCATTTACCAACAACTCGTTACATTTAACCTTAATTTGGCGAACATGCGACTTACCGTTCACAACTACTTAAAATCAGTACTGCACACGTTATATTACGGGTTTCGAATCAAAATTAACATATTACACAAAAAAACAAATTTGCTGCAACTAAAAGCTTTTGGCTTCATTAAATACCCAAAAGAAAATATTTTTGCGTTCCCTGACATATTTGTAACACTATTTTTTGGAACGAAGGTAGCACAAGCTTGCAATTCACATGGATGTGAAGTGATGACTGCGGCCTAGAGACATCTTCATAAAAATACACTAAATCCAGATTTTTTTTTATGTAATAAAAGTGGCAAACAAGCATGCAGTTCACATTCATGTTAAGCGAAGACTGCAGCCTATAGACACCCTCACAATGACCAGAGGTCAAAATGCAGATGCGCTGCCACTTCTGAGGCATTAGGTGTTCTGCCTCTGTGCCGGAAATTACAGGGCCGTAAAAGATGTCAAAATGCAGATGCGTTGCCATCCCTGAAACCTTACTCGTTATGTCTTTGTGATAGTTATTACAAAGTCATACATTACTATCTTATCAAAACACTATAGTGCTGAACCATTTAACGGGAGATAAATCAGGTAATCCGGTGATGCTTACGCTCTCGAGTAGGAAACATTGTGATTCTACCACCAGTAAAATCAAACATAAATGATAAAAAAGACGAAATTGGACATATTTTACCTAAATTTGACAAATGGTGCTCTTCAAAATCACCATAAAAAGGTGTATGAGCTGGCAGCGCATTTGCAACGGTATTTCAAATATCCATAAACGGCGGTGACCACTTTCCATCAGGTGACCCTGGTCTGCCCCAGGTCTGCTTGTCTGTCAACCTTTTGAATAAAGCTTTCTACTGGAACCATCGTTGATAAACATGGTGGGATCGTAGACTGTTATCCGTCTCAAAATTTGATTCCTTGCAGTGCTTCGCAAATTCTTCAATGGCCCTCGGTTTATGTTTCGTCGTAAAGTGTTGCGATTCGACGTTTTATCGGACAATAAATATTGATTTCTAATGAATTACACGAAATTGGAAATGTTTGTGACCTCTGACAATAAAGTTTTTATTTGGCGAGTAGCTGTCGGGTGAGTGAAATATTGACCCGAAGTGATAAAAGAAGAAATTCTTGAAAATTAAATATATCCATACAAATAAATAAAGGAGATGATGCGAGCTCGGCTCTGGTACATACAATACTTGAAAAAATGGGTAAATTATAGAAGAATCCGAAAAAAATACAATTAATTTATTCAAGAATATATTTTAGAGTTACAACCACATTTAATTCAAACGATTTTATCATTTTCAATATGATTATTAGTGGCATTTGTCAAAATGACATCGCCCGCCATATTCGCCATGTTGGTTTTGAGTTGCAATTCTAACTGCAAATAATGTTTTGTAACTGCAAACAAAGCTAAATAAGTGAAAATATGCAGTAAAAAACGTTTTTATATTGATTTTGCCTGTTAATGATATTGTGTACAATACATGGCCGGAGGTCATACATTTTTGCAACATCTCCATTGTAGTGTCTGTTTGTAATATAAAATTAACCGCTTTTTACCAAATGCATATGTACGGTATACACGGTACATATACTTAATCATTATTTTTTACAAGTTTTGTCTGTCTGTCTGTCTGTTTGTCGCCGCTAATCTCGGTAACGGCTAGACCGAATTTGACGGGACTTGCACTGGCAGATAGCTTATGTAATAAGAAGTAACTTAGGCTACTTTTAGGGATACTGGCTTGGCCCACGTCTTCGTCCGGGTAGATACTGAACAATCATAAATTCTCACGCGGACGAAGTCGCAACACAGCTAGATTTTAAAAAAATGTCAGTAATGTGTTACCAAAACGGGACAGGCCGACAATTTTCAAAAATCATTTACTGTTTTATTAGTTTCGCTAGAAGTGTATTTTTAATCTTTACTTTAAAGCGATACGAAGTTTACCGGACCAGCTAGTACTTAAATAAAAACTTTAATTGAATACTACTAGCAACAATTAAACATATTAATTTTTATGTAATGTAAGTGGCAAGCAAGCATGCAGTTCACATTGATGTTAAGCGATGACTGCAGCTTATAGACACACACACAAAGCGTCACCACTCCTGAGGCCCAAATTACAGAACCGTACATTACCACCTGACCGGAACAAGATAGTGCTGATCACTAGAACCATTTAGCGGCAAGTGTATAAGGTAATGCGATGGTGCCTACGCCCGCGAGCTCCGTCACTGGAGCCACCAGTAAAAATAATTTAATAAAATATTTTTTATATGATGGTGATGTGAAGAAGCATGCAGTTCACATGTGTGCTAAATGAATACAATAGCCTTTAAGCGTCTACACAAAAACCAGGAAATCAACCTGCAAGTACTCATTTAAGCGGCAAGTTCGGGAACTTTATCTCAATGCGTTTGGCTAGTAGTTTCGCAAGTCTGACATTCTATTATTTATTATTGTGATATATATATGTAGACATTTTTTTGTGTATAGGTTTATTGTATATTAGTCCATGTATGTAATATTATATAGTAGTATGTATTAAAATATATATTTTTTTTCACCAACGTAATTATTTATAGGTACATATCTATTTTAAATATAAATACTTATATTTTGTGTATGTTTACTATTATATGTAGGTATATAAATATATTATTTGATTAATGATAATATTTTTAGCTGTCCCTCATATTTTCACTTTTGCACCTACTTCGTCGATATCCTCACTACCCGAAGGTTGACTGGTAGAAAACGCCTAGTGGCGTTAAGTCCGCCTTATGTATAATTTCTGTGCATACATAAAAGAATAAATAAATAAATAAATAAAAACCAGAGGTAGTAAATAGTAGTAATGTAGATGCGTTACCACTCCTGGGGTGTTATCGCCTATCTGTAATGCTGCTGAAATTTTTTTTTTTAATGTAATAAAAGTGGCAAACAAGCATGCAGTTCACATTCATGTTAAGTGAAGACTGCAGCCTATAGACACCCACACAATGACCAGAGGTCAAAATGCAGATGCGCTGCCACTCCTGAGGCATTAGGTGCCTCTGTGCCGGAAATTACAGGGCCGTACATTACCACCTGATCGGAACACGATAGTGCTGAACACTACCATTTAGCGGCAAGTATATCGACATTGCTGCAGTCATTGTCATTGCTGTCAAATTTTCATGTCGATTTGTAGCTCCTTCAAAAGTAGTATTGATAATCTAATTGATATTCTCGTATTCGTAGGTGATTAACAAGCGATAATGGTAGATTATTCAGATTATTGTTATTTATTTAAAATAAAATTTAATTTAAAATTTGACAGCAATGACAATGACTGCAGCAATGTCGATAGGCGGCCGCACCCCTGAAGTCAAAGTTATTTTGTCTCTGTGACAGTCACAGAGCAACTCGGCCCACCGACCGCGGCGATGGGCCCATAGCGTTTATTACCGATGCAAAACAGACATTTTCTGCGGGGGGAAATACGTGTGACACACACATTACAAAAATTGTCTATTACTACGAAACTCACACCTTGACTTTAACAAAATACACAAACAATTTCACGCACACATTTAAATATCTGGACGACAGGTATAGGATCATTTAGTCTTGTACTTTGACACAGGGGAGGGCCTGCTTAAGGCTACTCCCCTCCGGTCCGCCGCGGTCGGTGGCTCGTGTTGCTCTATGGGTTCGGTTGCGATTGCACTACAATGTTTGTTAAAGTTACGGTTATGGTCAAAATTAACAATAACAGTAACATTGAATTTAACAGTTATTGCAGAATGCGTTGCAATAAAATTTGAAAATTTTGACTTAAGGCGCGGGCCCACCAATACGCATGCTGTGCACGGACACGTGACGCATTTTATCTGCGTCAGAGAATATGTATATATAATACTACGTATAGAATGGACACTTCGACGTCCCGCCTGATTTGCTCGCATAACTCAACCCCTTCCCCTTTTATGGGCGACGGTTGGTATTTTGTACGTGCTACGCACACAGGTGCGCGTGTAAATACACGTCACTGATTGATGTCTGTGTAATAGAAACCATATTAAGCGTTTGTATGGAATTTTGGCGGAGTGTCCGCGGTGTGGCTGCGTGTATTAATTTGTTTGACAACGTGGGTCAATGTTTCCATTGGAGTACATGAAAACCCACGAATAATGAATAGCGTGGCGTGGTACGGCGCCTGGAGGCTACGCAAGTCCCTCAGCAATCCAAGGATACATGAGGTGGGATGGGCGGGGAAGCGCGCGACGATATACCTATACGAGAAACAAAAACTGCGCTGAAATAAGCGAGCTGTACATAGTCGTGGGCGATATTCGTGTACTCCCAGTGGAAACGTAGACCCACGTTGACAGCGTTGAGCCATGTAACCGCCTATTAGAGCTAGCCACTCCACGTATCAATGACGTCAATTAATGTGTAGCCTCTTCGTGGGTTGCAGTGGACACTACCACATACAATTTCATATAAAGCGAAGCTTAATATACGTGCGCAGCCTCTCCTTGCGCCGCGATGGGCCCGCGCCTTTATTCAAAGTTATCCCGGTTAGTCTAGCGCTGTGAGATGACCGTTTGATTCGCTGGATCGCGGGTTCGATCCCCGCACCGGGACACAAATTTGGCCTACAGATATTTGTTTACAACGGCAACCACGACACCGGTTTATACCTAATATGGGGCTCTGAATGAAAGCGTATTTTTTTTTTTATCAGAGTTGACAGATTCCCTTATAATCTAAGAGAAAATTTTGAGTTTAACTTATTTTTTTTTTACAAAGTTCAGACAAACGATGTGTGAACATCTCTATTAATATTTTCTGGGGTCCGTAATTGTCTTTAATTAATAACCTAGATGGTTATTAACATTTTAAATAGTGATCGAAAAAACACTTTTTCTTCAAAATCGCTGCCGTACGTGTCGTGGAAAAACATGAAACGAAATCATATTTCATAGCATAATGTAACACGTGATGAATCTCGCATGAGCGTAACACTGTTTACATACAGTTATTTTCATCATGTCTAACGGAAAGTATATGAATTCAAATATTATGTAAAGAGGCTTGGGAATCACATTCGATTAGCGGATGTATTCTGTGAAAAGCTACTTTGCAGTAAGTACATTGCTATTTTTTTATGTAATGGAAGTAGCAAACAAGCATGCAGTTCATATTGATGTTAAGTTATGACTGAATTGAATTGAGACTTTCAGAGACGAAAAATGCGTTTACTTAAAAAATAAGTCTGTATAATTAGTTAACCATTGCACCTATATTTGCACTATGAGTGTTGACGTCATTGTATTTTAAATTTGCTTATGCATTTTCTTGGTATCATCTGGATCGTCCGATTGAATAATTGTTGTTTAATTAATAATGAACACTCCTTTTTAAAATCAATATAAAAAACTTAACGAGTCCAATATCTAACCTTTAGGTGTAGGCACTTATACGTACGTTTTTGAGGTATCTACTTATAAAATTTTGATATATAAAGCATTTCAAAATATGACCCTTAGGTACGGTACGTAATAAGATAAGCTAAATAATAAAACCAGACAGAAAACCCTTCATCGAAATCGTTAAACTCATCCTCGAAAACAGTGTTCAGTTCAATAGTAGGTAAATTAAAAAGAATTAACTTTAAAACAGGGTATAACTTCATGAAACGTATCAAGCTAAAGCATCGGCATCCGTACTCGTGGCCATGACACGTGATAATGGCTGTCCATCGATTTACTGTCAAGCTATTCACTTGCAGTCCGCCGTTGAGACGATATTATTCTTAAGAAGCTGATATTTTTCTTCAGAAATTTCTGATAACTTCACTCTCACCTTCTGTCTGTCTGTCTGTCTGACCGTGGGTTTGCATTGATGAAACATTCACACAAAAACATGTTAAAATCCCCGTTTCTTGATAAAGTATCGTATCGCGTTTGCACTGTCATGAAACATATAAAAGCAAAACGCAAAACACATATCGCGGAAACAATTCATAAGACTTGAATTGCAACAAGTTTTATCAATAAGAAGTCTTGGAACATATTGTTTGATTGGGTTGTCAGATTAACACTCAGGGTATCGGATCTTGTCCACTACATGTTTCGTGTTTACCAGATGCTTCAGAAAACTTAAAAAACTCAAAATTAGACAAATTGTGTGATTTGTATAGCGACAATTCAAACGTCAACTAAGATAAATCTGTGGACAAACATAAATAAAAGACATGTCTTATGTCAATGCAAACACAAATAACATAAAAAGTCAGTCACTTGGATGACTGCAGCCTATAGACACTTACACAAAGAGCAGAGGTCAAAATGCAGATACGTTACCACTTCTGAGGCCTAAGGTGTTATGCCTCTGTGCCGGAAATTACAGGGCCGTACATTAGCACCTGACCGGAACACGATGGTGCTGAACACTACTATTAGCGGCACGTATGTTAGGTAATGCGGTGGTGCCTACGCCCGCGAATTCTGTCACTGGAGTTCTACCACCATTAAAAAAAATGGGGACCTTATCGCTTGAAAGCGATTTCTTCCAGGTAACCAATTTCTAGTATATATAAATCGAACAGTAACAGGAGTGTACTTATCATAACAGATCAAATTATAAACAAAAGCAAGAAAAAAAATACATTTACTTTCCGAAAGAACAGAAACGGATTATACTTGGTTTTTTTTTTAATGTACCAAAAATTAAACATTTTCATTTTGAAATATATGACTGTGTTTGAAATTTTTAGTAGTCTATACATCTATATCTATACAAATAAATAAAATTGGAGTGTCTGTTTGTAATATTAAAATAACCGCTTTTTACTAAATGCATGTGTCTATACACGGTACATATACCAAAAAAACATTTTTACAATTTTTGTCTGTCTGTCTGCCTGTCTGTCTGTCTGTCTGTCTGTATGTCTGTCTGTTTGTACCCGCAAATCTCGGGAACAACTGGACCGATTTTAACGGGACTTTCACTGGCAGATAGCTTATGTAATAAGGGGTAACTTTTGCTACTTTTATACTAGCTGCACCCACGACTTCATGCGGGTAGATACTGAACAATCATAAATTCTCACGCGGACGAAGTCGCGGGCACAGCTCGTTTAAGAATAAAATCTGTAACAGTCGGAAATTTTTTAATATTTTTCTTTGTGCCTCAGTAGCCTAGTGGTAGCAGGCCACTATTACTACGCTGGAGGTTCTGGGTTCGGTTTGGTCGGGTCGGGGCTATCAGAGATAACGGTTAAAAAGCCTTTAACTCTGGTTCTATTGGAATTTTTCCATCTTCTGGAAGTTTCCCGTAATAGTAGTAGTACTTCGGAGTTTGCTAGTGTCCGGAGATGGCAACAGGCTCGCCAACTGTTACATGGGCCAAAACGGCGAAAACCGGCGAATCGTGGGTGTTTGCATGTATGATTGAATGCATGCATTTACCTCTGCCTACCCCTTCGGCCTAAAACTTAATTTTTTTTGGGTAATAATTATAATCAATGTAAGAACAAAAAAAAACGGAGTGTGTTAGGTATATATCGGAAATAACTAATTCATTTAATATGTTACATATAAATATGTTTGATTTAATAAGTTTTCCTTGTAGTAATAGTGCTAAATGCTTAGTTAAATTTGTTAATTGTTGTCTCAAGCTTAGAACTGTACCATAATACTAAATAATATGTTTACTATATTTTAACATTATCGGTATATATACGTTATATAAGTATATTATGTAAAAAATATTCATTGTAAAAATTTATTTTTATGTATGGCATAATAAGAATATATGTATAATTATCGTAAATATGCTATATTATTTGTCCTGACAAAATGTGTAAGTATATATTGTTAACCATTATTAAATAATTTGTTTAATTATTAATTTTATTAATTTAATTTGTTTGATCTGCTTGACATCCGTGAAACACCAGGGTCCCAGATGAAAATCAGCGTCAAGTCGATTGATGTGATCGACTTGACATGAAGCTGATCTGGGCTCCCATTTGGACCAGCCGTGAGACTTAATCTCTTTTTTTTTCTTTTTTAGTTGTTATTGTTTTTGCTTTTTGTTTAATTGTACCTGTGTACCAATCGTCTGGCAATTTGTATCGTCATGTCTCTGTGCTGTCCAAATAAATGTTTTCTTTTCTTTTCTAATACTTATATGTAGAAAATGTTTTAACTTAAGGTACGATGGAGATTAAAGAGAAAAAAAAACACAATTTCTCTTCTCTCCTCCTTAAATTGTTTACATTTCTTACCTCTTTATAGTTATTGAGTAATTTTCAAAATTCTAAATACTTTTTCATTTCATCGTTTTCTTATAATTTTTGCAGTTTTTGATTATTTAAAAAACAGCTTTGAAATTGAGCTATCGCAAGTATTTTTAGTACGATCTCTTTTTTTCACCAACCACCTTGCGAACTCGATTTTTCAGGGAAAGTATCGACATTTCCTCAGGTATTCACAGATAACTCGTAAACAATGGGAAGAGTATCGGTTTCCAAAAATAAACTGGAACAAAAACGAACCCTCTGGTATCCGAAACCCAAGTAAAAGGATTAATGGCACGTTCCAGGTAGGATCTGACCTTTGTGACCACTGCTTTGTCATTTAACAACGATATTTTCTGGTGACTTTTTTCATTAATTTCGAATGAAATGGTTACTAATAGTGGATATGTCATGAATGGAGTTAATGTGTATAGTATTATTTTTCTTTTCGCATATTTTTTTTTCGTAGACCAAACGAGCGTGCATCCTAAAGATATCGACAGAAAAACCTGAACTAAAAATGCACCTATCGGAAGTATGATGATTGAACAGCATTATTATCCGTTAACTTTCCTCGGTTTTATATATAAACTAGCTGTTGCCCGCGGCTTCGCCCGCGTGGATGTCGTTTTATAATCCTGAATTTTCTTATACTATAAACCTCACGGAGCCCGAGACCTTTCCAACGAATGCAAAACCGTGGAAATCGGTTCGTGCGTTCTGGAGTTATAGCGTCAGAAAGGAAAACCCGATTTATTTTTATATAATAGACAAGTTCCACGTTGGGCCTGCACCTTGTACACTATATCAAAAGATATAAAAAATACGTGGAATCATGGAAAAACACACAAAACAATTATTTGAACCTTTGCTTTTTTGTCGGAAATATTTATTTTATATAATTTTCGTAGGACAACAATATGTCACCATTTTGCTACTATGACTACACTTCTGCTGCTATTCTTGTTTCTGGAATATACTAACGACAATTAATTGGAGGTATAATAGACGATTTGAATAGTATGTATGTATGTATCTTCACGCCAGGTCCCTAACGGGGTAGGCAGAGAGTGTAGAGCGCCAGACATCCCGGTTCTGACAAACCTCTCGTGCCTCGTCTACCTTCATCATTCTCTTCATACATGCACGCCGATTCCTAAGACTTTTGACCCCACCATCAGACAGAACTCGACCTATTTGGTCATGGTAGGTCAGCCTTGGTCTTCCTGGGCCTCTGCAACCATCCACATTCGCATTGTATATCTGTTTAGTCATTCGCTCATTCGACATTCTTTCTATATGCCCAAACCATCGGAGCATGCCTTTTTTCATTTTTACACCGATACTATCATTCACACAAAGTCTCTTTCTTACATCTTCATTACGAACGATTTGAATAGCTGAAAATTATTAAGTTTTTTATGCTTCTTCTCTCAAAATAGTGTACACGGTGCGGGCCTCCAATACACCATACATTTTGGATCGTCTCCTTTGGTAAGAATAATATATTCTTTGGTGAGTACTAAGAAAGGATTTCCCAAAATACACGGGAATAGGAAATATACCCATATAACGTCATAGGCAAAATCTTTAATTGATTTAATGATGTCAGCTCTCATTAATAGTGTCATAGAAAACCTGTAATATATATTTTTTTATGTTACGGAAGTGGCAAACCAGCATGCAGTTCATATTGATGTCAAGTGATGACTGCAGCCTAAAAAGCGGCACTCATTAATAGTGTCATAGAAACCTGTAATATCAAAACGAATAACAAATCCTTTCTACTTATGGTGTGTCTTATAAAATTGTCTATCAAGAGCCGAATAAATATTAAAGGTTAACCTTCCCGTGTACGCCATAACGACTCAATAAATAAAGCAATCTCCAAATGGACTGATCGCATGCCTCCATCTACAATTGATTTTCTTGCGCTCCTTACTTTGCTAGTAACCCTTTCTTAGTTCGTTCATTTTATTGCTCTTTCAGATGTTTACTTTAGACTATTATAAGTCTATCTAAGGCTTCTAAGTCTATCTGTTATAATTGAATATGCTTGGGCGAGATTCTTGCCTTGCCGTAACACAGTTCGAGTAGCACGGCAGGTAAAAAAATAGTAATCTGTGTACCGCCAACTTATCAATTATTTCTGTTTATTTATAATGTGTCACAGGGATAAGTGACCGGCATTTTTCGAATATTTGTACAAAATTAAAGATAATTTCTCTTATATATAAGGGCCTTACCAGCTTTCGTTTTTAATTTTTTAGTAAATACTCGCGACGTGCTTCAGTTTTTTTACGATATTTCCTAAGTTTTTAACATCTTTCGTCATTATTCTTTTTTTATTGACTAGCCGAAGTCATTTTTTATCAATTTAAATTATCAAACATAACTTAAATGTAATAAAACATTCATAAAAAAAGAAAATTAAAATTCATAGAAAATGCTCTTTTTTTTCACTTATTTTAACTCTTCAAAAATGTTTTATTAAATGCAGGGTTGCACCAAGATATTTGTTAAAGTTATGGTGACATTTAACATCCTTCTCTAACTTTAACAGATTTATTTAAGTAATATCTTGTGCGCCCAGGCTAACAAAGGAGATGTTGAAAATCCGGACCTCCGGCCATGTATTGTACACAATATCATTAACAGGCAAAATCAACATAAAAACGTTTTTTCCTGTATATTTTCACTTTAGCTTTGTTTGCAGTTACAAAACATTATTTGCAACTCAAAACTAAAATGGCGAATATGGCGGGCGATGTCATTTTGACTAATTCCACTAATAACCGATTTCCAATTTAAAGAAATTCATCGCGACTTCTTTCATTCAATTGATCGATTCGATACATCGTTGAAATAAAACTATTTTTACGGATTTATCTCGCGTATATTAAACTAAAATGATTTTTAAAATCAACCCGACGTTTCGGTCGCTTTTCAGCTTCCGTGGTCCCGGGCAGACTGAGGTGACATTCGTCTGACAGAAGTTTGAAAAATTATATGTAGCTACCTCCATCGATTTCGTAAACGCCTTGCGTAGCGTTCAGGATTAACACAATAATTACTTATGGTATCTTGAGGTCTTGCAGACTGCTGCGGCTGGGATTTAATCTTGCTAAGTATGGGATCCCATGATGTTGATAATCGCCATCCATCTTCTCTATTGAAATTTGGGTGTTTTTTAATTTCAATAGAGAAGATGGATTTAATTCAATACATCGATACATCGTTTTTTTGATAATATGTGATGCACAAGTAAGATACAGATAGCATAAGTTTTGTTTTTAACCGAATTCGAAAAAAGGAGGAGGTTCTCAATTCGTCCGGATCTTTTTTTTTTTTATGTTTGTTCACCGATGATTTGAAAACGCCTGCACCGATTTGGATGATTTTTTTTTGTTTGAAAGGGTGTATTGCACAGTTAGTCCCATTGTAACCATGTCAATATGTGATGATGGGATCCTGGGGAAATCGAGGGAACTCTTCAAATTTCATAGCACACTTGAAAGATTTTCGATGTTTTTTATAATAATAACCTTCCGTGCCTTGTGGCCGTATACCTCACATGTAGTCCCATTGTCACCATATCAAGATGTGATGATGGGATCCTGGAGAAATCGAGGGAACTACTCAAATTTCATAGCACACTTGAAAGGATTTAGATATTTATTGTAATAATGTTTCCCTGCCATGTATCCGCATACCTCACAGGTGGTCTCATTGTTACCATGTCAAGATGTGATGATGGGATCCTGGAGAAATCGAGGGAACTACTCAAATTTCATAGCACACTTAAAAGTATTTCGATATTTTTATAGGAGGTGATGATCGTGATGATGATGGTGGTGATCACGATGAAGGTGATGATAATGATGGAGGTGATGATGATGGTGGAGGTGATGATGATGGATGTGATGATGACGGCGGTGATGATGTTGGAGGTGATAATGATGGAAGTGATGATGATGGAGGTGAAGATGATGGAAGTGATGATGATGGAGATGATGATGATGATGACGAAGATGATGATGATGATGATGACGGAGATGATGATAATGATGGAGATGATGATGATGATGACGGAGGTGATGATGACGGAGGTGATGATGACGGAGGCGATGATGGATGTGGTGATGATGGGTGTGATGATGATGGAAGTGATGATGATGGAAGTGATGATGATGATGGAGGTGAAGATGACGGAGGTGATGATGACGGAGGTGACGATGACGGAGGCGATGATGGATGTGGTGATGATGGGTGTGATGATGATGGAAGTGATGATGATGATGGAGGTGAAGATGATGGAGGGAATTATGATGGATGTGGTGATGATGGATGTGATGATGATGGATGTGATGATGAAAACTATCTATCTTAATAGCGAGTTTTATCACTACACTTTGAATTAGCCTTTTGCTTGACTGCCTAAAAACCAGCTACTGGAATACCTAGATAGTTTTCGAAACCGCTATTAGAGTTCATTAGCTAGTTTTGTTTCGTTGCCATTCCAGAAAAGCCGCTATTATACACCTTTAGAACTGATGATAAAGACTATAGATAGTACCTTCGTAGTTGAAATACCTACCTACTTTTACTGTAATACTTTATACTGTTTATAGTTACACCACTAAAAAGCAAAAAATAAATTATTTTAAAATTAAAAAAAAACCGCCTTCAAAAAAACATCATAACTGAATAGACAAAAAACACTAAAAAGCGAAAACTAAACTCAATTAGATAATTTCATTTTAAGGGAATAAACCCGTAAACTTTTAATTTTAATAAGACAATTACTTTAATATGGGCTACGTACCTACCTACTCATAGGTTTGAAGTCGGTGCCAAGCCGACTACCGTAAACCTAAACAAATTTAGAGCCTTTTTCACTGCGTTTCAAATAGCCGCATTTGATAACTTAACGTAGTAGGTTAACAACAATACAACATTAGTCCTAACCCAAACGCGCGGTCCACACTATTGGTATACGTATACGTAGTATTATTACATATTCTCTGCTATTGGCTTGGAACCGACTTCAAACCTATGAGTAGGTAGGTACGTAGCCCATATTAAAGTAATTGTCTTATTAAAATTAAAAGGTTACGTGTTTATTCCCTTAAAATGAAATTATCTAATTGAGTTTATTTTTCGCTTTTTAGTGTTTTTTGTCTATTCAGTTATGATTTTTTTTTGAAGGCGGTTGTTTTATCCTATGTACTATCCCAAGCGTAAACTGTATCGCCGCCATGTTGAACATGGTTGAAAATGATAAAATCTTTTGAATCAAATCCGGTTGTAACTCTAAAATATATTCTTGAATAAATTAATTGTATTTTTTCGGATTCTTCTTTAATTTACCCATTTTTTGAGGTAGCGTACGAACCACAGGCGTGCTCGCAACATCTCCTTTAAAGTTAAAGTAAAATGAACCGAGCCTTAATATCAAAATAGTTAATAATTTACTATGTGATAATTCACGTGTATCACAAATAGTTGCTTTGCGAATAACCAACTTGTATTATAAATTATGAGAAACTTTAGACGCGTGATACTTAATCACGGGGAATGTGTATGATAAATCACGCACACGTTTATTTTGAAGCCATGGAAGTGTAAATACACCGATACCGTTCACGTTGCTGAAATGACTGGTGTAAAGTTGTAATGTTTTACTAGTGATAGAGCTCCAGTGGTGGAGCTTGCAGGTGTAGCCTCTACTGGACCTAATCTACTTGCCACTAAATGGTAGTGTTCAGCGCTATCGTGTTCCAATCAAGTGTTATGTACGACCCTGTAATTTCGGACGCAGAGGCACAACAGCTTAGACCTCAGGAATGGCAACGATCTGCATTGAAATCTTTGGTTTTTCTAAGTAGACGTTTATAGGCTACGGTGTGGGTACTTAGTCTGAACGGACCAAAAAGAATGGACCGTAGTCCATTCGGCCGTAATCAAAAATCGTCTACGTCCCAATGGACCGGTCATAAAAATTGTTTACAAATCCATACCCTGAGTACATTCGGGCGCAAAAATTAAAAGTTAAAATACATTTCCAAGTATTTATTTCTTAAAATCGTATGTATTATTTTCTTATGTATATATTAAAAAATTGTCTTATTTACTACATGCCTAATATGCCGCCACCTATATGTACTTATATATTTTTTTATCCTACTAATATTACCAATGCAAAAGTTTGTGAGTATAGATGGATGTTGCTCTTTCACAGAAAAACTACTCTAATAGATTTGGATGAAAAAAAAATGAAAGTGGCAAACATGCATGTTATGTGATAACTGCAGCCTATAGATACCACAAACACAAAGACCAGGGATCAAAATGCAGATGAGCTACCACTGAAACCTAAGGTGTTATGCCTCTGTGCAGGAAATTACATTTCTACATTACCACCTGACAGGAAAACGATAGTGCTGAACACTATCACTTAGCGGCAAGTATATTAAGTAATGCGGTGGTGCCTATGTCTGTGAGCTCCGTCACTGGAGCTCTACCACCGGTACAGATATATGTCAGTTAAGTCGGAAAAATCTGGCCTGTGTCAGCTATCTTGGCGTACGCTGCCTTAACTATTAGAGTTACACAAAGATGATGTACGGTAGGATTGTTTGCCTTGAATAATTCTAAATAAAAGTCCGCGATAGCATATAATAATATTTATCTTCCATGTGGAAGTAAATTTAATTCACTTAGATACTATGTTACAATGCACATTTTAGTGTGTAGGTATGTAGGTGTATCCAACTCTTATCAAAATAAATACATTTGTCGCTTTAAGTATTTTATATAGATAAACTTTGTCTTTCACACTAAGTTATTTGGCCGAATAGTTAAAAAGTTATCACGATATGATAGACTTGAATGGAACGCCATAGAGCGCCTAAAAGGCGAGGCGCGCGATGCAGGGGCAGAGGTGTGATGAAATACAAGCAATGGATTGTAAATTCCACGTGAGCGGAACCGTGGGCAAGAACTAGTATAATATATATACATATATCTATAAGTGACCTGCATGCTTGTTTGCCACCTTCTTTAAATGAGAAAAATAAGATTTTGCAAAAATTACGTCTTTAAAATAAGAGAAAATATAAAGTTAAATTAAAAAATTTAAGAGTTAAAATCAGTCGTTACAATAATGTAAGGAAACAAATCAATAAAATATAAAATATTACAATGAAATAATAAATTTTAGTCCACAAAACTTATAATGAAATAATAACATTTACTATAAATATTAATGTTTTATCAATATTTTAGGAAAACAAATCAACCAAATATGCCTAAAAAAACGAACAATAACACTTAGTAAAAATCTGCTTTGCCATAAAAAAACAAACATCAAAATTACAAAAAATACCGTTCAATATAATAATTATTTAATATTGAAATACGATTATCACGTTTGTATGCGACTGTCCTTTTAAATTATTTTATGACCGGGCCATTGGGACGTAGACGATTTCTGATTACGGCCGAATGGACTACGGTCCATTCTTTTTGGTCCGTTCAGACAAAGTACCCGAGTAGTAACTTATCATTAATTTCATCTATATGCTTATTTTAAAATATGTAAGTATATAAATAAGTATGCTTACATAGAATTTATGGCAAAGAGAAAATTGCCAATTGGAGTTGCTGGTAGAGTTGTGGTAGAGTTTCAGTGTAGGAGCAAGAGGGCGTAGGCACCACCGCATTACCTAATCTATCTGCCGCCAAATGGTAGTGTACAGCACTATCGTGTTAGTAGTCATAGCTACCACAGAGACATAGCAACTTAGGCCTCAGAGGTAGCAACACATCTAAGTTTTGACCTCTGGTTTTTGCGCAGAGCCTGTATCCTAGTAGCAAAAAAATGTCTAAAGTCATCCCCCGGTTAGTCCAGCGGTAGGCACCACCGCATACCTAATATACTTGCCGCTAAATGGTAGTGTTCAGCACTATCGTGTTTCGATCAGGTGGTAATGTACGGCCCTGTAATAAAACCCTGTAATAAAACCCTTAGACCTCAGACCTAGGTCAAAATGTTGGTAACGCATCAACATTTTGACCTAGGTCTTTGTATAAGGCCTCCGACAAGGTTTAACTACTGCTATCCATCGATAGCAACCGGAACCGACGGCTTAACGTGCCCTCCGAAGCACGGAAACGCGCATTTAAATTGCCACTAGCGGTCACCCATCACACTACCCGACCGCGCATGTAGTGCTTAACCGAGCAGATCGCTTACGATCTACACCAGCCGCTGGGCCATGCGCGCTTCGTAGTAATAGACGATTTTTGTACTGTACGTGAGTGTCGCACGCATTTCCCCCCGCAAAAAATTACAGATTGTTTTGCATCGGTAATACACGCTATAGCTACTCCCTCCGGTCTGCCGCGACCGGTGGGGATCGGGGCAACCATATCCGCGTTGCCTGGTTTTTTTATGTAATGGAAGTGGCAAACAAGCATGCAGTTCACATTGATGTTAAGTGATGTCTGCAGCCTATAGACACTCACACAAAGACCTAGGTCAAAATGTTGATGCGTTACCAACATTTTGACCTAGGTCTGAGGTCTAAGGGTTTTATGCCTCTGTGCCGGAAACTACAGGGCCGTACATTACCACCTGATCGGAACACGATAGTGCTGAACACTACCATTTAGCGGCAAGTATATTAGGTAATGCGGTGGTGCCTACCCGAGAGCTCCGTCACTGGAGCTCTACCACCAGTGGGTGTGAGCTGCATGCTTGTTTGCCACCTTCCTTACATAAAAAATAGTCTTTTCAAATCAACTCGTCAATTGTGACAAGAAAAAGTAGGTACTTTTTGTTTGTAATCGTGAGTTTACATGTTGTATTCGACATTCATCTTATAATGAATCGTATCAATGAAGCAAAATCGCGTCCTTGGCAGAAAATGACTTGGCGCAGTTTATATTTACGATTGTGTTGATTCAAACATGTTCATTTACAATTTAGCTGCAAATATACCTACACACTGAAATCGTTATTTTTCCGTAACAAAATATTGGTTTTGGTAATACCATTGAACTATATTATTAAACCATATTACAAGACAGTAATAATCGAGTGTCTGTACCTATTAAATATTTTTCCGAAAACCTGATAGGAGGCGATAAAAGAAGAATAACAGAAACGAAAAAAAAAATTGGAATTTTTGTCTGTTTGTCTGTCTGTCTGGTACGTTATAGCTTCGTAACTAGTCAATGTGGTTTTCAGGAGCGTTGTCTAAACTTTGTTTCGGCAAAATCGGTTAAGAGAAAAAGAAGTTTTGGTCAGTTGAAAATTTATTTCAAGCACTACTTCAAATTAACTATAAATGTATTATAGGTCTGGATAATTTGAATAAAACGAGCAACACGCGGGTAAAGCCACGAGCAACAGCTAATCATTTATAATATGCTGCATCACAAGACACGTGACTTATTCTAGACAACAAATTTATTCTTAATCGATACAGCAAGTAGTAGGTAGAGCCCCGGTCGCGTAGGACCACCAGCACCATAATTTACTTGTCGCTATATGGTAGTGTTCGGCGCTATCAAGTTCTGCTCAGGTAGCACTGTACAGCCTTGTGATTTCTGGTACAGTGCCTTAACGACTTAGACGTCAGGAGTGAAAACGCAACCTAATTGAAATCAAAGCTTTTTATGTATATGTTTCGTAGGCTATACTACTGAAATGTATGATCGTTTGCTACTTCAAGTATTAAAAAAATATAACTGTGCATTATTTTTTTTTTATTTATTTAACACTTAAAAATAACATATTATACAATTTTTTTTTTATTAATGCGTTACTTAAACCACTGAGGTTTATCTGAAATGCTAATCTACGTCAAACAATTCAAAAGAACAGGTACTATAACTACATAATAATATATATTAGTATACAATTTTTTTAAAACTAACTTTAGTAAGAATAAAAATCTACCTACCTATAGTTAAACGGGATTGAACATACAAATACTTTCAAGTTAGATCTTTTATATTATCCAGAAAATAACGTTTTAATACAAATATTATGTTTTTAGTACTATGTTTGGTTTTTATATCTAAGGGTAATTTGTTAATTAATCGCGATATTAAGTACCTATATGTTGTGTCGTTCGCTCGCCGTACGCATTGTTCGCACGGCCGGTGCACAACCGGTTTTGCGCGACTGCTTGAAATAAACGACCCCTAAAGTAATAAACTTACCTAACCAACCATCTCAACTTATACTTTATTAATATACAATAGGAATCAACAGGATCCATTATATTTGTCTTGGTGAACAATTGACAAATATTTTCTAACACAATATTTTGTCCACAGCAACCAGTTTTACCACCATTCCCGCTCTGGCTGGCCGTAATCTTCGCCACCTGTCTCGTCCTGGTCATCTTATTGACGGTCAGCGGCAATGTCCTCGTACTTCTAGCGTTCCTTGTAGACCGAACAATACGGCAACCCAGCAATTACTTCATCGCTTCCCTCGCTGCCACCGACCTCCTAATAGGTAAGAATCAAATTACCCCCAACGAGAACCAACCAAACCGAAAGCATTTTCGTGTAAACACATCAAAGTAACCTATAAATAGGGTCGTGGATTTGCTAATATCACGTTTCGGGGTTCCAATTCGCGGCAAATATTTATCTCCCTTTAATAAACGGGTCGTTTGTCTTCATAAATAATTACTTTGTTAATCTAAACGAATACTTTATTTATCAAAGTTTTGATTTATTAGCCATCTAGACAGCAAAGGCTATAGAATTTCAATGCCTTCAATTGTTTGTCGTACAAAGAAATCAACGACTTTTATTTTCCTCAGGAAATTGAAAACATGTTTGTTTGATGGAAATGTATTATGCTTATTCGAATCGTACAAGGCCTTAAATGTAATTTCAACAGACAATTTTAAGTTAGGAGTTCAAAATAGGATGCAGATAAAAGTAATGACTTGGTAAAGTCAGTTGTATTCAGCGAACTGCGAACAACGCTTAATAAGTACCGCGCCAAGTTTTTGCCGTGTTCGCAAATACTCGGCTAGATTTCTTGTGTAAAGTCAATAAATCTACTGACATTTATATCCTGTTCATTTTCATTGTTCTCAGGTACATTATCGCTTCCATTTTACACCGACTACGTATTGAAAGGTTACTGGCATTTGGGACCCTTATTATGTGACCTTTGGCTATCCGTCGACTACACAGTATGTTTAGTATCACAATACACTGTTCTACTAATAACAGTTGATAGATTTTGCAGTGTGAAGATAGCAGCGCGGTATAGAGCCTGGAGAACTAAGAATCGAGTTATATGGATGGTCACAGTGACATGGATTATACCAGCTTTATTGTTCTTCACCACAATATTTGGATGGGAACATTTTGTGGGTTACAGGGACTTACAAGAAGGCGAATGCGCAGTCCAGTTTCTAAAAGACCCGATATTTAATACAGCTTTAATTATAGGATATTATTGGACAACACTTTTCGTACTCATAGTATTGTACGCGGGTATCTTTAAAACCGCTTATGACATGCAGAAGAAAAGTGAAGCAAAACAGAGAAAGATGCAATCGATGGTCGCATTGAGTGCTGGAGTTATGAGTGGAATGGCAGGTCGGGCGGCTGGTATGGCAGCTTTATCCAAGGCGACCATATCAAGTGAAGATCAAATGAAAGCTTCAGAAACGATTCGAAAAGACTCGACATCAAAGGGATCATTGGCTGCACCACTGTTGACTTTAGGAGGATCTACAGATTCGAATTCTAGTCAGAAATCTTCTGCTCATAAAAGTAGTGTTACAGCAACAGGTACATCAACAACAGTGGAATCTGATGGAGACAAGAAAGAAGATCAGGTGGAAGCAGAAAGATCGAGTAGTCCTGCCTTTGATTCGGATGACGAAAGTACAACACAGACAAATATAAAGAAACGTCCATCTGTTGCGAATTTGGTGATGCAAACTGGTGCTCTACAATTACTGAATAATATGCGCATGAATGGTGGTATGATGATCAAGACAGATTTAAAACAATCGCCCGTAATGAAACATGAGCCTGATAAACCAAAATCATCCTTATCACAAATATCAGAAAAGAGTCTTCTGGATACAGATAACCCAAACACCCCACAGAGTAACGGTCACACACCAGCCCCCAGCGTACCTCTATCTACTGCTAGCGTTATGTCTCCATCGTCTTCGGGGATAGCTACACCGTCCGAGAGAGAGGTATCAACTACAATTGCTCAAAGAATCATTCCACCTCCATCAGAATTCAGATGCAGCCCTACTGTATCTGAGAGCCCACCATCTCATTCGGAATCATATAGAACTAAAATCGTTAGGTTAGTTAAAGGAGACGGCAGTAGCTACGATGTGCTTGTTGGTATGGATGGAGCTGATTTGAGATTTATGGATGAAAGTTCCGTCATAGTTCCATCACCGACCAATGAGAGTCCACCTTCTTCAATCACCTTTCCCACCGCCACTGAACCATCGTCTCCGCCTACTCTTAATTCCGGTAATATAACAAATACTTCATTATTGCAGGCTGCACTTATACGAGCGACAGCTGAAGCTCAAGTAACGCAACCCAAAACAAATTTATCTCCTCCACCACCTATAAAAGTTAACACTGAGGTAAGTCTGACGGCCGGTGAGCGGCCGAAACCTGTTATTACCCTCGTATCATCGTCTTCCAACAATAATGAACCTCAGTCGCCAAAACCTCCTGACAATAAAATAACGCCTTTAAGACTCAACGCTGCTTTAAGCCCAGCGGTTGAAAATAGTGAAATCTCGAGTCCAGCTGTAAGTGGGTCAGGTCGCGGCGACTCGAAGAAAGAGTTTGTAAAAAACATAGGCAAAAAATTAAAAGTTAAGCGGTCGAAGCGGGACGGATTGTTTCCAAGTATCGGAAGGCAAAAGTCTAAATCGGAAAATAGAGCGAGGAAAGCTTTTAGGACCATATCATTTATTTTAGGTGCATTTGTAGTTTGTTGGACCCCATATCATATTTTAGCATTAGTAGAAGGCTTTTGTACGGATCCACCTTGTATCAACAAACACATATATATGTTTTCGTACTTTTTGTGTTATGCCAATAGCCCTATTAATCCATTCTGCTACGCTTTAGCCAATCAACAATTCAAAAAAACCTTCACGAGGCTTTTGCGGGGCGATTTTCATATCACCTAGTCCATGTATGTTGGTTACAAGAATGCGTAATTCTTTTGGCGCTGTCATACAGCGTCTCATTCGAAACTTTACGCACATAATCATATAAAAATGATCTCGATTAGTAGGTACATTTTATGCTAAGACAATACTACATATATTACTATGCTTTGAATGTATAGAATAAATATTTGTGTAGAAAAGAAAATGTTTAAATTATGGCGCGGTGTCTCCAGCTTTTTAAAAGCTGATTTAATTAATATAAACGTTTGTAAATAAATATTTGTTAGAAGGTACATTGTATATTTATAAGACTTTTATTTTTCATCTATGAAGTTCAGAACTGACAATAAAATGTTAGATTGTGTATATAAAAATGGTTGAATAAAGTCTCTTTATATTTCTAGGTAAGACAACTTGCTAATGCGAATATTATTTAGCTCATTGTAAGTAAAAAATAATATTTAATGATTTCAAATATCTTTTTTATCATGTCAAAGACGTTGTAAAGTAATTTTATGGTAGATGAATATATTTAAGAACATATCGACGTGTGACAATGGAAAATCGATTCTGTGAACAGCATTAGCAAGAATGGTCAAATTTAATATTAACTCAAGAATATATTTAGTCTGATGTTTATTGTAATCAAAAATATTTGAAATTAAACAAAAGTAATGAATCCAGATTTTTATCATTCTTTTCATTTTCCTGTTTTTATGTCTCGACTTGTCATTGCCACATTATTCATAAAATATACGCTTAAAAGCTTTTAGCCTTGAGCCCAGCTAAAGTTTTTCAGCGTAAACAATTTAGTCAATTAATCAATTAAGTGTAAGTAAGTGGTACTGCGGATTTTGAGAAATCCTAAATGTATATATTTTCTTTGCATACCTTTTCTAATTCAAATCTGTATATTTACCTTCAAATATAAGTCTGTAATTACTTGAGGCTAATAAAGTTTGAAGTTATTACGGAAAATAATTTGTCTTCTGCTTTTATTTTTTAGGTTTTATCGATCGAATTTTCCTTTTATTGTTACATCAAGTTATTCCAATATCAATTGTAAATTACTGTTAATTTTGAATTGAACTTTAACCTATATTTTATTGCAATGAAATAAATTATTAAAAGACATTCTTGAATGATCTTTGTTTTATCGCTGCGTTATATAATTTTATGATTACTGGCCTAATATTTTATTTAGATGGAGATTTGATATCAATTCGTTTTATATAGCCTAAAATGGTAGGTGACAATTCAATAATAGTATTTATTGAAAAATAGATGACAAGTTTGTATAAAAAAACCTTTACTTTATTGGGTGATTCAATTTTCTTTGCTGCTTATTTTTGGGAGTAAGAACTTTTACTTACTGTATTTTAATCATTTTGGTATCTTGATTCATTTCTTCATAATCGTATGGTATTTGTATACATGTAGTAATTGAAGTAATAGAACAGACTACCTATAATAATACGAATAATAATACATTTGCAAGTAAAAATATTATCTGTACGGATTCTTGAAAAGGAAAAATGAATCATTTCAGTACAGTAACTTTAATTAAACAAGTAGTTGTATTAACAAAACAGTATTAAACTATTGATAAAGATGTTACAAATATGAAAGACAAAAGTGAAATAATGTTAGAAACAAGACATTAAATAGTTGTTATAGTACAAATGTGTTTGATATTTTATCGTGAGTGAGTGAATTGTACCTATAATTATTTGTTTGCTGTATTGACATAACGCATTTTATAGATGAATACAATACAGTACCCAGCAAGATTGCACATCGAGCCAACGAAAGGGACAATCGGCTAGTTTCGACTTCGTAGAGCGTTATCTCTGCTGCACACTGCCTACGCAAGCACTGATAGTCCGGTATTGATCAAAACGAGATCAAAATGGTCGACAAACGTCACATAATAATAGGTTGGGGAAAAAGTCTTTTCGCCTTCCCTCCGGACCCCTGAACAAGGCAGACGTGTTAATTAGTATTGTTAAATAATATTTTTTACATTAAATAAAGAAATTCGATTCATTAAAATCAGTGCAAATATTAGAAGAACATAACAACGGAGGAGTATTCAAGATAATCCGATACAAACTAAGCATATTCGCATCACCCATACTGCTGTGAGTTCAAAACTATCGCATATGAGCCTTTTATGAGATACCGATAATTAAACTACAAGCGAAAGAACGAGATAAATATGTTTCACAACTTCATTAAAGAAGAGGTCTACGTATACTAGACGGAAAGCGGTTTCGTGTGAATTCATCGCGGAGCGACCATTCTAGTAGACCCCTGATATATAATACGACACCGGTTTGTGCCATCTCTTGAATGCTCCGGCGATCCTGGTACTTGATACATCTTGTGTGAAATCGTGCGACCATTTTGGAAGACCTCTGACTACACACTTGATATACTTGGTATTGCGCAATAACTTTGTGATATCTCTTAAGTGTTCCTGTGAACATAGTACTTTTTGCGCTTTTGACCCATGATATGTCATAACGACATTAGTTTTACGGTTCCGATTTTTTGATGTCTCTCGGGTGTTCTTGCGATCCTGGTACTTGCTGCACTTTGTGTGAAACATTTTAAAGGACTGCTGGATATATTTCTGTATAGCGTAATCACTTTGTCATATCTCTTCAGTGCTCGTGTGATCCTAGTACTTGCTATACTCGCAGTTAGAATGCCGTTAAAACGTACCCCTCCCTCTTCGCCGACTACAGTGCCGAAAACCGCGGTCCAGAGTGTTAAACCCAGCCCGCTTGACTCTATCCAAGGGGGAGCTATACGGTCGGCATCTTCCACATCAGGTACAGAACTGTTTCTTTTACCAACGGCTCATAGCTTATCTGGCTCGGCACCTAACCTCTCCAGTATCGAAAATGTCACTCAACGGAAACGGAAGCGCTCTGAAGAAAATAACGAACAACTGCATAAATTTATGGTTGAACTGAGACAAATGTTTCACGTTTTCAAAGAAGAACAAGAGGCTAGGTGTGAAAGGGTGTTCTCAGCTATAGAAGAGATCCGTACATCTGTTGAATTCTTAGCGCACAAATACGAAACGCTACAAACTAGAATGGACTGCTTGGAGGAGGGGCGTAAGTCTGATACCTTGTATATCCGGTCTCTTGAGGATAAATTGGAACATCTCGAACAACTTTCTAGATCGACGTGCCTAGAGATAAGGAATATCCCATCGGAGACTCTAGAGTCAAAGGCAACACTTTTGGATATGTTCATGAATACAACCAAAGTGCTAAATGTGCCGGCGCAAAAAAACGACGTCAAAGATATTTTCAGAACGAAAACTAAAGACCCTAAAAACAGAACAATTATTGTTGAATTGAACAGCGTACTACTAAAAGAAAATGTCATCTCTTCATATAGAAAATTTAATAAATGCGGGACTAGATTATCAATTTCTCACATAAAGATTTCAGGATCAGACAAGCCCATATTTATCTCAGAAAACCTATCATCTAAAATGAAGAGGCTGTATTATCTTGCAAGAGAATTTTGTAAAGAAAATGGCTATAAGTTCTGTTGGATTACTCATGGGAAGATTTTTATGCGACAAAAAGAAAACAGCACTCCCGTTAGAGTAGTGGATGAGTCTACTTTAACTGTCAATAAGAGTACCTTGTGACAAGCAAATTTCTTAATTTTAATCTGCTCTTCTCTTGTTAAATTGCCTGTTTCAAAACCTTGCCTTAATGTTATTTTGTTTTACTTATTTTTTACATTGTTTGCTACAACTACTACACACGCAACACACCTTATACTCACAGATATTATCAATAAGTCTCTAACACATATCCTCACACACATTCTTTTTACATACAATAGGCGTTTATTCATCGATTTCTATTATTGTAAGATACCCCCTGGCAATATAGTAGTACCCCTGTTCGCTCACTATTTACTTTATGACTGAATTACATAACATCTGTAACGATATCGAACTAATAGCTCCCTCTGACTCCTTTGTTTGCTCGCCGGAAGAATCTTTAAAATACGTCTCACATGGCTTTCGCAATTCCATTAAGATTTTTCATGTCAATATTCGAAGTATTGCACGTAATTTTCATGAACTTACTGTTTTACTTCAAAGGATTCCATTTGAGACCGACGTTATTATTTTATCTGAGTGCTGGCTTAGTAAATCCCCATTAATACCATCAATGACTGGATACCATTCGCACAAATCATCTTACTCCAATCAAAATGAAGGAATTGTAGTTTATATTAGAAATACTATAGAGTATAGCATCGAATTTCCAGGCATTCAAGACGCCAATTCTATTATTATAAAGCTGTCGGATACTATGGCCATCATAGCGTTATATCGTTCACCAGCCCACAAAAATGTTACTAACTTTTTAAACTGCCTTGACAATGTCTTGCTAGAACTAAAACATATAAAATCTGTTGCAATAATTGGTGATATAAATATTAACATAAGTACAACAAGCAGTGATGTGAAATCTGATGAGTATTGTAATTTACTCGCAACACATGGTTTGCTACCCTCTCACTTATTTCCGACACGTGAACAAAATTGTCTCGATCATGTTATGTTACGGACAAATAACAGTGCATTAACTTTGGTTCTAAATACCTTAATAACTGACCATTCACCAACAATACTAGTGCTTAACATAACACATAGAGTATTACTTCCTTCACTTTCTGTTAATTGCATTAATATTCCAGCTACTCTAGATGACTTGTCCAAAATAGACTTCACAACAGTATTAAATTTAACAGATCCTAATGTTGCAGCAAATGAACTAATTAAAATTATACAACATGCTATCAAAAATAATAGTAAAACAAAAAGAGTCCCCAGCCGGAAAAGGATCATTAAGCCGTGGATAACTCCCGGTTTACTTAGATGTATCAGACACAGAGACAAACTGTATCTTAAACATAAACGTACAAACATAGAGATACAGCGAGTTATATATCTTCGTTATCGTACTTTTTGTAATAACATCCTAAAGAAAGTCAAAAGAGAATTTGAACGAGCCGAAATTATCAAAGCCAAACGCGATCCTAAAGCTACTTGGGATATAATCAAAAGAATTGCCAATCTCCACGGTAATAAATCCTCGTGTACGGAGTTGCTCAAGCTTAGCGAAAATGCCACCTGCTCTATTAATAAAGTAAATGACTTTTTTGCCAACATTGGAAGAGATCTAGCTAATAAAATTTCACCTCTAAATAATGTCTCATCCAATTTTAATAATATTAATTCAGCTACAATCCCATCTTCAATGGCTTTACTTAATACTGACTATAACGAGATTGAAAGCATCATTATTTCTTTAAAAACTAAATGTGCTGCGGGATGGGATGCTATATCCACTGCACTTGTTAAAGCTGCTAGGCACATACTAATTCCAAGCCTTATTCATATTTTCAACTTATCCATGTCATCTGGTATCTTTCCTGACCCATTTAAAGTTGCTGTGGTTCATCCAATCTTCAAGGCAGGAGACAGACACAGTGTCACCAATTATAGGCCCATTTCAATTCTCACTGCAATGTCAAAAATTTTTGAAAAAATCTTGAATCGCCGACTCACCAAATTCCTAAGTGATAACAACGTTATTGCTCAAAATCAGTTTGGATTCACAGCTGGTAAGTCGACCGAAGATGCTGTCTTACAAGTTACCAATACAATAATTAAGAACATTGATAATAGACAGAAAGCTATTGGTATCTTCCTAGACCTTTCTAAAGCCTTTGACACTGTGTCTGTTCCCATCTTGTTGGATAAGTTGGAGAGGATCGGAGTTCGAGGAATAGTCAATGACCTATTTCGTAGCTATCTGTCTGACCGCTCCCAAATTGTAACGATCAATAACATTAGTAGTAATGCAAAATATGTGAATTACGGCGTTCCTCAAGGCAGCGTGCTTGGCCCAACACTTTTTCTCATTTATTTGAATGATTTATGCAACATGTCTCTAGCAAATTGTAAAATTGTAACCTACGCTGATGATACAGCCATCATCATCAATGGGCGTAACTGGCAGGAAGTACATGACTTTTCTGAAGACGCTTTAAGACAAGTCATGTATTGGTTAGCTAAAAATAGACTTACTTTGAATCTCTCCAAAACAGTTTTCGTCCCGTTCGCTCCAACTATAACTTCTCATCCACCCGATAATTTTATGCTTCAAGCGCACACGTGTCCTGCTAACTCTACTCATTGTTGCTGCACAAGTTTAGTGAAATCCTCCACAACTAAATACCTTGGTGTTTGGATGGATAGTGCAATGTGTTGGAAGCATCACATTGCAAACGTGGCGTCTCGACTTAGAAAACTGATTTATGTGTTTAAGAACCTTAGGAACATTCTTGACTTTCGTACCCTCAAAGTTGTTTACCTTGCACTTGTTCAATCCATTATTAGCTATTGCATATCTGCGTGGGGAGGATCCGTTAGTGTTCATATGTTAAGACTGGAAGTTACGCAGAGAGCAGTGCTCAAAGTTCTTTCATACAAACCAATTAGATTCCCCACCATTGAAGTGTATAAGATGTGTGCTGTTCTTAACGTACGTCAATTATTTATCCTAAATGCAGTAATGAGGAAACATTCGGAAGTACCCTATAACCCTGATTTTACTTCTAATAAACGAAGATCAGACAAAGTTTGTCGTATTGAACCACATCGTACATCCCTAGCTAGTCGACACTATTTTCACGCTAGTCCTTTGCTTTATAATAAAATAAATAAAGAACTACAAATTTATTCTCTTCCTCTGCAGAAATTAAAACAGAAATGCAAAGACTGGCTTCTTACTTTAACTCACGAAGACACAGAACGCCTTTTGAAACCAATAGTTTAATTACTCAACACAATAACACATAAACACTCTCTCACACACACACACACACACACACACACACACACACACACACACACACACACACACACACACACACAAACACTCGCATACACTTACACTTTTATTATACAATTTTTTTTTATATTATTCAAAAATCTAGTATAACATGTTCTTTTTTTTTTGTAGCTTAGTCTAGTTTGAAATTTAAATTTAGTCTATTGTGTAAAATCAGAACCCAATGTTTCGAGGTGGGCGATGGTATCTGCGACACAGTTTCCAACTTTTGCAGATATTCATCGTTTTTATAAAAATTGTACACAACAGTTGTAATGTTCCCAAATAAACATATTTTTATTATTTTATTTATTATTATAGTAGTATGAACTTGTAATAAAATCTCTGTGGCTGTAGTATTTGTATCTTGCTGGTTTTGGTATCATTGAAAGTTAAAATTTTAAAGAACATAATTCCAAATTCAAATTAGGCAAATGTGTGATTTTCATTTGTTTTTCGTACTGTCAAGATGAGTGATTCTAATGAAGAAAATCGATACATTTTAAAATTTTACTACAAAAAGGTAAAAATGCAACGCAAGCCGCGAAAAAAATTTACGATGTTTATAGACCTAGTGCAGTGTCTGTGAGAGTAGCACAAATTTGGTTAAAGCGTTTTCAATCCGGAAATTTTGATGTCAAAGATGCACCTCGCTCTGGTCGCCCTATTACGGATAAAATGGATGCCATTTTTGAAAAAGTGGAGCAAGATCGACACATCAGTAGTTACGACGTAGCTGAAGAACTGAGAATTGATCACAAAACAGTTTTGGCGCATTTAAAAAAAGCTGGGTACAAAAAAAGCTCGATATTTGGGTACCTCACGAGCTCACTGAAAGAAACCTAATGAACCGTGTACTCATTTGTGATTCTTTATTACGACGTAATGAAACCGAATCATTTTTGAAGAAGCTGATAACTGGTGATGAAAAGTGGATCACGTACGACAAGAACGTGCGAAAAAGGTCGTGGTCAAAGGCCGGTCAGGTTTCACAGACTGTGGCGAAACCCGGGTTAACTCGCAATAAGGTGATGTTGTGTGTGTGTGGTGGGATTGGAAGGGCATTATTCATTATGAGCTATTACCACCAGGCAGGACTATCGATTCTGAACTCTACTGCGAACAACTGATGAGATTAAAGCAAGAAGTTGAGAGAAAGCGTCCGGAATTGATCAACAGAAGGGGTGTGGTGTTTCATCATGATAACGCTAGACCTCACACATCTATAGCCACTCAGCAAAAATTAAGAGAGTTTGGCTGGGAGGTGTTAATGCATCCGCCGTATAGTCCTGACCTTGCACCTTCAGATTTCCACCTGTTTCGGTCTCTTCAGAATTCTTTATGCAATGTTAGGTTAACATCACGAGAGGACTGCCAAATCCACTTGTCGCGGTATTTTGATGAGAAGTCCCAAAATTTTTATAGCAATGGGATCATGTCCCTACCTACAAGATGGCAAAAGGTAATCGAACAAAATGGTACATACATACTATAGTTAAATTTAAATAAACTATATTAAAAAATGTTTTGAATTATCTTAAAAAATGCGAAGAAACTTTTTCCCCAACTAATATATGTAAGGAGTGAAAGAGACAACGCTCTACAGACCCGAAATAAGCCGAAGCCTCCTTCTTAAGGTCGATGTGGAATATTTCTTGTTGAATCTGTACATACTTATTAGGTTAAAACTCCAACGTTTGTTATCAATTCTATCGAAAGGTCTTTTAATAGTACAAAGTATTTGTAACTATCGCATTGGTGAGAATAGAACCGAACAGCATATCTAGTTTTTATTGACTAACCTTATGGATGTTTTTTTTCTTTGGCTAACACGGTTTTAATTAGACATGATTTCGTTACCCCAAAACAAATTGTGTCTTGAAATATCAATTTGGACATGGTAAATGTGTAATTTCTATCAGATGGTTGAACTTTAGCAAAAAAATAATCTATAATATCTATCATTTCAATACCATATTTGGTTTAATTAGAATCCATCACAATTAAAAATGATGATTCTTAATAAATATATGAGAACTGGAACTTATTTTTCTTAAATAAAAATATTCATTTATAAATAAATGATTTGAAAGAATTTGAATAATATATGTAAATAAGTAAACCTTGCAAACCTGAATTGTCGTTCTTCATATCCAATTAGTCACATCCCTTTTTGATGTCATAGATTAAAATGAGATAGCATACTTCAATAAGACATGACTAAAGATCCTGAATATGCCTTAGACTGCAGCTATACTCTAAGTGTGTCCCGCGGAACCCTGGGGTTCCGTGACACCTCTGTCGGGGTTCCGAAAGAATTTAGAAAAAAATAATCAAAACACCTCTCTCTGGTCGCTTCGCGGCCGCACAAAACGCTATGAACGTTATTTATTTATTTATTTGTATTTGTAGAAACATGTGTTACAATAGCTGGTACAATATCTCATAAGTTTGGTATCAACAATTTTATACTTGTACAACCCGTTCGCTCTAAGTTTGCCGGTCTGTGGAATGCGCGTACCCTCCCCCACGTGACAACAAAACTTACAATGTGTCATAGTTTTACCCAAATATGTACGTAGACAATTTTTATTTTTATTGTCTTTTATGGTGGATATCTTTCAAAAACTTAACGAATTTAATTTATCGTTGCAAGGTAAACAGACAACAGTGTTTCAGGCCTATAATAAAAAAGTGCTTTTAAAAGAAAATAGATTTTTGGATCATTTGCATAGGTAAGAAAGAAATAGAAAGCTTTCCGTTACTCAGTGAGTTTGTTAGCGAAAACAACTCAGAAATGTTTGAAGATGATGTGTTTGAAGTATTGGTCCAATATCTCAGTTCGATGCGCGCAACTTTTGAAAAGTATTTTCCCGAAGAACACAATACAAAAATTAAAGTGAATTCATGGATTCATAATCCTTTTTTACCCAACCTGGAAAAGCCTGAAAACATACCAAACGAGATATATGAATCTCTTTGAGAAATGTCATCAGACACAAGCATGGAGTCACTGTTCAAAACGACGCCTCTCAATGATTTTTGGTGCAGAATCCGAGATGAATATGCAATGCTTGGCCAAATGGCTCTGGATATTCTTCTCCCGTTCCCAACTACATATATGTGCGAAACAGGATTCTCTATATACTCAGCCACGAAAAAAAATATCGCAATAGACTGGACGCCGAAGCTGATATGAGAATCCAACTTTCTTCCATCAGATATCAACCAATTGATGAAAAATAAAAAACAGTTTCATACCTCCCACTAGTTAGAATTTTTCTTTTTTAATGTTTTCTATTATTGTCCTTGCCAAGTGGTGAAGTAAATAATAATTAGTAACTGTTAAATTGTACTTTTATTATGCTGATTAATAAAAAATACAATTGTTTTATTGTAGGGTTCCATCAAGTATTTTGATTCCCAACAGGGTTCCCTCATTTAAAAAGTTTGAGAACCACTGCCTTAGAGTAAGTGTGATATACTGTAAATAACACAGTGTACAATGTTTGGATGCTTCTTTGTAACGATGTCCTTTTCTTTTGTAGGAAGATAGATAGAGATGTATTTATAGGTATGGATTGGAAAATTGAAGCATTGAGAATATACTGATATGGCTTGTGTAATGTACGAAGGCTATCAACTGTATTATCAGATGGACCTATTATGTATTAGTAAATGCAATTTTGCTATACCGCAATATAAATGTTAATATCATTTTGTATGTTCTTTTAATAATTTTGACGCTGACTGTACATTGTTCGGATGACAAAAAACAAAACATAATAAATTAAAAATCTCATTAGCAATGAGGTTAACATATAAAGGAGTAACACACGACCGGCCGACCAAATCCGCTGTCGCTAAACACGACCGGATTTGGTCCGGCGGACCGAATCCGCTGACCAAACCCCCTCGAGCGGACTGCATCGGACTTATGTATGTATCTTCACGCCAGGTCCCTACCGGGGTAGACAGAGAGTGTAAAGCGCCAGATATCCCGGTCCTGACACACCTCCCGTGCCTCATCTACCTTCATCATCCTCTTCATATATGCACGCCGATTCCTAAAACTTTTAACTGCACCATCAGACAGAACTCGACCTATTTGGTCATGGTAGGTCAGTCTTGGTCTTCCTGGGCCTCTGCAACCATCCACATTCGCATTGTATATCTGTTTAGTCATTGCATTGGACTTGATTAATAATAATTCTGTCCGCCGGACTCCTCTACACGCGGCCACATTTGGTTCGGAGCGTACCGAATCCCCTACCCGCTCCGTACTAAATCCGGACGTGTTTTACGACTAATAGAGAAGAAAACAGAAACAAACAGCCCGTTCTGTTTTTAAATCTACATGACAGATATTTGTGAGATATTTCCACGTCATGTCTCATGTTACTATGGGAATCTATGGTAAATTGATTAACTGCCTAAGTAGCCTAGTGATAGCAGGCCTACTTCTACGCTGGAGGTCCTGGGTTCGACTCCCAGCTGACCCGGGCTATCAGAGATAACGGTTTAAAATCCCTTATCTCCGGTTCTATTGGGATTTTTCCATTTTCTGGAAGTTTCTCAGTATCTCGGAGTTTGGTAATGTGCACGGATGGCAACAGGCTTGCCACCTGTTACATGGGCCAAAAACGTAACCGGCGAATCGTGGGTGTTTGCATGACTACATGCATTTACCTTTGCCAATCCCTTCGGGGATTTCAGGCGTGAAGTTACGTTGTGGTTAATTCACTTCGGAAAATTGGAACCATGCTACCAAAGGGAATGTCCTGTCTAGTACTTTAGTGCATGTAGGTGCTGCTCATTAATCTGTTTTACCTAACTTCTATAATAAAGAAAAGATAAAAACTTATTTTATAACTTAAACAAGCAACGGATGCAACAGTTGATTTTGTGATACCAATTTATTTATTTTAGAAAAGAAATGTATTATGAGACGCATCACATTATTTTTAGTGCTCAACTTTAAGGGTGTAAATTGTTTATAGAAGAATGTAAAACCTGATTATCAGCTATTTCCGTTTTCTGATTTACGTTAATACAGGGCCTAATATTTAGATGTTTTGAGTATATTATTATAGATTGCAAGAAACCTTGATAAAACAACCGACTTCAGTTCCATCTCTGGTTCAATCGATAAACGATATTGGGTGACTTTTTTAAAGTATTGTATTGTATTTAGATTGAGTCTTATCAGCACCCACAGGATCTGAGCCCTATGTAGGCCTAGTGCCTCTAGAAAACAAACGAAAAACAAATTATGCATTAATGCATAACTAAGTACATATATGCATATGCCATAAGTACACGGTGGTGGCAGACTGAATAGTACAAAACTCAGTAAGGTACAACAAGAATTTTGAAAAATATGAAAAGTGACCATGTTACCTTCAATAATAATATATCCTGGACAATACTTACAAAAAAATGTGTCTGATGATGAATATTTCTTCGGATGGAAGGTTTAAATGTTTCCTTTAAGTGTTTAAATCTTTGCATAAATAGAATTTTTGAACCTTTGTGGAACAAAAATTATCTAATTTAAAAACAATTGTTGTTCAGCAATGTCAATGTCAAATTTCACAACTATTTCGATAATCTGTTATACAAACAACATTATATGTTTGTGTATATATTGTTAATATTTCCAAGATTAAAAAAGCGTGTAGCAGTATTAATACACCATTAAAACTACTTTTGTGTTCGACGAGATGTAAAATGAATAAATGAATAGTTATTTTAAAATGTTTTTATTCAAGCCTGATATTTGTAAGCATGCAAGCAGCTTATTTAAATGTTTTGTTAATTCTTTTTAAGTTGTTCGTGTTGAAACGAAGTTAAAATATTATTTTTAATTACATTTAAGTTTTGTTTGCGTATACTCGTTTTTTTTTTATTTATATTTTACATGTTTCCTTCAAACTACCTCGGTTATAAAATATGTTGAAGGTCACTTCTGCTTACCTCGAAGTCTCAGGTTCAATTCCCGCGCCGGAGCGTAAGTGATGAAATGTGTCCAATTATTTTTAATGGGATTTAGATTTTTTTTTTTTTTTGCACATAAGAAATTTACATCCGGCGGATTTCATACCTAGTGGTATTCTCTACCAGCCAACCGTAGGGCCAAATAGAGCTGGTCACTTTACATGATTGTCCGTTTGTCTTCAACATACAATAAAACTAGAACAAAAATAAACTAAAAACATAAAAAAGAGAAAATGGGATCAAGACCTCAATTCTACTGCAAACAGTTAATTAACAATACAAGGAAGACTATTATTATTATCCAGCTTCTCAATACTTAATATTAGTTGTTGTTAAGTTGAGTTTCTTTGTTTGTTTGCTTGAACGCGCTAATCTCAGGAACTACTGGTTCGATTTGAAAAACTCTTTTCGTGTTAGATAGCTCATTTATCGAGGAAGGCTTCAGGCTATAACATTACGCTAAGATGAATAGGAGCGGGTAGAAACATTGCTTCCACGCGAAGCTGGAGCGGGCCGCTAATATGCCTTTCATATTGGTGACAGAGTAATACTGCAACCTGCCTCAGTAGCGTAGTGGTAGCAGGCCACTACTATTGCGCAGGAGGTCCTGGGTTCGATTCCCGGGTCGGGGACTATCAGAGATAACGGTTAAAAATCCTTTATCTCTGCTTCTATTGGGATTTTTCCATTTTCTGGAAGTTTCCAAGTACCCCGGAGTATGGTAATGTGCCCGAAGATGGCAACAGGTTCGCCACTTGTTACATGGGCCAAAACGTAACCGGCGAGTCGTGGGTGTTTGCATGTATGATTGAATGCATGCATTTACCTCTGCCTACCCCTTCGGGGATTACAGGCGTGAAGTTACGTTTTTTGTTCACAGAAAAATAAAATGATGCTTCTAAGTCCTAAGAGGTGGGGTAGGCACCACCGCATTACCTAATATACTTGCCGCTAAATGGTAGTGTTCAGCACTATCGTGTTCCGGTCAGGTGGTAATGTACGGCCCTGTAATTTCCGCACAGAGGCATAACACCTTAGGACTCAGGAGTAGTAACGCATCTGCATTTTGACCTTGATCTTTGTGTTGGTGTCTATAGGCTGCAGTCATCACTTAACATCAATGTGAACTGCATGATTGTTTGCCACTTCCATTTCATAAAAAAAAGAAACTCAAATATAAACACCGGTGCAATTACTATAATACAGCCTATGTCATACAGTACAGGTGCAGATTTCTAATGTTGAACGAATTAAGTATTTAAATCGGACCAGTACTTAGTTTTTCTGTGAAAATATTACAAACATACACAAATGTTTCCTCTTTCTAATATACTTAAGTCTTGTATTGATTTGGAATTAAATACAATTATCTTAACTACCTTTATCTTACCTTTAACTACCTCAGTAGCCTAGTGGTAGCAGGCTACTACTACTACGCTGGAGGCCAGGACCTCTTCGATTCCCGGGTAGGGGGCTATCAGAGATAACGGTTTAAAATCCTTTATCTCAGGTTCTATTGGGATTTTTCCATTTTCTGGAAGTTTCCCAGTACCTCGGAGTTTGGTAATGTGCCCGGAGATGTCAACAGGCTCGCCACCTGTTAGGTACGAGTACATGGGCCAAAACGTAACCGGCAAATCGTGGGCGTTTGCATGTATGCTTGAATGCATGCATTTACCTTTGTCTTCGCTTTTTTTTACAATTAGGTATTTATTAGTTATTGTATTAGGTATATTTTATATTAAGGTACAACAGAAGCCTAAATAATCTAACTGTAACACGATAGTATGTAGATAATAATGTTGCCGACAATCTTAGCGTCCTGTTAATCTCATATCCGAAAACAAGATAGTGCATACACTTCGCTGAGCCTAAGTCCAATCAGTGTTTAAGGGTCGGATCCCTAAGTGCGATTCATGATAGTTAAATTCATTTGAAACGTAGGTAGGTACTCGTACTACCTGTCAACGAGATTGGCGAAATTCACCCCAATGTGGCGGGAACACGAATGAAAGGTAGGTTTTTATTTACCTCTTGGTATAACTCCTGTTCTCTAAATCCATTGCATAAAGACACGCAAAGAAAAAAAGTTCAACGGATAATTGATAAGCCGTTGTTGATCATTGATAGTTTTTTTATGTAATGAAGTGGTAAGCAAGCGTATAGCATACATTGTAAGTAATACTGTAGACTATCAACAACTACACAATACCAGAAATTTTAATGTAGATGTGTTGCCACTCCTAGGTCTATGGTGTAATGTTATGCTTCTGTGCCGGTAACGGACCAACACTATAGTCAGAGAATATGTATTAATATTACGTATAGAATGGACACTTCGATGTTCCGCCCGATTTCCCCGCATCACCCAACCTCCTCCCCTCTTATGGGCAACGGTTGGTATTTTGTACGTGCTACGCACACAGATGCACGTGTAAATACACGTCACTGATTGATGTCTGTGTAATAGAGACCAAATTAAGCGTTTGTATAGAATTTTTGTGGAGTGTCCGATGTGCTATAGTGCTGAACACTACCATTTAGCGGCAAGTAGATTAGGTAACGCGGTGGTGATTACGCCCTCAAACTCCGTCACTGGAGCTCTACCAGCATTACGTTACTGGAGCTCCACCAACAGTATTATGTGACTGAAAAATAAAAGACTTATGTTATTGGTATAAATAAAAATGAAAAGAAGCTAATGCGGAAAAATTTAATGGTATAATATAATTGGCAATTTCTGAGTATCTCATTGTAAAACAATCTTGCTAAAAAGCTAGTTATTAAAAAAAGGGAAGACAGTTGATATGCCATTGAAAACTGAAATGTCAATATTGCCGTTGTTGGTTTAGGGTCATAGCTCACTAGAACCACCCGGCACCCGACCAGCGCCCGACCGCCTAGAGCGGTCTGCGCTCATTACATCAACTCCGCTCCATCAAGTGTCCATACGACACTGGATCGCCTCGAACGCAAGCCATCAACGCGCGGACGGCACGCGGTCCACGCGCGTATTTTGAGTGGATCACTAGGTTGTCTTGCGTTGACTTTGCTTTGCCAACGCGCTGTTCCCAAGTGGACCGCGCACTGTCCGCGAGTGGTTCACAAGTAATCACAAGTAACATCGCGTCGTTCACCCGTGGACCACCCGTCGACAACGAGTGGACGCCGTAAAACGAGGCGGTGCTGGTCGGGTCCCGGGTGGCTGTATTGAGCTATTATCCTAATGTGCACATAATATTTTGGATGACTGCTTATTCTCGCATGTGTTCCATATTATCCTTTTCGAAATGGAATCCCATCCTGAAATAGTTGACAGCTCAATAAATGGCCACAACAGCATTATTTACGACCTCTCAACATTGTTTGCTAGAGGGACGTTTAATACCGAGCCTACATTCATTATTCCCAGCTTGAGATACCGACCTGTCATAACAGGAACAATCGAGTAGAGAGAATGGACCGATCTTTGGTAAAAGCGATGAGCGATTTATAAAGACTTTAGCTTGATTAGAGAAGATTTATAATATTGCGACTTCATCTCTTCTAGGGATAGTTTGCGAGGCGAATTACCTAATCTATCTGCTGTCAAATAATAGTGTTTAGCACTATCGTGTTCAGTTAGATGACAATGTATGGCCCCGTAATAACTATCACAGGGACATAACAACTAAGGTCTCAAGCGTGGCTACGTATCTGCATTTTGACCTCTTGTGGGTGTCTATAGGTTGCACGGTCCTAACATCACTGTGAACTGCATGTTTGTTTGCCAACTTCATTACATTATAAAAAAACCTCACGCATGACTAAGTTGAATGTCGAGCGTAAAATATCCCAGTGCTGTCCTAAACTACATGTCTTATGTGCTATAAATGATCTAAAGGGTTCTCAATACAGACAATTCGCTTATAACTTGGAACGAACACAGATTCAGTGTCCGTTGTCAAGTGTTACAATGAAGCGAAGTGTGACGTCGGTATAGTGATGCCGTTTAATTTGTTTAGCAGCAGATAACGTGCTGCACTGTCAAAATTTTGACACTTGATGAGATGATGATGATGATGGGTTGGATGGATGGCATCTCACAACACTTGTTTACGCTGTTCTCCTAGTTTATTAGCTCGCTGGCGAGCTTTGGCCGCTTGACACTTATTAGTCACTCAGCCTAAAGACATCCACTGCTGGAGAAAAGCCTCCGCCAAAGATTACCACAACGAACGGTCCTGGGCCGCCCTCATTCAGCGATTGCGCGCAACCTTCACTAGGTCGTCGGTCAACCTGGTGGAGGGTCTGCCTACGCTTCATCTTCCGGTACGCGGTCGCCATTCGATAACTCTTCTGCCCCATAGGCCGTCAGTTCTTCTAGCTGTGTCCTGCCCACTGCAACTTGAGTTTCACTATTCGGTTAGCTATGTCCGTTACTTCGGTTCTGATTCGGATCTCCGCATTTATGATTCGATCTCGGGAAACTCTCTGCGTGACCTTGAACCTTATGAGGCCAATGGTGAGCCAAAAGAGTAGGTAGAGATAAATTGCATTCAATCATGATAAAAAACGAGTATGGTTAAAAAAAGTTGATCCGACGCGGCTAATGGAAGTGGATCGGCATTACTACTCGTACTAATACACTAGCTTGTGCCCGCCAATTGGTCCTAGTGTACTTTAGTTATCAGGGCATATTTTTAATTAATCCTCTTTGTAATAGTGACTTATTATTATATACTGGGTGACTTTTTTTACCGTCTTGAAAAAAATAGGGCGTGATAAGCAAATGAAATAAAAGCCTATGGCATAGTTATTTATATTATTTTTTTATATTTTCTAACTTCATCTGAAATTAAAATTTCATTAAACATTTCTATTCATTATTCTATTTTTAATTTTAGAACACTGAATTTCAACAAACAAACGCCGGCAACTTGACACGATCCTGTTTTTGCAAGTTTTGTAGGTAATAGAATAATGAATAGAAATGTTTAATGAAATTTTAATTTCAGATGAAGTTAGAAAATATAAAAAAATAATATAAATAACTATGCCATAGGCTTTTATTTAATTTGCTTATCACGCCCTATTTTTTTCAAGACGGTAAAAAAAGTCACCCAGTATATCTGTACCAGTTATATTTTTAAGTCTAGAAATAAAGAAATTGTATAAAAACTCACCACCATTTATTATGATAATAAAGCTACTTCTACTTTCTATGCGTATGCAGATTTTTATTTGTAATCAGGACTTTATACAAAATTCTTCCCCCCCTTCCAATTTTACCCCTTTAGGGAAAATTTCGTCCATTTCACCTTAATGCCTAGAGACGAGACAAACATTCATGCACAGTCAATAAAATAAACCTGTTTGGACCTAGGTATTGGAATAACTGCGCTGTGCCTAACAAGCTAACTTTTTACCGGGCAATCGAACCAATCGAATGGTGATGTTTGAAGGAAAATTGACCTTATTCTATACTAGTAAAGTTGTTTTTACAACTCAAATACCATTTCGATTGGATAAAGTTTTAAAGTGATCTATAATTGGATACTGAACTCTATTGCGTTGGAATAAAGTGGTTATTACGTGCATTTTAAATTTATCAGAGCTTCATGCAATTAATGCATACCGCTCCAATTCTGCTATTGCTGCGTGTAATGGTATTTATATTATTCAGATCGTGTATGTTTATACACGATCTAAATAATATAAATAACTGCCTCGGTAGCCTAGTGGTAGCAGGCCACTACTACTACGGTGAGGTCCTGGGTTCGATTCCCGGGTAGGGGGTTATCAGAGATAATGGTGTAAAGTCCTTTATCCCTGGTTCTATTGGGATTTTTCCATTTTCTGGAAATCTCCCAGTACCTCGAAGTTTGGTAATGTACCCGGAGATGTCAACAGGCTAGCCACCTGTTACATGGGCCAAAAACGTAACCGGCGAATCGTGGGTGTTTGCATGTATGATTGAATGCATGCATTTACCTCTGCCTACCCCTTCGGGGATTACAGGCGTGAAGTTACGTGTATGATTATTTCATATTGGTACAAATCTACCTAGGATTATAATAAATGGTATCATAAGACATGTATTATATAGTCAATAAGCTATGAATAATAATGTACCTATAGAAATTATAATAAACTAGCTGACCCGGCAAACTTCGTATTGCCTCAGAAAGAAATAATGTGTCAAAGGTTTGATAGTTACGAACTATTAGTATGAGAAAATGTGGTTTTTACTATTTGCCTTCAATTTCTTCATATTTTCTTACCTTTAAAACCTTCCCTGGACTTCCAAAAATCATTCAAAACCAAAATTAACCAGATCAGTCCGCCCGTTCTCGAGTCTTAGCGAGACTAACGAACAGCAAATTGGTTTTTATATATATTCGAGCTGTCCCGGCAAACTTCGTATTGCCTCACAATGAAATAATGTGTCAAAGGTTTGATATATACGGACTATTTGTATGGGAAAATGAAATTATGGTTTATACGATTTCTCTACAATTTCTTCATATTTTCTTACCTTTTAAATCTTCCCTAGACCTCCACGAACATTTCAAGACCAAGATAAGATAAATCCGTTCCGCGGTTCTTGAGTTTTAGCGAGTTTTTATCTATACTTATAATAAAAACTGTAGAAGTGTAAATTCTGTACATTAAAAACATTGAAAAAATAAATACCAGGGGATGTTACTAGATCGATACCGAACACAAATATGTGATTAGAAAATGTCTTGTCTGTCTGTTTGTTCAAGCATCACAGAAAAACTACTGGTCCGATTACAATGAAACTTGGTATGATTATACTTTAACTTTTGGCGCACAACGGGATAAAAAGTACCCCGACTTTTTATCCCGGAAAAATGTCTGTTTGTCTGTGTGTTTGTACACGCTTATATCAGAAACGGCTTATTCGATTTGCGGTTTTCACTAATATATTTCGGTAAGTTTTACTTAATATTTAAAGTTTGTTTCATGTGAATTGGTTGAGAAATAAAAAAGTTATGTCAATTTAAAGAATTATATCGAATATTTTTAAGCTATTCTGTATCTTAGTTTTATCTTTTAGGGGGTTTCGTACCTAAAAGGTAAAAACGGACCCTACGGCTTACTAATCCTCCGCTGTCTGTCTGTCTATCCGTCCGTCTGTCTGTCTGTCACCACCATCTCATAAATAGTGATAGCTAGAAATCTAACATTTTCGCAAATTATGTATGTATTTCTGTTACCGCTATAAAGAAAAAAATAATTACTAAAAATAATAAAATGAAAATGTTAAGGGGTCCAAGGGGGCATACAATAAACGTGTTTTTTTCGTATATTGTTTGCTTGATAATAATAACGGTAGCAAGTAGACGCTTAAAATTTTAACAGAATTTGTAGGTCATACGAGTATGTTGTACATTACCTTCCATAATAAATCTAGATGCTGTAATTGTTAGCTCTACACCATTTGGGCTACAAGCACTAGTCACAGTCATGAAAGAGGATTGTATGGAGAAAGGCTTACAATTGAATGTAGATAAAACTAAAGTATTAGTATTTGAAAGAGATGAACAGAGAACAAATGCAAGGGTAGTAGTAGATGATGCAGTGTTAGAACAGGTTGATGAAATTGTATATCTTGGATGTGCTTTTAGCAAGGATGGTAGGTACACCACTGACATAGAAAGAAGAGTGCTTGCTGGGAATTGCGTGAATGGAGCGTTGGGTAAGCTGCTAGAATCTAAACATCTCAGCCAGCGGGCTCGACTAGCCGTACATAATGCTGTACTTACTCCAACGCTTTTATATGGAAGCGAGAGCTGGGTATGCAGGAAAGAGCATGAAAGTAAGTTGAACGCGGTCGAGATGAGATCTTTGCGCAAGATCTGCGGTGTATCACTCACCGATCGCGTTCGTAATGAAGATGTAAGAAAGAGACTTTGTGTGAATGATAGTATCGGTGTAAAAATGAAAAAAGGCATGCTCCGATGGTTCGGGCATATAGAAAGAATGTCGAATGAGCGAATGACTAAACAGATATACAATGCGAATGTGGATGGTTGCAGAGGCCCAGGAAGACCAAGGCTGACCTACCATGACCAAATAGGTCGAGTTCTGTCTGATGGTGGGGTCAAAAGTCTTAGGAATCGGCGTGCATGTATGAAGAGAATGATGAAGGTAGACGAGGCACGAGAGGTTTGTCAGAACCGGGATGTCTGGCGCTCTACACTCTCTGCCTACCCCGTTAGGGACCTGGCGTGAAGATACATACATACAATAAATCTATAGAAATAAATAAAATTGGAGTGTCTATTTGTACGTATGTATGTATCTTCACGCCAGGTCCCTAACGGGGTAGGCAGAGAGTGTAGAACGCCAGATATCCCGGTTCTGACAAACCTCTCGTGCCTCGTCTACTTTCATCATTCTCTATCTGCCGCCAAATGGTAACGGTCTAACCGGAACACGATAGTGCTGAACACTACCACTTAGAGGCAAGTATATTAGGTAATGCAGTGGTGCCTACACCCGCGAGCTCCGTCACTGGAGCTCTACCACCAGTAAAATAATAAAATACGCTTACATTCACACCCATACTATGACAATTGCAATGCAATGACCACTCCTACACCCAGTGCCGGATTAGCCATATAGCAGGAGTAGCAAATGCTACGGGCCCCGTGCCATTGGGGGCCCCGTGCCCGTGCCCAAAAAAAAACACAAATATGTAATACACCTTAACTATTCTCAAAGGGAGCGTTGACCACTAATTATATTACCTATATTATTATGTTGCAAGTTGGCAATACCACAATACTTACAGGGGGAATCCCCTAAATTTTCGATTCCTTTTCGTAAATGTTGTTTTAGTTACATCCTAAATTTCAGTAGGCAATGTAACTCTAGGGCCCCATGGTCACATTTGCTACGGGCCCCGCACCGGCTTTATCCGGCACTGCCTACACCATGACTTAAAAAACGTATAGGTACTTTTATCTAACCCGAACGTTTGGTTCCATATATGTATATAACCGACGATATACGAGTATATCGGTTATTGCCATATTTTATCGGCATACACATTAGTGAAGCGCGCATGGCCCAGCGGATGGTGTAGATCGTAAGCGATCTGCTCGGTTAAGCACTACGGGCGCGGTCGGGTAGTGCGATGGGTGACCGCTAGTGTCAATTTAAAAATGCGCGTTTCCGTGCTTCGGAGGGCACGTTAACCGTCGGTCCCGGTTGCTATCGATGGATAGCAGTCGTTAAACCTTGTCGGAGGCCTTATAGGCGGTTTGAAAACATCCGACAGTGGGTTGGCCACTAACCCACCCACCTCCACCAATCCGCATTGGAGCAGCGTGGTGGAGTAAGCTCCAGGCCTCCCCCCAAAAAAGGGGAGAGACTCGTGCCCAGCAGTGGGACGTATAATGGGTTGCCATTATTATTTTTATTATACACATTAGTGTGCTTTCACCTTCGAGTCCCGACTAAAGCTCATCTTGTTCATGATTATTGTTATAATGTTCCCAGAAACTGTTTTCATTACAACGTTGTTTTTCTTTTCCAATATGCAATTTGGGTACACAGCGTTCGCTGTTGGAGGCAATAAATAATCCATACCTCATTTTTATCGCTCGTTCTAAAAAAGCGTTTATATTGAAACGGCCTGTTCGATGGAGGTGCGTTCACATGGATTATGCTAGAAAAACTGTACAGTATCTAAAAAGAAATATTACTCATCGAACTTAGGAAGGAGACTTCGGCTTATTTGAAGAAAGAAAGAAAGAAGAAATACTTATTTGTACCAAATGTAACAAGTAAGAAAAGTAATAAGTGACATCGAGTAAAAAAAATACGTTAATACAAATCGGTCCTAACTCAGCATGTGCTGGTTGATGAACAACCAACGCTGGTCTTCCGTTAGGACCACCAATCTTTTTTTTCGTCATAAACGGCTATAGTTACATTTTAATAACAACAACAGAAAACAAAAAAAAGGCAATTAAGGGTGGACTCAAATATTTGTTACACTATATAATAAATAAATAAAATACGCTTACACTCACAGCCCCACAGTAGGTATAAACCTGTGTCGTGGGTGCCGTTGTACACATACAACACATACACAAACACCCAGACCCGAAACAAATATCTGTAGGCCATACATATATTTGTTCCGGTGCGGGGATCGAACCCGCGACCCTTCGAATCAAACGGTGGTTTCGCACCGCTGGACTAACCGGGTCGTCGCTATACCTTATATTTCAGTTAAATATTATCAAGCATTATTATAATCAAGGTACCCGCAAAAAAGTTGGAAACTTAGATTAAAAGACTATTAGACCTTATTCATAAACGTATTTTAGCTAAAGTGTTGCTAATCTCTCCTTTGTCTTTTTCTATCCTGCACATTTGACAATGCAACTGACAAAGACAAAGTATTCTATAGCTAAAACGTATCTAATGTACGTTTATAAATAAGGGGGTTACTTTTTACTGATGGTAGAGCTCTAGTGACAGAGCTCTCGGGCGTAGACACCACCGCATTACCTATATCTGCCGCCAAATTGTAGTGTTCAGCACTATCGTGTTCCGGTAAGTAGAAATGTATGGACCCGTAATAACTATCACAGAGACATATATCAGCATATTTTTATTTATCATCCACAAATAAGACAAAACACAAAAATAAACTCGTCGCTTTTAGTCGTCCTCAAATTGAAAAAGTTAGCCATAATCTCGCAGCAACTTTGTACGCAGTCCATTATAAATCGGTACGTCGGCACATTTGCAATTTAATACCCGCATTACCATAATCGATGGCCAGTAGTGTCAGCCGTGTGTTTATTGGAAACTTATGTGGGTAGCGCTCCGGCCAATGTGTTTGATGAATTCATTATGTTAAGGGTACTGCAGGATTTTGCAAATAAAAAGAGCGTTTATAGCTTTTATATAAAGAGTGATTATTCGTTTTAGTTGGAGAACAATTTTTATACACGCACAGCACATGAGATCGTTATGCGAAGAAGAGTGTTGCCAGCTTAGGAAGTGGCAAAAGAACAAAAAAATACTAATAAGATTGCGATCTATTTTTAACACACACCCCGCTTAGGAAATGGCAAAAGAACAAAAAAAACTTATTAGATTGCGTTCCATTTTTAACACACGCCCCGCTTAGGAAGCGGCAAAAGAACAAAAATATCTAATTATATTGATTTTTTTTTTTGGCGGGAATTTTGAAATTGGCGTGTGGTGCTCTTATTTTATTTCATTTTCTTAGTGTATTTTTGAGTTATATTAAATAAAGTTGGTGATATTTTGTTTGATATAGGCTTATTACAGTGCCCGTGTATAGTGAAAACACGGCTTTTCAATTTGCCTCCGAAACTTCATTTGAAATGTTTTGGTAAAGTAGCCATCGCTTTACTCGAATTACTGACTGTGACTCTGACTGCCTGACTTATAATTGACCGACTGACTCTTACTTTTACGCTGCTTGCGAATACGAAATATCATTTTACTTGACACTGGCAATATGCGTAATAGCGATGCCATTATACTAAAAAAAAAAACTAATTATATTGTTATTCCATATTATTTCGCATTAACACATGCTTGTGAAATATATTTTATTTTTAAAGAAAAATGGAAAGAAAAAATTGACTTCAGGCGAGGCTCGAACTCGCGACCTACTGGGAATCTAGTCCAGCCGCTCTTCCAATTGAGCTTAATCCATTATACGTCGGTAGTAGTCGGTACATTTGTAATTTCATACCCGCGCGCTCCGCGTTACCTCATCCGATGTCCGGCAGCCAGCGTCGGCCGTGTGTTTATTTTGTGTTCACTGTGGTTATTTTATACAATATCTAGCAACCCGTCCTGGCTTCGCACAATTAGTCACTCAGCTTTCATATACGACAGTCAAGACACGTAAAATGCATGTATGTATCTTCACGCCAGGTCCTTTACCGGGTAGGCAGAGAGTGTGGAGCGCCATATATCCCGGTCCTGAGGTATCTCCCGTGCTTTTTTAACTTTAAATGCACATGAAATTATTTTTAAAAACTTTTTTTTTAACTAACGCCCAGGCGGCATGACTCTTTACAACACTTCCATCAGATATCGTTATATTACAACCAACTTACATAAATAAAACGTTTTCAAAATATATGCCTCAACCTTTTTTTTTTATGTAATAAAAGTGGCAAACAAGCGTGCAGTTCACATTGATGTTAAGTGATGACTGCAGCCTATAGACACCCACACAATGACCAGAGGTCAAAATGCAAATGCGCTGCCACTCCTGAGGCATTAGGTGTTATGCCTCTGTGCCGGAAATTACAGAGCCGAACATTACCACCTGACCGAAACACGATAGTGCTGAACACTACCATTTAACGACAAGTATATTAGGTAATGTGGTGGTGCAAACGCCCGCGAGCTCCGTCACTGGAGCTCTACCACCAGTAACTTTTAACGAATCACTCTATGTATTGGCGAAAATCGCATGAAAATCCGTGCATTTTATCGCAAACTGACAAACGGACAGCCGTGTATAACTTAACTTAATAACAACACCAAGTGATGTACTATAAATTAATGAATACGCCAAACAAATTGGCCGTACATAATTTTCCAATATACGGGCGCCGTAACCGGACATCGATTATGGTAATATGAGTATTAAAGTGCAAATGTCGACGTTGTGATTTATAAAAGACAACGTAGGTACAACACTGTTGCGGGATTATGTTAAATCTCTACAATGGTGAGTGCTCTGCTGAACTGTTTGACATGGTGCCACCGTCTCTTTTCCTACACCGTACTACCCGCCGAAGAGAGAAGTTCCACCCACACCGACTGGACACCTGGCAGTGCTCAACGGTGCGGTTTTCACGTTCGTTCCTGCCCAGAACGTGTAAATTGTGGAACGAACTTCCCTCTGAGGTGTTCCCTAGGTGCTACAATATGGGGTTCTTCAAAAATGGCGTCAAAAGAGTCCTTCAGGGCTGGCAGCGCGTTGGCAACTCCCCTGGTGTTGCAAATGTTCATAGGCGACGGTGACCACTTTCCATCAGGTGGCTTGTCTGTCAATCTTCAGACATAAAAAAAAAAAAAAAAACTTTTTCAATTTTAAAACGTCTATGTTTAGGCTTGAGTAGTGGTAACGCATCTGTATTGATATTTTTACTGGTAGTAGAGCTCTAGTGACGGAGCTCGCGGGTGTAGGCACCACCGCATTACATAGAGGGCCGTACATAACCACCTGACCGGAACAAGATAGTGCTGAACACTACCAATTAGCGGCAAATATATTAGGTAATGAAGTGGTGCCTACGACCGCGAGCTCCGTCACTGGAGTTCTACTACCAGTCAAGAATATAAATACAAATGTAAATTGTTACATGTAGATCCAACAGTTACTACAACAAGTTTCTCCATAACTGTCATGAAACCCCGTATGAACATCAAATTCGGCGACACAAATGGAAGTGTATTAGACACACACCGCAGTGGGGTAATAATCGTATTCCTAGGCAGGCACTTGATTGGAATCCGCCTGGGAAGCGGAAACGTGGTCGTCCCAAACAAACGTGACGTCGTTCTATTATATCGGAAGCGAAAAGCATCGCCAAGTTGTGGAGCGAAATCAAGCACGAAGCCAAATACCAAAAGATCTACAGTCATCACTCAACATCCATGTGGACTGCATGGAGTCGCTAGGTCCCTACTGAATTTCGAAGTGTAAAATTCCTCAATTTGTGAGATTTAACGTATACCATTGCGATGTTCGTTAGCTAGACAGTACAATGTAGCAACGTCTGAAATTCCGTATTTTGTGAGAGCTAATGTGTACCTACAAGTACTATGTACAGTACTCAGTGACTCAACAATTAATATTGCACATCGATCCTGCGAAAGAGACGATCGGCTCGTGTCGACTTCGTAGAGCGTTATCTCTGTTGTACACTGCCTACGTAAGCACTGACAGTCCGGTATTGGTCAAAACTTGATCAAAATAGTCGACAAACGTCAAATAGGGACAGTGCGAAAGAGATAACGCTCTACTGACCCGAAATAAGCCGAAGTCTCCTTCCTAGGCTCGATGTGCAATATTTATTGTTAATCACTGTACGTTAGTTCGAAGTTCCGCGCGGTATGAGATATCACAGTTTGTGAGATTGATTTTGTGCAACCCAATATAGACTCAGATGGGGACCATGGGCCGGGTCCCCGTGTTTGCCAGGTTAGGTCCAAATGGGCGGCGCGGCGGCCGAGCAGACCTCGCCTGCCGCGCTGCCCGGTGTTTGTTATATTTTTTGTAATAATAATTATTTCGTTTAATAACGTTTTCTCGCGTATACAACAAGAAGTTTAGGAGTGTTGTATCCGCAAGAAAATCCGCAAATTTAATTTCTATTTTTTGTTCATATTGTTTATATAATTAGGCTCCTGAAAAGCACTTTTACATAATATGTACGTACTTCGAACGCAAAATGTGAACATTAAACGTTAATAATATTATACAAACCTTTTGTTACACTAACTTACCCCTCGTGTTGGCGGACAATGTCACTATCCCAAAAAAGGACGTAACAAAAACTTTTGGTACAGAAAAATAAGTTTTATTAGAAAACTCCGATAGTGTCAAACTTTGCAAGCAGCTATTTGATTGAAACTAAACTCCTTCTTTTTACGATCCTTTTAACAAGATCGAAATGATCTAGATTGGTTTGAATAGAATAGATAAAAAATCTATGGTGAAGAAATCGTCAATTCAGAGGACACTAACATAAATGATAAGATTTATGGGTTAATTAATATCCATTAGCAAAACACTGTTTCGAAAATATTATGTACAGTACTCAACAATTAATATTGCACATCGAGCCTACGAAAGAGACGATCGGCTCGTTTCGATAGACAGATCGGCTTCGTAGAGCGTTATTTCTGTTGCATAGGGGAGACCTGGGAGAGTTGTGACAAAGGTAAGTTGTGACAAAGACGATTTCTCCCTACCTATAATCGTTAGCAAGCTGGTTTCAATGCTCGTTTGCGACTTGAGAGATGCGCTACTTGACTTAGTACTTGCTGGCGTCGTACAAGAACCGGTTATCAAATTATGACATCTGCGTGAAAAAATATGCGAAAAGTAAGTTTTTCTTTAAAAATTTGATCAAATTTATATCATTCCTTATTACATGTTGATTGTTGTGTTATATTTACTTAAATTGTTTGGTTATTCAAGACTCAAAATGTTGCATCAATCTTTTGTGTTTGTATCGTGTCTAGAAAATATAAATTATTATTTGGACCAAGTCATCATTTTGAGTATCTAGGGGAAATTCCGTCGACGTCAACACTATTTTTGTACTGCAAAAGAGAGCTGTCCGGGCTATCTACGGGTTGAGTCCGAGGGTATCTCTTAGAGATAAATTTAAAGAAATAAATATTCTGACTGTAGCTTCGCAATACATTTATGAAAATGTATTATATGTCCGTAAAAACATTAATGAGTTTCCTACAATAGGTAACAATCACAGTATAAATACTAGGAACAAATACAAGTTGTCCATGCATGCAACGCGGCTGAATAGGGTCAGTAATTCTTTTAGAGGTCAATGTATACGGTTCTTTAATCAAATCCCCAAAAACGTTCAAAGTCTATCGATCAATAAATTTAAGAAAGTAATGAAAGAACGTTTATATAAATGTAATTACTATAAGACCAGTGATTATCTTAATGATAATACGTCTTGGGATTATAGCGATCGCTGCCAGGCTATTTCATGATCCTGTGATTTCGTGTATTCAGTAATTAGTATCTACTATTGTTAAGGGTTGAATAATGTGAATACCCTGGCTGAAAATGAATTCCATCTTTTATTTTGCCGTATGCATATCCGGAACAGTCATGCACGCTTAAATGTCTTTGCCTTTGGCGGCTTCGTGTGGCGGGTTGCTCACTTTCCTCTAAAATGGTCGAGGAGGGCAATGGCTGTCACATGCGTCATACTCGTGAACGGGTGCTGTTGGTGGAGACTGGTCTGTTCTGGTTTGCAGGGGCTACATCACATTTAGTAGATAGCAGTTTATTTGTGTTTAAGTGAATAACATTGATCTTGACGAATAAGTTTTTCTTTTTCTTCATTTATTATCATTGAAGGAATTGAAAAATTTTATGATTATTATGTTTTAACCAAATAGTTTAAATTTTAATTTTTAATTTACTATTAATATATGATTTTTCTTTACTATATGTAATGGTTATTCGCTCTAGGTAGTTTATGATTTATTGACGTTTTGAAAGTATCTGTAAAGATCTATTCGAAATAAAAATATTTTCTATTCTATTCAATTCTATTCTATTCTATTAAGTTGTGACAGCCTGTCACAACTCTCCTATCTGACTTCATTTTTCGCGATGTGGTGTGTTGCGTGCTAAAAGGCTACGTTCTTGGTTTCAGAATGCAGAATAAATATACAAGAACGACTGGTGAGGAACAGATGATGGAATTTGAAGAGGTTACGTGACGATACGAGATAAATGGCCAAGAGATGTCGCGTCCTCTTACAATCTTAACTACATGTCTCTGTCAAGATATATTTAGAAGAAACACGCTTATCAAGCAAACCCAGTAGGCAAGGCTTCATCAATGGGTTAAAGCATTTATGAGAAGAATATAATAATTGACTATTTGGAAACATCAGATCGAATGAGCAGTGGGTCCAATGCCTAGAATGCAAAGACTGATCACATGTAGATTGTACCTACTGGAGACAAGTTGCAATAGACGTCCAAGGCACGTCTTAAAAGATCCGGACGATGAGACCACGTTGGCCATCGCCGCTATGAACAATCATTTACAGAATCACACTGCACAAACCGCCAACAATACAACGCGCCGACGCGTTTCGCGCCGCGCCCGCCCCTGATCCCGACCCTATCTCCGGCCCCGCGAGGCCGATGACATTCCGGTTATCACCAACCGAATGGAGTAGAGCGAAAGTTGCACTGCCCATAATCGCATATGTCTCATATGTCCCTCCGCAACGCCCTAAGCCGAGGCACGGACCCGCATGGGTCACCCTTAGGCAGTTGCGCTACCTTTTTTGCTAGGCTGGAGCGCCTTCTGCGCTCGCCGATTGCCTGGTGAAGTAGACTAGTGCCGTCTCAAGACAGGCCGCCTACACAAAGCCCATCCTAAAAAAAAAAAAAAATACGTTTGCCATAATCTATAATATAAAAATAAGTCGGGTTTTCCTTCCTGACGCTATAACTCCAGAATGCACGATCCGATTGCCACGGTTTTGCATTCGTTGGAAAGGTCTCGGGCTCCGTAAGGTTTATAGCAAAGAAAATTCAGGACTATAGAACTACATCCACGCGGGCGAAGGCGCGGGCAACAGCTAGTTGTCTATGAGATTCAATGAACATTTTTGAAGGATAGTAATGTGATTTACCTTAAAATGGTGCCATATATTAGATACTTAAAGGGTATTATTTCTTGTTACGAGTGTTATGGTTTTTTTTGTATTTAATGTCATAAAAGATGATTATCAGTACGTTTTAGCAATAGAAATTGTTTGTTTTATTTGTATGTTTGTTTTATTTGTATTTTCTATAATGGTCCTTTTATATGATCAAACAGTCTAAATAAAAAGCTGTCACAACTTATCTCGGTCCCTGTCACAACTTACCTCGGTGATAGGAGAGTTGTGACAGAGGGAGTTGTCTTTGTTTTTGTTGATTTTCTCAGAAACTATGATACTTCAATTAATTTTGTTGATTATTTTGCAACGATAAGGAATGGTAATAGATGAATTAACATAGATCATAACTGTGAAATGTTTCTTGAGGGAGATATGGCCATTAAAGTAAAAATTGTCACAACTATCCTCGGTCTCCCCTACTGCCTATGTAAGCACTGACAGTCCGGTATTTGTAAAAAAATGATCAAAGTGGTCGACAAACGTCAAACAGATATGGTACGAAAAAAATAATGCGAATGATGAGAAAGAATGTCGAATAAGAGAATGACTAAACAGATATACAATGCGAATGTGGATGGTTGCAGAGGCCCAGGAAGACTAAGACTGACCTACTATGACCAAATAGGTCGAGTTCTATCTGATGGTGGGGTCAAAAGTCTTAGAAATCGGCGTGCATGTATGTATGAAGAGAATGATGAAGGTAGACGAGGCACGAGAGGTTTGTCAGGACCGGGATATCTGGCGCTCTACACTCTCTGCCTACCCCGTTAGGGACCTAGCGTGAAAATACATATATATATATTAGTTCCTCTCCCCCCTCTGAAAACGTAACCAGAAGTAGGCATACTACAGCCATGTTCACTCTAATCAGCGTGATAAAATCTACAACCAACATAACCGAGTTACCATAATTCAATAACTTAATACCAAGGAGCTGAAAATGTAAAAACACTTGAGCATTACCGACCATGAACAATACGCAATTAAAATTCTGAGAAGTAGAGCATTTCATTCGCAACTCGACCGTGGATGAAAATGCTCGCCTTGATGAAACAGACGGTAGTTGCTAAACAATGCCCCGTAAAGCAATGAACCAGCCTATTTCTAGAATAAAAATAAGGCGTTGGATGTATAAAAATAAACATCTATATCTACTAATATTATAAAGAGGTAAGATTTGTAAAGGAGATGTTGCGAGTTCGGCTCTAGTTCGTACATGTCATCAAAAAATGGGTGAATCAAAGAAGAATCCGAAAAAAATACAATTAATTTATTCAAGAATGTATTTTAGAGTTACAACCACATTTAATTCAAACGATTTTATCATTTTCAACCATGTTCAACATGGCGGCGATACAGCCAACGCTTGGGATAGTACCTACCTATGTAGATAAAACAAAACTAATGCTATCTGTATCTTACTAGTGCAACACATATTTTAAAACAAAAACGATGTATCGAATCGATCAATTTAAAGAAGTTCCGAGGATTTTATTAAAATTAGAAATCGATTAGTATAGTATTGACACATTAAATAGATTTCGACAATGTTTAGAAAATATTACTTTTTTCTCCAAGTACCAACTATATAGTAAAAAAAAAAACATCAAAAATGAAAATGTCAAAATGACATCGCCCGCAATATTCGCCATGTTGATTTTGAGTTGCCATCCTAACTGCGAATAATGTTTTGTAACTGCAAACAAAGCTAAATAAGCGAAAATAAGTAGTAAAAAACGTTTTTATATTTATTTTGCCTGTTAATGATATTATGTACAATACATGGCCGGAGGTCCATACATTTTTGGAACATCTCCTTTGATTGTTTGTTTGTAAGGGCCAGATGTTGCGTTGTACACGTTGATACACGTCTTAAATCCGATATTCCAACTTTATTAATAAGTTGAAACAATCGGGATCCTTTTGATGATTTTTTTTAAAAGCTAAACCTAACAATTATTTAACTGAGTTATGAATCCAAACTAACAACCTCGAATCCACTTGAACATACACAATAAATCATCGGTATTAGTCCAACCGTTAAGAAGGCTGCAGTTCATTCACGACGACGATTTTCATCGATTTTATAAGGATGCAATGATGCAGTTCATTGAAAATCAATCTAATTTTACAGCTTTGTAAAATTTATGACAAGGTAGGTACTTTGTTTTTAAAAAGAAGACGGGCTTGTAGTTTCTACAGCAGTAAAAAAATTGGCTCCAGTAGTCAACGGTTGAAACAAGATTTTTTATGTAATGAAAGTGGCCAACAAGCTTGCAATTCACATTGATGCTTAATGATGTTGAACCTACTAGAATTACACAGAACTCAGCGACATGCATAGACCATATTTTTATCGATTTTGAACCAACACATAAAAATATTTTGACTGAATTAAGCTCCGACCATTGTGGTCAGTTAGTTTCCTTCTGTGGTCAATTACATAATGATAAAAATAAACGAGCAATTGTATTTGTTCCTATCAATGCGAAGCGAATTAAGAAATTCAGAGAAAATATTGTCCCAAAACTTGCAAACATGCAATACCATAACGATCCTAACATATTATACAATGACTTTTTTGCCACAATTTTAAAAGAATATAATCTAGTTTTTACCAACAAGACAATAAATGTAAGAAGTCATAAGTCGTTCAATGAATGGGCGACGGTTGGAATACATAAGAGTAGACAGAGATTGTATGACCTGTGTGGAGAAAAGTCATATAATCACTTAAATTCGTTTAAAAATCATGTTAAATTATATTGAAAATATTCAAGAAAGTGTGTTTAGCAGCCAAGACACTTCACATTAAAAATAAAATAAAAATTCAAATAACAAAATTAAAGCGACTTGGAATGTAATTAATAGTGAAACTGGGAAACAAACTGAACGCAACTCTGATTTTAAATTAATAATTGACAATAAACATGTAACTACTGACGAAGAAGTTGCTTTAGCATTTGAAACATTCTTTGCTAATATTCCAGTTTCTTTAACTGAAGACCTCATTTCATCGCCTACCGTCGCCGAATCATTATTGAAAAAAAATGTAGATCAAAGTAAAACTATATTTAATTTTAAGTTAGTTAATAATGCGGATGTTATACATGCCTTTAAGTCTATTAATAATAAGAACACAACTGATTTATGGGGCTTATCTGTAAAATTTGCATATGAAATAATGGATGTTATTGCACCTTACCTAGCGGCCATGTTTAATAATAGTATTGTAAGTGGTATATTTCCTGATCTAATGAAACATAGTAAAGTTATTCCATTATTTAAATCCGGTAGTACAAGTGACCCCACAAACTTTAGACCAATTTCTGTACTACCTGTCTTAAGTAAAATTTATGAAAAGCTCATTTTAATTCAACTACTTGCACATTTTAACCATCATAAACTTTTACATTGTCGACAGTTTGGATTTACTAGGGGTCGTTCAACTACCGATGCAGGTGTCGAACTTGTCAAACACATTTTTGAAGCTTGGGAAAAATCACATAATGCGCTAGGGGTATTCTGTGACTTATCTAAAGCATTTGATTGCGTTCAGCATGAAACATTGGTCAGAAAGTTATATCACTACGGCCTTCGAGATACCGCTCTCGAGCTTATGACTTCATATTTAAACTAAAAAATAGAAATATGTGTGTTGATGTAAATGGGACAAGATCTCCCGGGACTTCAATGGATTTGGGGGTCCCACAGGGCTCTATTTTAGGGCCATTTCTTTTCTTAGTCTATATTAATGACTTACCCTACATTATCAATGATGGCCAAGAGATGGTATTGTTTGCTGACGATACTTCTTTAGTGTTCAAAATTAAAAGACAGGAGGTAGATTTGACGGTGTAAACAATACTCTCTCTAATATAGTACATTGGTTTAGCGCCAATAACCTTTCGTTAAATAGCAGTAAGACAAAATTTATTAAATTTACTACTCCTAACGTAAAAAAGGTTAAGATAAATGAGGAAGTATTGGAGATCGTAGAGTCCACGGTATTTCTTGGCATTACCGTGGATGCTAAATTGCAATGGGGTCCCCATATTGCCAAATTAGCTAATAGACTTAGCTCGGCAGCGTTTGCTGTGAAAAGGATTAGACTGTTAACAGACGTCGAGACGGCTCGCCTTGTTTATTTTAGTTATTTTCACAGTATAATGTCCTATGGCATTTTGCTATGGGGAAATTCCGCCGACGTCAACACTATTTTTGTACTGCAAAAGAGAGCTGTCCGGGCGATCTGCGGGCTGAGTCCGAGGGTATCTCTTAGAGATAAATTTAAAGAAATAAATATTCTGACTGTAGTTTCGCAATACATTTATGAAAATGTATTATGTGTCCGTAAAAACATTAATGAGTTTCCTACAATAGGTAACAATCACAGTATAAATACTAGGAACAAATACAAATTTTCCGTGCATGCAACGCGGCTGAATAGGGTCAGTAATTCTTTCAGAGGTCAATGTGTACGGTTCTTTAATCAAATCCCCAAAAACGTTCAAAGTCTATCGATCAATAAATTTAAGAAAGTAATAAAAGAACGTTTATATAAATGTAATTACTATAAGACCTGTGATTATCTTAATGATAGTACATCTTGGGATTATATCGATCGCTGCCAGGCTATTTCATGATTTTGTTATTTCGTGTATTCTGTAATTAGTATTGTTAAGGGTTGAATTATGTGAATACCCTGGCTGTAAATTAATTCCATCTTTTATTTTGCCGTATGCATATCCGGAGCAGTCATACACGCTTAAATGTCTTTGCCTTTGGCGGCGTCGTGTGGCGGGTTGCTCACTTCCCTCTAAAATGGTCGAGGAGGGCAATGACTGTCACATACGTCATACTCGTGAACGGGTGCTGTTGGTGGGGACTGGTCTGTTCTGGTTTGCAGGAGCTACATCACATTTAGTAGATAGCAGTTTATTTGCATCTATGCTATGGACGTTCACATTATTTGATTTTTCACGATAATTTGTACTAGATTTAAGCTCTCATTTAAAAGAGCTCTTACTGAGTTTGTTGGGTAGCGGAGTTCTTCTCAGTAGTGACTGCACTTGGAACTCTGCTAAGTGAATAACTTTGATCTTGACGAATAAGTTTTTCTTTTTCTTCATTTATCATCATTGAAGGAATTGAAAAATTTTGTGATTATTATGTTTTAACTAAGTAGTTTAAATTCTAATTTTTAATTTACTATTGATATATAATTTTGCTTTACCTTATGTAATGGTTATTCACTCTAGGTATTTTATATTTCTTGACGTTTTGAAAGTATCTGTAAAGATCTATTCGAAATAAAAATATTTTCTATTTCTATTTCTGATGACTGCAGCCAATAGACACCTACACAAAGAGAGGTCAAAATGCAGAAACGTTACCACTTCTGAGGCCGTACAGGCCGTACATTGCCACCTGACCGGAGCATGAGAGTGTTGAACACTACCATTTAGCGGCAAGTATATATATTTTTTTCATTTTAAACTCTGAAGTAGATGAAAATGCTCACGCTGAGACGACGATAGTTTCTAAACAATTCCCCGCGGGCCAATGAATTTTATACAGCCAAGTAAAATCAACAAGTTTACTCTTAGAATGAAAACTTAGGCTTTGAATTGCTAAACAAAGCCCCGAAGGGCTTATGAATTTAAAGTGATAGAAATAAATTAAATGTAATACGTATTCTGTTTTTTTTTTCTTTTTTGTTTTTTTTTACTTGGTGTCGGGGCTTGACGATCCCACCGCCGGCTAGCGGAAGATTTTTCTTCTACTGGAAGGGAATTCTTCCACTAGTGCAGTCAGTCAACCGAACAATGGCGGTCAAAGCATTCCAATAGTAGGTAGGTAGTATAAATAACAACGCGGGATGGGCAGCAGTATCCCGTGATAAAACTACCGCCACTGCGATTGCCAATCCGCATGCCAAGCGTGGCGATTATACCTATAAAATAGATAAGGTTTTGAATCATTTTCGCGATTGAATTACCTATACAAATACTAGCGGTCCGCCTCGGCTTTGCGCGGGTGCAATGTTACCTACCCTCTCCTATTCATCGTAGCCTAAAGCCTTCCTCGATAAATGGGCTATCTAACACTCAAATTGGACCAGGCTTTGTGTGAATGATAGTATCGATGTAAAAATGAAAAAAGGCATGCTCCGATGGTTCGGGCATATAGAAAGAATGTCGAATGAGCGAATGACTAAACACATATACAATGCGAATGTGGATGGTTGCAGAGGCCCAATCTGGCGCTCTACACTCTCTGCCTACCCCGTTAGGGACCTGGCGTGAATATACACACAAATTGGACCAGTAGTTGCTGAGATTAGCACGTTCAAGCAAACAGACAAACTCTTCAGCTTTATAATATTAGTATAGAATCATGAACTTTTTCTCCAGAATAAGGTGGTAACCGCAAGCCATTGACTTTAACAAAGTCAAAATCTGAAATATGTGTCTAAAGGACGTATGGAGAAATTCGAGGCCCGAGGCGCCCAAAGGCGTAGGGCGTAAACCAGAGCACTTACACGGATGTTAGTTTAACCTAGTTAATTTGTTGATCGGAATTTAAACTATGTTTAAGTCGTCAGGTATCAGACGAAAGGCAACGTGAGACGGGCAATCTTTCAGTGTGTTATTTGAAACTTTTGCAGAGTTTGTTTGGTGTTTTGGTGATATTTTGTAGGCAGTGTTTTACTCTTTCAGGCTAGATTGTAATTTTAATTATGTTCAAAATAAGGACCTTAAGTTATAAAAAAAATGTTTTAGTGATATTGCCGCTAAATGGTAGTGTTCAGCACTATCGTGTTCCGGTAAGGTGGTAATGTACGGCCCTGTAATTGCCGGCACAGAGGCATAACACCTTAGGCCTTAGGAGTGGTAACGCATCTGCATTCTGACCTTGGTCTTTGTGTAAGTGTCTATAGGCTGCAGTCATCACATAACATCAATGTGAACTGCAAGCTTGTTTGCCACAAAAAAAAATTGATCCCGAATGTATGACCCCGTAATAACTATCACAGAGACATAATACCTCGGGGGTGGCAACGCATCTGCAGTTTGACCTCTGGTTTTTATGTAGGTGTCTATAAACTGCAGTCATCACTTAACATCAATGTAAGATCCGTGCTTGTTTGCCACCTTCCTAACATAAAAAAATGATATATTTTTGTTTTGATACATTTTTGAAAATTGGTGATTAAGTTCATTTTTTACGGTTTTGAGCAAGCAATACCGACTTGTTTATTTTCTTCATTCCCCTTCGAGTGAATGAAATTTTCCCAAAAACAAGCGAATTTTCTAAATATTCTACTGTATACTATGAGAAATATTATTTATATTGATTAAAATATATATATTTTTTTTTAATTATGTATGGGGCATCGCTACTTACGCATATTGCCAGTGTTAAGTAAAACGATATTTCGTATTTATTTAAGCAGCGTAAAAGTTAGTATAATATAGTCATTAAGTATAATATGTAAGTATCAAGTGTATAAGTTATCAAGTATAATATGTCAGTCAAGTGAGTTACAATCAAGTTATTCAAGTAACGCGATGGCTACTTTACCAGAACATTTACATTGAAGTTTTGGAGGCAACCTGAAAGGTCGTATTTTCGCACTGTTATTCTATTTCACTATACACGGGCACTGTAATAAACCTATATCAAACAAAATGCCACCAACTTTATTCAATATAACTTAAAAATACACCAAGAAAATGAAAGAAAATAAGAGCACCATTCAACATACGCCTCTTTCAAGGTTCCCGCCAAAACTCCTTTATCATATTTATTGTAATTTTTCATCTGTAGACAACATAGAGCAACACCGGAGGGGAGTAGCCATATGCAGGCCTTGCCCTCTGTCAAAGTACAAGCCCAACTGGGCCTTTACCTGTCGCCTAGATGTTTAAATGTGTGCGTGAAATTGTTTCTGTAGTTTGTTAAGGTCAAGGTGTGAGTTTCGTAGTAATAGACGATATTTGTAGTGTGCGTGTGTGTCGCATGCATTTCCCCCCGCAAAAGATGACAGACAATTTTGCATCGGTAATAAGCGCTATGGCTACTCCCCTCCAGTCTGCCGCGGCCGGTGGCCCGTGTTGCTCTATAGTAGATAACGCTAATGTTTATATTAGCAATCAGATTCTGCGGTGTTCCCGCACAAACGCGCCCGGTCTTTGTTTCATCGTCATTCATCCCGCACTCATTACTGGAATGTTTTTAAAAATATTTGCCGGATACTTTGTTTTCAAACCGTGTGGCTTGAATTTTTTTTATGGTAGGTACGTAATGTATATTTTTGATATGACTATCATTATGCCACCTTTATTTTGGTTATAAGTTTAATAAATATTATATTTCATCTTAAGTACTCTTATTTTCTGTTTTAGAAGTGAAATTTACTGTGGAAACGTGATTACTGTGTTCATCTAGAGAATTTAAAAAACATTCTAGTTTTTATATTTGTAGATAGCTTTATACAACACAGCAGCAGCCGGATTCTGCGGTGTCCCAGTACTAACACCGGGTCTTTGTTCCGTAGTCATTCATACCGCTCTCATTACTGGAATGTTCTAAAAAATATTTGCTGCATACTTTGCTGTCGAACTGTGTGGCTTGTTGTTTTTGATGACAACGTAATCTCTTTTCTTGATGTGATTATTATAATACAACCCTAATTTTTGGTATAAGACGTAATTTCATCTTAATTAATACCTACGCTTATTTTTTTATTTACAATTTTTTGTTAGTCAAATATTTTTATGCACGTAAAACTATATTCGTTATCACCATTTGTTATATTATTCGCTAAATGGTAAATTCTTTACAATGCTTACATTATATTTGAATCCATAATAATATTACAATTGCGAAACTATAAAACTAACTTTCTCTCACACTTGCCGTTCCTCTGTAGCAGTTTGATGGTGGCATAGCTTAAAGGAGATGTTGCAAAAATGTATGGACCTCCGGCCATGTATTGTACACAATATCATTAAACAGGCAAAATCAATATAAAAACGTTTTCAACTGCATATTTTCACTTATTTGGCTTTGTTTGCAGTTACAAAACATAATTTGCAGTTAGAATTGCAACTCAAAACTAACATGGCGAATATGGCGGGCGATGTCATTATGACATTTTCATTTTTTAAATCGTATTTTGATTATAGAACTTGGAGAAAAAAGTAATATTTTCTAAATACTATCAAAATCGATTGATCCCAAGTGTCGGCTGCATCGCCGCCATGTTTAACATGGTTGAAAATGATAAAATCGTTTGAATTAAATGTGGTTGTAACTCTAAATATATTCATGAATAAATTAATTGTATTTTTTTTGGATTGTTCTTTAATTTATCCATTTTTTGAGGATGTGTACGAACCAGGGCCGAGCTCGCAACATCTCCTTTACTGTGGAAACATATACTGTTCATCTAGAGTATTTAAAAAACATTGCTGTTTTTTTTATTTGTAGATAGCTTTATACAACACAGCAGCAGCCGGATTCTGCCTTGTCCCAGTACTAACACCGGGTCTTTGTTCCGTTGTCATCCATACCGCGCTCATTACTGGAATGCTCTAAAAAATATTTGCTTCATACTTTGTTGTCGAACTGTGTGGCTTGATATTTTTTGATGGTAACGTAATATCTTTTCTTGATTTGACTATCATAATACTACCTTAATTTTTGTTATAAAATATGATTTCGTCCTAATTAATACTCGTATTTTTTTATTCAGAAGTCGTTGATAATGAAAATACTTACATAATTTATCTGCCGCTAAATGGTAGTGTTCAGCACAATCGTGTTCCTGTGTGGATGATAATATATGTCCCTGTAATAAATATCACAGAGACATAACACCTAATCAAACTATAAATATAAAAATCAATTGCTGATCGTTAGTCTCGCTAAAACTAGAGAACGACTAGACCGATTTGGCTAATTTTGGATTTAAATGATTTTTTGAAGTCCCGGGAAGGTTTAAAAGGTTTAAAAGTAAAAACCACAATTTCATTTTTTTATACAAATAGTCCATATCTATCAAACCTTTGACACATTATTTCATTGTGAGGCAATACTATGTAGTACGAATGTTTGCCGGGTAAGCTAGTCTCAAATAATTATTTTCACGGATGTTTCGTTAATATATATTTGATATGGTGCGAGCATAAATCTCATATGAAGTATCGATTACGTAGGTCGCGTGTCTGGAAATCGCGTGAGAACTAAGCCTTTTTTGGTGATCGATACTGAGATGCCGGTCGTGTGAAACAAATCTGTATTACTTGTACAGTCAATTTGGGCAAATATTTTTAATATTTTTTTTTAATGTAAGTAAGGTGGCAAACAAGCATGCAGCTCACATTGATGTTAAGTGATGACTGCAGCCTATAGAAACGTAACTTCACACCTGTAATCCCCGAAGGTGTAAGCAGAGGTAAATGCATGCATTCAAGCATACATGCAAACATCCACGATGCGCCGGTTACGTTTTTGACCCATGTGGTGCCAACAGGTGGCGAGCCTGTTGCCATCTCCGGGCATATTCCCGAACTCCGAGGTACTGGGAAACTTCCAGGAAATGGAAAATTCCCAATAGAACCAGAGATAAAGAAAGGATTTTAAACCGTTATCTCTGATAGCCTCGACCCGGGAATCGAACCCAGGACCGCCAGCGTATTAGTAGTGGCCTGCTACCACTAGACTACTGAGGCAGTTAAGACAGCCTATAGACATCTACATCAAAACCAGAGGTCAAAATGCGTTGCCACCACTGAGACCTAAGGTGTCATGCCTCTGTGATAGTTATTACGGAGCCATACATTACCATCTAACCGGAACACGAAAGTGGCAAAAACTATAATTTAGTGGCCGATATGTCAGGTAACTCGAGCATCTACACTTGAAATTCTACCACCAGTAGAAAATAAAAACAAAACTTGTAAGAAGACAAACCATTTTTTTACCCTGCAACCTCAGTAGCCAAATGGTAGCAGGCTACTAGGCTGGAGTCTTGGATTCGATTCTCAGGTCTGGTACTATCAGAGATAACGGTACAAAATCCTTAACTACTCTGATTTTATTGGGATTTTCCCATTTTCTGGAAGTTTTGGTAATGTCCTCGGCAATGTCAACAGGCTCACCACCCGATCCATATAGGTTAGGATGCCACTGTAGAATTATTTCGTTCATCCAGATATGCTGCAACCCAATTTTTATGCATATTTATAATCTAGCTAGAGAATATAGGTATATATATGCACTAGATTGCTTATAAAAATTTGGCCGCAAGCATTTTTAATCAAATTATTTTTAAGAAGGAGCAGCTAAGTGCGGCCAGTGTCTTTATACATTTTGCCGTGTAGTGAAAGATGTTTTATCAAAAAAACAAGTGAAAAAATTTTTCTCAAGAAAATATATAAAAAAATACTTTAATATTTTTTTGATAGGCAACCTAGTGGATATTTATTCCCTAGATTATAAATATGCATAAAAATTAGGTTTGCAGCATATCTGGATGAACGAAATGATTCTACAGTGACATCCTAACCTAATAGCTCAACACATAACCGACGAATGCTTAGCCTACCCCTTCGGGATTACAGGGGTGAAATTACGTCATTTATTTTTACAGTCTATAGTTGTTTAACTGCCTCAGTAGCGTAGTGGTAGCAGGCCACTACTATTACGCTGGAGGTCCTGGGTTCGATTCCCGGGTCGGGGACTATCAGAGATATCGGTTAAAAATCCTTTATCTCTGCTTCTATTGGGATTTTTCAATTATCTGGAAGTTTCCCAGTACTTCGGAGTTTGGTAATGTGCCCGGAGATGGCAGCAGGTTCGCCACCTGTTACATGGGCCAAAACATAACCGGCGAGTCGTGGGTGTTTGCATGTATGATTGAATGCATGCATTTTCCTTTGCCTACCCCTTCGGGGATTACAGGCGTGAAATTACGTTTGTTTTACAGTCAACTAGCAATCCCAGCAAAAAACTGGTATATGACCTATGTTCAGACCGATATACAATTAATTACATTGGCCAAGCCGTTACAAAGGAGATTGGATATAGTTATGTTATTCTATCTCACAAGTTCCTTTTGTGTCATAAAAAAAAGATATACGAATTATTTGTTAGGTTCAAAGAGTCCGCATACCAAGTTTTAACTTTCTACCTTGAAAAATGTGGAATGCTCAATTCATATTTCCACGCCCTTATTTAAGGAGAAAAAAAGTAGCCTATGTCACTCTCCACCTCTTCAAGTAGCTCTACAAAAAAAAATTACATCAGTCCATTGCTACTTTTTGACGTGAAAGACGGAGAAGAAACAAACACATTTAGAATAATAGTATAGATTGTACTTTTCGCTAAACATGTGATTATAATTTAAGATTTGTTTAGAAAATATGGAAGAAAAAAAACATTCTTTGAAATAAAACTTTTAAGCATACTTTTTGTTAATATTCGCCTCACCGTATGCGGATTTCCGCCCGTAAGCAATTATAAAGCCAACAAAGAAAATCCAAATTCATGTTACTTTGCAAATCAACGTGCCTGCTTTCGTTCGTGTTTTAAAACCACAGTGGCTGTGTGCACCGCCCTAATGTACGCTCCGGTGGACTGTAGGTCAAGGCCTTAATTAATAAGCTGTGGGCGAGTTAAAATACTATTTTTATTGCATTGTCATTCGTTTTATTCCATTATTTTCTATTTTTTCAAGATGAAGTCTTAGAACCGAATTAGGTTTAAAGATCTTTATTTTAATCTCATACAAACAAGTTCTTTTACAATGAGACTTAAAAAATAATAGAATAAAATGTTTACATCTCTGGCACTTATATTACAACCTCCTTTTCTGTTCCTCACTTCTTTGTTATCAGTTTATAAAAGAGGAAATGGGACATTCTACTAATATATACATAAGTGTATATATATTTATTTTCAGTGACATTCTTGATTTTCAATTTTTACAGTTATAAATAGTTATGTTTATCTATTGCTATTCACTTTAATTTAACATGGTTATTAGTTTCTGATATATCATAAGTGATGCTTGAAATCCTAAATGATAAATAAACAGTTCCTAAATTCGAGATATTACTATAGTGCATCATTGAAGACGCTTAAATATGCTCAGTTAATGCATAATAGATATTTAATTAAACATAATCTATACTTATAATAAATCTGTAGAAGTGTAAATTCTGTACTTTAAAAATATTGAAAAAATAAATACCAGGGGATGTTATTTGATCGATACCGAACACAAATATGTGATTAGATTTTTTTTGTCTGTCTGTCTGTCTGTCTGTTTGTTCAAGCATCACATAAAAACTACCAGTTCGATTACAATGAAACTTGGTATGATTATATTTTAACCTTTGGCGCACAACACTGGATACTTTTTATCCCGGAAAATGTCTGTTTGTCTGTGTGTTTGTGTACGCTAATATCAGAAACGGCTTATTCGATTTGCGGTTTTCATTAATATATTGTGGTAAGTTTCACTTAACATTTAGTGTTTGTTTCATGTGTATCGGTTCAGAAATAAAAAAAAAATATGTCAATTTAAAGAATCGTATCGAATATTTTTAAGCTATTCTGGATCTTAGTTCTATCTTTTAGGGAGTATCGTACCTAATAGGTAAAAACGGACCCTACGGATAACTAATCCTCCGCTGTCTGTCTATCTGTCCGTCCGTCCGTCTGTCTGTCACCAGGCTGTATCTCATAAATAGTGATAGCTAGAAAGCTAACATTTTCACAAATTATGTATTTCTGTTACCGCTATAATGTAAACGCTTAAAATTTTCACTGAATTTTTAGGTCCTATGTTATATTGTAGCTTCCATAATAAATCTATATACGTACAAATAAATAAAATTGGAGTGTCTGTTTGTAATATAAAAATAACCGCTTTTTACTAAACGCATATGTATGTATACACGGTATGTATACACATTTTACGTATTTTTTTCAATTTTTGTCTGTCTGTCTGTCTGTCTGTCTGTTTGGCGGGACTAATCTTGGGAACGGCTTGACCGATTTTGACGGGACTTTCACTGGCAGATAACTGATGTGATAAGGAGTAACTTAGGCTACTTTTATCTCCATACATCGATACATACATACATACCTACATACAAATAAATAGAATTGTAGTGTATCCGACTTTGACGGGACTTCTATGGGTAGGTAGCTGATGTTACAAGGAGTAACTTAGGCTACCTTCTATCTCCATACATCCATACATAAATACATACCTACATACAAATAAGAAGAATTGGAGTGTCTCCGATTTTGACGGGACTTTCACTGGCAGATAGCTGATGTGATATGGATTAACTTGAGCTACTTTTACCTCCATACAACCATACATACATACATAACTACACAAATACATAGAATTTGAGTGTCTCCGATTTTGACGGGACTTTCACACGTCCGGGTAGATACTGAACAATCATATTTTTTCTCACGTAGACGAAGTCGCGGGCACAGCTAGTACCGAATATTTGCGTACAGTATCCAACAAGATGTGATGTTATTTAATATACTTATTAATAACTAGCAGCTGCCCGCAACGTCGTCTGCGTGAAGGCTCTACAGCACCAAACATACACCTAAGATGCCAGTGTCGCTTTAGCATTATAAGCAAACAACTTTTAAAATAGTATTAAATTAAAAGTATAAGTTTTTTTGCAAGCGAAGCAAGTGGCAAAATAATGCAGGAATATATTCCCGGACACAAAAGAGTACAAAGGTATCAAACCTTACAACACTTTCCTATGAACTACATTGGTAGTTATTCTGCCAGGAGCCAAAATGTAAAGAGAGACAGAACTGGTAACGCGGTAGCAAGCGACGTACAGTTGCCCGTCTGAGAAGCAACTTGTCATGAGGCGCACACCCGCTGACCTCAGTGTCTGCCCCTGCGACTTATTGCTGGTCATCGCAAAGCAAACATTCAACTGTACACGCTTGAACTGGAATGTGTTGTTATGCGGTATGAGGGGAATGCGTGGTATAAATACTGCCTCGCCAACGCCGGGTCCCGTTATACTACTTCGGAGTAGATAAGTTCCGAAGAAGCATAATCGGGACACCTACCTTCAGCTTGATGGTAAGCGATGGAAGTCCGCTTGCTGACAGGAAGTTCAGAAATGCCATGGGATAATGTGTGGCGTCATCTTGCTCGACGACAGTATTTATGGAGGTATAGACCACTTCATTGCCTATTGATTGCTGCAGCTTGATCATTTTTGGGCGTCAAAATGGCCCGCTTACTCACCCAAAACGCTGATGCGGTTTACGCGTAGGCACCCAGAATGAGTTCTTCTCACCTGGATACATCTCTATCGAGAGACTCTGGAAACACCACCTATCCACCTCTCTCTTCTGGTAGAGTGCTTCCGCGAAGACTTAGAAGCACATCGGAAAATTTTTGAGCACGTGCATTGTCGTCGAGCCGAGCTCTCATATTAATGGTCAAGCGCAGCGGAAGTACGAACTCGTTAAAATCGTGTCAACAAGGCATTCATCTCGTCAGCCCTCGATCTTCGCGTCACCACGGGAAGCGTTTGCCGGAAATCGTCAGTGAACAGTAATGTGACACCACCCACTCAAATGTTCGTTCCTGCGGATGTCCTGCAGGGTTCTGTCCACGGCCTCAACTGCCTTTCTATTGGCCATCGTACACTCATCCCATACAATCAGAGAACAATCCTTGAGCACGTGTCCCTTATCACTGTAACATGACACACCAAAAACAGTCATGTCGGCGCTCTCTAAATATAAGAGAATTTTAAACATGGCATGTACTGTCTTGCTATCCGGAAGCAGTGTGGCAGCAATTCACCAGCAATAGCAATTTTGCCTTGCCTCCTGACCTCTGCAAGTTTGCAAGTGATAACAAATGTTTTTCCTGTTCCACCAGGAGCATCCAAAATCCAGGAGAAAAACATTTTACCCTGGTTTTGCCCAACGCTTTCAAGGACGGTATCATAAATTTATTTCTGAAGAGAACAAAGCGACATGGTCATTTCGCCCGGATCGTAATTTTTCTCAGCGTTATGTGTGGTGGAAATGACTACATCTTGAAATGAATTAATACAGGTGTTCAGCATGCGTTCATTAGTTACTTCGACTTCGTCTCCAGTAGCACGTGCCTCAAAGCTCGTAGAAAATCTTCAGACAGATGATGGCGATATTTATCCGTCAGTGACGCTTGCCTCCGCGAGGGTGTAACCCCAGTTTTGGTAACCGTCGAGAAGATGACGTGCTACGCAGGCTGCGCGGTAAGTGGGATACTCCACGCCATCAAATGTACTCAGAAAAGTGAAATACGTTGGGCCTCGGACCGTGTGAAGTAACAACCGCAGGAAATAGCTTTCGCCATTATTTGGATGCACGGTACCTATAAACCTTACCCAATGCGGTGTCCTTGAAAATTCTCGGCTATTCATACAAAATTTGAAGTAAATCCATTAAGATCCATTACTTTTTGAGGTTAGATCGCACATACATACAGACAAACAACAACAGACAAAACAAACACTATATTTGGCTTCGATATCGATAGTAGATCACGCCCCAAGTATTCTTTAAAACAAAAACATCTAACTTTCCTACGATTTTATTAAATGTAGAGATTCCCGTGGGAATTAGGGATTTTCCCGCAGTAAAAAGTAGCTTAAATGTTGGCCAGGCTTAATATCTATACACCACAAAAAGTTTCATTCGAATCCATCCAGTATCTTCGGAGATTAGCCTGGACAAAGGGACAAACAGACAAACAGACAGACAATAAAATTAAAAATCATTGAAATGTGTTCTAATACTATTTTAACATCGCCCCCAATTAGTTTTTCGTAAATATATACAATGTACAGACACGCGGGTTTTACTGTTTTATTATATGTATAGATTAGTGATTTGTTTATAATTATTTATTTATTTTATGAACACATTATAATAGCGTTTTAATGTCATCACTGTATTATTTAAATTATTTAATTAAAAGATACACATACTGACATTCCGTACAGCACTGGGTCCCAGTCGAAAAGCAGCGTCGATTAGATAATATTTTCTAATCGTCATGAAGCTGATTTGGGCACCCTCTTAGACAATCCATGAGACACATTATTTATTTATTTATTTATTTAAACTTTAATGCACCTACTACATAAGGCGGACTTAATGCCATAGGGCATTCTCTACCAGTCAACCTTGAGATAGTGGGATACTGATAGTAGGGGTGCAATAATAAAAACTATATGGACAGTAAGAAATAGGTATTGTTTAGAAACAAAAACATTATAAATTGTATTTAACAATCAATAAAAAGATATAAATATATTAGATATAAATATTATATTTACGTATCATAATTAATATATACATATTATACATATTATGTTCCACTCTTGATTTTTTTTATGTTCAGGTATATTAAAGTGTTGTTTGTTAACTGTTTTCTATTTATTTTATTTTGTTTCTTTATGTCTCCGTGCTGTCTGTATAAATAAATTTTTTCTTTCTTTCTTTCAAGAAATATTGCATATCAACGTTAGGGACGAGACTCGGATTATTTCGGGTCTGTAGAGCGTTATCTTTCGCATCTTACCTATGTGACGTTTGTCGACCATTTTGTTCAAGTGTTGACCAATACCGGACTATTAAACTTACGTAGGCAGTGTGCAGCAGAGATAACACTCTACGAAATTGAAACTAGCCGATTGTCACTTTCATAGACTCGATGTGCAATAATTTTTGATGAGCACTGTACAGCAAACAGATGATAGGGTAGAATCTCTCAATGAAGATGTAACCAGTAAAAAGCAATGTCATAGACAAGACCATCCCAGGTTGCTTTAGTCTATCTTTTTGATCTTGTTGCACAAAACTTAAAAACCAAATCGCTTTCGCTCGTACCTCAAGGCAAACGTTCTCACATAACGTGTGGAGTCACCTTTACTCGTTACACGATACATCTCATTATCCACATTATTTATCCACGTCAGCCGATAAATTGACTTCAGCCTCGTGAAAATCGAATAAGTTGACGTGATACGCTCAGAAAATGAGCTTTGTAATGCCTTGATAGCGTCCGCGCTTCAAGTTTTATAAACAATGCAAAAATGCTTGGCTTTAAACTATCTAGCCGTTCTTCGATTATTATGAACATCGTTGTCATAGAAACACGCAATACCTTTTGTTTGTTTTAAAATTGGTTGTGTTGATTATTTTACTGTTCCATCACACTCGTAAAACTGTTTTTTTTTTTATTGATATTCGCATTTGACCCGTTTTAGGCGAATTATAATAATTACAAAGCTGAAGGCTTCAAGATACATAATTTTGCCTACATTGAGTTATCGTGGAACTATCTGATGTACTTCTGAGAGTTCACAAAATTGAAAAACTGAATTGAGGTTTCGTAGAATAAAACTGTTATCACAAAGCTACCGGTGAAGTTATTTGTAATATTCATTGATTTAATAATTAAACTTATATAAATATAATTGAAGGACCCTTCATTGTTCACCGAACTACCCAGAACCCTCGCTTTTATGACAATATATCAAAACAGAAGCAAATATTTGAACACAATTACGCGCTGACACTCTACTCGATATACTCGCATGTAAACAGAATGTTGTATGCTTTGTTAATACAAAATAAAATAGCGGATCGTTTTTCATCATGAAACAGTGAAGGAAAATATGTGAATTTAATTTCAGGTTTAATAAAACAAGACTATAGAGATTCAGATTATTTTCATTGAATAGATCGTAATTTATATAATACTTTGATATTGGATACGATTATTACATTTTATATTATGATTTGGGCAAATAGGTCGAGTTCTGTCTGATGGTGGGGTCAAAAGTCTTAGGAATCGGCGTGCATGTATGAAGAGAATGATGAAGGTAGACGAGGCACGAGAGGTTTGTCAGAACCGGGATGTCTGGCGCTCTACACTCTCTGCCTACCCCGTTAGGGACCTGGCGTGAAGATACATACATATTATGTTTTTGTACATTACACATAACATATTATTTATACCAGCGAATCATTATTATTTAAAAAAATAGTAAAAACGGACTGTTTGTAATAATCAAAAGACGCAATTAATTTTAACTCACTTTTTAAGATTGTTACCAATTTATGTATATATTCAATAGATGCGTCATATTTATACAAATCAAGAAAAGCCCAACCGCAACAGTCTGTAAGACCTCAAGATACAATCAGTAACTTTTGAGTTAAACCTGAACCCTACGCAAGACGTTTGCGAAATAGATGAAGGTAACTGCAGATAAAAATTTTTCAAACTGCTATCAGACAAATACCACCTCAGTCTGCCCGAGACCACGGAAGCTGAAAAGCGACCGAAACGTCGAGTTCGATTTTAAATAATCATTTTAGTTTAATATACGCGAGATAAATCCGAAAACTAGTTTTATTTCAATGAGTGCAGCTCGCGAAAAGCTAAGAACATACCGAATCAAGAAAAATTGTTGCCTGATGCCAAATGACACAATATGATATAAAAGTGTGTAAGAAAATTTAAAAAGTGCAAGGGTGAAAGGCATACGGGTAGCAAAGTACAACAGTGAAAGGTAGGTAGTTAGGTCCGACCCCGCGTTACGTGACCCGCAGCGCTAGTGAGCTTGACTCGTTCTAACCTGCTGATAGGTAGGACTGATACTACCTAACGTGGGTTCGAGACCCGGCTGAAGGAGGCTCCCCCTGGGGCGCGGCCCAGCTAGAGCCAGGGCAACGGTTGCGCCGTATAATTGTAAGCGTCATCATCTTGGTGGGGACCCCCCCTTTGTTGTTGCAGCTGAGTGCCGAAGAAGACCGCTGCATCCATCGGTAATAGAGAAGAGGTTGAAGGCGCAGCAAGACCTGGATGCCAAAACCATGGTGACACGAGTCCACGGTGCCCACCTTCTCCATCACAGCCCCCAAGTGGGTGCCAAACGCTGCCCTGCAGCCGAAGAAGCTGCAGCAGAGGGGGATGCCCCGCTGCATCCGCAACGCGCGAATGGTGCGCGCGAAGACCAGTGCTGGTGTATAGCAATATGTCTGCTTTATCAACGTATTTGCGAGTCTGAGTTTACGTTTGCCAGTTAGCCTTGATTTGTATTTCAATTTTGACATACATACAACAAATTCAAAGTGAGGCGTTTCTTTTATTAATGTTTTACTGACGTGGCGATCATATACTTTGTGTTACAGATTAGCGCCTCAGAAATATAGAGTAAAGAAACGAGATTTAATGTGCCAAATCAAAGGGGAGTAAGAGGTGAACCATGGCAATTTAGGTTGGGAAGTTGTTTAAATAAAGAGCAACTCGTGCAAAAACTTTGCAAGTGCGATTCAGCGCCTCATTCGTCATCATCTTTACTAGTCAAGTACTTGTATTTCCTTAGTATTCTACTAGATGTCGCCTTATGTAGTGGACGCTACAGTATTACAGAAATCTAGAAAACGTGCTGTTTTCTATATGTTCAATCTACATATATAAAAATCTATTGCTGTTCGTTAGTCTCGCTAAAACTCGAGAACGGCTTTACCGATTTGAATAATTTTGGTTTTGAATTATGTTTGGAAGTCCAGGGAAGGTTCAAAAGGTAAAAAAATATGAAGATATTTAAGGGGAATAGTAAAAAAAAATAATTTCATTTCCACATACAAATAGTCCGTATATATCAAACCTTTGACACATTATTTCATTCTGAGGCAATACGAAGTTAGTCAGCTAGTTAATAATAAAAATATTAGATTTTTTTTTCTGGCAGTTAAACGTTGAATTGGTTTCGCATCAACCGATCTACATACCACTAGACAGGCAGGCTGAAATTTCAGTTTGTAACGTCGTATGATACGTGCATTTCAATTATCGCTAAAAGCAATATTCGTTTGAAAAAACACTCGTAATTAAATTTGGTTGCGTTCATTTCGTGCAGTGCGAATAGTGGACCGCGTTTCATTGCATATTCACCAGGACATCATACGGGTAAAATGCATATACGTAGTTTATTTATTAAATAAGAGGAAAATAATTTAAGTTCACGTATCTCCGATTACACCGGTAGTAGAGTTCCGGTGTCAGAGCTTGTGGGCACACACTATCGTAGTATCTAAACTATCTGCGGGTGCAACTCCTGAGGCCAAAGGGCCTCTTTTTCGGATGTTGTTGGGCCGTTTCTTACCACGTGATCGGAACACGATTGTGGTGAACTGCTATTATTTAGGTGGTAGAGCTCCAGTGACCGAGCTCGCGGACGTAGGCACCACCGCATTACCTAATATACTTGCCGCTAAATGGTAGTGTTCAGCACTATCGTGTTCCGGTCAGGTGGTAATGTACGGCCCTGTAATTTCCGGCACAGAGGCAAAACACCTTAGGCCTCAGGAGTGGTAACGCATCTGCATTTTGTGTGGGTGTCTATAGGCTGCAGTCATCACTTAACATCAATGTGAACTGAATGCTTGTTTGCCACTTCCATTACATAAAAAAAAGTAAGTACAATAGGTAATCCGGTGATGCCTTTACCCATGAGTACCCACCAGTAACATAATTAATATTATAAGGGCTGTTTACTCTATGGTTATCATGCAGACATTAAATATTGTTTGAAGTGTTATATTGAAAATACACTAATGGCCGTATACTCAAACGTCACTCAGTTTTAAGCAACGCTCAAATGTGCACTATCTCTATCGTTTGAACGAGTTTCATTTTTAAAAGATTTTTAAGTCCCACTTAGATTTAAGTGACGTTTGAGTATTTGGCCGTAAGACTTGTTCTTAAGTACAATTGTTGGTGCGTTCCCCGTGGTCACACCATAGTAGAGATTGACTCAATTGTCGATAAGAACAAAAATAAATTGTATATTTTTAACCGACTTCAAAAAAGTGGAGGTTCTCAATTCGACCCGTATTTTTAAAAAAATAATAAATATCTGCCAAATATTTTGTTTTTTTTTTAAACGTTTTAGGTTATGAATAAGGGGATTAGAAATATACCTTATATTACACCTTCAATTAATTGTCGTCAGTAGGTCTATTTCAAAAATAAAAATGTCATAGTAGCAGTATGGTGACATATTGTAGTCATACAAAAAATCACATAAAACAAATATTTCCGACAAAAAAAACAACGATTCAAATAATTTTTTGAGTATTTTTCCATGATTCTACGTATTTTTCTTTTTATTTTTTATAAGGCGCGAGCCCAACGTGGAACTTGCCCTTGACCAGTTTGACATAATTTTTATTTAATGTTAGTTTCAGTAGGTATATATTCCATTATTTGTCATACATATTATGGAATATATCTTAATACATATATATTAAGATAGAATACCTATACGTAATAATTATTTAAAAATATATATTTTTTGTTCTTATCGACAATTGAGTCAATCTCTACTGGGGTGTGACCACGGGGAATGCAATATTCCCCGTGGTACCACTGGTAATCGCATATGTCTCATATGTCTCCCCGCAACGTCCTAAGCCGAGGCACGGACCCGCATGGGTCACCCTTAGGCAGTTGCGCTAACTTAGGCTGGAGCGCCTTCTGCGCTCGCCGATTGCCCGGTGAAGTAGACTAGTGCCGTCTCGAGACAGGCCGCCTACAAAAGGCCCAAACTTAAAAAAAAAAAAAAAAATAAATAAAAAGTTGTAACCAACGGTATGACCACGGGGAACGCACCCAATTGGGTGTTGTCTATGTTGTCAGTGTATTCATAAATAACTTATAAAACAGAATGAACCTTTTCCCATAAATTTTGTAGATAGCTAAAATCAGCTCCTAAAAGCTTTCAGATTTGAAATTGAGCTAATCAAAATATCAGTTCTATAAAGCTTTCAGATTCGAAAATGTAAATGTGAAGAACATAAATAAAACATCTGCGCTATCAAAATGTACTTAATATTTAATGCTCTCAAAGTTCTCTTTTACAAGCAGAATGTATAAAAATTGCATTATTTCTCCAACTTTCTACATCAATAAAAAAAAACAACGGGTTGCACTCCTGTAATGCAGGCAGACAAGTGAAAACTTGAATATTAACGTTGTACATTATGACCACCACCAGCGATAGAGTTCAATACAAGCGTATAGAGAGTTATAAATGAGTGAGATAGGAGCCGGCGCCGGGAGCCGGTATATCTCGTCTGGAGTACTGCGAACGTCACGTACTGGATGGCAGGGGTAGTGAACCTGTGTGACAACATTCCATATTATTATGAGAAATATTAACCCCCTTATTCATAAACGTACATTAATAAATAAATATAAATAAATTGTCAAATGTGCAGGATAGAAAAAGACAAAGGAGAGATTAGCAACACTTTAGCTAAAATACGTTTATGAATAAGGGAGTAAATATATAACATTTTTTATTCGATATAGAATATTTCCACTTATTGTTTTTACTCAAACTAAGTTAATGCCACTGACGTTAACTAATCTCATACCCTCTCTTCAGTTCTACCTGGAATACTGCTCTCGTTGGAGCCCCCAAATATCAGCTTGGTCCACTTGACTCCCTACAAAGACGCGCTGTTCGTATTGTTAACGATACAGGACTTACTGACAGGCTCGAACATCTGAACCTGCGGAGAGATGTTAGGAATCTGTGCGTGTTATAGTGAGTGCTGTGTCGAACTGTTCGACATGGTGCCACCGTCTCTTTTCCTACACCGTACTACCTGCCGAAGAGAGAAGTATCACCCTCACCGACTGGACACCTGGCAGTGCTCAACGGTGCAGTTTTCTCGTTCGTTTCTGCCCAGAACGTGTAAATTGTGGATCGAACTTCCCTTTGAGGTGTTTCCACCGTGCAACAATATGGGGTTCTCCAAAAATGGCGTCAAAAGAGTTCTTCAGGGCTGGCAGCGCGTTGGAAACTCCCCTGTGGTTGTGGTCACCGTTGCCTATAAATGTTTGCAACACACATTCATAGGCAACGGTGACCACTTTCCATTAGGTGGCCCATCTGCTTGTTTATCAACTTAATGACATAAAAAACTACCAGTAAAGTGGAGCTCCGGGTATAGGCTCTACCGCATTACCTAATCTTCTTGCCGCTAAATGGTAATGTTCAGCGCTATCGTTATAACAGTATAAATTACTAAAATAGTTCATTCGTGCTTGTCCATGTGTTTTAAGTAAATGTAGTAAAAATATAAAAACATTAAATAAAGGTGGACTGGACTACCCCTGTTCTAGATGCAGTATCGCTTAAAATGTATTATGGTGTATAAAATACGATGTTGCCTTAAATTCAAGGTCTTATTGAGGAAACATTCTGGTTTATGTCATGTTTAGATAGGGATTCGTATATTTCGTGCTTAAATTTTGCAAAATAATTACGGATTTCGGTTTTTTTATTTCTATTGTGTTATAATGGCATTTTTTATATAACTCTAGTGGCAAATAAACATGTTGTTCATATGAAAGATATGGAAATACTATAGACTAAACGTCTTTTTAAAACTGGAGGTTAAAATGCATATACGTTGTCCTACGGCTTTAGTTGTTATGCCTATGCCATAAATCAATTAAAAATTAATTTAAAAAAAAACTAATTCTTGAGCCATTCACACCGCAATTCAAACCGGACTCGGTTTAGGACTATAACGTTTCATTCAACCCTAAAAATATTTTAGTTTTCAAAATCCCATTTTTAACCAAAACTGACAAAAACACATTCATGTTCATCACACATTTCATTTTTTACTCGGCCGTCCCTATAAAAATGACAAAAGTCTGTGCCTAGATTAGAAGTGATGTAACCCTCATTTGTACATGCTATTTTATTTCAATTGTATATTTTGAAGGGTTTGGTTTTAAGTGTTACAATCCGCTTTGTGTGGGACGACAGATTCGAATTTGTATACCTATCACATTTAGTTTCCACGGAACTATGTACACTAGATATGATTGACAATTTTTTTTTTCATGAAGTCGCAAACGAGTATAGAGTTCACATTGATGGTAAGTGAAATTGTGCCCTAAACGGATGTACCTACATAAAAATTCCAATGTGACGGTATCCAGTATTTTTTTTTTAATTCGTTATTCGGCCTTGCTAAATGCCTAAAATGAATCATGTCCGCCCTTATCATGACGTCTTATTGCGATTCTGTTTAGGTGCTGCCAAAATCTTGTTTCGTTTGTGGTATGTGACAGCGCGTATGAAGAAAAGAGACAAAGCTAATAGCGTTTCAATTAAGGTTGACAATAAAAGGTACGGCCGCTGTAAACAAAACATCAAAAAGTTTTTTTAAATCACTGCTTGAACGCGCGCATTGCTATTTCCGTTGTTAGTCAATGACCGCATAGTTGATTTGATCTGAATGTACTATGCTTGCGTACCAAAATTAGATGTATATCGATATGGATAGATACAAAGGCGGAATTCTAGCATATCTAGTGTATGTATATCTGTATAAGTTCTGAATAAAGCTGTATTAATCCCCCGCCCGGCAAACCCTTTGATCCTCAACACAAAAGCTCAAGACATATATACTCGAACATATGGGAATTAAGTAGTTGTGCCGATATCTGCGTTCCAGTTAATGGTGGGTCGCTTTGTAAATTTTTGCAGACTCTCCTTCAAAAAATTCAAAAGTTATCCAAAATTGTGCTCTTTATTCTATTAAATATAACAACTGCAGTAGTAACTTACCGTCATTCAAACTGCTTGATTATTTACCAAACGTAATGCATGTAAAAGAATTGAATGTTTTTCCTAACGATGCGCTATAGTAACAAAAATTGTGCTCTTTATTCTATTAAATATAACAACTGAGGACTCAGAGGTAACAACGCTTCGGCGTTTTTACCTGTTTTTATTGAGTCTTTAGACAGCAATAGTAACTCACCATCCATTTGAACTTCCGGCTTGATTACCAACCTTAGTACATGTAAAAAATTGTAACGATGCGTTACGGTGACAAGAAAAATATTCTTTAAAAAATTACCTTATTTCTATATATTAAAAAGCAAATATCTAATCATTTATCCAAAAAAAAACATGTCAAATTTCATTTTACAACCAATAATACTAATAACACTTTCCAGAGATCTGTAAAAATAGAAGATACAGCTAGAAACGTAAAAATGATCCTCAACAATTTTATCGTAAGATATAGTAAGATCTAGCGGTACTCAACTCAGAATCCAACATAATTTCCCAACTACCAATCATATGTATGTATGTATCTTCATGCCAGGTCCCTAACGGGGTAGGAAGAGAGTGTAGAGCGCCAGACATCCCGGTTCTGACAAACCTCTCGTGCCTCGTCTCTACCTTCATCATTCTCTTCATACATGCACGCCGATTCCTAAGACTTTTGACCCCGCCATCAGACAGAACTCGACCTATTTGGTCATGGTAGGTCAGCCTTGGCCTTACCAATCATAACTACTTGATAACGCCATTACGTCCGAACTCCAAACGAAATTGTTTGTCTGCATGGCCGCTTACTAAGTCCATTATTTCATTAGGCCCCCGTAATGGATAGCTTGTGGACCGGGAACAACAGCCTCGTATCCCCAATCACAGGTAAATCGGTTAGTACTGCTATCGGATACTCTAAGTTTTATAGTGCACCTTGAGTGGTCCACGGTTTATTATAGACGCAGTATTTTAGAAGCTTCCGTTCGTGTTAAAACTTAATAATTGTAAACAAATTGACGCAGAGAGTTGTGAGGTTCCAAAATTTCATTTACAGAGGTATAGCAATTGAGGACTCAGAGTTAGCAACGCTTTCATATTTTAACCTGTTTTTATTGATTCTATAGCCTGCAGTAGTAACTTACCGTCATTCAAACATCTTGATTATTTACCAAACGTAATGCATGTAAAAGAATTGAATGTTTTTCCTAACGATGCGCTATAGTAACAAAAAAAATACTATCACTACATAGTATAAAACAAAGTCGCTTTTTCTGTCATGTGTCATGTTGTATGTCCCTATGAACGCTCAAATCTTCAAAACTACGCAACGGATTTTGATGCGGTTTTTTTTAATAGATAGAGTAACTCATGAGGAAGGTTTTTATGTATAATATTATCCATTAAATAGTGGACAAATACTGTTATTTTTGAGGTTTCTAATGTGATGTCGCAAATAATTACATTTTTTCAGCTTACATTGCAAACGCAGGCTGAATCCTACGAGATTTATCAAAATAATGTACTAAGTATTGTACACAATGAAAAGGTCTACAGAAAACTCCGCGATGGTATATGTCTATCTCTTATGGATATCCCACAATAACATTTTTTTGTCATTTACTTTTTACGACAAATAATGACTAATATTCGAAGCGATTTTAACCAATACAGCATTAATCCTTATCCAATTAAATACCTTAAATACATTGTTGATTTAATATAGATCTATTTGGCCTTTTACAGCATCTGATTTAAATCAATATTTTTGAAGATGTACAGATTTAAAAATTGCGGAACGTAGCGTTTACGGCGACGCGGCGCGGCGGCAGCGTGCCTATAAATAGCGCGTCGGAGGCCGCGGATTTCCTTATAGCACATTGAAAAAGGTAAAAATGTAAAAAAAAGTAAAAATGTAAAAAAATGTAAAAATGTAAAAAAAAGTAAAAATGTTAAAAAATTGTAAAAATGTAAAAAAAAAAGTAAAAATGTAAAAAAAAGTGAAAATATTGTGTATAAAAGATATTCCAAAGATAAGGAAAGGGGAATTGTTTTAAGTACTCCAAAAACGCGTGCGGGCTACGGGCAGTAAATGAATAAATCAAATCTACTGGATTGATTTTATCATTTTTTCAGTGAGTTACATATTTTAAACCCGTGCAAAGCCGGAGCGGGACGCTATGTTTTTTTATAAACAACGTTCACAGTTTTTCTGTAGCGTATTTAGTATATCAGCATTGCACCCGTGCGAAGCCGGGGCGGGTCGCTAGTAAAGAATAACCTCATTTCTGTTTAAAAAGCAAATATTCAATGATTGTCCAAAAAAAAACCTGTAACATTTCTTTAATCTATACTTATAATAAAACTGTAGTAGTGTGAATTCTGTACATTAAAAATATTTAAAAATGAATACCAGGGGATGTTACTAGATCGATACCGAACACAAATATGTGATTAGAAAATTTTTTGTCTGTCTGTCTGTCTGTTTGTTCAAGCATCACATAAAAACTACCGGTCCGATTGCAATGAAACTTGGTATGATTATACTTTAACCTTTGGCGCACAACATTGGGTACTTTTTATCCCGAAAAAATGTCTGTTTGTCTGTGTGTTTGTGCACCCTAATTTCAGAAACGGCTTATTCGGCCAATGTGTAATTATTTTGCTACATTTGTCCTTTCCTCTGGCCATGTGTCCCGACCACTTCCATTTTAACCTTTTTATTTTTAGGGTTACGTCCTGTATCCTGGTCTTTTTCCGAATGTTGGTGTTACTTATTCTATCCGTCCTTTTTATTCCTATCATGCTTCTCTCCATTGCCCGTCATTGCCCGTTGGCAAATAGCCATTCTATTGGTTGTGTTTTTGTTAAGGCCCATGTTTGGCTTCCATTCATTAGAATGGGTAGAATACAAACATTGAATAATTTGCTCTTCGTTGTTAAATGAAGGTTTTTGTCTTCCATTACTTCCCTTAGGCACCAATATCTTTTCCAACTGTTAGCTATTCTTCTTTCGATTTCTTTTTTTATGTTATCATTGGGTGATATCAGCTGTCCAAGGTATATATATTCCTTAACATAACTAATAAGTGACTCCCCTACTTTTATGCTCCTTTTGTTTCCGTTCGTCATTACTTTTGTTTTTTCGGGATTTAATTTTAGTCCTACTTTTTCACTCTCCGATGCTAGTTCGTTTAACATTCTATTTAGGTCTCCTGGCGTTTTTGCAAATAATACAATATCATCGGCAAATCTTAAGTGTGTTAGTGTGCGGCCGTCTATATTTAAACCCATGTTTACCCATTCTAAGCTTCTGAAGATCATTTCCAACACAGCAGAGAAAAGTTTTGGAGAGAAAGGATCGCCTTGTCTTACTTTTTTTTTGTATCTTAAACGAATCTCCTTTCTTTTCTAGTTGAATGCTCGCCGAGCTATTTTTGTTTAAATTTCTAAGCAATCTTATATATTTTTGTTCTATACCTTGTTCCCTTAACGCCTCCCAGATGTTTGTATGTATTAATGAGTCAAATGCCTTGCTGTAATCTATAAATGCTAGGTAGTATATAAGTTGAGAAGCGCGCATGGCCCAGCGGCTGGTGTAGATCGTAAGCGATCTGCTCGGTTAAGCACTACGGGCGCGGTCGGGTAGTGTGATGGGTGACCGCTAGTGGCAAATTAAATGCGCGTTTCCGTGTTTCGGAGGGCACGTTAAGCCGTCGGTCCCGGTTGCTATCGATGGATAGCAGTCGTTAAACCTTGTCGGAGGCCTTATGGGCGGTTTGGAAACCTCCGACAGTGGGTTGGCCACTAACCCACACCCCCTCCACCAATCCGCATTGGAGCAGCGTGGTGGAGTAAGCTCCAGGCCTCCCCCCAAAAAGGGGAGAGACTCGTGCCCAGCAGTGGGACGTATAATGGGTTGCCATTTTTATATATAAGTTGATATTCTGCATATTTTTCTATAACTTGTCTAACAGCATGGATATGATCAAGTACTGACTAGTCTCTTCTAAAACCTGCCTGTTCTATTGACTGTTGCTCGTCTAGTTTTCCCTCTATTCGCTTCAGTATGATCTTTGCAAATAGTTTATACAGGTTGGACATTAAACTTATGGGTCGGTAGTTTCCGATATCGTACTGATTCCTTTTTTTATACAGAAGGATTATATTGGATTTAGTCCATTGTTGGGGATCGTTTCCGTGTTGATTATATAATTGAAGATTTCTATGAGAATAGGTGTTACTGTCTGTTTGATTTGTTTTAGTACTTCGTTGCTTATTCCATCTGGTCCTGGAGCTTTATTGTCTCTTTGGGTTTCTATAGCGAATTCTATTTCTTCTTTTATGGTGCTGGGTACGGGTGATATTTCCAAAAGCTCTATTTTGTTATCCGCTACGGAACTTTCATATAGTTTTTTGTAATAAGATGTAGCAATTCCTAATATTCCTTGCCTTCGGTTTTCCTTCGAGCTATCTTTCATCTGTACGATCCAGTCCTTTATGTTAGTTAATTCTTTATATGCCTTTTTTATTCCTCCTGATTGTAAAATGTGTCTCTCTATTGTTTCCATTCTTTTTCGAGTTCTGTCTTTTCTAATACTTTCTTTTAATTCTTTGCAGAGTTTTGCTATTTGTTTTCGATTGACGTTAGTGTTTTTTCCATTAATTAGGTCTCCTCTTTGATTAAGAAGGTTAATGGTTATGGTAGTCATCCACTTGTTAGATATGTCTTTGTTTATAGTCCCTTGTTGAATAGCTGCTTTGATTGAACCAGTTATATTTTTCCTGCACCTCTATTTCTGTTATCTGTTTATTGTAGTTTGTAAGTTTTGTCTTTATAGAATTGGCTATTTGGACTGTTTGGTATTTGGTAGGTTTTGTTTTCATCTTATTGCTTCTTGGTCTCGGGTTTTTTGGTGAAGTTGACATCAGTTCTGCTCGAACAATTCTATGGTTGGAATTAAAGTTGAAATTGTTTATGACTTGCATGTTTGAGAAGTATCGGCTTTCACTAGTCATTATAAAATCTATTTCTCTTCTTGTTTTCCCGTCTGGAGTTATCCAGGTCCACATCTTACTTTCTTTTTTCTTGAACATTGTGTTTAAAATTCTCAGGCCGTTCTCATGTGCAAAGTTTACAAGTCGTTCTCCGTTTTTGCTTCTTGCCTTTTTTCTATATACAAATGGTCCCAGTACTCTGTTTTCTTCTGGTTGTCTTTCTCCAATTTGGCCATTAAAGTCACCCATCACAATAAGGTATTTGTGAGCGTGGTCTTGTATTGCATTAGTTAGTTCTTGGTAAAATAAGTCCATTGTTCTTGTGTCTGACTGTTCCGTGGGTGAGTATACTTGTATGATGGACCATGGATCTTTGTACCCCGGTAGCTTAAGATTCATCACTGCTATGCGCTCTGATACTCCTATAAAGCTCTCCACATAATTTGAAAGGTGCTTTTTAATAATAAAACCGACTCCATACTGACCTGGAGTCATTCCAATATGGTATAGAAGGAAGTCTGGATGGGAAATAATTCTTTCGCCCATTCGCCTTACCTCACTCAGACCTACGATATCCCTTTTAATCTGTTTTAAGGCATATGTTAATTCTGTAAGGTTTTCTTCGTTTTTCAGTGTAAGTACATTGAGAGCTGCAACAAAGATTTTCGATCTTGTGTAACTGTTTTCGCAGTATTCGCAATTTTTTTTTCCTGTGTTGTTGGAGGGTTGTGGTCTCTATATGTATACATACCTACATTCAAATAAATAGAATGTGTCTCCGATTTTGACGGGACTTTCACTGGCAGACTTATTTATTTTCTTAAATTATTATTTATTTATTTATACTTTTATGCACATTGTACATATAGCGGACTTACAATAAAAAACACGACTTAACAAGTTCTAATAAACTTGTTGAGACTAGCATTTTATTTTGGATGGACATTAAGTCTAATTTTCGTTTGTATTGACTGTTCACCAAATGGCTAATTTCCTTAATTTTATTTAATTTTGGGACTAAAACCAACCAAAATCGATTTCGGGCATTTTTGATATAGGTAATACCTATATCAAAAATGCCCGAAATCGATTTGGTTATCGATTCTGAAAAAAACTAGTTTCGGGTTATACATTCAACCCTGTTACACGTTGTATATTAAATTTAATTGAAAATAAATTATGTTTGATTTTTACTATAACACTTATAATTTTTTGTCTAAATACCTACCTGGGTTACTTGATAATGTCATTAATTGGTTAAAATAATCAGAAGCTGTATTTTCTATATTTCCTATACGCTCTTACTTCTAAGAGCAATATTTAAAACCAATTATAATACCATAGATTATCCATGTACGTACGTAGTACGTATTTACAATGGAGAAAAACTTGGTAACTATGGAAAATCTTATTGTAGGTACACACACAATATATTTTTCTCACGGAGAGGCACATATATAGTCCATTCTTTAATTAGATTTCCCTATTGGATAGCTTGCGGACAAGGGATAAAAGAATCTTCAATTACAGGTAACTTGGTAAACGTTTTTCTCACAACTAAGTTTCAGAATTGCACAGTAACTGGCATGTACAGCGCAAAAAACACGAATCTTGTCTTGATATGACTTCTGTTTCTTTTCAAACTTATTATATTACTAGCTATGCCCGCGACTTCGCCCGCGTGATAATATATTATTATGATTGTTCAGTATCTACCTGGACGAAGTCATGGGCGCAGCTAGTAAAAATAGTATAAAAGACAGACAGATATTTAAAAAAAAAATGTTGTTTTGGTATATGTACTGCGTATATTTAGTAAAAAGCGGTTATTTTTATATTACAAACAGACACTCCAATTTTATTTATTTGTATAGATTAGTATCCTAACGTTACACGTAAGAATATAAAATGTAACTTAATTGATATAATTTAAAGTAGATTATTTTTGAAGCGATTCTTCTGTGGCATGATTGGAAAAAATGTGAGAGTTTTTTTAAGATGCGCGCGCACACCGACAGATTGAAAACAACAGTCTGAAGTTTCGTTGCTAAACAGATAAAAGCAACAGTCTAAAGTTAGTTGCTAAACTTTTTCATAACTGTCCTTTATCGCACTACAAAATTTTATTTATCTGTAGTGCGATATAGGACTTGTTTTGTTATTGTTAATTGTTGTTCATACTCATTTATATTTATTTTGTACCAAATTTCAACTCCATTGGTTCAGAACTTCATTAAAAATAGTAAATAGTAATAGCTGTGATAGACAGACAGATAGATCCTGAAGGTTCTATTTTTTTCCTTTTGAGTTGCGGAATGCTAAATATACAGAATTTCAAGCGAATATTTTGTTGTATAATTTAAGGGTAAGCCAAACTAACTTCAATGTGTAACAGGTCGTACTTCAAGGGCTTTGAAATATAAATCAAAACTGAAACAAAACTGAAACACAAAAAAATCTCAACACATCAACGTAATGTGTAGGCATTGTTCGCGTCCCACTTCCCATTGAAGCAACTCAAAGCAGCGAATATGCTTTATGCGCAATATCATTTACAAGTGTGCTTATGTCTCTGGTTTCATCCTTGAATACATTTTAAAGTGAATCTATTGAATAGATCTCAAATATAATCTTTGCATTTGATCCCTTTTTTCCATTAGACACGCTTTATGTATTCATGAAAATAATATTGAAAGACTTTGAGCTCGCTCTGAATCGCTTTAAAAACTATTAGGTGCCTACTCGAAGAGCATTGTTTTTATATAAAATACTTAAATTGTACAATCTGCAATAACGATATAACGCTAAATGTTACTATATTCATCAAAAATAAGAACAACAACAGAAACGGAAAACGCACTGCATCAACTTTACGTGTGAGAAGCAAATTCGCAACACATCAACTTAATGTGTATTGTTCGCGTTCCACTTCCCGGTGAAGGAACTTCCCATACAACATTGCAACATTTAAGCTACGTTTTTAACTATAATATGCGTTGTTTTGGTCCGTTACATTATTATTGCATCAGATAAAAAAAAACAATAGTGTAATGACACTATTGTTTATTGTTACTGAGCAATACTTCAGCTAAAATACATTATGGATAAAGTGGTGAGATTCCAAATGTTGCTTGCTGTGTCCGTATTGACAGACAATATTGAGAAAATTTTGACTGACTATGAATTGTGATAGAAATATTAACGATCTATTCAAACAGGAGAACTCTTCTGCCTCAACGATGATCGATTCTTCAAGCTCTGTGCCCTGCTCGCTGCCAGTTGAGTTTCGCTATTCGGTGTCAGCTACTTTGCTTCTCACGCGGATCTCCTCATTTTTCCGAGTGGCAACCGCGTACTGGAAGACGAAATATAGACAGGTTCCATAAGAGATGGACCGATAACCCAAGAGATGGTGAAGGTCGCGGGTAATCGCAATACCGTCCGTTGTAGCAATATTTGGGAGAGACAATTTAAATTTGTCCAACAGTGGATATCTTTCGGCTGAAATTATGATGGTGATGATGATTCATAAGCAAAATTAAAAAACAAGCATAACAAGTAATGAGCAATATTACAATCATCAACCTAATACCCATTGTTCGCGTCCCACTTCCCAATGAAGCAACTCAAAGCAACGAATATGCTTTATGCGCAATATCATGTGTGAGTGTGCTTACATCTCTGGTTTTAATCCCTGAATACGCGACCACGTTGCTTTTGGATCCTTTTAGTACATTGTCACAATGTGAAATACGAGTATGTTCTAGGTACCTGTATGTTTATGCCTCAATGCAAATATTTGCTTTAAATGCAAATAATATTGAAAACGATTAGGTTTACTCCGAATTTCGGATAAAAATATTAAGTAAAAGCGGAAGCCTTCGCAAAAAGCAATGTTTGTCGTATATAAAATGTTTTAATTGTAAGAAATTAACAATAACGATGTAACCCTAAATGATACAGTATTAATCAAACTTAAGAATAACGACAGAGAAATAAAAGAAATGCGCCGTATCAAAATTATGAGTGAGAAAAGAAGTTCGTAACAGATCAATATATCAAATATTATTCGCGTCCCACTTCCCACGGAAGCAGAATAATATGCTATGTGTACCTACAATATTATCTACGAGTGTGCTTATGGCTCTGGTTTTTATCTTTGAATTCGTTGCTTTGGGATCCAATTTCAAAAAATGCTATGATTTTAAGCCTACGAATAACTAAGTACGGCGCCGTAATAACTATCACAGAGACATAACAACTAAGGTCTCAGGAGTGGCAACGCATCTGCACTATGACCCCTAGTTTTTGTGTACATGTCTATAGGCTATAGTCGTCACTTAACATCAACGTGAGCTGCATGCTTATATGCCACGTTCCCTACTCGTTAATAAAATAATTACTGTCATACGATTCTACGGTCAACAGTAGCTTCGTGAGAACATTCTGCATATACACGTAACTACACTACTCAACAGGATCCTGATCCAAAACAGTATCTCATTAAGAAATAATGCACATCGAACCTTTGAAAGAGACAATCGGCTAGTTTCGGCTTCATAGAGCGTTATCTCTGCTGCACACTTAAGCATCCGTAGTCCGGATTGGTCAAAACTTGACCAAAATGGTCGACAAACGTCAAATAGGTATGGTGCGAAAGAGATAACGCTCTATAGACCCGAAATAAGCCGAAGTCTCCTTCCTAGGCTCGATGTGCAATATTTGTTGTTGAGCACTGTAGCTAATGTGGCTGTCAAAGTAGGTACTGTAAATCTTTATTATCCCCATTTTCCATTGTGCGAATTTTATTGTTACATAACACAGAAAAGTTTGAAAATATCCAAATAATGGCATTATAAAGAAACTGTTACATCCACTCAATCCAAAAAAGTCCATTGTATACTTAAAATAACTCCAAAGAAGGCGTCTAACCATAACAGCCTTCAAACTTATCCCATAAACGCAATATGCGTCAAAAATCTCATTTCATCGGCCCCCAACTCACCTAAACTTCAATAATAATACGAAACATGTATAATGTATATCTTTGTCGCTCGATCGCAAAACACTGAGTGTACGAAAGAAACGATTCATAAAAAATGTCTGTACGAAAAATTCCAACTTAAAGAACTGAAAAATTACAACACTTAAAATAGCATGCAACCGTTCTGGTCTAGTTAGTAAGCTATCAATCCGATCTCATATGAACCAGCTCTTGATGATGATGAAATCATCATTTTACCCTGTAATTAAGGATGTGATCTAGGTGTTGTGTATGCGAGAGAAATTACTGGTAGAGAGTAGAGGTGGTAGAGTTCAAATAGAAGCTCAAGGGCGTAGACACTATAGCGTTGCCTAATCAATCTGCCGCCAAATGATACTTGCAATACTTTCTAATGGTGTTCAGCACTATCGCGTCCCAGTTGTTATGTATGGTATCCTTATAATTAATAACTATCACAGAGGCAACTTAAGTCTTAGGGGTGGCAACGTATCTGTATTTTGACCTCTGGTTTTTTTTGTAGATTTCTATAGGCTACAGTCTCATCACTTAACATCCACGTGAGTTATCCGCATACTTTATTTCTACAATATGTAAAACTTTCGAAAACCTAAGAAAACTTCATTGGTTATCTTGAGTACTCTCGGTGTTTTGTCACCCAGTTGCGTCAGTCGATTTTTGTAAAGTCGCCGCGAGTCTTGGGATCAAATATTGCATGATGTGATTTTTTTACGGCTACCTTGCTTTGTATGAAAAATATTATAAACCTAGTTGTCCGGGTGAACTTTGTATCATAAACATTGACATAAAAAAAATCATAGCATTTACTCATCAGTCGCTTTATTAAAATTGAATAAAAGAAAAGAATGAACTACCTATAACCAATCCGAAAAGCTATAGTATACAACAACTGTATTATCATTTAATGCTATCTTTATACAGTGACTGTTAAGGAAGAGCAGGACCTCCTAACACAGGTATTGTATACTTAAAAGGGGGTCCTGGCCACGGTTTAATGTTAAACATATGATCTATCAAATAAAGAATTTTTAATTCTTTATTTGATGTCGTGGGCAAAAATTAGTCTGCTACCAAGTTAAGTAAGTAAGTAAAACTTTATTTGGTGCAGAAAGCAAACACGGGTTGATTACAGAGAAAAAGAGAACATAAAATCACTTAAAAAATAGCACAACATACTAGATAGGTGCATAGATCTGCTCTGAATGTGTCTCCTTTTAGCACCAAAAAGGTGGCCGATTCAGCAATATGCCAGGCGTGAGCCTAGCGTTGATTTTCAATCGGAACACATTCGGTGACGCACGGATGTCAATTTCCATGTGAAGTCAAATTAAGTTAAAAAAATTTAAAAAAAAAGTTAACAAAATAAAAGATATCGCGAAAATAAAACAAAAATGAAATATACATTACTATGCTCGAGATCTCTTTAGTCTCAATCTCGCATTGTTACCATTCTTGTACTAGTCTTGGCCATGACGCACGCACCAATTGCAATAAAAAAGAACACAATGAAGACAAGTTTTTTCACCACAGTGAAGGTACCTTGTGACTTTGCAAAAAAAGTGGAAAGAAACTACCACTACGCTTCCATATACAAAAACAGATAATATATTTACGTTTAAAAAAAGAAACATTGCCTACAAAAGAGGAGATAATTGTAAAATTCTATTACCTACCAGAAAATGTAAGTAATACATACAGTTGAATCTCCGTTAAAATAATGACAAAATATAAATCACATAAAATTCATTACTACCCATTTCGAGTTTGGTTAAGCAGGGTTCAGTCCCAAAGGTCATAAAATCTGACCTGAATCTTCAATATATTGTTAAATGTGAATATTTATAACATGTAAGTTCAATTTCACGCCCTAGCAGCCCTCTCATTCCAAACCAATTTAAATAATATTTGATGGAAAAATATGTATCTCTAGGGCAGATATAGGTTAATAAGTTATATTAAGTAATTCATCTACATCACATTTAGTAGATAGCAGTTTATTTGCATCTATGCTATGGACGTTGACATTATTTGATTTTTCACGATAATCTATCTGTACTAGATTTAAGCTCTCATTTAAAAGAGCTCTTACTGAGTTTGTTGGGTAGCGGAGTTCTTCTCAGTAGTGACTGCACTTGGAACTCTGCTAAGTGAATAACATTGATCTTGACGAATAAGTTTTTCTTCTTCTTCATTTATTATCATTGAAGGAATTGAAAAATTTTATGATTATTATGTTTTAACCAAATTGTTTAAATTTTAATTTTTAATTTACTATTAATATTTGATTTTGCTTTTACTATATGTAATGGTTATTCGCTCTAGGTAGTTTATGATTTATTGACGTTTTGAAAGTATCTGTAAAGATCTATTCGAAATAAAAATATTTTCTATTTCTATTTCATCTAGGTAGAACAACATTTTTGTCACTTCTTTCATCCTGGTCAGTACCTACTTTGTTCGTGTGTTAATTGTTAAAAGTATATCGTAGCAATTCATACAACTGCAATCCTATGAAGTCGGCTCTACACTCGTGGCGCGACTAGCCGCGAAAGCCCGCGACAACTGCGAATTACGAGTGTAGATATTGTTCACGCCTTCAAGTTCAGGCTTCGCGCCGTTCCCCGATCAGTGTCGGTTTTTTTTGTCCGCGACAAAGGGTTTGTGTCGCGCAAATGTTAACGCATCCACACTCGCAGTTTTCCACAGTGGCGTACAAGACATCATAGGGAAATCATGTCGTCGTCCATCATAGCCGTGAACAAGACTGTGAGTCTTTGCGAGTGTGGAGGGACAGCAGAAAGTTTCTTCTTTTTTCTTTCTTCTTTAATTGTTTTTAATGATATAAAGATGGCAAACATGCATGCAGTTCTACACAAAGGCAAAATGCGTTGCCACCCCTGATATCTAAGTTGTTTTGTCTCTGTGATAGTTATATAGACGAGGCTATACATTACCATCTAACCGGAACACGATAGTGCTAAACACCATATGACGGCAGATAATGCGATGATAACTACGCCCTCTCCCGTTCTTGTCTTTTCCTTTTTCTTTCTTCTTCGTTTTTTTCTTCTCTATCATTTTTCGTAACGACTCGGTTGGTCCAGCGGGTGTGAGTTGACCGTTTGATTCGAAGGGTCACGGGTTCGATCCCCGCACCGGGACAAATATTTGTATGGCCTACAGATATTTGTTTCGGGTTTGGGTGTTTGTGTATGTGTTGTTTGTATATAACGGCACCCACGACACAGGTTTTTTTACCTACTGTGGGGCTGGGAGTGTATGCGTATTTTATTTTTTTATTTCTTCTCTTTCCTTCTTTTAGTAGGGGAGCCCAGGATGCTATTTTTGGATTTACTCGAGCGCGTCAGATAAAGATATGGGAGATTCCTTGAACCCCGCTGGTTATCTCCACTAAATCTAAGGTTCGTATATAAAGACGCGGCCGAAGAATAGTCTTAAAAAAAAATATAAATGTCGCTACGATCTTACTCATCTTCCGATTTGTCTGAATTTTGGATAGGAGCATTGTTTGACCACATTTTAAACCCTCACAGAATATCTGACACGCTCTTGACCCAAGACGTTGATGCCGCGTCCTCTTCAAAAACATTTGATTCGTTCAAAAATGAAGGTGAAAAATTACTCAAGAATGTCAGATACTCAGAGAGGATCTAAAGTGAACCCCATCAAAGCTCCCATCCAAAATTCTGACAATTTGGATGCGAGGCAAGCTCGTGGCGGAAGCCCTAAGGGTTCGGCCCTTTATGGAAATCTTAGATTTGGTGGAGGTACTGAATTGGGTGCAAGGTATCTCCTATAACTTAATCTGACGCGCTGGAGTAAATCCAAAAATCCCCTCTTGGGCTCCCTTACTATTTTTTATATTTTCTTTCTTCTTTAATTGTTTTTAATGTTATGAAGGTGGCAGGTGCAAATGCAGATTCGCCTTAGCGAATACCTAAAAATTTACCACATCGACATTCCGGGTACCACGAAACATCAGTCCATAAGTGTGGCAATCTGTGAAATTGGGAAGAAGTATAATATATTCATTCAAAGTGTCCAAAAATGAAACAGTTAACTATCGGTACGCTTAACGCCAAAATTGATCAAAAGAAAAGAACCTTCAATTGAATTATAGAGTAACACATCTTACCAATTATTGATTTAGTGCATAAGAACGAGTTGATTCACAAAATCTTCTCCCGATGTTCTAAACTTTGGTTCACGTCAATATCCGAGCGAACCGCACACAACTAATGAGGCCATGTTATAATCTATGACACGTTTGCTGACACGACATATTTTCCGGTAAATTGACCGGTTATTCTGACAGCGACAAATCGCTGACTTGCGCAGTATGATATTGTTATATCTCGTCCATCAACGACATGATCTCGTCATATAACTCATAAAATGGTTCATAGGGATGATCGTGTTCAGTGATAGATCTCAAGATCGAATACTAGGTTAAATGATTAATTACGGTAAAATGAATGGCATTACGAAAATAAATAATATAGTGAAAAGACCCTACTGAGTTTTGTTTTGGCAGGTTTTTTCATGGGCCAGATGTAGATTTTCAAGCATCCGTTGCCTGGCTACGATTCGGGGACCTATTCGGGGAAACTGAAGGTTTTGTCTGTGCAATTATGGACGAAGTGGTGATGACTAATAACTACCGGAAATTTATCCTGAGAGATGGCACGGTCGACATATGTCGGGCATGCCACTGGCCGGGCGAATCTCTCAGGCATATTGTGTCTGGCTGTTCGAGTCTTGCCAACGGCGAAAACTTGCATAGACATAACCAAGTAGCCCTGGATTATACACCAGCAACTTGCCCTATAATACAAACTTGTGGCCGCGGAGGTGCCGTACTACAGATATGCACCCGACCCAGTGCTTGAAAATGGCCATGTCACAATGTATTGGGATAGATCTATCATCACTGACAGGACTATTGTAGCCAATAAGCCTGATACAGTGGTGATAGATCGATTGGAGCGCCGTGCAATGATTGTTGATATTACTGTCCCTCATGATGACAACCTCGTGAAGGCTGAAAAGGATAAAGATATAAAATACCTTGAGGTACCACGAGGTTGTCGCCATGTGGGATGTGGATTCGGCTGTCATTGTACCGGTAGTCGTTTCAGTTAACGGACTCGTAGCGAAGAGCCTCGACCAACACCTCAAGAGGCTCTCGCTGGGAAATTGGGTCAAGGGCTTGGTGCAGAAGGTAGTTCTTCTTGACACGGCACGTATTGTGAGGAGGTTTCTCTCCCTAAGCCCCTAACCACCGGCAGCTAGGACCCTGCTCCCGCTACCGGCGGCACCTATTTTGTATGTTTTTATATATGTATGTCAAAATATAGAAAATATGTAACAAAGTAAATAAATGAGAATAATAATAGCAACCCATTATACGTCCCACAGCTGGGCTCGAGTCTCTCCCCTTTTTTGGGGGAGGCGTAGAGCTTATTCCACCCCGCTGCTCCAATGCGGGTTGGTGGAGATACGGGTTAGTGGCCAACCCGCTATCGGATGTTTTCAAACCGCCCATAATGCCGCCGACAAAGTTTAACGACTGCTATCTATCGATAGCAACCGGAACCGACGGCTTAACGTGCCTTCCGAAGCACGGAAACGCGCATTTTAATTTTCCACTAGCGGTCACCCATCATGTACCCGACCGCGCCCGTATCGCTTAATCGAGTAGATCGCTTACGACCTACACCAGCCGCGGAGCCATGCACACTTCATGCGCTGAATATCAATAATTTAATATAAATCTAAAAGATCAAGAAATATTTGCAGCTTTACAAGCACATGAAATGCCGAAGACTTCGGTACAAATAGCAGGCATAATACGCTTTACTAAATTCAAGAGACCATTAATGGTTCTACCCGATGCATTTTCTCCTACACTAGCCGTCCACTCCGGCTTCACCCGGGTGTAATTACCTACACTCTCCAATCCAGCTTAGCGTGACGTTAAATGGTCTATCTAACACTGAAATAATTTTTCAAATTGGACGAGTAGTTCCTGAGATTAGCGCGTTCAAGCAAACAAACAAACTCTTCAGCTTTATAATATAAGTATAGATTTTTATTTATAACTACCGCCCCATTTATTTTAAAAAATAAATAATGGATAGTGATTCATTAGAAGTTGAAGAGGAACTTCGTTCTAATCGGGTGTCCCACATGTGACACCTCGCACAGTTTTTTTTTATGTTGGGACGCTCCCCACTTCTTTGACAAAAACCGTGATATCTCGGTAAATTTAAGTACGATATTGATAAATGATAGATATAAACCAGTGATTCCCAAAGTGGTCTATATCGACCCCTGGGGGTCTATGACAAACTAAAAGGGGTCGGCGTCAGCGAAAAATAATTTGGGGGTCCATGAAATGAAAATGGGGGGGTCCACGATAATGGATCTCAACACATACACTGATAGTACCAATTTACTTACATCATACCAGTGATTCCCAAAGTGGTCCATGGGAGACTCGATGGGGGTCTACGTAGGCGTGAATAAAAATTGGAAATATGGGAATGTGATATATATGTAGCAAAGACGGGGGTCCACAGAAACCAGAAAAATTGTAAAGGGTCTACAAGAAAAAATAGTTTGGGAACTTCTGATAAAAACCTTCCTCAGAAAACATTTATAATATTAGTATAGATATGGATACGACACGGGGAATGATTATTACTTTTCTTGTCTTCCTTTTTACATTAACGAAGTTTTAAGTTTTACTTTACTAAACAGAAACCGCTTCCTCTTCTAAAAACTCTGCGCTTTTACCATAATTCATAATATTAAACCATTATAGGCTCTTAACGCGCACTAACGGACTAAAAACGCTGCGGAATACTACCTGTATTACAACACAAATTAGACTCTACGACTAGTACTAACATGAAAGTAATCAATTTCTGTTTATTCTTAGTATTTAAATGATCATTTGATGAGATTCATAAGTGATTGATGTAAATAATTAACTAAATTCAGTATTTTTTTGAAACCGTGCCCACCCACCTCTACACTTTTCTAAGTGTCAAGATTTGCAAAAACAACGATTAATCACTAAGTGACATTCAGTAGGTACCATTGAATTCACATTTTTCCATAACTCATTTTTTATGAATAAATGTGGCAAACAAGCATGCGCACATGAATGTTAAGTGATGACTGCTGCCTATAGACACCCACAGAAAAATCAGATTCGTAGCCACCCCTGAGACGTTAATTATCGTCTCTGTGATAATTATTACGAAAATGGTGATATTTTCTGATTACTGAACTGAATTTCTCGACAAAATGAATAGTCAGCCTATTCCTTTTACTAACAAATTCAAAGTTCCCTTCATGGTGGTCAGCATAGACCGAAAAAAAAACGAAAAAAAAACGCGCAGTCAAGATTTACATTGCGTTGAGACCCGTGCTGAAGCATTAAGTTTATATAGAACTGAGATACGCCTTGGTCTAGTTAACTCTAGTACAAGTAATTAACGGTTATTCTCCACAAGATTACTTGGCGAGCTTAGTTGAATTACTTACATTAACCGGCAAGAGACTGCTCGTTCCTTTATGAAGCTACCTTTAATAAAAACTATTTTATACTAAAAATTTGCCGTTTAATTTACTCATTAGTATTTTTTGTATGCTATGGTTATTTATAGTTAATGCCCACACTCTACGGTGATGAAGTTATACCTAATAGCTTATGGATTTGTTGAGATTATTTTAGCTTCTTTTCTTTAGTTTTTGCGGTTTTGTTTTGTCTGTCTCTTTGATCGTTCTGCCGCCCTACGGTGGTCGTTAAGCTTTCGTATTTTTTTTCATTTTCCGCGCAACTACTTATCTGTTTTCTCTTTTCATGAAAAAACCGTTCTCAAGATGCATTGCCACCCTTACTATACTTCTGGAACTCTACCACTAAGACAAAATTATTTTTATTTCTATAGATTGTGGACTGCCCATGTGACTTTGTAAATAGTTCAAAAGTTGGTAAGTTGACGAGTAAAATAGCTTAAAGGCGCATATCCGATTTTTAGTTACCCAAACGCGGAAGGCATTTAGGTTACCAAAAAAAATAAAAATCGGAACATGAACAAGTCGAATGTGTTAAGGTCTTTGGGATACAATTTTTGCTTTTTGTTCTCTTCCGATATCTGTTATTCAGTCCAAAACTGTAAGCAGATCCATTTTATTTTTCGAGTAGTTTTATTTTTTCGTGCAATTTGAACGAAAAATGGAGAAAAAAATAGAAATGCTTTTTTTTAGTGCCAACGCATAGCTACATGAAAAATAAACACGCTATATCATTATCACTTAATTATACGCAGGATTGGCAAAGTTATGGGCTTTAACTTTTTTGTCATTGTTATGGTAATGAAGGAAGAAGTTTGGTAATGATAATGGGGACAGTGGTAAAGATAAACTGCTAATGGTAATAAGATTGTATTAAAAAAAGATAAAGCCCAACCGCAACAGTAAGACTTCAAGATACAATTAGTAACTTTTGTGTTAATCCTGAACGCTGCGCAAGACGTTTGCGAAATAGATGGAGGTAGCTGCACATAATAATTTTGCAAACTGCTGTCAGACAAATGTCACCTCAGTCTGCCCGAGACCACGGAAGCTGAAAAGTGAATAGTCGGGTTTGATTTTAAATAATCATTTTTAATATACATGAGATAAATCCACAAACTAGTTTTATTTCAATGAATGTAGCTTGCAAAAATCTAAGAACATACTGTGTAAAATAGCGTAAAGGCGCATATCTCTCTCCCTCTTGTCACACATTAATTCCATCGATCAATGTGAGTAACAAGATGATTGTGTTACACGTCGCAAGTATGGAAAGCGGATTTGTCGGCAATCAATTTCAAGCTCAATATTTGGCGCACGTTTCCATTTGGACGATTGAAATTTCCTTCTGAATATCAATTTGATTTGATGTCTTGCAACTAAGTTAGGAGGCGTTTGAGATAATAAATATTTTATGAGAACGTCGAGGTTGTCATAAAAATGGATAAAATTTAGTTTAAAGCCTTGGAGTACTAACTAAATTGTGTTTAAATCGCCGAAATAGTTGACTTGTGAAATTCACTTAATTGATATATGATACAGTAATAATAATGGTAACCCTTGAAACGTCCCACAGCTGGGCACGAGTCTCTCCATTTTTGGGGAGAGGCCCAGGCCTCTGACACGATAGTGCTGAACACTATCATTTAGCAGCAAGTATATAAGGTAATGCGGTGGTGCCTTTGCCCGCGAGCTCTACCACTAGTATAATTTTTGTCCAGCAGTGGACGTCTATCGTCTAATAGGGTGAGGAGGAGGAAAATGTCTTTTTTTTTTTCATTTTTATATGAATTAGTTGTAATTTTTTATGTCGAATGCTGTCTGACCTCTCTGTTGCCAACAAAATTCGTAACGAAATAGACCTTTTCAGTGGTTCTGTAGCCTCAATTAAGCATAAATTAAAAAAAAAATGTAACTTTTTTCTAGATTAAATTTAAAATAAAATTAGATTAATAAATATGGTACACTACAAATGAACATGTAAGATTCACATTTAGTAGGTGTCAATCAAAGAGCTTTTTGGTTAAAGGTTTTATTTTAATATGTCTACTCTGAAATGTGTCTCTTTAGAAATGATTGTAGATCAGTTTTGTGAATTACAATTTAAAAAATAAATAAATAAAATTTCTTGCTACATTAATGATACACGAATTTTAAATGGCGCTATACAAATTAATCCCACCATAAATATAGGTCGCGCCAGGTAAAAAGAACGCTGGCGGTCAAGCTGCGCAGTAGACGATTTATCGATCTATTTGGTAGTATGAGGTGCGGCGTTTTCAATCTGCCTACCAATACACGAAACCGCAAGCGAAAGCTAGATCAAATAAACCAATTGGGCTAGTACTTTCGTGCGCGAGTGTACCGATGCGCGAACACATCCCTTCTACTTTCTTCGAGCGTTCTTTTTACGTGGCGCGTCCTATACTTAAACGAGAGCGGCTGATGCCATTAAAAGTATACTTAAAGCGTTGACCAAATTTTTATTCTATGGTTACGTTAGCTGCATTTAAAACTACTTGCATCAAGTAAAGCCGTTTCTATAAATAAAGCTCCCGCAGTATCATCAATACTGCATCTTAAATTTCGAAAAGGCAACTCGCTCGTAATTTTAAAATTCGAATATCATCAGTTTTTCAATGTTTTATTTTTTTATGAGTGCTGAAACTTTGTACCTACTATCTGTAGTTTAACATTAAATAATGTCTTTTTTATGTATTGGAAGTGGCAAACAAGCATGTAGTTCACATTGATGTTAAGTGATGACTGCAGCCTATAGACACCCTTACATAGACCAAAGTTAAAATGCAGATGCGTTACCACTCCTGAGGCCTAAAGTGTGCCTGTTATGTCTGAAAGAAATACAATAATAGGAAGGATAATTTTATCAAAAACAAATGAAATATTTCTCAGCAACAATTTTCTTTACTAGGTATATGAATGTAAAAACAGACTTAAACTACATTTTAAACATTTTACACAATACTCTGAAAGTCCAAGAGTGGAGGACTATCATATCAACATATCATGCATCAATCTATGGATGGTTCCATTGATAAACTCAAATAAAATGGAGTAAAGAAAATTTATTTCTTTAAAAATTCATTCATAAAATTAGCACTGTCGTATTATGTCTTAAGCTTGTCCCCAAATAACAACGATGTTCGAATTCAAAATTATTAACTGGTGGTAGAGCTCCAGTGACGGAGCTCGTGGACCACCGCATTACCTAATATACTTGCCGCTAAATGGTAGTATTCAGCACTATCGTGTTCCGGTCAGGTGGTAATGTACGGCCCTGTAATTTCCGGCATAGAGGCATAACACCTTAGGCCTCAGGAGTGGTAATGCATCTGCATTTTGACCTCTGATCTTTGTGTGGGTGTCTATAGGCTGCAATAACTTAACTCAGTGTGAACTGCATGCTTGTTTGCGACTTTCTATATAAAAATGGCGTTACGGACAGATTCATTCCACCGTAAATATTTACGAATGAGGCTGGTGTTATAAAAAAATATAAAGCGTTGACAAAATTCTGTGGTTACGTTTGCCGCATTTCATATGACGGGCAGTACAGCCGTTTTCATAAACAAACCCTCTGCAGCGTCATCAACAGTGCATTTTAAATTACAAAACGGACAGCTCGGGCTTTTTGTTTTAAATATTCTAGTGTCTGCGGTTTTTTATAGGTAATAGAGAAAATATGGAAAAAGAGGCAGGAATCGAACCTTTGACCTCAGGATACCCAGTCCAGCCATTTTACCACTAATCTACCGAGGCCTACAACAAATTTTTCTTTCCATTTTTTTTTAAATTTCTAAATTCACTCGCATGTATAAAAAATCGAAATTTGACAATGGCTTTTATACCTAGTTGCTAAAACATTGTGTCGTGTTTGGTTTTATGTTATTTTAATTTAAAATTCTGACGTCTGCTCTTTAGGCGCTACGGCTTCAGTTGTGTTTAATTTAGCATTAAAAAATACAGGAATATTATCGAAGTCAAATAGAAACTGCTTATTTTTTGCAAATTTCACCACCACTATGATAATGACAGCTGTCGTAGGCAGACACAATTCTGGTCACGTGTCCATCTTACGCATTTCCGATCAGGGTCACGTGTTCTGATGTGAGTTTTACATTGTTTACTTATCACAAAAAGTGCAAAGTTTAAAAAACTTCACTTCAAAAATAAAACTCAATAAACCCTAACCAAAGTGTGCACGCAGCTTGACTAGATAGATAAATGATTCGCATTAGTTTTTACAGCTCATCGCAAAAATCCAACAGATAGCTCGAACGGTATTTGATAAAAGAGAAATTGATAGCTATAGGTACACCGCACAGAGCGTGGGTGGCGTGGCGGCGTGAACTATGTCGAATGGCACCCGCGTTTTGACATTTCAGATTAATGCTACAGTCAATAGGGGTGGCAGTCATATTTTGGAAAATACAATATCTTATTTCAAATTATTTATTTAAAAAAAAAACTTTGTACAAAGTGTACTTAGACAGTTAATAAAATATTATATTTTCAGTAGTGAGCCCATAGAGCAACACCGGAGGGGAGTAGCTATATGCAGGCTTTCCCCTCTGTCAAAGTACAAGCCAAATGAGCTTATGCCTGTCGCCTAGGTGTTTAAATGTGTGCGTTAAATTGTATGTGTATTTTTTTAAAGTAAGGGTGTGAGTATCGTACTTACAGACGATTTTTGTAGTGTGTGTGTGTGTCACACGCATTTCCCCCCGCAAAAAATGACAGACTGTTTTGCATCGGCAATAAACGCTACGGCTACTCCCCTCCAGTCCACCACGGCCGGTGGGCCGAGTTACTCTATGGGTGAGCCCATTAAGACGATCTAGATATTATATTACTCTTTTTTTTAAAGTAAACCTGATATATATAGGTGTGACCTATATTATATTCACTTAGCAGCACACATAATTTACAAACACAAGTATAAAAAACAACGTTTTTAAATTCAAATACTCCCGAATGACCCACATTTGTATTTTTGGTCAAATTTTATTTTTCGCAACAACACCTACGAGTGAATTAATTATTGAACTTGCGACCTCTGTATGAAGCGGCTGGACTAGATTGCCATAAGTTCGATCACTGTCCGAAATAAAGGCTTCACTTACTACCTATGTAGGTTCACTGTTCATAAATAGGAATTTACCATTGTGTTGAGTTGTACACTCAACCAGGCTGCCGGGGGTGGACTGAGAGGCGCGGGGACACTGGAGCTGTCATTGGCTGTCGACCGTTCCCGCCACTTGTCGGTCACGCATCGTGTTAGCGCACGGCCGCGCTCGCGCATATTTCTTTAACTTAATTCTTTGTCTGTACGTAGTTACGGTTAAATTGTGTTATAGTTCTGATTACAAAATAATACAGTCCGCTTGAGTTTAATTCCAAAACTCCACCGTGATCCGCCTGTACAATTGTTATTATATAAAACAAACAATGTTTTAAAAAAGAAACATAACCTTAACCTTAGGAAGCAACCCTAAATGCGAAATGGCCCGTGCAACGCTCTTGACCTTTTGTGCTGATAAGGTAAGGGTGCTTCGAAGGTGCTACTTATTTATTGTTAGACTAATGACTGCTCCCGAATGACCGACATTTGTATTTTAACCTTGAATATTTCAATTCGATATTTGTACAATGTTTATCGTTACTTTTCATTCTTAAAGTTGTTTATTTTAATTTTCAGATCAAATGTCTTAGAAAAATAACTTATTTAGTTAAGTATATCTCCCTCACAAAACGATACAATATATTAAGCGGCTGGACTAGATTCCCAGTAGGCCGCGAGTTCGAGTCTCGCCTGAAGTCAAATTTTTCTTTCCATTTTTCTTTAAAAATAAAATATATTTCACAAACATGTGTTAATGCGAAATAATATAAAAACAATTATTAAGGGTAAAAGCGACTTCTTTACGATATTCAATAAACTGAAAAGTCTATTATATCGGTTGCCTAACTAGCATAGTTGGTAATAGATGGCGCTGCTGCTACCATAAAGCAATGCAATAGATATGAAGGAAAGATTTGACAAATCGGGCAGGACTTCAGTAGCTCAATTGGAAGAGCGGCTGGACTAGATTCCCAGTAGGCCGCGAGTTCGAGTCTCGCCTGAAGTCAAATTTTTCTTTCCATTTTTCTTTAAAAATAAAATATATTTCACAAGCATGTGTTAATGCGAAATAATATAAAAACAATATATTAATTTAATAAAAAATGAATATTAATACTATAAAAAATGTTTTGTTCGAAAAACTAATGGCAAATTAACTTTGTGATTAGTTTTGTGTATTTGGTTATGGAAAAGTAGGTACAAGTTAGGTTACTTTGCAAAATACTTGTCATGTTTCAAAACCCTTTTCTCTGGTATAAACAGGCACCGCAAGCATCAGGCGGAGACCCAATCACTACACACAGTGTGTTTGTTCGTATAAAAGGCTCCATTTTACGAGTTTGCCCAATAAACCGTTGTCAATACGGCTTATTTGTTTAGGAAGCCAATAAATTGGGATCCGAAGAAAGGAATGGTCATACATACGAACAGCGTTGCGAACGCTTGTAGGCGTTGAAGAAATACCTAATCTTATAGCATTTGTAGGGTACCAGAAAAAAAAGAATTCTCATAAGAACACTCGTATGTCTTTCCGTCTGTCTATAGCACCCAATTTTTTTACAAGACTAATGGACTGATTGATTTGAAATTTGGTACACAAAATGGAAAATATGCGAAATTTGGCCATTCTTTCTCTATAGGCACCTCTTTAACTCCTAATAAAAGGAGAAAAAAAAAACAAGTACATTATAGGTAAATTCATAAGAAGTCTATGTTTTTTACAAATTTTCAAGTGTTCAGATCAATGTGCACACGAATTGAACTTGTACTTGGCCGGTTTATTTTAATTCCAAGATAAAACCAAACGCGTCAGATAAAACGCTTCCTTTATGGAAAGGCCCGAATAAAATTCGAGAGGCTGTCTTATGTGTGAATTATAGACGTGAGCATGCGTCTCAATTTTATCAACGCGTGATTTACGACACGCTGTTTCGCTGGAGATTTGTTTTTTAGATTCTACTTGTTGTAAACATTGCGTGACGTAAACAAACATATGGATTAGAATAGAGATAAGAAGTTAAATTGATAGAGAAAATATTTTTTTGGAGTTTACTGCTTAAGATACGATTTGAGTTATAAGGCCCGGTACTCCCCAGGCCTGGAAAGCTACTCTGTGAATGGTCGTCGCCATCGTGACGTCGGCGTCGTCTTCACGCTCCATGATTTGACGACACAAAGTTGGTGGGAAGCGCTTCTACCAATGAAGCACGATAAAGTGCTTTCACCGAAACGAATGAAACGTAACTTCACGATTGTAATCCAAGAAAGGGGTAGGCAGAGGTAAATTCATGCATTCAAGCATACATGCAAACACCCACGATTCGCCGGTTACGTTTTTCTACCCATCGTGCCATGCCTATACATTCGCAAGTGGCGAGCCTTTTGACATCTCCGGGCGCATTATCAAACTTCGAGGTACTGGGAAACTTCTATAAATTGGAAAAATCCCAATAGAACCAGATTTCACGCCGTTATATCTAATATCCCCGACTCGGGAATCGAACCCAGAACCCCAGCGAAGTAGTAGTGGCCTGCTACCACTAGGCTACTGAGGTAGTTATTACCTCGATAATTTAGGAGATTTTAGACAGCCTACTTAGTTGTGCATATTATTATATATTAAAATAGTAATTAAAACAGTTTCCTTAGAAATTAACAACACCCATATCAGTCCAACTCCCAACATTACCTATTCATCTTTGTCTGAAATCGCGCCTTGTCTGAAATCAGTTTTGGAAAGTTTTTGACTCGACACTTTCATGTGACGTGATACGCTCCGTGCTCGACTTGCTAGATCTGCTGGACTAACTTTTGTTTCTGTTAGGTTCGACGTATCTCAATGTAAATGGATACTATTTTTAAAGTAGAAACAAAATAATTTTTGTGCTAAAGTTATAAGGGGCCGTTAATAAATTACGTCACGCTAAATATCGGTATTTTCGACAACTCTCCTTTCGTCATGGTTTTTCCGATCTTTCCTATCTTCGACATGTACCGTCACACTTGACAACAGACAATCTTTTGTACCATATTAAACTTTTATGGTGTAGCCTTAGTGGAAAAATGCATCCATAAACACACCAGTGTTTTTTTTTTCACAATGCGATACCTAATCATCTATACAACAATAATCTGTGTATGATGCCAAGCGTGGCCATCAAGGGATATCCCCCATATATATCCCCCATATTAAATAATAAATAACAATAAAATACGCTTACACTCACAGCCCCACAGTAGGGGTATCGTGGGTGCCGTTGTACACATACAACACATACACAAACACCCAGACCCGAAACAAACCCTGTATATCCATACAAATTTTTGTCCCGGTGCGGGGATCGAACCCGCGACGTGTTTTAAGAAAAAACTGCTTCATGTTTCGTAAAGACTATCCTATAATTTTGATTTGAGTGAAAGACCCGTTAGATGACCCGTTATTTTCATTGGATCCATTTCAAAATACGCCAGGAATCTAGCATATTTTAAAATCAGAGAGTAAGCAATAAGCACTTCGCCGCTTTTTTTTGTCATCAATGTTTTCCAAACTCGATGGAAAACGGTTTGACATTTTTGTCCCAACCAGGTAAAGGGAGCGAGGATGGAATATTTTTTTAAAACTCACCAGCATCGCACTTGTCAATATTTGCTTTTATCAAACACTGCCGGTTTTATGCCTTTGAATTCATAGTATGTTATAAAAGACCAATATTCAATTTTGTTAAAACTTGAGAGGCATTCACAACTTGTGATTTTAATAGGAAAAGTGTATTGGCACCATAAATCGAGAGCTGGTCTTTTTCGTCTCAGTATTGAAAACTCCAAAATGAAAAAATATTATTGTGTTGCTCTTCAAAAATACATTTGTCAAGGCAGGTTATAAACACACACTTTATCCAATAGAAGCGGAGTGTAGGCTCCTTTCCTACATTTGACACAAATATTAATTATACAAACATAAATACAGAAAGTATTATACATACCTACTAAAACATATTTATAATTTATACAAATTTATATTGTTTATCTATTACTTGAATATTTATCTATAACACAATCATTAACTAAACTGGTATACACCCGATACCTGATTTCTGGTACCGGGTATCAACGACGACGGGGACCGACCACGCTACAACACTAGACGTATCGGTACATAAATACTACATAACGCGCGATGTGTTGCGCGCGCACGCTGCGCGCGCATACGGCACGGACCGCGTTGGCGCATGGCGGCAAAACCAGTCTCGACTCTGATTTGACGCGGAACGCTTGCCTCTCGCCCGCGTTTATGCCTAACGTACTTTAGTTTACATATAAGTTTAGTTTATGTAACCCGCTTTCTCTTCCATTTCTCAACTATTCTTTCTACCGAACTATTATATCTCTGTGCTTGTACTTCTGCTTCATCTAACTTCTTGCACCTTCTAACTTAGTGAGTGTGTTATGTGTAACGGTCAGAACATTATATTCATACCAAAAACTGTAAGTGTTTATGTTATATACCTTTACACCATCTACATTACATACACCTCCTTCCCGCTAAACTGGTGACCCCATAAGGACAATACAATGGAGAAGTTTCTAGACGCACATGAAACCACGCCCGGTACTAGTGATGGGACACCGTCGACGAATGATACCGATATCTGCAAAGTTGGTGTTCGTGTTCCACCCTTTTGGGCGGAAGAGCCTGAGATTTGGTTCGCGCAAGTGGAAGGGCAGTTCGCAATTTCTGGTATCACAAGTGATTTCACCAAATTTAATTATGTGATCAGTCAACTTGACAACCTTCACTCTAGAGAGATTAAAGACATAATTATTAATCCTCCAACGACGGACAGATATGCTAAATTAAAGAGCGAAGTAATTAAAAGGCTAAGCGCGTCAAACGAAAAGAAGATCAAACAGTTATTGATGCATGAGGAGCTTGGAGACCGTAAGCCCTCACAATTTCTTCGCCACCTCAAGAGTCTTGCCAGTGTCGACGTGCCTGATGATTTTCTGAGGACCATCTGGGTCAGTCGTCTACCAATTAGTCTCCAGACGGTGCTCGCAGGTCAACCAGCGTCATCTACCCTCGAGGACCTGGCTGATCTCGCCGATCGAGTTAGTGACGTTGCTGTTTTGTCGCCTCGAGTTGCAACTTTGACTGATGGAGCTTCCAACTCAGTCCTCCAACAACTTCATGTGGAAATCGCCGAGCTTCGAAAGCAGTTTCAGAACCTGTCTTCTGATAGACAGGGTAGATCGCGATCTCGTACTCCTAGAGGAAATCAAAAATCTTCACGCCAGAGGTCGCAGTCTAGCTACCGCAAGCACCCACTTTGCTGGTACCACAGTAAGTTTGGCGAGAAAGCAGCGCGGTGCATCAAGCCTTGTGACTACAAGTCGGGAAACACCAACGGCAGTCGGTAATGGCGGCTGACGACTGCCCTGTTTCTTCTACTGGTCGCCTGTTTATCACCGATCGTTCTTCGAAGATGCAATTCCTGGTCGACACCGGTAGCGACCTCTGCGTCTTCCCACGGTCGGCTGTAAGTGATCGTCGCTCTCGGACAGACTATAACTTGTGTGCGGCAAACGGTTCTACCATTTACACGTATGGTTATATAAATTTAAATTTAGATTTTGGGTTGCGCAGAAATTTTGAATGGCGATTTGTTGTAGCCGATGTAACCAAGCCAATTATAGGTGTAGATTTTTTAAATTTTTATAGCTTGATTGTTGACTGTCGTAATAAGCGTTTAATAGATAATGTTACTTCTTTAGCAGCTATTGCCTTGTCAGCCAAATGCAGCGTGTCGTCGATCAAAGTCGTGACGGGTGAGTCCCGCTACCACAAGATTCTCAACGAGTACTCTGAGATAACTCGTCCGGCAGGTAGATACCCACACACTACACCACACAACACTGTCCATTATATTCGTACGACACCAGGCCCTCCAGTATCTTTACCCCCTCGTCGATTAGCTCCTGATAAATTGAAGATAGCGCAAGCAGAGTTCCAGTCTATGCTGGCCAATGGCACAGCTAGACCTTCGCAGAGCCCTTGGTCGTCGCCTCTTCACCTGGCGCCAAAAAAGAATAACGGATGGCGTCCGTGTGGCGACTATCGCAAGCTCAATGCCCGCACAATCCCTGATAGGTACCCGATTAAGCATATTCATGACTTTACACATAATATTGCTTCGTGTAAAATTTACAGCGTTTTAGATTTAGAACGGGCTTACAATCAGGTACCAGTCAGCGCCGAGGACATTCCGAAGACCGCCATCACAACCCCATTTGGATTATTTGAATTCCCTTTCATGACATTTGGTCTTCGAAATGCGGGCCAAACTTTTCAAAGGTTTGTCGACGAAATGACAAGGGGACTCGATTTCGTGTACTGTTATTTAGACGATTTTCTAATTTATTCGCGCGATGAAGAGGAGCATGAGAAGCACCTCCGTATTGTTTTCGACAGACTGAAAGCATACGGGATGCTAGTTAACACTTCTAAGTGCATTTTTGGTGTGAACGAGGTAAACTATTTAGGTTACACAATTTCTGAGGCAGGATGCAAACCTTTAAATTCGAAAGTTCAAGCCATAATTGATTTTCCCACTCCTACGAATGTTCGTCAGTTGAGAGGTTTCTTAGGTATGCTCAATTTTTACAGGAGATTTATTCCTCTAGCTGCCCCAATTCAAGCACCATTACACGCTTTATTGACGGGATCCGTTAAAGGTTCTCAGCCAATCAAATTGTCAGGTGTCACACTAGAAGCTTTTCAGGCCTGTAAGGAAAGTCTTTCCAATGCCACCCTTCTAGCTCACCCAGACTGTACTGCCAAACTCGCCGTAGTGACAGATGCGTCTGATAAGGCTATCGGCGCGGTTTTACAGCAATATAAAGACGATGCATGGCAGCCTTTATCTTTCTTTTCTAGAAAGTTGAGTCCTTCTCAAGTCAAATATTCGCCATATGACAGGGAGTTACTGGCTATTTATGAAGCTATTAAATACTTTAAACATATGCTTGAAGCAAGGCATTTTGTAATTTATACTGACCACAAGCCAATCAGTTTCGCATTCCATGAACGGAAGAACAACTGTTCGCCTAGGCAGTATAGATATTTAGATTATATATCACAATTTACGACGGACATTCGGCATATATCAGGCAAGGACAACGTTGTTGCCGATACATTGTCACGAGTCGAAGAATTAGTAGCACCCGTCAGCCTCGAAAATTTAGCCAATAGCCAAAATACAGACCCTGAATTGGAGAAACTCATTGCAGAAGGCTCTTCATTGCAATTGCGGAAGCTACATGTCCCTGGATGTCAAATTCCTCTGTACTGCGATGTCAGTACAATGAATTCCAGGCCTTATGTACCTAAACCTTTTCGCAAACAAATATTTGATAGTTTGCATTCGCTAAGTCACCCCGGTGCCAACGCTTCGGTCAAATTAGTAGCCGAGCGCTTTGTTTGGCCCGGCATGAGAGCAAACTGTCGGGATTGGGCGCGTGCCTGTCTACCATGTCAACGAGCTAAGGTCACTCGTCACGTGACTGCCCCCGTTGGCACCTACAAGACGCCGCGCATGCGATTCAAGCAGATCCATATTGATCTGATTGGACCCCTTCCTCTATCTCAAGGCTATCGATACTGTCTTACGGCCGTAGATCGATTTACGCGATGGCCGGAAGCAGTGCCGATAGAAGATATAACAGCGGAAACCGTTGCAAAAGCTTTGTTGTCAACCTGGATTGCTCGATTTGGCTGTCCCACAGACATCATAACTGATCGTGGTCGACAGTTTGAGTCTGCCTTATTCCAATCTTTGTCAAAGATTGCAGGGTTTGAGCATAAGCGGACAACAGCTTACCATCCGGCTTGCAACGGCCTCGTTGAACGCTTTCATCGCCAGCTCAAGGCCGCGATAGTTTGCCACTCGAACGACAGGTGGACAGAGTCATTGCCGTTAGTTCTGTTAGGCATAAGAACTGCCTTTAAAGAAGATTTGCAGTCGTCTTCGGCTGAATTAGTCTATGGCGAGCCGTTAAGATTACCTGGTGAGTTTTTTGAGTCCACTACCAGCGGTACTACTGATATATCTGAATTTTCTGCGAGGCTCAAAATTTTAACCTCTAAGCTGCAGCCAGTCCCAGCTTCACGGCATTGCAAGCCAAAAGTATTCGTTTACAAGGAACTTGAAACTTGCGATCACGTTTTCCTCCGCGAAGACGCATTGCGAGGTTCTTTACAGCCTGCCTACACTGGGCCACATCAGGTTCTTGCCAGAGGTGACAAAGTATTTAAAATTTTGTTAAATAATAAGGAATCGAATGTATCTATCGATCGGCTGAAACCAGCTTATATACTTTGTGTGAAGGATGAAGAACCCGTTCCTGAGGTTCCTCAGGGGTACGTCACTCGTTCTGGTCGTAAAATACAATTTACAGATTTTTATCGCCCTTGACGGTCTCTGGAGGGGGGTGGTGTAGGCTCCTTTCCTACATTTGACACAAATATTAATTATACAAACATAAATACAGAAAGTATTATACATACCTACTAAAACATATTTATAATTTATACAAATTTATATTGTTTATCTATTACTTGAATATTTATCTATAACACAATCATTAACTAAACTGGTATACACCCGATACCTGATTTCTGGTACCGGGTATCAACGACGACGGGGACCGACCACGCTACAACACTAGACGTATCGGTACATAAATACTACATAACGCGCGATGTGTTGCGCGCGCACGCTGCGCGCGCATACGGCACGGACCGCGTTGGCGCATGGCGGCAAAACCAGTCTCGACTCTGATTTGACGCGGAACGCTTGCCTCTCGCCCGCGTTTATGCCTAACGTACTTTAGTTTACATATAAGTTTAGTTTATGTAACCCGCTTTCTCTTCCATTTCTCAACTATTCTTTCTACCGAACTATTATATCTCTGTGCTTGTACTTCTGCTTCATCTAACTTCTTGCACCTTCTAACTTAGTGAGTGTGTTATGTGTAACGGTCAGAACATTATATTCATACCAAAAACTGTAAGTGTTTATGTTATATACCTTTACACCATCTACATTACATACACCTCCTTCCCGCTAAACGGAGCATCATTCTGTGGGAGCATCAATGTATTGGAAACGGCCAAGAATACTTACTTCCTACGCGCACGAAGCCGCTTGCACAGCTAGTGAATTATAACTCTTCGTCTACTTACGGCTCAACCTCATAATTTGACCGCTTTGATATTGGTTAAGTTTATGATGCCAGCAGATTTTCTTGGAGGTAGAGCTCCAGTGATGGAGCGCGCGGGCGTAGACACCGCCGCATTACCTAATATACTTGCCGCCAAAAGGAAGTGTTCAGCACTATCGTGTTCCGATTAGGTGGTGATGTACGGCCCTGTAATTTCCGGCACAGAATCATAACACTTTAGGCCTCAGGAGTGGTAACGCATCTGCATTTCGACCTCGGTCTTTGTGTGGGTGTCTATAGGCTGCAGTCATCACTTAACATCAATGTGGACTGCATGCTTGTTTGCCACTTCCATAACATAAAAAAAATAGTCCGTGTAAGCTCTGTATCTTGCCAGGTAGATTAAATTCATCTAGGTATTCTTCCATACCACTTCATCGTCCACGTCCACATTATTCCACCTGATCTCTCAGTTTAGTCTCAAACACAGTATCCGCAAAACTGTTAAAACACTTAAATAGACTGCTAATTGTAAAATTAAAAAAAAATATTATCACCGTAAAACGTAGCTGAAACCAACAATAGGTGAAATTATTAAGTAGCGATTTCTAGGCAGCCAAGCTAACGAAGTATAGTGGGTATTATTTGAGAACGTCTCGGCGCGCCTTTGTTCTGTGGAACGGGACGTTGAATGGAGATAACGAGTGGAGTGGGACTTGTGGTCTAAAGGGGGAGAGAGAGCGAATGATTTAATTTCTGTTATATAATTTCAAACAAAAGCAAAACTTTTATAGTTCCTGATGTCTGACTCCTGAGTGACAACGCATTTACATTGCGACTTCATTATAATGCTTTTGGTAGATATCTAATATGCGTAAGTACGCACTTCATGCGGTGGTAATAAGACCACGTCGACGTTGTCGAACCACCAGTGGTTTGGTAAATAATAATGCACACCGAGTCTATGAAAGTGACAATGTCAAAGACGACTAGTTTCAGCTTTTTATAGCGTTATCTCTGCTGCACACTGCCTACGTAATCATCCGTAGTCCGGTATAAGTCAAAACTTGATTAAAATGTTCGACAAACGTCAAATAGGTTAGGTGCGAAAGAGATAACGCTCTACAGATCCGAAATAAACCGACGTCTCTTCTTGAGGTCGATGTGCATTATTTCTTGTTGGATACTGTACACAGTGGGTATTATTTGACAACGTCTACGAACGAGGATCGTGCTCAGTGGCTCAGTTTAATATAATATTATTTTTTATCTCCATTCTTTCTTTTTTTTTGTAATGCGAACGCATGCGGCAATCTTATTATAATAAAAACAAAACTAATCATTTTTAAGACAAATAGGTAGTCAAATAAGAATAACAAAAAGTTACATAACAAATACAAAAACAATAACAAACGATTACAAAAGAGATAAGGATAAAATATTTTTATTAAGTTTACAAGTACCTATAACCTCATGTACTACCATCTGACCTACTATAAAAACCATATTCCTACTTTCATAGACCTACTATAAAAATCTTGCTTTTAACGATAAAATGTTATTTTCTAGGACTTTTTGTATGTCATTTTTAAGTTTTTCTTGGAATTTTTTGTTTGGTAAACGTTTACACGTCAGTGGTAAATAGACTTCGACTGACTGACTGACGGCTTGTGACCGTGTAACCAAAGGGAGTGTCTTGTCTAGTACTTTAGTATATATAGGTAAACGATTCGAAACAAAACTTTTACTCATAAGCCAAATGGAATATATGTAGAAGTTAATTTATTAATTTTCAGATCGTCATGTCGCTCTTAACTTGAACCGGGCCTCTCCATAATTGTCGATTTTTATGTCATAACTTTAATATCTCGTTTATATACGTAATTGGGCTCAGTGTTCGTTAAGTTTAAGAATCTAATTAAGTAATCCGATAATGTGTTTTTATAGTTTACTGACACGTCCGGATTAGGTACGGAGCGGACAGCAGATTTGGTCCGATGCGGTCTGTCTGTCTGTCCGTCCGCGGTTTAGCGCAAAAAACTATTGGTACTAGAGACTTAAAATTTTGCACAAGTATATACCTTATTCACACCGACAAAGTGATAGAAAAAAAACATGAAAAAAAATATTTAAGGTACCTCCCCTACATGTACCGCGCGGATATTTTTTTTTATTTTTCTATTGTGTAACATATTGTTGGATAGGTCTTTCAAAAATGTGACAGGGGGCAAATATGATTTTCGATTTTGTTAACTGTTCGTGGCTTATTAATCTTTAAAGTTTCAATTTTCGTTGGAGTCAAGTGTCCCCCCCTACTATTGCTGTTACGTTTAAATTTTTAACAACAACCGTTTAGTTGGTAGAGGGTACTACCAACTAAACGGTTGTTGTTAGAAATTCAAACGTTAGGGCAATAGTAGCAACATATAACGAAATTAAAAGGAAAACTATCACGATTAAGTTGTCTTTACAAGTTTGCGAGTAATAGTCGACCAAAAATATTTTAGGTACTCAAAAATTTCGAATAACTCCATAGAAAAAAATTTTTTTTTCATTACCTTGTTCAAACTTAAAAACTACGGAACCCTTCACTGCTTGTAGCCCGACACGGACTTTACCGGTTTTTACTATAAAAATGATAAATCCCAATAGTGCTCTTCCTGGTATAGAACCCAGGACCCCGGCGGACCATTAGACTACTAGGTAGTTCAACAACAAATATACAAGAGTACAAAAAGAAATAGTATACCTAGTACAATCTAGGGATATCTGGCGCTCCACACTCTCTGCCTACCCCGTAAGGTAATGGGATGAAGATACATACATATATCTAGTACAAGTTTTCAGAAACGTATAATGAAAATACAGTACTCATCAATTAATATTGCACATCGAGCCTGCAATAGAGACTTCGACTTCATAGAGCGTTATCTCTGTTGCACACTGCCTACGTAAGCACTGACAGTCCGGTATTGGTCAAAACTTGATCAAAATGGTCGACAAACGTCAAATAGGTACGGTGCGAAAGAGATAACGCTCTATAGACCCGAAATAAGCCTCCTAGGAAAGTCTCCTTCCTAGGCTCGATGTGCAATATTTAATGTTAAGCACTGTATGTTATTTTTTTATGTCTGGATCACTAGTGCTCACATTAAACTAAAAAGTAACTTTAAATGCAAACATGCTTCATTCGCCGTTCGAAAGCTCCACATCTCGTAAGTATGTGCAACCCATTAAAACTTGGTTATTGATCACAGCACTATTGAACCTCACACGCTATTTGGATTTAAAATATTCGAACTTAAAGGATTATTTTTTTAGCAGAAATTCTTAGACAAGTATTTTAATGTTTTTTTTTTAACTCTAACTGCCTCAGTAGCCAAGTATTAGCAGGCCATCTCTACAACGCTGGGGTCTTGGGTTCGATTCCCGGGTCGAGGGCTATCAGGGATAACGTTTTAAAATCCTTGATCCCTGGTTCTATTGGGATTTTTCCATTTCCTGGAAGTTTCCCAGTACCTCGGAGTTTAGTAATTTGCCCGGAGATGGCAACAGGTTTGCCACCTGTTACATGAGCCAAAACGTAACCGGCGAGTCGTGGATGTTTGCATGTATGCTTGAATGCATGCATTTACCTTTGCCTACCCCTTCGGAAATTACAGGCGTGAAGTTACGTTTTTTTACAACAAGCTATTGAAGGCTCCACCACTCACCAGTTGAAGAGAATTCTTCCACCAGTCCAGTCAGTCAACCAGAAAGTCCCCTAAGCCACAAACACTTCATCACACACTTCGCACTTGCTCCCCTAGTACCACCATACTTAGTCTAAGATTCAGAAATAAACACCCATAGCATAAAAAGAAAGCAGTTCAAAATTAATAATAAATAACATAATAGCCTTACAAAACCAAATATAAAAATTTGGAAAATTGTATTTGCGGATTTTCTCGCGTATATAACACTACCTACTTCTTGTCCTACCCGACGTTTCGGTCACTTTCCACCTACTGTGATAACAGAAACACAAAAACGTCGGATCGCTAAGAATTAAAATAGAATCACTAAGAATAGGTTGAAATCTTCTAATCGATTTTTCACCCGATTTTCCCATCCATTAACGTGTGTGAAAGCCGTTGACACTACAATATGCCGCATAATACGCCATACGGTATCAGAAATCCTTTCTTAAATATTATTTCTTTAGAAACCCTTATCCGTTGTTTGGTGATGACTAAAAATACAATAAAATTAACTGAACCGGAAAACATCGTTCTGCCATACAATTAAAGTAAAAGATATTGAAAAAAAAAAAAATACAAAAAAACTCCGAGGGAGTATTGTGCGCAACGCGTTTGAATGCTAACCATTTAACTTTATTTAACCAATTAAATTTATTATCATGTGTTCTCTTAGATCAGTGATTCCCAAAGTGGTCCAGGTGGACCCTTTGGGGTCCATGGGAGACTAGATCGGGACTAACGTAGGCGTGAATAAAAATTGGAAATATGGGAAAGTAGTATAAATGTAACAAGGGGGGGGAGAGGGAGGGTCCACCGAAACTAGAAAAAAATTGAAAGTGGTCTACAAGAAAAAATTGTTTGGGAACCTCTGTCTTAGATCGATGATGATTATTTGATCCAAGAGATGACACATTATGGCTTTTACATTTACTGTATGGCGGAACGACGTTTTCTGTCTCAGCTAATATTATTCAATTTTCATCACCAAATAACGGATATGGGTTACTAATGAAATAATTTCTAAGGAAGGATTTTTGATACCGTATCTTGTATTATGCGGTATACAGTAGTGTCGCCGGTTTTTCAAACACGAGTAAACCCGTTAATGGACGGGGAAATTGGGTGAAAAATCGATTAGAAAATTTCAACCCTTGTTAGTAAGTCACACGTGATTCTATTTTGTATTTCAGCAATACCTTACCATACTTCTATGCTTGTTTGCAAAACTTTTGACACATTTTTTTTTAATGTTATGGAAGTGGCAAACAAGCTTGCAGTTCACATTGATGTTAAGTGATGACTGCAGCCTATAGACACCTACACAGAGACCAATGTCACAATGCAAATGCGTTACCACTCCTGAGGCGTAAGGTGTTATGCCTCTGTGCCGGAAATCACAGGGCCGTACATGAACCACCTGACTGGAACACGATAATGCTGAACACTACCATTTAGCGGCAAGTATATTAGGTAGTGCGGTGGTGCCTATGCCCGCGAGCTCCGTCACTGGAGCTCTACCACAAGTAAAAGGTAGGTGGCCAGCCTATTGACATCTTCGGACACATTATCAAACTCCGAGTGTAGCACTTCCAGGTAATCAATTTCAATAGCACCAGAGATACAGCAGCATAGCCAACAGTGGTCTGCTGACACTTGATTACTGACGCAGTGAATATCACGACCTGACGACCCGTTTGGTCCAGCAGTGTGAGACCACCGTTTTATTCGAAGGGTCGCGGATTCGATCCCCGCACCGGGACAAATATTTGTATGGTCTACAGATATTTGTTTCGAGTGTGGGTGTTTGTGTTGTGTGTGCACAAAGGCACTCACGACACAGGTTTATATCTAGTGTGGGGCTGTAAGTGTAAGCGTTTTTTTTTAATTATTTACTTATTTATCAGTCAGTATAATGCTACAGGCATCAACTATTATTTTAAGACCATGTATGGACTTTAAGTCAGGATTAGCTAACCTTGTGTGCATGATCGATACAGACTTATTGGAGCAAGCCAAACATTGCATGTGGCAACAAACAATCAAGGCTAGATCTAGACTTTAATATAGAGGAAATATAAAACTTCATACATACCTGTATAATGAATAAAAAAAATATGTGAAAGATAGAAAGAAAAAACACTTTATTTAAAAAGTCCATTAATACGTCACACTAAAATAAGCCTTTTCTGACCCTTCCCCCCTATTGTCACACAGTGTGTCACAATAGGGGGGAAGATCTATGACCATCTATCTATCTGTGACCCAAATATTAAGTGACAAAAGACCCACCCTGAATATGACAAATTTTTTTTAATCATGAATAATCTAACAAAATTTTAATTTAAAATATTTTAGAAAATAAAGTAAAATGGGAAAGAAAAATTTCACTTCGGGCAGGAATCGAACCATGTTGTTAGAAATTCAGACGTTGTTACGGCAACAGTAGCTTCATTAATGAAATTAAAAGGAAAACTATCACACTTAAGTTGGCCTTGCAAGTTTGCGAGTAATAGTCGACCAAATGTATTTTACTCCAAAATTTCGAATAACATAGAAAACATTTATTTATTTTTGTAATTACATCACTTACTCTGATACTACGGAACCCTACACTTCGCGTGGCCCGACACGCACTTGACCGGTTTTTTTCTAATCAAAACGACATAATAATAAAGAGTCTCGACCAACACCTCAAGAGGCTCAAGCTAGGAAGTTGGGTCAAGGGTCTGATGCAGAAGGCGGTACTCCTCGGCACGGCACGTATAGTGAGGAGGTTCCTGTCTCTGTGACCCTAATCGGCTTGGACCCTGTTCCCGCTGCCGGTGGCACACTATTTTTAATTTTTTTATATATATTTGTGCTTTGTTAATATTATCTTTTATTATATTTAATTAAGTTACTTGTATATGTAAAAAAATAATCAATATGGATAAGTAATAAATGAGTGATATAATAATAATAATTAGATAATAGGCTGTTGTCTAAATTTCTGAAAGAGCCATACACTCGGGGGTGGAAGTGTCTAAAGGCATAATAGCGGGGAAGCCCGCTCCGAGCTCGAGATTACTCGCTCGTGATGGTGAAACCGGAGCCACACCTCTCGACACCCCCAGTCTCTCTCAACAGTGTTGCCCCCTGTCGACCATCGGGTTGGCTGTTTGGGGGGCCCACCAAGGAGAGGCGAGTCACCACCTGCCTAAAGTAGGATTCGATAATGTGAGATGTTGAATATAGGCAGGTGCCGGATCTCACTCCATAGGCCCAGCCAGCTAGTCCCCCCAGTTCACCCACATAGCCCAAAGTTTGGCAAATCACTTTTCATTACAATAGTCCCATTATATTCTGCGGGGTCTGTCTATGTCTGTATTAACTATTGATGCAGTCAGAGAGAGGTCCCGCCGAATATAACCCATTACAAAGTAGATCAAAATTCTCGAAAGGGCGTCTACATGTTGGACCCCCCATGTCCCCGCGCAAGCCTGACAAAGGTCTGGGGTTCAAATTGGACCCCGTGCTGACGAGAGACATAATAATAATGGCAACCCATTATACGTCCCACTGCTGGGCACGAGTCTCTCCCCTTTTTGGGGGGAGGCCTGGAGCTTACTCCACCACGCTGCTCCAATGCGGATTGGTGGAGGTGGGTGGGTTAGTGGCCAACCCGATGTCGGATGTTTTCAAACCGCCCATTAGGCCTCCGACAAGGTTTAACGACTGCTATCCATCGATAGCAACCGGGACCGACGGCTTAACGTGCCCTCCGAAGCACGGAAACGCGCATTTTAATTTGCCACTAGCGGTCACCCATCACACTACCCGACCGCGCCCTTAGTGCTTAACCGAGCAGATCGCTTAAAACGACATATTCATGTTAAACTTATTACCATTTAATCATTTTATTAGTATGATATTTGGTATAATAAAATTACGTTATAGCGTGCCAGCTCCACTTGAGGCCGATGACATGTGTGAATATAAATATTTTTCAGCTATGATTACAACGTCACAGTCACTTCGAATGTCACGAAAACGTACTGACATACAGATTAACTGTAGAAGGGTGGATTTTATCTCACGTTAGCATAAATGCGATATGGGAATGTATATGGGACTAGCTTTTGCACGCGACGAATCTTTTTCTTTTAATAAAAAAACACTGGTTGCCTGTAAAGTCGGTTTTACAGGCGAAGATTTTACGTGACAACGTCTTTTTCTCGGTAGAAAGGCATTCTCTCTCTCTCGTTCGGTGACTCATCGTTACGTTACCGAGCGTTACACTTTTTCATGAGTGACTCCGAGCCGCAACCTAATTTAAGACGTTGTCACGTCAAAAGTATCCTATGTTACTTTTTATTAATGTTATAATTACGTTATGTAACGTATGTTATAATAAAGTATACTGTGTAATTAACCAGTAACGATTTTGTAGGCCCACATTTTTTTATTTTTTTTTTGTAATAAAAGTGGCAAACAAGCATGCAGTTCACATTGATGTTAAGTGATGACTGCAGCCTATAGACACCCACACAATGACCAGAGGTCAAAATGCAGATGCGCTGCCACTCCTGAGGCATTAGGTGATATGCCTCTGTGCCTGAAATTACAGGTCCGTACATTACCACCTGACCGGAACACGATAGTGCTGAACACTACCGTTTAGCGGCAAGTATATTAGGTAATGCGGTGGTGCCTACGCCCGCGAGCTCCGTCACTGGAACTCTACCACCAGTGAAAAATTATCCAGCTCCTTTGTGAATTGCCGCTATTCTTGTAAGCCAAAGTGCATTGGATATTATTTTTGAAACGTTATTCTGGAATCTTTGTAGTATTACAAGATTTGAGTTACTGGCAGATCCCCATATCTGTGTATTTCATATGAAAAAAGTATACAAAGTTTCATGATGATGGGTTTAGTAACTTTCGCGTGAAATTCTAATAAACAAATTTATATTCGCACATTATTTCACATTATTAGTACGGATAGTAGATTGGTTTATATAAACCGTATTAGTTCTTTACATATTTAGACATAAAATACTATGCTGAAAACCGCATCAATATCGGTTCAGCCAAACGCGAGATAATCGCGCAATACAGGACAAACTGAGAACCTCCTTTTTTTGAAGTCAGTCAAAAGATGTTAAAATCTCTAAACAAAATAATCATTTTTAAGAGCAGAGTATATTTCCAGATAACACGATATCTTTAAATATAGACTAGCACGTGCCTAAACTTGGTCACGTTATGTGCCTTTCACATTCATGAACATGGAGCAACACGGGCTACCGAGCGCGGAGGACCGGTGGCGAGTTATTAGATAGTCCTTTAGGGCTAGCAGCGCGTTGGCAACTCCTCTGGTTAGACTCGAACTCGCGACCTACTGGGAATCTAGTCCAGCCGCTCTTCCAATTGAGCTACTGAAGCCCTGCCCGATTTGTCAAATCTTTCCTTCACATCTATTGCATTGCTTTATGGTAGCAGCAGCGCCATCTATTAACAACTATGCTAGTTAAGCAACCGATATAATAGACTTTTCAGTTTATTGAATATCGTAAAGAAGTCGATTTTGGCCTTAATAATTGTTTTATATTATTTCGCATTAACACATGCTTGTGAAATATCTTTCCATTTTTCTTTAAAAATTATATTTCACAAGCATGTGTTAATGCGAAACAATATAAAACAACTCCTCTGGTGTTGCAAATGTTCATAGGCGACGGTAACAATTTTCCATTAGGTGGCCCGTCTGCTTGTCTGTCAATCCTTTGACATAAAAAAATGTAGCCATGCAGGCTTTTCCCTCTGTCAAAGTACAAGTTCGAGTGTACCTACGCCTTTCGCCTAGATGTGTGTGTTTATGTATTTTGCTAAGGTCAAGGTGTGAGTTTCGTAGTAACAGAATATCCCCTAATACGAAGTTCCCCCTCCAAAAATGACATACTGTTTTGTATCGGTAATAAGCGCTATGGCTACTCCCCTCCGGTCCGCCGCGGCCGGTGGCCCGTGTTGCTCTATGTTTATGAACATTAATCGATATACCTAGTTTGTAGACCAAATCCCGTGTTATAGCAGGTCTTATCTGAAAACTAGCTGTGCCGGCGACTTCGTCCGCGTGAAAATGTATGATTTTTTAGTATCTACCCGGGCGAGTTACTCTTTATATAGGTAAGCTATCTGCCAGTGAAAGTCCCTTCAAAATCGGTCCAGCCGTTCCCGAGATTAGCGAGGACAAACAGACAGACAGACAGACAAAAATTGTAAAAATGTGGTTTTGGTAGATATATTATTATGTACCGTGTACATATACATATGCATTTAGTAAAAAGCGGTCATTTTTATATTAGGTAGGGGAAAAAGTTTCTTCGCATTTTTTAGGATAATTCAAAACATTTTTTAATATAGTTTATTTAAATTTAACTAAAGTATGTATGTACCATTTTGTTCGATTACCTTTTGCCATCTTGTAGGTAGGGACGATCCCATTGCCTTAAAAATTTTGGGACTTCTCATCAAAATACCGCGACAAGTGGATTTGGCAGTCCTCTCGTGATGTTAACCTAACATTGCATAAAGAATTCTGAAGAGACCGAAACAGGTGGAAATCTGAAGGTGCAAGGTCAGGACTATACGGCGGATGCATTAACACCTCCCAGCCAAACTCTCTTAATTTTTGCTGAGTGGCTATAGATGTGTGAGGTCTAGCGTTATCATGATGAAACACCACACCCCGTTCTATTGATAAATTCCGGCCGCTTTCTCTCAACTTCTTGCTTTAATCTCATCAGTTGTTCTCAGTAGAGTTCAGAATCGATAGTCCTGCCTGGTGATAATAGCTCATAATGAATAATGCCCTTCCAATCCCACCACACACACAACATCACCTTATTGCGAGTTAACCCGGGTTTCGCCACAGTCTGTGAAGCCTGACCGGCCTTTGACCACGACCTTTTTCGCACGTTCTTGTCGTACGTGATCCACTTTTCATCACCAGTTATCAGCTTCTTCAAAAATGATTCAGTTTCATTACGTCGTAATAAAGAATCACAAATGAGTACACGGGTCATTAGGTTTCTTTCAGTGAGCTCGTGAGGTACCCAAATATCGAGCTTTTTTTTGTACCCAGCTTTTTCAAATGCGCCAAAACTGTTTTGTGATCAATTCTCAGTTCTTCAGCTACGTCGTAACTACTGATATGTCGATCTTGCTCCACTTTTTCAAAAATGGCATCCATTTTATCCGTAATAGGGCGACCAGAGCGAGGTGCATCTTTGACATCAAAATTTCCGGATTGAAAACGCTTTAACCAAATTTGTGCTACACTCACAGACACTGCACTAGGTCAATAAACATCGCAAATTTTTTCGCGGCTTGCGTTGCATTTATACCTTTTTTGTAGTAAAATTTTAATGTATGGAATTTCTTCATTAGATTCACTCATCTTGACAGTACGAAAAACAAATGAAAATCACACATTTGCCTAATTTGAATTTGGAATTATGTTCTTTAAAATTTTAACAGGCAACAACAGGACAACAGGCTCGCCACCTGTTACATGGGCCAAAACGTAACCGGCGAATCGTGGGTGTTTACATGTATGCTTGAATGCATGCATTTACCTCTGCCTACCCCTCCGGGGATTACAGGCGTGAAGTTACGTAAAATTTTAACTTTCAATGATACCAAAACCAGCCAGATACAAATACTACAGCCAAAGAGATTTTATTACAAGTTCATACATACTATAATGCGAAAAGACTTTTTTCCCCAACCTTATTACAAACAGACACTCCAATTTTATTTATTTGTATAGATATATACGTGACAGCTATTGCGGATCTATACCTACTGGGTTGTATATTTGCAAAAGAGAAACGATATATCTGAACAATTATGGTGTCAAAACCATGCTATATATGTTGTTGATGGTGTGTCGTGTTGTTGGAAATGTGTATAGCGGCAGAGGCCCGGGAAGACAAAGACTGACCTACCCTGACCAAATAAGACAAAGACTGACCTACCCTGACCAAATAGATCGGGTACTGTCTGATGGTGGGGTCAAAAGTCTTAGGAATCGGCGTGCATGTATGAAGAGAATGATGAATGTAGATGAGGCACGGGAGGCGTGTCAGGACTGGGGTATCTGGCGCTCCGCACTCTCTGTCTACCCCGTTAGGGACCTGGCGTGAAGATACATACATATTGTGTCATCTTTAAATTGTATTAATTATGCTTAATTCGTTTTTATTTTATCAATTTACAATACTTTATCTCTGGTTCTATTGATATTTTTCCATTTTCTGGAAATTTGCCAATATGTACGTATTTTTTACTGGTGGTAGAGCTCCAGTGACGGAGCTCGCGGGCACAGGCACCACCGCATTACCTAATATACTTGCCGCTAAATGGTAGTGTACAGCACTATCTTGTTCCGGTCAGGTGGTACGGCCCTGTAATTTCCGGCACAGAGGCATAACACCTTAGGCCTCAGGAATGGTAACGCTTCTGCATTTTGACCTCGGTCTTTGTGTGGGTGTCTATAGGCTGCAGTCATCACTTAACATCAATATGAACTGAATGCTTGTTTGCCACTTCCATAACATAAAAAAAATGTAACGTGCCTGGAGATGTCAACAGGGTAACGTAACCGGCGAATCGTATGTCCTTGCCTTACCCTTAAATGCATACATTTACCACTGTATACCCCTTGGGGATCACACGCGTGAAGTGACGTAATTTTTTGTGAAATCTGTAAATTGTACTTGTAATTTCTGTCACAGAGGCAAAACCACTTATGCCTCTCGGGTTAAAAAAAAACTCCTGGACCGAGAACCCCACCTGTAAAACTGCAGGCCTACTTATAATAATAATAAAGCCCATTTATGTCCAATCTACAAAAGTAGCAACACGTGTTTATATCACAAAACAAATTATTGTGCTTATATTATAAAATGCACTGGTGGTAGAGCTCTAGTGACGGAGCTGGCGGGCGTAGGCACCACCGCATTACCTTATAAACTTGCCGCTATATGTTCAGCACTATCGTGTTACGGTCAAGTGGTAATAGAAATAGAAATAGAAATAGAAATTTGTTTATTCTATTTATTTTTCTTATACTCACTAATTTAGCTTACTTCGGTACCATTGATTGGAACCCCTTCTCGGGTAAAGGCCACTTCCAGATTTTTCCAGACCTTTCTATCCATAGCTCTCTTTCTCCATTCGCTACCCGCTATCACTTTAATGTCTTCTATCCACCTTTTGCTCGGGCGCCCTCTTTTTTTATTTTTTTTTTGCCTGCTGCCTCTGTAGCCTAGTGGTAGCAGTCCACTACTACTACGCTGAGGTCCTGGGTTCGATTCCCGGGTAGGGGGTCATCAGAGATGGTGTAAAGTCCTTTGTCTCGGGTGCTGTTGGAATTTTTCCATTTTCTGGAAATTTCCTAGTACCTCGAAGTTTGGTAATGTGCCCGGAGATGTCAACAGGCTCGCCACCTGTTACATGGGCCAAAAACGTAACCGGCGAATCGTGAGTGTTTGCATGTATGCATGCATTTACCTCTGCCTACCCCTTCGAGGATTACAGGCGTGAAGTTGCCTTTTTTTTATTTTAAGGCCGCAGGCCTACTTTTCACAACCTACTTCGTGATTTTTATAACATGTTCCGGGTAATTTTGAACAGGTTTGTGATAAAGCATTAAAACCACATCAAAACCGTAATCTCACAAAACAAGTCTACAGTATTCAAACAGTATCAAGTATGCTTAAGAGTTGGTAAACTTGTAAAGAAGACTTATGGAAAGTTTATACAAATAAACTTCGCCACCTTCAACGTTTATAATTGAGTGGCTTAATAAGATGAGAACTTCGTTAAATATACACAATAAAAGGTAATTCCTGAATTCATTGGTGGTAGAGCTCCAGTGACGGAGCTCGCGGGTGTAGGCACTACTGCATTACCTGATATACTTGCCGCTAAATGGACTATCATTTAGCAACTGAACACTAGTTCAGCACTATTGTGTTCCGGTCAGGTGGTAATGTACGGCCCTGTAATTTCCGGCACAGAGGCATTACACCTTAGGTCTCAGGAGTGGCAACGCATCTGCATTTTGACATCTGGTCATTGTGTGGGTGTCTCATAGGCTGCAGTCATCACTTAACATCATTGTGAACTGCATGCTTGTTTGCCAAAAAAAAATTCACGTCACACCGTGCTCCCCAAAACCCAGCCTTTTACAACAGTCTTTTTTCCCCAAGTTCTATCAAAGCAAAGAAATAACAATTAAAATAATCGTTGTATCCCGTTTGTAGCTTCAATCACATAAAAAGACACCATAAGAAAATCCGTAGAAAGGAAGGAATAATGTCTGTTTTATGAAGTCGTATCACGTTCCCATCGGATCAACTTTACGCTGAGCCCGTGACATTAGCGGCTTCACGAGTTACGAAGGACGTAGATGTGTTTACTACACTAATATTTACGAGTATAAAGAGGAAAACTTTGTTTGTTTGGTTGTATGGGATAGGCTCTAAAACTACTGGACCGATTTTGAAGTCGCTTTTACCCTTAATAATTGTTTTATATTATTTCGCATTAACACATATAACACATATAACGAAATATATTTTATTTTAAAGAAAAATGGAAAGAAAACTTTCTTTACGATATTCAATAAACTGCAAAGTCTATTATATCGGTTGCCTAACTAGCATAGTTGGCAATAGATGGCGCTGCTGCTACCATAAAGCAATGCAATAAATGTGAAGGAAAAATTTGACAAATTGGGCTGGACTTCAGTAGCTCAATTGGCAGTAGGCCGCGAGTTCGAGTCTCGCCTGAAGTCAAATTTTTCTTTCCATTTTTCTTTAAAATAAAATATATTTCACAAGCATGTGTTAATGCGAAATAATATAAAACAATTACATATTTTGAGTACGCTGCCTAAACTATAAAAGATATCGAGGAAGGTTTTAGGCTATATCTATAATCATCACGCTAAGACGAATAGGAGAGGGTAGGTAACATCGCACCCGCGCGAAGCCGGGGAGGGCCGCTAGTATTTTATAAATAAAAAACCCACAATTTTTTTTTCAATTTTGTTTTACACCTTTATGCAGCAGCTGGAGCCTGTAGGGTCCAAGACAATAAGAAATCTATTGTATTTTTTTTGGAGGCCTGAAAAATTCATAGAAATTTAAAATTTGAAGAGGGCATGCCTGAGTAGATCACGAGGTAGAAAGCTAGTCACATGTCTGACTTAACATCAATGTGAACTGAATGCTTGTTTGCCACCTTCATTATGTATTTTTTTTTAAGTAATGGATGTGGCAAACAATGCCTTTCACATTGATGTCAAGTGACGACTGCAGCCCAACCACAAATAGACCAAGGTCAGGCCTAAGTTGTCATGCCTCTGTGCCGGAAATTATGGGGCCATACATTACCACCTGACCGGAACACGATAGTGCTGAACACTACCACTTAGCGGCTAGTATATTAGGTAATGCGGTGGTGCCTACGTCCGCGAGCTCCGTCACTGGAGCTCTACAATCTAAAAAATCTACATATTGCTACGGTCATTGCCCGCGGTGTGAGATGACTGTTTGATTTGAAGAGTCGCAGGTTCGATCCCTGCACCGGGACAAATATTTGTATGGCCTACAGATATTTGTATCGGGTCTGGGTGTTTGTGTATGTGTTGTGTGCGTACAACGGCACCCACGATACAGGCTTATACCTACTGTAGGGCTGTGAGTGAAAGCGTATTTATTTATTTAAACTTCGCAAAACTACCTCCTCTGAAACATTTTACATCTCGGTACAAAAAGACTTTTTTGTTCACTATTACATTACTTCATAAGGCCAAAAATTCGTCCGTCTTGTTAGAGACAAGCGTTTTTCCTCTAATAACTTTGTAATAACGAGAAAAGGGACCGTTTGAAAAAGTTCACCAAGACACTTTTTGCAAAATGTGAGCGCTGCTTAACGATAGATTCTGCGATTTTTTGTCAATCGTAAAATTAATACTAACATAAAAACTGCCTCGGCAGCCTAGTGGTAGCAGGCCACTACCACTACGCTGAGGTCCTGTAGGGAGATATCAGAAATAATGGTGTAAAGTCCTTTATCTCTGATTCTATTGGGATTTTTCCATTTTCTGGAAATTGCCCAGTATCTCGAAGTTTGGTTATGTGGCTCGCCACCTGGTACATGGGCTAAAACGTAACCGGCGAATCGTGGGTGTTTGCATGTATGCTTGAATGCATGCATTTACCTCTGTTTACCCTTTCGGGGATTACAAGCGTGAAGTTCCTTTTTTTTATACTAACAAATAAGTTACACATTATGGCATGAATGTGGCATCTGGTATAGAACAATACAGCCGGAACCGTTGAGGTCTCCATGGATGACCGAGTGTGCCCTGTCCAGGAAAGAACTTGTCACAATGATGAGACTTCGCTCCAGATATGTGAAATTAAATAAGTTTGTATTCATAACTAGCTGTGCCTACGACTTCGTCCGCGTGAGAATTTATGATTGTTCAGTATCTACCCAAACGGAGTCGTGGGCGCAGCTAGTATAATATTAGTAGCCTAAGTTACTCCTTATTACTTAAGCTATCTGCCAGTGAAAGTCCCGTTGAAATCAGTAAAGCCGTTCCCTAGATTAGCGGGAACAAACAGACAGACAGACAAAAATGGTAAAAAAAATTGTTTTGGTATATGTAGATACCGTGTATACCTACATATGCATTTAGTAAAAAGCGCTTATTTTTATATTACAAACAGACACTCCAATTTTATTTATTTGTATAGATGAATCAATCTGATACCCCTGATTGTAGTATATGTGGTAAAGTGGAAGAGGTATACCATATTTTGGTTGAATGTTTTCGGTATGAGACTCATCGCCGGGCTTGACTAGAAATAGGACATTGCAACAGTGTCCTGGCAGACCCTTCTACGGATGACGACAGAATACCGTTGCAACTATATCGATTGTCAATAGGAATATGCGCGTGATTCAAATAATGCTATTTTTTATACGTAAAGTTTTTTCCCATAGGTTCACGCACGTATTAATATTTTTGTGTATAATTTCGTTTTGAATAAGAAAATAATTATTGAAAAACGCATAAAATAAGCGGAAAGTTTAAATGAAGTAAAACGCAACGCCATTGCTACTTGTCGCTATGGCAGTTTTCAGCACTATCGTGTTTCGGTCATGTGGTAATGTACAGCCCTGTGATTTCCGACACAGAGGCATAAAACCTTCGACCTCAGGAGTGGAAACGCATCTGCATTAAAATGGTTTGATGTGTTAGATGTTGATAGGCTAAATTAATAGATAGCCGCTTATTAAACAGGAAAACAAAAATCCAACGAAAATCGTAACGAAATAGACCTTTTCAGTGGTTCTGTAGCCTCAATTAAGCGTAAACTGAAAAAAATTGTAACTTTTTTCTAGATTAAAAATAAAATAAAATTAGATAAGGAGAGTGTGGTATACTACAGGGTATATTTGTACATCAGTTTAATGAATTACAAGGAAAAAAACATACCATTATTAATGTAAACTATGCTTGTTTGCCACTTCATGACATAAAAAACAGAGTCCGTTTCACATTTATTAATAGTATTAATTAATATCGCAGTATGAATTATTCCATTCCCGATCTAATGTACACAAAAGCTCACGTCCACCTACATCAAATAGCATAATAATTTCCATATGAAATGCAAACGCGCAGTTTGGAAAACATATAAATTAGGGAAATAGTTACAGGTTGCTAACACAGATTAGATTCGAAGCCGCAACGTGCAACAGATGTCAGTGATATTTGTATATTTTATTTGCGGTGCTCAGTGGATGGTTAATCTGCAGCTTATTACATTATCCTATTTGAAAATGTGTTTTTTCAACTGTTTACATTTTTTTTTTTGTGTAAAGGAACTAGTAAACAACCATGCAGATCAAATTGATGTTAAGTGATGACTGCAGCCTATCGACACCCACACCCACACAAGGACCATGGTCAAAATGCAGATGCGTTACCACTCCTGAGGCCTAAGATGTTATGCCTCTGTGCAGGAAATTACAGGGCCGTACATTACCACCTGACCGGAACACGATAGTGCTGAACACTATCATTTATCTGCAGATGGATTAGGTAATACGGTGGTGTCTACGCCCTCAAGCTCCTACGCTAGAACGCTACTACCAGCTCTGAAAACATTGCTTACGAAATGTTTAAAGTTACGTTGTACTTGTTTTGATATTAAAAACGTTTTCGGTCTTAAACTAACTTAGAATTAGTGTCTTGTTTCAGGTAAAATGTCAAAGTACAACAAAATAAGCCCTGAGCTTTGTGAGCTGAACAAATCTTTTAAATTTAACCTTTGTAAGCTCCTTTCTAATGAAAATTCAAATGTCGTTGAGGTAAACATTTCTTATGATGGGATTTTGTTTATTTTACGCTTTGTCTGATTGAATTTACGATGTACTTTAAACTTACTTATGCTATTTTTAAGAAATTACCAATTTTGATTGTTTTTTATTTATGTTGCGCAATATTACACATGCATATTCGGATCACTGATTTATGAGTATATATTATGTGTACTTATCAAATTAATGTATTTCAATCAGTACATTCGTTTTGAAACATGATAAATTATTACTTGAGAGTACGGTAAAGAGAGAGAGAGAGCATAGAGAGTAGACGTAACTAGTCCAAGGATAATAGACAACATTGAATACAGAGTAATAAAATAAGTTGATCTATACAGATTATGCGGCAATTAAGATACACATATTTCAATAAAACAAATTGGCTAATGTCCGTCTGTGCGACATGCGACAGAGTGAATTATAAAAGTTTCGTTTTTATTTGAACCAACCAAAATACAAAATTTGAATATTTTATTTCAAATTGGTCAAGGACACTTTCGTATTGTCAGTTTACAAGCTATCTATATTGAATGACTGTCAATAGGTACAGTTTATAAATATTTAACCGATAAATCGTCAAATCGGAATGGAACCCTAAAACATCAAAACTAGTTCATATATCAAATTTGTTTCTAAATACCTATGACTTATATTGGACTGTCAGTGGCACATCTCTTATACGTATACTACTAGTTGAGAACCTCCTGCACATTGAAATAAAAAAAATATATTAGAAATAGTCTTATTCTACGAAAACTCCAGCAAGCTCCATATTAAAAACAAGCAATTAATTATAATTTTCACCATCAGTTTGTAACAAAAAACCTCACTCTGTTTTTACAATAAAAAACATAAATATACCATGCATTAAAGACCTCTTTCGTATTTATTTATTTAATCTTTAATGCATATGGAACATATGTACATATGGCGGACTTAATGCCATATGGCATTCTCTCCCAGTCATATGGTTGACTGGGAGAGAATGTTGGGTTGGGTAGTTAAGAGAGTTATCAAAATTTACTATCGTGAAAAATACATCTTCATAAATAAATGTCTCATTCCACGAAAACTCAAACTCAGGATAAACTGGCCGCAAACCGCCGCAAATAGGAGGGTACGCATATCACACACATCTGTTGCATGCGGCTTCGGATCTAATCTGTGTGTTAGCATTAACTGTTTCCATTCCTCTCATTTATACCTATATGTTTAACGTTTTGCAGACATCTCATCTACATTTTAATCTTTATTTCATTATGTTGGATGATAAATTAATTTCCTGTAAAAGCTACAGAAGATTAAAAGCTTTCTATGAAATTACCCCTAATTGAACAATACGAAAAAACCGAATGAAAACATTATTTCTAAATCTAATCTATATATATGTAGCGTCCACTATATTAAGGCGCCAACTAGTGGAACACATATGAAACCTCACAGTACTAGTCCAGTACGATAGATGGCGTGCAATCGAATTACATCGCACATGCGAAGATTTCTCAAGAGTTGGCATATATACAACTTCCCAACGTCAATCGTTGGGCCACGGCCCGCCAGGCAGGCGCTACCACCTTGCCTGGCCAGAGGATCCTCCCTTTGGGGTCGGAGGAACATTTCCACCCGTTCCTCCCGTTCCCGTCCTATATATATAAATCAATTGCTGTTGGTTAGTTTCGCTAAAACTCGAGAACGGCTGGACCCATTTGGCTAATTTTGATTTATTTTTGGAAGTCCAGAGAAGGTTTAAAAGGTAAGAAAATATGAAGAAATTGAAGGAAAATAGTAATAACCACAATTTTATTTATTATACAAACAGTCCGTATCTATCAAACATTTGACACATTATTTCATTGCGGGGCAATACGAAGAATGAATGAACGTGTTACCACATTCAATGCTTAAGTTAATAATGAAGCCTTTTTGTAGTTAACAAACATAACTTATTTACAGTAAAACACATCAATTAATGAAACCGCTAGCGCCGTTGGTCAACAGGTCCAAATGGATAGGGCAACCGCAGCACAAAATTCACTGGGTCCATTCAATTTGCATATAAAAATAAAATGAAAATCAGTAAAGCCAGCTTTAGTTAATTGGTTTTAAGTTTAAAACGACAGCTATACCAGAAACTAGGATATGAATAGGATGCTGGATTACTGGTGGTAGAGTTCCGGTGTAAGAGCTCGAGGGCGTTGCCCATTTTTCCAGGATTCTACGTATTTTTCTCTTTCTTTTGATATAGTGTACAAGGTGCGGGCTCAACGTGAAACTTCTTTACCAATCTCGTCACATGAAATTATACAGGGTTAAATACATCTAACGCATAAATCGTCAAAGGTGAGTTAGGTACGTTAAGACTAACAACTTTTGATCTATGACTTTTGCCAAAACGCAGTACATCACATGACAAGAAATAAAATCGTTTCAAATGGGACTTCTATCAAATTTTTAGCGCTACGTTTCATACGGCTGGGGCGGGAGGGGGCACACGCAAAGCGCGGTCACCGCCCCACCCACTCGCCACCCGCCGAGTCGTACGCCGCGTGGACCCATATAGGTACCAGCATATTATAGCATGATGTGTTTACTTTGACACTCAATGTGAAGTTAAGAAGTATTAGAACTGCAAATTCTATTATTTTTTTTTTGTATGGAAAAAAATGTATTGGATTAGAAAAAGTTGTATAACAAAAGTGTTAGTCTTGATGAGCCAAAGCTTCCCTGTAAGAATTATGCGTTGGTTACCAATAACCCTGTAGACAATCACAAAAGTTCTAAAGTTAAATCATATTCGTTCCGTATTATCAAAACTCTAGCTTTATCCAGTTAACAGTCGATTGAGTTCTACGTTAACGCGGTCATAAACAAGATTCTTTGAAGGTTACATTCGTGCTTAAGATTGTAGCGGCGAGAGATTGAAAAAAAATACATTACTTATACATAACTTCGCGCCTCTGTTTTCCCAATTCTCCGATGCGATGTGATAACTGTAACTTCCATAAAAAAAGTAATTTTCAGAATAGGGATGACGAATTTTTTTACTGTACGTAATTTTAAAGTATATTGTCGAAGTATAGAATAAAATACGTGAGTATTGTCTTTAAAACATTCACTCAAAACTTATAGCGACGATCCGGTTAGACCAGCGGTGTGAGGCGACCAAAAACGTAACTTCACGCGTGTACTCCCCGAAGGGGTAGGCAGAGGTAAATGCATGCATTCAATCATACATGCAAACACCCACGATTCGCCGGTTACGTGTTGACCCACGTAACAGGTGGCGAAACTATTGACATCTCCGGCACATTACCAAACTTCGAGGTACTGGGAAATTTCCAAAAATGGAAAAATCCCAATAGTACTATAGATAAAGAATTTTACACCGTTATCTCTATTATCCCCCGACCTGGGAATCGAACCCAAGACCCCAGCGTAGTGCCTGCTACCACCAGGCTACTGAGGCAGTTTAAACCAGAAACATTTTGACCTATTCCATTTAAGTTCACAACAGGAAATGATATGTTCACAGTTCTCTCAAATATTTCTGAATATTTCTGTCATCCTGCATTTCTGATCTACGTACGCAGGGTACATTAGTGCGCAGCGTAACGCGAGTCGATAACCCACCATGCAAAGATTGGAGCCGCAGTCCCTTTTATTGACAAACAACCTACATTTTCGACTTTAGCAGTCGAAAATCTCGATGCATTCAGTTTCTTTGACTTAGCAGTGTATTCGTTATGTGTCGTAAACTACTTCTTTGCTAGATTTTTTTCTTATTTTTTATAATATAAAAGTCTTTTACTGGTGGTAGAGTTTCAGTGTAGGAACTCGAGGGCGTAGGTACTACAATTTCCAGAAATCGGAATAATCCAAATAGAACCAGAGATAAAGGACTTTACACCATTATCTCTGATAACCCCCCCGGGAATCAAACCCAAGACCTTAGCGTAGTAGTAGTGAACTGCTACCACTAGGCTACCGATGCAGTTACCTACAATAAATGTTTATAAAATTGAAAGCATGAACAATCCACGTTTCACGATAGCACAATCAATTAGAAGTAATGCGCAACTCGCTAGAGATTTCGAATTAACACAGCGGCACTATAGTAATTTGAACTGGCAATGCGATAGAAATAATGATGCCATCGTGTGACGACTCGGTTATTGCAGCGGTGTGAGATGACCGTTTGATTCGAAGGGTCGCGCGGCCTACAGATATTTGTTTCGGGTCTGGGTGTTTGTGTGTGTATTGTATGTGAACAACGGCACCCACGACACAGGTTTATACCTACTGTGGGGATGTGAGTGTAAGCGTATTTTTATATTTTTTTTATCAATATCGGTTATCGGAAAACTGCAAATTTAATCGCCGTGTTTCACGTTTGCGTTTATGATGCTTACCGTTAGTTTATGTAATTATTTTCCACAGTCACTAGCGATTGAAATACAAGTCCGCCTTATATGCCTTTTATTCGTGTACATAGAAGTTAAATAAATAAATAAAAACAGTATTTTAGGAACCTGTCGAGTTCCATTCAGTATATGAACTGGATATCAGGCAATTCATTCCACCTATCACGTTAAAGAATCTTCGTTTTAAAAAGCACTATATTATGTACAGTTTAAATTGACGATAAGTGAAACAGTCTATATTCATCTTCATAAAAACCAACCCTCTTATTCATTAACGTATTTTAGCTTAAGTGTTGCTAATCTCTCCTTTGTCTTTTTCTATCCTGTACATTTGACAATGCAACTGACAAAGACAAAGCAATCTATAGCTAAAACGTATCTAATGTACGTTTATGTTTTAGTGTAAATAAATTGTTATTATTCGACTACCAATATGTGTTCATAATGAGAGTGAATTTATAAACAATCCACTTTTCATGGTAACACAATCAATTGGACCTAATGCGCAACTCGATAGAGATTCCAAATTAATACAGCGGCACGGTAGTTAATTTGAACTGACAATGCGATGGAAATAATGATGCCATCAATATCGGGTATCGGAAAACCGCAAAGGAGATGTTGCGAGCTCGGCCCTGGTTCGTACATGTCCTCAAAAAATGGGTAAATTATAGAAGAATCCGAAAAAAATACAATTAATTTAATCAAGAATATATTTTAAAGTTACCACCACATTTAATTCAAACGATTTTATCATTTTCAACCATGTTCAACATGGCGGCGATACAGCCAATGCTTGGAATCAATCGATTTCGATAGTATTTATATTTTTTTTTATTCTCCAAGTACTAAATAATCAAAAAACAATTTAAAAAATGAAAATGTGAAAATGACATCGTCCGCCATATTCGCCATGTTGGCTTTAAGTTGCAATTCTAACTGCAAATAATATTTTGTAAATGCAAACAAAGCCAAATAAGTGAAAATATGCAGTAAAAACGTTTTTATATTGATTTTGCCTTTTTAATGATATTGTGTACAATACATGGCCGGAGGTCCATACATTTTTGCAACATCTCCTTTAGTTGCGATGCTTCACATTCGCGTTTATGATGCTTACCGTGAGTAATATATGTAATAATTTTCTACATTCTCTAGCGATTGAAAAACAAGTCCGCTTTATGTGTGTTTTATTCGTAAACAATGTTTTTGAACATGTCGAGAGCCAATATGTGTTCATAATGAGAGTAAATTTATAAACAATCCACTTTTCATGATAAAACAATCAATTGGAACTAGTGCGCAACTCACTAGAGATTCCAAATTACACTAACAATAACTTAAAGAAAAACAACATTTTTGAAATCTTTTGGTCTCCTTATAAACCCTATGTTGCAATATCACGCGATTCCGTTCCGTTCCGTTCCGTTCCGTTCAGTATCCGAACTACCCCGGACTAACAGTTTTCGTTATACATTTTCTGTTTTCCTTTTTTTTCCGGTAATTCACTCTAAATATTCATACAGTACCTACACTCCTACCTTAAGGTACGAAAAAAAACTTCGTTTTAAAAAGCATAATATAATGTACCTACAGTTCACATTAATGATAAGTGAAACAGTCTATATTCATCGGTACCTGCAGCCTTGATCAGGTCGTCGGTCCATCTTGCAGGTTGACAGATACACATACCTATTGGTAGTCGAATAATAACAATGTATTTACACTAAAACATTTACCCCCTTATTCATAAACGTACATTCTACACGTTTTAGCTATAGAATGCCTTGTCTTTGTCAGTTGCATTGTCAAAAGTACAGGATAGAAAAAGACAAAGGAGGGATTAGCAACACTTTAGCTAAAATACGTTTATGAATAGGGGGGTAAATGTTTTAGTGTAAATACATTGTTATTATTCGACTACCAATAGGTATGTGTATCTGTCAACCTGCAAGATGGACCGACGACCTGATCAAGGCTGTAGGTACCCGCTGGATGCACTTCGCTTCCGATCGGTCGGCATGGAGGTCATTGGGAGAGGCCTATGTTCAGCAGTGGACGTCCTATGGCTGATATGATGATGATGATGAATAGATATGTGTGTGAGAGTGAATTTATAAACAATTTACGTTTCATGATAACACAATCAATTTGAAACCAATGCGCAACTCGATAGAGATTCCAAATTAACACAGCGGCACGATAGTTAATATGAACTGGCAATGCGATGGAAATAATGATGCCATCAATATCGGGTATCGGAAAACCGCAAATTTAATCGCGATATTCTCGTTCACGCGGGTAATGTGTGTACCCATAAGCTTACTAAGTTACTTGTAGTCACATTAATTGGTTGCTTCGTAATAGCAACCAATTAATGTGACTACAAGTAACTTTGAAAAAAAGGAACCGCCCTCAAAAAGTTAATCCACTTAAAAGTAGAAAATAATACTTTTTAGTGTTACTTAGTTAGGTACTTCACGCAAACTTATCGCGGACAATACGTTTAACACGTGTTAAAGTGCGAACCACCATTTTTTTAAGTCGGGTTATAAACCTAAAACGTTCTCCTAAGTCTGAAAAATACTATGCTGAAAACCGCGTTAAAATCGTTTCAGCCAAACGTGAACTAATCGCGGACAATATGTTAATCACGTGTTAAAGTGCGAACCACCACTTTTTAAGTCGGGTAATCAACCTAAAACCTTCTCCTAAGTCTGAAAAATACTATGCTGAAAACCACATCAACCAAGCACGAGATAATCGCGCACAAACATGCATACATAAAGGTCAAACTGAGAACTTCCTTTTTTTTGTTCAAGTCGGTAAAAAAAATAGTGACGTCGGACCCACTAGCGGAAGAATTATTTTCTACTGGAATAGAATTCTATTCTGCCAGTGAATGACAAAGAATGTCCCATATTTTTTTGTTTAGTCTTTCTTATCTTGCCGTTTGTAAAAGAGAGTATGGAACATTCTGTTGATACCTATTTTTATTATTAAGTATTTTTATACTAGGACTATTATTTATTTTATTTTGTTTACTTCGACATATTACTCAACGTATCAGTTGTTATTCGCTTTAATTTTATATTTGTAATTTGACCTATCACAAGCAAATTATATTATTTCCAAGTGATTAAATGAATTTTTGAGTTTGAGTTTTGAGTCAACCGAACTATGGCGGTCAAACCATTCCAATGGGGCGATCGTAAGTGCAATAACGCAGGATGGGCAGCAGCGTCCTGAGTTATAACGATTATGACATATACTCCTTATGGTGATGCTTCGGTCCAGCGGTGGATATCTTTCGCCTAATACATAGAGCATCGCGGCCCACCGGTCGGGGCGGACCGGAGGTGAGTAGCCATAGCGTGTATTATCGATTCAAAACAGTATGTCATTTCTTGCGAGGGGAAATGCGTGCGACACACACGCACACTACACAAATCGTTTATTACTACGAAACTCACACCTTGACTTTAACAAAAAACAGAAACAATTTCACGCACACGTTTAAAAATCTAGGGGACAGGTGTAGGCCCATTTGGGCTTGTACTTTGATAGAGGGGAAAGCCTGCAAATGGCTACTCCCCTATGGCCTAATATGATGATGAAGACACATCAAACAATATATACATTACTCCAGGGAGCTGTTTATTTTTTAACTTAAAATGTATGTCCCCATAATAACTATCACAGAGACATAACAACTTAGGTATCACGGGTAAAACGCGTCTAGGTATATTTTAACCCCTTGTTTAATGTTGATAACTGCAGTCATCACTTAACATCCATGTGAATTATAAGCTTGTTGGCCTTTTTGCTTTGTTAACGATAGTCGTTAGATAAAAAAACCAAATAGAAAGTGATTTGTAGAGTTGTAGCGTGTCCCCACTATTTGTACGAAACCCTAAAAAGAAATTTAAGAATTCTTTTTGAAATCTAGTTCGGTGCACCAAATCCAATAGACAAATCCGAACGTCGATGATGCCGGGTTTTGTTCTTTTCTTTTAAGTACTCTTCAGATTCCTATTGTTTGTGAATTTCTGTGTTCTAACACGCGTAACCAAATTGTAGCTTAAAACGTAGTGTTGTATAATCCAATTTCAAAACTGCTTACCGTCAGCTTTTATACTAGGTTTTATCATTTATATGATTAGTGCGTCTCCACTTCGCGAGCCACATTCGGGTGACTGGCTCGCGAGGCAATCTCGTAGTTTACCGGGAACATCGAGGTGGGGCTCGCGAAGCAAGCCGAGAACGAATCAGTTCGACCGAGCAATTCAAAATGGTCCGTAATAACGGAACGGAAGCTTCGTGCTCGCGAGCCAAACCACTACCGTACCCACCGATCGCACAGCGCACACGCGCACAGTGAGGAGCCTTTGAGCACACACGACGCCACATGGCTCGGCTCCGAGGCATGCTCGGCTAATGTACCGTGCGCCCGCACAACCTCGACTCGAGGCACGTCCACACCTATCGAGCATTTCGCTCAAAGGCTGCCTCGCCCGAAGATGCGTACCGTGGAGACGCGGCTTTAGACGTTGTAATATATACTCTTGGCTGTCATATTAAGAGTATATATTCCATACCTACTAGTATATTTTTTATGTCTAAAGGTTGACATACATGGCATGTTTGTGTAGATGTCTATAAGCTGCAGTCACCACTTAATATCCATGTGAGCAACATGCTTATTTGCCACCTTTCTTTACATAAAAAAATAAAAATACACGTTAGCAACTTGCCTGTTGTACATTATTGCAGCAGCAGCATGACGTGCACCAATAAATCAATTTATTAGCCGCATTTAATAAGTCCAACCTGTATTTTCATGTAGGAATATTATGTGACGGCGTAAAAATTACTGGTAAAGTGTAATACAAAAAATAAAAAGGGTTTAGTATTTACTTTTTAACTACCGGACATTATTTACAACGACTAAATGTTTCTTCATAAACTGAGATTTGAACAATTTTTGATTTTTGATAATTACCATAAGAAAAAACAAAAAACCGGTTAATATTACCTACACAGACAAAAAATTATGTAGTTACTTATCTGTAAAAAAAACGTCTAAAAATTAATTGCTGTTCGTTAGTCTCGCTGAAACTCGAGAACGACTTTACCGATTTGGCTAATTTTAGTTTTGAATGATTTTTGGAAGTACATGGAAGGTTTAAAAGGTAAGAAAATATGAAGAAGTTGAAGGGAAATAGCAAAAACCACAATTTCATTTTCCATACAAATAGTTCGTATCTATCAAACCTTTGACAAATTATTTCATTGTGAGGCAAAGCGAAGTTTGCCGGGTCAGCTAGTATTCTATAAAAATAAATATGATGCTTCATAATTATTACTCAGGCGTTAGCTGAAGATTATTTTAATGAGAACTGCTGTCGATGCCAATAAAACAGATTAATTACTGCTAAAGACGCTCTCAAGCACCCTGACGTGAGGACGTGGGCATCTTTCTGGAAAGCTTTTGTCCAGTAACGTCTTTCGGCTGAAGTGATGGTGATGATCAGTGCCGGATAAAGCCGATGCGGGGCCGGTAGCAAATGTGACCATGGGGCCCTAGAGTTACATTGGTTACTGAAATTCAGGATTTTTTTTTTTTATACGCTTACACTCACAGCAATAGGTATAAACCTGTGTCGTGGGTGCCGTTGTACACATACAACACATACACAAACACCCAGACCCGAAACAAATATCTGTAGGCCATACAAATATTTGTCCCGGTGCGGGGATCGAACCCGCGACCCTTTGAATCAAACGGTCAACTCACACCGCTGGACTAACCGGGTCGTCATCAGGATATAAATAAAACAGAACATTTACGAAAACAATCGAAAACAACATTAGGAGATTTTCCCTATAAGTATTGTGGTATTGCCAACTTGCAACATAATAATATACCTATATAATTACAGTGTGACCAACGCCCACTTTGAGAATAGCTAAGGTGTATTACATAACTGTGGTTTTTTTTTTTGGACACAGGCGCGGGGCCTCCCAATGCGCGGGGCCCTTAGCATTTGCTGCCTCCTGCTGTATGGCTAATCCGGCACTGGTGATGATACTGCCAAAATTCGCTCTGTACTCTGCCTCAAGACACAAGATAATTTTAAAAAATACCACTATATACAAATGCAGATGCGTAAGCAACACATCATATTGTGCAATTAGTGCATTATTGCGTTACAGGTGACTCGACGCGCGCCGATAAATCAATTTACTAACTGTATTTAATTACTGTCATGCTGGAAACGCAGGCATTTGTTGCTGTGTGGAAAGTACTGGAAAGTGCAATACTCAAAAAATATTCAGTGAATATTATATCACATACTTACTTTTCTTTCCGTATTGGCGCAGTGACCCAGAATTAATCTTGGACGCCGAATGCGCCATTGTCTGTGCTGCCTCTCGCCAGTCTTCGATAAAGGACACGGAGATCTAGCGCCTCATTACTCCAGCGATACCTGGGACGACCAACTAGACGTCGGCCAGTAGGTCGCCCCAGGTATGCAAGTTTGACAACTCGATCCTCCTGCATTCTCTAAAGATGCCTGCGAAGCCTCTGGGATCTTGTTTGGCCGATGATATTTTGCTCCGCCACCAGATATTCCATTTCCTTATTTTTACTTCTCTTCCAGATTTCTTTCTCATCCCTAACAGCGCCTAGAATTTTTCCGAACAACCACTACCCCAGCAGCACGTCGCAACAAGTTGAACTGTCAATCACGACTGCCAGAGCCAGATGGCTGTATAGCAAACTAAAATGCGTCATTCGTTACATGAAAAAATATTATTCCAAAACGAAGACAGCTTTCAGAACCTGGCCTAGGGTTCGCCCTCTGCTGAACCGGACATTTTAAGTGCAACAGACAGTTATATATATCACAGTTTTATAATTGTAAATCTGTTTCTAGGCTAGGTCTAGTTTTAATTTAGGTCATATGATTCATTTACCTCTGGTAAGAGTAAATTATACATAATAATATAACTTGCATAAAAATAAGTTTGTTTCTCTTATCGTTCAATGTTTTTTAAACAATTTAATTCACTCTAAAAAGTGTTATTTTAAATTCATTACTCACAAATCTTAAGCCATAATTAGCTAAATACAGAAAGTTAAACCTTAACGACTAGATTAGGGTTATAACCTGTTAGGTCATTCAAGCGAATTTATCCGCTAGCCCGTTCTAGCAAAGTCATAATTTCTGTGATCCCAATTTCCGCGCAAATTAGCGGTAGATTGGCGACCGGTGGGCTGTGAATAGGGGTGCAAAAATTATATCGATTTTTCTTAAACATCGATGTTTGGATTAAAAATGTTGATATTCATCATTCATTAAACGTAAACTATAAACCATCGAATTATCAATTAATGTAACTCCATGTCTATAATCGTCGAAGGGATAAAGGCAGAGGCTAAAGCGTGCGTTCATGCACACAACATCCATTCGTCGGTTACGTTTAAGCCCATGTAAGAGCCTAGTTTACGATCCTATTGATATCTCCAAACTCCAAGGGTGGCACTGGGAAACTTCCAGAAAATGTATAAATCGCAATAGCATCAGACTCAATAACCCTTTGGTGAATATTGGCGTTAGGTATTGTATTTTAATCAATCGATAAATCGGTACATCGATGTTTACTTTTGCGATGGTTGCATCCCTAGCTATGAATTGACCAGTTTAGCGAGACCTGCGGAACACTTTGCGAGAGTTCTTTTTTTGGTGTTTTTTATGAGGTTAGCGCGGGGAGGGGTGCGTCTACATTGATTGGGGGTCGGAATAAACCGTTGAGTCTAACGGAGCGAGGCGCGGCCTGACAGACCTGGAATTATAGGTGAGCAGATTTACCTTTTGATGTAGGTCAAACAGAATATTACTACTAAGAGCGTTCTCTGCGTTAAGCGGGTGCCCGTCGCGGGCGCCCGTGACGGCGCATACGGGCGCACGGCGCGGGCATCCGCGACCATAGAGCAACACCGGAGGGGAGTAGCCATATGCAGGCTTTCCCCTTTTCAAAGTACAAGCCCAAATGGGCCTATACCTGTCGCCTAGATGTTTAAATGTGTGCGTGAAATTGTTTCTGTATTTTTTTAAAGTCAAGGTTTGAGTTTTGTAGTAATAGACGATCTTTGTAGTATGCGTGTGTGTCGCACGCATTTCCCCCGCAAAAAATGACAGACTGTTTTGCATCGGTAATACACGCCATGGCTACTCCGCTCCGGTCCGCCACGATCGGTGGACCGCGTTGCTCTATATCCGCGACGGACTCCCGTCTATCGCAGCGCCGCCGGTATAATTTCGTAGTCCCGCGAACTTCATGACTCACATAAAGCCATAAATACAACACATCGTCACGAGTATAAGCTAGTGTTACGAACAGTAGCTCCAATCAGCTGCCTAATTGCTTCATAATTTTAATATTGCTACTTGGCTATATATTGTGCTTGATAAGCATGCATGTGAGATGAGCGGTTTGATTGGCTGTTGGCTGTGGTTTCGCTTGTTTATATCTGATAATATGAACTTCCTCTAATTTAATTAAGTCGCGCTGCCACTTCTGAGGCTGAAGTCGTTGCCTCTGTGTTATAAGAAATCACGAAGCTGTACAAAATCTAACCAGAACGTGATAGCGCTGAACACAACCATTTCGGAGCAGATGTTAAGTTTTACTGGTGGTAGAGCTCCAGTGACGGAGCTCGCGGGCGTAGGCACCACCGCATTACCTAATACACTAACCGCTAAATGGTAGTGTTCAGCACTATCGTGTTCCGGGCAGGTGGTAATGTACGGCTCTGTAATTTCCAGCACAGAGGCATAACACCTTAGGCCTCAGGAGTGGTAACGCATCTGCATTTTTACCTTGGTCTTTGTGTGGGAGTCTATAGGCTGCAATCATCACTTAACATCAATGTGAACTGCATGCTTGTTTGCCACTTACATTACATAAAATGCCGTAGTCTACGACGTTGAGCTTAGGAACTGTCAACACCACCAAATATCATCACAATCTCACACACACACAAAACACACACAGTAATATACGACATACTTATACTATTTTTTTTTTCTGCATTGTTTTATTTGTCATTATTTTAATTTATTATTCCCTGCGGTGTATAATTGTAAATGCTTCACTAAATCTATCTTCATTCAACTTGAACGAGAATCCTGGTACCCATAACACAATATACATCTTGCCATTGGTCCTAATGTATGTATGTATGTATCTTCACGCCAGGTCCCTAACGGGGTAGGCAGAGAGAGTAAAGCGCCAGATATCCCGGTCCTGACACACCTCCCGTGCCTCATCTACCTTCATCGTTCTAAATAATAGTAAAATATGGTTTTAAGCGCCACGTGTAATGAAAATAAACAATAATGTATCAATAAACTTATCATAATACATTTTTTTTGATGTAATGGAAGTGGCAAACAAGCATGCAGTTCACATTGATCTTAAGTGATGACTGAAGCTTATAGACACCCACACAAAGACCAAGGTCAAGATGCAGATGCGCTACCCCTCCTGAGGCCTAAGGTGTTATGCCTCTGTGCCGGAAATTACAGGGCCGTACATAACCACATGACCGGAACACGATAGTGCTGAACACTACCATTTAGTGGCAAGTATGTTAGGTAATGCGGTGGTGCCTACGCCCGCGAGCTCCGTCACTGGAGCTTATTCGTATTCTTATTACATTGTTTATTAACTGCCTCAGTGGCGTAGTGGTAGCAGGCCACTACTATTATGCTGGAGGTCCTGGGTTCGATTCCCGAGTAGGGGGTTATCAGAGATAATGGTATAAAGTCCTTTATCTCGGATTCTATTGGGATTTTTCCATTTTCTGGAAATTTCCCAGTACCTCGAAGTTTGGTAATGTGCCCGGAGATGTCAACAGGCTCGCCACCTGTTAAATGGGCCAAAAACGTAACCGGCGTATCGTGGGTGTTTGCATGTATGCTTGAATGCATGCATTTACCTCTGCCTACCTCTTCGGGGATTACAGGCTTGAAGCTACGTAAGCAACATCTAACTCATAATAACCTTCAACCAACCAGTCTTGCGGTGTCGGAGTAACCGGCTAAAGTGGCAATGTCCTGATTCCCTCGGAAGCAGTGCGCAGCAACCTGATTGCTTCCTAACTCGTACATATTGCTACTTGATTACACAGCCTTGGAGCACTAAATAATCAGGTTATTCATGCGCTGTATGTTCCTAATATTTTCGAGGTATGTTTATAAAATATGCAATCATTGTTATTGGATATATCTCGCTTTTTTTTTGTAATGAAAGTGGCAAACAAGCATGCAGTTCACTTTGATGTTAAGTGATGACTGCAGCCTATAGACACTCACACCAGACAAGACCAGAGGTCAAAATGCAGCGTTACCACTCCTGAGGCCCGCGAGCTCGCGAGCTCCGTCACTGGAGCTCCACCACCAGTAAAAAAATATGCTCGCCTATTTAATTACGAATTATTTTACAAACTATATCAGTTTAACAAAATATGTCAGCCGGAACAATACAGTGTAGCTACCGTCTTCAATTTGGATACATCTTTCATATGCTTCATAATTACATAGATACCAAATTGAATACCACGTTTTTTTTTATTCATCATAGAAAATCATTGTTGAAATTTGTATGTGTTTCAATTTTAAAAATCAGGAGGCCCTGTAAGAATTTTCACAGTGGCAAACAACTTAAGCCTCATCGATGGCAACGATGATCTGCATTTGGACGTTTTGTGTATAGAGAGTTTACTCGGTGTGCGTAAGGAATCGCTAGTGTGCGGGCAAGTGAAACACGTCGGCTTGGTCGCAGTTTCTATTTCATTTGATTTTACTCCTCATAAAACCTCCGTGCCAGGCTTTATAACTCAAATCGTTTTTTAAGGAGTAAACTCCAAAAATATTAGGTATAAAATATTCTCTATAATCATTAATTATCTGTATTTTATCGGAAATATTGATAAAGGGTTGATTCTTCTTGGAATCGATCAGGATTTTATGTTTAACTCGTTAAAAGTTGATCTGCTTAATGGCGGGAGGTTCATTAATTTTGCAATTTTAACAATCTTTCAGATGCTTCGACGTCGACGGAGTTGTCAACTTAATTAAAACATCGCGCCATTTATAATTATGTATAATTTTGCTCGCTTTGTTCATTCATTATCTCTTTGATTCTTATTAGATCGTGGCAAAAATATTAAGTGAGAAAAATTTTGTACCTACACTATCTAATGTATAAAATTCTAGTGTCACACTGTGTCTGTGTTTGTAACAATAGGTACTCCTCCGACACGGCTGGACCGATCATTATGAAATTTTGTGTGTATAGGTATTTGGTAGGTATGGAGTCGTAATCTATTTTATATATTCCTAAACGGTGAGGATGATTCTCCCCAAATATTTTTTTTTTGTTTGAATTCTTGGACACATAATTTTATTTATCATTTCAGCCAAAAGACGTCCACTGCTGGACAAAGGCCTCCCCCAAAGAATGCCACAACGAACGGTCCTGGGCCGCCCTCATCCAACGATTGCCCGCGACCTTCACCAGGTCGTCGGTCCACCTCGTGGGGGGCCTGCCTACGCTTCGTCTTCCGGTACGCGGTCGCCACTCTAGAACTCTTCTGCCCCAACGGCCGTCAGTTCTGCGAGCTATGTGCCCTGCCCACTGCCACTTGAGTTTCGCAATTCGATAGGCTATGTCGGTTACTTTGGTCCTCATGCGAATCTCCTCATTTCTGATTCGATCTCGCAGAGTAACTCCGAGCATAGCCCTCTCCATCGCTCTCTGAGTGACCTTGAGCCTTCTTATGAGGCCCATAGTGAGCGACCACGTTTCTGTTCCGTATGTCATCACTGGCAACACACACTGGTCAAAGACCTTCTTCTTCAGACACTGCGGTAAATTGGACGAGAAGATATAACGCAGCTTCCCGAACGCTGCCCATCCGAGTTGGATTCGGCGATTGACCTCTTTCTCGAAGTTGGACCTACCTAACTGGACCGTTTGTCCCAGGTATACGTAATCGTCAACAACTTCGAGTGTAGTACCCTCGACCATAACAGGAGTGGGCGTAACAAGGACATTCGACATAATCTTCGTCTTGTCCATGTTCATTTTAAGGCCCACTCGTTGGGAGGCCCTACTGAGGCCATTGAGCATTGTGCCAAGGTCTTCCAGGGTCTCAGCCATGACTACGATATCATCCGCAAATCGGAGGTGGGAGATGTACTCGCCGTTAATGTTGATGCCGAGTCCGTTCCAGTCCAGAAGCTTGAAGACATCTTCCAATGCAGCGGTGAACAGTTTCGGAGATATGACATCTCCCTGTCTCACACCTCGCTGCAGTTGGATAGGTTTCGAGTTCTGGTCCTGAAGGCGAACCGACATAGTGGCGTTTTCGTACAAGCTCCTTAGCACCTCGATGTATCGGTAGTCGACTTGGCACCTCTGGAGTGACTGTAGCACAGCCCAAATCTCGACCGAATCGAAGGCTTTCTCATAGTCCACAAACGCTAGACAGAGGGGCTGGTTATACTCTTCTGTCTTCTGTATAACCTGCCGCAGCGTGTGTATGTGGTCTATGGTGCTAAAACCTTTACGGAACCCGGCTTGTTCGGGAGGCTGGAAGTCGTCGAGTCTGCGAGATAGACGGTTCGTAACCACTCTCGAAAACAGCTTGTAGACGTGACTTAGAAGTGCGATGGGCCTATAATTTTTAAGAAGGGTATTGTCGCCTTTCTTAAAGAACAGTACCACCACACCTCTGTGCCACGCCTGTGGCGTTTTTCCCTCGGATATGACGGAATTGAACATCAACTGAAGAGCTTCTAATACTGGCCTTCCGCCCGCTTTCAGGAGTTCAGCAGTGATTCCGTCATCACCCGGCGCCCTGTTGTTTTTGAGCTGTTTGAGAGCCGTGCTAATCTCGTCTAGACTGACGTCCGGGATATCTTCGGTGTAGTGTCGGGTCAGTCCGGCTCTAGGATCTGCTGCCGGACTGTTAACAGGTGGTCGTGCTGTCGTGTATAACTGTCCGTAAAACCGTTCGATCTCTTCTGCAAGCTCAGGTTTCGACGATACGATTCTGTTGTCCTCTGTCTTCAGCTTAGTGAGACGGCTTTGCCCTAAGGACAGATCTTTGGCGAACACTTTAGAGCCCTTGTGCCGCTCTATGGCTGCTTTAATACTATCAGTATTAAAGTGCCGAAGGTCGCGAGTCAATGACTTCGAGATCTGTCTGTTGAGCCGCCTGTACACTAAAGCATCTTCAGAGGACTTCAGAACCATACCGCGCCTCTCTCTCCATGAGCTTGAGAGTTGGGCTGGAGATCTTTTTGGTTTTATTCGTAGGGCGGGTCATGAAAAACTTAGAACCCGCCGTACGGACAGTTTCCACGAACCTGTTATTGTAATCGTCCACATCTACGCACTCACTCAGGCATTCGAAGCGATTTTGTAGCTCGAGTTGAAAGCTCTCGGGGTTTTGGATTTGGGCAGGTGCTGGGCGGAGCGTAGACTTCATTAGTCGGGATCTTTCGATCTTGACCTTTATATTCAGTGTGCCTCTTACCAATCGGTGATCACTCCCGGTTTTTACCGAATTGATCACAGAGACATCACTGAATATATGCCGCCTCGTGGACATAATGAAGTCTATCTCATTTTTAGTCGCACCATCAGGACTGATCCAGGTCCACTTCCGGCACTCCCGCTTCTTGAAGAAAGAGTTCATCATGAAGAGGCTCTCTTTCTCCATGAAGTCAGCCAGAGTCTGGCCCCTGGTGTTTCGTCGCCCATATCCAAATCGTCCCACTTTCAGCTCATGATCACCTCGAACGCCCAATTTCGCGTTGAAATCCCCCATGACAACGTTGTAGTGGGTCTTCGAACTATGTATGGCTCTGGAAATGTCCTCATACATAGTTTCTACCTCATCATCGGAGTGTGCGGAGGTTGGGGCGTAGACCTGTATGACCTTCAGCGAATACCGTTTGGTTATTCTGAGTATAAGGTACGCCACTCTCGACGACACACTCTCGATCTTGACAACGTTGTTCACGAGGGACTTGTGGACGATAAACCCGACACCACCTTGGGACAGTTGGTCGCCCTCCCGGAAATAGAGCAGGTTACCAGACTTGAGGGTTATCGAGTCCTCCCCCTGTCTTCGGACTTCCGATAACCCTACAATGTGCCACCGTAACCCGCTCAATTCTTCCTCCAGTTCCATGACTTTCTCGTCAGTCCGCAGCGTCCGTACGTTGTATGTTGCCAGGGCCAGTTGTCGTCGGGTGTGGTACCCTGGCATCTCCCGGTGATTTTTAGCACCCCCTGCCCCGCCGTTACCATGACCGGTACCACCATGGTCAGGAATAGCGAAGCTACCGGGGACTAGGGGCCGTTGTGTATTGGTGTGAATCATTGGGGTGATTTGCCATAATCGCCACGCTTGGCATGCGGGTTGGCGATCGCAGTGGCGGCAATTTTATCACGGGACGCTGCTGCCCATCCCGGATACTCCTACCGCCATGGTTTGACCGCCATTGTTCGGTTGACTGACTGCACTAGAGGAAGAATTCCCTCCACTAGAAGAGAATTCTTCCGCTAGCGGGCGATGGGGTCGTCACATCCCGACGCCATAATTTTATTTATATACCTACTTAAAAGGCGATACGAAGTTCGTCGGGGCGGCTCACGGGCAGCTAGTATTATGAATGGTCAAAATGTGATGGACGATTAATCAGATCTTTTCTTCTTAATTGTACATACACCTTACTAGTTGTAGAGTCCCAGGGGTAGGAGCTCAAAGGCGTAAGCTCCACCGCATCACCTAATCTATCTGCTGCCAATTGGTAGTGTTCAGCACTATCGTGTTCCGGTTTAATGGTAATATATATATATATATATATATATATATATATATATATATATATATATATATATATATACCCCTAACAACTATACAGAGACATAAAACTAAGGTCTCTGCGGTGGCTACTAGTAAAAAAATCGTAGACATAAATCAAAACAAGTATAACCCACATATCATAACACGCACGTATAATAGAGATACCAAACCACTTTATTCGTTTTGACAAAACCCGAAAACTTACAAATAGTCTAATACCATTGAAATACCGCAAACCGTTCAACTTACTCGTATGTACGAATCACGAATCGGACTTTCGTAATCCGGAACTTCACTTACGCAGCTTATATCTGAATATTTGTCAAAAAATTGTACTTGTAGGTATTGAGTTTGCAAAAAAATACGTTACGATGGTTTCATGCGAAATTTAATTCTTTTCGTGAAAGTGAATAAATTGCGCATTAATAAAACAAATCAGATAATTCTTTGTGGTTCCAATACCAAAGGTTGAAAAACGAGAGTCCATTTTAGGACTGTTTGTCACAGGGTTGAGTCTATATTTTCAGTTGATTACGATATTTCCTTAGTTTTTACATCTTTCTTCATTCTGTTTGTTTATTGACTAGCCGACATCATAGTTTATCAATTAAAATGATCAAACTTAACTTAAATGTAATAAAACATTTTTTTGCGTGAAAAAAAAGCTTTATTTTCTATGAATATATATATTTTTTTAATAAATAATAAATTATCTTTAATTTTGTACAAATATTCGAAAAACGCAGGGCGGTCACTTATCTCTAGAACACATTGTATATAATTACGTGTCACGGAGTTTGTCCGCGATGGACGCATAAACTACTTAACCGATTTTAATCAAAGAGACAAGGGAGAAAAAGAAACAAGGGAGGTGTGTCAGGACCGAGATATCTGACGCTCTACACTCTCTGCTTACCCCTAAGGGACTTGGCGTGAAGTTACATACATACATAAAAAAAGTATTTATTACCAAGCTGAGCGTAGCGAACCAAGATGAGCCCGCACTCATCTTGGTTCGAAGGCCTCAGAACAATATCTCTCAGTTTTCCATATTTTCGAAAACCGCACCACGCATTGTATAATCATAACATACATAACAAGATAACCACAACTCCATAATTCTAGCACAAACCCAGAAAGCTTCCAAACAGCTCACCGTTGGCACACCGCAAACCGCACAAGTTGTGTCCGAATCACGAGCCATCAGACTTCTATAGTCAGAAACTTCGTTTAATTACCTCGCCACACAGCGAGCAGGCGAGCGGGATGTACTTGAGCTCGACGTTGCTATTGCCTCCTCTTTTAACACATTTTAACCGTTATGATGCTTTCAATTAACGGTCTTATTTATAAAAAGTTATAAGACCTCTAAGAGCTCGCTATAGTATGCTTTAGGAAAAACGTTATTCTTAATAGCATTTTAGCGCTAAAGCACTCTATAAACCCACTATAAAGTTATAGAGACCAGAACCCTACTTTAACAGTGCTATAAGGACAAAAAATGGCCGACATTCAACAGCTGATTGTTGAAATTGAGATTGGGCGCGTTTCATTAATCAACCACAACCCTAACGCCCTTTATATTGTTCCACCTGATGCCCGTGGTCGTTGCGAGCGGTCGTTTGACGTCATATCTGACGTCACTGTTCGCGACCGCATTGCGTTCACTCCGATCCACCAATGTTTTGTGCTTTCACCAAGACAGTAATTTCAGCGGTCTTGGTCGCGGTCGTTGCGGTCGATTAATGGAACGTAGCCATGAATGTTGGGAACTGCGCGCGATTTTTAAAACATGACGTTATGTCACCTGTGACGTTGATTTTTTTTCTTTTATTAGAAATAAGGTCATTTTCACACGTAATTTGGCGTGTTTGGTCTCTTGTTGGATCCATTTGTCCACTGAATTCCTTGCACTGGAAACATTTTGACTATTAGCAGAATTTTTACTATAGAAGAACGTTTAAAAATAAACAATTTTATAGAACGTTTTATAGGCTTATAGAACATTTTAACTAATGAATGCTATAAACCTTCTTTAAGCGTTTTTTATTAATAAGACCGTAAGGGAGAATGACCAAAGTCGCCCTGATTGGCGTCTTAACAACTTGTATGTAGAAAATTATTTTTTGAATTTAGATTTCACTCACATTTTTTTACGTTAAAACGAATGGGGATTTACAAGATATTTCTTTCTTTATTTATTTCTAAAAGTTAATAAATTATTTTGTAGTGAACTGCCAATCACAGACCAATAACCAAGCTGCCAATGTCAACCCCATTGCATTATTTACTTTTTTGCGTTGGACATTTTAGGACCTTTTTAATTTCGTCGAAATAAAATCGATTTCAACGGTCGATTGCTTTATTGTCGATATTCAACGGAATAGATTATTCATTGTTTTATATTATTTCGCATTAACACATGCTTGTGAAATATATTTTATTTTAAAGAAAAATGGAAAGAAAAATTTTGACATCAAATGCAATAAATGTGAAGGAAAGATTTGACAAATCGGGCAGGACTTCAGTAGCTCAATTGGAAGAGCGGCTGTACTAGATTCCCAGTAGGCCGCGAGTTCGAGTCTCGCCTGAAGTCAAATTTTTCTTTCCATTTTTCTTTAAAATAAAATATTTTTCACAAGCATGTGTGAATGCGAAATAATATAAAACAATTATTAAGGGTAAAAGCGACTTCTTTACGATCTTCAATAAACTGCAAAGTCTATTATATCAGTTGCCTAACTAGCATAGTTGGCAATAGATGGCGCTGCTGCTACCATAAAGCATTGCAATAAATGTGAAGGAAAGATTTGACAAATCGGGCAGGACTTCAGTCTGAAGTCAAATTTTTCTTTCCATTTTGCTTTAAAATAAAATAGATTATTCATTGTCTACTATTTGTCTTGTATAATCACTAGGTATCGAGTGGATATAATTTGAACAGTACCTTAGTTTTGACTTAGCTCAAATTCATCATATAAATGTATCACGTTTTATTATCATGAAGCGGCAAATAGAAAAACAGTTTACATTGATGGTAAGTGAATATATAGCAGAAAAACACCCACAATGAAAACCAGATATTTATTGATTAATTGTTAAGTAATTAATATTTGTCTGGTATTACTACCTGGAGAAGAATCATGACTACGCCATGCGGTTAAACTAGAATACCTACTTAATGTAGTAAGTAAAACAGCTAATATGCTACACAATACCTTAAAATAGTCTTCGCTTATTTTAGTAACCTCTGGCAGGTACACCACACAAAACTTAACCTCAAAATAAGCAAAAGTTCGTAATGCAGTTTTTTAAAAACTCCTATTGATACCTTTTTTCTTTTTTGCGCACGCATTTCTTAAGATAGTGCCTATATTTTGCGAGTAATCCCGTCGAGACGCAAGAAGGGCGAACTCCCATACAAAATTGGTCATTCTCCTTTAAGCCAAAAAATATATAAGTATATAACGTCCCGTTCCGCTCCCCGTGTAGCGAAACCATAACATTTAAGCCCAACCGTTTGGCTCATATCATGAACCTAATGTATTAAGTTTAATACAATGTCGATTAAGAACGTTCTATGCAGAATTCGAGAAGTTTTTACTATTCAATTTTAAACATTCACTTACGACTATGTTTGTACATAGGAGAGTCTTAATTAATAATTGGTGCAAGGAAAACTATTTCTTAAATTTTTCTACTGGTAGTAGAGCTTCAGTGACGGAGCTCGTGGGCATAGGCACCACCGCATTACCTAATATACTTGCCGCTAAATGGTCGTGTTCAGCACTATCGTATTCCGGTCAGGTGGTAATGTACGGCCCTGTAATTTCCGGCACAGAGGCATAACACCTTAGGCCTCAGGAGTGGTAACGCATCTGCATTTTGATGTTGGTCTTTGTGTAAGTGTCTATAGGCTGCAGTCATCACTTAACATCAATGTGAACTGCATGCTTGTTTGCCATTTCCATAAAATAAAATAAAAAATTACTCTTTTTTTTTTCAATTCATTTAATGAACTACTACTATAGGGCACATGTTTCCAAACAGAAAAACTCAAATAAGTATTAATAAATTGAGTGACCTATGTCCTTGTTTATCCAAAAACAATATTTATTGTGTATAGTTTCCGGTTAAAAAATACTTTTTACCAGCCCCAATTAGGGTTACTTGATAGTCCAGATTTCCGGCATCATGTCGGAATTTTGGGTATTATCCCGTGTCCAGTAATTTTACTTTGCTGTCCCGGAATGAAAAATACTAGCTTTTTTCATACAGTTACGATACTATGGCTGCGATGTTTGGTTTCACTTTTGCAGCAGACAAATCGGGCAGGACTTCAGTAGCTCAATTGGAAGAGCGGCTGGACTAGATTCCCAGTAGACCGCGAGTTCGAGTCTCGCCTGAAGTCAGTTTTTTTTTCCATTCTTTAAATAAAATAGGATTACATATTATTATAATTAGGAGCGTTGTCAAAACATGTTTTGTCAAAATCGCTAAAGGGAAAATTAAGTTATGATCAAATAAAAATTTACTTAAAACACTGCTTCAAAAATTTTAAACAGAGTTGAATGTGGTTTACATAGGTGTTAGTGGCGTTTGTGGGGTTGCTGGTTGTGGTGGTGGCATTGGTAGCGTTAGTGGCGTTGATGGCTTTAGTGGCGTTGATGGCGTTTGAGGCGTTGGTGACATTGGTGGCATTGATGGCATTTGTGGCGTTGGTGGCGTTAGTGGCATTGGTGACGTTGCTGGCGTTGCTTGCGTGGGTGGTGGTGGCGTTGGTGTCGTTAATGGCGTTGTTGGCGTTTTAAGCGTTGGTGGCGTTTTAAGCGTTGGTGGCGTTGGTGGTAGTATTGGTGGCGTTGGTGGAGTTGGTGGCGCTGGTGGGATTGGTAGCATTGGTGGGTTTCGTGGCGTTAGTCTAATATCGCATACAGAGAAGTAGGTATTAATGTAAAACAGATTTTATTAGCTATCCATAAGTGTTTTCGTTTGATCCAAAATTAACCTAAAGTTATATCCAAAAAATGCTCCCCAATGTCATTATTCCACACGAACGAAATCGCGGGCTCAGCTAGTTTAGAAAATACAACTAATAACTGAATTTACTTCGATTATTAAAGATCATTATGTTTCTATAAATACGTGATAACGCGCTGTCGTGCCAAACGCACGTTATGTGCGTCGGACACGACACGGGTTTATAATTTTTTGTGGTAGGTAATTACTAATATAAGACGTAAATTCACGCCTGTAATCCTCGTAAGGGTTGGCCGAGGTAAATGCATTCAAGCAGACATGCAAATACCCACGATTCGCCAGTTACGTTTTGGCCCATGTAACCTGTTGACATGTCCGAGCATATTACCAAACTCCGAGATACTGAGAAACTTCCATAAAATGGATAATCCCAATAGGACCAAAATTTTACACCGTTCTATCTCTGACAAGCCTCCCCGACCCGGGAATCGTTACCAGGACACCAGCGTAGTGGTCTGCTACCACTAGGCTACTCTCTACTACCTACTCGTGAAAGGGTGCTGTTGGTGGGGACTGGTCTGTTCTATTTTGCAGGAGCTACATCACATTTAGTAGATAGCAGTTTATTTACATCTATGCTATGAACGTTCACATTATTTGATTTTTCACGATAATCTGTACTAGATTTAAGTTCTAATTTAAAAGAGCTCTTATTGAGTTTGTTGGGTAGCGGAGTTCTTTTCAGTAGTGCCTGCACTTGGAACTCTGCTAAGTGAATAACTTTGATCTTGACGAATAAGTTTTTCTTTTTCTTCATTTATCATTATCGAAGGAATTGAAAAATTTTGTGATTATTATGTTTAACTAAGTAGTTTAAATTCTAATTTTTAATTTACTTTTCATATATGATTTTGCTGTTACTATATGTAATGGTTATTCACTCTAGGTATTTTATGATTGCTTGACGTTTTGAAAGTATCTGTAAAGATCTATTCGAAATGAAAATATTTTCTATTCTATTCTACTAAGGCAGTAAATATAAGAGCGTATGTGGAATCCAGATTCAATTGACTCCGCTTAGCAACAGGGGTCTTTTCATATCAGTTACATTGTGCTCATCAAGAAATATTGCAAATCGAGTTTAGGAAAGAGACAATCGGCTAGTTTCGACTTAGTAGAGCGCTATCTCTGCTGCACACTGCCTACGTAAGCGTCAATAGTCCGGTATTGGTCAAAACTTGATCAAAATGGTCGACAAACGTCAGAAAGATTGTGTGCGAAAGAGATAACGATCTACACAGACGAAATTATCCGAAGTCTCTCTTCAAAAGTCGATGTGCAATACAATAATAATCTTGCTGCATACTGTACTTGCAAATGGTTTCAAATATAACTATTGCACAATAAGCGAAGCCGTGGGCGATGCCACAATTGATATTTATAGACTAGCTGTGCCTGCGACTTCGTTCCCGTGAGAATTTATGATTGTTCAGTACCTAACCGGACGAAGTCGTGGGGGCAACTAGTATAAAAGTAGCCTTATTACATAAGTTATCTTCCAGTGAAAGTCCCGTCAAAATCGGTCCAGCCGTTCCCGAGATTAGCCGGAACAAACAGACAGATACAAAAATTGTAAAAAATGTTTTTTTGGTATATGTACCGTGTATGAATACATTTACATTTAGTAAAAAACGGCTATATTTATATTACAAACAGACACTCCAATTTTATTTATTTGTATTGATATAACGGTACGTGGGGACTCAATTCTTGCCACATGGAGCGGTTGTGGAACGGGATTTAAATCGAATCGTAGACTAAGGATTTAGGAATATAGCAACGATCGTATTGCAAGGTAAATCCTGTTTGTTACATTTTAAAACTATATAATATTCACGGAAATATAAAAAGGATTACTGTGCATGATTAGTTGTTGTTCACGGTAGTAGCAAACAAGGAGTTGGAATCATAATAATCAGTAGAATATGTACCTTAAATGTTCATAAAATAACGAGTTATCACTGACCGGTTAAAATCTAGGTAAGTATATTCCTTTGTTTTATGTACACCATTACATTATCTTATACTTACCCCCTTATTCATAAACGTATATTAGATACGTTTTAGCTATAGAATGCTTTGTCTTTGTCAGTTGCATTGTCAAATGTGCAGGATAGAAAAAGACAAAGGAGAGATTAGCAACACTTTAGCTAAAATACGTTTATGAATAAGGGGGTTAGTATATTATCTTTCCAATTGTATATTTGTAGGTATTTCACGTTTTCAGGACTCGTTAACCTAAGCACAGTATTACTTCAGTAGTCTGTCATAGATAATTGAAATGTAAGTTCGAAATCCACTACATAGATAGCATAAAATACATTAGAAAATTCCACTTCTCGGCTAAACTCGCAAATCGTTTCGAATATAACCACTGCACAATATCCGATGCCCCCGGCGATGTCACGATTGATATTTATGAATATAACGGAATGAGGAGACTCAATTCTTGCCACATGGAGCGGTTGTGGAGCGGGATTTGAATCGAATCGTAGAATATGGATTCACAAAATACAGCCCAACCCTATTTGATGGTTAACCTATTTTTAACATTAAGAAAGTATTTTGTTTGACGCATCGGTGGGGGACTTCGGTAGCTAAGTGGTAAAGCGGGTGGACTGGTTATCCTGAGGCAGTTTCGATTCCTGCCCGAAGTCAAATTTTTCTTTCCGTTTTTTTCTGTAAATTCTAAAGTTCACTCGCATGTGTTATTGCGAAAAATAAATATTACAATTTTAAAACTATTTAGGTACCTGCTATGGACGCCACATAAACTTTAAGTGATAGGAAAATTTTAACTATTATTCTCTTTTATGAAGGAGGAATTCTGGCCGCAGGGAGTTGTGTTCCGGAGGTTCAAGGGACAACTGCATGCAGACAAGCCGCACATCAAGTCGCCGACTTTACGTGATAAATACTCGTAGTGTAGTATTTTGATATGTAGGTATGTTAGTCTGTAAGGTATGTATTCTATGGGTCTATTGTTTATCTTGAGCATTGTTGCCTGAATTCAATAAATAAATAAAAAATAAAAAAAATAAAAACTTTTCTAACTTTTTATATTTTTTGTCTAACTTATTTTTTTCATCTTTCCAATTATTAGTAAGTTTGTCTTCCGCTCTTGAAGAATTCTTTTGCTATAGTTTCATTAGATCGTAATTGGATAACACGTTTTCGAAACTCTCAGCATACATGTAGCATAGTTTTTTCACTGGTGGTACAGCTCCAGTGACGGAGCTCGCTGGCGTAGGCACCACCGCATTACCTAATATAAATGCCGCTAAATGGTAGTGTTCAGCACTATCGTGTTCCGGTAATGTACGGCCCCGTAATTTCCGGCACAGAGGCATAACACCTAATGCCTCAGGAGTGGCAGCGCATCTGCATTTTGACCTCTGGTCATTATATTTTTGACGACCCGGTTAGTCCAGCGGTGTGAGAAGACCGTTTGATTCGTAGGGTCGAGGGTTCGATCCCCGCACCGGGACAAATATTTGTATGGCCTACAGATATTTGTTTCGGGTCTGGGTGTTTGTGTATGTGTTGTATGTGTACAACGGCACCCACGACACAGGTTTAAACCTACTGTGGGGCTGTAAGTGTAAGCGTATTTTATTTTTTTATTTTATTTTAATGTGGGTGTCTATAGGCTGCAATCATCACTTAACATCAACGTGAACTGAACGCTTGTTTGCCACTTTTAGTACATTAAAAAAAAATACGTTAGACAATTCAACGTCTCGGCTAAACTCGCAAAAAGTCTCGAATTTAATAATTGCACAATATCCGATACCCCCGGCGATGTCACGATTGATATTTATAACGGAACAAGGCGACTCAATTCTTGCCACATGGAGCGGTTGTGGAACGAAATATAAATCGAATCATAGAATACGGATTCACAGAATAGCACTTAATTATAACCCCTTTATTCATAAACGTACATTAGATACGTTTTAGCTATCGAATGCTTTGTCTTTGTCAGTTGCATTGTCAAATGTGCAGGATAGAAAAAGACAAAGGAGAGATTAGCAACACTTTAGCTAAAATACGTTTATGAATAAGGAGGTAAATATAAAAGTGGACGAGTACGTAAGTAGAGTATGTAATTCACAACATAAAATATGTATTGTAATTGGAGGATGATCCAATAGGATGTAATAGGATTAAACATTTAAAAAAAAAACAATTTAAAGTTTTGCGCGGTAATTTCACCTTTATTATCAATCCAGCCGAAAGACAGCTGGACAAAACCTTCCCCAAAGATGCCCACAACTCTGTTGTACATAATAAAGAGAGAATATACCGTAATCTGAAAGGGATATAATCAATTCATTATTATTTTTCTTTTTTTTGGTTAGCTCTCTAAGCGAACGACATCTATGTTTCCAATTGTTTTTATATTATTTCGCATTAACACATGCTTGTGAAATATATTTTATTTTTAAAGAAAAATGGAATAGATGCAATAGATGTGAAGGAAAGATTTGACAAATCGGGCAGGGCTTCAGTAGCTCAATTGGAAGAGCGGCTGGACTAGATTCCCAGTAGGTCGCGAGTTCGAGTCTCGCCTAAAGTCAAATTTTTCTTTCCATTTTTCTTTAAAAATAAATTCTATGTTTCCAATTCTAAATTACATAATTATCTTTTCTAGAACTAGAATATTCTAGAATAGGTTATTACTTAGGAATTGTAGCCATCCTACATTCAGCTAATATTACCCCGTGGAAATGATAGTATTAACTTATATCAAAACTTGGTCTTAGCCCTTCCCTCTCTTTATGATTAGGTACTTAATATTTTAAAGATTTTTTAAAAGGATAAATATTTGTAGTTATGAGAATAATGTTGTCAGACTTTTCCTACTATGCAGACTTATTTGGAACGTTATAAATAGGGGATCTAATATGGATCGGTTTGTTAAGTAGCCTATATTCATACGATATTTGCGTAGTTAGGTATGTAATATTTTCGCCATTTTGATATTATTTACTATGCGCGAATATCTGCACCTGAAAAACTGTGAACTGCATGCCTGTTTGCCACATACGTAACATAAAAAAATGTGATGAATTCCAGTAAATAAGATGGCTGAGAGACTTCTATTACTAAAACCGCTTTAAACATAATATTCCCAAAACGACACTCACTAAAGTCCCAACTCAAATGATATCTCTGATAATCGATCATCAATAATACAAAAAGTACCACATCTTTAATTTATTCATGGACTATCCAAAAATCAATGGGACCACCGATTAAAATTCCATTAGAAACTAAAAGCCTCATATTAAAAACATGCCTGAAAAGTTCAAAAAACACTCCGTGGAGGTTGACGGGGCGAGGTAAAATAGTCTGTATTCCATTAGAGCGAGAGTCTAACAAGGTGCACTTTTTTGCATCTTTGCAACGGCTTGCGGCGAGATTGCATTCTGTACATATTCCGTTCATCTCGAGGTCGTCGGGCCGCTACTAAGAGCTTGTGTGGTGTAAGTGATAAGAGGTTGGCTTTTTTTAAAAAGGGGTCGTTCATAAATTATTTGGTCCAACGGTGTGAGACGACCGTTTTAACCGAGGCTCACGGGTTCGATCCCCGTACCAGGACAAATATTTGTATGGCCTACAGATATTTGTTTCGAGTCTGGTGTTTACGTATGTGTTGTGTGTGTACAACAGCATCCACGACACAGGTTTATACTTAGTGTGGGGCTATAAGTGAAAGCTAATTTTATTTATTTATTTTCGAAGTAAATCAGCACAGACAGACAGACAAACGCACGAGTGATCTTATATGGGTTCCTTTTTATCCTGTCAATTCAAAAACAAAGAGCCATAATTAAGTTATTTAGCATTTCAAAACGCTCTCCTCCTATACCTTCGACCCCCAGTGCCCATCTACCTCAGAGCCACGGCGCAGCGTATGAATACCGAAAGAGGCCCTTCATTCATCCGCCAAAGAAGAGGCTCGTTACGCATCCCGGACTCAAATGGAAAGTTTTATCGTGAAATGGATAACACCGGCTGATCTCCCAGGTGAACTCTGTCTGCAGTGCAGGGGTTGGAAAAAACATATTAATGTCTTATTTTTGGCAATTTTACATGTGAAGACGATTGTCGTTAAGACAATTCTACTGGTGGTAGAGCTACAGTGACGGAGCTCGCGGGCGTATGCACCACCGCATTACCTAATATACTTGCCGCTAAATGGTAGTGTTCAGCACTATCGTGTTTCGGTCAGAGGGTAATGTATGGCCCTGTAATTTCCGGCACAGAGGCATAACACCTTAGGCCTCAGGAGTGGCAATGATTGCAGAAGAAGGCAGAACTGCCGTGATTATCCCGGGATTTCCGGGATAATCACGGCAGTTCACGTGCTGTCCCGTTTCTAGGAATTCTACTTTGCTATCTCGGGATGACACATACTTAAATGTTATATTTTTTTGCTGACCCTCTCTTTTTCAGTTGTATTTTATGGAAGAAATTTTTAGAAGTCACACAGAGCCAAAGTAGTATTTTTTACGCCCGCGTCCTTTATATGTTTTATTTTATACTAGCTGTTGCTCGCGGCTCTGCCCTTCGCATCTTCATGGCATCCCACAGAAACATTTTTTCGGGATAAAAACTCCTAACGTCCTATGTGTTAATCCAAATTACCCTCTATGCGTGTGCCAAATTTAATGAAAATTGGTTCAGCAGTTTTTGCGTGAAGAGTAACAAACAAACAAACATACAAACTTTTGCATTTATAATATTTATACGATACGATAATTTCGTGGAAGAAATTTTTGGAAGTCGCGTAGGGCCAAAGTCGTTTTTTTTTTGCTCGCGCATGATCAGCCTGGTTCTGGCAACCCTAAAGAGGACGCCTAACTTTATTGCCCGCCCATTTGACGATAAGGCGCCTTTAAGGTCGAAGGGGTCAGGAAGTGCCAACTGTTGAGCCGCAAGACCTTACAGCGATAAGCCAGGAAGCTGTTTGCTACAGGGTCTGACGTTACTTTAAGGCTCAAATAACGCACGCACAACGACATCTGCCTTTTTACTACCGCCCAACGAACGTATTACCAGAAAAATACATTTTTTAATATACTGCAAAAATAATACAACAAATTAATACATTAAATCAAAAGTAAAACATGATTTTTGCAGTAAATTAAAATAAAATTTCATATTATTTTGAAAACAGTTGAAGGAGATAGTCTTGGGTAGTACGTGTCCGATGAACTATTAGGTGACGTTACTCAGCACTGTACTAAAAGTAACGTTAGCGGACACAAAATCTTAATCGGACCTAATCGGACTATTACTACACTAATACATCGGCCCGCAGAATATTACTCGTCCACTGTGCTAATGTACTATGAAGCTGTACCACTATAATGATATGAGTAATTTCGTACTGTACTACATATTTTATTTTAAAGAAAAATGGAAAGAAAAATTTGACTTCAGGCGAGACTCGAACTCGCGGCCTACTGGGAATCTAGTCCAGCCGCTCTTCCAATTGAGCTACTGAAGTCCTGCCCGATTTGTCAAATCTTTCCTTCACATTTATTGCCTTGCTTTATGGTAGCAGTAGCGCCATCTATTGCCAACCATGCTAGTTAGGCAACCGATATAATAGACTTTTCAGTTTATTGAATATCGTAAGGAAGTCGCTTTTACCCTTAATAATTGTTTTTATATTATTTCGTTGTACTACATATGTTGTTTGCTTACATGCGTTTGTTATGTTATATTATTGTAATTTGACATTTATTGCATTTCATTGTTTTGCTATGATTTAGTTATTATGTAACATGAATATGACATGTCATTGTATATTTAGACGTTGTCACAAAATAAAATAATGGGAGCGAAAATAGATGCAAAGGTATTGCGCAAGTCTAGCACGAATGACAAGTAAGTAGCACTGTACTAGTACTGTTCTTGTAGTAGGTTAAAAAACAAAGTCGTATTTGCTTTAGGTCCTACTAGCACTACTGTACTTAAAGAACTACTAGGTACTTATAAGATGTACTAGAACATATAATGAATTGTACGATTACGGTGCGCACAGTACGATGTCCGATTAAGCGCAAGGCTCGAAAGAGAAGTAAAGTTACAAGTGACAAACATAGGGGTATTTTTGTGATTTTTCATAACCTTTTTACAATCAAGAAAAACGAAAAGAAAACATGTAATACTGATTAAAATTGTCAAAAGGGCCCTATGTGTAGGACCAATTGTATCCACTTACAAAGGTACGGGACTTAAAAATCCCGTGCTGACAAGATAGATGTATATTAAAGTTAATAAATAACTTTATTTAAAACATTTTAATGTCGTCATCATACACATTTAGTTTCAAAGTTACCTGACGCTTGGCACACCTGAGCTGGATGAAGAAATTAAAACTCCTCGTAAATACAGAATTTTCATTATGGGGCAGCAAATGAACATTCTGGAAGCGCAAATGATCTATCAAATACTCGTATATCAATCATTGAATACCCAACCCTATGGAGTATTACGATAAAAAAGCAGACTATTTATATTGTAATATTTGCGAAAGAAAACGAAGGACATAATTGGGGTTTTCAAAGACAAAATGTGCTAATGAAAGCCGTTATTTGTCTTGGTTTTAATTAGGCTCTCCCACAGCCTCAATGATATGAGTACTTGGTGCCTTTAAATAAGTGGGTTATGAACGCGATTTTCAAAGAAAATGAAGGACATAATTGGGGTTGTCAAAGACAAAATGTGCTAATGAATCTGCGAATAAAGCCGTTATTTGTCTTGTTTTAATTAGGCTCTCCCACAGCCTCAGTACGTACTTGGTGCCTTTTAATGGGTAGGTTATGAACGATTTTCAAATGACGTAGGTTTTTCCCCGTGATTCAGGTGATTTTAAAGAGTTGATGAACAACGTATAATTAAATACATTCACTGAAATCAATTCCACGTTACTGATTTATCGCACGCAGGTATATTCAACTAATTTTCAAATCAACCTTACACTTTGGTCGTTTCTCTACCCAGATATTTGATTTTCTGTGCTGCCTTACTTCCGTGGTCCTCAGTGATGTATTCAATACTGGACTGGTTTTTTTTTCAATACCTCCGCGAGACAAATCCGTACTATTGGTTTTCTTAGAATGAGTGTACTAAGAAGAAGTAACTTATTCGTATGGCAGTCAAAGACAAAACGTGCTAATGAATCTGCTAACAAAGCCGTTATTTGTTTTGGTTTTAATTAGGCTCTACCATAGCCCAGACGACATGAGTACTTTTGCCTTTAAATGGGTTGATAGCCAGATTTGAAAGTTTATGTGGTATTATATTTATTATAGTACATAATATGGTGTTATATTTTATATGGTAGAAATTATATTTGAGGATTTTCCCGCGCATAACCATTCTCCCTTACCCGAACTTCTTTTCTTACCCGATGTTTCGGTCGCTTTTCAGCTACCGTGGCAGACTGCGAAAATGTGATTTTATGTATGTATGTATCTTCACGCCAGGTCCCTATCGGAGTAGGCAGAGAGTGTGGAGCGCCAGATATCCCGGTCCTGACACACCTCCCGTGCCTCATCTACCTTCATCAGTCTCTTCATACATGCACGCCGTAGCCCCCACTGACGATCAGTTAAACTGATCAGTTGGACTGACGTAAAACTAAAATTTGATCGTCAATGGCGAATCATAAATCCACAGTTTTAACTGAAGGCGCGCCCGGAATTTTTCCGTACATTTCATAATCCAACCAGTGTTGCCAACTTAGTGGATTTTCCACTAAAGTTGGTGGTTTCAATCGCCCATTATATTGGTCGGCTAATAATATTACGCATCAGATATTTTATTAGCTGAAAAAAACTTTTTTTTATGATATGAAGTGGAAAACAAGCACACAGTTTACATTGACGGTACGTAAGCCTGTAGCCTATAAACAACAACACGAAACCAGAGATTTAAATGTAGATGCGTTGCCACTCCTGGGGTCTAAGGTATTATGACTCTGTGCCGGAAATTATGGTGCCGTACAACACGTATCAGTGCATATAAGTTCGTACTAATAAATAGCTTCATTTGGTTGAGCGTTACATAACGGTTATTTGATTACGGTCGAATAGACCATGGACAGGACATGGAAGTGTCCATGGTCCATTTGAAAGCTATCAAAAAACGTCTACGTCCCAAAGGACCGTAGGGACGCGATTTTTGTACCTACTTATTATACGTTACGACGGTCTAACAAAACAAAGTAATATATTTTATATCACATTATACTAATATATTACAAGAGAACTATTAAATACAAGTAATATATATATAACTATTTATTATATACATAAAAACATAACGCCTGTAATCCCCAAAGGGGTAGGCAGAGGTAAATGCATGCATTCAAGCATACATGCAAACACCCACGATTCGCCGGTTACGTCTTTGGCCCATCAACAGGTGGCGAGACTGTTGCCCTCTCCGGGCACATTATCAAACTCCGGGGTACTGGGAAACTTCCAAAAAATGGAAAAATCTCAATAGAACCAGCGATAAAGGATTTTAAACCATTATCTCTGATAGCCCCGACCCGGGAATCGAACCCAGGACCTCCAGCGTAGTAGTAGTGGAAATATTATATACATAATAAATAGTTTTGTATATTTATATAATACATAACTATTTATTATATTCTATCAAACTAATATATTATACCAAAATATATTATAGCCAAAAAATTGCATAACGTTGTCACGAGTCATCGATAAATAGCCGTTTAGTGGTTTTCTGGTGATTTTAAAGGGTGAATCTGGGGAAGAGCTAACATAACTGTTGCCAACACTGAATTACACTAAATCAAACGGTCAAGGTCAGGCGTCAACTAAGGTAGGTACGGCTAATATCGTCCACGTTTTCAATTAATTTAAGTAAAAAAAAAATCTTGAATTGAATATTAGAATTGATTATTTCAAAAACAACATAAGTCACATTTAATTAACTTAGCAGGACAGACAAAACTGTTTTTTATGTTAAACGAACATTGAAAACATGTATGTAGACATAATTTTGTTGTTTTCACAATAAAGGTGGACATTTATATTATGTTATTTTTACATTCATTCTGGAAAAAATGGGTCTAGCATTAATAAATAAAAACACGTATACATCGTAACCTATTTTCATATATATCTCACTTTCCTTTTTTATTAAAAAAAACCATACAAAAATAGTGTTTATAACTCTTCAGTCTCTTCTGTTACTGTAGTCGGTCAAGAATAAATAGTGTTATAAAAATCCATAAACTGTATGATGGTTCCAACTTTTTGATGTCAGTCCCTTTTTTCGGATTCCGTACCTTAAAGGAACAGACAGCGGGGGCTTAGTAATAGGGTCCCGTTTAAAACGGGACCCTATTACTCCGCTGTCAGTCTGTCTGCTTGTCTGTCTGTCTATCAGTCTGTCCGTCCGTCCGTCCGTCTGTCACTAGGCAGTAGCCTAGTAACAGACGGAGTGTAGTAGGAGAGTCTCATCTTCACAAATTATGTATTTCCGTTGCCGCTTTACATAGAGCAGACACACAGATGCACGGGCCACCGGCCACGATGGACCGGAGGGGAGTAGCCATATGCAGGCTTTGCAAGCCCAAATGGTCATACGCGTATAATAAAAACTAGTTGCAGCCAGACTGCTCATTAGACTAAATCTAGCTGTGCGACTGAACTGACGTCCTGAATAATACCGATTTGCTCTGTTTCTTTGCTGTACAAAGAAATCTACCCCATCAAGTTTACAAAAAGATAGCGTTACCTTACTTAATGTAAGTAAATTTTATTCGCAAAATTATTATTTTATTCTTGTAAACTTAAAAATACGATAACATCGCTCGTGTTGTTTTGGACTGATGTAAACAACACAGACTGATAGATGTACCATATACGATACGCGGATCGGTCGAGCGACTGATCCGAGTTCGTTTCCGAGAAGCCGCTGTCTCCGAGATGTTAAAATGTGTGTGAAATTGTTTATGTATTTTGTCAAAGACAAGTTGTGAGTTTCGTAATGATAGACGATTTTTGTTGTGCGTGTGTGCGTCAATTCCCCCAAAAACAAATTCCCCTCCGCAAAAAATGACAGACTGTTTTGCATCGGTTAGAAACGCTATGGCTTCTTCCCTCCGGTCGGCCGGTGGACCGTGTTGCACTATGCCGCTTTAACAACAAATACAAAAAATAAAAATATTAAGGGGGATGAGTGCCCATACAATAAACGAGTTTTTTTTGTATGTTAAGAAGTGGCAAACAAGCATACAGTTTACATTGATGGTAAATAATACTGTAGCCTTCAAAAATCTACATGAGGCTGTAGGTTTCAATGCAAATGCGTTGCCACTCCTGAGGTCTAAGGTATTATGCCTGTGGGCCGGAAATTACAAGGCCGTACATTTACACCTGACCGGAACACGATAGTGCTAAACACTACCATTTAGCGGCAACTAGATTAGGTAATGCGGTGGTGCCTGCGCCCGCGAGCTCCGTCACTGGAGCTCTGCCACCAGTTAAAAAAATTGTATTGTTCAGTATTGTTGCTCCGTCATACTTTTATAGATGTCTCAAGCTCAAGTGGAGTGTAATCAATAAGCGGTCCACTTGGGAACAGCGCGTTGGCAATGCAAAGTCAACGCAAGACAAGCTAGTGGTCCACTCGCCGTTTGCGCGTGGACCGCACGCCGCTTGCGCGTTTATGGCTAGCGGTCAAGGCGATACGGAGCGGAGTTGATGTAATGAGCGCAGACCGCTCTAGGCAGTCGGGGCTAATCGGGTGCCGGGTGGTTTTAGTGAGCTATGACCCTAATCGTCATATTTAAAGAAAGAAAGAATACAAAGAAAAGTATTTCACCGTAACTACAAATCATATTTTATATTAACTTTATCGTCGTTTCTTTTGAAAATACAATGATATTTGTATAATACGTTTGCTATATAATCAAGGACCTACATGAATAATTTACCATTCAATATTCAGTTCAGTTAATATTCAATATTCTTGCTGAAACCAAACAAATCATAATGAAACATATTTGCCCGATGTTGTTACACATAAATAAGGAAATTCGTATCAAACATAGAGCAATACGGGCCCCGGCCGCTGCGGGCCGGAGGAGAGTAGCCATAAGCAAGGTTTCCCCTCTGTCAAACTTCAAGCATAAGTGTACCTGTGCCTGTCTCCTAGATTTAAAGACAAAGATTTTTATTTAATTTCACCACAATGTTTTTTTAAGTTATGGTAAATACATCACATGAAGCATAATTTATTTTTAAAATTACATTGATTTATTTTTAAACATTTATCTCAGGGTACTGTGGAGACAGGAGCGCACAAAGGGTAACCTAGGTAAACCCTGTGCTATGAGTCTCCTGGTCTCCTGGTCCGCCTCAAGATTCTGTCCACTTCATTACTAGTACAATTTTAGTAATAACTCATGAGAGCAATAAAGAGAATTAAACACTATAAGGAAACGCTTTGCCTGTACAAAAACAAATTGGTATAAGATGTTTAAAGGGTGCGTGAAATTGTTTATGTATTTTGTTAAGGTTAAGTCAAGGTGTGAGTTTATAGACGATTTTTGTAGAGTGTGTGACACACGTATTACCCCCGCAAAAAATCACAGATTGTTTTGCATCGGTAATAAATGCAGGAGTAGCATTTATTTTCGGTCCACCGAGGCCGGTAGCCCGTGTTGCTCTATGGTATCATAACAACGGTTTGTATTACAAAATACAAGTCCCGTTAAAGACTGGAGCACACAATCGGTAATGAGATCCCGCTTTATAGGATATTACGCCGAGTGCACACTTGTACTCTTGTAATGCGTAAACATGTTACATGTTTGTTAAATTAATTCAAATTATATTATATGGTGTTGTTTAACTTAATTTCCGCAGTTTAAAATAGAGTATGACATATTTATTTGTTTTAAGTGATCTTTTTCTTTCCTTTTTTTTTAAAGGTCTTAGTTGACGGTCGGCGCTTAGGGCGAAATTCACAGACCGCACTACGACTTTACTTTCGAGCAAAGTACGCTTCGAACTGTCAAAACCCATACATTTCTGACAGTTCTAAGCATACTTTGCTCAAAGTAAAGTCGTAGTGCGGTCTGTGAATCTCACCATTAGATAGACTACCCATTAACGCTGTGCCGCAAAGCTCTGTGCTATCTCTCTCTCTCTCTCTGTCTCTTTATTCTGCATATCAATGAAATGTTGGAGCCAAACTCCAATTTAAATTGCTATGAGGATGACAGTACGGAAGATGCTCACTACACTCTCGGACACAGGTGGACGAGTGATCGATGTGGACTTCGTTTTCTAAACCAAAAATACCATCCAAAACTCTGACAGCTATAAATCTGCCACCAAGGATATTATTAAAAAAAAACCGGTCGAGTGCGTGTCGGGTCACGCGCACTAAGGGTTCCGTAGTTTTTAGGGTTCAATAATGTAAAGAAAAAAAAAATTATCTATGGAGTTGTTCGAAATTTTCGAGTAAAATACAAAGGCTAATTTAAGGGTGATAGTATGTATGTATGTATCTTCACGACAGGTCCCTAACGGGGTAGGCCGAGAGTGTAGAGCGCCAGATATCCCGGTCCAGACAAACCTCTCGTGCCTCGTCTACCTTCATCACAAGGGTGATAGTTTTCCTTTTAATTTCGTTATATGTTGCTACTATTGCCGTAACGTTTGAATTTCTAATCTAACAACAACCGTTTAGTTGGTAAGGGGGTGACACTTGACTCTAACGAAAATTTTCACTTTAAATAAGCTTTAAAGTGAAAATTTTCGTTAGAGTCAAGTCACGTTAGCTAAATCGAAAAATGATTTTTGGACATCCATAATATTTTATTGAAAGTAATGTTTGAAATACCTATCCAACGATACCCCACACTATATGGAAATCAAAAATAAAAAATTATTTGCGCGTTACAGGTTACCCTTAATATTTTTTTTTCATGTTTATATTCTACCACTTTGGCGGCGTGATTAACTAGTGCCAAATTTCAAGTCTAGTATCAATAGTTTTTAGAAAGATAGATATGGGATAACTACAAGAATTCCTTGTTTACTACGGAACCCTAAAAATTAAGCAAGGTAACCCAATTTCACACAGTTTTGTATCGACCAACAATCAGTGTCTAACGACGCGACGGAGCGACGAATTACCAAAGTTTGATTAAGGCCACGCACTGATGCCTCTTGATATATCCAAAGTTTCATGATACGTCTTTAGAAGTGGACCAGTGATTTGTTACGACTTTGATTGCTATAATTAATATGTATGTCTTAAAATACGGATAAGATCCATAAAATTTTAAAATGTTCGCCTATAAACCCGTTGTTACCTTGTTATCCGATATCTCACGGGATGGACCATCGCTGGAGAAACCGTGACCACGGTTAGTGCTACTTAATAAGATTCATGTTTAAAGAGCTTTGGCATTGAACAGAGTATTGAATAAGGCCAAAAACACAACTATTGTCTAAATCAAAATTACTTAAAACATCAGCGACTAGTAACTCATACTTCAAAAACTTAAAAAAACTTAAATTCAAGTTTCTATGATTAGTTTTCTAGTTATTAACGTCAGATAATATCATAGAGCAACACGGGACCACTGGCCGAATGGAGGGGAGTAGCCATATGCAGGTTTTCCTCTCAGTCAAAGTACAAGTTCAAGTGGGCCTATGCCTGTCGCCTAGAAGTTTAAATGTGTGCGTGAAATTGTTTATGTATTTTGTTAAAGTCAAGGTGTGAGTTTCGTAGTAATAGACGACGCTGAGTTTGTTGGGTAGCGGAGTTTTTCTCAGTAGTGCCTGCACTTGGAACTCTGCTAAGTGAATGACTATGATTAAGACGAACAGATTTTTCTTTTTCTTCTATGAAAATTTTAATGATGATTTACATTATAGTATCGCTTAAATTTTATTATTAAATTGGTAATCATTAATACCTATTGGATTATTATTATAAGTCATTCACTCTAGGTAGCTTATAACCCGACAATGCAAAAGTATTCTTGTAGACCAATTTGAAATAAATGATTTGAATTTTGAATTTTTTAACACATGATCAATGTGTGAAGCCAAAAAAACAGAATTACAGCATTATGCTGTAGCAGAGACTACAGCGCTGTGTATATAAGGTTGATTTACAAAAGCTTCAACACTAAACAAAGGATAGGCCTATGAAAATCCAACCATTAAATCAAAATGACAACAAAGTCCGAAGCGAGGGACCCGCTGATGAAATTATTAACGAAAGGATTTATATTCAAACGGCGACGCGTCACTAGAATCATAACCACTTCGCATTCAGTTTCTGTAGGATAGGGATGAGTTTGAACGATAAACTTTGTAATTTTGACGTCTTCGAAAGTAGTTATATACAAAGGAAATTATTAATAAAGGATCCAGATGAAGAAGCGGTCCGAGATAAATTTAAGGATCACACACCCTCCCAAATAGTAGAAAATATATTTATTCCGTCAGATCGCGAAAAAAATATGACAATTGAGTTTGATTCTTCCGCCGGCGGTCTCTCGTGTCTTAACGGTTAAATCCACTTGCCAGATAAAATAATTGACAAAATAAAATATATATATGAAAAATTTAAAAATACACGAACTGATGAGATAATCGTACAACGCTACGAAACGCTAACTTAAAGAGTAACCCCCTTATTCATAAACGTATTTTAGCTAAAGTGTTGCTAATCTGCTTTGTCCTTTTCTATCCTGCACATTTGACAATGCAACTGACAAAGACAAAGCATTCTATAGCTAAAACGTATCTAATGTACGTTTATGAATAAGGGCGTACGTCTTTTCTACCTCCATAGTCTTTAACAATTCTACTACGGTAACACAAAAGGTTTACCTCTCACGATTCCAGAAAGTGTCCTGTGACAGAGAGCAAAATATTACAAAACGCCCTAGCATACAGCCTGCTTATTGTTTTGTACAGATTATGATTTACAGATCAGAACAATGGCCTTATGTTAATGTGTGATCTAATCCTAGGAAGATATAAAGCCTCTATCTATATGAAATAACTTACATGTATAATCTGAACACAGTAACAGTGAACAATACTCTTCTTTTAATGTAATGAAAGTGGCAAACAAGCATGCAGATTACATTTATGTTAAGTGATGACTGCGGCCTATAGACAAAATGCAGGTGCGTTACTACTTTTGAGGCCTAAGGTGTTATGCCTCTGTGCCAGAAATTACAGGGCCATACATTACTACCTGACCGGAACACTATCATTTAGCGTGCGCAAGTATATCAGGTAATGCGGTGGTGCCTACGCCCGCGAGCTCCGTCACTGGAACCAGTAGAAACTCGTTCTATTATTAGAACAAATTCTTCTCTTTTAGTGAAAGGTAGAAATTTACAGCGCAATATACGCTTTAGCAGCGTACGTGGGTTGGCAAGTTCATTTGCTTGGTTAATCTCTAATTAATTAGCAACATTCATAGCATAAAAATTAAATTGAAAACACAATATTACCTTTGCGTGCGTGTCACACACATCTTTATCGACAACCCTATTGAAAGCAAAGCAGACAATTTGTAACGTAATTTGGACTTATCTGCTGACAAAGAGCGGCAGTAGGTACTAATTCGTACGAACCTCGTTCAGTATTCGTTGCATTAACAGCGTACGTGGGTTGGCAACTTCATTTGCTTTGATAATTTCCAATAATAACATACATTATTATTGATATTCCTGATTATGATTTCTGGGTGCAAGAAGATGTTGTATCACATTAGAAACGATGATATAATTAAAGTTTTTCTGTTGCCAATATAACAATAAATGAAACGAATAAAATAAATATCTTAATGGGACTCCCAAGTGTTTTTTTTTAAATATTTAGTTGTATATTCATAATAATAATAAAAATCAATTAAAATAAAATAAAAATTTAAAATGGCTCCCGTACAGCAAACGTGATTTATTTTTGCCATTTTTATAGATATAGTACGAATCCTTCGTACGCGAGTCGGAGTACCACTTGGCCGGTTTTTTGCTACCAGTTAATTCGTAAATTTATTCAATAAGACCGTAGAGCTATTTCATATTCAATACTTAACATATTTTTAATTAAGGTCGAATGAATTGAAAAACCATTTCAGCGAATGTACCTATGCTAAATATGTTTTTAGATTTTTTCGAGCTGCACGCATTAGATTCAGACTTGTTTACGAATTTATTTCGAGGATGCCGTGAACATTACGTGTTCAGTACATTAAAAATATATGTAAAACACGCGCAATGTAGGATTCTGCTTCACGCACTAACTTAGCTGAGCTTCTTGGGATGATTGATCTTCTAAAAAATAAAAACACTTTTTCTTTCTACAAATAGATCTATTACTCGAAAAATGATGTTCTCAAACTAAAAATTTTTTTAACGCCTAATCCAACGATAGAATGCGACAAAAAAATGCTTCCCCACTTTAGGTATACGGTAGTTACCTTAAAAAGATTTTTCAAGTTATTCTTCAACTACTGTCAGCAATATAAATATGTTTAGTCATGCTGAATCACAGCTTTCTACAATGTAGAGTTTCTCAGCTTCGGACAGACGGACAAACGGACGGTTATGGTGAAACTAAAATGGCTCCATGTAGGCTATGGCGTTAAACACAGTATTGTTTTGGCTCAGAAACCTAGGTAACAAGTCATCTGTAATGCAGGCCTTTAAAAAATCTAGTTTCCAACCTGAACGGAATTTCGCTTGGAACTCTCAACAATTACCGTTAAACGAAATCACATATCTCTCACTTTTCCCTCTCCTTCCCCCACATGTGTAACAATATGTGCGCGAGAGGGAGGGATACGTGCATCGAACGCCTTTAATGGTCGCCTACAATAGGAGGTGGACAATGGGCCTTACATAAATACCTAGGACTCTCCAGTATGTACACAGTCACAGCATATAATAATCAGCTGCCAAATTTTTAGAAAAAGTTCTATTTTATTCGTGTCGTGTTTCAACATTATAATGGTCTTTTTTCACAACCCTGTACTTCTTCTAAAAAATAAAGAAATAAAGGTCCGATTGCATCTAAATATTTGTTAAAGTTATTGTCAAATGTAACAGTAACATTAATTACAGATACTGCAGAATGCATTGCACTAACATTTGACATTGTAGTGAACTAACAATATCTCATATATTTGACATTAGCTGTTGCACGCGGCTCCGCCCGCGTGTAGGTCGGTTTTCACGAAATAATAATAGACGTATAGCAGAGGATAATTATAATAATACTTGCTTATAGTTAATTTCAAAGAATTCTACTCTCGACGTCGGGACGGGACCAGGCGTCCCAGCATCGAGACGCTCGACGCCGGGACGCTGGGCGTCGGGACGCTAGGCGTCGGGTCGCTGGGCTTCGGGACACTGGGCGTCGGGACGCTCGACGTCGAAACGCTGGGCGACGGGACGCTGGGCGACGGGACTCTGGGCGTCGGAACGCTAGGCGTCGGGTCGCTGGGCTTCGGGACACTGGGCGTCGAGACGCTCGACGTCGGGATGCTGGGCGTCGGGACGCCGGGCGTCGGGACGCGGGACGCTAGGCGTCAGGACGCTGGGCGTCGAGACGCTCGACGTCGGGACGCTGGGCGTCGGGACGCTGGGCGTCGAGACGCTCGACGTCGGGACGCTGGGCGTCGGGACGCTGGGCGTCGAGACGCTCGACGTCGGGACGCTGGGCGTCGGGACGCTGGGCGTCGGAACGCTAGGCGTCGGGTCGCTGGGCTTCGGGACGCTGGGCGTCGGGACGCTCAACGTCGGGATGCTGGGCGTTAGAACGCTGGGCGTCGGGACGCGGGACGCTGGGCGTCGGGACGCGGGACGCTAGGCGTCGGGCCGCTGGGCGTCGAGACGCTGGGCGTCGGGACGCTGGGCGTCGGGACGCTGGGCGTCGGGACGCTGGGCGTCGGGACGCTGGGCGTCGGGACGCTGGGCGTCGGGACGCTGGGCGTCGGGAAGCTGGGCGTCAGGATGCTGGGCGTCGGAACGCTGTGCGTCGGGACGCTCGACGTCGGGACGCAGGGCGTCGGGACGCAGCGCGTCGGGACGCTGGGCGTCGAGACGCTGGGCGTCGGGACGCTCGACGTCGGGACGCTGGGCGTCGGGACGCTGGGCGTCGGGACGCTGGGCGTCGGGACGCTGGGCGTCGGGACGCTGGGCGTCGGGACGCTGGGCGTCGGGACGCTCGACGTCGGAACGCTGGGCGACGGGACGCTGGGCGTCGGGACGCTGGGCGTCGGGACGCTGGGCGTCGGGACGCTGGGCGTCGGGACGCTGGGCGTCGGGACGCCGGGCGTCGGGACGCCGGGCGTCGGGACACTGGGCGTCGGGACGCTGGGCGTCGGGACGCTGGGCGTCGGGACGCTGGGCGTCGGGAAGCTGGGCGTCAGGACGCTGGGCGTCGGGACGCTGTGCGTCGGGACGCTCGACGTCGGGACGCAGGGCGTCGGGACGCAGGGCGTCGGGACGCTGGGCGTCAGGACGCTCGACGTCGGGACGCTGGGCGTCGGGACGCTGGGCGTCGGGACGCTGGGCGTCGGGACGCTGGGCGTCGGTACGCTCGACGTCGGGACGCTGGGCGTCGGGACGCTGGGCGTCGGGACGCTGGGCGGCGGGACGCTGGGCGTCGGGACGCTGGGCGTCGGGACGCTGGGTGTCGGGACGTTCGACGTCGGGACGCTGGGCGTCTAGACACTCGACGTCGGGAAGCTAGGCGACGGGACACAGAGCGTCGGGACGCTGGGCGTCGGGACGCTGGGCGTCGAGACTCTCGACGTCGGGACGCAGGGCGTCGGTACGCTGGGCGTCGAGACGCTCGGCGTCGGGACGCTGGGCGTCGGGACGCTGGGCTTCGGGACGCTGGGCGTCGGGACGCTGGGCGTCGAAACGCTGGGCGTCGGGACGCTGGGCGTCGGGATGCTGGGTGTCGGAGCCCTGGGCGTCAAGACGTTCGACGTCGGGACGCTGGGCGTCAAACGCTCGACGTCGGGACGCTGGGCGTCTGGACGCTGGGCGTCGAGACGCTCGACGTCGGGACGCTGGGCGTCGGGACGCCGGGCGTCGGGACGCTGGGCGTCGGGACGCTGGGCGTCGGGACGCTGGGCGTCGGGACGCTGGGCGTCGAGACTCTCGACGTCGGGACGCAGGGCGTCGGGACGCTGGGCGTCGAGACGCTCGACATCGGGACGCTGGGCGTCGGGACGCTGGGCGTCGGGACGCTGGGCGTCGGGACGCTCGACATCGGGACGCTGGACGTCGGGAAGCTGGGCGTCGGGACGCTGGGCGTCGGGACGCTGGACGCAGGGCGTCGGGACGCTGGGCGTCGAGACGCTCGACATCGGGACGCTGGGCGTCGGGACGCTGGGCGTCGGGACGCTGGGCGTCGGGACGCTGGGCGTCGGGAAGCTGGGCGTCAGGTCGCTGGGCGTCGGGACGCAGGGCGTCGGGACGCTCGACGTCGGGACGCAGGGCGTCGGGACGCAGAGCGTCGGGACGATGGGCGTCGGGACGCTGGGCGTCGGGACGCTGGGCGTCGGGACGCTCGACGTCGGGACGATGGGCGTCGGGACGCTGGGCGTCGGGACGCTGGGCGTCGGGACGCTGGGTGTCGAGACGCTTGACGTCGGGACGCTCGACGTCGGGACGCAGGGCGTCGGGACGCTGGGCGTCGGGACGCTGGGCGTCGGGACTCTGGGCGTCGGGACGCTGGGCGTCGGGACGCTGAGCGTCGGGACGCTGGGCGACGGGACGCAGGGCGTCGGGACGCTGGGCGTCGGGACGCTGGGCGTCGGGATGCTGGGTGTCGGAGCCCTGGGCGTCAAGACGTTCGACGTCGGGACGCTGGGCGTCAAACGCTCGACGTCGGGACGCTGGGCGTCGGGACGCTGGGCGTCGGGACGCTGGGCGTCGGGACGCTGGGCGTCGGGACGCTGGGCGTCGGTACGCTGGGCGTTGGGATGCTGGGCGTCGGGACGCTGGGCTTCGGGACGCTGGGCGTCGGGAGGCTGGGCGTCGGGACGATGGGCGTCGGGACGCTGGGCGTCGGGACGCTGGGCGTCGGGACGCTGGGCGTCGGGACGCTGGGCGTCGGGACGCTGGGCGCCCGGGACGCTGGGCGTCGGGACGCTGGGCTTCGGGACGCTGGGCATCGGGAAGCTGGGCGTCGGGACGCTCGACGTCGGGACGCTGGGCGTCGGGACGCTGGGCGCCGGGACGCTGGGCGTCGGGTCGCTGGGCTTCGAGTCGCTGGGCTTCGGGAAGCTGGGCGTCGAGACGCTTGACGTCAGGACGCTGGGCCCCGGAACGCTGGGCGACGGGACGTCGGGACGCTGGGCGTTGGGACGCTGGGCGTCGGGGCGCTGGGCGTCGGGTCGCTGAGCTTCGGGTCACTGGGCTTCGGGAAGCTGGGCGTTGAGACGCTCGACGTCGGGACGCTGGGCGTCGGAACGCTGGGCGTCGGGACGCTGGGCGTTGGGACGCTGGGCGTCGGGATGCTGGGCGTCGAGACGCTCGACGCTGGGACGCTGGGCGTCGGGACGCTAGGCGTCGGGTCGCGGGGCGTCGGGACGCTGGGCGTCGGGATGCTGGGTGTCGGAGCCCTGGGCGTCAAGACGTTCGACGTCGGGACGCTGGGCGTCAAACGCTCGACGTCGGGACGCTGGGCGTCGGGACGCTGGGCGTCGGGACGCTGGGCGTCGGGACGCTGGGCGTCGGGACGCTGGGCGTCGGGACGCTGGGCGTCGGGACGCTGGGCGTCGGGACGCTGGGCTTCGGGACGCTGGGCGTCGGGACGCTGGGCGTCGGGACGATGGGCGTCGGGACGCTGGGCGTCGGGACGCTGGGCGTCGGGACGCTGGGCGTCGGGACGCTGGGCGCCGGGACGCTGGGCGTCGGCACGCTGGGCTTCGGGACGCTGGGCATCGGGAAGCTGGGCGTCGGGACGCTCGACGTCGGGACGCTGGGCGTCGGGACGCTGGGCGTCGGGTCGCTGGGCGTCGGGACGCTGAGCGTCGGGACGCTGGGCGACAGGACGCAGGGCGTCGGGACGCTGGGCGTCGGGACGCTGGGCGTCGGGATGCTGGGTGTCGGAGCCCTGGGCGTCAAGACGTTTGACGTCGGGACGCTGGGCGTCAAACGCTCGACGTCGGGACGCTGGGCGTCGGGACGCTGGGCGTCGGGACGCTGGGCGTCGGGACGCTGGGCGTCGGGACGCTGGGCGTCGGTACGCTGGGCGTTGGGATGCTGGGCGTCGGGACGCTGGGCGTCGGGACGCTGGGCGTCGGGACGCTGGGCGTCGGGAAGCTGGGCGTCAGGTCGCTGGGCGTCGGGACGCAGGGCGTCGGGACGCTCGACGTCGGGACGCAGGGCGTCGGGACGCAGAGCGTCGGGACGCTGGGCGTCGGGACGCTGGGCGTCGGGACGCTGGGCGTCGGGACGCTCGACGTCGGGACGATGGGCGTCGGGACGCTGGGCGTCGGGACGCTGGGCGTCGGGACGCTGGGTGTCGAGACGCTTGACGTCGGGACGCTCGACGTCGGGACGCAGGGCGTCGGGACGCTGGGCGTCGGGACGCTGGGCGTCGGGACTCTGGGCGTCGGGACGCTGGGCGTCGGGACGCTGAGCGTCGGGACGCTGGGCGACGGGACGCAGGGCGTCGGGACGCTGGGCGTCGGGACGCTGGGCGTCGGGATGCTGGGTGTCGGAGCCCTGGGCGTCAAGACGTTCGACGTCGGGACGCTGGGCGTCAAACGCTCGACGTCGGGACGCTGGGCGTCGGGACGCTGGGCGTCGGGACGCTGGGCGTCGGGACGCTGGGCGTCGGGACGCTGGGCGTCGGTACGCTGGGCGTTGGGATGCTGGGCGTCGGGACGCTGGGCTTCGGGACGCTGGGCGTCGGGAGGCTGGGCGTCGGGACGATGGGCGTCGGGACGCTGGGCGTCGGGACGCTGGGCGTCGGGACGCTGGGCGTCGGGACGCTGGGCGTCGGGACGCTGGGCGCCCGGGACGCTGGGCGTCGGGACGCTGGGCTTCGGGACGCTGGGCATCGGGAAGCTGGGCGTCGGGACGCTCGACGTCGGGACGCTGGGCGTCGGGACGCTGGGCGCCGGGACGCTGGGCGTCGGGTCGCTGGGCTTCGAGTCGCTGGGCTTCGGGAAGCTGGGCGTCGAGACGCTTGACGTCAGGACGCTGGGCCCCGGAACGCTGGGCGACGGGACGTCGGGACGCTGGGCGTTGGGACGCTGGGCGTCGGGGCGCTGGGCGTCGGGTCGCTGAGCTTCGGGTCACTGGGCTTCGGGAAGCTGGGCGTTGAGACGCTCGACGTCGGGACGCTGGGCGTCGGAACGCTGGGCGTCGGGACGCTGGGCGTTGGGACGCTGGGCGTCGGGATGCTGGGCGTCGAGACGCTCGACGCTGGGACGCTGGGCGTCGGGACGCTAGGCGTCGGGTCGCGGGGCGTCGGGACGCTGGGCGTCGGGATGCTGGGTGTCGGAGCCCTGGGCGTCAAGACGTTCGACGTCGGGACGCTGGGCGTCAAACGCTCGACGTCGGGACGCTGGGCGTCGGGACGCTGGGCGTCGGGACGCTGGGCGTCGGGACGCTGGGCGTCGGGACGCTGGGCGTCGGGACGCTGGGCTTCGGGACGCTGGGCGTCGGGACGCTGGGCGTCGGGACGATGGGCGTCGGGACGCTGGGCGTCGGGACGCTGGGCGTCGGGACGCTGGGCGTCGGGACGCTGGGCGCCGGGACGCTGGGCGTCGGGACGCTGGGCGTCGGGACGCTGGGCGCCCGGGACGCTGGGCGTCGGGACGCTGGGCTTCGGGACGCTGGGCATCGGGAAGCTGGGCGTCGGGACGCTCGACGTCGGGACGCTGGGCGTCGGGACGCTGGGCGCCGGGACGCTGGGCGTCGGGTCGCTGGGCTTCGAGTCGCTGGGCTTCGGGAAGCTGGGCGTCGAGACGCTTGACGTCAGGACGCTGGGCCCCGGAACGCTGGGCGACGGGACGTCGGGACGCTGGGCGTTGGGACGCTGGGCGTCGGGGCGCTGGGCGTCGGGTCGCTGAGCTTCGGGTCACTGGGCTTCGGGAAGCTGGGCGTTGAGACGCTCGACGTCGGGACGCTGGGCGTCGGAACGCTGGGCGTCGGGACGCTGGGCGTTGGGACGCTGGGCGTCGGGATGCTGGGCGTCGAGACGCTCGACGCTGGGACGCTGGGCGTCGGGACGCTAGGCGTCGGGTCGCGGGGCGTCGGGACGCTGGGCGTCGGGATGCTGGGTGTCGGAGCCCTGGGCGTCAAGACGTTCGACGTCGGGACGCTGGGCGTCAAACGCTCGACGTCGGGACGCTGGGCGTCGGGACGCTGGGCGTCGGGACGCTGGGCGTCGGGACGCTGGGCGTCGGGACGCTGGGCGTCGGGACGCTGGGCTTCGGGACGCTGGGCGTCGGGACGCTGGGCGTTGGGACGCTGGGCGTTGGGACGCTGGGCGTCGGGGCGCTGGGCGTCGGGTCGCTGAGCTTCAGGTCACTGGGCTTCGGGAAGCTGGGCGTTGAGACGCTCGACGTCGGGACGCTGGGCGTCGGAACGCTGGGCGTCGGGACGCTGGGCGTTGGGACGCTGGGCGTCGGGATGCTGGGCGTCGAGACGCTCGACGCCGGGACGCTGGGCGTCGGGACGCTAGGCGTCGGGTCGCTGGGCTTCGGGACGCCGGGCGTCGAGACACTTGACGTCGGGACGCTGGGCGTCGGAACGTTGGGCGACTGGACGCTGAGCGTCGGGACGCTGGGCGTCGGGACGCTGGGCGTCGGGATGCTGGGCATCGGGTTGCTGGGTGTCGAGACGCTGGGCGGGCGCCGGGACGCTGGGCGTCGGCACGCTGGGCTTCGGGACGCTGGGCATCGGGAAGCTGGGCTTCGGGACGCTGGGCATCGGGAAGCTGGGCGTCGGGACGCTCGACGTCGGGACGCTGGGCGTCGGGACGCTGGGCGCCGGGACGCTGGGCGTCGGGTCGCTGGGCTTCGGGTCGCTGGGCTTCGGGAAACTGGGCGTCGAGACGCTTGACGTCAGGACGCTGGGCCCCGGAACGCTGGGCGACGGGACGTCGGGACGCTGGGCGTTGGGACGCTGGGCGTTGGGACGCTGGGCGTCGGGGCGCTGGGCGTCGGGTCGCTGAGCTTCAGGTCACTGGGCTTCGGGAAGCTGGGCGTTGAGACGCTCGACGTCGGGACGCTGGGCGTCGGAACGCTGGGCGTCGGGACGCTGGGCGTTGGGACGCTGGGCGTCGGGATGCTGGGCGTCGAGACGCTCGACGCCGGGACGCTGGGCGTCGGGACGCTAGGCGTCGGGTCGCTGGGCTTCGGGACGCCGGGCGTCGAGACACTTGACGTCGGGACGCTGGGCGTCGGAACGTTGGGCGACTGGACGCTGAGCGTCGGGACGCTGGGCGTCGGGACGCTGGGCGTCGGGATGCTGGGCATCGGGTTGCTGGGTGTCGAGACGCTGGGCGGGCGTCGGGACGCTTGGCGTCAGGACGCTGCCAATTTGCTCCGAAACTACTCGACCGATTGAGTTGAACTTTGATGAATATATGTAAATTGGTAACCCAAAGATGAACACGTCAAGTAAAATAATAAATTTTAAACAGCCACAGGGGGCCACTTTCGGGGGGTAAATCAGAAAAATAAATATATATATTTTTTCGTAAACTGTGTCGTGTGATATATCAAGTGAAAGAGGTTGATAGCAGCATCTCAGATATATTTTTTTATAATTTTTTCATAAACAAATTTGAAGTTATTTAAGAAAAACGACGAAAAATGACCATTTCCCCTCCCCCCCTCCTATCTCCGAAATTACTGAACTTAAAATTTTAGAAAAAAATGTGGAAAATAGTTCTTTGCCTATAGATTACTGGAAAACCTATATAAAGTTTGAGTATTCAAATTAAATCGAAAATTCTTAATAATATAACCCCCCTGCCGGTACCACCGTAACCGCTATGTCCCTGCATTTTAAATCTGTAATATTTTCGATTTTTTTTATTTAAATTACGGAACCTTCACCACGCGAGTCGAACTCGCACTTGTCCGGTTTTATTTTCTTTAATTTCTAAAGTTCACTCGCATGTGTTATTGCGAAAAATAAATATTACAAACAAATGGTTATATGGCACCAGCATTACATAAATTCTCCCCTCTACACTGTGACGAGCTCGTCATTGTACCCACTCGCACAATACCCGCAACCGACCGACAAAAGGGAAATGCATTTAGCACCACCGCACAGCGAAATAAACAATTAATATAATTAAAACGGGCGCGCAGATTTAACTGGTTTGATTCTCAGAAACGATTCGCTTATTGGATTTAGCGAATCCCTCTTTAGTTGGCAAGTCGTTTTGTGTGTTCATTTAATAAATTTTCTAGATGCTTTTTCTCTGGCTGAAGCAAATGTCAATATAGTTACGCTGATTGATGTGGACTTGTGAAATGAATAAACAGAATTAAATGCAGATACATCATTTTATTGTTATATGTAATAAAGGTGCCCAACAAGCAGTACCGGATTAGCCATATATAGCAGGAGGCAGCAAATGCTACGGGCCCCGAGCTTTGGGGGGCCCCGCGCCTGTGCCCAAAAAATCCACAAATATGTAAAATATATAATACACCTTAGCTATTCTCAAAGTGAGCTTTGGATTCACTGTAATTATATAGGTATATTATTAAGTTGCAAGTTGGCAATACCACAATACTTACAGGGTTCACAGAATCCCCTAATATTGTTTTCGATTCCTTTTCGTAAATGTTCTGTTGTGTGTGATGGGTGACCGCTAGTGGCAAATTACTATAATGCGCGATTCCGTGCTTCGAAGGGCACGTTTAGCCGTCGGTCCCGGTTGCGATCGATAGATATAGAACTTGTCGGAGGCCTAATGGGTGGTTTGAAAAACATCCGACACCGGGTTGGCCACTAACTCATATCTCCACTTACCCACATTGGAGCAGCGTAAGTAAGCTCCAGGCCTCCCCCCAAAACGGGGAGTGACTCGTGCACTGCAGTGGGATGTCTCAAGGTTTGCCATTATTTTAAGAGACGGTGGCACCACGTCGAACAAGTTTCGTAGTTGGCCCTCACGAAATCTTATCTCTAGTTTCTAGATGATTATCAAGGTCGGTTCTAATTTTAACGAAAATTAGACACGCAGCGGTGATTATGCAAATGGGCCATTACACTGGCTACCGAGATTGACTTGCTTAAATTTGTCTTTGAAATTTTATCTGCGCGAATGACTTTTATTTCACTTAGTGACTTTTCTATCCTCTTTATTTATTGGTAGCAAGCAAATAAAAACTCGAGCAAATTACCTTACTAAGGTGTTTCACACACGAAGCGGATTTCATGTCGCTTGGCCTCTCTATTAAATACGTTGATAGTTTGATACTATTCACACTACACCGCCCGACTGCGCGGACTCAGTTTACTCACCTCGTCCGCAATCCGCGCGGTCCCATGTGTAAATCGCCTCATAGTTACTGTTATGAATATTGTTTCAGACGCTGGACGTATTCCAGTTTTTATTCAGATAGTAAATTGAATGCAAATCAATCTTCTGTGTTCGTTATTCATCCAAATAGTACAAACCAATTATTATATGTATTTATTTATTTACTATCACAAGTTATTAATCGACAAAAGCATAACATTCGAGAAACCTAAAAAGTAGCATTGTATCTACATTTCTATTTTTCCTCTAATCAAAGGTCACATCTAGCGATTGCAAAACTGAATAACGTTCTGTACCGTGTATGGTTGGATAATGAGCAGGATTCAGGCGGGCGCGGAGCGCACGAGCCGCCGCGGCACGCGTCAGCCTTGTCAGCGTAAAATGATATTGGTGTTCGGTTCATTACCCGAACACGTTCTTTTTGTTTTTTTTCCATTAATATTTTATGCGGTAGGATATACCTACCGCATAAATAAAAAAGAAAAAAAAAGTACTTAGAAACAAATGTTGTTACTAAGTACTTCCATTGCTGAGTTTTATATGCTACAAGTGTTTTGTAATAAGCTCAAATTTTTTTGTAATAAGCTACGCGTGGATTACATCGTCCACGAACAATATGAAATCAACTGTCATATTTTACTGCAGCTCAAATGATGGTGGTAAACAAGCATGCAGTACACATGGATGTTAAGTGACGACTGTAGAATAATTAATGAAAATTTCAGTTTTCAAGCAAATCACGATGTATGAGATACAGCCTGGTGACATACAGACAGACAGCGGAGGCTTAGTAATAGGGTTTTTACCTTTTAGATACGGAACCCTAAAAAGCATTCATCTTTCAGCATTTTGGCTATGTAAGCGTTACTGTTTGTTTTATTTCGTTGAGCAAAGACTATGAATTAACTAATATTAGTGTTCACTTCCACCTAACTCAATGTGTGGTTGGGAAAGCAAGTTCAGTCAATTAATAGATAATTCGATGCGTTATCGCAAAGTTCTGACACTAGGTTGGCCGCTCAACCTAGTTTGTTAATTCTCTCAGAGCCTATCTACTGACGTACGGGATCACATTGCTGCCTACTTTGGATTATCGATAGTATCGTTTCTTTACCTAGCGGATTTAGGTAATTTACCGGTATCCTTTTAAAAATTCTACTGTTGATAGAGCTCCAGTGACGGAGATCGCGGGCGTAGGCGCCACCGCATCACCTAATATACTTGCCGCTAAATGGTAGTGTTTAGCACTATCGTGTTCCGGTCAGTTGGTAATGTACGGCCCTGTAATTTCCGGCACAGAGGCATAACACCTTAGGCCTCAGGAGTGGTAACTCATCTGTATTTTGACCTTGGTCTTTGTGTAAGTGTTTATAGGCTGCAGTCATCACTTGACATCAATGAGAACTGCATGCTTGTTTGCCACTTCCATTACATAAAAAAAGGTTCCGAATGTGATAAGACGCTTTTGTTCTACGACTTTTCTATAAAAGTAGAGGATGCTAATTTTGTATTTACTCGAGCGCATCAAATTAACATATCGGAGATACCACACGAAGCTGCGGATAGCCAAAGCAAAGTCCAAGCATGTCGGTAGAGTTGGCAAGAAACTAATGAGGCATCCTCCCGGGAGCCGTGCCTATTGGTCTCTTGCCAAAGCTATCGAAGGGAGCTTTTGTCGGTCATCTTTCCCACCACTGCGAAAACTTGATGATAGCCTAGCCCACACGGCAAAAGAGAAAGCCGATCTTCTGAGCAGCCTCTTTGCCTCAAACTCGACTCTTGATGACATGGGTGTCACAGCGCCTACCATCCCGCTCTGTGAAAGCTCTATGCCTGACGTCAAATTCACTCAGAAGAACGTCAGGGCGCTTTTATCCCTTGACATCAAGAAGTCGAGTGGGCCGGACTCCGTCCCTGCAGTGGTGATGAAGATGTGCGCTCCCGATCTTACCCCCGTTCTGACGCGCCTATTCTCGCTTTCCTACGATCGTGGAAAGGTACCGTCTGCGTGGAAGACAGCCCTCGTGCACCCGATACCCAAAAAAGGGGATCGCAGTGACCCGGCCAATTACAAGCCTATAGCAATAACCTCTCTACTCTGCAAAGTCATGGAGCGTGTGATCAACACACAACTGCTGCAGTATCTAGAGGATCACCAGTTGATCAGTGACCGCCAATATGGATTCCATCACGGCAGATCTGCTGATGATCTTCTAGTATATCTCACGCACCGTTGGTCTCACGCGTTGGACAAGAGTGGGGAGGCATTGGCTGTAAGCCTAGATATTGCTAAGGCCTTTGACCGGGTCTGGCACAGGGAACTTCTCGCGAAACTTCCATCCTACGGTCTTCCCGAGAGGCTATACAACTGGACAGCCAACTTTCTGTCTGAGCGTTATATACAGGTCTTAGTTGACGGTCAAGGCTCTGTGCCATCTCCCACGCTTTTTCTTCTGCATATCAAGGAAATGTTGGAGCAAAACTCCAATTTTTATTGCTTTGCCGATGATAGTACGGGTTATGCACACTACACTGGCCGTGCAAATGCCTCTCGGACACTTATCGAGGAAAGCAGGACTAGACTTGTGTCTGAAGTCGAGCACTCTCTGGAGCGGGTCTCGGACTGAGGACGACTCAACTTAGTGCAGTTCAACCCCTCGAAGACACAAGTCTGCGCGTTCACCGCTAAAAGGACCCGATTCGTTGTAGCATCACAGTTCCAGGGCACTGCGCTCGCCGTTAGTAAGAGTATCGGTATCCTGGGCGTTGACATATCGAACGAAGTGCAATTTGGGAATCACATTTAGTGTAAGTCCAAGTTGGCATCCAAAAAACTAGGGATGCTTAACAAAGCGAGGCAGTATTTCTTTAGCTATTACAGCTTTATAAGGCCCAAGTGCGGCCCCATCCGGAATACTGCTCTCATTTGTGGGCGGGAGCCCCCAAATATCAACTTGGTCCACTCGACTCCCTACAAAGACGCGCCGTTCGTATTGTTAACGACCCAGGACTTACTGACACCCTCAACGACTGGACACTTGGCAATGTTCAACGGTGCGGTTCTCACGTTTTTGCCCAGAACGTGTAAATTGTGGAATGAACTTCCCTCTGAGGTGTTCCCTCGGTCCTTCAGGGCTGGCAGCGCGTTGGCTACTCCCCTGGTGTTGCAAATGTTCATAGGCGACGGTGACTACTTTCCATCAGGTGGCCCGTCTGCTTGTCTGTCAATCCTTTGACATAAAAAAAAACCTTGTACCCCGTTTATTACCTCCACTAAATTAAAGGTTTGTATATGCGAGGCAAGCTTGTGCCGGAAGTCCTAAGGATTCGGCCTTTTATGGAAATCTTAGATTTGGTCGAGGTACTGAACTGGGTGCAAGGTATCTCCTGTCTCTTAAACTGACGCGCTGGAGTAAATTCAAAAATCCTCTCTTGGACTCCCCTACCATAATCCTTATTTTTTGTACAAAGATTGAGTGCCTATACAAGTCTCATACATACTTGTGATTAAGGTTATATATATTCTCGATGTTCCCGGTTACTTTGTTCACGTAATAATTGGAGCGAAAAAAAAATTTACCCGTTCGAACGCGCCGATTTTAGCGGCGTGGCGCCGCAACGCGATTATGTGTTTCGACCCCAAGGGTTCGAACTGTCGGACATACTCATCACTGGCACAAAAGCATGACACTAATGAGCAGCTGCTGTTTGATAGCATGTGGCTTGCTCTTGCTAGTAATGACCTACTCAACCTTCGTTCCCATTTTAATTTCTCGTTCGTTAACTTATCTATCTGCCGTCAAATGGTACTGATCAGCACTCCCTTGTTCCGGTTCGATTGTAATCTGTGGCCCGTAATTTGTGTCCCAAAGGCTCAACCATTCAGGCTTCAAGAGTGGCATCGCCTCTGCGTTTTGACGTTTGGTATTTGAATAGATATACTACAGTATTCACTAACCATACATGTCAACTTCATGCTTGTTCACCATTGAAAGTCATAAAAAAACTTAAGGCTGGTTACATGAAAAATGACTTCCAATGATCGTATCAAGTATCGAAGCGGCCATTGTTTCCTGCCGTGAGTAAATGTCATTAATTTTCTGTGCTGTTTAGTTGAAAAATGGTGAAGGGGATGTCACTTGTCTTAGGTTAAAATATTTTTACGTGGATAGCGCTGACAAAGTTTGTTGTGTCGAATCAAATAAGCGAATAAAGTTTAGAGAAAGTGGTTGTGTCTTATAAGCAACATCAGAAGAATTGCCAAATTCAGTCAGTTGATCGTTTATTCCTTTTCTACAAAATAGAAATTTTAATGTGGATTACTGAAGAAGGCTTGATGATGTCATTCATAGCTTGATTTCGTATTTTTTGCAAATGACTAACATACTTCTACAACTTTTTTTTTACCAAATAGAAAGAACATACACTAGCACACAACCATGTCTGAATGAAATGTATTCTATTCCATTTTTTGTTTCCCTGGGCGTTCCTGAGCAAATTTTTTACTTTATCCCAGATGATACCCTCCTGTATATTAAACCAGATCCTATATATCAATATTAATGTTTTGATAAAATTATGCACAAGCACATGCAGTAAGATGAATATGAAAGTATATTTAAGAATAATATAAACTAAAACAAGATAGAAAAGAAAGAGTACTAAGAAAATTGTTTCTATTCTCTTTTAAATACAAGATTATTACTACTACTTTCGCTTGCGATTAAAAATCGAAAAAAATATTTAGACTTTATATTACATCGCTTAATTGGATACAATCGTGACATAGTAGGTACGTCAGGTCTCTGGATGACCTTTGAAATGCAAATGCGCCGGTGTCGAAGTAAATTGGCGGTTTCGTGCGAGTAACCGAATATCGGGTTTAAGGCCCTTAGGGCCTTTTTCCTGTCAAGCGGGTTTGCGTCCGCACGCGAGTGTGCCCGCGACTTCGTCCCCATGGAATTTAATTCTGAAAGAAAAGTAGCCTAAATAACTATCTACAAGTGAAAAACCCGATAAATCGATCCAACCGTTCCAGAGATGAGCCGGAGGTCAGATAGACATGTGCTGTGTTTAAACACATTATTATCCATTTAGTAAAAAGCGATAAGCTTATATTATCAGACAATCCAATTTAATTTATTTATACAGATAATTTGATGATAATGATCACTAGAAAGAAAATGAATTATTTTATTAAATACCACGATCAAAACATTCAATATTAAGCAAGCCATAGCTTCTAAATTCTATAGAATGAATTGAAAAAATCAAACACGAATATTATAAATGGAAGTAATCAAGGCAAGAAAAACGTGGAGCGAGCGGGAACCAATCAGACAGATCTGGAATATGCTAGTTCATTAAAATGTAGAGCATTAAGCGTTCTCTCTGCAGTTTGCTAATTAATCAACTATATTAATATCATATTATTATCATAAACATTGCTCAACTGAAACTTAACTTTATACATTCAAGTTTGCTCGACACAAACGTGAGATTTGAAATATTTTTATTCTTGTAGCACCATAACGCCTTCCTGTCTATCTGTTGGAATTGGCTGCACATTTCGTAAATTATAATGAAAACATAATCAGTATTAATTAGCAGTGTGCACTTGAGAAACCAGGTACTTGAAAAATATTTAAATATACTTCATAATGGCAACCCATTATACGTCCCACTGCTGGGCACGAGTCTCTTCCCTTCTTGGGAGGAGGCCTGGAGCTTACTCCACCACGCTGCTCCAATGCGGGTTGGTGAAGAAAAGGGGTTAGTGGCCAATGCGCTGTCGGATGTTTTCAAACCGCCCATAAGGCCTCCGACAAGGTTTATTCTAAAGGATAAAAGTCTAGTAATCAAAAATAAACTACATCCTCATAACATCAATGATTAAATGTAGATACATTACACGCTATGTTAAACGAAATGTGAAAACAACGTAATACCTTGCCATGCTCGTGGTGCAAGGTGTTCGTGACCATTTTATTCGACAAAGGGTCGGGTTCGGCCGTTAACGATCCCTTGGAAACATTTATTGTGTAGCAAATTGACTGGCTTGTAACTGATAAGCTTTAATTAATAAAAATGATGTCGCTGCTTAAGTAATGCTGGTTTTAGTGCTATTATAAGCACTAAAACTAGCATTACTATACCTACGGGAAAGAAAATAATTAAGAGACGACACCAACGATAACTACCATTTAGCAGTATATAAATAAGGGAATCCAGTGGTACTTACTGCTTACGCCCTCCACGCAACTCTACCACCGTTCAGAAATATTTTTATATTTAACTGGTGCTAGAACTCCAGTGGCGGAGCTCGCGGGCATAGGCACCACCGCATTACCTAACATACTTGCCGCTAAATGGTGGTCTTCAGCACTATAGTGTTCCGGTCAGGTGGCCCTGTAAATTCCGGCACAGAGGCGTAACACCTTAGGCCTCAGGAGTGGTAACGCATCTGTATTTTGACCTTGGTCTTTGTGTGGGTCTATAAGCTGCAGTCATCACTTGACATCAATGTGAACTGCATGCGAGTTTGCCACTTCTATTACATAAAAAAAAAATTAAAACGCCTGAGATTTAAGCTGGTACGTATTATCATAAAGCACATTACGAAACACCGATGGTGATACTGGAAAGCTTCGGAAAAAAGGTTAAGTCCCACTTAACCCCCGATTGTGTGATCGAACTCTGGACACTAGTGCAGTAATTGTGGCCTATTACCACCAGACCACAACTAAGTACTTATATTAAAAATATGTTTAAAAATTTTAGTTGATAAACAAAGGTTGGCTGTTAGAGAATGCCCAGTGGCATTAAGCCCGCCTTATGTACCAGGTGCATTAAAGCATAAATAAATAAATAAATATTTTATAAAAAAGTAATAGGTATTTAGCAATTAGGTAATTGTGTATGTTTACAAGAAAAATTTATTGGGGTAAAAATAATTATATTTTAGTGTAGATGCATGACTAAAGTACATAATAATTAATATTAGTAATCCATAAACTTGTTGTAATTTTTATTTTTTAGATTATGCAAAAATTAAAAGGCTTTTTTATTTATTTATTTATTTATTTTACCACCAGACCACTGAGACAGTTATGCTATATTAGTGATACTTCAATTTCACAAATGTCAGACTTTAAGTTATTATTAAATTTTCTAATCTCTATCATATTTAATAACAAACCAAGCGAAACTGCACTACGTAATATCAAAAAAGAAGACAATCGCTAACCAGTAAACATCTTAGTTTTGATTAAAAAAATATTGAGTCAAGACCGGCAGTTATTAAAACGCGGGTTCCGATTACATTTTATCAAATCGTTGTTCAAAAATAAACTTTATGACGTTGATTCTTATTCCATTTTTTAAATTTCGCAACAGTTTATAAACTATTTTGATATTAATATTGAAAGGAAGGGAGGTGGTTTTGCCCAGCTGTAAGCGTCTTTTGAGTGCAAATATGATGACGATGATTGAAGCACCCCAAATTGAAACACAAATATACTACTACATAAAAATACTTGCTACGAATGAGGCTCGTAATTTATTTTTTATATGTTATCTCACGAAACTACAAATCGCCGCAAAAAAGAAAATAGGTTCGGCTGCACCAAAACATTGGAACGAAGTTCCTTATCGCGCGGTTCGCTGGCTAAGGAGGCTAGGCGAACGTCACGAAAAATTCTCACGACACTTTTGCTATAGCGCGAAGTGCTCGGAGAGGGGGCAGGCAGAGTCTAGTTTTAGTTATTTTTAATATTTTAAAAAATAAACAATTCGTTGTGAAACTGATTCATTAAAAAATAAAGATGAACTTCGCTCCAATCGTGTCGCCCCATATGTGACACCTCAGACAGTTTTTTCTTCAGTTTATGGTTCTTGTCAAATGTGACAATAACAGTAACATCAATACTGCAGAATATGTTGCACCACCGTATTTTTTGGCATTGTTAATGATAACAATATTATGTGGAATTGTTAAAGTTTCCAGAAGTTTTTGGAATTGTTAAAGTGACCAATATTTTTTTGCATTGTTAAAGTGACCAATATTTTTTTGCATTGTTAAAGTGACCAATATTTTTTTGCATTGTTAAAGTTACCAATATTTTTGGGCATTGTTAAAGTGACCAATATTTTTTTGCATTGTTAAAGTTACCAATATTTTTGGGCATTGTTAAAGTGACCAATATTTTTTTGCATTCTTAAAGTGAGCAATACTTTTGGGCATTGTTAAAGTGACCAATATTTTTTTGCATTGTTAAAGTGACCAATATTTTTTTGCATTGTTAAAGTGACCAATATTTTTTTGCATTGTTAAAGTGACCAATATTTCTGGGCATTGTTAAAGTGACCAATATTTTTTTGCATTGTTAAAGTTACCAATATTTTTTTGCATTGTTAAAGTTACCAATATTTTTTGGCATTGTTAAAGTGACCAATATATTTTTGCATTGTTAAAGTGACCAATATTTCTGGGCATTGTTAAAGTGACCAATATTTTTTTGCATTGTTAAAGTTACCAATATTTTTTGCATTGTTAAAGTTACCAATATTTTTTTGCATTGTTAAAGTTACCAATATTTTTTGGCATTGTTAAAGTGACCAATATATTTTTGCATTGTTAAAGTGACCAATATTTCTGGGCATTGTTAAAGTGACCAATATTTTTTTGCATTGTTAAAGTTACCAATATTTTTGGGCATTGTTAAAGTGACCAATATTTTTTTGCATTGTTAAAGTTACCAATATTTTTGGGCATTGTTAAAGTGACCAATATTTTTTTGCATTGTTAAAGTTACCAATATTTCTGGGCATTGTTAAAGTGACCAATATTTTCTTGCATTGTTAAAGTTACCAATATTTTTGGGCATTGTTAAAGTGACCAATATTTTTTTGCATTGTTAAAGTTACCAATATTTTTTTGCATTGTTAAAGTTACCAATATTTTTTTGCATTGTTAAAGTTACCAATATTTTTGGCATTGTTAAAGTTACCAATATTTTTGGGCATTGTCAGATATCTGACATTATAACAATTACTTTAACCAACGTCTCTTGGGCGGTAACAGTCAACAGATAAAGTTATAACGTCGTTTATGAATTTGCAAGAGCAACTCTTTTTTGCTTAACCAGTATTTAAACAAATTTGTTAAAGCTTAAGTAAGATGTGCATTATCTTACTTTAAACACCATACCAACCCAGCTTTACTATTGCATATCAAACATTACTTTATCGATATAGATATCGACGCTACGCTGCAGTGCTACGAATGCCTACGAATGTTACGCGCTGTGAATATCTCAATAGATGCAAAGTGATTCATGGCTCTCACACAAAGGAAAGATCGTCCGACCAGGTAGATAATACCTGTAGTCGAGTGTTAACATCGGCCACCTGTACGTATCTACAGACAGCGTAAGCATGGCAGCTTTGATATTATTACAGTAAAGACTAGATGATTTCATGCCTATATTTTCCAGAAATAGGCAATTCCTCGTAAATATAATTAAGGCATACGATTAAGTAAGACAATCAGACATCACTAAACATTAATGTGAGCTACATGCTTGTTCGCCACCTTAGTAGCTTTGGGTACTCTCGGAGACGGGTACCAGACTCCGGGCTACAACTGGGAATTCCCGAACAGAAAACCCCAATAACAGCTTTTTTGCGATCTGTGAAGATTGAACCCGGGACATCAGGCTTCAGCATCGCGATATATCATTGGACCAACGAAGCAGGTCTCACATATTTCAGCTCTATTGGTCTGTTCCACTTTGGAGCCTCATTCAACGCACATGTTTTTCTAGATTTCATAATGTAGTTTTTTTTTTTATGGATCGAAGTTAGCAAACAAACATGCAGTTCACATAGATGTTAAGTGATGACTGCAGTCTATGGACACCCACACAAAGATCAAGGTCGAAATGCAGATGCGTTACCACTCCTGAGGACTAGGGTGTTATGCCTCTGCGCCGGAAATTACAGGACCGTACATTAACACTTGACCGGAACGCGATAGTGCTGAACACTACCATTTAGCGGCAAGTATATCCGTTAATGCGGTGGTGCCTACGCCCGCCGAGCTCCGTCACTGGAGCTCTACCACCAGTAGAAAACTAAAACAGTGGGTAACCTAATGAAGTAATGCGGTTGTGCCTGCGCCCTCGAGCTCTTGGAACTAACATTTATTTTAGATTCATGCGGAACCCTAAATCGCCTTGTAAACGATCTATTCAACGACGAGCGACGCGCAACAATCATAGAACAACAATACAGTATTCCCCACAATGCAGCCGGTTTTGTGACGATTCGCATTTTTTGCTCGCCCCCGTTCCAATGACATTTTAGTCCGCGCTCATGATTGCGGATTGCTGATTTCGTTTTTTGTAATAAGCGACTTGCATTGAAGTTGTTTAGAGTCGTTATCTCGGTCAACTTGATCGCTGTAATCTCTGGACTGGTTCTCTTTTGATCCAGAAGCCCCAATATTACACTAGGTACTTCGATTGGTTTGTAAAACGTAACTTCACGTCAGTATTCTCCGAAGGCCTGCCCCTTCGGAAAATACTGAGGGAACAGTACCTTTGCATGTATTTGCATACATACCTACTGGTGGTAGAGCTCCAGTGACGGAGCTCGCGGGCGTAGGCACCACTGCATTATCTAATATACTTGCCGTTAAATGGTAGTGTTCAGCATTATCGTGTTCCGGTCAGGTGGTAATGTACGGCCCTGTAATTTCCGACACAGAGGCATAACATCTTAGGCCTCAGGAGTGGTAACGCATCTGCATTTCGACCTTGGTCTTTGTGTGGGCTGGCTGGCTGTGGATGACTACAGCCTCCGACACAGAGGCATAACATCTTAGGCCTCAGGAGTGGTAACGCATCTGCATTTCGACCTTGGTCTTTGTGTGGGCTGGCTGGCTGTGGATGACTACAGCCGTCAATAGGCTGTGGTCATCACTTAACATGAATGTGAACTGCATGCTTGTTTGCCACTTCCAATACATTAAAAAAATATCCACGATACGCTACATCCCTAATTCATCCATTCCATCATTATTACCCGTGTGGAAGAAAAGTTTCCCCACGTAACTGATCACCATAACTATTTTTTTTTAATTTAATGTCATCGCTTGTTATGCATATTGACAGTGTCAAGTAAAACGATATTTCGTATTCGTATTATGCAACGTAAAAGTCAGAGTCAGTCAGTCAATTTATCAGGCCGTCAGTCAGAGTCACAGTAATTCGAGTAAAGCGATGGCTACTTTACCAGAACATTTTCAATGAAGTTTTGAAGGAAACCCGAAAGAACGTGTTTTCGCACTGTTATTCTATTTTACTATACACGAGCACTGTAATAAGCCTATATCAAACAAAATGCCACCAAACTTATTTTTTTTTATGTATTGGAAGTGGCAAACAAGCATGCAGTTCACATTGATGTTAAGTGATGACTGCAGCCTATATACACCCACACAAAGACCAAGGTCAAAATGCAGATGCGTTACCACTCCTGAGGCTTAAGATGTATTTATCGGCAGGAATGGCCTTCTTCTCCAGTAGTAGCATATCTAGGTAGTATTGTGGGCGTGTCTTTTCTATAAGCCGATATGTTATTCGTGTCTGTGGGCATCTGTAGGTGGGTACTCGAGCGGATGATGAAATAAAGCACAGGTTGGCAGAAGAAAGTCGTATATTGCCAAAGATCCGCCCATTCGATTACTTCCGGCAGGGAAGAACGGGCAAGAAACCCTTCGGCCGGGAAACCACATTTACCAAGATACGATACTACTACTATCACTAGTCTTCTGCACATTTGATTCAGAACTACCCGCTTTATATCACTTTAATATCACTGACGTTCACTGTTCTAAATGGCAGCATAACTGTAATAATATATATATATAATAATTCGATTCAACTGTGTGACTGTGACTGCCTGTCTGTGACTGACTTGTATGAACTATTCGCTAGCCTTTATAAACCCGATATCGGCAAGCAACTATCCCTCTATCCCCTATACCCTCTAAGGTAACAAATCCAAGTACCTAAGCCGACCGTGGCGCCACCTAGTATTCTCTATTAAACAATCCACCCAGTCACAATTAGGTTACGTCTCTGACAAACTAGATGGCGCTAGTAGTCACATTTAGGTTACTTTCCGACACATTTAACATAACTCAAAAATACATCAAGAAAATGAAATAAAATAAGAGCACCTCGCGCATCTTTCAAGCTTCCCGCCAAAACTCATATATTTTTATTCTCCCATAGGGTGCAACGTCAAGTTCTCCCCAGTTTAATAAGTAGTAAGCTGTCATTATTTTTACTCAACTAATCGAATCCGAAGATTGCATGACCTACATCCGGCGATGCTTCACAGGTGGTTCTAAAATTAATTAACGCTCAGACTAGCCACAGATTAATAAAACAGTCCTATAAAACAGTCCTATAAAAATGAAGACAGGTATCATGAATCCTAAAACCTAAAACTACCCTCATGTTACATTTTATCGCTTCATTGTGAAAGCGTAACAAGCAAAGAGAAATTAAATTACCTATTATAGTATGGATTTTAATTTACCATCATTACTTATTCTTCTAACAAATGAATTGAATGTAATCCGAGTTAATTTTGATTTAAATTGTAATTGTGTTTTGTAGGAAGTTATTTTTAATTAAATCAAAATATCATTGACCAAGTGGTAGAAACTTTCGTTTTTTTTTCTATTTCTAAATGTTTACGCGTTATCGTGTCTACTCATAAAATGTGAGCTATAATAACCATTGTGTGTCACCGAGACAACAAAATTTGACAATGCTTGCTAACTTTTATCACAGTCACTAAACACAAAATAAAGTAAAAAATGATAGTGAATAACTTCGATTCTAAAAATTAGAAAAAAGGTTACTTAGAAAAAATTAAAACAACGTTGATAAGTAAGTTAATTTAATAAGATGTTTTTTATCTACTTATGTTTTATTTACTTTGATGTTAATCTATTTATTATTGTTTGTACCTACTAGTATGTATTACATTTATCGTTTTATTAAGTATGTTATTTTAATGGCTTATTATCTGTTTTATATCCGTATGTATGTACCTTGTATAAGTATTAGTACAATTATCCTTTATTATAAATTTGACATCCGTGGTTCACTCACTAAGGGTCCTGTTGAAAACCAGCGTCAGTTACATTTTATATGAAGGTACCTGACATTTGCTGAACAGGACACCTTTTTGGCAGCCGTGAGACACATATTACGTGTATAGGTATGTATTAATTTTTAGAAAATGTGTTGTCTTTTCTCTGTAACCTGTTACGTTTTATGTCTGTTTTATGTGTCACGCTGTGTGTCAAAGAAATGTTTTTATCTTTTTATCTTTTTTTTTATAAGATAAGTATCAACACTCAAACCCCCAGTACACTAACAACCTTTTCTACTCTATGTCCAACATATTCCGCATACTACGTACAGTTCGGAACGAGGTGCCAATTAGGCATTGATGAAGAATAGAGGCAGGCCTTACCTACTCGCTTAGTTGTAATCACGCTGCCAGCTAAAAATGGATGCAGATTAATCGTGTCTTTTTTTATATTCTAAAAGTAGTTAACAAGTATGTTCACATCGGTAGTAAGTGATGGATACTGATTTACTGATTTTGACCTGGTGTCATAATGTATCTTTTTTGATTTTTGTAATTGTTTATAAGCTGCAGTCATCACTTAACAATATGAGCTGCTATCTCGTCTGCCACCTTCGTAATTAAAAAAAATACGGTATAATTCTCGTTTTTTATTATATTCTTTGCCTCTCCTAAGGTCTTAGAGAAATGATAAACAGGAATATACCACATAACCTATAAACTTTTCGAACGAATAAATCAACGTCAACCATAACAGAATATGACATAAAACGGATGAATCCTTGCACCTTTTTCAATTGCTTTTACATCCAATTTTGGAATCTATCACCAGGAGTGTTATGCCCGCGGGACTCGGGATCTGTGTTTCGTAACACTTTGACGTCTTATAAGCCCTTTCTTTCGTATCATATTTATTTTACGGAAGGATGAAACTTATGCAATGTATTTGATCCAATATCGATTTTTACGTGGAGTCAAAGGCGCACCTTGGGACGTACGTAACAATAATTTCCAAGTCAGTGCAAACTTGCCTACCATCTGGTTGTCCATAATAATTATGACACCGCGAGTCACCACCGGGGGTATAGGTCGCGCCCAGTAAAAAGAACGCTGGAAGAAAGTAGAAGAAATGTGTTCGCGCATCGGTACACTCGCGCACGAAAGTACTAGCCCTATTGGTTTATTTTTGATCTAGCTTTCGCTTGCGGTTTCGTGTATTGGTGGGCAGATTGAAAACTATATTACATAGAATAACATAAAATGAAATAAAAACACATGACGCGCAGCTTGACCGCCAGCGTTCTTTTTACCTGGCGCGACCTATACGTCCGCTTATCGATATTGTTGTCGTCTCTGTCATTGCTGTCAATATTCATGTTAATAACAATAATCTACCATTATCGCTTGTTTAATAATGGCAACCCTTGATACGTCCCACTGCTGGGCACGAGTCTCTCCCCTTCTTGGAAGGAGGCCTGGAGCTTACTCCACCACGCTGCTCCAATGCGGGTTGGTGGAGATACGGGTTTGTGGCCAACCAGCTATCGGATGTTTCCAAACCGCCGCCCGTAAGGGCTCCGACAAGGTTTAACGACTGCTATCTATCGATAGCAACCGGGACCGACGGCTTAACGTGCTCTCTGAAGCACGGAAACGCGCATTTTAATTTGCCACTAGCGGTCACCCATCATCCATACCAGAGTGTGATACCGGACTTCGAAAAGTGTCCGACCGTTCCCGTATCGCTTAACCGAGTAGATCGCTTACGATCTACACCAGCCGCGTGGCCATGCGCGCTATCAGCTGCATCGCTTGTTTATCAACTACGAAAGCAAAAACATCAGTCAGATTACCACTACTGCTTTTATAGGACCTACAAATCGACATGAGAGATGAACAACAGTGACAATGACTACAGCAATGTCGTACTTAACACAAATAGACGGACGGCCCCCTGAACCCGCTCGTGACAGCGGCCGCGATGTACACTCCTTTTTACGACCCGGTTAGTCCAGTGGTGTGTGACGACCGCTCGATTCGAAGGGTCGCGGGTTCGATACCCGCACCGAGACAAATATTTGTATGCCCGCCGCGTATCGCACCGCGCTGGACATTCAGTTTAAATTTAGGTTATGTGTATCCTGCAGATTTTATTGATCTGAATAAAACTAGAGATCAAATTGCATACGTGTTTACACTCTTGAAGCCTCCTATCTTTTGTGCCTGTGCCGGTATGTCATGTCATGTAGCCAGAACACGAAACGTCACGAAATATCGAAAACTGCGAAAACGTGCAAAGGCAGGAAGGTAGTTTGATAGTAGGTAGGCGTCCGCTAAGAACGGATTTTAGGACAGGACAATAATGATGTCTCAAGGTTTTCCCAAATTGTGCCAACGTCTTCCATTTTTGATTTGCTACAAACTTCAATTTTGGCAGAAAGTTATTGAGACGACTTTTGCTAGGAAGGGAAGCGACAGGGATGTCAAAGTCATAACATATTTTTCAACTCAGAAACTACATCCACGCGCGTGGATTTGCGAGCAACCACAAGTATAAATATAATATTTCTTTGAATCCATCATCACCAGTCGTACATCGCCTTCGGGACTCGGGAACCGCGTAGCGTGACCCTTTGAAGTCTTATAAATCCTTTCCTTACTGGCATCATATTTCTTTTACAGGAGGGTAAAAGAAACTCTATGACTGCCGGTTAATACTCGAATATACCTAAACGAAATCATAACGCTTGCTGAATAAATCTAAAATCTAAATGAGCTAGTAACAGCCAATAATGCTGTTGCCTTATTTTATAATTTTTGTGTCTTGTATAAAATATATATATAATACTAGCCGTGCCCGCGACTTCGCCTGAGTGAGAATTTAGAATAAGAAGAAAAAAAAAAGAAGAAAAAACATATTTTATCATTGTTCAATCTACCCGGACGAAGTCGTGGGCCCAGCTAGTATAAAAGTAGCTTAAGTTACTCCTTATTACATCAGCTATCTGCCAGTGAAAGTCCCGTCAAAATCGGTCCAGCCGTTCCCAAGATTAGCCCCGCCAAAAAGACAGGCAACCAGACAACACTTAAAAAAATGTGGTTTTGGTATAAGTACCGTGTATACGTATATATTCATTTAGTAAACATAGCTAGCTCAGCAGGGGCCTAACTTAACCTAACCAACATAGTTACTATCAGTAAAGTATGATTTTTGACAGTTCTAAGCATAAATTCGTAGTGCGGTCTGTGAATCTCATCCTTACAAAAGTGCAGAGACAAATTTAGACAAATTCCCATATAGCCTCCGTGGCGCAATGGGTTAGCGCGTTCGGCTGTTAACCGAAAGGTTGGTGGTTCGAGTCCACCCGGGGGCGATTTTTTTTACCCATAAGACCACAACCACACGCAAGTTCGGTAAGTGATCATCTTTTGTTAGACAAAACAAAGCAATATCAAGCAATTATTATTATTTAATAGCTGTTGCCCGCGGCTTCGCCCACGTGGATGTCGTTTTATAAATATTTTTTCCTGAATTTTCTTTATTATAAACCTTACGGAGCCCGAGATCTTTCCAACGAATGCAAAACCGTGGAAATCGGTTCGAGCGTTCCGGAGTTATCGCGTCAGGAAGGAAAACCCGACTTATTTTTATATTATAGATTACATTATTGTATTAAAATTGCATTTTTATGACGAATCTAATCTATCCACATTAGTGTAGACGGTACATCTATAACTATACAATATACCTACATATATACATACGTCTGTTTGTAGATAAAAATAACCGTCTGTTTTTGCCTGTTTGTCTCTTTGTTCCGGATTATCTCTGTAACGATAAACCGATTTTGGCGGGACTATCACTGACAGATAGCTGATTTACCTAATAAGGAGTAAAATAGGCTTCTTTAATTTTGGAATTAAATTCTACGCGGACGAAATCACGGGCACTGCTAGTTTTAAACATAAAATCTCATGAGAATTAAATAATATCATGGAACAGTAAAAAAACAAATGATATTAATAACTTTATTCACATAATATATTGCCATCGACCATATAGCACTTAGAAAGGTAGTTTTTTTAAAACTGTGATGATAGTATTATTACATATTCGCTGGCATAGTCGATTTATGCTGCCTATCTAAGAAAGACCCACCCACACGCATGCACGCACGCACGCGCCCACGCACGCGCACACACACACAATCTTAAAGAAAAACATATTATACTAATGTAGATTTCAATCCACACGATTACCATCCAACGCATATTTCTCTCGGAGATTTAGAACAAACTATTTGAGTAAACTTAACCATTTAGCAATACCCGTTCACGTATGAGCAATAAATCTGTCGAAACAATGCAAAAACTTCTTTTCACGTAAAAACATGTCGGAAATAAGGCCGCTGAATAGTGTGCGACTTTAAGTTGCAGTCACGGATATTTTGGAGTTTAAAATTTGTTTTAGCAAAAACTTTAACATGAAATGCAACCCACCAACATCAAAAGAGCAGATCGCGATTCAGTTCATGTTTAGAGTACCGTTCCCGAAAGGCAGGAAAAAAAGTACCCTTATAGGCTTATTCATGTGAGTCTACTGTCCGTCTCACAGTGCACACATACGGTTAGAAAGAACTGAGCTGCTTGAATTTAAATAAGGTCGTTACATTCAAATACGCATATTAGTTACCTATAAGAATATATATTTTTAAATATGGAAGCCATTTTCGCAAGATCAATGAGAAGAATCAGAAAATGTGCAGAGTTTAGCAAAATCATCGTGTGATATATTAAATCAAAGAGCTTGATGGCTGTGAAATTTTTATGTTTCTTTTTTATTTTAGAATAAATCGTTTTAAAGTGATATAAGAATATATTTTTTTATTTAAACTATATTTCCGAAATTGCTTAACTTAAACCGAAAATGTAAAAAATACAGATTACCCTGTAGATAACCAGTAAACCTTTATGAATTCTCTGATATTTAAAGCAACATAGGAAATCTCTCAATTGTATTGATCCCTGGGCGTGCGGGTCAGACCCGCACTTCATCTATTTATTTTATTTGTTTAAAATATTTATTCTTCAGTAGCACAGTTGGCAGAGCGACCGGGCATGTGATCCCAGTAATCGCGGATATTATAAAAAAAATCATTCCACTTTTCTTTAAAAAAAATACTCACATGTCATTTTGAAAATCCAATAAATAAAACAATTATTTATGTAGTATGCGAGGGGCCTAAAGTGGTCCGCGGATGTGAGGATCAGGTGCGGATTTAATACGGCATCGGCACAATATGTCCGATTTTAATGGAATACTCACTTAATATCTTCGTACAGTATCGTCGTATTTGTTCAACAAATGGACATTTAAGCCCACATTATCGTTCCGGGAGTGGACTACTAAATAATTATTGGAACTTAATTTCTTTGTCGGGGTTTTTATGTTTTGTTTAAACGTCTATGTTTATTTGATACAAAAATACATACGTACGTATTTTTCCGGAATGCAATTAGGGCGGGCGTACATACAATCAAATTGAAGCGCGCATGGCCCAGCGGCTGGTGAAGATCGTAAGCGATCTACTCGGTTAAGCACTACGGGCGCGGTCGGGTAGTGTGATGGGGGACCACTAGTGGCAAATTAAATGCGCGTTTCCGTGCTTCGGAGGTTTATTATTCAGTTTATTCAGTTTATTCATTTATTTCATATAATTAGGCTCCTGGAGAGCACTTTTACATCGTCATTTTTTTAAAACTAACCTAGAGTGAATAACCACTAATAATAATCAAAAACACATAATAAATTAAATAGACACTGAACAATTTTGCATAATATGGAAAGCATCAATTATTTACAAATTCCTCCATTTCCCCATTTCAAAAGAAACACGTTATGAGGGCACGTTAAACCGTCGGTCCCGGTTGCTATCGATGGATAGCAGTAGTTAAACCTTGTCGGAGGCCTTATGGGGCGGTTTGAAAACATCTGACAGCGGGTTAGCCACTAACTCACCCACCTCCACCAATCCGCATTGGAGCAGCGTGGTTGGAGTAAGCTCCAGGCCTCCCCCCAAAAAGGAGAGAGACGGTGGTTTTACTGGCGGTGGAGGGATTGGTGGCGTTGGTGATGTTGGAGGTGTTGTTGGTAGTTTTGGGGGCGTTGGCGCCATTGGTTGTGGTGGTGATGGTGGTGGTTTTGGTGGCGCTTGTATCAGTCGTGGCATTGGTGGCGTAGGTGTTTGGTGATGGTGATGGCGTTGATGGCGTTGGTGGCGATTGTAGTGGTGGCGGTGGTGGTGGCATTAGTGGGTAAAAATGCACAAAGTTAATATTCAATTTTTCTCTTCTGCCGGCTCTTACGGAGTGCTTATATTATGCATAGAGCCTATCTTTTATATTTAAAAATTGACTAAAAATTTACAAAAGCTTATTATAATTTTTTATTAAAAAATATTATGCATAGAAGTTAAAATTGGCATTTTCGAAAATACGGTTCAGCATAGGATGGATGCGCGTTTAAACACATAATTAGCATTTTTTCGAAATCCTAGCAGCCTGTGTGCTTTTATTTCCGATGGTCATACGTCTAATATCGTGTACAGAGAAGCATTACTGCAAAATAGATTGTTTTAGCTACCCAAAAGTGTTTATGATCCAAAATTAACCAAAATGTATATCCAAAAGCGCTGCCTAATGTCCCAAAGCCACTATTCCACGCAAACAAAGTTGCGGGCACAGCTAGTTATACAATCAAATTAATACAACTTAATTTAATTGATATAGATACCTAATTCAATAATTTTAACGCAATCAGTTACATTAAAGGTTTGATACCGAACTTCACTGAACCCAACAGTGCTACCGCCGCACTGCTACCGCAGCCCTACTGATCTCCATATATTCTCTAGGTATACCTATGAGATTACATGCCGAGCTACGCGACAAAGTCGTGGCAGTAATGCAATGGCAGCACTGCAGCGCGGCGTGTTGCAAAACTGCCGCCTCGCTAGAAATCAGCGCGACAGGCAGCACTGGGCAAGCCTGTTGAAACTTCGGGCACATTATACTAAACTCCTTAAGTACCTACTGCGAAAGTTCCAGAAAATTAGAAAGTCCCAATAGAACTAGAGTAAAAGGGTTTCTAAAACACCTATGTCTCCGACAGACCTTTATCTGAGACCGACCGAGAATCAAACAGCGTAGCAGTCGTGGCCTACTGTCGTAGCAGGCCACGACTAACTACTGTAGCTAATTTATTTTAATTAACATCAATTAAGTTAGTTAACATTCAAATCCGTCAATTTTTCTTCATCTAATGCAGTGATTCCCAAAGTGGTCTATATCGACCCCTATGGGTCTATGACAAAATGAAAGGGATCTGCGTCAGCAAAAAAAAATTGGGGGTCCATGAAATGAAAATGGGGGTCCACGATAATGGATCTCAACACATACACTGATAGTAGGTACCAATTTACTTTTACATCATACCAGTGATTCCCAAAGTGGTCCATGTGAGACTCGATGGGGGTCTACGTAGGCGTGAATAAAAATTGGAAATATGGGAATGTGATATAAATGTAGCAAGGACGGGGGTCCACAGAAACCAGAAAACATTGTAAAGAGTCTACAAGAAAAAATAGTCTGGGAACCTCTGATCTAATGCATATCCCAAAACATCCCTTATGAAAAGAAGTCCGTTTCATCATATTTTATTTAACTGACTTCGAAAAAAGGAGGACGTTCTCAATTCGTCCGGATCTTTTGTTTCATGTATGTTCTCCGACAATTTGAAAACTGTACCGATTTGGATTATTTTATTTTTACGCTCGATTCTTTTTGTCAATTCGTGATTTATACTCAGAACATCATTCTTCGATTGGTTACAAAACGATACATTTTAACCACAAAACGGTTTACACACCATTTATTAAGCAGCGATTTACTTGAGGCCGACGGAATTTCTCATTTCCTCCCAGTGTCTTTGTTGAAAGGAAATTTTATTTTCTGATAGACGCCTCTGTTTATTGAGAGTAACTTCCACTCAGGGCTGTATTAAAACAGCAACGTATTTTTAATGTAATAGTATAGTTTTAGCGCGCATGGCCCTACGGCTGGTCGGATGGCCCTACGGCTGGTCGGATGGCCCTACGGCTGGTCGGATGGCCCTACGGCTGGTCGCATGGCCCTACGGCTGGTCGGATAAGCGACACGGGCGCGCTCCGGTGTGCGATGGGTGACCGCTAGTGCCAAATTAAAATGCGCATTTTCGTGCTTCGGAGGGCACGTTAAGCCGTCGGTATCGGTTGCTATAGATAGATATGAGTCGTTAAACCTTGTCGAGGGCTTTATGGGCGGTTTGAAAACATCCGACAGCGGGTTGGCCACTAACCCGTATCTCCACCAACCCGCATTGGAGCAGCGTGGTGGAGTAAGATCCAGGCCTCCCCCCAAAAAGGGGAGAGACTCGTGCCTAGCTGTAGGACGTACCTACAATGGGTTGCCATTATTATATATTATAGTTTTTATGTTTCTGTTTGTATATATTCTATTGTGATCGCTGGCGTCGGGACGTGACGACCCACCGCCCATTAACAGAAGAATTTTTATTCTAGCACTACATATCATTCTTACAAAATAAACCATTCGCTCAAAGTATATTTTCATGGTGTCCGAATCGTCAGTGAATAAGTAATAAAACAAGAATGTGTCAATTCGGACAAGCGTCCGAATAATTTGTGTCCGAATCGTCAGCTACCGAAGAAAAATGAGCAGAAAGAGAATCCAAATAATAACATCGATTATTATACAATCACGTGTATTCTGGATTATTGAATTCAGGTTTCTGACAAGTGAGCGCGCCGCAGCGGTTGGGGCAGCACTTGAGGGTCCGTAGACAGTCGTGGTCACTGGTGCAAGTGTTGCTGCACACCCACACCCCTCGAGGGAACTCGGGGCAGCTTCCTGCTTTCACTGAAAACAAGAATGTAGCTAATATTAGTAAGAGTCACTGTTATATCATAAGTAACTACCGGCCCGCCCCGACTTCGCGCGGATGCAATGTTTCCTACCCTCATCTATTCGTGTTAGCGTGATGTTATATAGCCTAAGCCTTCCTCGATAAATGGGCTATCAAACACTGAAAGATTTTTTCAAATCGGACCAGTAGTTTCTGAGATTTGCGCGTTCAAGCAAACAAACAAACAAACGAACTCTTCAGCTGTATGATATTAGTGTATTAGTATAGATTATACTGGATATTTGGAAATATACGTATACCGGCTACATATGCTTTACTTTAAGCGTATTCAGATTCTGCGAATTATTCCAAATGAAAATCATCTTACTATATTTTTTTTTCTTTGACATACTTATCACATTTTTTACTTTCGTTGTGTCTTAAAACCCTGTGAATTTTTAATATTTGCTAGTGTTTGATATACCTAATGGAGACCTAATATCGACTCCTGATAATGTCACCACTCAGTCTTCATCGCAATAATTTTGATGGAGCTGATTCATTTACTAGGTACAAGAAGTTGATATTTTTTTTCCATTTTTCCTTAAATCCATAAAGATGAACCAGATAATTATCACAAATATAAACAAAACTGGCCGACACATTCTTAAACTGTTATAAACAAAACCGGTAAGTAAAATATAATGTGTACACGACAGCTCGCTGCTAGTTCTCCTGTACTTTCTTTACTAGAACTTGCATGACCTGCATTTTAAAATGTTGATAAAAGTTTTTTATTAATGTAATGGAAGTGGCAAACAAGCATGCAGTTAACATTGGTGTTAAGTGATGTCTGCAGCCTATACACACCCACAAAAAGACCAAGGTCAAAATGCAGATGCGTTACCACTCCTGAGGCCTAAGGTATTATGCCTGCCGGAAATTACAGGGCCGTACATTACCACCTGACCGGAACACGATACTGCTGAACACTACCATTTAACGGCAAGTATATTAGGTAATGCGGTGGTGCCGTCACTGGAGCTCCACCACCAATAGTTACTCAAAGACAAGCTGTATAAAATGAAATATATTAACAGAGACGCAGTTAATTAAAAAAAAATGAACAGGATGGCAACAGTGAGCACACCACGCTAACAAAGCTTTCACGAAAACAGGAAATTGGAAAATCTCACGTTGAACAGTTTAAAAAGAACAATACTGAAAACCCGCTGTTTTGCATACAATCGAATGGAGTTCTTCTAGTCAAAGGGAAGCTGGTTCTTTGGCAGCAAAGCGTTGTTTCATGTCGCGACCACATGCGCTTGAACAAACCACAGATTCCGTATATTGTTCATCATTTCAAAATACAAGACTGAATTTTAATTGAACTCAGAAATTATGATAATTACTGGTGTCGGGAAGTAACATACAAATTTTCTTGTACTGGAAGAAAATTCTCCCGTTAGTGCAGACAGTCAACCAAACAATAGCGGTCAAACCATTCCAATAGGGCGGTAGTAAATTATATATAACTTTTTGAGACTTAAGTCGTTATTTCTCTGTTAGGGGTCGTCCATTAATCACGTGATGTTTTTAAGCGTCACTTTGACCCCCCTCCTCCCCCTTAGTGAGACGTGGTGAGGTTTCAGATTACCCCCCGACCCCCACCTAACAGCACGTGTATTTTTTGGAATAAAATAGGTAAATAAGTAGATAGATACCATTTTTTTTAATTTAGCTGAAAATAAGGCATCGTGAATAAAAATCGCGCAAATATAATATACGGCATCAACGTCTTGGGTCAAGAGCGTGTCAGATATTCTGAGAAAGTGTAAAATATGCCCAAACAATGCTCCTAAACAAAATTCAGACGATTCGGAAGATGCGTAAGATCGTAGCGACCTTTTAATTTTTTAAGGGCTACCCTCAGCGCTACACTCTATATACCTACAAACTTTAGATTTAGTGCAGGTAACAAACAGGGTGCAAGTATTTCCCATATCTTAATCTGACGCGCTCGATTAAATACAAAAATAGCATCCTGGGCTCCCCTACTATTACGGGGCCATACATTAACACAATAGTGCTGAGTGCTACAATTTGGCGGCAGATAGTTTAAGTAACGGGCAACATTACTGCAAAATTATGGGTACTTGCATGTTTGTTTGAACGCATTTACTTTGGGAAGAACTTTATTAGGCAGTTAGCGAAACGTCTGAGTGCCGCAGCTTATGCTGTTCGAAAAATTAGGCAATTAACTGATATAGACACTGCAAGACTTGTTTATTTTAGCTATTTTCACAGTGTCATGTCCTATGGTATTTTATTGTGGGGTCGAGCGGCTGACATACAATCAATTTTTGTATTACAAAAGAGGGCCATTAGAGCGATGTATAACTTACGTAGTCGTGATTCTTTGAAAGAACTATTTAAAGAAATAAATATAATGACAGTCCCTTGCCATTACATCTATGAAAATATACTTTTCGCGAGGAAAAATCTACATCTGTTTGATAAAATCTCCGATAGGCATAGTTATAATACGAGGAATAAGAACAAGTTGTCTCTGCCAAATTTTCGACTGACGAAAACTAATACATCTTTCCTAAAATATAGTGTAGAATTTTATAACAAGATCCCAGCCGGGATTGCTGAACTCACCGATGGTAAATTCAAAGCATTAATTAAACGCACTCTATGTAAAAAGGCTTACTATAAACTCGAGGACTATCTCAAGGATAGAAATGTTTGGCTAAATGCTGATCTAGCTCCACAAAGGTGTTAAATGTAATAATCAAAGTGTAATGTTGATATTATATTGTTAATTTTAAGCTTGTTTAAATTATGGAAAATTGTAAAAATATGCCTAAGAGATATTTTTAAAAGAGCCGACTGAGTTTTTTCCGGCAAGTTTTTCTCAGATCATATTGGCCTTTGGAACTTTGCCGGTGAATGACAAAGAATGACTCTTTTTCTTTTCTTTTTACTCTTTGTTATAAGTTTGTAAGGGGGAAAAGAGACATTCTACTGATATACTTTTTACATTAGTTTATGACATTTAGTTTTATCTTAGTGATATTCTTGACTTTACATATATTTTTTATCTTGTTCGACATGTATATCAATTGTTATTCGCTTTAATTTATTTTGTTTGTTTTTGACGTGTCATAAGAGGTGCCTGTCACCCTAAATGAATAAATGAGTTTCTGATCCTGATTCTGATTCTGAAGTACATGATTGTTACCTTGGTTAACAAAATGCCGTTTGGTCATAGGATCAACGCACATCGCGCCGTCGCACGCAGTCGGACAACAGATTTGCGTCTCATTGCACGGAGCCGCCGGGCCGCATGTCGCGTCGCAGATGTCCACTGACAGTGTGGGTGGACATGAACCCTGTATTCGCTCTGCTAGCGCCTCACAACTGCATAACAATACTGAAATAAGAGAAAATAAAAAAAATAACTTAATTGCCTCAATAGCCTAGTGGAAGCAGGCTACTACTACTACGCTGGGGTCCTGGGTTCGATTCCCGGGTTGGGGGGCTATCAGAGATAATGGTGTAAAGTTCTTTATCTTTGGTTCTATTGGGATTTTTCCCTTTACTGGAAATTTCCCACTACTTACCCCGAAGTTTGGTAATGTGCCCGAAGATGTCAACATGGGCCAAAACGTAACCGGCGAATCGTGGGTGTTTGTATATATGTTTGAACGCATGCATTTACCTCTGCCTACCCCTTCGGGGATTACAAGCGCGATTTCTTTTTAACACGTTTCGTAAAAAAAATGAGTTTTGATTAATTCTGAAGAGAGCGAAAAGTATAGGACACATACTCCAGTTAGTGGGTTATGTATGAAACTATGATATAACTGGAAGAGAGATCTTAGGCCGCGGGAGGAACTCAACTGGAATCACAACGCGTTGGATTTATAAGTAAAGTAAGCTACGACGAACAGATACTCGTATACGATATCTAACGAAGTTGGCAAACATGCATGCGGTTGACATTGAAGATAAGTGATAGCTGCAATCTTTATAGACATACACAAAAACCAGAAGTCAAAATACAGATGCATTGCCAACTCTGAGACCTGAGAGTTATGGTTGTTATGTATCTGTGATAGTTATTACGGGGCCATATATTACCATCTAATCAAAACACGAAAGTGCTGAACACTACCATTTGGAGGCAGATAGATTAGGTACTGTGGTGGTGCCTACGCCCTCGAGCACAATAGGCACTATAACTCTGCCACCATGCCACTGCATACGTCCATGCAGCTCAAAGGTCATAACTCACTAGAGCCACCCGGGACCCGACCAGCGCCCGACCGCCTCGAGCGGTTACGCGCGGTCTACGCGCGGACAGCGAGTGGACCACTCGGTGACCACTTGCTTCCCTTGCGTTGACTGTGCATTACCAACGCGATGTCCCCAAGCACCACGCCACCGTAACTTTACTGGGTAAGTTCACTGGTTGACCAAGTTCACAAGTAACTACGCGCGGACAGCGAGTGGATCACTCGGTGACCACTTGCTTCCCTTGCGTTGACTGTGCATTACCAACGCGATGTCCCCAAGCACCACGCCACCGTAACTTCACTGGGTAAGTTCACTGGTTGACCAAGTTCACAAGTAACATCGTCGTTCAGCCGTGGACCACCCGTCGACACAACGAGTGGACGCCGTAAAACGAGGCGGTGCTGGTCGGGTCTTGAGTGGCTCTAGTGAGCCTTAAGAGAGACCTTAAGTCTTATGGCGACCAACAGAACCTTGATCGAAATTATTCGCGACTCAAAATATGTATGAAAGAGAAATTACACATTCGACTGTGGGGCTTCGACAACTTAAAGGTAGAGCGCCTGAACCTGTAGTCGCGGGGTCCAGTCCCGTCAGAAGTATTTTTCTTTCGACTTTTTCGAGAGTGTTTTAACCAGAAGATAATTTAAAAAATGACATCACAATTTCTTCTCTGATTTTCCTCAAACCCAATATTTTCGAATTGTTTCTTGTTTTTGTTAATAACTATTGAAATTATCTTATCAAAGTGGGGAATTCATATGTCGTCGGTAATGACCTCTTCTACATGTTATCTTATATGCATGATTGAAGCATTATCACAGTGTACATAATAGTATTTAAAATTCACATATTTAATTATCTGTTAATTTAAATCGGTTTTTTTTTGTTAGTACTAAATCCTGAAAAACTCACACACAAAAAAAATGCAGCTCTGTCTATTTATAAATAACCTATTTAGGAGGAAGGTCAGAATATGTAGTTATTAAAGCTTCTTTACTCATTTAAGTTTGATTTTATAATTGTTTGATTGTGGATTCAATGAAATAAACGATTATTTCAATAATCAATAGTTCATTCGATAAACAATTCTCTCTTTATATTCTCTTCATTCGATAAAGAATTAATGATCTGTAGTCGCACTGACTACAGATGATTAATTCTTATAATTAAGATAACACTGTAGCCTAATATTTTTGTAAAATTGTACTAAGTTTTATGAAATAAATTATTAATTATTTTTTATATTATTCTTAATTCACTTTAGAGGAAATAAGCAAATGGTTAAAAGTTTATAAAACCAGTCATTTTTTGTGATGCTATTGTATTTTCTACTGTTGTGAGTTGATGATCATTGCAATTAGGTCCCTTGAATTCTAAACCCATGTCGCAATTTCGAGACGTTTTAGTTACTCTCTTCACACACGGTGGAATAGGATTCCGCACAGTAAAAATAGGTATGCAAAAAAGTTAGTTTTCACTAGCTTCTGTGTATATTAAGCATATGTGCTTAATATACACAGAAGCTAGTGAAAACTAACTTTTTTGCAATATAAAATAAAAGCATATATCATAATATATGCTTTTATTTTATATTTCCGTAGATAGAACCCTGATCAACTTGTAATACAAATAGAAATCTTGTACCACTAGCAGACCCGGCACTATTAAATAATGTGTCGAAGGTTTGATATGTACAGACTAGTACTACATACTACTAATAGGATCTACCGTTTCTATATGAATGATGGCTTAGAGACACTAACGAACAGCAATTGATATCATTATAATTATATAGTTTTTTTTTTCTTTAGGTAAACTTTACTTTTTTTTTTTTTTTTTTATGTAATTGAAGTGGCAAACAAGCATGCAGTTCACATTGATGTTAAGTGATGACTGCAGCCTATAGACACCCACACAAAGACCAAGGTCAAAATGCAAATGCGTTACCACTCCTGAGGCCTAAGGTGATATGCCTCTGTGCCGGAAATTACAGGGCCGTACATTACCACCTGACCGGAACACGATAGTGCTGAACACTACCATTTAGCGGCAAGTAAATCAGGTAATGCGGTGGTGCCTACGCCCGCGAGCTCCGTCACTGGAGCTCTACCACTTGCTACAAAAGGTTTGTTACGTATTATTTACCTCAAAATTTCCAGTTCCACAAGACATTTCAAAAGTCACATCACAACACGATATCGTCCGAATTCAATTTCAGTCAATTTCCTCCAAACTCAGGTGTGAAATTGTACTCACCCGCAACAAAAGACAAACGCCACATTTCCAGTAACGTGTGGTACAAACGCTGCTTTATAACTGCGCTGATAATTGCGAGCGTGTTTATCGGAAGCAACTAATGAGGGATACACAGCTATAAACGATATCTGCTCTGTCATTTACCTTAGCAAGAATTGCGCCGATCGCGCCACGGGCACCCTAGGGCAGAATTGCTAAAACAGATACGTAGGTGGTAATTCTTACGACGTTAATGAAACTCATATGGCCGCTAAATGGTAGTTACTACACTTGCGAGCTTTAAACTGGTGTTGTTCAATCATGTGCTATTATTGTTTTATATTATTTCGCATTAACACATGCTTGTGAAATATATTTTATTTAAAGAAAAATGGAAAGAAAAATTTGACTTCAGGCGAGACTCGAACTCGCGGCCTACTGGGAATCTAGTCCAGCCGCTCTCCCAATTGAGCTACTGAAGTCCTGCCCGATTAGTCAAATCTTTCCTTCACATTTATTGCATTGCTTTATGGTAGCAGCAGCGCCATCTATCGCCAACTATGCTAGTTAGGCAACCGATATAATAGACTTTGCAGTTTTATTGCAATGCAATAAATGTGAAGGAAAGATTTGACAAATCGGGCAGGACTTCAGTAGCTCAATTGGGAGAGCGGCTGGACTAGATTCCCAGTAGGCCGCGAGTTCGAGTCTCGCCTGAAGTCAAATTTTTCTTTCCATTTTTCTTTAAATAAAATATGTGCTATTATTGTTTTATTTTCTTTTTCTTTTATCTATATATATAAAAATCTATTGCTGTTCGTTAGTCTCGCTAAAACTCGAGAACGCTGGACCGACTTTGCTCATTTTGGTGTTGAATAATTTTTGGAAGTCCAGGGATGGTTTAAAATGTAAGAAAATGTGAAGAAAATGAAGGGAAATAGTAAAAACTACAATTTTACTTTTCCATACAAATAGTCCGTATCTCTATCAAAACTTTGACACATTATTTCATTATTTCAGCTAGTCATAATCTGTGGAGTGTCCGCTCAGCGGACATATCTAGGACAATGGCGGGCCTTCAGGCGGCCGTTCAACGGACGTCGCCAAGTGGCCCTTGTTTTAGTCACATATAACGTTTTAACAAAAGATTTGTAAGTATGCTAACCTAATTTACGTCGGAAGGCAGGTAAAAAATATACAATAACGAAGACCTTAAACAACAATAACTGATACCTAATAATGGAATAGGTACATGATACTTACAAAAATTGGTTACAAAATTTTATCATCTCGTGTCGGGCGAGATATCAGGTCGTTCAATTTAATAGTGTAGTTGCAAAGAATCTACGAGTATACACATAAGATTACGACCTACGAAGGAAACAAAACATGCAATACAGAGTTTAAAAGTTAAGTAGATATTATGTACTTAGTTAAATATATTTAAGGGTATCTTAGGGTAAATATATTTTAAAAAACGTAACCCTGAAGGGGTAGATAGATGTAAAATGCATGCATTCAAGGCTACCGAGGCAGTCATAATTAAATTTTAAATATATTTAAAATATTTATATTGTTACCCTAGTTTATGTGACACATGACTGAACAACCCCCATTTATGTGATTTCAGTTTAATGTAGTAGTAAACGCTATCGCGTTCCGGTGAGCAGTGTGTAGCAGTTTCAATGTCAACATATAAGTCAGGGCGAGCACTATACTACAGCAGTTAATTCCGGCAGTCAGGTCTACTGCGGCCTGCCTAAGTTTACGGACATGTGCGGTTCCTGTAACTATGCGGGATTAACTGTTTGTTTGCGAATGTTTGATAAATCTGCGTGAGTGTTCTAGAAAATTATAGCTCCAAGGAATAGGACGGCTGCATCACAGTACACATATGAACAGAACGGAAACTACGAACAAATCGTTCGAAACGGCACACTCACACAAACATGCGCATCTACGATGCCTCTAAGCGGTTCTCGCAGTGCTACAGTAGCGAGTGTCGCGGTCTGTCGCGTCGAGACGAGCGGTCACGTTGCGATTTGTTTTTGCTTCCACGAGTGTTTTAAAGATGCCACGAGCGTATTGCGTGGTATACGACTGTTTGAACTCTGCATCATCAAAACCGGAGGTATCGTTTTTTAAACTTCCTGGTGATTTTGAAAGGCAAAAATAATGTATTGTTATAATATCTAACATATTTAAAAAAATCTCGTGTGATAGTGTTTGTAACAATACTCCTCCGCAGCGGCAAGACCGATCAGTATGACATTTTGTGTGTATAGTTGGTAGGTATGAGAATCGGTTGTAGTCTTTTTTTATATCTCTAAATGGTGAGGGTGATTCTTACCAATTTTTTTTTCGATTTTTTGGACATTTAATTTGTTTATACCTCTAAGGCGATACGAAGTTCGTCGGGGCAGCTATTTATTAAGATTGTACTGTCGTAAGAACTATAAAAATCACCCAAGTAATTAGTTCTCAGTTTTGTTATTTTTAAGACCGAATTCACAGTAGCAATAGGAATTATAATTTGTTAAAATATTTATGAAGAATAAAGTATTTTTTATGTAATGGTTAAAAACAAAGATCTACAAGTTATATCAAAATTAAACTGTTTTTCGTACTTAAAACTATAATAATAATAAGATCAAGGTTGGATCATGGGTCTAATACAGAAGGCGGTAATCCTCGGCACGGCACGTATAGTGAGGAGGTTCCTGTCTCTGTGACCCTAACCACCGATAGCTTAGACCCTGTTCCCGCTGACGGCGGCGCACTATTTTTTAATTTCTTATATATGGTATATGTTTGTTTGTTTTATAACTACTTATGTATGTAAAAATATTAAATAAGAACAAGAATAAATGAGTGAATACTAACATAGTTACTTTTGCTGGGATTAATCAACACCATAAGATTATGTACATAGCCTACATATTATTATTTGTAAACTGTTGTACCGCGGTGTGACGTGATAACGTGCTGCATTTTTATAAAGGCCGTTCTGAGTCATTTCACTATTTGCAACATTTTGAATCGTTATATCTTAACAACTTTTAATTAAGTACTTATTGCCTAGATGTTTCAAAGACACATAGTATTTATTTATCCAATACTATTACAGGGTAACCAATAAAAAAATAGCCCGACCGCTCCCGTAGTGCTTAACTGAGTAGATCGCTTATGATCTACACCAGCCGCCGGGCCATGTGCGCTTCTGTACGATACGATTGATTAAAGGTCAGTAAATGCTAAAATAATAACACCATTATTTAAAAATATAGTGACAACCCTATTGCTTCAATGGAGTGTAGGTAAATATTTTATAAAATGGGCTTAGTTTCCGTACTGTTTGTATCTACACTGTGGATGCTGCATGTTGTAGAAGTGTCATGTGCCTGTGTTAATTATCAGGTTGTGCATAATAAAATCAATGATTTTAAGGCAGCGTAATATTTGTATGAATATCCGTTCTGATTTATCTTTATTTACAAAATATTGCTCGCCGGTACTAACCCGAGCAATTTTGTTAATCATCAAAGGAGATGTTGCCCTGGTTCGTACACGACCTCAAAAAATGGGTAAATTAAATAAGAATCCAAAAAAAATACAATTAATTTATTCAAGAATATATTTTCAAGTTACAACCACATTTAATTCAAACGATTTTATCATTTTCAACTATGTTAAACATGGCGGCGATACAGCCGACACTTGGGATCAATCGATTTTGATAGTATTTAGAAAAAATATTACTTTTTTCTCCAAGTTCTATTATCAAAATACAATTTAAAAAATGAAAATGTCAAAATGACATCGATCGCCATATTCGCCATGTTAGTTTTGAGTTGCAATTCTAACTGCAAATTATGTTTTGTAACTGCAAACAAAGCTAAATCAGTGAAAATATGCAGTAATAAACCTTTTTATATTAATTTTGCCTGTTTAATGATATTGTGTACAATACATGGCCGGAGGTCCATACATTTTTGCAACATCTTCTTTGTAAGCAAGGAATAGCTTTATAATTCTAGCATAAGCTTCAAAACTGGTAAAACAATTTTTTTACCAGTTTTGAAGTTTTTAGCGAAGTATTTCGGCTTCATAGAACGTTATCTCTGCTGCACACTGCCTACGTAAGCATCCGTAGTCCGGTATTGGTCAAAACTTGATCAAAACGGTCGACAATTGTCAAATAGGTAAGGTGCGAAAGAGATAACGCTCTACAGATCCGAAATAAGCCAACGTCTCTTCCTGAGGTCGATGTGCATTATTTCTTGTTGGATACTGTACATAATAATATCTCACAATTATATGAAGGGTTTTAAAATAACTACTTAAAACATATACCTTGTTAACTTAAGAACACGCGGACGAAGACGTGGGCAAAAGCTAGTTTGCTAGTTTCCTTACAAAACGAGTAATCTTCAATGCTTAGTGGTAACAATCAGGGGAAATGAGACATTCTACTATTAAACTTTATACATTAATATATAATTGTGGGTGACAACTCGGTTTACACCGAAATGATCACAAGTCTGCATCAATTTAAAATGGACTGTAATATGCGAAATCTACAATAATCTTAAAGAAAGTGTAGTTTAATTGAATGCAAAAAAAAACTGGAACCATGCTACCAAGGGGAATCTCCTATCTAGTACTTTAGTAGATACTCGTACATATAGGACAACATATTTTTCTGCCTCGGTAGCCTAGTAGTAGCAGGCCACTACTACTAGGTACGCTGAGGTCCTGGGTTCGATTCCCGGGTAGGGGGTTATCATAGATAATGGTGTGAAGTCCTTTATCTCTGGTTCTATTGGGATTTTTCCATTTTCTGGAAATTTCCCAGTTCCTCGAAGTTTGTTAATATGCCCGGAGTCAACAGTCTCGCCACCTGTAACATGAGCCAAAACTTAACCGGCGAATCGTGGCTGTTTGCATGTATGCTTGAATGCATGCATTTACCTCTGCCTACCCCTTCGGGGATTACAGGCGTGAAGCCACTTATTTTACGTGGTTTCGTGTGCCGTCAAGGCACGAGAGACCGCCGGCGGCGACTGAACCATTGAAATCAATTGTCATATTTTTCTTGCGAGCTGACGGGTTAAGGACCATTCAGTGGTCCACGGACAACCCGGTTAAGATCCACTGCTTTGGTCAAATGACGCCTGAGCTCGGCGCAAGGAAGCCATTCTTACGACGTAAATAAATACACACGACGCACGCGAGTTTGAAATAGTTTTAAACGTCTAAACTTCTTGTACAACAAATCTACAAATATAATTCAATAGAAAGCGTAAGGCTGTATACATCGCTGCTCCCGACCTCAGTTAGGAGCAGCTTGATGAGCTTCCGCCATTGCAAGTATTGGAAAAATGTTTACCGGAATTTTATCACGTTACGAACGACCGTTGTATCGGCTTCAGGAATAGGTGAATATAATGTTGTTTTACATTTGCTTACCTCTTTGATATGTCAGATGGAAGTTTTGCATTGATTTATGCAGCTCTTTGATTGCTAAAATCGAATATATATTTCAAAATATTATTAAATTCCACAGATTTAAACAGAAAAGTATATTAGCGGCTTATTACAAAAATATTTAAATTACCACAATGCTTTTCTGACGAACAGTTAAAATCAGTGATTCCCAAAGTGGTCCATATAGGGGGTCCATGGAAGACTCGATACGTAGACCCCACGTATGTAAATAAAAAATGGGATATATGGGAAAGTGAGATAAATGTTAGCAAGGGGGTCCACAGAAACCAGAAAAAAATTGAAAGGGGTCTACAAGAAAAATAGTTTGGGAACCTCTGGTTTAAAAAAAAATCATAATGAAAAGAAAGCGCGAGCCTGTAGCATATAATAAAAAATAATGCTGTAGATTTCGAATATTAATGTAAAGAAGTGAAGTGAAACGAACCTAAGCCAAGAAAAATGTTTCCACGTAAAAAGACATAAGTGGACTTAAAAAAAATAGTGTTAGTTTGAATAAAATAAATGTATGTTCGTTTTATGGTATATATTTATATGGACCTTTAGTTTCACTTTTAGTATTCAATTGTTGCTTGAAATAAAAAAAATAAAACGCAGCTCGTCAGGCTATTTCATTTCAGGCTACACGTTTACTTGCCGCTCAGCGAAATGAACTTTCCGCAGCCAATCGAATGCTAACATTCTCTGCATTAAAAAAGGGGTGAGTGTTTGTTATGATTGCAGTCAGTTCGTTTGCGTAAATGGAACCAAAATCTAAGAGATGATTGTATGAAAGTTAATTAAAGCGCACGAGCGCCTCGAGCAATCTGCGCTCATTACATCAACTCCGCTCCGTATCGACGCCGGATCGCCTCGACTGCAGGCCATCAGCGCGCGGGCGGCGCACGGTCTACGCGCGGACGGCAAGTGGACCACTCGGTGACCACTTGCTTGCCTTGAGTTGACTTTGCATTGCCAACGCGCCGTTCCCAAGAGGACCACGCGCCATCGCCGACCACGAGTGATTCACAAGTAACATCGCCAACGAGTGGACGCCGTAAAATGACGCGGTGCTGGTCAGGTGCCGGGTGGCTACAATGAGCTATAACTCTTATTTGTAGGCTGTGAAGTCAACGTCGCTTAATAGAATCCACCATTGCAAGTATTGGAAAATGTTTACCGGAATTTTATCGCGTTACGAGCGAACCGCTTTATCTGCATTCGTTCAGAAATCGCGTTTGTTGCTTCAACGATAGCTGATCAAATGTTGTTTAATATATCCTTTATAAGCAAGGTAAAAATATGGCTTAGGCTAGGAATGTCTGATTCGCGAATCAGTGGCGAAAAGATGGCACGACGAGGATACACTCTACTCGTAGATACATATCTTACTACTATTATTTACCTTGATTATATTACCTGCAGTCTGTCCAACCGGTATTATAATTATCCTTAAAATACAAAAATATTATAATTCAGTTTACTGATTTCTTGTTCTAACCAACAAGACGTAAGTATTCGTAGGTTTTCGCGAGCTTCGTACATTGTAGAAATTAAACTTGCGGATTTTCTCGCGTATACAACACTCCCAAACTTCTTACACCCGACGTTTCGGTCGCTTTCCAGCTACCGTGGTCACGGGCAGACCGAAACGTCGGGTGTAAGAAGTTTGGGAGTGTTGTATACGCGAGAAAATCCGCAAGTTTAATTTCTACAAAAGACATAAGTAGTTAAAAATTGGTTATTAGAACACGCGGTACTGTAAAAATCACATTAGTGTCCCCGAACTTGGTTGGTGAGTTACCGCTATTGCAGGTACCTATTGGAAAAATGTTTACCGGAATCACAGGGAATTTTTTCAGCTTCAGAAAACGCTTTATCTGCTCGCGTTCAGAAATCGCGTTAGTGGCTTCCACAATAGGTATCAAAATGTTGTTATACATTTGATAATCATTTTATTAGTCTAGGTGAACATGAACATTGTCATATTTAATGCTCATAACACATTATTATGACGTAGGTAAGTAATGGTTGCGCAATCTTTAGGAGATATATTTATGAAGTTCAAAGTTCAAAGTTTTATTGCTTTCATGTACATGGTTTAGGTGTTATTTTAGGTAATTTGTATCGACATGATACCCGTCGGGCGTAGCAATTAACATAGTTATATATTATTATTCTATATTATCTTAATCATAATACTTAGGCATTTTAATTATGACTGAACGTGAAACAGAAAAATGAGTAAGTATGTGTATTTCGTCCATTTTAATGAGTACGGTTGTCACTGAAAAAATCACTCAGGCTGTAATACGATTTTTCTATTAGAAAGTTTTTTAGACTTTTTATAAACACATTAAAGTTAGGCTGGGTTTTAATATCATTTGGAAGGTGATTATAAATTCTTATTGCACTTACGTACGGACTACACTTATATATTTCTAATCTACTACTGGGCAGACTAAAGTTCTTAGCAAGTTGCTTTCTAAGTGAGTGATGCTTTTGTTGTTTAGCCTTTTCGAAGATTTTAGGCTTATTTTTTATAAATTTGTTTATCTCTAGGATATATATGCATGTCAATGTTAATATTTTTAACTGTCTAAAATGATTTTTGCAAGATGATGTACGGTCAATATTTGTTATAATTCTTAATAATTTCTTTTGTTGTAAAAATAATTCTGAAATATGTTTACTATTTCCCCATAAAATGATCCCATAACTCAGCCAGGAATTTGCGTACGCATAGTAAGCCGACATAGCGGTTTTCTGGTCGGTACTTCTTTTTAATTCGTACAGTGCAAAGGAAAAGCTCGACAATTTTGCTTTAATTTTTTCGATGTGGGCTCTCCAATTTAAGTTCGAGTCTATTTCTATGCCCAACATATTACAAGATTTCACCTTTTCAAGCGTGGTTTTTTCTATTGTTAGTTCCACATCTAGAGGTGATTTTTGGTATGGTAAGAATTCTATTAATTTTGTTTTTGAATAATTCACTACTAAGTTATTTTTATTTAGCCAACTTATGACCATCTGGAAAGAGTCAGTCAATTTATTTTTAAATTGTTTGGTATTGTCATATTTAAATAGTAAAGATATGTCTTCAGCAAATAGTACGCAGTCAGTATTTATATTCTTAGTCAACTCATTAATATATATTAAAAACAGTATACATCCTAAAACACTGCCCTGTGGTATAGAATTGTCAATTTGATGTGGTCTAGATCTATATTTCGTAATTCTATTTTTATTAAGTTCACAATGTTCTATTTCCACATATTGGGTTCTATTTTCCAAGTATGATTGAAGTTCTATTAATATACATTTCTGAGTTTGAGTTTGCCGAAGTCAGTCAATCAAGGTACAAGGTTTGTAATCGCAAGGGCATACCATATTATTATTATTTTGGTAATATAGCTCAGTTAGTATTATATTAGCATGCAAAAAATACTTGACTTTCTATTATGGAGGTTAGTCAACAAGTAAGCTGTAGAGTCTGTAGACGCTACAAACCTTCCGCCATTGCAAGTATTGGAAAAATGTTTACCGGAATTTTATCGCATTAGGAGCGAACCGCTTTATCTGCTGTCGTTCAGAAATTGCGTTTATTGCTTCAATAGCTATACGACGATAGCAAATGTTATAATTTTTTATGTAATGGAAGTGGTAAACAAGTATGTAGTTCACATTGATGTTAAGTGATGACTACAGCCTATCCCTCTTATTCATAAACGTATTTTAACTAAAGTGTTGCTAATCTTTCCTTTGTCTTTTTCTATCCTGCACATTTGACAATGCAACTGACAAAGACAAAGCATTCTATAACTAAAACGTATCTAATGTACGTATAAGAATAAGGGGGTATATGTTTACACCCACACTAAGATCAAGGTCAAAATGCAGATGGGTTACCACTCCTGAGGCCTAAGGTGTTATGCCTCTGTTCCGGAAATTACAGGGCCGTACATTACCACCTGACCGGAACACGATAGTGCTGAAGACAACCATTTAACGGCAAGTATATAAGTTAATGCGGTGGTGCCTACGCCCGCGAGCTCTGCACTGGAGCTCTACCACCAGTAAAACGTTCCGAGTCAACCGCGCTATCGGCTTAATAGGTATCTCAATCTTAAAGTTTGTTTACTTTTTCTTTCTTTCTTTCTTTTCTTTACGCCCTTGGCAACTACCAACTATTAGGGTAATTCTGCCAGAATCTGGTGATAGAAGAGGCACAAGTATAAGGTTATGACCAGTAAAAAGATGTTTACTTTTTGTAATAATTTGGAATATGACAAGATTTATGGAACGATCACAGAGAATGCATAACATCAATTTCGTATGATTTTATTTTATCAAATAGATGGTAAACAAGTGTACAAAATAACATTTTATTCACCTACTTTTGAAGCCGATAAAATGGGTCGCTCATAACTCGATAAAATTCCGGTAAACATAATTTGCAATGGCGGCAGCTCATCAACCGAGGTCGGCGGCACTAGTTGTTTTTTATTTCTTGTTGTTTCTGTTCCTTAGAACAACATTTGGGTAAATTTAACATATTTTAATAAACCACTTTTTTGCCAGTAACTATACCTAAGTATAGAAATATAAGTACATCTGTGATGAAATCTGTAAACTTTGAAATTTGTCAATATTTTAGCGTGTTATCAGAGATAATCCATTACACCAATTCGGTAATACTTTAGTATACCTATGAAGATGACGATGACAAAATGTAAAACACACATTTCTTTTACCTATTTAGGTATATTTCGACCCTTGCCTGTTACTCTTACCAAAAATTAGCAGTTTAAAATAAAAATATTAAAATAATCTTAATAACACTTTTATATTACTGGTAGTACAGTTCCAAGTGATGGAGTTCAAGGACTTAGGCACCATCGCAATACCTAATATCTGCCACCAAATGGTAGTGTTTTGCACTATCGTGTTCCGGTTAGACGGTAATGTATGGCCCCGTAATAACCATCACGGAGACATAGCAACTAAGGTCTCAGGAGTGGTAACGCATCTGCATTTTTACCTCTAATTTTTGTGTGTAGGTCTCTAATCTATAGGCTGTACTTATCATTTAACAATAGTGTGAACTGCATGCTAGTTTACCACCTTCGTTACGTAAAAAAAATACCTCAATGCGGTTCTAACAAACGGTTTAAATAAATGCATAGTCAACAGAAAGCGCGATGAAGACAACGCTAAAGTGTCGCAGACGCCGGTTGATGAGCTTCCGCCATTGCAAGTATTGGAAAAATGTTTACCGGAATTTTATCGCGTCAAGCGCACCGCTTTATCTGCTCGCGTTCAGAAAAAGCGTTTGCTGCTTCCACCATACGTATCGAAATGTTATTATACATTTGATTATCATTTGTTAAATATGTGAACATGAACATTGCCACAATAATGTTATTAACCATCATTATTACGTAAGATATGATCGCGTTATTTTCAGGAGAATACCTACTACGTATAGAATGGACACTTCGACGTCCCGCCCGATTTGCCCACATCACCCCCTTCCCCTCTTATGGGCGACGGTTGGTATTTTGTACGTGCTACGCACACAGGTGCGCGTGTAAATACACGTCACTGATTGATGTCTGTGTAATAGAAACCAAATTAAGCGTTTGTATGGAATTTTGGCAGAGAGTCCGCGGTGTGCCTATAGTTACTCGAAAAATTGTGGCAGCCGATTATAGAACCTTCTCCTTTGTCGAAGTCAGACAATCAAGATATAAAGTTAGTAATCAGAACGGCTTATCAATTTTATTCTTATTTTGTTAATATACCTAGCTTAGAATAGTATTACTCAGCATGCAAATACTTCACTTTTTGTTACGTCGGATAGTTATGACAAAAAGGAGGCTGTAGACGCTACAAACCTTCTCTACCTCGGTTGATGAGCTTCCGCCATTGCAAGTATTGGAAAAATGTTTACCGGACTTTTATCCCGTTACGAGCGACCCGCTTTATCTGCATTCGTTCAGAAATCGCGTTAGTGGCTCCAACGATAGCTCACTGAACAAAATGTTGTCTTACATTTGCTTGCCATCTATTTGATATTATAATGTGAACATAATGTTTAAGGCGTGGTGAAAACCGCTGTTGATTTTAATTTTAAAAAAATCCTACTAATCCTACTTCCTCTTGATATTATAAATGCGAAAGTTACTCTGTCTGTCTGCCTGTTACCTTTTCACGTCCAAACGACTGAATCGATTTTAATGAAATTAGGTACAGAGATAGAGCTGACTTTGAGAAAGAACATAGGCTACTTAGTTATTCAATTTATAAAACGACATCCACGCGGACGAAGCCGCGGGCTACAGCTAGTTTTATATAAAAGCTGTTATATGTTGCTATACCCAAGAGGGCTTCATGTTGGTCTTTTTTATGAATATTACCACCTGTGTACTTATGATATGCATTAAAAGACTTGAACATAAACTAATCCTCAGCCCTATTCGAATGGATTGACCGACCATTATTCGGCTGCACTAGTGAGAATTTTCTCAAACTCAAACTCAAAAATTTGCAAAGCAGTGACTGCAAAATGCGTTGCACCAGCCTATTGACACCAAGTCGACGACCCGGTTAGTCCAGCGGTGTGAGATGACCGTTGGATTCGGAGGGTCGCGGGTTTGATCCCCGCACCGGAACAAATGTTTTTATGGCCTACAGATATTTGTTTCGGGTCTTGGTGTTTGTGTATGTGTTGGATGTGTACAAGGGCATCCACGACACAGGTTCATACCTACTGTGTTATGTATTAATAATAAAATGCACGTCTCAACGAGTTCTAATAAACTAGTTGAGACTAGCATTTTATTTTGGATAGACTTTACGTCTCATTTTCGTTTGTATTGACTGTTCACCAAATGGGTGACCATAATTTCCTACATTGTAATTAATTTTGGGACAAAATATTACCTATATTAAGAATGCCTAAAAAAGATTCGGTTATCGATTCTGAGAGCTTCGGGTTGTACATTCAATCCTGTTACACGATGTATATTTTTTTTATCTACCAGTCACATTACCAAACGCCGAGGTACTAAGACACTTCCATAAATTCGAAAAATCCTAATAGAACCAGAGATAAAGGATTTTACACCACTATCCACTATCTCCGATCGCACCCCGGTAATTGACCCTAGAACCCCAGTGTAGTAGTAGCCTACTACCACTAGGCTACTAAGGCAGTTAATTTACTATTTAAATTAAATTGCGATTAAAATTCACCAATCAATACCTGTATTAAGACACCCGTTTGTTAATCCAGCACCTGATAATCCTTAGTGTGTAAACACACTATGCCGAGGCTACGTGACGGAAATTCGGCAGCTGATTTTACGTTCCGACGTATTCGGCTGATATGACACACTATAAGTGCCGAACTTACGCGGCAGAACTTCAGTTCTGTGTGCTGTATGTCGGCATAGTGTGTGAATTCAGCAATCAAACCGAACTTCGAACCAAAGGTCGTACACCCCACTGAAGTTACGCCAGAGTACGTAACGTAACTTCACGCTTGTAATCCCCGAAGGGGTAGGCAGAGGTAAATGCATGCATTCAAGCATACATGCAAACACCCACGATTCGCCGGTTACGTTTTGGCCCATGTAACAGGTGGCGAGCCTGTTGACATCTCCGGGCACATTACCAAACTTTGAGGTACTGGGAAATTTCCAGAAAATGGAAAAATCCCAATAGAACCAGAGATTAAGGATTTTTCACCATTATCTCTGATAACCCCCTACCCGGGAATCGAACCCAGGACCTCAGCGTAGTAGTAGTGGCCTGCTACCACTAGGCTACCGAGGCAGTTATATGTACGCCAGAGTATATGTAATAATACTACGTAGAGAATGGAAACTTCGACGCGCCCGATTTCTCCGCCTCGCCCAACCTTCTCCCCTCTTATAGGCGACGTTTGGTATTCTCTACATGCTACGTGCGTGTCATTGATTGATGTCTGCGTAATAGAGACCAAATTAAGCGTTATTATGGAATTTTGGCGGAGTGTCCGCGGTGTGGTTACGCTGTACGCTATAACGCAGCGTAATTTCAACATAGTGTGTCAGTTATTCAAATAGCATTGCAGGTGTAATAGTGCCGAACTTCCGTCGCATAGCTTCAGCATAGTGTGTTTACACACTTAAATTGGATTTCATTTCGAATTAGTAGATAACCCGTTAGCAACCTTTCATGGAATTTAGCCCGTACCATTTAGGCACGGTTCATGTTCGCTAGAACTTCGTGAATTAAGCGACTTTAAGGGCAGTGCAGTTCTCGAGTGGCGTACCGCGTACCGGAAAGCGAAGCGTAGGCAGGCCCCCCACAAGATGGACCGACGATCTGGTAAAAGTCGCGGGCAATCGCTGGATGAGGGCGGCCCAGGACCGTTCGTTGTGGCACTCTTTGGGGGAGGCCTTTGTTCAGCAGTGGACGTCTATTGGCTGAAATGATGATGATGATGATGAACCTTATCAACTTTAAATTCTTTACCGTTAAATTCTCAAATTTATCATTAATATCAACTGCTTCGGTAGCCTAGTGGTAGCAGGCCACTGCTACTACGCTGAGGTCCTGGGTTCGATTCCCAGGTAGGGGGTTATCAGAGATAATGGTGTAAAGTCCTTTATCTCTGATTCTATTGGGATATTTCCATTTTCTGGAAATTTCCCAATACCTCGAAGTTTGGTAGGTAATGTGTCCGGAGATGTCAACAGGCTCGTGTACTTATCATGTGCATTAAAGCATAAATAAATTAAAATGTACTATTTTCTCGAAGTAGAAGTTTCCAATAAATGTAATCAGAAATCGCATTAAGATACAGACCAATCGAGATCCTCAGAGACCTGTTTCTATGGAATATTGGAGTAACATGATAATGTCTAATACGATAAGACGTGGATAGGACGAATAGAAAGGTTATTCGCAAATCCTTTTTAATATACTTACAGGTTCATTCAGAAAGTAGAAGCCATTATATTGATAACGACGTCTTCTTAGTTTGGCTCCTCTATATAAATAACTTTTGTTTTACGATTTTTATTAAACCGTTAGGAAGGTACAGATTCAAGTCATAGGTAGTCACAGAACTCTACGTTTATCCAAAATCAACCAAATATACAGTACTCAACAATTAATATTGCACATCGAGCCTGCGAAAGAGACGATCGGCTCGTTTCGGCGTTATCTCTGCTACACACTGCCTACGTAAGCACTGACAGTCCGGTATTGGTCAAAACTTGATCAAAATAGTCGACAAACGTCAAATAGGTACAGTGCGAAAGAGATAACGCTCTACAGACCCGAAATAAGCCGAAGTCTCCTTCCCAAGCTCGATGTGCAATATTTATTGTTGAGCACTGTACCTGATAGTACCTACATATGAAACTTTAACTGACAATTGAAGGATGTGAAAATAAAAAGCCAAGCATCTTTTTAGATTTAATTATCTGTTGAAATAATTAATAAAAAAATTGAAGAAAATACGTGAGCATCCATATCAACATTATTATTTATTTACAAAAAAATGTATTAACAGTATAAATAATTAAAGCTATTGATATAACATATACTTACCTATGTCCCTGGAATGTATATCTTAACTATTACTGAGTGACTTATCATTATGTGTTTCAACTGTTCTATCATTAATGAAAAGGCTCGAAGAGCTGGATAGCATTTATTTGATTGACAATTCGTGAGGTTCACGGGGATTCGCGTTAATCTTTAGAAATAAAAAAATAGTTAATTGTAATCTTAACAAAGATAACCAGTACAAAAATCCTCAGAAAAATTCATCAAAACTCCAAAGAGTTTAGCCTTTTATCACTACTGTCAATATGAACTACATACAGTTGCAGTTCATATTGACAGTAGTGAATACTATGTGGCTAAAAACATCTAAACAAAGACCAAAGATTGAAACAATGCAGATGTTTTGCCACTCCTTATTCTTTCGAGCCAAACATTTTGGGATCATTCACATCATCTAACCGGAACACGATAGATGAACAATATTACAATAGCATAAATACTAATATAGTCCCTAAAAATACTAATAAAATTAATCCCGTCGTTAGAGCTCTAGTGACTGGATTCATTTCCAAAGTAATGCAAGATAAATTATAAAAAAACATTAATTTCGCAAAAACAAAATAGACTGATTTATTTGAAAAGCCAATGTCAAAATTGACAAACAAGTTAATGTTATTTATATTCTCTAGTTTATGCAAAATTATTTGAATTCATGTATTCAGATCAAACCATCAATAGACCAGAAACATTTGTAAAATTTGAAAATAAAGGAAGAACCCTCTAATTCCTTACATATTGATCTTTAAAATCGTAATTTGCGAAAAACGAATCAATCCACGATTCTATAACGGGAAGATTCTCAGCAGACCATTTTGCTTCTTCTCGAATGTTCCTCATTGATTTCTCTATAATACGTTCTGCTGTGCCGAACTCTCCTTGGTGTGCGACGTAGAGATTTGATACGAGGTCCAAACCAGCTTGAGTGGTGAAATGAGAAGTGGCTGAAGTTATGAGGTTGTTCCATATGTTGGTCTTGCTTTCGTATCTGCAAATAAAACTGTAGTGAGTAATCTTAGAAGGAAATTTTCAAAGCTGTCCTTGAAGGTTTGAGACAACTTTTACCAATCATTACGGATGCTTGGTTTTTTCTCGACTTTGTTTTGTTCTAGAAGTGTAATCAAACATAAAAAGTGGCACCACAAGTTTGACAAATAACAATCACAACAATGAGCCCTTTCAATATTTCACTGGTGGTAGAGCTGCAATGACAGAGCTCGCAGGTGTAGGCACCACCGCATTACCTCTGTCTGCCGCCAAATGGCAGTGTTCAGCATTATCGTGTTCCGGTTAGATGGCAATGTATGGCCCAGTAATAAGGGATAGCAACGCAACTGCATTTTGACCTCTGGTTTTTATACAGATGTCTATAGGCTGCAGTCATCACTTAACATCAATGTGAGCTGCAAGCTTGTTAGCTACCTTCCTTATATAAAGAAAAACCAGAAGTACAGTTATTTATCAAAAGTTGTACATATTTCGTTGCGGTAAAGGCGTTGTTTATTGATACAATAAAGATGGTGGTAAGATTAGTGGTGCCACTTTTTTATCGAGCTTTCTAGGAGAGTTACACTTCTATAGAATTACTTATTCGAAGTTTTCGTTGTATAATCTACATTGACTCGGGCTAGGGAAGGGAATATATCTAAAAATGCAGCAACTATTCGCAAAGTCAAATTTAGTAAAAATGGATTATTCAATTTGCACCACCAAAATAAAATTTGTTGGGACATTAAAATCTCAATAATTATAATATCCAAGTTTAATAAGACTCACTTTTCCTTCAGATCGCCCCAATTATTGTTCAGGAAATTGAACAACGTCGTATATCCCTGTGAACCTCCCGTCAGCATGCTCAATATCAAGAAAATATCAGTTTCAGTAAAGTTTCCATTGCCTTCCAAGAACGTAATGTGCAGTAACCTCATCGTCTTATAGTCGTCCACTGGACATCCAGCCAGTGTCTTCAAAAGATAGGTCCTCTCGCTTTGCTTTCTAGATGGAGGGAAATTGATCACTCTTTGCAATCCAAACTCCCATTCTTTCTTCGTGCCCCATTTGAAGACAGGACATATGTATTGATTTGATATCCTGCAACAAAGGGTTTCACTGAAAGTGTTGTTTTCTTACCGTTAAGCCCTTAAAGTACGTTATTATAAAACTGAAACAAAAAGGGGTCCTCAAACGCCCATAGCACCGGTTCAATGGACCGGATGCTTCACCAATAAAGCTATTGAGGTTAAAGTCTGCGATCAAAGAGTAGAAAAATGTTTTATTGCGGCGATGTCAGTTTTCATTTTTTCTTTTTCAAAATCTTCTCAGTGAGGGCAATATTTTCTTCACAAACTGATAATTTTTCAACTAGTATTCTGGGAATAAAAAGGATTAAAACAAGAACTTTATTATTGTCATAATTGGCAAAAGCGATATGTCCACTAAATAAAAGTGTTTGTGCAACAAAAATACGTTAAGCTAATTTCGTGAAAGAAGACAAATATCTTCAACAGTTTATTCTAAAGCTAACATCAAAAGCGATCTCACAATCCACTAGACATTTACCTAAATAGAAAGAAACAAGGGCTGTCAGGAAAGGGTCCTTAATAAATCAAATCCTTTCAATTTATCAGCCTTAAACTTTCGTGTTTCGAAGAACATCTTTTTTGCGGAGGATACGAGGAAAATAAATCGAATCCGTACGGTTGAGGTGAATGGGGGTCGGTTATTATTGTCGATAAAAGACTCCGGAGTTCTCTGAACGTTAATTGAATTAATTCGAGCCGAAGATGGAATCGGTTCGCAGGTCGTTTGGCAAAGTTATTTGGCAGACTTCGGCCAACTTTTGGGTTACAAATTGAAAGAAAATTGTACTTTTTTGGTTCTCCATTCCAATTTCATCGCGGTCGTTAATTTTATTTGACTTTTAATTGCGGAAGTGTTTTGCTTTTGGTCATGACGTATATTAATTACCGGAAAGTTAGTGGCGATATTAATATTTTAAAAGCTCGTGCTCCATAAATCATTGTTGTAATTTAAAAAATCTGTGAAAATATTATTCGATTAATTTCATTTCTCAACAAAAGATGTGCAAAGTGATCACAGCGTATTTTTACGGAAAGACTAAATAGAGATACTTTAAAAAGATTTTTGTCATCTTAGATTACCTAAATGATTAATTAAATCATCAAAGCATCTCTGACAACGAGACGCAAGTCACTGTCACTTGCATGTAGGTACATTTAATTTTCGATAGGTATGCCAAAAATGTTATCGTATCGTAAGTGCCCGATGCGTGATATCATCATCGATTATTTTATATACTTAGACGTAGACAATACTACCGACTACTAACTATACCTTTAAAAAAAAACTAAAATTTCATACTCACGGATTCCCCTCATCAGGGTTGGAAGCCTGCATCCACTTGCTGTATTGTTCTTGCGCTTCCTCTATACACGGCTTGTACCCAGCCTGGCAGAGGAACGTTTTGGTCATAGAACGGAGATTCTTGCGCCAGTTCTCTTCATCTTCTTTCACATCTTTGATCAACTCCTCGTATAGTGGACTTAGGAGTCTTCTCACGTACGCCTGTGAAACAATTTAATATTTATCATTAAGCTCAATAATTCAAATCATTTTTACAGGACATTTGGACAGGTGTTAATTATGCATCGTTGTGCGTTTCTTTCTACACGCAGCGATTAACTTAATATTAAATACATCAATTGGTATCAATTTGCTTTTAAACCTACGTTTCGCGTTATTTTTTTTTGTGTTTAAAGCCTTAATCTCCCGCAGTAAACTAGAGAGTAAGATTTTTTTTTAATTTGAAATAAAATATCGTGATTTTTAAGAATTTAATGTATCTAAATGCATTATAGTACATGTATATTATGATTTTACACTTTTATAACGATTATGCTTCATTAACATATTCGCTACAGATCATGAATAACTTCAATATTACATTTTATACTGTCCCAAAGGGTAAGTTAAATAGCCGCTGTATAAATAGCCGAACCGTAACGTCCCCAAGTCAAACTGCTCCCTCGAGCCATCCATCACTTAAGATTTATGTAAGCAGTGTTCATAACTTTCCTAATTTTTACAATGATTCCGCTTATTTTACCATGGAACCCTTTGGCAACGTCAGGTTTAATCTATTTATATTTCGTCTATTTTGTTTGTATGTCAACTTGACAGGTGGTTAATTTAACATATAAACAGAAGAACCAACACCATAGGAACTGGATACCGTTGCCTATGGGTATTCGCAAAATCGGGCAAGTTGACAATTTACTGCCTTCACTGAAGATCTTATTTTTTCTTAAATTATGACAAAGAGTATACAAATACCATTATGATCACAATATGATATCGTCGAATAATACTACAAAACAATAGATTCAATACGATGGTGCCTTAGCCTTCAAACTCCAGGCCAGATGATTTGATGGTTTGTGCAAAGAAAAAGGTCGATTAAATGTATTTTATAGGACTAGATAATCTAATTTATAAAGAACATTATAACGTTTTGGGAGAAGTGGTAGAACAATAGTAGTTTATATTCACCATAGAGCAACACGGGCCACCGGCCGCCGCGGTGGACCGGAGGGGAGTGGCCATAGTGTTTATTACCAATGCAAACAGTCTACAATTTTTTGCGGGGGGAAATGCGTGTAACACACAAAGTCGAACTCAAACTCAAAAAATTATTTAATCACTTGGAAATAATCGAATTTGCTTGTGATAGGTCAAATTACAAACACAAAATTAAAGCGAATAACAACTGATGCGTTGATTAAAATGTCAAAGAAAACAAAATAAAATAAATAATGGTTTTGGACCATAATAAATAATAAAAATAGGTATCAACAGAATGTTCCATACTCTCTTTTACAAACGGCAAGATAAAACTGAACAAAAAAATCACTACAAAAATCGTCTATTACTACGTAACTCACACCTTAACTTTAACAAAATACATAAACTATTTCACGCACACATTTAAACACCTAGGCGACAGGCATAGGTCCATTTGGGCTTGTACATTGACAGAGGGGGAAGCCTGCATATGGCTACACCCCAACAATCCGCCGCGGCCGGTGGCCCGTGTTGCTCTACGATATTCACTTACGAAGACGATAATTAAATAGATCAGTGGTTCTCAAACTTTTTAAATGACGGAACCCTTTTGGGAATCAAAATACTTGATGGAACCCTACAATAAAACAATTGTTTTTATAAGTGTATTTTTTATTTTTTATTAATCAGCATAATAAAAATACAATGTAACAGTTACTTATTATTATTTACTTCACCACTTGGCAAGGACAATAATAGAAAACATTAAAAAAGAAAAAATCTAACTAGTGGGAGGTATGAAACTGTTTTTATTTTTCATCAATTGGTTGATATCAGGTTTGACGGAAGAAAGTTGGAGTCTCATATCAGCTTCGGCGTCCAGTCTATTGCGATATTTTGTTTTCGTGGCTGCGTAGGTAGAGAATCCTGTTTCGCACAAATATGTAGTTGGGAACGGGAGAAGAATATCCAGAGCCATTTGGCCAAGCATTGCATATTCATCTTGGATTCTGCACCATTAATCATTGAGAGGCGTCGTTTTGAACAGTGACTCAATACTTATGTCTGATGACATTTCTAAAAGAGATTCATGTATCTCGTTTGACATGTTTTCAGGCTTTTCCAAGTTGGGTAAAAAAGGATTATGAATCCATGAATTCACTTTAATTTTTGTATTGTGTTCTTCGGGAAAATACTTTTCAAAAGATGCGCGCATCGAACTGAGATATCTGACCAATTCAAAATACAAATAAATAACATTCATAGCGTTTTGTGGAGCCGCGGAGCGACCAGAGAGAGGTGTTTTGATTTTTTTTTCTAAATTCTTGCGGAACCCCGACAGAGGAATCACGGAACCCTAGGGTTCCGCGGAACACACTTAGAGTATAGCTGAAATAGACCAATCACAACATCCCAAAGCTGAACTCCTCCCTTGAACCATCTATCACATTGGATTGATGTAGCCACTTCATAATTTTATTTTTTGCAATGATTTCCCTTATTTGTTTTCTTTGTTCTATCTGATTGCAGGCTGATAACAGGCTGTTAAAGGTTATTTCATACCAAGTGTAAAAAAAAACGAAACTTCACGCCTGTAATCCCCGAAGGGGTATCCCAGAGGTAGATGCATGTCAAGCACACATGCAAACACCCACGATTCGCCACGGTTACGTTTTGGCCTATGTAACAGGTGGCGAGCCTATTGACATCTCCTGGCACATTACCAAACCGCGAGGTGCTGGAAAAATCCAAATAGAACCCGACCTGGGAATCGAACCCAAGAAGTAGTAGTGACCTGCTATCACTAGACTACTGAGGTAGTATATTAACCAAGTGGAAAGAAAAATCTATTTTGGAAACCTTGATATTAGTAATCCGTAGAAATATGAATTCTTTGTCGCTTTTTTTAAGGTAATTCTTCTCAAAACGCTTACCTCAAACTTCTCATGAATACACTGACAGATGTGCCTGCCAAGATGATCAATCATGGTAAAAATAGGGTCCCAAACAAGGTGATGCCGCTCCTGTCGCAGGAACAGAGTCATGTTGAAGGCTGTCGCAAAGGACAGTTCACCAGCGTACGCGAGGTTCCAGGCGTCATGGAGGAGTTTGGCGCGAGTAAGTTCAGGGATCTTGACACGGTTCTCGCTCTGCAGGTAGCTGGAGAGAAGGTTCCAGTTGTCCTTGTCGTAGTTGACGGGGAATGGAGCTGGGGGATTGAAATATATGAGAATTTAACAACTCTCTTTATAAGAGATTCTCTCAAAGCATGTTTACCATATTTGTGGGCATATCATAGAATCTGGATGGAGATTAAATAGCTTTTTACCAAGACTAAAAGAGATTAATAATTTATAACGGTACCCATTTGTTTTTGAACATTTTTTTTCAAATAATAAATTTGTCAAAAATATGACTTTTGTACTATTTGTCTATTTTATTATTTTTAACCGACTTCGAAAAAAGGAGGAGGTTCTCAATTCGTCCGGTTCTTTTTTTTTTAGACTCAACAAATCATTGAGCATTTGTCTGCCTTCGCCTTAATTAAAACTAAAATATTACACACCCATTTCCTCAGGGCAGAGCACGTGATGGAAGCCCTCAGTAAAACGATCGGCACCCACTACTCGATTCTTCTAAGCAATATTCACTTACCGATTTCCTCAGGATTCAAAATAATGAAGTGGTCCTTATCGGGCAAGTCCACTACGGTGACCTCCTTCTGGTCGCGCATCCACAGGACGGGGGTGGCGTTGGTGAAGGTGAGGCGGTCGGCGCGCGCCACCACCAGCGGCAGCCACCACGACATGCGGCCCGCGTCAGGCACGTCGTGCGGACGCTCGCGGAGATACACTTTCTAGCGGATAGAAAATTGTCTACTATATTGAGTAGCTTGTGTTGAAACTAAGCATTACTCACTGTTTGAAATTAAAAAAATTAGTATTTCATTCCAAGTTAATATATATATCTGTTTTAACTTTTACTGTATTTACTATATTACCCGTTCATTTTACACAAATTTAATTTATTTGATAAAAAAACGACAAACGTTTCAAAACTCTTCATTACAAAACCAACGTTTCGCATCGATTTCGTTTCACATCTCGCCCTTCCACAACTACTTCGCTACATAAATAATTCACTTGGCAAACAAATTATTACAAAACTATTCATTTCATAACTCATGACTTCATACATAATTTTACGACGTAGTCAGGTTAGGTCGAAAGGTGCGGCGGGCGTGCGGAGCTCATCGGTGTTAGGTTTTTTTTCTGTCAGTATAAATTATATACGAATCGTTGAGTTTCGAAATGATACATTTGAGGAAGTATATATTTGTAGAAAAATTAGTGTGTGTGTTGGTTTTGAAATGAAGTTTTCCGTAACGTATGTCGGTGAAACATTAATGGACCATTTACACTTGGTAATTTGTGATTTCTAGACGTTTTGAAAGTATATAAAAATATTTTGAATGAATTAATTAATTAAGAAGTTAATCGACGCTCAGCCAACAAATAATTCATACCAAAAAACAAGGTTTAGGTAAAAAAAACAATTAAAAACAAAATAAAAAACGAATTTAATAATTAATTACAAAACTCAACAAAAAGAGTATATCTAATAAAAAACCTAAAGAAAACAATGTAGGTACTAATTAACTATTTGTAGTTTAATAATCCATCTTTTTCAAATTCCATCTTTTATTTTGCCGTATGCATATCCGGAACAGTCATGCACGCTTAAATGTCTTTGCCTTTGGCGGCGTCGTGTGGCGGGTTGCTCACTTCCCTCTAAAATGGTCGAGGAGGGCAATGGCTGTCACATGCGTCATACTCGTGAACGGGTGCTGTTGGTGGGGACTGGTCTGTTCTGGTTTGCAGGGGCTACATCACATTTAGTAGATAGCAGTTTATTTGCATCTATGCTATGGACGTTGACATTATTTGATTTTTCACGACAATCTGTACTAGATTTAAGCTCTCATTTAAAAGAGCTCTTAGTGAGTTTGTTGGGTAGCGGAGTTCTTCTCAGTAGTGACTGCACTTGGAACTCTGCTAAGTGAATAACATTGATCTTGACGAATAAGTTTTTCTTTTTCTTCATTTATTATCATTGAAGGAATAGAAAAAATTTATGATTATTATGTTTTAACCAAATAGTTTAAATTTTAATTTTTAATTTACTATTAATATATGATTTTGATTTTACTATATGTAATGGTTATTCTCTCTAGGTAGTTTATGATTTATTGACGTTTTGAAAGTATCTGTAAAGATCTATTCGAAATAAAAATATTTTCTATTTCTATTTTCTATTTCTATGTAATTCTTTCTTTCTAATAGAAAATGATCATCGTCGCCTATGGATATTTGCAACACCAGGGGAGTTGCCAACGCGTTGCGCAAAAAGGGCTCTTTTGGCGCCAATTTGAAGAATCATATTGTCTTCTAGCTGTGCCTGCGACTTTGTTCGCGTGGGACTTTGGGACTTTGGGCAGCGCTTTTGGATATAAATTTTGGGTAGCTAAAAAAATCTACTTTACAGTATGTTTCTCTGTACACGATATTAGACGTATGGCCATCGGGGATAAAAGCACACAGGCTGCTACTACTAAACACTCAGTCGTATAACCACCTAGCTACAAACGTCCATCCTACGCTGAGCAGTATTTTCGAAAAGGCAATTTTAAACTTCTATGCATAAAATTTTAGATAGACAATTATCATAAAGTTTTGTAAAATTTTGTAAAAATCGCCCCTGTCTCCTCGCCGTCACGTGTCTGCACTTCGACCCCTCAACGTGCTTATGCTACGGCCGCTGCCAACCCTCCATCTAAGCGGCCACTAGCTAAAGGCTAGTGTTCCTAGCGAGATTACGCGTAAGCCCGCAGGCCCGGGACCTCGTAAGGATGGGTGTGACGATGAAGGCTTCACGGTGGTGACGAGAAAGAAGAAAAACCTGCCAACCGTAATCAGTGCGGAACAGCACCTACTGGACCGAACTATTTGCTGCGTCCAGCTACGCCATCGACGCCACTATACGTGTCACGACTGCACTGGTCAATGGGAGTTGAAGATGTTGTTGACTATGTCCGAAAGAAGACCAACTTTACCCTCAGAGTGGAGCGATTGGAGTCTCGCCGCAAGGTCAATTTCAACTCCTTTCTGGTTAGAATACCGACGCACCACCTACCAACTTTTATGAAGGAGGAATTCTGGCCGCAGGGCGTTGTGTTCCGGAGGTTCAAGGGACAACTGCCTGCAGACAAGCCGCGTATCACGTCGCCGACTTTACGTGATAAATAGTGTAGTGTTTTAATATGTATGTTAGTCTGTAAGGTATTTATTCTATGGGCCCATTGTTTATCTTAAGCATTGTTGCCTGATTTCAATAAATAAATAAAATTAAAAAAATGTAACAGTCGAAATTAAGAAGTTGCTTACCTGAGTAACAATAGCTGACTTAGATCCATAATTTCTGTTGACTGTCAACAAAGGAAGTCTATCCTTGTCAATCCAGCTGGTGGCGACAGTCTTCACATCAACGTCTTTAGGTAAACGACCGTCTTCGTGAGCGGCCGTGTTCAGTGCCGTCCAGATGTCGTCACCGGTGAACGTCTTGAATTTGCTGTAAGAATCACTTCACGGTGAGATATTTTTTTTTTTTTAGTATAATGGCATCGCTATTACGCATATTGCCAGTGTCAAGTAAAATGATATTTCGTATTCGCAAGCAACGTAAAAGTAAGAGTCAGTCGGTCAATTATAAGTCAGTCAGTCATAGTCACAGTCAGTAATTCGAGTAAAGCGATGGCTACTTTACCAGAACATTTCAAATGAAGTTTTGGAGGCAACCTGAAAAGCCGCGTTTTTGCACTGTTATTCTATTTCACTATACACGGTCACTGTAATAAACCTATATCAAACAAAAAATGCCATCACCTTTATTTAATATAACTCAAAAATACACCAAGAAAACGAAATAAAATAAGAGCACCACACGCCTCTTTCAAGGTTCGAACGTAGTTTCCATACTGTTCATATTTGCACTGTGACCGAGTTAGGGCCCTGGCGACCGGATAGTGTAATAAGCGGCAACCCGGTGCAAGGCCACGCCCACCCTTTTGCCGGACCCTGAATACCGTGTCGTATAATAAGTCTAAGCAGCTCAGTCTTGATGCATTCTAGTGTGCTTTGATTGCTGACCCGGAAATGTGCCGTAATGTGTGCCGAATGTAAAATAGCCATTAGTCACTTCCTAGTGATATTATGTATTGTATAGTAATATATATATATATATATATATATATATATATAATATAATATAGTAATATATAATAAATAAATAAATAACAATAATACAACATGTAACGGGAATAATGCACACTCCTATACACCTGGATTAGACAATCGAGATATAATCATAATCCATGAACTCAAATTGCATGTTTAAGTATTTAATAATTTTTATTTAAGAAACAAGTTGTCCTCAATTTGTACCAACAGTATGCACACCCTATGCTTACTTACGCTACCACTACGTACGATCGCACATAAAATGCAAACCAACTCATACATATACCCTATCGCAATGTGATGTAGCGTTAACTGCGTACCCCTATTTAACACTCGCTAGTAATAAGACTCATTTTCACAATATTTAATTTCTTAAATTATTATTAATAATAAAATCATTTTCGTTTGTATTGACTGTTCACCAAATGGGTGACCATAATTTCGTTAATTGTAATTAATTTTGGGACATCATGTTACCTATATCAAAAATGCCTAAAATCGATTCGGTTATCGATTCTGAACAAACCAGTTTCGGGTTGTACATTCAATCCTGTTACACATTGTATATTATGTATAGGAAAATTAATTTTCAAGGTGAAGCTCAAGAAACTCTTCTTCTCTTACTCACTTTCCTATATAGTTCTTAAGTATAAGGTAAGTGTGATGATTAGTTAGATAATAAAAGTACCGATTTTCAATAAACATCCGCAGCCCTTTCTTGAAACTTTCCCCTCCAATGGTGTAGTTGAACATCCTGAAGAGCAGTTCCATCTTGGTGCAGGCGGTCTCCTGCTTCATGCCCGTGATACGAGAGTGGGGATACCGCTTGCTGAACTCATAGTATATCGAGTACAGCACCGTCATCGGCCATTTGCCTTCCATTTCCGAGCCGTTGTTTATCTGATAAATATTTTATTATATAGTTTATCTTTATTAGCTCGTCTAGGAAACAATATTACGAATAGACGCCAGACATAATGTGTCTTTTACGCAGCGAACCTAATGCAAACAAAGTACAAATAATTAAGGAAAATCTAACAAGACTTAGACTTTATCTAACAAATAGTTACATCTATTCATGTCCACACTATTAACACTAATTATTATAAAAAATCAGCTTTTTAAAATGTGACATCAATTGACGACGTTTGCTGGCAAAGCTACTAGCTCAATCATCCAGAGTTTAAGGGATATGTCTCGTTTCTAATCATTTTTTTTTCTTGAAATCTTCCTTCTTAACTCTCAAGTTGTCTTGTACGTATGGCGTGTTAATTATCACAGTTTTCATTTGGCCTTGATTGAGTAAAGCAATCAAAGTTACATACCACTGTCACACCGCGGACACTCCGCCAAAATTCCTTGTCCCTATTACACAGACATCAATCAGTGACGTGTATTTACACGTGTACGTGTACGTGACGTTTGGTATTCTATTTGGTAGAGAATACCAAACGTCTCCCATAAGAGGGGAGGAGGTTGAGTGATGCGGGGAAATCGGGCGGGACGTCGAAGTGTCCATTCTATACGTAGTATTATTACATGTTCTCTGACACAGTTCCTCTTTTGATTTAAATTATTTATCACTATTACGTTATTAAATTACTCGTAGAATCTTTACCTTGAAAGCGATCTCAGCAGCCAAATACCCAACAAGTGCCTTGTTGAGATGCGCGTCGGACCACCAAGCGGGTGTGGTGAAGGCGCCCAGCCACTGGTAGGACAACTCTTGTGTCAGCTGGAAGTACCCTCGACTGCTCAAGTCGCTTTCCCTGTGGACGAAACAGATGATTTGAAGAACAAAAGTGGTCAAGAACAGGTTCACACACGGGAAGACTCTATATAACCCGTCAGCTCGGAAGAAAAATATGACAATAATAATTGATCACTAATTGATCGTGAACCAATATGGGTCCAACTGCAGCTTAACTTATTAAGGATTTTATAATTAAGTCGTTTTTTAAGTATTTTAAGTAATTGCCGAAATTTACAGGAATCGACATGAGTGTCCTGTATGTGCGCGTAGCCGTGTATGTGGTATGTCGAAGTCTACATGCAAATATTCGAATTATTATATCTCGGAGAATCCAAAGTTTGCGTTAATTATTATACAATTGGAGCAGAAGCTCATTTGCATCGATAAATGTTTATTCTGACATCTGCGATGGACAATTGTAGCCGGCAAATTAACTCCGACACATACTTATTATTCTAACTATTGATGAAGACACAGGGTCACTTACTACATTATTCCGAATATTGAAGGAATATCGACGATTATTGCCAGCATAGATAAAGATTTTCTTTGCTTGATATACCGGTTTCGGTACCAGGTCCATGAAGGCATATTAAACTTTTTAGACTCTCCCTAGAAAAATGTAACTTTCGAATCATATGTTCGCATGTAAGCATATGTATGCTAGACTTATGTCTGCGCAATATCCACCTATCCTATTTCGAGCGACAGACAGAGCAGATATAAGAGGTATTTATATCTGCTCTAGGCTGCTATATAGGCGTATTTAAAGACGATGGAAGGACGAAAATATTAAAAATAAATTTATTTCGTTTTTGTCTTTATAAAGTACTTATGTAATGTGCCATACCTGAAAACAATCAGTCCCCAATTATCAGCTGGTTTCACTCCTTGGTAGTTGGGTAGTGCAACGATGTCTAAACGTCGTAGAGGGAGAGGAACTTTCCAGAAATTGGCAATCTCGGCAAACACCAGCGCCAGTTTCTCGTTCATTCCCTCCAAAGCTTGCAAGAATTCTGGACGACCCCATACTCGAAGCTCTGTATGACAAGAAGATAACTTGGCGTGAAGATACATACATAAAAAGATCATAATTTATCTATCTGCACCAGAAGCAGGGTTTGGTTTTTCGAGTTTATGAATATTTCCTTGGCATGCCCTGGCTTGACGGATATTAACGTGGGTTAATATCCGACCGGTGGTGGGAGGTGTCGTTAATTCGTTTTACTTTTGAGTATTAAAATCATAATTCGTTCGAGACACACTCAGGTTCTTTGATTTTTATTAATATTCAAAGAACTTTTAAAGTATCACAAAAAATAGAAGATAAGCCCAAAGAAGTTTTCAGACAAACGTGTTAAGATTCTATGCTGTTACAATAAATAACTTGTTATTTTATTTTTATTCTCGTCACTAGAAACTTATAGTTGAATAATAATGAATGATTCTGAAATAACTGATGACTTTAAGCCCACGCACCTTTAAACACAATAAATCATTAACGAAGCCTCATGACGTACCTATTTAAAGACGCCTTTAGAAACATCCAAATACAAGCCAGATTACTGACGACTTTTACCAAACCTTAACTTACCCAAACTCATAAAGGCTTCACTTTAAATCTTGAACAAACTATCATGTATATTCTGTATCAAGTTTTTCAATTTGAACTAAACTTTACTCCAATATTAAACTTTATAGGAGTTGGGAAACAAATTTTATCATCCGTCCGTCTGATTGAACCCGACTCCATATAGCAGAAACTGTAAACTAAGTTGAAAGAGCAGTTGAAATACGTCTTCTAAGTTACGACGCTAGGAACTATGATTCCCCGGCTAACATTAACGACCACCAGGTAACAGGCGTCAGTCCTGCTGAAGAACAGATTGACGATTTTGCTGTTTCATGAATACTAGGTATGCCTGCGACTTCGAGTGTAACAAATTGGTGTCTTTAAGTGTTTTAAATGTTATTGCGATATCCTTCTGTAACTGGAACGTAACTAGAAGAAATATGGCAAAAGGTTTTTTTTTATGTAATGAAAGTGGCAAACAAGCATGCAGTTCACATTGATGTTAAGTGATGACTGCAGCCTATAGACACCCACACCAAGACCAAGGTCAAAATGCAGATGCGTTACCACTCCTGAGGCCTAAGGTGTTATGCCTCTGTGCCGGAAATTACAGGGCCGTACATTACCACCTGACCGGAACACGATAGTGCTGAACACTACCATTTAGCGGCAAGTAAATTAGGTAATGCGGTGGTGCCTAGGCCCGCGAGCTCCGTCACTGGAGTTCTACCACCAGTAAAACTATCAAACGAACCAATTTACGCCGAGAAGCTGTGATTCCACGGCCAACAGTTTTAAAATAGATTGCAACACTGTTTGTCAACCCTAATGAATAAAAAAAATACCTACTACAACGTAACATAATATATTTATGTAAGTTGAAATAAAACAAGTTTTCGGATTTATCTCGCGTATATTAAACTAAGATGAAAACCATTCCAATAAGGCGGTAGTAAATATAACAACGCGCGATGGGCAGCAGCGTCCCGCGATAAAATTACCGTCACTGCGATGACCAATCCGCCTGCCAATCATGGCGATTATGGTATACTAGCTGTGCCCGCGACTTCGTCCGCGTGAGAATTTATGATTGTTCAGTATCTACCCGGGCGAAGTCGTGGGCGCAGCTAGTTTGTTATAATTAACTGTAAGTAACCTATCTATATAGTAATTGAATTATCAATGAAGTAATTCGTAAAAATGAAGTATCTTTTTGTACGTGTAACTCCTAACCAAAAAGAAACCTGGCAATAACTAACCTTAGGCCTATATTACTTAAAGTAGGCGACCATACGTTTTTATCAAATCGCTAGTGCCTTGAAAATTCGCAAAACGGACACAACCGTCAACGATGTCTGCGCATTGACGCTGCGCTGACGATTGACTCGCACTCAGCGATGAGCCACTTCTTCCCCACCGCACCTACCCCGCTCCCCCCACGCCCCGTTCGCCTGGCGCCGCTGCCGGTATTTATCACCGAAACGGTATTTATCGCCGAAATTGCTATGACTCTGCATTTTAAATCTGTGATATCTTCGAAAATATTTATTTAATTTACATGCTGTAAGAAGCCATATTGATCTTTATTAAATGCACAATGTATTTCAGATACTTAATTGGATAAGGATTAATACTGTATTGCTTAAAATCGCTTCGTAAATAAGCCATTATTTCTCGTACAAAGTAAAGGATAAAAAATGGTTATTGTGGGTTATTCCTAAGAGATAAACATATACCATCACGGACTTTTTTGTAGACCTTTTTAAGTTGTACAATACTGTAGTAAATTGTTTTGATCTATCTTGTAGGATTCAGTCAGCGTTTGCAATGTAAGCGCAAAAAATGTGTTTTTTCTACGACCTCACATTAAAAACCTCAAAAATTGTAGCCTATGTGTTATTCTGAAGTATAAGCTATAGCCTATATGTTATTCTGATGTATAAGCTATATTGTGGTAAAGTTTCATTCAAATCCATTCAGTAGTTTTTACGTGAAAGAGTAACAAACATCCATACATCCATACTTACAAACTTTCGCCTTTATAATAGTAGTAGGATGACCCTAATGACGCATAACACTGTTGTGAGCGTCTTTGCAGAAGGCTTTGTTCAGCATTGGGCGTAATTCGGCTGGAGTGATGACTTAGTATCTACATAATCAAATTTGTTTTTTTTTGTTTAAATTTTTTCTTACCAATATCATTGCCATTATCATCCTTGTAGTGTGTGGTGGTGTTTAACTGCTTAAGATCGGCAATCACGAGGCCTAATGTGAATGTGGACATGGGCGGTGTTCGCTCGAAGTGGTCCCACACTGCGTTTGGTTCTCCGGTGCTGTTCATAATCAATCAATAATTTTAATACGGCACAAAATGCTGATAATAGGAGAAGTAAATCATATACTACTTAATCCCCATATTACGATTGAAATTATGGGTTTTTTTATGTTATCAATGGAAACAATACTAGGAACTCTTAAATACAGCTTGATTGTACGGCCTTGTAAATCCGGCACAGAGGCATAACACCTAATGCCTCAGGAGTGGCAGCGCATCTGCATTTTGACCTCTGGTCATTGTGTGGATATCTATAGGCTGCAGTCATCACTTAATATCAATGTGAACTGCATGCTTGTTTGCCACTATTATTACATAAAAAAAAGTATGTAAGGGAAGCAAAAGAAAGGCAATTTAAAAAAATATTACCTAGCGATGTCAATGGGGACCTTCAAGAGATACCATAACGAACTCTAAGGGTTATTCTGGGAATGTTAGCTTACGAAAAAAAAACTTATTATCGGGTACATGTTAGTAACGAAATCAATGGTGGTGCTTAGATACTAAGATTCAAATGAAAATCACTCCCATTTACATATCCTCGGAGCGTTCGCCGGGCATATTGCTGAGCGCGACCATATGGCACGGCCGAACCACGCTCAAGTCGAAGCGTCTTGTACCTGAACTCGTCGAAACAGGGAACATTCAACGCATGATATTCGGTTACAATTAGGTCATGCATGACCGCGATTCGAGTTTTTGCGTCCCATGTACCAAATAGGTACTGTGAATGCTCTTGGGAATGTCTGATAATGCATAAAAAAATAAACACTTACTGCCGAATTCGTGGTCCTCAACGTACCAATGATGGCTAGTTGGCTATGAAGCTACCTCTAGACCACTAACGCAGTTATTGGTAGAGCTTGATAAAATTGAAATGAATGCTACTCACATATCCTCGGAGCGTTCGACGGGCATGTTGCTGAGCGCGACCATGTGTCGCGGCCGAACCACCCTAACGTCGAACGGGGTCTTGTACCCGGGCTCGTCGAAACACGGGAACATTCGACGCGCGTTGTTTGGCCGTAGTTGTGTTGCTGCCACCATTCTGTATGTTGATTTCATTTGATATAAAATTTATGAAGCTTTCCCGATATAATCAAGTGATTACACATTTACCATCATGTTTAGAGCTACTTATGCCACAAATCTTTATATGTTAGGGAGATTTTAAAACAAAGGGAAGTTCCGGTTTCCATAGCTAAAATTACAGTACGAGCAAAAAAATATGCGTCCCTGCAGTTAGTTACAAATGAAAGAAGGCGATTCGATGATATAGACATAGAGGGATACACAAGGAGGAAAATGCGGGAGTAGTTCGCTTACATCAGGTAAACATTGAGGCTCGCTTTCTTTCTTGTATCTATCTACTGTCTGGCTTAAAATGTGAGCAGGCGACTTAACTCAGTGGTATTGAAATTTTGTGCTTCGGAGGGCACGTCAAGCTGTCGGTCCCGGTTGCTATCCATAGATAGCAGTCGTTAAACTGTGTCGGCGGCCTTATCGGCGGGCGGTTTGAAAACATAGACAGCGGGTCACTAACCCGTTTCTCCACCAACCCGCACTGGAGCAGCGTGGTGGAGTAAGCTCCAAGCCTCCCCCCAAAAAGAGGAGAGACTCGTGCCCAGCAGTGGGACGTTTCAAGGGTTGCCATTATTATTATTGAAATTTTCCACATAGGTAGGCACTGTACGAACTGCAAACTCTCGAAACCTCTACACTCGACAAATTAATCGTTAAAAATTACACAAGTGAACACGAAATTTTAAAGAAGATCGTGTTTAAAAATAATTGGTCTGAAGGCCTGAAGGCGTATTATGTATCTTGGTTGACATCATTTCGATACCCACTTTGCATTGCCGTTTTTACATAACGTGATGTTAACCATCATTTTAGGAAAACAGCAATGTACTGAATGTAATGTTATTGTATTTTCTTTTGCTCATCAGGGAAAAAACTTGGATAGGAGGCACACAGGCGTAGCCTTAATTCACATCATAATATCACAGTCTAAAGAAAACGAACGTGTTAATGTACTTATACTGTGATAATATCATGTTCCTAAAAATATGGTACCTACCTTTCGACCTCCTGCTCAGTAGTATAAGTACTTTTAAAGAAGGCTTCCGTGTTAGCAGTCTCCATATTCCCGTTGAAGCTGAAGTCCAAGTGGCCCATAGAAGATTTTGGTACAGTCTTCTCGAGTCTCAACGTCAATATGGGCTTCTTAGAGTCCGTACTCATCTTCTTTATGGGTATTTTCTGGATATCTTTACTGGATTAGGGAAAAAATGCAGATTCATTTATTGATATTTATTTAGGACCTAAAGGAAAGTGGTCGTCATTGAATCATTGAAAATAAAAAAATATTTCACGCAGGGATCAAACCTGCCATGACTGAATAACTAGCCCAGCCGCTTTAACTACAAAGCTACGAAGCCCTACATCCGAGTGTCGATTTTTTTTTTCATATTAAGCTTCTCTTTTGATTCCCCTATGATTTGTAGGTCATTAATCCTGGTCTTAATTAAGTCATTTTAGGAAAAGCAACGCGTAGGCGTTGACACTTTTAGATATTATGTACATGTAGGTACATATTATACGAACAGTTTAAACAATAAGTGTACCTATATAAACGTAGCCAACGCGAATTGTGTTGATACAATACCCTAAACTTATAGGTTAGGATGATTGGGATTCCGCTGCATAATTATTTCTAGAGAATATAATTTATTAACAAGGTTGCCTATCAATATATTTTTAATTCTCTAAATCATAAAAATACGTAAAAAATAGGTTTCCAGCATATCTCAATGATCGAAATAATAAAATTCTAGAGCGGACTCCTAGACTAATACTACTACTTTTTAAATATAAAAAATAAATACATAAAGAAAAACAATAGGTACTTACGATTCACTCAAAATCAGCGCTTTGACCTCTGAGTCAGTGATTTCCAATTCGTGAGCGCAATGAAGACTGATCTCATCTGAATCTTGGAGCCAAGTGACGTTGATGCTGACATGGCCTTTAAAGATACCATCTTCGAGATACGGTTCCAGCTCCAAGCGGTAGCCGGTCGGTTCCAGAACCTTCTCCAAACGGCTTTCTTTTGTTAGGCACAAGGCATTGTTGATGTCTATACTACGAGTTTTGATTATGTGTGACGGTGAGACCTGGGAGAGCGACGGATTAATTGAATAAAGGAGACGTTTCAGAATGTATGGAGCTTGAGCCTGCACCTTGTACACTATATTAAGAGAAGAAGAATAAAATAAAATACTAAATAATTTCCTGAATAGCTGGATCGGGACAAGTATACACCTTAGTCACGCCGACAAAGTGGTAGAATAAAAAGATGAAAAAAAAAATTGAGGGTAACCGCGCCCCTACATACATGTAGGGGCGCGGTTACCCTCAATTTTTTTGCATTTGACGCGCGGACATTTTTTTTAAATTTTCGATTTCCAAATTGTGTGGGTAAAGAGGAATAATAATTATATGAGTGTAGGGTATTGTTGGATAGGTCTTTCAAAAATATCATGGATGTCTGAACATAATTTTTCGATTTAGTTAACTGTTCGTGACTTATTAAGCTTTAAAGTGAAAATTTTCGTTAGAGTCAAGTGTAGGGGGGGGCCTTTACCAATTAAACGGTGGTTGTTAGAAATTCAAACGTTACGGCAATAGCACCTATAATAAATGAAATTAAAAGGAAGTTGAGGAAGGAGGAAAGGAAGAAAAGTTTGCGAGAATAGTCGACCAAATGTATTTTACTCGAAAATTTTGATCAACTCCATAGAAAATGTTTATTTTTTTTTTCATTAAATTTCTTACTCTGTAAATACTACTATTATATTACACTAAATACGGAACCCTTCACTGCGCGTGGCCCGACACGTACTAGACCGGTTTTCAATATATTATTCAAACCACTATCACTACGGAACCCTCCACTGCGCGTGGCCACACGCACTTGACCGGTTTTATTTTTTTTTTCCACTAAATACACTCGTGTGAAACCGTAGAAATAGTTTTAATACATCGAGAAAAGATACTTGACTTACAGTTGCCTTGGACGTTGGCAATATTATTTGACTACAATGACCATAACACACCTTGTCCGGTGGCAGCGAGTGGACGCACACACACAGCATCAATATACCCGCCACATACATCTTCATCTCAATTACACCTGTAACAAAATTTCATTGGTCCATAAATCGTTTAAGCGCGTCGCCTTTTTGAAGTGAAAACTATGGGTGCGATACGGGACTTCGAAAAGTGTAACACCGAATATCACGTCCCCGTAAGTTGGCAGCGCGTTGGCAACACCAGGGGAGTTGCCAACGCGCTGCCAGCCCTGAAGGACTCTTTTGACGCCAATTTTTTAGAGCCCCATATTGTAGCGCCGTGGAAACACCTCAAAGGGAAGTTCGTTACACAATTATATCATTGACGAAGCGAGAATCATATTTCTCATAGAGCAAAACCGGTGGGCCGGAGGGGAGTAACCATAGCGTTTATTACCGATGCAACACCAAAAAAGTCTGTCATTTTTTGCGGGGGGAAATGCGTGCGACACACGCGCACACTACAAAAATCGTCTATTACTACGAAACTCACACCTTGATTTTAACAAAATACAGAGACAATTTCACGCACACATTTAAACATCTAGGCGATATGTAATGGCCCATTTGGGCTTGTACTTTGACAGAGGAGAAAGCCTGCATATGGCTACTCCCCTCCGGTGTTGCTCTATGATTACTAGCGTCGGGACATGACGACCTCATCGCCCGCTAGTGAAAAACCATCGCCACTGCGATCGCCAATCCGCATGCCAAGCGTGGCAATTATGGCATATGCCGTTCTGGACTTTGGTCCAGCAGTAGACATCTTTTGGCTGATATGAGGGGCGTGGGAGAAAACGAGAAGGAAGCATTATACTGTGTCTCTTATGATATTTTTTTAAGGTTCACTTCTACGTGTGCACTGCCCACATGTCATGTTTTTTCGTTGACGAAACCTGAATCATATTTCTTATCTATACGAAATCTAATAGGTAAACATGAAATAAGCTCTGTCTGTCTACTGCGCTTTATACTTGCACCTTAAGACAAATTAATTACATAAAGAATCTACTTTATACTCACTTACATCTTGATATTGACTCAAGTCAACCGTAAGCCGTAGCGAGGACTTTCATCAAATCATTCACAACCGTACTTATCCCTTTTGTAAACAAAGGAGCGTTAAAAAAGCATACTGCAATGTAGGTACATACCTACAAAGCTTGACTACATGCAACATTGTGTATTCCACAATAACGGATTCCCAAGCAGTCAAAGGGAAACCATTAACAAAGACGCTGATATTACAAGATGATATTACGTCAGCAATATGTAATCTAGCAACACAAACGATGTTTTCCAAATTGCTAACCTTTCTCTTGACGCTACCACAATGTTCATACTAACACTCCCAAATGATGTTCTGAGATCAAAGGCTGATATTATTAAGATACAAGAATGTTAGAAAAGATAACAGGCACAAATGTAATAAAGGGAGATCCTTTGTTTCGACATTTGTCGTTTGATTTCATCAAGGCTAGTTTGGAACACTGTTTTTTGGGTTCCGTCCGTCTATTGGCGGCTTTGCTGAGTAAATCTGAACCTGGGTTGCACCAAGATCTACAAAATATATAGGAGGGACCATACTACAAAGCTGTAAATAGACTTGATTTTACATATTAGCTATATATACTACGTACTACAAAGCTGTAAATAGACTTGATTTTACATAATAATATTAGCTATGCCGATAAACTGGTAGAAGAAAATCTTGAAAACTAGATATTTCCCGCAAAGCGGGATGTATTTTTTTTCTCGCGTATCATACCTCATTATGTCGGGATTTAAAGAGAGATCCTTTGTTACCCATAGGTAGGTATATAAAATATTTTTTTTATATAAGGAAGGTGGAAAATGCAGTTCACATTGATGCTAAGTGATGACTGCAGTCTATAGACTCTGTTGATCGCAATCGATTGCAGACTCTACAACAACGTGAATTCCAAGCTATGTATTTTTTACGTAGATAGCTTCATCATCATAATTTCAACCAAAAGACGTTTACTGCTGAACAAAGGCCTCCCCCAAAGATTGCCACAACGAACGGTCAGGACCGCGGCCCTGGGGCCCTCATCCAGCGATTGCCCGCGACTTTCACCAGGTCGTCGGTTCATCTTGTGGGGCAACAACATTGTATACATATCTTAAGAGGTATTAAACAAGCATGCAGTTTACACGGACGGCAGTGAAAAGTAAAGTCGTTTAGTCCACAGTCTATACAACAAGCAGAAGTCTAAATTAATATACAACGTGTAACGGGAATAATGTACACTCTCTAACACCCCGATTAAGATATCGAGTTATAATCATAATACATGAACTGAAATCACATGTTCATATATATTTTTTTTTTATTTAAGAAATAAGTTGTCCTTAATTTGTACGAACAGTATACCCACCCTATGCATACTTACCCTACCTCTACCTACGGCCGCTCATAAAACACGAACCTTCTCCCACACGCACACTGTTGTAATATGATGTAGCGTAACTTGCGTACCCTTATTTAACACTCGCTAGTAATAAGATTAATTTCCACTATTTTATTCCTTAAATTATTAGTTATAATAAAAAGCACGTTTCAACGAGTTCTAATATACTTGTTGAAACTAGCATTTTATTTTGGATAAACGTTAGTCTCATTTTCTTTTGCATTGACTGTTCACCAAATGGGTGACCTATATAAAAAATACCTGAAATCGATTCGGTTATCGATTCTGAACAAACTAGTTTCGGGTTGTACATTTAATCCTGTTACACGTTGTATTTCTTTGAAGCAGTTGCCAAGCTTTTGTAACAGAAATTATAGGTACATCTAAAACCTGACTACCACTTGATGGTAGAAAGAGGTAATGTTGTGCCGTCCTCGCTCCCCGAAACTGGAACTCTGCAAGTAAAAACTTTTCTCGAAAAAAAAATAACTATACTCACAGAACAGTCCAGGTCGACACGTAGCCGCAGTATGGAGCCTCCCTGATCAATTCCACCCAATTGCCACCAGGATATGTCTCATTTGCGCTGACGACACTGATTGTACGTAGCTCTATTCATTCTGATAATTTTGTTATCGTGCCGAGTTTGCATGCGCGATCGCAGCTGTCTCGTAGGACGAGATATGTACTTGAGTATGGTTTTGGCTGCTAAGGAGGTTAGATTTAAGATTAGGTAATTTGGGTACGTATTTTTACGAAAAGATTTGCCTGAATAAAATGTTTCGGGATCTTAGGTTGTTATGTAAGGTAGCTTGGCATTTATCTGAATAATGCCAGATCTGAAAACCGAAATATTTCATTTTCTATCAAGTTCAAGTCTTGCTGCAAGTGCTAAACCTATTCGCTTAACTGGCAATACGAGTAACTTGCAATGGCATTAAATATTATGGTTCAGTAGTTTTTTCAATTGCTTACATTTTGACGGTAAGTGAATGTGGCAGAGACTAAGCCTGGGTTGCACCAAGATATTTGTTAAAGTTCAAAGGATGTGAAATGTTGTTTGGACTTGCAACCCAGGCTAATAAAGCTAGAGTTTTACCTCTGTTCCAGAAATATCCTAAAAAAAACTGGCCTAGTGTGTGTCGGGACACTCGCAATGTAGGGTTCCATTTTTATAAGTAAATTAAGTTGATCGACTATTACTTGTAAGATTATACAGTCTATTTATTTATTTATTTATACACTTTATTGTAAACCAGAAAACTAAACAAATTATACAAACAAGAAAAGAAATAAAAGTACAAACGGCGGTCTTATCGCAAAAGGTGCGATTTCTTCCAGACAACCTTTTAGTCAGGAACATAAAGTAAAGAAATTATTTATTTGCCGGCAGGGTGTACTGAGCAATAATAAAGATTTAAAACATAATAATACTAATAAATAAATATTTAATTACGAAACGTGGAGAAATATTATAAATATTTATACATTATGAGAGCAAAGCATGACCAAAAGATAAAGATAATAAGTTTTAGAAAAAGAGGTAAAGAAGAAGGATGAAGAAGGATAGATAGTTACAGAGTCTGAGTTAAATAAAAATCTTTGACCTTGTGTTTGAAGGAAACGACAGTTTGGGCTTGCCGAACTGTCGTTGGTAAGCTGTTCCAAAGATGAACAGCTTCTACAGTAAAAGATTTCGAATAGAATTGAGAAGAATGCTTGGGAATGTGAAGCTGAAGGTTTTCAGAGGATCGAAGGGAAAGTGAATGGGAGAGGCATAAGTACTGGAAACGTTCTTTAAGGTAAAGTGGAGCATTCGGATTGAATAGAACACAGTATAAAAGTGAGTATGCAGGAAAGAGCATGAAAGTAAGTTGAACGCGGTCGAGATGAGATCTTTGCGCAAGATCTGCGGTGTATCACTCACCGATCGCGTTCGTAATGAAGATGTAAGAAAGAGACGAGAAGATGAAGAGAATGATGAAGGTGGACGAGGCACGAGAGGTTTGTCAGAACCGGGATGTCTGGCGCTCTACACTCTCTGCCTACCCCGTTAGGGACCTGGCGTGAAGATACATACATACATACATACATAAAAGTGAAAGAATGTGGGTGTTCCGGCAAAGATGAATTGGGAGCCACTTGAGTTTATCACGGTAGCTGGAGATGTAGGTTTTTAACTGTTTGACTAAAAGGAATTTGTACATTTTCTAAATTAAGTTGGGGTAAACAATCCCAGTCAATTTTATGTATGAAACGTGAACTGCCAATAATTATTGATTTAGTTTTCTCAGGATTTAATTTAAGTCCGTGCGCTTGACTCCAAAGTGAGATACGAGCTAGGTCAGTGTTGATAATATTGATAGCGCCTGGTAGATCTTTCAGATGAGCCTGCGTGTATATCTGGAGATCGTCTGCATAAAGATGATAGAGAGAAGTAAGAGGGAGTGTAATAGAATTAATGAAAATGGCAAACAGAAGTGGAGACAACACGCCACCTTGCGGCACACCAGCGGAAACGTCACACCAAGTTGATAATGTGTCGTTGACTTGAACACGATGCCGGCGGCCATACAAGTAGTTACGAAACCAGTCAATTACCGATGGAGATATGTTAAAAGAATATAAAGTAGCCAGTAATATATCAAAGTCAACAGTGTTGAAAGCATTGCTAAAGTCTAACAATGACAACACTGTGAGCTGTTGCTTTTTCATACCGAAGCGAATGTCGTCAGTGATTTTAACTAAAGCACTAGTCGTACTATGACCAGGGCGGAAACCGGATTGGAAAGGATTAAGGAGATTGTGTTTCGACAGGAAAATGCTTAATTGCTGGTGGACTAGTCGCTCGAGGACCTTAGATAGGAAAGGTAATATGGATATGGGCCTATAATTCTGAGCGGTAGAAGGATTAGGTTTTTTTGGGAGAGGAATTATATTCACATGTTTCCATGTGCTAGGCAATGTGCCCGAGGAGATGGAATAATTTAAGATGGAGGTAATTACAGGAGTGATATCAATTAGGGGAATGATCATTTTACGACTAATACTGTCAACACCAACAGCATTCGAATCGATTGCTAGTATATTCTTCCTAACATCACATTCAGTAAAGTGACTAAAATGAAATTCGGGATGATTAGGAGTAGTACTAGTTAAAATATTTGACAAAGTATGAGATTTTATATTCTCATCGATAGTTTCGCATGTTAAAAAATGTTTATTGAGATCATTAATATCTATGTTATTCGGAAAGAAATGATTAGGGGATTTACCGACTCCTAATGTTTTCAGAAACCTCCAAACCTTTTCGGGTTCTTCATTTTGAACTGATTTATAGAAATGGCGTCGTTGTGCATCTCTACACTCTATATTACAGCGATTCCTTGCAAATTGAAACCTCTCCTTATTCCTATCATTGGGGGCACATTTAAGTTTTGTCTTGGCAGAAACCTTTCTCTCAATTAAACTCTTGATGTTCTCGGAAAGCCAAGGTGCAGGAAGATGTTTAACGCGAATAGGTCGAACAGGGGCATGCAGGTCATAAAGATGAGTAAAAAAGAGAATTAGTCTATTTAGCTGTGATAGTTTTCCTTTTAAATCTTGCGCCCAATCTCTCTCCGATCCTGTCAATTGCTCTCCCACTGGGCTAAGAGGGTGAAGGAATTGTGAGTGCACCTATGTTGGCGCACACACTTGTGCACTATTATATCTCCTGCGGAGTTGGTTAATCTCCATTCACATTTTCTTGGCCAAAATTCTGTTTGGAGGACATTATAGGTATCTCTCGTCAGCACGGGGTCCATTTTGTAAGCTTGCGCGGGGACATGGGTCCAACAGGTATATTATATTCGGCCATGCCTATCGTTGACTGTATCAATAGTTAGGTACACGCCCGGCAGAGTACATGTGACTATTGTAATAAAATTGACTTACCAAACTTCGAGCTACGTGGATGTACTGGGAGGGCAACTGGACTAGATTCCTCACGGAATATTAATCTATTCCGTGAGACTCCTAGTGGCCGCGAGTTCCGAAGGAAGTTAAATTTTTATTTTCATTTTTCTTTAAAAAAAAAATAACGTAACGTAACTTCACGCCTATAATCCCCGAAGGGGTAGGCAGAGGTAATTGCATGCATTCGCCGGTTACGTTTACGGCCCATGTAACAGATGGCGAGTCTGTCCCTCGGGGCTCATTACTTAACTACGAGGTACTGGGAAACTGGCAGAAAATGGAATAATCCCAATAGAACCAGAGATTAAGGATTTTACATCGTTATCTCTGATAGTCCCCGACCCGGAAATCGAACCCAGGGCCCCAGCGTAGTAGTAGTGGCTTGCTCCCGCTAGGTACCAAGCCACTACTACTAGGTACTGAAACTGTTTCTATAACACATTTTGAGATTCGATTCTTTTGTACGTGTACTATTAAGCATTCTGTGGCTAAGGTTGTCGACTATACTGTTGAAAACTATAGTATTAGACTGTTTTCCACTACATTCATTATACCTACTATTGAACAATAACAAAGTATGCGAAACAGTTACAGGTATAGTTTACAGTATCAAAATGAGTCTAATAGTAGAAAAGTGGTCAGTACCTACAGTGGTTGATTTCAATCAATCTAATTGGCTTTCTTTGATTAGCTATTTGTTATAAAAATCTTTGGTCACATTTGATCATACGGATAAGTTTTATTCAGAATATGAGCTGATCGTTTATTTTAATTTTTTTTTTTTTTTTTTTTTAATGTAATAAAAGTGGCAAACAAGCATGCAGTTCACATTGATGTTAAGTGATGACTGCAGCCTATAGACACCCACACAATGACCAGAGGTCAAAATGCAGATGCGCTGCCACTCCTGAGGCCTAAGGTGTTATGGCCTCTGTGCCTGAAATTACAGGGCCGTACATTACCACCTGACCGGAACACGATAGTGCTGAACACTACCATTTAGCGGCAAGTATATTAGGTAATGCGGTGGTGCCTACGCCCGCGAGCTCCGTCACTGGAGCTCTACCACCAGTAGTTTAATTTTCATATGAAGCTTTTTAAATACTCTAAATTGATAAGTTGTGCTAGAAGCACTAAAATTCTGTCTATAGAACATTTAAGCTATTGCATAGCTTCTATCGAGGGCCTTGAGCGCGGGGACCGAATCCAGAAATTCCGTAACGAAAAAACCTCACGCTCCCCACTCCGACGGGCACGGAGGTGTGGCTTGAAGGCCGTGCATTGTCTAACGTCGTTTCTTTTCGGCAGTCTTCGACACGGTGTTTGTGTGCGTGCAACTAGACGTATTGTACGACTCTATGAAGTTTGCACGAATCGAGACGAGCTGCTCCGAAATCGGACGAATACATAAGCAGTTTTTTTCCAATACTGTTGATTTACTGTCTCTAGCTAAATATAGGTAGGTACTGTATTTCTTGAAAAAAAGTTGACAATCCTATCTGGGCGCACATTTTTAGGGTTCCGAAGTAAACAAGGAACCCTTATAGTTTCGCCATGTCTGTCTATCTGTCTGTCTGTCCGCGGTTTAGCGCAAAAACTTTTTGTACTAGAGACTTGAAATTTGGCACAAGTACCTGAATCACGCCGACAAAGTGGTCGAATAAAAACGTGAAAAAATATTTTTTTAGGGCAACCTAGTAACGCGCGGATATTTTTTTATTTTCGATTTTCATATTTCATATTGTTGGATAGGTCTTTTAAAAATATTATGGGTGTAGGAACATCATTTTTCGATTTAGGTAACTGTTCGTGACTTATTAAGGTTTAAAGTGCAAATTTTCGTTAGAGTCAAGTGTCCCTTCCCCCCAGACTAAACGGTTGCTGTTAGAAATTCAAACGTTACGGCGATAGTAGCTACATATCCCTACTAATATTATAAATGCGAAAGTAACTCTGTCTGTCTGTCTGTCTGTCTGTCTGTTACCTTTTCAGGTCCAAACGGCTGAACCGATTTTAATGAAATTTAGTACAGAGATAGAGCTGACTTTGAGAAAGAACATAGGCTACTTAGTTATTTATAAAACGAAATCTGCGGGCAACAGCTAGTAACGAAATAAAAAGGAAAGCTATCACACTAAAGTTGGCCTTGCAAGTTTGCGAGTTATAGTCGACCAAATGTATTTTACTCGAGAATTTCGAACAAGTCCATTGAAATATTTATTTATTTTTTCAATACATCTCTTATCTCTCTTATATCTCTACGGAACCCTACACTGCGCGTGGCCCGACATGCACTTGACCGGTTTTTTTTATATTTTAGACCAGTGATTCCCAAAGTGGTCCATATAGACCCCCTGGGGTCTATGGGAGACTCGATGGGGTCTACGTATATGCGTAAATAAAAATGGGATATATGAGAAAGTGATATAAATGTTAGCAAGGAGGTCCATCGAAACCAGAAAAAAATTGAAAGGGGTCTACAAGTAAAAATAGTTTGGGAACCTCTGTTTTAGACAGTTCGAAGTCACATATTCCGCCAAAGCTTTGACATAAGAGTGCCCCCTTCATATTCAACATGTAAACATCATAAACAAAGAGAATACAAATAATCATAAATACTAACTAATATTGGACGGTTTAGGTTTAAAGATTTTTATTTAATCTCATACAAACATATAAGTTCTTTTACAATGAGACTTAAAAAATAATATAATAAAATGTTTACATCTCTGGCACTTATAAAACTATTTAGTATTACAACCTCCTTTTCTGTTCCTCACTTCTTTGTTATCAGTTTGTAAAAGAGGAAATGGGACATTCTACTAATTTAAACATAAGTGTATATATATTTATTTTCAGTAACATTCTTAATTTTCAATTTTTACAGTTATAAATAGTTATGTTTATCTATTGTTATTCACTTTAATTTAACATAGTTATTAGTTTCTGATATATCATAAGTGATGCTCGAAATCCCAAATGATAAATAAACAGTTAGACTTCGAGAACGTGTGTAAAAAGAAAAAAAAATTAACAGGAATTTTCCTACTCTATATCGTTGAAAACAATAGTGATTTACAATTTGGTAATACACAATTTAAGTTTGTTTTTAAACATTGCAACGCTATCACAATACTTTATTTCATTAGGTAATTTATTGAATAGTTAGTTCAAATAAAATACTTTTTTTTCCGTAGTTTGTTCTAGGTATAATAGTGTTTAATTTATGTTTATTTCTAGAAGCCATGTGTATTTTGTTTTGTCACAAATTTTATATTTGATTTTATTTTATTAGAAACTATGTTATTTACTAAAACACAGGTTTTATATTTAAAAATTTGTATAATGTTAAATAATTTCGTTTTTTTCATATAGTTCGTCTGTAGGTGTTCTATAATGATAATGAAACAACACTTTAATTATTTTGTTTTGTATTATTTGTAATAGTAGTAAATTCAATAGGTTAATGGTTTCTAGTAGACATTGTACTTAAATGAATATTAGAGTCGTTCTATTTTATTCGATTTTATCGCAATAACACATGTGAGTGAAATATTGTAAAGAAAAACGGGTCAAGTGCAAGTACGACTCGCCCATAAAGGGTTAGTAGCAAATATTTGACAAAATGGTCACTACTATAATTTCATTGAAACCGCAAACATAACTTTGCCATTCATACAATACCTACACAAGTACACATTAATTGCAAAGTTATAGAGGAGTGGCAGATAGCCCCGGCTGGCGGGTAGCCTCATCCACTGTGAGTTCTAGACAATCCCCTTAGTCACTATGCCTTAGTGTATCCCAAACAAAATTAAAGTGTAAGATCATCGGATGCATTTTTACTGGTGGTAGAGCTCCAGTGACGGAGCTCGCGGACGTAGGCACCACCGCATTACCTAATATATTTGCCGCTAAATGGTAGTGTTCTGCACAATCCTGTTCCGGCCAGGTAATAATTTCCGACACAGATGCATAACACCTTAGGCCTCAGGAGTGGTAACGCATCTGCATTTTGACCTTGGTGTTTGTCTGTAGGCAGCAGTCATCACTTAACATCGATGTGAGCTGCATGCTTGTCTGCCACTTTCATTACATAAAAAATGCATCATAAATGTCCTGTTTTAATTATTATTGACAACAAAAATAATCAATTAACCTCCTCTAGCAAAGCCTTAAGAACGGTACTACTGGTGCCATCTAACAAATATTCAGTGTAACTGCTATGTCTTCAATCTACATAAAGACATGTTAGTTCGCGTAAAATTTTCTAGATGGCACTTTTTCAGATAGCGTAATTTCAGACACTATTATATTTTAAATTTTAAGTTTCTACTCTCGGTGTGCCTAACAGTTAGGCACACCAGTGGCCCATGGGCAGTGCGGGAAAACACCATTAAATTTAGAATATCAGCGTGTAGTTATTTGTGGTAGAGATAGATATTATATATTATAATGGCTACCACATGCGTCATACTCGTGAACGGGTGCTGATTGTGGGGACTGGTGTGTTGTGATTTGCGGGTGTTATTTCTATCACGATATTAAGCTGTTGTGGGGAATTGCGTATGTGTTTATATGCAAATATTTATATGCCATGGACGTTCACATTATCTTTATTTTATTTAATAAAATTTGTATTAAATCTAAGGTTTTGACAAAAGAGCAACACGCTGAGTTTGTTGGGTAGCGGAGTTCTTCTCAGTAGTGCCTGCACTTGGAACTCTGCTAAGTGAATGACTATGATTATGACGAACAGATTTTTCATTTTCTTCTATGAAGGAGTTGAAAAATTTGAAGATTCACGTATCGGTTAAATATTATTATTAAATTGGTATTTATTAATACCTATTGAATTATTATTAAGTCATTCTCTCTAGGTAGCTTATAACCCGACAATGCAAAAGTGTCCTTGTAGACCAATTTGAAATAAATGATTTGAATTTTGAATTTTGAATAAACACTACAAACAAGCCAATTTAAAGTTTCATCATCATACGCGAATGTGTCATGACGTCATTAGTTCGTTACCATTATTAGCTGGTTCATTAGGAATCGATAATTCGCCATATTTGCCGAATTGTTATCGAACACTTAAATCATTAATTACGTCAACATACTTACGTCTTAGAATTGTGCAGTAAAGGAATATGGTGATAGGTAGTTGTGAGCGTTGATAAATTAACTCATCCCTTGTAGAAATTAAACTTGCGGATTTTCTCGCGTATACAACACTCCCAAACTTCTTACACCCGACGTTTCGGTCGCTTTCCAGCTACCGTGGTCACGGGCAGACTGGTACGTGGCCACGGTAGCTGGAAAGCGACCGAAACGTCGGGTGTAAGAAGTTTGGGAGTGTTGTATACGCGAGAAAATCCGCAAGTTTAATTTCTACAATGTATGAAGCTCGCGAAAACCTACGAAAACGTTATTAACTCATCCCCTTTTTCTTAACTGCCTAAGTACCTTCTAATGCAGTTAGTCATAGAAAAAAGACTAGGTACCTACCTAATCTTTTTTTCTATGCGACGAAGATAGTAAGCAAACATGGATTTTTATGGATGTTAAGTCATAACTGCAGTAGAGAATATGTAATAATACTACGTATAGAATGGACACTTCGACGTCCCACCCGATTTCCCCGCGTCACCCAACCTCCTCCCCTCTTATGGGCGACGGTTGGTATTTTGTAAGTGCTACGCACACAGGTGAACGTGTAAATACACTGATTGATATCTGTGTAATAGAGACCAAATTAAGCGTTTGTGTGGAATTTTGGCGGAGTGTCCGCGGTGTGACTGCAGTCTATAGAAATCTACACAAAAACCACAGGTCAAAATGCAGATGTGTTGCAATCCCTGAGACCAAGGTTAAGTTATTTATGACCCAGTGATAGTTATAACGCCCATGTAATGTATACATACGAGTATAATAATAATAATGGCAACCCATTATACGTCCCACTGCTGGGCACGAGTCTCTCCCTTTTTTTTTGGGGGGAGGCCTGGAGCTTACTCCACCACGCTGCTCCAATGTGGATTGGTGGAGGTGGGTGGGTTAGTGGCCAACCCACTGTCGGATGTTTTCAAACCGCCCATAAGGCCTCCGACAAGGTTTAACGACTGCTATCCATCGATAGCAACCGAGACCGACGGCTTAACGTGCCCTCCGAAGCACGGAAACGCGCATTTAATTTGCCACTAGCGGTCACCCATCACACTACCCGACCGCGCCCGTAGTGCTTAACCGAGCAGATCGCTTACGATCTACACCAGCCGCTGGGCCATGCACGCTTCTGTATACATACGAGTATATTCGTATGTATACCATCTACATTACATTACCATCTAACCGGAACGCCATACTGCTCTGGTTACATACCTAGATGGTAATGTGAGTTAGACGTTACACATCGACCTAAGGAAGGAGACTACGGCATATTTCGCGTCTGTTGAACGTTATCTCTTTCGCACCTTACCTTTGTGACGTTTGTCAACCATTTTGATAAAGTTTTGACAGGACAAAATATTAACTCTGAATTAAAGAAATAGTTTTAAAATAGAAATGCCAGCTACACAACGCAATCTGTTTCGTCAAGCCATACATTTTCAATTAGGTATACTTACGATAAGTTTCAATTTAGCCGGTCATGGTAATTTGGTAACACTTGGTTAATTTGGTTTCATTAGGGTACCGTAGGTATCTCATTTCGGGCAAATTACCAAACTCCGAGGTACTGGGAAACTTCCAGAAAATGGTAAAATCCCTATAGTAACAGAGATAAATTATTTTACACCGTTATCTCTGATAGCCTCTGAGCCGGGAATCGAACCCAAGACCCTAGCGTAGTAGTCCTGCTACGACTAGGCTACTGAGGCAGTAAATTTTTTGTCGTGAAAAAAAAATCCTGTGGTAACCCTCTTCTACTACAGATTGGAGAATAAAATAGGTATGTTGAAGCAAATATTAGCAGCGAAATTAATTATTCTACTGGTGGTAGAACTCCAGTGACGGAGCTCGCGGGCGTAGGCACCACCGCATTACCTAATATACTTGCCACTAAATGGTAGTAGTGTTCAGCACTACCGTGTTCCGGTCAGGTGGTAATGTACGGCCCTGTAATTTCCGGCATAGAGGCATAACACCTTAGGCCTCAGGAGTGGTAACGCATCTGCATTTTGACTTTGGTCTTTGTGTGGGTGTCTATAGGCTACAGTCATCACTTAACATCAATGTGAACTGCATGCTTGTTTGCCACTCCCATTACATTAAAAAAAATGCGCGTTTCCGTGGTTCGGAGGGCACGTCGGTCGGTTGCTTCCGATAGACAGCAGTCGTTAAACATTGTATGAGGCCTTATAAGCGGTTTGAAAACATCCAACAGCGGCCACTAACCCGTATCTCCACCAACCCGCATTGGAGCAACGTGGGGGAGTAATCTCCAGGCCTTCCCCCAAGAAGGGAAGAGACTCGTTATTAAATAAGTCAGAACCACCAAATGATTAACAACCAGCAACATTCGTATGTACCATAGTACCATTCAACTGATCGATCAAGCAGCTGTACATACACTCGAATGATTACGTCACGACACTCAACCGAGCGATAAAATTGCTGAATTCGCTATGGAAATATAAATAGTTGGCCAATACACGTATTTGACCAGTATACAGTTATTTTTAAGATTCAAGTTGTGATTTTTGCGGTAGGTATGAATCATCAGAGAATGTATGTGATTCTTATGGCCGAATACTCAAACGCACTCAATTTTAAGCAACCCTCAAATGTGCGCTATCTCTGTCGTTTGAACGTGTTTTATAAGACAGAAGACTTTTAAGTCCCACTTAGATTTGAGTGACGTTTGAGTATTTGGCCGTTAGCTTGCCCAGGTTGAGTGTCCGGTCTTCTCAGTCGAGGCATTCGAATTAGCGGGTTCTTGGCAAAATACGTAAAATAGATTCGAATAATAAACATAAATATTCCACTTTGTGCGACGAGTCTAGCGGTGTGAGACGACCGGTTGACTCGAAGGGTCGCTGGTTCGATCCCCGCACCGTCACAAATATTTGTATGGCCTTCAGGTCTTTGTATCGCGTCTGGGTGTTTGTGTATGTGTTGTGTGTATACAAGGCACCCATGACACAGGTTTATAAATACTGTGGGGTTGTGAGTGTAGGCGTATTTTTTTTTTTTATTTTCACCTTAACAAATGAATGTAAAATTTTACAAAAACGATAACATTAACAAATAGTTATTTTCGTCTAACCTAACCTAAATGTTATTTCTTAATTGATTACCTAGTCATACTTACTATTAAATTTGGTTGATATGAACCACATCTTAACACAGTGACGAATTAAAATTAATATTCCTCACTGTGTGTGTGTGTGTGGAATTAATCGCAAAATAATGGTTTCAAAATGTATTTATAATTGCATAATGCTAATTTTAAATTCTATTTTGACTGTTATTTGCGTGATTTGCAATAATAGATCCTAATGTTTTTTTTTTAAATAGTTTATTTTAATTTGATAAAAATGAATAAATTAATTTGTCTGTTCTATTACGGACAGTATCGTCTTATGTCTTTGGGTAGTACCACAGTACAAATATGAACAGTATGGAAACTACGTACAAAACGTTCGTCTCACTACTGCAGCACCGCGAGAACCGCTTATAGGCCTCGTCGATGCGCATGTTTGTGTGAGTGTGCCGTTTCAACGTTTTGTACGTAGTTTCCATACTGTTCATATTTGTACTGTGGTAGTACTTTATAATTGAGCAGAATTATCTAATTAGAGCTTGAAGTTGATATTATTTATTATGTTGTTTATGCACATTTGCATATACATAACGTGTCGTAATTTTCATATTCACAGTGACTTGTTGTTGGTATGCGTGTACAATTTCACTGCTTCATACCATTTCTTTTTAGCGAAACCGCCGAAATTACAAACAATTAACATATTATGTTAATGAGAATTTAAACTTTCTACTTTGGATCAGACGCACTTTAGCTTGCGCAGACGCATCGGCCATGACTTCACATCACAGCACTTATCTCACATAGTTATGCCATCATCGCACTCATCATCCTTGCTCATAGGAATCACCGCATTACCTAATCTATTAGATATGCGTCTGCAGAACTTTAAGAGAGCTCTTACTGAGTTTGTTGGGTAGCGGAGTTCTTCTCAGTAGTGACAGCACTTGGAACTCTGCTCTTCTGCTGAAGTGAAATACTTTGATCTTGACGAATAAGTTTTTCTTTTTCTTCAAGATCAAATCAATCATTTTTCCTGTGCCTACCCCTTCGGGGATTACAGGCGTAAAGTAACGGTTTTTTTTATACCTACCTTATCTTTTTTTTCGATGACTTCTTCGTACCTTTATTAGGTCCAGCCACGGTCCAGCGGTGTATGACGATGGCTTGATCCGAGGGTTACGCATTCAATCCACACTGGAAAAAATATTTGTAGGTATAGCCTACAGCAGGGTTTCTCGAAATGGGGTACGCGAACCCCTGGGGGTTCGCCATTCGACGGCAGGGAGTTCGCCACTCGACGAAATTTACTGTAATTCGACTTGATGCCGAGTCAGAATTGAGGTTAAAATTGTCCAAAATAACTACTAAAATTGACTCCATTTGAGGCAAGAAACAAGCATACACATCAGTAGTAGTAAAAATATATTTCTTTTGCCACTGTTATTTGTTACCTTTTATTGAAATAGAAACACTTTTTTCTTCAACAGTCAATTTTATTGTTTTCTTTTAGGGAGGGGGTTAATCAGTTGAGGAGTTCGCTGTCACCTGGATACTTTTCAACCGGGGTACGTGGAGACGAAAGTTTGAGAAACCAGATATTAGTTCGGTCTGGGTGTGATGTGTGTGTAGAACGGCACGTACCTACACAGGGACTGTGAGTAGACCCGGATTGTCGTCATGGGGGGAACCCGAGACAGAGAATTTACTCATATAGGGAGGCACACTAGCTTAGATATAAGATACCTGCTACTTAAAGAATGGGGAGTATCAACTTTTTTTATGTAATGGAAGTGGCAAACAAGCATGCTGTTCACATTGATGTTAAGTGATGACTGCAGCCTATACACACATACACAAAGACCAAGGTCAAAATGCAGATGCGAAAAAGATAGTGCGCTCGTTAATAGGTATATTAAAAATGGGGATTTCTTCTATTTTTTGCTCCTCAAGCAGAAAACTTAAATTTGACACTTGACAGTAAAATTAAAGATCTGTAAGTAACCCATAACTTCTAATGATTACAAAATCATCGGGCGATATAATTTTGTGTTACGGGTGTTTTTTTTTTTTTTTATTTTTTTTTTATGTAATGTAAGTGGCAAACAAGCATGCAGTTCACATTTATGTTAAGTGATGACTGCAGCCTATAGACATCCAAACAAAGACCAAGATCAAAATGCAGATGCGTTACCACTCTTGAGGCCTAAGGTGTTATGCCTCTGTGCCGGAAATTACAGGGCCGTACATTACCACCTGACCGGAACACGATAGTGCTGAACACTACCATTTAGCGGCAAGTATATTAGGTAATGCGGTGGTGCCTACGCCCGCGAGCTCCGTCACTGGAGCTCTACCACCAGTAAAAAGGTAAGTATTGGTTGCCTCCCAATAGGGAAATCACATTAGTAATCGTTACGTGGAATGTCTTATGGATTATTAAACGGATGGAGTTACCTGTTACCTACACACTTATAATAGACATTCTTAGAGGAATAACGCTATTGCTATCTTCCGCCTGCGACTTGGTTCGCCAACAGGATTCAGCCTTTTAACGGAATTAAAAGTATCCTTCGTACTAATTGAGGTCAGGGTTCATGTGTGCGTGAGATTTTATACAAAACACACCAGATTTCACTGGGTTGTATAGTACAGAAATCTTTTGATTGATTTTTGATTTGATTGATGTCATAAAAGTGACTTTATTGGTTATTGGCCTCTGGCATACAGTCAGGGTCGGACTGAGCCGGAAGAGCCCAGGTGGCTCGTTGGCGCAACGGCAAGCCACTCAAGCCAGACACGTGGGGGGGGCGAATAGACTGGCGCTGGCAAATGTATGGCCCTGTAATAACTATCCCAGAACCATAACAACTTAGGTCTCAAAGGTGGTAAGTGTGGCAACGCATCTTCATTTTAAACTGTGATTTTTGTGTAGGTATATGTCTATAGGGTACAGCCACAGTTATCATTTAACATGAATGTGAGCTGCATGCTTGTTTGCCACCTTGTCAGCCTAATCGGTTCTGCCGTTCTCGAGTTTTGCACTTAGCAACAGATTTAGCGATTCCTTTTTTTGATATAGATACACTAGCTGTGCCCGCGACTTCGTCCGCGTCAGTATTTATGATTGTTCAGTTTCTACAAAAGTAGCCTAAGTTACTCCTTATTACATAAGCTATCTGCCAATGAAAGTCCCGTCAAAATCGGTCCAGCCGTTCCTGAGATTAGCGGGAACAAACAGACAGACAGATAAATATTGTAAAAAAAATGTGGTTTTGGTATATGTACCGTGTATACATACATAATAATATGCATTTAGTAAAAAGCGGTTATTTTTATATTACAAACAGACACTCCAATTTTATTTATTTGTGTAGATGACTAAATTAAATAAAAATGTTATTAAAGTGTACTACTTAAATAAAGGTAGGTACTTTAGTAAACATTAAGCAAATAATGTTAATTTATAAATACCTCGGCCATCAAGGAAAAGCGACACAGGAACGAATCACGTCACACGCCAATAGTAACTTTCGATATAGGACACTAGTGGCTCACCCCGGCTTCGCACAGGTGCAATGTTACTTAAATCAAGTATTATTACATATTCTCTGCCTTTATTACCATAATTATATGTATCTTCACGCCAGGTCCCTAACGGGGTAGGCAGAGAGTGTAGAGCGCCAGATATCCCGGTCCTGACATACACATACACATCTCGTGCCTTGTCTACCTTCATCATTATTACCATTATAACCACTACTAATTAAGTAGTTTAGGAGTAGGTACATCGCGAAGAAATTTAGTTCAGGTGGTTATTGGTTAGTTCAGGGTGCACCTTGCACCCTGCTGGGTACCTGATCTAAGTTTAGCAAATCTAATGTTTATCTATGGACAACGCTATGATATTAAGTGATTAATGCTGACTGAGGCCCAAGGTGTTATGCCTCTGTGCCGGAAATTACAGGGCCATACATAACCACCTGACCGGAACACGACAGTGCTGAACACTACCATTTAAAGTCAAGTCAAGTATATTAGGTAATGAGGTGGTGCCTACGCCCGCGAGCTCCGTCACTGGAGCTCTACCACCAGTAAAAGGTATCTCCCTTACTTAAAATAACGCGCGCGCCGCGCTTGACTATATCCGAGAAATCTCCTCTTGGGCTTCCCTACTACTAGGTAGGTACTAGATATAAGTAGGTTTTCCCATTATATAAGGTAAAGAATGAATGTTTAAATTTTATGCCCACAAGATTTAGTTAGAAAGCTTCCCACGGTATATTCATCTATTCTGTCAAGCTTCCCCTTTATCGTGTCAATTTTCTTAGTTCAATTTTCTTGAAGAGGTTGAAAACTTTTTATGTTAAAATTGTAAGAAACATTGTTTGTTTATGTCATGAAGCAAACAAGCAGACTTACAGTTTACATTGATGGTAAGTAATACTAGAGTAGGTAGGTACCTATATAAAACGGCTGTCAAACATGGCGATTATGGCATGGCATATTCCACAGAATAGATAAATAATTTATCTATTCCGTGGCATATTCTCCCGTAATGACGCACAACACTGTTGTGGGCACTTGTAGGTGTCTTTGGGGTAGGCTTTGTCCAGCAATGGACGTCTTACTCAAACTCAAACTCAAACTCAAAAATTCATTTAATCACTTGGAAATAATAGAATTTGCTTGTGATAGGTCAAATTACAAATATAAAATTATAGCGAATAACAACTGATACGTTGATTAATATGTCAAAGTAAATAAATTAATAATAGTCCAAAAATACTTAATAATAAAAATAGGTATCAACAGAATGTTCCATACTCTCTTACGGCTGAAGTGATCAAGTAGGTACTATGGCATGTAATTTCAATGCATTTACAGGGCAGAATCAAGGCAAAAATTAAATGCAGGTCTTCATTGCACATTACCGACAAGGTCGGAACAAACGGCATACCTACATCACTGCATTGCATTCAGTTCAGTTAAGACTTACACTACCCACATAAAAAAGACCTTCCTATACCCCTCTTGCTTCAACATACCTCGTCAGCAAAGGAGCAATCTACAGCTGAGTGAGAGGTCTACATTAATTGGTTATTAAACGTAAAATAACGCCCACCACGAGCATACAATATCGCCATAGATTGGTAATGCGCGCGCAACTCATGACGTTTGTTTTCCCTCGCTTTTTGTTTTCTTTTTGTGTTTTTAAATCTGAAATGTGTAATGCCACAATTTTTTAAGTGAAGTGTTTGTAGTGCTTTTGATGACTTTGGAATAAGGAGTGCCAGTGGAACCGTAATAACACGGTAATTTTATTAAATTAATTTTAATTCTTGAAATTTTATTTTGATACATAGTACGAGTAAAGTGTAAAATGGTTTTTAAGGGTATTTAAAATGTAACATGAATTGTATACTCGTTATCACATCAAGATTTACAGTTTTCTTCCGTTCCGATTGCCTTTAAAATATTAGATCCGGTAGAATCGTAAAACGGTTTTTCTATTTCAAAACGTTATTTATTCATGATGGGTGCAATAAGGAAACACTGATAGGTATTTCAGTTTGGTTTGATGTTTCAAGTTATTAACAAATTAATTTTATTATAAAGATACCTCCACCAAATCCACTAAGTAGGTATGATTCCATTAACTAGTAGGTTACAAATAGTAACTTACTAAAAATGATAGAACAGGTGACTGAAACTGAAACGCACATAATATATTTCCACTATTCTATGTACCTAGGTACCTTATTCTAGGTAGGATTACTAAGTATGAAGTACTCGTAGATTCTAATAACACGGAATTATGTAATGACGTATAAATACTTAATTAATTGGAAACCATTTAATTTTATAATGTGACGAATAGCTACGTGACCTATTAAGTATTAAATTAAAGTAGGTAGGTACTGTCTAAGTTGAGTAATTTAAAGGCAATGACTAAATATCTAGTTTATTCAGTTTATTCAGTTTATTCATTTATTTCATATAATTAGGCTCCTGGAGAGCACTTTTACATCGTCATTTTTTTTTAAACTAACCTAGAGTGAATAGCCACTAATAATAATCAAAAACACATAATAAATTAAATAGACATTGAACAATTTTGTATAATATGGAAAGCATCAATTATTTAGTACAATACATAAGAATATATGTAGTAAGTACTTATCAAGAAGGTATATTTGTTGCTAGCGGCCCGCCCCGGCTACGCGCGGGTGCAATGTTACCTACCCTCTCCTATTCATCTTAGCGTGATGATAATAGATATAGCCTAAAGCCTTCCTCTATATCTTTTACAGTTTAGGCAGTGTACGCAAAATAAGTAACTTTTTGGTTGATTTTTTACACCTTGTGTCCAAAAACCCAAATATCTTACGGAACCCTATTTTTTTCAAAATAAAATATTGCCTATGTTTTCCGTGGATAATGTAGCTTTCGAATAGTGAAAGAATTTTTAAAATCGGTTTAGTAGTTTTTGAGCCTATTCAATACAACCAAACAAATAAAGTTTTCCTCTTTATAATATTAGTGTAGACTCGTATCTTTTCACAATCCATGTCTGGTGTCTACGTCTACCCACATTATGTTATAAAAACCTGTACTTACATTATAATAATGATGTGATAAAATGTTGTTACCTATTGTTTGGCTTCTACGGCGCCAAGTTCATTAAGTCAGGAATTGTATGCCTTGATGAGTCATGTAATTTATATTGACAGAAATATTTTTGCTCCTCGCCATTATGCCTCACTTTAGTTATTTTCAAGGTCATAATCACACTCCAGATTTATTGTTACTTGTAAATTGTATAGTAGAACTAACGGCAGTTATGTAGGTAGGAAGTAGGTAGGTTTGGGTACAAGGGTAAGCATGCCAGTATCGAATGATCAAACAAAAATTAGGAATTCATAAAAAATGGAACAGGATACATCACGGAAAATGATATGATGAGTGGGAATATAAGTTTACTAAGCGCTATCAGATACGCTATTAATAGTCTCAGAACGCTCACAGATCAAATAGGTATTTTAATAAATGGAGAATATGGTAAAGATACTTTTTTTTTTTTTATTGGCAACCGCCAGGAGGCATAACTGCCAGCATCACGTTTGAATGATTGGAAATATATGGTACATAAATCAATTAATTAAATCCGCGTAGACATCAATAAATCTGAAAACACATAATAGGTAAAGTTAGTAGATTATTAAACGATACACATTGTTAGAAACACTCAAAGCGTTGTATGGACATTTATACAATTTAATATTTACAATTTTATTTTATTTTTACTTACAAAATTTACAATTTCTGAGAGGATATCAGGATTAAGGAGGGATAGAAGATTTGGTATATTTGTCGGAAAAGGAACTAATTTCTGGAGGTTGATAGAATTTTAACGATACAACTGCTTACGTTAAAGGAGAATGATACTGTTCCATACATTTCCGGGCCCAGGTGTTAACATACAAATTATGTCATTTTCAAATGACTATAAACAAATCATTTAAAATTCGGGCATATTTGAATTGCCAGTAATTGAAGTATTTATGATCGAGTAAAAGTTGGGTTACATTGTTAACTGTTAACTATATTACAAAATGTACTGTGTAACCAGTAACGCTTTTCGAGGCCCAAAATTACCCGTCTCCTTTGTAACGCGCCTTAAAAAATTTACATCTATACATACATAGGTATACATACATCTATACATACACATTTCCATTAAATATTCGTTCCCAATAAATAAATGCCTGGAAGGCAAATATTATCCTTAAAGAGCTTACAATTAGTGATGCGCCGAATAAGGGTTTCACCGAATAACTGAATACCGAATAATATTCTGTTTAACCTATACCGAACAGAATATTCGGCTGAATTATTCGGTTGACTATTTTATTGTTTTGCACGCGGCAAACTATAAAATGGTCACACACACACATACATATTTTTTTTAATTATATTATTTGTTGTCACTAGCGGTCGCCTATCACACACCCGACCGCGCCCGTATCGCTTAATACTTATACTGGGGTGGTTCGGGATAGATTGATTTTAATTTATGTTTAAATATAAAAGTTGAAAAATAATTGCTGATTTAAGGTTTAAAATAAATGATGACTGTGCGTAACTAACTACAGGGCTAAAGGTTTAAATATATGTTGATTAGAGATTTCAAAATAAATGTTGATTTGTAATTTAATGATTTTATTTTATTAGTTTAATTCAATACATTCTTGGATTACAGGATTTCTTTAACTTACAAAATAACATAAGAATATTTATCTTGTAGTTATATACCGAGTCGTGTAGCCAATAAAATAGAAATATTCGAACCGAATATATTCGGCACCAAAACTGAATAATTCGGCCGAATACGAATAGTGAAAAAGATGCCGAATATGCCGAATACCAACCGAATATTCGGCGCATCTCTACTTACAATATAATTATACATAATAATAAACTAGGTTTTTCCCGCGTCTTCGTCCGCGTGTACATTTAATCATTACACATTGTAGCCTACCTTTATGTTATTCCAATGTATAGGGAAGACCAGGGTAATGGGAGCCTACTAAGGGAAAATTATCGTAAAAACCACATTTGCTAACCTTCTTGTATTTTTTTATTATGGGCTCTTACCTTGATTAATTAAGAATATTTTAAACATAGTTATAATCAAATAAAATAATAGTGATTACCCCGGTATTACCCCTAATACCGGTTTTTCAAAAAAAGTCAGTCGCTCCCATTGCCCGCATGTGTGGGGTAATGAGAGCCAATTAACGCTCATATGGGAAATGGGAGCCATGATATTTATTTTTCTTTTCCAAATTTTATTTATAAATATTTTATATATATGAGATCTTAGTTATAAATAAAACAAACTATTTGTAACGCAAAGAAAAAAAATTTTTTTTTAAACAATTTCGTCCACTTGATGAGTAAGGGCTTCTTCATCATCACTTTTGAAATATTTTTTTATCCTTTTTGCCTTTTTGTTTCCAGCTGTAGTCATCTTTCGTTTAGCCCCTTTATCTTCGGTTAATTTTTATATGTTAATTTTTCCTTTGGCACTAATTTCTTTATTACAGTTGCCTTTATTTTTCTTAACTGTCTTTATTTCATTCTCTTTTTCAACCCTTTATCTAAAATCCAAAATGCCTCCTCTTCTGAGAACAGCGACTGCATTTTCTGATGCGTCAACCATCCACGAAGCTTTTGTCGTGGTTCGAGTCCTTTTACGTGGCATCTGAAATAAATAGAACAAGTACTTAAGTGTAAAATTACACTAAAATATTATTATGAAAGCTATTGGCTATTGAGAGCCACGCTTAGGCTATCATTGCCCGCTGACCACCATTTAGGAATAGTAATAATATAAATATGTTTTTCTACTTTCAATCACAATTTAACCAATTGAACCTGTTAGTTAATGGATCTAGGGTTGTCATATGCATAAACATAATTAAATAAGAATATAAGTTCATGCTTACCTTGGCACACGCAATCGGCAATTTTTTATAAGCGCGGAACAAAAAACACACATCTCTCTCCCGTGACTAAATGAATGGCATTATCGACTTGTGCGCCTCAGGCGAAGCTTCTCGATGGTTGACGGAAATGGAATGGAAAAGTGCCTAGGTTCAGTTCATTCGCCACCACTCCCATTGCCCGATGGCTCCTATTACCCTAGTCTCCCCTAACCTTTATCACTTTAAAGTTTCATCCAAATTCGTCCAGTGGTTTTTTCGTGAAAAAGTGACAAACTGTCTGGTGAAATAGACTAATGCCGTCACGAGAGAGGCCGCTCATAAGTTCGTCCTAAAAAAACAAAAAAAAAAACATTTTGCTAGTTGGGACGTAACCGTGAAAATGAAACCGAATTATGCTACACTAGCTGTGCCTGCAACTTCGTCTACGTGAGAAAAAATATGATTGTTCAGTATCTACCCGGACGAAGTCGTGGGCGCAGCTAGTATAAAAGTAGCCTAAGTTACTCCTTATCACATCAGCTATCTGCCAGTGAAAATTCCGTCGAAATCGGAGATACTCAAATTCTATGTGTGTGTATGTAGTTTTGTATGTATGTATGGTTGTATGGAGATAAAAGTAGCTCAAGTTACTCCTTATCACATCAGCTATCTGCCAGTGAAAGTCCCGTCAAAATCGGAGACACTCAAATTCTGTTTATTTGTATGTAAGTATGTATGTATGTATGGTTGTATGGAGATAAAAGTAGCCTAAGTTATTCCTTATCACATCAGCTATCTGCCAGTGAAAGTCCCGTCAAAGTCGAAGACACTCCAATTCTTCTTATTTGTATGTAGGTATGTATGTATGTATGGATGTATGGAGATGAAAGTAGCCTAAGTTACTCCTTGTTACATCAGCTACCTACCCATGGAAGTTCCATCAAAGTCGGATACACTACAATTCTACTAATTTGTATGTAGGTATGTATGTATGTATGTATGGTTGTATGGAGATAAAAGTAGCCTAAGTTACTCCTTGCTACATCAGCTACCTACCCGTGGAAGACCCTTCAAAGTCGGATACACTCCAATTCTATTTATTTGTATGTAGGTATGTATGTGTGTATGTATGTATGCAGATAAAGGTAGCCTAAGTTACTCCTTATCACATCAGCTATCTGCCAGTGAAAGTCCCGTCAAAATCGGTCAATCCGTTCCCAAGATTAGCTCCGGCAAACAGACAGACAGACAGACAAAAATTGTAAAAAATGTTGTTTTGGTATATGTACCGTGTATACATACATATGCGTTTAGTAAAAAGCGGTTATTTTAATATTACAAAAAGACACTCCAATTTTATTTATTTGTATGTATATGATATATTATGGAAGCTACAATACAACATAAGACCTAAAAATTCCGTGAAAATTTTAAGCGCCTACATTATAGCGGTAACAGAAATACATAATTTGTGTAAATGTTAGCTTTCTAGCTATCACTATTTATGAGATACAGCCCGGTGACAGACAGACGGACGGACGGACAGACAGACAGACAGCGGAGGATATTAGTAATCCGTAGGGTCCGTTTTTACCTTTTAGGTACGAAACCCCCTAAAAGATAGAACTAAGATACAGAATAGTTTTAAAATATTCGATACGATTATTTAAATTGACATAACTTTTTAATTTTTTATTTACCGATTCTCATGAAACAAACATTAAATGTTAAGTGAAACTTACCACAATATATTAGGTTGGGGAAAAAGTTTCTTCGCATTTTTTAAGATAATTCAAAACATTTTTTAATATAGTTTATTTAAATTTAACTTAAGTATGTATGTACCATTTTGTTCGATAACCTTTTGCCATCTTGTAGGTAGGGACATGATCCCATTGCTATAAAAATTTTGGGACTTCTCATCAAAATACCGCGACAAGTGGATTTGGCAGTTCTCTCGTGATGTTAACCTAACATTGCATAAAGAATTCTGAAGAGACCGAAACAGGTGGAAATCTGAAGGTGCAAGGTCAGGACTATACGGCGGATGCATTAACACCTCCCAGCCAAACTCTCTTAATTTTTGCTGAGTGGCTATAGATGTGTGAGGTCTAGCGTTATCATGATGAAACACCACACCCCTTCTGTTGATCAATTCCGGCCGCTTTCTCTCAACTTCGTAGCTACGTCGTAACTACTGATATGTCGACCTTGCTCCACTTTTTCAAAAATGGCATCCATTTTATCCGTAATAGGGCGACCAGAGCGAGGTGCATCTTTGACATCATAATTTCCGGATTGAAAACGCTTAAACCAAATTTGTGCTATTCTCACAGCCACTGCACTAGGTCCATAAACATCGCAAATTTTTTTCGCGACTTGCGTTGCATTTTTCCTTTTTTGTAGTAAAATTTTAAAATGTATCGAATTTCTTAATTAGATTCACTCATCTTGACAGTACGAAAAACAAATGAAAATCACACATTTGCCTAATTTGAATTTGGAATTATGTTCTTTGAAATTTTAACTTTCAATGATACCAAAACCAGCTAGATACAAATACTACAGCCAAAGAGATTTTATTACAAGTTCATACATACTATAATGCGAAAAGACTTTTTCCCCAACCTATTATTAGTGAAAACCGCAAATCGAATAAGCCGTTTCTGATATTAGCGTGCACAAACACACAGACAAACAGACATTTTTCCGAGATAAAAAGTACCCAGTGTTTTCCGCCAAAGGTTAAAGTACAATCATACCAAGTTTCATTGTAATCGGACTGGTAGTTTTTATGTGATGCTTGAACGAACAGACAGACAGACAAAAAAAATTCTAATCACATATTTGTGTTCGGTATCGATCTAATAACATCTCCCGGTATTTATTTTTTCAATATTTTTAATGTACAGAATTAACACTTCTACAGATTTATTATAAGTATAGATATAGATTACGGGAAGAACCTAACACTAGGTAGGTTGGTACGAACGTAACAGATTTTGGTAAAATCATTCACGTCATGATTCACTGTGCTAAATATTTGGGTATTTCGCATTCACAATAGCTCAACAGCGGATAGGAATCCGCAAATATTTATTCTTGGAATTCTACAATTTTGGTACAATATAATGAAAATTATAAGCGCTGTATTATTCAAGTGTTTATCCTCAATCAAATGTTATGCATAACATGAAGAAAGAGTAGAGTATGCAGGAAAGAGCATGAAAGTAAATTAAACGCGGTTGACATGAGATCATTGCGCAAGATATGCGGTGTATCACTCACCGATCGCGTTGGTAATGAAGATGTAAGAAAGTAAGAAAGAGGCTTTGTGTGAATGAGAGTATCGGTGTAAAAATGAAAAAAAAACATGCTGCGATGGTCCGGGCATGTAGAAGGAATGTCGAATGAGCGAATGACTACATAGATATTCAATGCGAATGTGGATGATTGCAGAAGTCCAGGAAGAAAAGGGTAACCTACCTACTCGGCTTATTAATTCTCTACCCTGTACCTGTGGCTACTCTGTTAAACATTAAGCTATCTAGAATTAGGTACATTATTTACAAAAAATGTTATCTAGCTTTCCGATACAAATAGAACAACGAACAGATGAATTTGGAATCCCGTTGGCTTTTATTAGGTACCTATAGAATCCCTTTAATTATTTTATGAAACCTATTACGGGTCTTTTGAATATAAAACGCCTTTCTAGTTGAGATAGCAGCTGGAATGGTTATTCATTCAAAGACTGCAACCTAAAATTCTTGAAATCGGATTCTTCTTTCCATTTTTCTTTACATAAATATCTACTTATTCATAATGAAATGATCTGCTAGGTATACGTTAATGCGTAAAATACAATAGAACTGTTATCGCTCTAATGAATTTGTTCATAACACAAAACAGTAAGCAGTGAAGCAATTATAAACAAATCATTTATCTAAAAACGTACGAAACCACAAATTCATGGTCGGCAAAACTATCGACGTATTATTACAATATTATCTGGTACCTATCGGGTAATAGACGATACCAATTATCTGCCATATGGCGAATGTTTAAATTTAAAAATAACATATCGGCCTTGTAAGTATATCCAGTACAGAAGCCACGTAAAAGAGTGAGCAATTTTTTTTTAGTATATTATTAAAGTGGAAACAATAGCTCATATTGAGTTCAGACTGTGCCTGCACAAATATCTTATCTAGCTCACGGACTTCGCGGTAGTGGCATCATTCTCCACTTCTCACTTTTCAATTTCTGCCTTATGACGTCCACTGCTGGAGAAAAGCCTCCCCCAAAGATTGCCACAACGAACGGTCCTGGGCCGCCCTCATCCAGCGATTGCCCGCAACCTTCACCAAATCGTCGGTCCATCTCGTGGGAGTCTTTCTACGCTTCTTCTTCTGATACACGGTCGCTACTCGAAAAATCTTCTGCTCCTAGGGTAGTCTGTTCTTCTAGAGCTATATCGCACTGCCACTTGAATTCGCTATTCGATGGGCTATTTCGATCACTTTAATTTCTTCATGCGGATCTCCTCATTTCTGATTCCATCTCGCAGGAAAACTCCGAAAATAGCTGTCTCCATTGATCTTTGCGTGACCTTCCGTATATCATCACTGGCAACGCACACTAGTCAAAGACCTTCTTCTTTATACATTGCGGTTCCTACGCACCACTTATCACCACCTAATCAACTTGATAGCACATTATTACATTGTCATTTCATCAAACGAAATTTGCACAAAAATGATTAGATACTAACTTACACAAGTTTCTTGGTACCTACTCAGATAAATATACGTCACCTATGTTAAGTTTGTAAGGCCTGTTTAGGAATTGGCGTTCGATAATCAAATAGAAGTTTGAGGATTTTTCAAGAAGGTTCAAGAAGTTATCTTATAGTATGGTACTAATCGCTCTATTAATAATATGAGAAGCACAAACTGCCTCGGTAGCCTAGTAGTAGCAGACCACTACTACTACGCTGAGGTCCTGGTGGGTTCGATTCCCGGGTAGGGGGTTATCAGAGATAATGGTGTAAAGTCCTTTATTTCCTTTGGATTTTTCCATTTTCTGGAAATTTCCCAGTACCTTGAATTTTGGTAATGTGCCCGGAGATGTCAACAGGCTCGCCACCTGTTACATGGGCCAAAAACGTAACCGGCGAATCATGGGTGTTTGCATGTATGCTTGAATGCATGCATTTACCTCTGCCTACCCCTTCGGGGATTACAGGCGTGAAGTTACGTTGAGAAGCACATAAATCATGGCACCAAACAAAAGTGAATCGAAATATAGTAGATACGGTACTCTGTTATAATAATCAAGTCGCGATTGCACACAAACGTTTTGTTGTTGCACGGTAGACGGTAGAACATGCAATACGAATAATTATGAAATTTTATTATTGCTGAAGTGAACATAGTTCAACGCAGTCTATTGATTTCCGCCTTACGGTTATAGGCGTGATGTTACATTTATAAACACCTTCACATAGGTTCCAATTCCAGTAATGTAATACCTATGTAATATATGAATCTACATTTAATCATTTAATCTTCTTATATATATATAAAAAAAACAATTGCTGTTCGTTAGTCTCGCTAAAACTCGAGAACTGCTGGACTTGAATGATTTTCGGAAGTCCAGGGAAGGTTTAAAAGGTAAGAAAATATGAAGAAATGGAAGGCAAATAGTAAAAACCATTTCATTTTCCCATACAAATAGACGGACTATTTGTATCTATCAAACCTTTGACTTAAACCTTTTTTTATTTAATTCTGAGGCAATACGAAGTCTGCCGGGTCAGCTAGCAATCAGCATCAATATAAATCATTTTGCAAATATTCCAGTTACTAAAACTACTCAAACATCTGATTTTTTCTCTTACCGTCGCCGAATCATTTTTGAAATAAAGGTACAGGTACATTAAAGTTGAAATATATTTAATTTGTAAAATGCAAAGATGGCGAGCCTTCTGACATTCATCGCAGGCATATTTCCAAACTGCGATGATGCTACTGAAAATTTTCTTCGAAGGAAAAATCTCAGTATCAATTCACTTGGTGATTTGGAGACTGGACCCAGGACGGTAAGTGCATCAGTAACGGCCATTTCTTCTAAAAGACGTTCGGTTGCATCGAAATGTTTGTTAAAATTATGATTTTTGTAAAAATAACAATCACAGAAACATTTACTTAACAGTGACCGCGAAATGCGTTGTACCAGAATATTTTTTGATGCTAGATGTTGTCAGGGTTCATTTAACAATTTCCAAATGGTGCAACTCATTTTTAAGTTAACCGGTACTTTAAAAAAAATGTTTAAACTGAAGTAAAATGATGCAATCCAGCCTTGTATTAGTTCCGCTATTCGAAACAGCCAATTCGTATTTAAATCACTCGTAATTACTAATCTTAGGGTAATCATTAGAAATGTATGTACATAACTACGTGAATTATAACGATGTAATCTATACTTGTAATAAATCTGTAGAAGTGTAAATTCTGTACATTAAAAATATTTAAAAAATAAATACCAGGGGATGTTACTAGATCGATACCGAACACAAATATGTAATTAGAAAAATGTTTGTCTGTCTGTCTGTCTGTCTGTCTCTTTGTTCAAGCATCACATAAAAACTAAGGGTCCGATTGCAATGAAACTTGGTATGATTATACTTTAACCTTTGGCGCACAACACTGGTTACTTTTTATCCCGAAAAAATGTCTGTTTGTTTGTGTGTTTGTGCACCCTAATTTCAGAAACGGCTTATTCGATTTGCGGTTTTCACTAATATATTATGGTAAGTTTCACTTAACATTTAGCGTTTGTTTCATGTGAATCGGTTCAGATATCAAAAAGTTATGTCAATTTAAAGAATCATATCGAATATTTTAAAGCTATTCTGTATCTTAGTTCTATACTTTAGGGGGTTTCGTACCTAAAAGGTAAAAACGGACCCTACGGATTACTAATCCTCCTCTGTCTGTCTGTCACCAGGCTGTATCTCATAAATAGTGATAGCTAGCAAGCTAACATTTTCATAAATTATATATTTCTGTTACCGCTATAAAAACAAAATTAAATACTAAAAATAAGAAAATGAAAATGTCCAAGGGGTCCAAGGGGGCATACAATAAACGCATGTTTTTTTCGTATATTTTTTGCATGATAATAACGGTAGCAAGTAGACGCTTAAAATTTTCACAGAATTTTTAGATCTTTTGTTGTATATTACCTTCCAATAAATGAATACAAATAAATAAAATTGGAGTGTCTGTTTGTAATAATAAAATAACCGCTTTTTACTAAATGCATATGTATGTATACACAATACATATACCAAAACAACACTTTTTACAATTTTGGTCTGTCTGTCTGTCTGTCTGTTTGGCGGGGCTAATCTTGAGAACGGCTGGACCGATTTTGACGGAGCTTTTATCTCCATACATACATACATACGTACATACAAATAAGTAGAATTTGAGAGTATCCGACTTTAACGGGACTTCCACGGGTAGGTAGCTGATGTAATAAGGAGTAACTTATGCTACTTTTATCTCCATACAACCATACATACATACCTACATTCAAATAAATAGTATTTGAGTGTCTCCGATTTTGACGGGACTTTCACTGGCAGATAGCTGATGTAATAAGGAGTAACTTAGGCTACTTTTATACTAGCTGCGCCCACGACTTAGTCCGGGTAGATACTGAACAATCATATTTTTTCTCACGTGAACGAAGTCGCGGGCACAGCTAGACTTAAATAATCTTAATGTGCCGAATTGTAGTTATCATCACTGAATGAATTATTATTTGGTTACGAAACGAGAAAGTAGGAGAAGTCAATGTCACGTTATAAAGCGTAACGTGACATAATTACCAAATTAAAGAAAGAAAGAAAAACGAAGAACGAACCACACAACGAAGCTGCGTTGTGTCGTCGATGCACACAACACACATATATATAACGCGAAAAAAAAAGAATTACGAAAAGAAAAATAAAAGTGAGGAAAAATGGAAATCTCAGCTGTTTATCGTAGCAAGAGCTGCAACGCTAATTAAATAGAAATAGTTTATTTTTTGACACACACACACTAAATAAACAAATGATAATAATAATAATAATAATGTGCGGCTGCTGCGGCGTGCCGTGTAGCCCGCGTCAAGTTCCCAAAATCTGATGCAGGTGCACGGCCTAGACCCGCCGTACCAGCCTGGCAGTGCCGGATTGAGCGGCGTATCGCTGGGACCAGAGCGCTCATTGGCAAGCTACTCTGCTTCAGGATGGGCAATACACGCCCCCGAGTGATGCGCTTTGTGAGGATAGCATTCTCAGGAACGGGAATCAGCCCTCAAAATTATTCAGCTCACCTCACAGAGCGCATCGACTTCCTGAAGCAGAAAGTTTACGCATGGGCAAACCGGATAAAACGCTTTAAAGAACGTGTGGGCCGGTATCAATTGAACAGCATGTTTCAAGGCGACCAAAGGAGAGTCTATAGAATGTGGGAGCGGTCTGATTCGCAAATGGTTGACCCGAACCGACCGGATGATGACGCCATGCTAGCGTTCTGGCGCAACATCTGGTCGGAACCGGTCTCTCATTCCGAGGACGGTTGGATACGGGATGTCGAGGGAGCATGCGAATCTATTCAAGAAATGGATAATATCCTTATAACTGAAGAAGACGTAGCCAATGCAGCTCGTCCGATGCCGAATTGGAAATCTCCGGGACCGGATGGGCTGCATAATTTCTGGCTGAAATGGCTGAGAAGTTCGCATGCTCGCTTGGCGACCCAGTTCCAATTGTCTCTGGAGTCAGGAACGCTCCCATCATTTCTTACAACTGGTGTGACTCACCTGCTCCATAAATCAGGTAGTACCGCGGAACCTAAGAACTACAGGCCTATTACGTGCCTCCCAACGGTTTATAAACTCCTTACATCCATTCTGAGAGTGAAAATCACTAAACACATTGAAGATTTTTCCATCTTGTCTGCCTCTCAGAATGGATGTAGGAGCAGGTCCCGCGGTACTAAGGAGCTACTCCTCATTGACATGGCAATTAGCCAGCAGGTTCGCCGCTACCGAAAGAGTCTTTCGACTTGCTGGATAGACTACAAGAAGGCCTACGACTCTGTACCGCATACATGGCTCATGAGGGTTCTGGAGTTGTATAAAGTAAATACAACTCTACGTGCTTTCCTGGGCTCATGTATGACGCAATGGAGCACGGTCCTTCACTATCCAGGATCTCGGCAGCCCCTGGCGGTCGGTGAACCTGTGAGAATCACCAGGGGTATTTTCCAGGGCGATAGTCTGAGCCCCCTATGGTTTTGCCTGGCCTTGAACCCTCTTAGCACGTTGTTAGAGGCTTCGGGGCTTGGCTATCGGCTGCGCAGAGACGGTCGGATGATATCTCACCTGTTGTATATGGATGACCTGAAATTATTCGGCTCCAGTAATTCGCAACTGACAGAGCTACTAGAGGTTACTGAAAACTTTAGTAACTCTATCAGGATGGAATTCAGAATCGAAAAATGTGCAGTAATGCATGTACGACAAGGGCAGATAATGGAATCTGAGGGAACAAATCTCCCAGGTTCTATTTCGTTCCGAACCCTCTCTACCGCCGAGAGCTATAAGTACTTGGGTATGTCGGAGGCCTTAGGTATACGCGAGGGCGACATGAGGCAATCGTTGAAGGAACGTTTCTTTGGTCGCCTGACAAAAGTACTGAAAAGTCTTTTGTCGGGTAATAAGGTCCGCGCCTTCAACGGTTGGGTCATGCCGGTCTTGATGTACTCCTTCGGCATACTCAAGTGGACTCAGACCGACCTGGATGCTCTTGACAGGCGAGTCCGCTCTTTGCTGACGGCATACCGGATGCATCACCCGCGGTCGTCGGTCATGAGACTGTACATCCCGCGGAGGTGTGGCGGTCGAGGCTTCCTTAGCGCCAAGACCCTACACAACCGTGAGGTGTGCAGCCTCAGAGAATATTTCCTGGCCGCCGACGGGGATATGCATAAGGATATGGTGGCGGTCGACAGTGGACTCACCACTCTCTCTTTGGCTAAACAGAACTGGCGCAAACCTGAGGTACTCACGACCAGCGACCGCAGGAGTGTGTGGCAGGGCAAGGAGCTACATGGACGTTTTTACCGGGCCCTACACGGGCCTGACGTAGACACTTTAGCATCCGTGGCCTGGCTACGATTCGGTGACCTATTTGGGGAAACCGAAGGTTTTGTTTGTGCAATAATGGACGAAGTGGTAATGACCAACAACTACCGGAAGTTTATCCTGAAGGATGGCACGGTCGACATATGTCGGGCATGCCACCGACCGGGTGAATCAATCAGGCATATTGTGTCCGGTTGTTCTAGTCTTGCCAACGGCGAATATCTGCACAGACACAACCAAGTGGCCAGGATTATCCATCAGCAACTTGCCTTGCGATACAGTCTTGTGGCCGTGGAGGTGCCATACTACAGGTATGTGCCCGACCCAGTTCTGGAAAACGACCATGCCACAATGTATTGGGACCGGTCTATCATCACTGACAGGACTATTGTAGCCAATAAGCCTGATATAGTGGTGATAGACCGCTCGGAGCGCCGCGCAGTGATTATCGATGTCACCGTCCCTCATGATGGGAATCTCGTGAAGGCCGAGAAAGACAAGGAACTTAAATATCTTGATCTGGCTCACGAGATTGTCGCCATGTGGGACGTAGATTCGGCCATCATTGTGCCGATAGTCGTTACGGTCAACGGACTTATAGCAAAGAGCCTCGACCAACACCTCAAGAGGCTCAAGCTAGGAAGTTGGGTCAAGGGTCTGATGCAGAAGGCGGTACTCCTCGGCACGGCACGTATAGTGAGGAGGTTCCTGTCTCTGTGACCCTAATCATCGACGGCTTGGACCCTGTTCCCGCTGCCGGTGGCACACTATTTTTTATTTTTTTATATATATTTGTGCTTTGTTAATATTATCTTTTATTATATTTAATTAAGTTACTTATATATGTAAAAAAATAATCAATATGAATAATTAATAAATGAGTGAAATAATAATAAAAAAAACAATAATAAAAACAGAAACACCTTAACACAACTACCGGCATGATGTATGTGTGAGACCAAAAAAATGGTACCCATCTCAGCTGATTGCATGCATAAACTTCCATGCATACTAATGTTATATTTATATACAAAATTACGTAATTACTGGTTACTTATTGCGGTTGCCGTCCTTGCCAACCTAAAAACAGCTCTCATCGATAGATTGGGTAAAGAAAGGGGCCAAAGTATATCAGCATATTATTATGTTTTGTATTTATCATACTTAGATTCAGTACACCACTCACCTATTGGCATTTGAATCATTTGGGCGAGACCATATTTGTATACTCGATCGATATATTGATGGACTTTATACATTGCTACTTTCACGTTCAATATCTACTAATTATGAAAATAATACGAGTAACAAACCACCTTACAATTTACAATAATAACACTTGCCCGATTAGGAATTTCATATAATTAGTGTATTCTATAAAATCGTCGGTAGCCAGTTTTTTTTTTTTAATTTTTTTTTATTTATTCAAACATACTTAAAACTATTTTACAATTTGAACTACATCAAAAAGCCTGAAGAGGTTTGTGCTGATGCAGGTATTCGTTCAACATATAAAATTCATAACAAGTAGGAACAGTATTCCATCTTACCAACGGATACAATGCTAAGTAAATGTCTTAATATTAATGTGTTGTTATACAAAACAATGTAAACAATTAAAATGTATTACACCTAGTCACAATTTGCTTTGGATAAAAGTTGAGGAGAAAAAAAAATCTTATCCTGATATCTGATATCTGAATACAAAAACTCAATTAGGTAGGTATCATATTTTACCGGATTCATTCATGATTAAAAGCAAACACTCATAAAATATTATAAAACCATCTCTGTGATAAAACCCCATAAACATTTAACACGGTTGAATGCAAAGGTATGTGCGAAAAAAAGATACTTATTAGGTATAACAAAGCATACCTACCTACCAAAGCCTCAAGCCAATATTGTACGACGGCTTCTGATAATAGCAGTCATTTCAATTTGGCAGAAAAAAAATTAATTAGTAGGTATATCGTCAGTATTATTAGTACCTACTTACCATCAGTCTTCATTATCACCTACTCATTACAAGTAGAACTGATAGAAGCTAAATTGAGGAATGTAATTTGGCTAAAAACTAAATTAAGCTGCTTGAAGGACATGGAGTGCCAAATGTGCCAATGCATAATAATCTAACCCGATCAAGTTATAAAACAGTAGAGGCAGAGAATATGTAATAATACTACCAAACATAAAAGGCTATTACACGACACGGTATTCAGGGTCCGGCAGAAAGGGTGGGCGTGGCCTCGCGCCGGGTTGCCGCTTATTACACTATCCGGTCGACAGCGCCCTAACTCAATTACAATACAAATACACGAGCCACTCCGGTCGCCCTAATTAGGGCCCTAACTCTCTAAATGTTATTACACCTTCCTGACCCGTGCTATCGTACCCTGAAAACCGTGCCGTGTAATAAGTCCTATAGGTGTACTTAGCATATAGTAACTGGGTACCTAACTACCCTATGTATTACGGTATGGTTTCCTATACTTATGGCGGCAACCCTATCTTTCTCCGGCTATCTCCAAGTCGAGATTCTTCCATTTACGATTTTTTTCTAGTGCCATCCTCGCAGTTAGCGCACTCACTAGTCACTGTTACTGGCGTGTACTGGCGAATCGTACTTCCAAGTAATACCTCCCTAATCTATAAGTAGATCGACGATTACTCGTCGTCATTTTAAAAGGAAAACAGATAAACTTATGAGACTAGGTGACTCTATAAGTTTATCTGTTTTCCTTTTAAAATCGTTTATCTCATCACCATTATTTTTCCTTCACGCTTCCAAATACCACCGTTTGACATGTAGATGGTGGGACCCTTGAGTTTAATAAAAAAAAAACCGGTCAAGTGGCCACGTGCATTGTAGGGTTCCGTAGTTTTTAGGTCTGATTAATGTAATGAAAAAATATATTAATATTTTCTATGGAGTTGTTCAAAAATTTCGAGTATTGCATTTGGTCGACTATTACTCACAAACTTGTAAAGTCAACTTAGATGTGATAGTTTTCCTTTTAATTTCGTTATATGTAGCTACTATTGCCGTAACGTTTGAATTCCTAACAACCACCGTTTAGTTGGTAGAGGGGGGGGACACTTAACTCTATCGAAAATTGGCACTTTAAAGCTTAATAAGTCACGAACAGTTAACTAAATCCAAAAATGATGTAAGCACACCCCTAACATTTTTAAAAGACCTACCCAACAAAATCCCACACTTTATAGAAAACGAAAATTTAAAAAAATATCCGTGTGCTACATGTACGAGAGGTACCCTAAATAATTTTATTTTTTACGTTTTTATTCTACCACTTTGTTGGCGTAATTAAGATGTATACTTGTGCCAAATTTCAAGTCTCTAGTAGCAATAGTTTTTGCGCTAAGCCGCGGACGGACAGACAGACAGACAGACAAACGGACATGGCGAAACTATAAGAGTTCCTTATTTACTACGAAACCCTAAAAACTGCACTCTAAAGACTAATTTTGCACAAACGGTTGCCACGATCGAGAAATTGTTTTGCCAAAATCACAATATTTTGTAAATACCTACCCAACGATACCCCACAAAATAGGACTAGGGTGCGTGAAGAAAAAAAATACAGCTAAAGGGAGGTATCTTATGTAAAAAAATACCTATATTTCAAGACTTTATTATCCGGCTTTCGCCGCATACCTAATATGTATCATGACTTCAGCCGAAAGACGTTCACCGCTGGACAAAGCCTTCCCTAAAGATGCTCAGAACAAACAGTGTTGGGCGTCTTTGGGAGAGAATATACCACAATCGCCAGGCTGGGCATACGGAGGATTGGCCATGGCAGTGGCGGCAGTTTTGAGGCTGTGGAATTTTTCATTTTACGGGTATTTGGCAGTGCCACTCTCGGCGTTTGGTAATGTGCCCAGGTGCAATGCAATGGTGCAGGTACAATTTGAATAAACTATCAAAAGTAAAGTCCACACTCGTTTAATGTTGACTCCTCTCTAGTCTCATACACGTATTAACAAATGTTTTGTAAGAATCTTGTCTCACGATAAAAGTCTCGACTTTGTCTAGATTCAATAAAAAAAAACATTTGTTTTATAAATGGCAGATGAAATGGCACAGAGCTAGGGTAACTGTACACGCGTTATCGTGCCGACCCGTATGCCTTTCGATACGCACGCCAGTCTCACCATTAGACAAGCATTAGATCGATAACATTCTACGGCCTTTATCCACGCAGTATGACCTCGAAACAACCGTGTCTTTCGTGGATAAATTGAAAATAATGACTGGATTAAATTCCTTTTAATTAGTAGCTATTTTTAATTATTTGAAGCTACGTTCAATTATTGCTGACGATTAATCGTTTTTTTATGGCTCTATTCGTGTATTTCATGAAAAACTTCTATATGAGTGTCGGAGTAGACGATACCTGTTTTGTGACGTTACGTTGCGGCGACGGCGCGGCGCCCGCGTCGGAGCGGTTACGCTGCATAGGTATAACATGATTCGCTGAAGCGCCGCACCGTACTTGCAACCGCCGAGGCAAGGCAGGCAGGAGCAGAATGCGTTGTAACGTCGAAGCGGCGCCGCTCAGTTGTTTATGCGTCACAACTGTCATACGACCTTATTACACAACACGGTATTCAGGGTCCGGCAGAAAGGGTGGACGTGACCTCGCACCGGGTTGCCGCTTATTACACTATCCGGTCGACAGGGCCCTAACTCAGCAACAGTACAAATATGAACAGTATGGAAACTACGTACAAAACGTTGAAACGGCACAATCACATGAACATGCGCATCAACGAGGCCACTAAGCGGTTCTCGCAGTGCTACAGCTCCTCTTGACTTAGGTACCTACTGCAAAAACATCTTTTGAACTATGTTTCAGTTAGCATCGTTTTCTTTTAGTAGATAGTGAATTTTGGTGCCCATGATGTTCATTGGAAACCGAAAACAAAATATTTTTGGCTCGAATTGACTCCATCTCCTACCATGATTGAGGGTTGATACGCCATTGGTTTACCATTCTACCGCCTCCTATGCTACTCATATTATACCGGCCAGTCACCTAACCTTTTATTGCGCAAAATTGGTGGTTACACATTTTGCGTTTCAGTTGTGCAAATCTTGCGCAGCTAAAACAGTGTGGCCGACATTAATAGCTCTGTGTCTGACTACCCTCACATTACAGATCTCATTTCTTGTTTCAGAATGTATTAAAAAGATCATGTCTTTAACAAATAGTCGACAACAGTTCCTCGCCTACGAATCCCATGGTGATCAGGACATACATTATGGAAGAAAAGGAGGGGTATTCATATCCAACTGTATATGTGTCCTTCTATTCACATTAGCTGTTATCACAGCTGTTATTGTCGGTGTCATAGTACACTACATCACATATTTTAAGGTGAGTGCTAAAAAACATTCAAAGTAAACGATATTATTCTTTTTTTTTACGCCATCAAAGTGGTTAATATACCTACATTTTTATAAAACTAGAAGTCTCGAACAAACGCTGAAGTTTTAAAATTTGATGAATCATCAATATTTAACTGCAATACGATAGCATTTATCACTAGCATTTACCGGGAGGTAAATTACGAGATATACCGTGGTAGGTACCATCGCCCTCTAGATTCATAATTGAACTATCACCAGTTCTTCAAAACTGGAGTCAACACAGTCCCAGAACTTTGAACGACGTAAAATTTTGCAAGGTAAAATGGGTAAAATGTAGCTTCAAAATCTACACACAGATTTAGATTTTTTTTTTTTTTTTTTTTATGTCTGAAGATTGACAGACAAGCAAACGGGCCACCTGATGGAAAGTGGTCACCGTCGCCTATGAACATTTGCAACACCAGGGGAGTTGCCAACGCGCTGCCAGCCCTGAAGGACTCTTTTGACGCCATTTTTGAAGAACCCCATATTGTAGCACCTAGGGAACACCTCAGAGGGAAGTTCGTTCCACAATTTACACGTTCTGGGCAGGAACGAACGTGAAAACCGCACCGTTGAGCACTGCCAGGTGTCCAGTCGGTGTGGGTGGAACTTCTCTCTTCGGCGGGTAGTACGGTGTAGGAAAAGAGACGGTGGCACCATGTCAAACAGTTCCGCAGAGCACTCACCATTGTAGAGACGGTACAACACGCACAGACTCCCAATGTCTCTGCGCAGGCTCAGATGTTCGAGCCTGTCGGTAAGTCCTGGATCGTTAACAATACGAACGGCGCGTTTTTGTAGGGAGTCAAGTGGACCAAGCTGGTATTTGGGGGCTCCCGCCCACAAATGAGAGCAGTATTCCAGATGGGGCCGCACTTGGGCCTTATAAAGCTGTAGTAGCTGCCCCGATGTGAAATACTGCCTCGCTTTGTTAAGCACCCCCAACTTTTTGGATGCCAACTTGGTCTTACACTCAATGTGACTCCCGAATTGCACTTCGTTCGATATGTCAACGCCCAGGATACCGATACTCTTACCAATGGCAAGCGGAGTGCCCTGGAACTGTGGTGCTACAATGAATGGGGTTTTTTTAGCGGTGAACGCGCAGACTTGTGTCTTCGAGGGGTTGAACTGCACTAAATTGAGTCGACCCCAATCTGAGACCCGCTCCAGAGAGTGCTCGACTTCAGACACAAGTCTAGTCCTGCTTTCTTCGATAAGTGTCCGAGAGGCATTTGCACGGCTTGTATAGTGTGCATCTCCCGTGCTATCATCCGCATAGCAATGAAAATTGGAGTTTTGCTCCAACATTTCATTGATATGCAGAAGAAAAAGCGTGGGAGATAGCACAGAGCCTTGCGGCACACCAGCGTTGATAGGTAGTCTGTCTGAGCGCTGACCGTCAACTAAGACTTGTATATAACGCTCAGACAGAAAGCTGGCTGTCCAGTTGCATAGCCTCTCGGGAAGACCGTAGGATGGAAGTTTCGCGAGGAGTGCCCTGTGCCAGACCCGGTCAAAGGCCTTAGCAATGTCCAGGCTTACAGCCAATGCCTCCCCACTCTTGTCCAAGGCGTGGGACCAATGGTGCGTAAGATATACTAGAAGATCACCAGCAGATCTGCCATGACGAAATCCATATTGGCGGTCACTGATCAGCTGATGATCCTCTAGATACTGCAGCAGTTGAGTATTGATCACACGCTCCATGACTTTACAGAGTAGGGAGGTTATTGCTATGGGCCTATAATTGGCCGGGTCACTGCGATCCCCTTTTTTGGGTATCGGGTGCACGAGGGCGGTCTTCCACGCAGACGGTACGGTTCTTTGATCGTAGGAAAGCGAGAACAGGCGCGTCAGAACGGGGGTCAGCTCGGGAGCGCACATCTTCAACACCACCGCAGGGACGGAGTCCGGCCCACTCGACTTCTTGACGTCAAGGGATAAAAGAGCTCGCCTGACGTTCTTCTGAGTGAATTTGACGTCAGGCATAGAGCTTTCACAGCGCGGGATGGTAGGCGCTGTGATACCCATGTCGTCAAGAGTCGAGTTTGAGGCAAAGAGGCTGCCCAGAAGGTCAGCTTTCTCTTTTGCCGTGTGGGCCAGGCTATCGTCAATTTTACGCAGTGGTGGGAAAGATGACCGACAAAAATTCCCTTCGATAGCTTTGGCAAGAGACCAATAGGCACGGCTCCCGGGAGGGTGCCTCATTAGTTTCCCGCCAACTCTACCGATGTGCTTCGACTTCGCTTTGGCCATGCGCCGCTTAGTGGACCTGGATGCAGCGTTGAGTGCTCTCTTAAGGCCGGAGGCATTAGGATCCTTACAAGCGTGAGCCGCAGTCCAGGTTCTGTAAGCCTCCTGCTTGTGACTAGAAGCCACAGCACAGGACTTATCGAACCAGGGCTGGTACTGTCCGCCAATGGATACCACAGAGTACGGAATGTAACATTCCATTCCCTGGTGTATCACATCGGTTACAGCATCGGCACACGTGCTCGGATCTTCCGACGAGAAACAAAGCTGCCTCCATGGGTAGGACGTCAGGAACTCCCTCAGTCCATCCCAGTCTGCCGACCTGTAATGCCACACTTGTCGAGTTGCCGAGGGCCGCAGCGGCGCTCGAACCGACAACGAGGTTTTTGTGCGTACCAGACAGTGGTCCGAGGATCCTAAGGGAGCCTCGACCACCACCTGATAGTTGGCGGGATGTGAGGTCAGCAGAAGATCCAGCAAAGAGGCAGTGTGACCCTCGACATCTGGTATCCGGGTAAACCCGGTTACAACTTGTGAGAGTCCATTAGCCAACGCGAAATCGTGTGCAGATCTTCCAGCGAAGTCCGTGATCCGGGAACTCAACCACTCCGTATGGTGTGCGTTAAAGTCACCAAGAATCACCAACTCCGCAGAAGGATACTGCACAAGCACTGTGTCGACCACCTGTTGGATGTGCTCGAATAAGCGGGCTGTCTCCCCGTCTCCGCTATAGGACCTGTACACGCACGCGTATATTCGGGTAGATCCACCGTAATCCACGCGTGCCCACAATAGCGACAGGTCCTTGTCTTCAAAATGGTCAAGACGGCGACAACAGACATCCTCTCGGACATACAGACATACCCCGGCGCGGCGAACGAAAGTGTTCTCCAGAGTATAGCCGGGGTAAGTAAGGTACGATGTGTCAAGTGGAGAGGATATTTGTGTCTCCGTCAGAAAGAGTAGGGCTGGCTTAGCCGTTTCAAGGTGGTGGTGAACGGCGTTAAGGTTGGTATGTAAACCCCTGATGTTGCACATGTCCACAGTAAATGTGGGAGGGGCGTCCGCTGCGTTACTACTCTTTTTTTTCCTTTTGACCATTTTTTTTTAATCTTCCTAACAGCGTCGGATAAGGGAAATAATGATGTGCACCGTATCGACCGCCCGAGGGGCAAAGTTGCAGGTGCATCAGACCATCTGCACACAGAGGTGGTGCAATTTGCTGGTCCGGGAGACGGAAGGACCCCCGATCCCCCCCGTGCACAGGCGCCGGGCCCACTCCGGTCTCTTACTCCGGCACGACGACTGCACACGGGACTTAACACCGGTTGGCGGGACAGCCTCCCAGGCCAGAGTTTAATAGAGAGGCCTGGGTTCGGGTCCCCTACTGACCGGCGGGCGGCAGCGGACCGTTACCGTTTCATCGGCTCTCCCTGGCCCCCGGGCCAACATGTTGCGCCCCTGAGCGCAAGATGTCCTTACACATACCGGCCCCGGGGGCGGACAATACGGTGCACATCAAGGATAGGAACGAGGAAGAGGATAGGGGGAGGGGAGGGGGGGACTGGCTCTCAGGCTCGGAAGCCGGAACACGCCCGAAGACGTTTGGCGGCAGATTACGACCTGAGGGTGGTAGCTAGCCAGGCAGGACCCAAGGGACCTTACCACCAAGCAGGACACTAGGAGGGATTACGCTGGTAGTGCCGACCCAGCAACCATGTGGAACCAGTCGCCAGAGCCTTGTTTGCTGGTCGGCAGGGTGCACCACGTGCAGGTAAGGTTGGCTGCGGCACCAGGATGGTAAGGCGCCACTTACACCCCATATATATCTTTAGTCTAGTCATTCTATTTTTTTTTATATATATAACTGTTTTACGGCCTTGGATTCAAGTCCTTAACAGCCAATCTTCAGTAATTTTTATCTACATTCCGTATGATAATGAATATCCATATGGAAGATGACGATGATTGGATGCTTCCATGTGGTATATGATGAGATGGCTCTAGTAAAGTGATGGGGACTTTACTAGGAGATTTAACGAAGTTTTGGAGGCAACATGAAAAATCACTTTTCTCTTCATAATATCATTTTCCTACACCCATGAAAGTTATCGAATGTTTTATGATAAATATCCCACCATTTTTACACATAAAAACGCGACTATACACAAATTTCGAAAATAATATCACGCAGCGACACAGCTCTTTTCCGCGTTCCCGCCAAAACTCCCTAGTCATTCTAGTCCATATTAGAGATGTGCCGACTAGTCGCCGATTAATTGGCAGCTAATCGGCAAGTGTTAAACTATTATAACCGACTTCAAAATTTACACAATATCGGATTATATGTATGTTTGTATGTATATTCACCGATCACATCGTCAATTGTGGACTGATTTTTGAGTCGTTTGAAAGGGTTGGTACTTATAACTTCTGAAATTGGTCCCATTGCCACCAAAGTTCGGATCTGATGATGGCACAAAGCCTCACATTTGTTTTGTCTAGGTGGCTGTAGCGACTTGCGCTCGAACAGCTGTAAATAAAGTGTACCTAACAAGAATCCCCGAAACCGTGAATTTACCGAAGCCATCTCTACAACCGACTAATGGGCTAGTCGGCTAATCGGCAAAAGTCACATTCGGCACATCTCTACCTAGACAATATCTTACTATCGAGTTTTGTGGAGTCGGGTCTAATATTTCATAATATATAAAACAATGAATTACGACATCTTAAATACGCATTATACCCAATTATCTAATTTTTATTGAACTTGGCCTTTGGCCTAAGATTGGAACGAACAAACGGAACGTTAACGGCAAATTCTGACATTTTGAGATTATTGAGATTGACATTGACATTTCTGTGTTTTGGTTTGATTTTTTTTTCTGATGATCTGATTCAGAATCCTGATAAAATTCATAATATAATTCAAGTTTGAACAGTGAAGTGTTTTTATTAGTAAAATCAAGTACAATTAATATTAATGGATACAATGGAAACTTGAGGGAAAATGTGTTTCATAGCAATTTGAAGAACATTTAACCGCGAAGTGTTTATTTCTTTAGATTGCATTTATTCTGTGATACCCATTTGTTTTAATGAAAATGTGTTTTATATTAAGAATACTTTATTTTTTGCTTAATTTAGTGCCAGTTATATTCAGCGATTCAATCGTAAGCTATAATTCCTTTTTTATTTCAACGAATATTTAAATAAGATTAAAATGTATCACGGTTCAAGTTCAATAAATATTATATTAAATTAAATAGGTCCTGGTATATATTAAGTAATCAGTTTCAATTATGTCCCTTTAAATTTTAATGTCCAAATCGCGTCTTTTTAAAAAAAAAACTAAAATTAAATTTAAACTTCTTTTTTCTTAGATTTCACAAAATGCCGAAGATTTCTGGGATGAGACAGAACCATTCGGCCAGGGTCCCCCGTCCCCTGACCTTCGTTTACCGCCGTATGTAGTGCCAAGCTTCTACAGATTAAAACTAAAAGCTGACTTAGAAAATTCAAGTTTCACGGGTGAAGTATATATTACTATAAGACCCAATAAATCCGTGAAAGAAATTATATTACATGCAAAAGATCTCAGTATTAGTAGCAATGCTAAGCTCACAGAACAAATATATGAACAAGTTGAGACAACAGCATCCAGAACAAAACGTGATGTCAACAGTACTGATATTCCTGAAAATAATCAAACTCTCTCAACAATTGCGACTGATCATTTGAATATTACATCTGCAACAGAACCACAGTCAACAGTAAATAATACAGAACAAACAACAGAGTATGCTTCAACAGAATCAAGTCCAGTATTTGTAACTCAAGTAACTCATAGCAGTGTTAGGAGCATAAATATAACATCCGTTAAAAAAGGGACAGGGGACAGACTGATTTTGCAACTTGATACGGCTCTCACACCCAATGTAGACTATACATTGGAGTTGTCTTTTGATGGAAATATATCTGATTCATTGATGGGATTTTATAAAAGTAGTTATACTACAAATGATAATGAAGTCAGGTGAGTCATTTTTTTTTTATGTAATGGAAGAGGTAAGCAGGCATGCAGTTCACATTGATGTTAAGTGATGATTGCAGCCTATAGACACCGACACAAGGACCAGAGGTCTAAATGCAGATGCGTTGCCACTCCTGAGGCCTAAGGTGTTATGCCTCTGTGCCAGAAATTACAGGGCCGTACATTACCACCTGGCCGGAACACAATAGTGCTGAACACTACTATTTAGCGGCAAGTATATCAGGTGCCTACGCCCGCGAACTCCGCCACAAGAGCTCTACCACCAGTTAAAAGTATTGAGGCCTAAGGTGTTATGTCCAGCAGTGGACAGAAGCCTCATCCACTCGCCAATCTTTCAGCTAAAATTATGATGCTGATGATGATACTCGTATTTTATTAGATAATGCAGTGCTACATTCACTGGCCCCAGCACTGCACCACCAGTGATAGGTGATCAAATGCAAATCTTACATTACAGAGAGTTGGCGGTGACACAGTTTGAACCAACATCGGCCCGAGCGGCGTTCCCTTGCTTTGACGAGCCAGCATTCAAAGCCAAATTTGAGATCAGCATCGCTCACCCAGACAACATAACTGTATTGTCCAATATGAAAGTGGCCACGCAAGAGTCCATGTGAGTATTTGTAGCCTAATTAAAGGATTCCGGCTTCTACTGTAGAAGTGATTGTGGTACAAACTATAGACAAATACAAAAAACCAGGGGTGTGTCGATAGGCGGTCGCATCCCTGAGGTCAAAATGCAGATGCGTACCACCAGACAACTATCTAACTGTAAGACAATATTGCTGAACACTACTAACTGCCTCAGTGGTAGCCACCGATTCGGGAATTTCTGAGTGCGGGTTCGATTCCAGTCTGAAGTCAAATATTTCTTTCCAAATATTCTAATTTCCAAATTCACACGCATGTGTTAAAAATAAAAATATGACAATGTATACCTATATAATAAATATTTGATTTTTGTTTGAATTGAATTGAATAGGCTCGGAAACTACTGGACTGATTTAAAAAAATCTTTTACCATTGAATTCCTACAAATATCGTCGATGAATATAGCCTATGTTCATCACAGATAGCTGTGATGAACATAGGCTATATTCATCGACGACACAACGCCGCTTCTCGCTATATTACATTAATTGCACCCGTGCGAAGCCGGGGCGAACCACTAGTATTTATATAATATAATACCTCAAACTTTCTACAGGAATAGGAAAAAAAATCCCCACATCCAATATTGATTATTAGAGGCACGTTCTAATTGTAGATAAATTGCGACGCTTTATTTGCCTTACAACAAGGAAAAAAATGCTAAATTTAAAGCAGTTTTTATATGACTGGTTTTTCCCTACTCTAATTCGTCGTTCGGTAATTACCAGACCAAATTAAAGGTTAAGATAAAACATGAAATCAACTGAGTAATACAAAACGAATAAACATGATCTATACAAATAAATAAAATTGGAGTGTCTGTTTGTCGTATACAAATAACCACTTCTTAAATGCATATGTATGTATACACGGTACATAAACACGGCTGGACGGATTTCGACGGGACTTGCACTAGCAGATAGCTTATGTAATAAGGAGTAACTTAGGCTACTTTTATACTAGCTGCGCCCACGACTTTGTCCGGGCAAGTACTGAACAATCATAAATTCTCACGCGGAAGAAGTCGGGGGCACAGCTAGTAAAATATAAAGGTACTATAAATTGAGCTTGTAGCCTAATGAGTTCTTGGCGTTTGATGACAGTCTCTCGGGGGTGGCAACGCATTTACATATTACATTTACGCATTTATAGGGGACCGACCGTTTCTCTTTCGTTTAGTTTTCGATTATAACATCATCTTGTCAGTATCGTACCGCTTAACTTTTTCCTGGAAGTGTTTGCATCCGCAGGTATCTATCCACTTAAGTGCAAACTGTTTTAATAGGCCGTAATTATTTAGTCTTGTCAGTTTCGGACCGCCTAACTTGTGATGGAATTTCTCGTCTCGGAAATGCGATGTAGGAAAAGGTGGCACCATATCAAATAGTTCAGCAAATCACTCATCATTGCCATTAATAGCTGAGCTGGGTGTCATTTTTCCTGGCTTCACATGACCATACCTTTAAGTTAGTTTGCTAACTTTTTTTCTTCTCTTTTCTCGCTATGTGTATGTTGTGTGTTGTCAGGTAAATAAATATTTTCCTTTTTTTCCTTCTTTTTTTCTTTCATTAAACCTGACTGTCTTCCACAGCGAAGATCAACCGGGATGGCAGTGGACCCACTTCGAGAGATCGGTCAGCATGTCGACGTACCTCGTAGCTTACGCCCTCTCCGACTTCAAGTCCACTGAGACCAGCTACTTGAGCAAGGATAACATCACTAAAACCATCCGAATCTGGACGAGGCCCGAGTATGTCAATAAAGCGAAATACGCTGCAACGATCACGCCGAAACTTTTGGCGTATTATGAGGACGTTTTTGGTGTACCATACGCTTTGGATAAGATGGATTTGATCGCTGTACCGGATTTCTCGAACGGCGCTATGGAGAACTGGGGGTTGATCACGTTTAGGTAAGTATTTTAATGTTTGTCATATTGTATTAGTCGCAATTTCGGTGTCGGGACGGACGACCCCACCGTCCGCTAGCGCAAGTATTCTCTTTTAGTGGAAACAACAGTGATTAACTATTACATATAATTTGAATTAAGATTAAGCCATTTCTGAGGTCTAAGCTGTTATGCCTTTGTCCCGGAATTTACAGGTCCGTTCGTTACCACCGGTCTACGGTAGCACTGAATACTATAATTTAGCGGTATGGTAATGCGATGGTGCTATTTAGCGGTATGGTAATGCGGGGGTGCTTACGCCCGCGAGCTTGATCGCTGGATATATAATACCACCTAATAATTTCATTTAATATTATTCCCTTGTTCGGTTTTCCGATACTCGCCTTTTTAGGCGGTTCAATAAATAACGCGTTCTGCATCCCTCATAAAAAAAGATATCTATTTCTCTTTTTATTATCTCCTTCCCCTCCTTCGTATGCTGTTTGTGTTGTGAGTGGTTGATCTATGTCTTAGCGTATTATTTGAAGACTGAGAGTTCGTTGTGTTTCGTGTGACGGATGATCGATGCGAGATTAGTGTATGTGATGTTTGTTGTGTCTCCTGTGTGTTTGGTGTAGTATTTATAAATATTCTAGTACCAATCGTTTTTGCGCTCAACCGCGGACGGACGGACAGACAGACAAACAGACGGACAGACGGACATGTCGAAACTATGAGGGTTCCTTGTCTACTACGGAACCCTAAAAAGGCATATAAAAACCACGCTTCTCACAGGGAAACAACACTACTGTTCGACGAGAAGGAGGCAGTGCCTCGGGAGAAGCGCAACGTGGCGGTGGACGTGGCGCACGAGCTGGCGCACCAGTGGTTCGGGAACCTCGTCACCATGCGCTGGTGGACCGACCTGTGGCTCAACGAGGGCTTCGCCACCTACATCGAGTACATCGGCGTCAACCACGTGAGTCCCTTCTCTTAGAACTGTCGACCGTGCTGTGTTATTAAAGGTACTTTAACATCATCACTTCAGGCGAATAACGTCCACCGCTGGACGTCTTTCGGCAAACAAGGTAGCGTTCGAGTATTACGTGACTCAATTTGGGCGGAAGGGGGAGATCTTGTAAAACGTTACGATGCGTTACAGGAGGAGCGGGGTTCGAACAACGTGTAACGTAACATTGCATTTTTATAAAAAAAAAATAGAGAATTAAAAACTGGTTGCCTGTAAAGTCGGTTTTACGGGCGAAGATTTTACGTGACAACGTCTTTTTCTCGGTAGAAAGGCATTCGCCGGTCCGGCAGGCCTCTCTCTCGTTCGGTGACTCATCGTTACGTTACCGGGCGTTACACTTTTTCATGAGTGACTCCCAGCCGCTACCTAATTTAAGACGTTGTCACGTCAAAAACTTGTGTAGGTATAAATGCTCATTTGGGTGTTACGTATTACCAGAGAATATGCAATAATACTTCGTATAGAATGGACACTTCGACGTCCCGCCCGATTTGCTCGCATCACTGAACTCCTTCCCCTCTTATGGGCGACGGCTGGTATTTCGTACGTGCTACGCACTCAGGTGCAGGTCACTGATTGATGTCTGTGTAATAGAGACCAAATTAAGCGTTTGTATGGAATTTTGGCGAAGTGTCCGCGGTGTGGTATTACGTAACGTTTTGGGAGGGGGAGGAGGGGTACATAACAACGTGACGGCACGTTACATAATACTTGAACGCGCATGGCCCCGCGGCTCGAGAGTGAACCGAGTAGGTCGTAAGCGATCTAAGAACTCACGTTGTGTGATACGGGCGCGGTCGGGTGTGTGATGGGTGAACGCTAGTGGCATTAAAATGCGCGTTTCCGTGCTTCGGAGGGCACGTTAAGCCGTCTGTCCCGGTTGCTATCGATATATACTAGTCGTTAATCTTATTATTCATATTATATCTAAACGAATATTATAAAGATAATATTTTTATATTTGTTTGTTTGTTTGTTTTGAATAGGCTCAATAACTACTGGACCGATTTTAAAAATTCTTTCACTATTCGAAAGCTACATTATCCACGGGTAACATAGGCAATATATTTTATTTTGGAAAAAATAGGGTTCCGTAAGATATTTGGGTTTTTCAGACACAAGGTGTAAAAAATCGACCAGAAAAGTGACTTATTTTGCGTACGCGGCCTAAACTATAAAAGATATCGAGGAAAACTTTAGGCTATATCTATGTATAATCATCACGCTAAGACGAATAGGAGAGGGTAGGCAACATTGCACCGCGCGAAGCCGGGGCGGGCCGCTAGTATTATAAAAATGAACGCTCCCAAAGACGTTTACAGCTGGATAAAATGCATTTTTGGGGCAGGCCGCTTAACTTTAATTGGTTTTGTTAACATACACCGACAGATCGAACCGGAATGGAACATGTTCGAAACGTTCACCCGCGACAAAATGGAGTTGCTCCGCTCGGATTCCCTGAAGAACACGTCGCCAGTGTCTCGGCAAGTGGTCGACGCTTCGGAGATCTCGCAGAAGTTCGACGAGATATCCTACAGCAAGGGCGCCAGCTTGATCAGAATGCTCAACCACACCATCTCCGATAAGCTCTTCCATGATGGACTGGTGGTTTATTTGAATAACTGGTAAGCGTTCGTTTTATCTTGAGTTTCAATTAAAGTTCGATATTTAAAGAAAGAAACGGGACAAGTGCGAGTTCGACTCGCGTGGTGAGGGTTCCGTACATAATCTAAATTTAATGTGTTTTTTTTAATCGGATCCAAATTTGTTTATGGTTGACTACTCAAACTTCTTATAGGTTTTCCAGTAATCTATAGCCAAAGAACTATTTTCCACATTTTTTTCAAAATTTTAAGTCCAGTAGTTTCGGAGATAGGGGGGAAATGGTCTATTTTCGTCGTTTTTCTTAAATAACTTCAAATTTGTTTATGCAAAAATTATAAAAAATATATATCTGAGATGCTGACAACAACCTCTTTCATTTGTTTTATTTAAAGAAAAATTTTACTTCAGGCGAGACTCGAACTCGCGGCCACTGGGAATCTAGTCCAGCCGCTCTTTCAACTGAGCTACCGAAGCCTACCTGTGGATATTTTACTGGCATGCGTTATTGCGAAATATCCAATAAGATCAACCCTTGCCCATTGCCACTTGAGTTTCGTTATTAGATATGTTATGATGGTTCTCATAATAATATGATCTCGCAGGGAAACAGTATAGCATTATCAGTGAGGGACTAAGGTCATCAGGGTTCCAGGGCGGTATTTGGCATTTGGCGGCCCAGTAAACTGACGCACGAGCAAAAAAAGTCATGAGGTAAAATTAGGAGGCCCCCTGCCTACGCACATTCTTCCCTGTCCCTCATTACCCCGCATGATTGCTACTGTATATAGATTCTAAAATACAGATCACTAAGAACGCGCAAGCCAAAAAAATTAAAAACATTACCCTCCATAAGCTCTACAAATCTGTCATGTTTCCCAGCGACCAGTCGATCTTTGGAGGCCCCCAGAACTGGAGGCCCGGGGCGGACCGCCCCTCCGCCCCCCTCTTAGTCCGCCATTGAGAATTTTATATGTCAAGCTTGCGGGTTTAATTGCTTAGATTTTACTAGCTTGTTTATATATTATTTCGCATTAACACATGCTTGTGAAATATATTTTATTAAGGGTAAAAGCGACTTCCTTACGATATTCAATAAACTGAAAAGTCTATTATATCGGTTGCCTAACTAGCATAGTTGGTAATAGATGGCGCTGCTGCTACCATAAAGCAATGCAATAGATGTGAAGGAAAGACTTGACAAATCGGGCAGGGCTTCAGTAGCTCAATTGGAAGAGCGGCTGGACTAGATTCCCAGTAGGTCGCGAGTTCGAGTCTCGCCTGAAGTCATATTTTTCTTTCCATTTTACTAGCTTACCCAACCATTTGGTGTTGCAGGAAGTACCAGAACGCTGAAGAGAACGACCTGTGGCAGTCCATGTCGGAGGCCACCAAATCTGATCCGGCATTCAAGAACCTGTCCGTCGTAGAGTTCATGAACTCGTGGACGAAACAGGCAGGGTACCCCGTCGTTAACGTCAACAGGAATTATGAAACTGGCTACGTCGATTTTGAACAAGTAAGATAATTAAATTCAAAAATGTTGTATGTAACTTCACTCCAGTGTCCCATTGCGGGGTAGGCAGATAGTGGAGCGCCAGATATTCCGGTCCTGACACACCTCCCGTGCTTCTACATTCATCATTCTCTTCATACATGCACGCCGACTCCTAAGACTTTCGACTCCACACTCAGACAGTACTCGACCTATTTGGGCATGGATAAAAATTCATGTTTTATTTTTTTCGATATAATGTTAGCAAACAAGCATGCAGTTTGACATAATGACTGCAGCCTGTAAACATCTACATAAAAACCAGAGGTCAAAATGCAGATGCTTTGCCAACCCTGAGATCAAAGTTCTTATGTCTCTGTGATAGTTATTACGGGGTCATACAATTACTACGATCATTTACCCGGAATACGATAGTACTGAAAAGTACCATTTGGGAGCCAAAAATATGTATTATATACTAGCTGCCCCGACGAACTTCAAATCGCCTTAGAGGTATAAAAAAATTAAATGTCCAAAAAGTCGAAAAAAAATTTTAGAATCAACCTTATCACTTAAGGATATGAAAAATAGATGTTCGCCGATTCTCAGACCTACCCAAAGGCACACAAAATTTCACGAGCATCGGTTCAGCCGTTTTGGAGGAGTATGGTAACTGGTAACTAACATTGTGACACGAGATTTTTATATAATACTAGCTGACCCGGCAAACTTCGTATTGCCTCAGAATAAAAATATGACATGTGTCAAAGGTTTGATAGATACGGACTATTTGTATGGGAAAATGAAATGGTGGTTTTTACTATTTCCCTTCAATTTCTTCATATTTTCTTACCTTTTAAACATTCCCTGGACTTCCAAAAATCATTCAAAATCAATATTAGCCAAATCGGTCCAGCTGTTCACGCGTGATGCCGTGACCAAGGAAAACGGGTTGCATTTTTATATATATAGATATAGAAAAAAAGAAGAAGGTAAATGTATTAATATCTTCTTTTTCACCACTTCTGTGAATATCCACTCGCGAAGGGAAAAACTAAAGCGAAACGAAATTATCGTAAAACTCTATTATATTAACAATCGTCTGTTTCCTTCCAGCATCTCTTCTCAATGACCAAGGAGCCTTACAAGAGCAGCGTGCAGCAGATGTGGAAGATCCCGATCAGCCTGGCCGGGGTCCACGCCCCCAGCGCGTGGTCCACCCGCCCCCGCTTGTGGCTCACCGACCGACACGCCGGCATCCAGCTCGATGTGAATGCTAGCGAAGCTTTGTATGTCAATGTTGACGCTATAGGTGAGACATTAAAGCAAAAACGTCGTTTTTTTTATGTAATGAAAGTGGCAAACAAGCATGCAGCTCACTCTGATGTTAAGTGATGACTGCAGCCTATAGACATCTACGCGAAGACCAGAAGTCAAAATGCAGATGCGTTACCACGCCTGAGGCCTAAGGTGTTATGCCTCTGTGTCGGAAATTACAGGGCCTTAAATTACCACCTGATCGGAACACGATAGTACTGAACACTACCATTTAGCGGCAAGTATATTAGGTAATGCGGCGGTGCCTACGCCCGCGAGCTTCGTCACTGGAGCTCTACCACCAGTAGAAAGTTAGTCGTGACTGTATTGTTATGGTTATTGAATTAAGAATTCTCTATTCTAAAAGGTCACTGGTGGTAGAGCTCTAGTGACAGAGCTCGCGGTCGTAGGTCTCACCGCATGACCTCTGTATGAGTTGTTGGAGGAGAAATATAAAGACGTAGATTAGGATTAGATACGGTATGGTTTATTACTGGTAACTTATTATAATGATGGTGCAAATGGTACAATTAAGTAGCCGGAATAAATACGGGAGCACACGCGGTAATGGTGGCCGAACGTGAACTTGAATGGTAATGGTAAAAGATGGTAAGATAGCACGCGTGGAATGGTAACCCGACGCGAACTGGTAAAATGGTAAAATTGGTAAATGAGAACCGGCGTTTATGGCTACTGCACGTGAACTGAAGTATTGCGTTACACGTAAACCGATGTGCGGCGGCAAAGTGCCGACGGTGCATCTAAAAATGCATGTATGTCCCATACAACCTCTATCTGCTGCCAAAAGGTTCGATGGTAATGTATGGCCCAGTAATAACTAAACTTATCGTATCTTCGCGCCAGGTCCCTAACGGGGTAGGCAGAGAGTGTGTAATTTTATCATGTATTTAATTTATTTGTTCTAATAATTTATTTATTTATCTATATTTATGTAATATTACGTAACTTTGTATTATAAATATAACATTAGTATGCATGGAACTTTTATGTAGTTGGGCGGCTTGTAGTTCGCAAAGCCACTTACGGTGGTCCCATCAGAACACCAGCGCTGTAGTGCCAACTACTGCAATCAGCTGAGATGGGTACCATTTTTTTGGTCTCACACATACATCATGCCGGTAGTTGTGTTATGTTGTTTCTGTTTATATTATTGTTTTTTTTTTATTATTATTATCATTTGTTTATTTAGTGTGTGTGTGTGTGTGTGTGTCAAAAAATAAACTATTTCTATTTCTAACTATCACAGAGACATAACAACTTAGGTCTCAGGGATGGCAACGCATCTGCATTTTGACCTCTGGATTTGATATAGATGTCGATAGGCTGCAGTCATCACTTAACATCAATGTGAGCTGCATGCTTGTTTGCCACCTTTCTTACATAAAAAAAAGAAAAACGGAACCCTTAAAAAAGTCACTTGTGCGTAATGTCTGTCATAGCCGATTTTCTCCGGAAGTAGGTAATGCCCCGACCGAGTTGAAATTTGGTTCACTTGGCATGTATATCAGTGAATTAAACATGAACGTATAACAGAAATAAGTTAATTGTTTTTATATTATTTCGCATTAACACATGCTTGTGAAATATATTTTATTTTAAAGAAAAATGGAAAAATGGAAAATTCCCAGTAGGCCGCGAGTTCGAGTCTCGCCTGAAGTCAAATTTTTCTTTCCATTTTTCTTTAAAATAAAATAGAAATAAGTTAATTTCAAACAAAGAGACCCTTTTATGAACATAGAACCTCCGGCCTTTTTCGAAGTCGTTTAAAAACAAGCATTTTCCCACATCCAGGCTACTACCGAGTGAACTACGATCAGAAGAACTGGGCGCTGTTACGGGAGGCACTCAAAACGGATGCCGTTACGCCGATAATGAAAGCGCAGTTGATTGATGACGCATTCAACCTGGCGAAGACGAACCTACTCAACTACAGCTACGCTTTGGATCTGACTACTTGTGTGATTGACGGAGAAAACTCCAAGATCGTGTGGGATGTCCTTCTCGGCAGTATGGGACCGCTGCATTTCAATTTGCGAGCCACTTCTGGCTATATGTATTTCCAGGTAAGTTTAATGAATGGATGAATTGTATAGTAGTTTCTGAAAAACGTTTTGGACTATTGAACAAATCTCAGGATGTGTTTGTGTATATTGAAGTGAACACAAACACAAAATTCTGCGATTTGCGAGGGATTTTTCAAATTTCCCTTGTGTGTTCGATTCGATCAGCGCTAGCCAAATAATTGCCAAAAGCAATAATCGTAGGGAAAGAGCATAACACGTAGTCGGTAAGTCATGGTCATTTTAGCACAGTCGATTGATGAGGTATTCAACCTGGCGATGACGAATCTCCTGAACTATAGCTATGTCAGAGAATATGTAATAATACTACATATAGAATTGACACTTCGACGTCCCGCCCGATTTCCCCGCATCACCCGACCTCCTCCCCTCTTATGGGCGACGTTTGGTATTGTCTACGTGCTACGCACACAGGTGCACATGTAAATTACACGTCACTGATTGACTGTGTAATACAGACCAAATTAAGGTTTTGTATGGAATTTTGGCGGAGTGTCCGCGGTGTAGCTATGCTTTGGATCTGACCACTTGTATGATCGACGGAGAAAACTCCAAGATCGTTTGGGACGTCTTTGCGGGACCGCTGCATTTCAATTAGCGTGCAACATCTGGCTATATGTATTTCCAGGTGAGTTTTATGAAATTCCTGAAAATGGTTCCTGGTATTTTTTCAAGCGCCCACGCTAGTACAAAATTTTAGGATGTTTTTTTATGTCTATTGAAGACACAAACATGAGTTTCTGAATTTTGCGAGGGATTCTTCGTAGGCTTTTAAGATCTGTCTTAGAACTAGACACCTCTTCGGTATACACAGAGGAGGTGTATCTATACACCGCTAGCTAGATAATTTGCCAAAAGCATCACGGTAGGTAAGTAGTCGGTAAAAAGATCATAACTTTATACGTAGTTAGTAAGTGACAGTTGATTGATGATGCATTTCAATTTACGCGCCACGCCCAGCCAGTTGTGGCGCGCTAATTGAAATGCATCGAGTTTGATTAAACTGATTGTGGCAACTGGTTTGTTTTGGTTTTCGAGTGATATCTTCTTTTCTGTCACGATATTCAGTGTTATGTTTTTGATGGATATATGCATGTGTATTTACTTATATAGGTATGCATATGCCATGGACGTTCACATTATCTATATTCTACATAAAATTCTTATTTGCATTAGATCTAAGAATTTTGACTAAAAAGTAGCACACTGAGTTTGTTCGATAGCGGAGTTGGGACTCGAATGAATATGTTTATGGCGGAAAGTTCTTTTTGCCTTCTATGAAGGCATGGAAAGGTAAAATTTAATCGATAAATCGTCAAGAGTTATCGATTAAATTTTATTTATAAATTAGTTATTATTTAGGGGCCGTCCTTAAAATACGTTCGCATACAAGGGCTCGTGACAAAATGTGACAGGGCGGACGGTGGGTCCACGGCAACGTGACACTCCCAGATTATTCAAACATTTAAATATTAATTTTAAATTCGTTACAATATTCCTGATTTAAAAATGTCATAGTCATGGTAAAATATTAAGTCACAAAAACTAAAACTGGGGGTTGTCACAGATAGTGTGACACAGCGTGACAATAGGAGAGGATCAGAAAAGGCTTATTTTAGCGTGACGTATTATATGAGCGGCTCCTTATACCTATTGTAATTGAATTGTTATGATAAGTATTTTACTATATGTAGCTTGTAACCCGACAACGCAAAAGTGTCCTTGTCTCTGTATACCAATTTGAAATGAATATTTGAAGTCTTGAAACGGCCCAATTCAACGCAACCTTGCAAAATGCAGGATTACATGAGAATACTGCTGAGCGAGCAGCTGCAGCGGGTGAACTACGGGCTGGACAAGCCGAAGGACGACAACGAGGCGTTCCTCATCGACAACCTGGTGACGTGGGAGTGCATCGTCGAGGCGCCGCGCTGCCTGCGCTGGGCCCAGGAGCAGTTCTCCGGCTGGAGGGCGCGAGCCAACCTCACCGACAACCCGTGAGTTGCGCCTGATGCTAACATCCTTTTTTTATTTTTTTTTTTATGTTAGGGCGTCGCTATCATGCTTTTTTTTTAAATATAAGTAGCAAACAAGCCTGCAGTTCACGTTGATGTTACGCGATGACTGCAGCCTATAGACACCCACACAACGGCCAGAGGTCATAATGCATGCGTTGTCACTCATGAGGCCTAAGGTGTTATGCCTCTGTGCCGGAAATAACAGGGCCGTACATTACCACCTGATCGGAACACGATAGTGCTGAACACTACCATTTAGCGGCAAGTATATTAGGTAATGCGGTGGTGGCTACGCCCGCGAGCTTCGTCAATGGAACTCTACCACCAGTAAAGATTTATTATGCGTCTTGCCAGTTTGACACTGGCAATAAACGATATTTCGTATTCGTAATAAGCAGCGTATAAGTCATAGTCAGTCAGTCAATTTATCAATCCGTCAGCCAGAGTCACAGTAATTTGAGTAAAGCGGTGGCTACTTTACCAGAACAGTTACAATTAGGTTTTGGAGGCAACCCGAAAAAAACGTGTTTTCACACTGTTATTATATTTCGCTGTACACGATAACTGTAATATGCCAATAACAAACAAAATGCCATTAACTTTATTTTATATATCTCAAAAATACACCAAGAAAATGAAATAAAATAAGAGCACCACACGCATCTTTCAATGTTCCCGCCAAAACTCCAACTGCCATGTTGCTACAATACCCACGACCCACGCCTATAACTAGTACTCAAACGTACGCATAGATGACGCTGTACGTTTCAAGCGGAATCGGACTTCGCGCTGTACAGATTTTGTGGCGCGTAAGGTCCTCCCGGCCGTCGAAAACTTAACTCATACTTACCTGGCGTAGGGGACACCGTGATCAAGAAGGCGGTTCCCCCAGGGCGAGGCTCCTCCATTGCACTGCGGTGGGGTTGACCCCTGCGATTATCCCTAATGTGGATAACTCGGACGCGTAATTTTTGGTAGTGGGGACTGCGTACGCGCCGTCCCCCCATATTAAACTAGAGGCATCACAAGTTCAGTTGATCACACGCAAATACCTTGAGTCCTTGAGTCGTGGTGTTAACTAAATGGCAAGATTTGTACAGAAAAAATGAAAAAAAGGTACACTGTAAAACAGCATGGATGGAATTATTATCCAGTAAACCTAATCAACATTTCCTGATACTTGAAATATTTTTAACTCTCCGAAATAAAAAGTTTGAAATTGAACATCAGTATGGAGTACTTCTACTGTTGTTAGGAAAGACGATTTTTATTCCAGTGATTTAAAAATAATTTACGTACCAGAAAATGTTCTTTAGGTTCCCTAGATAATATTTCTAATACGTTTTACCTTGTACCTTTTTCTAACTTTTTTTGTACAAATCAATGTATGAAACTTGCCCTGATTCTTTTATGTCTAAACTAAATCCCATTTCAGCCCAATTATATAAAGTCGACCAGGAATTTCGTTAGTGAAATCTCTGCCAGTCGATCACTTAGTGAATAATAATTGTCCATATGTATGTATCTTCACGCTAAGTCTCTTACGGGATTTAACGGGATAGATAGTGTGGAGCGCCACTTAGATTTCCCAGTCTTTACACACCTTTATCTGAAATATTATTAACTAACTATGCCCCCAACTCCGTCCGCATGGGAGTCGAAAGTACGCACGGTTTTAATGTTATTGTAACATTTTTCGTTGATACGCCGCTTCTATTACTCGGAAGTGTTTTTTTTTATGTAGTGGAAGTGGCAAACAAGCTTGCAGTTCACATTGATGTTAAGTAATAACTGCAGCCTATAGACACCCACATGAAGACCAAGGTCAAAATGCAGATGCGTCCACTCCTGAGGCCTAAAGTGTTATTTATTTATTCTTTATATGCACGAAGATGGTACATAAAGGCGGACTTAATGCCACTAGGCATTATCTCCCAGTCAACCTTTGGGTTATGAAGAGAGCGACGATGTAGGTGCAAAACGGGTCTAAATTCAGAACTTATGAGTGGAAAAAAGATTTGATTCAATAATTATATGAATAAAAATAGTATATAAATAGATATATAATAAATATTACATATATACAGCAACTATACATATGGTATATATAATATAGATAGATAATATTATGATATATACATACAATTCATAACATTTTAAGGAAATTCCAACGATGAATGTCAAACTTGTGTCTACTAAGAAAGTAAATTCAAATAGTGTTCTCTAATTTTCCGCTTGAAGGTAAATTTACAAGTAGATTTTCTGATAGCCACGGGAAGTGCGTTCCAGAGCTTTATTGCCGAGACGGTGTAAGAGTTGGATACAAAACAAGTGTTGTGAGACGGAACGGCCAGGATAAGATTTTCCGAGGAACGCAGATTAAAGTTATGAGAATCGCCCAGTGTTTGAAAATTAATGTTGAGATAATTAGGAGAACGTGGATCATTAATTACATTAAACAATGAGGAAAGTATTCTAACAGATCTTCGCTGACGAATGGGAAGCCATTAAAGTTTCGCGCGATATGATGAAATATGATCAAACTTTCGCAGATCGAAAATGAATCGTATACAACTAATAAGGAGGCGATCCAATTTGTTCAAATGCTCCTGGGACAAGTCAGGATAGCAAACATCTGCATAGTCTATAGTAGTTAAAATAAGAGCTTGCACCAAAAGCTTCTTGGTTGTGAAAGGCAAAAAATTCTTAAACCTATAAAGTGACCGCAGCGAGGTTGTGACAATTTTACTTACATTACTAATTTGTTTGTTCCAAGTCAAAGTAGAGTCGAAATATAGTCCTAAATCTTTTACAAATGGTGAAAATTGAATAATCGAATTATTATAAATCAATGGTGGTAAGTTACTCAAATCAATGCCATTAATATAAAATCTACTGCCCAAGATGAAGGCTTGACACTTACAAGAGTTTACCATAACTCGAAATTCCTGGCTCCACTGTGAGATAACTTGCAAATTTTTGTTAATGATAGAGATACAGTGAGCTAAGTTATCTGAATCCGTTTGAGCATATAGTTGTAAGTCGTCAGCATACAGATGGTAAGAGCAGTTGAGTCTAACGGTAAGAGAATTTATAAATAACGAAAAGAGTAAAGGGGATAGTAAAGCGCCCTGTGGAACACCAGAGCTTAAATCACACCAATCGGATAAATCCCGATCAATGCGAACAGCTTGCTGGCGACCACGAAAGTAGGATGAAAACCAGTCCTGAACTAATGATGAGGCGCCAGCTTGTCTAAGGATAGCAATCAAAACATCATGGTCAACGGTATTAAATGCGTTGGAGAAATCGATTAGGACTAATACCGTCAACCGCGAGTTTTCCCTACCGTTTCTGACGTCTTCAGTAACTTTAAGCAGGGCAGTTGTCGTACTATGGCTGGGTCGAAAGCCAGACTGATATTGGGAAACCAAATTGTGATCAAAAACATGTTGAGCGAACTGCTTGTGGACAACGGCTTCCAGGACCTTGGACAGATAGGGTAAGATGGAGATTGGTCGATAGTGATCTACAGAACAGGGATTAGAAATTTTCGGAAGAGGAGTAACAAAAGCTTTGCGCCAGATAAAAGGGAGAGATCCCGTTTGTAACGAAAAATTTATGATATGAGTGAAAAAGGGAAGTAAACACTCTCTACAATAAAAAATATCATTGTCTTACTAACGTTGTCGCAACCCATGGCCTTTGATTTTATAGATGCCATTATCTTTCTAACCTCATCAATAGTTACAGGAGAAAAAGAGAATGAATGAGAAACTGGCAAGGAAGTTATATTTACAATAGTTTTAGATTTGACTTGCTGCTCAAGAACTGTAGCAGTTGCAAAATGCTGATTGAGAAGATTTAAGGAGAGATTTGAGGATACAACACTCATTTGTGACTTAGAGAAGCCAAGAGATTTGAGGAACTTCCATAAATCAGCCGGAGAACAATCTAAAACATTGTGATAGATATAGTGGCGCTTAGCAGCCCTTACCATCTGGTTACAACGATTGCGAGCTTGCTTATATAAAATCCAATTTTCCACGCTGCGGTCTCTACGAAATCTGCGGAAAGCTTTATCTCTACGAGACATGGCCATACGTACCCCATGCGTACGTTATGCCTCTGTGCCGGAAATAACAGGGTCGTACATTAGTACATCAATGTAATGTTATAGGTATAAAGCCTTTCGCTGAATGGACTATCCAACACAAATGAACCATTACTTCATATTACAATTTTAATTGCACTAATAAATAAAATAACCGGCCAAGTGCGCGTCGGGCCCCGCGCAGTGTAGGGTTCCGTATTTAGTGTATATACAGAGTAAGAAATGTAAAGAAAAAAATAAATAAATATTTTCTATGGAGTTGTTCGAAATTTTCGAGTACAATACATTTGGTCGACTATTACTCGAAAACTTGCAAGGCCAACTTAAGTGTGATAGTTTTCCTTTTAATTTCATTATATATAGCTACTATTGCCGTAACGTTTGAATTTCTAACAACAACCGTTTAGTTGGTAGAGGGGGGACACTTGACTCTTAACGAAAACAATCATGGCAAGTTTCATACAAGAAAGGCATTTAGAAAAAGGTACAAGGTAAAACGGATTAGAAATATTATCTAGGGAACCTAAAGAACATTTTCTGGTATTTAAAATATTTTTAAATTACCGGAAATCAAATCGTCTTTCCTAACAACAGTAGAAGCACTCCATACTGATGTTCAATTTCAAACTTTTTATTCGGAGAGTGTAGGAAATGTAAAGTATCAGGAAATGTTGTTTAGGTTCACTGGATAATATTTCCATGCTGTTTTACAGTGTACCTTTTTTTCATTTTTTCTGTACAAATCTTGCCATGATCCTTTGCACCTTAAACCTTAATAAGTCAGGAACAGTAAACTAAATCGAAAAATAATATTCAGACGTCCATAATATTTTTAATGGTAGTGTTCAGCACTATCGTGTTCCGGTCAGGTTGTAATGTACGGCCCTGTAATTTCCGGCACAGAGGCTTAACACCTTAGGCCTCAGGAGTGGTAACGCATCTGCATTTTGCCCTTGGTCTTTGTGTGGGTGTCTAGGCTGCAGTCATCACTTAACATCAATGTGAACTGCCAGCTTGTTTACCACTTCCACTACATAAAAAAAATTGTCGCCAGGATTCCGAGCTACCTGCGCCCGCTGGTGTACAGCATAGCGGTGAAGCACGGCGGGCGGCCGAACTTCGAGTGGCTGTGGCGCGTGTTCCTCAACTCCACGGACCCCAGCGTCAGGACCGAGGCCATATCCAGCCTGCCCTCCACCACCGACGAGGGACTTGTGCAGCTGTATGTATATATTTTTCACTAGCGGCAATGAACCTCACTCCTATTCAACTTAGCGTGATGTTGTATATATACCCCCTTATTCATAAACGTAATAGGTTGGGGAAAAAGTCTTTTCGCATTATAGTATGTATGAACTTGTAATAAAATCTCTTTGGCTGTAGTATTTGTATCTGGCTGGTTTTGGTATCATTGAAAGTTAACATTTTAAAGAACATAATTCCAAATTCAAATTAGGCAAATGTGTGACTTTCATTTGTTTTTCGTACTGTCAAGATGAGTGAATCTAATGAAGAAATTCGATACATTTTAAAATTTTACTACAAAAAAGGTAAAAATGCAACGCAAGCCGCTGAAAAAAAATTGCGATGTTTATGGACCTAGTGCAGTGTCTGTGAGAGTAGCACAAATTTGGCTTAAGCGTTTTCAATCCGGAAATTTTGATGTCAAAGATGCACCTCGCTCCGGTCGCCCTATTACGGATAAACTGGATGCCATTTTTGAAAAAGTGGAGCAAGATCGACATATCAGTAGGTACGACGTAGCTGAAGAACTAAGAATTGATCACAAAACAGTTTTGGCGCATTTTAAAAAGCTGGGTACAAAAAAAAGCTCGATATTTGGGTACCTCACGAGCTCACTGAAAGAAACCTAATGAACCGTGTACTCATTTGTGATTCTTTGTTACGACGTAATGAAACCGAATCATTTTTGAAGAAGCTGATAACTGGTGATGAAAAGTGAATCACGTACGACAAGAATGTGCGAAAAAGGTCGTGGGCAAAGGCCGGTCAGGCTTCACAGACTGTGGCGAAACCCGGGTTAACTCGCAATAAGGTGATGTTGTGTGTGTGGTGGGATTGGAAGGGCATTATTCATTATGAGCTATTACCACCAGGCAGGACTATCGATTCTGAACTCTACTGCGAACAACTGATGAGATTAAAGCAAGAAGTTGAGAGAAAGCGGCCGGAATTGATCAACAGAAGGGGTGTGGTGTTTCATCATGATAACGCTAGACCTCACACATCTATAGCCACTCAGCAAAAATTAAGAGAGTTTGGCTGGGAGGTGTTAATCCATCCGCCGTATAGTCCTGACCTTGCACCTTCAGATTACCACCTGTTTCGGTCTCTTCAGAATTCTTTATGCAATGTTAGGTTAACATCACGAGAGGACTGCCAAATCCACTTGTCGCGGTATTTTGATGAGAAGTCCCAAAATTTTTATAGCAATGGGATCATGTCCCAACCTACAAGATGGCAAAAGGTTATCGAACAAAATGGTACATACATACTTTAGTTAAATTTAAATAAACTATATTAAAAAAATGTTTTGTATTATCTTAACAAATGCGAAGAAACTTTTTCCCCAACCTAATATTTTAGCTAAAGTGTTGCTAATCACTCCTTTGTCTTTTTCTATCCTGCACATACAATGCAACTGACAAAGCATTCCATAGCTAAAACGTATCTAATGTGGGCTATCTAACACTGAAAGAATTTTTCAAATCGGATTAGTAGTTCCTATAGAAGTAGCCATATGCAGGCTTTCCCCTCTGTCAAAGTACAAGCCCAAATGGGCCTATACCTGACGCCTAGATGCTTAAATGTGCATGAAATTGTTTCTGTATTTTGTTAAAGTCAAGGTGTGAGTTTCGTTGTAATAGACGATATTTGTAGTATGCGTGTTTGTCGCACGCATTTCCCCCCGCAAAAATGACTGTTTTGCATCGGTAATAAACACTATGGCCACTCCCCTCCAGTCCGCCGCGGCCGGTGGCCCGTGTTGCTCTATGTATATAACGGATATTGTACTTGGTATCGTAATATGTAAACTATCAATAGAGATATAACAACTAAGGTCTCAGGTGGCAGAGCATCTGCATTTAGACCTCTGGTTTTTGTGTAAATGTCACCACAATGTCAATAGGCCCCACCGCATTACCTAATTTGCCCCTAAATGGTAGTGTTTAGCACCATCGTGTTCCGGTTATATGGTAATGTCTGGCCCCGTAATAACTATCACAGAGACGCAACATCTAAGGTCTCAGGGGTGGCAACACATCTGCATTTTGACCTCTGGTGGATATATATAGGCTGCAGTTATCACTTGACATCACGGTGAACTGCATGCTTATTTGCCACCTATGTAACATAAAAAAAGTCATCACTTAACATTAATGTTAAATGCATGCTTGTTTCACTTTCACCTTCATTAGATGAAAAAAAAATGATGATTGTACTTTTAACCTCCACAGGTTACTAGAGAGGAGTCTGTCGGAGATACCGAAGCAGTACGCGATAACCGCGTGGGGTGTGAGCCCACCGGTGGGCGCACGCGTCGCCCAGAACTTCCTCATCGACAACTTCGACCGCGTGTACGACACCTTCACCGGCATCGACCCCTTCATGTTCTCCTCCGTACTTAACAGCGCCTTCTCTGGCGTTTCTACCGAAGACGAGCTGGAAAGGGTGAGTGAAAACACTCCCTTTTATATCTAGTACGGGATACGTCGTGAGCGCGTCAGATATATGGGAGATACCTTTCTATTATCTTTTTTTATGCAATGAAGGTAAACTAGCATGCTGATCATATTACATTACTATCTTACCGGAATACGATAGTGCTGAACACTAGCATTTGGCGGCAGATAGATTAGGTAATGCGGTGGTGCCTACGCTCGCGAGCTCAGTCACCAGAGCTCTACCACCAGTAAAATTATCAATGGATTTCTCGCCTTGTTAGATATATTAAACATAAATTTGGTTCCAACAGTTGAAGAAGTTCGCGGTGCAACACAAGGAGAAGCTGCAGCCGATGTCTCAGACGCTGCAGAAGATGGTGGACACGGCGCACGTCCGCATCGACTGGATCCGCACACACGCGCCCACCATCAACGCTTGGTTAAAGGAATACGTCACAAGTTAGTACAATAAGCTAATCCCCTCCCCTCTTCCTATGTTCAGAGGCCCCATCCACACTACATGAAGGATTGCGAGTACGGGCTCCTCGCTCCGTTGTCGCGATCTCGGTGCAAAATGTCCTTTTCTCGAAATGCCCTTTCGCATAATTTCCTTTCCTCGAAATGTCGTTTTCATAATGTTCTTTTCTCGAAATGTCCTTTCCCAAAATGTCAATTTCTCGAAAAAATCATTTTCTCAAAACGGCCATTTCTCATAATGTTCTTATTTTTTATCATAATATTTATCAGCATGAATGTAAAGAACATAATTGATATACGTCTAAAGGTAACTTATTTAGTTAGATAGAATATCCAACAAGAAATATGCACATCGACCTTAGGAAGGAGACTTCGTCTTATTTCGGATCTATAGAGCGTTATCTCTTTCGCACCTTACCTATGGGACGTTTGTCGACCATTTTGATTTGGTTTTGAACAATACCGGACTATCAGTGCTTACGTAGGCAGTGTGCAGCAGAGATAACGCTCCACGAACTCGAAACTAGCTCATTGTCTCTTTCGTAGACTCGATGTGAAATATTTCTTGCTTGGTACTGTACGTATGATATGATGAATCTCTCGTGTTGGTTGGGCGAGGTTAAAATAATTTAATAAATTGAATAATTGTATAGAGAAAACATTATCTATTAACTTTTTTATGTCAAAGGATTGACGTCTGTCAATCAGGTGGCCATCTGTTTGTCTAAACCAGTGATTCCCAAAGTGGTCCATATAGACCCCCTGGGGTCTATGTGAGACTCGATGGGGTCTACGTATATGCGTTAATAAAAATGTGATATATGGGAAAGTGATATAAATATTAGCATGAGGGTCCACCGAAACCAGAAAAAAATTGAAAAGGGTCTACAAGAAAAATAGTTTGGGAACCTCTGGTCTAAACAGATGGCCACCTGATGGAAAGTGGTTACCGACGCCTGTGAACATTTGCAACATCAGGGGGGCGCCAGGCCTGAAGAACTCTTTTGACGCCAGTTTTGAAAACAAATATATATTTTTTTATGGTATGGAAGTGGCAAACAAGCATGCAGTTCACATTGATGTAAAGTGATGACTGCCGCCTATAGACACTTACACGAAGACCAAAGTCAAAATGCAGATGCGGTAACGCATCGGTGTTATGCCTCTGTGCCGGAAATTACAGGGCCGTACATTACCACCTGACCGGAACACGATAGTGAACACTACCATTTAGCGGCAAGTATATTAGGTAATGCGATGGTGCCTACGCCCGCACGCTCCGTCACTGGAGCTCTACCACCAGTAAAAAAATATATTTGTTCCACAGAACATACGCAAGCATCGACTACTACATTACCCACCACCGGAGACTTCACAACCAATACCTCGCCATCGACCGTCGCGGGCGAAGACATCACCACCGAACCAGATACACACAACACCACTACACTATAGCAATTGTAGCGAATAGACTAATTTTAAGTGCGTTTCTTTTGTGTTCATTTCGCTACTCATTCCAATATTAGGATCATCGCTGACTACAACATTACTATAATATGTCAATAGCGAGTTTCCTATGTAGTTACAAAGTACTATAAAATATACTTAAAAAATATTAGCTGCATCGTCAGTGATGACCTTAATTTTTCTCGATCTTCGACCAAACGAGCGAAAACAGAGCGGCTTTTTTAGCGGCTACAGACTCATGCGAGATGTCTCGCCGGAAAATTGCGCGAGAACCATAGAACGCGAGAAGGCATATACACTCGTGTGACCATCTCATGCGAATGATACGGCAAGAAGGCGATCACATTCATGCTCGGGTGTGCTCGGAGATTCTCGCGGTGATTATAAAAAAATGTTATTGGAAAGGGACGTAGCGGAATTATCGAAGCCATGACCTCATTTTCGAAATACGAAAACAATTCGCAAAGTTAAATTTAAATTAAATAGATATGTTTTTTAGAATACTGTAATTAAAGTTTTAAAAACACATAATATATTATACTTGCTAGTCTTACTGTGCAAATAAGTACTTTGTTACCAAGTTTTATATTATACAGGATGTTGTAGGACCATTCTTGTAGAATTTGTATGAATTTATAAAAAGTAGTTAATAATGGCAACCCATTATACGTCCCACTGCTGGGCACGAGTCTCTCCCCTTTTTGGGGGGAGGCCTGGAGCTTATTCCACCACGCTGCTCCAATGCGGATTGGTGGAGGTGTTGGGGTTAGTGGCCAACCCGCTGTCGGATGTTTTCAAACCGCCCATAAGGCCTCCGATAAGGTTTAACGACTGCTATCCATCGATAGCAACCGGGACCGACGGCTTAACGTGCCCTCCGAAGCACGGAAACGCGCATTTAATTTGCCACTAGCGGTCACCCATCACACTACCCGACCGCGCCCGTAATGCTTAACCGAGTAGATCGTTTACAATCTACACCAGCCGCCGGGCCATGCGCGCAAAAAGTAGTTATGAAATTATAATTTAGTACTTTTAGATTGCAAACTATTTGATTTTGAAAATGTTACATAAGTGTAATTTTACGTACAATTTTAAATACGCACACAAATAATCTTAAAACTGTTGGTCACACCTTGATTAAGACAAAGGCAGATTTTTTTATTGATATTGTAATTATCGTTGTAATTATTTATTAAGTTTTTAAATCTACTTAAACACAGTAAAAATATGTAATCAAATTCTCATGCTGTGAATATAACTTATCGTTTATAAGCTTAACAGTGTGACTGATATTTGATAATTTGAAACAATACTTATATAAATTAAGCACTCGTTTTCAATAAAGGAAGGTCTTGCGACGATGTAGTGCATTGATGTAAAGAGATGTTATTGTAATGCAGTTATGATTTATTGTAAATGTTTTGAGAAAAATCTATTTTCTGCGAATTCCAATCTGGATATCTACCGGAGCGAGTTTATTTAATGCCGTGGAAAATTTCCTTAATGCCTAGCTTGTGTGATCAGTAATGCACCGACAAAGATCGATTAGTAAAATCCATACATTTGAATGCCATAATGCCTTCTCACAATAGGGGCATATAGAATGAGATACAATTTTATATAATCAATGTACGTACATCACAATTTTTATCATTTTATTTCGTCCCTGGAGCTTACTCTGATATGACGCTTGTTAATTTTGGTACATCACAAAAAAGCCCTCCGTTTTAAATTGTTATACGGCTGATCCTAATATTATACTTTCCATCGGAGAATCGTCCCAATCTTTAATGTATGGCCCCGTAATAAATATCGTAGAGACATAACAACTAAGGTCTCATCACATCTGCATTTTGACCTCTGGTCTTTGTGTGGGTGTCAATTTCAATTTTCAATTTCAATTTATTTTACTTGTTACATGGTAAATTATAAGGTCTTAAAATTAAATTTTATGTAACACCCCGTAGGGGAATCGCAAAAAATATAACAGCATTTAATATAATAAATGTACCTCACAGACTAATCATTCTTCATAGTCGATGATGTACCTACTTATAATTAAAATTATAGTTAATTAATATGGTTTTTTTATCTCATAAATCGTGTAAATAGGCTGCAGTCATCACTTGACATCAAAATGAACTGTACGCTTGTTTGCCACCTTCATTACATACAAAAATTTGTAGCAAATATCTCGATCGAATCCCTATCAACGTCCCAATAATAACAGACGACAAAAAAAATAATTCATCTGTGGGTTGGTTATAGAGACGCCTTCTTTGACAAACGTATCGCTTCCATTGAAGTTTCTCGAATTGAATCTAATATTGGGACCCGCCGTTAGCCAATACCCTAGAAATAACATTGTAAGTATGAAAATAAGATAATATTTTTTTATCTAAGTACAATTTATTACAAATAGCATTTGTTGTCGTTAAATGTGTAATGTTGTCTATCGTAAATCTATCTAATTGGTACTTAAATGTAAATTTAATTATACTTTTGTTGTTTCTAAAAATTTAAGTGTCCAAATGTTGTTATTTAATAAGTCATTGTATTAGTTTTTAATATTATTTACATTAATAGATGATGTGTAGTTAAATGGTGCTTTATATTTATGATGGAAACAGGTCTCTTCAATCTTATGACGTTGGTACTTCTGATAGGATCCTTAGCATATTATAGATTCTTCTTCTATTCCTTTAGTCTGAATATAAAGGACAATGTGAAAAGCTACAATGACATATGAACGTGTATCAAGTCAAGTCAGTGCATCTTTGTTTGTTATCCATTCCCAATTTTAAAATGTAAATAAATTTGTCCTGTTTGCTCTTCACTTTTTTGAAATCATTTGCAAATAGATGGATTTAAACGGATGCTGCCCTTATTATTAGATATTTATTATTTATTAATTAGTATTTTCCATTGCCTCCGTGTTGGTTTCGAACCTAGTAGTAGCAGTATTATTAAAAAAAGAAACTAGTTATGTATTATCTTATTTTTGTATATTTTTCTTAACGAAACACTTATTAACTTTGTCCTAAATCTGCTTTCGTGTGTTTTTATTAATACAAAAAATTGAGATAAAAAATGGTCTATAAAAGCAGTTCCTAATAGTTAATGTCTTAAAGAAATATTTTTTTATGTATTCGTTATTGATTTTTCACATGATTGGCTGTGTTGCATGTACTCGATTAGATAATTAACGAATAAAGATATTATTTTAATGTAATTGTCTGTCTTTCATTGAATATCCTTGTTAAATTAATACTTCATAGCAGGTACTTAATAAGAATACAGCTTGCTAGGGTAAATTATACATACGTACTTAAATAAAATTCTCGTATTACAGTGTTTGTAACTAAGTTTATCCGAAACGGTTTACCCGATTTTTACCAATTTTTTTTGTATATTTAGTACGTCAGACGAAATTCGCCGGGATAGCTAATGTTCTAGGTATAAACTTCTATAGAATTGACCCTCCAATAAAAGTAGGCGAAGACGAAGTACAACAAAAATCAGAATCAAATTATCTACCATTAGATTTTTTTATGAATCTACCAATTCAAAGTCGCGCCGCACATTGATTTTCACGATCAATAATTATAAATCTCGTTTACATCACCATCTAAACATTAATTTAATACTTGACGAAATACCACATACCTACTTACCTACATAAAAATCAACTGGTTTGACTTTGTCTTTGAATAAAGATCTTCGTTGCCTTTATATGAAAAAATCTATCAATTACAAAACCAAGAAAGCATTAGGTATGTAGATACCAATTACCTTGCTAAGTTTACAAACATCCAATAAAGTTAATAAGTAGGCAAGTTTATGTAGATTTTAGTAGATAGGGAAATGGTAAATAGATATGTACCTACCTAAACTTCATAAAATGGCGCCAATCCAAAAGTCCAAAACTGGCCTACTGGGCCTAATAGATAAAAAATATACCACAGACAATAGCTACCCACATTACTGCAAACTGAGGTTCCTAAAGTATCATCAACAAACCATTGAGCACTGAAGTTATTGGACTCTCATTGTTCCTAGATTGGACCTTATAAATTGTTGCACTTTTATTTATTTTTTTACTATAATTTATAATCAAATTGAGAATAGAGAATTTCTTTTTTTTTCACCCACCCACGCCACGTCACATCACCCTTTCCGCCGCCGCCATGGCCGGTGCCGCGCGAAAATCAATAAAATGATTGTAAACAAGCCGTGTATGTGCGGGACTCAATTCAGTTGTATCAATGATTTTTATACATAGCAAATCGAGTTTTGTGTGTTTATTTCATTCCAGTATACAGTAAGGATTTTTATTATTATATTTAGGTAAAAAGCTTAGGAAATAATGGATTCAGCCAATGTGGGATACTCGTATCATCTGCCGTCTGGTGGATGGAACTATAAAATTCGCAATACGCTTTCGCAGTTTAGCGACTTGTTTAGCGAATTCAATAAATATATCGCTCCTGCATATCATCACGATCGTTGTGAAAGGTATGTTATTGACAAAGAAATCCATTTCAAAAAGGAGTTGCACATATGTTTTCTGTTATTGTTTTTTTTTTCAGATCCGTTCAAATGCGAATTTATTCGATGCACAAAGGAGAGTTTGTGATGGTATTTATGGCGTTTTTTGCCTGCTTCGGACTCGGTGTATTCATTGGACTGGCAGGTTAAATAATTTACATATTACATTTTACATATTTTAGCACTTGTGTAACTGACTGCATTTAGATATAGGTACAGAGTCTAACAAGGAGGTTCAGTTGCACCAAAATATTTGGTAAAGTTATTGTTAATCTATGTCAATACAAAAACTTTAACTTATACAAATATTTTTTGTATTGACATGGATTAACAATAACTTTAACACATATTTTGGTGCAACCGAACCTAAATATCGCAGATGTATCGACTTTGGGAACGAGACTTCGCCTTATTTCGGGTCTGTAGAGCGTTATCTCTTTCGCACCTTACCTGTGTGACGTTTCTCGACCATTTCAAGTTTTGAGTTTTGACTAATATTTTTTTGATGAGCACTGTATGCGGACTTACAACTTACTTGGTATTTATTATCTTACTTTCTGACAGGAACATGTTGTAAACAGACAAACATAAATATACTCGTAATTTTAAAAATGTAGGTAGTATGTACTTACACGAACTAAATCCCTCGCATAGATGTTAGGCACGGTGCAAACTGGCATCACACCGCGGACACTCCGCCAAAACTCCATACAAACCATGTTTTTTGTATATCAATGATACAAACGCTTAATTTGGTCTCTATTACACAGCATCAATCAGTGACGTGCATTACACATATACACATATACACGTGCACCTGTGTGCGTAGCACTTAGAGAATACCAAACGTCGCCCATAAGAGGGGAGGTGGTTGGGTGAGGCGGGGCAATCGGGCGGGACATCGAAGTGTCCATTCTATACGTAGTCTTATTACATATTCTCTGGTAGCATGCAATTCACATGGATGGTCAGTGAGTACTTTAGCCTCTGCAATCAGAGGTTTCTACTGACATATAAATCAGAGGCCAAAATGCAGAAGCCACCTCTTGGGCCTAAGTTCTTGTACCTACTAAGTTATGAGAATTATTTAGGCGCCCAAGTCGCGCAAGTCAAGTAAATGCGTCCATGAAGTCAGTTACAAGTCACAAGGTAGGGTAATGAGAGTAACCTAAGCGTGACATGAAATAATTTCAAACAAAATATTTATTGCAACCGACTACACGTCAGCTTTACCTAATTGACTATCAATTGAAATCAATTTTTATGAATAAAACAAGCAACTTAAAAAAAAACAATATTTTTTTTTAACAAAAAAAAAAAATATCCTAGAAATTATTAAGAGAGTGTAAAACTGCACATCAATGCTCGGAGAGTCAGATTATTGTGTGTTAGTCCGCATACGTGTAAAATTATCGACTGTTTATTAGAAGAATTCGACATTATTTATCGTTTGTTTCATCGACGAAAAATAAGATCGGCGGGGCGTAAAAACAAAATACTACAATATCTCAAATGCGTGTGCGCCTACAAACTTGAGTCATCTAACGCAATGGCGGGGACACAGGACAGGGACGAGGAGGTAGAAATTGTATTGATTGCGTGTATAGTTTCGGGGATATGTAGGTGAGTCTTATTACCCGCTGACTCCCATTGCCCCATCTTCCCCTATATTAAAGAAGCGATACGCGAGTGGGAAAATGTGGCAATAGTTCGCATTCGTCGGGCAAACATATAAATTCGCTCTCTTTCTTGTCTGTTTCGTCTTCGTAAGCAAGATACTGGCGCAAAGTTTATGCAGGCGACTTCACTCAGTGGCGTTTAAATCTCGCGCGTGCGCTGCTCATAAATAAATATATCTGGCAGGTCCATCGCCGACGTGGACGACGTCGGTGTCGGGTTTGACGGTGGTGGGCAACGCCAGCGTGCCCCGCGGGCCCTACCGCCTGCGCAGCCCTCCGCTCGGCACGCGTGCCCAGCAACTGTGGCTCTTCACCGAGATACTCACCAATAACAACGATGGTATGCCCTTCTTCTAATATTTTCTTCCTTCATGTCGCGTTGGTGATGATCAAGTCTGCACAGCAGGGGTGCTTCAATTTTGTACCTATGTAAGAAAATAACAAAAAAGTTGGTAATCCATTCCTTTACGATAGGAAATGCCTTCGAAGCCATTGCCTATGATTTCGAAGACTGAAACCACATCGATGCCAACTGTGTGCATAATGAAAAGGATCCGGGTTCACTAATAAACTGTTAAGGTTCCTCTTCCCACTTTGTGTCAATAAAGCCGACAGATCCCCTTTTCCCAACGACCTTTCTTAGAGGTTATGAACTTATTTATAAATATTATTTCTATTAATATTAGGATATAAATATTTTACTTGTTTCAGAGGAAATATTTGATAAAAGTTTCCAAATAAGTATATCAATAGACGGTGTACTCGGTGACCACACAACTACCAACTTGATACCAGAGTCTGAAGCCACAAATAGGTGAGAATCCCTAAATAAAACATAGAAAATACGCTTAGGTAAACTCACAGCCTCCACGCTTAATATAAACCTGTACAGTGGGTGCCGTTGTATGTAGTATTATTACATATTCTCTGCCGTTGTACACACACATCACATATAGGTACTGTAGGTACATCACAAACATCCAGACCAGAATCATTGGTTAGCGTATTTATTATGCAACATAAAATAGCGTAAGTTAGTCCTCCTTTAAAAAATAAAGTTAGCCCAACTTGTTAAAAGGAAATGGATACAGTAATACCAGACACAGTCAGAGTCCGGTTGCCTGTTTTATGCGAATTCGGAGATACGCGGATTTTCTTTCCCATCGCCGCGCGCATCAGCTTCCTCGTAGGCTTCCCCATTCCGCCCTGTCAATGTTCGGTTTACGACTAATAACCTTCAATTTTTTCTTCAACTTCGCGCAAAACTGAAAAGCATCCGTGAAGTAAGTTACAAGTCGCTGTGAAGAAGGCGGCTTTCGGCTTCCCTGATTTGCGCCAATTGCGACACCTTTAAAGAACGAGGCAAATTATGTGGAAGAAATGTTCCACACGGAAATATTTTTAAATGTTAATAAGTTTAATAGATTTTTCCAGAATACGTGCTTAAAATGTTGGCCGCTGTTATAACGAGTACGATGTTCCAGGACTCAACACCTGAAGTGCAAGCAGCAGGTGTGCGAGGAGGTGATGGTGCTGCACTTGGGCTCGCTGGACTACACGCATTACGTCCTCAATATACAATTCTACGGACTCAAGGAGTTCCACAAACGATATTTTATAAGGGAAGTTGTTTTCTATGTGAGTATTTCATTACAGTTTTTATCGAAGCTCGAAGAACTGACGGCGGTTGGGGCAAAAGAGTTCTCGAGTGGGCACCGCGTACCGGAAGACGAAACTTGGTACGGCCACCCACAAGGTGGATCGACGACCTGGTGAAGGTCGCGGGCAATCGCTGGAGGAGAGTGGCCCAGGACCGTTCGTTGTGGCAATCTTTGGGGAAGGCCTTTGTATAGCAGTGGACGTCTTTTGGCTGAAATGATGATCATGATTATATTTACCTACAGTACGCGCAAAAATTGAATACGTCCTTGAAATTAGTCACGAATTGCTGCGTGATGAAGGCGATTTCATGTTAGAGAATATATTCAATCCCACAGATAACGTTTAGCGCCATTAACGCACTAGCGCCCCAGGCGAGCGGTGCCAAATTTGACTAAAATCTACCATATTATTATATTTACCTACCCACATGCCACTAGATTGCCGAATGGCGAATCTGCCCTCCTTAGGGTCGTCAGCAACGCGGTAGCCATTCACTAAAACATCAATCGTTTTTCTAGTGCTCAAAATAAATTTATTCTCATTTTTGTTCCAGTTTAAGACTTACAATCCAGCGTTCACGCAGATGGAAACGTGGTTCAGATTTATTTTTCTAATAACTACTTTCTCCATAGCTGTGAGTATACTCTACTTAAAATAACGTATTTCATGCCTCTACTCATAGATCGGTAGCGGTAGCTCTTTTATATGTAGGTACACTTGCGGGAGAGTTCCAATGTAGAGACTCGAGGGCGTAGGTACCACCGCATTACCTAATCTATCTGCCACCAAATGGTTGTGTTCAGCACTTTCGTATTCCGGTTAGATGGTAATGTATGGTCCCGATATGACTATCACAGAGACATAACAACTAAGGTCTCAGGGGTGGCAACGCATCTGCATTTTGACTTTTGTTTAAATGACGTGAACGGCACGATTATTTGCCACCTACGTTACACAAAAAAATCGTGCGGCGAGCCTTTTAACATCTCCGTGCACATTACCGAATTCCGAGAGTGGCAAAAATGTACCGAATTGAAACACTATGACCCAACAACAACTTTGAACGTTTACGTACGTTTTTTTAACATTACGTACAATTGTTACGTTTTCTAGTTTTAAATATTATAGCTATCCAGCTTGACTGAGAGGGCACGACAGACTGTCCGAGTCCACGGCAGATTTAAGTGGCCGAAACGTCTGGATGATTTTTAAAATAAATTCAGTAATATATTCGAAAGATATATAAATCAATAAATACTTTTACTCCAATGCCTGTAGTTGCAAAAATTTAATAACAAATTCATATTACCCACCGGTAGGCTTCTGAAAAAGGCATACCCTGATTCCTATCTCTCTCTTAGGCACACTATTCTATACTAGGCACCAAGCAGAAGCGGAACTTGACAGAGGGTTTAACTCGCCTCATAACTACTGCTTAGGGGTTTGACTCTGCTTAAAGTAGACTTCGTCAAAGCTAAAACACTGGTTGGACTGGACTCTTAAGTAATGATTAAGTAGGTAAGTAATAGTAAGAATACTGGATCTATTACAGCCATCCCCCCTTATCATCTTCAATACGAAGTCTTTCAGATGTTCACGTGCCACGATAACTGAGACAAAGACCGTCCTACGGTCACATTATTAGCCGCTTAAAAAAAAATGAATTTTTAGACTCTCGAACTCGGTTTGATGTTATATTCTTTTTTTCTACTTGAATAAATAAATCTTGTTTTCCTTAGTGTTGGTTCGCGCATTCGCTGCGGAAATATTCGACGCAGGATTGGGCGATCGAACAGAAGTGGCTGTCCATTTTACTGCCGTTGCTTCTGCTTTACAACGGTAAGTCTTACGGCCGAATACCCAACCGTCACTTTATTTTAAGCAACCTTCAAATATACGCTTTCTCTGTCGTTTGCATGTGTTTTATAGAGACAAAAGACGAAGTATCACTTAGATTTGAGTGACGTTTCAGTATTTGGCCGTTAGTCCCTTCGCACGGAGACGCGACTGGGACACGATACATAGGCGACTGTGTCTCGATAAGTAAGCAACTGTGACTCGACTTAGTACTCGGTACCACATCGACGCATGCGCGATGTGATGAATTATCACTTTAACCGAAATACGTCAACTGCTGAGCAAAAACCTTTCCCAACCTTGCCTATAACAGGGTTATCCGTCATTTTGGAGTGAATAGGTATGCCATAATCGCCACGCTTGGCATGTCAATTGGCGATCGCATTGGTAGTAATACGGCCCGTACTAATGTAGGTACTTACGTGGTAATCCACCTGGCCGGAACACGGTCGTATCGAACTCTACCGATTAGCGGCAAGTAGATTAGGTAATGCGGTGGTACCTACGTGGTACCGACGCGACCTCCGTCACTCTACCACCAGCATCGAAACTGGTTTTCATGCAGATATCTTTAAACTGGTAGTAGTTATTCTCTTACTCTATCAATGAGAAAAGCATACATGTTTGCCTCTTTCATGACATAAAAAATCAAGGTATAAGAGACTACACTGCTCACCTAGTCTTACAAATACGTGAACATGCAACTACTTTATTTGCTTATGAAGACACCGTCATATTTCTTTTTTACCTCTTTCCTCTACAGATCCAATTTACCCGCTGAGGCTGGTGTCGGGGGGATGTTTCGCGGCGTTAATAGACTCGGTGTTCCAGACCACTTTCCTGGCATGCGTCATGCTTTCCTGGCTTGCTTTGTACCATGGATTAAGACAGGTAATTCGGTTACGTTTGTACATGAATTTTTTTTATTTATGACTTACTTAATATGATGATTTAGATTTTCAGTATCCTGCAGTCTGTCAACTATCTATTTTATGGGCATACTAAAATATTGCACAATTCATAGAAGTTTTAAAAAGAATAGGTCCAAGTTTATGCCCTTGAGGTACTCCACAAGTGACTTGTTTATCAGTTGCGGGTCACATTCCATTCAACGCATCTTTATTTAGACACGATCTTGGATATAGGTCTTAAACACTATTTGGGCGCCCTATATACCTAGGTACTAATTGTTACTCATTCATATTACAACGGATACCTACTTATGGATAGACAAGTGAATTTTATCATAAGCCCTTGTTAAATCCATAAACGCAGCTGCGTAATTTTTCTTAAAATAGCTTTACCATTGAATGCTGCAAAATTCTCTTGCCTTAAATTGGCTGATCACGATAATATGATCAGCTAATTTATTTTGATACGACTTCGTCTTATAAATAGGTTTTTGTGATACACGTACCTACGATGGAGCATTAAAAGGTAATCTATTTAGATGCCTCGACTTCATTAATTTTTACACTTACCTATTTGCTCCGGTAATAACAAGTAGCCGTAGGTATCAATTTAATTGCAATAAAAGGACTTCTATAGGAATCGGACCCGATTTTGAGTGCTGTACTACATCTGTACAGAAGTTAATTATGGTGGTATGAAGTGAGGCGCGTGGGAGATGTGGGAACGATAAAACGATAGCACATTACGCTATGCATAAGCGATGCGTCTTAGCCGAGATTCTTTCTCTGGAAACCATTATTTTTCACTTAGGTGAAGGATACGCAAAGGATTCTCACTTTGTCGTTCAGCGCTCAAGATCCGTGCCGGTATCTATCTACCTATACATAAAAATGAAATGTCGTTTGTTAGTCTCACCACAGAAAGGATATTATTACACTAAACTCGAGAACGACTGAACCGATTAAGCTAACTGTAGCGAAGTTCAAGGAAGGTTTAAAAACTTTAAAAGATAGGAACATATGAAGCAATTTTAAGGAACGAAATAAAAACAAGAATTTCATATTCGATACCCGGTACCTATCAAATCGTTGACATATTAATAAATTTTAAGTATGTACCTAATAAACATTAAATTAGGCCCATGGACAGCTGTATGAAACTGTTTAATCTTGTTTTAGAACGAACGAGGTTTCCTATCGTTCTACCTGTTCAAAGTGATCGTCGTCGGACTAGTGTGGACGCCCGCGATGGTCGTCACAGTCTGGCAGAAATACTACGCTTTTTACGATCCCACCTTCAACTACAACATGAATCCTAATTATTCTGTAAGTATTCCGTAGTTTTTGATAATATTTCAATGTCGAACATAAAACTGTAGAACACATCACCCTTTGATAATCTCCCAGCAAGTTCACTTTCAAGTCAAGAATAACAGATTGTATCTTGAGATCACCTGTTTGATTCTCATAGTGGCTATCGAAATTATGTCAAACGACATACACAGGTAATACGCCTTCTGTTTCCATCCGCCAACAAAGCCGACCCATTAAGGGGCTCCGTTTAACTCGTAAAAGTAGATTGCTTACTTGTATTTCGAGCAACGAATAGTCCAATGGTGATCTGTAGTCTGTAGTCTTATGGTGAGATTCACAGATCGCACTACGACTTTACTTTGAGCAAAGTATGCTTAGAACTGTCAGTACAGTATGGGATTTGGCAGTTCGAAGCGTACTTTGCTTGAAAGTAAAGTCGTAGTGCGATCTGTGAATCTCGCTCTTAGACCTGTCCTAAACAGAGTGCCTAGTGCGAGATTTCCGATCGCGATCGCGTAAGAGTAAACGCAGATTTGTATGGAATTGAATGAGCGTCACGATTCACCGCTAGATGACGCTCCTTCAATTCCATACATATCTGCGTTTACTAGAGAAAATAAAATCTCGCACTAGGCACACTCGTCTTCAAACCAGACTCGACGAGGTGAAATTCATAAAAAAGCCTTAAAATCACACTTATGCAAGTCATCCTCTCCCCAAAAGCTTTGGGTGGAGTTCTTCTTCAAGTACCGCGCCCACAGTTGATATAAACCTTCATTACACAAACCTGTTCATTACGCGGACCTTTTACCCACTGGTCAGACATTCAAATCTCTTATGTTATTGCAGGTAGTTAAAATCATGTTCTTCGGTGCTGTAACACTATACTTCCTGTACCTGCTCGTGCTGATTATAAAAGCATACAGTGACTTGAGGAATATGCCTTTCTTTGGTAAGTTGGTTCTTATTTTTGCTCATGGTATGGTACCTATTGGGTTTTTGAATATTTGCAATATGATAATTCATAATTGACGAGTCAGTTGGTCCTGCAGTGTGTGACGATCGTGTTAACCGAGGCCACACCGCGGACATTCCGCCAAAATTCTATACAAACGCCTAATTTGGTCTCTATTACACAGACATCAATCAGTGACGTGTATTCACACGTGCACCTGTGTGCGTAGCACGTAGAGAATACCAAACGTCGCCCATAAGAGGGGAGGAGGTTGCGTGATGCGGGGAAATCGGGCGGGACGTCGAAGTGTCCATTCTATACGTAGTATTATTACATATTCTCTGCCGAGGCTCACGGGTTCGATCCCCGTGCCGGGACAAATGTTTGTATCAAGTATTTGTTTCTGGTCTCGGTGTTTGTGTGTTAATTTCGTAAAATGCCCTATCGAAAAATTGCTCACATCATGCTATATTCGATCATTTTTAATTTTAACCTAGGAACGACTGCCAGTACAGTTTTCCTCTTGAATATAAGAAACTGCTAACGTGCAGTTTCCTTAACATCATATTTTCATAGCCAGTCCATAGCCCATAGAAAGCCTTTCTTCATTTTCTCTGTACTTATCGTGCCAAAATCCTTTCAACATCTCTATAGTATTGTTCACAGCAGCAGTAATTAATCAACCCGGTAATTGTTTATTATTCAACCAAGATAAACTGCATAAAACTTGATTTTTTTTTATGTTATGTCAATGGCAAACAAGCATGCAGTTCATATTGATGTTAAGTGAAGACTGCAGCCTAAAGACACCCACACAAAGACCAAGGTCAAAATGCAGGTGCGTTACCACTCCTGAGGATGAAGGTGTTATGCCTCTGTGCCGGAAATTACAAGGCCGTACATTACCACCTGACCGGAACAAGATAGTGCTGAACACTACCATTTCGCGGCAAGTATATAAGGTAACGCGGTGGTGCCTACGCCCGCGAGCTCCGTCACTGGAGCTCTACCACCAGTAAAAAATAAAATAAATTATTTAAAAAAATTATTAAATAAATAAATTATTTATAACCCATGAAAAAACACGGAGGAGGTTCTCATTTCGACTCGATTTTATTTTTTTTAGACCACGCATAACTCTTTACTGAGTAGTCCGATTTTGATAATTCTTTTTTTTAACAATAGGTATCAATATTATCACTTGTGGTAACAATAAATAATTATTTAAGAAAAGTTGCTGTGGCAAGAATCTAAAACCATCGTGTTATCTGTTCTGTTTATAATTTTTTGCTCTTTGACAACGTAAAAAGTGTGAAAACTCGACGCTAGGCGGTGATAACGTTTAGAATGCTCAAGATCATCGGCGCATCAGGCCTTAATACATTTTTAGTAGGCGCATGGTGTTGCAACTTGATCAGTTTGGCCTCCCAACTTGAATTGAATTGTTTATCTCGTTCCTTAAATGGAACAGTGATCCTGTATCCATACTATTACGTTTTTGAAACAGGCTCCTGTGGGAGGTGCATCATCTCTCCTTCGAATAGAGTTAAGTATTTCTAAAAAAAATGGGTCGTACCTAATGTGAAAATAAAGCGTAACGTTTCTTGGAGGAGCTTCAAGTTTTGAATAAATTCAAAAGTAATTCTCTTATAACGAAGCGAAGTAAAAAGTGTAGAGAGCCGAATCGTCGATCCGAATGTTCTGAAAAGACGATAACTAACATTCAGCGGCATATTTTTATAGCCTATTTGTCGCATTTCATAATAGTAGGTACCTACGCTTCGGTGGTCTAGTAGAAGCGGATAACTCATTACGCCGAGCTTCCGAGTTTCTCGGGTTAGCGTTCGTAGAGTTTTTTTGTTTATTATACCATTAGTGAAGAGTCCCTTCCGGCTTTGGTGATGTGCCACCGTCTTGTCAAATATCACACGGGGCTCATAAGCGTCAGTATCGAATCGTATTTTCTTCCGATAACCCTCGAGAAGTATAGGCCTGGTTACAATGTCGACGCCTACCCCACAGACATCAGACTGCGCTGCCTGTCGGCAGTGGTGGGCACGGCGTGCGGCGTGGTGGGCGCGCTGGGGCTGGCGCGCTGGGGGCCCGCCGCGCTGCAGGACCACTGGGCCATGCAGCCCAAAACACATTACGACAGTTCCGCCCCTTTCATGGCGCTCTATGGACTGTTTAACTTCAAGATGTACGCGCTCGCGTATCTCTTCTCGCCCGCTGGCTCCGTTCACGGTGAGTACTGTTCTTGCTCTTTTACCCGTATTCGCCTTTCTAGTCGCAATTTAGGTACATCGGCTTCGAACAGTCGTGCTCGCCGTGCTGCACGATTACTGAGCCATGCAGCCCCCGACACATTACGATATTTCGACCCCTTTTATGGCGCTGTATACATTGTACAACTTCAAGGTGTACGCGCTCGCGTATCTCTTCTCGCCCGCTGGCTCCGTTCACGGCGAGTACTGTCCTTGCTCTTATACCCGTATTCACCTTTCTAGATGCAGTTTAGATTTGATACATCGGCCTCGGGCGATTCGTGCTCGCCGCACTACAGGACCACTGGACCATGCAGCCCCCGACACATTACACGTAGTATTATTACATATTCTCTGACATTGCAATCTTTAAGACACTTTAATGGCGCTGTATAAATTGTTCAACTTCAAGATGTACGCGCTCGCGTAGCTCTTCTCGCCCGCTGGGTCCGTTCACGGTGAGTACTTTTCTTGCTCTCCTCAGAACCGCCGCTAGGGATGTGCTCGGCCGTGAGCGGTTCGTGCTCGCCGCCATGCAGGTCCACTGGACCATGCAGCCGGGAATATGCTATGACACTTCAGCTCCCTTGGTAGCATCGCACGAACGTAAACTTTACTGAAACGTTACTTTACACGATTCGCCGTAGGTGGTGGTGGGTGCATGTCTGCTTGAATCCATGCATGCATGCATACCTTTGCCTTTCGGAGAATACAGGCGTGAAGTAACGTTTTAGATACATTAAAACTGAAGATTATTAGATACTGTTTGCGTTTTGACTTAGAAGTGATTCTTGTAATTCCAAGCAAAAATAAACTTTTGATTCTTAATATTCACACACTCCAAATTTTTTGTTCCAGAAACCACGATTACCAAAGACAATCCAGCGTTCTCTATGATCAACGACTCCGACGAAGAAGTAATCTATGGTTCCGACGAAGAGAGCCGTCGGCCACTTAACGCCCACTCGCATAGATCCACAAACGAAGATATATGAATAGACACATTGTTGTGTAAAATGTAATTTTTCTCTTGTTATGAAAATAGAAGAAAATAAGTTTTTTATTTTTTGTTTTTAATATCGACACGTCCAGTCAACCCGCACGGTTGTAAGCAGAGGCGACGTAAAGCGTGGACGGTGTGATCGACTCCCCACAGCGGCCTCGCGGTGCTAACGGCTTCGCGCCTGGAACATGAACAAATCGCTACCCATCAGCCCCAGATGGCAATACGTAAACACGTATCATCTCAGAATGCCAACTTCGCAAAATGCCAACCGCTCCCAAAAAGACAACTTAACAGTGGAAGTCTTACAATTCAATTTATTTATTTGCGAATATGGGTACATAATGAAGATGTTAAAATCTTTCGGCTGAAATGATGATGATGATGATGATATGATTACCCCGAGTGTCGCTAAGAAGCTCTACCATATTTCGGTATGTGCGTCCCAGTAAACCAGATCCCACGTGTAGGTAACTACTATCAGAGAACTATACGCTAGACCACATGAGTACCTATTCTTCATTAATTTTTTTTACGGCCTTGTAATTTCCGACACATAGGCTTAACACCTAATGCCTCAAGAGTGGCAGCGCATCTGCATTTTGACCTCTGGTCATTGTGTGGGTGTCTATAGGCTGCAGTCATCACTTAACATCAATGTGAACTGCATGCTTGTTTGCCACTTTTATAACATAAAAAAAATAAAAAAAAAAAAATTCATGAACAATAATTCATTGGCCGCGCAGAGATCAGAGGTAAGTGTGCCTACGTTCACGACTCCCAAGAACCAAGAAGATATCTGTTGTCTTCGTCTGGACCAGTGGTTCTCAAACTATTTTTTCTTGTAGACCACTTTCCATTTTTTTTCTGGTTTCCTTGCTACATTTATATCACATTCCCATATTTCCAAATTTTATTCACGCCTACGTAGATCCCCATCGAGTGCCATGGACCCCAGGGGGTCTATATGGACCACTTTGGGAATCACTGGTCTGGACTATTACGAATACAAGGCCAAATCTACACCTTCTAATCTATCTATAACGAAGATGGAAATACAAAGGCAACTCGCTAATTCGAGTCGCAAGCATTTGAAAATTAATAAGGGTGAGTCAATAACTCAGCGGCTGCGTTATTTAAATTCAGTCTGTTAAATGCACTCCAAGCAAAAGATTATTCATATCGCGTACGCAAAGGATACGATAAAAACGGAGAAACAAAGGTCGTTTACCGACTTCGGAAAAATAGAATATTCCTTTTTTTTTTCAAACGTCGTCAATGTGGCGTATTCCTAATAATGCTTCTTAGGTATATTGAAATCTACTATATCCTAACATGTTACTAAAGTGCATTGAAGCGACTGACCTAAATAAAAATGTAAAATCACTTACACAGTACAGATACATAACTTACTAGGTTTTCCCTATAAGTATAGAGGTTCGTTACACGTTCTACCTAACTAAACGGTTCACTAATATTTCACCGACAAACGTTTCGCAAATCTTCATTTCAAAACCAACATTTTGTACACTATTAATTCCACAAATATATAATACCGCTAATGTATCATTTCACAACTCAACGATTCGTAAACTAATCATTTCGCAAACATTTGATTACGTAAATGTATAAAATAATAATTAATACTGTCAGAAAACAACCCTAACACCGTACGGTATGGCTTCGATCTAACCTGACCTGTAATGTACGGCCCTGTAATTGCCGGCACAGAGACAACACCTTAGGCCTCAGGAGTGGTAACGCGTCTTGGTCTTTGTGTGGGTGTCTATAGGCTGCAGTCGTCACTTATCATCAATGTAAACTACATGCTTGTTTGCCACTCCCTATTTTTTTTAAAAAAACGTCTCCATCCGTTACATTTTTTTTAACCCGACGAAGCTAAGAGAAAAGTTTAGTTCAGTAGCTAAGGGAAGACTATAGTTAACTATCTATTTTTAACTTATGGGTACAATGCATTAACCATAGCCTGCGCACGAACCGGTTTGAAATAACTATAGATTCCATGAATCCCCGAGAGCCGCAGACCACGTGACGTCATCAGAAACACAATGGAGAATGGATCTGTAGCCAGTAGGGTTTAATATTTATTGTCTTTTACTATTCAACCCAATTCGAATGAAGTGATAACACAATATCATGTAAATATTCTACTGATTTCCTACTTCAGATTTGTTTTAAATAAATCCGTGTCTGGTTTCCTAAATAAATAAATATTAAGCAGAATAAAATCAGTATATTCTTACGAGCTTTAAGAAATAAAACGCGGGTGCTATAAATAAATATATTATCTATAACCGGTAACCCATTAGTCGCGTAAGATTATTAAAACGCATTAGTTTCCTTCATTTTTATTAATAGACAATAATTGCAGGCAGCCATTTACTGTTGACGAAAATTAATGGCCACAAAACAAATATTTCTTAAAAATAGGTAACAGGTAACTAGTTGGGTTAGTTACTTACCTATCAATAAAAAAATGGTCTAAATAATGAACACATCCAATTACCTATAATAATTAGCATTTTTTTTTCTTAGGTACCTACTTATATACGTTCAAACCAGCTACAAAAACTTGTAGGAGAATGAAATTCGATGACTAAAAGTCAATCATAGAGAGAACAAAGGAAAAGATGATAATGCAACTGCTTTTACTACAAATGCATTTGCACCTAAGTAAGTAATTATATTTATTCCTCCTAAGCTTTTAAACAATCCTTAAAAAGACTACTTATAATAATGCTAAGGCGTAAAAAACCCTGCAACAACAAAATTAACCATTACAAAAATAAATCAATCTCAGATTTCGCTCGACTCGCTTGAGTCATCAGAGACGGGGCGACGGTCTCGCGGCGCCATCTTGTTCTGACGATTGTGCAGTTGTACACGGCTCCTCGGTGATACACCACCCGAGCAATATGCCCTCTTCGCCATATTGAGTATCCCTTTGCTCAAACTCATCATTATACAGTCATTAAATCACATAGAACATATTTTCTACTTCTCTTCGTGACAATCGCGAGGTATCCTTCAATTGAGGCATAAAGAGTTTAATGAAAATGGGTATTTAACTCAATTTTGCCTGCAACTCTGAACGTATGATAGTGGAAATAGGTTCAATTACTTAATTAAATTTTGATAGAGCTGAGTATTTATAAGCTCATTGGCTGACAACCTTCTTTCGGGGGAAAGAAAGGAGGGACGACGGATCGATAGCAGGGTTTTCTGAACTCTCAACAGACCATATATCCAATGTTTTGTAAGGAATCTTTTGTCGATTACATAAGTCTGACAACTAAACTCCAACATTGCTAGCGAGCTCGTTCGGAAAAAGGATGCATTGTCGAGTACCATCTGGGCGTGTCGTTTGGGAAGGACGGAGTTGCGGAAAGAGATCCTAGGCCATTGCAATTTAATTGGCCAAAACATGGCCAAATATTTTTTCACTTTTAGGTTCGCAGTATATAATACGATCGGTCCTCCAAACAGATCGACGGCGGTGTATTTTTCCAAGGACAATGTTTTTTGGCATGCTACTTGGTCCCCCAGGGCACCTTGCAGGTCCTCTGGACCAAAGCCTGCGAAAGGGGACAACTGCCGGTGACATGTTTGCTCTCAAAACTTTGTCATCAGATAAAAGCGGCAGAGTTGCGACAGCATGTTTTGACGTAGCGTCTTATCTAGGATAATTTTAGGAAAACTGTAATGTACTGTAAAATAGGTTTCAAATTGATGGCTAGAGTTACAGTAAACGTCTGCTGCAGAATAGACGAAGTTTACAAACAGAGATGATACGAAGATTACGTAGTATGTAGGTGATTTATTACGGAGCGTAAGTATACCTTTAAAATTTTATTAAGGATCAGAAGGCAACTTTGACCTCATTTTGATAAGGACATTTTTTTTAATGGACTTACATAGGCGGCTCGTCTCGAGACGGCACTAGACTTCCCCGGGCAATCAGCGAGCGCAAAGGGCTCTCAGCCTAAATAAATTTACACTGCTTAAGGGAGACTCCTGCAGGTTTAATCCTTGGCTTAGGGCGTTGTGGAGACTACCCCGTGGGATTCCGCCTTGTCGTGGCGGGGGGGGGGCTCAGTAGCCGGTACTTGTACACCACACCGTTGAAGCCAAGAGAAAGCCAGAGACGGTGCGACGTGGCTCTGCCCGCCATACGCTGCTAGGTGAGGAGACCGCTGGAGACGAGGTGTAGTACGGGTATGTGGTAGGCCCTGCACCCTATCCTCCAGCCACCATACGGTCCTTTGACACTCCTGTTCCCCCGGGGCTGAAGTGTATGCCCGAACACCTCCACCCGGGCATCTTGGGACGCCTGGTTTTGTGAGTGGTCGGGGAAGGGACCTTCGGGCATCGGACTCGGAAGATGTCCGTGCGTTCCTTGGAGTCGAAAGGATTCGTGGAGGGCTCGGAAACGAGCAACCGCGGATGTGTGCGATAGCGTCCCGCCATGGCGGACGAGTCGGAACACCCAGTGGTTTTTAGTGGGTAGTCGGATGTCTTTTCCCGGGTACCCCGCATAACCCACCCAGCCCCAATGGTAGGTAAGCGTAACGCATGTTCCCCTGGTAAAAAAGGGCGTTGTAGGAGAGACATACAAGACATGCGATATGGGCCGGTGCAACTTTTGCTCTGGTCATTGATTGCTGGTCATACCAATAGTACTGACCTACATTGTTGCTTTGTTAACGACAATAATTACATTAATTACCATCTGTTTCGGAACCGTAATGTACCTATTATTGTAAAATACATTACAGTTTTGGTTTTTTTTTTTTTTTGAAGCGCGCATGGCCCAGCGGCTTCCGTAGATCGTAAGCGATCTTCGCGGTTAAGCATTACGGGCGCGGTCGGATGTGTGATGGGTGACCGCTAGTGGCAAATTAAAATGCGCGTTTCCGTGCTTCGGAGGGCATGTTAAGCCGTCGGTCGCGGTTGCTATCGATAGATAGCAGTCGTTAAACCTTGTCAGAGGCCTTATGGGCGGTTTGAAAACATCTGACAGCGGGTTGGCCACAAACCCGTATCTCCACCAATCCGCATTGGAGCAGCGTGGTGGAGTAAGCTCCAGGCCTCCCCCCAAAAAAAGGGGAGAGACTACCCAGCAGTGGGACGTATAATGGGTTGCCAATATTATTATACATTACAGTTTTAGATTGATGACCACCGAGTTAGGTAACAGCCCTCTGACCCTTGCTTTCAAAAATAGGTACCTATGCCTACTCGTCCCTAAATGTATTTCTCTAAATGGAAATAGGTACTGTCTGGGAAAGAGTAACATAACGAATGATGTCAATGAACAAGAAACATGTAAATTGATTGTCGAATATTGTAGAACAAAGCAAGGAAAGCACATTATGTAATTCCTTGAAGGAACAGAATGCATAGGCAACGCAATGTAATGAGACACCTCTCAACACTTGTTGAAGCACGAGTCAAGTTTGCCTACGTTGCCTTTCTCGACGCACCCACTACACGACTAGCCGCCATTTAGAATTCATCGCGCTAATCGTCCATTCATGATAACAGATCCGGACGAATTGAGAACCTCTTCCTATTCTCGAAGTCGGTTAAAAATACTGTTTTATTATGATAAATGTGATACAAATAATGATACAATAGGAACAGGACACATTCTGAATGTTGGTACAGCAATAAAATTATCATTTATGACGAACCTACTTATTAGCCACCTTATAAATTAATTTACATGTGAAAATATAAAATACATTTTATTACTCTGAATTCGATTTCGATACCTTTTCTCTGCACGTATATGTATAATAAGTAGTTAACATCGATATTATTCTCGTGAGTCAGAAGTACACATGAAATCGTTACAGGGTCATATATCGGATATACCCATAAACCGGATATCCGGCTGGATATTGTCAATACTTCGTAACCAGTTTTGAGGTTTAAAAATCTACGCCGAACGAATGCCATATGGCGGCATCATATCACATGTATTACAGTCATTCAGCCTATTTATGGGGATATGTATGGGGACTCATGTATCGCACCATAGTTCTTTGCACGGAGAAAGACCAAATATGCCAGAAGTAGACGTGAAATCGATACCGCACCTTTATACATATAAGCCGGATATCCTACAAGACATTGTAATTTATCCGTAACCAGAATTGAAAATAAAATACCTACAATTAATGATTACCTTCTACGTAGGTGACATCATATTACATTATCGCAACAGCCAATCGCTTATAAAAAATTCCCGGAATCAAGTAAGACGCCATAATAATATGTATGTACCTACTTTGACAAAAAGCAAACAAGGCGGAAATAAGAGGTTCAATCAATACCATCAATCAGTCAGTCAATTCTTCACCGGATATCACCATATACCGGATATCTGGCTGGAAATTATCATTAATTAGAACTCCCTTTTAAAATGGCATCATATCAAGAATAATAATTAAAATTTTATTTTTATGGGCATATCCGGATTATGGGGATTGATGGAGGAATTTGTTAATAATTCATTCTTTCCATAATATAATTGATCCGCTTCTTTTAAATATATTTCATGTTTTGATGCAGTGGTTATTCACTTTAGATAGTTTTTAAAAAATTACGATGCTCTTTAGGAGCTTAATTATATGAAATAAATGAATAAACTGAATATGGGGATATCCAGATTATAGGTATATCCGGATCATGGGGATATCCAGATTATGTGTATATCCGGATCGTGGGGATATCCAAATTAGGGGTATATCCGGATCATGGGAATAGCCGGATTATGGAGATATCCGGATCATGGGGATATCCAGATTAATATATGGCACCATATTTCCTTGTACAGATGCAAATAATCTCAGTGTAATTTTGTGCATATTTATGGCACCCATTTTTTTATTATTGCAGCATTTAAGTGATTAGCTTGAAAACTATGGGGACCAACACATGCATCGGCCTAGACAAAGAATTTTGGGGGGGAGGGTCATGACTTGCATGAGTGTGAATTTGATAAAAAATTCTACTTGCTGTGGCTGATTCTGGGAAGCAGGGTGGGTCATGAGTCCTACGATAATCACCATCCCCCAATGGTGGTCCTAGGGGAAGAGGCCAATGGTTTGTAATAATGTCTTTTCTTGATATTGCATGATACCCTTGCAGTAAAAACAAAACGGCTAAGCAGTTATCTGTTAAAAAATGTAAAAAAAAATGAAATACAATTTTGAGTGCAAGAAAATATCAGTAGTACCTACTTCAGAAACTTCTACATGGCTTTTAGTTAAAATCTATAATTCCATACATACAAGAACATAAGTTATTAATTTTCCAGTCAAGATTCATAAAGCATAAAACCATGCAAGTGCATGTTGGGCCAGGGTAGGGTGTAGGTTTCTGTTTTCCAAGTTAGTACATTTTAATTTATGTGTAGGGCCTAGACAAAAAATATTTTTCCAGATTTAATGCCAGATTTCCTCTGCAGAGCTATTAATAATATATATATATACTTGTACCAAATTATGGCTTTCTAGTAAACAGATTTTGTAACATACCTAGCTATTGAACTAAATTTCCCGCCATTTTACACAAGCTGTCATCCACCATTTTCTTTTTTAGACTAGACCACCATTTTGTGAAAGCAGTGATATCTTTCAAAATAATTAGAATCTTCTACCTAATCTGATATCCTGAAATAAAACAAAGGCAGAACATTAAAATTTTTAATCATGAAGGTAATAATAAATAATAATTAGCAGTACCTACTAGGTTTAAATTAATACATGAATTCAATCTAGGGCTATAGTCTGTAAATTGTTCAGTGTGTGCGCAATGAGGATTACTGGGTGCGGCTGTAGGAGGACTGAGGGGAGGGGACGTTGGCGGGCGCCGCACGGCTCTGCTGGCAGTGCTTGGGGAGTAGCTGCTGTCCGTCGCAGGACAGCCCCACCCCGCATCACACAAGTGATACCCGCCTTGGGATCACAGTTCTCGTTCACACTAGAACTCTCATCATCCGAACACAAGTCAATCACTTCACAATCATTGTCCAAACGCTTCAAAGGATCACAGCGTACTTCAACGTCCATGGGCTGGTCTGTATCCAACCCGTCAACATACACTATATCCTTTTCCGCTAAGAGCCGTTTGCTCTCAGCCTCCTTCTGGAGATTGTCAATGTACTCCTGCATGCTCTCCATTGACATTCTCTCAATATTTACACTGATGGGTCTACACTTCAGCAGAAGCAACTGACCCTTCACATCGAGTATTTTCTTATTCCTTTGATTTGGGAACACATGTTTTCGGTGCCAATAGTCTATAGGCCTTCTGTATCTCACCGGAAACTGGGAACCTTTGTTTTTACTAACTACATTTTTACTAGGTAATGTCAAATTACAACAGTATCGCTCAATTCTCTCTCTCGAATAACTGGTGTCTCTCTGAACATTTGTTTTAGCATTCCGCATGTATGCCAACGATGAAAATGGATATGGGGGACCTCGGTCCACGTTTGCAGTGCTTCGCCCGTTCCTTGATCGCAATTCTAATTCATCTTTCTTGGGTACTGGAGCCTCAGTGACCTCTTCAGCGGGCTTGAGCTTCAAAGCCGATAGAAACTCAGGTAAGCCACCACTGAACGAAGTTGACGGAATATCCTCATTGTTGCACAGCCTCTCATGGGCAGTCAAAACGTCTAAATTGTCAAAATGACTGTCACAATTATCACAGAGGTAAATATCGGGCGGTTTTTGGTCCTGCAGAAATTTGAGAAATGCAGGTCTGTCGTAGAAGATATTTTCATTTCTGAATGTGACCAGCAGTCGACCGCTCGGCCGATAGTAGAGAGACGTCGTGTGATCTCGGTTGTCGACATACCTGAGCCTCTTCCGAGGGTACCGTGCCAGCTGGGCGGAGAAAACGAGCAGGAATGTGCTTTTATGATGGTCATAACATCGCTTCACCAGATTCTTCAGCCTCAGTTCCCAGTCGGCGGGTACATCGCTCGGCTTGACGAACGGGTGTGAGAACGCTACGTCTCGCGGCCACCACGGAGGCTGCCGGATATCCTTGGCGGTATCGTGACCCCACGAACATGTCACCATAAACGTAATGAATCGCTCCAGCTCCGCCGCCGAGATCTTCGTCAGCGCCGTTGGGTTGCCGTTCGCGAACAGCAGCGGAAGATTCGCGATCATGTTTGCCGTCACTTATGGTCATCGTCGGACAGCCAGCGCTTGCGATCTCGTCCCGTACACCATCACAATAACGGTTAATTTATCACGCTCCATTATCGACGTAGCAGCCAAAAACATGATTTCCACACAACATTAAACGTTTTTAGTGTCGAATCGCGAGTAACAAGGATGAAAAAACTTGTATAGCTCAACAATTTCGTAAAATTGATGCGAATGAGCGCGTTCGTTGCTAAAAAGAGAGAGAAATTCGTTCCACAGAGTATGCTACGAACAAAATGTACGCGAGCGAGTAGGTACGCGATGTAGGTAGATTGTACGCTTGTCGCTATCGCTAAGTCGCGTCGCTTCCCTTTGGGTCTTTGTTTGATTGACTACAGCGCCAGATAACTTTTGCGGTTATTACACGACACGGTATTCAGGGCCCGATGGCAAGGGTCAGGGTAATAAAATAACCTTTAGGGAGTTAGGGTCCCTAATTAGGGCGACTGGAGCGGCCCGGTCAGCCTATCACCCTAACTCCCTTACTACCGGGCAGTGAAATAGCATTCAGGTAGTTAGGGCACAGGGCACCCAGCCACCCAGTGCCACCCAGCCACCGCCACGCGAGCAGAGTAAACGGACGTCCGTGTCGTATGAATTAGCATAGATTATACATATTATGAATTAGTATGAAATAAATTGTTCACGATGTCGTTTATTAAAGAAAAGGAAATTCTGGATAAACACGGGCAACACGGGCCACCGGCCTCCGCGGCCGACCGGAGGCAGCGTTTATTACCGATGCAAAACAGTCTGTAATTTTTTTTTCTATACTGATTCCTATGATTTTTTTATGGTATAATTAATAATAGCAGTAGTGGTAATAATAATAAAATAAGACAGTAACAATCGAGTGTCTGTACATTTTTTTTCCAAGAAACTGATATGGGTCGATTAAAGAAGAGTAACAGAAACCAAACAACGCGTTCTGTACGTCTGTTGCGTCTGGTACGTTATAACTTCGCATCTACTCAACGGATTTGAACGCGGTTCATAGCGTTAGTGGCATTGATGGCGTTAGACGCGTTGGTGGCATTGGTGGCATTAGTGGCGTTGATCGCGTTTGTGGCATTGGTGGCGTTGGTGGCGATGATGACATTGGTGGCGTTGCTGGTGTAGGTGGTGGTGGCGTTGTTGTCGTTAGTGGCGTTGGTGGCATTGGTGGCGTTGGTGGTGATGGTGACATTGGTGTCGTTGCTGGTGTGGGCGGTGGTGGCGTTGGTGTCGTTAGTGGCATTGGTGGCGTTTGAAGCGTTGGTGGCGTTAGTGGCGTTTGTGGTGTTGGTGGTATTGGTGATATAAGTGGCGTTGGTGGCGATTATGACATTGGTGGCGTGATTGGTGATGGCATTGGCACTAACGATAGTGACATTGATGGCGTTTGAAGCGTTGGTGGCATTGGTGTTGTTGGCGGCATGTTGGTGGTGGTGGCGTTAGTGGCATAGGTGGTATTGGTGGTGGTATTGGTGGCCTTGGTGGAGTTGGTGGCGCTGGTGGCGTTGGTAGCATTGGTGGGTTTGGTGGCGTTAGTGTAATATCGTGTACAGAGAAGTAGGTATTAATGTAAACCAGATTTTATTAGCTCTCCTTAAGTTTTTTTGTTTTTTTTCAAAGGATTGACAGACAAGCAGACGGGCCGCCTGATGAAAAGTAGTCACCGTCGCCTATGAACATTTGCAACACCAGGGGAGTTGCCAACGCGCTGCCAGCCCTGAAGGACTCTTTTGACGCCATTTTTGAAGAACCCCATATTGTAGCACCGAGGGAACACCTCAGAGGGAAGTTCATTCCACAATTTACACGTTCTGGGCAAAAACGAACGTGAGAACCGCTCCGTTGAACATTGCCAAGTGTCCAGTCGGTGAGGGTGGAACTTCTCTCTTCGGCAGGTAGTACGGTGTAGAAAAAGTGACGGTGGCACCATGTCGAACAGTTCGACAGAGCACTCGCCATTGTAGAGACGGTATAAAACGCATAGACTCCCAACGTCTCTGCGCAGGCTCAGATGTTCAAGCCTGTCAGTAAGTCCTGGGTCGTTAACAATACGAACGGCGCGTCTTTGTAGGGAGTCGAGTGGACCACGTTGATATTTGGGGGCTCCCGTCCACAAATGAGAGCAGTATTCCAGATGGGGCCGCACTTGGGCCTTATAAAGCTGTCATAGCTGCCCCGATGTGAAATACTGCCTCGCTTTGTTAAGCATCCCCAACTTTTTGGATGCCAACTTGGTCTTACACTCAATGTGACTCCCAAATTGCACTTCGTTCGATATGTCAACGCCCAGGATACCGAAACTCTTACCAACGGCGAGCGGAGTGCCCTGGAACTGTGGTGCTACAACGAATGGGGTTTTTTAGCAGTGAACGCGCAGACTTGTGTCGTCGAGGGGTGTCAACTTAGTGTAGTTCACTGCACTAAGTTGAGTCGACCCCAGTTCGAGACCCGCTTCAGAGAGTGCTCGACTTCAGACACAAGTCTAGTCCTGCTTTCCTCGATAAGTGTCCGAGAGGCATTTGCACGGCCAGTGTAGTGTGCATCTCCCGTACTATCATCGGCATAGCAATGAAAATTGGAGTTTTGCTCCAACATTTCATTGATATGCAGAAGAAAAAGCGTGGGAGATAGCACAGAGCCTTGCGGCACACCAGCGTTGATAGGTAGTCTATCTGAGCGCTGACCGTCAACTAAGACCTGTATATAACGCTCAGATAGAAAGCTGACTGTCCAGTTGCATAGCCTCTCGGGAAGACCGTAGGATGGAAGTTTCGCGAGAAGTGCCCTGTGCCAGAGCCGGTCAAAGGCCTTAGCAATATCTAGGCTTACAGCCAATGCCTCCCCACTCTTGTCCAACGCGTGAGACCAACGGTGCGTGAGATATACTAGAAGATCAACAGCAGATCTGCCGTGACGGAATCCATATTGGCGGTCACTGATCAACTGGTGATCCTCTAGATACTGCACCAGTTGTGTGTTGATCACACGCTCCATGACTTTGCAGAGTAGAAAGGTTATTGCTATAGGCCTGTAATTGGCCGGGTCACTGCGATCCCCTTTTTTGGGTATCGGGTGCACGAGGGCTGTCTTCCACGCAGACGGTACCTTTCCACGATCGTAGGAAAGCGAGAACAGGCGCGTCAGAACGGGGGTAAGCTCGGGAGCGCACATCTTCATCAGAACTTCAGGGACGGAGGCCGGCCCACTCGACTTCTTGATGTCAAGGGATAAAAGCGCTCGCCTGACGTTCTTCTGAGAGAATTTGACGTCAGGCATAGAGCTTTCACAGCGCGGGATGGTAGGCGCTGTGACACCTGTGTGTGTGTGTGTGTGAGTTTGAGGCAAAGAGGCTGCCCAGAAGATCGGCTTTCTCTTTTGCCGTGTGGGCTAGGCTATCATCAAGTTTTCGCAGTGGTGGGAAAGATGACCGACAAAAGTTCCCTTCGATAGCTTTGGCAAGAGACCAATAGGCACTGCTCCCGGGAGGATGCCTCATTAGTTTCCTGCCAACTCTACCGACATGCTTAGACTTTGCTTTGGCTATCCGCAGCTTCGTGAACCTGGAGGCAGCGTTGAGTACTTTCTTCAGGTCGGAGGCATTGGGATCCTTGCAAGCGTGAGCCACAGTCCAGGTTCTGTTAGTCTCCTGCTTATGGTAAGACGCCATAGCACAAGACTTATCGAACCAGGGCTGATACCGACCACCAATGGATACCACAGAGTACGGGATGAAACATTCCATACCCTGGTGTATCACATCGGTTACAGCTTCAGCGCACGTGCTCGGATCTTCCGACGAGAAACAAACCTGCCTCCATGGGTAGGACGATAGGAACTCCCTCAGTCCATCCCAATCTGCTGACCTGTAGTGCCACACTTGCCCGGTGGAAGAGGGCTGCAGAGGCGCCCGAACCGACAAGGGTGTTTTTGTGCGTACCAGGAAGTGATCTGAGGATCCTAAAGGAGCCTCGACCACCACCTGATAGTTGGCAGAATGTGAGGTCAGCAGAAGATCCAGCAAAGAGGCGGTGTGGCCCTCGACATCTGGTATCCGGGTGAACCCGGATGCGACTTGTGTGAGTCCATTAGCCAGCGCAAAGTCATTGCAGTCCTTCCAGCGAAGTCAGTGATTCGGGAGCTCAACCATTCCGTGTGGTGTGCGTTAAAGTCGCCAAGAATCACCAACTCCGCAGAAGGATACTGCGCAAGCACCGTGTCGACCACCTGTTGGATGTGCTCGAACAAGCGAGCTGTCTCCCCGTCTCCGCTATAGGACCTGTACACGCACGCGTAGATTCGGGTAGAACCTCCGTAGTCCACGCGCGTCCACAATAACGACAGGTCCTTGTCTTCAAAATGGTCAAGACGGCGACAACAGACATCCTCTCGGACATACAGACATACCCCGGCGCGACGAATGAAAGTGTTCTCCAGAGTATAGCCGGGGTAAGTAAGGTACGCAGTGTCAAGAGGAGAGGATATTTGTGTCTCAGTCAGAAAGAGTAGGGCTGGCTTAGCCGTTTCAAGGTGATGATGGACGACGTTTAGGTTGGTATGTAAACCCCTGATGTTGCACATGTCCACAGTAAATGTGGGAGGGGTGTCCGCTGTGTGAAACTCATTCTGCTTCTTTTGTATAACCATTTTTTTTATTTTTTTTTTTGCGTCGGGGAAGAGGAAGGATGATGTGCACCGCATTGGTCACCCTACGAACAAAAATTGTCAGTGAGTTAGACCATCTACTCTCAGAGGTGATGCAAATTGCTGGCCCGGGGGACGGAAGAACCCCCGATCCCCCCCGTGCATAGGCGCCTGGCCCCACTACGGTCTCTTACTCCGGCATGGCGACTGCACACGGGACTTTGCACCGGTTGGCGGGACAGCCTCCCAGGCCAGAGTTTAATAGTGAGGCCTGGGTTCGGGTCCCCAACTGACCGGCGGGCGGCAGCGAAAAACCGTTTCATCGGCTCTTCCTGGCCCCCGGGCCAACATGTTGCGCCCCTGAGAGTAAGATGTCCTCACACTAACTGGTCCCCGGGGTGGACAATACGGCGCACTTCAAGAATGGGATAGAGGAACGGGGAAGGGATACTGGCTCTCAGGCTCGGAAGCCGGAACACGTCCTAAGATGTTTGACGGCAGATTACGACGATGAGGGTGGTAGCTAGCCAGGCAGGTCCCCGGAGGGGCCTTACCACCAAGCGGGACACTAGGAAGGATTATGCTGGTAGTGCCAACCCAGCAACCAAATGGAACCAGTCGCCAGAGCCTTGTTTGTTGGTCGGCAGGGTGCACCACGAGCAGGTAAGGTTGGCTGCGGCACCAAGATGGTAGGGCGCTACTTACACCCCGAATGTTTTCGTATGATCCAAAATTAACCAAAAGTTATATCCAAAAAATGCTGCTCAAAATCACTATTTCACGCGAATGAAGTCGCAGGCACAGCTAGTATGGAAATATAATTTGACTTCAGGCAGAAATTGAATAAATAAAAAATATTACAATTTATTAGTGTTCAATGGATGCCACTGTACACCGACCCTAAATCAGAATGGGAAAGAAAAATTGGATGCTCAGGTTAAGGACTTCGGAAGCTTTGATGGAAAACCAGCTGTTTCTCTCAATCTGGTTCTCCAGAGGTCGCAGGTTCAATTCCTCTGAAGTATTTTTTTTTTCTTTCCATGAAATACGTGTTATGTTAGTCGTGTGATCTTCGCTCTTCAACTGAGTTAAGGCCTTAGGGCCCTATCAACCGGATAGTGGATAGTGTAACAAGCAGCAACCCGATGTGAGGCCACGCCCACCTTTGCTACCGGACCCTGAATACCGTGTCGTGTAATAACCGCATTCGTTTTTCGTGTGTATCTTAAACTAAGTATGAAAAATAAGCCATATTTAACGTTTTTGATTACAACAAAATACTTCTAACTAGTAGAAACCATTTCTTTTTTTTTCCTACAAGACGTAAAAAAACTTATTTCAGAAACGCAGAATCAGTATACTCTTTGCGCAGAATATCTGTGTCATAATAGTTTTTACCGATTCAATTAATTATGAAGCAGACCTCATAAAATAGCCCCAATATTACAATAATCCTTCATTTAACAGTAATCCAAAAAAGCATCGATGGAGGCCGTGCGAGAAGCGGGCGGCGCGGTACTTTGCATAGATTATACATACATAACTGAGAGTACTCTGACCAAAGGTACTCTGGTACCGATCGCTCTAGAAATAACTTGAATTAAGTTGCTCGAACGTATAATCTGTGGTATAATCTATGCGTAGAGGGTTCACGACGCGGGCACACATTCTGTACATACAAGGATTTACGTTTGTATAGCTTTTCCCGTAAACGTGGTAGGTACGGTAATATCATCTAGTAGATACTACAACATAACTATTTTTAAATAATTTAAAATATTTTCTGTTACAGTACTATTTTATCAATCTATCTAATACTAGCGGACCCGACAGACTTCGTCCTGTCAAAAACACAATGTATTGTATCTCGCACCGGCGCCATCTGATCTCATACACATCACTCATCACAGTGATCTGAAGTCGTAAGCGATCACTGTGACTTATCGCGAAATATCGTCGTTCCAAGGAACGACCATTGTTATTTGTTCCATCAACGTTCCAGTATGTGTCGTTCTTCAGTCACTCACATCACAATGAACGAAATGAACGTTACTTACGCCTACGAAATCGAATGCGCTGGCTTGAGTGATTGAGTGTGAAGGAGTTGCATGCAGTTAGTCGGAATACCTTTCATAGAGTTAACTATTCATAGAAACGAAATGTATATTTTGGAAATTACATAGAAACGAAATGTATATTTTGGAAATTATTATGAAAATAAAATTATATTACCTACATAAATACTTAATTAGTTGAATAAAGATTCTCGAATAATAATTATTACTGTAAAAACATTTAGGAAATAATTTAATTGCATTTAAAACAATAATTCTTTAGAATTATTTATATAATCATGCTAAAGTAATATCAATACAAATAAATAAAATTGGAGTCTCTGTTTGTAATATAAAAATAACCGCTTTTTACTAAATGCATTCGTATGTATACACGGTACATATACCAAAACAATTTTTCTGTTGTCTGTTTGTTCCCGCTAATCTCGGGGAAGGCTGAACCGATTTTGACGGGACTTTCACTGGCAGATAGCTAGAGTAACCTAGGCTACTTTTATACTAGCTGCGCCCACGACTTCGAATGGGTAGATACTGAACAATAATTTTGTTAAATTCTACGCGGACGAAGTCGCGGGTACAGCTAGTTGTTCTTAAATTCAATTCAAATTTTACTTACTTTTTTTGTAAAAATTTACAAATTCTTCTTTATCTTTTATTTTCAAAATTGTATTTGTTTTTAAAACACTCTGTATGATATCCAAGCATCGGTGAATTCAATTGTAAATAAAGTGTCGTGATATTTAAATTTTTCTTAGGAAAAAATAAAAACATTTTTAACAACACTTTTTGTATGATGCATCATTAAAGTCATGTATGCTTGTTTTTTCACACAGAAAACACGCTTTCATCTTTAAATCATTAAATTTTCAATTTTATTTTACACTAGCGTGAGAATTTATGATTGTTCAGTATCTACCCGGACGAAGTCGTGGACGAAGCTAGTATAAAAGTAGCCTAAGTTACTCCTTATTACATCAGCTATCTGCCAGTGAAAGTCCCGTCAAAATCGGTCCAGCCGTTCCCGAAATTAGCGGGAACAAACAGACAGACAGACACAAAAATTGTAAAAAATATTGTTTTGGTATATGTACCGTGTATATATACATGTGCATTTAGTAAAAAGCGGTTATTTTTATATTACAAACAGACACTCCAATTTTATTTATTTGTATAGATTAGAATATTAAAATACCTAACTGAAGTAATGTAAGTACAGAACTTTAGTTAATAGCAGCTTGTATCGTTTGTCACATGAACCATGTTATTTAGATTTGCCTTAACTGTGACATGCGTGATTGACGTGACAAAGTCACGGTGATAAATCACTGTGACTTTTTAGGAACTGTCACAGCGATTCCAAAGTAACGTATTTGCCCACGTCTACCATCTACTTAAAATGAAATGAATGAATGAGTTTGGTGACGCACGTGTTTGTAGAATTTTCAAATAATTTGAGTCTCTTTGCTGTTTTCATATTTTTAATAGCGTTTGGTGGTGTGGTGGTGGTTTATAAGTGTGTAGAACGATAGTAAGTGTTACATTTTTGTTTTGAATAGTTTATGTACATAAATTACGATGGAGGTGGATAATTTACCTCCAAAACCCCCCGATCCTGAGGAGGCTCCTGTAAACAGGAAGCGGCCTAGTTCGCCACAGCCAGAAGCCTCATCTTCCAAAAAAATTGTGACGAATACAGATCTGCCCTCGGCGTCCATTCAGATAGTATACATTCACCCATCCTTGACAGAAAAAAGTACATACGGCAAGGATGCATCAGGTCCATATATTGTCCACGTTTCTCGCACGGAACCTGACCCGGCAGCGGGTACATCCATCCGGCCAATTAAATTCGGCCAATTTCTCTTTAAACATAAAATCACGGATATTAAGATAGATGGAGTAAAAAAGGAGGGTAGAAATAAAATATCGGTAGAATTTTGTAACGCAGAGGCGGCTAATAATTTCATTAGTCATCCAGAACTTGAAAATAATAAATTTACAGCAATTATTCCTACATATAATGTCACTAGAATGGGTCTAATAAAAGAGGTGCCAGTAGACTGGTCAATGCAAGAGTTAGTGGATTATGTCAAGTTGCCGGAAGGGTGTGGAATTATCCTCAAAGCCCGTAGACTCAATCGAAAAGTTTATAATACTGATGCACCTGAGTGGATTCCCACTCAATCGGTTGTTCTTACATTTAGTGGACAGAATTTACCTTCTAGGGTGTATTGCTTTCATAACTCCATCCCTGTGCAGTTATACAATTTACCTACCATACAGTGTCTGAACTGCTGCAGATTTGGGCACGTTAAAAAACAATGTCGCTCTCAAGCCAGATGCTATCGCTGTGGTGAATTACACTCAGCTGAAAATTGTAAAATACCTGAAACTGAGGCTTTTTGTCTGTTGTGTTCTGGACAACATTTTGCAAACAGTAGGTTTTGTCCTGAGCTTGGCAGACAGAAATCCATAAAAATTAGAATGGCTCAGGATAACATCTCTTTTGCAGAAGCATCTGCAGTGTGCCCCCCTGTGGGTAAATCTTTTGCGGATATGGTTAAGTCTTCTCCAAAATCTGTTCTATCCCAAAATTTACATGTATTTCCTACTCAATCCCCATATTCATCCCCTACAAAGCAGTCCCAAGCCCCTCCATCACAGTCTACTCAGTCATATAAAAAGACCGTTTTTAAATCCCCTCGTCCAAGACATCAATTTGATAAGGGTTATGATACTCAAATTCACAATGAATTAATCCGTGACTACGACCCTCCTTCTCCCCAGAATGGTTGTGCATTACCCCTGTCAAACAATGTTCCTGAAGAAAATTTTATGGATTTATTAATGTCTCTCCTTTTAAATATATTTTCGAAATTTAATGATGTCCCCTTACCGTCCAACGTAGCAATCAAAATGAAGTCCTTCATGCAATCATTAAATCAATATGGCCCAGTTCCTTCAATGGAATTGTAAGAGTGCTAGAAGCAAAAAACATGAATTATTAAGCATAATTAATGATCACTCCCCTTCAATTCTGGCCCTCTCGGAGACATGGCTTAAGCCGGAAGCTAAATTTCGGCTTAGTGGCTTCCACTGTCTCCGAGATGACAGAATTGACGGATATGCTGGCTCTGCTCTTTTGATCAAGCATTCAGTTCCCTTTTCTCAGATCTCTCTTCCTCCTCACAGCGATCAATTTAATGTTGTAGCAGTCAGAGCCTTAGACATATCCTTTATTTCTGTATATATCCCTCATCCTAATATTGCCCTCATTCCTGATATCAAAAATGTCTTCTCTACAGTCCCCCTCCCAGTTCTGATCCTAGGAGACTTCAACTGCCATCATCAAGCATGGGGAAGTCACAGATCTGATAGATTTGCTATAAATTTAATTGACATCTTGGATGATTGCAATCTGTGTATTTTGAACGATGGGTCTCCTACGAGAAGAACATGTCCTTCCCAAAATCCTAGTATAGTTGATCTCTCCTTTTGCTCTCCTAACTTATCATCTTTGCTGTCCTGGAAAGTCCTCCTCCAGTCCTATGGTAGTGATCACTGTCCCATCCTTATCTCCTCACCTAACATGTGTACCCCAACGACCCAATTAGACCCACTGCTCAAGTTCAATATCCATAAAGCTGACTGGCCATTGTTTTCCCAGTATTTAGATGAGTTAATAGATAATGTTCCCCCTGTTTCATCAGATAATCTTCTTGTTGTGTATGATCAATTGTTGGAAACTATTTTATCGGCTGCTGAAAAATTTATTCCTCTTAAAAAGATGGTTCCCAATCGTTTGCTCTCACCCCCTTGGTGGGATTTTGAATGCACTGATGCCGTGAACCAGAGAGATCTGGCAGAGTTGGATTACTGCTGTTGCATGTCTGAATCTAATTTTATTAAATTTAAAAAACTTTCCGCGGTAGCTAAAAGACTATTGTTGTCTAAAAAAAGAAATTCCTGGTTTCGTTTCTGTGAAAATTTAGGTCCAAACACACATCCTACTGTTGTCTGGAAAAATATCAAAAGATACCGAAATTCATTATCTTTCCCAAGTATAACAAGCAATATGGCATCTCCATGGATGGATCAATTCATGGATAAATTGGCTCCCCCCTTTGTTGCAGATAAAAGCTCAATTGCTTCTTCTACCCCTCCCCAATCAGCAGATCCTCTAGATCAATTCTTCACCTTTGAAGAATTGTGTTTAGTACTTGATTATGTAAAGGACTCTTCTCCAGGAGAAGATGGAATAACATATTCTTTAATTAAAAGATCAGGTAACAAGGCAAAATTATTTATACTCCAACTCTTCAATAAAGTATATAAATCTGGTATTATCCCAACTTCTTGGAAAAAGCAATTGGTTATTCCTATTCTAAAACCCGGTAAGGATCCATCCCTCTCTACGTCTTACAGACCAATTGCTTTGTCCTCAGTACTAGCAAAGATGTTTGAACATCTCATAAAGAATCGTTTAGAGTGGTATGTAGAGAATAGAGATATACTATCTAATACTCAGTTTGGATTCCGAAAGGGATTCAGCACAATGGATAGTCTCAGTGTATTTATAGCAGATATTAGATTAGCATTATCCAAAAATAATTATTTAGTGGGGATTTTCTTGGACATAGAGGCAGCATATGACAATGTACCTCTTCATCTGCTCAGGCAGAAATTGCAAGATCTGAGCATACCGCCGAAGATGGTACATTGCATCATGAATATGGTTTGTGGACGCACCATACAAGTCCGATATAATAATATGATTTCACCCCCTAGAAGTGTTTGGAAAGGCCTTCCGCAGGGTTCGGTTCTGAGCCCCTTATTATTCAATTTGTTTGTACACGATCTTAATTTAGTTGTAAATTCTTTCTGTAATGTTCTCCAATACGCTGATGATTGTGTTATCTACCTTTCGGCTGAAAATATGGATGTTATCTCTAGTCGCTTGAACCTCGCTATGCGATATCTTAATGATTGGCTGGTTACTCATGGTCTCTCACTATCCGCCTCTAAGAGTAACGTAGTCATTTTTACTAGAAAAAGAAGTATTCCTCCAGTTGACATTGTAATAGATGATATGGTGGTCCCTGTTTCAAACAACGTAAAATTTCTTGGTATCACTCTGGATTCGAGGCTTAGAGGATGTGACCATTTCAATAACGTTATTAGGAAATGTGAAAAAAACATAAACATCCTTAGGTCTTTATCTGGTGTCTGGTGGGGCTCACATCCCTACACTCAGAAACTATTGTATAACGCTTTAGTACGCAGCATTGTAGACTACGGCTCATTTTTATTAGAACCATGTAACAAAATTAGTTTCGACCAATTAAATAAACTACAATTAAAATGCCTACGAATAATCTCTGGTGGGATGAAATCATCTCCAGGGAACGCTCTTCAAGTTGAATGTCATGACTCGCCGTATCACCTCAGACGCCAATTCCTGTCAGATCGCTTTGTTTATAGGGTTTTTCAGAATGCTTCACATCCCCTCAAATCGAGGCTCCCCATTTTGGCTCAGCTTATTCGCACAGAAAAGTACTGGACCAATAAGAGTCCTCCTCGATTTGTTACCAGTTATCTACGCCTTATACAATTAAGCCAACCAATATTCAATTCTTTAAAATGTCCCCTTTTTTTGGCAAATTATGAGTCTCTTATATTTAGACCTAATATAATTCTAGACTTGGGAGTGAGCAAAGACTCCTTTAATGCAAATGAAGAATTTAAGCAAATCTTATATTCAAAATTTTTAAATTGGACTGCTCTATATACGGATGCATCTAAATTATCTCCTGAGTCCTGTGTTGGCGCGGCAGTATGGATCCCGATGTATAAAATCATTTTAAATTTTAAATTATCTGCAATCTCCTCAGTATACACAGGGGAGGCAATAGCTATCTATGAAGCTATAATATATGCTGAATCGCACAATATCTCACGTACAGTTATATTTACAGATTCCCTCAGTACACTACAGGCAGTTCTATCTAATCCTTTTAGGAGCAAATCGAAGTTTCCCGTAATTTTTCATATTCGAGAAGCATTATTCAGATGCCATAGGAAAGACATTGAAATTGTATTAGCATGGATACCTAGCCACTGCGGTATTATCGGCAATGAGATGGCTGACCAGTGTGCTAAACTAGCCACTGAACAAGGCTGCAGCAATCATAACAGAATATTCTGTCAAGACCTCAATACATTGGCTAACTCAAATCTTACTAAAGAGTGGCAAAAAGAATGGGACCGTACTAAACTGCTTAAGGGGAAACATTATGCAGCAATACAACCTACGATACCGCATAAATCTTGGTTCTGCAACTTCCGCAATCTAGACAAGAGATCCTGTTCTGTTATTTGTCGACTTCGCTTAGGTCACGTCTGCTCACCAGTTTTCTTACACAAATTGAGGATCAGGGATAGTTCCATTTGCGAGTGCGGTTTAGACGAAGGCACCCCAGATCACATTTTCTTTAACTGTCCCTTATACCAAGTTTCCCTATACTCCCTCCTCCCTCCGAAAGTCCCTCGTCCTACTAATCTAAATTCTCTGTTAATGTTGGTCAACTCCCCCTTTGTATATATATTATGTAAATTTATCACTGTAAATAATATTAGAATGTAACTGTATATAATTAACATTACTAACATTAGGATTGTTCTGTGAAATTAATATAATAACAAATTGTGATTGTCTTTGTCTTTTGTTTTAGGTATTCATGGAACGCTGAGTAAATTTATTAAAACTTGAAATTCTAAATTACTGTAAATTTATTGACTCACCGGGTATTTTTATTCTACTAGTGCCTTTCCAATCACCAGATTCTGGCAGAATTACCCTATAGTTGGTAGTTGCCATTAAAAAAAAAAAAAAAAAAAAAAAAAAAAAAAAAAAAAATGAAACGTACTTATTTTCGTGAGGGATAGTCACACACCACGTACTTTTCTCTTGAAATTTTTCCTGAATTGCTATAACCCTCACGGAGCCCGAGACCTTTCTAACGAATGCAAAACCGTGGAAATTAGTTCGTGCGTTCTGGAGTTATAGCGTCAGGATGGAAAACCCGACTTATTTTTATATTATAGATGGCATCGCTATTACGCATACTACCAGTGTCAAGAAAAACGATATCTCGTATTCGTCATAAGCAGCGTAAGAGTCAGAGTCAGTCAGTCAGTCAGAGTCACAGTCAGTAATTCGAGTAAAGCGATGGCTACTTTACCAGAACATTTACTATGAAGTTTTGGAGGCAACCTGAAAGGCCGTGTTCCCCTTGGTAAATACACATTTCACACACGTGGACATTGCACGCACATGCGCACTTCAGCTACGCTCAATCAACATCGCGACGCGACGCGGAGAAGCGCTTAGTTATTTTTAAGATACCCAAATTTTTAAACTCGCTATATCTTTTGAATGGAGTGTCCGATTAAAATAATTTAAACAGCAATGTAAAGGTATTTAACTACTGATATATAAGTTATTTAGATAATTATAAATACCATGGTATGAATATCGTCATCTTATTTTCGTTGCCGATTTAAATAGTTTGTTAAACTATAAAAGTTTTTATATTGGCGGAACTATAACATTTAGATATACCCTACCGCGGACTTTTCTGTACATAATAATGTGGTCTACAAAATCGTAGTACATTATTTTGCTCCATCATCAATAGTTATTGCAGCGCACGCGATTTAAGGTATTTCAATAGTGATTTTTATCGACGGTGGTTTATGTTATCGAAGTTTTCGCAAGGATCCCTATTTTTTTTTTCAAAATAAAATATAGCCTATGTTACTTCGGAAAGATGTACATTCATAATGGTGAAAGAATTTTAAGAATCGGTCCAGTAGTTATTAAGCCTATTCAAAACATACAAACAAACAAAAAAAAATTACCTCTATATAATATTAGTTTAGAAGTTTAGATAATACCAGTAGGTAGCGCTCGTAGTTCAAAATGTTCAAATATAATATAACTAAAATTGAGTCTTGGCTATTAATGTCATTACTATGACTGTTTATTCATCATCCCTCCCTCCGCGCGTGAAGCGCAACAAAACGGGGGGATGGTTCAGGGGTCGAGGAATGTCCTCCTTCCCCGGGCCTATCTGCCCCCGAGATGTCGGGGGCGTAGTCCTAAACTGGAGATGCTGGCACGCAGGGAAACTCGCTGAAGGAGGCTTCATACACTTTTTATTTTATTTGTACATATATTTTTTTATAATGTTTTTTTTTTGTTTTTCTTTTCTTTGTTTTATGATATATATAAGTCTGTTTTACTACATGAAAGAAATAAACCTTGTGTTGCTGTAAAGAAGATTTATTGTTAGTTTTTTTTATACAGAGACTATTTTATTTAGGTAATATAAAACAATATGAACTCAAACCTGTAAAGACGAAACGACAATGAAAGTTTATTCTTTCACTTTTAAAACATAAAATAATATAATATTAAAATTTTCATTGATTATCCAATTGTCAATCAACTCGTATTTAAATCTGTCATCTGACATTCTGAATTCGTTTCTTCTTTAAAATCAGACAATTAAAAAGTTAAAAACTATAACCAAACTTCATGGTAAGTAAACACACAGAGTGCGAAGAAAGAAATAGTATTTCTTTACATATATATATTTTTTTGGGGTATATTTATATTTTTTGGGGGAACAAAAAAAAATTGCAATTTGGTGCGTGCCGCTAATTGCCGCTAATAGTCGTAACAGATTGGAATTGGATATAAAAAAGTCATGCTCCGCACCACGCACGCGGGTGCTACGCGAAAAGATTGTATGGAACGATGGAATCCGTGTGACACGCATGCGGGCAGCATGCGGGCCACACCCGCGTGCGGATGCAAATCCGCTTGACAGGAAAAAGGCCCTAAAAATGCCGCGAGCGTTATTTGGGTGAATCTTATAAATGTAACGTCTTGAGCACTGTGTGCTCGCAATATAGTCAATATACAGATTGTTGCGGCCGTTAAGTGGAACTCACCAATATGTACTCTGTGATTGTCGACTGTCAACTGCCATTTTTGACATGACACGTGAGGTCAAATGGCATTTGTTAAATTTTGTCATCAATTGTCGATGAATCGGACTTGTCGTCGTACAAAAATATTTTTTCTTGTCTTTGAAATCAGACGTGATGCTGGCAGTTATGCCTCCTGGCGGTTGCCATTAGACGTGGGCAAATACGTTACTTTGGAATCGCAGTGACCGCTGTGACAGTTCCTAAAAAGTCACAGTTATTTATCACCGTGACTTTGTCACGTCAATCACGCACGTCACAGTTAAGGCAAATCTAAATAACATGGTTCATGTGACAAACGTTACAAGCTGCTATTGACTATAGTTCTGTACTAACGTTACTTCAGTTAGATATTTTAAAACTCTAATCTATACAAATAAATAAAATTGGAGTGTCTGTTTGTAACATTAAAATAACCCCAAAACAATATTTTTTACAATTTTTGTCTGTCTGTCTGTCTGTTAGTTCCCGCTAATCTCGGGAACGGCTTTACCGATTTTGACGGGACACAAGCAACATGACTTTAATGATGTAGTATGAGTATTTATGGTTTTTCAGTATCTACCCATTCGAAGTCGTGGGCGCAGCTAGTATAAAAGTAGCCTAGGTTACTCTAGCTATCTGCCAGTGAAAGTCCCGTCAAAATCGGTTCAGCCTTACCCGAGATTAGCGGGAACAAACAGACAACAGAAAAATTGTTTTGGTATATGTACCGTGTATACATACGAATGCATTTAGTAAAAAGCGGTTATTTTTATATTACAAACAGAGACTCCAATTTTATTTATTTGTATTGGTATTACTTTAGCATGATTATATAAATAATTCTAAAGAATTATTGTTTTAAATGCAACTAAATTATTTCCTAAATGTTTGTACAGTAATAATAATTATTCGAGAATCTTTATTCAACTAATTAAGTATTTATGTAGGTAATATAATTTTATTTTCATAATAATTTCCAAAATATACATTTCTTTTCTATGAATTAGTTAACTCTATGAAAGGTATTCCGACTAACTGCATGCAACTCCTTCACACTCAATCACTCAAGCCAGCGCATTCGATTTCGTAGGCGTTAGTAACGTTCATTTCGTTCCTTGTGATGTGAGTGACTGAAGAACGCCACATACTGGAACGTAGATCACGTTGATGGAACAAATAACAATGGTCGTTCCTTGGAACGACGTTATTTCGCGATAAGTCACAGTGATCGCTTACGACTTCAGATCACTGTGATTTTTTCACAGTGAAGTTATATATCGCGTACCTCTAGTTGCCATTAAGGGGAAAAAAAATATTTTTCGCATTTCAAAACATAAGTTTACAATAGTCAACTTCAATATTTTATATTACCGATAATAAATAAAAAGAAACTACCGAAACTGTGTGGTAATGATATATTGTTAATTTGTATGCCTACGAAAACCGGCAATGTGTTGTGCGTAACAATAGAAAAAAACAAATGGTAAATAATTTTGCAGGTGTGGCGACTAAATTGTTTCTTGATTTGTAGATTATTCACAGTATTATAATACATTTTCCAGGATCTAAACCATTCAGACGTTCCGAAGTCCCCTTCGAAACAGATTGAAGCAGCGGACTACGAGTAAGTTGGACATTATCTGTTCTACTAACAAGAATTTAAACAAACTTTGTTCGATCATTCATATCTGATATATATCGCATTGTTTGTTTAGTGTTATGTTACATGTTACTTTACATCATATTCATAACATTTTTTATTTAAATAAATAACTGCAATATGGCAGCGTTATTTTTGTTTCAATTTTTAGGTTGTGATACATTTGTTTATTTCAAATAGTATCTATGTTGTAAACATATAGTCATAAGTCAAGTTTTGCTGTAATATGTAGTTATATAATGTGTACATTGTATATTTCGTATGTCTAATGACTATTCAAATTTAATTATAAACAAATTAAAATTAAATCAATACCACATTAAAACTGCTTTAGGTAAATGAAGAGTGTCTAATAGTGCTGGATAGTTACAATATAGTAATCATATAAGCTAAAACCCATCTAAAACTATTTCCAAGTAGGTATTTCTGCCTCAATAGTCTAGTGATAGAAGGCTACCACTGCTGCGCTGATGTCTTAGGTTTGACTCCTGTTACCAAAGTTAAAGCTATCTTTATCTCTACTTATATATTATGTAAAATAAATTATTTCTGGTTTTATGTATGTATGTATTTTCACTCCAAAACAGAAAGTGTGGAGTGCCAGATATCCCGTTCCTGATATCTCTGGTTCTATTGGGATATTTCCATTTTCTGGAAGTTTCCTAGTACTTCGGAGTTCAGAGATATCAAGAGCCTCGCCACCTTTCTCAGGCCAAATATAACTGACAAATTGTGGGTGTTTGCATGTATGCTTAGATGCATGCATATACCTAAATGAGTCTGACTCACAATTGGCAGTATTTCTTATTCTCTTCATACCAATTTTTGTGCACAATGTGTAAAATAACTGTTTAAAGTTGTTTTTTGTGAAGTCAAAGGATTCTTGATGTTATTATCTAGAGTTAGAGTATTCTAGATTCTAGAGTAATCTAGACAGATATTCCAGAGTAATCTAGACAGATATTACAGTGAGTTTGCATTGACGAAACATTCACATAAAAACATGTTAAAATGATAGGTTTGACAGCAGTGCGAATGCTAGCACCAACAAAAAATTTATCGCAATACATACTTTATGCGATGAGTTGCGAAACATCATCATATTTAATGTTTTTAGTGCAAACTAGGACATACATGTTCAAAATACTAGGAAGGACAATGAACTATGAAACATTCAAAGAATTATTTACGATAGAATAAATTGGAGAGGTCGACCAGGAAAAAGGAAATTGTTGCTTTAAATGAATATGTGTAGATAGTGTTATATACCTACATGTAAGTTAAGTTAAAACTGTTGTGTATAAAAATGATTGTTGGATTGGGGAGAGGGGCACGATGGGGCGACGGCCCAGGGCGGCAAATTTCAGGGGCTTGTCGGTGGGGGTGGGGTAAATATATACCTAAATAAAATAATTTATTACAGTTTGCAGTTTCCAACATGGAGTATGGAATATTTGAAAAAAGCAGCTACTCAGCTGCGTTTGGTGCGGCCACGCAGTCTTGCGTGGGCAATCTTGTTGAATGCCATTCCTACGCCATCCGAAGATATTGTTGCAAGGTATAAGGTTTATAATGCCAATCTAAAGTAAACATAATAAGCCTGAAATATACCCGATTTTTGTAGAACCACCCAAATATAAATGTTTGGGAGACAAAATAAAAAAAAAACAAAAATGGGGACACCTTAGCTACTTAAGTATTAGCCGAGGGTTACTTTAGTAAACACACTAAAGTAACCAGGTTATCAAAATTAATTTTATTATTTTTTTGTAAGCTTCTCCCCTGGATCCCACCAAATCCATCCCCACCCCCATATGAGTCTTATCTAATTTTCTTTTCTTCCGACCCACCATACAAAAGGTTTTAACAATATTTATTGTTGTACTACACCATATTTTATCCTACAATTCTTATATAACTGTGGTGAGACGTACGGATAACGTACAATAATTTCTTCGATTTTGGTTTCATCAACACAAACAAACATAACTGCAATCATAACAAACACTCTTTCTACATAGACAATGCTTGCATTCGATCGGTCGCGACAAGGTAATTTCGCCGAGCGGCAAGGAAACGTCTAATAGCCTGAAGCGCTGCGGTGTGTCCTTTTAATGTCCACGGTGTGTCTATTTTCGTGGCACCATTGTTTTGCTTTAGTTACGCTTATTTACATTATTATTCGTAGGGTGGGACCATGTAGCCGCGTTTTGGTAAAATCGGCATTTTATTGTGAGTTGGATTAATAATTTTGTTTTATTTCATTTACAGCATAAAAGGACACAGATTGTTCTACGTTGACCTCAAAAATAAATTATCTATGGATCCACGCGCTGTAATTGGAGATGATCCACTTTCACAAAAAGATGAGGTGATTTCTTTTATTACACAATAACGTAACTTTACATCTGTATTGCCCAAAGGCAAAATATGTAATTATACTAGGTATAGAATGGACACTTCGACGTCCCGCCTGTTTTCCACTCTTGCAGCCCGCACCTCCCCTAGAGTACCATGTCGGCAGCCTCGTGCACTGAGGTTGCGAGCGGGCAACTGCGTGTGTGCGTGTAAAAACACGTCCTGAATGATGCTTGTGTAGTAGGTAACCAGCGTTTGTATGGAATTTTAGCCGAGTGTCCGCGGTGTGCCGATGGAGTGCATTCTAGCATACATGCGAACACCCACGATTCGCCACCATGTAACAGCCTATGGGTCTCGTAAGAAGGCTGAAGGTCTGATGGTCAAGTACTGCCGGCCGTTGGGTACTCGAGTTCTGGAATGACGACCGCGTACCGGAAGACGAAGCGTAGGCAGGCCCCCCACGAGGTGGACCGACGACCTATTGAATTGCGGGCAATCGCTGGACAAGGACGGCCCAGGGGTGCGACCGCCTATCGACATTGCTTTTGTCGTTGTCATTGCTGTCAAATTTTCACGTCGATTTGTAGCTCCTTTAAAAGCAGTAGTGATAATCTGATTGTTTTTCTTGCTTTCGTAGGTGAGAAACAAGCGAGATTATTTCGATTATTGTTATTTAGTTAGAGTAAAAATCGACATGAAAATTTGACAGCAATGACAACGACAACAGCAATGTCGATAGGCGGTCGCACCCCAGGACCGTTCGTTGTGGCAATCTTTGGGGGAGGCTTTTGTACAGCAGTGGACGTCTTTACCAAACTCCGAAGGCAGCACCAGGTAACTTTCGAAAACCCGACACTTGCATCAAACCCAGCGAAGTAGTAATGGCCTGATACAACTAGACTTCTCAGGCAGTCTATTCATAATAAACTTATTGAAAATATAGTTTTTGAACGCATAGCATTTACATTTTATTGAAATTCATTGTTTCAGAGTGCATGGAAGCAACACTTCTGTGATAATGAACTAAAGGCTTTGATACTACAAGATGTTGTGAGGACATTCCCAGATGAAGTCTATTTTCGGGACAAAGATGTACAGGACTTGATGGTAAGTGTTCATGATGGCGTAGGAAGGGGGGACAAAACGGGGGGGAGGGAGGGCGTGCCTAAACAATGCCGTTATCGCTATACTATATGATGGGGTGACGAGTTGACGACTCATACTCGTATTGTTGCCTAGATCGCTCTGGGAATAAAAAAAAACATACGTAAAAATGGCTTTTCGAAATGGATGCAAAGGAGGAGTTTAAAAATTCGGATATATTTTTTGAGTTAGGGACCGCATAATTTAAACTGGATTTTAGTTCAGTACCAAACGGAACTGAACATCGATAACTTAAGTTAAAAATGTAATATTCATGAATCAGTATGAATCTGATAATTATCAAAGGAAATTGTCGTCTTGATAATTTCGAGCCCTAATTCTATGAGATCCAGTGACTTAAACAATTATGATCAATTTTAAACAACTAATTAACAGAATTTTAAACAACTTTGTGTACAAACAATGTAAAATCTGTTGTGCCAACACTAGGTACGCGTGCTGTTCTTTTGGGCACGGTCCCACCCGAGCCCCGGCTACCGGCAGGGCATGCACGAGGTGCTGGCGCCGCTACTCTACGAGATGCACTCCGACAGGAAATACGCGCCCGAACACGTCAGGTAGGCCGCATTACGTGACTGACATATGCCCGGCCCCCCTAACCTAGAGCCAAACTGCCTCTTCCTATAGAGCTAACCCTCCCTTCCTGTAGAACCAACCTGCTCCTTCACTCCCCAGGGTCAATCTGCTTCCCTCCCTTGGAGAGCCAACCTACCGTTCCTTGTAGAGTTAACCTGTTCCACCCAGAGCACTTGTGTCCGCTTTCGGCAGGACATGCACCAGATGCTGGTGCTGCTGCCGAACGAGATGCATTCCGATAAGAAATACGCGCCCGACCGGTAGGACGCATTACGTGACTGACATATACCGAGGCTGAACCAACCCTGTAGACAAACTGCCTCTCCCCTAGACCCTAGAAAAAAAATACTCCGTCCTATCTGTAGAGTTAATCTCCCTCCGTGGAGCCAACCTACTCTTCGTCCTAGAGTCAGCCAGCTCTTAATTCTAAAGCCAACCTACTCTTCCTCCTAGAGCCAATCTGTCTTCCTAGACTCAACTTACCACTGTGTGTAGAACTAAGCTGACCCTTCTCATAGAGCCAATCCTCCCCCAGAGCCAACATGAACCTCTCCCCTAGAGCCAACCAGCCCCCGCCCTACAACCAGCTTGCCTCTCCTAGGGCCCAACTACCCCTTTCTGTAAAGTCAACCTTTCTCCCCAGAGCCAACGTGCTCCCCGACTTGAGCCAACCTGCACCCCCTAGAGCCAACCTATCTCTTTTTGTAGAAACCAAACTTCCCCCTCTACCCTCGATATTTCTACGGCCTTCGACAGAGTGCAGAGGGCAGTTCTCGCAAAACTTCTTCTTTTCATCTTCCAATCTTCCCGAGAATCTATGCAACTGGACAGCCAGCTTTCTATCTGAGCGTTTTATACAGGTCTTAGTCACCAGTGTTAATAGGCAGTATCTCTGAGAGCTGACCTTCACGCCCAGATTGGTTTGCCGCAAGGCTCTGTGTCTCAAATCTCTCTCATGTTCTTTCTTATGCATATCAATGAATGTTGGAGCAAAATTCCGATTTTCATTGCTATGCGGACGACATTACGGGAGATACACTATACTAGCCGTGCAAAAGCCTCTCGGGAGCTTCTCAAGGAAAGTTTTTTTTTTACGTTATGGAAGTGGCAAACAAGCATGCAGTTCACATTGATGTTAAGTGATGACTGCAGTCTATAGACACCCACACAAAAACCAAGGTCAAAATACAGATGCGTTACCACTCCTGAGGCCTAAGGTGTTATGCCTCTGTGGAAAGTCTACGTGTTCACCGATAAAAAGCCCCATTCATTCTAGCATCACAGTTCCAGGGCACTCCACACGCCGTTCCTGGGCCTTGGCATATCGAACGAAGTTCAATTCGGAAGTCACATAGAGTGTAAGACCAAGTTGGCATCCAAAAAGACACACACAAAAGAAAGTTTCTATTTGTGTGCAATTGTGTAAAATTCTACTAACTAGTATTTCTTTTATTTCAGTGACACACTAAAATATTACCTGGACGACGCATATTTAGAACATGACAGTTTGTAAGTAAAATAACCATTTGTATGTCATTATTAATTACTGCTTCGATCACCAGATTTTGAGAAATAAAACATGATTTATCACATTAGATCGCGTACCAAGATTTCTGCCTAACGAGTTCTAAAACTCGTTTTTACTAAATTACTTTGTTGTTTTTCCATTTTTTGGAATTTTTCCATTTTCTGGAAATTTCCCAGTACCTCAAAGTTTGGTAATGTGCCCGGAGATGTCAATAGGCTCGCCACCTGTTACATGGGCCAAAACGTAACCGGCGAATCGTGGGTGTTTGCATGTATGCTTGAATGCATGCATTTACCTCTGCCTACCCCTTCGGGGATTACAGGCGTGAAGTTACGTACTTTGTTGTAACTGGAAATTGAATAATACCTTTTAGATTAGACATAAACCACTTTTGAATTTTGTAAATACAACAATCTGTGTCTCTTATAAACCTGTAATCATTTGAATATCACAATTTACTGTTGTTTTACGTATAAAAAGTCTGTTTGTATTAATAGTCAAAAGAATATACTTAGATATATTGTTTTTTATATAACATTCAAGCTAGGAGTAGTGAAGCCATCATTTGAATAGGAACACCTCCTAATTTCAAATTGGACCAATAGCGAATTGGACCATTTGCTCATTTGACGATTTGCTAATTGGACAATTTGCGAACGACTACAAAACGATTAATTTATATATTTTGTTAAAATTATTTGGATGGTTTAATGATATTCCTGTGCACCAGTATGATCGGTATTTTCATTTGATGTCCTATCGTCTTGTGGACAAGACACCCCTGTTTGTCAAAAGGTTGACAGACAAGCAAAAGCTACCTTCCAATGAAAAGTGGTCAGCCGTTGCTTCTGGTCATTAGCAATATCGAGGGAGTTGTCAACGTGCTGCCAACCCTGAGGGACGCTTTTGATGCCATATTTGAAGAACTCCGTTATGTGTGGTACATAGTAAACACCTCAGAGGGAAGTTCGTCTCAAAATTTGCACGTTCTGGGCAAAAACATACTCGAAAACCGCACCGCTCCTAAACATTATTTTCCTAAAGGACAAGCGTTTGCTTTAAAGCACTAATAGTTCTGTTTCTCCTGTCCTCCTACTTACACTAAAGTTGTTCCACTAAAACTGTAACCCATTATTTTCAGCATGCTGTTCAGTGCTGTGATGAAAGGCCTGGAAAGGTTCTACACTACGGGTGACGTTGTGCCTAACGCCGGCGGCAGATTACCCACTTCCAGATCTGTACACGTACGTATACAATCTTTGTATATAAAATCAATTGCTGTTCGTTAGTCTCGCTTAAACTCGAGAACGGCTGGACCGATTTGGCTAATTCTGGTTTTGAATGATTTTCGGAAGTCCAGGGAAGGTTTAAAAGGTAAAAAAATATGAAGTTATTGAAGGCGAATGGTAAAAACCACAATTTTATTTTCCCTACAAATAGTCCGTATCTATCAAACCTTTGACACATTATTTCATTCTGAGGCAATACGAAGTTTGCCGGGTAAGCTAGTATTTATATATTTCTTATAAATTATTCGAGTTTCACTCATTGAAATTACTTTGTTTGCGGATTAACCTCATATATACTATACTAAATCAACTTAACATGTTATAATATTTGATATCATTAATTACTCAATCTATAATGTAAAGCGTAACTAAGCCAAAATAAATGGTTGCACGTTTACAGTGTGGTACGCGGTGGGCGGGGCTTAAATATGGCACACCGCAGCGCGTTAGTTCGCCGTAATACTCGAACCGAACCTTACACGTAGTTTACAAGTTGTGTATATTTATTTAAGTGCTTTAAATTTTGAAAATATGCCGTCGTTTGTCGTGAAGTGCTGTAGAATAGATGCATTGCCATTCCTTAGGCTTAACCTGTCATGCCACGGTATCCCTACTTCCCTACTTTTTAATATTATAAATGCGAAAGTAACTCTGTCTGTCTGTTACCTTTTCACGTCCAAACGACTGAACCGATTTTAACGAAATTTGGTACAGAGATAGAGATGACTTTGAGAAAGAACATAGGCTACTTTTGGACATCCACGCGGCCAGAGCCGCGGGAAAAAGCTAGTCGGAAATAAAGGGGTCGGGTATAAAAATGAATGTAAAATTAGATCTAAAATTCTTTACTTCAGAGCCTGAACGAAGTGGTCCGGTATCTGGAGAAGGTGAGGGAGGAGTATCTAGTTCCCCTTGACCCTGAACTTGCAAACCATTTGGCTGAATGCAATATTTCTATGGAGCTGTTTGGCATGTGAGTATTTGAGTTATCCTTTAGCATCGTTGTGGTTTGAAAGTTGATGAAACGAAAATTGACAGTAAAAAGAGACAGACACATAAGGTCATTGCTCACTAGAGCCACCCGGCACTGCTGGCACAGTGCTGGTCGGGTGCCGGGTGGCTGTACTGAGCTATGACCCTTAACGTGGGAGAAATTGATATAGGGAGGATTAGCGTCCATTTGTAGTACAATGCTTAGGCTTTGCACCGTGGTGTTTTGTATAAGTGTACGTTTAAAGTATTTTCATATTTTTTTGTAATCCTCTCATTATTTTGAAGCCAAAATTTTCGAAGGTTTCATTGAATTCTACCGCGTATCTATTGCACATAATGTTTTTTTTTTAATACGTGGAACGTATTATCCAGCCGGTGGCTGCGGCTGCTGTTCGGGCGTGAGTTCGGGCGCGGCGAGGTGGGCGCGCTCTGGGGCTTCGCCTTCAGCGCCGGCCCCCAGCTGCCGCACCTACACTACCTGCTGCTGGCCGTGCTGCTGGCCTCCCGCGACACACGTAACTACCGCACCCGGCCCCCTGCCCCCCTGCCCCCTCCCCCCCGCCGGCCCCCAGCTGCCGCACCTACACTACCTGCTGCTGGCCGTGCTGCTGGCCTCCCGCGACACACGTAACTACCGCACCCGGCCCCCTGCCCCCCTGCCCCCTCCCCCCCGCCGGCCCCCAGCTGCCGCACCTACACTACCTGCTGCTGGCCGTGCTGCTGGCCTCCCGCGACACACGTAACTACCGCACCCGGCCCCCTGCCCCCCTGCCCCCTCCCCCCCGCCGGCCCCCAGCTGCCGCACCTACACTACCTGCTGCTGGCCGTGCTGCTGGCCTCCCGCGACACACGTAACTACCGCACCCGGCCCCCTGCCCCCCTGCCCCCTCCCCCCCGCCGGCCCCCAGCTGCCGCACCTACACTACCTGCTGCTGGCCGTGCTGCTGGCCTCCCGCGACACACGTAACTACCGCACCCGGCCCCCTGCCCCCCTGCCCCCTCCCCCCCGCCGGCCCCCAGCTGCCGCACCTACACTACCTGCTGCTGGCCTCAACGTATCAACGGAACTATTATTCACTTATTTAATAATATGACCTATCACAAGACAAAATAATATTTCCAAGTGATTAAATGAATTTCGAATGTTCGACAGTGATAGGGGCAGAAACGGGCGAAGCCCTAGCGGCGTTGATGCGGCCCTGCCCGGCGCCCGCCCGCCACGTGTGCGCCCTGGCCGCGCACCTGCGCCGCCCGCACGCCGCGCCGCGCCCCCCGCCGCCCCCCAGGACCGCACCCAGAGAACCCACACAATCTATGTGAGTCGCTTTGTACATATCGCCGAACGGAAGCCCATAAAATCTCAGAAATAACACCAAATTACGGCAATTTCGACTTTATCAATCGAAAAAATAAATACGGGATTAAATTTTTCAGTTCGAGATAATGCCAACTTAGCTGAGAAGGATGTGAAGTGTTACAATAACTTTAACAATTATCTTGGTGCAACTCGGCCTAAGTATTGTTGTAAACTAAGTATGTCAGTCTACTTAGTTCACAATTCAAATGACATGTAGCGTCCACTACATTAAGGCGCCAACTAGTGGAACACAGACGAAACCACACACAGTACTTGTCTAGTACGATAGATGGCGTACATGCTACTCTCGACTACGACTACCTCAACTTACTGAGGACCTTCGCACCCGACTCACTGGGACTTGCGGCATGGGACTACATGGCATTGGCACAGCTCCTCGAGAAGCTCTGACAGCTGCCTCGATCGTATCAACCTCCGGTCTTGGAGGGGAGTGATGTAGCGTCCACTACATTAAGGCGCCAACTAGTGGAACACAGACGAAACCACACACAGTACTTGTCTAGTACGATAGATGGCGTACATTCGAATTACATCGCACATACGAAGATTTCTCAAGAGTTGGCATATATACAACTTCCCAACGTCAATTGTTGGGCCGCGGCCCGCCAGGCGCTACCACTTCGCCTGGTCGGAGGATCCTCCCTTTTCGCCGGAGGATCACTTCCACCCGTTCCTCCACAGACAGATGGTTCATTTTTGTATCGAGCTCCGCTTCTTCGTAAACTGTCGGATGGAGAAACTGTTCTTTCTCTCTGAAATCGTTTCGGCGAACGTTCCGCACGACGCCACACCGCGGACACTCCGCCAAAATGCCATACAAACGCTTAATTTGGTCTCTATTACACAGACATCAATCAGTGACGTGTATTTACACGTGCACCTGTGCGTAGCACGTAGAGAATACCAAACGTCGCCCATAAGAGGGGAGGAGGTTGGGCGGGACGTCGAAGTGTCCATTCTATACTTAGTATTATTACATATTCTCTGACGACGCTACCATCGACGTAAAGGAGATGTTGCGAGCTCGGCCCTGGTTCGTACATGTCCTCAAAAAAATGGGTAAATTATAGAAGAATCCGAAAACAATACAATTAATTTAATCAAGAACATATTTTAGAGTTACCACCACATTTCATTCAAACGATTTTATCATTTTCAACCATGTTCAACACGGCGGCGATACAGCCAACGCTTGGTATCAATCGATTTCGATAGTATTTATAAAATATTTTTTTTTCTCCAAGTACTAGATAATCAAAAAACAATTTAAAAAATGAAAATGTCAAAATGACATCGTCCGCCATATTCGCCATGTTGGTTTTAAGTTGCAATTCTAACTGCAAATTATGTTTTGTAACTGCAAACAAAGCTAAATAAGTGAAAATATGCAGTAAAAACGTTTTTATATTGATTTTATCTGTTTAATGATATTGTGTACAATACATGGCCGGAGGTCCATACATTTTTGCAACATCTCCTTTGCTAATCAATAACCCAGCGAAGCGTCTCCTCCAAATAGGTATTGAATATAGTATTCAACTTTGATAGTCAATACTATCGATATTTTCACTATTGCCATACTATCGACAGACTATCTATAATAGCATATCGAGCGCCATCACTAGTTTGACCGTCATTGTTCGATTGACTGACTGCACTAGCGGAAGATTTTCAAATAACTAGATAATTCTTCCGCTTGTGGGTGGTGGGGTAGTCACCGGCGCCGGCAGTGGCAGAATAGGGTAGTGGAGATTTATAACTATTAAAACGATTTCTAGCCGAATTCAAATATTCACAGGTCGCAACCGGAGCTCCGGGTAGAAAATTCAATGTGGAGCTACGAGCAGCGGGCCGAAGAGGAGGTAGACTCGGAGGGTTCGGAAGGGGTGGCGGAGGGCAGCGACGTGGCCCGTTCCCTGGCGGCCCTGGCGCTCCTGAGGGCCAGGCTGCCGCCCGCCGCCGCCGCCCTGCAGGCCGCCTTACCTCGGCCTCCGCCACAGGCGGCCTTACCTTTACATCAGATCATGCAGGTTCGTTTATTCAGTATAGTTTTATAAGTTCCTTATGATACAGTTTAACACTGGTGGTAGAGCTACAGTGACGGAGCTCGCGGGCGTAGGCACCACCGCATTACCTAATATACTTGCCGCTAAATGGTAGTGGTCAGCACTATCGTGTTCCGGTCAGGTGGTAATGTACGGCCCTGTAATTTCCGGAACAGAGGCATAACACCTTCGGCCTCAGGAGTGGCAACGTATCTGCATTTTAACCTCTGGTCATTGTGTCGGTGTCTATAGGCTGAAGTCATCACTTAACTTCAATGTGAATTGCATGCTTGTTTGCCACTTCCATTACATAAAAACTACACACTTTTATAAGAGAACGTAGAGAAGACTTAAGCAGAGGGTGTAGAACAGTGTCCAGCAAGAAATATTGTACATCGACTTAGAAAATAGATATTTCAGCTCTGTAGGGCGTTATCTCTTTCGCAGACGTTGTCGGTGACGTTTGTCGACTATTTTGATCAAATTTTGACAAATACCGCACGAAGGCAGTGTGCGGCAGAGATAACGGTCTACGAAGCTGATTGTCTCTTTTCTAAGCTTAATGTACAATATTTCTCACGAGGTACCGTACAATTACACCGCGGACACTCCGCCTCAATTACATACACACGTTTAATTTGGTCTCTATTACACACATACACAGACATCAATCAGTGGCGTGTATTTACACGTGCACCTGTGTGCGTAGCACGTAGAGAATACCAAACGTCGCCCATAAGAGGGGAGGAGGTTGGGTGAGGTGGAGAAATCGGGCGGGATGTCGAAGTGTCCATTCAATACGTAGTATTATTACATATTATCTGGTACAATTATGATAAGAAAAACTTTGAAGGTGTGTAGCCTTGGGTAGTGACGTGGTATACCCTCGAACGCCTCTAGTACTACTGAAATGTCGCCGCCGTAGGCTGCATTTTCTTTCCATCGAATGTTGGGATAGTTATCGGGAATCTTTATGCCCCTGTAATTTTCGGCACGGAGGCATATCAAAGCTTTAATCCTGAACGTAGAAATTACGCTAGGCGTTTACAAAATCGATGGAGGTCGATACAAATAATTTTACAAACTGCTGTCAGACAAATAACACCTTAGTTAGTCCGGGATCAACCAACCAACGTCATGTTGATTTAAAAAATCATTTTAGTTTAATATACGCGAGATATATCCGTAAAATAGCTTTATTTCTACAAATCCAATGCATTTCCAGCTGGCAGCGCTACTCCAATGCCGTAATCACGCGCTGATCGACGTGGAAACGGCTCTAGAGGCCGCCGAACATCAATCCACGGAGACTGTAGGACGGAGACAACTGATGCCGGTCGCCATGATCGCCGGCAAGCCCAAACAGACGCCCACGCAAACAAACACGCCCTCGAAACAAGTGCGCAAAGTTAAAGAGGTGCCTTTGAAAGTGTTTCACCAAGTGGAGTGTAACGCCGCGAGTGACCTGCCCTGTTTGGACCCGTTGAGGTTAAGGACAGAATGATTGAGGCGCAAGTTGATGTTGTACAGTTATTACCACTAGTGTTCCTTTTGGTCCTTTTGAACGGAAAACTTTTTTCGTTGAAACGAAAAAGCGACAGTAAAAAAGTAAAAAGACACACATGAATTAATAAGATTTAACGTGAGAGAAAATGAAATAGGAAGCATTATACAGTGTTTCTTGTGAAAATTTTGAAGGTTTCATATCTATTATTATTTCGCGTCAAGCGTTTTCAATATAAATGACAATGTCAGAAATTACATAGAACTTTGACCTACATAGAACTTTGACCCACCTGCAAACAGTTATTTACCAGCATGGCGAATACCTCTTTTTGCTGGGATTTTATCACTGATTATTTACACACACATTTAATGACTTTTAAACTTGTAGTTTATGTGTAAACTTAAAAAATGTCATGCATGGCACGGCCGCAGTAATATACATTTGGTACAGTACACACAGTAAGGACATGGTCCATACAGCCTGGTCAAGTATTAAATCATTCTGATTTCTTCAAACCTGTATGCTATGTAAAAATAAAATTATTTAATATTTAAAGAACCGTTCTTTGACATAAGTACCTAGGTTTGTTGTTGCTATTATATAAGTACAATCGTTTTTCGGGTAGATCAAAAATCTGTGACAGTAATGTTGACCGATACCTTCATTGTCAACGTTTCGATAGTAAAAACAGCGTTTGTAATAATTTTAAAATAATGGATATATTAATTAAATGTACGAAAATAATATATTTGGATTAAAACTAACTTTGGGTGGTTAAAACTTGAGTTAGAACGTTTTAAAGTAATGTATTGTTATTTAGAGTAACGCAATTGATTGCGTTTCTAATTAGGAACAACCATAACCAAGACTTTTTAATCGTAATTATTAACCTCAAGTTATACAGAAAAAAGAAAAATTAACTAAGAATTCTATTTTCAAAACACAGTTTTTCTTTAATTTACATTTCGTGTAAATGCTGGGTCACAATCTGGCATTGTCATTTAATTTGAAAATATGTTTTTGTACATGTAGGTATAAAGTGAATTCGCAGGCAATTTAATAAGAGCATATCAAAAACTACCACTGTTATAAACTATAATGCGACCTACTTATAATTACCATTTGAAACCTGACTTGCTTTATTGCATATGTAATAAATTCCACTGTGCATTAGGTAGACTTGTGTATAATTCAGTTAGTACAAAAAACCGGGCAAACAAGCAATAAAGGGTTTTATTTTCTAAGAGCATTTAAAATTAGGTCTATTACTCGTAAAATTGTAAAGTCTACTAAACAAACGCCCACGCAAACAAACACTCGCTCGAAACAAGTGCGCAAAGTTAAAGAGGTGCCTCTAAGCCTGGGTTGCACCAAGATATTTGTTATAATAAGAGTTATTGTTACATTTCAAATCCTTCTCTAACTTAAAGAAATCTGTTAAAGTTAGAGAAGGATGTGAAATGTTACAATAACTTTGACTTTAAGAAATATCTCGGTGCATCTCAGGCTAAAAGTGTTCCACCAAGTAGAGTGTAAAGCTGCGAGTGACCTGCCCTATTTGGTCCCGTTAAGGTTAAGGACAGAATGATTGCGGCACAAGTTTATGTTGTACAGTTATTACGATTTTGATTTGCAACAATGTTTTTAAACTTATACTTGTTTTGGCGCGGTTGTAAAAAAATATGAGAGTGGATTTTCACGATGCACGCGCACACCGCCAGATAAAAGAATAGAATATAATTCATTTATAGCCGCAAAGTATAATACTTTGCGGCTATAAATGACAAGTATGTTTCAAGGTCAAAAGTGACAGTCTGAAGTTAGTTGGTAAACAGATAAAAGCAACAGTCTGATGTTAGTTGCTAAACTTTTTTGTCCTTTTTTTTATTACTGGTGTTTTGGATTGTTACGCTGAAGAATTATAACTTCTTACGTGCGAAGTACACACCCAATTTTTTATGTAATAATGCGCAGAAGCGGTCGTTTTTGCGTGTTTACTTTATATTCCACATTGTTTCGTATACCTGAAAGTAGAAAGGGGAATTGTGATTAATAGTGTTACCTGGATTTGCATTTGAACCGTGTAAAGTAGCTAATTAAGAAAGAAAAATAGTTTTTTTAAGGCGAATGTCTTGTGTGTTTGTTAGGTAGGACCACATTAAAGCGATGTAGCGCGTCGCAGTACTGCGTGTTATGTTAGAAAAAGTCTGTAGTGTTTCAAATGTCAATGTCACTTTAATGTGGTCCTACCCTTTAGATTTATTACTATAATTAATACATGTATAAAATATGTATGTTAATTGTATATAAGTATAATTGTATTGTATAATATATTATAAAGCTCAAAGCAAAAGTCAATGCAATAAGCGTTAGGAATAGCTTAGTACTATGTAGTTACTTCATCAAAATCTCCAATTCACTTTAAAAAATCAGAGACTTGGAGTGAAATATTAAACATGTTCTCGGATTTGACTAGACCAAGTTAAAAATTATTATTCCCGTTCACCTATCAATAAGAATTCACATTACTACAAATCGAAACTTGAAATCAATCAATGTGTAAAACTCACGGTTACCCATCGGCCCGAAGGTCGTTGGGTAACTTAGTAACCACCGACGGGGGCAACACTAGCGTGAGAGGCTAGGGATGTCGAGAGGTGCGGCACCGACTTCACCATCGCGAGCGAGTATCTCAAGCTCAAAGTGGGCTTCCCCGCTATAACGCTATTAGACACTCACCCCCCGAGTGCATGGCTCTCTTGCAGAAATTTAGACAACATTACACCGCGGACACTCCGCCAAAATTCCATAAATAATAATAATAAACGCTTAATTTCACAAAAGGCACAAGATAAGGGCATGTGCACGATACTAGTATTGCTCGATTTTTCACGCGCTTTTGATGCAATAAACACAGGTTTACTGCTATCAAAGTTAGCGTACTATGGGTTTGATCACAAGACTATCCTGTGGTTTAAAAGCTACCTAGAGGGTCGCAAACAGTACGTTGAGTTAAAATTAAGTGATGGATCCTCACTGAGATCAGCACCATCCCCCCTCTCACGAGGCGTGCCCCAGGGCTCAAATTTAAGTCCTACAATTTTCAGCATATATTGTGCAGATATAATTCAATGTCTAACCAACTGTAAATATCATATATATGCTGATGACGTGCAGGTATACATCTCGTTTAAGCCGGATCAATATAACCAAGCTATAAAAAAATTAAATGAGGACTTGGATCGTATAGTATCATGGTCCGACAGCAATTGCTTAATGTTGAACCCGGCTAAAACCAAATTCATGATTTTTGGAACAAAAAAGCAGCTACAGAAAATACCACCAACATTAAACTTGATATTGATGCAGAAGCAAATAGAACAAGTTTCGGTAACCCGCAATTTGGGGCTTAATATAGATGTAGCCTTGAGATTTGAACAACACATCGCGGAGCTAGTCCGCAATTGCTTTTATAGATTAAAAGTACTATATAAGATACGGCCATATTTATCGGAAGCATTGCGTGTACAGTTGGTGGAGTCCCTAGTACTCTCAAAATTCAATTATGCGGACACTGTGTATAGTCCCAGGCTATTGGTAAGAACTGAAAGACTAATCCAAAGAGTGCAGAATGCCTGTGCACGCTTTTGTTTTAAGATACCCGCTAGATGCCACATTACACCTTTTTTAAATGATCATAATATCTTAAAAATGAAGTTCAGGAGTAAACTACATATCGCATGCTTGTTATTTGGAGTTATCAAAAACAAAGAACCCATGTATTTATATGACAAACTGATTTGGCTGAACAGCACACGAGAGTGCGTAAATAGACAGTGTAAACCGCAGCTCTCTGTGCAACCCCACAAATCTGAGGCATTTAAAGGCACCTTTCGATATGCAGCATCGAAAATCTGGAATGACCTACCTCCGCCGATACGCCAAATCAATACAATATTTACATTTAAAAAACAACTACGACAATTTTTTTTAAAACAACAATACATTGATAATATAGGTATATATCGGTAGGATGGCTCCGTAATTACTATCACAGATACATAATATCTTAAGCCTTAGGGGTGGCAACGCTATTGCATTTTGACCTCTGGTTTTTATGTAGGTTTCTGCAGGTTGAGTCTTCACTTATCATCAATGTGAGCTGCATGCTTTGTTGCCACCTCCTTTTTACATTAAATATATAAACTCAAACAACTAATATTATTATCCTTCACTTAAACCATTCTTTTTTACTTTAAATTTGATTTCTTAGTAAATACTATCACATGATAATATATATATTTTTATTTAATATACATTCTTACAGTTATACAGGTTCAATAAGTATGTTATATTTATTATAATAGTATTACTTGTCATAGATTTTAGATTTTTATTGTTTTATTATTTTGAGTGTGCTATGGAGTATAATCTAGTGTTTATTTTTATTTTTTATTTTGATTGTTGCTACCTATTTTTTTTTTTTTTGTTATGTTATAGATACCCATAATATTTGTACTGGTTGGTAACTTTTAATGATAATAATTTAATAAACTGGCTGACATCCGTGGATCACTCAGAGGGACCCAGATGAAAACCAGCGTCAAGTAGATATCATCTGCTTGGCATAAGCTGATCTGGGTACCCATTCGGATCAACACTGAGACATACTCGACGTCACACCTACTGTCTGTTTGTTCCAAATTGCTTTTATCTGTTGTTTATTGTTGTTTGTTATTTGTTACATGTTATTCCTATTTTGTGTCTCTGTTTTTATCCGAATAAATGTATTCTATTCTATTCTTCTATTCTATTCTAATTTGGTCTCTATTACGTAGACATCAGTGACGTTTACACGTGCACTTGTGTGCGTAGCACGTAGAGAATACCAAACGTCGTCCATAAGAGGCGAGGAGGTTGGGTGGGGCGGGACGTCGAAGTGTAACATTTTATACGTAGTATAACAGCCTGTTATCTAAATTTCTGCAAGTATCTCTAGCTCCCCACTGTGACTGGCCAATGAAGGCAAGCCAGAGGTGAGAGACCTGATGCTCTGTTCAGCCGTATCTCTGTGTGGCAGACGAGGCGGAGCCCAGTTCTCCCGGAGGAACTCAAGATGATGGTAGGGGGTGGTGTCGCTACTCACCAACAGCTGCTCTGCCCCGCTATAATTGTCTTAGTATTAATGTTTGTGTGGCAAACTTGTTCCATTATTTCGCGTCGAGCGTTTTTATTATTTGAATTTGCATTTGTTTGCAAATTCAAAAAATGTAGATTTGCAAGATGTTTTTTTGTACATGTAGGTATGAATTGTATTCGCGAACAATTAAATAAGACCATATCAACAACTGCCACTTTAATAAACTACTAGCTGTTGCCCGCAGCATCGCCCGCGTGGATGTCGTTTAACAAGTAGCCTATGTTCTTTCTCAAAGTCAACTCTATCTCTGTACCAAATTTCATTAAAATCGGTTCACTCGTTTGGACGTGAAAAAGTAATTAACAGACAGACAGAGTTACTTTCGCATTTATAATATTAGTAGGGATGATGTGACGAAAAAGTCCTTAAAATAATTATTTTGAAACCTGACGTATTTGATTACATACGCAATAAATGTTGATTAGGTTGTAGCTGTGTATAATTCGTTTAAAAAAAAAACTGGATAACCAAACGTAAAACGATATAACATCTATTTAGAAGCGATTATACTCGTAGTTTTACGTAAGTAGAGTTCATAGTCATCATTCATTCACAGAGTCATATTCAACACTACGTCTTCAAACTCGTAAAAGACGTATTCTCATATTTTTAACCAATCATACTGTTTCAGTCCCTGAGTGCTGTTTAATATATATAATATTTTACGTTTTTTTTTAAATTCTGTTGCGTGATAGATAAGTTTTGCATATATGCATTAAAAATATACTCATAACGAACAAAATTTAAATTAAGTAGGTATAAAATTAAGTTTAATTCTTGTAGGTACTATGTATTTAAATATTTTTGGTCTCCAGTTTGGACATACGCGGGGTAAGCATGCCTCATGATATTTACTTTACTACTCAGTGTCTTTAGAATTATTATTAATCGAATTAGAATATTTCTTTTTTTTTATTTTTAATTGTATGCTCATTTTTAAATAGGTTATTTCCATAGATAAGTAGATAATAAATCTATGGTTATTTCTGTTTCGTACTTTTATCTACGTTAATATAATTTGAGTGAAACACGTTTATTTCTTTTAACTAGCGTTGTCTTCGCTGCTTCACCAGCGAATTCTTAAAACAAACAGTTCTAGGTTTCACCCCACGCTTCATCAACGGATTATACTGGGTGACTTGGGAATCATGGGACATAATAAAAGACATTATTTAGGGTCGTATGATATGTTAAAATACATAACAAGGAAATCTTTAATTTCTCGTCAAGTCACGTGACTTGTAGTGCCATTTTTATCCACGCGACCTTACCGACCTTTTACGAGCCATTTAGATGGAGAGAATTTCTCGTACGTTTGGTTCGAGAAAATCGTACGCTACTGTCACGAGCAATAATCGCCATAACATAATCGTGTCAAAATGTTTACACACAGGCAAGAACTAAAATCTCGCGTACGATTATGTCATACGAGATTCGCCAGGACATATCGCCAGGCGATAATTGCCTATGTTTGTTTACACTACGAAATTATCGTAAGCAGATTCTTGCTTAAGAGAATCTCGGCTTGTCTAAACACGATCTCGTATGACATATTTTCAAGTTCATACGAGTATCGTACAAATCAGTTTGAACCGATTTCAGTGCGAAAAGGAAAATTTAGCCAATCTCGAAGTACGATTATTGCTTTGAAATTTCTGTTTACGCGGACACAATAATTTTCCGACAAACGCCATTTAGACGGAGATAGTTTCTCGTCTCGAAGATACGATTATCGAAGGAATATAAAACATTCTTCTTCGTCTAAACACTTGCTCTTCTCGCTCGTTGCCATGGGCGATAATCGCCTCGCAACGGAATAATATTGTGTCCGTGTAAACAGAATTTCAAAGAAGACATCTCGCACTGAAATCGGTTCAAACTGATTTGTACGATACTCGTATGAACTTGAAAATATGTCATACGAGATCGTGTTTACACAAGCCGAGATTCTCTTAAGCAAGAATCTGCTTACGATAATTTCGTAGTGTAAACAAACATAGGCAATTATCGCCTGGCGATATGTCCTGGCGAATCTCGTATGACATAATCGTACGCGAGATTTTAGTTCTTGCCTGTGTGTAAACATTTTGACACGATTATGTTATGGCGATTATTGCTCGTGATAGTAGCGTACGATTTTCTCGAACCAAACGTACGAGAAACTCTCTCCATCTAAATGGCTCTTAACGATATTATGTTGTGGGGCGGGCGTCAGAATGTCCTTAATTTTGTAATTTTGCGGGATAATTCCGTCAAAAATTTTGTACCTCATTTTATTACATATTTTGGAAGACAATCGAGTCCTGAACAGCCTGTTCCTATTTCAGTTTAGACACAATACCTAATTAGGTAGTCTAGATCTAGCCAATATACTTATCAATAAAATGATGATGGTATTGGATTCTATGGTTTATGGAGCATAGTTATGTAAACATAAAATTAATCAAATATTTTTGTATATTTTTCTTCTTTTATTGACTTATTGACATACCTATGTATAACTTTATATATTTTTTTTTTATTTTCATGTTTATTTTGTGTTAAACATTGTTATGTCGCTCAAAATTTTATGATTAGGTACCTATGTTATTATTAAGTGTTCAACAAATATGTGATGGCTGTTAATGGGAATAAGTGTAATATTAATAAAATGCTGTTTGCCTTTAGATTAAGGATACATAAATATGAAATGTTTATATTCTCAATCTTTGTTAATTATAGTGATTAACAAGTCTATTGTCTTTCACTTTACAGAATTGGCCCTGGGGTTGGTTGGTTATTCGTAACACCGTCAGAGAATATGAAATAATACTACGTAAAGAATGGACACTTTGACATCCCGCCCGATTTCCCTCACCCAACCTCCTCCCCTCTTATGGGCAAAGTTTGGTATTCTATACGTGCTACGCTCACAGGTGCACGTGTCAATACACGTCACTGATTGATGTCTGTGTATGTGTGTAATAGAGACCAAATTAAACGTTTGTATGGAATTTTGGCGGAGTGCCTGCGGTGTGACACAATACACATAGGACGAGAGACCGCACATTGAGTTTAATTTGACTTGGAGTCGAACTTTCAACGTTTGTCATTTACGTTGATGGTAAGTGATACTGTAGCCTTTATACATCTTCATATAACCAGTGATTTTATTAGAGGCTGGATGAGTGGTGGTGGACTACGAGGTATGTACTACGGTGAAGTTAGTAGGTATCTTGTATGTCGCATCGATCGCTTCGCTTGCTGCGTATCACGCCGACTGTCAATCAGGACAGATTGACAGTGACAGGTGAGGTTGCATCCGGCGCTTCGCTCTAGATTGTCACTATTTATTAAAATACGACTATGAATTATTTTAATTTTTCTAAGCAAGTCTATTACTTACCTGTATTTTTTCTTAGTCTTTGATCAGTTGTCATAGTTGTCACGTTGTCATTTAAATGTCAGCTGTCAGGCTACTATGCTACTACCTACCAACCAAATACCAAACAAAAATCAGCAGTTTTTTGTTGTTATTGAATTTTACAATAATATGAAAATTAAGTTTTAAATTTCTCTTTTAAGGACTTTAATTAAATAAAAATCGAATAGCGTATCAACGATTTATCTGTTGCGATGGCAGAAATAAAAGATAACGAAAATCCCCTTGATATAAACGGCAGCAATTTCAACTCTGAATTATATCTGGAAGGCCTACTAAAATGCGCTTCTCTTCGTCAAATTATGGATAAAGAAGCTGAAGTTGTAACCCAGAGCCAAGTTCTGCAGTCAGAAATGCAGACATTGGTCTACGAGAACTACAATAAGTTTATATCTGCGACCGAAACCGTAAGAAAAATGCGATCAGATTTCCAAATAATGCAGGAAGAAATGAATAAATTGAGTGAAAATATTAATAAAATAACTTCATTTAGTGCCCAGATTTCCGAATCATTGAAAGAAAGCGGCAATAATGTTAACAGATTGTGTGGAACTAGACAGTTATTAGATAAATTGCAATTCCTTTTCCTCTTGCCAACACAGCTTAACAAAGCAATCGAAGAATGTCGATATGTAGATGCCGTACACGACTACACCCATGCTCAACGAGTATTGCAGAAATATGGAAACCAGCCGTCTTTCCAGAGCATACAAATGGAGTGTTCTGAAATAATTCATGGCTTGAAAAAGACGTTGCGAGAGAGATTGCTCAGTCCAGACACAACAGCTTCAGAACTAGCTGAAAGTGTAGGCTTGTTGCGCCAGTTGCAAGAAACTGATGCTTCTTTACAGGACATATTCTTGAGCTGCACAGAAAGTCGGCTCGATCAACATTTAAAATTGCTAAATGTTATGGTAGAAAGCACTGATATTTTAGAATGGGTGGAAAAATGTAACAACACTTTATTAGCTGATTTGGGGATAGTAATATCCTGTTATCATGATATGTTTCAGGATAAAGAAAATGTGAATCTTCCGGAGTTTGCTGATAGGGTGATGGCACAAGTATTTCACCAGTTTGAAGAGGTTATAAGGAGACCCGAAAATAATGGCACTGAAATCTTAATCAGAGGTCTCGATAAGTTTTTCAGAAAGCTTCAAGCTATGTCAGAAATAATATTAAGTGATACAGTTTCCAACAAAGCCTTAGATGTTGTTGTGCAGTGTGTAAATCATAAAGCTACCACACAGTATCAAACAATACAAACCCAGTTCAGAGAAAACTTGATGAAAGTGAGGCAGTGCCTCGCCAGCAAGGGCACAGAGAATGCTGACCTCAAAGACATTCTAAATTCTCTTCAAATTCACTTGATGCAGAAAATCCAAGCATCTCTTCTCGACTTAATGGCATTCCTACAGAATAATCTCTCATTCGGATTGAAACCCTGGTGTGCTAAAGCTGTGGCTGATGCCTGTTGGACAGTAATATCAGAAACTTTAATCAACTTGTCCGATATGGTGAAAAATATGGCCCATTTGCAAACATCCAATAACATTCCCTTTGAGTTACTACTAATTCTGGCAAAGTTGTGCTTAGAAATGCAAGAAAATGGAGTAAGCACCCTCCATGCCCATCTTCTTAAGCTTTTGGAAGAGTCTGCCCCTGGATTAACTATTGAAAATAAAGATACAAACAGTGTCATGGTGCATTTATCAACAGCAGCCCAGTCAGCCCTAGATTCCGAAGTAGTGTTCATAGGTCAGACTGCGGCGCAAATGTTGAGAGTATCTGTTCTAGCTAGAGATTGGCTGAGAGCCCCAGAGCCCAGAGGACCTAGGGCTGTTTGTCGCAGAGTTGTTGAGACATTGGCGAGCGCAGATAGTGCAGCTTCGCAGTTGTTCCCGACTAGTATGAAACCTTCCAGCGACTCAAGTCGGCGGACGATATGGTCACGAGCGCCATCTTCGTTTTCGCCCATAAATAGAATTTTCTCTGAAAGAATCGAAGTCTTCAGCCCTGCTGGTGCTGACAGAGCGGCATTATCTAATGGTGCTTTGAAAGTAGCATTGAAAGCACTCGTGGAGTGTGTTAGACTGCGCACATTTAGTAGGCATGGCTTGCAGCAGTTGCAAGTGGATGTGCATTTTCTACAGCAGAGATTGTCGTGCATGGGTAATGACGAGCGACTTTTGAATGCTTTATTGGAAGATGCCTTGGCCTCTGCTCAAATAAGATGTGTGGATCCCCAACTAATGGAGCCTAGCATTGTTGACATTATATGTGAGAGAGGATAGATACTCCTAATATATTATGATAATATTATAAAAATAGGCTACAATGTAATAAATGTATTTATAATACATAGATACGCTCGTATAATAGATATTGTTATTTAGAAATGATTGTAAGTTAGAAATGTAAGATTTTTCCAACATTTATTTATTGTCAAAAATCGTTACTACAAATATATCTTACAATTTTAACACTGAAAAAAAAAAATATTATTTTACATGTTTTATTCTGCCCGTCCATACTTAATCGAAAGTAAACAGCGTGTAGTTTTAGACAATTTATTTATAACCCATTAATCAAAATTGCATCATCATAATTAAAATAATGATATCACCTACATTTATAAAAATTTATGTTAAATGCTCCTAAAACATAAATCTCACAAGACAATCTACTTTTAGACATTTAATACATAATATTACACTGTTAGTCACGAAAGTAGAATAAACATTATTTAAAATTAAAAACAACATATATTATTACAAACAGAACTTTATATAATTTGGTCCTAGTTCACTAAATTTCAATGAAAACCAGATCGATCATGACGAGCGACGACCGACGAGCAGTCGTTGCGACCTAACGACCGTTTATCTTGTCACACATTTAACCACTATGAAACCCCTTCAAAAATAGTTTTTTTTTGGTCTATAACCTTATTCAAATATAATAAATTTCTTCCAAATTGAGGTTTAATACAATCGTAACAACATTGTTTATATGAAACATTCAATTATTTCATAAAAACCACTATTTATTATAAAAAATGGTCAGAACACTGCGAAGCACACTGAACAAATTATAATCGCGACAGGAAGCTCATAATATTACTATAGCAACATTTGTCGCCAAATTAAAAATTGATAATAATAATAAATGTTGTCTATAAGCTCATCGTGATGTTCCATCAAATTAATATTCTTAGCACGTATTAATTTTATTTAATTATAAGAGTAATCAAGAGGATATGTTATATTTTACTCAAATCTGCAAAACAATTTTTGACACCACATATTAATAATACCCATACCCTGGACAATATGAAAATTGACCGAAAAAATATCTTTTGGTTTAAATATTAATATAACATTGTATACACCAATGTAACAAAGCTGTACAGGGCACTTAGATCAACAGGGTCAAATTGTCTAGTCGGAAGAGCCGCCCATAACCGAATTAACAATCGTACTTAGTTTATGGGCGAACTGCCCATAAACAACTGAAAAGCTTACATCTATGGACGTTTGTATGCCTACAATTAAACTATTGTGGTAACCCGTGTCCTAGAAATAAGGCCAGTCGGTGAAGTGGCTCAAAAACAAAATATGAAACTATATGACAAAAGAAATTATTTAAAATTTCAATTATATTGAAATGCTTATATTGCTATCTGTGGTCCTTCAGAACCTACTATTCAACAACAGAACATATTTTACTATGTGCATTGATCTATATGGGCAGGGCAGCTCACTAACAGAAACAAAATGAATTGCACCATTGAATGCAGAAAATTACTCCTAAAATTAATAAAAATATAAATAATTACTCTTACATAATATATCATCATATATATAATATATCTAAATTCTAGAACAAATTGACAAAATATACTTATATGTAGATTTAAGTCGCGAATGTACGTAGACGACGCCCATACGCCCAATAAAAATATGATCATCTGATGTACTTAACTCGCCGAAATTGTAAAAATATCTCTACAATGGTCCGTTTGTTACGTCATCGTGAGCGTTTGTGATGCGCGATACCATCTACTCCACTAGCGATTTGCCTACACCTAACCTAGCCTATCTTCTCATAGAATGTCCCAGGAAATGTTATATCAGTCCGAAATATCATTAAAGCGAATCGACAGGAAGACTACTTCTTCGCTTTCTGAGTTTTCTCCATGAGTTTCCTCATCTTCTCGGGCACGGGAATGCCCCGGAAAGGCGCGGCGCGTCGCTGCTTGGCGTTTAACGCGCTGGCGGCGGCGGCTTTGCGTGCCTCGTTCGGGGATTTCGCCTCGCTATTTACGCTAGATTTCCTGGTTGCGACGCCCGCTTTCGGGTTTTTATTCGAGTCGGCCACAGTTTTGTTAGGCTTTTTCGCTTCGACGCCGGGTTTGGGTTTGTCCGTCGTGGATTTCCTTTTGACGACAGTCTTGGTGTCTACCTCGGGCGGTGGGGAGCGTCGGCGACGTATTCGCGGCGGCGTGTGCGCCAGAGTGGTGTGTCGCGACAGTAGCGCCGCGCTACTGAACAACTGCCCACAGTCACAGCGATGCTCCACTTCAGTTGTGCCTGCAGAGTTACAAAGGTTGAAATAAAAATTATTACTTATTATTTGTATAAGAGGAATGCAAAAAGTTATGGGGAATGCAATCAAAGCACGGCGCTTTGATTAAGACTTGTCGTTCGATACTATCGTTATGACTAAGCGTCATTCAGTAACAATTTCATCAGTTCATTTATAATGGTAAGTAGTTCACATGGAGGGTAAGGGTAATCGATACTACCTAATACACACGTGGACAAAAAGACAAAAACGAAGGACTCAGTGAACAAAAATAGAGAATTATACGATATTATTTAACATGACTAATGTGTATTTTTTTGTATAAAGATTGATAGACAAAGAGTCGGGTCGCCTATGAACATTTTCAACATTGCCACCGCGCTACTAATCCTAAGGTAGCCTTTAGACGCCAGTTTTGAAGAACTTTATATTGTAGTACCAAAAGAACAGATCAGAGCTTTCCCCTGAGGAGTTATGTACGTTCTTGGTCGACTGTAAAGCACTTCATTGTTAAAAACTCGTAACTAACAGCTAAACCTTCTAATGCGATGTTAAAAGCCAAATTGTCACTATCATTATAGTATCAAATTATCTAAGAAGAGAGAGAACAACTTTTTAAGTTTATTTATAACTTTTTAGGGTGCCATAACATATAAGGAACAATCATAGTCCGTAGCTAAGCTCGTAGACTAAGCGAAGGACTAAACAGAAATACAATGCGAATGTAGATGGTTGCAAAAGTCCAGGAAGATCCAGGACTAACCTAGCATGACCAAATAGGTTGAGTGAGTACTGTCTAAGGACGGGGTCAAGAGTCTTAGGAATCTATGTAGTATATAATCATGTATGAAGATAATGATGAAGGCAGAAGAAGCACAGGGGATGTGCAAGGACTGGGATATCTGGCGCTCTACACTCTCTGCCTATCCCGTACTGGACTTCGCGTGAAAATATATAATAATAATGGCAACCCATTATACGTCCCACTGCTGGGCACGAGTCTCCCCATTTTGGCAGGTGGCCTGGAGCTTACCCATGCTGCTCCAATGCGGATTGGTGGGGATATACTGGTTAGTGGCCAACCCGATGTCGGATGTTTTCAAACCGCCCTTTGGCCTTATGCCTCCGACAATCGATAGCAACCGGTACCGACGGCTTAACGTGCCCTCCGAAGCACGGAAACGCGCATTGTAATTTGCCACTAGCGGTCACCCATCACACACCCGACCGAGCCCATAATGCTTAACCGAGTAGATCGCTTACGATCTACACCAGCCACAGTACCATGCGCGCTTGAAAATATGTACATACATAAAATTACATAACAGTATTTTAAAGGCTTTTTTATTCACTTACCATCAATTGTGAACTGTATGCTTGTTCGTCAGTTCATGACATACACATACAAAAACACAAATTTAATGGATACTTACGTTTTTTGATGATCTTTACAGGAGTAGGATTGATTTTGTGCTTGGTACCGATAGCTTGCCCCAAAGATTTTCGTTTCGCGATACCACTTAATGATTTTCTCTTATCAACCGGAGCCTGACGTTTGGCTTTCTTTACTATATCGTTCTGTGCATCTTCCTTTGTCTCGGGGAATGAATATTTGACGTCGCTATCATCAGAGTCTGTCTCAAGCATTGGCTCCGATTTCGGTTGTTTGCTATTTTTCACCGAATTATCTATCGGCTTCGGTTCCACGGCTTTCACTTTGAGACGTGGTATTTTAGGTGGATGCTGCAACGAGATTCTTCGCTTCACTAAATCCTTAGAATTAGGCCGTTCGATTTGCAACGAATTTCGTTTTTTAGCTAGGACTTTCATAAATAATTTGCCTTCAGATGTTTCATTAGGTTTGTAATCCGGATTCAACATGTATCTCACTTCGTCATCGTCACTTGATTCTACGGTTTTGGACTCCTCAATAACTGGAAGTGTTACATTTAGAGACTTGTGGCGCTTAGTCACAGTCGGAGCTACTTTTTCTTTGCTTGTCATTTTCTTCTTAGGTGTTGGCGTATCTAAGATTTCTATTACTTCCTTTACTTCCATTTTCTTTACTTTTGCCGGGGTTTCGTGATCTGTATCTGGAATATTACGTGAAACATCCGGATCGACAATATCACGTTTTAAAGGTACACGTTCGGGTTCGGTTTCTTTAACGTTTTCAATTACTTTTGGTGTAGCTTCTATTTTCTTATCTTTTTCCTCCGATTTTCGAGTAGATATAGGTATTTCTGTCGGTATTTGTGTTGATTCTGTCGATGTTTGTCCCTCATCTTTGATGTCACTTATTGTTTTTGATACATCGTCGGATTTGTTAATGATCAATGTAAGTGTTGCATTTTCAATATCATCCTCACTTATTTTTTCTTCAATATCTTGTTTATTCTGTTTTACAGCAGACTGCTTCTTTTTCCTTTGACAAATTATTGTGTGCTTGGTTAGAGAGTGTTCATTCGGAAATACCATGTAGCAAAGTGAACATTCGTGTATTATATCTTTCGTTGATAAACAGCTTTTGACACTTTTGTCGTCGGATTTTTCAGAACTTGTTTCCAAGTGTTGGTCTTTATGTTCAATCAAATTCTGTATTTTTTTAAACGTTTTCTTGCAAACATCACATTGATATGCAGGTATTGGTTTTGAGGTATCAACTGTCTGTGAGCTAGAAGTGGAGCATTTTTTATTAATTCCATCGTGAGTCTCTCTATGTTCTACTAAATGATGTAGCTTCCTAAACGATTTGTCACACGGTTCACATCGGAAACCTGCACTCTGTTCCTCGCTTAGCTTGAGTTCATTTTGTTCTTTCACACTCTTAGCATCATTCTGTTCAGAAGAACTTTTTCGCGGTAATCTAGAAGGCACAGTATTAGTGTAATGAATGATCCTATGCTGTACTAAATGGTGAAGTTTCCTAAATTCCTTCTTACAAACATCACAGCTAAACACAGATTTTTTGGTTGCATGTGAGTCTTGGTCAAGTTTTTTCGTATCCTCTTTTTTATGTTGAAGTTTGTGATTCACCAAATATGACAGTTGCCTAAACGTTTTTCCACAAAACTCGCATACAAGATTGTTGCTTCGGAGAGGAATATTAGTTTTTGATAACGTTTTTCTCGATACATGATGTTTCGGCTCTTCGTGTTTTTCCGGACACACTTTTAATGGTGTGTCTTGAATGACGATTACATCATCTTTCTCTGAGTTAGCTCTTACTGACTTTTCGTGCGACTTGCGTTTTTTATATGATCTTTTCTCTTCTTCATAGTTATCAGTTTCATCAGATTTAGTATCCGAGGTACTTTCTGACTCTTGGGAATGTCTCAGCCTTCTAGGACTTCTTTTGTCTGAGTCAGATCTATTTGGAGATGGCCCCGTGCAATGTTTTACGTGCTTGAAAACAACATTTTCAGACCTGAATAATTTATTACAGATAGGACAGACAATGTTTTCGTTTATTTTTCCCATAGTCCAATTTTCTTTCACAATTGCATCATCATCACTACTATCTTCAGAGTCAGTATCAATTTTTTTCGATTTGGCATCTATCAAACGTGGTCTCTTTGGTGGACTCTGAGTTTTCTGTTTATCTGCAACACTAACAACTCCTTCTACCAAAGGATATTTTCTAGGCCGACCCCTGCCTCGTTTTATTGGAGTGCTCTGTTGGCTATCAGAAGTTTCCGATTTATCTGTTAATATTTTTGTTTCTGATTGAGTTTCGAGTAATTCAGCCGCTTTCACCAAATTGTCAATAGCGGATATTGCATCAGTGTGAGGTGCATAAGTCTCATTTCGATTTGCTGGTTCGATCAAAGCAGGGTTAGGGATATCTTGTGTCTTAATTTTTTCATCCACGGTAGTGGCAGTTCTATTGAGGAGATATGACTTCTTCGGTACGACGGTTTTAGTGTTCTTTTCTATTTTGTCTTCAATTCTGCGTTTTTTCTTAGGTGAAACGACAATGCCCAGGTCGCTTGGTTCAATCAGTTCCAACTCTGGGGTCTCGACGGGTGTGAGAACTTGTTTTCTCTGGTGTTTACTTTTAGATTTAGACTCTTCCTGAGATTTACTGTCATAACCAGCATCTAAGATATCTGAATCTAATGATTCTGAATTGCTGTGTACTAAAGAATCAATGTCTGGTGTTTTCTTTGATGGTGATAATTCCTGTCCCTGAACATTGAGTGTAAGTGGTGACGAAAATTCAGTAGAATCCATGAAGACAACTTTAACAGGTTTATCTTCTAAAATTGTTATGGGACACTCTGTTTGGCGTTTAGTTAAAGCTGATTGATATGCCATCTGGACTTTAGTTGGGTAATGTTTATTATAAGACTCATCATCTACAGCAGTTTTCACCGTAGTGGGAATTTTACTCAACTGATTAATATGTTGACGCGCCAATAAATTTTTATTAGATTTCGCCTTAGACTCTGCCAACATAATTTCATTTCTGGACATCTTTTTAGGTGTGACTTCTTTTTCCACAATAGTCTGAATTACTTTTTGAGGTTCTTTACTATCATAATTAACTGTAAGGCAGTTTTCGTAAGTTATCGAATTCCGCCGAGCAAATTTATCAAAATCTTTTTCAGTTATAATTGCCTCTTTCTTTGGCTGCTCGTTGTCGATTTTAGTAGTAAACACTTCAGAAGTTTTAATTTTCTCTTTGGGAGGCAATTGGGTATTATTCTTGCGTAAATCTATATCTCCTGTTATAGGTTCATGTTCTATAATCTCGTCATCAGAATCATCTTCAACTATATTTTCTTTTGTACCTTTTTGTTGAGGTTTATTAGGAAACGGTAAAAGGTTTGGTAATTTACAAGACTTTGTGGGTTTTGAATCTTGTTTAACAAGTGTTTTATTATCAAGATTATGTGCTACTTGAGGTAATTCATGAGCGGGTCTCTCAATAAATGGTATACCATGTAATTCATTCATTTTCTTTTCTATATCATCTAAATTAATAAGAAATGATTTTGTTCCACTGTTTGGTTTATCCTTTGTTCCACTCTCTACATTTTGTTTAGCATCATCTTGAGTCGATTTTGCTGGTAGAGCTCTATTTATGATACCCTCTATGGTTTTGTCGATTAAATCTTGATTATTTATCTCCTTGCGTTGCACCGATTCTTTATTTGTTGGTAAAGTTTGTGCTACTGTAGATTTTCGGATGGTTTCTTCTTTAAGTTGTTTCTTAGGTGCCTGTTGTTTGGATTTTTCTCCAACATCCATTGATGGTTTGTTAGAAATTTTAATGTCCTTTGGATTTAAAGTTGATTTGTTTACAAATGCCGCACTATCATTCTTCTTCAACTTGTTTGCGTCAGATTTAGCCGATGTTATACTTGATTGACGTTGGCTGTCTATCTTTTGTAAAACATCTCTCCTATTCAAATCATTCGGCTGTTTCAGTTGCTTAGTATTGGAATGATTAGTAGGAATTTTGGCCTCCTTAATTTTGTTTAGAAAATCTTGCCTGTTAGCATCTGTCCATTTTCCAAAAGGTACTGCAGCATTGTTGTTAATGGCAGGCTTAGATTGATTTGCTTTTGGAATGTCCTTTTTAACATCAGTTCTAACATCGCCACTTCTACTTTTAACAACTATTGATTTGTCTTTCATTTCAATATTCTTTACAACAGTATGACTTGCATTTGTTGTAACTTTCTTAATGTAATTTTGAGGGGCATCTGCAACTTTGCCTATATCAATTATAATTAATGGTGGTTCTTTTTTTGCTTCATCTTTGTTCGGCTTCATCCCTCCTTCGGGATCATTTATGAAATGTTTTAATTCATTCTGTTTTACTTCATCACTAGTTCTAGTTTCAATATTTCGTTCTGATTTATTTTTTTCTCCCTCTATCAGCACCTTGTTCTTGTCACTCATATCTTCAATATTATTAATTACATTTTCTACTTCATTACTACACTTTAGTTCTACGGATTCAGCCATGACATCAACAGTTTCTTCTGACTGTATTGGATTAACTACGAGAGATTGTTTATATTGTAATGTTTTATTCTTAGTGACAATCTGTGATTCTGTTCTGTCTGGAAAAGAAACTATTTCAGTTTGTTCTCCTTCTTTTAAATTATTCTCCATAACTTCTTTATTTAGATTAATGTCTTTACCACATTCAGAATTATTTTTATCTGTTGAAACTTGTTCAAACTCTATATTATTTTGTTTTTTGAAATCTTCGGGTAATTTAATTTCATCTATAATTTTACCAGTTTTGGTTTCATCTAGAATTATGTTTATGTCACTTGATTTGCCAGGAGATAAAACAGGTGCCTTAATCGCGTCTTCACTTGTTTTACAATTAAGTTCGTCATCCACTCTTGTTATCTCAGCCGAATTTGTTGGTTTCACAAATATTTCGGTATTTGTTTTAACCTCTATCTTTTGATTAATTTCCGGAACACTGTTTTGGGTTCCAATATTCATTATATCATCTTTGCTTTGTTTAGGAACCTCTTTTGATTCATCTGGTGGTCCTCCTTGAATTTCTTGATTTATTTTAACTGTCTCATCTGTGTTCTTGTGATCAACATCTTTATTCTCTTCTATATCAAGTTTCAGATTTTTTGACTGTGGAATATCTAATTTAGGTTCAGCCAGCTGGTTACTGCATACATCATCCTTTTTAGGAACTTGTTCTTCTTTATCATGCAAACTATCATGTGTTTCATGAGGTTCACCACTATCCTTTTCATATTTAGTGGGAGTTTCTAACAATTTTTGCTTACAATTATCTGTGTGAACTTCAATTGTCTTTTTTACATTATCTGAATGTCTATTTGGATGTAATTGTTGATCAACCATAGTTTTTGTAAGAGGTATACCTTCCTTATTAGGAGTAGAGTGATATGTCATGGGTGTAAAACTTCCTATTACAGGAGACTTGCGAGATTCACTGAACTTCATCATCTTTCCATTAAAATTAACTTCAGTTTTAGATTCTGTACATGGATCTTTTGATTCTATTACAGCCTGAGTTGAGCATGTACTTGCTTCTTTTGGGGGTGTTTTCTTTTCAGCAACTTTGTTGCATATAGGCTCATTTATCACTTTGTTTACTTCTTTAATGGGATGAACTGTTTTACTTTCATTAGTTTTCCCTTCTTTTACAGGCTGAAATAAAAAAAAAAAGGTTTTAAGTACAGTTAGTACATAAGCTAAATTAGGAGAATATAGTTAAAGATACAAATATATAACCATACCACTTCTTTTGGAACTTCAATTTCAATTTCTTCATATACTTCTAAATTTCCTTCAGCATTTTCTCTGAAAGTATTAAAAATAAATTATAGTTATCATTAAATTGTAACATTAAAAATATTACTATTTTTAATTGTAAGTAGAAAAAAGTATGTCATATTATTATCGCATACAAATTATTCCATTCCCTATTTCAGGATGTAAGGGACTGATTTTTGATTAAAAATTGGCCTTAAATTCATTGGAGTTTTATCATGCTAATTTTCATTAAAACCTTGTGCTTTTGTTTTTCATACCAGGGCTGCTACCGCCTATCTGTATTGCTGCTGACATTGTCATTGCTGTCAAATTTTCATGTCAATTTGCAGCTCCTTTAAAAGTAGTATTGATATTCTCATTTTCGGAGGTGAAAAACAAGCAATAATGGTAGATTATTTCGATTAATGTTATTTAGTTAAAGTAAAAATTGACTCTAAAATTTGACAGCAATGACAATGACGACTATTGTCGTTGTCACTACTGTCAAATTTTCATGTCGATTTATAGCTCCTTTAAAAGCAGTAGTGACAATCTGATCGTTTTTCTTGCTTTCATAGGTGAAAAACAAGCAATAATGGTAGATTATTTCGATTAATGTTATTTAGTTAAAGTAAAAATTGACTCTAAAATTTGACAGCAATGACAATGACGACTATTGTCGTTGTCACTACTGTCAAATTTTCATGTCGATTTATAGCTCCTTTAAAAGCAGTAGTGACAATCTGATCGTTTTTCTTGCTTTCATAGGTGAGAAACAAGCAATAATGGTAGATTATTTCGATTAATGTTATTTAGTTAAAGCAAAAATCGACTTGAAAATTTGACAGCAATGATAACGACAATAGCAATGTCGATACGGCGTCGCACTCCAGGGGTCGATAATAAAAGTTATTTTATAACACAAAAAAATTTCATACCCTATTTCAACTCTTTAGAGGTTGATTTTGAAAACACAAATACATCTATGTTTGATCATTCCATATTTCATTTAAATTAGTGGTGTAGTTTAGCCATGAAAGCGTAAGAAACTGGATTTATAATATTACTATGGATGGATAATATTTATGTTGAAATGTAAACATTAGTGAGAAGGCATGATTTAGAATACATTTTGCATAGTTTACTGAATCATAATGCGATAAGATTTTAACTTTGTACATTTCTTACAATTTACCATAATAAGAAAAGAGTTTAACTTTTACAAAATTAATGAATTCAGACTAAGGGCAGCCACACTAAACTGTGATGTATTTGTGCAAGCTCACAGATATTTGCGATGTGATGCAAATTCACAGTTATGTATGGGAGCCCATAAGGCTGAGGACAATAAAATCCTTCATATGATTAGTTTACAATAGGTATTCTGGAATTTTCTGATTCTGATATTCTAAAATAAAATAAAATTAATTAACAAAGTTAAGTAACAAAGTGATGGAGTAAGCTCCAGGCCTCCCCCCAGAAAGGGGAGAGACTCGTGCCCAGCAGTGGGATGTATAATGGGTTGCCATTATTATTATTATTTATAAACTAACAAAGGATACAACTCAGTACAGAATAAAAACAATATTGTAAGTTAATACCTATAATCTGTCAAAAAATCTTACAGATCTAAATCCAACGACATGCACTTTTTGTGATTTATAATTTTATCTTTAAAATCTCACAAGCATAAAATTAATAGTTATTGGTTTCATGGATTGGGTGACTAGTCTTATAAACAATAAATAACAGGCTCATTTCTTATTTCAATGAAATAAAGAAAAAGCCATTATCACCCACCAAAAGGTGTGTCGAGTTCTGTCTGAGGGTGGGTCAAAAGTCATAGGAATTGGTGTGCATGTATGAAGAGAATGATGAAAGTAGATGAGGCATGGGAGGTGTGTCAGGACTGGGATATCTGGTGCTCCACATTCTATGCCTACCCCATAAGGTGACTCAGTGTGAGAATACATACATACAAAAGATCAAACCTACACATTATCACATACTGCCACTAAGCTACCAATACAACTGGAGGTACAGTTCCAGTGCTAAACTGCTGGTAGTGATCCAGTGTAGGAGCTGGAGGACATAGGCGGTGGTGCCTACTCCCTCGAGCATTACCTAATTTATCTGCCACTAAATGGTAGTGTTCAACACTATCATGTTCCAGTTAGATGGTAATGTATGGCCCCTGATAACTATCAAAGATACATGACAACTTAGGTCTCAGGGGTGGCAACACAACTGCATTTTGGCTACTTGTTCTTGTGTAGATGTCTATAGGCTGCAGTTATCAGTTAACATCAATGTGAGCTGCATGCTTGTTTGCCACCTTTGTTACATAAAATAAATACTACCAGGTAATTGAAAACTAATAATAATTCTTACCGAACTTTCAAGAACTTAAAACTTGGCTGAGGTTGATCATCCTCAATAATCTGAACCGCAGCCAATTCCTCCTGACCCTCCTTCCTATACAAATATAAACCATTGCCTATATCTATAGCATCTACATTCTTCCCATCTATCTGTAGCACCACTTCAGTATCTTTACTTGGTATCGCAGTCACATCCATCGGCTCTGGTTCTGTCTTCTTGTATGGAAGCACTGTATTCTCATTCAGTTTATACTCATTCTTATCATTGGAGCCCACATTATCATCTATAACCAGTTCGTCACCATCATAAGAATTATCATTGTCATCAAATATATTAACACCACCCGAGAGAATGTTGGCTGCCTCAATCTGTTTACCAAACTTGAAATTGAGGTCGTTCTTTGGAATCGGAGACAATTCCGACATGAGACCCTCCGTGAGAGTGCGATTAGGGTCGGGATCCTTACTCGGTGATATATCGAAAGTGGAATCCACTTCGGACAGCGAAAAATATTTGGATGAGCTCTCGTTGGCGGTGAGAAACCCCTCGCTGGGCGGCGAGTCTATCGACGAGTCCTTGGAGCCACCCGCGTCTGCCCGTAGCTGGTTCAATCTATCCATTTTCACAACTCATCTGTTTCGACCACAACTACACCTACAGACCGGGCCTCGCCGGAGTATATTGTCTATATGCAAACTAATGAAAACATTTGAAGGTTGGCTAATTAACACCTAGGTCAATAGCGAAGAATTACGGTGAAACTTTTTAGTGGCACAAACGATAATCAAAGTGTGACACTTGTGGCAAACACAAAACACTCCCGATGAAATGCACTAACAAAGCTTTGTACGACTTGCGGAGATTATGTTTTATGTATTATATGTCAATTAATTCAATTTGGACACGCTGTAATAATATTTTTATAACAATTTTATTAACAACACAACACATCAAAGATTAAAGATGGACGTCGCGAAAATAGATAACGGTGTTGCCGCTGCGTTCACGTAATTGTACTGTACCGCAAAATCGTAACGCATAATTAAAAAATAAATTATATGTGTACACAGTTGTAATTGATTTAAATATTAATCTACGTATGTACGGACACTTATATCTTTAAAAATGTCCTTAGTATTGAAATAAGATTTGCTAATTTTACTCTATTTGACTACTGGTATAAAGTGTAAAGAGCAGGTAAGTATAAACATATATTTAAAAAGAAAATAATATAATCTCAAAAAACCATCTTAAGAATGTTTATTTATACATGATACATAATATTATTATTACTCTTAAATTATTATAATTATCATAATAATAATGTGTGCAAACATAGATTGCAAAATTAGAATCTGTGGTTTGGTTGTCAAAAAGTTTTAATTTTTAATCTGTATTTACGTTTTCAAATTTCGTTCAAAAACGTTAATTTTGAAAGATTTGTTGAAAGATGCATATTTCTTTACTTTCTTTGTAAAATATTATTTTATTAGTAAACATCCGCTGATTGCTCATTAAATACCACTTTGTTTGTTCGTGCAACAAATAAAGCATCAGAAAAAAGTGACGCTATTGAAATGGCGCCTCGCGAAACACCGAAAGCAACACCAAAAGTGCAGAGAATTATTACCAAAGGAACTAAAGCAAAATCTTCTCCAGCTACGATTAAAAGGACGATATCAACCAGAAAAGTAGCTGAAAAGATTCCCCTTAAAGGTAAATTAGTATACATAATTGAATACTTGCGTTTATTGTCAACCTGATATTTTTTTTGTTGTAAACAAACAAATGTGTTATTTTCTCTGATTGCAGTGAATGACCTACGTGCGCATCCTAGACAACGGACGACCACAGTCCCGAAGATGTCTACGCCGAAGCCTAAAGAGAATAAAACAGCACCTTTGCCAGAGAGTGTGACCAAAAGCACTAAGAAGCCAAGTTGGAAGCGTCGCCCGAAGCCGGCTCACTCTGGAGTGCCAGTGCCGGAGAAAATGAAGAAATTGATTGCAAAGCAACTGCAAGACGCTGATTGTAGCCTCTAGCCTTTGAATATAAGAGATAGGGATTCAAAATCAGTGCCAGCCCTTGACTAGGATAGCGAGACAGTCTTTTATCATCCCTCAGTTCAGTTATAACCTGAAATATTTAAAATCTTAATTCTTGTAAACAGCTGTAATTACTGCTTATAGATATCACTAAAATGTTATTTTTTCTTGTAAGTTATGTTGTCTTCTGTGGACCATTCATAATATATGTTTGCAATCGGGAAGAAGGGGGTGTTGTCAAGTGTGACAGTACACGTTCAGAAAATAGGAAAAAGTCAAACAAATGGTTGCGATAGTATCAATATTTTGCATAATTTAAGAATGGTTCCATGGTGATTGGCCTAGGGTAATTGCTTCGTTTTCACAACCCCAGGGCTAACACTGTAATGCGTAAATTATTTTCGGATAGTAGACACTATGACTGATCATAGTGTTCGACTGCCATTATAGAATTTAAATTATTCCTACGATTGTTATTTTAAGATAATATTTGGGACAAATTATGTTGTAGTATAGAACAACAGACAATATGTACAAAGGTACATTGCAATATTCTGTTCTGCTAATTTTTTTTTAAGACTACTGTCATTTACCTTTTATTAGAGGCAGTAGTAGGTAGTAGTTGTTAATTAATTTCATTGTTTCACTACTGTGTAATTGTTTACTTTTATCTTTTAGAGGTCCCAGGTATACCACTTTTTGTGGACTGAGAAACAACTTTCTCTATGAAACTACCTACCAAATCAATCACTGCCACTTAATTTGAGTAAACTTTTAAATGTTGCCTATTGAGCGTACAGTCCTAAGATAACAATGCATAAAAATCTTACAGTTTCAGTAATAATTAAATAAAAAAAAACTAATAAAGTATTTTCATAATATTTGCATTCTCCATTTTTGTAATTATATATTGATTATCTCTTGTCTATGCAATGGGCAAATTGGAGATGGTTGGTTTGGGAATCAAAATATTGGAAGTGATAAACTAGTGTATATAGCTTTAGAAATAAACCTTTCATTTTTAAGTTTATATTTTTAGTGAAGGAGTAAAAAAAATAGCGGTTGTAGGCACCACTGCATTACCTAATATACTTGCCGCTAAATGGTAGTGTTCACTACTATCGTGTTCTGGTCAGGTGGTAATGTACGGGCCTGTAATTTCCGGCACAGAGGCATAACACCTTAGGTCTATAGGCTGCAGTCATCACTTAACATCAATGTGAACTGCATGATTGTTTGCCACTTCCATTACATTAAAAAAATATATGATGATTACAGGCACTAACGTCATAACAATTTAGAACTTATCATGAGTAGGTACTTACTAGGGATGGACATTGAAAAAAAACATCGATGTTTTTTTCGATGTAATGCATCGGAAAGATGCATCGATGTAATATCGATATTTCTGAAAATACATCGATGTTTTACATACATCGATTGTTTTTTTTTTCAATTACTATAAGATTTTTAATATAGGTACCTATGTAATTTAAAAATGAAAAAAAGGCTTTATTACACTAAGGTACGGTTGCACCAATTTTTTTCGATTTGTCAGTAATTTTTTATTCTAAATATAAAAATAAAATTTTGCATCGTTCTCTAATTTTAACAATTTTTTTTTAAACAGAGAAGGATGTAAAAAATTGCATTAACAACAACTTTAACATGCAACCGAACATTACATTTTATAATCTGATAACAAATTTGTGGGTTTTGGCGGGCACGTGGGAAAGAGCCGAGTTGCAGCGTGATATTATTTTCAAAACTTGTGCAGTCGTTTTTTATGTGTAAAAATGGTGGGATTTTTATCTTAAAACATTCGATAACGTTCACGAGTGTAGAAAAGAGATACCTATTATGAAGTAAAAAGTAATTTTTCATGTTGCCAAAACTTCGTTAAGTCCCCATCACTTTACTAAACTCATCTCATCATATATTATTCCACTTGGAAACATCCAGTCATCGTCATCTTCCATATGGATATTCATTATAAGAAATGAAGAATATAAAAACGAATGAAGATTGGCTAGTACTTAAATCCACGGCCGTGAAACAAATTAAAAAAAAAACTATGTAGGTCTACCAATTTCAATAACAATGACTAAGCTAACTAATTTTGTACGTACTCGTATTTTTAATATCGAGTATATATTATCGATGTTTTTATTTGATACATCGAATCCAAGAACCAGAATAAAAAAATATGAAATAATGAATACTAACTAGCTAACCAATTTTGATTAGCTAGGTATTTATTATTATTGAAAGGTTTTTTAATTTTTAGAATCACTCGGTTCACGGTTTACAAATGTTTTTTATGCTGCTTCTTCAATTCGATGTATTGAAAAAAAACATCGATGTATACTCGATGTTGAGGAACTAAAAATACATCGGTTCGATTCGAGGTATTGATGAAATACATCGAGTGTTTATAAAACATCGATGTATATCGTCCATCCCTAGTACTTACCTAGTGACTGATTACAATTTACAAGGCATCTGAGAGAGTTTGATAATAATAATTTACAGATGTTTGATAGAGTTAATTTTTATTTTAATGAAAGTGCTTTATGTGGCTTATCTATCACATTAAAGATAATTTTGATTTGAGCTAGTTTTTTTGTTGAAACCGGAAGGATTCTTGTATTTTTTTTTAGTTTGTATTGTGTTAGCATATGCAAGTACTATTGGAGAAGATTGCGGTGATCCAAAACCATTGTCAAGTAATCTTTATACCACACACATAAGGCACCAATGTAATCTACCCATAGGGCAACACGGGCCACCGGCCGCGGCGGACCGGAGGGGAGTAGCCATAGCGTTTATCATCGATGCAAAACAGTCTGTCATGTTTTGCGTGAATGCGTTGTGATTGTGACACACACACACACACGCTACAAAAATAGTCTATTACAGCGAAACTCCCACTTTGACTTCTTTTTTTTTATTTCACGCACACATTTAAACATCTAGGCGATAGGCATAGGCCCACTTGGGCTTGTACTTTGACAGACGGGAAAGCCTGCATATGGCTACTCCCCTCCGGTCCGTGTTGCTCTATGAATCTACCGGACTTTCTTTGATGGTACCTATAATTAGTAAGAGTTCATCTCTTCTAGGGAAAAATATTTTCTTCAACTTAATATGACTACTGTAATTTTAATATGTATTAACAATTTACACGGAGAGTTAAAATGAGGCAGTTTATGGTTTGCATTGAATATATGAGTGACATATCAATAATGTACATTGAAAAAATGTGCCAAATAAATATACCTATTATGTTGTGTATATTTAAATTAGTGTTTCATTAGACACATATTCACACTAGCTTACTTAAATATCATATTAACTATATCGTTACGCGATAATGACACTTGAAAATCATGCCGTAAGTGTTTAAATCCATGAGGGAAGGCATGCTACCCTCGTTTTTGACGACCCGGTTAGTCCAGCGGTGCGAAACCACCGTTTGATTCGAAGGGTCGCGGGTTCGATCCCCGCACCGGAACAAATATTTGTATGGCCTACAGATATTTGTTTCGGGTCTGGGTGTTTGTGTATGTGTTGTATGTGTACAACGGCACCCACGACACAGGTTTAACCTACTGTGGGGCTGTGAGTGTAAGCGTATTTTTTTTTTTTTTTTCTTCCTCTTCAGTCAGGTGGTAAAGTACGGCCCTGTAAAAATCGGCACAGAGGTGTGCCTCAGACCTAAGTTGTTAAGTCTCTGTGATAGTTATTACGGAGCCATACATTTCCTCCTAACCGGAACACGGTAGTACACTGGAACTTGACCACTGGTTCACTAACAGGGTACTGTAAGTAACACACCGGTAGAGCTCCAGTGACGGAGCTCGCAGGCCTAGGCACCACCGCATTACCTAATATACTTGCCGCTAAATGGTAAAGTTCAGCACTATCGTGTTCCGGTCAGGTGGTAATGTACGGCCCTGCAATTTCCGACCCAGAGGCATAACACCTTAGGCCTCAGGAGTGGTAACGCATCTGCATTTTGAACTTGGTCTTTGTGTGCGTGTCTATAGGCTGCAGTCATCACTTAACATCAATGTGAACTGCATGCTTGTTTGCCACTTCCGTTACATAATAAAATAGGCGAACAAATTTAATATGAAGGCGTATTACGCAGGTACTGGAGCTCTACCACCATTGTAAAACTAGTCTGTTTTATCATTCGCTCAATAACTAACTAGTGTCTACAAAGTCTACATAATCCTATCCCCATAGCCAAGTAGACAAGCTACAATCAATAACGCTGCGCTGGAGAAAACTTAATAAAAATATTGGAAATACTGGAATTTATCTGAATGATTACACTGTCTAAAATTCTAAATAAAGCTATCACCTCGAGACAATCTTTTACGACTTGCATAATATATCGTTAAGGGCAGGTAATCACGAAAAGTGCTAAATCAATGTTTGAATATACGAGAACGTAACGTAGGTAATATCATTCCTTCTGCAAACGGGAAGGACGTTGTTCATTTTATGCTACAAAATATAAATTTTTTCCTTCTACGAGCACTAAATTATTGAAGCCGATTTGGTAAAACTTATATATCTATACCACATATTTCAAGTTTTGACAAAATTGCGCGCATGGCCCAGCGGATGGTGTAGATCGTAAGCGATCTGCTCGGTTAAGCACTACGGGCGCGGTCGGGTAGTGTGATGGGTGACCGCTAGTGGCAAATTAAATGCGCGTTTCCGTGCTTCGGAGGGCACGTTAAGCCGTCGATCCCGGTTGCTATCGATGGATAGCAGTCGTTAAACCTTTCGGAGGCCTTATGGGCGGTTTGAAAACATCCGACAGTGGGTTGGCCACTAACCCACCCACCTCCACCAATCCGCATTGGAGCAGCGTGGTGGAGTAAGCTCCAGGCCTCCCCCCAAAAAAGGGGAGAGACTCGTGCCCAGCAGTGGGACGTATAATGGGTTGCCATTATTATTATTATTATATTATTAATTTATTTGGTTTTCTTCGTATGTCAGCAGCACTAATTGATCACTAAATTATCTTTATTTTGTTCTGACACTGTAAAGAGTGGTTAGCGTTATATAAGTAGTACAGTACATTGATAGCTTAATTAAAAGTGAGTTGTTTTCTAATTTTTACTTAAATTATTTGAGCGTAAAAAATGATTTTTCAGTAAGTATTAAATTAGCACTAAATTAGCACTTTTTTGAGCTAGACATCACCGATAATCGGATCTGTCAGACCGAATTAGAATATCTGATTGAGACGGATTCTCCTTTATCCTCCCCATTTACCTGAAGGTCAAATGTGTCAACTAAGAGTCAATCCTGAAGCCTAATTTAAAAGATAGCCAGAGTACATAAGACCGTTAATGTCAAATGTTTTTAAAAACGTTCGTAACCTCACTTTACGTGCAGAGTCGTACCCGTCCCGGGTTCGAGTACGCATTCTACGGTTTAGCAGTTACATGGCCTGCTAGCCCACTACTACAAGGCTACTGAGGCAGTTTTCTGTATACCTATTAAATAAGTATAAAAAGATAATACAGGTGGATGGTTGCAGAGGCCCAGGAAGACCAAGACTCACCTACCATGACCAAATAGGTCGAGTTTTGTCTGATGGTGGGGTCAAAAGCCTTAGGAATCGGCATGCATGTATGAAGAAAATGATGAAGGTAGACGAGGCACGAGAGGTATGTCAGGACCGGGATATCTGGCGCTCTACACTATCTGCTTACCCCGTTAGGGACCTGGCGTGAAGATACATACGATAATACAGAATACAAGTCTTGTATTCTGTATTAATTTTTTACGTCTACCCAGATGTTGATATAAGGTTGGGGAAAAAGTTTCTTCGCATTTTTTAAGATAATTCAAAACATTTTTTAATATAGTTTATTTAAATTCAACTAAATTATGTATGTACCATTTTGTTCGATAACCTTTTGCCATCTTGTAGGTAGGGACATGATCCCATTGCTATAAACATTTTGGGACTTCTCATCAAAATACCGCGACAAGTGGATTTGGCAGTCCTCTTCTGATGAACGTGATGAACCTAACATTGCATAAAGAATTCTGAAGAGACCGAAACAGGTGGAAATCTGAAGGTGCAAGGTTAGGACTATACGGCGGATGCATTAACACCTCCCAGCCAAATTCTCTTAATTTTTATCATGATGAAACGCCACACCCCTTCTGTTGATCAATTCCGGTCGCTTTCTCTCAACTTCTTGCTTTAATCTCATCAGTTGTTCGCAGTAGAGTTCAGAATCGATAGTCCTGCCTGGTGGTAATAGCTCATAATGAATAATGCCCTTCCAATCCCACCACACACACAACATCACCTTATTGCGAGTTAACCCGGGTTTCGCCACAGTCTGTGAAGCCTGACCGGCCTTTGACAACGACCTTTTTCGCACGTTCTTGTCGTATGTGATCCACTTTTCATCACCAGTTATCAGCTTCTTCAAAAATGATTCGGTTTCATTACGTCGTAATAAAGAATCACAAATGAGTACACGGTTCATTAGGTTTCTTTCAATGAGCTCGTGAGGTACCCAAATATCGAGCTTTTTTTTGTACCAGCTTTTTTCAAATGCGCCAAAACTGTTTTGTGATCAATTCTCAGCTCTTCAGCTACGTCGTAACTACTGATATGTCGATCATGGTCCACTTTTTCAAAAATGGCATCCTATTTATCCGTAATAGGGCGACCAGAGCGAGGTGCATCTTTGACATCAAAATTTCCGGATTGAAAACGCTTAAACCAAATTTGTGACTCACACACACACACACAGACACTGCACTAGGTCCATAAACATCGCAAATTTTTTTCGCGGCTTGCGTTGCATTTTTACCTTTTTTGTAGTAAAATTTTAAAATGTATCGAATTTCTTCATTAGATTCACTCATCTTGACAGTACGAAAAACAAATGAAAATCACACATTTGCCTAATTTGAATTTGGAATTATGTTCTTTAAAATTTTAACTTTCAATGATACCAAAACCAGCCAGATACAAATACTACAGCCAAAGAGATTTTATTACAAGTTCATACATACTATAATGCGAAAAGACTTTTTTCCCAACCTATTATAAAAAACTAAGTATATTTAAATTCCACTTAGCAGAACTTCCCCTTAATGTAATATTATGTTAGGATTCGAGTCGCGAAGATTTTTTATTCAAAAATTGTCTGGCGCCACGACGTGTTCAACATATTTGATGCGTGCTTATTTTATGACATAATCTACCAATAATAATCGATTGTACAACCATTAATAGAACAAAGTTTGAGCGAATTCATTACAATTATGTCATGTGTCTACTCAATAAATAGCCTTTGACCTCTGTGTCCTCTACTGCTACCTACGTTCTGGTTTAATCCTCGTAGGTATCAGATAATATTATTAGGATACGTACTTTCAGATATCTGATAAGCATTCCCGAGACATCATCGAAGCCTGGTGAATGTAAATAGGCTCGCCACCACAACAACTCAACAAATAACTGGTGAAAGAGTTTCAGTACAGGGACTTGAGGGCATGGCAAACAAGTATGCGGTTCACATAGATGTTGGTGTTATTTCACTTCTCCCCGAAAACCTGAGGTCAAAATGCAGATGCGTTACTACCCCTGAGACCTAAGATGTTATGTCTCAGCAATAGTTATGACGGGGCCATGCATTACCATTTGGGGTCAGATTAGGTAATGCGTGAGTGCTTACGCCCACGAGCTCCTATGCCTAGAATAAAAATTTACCACCAGTAAGTAATTGCAGGTATTATTAATCTCTAGGTGACTCTACCCCTTCGGGGCATACATATGTGAAGTTACTTCAAGTTGAAGTTCTACAGTCGGGGTTCAAGCTTTCAAGCTGCATGGATCTACCTCAGTGATTCCCAAAATGGTCCATATAGACCCCCTGGGGTCTATGGGAGACTCGATGGGGTCTACATATATGCGTAAATAAAAATGGGATATATGGGAAAGTGATAGTGATATAAATATTAGCAAGAAGGTCCACCGAAACCAGAAAAAAATTGAAGGGGTCTACAAGAAAAATAGTTTGGTAACCTCTGATCTACCTAATAAATTCTGATTCTGATTCTGATTCTGATACCTACTGCTTAGTATCTAGGTACTAATTAGAAGAAGGTCTTAACCAGCGTGTGTGCCTGTGATGACATACGGAACAGAAGGTCGCTCACTATGGGCCTCATAATAAGGTTTAAGGTCACGCAGAGAGCAATGGAAAGAGCTCCACTTTGCTCGGAGCTTCCCTGCGAGATCGACTCAAAAATGAGGAGATCCGCATGAGAACCAAAGCAATAGCGAAACTCAAGTGGCGGTGGACAGGGCACATAGATCGAAAAACCGACGACCGTTGGGACAGAAGAGTTCTTGAATGATAAGTTAAGATGAAGAAATGAGTTCTTGGTGATCACGTACCGGAAGACGAAGGTAGGTAGGTCCCCCACGAGGTAGACCGACGATCTGGTGAAGGTTGCGGGCAATCGCTGAATGAGGGAAGGACCGTAGACCGTAAACAACGAACGGTCCTAGGCTCCCTAGGATCTAGGCTCGCCTAGGACCGTTCGTTGTAGCAATATTTGGGGGAGGCTTTTGTCTAGTAGTGCCTGAAATGGTGATGATGAATTAGCAGATACTAATTTTGCCTAAAAGGTTCAAAATAATAATGAATAATATGTATTTGAAAAGTTATCTAACGTAACTTCACGCTTATAATCCCCGAACGGGTAGGCAGAGGTAAATGTATGCATTCAAGCATACATGCAACATTGCAAACATCCACGATTCGCTGGTTACGTTTTGCGCCATGTAGCAGGTGGCGATCCTGTTGACATCTCCGGGTACATTACCAACTTCGAGGTAAGCACTGAGAAACTTCCAGAAAATGGCAAAATCCCAATAGAACCAGAGATAAAGGATTTTACACCATTATCTCTAGTAGTCACCGACCCGGGAATCGAACCCAGGACCCCAGCGTAGTAGCAGTGGCCTGTTGCCACTAGGCTACTGAGGCAGTAAAAAGATATCTACAATAATTATTTACTCTTAATTAGATAGATAAAGTCTCCCTGAAATATGATACTGTGGAGCCTTGGCAAAGACCTTCGTATGCCAATCAAAAATTAAAACACTAAACACAAAGAACGCATTGTGGCATTTGTGGCGTCATATACCTTCATATTTATAGTTTGGAATTTATTGCAAAAAATGACATAACTACGAACGGTCTATAGAAGTTCGTCCAACTCAAACCTTATTTTACGTTTGGTTTAAAAATTCATACGATAGGTACAAATTAAATTGATGAATTTTAAAAATCCATTGATGATGGCGCAGGCACATGTCTCACCACATTACCTAATCTATCTACAGCCAAATGGTAGTAAGTGTTCAGCACTGTTGAGCTTTAAACTGCATTTTTTTGTAAGAGCTAAGTGCCTATCCTTCTGCCCGCTAAACGGTACCGGTACCATACGAGTATTACATATTCTCTGACGGTACTATTTTGACGGAGGACGAAAGTCATGTTAGTGCCTATTTGGATATGTTGCTTCCTTCGAGTTTGCAAACTGAAAGTCTATCACCAAGAAAATATTGATGGCATGAAACGATTGCAGCAAATGAATAGGAATCAAAAGAAAAAGCCAGATTAATTGACGAACCGGATAGTCCAGCGGTGTGAGACGACTGTTTGTATGGCCTACAGATATTTATTTCGGGGCTGGATGTTTGTGTATGTGTTGTGTGGCACCCACGGTACAGTTTATAGTTTATAGCGGCACACACTATATACTAGTGTGAGGCTGTGAGTGTAAGCGTATAAAAAAAAACTATTTAATGGTAATAGATAGGTATATTTACATCATAAATTCAATTTATGTCGGACCGCTGCAGTGCCGAAGCAGTGCCTTTGTCGTATGGCGCACGGACGGTCATTTGTTTTCATACAAAACGAACGGTGCGGCAACAGTTCGGCCACAGTACAAATATGAACAGTATGGAAACTACGTACAAAATGTTCGAAACGGCACACTAACACAAACATGCGCATCGACGCTCGACGTAGCGTAGACTCAGTACTGCAGCACCGCGAGAACCGCTTAGAGGCCTCGTCGATGCCCATGTTTGTGTGAGTGTGCCGTTTCAACGTTTTGTACGTAGTTTCCACACTGTTCATATTTGAACTGTGGTTCGGCGTCGCTCCTGTTGTCGAGTGCGTGCACCGACTGTGCGTTTTGTATGAAAACAAATGACCGTCCGTGCGCCATACGACAAACGCACCGCTTCGGCACTGCAGCGGTCTGACGCAAAACGCACAAATTGAAAGAGCCCTTAGACTTACAAAACATACCTATCACCTAAATACAAATAGGTACATTGTAGGTAGAACTCCACATCGCTCTTCTTCTGTGGTAAAGCGACCAAACGGCTGGCCGCATTGCCCCATTGAATGACACAACAAAAGATATAGAGATTTATACCAATAATCACAGCGCCGCATGTGTGCGATAGGAAAGAAGTTTTTACTGGTGGTAGAGCTGCAGTGACGGAGCTCGCGGGCATAGGCACCACCGCATTCCCTAATATACTTGCCGCTAAATGGTAGTGTTTAGCACTATCGTATTCCGGTCAGGTGGTAATGTACGGCCCTGTAATTTCCGGCACAGAGGCATAACACCTTAGGCCTCAGGAGGGGTAACGCATAGGCATTTTGACCTTGGTCCTTGTGTCTATGGGCTGCAGACGTCAGTTAACATCAATGTGAACTGCATGCTTGTTTGCCACTTCCATTACATAAAAAAAAAGTGTTTTTTTAGCACCAAGGTTTTTTTTTGGTGGGGATATAATTGATTTTTGAGTAGGTACAACCAATAGGGCCCTCGCTAAAGAAACACGGGCGTCTCAAATGTTTTCAGCCAGGTAGTGTCAACCATATGTGCCGACACTCACGTGATCCAGATTTTTATTTGGGAGAGGGTTGACTGTCCAAAACGTCTCTTACCTTTCCAGGGATAGGTACGTAGATACCTAAGCCATCACATATTCTCTGCCTAAGCGAGAGTGCATTTTTAACATAAAATTCTGCATCTTTCAATATCATCGACTACATTTTTAAACATGTTTGGAACGATAACGTAATCAGTCCCCCCCATAAAGAAACGACGAACGCACATCCATCGAATAAGTAATCGCGAACACCTATAAAACCCATTAACAATTAAAGTTGGTCGTCTACATGATTTAACGTCGGTCAAGCTCCGCCTGTCGACCGTGATGGATGCTATTTGACGGGTTTTACATACGACATCAGAATTTTGATGGCTGGGATGGTCCAAGGTAGAAAAGTTCGCGTTTGTTGATGTACCGAGTTCGGATATTTTAATCATGGGCAAGCCATCAAGATCAAATCAGCCATTTAATCAAGAGGGAAGTCGTATAAACTCGTATTTGAGATAATGGTCCAAATATCCACCTCCATTTATTGTTACTAAAATTTTTTTAGGTAGAGGGTAGTGTACCATTCCAGGATGGGCAGAGCCCACCCGGCTCCTCTCCTTCCTGCGCCTATGTACCTTACGAAAATGGAGAGTCTTTGAAAATTGGATTCAAACATTTGCTCACTGTACCATTATACTAACTACGGATTACATAATATGGAGATCGTTTATAGTTACTCAAAACGAGCTTACTAGGCGCTAACTGTTCTTCAAATTACTATAATAAAAAAAATATATTGAATTACTTACGCATTTTTAAGTTGTTTTAAACAATGCGTAGTAAAACACAATACAAATTGTTTTCTTTATTAAGCATTCCTGCATACTATCAAAGAGCCATACATAATTTAGTGATGGGCAATATTCCAATTAGGTCATTCTATTTGGTTTTTTTTTTATATAACGAAGGTGCACAAGTATGCTGACATGGATGTTAACAGTGATGACTGCAGCCTATGGACATCTACACAAAGCCAAAGGTTAAAAATCATATACGTTGCCACCCCTGAGACCTAAGTTTTTATATCTGTGTGATAATTATTACGGGGCCATAGGTACACTACCATCTAGCCGGAACACGATGTGCTGAACACTACAATTTTTACTCTATACTGAAATTCTGCCAGTAGTCGAATATATTACAACAGATTCAGAACCTCGCCGTTTTGAGCTCGCTTATTTTGCAGACAATAATGTCTCTGAATCCTGATGCCTGTGATCCAGGATAGAAATAAATTGCCCAAAAGAGATCTATATTACTAAAACAAATAATAAACTTTACTTACAAATAATAACACATAAGATATGTAGGTACAGGAAGACTAAGACTGACCTACAATGACCAAATAGGTCCAGTGCTGTCTCATGGTGGGGTCAAAAGTCTTAGGAATCGGCGAGCATGTATAAAGAGAGTGATGAAGGTAGATGAGGCACGGAAGGTGTGTCAAAACCGGGATATCTGGCGCTCCACACTCTCTGCCTACCCCGTTAGGGACCTGGCGTGAAGATACATACATATGTAGGTACTTAACATTTTAAAAATAGGGAATAAAAAGCTGTAATATTATTTATGCTTGAATAATAAATAATAGTTACTCACTCATTATTATTGGTGAAAGAATGAAAGTTATACCATCGAATAAATATGCTGTAGATTTATGAGCTCAATGGGTAGATCACGTCTGTGCCTTATTTGTGCAGACAAAAAGTCTAACTTACAATGTTTTTGAATGGTACGTGAAGTTTTATTTTTAGGCACTTACGACATCGCGATAGCACATACCGTTGCATTGAATGTTATCATATCGTCCTAATAACTAAAACAGGTGTTGAAAGCAAACGAAATCCAATTTTTCATAATATTTGAAGGTACAAAATTCATCACAATTTAACGCGAACAGCAACAGCCCAAATGAATCCGCCATTCTTGTGACTTGTGCCATACGAAAGAGGCGCTACATTAGCCATATTGTATGAAAATGAGTACGCGCGATGTTTACACTAAAATAATTAAAATACATAGTAAGTATGTAGGTTTTTATATCAACTGTATTTACTATTATGTTCTGGTCTAATCATCTTAAATTTGAAAATGGTTTATAGAAGAAGCATGGGAGGTATGATAAGATTCTATTCGAGCGACGGACATCCCCTAGTCCAACGCCCGAAGATCCCTGCCCATATCATTCACAATACCAGGCGTCCCAACACGTTCTTGTTTAGGAGAAGCTTTTAGCAATTTCGTATGTTTCTATTCAGCTCTGATATTACAAAAAATAATAATTAGACACAGTAGGTAAACTGAAATCACTGAAGCTCTACCACAGTATATAACCTACCCAACACAAGATAACGGCTTACATTGCAGAAAACCGATAACCACTTACTGGCAGATGAAATAGGTAACATGTAGCTGTTTTATATTATTTCGCATTAACACATGCTTGTGAAATATTTTTTATTTAAAGAAAAATGGAAAGAAAAATTTGATCTCAGGCGAGACTCGAACTCGCGGCCTACTGGGAATCTAGTCCAGCCGCTCTTCCAATTGAGCTACTGAAGTCCTGCCCGATTTGTCAAATCTTTCCTTCACATTTATTGCATTGTTTTATGGTAGCAGCAGCGCCATCTATTGCCAACTATGCTAGTTAGGCAACCGATATAATAGACTTTGTAGTTTATTGAATATCGTAAAGAAGTCGCTTTTACCCTTAATAACATGTAGCTGTTCACGCTTTGGAGCTCGTTCCTTGGACCTCTATCACCATTATTACCATCGAACACAATAGCGTTACAACCACCATTTTATGTAAATAAATAATATATCGAATTTAAAATGTAGATATCAAAACTAGGTCGCTCGCAACCTCGCTGTAGAATACCAACCGTCGCCCATAAGGGGGAAGGGGGGTGGGTGAGGCGGGAAAACGGGCAGGACGTCGAAGTGTCCACTCTTTACGTAGTATTATTACATATTCTCTGCCTATGTGTTGACCCGACCTGTTAGAAAAATTCATGCCAAATTTGAAGTAAATCTATGCAGTATTTTTTAGTTTAGCCCGGACATATTATATATACAGGCAAACAGACAAAAATCTAAAAATTGTATTTTTGGCTTCGATATCGATTGTAGATCACGCCCCAAAAATTCTTTTAAAAAATATTCAATGTATTGTTGTATGTAACCTTTACATTGGAATGAGATAGATCGAGATTACCACATAACATGGTAGGGAAGAGACTTGTGGTCAGCAGTGGGACGTAACAAGTGTTGCCATGTTACGTTCAACCCTTGTTACGTCGTTGGGTGCGCGCGCGCGTCTATGCGTGTGTAGGTATGTGAATGTTAGTGTATGTATGCATGATTGTGTGTAGTGTGTGTGTTATAAAGCAGATCACAGTGAAAAAAAAAAGATATGTTCGCTTTCTTTACATATCCAAAAGGGCCCCGAATTCTTGTGTGCCCAGGGCCCCAGCATAGTTTAAGACGGCCCTCCCTAAAAGGTAAAAACGGATTACCAATCCTCCGCTGTCTGTCTGTATGTCTGTCCGTCCGTCCGTCCGTCTGTCTGTCACCAGCCTGTATCTCATAAATAGTGATAGCTAGAAAGCTAAAAGTTACCATTTTCACAAATTATGTATTTCTGATTCCGCTATAAAGAGAAAAATAAGAAAATGAATTCGGTTTCTTTTCGTGTATTTTTTTTTTGCTCGATAAAAATAACGAAAACAAGTAGACGCTTAAAATTTTCACAGAATTTTTAGGTCTCATGTTGTATTACCTTTCCATAATAAATCTATACATCTTCTATACAAATAAATAAAATTGGAGTGTCTGTGTGTAATATTAAAATAACCGCTTTTTACTAAATGCATATGTATGTAAACACGGTACATATACCAAAACAATTTTTTTTACTATTTTTGTCTGTCTGTCTGTCTATCTGTCTGTTTGGCGGGCCTAATCTTGGGAACGGCTGGACCGATTTTGACGGGACTTTCACTGGGAGATAGCTGATGTGATAAGGAGTAACTTAAGGTACTTTTATCTCCATACATCCATACATACATACTTACATACAAATAAGTAGAATTGGAGTGTATCCGACTTTGACGGGACTTTCACTGGCAGATAGCTGATATAATAAGGAGTAACTTAGGCTCCTTTTATACTAGCAGCGCCCACGACTTCGTCCGGGTAGATACTGAACAATCATATTTTTCTCAGGTGGACGAAGTCGCGGGCACAGCTAGTTAACAATAAAAAACATAGACTGTAAATAAACAGTGTTATTCCCCTTTGCCGCGTTATAGCATAGCTGTGAATGGCCTCACAATTACTCTGATTATCACGACAATAATGTTTATAATTATTATAAAAGAATGTAGGTCCTGTCATTACTAAAAATAAAATTACAGTCCTCAGCAATAAATATTGCACATCGAGCCTAGGACGGATACTTCGGTTTATTTCGGGTCTGTAGAGCGTTATCTCTTTCTCACCAACTCACCATACCTATTTGACGTTTGTTGACCATTTTGACCAAGTTTTTACCAATACCGAACTGTCAGTGTTTACGTAGGCAGTGCGCAACAGAGATAACGCTCTACGAAGTCGAAACGAGCCGATCTTCTCTTTTCCGCATGTCGATTTTTCAGTTATAATAATAATAATGGCAACCCTTGATACGTCCCACTGCTGGGCACGAGTCTCTCCCCTTTTTTGTGGGAGACCTGGATCTTACACCACCACGCTGCTCCAATGTGGGTTGATGGAGATACGGGTTAGTGGCAGTGGTGGATTTACCAGCAGGCTGAATTGGCTGGAGCATAGGGCGGCAAATTTTAAGGGGCGGCAGAATTAGTTCATAATTTTTTAAATTTCTCTGTACAAAATTACTGTTAAAATTATCAAGGATCAGATCATAGTTCCCAATGTTGTAATTGTATGTGGTGATTTTAACATTAATATTTTAGAAAATAATTCAAACAGCAATAGGTTACTGAATCTATTTAAATCATTCAACTTACGCAATGTTTTTTTGGAACCCACCCGAGTGAGCCCAACCTCGGCAACTTGTATAGATAATATCTTTTGTGAATGTAAATATATATCTACAAATATTGTTAACTATTTGCCATCTGATCATAGCGGCCAGACAATTACTTTTGACGTAGATAAACCTTCCAGCAAAATTGAAAAAACACATAGACCAGTAACATCTGTTAGATTGAATAACTTCAATAATATTTTAAAAGAAAAATTATATTTTCAAAATTTTGACATAAGTAGTGCAAATGATTTTTATGCACAATTTTTTGATACTATTAATACACATTTTAATAATATCTTTAAAATTAGAACAAGAACCGCAAAGTGTAAATTTAGTTTTTGTGACTGGGCAACTGATGGCATTCGAAGAAGTAGGGAACGATTATTTGAACTTTATGGTCTTAAAACTTATATGCAAAATCCAAATTTTAACAAGTATGTCGCTACATATTCAAAAATTTTTAAAAGTGTATGTAAAAACGCAAAGTCAATTTATATAAGCAATAAAATTAAAAATGCAGACGATAAAATGAAGGCGACCTGGAAAATAATAAATAGTGAAACGGGCAAAAACAAGCGGTCTGAAACTCGTGTCCTTTTGGAGACACCACAGGGTATTTTAGGCTCAGATTTAGACATTGCTACACACTTTGAAGATTACTTTGCTAATATTCCATTCAAAATTACGGCACCTTTAAATTCTTCTACTGGAATATCGATTGACATTCTTAAAAGGAACGTAGAGCCTTGTCATATTAAACTAACTTTTAGTCATATTAGTCCACAAACAATCATATCCACATTTAATCAGCTCAAAAACAAAGCTACTGAAGATATTTATGGTATGTCTGTTAAAGTGTGTAAATCGATTATTAGTACTGTAGCGCCTTATTTATCTTCAATTTTTAATTTATGTATTGAGCAGGGAATCTTTCCGGATTTGTTAAAACTGAGCAAAGTCGTACCATTATTTAAATCAGGGGATAGTAAAGACCCGAATAATTATAGGCCGGTATCTGTTCTTCCCGTTATTAGTAAAGTTTTCGAGAAAGTGATACTTAATCAATTGCTGCAGCACTTTAATAAAAATAAGATCTTACACCACCAACAATTTGGTTTCACAAAAGGTTGTAATACAATTGATGCCGGTGTTGCTTTACTTAAACATATTTATGAAGCTTGGGAAGATTCGCAGGATGCTATAGGAATCTTTTGCGACCTTTCCAAAGCATTTGACTGCGTGGACCATAATACGTTAATGTGCAAACTTGAGCACTATGGCCTTGGATGTAAAGCCCTTCAACTTATTAAATCATATCTAGAAAACCGGGAACAGAAAATACAAGTTAACGGAGTAAAATCACCAGGCTCTAAAGTAGAAATGGGTGTACCACAGGGCTCGATATTAGGTCCATTTCTGTTTTTAGTATATATAAATGATTTGCTCCATTTGATGCCCATCAGTGAGCCTAAAACAATTTTATTTGCCGATGATACCTCGCTGGTCTTTAAAGTGAATAGAAAAGAACCAAATTATGATACTATTAATAAAGCCATACAAGAAGTACATAATTGGTTTACAGTAAATAATCTTGCATTAAATAGTAAAAAAACTAAATGTATTCGTTTTACTCTTCCAAATGTCAAAAGTAAAGAAGGGGAAATATTCTTCAACAATGATAAAACACAATTTGTTAGTGAAGCTGTCTTCTTGGGTATAACGCTTGATTCAAAATTGCAATGGGGTCCTCATATTAAACTGTTAGGAAAACGTCTAAGTTCTGCTGCTTATGCCGTCAGGAAGATTAGACAGTTAACGGATGTCGACACTGCGAGACTCGTTTATTTCAGCTACTTTCACAGTGTCATGTCCTACGGTATTTTGTTGTGGGGTCGGGCAGCTGAAATTGATTCAATATTTATATTACAAAAGAGAGCTATTAGAGCGATATATAACTTAAATAGTCGTGACTCCTTGAAAGAATTATTCAAGCGAATAAATATAATGACGGTCCCTTGCCAATATATTTATGAAAATATATTGTATGCTAGGAAAAACTTGCACTTATTTAAGAAAATTAATGATATTCATACTTATAATACCAGAAATAAAAATAAATTAGTATTTCCAAGTTTTCGCCTATCGAAAACACATAAATGTTTCTTAACATGTTGTATACAGTTTTATAACAAAATTCCGTCCAACATTCTTGAACTTACAGATAATACATTTAAGTCATGTATTAAACGCACACTATGTAAAAATGCGTACTATAGACTCGATGACTATCTAAAGGATAGAGATGCCTGGACAAATGCTGGTCTAGCTCCACAAGACTAAACAATAATTTTGTGAAATGAATGTGCATTGTACTTGATATTGTAAAACATAGTTATAAGTGTCATATTGTGAAAATAGTTTTAAGGAACATATTTTGAAAAGACCCTACTGAGTTTTGTTTTGGCAGGTTTTTTCTCAGTAATGTGGGCTTTGGAACTCTGCCAGTGAATGACAAAGAATGTCCCATATTTTTTTGTTTATATTTTCCCATATTATCTTGCCGTTTGTAAAAGAGAGTATGGAACATTCTGTTGATACCTATTTTTATTATTAAGTATTTTTGGACTATTATTAATTTATTTACTTTGACATATTAATCAACGTATCAGTTGTTATTCGCTTTAATTTTATATTTGTAATTTGACCTATCACAAGCAAATTCTATTATTTCCAAGTGATTAAATGAATTTTTGAGTTTGAGTTTTTGAGTTTGAATGATTCTAACCATAGAAAAAAAGTTGCTTACATCAACTTCAGGATTATGAAGTATAAAACATAAAGTTGAAATTTTATTGATAGAAAATATACCTAATTGATATGATTGTAAACTACGATATCAAAATATAGGGGCGGCAAAAATAATAGCCAACCGGCGGCAAATTTGTAAATCCGCCACTGGTTAGTGGCCAACCCGCTGTCGGATGTTTTCAAACCACTATAAGGCCTCCGACAAGGTTTAACGACTGCTATCTATCGATAACAACCGGGACCGACTTAACGTGCCCTCCGTAGCACGGAAACGCGCATTTTAATTTGCCACTAGCGGTCACCCATCACATACCCGATCGCGCCCGTATCGCTTAACCGAGTAGATCGCTTACGATCTACACCAGTCGCGGAGCCATGCGCGCTTCAGTTATTACTGGGCGAAAAAACTGACTAACGGAATTAATTACGACATCATCTTGTCAGTTTCGTACCGCTTAACTTTTGTCTGGAAGTGTTTTCGTCCGCAGAGAATAGGCGGTACGAAACGATAACGTCATAAACTAAAGCATTAGTGCTAGGCGGTTGGCCTCGTGGTGTTGTAAGCGACGTTAACTATTTTCCATTAGGTGGCCCGTCTGCTTTTCTGTAATCTTCAAGAGACTCTTCGAGACTTGCATTCGTCGGACTATTTGGTCAAGCTAGCGTTTGCCAGCCGGACCCCAGTCTCGGGCTCTTCACGAGTCTGCCTTGCGGGGCTTGCCGTAAGCATCTGTCTTAGGCCTCCAGAGCCACCGAGCCACCCGGACCTTACCGGCACAGTCCGACCCTGCGTGGCAACTGCCTCAGTAAACAGCCTTTTGGTCAATCTTTTTTGCTTATCTCCTAAGTGTATTGCAAAACGAATCCTTTTTCTCGGTGAGGTATTATGTACGTACTTTGATATTAATTCAGTTTTGCTCATTAAGCGCTGCATGGTTCTTTGGCGTAATAAAATCACCGACTGTTACAAGTCACACCAGTTATACATACAACGATGTTGTAACTGATTTATGTTTATATTAAACTAATAAATGGGCATGTTTTGACGCCTAGCCTAATATTTTATGATAATATCATCTCGGGGTGTTATGCTATTATCTATTGTTCGTTCGCGCCCTGTGCTTCCTTGTAACCGTGCGCATGCTGATGCCTTGATATTGTACTGATTTGGACGGAGTTAGGTCGATGAGACCCTTATCACGAATACGATGACTAACCATTGCGTTTTCATATCAGGAACGACAATACTAGATACATTTATAGTTATAAATAAAAAAAATTGTGTACGTATGTAAAAAGTTCTTTAGCGTTGTGTACGTATGCAAAAAGTTCTTTAGCGTAACAATCCAATATATACCAAAAATAAAACAAAACCACAAAAAATCTAACTTCAGACTGTTGCTTTTATCTGTCGGTGTGCGCGGCGCGCATCGTAAAAATTCACTCTCATAATTTTTTTATTTGACGCGATTGGAAATCTTCAAAATTAATGTCACTGCTATGCTGGAGCTCTGGGTTTTATGTCCAGGTCGGGCATATACCTAAGAGCTAATAGACATTTTCCATTTTCTGGAAATTTCCACGTGCCATCCTCGGATTTTAGCCATGTGTCCGGTGATGTCGATGGGCCATCTATTACTTGGGACTAAACGTAACTGGCGGATCATGGGTGTTTGCATGTACGCTTTCTTTTTACTTCATGCATTTATCTTTGGCTTTCCTTACGGAGATTACAGGTGTGGAGTTACATTTTCGTTATTCCAAAAATCATGCTCGACAGACGAGGTAGTATTCGCAGTAGCTATGCACCAGCACCGGCCCTAGCTTCTAATTTGATTGATGGCGATATATACAATCGTTGAAGTTTCGTTCCTTAATTAGATAAATATTATTTGGTAGTAAGGTGCCATTTACCGCCTCCTTTCCCCTTCCTCTAACTCTGTCCCATTATTGGCTATCTTCCGGGTTATATTCTACTTGCTTGAGCGAATGAGCGAATGACTAAAGAGATACACAATGCGAATGTGGATGGTTGCAGAGGCCCAGGAAGCCCAAGACTGACCTACCATGACCGAATAGGTCGAGTACTGTCTGATGGTGGGGTCAAAAGTATTAGGAATCGGCGTGCATGTATGAAGAGAATGACATGAGCCCCACACTCTCCGACTACCTCATTATGGACCTGGCGTGAAGAAACATACATAGCTTTACCCAAAATATACATACTACGGTACGATACTGCCGAGCAGAGATGATTCTGGAATACACGACAGCAAAAATCAACACCACCGTGGTATTTCGGTTACTCTCAGTGCCGAATCAATATTCAAATCAAGGTTTGTATTGAAAGGTTGTTGCACCTTTTTTCTTCATCATTTTTCGTCCTGATGCCTGTCTAAATTATACTGTTTAGTGCTTTATGCAGTGCAAGTAGTCCATAAATTCATGTTTATAGTTGTTCATTGAAGGAATATAAACTGCTTGCATTCATTGATTTTAAATATTTACCATTCTTTTATTTACCTACTAGCCTGAGGGCTGTTGGCTGAGGCCAGTAGACATTTATTTAAATACCGAGATGGTATGTATTCTAATATCTTCAAAATATGTATTTAATTTACCTACATGGTAGCTTCCTTGGTTGAATTAATAGTGGTAGAGATCCAGTGAAGGAACTCGGGGGTGTAGACACCACTGCATTATCTAATACACTTGCGGCTAAATGGTAGCGTTGATCGGGTGGTAATATATGGCCTCGTAATTAACAGCACAGAGGTATTAGAGCTTAGACCTGAGGAGTGGCAACGCATCTGCATTGAAATCTGTGGTTTTTCCGCTGATGATTCTAGGCTACAGTATAAATAAAAGTGAATGCGAACTGTATGCTTGTTTGCCACTTCAGGATATAAAAAAATCTGTATCAATAAAATAAACTCTGGCAGTAAAATAGGCACTTAAAACGGTCAGGTTTTTAAAACGAAGTACTTATTAGGTATAATAGAGATACCAAACTAAAAAATAGTATCTAATTGTATTCAAATTTTGTCAAAATGGCTCTAACTTAGCCCTTTCGCATACTTTGCCTAGCTAGAAATCTAAAACTGTTACTTGGCGTTCTTGTCTTCAATATTGGATGATATCCTGCTTACTCGTCTTGTCGTCTATAGTCTCAGGCAGTCTTTCTATACGAAAAATTTGAAAGCACTAGTTTCTAATAAGACACACGGTTAGAAGGCGATGTAAAGTTCACGCGATCAATGTTAAAGTGCACACCACATTATCTCATCTATCTATCGCTAAATTATCGCTTGTGGTAGTTTTAGGCTATGGCCTCAAACTGGGTTTCAGCGATCTGCGGGGTCATGGCGACTGCGGGGCGGGACACTGGGCCGCCGCGACGCCAGAGAATATGTAGTAAGCGACGCTGCCATGCAGTTCACTTCAATAAGAATGTATGTGTTACATCCATAGAATCGTGTTGTTCCGGTGGACCGGAGAGCAGCCATATGCAGGTTATCCCCTCTGATAAAGTACAAGCACAAGTGATCCTATGCCTGTCGCCGAGATGTTTAAATGTGTGCGTGAAATTGTTTATGTACTTATTTCATTAAAGTCAAGGTTTGACTTCGTAGTAATAGACGATTTTTGTTGTGTGTGTCACACAAACTTCCTCCCGCAAAAAAATGACAGTCTGTTTTGCATCGGTAATAAACGCTATGGCTACTCCCCTCCGGTCCGCCGGTGACCCGTGTTGCTCTTTGGTTACATCGTGTTGCTCTCGCCGCCGCCCCGCAGAACGCTGATATCCAACTGGATCAAAAGAACGAACCAACGATTGATTACCCGATGAAGTAGATAAAGGTCGGCTCGAAAAGAGCATCCTTGTGATTTGAAAGTCGATGAAACGAAAAATTGACAGTAAAAAGAGACAGACACATCAATTCATGAGATTTAACGTGGCAGAAAATAAGATAAGCAGCATTAAACTGGATCTCTTACATAGAGCAACACGGGCCACCGGCCGCGGCGGACCGGAGGGGAGTAGCCATATGCAGGTTTTCCCCTCTGTCAAAGTACAAGCCCAATTGGACCTATGCCTGTCGCCTAGAAGTTTAAATGTGTATGTATGTGTAATGTTTATGTATTTTGTTAAAGTCAAGGTGTGACTTTCGTAGTAATCGACGATTTTTGTAGTCTGAGTGTGTCACACGCATTTCCCCCCGCAAAATATGACAGACTGTTTTGCATCGGTAATAAACGCTATGGCTACTCCCCTCCGATCCGCTGCGGCCGGTGGCCTGCGTTTCTCTATGGTCTCTTATGAAAATTTTATGTGAATTGCCAATATTTTTTTTTAAATGGCTGGTGCAGCTACCATTCCCTTCGAGTTCAAGACTACCTATCTATGTTAAATTACTTTAGTTGTTTTGTATAACAGACAATGCGGTACAGCACAGAGCTACGTAGCTTACTAAGCTGCTACCAAATATCGAAATTAACTGATGGATAATCCGCACCGACACACCGGTCGTTATTAAAGGGTTACTTCTCACGTCAGCGACGTAGTAGGCCATTGAAATCGCAGTGTTCAAGAAGTGGATGTGTAGTATATAAACTGCAGCCAGCGAGGAAGGAAGCCAAGTGTTCAATAATCATTACATCAAATTATTATCTTATAATGACAATGAATTTTATCATCTCAACTGTAATAACTGTTTTGGCGGTAAATGGTAAGTCGTAGACGATCATTAGTTATAGATTAAAATAACAGAAATTTCTAGTGTATTTTTGTTTTACCTGACTCTACAATAGTTTAGCGATTTACTTATAAAACATTTTTGTATATTTAATTAAAAATAAAATGCTTTTTTCGATAGGAACCGCGCGGAAATACGGAACAGTGTTTAAAAATAAACTTTTCATTTTTTTTAATGATCATGTAACTGGAGCATAAAGAAAATTTACGATAATAATTAGGGGGTAAAATTAATAACCGGATTAGCAAGATATTAATAGGAGAAGCACGTTAAATAATGCAGTTTTATCGTAAACAAAGTCAATCATTCCAAACACGTGGAGTCATCCTTTGCTTACGGCTCGCGTAAACATCCGATCAGTGTGACCGTGTGATTTAATTTGTCAATTATTCACTAATTCAGCTTTTGATCTGATTTATTACATAAAATTGTTTTACACGCGTGACATAATTATAATATTAATATTTTTGATGATTGAATACCTAAAAATAACTAAAAACAGTGCTTCTTTGCTATATAAACTTAAAAATAACGATAAAATAAAAAAATAAAAAGTGATGGTTTGTAATTTTCAGCATCTCGAGTTTTTTTTTTCTGTCTTGGTGAAGACTACTGTGACTCGCGACCTCGTCCTAACACTGTGACAGTGCCGAAATCGATCTATATTGGTTCAATTTCAAAAAATTCAAAGTAAAATGTTAACTTTTTGTATATTCGAAATTTCTGCTCGTAATAGTAATGTAGTTCAATGCTCGAAATTCAAATATTTTCAATGGATAATAAGTCATAACACATAGAGCCTCCTTTTCTGAAAAAAAAAAATTAAAGAGATACCATGTCTATCTCCCATCTGTAAGAATGTGCAGTTGGTCAATATCTAACGCCCTGTTTAATAATTGTTTTCATAAAGCCATGAAATGTAGTCTTATTAATGTGCACTTTTACTATTACCTATGGACGTTTCGTGTATTTAGATACTTAAAATGTGACTAATTTTAATTAGTATATAAGTATCCTATTTCGCTTTATCACTTAATTGTAGAGTAGGTAAGTTTTCGAAAATTGAGATGAAAATACATCGTGTAAAAATAAACGTAATGCATCAAAAATCTTAAATGTTTTTGATAGAGTTCTTGAACGGTGCACCTACCGGAAGACGAAGCGTAGACAGTAGACAGGTCTCCCAAGAGATAGATCGACGACCTGGTGAAGGTCGCGAGCAATCGCTGGATATGGGTGGCCCGGGACCGTTCCCGGTAGTAATGTTTGGGGGAGGCCTTTGTACGTCTATGGGCTAAAATGATGATGATGAAAATAAATATAGGGTTATATGACATATAGAAATCTAAATAATCATTAGATACCTATGCATATTGCTGTGGTCATTGATCAAACACAATTGGCTGAAAATTTTAAATGTTTAGTTAGGATAGGATTACCAGTCAAATCCAGGCGAAATAGTATCTCGTTTCGTATCCATTTAAGATGACATTGTGTTGCTAGTTGCTATACCTACTAACTCAAATTTCGTGGAGTTGTATGGCTTTTTTTTCAAAAGTCTAGTTTGAGGCTATGTCTCTTAGTTCTATAAAAATAAAGGCATAATTCTACCTATATAAATCGATTCCGTAGTCATAACAATCACTCAAAAAATATCTACATACAGAAAGTGAAACAAGCGAGTAAGTATAGCCTATTTCTAGATTTGCGCCCCCAGCAACTGCGACCAAACTCTATATGACTCTGTTGTATTAATTGATCTAAGTATATGTACTAAAGTACTAAACAGGACACTCTCCTTGGTAGCACGGTTCCAGTTTCTAGAAGTCAATTTACCACACTTTCATATAGTAACATGACAATAACGTGGAAACGTCTCCCATAAATATCTGAAAAATCCACAAATCAATTTAAAAACGGAACCGGCTGCTTGTCACCGTTGTCTGCTCTATGCAAGCTCTATGTATTAACCTCGTTAATTTTATTTACTTACTTTTGAAAAAGTACTTTTGAAAAAGTAAATAATGGACTCTATGAGACAACCCTACGCCGTGTCGTAATACTCGTAATTTCAACGATTATCACTGAGAATGACAATCGATTATGTGTATCAATACAAGATGCACGAATCAGGTTGCAGGTTTGGCCTCAAAATGTATTGGACGGCAAACGCAAAGGCCGTGTGTGTTTGATGTAGTCATAACTGCAGTTATCACTTACATTTTACAATTAAAATGTCACGAACTAATCTGTCTTTATCAAAGATAATTTAATCGATTTAATTATGCAAGAAGTGCTCTTATTTTTTTTACTCGATGACATTTAAGTCTGTGTTACGTCATATACATACCTATGTATGTTATGTTATAAAAAGTTTGTGAGTTGAAAACTTGAAAATAAATTAATTCACAGTCTCGTCTCGGCATTCGAGCGAGGTGATCGTATTGGTACGAGCTTAGTTAATTCATTTCTACTCGCGCACGTTCCGCTGCCGCGCCGCGCCGCGTACTTGTAGGTACAGTTTGCCTACGGTCGCCGTTGGCCGGCGTAGCAATAACAATGGACGAACCAATAATAGAACTTGAAGCGGCAATTAGCACCAGCAGCCAGAACTCTTTCAGCGAACAGGAAATGGTTATACAAAATGAGTACCAATCACCAGAGGTGTATAGACCGATGAAAAGAGACAGAGAAGAAGAAGAAGAAGAAGGCGAGTGGACTGTAGTACAAAGCAGAGAGAAGAAAAACAAAGTTGAGTTGGGAGAGGGAAAGGTGGAGATTTATATTTCCTCTAATGAAAAGATGCCAAAACAGTTCTCCTTGGCTAAGATTTTACAAAAGACGGGTATTCAAGATATAGAAAAGGTCAGATACGTCAATCCTTATAAAATTAGGCTACATATGAGTATTGAAAGTGCCGAAAAGCTCGAACAGTACGAAAAATTGACTGAGTTGGGATAGCGTATTCAGAGGGCTATGGAAGTAAATTTATGTTACGGGGTAATAAAGGATATCGATATTGATCTAAATGACAAGGATATTTTGAATAACATTACATGCCCCGAACCAGGAACTCTTGTCTCTGCCAGTAGACTCATGCGACGAGATTCAGAGGCAAAAGGTTGGAAACCTAGCGAGTCGGTGCGATTATGTTTTAAAGGGTCTTTTCGACCCCCATTCATATCAGTTGACGGACTTCGAATAAGGGTTGAGCCATACGTGTTTCCGGTATCGCAATGCTCCCGTTGTTGGAAACTGGGACACATGACATCGCGGTGCCCGTCAAATAAAATCGTTTGTCCTAAATGCTGTGGACCCCATGAAAACTGTGAAACAACAGTATTCAAATGTGTGAACTGCAATGGTCGCCACATATCGCTCTTACGATCCTGCCCAGCCTATGTTAAAGAGAAAAAACTTCGAGAACTGATGGCGGAGTTCAACTGTACATATCGGCGTGCCTTAACGATGTATGTTCCTACTCGGCTTATACAAACAGAAGAAGAACCGCGTACGAAGTGGGAACAGAAACCTACAATATCTTCCATAGATGCTGTATCATTTACACCCAGTCAAGGCCCTTCATTTACTGATGTAGTTAAACAGTCAGTCGTACAAAAAGAGAATTAGCGTGAAGAAAACATTGCGGAATAGTTACAAGAAACAGAAAAGGTCAGAAGAAACGGTACTTTTACTTGAGGCATCCGATAACGATGAGGCGTCTACCTACTGGGCGAAGGAGGAGAAAGAAGAAAAGAAAAAGGAGAGAGATGTGAATTTTGGTGAACTGTTGAATCGATTGAGAGAAATTTTATTTTTAAGAGGTGTACTTAGATACGCCAATAACTAGATACGAACTAGACCGATTCATGCGTCATAAAGACACTTCACCGGGAAGTGATCAAATATCGTACTCCATGTTAGATCACTTACCGAATAATGGAAAATCTATTTTAGTTACGATATATAATAGTATTTACACGTTAAGTTATGTACCTACGCAGTGGCACGATATTACCATAGTGCCGATTCCTAAACCGGGCCGCGATCCGAGTTCTTCTGGATCGTTGCGACCTATATCAATGATTTCGTGCCTCTGTAAAATCTTCCATTGCATATTAATAAAGCGGTTAGAATGGTTTATAGAGAAAAATGACCTTTTACCATCGTATACCACAGGTTTCAGAAAATGTCGTTCCACTCTGGACAACCTTACCACATTAGTTACTAGAATATAAACAGGTTTCGCCGATAATAAAATGTGTATAGCTGCCTTCGTCGATGTAGATAATGCATACAATAACATAGATATCAAAAAGTTGGTGGGTAGTATGCAAGAACTTGGCATAAGTTCGCTCGTGTGTAGATACTTGTGGAATATTTTGATGGATAGATGTTTAAGTATTAAAAATAAATCACACAGAAATACGTGTCAGGGCTTAGCACAAGGGGATCCGTGTTCTCCCTTGCTTTTTAATATAGCAACTATTAATACTTGTAGAAATATAAAAGATGTGTGTGTTTCCCAGTACGCGGATGATTTCGTTATTTATACTAATTGTAATAATAAAGATGAAGGACGGAATAAAATGCAAACAGCTTTGAATACCTTTTCTAACCAACTGTGCGAAATAGGCCTAGATATTTCCCCAAATAAAAGTAAGATATGCATTTTTACGGGGATACCGACATGAATCTTTAAACATATCTATAGGCGGCACACTAATACAGGTGGTTGATCACGTGAAATATTTGGGACTATGGTTGGATAGATCTTTGCGGTGGGCTAAACACATTAACGTACTAAGGAAGTGTTTACGGTTTTTAAATATATTCAAAATTCTAGCTGGTTCTAATTGGGGCATACATCCTAGTCATTTAAGACGTATTTACATAGCAGTTATTCGAAGTAGGTTAGATTACGCAAGTATATTATATGGAAGTAGCTGTTCAACACACTTAGGTAAATTAGATAAGATTCAAAACCAGTGCATGCGCATTATCGGTGGTTTCATAAAAAGTACCGCTATTCATGTAATGGAATGCGAACTCCATCTGCAACCGCTTCGTATTCGTAGGTACTATCTTGCAGGCAAATTTTGGTTAAAATCTAAATCATTTATTAATAACGATATCAATCAAACTTTGGATCAATGAAGTCTTTCGTGTCAAAATACGTATTGGAGAAACAGAACCAAGCCATTGTTAGTAAATATTCACGATTCTTTTAAAACCTATATATACTCTATATATACCAGTACTATATAATCTATATATACCAGTCCGCAGCTAGAAATGTTTTCATTGGATTCCTGGGTCAGATCTATCTTCTGTTTTAGAACTGGACATAAAAACCATCGATAAACCAAAGCACCGGTATCACCCTGGCGAGTTGAAAGATATTTGTGTTACGTACCTAAAGTCAAACTATAGCGATTTATATCATATTTACACCGATGGCTCCAAGGACAATAATGGTAGAAGTGGGCTAGCAATTTATGATCCCCAAACAGATGGCTCCATACGGATAAATACAGGTGTAAATATATCGATTATGCACACAGAGTTGATCGCGATAGCAGAAGCGGTATTTTACATAAACTCTTTTGTATCTGGTAAATTTGTTATTTTGACAGATGCTAAAAGTGCCATATACCATTTGGCTCGGTGCACCTCGAGTAGTCGAGGTACACCGATTGCCTACAAAATTTTAAATTCGCTTAATAAATTGGCTAACAGTAACAAAAGTGTCAAAAATCAGTGGGTGCCCTCCCATGTTGGCATAGCAGGCAACGAAAATGTTGACCGACTCGCGAGGGATGCTGTTGTCGATGGAATACCATTTTCGTGTTTACCATTATTCACTGAAAAATTACACATAATTAGAGACAAATGTATGGAGACATGGAAGGAGTATTTCGACGAAAGATCTCTGACTAAGGGCATTTGGTATAAGACGATACAGCCCTGTCTAACACGTGCGCCGTGGTTTGTCGGTTCGGATATGACCAGGTCGGAAGTCGTGACTGCCTTACGACTTCGATCTGGGCACATTCCATTAAACAAATTTACTTTCTTGATGGGAATCACCAACTCACCAAACTGCACCGAGTGTGAAATAGTAGAAGATGCTTACCATGTTATGGTGGAGTGTGTCCGGGTCGAGGCAGAGAGACTGGCGCTTATGCAAGAATTTAATTATAACATAAAAGAACTAGGTATTTGTAACAGTGTTCTAGCCTATCCTCAATCAGAGGAGGCGAGAATGCTTTATAAATTGATTAAAATGTAACAATGAGGGTGGCATGGTCATTGTTGACCAAACCCTCTCTAAACTTTTAATAAAGAATTAAAAAAAAAAAAAAATTCACATCGTATGTGGTCCTAATCGTCACGTCAGTTTAAAGATTAAAATTTAAGTAGGTAGGTACAGTACGCGCAATATTTAGTGGCAACGTTGCCAGAGAATATCCGATATAGCTCTAAGCATACTTTGCTCAAAGTAAAGTCGTAGTGCGGTCTGTGAATCTCACCATTAGAACAGTCAAAACTCATACTTTACTGACAGTTCCAAGTATACTTTGCTCTCGCACTCAATCGTAGTATTATTACATGTCATATAGGTTAGGATCCCACCGCAGAATCATTTCGTTCATCCAGATACGATCATCCGATCTACGTGGACTTATTACACGAAACGGTATTCAGGGTACGATAGCAAGGGTCAGGGTAGTGTAATAAAATTTAGGGAGTTAGGGCCCTAATTAGGGCGACCGGAGCGGCCCTTGTATTTGTACTGTAACTGAGTTAGGGCGCTGTCGATCGGATAGTGTAATAAGCGGCAACCCGGTGCGAGGCCACGCCCACCCTTTCTGCCGGACCCTGAATACCGTGTCGTGTAATTTGCCTTTTGCGTCATAAAACGGCTTTCTTCACAGCGACTTGTCACTAACTTCACAAACACCTTTAAGCATAGAGCAACAAGGGCCACCGGCCGCGGCGGACTCGAGGGGAGTAGCCATAGCGTTTATTACCGATGCAAAACAGTCTGTAATTTTTTGCGGGTGGAAATGCGTGCGACGCACACGCACACTACAAAAATCGTCTATTACTACGAAACTCACACCTTGACTTTAACAAAATACATAAACAATTTCACGCACACATTTAAACATCTAGGCGACAGGTATAGGCCCATTTGGGCTTGTACTTTGACAGAGGGGAAAGCGTGCATATGGCTACTCCCCTCCGGTGTTGCTCTATGCCTTTAAGTTTTGGGCGTACTGTAGATTTTGTTACATATACACGGTTGACCTTATAGACTAGTACGTTAGGGAAATGACATTTAAAGATTCCGAGCAATATTTTTTTCAATGGTGCAAAAGAAAAAATATTATTGTAATATGGTATTATGCTCGGTTGTTTATGAAATTGTATATTTTACCAGTCACTATACTGGCTACAAGTACAAAAAAAGACAGGTTTCGGAATATTTCTTGTTAAATTAGCATAGTGCCAATCATTGGGGTGCCAACAATAGTACCGACTATTGGTTCTGTCTACAGAAAAACAACTAACCCGACTTAAGGGAATGGCCCCGTAATTTCCGTCACAGGGGCTTAATTGTTTTGTATATATGTATGTATCTTCACGCCAGGTCCATAACGGGGTAGGCAGAGAGTGTAGAGCGCCAGATTTCCAAGTCCTGATATACTTACTTCTCGTGCCTCAACTGAGTCACCTGCCCCATGGCGACACGTCAAAATTTTGAGTTTAGGATTTCTGCTCGATCTACAAACATGAAATTTGCCATGGAGCATTACCTATAAACTACCGTAGGTAGCAGACGTCCGCTAAGAATGGATTTTGCGACAGAATTAGATTAAAAAGTTCTAAGGGCTCTCGCATTTTGAAATTTGAAATGGAGGTAATGACGATAAGAACGAATTTTGCAACAGAACCGGATTAGGGTAAAAGTTCTCCCAAGTTTGTATGAAAATCATTTAGTTAAGAAATCTCTAGGTTTTTGCTACTTACAATGTTTTTCAAGTCAAAAACGTAGTGGGCGAAGCTGCGGGCAACAGCTAGTTAGGAATAAAGGCTAGGTTTGCGTTCATGTAAGTAACAGAAGTCGGTGGCCGTTAGAAAAATAACATATTATGCCGGCCATGGCTATGATCGCCGTGCAGGCTCTCATGACTGTCATTACACATGTATCATTACACGCCACGCTAAGTTTACTTACTTTAAAATTTAACTGCCTTCAAATAAATTAAAATCGTCGCTGAATACATTTGGACGACCATTTTAAATGGAGCTCTCCTGCTTTTTTTTTTACGCGAAATCAATGTACAGGTTAGATGAAGGCTGTCCTTTGAGCTTACCAGTCGCCCAGTTACGTAGATTACGACCGTTAACGATTAAAAAAAAACAATCTACTTATGTACCTACCTAATATAGATAACAGATATATCCAATTCTTCTTTTTTTTCCTTATATCATGAAGGTGGCATAAAAGCATGCAGTTCACATCGATGTTAAGTGATGACTGCAGTCTATAGACAACCACACAAAGACCAGAGGTTAAAATACAGATGCGTTGCCACCCCTGAGACCTTGGTTGTTATGTCTCCGTGATAAGTTAGTACGGGGCCATACCATCTAGGCGGAACACGATCTTCTTCTTAGTCGTAACACTCTTGTCAGAGTGGTTGTGGTCGTTGCGGTGTTGTGACTTGCTTTTCTATGCGTCGCCATCGGTCCCTTACTGTTGCCTTTCTCGAACACTCGTGCAGTTGGAACACGATAGTTTCCACTATCATTTGGCGGCAGATAGATGAGGTAATGCGGTGGTGCCTACGCCCTCGAGCTCGTGCACTGGAGCTCTACCACCAATGTTGCTACTGTGCTTTTAGACTTGTAGCGTCCACTACATTAAGACGCCAACTAGTGGAATATAATGAAACCTCACAGTACTTATCTAGTACGGTAGATGGCGTGCAATCGAATTACATCGCACATACGAAGTATTCTCAAGAGTTGGCATATATACAACTTCCCAACGTCAATCGTTGGGCCGCGGCCCTCCAGGCGCTATCACCTCGCCTGATTTTCGTCGGAGGAACACTTCCACCCGTTCCTCCACAGACTCCTCTCAGTATCGTACGATGTATCCAAAAAATAATTACTAAAACCATTTTGCTTTCAATATTGAAAATTAATGAACGAGCAAAGCGAGATCTTAGCAAATAGGAATATTATTTAGGTGTACATGAAGGTATCATTTCGTTAGTGACTGGTAAGAGGTTGGTATATCCAAAATTCATACGTTGCTCAAGACGTCAACAATAGGTACGATGCAGGAAGACACGTACATACTGACATCCACCATACATTTTTATACCTACCAAGTTGCCCCACCCAGATCATCGGACGACGAATCTGTCTCTCCAAGTCAGAGAATAATGTAGTAGGTACCTAATACCTGCCTGCCTTTCGCTCTTGACAATACATCAATTTCTCGTATACATATTATTATTCTTCAAAGTTCCCACGCACTTAACTTGTACCTAACGTATTTTAATAATTACTGCCAACCCCTTTACTAGAAATATCATCAATTAGAAGGATCTAAACGACTTCTAGGTCTACGCCTTTACAGCCCGTAGGACCGAGGACTTCTTTCGTGGCGCCGCGACCGGAGGCCCGCGTTGCTCTATGTTCTTTCATATCCTCCTAACACTGGTAAAAAATAGATAGCCACCAGTTCTATACGCTCTTATTATGCATGTCCGATGTCCGGGTTACTATCTGTGCGATTCCTCAAAATTTGTGAGTGGTAGCTTTGTGTCCAAACTTATAATAATGGCAACCCTTGATACGTCTCACCGCTGAGCATGAGTCTCTCTCCTTCATGGGGAGGCCTGGAGCTTACTCCACCACGCTGCTCTGATGCGGGTTGGTGAAGATAAGGGTTAGTGGCCAATTCGCTGTCGGATGTTTTCAAACCGCCTATAAGGCCTCCGAGAAGGTTTAACGACTGCTATCTATCGATAGCAACCGGAACCGACGGCTTTACGTGCCGTCCGAAGCACGGAAACGCGCATTTTAATTTGCCACTAGCGGTCACCCATCACACACCCGACCGCGTCCGTATCGCTTAACCGAGTATATTGCTTCCGATCTACACCAGCCGCGGGGCCATGCGCGCTTCCAAACTATAAAACCTACTTAATATGGAAATCTAGAATTCATTACGATATTTTCATTTAAAGCTCTACGGTATTTAATATATTTTATTTTATGCCCTGCCTATGCACATAAAAACTTCCGAGTATTGGAACCGATTGGGTTATAAACGCATAATCAATCATACAGTCACGGTAGATACGCTAGTTTTTGATAGTAAAATATGTTTTTAGTTGCAATACATCTTATCTGATCTATACTAACATTATAAAGCTGAAGAGTTTGTTTGTCTTGAACGCGCTAATCTTAGGCACAACTGGTCCGATTTGAAAAAATCTTTCAGTGTTACATATCCCATTTATCGAGAAAGGCTTTAAGCTATATAACAACGCTTAGATAAATAGGAGAGGGTAGGCACACATTGCAACTGAAGAACAACTGAGAAGCCGGGCCGGGCCGCTAGTGAAAAAATAAATATACTGTGTTTAGTTTTGAAGATCAATGACGTGATCGCTTCTTTCGATTGATTCACTGATAACAATCTAAACCATAGCCTGGGATGCACCACGATATTTGTTAAAGTTAATGTTAAGAAAACGTAACTTCACGCCTGTAAGCCCCGAAGGGGTAGGCAGAGGTAAATGTATGCATTAAAGCATACATGCAAACACCCACGATTCGTCGGTTACGTTTTGGCTCATGTAACAGGTGGCGAGCCACATCAGGCGAGGTTGACATCTCCGGGCACACTACCAAACTTCGAGGTACTGGGAAATTTCCAGAAATTCGAAAAATCCCAATAGAACCAGAGATAAAGGACTTTACACCATTGTCTCTGATAACCCCCTACCCGGGAATCGAACCCAGGACCACAGCGCAGTAGTAGTGGCCTAAGTTATTGTTACTAGAGAGAAGGATGTGAAATGTAACAATAACTTCGTGGTGCAACCAAGGCTTAATCTTTCACAGTTAATTAACAAGCAGGCGTCTGAATGAGTGGTGTACCTAGTACCTAAAGCTAGACTAGTTTACCATACAAGCCTAGCTAGACTACCTAGGCTTGTATGGTATGTAAAGTTCGTAACTATTTGGTCACGGGCAGACTATTGGAAAGGTGACGTTTCAAAATGTATGGAGCTTGGGCCTGCACCTTGTACGCTATATTGAGAGAAGAAGCATAAAATACTAAATCATTTTCAACTATTCAAATCATTATTATACCTTTAAATAATTGTCGTAAGCATATTTAAAAAAAAACCGGACAAGTGCGAGTTCGACTCGCGTGGTGAGGGTTCCGTAATTTAAATAAATATTTTCGAAAATATAATATTACAGATTTAAAATGCAGGGACATAGCGGTTACGGTGGTACCGGCAGGGGGGTTTTTATTATTAAGAATTTTCGATTTAATTTGTATACTCAAACTTCTTATAGGTTTTCCGGTAATCTATAGGCAACGAACTATTTTCCACATTTTTTTCAAAATTTTAAGTTCAGTAGTTTCGGAGATAGGGGGAAATGGTCAATTTTCGTCGTTTTTCTTAAATAACTTCAAATTTGTTTATGCAAAAATTATTTAAAAAATATATCTGAGATGCTGACAATAACCTCTTTCATTTGATATGTCACACGACACAGTTTTTGATTTTTTTTTAATTTTCTGATTTACCCCCCGGAAGTTAGTTGTTTAAAATTTATTATTTTACTTGACGTGTTCATCTTTGGGTCACCAATTTACATATATTCATAAAATTTCAACTCAATCGGTCGAGTAGTTTCGGAGTAAATTGGCTGTGACAGACGGACAGACAGACAGACAGACGCACGAGTGATCCTATAAGGGTTCCTTTTTTTCCTTTTAAGGTACGGAACCCTAACAAGAATGTCATATTAGCAGTCGGGTGAGATATTGTTTTCATACAAAAATTACATAAAATATATATTTCCGACAAAAAAAACAACGATTCTAATTATTTTTTGATTATTTTTCCATAATTCTACGTATTTTTCTCTATCTTTTGATATAGTGGACAAGGTGCGAGCCCAACGTGGAACTTGTCCTTTGGATTGTTAGAAGTTGTATTGTTAACGCGAGAAAAATCTTCAAATATAATTTCCACGATGTGTAAAGCTCTATAGTTAGGCAGGTACTTAATTATAGACGTTTTTAAGAAATGTTTTATTTTCTGACAGTGTTTTGGTTAGAAATTAATATAGGAGGGAAGAGTAGGTCTCTAGATTAATTAAACTCTTTTATTTTGCCGTATGCATATCCGGAACAGTCATGCACGCTTAAATGTCTTTGCCTTTGGCGGTGTCGTGTGGCGGGTTGCTCACTTCCCTCTAAAATGGTCGAGGAGGGCAATGGCTATCACATGCGTCATACTCGTGAACGGGTGCTGTTGGTGAGGAATGGTCTGTTCTGGTTTGCAGGGGCTACATCGCATTTAGTAGATAGCAGTTTATTTGCATCTATGCTATGGACGTTCACATTATTTGATTTTTCACGATAATCTGTACTAGATTTAAGCTCTCATTTAAAAGAGCTCTTACTGAGTTTGTTGGGTAGCGGAGTTCTTCTCAGTAGTGACTGCACTTGGAACTCTGCTAAGTGAATAACATTGATCATGACGAATAAGTTTTTCTTTTTCTTCATTTATTATAATTGAAGGAATTGAAAAATGTTATGATTATTATGTTTTAACCAAGTAGTTTAAATTCTAATTTTTAATTTACTATTAATATATGATTTTGCTTTTACTATAAGTAATGGTTATTCTCTCTAGGTAGTTTATGATTTATTGACGACTTGAAAGTATCTGTAAAGATCTATTCGAAATAAAAATATTTTCTATTTCTATTTCTAAACATAAGTAGTACCTCTTACAGTAGTTACAATAGGTAATACGTAACGTTAACTTGATTGAAATGTGTTAATTTGTAAATTCGTAATAAAATAGAATAAGATTGATGTTCGGCTACGACATTGCATCTGCATAAACCATTTGCAAATTTGCATTGCCATACAAATATGTACCAAATAAAATATCCGTTGAGCTATTTTCGTTGAACAATGAGAATTATAAATAAGGAGATGCAGATTTATAGTGGCGTTTTTGTATGTAATACATATTTCTAAGCGTGACACGTTCGCCATTATAATGGGATACAAGAATTAAGCCCGTAAACTTGATTTGTTGGCTCTGATCACAATACAAATAAGCAATTGTTGAGCCAAATGGGTGACAATGACGATTGAAATTATTTAGGCATCTATTAATAAGTAGATGTCGATTTATGACTGAAAATAACAAGATTAACGGTCTTAGATGGCCATTGAATGGACTGACTGATCAACAACCGGTTTACTGCTGCTGATTTTTTTTTAATGTTACAAAGGTGGCAATCAAGCATGCAGTTCACATTGATGTTAAGTGATAACTGCAGCCTATAGACACCCACAGAAAGACCAGAGGTCAAAATGCAGATGCGTTACCACCCCTGAGACTTTAGATGTTCCCTCTGTGTGATAGTTATTATGAGGCCATACATTACCATCTAACCGGAACACGATAGTGCTGAACACTACCATTTAGCGGCAGGTAAATTAGGTAATACGGTGGTGCCTACGCCCTCGAGCTCTTACACTGGAACTCTACCACCAGCGAAAGTGATTGATGATTATGATGCTGTTGATGATCCTTGAGGCCAGGACATAGAGCAACACGGGCCACCGGCTCCGGTCCGCTGCGGCCGGTGGCCCGCGTTGCTCTATCGCCCAGGACAATACCAACGATTCTTGTTGTTACATCTTACAAAGTTTCAAATGATGTACTTAAAAGCTTGTGTTTTTTTATGTACTTAGGTACCGCAACATTTAAGTTATTTTAAGAAAGTGAAGAACTCTTCTGTCTATAGATACATCAGAGATCACAGCATATGCACATTGCGCTTCCACTTCTGAGGCGTCGGTATAACGATTACAAACTTTTGTAACATCTTACTTTTTCTGAACCTGTTATCATATCTAAGCGGAACATCATAGCGTTAAACGCTACGCATTTGGGCAACAGATAGATTAATGTATGTGTAGTAATGGAGTGGTACAAATGTTCTCGCTCTCCAGCTCCTCCATTGAAACTCTGCCACTAGTAGGAAGTGGTAACTCTACTACCAGTAAGTAGATTTTAGTCACGTCGCGATTACAACTAATTAATTCGGTAAATATCTTATTTAATCAATACTGCAATTGTTTATACAAATATAGGTAGCTAGTTAAACAACAATACGAAATTAATTCAACATCATTGTGATTGTAATTTTCACAAAACAATCTTTAATAGTGACATCAATTGAGTAATTTGTTTTCATGACATACCACACAATGAGTGGTCTTCATATTATTATAAGTAGTAAACTAGTTTTATCTTACGTTTTCAACTGCATTATATCATCGACAAGAACTGCATGATTGGTGGCAATTTTTGAATCTATTTACGAAGCGTGGAAATTTAAAGTAGCGGAGGTCACCATTTATATAGGTCGCGCCACGTAAAAAGAACGCTGGAAGAAAGTAGAAGGGATGTGTTCGCGCATCGGTACACTCGCGCACGAAGGTACTAGCCCTATTGGTTTATTTTTGATCTAGCTTTCGTTTGCGGTTTCGTGTATTGGTAGGCAGATTGAAAACTATATTACATAGAATAACATAAAATGAAATAAAAACACACGACGCGCAGCTTGACCGCCAGCGTTCTTTTTACCTGGCGCGACCTATACCTACATTAAAGTTTGTACACTTGGACAGTCGGTGTTATATGTTAGATCTTAAAACTACACTAACACCCATATTTACTCACGTTACTCGAAACATTCTTTGACTCACACTCAGCTGATGATTACTTTATGAGGACGCCTCGAAATCCATATTCTTAGTTGTATTTTGACAGTAACTCATGTGTACAGATTATCTTATAAATAATTCACAAAGTCTTGAAAATCTATTTTTGTAGAAAAATATGGTATTTAATTATATTTCCAGACAGTTTCGACACGAAACAATGTGGAATGTAAATACCTACTGCTCGAAACTTCAAGGTAGGTCGTGAGGTACCCTGGAGTTTGACAGTTGTTGTTGACAGTTTGACACTTTCTTGCCTCAAACGGAGGAGTACGTCGAGTTGACGTTATCAGTTACAACTAAGAATACCAATTCCCTTGAGTAAGGTTGAGTTAAGGTCTAGGCGTAACCTCGACCTCGACTTAGAAGATGGGTTTTTTTTTTTTTTTGTAATGGAAGTGGCAAACAAGCATGCAGTTCACATTGATGTTAAGTGATGACTGCAGCCTATAGACATCCACACAGAGACCAAGATCAAAATGCAGATGCGTTACCACTCCTGAGGCCTAAGGTGTTATGCATCTGTGCCGGAAATTACAGGGCCGTACATTATGTGTAAGGATTTAAGAAAATCACTCATTTCTTTATCTCTAAAGCTCCATCGGTTCTCGGATGGGGATACCGAGCTTCGGACCAGAGGCGCTGGGCAGTCCTCCACCCGGCTTGCGGCGGTCGGCAACAGTCTCCTATCGCCATCTCAGCCCGCCAAGCGATACCTATCTCCATCCCCGCTATGGAACTCATCGGATACCAGAACCCGTTACCTGGGCCGCTGACGGTCACCAATAATGGACATTCAGGTAAGAATTTGACATAAGGAAATACATAATAGGAAAAATGAGACATACATTAAAATATCACAACAATTCGCTATCTCAAATAACAGGTCCTTACTGTTAGTTATTAGGCAACGTCGCAAAAATCGCAAAGATTAGATAGATGGAAGTTCTCTTGATGCCTGCACTACAATATCAGCCTACACACAGAAGTCTAATCGTGATTTATGTCTATACCATTTCACACATAACGTTTTCGCAGGTTTTCGCGAGCTTCATACATTGTAGAAATTATCTTTGCGGATTTTCTCGCGTGTATCTACAATACTCCCATCTGCTTTTGCCCGTGACCACGCACGGTAGCTGGAAAGCGACCCAAACGTAGGGTAAAAACTTTTAACTGTACAATACTCCCAACTTCTTGGGAGTATTGTACAGAAAAGATAATGACATTGATGACATCTTTGACATTGTTTACTTTGATATACCCATTTCTAAGCAATCAATTAAAAAATCTTAGGCTTGCAAAATAAACAGCAGTGCAACTTTTGGTTTTATCTTTCTGTGCTTCGTTATTTAAACCGATTATTTTCATTCACAGTTGCGCTAACAATACCGAAATACTCATCAGAAGAGGAAAAGAAAGGTTTCCGTTTGCCATACATCTTCGGTGGGCCTCTAGACAACGAGTATGAGATCGAAGGGCTTCATTTCCACTGGGGCGACAAGAACAACCGCGGTTCTGAGCACACGCTGAACGACATGCGGCTGCCTTTGGAAATGCATATCATTCACAGGAACAAAAAGTACCGGAATCTGGCCGAAGCTTTACAGCACCCTGATGGTCTTTGCGTTCTTGGTTTCTTCTATCAGGTTAGAGGAATTAGAGTGATTCGTATACAATATTTTCTAAGGCCAACTACCAACTATGGCCTCAGTAGTACAGTGGTAGCAGGCCACTACTGTTACGTTTTCCGTGGTCGAACCCTGGGCGGAGCAAGCAAAGCGCATTTTTTTACATAAAAATTTTTACATAAAATAGTTTGGGTGTTTGCAGGTATCTATAGCTAAAGCTACATGCATTTATGTCATACTTATCCCTCAGGCTACGAGAAAAATATGACAATTGATTTCTTATTGTTCTCGGACCCAATCGGATCCATTGCGGCTTGAGCAAGTAGTTAACATTCCCTATTTAAATAAAAATGAATCGCTAAATGTTTTGCTTAGCGTAAAACTCGAGAACGGCTGTACTGATTTCTCAAATTTTTTTTGTGTGGTATTTTTAAGTGACCGGAGCGGGTTTGTATTTTGTATGATAAAAAAACAGATACCTAGTTACGCAAAAAATTAGAAATTTTAAGAAAATTCAACGATTACATATAAATATATACTATCTAATGAAACTAAACCTAATAGCGCTTGACATGACGGCCCTCGCACTCCTCACCCGCAGAAGTAGATACCTACAACTAGCTTACGCCTTGTTAACTATAGGTAACTACGACTAACAAAATAAATATCTTTAACATTATCAACATTTAAACCTTGCTACGTGCATACCTATTTAAAAGCACGATGACTCTAAATGTGGCCACTCCTGAGGAGATTTTTTGCCTCTCTGTGCCAATCAATAATAACGAAGGAGTAGATTTAGCCGGCACACTGCAGCGCTGAACACTTCTACGAAATATTATTCTCTATTCTATGACCCCTGTTTTGCAGCATACAAACTCACAAAAATACGTTCACTACAACAGGTGGTAGAATTCGACGCGAAACTCCTGACACCCCTGGTCAAGAACCTGTCAGCAATTGAGAACTATAATACAAGCATGCAGCTCCCGCACACATTCTCCCTGGCATCCATCCTATCAGGGCTGGATAGCGAGAGGTTCTACACGTACAAGGGCTCGCTCACCACCCCGCCTTGCGCCGAGGCAGTCACGTGGGTCGTCTTCTCGGACTATCTGCCTATCTCTGTGTTCCAAGTAAGTCAAGATTTCTTTCGAGCATCTGATGGTTATGTTAAATTAGTTGTTTTAAGCAATCAAATCTGTAACCTCCAAAAACTTAGCCTGAAACATGCGCATCGCCTGGAGGATAGATGGGGGAAGGGCAGGTCCCGCTCCCCTCTAGAGGATTAAAGAAAAGCTCAATATGGCACAAATTTACATTTATGAACCAGACTATCTCCATATATCTCTGTGTTCCTAGTGGTTTCTTTGAAAAGGGAAAGATTGCGCTGAAGTTACGGCAATTCTATATTTATTTTTGAGCTGCCAAAGGCTCTTACAAAAAATATGACAAAATCATATTTTTTTTGGTAATAAAATTTGGGTGATCATGGCTTGCAGGGTTTTAATACATTTTTGTATGAATTTCAACTAGTCGTGTCTGGTTTTGAGAGGACAGTGGGCTTCTTAACCTCTTCAACCTACCTACGACACTAAGTTCTGTAACTGAGTCGTCAAAATATGTTGCAACTCCCACACAGTTACTCAACCCCAATATCTCTTCCCTGTTGCCAAGAATTATAGAGCTGTACTAGGATTGAACACATAATTACGCTTTCTAATTCGATTACAGATGGACAACTTCCGTGGTCTCCTCTCCAACTTGAATCTCCCTCTCGTAGATAACTTTAGACAGCTCCAACCGCTCTTTGGACGAAGGGTGTTCGTGCGAATCACTTCCAAAAACCCCAAATTCAAGAAAACCAAACTACCATACTCCAAATGGAACTGGGTTGGCCACAAGAAATCTGAGAATGACGTCAATGACTTCGAAGATTAAAAATTATTGGCATTCCATTTCCGTTACGGGTTGTCCATTGATACCAAATATGTTACTATGTGTGCACTGATAAATGTATGTGTGCAAGTAATACTAATCTACTTAAAATAAAATGTAATTAATTGTAAATAAATAAATATAATAGATTTTAGTAGTTTTATTACCAGGTACATTATACAGCAATAGAATTACAATTAAGGGATACAATAATATACAGATATGTATAAATAAAGTTAAATAGTTAAGTAGCGTAGTTTTCTGCCCCAAACATAGACTGAAAATAAAAACAAAAGATAAAAGTCAAAGAGTAACGTAAAGTAAGAAATCTATACCTACAAATATTACTACTAAAATAATAATACAGGTGTACAGGTACCTTATTATCAGCGTGTTACCAACACTTACCTTCATTTAGTAGTCAGCAAATCATGAACGAAAAATACACTCACACACACATATATACATACAAACGCAAACAATAAAAAACAGTATTTTTTAAAATCAATTATGATTAAGAATACACATAACATGCATCATGTACGCGTTAATAAAGGTAAAATAAAACGAACTGTTTTGATGGTGATAATATACTCTTTAAATACAACTTCAACAAATCTATACAAGATTATAATATGCTTTTATTAATACTTTGTAAAAGATCGCGGAAGTAGGGAGCAGAGGAGGCCACATGTAAAATGAAATATGGGATTCACGATGTCCAATTTTACTTTAAGATAAGGGTTTCCCTACATTATAAGGTGACTAAAGAATCTTGTCTGCCGCCATCATGCAGTACTTCCGCGGTCTCTATTTGTATTACATTAATTTAATAATTTATCAACTAAATAACCGGCTTAACAGTATTTCATGTAACAATGGAAAAGAATTGGAAAAAATATATTTATGGTGTGGAATGTATTAAAATCAAAAAGTTTTATATTTCAAATTGCACACAGAAAACAGACTTATTAAATGCAGATACAGATAAAACAGGGTCAATTAGTTGTTAGTGTGTTTTTTCTTCTTTTGTTTGGCATATTTACAGGTGCCAGTCTGTTGCAACGCAGACATATATCATGCAATAAATTAATTTTGGCGTACCAAATCATCTGGGTTGAACATGCCCTGTAAAAAAAAGAAAAACTGAATGAGTGGTTGAAAAGCACACTATTGATACATTCACGATTTCAGTTGTTTGTTTATCTTTATTGACATTGGGTCTGTTTAAAAAAAATAAATGCAATCAGTGTACACAGACATCATAATGACTTTAATTAGGTCCTCGTCATCTAGATAGCTTTGCTTACCGACTTAACACTCAACTAGGACACAGTTGAGAACGAAAGTTCAGTGAGCATGATGATTGGATTATAGATTTTTTTTTATTTGATGGGTATGGCAAACAAGCATGCAGCTCACATTGATGTTAAGTGATGACTGCAGCCTATAGACACCCACACAAAGACCAAGGTCAAAATGCAGATGCGTTACCACTCCTGAAGCCTAAGGTGTTATGCCTCTGTGCCAGAAATTACAGAGCCGTACATTACCACCTGAGCGGAACACGATAGTGCTGAACACTACCATTTACCTTACATTCACATACATATATTTACCGGCAAGTATATTAGGTAATGCGGTGGTGCCTACGCCCGCGAGCTCCGTCACTGAAGCTCTACCGCCAGTAAAAAGAGAGGTTTGTGTAATATTATTAAACAAACCCATAGGGTGTAACAAATAGGGATGTTATTGTAATGAAAAATAAATATTGATGATAGATGATGAATGAAGTAACTAGGGACTTCGCAAAGGATAGGGAGTTGCAGATGTTCCCCTTTAATTCAATAAAACAGACCAATGCAACCTTGGTCTTAATTCGGAATTTTTATATTTTTTTATTTTTTAACTGCCTCGGTAGCCTAGTGGTAGCAGGCCACTACTACTACGCTGAGGTCCTGGGTTCGATTCCCGGGTAGGGTTATCATAGATAATGGTGTAAAGTCCTTTATCTCTGGTTCTATTGGGATTTTTCCATTTTCTGGAAATTTCCCAGTACCTCAAAGTTTGGTAATGTGCCCGGAGATGTCAACAGGCTCGCCACCTGTTACATGGGCCAAAGCGTAACCGGCGAATCGTGGGTGTTTGCATGTATGCTTGAATGCATGCATTTACCTCTGCCTACCCCTTCGGGGATTACAGGCGTGAAGTTACGTACGTTATATTTTTCCTACACTATCCTCAAACATACTAATCTGTGACATAGGGGAGGCCAAGATCGCATCGATCGTCGGCTGCCTATGGTTACCAGTAGCCACGTTAAATAGTAACTAAACAGATGTTAGTTAATGATACGTTAATTCGACGCAATATGGAGTCTTCGTTAGTGTTAAGGATTGTCCTTGGACGGGATCTCAAGCACATAGGGCACAGACGCCTTTTGCGTGTCTATAACGTGCAGGACCACATCAACCATGTTCTGGTTGATCAGGATGCTGCACCCACCACCAACACTGGGTTCGAACCTGAGATCACGGGTGTAAATAAGAGATTCACCAAGTGTTGAGAGGAGCACCTGTTTTCCCCCTTCCCCTTTAATTCAAAAACTTTTTTTTTTGTTATGGAATTTGTAAACAAGCATGCAGTTCACATTGATGTTAAGTGATGACTGTAGCCTATAGACACCCACAGAAAGACCAAGGTCAAAATGCAGATACGTTACTACTCCTGAGGTGTAAGGTGTTATGCCTCTGTGCCGGAAATTACAGGGCCGTACATTACCACCTGACCGGAACACGATAGTGCTGAACACTACCATTTAGCGGCAAGTATATTAGGTAATGCGGTGGTGCCTACGCCCGCGAGCTCCGTCACTGGAGCTCTACCACCAATAAAAATTATTTATTGAGTTTTTTAATTATTTATTGATTTATTTGAGTTTTGAGTTTTATTGAGATAATGCTCAATGCTACCTTGGTCTGAATCAAGAATTACATTTCCTCTACGCTATCCATAAACAAACCAACCTGTGATCTATGAGAGGCATAGATCATCAGCTACACATGCCCAAGGCTGTGAAGATACTTATACTATACTAAACAGATGTAAGTAAGGCAATGATACCTTGGCGCGACGCAATATGGAGTCCTTACTGGCGTCATAAGGATGGTCCTTGGACGGGATCTCGAGCACGGAGGGCACGGGCGCCGTGTGCGCGTCTATCACGTGCCGGATCATCTCGGCCACGTTCTGGTTGATGAGGATGATGTCGATGTCATCGCGCTTCACGAACCGCTTGAAGCAGTCCTCAATCTCGCTGATCGGTGTGTCTGGAAGTGTTGTCATTGGTTCTTAATATATTGAGTACTAGCTGACCCGGCAAACTTCGTATTGCCTCAGAATAAAAATATGACATGTGTCAAAGGTTTGATAGATACGGACTATTTGTATGGGAAAATGAAATGGTGGTTTTTACTATTTCCCTTCAATTTCTTCATATTTTCTTACCTTTTAAACATTCCCTGGACTTCCAAAAATCATTCAAAATCAATATTAGCCAAATCGGTTAAGCCATTCACGCGTGATGACGTGACCAAGGAAAACGGGTTTTATTTTTATATATATAGATACTTTTTTTGAGAGGGATGGAGGAGCCCTATACCCTAAATGGGGCTGAATCTCCAAAAAGTACTAACCCTACTAATTTAGAATAAGACAGGTACTAACAACTAACATTAATATAAGATATAAAAAACTTATAGAGTATGAGAATAATGAAGGCCCCTCCTCGTTGAATCAACAGCTATCGTAAATTTCAGGATTTAGGCGCTACAGTTTATCAGTCACGTAAATTGCCTTTATTTAACTATTCTTAGGAAATAATAATATCACAACCTCGCGTAATTTTGAACTTTGGTATTCATAAGAATGATCCTGTCGCGAATGAACTTTTTAATTCTATAATGAATAGGGACTGGCAGGGTTGGCATTCTATTTCAATTTCAATTTCAATTTATTTTTGCTTGTTACATGGTACATTTATGGTCTTACAATTAAATTTTATGAGCTAAATACATGTAACACCCCGTAGGGGCATCGCAAAATTATATTACATATTATATTACAGCGTTTAATATATGTGTACTTGCTTATAGTTAAAATTTAATTACATAATATGGGTTTCTTATCTCATTATTATTTTATTTTATTTTATACAACTTAATAATTATTTTAAATTAAAATAAAGATTTTTATTTTTAATTTCATTTTCATTAAAATTATCATTATTATAAAATATTTATAATTATTATTTAATATAATTACACTACTTAATTAATTTATGCATTATATATTCTATTTTCACGGATGCATCTAAACCTTCCGAAAATGGTTGTGTCGGTATTGGCGTTTACCACACAGAGTTCGATATAGTCCAAAAAATTAAATCTCCTCCAGAAACGACTGTTTTTTCAGGTGAATGTTTAGCTGTACTAGAAGCAGTGAAATATGTACTGTTGTTCAAGCTGCCGCAAACACTAATTTTCTCAGATTCCCTGAGTGCCCTCCAGTCTATTATCTCAGATCCCTTTTCCTCGAAATCCCATAATCCTATCACTTTACAAATCAAGGATGCACTCAAAACATCTGAAGAGCGCGGACTATCTGTTATCCTGATTTGGATCCCGGGACACTCTGGTGTGTCGGGGAATGAACGAGCAGATGAAGTCGCCAGAGACGCCGTGACTTCAGGGGATATTTTCCCCTATAAAATCTTTCCTCATGATTTAGTTCATCAACCCAAAAAATTTGTTCGAGAAGCTTGGTCTCACCATTGGCCACCGCCTACGGGTAGTAAAGGGTTTTATTATGGGTCTATTCAACCAGAGATCCCCATCAAGCCGTGGTTTTTTAAATTCAAGTTCCCCAAACATGTAACCTCAGTGGTGTGCCGCCTCCGATTTGGTCACTGTTGTTCTCCAATATTCTTACACAAGCTCAAGATCAGGGACTCATCCATCTGCGAATGTGGTCTGGACGATGGGGACGTCAACCACATCTTTTTTTCCTGCCCCTCACACGATCGTTCCCAATTAATTAAAACTCTACAGAAACTTGTTCCTTTTCCTATCAATATCCCCACCCTACTATTCCTGTCCAATTCCAATCCCAAAATTCTAAGATCAATTGTATATTTTGTACATAAAAATAGGATTAAGTTGTAAATGTGGTCGTTCTTAGTGATAAATGTAAATATTGTATATGTTATACACTCAAACTAACTGTGTGTTAAAATAGTCTAACATTTGTGTTATTTTCAGATACAGTTAAATTTGTAACGCTGTTCATTTTTTTCGTATCGCTGTATATTTTATTGAATTCAGATGTGATGCTGGCAGGTATGCCTTCTGGCGGTTGCCATTAAGGAAAAAAAAAAAAAAAATCTGATTATAGCTTATGGCAGATGGCAGATAAAATGGGAAAAAAAATGTGATGACCCATCTGTGTGAGAGGATCATTTGATTGGTAGATTTGCAGGTTAGATCCCTGCACCGGGACTGATATTTGTTTGGCCTACAGATATCTGTTTCGGGTCTGAGTGATTGCATGTGTTGCGTGTGTACAACGGCACCCACAATACAGGTGTATACCTAGTGTGGGGCTGTGAGTGTAAGCATGTTGTTGCCTAGCCAATCCTAGCAAAAAATACTAATTTGGCTGTTTATGTTTAATATTGTCACAAGATCCCTCGAAATTGAAAAATTGTCTACATTGTGAAATTGCAATGTATGTTTAAAATTACTTTGCTGAATCTAGTACTCACATATTTTATTTAATTGTAACGGAACCCACTCTATAAAAAGGGGACTTTTCAAATAAAGGTTATTTTTGAAGTCAAATCTATATCACCAAGAATATAACAACTATTGGCCAAATTATGTCTATAGGAACCCTACGGGTTGTGAAATGGTAGAAACCTTAAGTTCTTTAATTAATATACTTATATTCCATATAACCTCAATGTTTACAAAATGTTGTATAATTATATCTATTTTTGCTCCAAAATTTAGCATTTTTTTTTTTTAATTTTTATGTAATAAAAGTGGCAAACAAGCATGCAGTTCACATTGATGTTAAGTGATGACTGCAGTCTATAGACACCCACACAATGACCAGAGGTCAAAATGCAGATGCACTGCCACTCCTGAGGCATTAGGTGTTATGCCTGTGCCGGAAATTACAGGGCCGTACATTACCACCTGACCGGAACACGATATGATATGATAAACACTACCATTTAGCGGCAAGTATATTAGGTAATGCGGTGGTGCCTACGCCCGCGAGCTCCGTCACTGGAGCTCTACCACCAGTAAAAGCAATGTATAGATTTTGCACTATGTATGTTTTATATATAAATATTGCACCAAATTGTCTGCTACCTGAAGGATATCTTCACGTTATTGCAATAAGGATCTGATCAGTGGAACAGAGTTGGAACAAAGAAAAATACTCACTTTTGTCGACGACCATAAAGTTGGGATGCCTGTTCTTGTTGATCTCACCGATTCCTCCCAAGAGGAAGCCCACACATGTGTCCTGGATAAGTAAAATACGTAAAAAAACACAACTTGTATATAAAATAAAATAAAAATGGACGACATAACGCCTTATTGACTTGTAAATATTTACCTCATCTCCAATAACACTGATTAATTTTCCTTTAACAGCAGCCTGTAATGCCATTTTTCTGAAATTAAACTATTTTTTGGTGTATTTTGATGAAAAATAGAAGCTGTCACAAGTACTCGTCACCTGACTATAGATTTTTTTTTCGATGGTTGGGAGCACTGCATTTTGTTCAAAAGTTTTTTATTAAATATAGCTTAAGTTATGTAACACATTTTTTAAAATTAATATTTATATGTGTTACAAAGTAGTTACCTTGTATTATAGTTAACAACTCTAAAATTATAAAATTATTGGCTTTCATTATTTTATTCGGCATTCCAGTTTCGATTCCTGTGATTTGTTCTTCAGATAGGTAGGTACTTGACGATCGACGATACGTCATTGTGACTTGTGACTTGTGACATCCGTCACATCCACAATTTAGCCACTTGTTTTGCAATTTTGCTTTTCAGCGTTGTTTACTAAATAATTTTAAATACTGTATTTGACTGCAATGTGTTGAAGTGTGTTGATAATTCTAAACAATGTTGAACATACAAAGCTATGGCAGTAGTTCTGAGGATGAGGAAGATAACGATACCGAAGCAATTAAAGTGAATAGTAATGAAAGTATGCTCACACACTTAAAACCAGTCGATTCTAAGTTGTCGCTAGCTAAAAATATGGAAATATGCGCTGCTCCTGTTGTTCTACCTACGGTATGTACAAAATCATAAATTTTATGCTCAAGCTGTAGTTACTACACATACTTTGGTCTTGTTTATAACCTCCTATTTTTTTCTGTTTTTTTGGCTTGGCATAAGGTTTAATCTAATGCAGTTCAAGATATCCACATGTAATGTGCATGGTAATTAACTAGCCCTCCTTGTATGGAATAAAATCTACAAGACATGTTACTTTGCATTGTAGTTTAGTGATGTCATAGTTATCTGCTTTGAATTGCTCAATAATCCGTTGAAAAATATCGGCCATGAATAATAATAATGGGCTTACACTCACAGCCCCACACTAGGTATAAACCTGTGTTGTGGTTGGACACACACAACATATACACAAACACCCAGACCCGAAACAAATATCTGTAGGCCATAAAAATGTTTTTTCTGGTGCGGAGATCAAATCCGCGACCCTTTGATGTTGTGATATTGTTCTCGTGAGCTGACAGAGTAAAAATAAGCACAGAGTAAATTAAATAAACAACATAAAGAATTGGGCTTAATTTTCTGCAGAGCTTTGTATATATTAAAAGATGTACCTATATTAATGAATAATCAGTGGCGTAGCGTGCCTTGGTGGAGCCCAGTATAAATATTTGTTTGGAGGCCCTTAGGAATGGTAAAGACTCATGAATGTCTTGTTGGACTTGTTGCATGTCAACAAGACATTGTGTTTATAAAAATTTGATATGGCAGTACTCTACACCTATACCCTACTACCTACACCCTACCACCTACAACCTACACCCCTGATAATTCTTAACTGATAAAGATTCATTTACTAAAAATATTCAGCAGTTCTTCTCTTTTACAGAAAATCTTCAGCAGTTCTTATAAAGCAAATAAGATAAACACCAATAAATGAAATATAATAATTCAATGAAATTAATAAAACAAAATGGAAAAACTATCTTTATACTATTAAATTCAAACGTAAATCTTTGTAATTTGCATTTTTACAGAATGACGATGATACCAGAGTACTTATAGCAAATAATCAAGAACTGATGCACAATCCAAAGTACGAAGAACTGTTTGCACCTACGTATGGTCCAGAACATCCATTTCAGACCCAACAGATGAGGGCAAATAAGAATATGCTTTCAGGATATGTCGAAAAGGCACATATTAGTGAATTTCAGTTTGAGAATCAGAGGCGGACATTTTCTAGTTATGGTTATGCGGTAGACCCTTCTACAGAGAGTGAAAGTGGGACAGGAGATTCTGTTGTGGGTTAGTTTATGCTTTCATATTTTGTAAATTAAATATAAGAAATAGTAACAAACTAACCTTCATTAGGCTAGCTGATACTACAACCATACATACACAACCATGCTGATACAATAACCAAAACCATGATTAGTGACTGTTTTATATTATTTCGCATTAACACATGCTTGTGAAATATGTTTTATTTTTAAAGAAAAATGGAAAGAAAAATTTGACTTCAGGCGAGACTCGAACTCGCGACCTACTGGGAATCTAGTCCAGCCGCTCTTCCAACTGAGCTACTGAAGCCCTGCCCGATTTGTCAAATCTTTCCTTCACATCTATTGCATTGCTTTATGGTAGCAGTAGCGCCATCTATTACCAACTATGCTAGTTAGGCAACCGATATAATAGACTTTTCAGTTTATTGAATATCGTAAAGAAGTCGCTTTTACCCTTAATAATTGTTTTATATTATTTCGCATTAACACATGCTTGTGAAATATGTTTTATTTTTAAAGAAAAATGGAAAGAAAAATTTGACTTCAGGCGAGACTCGAACTCGCGACCTACTGGGAATCTAGTCCAGCCGCTCTTCCAACTGAGCTACTGAAGCCCTGCCCGATTTGTCAAATCTTTCCTTCACATCTATTGCATTGCTTTATGGTAGCAGTAGCGCCATCTATTACCAACTATGCTAGTTAGGCAACCGATATAATAGACTTTTCAGTTTATTGAATATCGTAAAGAAGTCGCTTTTACCCTTAATAATTGTTTTATATTATTTCGCATTAACACATGCTTGTGAAATATGTTTTATTTTTAAAGAAAAATGGAAAGAAATAGCTCATTCAGTAGCTCAGTTGGAAGAGCGGCTGGACTAGATTCCCAGTAGGTCGCGAGTTCGAGTCTCGCCTGAAGTCAAATTTTTCTTTCCATTTTTCTTTAAAAATAAAACATATTTCACAAGCATGTGTTAATGCGAAATAATATAAAACAATTATTAAGGGTAAAAGCGACTTCTTTACGATATTCAATAAACTGAAAAGTCTATTATATCGGTTGCCTAACTAGCATAGTTGGTAATAGATGGCGCTACTGCTACCATAAAGCAATGCAATAGATGTGAAGGAAAGATTTGACAAATCGGGCAGGGCTTCAGTAGCTCAGTTGGAAGAGCGGCTGGACTAGATTCCCAGTAGGTCGCGAGTTCGAGTCTCGCCTGAAGTCAAATTTTTCTTTCCATTTTTCTTTAAAAATAAAACATGATTAGTGACACCCAGATGAAAATCAGCATTTTACAAATAGATATCTTCTACTCAACATGAAGCTGATCAGGGCTAGCTGTGAGACCTACCTTCTGTTTTTTATGTTAATGTGTTAAGCCCCTGTTGTTCGTTGTTTGAAACAAAAATATCTTCATCAATATTGCATTTTTGTAAAACAATTCAACTAAAAGTTGTTGCAAATCATATGCAGAATCTAAAACAATTTTCATAGATAACGTTTTGTTCATAAATTTTCGTAATCTTTAAGTTTTTTTATCTCATACAACTTGATAGGAGAATGAATATCTAGTACCATCTGGAATACTGCTCTCATTTGTAGGCGGGAGCTCCCAAGTACCAGCTTGGTCCACTTGACTCCCTACAAAAACGCGCCGTTCGTATTGTTAACGATCCGGGACTTACAGACAGGCTCGAACATCTGAGCCTGCGCAGAGATATTGGTAGTCTGTGCGTGTTATACCGTCTCTACAATGGTGAGTGCTCTGTCGAACTGTTCGTCATGGTGCTACCGTCTCTTTTTCCACACCGTACTACCCGCCGAAGAGAGAAGTTTCACCCTCACCGACTGGACACCTGGCAGTGCTCAACGGTGCGGTTTTCTCGTTCGTTTCTGCCCAGAACGTGTAAACTGTGGAACGAACTTCCCTCTGAGGTGTTCCCTCGGTGCTACAATATGGGGTTCTTCAAAAATGGCGTCAAAAGAGTCCTTCAGGGCTGGCAGCGCCTGGTGTTGCAAATGTCCATAGGCGACGGTGACCACTTACCATCAGGTCTGCTTGTCTGTCAACTTAGTGACATAAAAAAAAAAAAAAAAAAAAAACCAGCATTGCACATTTTATAAAATTTGTTATAGCTATTATGTCTTGATATACTTATTAATGAAAAATATATTTTTAACTAACATTTTGTATTTTAATTTACAGTATCGGCAATGGTAGCGGCGCCAGTCGAGACAGAAGGCAAGACAGTGTTTGAATCAACAAAGAAAAGGCCACTTGACAAGAAGAAAAGAAACAAAAATGACAATCCAGAGGATGTTGAGGGTTTTTTGGGGCCATGGGGAGGATATGTTGGGGAGCAGAGGTATTTTATACATTCTAATTATTGTTTTCGTTTCCATGCGCTGGCGTCGGGACGTGACGACCCCAACGCACACTAGCGGAAGAATTTTCTTCTGATGGAAGAAAGCTCTTCCGCTTGTAGTAAGTGCAATAATGCAAGATGGGCAACAGCATCCTGCGATAAAACTGCCGCCACTGCGATCGCCAATCCGCATGCCAAGCGTGACAATTATGGCATATCCCCCTTATGGGGGGGCTTTGCTCCATCAGTGGACGTCTAACAAGGGAAAACAAAGATTTACATGTGAATAAATCTTTTTATGGATTAAGTTTAATTTTTGTAAGAAAAATAAAATTAGTTTTATTTTAATTTAATGAGTGTAGCTTGCGAAATCTAATGTTGATATTCACAGACCACACTACGACTTTACTTTGAGCAAAGTATGAGAACTGTCAGAAATGTATGGGTTTTGACAGTTCGAAGCGTACTTTGCTCGAAAGTAAAGTCGTAGTGCGGTCTGTGAATCTCGCCCTAAGAATTGAAAGTAACAAGGTGTTGGTGCGACTCTAAAACTGCTACCACTAAGCGAAACTGGCGCAGATCTCGTCTGGTATAAACATTATGATGGTCTGGTATAAACATTATGAAATGGAATTTTTAACCCTCAGAAATATAAAGGTACTTTTTACTACTGAGGCTTAAGCCAGTATGCTATTTTAGGTATCATGTACCTAGATGTCGATAGTCCATTTTACAAGGCAAGTTTTATGCTACAATAAATAATGCTTGTTGGCCTTGTTGCCACTTTCATTAACATGTTATAAAACTGAAAAATATTATGAATTTAAATAATATTTTACTTATAACCATACATGATGTATTCTGTACTTATTCTGGTTTTACAACAAGGTTCCTGTATACACACAAAATAGAATAATAAAATTAACATTTTAAGGAAAACTGTTTTCAGGAAATATCATGAAGATATTATAAGGATTTTGTCTAACATACAGTACTTGATCTGTATTTTTTTAAATCTATTAATTTGAAGATTTGTACAAAACGAACACATCCTACGTTAAAATAAGTAACCAAAAAAAGGAAATTTTGTGGATATTCCGGTTAGTTTTCGCCCTCCCAAAATGATTTAGTAGGCTGAAACTTGGTAAACATTTTGATGCACTATTATATTCATTGATCATGTTTTCTTAAAAAAAAATTTTTTTAATCACGTTACCATTTTTTCTGATGTGGCGTTAAAAAAGTTAATCTAGACACTAAAATTATTCCATTTTCTTTGTATAGTAACATTTTCAAGGTCCGGTAAACTACACATAAATAAGATTTGATTTTGCGACAAGATAAGGTCATATTTTCGCAATATCAGAATACTTACATACTTAATATACTATTAAGCAAGATTAAAATATTATTTTATTTTCTTATTCTTGCTTTGCATTTGTATTTTACAGTTTTATAAGCCCCAGGTTTGCATCAAAACACTTTGTGAATAGTATTCAAAGCTATTCATAGATGGCGCTGTACGTTTCAAGCGAAATCCGACTTCGCGCTGTACAGATTTTGTGGCGCGTAATGTCGTCCCGGCCGTCGACTAGTTAACTCATACTTACCTGGCGTAGGGGACACCGTGATCAAGAAGGCGGTTCCCCCAGGGCGAGGCTCCTCCATTGCACTGCGGTGGGGTTGACCCCTGCGATTATCCCTAATGTGGATAACTCGGACGCGTAATTTTTGGTAGTGGGGACTGCGTACGCGCTGTCCCCCCATAAAATTAAAATAAATAATACATTATATCTGTCTTAATACTTACTAACATGTTGGTAAATCTCGCGACATGTTCGCGAATTGAATGGCGCTCTTGAGTAACTTTGTTCTTTATCCGACTATTACCTATAATAATACAAATATTTTAGATTATTGTGTTGGCTTGATTAACTTACCGTCAATCATGGTCAGTATTATTAAAAATGAGCTCACTCAAGTAAACATATAAGAATCTGACGGATAGTTAATTTTATCCTGTTATATTTATTGCCGTAATAAAATACGTGTTATGTATCATTGCTAATTCCAAAATAGCATTCATTAAAGAAATTATTGCTTGAAATGTTTTTTTAAAGATAATCCATTAAAATAACGTCGGCGTTCCTTTTTATTTTCTACTTTAAGTTAATAAGTTAGAAGTTGTAATAAGTATCTGCTCACTTTAGATTAAGAGAAAAAAACAATAAAAAACAAAACGTTTTTTAAATTACAACCCCAAAGGAGAAATAATTGTAATTTTTAAATTACACCCGTTTAACAACGAACGACATATTGAATTAATTTTACAGTAATATGAAGATATTTTTTTATTTGTTTTATGTGACTATATGCAATGGACGTGCATTACACATATATTTATATTTTCGTGGAAGAGAATTCTTCGGCTGTTGCAGTAAGTCAACCGAATAATTGTCGTCAAACCGTTCCAGCAAGGTAGCGTTCCAATAGTTAGCAAGTGTAATAACGCAGGACGGGAAGCAGTATCCTGCAATAAAACCGCTAATCGCCAAATCGTCGCCGAAAGATGCTCACAGTTGTGCAATATGTTGGGATAATCCCCATGCCAAGCGTGGCGTTTATCCCAACAATTTTGTCCAGCAGTGGACGTCTTGCGACTGAAATGTTTGATTGATTGATTGATGATGTGTGTTTGTTATTCTTCAGAGTAATGAAACCGGAAGGCGATGAGGCTAAGGAATTGGAGGAGATATTAGCCAAGAGGCAGAAGAAAGGCAAAGTGGACGATGACAAACCGTTGGAGGAGAAGTCGGTGTTCCATTGTAAGTGTACAAATGTTTAATTGTAAACGTAACTTCACGCCTATAATCCCCAAAGGGGTAGGCAGGGGTAAATGCAAGCATACGTGCAAACACCCACGATTTGCCGGTAACGTTTAGGCTCATGTAACACGTGACGAGCCTGTTGACATCAAACTCCGAGGTACTGAGACACTTTCAGAAATGGCAAACGCAATAGAACCGGAGATAAAAATAAAAATAAATATTTCTTTTTTTTTTTATGTAATAAAAGTGGCGAACAAGCATGCAGTTCAGTAAGTGATGACTGCAGCCTATAGACACTTACACAATGACCAGAGGTCAAAATGCAGATGCGTTGCCACTCCTGAGGCTTAAGGTGTTATGCCTCTGTGCCGGAAATAACAGGGCCGTACATTACCACCTGACCGGAACACAATAGTCCTGAACACTACCATTTTTAGGTAATGTGGTAAATATTCATAAGTGCAAAATGTTTTTTTTTTGTGTAACATGAGTGATGACTGCAGCTTAAGACATCTACAGTTATGATAAACTTATAGCCCCGTGTTAAGGAGCCTTTAAGAAGTTTATGGTATTTTATAACATAGGCAATTCATCAATTTTACGAACCATTGTCATGGTAGAATGTTATAGCAGTGAATATGTAATAATACTACGTATAGAATGGACACTTCGACGTCCCGCCCGATTTCCCCGCATCACCCAACCTTCTCCTCTCTTATGGGCGACGTTTGGTATTCTCTACGTGCTACACACACAGGTGCACGTGTAAGTACATGTCACTGATTGATGTCTACATGGAGACCAATTTAAGCGTTTGTATGGAATTTTGGCGGAGTGTTCGCGGTGTTTCCATCATTTTATCACCATACCATCTGTATCTTCATCAACCACTGTCACATTTATGGGACTGGTCTGTTCTGGTTTGCAGGAGCTACATCACATTTAGTAGATAGCTGTTTATTTGCATCTATGCTAGACAATCACATTTTTTGATTTTTTCACGTAAACGTTGCAGTGGAGAAGGCGACGGACTACCAGGGCCGCTCGTGGCTGGAGCCGCCGCGCAGCGAGACACAGCTGCGGAGCGACACGCCGCCCGACCGCTGCTTCCTGCCCAAGGTATACCTACATTGGTACTGGTGGTAGAGCTCCAGTGACGGAGCTCGCGGGCGTGGGCACCACCGGATTACCTAATATACTTGCCGCTAAATGGTAGTGTTCAGCACTATCGTGTTCCGGTCAGGTGGTAATGTACGGCCCTGTAATTTCCGGCACAGAGGCACAATGCCTTAGGTCTCAGAAGTGGTAACGCATCTGCATTTTGATCTTTGGTCTCTGTGAGGGTGTCTATAGGCTGCACTCATCAGTTAACATCAATGTGAACTGCATGCTTGTTTGCCTCTTCTATTACATAAAAAAACACACTTCAAAATAAAGAATATTTCATCTTTGTTGTGTTTCATTTTGTGAGGGCCCAAGGGTGTACACGGTACATATACCAATACAACATTTTTTACAATTTCTGTCTGTCTGTCTGGCGAGGCTAATCTTGGGTGCGGCTGGACCGATTTTGAAGGGACTTTCACTGGCAGATAGCTGATGTGATAAGGAGTAACTTAGGCTACTATTATACTACCTGCGCCCACGACTTCGTCCGGGTAGATCTGAACAATCATATTTTTTCTCAAGTGGACGAAGTCGCGGGCACAGGTAGTATATATTATCTATTTGATGTCTGCAGGCTCACATCCACACGTGGAAAGGGCACACGAAGGGCATCGCGTGCGTGCGCTGGGCGCCGCGCACCGCACACCTGCTGCTGTCGGCCGGCATGGACTGCCGCGTCAAGGTACGGTAGCGCCGGGAGTGTGTCTGCAGGCCACGTCCACACCAGGAGTGGGGGGGGGGCACACCTGCTGCTGTCGGCCGGCATGGACTGCCGCGTCAAGGTACGGTAGCGCCGGGAGTGTGTCTGCAGGCCACGTCCACACCAGGAGTGGGGGGGGGGCACACCTGCTGCTGTCGGCCGGCATGGACTGCCGCGTCAAGGTACGGTAGCGCCGGGAGTGTGTCTGCAGGCCACGTCCACACCAGGAGTGGGGGGGGGGCACACCTGCTGCTGTCGGCCGGCATGGACTGCCGCGTCAAGGTACGGTAGCGCCGGGAGTGTGTCTGCAGGCCACGTCCACACCAGGAGTGGGGGGGGGGCACACCTGCTGCTGTCGGCCGGCATGGACTGCCGCGTCAAGGTACGGTAGCGCCGGGAGTGTGTCTGCAGGCCACGTCCACACCAGGAGTGGGGGGGGGGCACACCTGCTGCTGTCGGCCGGCATGGACTGCCGCGTCAAGGTACGGTAGCGCCGGGAGTGTGTCTGCAGGCCACGTCCACACCAGGAGTGGGGGGGGGGCACACCTGCTGCTGTCGGCCGGCATGGACTGCCGCGTCAAGGTACGGTAGCGCCGGGAGTGTGTCTGCAGGCCACGTCCACACCAGGAGTGGGGGGGGGGCACACCTGCTGCTGTCGGCCGGCATGGACTGCCGCGTCAAGGTACGGTAGCGCCGGGAGTGTGTCTGCAGGCCACGTCCACACCAGGAGTGGGGGGGGGGGCACACCTGCTGCTGTCGGCCGGCATGGACTGCCGCGTCAAGGTACGGTAGCGCCGGGAGTGTGTCTGCAGGCCACGTCCACACCAGGAGTGGGGGGGGGGGCACACCTGCTGCTGTCGGCCGGCATGGACTGCCGCGTCAAGGTACGGTAGCGCCGGGAGTGTGTCTGCAGGCCACGTCCACACCAGGAGTGGGGGGGGGGGCACACCTGCTGCTGTCGGCCGGCATGGACTGCCGCGTCAAGGTACGGTAGCGCCGGGAGTGTGTCTGCAGGCCACGTCCACACCAGGAGTGGGGGGGGGGCACACCTGCTGCTGTCAGCCGGCATGGACTGCCGCGTCAAGGTACGGTAGCGCCGGGAGTGTGTCTGCAGGCCACGTCCACACCAGGAGTGGGGGGGGGGCACACCTGCTGCTGTCGGCCGGCATGGACTGCCGCGTCAAGGTACGGTAGCGCCGGGAGTGTGTCTGCAGGCCACGTCCACACCAGGAGTGGGGGGGGGGCACACCTGCTGCTGTCGGCCGGCATGGACTGCCGCGTCAATGTACCTTGCTTGTAGCTAAGCAATGTACATTGCTTACATTGATCCAAAACATATAGTCCACTGCCCTTCAGGCGTGCCGCTGAGCTACCTACCAACATTTTTTTTTTTTATGTGTTTTTTAACGTTATGAAGCTTATAAAAGGTGGAATAGTAGGACCAGTCAAAACTATCCGCCCTCCCCCCGAATAGGATACTAATTATACAAAAAATTATATCATTATCACACAGTTATCTGTAAATGTATTTATGGATTTATTTATTTAAGGTTCGGTTGTAGCAAAAGATTTGTTAAAAATATGTCAAATTTTTCTTCAATATTTATTGTCGCCGCAGCATTTTTGTCATAGTTAAAGTTATAAGGTTTAACAGATTTTCTCACTATCCGACAGGTGGCTGAGTTTTAGTATAACACGGAAGCCCAAAAATGATCGCCTGATTAGGCTCTTTTCATTCTGCAGCGTGTCGCCGGTCGCGTGTGGCGAGACCGGCGATACGCAGTACAAGAACGCCACCGGCAAGCACGCAGCACAATGAAAGCCACTATGGAGCTTCATACAAATCGCACAAGTCGCGCGCGTACGCGACCGGTAACACGCTGCAGAATGAAAGGAGCCTTAGTGTCGATATGCTATAGGTAGTTACGACACGATTGGGTATCTGTATTTAATTACATTGTTTTACGTTGCAGATCTGGGAGGTGTACGGCGAGCGTCGATGTATACGGACGTACTTCGGGCATCGGCAAGCTGTTAGGGACGTCAACTTCAATAACAGCGGCGAACAGTTTCTCTCTGCTGGTGAGTACATATATCTTTTTAGGGTTCCGTACCTAAAAGGTAAAAACGGAACGAAAAAATCTGCGGAAGTCGTACAAAAAACGTGTTTCGAAAATGAAATATGAAGCGTTATACAATGTTTCTTATGAAAACTTTTGAAGGTTTCTATTCTACCACGTGTGAATTGCGCACACATATTATTTACGCCTCGGTAGCCTAGTGGTAGCAGGCCACTACTACTACGCTGAGGTCCTGGGTTCGATTCCCGGGTAGGGGGTTATCAGAGATAATGGTGAAAAAGCCTTTATCTCTGGTTCTATTGGGATTTTTCATTTTCTGGAAATTTCCCAGTACCTCAAAGTTTGGTCATGTGCCCGGAGATGTCAACAGGCTCGCCACCTGTTACATGGGCCAAAACGTAACCGGCGAATCGTGGGTGTTTGCATGTATGCTTGAATGCATGCATTTACCTCTGCCTACCCCTTCGGGGATTACAGGCGTGAAGTTACGTTACGTTATCATTTTTACTACCACAAGCTAATGGCCGAATACTCAAACGTCACTCAATTTTAAGCAACCCTCAAATGTGCGCTATCTCTATCGTTTGAACGTGCTTTATAAAGACGGAAAACTTTTAAGTCCCACTTAGATTTGAGTGACGTTTAATATTTGGCCGTAAGTCAGTCTAAGCTAAGTCAAGCGTGGTAATTATTTGCTTGTCATGAGTTAAATCAACTATGACGATCAAATCACTAACAATAATCTCGACCGCACTTTCAAATGGTGTCAATCTTTTGGTCTTACATTCATTCCGTATCCCATTCTATGTCTCAGGCAATAAAATAATTGTTGGATTTTTGTATGCATATTAAAATTCACTGTAATAAAATTAATTATTAATAATAATTAAATATTAATTGCATATTTTACTTTATTATCAAAATGCCACCAACTTTATTTACTATAATTCAAAAATACATCAAGAAAACGAAATAAAATAAGAGGACCACATGCCTCTTTCAAGGTTTCCGCCAAAACTCCAATAGTCTCAATCAACCTCAATCACAATTGTTGCCAGCATACGACCGCTACATAAAGCTGTGGGACACGGAGAGCGGCGCCTGCGTGCAGCGCTTCACGTCGCGCAAGGTGCCCTACGTGGCCAAGTTCCACCCCGACCCCGACAAGCACCACCTCTTCGTGGCCGGCACCTCCGACAAGAAGATCATCTGTGTGAGTATTGGCAGAGAGAAAGAAAAACACATTTATTTTCCTGATACCACACGACACATACTTATAACGAGATTTTTTTAAAAAAAATACTAAAATTAATGGTATGGTCATGTGTAGCCAGGAAAAAATTCCACCCATCACAGCTATTCGTTGCAGTGACAAGTGTCATATTTAATGGTTGAAAACAGATCGTAGTAAACGTATTAGCAGAAATAATAAAATGAATAGATAAACAACGTAACGTAACTTCACGCCTGTAATCCCCGAATGGGTAGGCAGAGGTAAATGCATGCATTCAATCATACATGCAAACACCCACGATTCGCCGGTTACGTTTTGGCCGATGTAACAGGTGGCGAGACTGTTGACATCTCCGGGCATATTACCAAACTTCGAGGTACTGGGAAATTTCCAGAAAATGGAAAAATCCCAATAGAATCAGAGATTTTTTATTTATTATTTATTTTTTATTTATTTTCCTCTAACTCACTTCAAAACTGTCCAACAACCTCTTGTATTATTTAACCTACTCAATAATTCATTTTGTATTACATTAAAATGATGACTCGCAAGGCTTTATCTCGTCAAGAGGAGTCCAGACTTCAAATGACTTTGAGTGAACTAAAGGCCACCAAGGAGTTAGTTGAACAGTTTCACAGGGAGAGAGATGACAATGAGAAGGAACTGCTAGAAGTGTTAGCCAGGGATACTAAATTAAAAAAAGAAATGTCACAATTACATAGTGAATATTTATTAGCTTGTGAAGAACGGGACAAACTACAGTTGGTAGTAAACAGGTTCAACCAGTGTAGTGATGAGTATGAGCAGGCCCTGAGGCGCATCACCACACTGGAATTGGAGCTAAGTGAGGCCTATTCACAAATTAACAAGCTTCAAGCTGAAAATCTTAATATTACAGCCTCGCAGAACCAAAGTTTATTCGACGAGTTGGTCCAAAGTTCACCTAAACATGTAAATATCAGTCAACCATCTGTCACAATTGATTTAACCTGTGACACACCTGTACATAAGTTTGCATATAGTCATAATAAATTAAAAAAATATTCAAAATTAAATAAATTTATTCAAAAAACTCAAAATTTAATTAAGTTAAACAAATTTTATACTAACAAAATTAAATTAAATTCAAAATCTTACCAAGATTTGAAAATGCAATCTGAACAATTAATATCAAAAGAAATTACATATATATCTGAAATTGAGAAATTGGAAAAACAATGTAATCATTATATGGAGTCACTGTCATCTATGACATATAAATATGAGTTGTCACAAAAAGAAATTCAGGAACATATTCAGGCTTTGACTAAGTTGACTGATTTATGTCAATATAACTCAGAGCGATTTGAATCTTTGACAAACAGCTACAACCAATGTAGTTGTACACTCACCCCAGCTGGTTCAAGGCCTGTATGTGCTTCTCCTACAAAGCCGCCCCAGCTGCCCCAGAGCTCATCTAACACATTCTCTGGCTGTTCCTTACAACCGAATCATGTCAAACATAAATATGTGATGTTCAGTGATGAGATTGGCAAAGACTTGGGCCATTTATTTAAAATGCATTCGGGACAGTCAACCTTCATTAACTACTGCATGCCGGGGTTAACCTATGATGGCATATTAAAAAAAATAACAGCTTTTAGCTTCGACCAGGATACCACCTTAATTATATGTATTGGAAACAGAGGCAATGTAAATAAAAAACAATTAATTGAATACTTTGACTACCTACAAAAATTCATAATTTTATTTTATTTACATTACCATACAGTAAGAGTCTGTCAAATATAGAAAATAATATTAGATATAAGCTAAATTTGACATTAGATAACCTAATTTGTTATAATAACAAGTTTTATAAATTGGACATAAATTGTATTCTTGAAAATAATTTTTATTTGACCAAAGATAATTACTATCTTAATAAATTTTTGAAACGACAGATAGCTGTATCGCTATCAAATTATATTGACCATATAGCCAAAAATTTGGCTATGCCGACTGCCTCTATTGGGCAATTGCATAACAATTTACAGAGTTTGGAAAGTATTCCAAATATTAGCATAGTAAATGACAAATCAGTATTGAGTAGTTTTACTACCAATACTGTGAATAATAGTTTACAAATGACATCTAATAATGTGGACATTCAATTAAATCATTTAAATTAGATTTAGAGACAAAAGAGACAGCCTCTTGCTCTCATTTTCCTAAAGAAAATGTTTATAAATCTAGTATGTTGTTTCATAATAATATTAATAACATTGTAAACCTGGTGCATCAAAATATACAAGGAATATTGGGTAAAGAATTAGAAATTGAGTTATTTTTAAACATTCATGACATACAAATTTGTTGTTTTACTGAACATTGGTTGAAAAATAGCGAATTAATATTCAATTTTAGTGGGCACCAGGTAGGCAGTTCGTTCTGTAGGTCACATGCAATACGTGGTGGCTCTCTTATATTGTTAAAAAAAGACATTAAACATAAGGAACGCAGAGATATAGTGAGTCTTTCCGTTGAACGAACTGCAGAAATAGCCTGTGTGGAGCTTGAGCGCTTGATTATTGTGTCCGTATACAGACCTCCAAGTGGATCTTATGAATGTTTTGAAAAAATTTTAGATGTTGTACTGAACAATCTAACTGCTTCAAAAAAACGTGTCATTATTTGTGGAGATTTCAATATAAATTTATTGGAAGAAACTCCAACAACTGTGAGGTTTAAATCGTTACTTATGTCATTTAATCTGCATAATTTGTTCTCAGAACCTACTAGAATTACACAGAACTCAGCGACATGCATAGACAATATTTTTATCGATTTTGAACCTACACATAAAAATATTTTGACTGAATTAAGTTCCGACCATTGTGGTCAGTTAGTTTCCTTCTGTAGTCAATTACATAATGATAAAAATAAACGGGCAATTGTATTTGTTCCTTTCAATGCGAAGCGAATTAAGAAATTCAGAGAAAATATTGTCCCAAAACTTGCAAACGTGCAATACCATAACGATCCTAACATATTATACAATGACTTTTTTGCCACAATTTTAACAGAATTTAATTTAGTTTTTACCAATAAGACAATAAATGTAAGAAGTCATAAGTCGTTCAATGAATGGGCGACGGTTGGAATACATAAGAGTAGACAGAGATTGTATGACCTGTATGGAGAAAAGTCACATAATCACTCAAATTCGTTTAAAAATCATGTTAAATTATATTCGAAAATATTCAAGAAAGTGTGTTTTGCAGTCAAGGCACTTCACATTAAAAATAAAATTAAAAATTCAAATAACAAAATTAAAGCGACTTGGAATGTAATTAATAGTGAAACTGGGAAACAAGCTGAACGCAACTCTGATTTTAAATTAATAATTGACAATAAACATGTTACTACTGACGAAGAAGTTGCTTTAGCATTTGAAACATTCTTTGCTAATATTCCAGTTTCTTTGACTGGAGACCTCATTTCATCGCCTACCGTCGCCGAATCATTATTGAAAAAAAATGTACATCAAAGTAAAACTATATTTAATTTTAAGTTAGTTAATACTGCGGATGTTATACATGCCTTTAAGTCTATTAATATTAAGAACACAACTGATTTATGGGGCTTATCTGTAAAAGTTGCATATGAAATAATGGATGTGATTGCACCTTACCTAGCGGCAATGTTTAATAATAGTATTGTAAGTGGTATATTTCCTGACTTAATGAAACATAGTAAAGTGATTCCTCTTTTTAAATCTGGTAGTACAAGTGACCCCACAAATTTTAGACCAATTTCTGTACTACCTGTCTTAAGTAAAATTTTTGAAAAACTTATTTTAATTCAACTACTTGCACACTTTAACCATCATAAACTTTTACATTGTCGACAGTTTGGATTTACTAGGGGTCGTTCAACTACCGATGCAGGTGTTGAACTTGTCAAACACATTTTTGAAGCTTGGGAAAAATCACATAATGCACTAGGGGTATTCTGTGACTTATCTAAAGCATTTGATTGCGTTCAGCATGAAACATTGGTCAGAAAGTTATATCACTACGGCCTTCGAGATACCGCTCTCGAGCTTATGACTTCATATTTAAACAATAGAAATATGTGTGTTGATGTAAATGGGACAAGATCTCCCGGGACTTCAATGGATATGGGGGTCCCACAGGGCTCTATTTTAGGGCCATTTCTTTTCTTAGTCTATATTAATGACTTACCCTACATTATCAATGATGGCCAAGAGATGGTATTGTTTGCTGATGATACTTCTTTAGGGTTCAAAATTAAAAGACAGGAGGTAGATTTTGACTGTGTAAACAATACTCTCTCTAATATAGTACATTGGTTTAGCGCCAATAACCTTTCGTTAAATAGCAGTAAGACAAAATGTATTAAATTTACTACTCCTAACGTAAAACAGGTTGAAACCAATGTTAAGATAAATGAGGAAGTATTGGAGATCGTAGAGTCCACGGTATTTCTGGGCATTACCGTGGATGCTAAATTGCAATGGGGTCCCCATATTGCCAAATTAGCTAATAGACTTAGCTCGGCAGCATTTGCTGTGAAAAAGATTAGACTATTAACAGACGTCGAGACGGCTCGCCTTGTTTATTTTAGTTATTTTCACAGTATAATGTCCTATGGCATTTTGCTATGGGGAAATTCCGCCGACGTCAACACTATTTTTGTACTGCAAAAGAGAGCTGTCCGGGCTATCTACGGGTTGAGTCCGAGGGTATCTCTTAGAGATAAATTTTAAGAAATAAATATTCTGACTGTAGCTTCGCAATACATTTATGAAAATGTATTATATGTCCTTAAAAACATTAATGAGTTTCCTACAATAGGTAACAATCACAGTATAAATACTAGGAACAAATACAAGTTGTCCATGCATGCAACGCGGCTGATTAGGGTCAGTAATTCTTTTAGAGGTCAATGTATACGGTTCTTTAATCAAATCCCCAAAAACGTTCAAAGTCTATCGATCAATAAATTTAAGAAAGTAATGAAAGAACGTTTATATAAATGTAATTACTATAAGACCAGTGATTATCTTAATGATAATACGTCTTGGGATTATAGCGATCGCTGCCAGGCTATTTCATGATCCTGTGATTTCGTGTATTCAGTAATTAGTATCTACTATTGTTAAGGGTTGAATAATGTGAATACCCTGGCTGAAAATGAATTCCATCTTTTATTTTGCCGTATGCATACCCGGAACAGTCATGCACGCTTAAATGTCTTTGCCTTTGGCGGCGTCGTGTGGCGGGTTGCTCACTTCCCTCTAAAATGGTCGAGGAGGGCAATGGCTGTCACATGCGTCATACTCGTGAACGGGTGCTGTTGGTGGGGACTGGTCTGTTCTGGTTTGCAGGGGCTACATCACATTTAGTAGATAGCAGTTTATTTGCATCTATGCTATGGACGTTGACATTATTTGATTTTTCACGATAATCTGTACTAGATTTAAGCTTTCATTTAAAAGAGCTCTTACTGAGTTTGTTGGGTAGCGGAGTTCTTCTCAGTAGTGACTGCACTTGGAACTCTGCTAAGTAAATAACATTGATCTTGACGAATAAGTTTTTCTTTTTCTTCATTTATTATCATTGAAGGAATTGAAAAATTTTATGATTATTATGTTTTAACCAAACAGTTTAAATTTTAATTTTTAATTTACTATTAATATATGATTTTTCTTTACTATATGTAATGGTTATTCGCTCTAGGTAGTTTATGATTTATTGACGTTTTGAAAGTATCTGTAAAGATCTATTCGAAATAAAAATATTTTCTATTTCTATTTCTATTTCTAGATAAAGGACTTTACACCATTATCTCTGTTAGCCCCCTACCCGGGAATCGAACCTGGGACCTCAGCGTAGTAGTAGTGGCCTGCTACCACTAGGCTACCGAGGCAAAGATAAACAAAAATATGAAAAATACTTACTTACCGGTACTTAGTATGTTCTTAGGTTTTCGCGAGCTGCACTCATTGAAATAAAACTTGTTTTCGTATTTATCTCGCGTATATTAAACTAAAATGATTATTAAAAATCGAATCCGACGTTTCGGTCGCTTTTCAGCTTCCGTGAAATAGATGGAGGTAGCTGCACATAATAATTCAAACTGCTGTCAGACGATAACCACCTCGGTCTGTCCGAGACCACGGAAGCTGAAAAGCGACCGAAACGTCGGGTTCGATTTTAAATAATCATTTTAGTTTAATACACGCGAGATAAATCCGAATACTAGTTTTACCGGTACTTATCTCGGATTGTGTTCGTCAGTGGGACGTGCGCAGCGGCGAGGTGGTGCAGGAGTACGACCGGCACCTGGGCGCCGTCAACACCATCACCTTCGTCGACGACAACCGCCGCTTCGTCACCACCTCCGACGACAAGAGCCTGCGCGTCTGGGAGTGGTGAGTATTCCTTCGTAACAATGGAGGTGGCTAATAAGCATGCGGTTCAAATTGATTTTTTATTTTTTTTATGTTCTGTAAGTGGTAAACAAGCATGCAGTTCACATTGATGTTAAGTGATGACTGCAGCTTATAGACACCCACATAAAGACCAAGGTCAAAATGCAGATGCGTTACCACTCCTGAGGCCTAAGGTCTTATGCCTCTGTGCCGGAAATTACAGGGCCGTACATTACCACCTGACCGGAACACGATAGTGTTGAACACTACCATTTAGCGGCAAGTATATTAGGTAATACGGTGGTGCCTACGCCCGCGAGCTCCGTCACTGGAGCTCTACCACCAGTTGATGTTATAAAATCAATAAGTATGAAATAGGAGCAATTATAGTTTTATTAGGACAACCGTTTAGTGATGCAGCAAAATAATTTAATTAAGTATTATCAGAGAATATGTAATAATACTACGACTAGAATGGACACTTCGACGTCCCGCCCGATTTACCCGCATCACCCAACCTCCTCCCCTCTTATGGACGACGGCTGGTATTTTCTACGTGCTACGCACACAGGTGCGCGTGTAAATACACGTCACTGATTGATGTCTGTGTAATAGAGTCCAAATTAAGCGTTTGTATGGAATTTTAGTAAAATGTCCGCATTGTGGTATTATATCATTACATAAATAAGTGTCTTTCTCAGAGAATAGATTTATATTGTAGATTAGGATAAACTGATGGGTCTGACATACCCTCCAGTGGACAAAAGCCTCCAAATAAATTAAGACTAAAAAAAAATGATGTTAAGTCATAACTGCAGCCTATAAACACTTACACGAAGACCAGAGGTCAAAATTCAGATGCGTTGCCACCCCTGTGACCGTAGTTGCTATATCTCTGTGATAGGTTATTATGGGGTAACGCATTGCCGTCTAACCGAAACACGATAGTGCTAAACACCATTTGGCGGCAGATAGCTTAGGTAATGCTGTGGTGCCTAGACCCTCGTCGCTGGAACTCTATCACCAGTAAAAATCGATGAATGCAAAAGTGTCACTTTCCGCCTGGGCCAAGCGTGGAAGCGAGAGCGCGGAACAAGCGATAGAGAGGCACAATTAGCCTAAGCGTTCCGCTCGTGACGCATGTTTACTGACGATATCTCGTAAAATTATCGTCCGTAAACTGACTTTGCAGACAATTTTTTGACATAATCATGGCATCTAAATGTGTCTGAGAATATGTATGTATTTTCACGCAAGGTCCCTAACGGGGCAGAGAGTGTAGAGCGCCAGATATCCCGATCAAACTCAAACCCAAAAATTTATTGGATCAATAGAATTTGCTTGTGATAAGTCAAATTACAATATGTAAAATTAAAGCGAGTAACTACTGACACGTTGATTAATATGTCGAAGTAAACAAAAATAAAGTAAATAACGGTCCAAAAATACTTAATAATAAAAAGAAGTATCAACAGAATGTTCCATACTCCCTTTTACAAACGGCAACTGGTCCCGACATACCTCTCGTGCCTCATCTACCTTCACCATTCTCTTCATACATGCACGGAGATTCCTAAGACTTGACCGCACCATCAGACAGTACTCGACCTATTCAGTCACGGTAGGTCACTCCCGATCTGCCTGGGCCTCTGGTTTTGAGAATGTCCGGTTTAATGATCAATTTTATTACTGGTGGTAGAGCTTCAGTGACGGAGCTCGCGGGCGTAGGCACCACCGCATTACCTAATATACTTGCCGCTAAATGGTAGTGTTCAGCACTATCGTGTTCCGGTCAGGTGGTAATGTACGGCCCTGTAATTTCCGGCACAGAGGCATAACACCTTAGGCCTCAGGAGTGGTAACGCATCTGCATTTTGACCTCGGTCTTCGTGTGGGTGTCTATAGGCTGCAGTCATCACTTAACATCAATGTGAACTGCATGCTTGTTTGCCAAGCCAATTACATAAAAAAAAAAAAATTTGAAACTCCCCAGGGACATCCCGGTGGACATGAAGTACATCGCGGACCCGTCGATGCACTCCCTGCCGGCCGTCACCGCCTCGCCCAACGGCAAGTGGCTGGCCTGCCAGTCCATGGACAACAAGGTACACGCACGTGTTGACTGACGACCCGGCGGGTCCAGCGGTGTGAGATGACCGTTTGATTCGAAGGGTCGCGGGTTCGAGCCCGCTCCGGGACTAATATATTTGTAGGGCCTACGGAATTTTTTTTCGTGTGTGTGTTTGAAGTGATTGAGTAGGCTGCGCTGTACCGACCATTTACAGTACGTTAGAATATTTACAGGCATTTGATAGTGGACTTCCATAACTGAATTACTTAATATAAGGTATGTAAAGAGACAAATACACTAACATAATAATTTTGCAATGAATCGGTATAGCAAAATATAAAAGGCTATATATAGCCTTTATATATTAACCCTCTTATTCATAAACGTACATTAGATACGTTTTAGCTATAGAATGCTTTGTCTTTGTCAGTTGCATTGTCATATGTGCAGGATAGAAAAAGACAAAGGAGAGATTAGCAACACTTTAGCTAAAATACGTTTCTGAATAAGGAGGGGGAAAGGGGCTTGAATACGGGATAGCCTTTAAATAGGTACCCAAAAAATAGAACAATTTTATATTGCAAAAGATTTTCTGGCAGCTGTCACCTAAGGACAGATTTATTTTTCGACTCGCTATATAATCATTCAGGTTTACATCAGCACATGTTATATGTGAACAACGGCACTCACGACACAGGTCTATACTATACCTACTGTGGAGCTGTCTGTGGTAACGTTATGTGAACATATTAATGTCCAGATTTATTTAAAGCAAAATAAAATAATACCACGGCGACTTAATAGTTTTGTTTCATGAAGTGGCCAACAACGTACAGTTTAAAACGTAACTTCACGCCTGTAATCCCCGAAGGGGTAGGCAGAGGTAAATGCATGCATTCAATCATACATGCAAACACCCACGAATCGCCGGTTACGTTTTGGCCCATGTAACAGGTGGCGAACCTGTTGCCATCTCCGGGCACATTACCAAACTCCGGGGTACTGGGAAACTTCCAGAAAATGAAAAAATCCCAATAGAAGCTGAGATAAAGGATTTTAAACCGTTATCTCTGATAGTCCCCGACCCGGGAATCGAACCAAGGACCTCCAGCGTAATAGTAGTGGCCTGCTACCACTACGCTACTGAGGCAGTTCACATTGACGTACAGTTTACATTGATGGTAATTAATACTGTAGCTTATAAAACATCTACATGAAACCAAAAATTTCAATGCCTTGCCACTCCTGAGGTTTAAATTTATTATGCCTCTGTGCCGGAAATTACTGGGGTGTACATTATCACCAGATCGGCACACAAAAGTGCTGATGTGTGGTAAGGCTTTCGCGAGCTACATTCATTGGATGAAACGATTTTTTTCGGATTTACGAGCACTTACATTGTTTAAGCTATTGTGATTGCATGAGACAGGGAATATTATAGATCGAAACACTACCAATATGAAAATAAAATGCGACCATTTCATTAAAATTTTGATCATTTCGTGATATGGCTACGACATATTATTAAATTATAAAATATATTTTTAATTCATAATAAAAAACTATAAAATCATAATAAAGTTAAAATAAGTCTGCATACTCTCATTTCATTTTTCTTCAATTTGGGAATTGCAATTTCAAATCGCGACAGTCTGATGTAACAGGGAGACTTTGTCTTGTAACATGTATTATGTATGTATGTATCTTCACACCGAGTCCCTTACGGGGTAGGCAGAGAGTGTAGAGCGCTAGACATCCCGGTCCTGACACACCACCCGAGCTTCTTCTACATTCATTATTCTCTTCATACATGCACGTATTGATAATATATTTTATTCGCAACAAGGTGATCGTGTTCAGTGCGCTGAACCGCTTCAAGATGAACAGGAAGAAGACGTTCACGGGTCACATGGTGGCGGGATACGCCTGCTCCGTCGACTTCTCGCCGGATATGAGGTGAGCTTTACTTCATTCATTTATTAGTCACTAGCGACTCGCCCCGGCTCCGCACGGGTAGCATTTATTATATTTATTTATTCTTCAATGCACCGAGTACATTAGGCGGACTTAATGCCACTAGGCATTCTCTAACAGTCAACCTTTGGGATGTGGGACAGGATTGTAGAGGGTGCAATTTAGCATTAAGCAAGGACAAAATGTAAGTGACAAGTATTGAATATAGAACAACTTAAGTTAAACGATAAATATATTATGATATAAGTAGTATATTGTGGGGACGCGCCTGAATTCTTTGACGAAAACCATGATATCTCGGTAAATATAAAAATGCGATCCCCCTTATTCATAAACGTACTTTAGATACGTTTTAGCTATAGAATGCTTCGTCTTTGTCAGTTGCATTGTCAAATGTGCAGGATAGAAAAGGACAAAGGAGATTTTAGCAACACTTTAGCTAAAATACGTGTATGAATAAGGGGGGATATTGATAAATTATAGATATGTACATATATACCTAAAACCTTCCGACATATGCTCCGAAAACCCTCTTTGAAACATTTCAAACAGGAACAAAATCTGTTCACGACTTTTCGAGATAAGCGCATACATACAGACAGAGAAAATAGGGGTACTTTACTTTATAATATGTAGTGATTTTTTTTTGTGTCTTGTATTATTATTAGAATGCCAACCATTTTTATTGTTTTGAATATTATATTTTAAACCAGACGTTTACTGGCACTTGTTTTAAGAAACCAAACCGGCTCCAACGGAAGACCTGCGCTGATTATCGATCAGTTGTCATAAAGATCAGCACAATGCGATCTTTATGACAACTTTTTACAATTACTGTGTGGAATATTACCTCAGTGTAAGTTTGTATGTGTATTGTTGGTGTATTTAAATATTTTCTATTCTATTCTGAATAGTGACTAGACAGTCGCCCTCACTTCGCACGGGTACAATGTAACAATGTAGGTCGTTACAGGTAACAGTTTTTTTTAAATTCTAATTAACTAATCTCTATGGGCTTCATAAGAAGGCTCAAGGTCACTCAGAGAGCAATGGAGAGGGCTATGCGAGCATAGCATAGCGAGTTTCTCTGCGAGATCGAATCAGAAATGAAGAGATCCGCAAGAGAACCAAAGTAACCGACATAGCCCACAGAGAATAACGAAACTGAAGTGGCAGTGGGCATGTCCCATAGCTCGCAGAACTGACGGTTTCTTTGCCGGTGAATGACAAAGAATGACTCTTTTTCTTTTCTTTTTACTCTTTGTTATCAGTTTGTAAAGGGGAAAAGAGACATTTTACTGATATACTTTTTACATTAGTTTATGACATTTAGTTTTATCTCAGTGATATTCTTGACTTTACATATATTTTTTATCTTGTTTGACATGTATATCAATTGTTATTCGCTTTAATTTATTTTGTTTGTTTTTGACGTGTCATAAGAGGTGCCTGTCACCCTAAATGAATAAATGAGTTTCTGATTCTGATTCTGACGGCCGTTGGGGCAGAAGAGTTCTGGAGTGGCGACCGCGTAAAACCGGACTGCGTCCGGCATTCCGCGAAAGAGGGAGCGTGGGCAGGCCCCCCCTCAAGATGGACCGACGACCTGGTGAAGGTCGCGGGCAACCGCTGGATGAGGGCGGCCCAGGACCGTTCGTTGTGGCATTTTTTGGGGCAGGCCTTTGTTCAGCAGTGGACGTCTTTTGGCTGAAATGATGATGATGATGATGAACTAATCTGGACAAAACGATTATTGCAATTCAATCGGGTCAACTGTCATTCGACTGACCGTTATGTCAAGCGCCATAAGGTTAAGAATACAAAAGTTAATACAGTCGTTAAGTTTTATTAAAATTTCTAATTTTCCGCGCAACTATCTATTTTTATATTTTTACAAAAACCTTCGCCGGACAATTATAATAATAATTATAAATACAACAATTTTTGTAATGGGCGTGGCTAACAAGCATGCAGTTCACATTGATGTTAAGTGATGACTGCAGCCTATAGACACCCACATGAAGACCAAGGTCAAAATGCAGATGCGTTACCACTCCTGAGGCCTAAGGTGTTATGCCTCTGTGCCGGAAATTACAGGGCCGTACATTTCCACCTGACCGGAACACGATAGTGCTGAACACTACCATTTAGCGGCAAGTATATTAGGTAATGCGGTGGTGCCTACGCCTGCGAGCTCCGTCACTGAAGCTCTACCACCAGTAAAGACAACAGTTATCAAAAACGGTCCAACGGTTGTCGAGTTTTGCGCTTAGCAACACATTCAGCTACTGATAGTAGAGCTCCAGTGACGGAGCTCGCGGGCGTAGGCACAACCGCATGTACTTGCCGCTAAATGGTAGTGTTCAGCACTATCGTGATTCCGATCCTATATTTTACGGTACAGAGGCATAATACCTTAAGCCTCAGGAGTGGCGACGCATCTACATTGAAATTTCTAGTTTCATGTAGATGTTTATAGGCTACTGCATTACTTACCATCAATGTTAACTGTATACTTGTTTGCCATTTCATAACAAAAACAAGTTTTTCTAGATTCACAGCATCACGTTTGGCCACGTGTCCACATGCCACGACGTGACGCTGCATATATTTGGGCAGCAATAAATGACACATTTGGTAGAGCTCCAGTGACGGAGCTCGCGGGCGTAGACACCACCGCATTACCTAATATACTTGCCGCTAAATGGTAGTGTTCAGCACTATCGTGTTCCGGTCAGGTGGTAATGTACGGCCCGGTAATTTCCGGCACAGAGGCATAACACCTTAGGCCTCAGGAGTGGTAACGCATCTGCATTTTTACCTCTGGTCATTGTGTGGGTGTCTATAGGCTGCAGTCATCACTTAACATCAATGTGAACTGCATGATTGTTTGCCACTTTTAAAACATAAAAAAAAAAAACACATCCGATTACAATAAAATTGCAAGTCATCAATAAACAAACGATACCAGTTTTGCTTGTCACTATGTCATCAGTTTTTAAGTGGAATGAATTTCAATTATTTAGTGATAGACAAAGCGCTAATTAATGATGACGATGCTTATGTTCTATTACATATGTATTATTAAAACTAAAATTTTTAGATAGGTAGACGAGGCACGAGAGATTTGTCTGAACTGGGATATCTGGCTCTCTACACTCTCTGCCTACCCCGTTAGGGACCTAGCGTGAAGATACATGCATACATACATTTTTTTTTTTATATCGTTAAGTGACAAACAAGTCTACAGTTCACATGTTTATCTATCATTTGAGATTTCAAAAACCATGATGTGTTAGATTTTTTTTTTATGTAATGGAAGTGGCAAATAATCATGCATTTCACATTGATGTTAAGTGATGACTGCAGCCTATAGACAGCCACGCAAAGACCAAGTTCAAAATGCAGATGCGTTACCAGTCCTAAGGCCTAACGTGTTATGGCTCTGTGCCAGAAATCACAGGGCCGTACATTACCACCTGACCGGAACACGATATTGCTGAACATTACCATTTAGCGGCAAGTATATTAGGTAATGCGGTGGTGCCTACGCCCGCGAGCTCCGTCACTGGAGCTCTACCACCAGTAGAAACATATAATTAGGAGCGTTGTCAAAACTGTGTTTCGTCAAATTCGGTTAAGGAAAAAAGAAGTTATGGTCAATTGAAAGTTTACTTCAAGCACTGCTTCAAACTTTTAAACAGAGTTGAATGCGGTTTACATCATCGTGTCTAATTTAGATAAAGATAGAATTTCTGCTTTGTTTTATCTATATTAATAAAGACGAAAACCCACTATAGTCGCTATTGAACTTTGATAAAATAACACATTGAATGTGGGCCTGGGCGTATAATTTAGTTACCTAAAATCTCACTAGATGGCGCTGAACTCTCTAGAATTAATTGTAACCCCCTTATTCATAAATGTATTTTAGCTAAAGTGTTGCTAATCTCTCCTTTGTCTTTTTCGATCCTGCACATTTGACAATGCAACTGACAAAGACAAAGCATTCTATATCTAAAACGTATATAAAGTACATTTATGAATAAGGGGGTAAGTCTATTATAGGTCTGGATATTTAGTGTAGTGTAGTGTAACCTGTGGTAAGGTTTATGTGAAAGGCAACCTACACGCAGGCAACAGCTTGAATACTATATAATAATATGTACGCAACAAAACTGTTTGTTTGCGTAAATGGAATCAATAATAATTTACGGGATCTTCTAATTATGTGCCTATTCTACCTAGTTGAAGATGAAAACCTAAGTTAATAAGAAGACTAAGAAAATGTTGGTCTTAGTAACACACTGAAGACAATTTGCGCCAAGCAAATAAAAAGTTTTTATATTTGTACTCAATTTCTTACAAAATACGTTATAGATGCTTATCGTTAGCTGGGTCGTGACTTTTGAATTATTTATACGTATTGTCATTAATTGCGATGATATTTGAAATTAAAAACTTTTGCGGTAGATTGGTAAGTGTTTTTTGTGTTTTTATATTTCATGGTTATTTATGTCACTCCTACTAATATTAAAAAGACATTTTGTATGTTTTTTTATATAATGATGTTGGCAAACAGACATGCAATTCATATGGATGTTAAGTGACGACAGCAGCCTATAGATATCTACACAGAAACCAGAGGTTAAAGTGCAGATGCGTTGCCACCCCAGAGATCTATTCGCCTCTGTGACAGAAAAAAACGGAGCCATACGGTGGTGCCTACGCCTTAAGGCTCTTAAACTGTAGCTCTACCACCAATAAAAATGTGTATAATTAAAACCTACCTTTTTGGTTACGAATAGGCTCAAAAACTACTGGACCGATTTTAATAATTCTTTAACCAATAGAAGGCTACATTATAAAGTGACAAAAACTACAATCATATAACAACAAAACCCCAATACGTTATAAAATTTTACAGAAAAGGGTTACGCTATTGCGCTGCTTAATTCTAAAGATTATGATAATATGGTTTACGGAGACAGATTGATCCGTTTTTGTGGAGAATTATCGCCGAGATGATCCCAAAGACGAAATTTTCCTATCTGTTCAGGGTGCACAGGGTCTACATTAATGCCCTTAGGGCAAGACAATGATAATAACGACTGATCACGATACGAATCTCCGGACAAGTTGATAGCTACTGGCGGGTTGCAGTCCCAACGATTATTGTTGGGAAGTATAGAAGGTGTAAATAAGACGAAACTTGTATGAAAACTTCGTAAGTGCGATTCAGCGCGGTCATTCGTCATCGTTGAAGTTTGTCGAAGTTTCGTGATATTCTACTAGATGGCACCTTTTGTAGCGGACGCAACATCTGTATCGATTTATTTAATGTCTGTAAAATATTTCAAATTTCAGTCTCTTGATTTTCCAAAGATAAATATTACCCGGTTTATTAAGGTTAAGATAATCAAATTTAAGAAAGCAAGTGAAACTGTGGGCCACCATTTCATCATGAAATAATAAGTAATAATATTAATTACTGATTTGGCGTATTAACGTGAGATATAAAGTAATAAATATCATTATGATCCAGACAAAAAATATTAAGATAATTAATTGAGAATTATAATGAAGTCTTGGATTGTTTGTTTGTCAGCAAATTACATATATATCTTTGCTGTTTTATTTGGGGCCTAATTATCTTAGGCCTCAGGAATCTCAACGCATGTAGGTATACTACCAGGGAACTGGCCTCTCGACCACATGGATACTTAAACCGGTTGTAATAAGAGCTATATTTAATTCATTTTGGGTTGGAAGCGACGAGTACCCTGACTGTACATTGAAATCCCTCATTTTTATGTAGATGTTGGGGAGCATGTTGGGGAGCATGATGGGGAGCATCCCCAAATGTTCTAAGAACCACAGGTCTTGCCTTGTGTTTCTCTACAGGCGAGTATGCGTGTCCAGTGTGGCACCGCTCTGCCCATGCTAGAGAAATAAACGTCGCCCTAAATATGACCTGCAGAACAATAACGGGATGTTTAAAACCTACACCCCTGAACCTGTTATACCCCCTTGCAGGTATTGCCCCCCCAGATGTCCGTAGACAGGTTGCATGTGAAATTGAAAAGCGTCAACAGGAGAATGACCCTCGACATCCACTATTCGGTCACGTAAAGCCTATAGCCCGGTTGAAAAGCCGTAAGAGTTTCCTAAGCTGCACAGAACCAGCAACAGGTTTTCCAACCGAGGCTAAACAACATCTTTGGAGGTCAAAATATTCCGTCCCTCCGGACTACGTCTTACCTTCGGAAACTCTTCCTTTGGGTTCCAATCTGCAATGGCCTATTTGGCGAACGCTAAACCGACTACGCACCGGAGTGGGTCGTTGTAGATCAAACATGGCTAGATGGGGCTATTTGTCAGGACCAGAATGTGACTGCGGTGCTCCAAAGCAGGATATGATACATCTGCTCTCCTGCCCACTGTGCCCCAACAGTTGCACAAGAAGAGACCTAATGGAGGCTACGGATGCCGCTGTGAAATTGACAAATTTTTTGTCCGCTAGAGTATGACTATGACAGGCCATTGACACGAGTAGAAGAAGAAGATGTAGATGTTTATATGTATGTATCTTCACTACGAGTCCCTCACGGGGTAGGCAGAGAGTGTGGAGCTGTTACCAAGAAGCGGGGGGTATTTTAAAAAGCGAGGCAATATTTTAGGTCAGGGCAACTGCTACAGTACTGTATGTATGCTTGAATGTCTTACTTGTTAAAGAAGCTTTTGTAGTGGTGGTACAGCTCCAGTGACCAAGCTCGCGGGCGTAGGCACCACCGCATTACCTAATATAATTGCCGTTAAATGGTAGTGTTCAGCACTATCGTGTTCCGGTCAGGTGGTAATGTACGGCCCTGTAATTTCCGGCACAGAGGCATACATAGTAGGGTTGTTGAGGAAGTGATTATGAGGAAGAGGAGGAGGAAGAGGAATTGTGATGCGCCAATTTAGAGGATGCGGATGAGGAAGAGGATATTTTTATGAGGAAGAGGAAGAGGAAGCAGATGGCATAATAATAATAGCAACTCTTGAAACGTCCCACTGCTGGGCACTGGGCACAAGTCTCTCCCCTTCTTGAGGGAAGGTCTGGAGCTTACTCCACCACGCTGCTCCAATGCGGGTTGGTGGAGTTACTTGAAAGGGTTAGTGGCCAACCCGCTGTCGGATGTTTTCAAACCGCCCATAAAGTCTCCGACAAGGTTTAACGACTGCTATCTGTCGATAGCAACCGGGACCGTCGACGTCCTGTTCTCCGAAGCACGAAAATGCGCATTTTAATTTGCCACTAGTGGTCACCCGTCACACACCCGACTGCACCCGTATCGCTTAATCGAGTAGATCGCTTGCGTTCTCCACCAGCCGGGAGGCCTTGCGCGCTACAGAAAGATGAGAAGAGGATGATACCAAGATATAAATACTAGCGGACCCAACCTAAAATCCGCTGTCCTGTCTCTATCTACTTAACTAAGTATATATATATACAAAAAAAATGGACCAACCACTACAAAATGCTCTTTTAATTATTTTTACTATGAATCTAAAATCTAAACCATTCTCAAAACACATACGATAAAGAATCATCAAAATTGGTCCAGCAGTTAAGGACGAGTTCAGTGACATATCTACACAACGACATTGCTAAGGCCTTTGACCGGGTCTGGCACAGGGCACTTCGCGCGAAACTTCCATCCTACGGTCTTCCCGAGAGGCTATGCAACTGGACAGCCAGCTTTCTGTCTGAGTGTTATATACAAGTCTTAGTTGACTGTCAGCGCTCAGACAGACTACCTATCAACGCTGGTGTGCCGCAAGGCTCTGTGCTATCTCCCACGCTTTTTCTTCTGCACATCAATGAAATGTTGGAGCAAAACTCCAATTTTCATTGCTACACCGATGATAGTACGGGATATGCACACTACACTAGCCGTGCAAATGCCTCTCGGACACTTATCGAGGTAAGAAGGACTAGACTTGTGTCTGAAATCGAGCACTCTCTGGAGCGGATCTCGAATTGGGGTCGACTTAATTTAATGCAGTTCAACCCCTCGAGGACACAAGTCTGCACGTTCACCGCTAAAAAAACGCCATGCATTGTAGCACCACAGTTCCAGGGCATTCCGATCGCCGTTGGTAAGAGTATCTGTATCCTGGGCGTTGACATATCGAACGAAGTGCAATTCGGGAGTCACATTGATAGAAGACCAAGTTGGCATCCAAAAAGCTAGGGGTGCTTAACAAAGCCAGGCAGTATTCACTTTCACTTCGGGGCAGCTACTACTACTCATACTCATTTGTGGGCGGGAGCCCCCAAATACTAGCTTGGTCCACTTGACTCCCTACAAAAACGCGCCGTTCGTATTGTTAACGATTCAGGACTTACTGACAGGCTCGAACATCTGAGCCTACGCAGAGACATTGGGAGTATGTGCGTGTTGTACCGTCTCTATAATGGTGAGTGCTCTGCTGAACTGTTTGACATGGTGCTACCATCCATTTTCCTACACCGTACTACCCGCCGAAGAGAAAAGTTCCACCCACACCGACTGGACACCTGGCAGTGTTCAACGGTGCGGTTTTCACGTTCGTTCTTGCCCAGAACGTGTAAATTGTGGAACGAACTTCCCTCTGAGGTGTTCCCTAGGTGCTACATTAAGAGGTTCTTCAAAAATGGCGTCAAAGGAGTCCTTCAGGGCTGGCAGCGCGTTGGCAACTCCCCTGGTGTTGCAAATGTTCATAGGCGACGGTGACCACTTTCCATCAAGTGGCCCGTCTGCTTGTCTGTCAACTTACAGACATAAAAAAAACACACGCACACCAAAGAAAAGATGAGTGAATGACGCAATTTCATTTAGGAATTGATATGAAAAAAGAATGCAATCTTTATTTCTTTGTTAATTAGGTATTTAAGTCGAATATTATTAATCAAAATAAAAGAATTGAATACTATTAATCGAAATTTATTTTAAACAGGGAGGTTAATTTTTATATAAAAAAATTTTGGACGCTGTTTCCCCAACAACCGGTTTTATGCTCGTAGCTCATCATATACCAATACAGCAACCATACCATACCAATAAAAAGTAGTTTGCTGGTACATTTGATGGAAGAGAAGATATAGGTATTGTAAAGATACAGTTCTGTAAAGCCCCGAATATTTCGATTTTTTAAGTTGAGTACGCGTATTAACAAAATGATGTATGTCAATAAAATTAAAACAAACAATCAAGGAACAGCGCGCGGTGGCACCGTGCTGCGGCGTGTGCGTTGCCATCGATACGCGACGCGCATGGGCAACAAAATTCCTCATAAATTCCTCTTAAATTTTATTTTAATTTTTGAGGATGCGGAAACGGTTGACGATCCCAAAATATTGCGGAACTTCCTCATTATGAGGAAGAGGAAGAGGAATCCTCAGCAACCCTAATACATAGCACCTTAGGCCTCAGGAGTGGTAACCCATCTGCATTTTGACCTTGGTCTTTGTGTGGTTGTCTATAGGCTGCAGTCATCGCTTAACATCAATGTGCACTGCACGCTTGTTTGGCCGTAATTACGTAAAAAAGCACCTCTTATTCAATGTCGATTTTTAAGAAAAGAGGTAACCTATGATTTTCTTTATTGTCTTCGTGTTTTAAATATGACTTTTAATTACATGTCTACCCATAGATCTCTGTTGAAGAATAGTAAAAAAGATTACGCAAATAAATATATTTTTAATTATGATTGTTTGAGGGAAAAAATCTATTACAAAATTTTAATTCGATATTAAATAATTTTGTTACTTATTTATGATGTAATAAGTTTTATTACCTATATAAGACAAAAAATTGCTTGATAAACAATGTTTAATTTATTCATTATATTAGGTACTTTACATTATGTACTTGGATTTTTACCTATCTACTGATTGATGAATCAGTTAAATTGCATAACATCAGTTATTCGCTGTGTTGTGCAACTTGTGGGATCGTTTTATTAAGTGCACGAGAAATTCAATCTCACTGGTGGTAGAGTTCCAGGTGTAGGAGCTCAAGGGAGGTGGCACCACCGCATTACCTACCCTATCTACTGCTAAATAGTAGTGTTCGGCACTATTATGTTTCGGATATATGGTAATATGCCATAGTATACATTCGCCAACACCCGTAATAATTATCACAGAGACATGACACCTTAGGTTTGAGAGGTGGCAAAGCATCTGCATTTTGACCTCTGGTTTTTATTTAGATGTCTATAGATAGGCTGCAGTCGTCACTTAACATCAATGTGAGCGGCATGGTTGTTTGCCACCTTCCTTACACAAAAAATGAGTTTGCATTAGGTACTCAGAGACCTAGGCCCTTGACCATTAAGGGACCTATATGGTGGTAATTAAAGCTATATTTGCGTGATTTTGCATAAGCGGAGCGTTTCCTGACTGTACCTTACCATAAAACGATAACGCTGAACGTTACTGTATGCTCTGTGCTCACGTCTTCTGAAGCTTTGCGGCTCTACCACTAGAAAAACTTTTTGCATAAACGTAATTACACGTTGATTCAAAAATGCTTCGGCGGTGTTAAACTCAGTAGCTCCGCAACCGCAAATGCTAAGTGTTTGAGTGTGCATATAGTCGTAATACGGACAAGTCTCGGTTAAACTTGGTGCCGTGTCAGGTGTCAAATGTCAACGATAATATTAAAATTTTCCTCTAATTACCAAAATCTGAGGCAACGATAATTAATATATAAACAGACGTTGTCACGTTTAAAAGTCAATGAATTTTGACTTTTAACATCATTAAAAATCGGCGAAGTACGAGTCGGATCCGCGTGTTCAGTGTTTTGTAAATCCGAACAATTTATAATCGGAGTTCCATCCCATTCACCTAAAACACCCTAATTTTTTTTTTTATTTATTTATTCACCTTAAACCAACTCAAGTAAACTTCAATAATAAAAGACATCTTTTAACAATTTTCAAATAGCGTTGCAATTCATTTTTTATTCAACTGATTCTTTAACATTTTTGGAATTGTTAAAGTAAGTCAGTTGATGAAAAGTAACTATTGGCCGAATACTCAAACGTCACTAAATTTTAAGCAACCCTCAAATGTGCTCTATCTCTATCGTTTGAACGTGTATCATAAAGACAGATGACTTTTAAGTCTTACCTAGTGCGAAATTCACAGACCGCACTATGACTTTACTTTGAGCAGAGAATATGTAATAATACTACGTATAGAATGGACACTTCGACGTCCCGCCCGATTTCCCCGCCTGCCTCAACCTCCTCCCCTTTTATGGGAGACGTTTCTCTACGTGCTACGCACACAGGTGCACGTGTAAATACACGTCACTGATTGATGTGTAATAGAGAGCGTTTGTACGGAATTTTGGCGTAGTGTCCGCGGTGTGTTTTGAGCAAAGCACTGCTTAGAACTGTCAAAATCCATACTATACTGACAGTTCTAAGCATACTTTGCTCAAAGTAAAGTCGTAGTGCGGTCTGTGAATCTCACCCTTAGTATTGAAAGTTGGACTTCAGTAGGTAAGAACGAAGTTAAGTCGTATGGTAGTGTGACGACCCTTGCATTAGCGTCACATAAAGATATCATTCTTTTAGCTTTTAGTTACGCATAAGAAACCCTTGTAACCACAGTCGCTCAGAGCATTGACTAATATATTAGGTTGGGGAAAAAGTTTCTTCGCATTTTTTAAGATAATTCAAAACATTATTTAATACAGTTTTGCCATCTTTTAGGTAGGGACATGATCCCATTGCTATAAAAATTTTGGGACTTCTCATCAAAATACCGCGACAAGTGGATTTGGCAGTCCTCTCGTGATGTTAACCTAACATTGCATAAAGAATTCTGAAGAGACCGAAACAGGTGGAAATCTGAAGGTGCAAGGTCAGGACTATACGGCGGATGCATTAACACCTCCCAGCCAAACTCTTTTAATTTTTGCTGAGTGGCTATAGATGTGTGAGGTCTAGCGTTATCATGATGAAACACCACACCCCTTCTGTTGATCAATTCCGGCCGCTTTCTCTCAACTTCTTGCTTTAATCTCATGAGTTGTTCGCAGTAGAGTTCAGAATCGATAGTCCTGCCTGGTGGTAATAGCTCATAATGAAAAATGCCCTTCCAATCCCACCACACACACAACATCACCTTATTGCGAGTTAACCCGGGTTTCGCCACAGTCTGTGAAGCCGACCGGCCTTTGACCACGACCTTTTTCGCACGTTCTTGTCGTACGTGGTCCACTATTCATCACCAGTTATCAGCTTCTTCAAAAATGATTCGGTTTCATTACGTCGTAATAAAGAATCACAAATGAGTACACGGTTCATTAAGTTTCTTTCAGTGAGCTCGTGAGGTACCCAAATATCGAGCTTTTTTTTGTACCCAGCTTTTTTCAAATGCGCCAAAACTGTTTTGTGATCAATTCTCAGTTCTTCAGCTACGTCGTAACTACTGATATGTCGATCTTGCTCCACTTTTTCAAAAATGGCATCCATTTTATCCGTAATAGGGCGACCAGAGCGAGGTGCATCTTTGACATCAAAATTTCCGGATTGAAAACGCTTAAACCAAATTTGTGCTACTCTCACAGACACTGCACTAGGTCCATAAACGTCGCAAATTTTTTTCGCGGCTTGCGTTGCATTTTTACCTTTTTTGTAGTAAAATTTAAAAATGTATCGAATTTCTTCATTTGATTCACTCATCTTGACAGTACGGAAAACAAATGAAAATCACACATTTATCTAATTGGAATTTGGAATTATGTTCTTTAAAATTTTAACTTTCAATGATACCAAAACCAGCCAGATACAAATACTACAGCCACAGTCAGATTCTAGATCCCATTCTTCCACCGACCGTTGATACAAATAAACACGTGTTATTTTAGTTTTTATGGAAATCCCATGTCAGTGCGCAAAAGTGGGATGAAAGTTTGAAATTATCAAAAACGTGGAACGTCCTAAGAGTCCTCACACGCATATATAGATACATAAATTTGTAGGACAAATACAAATTACTTACCATCTGCCACTACAATTGGGCATCCAGGAGCACAGCAGACGTATCGGGGCATTGTGTAAATCGGTAAAATAACACTAATCTGAGATATATGGTCCAAACTCCTCGCGGAGGGCCTATCTATATGTATGTCACTAACACTTAAACAAAGAACACAGTCAATGCTGAAATGTAGTATTTCTAGACTACACGGAGGAACGAAAGCTCAACTCAACGTAAATATCAAGAGGGATACTAAGAATACAAGAAAGGAGATGTTGCGAGCTCGGCTCTGGTACGTACAGTACCTGAAAAAATGGGTAAATTAAAGAAGAATCCGAAAAAAATACAATTAATTTATTCAAGAATATATTTTATAGTTACAACCACATTTACTTCAAACGATTTTATCATTTTCAATATGACTATTAGTGGAATTTGTCAAAATGACATCGCCCGCCATATTCGCCATCTTGGTTTTGAGTTGCAATTCTAACTGCAAATAATGTTTTGTAACTGCAAACAAAGCTAAATAAGTGAATATATGCAGTAAAAAACGTTTTTATATTGATTTTGCTTGTTAATGATATTGTGTACAATACATGGCCGGAGGTCCATACATTTTTGCAACATCTCCTTTGCGCACAAGCATGTAAACACACCGGTGGAGAAAAATCTTGTGACGTTTCGAATTTCGAATTTGATGAAGATACGTTAGCATGGTTGCCAAGTTATTATATATAAAATACTACTATAAATAATTGTTCATCTAAAAATGTATAAAACTCAAAACATTAAAACGAGTTAAATTTAATGGAAAAAATAAGTTTATTATAATACGCAGCAATTTAAAATTATTTACAGTGATAAAAATCTAGATATGACATTTCATTAAAATACGAAGGCTATTGACATTACTACCGAAACTTATGATTTAAGAAAATGGTAAACCCAGCCAAAAATAGTTCCTCGCAACAAAGATAGATGGCGTTTTTAAGCATAATTTTAATTTGTTCTAAGTTACCGGGGCATGGCTCAGAGTAGCGATGGGTCGTTGAAGGTTTTTCCGTCAATGAAACGTTAACGTTAATTTGCGTTCGTCAACTAGTTGATCAACTAGTTAATTTCGTCAACTAGTTAACGTGTTACGAACGTTAATTTGCATTGCATGAACGATATACAACTAAACGTTTTTATTAACTGCTGTTGAATAGAAATGTTATTTTACGAATAATTTGTTTTTGCTTAATGAAAGATAACATTTCATGATGACTACCTACTACCTACTACCTACATAGGGTTCCAAATGATCTTCCCTTCATACTTTTTTCAGGCTTAGAACTGACTGAATAATTTGCCATAAAACACAAATTATAAAACATTGGTCAAATTACTAAATAAATATCAATTCTTGTACTTGTTACTTAGAGTTCAAATTCGTAGCAGAGTTTTATTATTAAAGGAATACAATTTACGTACGTTGAAAATAACAAAACGTTTGGGATTTGGGTTCAGTTTCTCGTTTCATTAACGAATTGAATTCGTTAACTCATTTCGTAACTCGTTGACGGATTCAACTAGTTGATTTGTACACGGTCAACGTTAATCCCGTTGAAGAGACGTTAACCGTTGATTCAACTAGTTCGTTGATTCAACGCTCATCGCTAGCTCAGAGTCGCTATCCGAACATGGTCGTGAACACAGTGTAACCGCCCGTCTATACTTAGCCAATATACAGCACCGCCAGCCGCCAGTGAGAAATTATTTTTATTGTAATCATCGTCCTGCTACACACATACAACAAACGCTTATTATTCTATTGCCACGCTACGGCAAAGTAGTATGGTCTATTCATTTCGCTCTGATTGCGGAATCCTAAAAAATATATTTATTTTTAGATAACACTTAGCTTATCCATACAAAGTGCAATCTTAATGGTTTATAATAACATGAAATGGAAACTTTCCTCGTGTGATCTCTTGTTATCAAGCTTGCCACCGACTCCTGTCTTGTTTCTAAGTTGATAGTGGCCGAATACTCAAACGTCAATTTTAAGCAACGCTCAATGCGCTCAAATCTCTTTCGTTTGAACGTGTTTTATATAGACAGCAGACTTTTAAGTCCCACTTAGATTTAAGTGACGTATTTGGCCGTAAGTGTTGCAAATTAAATGCTTTTGAAGTTATACTTCTTTTGGCGCGATTGCGAATAAAGATGAGAGCAATGAGGTCATTAATTAATAGAGTAGACACCGGGAAAAAGCAGCCCGTTTCGTTTTTACAGTACTCAACAATTAATATTGCACATCGAGCCTGCGAAAGATACGATCGGCTCGTTTCGACTTCGTAGAGCATTATCTCTGTTGCACACTGCCTACGTAAGCACTAACAGTTCGGTATTGGTCAAATCTTGATCAATATGGTCGACAAACGTCAAATAGGTACGGTGCAAAAAAGATATCGAAATTGATTTGAATCTGGCAAATCAATTACAGCATGTATCTATATGTGTGTTTATGAGGTTTTTATGTTGGATGGGTGCTTGACATTGTAAAAAATATTTACGTCGCAGCTCTACTTCTACTGTTACTTTTTTATGTCAAAGGATTGACAGACAAGCAGACGGGCCACCTGATGGAAAGTGGTCACCGTCGCCTATGAACATTTGCAACACCAGGGGAGTCCCCAACGCGCTGCCATCCCTGAAGGACTCTTTTGACGTAATTTTTGAAGAATCCCATATTGTAGCACCGTCCATAGCTGCTACAATATGGAGTAACACTTCAGATGGAAGTCCATTTCACAATTTACACGTTCTGGGCAAAAACACACGTGAGAACCGCACCGTTAAACACTGCCAGGTGTCCAGCCGGTGAGGGTGGAACTTCTCTCATCGGCGAATAGTACGGTGTAGAAAAAGAGACGGTGGCGTCATGTCGAGTAGTGCGACAAAAAATATTCAGCAATTATGCAATTATATTAAGGAAACAATTAAGTACGGCACTCGCACAGATATCCATCGGTAATCTGTTTATTCCATCAAAATATTCCATTTAAACCATTGTACAGGTTTTCAAGAAAATTCCCTACTAACGTAAGCAAAACACACTATGACGCACGAATTCTGTCGGAAGAAAAGAGCAAATCGAATATAGTAGGTAGCTGTTTAAAGTATGTGAATCCTGTCCTTTATCCTCGTATGTGTTTTGCAGCCCGGTTAGGAATTTACCACACCGCGTTACCATATAACTGCCTCGATAGCCTAGTGGTAGCAGGCCACTACTACTACGCTGGGGTCCCGGGTTCGATTCCCGGGTCGGGGGTTAGCAGTGATTTTTTTTAGCTTTAATTGTCCCACTGCTGGGCAAAAGGCTCCCCTATTTTCTTTCACCTATCGCGGTCTTTTGCAACTTCGAGCCAATTGGGTTCAAAACGATCGATATCGTCTCGTCAGCTTTTCGTGGACCTCGGTAGCGTCGAGTATCTGGGGTCCAATATGTTACTATTTTTGCCCATTTTTCGCACGACATTCTGAAAACATGACCCGCTCACTCCCACTTCAACTTCGCTGCTTTAAGGCCTACATCCACGATACCTGTGTAAAATCTTATATCTCTGGTTCAATTGGGCTTTTTTCAATTTCTGCAAGTTGTACCAATATTTCGGAGTTTGGTAATGTGGCCGGAGATGTGAACAGGCACACCACCTGTTACATGGGCCAAATGGTAACCGGCGAATCGTGGGTGTTTGCATGTATGCCTACCATTTCGATGATTAGAGGCGTGAAGTTACGTTACTACATATACTAAGATTAACAATCCGCTTAATTGTAATGTTCAGTGCTTGTAACGTATTTCATTTCGATGGTAATGTATGGTCTCGTAATTACTAGCGTAGACGCAAAATGGCTTATACCTTTGAGTGACAAAGAGAACGTATTGGCGTCGAAACCTCTGTAAACTCCCATATATGCAAAATGTAACTCCAGGTGTATACCATTAACTTTCTTCACTAGCGCCGAGATAGAACCCGCTACCGCATGCTTAGGAGTGGTTTACCACTAACCCAGCGGGGCAGTGAAGTTAATCAATATATAATTATACTTGCACGTCGTTACGTTAAAGGTCACACCAGAAGATGTTAAAATTCATGCGACTAATGCTTGCCCTACACACAAGTACGTGACGTAATCGCCACAAAGCACCAATTGATGACAAGAGCGATAGTTTATGTACCTATGTCTTGCTCTCAACTTACTAGCTAAGTTCTCGACGTTGGACCCAATAGGATCTCCCTTATTAGGCAGTTTCTGAAATATTAAGATTGAATTGGGTACTTGCCGATGGCCTGATAAAGTAGACTAGGGTCGTCTCGAAACAAGACGTCTACATACGTTCAATTAAAAAAAGCGCGATGAAGTTTACATACTGAAATTTCAAACCCAATGCGATTTTCTTGAGCGTCATTCACCGCAGATCGCACTTCACCTATGTACGTACTAATTTAGTTTCAAAATTCATGACACCATTAGTCACCAAGTTTGAGAAGCACGATAAGTTTCATTAGGTTCATTAAGTGAAGAATATGTGGAGGAACTAGAGGTGAGGCGTATTTATCGGAACAGGTAAAAATCACAGGTAGAAGGCAGATAACAGATACCAGTTGCTCTCGTGGTTAACAAATACCTGTTCCTAAAAATACTCTCAATCTATGATACGCTCAAGTAACAGTCGCCAGTCATATAACAGGTAGGCTCTGATAACAGTCAATACCAATCATATACCAATACACACAACACTGTTCTGTTCTCATCATCAGTCTCAATCCGTCTTACACGAATGTCACAGGTTAAAACGAGACACACCTAGTATTTTATCCGAAAAATACAATTGGCAGTTGAGCAGGAACAAACCATCTTTGACAAATGCCTCCTAAAGGAGATGTTGCAAAAATGTATGGACCTCCGGCCATGTATTGTACATAATATCATTAGACAGGCAAAATCAGTATAAAAACTTTTTTACTGCATATTTTCACTTATTAAGCTTTGTTTGCAGTTACAAAATATTATTTGCAGTTAGAATTGCAACTCAAAACCAACATGGCGAATATGGCGGGCGATGTAATTTTAACATTTTCATTTTTTTAATTGTATTTTGATTATATAGTACTTGGTGAAAAAAGTAATATTATCTAAATACTATCGAAATCGATTGATCCCAAGTGTCGGCTGTATCGCCGCCATGTTTAACATAGTTGAAAATTATAAAATCGTTTGAATTAAATGTGGTTGTAACTCTAAAATATATTCTTGAATAAATTAATTGTATTTTTTTCGGATTCTTCTTTAATTTACCCATTTTTAGAGGACGTGTACGAACCAGAGCCGAGCTCGCAACATCTCCTTTGGTAGTGTAATCTGTTATTGCTTTGACAATAGTACATCTCGCTCATTCCTGATTTGAATAGCCTTGCTAAAACGAGAAGCACCTAGTATTTTATTATCCGACAAATATGTGTAGTTTTACTAGAGGAAGTCATCCTGTTTCTGGCCATGTTATATGAGAATAAAGCGTAATAATATTATTATTTTACAATGTTGAAACAATTAACGGTATAACTTTTTTAATGTAAATATTTATATTATGTAGAGAATATTTTTTATTATAATAATAATAATAATGACAACCCATTATACGTCCCACTGCTGGGCACGAGTCTCTCCCCTTTTTTGGGGGGAGGCCTGGAGCTTACTCCACCACGCTGCTCCAATGCGGATTGGTGGAGGTGGATGGGTTAGTGGCCAACCCACTGTCGGATGTTTTCAAACCACCCATAAGGCCTCCGACAAGGTTTAACGACTGCTATCCATCGATAGCAACCGGGACCGACGGCTTAACGTGCCCTCCGAAGCACGGAAACGCGCATTTAATTTGCCACTAGCGGTCACCCATCACACTACCCGACCGCGCCCGTAGTGCTTAACCGAGCAGATCGCTTAAGATCTACACCAGCCGCTGGGCTATGCGCGCTTCACTATTTATTAATTATTTTTTATTATGTAGATTAATTAAGGTTTTTTTTTTTAACGGCTGATAATTTAAGTACAATTGTAAACGGTATTATAATATAGTTCGCTATAACGGCTAATAGATGGCCCTATGTTTAATAAAACGTCCTAAATGACGCTGTAGAGAATTTGTGGCAATATTGTATATTTTTCTGAACTGTGACGAGTCGTATTATTATTAAACCCTCTCACAGTAATTGTGGTACGCACGGTGGTAATTAACCGTCTGTCTGTCGGTATGTACAACAATCTTGTATGAACAATGTGTAATAAAATTTTCAATAAATTGTGTTCCTATAAAGTCACGGTGATTAATCACCGTGACTTTTTAGGAACTGTCACAGCCAGTGTTGCCAACTCTACGTCTTTTTACGGAGATCTACGTATTTTAAGCCTTTTCTGCAAACCTACGTACTTTAGTCCCAGAATCTACGTATTTTCTATCAAAATAGTTCAAAATTGCAAAATAACATCTCATTAGACTAAATGGCCATAATTTCCATTACTTTCGCAAAAAAAATTAATAAACTTTCTGTTCGATACTAACGTGCACTCGCCTCGTCCCTTAACACGTCGCACCATTTATTTTAAAAACCAAGTGTCGATTCTATAGAACTGTGATTCATGTGACTGTGTTAAACAAAACGTTTTAAGGTGATCTTGCCGCCGTAATAGTGAATCTTAACCTAAAAATTGAATAATTTGAATAAATTGATAACCCTAAAAGTAGTTAACTTTCTCGAATTATTAAGATGTGGTAATTCATATAATTTTTTTGGTGATAATGGTTATTTTTTTTTAATTTAATAAATATGCTATGATTTATGATTTTGTCGAAGAAATTTTAAATTTCTTTTAATTTTAAAAAATTTGCCGTTATCAAAAAAAATTCTACGAATTACCACATGTAGATAATGCAAAAGCTAACAATTACCCATATCGGCTATTGAAATATTATTTTTGTTCGCGGAGATATCTCTAACCGAAGTTTGATTTGTCTGCTGTTTGCTACTTTTAAGGTTTTATAAATTATCGATTTATTAATTTTTACCTATTTTACTCTCTACATCTAATTCAGAAAAAAAGTACGTAGATCTACGTATTTTTCATAAGGAAATTTGACCATTTCTCCGTAATTTTCTTATCTGACCTACGTCTTTTTCAAAATCCAGGTTGGCAACACTGGTCACAGCGGTCACAGCGATTCCAAAGTAACGTATTTGCCCATGTCTAGCGCCTGGCGGGCCGCGGCCCAACGATTGACGTTGGGAAGTTGTATATATGCCAACTCTTGAGATATCTTCGTATGTGCGATGTAATTCGAATGCACGCCATCTACCGTACTAAATAAGTACTGTGAGGTTTCATTGTATTCCACTAGTTGGCGCCTTAATGTAGTGGACCCTACAAATATGTAAAGTATTTATAAAAAAAATGTTTTCATACTTTTAAGTTAGTTTTTCATAAAATTTGAGTGCGGTCTATGAATCAAATCACCGCTACAAAAACCCCATTCGTTGTAGCACCACAGTTCCCGGGCACTCCGCTCGCCGTTGGTAAGAGTATCGGTATCCTGGGCGTTGACATATCGAACGAAGTGCAATTTGGGAGTCACATTGAGTGTAAGACCAAGTTGGCATCCAAAAAACTAGGGTTGCTTAACAAAGCGAGGCAGTATTTCACATCGGGGCAGCTATTACAGGTTTACAAAGCCCAAGTGCGGCCCCATCTGGAATACTGCTCTCATTTGTGGGCGGGAGCCCCCAAATATCAACTTGGTCCACTCGACTCCCTACAAAGACGCGCCGTTCGTATTGTTAACGACCCAGGACTTACTGACAGACTCGAACATCTGAGCCTGCGCAGAGACGTTGGGAGTCTATGCGTTTTATACCGTCTCTACAATGGCGAGTGCTCTATCGAACTGTTTGACATGGTGCCATCGTCTCTTTTCCTACACCGCACTACCCGCCGAAGAGATAAGTTCCACCCTCACCGACAGTGTCGGTTCTCACGTTCGTTTTTTCCCAGAACGTGTAAATTGTGGAATGAACTTCCCTCTGAGGTGTTCCCTCGGTGCTACAATATGAAGTTCTTCAAAAATGGCGTCAAAAGAGTCCTTCAGGGCTGGCAGCGCGTTGGCGACTCCCCTGGTGTTGCAAATGTTCATAGGCGACGGTGACTACTTTCCATCTGCATGTGTGCATGCAGATGGAAAGTAATTAATTCTATACTAACTAATTCTTATATAGTAATTAATTCTATACTAGATGGAAAGTAATTATTTCTATACTTAATCGTAGTCTTATAATAACAGCATATTTAATAGAGGTGTTTATGCGTCACTGCAACACTTGGCTAAATAATAGGTTGGGGAAAAGTCTTTTCGCATTATAGTATGTATGAACTTGTAATAAAATCTCTTTGGCTGTAGTATTTGTATCTGGCTGGTTTTGGTATCATTGAAAGTTATAATTTTAAAGAACATAATTTCAAATTCGAATTAGGCAAATGTGTGATTTTCATTTGTTTTTCGTACTGTTAAGATGAGTGAATCTAATGAAGAAATTCGATACATTTTAAAATTTTACAACAAAAAAGGTAAAAATGCAACGCAGGCCGCGAAAAAAATTTGCGATGTTTATGGACCTAGTGCAGTGTCTGTGAGAGTAGCACAAATTTGGTTTAAGCGTTTGCAATCCGGAAATTTTGATGTCAAAGATGCACCTCGCTCTAGTCGCCCTATTACGGATAAAATAGATGCCATTTTTTGAAAAAGTGGAGCAAGATCGACATATCAGTAGTTACGACATAGCTGAAGAACTGAGAATTGATGACAAAACAGGTTTATTGTAAGCAACGTTTTATGTCTGTTTTATGTGTCTCGCTGTGTGTCAAATGTTTCTTTCTTTCTTCTTTCTTTATCATTGGAGCTCTACCCTCTACTACCGTTGACATAGATGCCAATGGGAGCGGCCTCTGTGAGGTTGTTAATCTAATCGTGTAGAAAGCCTTTTGCATTGAGGCCATTTGCCGAACGTATCCTGATATACATCACGGTCGAAACTCGGAAACTTGTTCCAGTTCATTTAAAATTATTAATTTACTTCCGTAATTTTTGAAGGATATTCTTATTTATCCGATTAAAACTCACGTTTATGGCTATCGTTGCTTTCTTTATTGGTGTTTTTTATAATGGCAAACAAGCATGTCCATGCATGGTAAGTGACAACTACAGTCTATAGACCAGCGATTCCCAAAGTGGTCCATATAGACCCCCTGGGGTCTATGGGAGACTCGATGGGGTCAACGTATATGCGTAAATAAAAATGGGATATATGGGAAAGTGATATCAATGTTAGCAAGGAGGTCCACCGAAACCAGAAAAAATTTTAAAGGAGTTTACAAGAAAAATAGTTTGGGAACCTCTGCTATAGACATTTACACAAAAACCGGCGTTTAAAATGCAGATGCGTTACCACTCCTTAGGCCTTAGTTAATTTGCCTCTTTGTTAGGTATAACGAGGTCATACATTGCCATCTAATCGGAACACGACAGTGCTGAACACGACCATTATGGCGGTAGATAAATGAGGTAATGCGGGGTTGCATACACGCTCGAGCTTCGACACGGGAACTCTATCACCAGTAGGTATACTAGGATATTTGAACATTTTGTCTATTGTATTCTTGTGCTGTAGGTATCGTATGACGAAAGAATCCGAAGAGGTAAAAATATTTTAAACATCAGATGTTATTCAAATAATATAGTAAAGCAGTTGTAATTTTTAAAATAATAGGTTGGGGAAAAAGTCTTTTCGCATTATGGTATGTATGAACTTGTAATAAAATCTCTTTGGCTGTAGTATTTGTATCTGGCTGGTTTTGGTATCATTGAAAGTAAAAATTTTAAAGAACATAATTCCAAATTCAAATTAGGCAAATGTGTGATTTAATTTGTTTTTCGTACAAGATGAGTGAATCTAACGAAGAAATTCGATACATTTTAAAAATTTACTACAAAAAAGATAAAAATGCAACGCAAGCCGCGAAAAAAATTTGCGATGTTTATGGACCTAGTGCAGTGTCTGTGAGAGTAGCACAAATTTGGTTTGAGCGTTTTTCGCCGGAAATTTTGATGTCAAAGATGCACCTCGCTCTGGTCGCCCTATTACGGATAAAATGGATGCCATTTTTGAAAAAGTGGAGCAAGTTCGACATATAAGTAGTTACAACGTAGCTGAAGAAAAAACGCATTTGAAAAAAGCTGGGTACAAAAAAAAGCTCGATATTTGGGTACCTCACGAGCTCACTGAAAGAAACCTAATGAACCGTGTACTCGTTTGTGATTCTTTATTACGACGTAATGAAACCGAATCATTTTTGAAGAAGCTAGATAACTGGTGATGAAAAGTGGATCACGTACGTCAAGAACGTGCGAAAAAGGTCGTGGTCAAAGGCCCGTCAGGCTTCACAGACTGTGGCTGTGAAACCCGGGTTAACTCGCAATAAGGTGATGTTGTGTGTGTGGTGGGATTGGAAGGGCATTTTTCATTATGAGCTATTACCACCAGGCAGGACTATCGATTCTGAACTCTACTGCGAACAACTGATGAGATTAAAGCAAGAAGTTGAGAGAAAGCGGCCGGAATTGATCAACAGAAGGGGTGTGGCGTTTCATCATGATAACGCTAGACCTCACACATCTATAGCCACTCAGCAAAAATTAACAGAGTTTGGCTGGGAGGTATTAATGTATCCGCCATATAGGATTGCCAAATCCAATTTTGATGAGAAGTCCCAAAATTTTTATAGCAATGGGATCATGTCCCTACCTACAAGATGGCAAAAGGTTATCGAACAAAATGGTACATACATACTTTAGTTAAATTTAAATAAACTGTATTAAAAAATGTTTTGAATTATTTTAAAAAATGCGAAGAAACTTTTTCCCCGAACCTTATATTTAACATAACTTTGTACAAATATTATAAATATTTTTATAATATTTGTACAAAGTTTGCCATGATTCTTTGAAGGCTTCGCTGTAGGTTTTCAGTTACTAAAAATACCTATGCGTACTTCTATTCACATACCAGAGACAGTGTCGTATTTGCTTTTTATTCAATTGACTGGAGCTAATGTATATTGTATCTTGTTTGTCTCTACAACTGGTATTTGGTGGGAGATCTGAAGTACAAGGACAATAGCATAGTAAATTCTGGTAGCATGACAAATAATTACTAATAGAAATTTAGAACTAATTTCTGTTTATTCGTAAGCTTATTTTAATAAACAGTATTATTAGGAATCTTATTTTGAACTATAGAATCGTTTATATTTCATAACTTTTACATGTTCTCATAGCATGCCAAAATGTACCGATGGTGAGAACTGGGTCAGAACATTTCCTCCATTCGTTGTATGCCGAAATCATTAGACATCCTTCTGTACGTTTTGGATTAACGATCATAAAACCAAAAAGAATGGTTATTGTGTAATGAATGAAAGTGACAAACTAAAAAACCAGAGGTTTAAATGAATACGAGTATGCTTTGCCAGTATTGCTACCCTTAATACTAACATGTTTTGCCTTAGTAGAGAAATTGGGGACCGTATCCATCTGACCGGAACACGATATCGTTGACATAAGGTACAGATAGTTGGCAGAGTAAAAAGGCTATTACACGAGACGGTATTCAGGGTCCGGCAGAAAGGGTGAGCGTGGTCTCGCGTCGCGTTGCCGCTCATTACACTATCCGGTCAACAGGGCCCTAAGACAGTCACAGTACAAATATGAACAGTATGGAAACTACGTACAAAACGTTGAAACGGCGCAATCACACAAACATGCCCATCAACGAGGCCCCTAAGCGATTCTCGCGGTGCTGCAGCTCCGAGTTACTCGCTACTCGAGCGTCGACGCATGTTTGTGTGAGTGTGCCGTTTTGAACTGTGTGTAGCTAGGGCGTTAGACTGATCGGGCCGCTCCGGTCGCCCCAGTTAGGGCCCTAACTCCCTAAATGTTATTACACTATCCTGACTCTTACTATCGTAGTCTGAATACCGTGCCGTGTAATAAGTCGTAAATACCTGCCGACAAATGGCAATGTACCATTTTACTTAAGGCGCTTTTCCACATGGAGCAACTTAAGGCGAGGCAACTATCAACATTTTAAAAGTTCCCTGTAAAAAGCTAGTTGCTATAATGTTTACGGTTGCAGAAATTTGAGCTACTTTTACTTTTTTAAATTTTTACCTTAATTTCCGGAGGGAGGGTGTGAAATCGCCCGACGCGTTTCCATTGACATTTGCGGAAACCGGCAACATTAAAAACCGGTATAATAATGGCAACCCATTATACGTCCCACTGCTGGACACAAGTCTCTCCCCCTTTTTGGTGGGAGGCCTGGAGCTTACTCCACCACGCTTCTCCAAAACGGGTTGGTGGAGATACGGATTAGTAGCCAACCCGCTGTCGGATGATTTCAAACTGCCCATAAGGCCTCCGACAAGGTTTAACGACTGCTATCTATCGATAGCAACCGGTACAGTATTTAAGAATTGCTAGTTGAAGCAATTAGGAACTAACCTAGACATCGATTACAGCAACTGAAAACTTGACGATCACCGGAACTCGAAAGTCGAGTTGCTATGTGTACGTAGTCCAATTGAAATACTCGTATATGTAAACAGACAGACAGTTGTCAGTTGCTGCAATAGTTGTTTCATGTGCAAAGCGCCTAAACCTTTACCAAACCTTCTTTATCCTTCTTTTAAAATAAAAAACTACTTTATGTTTACTTGAATAATGTGCGCATTGGTTTATGTAACAGGACTTGTTCTCCTTGACCTAAATCCAAGGCCTTTGCTAGGTCAACGCGTTTATAGGCCAGTGTGGCATTGGCTCAAGTTCAATGTTCCTTCACCTTCATTGTTTGTCATCGGCGCATTATCCAGTAGGTATACTTATGGCATTTTGTAGAGATTGATCTTATGTATGGTATTACTGATACTTTTATTTATTCTTAATGGATTCCTGCCTTTGTTGTGTATTATTTATTTTTATCTTCTTTTATTATTATCTTTCTGTTAATCAAGATTTCGTTACAGTTAAGCATGATACATCATTAACATAATCATGAATCATTGCATCTGTTTTTTTTTTCATTTGTTATCGATACCTTCTTAATGTAGAGTCCAATTCAATTAAATAAAAAAAAAGGACAAAATAAAAACTCTTTCTATTTAAAAAAATCGTAATTAAATTTAAAAAAAAAATAGCCGGTTGAATTGAGAACCTCCTCCTTTTTTCGAAGTCGGTTAAAAAGCATTATGACTTTCTTTGAAATTGATAGTTTTTTATTGTTGCGATTGCTACACTGAACACTCGGGTCGCGTTATAAGTAAGCACCTACTATTGAGATTTAAAATAATGCAGTTTTTGGAAGATTTCAAAGGATCACCCACGGAGTTAGGTGCGCCCGGATCAGGGCCATCCTTTCTTTTTTACGAGGTGGAAATGCCATTGCATTCAACCGACTCTTTCGGGGAAGAGTCGGGATATGAGGGACTTGGACCCTCCAAAACCACGTCGGTGCCGAGTTCAGTGCAGAAAGGGATGGATTGGATGTATGCATTAACCTCTGTCTATCCTTTCGTAGTTCGAAGTTTCGTATTTATCTATTCAGAGACCTTGTTGGTTTGCAAAGAGCAACACGTAGCTTCATTATGACTTGACTTGTTGAATGATGACTCACTGATGTTCGTGTTACTTACATGTATAATAGATACGATAAAACATTAATTACAGTTGAATATAAATCGATTTTTCTGGTAATTTCAGCAGGTTTTATCTAGATAGTTGTTTGAGTGATACCTACTTGCATTTAATTAAATTATATTTTATTAAATTTATCAATGCGGGCGGGCTTTCGGATGTCGTTTAGCAATAGGTATCTGAGTGAAGTGTGTGAACGTATACTCATTCACGATATGAGTCAATCCGCTGTACAGTACCCAGCAAGATATATTGCACATCGAGCCTACAAAAGAGTCAATCGGCTAGTTTCGACTTCGTAGAGCGTTATCTCAGCTGCACACTACTTAAGCACTGATGTTCCGGGATTGGTCAAAACATGATCAAGATGGTCGACAAACTTCACATAGGTAAGGTGAGAAGGAGATAACGCTCTACAGACCCAAAATAAGTCGAAGTCTCCTTCCTAATGTCGATGTGCAATATTTCTTGTTGGATACTGTACCGGCGAAAAGATAATCGACTCCATATCCTATATGGAGACAATTCAGTATAAAGGTATACCATTAAAGATATCCCATTAAGCATAACTATTAAAGTTATTGTCCATTGTCTCGGCTTCAATATGTCACTTGTTAGCCCGTGATTGCTCCTATGAGTTCTGTGTGTGAGCGCATCTGTTAGTACAGGATGTCCTAAAATGGGGGACTACAATGCCATTGCACGTCATGTATGCTGTGCGTTAGAGGTTTCATAAAACATTTTTACAATTCATCCTTAATGTATACCACACCTATAGTGTCGTTGGGTTGGTTTAGTGGGTGGTCTTGTATGGACCATGTATTCTTCATACATCTAAAAAGTACCTAAATTAAGCGTGAAATCATATTTTGAGTCTGACTCTTGACTTGCCTTTTACTGGTGGTAGAGTTCCAGTGTAAGAGCTCGAGGGCGTAGGCACCACCTCATTACCTACCTAATCTTTCTGCCGCCAAATGCTAGTTTTCCGGTAAGATGGTAATGTACGACTCCGTAATATTTATCACAGAGACAAAACAACCAAGGTCTCTGGGGTTGCAATGCATCTGCATTTTGACATCTGGTCTTTGTGTGGGTGTCTTAAGTTTGCAGTTATCACTTAACACCAATGAAGGTTGCAAAATGCGTGCTTGTTTGCCACCTAAGGAGGACTTTTTTAAATCTTCTAATGTCATTAATGAAGTAAACAAACGCATGTATATTTTGATGATTCGTAAAGGACGCGTGCTGGATATCTCGTGATCAAGCCATTGGCATACATATTCAGTTTTATCAATATTGACTGTAATATCTAGGTACGGATTACGTAAACAAATCGTAATGTCATGGCCTCGTCGATGTAAACCTTTATTAAGGCGTGCATTACACGTATATTAATTAGTTCTGTTGTTTTGAACTTGATTTTGACATCCGTGAACTCCCTCATGCAGTGCCAATCGAAAATCAGCATCGGGCGTTAGGCCTGACTTCTATGCTGAATTGGACATCATTTTGGCGCAGCCGTGCGACATATTTTATTACTACTTACTTACTTACTTATAAACCTATTTTTTCTAGTGTATTATCAATAAAGTGATGATACTGTTTTTATATTACCTATTTGTTTGTGTTTCTTTTTTAATTCTTTTTTTGTTTCTTACCTAAATACTTGCATACTTGTTTTTGTCTGTACTCCTCGGCTATGCCCCAAATAAACTATTTTCTTTCTTTCTTCTTCGGTAGTCAAAGGTTCAGAAGCCAATTTTTTCTTTCCCTTTCTCATTACTTATTGGCAAACTCATATATACATATATGAGTTTGCCAATGAGTAATGAGAAACTTTGCAAAGGATCATGGCGAGATTTGTTTGTAAATAAAAAAATCCAAGCTTAATAGATATTGTCTTGAAACCAAAGAACACATTTTTTTTCGATTTTTAAAATAATTTTACTTTATCTTTATTACTTTAAATACCGGAAAATGTAGAGATTCTCAAGATTATATTTCTCAGCTGTTTCACCTTGGATTTTATTTCATTATTTTTGTACATATAATCTTTGCCTTAAAAAAATTAAAATAAATTAAAATTATGCTTGAAATATTGTATTTTTCGCAATAACATATGCGAGTGAATTTTAGAAATGAAAGGAAAAAGGGATAGAAAAAATTGGCTTCTGAACCTTTGACTACCGAAGTACTTCGGTGGCTTAGTGGTAATGCGGCTGGATTGGTTATCCTGAGGTCGCAGGTTCGATTCCTGCCCGAAGTCAAATGATTCCTTCCCTTTTTTCTTTAATTTCTAAAATTATGCTATCATTCTGTGATTTTGATCATCATGAAACCTTTTTCAATGTCAAAATCGGCAATGTAATGAACAGTAATTATAGAAATATCTAGAACAAATCCAGTGATTAACAATTTAAATGTTGAATTGTGTTGTTATGCTAATTATTTTTGCGTCGACGGTCAAAGGTGCCTTGATCACGCTGCCGGGTGTTGCACACACGTGCTTAGAGGCTAAATAATGGAAAAATAATTATTTTTTCACGTTTGATACTGAGTACCTATCACAATCTTCGTAAGCCAGTGTGACTTTATGACGCATACACTATCCTTGTTATTAATGAATCAAAACAAACATTAAATTATTTTACTGGTGGTAGAGCTTAAGAGACGGAGCTCGCGGGCGTGGGCACCACCGCATTACCTAATATACTTGCCGCTTAATGATTGTGTTCTGCACTATCGTGTTCCGGTCAGGTGGTAATGTATGGCCCTGTAATTTCTGGCACAGAGGCATAACACCTTAGGCTTCAGGAGTGGTAACGCATCTGCATTATGACCTTGGTCTTTCAGTGGGTGTCTATAGGCTGCAGTCATCACTTAACATCAATATAAACTGCATGCTTGTTTACTTCTTCCATTACCTAAAAAAAAAGAATCTGTTGCTTATGTGCCGAATTTATTTAACGAGAGATTATTGAACGATTAACGATGAGAGAATTTAGATTGAAAATAAGTATTTGGCTACGCACTGTAACTATATATTAATAAAGAGAGATGGAAGTTTAATACATTGTAACAAATCATTGATTATCATAACCAAACCAATAGACTCTAACCTTGATCTCTCACAATTCAACATTGAACACGTTAAAACAATACAAAATTAATTATCAAAAAACTACAATAATAAATTGGTTTTAATTGTAAAAGAACACGATGTTGTACATTGTTTAAATTATCTTCTAATGCCTATTGAATATAGACGTTCACATCCGGAACCTATTCAATCAGCTGATAGTTTTTAGTTTTAATTCTGTGTCAACGTCAGGGGCTTATTTCCGAGTTGTTGCCTACGCGCATACGTGTAAAATCTCAAAAATATAGTCATAGGTACCTATAGCATCTCGCGAAAAAATTTACGTGTATGGCAATTAAGATTATTAGAAGAATTTATAAATCACTAACTGAGTAGAGTAGAGTAGTAGTAGACCTACCGCTGCGCATGGAGAGGCCGCGCATGGAGAGGCCGCGCACGTGTATTAAGCTTCGCTTTATATGAAATTGTATGTGATGGTGTCCAATGCAACCTACAAAGAGGCTACACATGAATTGACGTCATTGATACATTCGTGGCTAGCTCGAATAGGCCGTTACATAGCTTAACGCTATCAACGTGGGTCTACGTTTGCACTGGGAGTACACGAATATGGCCCACGGCTATGTACAGATCGCTTATATCAGTGCATTATCCTTGGATTGCACTGTGACGTGCGTAGCCTCCGTGCGCTGTGCCACGCCACGCTGTACATGAATCGTGGGTCTTCATGTACTCCAGTGAAAACATTGACCCACGTTGTCAAACAAATTAATACATGCAGCTAACATGCGCAGCGTGTCCGTGCACAGCATGCGTCAAGGTGGGCCCGCGCCTTTACAGAAAATACCCACCAAGAAATACTTGCACATCGAACCTACGGAAAAGACAATCGGTTTCGACTTCGTAGTGGGTTATCTCTGCTGCACACTGCCTACGTAAGCACTGATAGTCCGGTATTGGTCAAAACAAAACTTGATCAAAATGGTAGACGTCTTATAGGTAATAAGATGCGAAAGAGATAACGCTCTACAGACCCGAAATAAACCGATGTCTCCTTCCTGTGTTTTACGTCTTTGATTTGTTTTATGTCATCAAGTGGCACACGAGCATACAGTTCAGCAAGTGAATACTGTAGCATATAGATAAACATCTTAGCGTTGATGGCATTTAGCCACACGGGCCACCGGCCGACCGGAGGGGTGTAGCCATAGCGTTTATTAGCGATGCAAAATACTCTGTCATTTTTTGCGAGGGGAAATTCGTGTGACACACACACATTCACGCACGCATTTTAACATCTCGGTGACAGGCATAAGATTGGGCTTGTACTTTGACAGAGGGGAAAGCCTGCATATGGCTACTCCCCTCCGGACCGCCGCGGCCGGTGGCCTGTGTTGCTTTATGATTGGTGGAGAAGGTTTTTGTTCTCCTAAAGTGAATAACGATGATGGCTATACGGAGTTATCTGCTATAAACTATAAGCTGTATATACTACGAACTTCTAATGGAATAGTAAGGAATGAATGTTGACTTATTTAAAGTATTCAGTCATATCATGTATATATATATATATATATATTTATTATGTATTTATATGATAGTTATTTATTTGTGTATTACGTATGTATAGAAATAATTTAAATATTTATTTTGGTTTCTGTAATATATTTATTTTTGTATTTAATTGTACCATTCCAACTGAATATCTCGATTTATTAGTTTATTTTTTTTGTAAGCACCGCCAACAATTTTTTTTAACTACCAATGGTTGACTGGCAGAGAGCGCTTTAAGCGTTAAGTCCGCCATTTGTACCGATATTTTATTGATGCAATAAAGAATAAATAAATAAATAAATAAATATCAAGCATAATCTTTGTTTTATATTATTTCGCATTAACACATGCTTGTGAAATATATTTTATTTTAAAGTAAAATCGAAAGAAAAATTTGACTTCAGGCGAGACTCGAACTCGCGGCCTACTGGGAATCTAGTCCAGCCGCTCTTCCAATTGAGCTACTAACATAGTTGGCAATAGATGGCGCTGCTGCTACCATAAAGCAATGTAACAAATGTGAAGGAAAGATTTGACAAATCGGGCAGGACTTCAGTAGCTCAATTGGAAGAGCGGCTGGACTAGATTCCCAGTAGGCCGCGAGTTCGAGTCTCGCCTGAAGTCAAATTTTTCTTTCCATTTTACTTTAAAATAAAGCATAATCTTATTAACAACGCGTACGTAAGGAGCAAGCTGCTTGTTACATGAGTACATTAACCCTATCATGCGTTAGGTGATTATGATACAATAGAAGCATTCACTCAGATACTTACGGCTTACAATGATAGGATTGTTTTTTAATGTAATGAAGGTGGCAAACAAGCATGCAGTTTACATTGATGTTAAGTGATGACTGCAGCCTATAGACACCCACACATAGATCAGAGGTCTAAATGCATGCGTTGCACTTCTGCTACCTTAGTTGTTATGTCTCTGTAAGAGTTCTTATGGGGCCATTCATTACCATCAAACCGGTGTTGAACACTACCATTTGGCGACAGATAGATTAGGTAATGCGGTGGTGCCTACGCCCTCGAGGTCGTACACTGGAACTCTACCACCAGTGATAAAATTGATAATTATATTTTGTATTTCCTTCATATGTTACCCGTATCATCCGGTTCTTTGATCGCGTCCAGTTATGTTGATATTACACGTGCCAGCCGTTGATTTGAGAATAGTCTTTAGATCGGTATTAATAAGTAGAGCGCTTGAATTAATATTCGAGGTTTCACACAGTATAAATAGATATTTTGTAATTTTCTAGGTGATTTGCGGGACACTTTTAACATATTAATGGATCATTTTTCTCATGACTATTAGCAACTGTGAGGCTAAAATCAGCTGCTCCATACAGCTATCAAGTATAGATTCACCAAGTATAAAACTGGATACCACGCCATCTTTCGTGTTTTTTTTTTTTTTTTTTTATGTTATGGAAGTGGTAAACAAGCATGCAGTTCACATTGATGTTAAGTGATGACTGCAGCCTATAGACACCCACACAAAGACCAAGGTCAAAATGCAGATGCGTTACCACTCCTGAGGCCTAAGGTCTTATGCCTCTGTGCCGGAAATTACAGGGCCGTACATTACCACCTGACCGGAACACGATAGTGTTGAACACTACCATTTAGCGGCAAGTATATTAGGTAATGCGGTGGTGCCTACGCCCGCGAGCTCCGACACTGGAGCTCTACCACCAGTGTCCAAATGAATGGATTATAACTAGTTACCTACGAGTATAACAAATATATTCAGGAGGATTTGAAAAAATCATCAAAATCGGTTTATCTAAGAAAAGAATTGAAGATACACTTTTATCAATATTGACAATCGATCTGACTATACATATTTTATATATACCCATTTTATATATACAATGCGGTAAATGGAAAGCTACTTACACATACAGTAGCATACAGTTTTTGTTAACAGACGGCTTTGCTCACACCAATGATGGGACCCGACTGCTTTTTAATTATCTTTTGCGGCAATGGTTTAAACGTTTATTGCGTGGCAGAACGACGTTTGCCGGTTTAGTTGGTATTATATAAAATAATTGATAGCGTACTCAATCTTGAGCACATTCCATCGATTACAGGGCTTAAAATCAGCACTCTCCACAATTACTCTGTTACGTTAGAAATGCAACTTTAATGTCTTGAGCTTCTGTTCAAATCCCTTTAAACAGTCTGGAATATATAACTTCGAATGAGCTCATTTAGTCCCGATAAACAAATTATAATAAAGATGAGTTTCAAGTAGGTAGCTATTCATTGTCACCAAACAGGAAGCTAACCTTCTTGAAACTGAAAAAACTTTTTTGTTGGAGAAAATTTTAAAATTTTACCTCTAAATTTTGAGATTATTTCAATCGCCCGTTATTAACTTTTATACGATACTGACCACAGACCAATCAGCCTTCCTATAGTCGATGATACTGACCTATTCATTTGATTAAAAGAATCGTGGCATGCCATGCATTGATTTGACATTTGTACAGAAAAAAGATACAGAATAAAGCAGCCTATAAATATTATCTATAGGAAAACATTTCCTCGTTTTTAAAATATTGTTAAAAATTATCTTCTCTAACAATACGTAGTAGAAGCTATCCAGACTAAACTCTTATATTAAACTTTTAATTCCTATGAATTAAAAATCTTTTACACATCTAAAAATCTTATTTAGGTTCTCAAAATAATATTATAAAGCTTTTTCTCCTTGAACCTCTGTTCTACAAATCTTGCCATGATCCTTTAATTCACAATTCGTTTTTTTTGTCCCAATGTTTTTAGTGCCCGCACGTGTAACTCACCAAACACATAAATACATTAATTATAACATTCGCTCGAAAATATATCAACCTATATGGATATACGAGAGCAAAGCTGTTTTTTGTTTGGCCAAATTTGAATGAGCATACTGCATAAATGATTTTGAAATCGTCTTGTGAGAATACAATGGTTTAGTGCCTAGCGATTCAAGCTGACCGAGTTTACGTGCGTTCACCCTGAAACCTTTCGAAAATACGTGTTATTGTATACCTATCTAATATTAGTACCTACAACATATATAGTCTTCTCTGATATTATAATTTCAATCTACATAGTTCGTTAGATACGTTCTTTAGATTTCTGTAGTTTGTCTAAATCTCAATTATTCATATTTCCATTTTGGGTAATTTTTTCTGCAATTTCCTCACGCTTACCTTTTCTTATTTCCTTCACTTAACATTGATTTTCCTTGTTCACCCTTTTAATAGTTGTCATTTATGTTTGTGATAGTTTTATACTCAAATAAACAAAAAAGTTTTTCTTTTAGCTTAGATATCGTAAACAGGTTTTGAAATCTTGTTTTTTTTAAAATAATTTTGGGTAAATTTTCTAAGAGGAACCTTCATTAATATGTATTTTGGACACGTGATGCGCTCACGTGTTTTATCATTGCGACTGTGTTTGTAAAGAGATATTCATTGACTGTCGATTCTGTTTATTAAACGACCATCCTCTGGCCACGTGTGAAAAGGTGTGAAGCCTTGGTGTCTAAATACGTTTGAACTCTTCATAATAACATCTTGCTTTTACCTTTTATCCTAGATTCGGATCATCGAGTAGAGATCTATAGTGAAAGAGAATGTAAACAACATTAATGTCTTTCACAATGGCGGGTAATTCCTTAACTCCTTCAGCCAGTATTCAGCTTTCCCCTCCCCCCCTCCCTACCTGTGAGATATAATTTACAGAAAATTTGACCGATGTCTGTCGTTAGTACACCATCTTAATCCCTCACGGCTCACGGTCCCGTCCCTTCTTTAGAGCGATCTTGTTCCTGTCTGCAATACACAATGTATTGTAAAGTAGAATGTAAAGATCATCAGCTGATTTGTGCTAGCCAATGCTAGCATCAATATGTATAACTAGTTGCTAACATGCGTTACATCTATACATATGTACATAAGCTATGATGTTGGTATAAGTTCGTAGCCTGCGGCTCGACGACATCGCATGACTTGGTCGATGAAAGTCGCTGGCTAGGTTTATGATTTTATACTGTCATTTCGTAGATGATATTAAAGCGATAGCGGTAATTAGATGATAGCTATTGTTTTCGTAGACAGAGTTTTAAGCTTTTTTTTTTCTAATAAAACTATTGTTATGGATTTACGTCGTGAATACTGTGTTTTTAAATCAACCCGACGTTTCGATCGCTTTTCAGCTTCCGTGGCCCGAGGACTTCTTTCTTCCTTATTAATCCTTTGTTGAGTTCCATTATTAAATAAGTACCTATTAAAATATTGTTTTTGTTACATATTTTACCGAATTGTACATTGTTATTTCTTATCCATGTTTTTGTATATTTTCATTTGCATAAGTAATTTGCTGTTTACTCATCGTTTTATAATTTATTCTTGGACGTTATAAAACTGATTTTAAATATATGTTATACCCATTTCTTTTTTTTATGTAATGAAGGTGGCAAACTATGTGATGACTGTAGCAGCAGATTAGAGGTCAAAATGCAGATGCGTAGCCACACCTGAGACCTTAGTTGTTATGTTATGTCTCTGTGATAGTTAATACGTGGCCATACATTACCATATAACTGACACGATAGTGCTGAACTCTACCGTTTGACGGCAGATAGATTAGATAATGCGGTGGTGCCTTTGCCCTAGAGCTCCTACACTGTGACTGCTTTAACATCAATGTGAACTGTATGCTTATATGCTATGTCACCTTCATTACTTAAAAACGCACAGGAGATGTGTCAGAGCCGGGATATCTGGCGCTCCAGACTCTCTGCCTACCTCGTGAGGGACGTGGCGTGAAGATACATACATACATTGTTATTGGGACGCATTTTACAAGCGGCCTCGGGCTCCGCCACTGGATCTCTGCCACCTGTTAATGTTTTGACCCAAATCCTTAAGCCTCTTAACGACTTATTCACCTTTGCACCACCTACCGTTAGTCAGATTAAAAACTAGCTACAACTGGATACCCACCGTTGCTTGGGATATAATCAATCCTTATCGCCCACTATCTTATTGTTTTCTGATTCACAATTTTTTTCCGATAAGATTAGTATTATGTCTGATGGTGTCTGTAATCTAAAATTACCAATGAAACTTACATATTTGTGGAGTTTAAATGTATCTCTTAGCATGCATGGCCCCGCGGCTGGTGTAGATCGGAAGCGATTTACTCGGTTAAGCGATACGGGCGCGGTCAAGTGTGTGATGGGTAATCGCTTGTTACAAATTAAAATACGTGTTTCCGTGCTTCGGAGGGCACGTTAAGCCGCCGGTCCCAGTTGCTATCGATAGATAGCAGTCGTTAAACCTTATTGGAGGCCTTATGGGCGGTTTGAAAACATCCGACAGCGGGTTGGCCACTAATCCGTATCTCCACCAACCCTGGATCCGCGCGCGGACCTGGAGCAGCGCGGTGGAGTAAGCTCCAGACCTCCTCCCAAGAAGGGGAGAGACTCGTCCCCGGCAATGGGACGTATCAGGGGTTGCCATTACTAGATGTATCTCTTACATTTGATTTTGGTATTCTTATTTTATATTGATGTGATAAAGATAGATGGCGGCGGGACGTGACGACCCCACCGCCCACTAGTGAAAGAATTTTCATGTACTGGAAGAAAATTCTTCCATTACTGCGATCAGTCAATCGAACAATGGCGGTAAAACCATAAACGATTACAATGGGGCGGTGGTAAGTGCAATAACGGAAGATGGGCAGCAGCGATAAAACTACAGCCACTGCGATCATCCCATCAGCATGCACAACGTGGGCGATTATGGCATAACCCCACTAATTGAGAGGCTTTGGTCCAGCAGTGGACATTTATCGGCTTAAATGATGATGATGAAGAAAGAAAGAAAGAAAGAAAATATCTTTATCGGCACAGTCCCAAGACAGCAGGTGTAGGCAAATAGAAGAAAAAAACAAAATATAAAAAAAAAAACGTATACATTAATACAAAAAAAAATGTAACAGGTACTTACTACAAAAAGTTACAGTTACAATAACAAAAAAAAAATAGTAAAGAAAGAAAGAAAGAAATGTCTGCCTATACCTACCTATCAGTCTGTTATCAGCTATCATATTTTGTTTTATGTAACCAAGTTTTTGCCTCTGCCTTCGGGGAATAGTACAGCTACGTGTTTTTATAAATTCGAAAATAGGGTGCTAATGTCCTCGATTTCCACTACTGTTATATCAACCGAAAAATAAACAACTAGAACTAAAATAAACAAGTATCCGTGAAACGGAGGCGATTATTGTTACACTAAACTTAATATAAATGAATGTCATCAGGAAAACAAATGATCAAGTTCTATTAAAATATACATTTCTAGTTTTTCCGCTTCCTGGCGATATAATTATGATGTCGTTTCCTTATGAAATTCTAGAGATGTATAAAATTAAATAAACACGTCGGTATATTCCGGAATTGAGTTCTCAGTTATTTAAATGATAAATGAAAAAAGTAAAATTTAATATCTATACAAACAGAAAAAACTTCCATCGTCCCGAAAGGAACGGACAAGTATGATGTACTAAACTAGAATGATACTTTAGGTGACTTAAGGTGACTTTAGGCTGCAGTCATCACTAAAAACACATGCATTGTTTTTGCCAACTTTGAAAAAAAAAATGATTTTTTGTTTTGTCTAACAGTACCTAAAGTAAAACTATCATATTTAACCACCCGTACCCACCATAAGCGCGCTGTCCAAGTGCTCTTTAGCCGGCTTTAGCTTAAGAAGCATTTAACGGTGAAGGGAGAGGGTTTATTGACATAATTATAGAAAACGTACTAATTACGTTTCTAACACACATAACGAACTAAAAATAAAATGAAAAAGATTGTAACTTTGTTTTATATATTTTAATGTCGGTTTAGCAGTAATATTACATTAATATTTGTTACTTGCCATATGAAACTCCTGGCTATGAAAATGTCAAAGTACCTGCAGTAGTAGTAAAGTTGTATGACCTACATTTTTTTCAACTAAGAATTAGTTATGTAACAATGTTTTTGAACAGAGACTTTTTCAATACAATGTTGACCGGCCTCATTTAATTGTATAGAGCATAGAGTTACGACTTGAAATGAGCACATGCTTTGGTCCTTCGAGCCGGATCGATTAGGATCGTAATGTTTTATATCCAGGTCAAATATAAATATTTGTAGAGAAACTAGTACAGAACTATGCATTTATTTATATATTTGTAGTGAAAGTTACCAAACCAAAACTCAAACATAACACGAACGAAGACGTGTGCAAAGTCCACTCAGACAAAATATTTGCAGATCTTTAACCTGACCTAAATACGTTCGCAAATCACCAAATTTAAACAATATCTCTTTGTAGAGTTTTTATCACAACGTGGGTAGGGCATGATCGATAGATTATCGCTTTAACTCCGTACCATGTTGATAACCAAGGGCTATCTACCAATAGTACCTATGTACTTATCGAATTCCAGAATTATTTCACACGTGATTCGTGATTGAATCCTGTTTGTTTTACTACCTGTTTATGCCCTGTAAACTACAGGGCATAGACAGACAGACATCTGCATTTCGAATTACTTGTGGTAGAGCTCCAGTGACGAAGCTCGCGGACGCAGGCACTAACCGCAGTACCGAATCCACTTGTCGCTAAATAGTAGTGTTTAGCGTTATCCATCTCTATCGGCACAGAGGCACAACATCATTCACTGGTGGTAGAGTTCCAGTGTAGGAGCTCGAGGGCGTAGGCACCACCGCATTACCTAATCTTTCTACCGCCAAATTGTAGTGTTCAGCGCTATCGTGTTCCGATTAGATGATTATGTACTTATGGCTTATAACAACTAAAGTCTCAGGAGTGGCAACGCATCTGCATTTTGACCTTTGATCTTTGTGTTAGTGTCTATAGGCTGCAGTCATCACTTAACATTAATGTGAACTGCCTGCTTGTTTGCCACCTTCATTACAGGAAAAAAAAACAACAACAACACTGGTTTTTTTGTAGATCTTTATAGGCTACGGCTCACTCACCACCAATGTGAACAATATACTACTTGTTGGCCATTTCATAACATAAAAAAGCTTAAAACGGAAATAACAGTCAAGTTAAACAAGAAACCCCTTGTAAAATCCCAAGTTACGCAAGAACATTCGAATTAAACAAACAATCGCTAATGAATTAGATAACGATAACGGCAGCAGTGGAGTCGTCTGTGGCGTCAACTTCAAGAACAATGTCAAGTTGTATTATTTTTGTTTATCACGCAAGGTCGACACAATGTCGAAGCGTGCGGAAGCCATCCGGAATTTCTTTAATTAAAAACCTTATCGGAGAAGGCAGGTCCTAGATTCCTGAACCTACTCGATTCAAGAGACTGCCTTTGCCTGAATGTTTTCTTTTTTTTTTTTTTTTAATTAATGGCGTCGCTATTATGCATATTGCCAGTGTCAAGTAAAACGTAAAACGATATTTCGTATTCGTAATAAGCAACGTAAAAGTCAGAGTCAGTCAGTAATTCGAGGAAAGCGATGGCTACTTTACCAGAACATTTACAATGAAGTTTTGGAGGCAACCCGAAAGAACGTGTTTTCGCACTGCTATTCTATTTCACTGTACACGCGCACTGTAATAAGCCTATAGGCTTATTACAGTGCTCGTGTACAGTGAAATAGATATATAGATGATATAGATATCAAACAAAATGCCACCAACTTTATTTAATATAACTCAAAAGTACACCAAGAAAATGAAATAAAATAAGAGCACCACATGCATCTTTCAAGGTTCGCAGCCAAAACTCTCTGCCTAAATGTTGCACAGATCTTTATGCATGATCTCTCAATGCAATGAAAGTGGCAAAAGTTATTATTATTATGTCTCTAGTTAGCACGCGGTCCAATTCGAAGCCCGGACCTTTGTCAGGCCTGCGCGGGGACATGGGTCCAACGCGTAGAGAATTTTGATCTACTTTGTAGGTGGGTGGGTGGTGAATGGGTTGTATTCGGCGGGACCTCTCTTTGGCTGCATCAATAGTAAATACAGACACAGACAGGCCCTGCAGAGTACATGGGATGATTGTAATGACAATTGACTCGCCAAACTTGGGGCTTGTGGGTGAACTAGGGGGAGTAGCTGATTGGCTCTATGAAGTGAGATCCGGCACCTGCCTAAATTCAACATCTCACATTATCGAATCCTACGTTGGTAGGTGAGTCACCTCTCCTTGGTGGGCCCCCCAAACAGCCAAACTGTTGGTCGTCGGAGGCCAACAATGGCGTGAGAGGCTGGGGTTTTTTTAAAAAATTATAATGGAACCGCTCTTACGCATATTGCTAGTGTCACAGCTGGTGTGTCAACGTAAAAGTTAGAATCAGTCAGTCAGTCAATTATTTATTATGTCAGTCAAGTGAGTCACAGTCAGTAAATCGAGTAAAGCGATGGCTACTTTACCAGAACATATAAAAGAGCTTGTTGGATATGATAAAAACTTTCATGTTACGACGGCAAAGTAGTATATAGTTATAGCCGCGGGGAGGGGGGGTCAGGCCTTGGGGGCGCCAGTGTTTCATTGCACACGGGCGCTACACGAGTTAGAGCCGCCCCTGCTATTAGACACTTCCACAGTGTCCCATACACTGTGGAAGTGTCTAATGTCAGGGCATGCAAAATTTAGACAACAGTCTATTATCTAAATTTCTGCAAATGTCATACCTCTAGCGCCCCACTCTGACCGGCCAATGAAGGCAAGCCAAAAGTGAGAGACCTGATGCTCTGTCCGGCCGTACCTCTGTGTGTTGGACGATGCGGAGCCCAGTTCTCTCGGAAGAACTCGAGATGATGGTAGGGGGTGGTGTCGCTACTCACCAACGGCTCGTCACAAGCCTCTCTTTTATTATTATTATTTAAAAAGTTACGACTGTAGCCCATGGACATCAACACAAAAATCTGTGGTTAAAGTACAGATGCGCCTGTGGATGCGCCGCACCTTTGAGGCCAAGACACAAGTGTCGCGTCTGTGATAGGTAGTTATTTATCACAGGATAGTTATAACGGGACCATAACTAAGATCTTGAGCGGCGGAAAAAACATCGTATTCACAATGAAATTGAAAGACGTACCCAAACAGATCGTAAACTGTTCACCACTAATTACTTTCGTGATTCGACGCTTGTATTTTATTGACACGACTTCGGGGAATCGTGACTCGCTTTAAGACCTTTTTTGTCGGGGACAGTGCTCCTGTTTCAGTGTCAAAGATTCAAGAATCAAAATTGATATAGTCACTTGGATATTATGCACGATGCAGTGCTGCGTGCTGCCGAATTCTGAATCGTACCTGTATGCTTGTTTGCCACCTTCGTTATACAAAAAAAATGTTTAAGAGCGTAGGCTCGGAATCAAAGTCACGACAGCTGTAGCCAGATAAAGTGGCTCCCTTGAACTGCGCTTATTTTCAATCATCCGGCTAGAGAAACCTTTGATCAACAAAATTTTATACTACAATCGGATGCTTCTAGCAGAAATTGTAGCGTTAGAAATCGTTTCAAACTACACGTTCCGAGATGCAGAATTGAATTGTTTAAAAGAAACGCATCTGTTAACGCCATTCGAGTATATAATAAGTTACCGGACAGTTTTAAACAATTGCGATTACCAGTGTTCAAAAAAAGGCTGACACAATGGTTGCAACAGCACTGTTTTTATGACATTAATGAATATATGACAAATAAAATAAAACTGTAATTACCTAATTGTTTCCTAGTTAATCGAATATTAATTTGAGACATAATAATCTGAATTTCTGACTTTCTTTTTTTGACATATTTAATCACACAACTTGACATAATTACTTTAATATAATTTGACTTTAATAATTGAAATCCAAACTTAAATGCAAAATCATGACATTTTACAGGTATTTACAATTTTATATTAACACCAATAAATTTAATTGTTATGTTTAAAATATTAGTAATAATATTGTAAATTTTATGACTTTCTCTGTTGTTTCCTAAATGTACTGTAATGAACTATAATAATAATTAAGAAACTAATATCTACTATTTGAAATTCAACAGAAAAAATGTCTTTATTTCTAATTTGTTTTTACACACCATTGTCATGGTAGAATATTATTATCTGATTAAGCTGTACTCTCACCATCTGTACAAAACTATGTAATATTCTCGTAAATAAATGATTATGATTATGATTATAATTATGATCCCGAATATCTCGAAGCAGTTGAGAATCTCGTTTAAAATAAAAAAAAACAATATTTTATTGCATAATAAATAATTCACCGAGAGAGAAACATACCATAATTTTCAAGTATGCTAATGTATTACAAGGTAGAACTACAGTAACGGAGCTCGCGGGTGTAGGCACCAAAGCACTTCCTAATCTGGGGGCACGGTAGTGCCCCCGCTAAGACAAGCCAAGCAAAGCGCAACCTCCCTTTTCTCGAAACGTTTCGTCGTATTTTTGAACCCTCATAACTTTTGTTTGGATATGTTAGGGTGGATATATCAAGAATCTTGGCTCTACATGCGATCTGACCATTTTTTCGTACATTTTGACTAAAGTGTAGAGTTTGTGAAGTTAACCTTGGAGGTTTAGAGCGTGTAATCTTTGGAGCCTGGCTTTATACGATATCTGATAACTTTTTCACAAGATGAGCAAACTAGACTCGTCTTGGCAACATTTTTACATGCGATGTACTTGTCGCTAAATATTGTACCACCTAAATTCTTTAGCTTAAATAGTTGCACTTACTTTAGCTAGCAAAATGCACATGACAGCAATAGTCGATTGTACCTACTTAGTAAATTTTTTAATAGGTTTACACCTCTGAGGAAAGCCTTATCTAAATCCAAATGAGTACAATGTTCTTAAGGCACAATTTATTTAATTATTACGTTGTTTACCGTAACATCAATTAGCGGGACTGTAAAAAATATTCGCTAATTGGTTCTCTCTTATTTAACACAGAATAAAAAGTTTAAAAATACTTTTTTATTTCATCCACGTGTGTGGTGAAGGCCCCAGATATTACAAAATTCTTCGGCGGACGTTCACGTGTGGAAATAAATAATCAGTTAAAAGCAGCGACAGTCAGACTATCGTAATTTTTTCATAGGCAACAGGAAAGACTTTACGGAGCAAAAAACCGATTTATTTAGATGGTCAAACACTGTTCTAGAAATTATGGTAAATTACCATTTACAGAACAAAGCAGTTAATACTCTTAGACTGGCTTGCACCACGGTATTTGTTAATGTTAAAGTTATTGTAACATTTCACATCCTTCTCTAACTTAAGGAAATCTGTTAAAGTTAGAGAAGGATATGAAACGTTAAAATAACTTTAAGTTTAACAAATATCTTGGTGCAACCCAGGCTGAGGTTCGGTTGCACCAAAATATTTGCTAAAGTTAATGAAAAATTGTACATCCTTCTCTAACTTAAGCAAATTTGTTAAAGTTAGACAAGGATGTAACAACGGAACGAACCTTATGTACCTAACACAAAATGCATGCAAACACCCACGATTACCCAGTTACTTTTTGTAATAGAAAATGGAACGAAGAAATACTTTATATGATAATCAGTCTAATAGAATGTTTAGAATACGGGCTTAAAGATTGGCGATTTGCACGATTTGGCATAGGTATATATAGATTCATAAATCAAAGACTTTAACAAACATAAAAGCGATTCAGTTGAACGATCGAGCCCACAGATAGGTGATCGAGCCGCAGGCCTCAAACGATAACTCAAGACACTTGAGAGTGACAACGCATCTGCCTTAAGATCTCTAGTATTTTTCTAGATGTCTAAAGGCTACAGGAGTCACTTACCTATCGTCGATGTGAACTATATGCTGTGGTCACTTGCATGAGATAAAATAAAAAGTAAACGCGAGGTACCTTATCCTAGACTACGCGACGTAACCACAACTGTGTTTCCCATCGCCACTCTCGCACTTCGCCTCACGTGACTATTATTTAATCTGATAAACCGGAATGGACTAAGTCTATTCGCCTTATGGTTTTCTTACATAACTTCACGCCTGTATTTCCTGAGGGACAGAGGTGACCTGACAGAGGTGTAGGGTAAATGTATGGTACCACAATTTTGGCAGGGAGCAGAGTCTGTACTGTTACATACAGTATCTTCATCTTCACAACTGGAGAAAACGCAATACGATTTATAGCCCACAGGTGGATAGATATATCTACGTATCTACTAAGTACGGTAGTCTAAACTACCGTACTTAGTAGAAGGTAGTGTACCAACCTACGGTAGAGGTATCGGAAGTTACTTAAAGAATCGTAAGGTATCGTAAGTACCGGACAAGGATTCTGTGAAGGATCTTTTTTTTAAGGAGAATTTCCACGTTGGGCCCGCACCTTGTACACTATATTAAAAGATAGAGAAAAATACGTAGAAACATCGAAAAATGGGAAAAAAATAAATTAAGTATTTGTTTTTTTGTCGGAAATATTTATTTAATGTAATTTCTGTACAAGTGATGATATAAAACATCTAAATAAAACCAGGGATTTTAATGTTGATGCGTTGCCAATTGCCACTCCTGAGGCCTACTTAGTGTTGTATATTATGTTCAGTACCGCGAGAAAACTGACCATACACGATGAATTTGTTGAACGCTTTTAACTTATGTTATGTAACATCCCTTTACGTAATTGCAATAATGTTTACATCATCGCATGAACGTATCAAAATTTGTTTGTTATGGCATATAATTTTATTGTTATTTAACAAATTAACTAACTGGTGAACTGGCGATAGTGGTGGTTGTATTTTTCTAACTGTGGGTCGAACGACTGTTTGGGTTGACAATTTGGAGTTAAACTTCTTGGCTCTACAGGAGCCAAGAAGTTAAATACGCATAAACGCATTTTTTTCGCAAGAAATATCATTTATTGCTTGCTTGCTCTATTCACGGGTACAATGGGTACACATTAATTATCAGATAGGTATATTAAATTTTCTCTTAATTCTTTGACATTAGTATCGTTCAAGTCAGATTGATTGAAAAGCCGCAACGACCAATTTGGGGCGTCCTGCATCCAACATCTTACCGCTGCCTTAGTCAGGTGTTCGCGTCTGTCTATCTTGCGGGACACCGTCCCTTACTACGTCTTCCTACTCGTGGTTACCACTCGAGGACCTTTCGTACCCATCGACGAGCGATGTGGCCTTCCCATTGCCATTTCAATTTACTAATTCTCTGAGCTATGTCCTGTTACCTTGATTCTTCTACGAATATCCTCGTTCCGGATCCTATTACGTGGGTATCTTCATCCTAACTATTATACTACTTACACTACATTTCTTTTCAGCTTAGATCTGGGGCGTAGCTACTGCCGTATTGAAGATACGAAATTCCCAATGTGCAAGGGTCCCGATGTAAGCAAATTATCACAAAGTTGTTTGCCCTAGTTAAATGTCCTATTCTTCTCTATTTGTTTGTTGTATAAAGTAGGTAACTGTTGTTAGAGCTCCAGTGATGGAGCTCGCGGGCGTAAGCACCACCGCATTACCTAATATACTTGCCGCTAAATGATAGTATTCAGCACTATCGTGTTCCGGTCAGGTGGTAATGTACGGCCCTGTAATTTCGGGCACAGAGGCATAACACCTTAGGCCTCAGGAGTGGTAACGTATCTGCATTTTGACCTTGGTCTTGTGTGGGTGTCTATAGGCTGCAGTCATCACTTAACACCAACGTGAACTGCATGCTTGCTTGCCACTTCCATTACATAAAAAAAATGTTTATACCTTACCAACTAAATTGTTCATACCTGGCGGCTAAATAAGATTTTTTGATGACGTATCACGTCTTAGCCGTTTGATATCGTAAAATTGCTGTTGGCACGATCTCTTTCGACCGACGACCTTTGGTCTGCAGTATCGAAGCAAATTTCATAACGCCAAGGTCCACAGATGTAGTTGAATTATTCATGATTATGTAGTCAGCGCACGTCGGCAATTATTATTCGTATAACACCAAGTAAAAAATACGGCATGGCGTGAATGAATAATGTTGTTGAAAACATTTCTATGTTCTGAATTGATTTCCATGAAATTTAAAGTAATAGAAAAACAATAATAGGTACTTTCCGTACTTTGTAATTGCAGTTTTGTGAAACAATTGAAATTAGGTACTGAGAGAAAAAGTATCTGAGGAGCCGGAGAAGTTGATAGAAGAGGTTCATAATAATCACCTTCATAGACGTATTATTACATACGTCCATGAAGGTGTCGCTAAATGGTAGTGTTCAGCACTATCGTGTTCCGGTCAGGTGGTAATGTACGGCACTGTAATTGCCGGCACAGAGGCATAACACCTTAGGCCTCAGGAGTGGTAACGCATCTACATTTTGACCAAGGTCTTTGTGTGGGTGTCTATAGGCTGCAGTCATCACTTAACATCAATGTGAACTGCATGCTTGTTTGGCCACTTCCATTACATAAAAAAAGGCCATGAAGGTGATTATGATCATTATATAGAACATATTATATTAACCTACAGTAGGCAACTCTTCTCGAGACGCCTATATGGGTAGTCCAGCGTCGGACTGACCATAATAATATAGTCGAGGTGGTCTTTGCCATCCGGCCCCGCTACTGGTCTAGCTAGGCTCTGGCTTGCCGGTTCTCTTCATCGGGCATTCGGCAAATGCAGAGGGTCCACAACCAAAAAAGATATTAATAATTACTCGTAGGCATAAGTTTGTAACTGAATTTTACGATTTGATAACCAACAACATTGAATTACCACGTAGTGAGGATTCTAGTCTCTATGTTAGTAGTAGGTATGATACGTAGTCAATAAAATGGCACTTAGTAAATTAATGTGAGGGATATAGATATATTTAAGATGTAAATGCGGTGTTGTTATTCCAAAAACCCTGAATACTTGCTAGTAATAACGAACCCGCAAAGTTAGCGTTGGCATAGACCTCCCAAGTGCTTAATTTTTTGTCTGATTAATAAATAACAGACGATTCTCATATAGAAAAAACGAAAGATCAGATACTCGTACAAAGAAGTTATATTTTCTAATTAGAAGAGGATTAAGTTAGATATTTTGTGACCAGTATGTATGCGTGTGTTTATTGTATACCTACATGTATGTTTTTAATTTAAACTGATGTCATAATATACCTAGTCTTCGATGTCGAACTAAACAGGTTTCAGTACTTAGCTATATTTATTTATACGTGATGTACGAAGTAAACATTATTTTTGTTTGGTACTAAACTTAACATGTAACATAAATATTTTCTATTCTATAAATAATTAACCTACTAAAGCAATACAAGTCTACCTTAATGATTAACTGTACAAGGCATTCTAAATCGAGGTTAAATAGCTTTTCAAGAACACTTGTTCAAATCGTGAGATTTAATCGGATCCGGTTCTTTTCAAAGAAATCAGCCTTTGTTGTAATTACGATTATAGTTAACTAATGGTAATTAGAACTGATGTTAGATTGTTATTAAAGCATTTAAATAACGCCCATTCATAAACTATATTATTTTACTAGATCTGCTGTAAATATTAAATTAGAAACGAGTATATTTGTAAATATTTCGCAATATTAAGGCAAGGTTATATTTGCGAAAAGATAATCCTTCAGAACTGGTTTGTTGACATAATTCCCTGTATTGTTACAGCTACTTGGTGTCGGGTGACGCGGACGGTAAATGCTACATTTGGGATTGGAAAACCACGAAGCTGTACAAGAAGTGGAAGGCGCACGACGGAGTGTGCATATCGGCCATGTGGCACCCGCACGAGCCCAGCAAGATGCTCACCGCGGGCTGGGACGGCGTCATCAAGTATTGGGACTGAATGAAATAACAAAATGATGCACCACGATTTAATCCCCTACCATAAACCTCAAACCATAAATTAAACAGAAATAAACTCTACAATATTTAACACGTTTTTGTCATTTTTGCCTGCACCGTTCAGAATTATGCGACCAGCATCGGGTATTTGTATGGCTCGTAATGAGGGATCGGGAAGTCCACCTTGTACTCCATGCTGCATTCGCGGCAAGCGCCATTCACCATGAACTGATTGAAGTCTATATTGTTTTCGTGGAATGCATCGATTAGGGCAGTGATGAGGCTGTCGATCATATCGGTAGTGTGGTAGGGGCCCGGCGCGAAGCGGAGCCGCTCCTCGCCCCGCGCCACCGTCGGATAGTTTATTGCTTGGACGTAGTGTCCCCTCTTCATCAGAGATTCAGCGACGAGAGCCACTTTATCGGCTCCTTTTATTGGCACAGGTACAATGTGGCTGACGGAAGGTAGTTGCGGTAGGCCAGCTACCAACAGAGAGAGCTTCAAATATCGCACGATAGCTTGATGCTTGGACCTCAAGCTTCTTCCCTCCTCACTGGCGAGGAGTCTAATCGCCGCTAAAGAGCCCGCGAGCACCGGCGGCGGCAGCGCGGTGGTGAAGATGAACCCTGGCGCCAGCGACCTCACAGTGTCGACCAGCAGGGATGATCCTGCTATGTATCCCCCAACATTGCCATAAGCTTTTCCCAGAGTACCCGATACAATGTCAATGAGATGTTCCACTCCCCTTTCCTCCCCAATACCAGCACCATTCTTCCCGTACAAACCCACAGCGTGGACCTCATCCACAAAAGTTAAAGCTCCATACTCATGTGCAATATTGCACATTTCCTCTAATGGACAAATTGCTCCACTCATTGAGTGGACAGTCTCAAATACGACTAGCTTCGGTACACCGGCAGGTGACTTGGACAAAAGTTCCCGCAGGTGGTTGGGGTCATTGTGTCTGAAAATGTGTTTTGGTGCCCGACTGTTCCTTATGCCCTGTATCATAGAGGCGTGGTTTCCCGCGTCGGAGTAGACAATGCAGCCGGGCATGATCTTGGCGAGGGTGGACAGTGTTGCATCGTTGGCAACGAAGCAGGAGCTGAAGATGAGGGCGGCGGGCTTCTTGTGCAGCTTGGCGATCTGCGTCTCGAGTTTCTCGGTCATCTGGGAGTTGCCGGCGATGTTGCGAGTTCCGCCGGCGCCCGTGCCGTACGACTTGATGGCGGAGATGGCGGCGTCCTGCACGACCGGGTGCCGCGACGCGCCCAGGTAGTCGTTGGCGCACCACACCGTCACGCGGCGGTTGGCGGAGCCCTCCAGCGCCGTCGGGTACACGCCGTCCGCCGCCAGTCGCGACACTTTCCTGAACACACGGTACGAGTAGTCCCGCTTCTTCGCGCTGATCTGCTCATTGAAGAACTTCTCGTACTGGTACGGCCGCACCGGCTCCACGATGTCCTCGGTCATTTCCTTAGGCGCCTCTGACACCACGGAGTTCTGCTGGATGAACGGGCACTTGGACTCGTCGCTGCCGAGCGAGCGAAAACTGCGCGTCAGCATCGGGCAGAAGTTGCCGTATTGTTTCATCAGCGCGCCCCCATAGTTCCTCACGAACGACTGGTTCAACGATCCCAAGAACGGACAGGGCATTTTTATGTAATCGAATGACACTCACTGGCTAACACTTACGACACTGTTTATTCGATCGATGTTTATCACGTCGACGTTGGCTCGCACTGTAGCCGAACGTTCCACGTCTAGCTGGTGTAAAGTTCAACTGGTGGTTCGAATCGCGACACCCTTCATTTATAAAGTCTGTGTCGTCATATCGATTACGTCCGAGTAAATGATTGTGTATTTCATTCAGCAGTCGAAGACACCACGTACAATTTTTATTTTGATTTCGCAATAGTGACAGTGTTGAAATATGCAATGGGAAAATTACCCCATTTGTGTCATACTTTCTTTTCAATAATCGTATTCGGTAAAATACAATCGATCGGTTCATATAATAATGAACAGTTATGCGTTAAATTACTTTCAAAATGATTCAATTTAATCGTTAAATTAGTTCAAATTATACTACCATTAAACAAGATTTTTCAGTGGAAGCGTTTACTAGTGGAGATTTTTTTCCACACAATCATGTATTTCTTTCGCATAATGGCAATACTATTTACGTTATGTCAAAGTAAGAACGAATAGTAACACCTGCATTGATGTAGCGATGATATTTAGGCCTTTATCAATTTTTGCCTTAATTTGTTATTTAGTAAAAAAACTTTACTTAAATTATACCTCATTCTGTTTAATATTATTTCTGAATGCTTCCATAATCCAATGCAAATGAATGTTGCTAGATGCTGCTGCTGCTTGTCAGTCTGTGCTGCATTGTTTATTCAAAAATTGTCAAGATGACAAGGGAAGTGTTTACAAAATGACAAAATTACAGTGCCCGTGTATAGTGAAATAGAATAACAGTGCGAAAACACGACCTTTCAGGTTGCCTCCAAAACTTCATTGTAAATGTTCTGGTAAAGTATTCATCGCTTTACTCGAATAACTTGACTGTAATTCACTTGACTGACATATTATACTTGATAAGTTATAAACTTGATACTTACATATTATACTTGATGACTATATTGTACTAACTACTAACTTTTACGCTGCTTAATAAATACGAAATATCGTTTTACTTGATACTGGCATTATGCGTAATAGCGATGCCATAATAATAATAAAAAAGTCAATCAAAATTGTGAACAAAATGTCAAATTAACCAAAAGTACCAAAACATGGAATCTGTGTTTTAATTTTTGTATTGTTTCTAATTCTACTAAGAAATATAAAATGTTCTCACTAAATAACCAGTTGGAACTGCGAAGAGTGACGATATCTAGTCTTATAACATGTATATATTTACCGAGTATCCTGACAGTGATTTCATATAGAGGTTTACTGTACTCAGTGGGAAAAGGCTCAGCCTTTTACGTTCTGGTACTGATATTTATCGCCGAACTTCTAAAATCCTTCTATTTGAACTCCAACAATGAAATCCACGCAAAGAAGAACAAAGGGAAGAACAGAGCGGGAGATATTGTGAAATCATTTTTATTTTTATTGGGTGTGAAGTTTAGTTTCTTCGTCGGAGTTATTTTATTCGGAGCGCCTGTGCTAGACTGCCATGAAGAGACGCTGATGTTGTCTAGTTTGCTGACATTGTTGACGGCATTTCCGTTAATAGCTCATGCTGGGGTAGAGACATCTATGCAATTAGTATTTGGTGTTAAGACTTACTCGAGAGATACCATCATTGCTATGTTGGTTAATAATGCACTGTTGACGGTCTGTGGCGCATGGCTGGGTGCTGTCGTCATCCCTCTAGACTGGAATACACCATGGCAGCAATGGCCGATTCCCTGCTATCTTGGGGCCATCAGCGGATACCTTGTATCTAATCTGTTAATCATCACTAAAGTTTCTTTAATGTCAGCAGCAAACAAATATCCATTTTTGAATTATATTGTTAGTTATTTAAATAATTTACACATGTCTAAGTAAATAGCGGAAGTACCTATTGTGTTAGCATTTTATGCATTTATAATTAAATATGTGATTGATATGTTAATAATTTAAAGAAATAAATAATAAGATATTTGAGATTTTTATGTATTTTTATTATTTATTATTTAGTAATGGGCATCTGGCCATCTATAGATGTGGTGTAATGTTGTTCTGACATATTTTTCAATTGTAAAAGAAATACCTACCTAATTGAAAATGAAAACAAAAAGAAACATAAATAAATGTTATGTACATACATTGATATGTACCATGTATTCAACTTTTGTTCTTCAGGTTTATGTAGTTTTTGAAGAACCCCAGACTCCTATACAGGATATTATTAGCCCGAAAAGGTTATATCCTTTGGCATGGAAGTGTTTATTTTTTCAGTTTTGTACTGCCTATTGAAACATTTTACTCTTAAATATTTACCTGAGCACGAAAACACTTCCAGGAAAAAAATTTGGTGGTACGAAATTGACAAGATTGGTCGCAACTAGGTCATTTAACCGAGCGTCAAGGAAACTTGGAAGAGCGTGATGCGCTGCGGTGTGTCTTTTATACCCCGTCCACTGTGTGCCTATTTAAGTTGAACCATTTTATTTGGGTTAGTTACATAAGATGAGATAGATGAACTACACGGTAAAAGAGAAAGCGGATATCCTGGGCAGCTTCTTTGCCCCATACTTAACTCTTGATGACAGGGGTAACACTGCCTACCATCCCGTGTTGTGAAGCTTTATCCCTGACGTCAAATTCACACAGAACGTCAGGCAAGCACTTTAAAAAAAGTTAAAAGACAAAGATCAAAATTGAATAGGCCTTGGATCGGATCTGGAACTGGGGACATTTGGCAAAACTACTTGGGTACCATCTTACAGTCTTCCCGCGGGGCTATGCATCTGGACTAGAAGTGTGAAATTTGAGCCTACAAACTCAATCTTCGACAGTGGCAACGGATCTTCATCGAGTCTGATTTTATCTTATTATACTTCTGTGCCAATAATAGGTACATTTAATGTTTTATGTTACTCTAAAGGTGAGAAAGAGGCATTAAAAAAACATATTTAGTAAATTAATAATTTTATTTTGTGTTTCTTTTAATATTTACATAGCCTATACAATGCTTTATACCATTAATCAAATATGAAACTTAACCAATTTCGCTTGATCACATTGTTCTGATAAACCCTAAATTAGCGTAGATATCATTCAACACGTCTGTGCCTTTATATTATACTCTACATTCAACCTCAACAGCGATAAACTTTGCAAACAAAGACGTTATTTTAAAATAACAATAGTTAACACATCTAAGGCCATCATTAACTTCACTAGTTGATGCAATCTGTCGTATTCATTATACAATTACTGAAATGGAAGAGAAATATGCAAACTTTGTATTAGAGTTACATATGTTATTTTATGAAATGTATATACATACATTACTTGCTTGAATATGATTCATATAAAAAAAAAGTTATTTAAAATATTTTCGAGCTGTTTTTAATTACAATATTATTATTAAAATCAAAGTTGGATTCTTGGATTCTGCTTAATAGTTAAACGAGTGCTCTATAAAATGTGTTCAACTTTATAATTATCTCTTAACAAAACTTGAAAGAATATGAAGATAGGTACTTTATCTACTGAATACGGTTTGAAATTTGACTTCAAAAAGTTCTTGCAAAATGTTAACAGGTACTGTGACTGGCTCCAATATAATCCAATTTCGTCCAGAACAATGTTAATATTAACACGACAGAAAACATCAGACGTACATTTAAAAAATATAATTGCTTACAAAGATGATTATATATTGAAGACATTACAAGAAAAATTACTTCTGGAAAATTCTTACAACTTACAAATATAATTCTTTAAAAATTGCAACTCTTATATTAATTACAACAACATTGCAATACTTACAAATACAAATTGTTTACACCGTCAACACGGGATTCACACACTTCTCATAATATTGCATAAACACTATCTATAAGTTTAAAACATTTATTAAACACAGTGGCACATTGTACACATCATTTAATGGTTTGTTGAGATACGTGTAAAAATATATTTGTGTGGTGGCTCATTCAAGATTAAGAAAATAAAATGTATCTACCATGATAATGTTCAGTTTCTTCATAATAAAACTTCTATATTCTCTTGACTAACGTTACGTAACGTAATTCTTTTCAATGTGAGGCACGCCAGTGGCTCACATTGGCGTGCAAATAATGTTACACACAATTCAGACATGAAGTCGTAAGTTTGCATAAAATAAATCAATGAAAAAAACACATCGGATCAATTTATTAATTTGCTATAGGTATAATTTTGTGAGTGTGCCCCAATACGCGAAAACAAAAATTAAGTTAAATTTATATTCTTAACTTGAATGGAGTCATTACGTAAATCGACGACGGATAGATGGTACAAAAATATTTCGGAGTATCAACGTTTAATACACTGCACTGTGTTATGGCACGCGCCGTGGCAGTGGTACATTTGGCCGTATTTTATAAAAACACCATTAAAAATATATGAAACTACTAATGCTTGAAAGCTTTCTTATTTTTTAGTGATAATAAAACAATACAGTATTAATTTTATAATACTTCAAAAGTTGTATTTAATATTGTTGATTTATATGTCATGTTTCATATATTTTTAACTGTGATAGATAACAACTGATGCTGAGGAGTTCATCTACAAATTGTTAATATAAACTTTATATGACATGGCAATCACAATTCAGCGCACTGATTCCTAAAAAATATATTGCCATGTCAAACTACCCTCATTTGAGAGATGGCGAAAATCAACAAAACTGACAGACAATATGTCAGCCTGGTCGCATTACTAGGGACACATGTAGGTTCACGTTAGAATTAATTACATGTCAAAGAAGAAATAAATAATAAATGTATAACTTAAGAATGCGTACTATTGATATAGATAGTGTGGTCTAAATTCTATACTCAATGTTTGCACGAGTAATAGTACCTTCATTTAAAGAGATATAAATAATTGTAATCTGTCTTAACCCTTTCCCGGTCAGTATACGAGACACAATAAAAGTTTTTTATAACGTCTGTGGACGTTTACTGTCCGTGAAAGTGTTAACACACAAACAAGTTTAGAATTTCATATTATGTTTGCATTTTTTTAATTTCTTCGAAGCAATTAGATCAAACGTTACCTAGAATGCCCCATTAAACGAATTTCTATAGGCCATATATTAAACTAGTAAAACCAGTGCAAACGAGTGACGGCTCTTCACGTCGAAGGCGATACGAACTAACTGATGGCTCAATATAAAATGTAAAAATAAAATCTCATAATGACAGATCAAGCACCTTCGCAAACCATACAATGTGATTAGGTGGCCTGCAAGCTGTTATGTCTAGTATATAAAAAAACAACATAACAAAGTTGTCATAGAAGCGTAGGTATAATTAATTCAATGAAAAAAAAAAAGCGAATTTTGAAAATATTTTTTCTGTGTCCATCTCGAAGACATCCTCTTAGCATCAATATCCAAATCGTTTCAAACCATCACAGAAGTCGTGGAGCATTATAAAAAAGATGCAAAATAATCGATAGGTTGTTCCTTTTTAAAATCGGTGAATTAAGTATTTCACATTTTCTGGCAACACTCCTAAGCATATTTTTCCTTTAAAAAATCTAACCAATGAATATAAAATAGGTACCTACTTAAAAACTATAATTATGATTTCAAATATAATCCTACATCTTGCGATTAATTTCGAATTTAATATTAATCAATCTAATGGCTGATTATGCCAGCTGAAGCCAAGCTTACGGCTCGCACAAACTAAATGATACCTACCTGACAACGTCACCTAACTAAATACCCTGTTGCAGGATACATTACGAATAGAAACAAAAGCGAAATGAGATACGGACAGAGAATTAAAGCTATACTATAAGCGACTAAAGGTATAGGAGGTAATGACATCTAACACTTTACTAAATTAATATTAAATTTTGATAATATTGCGTATTTTTTTAGATTTATCAAATTCCCATATGTATTTATCTGGTATGATTTTTAGGTCAGGTAGTTTATTTAATATTAAAAATATATTCGATCTGAAAGTATAACAGATATTCAAAATTGTGATCCTATCACAGATAATGTCGAATCGTAATATTTTGGATGTGGATGAACAGATACAATATTGTTACATCTATAATATTTTCATTAACCTTGAGTTAGAAAACGTTAACAAAACGACTAAAAGTATCTAAGAATCCGAACGATTTTAACTAATTTATTAAAAAACTTCATACTTATGATAGCGAAAATCTAAAGCGTTGGTCTTCTGAAACACGCTGCGGTAAATTTTCAATAAACTTTGCTATCATCACATTTTATTGCTTACACGTTTAATTCCACTGTTGAACCAATAAATGCCTTATATTATGCGACATAAGCAAGAATTTCCATCGAATTAACATGTTTTTGAAGACCACTAATTCTATATTTATTTTGAACACGCTGATATCGTTCTAAGACAACGATATCGCCTTTTTTGTCTCAATAACCGTTTCGAGTTATTTTTCGTATACACATAAACATAATATGCTGAAAACCTTTAAAGTTTTAAAATCAAGTTTAGCAGCATTTAAGTATATTTTGGAGTTAGTTTCATACCTTTAGAATGGTTTTAAAATTAATCATCAACACAGGTAAATGTATTCATATAGGTAGGATAATAAAATTGCTTGCAAAAATAACCTTGATGTTTTTATCATGTCATAATTAATTGATTCTAAAGTGCAGCATACATATTATTATTTTTTACATTTAATAAAGTTTTTGTCTACACAAAAAATAACCGTGTTTTCGAACGGCGATTACTTCCACGCAGTCAATAATTGTGCCGATTGAAAATCACGTCTCCAGAAACAAAATGCAACGAATATCGCCTTTACTCGTTTGTCTGCGGTATCAGTTATATTCATACATCTGGTGCTACTTACTGTTTAATTATCTATGCCCTCTTTTTTGTATTTTTTTAATTGTTTCACATTTACCCGCAGATGACCTCTGTAATACATTACAAAAAATGGCCGCGTTCTGATATTTTGTTGGAGACCCGATTTTCGGACTCTGCCCGCGATGCTACGTCTGTAAAGTTAAGACTGCTACATTCCGAGATATGGAACGTTTATTTAGATGGTCTCTTATAAAATAATTTTCTATTACGCGTTATTTTTATTCCATAACAGTGTTTAATTACTTATTGCTTTCTTTTTGTTGATAATTCAAATACATTTCTGTATTTCGGGCGTCACCTTTATAAACGCTAGAATAATGTAGTTATTTTTATACCATATTGAATAGATTTTCCGAAACTGGCAACAATTTTATAAACAACATTCGATTCGACAATCATTCTATGCAACATTTGGTACTAGAGTATGAAATCAATATGGCATGCTAATCATATATGAACCTAAAACAACATAGGTACCTTATATATCTATTTAATAGACACAAACGTTACAATACCTTTAGGCATACAAACAACTATAATGTATAAACACAATTTTATACCATCTGAATAAACGAACCCCAGCGAACCTACAGGTTAGTCTAAGACAGTTCACCATTTTATCACTTATAGTATAAAAATGCACCGCTAATACTAAGTTACAATACATTTTCAACAAATTATTCCAGGGGAATTCACACTATAATGTTGCCATGTAACAAATATATATGAAGGCAGAATTTTAAGAACAAACAAATTTTAATGTTTCGTATACCATTTCATACGTTTTGTATCATTTAAACTTTTATTTTCAAAACGTGTTTTCTTTTAAATAATGTTGACAAGTGTCATAAATTGAGTATTGAATCGTGCCTTTATTTACAGTTAACTTTGCGTCAAAGTCAGCTGTAACTTTCAAAGCATTAGTATGCAAGACTAAAGGCGAGTTTGTTTTACAGAAGGATCATTATCTTACATCATGATATGTCCTACTAAGGCCAAATATTATTTATAGGCAACCACTACGCACAAATTCCGCTGAAACTCAATAACAGCGACCTTACGAATGACATTTGGTACTCGACATTCGATTTTTGAAACACCTCACCATCACAATTACAATACCCAGCAATAAAAAATTGCAAATCGAGCCTACGAAAGAGACAATCAGTGAGTTTCGACTTCGTACAGCGTTGCCTCTGCTAGACACTGCCTACGTAAGCAGTGTTAGTCCGGTATTAGTCAAGACTTGATCAAAATGGTCGGCAAACGTCACATACGTAAAGTGCGAAAGAGATAACGCTCTACAGGCCCGAAATAAGCTGAAATCGCCTTCCGAAATTCCTATGGTCAATGTGTTCCTTGTTGGATACAATAGTTCATTATTGAATTTAAACTTGGTTTCACTTCTCAGATTAGTAATATCACACCAATTTTATTGCTTCATTAAATATGTGGCGTTGAAATATAGAACATTGTGAAATTTTCTACAATGTTCTGAAGATTTTAGTGAGAGGCGGTGTGATGAGGTTGTGTCAATAACGAATGAAGACGTGGTTTACGTGTTGTTTGTGTCCGGTTGGAAGTAATGGAGTCCGTTTATCTGAAATAGAAATAAGGAAAAGTTACATATATATTTTAAGGAAATATAATTCGACAACTGCTATGATAACTGCCTCGGTAGCCTAGTGGTAGCAGGCCACTACTACTGCGCTGAGGTCCTGGGTTCGATTCCCGGGTAGAGGGTTATCAGAGATTATGGTGTAAATATATCTCTGGTTCTATTGGGATTTTTTTTCCATTTTCTGGAAGTTTCCCAGTACCTCGAAGTTTGGTAAGATGTCAACAGGCTCGCCACCTGTTACATGGGCCAAAACGTAACCGGCGAATCGTGGGTGTTTGCATGTATGCTTGAATGCATGCATTTACCTCTGCCTACCTCTTCGGGGATTACAGGCGTGAAATATATAATATGACAAGTGATGTCGATCCTGATATATGATTAGTAAAGCAGATTGAAGGTAAACGAATGCATACATGTAGTTATGGCAGAGAATATGTAATAATACTATGTATAGAAGAGACACTTCGACGTCCCGCCTGATTTCCCCGCCCCACCCAACCTCCTCCCCTTTCATGGGCGACGGTTGGTATTTTCTACGTGCTACGCACCCTATGTGCGTGCACGTAGAAAAATGCACGTGTAAATACACGTCACTGATTGATGTCTGTGTAATAGAGACCAAATTAAGCGTTTGTATGGAATTTTGGCGGAGTGTCCGCGGTGTGGTTACTATCACAGAGCAGAGACATAACAAATAAAGGCTTAGGGATGGTAACGCACCTGAAACTTTTTTAAATCACATAATAGCAGCCTTTTTGGTAGCCGTGAGACACATATTACGTGTATATGTATTAATTTTTAGAAATTGTGTTGTCTTTTCTCTGTTACCTCTTACGTTTTACGTAACTTCACGCCTGTAATCCCCGAAGGGGTAGGCAGAGGTAAATGCATGCATTCAAGCATACATGCAAACACCCACGATTCGCCGGTTACGTTTTTGGCCTATGTAACAGGTGGCGAGCCTGTTGACATCTCCGGGCACATTACCAAACTTCAAGGTACTGGGAAATTTCCAGAAAATGGAAAAATCCCAATAGAACCAGAGATAATGGACTTTACACCATCATCTCTGATAACCCCCTACCCGGGAATCGAACCCAGGACCTCAGCGTAGTAGTAGTGGCCTGCTACCATTAGGCTACCGAGGCAGTTACGTTTTATGTGTCTCGCTATGTGTCAAATAAATGTTTCTTCTTCTTCTAATGTAGTGGAGTCAAATTGTGACATAAAGATACATAAATGAAGCTGACTACGAACGTTTTTTATTCATAAATCCTAGCTTAGGGGGTAGGGCCTTGTTCTCAATGATCCTCAGTATCTGTGTGCATTTCTTATTTCCTCGCTCTCTCTCACTCTAACTATAATTATTATGATCTCATATTCTACTGATATACTTTTTAAATTAGCATATTATATCTAGTTTTATCTTAGTGATATTCTTGACTTTACATATATTTTATCTTGTTTGACATGTATATCAATTGTTATTCACTTTAATTTATTTTGTTTGTTTTTGACGTGTCACAAGAGGTGCCTGACACCCTAAATGAATAAATGAGTTTCTGATTCTGATTCTGATTCAATCTCTCTGAGTAAATGAGTGAGTGTATGAGGTAAAATTAATGTGTTACGTATGGTTTAAAAAGTGACGAAGGCTGGAGAGAAGAACTTGATAGTCTATAGTCTCCCTTTCTCTCCATTTGCGTCTGTGTGTGTCTGTGTGTGTCTCTCTCTCTCTCTCTCTTTCTCTCTCTCACAGTACGTATGTATGTAATACTACGAATGTATGCGGTACATACGGACTAGAACTGTGACATAATACTCTGTGACAAAGGCGACCTTGAACTGGTCGTGCGCCATGGTGGAAGTGCTTGTAGTGTCTGTCTATTCTATCTGTCTCTCTCTCTCTCTCTCTCTCTCTCTCTCTCTCTCTCTCTCTCTCTCTCTCTCTCTCTCACTCTCGCTCTTTTTGTCTCTGTGTATGTGGCAACAAGTTAGCTAGTACGAAGGTGTATGGGGATACGTACCGTCATGTCATACTCCGTGACGAAGGCGGGCACCTCGAGCTGGTCGCGCGCCATGACGGAGTAGAGGTACTCGACGCCGGGCAGATTGTGCACCTTGGCCTTTATCGCCGGGGCCATGAACGTCGTGAACCACCACGTCATCATCTGTACATTCAAATATACACATTTTTAAAGTGAAAAGTTCTTTACCATCGCCAGAGAATATGTAAGAATACTACGTATAGAATGGACACTTTGACGGCCCGCCCGATTTCCCCGCCTCACCCATCACCCCCCCTCGAGAGGCAGTTGAATAAACTTCAACGGTGAGATTGCGAGCGAGCGGTCTATTTTAAGTTAATTTCGTCACGTAGTCAGTGCGACGATTTATTTCACGATTGTTTCGATATAGAAAAAAATACCCTATGTCATTTAGATATAATTGGAAATTCTACTGGTGTTGTGTTAAATCCTTTATTTTGAAATTACTATCGCAGAGACATAACAACTAACGGGACGCATCTGCATTTTGACGACTGGTTTTTGTGTAGATGTCTCTCTAGGCTGCAGTTATCACGTAATACCCGTGTGAACTGCATGCTTCTTTGTCATCTTCGCTACATAAAAAAACCATCTATGTTCACATACATGGTTTTTTATGCATGATTTTTTACCAATTTCATAGCATTAAAATGCATTTCATAATAATGAATGTATAATACCAGAGAGTGACTAAGAATGACGTCAGCGTGTTTAATCTTTAACCGTTTTCCTTGGCCCTGCAATAATTTGTGACTCATAAGACATAACATTAGATAAATATATGGGTAGGTATGTATGGCTCGTAGGTTCTTTGGAGAATGTAGAGGAATACTACGAACTGGCCGCTCGACCACACGGATATCTAAGGCGGGTGGTAATAAAGGCTATTTAATCACCGTACACATTACGGATGTCAACCTCTTTCTAAATGATTATATAATAATGACAACCCATTATACGTCCCACTGCTGGGCACGAGTCTCTCCCCTTTTTTAGGGGGAGGCCTGGAGCTTATTTCACCACGCTGCTCCAATGCGGATTGGTGGATGTGGGTGGGTTGGTGGCCAACCCGCTGTCGGATGTTTCCAAACCGCCGATAAGGCCTCCGACAAGGTCTAACGACTGCTATCTATCGATAGCAACCGGGACCAACGGCTTGACTTGCCCTCCGAAGCACGGAAACGCGCATTTCAATTTGCTACTAGCGGTCACCCATCACACTACCCGACCGCGCTCGTAGTGCTTAACCGAGTAGATCGCCTATGATCTACACCAGCCGCTGGGTCATGCGCGCTTCATATTTAATTTGTCTTGGATAAATAGCAAGTTTCTTAACTACAATGAAATAACGAGACAAATATAATAATGATTCAGTTTAGGTTCACAAAGCTTGTTTGCCATTTCATGACATAAAAAAACATGTTCAATAATATTTACAAAAATGTACATTGTAGTAAAGCATATATGACCAAGATAATGACTGTCGGCTCGTTCGTTTGTAGGTCATGAATTACATTTGTTGTACATTTAATCATTTAATGATTCACAGTAACGTCAATGCACACTTCATTACATAGGGAAATGAGCAATATAATTTTACTGGTGGTAGAGTTCCAAGTGTAGAAGGCAAGGCACCACCGCATTACCTAATTTATCTGCCGCTAAATGGTAGTGTTCGGCACTATCGTCTTCCGGTTCGATGGTAATGTATGGCTCCGTAATAACTAACACAGAGACACAACATCTAAAGACTCAGGGGTGGCAACGCATCTGCATTTATGTGCTCTCCGGTACCAGACGCGGTATTACTAGGAATTTCCTTACAGAAAAACCCAATAACAAATGTTTCGACCTGAGGATCGAACCCGGGACATCACGCTTCACCATAATCACCATCGCGATTGCGACCACTGAGCCAACAAGGCAGTCAAATCACTTGGTAGTACAATGTTACTGAAAAGATCGAGCGTGGTATCAGTTTTCGGTCGAAAAATTCCATGAAGATATTAACGAATTTATGAAAATAATATTAAAGGCCAACTTACTTTTGTCCAGAACGTGGGATGTACGATGTAGAATGCTTTTAAGTTCTTCTTATATCTGAAATTATAAATGAACGCTTTTAATAATTGTGCAATATTATTGTTTTCACAATATTCTCATAAGAGACATAATGTCATCCTTCACAATATTGCGTTGTTTGTTATACGATAGAGGCATTAAAATGGAATTTTAGTTAAACTGTCAATGCAAAATTATTTTTATAAGTGAACTAGCTGAACCATGGGCGCGTAAAAAAATATAAAAACGACAGTGGTGCCATTTGTCGAAAATTGGTCGTACCAATACAGAAACCTTGGTAAAGATCATACAAAGTAGGTACGGTACATACGGACACACAGACAAAGATTTATTTTTTTAAATAGACAAGTTGTGTCGACGCACTTCGTCGCCTTAGAATTAAATAATTTGTCTAAGATTCGACAGGTACGAACTATTTGTACGTGAAAATAAAACTCTCGTTTCTAATATTTTCCTTACAAATTCTTCATATTTTCTCACCGCTTAAACCTTCCTTGGACTTCAATTATTTCAAAACAAAAATTATCCAAATCGGTCCAGCCGTTGTGAGTCGTAGTGAGACTGAGCTGCGTATAAACTACCAGAGTTCGACCAGAGTTGACGATCATTGCCGCGCGAGCCAATATGTAGAAATAAAATTTGACTGATTAGCAATCCACTGTTTTCGTCTATCTACGTTTATCGACGACGTGTTCTAGGCTTTAACGTTCAGGAATAGAGGTGTTCGTGACGGTTATTTATCGATAACACAACATAACGTTTAGCTATTTTTTTAAAATCTATTAATTTTTACGCTATAATATATTAGTTTGCTATTAGATATATTAACGGTCGATAGTGGTCATTCACATACGAGATAAAAATAACACCTGAACTAACAAATAACGCCTGTAATAAATAATATGTTTTATGATTATAAATACATATTTTACAAGTTCCAGTAGTACAGTTTCCAACTTTTGCAGATATTCATCGTTTTTATAAAAATTGTACACAACTGTTATAATGTTCCTAAATAAACATATATATATATTTTTTATACGAGGGTGGATCCAAAAGTTCGTGGCCCAAACTACAAGGAGACATGACATCTTTTTAAATTTACCGTCATTTGTTAGTATGTCTTCTATTGATTTATTGTGCGTAGTTTCATTCCGATACTGCACAATATAAATTTTCTGTGATTATTTGTTTGAAGCATTCTGACGCGATTTTCAATAATGGAGAAAATTGAACATCGTGCAGTCATTAAGTACCTCAATAAAAAAGGCCTGTCACCAAAAGACATCCATCAAGATATGGTGGGCACTTTGGGGGAGTCTGCTCCATCGTATTCCAGTGTCAAGAAATGGGTAGCTGAGTTTAAGCGCGGTCGTGAGAGCATTGAAGATGATCCTAGGAGTGAACGGCCTACAACCTCTACCACGAAAGAAAACATCGATAAAATTTGTGATCTCGTACTGGGTGATCGACGTTTGACCATCGGTAAGATAGCTGAGACAACAGACATTAGTTATGGCCGGGTGCAACACATAATAACGAAAGAATTGGGATTCCATAAGGTTTCTGATCGCTGGGTCCCGAGGTTGCTTTCAGCTGAACAAAAACGAGTTCGATTCACAATTTCGCGAGACTGTTTGGAACTTTTTGAGACTGATCCCGAGGACTTTTTGTCTAGATTTGTTACCATGGATGAAAGCTGGGTTCACCACCATATTCCTGAATCAAAGCAACAATCCAAACAGTGGAAAAGATCTGACTCACCTACACCGAAAAAGGCTAAAGTCGTTTTGTCGACTAACATAGTCATGGCTTCTGTTTTTTGGGATGCGAAGGGCATTATTTTTGTAGATTATTTACCGAAAGATCAAACTATTAATTCTAGTTATTATTGTAACCTTTTACGAAGACTACGAGAAGAAATAAAAGAAAAAAGGACGGGAATGTTGCGTAAGAAAGTTTTGTTCCATGAAGACAATGCACGTGTTCACACTTCGGTTGAAACAATGTCTGTAATCCATGATTGTGGCTACGAATTGCTGCCCCACCCACCTTATTCGCAGGATTTAGCCCCCTCAGATTATCATTTATTTCCAAATTTAAAAAAACATTTGGGTGGCTCGAAATTTTCGACCAAAGATGAGGTGATAGTCGCAGTAAACGAGTATTTCGCCGACCTTCCGGAATCTTTTTTTTTTCGAGGGGATAAACAAGTTGCAGTTCAGGTGGAAGAAGTGTGTTGAGCTAGATGGAGACTATGTCGAAAAATAAAAATAAAAATAAAATTAGACCCACTTTTCTTTCATTTTCTTGGTCGGGCTTCGAACTTTTGGATCCATCGTATTATATTATTTTATCATCTATATAATATCACGAACACCCCTATACAGGAACAGAATGTGGACGGCATAATAATAATTCTTTACATAAAATACTAACTTGTAAGGCAACACGGTGTAGACCTCCTTCAGCCAGGAGAAGGGCGGGTGGTTGGAGGACGAGGCGAGCGTGTGGAAGTAGGCGATCACGTAGTCGCTGCGCACGATCGGGTCCAGCAACTTGATCAGGTAGAGGAGCGCCTGCAAACACAGTCACACTTAAACCCTCCAGACACGAGAAAAATATGACAATTGAAATTCAATTGTGTCTCGCCGCCGGTGGCCGTACGATCCTTGAAGGATTAAACCCTCCAGACACGAGAAAAATATGACAATTGAAATTCAATTGTGTCTGGGCGCCGGTGGCCTTACGTTCCTTGACAGGTTAATATGGGTATCTTGTAGTCTTTTCTATATATTTGGCTTGTATATGTTTTCACCGGTGGTACAGTTCCAGTGTAGGAGCTCGTGGACGTAGACACTATCGCATTACCTAATCTTTCTGCCGCTAAATGGTAGTGTTCAGCACTATTGTGTTCCGGTTAGATGGTAATGTATGGCCTCGTAATAACTATCACAGAGACATAATAACTTAGGCCTCAGGGGCGGCAACGCATCTGCATTTTTACCCCTGGTCTTTGTGTGGATGTCTACACGCTGCAGTAATCACTTAACATCAATGTGAACTGCATGCTTGTTTGCCACCTTCAATACATAAAAAAAGAACACAATCACACTTAATATGGGTATGGTGTATTCTTTTCTATAAAGGAGATGTTGCGAGCTCGGCTCTGGTTTGTACACGTCCACAAAAAATGGGTAAATTAAAGAAGAATCTGAAAAAAATACAATTAATTTATTCAAGAATATATTTTAGAGTTACAACCACATTTAATTCAAACGATTTTATCATTTTCAACTATGTAAAACATGGCGGTGATACAGCAGACACTTGGGATCAATCGATTTCGATAGTATTTATAAAATATTATTTTTTTCTCCAAGTACTATAAAATCAAAATACAATTTAAAAAATGAAAATGTCAAAATGACATCGCCCGCCATATTCGCCATGTTGGTTTTGAGTTGCAATTCTAACTGCAAATAATGTTTTGTAACTGCAAACAAAGCTAAATAAGTGAAAATATGCATTTAAAACGTTTATATATTGATTTTGCCTGTCTAATGATATTGTGTACAATACATGGCCGGAGGTCCATACATTTTTGCAACATCTCTTTTGGCTCGTGTATGTATACGAAGGTGTGTAAGAAGATAACACGGAATACAATCAGGTGCTTTTAGAAGATGTGGCAGAATAGCAAGTAGATTTGCTGAACGAGCCCGAAAAAGTGTTTTTGTCAAAGGTACAGTGACAAAGTAAGAAGCGGACGGGCCATCTGATAGAATGTGGTCACCATTGTCTATATCGCCTGAACATTTGCAACGTCAAAAAGGAGACGATGGCATGAGATCTAATAATATAGCAGAGCAACAGAGAGAATGTAAAGAGGAGACGATGGCATGAGATCTAATAATATAGCAGAGCAACAGAGAGAATGTAAAAAGGAGACGATGGCATGAGATCTAATAATATAGCAGAGCAACAGAGAGAATGTAAAAAGGAGACGATGGCATGAGATCTAATAATATAGCAGAGCAACAGAGATAATGTAAAAAGGAGACGATGGCATGAGATCTAATAATATAGCAGAGCAACAGAGAGAATGTAAAAAGGAGACGATGGCATGAGATCTAATAATATAGCAGAGCAACAGAGAGAATGTAAAAAGGCATGGTGGCAAAGGATGGTTCGGGCATATAGAAAGAATGTCGAATGAGCGAATGACTAAACCTGTACCTGTTGGTAGAGCTCCAGTGGCGGAGCTCGCGGTTTCCGGCACAGACGCATAATACCTTAGGCCTCAGGAGAAGCAATACATCTACATATATTGAAATCTCTGGTTTCATGTTTATAGGCTATAGTAATACTAACCATCAATGTGAACTATGCCTGTTTGCCACTTCATGACATATAAAAAACCTTTGAATCTTGTTTCTTTATTCGCTTTGTAGACCACTATTATAGCACGCAGTAGATGAGGGTAGTGCTTTTTTCATGTCTGAAGGTTGACAGACAAGCAAACGGGCCACCGGATGGAAAGTGGTCACCGTCGCCTATGAACATTTGCAATGCAACACCACGAGAGTTACCAACGCGTTGTCAACGCTGAAGGACTCTTTTGAAGTTATTTTGAACGCCATATTGTAGCACCGAGGGAACACCTCAGAGGGAAGTTCGTTCCACAATTAACACGTGCTGTTTAACTGTGCTTAGACTTATTATGCAAGATAAAGACATTAAAAAAAAAAACGCAACTTCACGCCTGTAATCCCCGAAGGGGTAGGCAGAGGTAAATGCATGCATTCAATCATACATGCAAACACCCACGATTCGCCGGTTACGTTTTAGGCCCATGTAACAGGGGCGTTAAAGACGTTAAAGACGCTCGTACTAATTCTACCTGGGACACCAACCTTATCGAGATCTATATCTGAGATGGGGAACCATTTCCCGATGAACACGACGACGGGCCTGCCGAGCCGGTCGACCCCGCTCTGGTACAGGCAGCCGATGCCCGATACTTCGCTCAGATCTTCGCTGCGTGCGCGTCTCAATAGCCGCTCGTATCTGGTGACAAGGGAGGTAACTGTAAGTCTTTGATCGGTAAGACGAATACTGTGGCATATTGATGTTATGTCTGTTGAAAAAATAAAACTTAACACATGTGATTTAATCACACCATCATAACGAAGTAGTTCACCAGGAATTATAATTGATTAGCTTTTATCCGCGGCTTGGCTAGCCTTTTTAGGGTTCCATAGTAAGCAAGGAACCCTTATAGTTTCGCCATGTCCGTCTGTCTGCCTGTCTGTCCATCCGCGGTTTACCGCAAAAACTATTGATACTAGAGACTTGAAATTTGGCACAAATATACACCTTAATCACGCCGACAAAGTGGTAGAATTAAAACATGAAAAAAAATATATTTATATATTATTTTTATTTTCGATTTTCATATAGTGTGGGGTATCGTTGCATAGGTCTTTCAAAAATATCATGGATGTCCGAACATGCTTACGTAGCTAGTGTGTAGCAGAGATAACGCTCTACGAAGTCGAAACTAGCCGATTGTCTATTCCGTAGGCTCGATGTGCAATACTTCTTGATGGGTATTGTATTTGATAACAACTCAAACATTTAAACTTAGAGAATTCAAACCTTCAATGCAGCATATTAAATTAAATATTTGACGAACAAAGCGGAAATGTCTTCGAGGCAGATAAAAAAGCGAATTAAATGACGAGCATTTTAATATAAAAACAAACTCATATACTTGATACGGAGGCCAAATAATGAAAATACTTCTCGTGCTATAAACTCTGAGATATTTTAATATCAGTCATTAATAATGCGATACGTTGGTGTTATTATTTTAAGTTGATGGCTACAAAAAAAGAACATATCAATCATATTGATATGTTTTATGGCTGCTCGACATTTTTTTTTTGTTGATAGAACTGCAATGGTTGGCACAAGGACCTATAATATATTGCACATCGACTTTAGGAAGGAGACTTCGGCTTGTTTCGGGTCTGTAGAGCGTTATCTCTTTCGCACTTTACGTACCTACTCGTATGTGACGTTTGGCGACCTTTATGATCATAGAGCAACTCAGCCCACCGGTCGCGGCGGACCGGAGGGGAGTAGCCATAGCGTTTATTACCGATGCAAAACAGTCTGTCATTTTTGCGGGGGGAAATACGTGTGACACACACTCACACTACAAAAATCGTCTATTACTACGAAACTCACACCTTCACTTTAACCAAATACATAGACAATTTCACGCACAAATTTAAATATCTGGGCGACAGGCATAGGACAATTTGGTCTTGTACTTTTACAGAGGGAAAAGCCTGCATATTGCTACTCCCCTGCGGTCCGCCGCGACCGATGGCCCGTGTTGCTCTTTGATTATGATCAAATTTTGAAAAATACCGGATTATCAGTGCTTACGAAGGCAGTGTGCAGCAGAGATAACGCTCTAAACAGTCGAAACTAGCCGATTGTCTCTTTCGTAAACTACGAAATCTGTAATCTGTCTGCCGATAAAATTAAAAATGGCGGTAGGGTCCCAATGAAATGCTAATTGATGCCTCCCTTGATTTCAATTTGAAGTGAATATCTATTTTTTATGTAATGGAAGTGGCAAACAAAGCATGCAGTTCACATTGATGTTAAGTGATGACTGCAGCCTATAGACACCCACACAAGACCGAGGTCAAAATGCCGATGCGTTACCACTCCTGAGGCCTCAGGTGTAATGCCTCTGTGCCGGAAATTACAAAGCCCATTCATTACCACCTGACCGGAACACGATAGTGCTGAACACTACCATTAAGCGGCAAGTATATTAGGTAATGCGGTGGTGCCTACGCCCGCGAGCTCCGACACTGGAGCTCTACCGCCAATATCTGGTTTTTATGTACTGGGTATAAAGCTGTATATCACTTTTTGGCTTAAATAATGTATTCATTCATTATGCTGCATTGTGCACTTTCTATAAACGTGAACTGCACGGTAGGTTGTTGCTGCATTAAAAATAGGCATTTTATTACCACCAAAAATCTCTTCAAGGCTTTGGGACTGTAAACAGTTATCAGAGCACCTCTATGAAGTAAACGCTGTTTGCTAACCGAATCTCTGCACCTCATAATGTGTTTGTATATCGTATATTTTTATTATATACAAACATCAGTCCCGGATAGGAGTCTGATGAGATGATTTAGATTTTATTTTCATGGTAACAAGATTCGGATTCAGTTGTTGGATTTTTTGGCAATGGTCAACATTACTACATAAGTAATCTATTTTAAATAGATGTTAGATAACCTTCAGTTGGTGTGGTTGGATGGTGTTTTAGCATTATCAAACTATTCAGCTATCGGGCTCTATGCTTTTTTTCTGATCATCTTATAGGTACAGCATCCAATAATTTAATTTAAGATTTTGGTCGATTTTGGCCGATTTTGTAATGAAAGTGGCAAACAAGCATGCAGTTCACATTGATGCTAAGTGATGATTGCAGCCTATAGACACCCACACAAAGACCAAGGTCAAAATGCAGATGCGTTACCACTCCTGTGGCCTAAGGTGTTATGCCTCTGTGCCGGAAATTACAGGGCCGTACATTAACCACCTGACCGGAACACGATAGTGCTGAACACTACCGTTTAGCGGCACGTATATTATGAGAGGTTATATAGAGGTAATGCGGTGGTGCCTATGCCCGCGAACTCCGTCACTGGACCTCACCACCAGTAAAAGAGAGTCGTAGAGCGTTATCTCTGCTGCACACTCCCTACGCAAGCACCGATAGTACAGTATTGGTCAAAACTTGGTTAAGATGGTCGACAAACGTCAGATAGATAAGGTGCGAAAGAGATAACGCTCTACAGACCCAAAATAAGCCAAAGTGTCCTTCCTAAGATCGATGTGGAATATTTCTTATCGGAGATTATTTTTTTCGAGATTGTATAAGAGCTGACGATGTAAAAGTGCTCTCCAGGAGCCTAATTATATGAAATAAATGAATAAACTGAATAAACTGAAAAGCTGATGTTTACTGTCTATCTATTAAGTAGGTAAGTAAGTTCTTAGCATAAATGTCTTAACTTCGTAATTTATTATGGTCTGTCAACATTGATCGATGTATTATGTCACTAGACACAGTCTTATCAAAGTATGTAGTATCTAATGACGGAGGATTTTACACTGTTGTGAAACATAGCATGTCTTTAAACGTGAACTTGCTATGAAAGGTTAAACTAATGCCTGTAAATAAGTAGGTAACATGTAGAACGTGAAACACCAGGGTCCCAGATGAAAATCAGCGTCAAGTCGATTGATCGACTTGTCATGCAAGCTGATCTGGGCTCCCATTTGGACCAGCCGTGAGACTTAATCTCTTTTTTTTTCTTTTTTAATTGTTATTGTTTTTGCTTTTTGCTTTTTGTTTAATTGTACCCCAATCGTCTGGCAATTTGTATCGTCATGTCTCTGTGCTGTCCAAATAAATGTTTTCTTTTCTTTTCTTTTTCTTTTCTTAGAATTTCTAGCACGACCCGCGAGGTCGGTTTCCGTTTATCACCAACCGATGACTGGAGGGTAAGTTGCACCGCCACTTATCGCATATGTCATATGTGTCCCTCCGCAACACATAGGAAACATCAACCGGTACAGTTTTTAAATTGATTTGACACATATTTTTGTAGGACTTTATTTTAATGTACCTAATGGAAGTGGCAAAACAAGTTCACATTGATGTGTTAAGTGATGTCTGCAGCCTATAGGCCATTGGTTCTCAAACTTTTAAAATGACGGAACCCTTTTGGGAATCAAAATACTTGATGGAACCCTACAATAAAGCAATTGTTTTTATAAGTGTATTTTTTATTAATCAGCATAATAAAAGTACAATGTAACAGTTACTAATTATTATTTACTTCGCCACTTGGCAAGGACAATAAAAGAAAACATTAAAAAAAGTACCAGCTATTGTAACACATGTTTCTTCAATAAATAAATAAATAACGTTCATAGCGTTTTGTGCGGCCGCGGAGCGACAAAGAGGTGTTTTGTCTTTTTTTTCTGAATTCTTGCGGAACCCCGACAGAGGTATCACGGAACCCTAGGGTTCCGCGGAACACACTTAGAGTATAGCTGCTATAGGCCATAGACACGCACACAAAAACCACAGGTCAAAATGCAGATGCGTAACCACCTCTGAGGCCTAAGGTGTTATGCCTCTGTGCCGGAAATTACAGGGCCGTACATTACCACCTGACCGGAACACGATAGTGCTGAACACTACAATTTAGCGGCAAGAATATTAGGCAATGCGATGGTGTCTACGCCCGCGAGTTCCGTCACTGGTGCTCTACCACCAGTTAAACCACTTCATCTGTCATGTTCCTGTTATAAAAGTTGAAAGTGTGGTAATTTGACTTCTGGAAACAGGAGCGCTGCTACCAAGGGCAGTGTTCTTTATAGTACTTTAGAATATATATTAGTTTATTTAGTATTATAGATCAATGCAATAAAATAACTGAATCAAACACAGACATTGACGCTCCCTCCCGAGCGGGTAACTTGCAACCGTGTAATATAGAGTAATCGATAATATACTTCACAAGTCAAAGTGTGGAATGGGCGCAAGGTTAAAATGAAAATGTTCTACTGAAATACAGCTTCACGCATTGAATTAATCACAATCGTCTTGACGTCATCGCTATTGCTCTGAATACTGTCTGTATGGCTTCAATATGCAGCGATAAGAACTATACTGAGCCGTGAAATGAGCGATTATTAAAATTATGGAAACAAATCATGCATATATTTGGCTTGGTATTATTAGTTTTTGACAGTTTATTTATTAATGAATAGGATCTAGTTTGGAATGAACGAATACTCCAATATGACAATAAAATTAAAAGATGTTATAGGAATTTCGAAGGCGAGAAAGGAGTCTCAAAAGGTATCTCCAATCCTTATGAGAGCTAAGAGCTACAGCTACTGATTGTAGCTAAGCAAATTTAATTAATCTTCTTTTCACAAATACAGTTTTACAGTTTGTTACGGTTATTTATATGGATAATATTTCGGATAAATGCTGCATAATTATGGTGAGATTTTCACAATCTAATCTTTGAACATGTCGAGAATCCGTTAATTTTCAAATTCACGATTTCGACGTTATATTTGAGGTACTTCAATTCAACGAAATATTAACTTAATCGGTTGGAAATGTGGTTGTGGTGGAGAAGCAGAGGTACAAAAAAATAAACAGAGTATCCCGCGCGTTTAGAAGCCTCGCTACAGGGACAGAATTTTAGATAGCGGCTTTCAGGCCAAGGCCATAGACGGGACATGATAAAAATGGCTTCCGAGGGATAAATATTGGATTATTTACGGTCATTAACATTTACCAGTAATTGTAGCTCGATGGATTTGTAACGAAAATAGTACGCGACGGACGAAGAAGCGCGGTTAAGAATTATCTTAACCGCGCTTCTTCGTCCGTCGCGAACGAATACTTCAATAAGACAATAAAATTAAAAGATGTTATAGGAATTTCGAAGGCGAGAAAGGAGTCTCAAAAGGTATCCACTCCACTCATTATGATGTAACATCGGCAAATTTGTAGGCTGTAGGAATGTTTGCGGGTTGTTATTTGTTATATGAGTTCTACATAAGGAACAGTGGTTTATTATGTATGAAACTATCCTGTACAAATTCATTATTCGGTTTAGAAGATGTCGAAGGTTTCCATTTGACCTTTTCAATTTACATGCTTAATAAAGCAAATTGAAAAAACTGAATATCACGGGTCGCCTTTATCTTGAAAATAATTTCGAATGCGTTCGTATGTATGTATGTATGTATCTTCACGCCAGGTCCCTAACGGGGTAGGCAGAGAGTGTAGAGCGCCAGACATCCCGGTTCTGACAAACCTCTCGTGCTTCGTCTACCTTCATCATTCTCTTCATACATGCACGCCGATTCCTAAGACTTTTGACCCCACCATCAGACAGAACTCGACCTATTTGGTCATGGTAGGTCAGCCTTGGTCTTCCTGGGCCTCTGCAGCCATCCACATGCGTTCGTAAAATTGGTTTATTTTGAAAAATGGAGTGCTCAGAACCTAAGCTAATTTCAGATCTTGTCGTGTCGAAAAAACAAAACAAATGTGACAATTCGCATGGTTTAAACAATTGTAGTGTGTGTAAGTCATAAGATGTATCGATGTATTAGTACGAGTATGTTATGTGTACGCAAGGTGTATTATGTATCTAGAGTTAGGCAGTTGCAATTAAACCTTCTTATAATCAACACGTGTCTTCCTCAATCTCTCCCCTAACCGACAACCTTTCATGGCGACCCTGCCATAAGGCTCTACCACCTATGAGCCCTGCAAGAGGGCTTCGCAACGGATATGTAGTGCGGTCTCATTAAAACTTCACTATGTGTCGGTCTACGGTAGAAAAAGAAGAAGTGTTTCTTAGTCAAAACGCAGCCGGCGGGAATAATGATGCCGTAATGAAGGACTTTGGAAACCATCTGGAGCGAATCAACCTGTTCACTTGCATAATCCTCATAATTATAATAATGATAGTTCTCTTAGTGGCGGCAAAAATCTACCGGGATTGCCATAGGCGATGGATCCAAGAGGAGATCGGGCTGCATGCGATGCGGCGCATACGAGCGTCCTTGAGAGGAAGGGCAGAAGAAGAAAGGGCACCGAATGCAGATTCGTAAAAGGTATCGTTTATTTCGGCATAGGTTTGGTCAATTAATCGGTAAAAGTTAATAAAATAGTGAACGGTGCGGTAACCCGGCAGAACTTAAATATAAAGACGGTTAAACTTTGAAGTGATGCGGTGTTAAATTTATAGTGATGACTAAGAAATAACAAAATTTTAAATGTGATTTTCAGTATTTTTATTAAGGTACATAAAATTAAGTAAGTATTCATGATGTGACTTCAGAAATCTGGTACATTATACTATTTTATATTCATGTTTACTATTGTTTCTAATTTTATTTACTGGTGTACTAAGGGGTTATGGCAATTGAATTGAAAAATATATACGAGGAGTTAAAGCAAATTAAAAATAATTTAGTTAAATCTAGTTATGCACGGAGAACTAAATCATATTTGCAACAAAAATTAAACGATGCAAATAAAATACGTGCTCAATTTGACGATTATTTATGTAACGTATCACCACTTATTGAAAAACAAAAATTAAAAAGTCCAGTTTTGCAAGATATTAGTACATATTGCGATCAGATTAAAGATTTGTATATACAGATTGAAAAATTTTGTTCCTTAGATTATAGCTCTTTGAGTTTGGAAGGTACCAGTGGCGTTCAATGCAAAAACACCAACATGGCCAACTTCGATTTTAAGACGGCTGTGTCCCTACTCCCTGTGATGACAGGTGAGGAGCGGGTAACCAAAAACCTAATAGACGCGGCGGAGTTGTATAGCTCCACTCTCAGTGAAGAAGGTAATGTGATGTTAGTTAAATTTATTTTAAAAACTCGGTTGACGCAAAATGCTAAACTTAGATTGTCAACTTCATATGATGATTGTGACTCTCTCCTTAGGGATATGAAGCTGCATTTGCTCACGAAAAAATCGAGCACAGCTATACATAACGAATTGGTACGCATAAGACAGAATGGTATTTCGATTGACAGTTACGGTAGTAAAATTGAAGAGTTATTTGTTGACTTGACGATATCACAAGCCGACGGTAACCAAAATGCATATGAAATACTATGCCCAATAAATGAAAAATTGGCGATCAAAAGCTTTTCTGATGGCTTGCGAAATCGACAACTCAGCACCATCCTGTCAGCCCGTAATTATTCGTCCTTAAAGGATGCTATACGAGCGGCCAAAGATGAGGAGATGTCATGTAGTAGACAGAACACGGAACCGTCTATGTACTTCAGTTATAGAGGAAGATCGCATAATAACAGATATTTCCGAGGTAATAATAGGGGTAATCATGGTGGTCGAACAGGCCCATCTAATAATCAACAACATTATTACCCACGTGGTGGCCGTGGTTTTAGGCGAAACATTTCCAACCGGGGTAGGCAGAATCATAGCTTTACTCGGTCTACCAGACATAATATGAATTTAATAGATAATCAGGATAGTCAGGCTAACACATCAGATTTAAATTCTAACCAAAGTAAACACGAGAATTTACAGTTTTTTCGATCCTAATTTTATATTAGCCTGTGAATATAGCAGTTCGGTGGAATGTTTTGTAGAAGGCGCCAAATACGGTTTGCTTGTGGATTCCGGAGCATCACTTTGCGCGTTGAAATATGAAACAGTGCGACATTGGAACATTCCGATGCATAAGGAATGCATATACATAAGCGGAATAGGGGGCAAAGTACAATCGATGGGTTATATTTATCTTACATTGAATATAAAGGGTTTAGATTTTTTGCAGAAATTTTACGTGATTATGTCATTACCATGTAAACAACATGGTATAATTGGTCGTGATTTTTTACGTAAATATAAAGCCATATTAAACTTTGAAAAAAATATGCTAACATTAAACAATTCGAATAATACTGTTTCACTGCCCATGATTGACGGATCTTTAGGTAAAGGTAGCTTCTTAACCGTTCCGCCGAGATGTGAAAAAATATTTTGGATAGATAGCGGTATGAGAGAGGAATGTGTGATTTTACCGGAGGAACTAAGTGAAGGAATTTTTTTAGCCGGAAGTATATGTAAACCCTGTAGGGGTCAAATTAGTATCCAAATTTTAAACACTCGGGAAACTGAAGTAAATCTCAGTTATTTTAGGCCCGAAATACAAGTTTTGTCAGATTATAATATTTCTAGTTTCGAGAGGGATAACAGTATTGATGGAGATAGAGTACGCAAAATGTTTTCTCATTTAAATTTGGATCATTTAAGTAACGAAGAACGAAAATCTATAGAAAATATATGCGCGAAATTCTCAGATGTCTTTCATTTGCCGAATGATAGGTTAACTACTACAAATCTTTACGATCAAACCATTCAATTGAAACCAAATGCAGATCCAGTTTACGTTAAACAGTATAGATTACCTTTTTCGCAACGTGATGAAGTAGAAAAACAAATTGAGAAAATGCTCTCTGATAATATCATAGAACCATCAAAGAGCGAGTGGTCTAGTCCTATTTTACTAGTACCTAAAAAATCAAATGATAATTCCAAAAGGTGGAGATTGGTAATTGATTTTCGAAAGTTAAATGACCGAATTTTAGATGATAAATTCCCTCTTCCAAACATTACCGATATTTTGGATTCCTTGTCCGGTGCCATGTACTTTTCACAATTAGATTTATCACAAGCCTATTTTCAATCTAATTTAAGCCCTGAATCTCGAAAATATACAGCTTTCACTACACCTTCTGGTCAATATCAAATGACACGTCTTCCTATGGGATTAAAAATTAGCCCCAGTTCTTTTTCAAGACTGATGACAGTGGCTATGTCAGGTCTTACATATGAAAAGCTATTTATATATCTGGATAATTTAATATGTTTTGGTCGTAGTCTTGATATTCACAATAAAAATTTAATGGATATTTTGACTCGATTACGAAAAGTCAACTTGAAATTAAACCCAGAGAAATGTGACTTTTTGCGAAAAGAAATGCAGTTTTTAGGGCATGTCATTTCAACAAGTGGTATAAAACCAGATCCAGAGAAAATCAAAATTGTTGAAAATTATCCCACACCAAAAAATGCTGACGAAACAAAACGATTTGTAGCATTTACAAATTTTTACAGGAAATTTATTCCAAACTTTGCACATAAAGCGTTGCCATTAAATAAGCTGTGTCGCAAATATGAAAAGTTTGTCTGGTCAGCAGAATGCCAAAAATCATTTGAATCTCTTAAAAATGCATTGATTTCTCCACCAGTACTGCAATATCCCGATTTCGATGGTAAAAATACATTTATTTTACAGACTGACGCCTCGGGTTATGCAATTGGATCGGTATTGTGTAATAGCGATAATAGGCCAGTAGCGTATGCTAGTAGGGGTTTGAATAAGGCAGAGGTTCGATACCCAACAATAGAAAAAGAACTGCTAGCCATAGTATGGTCTATTAAACATTTTAGACCTTATCTTTATGGTCGAAAGTTCATTATTAGAACCGACCACAAACCTTTAATTTATCTATTTAATATGACGAATCCCTCGAGTCGATTGACTAAGTTTAGATTGTTATTAGAAGAGTATTCTTATGGAGTGGAGTATGTGAGAGGAGAGAACAATGCAGCTGCAGATGCATTGTCACGTATTCGGATTTCGAGTGAGGATCTAAAAGAGATGAATGAAAATGTGGCATGTGTATTAACTAGAGCACAGAAAAAACGGATAGCAGAGGATATGCAAAGAGGATGTGACAACCCTATGGTTGATAAGGTAACCACGGACGACAGGACTGATCACCCAAGAGTCGTGGATATTCTTAAAAAACCAAAGGATTGTACCGAGTTAGTGTTTTTGAATGAGAGGGAATGGAATAGACTAAAAATTAATTTAAGAAAAATAACCGAATTATTCCATTTTATGTCGTCTAAATCCGTAATTTACGTAAACCCTTCTTTCCGATCATATTGCGCACGAGATGCCTTTGTGAGGGAGTTGAGTGACTTTTGTAAGCGGATAAACACAGATTGCGTGTATATTATTAAAAATAATTATAATACACAAGTGATAAAGGAGTTAGCTCAAAGTATAAATGACACGTTAAATTGGTCCGGACCGCGATTATGTATTTTAAATAGTGTCAAAAGAATAAGTGATCACGATACAAGGCGAGTCATACTGAATGACTACCATATGCTGCCGACAAGCGGTCACGCAGGTATAAGGCGCATGGTAAATAATATTAAAAGACGTTACTTTTGGCCGGGATTAGAGAAAGATGTAACCGATTTTGTAAGTCGATGTGACAAGTGTTTACGTCAAAAACATTTCAATAAATATATAAAAGAACCCATGGTTATAACCGATACGGGACATTACACCTTTGATAGAGTTTATTTAGATTTAGTAGGGCCCTTACGTAAGGATAACGATAGTTTTAGTTATATTCTCACACTACAGTGTGATCTTAGTAAATATGTGGAAGCGTATCCACTTAAGAATAAAGATAGTGTTTCCGTAGCAACAGCTTTCGTAAACAATTTCTTACTACGTTACGGAATTCCTCGACACGTTGTGTCTGATCGAGGCACAGAGTTCGTATCGATGGTAATGAAAGAAGTGTGTAATATTCTGAATATTACACAAATAACATCAACAGCGTATCATCACCAGTCAATAGGAGGTTTAGAAAACAGTCATAAAAATCTTATATCATATCTTCGTATTCAGACTGATAATGAACCAAATAATTGGAGTGTTTGGTTACCATATTGGTGTTTTGCTTTTAATACCACTGTTCACACGGAAACTAAATTTACACCCTATGAGCTTGTATTCGGTAAGCTTTGCAATTTACCAAGTAATTTAACGTCAGATGTAGAACCGCTATATAATCATTACGATTATCCGAAACAACTTAAATATAGATTACAAAAATCGCAATATGAGGCACGACAAAATCTAATAAGTAGTAAACAAATAAGAAAGTCTAAATACGACGTTAGTGCCAACCCTATCACATACAATGCAGGTGATATGATACTCCTTAGAAACGAACAATGTGTAAACAAACTTGATCCTCTGTACGTAGGACCTTTTAGAGTGTTAAATGATTGTGAACCGAATCTAAAAATAGATTATAAAGGTAAAGAAATGTTAGTACATAAGAATAGGACAAGATTATATAAAATGTAATCATAAATAAATCAAAATAATAATTGTTGTTTTTACGTAATACAAAGAAAAGTCTTTGTTTTTTTTTTCTTATATAAATTTGTGTACAAAATGTTATGGGTAGTATTCTAATAAATATGTCTTTCTTATATTAAAAGGTGAAGTAAGATAATAAAAAAAAAATGTATTCTTTTTTTTTATTTTTCTCAGCCGGTGGGCATGTAGTGTGTGTAAGTCATAAGATGTATCGATGTATTAGTACGAGTATGTTATGTGTACGCAAGGTGTATTATGTATCTAGAGTTAGGCAGTTGCAATTAAACCTTCTTATAATCAACACGTGTCTTCCTCAATCTCTCCCCTAACCGACAACCTTTCACAATTGTGTCTGTGATGAGACAGTAAATGGGTCCCATTCAATGACACGAAATGGTGTCTTGGTTGGTAATCAAGCAAGTAGATTGAACTCTTGACTTGAAAAGAGCTTATAAAAGAACGACTAGAAGGCAAGGGGGGGCATGTAGAAGAAATAGCAGGGCAATTAGTAAACGTGAGAAAAATAAACAGTCACCTCGCGAATCCTATTTTTCCTTCCTTTTATCGACGTAATAATACCAATTCTAAATTACGTAGGATAATAATTGTGTACACAATAGTTTTATTACCAATAAATACCGTAATTGACATACGTAAAACTGGCGAGTACCTACCAACTGTGACTATCACGATCGGTGAAACGAAGCGTTTAATTTTGATGCAATAATCCTTTTAAATTATACACCAATGAAGAATTATTTTAAACTCATGATTGTATATTATCAGAGGCATAACACCTTAGGCGTTAGGAGTCGTAACGCATCTGTATTTTGACCATGGTCTTTGTGGGGGTGTCTTTAGGCTGCAGTCATCACTTAACATCAATGTGAACTGCATGCTTGTTTGCGACTTCCATTACATAAAAAAAGTGCCGTAATTTCTATAAGAGTGCCACGAAAGACAACGCTTGCGATTTCCACCAATAAGCTTATCTTTAGAAGTATAATTAATCAAAGGTTTGTGTAAATTAGATGAAGTATACAGGGTGTCCCAGATATCAACGATAAACCGAAAATGGGTGATAGACCAAGTCATGAGTTTTAAGACAAATGTAAAAAAATATTTGTTACCTATGTATTTTTAATTTTTCCGATATTTTTTAAAATCCTCATAACATGAAAAATATTTTTTTTTTATTTTTCTAATAACTGTCATGACTTGGCCTGGCCTGTCGGCTAGCGGCCCGTTTTCGGTTTATCGTTGATTTCTGGGACAACCTGTATATCATTCTTAGAAATCGGCGTGCATGTATGAAGAGAATGATGAACGTAGAAGCACGGAAGGTGTGTCAGGACCGGGATATCTGGCGCTCCACACTCTCTGCCTACCCCATAAGGGACTTGGAGTGAAGATAAAGACACATATTATTATCACCATTAATAATAATAATAATAAGGGGGCAGAGCAGCTTGTGGCGAGCTGTTGGTGAGTAGCGACACCACCCCCTACCATCATCTCGAGTTCCTCCGAGAGAACTGGGCTCCGCCTCGTCCGCCACACAGAGGTACGGCCGGACAGAGCATCAGGTCTCTCACCTCTGGCTTGCCTTCATTGGCCGGTCAGAGTGGGGCGCTAGAGGTATGGCATTTGCAGAAATTTAGATAATAGGCTGTTGTCTAAATTTCTGAAAGAGCCATACACTCGGGGGTGGAAGTGTCTAAAGGCGTAATAGCGGGGAAGCCCGCTCCGAGCTCGAGATTACTCGCTCGTGATGGTGAAACCGGGGCCACACCTCTCGACACCCCCAGCCTCTCTCAACAGTGTTGCCCCCTGTCGACCATCGGGTTGGCTGTTTGGGGGGCCCACCAAGGAGAGGCGAGTCACCACCTGCCTAAAGTAGGATTCGATAATGTGAGATGTTGAATATAGGCAGGTGCCGGATCTCACTCCATAGGCCCAGCCAGCTAGTCCCCCCAGTTCACCCACATAGCCCAAAGTTTGGCAAATCACTTTTCATTACAATAGTCCCATTATATTCTGCGGGGTCTGTCTGTGTCTGTATTAACTATTGATGCAGTCAGAGAGAGGTCCCGCCGAATATAACCCATTACAAAGTAGATCAAAATTCTCGAAAGGGCCTCTACGTGTTGGACCCCCCATGTCCCCGCGCAAGCCTGACAAAGGTCCGGGGTTCAAATTGGACTCCGTGCTGACAAGAGACATAATAATAATAAAATTCATTTATTTGCTACAAAAATATCACAAATATTACAATGTGCATCTGCGTCTGAACTAAGCGACAAGCTTGTATCTCAGACAGCAGTGCTCTTTCATCCGAAGGATAACAATTGCTTATAGCAAAAAAAATTGAATAGTATTGGTCCTTAAAATAAAACCATAAAACTGTTTTAAATAAAGAAAAGTAGAAATAAAAAACAAGTGTGTGTAAAGTACCTCTCTTTGTGTATAATATGTTAGTGAATGTATGTGTGTGAGAGGATGAGTGCATATTGTTATGGAACATGGTAGGTATATGAAGTCTTGAGAAAAAGATACTACATAGGTATTATACTAAAACCTTTTCTATCAAATAATCCCTTATATTTTAAAATAAAGTATGGGTTGTGTTATTTAGCAACAGAACTACATACCTGAATATTGTATAAAGAAATACTAAAGTACTTCGATAGTTAGGTACACTAAGTAATAACTGTAAATCACAAAGTTAGCCACATTTCCATCACTCAATTAACCATAAAATTACTTAAATTTAATATAAATCACATTATATTTGTCACATACATAAAAAAAAAAAAAAATATTTTTTCTTTCAAATTTAAGTTTATGGTAGAATAAAAACAAATAGATACAGGGTAGAAATGAAACGGTATACGAACTCGAGTCGCGGAGCAAAACATGGATGTGTGCAGTGTGCACACATGGATGCGGCATGTTGTATTTTATATTATTTAAATCCTTAATTTTTTGTTTTAAATTTCATTTGTTTTTACTTTAAAATTAAATTATTGGGAATCATTTTAAAACACCTAGCAAGTTCTCAGTTTGGTCGTAAGACAGTTTTTGAAGATGTTTGAAGATGGTGAGCTTACATTCATGTTGATTAAGATTCATTAAATTTAGTTTTTTATTTAGTCGGTTATAGATATAGGGACCAAGAAAGCAGTAGTAATTATTCACAAAAGAGTGTTTAAAGCAACTAGTTTTACATACTTTACGTCTTTTAAGTAAAATTTCCTTCTCGTGATCGATAAATATATTTCGGTGTTGTTTCAGTGTCAATTGAGAAATAAAAAGCTGTCTAACTGACAGAACTTCACAATTCTCATATAGTAATTTTGTAGAAAAGCATCTTGGGCGAGAAATACAAGTTTTCAGAACAGCTCTTGCTGCTCTTTCTAGAAAGATGAGAGCAGTTTTGGCAGCTCCACCCCAAGTAATAATGCAGTACGTTATAATAGATTGACATAGAGATAAATAAACTTGTTTTACTAATGATTTGTCTCCAACGGAGCGCAGCTTTCTAAAAACATAAATTAATTTTCTGATTCTATCGGTAAGGGCCTTCATATGTTCTTTAAAGTTTAATCTGTAATCTAATATAAGGCCAAGGTATTTTATTTTATTTGTGCGAGTTAAAATGGGACAAGAACAGATTTGGGTGGAATCACATCTGTGTGCGATAAGTGAGTAGTCAGCCGGAGGCAAAGAAGATTCTCGCATTGAAAAAGTTATGAACTTTGTCTTATCTGAATTGAGGGATAATAAGTTCTGTCTTAACCATTGAGACACTACATCAAAACCTTTTTGCGCTAAAAGAAATACCTTATCCCAAGTTTTAGCAGAAAATATCAAGGCGGTATCATCAGCATAGGATATAATACGACCACATACTAAATTTATCCTGAGTAAGTCATTTATATATACTAAAAATAACACAGGGCCTAGGATGCTGCCTTGTGGCACGCCATAATTAATTGGTAATTCATTGCTAGTATATGAGTCAATTTTGACACATTGACGTCTATCAGAAAGATAACTAGCAAATAAGTTCAATTGCGTACCACGAACACCAATATATTCAAGTTTCTTTAAAAGTAGTGGAATGTACACTGTATCGAAGGCTTTCGCCAGATCCAAAAATATTCCAACAGTCTTCATACCTGCGTCTAAGTTTTTAACAATTAAATCTGTAAGCTCAAATACTGCATCTTCGGTAGATTTTTTGTGTCTAAAACCAAATTGCCGTTCCGATAACAGCTTGTTACATTCTAAGTAGTTTATTAATCTTTTATATATAATCCGTTCTAAAAGTTTGGAGAGTGCGGGAAGAATTGATATCGGTCGATAGTTACTAACAAAATGTTTAGGTCCCGATTTGTGGATAGGGTGTACAATTGACTTTTTGAAACAATCGGGAAAAATGCCTATATCTAAGCAAATATTAAAAATATAAGTTAATGGTGGAACTAAAATTGTCTTAAAATCCTTAATAAATTTGTTTGAAATATTATCCCAACCCATTGCACATTCTGCTTTAAGACCGTCAATAATGCATTCAATCTCTTTTTCGTCACATTTAAGTAAAACAAAAGATTTAGTAAAAGATTGTGGCATATTGTGACAATTATGTTGCTTGTTACATTGTTGTAATAAATTACTAACAAGTGTTTGGCCAGTGCTCGTGAAGTATTCGTTTACCCTCTGTAATGATAGTTCGGTATTACTTAAACATATGAGCTCTGTAGCGGTTGCTCTGGGTTTATTGCAGTTTGTAACTGTTTTTATCGTTTGCCATAGTTTTTTATTGTTGTTTTTATGTAAACGTAGTTCATTTTTCTCATATTCTCTTTTTACTTTTTTTAATAATTTATTACAAAAGTTTCTATATCTAGTGTAGGTCAGTTTCAGTGTGACGTCATTAGGTGAACGTCTAGTTTTTTTATGTAATTTATCTCTATTACGAATACAACGTAATAGCCCAGGCGTAATCCAAGGTCTTATTGGCAAAGATCTTCGAGATATTTTTTTCACAACAGAATTAGTTTGTATAGCATTTTTTATAGACTTAATAAGATAATTTACACAAAAATTTGGGTCATTAGAATCGAAAATAGCTGTAAGGTTAATTTGATCCATATCTTTTTTAAGACCTTCATAATTTATAACAGTTTTAAACTTTGATATTTTACTCTTTTTATGTATTTTGTTAAGACATAATATTACCGCTTGATGATCAGTGAGAGTAGATGTAGTAACTATAGCTGTGGCACTGACATTTGCTTTCAAAATTACATGATCAAGACAAGATTTATTTAGTCGAGTTGGAAAATTATGTGCCGGTAGTAACCCATGACTAGCACATAAGCTTAAATAATCATATGATCGAGTATCACAGCTATCTGTGCTGATGTCAATGTTGATATCGCCGATGATACATATGTTTTTGAAAGTTTTCAAGTTCATTAAAACAGAATCAAGTGATTCGATAAATGAAGTTATATCTTTGTGAGAGGGTGAGCGGTAAATTGCTACTATAGCAACGTCCGATTCGAGTTTTAGAACGAGACAATTTGATCCCGAAAAAACTGGTTCTTCAACTGTTATATTAAAATCTGATCTCACGTACGCAATAACTCCATCATTTTGCAGGACGTTATTAATTGTATGATAACTGTCGTATCCAGTAATACTGGGGATGTAGAAGTTACCAGTCAACCAACATTCTGTAAGTATAATGATGTCACAAATGAGATCAAGACTTGTGAGTAAAACTTCGAGACCTTCAAAGTTTTTATTTACGCTTCGAATATTTTGGTTAAGAATAATTGTATTGTTTATTTGACTCTGTATAATATTTTTACATTCTTCGACGTCACCTAAAAAGCATTCAGCGATTGATATACTATCAATATCTGTAAATATTTCTTCAGACACGGATACGTATATGGGTAGCCAAGAATTTACTACCATAACAAGTCAGAATTAAATTTATTGAGAATATGGAATAATTGCCAGTTATGGAATAGGTAGCAGTTAATAGTACAGTTACTATGAAAAGTTCAAAAGCTATCAGACTGAAGATTGAATTAAGATGTTTTAAGACTTCATATTTAAAATAGTCATTGTGTGAGTGTGTGAACGTGTTACAATTGAAAAAAGTTATAATATTGTTACCCAAGTGAATAGTTATTGAATTGAATAAGAACACTCGTTTCAATGAGCTATACCTAAAATAACTTACTATAGCAAAATATTCGAGCCCTATTATTATATAAAGTAAAAAAGTAGTAATACATAATTTAGACAGTCATGCGGTTATACCTCTTAAATTAACGAGGTCTGCTTCTTCATTAATTCTTACTTGGGGAGAACCTTCTTTTTTCCTTAGATATATTTTCCCATAAGAAGGCCAGCAATAAGCATAATTGTTTGACTTTGCGAATTCTTTCGCAAGAAAAAATAGCCTTTTTCCTTTTGGTGTTAAGCATTCCGAAATAAAAACTGGCTGCGAAGGTTCTGGTAGCTGTAACATCAGAGTGTTGAGTTTATCAGTATTATTTCTATTGTATGACTTAACAGATTTCATAATTTTTTCCTTTGCTATAATTGAGATAAATTCTACGACTATAGGTTTCAGTTTGTCTGCTTTAGCAAAACCTCTATATATATCTTTGATTTCCATTGTTGATATTCCTGTATTGATTGTTTTTCCAATACTACATAGAACATTCATTAATTTTTCTTTGGTCTCGTTTTGCATTTTTGGAATATTTCGGATTTCTATTTTTGATGCACATGTTGTTTTTTCAAAGTTCTCAATTTTTTGTTCTAAGGTTGTAATATATTGCAGGTTTTCCTTCCGCTCAGTTTTGAGAGCTGACACTTCTTTTTGAATATCATCGTATTTATCAGATAACACTTGTATAGAATTAGTTATAGAGTCGTTTTGTATTTTTATTTTATCAATAGCGCACTGAAGCTCGGACAGTTTAGAATTCTGCTGTGAGACAAATTCTGCGAATAATTTTTTCATTTCATCTAAAAGGTCGGTAGAATCTATTTCTCTTTTCCTTTTTAGTCTTTGAAAATTTATATTACCCTGTGAGTCAGAGTCGTCCAGTATATTTTGATTGATTTCTGCATCTTTAAGATTCGACTCAGATACAGCTTTTTTTGGGGGACTATGTTTAGAGAACATTATGATGGTATGAAATGAACCAATTAATTTATGAGATGCCGTATCCGGTAAATATATCCTCCTTGGCAGTGCTGTGGCGACTTTGTGACGAAACGTAGTATACCGATTGGGTGGAAGCGATGCAAAAAAATATAACGAACTTTAACACTATTCTCAGAAGAGTTCTTTTAGGTTAAATCAAGCACAGATTAAATTAACACACGTCTGTTCTACTCCGCAGTTCGGACGAAAGAGGGATTGGGTAAGACATAGGAAAAAATATACTGAATAGGAGCTGTACTGACGTTACATGAACAATAATAAAAAATACTAAATAATTCAAACATGTTTTGGCAACATAAGACTAAATAAGTGACCAAGCAGATTTTTCTAGCAACAAAGTTTCTAGTACAAACAGCCGCAGGAGTCTAGAAGTGGCGACATAATAAGTGCAATTAATTTTTGTGGACATAGGTATAATGTCAGAAATTCCTCTTACCCTGGGCAGAGAATATGTAATAATACTACGTACAGAATGGACACTTCGACGTCCCGCCCGATTTCCCCGCATCACCCAATCTCCTCCCCTCTTATGGGCGACGGTTGGTATTTTCAACGTGCTACGCACACAGGTGCACGTGTAAATACATGTCACTGATTGATGTCTGTGTAATAGAGACCAAATTAAGCGTTTGTGTGGAATTTTGGCGGAGTGTCCGCGGTGTGCCCTGGGTTACTAGCGAGCAAACCAGACAGAATTACACAATAACATTTCTTAAAGTTAAAATATTCGACAATAACACTTAGGAACAGTGATAACGATTCGCAAACGTTATTTTAAAGTGATCATAAAGTTAAATGAGTCGTGTAACGACTGTAAAAGTGATTGAGACGTCATAAACATTACACTTTGTAGACGAAATGGAAATAAGTATAATCGACAAACTAAATTACTATCTCAATGACTTAGTAGTTGTAGGTTTATACAGTTACGTCCCAATTCCGTTGGCGACTCCCCTCGTCTTGCAAATGTTCATAAGCGAGTGACCACTTTCCATCAGGGGTGCGACCGCCTATCGACATTGCTATTGTCATTGGCATTATTGTCAAATTTTCATGTCGATTTTTGCTTTAACTAAACAACAATAATCGAAATAATTTACCATTATCGCTTGTTTCTTACCTACGAAAGCAAGAAAAACGATCAGATTATCAATATTGCTTTTAAAGGACCTACAAATTTATTAATACAATTTTTAGTAATGGAAATTTCCAAAAATAAGCGTAATATAAATCGGATCACCGAACTATTGAGCAACTATCTTAAAAGCTAAATAGATTTAATTCGAAAGTGCTCTCCTTTGGGGGCGGCCAAAGTCAAAGGTGTAGTTATACACAGGGTCACGCCCACACACAAACAGCTACGTGTGGTGTCTGGCTCGGCGCCAGGGCGCCGGCGCTCATTGACCAGTGACGTCATCGGGATAGACTCGAGGTGACATGCTAAAGCTGTATACACGGTAAGTACGGGACGAAGACTGGAAACGACTTTCAGACGCGACCCCATTCGGAGCGTTTTCAACTCACGAGAGCCTGTTCATTTGAAGAGAATCTTCGTGTATCTGACTTGAATCCATTGAAATGAAACGACACGCTTTTCTCTTCTGTGGGACTTGTAATTAAAGCAACGTCGATTTATCAATCGCCGGTTAAAACAAGATCTAACGCAAACTTCAAGTTTTAAAGATGCTGGATATATAGGAGACATTACAATGGTTTCACTTAACTGTGGGGTGTGCAAATGGCCATATATTTTCTAATCGTTTTCTTAGATAAAGATAAAACAATGTAGGTATATTGTTTTATCTTTATCTCATTTGGATCAAAGATCATGTTCAAGTTCTCAAACTTACTCGTGTTTAAAAAATAACCACCTTGTTTTGATGTTGAAATCGATTAATAACCCAAATTCTACAAAGCCAGTCCGAAAAAGCTCTCAACTAAAATATACAACAAAGCAAGATGAATGAACGAAACGTTTACACTAAGGTACACCGAACAGCTCCGATTCAGTCAGTCGTCAATGATGTCAATGACGTCTCATGATGGACCAGACAGCCGGACAGCAAGAACGGATGCCGTGGGATTGAACAATTCGGAATGTTGAATTCAACATGTTTACGAATCCACACCGTAGTATAAATAACATTTCGTATGACCGATAATTTATGGATACGCCCGAGCATTTCCGAATTTCAGACGATTTTCGACTGTAGTAGCGTCGGTGAGTGGGCGCGTACCCTAAGCGAATATTGGAGGAGGTCAATGTTTGCCCTTTTCGCATGATAGTCTAATAATTCAGCGCCACGTGTAGCGGCCAGTTCTTGCAATAGATATCATCATGATTTGTTTCAAGTGATCACACTGTACAAAAGCACACTGCGGACACTCCGCCAAAATTTTACACAAACGCTTAATTTGGTCTCTTTTACACAGACATCTATCAGTGACATGTGTATTTACACGTGTACCTGTGTGCATAGCACGCAGAGAATACCAAACGTAGCCCATAAGAGGGGAGGAGGTTGGGTGAGGCGGGGAAATCGGGCGGGACGTCGAAGTGTCCATTCCATACGTAGTATTATTACATATTCTCTGACACAAGTGGGGTTTTGAGGCACAATGCCAAGTGTTATGATATGAAGATCGTGTTTGCTGTCGATTGAAGATAAGGGGAATATAATGTCATGATCACTTCGCCGCTCATCGCAGATCGTGGAGGTAGAATAATAGCCAACACGTTTTGGGTGTATTCTATGGGTAAGACTGATTCTTATGAAGTGGCTTGATGATTTTATTAAGCTTTATTAGCCTAATGCGTTTTTCATATGAAGCCAGCATCCGGTTGCTTAGTTATAGTTTTGCTAGGTCTGAAGTTTGATGGCGATTAAAAGATATTAAGGGTTTTCAAACAGGAAAGATTATCAATGGTGCTCTCGGAGTAAGATCTAGTAAATAGGATCCATGGAAGTCACCGCCTCGTACGACCTAAAATGAACAGCCCTTCCTGGTCAATTATGGGTGTATGAACGTCTTGCCATGTGTTTATAAGTCTCTACTCCGTCGGGAAGTTACAGACCTGTATTTAGGAAGTTTGATGGCGATTAAAAGATATTAAGGGTTTTCAAACAGGAAAGATTATCAATGGTGCTCTCGGAGTATGATCTAGTAAATAGGCTCCATGGAAGTCACCGCCTTGTACGACCTAAAATGAACAGCCCTACCTGGTCAATTGTGGGTGTATGAACGTCTTGCAATGTGTTTATAAGTCTACTCCGTCGGGAAGTTACAGACCTGTATTTAGTTAGTTAGCCAACTTTGAACATTAATGGGGATTAAGGGAGCTCTACTGTGTGATACCTACTTATATTTAAGCCCATTTACGCAATAGAATTTAACATTGGAGGCTAATACAAGTGTTTAATTGGATAACGTAAGTAAGTCATGCCTTAACGCGATCTATTTCAGTTAACTCGGCAGTACGCACGAGCTCAATCATTCGAATGTAATATCGATTAACGTTGGCCTCGAGTGCATTTCCATACACTCGAACAATAAAGACTAATTTAAGATAAGAGAATTCTTAAAAGAACGAACATAACTTCACGCCTGTAATCCCCGAAGGGGTAGGCAGAGGTAAATGCATGCATTCAAGCATACATGCAAACACCCACGATTCGCCGGATACGTTTTGGGCCATGTAACAGACAGAGAGCCTGTTGCCATCTCCGGGCACATTACCAAACTCCGAGGTACTGGGAAACTTCCAGAAAATTGAAAATCCTTACAGAACCAGAGATAATGGATTTTAAACCGTTATGTCTGATAGCCCCCGACCCGGGAATCGAACCCAGTACCTCCAGCGTGGTAGTAGTGGCCTGCCACAACTAGGCTACTTAGGCAGTTCTTAGAAGAATGTAATAATAATTTCCAAAACATTGGGTTTTTTTCTGATAGTTGTAGTTTCTGTGACAGTAGACATGCCACTGCGCAAGGTGAACAGTAAGAAAGCAGTAACCAGTGTTGAAAATTCCTTGAGATGAGACTTTCGATTTTCCGAAACAATCTCTGGGAACGATGATGGGTGTGTTGATTAACTTATTGTTTTCTAACCTGATATAATTGAAACTAGCTATTCTCAGTCCTATTGGACAAGAGATGAGTAGAGCGAGAAATGCACAAAAAAATAATTTTCAGCAAGAGCGTATAAATTGGAATTGATGAAAGCGATTGGGTAAACATTGCTACAATGCTGTTTTTCTTTCTAGTTAGTTCGTAGTAAGTTTCTGAATCAATTGATTTCTATATGAAATTCTTCCGTTACTCACTGACTGAGTGAGTGACTGACAGACAAAGTACAGCCGAAATGACTGGTATCTACCAGTCATTTCAAAAAAGACAGGTTTCTTAGACGACGTAAAAAACACTAACAGAGGTAAACTCCTGCTGAACGGGAAAAGAATATTATTTGGCGACATGTAAGGTGGTCGAGTGACGGAGCTCGCGGGCGTAGGCACCACCGCATTACCTAATATACTTGCCGCTAAATGGTAGTGTTCAGCACTATCGTGTTCCGGTCAGGTGATAATGTACGGCCCTGTAAATTCCGGCACAGAGGCATAACACCTTAGGCCTCAGGAGTGGTAACGCATCTGCATTTTGACCTTGGTCTTTGTGTGGGTGTCTATAGGCTGCAGTCATCACTTACCATCAATGTGATCTGCATGCTTGTTTACTACTTCCATTACATAAAGAAAAACCTGGTGAAAATATTATAAAATAAGAATCGTACAAGTCTAAGGGCGAGATTCACAGACTTTACTTTCAAGCAAAGTACGCTTCGAACTGTCAAATCCCATACTGTACTGACAGTTCTAAGTATACTTTGCTCAAAGTAAAGTCGTAGTGCGGTCTGTGAATCTCACAGTATGAGTCAGCTGTATTGACGTGTTTCGCTCAACGGGTGGTAACCTCTCCCGCCCAGTTGACACAGTATATATAACGTTAGTGTCACTCTATGGTAATGGACATGTTGTGTTGTGTTGATAAAAATACTGTTGCTATTTTTAAATACAAAAATGCTTGAAAATGTTTTTTGCCGGGTGTTAAATATTTTTTTATAAAACTAAAGAGAAAGTAGCTAATTGTCAAAAAATGCCTATCTATTGTCGAAAGATCTCATACATATTCAGCTTCGATTAAAATTTTTGTGACATTTTTGTCATCAAATTTGATAATGTACCTGTACGATTTCTATAAATCGCACAATACGTGCAGCAATTTTACGCGAATGCATGACATCACGCAGTACACATAACGCCGCCATTCCATCAACATCATTTTTATCGTATTTTTGTAAAACTATTTAGTGTGCTCCAATAAACCAACTACAAGAAACAAGTATTTCAAATTCCTTTATCTCACTTAACAATTAAAAAGTAGGGGTACGCGCCTTACAGTACCTAACCTACCATGTTCAATATCTAACAATCGTTGTCTTTTTTATTTTTGATTGCTATCTATCTAATAATAATAATAATGGCAACCCATTATACGTCCCACTGCTGGGCACGAGTCTCTCCCCTCTTTGGGGGGAGGCCTGGAGCTTACTCCACCACGCTGCTCCAATGCGGATTGGTGGAGATACGGGTTAGTGGTCAACCCGGTGTCGGATGTTTTCAAACCGCCCATAAGGCCTCCGACAAAGTTTAACGACTGCTATCTATCGATAGCAACCGGGACCGACGGCTTAGCGCCCTCCGAAGCACGGAAACGCGCATTTAATTTTACCACTAGCGGTCACCCATCACACTACCCGACCGCGCCCGTAGTGCTTAACCGAGTAGATCGCTTACGATCTACACCAGCCGCCGGGCCATGCGCGCTTTTATCTATAAATAGGTAGTAAGTAGATAAACCCTGAGGGTGCTATTGAAAATCTACACAAGTGGAGTAAACTTAATATCACTTACTCGACCAGACACTTCAGGTTCTACAATAGACAATAGCCTATTAGTAACCACATCATTATCTTAATGATGTGGTTACTAATAGGCTATCGTTTCTACTACTTCTTCACTTTCTCACCTACAATGTTTTGCAAATAACCGACATGAGTCAACTCGCCCTTTCTTCAGAGTAAAATTTTTATTTCCAAAATAGATTCTATTTTGGTACAACGCAAAATTTCTTACTTCAAAAAATGGGATTCTGGTATATACGTCGACCCATACCTACTTCAAGTGAATGCTATACTCTGCTCCATATCAATCTCAATAAAGTCTTGCCTATTTGTTACATATTTGTTTATGTATATAGTGAACATCTTATCCTAAAATATCTACTCATCTATGTAATGACAGCTAAGTTTTTGACTTCCAGAATGGAATCTACCTCGGTATTATATAAGTTGGCAGACACTTCAAGTGCTAATAGTTGGCAGCGCTAATGTTTTATGGGGAGGAGTCGCGGGCGCAGTCACCCGTCACGTGCCGGAGTGTGGCGTCAAATTGCTCCAAGTAAACATTTTCAGTCATTTTTCTTCTTCTATAGATAATTAGTGCATACAGACGTAAGTAAGTAGTAGTAGATTATTAACCCCATCGTCCCCCACTAGAGGGCGATGGTGTTGTCACGTGCACAAGTAAAAAACAGAATTGTATCTTGAAATTACTGGTGGTAGAGCTCCAGTGACGGAGCTCGCGGGCGTAGGCACCACCGCATTACCTAATATACTTGCCGCTAAATGGTAGTGTTCAGCACTATCGTGTTCCGGTCAGGTACGGCCCTGTAATTTCCGGCACAGAGGCGTAACACCTTAGGCCTCGGGAGTGGTAACGCATCTGCATTTTGACCTTAGTCTTTGTGTGGGTGTCTATAGGCTGCAGTCATCACTTAACATCAACGTGAACTGTATGCTTGTTTACCAATTCCATTACATAAAAAAAAAATAAAAAAAAAAAATCACAGTTTTTATTATTAGTGATAAATGAACGCCTTGCCTCAACAAGAAAATCAAAAAATTGATTTGTTGTAGCAGGTAGTCTCGTGCCGGGTTTATGACGATCTCTAATAAGATTTTCATACAAGTTACGACTACTAGACGAGACGATGTTGGCAGTCATAAAATGGGTATGTCCCTAGAATCCAATCGATATTTACACAGAATTATAAACATGAAACATTCAATAATGAATTTTCCAAACTTTCTAGAGGTAGACATGGAAAGGTAGAGCTAGAGCTGGGGCAGTTAATATGTACTGTTTACCGGTAAATTTAATCATCATAGTCCTTATGTTATTGATTTGTAATTACTAACTTGATTTGCATTGTCATGGTATGGAGCCTTAATTCTATTACCCCAATAGTAATTGAATCGCAATTGAATAGCTTCGCTGTCTTGCTTAACCATTGCGTGCGGCCTATGTTAAAGAAAGACAGCGAACAATTCGCGATTGAAATTCAATGATAATGTTACGAAAGGCCGAACGGGAAACGGAACTGCTTTCTTAATAAAGAAGAATTAGTAAATTAATCTTACCTGTAGCAATGAATAGGACCGATGTTCCGAAAGACGTCATAAATCACAAGGTCAGCGCTGACCCAGTAAGGGACTTTCATGGAAAATAGGAAAACTTTGATATGAATAGCTCTAATACTTGTTTTTGTTTGAGTTATGGACATCGGGGACGCGGAAATGATACTCGTTCATTTAATAACATTTTCAATCGAAGTATGTATAAAAAATTCATGACTGTATTCGCCCTAAAAGTTACACCACCCCCAGTAGGATCGCCAGATAACACAATTACAGTCCATGTAGTAGAATGTGAGCTTGATGACATTAATCAGGCACATGTCAAAACTCCCATCAAGAATTTGCTCCCATGGAAAAAACCTAATACAACCTATTTACTCTCGATCTGGTATTAATAAATAATTTCCTAATTACTGACGTAAAATTATCATACGAAAACGTTAACCGTAAATTGCATTTCGCAAATGCACTGCGAAATGACAAGCAGGACGCTAAGTTTTCAACTAATTTAGCACAATTAAAACTGATCGCTGACACAGACGGTCACGCGACACGAACACGACATTTGCTAATATTTTAATTTTAACACAATGAAACTAAATTATATCTTTGTAACAGTACAGGTAGCAATCATTACTCTAAATGCAAATAAAATATACTAGTAATGTACGAGTAGTTACATAAAGCAATTAACAATAATCATGATTTCTGAATTTCTGACCGAAATTTTCGTAATCTGCTTATTTCACTTTCATTATTTTTTTATTACAATCACATTAGCTACGAACGTAAAAGTATTTAAATAGGCGGCCTGAGGGATTAATTACCACGTGTTATTTGGTAACTAATATGCAAAATAAAAACTATTTTTGTTAATATGAATACAACTGAGAGAAATCTCTATCTTTTGATTTGTGACGCATACATCACACATACATGATAATTAATTAAAAGTTGTATTGCATACGAGATACAACGTTAAAATTTTAATTTCAGTGATTTTCAACCACATAATATTATCATTTATTATTTCCTTACCAATAGAAGTATCTATGTGTCAAGATGAAAAAGATAACGATATGGTGTGTAGGATGCGTATTGACAAAATTCAATAAACTAAATTTTTTAAATAACCTTTATTTACAACTATTGAGTTTAATTTTACTTTGCCTGTAAAAACTAATCTTATCGTTTTTAAATAAATTAAATAAAGATAAATTAATAAAGATGATTTATACGTATTTGAGTGTATAATTTGGTAATTAATAATGCTAGCAACACTACTATCATGTTTCATACTCACTTTTCCTCCGGCGTCTCCTCAGCTGGTGTATGATGGGCGTGGGTGCCAAGGTCTGGCAGCTCCACTGCCATAGTGTCCATTGCCATTGTCACTTTTGTCGTATTAACACTTTGTTCTTACACACACACTCATCGATTTCAATTTGGATATCTAACTGATCACTGATTTCGGTTTATCACTATTTTGGATTTTGCTTTCGTATCACCTGTAATTGGTTTGTTGTATTAAGGTAAACACGCTTGCAAATCCTTAACACTTTGCAAGTTCATAGAAAGCTATCATCTAATCAGAACAGAATTGCTTCTGGTATTCATTGAAGATAAGACGGTGGCATCTATATAGCCTCTTAGAAACTGTTACATTTTACGATAATTCTGAATAAATCTGTTACGAACTTAAACAAAGAAAGTAGTGAAAGTAGCAAACTAGAGATTGGTAATCCAAAACGGTTTCAAGTAAATCGAAGACGGATTTGAAGGTAAATATAAATTTTATCTTCAAAATCGTTTTCTCGACCTCCTAAGTGAACAAAGTCATCTCACAAATGAAAGAACAAATACCAGTAAATCCATTCGACATGACAACTAATTTAATAAGTAAGATCTCTAACTGTATTAAAAATCTTGAATAAACTGTCTAGGCACATTTTCACTACTATATATACAGTCTTTTCTTTTCGTTGGCACCGTATTTACTCCTAACATTCCCACGATCACGATTGTTGAAATTGCGTACTAAGAGTCCATGAAAAAACATTTTTTTGCCTTTTTAGCTTTGAATTTTACATTTCCAGATCACACCTTTATTTTTTTGGTGCACGGCGACAGCCGATTATTTGAAATTCACGAAGCGAAAACTTGCATGCAAATGAAGTCGCTCCTGCCAAGGGTGGCATTGAACTGTCACAGCCGATGTCGCGTTGTGCGAGACGTATCTTATAATTACATGCAAGGGTGTGTTACGGAGATTTACACACACTGAATGATTTCATGACTAATGATTTTATTGTGGTGTTACAAAGCTGGTGTTTTCTGTTATTCATAAATTTAAACTTGAAATATGCGCATACGAATTTGTCAAGACAGTTAGCAGTTTTGAATACTCGGCGATGACACTCGCAGCGAACTTCGGTCGATAGGTATCCAAAATAAAGCATGGGATGCTAGAACTTGTGTTCAATTAGACATTCAACTTTCGTTCATTAGCTGTTATAGAAGAAACGGCATTTACAACAGGTATGCGTGAACGATTAGCGCTAACTCGTTATTTTGACCTTGCTTTCTACTAGTTTCAGTTTTCTCATTAAATGTAAAGACTAGAGAGAAGGACGATTTTTTTCAAAGCAAAATAGCAAATTCGAGACGCAGATTGCGTTCAAATTAAGTCATCACAGCAGATAATATAGGTACATAATATAGTTTACAATAATAATACAGATTGCAGAATTCAGTCTTCTTACTGTAAATGTGGATTTTGGGTTGTCCACAAAATCCACATCGTTTTGGTTTAACGGCAACTAATCGTTTAATACAGCATAGCTTTAATAAAGATCATAGATCATTTCGATCGTATCTACAAAGGTGAAAATGAATAAGTTGTAGCAGTCACATAAAGAGTAGGAGGTAGGCTTACTTGACGAGCATAAAGGTTTTGTTGAAAAATAAAACTGGATCATTTTTAAGAAAAAGAGCTAAAGCTTTGTTATACGAGTAAATGATGCTGCATGAGCTGACGACACGCGTGGTTTAATTTAATTCAACAACAAAGAGTACAGTTCACAATGCCGTATCGGACACGTCACGTGACGTTAACTACGCAATTCGCGATTACCGCACTTACATGGTTCGTTCATAGGCCGTGTAATGGGCTTACGATAACGTAACGAGATGCGGCGTAAACAGGACTGTACTGGATCGCGATGCAGCTGTGGAGATACAGGAAGGACGTTTCGACGTTGGAATGTTATTGATTTTCTACAGAATGTGTTTATATGTTTACATCACAGACATATATTGAAGATTTCCATCACAGTAACAGAGAGTTATAACTAAGGCGCAGATTTTACTACCGAACACGTTTCTGTTCCAGAAGGCGAAGCTTTATCAACGTCTCATAAGTACACTATAGATAATATATACGTATATATTTTAAGTTGGAAGCGTTAAAGATAGTAGCTTAGATAAACAAATTATTGGGTTTCACAATTTTCTACATTGTTTAAAAATATGAAAAGCCTCCATTAGCCACAAACTGAAATAATGGATACCGACAAAATAAGACATCTTCCATCTTCCTTTTTGTCCGATAATAATAGAAGAGAATATAAATGCGATGTTTAAAATTTCTACAAAGGATACTAAGTCGATATAAAGGTTTGTATAGCCTCATAAAAAGCTGTACCGTTGCAAGGCAGGCTTTGTTCTGAAGTTTGTAATTAAATTAGGAATATGAAGATCCACAAAACAAGGTAACTAGATCACATAGTAAGCGTAGTAAGATTCTTGGTAACAAAATCATCAATTTAAATAAAGGATGATAAACGCAAGCAGACTGACGAGATAATAAATGGTGAAACAATAGGTAAACCCGATGGTGAGATAGTAAGCATGCAATGGCAAAAAAAAATATTTTTGTGATCCATTTGAATATGAAGACAAAAAAGATTAAATTGGATTTCAAATTACAATCTGAGAACGCCAAGTAGTTTTTCCATCATTAAATCTGTTTTATTTTTATCCTTGATCGATTACTTCGACAATGTTTTAATTAAAGTAAAGTAACGGACGCTGACCCTTGTGCACTTTACTGACTGCAGTTTACTAAGAGCTATTTTCAGCTACAACTAACCTTTTCGTAATGTGCACATGTAACATGAATTATTTAAGTTATGCGTAGAGATATCAAGAATGCTATCATCAATATTTGCTTGTTCTTGTTTTTGATAGACAGACCATTCTCCAATTCATGCCCCTCAGATCTATGCTGTTGAATTCAGCTTTTTTCAGTTGCCTTCTTCAGGTAATATGTTGTTTTGATTAAGTTGGGAAGCACGTGGGCAAGCTTTCTCCGCGATTTCTTTGGTAAACAAGAATTTCTGAATATTTTTGGCTAGGTTGCATCATCTTACTTTAGTTTTAACGAATTAGTTAAAGTACCTTAGTTAGAAAAAAAATTGTGGACCATTTGAAAATTATTAAATGACGTCATAACTTTAATTGTTACTTGCAGCCGGCTATGAGGCGCTGATTAAAGTAATTGTTAATGTCAATGATGTTACTGTACCTGCAAACTTGGTAAATTTAACAATGTCAAAAATACGCTATTGCAACGCATCTGTAGTAAAGTTACATTTGACAAAAACCATAACTTTAACAAATACTTTGATGCAACCGAACCCTAATACGGTCAGCTAGACCACTGACTTGACTATTATTAACTGCGTAAGGACGGTATGGCGGTAATTCTACACGATGCATGCGCAAAACACGCAACAGCGAGCAACGTCAACTCTTCTGTGAAATTGCGCCTCTTATGTCAACACGGATAATTCATAGTGTAACGTTATTAAATACCTGTTATATTTACAATTAAACTAGTTGTTGAACGCGACTGTGTCGGTCTGATATGCAATTTGCAAATTAACAGAGTTAGCTAATGACAAGGTTAAAATGTACAAAAGAATGATAATTATCAAACTCAGTCAAATCATATAGGAAGAGAAGAATAACGAAATACATCTCAAATTAGACTAGATGTAAACTGCGACTTCATTCAAACCTTTAAGTACCTAGTTTATTTTGAACAAAATGCAGTATACTCAAGCAATGCTTTTTCCTGATTCAACGAGTAGAGATTCAGATTTATGTTTAAAGAAATAAAAATGAAACACAATTTTTATTTTTATGTATTAAAGATAGAACGCGAAGTAGGAAACGTATATGAACATAAAGCTTTCAACATTCCTAGAATATTCGATATTAGAACTTATGGAGATCAGACAACTACGTGTCCCATTGACCACATACCTTACTGCAAAAGCCTTACTAGTAATTTCACCCGACCAATCTATGGTCAGACATCATATTTGAAAAATAAAGGAAAACAAATTGCAACGGATTTTTTGTGGATACGAGATGTGAAATATATTGAGTGAATAAGCTACTGCTACCCAGCACCCAATTCAAAGGACTATTCTGTGAACGCGTACTTGAATATTTCGATAATAGTACAAGGTTATAAGTTCAAAGTAATACAACAATAGCTGGACGCGCTTTGTTAAATATAATATGATCACGTGAATACACGTGTGTCGCTCCATTGGCAAGAGTCGTCCATCCTCATTCATAGTTGGATTGGCGTTTACGCAATATTAGCAAAATTTGGAACACGGTATTGTTTTCATAAATACGTAATTTTACACCTGTACTTCCGAGAAGGGGTAGTTTGTATACCTATGCATTTAAGCACACACACGTACGCGTGCGATTCGATTTTGATGTCGTAGATGTAATTTTACACTCTCCACAATAGTAACATTACAGGCAGGTAGATTTTGTCTGGTCTTACTCATCGGGTACATTTCAAATAAGTAATAACAGAGCCGGTTCTCGATTGGAATATCCCAATGACTGCCCGATCTGAGGCAAGAGTCTGACTTCTTCATTAGCACATTTAATATTTTTTACCACGTCTACCACTAAGGCACCAAGGCGATCATTATTGGAATTTAATTTTACTGTCACTAGTTAGGGTTTTAAATTGAAGAGAAAGAAAAACAGTCTAAAATAGTGGTTTGTTTGTTCAGTGAAACGAAACAACGAACCACTAATTTTTCTTTCCGTCTAATGACTCAATTCTTTATTCATCAATATCCTCACTCAACATTGTTTTGAAAGCGGAAAGATAAAGGGACGTCGTGTTTTCATCAAGTCGCCAAGATTTAGATAAATTATGCGGGAGAAATCGGAGTAGAAATTGAAATAATAATATTAATAATAGACAACCTCAAACTTAGTTTTGATGATACGAACAATACAAAGACACAAGGGGTAAGTTATACTGAAAAGTAGACTTAAATACCCCAAACCCATTATTTATACTAAGAAAAAATATGCCTAACGCCACAGAAACCGAAGCAGAATATCTACTATGTATTTTTTATGTTGAAATTGCAGGTATTACTTCTTTAAAGATTCACTTCACATGCCTACTGATCTGTTACTGGAATATTAACATCCCACATTTATTTTACCCCTTGTGTGTTTCATTGGTTTAGACCACATAAAAGTTCTAAATATAGAAGCCTTTTAGGCAACTTCATTGAATATCGAAACCTTTAAAAGGTCGAATGTCCCTGAGTTTGACTTTGCGTGTGACTCATCAGAAATAAAAAGTATTTGTTATTTATTAGTTAGGTGAATGTTCTTAATATGTGGATAGTTTTGGTGCAAGTAATAAGTAATTGCTTTCTTTTTTTTTCAATTTACATTTTTTTTAGTTCTACGACAAATGCACGTACAACTAGCGATAAATGTATTATAGAACTTTTAACCACGATATTTTATTGTAACTAATAATTAGTAGTTATAAATAGCTTAAACAACTAAAGTGTCGAAAGAAAAAAAAACATGTTTATTCGAAAGACTAAATAGAGCAAGTTTGAAGTTCATGAGTGTTAAAGATAATTATTTAACGTAAAAAAATTAATGGATTTGTATATTTACTGAATATTCTATATCATCATCGTATAAACATTGTAACACAGGAATGTTATTAGAGTAAAATTCTGGAACCGTACCGTATTGTTAGAGTATGGCACATATTGTAAATATTACTTGAGCAATTTCATAATAATGCTAGTCACGTAGGGGCAAATAAGTCCTGCGGCAAAATACACATGTATAGTTAGCATGTTCGTGTGTCATACAGACATGTGTCAGGCTTAACTAATAATTTCCCTTCATCTCAAAGGGTTAAAGTTGTAAAGGACATGGACGATACGTTTATTAAATACAAATAAGGGTCAAGCTCAACAACATTCTAACCATCCCTAATCGTGTATGTCTTTATGTGTCCTCCCAAAACGCCCTAAGCCGAGGATCGGATCCGCAGAGGTCTCCCTAAAGCAGTTGTGTAAATTTATTTAAGCTGTGAGCCCTTTTCTCTTTCCAATTACCCGGTGAAGTAGACTAGTACTGTATCAAGACGAGCCGCCTATATGAAACCTTTTAAAAAAAAAACAACATTTTAAACGGAATACAAATTTAAGTATGGCTTTGAATTGGCAAGTTACATATTTTCGCTTCTGACTGTTCAATTAAATGTTTTAAATTCTCAATTTTGTACACAATTAAAATTAGATATCGGATTCTTATTATGATTTATTCTCAATTCAGGGAACCTCAAATAAATGGTTAATCTTGGCAGTAGCGATGCGGAGAGCGATCATTAATCTTAGAAAGGAACATTGATTATCTCCCACAGGAATTAAGGAGCAAGCGACCCAGCTAACTTCCTACCGCCATCAGAAATTTTTAAACACTCCATTTTTTAGCATTGTTGTGATTTGAAGGCCGATGAAAGGAAAAAGCGACAGTTTTAAGAGATAGACACATTCATAAGAATTTACGTGGGAGAATATGAGATAGGAAGCATTAAGCACGCATGCGCAGTACAAAGCTTCATCTCATTATCTTGAAGCCCAAATTTTTCAAGGTTTCAATTCTACCACGTGTGAATTGAATACTTTTATAAAACATTTTGCGGATTCATTTTTTTTAAGTACTTACTAGCTGATCCGGCAAATTTCGTATTGCCTCAGAATGAAATATATTGTCAAAGTGTTTGACAGATACGGACTATTTGTATGGGAAAATGAAATCGTGGTTTTTACTATTTCCCTTCAATTTCTTCATATTTTCTTACCTTTCAAACCTTTCCTGGACTTCCAAAAAACATTCAGAACCAAAATCAGACAAATCGGTCCAGCCGTTCTCATGTTTTAGCGAGACTAACGAACAGCAATTGATTTTTATATGTATATATAAGATATAGATTAAGGGAACCTTAAATAAAAGATGGTCCTTCGCAGTAGCGATCATTAATCTATGAAAGGAACATTGATTGTCTCCCTCAGGAATTAAGGACGAGGCTGTAGAATTTAAGCTTTTCAGTCGCGTTCTTTGATTGAATTGATTGCGACTCTATACTTTACGGTTATGGCTCTATACAATATAATTTTATGTAACCTACATAAATATATGCTTTACTGTAAATTACTTTTTGCATTGCAGGTGCTAGTAGATATCATTTTGTTGGATCGATACATACTCGTATGTTCTTCTTCTACTGTTTCAATTGTTAATATTTTAGAAGTTAGTACGTACTAACTTCTAAAATATTAAATACTCTCTCTTATTATATAATTCCATAATATTGTTGTAAGTAATTTTGACAAATATGTAAACGTTATCTCTCCATATCTTGAATTTAAAATTACCTTTACTATTACTCTTTTAAATCATTATAGTAATGTGTTACATCAAAGGTATAACTCAGAGGTAGGAATGCTTGAAATATTAAATTTTGTTTTTAACTGCCTCAGTAGCCTAGTGGTAGCAGGCCACTACTACTACTCTGGGGTCCTGGGTTCCATTCCCGGGTGCTAATAATGGTGTAAAGTCCTTTATCTCTGGTTCTATTCGGATTTTTACATTTTCTGAATATATTCCAGTATCTCGAAGTTTGGTAATGTCCCCGGAGATGTCAACAGGCTCGCCACCTGTTACATGTGTCAAAACGTAACCGGCGAATCGTGGGTTTGCATGTATGCTTGAATGCATGCGTTTACCATGCGCCTACCCCTTCGGGCGTGAAGTTACGTAGTTTTTAGTCATATTATTCAATAATTGAATTTGTTGCTGCTCCAGTGAGCTATCTGTGTCATGGGTCCGACTTTTTAACCGACTTCGAAAAAACGAGGAGGTTCTCAATTAGTCCGGATCTTTTTTTTTTATGACGAAAACTTTGTTGTTGGGAAGTGAGCAGTTCGCAATTTGAGTAAGTGTCCAGATTATTTCTTAACATATTATAATAGTACATTATCTGTATTATTTAGTACTCGATTATTATATTAGGTTTATGTAGAGAGTATTTTTTTATGTGACTGCAATTTTAATTTATTAATTACACCTTTCTTTATACAGTAGCTGATAGAGTTCTAAAAATAATAAAAAATTAAATGTAGTTCAATGTTAACACTGACACTGATGACATTAACACTGACATACTACACTACACTGAATTATATTTAGTTAAATATATGTTGTGACGTCATGTGTCAGTTTTAGATTTTTTTTCATGAATAATACAAATTAACACTTCAAATTGTATGTGATTTAATACAAAATTGCTATAATATTTATATGTGTACTGGTATTAAACGTATTAAATCAAAGAATTTTCGCAGCATTGTATTGCTATAATTACTTTGTTTTTTTTTAAGTTTCATTTTTCTATTTCAAAGTACATACCTCTACATACCTATAACTCTACATGTCTATACATACTTACTTACTAAAATGTATCTATAAGGTATTTTGAAAAACATTTTTATTATGATGAAACAAGAGATACCTACTTTATAGCTATGTAATAGTTAATATGCTGCTATAAAAAGATTTCCCATGAATTTGATTTTTAAATAATAATCTTACTATTAATACGATCGACATTTTTTGTCATTACATTCTCGAATATCCACCGTCGGCGCCGATAAAGCCTAGATTTGCATATTAAAAATATTCAAATGTAACGTAACAATTATAACGTGTTTGTTCGGTTACTAACCTGTAAATACACTTTTTAATTCGACAATCACGCAATTGCTATAATTGGCTTTCGTAAGTAGAGTAGATATATGTGTAATGTGTGTCTACAACGTATAGGTCGCGCCACGTAAAAAGAACGCTGGAAGAAAGTAGAAGGGATGTTTTCGCGCATCGGTACACTCGCGCACGAAATTACTAGCCCTATTGGTTTATTTTTGATCTAGCTTTCGCTTGCGGTTTCGTGTATTGGTAGGCAGATTGAAAACGCCGCACCTCATACCACCAAATAGATCGATAAATCGTCTACTGCGCAGCTTGACCGCCAGCGTTCTTTTTACCTGGCGCGACCTATATCTATGAATTAATCAAATTCGTCATTCGCGATGTGGATAGATAAGGTTTTTTTTATGTTATGAAAGTGACAATTAACCTTGCAGTTCATATTGATGTTAAGTGATGACTGCAGCCTACAGGCACCCACACAAAGACCAAGGTCGAAATGCAGATGCGTTATCACTCCTGAGGCCTAAGGTGTTATGCCTCCGTGCCGGAAATTACAGGCCCGTACATTACCACCTGACCGGATCACGATAGTGCGGAATATTCCCTTTTAGCGGCAAGTATATTAGGTAATGCGGTGGTGCATACGAGCTCGGTCACATGGAGCTCTACCACCAGTAATAAGCTCGAAGGTGAAGGTGATAATGAATGAACAACCCGCTGCTATTTTTTAGTACCTTAACATGTTCCGGTCACAACGACCTAGAAATTAACTAGAGCTAAAACATCTTACGTACTCGTACCTGCATACAATCATCTAAATAATTATTCCTTTCCTTACGTATTTTTTTCACGAATATAGAACCTCGATACGCTTCTGATGTAATTAATACATTTCATCACTGGCCGGTATTATTAAAAAGTTAGTGAAGTAATGACCGGTAAATACCGGTTACTTTTTTATTAGTCTGATTAAAGAACATAGAATGGACATTATAATGCCTAGATTCGCTGAATTAAAAGTCCGTCTTGCATAATATTAAATCAAAAGAAGTTCAGGTATTACAAAGACCAAAGCTCACGAGGATAGCCATGACCAAGGACATAGAGCCGTCGCTATTGAAAGAAAGACAACCATTCAAAATCTAAGACCATTTTCATGGTGACACGACGAGAGCAGACCATAAATAAAGGGATAAGATACTTCTTTTTCTTAAAGTGCCATTTCTCTACGAAGGCTTCAATAATTAGGATTGCCATGATGGTCGCCAAGACCATAATGGCGATGATGACAATTTTTGAAGCTGCAGCACGGAATAGAGAACGAGTGCTTAGACTGAACGATTCGGATAAGGTACGGAAGAAGAAGTTACCTACAAGATCATTTTGAAGATCAGTGATCCAATCATGGTAATGGTAAAAAAAAAAACAAATATTTCATAATAAAAGAACCTTTTAAAATTGATAGTCACTGAATACAGTAACCATAACATAGACATATTGTTATTAAAATAAAAATAATAGAATTTAATGCAGACTCCACACCAGTGGTTTATGATGTTTTGTCTCTGTGCCAGAAACTACTACTACTACGTGGAAAGTAATAAATAGTGAAGCAGGTAAAAATAAACGGAGTGATGGTCGCGTGAGTTTGGAGACATCTCAGGGTACTGTGAGTTCGAATCCTGACATTGCGCAGCACTTTGTAGAATACTTTGCTAATATTCCCTTTGATATTACAAAACCCTAAAACTCATCCTCTTTATTATCCATTGATATTCTGAAAAATAACGTAGAATCTTGTACTATTCAATTTAGGTTTAAACATGTTAGTTAGCCCACAGTCTGTAAGTTCAGCTTTTCATCAACATAAAATCAAAGCTACCGAAGATATTTATGGCATGTCTGTTATGGTGTGTAAGTCGATTATAGATACCTTAGCTCCTTACTTAGCATCAATTTTTAACTTATGTATTGATCAGGGAGTCTTTCCAGAAGTCTTATTAAAGTTTAGTAAAGTTATACCGTTATTTAAATCAGGTGACAATAAAAACCCTAATAATTATAGACCGGTATCTATTCTGCCCGTTCTCAGTAAAGTGTTCGAAAAACTGATGCTTACTCAATTGCTGCAACATTTCAATACAAATAACATCTTACACGAACAGCAATTTGGTTTTACAAAAGGACGTTGTACAACCGATGCCGGTGTTGCTTTATTAAAACATATTTTTGAAGCTTGGGAGGATTCACAAGATGCTATAGGTATATTTTGCGACCTTTCAAAGGCGTTTGACTGCGTGGACCACAATACATTAATTGGCAATTTTGATCATTATGGACTTGAAAATAAAGTTCTTCAACTTGTTCAATCTTACCTTAAGGATCGGGAACAATTAGTTCAAGTGAATGGAGTAAAATCTCAAGGTGCAAAGACAGGAATGGGTGTCCGTCCCCCCACAGGGCTCAATATTAGGACCATTTCTGTTTTTAGTCTACGTTAATGATTTACTTCATTTGATGCCTAACAGTATGCCCAAAACAATTTTATTAGCAGACGATACTTCAGTAGTTTTTAAAATGAACAGACGAAATCCAGATTACGATACTGTAAAAAAGGTCATAGGAGAAGTACATAAATGGTTTACTGTCAATAATCTTGCACTGAATAGTAAAAAAACCAAATGTATCCGTTTTACCCTCTCTAATGCAAAAAGTAAAGAAGGAGATATTTTTATAAACAATAACAAAATTCAATTTGTTGATGACGCTACCTTCTTGGGAATAACGCTTGACTCGAAGTTACAATGGGGACCACATATTAGGCAGTTAGCGAAACGTCTGAGTGCCGCAGCTTATGCTGTTTGAAAAATTAGGCAATTAACTGATATAGACACTGCAAGACTTGTTTATTTTAGCTATTTTCACAGTGTCATGTCCTATGGTATTTTATTGTGGGGTCGAGCGGCTGACATACAATCAATTTTTGTATTACAGAAGAGGGCCATTAGAGCGATGTATAACTTACGTAGTCGTGATTCTTTGAAAGAACTATTTAAAGAAATAAATATAATGACAGTCCCTTGCCATTACATCTATGAAAATATACTTTTCGCGAGGAAAAATTTACATCTATTTGATAAAATCTCCGATAGGCATAATTATAATACGAGGAATAAGAACAAGTTGTCTCTGCCAAGTTTTCGACTGACGATAAAACTAATACATCTTTCCTAAAATATAGTGTAGAATTTTATAACAAGATCCCAGCCGGGATTGCTGAACTCACTGATGATAAATTCAAAGCATTAATTAAACGCACTCTATGTAAAAAGGCTTACTATAAACTCGAGGACTATCTCAAGGATAGAAATGTTGGCTAAATGCTGATCTAGCTCCACAAGGGTGTTAAATGTAATAATCAAAGTGTAATGTTGATATTATATTGTTAATTTTAAGCTTGTTTAAATTATGGAAAATTGTAAAAATATGCCTAAGAGATATTTTTAAAAGAGCCGACTGAGTTTTTCCGGCAAGTTTTTCTCAGATCATATTGGCCTTTGGAACTTTGCCGGTGAATGACAAAGAATGACTCTTTTTCTTTTCTTTTTACTCTTTGTTATCAGTTTGTAAAGGGGAAATGAGACATTCTACTGATATACCTACTTTTTACATTAGTTTATGACATTTAATTTTATCTTAGTGATATTCTTGACTTTACATATATTTTTTATCTTGTTTGACGTGTATATCAATTGTTATTCACTTTAATTTATTCTGTTTGTTTTTGACGTGTCATAAGAGGTGCCTGTCACCCTAAATGAATAAACGAGTTTCTGATTCTGATTCTGATACGGTCCTAGATATACATAAACACGGTAGTATATTAAAAGCCGGTATTTACCGGTAGGTATCACTAGAGCTCTATTACCAGCTTGAAAATTATATTAAAAAAACGTCGTATCATTTAGAAGGACAGGAAAATACTGTAACTATTTCACTTTGTGGCATAAATGATGAAAACACTAAAACATGTTTTAATTTTTCGGACAAAAGTTAGACCGTGATAGACAGAATCGTTACTTTTAGTACCGGTAAGATGGAATTAATCAAGATCCAGATTAACGATGTTAAGAATCGATTGAAATATTCAAAAAAGTAATTAACATTACGAAAACTTTGAATAGGCTTCAGGCTCTAATTAACAAATAAATAAATCAAAGGCTTCCGTTATATTACGTTATCACATGAAGTATTCGTAAAATAGAATACATTGCAACATCTCAGTAAAATCTTTCATGAATGAATATATATTTTTAAAGAATAGTATCCCTTAACATGATAAATAGAAACCAAATGTTATAATTATTGTACTATAACCGGTAACCAATGAAAAAAATACTGAAAATGTTACAATTGTAACTTTCGAAATCTGCCAATAGACGCTGCGTAGCGTCTACAATGGCATGACCATACCGCAAATGATTTGCATACTCCACTTACAGGTTTTACGAAAATAATATCCAAAAGGGTGAAAAATGAAGGGAACAGCACGTCACAACACAGACAACACGAGAGTGGCGGACGAGCGCCTCGGAACGACTGAACGAGCGGCGAGCGAGTGCTGAGTACGGAGACGAGTACAGGCGCAGTGAGGTGCGCGTCGACGTCGCCACTCTATGACTCTACCATTGCCTGTGTACACTCACTATTTTGGATCGGTTTGTTTGTAAGGTTGTGTTTACATGGGTAATTCGCTAAATCATTTTCAGTCGCAATTGTTGGCTGAGAGCAGTCCCAGAACATTGTAAGACTTCTTGAAGGGAAAGCTTTCGTCCAGCATTGGATGTCTTTCGGCTGACATTGACGTTTCGAATTTCCATTCATTTTTTATGACGGGGTTTAAAGCTCTACTTCAATGAGGTTGTATTGGATCTCTATCACCAAGAGAATCTAATTCTTCATCCATTCATTAATTACTCAGGAGGAGACATCGATTAGTTCAATCTGTAACAAAGATTAGCTTTATTTAGAACGAATTCTGTAATTCGTTCAAAAGCTATACATGTGCTGCTCACAGGACACACGAACAAAGCCGCGAGCAGCTATCACTTTAATTAATAAGGCAAAAGACAAAAGTTTCCAAACTCGCAATCAATCGAGAAACACATACAATGGCACAGAGTTTTCCATTAAAGAAAAATAAAAACCCCGCCCACCGGCCGCCCACTGACGGTGACAGCTGATCGGTCGACCAGTCGCGCGATTGGTCGGCGCACGAATCCTACTGAAGGTTGTGACGTCACTGTTATTATTGATAGCTTAATAGTTAGCCCGATAGAAATGGCGCGAATGACGCCGAATTAAATCTTTCATATTTATAAATTTTCCTCTGCCGAGTAGAACAACAACCTGATTTGTACAAGAACAATTGTTCTATTAATAACGAGAATATTAAAGTCAATTGGTGTTTTTTTCATGGTGTAAAGATTTAAGGGTCATAAGCAATTTATTAATAAAAGTCAATGAGGTCAATTTACATATAGATAAGATATAGAGAACAAATATTTATGTGAAACGTTTTCACGTTATCTAACATGCCTATGTGAAAGTGTGGTAAATTAAATGCAAGAAACTGGAACCGTGCTACAAAGCATCCTGTCTAGTACTTTAGTACATATAGGTCAATGATAAAAGTAAAAAAAAACCTAGGAATCACAGACATGGAAATTAGGACTGATATGAACGAAATAATAGATATAGGCTAGATAACCTAGAAGATACCTAATAGCAAAATATTTTTCGATGCATTGTCATCAGCTCTAAGCCTACGACCCTGCGACCTTCAACCCGTCGGTGTCAGAGACATGATAGCAATCGACAAAAATCGTCTATCAACAATGACAGTAGTTCCCACGTATTAAGTATTTTGTTACTTTGAAACAATGAACCGACGGATATGTTTCCATATTTATTTATAAATGAGGAGATCCGCATGAGAACCAAAGTAACCGATAGGTATAGTCCACTGAATAGAGGAACTCAAGTGGCAGTGGGCAGGTCACACAGTTGGAAGTATTTAATATTTCGTCACAGCCTGAAAAACGAATAGAAATATTTAACATAACTTCACGCCTGTAATCCCGAAGGGGTAGGCAGAGGTAAATGCATGCATTCAATCATACATGCAAGCACCCATGATTCGCCGGTTACATTTTATAAACATCTTCTTAATATATATAAATTACGTGTCACAGTGTTTGTCCGCGATGGACTCTCTAAACTACTTAACCGATTTTAGTCAAACTTGCACACCGTGTGCAGTTCGATCCAACTTACCAGACAGGATAGCGTACATCTCAATGTATAGTTGCAATATTATGTAAATACCTAAATTGCACCCGTGCGAAGCCGGTGCGGGCCGCTAGTAATAATATGAAATATTGTTTGTATAATAATAATAATAATAAGGGGGCAGAGCAGCTTGTGGCGAGCTGTTGGTGAGTAGCGACACCACCCCCTACCATCATCTCGAGTTCCTCCGAGAGAACTGGGCTCCGCCTCGTCCGCCACACAGAGGTACGGCCGGACAGAGCATCAGGTCTCTCACCTCTGGCTTGCCTTCATTGGCCGGTCAGAGTGGGGCGCTAGAGGTATGGCATTTGCAGAAATTTAGATAATAGGCTGTTGTCTAAATTTCTGAAAGAGCCATACACTCGGGGGTGGAAGTGTCTAAAGGCATAATAGCGGGGAAGCCCGCTCCGAGCTCGAGATTACTCGCTCGTGATGGTGAAACCGGGGCCACACCTCTCGACACCCCCAGCCTCTCTCAACAGTGTTGCCCCCTGTCGACCATCGGGTTGGCTGTTTGGGGGGCCCACCAAGGAGAGGCGAGTCACCACCTGCCTAAAGTAGGATTCGATAATGTGAGATGTTGAATATAGGCAGGTGCCGGATCTCACTCCATAGGCCCAGCCAGCTAGTCCCCCCAGTTCACCCACATAGCCCAAAGTTTGGCAAATCACTTTTCATTACAATAGTCCCATTATATTCTGCGGGGTCTGTCTGTGTCTGTATTAACTATTGATGCAGTCAGAGAGAGGTCCCGCCGAATATAACCCATTACAAAGTAGATCAAAATTCTCGAAAGGGCCTCTACGTGTTGGACCCCCCATGTCCCCGCGCAAGCCTGACAAAGGTCCGGGGTTCAAATTGGACCCCGTGCTGACGAGAGATAATAATAATGGCAACCCATTATACGTCCCACTGCTGGGCACGAGTCTCTCTCCTTTTTGGGGGGAGGCATATTGTTTGTACCTTCGTTAAATTGTATATTAATTAGAATGAGTTCGTTAAATTGTATATTGATTTATGGGGCTTATCTGCAAAAGTTGCATATGAAATAATGGATGTGATTGCACCTTACTTAGCGGCTATGCCTAATAATAGTATTGTAAGTGGTATATTTCCTGATCTAATGAAACATAGTAAAGTTATTATATTATTTAAATCCGGTAGTACAAGTGACCCCACAAACTTTAGACCAATTTCTGTACTACCTGTTTTAAGTAAAATTTTTGAAAAACTTATTTTAATTCAACTACTTGCACACTTTAACCATCATAAACTTTTACATTGTCGACAGTTTGGATTTACTACCGATGCAGGTGTTGAACTTGTCAAACACATTTTTGAAGCTTGGGAAAAATCACATAATGCACTAGGGGTATTCTGTGACTTATCTAAAGCATTTGATTGCGTTCAGCATGAAACATTGGTCAGAAAGTTATATCACTACGGCCTTCGAGATACCGCTCTCGAGCTTAAGACTTTATATTTAAACAATAGAAATAAGTGTGTTGATGTAAATGGGACAAGATCTCCCGGGACTTCAATGGATATGGGGGTCCCAAAGGGTTCTATTTTAGGGCCATTTCTTTTCTTAGTCTATATTAATGACTTACACTACATTATCAATGATGGCCAAGAGATGGTATTGTTTGCTGATGATACTTCTTTAGTGTTCAAAATTAAAAGACAGGAGGTAGATTTTGACTGAGTAAACAATACTCTCTCTAATATAGTACATTGGTTTAGCGCCAATAACCTTTCGTTAAATAGCAGTAAGACAAATGTATTAAATTTACTACTCCTAACGTAAAACAGGTTGAAACCAATGTTAAGATAAATGAGGAAGTATTGGAGATCGTAGAGTCCACGGTATTTCTTGGCATTACCGTGGATGCTAAATTGCAATGGGGTCCCCATATTGCCAAATTAGCTAGTAGACTTAGCTCGGCAGCATTTGCTGTGAAAAAGATTAGACTATTAACAGACGTCGAGACGGCTCGCCTTGTTTATTTTAGTTATTTTCACAGTATAATGTCCTATGGCATTTTGCTATGGGGAAATTCCGCCGACGTCAACACTATTTTTGTACTGCAAAAGAGAGCTGTCCGGGCTATCTACGGGCTGAGTCCGAGGGTATCTCTTAGAGATAAATTTAAGAAATAAATATTCTGACTATAGCTTCGCAATACATTTATGAAAATGTATTATATGTCCTTAAAAACATTAATGAGTTTCCTACAATAGGTAACAATCACAGTATAGATACTAGGAACAAATACAAATTGTCCATGCATGCAACGCGGCTGAATAGGGTCAGTAATTCTTTTAGAGGTCAATGTATACGGTTCTTTAATCAAATCCTCAAAAACGTTCAAAGTCTATCGATCAATAAATTTAAGAAAGTAATGAAAGAACGTTTATATAAATGTAATTACTATAAGACCTGTGATTATCTTAATGATAATACGTCTTGGGATTATAGTGATCGCTGCCAGGCTATTTCGTGATACTGTGATTTCGTGTATTCAGTAATTAGTATCTACTATTGTTAAGGGTTGAATAATGAATTCCATCTTTTATTTTGCCGTATGCATATCCGGAAGAGTCATGCACGCTTAAATATCTTTGCCTTTGGCGGCGTCGTGTGGCGGGTTGCTCACCTCCCTATAAAATGGTCGAGGAGGGCAATGGCTGTCACATGCGTCATACTCGTGAACGGGTGCTGTTGGTGGGGACTGGTCTGTTCTGGTTTGCAGGGGCTACATCATATTTAGTAGATAGCAGTTTATTTGCATCTATGCTATGGACGTTCACATTATTTGATTTTTCACGATAATCTGTACTAGATTTAAGCTCTCATTTAAAAGAGCTCTTACTGAGTTTGTTGGGAGCGGAGTTCTTCTCAGTAGTGACTGCACTTGGAACTCTGCTAAGTGAATAACATTGATCTTGACGAATAAATTTTTATTTTTCTTCGTTTATTATCATTGAAGGAATTGAAAAATTTTATGATTATTATGTTTTAACCAAGTAGTTTAAATTCTAATTTTTAATTTACTATTGATATATGATTTTGCTTTTACTATATGTAATGGTTATTCACTCTAGGTAGTTTATGATTTATTGACGTTTTGAAAGTATCTGTAAAGATCTATTCGAAATAAAAATATTTTATATTTCTATTTCTATTTCTAAGAATAATTTATTGGACTAAAAGTACAAATAATCAGAACAATAGAAGAGTAGCTTAATAAATATTATAAGCATGCTAATAAAAGTAAAACATATTTGTTTCACTGTAAAATAAAAAGTGTTATGTACAATATCTTAGATAAGAGTATGCATTGAATCCTAAACTGAGTCATCCTCGTATTTTAGGATTTATTTCAAATTTCAATTCATATATTGATTGTGATGTAACTATTATCGTACATATACAGATTCTCCCTGCATACCGGATAAATCCTAATATTGCACATCGAGTCTACGAAAGAGACAATCGGCTAGTTTCGACTTCGTAGAGCGTTATCTCTGCTGCACACTGCCTACGTAAGCACTGATAGTCCGGTATTGGTCAAAACTTGATTGACAAACGTCACATATTATACGTAAGGAACGTAAAAAGATAATGTTCTACATAGTCTACATACCCGAAATAAGCCGAAACCTCCTTCCTAAGGTCGATGTGCAATATTTTTTGTTGGATACTGTATTTCATGTTTTTAAATAATAATAATAATTATAAATAGAACCGACGGCCATTGCGGAAGAAGAGTTCTGAATGGAATGGTGAACGTATCGTGGCAATTCCGACTCGTAATTGGCCGGTTTATAAACTTTTTAAACAAGCGAAAAAAAAATTGGCAGTTCTTAAAATCGCAATAAGATGCAAATTATCGCGACTTACCGTAATATCACCCACGATCCGATTTTGGGTTGCGACTGGAGGTCAAGAAATGCTGGTTTTGGAATTACTACGGGACCCTGTTCTCGGAAAACTTTAATGTAGCTCTAATATGTGTTCACTGTTTAAATTCAATATTATTTACTATTATGTTCATTCATTAACTGTATGAATCATATTTTCAAACAAGAGCATTTGGTGGTTTTATGATTTCGTAAAGAAAAACAAGTTTTGAACTGATATTTGTTGAGACGATAAAATAATATGTAAAATTAATAAATATAATTACGTTAAGAAAAACCGACTTCAAAACTGAAAAGTAAAAAAAAAATAATGATTTAATTGTAATTATATACTACCTATTATTTATATGTGCTATTTACTCATAGGTTTGAAGTCGGTGCCAAGCCTTAAACAGATAATTATATTTTAATCACATAAATATGAATACGAGCAAATTAATACACTGAACAAAACGTAACCGGCGAATCGTATGCTTGAATTAATGCATTTACCTCTGCCTACCCCTTCGGGGATTATAGGCGTGAAGTTACGTTTTAATACAATGAAATGCCTACTTTAGTGATTTTGGCTTGGCACCGACTTCAAACCTATTAGTAAATAGCACATATAAATAAAAGGAAGTATATAATTACAATTAAATCTTTATTATTTTTTATTTTTCAGTTTTGAAGTCGGTTTTTCTTAACGTAGTTATATTTATTTAATACTTTTTAGTTTATTGCTGCATTGTCAATTAGATTAATGTTCACATCTGTTAAATTTGTAAAAATCTGAAACTCTTTTAGCTTCGTGACAATTAGATACCTAATTTAAATTGTGTGTCGATACAAAATTATTACACGACTATACGAAATCAATGAAAAAAGAAGAATTACGTAAAACGGTCCACAAATCTCGGCGAAATTCGCGTACATACATAAAAAATATATATATATATATATATATACCACCCGAATTGAGAACCTTCTCGTTTTTTGAACTCGGTTAAAAATAGCCTTACTACTTGTGTAGGTACTGAATTTTTATCCATTATAAGTAGAATAACAAGGACATTATGAAATTATATCAGATTAAATAATTTTTTTTTTAGTTATAGTGGTTATAAAATTAATTTTACTTTTTTTTACAAAGGATCATGGCAAGATTTGTACAGAAAAAATGAAAAAAACGGTACATGGTACAACAGCATGGAAATATTATCCAGTGAACCTAAATAACATTTCCTGATACTTAAAATATTTTTAACTCTCCGGAATAAAAAGTTTGAAATTGAACTTTAGTATGGAGTGCTTCTACTGTTGTTAGGAAAGACGATTTTAATTCCGGTGATTTAAAAATATTTTAAATACCAGATAATGTTCTTTAGGTTCCCTAGATAATATTTCTAATCCGTTTCACCTTGTACCTTTTTCTAACTTTTTTTGTACAAATCAATGTATGAAACTTGCCATGATTATTTAGGCTTTCTATTATCCTATATATTATATATATTATATATAATATATATATATATATATATATATATATATATATATATATATATATATATATATATATAACTATCTATTATATTTTTAAACTTTTTAACTGGCAACTCAATACCTTTTTATGAGTAGGAATAAAAGCGATTATAGCGTTCATAGCATCTTTTAAAAATTCTCGCGACTCAACTCAATATTGCCCAATATTGTCGAATACGATCCGTCAGCTTTTATTTGATTACAGGGCTTAACATTTCCATCTAACCGGAACACGATAGTGCTGAACACTACCATTTGGCAGCTCTTCGGCTCTCCGACTCGAGCTCCGACATTAGAACTTTACCACCAGTACATTCCTTATTAGTGTCATTCCTATTAGCCGTTAGGAATTTGGGTCTGACAGATATATTGTGGTCTTATTTACTCCCCGAGTCTAGAACCAAAGTTGACCTCAAGGCTATTATCAATCAAAACCTTGTATAACAAAGCCACTGGTGGCGTCGCAAAGACAGTCAAGGGAAGAAAACATACAAAACACGAGCATATTCTTCAGTGCACGTCAGCAACTCTCAAAGTCACAATTTCCATGAGACCACAGTTTCGCAGCGGCGGTGACGCTTGCATCCTGCGTCCGTTTGAAGTTGACTATTGTGCGGGTAATGAGCTCTCAACATGTGGAACAACTGGAGTTGGGCTGTAAGACGAGCGGGAGCGGATGCATCAAGTCTTTCGAGGTTTTATTTTAAGCGAAATTCTCAGTGCTTCAGGATTTGGGATTCTCTCAATAGCTAAATCATGCCGTTCATAATTTACTTTCTGGGTTTAGAATCGAAAATTACTTCGAGCTACTAACAGAGGCTTACTACAAATATGCTACTGTAGCACGACAGCAGTTCTTAAAGTGACAATTTCCATCAAACAACTTCGCAGCAGCGGTTCCGCTTGCATTCTGCGTCCGTTTGAAGTTGACTATTGTGCGGGTAATGAGCTCTCAGCATGTGGAACAACTGTAGACGGACTGTGAGACAAGCGGGAGCGGATGCATCAAAAGTTTTTGAGGTTTTATCATAAGCGAAATTCTCAGCACTTCAGGATTTGTGATTCCTTCCAAAAGCTAAATCATGTCGCTCATGGGTGCATGTATTGTATAAGTGCAACTAATGTAGTTTTTGACTTTAGGGTCGAAAATGATTTCGAGCTACTAACAGTGGCGTACAACAAGATGACAACAAGTGATAATGACACATTTACTCATCGACGACACAACACAGCATATTTACTCCTTCGTGGTTAAAATTTTTGCATTGATTTCGTATAGTCGTGTAATAATTTTGTATCGACACACCTAAACAATTTAAATTAGGTATCTAATTGTCACGAAGCTAAAAGAGTTTCAGATTTTTACAAATTTAACAGATGTGAACATTAATCTAATTGACAATGCAGCAATAAACTAAAAAGTATTAAATAAATATAACTACGTTAAGAAAAACCGACTTCAAAACTGAAAAGTAAAAAATAATAAAGATTTAATTGTAATTATATACTTCCTTTTATTTATATGTGCTATTTACTAATAGGTTTGAAGTCGGTGCCAAGCCAAAATCACTAAAGTAGGCATTTCATTGTATTAAAACGTAACTTCACGCCTATAATCCCCGAAGGGGTAGGCAGAGGTAAATGCGTGAATTCAAGCATACGATTCGCCAGTTACGTTTTGTTCAGTGTATTAATTTGCTCGTATTCATTTGGCAAAATATAATACTTTGGCAAATCTGCGTTTACTCTTACGCGATCGCGATCGAAAATCGCGATCGGAAATCTCGCACTAGGCACTCAGGTCTTGGAACTCTATTCGATAGATTGAGGATGTTAATCATGGGTGTATCTAATTTACTAACTGAATCTAGGATCAAACACTTGAGATATTTAGACAATAAGCTATCAGCAATTTAAATAAAACAACTGAACGAATATCTGCAAAGAGAAACAGATCGCACACTTGCCGATAAGAAATCGAGTGAACAAGGTCCCGTGATTAATACATGAGGTGTAAAATCGATTCACCTCTGTATTGAGACCCGTCCCGTCGCAATGAGGCAGGAACAGGGCGGTCGCTTATCGTAATTGAAGTATCAGAAATACCACACGGAATGCAAAAGACTCGAACGTTTGGCAACAAATGGTTTTCGGTGTTATAACATTTTTCTTCAATGGTTTTACATAAGGTAAACCTTTTTATTCAGCTATTCAGATCGGATGGTTATCTCTTCTAAACATACTTGTTTGGTCTCTGTGCCTTAATAAATACTTGCAGGCATATGCTTAGGCAGGGCCGCATAAAGTATTTTTTATTACGTATGTATCTTCACGCCAGGTCCCTAACGGGGTAGGCAAAGAGTGTAGAGCGCCAGATATCCCGGTCCTGACATACCTCTCGTGCCTCATCTACCTTCATAATTCTCTTCATACATGCACGCCGATTCTTAAGATTTATAATACGCCTCTGTGTTATATTTTAGGCGTGCCATTAGCCATCTGTGTTAGCCAATATCGAACACATATCGAAAGACGTAAACTTTAGTATCAGCACATTTAATAAAACTACTGAATGAATATCTGCTAAGGAAAACAGATCGCACCCTTGCCGATAAGAAATCGAGTGCACAATGTCCCGTGAATAACACATGAGGTGTCAAAATCGATTCTCCTCTGCATTGAGTCCCGTCCTGCCGCAGAATTGGGGCAAGAACGGAGGGGTCGCTTGTGCAAGTAATTGAAGTGTCTAGGGTAACACAAAGGACGTAGTACGTGTGGTAAGAAACCGAAAAAAATATAAAACATTTTTCGCACCACTTCATCACTCAATGTCTCTGTCGCTTTATTTTTTTATTTCATGACAGTGGCAAACAAACATGCAGTTCACATAAATGGTTAATGACGCTCCAGCCTGTGGGCATCGAAACAAAAACTACATTCAGAAATTCAGATGCCTGGCCACTTCTGAGATTTTTTTTATTTCATGAAGTGGCCAACAAGTATACGGTTTACACTGATGGTAAATAATACTGAAGCCTGTAAACATCTACATGAAACTCGAAATTTCAATGTAAATGCGTTGCCACTCTTGAGGCCTAAGCTATTATGCCGCCGTACCGGAAGACACAACAGTGTTGAACACTGCCATTCATCGGTAAGTTGATTAGGTAATATGATGATGCCTATGCCTGCGAGCTCGATCACATAAGCACTACCACCAGCAAAAAAAAACGTAGTATAATATTTGGAGCATATATTGATGTGTTTTTCGTATATGACGGCAGATATTTGCTTCTCGTTCTATACTTATCAATAAAAAAAAATCTAGAAAGTGTGGTAAATTGAGCTGCGGAAATTGGAACATCATGCTTCCAAGGGGAGTGTCCTGTTAAGCACTTTAGTACACATATAATTATGTCAATGGTTATAGTACTTTATTTCAAACTAGGGAAAATATTTGTCCATTCGGACTTATTGTCTTGATGACCCGGTTAGTCCAGCGGTGTGAGATGACCGTTGGATTCGAAGGGTCGCGGGTTCGATCCCCGCACCGAGACAAATATTTGTATGGCCTACAGATATTTGTTTCGGGTCTGGGTGTTTGTGTATGTGTTGTATGTGTAAAACGGCACCCACGACACACGTCTAGATGGAGCATCTAAGTTCACAAGCGTCCAAAAAAATATCAGTTAACTGTTGGCCCATAACTCCGTTCCGCTCGCTCAGTAGCGATACTGTCATTGTAACGTAAACATGTCCACGTCTATGCTTTCATTATGACGATTTGCGCTATTAAAGTGTTCCGAAATTACAAAAGAAGAATGAAAACATCTAAAAACATATCTTATTATCGGTGACTACACATTCCATTGTCCTAAATGTATCCCAGAATTAAATCAACAATATTTAATTTTACGTCGCATTTGTACGATTCATTGAACGCCATGTTTACTGTGTTGCCAGTTTTTGATTTAAAAGCTTCCCAGAGAAATAAGAAGTTACAAAATAAAATCTATATAAAATTTATGTTTAATATCCCTATATTTATTTTAATAACCCCCGAAGGAAAAAGAGGGGTGTTCTAAGTTTGACGCGTGTATCTGTTTGTGGGTTTGTAAATTTCCAACTAGTGGATCAATTCCAGATTTTGATTTTGTTCTTAAAAATGTATTTATTTTTCTCCACGATAAAAGTAATTTACACTAAGAACAAATAACTTACAACGAATAACTTAAGCTAATACACGTACCAATACAAACAAACAAATAACTTAAAACGAATAACTAAAGCTACTGTGAGACGACCCGACGAATATCGTAATATTATTATGTCACACATTATGAAAAAATTGAACTCGACTTAAGCTAATTTTCCCTATTTTTAGGGGAAAATGTCATAAGCAAGTAACATTTTCACCAGTTGAGTAGTGTGTGTTAAGCGAATAAAATATACATACTAGTGTGTGTTACACGCACACAAGGCTTTTCGAATTGGGACATTGTTTTTGCAACGTTTGTAAGGCGACGCTCCATCTAGACGTGTATAATTATAATCAAAGGTTTATACCTACTGTGGGGCTGTGAGTGTAAGCGTATTTCAATATCTAATAGGTAAGTTATCCCACTGCAGACTCATTTCGTTCATCCAGATATTCTGCAAACCTAATTTTTATGCATATTTATTCATCAAGAGAATATATTATCCACTAGGTTTCCTATCAAAAAATGGCCGCAAGTACTTTTGCAAACTTTTTTTTTTGGGAAAGTTTTTTTTTTTTTCAATAAAATATCGACGTCTTCACGGCAATATGTTTGAAGGCTCTGAAAAATCACGGCTGCCGTTGCGCACTTGGCCGCTCCTACATATTTTCATTCCGCCTGATAACTTTTTACGTCCATAACGTACTTATATGTATTATTTAGGTATATATCAAATTCAAGATTTTTTTTCTTTTTATGATATACGGGAGTCAAATTAAATCGGGCGCAAATAAGAGTTTCTGGCTGTTAAAGATAAAAAAAATTATTAAAAATAATTGGTGCCAAATTTTGATAGGCAACCTAATGGATATATAGTATATACCTATTCTCTAGATTAAAAATATGCGTAAAAATTAAGTTTGCAGCATATCTGGATGAAAGAAATGATTTTACAGTGGAATCCTAACCTATAATGTATATAACAGATAATATACAATAATATTTAATAACCAGGTATATGTGAAACTACACGAGACCATGCAAACATGTACGACACGAATATTAACAAATATCTGTGTTATCATTTCAGCCAAAATATTTGAGAATTATCAACAGATTGCAACCGTGCCGCGAATTTTAAACAAAGCATTGTAACTGACAGAATGGGCACAACTTGGTGAAGTTGAGCCTCCATGTTACATGTCCCAATGTTTGCGGAAGATCACGCGTGTCAGAGATAAGTGATGTCACCTCAACATGTCTCGGAAATTGTCGTCACGTGACATATGGAATGAGGTCTGCCACACGTCGTGAAAAGTTTACAAATCCGAGACGTGGCGGTAAAGTATCTTCCAAACTTGAAGCATGTAATGGGAAAAAAGTAAAGGTATGATGTTGTATTTGGAATACAAAATAAAGTGCACGTTATCTGAGGTATTCAAGAATTTCATCATCATTTTAGCCGTAAGACGTCCACTGCTGGACCTAATCCTCCCCATTTTTTTTTTAATGTAGTTGAAGTGGCAAACTAGCATGCAGTTCACATTGATGTTAAGTGACGACTGCAGCCTATAGACACCCATACAAAGACCAAGATCAAAATGCAGATGCGTTATCACTCCTGAGGCATAACGCCTCTGTGCCGGAAATTACACGGCCGTACATTACCACCTGACCGGAACACGATAGTGCTCAACACTACCATTTAGCGGCAAGTATATTAGGTAATGCGGTGGTGTCTACGCCCGCGAGCTCCGTCACTGGAGCTGTACCATCAGTAAAATAAGGGGATTTGCTATAATCGCCACGCTTGGCATCGATGATCACATTGGTGATAGTTTTATCGCAGGACGCTTCTACCCATCTTGCGTTATTGCATTCAGTACCTCTGGTTTGACCGCACTTGTTCGGTTGACGGAGATTCTCAATGGACAAAACTCAGCGAATCGAAGTTGGTATATGCTTTTTATGGGTATCTATACATCACAGATGACCTATTTATTTGACACAACCAAAGGCATTTTCATTTAGTTAGAGTCTAGAAAGTATAAGAGTATCGGAACAACATATTTTTCTCGAACCTTCACCGTTTGTAGTCACCAATTTTACCAACCAGCGTTCAACAAAATTACTTTGCCGTCAACCTTCGGCGACAAATTCAGCACTGTTACAAGTTTTTTTAAACAGAACCCTCAATTTCGACGAGAATTAACCTCTCATCAGTTAAGATAAATGCTTTCTAAGTATCATGAGTTTCGTTAATCTTGAAATGTTTCTTGTTACTCTTAGTCATTTCAAATTTCAGTTAAGGCCGATTGAAAATTATAACGAAGATTTTCCTCTCGCGGGCGTGAACGGAAATTCCTAACATTTTAATTTGTCTGCGCTGTGGATTTTATAATATGCAGGTTATGTTTGAATATTACAAATTCAGAGTATTTCCATAACTTACTTACTTTTGTGCGGTATGCTCGCGCTAGGATTGATAAAGAACTTGACTTATCTCTCATTTTACTCAGAAGCTCAATTGACAACATTTCATATTTTTAACCTACATGTTTTATTACATTATTCAAAAGTTAATCCAAAACTAGGGGACCCGTGTTTAACCATTTTTCGAAATTTTGTACTTTTCATTCATAATTTCTACTTTGAAAGTAAGTGTATTCTAAAAAGACGTATGCGCCATTTGACGTCACACGGTGGAATGGCGATAGAACCATTTGTCAGCTTGTCAAACTCGATTTTTATTTTAAACTAGCTGTTGTCCGCGGCTTCACCCGCGTGGATGTCGTTTTATAATCCTGAATTTTCTTTGCTATAAACCACACGGAACCCGAGACCTTTCCAACGAATGCAAAACCGTGGAAATCGGTTCGTGCATTCTGGAGTTATAGCGTCAGGAAGGAAAACCCGACTTATTTTTATATAATAGATAAATAAGTTCGTGGCAGCATTTCATAGACTTAGTAGTAGGGATGGCGATTCTTTCTGAAATCAATCAATGTTCGAATCGAAGTGTCCAAAATCCTTTGACAATTAAATCGACATTGAAAAAATCGATCTTCGATTATCGATCTATTTTTGATTTGGGATATGTAATACTAAATTTCAAGGAAAACAGACGACCAAAAAAAAGCAACTCAACAGTGTTCAATGCTGGTATAATGCTTCCTATACTCACGTTTAAACGTTAAATCTTATGATATGTATGTTTCATATGTCCCTATGTGAATTAACCAAAAAGATCGATCTTCGATTTTCCAGGGTATAGTATTGATTCACTAGATCAATCCGGTACTGTGGATTGATTTAAATAAATTATTATAATTATTTAAATAAAAACCGATTTTTTGGTTCCTAAAGATCGCCTTTCCGATTAATCGATCTCAGGTCTCGGATCACCATCCCTACTTCCTAGTTTTATACTTTGACATTGATGTATCCGTATCAATTTGACACATCTTGTCACAGAGTATGTAACAATAATGTTTTTATCTAAAGTTAAGCAATGGTAACTACTTCATTCCACCATATAAGTGACGTCATCACATGTTTTTCCGTTTTATTTTTTTTTTCACAGAAATTAAGAAATAAAAAAATATAAAAAATATATATTTGAACTCAGAAAAAAAAAACAAAGAAACGGTATTTTTCTTTTAGGGTCGTGTCAAAGGAGATGTTGCAAAAATGTATGAACCTCCGGCCATGTATTGTACACAATATCATTAAACAGGCAAAATCAATATAAAAACGTTTTAAACTGCATATTTTCACTTATTTAGCTTTGTTTGCAGTTACAAAATATTATTTGCAGTTAGAATTGCAACTCAAAACCAACATGGCGAATATGGCGGGCGATGTCATTTTGACATTTTTATTTTTTAAATTGTATTTTGATTATATGGTACTTGGAGAAAAAGTAATATTTTCTAATAACTATCAAAATCGATTGATCCCAAGCGTCGGCTGTATCGCCGCCATGTTTAACAACGTTGAAAATGATAAAATCGTTTGAATTAAATGTGGTTGTAACTCCAAAATATATTATTGAATAAATTAATTGTATTTTTTTCGGATTCTTCTTTAATTTACCCATTTTTTGAGGACGTGTACGAACCAGAGCCGAGCTCGCAACATCTCCTTTGAAATGTTGTCAATTCAGTAACTTCTTGACGTTGTACCAACGATGTGCAAAAGTGCGCAGCAGGTCAACATTTTCAGGACAACAAATTAGATCTTCAATATAAGCTGGCCCAAGAGTTGTTCTCTTTAGTCCATCCAACATATCTGTCAGACTCACAACAGTTAATAAATCTTTGAAGGCATTTTCAAATCAGTTATTTTATTAAATGAAGAGCGTTGTTTCAAGCTACTCAACATCTCATTAACCTGCCCACCGCATAAATGACAAATCAAGAGAAAGCTTTCCATTAGATTAACTCTGAACATTAACGCGACTTGGCTGTGAACCTAATACAATTTGATGAGCCGAGAGATCGTATAGACAATGGATTGATATAGACTTTGTCTCACAATTCCGATTTTTTTACTCGATTCGAGACGAATGATTCATCATCCATGAACGAACGGCGGAGTTTATTTTATTGATTCAGCTTGATCTTAAAAAATCATGAGTGATGCAAAGTGACTTAAATGTCTCCAAGAAAAACGTCGAATCAATATATTCGTATGTATATTTTATGTAACGAAGGTAAACAAACATGCAGTTCACATTAATGTTAAGTGATGACTGCAGCCTATAGACACCCACACAAAGACCAGAGGTGAAAATGCCAATGCGTTGTCACCCCGAGACCTTAGCTGTTATGTCTAGCTAGTTATTACAGGGCCATACATTACCATCTAACCGGTACACGATAGTGCTGAACACTACCATTTAGCGGAGATTTTGATAGATTGGGTGATGCGGTGGTGCCTACGCCCTCGAGCTCCTACACTTGGAACTCTACCACCAGAACTGCTATTTTCTAGATCCACACGTTGAACGTGTAGCGTTGGCTCCAACGTTCGCCGGCCTTATAATCATAAATATTCATGAGTTTGCACGAAGGCGGCACAATGGAAGCGCTATCTGTTTAGGATCTGGTGTAAAAAGTGCAGCGGCAAGGCCATTCGAGATGTTCCCCTTGAAACTTATCTTTAGGGACACCTTGATTCATGAATATGCATCGTTGATACTTATTTACGATGACATGATGGTATTATCGGAACAAATGAGCATTCACCAAAGCAAATAAGGTGCTGAGTGGTGTGAACTATTGTGAAATGGAAATTGACACTTTAGAGAGCTGTCAAGGTCTCTTGCACTTTTTATAAGCTTTCTTTTTAATGTGATGACGGTGGCAATTAAGTATATATTTAGACCTTCTTATGCAACAAGGAACCAACATGTCAAAATCGAGTTATATATCGAATTATATATAGAATCGAGGATAGATATCTTAAAATAGCATATGGTTTTTGGATCGAACTTGGCATGTTTGTAGATGGTTCCTTGTTGCAAAAGTAGGTCCATTTATGGTAGGTGATGACAGCAGGATATATGTAGATATCTACGCACAACCGGAGGATAAAATGCAGATGCGTTGCCACCCCTGAGATTCACATTATATGCCTCAGTTATTACAATGACGATTTGGTGACGACCCGATTAGTCCAGCGGTGTAAGATGACCGTTTGATTCGAAGGGTCGCGGGTTTAATCTCCGCACCGGGACAAATATTTGTATGGCCTACAGATATTTGTTTCGGGTCTGGGTGTTTGTGTATGTGTAGAACGGCACCCACAACACAGGTTTATACCTACTGTGGGGCTGTGAGTGTAAGCGTATTATTTTTTCGTATTTTTTATTACAATACCACCTAACCTACACATGATAGTGCTTTTTTTGGCGGCAGATAGATTAGTTAATGCGGTGGTGCCTACGCCCTCGAACTCCGACGCTCGAACTCTACCACCTGTATATGTATAACCGTTTGGGTATAGAACCATGTCAGTGAACTTTTCGAATAAATCATCATAATGTTATATTTTCATTAAAATCTACAACGAAATTAAAACCAGTGTTGGGAGCAAAACATATTTGTAACAAGGTAACACCGCTTGTCATGTTATTTCTTATGTAAAATACTAAGAAGGCATTATCTATTCTCAGTTATTTATGTAATGTGTATAAAGAATTACATTTTATGGTGCAATGTTTTTATGTACATAACAGGTTTGGTCGAACCATCCAACCATGCACACAGGTATCAAAGTACTTATAAAATTCGTCCATAAATTAATTCAGATATAAATCACACTTTTTTATGTAATGGAAGTGGCAAACAAGCATGCAGTTCACACACATTGATGTTAAGTGATGACTGCAGCCTATAGACACCCACACAAAGACCAAGGTCAAAATGCAGATGCGTTACCACTCCTGAGGCCTAAGGTGTTATGCTTCTGTGCCGAAAATTACAGGGCCGTACATTACCATCTGACCGGAACACGATAGTGCTGAACACTACCATTTAACGGCAAGTATATTAGGTAATGCGGTGATGCCTACGCCCGTCACTGGAGTTTTACCACCATTACAATATTTTTTTAGATTAGTTAATGCGGTGGTGCCTACGCCCTCGAGCTGCTTCACTGGAACTCTACCAGCATTACCGAAACGTCGGCTCCTTTAATAAACTATTCAACCAGAGATCAAAGATAAGTAGTACCAAGGATAAATGTAATGAATACTAGCTCAAAGAAACGTTTAAAAATGATTAATATTTCACCCAATAAATAACACTCACCAAAACTTCAGTCAATAAAGTAATAAATAACTCCCACATTTACAGATAATCGTAAATTCCACGAAGGTGAAAAAAACACGTAGAAAAATCAACAGAGTTGATCCGAAGTGATCGATCGGAAACAAGTAACCTAATAATTAACGGAAGTACGTCATTGGTAGCATTCTCAAAATATATTCGTTCCATTTCCGAATTCATTGCTCTTTTGGGGGTCACGCGATTGCTGTAGCCATGATTTAGGTTTTTTTTGGTGGTAACTATTCTTTATTTTCGATATAAAAGTTTTATTTTATGTAACGTGTAAGTGGCAAAAAAGAATACCGGTCAAATTATGAGTTGCCAAGTCTACATGGGGGATATTACATTTTTTTAATTCTCAGTAGGTAGTAACGTCTGCATTGAGGCCGTTAGTTTGAGGACGTCTGTAGACATCTGCAGGAACTCTCAACGCAGCAAACAGGTCTCAATGCAGTCACGTAACTGCAATGTGTTACATCATCATCATCATCCAAAAGAAGTCCACTGCTGAACAAAGGCCTCTCCCAAAGAATGCCATAACGAAAGGTCCTGGGTCGCCCTCATCCAGCGCCCTCATTTACTTAACTTTCAATTGATACAAATGGCGAAATGAACGCTAAAAGCTCACTCTCTGTCTGGTAAACAGTAACAATCTGGACTTTTGGAGACTCATCATTCGAAAGTTGATTGTAAAACATTGCTCGAAGAACTGACGGCCGTTGGGGCAGAGCAGTTCTCGAGTGGCGACCGCGTACCGGAAAACAATGCGTAGGCAGGCCTTCCCACAAGATGGACCGACGACCTGGTGAAGGTCGCGGGCAATCGCTGGATGAGGGCGGCCCGGGACCGTTCGTTGTGGCAATCTTTGGGGGAGGCCCTTGTTCAGCAGTGGACGTCTTTTGGCTGAAATGATGACGAGGAACTTCCTACCTATTGCAAACCGCCTCCATTTTGAAGTCCGTTAAAAAGGCTGTGAGACACTTGGATTCGGAAGAACCGACGAAAATGTGCGACCTTGGTTACTTTAAACTGAACGATAACGTAAACTCGACGTCAGAAAATACTTTCATCAAAGCACAAGGTGGCACAAACATCCCTTTTTGGTTGCACCACCCACCAGAATGACGCGTGATGAGACGCGCAACCATAAATAAAACATCCTTGATCTATATTAAACCGATACGCATTTGAAACGTAAACACACAACACGTTTGTTTTATTTCGCATTCTATTTTTGAAGTGTTTCAAAATTGCGTTATGTATGCAGGCTTGGTATTCGTAGAATCGTCGGAATGGTTTCCTCATATTAGTTTGTTTTTGTTTTCATAATATACAATGCCTTGGGATTTATGGGCGGAATACCGCCATCTCGAGGAGAGGGATTTGTTTAATTGGAATTGGGGAAGAGCAATAGCGTTCTTTCAGGTTTAATCATCTTCCACGTATCGCCAATGTCATTGAGTCATAGTGATTTTCCATATAATTTCTATAGTCCACTTTCTAAGTTTTTTTTTGATGTCAGTGATGACTGCAGCCATAGATTTATAATACTACGAGTAAGTAGATAATTAATCTATGACTGCAGCCTATAAAAAAAGCACAGGTCAAAATGCAGATGCGTTGCCACCTCTGAGATCTTAGTTGATATGTCTCTGTGATAAGTTATTACGGGGCCATAGTCATCTAACCGAAACACGATAGTGCTGAACACTACCATTTGGCGGCAGATAGATTAGGTAATGCGGTGGTGGCTATCTGGTCTTTGTATGGGTGTCTTTAGGGTTTATTCCCGCTGTCCCCGTGCGCCGTGTTAGGCTGCAGTCATCACTTAATATCCATATGAACTGCATGATTTCCACATTCATTACACAAAAAAGTATCATTTCTGGTGGTGGAGTTCCATTGACGGATTTTGAAGGCGTTGGCACATGGCATTGTCTAATCTACCAGCCACTAAAAATAGTTATTAAATGTTTTATCATTCCAGAACGTTCGTTCTCAACAACTGAGTAAATCTGAAATCTGACTTTAATGACTGTTTTCCTCAAACCAATCAAGTTATTTTTGGATGAATTTATCTGAAATGCGAGTCAGCCAGCCATCAGTCGCCTCGCAGCTGAACAAACTACCAAGTAGGGCAGATACTGCAAATTTTGCAAACGGCAATGTCAGAGGAAAGTTTGCAGAGCGACATAAGGAATAGGACAAACGAAGTTATGATACACATTATAAAAAAAAAATGTCTACTTAAGTACTGCTGGTGTCGGGATGTGAAGACCCCACCGCCTACTAGCGGAAGAATTTTCTTCCACTGAAAGAGAATTCTTCCACTAGTGTAGTCAGTCAACCGAACAATGGGAGTCAAGCCATTCCAATAGAGCGGTAGTATAACAACAACGCGGGATGGGCAGCAGCCTACCGCGATAAAACTAACGCCACTGCGATTGCCAATCCGCCTGCCAAGCATGGCGATTATGGCATATTCCCACCTAATGACGCACAACACTGTTATAGGCGTCTTTGGGGAAGGCTTTGTCCAGCAGTGGACGTCTTTCGGATGGGGCGATGATGATGATAAATTGAGATGTAAGCAATCCTATCTTTCAAGTTTGATCGGATTTAATAATATCTCTTAAACAATGTAACATGGACTTTAGAAATTAAAGAAAAAACGGAAAGAAAAGTTTGACTTCGGGCAGGAATCGAACCTGTGACCTCAGAATAACCAGTCCAGTCCAGTCAAAGTCAAATTTTTCTTTCCGTTGTTAGGGTTCCGTAGTAAACAAGGAACCCTTATAGTTTCGTCATGTCCGTCTGTCTGTCTGTCTGTCTGTCTGTCTGTCTGTCTGTCCGTCCGCGGTGTAGCGCAAAAACTATTAGTACTAGAGACTTGAAATTTGGCACAAGTATACACCTTAATTACGCCGACAAAGTGGTAGAATAAAAACGTTAAAAAAATTATTTAGGGTAATCTACTAGTACCTAACGCACGTTTTTCTTTTTTATTTTCGTGTTTCATATAGTGTGGGGTATCGTTAGATAGGTCTTTTAAAAATATTATGGGTGTGCGAACATCATTTTTCAATTTAGTTAACTGTTCGTGACTTATTAAGCTTTAAAGAGCAAATTTTTGTTAGACTCAAGTGTCCCCCCCATCAACAGACATAACGGTTGTTGTTAGAAATTCAAACGTTACGGCGATAGTAGCTACATATAACGAAATTAAAAGGAAAACTATCACACCCAAGTTCGCCCTGCAAGTTTGAGAGTAATAGTCGACCAAATGTATTTTACTAGAAAATTTCGAACTCCATAGAAAATACATTTTTTTTTTCATTACATCTCTTACTCTGTAATTATGGAACCCTACACTGCGCGTGGCCCGACACGCACTTGACCGGTTTTTTCTTTAATTTATAAAATTCACTCGAATTGTGTTATTGCGAAAAATAAATATTACAATGTAACATGGACCTTACCGCCCGTTTGCGAGTCACACGCAGTCGATCAATTTCAACAAACGCCAATATTTGCACAACCGTTCTAAGAATATAGCGGATGTGGATTATTATATTCTCGAAATATTTGGATAAGAACTTGTTTTGTTTTTAAAAATATTTTTACGTAAGTATGGGATTTTCCCATTCCACAGTTTACATACCTACCTATCTGTCAAAAAACCGTCACAGGAGCACGAATTGAACGAAAGACGCGAATTTTTTTTTTTATACGCTCACACTCACAGCCCCACAGTAGGTATAAACCTGTGTCGTGGGTGCCGTTGTACACATACAACACATACACAAACACCCAGACCCGAAACAAATATCTGTAGGCCATACAAATATGTGTTCCGGTGCGGGGATCGAACCCGCGACCCTTCGAATCAAACGGTGGATTCGCACCGCTGGACTAACCGGGTCGTCTATCGCACCGCTGGACTAACCGGGTCGTCTTAACATTAAAACTTTTGTAAAAGTTTTAAATAACATTAAGACTTTTACAATGTTATTAATATAACTCATAACGTTTTTTTATTATATGATCCATATATTAAACTAAAGTTATAATAAGGTGTTTGAATATATAAATATAAAATATTATTCCCAAATAATAATATAACTCCCTTGAGTAAGGTTGAGTAAAGGTCCAGGTTACGACTTAGAATATGGGTGTTAGTATAATTTGAAAATTATTTGAATAAATTTTGAAGTGGAGGGTAGTTTTTCCCCTCTTGGAGTGCTGGGTGGAGTGTAAGGCGGGTGCCGAGTACTCACTGGTCGGAGTCGTGGTACCGGCGGCGGTGCGGCGGCGGCGCGGGCGCGGCGGGCAGCAGGCGCTGCGTGTCGGGCGAGCAGGCGCGCGCGAACGCGGCCGCCGCCTCCGCCGCCGCGTCCTCGTCGCACGCCGACGTGTCGTCCTCCGCTGCGGACGGGAGGAGGCCGTTAGGTTAGGTAGCATTTTTTGACGTGACAACGTCTTAAATTAGATTGCGGCTCGGAGTCACTCATGAAAAAGTGCAACGCCCGGTAACGTAACGATGAGTCACCGAACGAGAGAGAGGCCTGCCGGACCGGCGAATGCCTTTCTACCGAGAAAAAGACGTTGTCACGTAAAATCTTCGCCCGTAAAACCGACTTTACAGGCAACCAGTTTTTTTAATGCAAAAGTGGCAAGTAAGCATGTAGTTCACATTGATGTTGAGTGTTAACTGCAGCTTATAGACACCCACACAAAGACCAGAAGTAATTTTTTTTTAATGTAATTGAAATGGCAAACAAGCATGCAGTTTACATTGATGTTGAGTGATGACTGCGGCCTATAGACGCCAACACAAAGACCAAAGTCAAAGTGCAGATGCGTTACCACTCCTGAGGCCTGAGGTGTTATGCCTCTGTGCCGGAAATTACAGGGCGTACATTACCACCTGACCGGAACACGATAGTGCTGAACGCTACCACTTAGCGGCAAGTATATTAGGAAAAAATGCATCTGCATTCTTGCGTTGCCATCCCTGAGACCTTAGAAGTTGTATATCAGTGATATTTATTACGAAGCCATACATTACCATCTAACCGGAACACGACAGTGCTGAACACTACCATTTAGCGGCAGATAAATTAGGTCATGCGGTGGTGCCTACGCCCTTCGAGCTCCTACACTAGAACTACCACAAGTAGAAGCATCAAGCACCATAGAGCAACACGGGCCACCGGCGGACCGGAAGGGAGTAGCCATAGCGTTTATTACCGATGCAAAACAGTCTGTAATTTTTGCGGGAGGAAATTTGTGTGACACACACACATTACAAAAATCGTCTATTACTACGAAACTCACACCTTGGCCTTAACAAAATACATAAACAATTTCACGCACACATTTAAACTCTGCGATAGGCATAGGGTCACTTTCTTGTGCTTGTACTTTGACAGAGCGGAAAGTCTGCATATGGCAACTCCCTTGCGGTCCGCCGCGGCCGGTGGCCCGTGTTGCTCTATGAGTAGCATCAACTTACTTATTATAACACGCGGATATCAACTTGGCACCTATGTGGAATGCGCATCACCCTCCCACCCCCGAGAGCTAAGTTATTATGTCTCTGTGATAGTTATTACGGGGCCATACCTTGATATCTAACCGGAACACGATAGTGCCGAACACTACCATTTGGCGGCAGATAGATATACCTATATATTATAGTGTTCTTACTATGTTCTAAATTCTATTGTGCAATAATCCTATTGCAGCATATAAAATCTACCACTAACGTACGAGTAAACAAATATTTACATCGTTAACATATACATCACAAAGTATAAACTTTATTTGCAAAGGAATTTGTAAAAAATCTGCAATGCGCCAATTGGAAAACCTTATCATGATAGTATGTTGATGATAACGAGCGTGAGTATGTCACTTGTATTAAACAAATAAATAAATGAACTGTATTATTTTCATTTTATTTACCTCAGAATTTAAACACCTTCAATGTTGCATAGTATGTTTTTATCCAACATTCTCTGCGAGTGGAATTTCATGCAAATCATAATAATACCATTAAGTAGTTGGTACGAATATATTGGCCATGCAGGCACCACAGCATTGAAAAACCTAGTTTCTGGATTTATCTTATTACCTGATTTAAAAAATTGCCTAAGGAGACCCCTGTGGTTCTTAACCTTGTCTTAAGGGGCCACCCCTTGAGACGAACCTATGAGGAGGGAAAGACATGCAATAAGGAACATGCAACTTTCATCGAAGCGCGCATCGCATCGCGGCCAGTGTAGATCGGAAGCGATCTACTCGGTTAAGCGATACGGGCGTCCGCGTCTGATGGGTGTCAAAAAGCGCGTTTCCGTGCTACGGAGGGCCCGTTAAGCCGTCGGTCCCGGTTGCTATCGATAGATATCAGTCGGTAAACCTTGTCGGAGGCTTTATTCTGGGGGGTTTGAAAACATCCGCAACGCAATGAGTTGGTTACTAACCCTTATGTCCACCAACCCGCATTGGGGCAGCGTGGTGGAGGAGTAAGCTCCAGGCTTCCTCCCAAGAAATGGAGAGACTCCTGCCCAGCAGTGGGACGTATCAAGGGTTGGCATTATTATTATTTATTATTTTTAAACGTATGTACAATTATTTGGGACATTCTATGACATAAAATAATGTTATACACAGGAGAAGCCACTGATTCCCGAAATACAGTGAAAACTAGTTCGGGAATCTATGGATTCAACATATAAATTGATGTAACTATCTTTTTGTCAATAAACAAATTTATTATTATATTATTATTATAACTGTCACCGTTGGTGATAACCAAAATTACGGCTCGTAAGTCGTATTACGTCGACTAAAGCGTAGGCCGTTTATTTGCATTGTGGTAGAAGAATAAGAATTTGTTCATCACTAATAATGGCCAATGTGGTCATATGACCACGTTGGCCATTGTTATTGCTTGGACTGGTGGTTTTTAAAACACAAGTAGCGAACCCGACAGAATTCGTCCTGTCAATAAGACTTGTTGACTCTTTGGCATTAGGAACACACCTACATTGCTTAGAGACAACAGTGAGTGCTTGTAATTTAATATGAACTTTATAAAATAGCAATAAAGCTCAAATTGACTCAACGTTTTAGTTAGAAAACGTTTGTATGGGAAAAAAATAAAAGGGCTTTCATATGAGCAATTTTTCTCACCGTAAAAACCATCCTTGAAATTCAACGAACATTAAAAAAAAAAGAATTGGCCAAATTGGTCCAGGCGTTGTTGAGTTATGCGCTTACTAACACATTTTGCGATTCATTTTCATATTATAGATGAGGCTGACAAACAAGCACTCAGTTTACATGGATTTTAAATGACGACTGTGCTACACAAAATCTAGAGGTCAAAATATAGATGCGTTGCGATCCGTGAGGCCTAGACCAAGAATTTCGGATGGATAGCAGACATTTTACATATGAGACAAAAGTATAATTGCCAGCATACACATCTCTAACATATTGTACCACCATTAGTTCTTCCTATACATCTTACAGACGGAAATACTTACGGTCGTACTCAAATCCTTCGTTTATCATAATTCATAACTATGGCATGCTCTATACTCTATATTAATGATCCATAAATAAACAACATGGCGTCGGTTCAGTCACTTTCATAAAAACTCAACAACGGTAAATACACAACACATCACATCTCTGATCTTTCTTTGTGTGAAATATTAAATTAAAACTAAAGAACACACATTTCGTAAAAATCATGATTTCATTTTTGTTGTTTTGAATCAACAATTGTAAACATAACCTCATTTTCAATACAGATTATAAAAATCACAGAGTAATGTCAATTGTTTAAAAAAAAAGAGAAAAACACGTTCAGCCATGGATTTAATAAATTTAACACTGATATTTCAGCTACAAGGAAATTTGAGATACGCCGTTGACAAAGTTTGAAGCGAAGCGGGTAATCGCCATGTGTAATGTTTGTTTAGTTCGTTTGACTTTATCGTTTGGCTTGTGACAAACACAACGTGTTGTAATCTATATATACAATAAATAAAATTGGAGTGTCTGTTTGTAATATAAAAATAACAGCTTTTTACTAAATACATATGTATGTTTACACGGTACATATGCCAAAACAACATTATACAATTTTCTGTAGTCTGACTGTTTGTCCCGGCTAATCTCGGGAACGGCTGGTCCGATTTTGACGAGACTTTCACTGGCAGATTGCTTATGTAATAAGGAGTAACTTAGGCTACTTTTATGCTAGCTGCGCCCACGACTTTGTCTAGGTAGATACTGATCAATCATTAATTCTCACGCGGACGAAGTCACGGGCACAGCTAGTATATTTGTCTATGTATAATTATGATAATATGAACAGCTCCATAATGCTGAAGTTAAATAACATTTTGAATTTAAGATTAACGTTCTTAATTTCAAAAGGAAAGGCATCACCTATATTCATTAAATCTTTTTAAAATACTTTCTCGGAAATGAATCTTTGACCATATTCAAATTATTGTATTGTCGACTCGAAAGTGCATATATGCCAATGCATATACCTATGCACTTTCGAGTCGCATGCAATAATGAACGAGTGAATTATGTTCAATAATTATTTCTTACTATAGGTCGCGCCACGTAAAAAGAACGCTGGAAGAAAGTAGAAGGGATGTGTTCGCGCATCGGTACACTCGCGCACGAAAGTACTAGCCCTATTGGTTTATTTTTGATCTAGCTTTCGCTTGCGGTTTCGTGTATTGGTAGGCAGATTGAAAACGCCGCACCTCATACCACCAAATAGATCGATAAATCGTCTACTGCGCAGCTTGACCGCCAGCGTTCTTTTTACCTGGCGCGACCTATACTCCCTAAATGCTTTGTCTATCTGTGATGTGATTCATCGTTGTTAACGTTATCATTAATGACACAATTAATGAGTTTCCTAACGTAAATAAAGTATTTATTAATCATTTTTGAAACTCACCCGTGGGTCGCGCTTTTAACTCCATATTCACTGATACAACTTCCATTTTGTTCAAGATTCAAAAAACAAATTTCACAACTGCTTCGCTAGTATGCGTGCGAGGAATTGGGATCGATAAGTCAATGCGTCAGCAGGATTACTATTTTATCTGATAAGCTGTACAGTGACACTATTGGCATACTGTGTCTGTACCTCATCGATGTTGATTATAAACTTAAGTTGCGTTCAAATGCAGCATAACGTATTATATTATTTTAAATCTTATGAAATTCCTTTCCCTAGATATTTCAATGTAATACCACACCGCGGACACTCCGCCAAAATTCCATACAAACGCTTAATTTGGTCTCTATTACACAGACATCAATCAGTGACGTGTATTTACACGTGCACCTCTGTGCGTAGCACGTAGAAAATACCAACCGTCGCCCATGAAAGGGGAGGAGGTTGGGTGGGGCGGGGAAATCAGGCGGGACGTCGAAGTGTCCATTCTATACGTAGTATTATTACATATTCTCTGGTAAATACTGCAGCTCTTTTGCAGTGTCTAAACATTGCAAGGGTTAGTGGCCAACCCGCTGTCGGATGTTTTCAAACCGCCTATAAAGCCTCCGACAAGGTTTAACGACTGCTATCTGTCGATAGCAACCGGGACCGTCGGCGTCCTGCTCTCCGAAGCACGAAAATGCGCATTTTAATTTGCCACTAGTGGTCACCCGTCACACACCCGACCGCACCCGTATCGCTTAATCGAGTAGATCGCTTGCGTTCTACACCAGCCGGGAGGCCTTGCGCGCTACAGAAAGATGAGAAGAGGATGATACGAAGATATAAATACTAGCGGACCCAACCTAAAATCCGCTGTCCTGTCTCTATCTACTTAACTAAGTATATATATATATATATATATACAAAAAAAATAATTAAAAGAGCATTTTGTAGTGGTTGGTCCACTACAAAATACTCTTGTATTGGTTGGTCCACTACAAAATACTCTTTTAATTATTTTTACTATGAATCTAAAATCTAAACCATTCTCAAAACACATACGATAAAGAATAATCAAAATTGGTCCAGCAGTTAACGACGAGTTCAGTGACATATCTACACAACGACATTGCTAAGGCCTTTGACCGGGTCTGGCACAGTGCACTTCGCGCGAAACTTCCATCCTACGGTCTTCCCGAGAGGCTATGCAACTGGACAGCCAGCTTTCTGTCTGAGGGTTATATACAAGTCTTAGTTGACTGTCAGCGCTCAGACAGTCTACCTATCAACGCTGGTGTACCGCAAGGCTCTGTGCTATCTCCCACGCTTTTTCTTCTGCACATCAATGAAATGTTGAAGCAAAACTCCAAATTTCATTGCTAGACCGATGATAGTACGGGATATGCACAATACACTAGCCGTGCAAATTCCTCTCGGACACTTATCGAGGAAAGAAGGACTAGACTTGTGTCTGAAATCGAGCACTCTCTGGAGCGGGTCTCGGATTGGGGTCGACTTAATTTAATGCAGTTCAACCCCTCGAGGAAACAAGTCTGCACGTTCACCGCTAAAAAAACGCCATGCATTGTAGCACCACAGTTCCAGGGCATTCCGATCGCCCTTGGTAAGAGTATCTGTATCCTGGGCGTTGACATATCGAACGAAGTGCAATTTGGGAGTCACATTGAGTGTAAGACCAAGTTGGCATCCAAAAAGCTAGGGGTGCTTAACAAAGCCGGCAGTATTCACTTTCACTTCGGGGCAGCTACTACTACTTATACTCATTTGTGGGCGGGAGTCCCCAAATACTAGCTTGGTCCACTTGACTCCCTACAAAAACGCGCCGTCCGTATTGTTAACGATTCAGGACTTACTGACAGGCTCGAACATCTGAGCCTACGCAGAGACATTGGGAGTATGTGCGTGTTGTACCGTCTCTACAATAGTGAGTGCTCTGCTGAACTGTTTGACATGGTGCTACCATCCATTTTCCTACACCGTACTACCCGCCGAAGAGAGAAGTTCCACCCACACCGACTGGACACCTGGCAGTGCTCAACGGTGCGGTTTTCACGTTCGTTCTTGCCCAGAACGTGTATATTGTGGAACGAACTTCCCTCTGAGGTGTTCCCTAGGTGCTACATTAAGAGGTTCTTCAAAAATGGCGTCAAAGGAGTCCTTCAGGGCTGGCAGCGCGTTGGCAACTCCCCTGGTGTTGCAAATGTTCATAGGCGACGGTGACCACTTTCCATCAAGTGGCCCGTCTGCTTGTCTGTCAACCTACAGACATAAAAAAAACACACGCACACCAAAAAAAAGATGAGTGAATGACACAATTTAATTTAGGAATTGAAATGAAAATAAGAATGCAATCTTTATTTCTTTGTTAATTAGGTATTTAAGTCGAATATTATTAATCAAAATAAAAGAATTGAATACTATTAATCGAAATTTATTTTAAACAGGGAGGTTAATTTTTATAAAAAAAATATTTGGACGCTGTTTCCCCAACGACCGGTTTTATAGCTCATCATATACCAATACAGCATTGCTAAAAAGTCGTTTGCTGGTACATTTGATGGAAGAGAAGATATAGGTATTGTAAAGATACCGTTCTGTAAAGCCCCGAATATTTCGATTTTTTAAGTTGAGTACGCGTATAAACAAAATAATGTATGTCAATAAAATTAAAACAAACAATCAAGGAACAGCGCAGGTGGCGGGTGGGGAGGTCTCGCTCGCCTGTTCGGCCTGGCACCGTGCTGCGGCGTGTGCGTTGCCATCGATACGCGACGCGTATGCGCAACAAAATTCCTCATAAATTCCTCTTAAATTTTGAGGAAGCGGTAGCGGAAGAGGATCTTTTTATTTTAATTTTTGAGGATGCGGAAACGGTTGAGGATCCCAAAATATTGCGGAACTTCCTCATTATGAGGAAGAGGAAGAGGAATCCTCAGCAACCCTAGTGCATAGTTTACATACTACATATACTATATACATATTACAAATTACAATTAATGAAAAATTTTGGAACTACAGGAAGTCATTAATTTTTTTTCTTAGAATTTAGTGTAACATACGACGTAACACGATAAAATATTTTTGAAATCGGAACAGATGGGTTTTATTTGGTGACGGTGATCACACAACGCTGCAGAGGCCACCGATTACAAAAACATAATTTTGAATTAAAACCCGAAACGAATTCCAATATTGTTTTTCTCTTGAATATTAACTCCTCAAGCGCAGTTTCATAGCATTTAATAATCTTGAATTTTTCGCATGGTCTACTAATCTGTTAGAGGCTGCCATTATGACTGATAAACAAAGCGCTTACAGCGCCTCTGTCGGTAGTTTATGCAAGCATTTTACGATATGATAAAATTAGTTTGAAGATTTATCAACGACCCTCCACGGTCGTTTAACCTACCATATTGACGAACGATTTCATATCATTGATTTGGCCAAGGCATATCATGATGTGGCTAATGGACAGTGAACATTTCATGAAATGCTACCATTTCATAAAATTCTCAATCATTTCATGATATGTGCATTTTATGAAATGCTACTATTTCATAAAACTCAATCAATTCATGATATGAGCAATTTAAAAAATATTTTAAACATGTTTACAACATCATTCCTTAATAATATCATGTTTTATAGCAGTGCAAACAAACCAAAGGTGTAAACACCGAATCGATGTAGATAGCCTTATCAACTCGATATAGGTCGTTATTATCTATCGATCAGATTTATATACGCATCAATTTTAAACAATGACATTAGACTATAAATAAAGCAATGATTTACTTAGTGTTCTTAGACATACAGGATATTGGTGAATCATGTTTATGTTTCATAAATGGAATTCTAAGTAGCTGTTTCCTGATCATTATTGTTTACTTGAAACTACAGCAAAAAAAAGATTGATTTTCTGAAAATCAATTAGATTCATCAGATTTTTGCAAGACACTTTCATCACATTAAGAGACATAAATTGTGTGGTCGAGGGCCTGACGTTACGGGGTAGACAGAGAGAGATAGTTGCGTGCGCATCTGGCTACACACTGGGCGCGTTCCACTAAACGCATGGATTGTAACGCTCTTTGTATCATTCCCCTAAAGCCCGTGGCAGTCGCGAGCGAACGTACAAAATTTGAAAAAAGAACGATTTCACCATGCCGCCATACAGTGAGCACACAACGCTCAAGATGTGCGTTCTACTTATAGGATTCGCCCACAACGCCCGCGGCCTTTTTACACTAATGGAACGGTAATTTCAGCGGTCGTGGTCGATGGCGTTGCGGGCGTTTAGTAGAACGCGCCCACTTTCTTGCTCATGTGCTTATTTGGGTGTAGTAGGCTCGATACACGCAGTGTACGAGTGCGAGTGCGGGTTGTGTAGGATGCGGATGCGGCGCTCGGGGTGGTGCGGCTCGTCCCGCAGGCGCCAGCGCGCGGCGTCTGCCTCGCGCGGCGAGTTAGGGAAGTAGAGCGGCGGGGGGGTGGGGTGTGTGGAGGGAGGGGGCTACATACCGGCGCGCTCGGCGTGCGAGTGCGGGTTGTGTATGATGCGGATGCGGCGCTCGGGGTGGTGCGGCTCGTCCCGCAGGCGCCAGCGCGCGGCGTCTGCCTCGCGCGGCGAGCGCGGGAAGTAGAGCGGCGCGAGCGCGGCCAGCACGCCGAGCTCGGCGCCGCTCTCGCTGCACACCACGACCAGCTGCGGCGCCGCGTTCTGCTCCAGGTAGCGCCGGATCGTACCTGCAATGTACAAGTGTCGCTTTATCGACTGAAAATTCGTCACGTATAGAGAATCATCGACTGCACGACGACTACTCGGTTTAACGACACGTGAAGATCGCTCGATCCGAGATTGAGGCTTCGATTCTCGCACCATCCCGGAATACTAGTGCGATGTACAGAAATATTTATTTCGGTTCAGGAGGAGCGTGCGTTTTGTGGATACGACGACTCGCCCGACACAGGTCATAAACCCAGCCGTCAGTGTGTGCGTACGATTTATATATGTACTAGCTGACCCGGCAAACTTCGTATTGCCTCACAATAAAATAATGTGTCAAAGGTTTGATAGATACGGACTATTTGTATAGGAAAATGAAATTAAATGTAGAGATTCCCGTGGGTATGTTATTCCCCACAAAAAGTTTCATTCGAATCCGTTCAGTATTTTCGGAGATTAGCCTGGACAAAGGGACAAACAGACAGAAAATTTAAAAATAATTGAAAAGTGTTCTAATACTATTTTAACATCGCCCCCAATTGGTTTTTCGTAAATACATGTAAAGAATATCACTACACTAGTGTAGTGGTATCCTTATAGAATTCATTATTTAAAAGAGTACAGTGTCACGTGACTGACACTGATTGCGATATTTATTTTATGACATTTTCAAGAAAACGTGAAATAATAAATATTATATATCCTGTTTAAATAATAGAAGTAAAGGCCTTAAATGTTGTTTTCTGTTATTTCAGGTAAGTTATTTTGTTAAGAATGTGTAAATTGTATTTAACTTGTATTTAATTGTGATGAGAATAAAAGAAATTCTGTTATTTCAGCAAACACAATTCGTCTTTATTTCATTAGAGCATAATACCATTACATACATACAATTTTTTATTTTATTTTATGGCATCGCTTGTTATGCATATTGCCAGTGTCAATTAAAACGATATTTCGTATTCGTATTATATGCAACGTAATAGTCAGAGTTGTCAATCAATTTATCAGTCCGTCAGTCAGTCACAGTCAGTAATTTAAAAAAAATATATTGTGATTACTGATGGTAAAAATAGCTTAATTGATAGTAAATATTATTTTAAATACTTAAAGGAATGATTGGATTTCACTCGAGTTAAATCGAGTAATATTTTTTCCGAGTTGGCACATCACTATTACAGATTACCACAGTTTTTTTTAAAGTTAATGTACTACCACAGATTACTAAATAGGTTATGCGAATAAACGATGCTCGAATTTAATTAAGTAATCACGTTTCCGAACAAACGATGCTCTTTCAATATAGTCTATGGCTGTATTGACATTCGTTACGCGCGTTTTTGCAAATATGCAAAATTAAATGTATATTTTTCAATATTTCTGAGAGATTTTCTTAATATTTTTTAGGGTTCCGTACCTTAAAAGGAAAAAGGAACCCTTATAGGATCACTCGTGCGTCTGTCTGTCTGTCCGTCTGTCACAGCCAATTTGCTCCGAAACTACTCGACCGATTGAGTTGTAATTTGATGAATATATGTAAATTGGTGACACCTAGATGAACACGTCAAGTAAAATAATAAATTTTAAACAGGGGGGCCACTTTCGGGGAGTTAAACAGCCAATTAAAAAAAAAATTTGTAAACTGTGTTGTGTGACATATCAAATGAAAGAGGTTGTTGTCAGCATCTCAGATATTTTTTTTAATAATTTTTGCACAAACAAATTTTAAGTTTTTTTAGGAAAAACGACGAAAGTTGACCATTCCCCCCCTATCTCCGAAACTACTGAACTTAAAATTTTGAAAAAAATGTGGAAAATAGTTCTTTGCCTATAGATTACTTGATAACCTATAAGAAGTTTGAGTATTCAAATAAAATCGAAAATTCTTAATAATATAACCCCCCCTGCCGGTACCACCGTAACCGCTATGTCCCTGCATTTTAAATCTGTAATATTTTCGAAAATATTTATTTAAATTACGGAACCCTCACCACGCGAGTCGGTCTCGCACTTGTCCGGTTTATCCTTAAGAACCTTCTCCTAATAATAAGAAATAAAACAACAAAAAGAAGTAGTGAAATCGGTCCAGCCATTCACGCGTGATGCCGTGACCAAGGAAAACGGGTTGCATTTTTATATATATAGATACAAAAATGTGAGTATATACTTATTTGGTACGACCAATTTTCGAAAGATGGCGCCCCTGACATTTTTTAGTTGGTGACGTAGCAACGCCCGCATGGTACAGTAGTTATTCTATTATTAATACGTGAAGCGGGCCGGACAGCGGGTTGGCCACTACCCCGTATCTCCACCGACCCGCATTGGAGCAGCATGGTGGAGTAAGCTGCAGACCTCCTCCCAAGAAGGGGAAAGACTCGTGCCCAGCAGTGGGACGTATCAAGGGTTGCCATTATTATTATTATTTACGCGGACGGAGGAGAATGAAATTTGAATTTTGACACTTAGCTTGGGTTGCACCACGACATTTGTCAATTTGTCAAAGTTATTGTAAGATTTCACATCCCTGTCTAACTTTAACAGATTTCTTTAAGTTAGAGAAGGATGTGAAATGTGAAATGTTACAATAACTTTAAGAATTGTTGTGGTGCAACCCAGGCTTATAGTTTATATGTAAAAGTGCAGAACGCAAATATTTCTCAATAATAAAAACAGCTTATAAAGTACATTAAATCAATAAACAAAACATTACACACACTACCATGCGTATGAAAACAATTAATTGTTATTCTCAAAATGACGAACATAATTACAGTGCTCAACAATAAATATTGCACTTCGAGTCTAGGAAAGACTTCGGCTTATTTCGGGTCTGTAGAGCGTTATGTCTTTCGAACCGTATCTATTTGAGGTTTGTCCACCATTTTGATCAAGTTTTGACCAATACCGGACTGCCAGTGCTTACGTAGGCAGTGAGCAACAGAGATAACGCTTTACGAAGTCGAAACGAACCGATCGTCTCTTTCGCAGCCTCGATGTGCAATATTAATTGTTGAGTACAGTACATGTGCTGTGTACCAGTCTGTGATAAGACGGCTTCACTATAGAGGTTCGTTGTGGAGGTGAAACTTAGTTATATTTTATGGATAATCACAGCGGTCGAATTTCGACCAGTAGGTCGAAATTCGTGATATAAAGGAGATGTTGCAAAAATGTATGGACCTCCGGCCATGTATTGTACACAATATCATTAACTGGCAAAATCAATATAAAAACGTTTTTTACTGCATATTTTCACTTATTTGGCTTTGTTTGCAGTTACAAAATATTATTTGCAGTTAGAATTGCAACTCAAACCAACGTGGCGAATATGGCGGGCGATGTCATTTTGATATTTTAATTTTTTAAATTGTTTTTTGATTAGATAGAACTTGGAGAAAAAAGTAATATTTTCTGAATACTATCGAAATCGATTTCATGTGTTAATACTAAGAACTTAAACTAATCGATTTCCAATTGAAAGAAGCGTCGGCTGTGTCGCCGCCATGTTGAATAAGGTTGAAAATGATAAAATCGTTTGAATTAAATGTGGTAATAACTCTAAAATATATACTTGAATAAATAAATTGCATTATTTTCGGATTCTTCTTAAATTTACCCATTTTTTGAGGATGTGTACGATCTAGAGCCGAGCTCGCAACATCTCCTTTGACGGATTGGATACGTACGCAGGGCGACGTGCGCGGCCAGGTCGGGCGGGAAGTTGCGGCGCGGCGTGTTGACGATGCACGCGGCCAACGACCGCGCGCCCAGCTCGCCCGCCTTGTACAGCACGTTCCTGCCACGTCACCGTGCATTAGAAACTACTCGCATACTCGTAGCGTATAAACACACTATGCCGAAGCAGATAATCTATACTACTATTATAAAGCTGAAGAATTTGTTAGTTTGTTTGTTTGAACGCGCTAAACTCATGAACTACTGGTCCGCTTTGAAAAGTTCTTTCAGTGTTAGATAGCCCATTTATCGAGGAAGACTATATGCTATGTATCATCACGCTGAGACCAATAGCAGCAGAGCAGCGCGGGCGAAGCCGGGGCGGGCCGCTAGTATGTAATAATACTACATATAGAATAAACAATTCGACGTCCCGCCCCGCCCAACCTCCTCCCCTCTTATGGGCGATGGTATTATCTACGCGCTATGCACTCAGGTGCACTGATTGATATCTGTGTAATAGAAACCAAATTATGCGTTAGTGCCCGCGCCGAGTGTCCGCGGTGTGGCCGAAGCTACGCGACTAAAGTTCGGCACTAAAGCCTGCAATGCTATTTGAAGTGAAGCGTAACTTCGGTCGGGCGTACGACCGAAGTTCGGTTCGATTGCTGAATCCACACACTATGCCGACACACACCATACTGAACTGAAGTTCTGCCGCGTAAGTTCGGCACTTTTAGTGTGTCATATCAGCCGAATACGTCGAAACGTAAAATCAGCCGCCGAACTTCCGTCGCGTAGATTCGGCATAGTGTGTTTACACACTTACAATCAGGGGGAGAACCGCCCAACTTTAATGCTTTCGTTCAGCTTTCGATTATGACAAACATCATCTTGTCAGTTTCGTACCGCCTAACTTTTTACTGGCAGTGTTTTCGTCCGCAGATACCTATATACTTAAGGGCCTTTTTCCTGTCATGCGGATTTACGTCCGCACGCGAGTGTGGCCCACGGCGTGTCACACGGATTCCATCGTTTCATACAATCTTTTCCTTTGAAGCGTGGCACCTGCGTGCCGGGTGGTGACATGGCTTTTTTATGTCCAATCTGAATACGACTGTATCTGTTAGCGGCACGCACCAAATTGCAACGGTGCAGATTATTTGTTCTGCGTCTGGATGGCAGAAGTGTTTACCCGCATGTGAGCACAACCGCATGCGGCTGCAAACCCGCTTGACAGGAAATAGGCTGTAAGAGCAAAATGTTTCAATAGGCGCTACGAAACTGACAAGATAGCGTCGAAAACGAAAGCAATAGAGTTAGGCGGTCGGTCACTTAATAAGGTAAGTAAATAAAGGCTATTTAATTATATGAATATATTTTGATAAACAATACATGCATGACATGTTTGTTTATGTATGAAATTTTAATTAAAACAAAGTTTCATTTGGTAAACAGACACGTGAAGGTCGATCTAGATTCGCATCTAGACCACTAAGGGAGACACGGGTTATGACTATGACCTGATTCGAGTAGACAAAATTCTAACTCATCATATTCCTAGGTCGAGCCCCTCAGTTCGTCCCTGGATCTTCTACTGCTCGGACTGATAACATTGTTACTGCGGTTCAGTCTAGTACTCACTTGTAACAATTGTGTAGCGAGCTCTCGGCAGCTGTGTGGTACTTCGCCACGTATTTGGGGCTGACCGTGTGGATGATGTGGCGACACCGCAGACCGAAGCCCGGTGTTACCAGCACCTCGCCCGTCCTGCATTCTGAAATTGCACACGATTAACTATTAAAATATGTTTTTAAAATAATTTTACTCGATTATTTTGGTTAAGTTACATTTCTGTCGGGACGTGACGACCCCATCGGGCGATGGGGTTGGCGTAGTGGAGAAGAATTTATCCGCTAGTGCAGTCAGTGAACCGAACAATGGCGGTCAAAGAATTCCAATAGAACGGTAGCAAAAATAACAACAAGGAATAGGCAGCACGTCCCGCGATAAAACTACCACCATTGCCACCATCTGATTCTGATCGCCAATCCGCCTGCAAAGCGTGGCGATTATGGCATATTCTCTCCAAATGATGCACATCACTGTTGTAGGCTTTGTCCAGCAGTTCTCGCGCGCACATCGCGCGTTTTCAAGAACTTGAACTTTAAGGAACAGGCTACTTGAGTCGTCTAGTTTAAAAATACTTAAATCAAATGGATGCGTTTTCTGTACACGTTTTTTCCCCCTTTGGCCAGGTGTATCCAAGCGCCCGTATGGTTCACTCGCTGACGGCGTTGCATTCTGACAGCGTCTCATCAGTCATGTTCAACCTCATGACCTTCTTCAGGGGTGCGACCGCCTAACGGACATTGCTATTGTTTATATATATTCATTATATATATTAGGTTGGGGAAAAAGTTTCTTCGCATTTTTTAAGATAATTCAAAACATTTTTTTAATAAAGTTTATTTAAATTTAACTAAAGTATGTATGTACCATTTTGTTCGATAACCTTTTGCCATCTTGTAGGTAGGGACATGATCCCATTGCTATAAAAATTTTGGGACTTCTCATCAAAATACCGCGACAAGTGGATTTGGCAGTCTTCTCGTGATGTTAACCTAACATTGCATAAAGAATTCTGAAGAGACCGAAACAGGTGGAAATCTGAAGGTGCAAGGTCAGGACTATACGGCGGATGCATTACCACCTCCCAGCAAAACACTCTTAATTTTTGCTGAGTGGCTATAGATGTGTGAGGTCTAGCGTTATCATGATGAAACACCACACCCCTTCTGTTGATCAATTCCGGCCGCTTTCTCTCAACTTCTTGCTTTAATCTCATCAGTTGTTCGCAGTAGAGTTCAGAATCGATAGTCCTGCTTGGTGGTAATAGCTCATAATGAATAATGCCCTTCCAAACCCACCACACACACAACATCACCTTATTGCGAGTTAACCCGGGTTTCGCCACAGTCTGTGAAGCCTGACCGGCCTTTGACCACGACCTTTTTCGCACGTTCTTGTCGTACGTGATCCACTTTTCATCACCAGTTATCAGCTTCTTCAAAAATGATTCGGTTTCATTACGTCGTAATAAAGAATCAAAAATGACTACACGGTTCATTAGGTTTCTTTCAGTGAGCTCGTGAGGTACCCAAATATCGAGCTTTTTTTTGTACCCAGCTTTTTTCAAATGCGCCAAAACTGTTTTGTGATCAATTCTTAGTTCTTCAGCTACGTCGTAACTACTGATAAGTCGATCTTGCTCCACTTTTTCAAGAATGGCATCCATTTTATCCGTAATAGGGCGACCAGAGCGAGGTGCATTTTTGACATCGAAATTTCCGGATTGAAAACGCTTAAACCAAATTTGTGCTACTCTCACAGACACTGCACTAGGTCCATAAACATCGCAAATTTTTTTCGCGGCTTGCGTTGCATTTTTACCTTTTTTGTAGTAACATTTTAAAATGTATCGAATTTCTTCATTAGATTCACTCATCTTGACAGTACGAAAAACAAATGAAAATCACACATTTGCCTAATTTGAATTTGGAATTATGTTCTTTAAAATTTTAACTTTCAATGATACCAAAACCAGCCAGATAAAAATACTACAGCCAAAGAGATTTTATTACAAGTTCATACATACTATAATGCGAAAAGACTTTTTCCCCAACCTATTATTTAGTTTAAGCAAAAATTGACATGAAAATTTGACAGCAATGTCAACGACAATAGCAATGTCGATAGGTGGTCGCACCTCTGGTCGAGTCCTACTAACCGTATTGCATTTCTGCAGCGTATCGACTGTGTCTTAGCGATAAAAACCTGCTGTTTGCAAGACTTCGACACATTTAGCAAGAGTTTACATTTAATCACCACTGAGAGACTTCCATCACCAGTAAGAGACTTGCTTAAATCACGAACGTACCATGTCCCCTGGTGATGATCTCCTCCTTGAGGTCTGGCCCCGCTGCTCTCATGATCCGCTCACTGACGGCGTTGCATTCTGACAGCGTCTCATCAGTTGTGTTCGTCACCGCGTCCACTTCCAACGTCGATATATCGCCTTGCCTGGAATATGATAAATATCAAATTAGCTTGCTTAGGAATACCCTTTTAGCTTTGAAGCTAAGTATTTGACACAAGTCAATATGCTCGGCACCTACTAAATGGGATAAAATGTAAATGGTGAATCGTTAGAGTGTGCATGATATACTATATATCCTTGAATACAAGCCTTTACCTCTGCTTATCCCTTAGGTGAATAAAATAAAGACGTGAAATTAGATCATCACCGTCATATCCATAGGCTTGCTATAAATAAATAAATAACAGGACTAATAGCAAAACCTCTCCACGTCGAAGTGGTTTCCTGGTGGTTGTTGTAAGGTTAAAAGATTGAACGACTACAATTGGTGGTACATGTTCGTCTCAAGCACCCATGACGGAATGAGAACAGATATAAGTTAAGTTGTTAAAAAAAATAATCTATATAATAAAAAAATAATAATATTATATCTGTTATATCACATTCTTGTCTATTTGTCTTTTACCGATCTTTTTCCTGTTTGAATATGTTGAGTAAATATAATCGTGCAAGGTCAATCTTAAAATCTCAGCATATTTAAATAGTACAATAGAATGTAGATAGTATAGATCAAGACTGACCTATCTTGATCAATTAGGTTAGATACTATCCGGAAAAGAGGTTAAGAGTCTTCATATCTGGCATGCAAACCGGTTTTGAAGACTCTTGATTGGTATTTTTTTCTTCATGTTATGTAAGGAATATGGCAAATAACAAGATGGGGTGGACGGGGGTGGGTTGTATAAGTGATGGCGCATTTTCATCGCCTTTAGTACGTTTAAGTAATTGTTTTGATATCAAAATGTAGAATTTACTTACTGTATGAGCTATGCCTCGTCCAGCTATTTACCTTTGCACCTCATTATATTATAATTTAGCATAAGTCATCAATTTGCACCGATCGCCTATAATTCATACAACTAAATCGTCAGTTCGCATTTCACCACCGCGTCGCGTACTCATTTCCTCTCATTTCTTCTCAAACCTTTCACAATTTCACTAGCATTTGACTTAATCCAACCCAGGGTCCGTACATACTGGTCCTTCGAGACGGATCCAATGCAAATCCAACCACAAACGGATTTTCTGCTTTCAGGACATAGAAGTTGACCATATTGTCGTTTGTTAGGTGCTGGTTAGGTTAGAGGAAGAAATGTGCGTGGTGCATGCGATTGCCATCTACACATCCTGTATCTACAGGGCTGTCTAGATGTCAATTCAGGGACAAGGACAATCTTGGTTTCAAAAAAATGAAATACACTAGTAGCACTCACCATATCGCCAGGCGCTGATGTGACCATTATTCTATGAGAAAACAGGGTGTACGTGAGTGGGGGGACGGGGGAGGGGGAAGGTGTGCGACGCGTAGTCATTTTGTCACCGTAGGGGTGACCGAGGTGTGCATGGAGGACGCGACCCGCGAGGGGCGTAGTCCGTGAGCGGCTTAAGAACATCTTGCTATCTAACTTCTAGATGTAAGTGCCCGTCATTACAGAATAATGACGCATGACAGCAACCTTTAAAATTGGTATCCTGGGTCACCTACTGTTTTAAAAAAAAATAAATAGGCACTGACCATATCGCAAGGCGCTGGTTGATTTGGTCATCGTAGGGGAAGACAGGGTGTGCGTGGGTTGGGGGTGCGCGCGACGCGTAGTCCGTGAGCGGCGCGGGCGCGGCTTGCGACCACCGCGCTATCTCCCCGCCCGCCGCCGGCGCGCGCATTCCGATGCGCTCTGCAAATTAAATGTCATAAAAATTTAGTCATCTGAGGAGCTCTTAGGTCTTAAACAAAGTGCGGTTCTGAAACAAGGTATAGAGATAGAAGGGAATTATGACTTGGATAAACGTGATTTTTAAGTACCTATATTATCATTATGACAGGTACATATCGGTGAAATTTCCTACAAATTCATTATCTCTAGAGAGAGGGTAGCTACTCTCTGCCACCTCTTGTCGATGCTCGTAATATGTACTGCTACAAAACACTTTAGGGTGCATTGCGGTAAAGCTGATAATTATATAAAATAATAAAGTTTGCTATTACTTACTTACAGTTTATGTTAAGTTTATATTTATAACTATTGAGTTCCGTTATGCAAAACTGAAATAATAAATGGAACTGACAATGGTCGCTCACTATGAACCTCATAGGAAGGCAGAGGTCACGCAGAGCTATGCTCGGAGATTCTCTCGAGACCGGATCAGAAATGAGGTGATCCGCATGAGAACCAATGTAACCGACACAGCCCACGGAATAGCAAAACTCTAGTGGCCGTGAGCAAGGCACATAGCTCGAAGAACCGACGGCAATGAGTTCTCGAATGGCGATAGATAGCGCACCAGAAGATGAACCGTAGACAGGTCTCCTACGAGTTGGACCGACGACTTGGTGAATATTACGGAATAACCATGGATGAAGGTGGCCCAAGACCATTCGTCGTGGCAAACTTTGGGTGAGGCTTATGTCCAGCAGTGAACGTCTATCGGCTGTAATGATCAAGAGATAAATTACGATGCAATTATGGAGCATAAAGATACCGTATTATATTGATCTACAAAATCCTAATTTGACCTGCGCGCTTGTTTGCTATTATCATGACATAGAAGAAAAAAATAACTCTCCATTCCATTTCCGTTTACAAAACCAATGGATTTTCTATAACCGATGACACATTCTATTTACAAACAAATTAAAGTGATAGGTTAAACAGAAACATTTCTTCGAATAACTGTCGACTCAGCATAAATAATTTACCGTTCCTACTACCACTTCGTCGCTGTATCTATATAATTATGTGAACAAACTGATCTGCATATTTCACGATGATTTTAAATGCGGTCGATTACAAGGTCAAATATAAATAATCTCGTATATCAAAGAAAAAAAAACGACAAGCACCCTAGTTTAATTTTAAAGGCACTGCTGCTGCATTAGCGGTAACCCTAAAGCGGCGCAAATACAGTAGTCTTTCAGATGATTAGACGCTAGGTCCATGGGGCCCCAGCATAGAGCAACGCGGGCCACCGGCCGCCGCGGCGGACCGGAGGGGAGTAGCCATAGCGTTTATTACCGATGCAAAACAGTCTGTCATTTTTTGCGAGGGAAATGAGTGTGACACGCACACACACTACAAAACTATTACTACGAAACTCACACCTTGACTTTGACAAAATACATAAACAATTTCACGCACACATTTAAAGTTCTAGGCGACAGGTATAGAGGGGAAAGCCTGCATATGGCTACTCCCCTCCGGTCCCCGACCGTGTTGCTCTATGGGCCCCAGTGCTCGTCTCCTATTTGGAGACATTGCAAAGAGTTTGGTCTGGGAACTTTGCCGCAGTACGACGGCGATGTGGATTTTTTTGATGCATGTAGATAACCGTTTTTTTAATCTATTTATTAATTTTAAGACAGTTTGGTTAAGGTTTTATAGAAAAATATGTGTAATATATACTATATACAATTATAGATTGAAAATTAAGGAAAAATGCTTTTTGGTAATTAGAAAGTTGGCATCATCGAAGGCCAGAGAGCGCGGTGTCACGGTGTCGGTCATCAGCGGTCGGTGGTGACCTCTCCCTTCAAGTGATTTCCAAAAGGCGGTGATGGCAACGGTAGATTAAAATGGAGATAGACCGTCCGCTAAAAGGAGTCCTGTCACCACGATTCTCAGTCATGAGGGAGCTATAAGAAATAAAGTAGGTAGAAGTAGGTTAGAAAGAAATAGGAAAGGAGCGCTCAATTAAAAACAGTTAAAGAGATACCTTCCTAGGCTAGAGCTACCCTCCTACTAATAGGTAATGGGCCGCAAAATTTTAATAGAGTAATTACCTATCCTACTCCAGAAGTAAACACAGCCTGAACACCTCCCTGTTCCTCGATTTTGACATCTGCAATTTTTTATTTAATCTTGTGTATACCGCTTACGTTAAAGTCGAAATCTAATATGTAAATACCGGAATTTCGTAAGAGAATGCTACTTTCAATCAGTCTTCAAGAAATATTTAGTTTGGTAATTTTGATGACATACAAACCTGTTCCTATAAATGTATGATCGATCGTACGATTTAATTGATAATTATGATAAATATTCACACATTTTCACACAACAGGCAGAGAAAGTACAAACTTTGGAAGGTAGGTACCTATTTATTTAATTTAGCACCAGGATACTCCAACACTAGCGTATTATCTATTGATAAGACAGTTCGGTATTTTTATTCAACTAAGCATGTGTTATTATGTTAAAACACGCCTTCAAAATCACGGGAACCTACGTCATCCTACCGTGAAGGGTGCACGTAACCTGTACATGAAGAGGACGTTCAAAATTAGACTCTAACAAAGATAGCGCAAGGTGGACTTTATATTGCTCAGCACATCATGAAATGGGAATATAATTCAGTTTCACGCAACTGGGATGCTCGTGACGTGCATGCACTTCCTATAAGTGCGAGTGAGATAGGGAAACCATTGATGCAGTTTTACCCCATTGCGATCGGGTATCGGGACTGTAGGTTAGTAGGGCGCTGTGACGCGTTGCTAAAACTGAATGGCACAATGGAAGACATTGTCAAGAAAGGATGGAGACAACAATGAGTAATGAGTACCTTCGATATTATTATTAACGTGTTCAATTTCTTTAGATTGTATTATTATGTTGTTTTTACTGGTGGTAGAGCTCCAGTGACGGAGCTCGCGGGCTCAGGCACCACTGCATTACCTAATATACTTGCCGCTAAATGGTAGTGTTCAGCACTATCGTGTTCCGGTCAGGTGGTAATGTACGGCCCTTTAATTTCCGGCACAGAGGCATAACATCTTAGGCCTCGGGAGTGGTAACGCATCTGCATTTTGACCTTGGTCTTTGTGTGGGTGTCTTTAGGCTGCAGTCATCACTTAACATCAATGTGAGCTGCATGCTTGTTTGCCACTTCAATAACATAATATATATATATACTACTTACTCGTACTAGCGGACCTGACAGACTTCATCCTGCCAAAAAGATTTGTGCGCGACTTCGACTTCTTTACGATATTCAATAAACTGAAAAGTCTATTATATCGGTTGCCTAACTAGCATAGTTGGTAATAGATGGCGCTGCTGCTACCATAAAGCAATGCAATAGATGTGAAGGAAAGATTTGACAAATCGGGCAGGGCTTCAGTAGCTCAATTGGAAGAGCGGCTGGACTAGATTCCCAGTAGGTCGCGAGTTCGAGCCTCGCCTGAAGTCAAATTTTTCTTTCCATTTTCTTTAAAAATAAAATATATTTCACAAGCATGTGTTAATGCGAAATAATATCAAACAATTAAAAAGATTTGTAGTATGGCAGTTTTTTGTTTCTACCTATTTTATAGTCGGTTCAAAAGAATCTCCTGAACAGAACGGTCATAGTGAATAAAAAATAATTAAATAAAACATATAAAATCATTTAAAAGTAAGTAATCGCATTATTGTTAATTTCACATAAATAAAATTATTAACAAAGATTAGAACTTTGTTCAGCGGTAATAAAGTTCAAATTGACTCTTTGACGTTAGGAACACACCTAAATTGCTTAGACAACAGCGAGTGTTTGTAATTTAATATGAATTTTAAACAATAGCAATAAAGCTCGAATTGACTCTAGTTTTAGTTAGAAAACGTTTATATGGGAAAAAGAAAGGAGCTGTTTTTAGGGTGTTTCCGGCAATTATTCGAATTTTTCTCGCCGTAAAAACAAATTTTGAAATTCAACGAACATTTAAAACAAAGCATGAAATTCAACAAACTTTAAAAAAAAATAAAGAATTGGCCAGATTGGTCCATGCGTTGTTAAGTTATGCGCTTACCAACACATTTTGCGATACATTTTTATATTATAGATTAAATTGATAATTGAACAAAAATTAATAGCTTTTGGAAAGCAAACATACAAAAGAAAATCTTGTACTTAGGCACTTTGACTCTACTTATACAGAATTAAACATCTAATGTTAGCATATTTGCTCAATCAAGTTTTTATATAAAAAAATATATGTTATAAGAGTGGTACAAAAGCATGCAGTTCACATTGATTTTAAGTGATGACTCAAGCCTATAGAGACTTACACAAAGACCAAGGTCAAAATGCAGATGCGTTACGTCTCCTGAGGCCTAAAGTGGTATGCCTGAAATTACAGGTCCGTACATTACCAACTGACCGGAACAGGATAGTGCTGAACACTACCATTTAGCGGCAAATAGGATATTAGGTAATGTGGTGGTGTCTACAGCGAGCACCGTCTCTGGAGCTCTACCACCTGTAAGAATATTAAAAAAAAATATTGTCTCCGCCAATATTGGCCTCCTGATCCAAAACTCAAACTTATTTAATCACTTGGAAATAATATAATTTGCTTGTGACAGGTCAAATTACAAAATTAAAATTAAAGCGAATGACAATTAATACGTTGATTAATATGTCAAAGTAAACAATGATCCGTGAGAGATAGTAAATTATAAACCATCTAACTAATCACTATAGGTACCTACACACTAATCTATTCTTGTTGTCTTCACTCTAATCTCATAATGTAGATAACGCTTCACTTATTCAAATATACAAAACAAATTAAATAATAATAACAATGAAAAATGTAGGCTAAACAGCGTAAAAGGTGAAGTCACTCGAATAAGTATTTGATGACGCCCGTATTCTATCTTTGTGCACAAAAAGTCAAGGCCACAATCGTGAATACAAATTAAACGGATCGATATAAACCGAATATTTACGATCCGATACCAATAAAGTGAATAACTTACCTACATTTGCATATAAAAACTATACAACTAATACTTGTCGACGGTTTCCATTATGTATAGAAATAAAAAAGTGACGTTTTGTGTGTCGAATTTATTGATTTGACGTTTGATTATACTATTCTGATTATTATGCATAAAGCCATTCTTCTATGAACTATACTAAGACATTATTATATAAAAATCAATTGCTGTTTGTTAGTCTCGCTAAAACTCGAGGCCGAGCCGAAATTTGTCTGATTTTGGATTTGAATTATTTTTGTCCAGGGAAGATTATAAAAGCGAGAAAATATGAAGTAATTGTAAGGAAAATAGTAAAAACCACAATTTTATTTTCCCATATAAATAGTCCGTACCTATCAAATCTTTGACACATTATTTAATTCTGATAATTTAGATAAAAATCAAAACATTTCAAGCCCAAAAGAAAAAAAATAAGTTGTGTAACTATAATTGAAGGAAAAATTAACTTATTAAGCAAAAAGTTTCAAAACGAAATCTGTCATTTCAGTTTTTTACAAATTACAAACAAAAATCACTCGCGGATACAACTACAAAAAGAAACAGTTATGTCATACCCAATATCGTCATTACACGCAAAACTACCACTGAGTTAACCCGAACGCACGTCCTTTAGCGGCGGCGTACGCTGAACATGTGACCTCGACGGTGGGGGCCGCACACCCCCAGAGGGTGAGGGCAGGCCGTGACGTCACACGGTCGTCGACCCGCCGAAGTGGGTCATGGGATCGCGTTCAATCTCACAGGTTTGAAGGGACGAAACCTTTTGTTACGTAATCTCGAAACAATGGACAGATTCGATGAATGGCTGTTTGCTCATTTCTTAATTACGAGTAGATACATGTTTTTTGTCACTGACTTGTGTATTTGACTACAATAATACTTAAATATCTGCTATGACCTAAAGATATCTTGCTTCTAATCCAGGGAGAAAGTGGAAAGGTAAAATATTTTAGGACTTAAGAGAGAAAACATGCTTTACTAATCATCTTCTTTTATTTAACGAAAATGGCACTCAGGCACACAGTTCATATGAATGGTAAATGGTAAAAAGAATACTGAAGCCTATAACAGAGATCTCAAAGTCGAAGCATAGCTGCTCCAGAACTGGTGCCTTTTGTCTCTAACACAGAAATTAGGAACGTTATCTGCATCTGCATTGAGATTATTTATTTTGTAGGTATAATTAATGATATGAAATGGCAAATAAGCGTACAATTCACGTCGAAGTTGTTGTTGCGTTGCGATTCCTCACCATTCCTGATGCCTGAGCTTCAATGTCTCTACATAACCACCTGACCGGAACACGATAGCACTGAACACTATCATTTAGGGACAAGTACCTAGATTAGGTAGTGCGGTAGTGCATATACCCTCGAGTCCCGTCATTGAAGCTCCATCACCAGTAAATATTGATGATGATCATGACTTTAGATTAAGGCTCTTTCTATTTAGGCGTTTTGTGTCAGACCGTTGCAGTGCCGAAACGGAGCGGCGGTCATTTGTTTTCATACAATACGCACAAACGTATGAAAACAAATGACCGTCCGTGCGCCATACGACAAACGCACCGCTTCGGCACTGCAGCAATCCGACGCGAAACGTCTAAATTGAAAGAGCCCTTACTAGCACCAAAAATTCCATCAACACCGAAAAAAAGGTTCCCTCCATAAATATTGTAATGAGCAGAAATTGGGCAGATAGCGTTGCGAGGGTGGCGTGTTAGACAAGATAACTTGCATCCTTGAACAGAAAACACAAATTGCACGGCGAATTTGGGTATTTTTACCAATAAATGTAGCGCGCATGGCCCCGCGGCTGGTGTAGATCGTAAGCGATCTACTCGGTGAAGCGATACGGGCGCGGTAGAGTGTGTGATGGTAGACCGCTAGTGGCAAATTAAAATGCGCGTTTCCGTGCTTCGGAGGGCATGTTAAGCCGTCGGTCACGGTTGCTATCGATAGATATCAGTTGTTAAACCTTGTCGGAGGCCTTATGGACGTCTCGAAAACATCCGACAGCGGGTGAAGTAGCAAATAAGTGAATACTGCACCCTATAGACATCTATATAAAAACGTGAATTTCAATGTAGATGCGTTACCATTCCTGATGTCTAAGCTGTAATGCCTCTACATTACCCCATAACCGGAACACGATAGCGTTGAACAATACTATTTAGCGGCAAGTGGGTTAGGTAATGGTGGTGACGTATACGTCCTCGAGCTTGGGCACTGGGAGCTTATCACCCGTAAATTAATGTCTTAAAGAAGGCAGTATTCATTTAATATCGTAATTGATGCCACTTTCTGATATAAAATTGATCAACATCTGGCTCTCCAATGGTATTATATTACCAAAAATTCCATTAGCAGAACCAAAGAAAAAAATAAATGATCAAAACAGAAAGGTCCCTCCATAAATATTGTAATGAGCAGAAATTGGGCAGATAGCGTTGTGAGGGCGTCGTGCTTAATTGATATGAGAGCCAAGATAATCTTCACGTGCATGCATACTTGGAAAGGAAACACAAATTGCTAACTGAATTAGTGTTTCACTGGCTAAAAAAAATGCTATAACATGTATTCATGTAAGTGAATACTGTACCCTGTAAACATCTACATGAGAACTAGAATTTTGAAATTTGTCGTAAAGTCCAGTCGAATCGCCTTCTATTGCCCAATACTAACTAGATGCTGGTAAACACCCATTGCTTTGTCCATTATACATTACTCAGATGTTTGTTACGCGAACATAAATCAAGACTTTCTCAACGAGTAAAAAAGCCTTGTTTTTCTAAGCAACTGTCTCCGCAAGTATGACGTTGCTCACAATTTTGTTTCCAACTTAAATACCTACCACTGCTTAATCTTAGGCGGAGGATTAAGCGACATTCCCTTTTTGTATTAGGAACCTAGGTAGGTAAATGTGGCACAGCTGAAGTTTGAAAATCAGTCCGTGATGTATAACGAATTGTTATTGTCAATGGACTCGTCATCTAGTATATATACAAAAATATGTCTAGAATAAATAGTGGGTGAACGCATGTGATCCAATAATATATTTATCCTCATTTACCCCTTCGGATCTATGCAAGACATGAGTTGTTTTTGTGCTCCTTTCCTTCACGAGCGTAAAACTCGCACAGATCATAATAACATTTCTATCCAATCCATTCAATCCAATTTACCAGTTCATTTATTAAGATGAACGTGGAGATTGCATAAGTTTACCAAACGTGGAATCTTTGGCGACAGTTTTACGTGCCAAGTTGTTCGAATCGGGAACAGGGGGAACAACGGTTGTTACTTTTCCCATTTAACTTCTGCGCGTCCCGCACAGTCTTTGATTGTGCATTTGTTATTGCACTACACTTCGTATTGCAGTGTCAATTTAAATTGGATTTAGTTAGATTAGCGCTGATCGAAACGAATCGGACACTATACTTACTTTTAAATAAAAGTCGATTACCGAGTATATGAAAGCGTATAACTTCAGTAAACCTTTTGTAATCCAATTTTTTAACTGTTTGGATAAGGTTTGCTGGTAAATTACGGTGAATGTTATCAGAGTTGGCTCTAGGTATAGGTTCTTTAAGTTTATGATGATCAGTAAAATGTTGAAAGTCTTATAAAAAATCAGCATAACAACGATGTTGACGTTCGGTCTGACAGTTAAGTTCTGGTGGGTTTCAGTCTTATTAATAATGTGCTCCGTGGGCACCCATGCGAAGCCAGAGCGGGCCGCTAGTAGAGCATGTAGCATAAGGTTCAATCAAAATACGGGAACAGAAGGTACAAAACTTCCTTATTTTACCAAACTGGTACTTTAAACCGGTTTCCAATGTTACTAAAATAAACGGAAAGCAAAAGATGGTAAAGAAATAATTATTAACATCTTGATTGTGATAGAAAATCTAAAAATAAACACGAGAAATTCTGATGTGAAGTTGCTAAAAGCTGCGTGGGATCCGATATGTTAAAAACAAGTAAAGGAAGTCAGACAAAACTATACTAGTTGCATTCTCACTTACGATTTTTAGTATAATTCGTCTCGCTTGCTCCACTCGTAGCTTAATTCACCCAAGGTCTGGTTAAAGATGGCGTTTGTACTGTAACGAATTGTCCGTTCACAGCGTGACCTCATTCAGAGTAAACGTAGATTACAAGCACTCCAACAATAAACTGAACAATAGTTGTAAACATTGCCACACAATGGATGGATTTGGAGGATAATCTTCGTTTATAACATGTAGATCATGCAATTGTTTGCTGTGTGAATAGAGCTATAAAAACTATTTTACTGCTCATATATCTTTTCCTCAGACCTCAATGTCGTTGCTGCTCTAACTGAGGCTGGAGATATGCTTCTGCTTACAAAGCTATATATCAATCTATGCCATCTGATCATCCAGAAGTTCATTTGATTTGAAGGCGACTTTTAGTCGTGAAGACGAGTCACCAAGTTCCTTGCTTTGAACTATTTGCGCAAGCAAGTTTTTATTTAACAAAGAAGTCACTGAGTTGAAAAGAGTTTAAAATCATTTATATAGTAGCTCAATTCACAAATTCATAACATTCCCAGCGTCAGGTCAGAAAACGCTTTATGGTCTAGCTTTTATCTAGATAAGAGATACGTGCTGCAGTAATCATTCTCAGTGTTGGCAATCAACTGAAGGCTTAAGTAAACTATAAACTAAAGCAACACTTGGAGTCAACGCTGCAGCGCTACAAGAGGTTCAAAGGAAGGCAGTGGGTCGGTCAATACCACTCCATAATTCATCGCTCCGAGATACGTGGGCCGTATCTGTCCGTCGACTTTAGTTATTGGCATAGAGATTCTACCCACATCCGAGTTGGGCCAATCTTGGTATAAGGTAAACTCCGTAAATAGATTATGAATTAAGCGAAACAAGTAGAACGGGATATTGTTCAAGCTCTTTTGAAATTACGCGTCTATATTTATGAGAGCAAAATAGATTATCATTCGCATGCAATATTGCAACTGCCATTCAATTTATTACTGTTTATTAATCAAACTACGCCTAAACGTATCCAGTTACATGAGCTAGATTACGAGTACAAAAGTAGTTGGATTGTGTTGAATTTTAAGCATGGCAGTAAACATGGCCCGCATCATGACGTCCTATTGCTGCTAATATTCTGTCAGGTCAGAAAACGCTTTATGGTCTCTAGATAAGAGATACGTGCTGTAGTAATCATTTTCAGTGTTGGCAATCAACGGAAGGCTTAAGTAAACTATAAACTAAAGCAACACTTGGAGTCAACGCTGCAGCGCTACAAGAGGTTCAAAGGAAGGCAGTGGGTCGGTCAATACCACTCCATAATTCATCGCTCCGAGATACGTGGGCCGTATCTGTCCGTCGACTTTAGTTATTGGCATAGAGATTCTACCCACATCCGAGTTGGGCCAATCTAGGTATAAGGTAAACTCCGTAAATAGATTATGAATTAAGCGAAACAAGTAGAACGGGATATTGTTCAAGCTCTTTTGAAATTACGCGTCTATATTTATGAGATCAAAATAGATTATCATTCGCATGCAATATTGCAACTGCCATTCAATTTATTACTGTTTATTAATCAAACTACGCCTAAACGTATCCAGTTACATGAGCTAGATTACGAGTACAAAAGTACGTTGGATTGTGTTGAATTTTAAGCATGGCAGTAAACATGGCCCGCATCATGACGTCCTATTACTGCTAATATTCTGTAACATACTTTATTATGATAGCGCGCATGAAGCAAGCTAATAGCGATTCAGTTAAGGTAGACCACTCACATCTTTATTGGTTATTTAGATTTTTTACTAAAAATAATGTAAGGCCCGGTTATAAGTATCACAGAGACGTAACAACTAAGGTCACAGGGGTCGCAACGCAGCTGCATTTTGACCGCTGTTTTTTGTGTAGATGTGTTTAGGCTGCAGTCATCACTTAACATCTATGTGAACTGAATGCTTGTTTGTCACTTTAATTACGTAAAAAGAAACAAAATGGTTAAGCTGAAGTTCTGAGGAAAGTCCTCATTCAATAGATGTCCTAAATGGAGCAAATGAAGCGCTATTTATTTGTGCAAATAATTATTTTTGTAATTTCACCTATCAGCATATTTTATTATTTCCAAGTGACCAAATGAATTTTGATTTTGATCGTAGTGAGCTCTGCAATTTAAAATAAAGTTCCAACGATGAAAATGATGTCATTTTACAATACAGTGTGCATGACGTTCATAGTAGCAGATAATGTAGTTTTTTTAGATGTCATGAAGTGACACAAAAGCATACAGTGCTCATCAATAAATATTGCACATCGGGCTTAGGAAAGAGACAATCGGTTAGTTTCGACTTCGTAGAGCGATCTCTGTTGCACACTGCCTACGTAAGCTGATAATCCGGTATTGGTCAAAACTTGATCAAAATGGTCGACGAACGTCAAAGAGGTAAGGTGCGAAAGAGATAACGCTCTACAAAGCCGAAATAAGCCGAAATCTCCTTCCTAAGGTCGATGTGCAATATTTTTTGTTGGACTGTACTACTGTGAATACTGCAGCCAAACTGCAATCTATACAAATCTAGTCAGTTAGCCACTTATCACGTGGAACAAAACGTAACTGTAAAATCTTGCGTTTGCATGGATGCTGGACTGCATACATCTACCTACCTCTGTCTTCTGCTACGGGGAATACAGACATGAAGTAACGTATTAAATTGCTACCTTAAAACAACGGCCAAAATAATAGAGAGGAGTACAATAGGTACTAAATTCGCAACAGGTCAGTTGTGACAGACGCATGTGAAACGAACCGTGAATGTAGACAAAGGGGGACTCAATAACATTAACGGACCGACGACTTGCACTGCCATCTAAGACGATTTTAATCCGGTTGAAGGTATGTGGCCCGTTAAATTATGTAACAAAAGAGAAGGCTTTGAGAACGAACGGATACTCACGTTTGGATAATCTTTGTAATTGTTTGTAGGTGGCAGTAAAAGGGTGATGCACCGCCATGCAGAATGGCTAAAGCTCCTCCGCAGCCTAAGTTTAATACTATGACAATATTAATTTCTACTGGATGGCAGTGGGTCTCCGGTGGCGAAGCTCGTTTAGTAAATAACTACATCACCTATTCTTTTTTTTTATTTTAAAGAAAAATGGAAAGAAAAATTTGACTTCAGGCGAGACACGAACTCGCGGCCTACTGGGAATCTAGTCCAGCCGCTCTTCCAATTCAGCTACTGAAGTCCTGCCCGATTTGTCGAATCTTTCCTTCACATTTATTGCATTGCTTTATGGTAGCAGCAGCGCCATCTATTGCCAACTTTGCTAGTTAGGCAACCGATATAATAGACTTTGCAGTTTATTGAATATCGTAAAGAAGTCGCTTTTACCCTTAATAATTGTTTTTAAAAGTTTTTCTTTCCATTTTTCTTTAAAATAAAAATATATTTCACAAGCATGTGTTAATGCGAAATAATATAAAAAACAATCACCTATTCTGCTTACCGCTAAATGGTAGTATTAATGCTATCGTGTTCCGATCACGTGGTAGTAATGTATGGCCTAGTAAATATCGGCACATAGACAAGCTTAATCTCAGTAGTGGCAACGCACCTCATCTGAAATGTTTTGTTTTTATGTAGATGTTTAAAGGCTTCACTCACTATTGAAGTGAGAGTATTGAGTATTCACTTACTTGACGACCCGGTTAGTCCAGCGGTGTGAGATGACCTTTTGATTCGAAGGGTCACGGGTTCGATCCCCGCACCGGGACAAATATTTGTATGGCCTACAGGTACAGACATGTGTTTCGGGTTTGGGTGTTTGTGTATGTGTTGTATGTGTACAACGGCACCCACGACACAGGTTTATACCTAATGTGGGGCTGTGAGTGTAAGCGTATTTTACATATTATTTATTTATTTCTATCAATTACAACTGTATGCTTGTTTGCCAATTCAAGACAAAAAAAATATCTTATGAATGTTATAAAAGTGGCATTTAAACACGCAGCTCACATGTATGATAATTTCATGTTGCAATGTGGATATGTTTACATTCACTCAAAAATTTAATCAAAAATGCAGATACGACGCCAAACTGATGTCTTAGTTGATTTGTCTCTGTGTCACAAGTTATGGGGAAATACTATACATTGACAACCGAAACACAATAGTGCTGACCTTGAAATGAATTACCATTTGGTGAAAGATAGACTAGGTAATGCTTTACAGTCCTTCAGTTCCTAAACCGGAACTACCAAAAACTTTAAAATGTAATGTAATGTCTGGTGATATCGGTGGCTGGTGCAAAAATACCCCATAGACGCGATGAAAAATCAAAGCGACATTACAAAGGATCCTCGTACAATGATAACAGGGGACGCCTCAATGCATATAGAACAAATAGATATGGAGCGAGTTAATTATAACCTATTATAACGTTCAGTTTAGACAGCTCTAGGTCAAACCCGTCCGATATCCATTTTAGAATGACAGGTCGATGCGAAGGCAAATGAGCCTGTCAAATTGTTCTGTATTCTAGTCGATGCTATTACAATACGGGTGTACGGTGTAGAATAACAGTGGGAACGGACGTAATTATTACGCGAAATATGTAGTTTGAAGATAAGAGCGATGGAGGGAAATTCAACGCAGGAAAACGACATAGAGCTTAATTGGGGACTTGTTTGTCTAATATACTCGTACATGGTAATTTTTTAATCGCGTTTGTTGTAATCGCGAAAAAAACCAGCTGCTCCGTCCATTTTGTCGCTCATCGGTGAACGTTTTGTATGGAACAGTTGATACTTTGTCGCAATTTCATACTTGTACTTACTCTAACGCTATTACATGGAAGCGAGAGCTGGGTATGCAGGCAAGAGCATGAAAGTAAATTAAACGCGGTCGAGATGAGATCTTTGCGCAATATCTACAGTGTATTGCTCACCGATCGCGTTCGTAATAAAGATGAAGATATGGGTTTCTGTGAATGAGAGTATCGGTAAGAATGAAAAAATGCATGCTCCGATGGTACGGGCAGAAAGAAAAAAAATGTCGAATGAGCGAATGATTAAACAGATATACAATGCGAATGTAGATGACTGCAGAGGCACAGGAAGACCAAGGGTGACTTACCATGACCAAATAGGTCGAGTACTGTCTGATGGTGGAGTCAAAAGTCTTAGGAATCGGCGTACATGTATGAAGAGAATGATGAATGTAGATGGGGCACGGGAGGTGTGTCAGGACCGGGATATCTGGCGCTTTACACTCTCTGCCTACCCCGTTAGGGACCTGGCGTGAAGAAACATACATACATAGGTAAATATAATTACAGGGTTAATCCCATAGTAAAAGTTGTTCGTTATGATGAATTATATAACCCTTTAAAATAACGCAAGTTAACCCAACTGTCTTAAAAATACCATGTATATTGGGCCAGCGTAATATTGAAGGTAATGATGAGAAACCGAGAGAAAAAGGTTGTAGGCAAGAAGGCAGAGGTATTTAGAGATACCATGAAGTTTAGTAAAAATTGACACAGATAAAAATAGTTTTACCTCGCTTCAAAAAGGGAGTGTTGGCTGTTGTCTCCATCTTTATCTATAGCTTCATGGGTACTCATCGACGACACAACGCAGCTGTGCACATCTTTTCTGGCCCGTAAGGTATTTGGAGTATGAGAATGCATATCGAAGGAAAAAATCTTTTAATAAGACAAAGCACATAATGCAGTTTTAAGGTTGTGAAATATTAAATCCTCGTCATAATAAGATTGTTGGTAATTGGTATTCTTAATTTTTATACGAGGGTGGATCCAAAAGTTCGTGGCCCAAACTACAAGGAGACATGACATATTTTTAAATTTACTGTCATTTGTTAGTATGTCTTCTATTGATTTATTGTGCGCAGTTTCATTCCGATACTGCACAATATACATTTTCTGTGATTATATGTTTGAAGCATTCTGACGCGATTTTAAATAATGGAGAAAATTGAACATCGTGCAGTCATTAAGTACCTCAATGAAAAAGGCCTGTCACCAAAAGACATCCATCAAGATATGGTGGGCACTTTGGGGGAGTCTGCTCCATCGTATTCCAGTGTCAAGAAGTGGGTAGCTAAGTTTAAGCGCGGTCGTGAGAGCATTGAAGATGATCCTAGGAGTGGACGGCCTACAACCTCTACCACGAAAGAAAACATCGATAAAATTTGTGATCTCGTACTGGGTGATCGACCATCGGTAAGATAGCTGAGACAACAGACATTAGTTATGGCCGGGTGCAACACATAATAACGAAAGAATTGGGATTCCATAAGGTTTCTGCTCGCTGGGTCCCGAGGTTGCTTTCAGCTGAACAAAAACTGTTTGGAACTTTTTGAGACAGATCCCGAGGACTTTTTGTCTAGATTTGTTACCATGGATGAAAGCTGGGTTCACCACCATATTCCTGAATCAAAGCAATAATCCAAACAGTGGAAAAAATCTGACTCACCTACACCGAAAAAGGCTAAAGTCGTTTTGTCGACTAACAAAGTCATGGCTTCTGTTTTTTGGGATGCGAAGGGCATTATTTTTGTAGATTATTTACCGAAAGGTCAAACTGTTAATTCTATTATTGTAACCTTTTACGAAGACTACGAGAAGAAATAAAAGAAAAAAGGCTGGGAATGTTGCGAAAGAAAGTTTTGCTCCATCAAGACAATGCACGTGTTCACACTTCTTTTCGAGGGGATAAACAAGTTGCAGTTCAGGTGGAAGAAGTGTGTTGAGCTAGATGGAGACTATGTCGAAAAATAAAAATAAAATTAGACCCACTTTTCTTTCATTTTCTTGGTCGGGCTTCGAACTTTTGGATCCACCCTCGTACATTAAATAAAATAACACATTCAGTTATCAACAATTTAAAATAAGTTACTTTTTCATCTTCTTCGAAAAAGAAACGTATTCCATGTATAGGTATTTCTTTAATTTCTTCAGCTTTAAGTTCATTGTCCGGTTGTTATACTTGCAGTTAATTGCGTGAGAAAAAGGTTATTGCTACAATTACTTTTGAGGCAGCCAACATTGTTATTTTTCTTGGCAGGTTAACAGTTAATGGCAACTAATAAAAAATACACTTAAATATTTAAATCACATACATGACTTCCTAAGATAACCTTAAAACATATTCTACTTTATTTAAATGTGATAATATGATATTACGATCACAACAACAATTTCAATCGAGTTTCGATATAATTGTACAAAATCTCATAAAATTTCTGTTTTATCACTTCACTGATTTCAAATTAAGTGATTGTGATCTTAAATAACATTAAACATAACTGAAAAGCAATTTATCTTCACCTTCATTTTCAATAGTTAACTGATATTTGATTAGAATTTAAAAGCAATGTTATAGTTATGTGTTATGTACTCGTTCTTGATCATTTATTTCGAACGTTGGCTACAAAAAAAACCTATAAGACTGGGTTTTTTGATCCAAGTCATTAAATTCATAGGATCAGTGGCCGCAGTTAGTAAAAAAAGAGAAGATAAGATCTGGTGGTACTGGTGGTAGAGCTCCTGTGACGGAGCTCGCGGGCGTAGGCACCACCGCATTACCTAATTTACTTGCCGCTAAATGGTAGTGTTCAGCACTATCGTGTTCCGGTCAGGTGGTAATGTACGGCCCTGTAATTTCCGGCACAGAGGCATAACACCTAATGCCTCAGGAGTGGCAGCGCATCTGCATTTTGACCTCTGGTCATTGTGAGGGTGTCTATAGGCTGCAGTCATCACTTAACATCAATGTGAACTGCATGCTTGTTTGCCACTTCTATTACATAAAAAAAAAAAAAAAAAAAATCAGAAACAACACGAGAAAAGTGAAACAAAAACAACAGTGAAATCAAACGAGAGACTTCTGACATAGATACACACTGCAAATTGTGAAGAGATCGAGAGAGATCAAGACTGACTTACAATGATCAAATAGGTCAGATCTTATCCGTATGCGAGGTCAAGAGTCTTAAAGATCGGCGTGTATGTACTGAGAGTGATCGATAAAGGAGATGCACGGACGGTTTACAATTTACAAGAACAGAGACGTATCTGCTCCCAATTTGTCGTTTTTAGTGAACGCTAAAGTGTGCGGGGTTGATAATTGCATGAAAACTATAACTGAACAAGGGACTATTCTGGACGTTATCATACAATTATCTGTGGGAAACTACGCACCGTTGTGTTGGTTTTTTTCTGTCAAAAAAGTTGACAGACAAGCAGACGTGCCACCTGATGAAGAGGTCACCTTCACCCATGGACATTTGCAATATCAGTGTAATTGCCAATGGGCTGCTAGCCCTTAAGTTGTACGGTCCGAAGACGACACTAAGGCAAGACATCTTCAGATTTCGACTGACATAAACAACTGGCGCATCAAAATGCATTTAAAAATAAAATTGAAGAAATTAGAACAGGCAACGCTAAGGATCATGATGCGAATGAAAACAATTGCATTTAACACAACAAAACAACCTTATCAACGTAATAACATGATTTCAGTAGAGCCTAGACAAATATAGTTAGAGACATCTAGATCGCAGTTCGTCGACCTCGGTAACGATATCGATGTAAACCAGACAGAAGTATTAAGTCTACTGAAATACGATGCTTTTTAGAGTTCCATGCAGATAAAATCGTCGAATGCAATGTTTTAGTAAGACAGTGTCGCGCCGAGGTCTCGGCTGTAGGTACTAGTGGAGAAAGCGTAAAGATTTACTATGCTACAATTTTTTAAGCATTGCAATAATAGATCAATAAAAATAAAAGTGAATCACCGAAACTTTTTTTCTTTTATGTGTAAAGGAGAGTTACAATAACTTATTTGAAAATATATTAACGGTTAAGAACCGCTGTTTGATCGGCTTACACATAACCAGTTTTACTAAAAACGACGAAACATGACTACTCCGAAGCTAGATCAGCGATGTGAAGGCGTTTCGTCCCACATCGCGTGCGCCTGTCCCTTTAGGGCATCGGAGATTCATGAATTTTAGTGCATCATTTGCCGTCGTTGTTCAAATTTATTGGAGTTTCGTTTTTATTGATCTTCTATATTCAAGGTCTTTAATAGAAAACGGATCTATTCTATTATAACTTTATATGGATTGTGATATTTTTACAGCATAGTTTTAATTCGTTCAGGATTTTAAGGGCGTTTATTCTACCGGATGGATAGATAGAGCTATACAATACACTTATAACTTTTCAGTTAAATGTTTTTTCCGTGTAATAATAGGGTGTGAACCTGTCGAGCACATAAGCAAATATCAAGGGTGTCTATCCAATATTGAGAAAAAAAAATCCTACACCTTGATCCGTGTTTCAGTTGGATTGCACTTTTGCCCTAAGACCCAAAATTTGAAACTAGCAGTCATAAATAAAAGAGCTATCAATATTTCAAAAGCAAGAGCAAGAAAGGTTTGCAAAAGTATCGATATAAGAATGAAGACAAAAATACATATCAATGACATTTTCTTCATGGATCCAAATCCTTATGTTTTTTTATGCGTTACATAGTCTATAGGAATAATAATAGGTACATGAAATATAAGCACTAATTGCACCCCCCAATTTGATGGTGTTTATTGCTAAAGAAGTATGCATGATACGTTTTATGGGTACTCTCAGGCATTAGCTGTTACTTTACATTGACTGTTACGAGCTGACTACAGATAATATCCTAAGCATTTACGTTCAAACCTATTTGCCTTATTCGATCGACCTTCGTGCGTCTATTGCATGTAAAACGCATTACCTGTCTTATTCTTAGGAACGTGATGTTACTATGTTATTTCTGCTTCGTAAGAAGAATTTAGATGGAGTTTAAAAGGTAAGTTCAACTTATATGTCGAGAAAACTGACAGTTTTCAATATAACGATAGGATATCATTTTAAAAATATGCTGCAATTGAGTCATTTCTCTTTATCACGAGAATTAGGGAAGAGAGTCTCTCACCTTCTTATCAGACAAGATTATGATGTCATTTCTATACACAGTACTGGAATTACTATTAAAAGGAACCATCAGGGAACTCTCTGGTCTACCAAAAACCCATGTTTTCTACCTGATTTTTCACCGAGTTCAAAAAACGAGAAGGTTCTCAATTCGGCCGGTATATATATATATATATATTTATGTATGTACGCGATTTACGCCGAGATTTCTTGACCGATTTACGTAATTCTGATGATGTTTGATGCGAAATGGTTTCGAATTGGTCCCATAAAAATTTGATTCAGATAGACCCCACAGGTTTTATTTTATGAGCATTTTTATACTTACTTTCACCTCAGACTAAAGGAATAAGAATAGACGGCGAAATGTCATACAGTGCGTTGAATCCACTGACGTCCTAGATAGTCCTAATGCGCATGACAACAAGTGACAATGACAAATTTACTCATCGAAGACACAACACAGCATATTTACTCCTTCGTGGATAAAAGTTTTTCTCATTGATTTCGTATAGTCTTGTAATAATTTTGTATCGACACACCTAAACAATTTAAATAAGGTATCTAATTGTCACGAAGCTAAAAGAGTCAGATTTTACAAATTTAACAGACGTGAACATTAATCTAATTGGCAATGCAGCAATAAACTAAAAAGTATTAAATTAATATAACTACGTTAAGAAAAACCGACTTCAAAACTGAAAAGTAAAAACTAATAAAGATTTAATTATAATTATATACTGCCTCTTATTTATATGTGCTATTTACTAATAGGTTTGAAGTCGGTGCCAAGCCAAAATCACTAAAGTAGGCATTTCATTGTATTAAAACGTAACATCACGCCTGTAATCCCCGAAGGGGTAGGCAGAGAATAATGCATAAATTCAAGCATACATGTAAACACCCACGATTCGCCGGTTTCGTTTTGTACGGTGTATTAATTTGCTGGTATTCATATTTCAGTGATTAAAATATAATTATTTGTTGAAGGCTTGGTTATATTTTTTCCTGATAGTAACAAACATTCAAGAATTCACGTAGGTATGTAAAGGAGGTGACCTTGCGATTTGAGAAAAGCAATAATAATTGTTTGTGTCCCTCCATGGGACACAAACAATTATTATAACGAATGAATTATTAAAATTCCATTCCTTTAAATAGGGAGTGCCACTCAGGATTTAACCAATTAAAAACACCACTTAACTGTCCAACATAAAGATCGAAGACCGGACCTCAGGCAAGTGCGATCCTATTTTTTTTTTAATATTATTAGGTATAGTTGTAAGTATTTGAACCCTTATCAAGATTTGGGTACACGAAAAAAGGTGTTCACTGAAAGTAGGTCAATCACTGTGTCTAGAGATTCTTAATAAAGTCTTTGGCTTTTGCGAACGCCGGTGAAAATCGACATTTCGTTGAATAGTTTGAAGAGACTCTTAAGGGTTCCTCGCAAGAGCAAGTTTTGAGAGTGTGCTGTGAAAAGAAATACTTGATTGCATTTTCGCTACCTTTCGATGTTCTTACAAGTTTTTTCTTCAATTACAAGTGTTTTATCGTAATATCAATTACCGTTGTTATATTTTAGGCGGTTTAATAATAAAACACGAATGCTTCAGTTTACTTGTTAGATTCTCTATGGCTTTTTTATGGCAAGCCGCAACCTCGGAGTTTGAAAAAGAAATGATTTAAAATTGATACCAAATCTGACTTTTTGACCAATTATAAGAAAAAGTGACTTTCATTTTTAAACACAATAATAAACCTACCGAAGCAAAAAACATCTTTTACCATCCGAAGCTCATTTCGTATGGATGAAATAAAAACGAATTACAGCGCCAAATTAACATCCAGTAGGGGAAAAAAATATTACAGTAAGTCTGCATTGCCCGCCAAGTTATTTCTGGAACGAATAGCACATTCGAGCTGGAATAACAAGATCCGAGAAAAACGCAACCTGCCCCGACATTTAATGGTTCAGTGACCTGCTACTAAACATTAATTCATTAGATTATTACGCTTTATCAATGACCTCGAAGATATTGAATATCTATACTAATATTATAAAGAGGTAGAGTTTGTAACGTTGATTGTTTATTTGTTTGTTTTTAGGAGCTAATCTTCGGAAATACTGAATTTATCTTGAAAATTCTTTCACAACCGGACCGCTAGTCTATTATAAAATGTGTGGAATTAAAACATTCCCAGAAAGAACCTTAGAATACATTCCAACATCATAGGAATATTAATGTTAGGTTTATATAAGCGGTCACTGTGTTAGTCACATAGAAACTATGAGAAACCTGCCCAGACAGCCTTGGTATTCTATTAGAGAATAGTTAATATTCATATAAAAGTTGTACATGCAAATCGAGAAACGGACAAGTATAAATCCAACACTAAACCTATAAGCAATATAAATGTAAATGCAAGTGGAAAATCATTTCCTATTTATCTTTCCAGTGTTTCTTGTAAAAGTAATCCAAACTATCAGATCGGAGGAGTCATTTGGAATAAAACTGCCATTTGAGACGACGAGGTGCGGAAAGCGAAATTTATGCATTGCCAGATTAAGGGTTTTCCCAAGGCGCCACATTGGGTCCCTTCCTCATCCAGATCGACACTAACGATCTTCTCGGGTCGACGTCCTCACGAACTGGGTTGCTCCAAGTTTACCGTACGTGCTTCCCATGGTAATATATTTTAATTCATTTTATACAACGCACACTTTATATTAGATGGCAGTTGATTTAAATAGCCGTAAAGGATTCCATATGCGAGTGTCGTTTCGTTTAAGGCTTTATTTGTAAAAAAGAACAGTCTATATGCGTCGTAGTCGTAGAAATGAATTGAGGGACGAAAGCTTACATAAATGTTTAAATTAAACCTTTTGCAACAGAGGGAGAACCTATTGTGTTTTGGAGTTTAACAGCAGACTGCGAGTTTTTCTAACAACAAAGACCTTCAATAACAGTTATTCAAACTGGGATTGGTCGACGATCGAATGACTTAAGCACTTCACATCCAAGTTCAACAATCTAGATATTGAAGTAGAATAATTCTTGGTACTATATACCTTTTCAATTGTACCGACAGCGGGCCTTTGAAATTCAACAAAATATACTGTCTCGGATATTTGGAATATCTAGAGATACTCTCCATCAATTGCAAATAGAGAAATACTCTGGAATATTCGTTAAAGTGGCTAAAGATACAAGATTATACGATTTTATTTTTAAACTAATACCAGTAAAATTATACTACTACACTAATAAACCAAATAGTTAAAAGGAGAAAACGTTCATGATATAACTCGCGCAGAAGTAGCAGATTTTTTTACTGCAGTAAAAAATTGGTATTCGATACAGTAACAAGCAAACCGTGTTAATATTATCTTGACCTCAAATAGAAAAGGTGCCGGTTAATTTAACTTTAAACAATTGTCATAATGCTACATGAAGTGTCAAGCTACAGAGATCTTGTTAAACCACTTTCGATGATTGATAAAAAATCAGGTCATTTTTTTATTCCGCACGATACGTGCAAAATAAATATTCAATTACAACAAGTTACTCAAATATTAGTAAGTACATGTAACGTGGGTAAGTCTAGGCAAGATTGACATACACGATTGGAACACACACATTGGTGACACAGAATTTGCATTTATTGAAAAACTTGTTTTAAATGAACTTTTACGGCCATATGATACGGATTTACCATATGCGTGCTGTGCTAATAAATCTGATATTTTTGTTATGTGCATGTGTTGAGTGGTCGCTGGTTATGTGTAAGTAGGATATGCTCAATGCTCAAATGTTACTAATTTAGTGAAGACTAAAGATGATCGAGGAGTTATTTAATTAAAGAAAGGGATATATTGTCATATATCTGCATCGTGTAGAGTATTTCCTATAACTTCTATAACTCTTTAGTTTTGTTTGTTATCTAGTTTTATCATGGTACATATTATTTTTGCATTGTAAATAAATCTCTTCTTGTTCCTTCAAATAATTTGATGTTTCAAATTCCTTTAACCACCATAGTTTACGTATATTCATTGATGTAGTCATCAACTATGCTGTTTACATATACCTTCTAACAGTATATGTAAACAGCATCAGAAAGTCGATAATCTGTTAACTACTGTTAAGAGAACTTTTACTAACTGTACCTACCTAAATAGCATTTGAATTCATTACAAACTAGCTACCACTAATAAAAATAGAGTAGCAATGACGCTACATACTCGTAGGTTTACGATGGAGGCACAGAAGCGAAGAAATCTAGATTACAAACCGACCGCAGCAACCGCGAAATTTTTTTGCCGCCGTTCATACATGTGTACACAAAATACTGCAGAAATCTTTGCTTTTCACGAAAAAACATTCCTCGAATGGAAAGCAGAGGTATATTTCATTCATATTTGCAAGTAACGGGTAGTATGGCTTGTTACCGTTTTGAGTTTCATCATATTCAGTGTAATTTACGATTGACATTCCTCTTAGCTCAAGGATACCCTGACCACTGAGTGTCTCCAACAAATTTTAATGTGAGCTTTTTATACAGGTCCGTGCTCGCAGCAACTGTAATATTTCCAAAACGTCATTACAACCTTTTCTCTCTTCCAAATCATGAGAATTTTAGATAGGATTAGTTTAAATAGATTTAACATCATCTCAGAATATCTGATGCGTCTTTGACCCACGATGCGGATGCTGTACCCTTTTGAAAAGGGTAAAAAATATACGAACCAGGTAATGGAAGGGTACGAATATTTGATGTAAGCAAGTTTGTATGTGGGTGAAGAAAAGGCTTGTCAATTTATAGAAATTAAATAACAATCTTTTTTTCATCGTTCTCTTCTACAACAGAGATGTAAATTAAAAATAGATTACCATCTAACTAATTAGACTAAGATAGGTATTTTTTAAATTAAAATTAATATAATAGCACACCACGGACACTCCGTCAAAATTTCATACAAACGCTTAATTTGGTCTCCATTACACAGACCTCAATCAGTGGCGTGTATTTACACGTGCACCTGTGTGCGTAGAACGTAGAAAATACCAACCGTCGCCCATAAGAGGGGAGGAGGTTGGGTGATGCGGGAAAATCGGGCGGGACGTCGAAGTGTGCATTCTATACGTAGTATTATTACATATTCTCTGACAATAGTGTGCAACACGTTGTAGGTATAACGTTTCGTGGCAACATACCGACCTGATCATCAAATCTGTTCTCTCTTATTATCAGTGAGAGAAATTTTTGATAACGTTTTAGATTTACGAAAAGTAATATTTATAGTTACAAATTCCAAGATTTTCAAACCGTTACGTCGTTTGATTGAGTGAATTTCACCTCCAACTTTAATGGCACTTCGTCGTGTACTTCGGAACCATTGCTCAATTCTATAGACCATAAATTGCTACGACGTTCATTGAATTGTAAACCCTACATGCAAATCACGACGTAATTGTCTTTTATGCTGGCCTCACACATCGCGATCATTTCTATCGTAGGTAATATACCTTTGTAGCTGAAGTTTTTAAAGCCGTTTGTAGTTAATCCAAATCAATAAATGACGTGTTAAAGGTAGATTATTTAAATTATTAATAGGTAATTTTTTTGACTTATTTTAATTTAAAGACTTGTCAGTTCATGACGTAGTAGGTAATAAGAAGAATAAAATGTAGCTAAATGTGACAATCATAGCATCAATTCGTAAATGATTTATTAGTTAATTTTAAATAAGTATCAGTATCGACCCAATGATTCCTATTGATAATGTATGTGTGATGCAAGTGTTGCAACGTCATTACAAACTTAGACAAACAATCACATGATCATTTTAAAAGCAAAACATTGAAAAAAATATTTTGTTGTTCTGGTGATACAAAAGACGAAATTCCATTCGAGAACGTTTAAAGTTCGATTGTTTTTTTCATGAACACAATTTAAACGAATGATACCTACTAAAGAAACCTCTTACGTTAATTATAAACAATAATGACAAAAGCTATTAGGTCAATACACTGCAAGGTATGCCCACTGGTGATCATCAGAGCAAGACGACCAAATCGACGTGTGCGTCATCATGTAATAGTTAGTTACAAAGGAAGATACTCATTTCCAGTTTTTGAGCGAACTTGAACAAATGAGTCAGAATAAAGGACATTAAAATTGTATGTTAAAGCCTTCATTATCAGAGTATCAACATGGAAATACGCATTTCATTCGTTCATGTGAAACACAAACGCGTTCTATATGCACAAAGGTAGCAGTGGTGCCTATGGAAAATTCTGGATTTTAGTCCGAATTCACCATGTCGATGGTCTAGAAGACAAACATGCTAAGTACAGACCTAAATTTTTTTGGGGAGCACAGTTTTATTGTTTCCAAACATATATAATACATTTTAACTAGAAAATTCCAAACTTCTAGATACTATAACTTAAAACTGTAACTTGTTGTAAGTTTAAGTAAAGAAGAACTGTCCTTCCGAAAAGAATGTAGGTCTGTACTTAGTGTTTGTCTTCTAGAGCATCGATATTTGAAGCGTTGGCGACTTTAATGTTTGTACCTATTACATACGTCTTGTCTTTATTTTGTACCCATTTCGTGACTTCCGAAAGTACCGTTCGTTATGTAGCGCTGTAGTCGAAGAGTTATGTTTTATAGACAAAATATTTTTTCGAATTCCGACCGTATTGTTACAACATTAGTTCAAGGCTAATTTTAATATCGCAATATCTCGTCTGAGTATATATTTTTCCTTAAAAAGAACGATTCCAGTCTCGACCAGATTTTATTCCTATTAGGTACCAGCAAAATAAAACTTAGATGACCTCTTAATAAAATGTCACAGTACATCTCATTATTCGGTCCATAAAATACCTACTGTCAGTAAAGAAACTTGTAAATGCGATTCCACAAGAAAACAAAATCACTCACACAAATTAATCGCACTATTCAATAAAGTCCAGAGAAAGAAACAAGGCATGGAAATTTCATCAAATAAGAATTATCACCATAAATTATCTTAGTCTAGTTCTAGCGACGCTACGCTAGGGACTAGCCTGGCTACTGTTTCTCTAAATACTTCTCAGAGTGGAAGAAGTGATTCAGTCGTTAAGGAACACCACAGTCATACTATTACTTGACATACCATGAAAAAGAAATTACACAATATTTCTATCAACACAGATTTCAAATTTAAGTTTTGATGGCAGTGGTCTCAGAAGCATTACCTAATATACTTGCCGCTAAATGGTAGTGTTCATCACTATCGTGTTCCGGTCAGGTGGTAATGTACGGCCCTGTAATTTCCGGCACAGAGGCATAACACCTAATGTCTCAAGAGTGGCAGCGCATCTGCATTTTGACCTCTGGTCATTGTGTGGTTGTCTATAGGCTGCAGTCATCACTTAACATCAATGTGAACTGCATGCTTGTTTGCCACTTTTATTACATAAAAAAAAAAAAAAGTAAATCTGGTCGCCCGTGATTAGTTATTACAGCGTTACTAGAATAATTTGTTTCATAGCGTATGCTTAATTGTTAGTTGTAAACCTCTATTAAAACACAAGTACTGCGACATTCTCACTATTAACAAATGCTATGAATTTGTAATCAATCAATGTTTTGAAAAACTTTTCCGTCACTGGCCGAGTGGCTGATAGACAACGCATGGCTTCTACGTCCAATACGAAACTATAGGTTGTAGAAAGATGAAATTTGACATGACTCCTTCGGAAGTATAGGAGAGCATCAAGCTTCTTCCTGAAACTCTAAAGGCTACGGGAATTATGCGCATACGCAGAAAAAACTAGTAAATTCCGGGAAAAAACTAGTAAATTATATTTTAGTAGCACCTCACGGCCTTAGGACACAGTATAGATACAAACAGTATGGAAACTAAGCCCATTTTATAAAATATTTACCTACACTCCATTGAAGCAATAGGGATGTCACCATATTTTTAAATAATGGTGTTATTATTTTCGCATTTACTGACCTTTAATCAATCGTATCGTACAGAAGCGCGCATGGCCCGGCGGCTGGTGTAGATCATAAGCGATCTACTCAGTTAAGCACTACGGGCGCGGTCGGGTAGTGAGATGGGTGACCGCTAGTGGCAAATTAAATGCGCGTTTCCGTGCTTCGGAGGGCACGTTAAGCCGTCGGTCCCGGTTGCTATCGATAGATAGCAGTCGTTAAACCTTGTCGGAGGCCTTATGGGCAGTTTGAAAACATCCGACAGCGGGTTGGCCACTAACCCCCAACACCTCCACCAATCCGCATTGGAGCAGCGTGGTGGAGCAAGCTCCAGGCCTCCCCCCAAAAAGGGGAGAGACTCGTGCCCAGCAGTGGGACGTATAATGGGTTGCAATTATTATTATTATTATAATCAATCGTATTGGGATGTTGACTATTTTTTTATTGGTTACCCTGTAATAGTATTGGATAAATAAATCTCGTACTATGTGTCTTTGAAACATATAGTCAATAAGTACTTAAAAGTTGTTAAGATAGAACGATTCAAAATGTTGCGAATAGTGAAATGACTCAAAACGGCCTACATAAAAATGCAACACGTTATGACGTCACACCGCGGTACAACAGTTTACAAATAATAATATGTAGGCTATGTACATAATCTTATGGTGTTGATTAATCCCAGCAAAAGTAACTATGTTAGTATTCACTCATTTATTCTTGTTCTTATTTAATATCTTTACATACATAAGTAGTTATAAAACAAACAAACAGACCTATAAGAAATTAAAAAATAGTGCGCCGCCGGCAGCGGGAACAGGGTCTAAGCTATCGGTGGTTACGGTCTCAGAGACAAGTACCTCCTCACTATACGTGCCGTGCCGAGGAGTACCGCCTTCTGTATTAGACCCATGATCCAACCTTGATCTTATTATTATTATAGTTTTAAGTACGAAAAACAGTTTAATATTGATATAACTTGAAGATCTTTGTTTTTGACCATTACATAAAAAATACTTTATTCTTCATAAATATTTTAACAAATTATAATTCCTATTGCTTGTGTGAATTCGGTCTTAAAAATAACAAAACTGAGTGCTAATTACTTGGGTGTTTTTTATAGTTCTTACGACAGTACAATCTTAATAAATAGCTGCCCCGACGAACTTCGTATCGCCTTAGAGGTATAAACAAATTAAATGTCCAAAAAATCGAAAAAAAAATTGGTAAGAATCACCTTTACCATTTAGGGATATAAAAAAAGACTACAACCGATTCTCATACCTACCAACTATACACACAACATTTCATACTGATCGGTCTTGCCGCTGCGGAGGAGTATTGTTACAAACACTACCACACGAGATTTTTTAAAATATGTTAGATATTATAACAATACATTATTCTTGCCTTTCATAATCACCAGGAAGTTTAAAAAACGATACCTCCGGTTTTGATGATGCAGAGTTCAAACAGTCGTATACCACGCAATACGCTCGTGGCATCTTTAAGACACTCGTGGAAGCAAAAACAAATCGCAACGTGACCGCTCGTCTCGACGCGACAGTCCGCGACACTCGCTACTGTAGCACTGCGAGAACCGCTTAGAGGCCTCGTAGATGCGCATGTTTGTGTGAGTGTGCTGTTTCGAACGATTTGTTCGTAGTTTCCGTACTGTTCATATTATATGTGTACTGTGCTTAGGAGACCGATGCATCTGTCAAACATGAGTAATGACGCCATAATATCGCTTGGAACCTTTGTCTCGATCTGTATACTCGTTTCATTAATAACTTCACACTTTGTTTTTCCACTCACGTATTCCAATATGTTCACTATTTTCCTTATCACAATAGTCGTCTTTGGATTTTCTGTTTAGACATGAGGTGTTAAATTACGTAAGTATCCACTCAAAGGTTTTCATGAGTTTCTATAGGTGCTAAAAGGAATTTTAAAAAAAAGCTACCTACAAATGAAGGCACTACTTTAAATTGATTAATTTGATTATACTATATAGTTAAAGTGCATTGGTGTGTAATGTTCTTAATATTTGATTAAGGATCCTGTTTGTCGGCAAGACGAGAGAACCAGACGAGTAACACCCGGGGAACCAACGGTTAGCGTTGCGGAAAATTGTATTTAAACAACTTGCTCAAAGTCAAATATTTTTTCGTTTGTGGTAATTTCCGTATGTAGCGGACGTGTCATATAGATGGCATCACGCTACTACTTTGGACCTTTGTAGAAAACAAGATAAGACTGTTTTTTTTTACTGGTGGTAGAGTTCCAGTGACGGAGCTCGCGGGCGTAGGCACCACCGCATTACCTAATATACTTGCCGCTAAATGGACTACCATTTAGCGGCAAGTATATTGTGTGAACACTAGTTCAGCACTATCGTGTTCCGGTCAGGTGGTAATGTACGGCCCTGTAATTTCAGGCACAGAGGCATATCACCTAATGCCTCAGGAGTGGCAGCGCATCTGCATTTTGAACTCTGGTCATTGTGTGAGTGTCTATAGGCTGCAGTCATAACTTAACATCAATGTGAACTGCATGCTTGTTTGCCACTTTTATTACAAAAAAAAAAAAATTGATTGTAAGAAAAATTAAAGAAATACAATGCAACAAAGGAGGAAATTAATAGATTTGATGAAATTCTGGCACCATATACTGCCATTTATATCTGGTCGAAATACCATAAATATACATGATAGATCTGACAATTTTATGGGTACTTTGCAGTTCATTGATATTTTCCTAACATAATGACAATTATCACGCAACGTCAAACCAGCTATAAAGTGCCTATCAAATTGATATCAACCGAGTTATGATATGCTTTCTGAATGTATTTAAAACAAAACAGAAATGAAATAAAAAATCAATGAAAACAGTTGCGTCACTAAGCCGTCAAGCCCATTAATCTGATCTGCGTACGCGGCGACTTGAAGGGCTTCCTAGGCTGAATGAAGCCCTGACGGATTTGTGGGGATCCTATTTCATACGTTATCGGATAAAGGACCAAGGTCACAGGCAAGATCGGCGTTTGGTTACAATTGACCGAATCAGTAGTATATACTTCCGTTCTACAAATGGCAATTTGACGCTTTGGTGATTCAAAAAAATACGTCACCATTATTTGTTTTGTTGCTTATCAAAGTAACTTCAGGTCTGTGACTTTCTTCGCAGAAGTAAGTTTGCTCTCATGTGTTCAGACATAACTTTATTTCTTCGAAGAAGTATGCATGCAATCATACATGTACCCACGACTCTTAATTTGTTTTTGACAAATAACAGGTCTGTACAATGTTTGTTAACTTATTGTCCTTTCAAGTTAAAGTAAAAAATCAAATTAACTTTGGTCTTATTCACTCCTTTTTAGTTTTACTCAAACTCTATAGCTTTTTTTTTCATATTATGACTGAGTCAAATGGAAGATCTAGAGGAACATTGACTTACTGCTCACATTAAACCAATCAACATAGGAGAATGATACATTCATCCATGTAGAATGTAAACCTTTCATGCAACGAAATTCAGCGAGTAATAATATGAGCTCAAAGTTAATCAACGTACAATCCCTTCAATATCAGGGTTCAGAGGAAACATGGCGCTTTTTGATAGATGGCACAATCGTCTGTTCTATATCTGGTCACACAAAGCGAATGCAGTTCACGGGCGACTGATTCCAGTTGTGGTGCACGAGCAGATTGTTTGGGCTTGTAATGTATGAGTATATAGCTTCCATGTGAGAAAATGAGCGTGAACCAATAATTTATTTCATGAAACTGAATTTAAACTCTATTTTATGTGATAAAATAAATTAATTGCCTAGTCTTAGATCTAGGCCGAGATTTATAAACCGGACTATGACTTTAGTTGATTACCCGCAAAAATTAGATACTTTGAAAAGCTCAACAGTTCGATTCGCGCGTTAAACCCCACCTAGACCGACCAAATTATGGAATGACTTCTCTCTGAGGTGTTCCCGCGGCGCTATAATATGGGGTTCTTCAAAACTGGCGTCAAAAGAGTCCTTCAGGGCTGGCAGCGCGTTGGTAACTCTCCTGATGTTGCAAATGTTCATATAGGCGACGGTAACCACTTTCCATCAGGTGGCCCGTCTGCTTATCTGTCAATCCTTTGGCATAGAAAAAAAAGTTCGACATGGAGACAAACTTTAAAAGCTTATTTTGTTTCACAGACGTGTAAAGCTTATTTCATTTTTTCTTTGCGCTTTCCAAAGTATAGTAAGAATTTTGACACAAGCGCATTTTTACTAAGTAAAGAATAATTAGACTATCAATAGTAAAATAAGTCTGCAAAACAAAATATGTGTTGAAAGGTCGACTCCAGGTACAGTCTATGCTGACGGTCACTCGTACAAGACGAACCATGATGAAGAGAAACCCAAGTAAGATCTGAAACCCAAGTCACATTACCAAACTCCTTTTTCGATTGGTCGTATGTAGATCAGCTTGCTATTTCACTGATCAATCGGCGAGCACAAAAGGCTCACAGCTAGAATCATTAATTAACCTAAACTACATAAAGGACAACCCTTTGGGACCGAACCTCAGCTTAGAGCGTTGCTAAGAAAATACGTAACTTCACACCTATAATTCCCGAAGGGGTAGGCAGAGGTAAAATGCATGCATTCAAGTATTCGTAATCGGCCACATGGTGGCGAGCTTGTTGCCATCTCCGGGTATATTACCAAATGCCGAGGTACTAGGCAACTTCCAGAAAATAGTAAAATCCCAATAGAAACATATAGAGATAAAGGATTTTAAGCCGTTATCTCTGATAGTCCCCGACCCGGGCATCGAAGCCAGGACCTCCAGCGTAGTAGTAGTGGCTTGCTACCAGTAGGCTACTGAGGCAGTTAAGAAAAAACTAAGACCTAAGAAAAAAAAAACGAGTGGAGAGGGTGGGATCATCGCTCTAGGCACGGTTGGTCTCCAAACTCCGATGGTGCTACTGAGAATTAAAATCTTGATTGCATCGACAAAAAATTGTCACAAACTCGTAAGTGACATTCGTCGTAAATATTCACAGGATAGCTTTGGCAGCGATCTATTGATATGAGATAATGTTTAATTTATAACACGTATCTAATTAGTATTCTAGAGTAAATTATGGACGATTCGCCGGTGTAATTAATAATGCCAGTGAGAACGCACCAGTCTCGAGTAGATTTCCGTTAATACCTAATTGGTGGATTGGTAGATGAGGCACGAGAGGTATGTCAGGACCGGGATATCTGGCGCTCTACACTCTCTGCCTACCCCGTTAGGGACCTGGCGTGAAGATACATACATACCTAATTGGATCTGTTCGTTAACTTTTCTAAAGTTTACTAGTTCACAAATAAAAGTGGCAAAAAGCATCACATTCACATTGATAAGAAATTAATACAGTGACCTGCTATTTTTTATATACTAATAAAAAATCAAACAATGCAAACAAGTATATATGCAGTTCACTGATAGTAAGTGTATGCAGCATGTAGACATCTACACAAAACTGAAGGTAAAATGCAGATGCTTAACCGCCGCTGAGGCCCAAGTTGTTTTGCCCCTGTTGTAATGCTGAACATCACCTTTTCGCGACAGTTAGATTAGGCAATGCGGAGGTGTCTACACCTTCAAACTTTGAAACTGGAACTCGACCACCGGTTAAGAAGTAAAAATTTAATGTATTTGCACCTGATTTTTTTTATGTAATGAAGGTGCCAAACAAGGTTTACATTGATGTTAAGTGATGACTACAGCCTATAGACATCTACACAAAAACCAGAGGGCAAAATGCAGATGCGTTGCATCCTCTGAGCCCTAAGTTGTTATGTCTCTGTGATAGTTATTACTAGTTATTACGGACTACTGAATGCAGATGCCTCGTCATTGCGTAGATGCGTTCACAGACTTCGATTGTCAAGTTTATTTACAGTGCTTGTAGCGCCAACTAGTGGAATACAATGATACCTTACAGTACTTGTCTAGTACGATAGATGGCGTGCAGTCAAATTACATCGCACATACGAAGATTTCTCAAGAGTTGCCATATATACAACTTCCCAACGTCAACCGTTGGGCCGCGGCCCGCCAGGCGCCACCAGCTCGCCGGATCCTCCCTTTTCGCCGGAGGAACACTTCCACCCGTTCCTCCACAGTGCTCAACTAAACTCAACTAAATTGTCTCTTTCGCAGGCTCGATGTGCAATATTAATTGTTGAGTACTGCATGTAATCTACTACAGAAATTTTCACCGTCAGCAAAAAAGCTCCGGAACCATTCGTTTTGGAAAATTCATTTCCATCACTGAACCCGGAGAAAGTACATTCTATTACACTTAACGCAGAAGCCGTCGAGGGGCATTCAGTAAACAGGTCCTCTAATCACGTGCTAACTACCTCGGGTCCAAGCAAACACATTCGCGCTAACTAGATCTTAATGCGTAAAGATTTATTGTCAGATATGTATATACCCACTTACCCCACGTTTGAGAGTCACGCTTCACTACGCATGTACTCGTACATAGATTCTGCTAAACATACAAAACTTTTCTTTAAACTTTTCTTTCTTTTCGTTTTTCTTTAAAAAAAGGTAGATCTTAAGTGAAATATAAAATGTGTCCTCCGTCTCAGCGTCGACTTAAACATATGCTTATATCATTAGATATGGTAATACTTCTGTATCTATGATGTTTTCTATTTCTTTTGTATTTACACATGAATCAGTCAGGTTAAATAGTGTAAACACACGTGTACAGACATACATTTTATTACTAGTTAGTATCGAATAATCTTCCAAAGTGAACCCGATAAGAACAACGAAACATTTGAAATTCGTGAGAAATGATAAAAATATAAACGCCACTTTAGGCCTCTTACGGCCAAAAAACCGTAAGAGGCCTAAAGTGGCCCATTGATTAAAATTAAATAACCACACAAAAGAGACCTAAAATCACAAACAAGACATAAATCTCAATAGTTACATCTTTGGTAACACTGTCGCGTTCAGATAACTCAACCGTATCATTAATCTTAATTTGCCCAGCCGATCGTGACATTGACCCTGTGGTCACTCAACCAAACAACTGCCTACAGCTTGATACTGATATCTCTCTATAGGTAGACGATATTTCAACAGCATTTGTCATCATGATTATCATGCGGTGATCCTGTACTTGACCCAATTGAGGATTCCTGTGGTGACGAAAACTGTTAGTCGAAACACGGATGTACACTTGCGAGCTTTGAACTGGAATCACATAAACTAGGGTGACAATATAAATAAAACAAAAATCGACGTGTGGCACTCGGGGACTGCCACGGTAAAGCTATTGCATAGCATTTTGTATCAACTTATGCAATTATAATTATTTATTTATTTTATTTATGCAGTATTTCTTTTGTTCTTCGATATTAATTCAAGTTACACTTTTTGAGTGTGGTGACCGTTAATGAAAACATTTTTTTTTATTTATTAAATACTAGCTGTCCCGTCAAACTTCGTATTGCCTCACAAAGAAATAATGTGTCCAAGGTTTAAAATAAAATACGCTTACACTCGCAGGAGCGTAAGCGTATTTTATAATGAAATGCAGGATATATCTCTTTGCTCTCCTCTCCTCTCCTCTCCTCTCCTCTCCTCTCCTCTCCTCTCCTCTCCTCTCCTCTCCTCTCCTCTCTTCTCCTCTCCTCTCAGATATAGTCTTCCTCGATATCTTTTATGGTTTAGGCAGCGTACGCAAAATAAGTAACTTTTCTGGTTGATTTTTTACACATTGTGTCTGAAAAACCCAAATGTCTTACGGAACCCTATTTTTTCCAAAATAAAATATAGCCTATGTTACCCGTGGATAATGTAGCTTTCGAATAGTGAAAGAATTTTTAAAATCGGTCCAGTAGTTATTGAGCCTATTCAATACAAACAAACAAACAAAAAAATATTAGCTCTTTATAATATTATAGTTTAGAAAAAAGTTAATATTGTTTGAAATATTTTTATTATTTTACAATACATATAGCGTGAGGTTTTTTCGCTACGGAATTTCTGAATTCTTTCCCCGCGCTCAAGGCCCTCGATAGAAGCTATGCAGTAGCTTAATAAAAACACACGATTGAACAGCCCCCGTTGATGTGTTACCAGTTTAAAACTCGCAAGTGTAGATAATAAGATTTTGAAGAAAAAATTGATAGCACCCATTGATTAAATCTGACACATAAAAAATCCGACGAATTCATAACCTCCCTGGTACTGAGTGAAGACAACGAAAAGATTAAACCACAACTCAATTCAAACAACAGTAAAATGAAAGACGCTGACTATCTTTGGTCGTATTTTGTAGAAAAACTAAATTTACAAGTAAATGTTGAAGTATTTTTAGAGCTCACCAGAAAAGAGGTCGACACAGCCTCTCACGCTACGAGCCCAGTAACAAATAATAAATACGAGATCAAATTCAAACCGCTCGAACGGAAAGCTAGCGCGATCGATTGGGTTAGGCAATATATAATTTACACTTGGATAGTCAAAGAACGTGGGCAAAGCCGCGTGCAATAACGGGTTTGTGTGCAGTATCATGTTGGAATACGAGTATAACCACGTTTCATAATCCTGAGTAATTTAATTCGTTGAAATTCTAAGATTACTGGCAGCTATCTGGATGGATATTAGCTGATACCTAGGTTTCCGGTACCGGGTTCAATCTGCGTATTGGACAATTTATAAGCTTCATTATCTATTGCATTTTTCAATTAGGAAGGCTGGTATGTTATTTAGAAATGTGCCAAATGAATGTCATGGCTTCTCTGGGAGAGATGACCACTAATATTTTTCTTTATTTGATAGTTATTCATTGTCACTGATCTTTGTTTTGGGGCATTACTTTAGTCTAGTCCACATTTTGAGCAAACGTTCACTTATACAATTCCGAAATATTTTCAGAGATTTTCATTTATTTACTTACAAGTTACTCAATTGGGATTCGAATTAATCTTCAATATGAAAAGTTACAACAATTAATATAATTAACATAAAATCGAAAGGGCGAATTTTAATCTTCATCGAATATTTGATCAATTTTCGTGTGTCCCGTCCCACACAGGAACTTCATACAATTTCAAACAACAAGTCTGACTTCCGATGTAATGGATGATGATTTGCAAAACCATGGCACAATGACCCACCTGCGTGGATGTAACGGGACAATGGCGGCGCTTGCATATACTTAAACGACTGCCTACCCATTACCAGTCAGGTGACTTTCTAGTAGATACCAGGACAGCAATGTTACTAGAAAATTTAAAAGGAAGATTTACTCAATTATTTTTTAGTAGTAACCTACTTAGTGAGATATTTTAGAAACTTTCAGACCAATATTTACACTATTTCTTATATTAAAAACTTACTTTTCGTTGACCATACGTCAAAACAATGTATGTGTGGTTTGGCTCCAGGTCAAACTGTAGTGTCTCACTACCACGCCACTGAAATAGCTACCAGGTACCAGGTATACAGTGCCTTAAGGTGCAGACAGATTTCCAAGTTACATACAGAAATATATGGTATAAGAGAATATGGAATAATACGGAAGTTCTGTAAAATATTTGGCATTCAATACGCTTTAATATAAATAATTCAAAAAGTTATAAACAAGCGCATAGATAACGTTTTTTATTACAAATAAAAACACACGAGTAACACACACAGCAATCCGAATACTATTTGCAGAACTGCAGTGAACGATATAAAAAATCGTATTTGGACGCCAATTATACTAGCACGGAATACAAAAATAGAGAGGCATTCAGAAATAAATATCGAAAGCAAGTTAGGTCCGTAAATATGAACACCAATCCAATAAAATCATTCTGCCAATAACTCCGTTTAAACTTACGCTCAAATAATTTTTATTCAGTATTGAATTATTGAAATCACTATGTACGTCATGGAAATTTGCATTTTTCAATGAGTATAAAAACGAATTTTGAAATGAATACTTTGGATGTATTTATATGACTGGAGGATAGGGGGATTAAAACGGTTAATAATTAAAAAAAAATGAATTTAATACAATTCATGAACTGGCCTGAATAGCATAAGGATAAAGAGGGTTAAAAAATGATATCCATCTACAGATTAATTATTGAATGAAAGATCAATGGATCTTTCATTCTGGTTCTATTTCAACACTGGCCTGTTTAATGAAACAGGCCAGTGTTGAAATAGAACCAGACGAACACAGAAAACCTGAACACGCAATAAATTCCACAAATCTACATTATTTGTATTGTAACGATGGTAGTAAACAAAATTGTTGTTTAATAAGTGGATGGTAGGACAGTAGCCTGTAGATTTTAGACATCTACACATAAACCAAAAGAGAGATAACAAAATCCAGATGAGTTGACATTACCACACCTGAAACCTAAGCTGTAATGCCTCTGTGATAGTTCTTACGGAGCCATTTAAAAAGAAGTACCCATTTGTTCATCAAGGTTAAACGTGGCTTACATTACATTTGATTTTGATTACAAGTTTCTATTGAACTGGACTGACAGCCATTAGATTCTCTATACCTATTTAAAAATAAACAAAGGAAATGTCTGTACGATGATAATGAAGTTGAAAGGATTTTTTGTACGCGCAATCTCTGCAATAGAATTTTATTTTACTGATTATTTACCGAATGTAAAAAATAAAACTCATTTGCGTAAACTAACATTAGAAATTGTTTTTATATTATTTCGCATTAACACATGCTTGTCTAATATATTTTAAAGAAAAATGGAAAGAAAAATTTGATAAAACTTTTCTTCACGATATTTAATAAACTGCAAAGTTTATTATATCGATTGCCTAACTAGCAAACTTGCATTGTTTGGCAATAGATGTCGCTACTGCCACCATAAGGCAATGCAATAAATGTGAAGGAAAGATTTGACAAATCGGGCAGGACTTCGGTAGCTCAGTTGGAAGAGCGGCTGGACTAGATTCCCAGTGGCCGCGAGTTCGAGTCTCGCCTGAAGTCAAATTTTTCTTTCCATTTTTCTTTAAAATAACATTAGAAAGATGAACAGATTGTTTGTATGAATGCGGTATCTCTGGAACAACCGGCACTTTTGAACAACCTAATATTTTATACTCTATTCATTGAAGAAATTTTAAGACCGTATAAAACATCATGGTACAATATTTAACGATTATTAGATATAATAATTCGAGATGGCAGTCGACCGGGCAATATGACAAGTTTTTTTTTATGTAATGGAAGTGGCAAACAAGCATGCAGTTCACATTGATATTAAGTGATGACTGCAGCCTGTAAACCACACAAAGACCAAGGTCAAAATGCAGATGCATTACCACTCCTGAGGCCTAAGGTGTTTAAATAAATTATTAAATTACAGGTAAATTACAGGGCCGTACACTTTTATGTTACGAAGGCGGCAAACAATCATACAGTTCACATGGATGTTAAGTGAAAACTGCAGCCTATACCGACACAAAACCATTGTTCGTAATGCAGGCCTTGAATTTGAATTTGCAGATGCGATGCCACTCCTGAGAGTTGTACGAAGGCGGCAAACAATCATACAGTTCACATGGATGTTAAGTGATAACTGCAGCCTATACCTACACAAAACCATTGTTCGTAATGCAGGCCTTGAATTTGAATTTGAATTTGCAGATGCGATGCCACTCCTGAGAGTTGTACGAAGGCGGCAAACAATCATACAGTTCACATGGATGTTAAGTGATAACTGCAGCCTATACCTACACAAAACCATTGTTCGTAATGCAGGCCTTCAATTTGAATTTGCAGATGCGATGCCACTCCTGAGAGTTGTACTGTCTCTGTCACAGTTAAATTACCATCTAACCGGAACACGATAGTGCTGAACACTACCATTTGGCTGCAGATCAATTAGGTAATGCTACGACCTCGAGTCCCAACACTGCAATTCAACCACCCGTAAAAATATTTCAAAATACTAGTACAAACCGTGGGTCACTGCAGATTAATTATAGCAGTATTTATTTCTATGTATCTATTTTCTCTCTCAGATAACAGTCAATTACGATACCTAACTCAAAAAGGTGTTACTGCTAGCTCAAACAACATGGCCACGTTATCCAAGTTTAGCGATTCATGAGTCACGCCGGATGTCATACGGGAACGGTGAAGCAACTAAGAATACTAACCACCTAAATTCAAAACACAATGGAAACATTACATCAACTAATTTATTTTTAATGGATGAGTGTTTAATGGTTTGAGATTAAACAATCTATGCAAGGAAATCTTAAGGAGGGCCATTAGTATATTGATTAGCAGTAATTATACAATAACGACAGGCAATGTGGATTAAGGATGTCGATAATGACTTGCTCTGTTAATTGCAAGCCTATAGCTATATCTGGTGTTAAATGCTAATTTAACGATGCTAGTGACGGAAAGCCTTATTTCAAAGATAAATGTTGAATAGAATTTGGAATTCCTAATATTCCATTCCATTACCTAATATATCTGCCACCAAGTGGTAGTTCTCAGTAGGTACTACCGTATTCCGGTAATATGGTAATATATGGCCCTGTAATAACTATCACAGAGACATATCAACTAAGGTCGGTGTCAGGGGTGGCAACGCATCTGCATTTCGATCTCTGGTTTAATTGACTGCAGCCTATAGACAGAAAAAACAGATGCGTTGCCACCCCCGACTTTAGTTGTTATGTCTCTGTGAAAGTTAATGTTTTTCAAAGCATAATATGCGAATAAAATAACACTATCACAAAAAAAAAAACGTTTGTTAGCAGGCACATTTTTGAAGCAAATAATAGGTAGGTGCCAAAGAACTAGTTTTCCAAATTTAATCGGAGTTATCTTCTATAGGAAACGTTAAGTGTTTCCTGTTTGGAAAATGTGTTATTGCGTGGTTTTATTTTTAATTCAAGATGGATTCTTTACCTTTCCTATAGTGTACAATTGAATACAAATTGTATCAATTATTTCTTGCAGTTTGTTCCATTTTAGGGATTGTTGCAACGTTATTACTTTAGACGTTGGTAGTACTGAGTTCTAAAGTTAGAGGCAAACTTATGCAGCATCATTATTTAGCGATTGATACCTAAACAGTAATAGGTATTAGCGCATTCCAACTCTACCACCGGTTATTTCATTGCGTAATCCATTATAAGCCTTTAAAATTTCATCATTTACACACAAATCCGATTCTACCTTGAGTTCACGATCTTCGTACCAATTCAATGAGAGGTAAGTACGTTTTACGTATAAAAACGTGATAGCGAAATGAACAAAAAGTTTTAAGCAAACATAATAATATACAAAAACTCCAATTAAGTGTATTTTTTAGAGTATCATGAAGGTTATTCCATGGTAGTGAAATTTATAAAAAACGTAAAGCAAAGTAGGTAGGTATAATACCAATTATCTGATTTTCAACGTGACGTCATGATACTGTAAACATGTATTGGCATACTATTTAACTTAAAAATATAAACCTTGAAAACAGAACGTCTTATTAATGTACACCTGTCTAAGTTTTTCCTCGGATGCGATATCTTAAATAGTGCATGCATGCATAATGCATTCCACTTCATAAAAGTTGAATAGCTTATTTCTAAGTATAGTATTTATGTAAGTACAATATTGTGAACATTATTCGACTCTATATTGACCAGATAATTTTAGGGCATTATTTTTAATTCACCAAAGAATTCTTCTAAAAAACAACAAAATCTTTAAAAAAAACAAAGGAATTAGTTAATCGAAATCCTATTTTAGCCGATAATTATTTTGAAGCCGATAACCGAGTCCTTCGAAGATAACAATCGCACTGTCACAGTTAAAACAACTTAAAACGGAACGCAAAAAAGGAAGTACTGGCAAAATTAGAATTAAAAATATGAAACGTACCGTCAAATTGGAAATCCAGTGTGAAAAAGTTGATGGCCCGGTCAGAAACAATAATGTCACTCGCACAAAAGCTTTGGCACAGAAAAACAAAGTTAAAGAATCACTAGAACGCGTCTACCTCGAACGGCAGTCAGGCGGTAACTACCGGTGATGATCAACCGCAACGTGAACGACGCACGTGGGCCAGGGAGAATTGGTCTTTATTTAGATAGCAATAACTTTTGTTATTGCTTGACTTGCAACCAGCTTTCCAACACGTTTTGACATCCAGTTTAACCCACGCCTCGGTGTAACTTTTTCCAACTCTGCGTAAAGTTCATCTTGGTAATCAAGGTGCAATGCTATTCCGGTAAATAATAGAAACCATTTATATTTATCGTATTTAGCAACTTTAGTATTCATATTTGGTAACTTTTTAAATCGAATAATAATACCATATATAATGGCATTATTATACAATATCTAATTTACATAGGTGTCTAGATAACACTAGATCAACGTATTAAGAATTTTGTATAAAAATTCTTAATCATTCAAATCGGTTTCTATAATTAAATCCGGTATGCAAAGTTCATGTTTAACAGATAATTTAAGACATCCACAACTTATTTAGGTTTTTAAGAAATCTTAACGACCTTAGGTCTTGACGACCCGGTTGGTCCAGCGGTGTGATTGACCGTTTGATTCGAAGGGTCGCGGGTTCGATCCCCGCATCGGGACAATTATTTGTATGGCCTACAGATATTTGTTTCGGGTCTGGATGTTTGTGTATGCGTTGTTTGTATATAACGGCACCCACGACACAGGTTTATACCTACTGTGGGGCTGTGAGTGTAAGCGTATTTTTTTTTTTTTTTGTCGTTAATCGACGATATATTTTTAATGGATTTATTTATTAAGATTCACGTAATTAAATATGGAAAGATCGGCAACATTCGTGCTATTTTTGTATTAAATATTCAAAAGAAAAATATTCCTTTCCATCTACTAACTTTGGGGTGCACTTTTTCCATTAGAAAAATGTAAATAGGATCAACGGATCGCTCCTTTGAATCAAAATTAACAGAACTGGATTGGTTGCGTGACGTGTCATATACACATAATATTTCTATCACACAACCCACCCATCAGACCAGCAATGTATTCCGTTCCAAAATCCTAATTCATCTCGGGTTTGAGCAGCTCCAGCTATGCATAACCAATCTCAATATTAAAAGCTTGTCAGCTCGCTTGAAGCTGAAACGTTGACATTCCAATTATCTTGCAACTTTAAAGTTGCTCAGACAGCAAACTTGGGGAGATGAGACATCGGATACGACAAGCGCTTTCATTTTTTTTTGTAGATGTGATGAAAACACACTCAATCGGCATGTTTTCTTTTTTTAAGTAAGGAAGGTGGAAAATAGGCATGCAGCTCACATTGATGTTAAGTGATGACTGCAGGCTGCAGTAGACATCTACATGAAAACCTGAGGCCTCAGTTGTTATGTATCTGTGATAATTATAACGAGGCCATACATTACCATCTTATCGGCACACGAAAGTGCTGGACACTACCATTTGGCGGCAGATAGATTAGATAGAAAGAAAGAAAGAAAACTCCCAACTTTTCCCGTTATTTCATTGCCATAATCGTGAAGCATATGAAGATCTCTTAATTAAAGTTTATACAATTCTGATTGAAGTTGAGGTATTAATCAACATCATAACTTGCTTAGGAGATTCCCAAAGTTACGAGTTAATGGTAAAAACGGCCATCAGACTCTCCCGCGTCGTGACGGCGTTCGTCTAGACGAGTGTCCATAGACGATTTCCCTGACAAAAAAGGACGATAACGTCGCAGCGTGAGGTTACTGGATTCTATCAGTTTTTGGATTCAGTAAACGCCCTTATCAAATTACTTAACAAGTGACATCGACATGAACAAATGAGATATAATCGCTTACAATGCAAGTAATGCAGATGTATGTCACGTGTATGCTGCACAACAAATCAATTTAGAATCCATCAACGCGTGTTTCAGGTTGTCTAATGACTCATGTTCACTCACGTAGATAGGTTCGTAAATTGTCTATTTAACTATCATTTCAATTGTGAGTTCGTCATTCCATTGTCTGTTTAAAATAATAACAGCTTCCATCTTATAACCTTCTATCTTAATCATCACGCTGACCCAGTATGGTTTAAATTGGGCCAGTAGAATTTAAGAAAGTTGGCTAGTTCGGAAAATATTTTCAACTTATAACCAGGTATTAAAAGAAAAAGCCTGACTCACTGACTGGGATATCAACGCCCAGCCATTGGACCAAGAACACTGTTTTTTTCTTCATGAGGGTTAATTTTAAATTAGACGAGTAATTACAAAATCAAATAAAAAAATCATCCTCTAAGATTGTACGGTTACACGGGTTCTGACGGACAGAATGTACGGTGTGTCTTACACCGTACAAAGATAGCGAAATAGGAAGTGAAACTTTATGAAAACTCTAACTTTCGAGAAATAAAATATAAAACAATTTTATGCCGACGAACTCTTAGCTAAAGCTGTTATTATTTTAAACAGACAATGGAATGACGAACTCACAATTGAAATGATAGTTAAATAGACAATTTACGAACCTATCTACGTGAGTGAACATGAGTCATTAGACAACCTGAAACACGCGTTGATGGATTCTAAATTGATTTGTTGTGCAGCATACACGTGACATACATCTGCATTACTTGCATTGTAAGCGATTATATCTCATTTGTTCATGTCGATGTCACTTGTTAAGTAATTTGATAAGGGCGTTTACTGAATCCAAAAACTGATAGAATCCAGTAACCTCACGCTGCGACGTTATCGTCCTTTTTTGTCAGGGAAATCGTCTATGGACACTCGTCTAGACGAACGCCGTCACGACGCGGGAGAGTCTGATGGCCGTTTTTACCATTAACTCGTAACTTTGGGAATCTCCTAAGCAAGTTATGATGTTGATTTCGTTTGTACCGGGTTAGGGGACACTTTGAAGTCGTTGACACGAAGAAGAAGAAGGGACACTAATATTTCTTAAGCGAAAATTTTTTTTTTTTTTTGAGAAAATATCAATGTTTGTTCAAACACACAATCAAGTCATAAATTAGCCCAAGAACACTGAAAAAAAGGGATTGCGATGCCTTGGACACATCTGGGGAATCGCGGAAAGATGGCATCCTACAGGACTGTGCCCATCAAACAGAGACGATAACTTTGAACACAATCAATTTGGCGTAGTTTAATATAATGCAGTGTTACAAGCCTACAGATTAAATTCAGATGACTGCCGGCAGCGCTTCGAGACTGATACCACCACCACCGCATTACCTTATCTGTTCTTACACCAAATGAGCATGAGAATGTTAAGAATATATAACTAACTGCTCAGAATATACTGGCGTTTAAAGACAGAGGTGTATTCTGAAAGTTTAGCTAGAAGTTCAAAGTAGATCAAATCATTTCAATCATTCATGGGCTGGACATAGAAAATACATACATGAAATTAGACTTTTTAAAATAAAGATTATACGAGTAGATCCTTTTTAATGTCTTCTTGAAGAATCAATTTGGTTTTCACTCATTGGCGGAGATTTTCGTTGCTTCTCCATTATTAAGTTGGTGTGATGCACGTACGTAAACCAGACACCTATTAATTTCGAAGTAAAAAATATATAACAAGATAATTATTTCTCATCAAGATATAGAACTAACAAAAAACAAATATAATTCAACCACTTGTAATCTGGATCAACAAAAAAGGAGAATAAATAGCATTATAATTATCTGCGTAGAGTAGTTAAGGATGTATCAGTCTGATAACTTTTCCATGATTTTAGAACGATGATGCACAGGCGTTGTGTCAAGACCGGGATATTTGGCGCTTCACACTTAGGGACCTGGCGTGAAGATACATACATAATTTCGGCTTGGCGGTTCGTCTTGAGACGGCGCTAGTCCTCTTCACCGGGCAATTGGTGAGCGCAAAGGGCTCTCGGCTAAAGAGAAGGACAGAGAGCATTGAGCATTTGCCCATACACAATAACAGCATATTATAAGTTTAGTTTGTCCTTTATGCATTTTTTATGTAATGTGGGAAAAAAGCGTGCAGTTCACATGGATCACTCCATAGGCTAATGTCGCTACAAGACATTTACATAAAAACTTGAGAATTATGATCTCAAGTGTGTTGCCACTCCCGAGGCCTTAGACAGTCTAATCTGATACCTTTACTTTTTTATGTAACGAAGGTGATAAACGAGCATGCAGTTGACAAGAATGTTAAGTGATGACTGCAGACTAGTCTTTAGACATCTACAGAAAATGATATGCCTTGCTATTTCTGATCGATTGTTTGGAGTAATAATACACTGCGAATAATGGTTTAAGAACTAAGAACTGAAAACTAAACAGGTAGATCAACAATAGAAAATAACCGGAATTGGATAGATTCACAAGACACTAGAGGCAAGAGAGACCAGAATCAATACTGGACTATAAAACTGATACGAGGATGATTTGAAACCGAAGCTAAAACTCTAGTATCGTTACGTAAATCCAAAATGTACACCGCACATCACTAACAATAGCAAAAAATCGAAGCAAACAGAAGGTTGCGTGCTCAACTTGAATTTGGTGCACGCCACAGAATTTGGCTCACTACTTGTAATGATAAGAGTTCATGAATCTGCTGTGACATCCGGGGTTCGATTGTTTAACGTGATTTCTTTGACTTTTACTAAGGATGTAAAAAGAGGTAGGGACCGTCTCTATTCCTCCACTTGACATTAAAAAAAAACCCGGGAAGTGAGTGACGGACTACGCTCAGTGTAGGGATTCGACGGTCAGTTTTTGATACGTCCAAATATTACCGTTCAGAAAACCCACTATCTTTTTAAAAACTTTTTCATTTTTTTTTTTTATTGGCAACCGCCAGGAGGCATAACTGCCAGCATCACGTTTGAATGATTGGAAATATATGGTACATAAATCAATTAATTAAATCCGCGTAGACATCATTAAATCTGAAAACACATAATAGGTAAGGTTAGTAGATTATTAAACGATACACATTGTTAGAAACACTCAAAGCGTTGTATGGACATTTATACAATTTAATATTTACAATTTTATTTTATTTTTACTTACAAAATTTACAATCTCTGAGAGGATATCAGGATTAAGGAGGGATAGAAGATTTGGTATATTTGTCGGAAAAGGAACTAATTTCTGGAGGGCACTTTGAAATTGACGACTATCGTAAATAGGGCAAGAGAAAAATATATGGTTCACATTACCATCATCAAGCCCACTTTTAAAAACTTATCCAACAATACTCCGGCGGTAGAAATAAAACGACATCTCACTTGACGTGTGAGAACCATAAAAATATTTGTCATGCCTTTATTTTAACACTTTGTTGGTGTAAATTATATGTATATTTATGCCAAAGTCCAGATAACCTCTATAACATTAAGAGATTGAGAGTTAGGAAACAATTAAGTAGATGGAAGATACTCCAAGGCCATAGGAATTTTAAAACGATCAAATCAGGGTTAACCGTACATAAGAGAACGTCTGATGACAAGTTACGAGTATTTCTTGGGTTCTTAAGAGTTCAGACGCAATACCTACGAACGGCACTTGGCTATATCTGAATATCTATAGCGCAGAACCATTGATATACTCGTACAAAAAACCCGTATATCAATGCGCAAAACTCATCATCATAATATCTATGGAAACATATAAAAATATATTGTAACATGTCGGGCGACTTAGTTTTAGAAGTCATCGAATTTAAGGTCTGTATTTCAACACAAATCTTACAGAATTCACGCCAGTCTTTGTTGCATATCTGGGGGCCGACCGCCTAACTCAAATGCTTTCATTTAGCTTTCGATTATGACAACATCTGATCAGTTTCGTACCGCCTAACTTTTTCCTGGAAGAGTTGTCGTCCGCAGGTATACCTATACTTAAGAGCAAAATATTTTAATAGGCGGTACGAAACGGACAAAATAACGTCCTAAACGAAAGCATTTCAGTTAGGCGGTCGACCCCCTGGAAATTAACATGCGAGGCAACTAACTCTGTAACTTCCAATAAGAGTACCTATTGTAAGATTTGAAGGAAAGAAAATCTGTTGACATAACACATCCTGGTTTCATAGAAAATGTACGACACTCGTTCATTAAAAAACATCACATTATTTGTGTACATTTAATATTAATTAAGACACCTGCCCGAACTGTTTCATTAGCAGCTAAACAAGATTTTCGTTTTCAACAAATTTCTGTCGGGGAGAAAATGGCTGGTGTAAATGAAGTAAAACGGCGAAGCAACATCCATAAAAAAGAGGTCCTAATTACATTGAAGATGTAAATCATACTTTTTTCGGTGGGATATTATTTAGAAAAAGCCGCAGCCCTAAAAGATGCGGCACAATCATAAATTCACGACTGTATTTCCAAAAGAATTGGCTAGGGATGTAGCTATACGTGATTTTTTGTGTAGGTATACCTAAGTATTATAGGTTGAAGTTTCCATTTGCGAGTTATGTTTAGTCTCAATTACCCGAAGTTACTGGTCATTGTGGTTACTACGACAGGGACAGACTTAACTACCTAGTTGCTCTGACGACGGCACTGTTAGTTCATATTCGGTAGGTACATCACCAGGTAATTTTAGTAATCTTTTATAATAATGGCAACCCATTATACGTCCCACTGCTGGGCACGAGTCTCTCCCTTTTTTTGGGGGGAGGCCTGGAGCTTACTCCACCACGCTGCTCCAATGCGGATTGGTGGAGGTGGGTGGGTTAGTGGGTTAGTGGCTACTGTCGGATGTTTTTCAAACCGCCCATAAGGCCTCCGACAAGGTTTAACGACTGCTATCCATCGATAGCAACCGGGACCGACGGCTTAACGTGCCCTCCGAAGCACGGAAACGCGCATTTAATTTGCCACTAGCGGTCACCCATCACACTACCCGACCGCGCCCGTAGTGCTTAACCGAGCAGATCGCTTACGATCTACACCAACCGCTGGGCCATGCGCGCTTCAGCCGCTGGGCCATGCGCGCTTCAGTAATCTTTTACTTACCTATAAAGAGAAAGGCTATAGTCCGCAAAAGGCTATAGTCCGCTGTCAAAATATTTCAGTTCTAAGGCTTTTAAATGACTCATACCACAACCACTCTGCATGTTTTTCATCGAAAGTAATTGGCGTCAAAAACATTTGGCGCTAATCACTGCAATAAATGTTTTACATGCTATGGGGGCAAGGACCTCTGTTAACCATTTTATTAAACGCCTTTCATAAATTTGAAATACAAAGAAACACGGTTTCGACAAGGGCCAAAAATGTTCTCATATTTATCTTTGTTTGATTCGAGTATTAATTATAAATCTCACAATTAATTCAAAGATTAAAAAAGGACAGTTATTATCACGGGAGGTGGGTCAGGACCGGGATATTTGGCGCTCCACGGTCTCTGCCTATCCTGTTAGGGACCTGACGTGAAGATACATACGACGATTATTGTCACTGGTTCGTCGTATTTTTTTTTACAATAGATGTATTGCATACTTTATGAACTTTGAACCATGAGCATTCCCAATTTTATAGGGCCTTTAACAGCCTATCTACTATACAACGTGTTACAGGATTGAATGTACAACCCGAAACTAGTTTGTTCAGCATCGATAACCGAATCGATTTCAGGCATTTTTGATACAGGTAATTTTTTGTCCCAACATTAATTACACCCCTCAGGCCGCGAGAAAAATATGATAATTAAATTCATAATGTTCTCTGACCCGATCGGGTCCACTGCGGCTTCAAGGATTAAAAGGCAATTATGATCACCTATATATTTGGTGAAAAGTCAATAATAATAATTTAATAAATAAAATAGTGGAAATTAATCTTATTACTAGCAAGTGTCGAATAAGGCTACGCAGGTAACGCTACGTCACATTGCAACATTGTGCGAGAGTGAGTAGGTTCGTGTTTTATGTGCGGCGGTAGGTAGAGATAGGGTAAGTAAGCATAGGGTGTGCATACTATTTGTACATTAAGGTTCTTAAACAAAAAATATTAAATACATAAACATGTAATTTCAGTTCATGTATTATGATGATAACTCGATTTTCTAATTGGGGTGTTAGAGAGTGTGCATTATTCCCATTACATAAAGTATATTATATATTACATATTCCTACAGTAACAAATTGCCACAACGTAGCTACTGATGTTTCTTTGTCACTTAAATCCATAATTTGTGATCATTCTTTATGCACGATTACTTTATTATGGGAACAAAGACTACACAAAGTTACATACCGAAGAGCCCAAGAGGGAAATTTTTGGATTTACTCAAGCACGTTAATAAAAAGAGAAGTAATTTATCAATCTCTTTGAAGCTAAACTTGAAAGCTCGCAACCACTATCGGGTAAAATCTAAAAACTACCGAACAAATTCTTTCGAAGTTTTACCACGACATCAAGAATTTAATACACGGCAACCCATTTTGCACGCCCATTAATAATATCGACATTAACCTAGCTATAAAACGATTAGAGGAAGAGTGTGCGTGCCGAAGGGTCAGGTCGGAGCAAATTATAAGAGTACAAGTAATTGGCGAGCTGACAGGCATCGTGCGAGTAATACTTACTGTGTTGGGATCTGGCCGATCTATTTGACTTGTGATTTCTCAAGCGACTTTGCTGCGATTACCCATTTCCAATAGGTTGTAGACGCATTAGCGATCGGTGGTATTGTTCTCTGTCCCCTTAGCAAAGTTAACGGCCTACAATCCTTAACGCTATGGAAAGCGAAGCAATAGAGGGACTGGCACAAAGGCAAAAATATCTAGAGCACAGCAGTGACAAGTTGCAAGTGACAAGCAATATATTGTCTCCATGCAAATGGCATTGAAACTGTTTTTTTATGTTTTTCTGGAAGTTATCAGAGCCTATACGTATCTCCGTTCGTTTTGCATTGGCAAACAAATTCAAACAAGGAGTCCACCAGGATACATCGAATTTAGTTCACACGACAACCTATTTCGCACGCCCCTAAATAATATCGGTATAACCTCGCTATAAAACGATTAAAAGAGTATGCGTGTAGAAGGGTCAGGCCGGAGTAAATTGCAGGTGAACAAGTAATTGGCTAGCTGACAGGAATCGCGAAAGTAACATTGTGCTGGGATCGGTTTCACAAATGGCATAATTGGCATCAAATTGATAGACCCATAATTTATTTACGATGATATTCAGAATAGTGTTCAGTGATAGGTACCTACCGTGTTCAACGGTTCGACCGATTGACTCGTTTTGTCCGTGTTTAATCTTTGATTTTTCTTCGTACTTTCGTGTCACCCATGAAAGGAATATTATTAGCGAGCCGCTGGTTAGGGGTGGCAATGTGTGTCCTTGTGTTCTTGCACAGAGGCAAAAATTCTTATATATCATCAATGGCACCTTCATTGGGACCTATTGTCTCTGCTTTTTTGTAGAGATCTAGGTATAGGTTCTGTTAATTTACTTGAATGTGATGCTACCTGCCGCTTTCCAGCGCGGTCCTATAAAATAATTGTTGAGAGTGAATTTGCATCATTCACCAATCTATTAAGTATTGTAATCTGCCAAAATCCAGTAATTTCAAGTACATTAACTTTTATAACTACATAAATACTGTTTAACTATCAAGAAAATAATGCGTCCAAGAAAAACGAACATCTAAAGAGCATAACTTTTGATAGCGGTCATTAGTGTGACCCCTCGTGACAATCTGTAGCAATACCACTATTGATATAGGGATGTCCTTACGTAACGAAGGTTTCAAATTATCTTGTGCCGGTGTCCTTGGAGTTTCGTGCAAAACATCGGGCCATTTGAATGCTTGGTTGGGATTGTAACCACCTTTATCGATCGAGAGCACAAGTATTATGTAATATTAATTCATTATTTATATTCACCTTAACTATCACAGTAGTCTAATGGTAGTATGTCATCACTACCGCTACACTGCGATCCTGGGTTTTTCCTGGGATGGGAATTGCCATTATTTGGAAGAATCTGAGTGCTACCCTCGCAATTGGTAATGAGCCCGGAGATGTCAATGGACGAAATTGCATCGCAGCAATTCGCATCGCAAGTTCCTGCAATGCGGCCTCGCATCGCATACAAGGCATGACAAAAGATCCGTGGTTTTTTGGATTTGTGTAAATGTATGTTTAATTTAATTTAATATGATTAGGTACTTGTCTATATTTTCCATGAATTTATTTAATAACTTTTTTTTATATTTTACTAAATGTTTTCTACACTCTGCATTTAACTTTTAGATGTGTGCATATGTCGTTCGTAATATTTGTCTAAAACAGGACCCATCAGAATATTTAGCTCTTGCTGCAACAAATAGCTGAGATGGGTGTCATTTTTCCTGGCTTCACATAACCATAAAATTAATTTTAGTTTCTTCTCCTTTAATTTTTATTTCCCGTTATAGGTATGTGTGTTGTGTGGTATCAGGAAAATAAATGTTTTTTGTTTCTTTCTAACTTTCTCTATTCATATGGAGTCCTCCTTAGCATACCAGTAGTGGCCTGGTAAAACTACTCTACTGAGGCAGTCAATAAAAAAATCTACACCATTTTAAAGAAAAATGGAAAGAAAAATTTGACTTCAGGCGAGACTCGAACTCACGGCCTACTGGGAATCTAGTCCAGCCACTGAAGTCCTGCCCGATTTATCAAAGTTGACGTGGCCGTGAGTTCGAGTCTCGCCTGATGTCAAATTTTTATTTCCATTTTTCTTTAAAATAAAATATATTTCACAAGCATGTGTTAATGCGAAATAATATAAAAACATATCTACTCCAACCAACGCCGCCTGACTGACACAGGTTAACGCAGCAAATGAAACGGTTTCTGAGGTTGAGAGTTACGGTTATGACTATGGTGACACAACCAAAGTGAATAATATTGATGTCATAAAAGTAGGGACCCCGTTAGGGACCTGGCGTGAAGATACATACATACATAAAAAGTATAATAATAACATGAGTACCTGTTCCACATAAATATGTAGGTAATTTGAGTGATGAAAGAGGAAAACAAAAGCAGTTTACATTAATGAATAGTAGTATTTACATTTAACTATGCTAGTTCTAGAGACATTCCCGCTGGCTACCATTTTTTGTCACGAATTGGCAGACAAGTGTAAAGTCCACATGAATGAAAAGTGAATACTGTGTGTTACCGGGACCAGATGCAACTAACCCTCTTATAAACGTGTGTGCGTTCAAATCAGGGACTTTAATTTGTATGAAACGAAAGTGCCAAACAAGCATTCAGTTCACAAGGATGTTAAGTGATGACTACAGCCTAAAACATCTACACAAAAACCAGAGACCAAAGTCAAAATGCAGATGTGTTACCACTCCTGAGGAATAAGTTATTATGATTTTGTGATAGTTATTACGGGGCCATCATTACCATCTTACCGGAACACGATGGTGCTGAACACTACCATTTGGCGGAAGATAAATTAGGTAATGCTGTGCTGCCGTCCTTTACACTGGAACTCTCCCATCGGTTAGAGCAAAATATTAGCACTGCGCATTTAAAGATACTAGTGATCGCATGGTCGAAATTCGACCGCAATAGATATGCTAAAGTTTGAATTGTATAACGAAGCTCTATGGTGAACTACTCCTCTGTCAGCGCAATTTTCCTAAAAAAGGATCCACAGTTTTTGCTTCACGTATTAATATTATGTTAATTGGTTTTGCCTAATTGTATCCTAATTATTAATTAGGATAAAATTAGGTATTCTACGATGGTGACTAATATAGGTAATATGAGTATGACTCACGACGTCACCAACATTTTTCTAAGGATACAAAATGCGATTGCAATTGCAAATAAGAAAACACATTCGATGTTTGAATAGGCTGTGTTTATTGAAGATAGGGCCAAAGACAATTATATTTATTTTTAAGTGACTGTATGCACGGTTAGTGCAGTTGTGCACAGTTCAAAATACAAACGCTACGAACGTCAAATCAAATGGCAGGAATACAGGAATACCCGTTTTATGTTATAAATTGAATAAAATAATCTAAATTGGATACAATTTAGAAAATTGAACTATTTTATTGATAAATATCACTGTCCCCACGAATCATCGATAACATTTTGGGCCATTGCCAAAGCCTATCGACATTTCCAGGCACATTACCAAACTCCAATGGTGACTGGACAATTTCTAGAAAATGGTAAAATCTTAATAGCACAATGGCGACCCTTGATACGTCCCACTGCTGGGCACGAGTCTCTCCCCTTCTTGGGAGGAGGCATGGAACTTACTCCACCACGCTGCTCCAATGCGGGTTGGTGTCGATAGCAACCGGGGCGACTTAACGTGTCCTCCGAAGCACGGAAACGCGCATTTTAATTTGCCACTAGCGGTCGCCCATCATACACCCGACCGCGCCCGTATCGCTTAACGGATCGGTTATCGGAAGCGATCTACTCGAGATAGCTTCCGATCTACACCAGCCATGAGGCCATGCGCGCTTCGGATAAGGATAATACCTACACCTTAATCTCTAGTAGCCCCCGACCCGGGTGATCGAACCCAGGACCCCGGCGTGGCAGTAGAGGCCTACTATGCTAAGAGAGGGCAAGAAAATGAAGACATAAGTAATGACAAAAGCGAGTCATTTAGACTAGACTAGCGAAGCAATTATTTATAAATATATATTTTTAAAGCGGATCATTAGGGAACAGATGGACAAGGGTCGATAATTGTAGATACTACCGGTATTAATATCACCAAAGTTGACATCAACACATTTTTTTTTCTGTGCTTTGTCATTGGAGCTCTACCAACCTTCAATACTTCTGCGACAACCAATTAAAGTTCGATAAGAAACAAGTTATTACGGAAGCAAACTATTTTTAATTCAATGTCAAGTTAGAGGTAAGTAATCCGTGACAAAAATATATTATCGTCACATAGGTAGTTTACTACCGGAAAAATGTTTGCTCACATTTCTCACTCCATTATGTTTCATATTATTATTAATGGCAGGCAAAATGGTGGAATATAAAAACATTGTTTTTTTTAATTATCTATGGCTGATAAAAGAATGGCTTTACGGGCTTTAGTTTGAATAATTTTTTTTTTATTTTTTTTATGTTATGGAAGTGGCAAACAAGCATGCAGTTCACATTGATGTTAAGTGATGACTGCAGCCTATAGACACCCACACAAAGACCGAGGTCAAAATGCAGATGCGTTACCACTCCTGAGGCCTAAGGTGTTATGCCTCTGTGCCGGAAATTACAGGGCCGTACATTACCACCTGACCGGAACACGATAGTGCCGAACACTACCATTTAGCGGCAAGTATATTAGGTAATGCGGTGGTGCCTACGCCCGCGAGCTCCGTCACTGGTGCTCTACCACCAGTCTTTGTTTAGTTTATAGTGTTATAGCTATGTTTGGATTACAGGATTTATGTGGTGGTACCTATTATGTTTGTGTCCAATCACAATCTTGAATCCCATAATTTTCAAATTACTGTTCGATTAAAGTCCGGTCAAATTAGACATTCAAAGATACATAAATTCGCTATCAGCTGATAATAAGTAAAATTATTCAAAACACAATTAAAAACATCACTCAGAGGTGGCGTGGAAACGTGTGCATTTTATGACGCTTGCAACTTTTTGCATCGTTATATCTCAGTAACGGTGGCTGATAGGAAAAAAAATGTTGAATTGATTCTATTTTTATAGACAATTTTATGATCTACAATTCTGTCTACATATATTTTACGATAAAACTTACTGTTTTGAAGAAAATCGCAATCAAATCGAAAATAGCGAAAGGCCCTTTTTTTAACCTTTGACCTCGATGTTTTTCCCTTAAACAATAATGTTATTAATTGTGTTTTGAACAATTTTACTTATTTTCAGCTGATAGCGAATTTATGTACTCGCATTTTTTGATTTAATTTGACCGGACTATAATTGTTTTCAAATTAGAAATTTTCTCTATGAACAAATTACAACATGTTAAACCTTCACCAGCACTCAGTTATAAAAAACAATCTATAGATCTCATATACCAGTAGCCTCCCACCAGGGAAATAAACCTTGATACACCGAACAAACACATTTCATACTTTGTTCTCCAAACAAAGAGAGAAGCATAAACAGGCGTTATCATTTATCTAAAATTACCAACTGCAGCGTCACCGATGAATGAAGTTGTGAATCTATAAATAGAACCGGGACGCTCGAGAAGATTAAACCTGAATGGACCTCTCGCTTAAATAGGGCAGTGTGTCAGGGGTGACGTCACGGGCTGACGTCACGGCGCATCCCAGGTGGACCCCGGAAACTGGGTCATAGATCACGATGCTCCACTGATGCTTGGACATTGCGATTTTATTTAAGTACAAATTGGAGCTTTAATTTTGTTGATGTACAAATGCTGTAATTGGATGAGTACATAGAAATGGAAACTGTTAAGGAGGGAGTCGAACACAAAGTAAAAGGTTACAAGGACCGTATAAAAGCTCAAACTAACGCCAACAGCGCTATGTGAATTTATACGTGCCAGAAGACTCAAGAGACATAATATATGGCATGTTGTTCACTACTGAATAAGAAAAGATAACTTCAGGAGAAACAGTTCTCTCCTGCCCATAAACTCCTTTTTTTTTATTGTTATGGAAGTGGCAAACAAGCATGCAGTTCACATTGATGTTAAGTGATGACTGCAGCCTATAGACACCCACACAAAGACCAAGGTCAAAATGCAGATTCGTTGCCACTCCTGAGGCCTAAGGTGTTATGCCACTGTGCCGGAAATTACAGGGCCGTACATTACCACCTGACCGGAACACGATAGTGCTGAACACTACCATTTAGCGGCAAGTATATTAGGTAATGCGGTGGTGCCTACGCCCGCGAGCTCCGTCACTGGAGCTCTACCACCAGTAAAATACTACATTAAGGACAAAAGTAACTATAATAACTAACTACAATAATCAATAAAGATTGTAACAAAAAAATGGTGCAGTCCTAACAGAGGCGAAGTTAGATAGAAATAGAAAATATTTTTATTTCGAATAGATCTTTACAGATACTTTCAAAACGTCAATAAATCATAAACTACCTAGAGCGAATAACCATTACATATAGTAAAGAAAAATCATATATTAATAGTAAATTAAAAATTAAAATTTAAACTATTTGGTTAAAACATAATAATCATAAAATTTTTCAATTCCTTCAATGATAATAAATGAAGAAAAATAAAAACTTATTCGTCAAGATCAATGTTATTCACTTAGCAGAGTTCCAAGTGCAGTCACTACTGAGAAGAACTCCGCTACCCAACAAACTCAGTAAGAGCTCTTTTAAATGAAAGCTTAAATCTAGTACAGATTATCGTGAAAAATCAAATAATGTCAACGTCCGTCAACAAAAGCAGAGTTGTCCCTGAATCCACAAAATTATTTAAACCAGTCAACACGACGCATTAGTAAGACATCCGGGTGAACCGTAAAAGATAGTCCTAATATTTTCTTTTTTCAAGTGAGGTTTTTCTGGTGGTAGAGCTAAAGTGACGGAGCTCGCGGGCGTAGGCACCACCGCATTACCTAATACACTTGCCGCTAAATGGTAGTGTTCAGCACTATCGTGTTCCGGTCAGGTGGTAATGTACGGCCCAGTAATTTCCGGCACAGAGGCGTAACACCTTAGGCCTCAGGAGTGGTAACGCATCTGCATTTTGACCTTAGTCTTTGTGTGGGTGTCTATAGGCTGCAGTCATCACTTAACATCAACGTGACCTGCATGCTTGTTTACCACTTCCATTACATAAAAAATAACACAACTCACCATACTCATTTAAATTCATAATAGCTTGAAGAGTGACATTCTCGTGGACTACAATCTATGCGATGTCTGAACCCGTCCCTAAACTGATCGTAGATTATATTGCATATATATTTATTTGAATAAACATTTCAAATAATCGGATAACTTGGTATTTAAGGCGTGTTGAATTGAGATACATAAATCTGACGGCAACATTATCAAATAAAAGATTGTGAAGGTGACTCTGAGCGAACAGACATTTGGATAAAAAAAAGTACAAAACGAGAGTGGAATGAGATTCGTTTGCATATAATTTGAAGCTCCAATACAAAATTGAAAATCAATATAATATAAACTAGCTGTGCCCGCGACTTCGTCCACGTGAGAAAAAATTGATTGTTCAGTATCGACCCGGACGAAGTCGTGACCAGTGAAAGTCCCGTCAAAATCGGAGACACTCAAATTCTATTTATTTGTATGTAGGTATGTATGTATGTATGGTTGTATGGAGATAAAAGTAGCCTAAGTTACTCCTTATCACATTAGCTATCTGCCATTGAAAGTCCCGTCAAAATAGGAGACACTCAAATTCTATTTATTTGTATGAAGGTATGTATGTATGGAGATAAAAGTAGCCTAAGTTACTCCTTATTACATCAGCTACCTACCCGTGGAAGTCCCGTCGAAGTTGGATACACTCCAATTCTTCTTATTTGTATGTATGTATGGATGTATGGAGATAAAAGTAGCTTAAGTTACTCCTTATTACATCAGCTACCTACCCGTGGAAGTCCCGTCAAAGTCGGATACACTCCAATTCTACTTATTTGTATGTAGGTATGTATGTATGTATGGATGTATGGAGATAAAAGTAGCCTAAGTTACTCCTTATCACATCAGCTATCTGCCAGTGAAAGTCCCGTCAAAATCGGTCCCGCCGTTCTCAAGATTAGCCCCGCCAAACAGACAGACAGACAGACAAAAATTGTAAAAAATGTTGTTTTGGTATATGTACCGTGTATACGTACATATGCATTTAGTAAAAAGCGGTTATTTTAATATTACGAACAGACACTCCAATTTTATTTATTTGTATAGATGTATAGATTTATTATGAAAGGTAATATACAACATAAGACCTAAAAATTCTGTGAAAATTTTAAGCGTCTACTTGCTACCATTATTATCAAGCAAAAAATATTTAAAAAAAAAAAACACTTTTATTGTATGCCCCCTTGGATCCCTTAAAATTTCATTTTCTTATTTTTAGTAATGAATTTTGTTTTCATAGCGTTAACAGAAATACATAATTTGTGAAAATGTTAGCCTTCTACTATCACTATTTATGAGATACAGCCTGGTGACAGACAGACGGACGGACGGACGGATAGACGGAAAGACAGACAGCGGAGGATAAGTAATCTGTAGGGTCCGTTTTTACCTTTTAGGTACGAAACCCCCTAAAAGATAGAACTAAGATACAGAATAGCTTAAAAATATTCTTTATGATTCTTTAAATTGACATAACTTTTTTATTTATGAACCGATTCACATGAAACAAACACTAAATGATAAGTTAAACTTACCACAATATAACCGCAAATCGAATAAGCCGTTTCTGAAATTAGCGTGCACAAACACACAGACAAACTGACATTTTTCCGGGATAAAAAGTACCAAGTGTTGTGCGCCAAATGTTAAAGTATAACCATACCAAGTTTCATTGTAATCGGAACGGTAGTTTTTATGTGATGCTTGAACGAACAGACAGACAGACAAAAATTTTTCTAATCACATATTTGGGTTCGGTATCGATCTAGTAACATCCCCTGGTATTTATTTTTTCAATATTTTTAATGTACAGAATTTACACTTCTACAGTTTTATTATAAGAATAGATAACAATACTGGCAATGTGTAAGAGAAAATAAGTCTGCATACTTTCATTCAGGAAATACAAAGCCTGTGCAGCGAAATATAAACTTTGAAAGAAAAGAGCACCACAAACCCTTTCAAGGTGAGTTGTACATTTTAAAAGAGCAAAAGTGGAGCACCTGCGACGAAAAAATGTTGGGAAAAAACAGAAAGTGAGACATCAAGGCATCACTGTTTAAAGTTTGCACTGTGCATTCATCATCCGTGATGAGGTCGGCCGAAATGAGGCCTAGGAACAAAGGGAGTATAGAACAGGGTTTAGCGGTATGTCGTGAATATTCTTTGGGTACACTTTATTAGAAGCTCTTATATTTTTGTATGAATTTTAAATCTAGCTCGATGGATAAATTATAGTAGGCAATCACTTTACAACTATTATTAGCAACTTCAATACTGCCGTCAAAAGAGCTCTGCAGAGCTGTCAGCGCGTTGAAAACTACAATTCCAGGTGTTTCAAATGCCATTAAGCGATGTTGATAACATGTCCCGTCTGCTATCTTTTTGGCATTAAAAATACTAAAAGGCTAAGGCTTGCGGGTCCACAGACTATTTTGTTTTGGCTAGTCTTATGATTAGGTACAATAATATGTAAGAAACTACAATACGGGGTTCAATATTGGGGTCAAAACAACCCTTCAAAGCTGACAGCGCATTGGTAACTCTCATTCCAGGGGTTCCAATAATCCATTGGGGAGAATGCAGACTTTAAAAAGCTAGAAAAGATAAAATCATCATGATTTTGATGGGTGTTTAAAGTTTGCATTTTGCATGCGTAATAATTTGTGATGAGGTCAGGCGAAATGAGATCTAGAAACAGAGGGAGTACAGAGCAGGATTAAGCGGTATGTTGCAAATATTAAGCATTGGGTACCTACTACTTACACTTTTTAGAAGATTTTATATTTTTTGCACAATTATTTAACTGCCTCAGTAGCCAAGTCGTAGCAGGCCTCTACTACTACGCTGGAGGCCCTGGGTTCGATTCCCTAGTAGGGGGCTATCAGAGACAACGGTTTAAAATCCTTTATCTCTGGTTTTATTGGGATTTTTCAATTTTCTGTAAGTTTTCCAGTACCTCGGAGTTTGGTAACGTGCCCGGAAATGGAAATAGGCTCGCCACCTGTTACATGGGCCAAAACGTATCCGGCGAATCGTGTGTCTGCATGTATGATTGAATGCATGCATTTACCTCTGCCTACCCCTTCGGGGATTACAGGCGTCAAGTTACGTTTACATTTTAGGAAAGCTCAAGGCGACGCCAATAACAACGGAGTTCTTTACTCGGCGTTTCCCGAATGAAGTGAGAAAAAATATCGACGCAAATGGAGACGCGGAAATAAATATACACCGAAAAAGATATTGTGCAAAAAAGAAACAATTTATTATCGTACATGCCAAAACTCCGCGGCTGTACCAGGCGATGGCGCCACGCATATGCCAGTTTGCGAGTGTACTGTTCATAGGCATTGCGGGAAGGTCGAGGATGTTCAGGGTCGCCCATAGTGAATTTGATTGAAATTCTTTTTTACGGACTTATGTCACTGGTTTAGGAGACCCAGAAAAGGAAGAGCGGGTACATCTATGCTTTTAAGGAACACGTATCTAACTGCTTAGTAGGTATGCTTTAGCTACTAACCAAACAAAATATCGACGCAAAAGGAGTTATAGAAATAAACAGAAAAATATATTGAGCAAAAAGTAAACAATTTATCGTCGTACACGCCAATAACTCAGCGGCTGTACCAACTGCACGCGTCTCCGTAACGCGTGCTGGTAACGGCGCTACGCATATACCAGTTCGCGTGTGTACCGCCCATAGGCACTGCGGGAAGGTCAAGGATGTTCAGGGTCGCCCATAGCGAATTTGACACGATGATATTTTTCATATTACCTATTGAAATTATTTTTTGCGGACTTTTGTCACTGGTTTGATAGACAGTGGCCCAGAAGCGGAACAGTGGGTTCTTGAGTGCTTGGTGCATCCATGCTTTCGAGGAACACGTATTTATATGCCTGCTGCGAGAAATATACTTACTAAAAATCAAACATATAGATTCAAACTGAGCCGTGAAAATAAATGAATCGAAAAATATATTGAGCTAATACCTAGTTCACAATTTGTGTGGGAGGTGAGTAAGAACCGGAATAATAATAATAACTCAGGACTCAGACCGAACTGGATGCCCTTGACAGGCGAGTCCGCTCTTTACTGACAGCGCACCGCATGCATCACCCACGGTCTTCGGTCATGAGATTATACATCCCACGGAGATGTGGGGGTCGTGGCGTTCTAAGCGTTAAGACCCTACACAACCGTGAGGTGTGTAATCTCCGAGAATATTTCCTGACCGCCGACGAGGAGATGCATCGGGATGTTGTGGCGGTCGACAGCGGACTCACCCCACTCTCTTTGGCTAAAAAGAACTAGCGCAAACCTGAGGTGCTCACGACTAGGGACCGCAGGATTGTATGGCAAGGCAGGGAGCTACACGGGCGTTTTTACCGGGCCCTCCATGGGCCTGATGTAGATTTCTTAGCTTCTAGGCGGCTACGATTCGGTGACCTCTTTGGGGAAACCGAAGGTTTTGTTTGTGCAATTATCATAACCATGTCACGATTATTGGGACCTATCTATCGGGACCTATCTATCATCACTGACAGGACTATTGTTGCCAATAAGCCTGATATAGTGGTGATAGATCGCTCGGAACGCCGCGTAATGATGATCACCGTCCCGCATGATGAGAATCTCGTGAAAGCCGAAAAAGCCAAGGAAATAAAATATCTTGATCTGGCTCACGAGGTTGTCGCCATGTGGGATGTGGATTCGGCCATCATTGTGCCGATAGTCGTATCGGTGAACGGGCTGATAGCGAAGAGCCTCAACCAACATCTCAAGAGGCTCTCGCTAGGTGGATGGATCAAGGGTCTGATACAGAAAGCAGTACTCCTCGGCACGGCACGCATAGTGAGGAGGTTCCTGTCTCTGTGTCCCTAACCACTGGCAGCTTGGACCCTGCTCTCGCTAGGCTTCTACGCCAGAAATTAACTGTAAGATTATTAGCCGGTTCGGTATAAAAAAAATATAATAGCATGGAGGAGCTTAACCTCCGCACATAACACATGCGTTTTTTTATAATTTCATGACATTAGGTAGTAAACATAGGTATTTGCCTAACTAGCTATCCTTCTATCACTTCTAAAGTCCCACGCAAAAGTAGGCACGGCATATCCACAAAAATATGACAATGTGCTCGCGAAAACCCGAGAAAATATATTCCAACATTTATTACGATATGATGTTCCGGATACGGATATGCTTCACATTTTTTTTTATTTCACTTATGTTTACTTTGCACAAACATGCTTTCATTTATCTTTTTCATTTATCACTCTTTCGTTTATAGGTACATAGAGTACCTATAAACGAAAGTGATTGTAGTTCCGACGTAGAGAGAAGTACTGCTGTCTGATTCTAAGATAATTTAATTTCGCACCTGTAATTCCCGAAGGGATAGACAGAGGTACAGTTACATGCATATATAACCATACATGCAAACACCCTCGATTCGCCGGTTACGTTTTGGTCCATGTAACAAGTGGGGAGCCTGTTGACATCTACGGGCACTTTACCAAACTCGGAGGTAAGTACTGGGAAACTTCCAGAAAGTGGAAAAGTCCCAACAGAACCAGACATAGAGGATTTCACACCATTATCTCTGATAGACCCTGACCAGGGAATCGAATCCAGGAACCTAGCATTGTAGTAGTGGCTTGCTACCACTGAAGTTTAAGATAATTTATATTGGTTTTATTTAAAGTAAGAAATTCCGGTTTTAAACAAAACCAGTGCAAATTATTTTATTGTCCAAGAAGCCTGGAGGAGATAGCTGGTAGTCTTCTTCATTTTAAGTCAGCGGCTTGATATGTAAAATTTTGTTTGTCCAATATTTTACTACAGCAGATCAATTAGAACTTTCTTAGACCATAGCTGTGAAATATTGATAACTAGCTCTGCCCACGACTTCCGTCCACCTAAGTTACTTCTTATTACATAAGCTATTTACCAGTTAAAGTCCCGTCAAATTCGGTCCAGCCGTTCCTGAGTTTAGCCGGAACAAACAGACAGACACGACAGACAAAAATTGTAAAAAATGTTGTTTAGGTATATGTATTCTGTATACATTGTAGGCATATGTATTTATTTTTATATAACAAACAGACACCCCAATTTTATTTATTTGCATAGAATGTATGTATAGATTAGATTTAAAATATTTAAGTCTAATTATAATTTTACTTTTCAGCTTCATTATTATTCTTCAACATAAAGAGAGTACTCCCCAAAATTCTACAGTACCAAAAGTGAGCTTCATAGCAGACCCGGCTAAAAATTCTAACTTTGATATATTACAGCAAATGCCATTTTAATGCTTGATTGATATTTTTGATAGGCTTCATTTTCTTTGTAATTTTTTTCTCTTTTTTAAAGTTCAGTTCACAGTGCTCAAAGTTCTTAAACAGTTCAGTTAGATTGGTCCAACTTCAAGAAAGATGTCACTTTTTTCACTGGTGGTAGAGCTCCAGTGACGGAGCTCGCGGGCGTAGACACCACCGCATTACCTAATATACTTGCTGCTAAATGGAAGTGTTCAGCACTACCGTGTTCCGGTCAGGTGGTAATGTACGGCCCTGTAATTTCTGACACAGGGGCAACACTTTAGACCTCAGGATTGGAAACACATATGCATTTTGACCTTCGTCTTTTTGTGAGTGTCTATAGGCTGCAGTCATCACTTAACACAATGTGAACTGCATGCTTGTTTGCCACTTCCATAAAATAAAATAAGAAATGTCAGTCGCCAAATTCAAGTTGGCTCGGTCCTATCTAAAAACCACACTGCAGTAAATTGGACGATGAGATATTTATAAGGTATAGGTATATATTTCATCGTCCAATTTTTCGCAGTAAGAAGCAAAACAATGATTTTTTTGTAATTTTTTTGTATTTCTTAAGGTTCTCTAACCTACAAGAAATCTATAGTTTCGCCATGATTAAAGACATGACCCATCCATAATGTAGATTAGGAGATGTGAAAAATTTACAGTAGTAGTACCTATATACAACGAAGTTAAAAGGAATACTATCACTTGTACTATGACAAGTAATAGGTGGTCATCCAATTGAAAAAAATTACTTACTTGAGAAATTAGGCCTTACATAGCATTTGGCCCAACATGCGCTAGGCTGGTTTTCTATGGGACACTGAACTCGACCATTAGAAGACATAAGTAAAACAGTAAATTTAATAAATAAAGTTTCAAAGTTCTGTTGAAAACATTTGGTACTCAAAAGTACTTAATTACTTATATATATTTTTTTAAAAACAATATTTTTAGTATATCAGCATCGGGATATCTGGTGCTCTACACTCTCTGCCTATCCCGTTAGGGACCTGGCGTAATGATACATAATATTATTTTATACTTCCTTATTCTGGTATAGCAGACCATACAATATTATAGATAATAGTTTGTTAGGTGTCCAGAATACATAATTAATTAAACCTTACTTACATAACTTGTTTTCTTCTGTTTACAGTATCATATTAAACATGTATTTAACACCTTATGACCTACATTCCTCACAAATATTACAGGTACACGTTTTATTATTTAATAAGCACATTTACATTTAAAATATATCAACTTGTGGGCGTGTTATGATTAAACAACCTCGAAGCAAGTAATAATGTACAAGAAGGGGTAGTCAAGGTGTTTCGAACAATGGGTTCATTCAGTGACAATAATGTAACCAATAATGCATGTGTGTGCTCTGCCCTATTTTCCACAGTTTTCCATTTCACCCGTTTCACCGTAGCGATTGACATTGGCCTTCCAGCGTAATCGATACCATGTAAAATATAAATTGTAGGAACACACATAATACTCACGTTATTTAAATGGCAGGCGATGAAAAGGCGATTCTAGCACAAGCACTAGGGGATAACGCGACGATTTAGGAGCACTACAGCTAATTCTATTGGGCTAAATGTTTAGAAAAAAATCACAAAGGTCCACCCGGCGGTTAGCGGCCACCCATTTTGTTTCTATTTCACTCGACTTTTTCTCGTACAATTTCGTACGCTTTTCGTACCTGTCATTTATGTCAAGTAATTTATATTGCCAGTACAAAAAATCCTAACACGACGTGACGTTCGGCATACGTTCGGAAAGTCTGAAATGCACGTTAATTATTCAGATGATTTTAAATACAGAGATACATAACAAAAATATCTGTGTTCCTGGGAAAATTAATACGATTCCATTATGATCCAATTTCGATAAAATTATGATACACGTAAAATTATCACACGCTTTTAGCGGCATCTATCCATAGAGTATTAAACTTGATTCAGAGCTAAAACAATGGCGATGTCCGCAGTTTCGATGTAATTTCATAGATGGCACTATAATGTATAAACAGCGGCTACATGAAAACATTTTTTAAATTTGTTCACATATTTATTCAATTTCCTAATATATTGCATAAAATAAAAGGAAAAATCAAATCTTGTTCATATTAATCGCCTGCCACTGCAAAAGGCATCATATTGCTCGTAGGCGAGTTTCGTACCAATAAAAGACACGGCAAACACGCAGACTAGGCAAAGAGCGCATATTGTGGGACAGAGAATAGCGCCAATTTTTCCAGCCCGATGGACTTCCACTGAGCCCATTTCGGAGTCCGAGTCGCTGTTTCTCACTGATTCTTTGCTCATCTACAAAAAGAGTTTGTAATTAGTCAATTCGGCACACTTTATCATAACTAAGTCCCAAAGAAGTTACCACCTAGGCCTCAGGAGTAGGGTTACCACCTCTTAGCTGTCTAAATCCGGGAGAAAAAAAAACATTGAATATGCCTAATACCTTTTTATTTTATTTTGAATTAATAACAACATATAATATAAATAATTGTATTTAATCAAAATCATCTATTATTAGCTTATTTACTATTTTTGCTTTTATTCACGCTTATTAGTCTGTATCTAACAGCAATTCATGCACTTGTACGACACAAGTGCATGGATTGCTGTTAGATACAGACTAATAAGCGAACGAATGAAACTTATTAAAAAACAAATGAGCAACGGAAATGAGCGAGACAAAGACGACGCAATCTCTCACGCACGTGGCAATCACTTTATACGAAACTAGCTAGCTACCCACTGGCGAGTAGTGGCATCAGTGGCGAGATAGTGGCGAGAAGGCTGCCGAGAATTTACGCCGCTCTTATCCATTTCTACATCGCGTGTCATTACTTTTGAACAACTTGTTATGCCGGGAGAATTTAGTATATTTTAAATTCCTTCCGGGGGACGGGAGATTTAATTTTCAGAGCTCGAATCCGGGAGACTCCCGGAATTCCGGGAGAGGTGGCAACCCTACCTACTGGTGGTAGAGAACCGAAGTAAAGGAATCACCATAATAGTATTACCCAACCAACATGACATAATCTTCCGCTTAAAGCGTCGGAGTTACTCTGCACTACGATCTAACGATTTAGAGCAACCATGCTGCCTAAGGCGAATTAAATAAAATTGAAACAGTCAACTCACTTCGTAATCTTTTTCAATCAATGTTTTTGTAAGCAAGGAAATAATATTGCTGATACATTTTACAAAATAGTTTGACGTTTGTCACACTAGAGATGGGAACATAGACTAGTATATATACTGATGGGAATTAAAAATATTGAGACCTAGGGACGTGACGACCCCATCTACCGGAGAATATTTTTTCCGTTAGGGCAGTCATTCAACTGAAAAACAAACCATTCCGAAATAGCTTCTTTACTGGTGGTAGAGCTCCAGTGCTGGAGCTCGACGGCGTAGCCACCACCGCATTATCTAATCTGCCTGCCGCCAAATGGTAGTGTTCAGCACTATCGTGTTCCGGTTAGATGGTAATGTATGGCCCCGTAATTATCACGGAGGCAAAAGATTTTAGTCCTCAGGGGTGGCAACGCATCTGCACTTTAACCTCTGGTTATTGTGCAGATAGGGGTGTAAGGGGTCTCAACCAACACCATCGAGACCCAAGCCAACCTCACCTGCACGTGGTGCACCCTGCTACACAACAAACGAGGCTCTGGCGACCTGCCAACACGCACTGGACCAGCGTGGCGGGTTATGGTCTAAACCCCCCCAAGATGGAAATGCAGACGAGGAAAAGGCCCCAAGTGCCCGGCGGCTCCAGGAGCAAAACCGACGTGGACGGGCGCTGGTCGAGCTCTGGAGCCAGGGGTGCTAAGAATCTCCGGGTGAGTCGCTTCCGTCAAACGACTTCGGCATGCACAATGGAAAACCGACGTAGGTTATCACTGGTAACATACAATACACGCACGTTAAGGACAGACGAGAAAATTGCTGAGCTGGAAGAAGAATTGAACAAGTTGCACTGGGACATCTTAGGTCTATCTGAAGTCCGTAGAGAGGGAGAGGACACGATAACCCTGAAGTCTGGCAACTTGTTCTACCACCGGGAGGGCGACCAGCAGTCCCAAGGTGGTGTCGGATTTATCGTCCACAAGTCTCTCGTTAACAACATTGAATGCATCACGAGTGTGTCGAGTAGGGTCGCGTACCTGATACTCAGAATATCCAAGAGATATTCCTTGAAGGTCATCCAGGTCTACGCACCGACCTCGGCACACCCGGACGACGAGGTGGAAGCTATGTATGAGGACATAAGTAGGGCCATACATACTTCCAAAACGTATTTCACTGTTGTGATGGGAGACTTCAACGCAAAGCTGGGCAAGAGATGCGATAGTGAGCTGAGAGTGGGGCAATTTTGGATGTGGGAATCGGAACCCTAGGGGCCAGAGGCTGGCCAACTTTCTGGAGAAGGAGGAACTTTTTATGATGAACTCCTTTTTCAAGAAGCCGCCTCATAGGAAATGGACCTGGATGAGCCCCGACGGTTGCACAAAAAATGAGATAGACTTCATTATGACCAACAAGAAACACATTTTCAATTATGTCTCCGTGATCCACAGGGTGAAAACCGGAAGTGATCACCAAATGGTTAGGGGCACATTAAATTTTAAACATCAAGATCGAAAGATCTCGTCTAATGAAGTCTACGCTCCGACCTACTGTTTCTCACATACAAAACCCCGAGAGCTTTCAGCTCGAATTGAAAAATCGCTTTGCTTGCCTGGAAGATTGCATCTCAGTGGACGATATGAATGACAGGTTGATAGAAACTGTCCAGTCGGTGGGGCATAAATACTTTAAAACACGCCGACGAAATAGACCTCAAAAACTAACCGATCAAACCCTCAACCTGGCAGAACGACGCTAAATGACACTGCAGACCTCTGATGAAGCTGAAAAATACCGGCAACTTAATAGACAGATTCAACAGTCCTTGCGGTACGATATCAGATCCTTCAACACAAAATGTGTTGAGGAAACGATAGAGAGAAACAAGGGCTCCAAAGTGTTTGCGAGGGATCTGTCTATTGGACAGAGCCGGTTGATGCAGCTGAAGACAGAGGACGGCAGTTTAGCGTCGACTAAGCCTGAGGTATTACGGGAATTCGAGAGGTTCTATGAGCAGTTATATACCTCGGTCGCCAACCTGCCTCTGATTTGGTTAGAGACCCGAGAGCCAAATTAACCCGACACTATACCGAAGATATATCCCGGACATCAGCCTGTACGAGATAAGGATGGCCCTCAAACAGCTTAAGAACAACAAGGCGCCTGGAGAGGATGGAATCACTACAGAGCTTCTGCAAGCGGGTGAATTACCGTAAAGTCCTTCAGAAGCTCTTTAATTCCGTCCTATTCGAAGGTACTACGCCAGAAGCATGGAAAAGAGGCGTGGTGGTGCTTTTCTTAAAAAAAGGTGACAAAGCCCTATTAAAGAACTATAGACCCATCTCGCTTCTGCGCCATGTCTACAAGCTGTTTTCGAGGGTGATCACGAACCGTCTCGCTCGCAGGTTTGATGACTTCCAGCCTCCCGAACAAGCCGGTTTCCGAAAAGGCTATAGTACCATAGACCACATACACACGCTGCGGCAGGTTATACAGAAGTCCGAGGAGTATAACCGGCCATTATGCTTAGTGTTCGTGGACTATGAGAAAGCCTTTGATTCGGTTGAAACATGGGCTGTGCTGCAGTCTTTACAGCGTTGCCACATTGACTATCGGTACATCGAAGTGTTGAAGTGTCTGTATAAAAACGCCACCATGTCAGTCCGAGTACAGGAACAATGCACGGAGATGTCATTTCACCCCTGCTCTTCACCAATGCAATGGAAGACGCCTTCAAGCTCCTGGAATGGCAAGGACTAGGCATCAATGTCAACGGCGAATACATCACTCACCTTCGGTTTGCCGACGATATTATAGTCATGGCAGAGTCGCTGGAAGATCTCAGCACAATGCTCGAAGACCTCAATCGAGTGTCCCAAAGAGTGGGCCTTATAATGAACATGGATAAGACCAAGGTCATGTTTAATAACCTTGTATCGCCCACTCCAGTATCCGTTGGGATCTCGATCCTCGAAGTTGTCGACGAATATGTCTATTTAGGACACACCATACAACTAGGCAGGTCGAACTTCGAGAAAGAGGTCATTCGCCGAATCCAACTCGGCTGGGCAGCGTTCGGGAAGTTAAGGAGCGTTTTCTCGTCAAACATCCTGCAGTCCTTGAAGACGAAAGTCTTTAACCAGTGCGTTTTACCGGTGATGACCTACGGTGCCGAGACGTGGTCTCTCACTATGGGTCTCGTACGAAAGCTCCAAGTCACTCAGCGGTCAATGGAAAGGGCTATGCTCGGCGTTTCCCTACTGGATCGAATCAGAAATGAGGAGATCCGTAGGCGAACGAAAGTCGCTGACATAGCCAAGCAGATTTCTAAGCTAAAGTGGCAATGGGCAGGGCACATAGCTCGGAGAACCGATAGCCGCTGGGGCAGAAAGGTTCTCGAGTGGAGACCACGTATCGGCAAACGCAGCGTAGGACGTCCACCTGCAAGAAGGACCGACGACCTGATCAAGGCTGCAGGTACCCGCTGGATGCACGTCGCTTCCGATCGGTCGGCATGGAGGTCATTGGGGGAGGCCTATGTTCAGCAGTGGACGTCTTATGGCTGATATGATGATGATGATGATTGTGTAGATGTCTATAGGTTGCAGTCGTCACTTAACATTTATGTGAACTGCATGCCTGTTTGCCACCACCATCACATAAAAATTGCCACTGCGATCATCAATCCACATGCTAAGCCAGGGGCTTGACCTATAGTGCAGGGTGTGCAATGCACACGGGCGCCGCCGTCTCAGGGGGCGCCGCGGCCCCTATATAATATATCTATATAGGGGTATAATGTATTTATTTTATAATAATATCGCATCTCTTCATTGTACACATTACAACAAGAAAATACAGAAACAGTGAAAAGCACAATAGGCAGTCTTATCGCTTAAAGCGATCTCTGCCAGACAACCTAGATTGAAAGAGACAAATTACAGAAAAAGGGGTGTACAACACAACGTTAAAATATAAATTAAAATAACAATTCTTACAAATCTATGGTATACTTTATAGCTTCTAATAATACACAAAATTTAATAATAAATAGTAATAACATTATAAACTTACACATATGTCAAAATTTAAAATATATGTACTTACACAAAAATACAATACATAGGTACACATACAAAAGAAGATAAATATACAAATTTAAAAAATACCAATCGATCGATCGATATCGATCCTTCAATCGATTTAGGTACATACTCATGTACCTAAATCGATTGAAGGATACAAAGAAGTCTTATTATATTAGATAGCATGACAATTTAAGGTTACAAAGTTAGATAATGATCCTATAGACGCTTTTAAAAAGACGTCAGGGTTTGAGCTTGACGGATGTGTAAAGGTAAGGAGTTCCAAAGCTTAACAGCTTCGACAGTATAGGATTTGGCATAGAAAGAAGAGGAGTGGGAAGGCATTGGAAGACGAAGGTTGTTGGACGAGCGTAGAAAAAGGGAATTTGATTGACAAAGATATTTGAAACGGTCTCTTAAGTATTGGGGATAATGCGGGTAAAATAGTACGCAGTAGAGAAGAGAAAGAATATGCGTATTCCTGCGAAGACGGATAGGTAGCCAATCCGTCAATAGGGTATAATGTATCTAATCTGAATGTAAGTCAGGCAATGTTTCAAGTAACGTCTATAATATGGGTGTAAGCATTCAAACGGCTCTCTAGGGGTTACCCTTAAAACCTTTTAAACCAACTCGGTACCGACTTCAGTACATAAACGGGGGAGGGGATCCGGGATACACTAAAATACTGCTTCGATTCCCTCCACGCATTTCGCCTCCATAAGGCTCTTCGTAACTCAGCTCCACCCCATTCAGCGCATTCAAATTTCTCAGCTTCACCCCAACTTTTTTTTCATATAGGTTGGGATTTGGGGATTAAACAATAGACAGTACAGAAAAGAAAGAATGTGTGTATCCCTGCGAAAACGAATGGGTAGCCACTTGAGCTATTTACGAAAATAATCAGAAACGTGATCATAGACTCTTGCCGCACGCGGTTCATTCCCCCTTTAGTCGCCTCTTACGACAGGCAGAGGATACCTCAGTCCTATTCTACAAGCCAAGTTCTACTATCCAGCGCTACCATAGTTTTTTCCTTACCTATATCAGTCTAAAGAACGCATCTATTAATTTATATTCTGTATTCTCTTTGCTTCCATCCACAAAATAAATCATCCAAAGAGTATACAAATACTACAAATGATCTTTGACAGACATACCTTGGTCGGTATGTCATTCTAATTTCACTTACTCGATAGCTTATTTTCCTAAGCATGAAAATGTTACTTTATTTCAGTGTTTATTCTTGCCTCACTCTGGGCTTGTTTATTGCATTCCTTTATCTGATGACCGTAGTGGATCCAGGGCTCAAGGAGCTGCCAGGGCGACTTGCAGAGTTCCGAGCGAGCCATGGCGAAATTAATTCTGTTTTTGTATGTTTATTCATTTTAGTTAATAATAGTGTGCCTCTTGAACTATTTAAGGACCTGGATAGTCCACCGCAGCAGTGTGTAAAGACCGCTCGATGCGAGGATCGCGGGTTTGACTCCCGTACCAGGAGAAATATTTGTATGGTATACATACAATACATAAATTGCGACGCGCGCATGGCCCCGCGGCTGGTGTAGATCGTAAGCGATCTACTCGGTTAAGCGATACGGGCGTGATCAGGTGTGTGATGGGTGACCGCCAGTGACAAATTAAAATGCGCGTTGCCGTACTTCGGAGGGTACATTAAGCCGTCTATCGATAGATTAGCAATCGTTAAACCTTGTCAGAGGCCTTATGGGCGGTTTGAAAACATCCGACATTTGACGTTTTTTTTTTTTATGTAATAAAAGTGGCAATCAAGCATGCAGTTCACATTGATGTTAAGTGATGACTGCAGCCTACAGACACCCACACAATGACCAGAGGTCAAAATACAGATGCGCTGCCACTCCTGAGGCATTAGGTGATATGCCTCTGTGCCTGAAATTACAGGGCCGTACATTACCACCTGTCCGGAACACGATAGTGCTGAACACTACTATTTAGCGGCAGATTGATAAGGTAATGCGGTGGTGCGCACGCCCTCGAGTTCCTGTTGGTACTGCAACTCTACCACCAGCAACATAACTACGTAAAAATCAATAAATATTGAGTCTTTAGTTAGTCGATAAGACTATAGGGGCAAGACGCAAATACTTCGTGCATGACACCAGTCAATTTAGAATCAATTTACTGGTGGTAGAGCTCCAGTGACGGAGCTCGCGGGCGTAGGCACCATCGCATTACCTAATTTACTTGCCGCTAAATGGTAGTGTTCAGCAGTATCGTGTTCCGGTCAGGTGGTAATGTACGGCCCTGTAATTTCCGGCACAGAGGCATAACACCTTAGGCCTCAGGAGTGGTAACGCATCTGCATTTTGGCCTTGGTCTTCATGTGGGTGTCTATAGGCTGCAGTCATCACTTAACATCAATGTGAACTGCATGCTTGTTTGCCACTTACATTACATAAAAAAAAAATCAGAATCAGAAAATCATTTATTCATTTAGGGTGACAAGCACCTCTTATGACACGTCAACAAAATAAATTACGAATGGCTATGGATATTAGAGAGTTACGTTCCCAAGTAGGCCATTGCAGACAAAACCTGCACAACTGGGGTTTCTCTCCTCCGTCTACGGAACAATGTAACTGTAAGGCTCCATCTCAGACGATGCAACACGTGCTTCTTTGCCCATTGACCCCCTGGTCCTGTTAGAGGACCTCCAAAAGGGAAATGATGCTGCAGTCGCTGTAGCAAGGTATTGGGCGGACATAATTAAACTTTAGTTATAAAAGAGAAGAAGAGAGTTTTCAGTCTGTCAAAAAATATAAAATAAGTACTTATTATAAACATTATTTTCACGATTGAGAAAATCTAAAATATCATCTAATTTTAAATCAAATTCCATTTGGTGGTATTTAATTATATAAAATAACCAAAAAAATTGTCTTAGAAATCGGCGTGCATGTATGAAGAGAATGATGAAGGTAGACGAGGCACGAGAGGTTTGTCAGGACCGGGATATCTGGCGGGGTACTACGTCTGAACGGACCAAAAGGAATGGACCGTAGCCCATTCGGCCGTAATCAAAAATCGTCTACGTCTCAACGGACCGGTCATAAAATATTGTTAACAAATTTATACATGGAGTACATTCGAGAGCAAAAGTTATAAATTGAATTACTTAAACGTCTAATTTTTTTTCTTAAATTTGTATTATTTTCTTTATAAAACGTGTAGATACATATATAAATAATATATATATATATATATATAAGATTGTTTTACTACATGAAAGAAATAAACCTTGTGTTGCTGTAAAGAAGATTTATTGTTAGTTTTTTTTATACAGAGACTATTTTATTTAGGTAATATAAAACAATATGAACTCAAACCTGTAAAGAAGAAACGACAATGAAAGTTTATTCTTTCACTTTTAAAACATAAAATAATATAATATTAAAATTTTCATTGATTATCCAATTGTCAATCAACTCGTATTTAAATCTGTCATCTGACATTCTGAATTCATTTCTTCTTTAAAATCAGACAATTAAAAAGTTAAAAACTATAACCAAACTTCATGGTAAGTAAACACACAGAGTGCGAAGAAAGAAATAGTATTTCTTTACATCTCCCCCCATGGGGAAGAAAATTCACCCGTGAATTTTCACTCCAGTTCTCCATTTGATACTTGCACATTCTCATCCTCTGTTATCTGTACTGGAATTAGTTTTGTGATATGAAAAAGATTTGACTCTGTTTTTCTATGTCCTGTATCTATCTCGTAAATTGTATTAGATTTCTTTTTAATTATTTTATATGGTCCAATTCTCAATTCATCTAGCTTTTTTCTATTTAGTTTATTCCCATTTTCTATATATACTAGATCTCCCACACTGAATTCTCTTTGTTTTCTATTCCTATCATACCTCATTTTGTTATAGTAATGTGATTCCAAGGTATTATTAAGCGCTGTTTTCTTATCTCCGATCCAGTCACTATTTATACCTCCTTGTTGTAGTTCTTTTGGTAAAACCTTAACATCTGTTCCGTATAGCAAATAACATGGTGCATAGCCAGTTACTGAGTGGTTAGTCTGATTGTATTTTTCTACACATTCATGTGCTATTGTAGTCCACGCTCTGTTTTCTCCATCTTCATTGATTTTGCATCTAATTTTGTTAACTATCGTTTGATTCAACCTTTCATTTAGGCCATTAGAAAACGGTGCATTCACTGCTGTAAAAATTATTGTTATTTGTTTGTCAGTAAGGAACTTCTTGAATTCTTTAGAGTTTATTCCTGGATACTGGTCGGTAAGGAGCATCCCAATCTCTTCGGTTTCAGCGACCTTATTTATTAGCTTTATAAAGTCATGTGCACCCTGGGTTTTTGATGTTATAATAAATGCATATCTAGTGAAGTGGTCCACTAAAAGATGTATGTATTTCTTGGTTGATCTAGAACCACCAAAACCTCCAATTGTGTCTATTGATACTATTTCAAAGGGTCTTGTCGCTGGGCCTAAATATGACATTAATCCGTATTTGTGTTGTCCTCTTGTTTTGTTTTTTATGCAAATTTCACAATTCCTACAAACATTTTTAATATTTTTCGTTAAATTTTTTTGTTGCGTACAGTGAACTAATAGTCGTTAGCATTTGTCCCACTCTAATGTGACATAGATCTTCATGTATTCGCTTTATAAATTTAATACTGAATTCTTCTGTGATTATTATTTTCTCTTTGTTCCTAATTCTTTTGAAGTATAAATTGTGTTTTTTGATTATTTTATTATTGTTTCTCTGTATTTCTTTATTTTGATTCTGATCTATTACAATATCTTCTAATGTAATTAAGTTCACAACTTTCAGTTGTTCTTCTAGATTATCCTCTGGTTCTAATACAGGATTCCGACTTAAACAGTCCGCTTCTAAATTATCTTTTCCAGGGGAATATTTGATTTTAAAATCATATTGTGAAAGGTAATAAGTCAAATCACCTAGTTCTTCGTCTGTTCTAGCTTTTAAGTTCATGTTTTCTAATGGTTTATGGTCTGTGTAGACTGTAAACGATTTACCTATCAGCCAGTACTGCCAATATCTTAGTGCTTCTTTAATAGCTAAGCATTCTAAATATATTGCCTTTTTCTTCTTTTGCGCTCCATTCAGTTTTTTTGAAAAATAGGCTACTGGTTTTTCTTTACCATCTAGTTGTACTTGTTTTAAAATTGCTCCAACACCCAGCAGAGAACCATCAGTATAAATATTTATTGGTAGATTTTGATCATAAATTTCTAGTATTGGCTGTGAACACAAGAGACTCTTTATTTTTTCAAACGCATTTTGACATTCTTCAGACCAAACAAACTTTTGATTTTTTCTTAGCAAATTATGTAATGGGTCAAGAATTATTGCGCTCCTTGGTATATATTTATGGTAAAAGTTTACTTTTCCCAAAAATTGTCGAATATTCTTCTGGGTTTTTGGTACTGGAAATTCTTTTATCGAAATGAGATTGTCCTTCAGTGGTTGGATAGAATTATATTGAATGATATGTCCCAGGTATTTTACCGAATCTGATGCAAATGTACATTTTATAAATTTTAGTCGAAATCCTTCCATTTGAATTGCTTCTAGTAACTGTTTCAAGTGACTTATGTGTTCATCAAATGAGTTTGAAAATATCAGGATGTCGTCTATATAATTGACAGCAAAATCGGTTAGTTTATATTTTCTAAGTATGTTACACAATATTCTTTGAAATATTGCTGGAGCAGTCTTCAAACCAAATGGTAGGCAAGTCCATTGAAAGTGTCCCTCTTGAGTTACAAACCCTGTCTTCTTCCTGTCCTCTACTCGTAGAGGTATAGACCAAAAAGCTGAATTAACGTCTAAGCTTGTAAAAAATTTGCAATTTCTTGTTTTTGTCATTAAATCGTCAATTAATGGGAAGGGTTGAGCCTGAGGAACTACAATTTTATTTAAATCCCTGAAGTCTATACAGAGCCTTGATTTTTTATTTTCTTCCTTTTTAAATGTCAAAGTTACTGGTGCTGCGAATGGACTATAAGATTCTTCTATAAGCGCATTATCCAATAATTCGGCTATTTGTTCTGCTATCTCTTTTTTGTCTTCTATAGTGCATCTGTATGGCCTCTTGCTGCAGTATTTATCCATTAATAAATCTATTCTTGCTTCATATCCTTTAACCTTTCCCACGTCATACTTGTTTTTGGCAAAAACTGATTGATATTGTTGTATTAGCTTATTTATTTCTTCCCTTTTATCATCATCTAAATGACCAACCTTTATTTCAAATTCCTCCTCTTTGATATGTTCATTAAAATTAATTTTGTTTTCGTTTTCATATTTATTACCTTCATTTTCACCTTCGTCTATCTTTTTCTCCATTTTTTTACTATTTTTTTCATGTAAGTATTGTTTCTGAGTTATTTTTAACTCCTCATTTTGTACTAGCTTATATTTCTTTATCATATCTAATCCTATTAAGAAATCATATCTGAATTTGTGTTCGTCAATGATGTACACATCCACATTTTCTTCTATTTCAAAAATTTATATTTTTAAATTTGTCAAACCACTTGTTTTTTGGACACCATTAATTGTTACTATATTTTCTTCATTCGAATTATGTCCTTTTGTATTTAGTTTTAGTAATTTGGAATTAATTAGAGATACATTTGAACCTGAATCGTATACTCCATAAATTTCTAATTTATTATTTAACAGTAGTTTGATCTTAATTAATGGTGTCACTACTAGTTTTTTTGTTCTGTTTCATTTAACTCTGCTTCAATCACTGAATTATTTACATGTTTAATATATCTTTTATTTAACTTATCATCTTCTCTAACTCTAAACCAGCATGCAGCTTCGGAATGATAGCGAACCCCTTTATTTAATTTTACGCATATTTTGCATGGATAACGTCCTTCATTTGTAATATTTATCCTTTGATTTTCATACTTTCTGTACGTTCCATTCCTATTTTTATTTACCAAATGTTCATACTTTCTCACCTCATTGAATAAACATACTATATCGTTCATTGCTTCTCTATTTATCTTCTCTAATACAAAACCTGGCAAACCTACCGCTATCAGATCCACCAGTGTACCTGTATCAATTGAATTTCTCATGTCCAATAAAAGTTTTTCCTTTTTAATGGCATAGTCCACTAATGAACCATCCTTATATTTAAATAACAATGCATAGGTCACTTGGTTCCAGTTTTGGTTTGCAAATGACTCACAAAACTTTTCCTTCCATAATATCCACTCTGAGTTGAGTGTTAATTTTATAATCATTGACCTGTACCAATCAACACAACTTTTATCCATAAATAGTCGGAGAATCTCAATTTTTTGTTCATCTTTCATAATACCGAAGCGAGAACATTCTCTCTCAAAAATGTCAATCCATTGCCTTGCATTCGAGTTTTTGCTCGTAAATTTCTCAATCACAAACTTCTCTGCGACATATTTCAGATTCTGTTTTTTTAAATCATGTGTATTTTCTATTAACTTTGTAAACATTTCTTCCAATAAATTCGAATCTCTAATTTGTTCTTCAGATGCTCGGTTATGTTCAATTTCCTCCAGATATTGTTCTCCAAATTGTAAGTTACCATCAGCATCTATATAAATTTCTCGTAATTTATCTGTCATAGTTATCCAAACTCTTCGTGTCTGATGTCTTTTCTTTAAACTATTTTTTACTTTGTTGTACACAGCTGTCTCAATTAATTCTTCGTGAAATCCAACAGACTGTAATTCCTCTGGTATAGCAAATTTTTTTTCATCTTTAGTTGTGATTGAGGTTACACAACAAATATTAGATTTTCCATCATTCGCCGGTAAAATCGTGAATTCAAAACGTAACTGCTCCATTTGCATCTTTTTATAAACAAAATTGTCGTTTTATAAGATTGTTTTACTACATGAAAGAAATAAACCTTGTGTTGCTGTAAAGAAGATTTATTGTTAGTTTTTTTTATACAGAGACTATTTTATTTAGGTAATATAAAACAATATGAACTCAAACCTGTAAAGAAGAAACGACAATGAAAGTTTATTCTTTCACTTTTAAAACATAAAATAATATAATATTAAAATTTTCATTGATTATCCAATTGTCAATCAACTCGTATTTAAATCTGTCATCTGACATTCTGAATTCATTTCTTCTTTAAAATCATACAATTAAAAAGTTAAAAACTATAACCAAACTTCATGGTAAGTAAACACACAGAGTGCGAAGAAAGAAATAGTATTTCTTTACATATATATATATATATATATATATATATGTATATATACATATTTATATAAAAACAATCAACAACTTAAACATATTGACAAATAAAAAGCGGTCAAGTGCGTGTTGGGCCACGCGCAGTGTAGTGTTCCGTAATTATTAGGTTTGATTAGTGTCATGAAAAAATATATAAATATTTTCTATGGAGTTGTGCAAAACTTTCCAGTATTATATTTGGTGGACTATTTTTAATTTCGTTATATCTAGCTACTATTATCGCAACGTTTGAATTTCTAACAACAACCGTTTAGTTGGTAGAGACACTTGTCTCTAACGAAAATTGGCACTTTAAAGCTTAATAAGTCACGAACAGTTAACTAAATCTAAAAATGATGTAAGCACAATTCTAACATGTTTAAGAGACCTATCCCAGCAATATCCCACACTATATAGAAAACGAAAAATAAAAAAATTATCCGCGTGATACATGTAGGGGAGGTACCCTAAATAATTTTATTTTTCATGTTTTTATTATACCACTTTGTCAGCGTGATTAGGGTGCACACTTGTGCCAAATTTCAAGTCTCTAGTACCAATAGTTTTTGCGTTAAACCGCAGACGGACAGACAGACAGACCTCACATCAACCACTTAAAACACATGGGAAATTATAAGGGTTCCTTGTTTACTACGGAACCTTAAAAAACACTGATTGCATATTATCATGAATCTTCTTTTCGCCACTACTCTGACGTAATAGATAAACTGCCTGCTTGTGATTGGTTGATAAGAAAGGGTCATTGTTGAGTTAGGTACCTGAAGTCGTGCCAACTAGAAACGAAGATGTTAAAGATTTTGTGTAGTTAGATTACAACTATTAGATTAAATACTACTTTAAATATGAAAAAAAATTGTAGTGAACATTTATAAACGCTTGTATGCGACTGTACTTTTAAATTATTTTATGACCGGGCCGTTGGGACGTACACGTTTTTTGATTACGGCCGAATGGACTACGGTCCATTCTTTTTGGTCCGTTCAGACTAAGTACCCATCTGGCGCTCTACACTCTCTGCGTACCCCGTTAGGGACCTGGCGTGAAGATACATACATACATACATACCAATAAATTAATTCATTTCAGTCTCCCGAGAGCTACGTCGACTTTGAAGATATCTTGAACAAGTCGGGACGATTCGCATAAGTTTCAATTAGTTTAAATAATGTATTGTGTTAATATAGTTTGGTAATTATTAATTAACCACATCGTTTTATTACGCATTTCATAATGTTAATGGTATAAAAACATTACAATATAATTTACTGGTAATTTCTTAAGTTTGTTATGGAAGTTACCTTTAATTATTTGGTGCGTTTATAACATTAACATTTTTTACTGGTGGTAGAGTTCCAGTGACGGAGCTCGCGGGCGTAGGCACCACCGCATTACCTAATATACTTGCCGCTAAATGGTAGTGTTCAGCACTATCGTGTTCCGGTCAGGTGGTAATGTACGGCCCTGTAATTTCAGGCACAGAGGCATATGTCAAATAGGCAAATGTCTTTGCCTTTGGCGGCGTCGTGTGGCGGGTTGCTCACTTCCCTCTAAAATGGTCGAGGAGGGCAATGGCTGTCACATGCGTCATACTCGTGAACGGGTGCTGTTGGTGGGGACTGGTCTGTTCTGGTTTGCAGGGGCTACATCACATTTAGTAGATAGCAGTTTATTTGCATCTATGCTATGGACGTTGACATTATTTGATTTTTCACGATAATCTGTACTAGATTTAAGCTTTCATTTAAAAGAGCTCTTACTGAGTTTGTTGGGTAGCGGAGTTCTTCTCAGTAGTGACTGCACTTGGAACTCTGCTAAGTGAATAACATTGATCTTGACGAATAAGTTTTTCTTTTTCTTCATTTATTATCATTGAAGGAATTGAAAAATTTTATGATTATTATGTTTTAACCAAATAGTTTAAATTTAAATTTTTAATTTACTATTAATATATGATTTTTCTTTACTATATGTAATGGTTATTCGCTCTAGGTAGTTTATGATTTATTGACGTTTTGAAAGTATCTGTAAAGATCTATTCGAAATAAAAATATTTTCTATTTCTATTTCTATTTCTATATCACCTAATGCCTCAGAAGTGGCAGCGCATCTGCATTTTGACCTCTGGTCATTGTGTGGGTGTCTATAGGCTGCAGTCATCACTTATCATCAATGTGAACTGCATGCTTGTTTGCCACTATTATTACATAAAAAAAAAAAAATCACCCTGCCCATCGATAGGTTCCTAAAACATTGGCAGCAATTATTTAACTTGCGAGGAGATAGAAAATGTAGGTCAGTAGATATTATAGATTTTTTTTTCATAAGTATTATGTTACACAGAGCTAGGAAAATACTACAGCCATTATATCTGGCAGATTTGAAAATTAATCCTTGAGGTTAAGGGTAAGAGTCATAGACCGTACTACGACTTTACTTTGAGCAAAGTATGCTTAGAACTGTCAGAAATGTATGGGTTTTGACAGTTCGAAGCGTACTTTGCTCGAAAGTAAAGTCGTAGTGCGGTCTGTGAATCTCGCCATCAGACAAGATGCCTAAGGGCTATTTATTAGCGAGACCCAGCGACCTTATATATAACATCCATAGATTTATATAGAAAATAAATCTATGTTAACGTCTATATTTTTTTTTCATAGATGTAGTATTGTGGTTTCTACATGGTTTTTACCATAGATTTAGTACTTCGTTTTACCCACAATACCCACACTCTCTGGTGGAAAGATGTGCGTACAAGGAGTACCTATTCTTTATCGGAAGTAGAAAATTAAATATATTTTATCTGTGATACAATTTTGACAATGTTAAAACGCAATTGATATTGAAACATGTTTTTTTTTAACAAATTAACTAAAAATCAAACTTTACATTTTTTCACAACGCAAACAACATCAGTATTTGATGATCAGGAAAACAGAGAGTAAGAAGATAGGGAGTCCCAAAATGAAGACTGTTCTTTTTGTTATGGGGTACTCGATCATGATACTGGTGCTGTTCAGTGCATCATGTTACCTGATGACGACTGTCGATCCCAAGCCGATTGATAAACCAGTTGAAGGGGAAAGTGGTGATTTGAAAATAGTAGTGGTGAGGTTTAAAACTTAATATTAGGTATATTTTGGCGCTCCAAACTCTCTGCCTACCCCGTTAGGGACCTGGCGTGAAGATACATACATACACACATACATATTACATGTGTTTCCTGACCGTGAAGGGACCTGGCGTGAAGATACATACATACACACATACATATTACATGTGTTTCCTGACCGTGAAGAGGTACCTATTGCTATCTCTACAACCTATTGCTATCTCTACATTTTTTTTTTCATTTTTTCATTTTACATTTTCTTCTTACATTTTCATCTTTTAGGTAAAAGCATGCATATAAGCACACATGCAAACATCTGACATCTGAGCCTGTTGACATCTCCGGGCATATCACCAAACTCCGAGGTATTTTGAAACTTACAGAAAATGAAAAAATACCACAAAACCAGAGATAAAGGATTTCTCACCGTTATCTCGGATAGACCCCGACCCGGAAATCGAATCCTGGACCTCATCGTAGTAGTAGTAGTCTGCAACCACTAGAATACTGAGGCAGATTATTATTTATCGTAAAGTCAGTTTGCTTTTTAATTCCGTTATTATACGGAACTTATTTACATCGGGGACCTAACCACAATTAAAGGGTTTTTTGATGTAACACAGGAGGCAAACTAGCATGCAGTTCACATGCTGTGGTAGAGCTCTAGTGACGGAGCTCGCGGGCGTAGCCACTACCGCATTACCTAATATACTTGCCGCTAAATGGTAGTGTTCAGTACTATCGTGTTCCGGGAAGATAGTTATGTGACCCCGTAATAACTAGGTAATATAGAGGCATAACAACAAAAAAATATATTAAATTTACAATCAACATTTTTGCGTTGGGTGCTAGTAGAAAGAATAAATCCCCGAACGCTGCAACATTCAAGCTTTTGAATAGTTAAAACCGTATAATGGAGACATAGACAAGATTTTAGCGAAATCTTATAAATGTACGTGTTTTGCTATTGAGAATGCTTTCAGAGCTGTATTTTTTGTTTGTTTTTGGAAGGTTCCGTTCCTTAAAAGAATAAACGGAACCCTTGTAAAATCACTCGTGTCAGTCTGCCAGTCTGTCTGTCTATCAATTAAGGCAATTTGGTTCAAACCTCTGGGCCGTTTGAGTTGATATTTGGTAAACATATGCAAATTAGCAAACTAGCATGCAGTTCACATGCTGTGGTAGAGCTCTAGTGACGGAGATCGCGGGCGTAGCCAATACCGCATTACCTAATATACTTGCCGCTAAATGGTAGTGTTCAGTACTATCGTGTTCCGGGAAGATAGTTATGTGACCCCGTAATAACTAGGTAATATAGAGGCATAACAACTTAGGCCTCAGGGGTGGCAGTATCTATATTTTGGCCTTCGGTTTTTGTGTAGATGTCCATAGGCTACAATTATCTTACTATCAATTTGAACTGTATGCTTATTTGGTACCATTGTTTCATCTATTTATACATCTATACAAATAAATAAAATTGGAGTGTCCGTTTGTAATATAAAAATAACCGCTTTTTCTACTAAATGCATAGGTAGGTATGTATACACGATACATATTTTATACTAAAACAACATTTTTATAATTTTGTCTGTCTGTCTGTCTGTTTGTTGGGGCTAATCTCGGGAACAGCTGGACCGATTTCGACGGGACTTTCAGTGGCAGGTAGCTTATGTAATAAGGAGTAACTTAGGCTACTTTTATAATAGCTACTAGGTAGAGAATGCTGTCTAGCATTAAGTCCGCCTCTTGTGCGTTAATTGTGCAGAAAGTTTAAATAAATAAATAAATAATAGAGTTAAATTTTAACAAAGGTGTTTCTACAAAGTTAGACGTCTACTCTTTAATATTGAAGAATTTGAATGATTTACTAACAGTGTGGTTGACCTTTGTTTTGGTATGTGCCATTTCTCAAAGGCTGGTGCGATTGGCATGCACGATAGTTATGCTAAATAATACATTTCTTATACATCAAATGTCGATCGTTTTTCAATAATTGCGTCTAGAATTAATCTTTTTGCATAAACCAAACCCTCAGGATACCTCAGGATACAGGAGGCAGCCGCGCTGTATGAGGCGAGGAATGGGTCATCCCGGACGGTACTTGGTGATAAGGAACCAGAACGTGTTGTAAGATTTGCAGAAACTTCTCATCCAGCCGCATATGGACCTGGACTTCATTAAACTGGTAGACCAACAACTCGTGGATAGTAACAACCAACAAGCAGTTAGAATTTTTACAGGTGGGAGCAAAATTGATGGAAAAGTAGGTGCAGCGCTGTCACTGTGGAACAGCACGGCTGAGACCCGTGCCATCAAACTCTGCTTACCCACATACTGCACGGTCTACCAAGCAAAATTACTGGCCATATGCAGGGCATCGCGCGAAGCCTTAAAGAGCAAACAAGAGAGCTTTGATATATACAGTGACTCGAGATCGGCATTGGAGACCGTCATAAACCAAAGCTCTCTACACCCTCTTGCAGGACAGACCCGAGGCAACTTGAAGACGGCCCTGGCCCAGGGCAAAGATGTTTCCTTGTTCTGGGTCAAAGCTCATGCAGGGTTCCCGGGTAGTGAGCGCGTGGACCAGCTGGCCAGGGAGGCAACATTAAACAGCAAAAAAAACCCGATTATGATCTCTGCCCGGTTCGTCAAACGACAAATCCACAAGGAGTCGCTCGACGAATGGAACCGGAGGTATCGGTGTGGCGAAACAGCTGCCCGATCACCAGGGTGTTCCTCCCTGATGCCCGTCATGCTTACAAGCTGGTGAGGCGCCTCCAACCCACGGGTGTGCTAACGCAGGTACTTACGGGTCATGGCGGGTTTTCAGAATATCTACACCGATTCAAGTGTAAGGAGAACCCGTCATGTATTTGTTCTCGTCTTTTTATTCATTTGTATGTATACGTTATGTGGGACCAAAATAATAAATGCTTTTTTTTTTTTTTCTTTCTTTATTTCTTACGTGCGTGCCTATTGTTGTTCACCTTATTAAATCCAATTATCAAAATCAATCACTAAAAAAAAAAAAGATTAAATTTACAATCAACATTTTTGCTTTGGGTGCTAGTAGAAAGAATAAATCCCCGAACGCTGCAACATTCAAGCTTTTGAATAGTTAAAACCGTATAATGGAGACATAGACAAGATTTTAGCGAAATCTTATAAATGTACGTGTTTTGCTATTGAGAATGCTTTCAGAGCTGTATTTTTTGTTTGTTTTTGGAAAGTTCCGTTCCTTAAAAGAATAAACGGAACCCTTGTAAAATCACTCGTGTCAGTCTGCCAGTCTGTCTGTCTATCAATTAAGGCAATTTGGTTCAAAACCACTGGGCCGTTTGAGTTGAAATTTGGTAAACATATGCAAATTAGTGACCCAAACAAACAGGGATGTGAATTTAGAAATTAAAGAAAAGTTTGACTTGTGGCCGGGATTGAACCTGCGACTTTAAGAAAATCAGTCCAGCTGCTTTACCACTTAGCTACCAAAAAGCAGTAAAACAGCGATAAATATAAATATTGTGTACATGGATGTGTAACGAAAATAGGAGTATTTCAAATACAAGGTCTACTTTAAGAAATAAATTATGGAATTAAAAAAGTTTTGTACACTATACAGATTGTGTAATATATCGGGAGACAAGCCTGATGCGCATCTCAAATATATTTATTGATTTTAATATGAATCGTTCGGAAGTTATTAAAGAAGATAGAGGGAAATTGACCACAGAATGTTTTTTTTTATTTCTGAAACTACTAGGCCTAAGATTTTGAGGACACATCCCGCAAATAGTTCTTTACCTACATTTTACAGGAAAACCTATTAGCAGTCTATGACACGTATTAAGAAAAATATTGTACGGAACTCTTATTGCACAAATATGATATTTATGACTTAGGTACTTACTTAAAATATTCAAACTAACAAAATGTTATCGCAATAATTTATTTGTTGCTGCACGTTTTATAGAGAAACAATTTAGAAAAGAAAATAAAATAATTTATTTTTCAGCCTGATATGCTATATCCAAGTGACGATTTGGTATCACATGACACAGTAGATTACGGATTCGAAAAAATGTCAGCGGCCGAAGCTGCGACTGAAAATTTTGCTCTAAGAGCAAACAATTATAATTTTATTATTCCAAAATCTATAAGCGCTTATATGAAACACGTTTTTCCACCTGTTTTACCGAGTGCTACACCAAGAGGACTGAATCATAGCAGTGTTAATGAATCTGACTGCGATATGAAGGAGTCGTCACCAATCAAAGGTATGCGGAGATCTGTTAAGTTAGAATCTTCAGCAAGCAAAGAAAATATAGGATCTGTATTGCTGAATATAATTTACAATGACGGGAAACCCAGATTAGAAATAAAATTAGCTGATCCATCACATAATAAAATAAAATCTAGACGTAATAGATCAGGGAATTCAGACGACAAGAGAAATAATAACAAAACATCAGTAACACGCGATGAAACCCTCATAAAAATAAAAGTCAACGACACTCTAATAGTTGACATAGTTGATGAATTATTGGAATTGAGGCATATTGAAGATCCTAAAAGAGACATATTTTTTATTGACAAAGATGAAAACAATCAATTTATAACCAGTTATGAAAACGTTACAGAAAATTTTCAGAAAAGTGATTTAGATATGATTTTATCGAGTTCCATCACTACTGGCAAAACTGCTTTAGAGAAACTTAATGAAAACGGCGAATACACAACAGAATTAATTAAATATCACAGCAATGCAACAATATTGAGTAACAATTCTACTACCGAAGCACTATCTGCCAATATGAATATTGAAAGTTCCAAGGCCAATATTAAAGACATGGGCTTATGGCCTACTAATGAATCCGAAATATTTACAATCCCGATAGATGCTACTGATTCTAAAGATCAACTTAAGCTAATAAACTGGGCACAGGAAACATTAGCTCCGATATTATTGGAAAGTGAAGCAGAAAAAGAGATAAGGAAACGTAATCAAGGCAATCAAAAAGTGTAACCAGGTGAACCATTATGGCTGTAATAAATTTAATATCGAACTCATTTCGTTTGGTTATTTTAATTAGGTATATTTATTTGCCCGGTTGCTCGGGATCCGTTAAGTAATTGATATTTCATTAGTGTGTTTTCAATACTTTATATATTCAATATATATTTGGAAATCAAAAGGTTTCATCTTTTTTTCTTTTTTCTGATATTTATTGCATAATCTGCTTCTTTTTCGTAACCCTATATTTATTAATAATTGGTAACATAACCATAACATTGATATACAAAAAATAACTAACAATTCTTGTTTAAAGAAAAAAAAAGTCATTATAAAATTATTCACTATTTAGGTTCTCGGAAAAGGCTCCAACTGGTTCATTTTTCTAGTTCGTCCAAATCAGTGGTTCCCAAACTATTTTTCTTGTAGACCCCTTTCAATTTTTTTCTGGTTTCGGTGGACCCCCTTGCTAACCCATTTATACCACTTTCCCATATATCACATTTTTATTTACGCATATACGTAGACCCCATCGAGTCTCCCATAGACCCCAGGGGGTCTCTATGGACTACTTTGGGAATCACTGGTCTAAATTCATTGATTTCACAAAACAAAAGTTAGTTACTATGTGAAAACGGTGGTGTTCCTACACAAAAACTAGAGATCAAAATGCAGATAGGTTGCTACCCCTGAGACCTAAGTTGTTGTCTCTGTGATAGTTATAACGGAGCCATACATATTACCATCTAACCGGAATACGATAGTGCTGAACACTACCTTTTAGCGGCAGATGGATTAATGCTTCATACCCGTTGCAAGCTAGAAGGCTCAGTTTTGTCAGAGAATATGTAATATTACTACGTATATTAGGTTGGGGAAAAAGTTTCTTCGCATTTTTTAAGATAATTCAAAACATTTTTTAATATAGTTTATTTAAATTTAACTAAAGTATGTATGTACCATTTTGTTCGATAACCTTTTGCCATCTTTTAGGTAGGGACATGATCCCATTGCTATAAAAATTTTGGGACTTCTCATCAAAATACCGCGACAAGTGGATTTGGCAGTCCTCTCGTGATGTTAACCTAACATTGCATAAAGAATTCTGAAGAGACCGAAACAGGTGGAAATCTGAAGGTGCAAGGTCAGGACTATACGGCGGATGCATTAACACCTCCCAGTCAAACTCTCTTAATTTTTGCTGAGTGGCTATAGATGTGTGAGGTCTAGCGTTATCATGATGAAACACCACACCCCTTCTGTTGATCAATTCCGGCCGCTTTCTCTCAACTTCTTGCTTTAATCTCATCAGTTGTTCGCAGTAGAGTGCAGAATCGATAGTCCTGCCTGGTGGTAATAGCTCATAATGAATAATGCCCTTCCAATCCCACCACACACACAACATCACCTTATTGCGAGTTAACCCGGGTTTCGCCACAGTCTGTGAAGCCTGACCGGCCTTTGACCACGACATTTTTCGCACGTTCTTGTCGTACGTGATCCACTTTTCATCACCAGTTATCAGCTTCTTCAAAAATGATTCGGTTTCATTACGTCGTAATAAAGAATCACAAATGAGTACACGGTTCATTAGGTTTCTTTCAGTGAGCTCGTGAGGTACCCAAATATCGAGTTTTTTTTTGTACCCAGCTTTTTTCAAATACGCCAAAACTATTTTGTGATCAATTCTCAGTTCTTCAGCTACGTCGTAACTAGTGATATGTCGATCTTGCTCCACTTTTTCAAAAATGGCATCCATTTTATCCGTAATAGGGCGACCAGAGCGAGGTGCATCTTTGACATCAAAATTTCCGGATTGAAAACGCTTAAACCAAATTTCTGCTACTCTCACAGACACTGCACTAGGTCCATAAACATCGCAAATTTTTTTCGCGGCTTGCGTTGCCTTTTTTTGCCTTTTTTGTAGTAAAATTTTAAAATGTATCGAATTTCTTCATTAGATTCACTCATCTTGACAGTACGAAAAACAAATGAAAATCACACATTTGCCTAATTTGAATTTGGAATTATGTTCTTTGAAATTTTAACTTTCAATGATACCAAAACCAGCCAGATACAAATACTACAGCCAAAGAAATTTTATTACATGATCATACATACTATAATGCAAAAAGACTTTTTCCCCAACCTATTAGAATGGACACTTCGACGTCCCGCCCATTTGCCGCGCTTCACCCAATCTCTTCCTCTCATATGGGCGACGGTTGGTACTCTACAGCGAGGTTGCGAGCGGCCTAGTTTTCATTAGGTAATTTGTAATCGTTTTTTTTATTTATTAACATTAAGATGCTGCTTTATTGTGCAGTGTATGGCTGTATGTCAACAAGTCGTGACTAAAAAAGATCATTTTTCAGTTTCCCGAAGGAAAAAATACCTAAGGTAAAATAATTATGTTCACAATTACAAAACTTTTTTATTTAACTAAACACTTTTTTAATATTATAATTTCTTACCTTTACGCTATGTAATTGCATTGCATTAGTTATAAAAGTGTTTCAGTATTTTGATTTAAAGTGACTTGTCGACGTAATGAGTAGGTAGTGAGTGTTATTTTCCAATACTTGTGCTATTTGTTGAAGTAGTGTTTGTGTTTTTTATGTTTTTAAAATGCACTGGGTGAAACTGGTAAACAGAAATTTTCCTTACCTTATATTGTCGGTCCGAGGACTAAAGTCATAACCTCATAACCCTACGTGCTACGCTGTGTGCGTACACGTGTGACTACACGTCACTGATTGATGTCTGTGTAATAGGTAACCGAAATAAGGGTTTGTATGGAATTTTGGCGGAGTGTCCGCGGTGTGGTTTTGTCAACTAAGTAGGATACGGAATTCTTTGAAAATAAGTACATATGACATAAATGTAATAGATAAATGTCTACATTACACAAATTGTTAGTCTAGTCGTTAACTTCCGGCGTATATTTATTATTCTGAGAAATCCTAATACATTTTCTTTTCGTAATATTTTTTCGTAGAAAAACATGATTAGCCTGAATAGAAAAGGTGTAGCTTTTCCCTTTTCAGTTATAATTAATGAGCTAGACGAAATAGACGTCAGATGCTTATTACGCTGTATGAGTTAACTTTCGGGAAGGCTTTATTATTATATTCAATACTTTTTATTTAAACATATAAGCTAGTAAGAATCGTAAATAATACAAACTCGAACACTCGAAAATTTTATCAAAATCTATTTTGTCCACATAAATCTATTTAGATCTCTAGTCAGCACGGGATCCAATTTGAACCCCGGACCTTTGTCAGGCTTGCGCGGGGACATGGGGGGTCCAACACGTAGAGGCCCTTTCGAGAATTTTGATCTACTTTGTAATGGGTTATATTCGGCGGGACCTCTCTCTGGCTGCATCAATAGTTAATACAGACACAGACACACCCCGAAGAATATAATGGTACTATTTAGATTATTTTATTTTTTTTATTCAATGGAAGTGGCAAACAAGCATGCAGTTCACATTGATGTTAAGTGATGACTGCAGCCTATAGACACCCACACGAAGACCAAGGTCAAAATGTAGATGCGTTACCACTCCTGAGGCCTAAGGTGTTATGCCTCTATGCCGGAAATTACAGGGCCGTACATTACCACATGACCGGAACACGATAGTGCTTAACACTACCATTTAGCGGCAAGTATATTAGGTAAAGCGTTGGTGCCTACGCCCGCGAGCTCATGTTGTTGGATACTCTACTACCTTACAGTATCCAACAAGATATACTCGTATTGCACATCTTAGAAAGGAGACTTTGGCTTATTTCGGGTCAGGAGCGGCTTAACCTATAGCAGAGAATATGTAATAATACTACGTATAGAATGGACACTTCGACGTCCCGCCCGATTTCCCCGCATCACCCAACCTTCTCCCCTCTTATGGGCGACGGTTGGTATTTTATACGTGCTACGCACACAGGTGCACGTGTAAATACACGTCACTGATCGATGTCTGTGTAATAGAGATCAAATAATTAAGCGTTTGTATGGAATTTTGGCGGAGTGTTTGCGGTGTGCCTATAGTGCAGCGTGTGCAATATACTAGTAATGCACACGGGCGCCGCCGTCTCAGGGGGCGCCACAGCGTTTCCTGAGACTGTGGCGCCTCTTCTTCGGCGGGTTAGGGTTAAAATGTAGCACACCCGCTGTCCATAAAACTTAAAACACAAGACGAAACATTAATTTCTAGCTTAATTTCGCAACAGAGAATACATAAAACAGGCATAAAAACAATGAGTGATATTCTGCCGTCATTTATAAGAAGAAAGGCCGCTATTAATGCCACACCGCGGACACTCCGCCAAAATTCCATACAAACGCTTAATTTGGTTTCTATTACACAGACATCAATCAGTGGTGTGTATAAAATTTACATGCGCACCTGTGTGCGTAGCACGAACAAAATACCAACCGTCCGTCGCCCATAAGAGGGGAAGGGGTTGAGTGATGCGAGCAAATCGGGCGGGACGTCGAAGTGTCCATTCTATACGTAGTATTAAGCTATACCTACTTATAAAATAGCTAGTTGGAATATGAAAAAACTTTCTTGTTACGACGGAATAGTTAATGGATATAGACGCGAGTGGGGGGGTCAGGCCTAGGGGGCGGAAAAGTTAATGGATATAGACGCGAGTGGGGGGGTCAGGCCTAGGGGGCGGAAAAGTTAATGGATATAGACGCGAGTGGGGGCGTCAGGCCTAGGGGGCGGAAAAGTTAATGGATATAGACGCGAGTGGGGGGGTCAGGCCTAGGGGGCGGAAAAGTTAATGGATTTAGACGCGAGTGGGGGGGTCAGGCCTAGGGGGCGGAAAAGTTAATGGATATAGACGCGAGTGGGGGGGTCAGACCTAGGGGGCGGAAAAGTTAATGGATATAGACGCGAGTGGGGGCGTCAGGCCTAGGGGGCGGAAAAGTTAATGGATATAGACGCGAGTGGGGGGGTCAGGCCTAGGGGGCGGAAAAGTTAATGGATATAGACGCGAGTGGGGGGGGGGTCAGGCCTAGGGGGCGCTAGGGTTTCATTGAACACGGGCGTTACGCCAGCTAAAGCCGCCCCTGTTTCGGATCTGTAGAGCGTTATCTCTTCCGCACCTTACCCATGTGACATTTCTCGATCACCACCAATTTTTGACCAATACCGGAATATCAGTGCTAACGTAGGCAGTATGCAGCAGAGATAACGCTCTACGAAGTCGAAACTAGCCGATTATCTCTGTCGTAGGCTCGATGGGCAATATTTCTTGCTGGGCTACTGTACTGTAATAACACTTTTTTTTTTTTTTTTTTTTTTTATGTTTTGGAAGTGGCAAACAAGCATGCAGTTCACATTGATGTTAAGTGATGACTGCAGCCTATAGACACCCACACAAAGACCAAGGTCAAAATGCAGATGCGTTGCCACTTCTGAGGCCTAAGGTGTTATGCCTCTGTGCCGGAAATTACAGGGCCGTACATTACCACCTGACCGGAACACGATAGTGCTGAACACTACCATTTAGCGGCAAGTATATTAGGTAATGCGGTGGTGCCTACGCCCGCGAGCTCCGTCACTGGAGCTCTACCACCAGTTTTCCAACTTTTGTTAGCTTTATTGATACTACAATCTCTACGCTACTGTTCGGCTACTTAGTAACGTTAGTTGGCGCCGTCACGCGCATGTAGGGTACACAAAGGTTGCAATAATCTATAATCCGCAGCGTTTGCGGTAAAAAAGATACGATCCTTAACTGACGTTGAGACGGCTCGATTGGTTTATTTTAGCTATTTTCACAGTATTATGTCCTATGGCATTTTACTATGGGGGCATGCCGCCGATGTCAACACCATTTTTGTTTTACAGAAAAGAGCTGTGCGTGCTATCTACGGGCTAAGTCCGCGAGTGTCTCTCAGAGATAAATTTAAGGAAATAAATATATTGACTGTAGCTTCGCAATACATTTACGAAAATGTACTGTATGTAGGTAATAATATTAGCGAATTTCCTAGTAGAGCTAATGATTATATGAATACTAGGAACAAACACAAGTTGTCTGTGCACACAACACGACTGCATAGGGTGAGTAATTCTTTTAGAGGTCAATGTATACGCTTCTTTAACAAAATACCTGAAGATGTTCAAAGTCTTTCGATTAATAAATTTAAGAAAGTTATCAAAAAACGCTTGTACATGTGCAACTATTATAAAACATGTGATTACCTTAATGACACTGCACCATGGGATTGAAGCGATCGCTCCCAGGCTATTTCGAAAACCTGTACTTTGGATTTACAGACTGTATTAGATTTAAGTTTATATTCAAAAGAGCTGTACTGAGTTTCTTCAGTGGCGGAGTTCTTCTCAGTATTGACTGCCCTTGGAATTCTGCCAAGTGAATAACCTTTATTATGACGACCAAATTCATTCTTTCTCAGTTTCTTTTGAAATGGGGAAATGGAGGAATTTGTAAATAATTGATGCTTTCCATATTATACAAAATTGTTCAGTGTCTATTTAATTTATTATGTATTTTTGATTATTATTAGTGGATATTCACTCTAGGTTAGTTTAAAAAAAAAAATGACGATGTAAAAGTGCTCTCCAGGAGCCTAATTATATGAAATAAATGAATAAACTGAATAAACTGAATCTAGAAACAAAGCCACTTCATTTATTTTATTAAGGTGTGACCAGACGTTGGCATAATACCTAGGCGACTGAAGACTATTGATGTCCCAGACTATTGATCTCTTCCTCATCGTCATTATTATTATATTCTTTATTGTACACCACAAAAAAGGACATAAAACTTAAGGGACATTAAAAACAATATAAAACGTAAGCACAGCGGGCGGCCTTATTGCTCACACTGCAGTTTCTTCCAGGCAACCTTGTAAATTATTCATTTTTATATATTTTCTATATATTTACATACATACTATATTTAGAAAAACATACAAAATAGGTAAGGTAGCGGGAGCAGGGTTCTAGCTGCCGGTGGTTTAGGGCTTAGGGATAGGAACCTCCTCACAATACGTGCCGTGTCACGAAGAACTGCCTTCTGCACCAAGCCCTTGACCCAATTTCCCAGCGAGAGCCTCTTGAGGTGTTGGTCGAGGCTCTTCGCTACTTCACTCTTCGCTCTTTCTTATTATTCCTCATTATTATCTTAGTAATAGAAAAATATTTTTTGAACTTTGGATATTTGCAGCATTGTTGGTATTTGACAGTGAACGCATACTTATCCGAGCCGAACGTGTTGAACGAATAGAAGTCAAGAAGGCCTCGCAGACATATCAGCTCCGAAAGAATGGACCTCGCCGAAAAATTTGCTTTCGGCCGGGATTCAAACCTGCGACATCTAGATAACTAGCCCAGGTGCTTTAGCATTAAACTATGTATAAAAGTAAATACTTTTTCCAAAGATTACATATAAGATTAAGGATTTATTATCAGAATAGATATTTTTTATAGTGTTTTTAGTGAATAGAGAGTGTCAAGGCGTTGAAGAACTTTGTTTTTTTTTATGTTACACAAAGACCAGAGTTCAAAATGCAGATGCATTGCCACCCCTGACACCTTAGTTATTATATCTCTGTGATAATTCTTACGGGGCCATACATAACCGGAACACGATAGTGCAGAACACTACCGTTTAGGGGCAGATAAATAAGTTAATGTGGTGGTGCTTACGCCCTCGAACTTCTACACTGGATATCTAACACTAGTACAAGAGTAATAAAAAAAAAAACGCAACTTCACGCCTGTAATCCCCGAAGGGGTAGGCAGAGGTAAATTCATGCATTCAAGCATACATGCAAACACCCACGATTCGCCGGTTACGTTTTGGCCCATGTAACAGGTGGCGAGCCTGTTGACATCTCCGGGCACATTACCAAACTTTGAGGTACTGGGAAATTTCTAGAAAATGGAAAAATCCCAATAGAACCAGAGATTTTTCACCATTATCTCTGATAACCCCCTACCCGGGAATCGAACCCAGGACCCCAGCGTAGTAGTAGTGGCCTGCTACCACTAGGTTACCGAAGCAGTTCAGTTAAAAGAGTAATAGTTAGTGATAAAAAGCGTATCGCTAGCCTTCCCGCTGGATGGACGGACGTGTGGGCGGACCTTATACTGCGGTGGCACGATTTGACACTTGTAGTCGACGATAAAGCCACAAGTAGACTTGCATCTTGATAACCAACTACCTATTGTTAACCCAACAATCGTGCCGTGGACAATATTATGTTTATAATATAATATAGTTCACTTCATTTTCTTATGAGAAATTGTAAGGATATTGATAAAATGAATGGAGGCAAATGCATTTTTATTCTGTCATAAAGGTGGCAAACAAGCAGTTCATATTTATATTAAGTGATAACAGCAGTCTATACACACTTATGCAAAGAACAGAGGTCTAAATGCAGATGCGTTGCCACCCCTGAGACCTTAGTTATTGTGTCTCTGTGGTAGTTATTACGGGCCAAACATTATTAAGTACATATTCTCTGGCAAAGGTGACCTTTCACTCAGGTGCTATGGGTATTCTTCCGTCTTGAAGTTGGTATTCCGGATGTGCCCGGAAATGTCAATAGGTTCACCACTTGTTACACCGTTACATAGTATCTATTTTTTTTAATGTATTAAGTGGCAATTCAAGCGTGCAGTTCACATTGATGTTTAGTGATGACTGCAGCCTATAGACACCCACACAATGACCAGTGGTCAAAATGCAGATGCGCTGCCTCTCCTGAGGCATTAAGTGTTATGCCTCTGTGCCGGAAATTACAGAGCCGTACATTACCACCTGACCGGAACACGATAGTGCTGAACACTACCAGCAGCAAGTATATTAGGTAATGCGGTGGTGCCTACGCCCGCGAGCTCCGTCAATGGAGCTCTACCACCAATAAAAATCTTAATGTTAACATGTATGAAATGTGTGTAATGTTTACATTATCAAACTGTCTCAGTAGGCTCAGTAGCCTAGTGGTAGCAGGCCACTACTTCTACGCTGGGGCCCTGGGTTTGATTCCCGGGTCGGGGTCTATTAGAGATAAGGGTGTAAAATCCTTGAAGTCTGGTTCTATTGGGATTTTTCCATTTTCTGCAAGTTTCCCAATACCTCGGCGTAATCAGCGAATCGTAGGTGTTTGTATGTATGCTTGAATGCATGCATTTACCTCTGCCTGCCAAAAAAACCGAATAAACGCAATGTAACTTCACGCCTGTAATCCACCAAATGGTTTAGGCGCGAAGTTGCGTTTTTTTTTACATTCTGCCATCCCTTCGGGAAATACAGGCGTTAGTACAAGTTACGTTTATTCTCTGAAAACAACTTATAACCCTCTAAAGTGTGTGCAATCATACCTTTCATTTCAACTTAAATCCTTCAACCGATTTGACTGTTGATAGTAAACACGTGCATTATAACGTTGAATTTTATCATATACTATACTATGTTTATGCTATAATGGAGTAAATAAAATACTGCCCGCCTATTTCGCAATACTGGATAATACGTAACAAATAAAAATGTAACGCTTGTCAATCTTATATTTGTTATTTCTCTTACGCTTACCAACCTATTATTTGCTTTCTCATTTTTACGGTTCACAGTCATATAGCAACGCGGCCCACCGGTCGCGGCGGACCGGAGGGGAGTAGCCATAGCGTGTATTACCGATGCAAAACAGTCTGTCATTTTTTGCGGGGGGAAATGCGTGCGACACACACGCACACTACAAAAATCATCTATTACTACGAAACTCACACCTTGACTTTAATAAAATACAGAAACAATTTCACGCACACATTTGAACATCTAGACGACAGGTATAGGCCCATTTGGGATTGTTCTTTGACAGAGGGGAAAGCCTGCATATGGCTACTCCCCTCCGGTGTTGCTCTATGTTCACAGTTAACTAGGCTTCCCTCAGAATGAAGGTACTACACTAAGCCTAAAATTAGCGACTCACCGGCGCCCAGATAAACCCTGTGAGGTTTTCGTGGTGCGGTATTTATTACATAAAAGTGCTGTATTTTATAATGTACTAAATAAATGAAATACTACTACTAGGTAGGTTTCACTGGTGGTAGAGCTCAAGTATGGGTAATGACCCATACTTGCCGCTAAATGGTAGTGTTGAGCACTATCATGTTCCGGTCAGGTGGTAATATACGGCCCTGTAATTTCCGGCACAGAAGCATAACACCTTAGGCCTTAGAAGTGATAACGCATATGCATTTTGAGCTCTGGTCTTTGTGTAGGGTGTCTATAGGTTAAAGTCATCACTTAACATTAATGTGAACTTTTTCTTATGTAGTGGATGTGCTTGTTTACCACATCCACTACATAAGAAAAAAGGTACCTGGTTCCTACCTAATGATATTCTGTGCATAAATACAATAACGCCTGTATTCTCCAAAGGGTCAGATTTTTTATTTATTTATTTATTTATTTATCACCACAATAACCTTAATAACTACACAGTTTAACATAATAATAACATAAAAAGTCGTGAGTGATTATTAAATTAAATTGTGGGAGACTGGTGCCTAAACTAAGCAAAGCTACAGGCTTTGGTTAGTTTAGGCACCGATAATAAATGAAGTGGAAAGAACTTCGTTTACATGTATCTTCACCCCAGGGCTGCTACCTCCTATCTGTTTTGCTGCTGACATTGTCATTGCTGTCAAATGTTCATGTCGATTTGTAGCTCCTTTAAAAGTAGTATTGATAAACTGATTGATGTTCTCGTTTTCGTAGGAGATAAACAAGCGATAATGGTAGATTATTTCGATTATTGTTATTTAGTTAAAGTAAAATTTGACAGCAATGACAATGACGAGAGCAATGTCGATAGGCGGTCGCACCCCTGGACCGTTTGTTGTGGCATTCTTTGGGAGAGGCCTTTGTAGCGGCCTTTGAGCAGTGGACGTCTTTTGGCTGAAATGATGATGATTTTATTTATTTATATATGATGATATACTTAAGAGCAAAATGTTTTAATGTGCGGTACGAAACTGACAAGATAACGTCCTAAACGAAAGCGAGAGTTAGGCGTTCGGCCCCCAGTTCGTCAGTTTACCTCAAGGCAGCTCTGGCCCCGCTTCGTCTTTCGGTACGCGGTCGCTGGAGAACCCTTTTGCTCCAACAGCCTTATATGAAATATACGTATCGATAGACTAGTTGAGAAAGGCAGCAATGTGCAGCGCCGCGCGCCGCGTTCCCACGTGCACGCGCCCGCCTGCCTTGGACGACCTTGTCGCTTACTTTTGCTCAGTTAACCTATACGCCTCATTAGTGTGACAATGTTCTTATAATTATAATTTAACTTCTAATATTACCTTCGAGTATTTAGCTTACAAGAGACGGGTATTGTGCGACGACCCCCTTTTCCAAAAATTTTACACAACGAGTATGAGCGCGGCCGTTGTGTACATCTGATTGCTCGAGTGTGCGTGCGTACAGTTTTTACCGATTTTTTTGTTCCACTCCTGATAATCTGAATGCCTATTCTAGGGATATCTCTTAGGATGTACATTTTTAAACGAGAGAGCCGGACTACCACATGTTCACTTAGAGGTAGAGTTCAAATATAGGCCATAGGCACAATCACATTACTATATCTATCTACAGCCAAATGGCAGTAAGCATTACTGATGGTTGGTAATGTGACTATAGCTATAAAGTAATATCAATATAGAGACAAAATACATATATTTTTCAATATCCACTCAAGTCTTGCAAAATTGATAGTGTTGATTTTAAACTGGTGGAGTTAGGAGATCGTGAGCATGCGCCCACCGCATTACCTAATCTATCTGACGCCAAATGGTAGTGTTCAGCATTGTCGTGTTCCGGTTAGATGATAATGTATGGTCCCGAAATAACTATCATAGAGACAAAACATCTAAGGTCTCAGGGGTAGCAACGCATCTGTATTTTGACCTCTGGTTTTTATGTAGACGCCTATAGGCTGCAATCATCACTTAACATAAATGTGAACTGCATGCGTTTTTGCCACCTTCATAACAAAAAAACAAATAATAACCATTACCGACACAATACCGATAACGCTAAAATACAGACAACGAGTACCTACAAGTAAATCAAAACATAGCATTCAAATGGTCAACAAATTCTAGAGAACGCAAACGTGAGAAGACAGGCAAAAATTGGAAACGCATTCTTCCGGAAAATGTATTATGAATATAAGCATGACAATAAGGTCTAAAATATACGTACAATATGAGATAGAGAAAAAATATATTGCTGCATACATTCTTATTACATACTAGCTGTGCCCGCGATTTCGTCCACGTGCAGGCAGGGCGCAGCTAGTATAAAAGCAGCCTAAGTTACTCTTTATTACATCAGCTATCTGCCAGTGAAAGTCCCGTCAAAATCGGAGACACTTAAATTCTATTTTCTCTCTATTTTCTCTCTATCTATTAATTTGTATGTAGGTATGTATGTATGGGGTATATACAGTGAGGGCGCCACAGTGCCACTGTTAACATTGTCTCCGCGGTAAAAACGTTATTAAAATTATGAGTAGTGAGAATAAAATCAGTGGAAATGTGAAAAATTATGAAATAATAACTGTATTTAACGTGGAAAATATGGAGTTCAGTGGCAAAAATATAGAAAAATAGAAGAAACTGACATGTAAATGTGTTTACGATCGTGCGACAAAAGAAATGCAAAAACCTTGCTTATCTATAGACTAAAGTGTTTATTACAAGTTAAATCACAATAAGATGTTACGTAAATGGGCATATTTTGACAATTCATAAAAAGTGTTAAATAACTATAACCTAAACTAAATTTGCATAGGGTGAAGTGAATCGCCATTTTAATTTTTTCTCACTACCCTATCACCTTCAGTACAATTTTGCAAAATTAAATCTAAACTGTGCCACCTAGCGAGAAACGTCAGCACTATCTAGTATAATAACTATCAATACACTCTTTGTTATCTTCTGTCAAAGAATTAAAGAATTTCATAGAGGGCGTTACCTACACCGTCCGCGTCTTCGAAATGGATGAAATAAAAAAATTGTTACTGACTATGCAGCAAGAAATCAGACAGTCAAAAATCGATTTGCAAGAAATGAAAGAGAACATTAAAAACTCCATCATCAATAATTTTAACGAAAACTTCACAAACATAGAAACGAAACAGAAATATCTTGAAGAAAAACTCAATCAACAAAGTTCATCTATAAACTATTTCGAGAGATACATACATCTTGTTCGGTGTGGAGGAAAGAGAAACATCATACTACGAACTAGAAAAAATCATAATAAATATAATAAATTCACACGTTAATTTCCAATATAATAGCAATATAAACATCGAGGCAGTCAGAAGACTTGGGAAAAAGTAGTAACTTTTAGCACAATGGCTTTAAAAATAAATATTCTGAAGAACAAAACATGTCTACAAAAAACACCATTTTATTTTAAAGAGGACTTTCCATTAGAAGTCGTCAATAAACGCAAAGAGTTACAAGAACAATTGAAAAGAGAAAAAGATTCAGGCAAAAAGGCTTACATTAGATATGACAGAATAATTGTAATAAATGATAAAGAAAATATAACTCCCCAAAGCCCAAAAAACAAAATATATTTGTCTGAATTACCGGAAACAAAAACATTAGCAAAAACAATAACAATAATTCCTATAAAGCTAACAATCAACCACGGAAGAAAAATAAGAAAACCAGCATGAAGAATGCTAAAACTCAGAAACCAAAGCATATTAAAATTTATACAACAGTTGGTAACAGCACAACCAAGTCAGGGCTGAACACTTTAAGCACAAACAGCACAAAAAAACAATCACAGATGTTGGTCCCCAAAACTCCAAATCTCCCAATAGGGTTGGTCACCATGGGAGAGTTCGACCACAACCCCCCAGAAAAATCAATTATTTTGAAATATACGAGTAGATACGAAATTACTAAAAATTCTGGGGGAGGCCTTCACCCTCGCTTATGAGGGGTTCTTGCATTAACCTTAATATTAATTAAAAAAAATATATATCTTAAAACAGATGCTCCCTTATTCATAAACGTATTTTAGCTAAAGTGTTGCTAATGTCTCCTTTGTCTCTTTCTATCCTGCACATTTGACAATGCAACTGATAAAGACAAAGCATTCTATAGCTAAAACGTATCTAATGTACGTTTATGAATAAGGGTAAGTTTAAAATAAATTCTAAACAATAAATAAATTCTAAGTAAAAATAATTTATATTTGTATTGTTTTATTTAATTTTGGTTTATTTAAGTATAAATTATAAAGTATTGTAAATAAATATTATTTTTATCATCCAATGAGCTATATCGATATGTCTAGTACATTAATGTTAAGAGAAAGTGATAATTAATAAGTATTGTAGGTACCTACATACCATAACCAAATTATTTTTTCTATGGGTGATGATAATCTACATAAGTACCTATATTCAAAACTATGTTACTGAAAACTTATACTTTATGGAACTATGTAACATGTTTGAATAAACAGAAACAGTGAAATAATAATATTATGTATACAAATAAGAACATAAATAATAATAATCAAATGAAGAAAATTAACTCGTATGATTTTGAAATGTAACTCACAGTAAATTAGAGCATGATTAGAGCAGCAGCATTATTCTTTTTAAACGATGAAAATAAGTTCATATACTTACCTATTAAAAAATAATGAATTGCTTCATTCAACATTGGATTATAATGAAATTCGATTATACTATAATACGAGGTGGATCCAAAAGTTCGTGGCCCAAATTACAAGGAGACATGACATCTTTTTAAATTTACCGTCATTTGTGTCTTCTATTGATTTATTGTGCGCAGTTTCATACTGCACAATATACATTTTCTGTGATTATTTGTTCGAAGCATTCTGACGCGATTTTCAATAATGGAGAAAATTGAACATCGTGCAGTCATTAAGTACCTCAATAAAAAAGGCCTGTCACCAAAAGACATCCATCAAGATATGGTGGGCACTTTGGGGGAGTCTGCTCCATCGTATTCAGTGTCAAGAAGTGGGTAGCTGAGTTTGAGCGCGGACGTGAGAGCATTGAAGATGATTCTAGGAGTGGACGGCCTACAACCTCTACCACGAAAGAAAACATCGATAAAATTTGTGATCTCGTACTGGGTGATCGACGTTTGACCATCGGTAAGATAGCTGAGACAACGGACATTAGTTATGGCCGGGTGCAACACATAATAACGAAAGAATTGGGATTCCTTAAGGTTTCTGCTCGCTGGGTCCCGAGGTTGCTTTCAGCTGAACAAAAACGAGTTCGATTCACAATTTCGCGAGACTGTTTGGAACTTTTTGAGACTGATCCCGAGGACTTTTTGTCTAGATTTGTTACCATGGATGAAAGCTGGGTTCACCACCATATTCCTGAATCAAAGCAACAATCCAAACAGTGGAAAAGATCTGACTCACCTACACCGAAAAAGGCTCAAGTCGTTTTGTCGACTAATAAAGTCATGGCTTCTGTTTTTTGGGATGCGAAGGGCATTATTTTTGTAGATTATTTACCGAAAGGTCAAACTATTAATTCTAGTTATTATTGTAACCTTTTACGAAGACTACGAGAAGAAATAAAAGAAAAAAGGCCGGGAATGTTGCGTAAGAAAGTTTTGTTCCATCAAGACAATGCACGTGTTCACACTTCGGTTGAAACAATGTCTGTAATCCATGATTGTGGCTACGAATTGCTGCCCCACCCACCTTATTCACCGGATTTAACCCCTCAATTATCATTTATTTCCAAATTAAAAAAAACATTTGGGTGGTTCGAATTTTCGACCAAAGATGAGGTGATAGTCGCAGTAAACGAGTATTTCGCCGACCTTCCGGAAACTTTTTTTTTCGAGGGGATAAACAAGTTGCAGTTCAGGTGGAAGAAGTGTGTTGAGCTAGATGGAGACTATGTCCAGACCCACTTTTCTTTCATTTTCTTGGTCGGGCTTCGAACTTTTGGATCCACCTCGTAATATAATATATTATGTAATGGATATTAGTATAATAATAAGTTACGATTGTTAAGTCCTAATAGGTACCTACTAAAGTAAAATTAAAATTATATTTAATAACGAGAAATTCAATATAGATTAGATACCTTCTAAGTCAATTAGATTTTTAAATTGTAATGAATAAGTATAATAATCTGATATGAACATTATTAAACATTTAATTTAGTAATAATTTTAATAATTCTTGTCTAAACTAATGCATAAATTGAATTTATAAGTAGGTACCTATATATTTGAGCTATTTCTAAGTGTAAAAAAATTAAAAAAGTTTGTAAAAATATCATATGTTTGTAAATTTGATCAACGCAAGAAATATAAGGCTTTTTTATTTTTATTTTATTTATGTATGTATGGATGTATGGAGATAAAAGTAGCCTTAGTTACTTCTTATCACATCAGCTATCTGCCAGTGAAAGTCCCGTCAAAATCGGTCCTGCCGTTCCCAAGATTAGCCCCGCCAAAGCGGTTAATTGAATATTACAAACAGACACCAATTTTTTTTCCAATTTATTTATTTGTATAGATGGAGCCATAGCTTGGGTAACAACAAAGAGTATCCTTCAAAAACAATAATAATTGTTACTCAAAGAGCAATGGAACATAAGCTGGTAGGAACAATAGTAACAAATGATTAAGGAAACAAAGCAAAATATCAAACACGGTGAAGCGAGTGGCTAAATTTAAATGACTATGAGCAGGCCACATAGCCCGTATACTAGATTTGTGATCCAATTCCATTTTAGAGTGGAGACGATGGAAATTTAAGAGATCAGTTCGTAGATCGAGATCATATGAGATAGAGAGATGACGTTCAAAAAATATGGGCATAAACTGGATGAAAACCACCCAGGACAGAAGAAGAGGAAGTTGAAAAAAACTGCACCAAAATGATTTTATGTCTTTTTTTCAAAACGTTTTATTCGTTCTACAACTTGTGAAAACTACACCGTTGAGAACTGGCATGTTCTGTCTATACAATAGTGGAACATAGCGTGAGCGCTTCCGAGAAAAATGCAGTGTAGAAAAGAGAACACTCACCATCGTAGAGACTGTAAAAAACGTACTGCCTCTTGATGTCTCTGCGCTGTCATATTAGAGCTTATTATTGTACAATGATTGAAGTAAAATTATTACAACAAATATTTTTCGTTAAGGTATACTTAAGTATTTGTAAGATTTCTAAAATTATGTAAACTAATAAACGTATGAGATTATGGCGATTGCCTGGAGGCTATTACATAATTCAGTACTTATTTATAATTAAGTAAGTGCTTATTTCTAGCAACAATGTCGTACACTCTAATTTGTTGGGACTTCGGAAGACGAATAGCAAATTGTAGAAATTATGTATGCGCATTACACAATTTCTAGATTAGCCATCGAAGTCATCGATGATTGCCGGTTAGCAATAAATTGCACCCTATTGCAGGGTATAGGTCATATCGTTTGTACTAGGTACTGTTGAAAAACAACTATCGACCCGATTTCTTAATTCATTTAATTCAACTTTTAATCTAGAAATTTATAATCTAAGAGTCTGTGACGCCCAGACCTTCGTTATATTATAAAACCTGGAAATTCTTCTATATATGTCCCCTATACAGGTATAAGCAAAACCAAAATATAATATACAACCTGGGTCGCGGTGGCTTTGGCAGGTAACAGGTAGTAAAGGTGAGTAAAATTGTGTTTCAAATTTGTGATAGTATAAAACTTAGTTTTCATATATTTTAACTTACAATCATATTAGAAATGCCTCGTCTATTGGCGGACACTTAGGACGGTGACAAGCCCTTGCCAGACACCCTCACAGTCTAATTATTTATAAATCTACTTTCGTCATAGTATAAAATCTGACTTTTATATATGTTATTCAGAAGACTATACGAATAATGTTTCCACAATTCCCAGTCACTTTCGATGGTTCTCCTATCTTCCCAGGCACATTGAAGTCTACTCCAAGCGTGCGCGCGATGAATATACATGTATGTTGGTGCGAGTGAAATAGCGCGATCTATACTCTAAATTTATCAAAAAATTTAATTATGTAGATTTATAACCGATTAAAATATTAATTTAAAAAAATAAATTAATGATATTTTTATATCAACAAAATATGAAATCTATACAAATAAATAAAATTGGAGTGTCCGTTTGCAATATTAAAATAACCGCTTCTTACAATTTTTGTCTGTCTGTCTGTTTGGCGGGGCTAATCTTGGGAACGGCTGCACCGATTTTGACGGGACTTTCGTTGGCAGATAGCTGTTGTAATAAGGAGTAACTTAGGCTACTTTTATAACAGCTGCGCCCACGACTCTCTTCTATATTATGTCCCCTGTATAGGGGACATAATATAGAAGAATTTCCAGGTTTTATAATATAACGAAGGTCTGGGCGTCGCAGGCTGTCAGAATATTAATAACAGTCATTGTTTGTGGTATATTTGAATGTTTTTAATTAAGACTAGTTTTATTTTACTAATTGGTCGTTTTTAGAGTTCCATAGCCTTATGAATTCGCCATGCCTGTCGGTCCGTTTGTATGTCATAACCACTTTACTTCGGATTCATTTTTTTATGTCATTAGGTTGACAGACAAGCAGACGGGCCACCTGATGGAAAGTGATCACCGTCGCCTATGAACATTTGCAACACCAAGTGAGTTGCCAACGAAGGTCTCTTTTGACGCCATTTTCGAAGTAACTCTTATTAAAGCACCGAGAGAATACCTCAGAGGGTAGTGCGTATCAGAATGGTGTTACTACGGAATCCTTCATGGGCGAGTCCGACTCGAATTTGGCCACATTTGATCCACTAACACATGAGATCGTTAAATATAAAAAAGATTGAAACGGAAATATAACTCCTATTATCTCGTAAATATACAGAGCTTATTTTATTCTTACACGAGAACAAATATCTATTTATTTCTCGACCTTTATCCCAAATATAATCTTAACAAAAAACCACGAAACAAGGCATTGGATAATTTCATTGTGCTTATCAAAAGCCTGGGTAAGATCCAATTACAGAGACCTTATAATATCCGGATAATGAGCTGAAATTTATGCCAGTGTAAACAATAAAACATAATGAAGACTTCCAAAGAACTTGTGAAGTTAATATGGCGTAGGCGTAGAAAATATTTTTTGTGGAAAGCGTAGAAGTTATGGTGAAAAAAATATTATAATGGCAAATGTATCTATCAATATTATTGTGTTATCTAAACATGCAAAAAATTTGTGTACATTGAGTGTAGAGCATCGTTTTTGTGTATTTAAAGGCTGCAGTCGTCACTTAACATCTATGTGATTATGTGAAATGCATGCTTGTTTGGCTTGTTTGCCACCATCATAACATAAAAATTCGAGATTTCTGAATATAATGGCAACCCATTATACGTCCCACTGCTGGGCACGAGTCTCTCCCCCCTTTTTGGGGGGAGGCCAGCGTACTCCACCACGCTGCTCCAATGCGGATTGGTGGAGGTGTTGGGGTTAGTGGCCAACCAGCTGTCGGATGTTTTCAAACCGCCCATAAGGCCTCCGACAAGGTTTAACGACTGCTATCTATCGATAGCAACCGGGACCGACGGCTTGTTTGGCTTGTTTGCCACCATCATAACATAAAAATTCGAGATTTCTGAATATAATGGCAACCCATTATACGTCCCACTGCTGGACACGAGTCTCTCCCCCCTTTTTGGGGGGAGGCCAGCGTACTCCACCACGCTGCTCCAATGCGGATTGGTGGAGGTGTTGGGGTTAGTGGCCAACCAGCTGTCGGATGTTTTCAAACCGCCCATAAGGCCTCCGACAAGGTTTAACGACTGCTATCTATCGATAGCAACCGGGACCGACGGCTTAACGTGCCCTCCGAAGCACGGAAACGCGCATTTAATTTGCCACTAGCGGTCGCACATCACACTAAGGACCGCGCCCGTTGTGCTTAACCGAGTAGATCGCTAACGATCTACATCAGCCGCCGGGCCATGCGCGCTTACATTAAAATTCGATTTCTGAATGCGTGGTGTATATCAAAAGGTTTCCTATCCCATGAATCACAAACAAGTGAGCATTAGCATTGTTGAAGCTATTGTGTTTGCACTGGGATAGGTAATGGACTTTTATGGGCTTAAAAATTATATTGCGATATGTAGCAAGAAAACTCGCATAGACAGTTTAAAAGTGGTCGATTTTTTAGGCCTTGGTAAAAGTGCCTCAGTGGCGTAGCGGTAGCAGGCCCCTACTATCACGCTGGAGGTCCTGGGTTCGATTCCCGGGTCGGGGACTATCAGAGATAACGGTTTTAAATCCTTTTTCACTGGTTCTATTGGGATTTTTCCATTTTCTGGAAGTTTCCCAGTACCTCGGAGTTTGGTAATGTGCCCGAAGATGGCAACAGGTTCGCCACCTGTTACATGGGCCAAAAACGTAATCGGCGAGTCGTGGGTGTTTGCATGTATGCTTGAATGCATGCATTTACCTCTGCCTACCCCTTCGGGGATTACAGGCGTGAAGTTACGTTGAAGTTACGATTCTTTAGGGTTCCGTAGTAAACAAGGAACAAAGGGTTTCTAATAACTATTATAGAGTCATAAGAACTACGGTCGTTTGGCTGATTTTTGAGTAGTTGTCTATAGGGTGCAGTTATTACTTGACATCCTTGAGAAACTAGCGGACCGCCCCTGCTTCGCGCGGGTACAATATTACCTACCCTCTTCTATTGTTCTTAGCGTGATGTTATATAGCTTAAAACCTTCCTCGATAAATGGACTATCTAACACTGAAAGAATTTTTCAAACCGGACCCGTAGTTCCTGAGATTAACGCGTTCAAACAAACAAACAAACTCTTCAGCTTTATAATATTAGTACAGAAGATATGCCGTTATCGCTACGTTTGGCATGCGAGTTAGCGATCGCAGTAGCAGTTTTATTGTGAATGTAGTAGCCCATCCTGCGGTATTACATTTACTACCGGTGCTACTGGAATGGTTTGACCGCCACTGGTCGGTTGACTGACTCCAATAGCGGAAGAATCCTCCACCAGCTGGTAGTGGAGTTCACATGATTCGACGGCTTATTAGAACAGAAAAATAAATTAAGTCGTATCATTTTTACTGGTAGTAGAGCTACAGTGACGGAGCTCGCGGGCGTAGGCACCACCGCATTACATAATATACCTACTTGCCGCTAAATGGTAGTGTTCAGCACTATCGTGTTCCGGTCAGGTGGTCATGTACGGCCCTGTAATTTCCGGCACAGAGGCATAACACCTTAGGCCCCAGGAGTGGCAACGCATCTGCATTTTGACCTCTGGTCATTTTTTGGGTGTCTATACATCAGTGTGAACTGCATGCTTGTTTGCCACATTTATTACATTAAAAAAAATCAATCAATTTACTGGTGGTAGGAACTCGAGGGCGTAGGCACCACCTAATTACCTAATGTTCCTGTCACCAAATGGTAGTGTTCAACACTATCGTGTTCCGGTTAGTTGGTAATGTATGGCCCCATAATAACTATCACAGAGACATAACAATTAAAGTCTCAGGGGTGGCAACGAATCTGCATTTTGACCTAGTTTATGTGTGGGTGTCTATAGGCTGCAGTCATCACTTAACATCAATGTAAACTGCATGCTTGTTTGACACCTTCATTACTGTTGCCTTCAGGAATCGAAGAAGTCGGCTTTGATACGGCAACGGGTTTAATGATGGCATCGAGTTCCGTCATCACCTCAATTCGACGTCGCGAACCGTCGGGAGCCAGAATATGAATGAAGCCCTCACGGGTCCAACATTTGGTGATGCCGTACCGCCGTCGAGCTTCCATGAATGTATCATGTCGGCACTTCGTCAGATACTCAGATTGTGTTACTCCAGAACCTTTGAGTTTGGTCTTGGAAAACCAAATTTTGTCCCGAATTGACACATCGCGTAGTTTCACAACAATAGGCTGCCTTTTGTTATCAGAAATAGGCCCCATCCGATGACACCTACTGATGTTATTGACTGTGAAGTCGGTCACTTTCATGTTGTTCGTCACAATCCCTGCAACCACATTACTGATGTCTTCAGATTTGTCTTCAGGAATGCCATGAAGAAGTATCATCTTACGCCTTCTCTTCATTTCGAAGCGGTCCAGTTCTCTACCCAGAAATTCAACTTGGCGCTGCAATGTAGTCATCGCTGACATAATGAATTGCCGAAACATAGTGAACTCCGAAGCCAAAGTTGAAGGTGACGCAGGTGTTGGAGAGGCTTTCTGCAGATCTTCTTGGAATGTAGCCATCCGTGAATTAAATATGTTGGCCATTTGATTCAAAGACTCTTGTAGTGAATCCATATTTATTTGTGCAAGTGATATTACAGCAGGAAAATAAAGAGCTGTGAGTATTTACACTTTACATACAGCAAAAAAGTGAGAAAAAGGTAGGAAAAAAGACTGTGGAAGGGAGTGATTACAAAAACGTGTTACTTTTTTTGACACCTACCCGAAATCATGTAAGTAATAATATCAGAGTAGTAATATCAGTAAATTGAAATAGTACCTTCCTAAGGAGTCGCCTATTAATCACGTGATGTTTAAGCAACTCTTTATTCTATCAACCCCTTGGTAATACGTGGTGAGGTTTTAAAATGGTTATTTGTTATATCACGTTCGTGCATACCTACTCAATCTTAATTACTGTATCGATTCATTACACATCTAATTCATGCTCGGCGTATTGAAGTAGACCATAAGACTGTCTCAAGATTAGCCTTCTACATATGATCAATTAAAATAGTTACAAATGAGTTACCCAAAGCCTAATATTCTCAAACATAAAGGCCGCATTAGACTGCGAGAGCATCGCCAGTCACGGTCAAACTATAAACACGCATCGAATGACCTTTCGACTGAAACTTGTAATCGAGATAATTACATTAATAAAATAACACGAGTTGCAGATAAATCCGAGCAAAATCGTTCGGAAAACGACTCTAAGATTATAAAAATAAGAATCATGGTTTACAAACGTAATATGGAATAACAACGCGAAGTGCACTGACTGATATTTGAACTGCTACTGGGTTATCTTGGAATCAAACTATCGTGGATACAAACATGATACCGATTTAGGTGTTGCTCATTATGCGGTGTTGGAGGTAAATAACCTATAAATTATATAAATAAGTTTTGCATGTGCATGCTGAGGTCATTTCGTCGTCATCGATTTAGTTAAGTCTTATTTTCTAGTATGATGTATAGATTTTACATTTTATTTGTTTGGATTATGCATGCTCTACATTATATAAATAGATATAGGACTTCAGTAGCTCAATTGGAAGAGCGGCTGGACTAGATTCCCAGTAAGGCCGCGTGTTCGAGTCTCGCCTGAAGTCAAATTTTTCTTTCCATTTTTCTTTAAAAAATATTTCACAAGCATGTGTTAATGCGAAATAATATAAAACAAGTAGATATAATTTGAACAAAATCTTCTGTTAATTAAATTGATAACATAACTTTTATCGTATAACATACATAAATCGGTTATCTAACACTAAAATAACTTTTCAAATCGGACCAGACCTGAGATTAGCGCGTTCAAGCAAACAAACAAGCTCTTTAGCTGTATAATATTAGTATAGATATTTACTATGCGTCGATGTACAGTAGGTGATATTTTTAAACAAGGCGGGAATGTTGCGACCCGGTATTTATTTTGAAGGCCCGGTACCGGATCGCGACCTGGCAAATGGGGAACGCTGTTCTAAAAGCAAAGTTTGAAGGCGCAGTGGTTCAAGCAAGACAGCAGAAATACTCAATCGCGATCAAAGAACAAAAACGTTCCTAGAATTAGGCGCCAGTGATTCCTAATATATTAAACTTCATAACTTCACGCCTGTAATCCCCGAAGGGGTAGGCAGAGGTGAATGCATGCATTCAAGCATACATGCAAACACCCACGACTCGCCGGTTACGTTTTGGCCCATGTAACAGGTGGCGAACCTGTTGCCATCTCCGGGCACATTACCAAACTCCGAGGTACTGGGAAACTTCCAGAAAATGGAAAAATCCCAATAGAACCAGAGATAAAGGATTTTAAACCGTTATCTCTGATAGTCCCCGACCCGGGAATCGAACCCAGGACCCCCAGCGTAGTAGTAGTGGCCTGCTACCACTACACTACTGAGGCAGTTAATAATATATTAAATCGTAAATATTTCTCCATTCGCTATAAAAAGAGCTAATTAGGTATCCATAAGCGGTTCCCTTTGCAATGATGCGACGATGTTTCTTTTTTATCTAATGACAATTAAATTATCAACTTAGTTTGTTTTAATTGTCATATTTAAACTTGAGGCAGATAAAAATATACATCAAGTGCGTTCAGTTTAAATGTGACCTATTATTACATTGTTGTTCGACGCATAATGTCATGTGAGATTTTTTTTTTATGTAATGAAAGTGGTAAACAAGCATGCAGTTCACATTGATGTTAAGTGATGACTCTAGCCTATAGACACCTTCACAAAGACCAAGGTCAAAGTGCAGATGCGTTACCACTCCTGAGGCCGAAGGTGTTACGCCTCTGTGCCGGAAATTACAGGGCCGTACATTACCACCTGACCGGAACACGATAGTGCTGAACACTCCCATTTAGCAGCAAGTATATTAGGTAATGCGGTGGTGCCTACGCCCGCGAGCTCCGTCACTGGAGCTCTACCACCAGTAAAAAAGTGTTTTTCTATCCCTCACCTCGAGTATTATTACAGAGAATATGCTCTGACCTCGTTCAATCCCCACGGGTGCGACCGCCTATCGACATTGCTGTTGTCGTTGTCGTTGCTGTCAAATTTTCATATCGTTTTGTAGCTCCTTTGAAAGCAGTAGTGATAATCTGATAGTTTTTCTTGCGTTCATAGATGAGAAACAAACGTTAATGGTAGATTATTTCGACTATTGTTGTTTAGTTAAGGTAAAAATCGACATGAAAATTTGATAGCAACGACAACGACAACAGCAATGTCGATAGGCGGTCGCACCCGTGGGGATTGAACGAGGTCAGAGCATATTCTCTGTAATAATACTCGAGGTGAGGGATAGAAAAACACTTTTTTACTGGTGGTAGAGCTCCAGTGACGGAGCTCGCGGGCGTAGGCACCACCGCATTACCTAATATACTTGCTGCTAAATGGGAGTGTTCAGCACTATCGTGTTCCGGTATAATAATAGCAATGTCGCGATAGGCGCTGGTCGGTGAGCTATGGCGATTTTTTCATTTTGCCGAATAATCCCGGAGCTTGGTCATATGTCTGGTGATGTCACAACACCCACAACTATTTATTATGGGCAAAATTCTTGTCGCTAAATGGTAGTGTTCAACACTATCGTGTTCCGGTCAGGTGGCAATGTACGGCCCTATAATTACCGGCACAGAGGCATTATACCTTAGGCCTCAGGAGTGGTAACGCATCTGCATTTTGACCTTGGTCTTTGTGTGGGTGGCTATAACCCCACTAATAGGTCGTCATGAAGCGCGCATGGCCCCGCGGCTGGTGAAGATCGGAAGCGTTCGGTCAGTCTAATCTAGTCGGTGACCGCTAGTGGTAAATTAAAATGCGCGTTTTCGGAGGGCACATTAAGCTACCGGTCCTGTTTGCTATCGACAGATAGCAGTGCTTAAACCTTGTCGGAGGCCTTATGGGCGGTATGAAAACATCTGACAACGGGTTGGCCACTAACCCTTATCGCCACCAACCCGCATCGGAGCAGCGTGGTGGAGTAAGCTCAGCCAGGCCTCTTCCGATGAAGGGGAGAGACTCATCGTGCCCAGCAGTGGGACGTATCAAGGGTTGCCATTATTAATAAGTCGTCACTTTCTCACGCTTGAAGTGCTGTCGTAGGACAACACAAGGTTGTGTTATTCGAAAGAGCCCTTACACGTGTGAAGTTATTATGAAGATGATGTCCAAAATTATTTATATCTTTGATCCAACGAAGTGGACCAAAGTCAACGTATTCCACACACACATACACACATGTTTTTTTGGAATATATCCTTACATTATCCACTTTAGTGCGCGAACATTGAACCTGAACTGAAAATTATCTATTGAAATATGGATATGTCGGCCCAGTTACCAAATATATTCATTTTACGGTTAAACGTACGTACAGCCAAACAAAAACAAGCTATGAAATATGGTTAACCCTAAAATATCGAATGTTGTTGGAGAATATATCCATATTACTTACCTGGGCCTGTACCATGACGTTTTATCTTACAACGTCGCAAGTGGCAATGCATCAAGCCTTCTAGGCATGTTTCCACGGAGGGGCGACCACCAGCAGCGGATTTACAAATTTGCCGCCTGTAGGCTATCCAATTTTTGCCGCCCTTAAATTTTGATATCGTAGTCCACAATCAGATCAATTACAGAACAATTATGAGAAAAGAATGTATGTATCTTCACGCCAGGTCCCTAACGGGGTAGGCAGAGAGTGTAGAGCGCCAGATATCCTGGTCCTGACATACCTCTCGTGCCTCGTCTACCTTCATCATTCTCTTCATACATGCACACCGATTCCTAAGACTTTTGACCCCACCATCAGACAGAACTCGACCTATTTGGTCATGGTAGGTCAGCCTTGGTCTTCCTGGGCCTCTGCAACCATTTACATTCGCATGGTATATCTGTTTAGTCATTCGCTCATTCGACATTCTTTCTATATGCCCGAACCATCGGAGCATGCCTTTTTTAATTTTTACACCGATACTATCATTCACACAAAGCCTCTTTCTTACATCTTCGTTACGAACGCGATCGGTGAGTGATGCACCGCAGATCTTGCGCAAAGATCTCATCTCGACCGCGTTTAACTTACTTTCATGCCGTTACCTGCATACCCAGCTCTCGCTTCCATATAAAAGCGTTGGAGTAAGTTCAGCATTATGTACGGCTAGTCGAGCCCGCTGGCTGAGATGTTTCGATTCTAGCAGCTTACCCAACGCTCCATTCACGCAATTCCCTGCAAGCACTCTTCTTTCTATGTCAGTGGTGTACCTACCATCCTTGCTAAAAGCACAACACTGCATCATCTACTACTACCCTTGCATTTGTTCTCTGTTCATCTCTTTCAAATACTAATACTTTAGTTTTCTTCACATTCAATTGTAAGCCTTTCTCCATACAATCCTCTTTCATGACTGTGACTAGTGCTTGTAGCCCAGATGGTGTAGAGCCAACAATTACCGCATCATCTGCGTAAAGCAGACAGTTCACCACTAAGTCACCCATACGCACTCCCACATCCATCAACTTCACCCTCTGGAGGCATTTGTCCAGATATATAATAAACAGCCTAGACGAAAGCACGCAACTCTCAGTCATGATATTTGAACTTTAGCAATTATTTATGTAAAGATATTGAAATATTTAGCATTGTATACATATTTAATAGGACTATAATTCGATTTTATTTAAATATTTTAATTTCCTTCCAATTTTCGAAATACTTATTTTGTGTGTGTATATTTTTTTTTGATTTGTAAATCGTAATTGAAATAAAATATGTACTAAATCTGCCGCCCCTTAAAATTTGTTACCCCAGGCTCCAGCCTACTCAGCCTTCTGGTAAATCCGCCACTGGCGACCACCTTACTCTAATTCTTTCGTGATGCTTTCGATTACGACGTCAACTTCTCAGTTTCGTACCGCCTAACTTTTGCCTGGAAGTGTTTTCGCAGACCGACACAGACAGACAGGTGCAGACCTCCCAATTCTACGGTTTTTGACATCAGCAATATGTTCTTTAATCCTGGTGGATACCACCCTCTATGTCTGGTATAAGAGAGTCCACAATCATAATCTAGTTTATAGAACATTACAAAATTCCGGTATCTGTTATGGTTTGCGGGGCTATTGAGATTAAAAACCATCCAAAATCCAACAGAGAGGACGGATGGCGATTGTCACCATCGTGGGAGGTAAATCTTAATGGAATTAAAGCCCAACCGCAACAGCACAGTACAAATATAAACAGTATGGAAACTACGTACAAAACTTTGAAACGGCACACTCACACAAACATGCGCATCGACGAGGCCTCTAAGCGGTTCTCGCGGTGACGCTTCTCGAGCGTCGATGCGCATGTTTGTGTATGTGTGCAGTTTCGAACGTTTTGTACGTAGTTTCCATACTGTTCATATTTGCACTGTGGCAACAGTCTGTAAGACCTCAAGATACAATTAGTAACTTTTTGTGTTAATCCTGAACGCTATGCATGGCGTTTGCGAAATAGATGAAGGTAGATGCTTAGAATAACTTTTCAAACTGCTGTCAGACAAATGTCACCTCAGTCTGCCCAAGACCACGGAAGCTGAAAAGCGACCGAAGCATCGGGATGATTTTAAAAAATCTTTTTATTTTAATATACGCGTGATACTTATATCCAAAAACAACTTTTATTTTTCTTACACAATTGGGTTTATGAAAAAAAAAATTTTTGGCGATAAATAGAAAGATTATATGTATATACCTAAGTTTTATAACAAAACTGTTTTTTTTTTTTGCAATAATTCATAAGTTATATCAAAATAAAAATAAGTTTTTGAATCCAGTACCGAAGACACGCCGACAGCTCCCGAACAAACCCGAGTGCATGTGACGTCATAATGTTAGTTTCCACTCATAGCAATTGATACAGAGACAATACGTACAGTGTTTTGGTCTAATTAATTCTGTTGACATTGATATAAAAACACAAATTTATATTGAAAATGTCGAATCTTAAAAGTTATCGTTCTTGTTTTGTACCAATATGTACGAATACAACAAATACAAATGTTTTTAAATGTTCCCCAAGATGAAAAACGTCGAAATAAATGGTTTCAAGCAGTGCACCGTGATAATCCAAAAACAAAATCGATTTTTTTTTGTTGTGAAGATCATTTCGATGTAAGTACGAGTATTTCATAACATTAGCCAAAGTAACTCCTAATATTACATCAGCTACCTACCCGTGGGAGTCCCGTCAAAGTTGGATACACTCCAATTCTACTTATTTGTATGTAGGTATTTATGTATGTATGGATGTACGGTGAAAACAGTAGCCTTAATTACTCCTTATTACATCAACTACCTACCCGTGGAAGTTCCGTCAAAGTTGGATACACTCCAATTCTACTTATTTGTATGTAGGTATGTATGTATGTATGGATGTATGGAGATAAAAGTAGCCTAAGTTACTCCTTATCGCATCAGCTATCTGCCAGTGAAAGTCTGGTCAAAATCGGTCCAGCCGTCCATAGATTATATCGCCAAACAGGCAGACAGACAGACAGACAAAAATTGAAAAAAAAAGTTGTTTTGGTATATGTACCGTGTATAGATACATATGCGTTTAGTAAAAAGCGGTTATTTTAATATTACAAACAGACACTCCATTTTTATTTATCTGTATAGATATTTATAGATTAAACTTACTAACCTACTTACTTTCGAACCTAAGCAGAATTGAACCGAACATCATTTGTCAGAAAATTGGTTGTCATAAAAAGGCTGATTGGTCTGTGTCATAAATATATCAACATCAGGAATATTATCAGACCTTGCCTTTATAAGTCCTTTGTCACCATTTTGTCACACATACCTACACGGAATCAACTAACTTTTTTTAGCAATTTCGATATTATTGTCAAGTCACATGTAGGTTACTGCCGTAAACGCTGTACTATTCTTGAACAGCTATAACATTATGACGTCACAATTAGGGGTAACCAATCGTGGCGCGTTCATAGTCACGTGATTTTTATTTAAAATCAACTTTTAATTGCTGATAACTAAATGAAAAAAACATTTTTTTTTTCAGTTTTTCGCATGACAATTCAATATAATTAAATCGAAGTTTTATAAAACATAAAAAAAATCAATACATTTTTTATTTTCAAATTCCCAATTCGGTGAATAACCTATTCACATACATTAGTATTAAAAAAATAAGTTATTTAAAGTTTTATTTCCATTTATTGTGTAATTAATAAATTCACTCCACTTCAAAAATAAAAATATTACAGTCGTACGATATTGAATTGTAACTAAATTCAGCCCCTTCGATTATTGAATATACGAACATGGAACAAAAACTAAGACATGAGTGACACTCAAAAAATAATTGGCAAATAAATTATATATTTGATCACCTTACAACTGCCAATCAAATATAAAAATATTGGTCAATAATAAACGAATGGGTGTGGTCTCTATTCATTGCTATCGATCATGTGTCCTTAAGAAGTCAATCAAATCTTTGAAGTTACTGTTAGTGAAGATGACTGCGTAAACTTTGCGCCAGTCTCTTAGCTTGCCTCCGTGGACGAGCCTTTAGAGCCGAAGTACAGCGTCGGACTGGGCTAGAAGGCCTCCTCACACGCTGAGCTTAAGACTGAATATCTAATGAGCATGGGACCTAAGTCTGGTCCTAAGGATGCTTGCGGCAAGTCCTTCAAGCCATATCCCTGGAGGGGCAGAGTAGGCTGGGGTCCGGCTGGCAAACGCCACTTCGACTATATGGCCAGTTTGATGATAACCAAGTGTGTGAGGGGAACAGGACCAATATTTATAGTGTACTTGCATCCTTTTAGCATCAGTATTAGCACAATTAGGTGATTTTAGAGGGTTCAGGCCTCTCATGTCTCACTCAGAGGGTCGGTAGCTTAAACGCATAAAAAAATACGATTTTCGTTTAAAAAATAGCTCAATTATACAAGATCTCAAGCAACAATCTGCGCGCGCGCACCTACACTTACTATGACGAAATCGTGTTGCATGATTGTATTTGGAGCAACCGTTATAACAGCACTAGATGTATATTAAACGGCTTTGAACTTACGAAATATACTAGACTTGACGTCAAACAAACTGCGAATCTAGATTACTTAAAACACACGAGAGAGTCTGTTATTTTGATAATACCACTTAATTATTCTCTTTGAGCACCTAGAGACATGGCGGTGATGAAATTGTCAAAACGTACGCGTCAGTAGGATGTGATCCACACAAAATGTTAGCTAAAATGAATACATTTTGACCTACGCAAATACGCTCTTAGAATCTCAAATTAGCATATCAATAGAATTACATTCTTTACAGTACCTTCAGAATCAGCGATCAGTAAAGATTTATTGCGCGAATGTCTTTTTTTAGGGTCCCGTAGCTGAAAGGAACCTTTATAGTCGCCTTGTCCGTTCGTCCGTTTGTCGTCATAAGTCTAATATATTTTCGGTCATTACCTATAGCTCAACGAACAGACAGTCGTTGGGTAAAATATTTCTCACGTTGCTACCATGCTGCGTCTTCCTGTACGCCGGTCTTCGTTGTCGGTCGCTGGCAATTGCTGGTTGAGGGCGGCCCAGGACCGTTCATTGTGGGTGCCTTTGGAATAGCTTTGTTTGGAATATCTTTCGCCGGAATTTAATGAGAACTATCACAGAGACATAAAAATTTTATTAAGGTCACTGGGGTGGCAACGTATTTGTATTTTTTGATCTCTGGTTTTTGTGTAGATGTCTTTAGACTGCAGTCATCACTTAACATCCATGTGAACTGCATGCTAGTTTGCCATTTCGCAACATAAAAATAGTTAATTTATGTCATAGAAGATGACCAGATACTATCGGTAATGTGACCGATAATTGTCAATATGTTTGCCACATACGTTTACTACCGAATAGTGTTATTTTTAAGCATACAGTGAGTTAACGAGTAAGTGTGGCCTATGAACATCTAGGTAGCTTATTTGGCGAGTGCCGTGTACGGCCGCAATAAAAGCTTTAAATGATTGATTTTAGATAAACGAAGAGTTTCCTTAGAGTACATTTCACTGGTACGAAGGCACGAGAGGTATGTTAGGACCGGGATATCTGGCGCTCTACACTTTCTGCCTACCCCGTTAGGGACCTGGCGGAAGAAACATACATACATACATTTCACTGGTAGGAGACTCTTGACGAAATTTGAGGGCATAGGCACCTCCGCGTTCACCGCTCTACCTTAGATTAGATTTTATAAGTAGATTTACTTACCGCTTAATTAACCTTATCTATCTATGTTATCGTGTTCCGATCAGGTGGTATTAGATAGATAAAAAGAGGCATAGAGGCATAACAGCTTAGACCACAGGAATGGTTACGCATCTATACAAAAAACTTTGTATTCAACTCTTATGATATTATTGACAAACCGGTTGATATAATTACTAGTGGTCGTAATGATGGTTAATTGAATCGATGGGTCGCTGATTCGAACCCAACACTGGGACAAGTATTTGTTTATTATCAGTACTCAGGTAATAATGTCACCCAAGATTCAAAATAAAGGTAGATAACCTAGTGTGAGTGTGCATGAGTTTGTTTATTATATTTATTCGTGTGGCTGTTAACATTTATTTATTCATATATTCTCCGTTAAATCCCGTGCCTACTTTAGATGCTTTCATAGTATAATGTTCTGCGGCATCTTGCTGTAAGGAAGGCGTGCCCAGTGCCTAAGTCAATGGCATTAATGTGTTTTGGTAAATAAAAATAAGGAACGCGCAGTGCCAACACAATAATTTTTCAAAACAATTTCGTCGGTTCAACAAATCATCGGCCGCGGCGGACCGGAGGGGAGTAGCCATATGCAGGCTTTTCCCTCTGTCAAATTACAAGCCTAAATGGGCCCAAGATGTTTTAATGTGTGCGTGAAATTGTTTATGTGATTGTTTTATATTATTTCGCATTAACACATGCTTATGAAATATATTTTATTTTAAAGAAAAATGGAAAGAAAAATTTGACTTCAGGCGAGACTCGAACTCGTGTAGGCCGCGAGTTCGAGTCTCATCTCATGTGTTAATGCGAAATAATATAAAACAATTATTAAGGGTAAAAGCGACTTCTTTACGATATTCAATAAACTGCAAAGTCTATTATATCGGTTGCCTAACTAGCATAGTTGGTAATAGATGGCGCTGCTGCTACCATAAAGCAATGCAATAAATGTGAAGGAAAGATTTGACAAATCGGGCAGGACTTCAGTAGCTCAATTGGATGAGCGGCTGGACTAGATTCCCAGTAGGCCGCGAGTTCGAGTCTCGCCTGAAGTCAAATTTTTCTTTCCATTTTTCTTTAAAATAAAATATATTGTTTATGTGTTTTATTAAAGTCGAGGTGTGAGTTTTGCAGTGATAGCGATTTTTGTTGTGCGAGTGTGTGTGTCACATAAATTTCTCCCTGCAAAAAATGACACACTATTTTGCATCGGTAATAAACGCTACAGCTACATCCCTCCGGTCGACCGGTGGCCCGTGATGTTCTATGAATAAAGTTAATGCTAGCAGGGGAGGCGCGCATGGCCCCGCGGCTGGTGTAGATCGTAAGGGATCTACTCGGTTAAGCGATACGGGCGCGGTCGGGTGTGTGATGGGTGACCACTAGTGGCAAATTAAAATGCGCGTTTCCGTGCATCGGAGGGCACGTTAAGCCGTCTCGGGTGCTATCGATAAATAGCAGTCGTTAAACCTTGTCGGAGGCCTTGAGGTTTGAAAATATCCGACAACAGGTTGGCCACTAACCCGTATCTCCACCAACCCGCATTGGAGCAGCATGGTGGAGTAAGCACTAGGTCTCCCCCCAAAAATGGGAAAGACTCGTGCCCAGCAGTGGGACGTACAATGGGTTGCCATTATTATTATTATTAGAAGGGGAATGTGGGCGCGTTCATAACCGCCGCAATATCGCCGCACGCCCGCGGTAATATCGCTGCGGTTATGGACGCTATTTTATCGCAGTGACATCACGCCGCTTTTAAACAGCCTTCCTATGCCTTCCTGGGCTGAGCTTCTTTACCAACCTGCAGTTTGTGCAAAACTTAAATACCTCCGTGAAGTTCAACAAGAACATGTCGCTGCAAAGAACGTAACTTCACGCCTATAATCCCCGAAGGGGCAGGCAGAGGTAAATGCATGCATTCAAGCATACATACGAGCACACACGATTCGCCGGTTACGTTTTTGGCCTATGTAACAGGTGGCGAGCTTGTTTTCATCTCTGGGCACATTGCCCAACTCAGAGGTGCTGGGAAACCAATAGAACTCAATGGAACCAGAGATAAAGGATTTTAAATCGTTATATCTGATAGCCCTCGACCCGGGAATCGAACCCAGGACCTCCAGCGTGGAAACAGTGGCCTGCTACCACTAGGCTACTGAGGCAGTTGCAAATAAGGCTTTTTTATGGTGTAGAAGGCATACCCAACGTAGCAAAAAGTATATCTAGTTTATATTATTATATTAACTCGCTTTCGTTGGGCCAACATTGAGGCTCTATTCCGTCTGAGTGGTCGTCGCCAGCTAAGAGACTGGCGAAAAGGTTCGATTCAAACTTCTATATATGGTTTTGGTTTTATTAAAAATCACCTTGTATAGTGTAGAATGTGTGTGTGCGCGTTGTATTGAAGGATATTAAATAAACACACCAATCACTGTTTATAACTTTTTTATAATTTATTTTCACAACATTTTTTTATTTAGTTTTCTGTAAAATTTACAATAGCTTAAAACTCCTCACAAATATAATCATTATGTAACCAACTGAGTTTCATATACGAAACAGGCAACTGGAAGAAGAAAAAAAAACTATAAATGTAAAATATATTTGATAACCTATTTTAAAACTTAACTTAAGGCGTTATGTACTAGTATCCCCTAAACTAGAGAGTCAGATTGTTGCCGAGTCGCTTTTAACATATGAGCGAGTTGTACAACACCGCGAGGCTTCTGCGGCGCCATCATCAACAGTGATACGGAATTAATAAAATAATACACCTTGGCATTAAAGTTTGGACCGCAATGTCGTACGATAGCGATGTACGATGCAACGAACACCGTCTGTGCAAGCGTGACGCAAGATATTTACGCGGGAGTGACAGAGACAAGTAGGGACAGGTCAATGAACGAAATTCTTTCCGCTCCGCGACAGCATTGAACACACCTAGAAAACACGAAGAGATATGGTAGGTAACCTCTGCCTGGATATACAAATGTTACGAATTGAATTGAATTGTTATGTCCAAACAATCTAACAGAATATTATATTAAGTACACAAAAACTGAATCGAAAGTAAGTGTTAATATTCTGTCGATATTATTTGTAGCATTCGCGTTACTTTCAATGTTACTTCAATTTACTTTTTTTAATATCCGATCACTGTTGCTAAGTCACCTAATTTTTAGAAGCTCCGCTTTACAATGTGGCGCTTGAGTGCTTTAAACGAAAGTTTCGTTCATTTCGCGAAAATGTATAACTAGGACTTCACAATTATAATTTAAAATAAATATAACAATTTTAATTTATAAAACAAAACAACGAGATCAAAATAAAATATACGTTTTCCTTTTGCATAGTAATTGGACAATGAAACATATTACGATTTGTTATAAATGCTTTGTATTTCATTGTCCAGTCGAAAAAACCCCGAATGAGATGAAATAGGTGAGTATACTTCTTTTCTAGAAATGAAAAAGAAACTTGCGCACACTTTTTCAATTTTTCACATTTTTTTTTCTCAAGTCACCACATAATAAAATATTTTTTTTACAATTTCAACTTCGAATCGCGAATCTTTGCCATTTAAAATAACATCTCTATCGAAATACAAAATAAAATGCTGCAGTGTCCCAAAATATACACACCATATACTTAAAATTAAAACGACTAATTAATTTTATTACGTGGTGAATTGCAAACGGAAAGCACGCAAACGCCTATGACCAGTGCTCAGAAATAAGAATTAAAAATTAAACATTAAAATAAGGCTAGCTGAAAACTGATGGTAACTATAGAAAAATAAAACACTATACTACAACGCAATGTCTCTCTGCAACACTTGAATATATCTCGAAATATTAGACCGCACTTGGAAAAAAGCACATAAACTGGAAGAGCATTTTAGGCCAAGCTATGTTTTCGATTCCGCTTTGAGAATCCACTATCTTTTTGACATTTCAATTGAAATAGTTCGCTGCAAATATTGACTTCGTTTTAGACTGAGAAAATAATTTAAGTAATTCTGCCTATTACATTAAAATTAATTAACATTAATGCTTTGTCCATCTGTAACACGAGGCTGTTATTTGTTCTGAAGCAGTAGACTTTATATTCACTACATATCAGCTTCTATAGTTTTGTTTGCTTCTTTATCTGTTTTTGTAATCATTAGGTCATATTTCGTGATACATTTACATAAATTATTTTCTAGTCTGTATATAATAAGTACTCAACTAGTCAAATATTTCACAAAAATAGTACACTTTAAAAATTCTTGGAAGGAGTTAAGTCGTAAACAGATTATTACAATAATTGATTTCAAAATGAAGAAATAGTAATTTTGCTGGCAACTTTAAAACACACTAAAATGTTTGTTAGTTCATCCATTTTAATTTTTTTTATGTAAAATTTATATTGCCAACATCTCGGTTTATTTGGCAAAATGAATTACAGTTGGATGCCACCAAAATTAATAAACTTCATTATAACAATTGTTTACAATAATTGAAAAAGCATTATCTCTATTCAATTATTGACATGGAGAGGAACTATTGACAAATGTATATTTGCTTTTAGTTCTTTGAAATACGGTTTAGATTCCGTTGTCTAAATTATGTACTTCATTTCTTACTAAGTACTGATGAATGTGAACTACATAATTTTTATAATGTTAAGGTTATTATACTTTGAAACTGCCCCGCTTCTTTAAAATACCAATATTAAACTTAATTTCTATTAAACATTTGTTAAAATATGTTTTTGTATTACCAAAGTTGCGACTACGTAACCGATTTACATTATTAATTCAGTCGAGTAGAAGAAATATATTTACAGAAGCGGCATATCTGTTTATCACTGTATTTCCAATAATAAACAGACTATAACCAATGAAGGGAATTGTTAGAGTTTCTTTAATTCAAAGAACAGTGGAGGCATAAGTGGAGAATTCCTAGCCAGATTATGTATTTCATTACCTACATCTTATTTATCATTCAATTGAAAATTTTCATGTTAGTTCTATTTTCAATCGCTTCCAAAATTTGAAGAAGATTTAAATTCGGTTGTATCTATTACGTAGTAACTTTATTTTTCTTCTATATAATTATATGTTACTTAGTTATGTTTCAAGAATATCAAATTGGCGTCTTTTATGCAAATTGACAAATTATTCTAAATTTTGTTTCATAAAAGTCAGTAAAGTTCAAAAAAGTAGGTATTCGTTTTAATTATTTTAGAATCTGAAATGTCACGCAAAAATGTTGTCGAATCCTTTTCTTTGTGTTCTTTGAATCAGTATATATTTATTTAAATTATTAAATTCCGATCACTGATAATGACTGAATAGTTCTATTAAAGATGCAAACAACTGTGTACAGAAAGCGGCGAGTCAAAGCTAAGAATTTCTACATAACACATGAATATACAACCGTTAAACGATACCAAATAGACAATACCAACCCGTTTAAAACATTTGAAAGGTCTAATAAAAATGAGATCTCAAATTTTGGTAATAGTGAGCAAATCGGAAATTCGTTCATATAATCGTTTGTACCGAAGTTTTTTTTATTAAGACATAAATCTAAAAGCGGATTGTACTCGATCACTCCGGATAATATATAGCTTACAAGAAATAACTAAGTATTACTCCATGCTTCGTTTGTATACATATAATCTTTAACACGCATTGGCATAATAAGACATGCAGGTTTGGCCGGACACTGATATCCTCGTTCGTATAGCTATATCATTAAAATACAACAATATTAATATATCTCTCTATTGAATGTAACTACATAATAATGTTATGTAATTATATACTCTTCGATAACATTACTTTAAATCTACAACAATTAAATCACATTTTTTTTCATACCATCTACTGTTTTGAGACATTTTAAGAATAAAAAACATGTCTCTAAGTACTCTGTTGCTAATATGACTCCACTACATGTAAATGTTCTTAAAATATTCTTTATATGTTGATTATTAATAAAAAAGAGCAAACTTTAATATTGTACACACCTTAGTTATATATTTTTTTGTGATTTTTTAATGATTTTTTTATATTTTAATTATATGTATATTTTTACAGTTACCTTAATTTGTTACTTCGTATGCCAAGCCGTATACAATACTAGAGCAATCGAAATGAAAATACATCAGATCCATTGGCGAGCGAAATTGCTACGAGTACATCGCGCTAAACCGCGTTGTTTACTCTTCAATGGATCATGCGCTTGAGTGTATACATAAAATCTTTGTGATTGATAAATATGTAGAAATATTTAGTAAAATAGGTTTTTGTATCCCTTATCAAGGAACGGAACCTTTCCTGTTTGTAACAAGTTAATCGAACAGTTTCTACCTAATGTCGCATCTGTTTACAATCACAGTGTTAGTCTTTAGTACGCCATTACGTTCTCGCCGAATATGTACGTGAACGGCTGATTTATTAATTTTAATTTTGCACACGATGTTTCATTCCCAATTGTCACCAGGCGCAATATCAGATATCTACTAAAAATAAACTGTCATTCACAAAACCACCGAGTAGATAACCTACAAAAACATCGCAGAACTGATATGACTTATATACCTACATGCGATACTTTTGCAGAAATTCTCGTTAGATAAAAAGTAGCAATACTACATTTATAAAAAACTACATATTCAGCATTTTAAACACTTTACATCCCAGTAGGTACCTTGTATGAAATTGGCATTTCCATATTGATATGCTATGCGCACGTGAGGCATTTGAAATCGTGCAATCGCAACTTTGCATTCACGTCGTCTTTTTTTATTTTAATAATTTAATCAGAAACGTCATTCGACAAAAGCGTGTGAATTCATTCTACGAACAGTACTCAACATCTCATCACACAGATTTCTCTTAATATAAAATGAATAGGAATGTATAATTTCGACGAAAACGTAACAGAGTCGAAACGGACTTCTGAAGGCCACCGGGCAGAGCCGGATTCGGTCACAATTTCAATACTCCCACGAGTCGAGAACCTTCCGTCGTCCGCGCTCCACCGTCCGTCGCCAGGCACCCCGTCGGGAGAGAGACACGCTAACTACAAAGACGATTTATACATACAAAGCTTAAAAATAACTAACTAGTCTTTTACGGGCCGACGGGCGTCCGCGGATCGTAATTTTCGTACTGCCAACACATTGACGGATCAACGCGAGAGGAGTACGACTAGAAATTACGGCGCGCGTCACCGACGTGCCGGGAATCCGCCGCGGCCTATACACACTCCGGGACGCGAATCATACATATTTTATATACATTTGGCACTAAATTCATGGTCGGGACGGGAGGGTGGTCACGCCGGGCAGAGGGCGGGGCGGCAGCACTCGCAGCAGGCGGCGGCGGCGGCGCAGGCCGCGCAGGCCGCGCAGGCGGCGCACACGCACACGTAGTACCCGCCCATAGGCCCCACCGCACCCACCGGCCCCACCGGCCCCACCGGCCCCACCTGCTGCATCAGCTGCGGCATGGTCATGGACATGGCCGGCAGCAGCAGCGGCGCCCGCGCGCACAGCTCGCGGCACGCCAGCGCCTCGATCAGCGCCAGCGTCTGCCGCCGCTCGTGCCCCATCAGGCACACCGTGGACTCCCGCACCACGCCGTGAAGTAGCGTCAGGTACCTGTGTGACAATGTCGACATTTCATTTTGCTTCTCTTCTGTAGTTAAGTTTCGCATAATATGTGTGCTATATGTCACTCCAACCATATATTTTAAACTCGATAACGTTCAATCTTTACGACCTTGGTATCGAAACTAGGATCTTGATATGTATAGTTGTACACTACCGTCAATCGTTGAAGACGTTGTATACGATTGTTCGTTTTAATGAATCGATTTGATGGAGAATTTTAATGAGTCGTCTAAGAAGTTAACCTAACCCTTATTCATCTTCTTTATTGGCACTTGTAAGTATTTCCAGAATAAAATCTGCTACTTTCGCCTTTTAACTATGGAATGCTGTAAGTCCGCTGATGTACACGTTGGCCCGCAATCATAGTTTTTTACTCTATTGTATCAGATTATTTCAAAAAAGCAAATAATAAACTGAATTAATTTAGTTTTCAATGTGTTCTTTGACTTAGTGTTTAAGAGAAACTGTGTGAATATGATTTATTCAGATTGTTTCTATTGTCCATCACGAGAATTGCTCGTCCAGAGTTGTTTACATTCTAGACTTAATTAAGCAAATAAATAATTATTTATTACTTGTTTTTCGTCTTTTAATATAGCATCATAAAAACAAGAATTTCCTGCACTGATAATAAATTCTTTGGAATAAAAAATCTTGCTGATATTTCAATGGCCGCAGGAATAAACGATAGTCTAAATAATTAATTGGTGCACAGTTGGACTAATTACAAAATGTCATTGATAAGGCGTGCCAAGGTTGGATTATTTGCAATTTAAAGTAGTTCTCATGATAGCCTTAAGATGTACCTTGATTTCAATGATTGGAGATGGTAATCTATTCCTGTATAAATATTAAATTTGAATTAAAAGTTTCCAAGTCGTCATCAATCTCGTGTTAGTCATTAGCTGCCCAATTTAATGTGTTTATATTGTCAAGTACATTTGTAACGTGCTTGTGTGCCGTTACGAGGTAAAACTAGTATTTCTTGTCTGATGGAGGACACCTTGTAGCCTTGTGCCAAAGCCTTTTATCTCCACTTCACAGTCTAACACCATTTGTGCATTCTGTTGTAAATCGTTCAAGATTATCTAAAGCAGGAATATGTTTTTATGACATTCAAATTCATATGGAAATTCTGTAAATATATTCGTGGTTATCAAGTTTTCTCTTATAACTTTGCTATTTTTACTTCTTTGTTAAGTGTGAAATACACATTTTTTATATTTGTGTCTTCATGTAAGTACTCGTATATCATATCGAGATCTACAAAGGACCAAAAATTCTATCTATTTTTATTTGAAAACGAAATCTGCTAAACGTGTTTATCGCAATCTTGCGAAAATTTAACTAGACTACCTTTTACTGGCAGATGGAGGGTGTAAGAGATCTTTGCTATTATCGAGCTACTCGTTAGGGCCATTATTCTTTCTTTTCATGTCTTTTAGCGTAAAGCGGGTAATTAAAAAAAACAATATTTTTAATAGTAGTAAGAATAGTATGATATTAACCTGTGTTTTAGCGCCTCCTCCTCGCGGCCCACGAAGTGGTTCCGCAGGTATGCCTCGAGCTTGGCGCGCTGCTGCCCCAGTTCCGGGAAGTCTATGAAGAACCTCGAGCACATATAGCGCTCCAGGGTCTTGATCTTGTCCGGCCGCGCCGGCCGGTAGCCTTTCGCGAGTAACGCGCAGTACTTGAGCAGGCCACCGCCGCGAATCTCCTCGGGCTGCCGCGTCGCGATCAGCTTTTCTGCCAGGTGAAGGAGCGCCTCGCTGAAGTCCCCGTACACGGACTCGCCGACGACGGTCGGGTAGAAGTTCTCGCCGATCGGCAGCTGAGCGCACTCGTGGAACGCGAGCAGCGAGTCCAGAGCAATCTGGAACGAGTCCACGGAGAACTCGAACTGGCGGCGCATCGTGTCCACGAACTTGAGTTCGACGGATTTGTGGCCGCGGGAGTTGCCGAGGGAGATGAGCGACCAGCGGTCCCCGTCGGAGTTGACGCGCACCATCTTGGAGACGTAGGCCTCCTTGAGGCCGGCGGTGGTGGCGCGGCGGCGAGGTGTGGCGGCGGGGAGGAGGGTGGCGAGGTGGCCGAGGACGGCGGCCTTGACGCGGTCACAGTGGCGGGCGGTGGGCAGATCCGCGGTGAAGATGAGGTCGATGTCCGAGTAGGGCTGGGGGCGGTCGGCCAGCACGTGGCTGGCGGCGCCGCCATTGAGACGCACGTCACGGACGGTAACGCCGGCGCCGCCCGCGGTCTGCGCGGCCTCTAGGCGCGCGCGCACGCCGGCCACCAGCTCGCGCAGGCGCACGTGCAGCGTGGGGAAGTTGCCGCGTCCGTGGATGGGGACCACCTCGTCCATCACGTCGTTAAGCCGCCGCACTTGCTCGTAGCTGAGTACGGCGTGCCGCTCGCCGCCGCCGCACCCCTCTTCCGATGAGGTGTAGCTCGACTCGCTCTGGAACAATAAATATCACACTATTAATTTATGATCTCTGATCTATCTTTCATCTTATAAATCGATGTAAATATGGCACTGATGAAAATGTTATTACGAGGCGATCCGAAATTTAAGGTTGTGGGTAGTGTCGACAGTTTACCGCAAAACAAACAAACTCGGTTAGTCCCGAGGCTTGAAATCAAACGCTACGGTAGGTAAGCAAATTTCACCAGCCGATAACCTTATATGTAATATGTAAGACTGAAAATAATCAGATAATAAAAGTAAACGAAATTAAAATTAATTAATAACTGATAAGTCGATTTAAAGCAGCTTCAAAACATGGTATTTCCGTCGAAAGTTGGAATTTATTATTCACATTATCTAAATCTGATGTCATATCGAGTGATATTTAAATTGTACATTCGAGAATTGACATTAACTTATGTAACTGTTGCACTAACAATACGTCGTGTGCAGTGACCGCAAACGGCAGTAAATGGGCGAATTCGTCTAGTCACCCGGATATCCAGACTGACTGGACTCATTTGAAACAATAGCGAACGATTTCTTCAAACTCTACATCGCGATGTTATTGTAGATATTACATGACTCGATTATTGCTATATTTATAGTTCCATTCTTATGTGATAAAGGCTGACAACTAACATGCAGTTCAAACAGTAAGTGCACTGCAGCCTATAGACAAACAAAAACCAGAAATCAAAATGCAGATGCGTTACCCAGAAGCCTAAATAGTTTTGTATCTTTGACAGAAATAAAATGACAGTGTTGAACATTTAGAAGAAGAATAAATCCTTAAATAAACCGGTTAAATCATTGCCACCGCCATCGCCACCTACCGTCGCCACCTACCATCGCTACCTATTACGGTGGCTTGGGTTAATTAACAATTGACATGTCACGGTTTTTTTAAATTAATAATATCGATATTTAATTCCAACCTTGATGCAGTGGATGCATGGGTAAATAGGAATTACCCCTCCAACCACTAGTGGGTTAATTATTATTTGTCTCTCGTCAGCACGGGGTCCAATTTGAACCCCGGACCTTTGTCAGGCTTACGCGGGGACATGGGGGGTCCAACACGTTGAGGCCCTTTTCGAGAATTTTGATCTACTTTGTAATGGGTTATATTCGGCGGGACCTCTCTCTGACTGCATCAATAGTTAATACAGGCACAGACAGACCCCGCAGAATATATGGGACTACTGTAATGATAGGTGATTTGCCAAACTTTGGGCTGTGTGAGTGAACTGGAGGGACTAGCTGGCTGGGCCTATATATTATCGCTAATGCGACTAGGACAGATGGCATTGAATAACCTTCAAATAATAGACCATATTTTAGTTGAATGTGTTCGGAGTGAGGCTCATCGCAGGGCTTCATTAGAAATAGGACATTGCAACAGTGTCCTGACAGATCCTACTACGGATGATGCTAGAATACTGTTGCAACTATATCAATTGTCAATGAGCTAATGTTGTTTAATTACATTTTTTTAAATGAAGAATGTAATTCATGCGAACGTATAGAGCGTGATGGTCTTTGACCAAGCTCTTTAAACGGAGAATAAAAAAACACCTTCAAATAATTGGCAAATTGTGACCACATTATCAATCAACAAACCGATCAATTGACTGACCTACCTACTCACAGACCACTCAAGTGTCCAATCAAGTGTACGTAGGGGAGTCTATAGAAAGGAATTTCTGAACGGAATCTCTCTTGTTATTTGGAAGATAGTCATAGTCGTAATGGAAAATTACATAAAAATATTAAAATATAATACGATACACAGAGGCCGCCGTATTTAGGGTTTCGTACCTCAAAAAGCAGAAATAGAACCCTTACAAGATCACTTGTGCGTCTGTCTGTCTGTGAGCTTGTCACAGCAGAGACACATCTCTTTGTGTGAATCAGTGACCTAATTATGTTGATATACGTGTACGATAAAGGAATGCAATAAAAAATGGGGAACACTAATCGTCGATAAATTTGATGTTTAATAATAAAAAAAAATACAAATTACATTAAAAACTAACCCCCTTACTCATAAACGTACATTAGATACGTTTTAGCTATGCTTTGTCTTTGTCAGTTGCATTGTCAAATGTGCAGAATAGAAAAAGACAAAGGAGAGGTTAGCAACACTTTAGCTTAAATACATTTATGAATAAGGGGTTAAGTCTAATAGCAAAATATTTTTAAACAAATATAATACATTTCTTTATTAATTTAAAATTGATAGTTTTGAAGTTATTAAAGAAAGTAGGAGAAAGTTAAAACTTTCCAAAACTACTAAGCCTAAAATTTTGAAAACATATGGAAAATAATTCAAAACTTATAGTATAGGTCGCGCCAGGTAAAAGAACGCTGGCGGTCAAGCTGCGCGTCATGTGTTTTTATTTCATTTTATGTTATTCTATGTAATATAGTTCTCAATCTTCGTAAATCTACCAATACACGAAACCGCAAGCGAAAGCTAGATCAAAAATAAACCAATAGGGCTAGTACTTTCGTGCGCGAGTGTACCGATGCGCGAACACATCCCTTCTACTTTCTTCCAGCGCTCTTTTTACGTGGCGCGACCTATAACAGGAAAACCTACAACAAACCTACAGAAAAGTTTATGGTATGAAATATAACCAAGGAAATCTCTCAATTGTACAGAACCTTGTTCACACGAGTCCAACTCGCACTTGGCCAGTATTTTAATGAATAACATGTCATTGCCCAGACAACCGACATCAACCTAATGATACTGAATCGAATCACAATAGTTGTGTCGGGTTTTTGTTGTCCAATACGTCATTATGTCGGTACGTTTTGGGTTGTTCATTATTGTGTGAACTGCCTCAGTAGCCTAGTGGTAGCAGGCCACTACCGCTGCGCTAGGGTCCTGGGTTCGATTCTCGGGTCGGGGGATATCAGCGATAACAGTGTGAAACTCTTTATCTCTGGTTCTATTAAGATTTTTTTATTTTCTGGCAGTTTCCCTGTACTTCGGTGTTTGATAATGTGCCCGGAGATGTCAACAGGCTCACCTGTTACATGGGCCAAAACGTAACCGGAGAATCGAGGGTGTTTGCATGTATGCTTGTATGCATGCACCTCTGCCTACCTCTTCGAGGATTACAGGCGTGAAGTTTCGTTTTATGTAAATAAAAGGGACCGTAGATGACAGTACAGTTTTGAGTTTAACAACAAAATATGTTTTTGGAGCACCCCAAGGAAGCAAAAGTCGCCTCCTAAATAAAATAAGTTAATTGTAAACAGAACAAATATCTTGTTATATTACCATTACGACTGATGTATTACCATTATGAAACACAAAATAAAAGTCGGTGAACGTATCGCCAATGTCATTACCACGGGCGGTGGCCTCGCGCGTGAAATGTGAGATTTGCGTGTTTTCCATACATTTAAAATCGGGGACTCACAGAGGTCACTTACGTAACACTGTGGTCAAAAAGTGAAAAACAAATGGTTTCTGCGAGCAGCAAACTCGTTACTTTTATTGGCGTGGAGCTTCAAAAGTGATTTATGTACGTAGAACTGTACAAATGAAAGTCTCCGAAGAATCGAATGCCAAGTATTTAGTTGTGGCTTATAGATCTCATTTTCAATTTTCAAATACTGTCAATGTCATCTGTGTTTGATAAAAAGCTTTATTCCCAAAAACCAAAGGCAATGAGAAGATCTTGAAATTTGACAATATTTCTTATGAATCGGCGTGCACGTATGAAGGGAATGATGAAGGTAGGTGAGGCGCGAGACGTATGTCAGGACCGGGATATCTGGCGCTCTACACTCTCTGCCTACCTCGTTAGGGACCTGGCGTGAAGATACATACGTACACATATACATACAAATAGCACTTATCTCTGACTCGGGGATCGAATCCGGGAATTAGTGGTAGCAAAGTGCTTTAACTTGAGAATAATACATGTGTGATTGCTATATGTTATATCATAGTCTACCTACAAAGTTAATAGTATCTGTCGTGTGAAGTGATTTAGAAAGACAATAACTTATGATTATAGCCCGTGAAGGATGGAGTGTAAAAGTGTGCCTTGCACCGAAATCCTGGAATTTTTCTAAAAGAAAAAGTCCAGTGTTATAAATCTATTTGGGGATTAAACCAAAAAATCTACGGCTTCGTAGTGGTCCGTTACTTCTAAGTCCACAAACCAGCTTATCATTATAAATTACAAATCATACTCAAGTGTCCAGAACAGATATAGATTCGTGACCTCTTCACCTATAGAGTACAATCATTATGCGATACTATAAATGTTCAATTCAAGAAATCACACAATCTAAACAAGTTGAGGAAGTGATTCAAGTTGGATCGATGTCACGTGTAACTTGGAAAACAGAGAATAAGACTTAATTCGTTGCAGATTAAGATATATTATTCATAAACAATATTTTGATATTCGTTGATTATAATTTCATAAGATTGAGTAATCATTTTTGGATGGAATTAATATATTAGTTTTTATAACTAAACGCGCGCACGTTAACGTAGGAAGTTATGCTAAGAAGCAGACACATTACCATGTGTAAAAAAACTTTTATCTTTTTCGAGCTTTTCTCAAACAAACTTGAAAGTACAGCTTTGTAGTAAATAAATCTACTTCACTGAAGGCCTTGGGTACTTTGCCATTTTTTACGACAATATCAGATAAGCGTATTAATCTAAATAATAAAATAATAACAAAACCTAACAAAACAAGTCCTTAAAATAATGCAGTTTCCCAATAATAAAAACGTCGGATTTCTTTTTATGCTACTAAACATTTTAAAACAGATCGAAATTATACGAAATACTGAACAGCTTATTGATATTCAATTTAAGGACTCTGAATCACTCGATATTGTTTTTTCACCGGTGCCAGTGTACATTCACTAATACCATCAATAAGTTTACGGACCCAGTTCTTAATATATGCTTTTTAAGAACCTGGATGACTTGAAAATGATATTGTAATATGTCATCTCGGTTTGAAAAACTGAACCAACCAACTACGGTGATATCAGATTATGACATATGACTCAGTAGGTCATTAGGCTTTTCGCCCATCGATGCGGTTAGTCGTATTTTCATGAAGAATCTTTTAGACGCGCTAATGCACAACGAATAAATTTCACTTGCTTAAGCATCGCTAACGCCCTGTCGCGGAACCATTATCTCAGTAGTCTAGTACGATCCTATTGAGTAATGCTACTCGGAACCGGCCATTCCCGCATCACGCATCGAAAAGATGCACGGCATGTTGTTTGCGGATACGAACATACTGGTCAAGTTATTTACGGAAATCGCAGCAAACTCTTTCTTCCGCCCTGTTTTAGTAGTTCCATTGATTATTGCGTCGGTACGGTCTTGTCGCGTTTACGTCACATGACTCATGTACGTTTTACGTGCAGTCTATCGGAGATGAAGGTCACAGAAAGAATTCTCGGTATGTACAAAATGACGTCATCATACGTAATATAGCCTTAAACGTAATGAATATTACGAAATACGGAAATCAATAAGTGCCGTTGAGTATTAGGTAAAGTCAATGAGAAGACAACCATTTAAAGTGTCCACGTGCATAGTTTCTCCTTTCATTATGCCGTTTACTCACTGAAGGCCCATCGTACTTTGCCATCTTTTACAACAATATTCGATACGCGTATTCATCGCAATAATAAAATAACAAAACTATTGATTAGTTATTTGGTGATCTGAAAAACTGACGACTGCAAGGATCGCTGAGCTGTTAGCCGTTTCCTAGAATATGTCGATTTTAAAATATTTTTAGTAAATATACAATATAAACTAAATAAATTAACACATTTTGTAGTAGATATGAATTTAAAATTAGATGTTTATGTAAGTACCTATGCTGTGACGATGGAAAGTGATAACGAGTATTCCAATTCAAGAGACTATGATGGCGATAAATTGTAGAATCATTTAACCTTAAAAATGGTATTAATAAGTTGAGCTACGCGTGGACGATATCGTCCACGAACAATATGAAATCAACTATCATATTTTACTGCAGCTCAAGAGGTTAAGCAATATGTATGTAAAATAACAATAATATTGAAAACATAATTAAATTAACCGATATATATCTCATGGTCGGTCCAAAGGGGAATCCAGATTACCTTCACGTAAAGCAAGTGTTCTTGACTGATTTTGAATTGGACCATGCTTCATGGTCATTCCGGCTGCGAGTGTGTTTAATCATAATTTAATACACTTGCTGGTACATAGAGGTAATATGTGACTACAAATGATATATTTAGTAATATTAGTGTTCACATTATAGTGATATTTTTAAGCAATCAATAAAAAGATTGGAAGAGCTAGGAAATGGAATAATGTTAGAATTGTTTTTATTCAACTTTTGACACAATAAATAATTGATATCCTTGAATTTGAAGACAGTAAGTTAATTAAGAGCAGGATTTTCTTCAATCTCTTCTAGTTATTATTATGACCGTTTTTAAGAATGTGTTCAGATCTACGATGTTTAACATAATGATAAAGCATGTCGCGAAATGTAACAGCATGGAATGATAATGAATCTATATTGACTTGACTTAAAAATACGAATTTTCATCGAATCTTAAGTGTAACTTTAGAGAAATGTATTATGTGCCTATGCGCATATTAAGCATACGAAATTTATTGTATCTACTCGTATCTACAATATTGATATACCTACTATAGAATTCAGATCAATGCATCTGAAGGTATGAGATAAAGGAGGTAGTTTAGTTAGCTAGATACAAAATATCCAAAACACAACCTTCAACTTCAGTTGTCAGTGTCTTACGCAACATATTATTTATAACTGTAATTTCCCTAACGAGCGTACAAAGTTGCTCAAGTGATTATGACGCAAAAAAGAAAAGGACAACAAGCATTTTTGGAAGTAGGTTAGCCTTCTGACCTTTGAATTCAGTCGGTTGTTTTTGTACTAGAAATCAGCTGTTATGAAGGCCGTACGCTGCACGTAGCTTTGTTTGTTGAATGAATAAAAACAAATTTAGAACAATACGTGCATAAAAAACGGTAATGCAATCATCTGAGCCGGTTTCCTAATGTTACTCGTCGCAACTGAGCGGATCAAATGCCATTGAATTGCGGATGTTATATTTCTTTTTGACATCCTTTAGGAATACGATACTTCCGGAATTGTTTTGATGGCTCGAGTAGAATAACGACTAAGGTGCCTCAATATTCAATATAACAATCTGTAAAAGTTATTTTAGCTTTAGGTTATCTAATATTTGTTATGTTATTAATATAAACATGTGAATATCTAGAGTGATATTGAAATGAAATATGCGGTCTGAAAATGTTGTTACAAAGTCAAATTAGATTCTTTTTTCCTCAACGAACTTCGATTCTTTGAGCTATGTGTTCTGCCCATTGCATTTGAGTTTCTTTATTCGCTGGGCTAAGTTGGCTACTTTAGTTCTCTTTAAGATCTTTACATTTCTGATTTTATTTCGCAAAGAAGCCATCCGCGCCTCATTGTAGCTCAGTTTTCTTATGAAGTCCATTGTGAGCGACCACGATTCACTTGTATATATCATCACTGGCAGCACACACTGATCAAAGACCTTAATCTTCAGTTCCATATAGGTCAACTTGATAAAAGTCATTTAAAAATATGCAAAGGCCAAGTCTCTGCTCCTTTAAACATTCAATGACAAGAGAATCACGAGGCAAAGAATCTAACTCTACGACGTCAGTATGAACGTATAGTTTACGTGTTTGTAATCTACATGTGTGGTTTCCATTCTTAGTTACATGTATGGCTTCGCTAACTTTGTGAATGAGACAATTGGATGATTTGGCTTTACAATGAGCATTATGTGAAACTACAGCATATATTATAATAGAGCAAATATTTAAAAATGAGTTTATTAATTTGCTGATTTTTTGTCTTAGTGTCTTTGACTTCTACTGACTTTGTGTTATTTTTTTAAAGACTAACTACGGTATTCAAGAGAGCTAGAGCGTAGGAAGGAGATTTCGACGTATTTTGGCTTTGTAGAGCGTTTTCTCTTTCGCACTTTACCTATGTGACGTTTGTCGAACATTTGATAAAGTTTTGACCAATACCGGACTATCAGTGTTTACGTCGACAGTGTGCAGCAGAGATAACGCTCTACGAAGTCGAAACTAGCCGATTGGCACTTTCATAGGCTCGACGTGAAATATTTCTTGATGAGCTTTGTAAAACAGTTTACTCGTAAATAATATTCTAGTGGCTGATATTTACTGCGCAAAATGTAAACTTATTTAGAAGCAACAATACGAGAGTTCAATTACGCAAGAAGGCGGCCTAAACCTCAGTGCATCCTGATTCTTTTTTATCACACCAACGACCTATTTTGCTTACATAACTTCTTGTTGATTTATTTGTCAGTTAGTATTGGTCAAAGCCTAACAAAGGTGTATTTTATAAAGATATTGGTGATTATTTTAATTATTATAACATGTCACCTTTTGGATTAGTAGAAATCTTTTTAAATCATAAACAAATAGGTACCTCTAATTATGTTCTTAATTTATAAGTTATTAAAAAAAAAATAAGTAAAATTTCTTTATTTGATAGATCATATGTTTTACATTAAACCGTGGCCAGGACCCCATTTTAAGTATAAATACCAAGTTAGAATTATGAATCCTATAATAGTCTGTTTTGTCTTTGATCTATATGATCTAATAACGTAAATCATTACAATTATTATGGAACTGTTAAAATTATATTTATTATTTTAGACCAAGAAGAAATAAAACATCGAATTCTGATCCGTAAAAACCTAAAATACAAACTGTCATATCAAACTAGGCAACTCAAACAAAAAACTGGACAATCAACGTTCCTTAAGCGAGACGGGCTAATCCACAGCCTGCCTTATGTCACATCCGGCTAAAAGACAAGCCCTTTAGTGGGCGGCCTTGTGGCTCCATTGTTAGTTCTGTGTTCCCGGATCACGGATCAACATCAGGATGTAGAACTTTTTTTTATTTAGGTATAGATTATATTTTATAGAATTCAGTAGCGAATTAGTAAAATATGTATATTTCTTAAAACACTCGATGTATTTAGTATCATTTAGTTTAGCTTGTACTTTTACAAGTTCATTGTAAGCGGGCTATTAAGACGTTGGGACGTGACGACCCCATCGCCCACTCGTGAAAAGATTTTTTCCGTCAGTTCAATCAGTTAACCGAACAATGACGGTCAAACCATTCCAAAAGGCCGGTTAAAAAGCAATAATAATTCGATTAAAATATAAATTTTGTTATTATTAATAATATTATATAGCGGCGACCTTGTTACTGAATCTTTTGCAGAATACAGGCGTGAAGTGTTTTTTTTTTTTACTTTTCTTTATCACCCGCCACGAAAGTGAGCACACCCTAACATGTCACGCGATCGTGATCGTGAACTTGGTGCGCGTGCGCAGCGTTACGTGCGATGTGCGGACGTTGCGATGTGATTTATGTCCAAACAATACTTGTTTTGAGCTTCATTAGTGTTTTGACGTTAGACGAGAAAAAAAAATATATATTAACTATTCTGTTACCTATTTATTAGGTAGCTAAAATCATATTTGTGAGACAGTATTATTAAAAAAGTTGAAAACAATAGATACATACGTAGACACGTGCACCTGTGTGCGTAGCATGTCGAGAATATTAAACGTCGCCCATAAGAGAGGAGGAGGTTGGGTGTGGCGGGGAAATCGGGCGGGATGTCGAAGTGTCCATCCTATACGTAGTATTATTACATATTCTCTGACGTAGGTAAAAATTTATTTACATTTCTGTAAGTAACGAGTTATTAATAGGTACTTCACAATCGATAGATCGGTGCATGCATTACTAAATAGATACCAATTACTACTAGTCATCAAGCAATTGTTTTCATACATTGTTAACTTATACTTATTTTTGTAGATGATCATATTACTCATTCCGGAATGATGGAAAGAAACTAAAATATTGGAAGACGTATACCATATTTTGGTTGAATGTGTTCGAGGTGAGGCTCATCGCAGGGCTTCATTAGAAATAGGACATTGCAACAGTGTCCTGGCAGATCCTACTACGGATGACGCCAGAATGCTGTTGCAACTATATCAATTGTCAATGAGCTTATGTTGTTTAATTATTTTTTTAAATGAAGAATGTAATTCATGTGAACGTATAGAGCGTCATGGTCTTATACCAAGCTCTTTAAATGGAGATTAAAAAAAAAAAAACTAAAATATTGAAATAACTAAACTGTTAATGTACTATATTTCCATTTATAACATCGTGATATTATATCACCTATGTTTATTTTTGTTGTCATGTGATAGCTGACATAACAATCCTACAAATCGTGAAAATTATGATGTTAATTATAACATTTTATGGATGGAAAACTAATAAGCAATAAACATTGTATAAATATAGGTGTATGGAACATTAAAAAAAATATTTACAAAATCAATCTATAGAGTTATGGTAGCGAAAACAGATCTACTCGTATTTGAAATATAATTTAAATTAGGAGCAATACAATAGAAACCAGAATAGTTGCCTATGTTCCGTTTTTCTTAATATTATTTCTATGAACATTATTCTAGATCATTCTTATTAGGTAGTTCTTATTTAATCAATGCTCACAAGGAACGTATGTATACTATTGTTAACATTGCAAGATGTCAGGTGAATTGTTTTTTTCTACGATAAGATATCAAATTCTTAGGAGAATAATTTGGATTAATGATAAAGTTAGATTACTAATGTATCTCATTTGGAACAAAGGTCTATTAGGTACCACCGATCACTGTTTAATTTTGATAAAAAATAAAGCTCACGTCATAGCAACTAGGAATAGGAAAGGAAACCTCGAGGACATTTTAGAAACATAGACGAATCTGTTAATGTTATGCCTATCTTTGAATTAAATTGATGTGTTAGTTATTTTATTACCTGTTTAAATCCACTTTGATGACGATACCACTGATTTAAATTATGAGAAACATATCTTGATGATTAAATGAAATATTTTTTTACTTCCCAGTTAATAACAATATTTCAGTTTTTTGTGTGTTAGATGAATCTTTGTATGTTTATAAAGCAAACATAAACTTTATGCACACAATTGTACTACACTAAGAACAATGGAAAATGTTTATATCGTTAGACAAATAAATCCTATTTTAAATGTCAAGTGGCATTTTATAATTTATTATTAAGAACAGAATTTAACATTATTTATAATATTGCTAAATTAAACCTGGAACTGGGGTACCTCAGAGAGGTATTTTCGGTCCAGAATGTTTTCTAATATATATTTACGAAGACGTGTGTGACAGTGTGATACATGTTACAAGTACTTTGTTTACACTTAAGGCTCTTGTTTATCGCGTACCTTTAAACATGATGAAACATCGAAACGTGAGTTGAGTAAGTTGACTTTCTTCATTGGAAAATTATGTTTTATGCAGAGATGTTTAAAAATATGGCATTAGTAGACAAACGATCTACCAGAGATTTGTAATAACGGGGTGAAGCCATTGACATTAATTTATGATCAGTTTTAAACTCCATGTGCCAATTGAAACATTTAAAATTGAATACAGTAGGAAATAAATGATATCTATTGAAAAACATAATAATAATTATTCTACTGGTGGTAGAGCTCCAGTGACGGAGTTCGCGGGCGTAGGCACCACCGCATTACCTAATGTACTTGGCGCTAAATAGAAGTACTCAGCACTATCGTGTTCCGGTCAGTTGGTAATGTACGGTCCTGTAATTTCCGGCACAGAGGCATAGCACCTAAGGCCTCAGGAGTGGTAACGCATCTGCATTTTAACCTTGGTCTTTGTGTGGGTGTCTATAGACTGCAGTCATCACTTGACATCAATGTGAACTGCATGCTTGTTTGCCACATCAATTACATAAAAAAAAAGAATTTAAAGAATTCTCTGAAAGGCTAAGTATGGTATTGCCATATTAAACAATACATAAAGATGTATCTCTTAGCATTTATAACAGCACTGCAGGGATGATCGTAATAAATATTAAAAAGATTATTACAAACACACCAGCCATTTCAAATTTTCATAAGCCTCGATAAATGATTCGGGTATTATGTACGTCGCAGCAATTAATTAACATCTCTGGATATCACGGACCACATTTCGTTGATCCGCAAATAGAAATAAAATGTAATATGTGTCGAGGTAAAATGGCGCCTGTGTGGATGAATGTGGGTGGTGTATCAAGTATTCTATTACTTTCGGTATAATATAAGGTCGGCACTATATCGACGAAGTGGGAATAATAAAATTGCCTTAAGCAAAATGTATGTGTAAATAATGTAATAATTGAACATTCAAATTTTAATAGTTACTACCTACTTACGAAATTAAAGAAAAAATGGAAAGAAAAATAAGATGATGTTGTTGATTATTGTTCTAAATGAGATACATTACTATCTAACTTAATCGTTAATCTAGATTATTCTTCTACTATTGAGCTACCATAAAGCAATGCAATAGATGTGAAGGAAAGATTTGACAAATCGGGCAGGGCTTCAGTAGCTCAATTGGAAGAGCGGCTGGACTAGATTCCCAGTAGGTCGCGAGTTCGAGCCTCGCCTGAAGTCAAATTTTTCTTTCCATTTTTCTTTAAAAATAAAATATATTTCACAAGCATGATTCTCAGACCTACTGAATATGCATGCAAAATTTGGTTAAAATCGGTAAAGCCGTTTCGGAGGAGTACGAAGACAAACATTGTGACACGAGAATTTTATATATAAGATTATATATATATATACAACTAGCTTTTGCCCGCGACTTCGTTCGCGTGGACAAAATATTTATTTAATTTACATGCTGTAAAAAGCCATATTGATCTTTATTAAATTTGAAAATTCGCAAAACGGACACAACCGTCAACGACGTCTACCCTCACGCGTCTGCCCGCGTTCGGGTCGCGCACTCAGCGATGAGCCACTTCTTCCCCACCGCACCTACCCCGCTCCCCCCACGCCCCGTTCGCCTGGCGCCGCTGCCGGTATTTATCACCGAAACGGTATTTATCGCCGAAATTGCTATGACTCTGCATTTTAAATCTGTGATATCTTCGAAAATATTTATTTAATTTACATGCTGTAAAAAGCCATATTGATCTTTATTAAATGCACAATGTATTTAAGATACTTAATTGGATAAGGATTAATACTGTATTGCTTAAAATCGCTTCGTAAATAAGCCATTATTTCTCGTACAAAGTAAAGGATAAAAAATGGTTATTGTGGGTTATTCCTAAGAGATAAACATATACCATCACGGACTTTTTTGTAGACCTTTTTAAGTTGTACAATACTCTAGTAAATTGTTTTGATCTATCTTGTAGGATTCAGTCAGCGTTTGCAATGTAAGCGCAAAAAATGTGTTTTTTCTACGACCTCACATTAAAAACCTCAAAAATTGTAGCCTATTTGTTATTCTGATGTATAAGCTATAGCCTATGTGTTATTCTGATGTATAAGCTATATTGTGGTAAAGTTTCATTCAAATCCATTCAGTAGTTTTTACGTGAAAGAGTAACAAACATCCATACATCCATACTTACAAACTTTCGCCTTTATAATAGTAGTAGGATGACCAAAAACTCAAGCCTGTCGGGATTTTAAAATAGACATAAGTAATTGGATATAGTATAACGCTTTGCAATTCGTTTTGAATATGGTGAAATTTAATTCGTTGTAGAATAACTTTTTGACCTAGATCTAAAAGGCCTAAATGAATATTATTTTTTTAGAAATATTGCCTTGTAGCATGATTTGTCGAAGAAGGTATCTACGAAGGTAATAAAAAGAAATTATTCCTTTTTTCTTTAAGAATAACAAGGAACGTTGATCATCGAATGAAAAACCCAACCTCACTCCACGATTCGTCGAATTGCATGCAAATGACTTGTCATGAAACATCATAAAAACACCAAAGAGGAAAAAACGTGGGAAATTAAACAACCTTTTGATTGAAGTGGTCATCCTCATCACGATCACAATGTACAGGAATTATATTTCCTTTTAATCATATTGAAATCAGTTTTTGAAATGCTGAATGTAAACTACGAACATCATTCTGGTGGCAGTGTCAGAGAATATGTAATAATACTACGTATAGAATGGACACTTCGACGTCCCGCCCGATTTCCCCGCATCACCCAATCTCCGCCCCTCTTATGGGCGACGGTTGGTATTTTCTACGTGCTACGCACACAGGTGCACGTGTAAATACTCGTCACTGATTGATGTCTGTGTAATAGAAACCAAATTAAGCGTTTGTATGGAATTTTGGCGGAGTGTCCGCGGTGTGGTAGTGTTCTAGTGAATAAAATCGAGGGTGTAGGCAGCACCGCATTACCTAATCTATCAGCCGCCAAATGGTAGTGTTCAGCATTGTGTTCCGGTTAGATAGTAATGTACGGTCCCGTAATAACTATCACAGAGACATAACAACTCAAGTCTCAGGGGTGGCAACATATCTTCATTTTGACCTCTGGTTTAGTTAACTAAAATGAACAGGTATAAGCCAAGTTATCAATAGTTGGGCATCACTAAGATAAGACAAATCAATGATGGCAAGTTGATAAGAAAAATCAAGGATTATAGAGCCTAAAAACCATAGTTATCGTATCTCTACGTTAACTTATCCACGATCGTGACATTGGTAAACGTCCAAAAAGTTTTTTATATTTGTTTATACCTACATAGATAACGAAAACGGCTTCTGTTATTATTTTACCGGTATCACATCCACAGATCATATTATGTGATTACCCTGGCAGCATCTAGATAACACGGCCTATTCGCTGCTGTCAAAATAGCCTTATGTTACCGCAGTAACACTTGAATAACTTTGTATAAAGAACAATGTTTAACATAAAGAAGAAATAAATCTTAAGGGGTAGGTATATAGTTTCCATAGTGATTTATATAGTAGTACTTATTAGGCAATTGATAATGTTGATGTTTTAGGAGAAAATCGAAGTCAAAGTTTTGCCCATAAGTTTCAAATTAACACCCCTGTATTGACGTCACTGATCTCTACTTCCCGCTGCGCCGACGCGATACCGCCGAAAATGACTTCGTGCAAGTCCGTCTTTGTTTAGGGTTGTACAATTTTTTCGCAATAAACTTATAAATAAAAATTGTATGAAAAAAAATAAAGCGTTGTGGATGTCGATAGTGAGCCATTTGATTGTGGATACGATGAATACACTTATACGTTGTATACATGCGTTTTTTGTTAGTTATGGGAGTGGCAAAGAAGCATGCAATGCACTGTGCATGCATAATTGTTAGTGCAATACGTTATGTGTAATTCAACGTCTGACGCATATGCTTTGACCCTCCAAAGGTCTAAGATCTTCAGAAATCATGACGTTCTACTTTACTTTACCCACTTTTTAATAATATTAGTTTACAAGGGACACTATATTTGCTTGGGCAAACGCTTATTCCATAATTAAAAGGCTATTACACAAAACGGTATTCAGGGTCCGGCAGAAAGGGTGGGCGTGACCTCGCGCCGGGTGCCGCTTATTACACTATCCGGTCGACAGGGCCCTAACTCAGTCACAGTACAAATATGAATTCATATTTGTACTGTGTGTAGTTAGGGCGTTAGGCTGACCGGGCCACTCCGGTCGCCCTAATTAGGGCCCTAAGTCCCTAAATGTTATTACACTACCCCGACTCTTGCTATCGTACCCTGAATACCGTGCTGTGTAATAAGTCCATGAGCCCTCATAAATTTTCCATTAAAATTGAAAGTACACTCGAACACAGTATTAACATTCCGCGAGAAATTTATCTATTAATGAAATCTTTAAATAAACACTTCAATTTTCATGATACGTTCACATGTACGATAATGTTGAGCTTGTTGATTTTAATTCTTGTCTATACGATATAAGGTGCAATATGGTTTGTGCTTGGCGAATTGGCTCGAATCACTGGTATTACAAATTGAGGTAGGGCTATAGAGTTAGATGATGGCTCTTATGATCGGATAAGTGTATTATATAATACGGTTAGTGCCTAGGACTAATTCCCGAAACACACCGCGGACACTCCACCAAAATTCCATACAAACGCTTAATGTGGTCTCTATTACACAGACAACAATCAGTGACGTGTATACACGTGCACCTGTGTGCGTAGCACGTAGATAATACCAAACGTCGCCCATAAGAGGAGAGGAAATTGGGTGAGGCGGGGAAATCGGGCGGGAAATCGAAGTGTCCATTCTATACGTAGTATTACTACATATTCCCTGTCCGAACTTCAACAAAAAAAGTCATTAGCCTAGAAAAAAAAAATCATTGTTTGCCTTTCAGTATTCAGGAGTTTAGTTTGTTCTTCATAATTTCGCTTTTGGATTTCGATTCTCGTAAGTAGGGATCCAACTTTGGAATTACTTACCATCAATGTAATCTTCATGCTTTCTTATGTAATGGAAGTGGTAAACAAGCATGCAGTTCACATTGATGTTAAGTGATTACTGCAGCCTATAGACACTCACACAAAGACAAACGTCAAAATGCAGATGCATTACCACTCCCAAGGCCTAAGGTGTTATGCCTCCGTGCCGGAAATTACAGGGCCGACTTTGCCACTTCATGAAAAAATAAAAAATAATGGATGACGTCACGTGCTTACTTTGTGATAAGACAAACATTATCGCAATAGCAATTAAATATACCCAGCATCGAGAATTGAAAAGTATTGCGCAGTTGCCGAAAATATCAAAAGATTAAAGTTTTATCAGTAAAATTTATGCGCGTTTTGCTATCATATTTGTTTTTGTGTATCAAGAATGTTTATAATAACAATTATGCACCTGAGTAATGTCACAGTACAAATAAGAACAGTATGGAATCTACGTACATAACGTTCGAAACTGCACACTCACACAAACATGCGGATCGACGAGGCCCCTAGGTAAAAAAAATGTCTTCTGATTCTAAAATGATTCTCAACATATTTTTCGGTACACCCCGCAAGTATGAGCTGGATTCAAAGCACTAGGAATATACTTTGATCTAAAGTCAATCTTTCTATTCTTATTTTTTTATAGACGTCTCAAATTTAAATTTAAATTTAGGTAGATAGGATTTGTTTTTTTTTAAGTAATGGAAATAGCAAACAAGCATGCAGTTCACATTGGTGTTAAGTGATGACTGCAGCCTATAGACACCCACACAAAGACCAAGGTCCAAATGCAGATACGTTACCACTCCTGAGGCCTAAGGTGTTATGCGTCTGTGCCGGAAATCATAGGGCCGTACATAACCATCTGACCGGAACACGATAGTGCTGAACACTACCATTTAGCGGCAAGTATATTAGGTAATGCGATGGTCCCTACGCTCGCGACCTCCGTCATAGGAGCTCTACCACCAGTTGTTTTTTACTTCTTAAAGATGTGCAGCCTTGGAATAAAAACCGAATAAAATATCAATTGAATCAAATAACTTATAGTGGGATGCATTCTAGATTATATCTGCCTACTCCTTTATTATATGTGATAACAACTAAATTGTAAATTTTTTCATGGTAATAATAATTGCCTCGGTAGCCTAGTGCAGCGTAGTAGTAGTAGTGGCCTGCTGGTAGCAGGCCACTACTACTACTACGCTGAGGTCCTGGGTTCGATTCCCGGGTAGGGGGTTATCAGAGATAATGGTGAAAAAGCCCTTATCTCTTGGTTCTATTGGGATTTTTCCATTTTCTGGAAATTTCCCAGTATCTCAAAGTTTGGTAATGTGCCCGGAGATGTCAACAGGCTCGCCACCTGTTACATGGGCCAAAACGTAACCGGCGAATCGTGGGTGTTTGCATGTATGCTTGAATCCATGCATTTACCTCTGCCTACCCCTTCGGGGATTACAGGCGTGAAGTTACGTTAATAATAATTATCGATGGTATGTTAGTATAATTTGAATAACAAAGTGTTGGAATAAGTTTATGTGTATTAAAAACATCTTGTCAATTTCATGAGAAGCCACTTTATTCAAATATAAAGCGACATTTTTGTAATAAATTAAAAAGAATCATGTGATCGTATCATTTATTTCGTTATAAAATTTAAGAGACATTAGTGTAAGTAGATAACGTATTATCTATACTCTATACCAGGTTCCCAAACTATTTTTTCTTGTAGACCCCTTTCAATTTTTTTCTGGTTTCTGTGAACCCCCTCTTTGCTATATTTATATCACATTCCCATATTTCTAACGCCTACGTAGACTCCTATCAAGTCCCATGGACCCCAGGGGGTCTATATGGACCACTTTTTGAATCACTGCTCTATACAAATAAATAAAATTGGAATGTCTGTTTGTAATATTAAAATAACTGCTTTTTACCTCATGCATATGTATACACGGTACATATAGCAAAATCACATTTTTTACAATTTTTGTCTGTCTGTCTGTCTGTTTGTACTCGCTTATTTCGGGAACGGCTTGACCGATTTTGACGGGGCTTTCACTGGCAGATAGCTTACGTTATTAGGAGTAACTTCCACGACTGCATCCGGGTAGATACTGAATAATCATAAATTCTTACGCGGACGAAGTCGCGGGCACAGCTAATTAAGAATAAAAATGTGCTTGCAAAAAATAAACTAAGAACATGTAATTTCTCGCAGAGGTCGCAGAGGCAACTTAGACCTCAGGAGGGGCAACGGATCTACATTGAAACCTCAGGTTTTAATGAAGATGTTAATATGCTACAGTATTCACTTGTCTTCTACAGTGTACACTGTATGCTTGTTTACCACTTTCAGACGAACGAAACTATAAGGGTTCCTTGTTTACTACGGAATCCTAAAACCACACGGTCTTACATTTTTTTTCCCGGGTGAAGTTGCCATGAGTTTTACTGTTAAATTTCTTAAAGTAAGTAGAATTCCGAATCATGAATACCTACATCTGCCTACGTCTTGAACAAACAGACAGACAAACAGACAATTTTTTTTCTAATCACATATTTGTGTTCGGTATCGATCTAGTATCTAGTGCAACCCCTGGTATTCATTTTTTCAATATTTTTAATGTACAGCATGAACACTCCTACAGTTTTATTATAAGTACTAGTGGCCCGCCCCGGCTTCGCGCGGTGCAATGTTGCCTACCCTCTCCTATTCGTCTTACCGTGATGATTATACATAGATATAGCCTAAAGTCATCCTCGATATCTTTTATAGTTTAGGCAGCGTACGCAGAATAAGTAACTTTTCTGGTTGATTTTTTACACCTTGTGTCTGAAAAACCCAAACATCTTACGGAACCCATTTTCCAAAATAAAATATAGCCTATGTTACCCGTGGATAATGTAGCTTTCGAATAGTGAAAGAATTTTTAAAATCGGTCCAGTAGTTATTGAGCCTATTCATTACAAACAAACAAACAAAAAAATATTACCTCTTTATAATATTAATAATAATAATAAAATAATATATTAGTATGTATGTATGTATGTATGTATCTTCACGCCAGGTCCCTAACGGGTAGGCAGAGAGTGTAGAGCGCCAGATATCCCGGTTCTGACAAACCTCTCGTGCCTCGTCTACCTTCATCATTCTCTTCATACATGCATGCCGATTCCTAAGACTTTTGACCCTACCATCAGACAATATAGATAACTCAAAAATGCACCGAGAAAATGAAATAAACTAAGATCACCATACGCCCTCTTCAAGGTTCCCGTCAAAACTCCCGGCACCTGTTAGGCATATCGGCCAAAACGTAACCGGCGAATCGTAAGTGTTTGCTTGTATACCAACTCGAATGCATTGCATTTACTTCTGCCTACTTCGGGGATTACCGATGTGAAGTTATGTTTTTTAAGTCTTTTTAAGATGCACGCCGTGTCTCACAGCAGTGTTTTGACCCTGTTATTTGTTACGTAAGCAAAACATACAATTCATTAATGAAGAACACGAACGGTTACGTCGGATGGTTGATATGAGGCAGACAAAGTTCCGCTTTATAATATATGTAGGCGTGTATGTATTGTAAAAAACGGTAAACAATGTTTGTTTTTTTTTTGCAATTATTAATTAGGTATCTACTTGGTTTATGAGGAATATTATTGTTTTTAATCTCTGAGGTTATACAATTCTTATAAAATAAAGAAAGAGGGGTGTTAACTTTTTTATTGTAATTCCGAAAAGTATAGGAATATTATATAGATACAGTGCTCAACAATAAATATTGCACATCGAACCTAGGAAGGAAACTTCGGTTTATCTTTTTCGCACCGTACCTATTTGACGTTTGTCGACCATTTTGATCAAGTTTTCACCAATACCGGACTGTCAGTGCTGACGTAGGCAGTGTACAACAACCATCTACGAAGTCGTAATGAGCCCGGAGATGTCAACAGGCTCGCCACCTGTTACATAGGCCAAAACATAAACAGCGAATCGTGGGTGTTTGCATGTATGCTTGAATGCATGCATTTACCTCTGCCTACCCCTTCGGGGATTACAAACGTGAAGTTTCGTACGTAAACTAATAAAAATATATTTGAAAACCATATGCCCCGGTAAATTACATAAAATTCGCCACGCATAGGATACGAAGCCTGAGAACTAAGTCAACAACGGATGTTTTCCAACCGTGAAAAACAAGTCTTATCATTGATCCATCTACGCAAACACAGCCATTATCACACAATAATAGCACAGGTGAAAACCTTACATTACCAACTCTACAAATACCTATTATAGTTGAACCAATTGAAGTCACGACTCCGCGGTCGTCAACACAACGTCAATGGTTTTGCGTCAATATTGGAATCTATTGATGTTTTTTTATAAGTGAGAACGGTGGCAAACAAGCATGCAGCTCGAAATGGTGTTTAGTGATGACTGCAACCTATATAAATCTACACAAATACCGGAGGTCAAAATGCAGATGCGTTGCCATCCCTGAGACCATTGCCCTGGGTCGAGTCTTGATTTTTCGCCTTATAAATCGATGGACGAGGGCGACCCAGGACCGTTCGTTGTGGCAATCTTTGGGGAAGGCCTTTGTTCGGCAGTCGCAGGACGTCTTTTGGCTGAGATGATGATGATGCTGACGATGATGTGGGGCTGTGAGTGTAAGCGTATTTTTTTTAAATCGATGACCGTCGTTACACGTGTTTATCACCACAGTACAAATATGAACAGTATGGAAACTACGTACAAAACATTGAAACGGCACACTCACACAAACATGTGTGAGTGTGCCGTGTGTTGTTTCCCAAGCCGAGCGCTATGTCGATCGTGTTTCTTCATCGCTTGTTGCACAACACATGCTGCAGTAGTGAGACGCACGCTACTCGAGCGTCGATGCGCATGTTTGTGTGAGTGTGCCGTTTCAATGTTTTGTACGTAGTTTCCGTACTGTTCATATTTGTACTGTGGTATCACGTCCCGCTTGAGGCGAGCGGAACAAGCGATGAAGAAACACGATCGACATAGCGCTCGGCTTGGGAAACATATATCTCTCTTCCACTCCATTAAAAAAATAAAATAATGCGCCGCTAGTAGTTTACATCGCACTAGGGTATTGTTCTGTATCAGCTATATAAGACCAGGCTGAAAATCGACAAATTAGTCTGCCCGTGACCACGGTAGCTGAAACGTCGACTATGAGAAGTATTGAGAAGAAGTTTGGGAGTGTTGTTCGAGTATACGAGAGAAAATTAGCAAATTTAATCTATACTTATATAATATTATAAAGCTGAAGAGTTTGTTTGTTTGTTTGCTTGAACGCGCTAATCTCAGGAACTACAGGTCCGATTTGAAAAATTCTTTCAGTGTTAGATAGCCTATTTATAGAGGAAGGCTTTAAGATAGGAGAGGGTAGGTATTTCCACCGCGCGAAGCCGGGGCGGGCCGCTAGTTTCTACAATAAAATAATACGTTGGTGCCTACACCCTCAAGCTGCGACCATGTAAAACGAAGTTCACGCGAAAAAACTAACCAGCAAAAGTACTTCCACGATCTCATGCACTCGGTACACTGACATTGAAATTGTAGTTATTAATATAAATTAAATGTAAACAATTACATTTAATTGTTTTCATATTACTCGGATATCCGGAATTAAGGTCACTATTAAAGATGGTTTCCATTTCAACATCGTATGCATTGCGGTCGTGACTACTAGTGACTAGCCGTCTCGAATATTAAATGAAAGGTCAGCCCGCTGCGCCATTGATCGACAATGTAACTCGAAAATGGTGGTATAGGTTGAGTTACTTTTTTTTTTTTTTTATGTCATTAAGTTGACAGACAAGCAGACGGGCCACCTGATGGTAAGTGGTCACCGTCGCCTATGGACATTTGCAACACCAGGGGAGTTGCCAACGCGCTGCCAGCCCTGAAGGACTCTTTTGACGCCATTTTTGAAGAACCCCATATTGTAGCACCGAGGGAACACCTCAGAGGGAAGTTCGTTCCACAATTTACACGTTCTGGGCAGAAACGAACGAGAAAACCGCACCGTTGAACACTGCCAGGTGTCCAGTCGGTGAGGGTGAAACTTCTCTCTTCGGCGGGTAGTACGGTGTAGAAAAAGAAAAGTTGCTCCAAAATATTTGTTAGAGTTATTGTAATATTTCATATCCAGCTCTAACTTCAACAAATTTCTTTAAGTGAGAGAAGGAGGTTATAGTTTTTGACGAAGGAGACGTTCCAAAATGTATGGAGCTTGGGCACTATATCGAGAGAAGCATAATCAAATCATTTTCAGCTATTCAAATCGTTTATTATACTTTAAATTAATTGTCGTAAGTATATTTCAAATACAAGAATATCATAGCGATATGGTGACATATTATCCGTAACATTTCATATACTGCTCTAACTTTAACAAATTTCCTTAAGTTAGAGTAGGATGTGAAATGTTACAATGACTTTATCTCTACCAAATATCGTGGTGCAACCCAGGCTATGTTTTTTAGGGTTGTGTATCGAAAAAGAAAATAATGAGCTGGAGGCTGGGATCATTCTGGTCTCTAATTATATATTTTTTTAAATAAGCGCACTACGTCACCATTATGGTAATACAATATCAACCCGAAACATTTATAGAATTCAGCATAAAAAAATAACAACCAAAATGCAACTTGACAATACTCGAAAACAAACACATGCCAAAAAACGTGCGATGCAAAGTGCGGGACGTAGACGCGAACTACGTTTCATTATACGCGAGCAACCCACATCTAGACTGTACTTTCGATTTCGTGAGGCCGATAATTAGCATGGCCTCGGCATACGAGCTGCGTAACACGGAACAGAACTAGCACGATAGCGGGATCACAGTGTGCTCGGGACGGCATCTATTTTCACTTTCTTTTAAATTATTTGAAGCATTTTATTTGACTGATTAATATTGGCAACGTTTTGCAGCGGTATCGGGTGCAGAATAACCGATATATAGACACTAGTGCCAATATTGCGCGTTTATTGGTATCGCAATAGCTGTTACGTTGCAAAGTTATTCATTAACATTCCGTTGTACAGGATGTTGTTTTTAAAATAATAATCACTGATGCGTTTATTGAGATAAAGGATATTATTTCCGATCACTGCTTTACTTGGCTTTGTGGTGTGGGTAACTGCTTTAACTGGTCAGTCCTGGCTTTCATCTTAACTGATATTGGGCTGAGAAGATTAAGGACGACGACGACACAATGACGACATTGAAGTTTAATAATATTTTATGTTATTAATTTATTTATGTAACTTCAATGTACAAAAGAAAGAACTGTACATAAGGCGGACTTAATGCAACTAAGGCATTATCCACCAGTCAACCTTTGGGAAGAAAGGAAATCAAAGAAAAAGGTGCTGTGAGTTGAAAGCTAAATATGACATTTATAATTTTATAACAACTTTTCATAAAAAAATAATAATATAAATAAAATATGTTTGACATTAAAAGCAGCAAATCCTGCATCTAATCAAGAATTTTCGTATAGCTCTGCCTACCCCTTCGGGAAAACACACTCGTGAAGTAAAGAAAGATCCTTTTTAATTTCAAGGTCTCTTGATGTTGGAAAACGATTAACGATTTTATAAATATTTTCTTATCTCAAAATTAATTGAGTTAACAATGAAGACATGCATGAATTGTATGACCTTGGTATAATATAGTCCGCCGTCCACTTGGCAACCGAGAATGTGACGCCGATTAAATAAAAGCAGAAAACGAGTTTTTAATATCTTTATTTGTCAGAATGTCTTTGATTCCTATCAATTAATAACTTTTTAAATGTTTATCACCGCGGTAATGGTCACAAAGTATCCATTTTTGATCATTATTAAAATGATTTTTTAAATATGATTTCCTTGTGTACATAGGTAGCAACAGATACCTATATAATATTTATAGTTAGGTATTTCCATCTGAATTTGATTTTTTTATTAATAAGTTAAATTATTATTATGCAAAAAAAAAAATTATTGCAGTAACATACGAAGGGTAAGTTTAAGGCTTTATTTAATTAAGTTTACAAGTTTCTAAGATAGGTTCATGTGATTTGTTAACCTTGATTATGCCCACGTGTAAAAGTCACTAACCTGTCATTTTAAATCTTTTTTTAATATGGCGGCGGTGTCACGGTCAGTGTGACGCGATAGACAGATAACGAACAAACAAAACAGAGATCTGACCGATTGTTCAAATATTTTTTCGCGTTTTCTATTGAAATCGTTCGACGACTCGGATTTTAGCGATTACATCACTGAACCACAAAAAGGTGTGACATTAATATTTTTCTCTTTTTTTTCTGGTAAAGGTCGTGCACAATTTATGCCGTGGCGTTTCTAAAAACTATTTATGTTCGACGTTTCGGTGTAAAGATCTAATTATCACCGTGCTAATATTTTGAGTTGCAGCTAAAACATTCTTGTGTCTAATAACAGTGTAACCTTGACCGAAATATGCTTACCAGTAAAAAATAAATATATTTTTGTACTAAGTTCTTAACAAAATTCTAGTAGGTATGTGCTTTCTATGAATTATTAATTCGCTTACTTTTTTGAACTAACTTAAAGTGAACTACTTACAACTTGATAACATGTTGGTTTCAAGCAGATTGATTAAATTAAGTTAATAATATCTAGTACATATTAGTACAAACAAAAACAAGAATATTAGATTAATAACGTGCAACTAAAGGCTTAATAAATAACTATAGTTACAGTTAAATACCGTTATAAAATAACTGGTATTTAATCATAACCGTGTTAAAGCTATGTTGCAACCGAATGCCCTTACTACTTGCACTAGCAAGGGTCGCGTGGAGGAAAACCAGAGGTATTGTGACTGGCATACTAACATCGTCCTACAGATTCCCCTGTGTGGTAACTACTGGCACTGGGTAAGTTTATAAATCGATGCGACATTTCAAGGTGCCACGATATCGTAATATAAACGTGAAACTATAACGAGGCTGTTTAATGTCTGCGTCTTTTTGATACAGAATGTATGTAATGTGATTGTTTGGTATCCACATAATCTCGAAGCAGGTAGGTTTGTTTGAAATACGATTGAAATGAAAACTCTTTTAATATTACATTTTGCAAAGATATAAGAGAAGGAAACAGCTTTGATGCAAATGTCTATTGGAATGAAATAGAAACGAAAAAAAGATTTGATTCAGATTTATAGGTATATTCGTTATTATTTACAGTAAATGTTGATATTTAAAATAATAAGGAACACACGAATCAAATTTTCTATTTAGATCCACGCAATTGTAACTTATAATTGTTATGATTATAAGAGTTAAGGATCTGCGACACCCATTGATTGATGAACGGTAAGAAAATGTTCTTTAATTTATCATGATGTTGACAAACAAGTATGTAGTTCACTTGGATGGTATGCGAATACTGCAGCCTGTAGACATCTACAGAAAACTTGTCACTCTGAGGCCTACGTAGTTTTGTCTCTGCAATAGTTCGAGTCCATTATTTATTGCCTAGTGTGAAAACAATATAATTATAAGAGAAACATTTTGTGTAATATTATACGTCTACAGATGCGCCTTGAATTCTCCAATGAGAATACCAGACACGCAAACTTCACGCTACCGGCGCACGCGCACCGTCGCCGACAAGTTTCATTGTATTAATTTGATTTAAATTATAACGCGTATAAATTAAAATATAAAGTAAAACAAGTATGGATGGAAACTGGTCTTGAATATCATGAAACGAATACGCAAATGTCGGTAAGGAAATGTCAATGACATAATTTTTGGTATAGAGGCAAAACAAATTAGGCTTCAGATTCTCTTTTGATTTGTAAGTAGATATCTACAGACAACAATATTAATTTACTAAAAGACAATTTGCGTGATGAAAAAAGGAACTCAACGGAAGATAAAAGATAAATGAAAAACATAAGAAGGGTATTATAGTCTCTTTGATATATTTATTTTTCTAACTAGCATTTAGAGTATCATCATGAAGAACAATATCGGAAAATTTGAAAGATCGAAACAATAACTTAAATTAAAAATTGTGTCGACACTAAAAATCACGAGTCGTATAATTTTACGACCGTTTTATAACCGAGTCACTAGTATTCCGTGCCAAACTTCAATTTTCTTTAACAAACGCGTTTGAACTAATTAAAGAGACAATGAAAAAAACAACAACAAAATTGACCTTTATACAGCTACCTCGATACGATCAAAATATTTTATGAGTCGTGACCCTAACATCCTTGAGTTACAAATGTAGCATTTTCTAATACAAACATTTGGCAGACAATGGCTGTGTGAGTGAACGTTGGAGCCAATGTGTGGAAAATACAGGATGCTCGAGGTATGTGTGCTAGTGTTGTAACGCTCAATGTCGAGAACGCTTCAGAGCGTTAACGTTTTTATCGTTTTAGTGGGTGAAAGGCAAAGGACACTGCGAATTTAGTTTGAAAATTTACTGGGATAAATATTACATTAATACTTAAGTTAAGTTTAAATGTACCTAATTATGAGTGTACTATACATTTACATAATTGAATCGAATTATCTTTATATTATCTATATTCGGAAAGAATAAGTACTTTAATGTCCTTCATTCATAAAAAGATGAAAGTCTATTGTTAAATCTATATTTGCGGAACGAAATGCAGCTGGGCTAGTCATCCAGAGGTCGCAGGATCGTACCCTGCCTAAATCAATTTTTTCTACGAAAATATACATTTGATAACATTTTATACGGATTTATTTCTTGTAATTAAATTAAAATGATATCGATAATTATTTCTCCACATGGTTATTATGGTTTCCTGTAACTTTTACCAAAAATAAAGGAATAATTAATACACATACTTATAGTAAACTACTCGTAGAACCAAATTGTACTTTCCTCTTCAAGCATTGTTTAACAGTGTAACATCGAGTCTAATTGTTTGACATGTTCTCTGCTTTTCGAGACAATATACTATGTTACGATTGTTATTTGTTGTCGACACTTCTAAATGTTTGTCGCTATGTACATAGAACAAGGCATGGATATTTCAAATTAAGTCAATGGTACTTGAGTCTAGCCCAATGTGTACATTCGTGCGGATAAGGATAACAATTACGCGATTGCGAAGGTTTATTCGGAAAAATGTTAATAGATTATTCGGATCGCGTGACATGTCGCTTGTACAGTGTACAGTGACCGCGACGAGTTTTTATGAATAATAACGTTATTTGAAGGAGTTACAAGTTTCCGATACAGATCCAGTTACTATAGTTATATCACGTCACTGGTATTTTTCCGTCTTCCCAATATTTGCTTCATAAATAATATATTAAAAAACAAGTTGAAGAAAATCGAATTGAATGTTGTATAATGCTAAAAGGTGTGAAATGTGTAAACATAATTAAAAATGAGTAGGTACAAACTTTTATATTATTGAAAAAAAAAAAATCTTAACAATGTAATGCCAAGATGGCAAATAGTTTACATTGATGTTAAGTCATCATACTTCGATTAAAAGAAACTACTAGAATACTAGTTCTCATAATGAATGTCAGCCTTGGAGGAAAAGCTCTAGAAAATCAAAATGGAAATAAATCTTCTAAGCCAGACTCGAGGATCGAACCCAGAACCCTATCGTAGTAGCCTGCTACCACTAGACTACTGAAGCAGTAAAGTTTTTTATAAATAATTAAAAAAATGTGTGAAATTAAGAAAATAATAATTTCAACAATCATACACACAGGAATTCGAGTGCATGGTGTCCCAGATTAAGCGACAAAAATGGTCTTGGCATTCGCGTCATTGGCAGTAAAACACAAAAATATGATATCACACAGTCTCAAATTATTGTTGTGGCTAAAATAACTGTCGGAACTGGTAAATAATTATTTTTCCTTATTATTAATTACCTTTCCTTATTTTATCTATGTTTAATTTACCTATAGTATAAACGCGAAACTAATTCTTGTTCTTCTTGTGTAATAACTACGAAAAATAATGAACTTATAGAAATAAATAAAATGAGCTTACACTCACAGCTCCACACTACGTATAAACATGTGTAGTGGGTGCCTTTGTACACATACAACACATAAACAAACACCCAAACCTGAAACAAATATCTGTCCCGGTGCGGGGATCGAACCCGCGACCTTCCGAATCAAACGGTCGTTTCACACCGCTGAACTAAACCGGATCGTCAAATGTAACTCGTATACAATCATCACTTCGATTTTAGTTCCATTTACGCAAACAAACTAACTGCAACCATAACAAACACTCACACTTTCAACGTAGACAATCCTGGCATTTGATTGGTCGCGAAAAGGTCATAGCGGCAAGGAAACGTTCAATAGTATGACGCGCTGCGGTGGACCATATTTGCTGTGACGCAACAAAGTGCAATTTTGATCGCACAGCGCTAAGCTAGACCTACATTGTGCGTTTCTTTCTCTCGTATACGTCTAATCTGTTCTAACACGGTCAGAGGTTCATTTTTATGAAGAGCGTTCGCCAAGGCGGACGCGGCAATGTCAAGTACATTACGTTAAAGGCACCTAAAATGCGGCGTGCACCAGACCCATAGAGCAACAGGGGCCACCGGCCGGTGGCCTGGAGGGGAGTAGCTATAGCGTTTATTACCGATGCAAATCAGTCTGTCATTTTTTGCGGGGGGAAATGCATGCGACACACACGCACACTACAGAAATCGTCTATTACTACGAAACTCACACCAACCTTGACTTTAACAAAATACAAAAACAATTTCACGCACACATTTAAACATCTAGGCGACAGGTGTAGGCCCATTTGGGCTTGTACTTTGACAGAGGGGAAAGCCTGCATATAGCTACTCCCCTCCGGTGTTGCTCTATGACCAGACCTGTCTCTGCCTCAAGAATAAAAAAAAGGTATGTAAATAATTAGAACCTTGACATAACTTCAAAAGTGTTCTGTCATCGTCAGTACAGTGTGCTATTATAAGTATAGGGTACTTTAGATTTTAATAGATTCTCAGTGCCCAATAAATCTTACACCAAGGTAGCTGTCAACTGAACTGAGGTCAAGGACAAGGTCATGGTTATTCGGTAGATATTCGCGCTACTAGTTAACGAAACAAAACACTACAAAATTTAGGTAAAAATTAAGAAAAACGTAGTGTCTTATGATCGAATGACAAAATAGATTAGCAATACGAATGCAGATGGTTGCAGGGACAACCAAGACTGACGTACCTTCACCAAAAAGGTTAGGTAATCAAGGTGAGGGTTCAAGATTCTTCTAAATCGAAAGTTTGAATATTTGAACCTGTAAATTGTAATTATCCTCCTTGTTACTGGGGTAGAGCTCCAATGAAGGAGCTCGGTGGCGTAGTCACCACCGCATTACATAATATACTTGCCGCTAAATGGTAGCGTTCAGCATTATCGGTTATGTACGGCCCTGTAATTTCCGGCACAGAGGCATAACACCTTCGGCTTCAGAAGTGGTAACGCATCTACATTTTGACCTCTGGTCTATGTTTAAGTGTCTATAGGCTGCATTCATCACTTAACATCAATGTGAACTGCATGCTTAACCTATGACACAAAAAAACGGACCTTAACCAAAAAGATTAGGTACTCAAGGTGAGGTCAAGATTCTTGTAAATGGAAAGTTTGAATATTTGAACCCGTAAATAATTATCCTCGAAAGAAAAGGTTTATATAAACTTTCAATTAATTCGTAATTCGCCACGTATGTGAAAATCCAACTACAGTTTCAGGAATAAGTCCTGATCTAGAAAAAAAACTTTCCAATTGGCAAATACCCTGAAATCGACGGGGTGAGTGAGCTGTTGCTTTCTTTGATCTTGAAATTTGGTCTCTATTTCAGTATGTATTATAGTACTCTGTGATTAGTACCCAAACAAACATGGTAGCAGCCTGTAAAACTGATCATAATTAAAGACATTAAGTTCGGCTCAAATTAAAAACCGCGATGGCGTCATCACCGCGGCGTGGCTACATGAATCACAATATGTGGGAAGTATCCAGAACATTCCATAATCCAGTATTATCTTTGAGATAAGTCTGTATGCAAAATGCATTTTTTGTTGATAACACACACCTGTATTTTCATGACGTGGAGAAATAGAGGTCGACGATTGTGAATTTAATTCGATAATATATTTAGGAATCGGCGAATGTATGAAGAGAATGATGAAGGTAGACGAGGCACGAGAGGTTTGTCTGAACCGGGATATCTGGCGCTCTACACTCTCTGCCTACCCCGTTAGGGACTTGGTGTGAAGATACACACACATATATATATATATGTAAAGAATTAGTATTTCTTTATATATATATATTTGGACAGTCCTATGCTATAGCAACTGAACTTATTGCCAGGGTCTGATGTGCCAGTATTATCTCATTTATAAAAAAATATACCGCTTGAACTTTATGTACTCACAGTAGCATAGCCTTCAACCACTAAGTCACTAACGCAACTATATCCGAATATAAAACTATTATTACGGATTTATCTCGCGTTTAAACTAAAATGATTTTTAAAACCAAGCCGATATTTCGGTCGCTTTTCCGCTTCTGTGGTCCCGGGCAGACTAAGTTGTCTGACAGCAGTTTGAAAACGACCTCCATCGATTTCGTAAATTTTTGTTTTATATAATTACGCGCGATAAATCCGTTAAAAGAGTTATATTTCAAAAACTTTAGAACACAACCATATTCATAAGTAAGGATGGAATTGTTATTGCACGACATGATTGACTGTTCATCCTAGTAGAGCAAGATAGATCAATGGTATTCCATCGATCTATCTTGCGTACCTACCTTAAAATCCATAAATGTAATTTTTAACAGTTTAGCCTGGGTTGCACCATGATATTTGTTAAGTTTAAAGTAATTTTGACGACCCGGATAGTCCAGCGGTGTGAGATGACTGTTTGATTCGAAGGGTCGCGGGTTCGATCCCCGCACCGGCACAAATATTTGTATGGCCTACAGATATTTGTTTCGGGTCTGGGTGTTTGTGTATGTGTTGCATGTGTACAACGGCACCCACGACACAGGTTTATACCTACTGTGGGGCTGTGAGTGTATAAAAAAAAAAAAAATGTAACATTTCACATCCTTCTCTAACTAAAAGAAGTCTGTTAAAGTAAGAGAAGGATGTGAAATCTTACAATAATTTTAACAAATATTGTGGTGCAACCCAGGCTTAGAGTCGCGAAAACGAAAATGTAAATAATCTTACAGTATCCAACGAGAAATATTGCACATCGACCTTAGGAAGGAGATTCAGCTTATTTCGGGTCTGTAAAGCGTTATCTCTTTCACACCTTACCTATGTGACGTTTGTCCACCATTTCGATCAAGTTTTGACCAATACCGGACTATCAGTGCTTACGTAGGCAGTGTGCAGCAGGGATAACGCTCTACAAAGTCGAAACTAGCCGATTGTCACTTTCTTAAGCTCGATGTGCAATATTACTTGATGAGTACTGTATATCTATATATACATACCTTGTTTATTACTAGAACTTTCTACGAACTCAAACTTACAATTAGATTATTTATTAGCCGAAATGTAATTGAATGTTCGTGACGAATAACTTAAATCAAGCGCGTCAATTGCTTTCAAATAAAATTTAATTTAGTATGTGAAAATAAATGTAAAAACAAGTCATTGAATCGATATCAAGTTTGAGTGTGTTCGAAGTAAATACATTAAAGATAATTTTATCATAATTGTAAATAATTCAAAACATAGTCATCATCATTATACCAAATCTATTTTGCACGAAAGTAAAGTTAATGAAGCCTATCAAGCTTATAAAATGTTCGTAACACAACAGATATCCTGAATGTAATATTCCTTCATGATATGTTCTTAGGTTTTCGCGAGCTACACTCATTGAAATAAAACTATTTTTACGGATTTATCTCGCGTATATTAAACTAAAATAATTTTTGAAATCAACCCGACGTTTCGGTCGCTTTTCAGCTTCCGTGGTCCCGGGCAGACTGAGGTGACATTTGTCTGACAGAAGTTTGAAACAATTATATGTAGCTACCTCCATCGAGATAAATCCGTAAAAATAGTTTTATTTCAATTAATATTCCTTATTACATTATTCCCTTTAAAATAGGTATTGGTCACAAAAGAAATGTAAATACTAGCTAATGATTGTTTTATAAGAGAAATTGAATACAAAACTGATTTTAATATAAAATAGGTTTACACACTGTTAAATTCTAATACACGATAAAGAGCGTAGCTTGAATTTAATAAAGAACACGTTAATAAATTTTGTTATCAGCTGAACAACAAAACATTAGTACTTATCAAAGCACTATTACTAAATGGAGCGAACCATAATAATTTAATTAAAATAATATACGAACACATTAAAAACAGCTATTTATCCGCTACGAAAATGTCAGCTATAGTGCAAGAGTCCGCGTCCGATTCGATAGCGTTCAACGCACGAGTTCTCACGTATTCATTTCGACCCAATAATCGTGTCACAAACAACTGATAAGGGAACCGCTTCCGCCGTTTTCACCGTGGGCTAGAAATCAGGATGGTCTAATAGTTAGGTAAGAATATATGAGGAGTTCTTTCTAGGTAGTACATTGATAGTAATAACTTTGAGAAACAAAAATGACGTTGATTTATTGAAATAGCACTTATTTTGTTTGTAGTAGGCCTTCTCAATATTCATCAAATAAAACAATATTTGTAAAAAAAATGCAAGTGTAATCAATTTAAGTTTTTAAAAATCAGACTCGTTCATGAAACCGTAATTCAACAATTGAATAATTAAACACGTATCTAAATAATTCGTTCGTTCGTTAAATTTAGTATTCCTTTGATATAGCATAATTAATAATATATTTTTTACTGATTTCATATCCAGACAATATATGAATGACAATTTGTTTTGGTCCCACATAACTGCAAACACATAATTTATTATTCACAACAGAAAATATTTTTGCTAAGTTACATTTTTTTTATGGATCTACCAACAAAATCAAAGAAAACTTAAACTCCCATTGGAGATGCCAATTTAATTTTAAAATTAAATTGCAACCTTTGACCAATTAAATGCATTTACATAATATATTTATGCATTACAATACGAATGTGCGATTATGACGTAATTTTGTTTGAAATGGAATCTAATATTGCAAAAGATTCCATCTTGTAATAACGGCTATGAATCTTGTAATACCTTCCAACGTTGTCTTGTTTACGCCCTAGCAACCGTTTTATTTCAAGTGCTAAATAATCTTATTTATGTATGACAATAAACAACGGATAACTGGCGGCGATAGTGATATCAATACGTTGGTAAAATGATATATTGCTCACGCAACGATTTTAAATAAAAGAGAGTTTTATATTAGCAGCTGATAATTTATTCAAATACAATAAAAAGTTATGCTCGCTACCCATTCTGCTTTCCGTTGAATAAATAAAAACCGAATAAATTACGTTAATGTCGCCCAAGTCTGCCGATTTGGAATAGATTTCATTTGAGTCACAGCAATCTGAGACCGAGCGAATGCAGTCTGCAGTAACCGCAGTGCGCCTCGCTTCGCATGACTCGAATGCCTTTGCGTAAAAGCGCATATTTTCGAATTACTCGAGATCCCGTGACGATTGCACCGTGCCGCCCACGCACGCTAAATACAGCGCGATTTTTTTCACTAACGCGGAACTGGCGTTGGACTCGCGCCATACCCGTACCCTGACATCACATGACCGAACTTACCTTCATGTCGTCGAGCATGTCGCACGCGGAGATGAGGGACGCGGTGTCTGGAGTCACTTTGATGACGCCCATCTTGCTTACTTCACAGGGAGTTAACTCACGAAGGACCGATCGGACCGTTTTGCGTGGCGATAACGTCCCGAATGAAAGTTACCTAGTTATTTATTTCTAAACGAGTAACGCGTGGTTCGTTTTAGGAACACAATGCGCGAGACGTGCTCACGCAGTGACCGAGCCGCGCGGACTGAAGTGAGCGCAGAGTACGGTTCGCCTCGCGAGTGAAAGGGTCGTGACGTCACGTACACGATAACGCTCTCCCCCCGCGACTTGTTGCTACAAATCCCGTCTTGCTCGCACATAGCACATAAAAATATCACCATCTCGCACACATCTTGACAGTTTGCTTTAATTCTACGTATTCATGTATCGTGCCTTGTACGCGAGTAGTTATCGTTTTGCATACAACCCGCACTTGATTTTCTCAATCTGAACAAAGAATGAATGGCAGAATGAAATGAATATGTGAAGAGATTTGGAATAAATGAGGATGTAAATGCATCTCCTGTACTACATGCTACGGTTGACGTAGCAGGAACCCAAGCTACGCGCGTAGGCGTCTACGTAGAATGCTACGTAGTCCTTCATTTTTCAAAACAAAATCCGTCTACGTCGTTATGACACTGAATATCATTTTGATTAATGACTACATCTCTCTGTGAGACCTTTGAATAGTATAATGTTGAAAAAGTTTTTCTGTATTGCAATTTATTATCTATGTAAAATAAAATTTCAAAGAACTTATTTAAAAGATTGCTGAGAAGAATTGTTTCTTTAGATTTTTAATAAATATTAAAGAAAAAAACAGGAAGAAAAATTTGACTTCGGGCAGGTTTCGAACCTGCGACCTCAGGATTACCAGTCCAGCCGCTTTACCACTAAGCTACCGAAGTCCAAATTTTGCTTTCCCGTTTTGATTTCTAACCGATTTTAGGGTCGGTCTTTCCGTTTTTTCTTTAATTTCTAAAGTTCACTCGCATGTGTTATTGCGAAAAATAAATTGTACAAATATAATAATTTGTAAAAATGATGTAAGGTATTCAATGGTGGTAGAGCTCCAGTGACGGAGCTCGCGAGCATAGGCACCACCGCATTACCTAATATACTTGCCGCTAAATGGTAGTGTTCAGCACTATCGATTTTCGGTCAGGTGGTAATTGTACGGCCCTGTAATTTTCGGCACAGAGGCTTAACACCTAAGGAGTGGTAACGCATCTGCATTTTGAGTCTTTGGTCTTTGTGTGGGTGTCTATAGGCTACAGTCATCACTTAAAATCAATGTGAACTGGATGCTTGTTTGCTACTTTTATGACTTAAAAAAAAGGTAACTTCACGCCTGTAATTCCCAAAGGCGTAGGCAGAGGTAAATGCATGCATTCTGGGCCAAAACGAATTGTGGGTGCTTACATTACATGCATGAATGCATGTAAACACCCACAATTGTTTAAATGCATGAGTAACAGCAGGCTCGACACATGGCAAGCCTGCTACTATAAAAGATATCGAGGAATATCTTTTATAGTTTATTTCACTATTCGAAAGCTACATTATTCACGGGTAACAAAGGCTATATTTTATTTGGAAAAATAGGGTTCCGTAAGATATTTGGGTTTTTCAGACACAAGGTGTCTCAACCAGAAAAGTTACTTATTTTGCGTACGCTGCCTAAACTATAAAAGATATCGAGGAAGACTTTAGGCTATATCTATGTATAATCATCACGCTAAGACGAATAGGAGAGGGTAGGCAACAAGGCACCGCGCGAAGCCGGGGCAGGCCGCTAGTAATATATATAGAAAGGATTTTACACCGTTATCTTCGATAGCCCCCGACCCAGAAATTGAAACCAGTATCAGAGAATATGTAATAATACTACGTATGGAATGGACACTTCGACGTCCCGCCCGATTTCCCCGCATCACCCAACCTCCTCCCCTCTTATGGGCGACGTTTGGTATTCTCTACGTGCTACGCACACAGGTACACGTGTAAATATGCATCACTAATTGATGTCTGTGTAATAGAGACCAAATTAAGCGTTTGTAAGGAATTTTGGCGGAGTGTCCGCGGTGTGCCAGTATCCCAGCGTAAGCGTAGTAGTAATGGCCTTCTACCACCACTAGGCTACTGAGTCAGGTAAAAAGAAAGTATATCTATACATCTATATAAATAAATAAAATTGGAGTGTCTGTTTGTAATATTAAAATAACAGCTTTTTACTTAATGCATATGTATGTATACACGGTACATCTACCAAAACGACATATTATACAATTTTTGTCTGTCTGTCTGTTTGTACCCGCTAATCTCGGGAACGGCTGGACCGATATTGTCGGGACTTTCACTGGTAGATAGCTTATGTAATAAGGAGTAACTTAGGCTACTTTTATACTAGCTACGCCCACGACTTCGTCCCGCTAGATACTGAACAATCATAAATTCTCACGCGGACGAAGTCACGGGCACAGCTAGTTTTATAATGAAATATTTAGCCTAAAGCCGTAGTTATGTACATAGTATCACGTCTATATTCTTGAACGATAGGGCACAAATAGCTTTCCACTGCGGCCTTGACATTACATTATCTATTTATAGATAAGTATGGATGTTGAAATGAAGAGGCGATTGCTGTATCTTTTTAGTGTTAGGTTTAAATTTGAGCAGGTGAAAAAGATATTTCTCAGATTCTGATACATTTATTCCTCTCCATTGTAAAACTTGTTGGTTTCGAATTCGATTCCCGGATCAGAAAGTTAGTAATGATGTTTTTTTTTTATCTTCGGTTTTTCGAAATGTTATTAGTTCTTTCCGGTCTCTTACATAGTAACGTATGGCCTCCCATGGACGGTAATTTTGACCAATAAGTTTTGTGTGGATGTCAAACCCAAATTCAAAAATTCATTTAATCACTTGGAAATAATATAATTTGCTTGTGATAGGTCAAATTACAAAAGCGAATAACAACTGATACGTCGATTAATATGTCGAAGTTAACAAAAATAATATAAATAATGGTCCAATAATACTAAATAATAAAAGGTATCAACAGAATGTTCCATACTCTCTTTTACAAAGGGTAAGATGTAAAATGTCTATAGGCTGTTGTCGCGATTTGAAATCCATGTGATTTCGTTACATAAAAACCGGTCAAGTGCGTGTTGGGCCACGCGCCGTGTAGGGTTCTGTAGTTACAGAGTAAGAGATGTAATGAAAAAAAAATATTTTCTATGGAGTTGTTCGAAATTTTCTAGTAAAATACATTTGGTCGACTATTACTCGCAAACTTGCAGGGCCAACTTAGGTGTGATAGTTTTCCTTTTAATTTCGTTATATGTAGTTACTATCACCGTAACGTTTCAATTTCTAACAACAACCGTTTAATCTGTAGGGGGGGGGACACTTGAGTCTAACGAAAATTTGCACTTTAAAGCTTTATAAGTCACGAACAGTCAACTAAATCGAAAAATGATGTTCGCATACCCATAATACTTTTAAAAGATTTATCGAACGATACCCCACACTTTATGAAAATCGAAAATTAAAAAAAAAACCTTTTTTTTTTCACATTTTTATTCTATCACTTTGTCGGCGTAATTAAGGTGTATACTTGTGAAAAATTTCAAGTCTCTTGTACTCATAGTTTTTGCGCTAAACCGCGGACGGACAGACAGACAGACAGACAGACAGACAGACAGACAGACAGACGGACATGGCGAAACTATAAGGGTTCCTTGTTTACTACGGAACCCTAAAAAATGTACTCATCTGTTGCACATTTTTCAATTAGAAATGTAAAACAATAAGACGTTTATTGTAAAATAGATCCTTCATATAACACAATATTATTATATAAAATCTTTTTTAGACTGTTTAATTTAAGACTTCTACAGGAAAAAAATGCCTTGTAATATGATTTCACTGGCTGTCTGTTTGTCTATCTGTTGGTCAAGTTTTGTTATGAGAACGCGTAGTGGTATATTTTGTAGTGGCGTATTTTCAAATTTGTTTTGAGTACTTCTTCAAGGTAGACAACAGAAAATTGCTGCTCCTGAGTTCGGGAGAAATTTGAACGCACAACCTCTGGAAAGAAGTCAAAGAAAAATGTTATCTTAAATTCACTCATATCGCGAAAATGCAATATGACGATAAAAATCCACTTCTGTTTTTCATCGCCAGCCTAGAATCCCACAAGCACCTCACGAAAACCCACCGATGAACCGCCGTCCCTCACTTTCTCTGATGACGTACTTTGAATTAATTGTAATCAAATTAAACGATTATATTGAATTATTCATTGATTTCCATTATTACATAATTTACATTTGGCACGATTCGGGTGTTGTAAGGGGTACCGGTTGGGTTCTAATTTAACATTTTATAACGCATAGGTATTTTCAAATGCGGAAGGAAGCATTAGAAATTGTCTTCTAACTAACTTCTCCTTCGGGAATTACAGGCGTGAAATTTGTTAGAAGTTAGAAGAAGGCAGAGGTAAATGCATGCATTCAAGCATACATGCAAAGACCCACGATTCGCCGGTTACGTTTTGGCCCATGTTACAGGTGGCGAGCCTGTTGACATCTCCGGGCACATTAACATACTTCGAGATACTAAATAACGGACTTTGTACCATTATCCCTGATAAACCACCTACCCGGGAATGCAGGCTTTCCCCTCTGTCAAAGTACAAGCCCAAATGGGCCTGCATCTGTCACCTAGATATTTAAATGTGTGCGTGAAATTGTTTCTGTATTTTGTTAAAGTTAAGGTGTGAGTTTAGTAGTAATAGACGATTTTTGTAGTGTGCGTGTGTGTCGCACTTCCCCCCGCAAATAATAGGAAGACTGTTTTACATGGTTAATAAGCGCTATGGCTACTCCCTCCCAGTCCGTCGCGGCCGGTGGCCGCCCGTGTTGCTCTATGTAATCCTCTTGAGAAAATATAAGCATCAAATTAAGTGACATTTATGCTAATAGCAAAGATTCGTTGTTCCATTAGACCACGTGATGCATAAAACAAACGACGAAAATAAAAATGAAATATACGAAACTAAAACAAAATACTCGTAGTTTTAACTATAGGAAGTGGCAAACAAGCATGCAGTTCACATTGATGTTAAGTGATGACTGCAGCCTATAGACACCCACACAAAGACTGAGGTCAAAATGCAGATGCGTTACCACTCCTGAGGCCTAAGGTGTTATGCCTCTGTGCCGGAAATTACAGGGCCGTACATTACCACCTGACCGGAACACGATTGTGCTAAACACTACCATTTAGCGGCAAGTATATTAGGTAATGCGGTGGTGCTTACGCCCGCGAGCTCCGTCACTGGAGCTCTACCACCAGTAAAAAAACTAACTTTGGTAACTTAATTAACAACCCGAGAGTTTCATAAAAAAGTTTCGCACGTATGTTCGGTCAGAGAAAGGTCGGGCTGTACACATAGATGCTTTATTTGGTTGGTATAGAAGCTATATTTGGTTGTTTTTGTATAGGTTGATATATCGTTTTGTGTATTTGAGGATGTGAGTTGCGTAAGCGCGTTAAATGTCAAGGTCACACAGCGAGATGCGCTAACCTGTAATTTGGTGTACAATTATGTATTGAAACACAGAAAGTTACGACAGATCAATAGCCTGGCTCTAAAGCTATTCCTATGATTTTTTAAATGGTAATGGCAAATAAGCATGCAGTTCATATTGATGTTCAGTGATGACTGCAGCCTATAGACACCTACACAAAGACCAAGGTCAAAATGCAGATGCGTTACCACTCCTGAGACCTAAGATGTTATGCCTCTGTGCCGGAAATTTCAAGGCCGTACATTTTTTTTTACGCTTACACTCACAACTCCACAGTAGGTGTAAACCTGTGTTGTGGACATACGTTGTACACATACAACACATACATAAACACCCAGACCCGAAACAAATATCTGTAGGCCATACAAATATTTGTTCCGGTGCGGGGATCGAACCCGCGACCCTTCGAATCAAACGGTGGTTTCGCACCGCTGGACTAACTCGGTCAGAACACCTGACCGGAACACGATAGTGCTGAACACTACCATTTAGCGGCAAGCATACATTCTGGCGGGATACATTTTTTCCCATTTTCTCGTTATGTTTATGTATGTTGTGTGTTGTCAGGTCAATAAATATTTTTTTCTTCTTCTTTCTTTCTTCTTCATACATTGATACACTCTCTGCCTACCTCGTAAGGGACCTGGCGTGAAGATACTTACACAGATCGCACTGAGGTTGTAATTTCAATCAAATTGATCGTATTTCATTTCACCAAAGCTTCTCCGTAAGTGGGATATGCCATAATGGCCACGCTTGGCATGCGGATTGGAGATTGCAGTAGCGGTAGTTTTATCGCTGGACGCTGCTGCTCATCATGCGTTATTGCACTTACTACCGCCTCATTGGAATGGTTTGACCGCCATTGTTCGGTTAACTGATTGCACTAATGGTAGAATACACTTCCAGTAGAAGAAAATTCTTCCGTTTTAGGGTCGTTACGTCCCGACGGCATAGAGTCATATTTATTCGTATAAAATTATAGGCCAAGAATGTATGCCAATAAACAATTATGACAAAGGATTATTATGTCAAAAATATACATTACTCATTATGCCAAATTATGTAAGAACAAACAGAACTGCCTCAGTAGCTTAGTGGTAGCAGGCCACTACTATTATGCTGGGGGCCTGGGTTCGATTCCCGGGTAGGGCTTATCAGAGATAACGGTGTAACGGCCTTTATCTTCGATTCTATTGGGATTTTACTATTTTCTGGAAATTTCCCAGTACCTCGAAGTTTGGTAATGTGCCCGGAGATGTCAACGGACTCGCCATCTGTTACATGGGCCATAACGTAACCGGCGAATCGAGGGTCTTTGCATGTATGCTAATTTAAATGGATGTATACCCCTTCGGGGATTACAGGCGTGAAGTTACGTTTTTATGTAGGGACAAAAAACTTGGGAACAAAGAGGACCCACCCTTAAGTTCTCCTACAAGAGTTATACCACCAGTATAATATACAATCTGAGGGCGGACACATTGCAAGGCTAAGTTAACGATGAACTGCCATTAATTTTAAGTGTTGGTTGGGTGGTTGAGATATCGACACTATAATTTTCGTTCAAATAATTGACTTGTGACTGTCAGTTACATTGACAACTGACAGTTGAACATTGTGAAAATATTAACCAAGGAGTCGATCCCTTATTTACCTTCGAATAAATAAGAAGACGAACGAGGACTAGGTAAAGTTGTCACTAGTTGTCAGTGTTGACAGATTCCCTCACCATCTGACAGATATTTGAGGTTTTTGAACATTAACCAGCGCAGTTCTCCCACTTACGGTTAGCAGTTAAGTTATGACGTCATTTAACAATTTTCAAATGGCATAGTAAGATAACATAGTTAATTAAATAACATAGTTTTATTTTCTCACCACAATATAAAAAAATCAAATAACATGGTATGAAGAGAAATTTATTTTTCACTGGTGGTAGAGCTCCAGTGACGGAGCTCGCGGGCGTAGGCACCACCGCATTACCTTATATACTTGCCGTTAAATGGTAGTGTTCTGCACTATCGTGTTCCGGTCAGGTGGTAATGTACGGCTCTGTAATTTCCGGCACAGAGGCATAACACCTAATGCCTCAGGAGTGGCAGCGCATTTGCATTTAGACCTCTGGTCATTGTGTGGATGTCTTCTATAGGCTGCAGTCATCACTTAACATCAATGTAAACTGCACGCTTGTTTGCCACTTTTTAACATAAAAAAAATACATAAGGATAACAATTTAATTGTACTGTGGGAGTCTGGTGCCTAAACTAAACCAAGGTCTGTATTTCAGGACACCAGGTCTCCACCCTTTAGGTATTAGTTACAATAAAATGTATGTAAACGTACGCATACAAGTGGTAAGCGATATAATTTTAAATTCAGTATTTACAATATTTGTGTGTGTGTGTGTGTGTGTGTGTGTGTGTGTGTGTGTGTGTGTGTGTGTGTAATTAGTTCGTAATGTAAATGATATAGTAAATTATGATTTTAACTAACCGATACTTTACAAAAATGGTTTAAGATGATGCCACCCAGCCTAAGCGTATTTTTTTATTAGAAGGTGAATAGAATTAGCTGAAATTATTACTGCGCCTACACGTGGCACTTCAATGTCACACGTTTATCGTACATTGGCACCGTCGTTAAATGGGAAATTATTTGTCGATAATGACATTATCCGCTTCACTATCTAGTACACCGTATCAGTATAAAACTAGGTGAATGCTATGCTATCAACATTTCACACTTGAAGTTAGGCTTACACTTAAAGGCGACTCGATGAAGATAAAAATACTTTTAAAATTAGCCAAATATTTTTTTTTGTTTCCAAACTTCGTCGTAAACAAAAGTCTTAATAATGCATACATTATTCAAATGTTATTGCAAAAATGGTAATAAATAATTAAGTCTAGTCAAGTTATGATAGAAAAATAATTATATAATTCCTATTCGCATTTTTTTTTCTTCATTTTTTTTTTAAAGATCAGCCTAATACATTATAGGCCATTATTTTTATTATTCTTGTGTTCGAAGCGATATTTTTAAACTGACTATATATAGGTTAAGATCCCACTGCAAAATCATTTCGTTCATCCAGATATGCTGCAAACCTAATTTTTACGCATATTTAATTTTATAATCTAGAGCAGAGGTTCCCAAACTGTTTTTTCTTGTAGACCCTTTACAATTTTTTTGTGGTTTCCGTGGACCCCCATCCTTGCTACATTTATATCACATTCCCATATTTCCAATTTTATTCACGCTTCGTAGACCCCCATCGAGTCTCCCATGGACCACTTTGGGAATCACTGGTATGATGTAAGTAAATTGATACTATCAGTGTATGTGTTGAGATCCATTATCGTGGACCCCCATTTTCATTTCATGGACCCCCAAATTTATTTTTCGCTGACGTAGACCCCTTTCAGGTTGTCATAGACCCCCAGGGGTCGATATAGACCACTTTGGGAATCACTGATCTAGAGAATATAATACACGGCCAATGTACGATAAACGTGTGACATTGAAGTGCCACGTGCAAATGTAGGCGTAGTAATAATTTCAGCTAGTTCTATTCACCTTCTAATAAAAAAAATACGCTTAGGCTGGGTGGCATCATCTTAAACCATTTTCGTAAAGTATCGGTAAGTTAAAATCATAATTTACTATATCATTTACATGACGAACTGCACACACACACACACACACACACACACACACACACACACACACACACACACACACACACAACACACACACAAATATTGTAAATACTGAATTTCATACATATTGCCGTTAAGTGGACGAAATTTTAATGAAAAACCAAGAAACAATAATCTTGACCAAAAAAAGAATATAAAAAAATACTTGCGGGCATTATTTGATAGGCAACCTAGTATAGTATAGTGGATATATGTTCTCTAGAATATAAATATGCGTTAAAATTAGGTTTGCAGCATATCTGGATAAACGAAATGATTCTGCAGTGGGATCCTATCCTAGTAGTAGTAACAATAAATACATCGGACCATAGCGAACAAAAACACATGTTTTATTGCGTAGCAACATGGAAATATAACAAAATAACGCCATTAACAATGAATAAGTCTTTAATTCATTAAACATGAACATGAATGTGCCAGAAATACAAAAATAAGATAACACTCCATAATTATGTAGTACCCTTGGTATGTCTTTCAAAATATTGCGAGTTTGGAAAAATATTTTCGATTAGTGAAATCCTTATTTTTCCTAGAATCAAGTATCAGTTCTGGTAGTTAGGTTTTCTCTTATATTCATGATGACCACCATCATGAATTCGATAGGAAAATGATCACTTCAACTTATAACTTTACGAGTAATAATAGATTAACTTATGACATCCATTACATAAAAAAAGAAAAAAATGTGAAGCATGCGTTCACATTATTTTTTGTTTTTTGTTTGCCACATTCATTACATAAAAAAAGAAATATTCTTGATCTCGGATATCCTTTGACCTTTTTTAACTTGCCTACTTGAGGACAGAGGGTCAAATCGTGGGAATGTTCGGGGTGTCGCCTTGACGAACCGAAAGTTATCGGCGGATTAAAAAGTAGGCCAGTCGAGTCAAGGTGATATAAAGACTACGCTGTGCACTTGGTTTTGCTTATATTTTCTAATTTATAACATTATTATGGTAAGGCATACTTAGACAAGCTAGAGTTTCTGTACTGCAAATTGTAATACAGTAAGTAGGTTGCATACATTTCTTACGATATTTTTCTAACTTTAGTTGCTTAATAAGTACTTAATAACCCTGGGAGGGGTTTCGGCGGGAACCTTGGAAGAGGCGTGTGGTGCTCTTATTTTATTTCATTTGCTTGGTGTATTTTGGAGTTATATTTAATAAAGTTAATGGCATCTCGTTTGATATAGATTTATTACAGTGCCCGTGTATAGTGAAATAGAATAACAGAGCGAAAACACGGCTTTTCAGGTTGTCTCCAAAACTTCATTATAAATGTTCTGGTAAAGTAGCCATCGCTTTACTCGAATTACCGACTGTGACTCTGACTGACTGACTGATAATTGACCGACTGACTCTGACTTTTACGCTGCTTATGACGAATACGAAATTTTATTTTACTTGACACTGGCAATATGCCTTATAAAAAATACCCTGGGAGAATCAAAGGCAGGTCATAGGTCATTTTTTCTGATAATTGCGTGAGCGAAAAGATGTGATAGGATATCTCAAAAACTAAACAAATGCGTCACTTTTTCAAATACATGTCATCACAAATACGTAAAACAGCAACTAATGATTAAAAAAAACCAATTGTTGTTTATATTTTAAAATGCTCAATTGAATGCATGATGGATTATGAAATATGAACCCTAAGGTTACCTGAGGTATGGTCAAGGTCTTGGAAGATGTAACCTCAGCTGTAAGTGATTGGCCAATCTAAATACTTCTATTCTATTAAAGTGACATTAACACTATACCATCAATGTCAGATTCCTATGGTAAGTGCTACGTTCTAAATGTATACTCTACTAAATCCATCTACTATTATAATCTGAGGAAGGTTGTTTGGTTAACTTAATCACAAATATGTGAGCAGAAATGTTAAGATACGTGACTGAAAACGAAAACTTGTTTTTTCATCATCATTTCAGCCAAAAGACGTCTACTGCTGGACAAAGGCCTTACCCAAAGATTACCACAACGCACGGTCCTGGGCCGCCCTCCCTTGAGTTTCGCTGTTTGGTACAAGGGGAAATGGGACATTCTACTGATATACTTACTTTCATTAGTATATTATATTTCGTTTTATGTGAGTGATATACTTGACTATATATATATATATATATATATATATATATATATATATATATATATATATTAGCTCGTAAATGTACATGTGTATCAATTGATATTCACTTTAATTAATTTTGTTTTGTTTGTGTTTGACGTGTCATAAGGGGTGCCTACGCCCGCTAGCTCCGTCACTGGAGCTCTACCACCAGTAAAATTGATTCTGATTTGGTGGGCTTCTCTGGTAATGATGCTTCTCATGCATATCTCATCATTTTTATTCGATCTCGCAGGGAAACGCCGTACATAGCTTTCTACACTGCTCTCTGCAAGACCCTTATATAAGGCTCATAGGGAGCGGCCATGTTTCAGTTCCATATCATCGCTGGTAGAAGATTCTAATCTTGAGACACTGCGGTTAGTACTATTATAATTGTTTTTATATTTTTTTTCGCAATAACACATGCTACTGAAATACATTTTTTAAAGAAAAAAAATTTGACTGCAGGCGAGACTTGCCACTGGGAATCTAGTCCAGCCGCCCTTCCAACTAAGCGATCGAAGTCCACACCCGAGTTGTCAAATCTTTTCTTCGCATATATTGCATTGCCTTATGGTGCCAGTAGCGACATCTATTGCCAACAATGCTAGTTTCTAGTTAGGCAACTGATTTTAATAAAGTTTGCAGTTTATTAAATATTGTAAAGAAGCCGCTTTTTCCCTCAATCATTGTTTTTATATTATTTATCGCAATAACACATGCTAGTGAAATATATGTTTTTTTTTAAAGAAAAATGGAGACAAAAATTGATTTTAGCTGGGAATCTAGTTTTTTTTTTTAAGTCTTGTTACCTACAAAGGGACCAAAATGACTTGTATTTTATAGCAACAAGTGCACGATCTGTCGTCATATTAATAATGCTCTATCTTCCAAACACCACACATTGAATCGCGCACGCATTCGTTGTGAAATTTGAAGATAGTTTCGTGACGAAATCGACATTGTCGTGCCGGTTATTGTAGGTGTATTGTATATAAATAATAGTTTTTATTATTTACAACGCAACACGGTTTCAAGGTGGTAAGTATAATTAGGGTGAGGCTTTGACTTGCAATTTCTGCGCCAAGATGTCCACCGGACGAAAGTCTCCCCCAATGAAGTCCTATTCCATACGGGCGAAAGACTATTTTTTTATGTAATGGAAGTGGCAAACAAGCTTGCAGTTCACATTGATATTAAGTGATGATTGCAGCCTATAGACACCCACACAAAGACCAAGGTCAAAATGCAGATGCGTTACCACTCCTGAGGCTTAAGGTGTTATGCCTCTGTGCCGGAAATTATAGGGCCATACATTACCATCTGACTGGAACACGATAGTGCTGAACACTACCATTTAGCGGCAAGTATATTAGGTAATGCGGTGGTGCCTACGCCCGCGATCTCCGTCAATGGAGCTCTACCACCAGTAAAGATTATTGATTTCCATGATCCTTTTTTTAGTGTATAGGGTATAATTGAAAAAAAAAATCTTCCAAATTGAAAATAAGCCCTTACCATAACTGCCTCAGTCTATTGGAAGCAGGCCACTATCTTTCGATTCTCGGGTCAGGCTATCAGAGGTAACGGTGTGTAATCCCTTTATCTGGGATTCTATTGAGTTTTTACATTTTTTTTAAGTTGTCCAGTACATTGAAGTTTGGTAATGTACCCGGAGATGTCAATAGGCTCGCCACCAAGGAGGACCACAAGGACCACTAGGACCAAAACGTAACCGTCGAATCAACTATGTTTGCGTATAGGTATACTTGTATGCAAGCATTTACTTCTGCCGACCTCTTCGGGGATCACAGGCGTGAAGTTACCTTAACATAAAATGTCATAAAACCAGGGCTACAGGCTTTGTATTGTTGTTTGTTTAGTCTAGTCTTTCCTTTTAATAGACCTGTTTTTTACCATTTACTGGTTGGATTTATAAATATAACTAAGCTATTAAGGCTGTTTGGAATCAATTAAGGCTTTTAAACCTTCCACATATAATTCCTTTTCGAAGATAAACAAAATTATATTGCAGTCACCGAAAGAACTATAAAGCATCCGCTAACACAGGTTTAACAATTGGAACATATATAATTATGATAGATTACCGAAATGCCAGAATAGGGCCGGCCCTGCCAAGGACGTCAGACATCCGTGAGAGGTGTTAGCTACGGACACAGAGCACCACGGCCCACCGGCCGCGGCGGACCGGAGGGGAATAGCCATAGCGTTTATTGCCGATGCAAAACAGGCTGTCATTTTTTGCGGGGTGAAATACGTGTGACACACACATACTAAAAATCGTCTATTAGTACGAAAATCACACCTAGACTTTAACAAAATACATAAAGATTTTCACGCATACATTTAAACATATAGGCGACAGGCATAGGCACACTTGTGCTTGTATTTTGACAGAGGGGAAAGCCTGCATTGTGTATGTAGCGTCCACTACATTAAGGCGCCAACTAGTGGAACACATATGAAAACCTCACAGTACTTGTCTAGTACGGTAGATGGCGTGCATTCGAATTACATCGCACATGCGAAGATTTCTCAAGAGTTGGCATACATGGCATACAACTTCCCAACGTCAATCGTTGGGCCGCGGCCCGCCAGGCGCTACCACTTCGCCTGGTCGGAGGATCCTCCCTTTTCGTCGGAGGAACACTTCCACCCGTTCCTCCACATGTATTACTCGCCTCCGGTCCGCCGCGGCCGGTGGCCCGTGTTTCTCTATGGCTACGGATTACGTTGTCTAATTGCCAGTTACTGTTCAACGCGTTATGATTGTTGTGTGAGTGATTGAGTGCTTGTTATTGGCAAATAATCCCGCATCGCTTATTGAAATGTTCTGCGAATAGGCTGCTTAAACTGATTTGTAGGTTATTTTTTTTTTTTATGTAATGGAAGTGGTAAACAAGCATGCAGTTCACATTGATGTTAATTGACTGCAGCCTATAGACACCCACACAAAGACCAAGGTCAAAATGCAGATGCGTTACCACTCCTGAGGCCTAAGGTGTTATGCCTCTGTGGCGGAAATTACAGGGCCGTATATTACCACCTGACCGGAACACGATAGCGCTGAACACTTCCATTTATCGGCAAGTATATTAGGTAATACGGTGGTGCCTACGCCCGCGAGCTCCGTCACTGGAGCTCTACCACCAGTGAATATGTTCTCATTTTCCTTTTTTTATGTCATGAAGTGTCAAAGAAGAGTCTACATGAAACCAGAGATATAAATGCGTTGCCACTCCTAAGCCTAAGGTGTTACGCCTCTGTGCCGAATATTACAAGGCCGTACATTACCGGAACACATAGAGCACACCATGTTCCGGTAAAGTACGGCTACTCCCCTCCGGTCGGCCGCGGCGGCCGGTGGCTCGTGTTGCTCTATGCCGGAACGCGATAGTGCTGAACACTACCATAGCGGTAAGTTAATGAGGTAATGCGGTCGAGCTCCGTCACTGAAGCTCTACCACAAGTAAAAACATACACAATTACATCCCGGTATTATTTTCTGTTTCAAAATATCATTAAATTTTATTTAATTACTCAAGTGAATATACTCGTAGGTAACTAAATAGTTCTATATAGGTATCTAAATAGTCTGCGAATATTTCAAGCATCTACCTGTTGCCGTTATTAATATCGAGCAAAAAATCACTTTTATTGTAAGGGGGACCCTAAAATATTTAACTCTGTTTTTAGTATTTGATATTACAGCGGCAACAGGATCTGTGAAAATTTCAACTTTCTAGTTATCACGGATCATGAAATACAGACAGATAGACATATAGACGGACAGCGGAGTCTTAGTAATAGGGTCTTGGTTGGAAATAACGTTTTCGCAGGTTTTCGCGAGCTTCATACATTGTAGAAATCATATTTGCGGATTCCCTCGCGGACACCCAACTTCTTCTCATACCTGCAGTAGGTATGAGAAGTAAGAGAAGAAGTTCGCAAATATGATTTCTACAAAGTCTCTTGTTTTTACGGAACACTAAAAAAGCAATAATAAATCTAGGGGACACTTAACTGATAAATAAAAATAAATTGGCACCTTTGCCTATCTCTTAGGACAAAAGCGAGTGTGAAGTTATTTATTTTTTTACCGGAGTAAGCTTTACCTGACATTTCGTTAATGCACCCAACACGGATGCTGTAGTACTTCAAGATTAACTATAATTGTAGGCCTTAAACTAAACCAGTTTGAGATGTTTTCATAAATATAGTTCAATACTGGATGGACTTGTTCCTTTTTTTTTACGGTTCCGTGGGTAATTGTCTCTCTACGTGGTTTTTCTGATTTTAGAACCCCATTAATGTTGCTTTTGAATGCGGAAATTAAATTGACAACATTAAGATTAGGTTCATTAGATGGTCCCGTACCGGAGAATGGCGATCAGATCATTCCAACAGGGTAAATATAATAATGCGGAAAGGGCAGCAGTCTCCCTCGATAGAACTACCGCCACCGCGATCGCCAATCCGCCTGCCAAACGTGGTGATTATGCCATATTTTCCTCACGTGGTAATTATGGCATATTTTCCTCACGTGGTGATTATGCCACATTTTCCTCACGTGGTGATTATGGCATATTTTCCTCACGTGGTGATTATGCCATATTTTCCTTACGTGGTGATTATGGTATATTTTCCTCACGAGGTGATTATGGTATATTTTCCTCACGTGGTAATTATGGCATATTTTCCTCACGTGGTGATTATGGCATATTTTCCCCACATAACATACAACACTGTTCGGGGCATCCTTGGGGAAGGCTTCGTCCAATAGCTATACAACCCATATGATAGACAAGTTTATACAATATCGTTAATATGTAGTACCTTTAATAATTGAAATATTTTAATTTTCGCAATAACACATGCGAGTGATTTTTTATAATTAAAGACAAAATGGAGAGAATAATCTGACTTTAGTTTGTAAGTATCTAACATTTCGAGACGTAAAATGAATAGATACAGAATCAATGACTGAATAATCGTTACACTTGGTCGGTGTTATAATAAAAAACACAGGTAACAAACATGATCATAAATTACGTACAACAAAATAATGTTGGCTTGAACAAATCAAATTATACTCAGGATGTTTTATTTTTATTGAACACAAGTGCAAGCGTGACATGTAAATGCTTTTTGTAGCATCATCATCATCGTAACTTCCTCAGTAGCCTAGTGGTAGTAGGCCGAGGTCTGGGTTCGATGTCGGGGTAAGGATGGTAGAGCTCCAGTGACGGAGCTTGCGGGCGTAGGCACCACCGCATTGCCTTATATACTTGCCGGTAAATGGTACTGTTCATCACTATCGTGTTCCGGTCAGGTGGTAATGTACGGCCCTGTAATTTCCGGCACAGAGGCATAACACCTAATGCCTCAGGAGTGGCAGCGCATCTGCATTTTGACCTCTGGTCATTGTGTGGGTGTCTATAGGCTGCAGTCCTCACTTTACATCAATGTGAGCTGCGTGCTTGTTTGCCACGTTCCTTACATTAGTATTAACTACTTAGTCACTCGCGGATATAAATCGAATTTATTACGACCGTGGGCGACCCGAAGGACCGAGATTGGTCGGTAAACGGATCTATTTTAAATTTAGGGTCAAAACCCCGGATACGTCCTTCGGCGTGTTTACTTGGACTAGTTCTGAGTTTAAGTATCGGATGTTTCAAGAAATTAAAGATCTTTTTTACTTAAGACTTTTCCAAGTACCTACGTCACCATCCATATACCACGTTTCCTTCGAATCCAATTCGGCTGACCAGCGTTCGGGGGAAGCTACGATATATCTTCTTGTCCGACTTACCGCCGTGTCTCAAGAGAAAGATCTTTGACCACTGTGTGTTGCCAGTGATGACATATGGAACAGAAATGTGATCACTATGGGGCTCATAAGGCTTAAGGTCACGCATAGAACAATAGAGAGAACAATGCTTGGAGTTTTTCTGCGAGATCGAATCTAAAATGAGGAGATTCGCATGAGAACCAACGTAACCGACAAAGCTCACCGAATAGCGAAACTCAAGTGGCAGTGGCACACACACAGCTCGAAGAACTGAGGGCTGTTGGGGCAGAAGAGTTTCGGATGATGACCTATGTTTCTAATGGCCGATTACTCAAATGTCATTACTGGTGGTCCAGTTACTGAGCTCAGGGGCGTAGTCACCACCGCATTACCTAATATAATTGCCGATAAATGGTAGTGTTCAGCACTATCGTGTCGGCCCTGTAATTTCCGGCACAGAGGCATAACACCTTAGGCCTCAGGAGTGGTAACAGAATTTTCAAAGATTCAAACATTCAAGATTTTGACCTGTGGTCTTTGTGAGGGTGTTTATAGGCAACAGTCATCACTTAACATCAATGTGAACTGCATGCTTGTTTGAAATAATGTCATTACATTAAAGAAAAAATAAGCAACCCTCATACGAAGGCAAGACATGACGACCCAATCGCCCTCTAGTGGTGCAGAATCCTCCCATTACTGCAGAATTCATTCTTCTCGACCAGGTCGGTCGTCATGTCCGCCTAAAGCCTTTATTTAATAACTATCGATGCTTTTTCAAAACAGATACTTCATGTTTATTCATGTAAAGTTGTTAAATATACAAAATCTACTTGTTGAGGATTCTAGTTGTAGCAACCTGAAAAACCAGTAATTTTTTCCAAGAAACGTGATCAGTCATCACTGGCAAACTAGTTTTGGAGTGTGATCAGAGGCAAGATTTTTTTTATGTAACGATGTTAGTGATGACTGCAATATATAGACATCTATACAAACCCCAGATGTAATGTAGATGTGTTGTTGTACAAAATAAACCTAGGCGTCGTTAGGGTAAAATATGTGTATGAATTAAATTATTTTATTTTTAAAAGCCAGCAACTCATAAAAGCGGCCGTTTATATTTGGCTCCCAGAGGTAATGCAGATGTGTAGTTGTATAAAATAGACCTAACTCTACCCTTGTATTTGTCAGTTATGTACAATTACACAATTCGCTAGTCATATTTTGTCTCAATGTGGGTGGCGAGTCTATTGACATCTCCGGCTTGCACCATCCCTAATCGCATATGTTTTTTAGGGTTCCGTAGTAAACAAGGAACCCTTATAGTTTCGCCATGTCCGTCCGTCGTCTGTCTGTCTGTCCGTCCGTAGTTTATCGCAAAAACTATTAGTATTAGAGACTTGAAAATTGGCACAAGTATGCACCTTAATAATGCCGACAAAGTGGTATAATTAAAACATTACAAATAAAATTATTTAAGTTAAGTACCTCCCCTACATGTAACGCGCGAATATTTTTTTTTATTTTTCGTTTTCTATATAGTGTGGGATATCGTTGGATAGGTCTTTTAAAAAATGTTAGGGGTGTGCTAACATCATTTTTCGATTTAGTTAACTATTCGTGACTTATTACGCTTCAAAGTGTCAATTTTTGTTAGAGTCAAGTGTGCTCCCTCTCTATCAACTAAACGGTTGTTGTCAACCTTGGTCTCCCCTTCCTCTGCAACCATCCACATTCACATTGTATATCTGTTATTTTTTAATTAAACCTGTATATAACTATAATATAATTTACTGGTGGTAGTGTTCCACTATCCTTTACCTCTGGTTCTATTGGGATTTTTCCATTTTCTGGATATTTCCCAGTACCTCGAAGCTTGGTAATATGCCCGGAGATGTCAACAGGCTCGCCAGCTATTACATGGGCCAAAAACGTAACCGGCGAGTCGGGGGTGTTTGCATGTATGCTTGAATGCATGCACCACTGCCTACCCCTTCGGGGATAACAGGCGTGAAGTTACGAAGTTACGAAACTCATATGATGACAAAAAGAAAAACGCTTCCATGTCGTCCAATTCTGCGTTAGATACATCTGTGTGGGTGTTGTGTCTATATCAGAAAAACCTTTATAAAAACTTAAGTCCGCGCCGTCATAGTTAGTAATCTCGTAACATACTTTCGTGTATAATATCGGTAGCATACCTACACTTAGAACGGCACGGATGTGGCGAGTCCTTGGCAAGGCCGACCGCTGGTGAACTGTTATTTGATTCGAATTAATTGATATTATAACTATGAACAAAAAATGTACTCGTTCATTATAGGTTTCTGACGGTTGAATTTGTGTTTCGGAGAAAAGGAAACGGTTTTTGTTCAACAAGGAGATAGTAGAGGTCGAAAACGATATTAAGTAGGTATATTCAGCTTAAGAAGTGTGTACAGTACACGCAAAAATTGAACGCCACTGATCTTAAACATACATATTTTTAGATATTATCTAACAATGTTAGATTATTTGTTTTTCTCCGTAGAAGCCCATTTAATAAATATACCTGACAGAGACATCATCGTCATCATCATTTAAATAATAGTAATTATTGTAGAAATTAAATTTGCGGATTTTCTCGCGTATGCAACACTCCCAAACTTTTAATTATACCCGACGTTTCGGCCGCTTTCCAGCTACCATGGAAACGGGCATATACGCGAGAAAATTCGCAAATTTAATTTCTACAATGTATGAAGCTCGCGAAAACCTGCGTAAACGTTAATAGTGATCGGTCATTAGAACTGGACCGAATTGGCTAATTTTGGTTTTGAATGATTTTTGGAAGTCCAGGGAAGGTTTAAAAGGTAAGAAAATATGAAGAAATTGAAGGGAAATAGTAAAAACCACAATTTCATTTTCCCATACAAATAGTCCGTATCTGTCAAAGCTTTGACACATTTTTTAATTCTGAAGCAATACGAAGTTTGCTGGGTCAGCTAGTACGCAATAAAATGAAAGGGTACTTTGGTAATTTACTAAAAACATGTACAATATTTAATTTTAAAATATGTAGGTACCTAATGTTTGAAAAAAAATAGCTCAACATGAGGTCAACCAATAAGTCTATCCGACAGACTATCCCTGTGGAAACGTGGGAAGGCTGGAGATAGCCATCGAGCCTTTCGCCGTTTCTCAGTAGCCGTGAGGTAAGAGCGAAACTATAACAATGCTGAGTAGGTTCCACAATGCAAGGTCACCACACAATAACAAGCGGCAAGTGCGTAGAAAAAACATGAACATACGCGAAAACGTTTGCGTTGCTTCTCTTGTGGTTAATATTGAGTTGTACTGATTTTTTTTTTTTTTTTTTATGTAATAAAAGTGGCAAACAAGCATGCAGTTCACATTCATGTTAAGTGAAGACTGCAGCCTATTGACACCCACACAATCATCAGAGGTCAAAATGCAGATGCGCTGCCACTCCTGAGGCATTAGGTGTTATGCCTCTGTGCCGGAAATTACAGGGCCGTACATTACCATCTGACCGGAACACGATAGTGCTGAACACTATCATTTAGCGGCAAGTATATTAGGTAATGCGGTGGTGCCTACGCCCGCGAGCTCCGTCACTGGAGCTCTACCACCAGTAAAATTTCACTGATTCACTGATTGTCGTTAAAATTCTCGAAACAAAATAGCCGTATAGTAGTTTTTACTGGTGGTAGAGTTCTAGTGTTGCTCTAGGGGGGTATGCACCACCGCATTACCTAATCCATCTGTCGCTAATGGTAGTGTTCAGTAGTATCGTGTTCCGGTCAGATGACTAACTATCACAGTCAAAAGGCTCGCCATCTTACATGGAACATGGGACAAAACATAAAAATGGATAATTATATTTGTATGTATGTATCTTCACGCCAGGTCCCTAACGGGGTAGGCAGAGAGTGTAGAGCGCCAGACATCCCGGTTCTGACAAACCTCTCGTACCTCGTCTACCTTCATCATTCTCTTCATACATGCACGCCGATTCCTAAGACTTTTGACCCCACCATCAGACAGAACTCGACCTATTTGGTCATGGTAGGTCAGCCTTGGTCTTCCTCCCCCCTTCCATTATATTTGTTTGGGCGCTTTATTTCTGTCGTGAAGTTACGTTTACAAATTACAAGCGTCTCGTCCCGACTTCGCACGGGTTCAATAAATGTAATATAGACAATGTCACTCAGTGAAGATGCAGCTTTCCAAAGAGCAACACGGCCCACCGGTCAGGCCGGAGGGGAGTAGCCATAGCGTTTATTACCGATGCAAAACAGCCTGTCAGTCTTTTGCGGGGGGAAATACGTGTGACACACACTCACACTACAAAAATCGTCTGTTACTACGAAACTCACACCTTGACAACAAAATACCTAAACAATTTCACGCTTATAATGTTTGTATCTGAATGTATAGTAACTTCAAACCAGGTCCATTACGGGGTGGGCAGGGAGTGTATATATATATTTAGAAATTAGCATTATATAGGATTATCATATATAATAGATTAGATAGGCATTTTTTATTCTGATATTTAAATCAGTCATGTATACATTACTGTCATGTTTTTAAAATTCTTTCTGTTTTATTTTATGTTTCTCCTTAACATTTAATTCAAACTTGTTGTTCGTAATGTTTTAAATCTAACACAGGGCCCATCAGAATATCAGCGTTGCAGCATTTGCTGCGACATATAGCTGAGATGGGTACCATTTTTCTTGGCTTCACATAACCATACCCTTTTTATTAGTTTGCCTTGTTATTTTTTTTTTAATATTTGTATGTAAACGTTGTGTCAAGTCAAGGACCAAGGAAATAAAAATACATTCATTCATTCATTCATTTACACATTAAATATCTGGGTGACAGGCATAGGACCATTTGGTCTTGTAATTTGACAGAGGGGAAAGCCTGCATATGGCTACTCCCGGTCCGCGGCCGGTGACCCGTGTACAGCTTTCTAATGGTGAAAGAATTTTTAAAATCGGTCGAGCAGTTTTTATGTGAACTCCTTACAGACATACCTCCAACAGTACTCAACAATTAATATTGCACATCGAACCTGCGAAAGAGACGATCGCCTCGTTTCGATTTCGTAGAGCGTCATCTCTGTTGCACGCTGCCTACGTAAGCACTGACAGTCCGGTATTGGTCAAAACTCGATCAAAGTGGTCGACAAACCTCAAATAGGTACGGTGCGAAAGAGATGACGCTCTACAGACCCGAAATAAGCCGAAGTCTTCTTCCCAGGCTCGATGTGCAATATTTATTGTTGAGCAGTGTCAGAGAATATGTAATAATACTACGTATAGAATGGACACTTCGGCGTCCCGCCCGATTTGCAAACATACACAAACCCTTCCTCTCTTATGGGCGACGGTTGGTATTTTGTACGTGCTACGCACACAGGTGCGCGTGTAAATAAATACACGTCACTGATGGATAGAAACCAAATTAAGCGTTTGTATGGAATTTTGGCGGAGTGTCCGCGGTGTGGCACTGTACACAAACAACACACAAATGTTTCCTCTTTATCATCATCATCATCATCATTTCAGCCAAAAGACGTCCACAGCTGAACAAAGGCCTCCCCCAAAAATTGCCACAACGAACGGACCTGGGCCGCCCTCATACAGCGATTGCCCGCGACCTTCTCCAGGTCGTCGGTTCATCTTCTTCTTACTTTATAAAGTACCTGATAATTGCTGTTCAGAATCCGATGCATTCGATAAATATCAATACGTGACAGAATTATCTTTAACGTGCAAATCATGTTATGGCATCAATGATACTGGTATTTTTAGTGCAAGATATAAATCTTAAGACTAAAAGTAAGAGTATAAAAATTTGTTTCGTAAAATTTTGTTCAATAATGAGACTTACATCAGCAGTATTATGGCTCATTTTTATAGGCAAATAAGCAAGCGGTTCATGGTGATTGTAAGTGAGTAGTGAGCAGAATCAGAAATTAATTTAATAATTTAGGGTGACCGGCACTTCTTATGACAAGTCGAAAACAAGCAAAATAAATTAAAGTGAATAACAATTGATATACATTACATATTATACATGTCAATTTATACGCTAAAAAATGTATAGTCAAGAATATCACCAAGATAAAACTAAATATAATATACTAATGTAAGTAAGTATATCAGGAGAATGTCATAATTTCCCTTTTACAAACTGATAACAAAGAGTAAAGAGAAAAGAAAAAGAGTCATTCTTTGTCATTCACCGGCAGAGTTCCAAAGGCCAATATGATGAGCCTATAGACATCTCCATAAAAACCTAATCGCATCATAATAAGTGTGTCACATAAGTACACTCAAACAGTTTAACCAGACATAAAGCTAAAAAAAAGCAATACGTGACGAAAAAACGTACCCAAAAAATACAACAAAGTTGTTTTATATTATTTCGCATTAACACATGCTTGTAAAATATATTTTTATTTTTAAAGAAAAATGAAAAGAAAAATTTGACTTCAGGCGAGACTCGAACTCGCGGCCTACTGGGAATCTAGTCCAGCCGCTCATCCAATTGAACTACTTCACTACTAGGACTTCAGTAGTTCAATTGGAAGAGCGGCTGGACTAGATTCCCAGTAGGCCGCGAGTTCGAGTCTCGCCTGAAGTCAAATTTTTCTTTCCATTTTTCTTTAAAAATAAAAATACAACAAAGTTGCCCGTATGCATAAGCGACGATACTTTATTGTGTATGTATAACCAAAAAAATATGCCTCTTCGGGAACGCAGAAGGATCCGAAAGGCTGAAAAAAGAAGAACGTGCCTCTCTATCGCTTATGCCGCGCTCTAGCTTGCACGCTCGTCTTAGGTGGAACGTGACACTTTTTCGTGCACGCAGCCGGCGTTCATCGGTTTATACGACGTTATAAAAAAAGCGGCTTTTCGTCAAGTTTAAAAATAATTGTGGTCAAGAATTAATACAAAATAAAAGATCACATGTAAAAAAACTGGAACAAGTAATATATATTGGCATCGCGTTGAAAGTCCTGACGTGAAAGGACGTGATTATTATTCATCCTTGGCGGTCCATGTAATAAAACTTCGTCGATCTAGATTGAAGCAACTGATACTTTTATTTAAAAACACATGTATACGAAATATGTAGAAGAATACATACATAGGTTCTGTAGCTTGTACTTAACGGTACTTTTTTATGCAACGAATGGTGGCAAACAAGTGTGCAGTTCACATGGATGTTAAGTGATGATTGCAGCCTTTAGATATCTACACAAAAACCATCTACACAAATCCATCAAAAGCAGATGCGAGGCCACGTCTGAGACCTAAGTTGTTATGTTTCTGTGATAGTTATACCGGCCCCATACATTACCATCTAACCGGAACATGGTAGTCCTGAACACTACCATTTGGCGGCAAACAGTCAGGATTTAGATTTTTTAAAATCTGTTAACACTTGAGACACTGGTGATTTCTAAAAGGATTTTGATAGAAACGGATTATCTCCATTAAAACAAAAATATTATAATTGATCATGAATTAAGCACGGGATTACACGTCATCATAATAATTTAACTTTCCAAGTCCTAATTACCATATTTTGGTATAATATTGAACTTACTAGGTCCTAATTACCATATTTTGGTATCAAAAGATATAAATACAAGGGTGCCAAAAAATTAAGAAATGAGATTATATTCCACATTTCTGAGCACGGATCTTCAAAAACAACGCCCACTCATGGCTGGCACACGTGAGAGATATGCAAAAAACGATTTGATAATACCATATAACACTGATAACGCTCAAGCCACAGATAATATTTTGTTCGTAAACAAAACCGATTTCGTCATACATTTCAAGGACAAGAGAAGAGGTGACTTTCCGATTTAATTTCTCTTATACCTATTCATTTGATTAACGAAAGTAAATCAACAACACTTGTAAATTTTGCCGAATCAAACACGAGTTCATTGCAAACAATAGAAAAGACCTTAATGTCACCATTGTTTTCAATTATGTGAATAAATCACAATCACAATGTGTGTCGTTCTTATTTGTAAATCATCATTAGAAAATGATTTATTATGACATATTGGGTAAGACATTATTATTGAATTACTCTTAGATACACACAAATTGATTTGCATTATCCACGGATGGGCCACTCAATATAATCTTGTTAGGCAGCTTTATTGAGTTCTTCTATTAGAATTTCAATTGAATTGGCCGACACAAATTTACGGACTTATAACACACTCTATTCACAGCTAATGACTATACGTACACGGTGTGTATAGAATAGGACAAAATGGGTTACCCTGGTGAATACCTTTGACATTCAGATTAAAATTTTCTTTTAATTGTGAATTACATTACATATTTTCAAAGTTTGTTTATTTATTATGAAATACAATTAACTGCAAAATGAATATCAAACTTATTGCGCAGTATTGTAAGTAATTAGTGAGTTGCATTCTATCGAAAGCAAGCTACAAAATTAATTGAGCGCGCTATCTTGAAATTCCGTTATAATGAAATCAATAAAGAACACAAAAGGTAAATTATATAGTGGGGTGAATTTTAAAAGTCACCGCACAGCAGTCGGTCCTAATGTTTTTTTACTCATATTACTATAACACTAATTTGTGTCGCTAATTCTTGATCGCAACTTTGTGAGCGAAAGGCGAAACATGAAGGTCACTACAAGGTTCGACTTTTATGCATATAATGAAATAAAACAAGACATGCGAAGGGGAACAACACCCTCGATTGTTGCTTTGAAAGTAGTGGAAAAATACAGAGTGGTAAGGGAAGGTTATTTAAGGATCTGGTTTCAAGGCCAATGTTATTGTAATCTTGGTTACAAAAGAAAATACCTACTGGACCTTGTAAATAATTCTATAAAAAGAATAATGGAGATTGGAGGAACTGCCTCAGTAGCGTAGTGGTAGCAGGCCACTACTATTACGCTGGAGGTCCTGGGTTCGATTCCCGGGTCGGGGGATATTAGAGATAACGGTTTAAAATCCTTTATCTCTGCTTCTATTGGGATTTTTCCATTTTCTGGAAGTTTCCCAGTACCCCGGAGTTTGGTAATGTGCCCGGAGATGGCAACAGGTTCGCCACCTGTTAAATGGGCCAAAACGTAACCGGCGAGTCGTGGGTGTTTGCATGTATGATTGAATGCATGCATTTACCTCTGCCTACCCCTTCGGGGATTACAGGCGTGAAGTTACGTCGAGATTGGATAAAAGTGATCAGCAATGAGATATATCCACCGTGTCTTTTCTGTAGCTGCAATAATATTTTAAATAGTTTTATGATGTTTGTTTGTAATGGATGAAATAACAATTGTTGGATCGATTTCATACATTTTTTTTAAAATCAGTATCTTCATACATTTTTAGAGGGCAACTTGGATATATTTTTTTTAAAGAAACGAAACTGTCTCATTTTATAGTCTAGGATATGGCACTTTAAATCCGTAGTAATAAAATTAATGCCAAAGTAAAAGTGTTCGCTTTTTTCCGTTTTTTATTTAATACAAATTATTTGGAATTATACTGCGATAGTATGATTGTAGATATCATGAACAAATGATATATATACATACATAAAATAAATGATAGGATTTTAATGTTAAAAAAAATTGTTAGCTCGTAAAAGTGGATATTAAAATCCTACCGTCGTACCTATTTAAAAACTCAAAGTCATACTTAAAATTCAAAAAAGTATATCAATATTTCGCAATTTGTAAGCCTTTACGTCATGCTAGTTTGTTTTGTTTTAATTACCAAGTGAAAAATATTTAAACACCTGATTACCGTTCTACCACGTCGCTTTATTTACATGAAATTGCTAAATTGCAGGGAACAGCTCTTCGACATAATTACGGCGTGCAGTCCTGGCTTCGTAATTAGTAACAGGAAATGAAGCAAGAGCAGATACCTAATTTTGTTATTATTTACCAAATATTTCAACTTTATTACCGAGAGTTAAGGTTAAATTTGGAAAAACATTAATCAGCTGTGTGTTGTTTCTAATGAAGGTAACAATTTTTTAGTTCGAGTAATAATACCGTACCTATTATAATAATATTAATATTTTACTTTTACTGGTGATGAAGGTAGGCGAGGCACGAGAGGTATGACAGGACTGGGATATCTGGCGCTGTGCACTTTCTATCTACCCCGTTAGGGACCTGGCGTGAAGATACATACATACTTTTACCGGTGGTAGAGCTCCAGTGAAGGAGCTCGCGGGCGTGTGCACCACCCCACTACCTAATATACTTGCCACTAAATGGTAGTGTTCAGCACTATCGTGTTCCGGTCAGTTGGTAATGTACTGCCCTATGATTTCCGGCACAGAAGCATAACACCTTAGGCCTCAGAAGTGGTAACGTATCAGCATTTTGACCTCTGGTCCTTACGTGGGTGTCTATGTTGCTGCAGTCAACACTTTTGTTTTTTTTTATGTTATGGAATTGGTAAACAAGCATGCAGTTCACATTGATGTTAAGTGATGACTGCAGCCTATAGACACCCACAGAAAAACCAAGGTCAAAATGCAGATGCGTTACCACTCCTGAGGTGTAAGGTGTTATGCCTCTGTGCCGGAAATTACAGGACCGTACTTAACATCAATGTGAACTGCATGCTTATATGCCACTTTCATTACATACAAAAATATATATAATAGGAAATTATCCATTACGTTATGTTTCTCGTTACAGGAATTTGTAGAATACGTACAATAAACGTTACGGTAATCAGAACGCTATGAATTATGAATTAATTTCCTTTTTTAGGGTTCCGTACCTTAAAAGGAAAAACCCTTATAGGATCACTCGTGCGTCTGTCTGTCTGTCTGTCTGTCTGTCCGTCTGTCACAGCCAAATTGCACCGAAACTACTCGACCGATTGAGTTGAAATTTGATGAATATATGTAAATTGGTGACCCAAAGATGAACACGTCAAGTGAAATAATAAATTTTAAACAGGGGGGCCACTTTCGGGGTGTAAATCAGAAAATTAAAAAAATAATCGTAAACTGTATCGTGTGACATATCAAATGAAAGAGGTTGTTGTCAGCATCTCAGATATATTATTTTTATAATTTTTGCATAAACAAATTTGAAGTTATTTAAGATAAACGACAAAAATTGACCATTCCCCCCCTATCTCCGAAACTACTGAACTTAAAATTTTGAATAAAATGTGAAAAATAGTTCTTTGCCTATAGATTACTGGAAAACCTATAAGAAGTTTGAGTATTCAAATTAAATCGAAAATTCTTAATAATATAACCCCCCCTGCCGGTACTACCGTAACCGCTATGTCCCTGCATTTTATCTGTAATATTTTCGAAAATATTTATTTAAATTACGGAACCCTCACAACGCGAGTCGAACTCGCACTTGTCTGGTTTTTTTTTTTCAGACTGAATTAAAGATCAAATGCTTTCATAACATCATGTTTTTGGAATTTTCATACCTAATAGTGATATGTAACAGACGGAACTTCTAAGAATTGGCATATCTGTCCATACAGCATACAGTTATTCGTTGTAATTTCCAAATGTATCGTTTATCAAAAAGTGGCTCTAAATGTTATTTGTGTTAATATCATTCTGAAAGAAAAGAAAGAAAGAAAACACTTATTTGGACAGCACAGAAACACAAAAAAGCGAAATTATTAGATTACAAACAATTTATTAAACACGAATAAAAAACACTATAAAAGTTAACAAAAAAGAGATTAAGTCTCACGGCTGGTCAAATGGGAGCCCAGATCAGCTTCATGTCAGGTCAACAACATCAATCGACCTGACGTTGATTTTCATCTGGATCCTTACATTTATTTCATCTGGGACATTTAATTTCTGAATGTTTAAGTTGGAATTACCAATTTTTTATCGTCCTGGACCCACAAATCCTGAACTCGATATCAGTCAGGGACAGAATTAGAATACATGTGAAAAAAATGCTTGTTTTTTCAAATTGATTTCAATTTTTCAATTCAACGAGCACAAACATGACAAATGCACGACACAAATCCACAGTTAAGATAAGATATGGACTTATTATCGAGTTACACATCAGTCTGACAGTTCACAAAACACACGCAGCAAATAATACTTGTAATACGACAAGGAGAGAACACATAAAATATTGATCAGGAATAATACAATGTACCAACTAATTATTTGTCACAACGCTTAACTTGTCTAGATAAGTTTTCTCAGATTATGAGGTCATAGGTAACAACAAATTGCATATGGTTTAAAAACAACTAATTGATGCGTTGTTTGCATGATATGCTTATGACTATTTTACTATCGCGTATAAACAATATTTTTAGGGTTCCGTACCTTAAAATGAAAAAAGGAACCCTTATAGGATCACTCGTGCGTCTGTCTGTCTGTCTGTCTGTCCGTCTGTCACAGCCAATTTGCTCCGAAACTACTCTACCGATTGAGTTGAAATTTGATGAATATATGTAAATTGGTGACCCAAAGATGAACACGTCAAGTAAAATAATAAATTTTAAACAGGGGGGCCACGTTCGGGGGGTAAGTCAGAAAATTAAAAAAAAAAAATCGTGAACTGTGACGTGTGACATATCAAATGAAAGAAGTTGTTGTCAGCATCTCAGATATATTCTTTTTATAATTTTTGCATAAACAAATTTGAAGTTATTTTAGAAAAACAACGAAAATTGACCATCCTCCCCCCCTATCTCCGAAACTACTGAACTTAAAATTTTGAATAAAATGTGAAAAATAGTTCTTTGCCTATAGATTACTGGAAAACCTATAAGAAGTTTGAGTATTCAAATTAAATCGAAAATTCTTAATAATATAACCCCCCCTGCCGGTACCACCGGAACTGCTATGTCCCTGCATTTTAAATCTGTAATATTTTCGAAAATATTTATTTAAATTACGGAACCCTCACCACGCGAGTCGAACTCGCACTTGTCCGGTTTTTAACATTAAAACATAATTTTATTTAGTTAAGGTATATGTAACAACGGTTGCTATCGATAGATGACACTCGTTAAACCTTGTCGGAGGCCTTATGGGCGGTTTGAAAATATCCGACAGCGGGTTGGCCACTAACCTGTGTCTCCACCAATCCGCATTGGAGCAGCGCGGTGGAGTAAGCTCCAGGCCTCCCCCCAAAAAGGGGAGAGACTCGTGTCCAGCAGTGGGACGTAAAATTGATTGCCATTATTATTATTATTATATGTAATACCGAGGAATACAATAGGGATGATGACTAGTTTTATTATATTAATCTGAAAAAAATTGAGAAATTAAAAAAAGGCCTTAGAAACGTCTACACAATAGATATTATTTTTAACTCAAAACGTTGCGAGTTGTGAAATGACTCAAAACTTATTACAAAAAATGACTGGACATTAGGGCGTCTCGTATGAGGCAAAACTTGTGAATTTTATAGTGTAATCAAATATTTGATGAGCCAGTTGGTTCGTGTGTTATGTGAGGACCGTTTTAACCGAGGCTCACGGGTTCGATCTCCGTGGCGTATTTGTATGGCCTACAGATATTTGTTTCGGGTCTGGGTGTTTGCGTATGTGTTGTGTGTGTACAACGGTACCCACGACACAGGTTTACACTGTATACTAGTGTGGGGCTGTGTAAAAAGAAATAAAAAAACAGTCAAGTGCGTGTCGGGCTACGCGCAATGTAGGGTGCCGTAGTTTTCAGGTTTGAATAATGTAATGAAAAAATATATATATTTCTATGGAGTTGTTTGAATTTTCGAGTAAAATACATTTGGTCCATTATTACTCGCAAACTTGTAAAGCCAACTTATGTGTGTTAGTTTTTCTTTTAATTTCGTTATATGTAGCTACTATTGCCGTAACGTTTGAATTTCTAACAATAACCGTTTAGTTGGTAGATGGGGAGGACACTTGACTCTAACGAAAATTAGCACTTTAAAGCTTAATAGGTAAGTCACGAACAGATAACAAAATTTTTGCACACCCCTATCGTGTTTGAAATATCTATCCAACAATACCCCACACTATACAGAAAACAAACAGAAAAAAAATATACGTGCGTTACATGTAGGGGAAGTACTCTAAATATTCATATTTTTACTGTACCAGTCAGCGTGATTAAGGTATATACTGCCAAGGTAACAAATTTCAAGTCCCAAGTACCAAGTTGTTGCGAAAATCCGCGGACGGTCAGACAGACAGACAGACAGACATGGCAAAACTATAAGGGTTCCTTGTTTACTACGGAACCCTAAAGTGGAGGAAAACATTCTCATGAGGAAAAATGTTCATATTCTATCTACTCACTACTATCTATCTACTATTACACTGACTCATCGACCGATAACTGATTGGTTGTTGTACGTATTTAAAAAATATAAATATAACAATGGTATTGTATCAATCAGCCTGAAATGCGCTCGTTGCCTACAGGAAACATTTGATCCTTGAATATTCTTTTCAGAGGAATTAAAAAAATCATAACAATGAATATTAATTTTCTGGCCTACTCAATAATTAATGACTTCAATCAGCAGAGTTTCCTCGAAGTGTATTCATTGGTAGAATTCTGTTCAGTGAATAATGAGGACAGATTATTTATTACTGAAGCGCCACTCGATATACAAAAAACCGGCCAAGTGCGAGTCGGGCTCACATATACAAAATTCCGTACGATTGAGAAATTACCTATACATTATACATTCACTTACTATTTTAAATACCACAGACTCGTATTTTCCTATTTTTTTTATGTAACCAAGGTGGCAAACAAACGTGCAGCTCACTTTGATGTTAAGTGATGACTGCAGCCTATAGATATCTACACAAAAAACAGAGTTCAAAATGCAGATTCGTTGCCACCCCGGAGGCTTCAGTTGTTATATCTCTGTGCTAGTTATAACGAGGCGATACATTACCATTTGGCCTAGGCCCACGACCTCACACTCTGGAGCTCTCCCACCAGTAATTTATTTGCATTGGTTTCTATATTTAACAATGAAATTGTATCCCAATCAATGATTACACGTAAAATAAAGTCGTGTTCGTTGAAACCGATACGGGAATTTTGGGTTAACAATGGACCTTTGTGGCAACTGGTCTGTGGTCGGTCACTGTGAAGGCGATAATGGGAGTGGCAAAAATGACCAAATTCACTGTTAAGTACCCTTTCGTGTTGCCTTTGAAATATAATCTATATATATGTTACTTTCAATATAAGAACGCTTCGCATGGTGTTTTTTTGCAAGACTATAAAACAAAAAACCCAGTCAAGTGCGTGTTGGGCCACGCGCAGTGTAGGGTTCCGTAGTTTTTAGGTTTGATTAATGTAATGAAAAAAAAATATATACTGGATGACTTTTTTTACCATCTTGAAAAAAATAGGGCGTGATAAGCAAATGAAATAAAAGTCTATGGCATAGTTATTTATACTATTTTTTTATATTTTCTAACTTCATCTGAAATTAAAATTTCATTAAACATTTCTATTCATTATTCTATTTTTAATTTTAGAACACTGAATTTCAACAAACAAACGCCGGCAACTTGACACGATCCTGTTTTTGCAAGTTTTGTAGGTAAAGAAATCTATTAAGGTTAAGTTTTTTACTTTTGGTCGTGCGTTTATTTGAAATTTTAATTTCAGCTGAAGTTAGAAAATATAAAAAAATAATATAAATAACTATGCCACAGGCTTTTATTTCATTTGCTTATCACGCCCTATTTTTTTCAAGACGGTAAAAAAAGTCACCCAGTATATTCTTAATTAAATTAATATATTAATTATTATTAATTAAATAAATATATATTATATAAATAAATAAGAAAATAAAAAATAAATTAGCGTTGTTCAAAAATTTTAGTATTAAGTATTTTGAGTATTACATTTGGTCGACTATTACTCGCAAACTTGTACCAACTTAGGTGTGATAGTTTTCCTTTTAATTTCGTTATATGTAGCTACTATTAACGTAACGTTTGAATTATCTTCTTATTATATCTATCTATATCTATTATAATAATCTGGAAGTATTTTTTTGCAAATTATTTTCACGCTTATATTTCCAAAATTTAGTACAAAAAAAGTTCAATGATAAGATGTCTTGCAATAGTCATCAATAAATACATTCTTGCTTGCCACTTCCCTTGAAAAATAAAAACAAATAACTTGTTAAACTAATAACGATGCAGTAACAAATGGTGGATATATTTTATTTTAAAGAAAAATGGAAAGAAAAATTTGAGTTCAGGCGAGACTCGAACTCGCGGCCACTGGGAATCTAGTCCAGCCGCTCTTCCAACTGAGCTTTTTAGGGACTTCGGTACAAATTTTTCTTTCCATTTTTCTTTAAAATAAAATATATTTCACAAGCATGTGTTAATGCGAAATAATATAAAAACAAATGGTGGATATCAAAACTAAACAATACTTTTATTGGCTCATAACAACACCACTGGGCAACATTGTGATATATATATCGTAATTAAAGCATTTGACCGGTAAAATTTAGATAAACGAGTTGTTAACTCATCGTCGTGACCCGGTGATCTGGATAAAGCTTGCCATTCATTACCAGACTAGATTACTGAATTAGTTCATTAAAGTCTCACGTGTTGGTTGACCGGTTTGTGACGACTGTTTGAGCCGAGGATCACGAGTTTGATCCTTGCGTCGGGCTAAATATTTATTTGTATACAAATATTTGTTTGGTCTGGGTATATGGGTACAACCGCACGACTAGATTTATACCTAGCGTGGCCTGTGAGTGTAAGCGAAATAAAAATCTAATGCGGTCGATCAACGTATATTTAAGTACTGTACCTTTGGATTCATGAATAGGAGAAAACGAGAAGTATGTATGTATCTTCACGCCAGGTCCCTAACGGGGTAGGCAGAGAGTGTAGAGCGTCATATATCCCGGTCCTGACATACCTCTCGTGCCTCGTCTACCTTCATCATACTCTTCATACATGCACGCCGATTCCTAAGACTTTTGACCCCACCATCAGACAGAACTCGACCTATTTGGTCACGAAAACGAGAAGTCATTTTTCAAAATTGAAAGTGTTGAATTATTCACTTGCACCGTCGATGTCTTGAATTATACACCGTTAGTCGAATTTCAGTTGGGTTCATAACCAACTTACAGTCGGGCATCGCGTGACTCTATTCATAAATTAGTGTTATTTTGGTAGAGCGGTATACCCAGAACTGACAATACACCAACCTGTTATTAATTTTAGTAAATTTTATAAGAGTCGTACTCAAGTTGCGCAGTGAATGGCCCGCTTTATTGTTGATATGCAAAAAAGGAAGGTCCGCCGCGACCGGCGGCCCGCGTTGCGCTATGGATATCCGTGTCCCACCGAGTAGTTTCCAGTTGAAAACCAGCGTCGGGCTTCGGCTTAACACAATGCTGAACTGGGAAATATTTGGTGCAGCCGTGGGATCTTGTTTCTTATTTTCTGCTTTAACTAGGTACTCTTTTAAATAGGTCTAAGTTTTTTTTTTTGTCAACCCTTTTAAAATGTTTTTTTTCTTTGTGTAATGATTTGTATTGTAAATGTTTATTTTTTACCTGATATTGGTACTGATTGGGGGCTGCACCAATAAATGTTTTTCTTCTTTTTTATATTTATTTCAATCAACAGAAAATTGACTACGTAGGTTTGTGCGTTGCTTTCGACTTGAATAAGTTAACAGAGGTAAAGAGGGATGGGAAATCGAGTGGTGTGTGGTGGTGTTTTATATCGCCGCTTAGTGGCCGGTGCGGGTTACAAGCATAGAGCAACACGGGCCACCGGCCGCGGCGGACTGGAGGGGAGTAGCCATAGCGTTTATTACCGATGCAAAACAGTCTGTCTTTTTTGCGGGGGGAAATGCGTGCGACACACACGCACACTACAAAAATCGTCTATTACTACGAAACTCACACCTTGACTTTAACAAAATACAGAAACAATTTCACGCACACATTTAAACATCTAGGCGACAGCCCATTTGGGCTTGTTTTTTACAGAGGGGAAAGCCTGCATATAGCTACTCCCCTCCGGTGTTGCTCTATGACCACAAGAAGCGAGTAACGACGATTTGTAGCGTTTGGCACCCACCGGCGTCAACCGTGGGCGGCGGGTCCATATAATATGTATGAAAACTACAGGAAATATGCCAATGGCGGCGTTTTGTGGTTGTAACCGATGTTTCGTGTGCGGTGACCCTTACACTGCCTTTTCAAATGGCAGTGTTCTGTTTACAAATAAAATATTCCATTCGTGATCAGCTGAATAAATTAAAACATCATCATCGAGTTATATTGACCCGTTTGTTTGTTTGTCCTACCGATAACCTTCGCTAACTGTGAATTGCACGCACTGACGTGTATTCGGGAGTTTTTTATAGAAAGAAACGCCTTTTATTATTTGGATCGTGCTTCATTTTCATTTTAAAGTGTTTTTTATGTCACGAAGTGACAATTATATGTCATAAGTGGGAAACAAGCATACAGTTCACATTGTTGGTAAATAAAACTGTAATCCTATAACCACCTAAAAACTCAAAGATTTATGTATGGATGTATCTTCACGCCAGGTCCTTAACAGGGTAGGCAGAGAGTGTAGAGCGCCAGATATCCCGGTCCTGACATACCACTCGTGCCTCGTCTACCTTCATACATGCACGGCGATTTCTAAGACTTTTGATCCACCATCAGACAGAACTCGACCTATTTGGTCATGGTAGGTCAGTCTTGGTCTTCCTGGGCCTCTGCAACCATCCACATTCGCATTGTATATCTGTTTAGTCATTCGCTCATTAGACATTCTTTCTATATGCCCGAACCATCGGAGCATGCCTTGCTTCATTTTTACACCGATATTATCATTCACACAAAGCCTCATTCTAACATCTTCATTACGAACGCGATCGGTGAGTGATACACCGCCGATCTTGCGCAAAGATCTCGATCGATCAATGTGAACTGCAAGCTTGTTTTTCACATTCATACAAAAAAAAAATAAAAAAAAAAAACAAAATTCGTAATTATCATTACGCCAATTAGTTACCATGCCGATTTTAAAACTTACATACATAAAATGACATTAAATATTAAATCGCAGCCTCGACATAATTGTTACGCCTGTTGGATAATATTCTGCATAAATTAAAGTCGGTGATTAAAGCAGGTGAGCTTCCATTTTCGGTTGTTTTAATTAGGCACGAGATCAAATAATGAAGTTATTAATATTCTGGACATTTATGAATAGCCTTCAGAGGCGTGCCGTGTTTACGTTGATGAAAATCGACTTGATCTTCGAAATTTTCTCAACTTTTAAAATAAACTTGGATGTTTTATTGATGTAAGACAATTTCGTTTAATATATATATATAAAAATCAATTGCTGTTCGTAAATCTCGCTAAAACTCGAGAACGGCTGAACCGATTTGGCTAATTTTGGTTTTGAATGATTTTTGGAAGTCTAGAGAAGGTTTCAAAGGTAATAAATTTAAGGCATTGAAGCGAAATAGTAAGAACCATAATTTCCCGTATCTGTCAAACTTTTGACACATTATTTCATTCTGAGGCAATACGAAGTTTGCCGGGTCAGCTAGTTTTTTTATAATATTGTCTACATTTACTGGTGGTGAAGCGCACGTGGCCCCGCGGCTGGTGTAGATCGTAAGCGATCTACTCAGTTAAGCGATATAGGCGCGATCGGGTGTGTGATGGGTGACCACTAGTGGCAAATTTAAAATGCGTGTTTCCGTGCTTCGAGGCCACGTTAAGCCGTCGGTCCCGGTTGCTATCGATAGATAGCAGTCGTTAAACCTTGTCGGAGGCCTTATGGGCTTATAAACATCCGATAGCGGGTTGGCCACTAACCCGTATCTACACCAACCCGTATTGGAGCCGCGTGGTGGAGTAAGGCCTCCCCCCAAAAAGAGGAAAGACTCGTTCCCAGCAGTGGGACGTAAGGGGTTGCCATTATTATTATATTATTATTATTATACTGGTGGTAGAGCACTAGTGACAGAGCTGGAGGGCGTAGGACCACTGCATTACCTAATCGAAATGGTTATCTAACGTGCTCCTGACATGTAGTACCTAATTGTAAAGTAACGCATCTGCATTGATTTAGGCTAAGAGGCTCCGATTGCCCGGTGTAGTAGACTAGGGCTGTCGCGAGACGAGTCGCCTATGTAAGTCCTTTAAAAAATACGCTCAAGTGCGTGTCGGGTCATGCGCAGTGTAAGGTTCCGTAAACCTTACCGTTTGAATACTATTATAAAAAAAAGTCTATGGATTTGTTCAATATTTTCGAATAAATTACATTTGGTAGACTATCGGCCAAATACTCAAACGTCACTCAAATCTAAGCGGGACTTTAAAGTCTTCTGTCTTTATAAAACACGTTCAAACGATAGAGATAGCGCACATTTGAGGTCTGCTTAAAATTGAGTGACGTTTGAGTATTCGGCCTTATTACTCGCAAACTTGAAAGCCAACTTAAGTTTGATAGTTTCCTTTGAATTTCGTTATATGTAGCTACTATTGCCGTAACGTTTGAATTTCTAACAACAACCGTTTAGTTGGTAGGGGGGGAGGGAACATACAAGTTAGTTAACTAATGAAGTATTGCGTAATTAAGGTGTATACTTGTGCCAAATATCAAGTCTCTAGTACCGATAGTTTTTGCGCTAAACCGCGGACGGACAGACAGACAGACAGACGGATATGGCGAAACTATAAGGGCTAAAAAGCATGTAGGTACATTGAAATCTCTGGTTTGATGTATTGCCTTGTGACATATTTTACTCCCAATATAGAGAACGAAGACGTATTTGAAATAATATGAAAATATTCCGCAAGCCTACTCTCACTTTTATTTAACCTACTTCATTCTTACAAACATTTACAGATCTTTTACATTGTGTTTGACTGAAATAAATGGTTCATTTAGTAATAAGGCAACTAATTTCGTGTATAAGTTAGTGTTATTGTTGATAAAATAATAATTATAATAGTCAAACCATGTCATCTCACACTTTTTCATACATCGTATGGCCTTCGATATTCACACCGAGCTTGTACCTGAAACAAAAAAAATACAAATAAATAATAATACGTTTATTTTTACTGGAGGAAGAGTTCTAGCTCAGCACTATTATGAGGTGGTAATCAATATGCGGTCCTGTATTTTCTAGCACAGACACAAAACAGCATAGGCCAGGAGTGGCAATGCAGCTATAAAGAAATCGTTATTTTCATGGACCGGTGTATGGGCTACAATAGTTACTTAGACATACTTATGAACTGTACGCTTGTTTTTCACCATCATGACATAAATACAAACGAATTAATACCTACGTCAAAGGATATAAAAAATGTTTACCCCCTTATTCATAAACGTACTTTAGCTAAAGTGTTGCTAATCTCTCCTTTGTCTTTCTCTGTCCTGCACATTTGACAATGCAACTAACAGAGACAAAGCATTCTATAGCTGAAACGTATCTAATGTACGTTTATGAATAAGGGGGTTAATGTTAGAACTAAAGTAAAGTGAAGTTTTTACATATAGATAGAACATAAAGGACGATTTGAACATTTGTTTTTTAAATGAACGTTTATTTCCAGCCAGGACACACCAATATGAATATCTGCACATAAATAAAAACAAAATCAAATAAAACTAGAAAAAAAATATCCAAATCGGTACACGCGTTTTCAAATTGTCGGTGAACATACATGAAAAAAATTGATAACCTTTTTTCCTTTTTTCGAATTCGGTTAAAAAAAAGAAACAAAAAATAAACTAAGAGAGTATACCATATATAACTTTCAGCATAATGTCAGGTATAACATGAAATATACTGGGTGTAATCGTTAAGTGTGCACAGGTGATTATTCCATTACTACGAGTATTACAGATATTAAAAAACTTTAAACTGATATCGAAAGTACTTTACCTAATAAGTAAAATGACAATAATAACATTTAAAAATAAAACGAGAAATATGCGAAAATTTTGGATATTTCTCGTTTTTTTTTTTTAGTTTTTATTGTCATTTGACTGGTGGTAGAGCTCCAGTGACGGAGCTCGCGGGCGTAGGCACCACCGCTTTACCTAATATACTTGCCGCTAAATGGTAGTGTTCAGCACTATCGTGTTCCGGTCAGGTGGTAATGTACGGCCCTGTAATTTCCAGCACAGAGGCATAACACCTTAGGCCTCAGAAGTAGTAACGCACCTGCATTTTGACCTTGGTCTTTGTGTGGGTGTCTATAGCCTGCAGTCATCACTTAACATCAATGTGACCTGTATGCTTGTTTGCCACTAACATTACATTAAACTTATTATTTAAAACATTACTTAAAAAAAACTCATTAGGTAAAGCAATTTTGTTATCAGTTTAAAGTTTTTTCATACCTGTAATAGTAACGAAATAATCGCCTGTGCACACTTAACAATTACACCCTGTATAGGCATGTTTATTCGAATGGGTTACCCGTTAGAAGAATTATAGGGAGCCATAAATGGTTATTTCAAAGAATAAAATAAGGTCTATCGTGGTGCTATCTCGTAAGTTTCAGGAAAGGGCAGCAGCTACCTTCAACCTACAGGCCGAGTCCTTTCTGTTAGGCTGAGATTAAGGGTCGAATTTCGCAAAAACCTGTTTCTAGTAGCACTATGCTAAAGAGACTCCTAGCACTTGTAGCAACAGAGTTTCATACAAACTATTTACCCTAAAAAACAATTCCTGATCGAAATTCGCAAAGTCCCGCCTAAGATAGCACCTATGTCCTAAAAATGCCAGTGCAAAATTTGAGACTCCTAGAAATTGGAGTAGGTATCTGAGATTTCGTGATACGTGAGTGACCTTTCGCTTTCTTTTATGTAATGGAAATGCCAAACAAGCATGCAGTTCACATTGATGTTAAGTAATGACTGCAACCTATAGACACCCACCCACACAAAGACCAAGGTCAAAATGCAGATGCATTACTACTCCTGAGGCCTAAGGTGCTATTCCTCTGTGCCGGAAATTACAGGGCCATACAATATAAAGCAGCAAATAGCAGTAACAAAGTTTAATACAAAATATTTACCCAAAACAACCACAACTTAAGGGGTCGAATTTCGCAAAAAACCGTCTTTAGGTAGCACTTGCACTTACGTCCTCAAAAATTCCAGTGCAAAATTTGAGACTTCTGAAATTGTAGTATCTGAGATTTTGTGATAAGCCACTCGCTTATCTCTCTAAATCTCAGATACTACAATTTTGCTTTTATACACTATGTTATTTACATAAACCCTGAAAAAGTAAACAAAATTTAAATGTGACAGATAACATTAATCTATAAACATTTACAAAGCGGCCCAACATCAATGGGATTGAGTGAAATCTAATTAAAGCGACGGTGGACTACTGCGAACCCAAGTTAATAATGGGGGCGAAATATCGCTTTTGATGTGTTTTTTTATTATATTTCATAATTTAACTTTTTCTGTTTTTTTCCTGTCGAGATGAAAATTGTTTTGTAATCTGTAGGTAACCCCGTGGAATAAGCTGGCGTTGGGACGTGACGACCCACAGCCCACTAGCGGAAGAATTTTCTTCTTCTGGAACACAATTCATCCACTTGTGCAGTCAGTCAACCAACAATGACGAACAAACCATTCCAAGGGGGCCGTAGTAAGTGCAATAACGCAAGATGGGCAGCAGCTCTTACTGATGGTAGAGCTTCAGTGACGGAGCTCGCGGGCGTTGGCACCACCGCATTAGGTTACTTGCCGCTAAATGGTAGTGTTCAGCACTATCGTGTTCCGGTCAGGTGGTAATGTACGGCTCTGTAATTTCTGGCACAGAGGCATAAGACCTCAGTCTTTGTGTGGGTGTCTAAAGGCTGCAGTCATCACTTAACATCAATGTAAACTACATGCATGTTTGACACTTCCATTCACGTGTTCGATTCACGAGGTCTCTCGGCGATTGGTAAGGTAAGGTACCCTATTAAAAGGGTCTATTCATCCGGCCTAGTCATCTTCATAATTTCAGCTGAAAGATGTTTACAGGCTGGACAAAAGCCTACACCAACTGCCAAAAAGAAGAGTTGTGCATAATTTTGTGGGGATTTTCCACAATCACTAAGTTTGGAATGCAGGTTTGCGATCGTAGTGGGGTTAGTTTGACAATGGGATACTGCTGCTAACCTCACGTTTTTGCATTTACTATCACCCTATCGAAATGGTCTAATCAACCGCAATTGTTTGGTGAACTAACTTTACTAGCCGAAGACTTCTCCTCCACATATAGGCGATGGCTTGAGCATTTACTGAATCGTGAGTTTTTACATTAATGTTTAATGCATGAATTTACCTATCCCTTTGTGGAATACAGGCGTAAAAGTTTAAAGTTACGGACGTGGGATTTTCATAATCGGGCAGACATTCATCGGACAATAGAGTTTGTTTTCCGATAAATGTTAATAGGTCTCTTTATTAATAATTCAACCCTGCATTAGCTAATCTATCTGTCGTTAAATGGTAGGGTTCAACACTTATACACATACCTATAACAAACATCAAAGTGAACTTCGAGCAACCTTTGCTCGATAAAAAAAACTAGTTTACTACTTTCTGTACATTGTCTACTGGTGGTAGAGCTCCAGTGACGGAGCTCGCGGGCGTAGGCACCACCGCATTACCTAATAAACTTGCCGCTAAATGGTAGTGTTCAGCACTATCGTGTTCCGGTCAGGTGGTAATGTATGGCCTTGTAATTTCCGGCACAGAGGCATAACACCTTAGGCCTCAGGAGTGGTAACGCGTCTGGATTTTGACCTCGGTCTTTGTGTGGGTGTCTATAGGCTGCAGACATCACTTAACATCAATGTGAACTGCATGCTTGTTTGCCACTTCAATTATATAAAAAAAAAAAAAATTGTCCCCAATTTCCGTTTTGTCCATCAGAACCATCAGACTTTTGTCCATAGAGCAAAAAAAATCTTCAATTTTTCGGTTAACTAAATGTTTCCGCCGATTTCATCCCGTAGTTATGATAATATTTATGCATATTATAATATTAAAAATAACCTTCAAACCGTCCATTCTGTGACACAATAAGTAAAATCGACAACATTAACTGTGCGGTAACAATCGAGGAGGCTCTAACATACGTAACTTCACGCCTGTAATCCCCGAAGGGGTAGGCAGAGGTAAATGCATGCATTCAAGCATACATGCAAACACCCACGATTCGCCGGTTACGTTTTGGCCCATGTAACAGGTGGCGAGCCTGTTGACATCTCCGGGCACATTACCAAACTTTGAGGTACTGGGAAATTTCCAGAAAATGGAAAAATCCCAATAGAACCAGAGAAAAAGGCTTTTTCACCATTATCTCTGATAACCCCCTACCCGGGAATCGAACCCAGGACCTCAGCGTAGTAGTAGTGGCCTGCTACCACTAGGCTACCGAGGCAGTTTTAGGCTACAGGAGGCTCTAATCTATACAAATAAATAAAATTGAAGTGTCTGTTTTGAATATAAAAATAACCACTTTTTACTAAATGCATATGTATGTATACACGGTACATATACCAAAACCACTTTTTTACAATTTTTGTCTGTCTGTCTGTTTGTTCCGCTAATCTCGGGAACGGATAGACCGATTTTGACGGGACTTTCACTGGCAGATAGCTGATGTAATAACGAGTAACTTAGGCGACTTACTTAAACGCAATGAGTTACTTTTATACTAGCTGCGCCCACGACTACGTCCGGGTATATACTGAACAATCGTAAATTCTCACGCGGGCGAAGTCGCGGTCACACATCAATGTAAACTGCAAGCTTGTTTGCCATTTCATTCATTACATTTAAAAAAGTAGTATCCATAAAAACAATAAAACGTTAATCTGAAACAGCGAGCATTGTCATAATTGAACTAGGAAAATGTCGGAATTAAAAATAAAGCTCCTGACGAAATTTCGCGGCAATCCGTAATTCACACCGGCAATCCAACAGCTGACAAATTACGGGTTATTTTGCAAATGGCGGCGTTACCTAATAGCTGGACATTTTCTTTTGTTCATTTTAAAAAATGGAATGTTTCTTTTCGTGGGAAATGGTAATGAGTGTTTTAAATGGATAATAGTGTTAATTATGTGTTTTTTATTTGAGTTGTAATTCAAATGAAGTGTTATGTATTACTATAAAACGCAGATAGATAAGTAAGTCCTTCAAATCCATTACACTATCACCAGTAAAGTAAGAAAGAAACTACATTACTTACATTCGGCGTGTGTGTGTATCTTCACACCAGGTCCCTAACGGGGTAGGCAGAGAGTGTAGAGCGCCAGATATCCCGGTCCTGACATACCTCTCGTGTCTCGTCTACCTTCATCATTCTCTTCATACATGCACAACGATTCCTAAGACTAAGACATATCGGCGATTTACGTAAATGTGTTATATAAATAGATTAGTTACTTCGCTAGTATTCTCCATCTTCATTTATGGCTTAGAGACGTGGACGCTGGAAAAAGCTGACAGAAACCGCATCGACGCCTTCGAAATGTGGTGTTGGCGGAAGATGCTACACATTCCATGTACTGCCTTTCGCACGAACCAGTCCATCTTTCGTGAACTCAATATCCACGAACGGCTTTCTACCACCTGCCTAAAAAGAATTCTGGCGTACTTTGGTCACATCGCACGCAAATACGGAAATAATCTGGAACAACTCATGGTGACCGGGAAGGTGGACGAGAAACGGCCGTGAGGTCGTTCCCCAATTAGATGGTCTGACCAGGTCCGTTCAACTCTCGATATCAAGCTGCATTACGCACTCCACAATGCAAAGGACAGAAAACAGTGGAAGGAAGTCGTGAAAATGAAACTGTCTTCTCAACGAGGGGATCACGACCCTCAGCAATGAGGAAATCGATTCGAGGAGGTGGAGTTATATAAATGTGTTCCGGTTAGATGGTAATGTATGGCCCCGTAATAAAAACCACAAAGACAACAATGAAAATCTTAAGGGTGGCAACGCATGCACATTTTGACCTCTGTTTTTGTGTAGATGTTTAAAGACTGCAGTCATCATTGCACAGTCATATGAACTGCATTTTCGTTTGCCACCTTACTTACATGACAAAAAAAAAACTATAAATCAGGGCTGTCAATGAATCTTCTTCATGGCAAATCTCCCAGTGTACCAATTTAACCCGGGACTTAAGTTCCAGTTATAAAAGCCTACCACCATAGACACCAAAGCAGTGCGTCTTGAGGAAAATGAAAATTGCGTAACGAAAACGTAACTTCACGCCTGTAATCCCCGAAGGGGTAGGCAGAGGTAAATGCATGCATTCAATCATACATGCAAACACCCACGACTCGCCGGTTACGTATTGGCCCTTGTAACAGGTGGCGAACCTGTTGCCATCTCCGGGCACATTACCAAACTCCGGGGTACTGGGAAACTTCCAGAAAATGGAAAAATCCCAATATAAGCAGAGATAAAGGATTTTAAACCGTTATCTCTGATAGTCCCCGACCCGGGAATCGAACCCAGGACCTCCAGCGTAACAGTAGTGGCCTGCTACCACTACGCTACTGAGGCAGTAACGAATATGATTCATATTTTAATTTCACGAAACAATAGCGAGGCAAATTAGAAATAACGAGTGAATAAAGAAGCCGTTTATTTGAGTTAATCATACAATCAATTTACAATTTCCATTTGTTGCATAATATTATTTGTCTCTCTTTCTAGTTCTGTGTAATTCAATTATTTGGAAGAACAGGAAAACGGTACCTTGAAAAATTTTCAAATTTTCAGAGAGGGTTCTTTTTGTAGCGAATGTGGCAAACAAGCTTGAAAGAAAGAAAGAATCTAGAAATAATAGATTCTTTCTTTCTTTCTTTAATGTAGAGTCCGTAAGACAGTGTGGAACGAAAAAGATGTACTTATTATTTATTCAGATACTGTTAAAAAGAGGATACTAGTGGTCCAGTACTATAGCAGTCCCGGCAAACTTTGTATTGCCTCAGAATAAAATAATGTGTCAAAGGTTTGATATATACGGACTATTTGTATGAGAAAATGAAATTGTGTTTTTTACTATTCCTCTTCAATTTCTTCATATTTTTTTTCCTTTTAAACCTTCCCTGGACTTCCAAAAATAATTCAAAACAAAAATTAGCCAAATCGGTCCAGCCGTTCTCGAGTTTAAGCGAGACTAACGAACAGCAATTGATTTTTATATATATATATATATATATATATTTAGATTATACAGATTGTAAAATAAAAGGATTTGTTTGCTTGGTTGAACACACATATATCAAAAATTCTTTATCGAATTTAAAAAATCAACAACGAACGCAATTGTTCACCGTTTTTTATAGTCCGGAACCCTTTGTGCACAAGTTCTACTTTCAATAACGTAGTCCTTCTAGGAATACACTTGATTCGTGAAGCCACAGGCATAGATGTTCCTAGAAGTACTTTTACGCCGCTCACCTTGCTAATATGTTGTTCTAATCAACACACTCCTGTTTGCCAGCGAGACGGGGGTAGGTAAACAATAACAAACCAGCGCCGTAATGTATTCACATCGTTACGAAAGTTCGATATTTTCTATGTAAAGGTAATAAATTTAACATAAATTATGATGAAAGTGAATGATGCGCGCATGGCCCCGCGGCTGGTGTAGATCGGAAGCGATCTACTCGGTTAAGCGATACGGGCGCGGTCGGGTGTGTAATGGGTGACCGCTAGTGGTAAAAGAAAAATGCGCGTTTCCGTGCTTCGGAGGGCACGTTAAGCCATTGGCCCCGGTTGATATCGAAAGATAGCAGTCGTTAAACCTTGTCGGAGGCATTATGGGCGGTTTGAAAAATTCGACAGTGGATTGGCCACTAACCCTTATCTCCACCAACCCGCACTGGAGCAGCGTGGTGGAATAAACTCCAGGCCTCTTCCCAAGAAGGGGAGATATCGGATTTATTTGACGTTGCCGTGCACCTTTAATATGATAATGTAAAAGGTAGCCTACCCATATTTTTGGAAAGTTTTCAAAGTACCTAGTATTTTTTTTTGTCAGGATATCTGGCGCTCCACATTCTCTGCCTACCCTGTAAGGGACTTGGCGTGAAGATGCATATATATATATATATATATATATATATATTTTTATAGTTGCGAAATTTTGAAGTAACAAACTTCTCCTTATTGGAGCACCTTCTTATAGATACTTGGTTAAAATATTTAAAAAATATTCCGTTCAATTTCCAAGAGAATCAAATCGAAAGAACCATCTCTACAACGATGAATGGAGTGTCTTGTTCTTATTGTCTTGTTATTAATCTCTAAATAAAACGATCACGAAATATCTGCAAACCAAAATAGGAAAAATCAATACACATAGTCAATGAGAGCACGTGCACAGTACGTGGAATCAATACGTTGCTGCACGCTGCGCAATTGCAGTGACCTTTGACCCTGACCTTGACCTTTGCACCGCCCAAAATACCAAAGTTGAACCCCAGCTGTGCCCACCCTCTTCTAGCGAAACGAAACATAAGGTTAGGTTTTACGCTCGAGAACGCTGCGTTAATTTGTTTATTGTACTGTAGGCGAACTGGCTGCTTAATGACACAGGCACCTTATGCGGCGGTAATAAGGACGAGAATTCCTCGTCTTTACCCAGCAGATACCCATCGATTACTGATTGTAACTACTTTATATACTTTAGTGTTTGTTGCTCAATCAAGCAAATAATATTGAATGAATTTGGTTGAAATTAGATACAAAGTTCAAGATACAAGATCCTGTTTATTTCGATGTATGACATCAAGATAAAATTGCATGTCAAATTTAGTTTAATAAATTAAAATTATAGGGTGGCGTAGTATATTTTTTGTCCAGAAACAGGCTTCCCTATGATTCAAAGATAAAGATCCCTTATCTATTTTTGTTTGCTATAATCTTCTAGTACCTATATATAAGAAACAGTAACAATATAAATATGTTTAAAAATATTGATTGTATGTATGTATCTTCACGCCAGGTCCCTAACGGGGTAGGCAGAGAGTGTAGAGCGCCAGATTCTTATTATTCAGTATCCAAGTAATGTCCCTTATTTTATAGCTTGCTACGTCATCATAATATTATGATCAATTGGTAAGGGAGCCCAAGATGCTATTTTTGGATTTACTTGAGTGCGTAAGAAGCCTGAAGGAGAGGCCTTAAAAAAATACAAAAGGTCGCTACGATCTTACTCATCTTCCGAATTGTCCGAATTTTGGATAGGGGCATTGTTTGGGCACATTTTACTACTCTCAGAATATCTGACACGCTCTTGACCCATGACATGACGTTAATGCCGAGCAATTTTCTAAAACATTTGATTCCTTCAAAAATGAAGGCGAAAAATTACTCAAAAATGTCAGATACTCAGAGAGGATGTAAAGTGAACCCAATCAAAGCTCCCATCCAAAATCTGACGATTTGGATGCGAGGCAAGCTCGTGGCGTAAGCCCTAAGGGTATGGCCCTTTATGAAAATCTTAGATTTGGTGGAAGTACCGGACATGGCAAGGGCGCCATCTCCTATCTTAATCTGATGCGCTGGAGTAAATTCCTCTTAGGCTCCCCTACTATATGTAATATTTTAACTTTAAAATGGACGTAATACGTAGGATTGACAGGGCAGTCATCATGACCAGCGCCAAATCAAAGGATCGCCGAATGTTAAATCGGGTCAAATTAAAAGTAAACAAAGCCGGCATGATCACAAGCGAGGATCCACATAAAAGTTTGGACAACAAAGGGCAAAGGTACGGAGTTTCAATTAACGGCTCAACTCCTTAACGAGGTTAATCCCGGCCTGAATACGGGTACTGGGCCGACATCTGCCTACCGTCACCAGTTATTTGCATAATTTCAGGTGGGACACACGTGTGTGAATTGTGAGGGAAGACGCCGCGATTACGTGATCATGCAGTTACAAAAATATGGATGCTGAAATACGTCATTAATAATTTGATGTTTTATAGAATTCACCAATAACATTTATTCTCTTAATCTTCGAACTTTAAACTATGATAGACATCTATCAATATACACACTTAATGATCAAATACTTATTTGGAGAATAAATGTCGAGCTAGAGTAATTAACTTTTGACTGTCTCAGTAGCGTAGTGGTAGCAGGCCACTACTACTACGCTGGGGGTCCTCGGTTCGATTCCCAGGTCGGGGACTGTCAGAAATATACATATTATTCCATTTTCTGGAAGATTTCTCAGTACCTCGGAGTTTGGCGATGTGCCCGGATATGGCAACAGGTTCGCCACCTGTTACATGGACCAAAATGTAACCGGCGAGTCGTGGGTGTTTGCATGTAAGTATGCTTGAGTGCATGCATTTACTTCGGGGATTACAGGCGTGAAGTAACGTTAGAGTAATCAAACGTTTAAAAGGAAAAAAGAAGGAATCAATGGAAAATCAGGCTGACGAAAATCTACCATGATGGTTTTTTTCCCACATAGTTCATCACATAATATATAACTTAATCGTGACTTAATCTCACTTCGGTGGACCTTGCTTGCGTTTTACTTGTTTAATCGTACCAATTTGTAAGGGCTTTACTGGGTTATGACGAACGATTTATGGTTACGTATGTACAGTACTCAACAATTAATATTGCACATCGAGCCTACGAAAGAGACGATCGGCTCGTTTCGACTTCATAGAGCGTTATCTCTGCTGCACACTGCCTACGTAAGCACCACAGTCCGGTACTGGTCAAAACTTGAACAAAATGGTCGACAAACGTTAAATAGTTACGGCGCGAAAGAGATAACGCTCTACAGACCCGAAATAAGCCGAAGTCTCCTTCCTAAGCTCGATGTGCAGTATTTATTGTTAAGCACTGTAGATTTAGGTTACCATGTAATATGACAGTTTTTTCTTAGTATGAAAATAATGCGTAACATATGGTGGAAGATAATGAATTGTAAAAATGGACTGTCAATTTTAAAATTACAAAATCACTTTACTCACAATAATAGATCTATGATATTATATAATCCAAAATTGTGATTGCTGAAAATTTATTTTAAATAGACTAGTTAACAAACCCAACATTTAACTAAAAAATATAAATAAAAGGCTTTTGAAGTGCTCTAGAAAGGTTTAAAGATAGAAAGATAAGAAGACCCTGTCTATACGTAATCTTATATGTCTTACCCTCCTCTACAATGCCCTTATCCAAGATCCAAGATTCGGACTCCTTTACTTACTTTTTAGTGCAAAGCTCTTTGCGCTTACCGATTGCTCAATGAAATAGAGAACTTCTCGGTCCGAGCCAAAAAACACGTCCAATAAAGAAAAACATGCCCATACGAAATGCACCGCCGTATGTTTCCAAAATGTAAATCCATGACCAAATTGAAAGTTATATCATTAATTTGCAACGCTTTGTTTGTTGTTCCTAATGTCTCGTGAACTGTTAGGCTTAACATAGTTCTGTCTTTTCACAAGGACTTTACAGACTATAGATAGATTTCATGTTCTTATTTACAATAAGAAACGCGCATGGCCCCGCGGCTTATGTAGATTGGAAGCGATCTTCTCGGTTAAGCGGTACGGGCGCGGTCGGGTGTGTGATGGGTGACCGTTAGTGGTAAATTAAAATGCGCGTTTTCGTGCTTCGGAGGGCACGTTAAGCCGTCGGTCCCGGTTGCTAACGATATATAGCAGTCGTTAAACCTTGTCGGAGGCCTTATGGGCGGTTTGAAAACATTCGACAGTGGGTTGGCCACTAACCCGTATCTCCACCAACCCGCATTGGAGTAGCGTGGTGGAGTAAGCACCAGGCCTCCTCTCAAGAAGGGGAGAGACTCATGCCCAGCAGTGGGATGTATCAAGGGTTGCCATTATTATTATATTTACAATGACTTCAGTTCAAGTCTGTCTGGGCTAGTTTCATAACATAATAACGTCGAATTTGATTGCCCTTATTGCTGCATTATTTATCTCGCACAAATCGATAGAGCTCACTGAGAATGTATTTCGTTAGATCTAATTTATCGTGCCGCCAAATGGTAGTGTTCAGCACTATCGTGTTCCGGTCATATGGTAATGTATGGCCAACATCACAGAGGCGTAACAGCTTATATGCTCATAGTGATGAATTATTAGTTAGATATTATTAGTTATCAGTGAATTAATATCAATGTGAGCTGATTGTTTGCCACCTACCTTTTATTAAAAAAAATCGAAGGAGATGCCTACTGCACTGTTCATTAGATGCACTAGTACCAATAAAATGAACTGTGAACCAAAAATTAAATCATGAAAGACGTCCATAGAAACTAATTACCGTACAAGTGCATTGCCACGTCTTAGGCCTAAGTTGTTATGCCTCTGTTATTGTTATTACGGGGCCATGCATTACCATATAACTGGAACACAAAGATAGCAGATAGATTACGCTTAGAGCAACACGAGCCACCGGCCGCGGCGGACCGGAGGGCAGTAGCCATATGCAGGCTTTCCCCTCTGTCAAAGTACAAGACCAAGTCTGGGCGACAGGCATAGGACCATTCTTTGCCTGTCGCCCAGATATTTAAATGTGTGCGTGAAACTGTTTAATGTATTTTGTTGTTTCAGTCAAGTCAAGGTGTGAGTTTCGTAGTAATAGACGATTTTTGTAGTGTGAGTGTGTCACACGTGTAATTCCCCACCCAAAAAAATATAGACTGCTTTGCATCGGTAATAAACGCTATGGCTACTCCCCTCCGGTCCGCCGCGACCGGTGGGCCGAGTTGCTCTATGAGATTAGGTAATGCGGTGGTGGATATGCCCTCGACCTTCAATACTAGAAGTCTACCTGGTGATATTATTCTTTATCCCTATTTATTTAACTTGTTTGCTACGTTCATAAAAACACTCAGGGTAGCAGTGGGAATATTTTGTATGGCTTACTTACCATGAAAATACTAATGTAGCTTTGAGATGATCATATAAAATCAGAAATTGAAAATTTATTTTTCATGAAATTATACTGTACAAATAATTGCAAACATTTGAACTTCGCGGAAACTTAAAAAAACATTCATATTTTCTTTGATTCTTATATAGCAGAGAATATTAAGGTTTTCGAAACATTGAACTCTTGAAATACAAAAATAAAGGTAGGTAAACTACTTTTTTTTATGTCATTATATTGACAGGATGGAAACCTGATGGAAAGTGGTCACCGTCGCCTATCAACGTTTGCAACACCAAGAAGTTGCCAACGCACTGACAGCCCTGAAGGACTCTTTGACGCCATTTTTGAAAACTTGGAAGACACCTAAAGGTCAGAGCTGTCTGACAAAACCGTACGCTTATGACCTTTCTAAAATAGCAGCATAGAATGATGATTTTACGCTGCCTTTTCAGGCAGGTACACTGCCTTATAGTGCAGTAAGAAAATCAAGTAATAAGATGGATTTAGTCACACGTATCGATTGCATGAAGGTCGCGGGCAATCGCTGGATGAGGGCGGCCCAGGACCGTTCGTTGAGGCATATTTGTCCAGCAGTGGACGCCTTTTTGGCTGAAATGATGATGTTGATCAATGTTGATTTGATGACAATGACACACAATTGTGTGTCATTGTCATCAATTGCGTGAAAACTCATGAATTGATGATGATTTTAATGAACCCAAAAAAGATCCACAATAATAACCTTAATTACACCCACCTATAACATTTAAAAAAAGGGTATCAATTTTGTATATCGAACACAGGAACACAATAGAAGTATTTACTTCAGAGAATATCAACGCAACAATGAGTGAGTAGCCGAAAAGTAAATGAAAACAGAATAAAGGTCAAAGTATGCTGGCACAAAAGGAAAAAAACAAACATTTGCAATCTGAATCCGACAACTCCGAGACTTGAAATAAAAAAAAGAAACAAATTTCGTAAATCGAACGTACATCCCTACCGAAGTCTAGTTGAATGGGATCGTGTGGGCGTCAATGGGAACGTAGGCGGGAAAGAGACAGCGGCATGGGGAGGTGGGAGGCAAGAAGGGGGTACGCCTACGTTGAATGGAGGGTGAATGAGTGACGCAGTCCGCTTTGTAACGTTTTTATGTATGTAAACATCGACTATTATGGCGGAGTTATTAGAAGACCGACGGAAATAGACGCGCTGGAGAAAAACGAAAAAAAAAAAATAATCCAAATTTAATTAAAGGCTCCGTGATAGGACATTATTTTTGTAGGAAAAAAAAAATGTAAATCGGCAATAACTTCCGAATTGTTGACATAAATTGGACTATTATTGTTTGAAACGCCCAGAGAGATGAAGGATTTTTTTTTAAATATTTTTTTATGTAATGGAAGTGGCAAACAAGCATGCAGTTCACATTGATGTTAAGTGATGACTGCAGCCTATAGACACTTACTCAAAGACCAAGATCAAAATGCAAATGCATTACCACTCCTGAGGCTTAAGGTGTTATGCCTCTGTGTCGGAAATAACAGGTCCGTACATTACGACCTGACCGGAACACGATAGTGCTGAACACTACCATTTAGCGGCAAGAAAATTAGGTAATGCGGTGGTGCCTACGCCCGTGAGCTCCGACACTGGAGCTCTACCACCAGTGACGGAGCGGAGAGATCTTTTACACAAATAAAGACTGCGCTGTACCGTTTATTAATTTTATGTCCGATTAGTCTTTAACGGTTTGCGACGCAGAATGCCTTCTTCAAGTTGTGTCTAAGGACTATCGTATTACCCTGTATTAAATAATATATTTTAATGGAAACCCTGAAAACGTCCCACTGCTGGGCACGAGTCTCTTCCCTTTTAGGGGGAAGGCCTGGAGCTAACTCCACCACGAAGCTCCAATGCGGGTTGGTGGACATACTGGTTAGTGGCCAACCCGCTGTCGGATGTTTTCAAACCGCCCATAAGGCCTCCGACAAGGTTTAACGACTGCTATCCATCGATAGCAACCGGGACCGACGGCTTAACGTGCCCTCCGAAGCACGGAAACGCGCATTTAATTTGCCACTAGCGGTCACCCACACTACCCGACCGCGCCCGTAGTGCTTAACCGAGTAGATCGCTTACGATCTATACCTGCCGCGGGACCATGCGCGCTTCCCCTGTATAAAAGTAACTGATATAGAGGTAGAGTTTCAGTGTAGGATCTCGAGAGCGTAGGCGCCACCTTATACGATGTTTTCTATCGTGGTAGAGGTTGTAGGCCGTCCACTCCTAGGATCATCTTCAATGCTCTCACGACCGCGCTTGAACTCAGCTACTCACTTCTTGGCACTGGAATACGATGGAGCAGACTCCCCCAAAGTGCCCACCATATCTTGATGGATGTCTTTTGGTGACAGGCCTTTTTTATTGAGGTACTTAATGACTGCACGATGTTCAATTTTCTCCACTATCGAAAATCGCGTCAGAATGCTTCAAACAAATAATCACAGAAAATTTATATTGTGCAGTATCGGAATGAAACTGCGCACAATAAATCAATAGAAGACATACTAACAAATGACGGTAAATTTAAAAAGATGTCATGTCTCCTTGTAGTTTGGGCCACGAACTTTTGGATCCACCCTCGTACCTACCTAATTTATCTGCTGTCAAATGGTAGTGCTCAGCACTATCGTATTCCGGTTACTAGACGGCAACGCATCTGCATTTTGACCTCTGGTCTTTGTGTGGGTATCTATAAGCTGCAATCATCACTTCACATTAATGTGAACTAGCCACTTTCGTTACATAAAAAAGGTTGGCAGATTTAAATCCAGACTTTGAAGCATACATGCATACACCCACGATTCGCAAATTACGTTTGTCCAATGTAAAGGTGACAAGACCTAAACCTAGGATAGTGATGCAGCAGCAGTGGCCTGTTACCATTACACTATTACGACCAAACCGCTGAGCCGATTGTGATGAAATTTCTTATGAAAATGATTTGAACCCTAAAATACAAAAAAAAACCAGTCAAGTGCGTGTAGGGCTCCGTAGTTACAGAGTAAGAGATGTAATGAAAAAAAGAAATAATTATTTTCTACGGACTTGTTCGAAATTTTCGAGTAAAATACATTTGATCGACTATTACTCGCAAACTTGCAAGGCCAACTTAAGTGTGATAGTTTTTCTTTTAATTTCGTTATATATAGCTACTATTGCCGTAACGTTTGAATTTCTAACAATAACCGTTTAGTCTGTAGGGGGGGGGGGGGGACACTTGAGTCTAACGAAAATTTGCACTTTAATGCTTAATAAATCACGTACAGTAAACTAAATTGAAAAATGATGTTCGGACACCCATAATATTTTTAAAAGAACTATCCAACGATACCCCACACTATACGGAAATAGAAAATAAAAAAAATGTCCTCGCGTTACATGTAGGGGAGGTTACCCTAAATATATATTTTTTCATGTTTTTATTCTACTACTTTGTCGGCGTAATTAAGGTGTATACTTTTACCAGATTCCACCAGATACCAGATTTCAAGTCTCTAGTACTAATAGTTTTTGCGCTAAACTGCGGACGGACAGACAGACGGACAGACAGACTGACAGACAGACAGACGGACATGTCGAAACTATAAGTTTTCCTTGTTTACTACGGAACCCTAAAAACTTAACTGTAATCCCCGAAGGGGTAGGCAGAGGTAAATGCATGCATTCAAGCATACAAGCAAACACTTACGACTCGCCGGTTACCTTTTGGCCTACGTAACTATAGTAATAATAATAAGATCAAGGTTGGATCATGGGTCAAATACAGAAGGCGGTACTCCTCGGCACGGCACGTATAGTGAGGAGGTTCCTGTCTCCGTGACCCTAACCACCGATAGCTTGGACCCTGTTCCCGCTGCCGGCGGCGCACTATTTTTTAATTTCTTATAGTATATGTTTGTTTTTTTTTATAACTACTTATGTATGTAAAAAATATTATAACACCAGGAAGTTTAAAAAACGATAGCTCCGGTTTTGATGATGCAGAGTTCAAACAGTCGTATACCACGCAATACGCTCGTGGCATTTTTAAAACACTCTTGGAAATAAAAACAAATCGCAACGTGACCGCTCGTCTCGACGCGACACTCGCTACTGTAGCACTGCGAGAACCGCTTAGAGGCCTCGTAGATGCGCATGTTTGTGTGAGTGTGCCGTTTTGAACGCTTTGTATGTAGTTACTTTACTGTTTACAATCTATTTACTGTGACTGAACGGTTCATCAGATATATGTAGGTATCGAATTAGAACTTCTTTCAGTCCAGAGCTAAAGAAAAATCGATAATCCTAGTCGACATTTGTACTTTTCGCTACAACCTTACTACATTCTCCTAGAATATTATTCTGATGTCTGTATACTTTATATAAATAAGCTAGAAGCGAGGGTTGTTGAATTATATTCCAGCAATAGATGGCCATTTAATTTTGATGGTTTGAACATATTACCTAGATGTTTGTGCTTCTAACAATTTTATTATTCTGGCCATTAGTCTACGGAATATAGATTTTGAATGTTTAAATCTTTGCCTAGCGGATTATGATGGTAAAAAATGGGTTTCTATGTTGCAATAGCATGCAAGTATGCAGGGGCCTAATTCTACTATTATAGTCATAATTGTCAATGGGTCACGATTAAATCGGTTCGTTGTCTTGCTCTAACCAGTCCACGCGGCATAGGTTAGAACAAGACAGCGTAGTGATTCAGTCGTGATCCAATAACAATCATAACTAATCACATTAGCAGAATTAGGCATCAGTTTCAGTTTTCCAACAAATACTCAAAAACTTAAAATCTAAAAGCAGATACGCTACCTACTAATCATGAAGTCAAAGATCTTTTACTTATCTACAGAATTTAAGTGAACATTCATTGAGATTATGGAGATGTATGTATGAATAAGTAATAGACTTTTAGATAAGTATAAAAAAGTTGATCCTCTAAATCTAATGTCACAAAATGGCTCCTTTCCCCAAGGGAAACAAACTAATCTAGGATCCTTAAAAGAAACATAATTACATATAAATCCTATTTTTATACTTTTTGTGGAGCGTAAGTACGACGCAAAAGCATTTGTTCAATGGACATCGGCCTTTAATCTTTCTTTTGTATAAATAAAGCTTTGTTGGCGAACGCTAAACCGATTTGATAAATTCCCACAAAGGCATCCCACAGGACTTTTCTCAGTTCAATAATAGTTCTGCTGGTGGATTGGACGTACATTTATCTTGTTCCTGTCTTATTTACAGTGGGAGTGGAAGCTACAATTTTGCATTAGGAACCATTTCACGCTAAATACAAGAGCGGAGCTGCCAAAAGCGTTTAGCATAAATAAAACCGAGTGCATGTTTAGAACTACGGTTTCAATTCTTTTTCTTTTGTTTACATTACGATGTAACAATTTGAGGTTTGAATGAAATAGGAAATATGTTATACCTGAAGGGTAAACGGATAGAAAGTGACAATATTTATTGGTTGTTTAAAAATTAAAACAAATGCATTTTACTGTTATTCACACTCACTTATACCTTTATTAGCATCAAAAATTGAACCCAAATGTAGAAGTTAATAGAATCAGAATCAGAATCAGAAACTCATTTATTCATTTGGGATGACAGGCACCTCTTATGACACGTCACAAACAAACAAAATAAATTAAAGTGAACAACAATTGATATACTCGTATAATATCAACATTACACTTTAATTATTACATTTAACACCCTCGTGGAGCTATTGGACATTTGGTTTTTTTACTATTCAGTGCAAGATTATTGACAGTAAACCATTTATGAACTTCTCCTATGACCTTATTTACAGTATCGTAATCTTGATTTCGTCTGTTCACTTTAAAAACAATTGAAGTATCGTCTGCAAATAAAATTGTTTTGGGCATACTGTTAGGCATCAAATGAAGTAAATCAACAAAATGAATAAAAAATTAACGTAGACTAAAAACAGAAATGGTCCTAATATTGAGCCCTGTGGGGGGACACCCATTCCTGTCTTTGCACCTTTAGATTTTACTCCATTCACTTGAACTTCTTGTTCCCGATCCTTAAGGTAAGATTGAACCAGTTGAAGAGCTTTATTTTCAAGTCCATAATGATCAAGTTTGTCAATTAATGTATTGTGATCCACGCAGTCAAACGCCTTTGAAAGGTCGCAAAATATACATAAAGCATCTTGTGAATCCTCCCAAGCTTCAAAAATATGTTTTAATAAAGCAACACCGGCATCGGTTGTACAACGTCCTTTTGTAAAACCAAATTGCTGTTCGTGTAAGATGTTAATAATAATAATAATAAGGAGGACTATCCAGCTCGCCTCACAGAGCGCATTGACTTCCTGAAGCAGAAAGTTTATGCAAGGGCAAACCGGATTAGGCGTTATAAAGAACGCGTGGACCGGTACGAACAGAATAGCATGTTCCAGGGTGATCAAAGGCGGGTCTATAGACTGTGGGAGCGTCCTAACCAAGGAGTGGCTGACCGGGGTCGGCCGGATGATGACGCTATGCTTTCATTTTGGCGAAGCATCTGGTCGGAACCGGTCGGTCACTCTGAGGGTGGCTGGATGCGGAGTGTTGAAAGAGCGTGCGAACCAATTCAGGAAATGAATTCCATAAACATCACAGAAGAAGACGTAGCCAATGCAGTCCGTCCGATGCCGAACTGGAAATCGCCGGGACCGGACGGACTGCACAATTTTTGGTTAAAGTGGCTGCGTAGTTCGCACGCTCGTTTAGCAGTCCAGTTTCAGTCATCTCTGGAATCAGGCTCTCTCCCACAGTTTCTAACGACTGGTGTGACCCACCTGCTCCATAAATCAGGTAGTACCGCGGAACCCAAAAATTATAGACCAATAACTTGTCTACCGACGGTTTATAAGGTTCTTACATCCATTCTGAGAGTCAAAATAACTAAACACATTGAAGACTCCTCCATCTTGTCTCTCTCTCAGAATGGATGTAGGAGTGGGTCCCGCGGTACTAAGGAGCTACTCCTCATAGACATGGCAATTAGCCAGCAGGTTCGTCGCAACCGAAAGAGTCTGTCGACATGCTGGATAGATTATAGGAAGGCCTACGATTCCGTGCCGCATACATGGCTCATGCGGGTCCTGGAGTTGTATAAAATTCACTCAACTCTTCGGGCCTTTCTGGGCTCATGTATGCTGCAGTGGAGTACGGTTCTTCGCTATCCAGGGTCACAACAGCCCCTGGCGGTTGGCGAACCTGTGAGAATTGCCAGGGGCATTTTCCAGGGCGATAGTCTGAGCCCCTTATGGTTTTGCCTGGCCCTGAATCCTCTCAGCACGCTGCTAGAGGCTTCGGGGCTTGGCTATCGGTTGCGAAGAGGTGGTCGGACGATATCTCACCTGCTCTACATGGATGACCTGAAATTGTTCGGTTCCAGTAATTCCAACCTGTCTGAGCTACTGAAGGTAACTGAAAACTTCAGTAACTCTATCAGGATGGAATTCGGAATCGAAAAATGCGCAGTTATGCATGTACGACAGGGGCAGATAATGGAATCCGAGGGAATGAATCTCCTGGGTTCCATCCCGTTCCGAAACCTCTCTGCCACCGAGAGCTATAAGTACTTGGGTATGGCGGAGGCCTTAGGTATACGCGAGGTCGAGATGAGACAATCGTTGAAGGAACGTTTCTTTGGTCGCCTGATAAAAGTACTGAAAAGTCTTTTGTCGGGCGGTAATAGGGTGCGCGCCTTCAACGGTTGGGTCATGCCGGTCTTGCTGTACTCCTTCGGCATACTCAAGTGGACTCAGACCGAACTGGATGCCCTTGACAGGCGAGTTCGCTCTTTACTGACAGCGCACCGCATGCATCACCCACGGTCTTCGGTGATGAGATTATACATCCCACGGAGATGTGGGGGTCGTGGCGTTCTAAGCGCTAAGACCCTACACAACCGTGAGGTGTGTAATCTCCGAGAATACTTTCTGACCGCCGGCGGAGAGATGCATCGGGATGTGGTGGCGGTCGACAGCGGACTCACCCCACTCTCTTTGGCTAAAAAGAACTGGCGCAAACCTGAGGTGCTCACGACTAGCGACGGCAGGATTGTATGGCAAGGCAAGGAGCTACACGGGCGTTTTTACCGGGCCCTCCATGGGCCCGATGTAGATTTCTTAGCGTCTGTGGCCTGGCTGCGATTCGGTGACCTCTTTGGGGAAACCGAAGGTTTTGTTTGTGCAATTATGGACGAAGTGGTAATGACCAACAACTACCGGAAGTTTATCCTGAAGGATGGAACGGTCGACATATGTCGGGCATGCCATCGACCGGGTGAATCAATCAGGCATATTGTTTCCGGCTGTTCGAGTCTTGCCAACGGCGAATACTTGCACAGACACAACCAAGTAGCCAGGATAATCCATCAGCAACTTGCCTTGAAATACGGTCTTGTAGCCGCGGAGGTGCCGTACTACAGGTATGTGCCCGACTCAGTTCTGGAAAATGACCATGTCACGATGTATTGGGACCGATCTATCATCACTGACAGGACTATTGTTGCCAATAAGCCTGATATAGTGGTGATAGATCGCTCGGAGCGCCGCGTAATGATGATCGACATCACCGTCCCGCATGATGAGAATCTCGTGAAAGCCGAAAAAGACAAGGAAATAAAATATCTTGATCTGGCTCACGAGGTTGTCGCCATGTGGGATGTGGATTCGGCCATCATTGTGCCGATAGTCGTATCGATGAACGGGCTGATAGCGAAGAGCCTCGACCAACATCTCAAGAGGCTCTCGCTAGGTGGATGGATCAAGGGTCTGATACAGAAAGCAGTACTCCTCGGCACGGCACGCATAGTGAGGAGGTTCCTGTCTCTGTGTCCCTAACCACCGGCAGCTTGGACCCTACTCTCGCTGCCGGCGGCACACTATTTTTTAATTTTTTATATATGTATAAGTTGTATAAATAAATAAGTGGAATAATAATAATAATGGCAACCCATTATACGTCCCACTGCTGGGCACGAGTCTCTCCCCTTTTTTGGGGGGAGGCCTGGAGCTTACTCCACCACGCTGCTCCAATGCGGATTGGTAGAGGTGGGTGGGTTAGTGGCCAACCCACTGTCGGATGTTTTCAAACCGCCCATAAGGCCTCCGACAAGGTTTAACGACTGCTATACATCGATAGCAACCGGGACCGACGGCTTAACGTGCCCTCCGAAGCACGGAAACAATTTGCCACTAGCGGTCACCCATCACACTACCCGACCGCGCCCGTAGTGCTTAACCGAACAGATCGCTTACGATCTACACCAGCCGCCGGGCCATGCGCGCTTCGTGTAAGATGTTATTTGTATTGAAATGTTTGCAGCAATTGAGTAAGCATTAGTTTTTCGAACACAATAATCCTGTTTATCAGTGGCATCAGTTTATATAACTAAGTACAGTATTCAACAATTAATATTGCACATCGAACCTGCGAAAGAGACGATCGGCTCGTTTCGACTTCGTAGAGCGTTATCTCTGTTGCACACTTCCTGCGTAAGCAGTAACAATCTGGTATTGGTCAAAACTTAATCAAAATGGTCGACAGACGTCAAATAGTAACGGTGCGAAAGAGATAACGCTCTACAGAATCGAAATAAGCCGAAGTCTCCTTCCTAGGCTCGATGTGCAATATTTATTGTTGAGCACTAGGTATACATAATAGCATCATCGAACGCTACTAGCGCATGTTGATATACGTCGTCCCAAGCGTTTTTCCAGAATTTACTTCAGATTCAATAGACGATTTTTATTAGCTATGGAATAATGACAACTATAATCTTGTTTCCAAAGATTCGAATGTAAATTAAATAAGGAATATGAAACTTATCGAACGCTTTCAGGAATTAAACCATCTTTTGGGATTTGTGGTTTGTAGGTTATGTTTTCTGGAACCTAACTGTTTTATAGACATTTTCGCAGCATATCTACTTCTTTTTGTTTTTGCTTCTTTAGATTAAAAAATATATATTTTATTGGACTCAATTAGCTACACACACAATCACACACCGCGTATTTACTAAACGTCTATTTAGATACAATTAGATAATGCCCATCATAAAATTTAACGGACCAAAGTTCGTGTCTAGGAAAATCTCGATATTCTAGCTACAAATATAGATTTTCGATTGTATTGCGTGTAAATTCTACAATCCGTTCCATCTCACTAAATAATCGTACATGAAAAACAGAATTACGCAGTACTCATTTTATTATTCCGGCTTCAGAACAAACTGTTATGATTTCAATTATCAACGTGCGTCGCAATTGGTTCTACCTGTACCATTCACAAAGTAATATGAACCTTACATCCAATACAGTTAGTCTAATTTACCTTGAATTCATATTATCAGCAACGCATCTACGTAGTATTTTCCATGCACGCGAATTTCAACATTACAGTTCAGTATTAGAGTTTAGAATCAAATGAAAACCAACCATTCGACCAACACTTGACGCAGGACGCAGTTCTCGCGGTAAAGAGAGCTCAACCTTATAACTCAGCAGCAAAATCCATTATGTCTTGGGGACCATTTGCAATTCATCTACGCAGCACCCGTAACACCCTGTGGGGACGAGTGACGTCACAGACGCGCCCCCTGACGTCGGAGATTTGCGTCATCGATGGCAATTTGCTAGGTTTTGAAGCGCATCTTCTGGCTAATGAGAAGCCTCTAATACAGACAATGATAGCTAAGAAAGAGTTACGAGTATCAAGAAAATAAAATTTAAAAACTTTTAGACAAAAGCCTATCATGATTGTCGATTATTTTATGCAACGAAATTGGCAAACAAGCATGCACACATGGATGACCAATGATGATTATGATGAACATCACCGACAAGGACGGCCACGAGGACCGTTTCTCAATCATGGTTTGGAATCACCTGTCGATTTACAAATATCTCAGGCATTTTAATAATGGCAACCCATTATACGTCCCACTGCTGGGCACGAGTCTCTCCCCTTTTTGGGGGAGGCTTGGATCTTACTCCACCACGCTGCTCCAATGCGGATTGGTGGAGGTGGGTGGGTTAGTGGCCAACCCGCTGTCGGATGTTTTCAAACCGCCCATTAGGCCTCCGACAAGGTTTAACGACTGCTATCCATCGATAGCAACCGGGACCGACGGCTTAACGTGCCCTCCGAAGCACGGAAACGCGCATTTAATTTTGCCACTAGCGGTCACCCATCATACTACCCGACCGCGCCCGTAGTGCTTAACCGAATAGATCGTTTACGATCTACACCAGCCGCTGGGCCATGCGCGCTTCAGGCGCTCTCTCTCTCAGGCATTTTAAATCAGTTTAATAGAAAAAAAAAAGAATGTCATACGACATGAATAATGAGATATTTGTAGTTACAAATATCTAAGTAGATTGGTATTTGCGGTTTCCGACTGTTCAATATTTTATCTCGGTTTTAGCCGGAGTATATTCTCACAACTACTAAAACGAATGTTTACCGTTGTTTTATATTGGAACCTTATGATTGGAACAAAGGCAAAAACATGAGGCATATTACTGTATATTATCTGTCTCAAGAGTGGTACAATCCGTACAATGTACCTATCTGCATTGACATCTCCAGTATTGTTTGTTTTATTTTTAAGTTTATTCTTTCAGTCAAAATCTGGACTACTGGTGGACGTACGTGAAAGTCCTCCAAAGAAGCTAATATCGAATGGTCCGGGGCGAGCAGCCAGAGATTGGGGTCTAATCCTCATAACACAATAGTAGTTAAACCACAATTGAAACGATTCGCTGTCATGCTCTAACATAGACCGCGTACATTGCTTGAAGCAAGATTGAGTTTAAGATTGATAAGGCTCCCGTTGGTATTACTTTCTTACTATTTTGGCCTCATTATTCAAAGGGGAAACGTCACCAGCATCCTGGAGACCTTGATTATTTAGATTTAATAGATATTACTTTGTGACTATGAAACAAAGAATAGATACCTACTTAAAAATATAAGAACAAAATTAAATTTAGTGATGAGTAAAAATGCAATAGAAAACGCAACAAAATATTATTACGTAGTTCTTTAGCAACAAATTATCTTAAGAAAGATGAAGTAAAAGGAACTTTTAGGGATTGAGATCGCTTCGCTTCCTACGTCACACGAAATCTCTCATTCGACAAAAATATTCAGTCCAGAATACGTTTCGAGAGTTTCGTTTCTTATTGGTCAAACGAAACTACAAATATTAAAAAACTTTGTTACCAGTACGTCACACAGTTCTCTGCATCTCTGATACAATGCACACAGGGTGGTACGGCAAATCAAGTAATTAGATCAGAGATCAGAGGCTCGAAGAGACACAGAGAGAGAAAAATAGCGGCTAATATTTCTATCTAGGGAAAGAGGCAGGTTAGTTTATGTTTGGTAAGTATAAGTCAATATAAATTGGACCCCATTTTACCATTCAAGGTGACGTGCAATGATGTTTTTGTAATTTTGAACTATTTGACTTTTTGATTTTTACTGGTGGTAGAGTTCCAGTGACGGAGCTCGCGGGCGTAGGCACCACCGCATTACCTATTATACTTGCCGCTAAATGGTAGTGTTCAGCACTATCGTGTTCCGGTCAGGTGGTAATGTACGGCCCTGTAATTTCAGGCACAGAGGCATATCACCTAATGCCTCAGAAGTGGCAGCGCATCTGCATTTTGACCTCTGGTCATTGTGTGGGTGTCTATAGGCTGCAGTCATCACTTAACATCAATGTGAACTGCATGCTTGTTTGCCACTTTTATTACATAAAAAAAAAAAAAAAAAAAAAATGATTCGACGTGGTCGCTCACTTTGGGCCTCGTAAGCGTAGGCAGCCCTCCCCAGGGCAATCTAGATGAGGGTGACCCAGGATCGTTCGTTGGCTTTTGTCCAGCAGTGGACGTCTTTCAGCTGAATGATAACGATGAACTGCATATATTATGAAGTCCGTAGATCCACCATGATCGTAGTAAGAATTAATAAAAAAATCTCTTAGTTCCTAAGTAACAAACAATCCAATTCAAACTTAGCCGGTTTTTTTAAATCGTCGTCAAATCGTCAGGCACTGGAGCGCCTTAATGCGCTAAAAGAGGAATCCGAGCCATCTGGGTACCTATTGCGTTCGTAATCATCAAGCCATTTCAATTTTAAATGCTATTGTTAGACTTTCTGCTATACGTAAAACCTCGATTTAACTTTGGATAATTCTCTATTTAAATTGAATAAGAAAAGAGGTTTGTTGTTTTATACGTCCTGAAAATTATATTTTTTTGTCATGAGGTGGCAAACTGTTAATTTAATATTGATGGTAAGCAATACTGCAGCCTATAAATATCCAAATGTAACTAGATATTTCAATGATGCAGATACATTAAAGATTATAACGCGATGTACGCTACACGCGTTGCTACGCCACCAACTAAAAAATGACAGTGGCGCCATCTGTAAAATTTGGCAACTCAGAAACCTTCGTCGGCTCATGCGCAAGGATCATCACAGATCAAATGCGTAGTTTACGATTCTATAAGGGACATACAGACAAACATTCATTTTTATAGATAAAAGGAGATAATATATTGTCGTACAGCGACTTACAGAATACCTACCGAGATTCATGTATGTAGTTGTTATAATTACCGAGTCTTAGGGTTTTAGGGTTCCCTTATAGATTCGATGTCTGTCCGTCCATCCGTTCGTAAGTCAGGCACTTAGACTGACTTACGAACGGACGGACGGACAGACAGACGGACATCGAATCTATAAGGGAACCCTAACAAAAATATGTAAAATATAATGAATGTAATGTTGTATCCCATTATTTAATATATTTGTTTTCCTAACAGTTTCAGGTTTTCAGGCGTCAAGAAAGTAAAGTTTTCGTATTATTCCAAGTTTCTTTCCCTCGAAAGACTACCAGCCATTATCGCGTGATTGAGTGAACCAACTTTGGCATTTAAGGTCTCTAATACCAAAGAAAAACTTTTGGGTTAAAGTATTCTAACCATTTGTAGCTTCGCCTATTTCAACAGATCGTTTAATATGTTATTAGCGAAATAATAGATATATTTTTTATGTAATGGAAGTGGCAAACAAGCACGCAGTTCACATTGATGTTAAGTGATGACTGCAGCCTATAGACACCCACACAAAGACCAAGGTCAAAATGCAGATGCGTTACCACTGTACAAGGTGTTATGCCTCTGTGCCGGAAATTACAGGGTAACTTCACATTCATGTCGGCTTCGAGACGTGACGACCCTACCGCTCACTAGCGGAAGACTTCTCATTTAGTGGCAGACAATTCTTTTAATGGAAGAGAAGCATTAATAAATAACAACAACAGAAAAAACAATAAATAAACAGACTTGTTATTCGTAAAAGCATAAAAACTTGTATCTAAAATAATTTCCCTTGAATTTCAGATCCATTAGATTGTCATGACGAAGCCATTAGTTTTAGAAAAGTGTCCCTAACAAAAACGGTGTCCTCATCAGGTATCGGTGCGTGGGTGAAACTGCCCATCATCTTCAAACTCGTTAACGCACCCCCTCTGACCCGCAGGGTTGTCAAATTTAATAAAATCATTCGTTTATATTATTTTCCATTGGCTCTTTGTTAATGAGGGATCATAATAAGATTTGTATAAAAAAACTAACAGCATCGGTCAATTCTTTTTTTAAATTTTGGTCATCCGTCGAAAATTAATTGGTCTTACCAATTCAGAAACCTTCGTGGGCTCATGCGCAATAACTTTGCTAAAAATCATCCAAGGTAAAATGCCGATGGGTTGCTATCCCAAAGGTCACAATAGTTTTGTCTGTGTGAGAAAAATTTCAGAACCATTCATTAAAATTAAAAAATAACGGTAACATAATACACGCGACTCCAACGCATACTTGACCATTTTTTGTAAACCATATTAATCATGAGATAATATTTCACGGCCAACCACTATTTATTGGGTTACACAGAAAACCTCACAAATCTGTGTTAATCAATTTTAATAAGCAAATAAACTTCTATTTTCGGCGAGAAAAATAAAAAAAAAAAGAAAAAACTTTAAATTTTTTGCTTACACATACATCAATACAATAAATCTAATTTTAAATAATAAAAAAAATAATAAGAAAAACAAAAAAGTAAAAGAAAATAACAACATAATTGGTTGTGTGAAGCCAAAAAACACAGAATCCATCTCACCTAATTGCTGCAGCAATGGCTGCAGCGCTTTTGATGTGTCCTAATTTATCAATGCCACTACGAATTATAAGGCAGGCAATGCCTTTTTTTTAAATACAACTGAAACATTACATAAGGCACAAAATACATTATTATTAACATTTGAAATAATTTTACATCAATATGGCCATCTTTTGTTTGAGCTATTATGAGACAAAGACAACCCTACCTCAAAATCAGGCACAATACAACTTACAATGTAAAGCAAAGCCTTTCAAAATTGTTCGAAGGACAAGAACTTGGTGCTGAAAGACATGGTTAAAATTAGAACGGAATTCAAATAAAACGATACTTCACGCCTGTATTGTCTGATGGGCAGAGGATTTTTTATATAACGCAAACAGACATGCAGCTCACATGGATGTTAAGTGATGACTGTAGCCTATAGATATCTGCACAGAAACCAGTGGTCAAAATGCAGAGGCGTTGCCACCCTTGAGATCTTAATTGTTATGTTTCTATGGTTATTATAAGGCCATACATTACCACCTAACCGGAACACGATAGTGCTGTGCTGAACACTAGCACTTGGCGGCAGATAGATTAGGTAATGCGGTGGTGCCTACGCCCTCGAGTCCCTACACTGAGTCTCTGCAACCAGTAAAAAAGGTAAATACGTGTATTAATGCAGGCAAAGACAGTTACGTTTGTTTCGACTTTCATGTGGTAGTGAGTCTTTTCAGCCTATCTTACTATCTCTTCACGGCATACAGGAGCGAAGATACTACTATATGTATTGTTTTGGAACGAAGTTCCTTATCGAGCGGCTCGCTGGCTAAGGGGGCTAGGCGAGCGTCACGAAAAATCCTCACGACACTTTTGCTATAGTGCGTAGCGCTCGGAGAGGGGGCAGGCCAGCGTAGGATTCGACTTATTCATTCTCTCTCTTTCTTGATCGACAGTGACAAGCCACGCGACGCGTGCGTCTGCTGTGTATGCGTAAATTGTTTTATAGAGTTCGTGTGCATGTAGTTTTAGTTATTTTTGACATTTTTAAAAATAAACATTGTATTGTGAAAGTCTTTCATTAGAAGTTGAAGAGGAACTTCGTTCCAATCGGGTGTCCCACATGTGACACCTCTGACAGTTTTTTATCTAACGAAGGTGACAAAGAAACATGTAGTTCACATGGATGTTAAGTGATGACAGCAGCCTTTATACATCTGCACAAAAAGCTGAGCTCAAAATGAAGATGCGTTGCTATCTCGTCACAGAAATGGTTGCGCATCAGCTTTGACTCTGCCTATACATATTTTTACATTACCATTAACGTGGGTAAACCCGTTTGTTTACGTCGTACTTGTGCTCGTTATGCTTCGGCCGTAAGTTAGGCCCGCATAGGCGAACGAACGCTAGGGTTGCGCAAAAATGTATAATTGAGAAATTTCCAGTTTGTGTCGATAATTTTAAATCAATGCTGCTTATATTTATTAGAAAATGATATGAATATCACAATATCATTTATATACATTTCTACTAAAAATTAATAAAAATTGGAAGTCTCAATGTAGAATCGATACGTTCTTAGGAATCTAAGCTGTTGCCGTGCAATATAGGTCTGCTACATTATCTACCTGATCAGATAGCTTTCGTCTTTAAAGCTAGACAATGACTACTAATTTACATAGTTAGCTTTTCAAATTAGTAGTGATTCTTTTAGTAGTAAGTGAATTTACGTATAATTAACTATTACATATCCTCGCATGAAAATAAATCTCAACAGCTAAGCAATTCAATACTGAAAAGTACTAATATATTTGAAACAAAAACAAAACAGAAAATGGCGCGTAAATAAAACTAAACACTCACCAGTGAATTTTATTGAGTCTAAAACCACTTCAAAAGACACATTTATTATTCAGTCAACAAAGATCTTGTTTATAACTCGTTTCAGTAAACAGGAGGTAAGTCAACAAGCTGGGCTGTACAAAATCAAGTTAGGACACGAAACGAAACCAAACACGAGTCCGGGAAACCCTATGCAAAGAATTATACCGTTCGAAATGAAGGAATCTACTTTTCTAGAGAACAACCAGTGATGCGCTTTGATTATATCGATAAAATCCATCGATAATGAAATCCGATAGGAAGTGATAGGGTTCAAGTGCATTGAAGTGAGTGCAACTACAGTAGATGATACCCGTAAGTAAAACTATAATAGTCGGATGTTCTGGAGAGCGATGAAAATGTGTCGTCAATTATGAAAACTCGTTTGCAACTGTCACCAGTGTAGGCACGTTCACCATACCTAATCTATAGTCAGTTAATCTGCAATGTAATTTTATAATATTTGAGCACTCTGTAGGGGTGAAAAACATTGTGCGATATATATCTGAGGTATTGATATCTGCAACTCAGTCTATACTACTGCAGGTATCATCCTTTCCCTTATGTATCGCCCTATCTGTTATTTGTTCCAAATAATGTTATAAGTTATCTGTATTTAGTTTTGGTAAAGATATCTTCGTGTAGCAGTTTTCTTAGAAACAACGACTCATTTTAATGACAGCAAAAGTAATTCAACAAGCTTGTGGAACAATGAATAAATATGTAGTCTAAAATACAAGTCCGAACACTGAGAAATAAGCGTGGAAACTTTTAAAAAATGTATTGATCTGTTAACAATACCCAAAAGTGATGAGATTTACTATGATGCCACTCAATAGACACAGTGTTTCTATAAAATAAATAATGTGAATAAATGTAACACTTTCTTGCATCTTAATTTTTTTCTTTCTAGCACAGAAAGCAGCCGAAATAAGAGCATGCCAACACAACAGAAATAAAGGAAAAACACTAATTACAAAATAAAATCAAACATTCTTGAAACGAAGTTAATAATACACCATTACTTTTTTGGAATGCCATAAAAAATCTTTAAAAGCGATAACATTGTGTCGAAAAGGCATCGTAACATTGGAAAATATTTAGCGATGCGCTTTAAGATACGCAACGTATCATTAATATTGTATATGGTGGTAATTTAACATTTTTGGAAGCAATTTATTCGTGAAACCACCGTAAACGATCATGAAAAGCTCTTTTAGTGAGTCGAAGTCTTGTCACTGTCGAAGTCTTGTTTATCGATATAATAAAGAGGTTATCGGCTCATCACTAGGTCGAGTGGAATGAGGTTCTATTTAAAGAGCCACCCCGCGACCGAAGCGTCCCCAAGCCAGTGTTTTAGGTACGAGTACAATCGTAAAGTTAGTCGTTGTTTCACTAAACAGTCTAAAAATATTTAAATTCACCTGCGATCTGGTTATAGGTTATTTAAATTTGGAATCAAAAGTTTTCAGATTCTATAAATATTTTGTTAACATTCTATTAATATTATTTCAGCAGAACGTTCTACCAACTCTATCTAAGTTGAATCTATTTGAAATGTATGCTTTATCAAGATGAAAAACTGAGTTGATGATATATTTATAGATGAAAGCTGTGAAACTTTTTATTTTATCCACCCTCTGATGATCTGTTTTATTCAATACACTCATTTTATTATTAGAAGTTCTGTTATAATTTCCTTACTCTTTACAGCCTTCCTAAGAATAGGTGCCACACCATAGTACGCACATGCATAAGCCAACAGCAGAATATATGAAAAAGCCCTCATCATGCGCACATGTTATGTCTTTAAGATCAAGAGATAGGGCTACTGTAAAAGAAGGTGTCATAAAGTATCAAAGCACATGCGGCGTGCACGTGCCCTTACAAAGCTCTGGAAATGGATGAATATCATCTGCCTGAAGTCGTTAATGCAACTGATGCCTATAGTGTACAAATTTTTTTTAATGTAATGGATGTGACAAACAAGCATGCAGTTCACATTGATGTTACCTAAGTGATGACTGCAGCCTATAGGCACCCACACAAAGACCAAGGTCAAAATGCAGATGCGTTACCACTCCTGAGGTCTAAGCTGTTATGCCTCTGTGCCGGAAATTACAGGGCCGTACATTACCACCTGACCGGAACACGATAGTGCTGAACACTACCATTTAGCGGCAAGTATAGTACTAGGTACTTTGTTACCAGATCATTTTGCTTCTTCGCGTCGCGACGGACTCTTCTATTGTGGCAAAGGATGCACAAACTAAGGTTTCGAAATCGCAATCTGAAACCTAATATCCTATGAATGTCGTTTGAAAGCGATTTCTCAATAAATTCAACAAAAGTTATGTTCAACAAATTTGACGAATGGTTAGATTAAGCGTAGTCACTAATTCGTGTATTTAGTGACCACCCCGTCAGTGAAAGGCACGATGTTATTAATAAGATGTGATCTCAATAGCTAATATACTCACAATTAAAAATTAAAAAATACACTGAAGGAAATCCTCTTAAATGATAAGTAAATGTACCTGTTGTATAAGGCATTTAAATAGTGTTATAAAATAATAAGATAGTTTCCAGTTGAGTATATATTTACAAGTGACAATACACAACGTTGCTATGTTACACATATCGTCATCTTATTCTAAGTTTAATAATAAGTAGGTAATATACCATGTAGGTACTATACTACATTACTCCCCCATTTACAAAGCCAAACGTTTCGTACGAATTCTTTCTGATCGGCGAGGAGCGGGGGTAGTGTTGGCACTACTCTGTAGCGGCAAAGACTCGAATGCTGCAGCCTGTGTAGTCAGCGGCAAAGACTCGAAAGCTACAGCCTGTGTAGTCCCTTCAGATCTCGACAATGGAGTCGTTATAGTTGTAGAGCCACGATTTGGCTCTTTCTGTGTACAACTGCTCTGCGGCTCCGCAGGCTGTGTAGCTGATGTTCCTTGATACGATGTGTTATCTTCAAAACGAACTAATCGTGGCCTTAGCTGTTCCACATGTTTCTTTTTTGTCTTGCCATTTTCTAAAACCTCGTATGAATAAATACCTGTTCTTTTCTTAATAATACCTGGTTCTGAACCTCTTTCAGTTGGTCGATTTATCCAAACGTTATCACCTGGTTGATAATCTGATATAACATTTTTGCTATTAGCATTTAGCTCTTGGAACAAACGAGCTTTTTCCAAATTTTCGCTGACGTTTGGTTTTAATAGATCAAAAATGGTTCGCATCCTCGGAACATCAGCTACACAGCCTGCGGAGCCGCAGAGCAGTTGTACACAGAAAGAGCCAAATCGTGGCTCTACAACTATAACGACTCCATTGTCGAGATCTGAAGGGACTACACAGGCTGTAGCTTTCGAGTCTTTGCCGCTGACTACACAGGCTGCAGCATTCGAGTCTTTGCCGCTACAGAGTAGTGCCAACACTACCCCCGCTCCTCGCCGATCAGAAAGAATTCGTACTTTCATCGCTATCGCTGGTATTCGAATCCGAGTCATGTTCATTCAAACGTCGAGTTCTAGAATTTTTATGCTTAGTTGTTAAACAAACCGACGAAAAATGATTTTTCTTTCCACAATTGTCACAAATTTTACCTCTAGCAGGACAATCTCGGAGTTGATTGTGATATCTGTTGCCACAAAATATACATTTCCTAGATTCTCTCGTTCTGTTATGCGATTTCTTTGATTTTTTTGATATCTTATTGGTTGTAGCATGCTCCAAATGTTTACAAGTAAATAATTGTTGAGTTTCTGTTATACGTAAGGTTTGAATTTCAGCCTGTTCCAATTCTCGTGCTGTTGCTAGTACATCGGCTAACTTTGATTTATTTGATGGATGAGCCCTTATAATTTCCTGTTGCCATCTAACATTGTTGATACCGATAACTAGTTGATCTCGAATACGTTCTTCTAAGTTTGATCCAAACTCGCAATGCCCAGCTAGTGCACGCAATTCCAAAACAAACTTGGATACGGGTGTGTTGTGAGCTCTCTGTTTCGCTGTGAATGCAACCCGTTCGGATAATACATAGGTCTTTTTACCATAATGTTCGTTTAAGACCTCTATAATTTCATCAAAAGTCTTATTTGTTATTGATGTTGGACGGAAATGGTTTACAAGCACCTTGAAAGTTGTGGCACCTACCTTTGAAAGTAATAGTTGTTTGCGTTTGTTATCATGTTCATTACTTTCCAGTAGTCCATGTAGATCAAGAGCTATTTTGAATCTTTGGATATAATATTCCCATTCCTCCAATTCATCTTCAAATTTCTCGAAATTAAATACCTGGGAGAACTTTTCAGTCATCCTCGTCGCCAATTATGTTGTATAAGGCATTTAAATAGTGTTATAAAATAATAAGATAGTTTCCAGTTGAGTATATATTTACAAGTGACAATACACAACGTTGCTATGTTACACATATCGTCATCTTATTCTAAGTTTAATAATAAGTAGGTAATATACCATGTAGGTACTATACTACAGTACCTACGGTATTTATAATGATACTGAATAATTAGAATGTATGTATGTATGTTTGTATCTATATACCGGTTGGACAGAGAGTGTGGAGATAAATTAAGAATAAGAACTTCATCTTGTAATTTAGAGACAATAATGAGTTAGGTAAGTAACAAAAAGAGCGCATCTCGCCATCAAACTTTTATTAAGTTTGGCGAGTTCTATGTATAAGATAAAAATTGTATTAGGAAAGAACTTAAATAAAAAACAAAAAAAAAAAAACAGAATCCATCAAAAAATATTACATATCGACCTTAGGAAGGAGACTTATTTCGGGTCTGTAGAGCGTTATCTCTTTCTCGCCTTACCTATGTGACGTTTGTCGACCATTTTGACCAAAACGTAAGCAGTGTGCAGCAGAGGTGTCCCTCTGAGGTGTTCCCTAGGTGCTACAATATGGGGTTCTTCAAAAATGGCGTCAAAAGAGTCCTTCAGGGCTGGTAGCGCGTTTGCAACTCCCCTGGTGTTGCAAATGTTCATAGGCGTCGGTGACCACTTTCCATCAGGTGGCCCGTTTATTTGTCTGTCAACGTAATGACATAAAAAAACCGGTCAAGTGCATGTCGGGCCACGCGCAGTGTAGGGTTCCGTAGTTACAGAGTAAAAGATGTAATGAAAGAATATATATATTTTGTTTGGACCTATCCAACGATACCCCACACTATATGGAAATCAAAAAATTAAAAAAAATATTTGCGCGTTACACGTAGGGGAGGTTACCCTACACATTTTTTTTTCATGTTTTTATTCTACCAATTTGTCGGCGTGATTAAGGTGTATACTCTACTGACTATTCCGTCAGTGAAATGCACGGTTATTTATGTGATCTCAATACTAGTATACTCACTATGAACAAACGTAGAAACAATGCCAGTTTTAATAACGCATACTATTTACATTTCCCGTATGAGTTTAACACAAAGCATCGTCTCTTGATACGGCAGAAAAACTGCACCTCCCCCCACCCGGCGGGCGGTGGGGGGTGAGGTTCTATTTCAGTCCCGCGTAGGAGGTCTGTTTGCGCCTTATTCGGATCTGCATAAGCGGTATATGAGGGTTCATACAATATTTTTCAATGCATCCAGCGTTGACTTTTTTTTGGAATGTTGTTCCTTTCTCCATTGAAGCGAGTTGCAGAAAATAGAATGTAAAAATTTTATGCTTTCTTGCCAATGCTTGTTTGCCACCATAAGGCTAACAAGTATATAGTTTACAGTTCTCAACAACAAACATTGCACATCGAGCCTAGGAAGGAGACTTCGGCTTGTTTCGGGTTTGTAGAGCGTTATCGCTTTCGCACCGTACCTATTTGACGTTTGTCGACCATTTTGATCAAGTTTTACTATAAGTACTTACGTACGCAGTACGAAGTCGAAACTAGCCAATGCTGGGGACTGTATCTTCAAGTAAGACTCGCATTGCTTGCCTATAAACACACCATCTGGCGACGATGATTGGATACGAATCCACGCGAGTAAAGCACATTGGATGGAGGGCAAGAGTGCTGGGGAGTTCGCCATGCGCCTTCGTGGAGTCGCTGTTTATTGTAAGTTTGGAGGCAAATTCGAACACACAACGGAGGCCTGCCTAAGCTACTTAATTCAAGTATGTGGTATACTCGAGTTAAGTAGCCTAGGCAGGCCCTCCACAAGGTGGATTGACGACCGGATGGAAATCGCCGGCAACCTGGCTGACTTGGCTTGGACTGGTGGTAGTTCCAGTGCAGGAGGTCGAGGGCGTAGTAGGCACCACCGCATTACCTAATTTATCTGCCACTAAATGACAGTGTTCAGCACTATCGTGTTCCAGTTAGATGGTAATGTATGGCCCCGATCACAGAGAAATGCCAACTTGGGTCTGAGGGGTGGGAACTTTTCTGCATTTTGACCTCTGGTTTTTGTGTAGACGTCTATAGGCTGCACTTAACCTTAATGTGAGCTGCGGGCTTGTTTGCTGCCTTACTTACATAGAAAAATATTGTGGGTGGCCCAGGATCAGTCGATGAGGGCATGTTCAAGAGATGCTTTTATCCAGTAATTTTGAGTTGACATGAAACTTAAAATATGTCGTCATGAAGAGTGCGCTGTTGGTAATATTCAAAGAGTTAGATTTAGGAGTAGTATGTTTACTGAGAATATTTTTTACGCATCAACCATAGACCTTGGATCTAAGACAAAAACTTCCGTGATCATCAGATATCTTTTTGCTGAATTTAATTTACAGGTACAAGTTTTTGCGTGAGCAAAATATGCGTCAAATATGGAAAAAAAAATCATCCATAAAATTTATTTGTTGTAATTAACAAGCTCGTCAGATATTGATATCTTGATCCCAAAGGGTAACGTAAAAGGGCAATAGTTTTAACAAGTGTTCATGAAATAACGGGATTTGAGAGCGTGAGCACTTGCCTAATTACAACGTTTACCGATATTTAGTAACAACCTTGACGCAGTGGGTGCACGGGTAATTATCCCTAATTTGTTTGGAGCTATCCTGTTCATAATCACTAAAATAACAAGCTATTATAAAAAAAACGTACTTCACGCCTGTAATCCCCGAAGGGGTAGGCAGAGATAAGTAAGCAAACACCCACGATTCGCCGGTTACGTTTTGGCCCATGTAACAGTTGGCGAGCCTGTTGACATCTCCGGGCACATACCAAACTTCGAAGTACTGGGTAATTTCCAGAAAATGGAAAAATCACAATAGATCCAGAGATATAAAGAGATAGATATAAAGGACTTTACACCATTATCTCTGAAAACCCCCTACCTGAGAATCGAACCCAGGACCTCAGCGTAGTAGTAGTGGCCTGCTACCACTAGGCTACCGAGGCAGTTTATTATAAATCTATAATAACGAGATTTGAGGGCGTGAGCACCACACTTTTGGCTAATATTCCTGTGTTTAGAGCTACCGTGTTCCAAGTAGGTTGTCATATAAACAGACATGTATTTGTTAATCCCATCCCCATTTCATAGGATAAAATCTTGATCGAACACACATTTCGGTATTTTGAAGTTCGAGAGTAATTTTCAAAACGAAGCCTTCTCAGTCAGCAACTTTAATTATCCCCTAAACTTAACTATAAAAATAGATGTCATCATATCAGCCAAAACATGTCTACAACTCTCATGTCCGTACAACTGAGAGTAAAGATACTGTAGATTAAATTTCGGTCCTGTAATTCCCGGCACAGAGGCATAACACCTTTGCCCTCAGGAGTGGTAATGCAGCTGCATTTTGACCTCTGGTCTTTGTGTTAGTGTCTATAGGCTGCAGTCATAACTTAACGTCAATGTAAAGTGTATGCTTGTTTGCCACTTTCATTAATTCATACTATATTTACCAAATAACTAAATTATTCTTCTACAAACTCTCTAGGATTTCTTTTAACACTCAAAACTAAAGCTGTTCAAACGTCGAAAACAGTTTTCATTCAAAAAAACACTTCCCGTTCGCGCTCTCAAGATAAACTTAATTTTTCACTGCGCTCCGATGCACTTTCCACATAATCGGGTTGATAGGACAGACAGACAACTTTTTATCGCTATTGTTAAAACTTCCAACGATCCGCTTCTGAAAGAACACTTCATTAGGAGTTAAGAGGATTTATGCATTGAACAGATGGTTAGAGAAATTGGATATCTCATTGGGTTATTTTTATAGAGTATCATCAGTTATTTTTATCTATATATATAAATATCTTAATATATAAAAATCAATTGCTGTTAAACTCGAGAACGGCTGGACCGATTTGGCTAATTTTGGTTTTGAATGATTTTTGGAAGTCCAGGGAAGGTTTAAAAGGTAAGAAAATACGAAGGACTTGAAAGGAAATAGTAAAAACCATAATTTCATTTTCCCATACAAATGGTCCGTATCTATCAAACCTTTGACACATTATTTAATTCTGAGGCAATACGAAGTTTGCCGGGTCAGCTAGTGTTAGGTATTTTGTTTTTTTTTTTAATGTGCAAATTATTAAATCGATTGTCGATATCGTCGCAACATAGGTAACGACCTCACCGCCCAATTTTCTTTTACTGGTGGTAGAGCTCCAGTGACGGAGCTCGCGGGCGTAGGCACCACCGCATTACCTAATTTACTTGCCGCTAAATGGTAGTGTTCAGCACTATCGTGTTCCGGTCAGGTGGTAATGTACGGCCCTGTAATTTCCGGCACAGAGGCATAACACCTTAGGCCTCAGGGGTGGTAACGCACCTGCATTTTGGCCTTGGTCTTCATGTGAGTGTCTATAGGCTGCAGTCATCACTTAACATCAATGTGAACTGCATGCTTGTTTGCCACTTCCGTTACATAAAAGAAAAAAGAAAAAAAAAAAGATGAGCAGCAGGATCTTGCGATGACACTAATGCCACTGTGTTCGCCAATCCATATAATATATTCTAGAATGTTCAGTTCTTTGAATTCATCTTTGTATATATGTTTTTAACGGCTCTATAATGGCGAGTACTTTGCTGAACAGTATCATGTTGTTTTTTTTTATGTTATGGAAGTGGCAAACAAACATGCAGCTCACATCGATGTTAAGTGATGACTGCAGCCTATAGATACTAGAAAAAGCTAGACATAATAAAACCTTAACAAATTTCCAGCATATATAAAATGTTTGTCTAGAGCAAAAACTGGATCCATGAACAGTTTGTAAGTTTCCACGATGACCTTTTCAAAGTTTCTGTGAACAGGGAAAAGTAACATTTGGCCGTATAGTCTAGGGCCACCTCCAACTATTCCTTAAAGTTTTTAGGATTCCATGCCCGTCTGTCTGTCTGTCTTTCCGTCCGCGGTTTAGCGGCAAAACGATTGGTACTAGAGACTTGAAATTTGGCACTAGTATGCATACACCTTAATCACGTCGACAAAATGCTCGACACATTTCAAGTTTAAAGTAACACCTAGTTTAGAAGTTGAAAAGTTAGCAAGTAGTATTATTCTGGAATTTATAGTCACTTTACATTCATTTATAGTAAAAGTAAGTTCACCCCTGTTCTAAGGACTATTGTATGAAACTACTCAAAAGACAGAGATAAATTTAATCACTTAACATGATAAAAATAAAACATTCAGAGAAAATATTTTCACGTTATATACTAGTGGTAGAGCTGCAATGACGGAGCTCGGGGGCGTAGGCACCACCGCATTACCTAATATACTTGCCGCTAAATGGTGTTCAGCACTATCGTGTTCCGGTCAGGTGGTAATGTACGGCTCTGTAATTTCCGGGACAGAGGCATAACACCTTAGGCCTCAAGAGTGGTAACGCATATGCATCTTGACCTTGGTCTGTGTAAGTGTCTATAGGCTGCAGTCATCACTTAACATCAATAAATGTGAACTGCATGCTTGTTTGCCATTCCGTCACTGCAGCTCTACCACCAGTAAAGAATCTCCTCATTTCTGATTTGATCTCGCAGAGAAATTCCGAGCATTGCTCTCTGTGTAACCTTGATTCTTCTTATGAGGCCGCTCATTATATGAATGAGCGACCACGTTTCAATTCCGTAGACCTACCTATGTCATCACTACACCTCTGCGCCAGACATTGATACAAAATTTAGCACCAACAGACTCATTAATATATAATGAGATATACAATGCGAATGTGGAAGGTTGCAGAGGCCCAGGAAGACCAAGACTGACCTACCATGACCAAATAGGTCGAGTTCTGTCTGATGGTGAGTCAAAAGTCTTAGGAATCGGCGTGCATGTATGAAGAGAATGATGAAGGTAGACGAGGCACGAAAGGTTTGTCAGGACCGGGATATCTGGCGCTCTACACTCTCTGCCTACCCCGTTAGGGACCTGGCGTGAAGATACATATAGATTCATTAAAACTATGACTAAGAATTTCGTGTTATACGCTATTCAAAAGGAAACAGAATGTGTGCGAGAAGCGTGGGCGGAGTTCCCGAGGCGCCTTAAACAATTTACGTTTCACAAGGAGATTGGTAAATTTGATTCGTCTAATATTGTAATTATGTACATAATTGAACTTGGAGATCTCTTTTTATTTCTGTTACAATTCGCCATTTTTTGCTACCAAACAAAATCTTTTTAAATAAAATTGAGTCGTGCTGAAAAAATATTTCAACCTATAGATAGGAGTTAAAATATTTCTGATATGATGTACATTATACGTAGTTGCTATAGATTCATTGTGTTCTGCCTTATGTTATTTGTGTGAAGACAAATTCTAATTTACAATGGTTTTGACAACATTTACAATCACCGGAAACATCGACGAGACACAAAACCCAGAAGTTTTGTATTTTTCCCACTGTAGGTACCTGTTGGCAGAGAATATGTAATGTGTTAGTGAGGTGTTGCCGTAAAAATCTTTATTTTAAATTTCATTTTACTAGTCTCTTTGCATTCCTACTATTCTTACTTTCCTACTTAAATTATAAATGCCTTTTAACGTCCAAACGACTGAACCGATTTTAATGAAATTTGGTACAGAGATAGAGCTGACTTTGAGAAAGAACATAGGCTACTTTTCGACATCCACGCGGGCGAAGCCGCGGGCAACTAGTTGTCCATATAGTTACAAAGTGAAATTTGTTTCTTGCAATCTTCGGAATTCATAAAAACCAGGTACCTTATTTTTTATTAACTAATCCTGGTAGCAAATCCCGAAGCAACCGCAGCACTCAGCTGCCCCAACAATCTACTGAATGTTTAGTAATTACTTAGTTCATGTCTTACTTAAAATATAACGGTTTAATAAACTCAGAAGGTAGTACAAAGGGACCAAGTTGACTTAGGGTCTTAAATTATTTCTTTTCTCACCGCCGTACCTCGTTTTTAATGAAAGCTAAATGTCTCTATCTTTAGGGTCCCGCATCTAAATAAAATAAAGAACCTTAAAGAATTGCACGTCTTTCATAAGATTCACCTACTTTTTTAGACATATTGCATGTTCATCTTTTTCACATGACATAAAATTAATGATTCGATCTCGTTTATTTCTTCTGAAATTAATCTTACTATATTACCTACTAGCTGACCCGGCAAACTTCGAATTGCCTCAAATTGAAATAATGTGTCAAAGGTTTGATAGATACGGACCATTTGTTTGGAAAAATGAAATTGTGGTCTTCACTAATTGCCTTCAATTTCTTCATATTTTCTTACTTTTAAACCTTCCCTGGACTTACAAAAAGCATTCAAAATCAAAATTAGCCAAATCAGTCCAAGCGTTCTTGAGTTTAAGCGATACTAACGAACAGCGATTAATTTTTATATGTATATATATAGATAGATTATCTTTCGGCATAAGTTATCCATTGCTCGACAATTACTAATTCGCGAAGGGACTCGTTATTCTCATAAGGATTGAGACCAAGAATTTAATGGTGGTAGAGCCCCAGTGACGGAGCTCGCGGGCGTAGGCTCCACCGCATTACCTAATATACTTGCCGCTAAATGGTAGTGTTCAGTACTATCGTGTTCCGGTCAGGTGATAATGTACGGCCCTGTAATTTCCGGCACAGAGGCATAATACCTTAGGCCTCAGGAGTGGTAACGCATCTGCATTTTGACCTCGGTCTGTGTCTATAGGCTGCAGTCATCACTTAACATCAATGTGAACTGCATGCTTGTTTGTCACTACCAAATAAAAAAATGAAAAAAGGTGATGTTGGATAAAATTGATCATAGAATTAACACAAAAATAGATCTTTGTAAGTATCTAGTTTAATGTGAATCCATGTGAATACTTCTCTTTTAAAGAATTAATTTCCCTAGGAATGCTATTGTTTACGTTTTTTTTTAAGTGAATAACAATGGAAAACCTATGTCAATTTTAAAACCTAATTAAAACAAAAAAAAAGCTGTCGAGAGCTTATAATATCGAAAGAATGTCTTATTTTCTCTTTTATAAACTGATAACCTAGAGTTTAGACAAAAAAAAGAGATATATCTTGACAAACTCAAAAGGCCAAGAAAAACTCGCCAAAAAAACTCAGTAGGTTTTTTACCACATTATGTTCACTTGTAATTGATTTTACAATAGCAATTATTTAAATATTTATCAAATTGATATAATCTCACTGCCACACAAAAAACATATGTTTTTCTAAAAAAGTAATATCATCATTGAAAATTTACAAAAATTAATGACTTTCATTTTTAAAGAAAAATGGAAAGGAAAATTTGACTTCAGCCGAGACTCGAAAGCAGCGCCATCTATTACCAACTATGTAGTCTATTATATCGGTTGCCTAACTAGCATAGTTGGTAATAGATGGCGCTGCTGCTACCATAAAGCTATGCAATAGATGTGAAGGAAAGATTTGACAAATCGGGCAGGACTTCAGTAGCTCAATTGGAAGAGCGGCTGGACTAGATTCCCAGTAGGCCGCGAGTTCGAGTCTCGCCTGAAGTAAAATTTTTCTTTCCATTTTTCTTTAAAAATAAAATATATTTCACAAGCATGTGTTAATGCGAAATAATATAAAACAATTAATGACTTTCAACCTAACGTTAAAGAAAAGATTAATTTGGGCACATTACGAATTTCGTATACATTAAGTAAACACAAAGTCTAAGTTAAGTAACGTTAAGCTCGTTGACAATTTAATTACAGACTAAAAATACCGCGCCACAAGTCGCAAGCTCATAAATATTATAAGTATCAACGGATCCCTATTAAAAAGTTCTGTATAATATTTAAACTTTACTTTGACGATAAAATATTGGATAAATCTGGTGACACGGTTGATCAAAACGTTATTATTCCATGAAAAGATTAAAGTCTACTTACGTAGATAAGGAAACAAGAAAATATTACATTTTACCTATTTCTAACCGCTTTTTTTTTACTTTGGATAAAATTAGACACCGCCGTATTTAAACAGTTGCTAAAAGCATAGATTCAAATTATTTTATTAATTTATTTGTAATATAAAATAGTGGCAAACAAGCATGCAGTTCACGTTGAATCATCATTCGTTCATCTGTGGAAAATTACAGGGCAGTACATTATCTGTTATTCTGTTTTCAGCGTACAAACATTTTGACATTCAGACAAAAATTAAACAAAAAATCCCTCCAAAAATAAAGGCACCTCCTATTTTTTTTTCTTTAATGCAGAGTCCTAGTCCAGCAATAGTTTTATTACATGTATGTATATATACAACTGAGGGTGGAAGTTAGGGCAAAGACCACATTACAAAGAACAGTTCCAGAACAGGCAAAACCACGGAACACAGTTTGTGCAACGTTGAATACAAACTTCATTAACCATTTAAAAACTCCGTGAACCAAGAAAGTAAAAAGGAAGCAAGATGGCGACGAATAAAGGAAAAAGCCTTTTTTCCTATGCTTGGCAGGCTTTTGCAATTAGCTAAAAGGTGCCGGAGCTCGGTATCTACAAACTATGTTTCTTTTTTATTATATCAAAGTTTTTTTTATGAAACTGGAAAGCATACAGTTCTTCCCTCTTATGGGAGACGTTTGGTGTTCTCTACGTGCTACGCACGCAAATTAAGCGTTTGTATGGAATTTTGGCGGAGTGAACGCACGTAAAGCCGTTCGCGTCGGTTCTACGCGCAATCTCTCTCCGCTCGTCTCGGATTGTCGTCCCATTGGGATACATAAGAGTGAGGGAATAAAGAGAGCACCTGTGTTCGCACAGACTTGTGCACTTTAATATTTCCTGCGCCAAGCGGCCAATCTCAATGGAGACCAACCGCTTTTCTCCATTGAGATTGGCCGCTGGAGGACATTATCATAAGCTCCATGATATGCATTTTTTAATGTTACAAAGGTCGCAAACAAGCATGCAGTTCACATTGATGTTAAGTGATAACTGCAGCATAAAGACACTCACAGAAAGATCAGAGGTCATAATACAGTTTGATAGTTATTACGGGGCCATACATTACGATCTTACTGGAACACGATAGTGCTGAACACTACCATTAAGCGGCAGATAAATTAGGTAATGCGGTGGTGCCTACGCCCTCGAGCTCCTACACCGGAACTCTACCACCAGTATAAAATTCATTCTATTGCATGCTATTTTATCCAAAACACATGATAGGTAACTATCGCAAAATATTTTCATAACATGTTTTACAATTATTAGTTATCAAATTGTTGCGACGCCAACAAATGCTAATAAGTTGCAATGTGATGTTACCAAACATTTTATGAGGAAAATGTGTACGATAAAATCAAATGGACTCCAAATTACATGCGTTACCTCTTGCGCATGATTTATTTCGGAGATATGCTCACTGATACGCGATGGTGTGAAACACTAATGACAATTTTATCTCGTACCTACTACCGACCGGCCCCGGCTGCGCGCGAGTACATTATAGGTTGTTTCTGGTGATTTGATGTATTTTTTTCGGAACATATTAGCTACTTACTATTACCACAGTCTAAAGAAAACGAACGTGTTTATGTACTTATACTGTGCTATTACTTTATCAATTCTTACTGATTCATCTGTTTCATTCTGTAAACAATTCTTGCAGTGTGTCCTATTTATATCACCAACTGTCTTCAATTTAAAAAAAAATAATTTGACCGTTATATTAAGCAGAGTGAGATTTAAATTAGGAAAATTAAAATGGTCATTAAGTTTTCTTACAGTTTCTAATTTTTCGCTCAACTTATCTATGTTTTTATTATATCTATTCTTTTATAAAATCCTTTTACGGACAATTGCAAATACTATAAAAAATAATTAGCGAAATCGGGGCAGCCGTTATCGAGTTTAGCGCTTAGCTTTGCTTTGTCATCAGTTTGTAAAGAGAAAATGAGATATTCTTCTGGCATACATAAGTGATCTATTATTTAGTTTTAATCTTAGTAACAATCAAGATTATATGGAAGGAGTTCTTTGATCTACGTTCCCGTGAATGTGGCATCTGGTATAGAACAATACAGCCGGAACCGTTGAGGTCTCCATGGATGACCGAGTGTGCCCTGTCCAGAAAAGAACTTGTCACAATGATGAGACTTCGCTCCGGACATGTGCCATTTAATAAGTTTAAATTCTTAATGAGTCAATCTGATACCCCTAATTGTAGTATATGTGGTAAAGTGGAAGACGTATACCATATTTTGGTTGAATGTGTTCGAGGTGAGGCTCATCGCAGGGCTTCATTAGAAATAGGACATTGCAACAGTGTCCTGGCAGATCCTACTACGGATGACGCCAGAATACTGTTGCAACTATATCAATTGTCAATGAGCTAATGTTGTTTAATTATTTTTTTAAATGAAGAATGTAATTCATGTGAACGTATAGAGCGTCATGGTCTTTGACCAAGCTCTTTAAATGGAGATTAAAAAGAAAAAAAAAATCAAGATTATATTTTTTTCAGGTTATAGTACATATATACAGTACATGTGTATCTATTGTTCTGTTGTTGTTCACTGTAGATTGTTTTATTGTCTGTGATAATTGTAACGTCCCTACCCAACGTTACAATTATCACAAACATTAAAACAATCTACGCAGGTAAAAATGCAGATGCGTTGCCACCTCTAAAGGCTATATTATTGTGCCTCTAGGTATTACGGGGTTACGTTACTATCTAGCTGGATAACGATAGTGCTGAGCATCACCATTTGGCGGATAGATTAGGGCTACGCCCTCGAGCCCTTACACAGAATATCTATCGTCAGTGAGAAAAGTTAAGGTAAAACACGTTGGATCAATTATTTTGCGATGAATATGAATATTGATAAAGATACCACTGTAGGTAGGTTGTAACCCGACAATGCAAGTGTCCTTGTAGACCAATTCGAAATAAAGGATTTGATTTTTTGACTCTGAATTGTACCTGAATTAGCTTCGGTTGTACCAAAATATTTGTTAAAGTTAAAGTTTTTGTAAAATTTTACACTTTTCTCTAACTTTGGCAAATTTTACAAAAACTTTAACAAATACTTTGGTGCAACTGAAACTTAATGTTTACTGTGTTATTAGGGGGTGAGCATGATTTATTTGAAAGATATGCTTCCCGAAACGCGATGATGTGATACCTAAAGATAATCCTATTTCATAAATAAAATGCCCCGTGTTTATCCAAGAGGCGTTAAATTATGACAGGTCTCTGAATAAATTATTCGGAGTTTTTGGGTCTGATGTAAATAATGATAAAGATATGCCTGAAGTAATCAATGTTTCTAAATGCTTAATTATAACGTGAGGATGTGTTTATCACCATGAAAGAGATTATTTTTAACATAAAATAAATCTTGGAGCTGGCTGTTTTTTGCCTGTTTTAGAGTCAACAGGTAGGTAACAAGTTAAAAAATTACATAAAGATATCTTTTTTAATAAAATTAACCAATATACCGATCTACCTACCAAGTTGACAGTATTAGGTACCTACTTATTTAGATAGTATTAAAAAAAAATACTCGAATTCCCTGTTTTATAACTTTACAAGCAAACTTGATTTCTTATGATTGTATGTATCTTCACACCAGGTCTCTAACGGGGTAGGCAGACAGGGTGGAGCGCCAGACATCGCGATCCTGACACACCTCCCGTGCCTCATAGACATTCACCTTTCTTCTGGTTTGCAGGGGCTACATCACATTTAGTAGATAGCAGTTTATTTGCATCTATGCTATGGACGTTGACATTATTTGATTTTTCACGATAATCTGTACTAGATTTAAGCTCTCATTTAAAAGAGCTCTTACTGAGTTTGTTGGGTAGCGGAGTTCTTCTCAGTAGTGACTGCACTTGGAACTCTGCTAAGTGAATAACATTGATCTTGACGAATAAGTTTTTCTTTTTCTTCATTTATTATCATTGAAGGAATTGAAAAATTTTATGATTATTATGTTTTAACCAAATAGTTTAAATTTTAATTTTTAATTTACTATTAATATATGATTTTGCTTTTACTATATGTAATGGTTATTCGCTCTAGGTAGTTTATGATTTATTGACGTTTTGAAAGTATCTGTAAAGATCTATTCGAAATAAAAATATTTTCTATTCTATTCTATTCTATTCTATTCTATTCTATTCTCTTCATACATGCACGCCGATTCCTACTTTAAGACTTTTGACCCCACCATCAGACAGGCCTCGACTTATTTGGTCATGATGGTGGGTCAGTCTTGTTCTTCCTGGGCTTCTGCAACCATCCACATTCGCATTGTATATTTGTTTAGTCATTCGCTCATTCGACATTCTATCTATACGCCCGAACCATCGGAGCATGCCTTTTTTCAATTTTACACCGATACTCCATTCATACAAAGACTCTTTCTTACATCTTCTTTACGAACGCAGTCGGTGAGCGATACACGATGATGATGTATGATTGTATCAATTATTTTATGATTTTCTGATTTTTTTTTATGTAATGGATGTGGCAAACAAGCATGCAGTTAACACTGATGTTAAGTGATGACTGCAGCCTATAGACACCCACACATAGACCAAGGTTAAAATGCAGATGTGTTGCCACTCCTGAGGCCTAAGGTGTTATGCCTCTGTGCCGGAAATTATAGGGCCGTACATTACCACCTCTGCTGAACACTACCATTTAGCGGCAAGTATATTAGGTAATGCGGTGGTGCTTACGCCCGCGAGTCGTGTTAATGCGTGTTCGAGTCACACTTGACCAGTATTTACGACATGCTCATGCTCACTAAGCCACTTGTTAAAATTACAAGATGATACAATGTAACATATTAAAAAACGAAGACGCTATCCAACATTAAAAATCCTTCACATATTTACGTAACGCATTAAGTAAATATGAGCAAATCAATTTGAGATTTTTACTTTATCGTCTTACCGATGTACGTTTTGCGTTCACTTCTGTCGTAATGTAGTGTTACTGGAGGAATGTGTGCTAGATCGGCGACCTTAGAACATTCACGTGTGAGGTCATTGCAGGGTTGGTTTGTCGGTCTTAGATCCGCGTCATTCCTGCTCGCCTGGTACTTGGAACAGTAACTTTTTAGGGTTGCGTAGCAAACAAGGAACTCTTATAGTTTCGCCATGTCCGTCTGTCTGTTTGTCTGTCCGTCCGTGTTTTAGCGCAAAAACTGTTGGTGCTAGAAACTTGAAATTCGGCACCAGTATACACCTTAATCACGTCGACAAAGTGATAGAATAAAAACATGAAAATAAAGTTGATATACCGTAACAGGCAGTTTTTTTTCGTTTTCTCTTTAGTGTGGGATATTGTTGAATAGGTCTTTCAAAAATGTTAGGGATGTGCAAACATCATTTTTCGATTGAGTAAACTGTTCGTGACTTATTAAGCTTTAAAGTAAGAATTTTCTTTAGAGTCAAGTGTCCCTCCCCTCTACCAACTAAACTGTTGTTAGAAATTCAAACGTTACGACAATAGTAGCTATATATAATGAAATTAAAAGGAATACTATCACACTTAAGTAAGCTTTACAAGTTTGCGAGTAATAGTCGACCAAATGTATTTCACTCGATTTCGAACAACTGCATAGAAAATATTTATTTATTTTTTCATTACATCTCTTACTACGGAAACTCTGTAACAACGGAACCCTACACTGCGCGTGTCCCGACATGCACTTGACCGGTTTTTTGACGTATAACAGATTAATTACAATTATAATACTATTTTATCAACAATCACACTACTGATCCGAGGTTGAGACATATTTATTTGCAACAGTGTTTTTAAGAGGGGAAACAGCTAGGGGAAACAGTAATACCAGAATGACCACTTTACGTACTTACCACTGTGGTGAAGTCGTTGTTGGCTAATTTAGAACGAATAAATGCATGTATAATATTAGACAATACGTACAACTTACAAAATACAAGTATTTTTTTTTTCTCTAATGTTTTCAAGGCAAGGGAGAAAATGAATTAAATTATAATACATATTTGTGCGTGCTTAATGATCAGTTCACTTTCAACAAATAAAAATATACGTTATACAGATGAGATTACAGATATAAATCTTGTTCTATCTACTTTTTATACCTAAATAAAAATGAATCACCCTAACGTTAGTAAGCGCATAACTACCATACGACTTCACTAAATTTAATGAATCTTTATTTTTAGTGTATGTTATTGTAAAGGGAAGGTTTTTGATAAATAAAATTGGAGTGTCTGTTTGTAATATAAAAATATCCGCTTTTTAGATACTAAATGAATATTGTATGTATACACGGTACATATACCAAAACAATTTTATTTACAATTTTTGTCTGTCTGTATGTTTGTTCTCGCCAATCTCGGGCACGGCTGGACCGATATTGACGGGACTTTCACTTGCAGATAGCTTATGTAACATGGAATAACTTAGGCTTTTTTTATACTAGCTGCGCCCACGACTTCGTCCGTGTAGATACTCATAAATTCTCACGCCGACGAAGTCGCGGGCACAGCTAGTGAAAAATAAAATTAATTGATGTATGAATGAGGCAGACTTTTGGCTCTAAGTACTTTGTATATTTACACGTTATGTACAAAAAAGTGAATTATATAAGCTAGCAACGGAGATAAGTTAGCTAAACGGTGAAAACTAGTAATTTTCCGTCATTATATTTTTACTGGTGGTAGAGCTCCAGTGACGGAGCTCGCGGGCGTAGGCACCACCGCATTACCTGATTTACTTGCCGCTAAATGGTAGTGTTCAGCACTATCGTGTTCCGGTCAGGTGGTAATGTACGGCCCTGTAATTTCCGGCACAGAGGCATAACACCTTAGGCCTCAGGAGTGGTAACGCATTCGCATTTTGACCTTGGTCTTTGTGTGGGTGTCTATAGGCTGAAGTCATCACTTAACATCAACGTGAACTGCATGCTTGTTTGCCACTTCCATAACATAAAAAAAATGCATGCAAGGTTTGGTAAGCTTGTTTTTGACATGCCAATAACGTAATAAATCTATCTCTTTACTACCTATAATATAATTGTATATCAATTTATTTGTTCAACTTTCCAACATTTTTCGACTCACAGAAGGTCTTTCGTGATCCGAAAGGAAAAATGGGCTGCAGTCATCACTTAACATCAATGTGAACTGCATGCTTGTTTGCCACTTCAATTACATAAAATATATATATATATATATATATATATATATATATATATATATATCTTATGTAATTTATTTATGCGAGTAAAACTTTCCGCCATAAGTAACAGTTTCGTTGTCAGTTAGACATTTATAATTGGACATCTCTTAAATATTTGCAACAGCAAAGAAACTAAAATTATGTTATGTCCAACTAATAATTTATAGGCGGCAGTCATCACTTAACATTCATGAGAACTGCATGCTTGTTTGCCGCATTCGTTACCCGAGCCGGGAATCGAACTCAAGGCCCAGCGTAGCAATAGTGACCTGCTGCCACTAGAAACGGCTCGTTGAAATAATAATCTTTATACCTAGTATTTATAAGCTCATTGCCTACATATATATATATACTATACTAGCGGACCCGACAGACTTCGTCCTGTCAAAAAGATTTGTTGACTCTTTGAGGTTAGGAACACACCTACATGGCTTAGACAGTGAGTGCTTGTAATTTAATATGAACTTATACGTAACTTCACGTAACTTCACGCCTGTAATCCCCGAAGGGGTAGGCAGAGGTGAATGCATGCATTCAAGCATACATGCAAACACCCACGATTCGCCGGTTACGTTTTGGCCGGGCACATTACCAAACTTCGAGGTACTGGGAAATTTCCAGAAAATGGAAAAATCCCCATAGAACCAGAGATAAAGGACTTTACACCATTATCTCTGATAACCCCCTACCCGGGAATCGAACCCAGGACCACAGCGTAGTAGTAGTGGCCTGCTACCACTAGGCTACCGAGGCAGTTATACTTATATGAACTTATACAATAGCAATAAAGCTCAAATTGAGTCTACGTTTTCGAAAGTTGTTGTTGTTAGAAAAAGTTTTTATGGGAAAAAAAAAGGGATGTTTTTAGGGATTTCCCGGCTATTATTCGAATCTTTCTCACCTTTTAAACCTTCCCTAGATCTCCACAAACATTTCAAGACCAAGATAAGATAATCCGTTCAGCCGTTCTCGAGTTTTAGCGAGACTAACGAACAGCAATTGCTTTTTATATACATATATACATAGATAGTATTTGATATCAGAATGTAGGATATATTGATTTTTATTAATAAAAATCACGAAATACCATAATAATTCATTGAAATAAAACTATTTTTACGGATTTATCTCGCGTATATTAAACTAAAATGAAATAAAATAATTTTAGTTTAATATACGCGAGATAAATCCGTAAAAAAAGTTTTATTTCAATGAGTGTAGCTCGCGAAAACCTAAGAACATATCACATAATAATTCAACATAGAAAATATATTTTAAACTATAATTTCAAATTTCCAAAACGGTATACACCATGTTGTGATGATATGACGTCACTTGTATAGTAAACAAAACATCAAATGACCACCATGGATGACAACGTTTTCATCCGTTCATGGGTAGATTTACACAAAGGAGATGTTGCGAGCTCGGCTCTAGTTCGTACACGTCCTCAAAAAATAGGTAAATTAAAGAAGAATCCGAAAAAAATGCAATTACTTTATTTAAGAATATATTTTAGAGTTACAACCACATTTAATTCAAACGATTTTATCATTTTCAACTAAGTTCAACATGGCGGCGATACAGCCGACGCTTGGGATCAATCGATTTCGATAGTATTTAGAAAATATTACTTTTTTCTCCAAGTACCATATATTAAAAAAACAATTTAAAAAATGAAAATGTCAAAATGAGATCGCCCGCCATCATGACATCATATTCGCCATATTGGTTTTGAGTTGCAATTCTCACTGCAAATAATGTTTTGTAACTGCAAACAAAGCTAAATAAGTGAAAATATGTAGTAAAAAACGTTTTTATATTGATTTTGCCATATTAATGATATTGTGTACAATACATGGCCGGAGGTCCATACATTTTTGCAACATCTCCTTTAGTTTCATTGATTCTAAAATTTATGTAATACTAGCTGTTGCCTGCGGCTTCGCCCGCGTGGAAGTCGTTTTATAAATATTTTTTCCTGAATTTTCTTTGCTATAAACCTCACGGAGCCCGAGACCTTTCAAACGAATGCAAAACCGTGGAAATCGGTTGGTGCGTTTTGGAGTTATAGCGTCAGGAAGGAAAACCCAGCTTTTTTTTATATTAAAGATTTTTACGGCCCACAAAAACAATGTGAAACGACATAAGGCAGTCTATAGGTAGGAGGTAGCTTGGTAAAGACCTAGAGACCTAAATAGACATTTAATCCAAACATTTATGCAATAAGATCTCAACCGTAAAGCTGATTGCTTCAAATACATTAAATATTATCTACAGACATTTCTTGGTACAGACAAGGGTGAATAGGACAGTTGTAATACTCTTATTATGTATAGGTATATATTGTGTCTCTTCAGACTTTAGGGAATAGAAAGCCTGGGAGGGGTGAACTTTGTACGTATTGTGTTTTGATTTATCTTGAACTTGAATAGGTATATGGAGGTCTGATATTTCTTGAGCCGTATCCTTTAGGACATACGAGTATTTTATAGTTTTGATATTTTGTTTTCTTTCTTTATCAGTAAGTAATTCCGTATAAAGACGATAAAATAAATATTTTGAAATTCGGCCATTTTTTTTGAATTACCAGAAATTGAGGTTAGATTGCTAATTGTTAACTTTATTACAAAATGTACTGTGTAATGGGTACACCTATACAAAATTTAGTTTTAAAAAATTGTACACTCAGTTATGTAGTTATAGTACATACCTGCGTACATAGTGACTTGTTTGACGTAGATTTTCATTCGAGACAAACCTCATTGGTTTTTAGTAATGCCTTGTATAAAACAATTTTATTTTTTATGTGTGTAATAAATTAAAAAAAAAACCAGTAAAGATTTTGCAGGCCCAAAATTACCCGTCTCCTATAACAAGCAATGTGGTGATTTTGTGTTATTTACTAGGTAAATCATTTGAGAAGCAATATTTTTTTCTGTGTCCCAAATTAACACGATAAAACAACAGACTAGTTATGTTATTTCAAAATTATACAAACGTACTTCACTAATTAATTAACGGTGTTACAATGTTAACACAATTAAGGCAATGTGTTCAATAGGCAAGGATTTATGTTTAAAGTACAAGGTTTTTTTTTAAAATAAATAGCTCTAGAAATGGTATTAAAGTTTATTAGGTGCGTAACGTAACTTCACGTCTGTGATCCCCGAAGGGATAGGCAGAGTTAAATGCATGCATTCAAGCCTACATGCAAGCACTACGGTTCGCCGGTTATTTACGTTTTGTCCCAGCCTGTTGTCCGGGCACATTCCCGAAATCCGAGGTACTGGGAAACTTCCAGAAGATGGAAAAATCCTAATAAAACCAGAGATAAAGGATTTTAAACCGTTATCTCTGATAGTCCCCGACCTGGGAATCGAATCCAGGACCCCAGCGTAGTAAAAGTGGCCTGCTACCAGTAGGTACGCTATCGAGGCAGCTTACTAGGTAGATAGACACATTAAATGTACTTATTTATAAAGTACGTGCGTAAGCTTCATAATTTAATTTTTATTTAAATATAGAGACGGACAACAAAGGGGTCCTTTAAAGGATTCCTTTTTTTTAGGGATCCGTACCTTAAAAGGAAAAAAGGAACCCTTATATCATCACTCGTGCGTCTGTCTGTCTGTCCGTCTGTCACAGCCAATTTGCTCCAAAACTACTCGACCGATTGAGTTGTAATTGATATGTAAATTGGTGACCCAAAGATGAACACGTCAAGAAAAATAATAAATTTTAAACCACCCACCACTGGAAAACCACATTCGGGGGGTAAATCAGAAAAAAAAAACGTAAACTGTGTCGTGTGACATATCAAATGAAAGAGGTTGTTGTCAGCATCTCAGATACATTTTTTTAATAATTTTTGCATAAAAAAATTTGAAGTTATTTAAGAAAAACGACGAAAATTGACCATCCTCCCCCTATCTTCAAAACTACTGAACTTAACATTTTGAAAAAATGTGGCAAATAGTTCTTTACCTATAGATTACTGGAAAATCTATAAGAAGTTTGAGTATTCAAATTAAATCGAAAATTCTTAACAATATAATCCCCCTGCCGGTACCACCGTAACCGCTATGTCCCTGCATTTTAAATCTGTAATATTTTCGAAAATATTTATTTAAATTACGGAACCCTCACCACGCGAGTCGAACTCGCACTTGTCCGGTTTTTTTCACCCACAGATACCTACTCTAAAAACATTGGCATAACTACACTTCCTTACTTCAGCTACTGCTGTTCACAAGTATGTGAAACATGAGATTAAAATAGTCAAAACACTAAGCCTGTGTTGCACCACAACATTAGTTAGTTATTGTAACATTTCACATCGTTCTCTAACATAAAAAAACTGGTTGCCTGTAAAGTCGGTTTTACGGGCGAAGATTTTACGTGACAACGTCTTTTTCTCGGTAGAAAGGCATTCGCCGGTCCGGCAGGCCTCTCTCTCGTTCGGTGACTCATCGTTACGTTACCGGGCGTTACACTTTTTCATGAGTGACTCCAAGCCGCAACCTAATTTAAGACGTTGTCACGTCAAAAAATCTGTTAAAATTAGAGCAGGATGTGAAATGTTACGATAACTTGAACTACAAACAATGCAACCTAGGCTAAACAGTTTGTCTTGTTATTCGAATAGGTGAAATAAAAAAAACAACCTTTTTTATGTTATCCATAAGTTGAACAATAAAAAACGAAAGTACCAGGCCAACATAAACACGTAGTAGCTTATTTAATATGCCCACAACACCAATGATTTATGGAACTAGAACTGGATCCACAATATGCACGTGTCCATTGGACAAAGCGAAATGTCAACTGAAGAAACCCGGATACGCGATCGGTTGAAGTCCGAGGAATATTGAACCTTCTGATTCTTAAATAGGATTGCCTTCAGATCGTAGTAATGGTGGTTATTACAACGTTTCTCGTTTGGGAAGCGTCGTACACATCAATGAATGTCAAGGGTAGAAGCCTACGCTGGCTAATTGTTTGTGAGTTTTTTCGTGAATCTTTTACGATGCGTAATATATCGAACGGAATAGAGTAAATAAAGCGTTTTTTTCTTTAGTATTGAATTGGTTGGCTTGGCAGTGTAGGAATCATCGCATTACATAAATACCCTAAAATGGCATGGAGCGACGAGGCCATGCTGACGCGTGGCGAAAAAAGGGAAATTACGAAAACATTAGACAGTCTAGTTACTGGAATTTAAAAAAAATGTATATTGAAAACAGTTAAGACACTGAAGATCTAAAAAAAAAAAAAAATTTTATGTAATGGAATTGGCAAACAAGCATGCAGGTCACATTAATGTTAAGTGATGACTGCAGCTTATACCCATACAAAGATATGGTCATAATACAAATGCGTTACCACTCAGGCCTAAGTGCCAGTGAAAATGTTTCATAAAAAAAACCTAACTTCACGCCAGGCTTCACGGCAGAGGTAAATGCATGCATTCAAGCATACATGCAAACACGCACGACTCGCCGGTTACGTTTTGGCCCATGTAACAGGTGGCGAACCTGTTGCCATCTCCGGGCACATTACCACACTCCGAGGTACTGGGAAACTACCAGAAAATGGAACAATCTCAATAGAACCAGAGATAAAGGATTTTAAACCGTTATCTCTGATAGTCCCCGACCCGGGAATCGAACCCAGGACCCCCAGCGTAGTAGTAGTGGCCTACTACCACTACGGTACTTATGCCTCTGTGCCGGAAATTACAGGGCCGTACATTACCACCTGACCGGAACACGATAGGAATAAGAATAAGTTTTTTTTTTGATACACACAATGCATCAACAAGGCAATAAATAATAGAGATAGCAAAAAGAGATCATAAATGACAACATATTATATTTAAGTAACTACGATAACGTATACCTATACCTGTAGAGATAATAATTACCTATGGCATGATGCATGTATGAGACCAAAAAAAAATGGCACCCACCTCAGCTAATTGCTGTAGTTGGCACTACAGCGCTGGTATTCTGGTGGGGCCATGAACACTACCATTTAGCGGCAAGTATATTAGGTAATGCGGTGGTGCCTACGCCCGCGTGCTCCGTCACTGGAGCTCTAGTACAGTGTGTGTACACTCACGACTCCGGTTTATACCTAGTGGTACTTTGAGTGTAAGCGTATTTTTTCTTACATATTTTACATTGCCGTTTGGAAACTATAAGCCTGGGTAGCTTACAGCAATCCTGAGAAAAGAGGGCTTGAAAAAATACATTGATAGTAGAGGTATTTTCCCAGGGTTTCTTTTTTTATTTTGACCTACGGAATCCCAAGAAAAATATCCCTCACACGTACAACGTACCCATAATAATTGCCTTGTTTACATCGGGAACTTAGCAATTGTTAGCGATAGCGGCAAATAGTCGTCTAATTGTTGCCCTTCTAGTTTTATCACAAATTGTCGTTTAATTATTATTGCAACAACACATTTAAAATATATTTCAAATAAATAAAATGTGTAGCGTCCACTACATTAAGGCGCCAACTAGTGGAATACAATGAAACCTCACAGTACTTATCTAGTACGGTAGATGGCGTGCATTCGAATTACATCGCACATGCGAAGATTTCTCAAGAGTTGGCATATATACAACTTCCCAACGTCAATCGTTGGGCCGCGGCCCGCCAGGCGCTACCACCTCGCCTGGTTGGAGGATCCTCCCTTTTCGCCGGAGGAACACTTCCACCCGTTCCTCCACAAATGCATTCATAAATAATGGCCTCGGTAGCCTAGTGAGAGCCGGCCATTACTATTGTCTTAGGTTCGATGCCCGGGTCGGGAACTAACAGAGATGTACAATATAGAGTGTACAATCCTTTATCTCTGGTTGTATTTTTTTATGAAATGAAAGTGGCAAACAAGCATGCAGTTCTTATTGATGTTAAGTGATGATTGCAGCCTATAGACACTTACACAAAGACCAAGGTCAAAATACAGATGCGTTACCACTCCTGAGGCCTAAGATGATGTAAAAAGGCCTCTGTGCCGAAAATTACAGGGCCATACATTACCACATGACCGGAACACGATAGCGATCGCGGCCTGCGAGCTCCGTTACTGGAACTCTACCACCAGTAAAATTCTAGGTTCTATTGGGATTTTTCCAACTTTTGGAAGTTTCCCAGTACGTAAAATATATACTAAGTTAAGTCCTGATCACCTAAAAGTTACCTATTATTATTTTTATTATTTTAATTTTTTTTTTCTTTGTAAGCTATAATTTTAAATTTACTTGCATTAGTACACCCCTAATATTCAAATTTACACAGTTTCCTATACCCAAAGATTGTCTGGAAGAGATTGCAGTTTTGTGATAAGACCGCCTTTTGTATCGTCTATTTCTTCTATTTTGTTGTCTCTTTAATGTATTGGTGTACAATAAAGTATAAAAATAAATAAAATAAATAAATAATACTAGCTTATCTGGTTGTTTATATTACTGCAAACAGACATCAACATTTAGACGGCAACCAATTTATGATGAACAACCAGACCATAAATTAAATACGTCGAACGAAATCAATTGTAACTAGCTTGGAGTTTAATAATGGGCGTAGTAAATGCATGAAATTACGTCTCAGAAAACTGGCTCTATTACACTCAACGACTAGATTTAAAATGCTAATAAACTTTATCAACTTATCATCCCATAGAGCAACACGGGCCACCGGCCGCGGACCGGAGGGGAGTAGCCATATGCAGGCTTTCCCTGTCAAAGTACAAGACAAAATTGTCCTATACCTGTCGCCCAGATATTAAAATTTGTGTGTGAAATGAATGTGTATGAGGGGTAGAAAGAACACAGGTAATTTTTCATCCCTTTTCCCGAGGACACTATATATATATGAATCACACTTGGATGAAGTCGCGAGAAAAACCTAGAATATAAGAAGAGTAAATAAAAAAAGAGTAGGTATAAATAAAAGACTAGAGGCCCATCCTCTATCTCTCCTCTATCCTCTCCTATTCGTCTTAGCGATGTTATATAGACTAAAGCCTTCCTCGATAAATGGGCTATCTAACACTAAAAGAATTTTTCTAATCGAACCAGTAGTTCCTGAGCGTTCAAGCAAGCAAATAATCAAACACACTCTTTAACTTTATTATATTAGTATAGATAACATTATTTATCTATTCGGTAGCAAACGGCCAGAGCCTATGTGAATAGGCCACGAGTCGCCTACACAACATTGGAGTAATTGCACTAGATTTTGTTATCGGCCTCAATACCTATAAGGATATAGGAATGTCTATATAAATGCGTTTGTTTTACTATTTGTTTTTCATTCTATTATTGTTTGAAATCATAGAGCAACTCGGCCCACCGGTCGCGGCGGACCGGAGAGGAGTAGCCATAACGTATATTACCAATGCAAAACAGTCTGTCATTTTTTGCGGGGGGAAATACGTGTGACACACACTCACACTACAAAAATCGTCTATTACTACGAAATTCACATCTTGACTTCAAGAAAATACATTAACAATTCCACGCACACATTTTTTTTTTACTAGTGGTAGAGCTCCAGTGATGCTGCTCGCGGGCGTAGGCACCAACGCATTACCTAATATACTTACCGCTAAATGGTAGTGTTCAGCACTATCGTGTTCCGGTCGGGTGGTAATGTAGGGCCCTGTTATTTCCGACACAGAGGCATTACACCTTAGGCCTCAGAAGTTGTAACGCATCTGCATTTTGACCTTGGTCTTTGTGTCTATTGGCTAGGCAGTCATCACTTAACATCAATGTGAGCTGCATGCTTGTTTGCCACCTTTCTTACATGAAAAAGTGTCAGCTCATGGGCTACGCGTCTGTATTCTTCGGGTTTGTGCAGATGCCTATAGGCCGCAACATTCACTTACCGTCCATGTTGCCCGCTTGCCAACGATGCCAATAAAAAGATTTAAAAATAACCTACAGGCAAATTAAGAACCTCCTCCTTTTTGAAGTCGGTTAAAAAGAACATATAGGGTGGTGCTATAACTACAATAAATATCCAATTTGCTTAACGAGTAAGTAGATTTTTTGTTTTGTAAAAGGTTATGCCACGTTTTACACAAGAAAGAACCTACTTAAAGCATAAAGCATCCAGCCTAAGTACGTAGTATCATTACATATTCTCTGCCTAAAGTGTAGACAAAAACTGGACGTCTATTGCAGATAGATATATATATTATTTTTACGGGTGGTAGAGCTCCAGTGACGAAGCTCGCGGACGTAGGCCGCATTACCTAATATACTTGCCGCTAAATGGTAGTGTTCAGCACTATCGTGTTCCGGTCAGGTGGTAATGTACGGCCCTGTAATTTCCGGCAAAGAGGCATAACACGTCAGGCCTCAAGAGTGGTAACGCATCTTGGTCTTTGTGTGGGTGTCTATAGGCTGCAGTCGTCACTTAACATCAATGTGAACTGCATGCTTGTTTGCCACTTCCATTACATAAAAAAAAGATATGCTGTCATCCCTGAAGTCTAAATTATAAAGGGTCATCCATCCACGTGCAAACATTCCGTTTTTAAACGCACGCTAACCCTAATTCACACTAACCAAATACAAAAGGGTTACATTAACCCAAATATACAATTATGTAGGTAGAAAAAAAAACTGACCGCCTTTCCAATACCACGGTCAACCGGCCAACAAATTCTGATCGTACACATATCTGTACGATATCGGTACGCCATTTATCAGCGGTGTAAGTGACAGGTGAACAGCGGAAATGCAATTGAAAATGGTTTAAAAAATGATTTTAATTTAATTGGTTGTATTGATTTTTTTTTTTTTTATGTAATGTAAGTGGCAAACAAGCATGCAGTTCACATTGATGTTAAGTGATGACTGCAGCCTATAGACACCCACATGAAGACCAAGGCCAAAATGCAGATGCGTCACTACTCCTGAGGCCTGATGTGTTATGCCTCTGTGCCGGAAATTACAGGGCCGTACATTACCACCTGACCGGAACACGATAGTGCTGAACACTACCATTTAGCGGCAAATAAATTAGGTAATGCGGTGGTGCCTACGCCCGCGAGCTCCGTCACTGGAGCTCTACCACCAGTAAAAGTTTTGTTAAGGCGCGTTTTCACTGACTTGCCCTTCGATTCGCATCAAATGTTTAGTCTTACATTTTGACCGTACAATGATTGTCTCTCAAGCCTAAAAGTGGTTTTCGCACTATTAAGGTTTGGTATGTAAATTCACAGTCAAAATTTAATAATTTTTAGCCTGGGATGCACCACGATATCTGTTAAAATTATTGTAACATTTCACATCGTTCTCTAACTTAAAGAAATCTGTTAAAGTTAGAGAGGGACGTGAAATGTTACAATAACTTTAACTTTAACAAAATTGTGTGCAACTTAAGCTTAGGTAGAAGCGCGCATGGCCCAGCGGCTGGTGTAGATCGTAAGCGATCTGCTCGGTTAAGCACTACGGGCGCGGTCGGGTAGTGTGATGGGTGACCGCTAGTGGCAAAAATAAATGCGCGTTTCCGTGCTTCGGAGGGCACGTTAAGCCGTCGGTCCCGGTTGCTATTGATGGATAGCAGTCGTTAAACCTTGTCGAAGGCCTTATGGGCGGTTTGAAAACATCCGGCAGTGGGTTGGCCACTAACCCACCCACCTCCACCAATCCGCATTGGAGCAGCGTGGTGGAGTAAGCTCCAGGCCTCCCCCCAAAAAAAAGGGGAGAGACTCGTGCCCAGCAGTGGGACGTATAATGGGTTGCCATTATTATATTATTATAAGCTTAGGTTCGATTTTACCGACGTAATATAAACCTGGTAGTAAGTGACAGTTTAATTTTCAAAATTAGTTTAAACTGACATTGGATATTGTTAAACACATAATTATGTCAGATTTACAACGAGTAGTAATGAACAAAATTCGTTTAACTTCAAGGGCTTAAGGTATTATGCCTCATCATCATCATTAGATCCAAAAGAAGCTCTAAGCCACTAGGTAACAGTAAGTTTTACAGAATAATCTAGATGCACACTTGTCTGTGCGCATGCATAGAACGTATACATTGAAATCTTACAATTCATTTTTTACTGGTGGTAGAGTTCCAGTGTAGGAGCTCGAGGGCGTAGGCACCATCGTATTACCTTACATATCTGTCGCTAAATGGTAGTGTTCAGCACTAACGTGTTTCAATCAGATAGTAATGTAAGAAGTTGTTTTATATTATTTCGCATTAACACATGCTTGTGAAATATATTTTATTTTAAAGAAAAATGGAAAGAAAAATTTGACTTGAAAAGAGCGGCTGGACTAGATTCCCAGTAGGCCGCGAGTTCGAGTCTCGCCTGAAGTCAAATTTTTCTTTCCATTTTTCTTTAAAATAAAATAATGTAAGAAGTATCACAGACACGTAACTATGATCTCAGAGTTGGAAACACATCTGCATTATGACCTCAGGTCCTTGTGTGGGTGTCTATTAGCTGCAGTCATCACTTAAGCCGACGAGGGAAGTTTCACCCTCACCGACTGGACACCTGGCAGTGCTCAACGGTGCGGTTTTCTCGTCCGTTTCTGCATAGAATGTGTTAATTGTGGAACGAACTTCCCTCTGAGGTTACAAGGTCCCTTGTTGCTACAATATGGGGTTCTTCAAAAATGGCGTCAAAAGAGTCTTTCAGGGCTGGTAGTGTGTTGGCAACTCTTATGGTATTGCATATGTTCGTAGGCGACGGTGACCACTTTTTATCAGGAGTCTCGTCTGCTTGTCTGTCAACTTAATGACATAAAAAAAACTTAACATCAATGCGAACTGCATACTTGTTTGCTACCTTAATTACATTAAAAAATAATTATAAGTGCTATATCTAGGATATTTTTCTTCATTCGCTTATGACTTGTAACAAAACCCAAACATACAATGTTGCATTAATAAAATGTAAAATAATTCGTGCCCCTGCCCTTTCTTGTTAATCCATAACAATATGCATTTTATAAAACCATGATACACATGTAGATAATCGCATATTTTATGATATACATAATTGAAATTACAATTGAGTCTTACGTTAACGTAAGCGTAAGATTTTCTATAATATCTAATCAATATCTACATATAATAAGACAGTTAAAATGGAGTGTCTGTAGATACATTATTTTTTTTACCAAAAAACTGATAGCGGACGATTAAAGAGGAGTAACAGAAACAAAAACAAAACAATGTTTGAAATTTCTGTCTCTCTTGTACGTTATAACTTCGAAACTACCCAACGGATTTGAGCGCGGTTTTCACAGGTGGATTACATATAATTAGGAGCGTTGTCGAAAAAGAAGTTATGGTCAATAGGTCTGGTTATTTGTAGTATCCACAAGTTACGCGAAAGGCGAGCTACACGCGGGTGGATCCGCTGGCAATAGCTAGTAACATTATAAAATGTTTTAATATTGAAAAACGTGGATACCGCGGAATATTCATTATTTCATTTCACAACGATAAAGTTAAAATATAAGGTGTTAGAAAACAGAAAACTGACACACATATATTATGTTTATCGCAAAGATAAAATTAAATACCACCTAAATAATGACCTGATATAGTAGGTATGCATAATTTTCTATTATCACAATTTTCCTAATACTTCTTCAGTAGGTAGTTTTTTTTATCGTGAATTACCCAATAAAGTAAGCGAATTATAATATGCCTATTTTATTCATTTATCTATCTTACATAAATAAAAATGAATCAATAAATATGTTGCTAAGTGTAAGACTCGAGAACGGCTGTACTGATTTTGCTAATTATTTTTGTGTTGTATATATATCAATATATTTGTATATTATTGTATCTATATGTTTGTGTGATATATAGGTATCTATGCATACATTTATTTATCTATGTTGTCAGTAACTGCCTCGGTAGCCTAGTGGTAGCAGGCCACTACTACTACGCTGAGGTCCTGGGTTCGATTCCCGGGTAGGGGGTTATCAGAGATAATGGTGAAAAAGCCTTTATCTCTGGTTCTATTGAGATTTTTCCATTTTCTGGAAATTTCCCAGTACCTCAAAGTTTGGTAATGTGCCCGGAGATGTCAACAGGCTCGCCACCTGTTACATGGGCCAAAACGTAACCGGCGAATCGTGGGTGTTTGCATGTATGCTTGAATGCATGCATTTACCTCTGCCTACCCCTTCGGGGATTACAGGCGTGAAGTTACGTTGTCAGTATTCATATAGTATATTATTTACATAGTATACACATTTTCATAAGTAGTATCCATTTCAAATACTCGTATTATTTGTTTTTTATAACATTCTCACCGTTAAATTTTCAACACAACCCAAAGGTTGACTGGTCCATAATGCCTTGTAGAAGCATTAAGTCTGCCTTATGTACCTTTTATATGTACATAGAAGTTAAATAAATTAATAATTTCGCTAGTAGTGGGCGGGGTCGCCATCTCCCGATGCCAGCCAGAATCGTAAAGAGTGCTCCAATTTTGATAAACATAAATATAGTCCTTGACCATGATCCAATTACTCTAGGTCGCAATAATAACTTACATGCTAATTACAGTGAACTGGACTCGATTATAAAATAAATTCATACAGTCATACAGCTTTCGCGTTATGTATGTTAAAATTGCAATAAATACTATGTTATGATGTATATATACATTAAATTAATTATTTAATAGCTTCGCAATTGCCGACCTAATAAACTGGCAAGTTAAAATGTGCCCATTTGCGCATGCGCATAACACGATTTGATTAGATTTGTACAAACTGGATCGTAGAGTGTGTATATTGAATGTATTGGGAATATTATATATTTTTTTATATGTTCCTTTTTAGTCTTACTCTGTGAGATTCACAAATCGCGCTACGTCTATTAGTAATAAAGCATACAGTTCACATTGATGTAAAGTGATGACAGCAGCCTATAGACACTTACTCAAAGACCAAGATCAAAATGCAAATGCATTACCACTCCTGAGGCTTAAGGTGTTATGCCTCTGTGTCTGAAATAACAGGTCCGTACATTACGACCGACCGGAACACGATAGTGCTGAACACTACCATTTAGCGGCAAGTATATTAGGCAATGCGGTGGTGCCTTCGCCCGCGAGCTCCGCCACTGGAGCTCTACCACCAGTAAAAACATAAGAAAAAGTATAAATAAATAAATAATAACTAACTATGAAAAATATTTGCCCTATCCGAGTCCCTATTCGATTAAGGCACACAAAATATCAAAGCCACTCCGCTTGACAACGAATAAAAAGTACGATAGTGTTGGGTGTGGCAAGGACGACTGCATTATGCAACTAACATACGTTGGCTGGCTCTAGGGTTGTCGACCTTAAAATATATATTTCAGGTAAAATACCTTAACTGCCTTATTAGTCTTGTGATAACAGGTCATTACTTCTACACTCGAAGCGCGCATGGCTCCGCGGCTGGTATATATTGCAAGCGATCTACTCGGTTAAGCGGTACGGGCGCGGTCGGGTGTGTGATGGGTGACCACTAGTGGCAAATTAAAAAGCGCGTTTCCGTGCTTTGGAGGACACTTTGTTATCGATAGAAAGCAGTCGTTAAACCTTGTCGGAGGCCTTTGGGCGGTTTGAAAACATCCGACAGCGGGTTGGCTACTAACCCGTATCTCCACCAACCCGCATCGGAGCAGCGTGGTGGTGTAAGCTCCAGGCCTCTTCCCAAGAAGGGGAGAGACTCGTGCCCAGCAGTGGGACGTATCAAGGGTTGCCATTACTATATTTCTACGCTGGGATTTTTTCGTTTTTCGGATGTTTCTCAGCGCTCAGCTCGGAATTTGGTAGTGTCAATAGGCTCCCCACCTACTTATTACATGTGACAAAATATAATAAATCATGGGTGTTTGCATGTATGCTTAAATGGATGTATTTACCTCTACCTACGTCTTCCAGGATTATAGCTAAGTAATTGTATTCTTCCGTAATAACTAGAATAGAACTGAAGAATTTGGGATACGTTTAGACCTCCGATTCTTAATGCCTATTGATCTGGACTAGTGCAAGTTCTGCCTACGCTTCGTATTTCGGTACGCGGTCGCCACTCGAGAATTCTTTTGCCCCAACGGCCGTCGGTTCTTCGAGCTATGTGCCCTGCCCACTACTCCTTGAGTTTTCGGTGAGCTTTGCCAGTTAATTTGGTTCTTATGTTTATGTAGTATTTTACTTTCTCTTTCCTCTCTTCATATGCATTTATTATTCCTATAACATTGTCTGCCCATTCGGGATAATACAGGGGTGAAATGTTGAATCTTATGGTGTTTGACAACCCTAATTATTATGGATTTGGTATCACTTAACCTACGTGCCTTTCATATGTTGTCATATACGAGTATGTTACTAAAAATAAACTAGCTGCAGTCCGGCAAATTCGTTTTCTAATAATAGTTTTGGAATAGTTGAACAAAATTTGGTTAAGATACTGATATAGCCTCCCGACGAGTGGGTCTCAAAATGAACAGGGACGAAACGAAGATCGCGTCAAATGTCCATGTTATACACACTCCTATTACGGCTGAAGGCACTACGCTCGAGGTACTACTATACCTTACTACTTCTTGGGACTTGGGAAAATAGCCCAGTTAGGAAGGTATAGGTTAGATTAACCTACTGCAGAATCATTTCGTTCAAATACTTGAGGCCAAATTTTGATAGGCATACTAGTGGATTTTTTTTTTTAATGTTATGGCAGTGGCAAACAAGCTTGCAGTTCACATTGATGTTAAGTGACGACTGCAGCCTATAGACACCCACATGAAGACCAAGGCCAAAATGCAGATGCGTTACCACTCCTGAGGCCTAAGGTGTTATGCCTCTGTGCCGGAAATTACAGGGCCGTACATTACCACCTGACCGGAACACGATAGTGCTGAACACTACCATTTAGCGGCAAGTAAATTAGGTAATGCGGTGGTGCCTGCGCCCGCGAGCTCCGTCACTGGAGCTCTATAGTGGTGTCAAAATATATGACGAAAAAGTTCAACGTCAACTGGTCAAACTCGTTTATTCCCATCGGCCCTTTCTGAGCCCGGCACCGGGGTGGCCGTTGGCACTATTTATTCCCAACGGCCACGACGGTGGCGGTCTCAGAGGGGGCCGATGGGAATAAAGGGAAAACGGATGACATTTTCGTAATCAGCACACCAAGATACCCCGAAATTGATACCCATATCATATTTTAAAAGAGAAAATCTGTCCGCCATCTTGGATCTGAAAACGGATGCCATTTTCGTAATTAGCACCCCAAGAAACCTCGAAAGTGATACCCATATCACATTTTGAAAAAGAAAAGTTCTTTGCGGGGGACAATTATCATAAACTAGAGAAATAACACTACAAAGCAATATGGGCTCGGTCTAATAATAAAATACTCATCATCAACATCAACATTTCAGTCGATTTCCATAGGTTTACAATATCTTGGATTCGAAAACAGACGCCATATTCGTAATCAGCACCCCAGAAAACCTTCAAATTGACACCCATATCACATTTAGGTTTCCGCCATCTTGTATCTGAAAATAGAAGTCATTTTCGTAATCAGCACCCCAAAAAACCTCGAAATTGAAAAAATAATTATGTCGTAAAAAGTACGCCACACATTTATTATCGTTATGTCAATGGATTGATGTGCATTTTTGGCATTTTTTAAATGTTATCTATGGTTCAGTAATTGCACAATCATAGTGGAAATGTTATAAACTGGTAATACAGTTTGTGGAAATTATGTCAAATTATGTGAAATTGAATCAAAACGTCTTAACTTTGCGAAATCAGAGCATACGAAAAGCAACCGAATGAATTAAAGTTGAAAGAGTTAGTTTTGTGAGAAGTGAGTGTTTGGGAGTGGTCTATTTCAATTGACCAATTGCAGTTTGAATTGTCTCTGTAGTGTCAATGCGTGCAACTGGCGACAGCGGTTACAATATGAAAATGAGTCTTTAGCCATTCTATCCTTATTTATCTATTCTGTGAAGGAGACGATGTTTGATTGTTGCCTTTTTCTTTAATTTAATGGCATCGCTTGTTATGCATACTGCCAGTGTCAAGTAAAACGATATTTCGTATTCGTAATAAGCAACGTAAAAGTAAGAGTCAGTCAGTCGATTTATCAGTCCGTCAAGTCAGAGTCACAGTAATTCGAGTAAAGCGATGGCTACTTTACCAGAACATTTACAATTTTTTGGAGGCAACCCGAAAGAACGTGTTTTCGCACTGTTATTCTATTTCACTATACACGAGCCTCTCTAAGTCTCGAGTAATAAGCCTCTATCAAACAAAATGCCACCAACTTTATTTATTTCATTTAATCTATCTCAAAAATACACCAAGAAAATGTAATTAAATAAGTGCACCACACGCACCTATCAAGCTTCCCGTAAAAAAACCGATTGTTGCCATTGAAAAATGCTAAACTATAATGCGGTACCTATCTCATTATGATCTCCTAACTTCCGATTCGATCTCGCAGAGAAACGCCGAGCATAGCTCTTCATTGCTCTATGCGTGATCTTGAGTCTTCTTACTCGTAAGAAGACAACAAATTGCGACCCGCACTTGGCCAATTTTTTATGATTTACAGATTTTTTTACTAACCTCTTTTCTTTACATCTGTACCAATTAAAAAGGGGATTGATACGAGTTCAAATCGTATTTTTACAAAAAAAGAGTATCGGGTCCTTTCAATTCGTGATCCGAATAGATCCTTTATTCCGGTGATTTAAAAACACTCTAAATACTAGGAAATGTTCTTTAAGTTCCCTAGATAATATTTCTAAGATTTATTTTCGTTTGTACCTTTTCTTTTCTTTTTTTTTGTACAAATAAAAGTATGCAACTTGCCCTGATTTTTAAAATGCAAAGCAAAAAAGAAACATCATTTGTCTTCCTCCCGCATAAAGATAGTGATATGTGGGCTAGCGAATTCATAGAATGCAACTCCGGGATTCCCCGCGTCATTTCTGATAAGCGATAAGTGCAAATTAAGTGTTTACGTGTTTTGCATAACTGATACATGTTTGAACAAGTTACGATGACACCTAAATGTATTCATCAGAAAATTCTTGAAGTAAAAAAGCAGATAAGTGCGAGTCGGACTCGCATTCACAGTGTCCCGTACAATTTTTTCTACATTACCTTTGATATGATATTTTTAAAGATTGTGCTGTAATACTATATATATTTTTATTGGTCGTAGAGCTCCAGTGACGGAACTTGCGGGCATAGGCACCACAGCATTACCTAATATACTGTCCGCTAAATGGTAGTGTTCAGCACTATCGTGTTCCGGTCAGATGGTAATGAACGGCCCTGTTATTTCTGGCGCAGAGGCATAACACCTTAGGCCTAAGGAGTGGTAATGCATCTGCATGTTGACCTTGGTCTTTGTGTATGTGTCTATAGGCTGCAGTCATCACTTAACATCAATGTGAACTGCATACTTGTTTGCCACTGCCATTACATAAAAAGTATCTAGTTGTGCAATAATCTATGGGTACAGGTCAATTTTTAGTGAAATAAAACCCCCCGAAGAGTTTCGGAAAAAAGGAATAAACCCTCCTCGGGTATATCATCGTATTTTATCTACAACTAGCTGTTGCCCGCGGCTTCGCCCGCATGGATGTCGTTTTTAAATCCTGAATTTTCTTTGCTATATATAAACCTCACGGAGACCGAGACGTTTCCAACGAATGCAAAACCGTGGAAATCGGTCCGTGCGTTCTGGAGTTATAGCGTCAGGAAGGAAAACCCGACTTATTTTTATATTATAGACAACTGAAAACAATTTATGTGTATTAAAATAATACAGACACCTACAAGTGTACCAAATTTAATCCCAATAGCTCTGATAGGTACTTTCGGAGAAAATTGTCTGTTACAGACAATGCGCATATATGTTATTGCAAAGAATAAATATATTACCAATTTTTAGTTCTTTTCTATTGCAATATTCATAAATAGAAGAGGTTAAGTAATAGGTGAAACAAGCCCTTATCTTAACAGCAATTGCAACTACACCGCTAACGCCAGTTTGTGGAGTGTTGACATCAGTGACGTCATCGTACCTGTAAACAAAATAGTTTTGATTAGACATTTCATGTTGATCGGGTAATTATAGGGAAAGTACACATTTGCGTCAATCTGCGAGGTTGCCTCATTTTAAAGTATACATACCTACGTAACTTAACGTAACGAAGCGCGCATGGTGTAGATCGTAAGCGATCTACTCGGTTAAGCACTACGGGCGCGGTCGGGTAGTGTGATGGGTGACCGCTAGTGGCAAATTAAATGCGCGTTTCCGTGCTTCGGCGGGCACGTTAAGCCGTCGGTCCCGGTTGCTATCGATAGATAGCAGTCGTTAAACCTTGTCGGAGGCCTTATGGGCGGTTTGAAAACATCCGACAGCGGGTTGGCCACTAACCCACCCACCTCCACAAATCCGCATTGGAGCAGCGTGGTGGAGTACGCTCTAGGCCTCACCCGCAAAAAAAAAAGGGGAGAGACTCGTGCCCAGCAGTGGGACGTATAATGGGTTGGCATTATTATACGTAACTTCACGTCTGTTAATATCTGAAGGCAGAGGTAAATGCATGCATTCAAGCATATCTACATGCAAACACCTACGATTCGCCGGTTACGTTTTAACTCATGTGGTGGTTGGTTTTGGCGGGAACCTTGAAAGAGGCGTATGGTGCTCTTATTTTATTTCATTTTCTTGGTGTATTTTTAAGTTATATTAAATAAAGTTGGTGGAATTTTGTTTGATATAGGTTTATTATAGTGCCCGTGTATAGTGTAATAGAATAACAGTGCGAAAACACGACCTTTCAGGTTGCCTCCAAAACTTCATTGTAAATGTTCTGGTAAAGTATCTATCGATTTACTTGAATAACTGACTGTAACTCACTTGACTGACATATTTAATAAATAATTGACTGATATGACTATAATATTATACTAACTTTTACGCTGCTTATATAAATAAATACGAATACGAAATATAGTTTTACTTGACACTGGCAATATGCGTAAAAGCGATGCCATTACAATGAAAAAAAAAACTCTTGTGGTGGCGAGCCTGCTGACATCTCCGGGAACATTACCAAACTTCGAAGTGGGCAATTTCCAGAAAACGGAAAAAATGGCAAAAGAACCTGACTTAAAAATATGAGGGTAAAGTGGAAGACGTATACCATATTTTGGTTGAATGTGTTCGAGGTGAGGCTCATCGCAGGGTTTCATTAGAAATAGGGCATTGCAACAGTGTCCTGGCAGATCCTACTACGGATGACGCCAGAATACTGTTGCAACTATATCAATTGTCAATGGGCTAATGTTGTTTAATTATTTTTTTAAATGAAGAATGTAATTCATGTGAACGTATAGAGCGTCATGGTCTTTGACCAAGCTCTTTAAATGGAGATTAAAAAAAAAAAAAAAAAAACCTGACTTAAAAGATTTTACAACATTATCACTTATAGTCCTCGATCCGGATAGAGTCGAACCCAGGATCTCAGCGTACTACTATGCTGAGATCCTGGGTTCGATCGGTAGTGGCCTGCTACCACTAGGCTACTGAAACAGTTAATATATGAGTTATTTTTTTTAAATACGCTTACACTTATAGCCCCACAGTAGGTATACAACTGTGTCGTGGGTGCCGTGGTACACGTACAAAACATACACAAACATGACCGTTTAATTCGAAGGGTCGCGGGTTCGATCTCCGCAACAGAACATAATAATATATTTGTATGGCCTACAGATATTTATTTCGTGTCTGGGTGTTATATGTGTTGTGTGTGTACAACGGCACCCACGACACGAGTTTGTACCTAGTGTGGGGTGTGAGTGTAAGTGTATTTATTATATACTATAATTTACTGAGATTAGCCGGCACAAGCAGACAGACAGACAAAAATTGCAAAAAAATTGTTTTGGCATATGTACCGTGTAAACATACACACGCATTGAGTAAAAAGCGGTTATTTTTATATTACATACAGACACTCCAATTTTATTGTTTTCTTTAGATTTTTTTGTTTTATTTTTCATTAATAAATCCTTTTAACTGTCAACATATAAACCAATTACTATATTTCAACCATATTTTTCCGTTATTAAACACCCACCCCGTCATAAACTTACTAACCGTATGAAATTTGAAATTGGAAACCAATTGCGTGGGCGAGCCCCGGGGACGGGACCCGAGCCGACGCGATTTACGACCCATTTCTGTGATTTATCCTTCCTATATCATATTTTCTGTAATTTCTATTTATTTTACACTCTTAAGGGTGAAGGGTCGTGACCATAGAGCAACACGGGTCACCGGCCGTAACGAACCGGAGGGGAGTAGCCATTTATTTATTTATTTATTTATTTATCACAGGTTCTTTTGTACTTACAGCTTAGCCAAAACGCACACAAGATAAATTACAGTACATACATTTAAAGTTAACATGACGTACATACACTAATTACAAATACATTAAAAACATAACACATTTACTCAAAAAATCCCTTACACTGATGTTAAACAATGCCTGCCAGATGTTTAAATATGTGCGTGAAATTGTTTATGTATTTTGTTAATGTCAAGGTGTAAGTTTCGTAGTAATAGGAGGTTTTTGTAGTGTGAGTGCGTGTCATACGTATTTCCCGCATTTCTCATTCAAAATTACAGACTGTTTTGCATCGATAATAAACGCTATGGCTGCTCTCCTCCGGTCCGCTGCGGCCGGTGGGCCAAGTTGCTCTATAGTCGAGACCTAGCACCCCCACCACCCACTTGCGGAAGAATGTTCTTCTACAAGAAGACAATTCTTCCACTAGTGCTGTCAGTCAACCGAACGGCGGTCAAACCATTCCAATGAGGTAGTAAGTGCAATAACGCAAAATGGGCAGCAGAGCGCCATTGGGATCGCCAACCTGCATGCTAAGCTTGGCGAGCTAGCTGTTGCCCGTGGCTCCGCCCGCGTGTAGGTTGCTTTTCGCGTAATCTGTGGCAACTACAATTATCCAGACCTATAATATACTCATAGCAGTGAATATGACATGTAATAATATTAATATTAAAGCTTAAAGTAAGGTTTATTTTAAAGAATTATGAAGTAAGTTAGCGCCATCTATTGTGGTTTTATGAAACTAAATTGTAATTGTAAAGGAGATGTTGCAAAAATGTATGGACCTCCGGCCATGTATTGTACACAATATCATTTAACAGGCAAAATCAATATAAAAACGTTTTTTACTGCATATTTTCACTTATTTAGCTTTGTTTGCAGTTACAAAACATAATTTGCAGTTAGAATTGCAACTCAAAACTAACATGGCGAATATGGCGGGCGATGTCATTTTGACATTTTCATTTTTTAAATTGTATTTTGATTATAGAACTCGGAGAAAAAAGTAATATTTTCTAAATACTATCAAAATCGATTGATCCCAAGTGTCGGCTGTATCGCCGCCATGTTTAACATAGTTGAAAATGATAAAATCGTTATAATGAAATGTGGCTGTAACTCTAAAATATATTCTTGAATAAATTAATTGTATTTTTTTTGGATTCTTCTTAATTCACCCATTTTTTGAGGACATGTTCGTTTAGTTACTGGGCGTAAGCCCGCATTCAATGTGTTATTTTATTAAAATTCAATCAATAGCGACAGAGACTTCATCTCCTTCAAGCAGTGCTTGAAGTAAATTTACAATTGACCATAACATTCACTTCTTTTCCCTTAACCAATTTTAACGAAGCAACGCTCTTAATTATATGTAATCCACCTGTGAAAACCGCGTTCAAATCCGTTGAGTATAAATGAATAAATGAGTTTCTGAGTAGATTCAAAATTGTATATACCAGACAGACAAAAAGACTAAAATTTCAAAAAATGTTTTTTTGGTTTCTGTTAGTCTTCTTTAATCGCCCCATATAAGTTTTTTGGAAATATATTTACTTCCACTAGCTAGCTTATTAGCAACACTTTAGCTAAAATACGTTTATGAATAAATAAACGTATTTAAGCTTAAGTGTTGCTAATCTATGCTTTGTCCTTTTCTATCCTGCACATTTGACAATGCAACTGACAAAGACAAAGCGTTCTATAGCTAAAACGTATCTAATCTAAGTACGTTTAGGAATAAGGAGGTTAGTGTACAGACACTCGCATTTTACTGTCTTCAGAATCAGAATCAGAATCAGAAACTCATTTATTCATTTAGGGTGACAGGCACCTCTTATGACACGTCAAAAAACGCCTAACTGCCTAATTATTATAAGTACCTACTAAGTATAAGATAGTTTTAATAAAAACCTTAACTTAATTTAAAAATATATATTTAATTACCTACCTATCAGCCGCCAAATGGTTATGTTCAGCACCATCGTGTTCCGGTTACATGGTAATGTATGGCATCCTGAGACCTAAATAGGTCTCAGGAGTGGCAACGCCTCTGTATTTTGCGAAGGTGTCAATAGGCTGCAGTTATCACTTAACACCTTTGTGAAACTACATACTTGTTAGCCACCCTCGTAACAAAAAAAAACTGTTTCTGTTCGTATTTTTTATGAGAAAAAACGAAAAATATCCTATTTTCAAAATTGCATTCTCATTGCCCAATGGATTATAAAATGAGGTGTCGAAACATCATTTCTATCTTCAATGAACACGATTGGGGCAACGAATTAAAGAACAGCGGTAAGCGATAAGCGTTGCTGATTGATGTTTGTTTAAATTCCTACAAGAAAATATTACAATAACCAGCCACACGCATATCGGGCCTTGCATAAAAATATTACTGGACTCACTACCATAATTTTTCACATTTCATACCTCTCCATGCAGAATTTTAGCTGGTTTTCCTACCAGCTAAAAGGTTTTATGGAGCATTCAAATTATTCAAAATTCAAAACTTTAATATTTCATAAATTGACGCCTTTAACAAAAAAAATACATTACAATAGCGTAAAAAAAAATTTATGTTTTTTTGCTTTATTTAAAGTGGTAAAGGTGCCCTTAAAAATGATTTAAAAATTTTATTTTAACGTTTTCCACATAGCTTATATGTAGGTATATTCGAGTTTAATTATAGCTTTTTAATACTAAAAGTCTCTGAGCTAAGAACTGTGGACAGACGAGCAGACTGGACGGAAATGACGAAAAGTGTTCCTCGTAGGCTACGGAACCCTAACAAAAGCTGAGTAAATATATTATGACAAATTATAAATGAAATTCTGAATAAACTGAAGTTGCTACACAACCAAGTACTGTATTAAATTTTTGACTACAATGGCAACCCATTATACGTCCCACTGCTGGTTTAGTGTTAATTGAATTGTGTCAAATGTTCAATCACAAAAAAAAATGCTTGTAAACGTTAAGGTTTACGGTAATACCTCTGAACAAGGAACCTTAAAACGTCACTAAAGGGATGATTGCAACCGATTCCGATGTGCGAGTCGTAATAATATGTCAACTTATTGAATTACTACTGCATAAGAAGAGATTCTACTGGTGGTAGAGCTCCAGTGACGGAGCTCGCGGGCGTAGGCACCACCGCATTACCACCGATATACTTGCCGCTAAATGGTAGTGTTCAACACTATCGTGTTCCGGTCAGGTGGTAATGTACGGCCCTGTAATTTCCGGCACAGAGGCATAAAACCTTAGGCCTCAGGAGTGGTAACGCATCTGCATTTTGACCTTGGTCTTTGTGTGGGTGTCTATAGGCTGCAGTCATTTTTCAACCGGGTCAACCGGGTTTTTTACTGGTGGTAGTGCTAAAGTGACGGAGCTCGCGGGCGTAGGCACCACCGCATTACCTAATATACTTGCCGCTAAATGGTAGGCTGCAGTCATCACTTAACATCAATGTGATCTGCATGCTTGTTTGCCACATCCGTTACATACAAAAAAAAAAAAAAAACCTTATAAACCGGGCTTCAAATAAACAAGGAGGCCCCCAAACTATCCATCCGCTTTCGTCTAATTCATGGCCTCACAGTTACAAGTACTTGACCCGTCGCTATATTTAGAAGACCATTTATCAAAGTTTAAGGGTGACTGCCTCGGTTTATAGAACGTCCTTAGAGATATTAGAGAGGGTATCCTTTAATGATTGGAATCGATTACAACGGTTTTTTTTTTCAGATTTACGCATATTGAAATAAAATGCAAACGTAACGAGATGAGATATTCGATCCTTGGGAATATGTAAAAAGGGGAAAGTAGTAAAAAACAACCAATTTTATTAATACTGCTGCGAGAAAAAGTCTGTGGTGGTAGAGTTTCTGTGTAGGAGCTCGTGGGCGTAGGCACGACCGCATTACCTAATTTATCTGTCGCTAAATGGCAGTGTTCAGCACTATCGTGCTCCGGTTAGATGGTAATGTATGGATCCGTAATAACTATCACAGAGACTTAAAAACTGAGATCTTAACGGTTAGCAACGCATTTTGATCTGGTCTATGTGTGGGTGTCTATATAATAGGCTGCAGTCATCACTTAACATTAATGTGAACTGCATGCTTATTTGCAACCTTAATTACATAAAAAAATAAGATAAAAAGAAGAGAAAAGAAGAAGATGGTGTCCAGAGTCAATTCGCTAGTTCGATACTATGTTCATGGATTTTTCCGATTGATGGTCTTCAGTAGAAGGAGTAGAGAAGTGAGCCCAGCTTTCTCTTCAACATTTGTGTCATCATCATCATATCAGCGAAAAGATATCCACAGCTGGACCACATAACATACGCTGTAGCATTCATTTCAATTATAGGTAGGTAGGTAGGTTGAGTAACAAACGTGAGATTCGCAAGCAAAGAATTGTGTTCTGCTGCAAAAAATATTTTCTACGATACTCATCCATTTTGAAATAAGTATTTCGATCCGAGATTCCAAGATCGAAAGATTCCGATAAAGATGAATATATTACTCATATCATCATCATCATCACTCCAGGCAAAAGACGTCCACTGCTGGATAGTCTGCCCCAAAGACGAGCACAACAGTGAATATACTCCTACAATCGACAATTGGTCTGTGTTGCCAATAGTTAGTCCTACTAGTTTGTCCTCCGTGCTCCGGGCAGCTTTAGAGACCAGTCAACACAGACCAACAACCAATCAAGTCTAATGTCAATCATTGGACTTAAACAAGAAAAAAAAAATTACCTATGATGGTTGATGGAGTTGTCACCTTCCGACGCCTCCCATCATCCGACTATGATCTAAATATCGTCCTCCCTCGCTATTCTGATTTAGAAATTTATTACCTAAACCTGGTAAGCACACAATGACGAACGAATACCACTCCTGTCATCTGACAAGCGTGTTTCGACTAGACGTGTGTAACTCTTTACTGTTTCGAATCCCTGTTCCGAAACATTTCGATGTTCCGAAAGATTGGAACACCAATACTGTTTCAAATGCATCGTTTGCATCATTTGGAACTCAACATTATTGCTCTGTTTAGTGCGTTCATGTCGCTTGAGTGATTGAGTGTGACCGCATGACCGCAACCGAGACACTTGACATTTGAAACATTTGAATCTGAATCAGTTAGCGAAGCGAGAGAGCGAGATAACAATACAATATTAAGCAAGTGAGAGTGGGATACCAAATGAGATGATATTATGTTACTTATTCTGTTGCGCCTATACAGTACCTTATGCACGTAATATTAACGACTATGGCGTTTGTAAGACGAATAATTTAAGAGCGTTTTTCGTTTGCATTATTTTGCTTCTATGAGCCGAATTGTTTGTTTTGGACTTTCGCCACAGTAGATCTTTGACGCAATGTGCCAAATGTTCGAAATGATACATACAAAGATTCGAAACAGTTTAGTTTTTCAGATGCTAATGTTCTAATCACAAAGGTGAGACGGTTCTCCCACGCCTAGTTTCGACATCAAAGGGATGCAAATTACTGTTATGAAGCGTATTTACATTCCACAGGCGAGTATATTAACTCGCTGCCATGTTGACCAAATCTTTATGTGGTTACGCACTTTGATGGGAAAAAATATCGTGATTTTGATTACACGTGTCTTTTCTTAGATACATATGGTGGAGAATATAATGCTACTGACAGTATTAGTAGTAGTCTGCATATTAAAGATTTTATGGCAGGACTAACGCATTCATTCTCAAATGATTGTAAAAGAAACATATTTGACTGCTGGAACTATAACAGTGGTAGAAGTAGTAATAGTAGGTATATCTGCTGGTCACGCTGCCGAGTCAAAGAATTTGATTGTGACAAATGAGTTTTTTTAGTTTTTTTTTCAGTATCTTTAAGACAGCGAACAGTTTGGTGATTTTAGGTGTGTTCAGAAAAATTAAGATTTTAAAAACTTTGTAATCCTGTTAGCATAATATCAGAAGCGGCTTAATGTTTTCTTAATTTATGGATTTCGGCCAGAACAGACTTATCTTCTTATCACTACTGTTATCTACCAGTAAAATACATCTGGCATTCAGATAAATATATGTGACAGACAAAATGGCGTCTTTTACTTTTTCACTTTGCACTTAATTCTTTGTGTGTTTCGTCCATTTTCGTCAGTATTTTTAAAACTTACAATGTACAATGCAATAAGAAGAAGAAGCCGAGGCAGAGGGGGCTGCTCCGGAGACTAATACGCGAGGCGAGCGAGCGGGCGCGACGATATCGACAACGATGTACAATACATATATTTTTCACAAAAATACTTACTCTTAATCTACAAGATCTATACTTTTCTGAGGACACCTATCAGCAGTTTTCAACAAAAGTGCTTAAGTAGGCTAGTTAAGAGATTAATCTTTATTTGATTTTATGAATATTAAACTAAACTTATTCCTAATCAAATTAGTATACAAATGCGTAAATTAGATTTAATGGCTCGACGACGCACAATGACAAGCTAAACCCGGCTGTGATCTGGTGACAAGCGTGTTCCGACATCAAAGGGATGCAAATTACTGTTATGAAGCGTATTTACATTCCGCAGGCAAGTAGATTAGCTCGCCGCCATGTTGCCTAAATTTCATGTGGTCACGCACGTTGATGCGGAAAATCATTGAACTTTTTTTAATGCACGCATGTCATCTAATATGATGGTGAATATAATGCTACTGACGATATTAGTATAAATCTCTCCATAATAATATGTAACGTTTCTTTGCAGGAATCACACATTTATTCTAGATTTTTTTATGTTATAAGAAATATTAAGTTAATAATAATTAAGTAATTGAAAGCAAGCGTGTTTAAGGTGTATACTTGTGCCAAATTTCAAGTCTCACGTACCAATAGTTTCTGCGCTAAACCGCGGACGGATAGACAGACAGACAGACAGACGGACATGGCGAAACTATAAGGGTTCCTTGTTTACTACGGAACCCTAAAAGACTTTTCGACTCTCGACTCGACTTTTCATTACATTTCTTACTCTGTAATTACACTAAATACGGAACCCTACACTGCGCGTGGTCCGACACGCACTTGACCGGTTTTTTTTTTAATTTTTACACCGATACTCTCATTCACACAAAGCCTCTTTCTTACATCGTCATTACCAAAGCGATCGGTGAGCGATACACCGCCGACCTCGCGCAAAGATCTCATCTCGACCGTGTTTAATTGACTTTCATGCTCTTGCCTGCATTATTTGATCCTCCCGCGTCAATGTGCGTCAATCTTTACAAATACGAATAATGTCCAATTTGAGTGCAAGGTGTGACCACATCGGGCCAATAATGATGTGCTCATGCCGCATATTCGCCGCGCTTTGCGCAAAATTGTTTATGCTATTTGCATAGATAATAACAATTTTGCGCAACGATCACGAACGGGTACATATGTATTTGAGCAGTTATTTGGTCGATTGTATGTTTCAGTGTTTCTTATCCATACTAATATTATAAATGTAACTCTGTCTGTCTGTTACGCTTACAATATCAAACTACTGAGCCGCTTGTGATGGAATAATCATGGCAAATCCATGGCATTGATTTGTACAGAAAAAAAAATTGCTCAAAAGTAAAACAGAAAAAAAAATAACTGGGAAATTTAAAGAACATTTCCTAGTTTTTAAAATATTTTTATACCTATCACCCGAACACGACAATCCTTAGCACTTAATATTCTCGTCAACAACGTAGTGTGGTACACTGGCATCGATATTATGTATGCAAAATATCCCGAAATCAACATAATCATAAGGAAATGCTTTACGCACCAATTGAGCCGAAACGATGGCTCAACCGTCGGCGTCGGATTAAACGTAACGTCTCTTTCAACAGTGCTAGTGATGTTACCAAATTGCATCATAATATTCTCAACCGATTTTAAAAAATGAAATGGTTTGAGTATTTATTTATTTATTAGCGGCCCTCTGTCGTCTGCGACTCTGGTCCAGTATGGTCCCAAGGTTAGCTTGATGTCGTCTCTCCACCTTACTCTCGGGCGTCCTTGCTTTCTTGTGTTTTCTCTTGGGTACCATAGAGTTGCAAGTTGCTTGCTTACTCCATTTGTTTAATTTGCAGCGCAACATATGTCCCGTCCATGTCCATTTCAAATTTTCGATACGAGTTACAATATCTGTGTCCTTAGTTTTGCTCCTTATTTCCTAGTTACTGATTTTATCGCTAAGTCTGATTCCCAAAATGCTTCTTTCCATTGCTCTTTGTGTATTAGTTTCAGTCTGAGTTTGTCCGTTAGTGACCATGTTTCGCAACCGTATGTCATGCATGGTATGATACAAGTATTGAAAGTTTTTCTTTTGATATGCATACTATATCTTTGTACTTCATTACTTCTTTTTTTTCAGAATTTTTTTCAAATTTGTGTGTCATTAGAGGAGTATAATAATATGCCATAATCGATACGCTTGGCGGCGGATTGGTCATCGCAGTTGCGATCGGTTTATCACGAGACGCTTCTGCCCATCTGTCGTTATTGTATTCACCTTATTAGCATGGTTTGCACCTCGGAACCGCGCTCCTCCTGCACTAGGGGGCGATCGGATAGTCATATCATTCTCAAACAAATATAATTTTCAGTATTAATCGACTAGGTACCAACTCATAATTGATTACAACATGTAAATACAGATAACATCACTAGAACATGCGAACAGTTTTCTTTTTAATTCACTGCCATGTCGATTAATCGCCTTAATCCTTCGCGTTATCGTAAGATGATATTCTGTTGTGATATTTTCATTTAATTCCCTACGGAGTATTTTTTTTTTTTTTTTTTTTATGTCATTAAGTTGACAGACAAGCAGACGGGCCACCTGATGGTAAGTGGTCACCGTCGCCTATGGACATTTGCAACACCAGGGGAGTTGCCAACGCGCTGCCAGCCCTGAAGGACTCTTTTGACGCCATTTTTGAAGAACCCCATATTGTAGCACCGAGGGAACACCTCAGAGGGAAGTTCGTTCCACAATTTACACGTTCTGGGCAGAAACGAACGAGAAAACCGCACCGTTGAGCACTGCCAGGTGTCCAGTCGGTGAAAATATCGGTCGGAGTATTTCGAACCATTACTGTATGTATGTATCTTCACGCCAAGTCCCTTACGGGCTAGGCAGAGAGTGTGCACTGTATGCAGCGCCAGATATTGCGGTCCTGACACACCACCCGTGCTTCTTAATCAATCACTTTTGACCCCTTCCTCAGTAAGTATTCGACCTACTTGATATTATTATATAGTTATAGCCTTGTTTTATCCGATCACACAGGCATAACAACATCGAAGTGGCAACCCATCTACCTACCTATGGTTTTGGGTAGATATCTATAGGATGTAGTCGTCACTTACCATTCACGTCATTTTTAATATACTTGCCGCTAGGTATTTGTAAATGGTAGTATTCAGCACTATCGTATTCTGATCAGGCAGGTGGTGATATAAGATTTCTTTTCTTCATATTCGTACACTCTTGACAGAGTCGTCGTGATTGTCATTTCAGGGTTGGTGGCTTGCTTCACAACCCGCCGCCACTCTTCGCGTACAGATGCGTTTCAGGTGCACTCGTAGAGAGAAGACTTCTTAGTAGTCGCTTTAATGTGCGACACAGAGACAATAGATTAGGCCTTAGGAGTGGCAACGGACCTACATTGAAGTCTCTGGTTTCATGTAGATGTTTATATACACCTATATAGTATTATTTACCATCAATGTAAACTGTATGCTTGTTTGTCATTTCATGACATTATAAACGCGTGAACGGCGTACTTGTTTACCACCATTAATACATTAAAAAATAGTCCCATCGTACATCGGATAAAACGATGATAATTGCTTTAATTGCCATCAGTATTCTCAGTCGTATCGTAGCATATTAATAATAATTACATTTAATTTACCGATTTCTCAATAATCAGTTTAATAACATATTTTTTGTTCAGTAACCACAATCATTTTTATTGGAAGCTGATACGTTGCTACTTCTAGTCTAAGTATATATTAATTATATCTATAATGGTTATGGCAATTAAGATTATATTTAATTAGTTATCTGAAATGTATCGGATGATTATTCTGTCTTTATCGGGCACATTCGTAAATATCCATCATTAACATCAATTACAATTTGCCGTATATGCTAGGTGGGCCAACCACGTTTTGGTAAAGGTAGGGTTTGAGTGCGAGCGTGTAGTAAAGGAACGAAGCGCAAGCATATGAATTGAAACCTGGTGACGGATTTTTCTTTTCTCATGTTGTGAAAGTTACTTGTGAAGGTTTCTATGCGATGTAAATATATTTTATGTCATGAAGCGGCGAACTGGTTTTTTAACTGCTGGTAAAGTTCCAATCGCTCGAGGTCGTAGGCACCACCGAATTACCTAATCTATCTGCCGGAAAATGGTAGTATTTTAGCACTATCGTTTTCCTGTTAGATGGCAACGATCCTCTATGATCCGTAATAACGATCATAGAGGCATAACAACTAAAGTGTTGGGGGTGGCTACGCATCTGCATATTCCCCTCCAGTTTTCGTGTAGACGTCTATAGGCTGCAGTGGAAACTGAGCCTCTATGTAAACTGTATGCCTGTTTACTTACATTACATAAATAAATTAATTTACGCCGTACGCTCAACTTAAACTGAGACCATACTCTTACAATCAGACTATCTGTGTCATTTAGCAACAAAGTAATACGAATGTAGACCTCATCACTCAAGAACGATAGTTATCCATAAAACATTGGATTAATTTGTAAGGCATGGCATGTACGACTGCTTAGGTAAGTATTGATTTTCTAATTGAAACTTGTAATTTTAAGGCAAGAAATCCAATTGGTATTTGTTAATATGCAGCGTATACTGAACATTTCGACAGTTTTTTTATATAGTGAAATGATGTTAAGTGATGACTGCAGCCTATAGACACTGACACAAAGACCAAGGTCAAAATGCAGATGCGTTATGCCTCTGTGTCGGAAATTACAGGTTAAAAATAAAGTTAAAATTACATTACCACCCGGCCGGAACGCGATAGTGCTGAACATTACCATTTAGAGGCAAGTGTATTAGGTAATGCGGTGATGCCTACGCCCACGAGCTCCGTCACTGGCTCTACCAACAGTATGAAACATGAAACATAACAGTATGAAACATGTGTTTATTTAATATTATTGATTACTTTTGTACTAGTGAAGAATATTTTATTATTTGTGTCATAAAGTGGCAAACAAGCATACAGTTCACAGTATATAACTTGAAATATTGCAGATCGACCTAAGGTAAGAGACTTCGGCTTATTTCGGGTCTGTAGAGCATAACGCTACAGACCGAAATAAGCCGCAATAACATACGATAAGCAACAGCGACCTGCGACATAACTAACGCCACTGCGATCGCCAATCCGCATGCCAAGCGTGGCGATTACGACATAACTCTCTAATGGGGAGGCTCTGGTCCAGCAGTGGACATCTATCGGCTAATATGACAATGACGTTGACGATGACGATGACGATGACGATGACGATGACGATGACGATGACGATGACGATGACGATGACGATGACGATGACGATGACGATGACGATGACGATGACGATCATGACCCAGGTATGAAGGTACGCACATTAGTAAATAATATCCATGCGTGTTACTAGTTTGCATTGTTACATTAAAATTGATGAGCATTGTTTCTTGACGGATCTGAAACGCCAAAATATTAATTCGTTCCTTCAAATTGGCGTCGAATTAGTATTCACACAAAAAAAATCCGCTGTCCAAGCAACAGTTGAACCAAACTTGATAACCTTCGCTCTCTCATCCGGCACAGAATAAAGCAATTAGAAGTTATTAGTCTAGTAATTAGGGAATCAGTTGTTTGACTGAATCACATTAAATAGGGTGAGTACGTAGGTAATCACCGCCGAACAGTTTTCATTAATAATAAAGTCAATCAAAAATAGTTTTTATTGCTACCACATAAGGTACCCGTGTGGTCAAGCGGCAACCCTGATAGTTCTTATTGCCATATTGAGCAGTTTGCCTTTCTACCATGGTTTTGTGCGTGGCCCTGCATTTGGAAACTCTATAATAACCACATGTAGGGACTTGGTACATTATCTATACATAAATAAAATTGAAAAATTCATATGTTTGTATACACGGTACACACGGTATATACCAAAACAACATTTTTTACAAATTTTTGTCTGTCTGTCTGTGTGTGTGTCTGTTTGGCGGGGCTAATCTTAGAAACGGCTGGACCGATTTTGACGGGACTTTCACTGGCAGATAGCTGATGTTATAAGGAGTAACTTAGGCTTTAGAAAATGAGTGTTATTCTTCTTATGCTTAACGAACAATACCATAAGTGATATATTAATAAACTAGCTGCGCCCACGACTTCGTCCGGGTAGATACTGAACAATCATACATTCTCACGCGAGCGAAGTCGCGGGCACAGCTAGTTTATTAATATATCACTTATGGTATTGATCGTTAAGCATAAGAAGAATAACACTCATTTTCTAAAAAATATAGTAATAGTGAACGTAGCATTACCATACATTGAAATAATCACCTACTTTTTTAATCGCTCGATTTTCTAGTCTAAACTAGTGCAATAAACATTTTACTATTCGCATTTCCCTATCGACAAAACATTAATTTAATCTTATTAGCATAACAAATAGAATAATATAAATTATTTAAATACGACAATGTTAGATACTTGTTACTCCGCCGCGTGTCTGTCGCTTTTCGCGTAACCTGTGGAAACTACAATTATCCAGACCTATAATAGACCTACAGTTAATTTGAAGCAGTGCTTGAAGTAATTTTTCAATTGACCGTAGAGCCATTTAGATGGAGAGAGTTTCTCGTACGTTTGGTTCGAGAAAATCGTACGCTACTATCACGAGCAATAATCGCCATAACATAATCGTGTTAAAATTTTTAAACACAGGAAAGAACTAAAATCTCGCGTACGATTATGTCATACGAGATTCGCTAGAACATATCGCCAGGCGATAATTGCATATGTTTGTTTACACGACGAAATTATCGTAAGCAGATTCTTGCTTAAGAGAATCTCGGCTTGTCTAAACACGATCTCGTATGACATATTTTCAAGTTCATACGAGTATCGTACAAATCAGTTTGAACTGATTTCAGTGCGAGATATGTCATCTTTGAAATTCTGTTTACACGGACACTATATTTTTTCCGTTGCGAGGCGATTATCGCCCATATCAACGAGCGAGAAGAGCGAGTGTTTAGACGAAAATAATGTTTTATATTCCTTCGATAATCGTATCTTCGAGACGAGAAACTCTCTCCGTTAACTAATTTTTTCCTTCCGATTTTGACGAACAGTTTTGACAACAGACCTAATTATATAATGAACTTGTGAAAACTGCGTTCAAATCCGTTGAGTATTTTCGAATATATAACGTACCAGACCGACAGAAGGACAAAAATTTCAAATATTGTTTTGTTTTTTTGGTTTCTGTTGCTCCTCTTTAATCGCCCCCTATCAGTTTTGGAAAAAAATCTTATGTACAGACACTTGATTTATTATATGTATAGATAATAATATATTTTTCCACTATATCTCACCACCTGTTAAAGTTACTATGCAACTAGTGCACTGTACGCACATATATTACTAGAGACATACCTCATAACTCGCGGACCAATTACAGTGGTTATGAATTAAACATGGAGTTGGAATATGCATAAGGTGTAGAATTTTATTTAAAAAGATAGGTATTTACGACTTGTAAGGATTTTGTTAATGCGGGCGTTTTTCCTTTGAATGGCAACCATAAATGAATGTCGGTGAATGCGAAAATTGGGTTGATATCTATGGTGTTGATAGACATGGATCTCATTTAATTGGAATCATATAGTATTTTTCTGGTCCAGTGACGGAGCTCGTGGGCGTAGGCACCGCCGCATTACCATTAATATACTTGCCGCTAAATGGTAGTGTTCAGCACTATCGTGTTCCGGTCAGGTAATGTACGGCCCTGTAATTTTCCGGCACAGAGGCATAACACCTTAGGCCTCAGGAGTGGCAACGCATCTGCATTTTGACCTCTGGTCATCGTGTGGGTGTCTATAGGCTGCAGTCATCACTTAACATCAATGTGAACTGCATGCTTGTTTGCCACTTCCTATACATTAAAAAATATATATGGGTCATAAATTACCATCTAACCGGAATACGCTAGTGCTGAACCCTACCATTTGTTGGCAGAAAGATAAGGCAATGCGGTGGTCCCCAGTTTTCGAACTGCGACTCACCAGTACCTAAATTAACTCAATTCAAAGTAAACAATTCCAAAGGTTACACAAATGGCTACATGTAATATGAAATGATGACTAGCTTATTGGCAGGCTATCTTTACACTTCAAGAAGTAATTAAGCCAGGAGAGATTGGTTGTTAACCTGAGGTCACGTGTAGTCATGTTGACAAAGTGCTTAATTGCTAGTTTAATACTTTGAAAGTGATTGGCCTTAAGCAAGAAATTGTGTTTATGAAAATTATAACCGTGTTTTGTTTGAAGACAATTTTGTACTTCGTGTAGAGTTCGAAAATCTTTAAAAGGCGATTGTCCCTCAAATAGGACAATGTATACAGAGGCACCCAAGTTTCAGGGTAAAACGTAGGCATTTGTTTGTTTTCAATTTGATATTAAACAATGATGCGGATAGGTATCAAAGGTCATACCACCAGTAGTTTGTTATGGGTACTGTAGTTTGTACGGACCAAAAAAAATGGACCGTGATCCTTTCGGCCGTAATCAAAAATCGTCTAAACAGATATTATGTTAATGAAGAAACACACAGCGTTGCAGCAAAGTGCTTGCTGGTGGCCTGAAGACTTCTATGACAGATGACAGCTTGCTTGTCGTATGAAAACGCGGGAGAGCGACTCAGCAAGGTGAAAGAGAGGAAAGTTTATGAAAAAGATAGCAGGTGGGTGAGTTTTTCTTTATTAATACTACAGAAAGGGAAAAATTATGACAGCTTCTTCATTCCAACGCTGTGTGTTTCTTCATTAACATAATATCTGTTTTGTTGGAATGCAAAACAGTTCTACTTTACAGATAGCGAAGGCACAGGCTATACCAATACATATACATAGATATGAATACAGTATTGACATGCATTAGTTAATCTAACTTTTAAAATATGAAGAATCTATTATTGGAAAAAGCCTATTATTTATTCTTACTAATTTGGAGATTAAGTCGGGGGTCATGAAATCAGTCTATTTTACGGCCTGTTTACTGAAAATTGCGAACGCATATCAGAAACGGAAACGAATAATGAGATGTAGCTTTGACATTTATTGCTTTGACATTTATGTCCTGCGTGATCCGAAACGCATTTCTTTGCAAATTATTTGCTGGGATTTAAGGAGTCACGTGGAAACTAATGTAAATTGTAAGTAAGCTTGTCAGTTGGCAGTGATTTATGTTCATTATATTATTATGCAAATCGATGATGGCAAGGCAAGGTAAGATTGAAAGTGATTTTAAATAGGCGCGTTCATTAAATTTTCATTAAAGGATTTTTTTAAATTCAAGTAAATGTAATAATGCGTTAAATAGTTGTCCTTTAAAAAGGACTTAAAGAAACTTGATCGCTGACGGGTGACAGGTTGCCTTAAAATGTTATATATCTGTAATTACAGGCCATAAATTAAGTACCTACCGTCTTACGGGAAAAGCGATAACGTTGAATAATAACATTTAATGGCATACTATATGATGCAGTGATGCCTAATGATGTAATTTAAATCTGTTTATCTTACTTTACGCATATTAGAAACTGGGAAACGAATAATGAGATGTAGCGTCGACGTTTATTGCGATGTCCTGCGTGTTCTGAATACGCATTTCCCTGCTAATATTTGCTGGGATTTAAGGATTCGCGTGAATTGTGAACAAATGTAAATCGTAAGCTTGTTAGTTGGAAGTGATTTATTATTATTGTGAACCAACCAGAGACGGCAAGACCAGATTAAAACTAACTAACTTATATACATGCGTTGATTAAATATTAATTAAGTAAAGATTTTTAAATTCAAGTAATTGTAAAAATGCTTAAAATTGTTGTTCTTGAAAAAGGACTTGAGGGAAAGTTGATCGATGACGGGTAGACTTAAAATGTTATATATCTGTAACTACAAGCCATAAATAAGGTACCTACCATCGCATTGATTCAAGATGGAGATGGATGGAGAGATTGGATTTCTAAATTCAAGTTAATTTAATAGACTGTTATTCTGAAATATTTACGGAGTTAGGATTTCAGTGGCAAATACTTAGTTGAGGTACCTACTATGTGTAGGTACATACTTACCCCCTTATTCATAAACGTACATTTGATACGTTTTAGCTATAGAATGCTTTGTCTTTATCAGTTGCATTGTCAAATGTGCAGGATAGAAAGAGACAAAGGAGACATTAGCAACACTTTAGCTAAAATACGTTTATGAATAAGTTAGTGTTTAGTTTTTAACTATCTATTTGTTTTCTTAGCGTGTTGATACTAATAGTTAAAATTACATATCAGACATACGAGACATTTACAGCACGTCTTAGAAAACCGATAATAAGGAGCTTAGCGGCGTTGACCTGGAAAATATCAAATCATGCAACACATAATCAAGACAGTGTTATATAAACGAATGGAAAATACACATTCAACACCTAGACTGTATAATTTCGTGCCATTCCCAAGTTGACATTAAAAGTTTCTGTGTTGGGTAAGTTAGGTAACGCCAAAGAGTATACAAATACACGCGAGCGCGGGAACTGAAAGAAAAATTTCTAGATTGTTTTTATTAAATTTAACGGGACTTGCGTCAACGTAATTCTGTATAAAGTTTCGTTTGAATATAATTAAAGTCAGAGTCAGTTTTTGGGTGTCAACTTGCGTTTTTAACGTGAGCATGGCTGGCATCAAGTTCTATTTTTCCATTAGGGTCAACTTGACATTTGACATTAGAGGAGGGCTTCGTATATTTTACTTTAAGATCGATCGATACGCTATTCGTAAATAGAAGTGTACGCTTAAACAAGCTACTCGTACAAATTCAAGTGAAAAATTTGTCTTTCAATATTCACATCAGCCCTTTTTTTATTCGAAGTAGATTAATATGACCTCTAATATATATAAACTTCAATAAGTAAAAATTAAAATTAAAAATCAGTAGAAAAAAAAGTATATTAAATAACATTCAACGATTCAATTAAAAGTGATAACTATATATGTACTAAATTTTATTGCTAAAAAGATGGAAAATAACGGTTTTCTTTTTTTGTATAGCAATTTATTTTTGTACTTCATGCCAACAAACAAAAATCCATTCTACTATATAAGTATATAAAAATCAATTGCTGTTCGTTAGTCTCCTTAAAACTCGAGAACGGCTGGACCAATTTGGCTAATTTTGGTAATGAATGATTTTACAGAAGTCCAAGGGAGGTTTAAAAGGTAAGAAAATATGAAGAAATTGAAGAAAAATAGTAAAAAAAAACACAATTTTATTTTCCCATACATATAGTCCGTATATATCAAACCTTTAACATATTATTTCATGAACCAATACGAAGTTTGCCCGGACAGCTAGTTTATAATATTAATAGATGCTTGCTGAAATTTCGACTGATTGTATGTATGTATCTTCACGCCAGGTCCCTAACGGGGTAGGCAGAGAGTGTAGAGCGCCAGACATCCCGGTTCAGACAAACCTCTCGTGCCTCGTCTACCTTCATCATTCTCTTCATACATGCACGCCGATTCCTAAGACTTTTGACCCCACCATCAGACAGAATTCGACCTATTTGGTCATGGTAGGTCAGCCTTGGTCTTCCTGGGCCTCTGCAACCATCCACATTCGCATTGTATATCTGTTTAGTCATTCGCTCATTCGACATTCTTTCTATATGCCCGAACCATCGGAGCATGCCTTTTTTCATTTTTACACCGATACTATCAACTGATTGTACTATCAAGAAACTGACTTGATAACACAGACACCTTATGCGATAGTAATTAAAGCTATATTTGATTGCTTTTGGATAAGCGAAGAATTTCCCAGACCATTTCAAACGGATCGTACATGTTTGTTACGCGGCAGCAAAGAATCTGTTGTCCGTCACGTGTGCTCGCTGGGAAATCAAGCAGTTCGTGTGTCGACTTCAAATAACGCACCTACATTGAATTTTCTCATTTAATTATACTGGAGTTTTTCTCCAAAGAAAATTAACTTCTATATTCCTTTACGCTTGTATTTCCCGAAAGGGTAGGTGAAGGTAAATGCATTCAAGCATGTCTACGTGGAAACGTACATGGTAAACTACTGAAAATTTGAAAAATCGCAATAATATAATGAGCATCTTATTTTGATTCCGGTCGGCTGTTATTTGATCTCGCCTTTGGGAGGTTTTATTTTTATTTCCTTGACTTACAAATTTGTATTTCACAGTTCCAAACACAATTCCAAGTATGAACACAATTTGAACCTATTTCGTATCAATTTTTACTGGTGGTAAGAGCTCCAGTGACGGAGCTCGCGGGTGTAGGCACCACCGCATTACCTAATATGCTTGCCGCCAAATGGTAGTGTTTAACACTATTAGGTATATTCCGGATAAATGGTAATGGTGCCGTAATAACTATCACAGAGACTTAACAACTAAGATCTGCAAGCATTTTGACCTCTAGTTTTTACGTAAATATCTATTGGCAGTCATCACTTAACATCCATATGAACTTCAAGCATGTCTGCCACCTTCGTTACATGAAAAAAAATGCTCGAAAACTTTGAACACTTCGAGGAACGTAAAGCCGCCGGCGGCTAGACACAATTGAAAATCTATTGTCATATCTTTCTCGTGACAAACTAACCCGTCAGTTAAGGAACATTTAGTTTGGCACCAAGATATTTGTTAAAGATAATATTATTGTCACATTTCACATCCTTCTCTAACTTTATCAGATTTCTTTAAGTTAGAGAAGGATGTGAAATGCTACGATGACTTTAACTATAACAAATATCTTGGTGCAACCCAGGCTAACTAAGGTATAAAGTTTCACGTACCAAATGATATACAAAAATAGAACCTCCCAAGTGCCCGCTGGCCGTTACAGGCGTGAACGGATAACAGCCGACCGGAATCAAATTAGGTAGATGTCGTCCATTACATGTCATGTCATCGTGTCTCAACCGTCCACGCCGGGGAAATCACGGTGCGTGGCGTTGAATGCTACATTTGTGCTACAATACAAATCTAGAATTGTTTTTCTTATTGGGGTTCCTCACTGGGACTCTAGCACCAGTAAAATCATTTTCTTGATACTAACAAGACTTGATCTAGATCAGCGTTTCCCATTTGCCGGATCGCGACCCGGTATCGGGCCGTCATAATAAAATACCGTGTCGCAACATGCGACTTGTTTTAAAAACCTCACCTACTCGTCTACGAAATTTATTTTGCCTTTTGTTTTTATGCGTGTGAAGCTGGGTTCAGAACTAGTTCATCTTAAAAATAAATGTAGAATTCGACTTGGAGTGGAACCAGATCTTAGGATAAAAGTTTCGTCAGTTTCCACGAACTTAGATTCTTTAGTAAAAATTAAGCAGCAGCTCCATACTTCGTACTACCTAATAAAATATTTTTACTATTAATAAAAGTGTGTTACTTTACCTAATGGAACCAGCTTGGCAAGCAAGAAGTAAGTGGGTCACGAAGGGGCAGTGTGAAAATTACCGGGTCATGGCAGAACAATGTTTGGTGAACACTGATCTAGATATTTGGCGTTCCGTGCTTTCTGCCTACTACATAATTAAGTAAAAATATAAATACATACGTTAATAGGTTATAAGCATTTTAATTGCCAAACTCGTCTACATACTCTATATTATTATTTAATTCATACAGTTCTCATTTATTTAGCTTTTTAAATATGTTGTATATTTTTAGATACATATACGAGTATTATTAAAAAAAAAAAAAAAAACATATATAAAAACATACAAAATAGGTTCCGCCGGTAGCGGGAGCAGGATCCTAGCTGCCGGTGGTTAGAGGCTTAGGGAGAAGAACCTCCTCACAATACGTGCCGTGTCAAGAAGAACTGCCTTCTGCACCAAGCCCTTGACCCAATTTCCCAGCGAGAGCCTCTTGAGGTGTTGGTCGAGGCTCTTCGCTACGAGTCCGTTAACCGTGACGACTACCGGTACAATGACAGCAGAATCCACGTCCCACATGGCGACAACCTCGTGGGATAAGTCAAGGTATTTTATTTGTTTATCCTTTTCAGCCTTCACGAGGTTCTCATCATGAGGGACGGTAATATCAACAATCATTGCACGGCGCTCCAATCGATCTATCACCACTATATCAGGCTTATTGGCTACAATAGTCCTGTCAGTGATGATAGATCTATCCCAATACATTGTGACATGGCCATTTTCAAGCACTGGGTCGGGTGCATACCTGTAGTACGGCACCTCCACGGCCACAAGGTTGTATTTCAGGGCAAGTTGCTGGTGTATAATCCTGGCTACTTGGTTATGTCTGTGCAAGTATTCGCCGTTGGCAAGACTCGAACAGCCAGATACGATATGCCTGAGAGATTCGCCCGGCCGGTGGCATGCCCGACATATGTCGACCGTGCCATCTCTCAGGATAAATTTCCGGGAGTTATTGGTCATCACCACTTCGTCCATAATTGCACAGACAAAACCTTCAGTTTTCCCGAATAGGTCCCCGAATCGTAGCCAGGCTACGGATGCTTGAAAGTATGCTATATCTGGCCCATGAAGGGCCCGGTAAAATCGTCCATGCAGCTCCTTGCCTTGCCATACATTCTGCGCTCGCTGGTCGTGAGAACCACAGGTTTGCGCCAGTTCTGTTTAGCCAGTGACAGAGGGGTGAGTCCGCTATCGACCGCCACCATATCCTGATGCATCCCACCTTTGGCGGCCAGGAAGAATTCTCTGAGGCTGCACACCTCACGGTTATGTAGGGATTGCGCATTCAGTGGGATGTACAGCCTCATTACCGATGAGCGTGGGTGGTGCATCCGGTATGATGTAAGTAGAGAGCGGACTTTCCTGTCTAGGGATTCCAGGTCGGTCTGAGTCCACTTGAGTATGCCGAAGGAGTACATTAAGATCGGCATGACCCAACCATTGAAGGCACGAACCTTATTACCGCCTGACAAAAGACTTTTTAGTACTTTTTTCAGGCGGCCAAAGAGACGCTCCCATAAAGATTGTTTTATGCCAGCCTCACATATACCTAAAGCTTCTGACATACCCAAGTATTTGTAGGTTTCCGTTGCGGAGAGCGATCGCAGTTGAATGGAATCCGGGAGTTGGACCCTCTCGGATTCCATTATCTTTCCTTGATGTACATGCATAACCGCACATTTTTCAATTCCAAATTCCATCCTGATGGAGCTACTAAAGTTTTGAGTCACCCTCAGTAGCTCTGTCAGTTGTGAATTATTGGAACCGAACAATTTCAGGTCATCCATGTAAAGCAGGTGAGATATCACCTGACCGCCTCTTCGCAACCGGTAGCCAAGCCCCGACGCCTCCAGTAGGGTACTGAGAGGGTTCAGGGCCAGGTAGAACCACAATGGGTTCAGACTATCGCCCTGGAATAAACCTCTAGCAATTCTCACAGGTTCGCCAACCGCCAGGGGCCGCCGAGATCCTGGATAGCGAAGCACCGTGCTCCACTGCGACATACATGCCATGAGGAAGGTGCGTAGTGTTGTATTTATTTTATACAACTCCATCACCTTCAACAGCCATGTATGCGGTATGGAGTCATAGGCCTTCTTATAATCTATCCAGCAAGTCCAAAGACTCTTTCGGTTACGTCGAACCTGCTGGCTAATGGTCATGTCAATTAGCAGTAGCTCCTTAGCACCGCGGGACCCGCCCCTACAACCATTCTGAGAGTTAGACATGATGGAGTGGTCTTCAATATGCTTTGCTACAGTTATTATTATGTTTTTTTTTTATTTATTTAACAAATAAAAAATAACATAATACACCATTTTTTTTATCAATGCATTACTTAAACCACTGAGGTTTATCTGAAATGCTAATCTACGTCAAACAATTCAAAACAACAGGTACTATAACTAAATAATAATATAATATATTAGTATAAATTTTTTTTAAACTAACTTTAGTAAAAATTAAAATCCACCTAACTATAAGTTAAACGGGATTGAACATACAAATACTTTCAAGTTAAACCTTTTATATTATCCAGAAAATAACGTATTAATACAAAGGAGATGTTGCATAAATGTATGGACCTCCGGCCATGTATTGTACACAATATTATTAACAGGCAAAATCAATATAAAAACGTTTTCTACTGCATATATTCACTTATTTAGCTTTGTTTGCAGTTACAAAATATTATTTGCAGTTAGAATTGCAACTCAAAACCAAGATGACGAATATGGCGGGCGATGTCATTTTGACAAATTCCACTAATATTTATATTGAAAATGATAAAATCGTTTGAACTAAATGTGGTTGTAACTCTAAAATATATTCTTGAATAAATTAATTGTATTTTTTTCGGATTTTTCTTTAATTTACCCATTTTTTGAGGTAGTGTACGAACCAGAGCCGAGCTCGCAACATCTCCTTTATGTTCTATTATAGTATATTTAGGATATTTAGTACTATGTTATACAAGTGTCTGCCCATATTTGACAACCTTACCTTAAAATTAGAGAAGACGCGAACGAAGCCAGAAACATAACTAGTAGATATGTATGTATGTATCTTCACGCCAGGTCCCTAACGGGTTAGGTAGAGAGTGTAGAGCGCCAGATATCCCGGTCATGACATACGTCTCGTGCCTCGTTTACCTTCATCATTCTCTTCATACATGCACGCCGATTCCTAGTAGGTATCAGAATAAATTGCATGTTATAGTTTGTATAGAATAATTTCGCAAGTGACTTGAAGCAAGACCGCTCTCCTAAAATTGCATGCAAGGACAGATGCTAATACTATGCAAGCGACCTCGCGAATCTGATGAGATCGCATTTCTTCATTAACTCTTGAGCACAGTGGGAGCTATGCTATATGAAGATTTTGTTGTTAAGTACCTTAAGTATATGGCAGAAAAGCGTGCAATTTACATGTAATCAAATTCTATAGCCTCTAGGCTGAGACTAACTAGATTAACTTTAGTTAATTACATAAAACCGAATTGAAGGGTCCATGTGCCATGTGTTGTTGTAAGGGCCGTATAGTTGGGTCATGATAGTGCTGAACACACCACCACTTGGCAGCAGATATGCCGATATGGTAAGGTAATGCGATGGTGCCTACGCCCTCGAGCTCCAACATTTAAACACTTGTTATAGTAAAATCTTACACTCATATTCTAAGTCGTAATCTCGACCTTAACTCAATGGAATTGGTATTCTTAGTTGTAACTAATAACCTCAACTCGACATTCTGCCTCCGTTTACCATATTTTTCCAATAAAATGGATTTTCAAGACTTTGTGAATTATCTATAAGATAATTCGTACACATGAGTGACTGTCAAAATACAACAAAAAGAATATGAATTTCGAGGCGTCCGCATAAAGTGTCCTCAGCTGAGTGTGAAGGCAAGAAATGTTTCGAGGAACGTCTTAGAACATGGGTGTTAGTATTTTCGCATCATTTTTCTTTTTTTTTTAATATTTTATTTCAACTTTTTGATAGAAAAATATGTGTAAAGGGTTTTCACTAACACAGACACTTTACAACCACTAACGCATTTGCTATGTTAATAAAATCTTTCTCGCTCAATCTGCCATGCAATGTATAATTTTATATATAACATTGAGTGTAAATCGAACATTTAATCTCCGTATTACATTACTATTTAACTACATTACAGCAACTGGTTTTATTACAGCCACCTGGTTCCTTAATTATATGTTATTAGCGGATATAGATTTTATACTGCGAAACATGAAAGTGAGATGATAATGAATAACCAGCTCTCAGCAATAATATATTATTGCAGCGTAACTAAAGGAAGTGTATGCTTTCTGGAACTACTTGACACTGACACTCTTTCACCCTTTTTACTTGTCATTTTGAATTGCCCATAAAACTATAGAATTACAGTTAAGTGTATTACGCACACCAAAAACAATGATATAAGAATAATAATAAATTGCCTTCACACATTTTTTTTTAATGTCACTTCCATTACATGCAAACGAGCATGCAGTTCACATTGATGTTAAGTGATGACTGCAGCCTATAGACACCCACACAAAGACTAAGGTCAAAACACAAATGCGTTACCACTCCTGAGGCCTAAGGTGTTATGCCTCTGTGCCGGAAATTACGGGAATCACACCTAACAAAAATAGAAAATGCTTTGTGCTTAGTGATAATGATAAATTTATTGTTTCATTAAATAATTTCATGGTTTTTGTACTCGTACACTCACTAAAAGAGTTCACATCATTTCATCATACTGATTGATCTAAATATTGAAATCGAGGTAAATAAAACACGATCAAAACTGTTTTAAATAAAACTTAAACAGGCACAGTTTGACCCCTATCGTTATTCGTGAAATCCGAATGTTATTTTAGGATTTTAATCTATCTGTTATTTTAGGACATGGACCCTAAAAGTTAAAGTATTATAACTAGAAACATAGCGCCCACTGTGAAAATCGCTTAGCGTTGGAGGTTGAACTTTAAGCACGGTAGGGTGCTATTTAGTTTTCAAAATAGTCGATTCGTCACCGGTTTCATTTTTATAAGCGTGACAGAGTTCAATGTGCAAATGCTGAAATGAGTGTTACAATGCTTCAACTTTCCATAGTTCTATAATTTCTATTGTTACGTCTGTGGTCACAATTGAACAATTTCATAATATTTAATACTCTATTTAACGCTGGCGAGTTGCGCTTAAGTGAATGAGCCGGGTGTTTTGTTGTTTCTCTTAATTTAATGAAGTCTTATTTTGTAGTCAACCTTTGGAGTTCTGTAAACAACATCATATTTTTTGCAAGGAAAGTTTTGAGTATTTCGCAGGTGCTGTTTTATTTTATTGTTTACTTTTCATTCTTGATTCTCAATTTTTACAGTTATCTTTAATTCACCTCAGTTTAACATAATTATTAATATCTGACATATCATATGTGATGCTTGAAATCCAAAATGATACACCTAAAGACAGTTTGACTTTGTCTTTCATAGTTTTAAGGCATTAACGAGCATTTAGAAATGTTAATATTTGACCTAAAAGAGATCGAACTTTTTGACGAAGTATTGATAGTGAATTGAAAACTGCTAAAGTCCCCTGGTGGAGGACTTTAACAGTTTTTAAGTTCTATGAAATGACCAGTCTATTAAAAGTCCGGCCACATTACCAAATACCGAGGGTACCTACTTCCAGTACTGTGTTACCAATGCTACAGGCAAGTACCGTGTTCCACTGTACAATTTTTACGGCCTTTGGACCAAAAAAATAATCTTACTTACTTCTCGGTCGTTAAACCTTGTCGGAGGCCTTATGGGCGGTTTGAAAACATCCGACAGTGGGTTGGCCACTAACCCACCCACCTCCACCAATCCGCATTGGAGTAGCGTGGTGGAGTAAGCTCCAGGCCTCCCCCCAAAAAGGGGAGAGACTCGGGCCCAGCAGTGGGACGTATAATGGGTTGCCATTATTATTATATTTATATACTTCTCGGTAGTCTACGGCTACCACCAAGTCCATAGGCCGTGAAAAAGTAACATAAGTAAGTAGGCCATAGATAATCGAAAGTTTTTTTTTTTATGTTACGGAAGTGCCAAACATGCATACAGTTCACATTGATGTTAAGTGATGACTGCAGCCTATATATAGACACCCACACAAAGACCGAGGTCAAAATGCAGATGCGTTACCACTCCTGAGGCCTAAGGTGTTATGCCTCTGTGCCGGAAATTACAGGGCCGTACATTACCTGACCGGAACACGACAGTGCTGAACACTACCATTTAGTGGCAAGTATAATAAAAATAATAATGGCAACCCATTATACGTCCCACTGCTGGGCACGAGTCTCTCCCCTTTTTGGGGGGAGGCCTGGAGCTTACTCCACCACGCTGCTCCAATGCGGATTGGTGGAGGTGGGTGGGTTAGTGGCCAACCCACTGTCGGATGTTTTCAAACCGCCCATACGGCCTCCGACAAGGTTTAACGACTGCTATCCACGTTTGCATTGCTAGTGGCAAGTATATTAAGGTAATGCGGTGCCGACGCCCGCGAGCTCCGTCACTGGAGCTCTACCACCAGTTAAATCATTCTTACTTCAAAATCCACCATAAAACGACACACATTTAGGTACATGCATCAAATAGATCAGCCGACAGATTTATGAATCCCAGCCTAAGTTTCCACTCAAGTAAAACCGAAGAGATTTAGTGAATTATGCATTCATTATGTAACCCGAGCTTTTGAATTTACCACGCAACTGTTTACCATAACGTCTAAGCTTAGCGTTCGCGGCATTCCTCATGCGAAATTGGGAAAAGGCGATAGGCGGTTGTTTCCACGGAATAGATAAATAAAGATGGAATGGTAATGTGGGCGTGGCAAGCGCACCACAACTATGCCTGAACACACACAGTTCGGCCGAACCATTCGTTCGCCGCTCGTAGTGTCGTGTAGACAGCTTAGAACAACAGATCTCTGGGTAAAAATGCCGTTTTGTGTTATTTTAACACGTAAAATGAAAAGTAAGACCTCCAGTAAATCGAGGAGGTATAGTTAAAGATATTTAATAAAAATCCTTTACTAATTATTAAATTGAACTAAAACGAAAATCTTCACTAGTGTTGTGATATATACAAAATCGATATTGTTTTGTGGTCCATATCGATATTTGTATAGTTACTGTAGATTTTTTTAAATAAATACGTAGAATCATGTAAAAATACTCAAAGAATAATTGGAATCTTTGTTTTATGGTCGGAAATATTTATTTGATGTAATTTTTGTATGACAACGATATGTCACCATATTGGCACTGTTTTATGCTTGTTTTTGAAACATATTAAGGATAATTAATTAATCAGTATATGTAGGTATTTATATTTTATTTTAAAGAAAAATGGAAAGAAAAATTTGACTTCAGGCGAGACTCGAACTCGCGGCCTACTGGGAATCTAGTCCAGCCGCTCTTCCAATTGAGCTACTGAAGTCCTGCCCGATTTGTCAAATCTTTCCTTCACATCTATTGCATTGCTTTATGGTAGCAGTAGCGCCATCTATTACCAACTATGCTAGTTATGTAACCGATATAATAGACTTTGCAGTTTATTGAATATCGTAAAGAAGTCGCTTTTACCCTTAATAATTGTTTTATATTATTTCGCATTGCACATGCATGTGAAATAATATAAAACAATTATGTAGGTATTTATACCTGTAGTCCAAATATGTAAAAGTTGATGTAACTTACTGTTAATTCACGAAGAGCTCGCGTTTTAGCTTGCCGACAAGTTACACGGTATCTTACCTGAAATAAGTGTAGGTATATGTTTGAATACAAAAGTTGTCAAAATAAATAAACAATCGAGTTCCGGTGATCGAAATCCACTGCAAATCAGACTTTATCGCTACGCTACACAAATAACACCGATCTGATCTACCGGACATTTCTTCGGTAGTACATTTCCGTAGTCCGTATTAATAATATAGTTTCTACTATTATATTCGTTTTTTTTTTTATGTAATTGAAGTGGCAAACAAGCATGCAGTTCACATTGATGTTAAGTGATGACTGCAGCCTATAGACACCCACACAAAGACCAAAGTCAAAATGCAAATGCGTTACCACTCCTGAGGCCTAAAGTGTTATGCCTCTGTGCCGGAAATTACAGGGCCGTACATTACCACCTGACCGGAACACGATAGTACTAAACACCACCATTTAGCGGCAAGTAAATCAGGTAATGCGGTGGTGCCTACGCCCGCGAACTCCGTCACTGGAGCTCTACCACCAGTAAAAATCGTTTCTACTACGTCATAGTTTTCTATGTCAAATCTTGTTTTTTTTTATATAATGAAGGAGGTAAACAAGCATGCAGTTCACATTGATGTTAAGTGATGACTGCAGCCTATAGACACCCACACAAAGACCAAGGTCAAAATGCAAATGCGTTACCACTCCTGAGGCCTAAGGTGTTATGCCTCTGTGCCGGAAATTACAGGGCCGTACATTACCACCTGACCGGAACACGATAGTGCTGAACACTACCATTTAGCGGCAAGTAAATCAGGTAATGCGGTGGTGCCTACGCCCGCGAACTCCGTCACTGGAGCTCTATCACCAGTAAAAATCGTTTCTACTACGTCATAGTTTTCTATGTCAAATCTTTTTTTTTAAGTAATGAAGGAGGCAAACAAGCATGCAGTTCACCCGGATGCTAAGTGATGATTGCAACGTAAAGACAAAAACTAGAGGCCAAAATACATATGCGTTGCCATCTCTAAGATCTTAGTTGTTATGTCTCTGCGATATTTATTACAGGGCCATACATTACCATCTAACCGGAAAACGATATAGCTGAACACATTTGGCGGAAGAATTTTTTTTGTATGTAATGGAAGTGGCAAACAAGCATGCAGTTCACATTGATGTTAAGTGATGACTGCAGCCTATAGACGCCTATACAAAGACCAAGATAAAAATGCAGATGCGTTACCACTCCTGAGTACGTCCTTACAGAGCCGTACCACCTGTCCGGAACACGATAGTGCTGAACACTACCATTTAGAGGCAAGTATAAGGTAATGCGGTGGTGCCTACGCCCGCGAGTTCCGTCACTGGAGCTCTACCACCAGTTAAAAAAATATAAGATTAGGTAAAGCAGTAACGCCTATGTAAAAATCAAATCATGAACCGCTCTACTGAAACTTTTTCTACATTATTTACATACAAATTTTTATTTTTTTACCCACTGGTTCACTGTTAGAGTTAAGGACTTAATACACGACACGGTATTCAGGGTACGATAGCAAGGGTCAGGGTAGTGTAATAACGTTTAGGGAGTTAGGGCCCTAATTAGGGCGACCGGAGTGGCCCGTGTATTTGTACTGTGATTGAGTTAGGGCGCTGTCGACCGGATAATGTAACAAGCGGCAACCCGGCGCGAGGCCACGCCCATCCTTTCTGCCGGACCCTGAAGACCGTGTCGTGTAATAACCTTTTTAAGTCCGCATACGTACAAGGTGCACAAAAGTATAAATAAATGAATAGCATGTTATGTTACACAATAAACATAACTGCACTTACCTTAATATCACTTGTTTATTTGATTCCAGTTTAACATCCCCATGAAATTGGTGCAAATAAATAACAAACACACAGCCAACTTTGCGGCGCAAAATGCACGTTCGATCATATATCCACTATTGATTCCAATCCGCTACTTGCCGAGAGATTGGTGTGTTTATTTAAATGTGGAAGTTTAATGTTTGAGCATACATTTGCGCGCACATTAATTTTGTTTCTATTGGTACGTTTACACGCTTGGTAAGTATGTATATATCTTCCCGCCAGGTCCCTAACGAGGTAGGCATAGAGTTTGGAACGCCAGATATCCCGTTCCTGACACACCTCCCGTGCCTCATCATCATTCTCTTCATACATGCACGCCGATTCCTAAGACTTTTGACCCCACCATTTTATGTGCCCGAACCATCGCAGCATTCTTTTTTCATTTTTACAGAGCCTCTTTCTTACATCTATAGTTCGAACGCGATCGGTGAGTGATACACGCTTGGTAAGTATTTGCAAATTCACCAGCTCCAAGCCGTTACCAACTCTTGGATGCCATACAAACGCTTACGAGTACGTTAGTATGTTGCGGTAAATAATGGCAGACATGGACGTCGAAGTTTTTAGGTTAGGTTTATTAATTAGGTTTTGACGCAAAACGTCACTTTCGCAAAACGTCATCTCGAAAAAAAATATACATTGCGAAAATTCCTCCCTTAGATACCTTCACCTCACAAAAAGTACACTCCTTAAACAACTCTACGAAATTAAAGAAAAAACGGAAAGACATGGTAGCTTAGTGGTGAAGCGGCTGGACTGGTTATTCTGAGGTCGCAGGTTCGATTGCTGCCCGAAGTAAAATTTTTATTTTTGTTTTTTCTTTTATTTCTAAAGTTCACTCGCATGTTGTGTTATTGCGAAAAATGAATAGTACAACTCTACGAAATTTATTGTCTCTTACATCAGCGCTTTAGGCTGTGCGATGATATACGCTGTGCGATAATTTGACGACCCGGTTAGTCCAGCGGTGCGAAACCACCGTTTGATTCGAAGGGTCGCGGGTTCGATCCCCGCACCGGAACAAATATTTGCATGGCCTACAGATATTTGTTTCGGGTCTGGGTGTTTGTGTATGTGTTGTATGTGTACAACGGCACCCACGACACAGGTTTATACCTACTGTGGGGCTGTGAGTGTAAGCGTATTTTATTATTTTTTTTTATTTATATCAGTAATTTTAACAATCAACAAAACTACGAAAGCATTTAGAATAATATCAATATAATCTACGCGTAAGAATACGCATCAATACATTTAAACGAGGAACACGGTTCAGTGAAGACAGACCGACAGCGTCAGAAACACGGACAAAGATGTTGGCCACGTTTAGCTACACGAGACTTGGTTAGGTAAGATTGTAAGGGCTGTTTCTTTGGTTATTAAAAATAATGTTAATTTAAAGGCGACTTATGAATATACTTTTCTTTTCACCCTTTCGGGTCCTTGTGCGTTCCCGAAGAAACATAATTTTTGGATACACACAACAAAGTTCTAGTTCTCGTTTCTCGTTTGGTCGTGCGCTTATTTTTTCTCAGTTTTAAGTTTGGTTAAATTCATTTAAAGATTTGTAGCATCCACTACATTAAGGCGCCAACTAGTGGAATACAATGAAACCTTACAGTACTCGTCTAGTACGGTAGATGGAGTGCAGTCGAATTACATCGCACATACGAAGTATTCTCAAGAGTTGGCATATATACAACTTCCCAACGTCAATCGTTGGGCCGCGGCCCGCCAGGCGCTACCACCTCGCCTGGTCGGAGGATCCTCCCTTTTCGCCGGAGGAACACTTCCACCCGTTCCTCCACAGATTTTATCATGAATTTGGTGAATTTGGTGAAGTTGTTGAACGATGTGCATGTGCTTTCTTTTGTGGTTATTTCATTGAGGTCGAATGGGCTTACATTTGTCATAGTGAAATGGTCTTAGCGTTCTTTGGTGTATGCTATACAATCTCTGAGTAGATGATCGATGCTTTGGTTTCTTGGTTTGGTTTCTAAATATACTTGGGTAATTTTTCAGTTCCGTGTCTCAGAACTGACTCAGTAGGTTAGTGGTAGCTGGTCTTGGGCTCAATTCGGGGGCTGTCAGAGATAAAGGTACTTATTACATCCCTTATCTGTAGTTCCATTAGGATTTTTCCATTTTAGGATAAAAATCCCGGAGTTTGGTAATGTACTCGGAGATGTCAACAGGCTCGCCACCTGTTACGTAGGTCAAAAAGTAAACGGCAAATCTAGTGTATTTGCATGTATGCTTGAATGACGGACAAAAAAACGACAGCCTTAAAGACCTTAAAGTTGCCTTAAAGGATCACTCGTGTGTCACTGTCTGTCATAGCTAATTTGATCAAAAATTACTGAATTTTGGTATATCTATATTAGAATATGTAACTGCCATCACAAGATGATGTGCTCCACGTTTCTCTGCGAGATAGAAAGAGAAAGAGAGAGAGAGGGAAAAATTGGAAGATTCCCAAGAGAACCAAAGTAGGCGATATACCACATGGAATAGCGAAACTAAGGTGGCAATGGGCTGAACTCGTAGAATTGAGGACCATTAGATAGAAGAGTTCTTGAGTGGCAACCGCGTACTGGAATATCAAGCGTACGAGCAACGAACAGGGTGACGGGCGCGGACAATCGCCGGACGAGGGTGGCCTAGAACTGTTCGTTGTTACAATCGTTGAGGTAGGCTTTTATTCACCTACAAATGGCTGAAAGAATGATGATGTATATATTTATTTACAGGCTTTTCACTTATCATTATTGTCAATCATATGCTGGCAATTTCGTGACCGTAAAAGCCATAAAAAAGACAGGACAATACATAAATAAGTTTTCTCTGCAAAAATTTAGCATAGTACAAAGACCTGTCTGAATTAGTTGTTATCAAGGTGGTATTCGTTCACAAGACACGTACGGCCCGATGCTGACATACGGGTCGACGTTAGACACAAACCAATCAGCCTTTCTATAGACTGAGAATGTTCAATTTATTGCATACATTTCGTTCTGTCAACTGCCTGAAGGCAGACGAAGTGGGACTTTGCGTTCTAATTCTAAAAAGCATAATATTTCAAAATCATAGGGATTTCTAACAAACTTCGTGTTCGCGCCTAAACCTTCGTGACCCATCGGTGCTCGTCGTCCCTACCTACGATCGCAGCCGATGATTGCCGAGCGCGGCCGAAAGGAGCGGGCGCTGGAGGTGGCTCCCGCGCGACAGATTTGGACGATCAACGGGAGTGACACGTCTAATTTCACGATTCGCAATAACATGTACCTATTGTTCTAAAGTTAAATTATAAATTTTCAAAGTAATAAACATCGATTTAATAATAAATAATAATGGCAACCCATTATACGTCCCACTGCTGGGCACGAGTCTCTCCCCTTTTTGGGGGGAGGCCTGGAGCTTACTCCACCACGCTGCTCCAATGCGGATTGGTGGAGGTGGGTGGGTTAGTGGCCAACCCGCTGTCGGATGTTTTCAAACCACCCATAAGGCCTCCGACAAGGTTCAACGACTGCTATCTATCGATAGCAACCGGGACCGACGGCTTAACGTGCCCTCCGAAGCACGGAAACGCGCATTTAATTTGCCACTAGCGGTCACCCATCACACTACCCGACCGCGCCCGTAGTGCTTAACCGAGCAGATCGCTTACGATCTACACCAGCCGCTGGGCCATGCGCGCTTCAACATCGATTTATTTCATCTATATTTGAGGGATTATTCAAAAGAACACACACTTCGTTTATATCGAAATATGGCAAAGTTTTATGAACTGCTGAGGAAATGGGACTATATTGTTAACAGATTTTCGTAATAATATAATACGAGAAAAAAATAAAGATTTTTTTTTTTATTTTGGATAAGCATCTACATTTTTTTAAATACCTACATAAGTGAAGTCATTAAAAATTTAAAAATACATACAGCGAATAATATAAAATAAAAACAGATAGGTCATAGTAAATTAAAAATAAAATTTCACATTTTCTTGGCGTTTAAGGTATACTTATACTTGTGCCAATAGTTTTTGCGCTCAACCGCGGACAGACGGACAGAAATGGCGATACTGTAAGGGTTTCTTGTTTACTACGGAACCCTAAGAACCCTTTTTAAAACTGAAAATAAAACCTAATAAATTCTAGCTGCCCCGACGACCTTCTATCGCCATAAAGGTATAAAAAAATAAGTATGTTCAAGAAATCGAAAAAAAATATTTGCCTAGAATTACCCTTATTACTTAGAGATATTGTTGGGGTTTCCGCCGTAGACAGTATCCTCGGTTGTAGGTTAAAATTGTTAGGAGTTCACACCAAGTAAACCAACGTTAAAAGGTTATAGTAGAATATTTATTGCGTCGCACTTTTTTTTGTGAAATACAATGACTCGCGTACGTTATGTTATGTTATCAAGCTACGACTGGCTTAATTAGGTTATTAACATTAAAAATGCTGTATGAGCAATATTGGCTCGTACAGGTATGAAAAATTGATGTTGGCCCATTCTCAGACCTACCCAAGAGGCACACAAAATTTCATGAGAATCGGTAAAGCCGTTAAATGGATGGAAATTATATATATATATGTAATTATGGATGGATATTATCCCATAATCTATATGGAAACTATCCCATAATCCTTGCTCCATCAATTTACCCCACTTTCCCTAATTATATCGACTATATCGATAAGACTTTAAGAGCCTCCCTAGAGTTCCATCCGTCTGTAAAGTCAATTTATTGACAATGCTCATGACGTCTATGAAAAAACGAAATAGCGAATTACGTGCATACGAAGAAAAGAGATATCAAATTTTTTAATACGTCAAAGAACAAATCAAGACCAGCGTTATTTGAGCTACCATGAATATTATTCTGTATTATTTCTTGATTTATTATGTGTATTATAATACTGATCGGTGAAAACAAATACCATCCTTTTTCAAATTAGAAGTGTTAGTGATTTTACTGCACCATCTCACACTACAACTCGGCATCTTATGTTTTTTTTATTCGTTTTATTTTTGAAAATTTTATGTACTCTTTACGTATGTACGTATTTATGTACGGAAGTGGTTGGTATTAAATGAACATTTTAAGATGGCGGATAATATCACCTAGATTTAGCGTATGCGTTGACAGAAACCGTTCGCCCTACATAAGGTGTCTATTGGTTCCCTAGTCGATGACGTTAGATAATCATTTACACTCGCCTTCTGTGCTTGCATATTGTTTTCGAGTTTAGTTGTAGTGATAATAATTAGATTTTTTTATAGTAGTCCAAATAGAAAGTGATTAACATTACTCAAATTAACTTGTACCTACTTTTTTTTTATTTCATAGTATAATTTAAATGTTGATAATCTATTTATTTATTTATAGAAAATCATTACAGTTTACCGTAATTTCCCGCAAAGAGGCACAATAGCTTCGGTTTCAGAAGTAGTAACGCATATACATTTATCTGTGGCACTTATATAGATATTTATAGGTATCTCACCCTGTATGTGAACTGTACGCTAGTTTGCCTCGTGACATATAAAAAAAAACAAGGAAAAAGATAGTGTAGAAGTTTTCTCTGCAAAATTTAGCACGGTACAAAGACCTGTCTGTATTAGTTGTTATCAACGTGCCATTAGTTCACAAGACACGTACGGCCCGATGCTGACATGCGGGTCGACGTTAGATAATCATTCACACTAACCTGACTCGCCTTTTGTGCTGTACTATTATTTTCGAATTTAGTTGTAGCGTAAAAAGCAATTGATTAGTTAGTATCCGGCGTATGTAAACTAAGTCCTGTGGTGGGACGAAATTTTGTAATAGTTTTTTCTTAAAAATGGTTAGTGTTATGTAAAAATGTGTAAGAACAGTTTTTGTAGATAATTGCATGGTCTTCAATTTTTGTCTGACATATTTTATCATAAAGCTAACCGTTTCGCTGAAAAAATCAAAAATCCCATTTTTGCAACCTTTGTCCTTGCAGACATGGAATCAATGGGGACTTTTCACAATTTCATAACAATGGTGTTTTTAACATCTATGCAAATTTTCAGCTTTCCGGGAATTTTTCCAAGGGTCAATGTCTAAATTGACCGGACGAATAGCGTAACAATACCTGCATTTATAATGGGAAATGACGTAGAAAGTTATAAGAAATGATAGCTAAATGCGGATTACCAGATGTAATCAGGTACTTCATTGCAAATTATAAATAAATAAAGTGTTTTCCATTATCCAAATCAGCGTGGGATCTTAGATTTAAAAATGATATAAATAATTAGCCAGTCATGAAATATAAGAAAATCTTAGCATCGTCTATTTTCTTTCTAACAATAAAAACTTTTATAGAAATTAGTACAAACCTCAGAAGGAGGATAGGGTGACGATGCCCTAACCCCGTTTAATGTAAAATGGTCCGGTAAGCATTATATGTTTTGCAGGTTAAAAACTACATCCAAGCAAGCGAAGCTGCAGATAACAGCTAGTCATTTATATCTCCTAATTCAAAGCGAGCATAGAAACTCCACTACCCGACACACTTCGTCATTTATTATCACACAAGTCAACAAACAACTAATAAACGACGTCATACAAATAACAAGCCATTTGCCACCCAGTGGGCATTGAGGTTAACCTAAGCAATTAATTCGAAAGCACATCTATTGTAACATCGTATATTTGTCTCAATATACATTCAATCAATCCATGTTTATGCGGAAACTGGACACAGGGGACTAATTCTAGTGCAGTATTGCATGAAGCATTGCTTTGACAGAACAAAATGATTCGAAGGTGTAATATTATTCGTAATTTCACGTAATCCCGGCAGGGTTAGGCTGATATATTATTTTGTCTCATGAAATCAACGAGGACTTGGTAAACATTCAAGAATTGAAAAGTTTCATGTTTCTATTTTTAGGGTTCCGTAGTAAACAAGGAACCCTTATAGTTTCGCCATGTCCGTCTGTCCGTCTGTCTGTCTGTCCGTCCGTCCGCGCAAAAACTATTGGTACTAGAGACTAGTGGTAGAATAAAACATGAAAATGTATTTAGGGTATGTAGGTACCTCTCCTACAATAACGAGTCAAGTGCCCCCCCCCCCTCCTCTCTACCAACTAAACGGTTGTTGTTAGAAATTCAAACGTTATGGCAATAGTAGCTACAAATAATGAAATTAAAAGAAATAAATATAACTACGTAAAGAAAAACCGACTTCAAAACTGAAAAGTAAAAAATAATGATTTAATTGTAATTAAACACTTCCTATTATTTATATGTGCTATTTACTTATAGGTTTGAAGTCGGTGCCAAACTTCACGCCTGTAATCCCCGAAGGGGTAGGCAGAGGTAAATGCATATATATATATATATATTTATGGGACCAATCCGAAACTATTCCGCATCAAACAAAAGAAGAATTACGTAAATCGGTTCAGAAATCTCTGCGAAATTCGCGTATATACATAAAATATATATATATATATATATACCGGCCGAATTTAGAACCTTCTCGTTTTTTGAACTCGGTTAAAAACAATCACACTTCAGTTGGCTTTACAAGTTTGCGAGTAATAGTTGAACAAATGTATTTTACTCGAAAATTTTGAAGAACTCCAAAGAAATCTTTTTTTTTTCCTTATTATCTCAGCCAAAAAACTTCGTAACCCTACATTGCGCGTGGCCCGACACGCACTTGACCGGTTTTATTCTTTATTATTGCGTGACGACGCCATCTTGACATATATCTGTCAATTCAATTTGAAAACGGAAACGGTTGATTGTGTCTTTTTGGGGGGACGCCTGCAGCTTACTCCACCACGCTACTCCAGTGCGGGTTGGTTGGGTTAGTGGCCAACCCACTGTCGGATGTTTTCAAACCGCCCATAAGGCCTCCGACAAGGTTTAACGACTGCTATCTATCGATAGCAACCGGGACCGACGGCTAAATGTGCCCTCCGAAGCACGGAAACGCGCATTTTAATTTGCCAGTAGCGTTCACCCATCCCACACCCGACCGCGCCCGTATCGCTTAACCGGGTAGATCGCTTACGATCTACACCAGCTGCGGGGCCAAGCGCGCTACATTAGCTACATGCCAATTTATTCAAATGACTGATTCGATCTAAAACATCCATCATCACCAAACGCCATGATTGCCAAGTAACGAGAGGAATATTGAGCGAAATAAAATTCCACGTTGCGTTTACTCCGCGTCGACCAGTTTGTTTAGAGCCGGCTCAGTCGTAACATTTGTATGGTGGAAGGAGGGTTAAGGGTTCTTGAGGGGATGGTTACATTGTAGCTGTGGGTGGACGGGTCGTTGACCGGATACGGGCGGTAATTTAGTGTCCTGGAGCGAAATAGGGATGGGAGACATTGTCGATGACATTGACATTTTTAAGTCAAGATGAAATATCTAACAATACTTATTTATAACTAGCTGTGCCCGCGACATCGTCCGCGTGGGAATTTATGATTGTTCAGTATCTACCCGGACGAAGTCGTGGGCGCAGCTAGTATAAAAGTAGCTTAAGTTACTACTCATAACGTAAGCTATCTGCCAGTGAAAGTCCCGTCAAAATCGGTACAGCCGTTCCCAAGATTAGTCCCGCCAAACAGACAGACCGACAGACAAAAATTGTAGAAAATGTTGTTTTGGTGTATGTACCGTGTATACATACATATGCATTTAGTAAAAAGCGGTTATTTTGATATTACAAACAGACACTCCAATTTTATTAATGTGTACTTATAGATATAGATTATTATTATTATTCCGTGAAACGAATGCTAAGCCGACGATTCTGAGCTGCCGGAAAAAGTAGTCACTTAAACATATTTAAAGCAAACCGAAGTAATAAAAATAGTAATGTGAAATAATTGGTAGTCGCCTCGCGTCGTCTACCCCTCCAAAAGACTGCACGTAAAAATCCTTATTTTTATATTATGATGGCTGCAAATAAACACGCAGTTCACATTGATGGTAAGTGAATACTGCAGCCTTTTTTACTGGTGGTAGAGCTCCAGTGACGGAGCTCGCGGGCGTAGGCACCACCGTATTACCTAATATACTTGCCGTTAAATGGTAGTGTTCAGCACTATCTTGTTCCGGTCAGGTGGTAATGTACGTACTTGTAATTTCCGGCACAGAGGCATAACACCTTAGGCCTCAGGAGTGGTGATGCATGTGCATTTTGACCTTGGTCTTTGCGTCTATAGGCTGCAGTCATCACTTAACATCAATGTAAACTGCATGCTTATTTGCCACTTCCATTATATAAGAAAAAAGCCTATAGACATCTACACAATACCCCGAGGTGAAAGGGTTTCGCCACAGTCTGTGAAGCCTGACCGGCCTTTGACCACGATCTTTTTCGCACGTTCTTGTCGTACGTGATCCACTTTTCATCACCAGTTATCAGCTTCTTCAAAAATGATTCGGTTTCACTACGTCGTAATAAAGAATCACAAATGAGTACACGGTTCATTAGGTTTCTTTCAGTGAGCTCGTGAGGTACCCAAATATCGAGCTTCTTTTTGTACCTAGCTTTTTTCAAATGCGCCAAAACTGTTTTGTGATCAATTCTCAGTTCTTCAGCTACGTCGTAACTACTGATATGTCGATCTTGCTCCACTTTTTAAAAAATGGTATCCATTTTATCCGTAATAGGGCGACCAGAGCGAGGTGCATCTTTGACATCAAAATTTCCGGATTGAAAACGCTTAAACTAAATTTGTGCTACTCTCACAGACACTGCACTAGGTCCATAAACATCGCAAATTTTTTTCGCTGCTTGCGTTGCATTTTTACCTTTTTTGTAGTAAAATTTTAAAATGTTTCGAATTTCTTCATTAGATTCACTCATCTTGACAGTACGAAAAACAAATGAAAATGACACATTTGCCTAATTTGAATTTGGAATTATGTTCTTTAAAATTTTAACTTTCAATGATACCAAAACCAGCCAGGTACAAATACTACAGCCAAAGAGATTTTATTACAAGTTCATACATACTATGCGAAAAGACTTTTTCCCCAACCTATTATTTATTTTCTCTCTGTAATCTATTCTCGTATGTAAGTAGGTACTTACCATTTTATTCATAACATGTATAATAAAATACTTGTATGAGTTTATATGAAATTTTGATGTTAGTATTTTTTTCATTTCTTTTAACTTTGTTTTTCTTCTTGGTCTCACTGCACCTCAGTTAGATTCTCACCACTACCCAAAGGTTGACTGGTAGAAAATGTTTTTTAGCATTAAGTCCGCCACATGTACCAATTTGTGCAAGAAAGGTTAAATAAATTAATTAAAATTAACTAAAAAAAACTGGTTGCTTGTAAAGTCGGTTTTACGGGCGAAGATTTTACGTGACAACGTCTTTTTCTCGGTAGAAAGGCATTCGCCGGTCCGGCAGGCCTCTCTCTCGTTCGGTGACTCATCGTTACGTTACCGGGCGTTACACTTTTTCATGAGTGACTCCGAGCCGCAACCTAATTTAAAACGTTGTCACGTCAAAATAATTGTAACTAAAACATTACAAATCTTCTTTTTTTTATGTAGCGCAATAACAGCACTTGTCGGGCTTTGCACAGCCTTAATTGAAGGTCTTATGTCGTATGTAGTATGTCGTAACGTGACATTATAAGCACGACATTATCTAAGTACATCGGGTATGTAGTTAAGGACAATTGATCTATTTCACATCTCGCTGCGTTTATTCAAAGGTGGGTAGGTACATAAGTACATGAGTTTCGTTAAAACGATTATAATAGATATTTTGCCTCAGTAGCCTAGTGGTAGCAGGCCACTACTACTACGCTGGAGGTCCTGAGTTCGATTCCCGGGGGCTATCAGAGATAACGGTTTAAAATCTTTTATCTCTGGTTCTATTCGGATTTTTTCATTTTCTGGAAGTATCCCAGTACCTCGGAGTTTGGTAATGTGCCCGGAGATTCCAACAGGCTCACCACCTGTTACATGGGCCAAAAACGTAACCGGCGAATCTGGGTTGCATGTATGCTTGAATGCATGCATTTACCTCTGCCTACCACTTCGGGGATTACAGGCGTGAAGTTACCTTTTTTATCACTATCAATGACGTCAACAGATAACCAATAAAACATCGACATCCATCAACGGCCATCACTACCGCTGCGTAATTGATTGAAAAACATCCCAGTAGGTCGCTAAATGATTGCTTGCTTACTTGACTTGATGAACGATGACGACATGTAGGAAAATGTGAGAGTGTTGATCTGTATGGCCTAGTAAGCGTCCCTTGTTCAAACGGATTCAAGTAACAAAGGAATTATAGTGGAGGTAGAGGTTGTACGCAGCGGCGATGTGTATCTTTTTATTGTGTTTTGATACTGGGAACGAGGCGTGTTCGAATTCGTGGTGAGTGAATACTGCAATGAACTGGTAGTCTAGCTACGACAACCGAAGAGAATAATAAAATTAAACTACGTATTATCTATACTAATCTTATAAAGCTGAAAAGTTTGTTTGCTTGCTTGAACGCGCTAATCTCAAGAACTACTGGTCCGATTAGAAAAATTCTTCCAGTGTTAGATAGCCCATATATCGAGGAAGGCTTTAGTTTTATATAACATCACGCTAAGATGAATAGGAGAGGGTAGGTAACCGTTTTCATAATAAGGGAAATTAATCACTCACTTGACAGAAATTTAATACAATCATAGTTGATGTACTGTGTTAACATATCGGTAACTTTAATGTCCGCTAAATGACTTCCACTTAGAGGAAGTTACAGAAAGAACCTAGTCACAAAATAATTTAAATAATTAAATAATTACATACACGTTTTTTGTTCTGCATATTAGAAGTTTTTTCTTAGTAATCCACATCCTCAAAGATAACAGAGATGGCTTAAACTAATTTACATAAAACGCCAACTATCTCAGGATATACGGGCCGTTAGATAGTCTGTTCCCAGTTTTCTCATAAACAACTAACCCAGTGCACTTTTATTTCGCTACATTTGCATAGTATGTAACGGAAGTGGCAAACAAGCATGCAGTTCACATTGATGTTAAGTTATGACTACAGCCTATAGACACCGACACAATGACCAGAGGTCAAAATGCAGATGCGTTGCCACTCTTGAGGCCTAAGGTGTTATGCCTCTGTGCCGGAAATTAGAGGCCCGTATAGTATTTAATAGTTAATGTTACAGATGTTTATACTGCAGCTGAAAACAGAACCTTTTTTTCTAGTTTTATACGTAACTTCACGCCTGTAACTTCCGAAGGGGTAGGTATAGGTTGAGGGCGTCGAGACGTGCTGACCCCATCGCCATAGTGAAGGACAAAAATAAGTGTTGTGTAATGCATTTTCACGCATCATACGTTACTCGATTACTTCTTTATTTTCTTCATCACTTGCCGTACGAGTTCTCGAGTAATCAATCATTGAGAGGTCAACGTATCATTTATTATCCTCCAATCCTCTGAAGCAATACAATTTATTACGCAATATATTTAAATGAATTTGCGGTCACTTTATTTGTTTATTGTATCGTATTTTTTAAATCAGTACCGATTTATCTTTCATGCGAAATCGATCCGAGACGCTTTAACGAGACGGATTATGCGATGATAAATAACAATTTAATTTTGTAAGATCGATCGTCCGCTTATTGCTAGTTCAGTGTTATGTACTATAGAAAAATGTCCGGTAGATCACGTCAGTGTCTTATTTGAGCTTCGTTACTGGAGCTCTGCCACCAGAAAGTCATTGTACATTGGGATTAAGGATCTACTATTCCTCCAAAAAGGGAGATTAACCGTGATTAACGGTGGGAAGAACATAGGGCAACTCATGCGAAAATTTTGTTTGTGCGATGCAACTCGTTCATACGCCATCTTCCGACATAAAAAATGACTTCTAAACATGATATAACTCACAATCAACATAAACAATCAGCGGCAAATGTAATTGTTTGCGACGTCCATGATTCTATATCTACGCAGCAATCATCTGAGCATTTAACTTGTACTTAGTGAGCTTGAACAATTACCGTGGTACTGGGAAGTAAGAAAATTGAGCGAAGCACTATTTACGTAACTGAAAAGAATTTGCTATTGGGTGATAAGGCTTGGCTTCATCTGTCAGCAAGGAAATATTTATAAGAGATACCACAAATACTCGGAAACTATTCGGTCACTTTTTTTTTTGAGTTCCGAAGCCAAAATACGATACTTATATGGATTCGTCATATTTATCTGTCTGTCTGTACTGTCCGGATGTCACATCCACTCTACTTGGAACTCAGTAGGTTTCCTTGATGAATTCTATCTACAAATCTCTTTATGATTTTGATACGAAAATAAAAAATTGTAGGGGGTCACTATGCTTCGAACTGTGATAGTTAAATGCCGATTAGTTAGTTGAGCAGCCGCCGGTGGAGTCGCGGTTCGAGTTCGATTATTCGATCTTTATTTTTTTTATGTAATGAAAGTGGCAAACGAGCATGCAGTTCACATTCATGTTAAGTGATGACTGGCAAAGACCAAGGTCAAAGTGCAGATGCGTTACCACTCCTGAGGCCTAAGGTGTTACGTCTTTGTGCCAGGAATTACAGGGTCGTATATTACCACCTGACCGGAACACGATAGTGCTGAACACCACCATTTAGCGGCAAGTATATTAGGTAATGCGGTGGTGCCTACGCCCGCGAGCTCCGTCACTGGAGCTCTTCCATCAGTGAATAAAAATATTCCTTCTACAGTTTAGTTTTATTCCTCGGTAAAGTATCTCAATTAAATTGGATTTAAAACGAATTACACGAAATTCAAAGGAAATCACAGAAACTTCAATTTACGTTGAAGCAACAAACCCGTTCAAAGAAATAAGAGCGTTTTACTGGTAGTAGAATTCCAGGGAAGGCAGCTCGGGGACGTGGGCATCACCGCATCACCTAACCTATTTGCCGCCAAATAGTAGTGTTCAGCACTATCGTGTTCCGGTTAGATGGTATTGTATGGCTCCATAATAACATCACAGAGACATAACAACTACATAAGGACTCGGGGGTGGCAACGCTTCTGAATTTTACCTCTGGTTTTTGTGTATATATGTTTCTAGGCCGCAGTTATCACATAAAGGCCATATGAACTGCATGCTTTTTTTCCCACCTTCATTACATAAAAAAGGGGTCAAGTGCGTGTTGGGCCACGCGCAGTGCAGGGTTCCGTAGTTACAGAGTAAGAGATGTAAGAAAAAAAAAATCATTTGACATGTTCGAAATTTTCGAGTAAAATACCTTTGGTCGACTATAACTTGCAAACTTGCAAGGCCAACTTTAGTGTGGTAGTTTTCCTTTTAATTTCATTATATGTAGCTACTATCGCCGTAACGTTTGAATTTCTAACAACAACCGTTTAGTTGGTAGAGGGTGGGGACATTTGACTCTAACGAAAATTGGCACTTTAAAGCTTAATAAGTCTCGAACAGTTAACTAAATCGAAAAATGATGTTAGCACACCCCTAACATTTTTGAAAAACCTATCCAACGACACCTTACACTATTAAGAATACTAAAAATAAAAAAAATATGCGCACGTTACATGTAAGGGTACCCTAAATAAAAAAAAATGACATGTTTTTATTCTACCACTTTGTTGGCGTAATAGAGATGTACACTTGTGCCAAATTTCAAGTCTCTAGTACTAATAGTTTTTGTGCTATACCGCGGACGGACAGACAGACAGACAGACAGACGGACATGGCGAAACTATAGGGATTCCTTGTTTACTACGAAAAGAGCATGATACTGTATTTTAGACTTATTGAAGCAAACAAAAACTTCCTAAGCGAGGCTTAAATATACTTACGTCATTGCGTCGAAACTAGGGAGGCAATCATGTGATAATCGCTGATTATTTATCGAATGATATCACAGACAACAAATAGTCCTACGTGTAATTTGATCTGCCTAGATAAGCTGACACGGAGACACAGTTTTCCAATTACTAAAGTTTTAGTAAGGCTAAATTTAGGTGATTCGTCAATAAGCATTGTATTTTGCGTGTACGAATACCTAGTGGTATTCCACACTCAAATTCTTTTCAAAGGTGAGTTGGCAGTATTTCATCATTATCTTCATCATCATTATTCAGCTGATAGAGGTCCACTGCTGGACAAAAGCCTTTCCCAAAGATTGCCACAACGAAATGTCCACGACCACCCCCCTCATACAGCGATTGCCCGCAACCAGGTCGTTGGTCCACCTCGTGGAGGGCCTGCCTACGCTTTGTCTTCCGGTGCACGGTTGCCATTCGAGAACTCTTCTGCCCCAACGGCCATCATTTCTTCGACTTATGTGCCCGGTCCACTGCCACTTGAGTTTCGCTGTTCGGTGAGCTATGTCGGTTACTCTGGCACTGATCCGGATTTCCTGATTCGATCTCGCAGAGAAATTCCGAGCTGCTCGAAGTTTCTAATCTACCTGAGGCAAAATCTTAACATTCAACGATTTCGAATTCATTCAAATTTGAGATAGTAGCACTTATAGCCCTGTAATCTGACACAGAGGCAAAGATCTTAGGCCTCAGGAGAGGCAACGTATTTGTGAGATCTTTTGTCGGCATCTCTAATGGCTGCAGTATTAAATTTTTCACCTGCATGCTCGTTTGCCAATTTAATTATTTGAAGATACTAAATGACCATCTTCATTCTCACTGCTGCTATATTTTGGTATGTTTAGTTATTTACTGGCACATGGACAATATGGAGTTATGTAATTTCATCGGTGTATCATTAAAGAGAAGATATTCGTATCTGGTGTATTCCCACAAACTCCCTTATTCATAAACGTACATACGTTATAGATACGTTTTAGCTATAGAATGCTTTGTCTTTGTCAGTTGCATTGTCAAATGTGTAGGATAGAAAAGGACAAAAGAGAGATTTATTTAGCAACACTTTAGCTAAAATACGTTTAAGAATAAGGAGGTATTATTTTCGTGATCATTACTGTGAAAAATAATTTCACGCGTAACTATTGGTTTGGTACTGAAACAGTTAAATATCTGTATTTTGTATTTGTGTGCTGGTCAATTTTAATGACTCCTTTTCATGGAACTTCAAAATTTTTATGTAAAAATATTAAAAGGGTGTATGCACGAACAAAAGGTATGGCCCCGTAATAACTATCACAGGGACCTAACAACGTATGTCTCAGAGCCACTGACACGTGGCAACGCTTCTGTATTTTGACCACTGGCTTTGGTTTTTGTGCACATGTCCACAGGCTGCAGTCATCACTTAACATCTATGTGAACTGCATGAATGTCCCCTTCGTTACATAAACAAAAAAAAAACAAGATAGGTATAGTTCCTTATAACTCACGGTCGGCATTTTGTTGTCATTACACACAAAAACCGGACAAGTGCGAGTTCGACTCGCGTGGTGAGGGTTCCGTAATTTAAATAAATATTTTCGAAAATATGTCAGATTTAAAATGCAGGGACATAGCGGTTACGGTGATACTGGCCCCCTGCCAGTATCACCGTATATATTATTAAGGTAATTACCGGTTATATTATTAAGAATTTTCGATTTAATTTGAATACTCAAACTTCTTATAGGTTTTCCAATAATTTATAGGCAAAGAACTAATTTCCACATTTTTTTCAAAATTTTAAGTTCAGTAGTTTCGGAGATTGGGGGGGGATTGTCAATTTTCGTCGTTTTTCTTAAATAACTTCAAATTTGTTTATGCAAAAATTATAAAATATAAAATAAAATATATCTGAGATGCTAACAACAACCTCTTTCATTTGATATATCAGACAACACAGTTTACGATTTTTTTTTTTATTTTTTGTTTTACCACCCGAAAGTGGTGTTTAAAATTTATTATTTTACTTGACGTGTTCATCTTTGGGTCACCAATTTACATATATTCATCAAATTTCAACTCAATCGGTCGAGAAGTTTCGGAGCAAATTGGCTGTGACAGACGCACGAGTGATCCTATAAGGGTTCCTTTTTTTCCTTTTAAGGTACGGAACCCTAAAAATAAGTACATGTACAATATATTTGTGTGCGTGACTTACAAAAAAATTTTTGCTTGCACACACGCATTAACCCTCTGCCACTGAGGTGGCATTTTTGTATATATTCTACTGAGTAGGAGTCTCATAGACGTATATTCATGACACCATTATTTTCAAAATGACAGTCTAAATAGAGTAATGTTTATATTTATAATATTTATCTTTATTATAATGTAGTACCTAGAGACCTAGTCGAATGAGCGAATGACTAAACAGATATACAATGCGAATGTGGATGGTTGCAGAGGCCCAGGAAGACCAAGGCTGACCTACCATGACCAAATAGGTCGAATTCTGTCTGATGGTGGGGTCAAAAGTCTTAGGAATCGGCGTGCATGTATGAAGAGAATGATGAAGGTAGACGAGGCACGAGAGGTTTGTCTGAACCGGGATGTCTGGCGCTCTACACTCTCTGCCTACCCCGTTAGGGACCTGGCGTGAAGATACATACATACATACATACCTAGAGACATCAAAGATAGAAAAAGTATTTTTTTATCAAAAATAGTAGGTATTTATTAATAAACACCTATATCAAGAAAATTTAACACAGCCGCACTTAAAAATTACCAAAAAAAAAAAATTACTTAAAATCTACAAAATAAACTTAATATTTTACTTCTTCATACATAAACTAATTGAAACAAAAAAAATATAAAAAATCGTTAGAGTAACTTTAGAGATTTTCTGTCTTGAAGTTCATGTTTGTAATCTTCACATATTTGGCCTGAGCACTACAGGCAGATGGGTTTTCCGGCAACTACAGCAAGCAAACCTTGTTTGTTGTTTCAATTTACTGGGGCAAACACGACACAGTTTCCTCGAAGATGATGCTTGAGGCTCATTTGGAGGCGCAGCTGGCATGTCACGTCCTAAGACACGTCGTAAAAAGTCAGGCGCAACTCCCTTGGTAATTTTTCTTTCCTTTCTTTCTTTCTATCTGTAATAGTTATTACGGGGCCATATATTACCATCTAACTGGAACATGATAGTGCTGAACACTACCATTTGGCGGCAGATAGAGCTAATGCGGTGGTGCATACGCCCGCGAGCTCCGTTATCAGAACTCTACCACCAGTAAAAGGTGCCGGCGCTGTGGTGGTACGTTGAAATGAGGATCACCGCTTTATCTTTTTAGATACAAAAGACAATAATGTCGTATCTTTTGTAAAGCCACTGTAAAACCATAGATTGAGCTTTCGACCACTCTATTTTTGTGTGGCTGGAACTCTTGTGGTATTTCTCGCGTGTTTCCAGGAGCAATTTCGTTTCCTTGAAGGTTATCGCTATGCCATCTAAATCAAAAACACTAAACTGAGGTATTTCTGTAAAACTTAATTCAGTATTATTATTTTACTGAAGTGACGTTAAAAATGCACTATGAATATAATTTATTTTATGATGTGACGTATGTAAGACAGTATGCGGCTATAAATATAATAGTGACCACACGTCTGTCAGACACATCACTAATTACTGACCATACGCCCTGTAGACACCTCACAGTGATATCTCCCCATGTGTGAACGTTGCGGCTGCCTTCGCTGCACTAACGAAAGCCGGGTGCTTACGCCGGAAGGTACTGAGCGCGGCAGAACGGTACACGGCCAACAGGCAGAGAGGCAACACCGCATTAATTTTGGGTAGTCTGATATACGTAACGTCAGTTGCAGAGGGTTAACAAACACGATACGTCACAAACAAGCGTCATTCTCGCTCGTGAATTGCTAATACTATACCCAAGCTTTTAAGTTTTTAATATACTTATATATAAACAATACGAAAACAGGATTAATCAGATACATAGCCTCTAGGCTTCCGAGGCAGAATTTATATTAAAGGCCTCAAAAAAGTGGTTATATCCATTATTCTTCTAATTAAAGAACCCCTTTACTTTGCTCTCTTTTGTAACTGGACGGGCTAACCAAAACAAGAATAAAAGTAATACTAAATATTGAGAAGACAACAGGAGACTAGAAAACTTCATCTGCAGTCAAATTGCAAAGGAGCAGGTCGGGTTTGTTAAGAAGAGGGGCACGCGTGAAAATCCTAAACATGAGGCAGTTGATAGAAAAGAGTCTGGAATTCAACGTGCCAATGGCTCTTTGATTCGTCGACTACGCAAAGGCCTTTGATTGCATAAGCTGGCCGAAAATGTTTGAAGTCATGAAAGAGATGGGCATACCCGATCATCTTACATTCTTGGTGCAAAACTTGTACATTGATGGTCGGTCTAAAATCAGACTAGACGATGCACTTTCCGAACCCTTTCCAACAGAGCGAGGCGTAAGACAGGTTTGCATACTGTCCCCTCAACTGTTCAATCTTGTGGGCGAGCACATCATGCGTCGAGTGTTGGAGGACTGGAAGGGAGGTATCCGTATAGGTGGACACCGTATCAATCATTTGCGCTTTGCAGACGATACCACGTTGATTGCTAACGATGAGACCGAGCTTTTAGTGCTTATGCAAAGACTCGATAGTGCCAGTACAGAATTTGGCTTAAAGATTAATAGGAGCAAAACAAAGTTGATGTTCGTTGACAGGTCGGGCACCATGCAGAGATCATTTGAGTTGCGTGATCTGGACACGGTACATGGATTCGTTTACCTGGGGTCTCTCCTGCGTAGTGACGGTGACAGCGAGGTAGTTAGTCCGGCGAGCGCAAATGGCAAAGTCAGCCATGAAGAAACTTGAGAGAATATGGAAAAATCGCAACATCTACCGCAGCACGAAAGTAAGACTTGTGCGGTGCCTAATTTTCTCATTCTTTATGCTTCCGAAACATGGACACTGAAGAGGAAGCCAAGGGCGAGGATAGACGCATCGAAATGTGGTGCTGGCGAAAAATGCTGGGCATCCCATGGATTGCTCGTCGCACTAACGTCTCTATCCTCGAGGAACTGAAGGTGGTTACTCGCCTCTCGACCATCTGTCTGCGGAAATCACTTTCTTTTTTCGGACACGTGGCCCGACGTGATGCTGGGAACCTGGAAAAGCTTATCCTAACAGGCCATGTTGAGGGAAAAAGGAGCAGAGGCAGAAAGCCCACTCGATGGATAGATGCCATCCTAGAGTCCCTTAATTGCAACACGCAAACAGCAATCCACTCTGCCCAAAATAGAGAAGCTTGGAGAGCACTGACCCGAGATGCTGCTTTTGGTGGTCACGACCCTCAGTCATGAGGACACGACAAAGAAGAAGAAGAAATATTGGGAATATTGTGTTACGAGGTAGCCACTAGACATCAGTAATTGTATCATTACTAACAGAGTTTGCTACGTGCTCGAGTGAATTCGATAGACGCCCCTTAATTGCATTTATACAACAATAATAAAGATTATTATTTTTGATCAACATTCACTAACTGTGTTAAGATCGGCTTTGGTTGTTGTCCAAGTTGATTAGTGCTGCGTAAATATGTTTCTTATATTTAAGATTTTTACCACTGATCAGTGATAGGTATAAACTGCCTCGGTAGCGTAGTGGTAGCAGGCCACTACTACTACGCTGGAGGTCCTGGGTTCGATTCCCGGGCCAGGCACTATCAGAGATAACGGTTTAAACCGTTATCTCTGGTTTTATTGGATTTTTTACATTTTCTGGAAGTTTTCCAATACCTCGGAGTTTGGTAGTGTGGCCGGAGATGGTAACAGGTTCGCCACCTGTTACATGGGCCAAAACGTAACCGGCGAATCGTGGGTGTTTGCATGTATGCTTGCATGCATGCATTTACCTCTGCCTACCCCTTCGGGGATTACAGGCGTGAAGTTATGTTTTGATCAGTGATAAAACTACGCTGACTTCACCGCAATATTTTTTAATCTCAAAACTAAAAAGCAAACATAGAGCCCACATTGTAGTCGATAAGCTTTTATCTCCAGCAATGTATCGACCGCTTTTCAAACAGATTGTTTAAACTTTAAATCTTTGCTGGTACACAGAAAAAAAACATTCATACTCTTAAATTTGGGTTCAATGTTTAATATTCATTAATTTACGTTACAGTAACCAGCAAGAAGTAATAGGGTCATAGCTTTGATTATAAACACGTCTAGATGGAGCGTCGCCTTACAAACGCTGCAAAAACAATGTCCCAATTCGAAAATCCTTGTGTGCGTGTAACACACACTAGTATGTATATTTTATTCGCTTTACATACACTACTCAACTGGTGAAAATGTTACTTGCTTATGACATTTTCCCCTAAAATAGGGAAAATTAGCTTAAGTCGAGTTCAATTTTTTCATAATGTGTGACATAATAATATTACGATATTCGTCGGGTCGTCTCACAGTAGCTTTAGTTATTCGTTTTAAGTTTTTTAATTTGTTTGTTTGTATTGGTACGTGTATTAGCTTAAGTTATTCGTTGTTAGTTATTTGTTCTTAGTGTAGATTACTTTTATCGTGGAGAAAAATAAATACATTTTTAAGAACAAAATCAAAATCTGGAATTAATCCACTAGTTGAAAATTTACAAACCCACAAACAGATACACACGCAGTGCCGGATAAAGCCGGTGCGGGGCCCGTAGCAAATGTGACCATGGGGCCCTAGAGTTACATTGCCTACTGAACTTTAGGACATAAATATAATAGAACATTTACGAAAAGGAATCGAAAACAATATTAGGAGATTCCCCCTGTAAGTATTGTGGTATTGCTAACTTGCAACATAATAATATAATAGGTTGGGGAAAAAGTCTTTTCGCATTATAGTATGTATGAACTTGTAATAAAATCTCTTTGGCTGTAGTATTTGTATCTGGCTGGTTTTGGTATCATTGAAAGTTAAAATTTTAAAGAACGTAATTCCGAATTCAAATTAGGCAAATGCGTGATTTTCATTTGTTTTTCGTACTGTCAAGATGAGTGAATCTAATGAAGAAATTCGATACATTTTAAAATTTTACTACAAAAAAGGTAAAAATGCAACGCAAGCAGCGAAAAAAAATTGCGATGTTTATGGACCTAGTGCAGTGTCTGTGAGAGTAGCACAAATTTGGTTTAAGATTTCGTTTATAGTTTATTTCGATTAGCGTTTTCAATCCGGAAATTTTGATGTCAAAGATGCTCCTCGCTCTGGTCGGAACACTTGAGAATCTCCTCCGTTTTGTTTCCGTCGGTAAAAAATATTGTACACGTGTAACAAATTTCAACTCAATTGATGCAGTGGTTTTGAAGCAAATTGCTTATAATAAACATTAAAAAAACAGGTGAACCATTGGCACAGCTTATCTTTTATCGGCTTTAACGAAATTTATCATATCAAGGCTGTGTAGCGTTACTTTGAAAAATAATAAATTCCGGATATTATTCACCACACGCTCCGTTGGTTCCCAAAGGTTGGCAACTTTTGTTTACCCATTATTTTCGGAGAAATTAGGAAATTGAAGGGTGACACGGTGGAATTAAATTTGAGACTTAGTTTGCGAGTAACAGCGCTTTCACAGAGCCATACAATATTTTTTTACCGACGGAAACAAAACGGAAGAGATTCTCAAGTGTTCGTATATATTTTTTTATGTATGACCACGCATAACTTTTTACTGGGTAGTCCGATTTTGATAATAAATAGTGTATTTTATTTATTACACAGGGTGTTTGTCAATTTGTTGTAAGTTACAAAAAAAACTTTTTAACAAAAAATGAAACCGCCGAAAATAAATGTAATATTTTTTTTATTTTTCAGTTTCATTTATTTTCGGCGGTTTCATTTTTTGTTAAAAAGTTTTGTTGTATGTATTAACCGGTGGTAAAGTTCCAGTGTAGGAAATCGAGGGAGTAAGCACTACCGCATTACCCAGTCTTCTGCCACCACATGGTATGTTTGGTGTTTGTAGTAATAGTATTTTGTGTATAGGTATAAGTATATATATGCTGCAGTCATCACTTTACATCCATGTGAACTGAATGCTTGGTTGCCACCTTTGTTATATAAAAAAACTTATCTAGACTGCTTTTAAATATAAAGGTATATATATACCCCCTTAGTCATAAACGTACATTAGATACGTTTTAGCTATAGAATGCTTTGTCTTTGTCAGTTGCATTGTCAAATGTGCAGGATAGAAAAGGACAAAGCAGAGATTAGCAACACCTTAGCTAAAATATGTTTATGAATAAGGGGGATTGTCTCTAGTGGGACAAGCGAAAGAGAAACGAAAATGATAATGAAAATTCTATCAATTTTTTTTTTGTTGGAATGGAAGTGGCAAACAAGCATGCAGTTCACATTGATGTTAAGTGATAACTACAGCCTATAGACACCCACACAAAGACCAAGGTCAAAATGCAGATGCATTACCACTCCTGACGCCTAAGGTGTTATGCCTCTGTGCCGGAATTTACAAGGCCATACATTACCACCTGACCGGAACATGAGTGCTGAACACTACCATTTAGCGGCAAGTATATTAGGCAATGCGGTGGCACCTACGCCCGCGAGCTCCTGATGCTCTACACAATCTACCTTACCAAGACCCAAACCACAGTTGACATAGAGCAACACCGGAGGGGAGTAGCCATATGCAGGCTTTCCCCTCTGTCAAAGTACAAGCCCAAATGGGCCTATACCTGTCGCCTAGATGTTTTGTAATAGTCAATTTGTGAGTTTCGTAGTAATAGACGACTTTTGTATTGTGCGTGTGTGTCGCACGCAGTTCCCCCCACAAAAAAGACAGACTGTTTTGCATCGGTAATACACGCTATGGCTACTCCCCTCCGGTCCGCCGCGACGGATGGGCCGCGTTGCTCTATGCACGGTTAGTGTTGAAACTGACTGATGACTAGTGTTGAACAAGACTGCCTAATTTTAGCAAGACCAAGAACAAGACTGACGGTGCAAGATTTGAGCAAGACCACACTGCTCACGTTGGTCTTGCTCAAATCTTGCACCGTCAGTCTTGTTCTTGGTCTTGCAAAAATGGAAGAACTAGACCAAACTGCAAGACCAAGACCGGTTTTGGGCAACACTATGCACGGTTGACGACTATTTTATAGATAGGTGCGATATTTGAGGTGTACCTATTCCTTAATAAAAGTCGCACCATAAAACTACGGCCAATGAACTAATAACGACTATCAAGCCATAAACTTTATCGCGAGCTGCCGAAACTGATAAACACTTCCGAAAACCTTTGCAATTACTTTCCTTGTTTATAGTTTTAGGTTTTTCCGGCAAAAAGTTTTAATTCGTGTTTAAAGGAAATAAGAATGAATATGTTCTAATACAATTTTTACGGATTTATCTCGCGTATATTAAAATAAAATGATTTTTGATATAATTTTGGTTTAATATACGCGAGATATGACCTGAGGCCCAAGGTGTTATGCCTCTGTGCCGGAAATTAAAGGGCCGTACATGACCACCTGACCTGAACACGATAGTGCTGAACACTTCCATTTAGCGGCAAGTATATTAGGTAATGCGGTGGTGGCCACCACCAAAAAAATTAACACAATAATGTTTGTTTGACATTGTTTTGACATAATAATTATGAAATAAAAAAAACTTTTTATCTTATAATTATGTCACAAATAATCATAATACTGGCAGAGAATGCTATATAGCATTAAGTCCGCCTCATGTAACATTTTTTTTACATGTGTGCATGAAAGTGTAAATAAATTAATTAATTAATAAATAAGAGGAAACACTTCAAAACTTTCGTAAAAACAAAACCAGAAAATAAGTTACGTTATAAACGTTCCAAATAACTAGTTAAGTGGCCAAAAAACCTATAATGCCCATCCTCGATAGGTTCGTTACTTTAATTACATTTATTTAATTACTCTCAATTAGCCGCGCGGATTTCCGCGTAATCGTTTAACCGATCATTATTGTGAGTGAAGAAAAAAAATCGATATATTGCAAATTATCGAAAGGGAAATCAATTATGCACAAGCTGCCCGTAGGTAATGAATTTTCGTCACCGACACATACGATAATAGGGTTGTTGACTGATTTTTATTGATTTTCTAAAAAGCATTGGCTAAATAAATACTATTTGTCTTAGAAACATATATTATAGTCAGTAAGAGATAGTTAAGATATAACGTTTCAAAACGTTGCGAGTAGTGAAATGACTCAAAACGGCCCATATAAAATTGGACCATTTTATTACGTCACAGAGTGTACGACACCGGTGAATTGAATCACCGGTGAATTGGATCACTCTGTGACCTCTGGTGAAGAAATATTAGAATATCTTCGTCAATACTGCGTTTTTGTGTAACGTTGTCATCCTTAAAGCAGATAATATGTAACAATACTACGTATAGAATGGACACTTCGACGTCCCGCCGGATTTCCCCGCCTGACCCAACCTCCTCTCCTCTTATGGGAGACGTTTGGTATTCTCTACGTGTTACGCACTCAGGTGCACGTGTATACACGTGATTCTGTGTAATAGATACCAAATTAAGTGTTTTTATGGAATTATTTGGCAGTGTCCGCTGTGTGCTAAAAAAGTGAAATAATTTTAATTTTTCAGTTACTTGTCACTATTTTTCATCATTTTAGAAATCTGTTTTCTCATACTATAATATTCCAATTTTCGTAAATTTTGTACTTTTACATTCCATTAGCATTAAATTTTCCTATGATATGATAAAAAGAACTGATTTTGTACCTAGGACACAACCCTGCGTTGACAAGCGGTGTTAGTAATCAATTTCATGCGAATTGCATTCTCAGTAACACCCAATCAGCATGTGTTTAATGCCAACCTTAAACAAAATGTCGTCTTAATGTGGTTCCAGTACAATAAGGGTTCTTTACAAGTTTTGTGTCACCTAATAAAAAATACCCTTTTTAATGTAACGAAGGTGGAAAACAAGCACGCAGTTCACATAGATGTTAAATGATGACTGTCTATAGACAAGACACCCACACAAAAACCAGTGGTGAAAATGCAGATGTGTAGCCACCCCTGAGACTTAAGTTTTTATGTCTTGTGTCTGTCACGACGACGCAATTCGAATTTCCAGAAGATTAGGTACATAGGTACAATTATACAAGAAAGAAAAACAATAAGAATAAAAAAATATATATGATAGTACTGAACAATACCATTTGGCGCCAGAAAGATTAGGCAAAGCGGTGGTGCCTACGCGCTCGAGTTCCTGAACTTGGAACTCTACCACCAGTGAGATCCTATATTATCTTTATCCACTTTACCACTAGAGCTTGAGGGCGTGGTTGGAAGCCATACAGATGTTTTCCCTGTGATGGGCTCGAATCCGAGACTCTCGAATCAAGCGGTCGCCACAAACCGCTGGACTAGCCGGGTCGTCAAATCATTTAATTTCTTGTTAAAACGTAACTTCACGCCTGTAATCCCCAAAGGGGTAAGTGTAAATGCATGCATTCAAGCATACATGCATACACCCACGATTCAATGTATTTTAAACTGCAATCTAGTACGAGCTAGGGTGGCGAGCCTGTTGACATCTACGGACTCATTACCAAACTTCGAGGTACTGGGAAGTTTCCAGAAAATGGAAAAATCCCAATATAATCAGAGATAAAGGAGTTTACACCATTATCTCTGATAACCCGGGAATCGAACCCAGGACCTCAGCGTAGAAATAGTGGCCTGCTACCACTATACTACCGAGGCAGTAATATAATATTTTTTGTTTATTTTTAACTCATTTCCACTTTCAAAAATTATTATATTATATACGTATTTTTTATTTATGTAATGGAAGTGGCAAACAAGCATGCAATTCACATTGATGTTTAGTGATTACTACAGTCTATAGACACCCACAAAAAGACTAAGGTCAAAATGCAGATGCGTTATCACTCCTGAGGCGTAAGGTGTTAATTCCTGAAGCAACAAATGAGCCTTATAGGGTTCACGAACAATAACAAATCTAGGTATTGTCATTTTATTCTAGCGGCCTGAGGGATGGTAATCCGAAGGGACTGAAATTAAAAAGGATTCTTCACCATTCCGTTTCTAGTAACCCTAAAAGCCCTAGGACTTATTTAAATTAATTAATCGATCTGTTGTCGAACAGTCTTACCGAGAATCTGTTAATTGAATTTCAAATAGTGTTTAGGAGAAAGTGACATAAGAGTACTTAACCAAGCAATTTGAAAACACCCATAGTGAAATTACTTCATGTTCGTAAGAAAACCAAATATAACAGTGGAAAGTAAGCTGTCTCAGAAGTCCAGCAGCAGGCCACTACTGCTACGCTGGCGTCCTGGGTGCCTTTCCCGGTCGGGGCTACTGGAGATAAAGGTGCCCTTTATCACTGGTTTTATTGGGATTTTTCCATTTTCTGGAGTCTTGCATTACCCCGGAGTTTGGTAACGTGCCCTATGATGTTATCAAGGTCGCTACCTGTTACATGGGCCAAAACGTAATGGGCCACGTAACCAGCGAATCGTGGGTGTTTGCAGAATGCAGGATATATATACTATACCCCATCGGGGATTACACGCATGAAGTTACGTACCTAAGTAATTCTTCGACATACTGTATAATTTTCTACTAGATTGCAGTTTAAAATACATTGTATATTTTCTAACAAAGTTATTCACAAGTGAACCGGCACCTGACATTTTAAAGAATCAACTTCGCAACCGTTTGAATATCAGCCGACCTCCCAAGTATGTCGACTGTCGACTCAATAATATAGCTGATATGTAATTTACCAGATACTGGAACAGATTTACATAAAACTATGTCTTATGTCTCGTTTGTATCGATATTTGAACCCCTTTATTATTTAGCTAAAGTGTTGCTAATCTCTCCTTTGTCTTTTTCTATCCTGCACATTTGACAATGCAACTGACAAAGTCAAAGCATTGTATAGCTAAAACGTATCTAATGTACGTTTATGAATAAGGGGGTAAGTCTATACTATCCCAATATCAAAATCAGCTACTGTGAACTGTAAGATGTAACTAAGTGTTAAAGATTGTACCTGCAGAAATATAAATAACAAGACAATAGAAGTGTCATGGTCGCGTGAACTGTGACCTTCTCGTATTTGGTTGAGAGCATACGAAGGCACATAGCTCGAAGAACCGACGGCCGTTGGGGCAAAAGAGTTCTAGAGTGACGACCGCGTACCGGAAGATGAAGCGTAGGCACGCCTCTCACGAGATGAACCGAGGATCTGGTGAAGGTCGCGGGCAATCGCTGGATGAGGTCAGCCCAGGACCGAACGTTGTGGCAATTGGGAGAGGCTTTTGTCCAGCAGTGGACGTCTTTCGGCTGATATGAATAATGATACGAGGCTTCCACGAGAGTCGTTTCTTTTTTCAAATTAATATTAGCGGCCTCCTCCCCTTCGTTGACCATGTACCTCCAAATCCGGCCTACATAATAGGTTCGTACAGTGAAGGATATAATATTTTTTTTCTTTAAATCAAAAGTTTGACAGACAAGCAGACGGGCTATCTGATTTAAAATGATCACCGTCGCCTTTGGACGTTTGTAACACCGGGAGAATTGCAAACGCTCCCAGCCCTGAAGGACAATTCGATGTAAATTTTGAAGAACTCCACTTCTCAGAGTGTCGATTGAAGATCAACGTCCATATATTCGAACTCTGACATAGTGGGCCATTGTAACAAATATTCAAGCTCATGTTCAGACGTGTGCTAACATTTTTTGTCGTTGTAATAATCCGGTATCGAATTAGTAACTGTCGGTTTACAATTTTTATTAGACATCGTCGATCTTGACCTCTTAATGAGGTCACATGACACCTGATAAGTGATCAAGTCTTCCGTTAACTTAACTCTAAAAACTTTTAATTAGTGCCTACAAAAAAACTGTCTTTTTCAATGATTTTATCACCGCCTATATAAAGTACAATGATGTCACTGAACTTGCGTAAGAAGCTTAAAAACAGCCCAAATACGCAAATATGGTAAAACGCAAACATAATCAATCATACTTTAAATTATTGTCATATATTTTTTTTACAAATAATTAAAATGACTACTACTAATTGGAATTGCATGTGGTATTTATAATTTAGAGCCCAATATTTTATTACCTTAGAAAAAACATATTATTTTCATACCAAATATGTCATTTATAAAGTCTAAAGTGTTGAAAATGATATGACGTACCTTTAAGAATATCGTAACACTAGGAGCACCTGTAAAAGTGTCTTAAATTGCTTTAACCTTCTTGTGAGGCGCTAAATGTCTGCTTAAATGTATTTTCAAATATTTCCGAGGTTGTTGAAAGAGCGCTCCAATTAATTTAATGACGCTCATGAGTGTAAATATTTAATAGTAATTAGCTAATTGTGTTGAGGTTGTACTGGATGCTAAGATAAAACTTTTTTGCTTCATATTGTAGTTCGTACCTACTCAATGTTTTGTTTATTTAATTGATTCTAGATATGAACGCATTTAAAGAATTTTTAAGAATCTCTCAGTGTGCCATCCAATTAATTGAATAATGTCATGAAATTATGTTTTGTATACGACAAGGTTTGTATACTTCAGGATCAACGAACGTCGCCGCGTCGATCTTTATAGGTTTCAGTATTCACTTATTTATTACTGTATTATTATTACTTATACTGTCTGATGGTGGGGTCAAAAGTCTTAGGAATCGGCGTGCATGTATGAAGAGAATGATGAAGGTAGACCAGGCACGAGAGGTTTGTCAGGACCGGGATATCTGGCGCTCTACACTCTCTGCCTACCCCCTTAGGGACCTGGCGTGAAGATACATACATATATACTTATTTATTATAATAGATGTGAACTGCATGCTTGTTTGCCACTTTCATTACATTAAAAAAAATATATATTGATGTTTACCGTAACCGTATACAGTACGTACTTATAATAATACAAAGGTTCACTTTTCCCATAAGACGCTTTTACTCTAATCTGATGATTGAAATTTGACTGATAAGTTTTATTATTCTTAAAAATAAGATAATCATAGACAATTTCACAAATTCGAACATAAATAGCTTCGCTTCTCCCATAAGACGCCACCCCAAGCTCGTTAATGCAAATAACGTGTAGAATCTTGCTCGGATTGTCCAGGAAGCGTCAAATATCAAGACCCGGGGCCATATTACAAGCTTGTTAGTTAAATGGTTTCGATCACGCGAATAATTCCGGGCAATATGCTATATATTTGATACTCCTTGACAACTATTGTCTTTGATGTTCTCAGGAGTTATGGGATCGTTAAATTTGCTTATTACATTATATATTTGATTGTACTGAATCAATTGCTGTTCGTTACTCTCTCTAAAACTTGAGAACGGCTGTACCGATTTGGCTAATTTTGGTTTTTAATGATTCTTGGAAGTCCAGGGAAGGTTTAAAAATAAGAAAATATGAAAAAAATTAAAGGGAAATAATGAAAACCACAATGTTATTTTCCCATACAAATAGTCCGTATATACCAAACCTTTGGCACATTATTTCATTGTAAGGCAATGCGAAGTTTGCCGGGTCAGCTAGTAATTATATGATTCATAATAATCTCAATAACAGTCTCGTTAATTATGCCCCACTGAGAGGTTATCATACATTAAATTATCTCATTGAAGCCGTTTCGAATAGGAAACGAATACAAGTATTTATTTAATTTAAATATTAGTGAGCAGCTGTTTTCAGTTGTTTTGCCGCAAATGCTTTCAATTATTTCCAATTTATTCCATCTTCTTACCACGATGAATAGGTTGAAGTTGTGTCTCCAGGAAAATATACGAGTAATTTCCGCACCTTACCACTGACTCGGTAAGTGCGAGTAACGAAATGGACCCTGAATGCAATTTATTATTGTTCACGACAGTACTGACTATGCCCTGTTACAATTATTTTCAATTCGCAATAAAATAAATGCCAATATTTATTTTTATGTCAAGAAATAAACATGAAAACAAAAAGGCAGTTTTTTTAAATTATATTTTTAAAATACAGTTTTTTTATTAATATACTTCCCGCTAAATGGTTCAGCACTATCGTGTTCCGGTCAGGTGGTAATGCACGGCCCTGTAATTTCCGGCATAGAGGCATAACACCTTAGGCCTCAGGAGTGGTAACGCATCTGCATTCTGACCTTGGTCTTTGTGTGGGTGTCTATAGGCTGCAGTCATCACTTAACATGAATGTGAACTGCATGCTTGTTTGCCACTCCCATTAATTAAAAAAAATATTTATATTATCTAGTATAGCTATCTAATTTTTTTTTTAAGAAACAATTTGTCTCTATTTCGTACGAACGGTATGCACAGATAACGCGCGCATACGTAGGTGCCTACGACCGCGCATGGCTACGCCTTCTATCTCGGACACTGCAACGCTAGTAAAAAACAACGTTTGTGAGCAGAGCTGTGTGACGTCATATTCAATCACCTAAGTAAATACATTGAACATTGAAGAAGTAAACTGACTATATACCTCAAAATTGAACTCCAAACAACCGAAGCCGCCGGCAATATATTGATATATTAATTGTACTTCTCACGCATAGAGCAACACGGGCCACCGGCCGCGGCGGACCGGAGGGGAGTAGCCATATGCAGGCTTTCCCCTCTGTCAATAACAATTTAATCAATACATCAGCCTCACAGCCGCTGCGGCCGCGCCGCGTGACCGTCGCAGCTAGTCGCAGGTCGACTGGTGCACCGGTGCGTCCGGTGCATAAGATTCAGGGCTTCAGATATGATATCCGTGTGTCACCAAATGGGTTCGAGTTGAAAACCAGCGTCAGGCTCCGGTCTGACACAAAGCTGAATTCGGACCTTTTTGGTACAGACGAGAGACACAGTTTATTAGGGTGTGTTATGGGTAGTTTTAAGTGTCATGTACCTCTTGTATGTCCTGTTTTTTTTTTCTTTTCTATGTTTTAATTAAGTGTCTCTAACCCTGATTTAATTGATGTCTGTCTGTATGTACTGTGTCTCCAATCCGTGTCAATATTTTTTTTTCAATTCATTTCTGTCAAAGTACAAGCACAAGTATTCCTATGCCTGTCGCCTAGAAGTTTAAATATGTGCGTGAAATTGCTTATGTATTTTGTTAAAGTCAAGGTGTGAGTTTCGTAGTAATAGACAATTTTTGTAGTGGGTGCGAGTAACACATATTTCCCCCTGCAAAAAATTACAATCTGTTTTGCATCTATACAAATAAATAAAATTGAAATGTCTGTCTGTAATATTAAAATAACCGCTTTTTACTTAATGCATATGTATGTATACACGGTACATATACCAAAACAACTTTTTTTTACAATTTTTGTCTATCTGTCTGTCTGTTTGTTCCAGCTAATCTCGGGAACGGCTGGACTGATTTTGACGGGACTTTCACTGGCAGAAAGCTTTTACAATAAGGCGTAACTTAGGCTACTATTATACTAGCGGCGCCCACGACTTCGTCTGGGTAGGTACTGAACAATATTACAATATTATATACAATATACATTCTCACGGGGACGAAGTCGCGGGCACAGCTAGTCGGTAATAAACGCTATGGCTACTCCCGTCTGATCCGCCGCGGTGGTGGTCCGTGTTGCTCTATGTTCTCACGTGTCTGGGGGGACATCTGCCTATATCAACACGTTAGGACCGTAACTCAAATTGCCATTTATACAAGAGTGACCCTGAGGTCCAAGTTATAATTGCTACAAGTTCCAATCTGTTTGCTTTCTCAGTCTACTCGACTGAACAGACTGAACTTAGTTTTAATACAAATTAGTCGTGCCTTGCGTTGTATTGGGTTTAGTACAACAGTTTGTGGTTTTCAGCGACAAGTAATATGCATATATAACATGCTGAGTGGATTTAAGTTTTGATATTTGTTATAATGTTTTTTGGAATAATGTTATTGCGTACATTTGTATGAATGCGCATTGTTGGGCTGTTGTTAAAATATCGATTAAAATAACGATATTTATCATCGATATTTTTTTCTTTTGTAGAAAGTTTAATATTGAAACGTAGATAATCGACACTTTATATATTTTTTGAATGGAAGACAATTTGAGAGGCTACGCTGAGGACAACGTCGATTTATTATGATCGTGATGACTGCAGCCTATTTACACCCTACAAGCTGACGTCATCACTTAATCAATGTGAGCTGAATGCTTGTTTGCCACCTTCATTACATAAATAAAAAAAATAAAAAAGGTCCAACGGACAAGCGAGTAAGGTAAAATAAAACGAACAAAGACCAGAGGTCAAAATGCAGATGCGTTGCCACCCCTGAGACCTTAGTTATTTTGTCTCTGTGATAGTTATTACGGGGCTATGAATTTGGACCAAATGGAAGAGATTGTTCGACGACATGCAGGGTCGAACAGAATCAGAATCAGAATCAGAAACTCATTTATTCATTTAGGGTGACAGGCACCTCTTATGACACGTCAAAAACAAACAAAATAAATTAAAGCGAATAACAGTTGATATACATGTCAAACAAGATAAAAAATATATGTAACGTCAAGAATATCACTAAGATAAAACTAAATGTCATAAACTAATGTAAAAAGTATATCAGTAAAATGTCTCTTTTCCCCTTTACAAACTGATAACAAGGAGTAAAAAGAAAAGAAAAAGAGTCATTCTTTGTCATTCACCGGCAAAGTTCCAAAGGCACACAACTTTTTTTTTACTTTTTTTTTTAACACTTTTTTTTACTCGTGCGTTCTTTTTTTAGGTAAATATACTGAATTACAAAGTCTTAGGAATCGGCGTGCATGTATGAAGAGAATGATGAAGGTAGACGAGGCACGAGAGGTTTGTCTGAACCGGGATATCCGGCGCTCTACACTCTCTGCCTACCCCGTTAGGGACCTGGCGTGAAGATACATACATACATACAAAATATTGATATTTTTTTCAACCTCCGATATTGATATATTTAAATATATATATAATATATCTAAAATTCGATATGTAAAAAATACCAAGAGCCCTAATTTCTAGTTGTGGTAGGATTACATTGTAGGTGTTCGAAGGCGTAGGTACCACCACATTTCCTAATCTATCTGCCGCCAAATGGTAGTGTTCAGCACTATCGTATTCCATGATATGTTCTTAGGTTTTCGCGAGCTACACTCATTGAAATAAAACTATTTTTACGGATTTATCTCGCGTATATTAAACTAAAATGATTTTTAAAATCAACCCGACGTTTCGGTCGCTTTTCAGCTTCCATGGTCCCGGGCAGACTGAGGTGACATTTGTCTGACAGAAGTTTGAAAAAATTATATGTAGCTACCTCCATCGATTTCGTAAACGCCTTGCGTAGCGTTCAGGATTAACACAATAATTACTTATGGTATCTTGAGGTCTTGCAGACTGCTGCGACTGGGATACGCGAGATAAATCCGTAAAAATAGTTTTATTTCAATATCGTATTCCAGTTAGATGGTAACATATGGACCCGAATTAACTATTACAGAGACATATGAAAAAAGACATGCTCCGATGGTTGGGGCATATAGAAAAAATGTCGAATGAGCGAATGACTAAACAGATATACAAAGCGAATGTGGATGGTTGCATAGGCCCAGGAAGATCAAGACTGATCTACCATGACCAAAGAGGTCGAGTACTGTCTGATGGTGCGGTCAACATTCTTTGGAATCGGCGTGCGTGTATGAAGATGATGAAGGTAGATCTGGCACGAGAGGTGTGTCAGGACCGATATATCTGGCGCTCTACACTCTTTGCCTACCCCGTTAGGGATCAAGCGTGAAGATAGAATAGAATAGAATATAATAAAATAGAATAGAATAGAATAGAATAGAATAGAATAGAATAGAATAGAATAGAATAGAATAGAATAGAATAGAATAGAATAGAATAGAATAGAATAGAATAGAATAGAATAGAATAGAATAGAATAGAATAGAATAGAATAGAATAGAATAGAATAGAATGGAATAGAATAGAATAGAATAGAAATAGAATAGAATAGAATAGAAATAGAATAGAATAGAAAATATTTTTATTTCGAATAGATCTTTACAGATACTTTCAAAACGTCAATAAATCATAAACTACCTAGAGCGAATAACCATTACATATAGTAAAAACAAAATCATATTAATAGTAAATTAAAATTTAAAATTTAAACTATTTGGTTAAAACATAATAATCATAAAATTTTTCAATTCCTTGTATGATAATAAATGAAGAAAAAGAAAAACTTATTCGTCAAGATCAATGTTATTCACTTAGCAGAGTTCCAAGTGCAGTCACTACTGAGAAGAACTCCGCTACCCAACAAACTCAGTATGAGCTCTTTTAAGTGAGAGCTTAAATCTAGTACAGATAGATTATCGTGAAAAATTAAATAATGTCAACGTCCATAGCATAGATGCAAATAAACTGCTATCTACAATGATACATACATACATACAGAGACATAACGACTAAGTTGGCAACGCGTCTGCATTTCAACCTCTGGTTTTAGCTACTATCTAGCTACGAATATTACTGTGTACATTGTTACAATGAATAATTAAAAATCTTATTCAATAGCCTATGAAAACTGTCTCGTTTCGACAATGCCTGAGAAGTGAACGGCACGGCGCCGCGACGGCGGTCGGCGTGCAGCCGATAGCGACCGTAATTAACCGAGCTTGGAGCCGCCTAGCAACGATATCGCTTGTCGACACGGTAAGTTAATCAAATTTGTTTTTTGCAATGAATGTGGCTAACAAACATGCAGTTCACATTGATGTTAAGTGATGACTGCAGCCTATGTCAGACACCCACAAAAAGACCAAGGTCGAAATGCAGATGCGTAACCACTCCTGAGGTCTAAGTTTATGCCTCTGTGCCGAAAATTACAGGGCCTTAGATTATCACCTGACCGGAACACGAGAGTGCTGAACACTACTATTTAGCGGACAATATATTAGGTAATGCGGTGGTGCTTACGCCCGCGAGCTCAGTCACTGGAGCTCTACCACCAGTTCGGTAATAAACTTGGTTTCCATTTCATTTAGACCATACATTTTACATATCTTGTAAATAACATAAGGTATAGTTCACTGGTGGTAGATCTTCAGTGGTGGAGCTCGCGGGCATAGGCACTACTGCATTACCTAATCTACTTGCTACTACTGGTAGTGCTCAGCGCAACTGTGTTCCATTGATGGTAATGTACAGCCCTGTAATTTCCGGCACCGAGGTATGAAATCTTAGGCCCCAAGAGTGGCAACGCATCTACATTGAAAAAAAGTTATGCCACAGTGTTCACTTGTCATCAATTCAAAATTTTTGCCACTTCATAACATTAAAATAAAATATCTATTGATAATTAAACATAGTTTTATTTAATTTAAAATCGGTATATCCTAAACGTGCTTAAATTGAATTTGAATTAATTGCTTACAAAATTAAAACACGAAAATTTCCAAAAATAAAAGTTTGAAAGTATCTGAGAGCCTAATGAATTACTCCACCACGCTGCTCCAATGCGGGTTGGTGGAGATAAGCGTTAGTGGCCAACCCTTTGTCGGATGTTTTCAAACCGCCCATAAGGCCTCCGACAAGGTTTAATAACTGCTATCTATCGATAGCAACCGGGACCGACGGGTTAACGTGCCCTCTGAAGCACGCAAACGCGCATTTTAATTCGCCACTAGCGACCCGACCGCGTAGATCGCTTCCGATCTACACGAGCCGCGGGGCCATGCGCGCTTCTAAGCTAAGAAATTACTTTATAAATAATATAACATAGCAATCAACGTTAAAAAATCGAAATCATACAAAAATGCTCAAGTAAACTGGATACGGCGCCGCGACGGCGGTCTGCGGGCGGCCGTCATTACGACCGACCGTAATTAATCGAGCTCGATGCCTAGCAACGTTCTGAACGTTGTCGCTTGTAGACACTTTGCGTCAGTTTATTTCACAACAAAGGAGTTGTCTCACGTAAACACTTTTCCTCAAATATTATTAAAAAATATAAAATCTCTTTTTGATCCATTCCATAATAAGAATGCGTAGACGTGTTTTTGTAGCGCAAAGCGCTAAGCTACAGAGCTACGAGCGCAGTAGGTAATGTATATAAAGATTTCATAGAGTTCAAATAAATAAATGAAATGTTTATTATAGCCAGATATAGACCGTGTACACACATATATATATATATATATATATATATATATATATATATAAATATATATATATATATATATATATATATATATAAATATATATATGTATATATATATATTTATATATATGTGTGTATGTATACACGGTATATATACCAAAACAACATTTTTTACAATTTTTGTCTGTCTGTCTGTTTGTTGGGCTAATCTCGGGAACGGCTTAACCGATTTCGACGTGACTTTCACTGGCAGATAGCTTATGTACTCACAATATAGTGAAGTACTCTACCGCCTGAAACACAGGTTCAACCTAGTTCAGGTACGAATACAAACCATCCCTTATTTTATATAGTTAAGAAATTTCATGTATATCTTCTTTGTGATCTATTTTATTATTTTTTTTATGTAATAAGGAGTAACTTAGACTTTTATATTAGCTGCGCCCATCACTATCAAAAATATGGAAGTAACTTTTCTCATCAGGAATCCAGATGACGGGACGGATTGATGGTTTTTGTACTGGTGATGGTTTTTGTATTTACTACATATTATGACTCATCCCCACAAAAAATTCTAGGCTTACAGACGTTCCGATACTCGAAGGGTTCACGGACCAATAAGATCTATTAAAAAATAACAAGTCACACGCAAACTATTCAAAACATTTCGTTCAAGTGAGACCAACGTTATCAACGCGTGGGCTTCACTGACGCCACTAATGGCTTCCCGATACGCGTGACGTCACTCCTCAAGTGGCGTTTTACGTCACCCTGATAACACCGCTCGTTAATTAGGTCTCAACTTCGTACCACTCAATATGTTATGAATGAGAAACATGTAAACAAGGTTGGTATATTTACCCGCTTATTTTATTACTCTTTTACGAAAGCGCTCCACGAATTTTGATATACCTACCAACAGAGGGATTGGGTAAATCGACCTATTCCATGAAAATGGTTATACTAGAGGTCATGTGCGATAGATTGACCCTTAACAGCCGGGGGTCGAAACCCTTTGTTTATTGGCGTTCGAAAGTTTTTTACTGGTGGTAGAGCTCCAGTGTCGGAGCTCGTGAGCGTAGGCACCACCGCATTAACTAATATACTTGCCGCTAAATGGTAGTGTTCAACACTATCGTGTTCCGGTCAGGTGGTAATGTACGGCCCTGTAATTTCCGGCACAGAGGCATAACACCTTAGGCATCAGGAGTGGTAACGTATCTGCATTTTGACCTTGGCCTTTGTGTGGGTGTCTATAGGCTGCAGTCATCGCTTAACATCAATGTGAACTGCATGCTTGTTTGCCACTTCCATTACATAAAAAAGGTATAATCGACTTCAAGGAATAGGTCGTTTTCCCAATCACCTTGTATTACGGCCACATTTTGAAAAGGTAAAATGACAGCCAAAAAGTTGGTGGCAATACAAAAACAAGAGAGTGCGGTCTTTGTCTGATAGTGGAATAGGTAACGTGACCTAACGTCCGATTTTTAACGGGTCAGTCCCGTTTTCACGCAGCCCGTCCCGGTGTCCCAGGAAAACTTTTAAGAAGCGGAAATGTCCCGTTATCGGTAATATTAGCAAACATGTATAGAAAAAAACTAGTATAGCGTACCCGACTGAACAAATGTCAATCCGATATTTAAGTATTTTTTTAATAATTTATAATGATCTAAAAATTAATCGATAGCGATATCTCCAATATGGGGTTCTTCAAAAATGGCGTCAAAAGAGTCCTTCAGGGCTGGCAGCGCATTGGCCGGCAACTCCCCTGGTGTTGCAAATGTTCATGGGCGACGGTGACCACTTTCCATCAGGTGGCCCGTCTGCTTGTTTGTCAACTTAATGACATAAAAATAATCTACATAAGATATTTGAAGAAGGGCGTTATACCTAGGCTTGCATAAGTACCTAAGCCTCTGGTTTCTTGAAGGCAAATTTTGAGAATGCATCGTTTTGAGTGACGATAAAAATGGTCACGTTAGGCATAGGGCGTATTCCGAAAATGAAATGCCATTTACATAGTATGTTCTTAGGTTTTCACAAGATACACTAATTGAAATGAAATTAGGTTTCGTGATTATTGAATATCAATGATTATATTAATCGACTTTTCGGTAGGTTTTCAGTCTCCATGATTCCGAAAATTAGTTTATAATGGCAACCCATTATACGTCCCACTGCTGGGCACGAGTCTCTCCCCCTTTTTAGGGGAAGGCCTGGAGCTTACTCCAACATGCTGCTCCAATGCGGATTGGTGGAGGTGGGTGGGTTAGTGGCCAACCCGCTGTCGGATGTTTTCAAACCGCCCATAAGGCCTCCGACAAGGTTTAACGACTGCTGTCTATCCATAGCAACCGGGACCAACGGCTTAACGTGGCCTCCGAAGCACGGAAACGCGCATTTAATTTGCCACTAGCGGTCACCCATCACACGCCCATCGACATCAGCGGTCGGGTAGACCGCGCCCGTAGTGCTTTACCGAGTAGATCGCTTATGATCTACAGCAGCCGCCGGGCCATGCGCGCTTCAAAACTAGTTTAATTTCAATGAAATGCCATTTACTAGCACTAATCTCCCCATGCAGAGTTCAAATCCGAGAACTTTTAGTTATATAAATATCCTGCTTACTAATATCACGTTCGTTTTCTTTAGACTGTGCTAATATTATAAACATTTTTGTTTTAGTATGCATGTTCGTAACGTTTTCCCACAAAAACTACTGGACCGATTTCAAAAAATCTTTCGCCATTCGAAAGCTGCGACTTTACTGAGTGGTATAGGCTATACTTATCACGTTCATTACACCCGTGCGAAGCCGGGGTGAGCCACTAGTCATTAATAATGCAATTAATAACCTTTCCAATAAAACGCCATAAAATGTATACATCGTCTGTAATAAATCATTTAACTCCACAATAAATAACGCAACACGTATACCAAAAACAAATAATGAAGAACGAATAAATATTTGTTGGAAATGGGGAAAAATAAAGGCTTAACCTCGATATTTTTAATTAACACGCATGCAGTTGGTCTTGATTGGAAAATTGTTTGTAGCGAGTCGGAAATACTGGTTCTTTGATTTGATTGGTTAATAACAGTGTTTGGTATCATCATATCAGCCATAGGACGTCCACTGCTGAACATAGGCCTCCCCCAATGACCTCCATGCCGACCGATCGGAAGCGACGTGCATCCAGCGGGTACCTGCAGCCTTCACTAGGTTGTCGGTCCATCTTGCAGGTGGACGTCCTACGCTGCGTTTGCCGATACATGGTCTCCACTCGAGAACCTTTCTGCCCCAGCGGCTATCGGTTCTCCGAGCTAAATGCTCTGCCCATTGCCACTTCGGCTTGGAAATCTGCTTGGCTATGTCAGCGACTTTCGTTTGCGAACGAAAGTGTTTGGTATATGCATAAATTAATGTTGATGGCCTATGAGAATCGACAAGAAAGAAAGATAGAGTTCTCAAACAACAATATTGCAATTTTTGTTTTTTTTATGTAATAAAAGTGGCAAACAAGCATGCAGCTCACATGGATGTTAAGTGATGACTGCAACTTAGACACCCACACAATGATCAGAGGTCAAAATGCAGATGAGTTGCCACCACTGAGGCCTAAGGTGTTATGCCTCTGTGCCGGAAATTACAGAGCCGTACATTACCACCTGACCGGAACACGATAGTGCTGAACACTACCATTTAGCGGCAAGTAGACTAGGTAATGCGGTGGTGCCTACGCCCGCGAGCACCGTCACTGGAGCTCTACCACCAGTAAAAGTGGTTCCTTTTTTTGTTTCTTTATATGTAGGTTTATGATGAAAACGTAAAGTAACTTCAAGGCTGTAATCCCCGAAGAGATAAGCAGAGATAAATGCATACATTCAATGTACATGCAAACACCCTCGATTCGCCGGTTACGTTCTGGCGTAGGTAACAGATGGCGACATCTCCAAGCGATATATACATTTAAAAGCGTTTTGTTGGAAAGGTTATTATATTAATCATAGGTATACCTATAGACATGAAGTTGCGTTTTGTTCTTCGCACAAATACGCCTACGCATCGCACAGTATGACCGCAGACTAATCCAGACGCGTCAGGCCGGCGCGCGGCGGCCCGGCCCACCCGAAAATTACAGTTTGTAATTTTCAGGTCATCGCATTGACAACCTAATAACATACTAGACTTAATCTGTATGATTTACATTGCTCTACAATATAACCGCTCTGGTCGAACGTATCGTACAAGCGGAGGGAGCTTTATCGATATTTCTCGACTTGTCGGAGAGACCTAAGGCAACTTGGGTTAAACGGGACTATCAAGACTCGCTTATCTTACAGATCACGGCTGTTAGGGGATAGTCAGTTTTTTTATAATTAGTGTATTGTACGTGCATTTGAATAAAAGTTTACCTAGTATTTTTGTTAATGAGATACGTGCATGCTTTTCAAAAAAATAACCCTTTAATGTAGTTTTATTAGTTATATGTGTCTATGCCTTTTTAGGGTTCCGTAGTAAACAAGTATATTTAACGACGATTCAAACGACGGAACCAACGTTAGGCGGATGGAGATAGGGTGCAGAGCCATACTCATACGGGAACTACAATCAGCTACTAAGCCCCCCACCACGACTAGGCGGTAACCATCGGGGAGTACATTTAACTACTACATCAACCGTACAAAACCTTGTTCATAAGCATTTTACAGCACAATCCATATAAATAACTTATGATCCATATACGAAAACACAATATTTCACACATGATTATAACAAACGAATACAGAAAAAGCGTGTGTTGCTGATTCTTCTTGTTATAACAAATAAAATAAACAAAGCCTGGGGTAACTTGCGCAATTCACAACTTATATTTGCACAGATGAACACTATATTTAATACATTGGATTAAACATACATGTTATTGTATTCTAAATAAGGAATTTGTTTTTATATAACTATCGATGATGTAGTTGATACGTAAATTATGTTTTACTCGATCAGCCAAAATTCGCGGTCAGATTGTACGGTCGATTTTTATTGTCATGAAAGTGGCAAACAGGCTTTCAGTTCACATTTATTAATAAGTGATGACTGCAGCCTATAGACACCCACACAAAGATTAGAGTACCCTACCCTACCCTATAATTTAGCGTCAAGTATATTAGGTAATGTGGTGGTGCCTACGCCGGCGAGCTCCTTCACTGGAGCTCTACCACCAGTTTAGCACTTTCAAAAATAACTATAATACTGTGCTCATATAAAAGCGAGATTACAGTACAGATAAGCCTCATCATCACTCCAGTCAAATGACATCCACAGCTGGACAAAGACGCCCACAACAGTGTTACATGTCATAAAGTGAGAATATGCCATATTTACTGTTGGTAGAGTTACAGTGTAGGAGCTCGAGGCCGTAGGCATACACTACCGCATTGAAATAAAACTATTTTTACGGATTTATCTCGCGTATATTAAACTAAAATTATTTTTAAATTCAACCCGACGTTTCAGTCGCTTTTCATCTTCCGTGGTTCCGGGCAGACTGAGGTGACATTTGTCTGACAGAAGTTTGAAAAAATTATGTGTAGCTACCTCCATCGATTTCGTAAACGCCTTGCGTAGCGTTCAGGATTAACACAATAATTACTTATGGTATCTTGAGGTCTTGCAGACTGCTGCGGCTGGGATTTAATCTTTTAAGTATGGGATCCCATGATGTTGATAATCGCCATCCATCTTCTCTATTGAAATTTGGGTGTTTTTTAATTTCAATAGCCTCGCGTACCATTCGTGGAATGGGTTTGTGTTCTCTAGCGAGTATTTGAATTTTATCAAACCGGATGTAATGGTTCGGCTTATCCGCTATGTGTTCACAGACTGCAGACCTCCCTGTTCTCCGGTTTTTGACATCAGCAATGTGCTCTTTAACTACCGCATTACCTAACCTACCATTTAGCGGCATATAAATCAGTCTGTGGGTTCAACACTGTCGGGTTCCGATTAGATGGTAATGTATGACCCCGTAATAACTATCACAGAGACATCTATACATCTGTGCAAATAAGTAAAATTGGAGTGTCTGTTTGTAATATAAAAATAACCGTTTTTTACTAAATGCATATGTACGAGTATGTATACACGGTACATATACCAAAACAACATTTTTTACAATTTTTGTCCGTCTGTCTGTCTGTCTGTCTGTTTGTTCCCGCTAATCTCGGGAACGGCTGGACCGATTTTGACGGGACTTTCACTGGCAGATAGCTTATGTAATAAGGAGTAACTTAGGCTACTTTTATACTGCGCCCACGACTTTGTCTGGGTAGAGACTGAACAATCATAAATTCTCACGCGGACGAAGTCGCGGGCACAGCTCGTAATAACTAAGATCTCAGGAGTGGCATATCTGCATTTTGGCCTTTGGTTTTTATGTAGATGTCTATAGGCTGCAGTCATCACTTAACATCAATGTGAACAACACACTTGTTAGCCACCTTCATTACATAAAAAATGCGGTGGTGCCTATGCCTTCGAGCTCCGACACTGGCGCTTTACCACCAGAAAAATGGTTATGGTCATGATATAAATAACATCATACATCCTCATAGTGATGTCAAAAAGAAGCATCTGCCCATTGTCATCTTACAATGCGGGGTATAAAGGTACATTTATCACGGCTTTCATTATTTATCACTCGCTACGTGCTCTCAGAAATCCCACAGAGACTCCAAGTTGGGCAACAGGAGACCCTACGGAAGTTTTTGGCGGACTAAGGTTAAGAACTCACGGAGCGATTTTAACCCGCAACCGCCGCGGTTTTGAAACTGCTGTTTTATTTATAAACGGGCTATTTGCGCGGTTACGCTGCCGCCGCGATCATCGCCCGCAAACGCAAGACGGGCGGTTACAAGACGGGCGATTAACGATCTGTGGCCTAATTCTCGTAACACAAAGTCGTTGAATCGAAATAGAATCGATTCGCTGTCTTGTTTTAAACAATGCGCGCGGACTATGTAAGAGCAGGACAGCGCAACGATTCAAGTTTGATTCAACGACTTTTTACGAGAACCAGGCCTCAGTTGACTGCCAGAACTGAGTCGACAACTGATAACTGATCGTAGAGCACGCGGACGCAAACTGCCGAGGCTACGGGTGACCGCGGCCCGCGAAGTGCTTGCCGATGCAACGGGAGCCGCAAAAACCGCGTAAATCGCGGGCGTAAAACGCGTCGTCACACCGCGGATACTCCGCCAAAATTCCATACAAACGCTTAATTTGGTCTCTATTACACAGACATCAATCAGTGACGTGTATTTACACGTGCACCTTTGTGCGTAGCACGTAGAAAATACCAACCGTCGCCCATAATAGGGGAGGTGGTTTGGGTGATGCGGGGAAATCGGGCGGGACGTCCAAGTATCCATTCTAAACGTAGTATTATTACATATTCTCTGGCGTCGTGTGATGTCCTTTAATTTTTTACATATATATATGCATTCTACAGAAGCTGCGGGCCCGCAACCGCGGCGGTCAGGGGTGAAAATCGCTCCGTGAGTTCTTAGCGTAACTCACGATACAGCTCTTGGGAGCACAAAATATCCTATTTTGTTAGTGCTCCAGTTTTACTGTGAATGCGGGACGAGGTTATGGAAATAGTGTAAGGCTTTTGTCACTTTTTTAGGTGAAAACTTTTTTAGTGCGTTGTGCACTTTTTGTGATGCGTATAAAATGTTAACCTCGCGTCAGGACACGTGACCTGATCGAATATTCGTAAGGCGGAGGTAGAGTAGACCGCCGGCGCCGCGTACGGGGGGAAGTACTTCTCTTTCTACCCGCCCGGTGAAAATGTATGCCTGCTGGTTCGTTTAGGCGGCGCAGGGCGCTTGCGCGAATGTGCATGTGTGTTTGTATTACAGCGTGCTATTGCATTGAAACTGATTTGGCATTCCTTCTTTCTGTTAATAAAGTATTTAAAATAATTGTAATAGTTGTGAAGTGTTACATTTATAATCTATGCTAATATTATAAAGAGGAAACATTTGTGTTATCATATAATCGTATAAATATCATAAATGCGAAAGTTTTTGTTTGTTTGTTTGTTACTCCTTCACGCAAATACTACAGAACCGATTTTCATGAAATTTGGCACACACATAGAGGGTAGCTTGGATATGGATTGTTATATATAAAAATGTTCCCGTGGGATGCCATGGGATGATTTGATGAGTTTCCACAGGGTTACGCGGAAAGCGACCTACACGCGCGCGGAGCCGAGGGCAACAGTTTGTAACGTTTTCACACAAAAGATATATGGTTCGGTGTCAAAAATTATTTCACCGTTAAGGGTTCCCTCTACCCTAAAAAGGCCAAGTTTAGTATAACTCCGGACGTCTCACTCAGATCATTATCATCACAAATTTTCCGATCTGGAATCAAATACAGGATCACAGTTCGAAGTGACCTACAACCACTAAGCAACCGTGGCAGTTGACATACTAAAAACCTAACCTAACTCACCCTAGTAACACTCCGGCGTCAAAATACCCACTTTCTACGTCAAGCGACGAATGTAATGCGATATTTTCAGATGGTATTCGTTTACCGGGCAAATGCTTTAGAAATATCCGATTTCTGTACTATTGTTGTCTTTTTCAATTTTATTACGATCCGCAGTAGATAAATCTTATTTTCAGCCCATAAGACCTTATGTAAAAAGAAATAGGTACAACAATATCTACTCGTTCGTCTCTAATGATCTTTTCGCCCAATTGAAATTTAATGAATAGGGGAGATCCATACATTTTCAATTCGTTTTTGATGAAGTTTTTAACCCCTAGTTTGCATTAAAAACATTGAACATGTTGATGTTTCGCAACTCGTCGCATAAAGTATGTATTGCGATGAAAAATGTCTTTGCCTTTGGCGGCGTCGTGTGGCGGGTTGCTCACTTCCCTCTAAAATGGTCGAGGAGGGCAATGGCTGTCACATGCGAACGGGTGCTGTTGGTGGGGACTGGTCTGTTCTGGTTTGCAAGGGCTACATCACATTCAGTAGATAGCAGTTTATTTGCATCTATGCTATGGACGTTGACATTATTTGATTTTTCACGATAATCTGCACTTGATTTAAGCTCTCATTTAAAACAGCTCTTACTGAGTTTGTTGGGTAGCGGAGTTCTTCTCAGTAGTGACTGCACTTGGAACTCTGCTAAGTGAATAACATTGAGCTTGACGAATAAGTTTTTCTTTTTCTTCATTTATTATCATTGAAGGAATTGAAAAATTTTATGATTATTATGTTTTAACCAAGTAGTTTACATTCTAATTTTTAATTTACTATTAATATATGATTTTGCTTTTACTATATGTAATGGTTATTCGCTCTAGGTAGTTTATGATTGTTAGTTTATGATGATGACGTTTTGAAAGTATCTGTAAGGACCTATTCGAAATAAAAATATTTTCTATTTATATTTTATATAAATAGAAAATATTTGGAAAAATCGGAATAGAATAATATTATTTGGTGTGCGAACGCTAGCACCAACAAGACATTAGTGCACTGCTGTGAAACCTCAAACATCATTTTAACATGTTTTTATGTGTATGTTTCATCAATGCAAGCTCACGGTAATACATATCACTGCCTCACTAGTCTAGTGGTAGCAGGCCACTACTACTACGCTGGGGTCCTGGGTTCGATTCCCGGGTCGGAGGCTACCAAAGTAGGAGGCCGTAAAATCCTTTATCTCTGTTTCTATTGGGATTTGTAAATGCTATAATCTTACCTGTTTTCAGACGTTTCTTTCACGAAGTAGATAAAAGTTTTTCTAAATCTATAAATCTTGAAATGCTCGGTAGAAAAATCTTGGCATTTTTCTTTTCTATTTTAAATAAATGCACAAAACATTTTTTTTATATGCATCAGTAATGCAGCAGATCAGTGATGGATCTAGTAAGTAGAAATTAGACATTACTGGTGGTAGAGCTCCAGTGACAGAGCTCGCGGGCGTTGGCACTACCGCATTACCTAATATATTTGCCGCTAAATGGTAGTGTTCAGCACTATCGTGTTCCGGTCAGGTGGTAATGTACGGCCCTGTAATTTCCGGCACAGAGGCACAACACCTTAGGCCTCAGTAGTGGTAACGCATCTGCATTTTGACCTTAGTCTTTGTGTGGGTGTCTATAGGCTGCAGTCATCACTTAACATCAATGTGAACTGCAAGCATGATTGCCACTAACATTTAATAAAAAAAAAACATTTGGTTTTCTCACTTTGGATTACAAGAATCTGTTATAAAAAGTCAAAAGAAATAGATTATTTATATGCAGGGGAAAGGGGTGCTGAAAATAGAATTGGCGTTTTGGGAGACTCAGCTGGTATTTCAAGTAAATACGCTCAGTTGATCACTTGCTTGGAATACATTCGATTGTTTTTGGGGCAGGGGCTTGAGCCCCGTGGCCGCACCTCTATCTCGTTCAGTAGCAAAATGTCCAATTAGAAAAATGACAATTTTCTTCAGAGTTAATAAATACACGTATGTAAAAAAGGCGTGTGGCACTCGGGGACTGCCGCGATAAAGCTATACATTTACATAATTATCTAAAATTATGCAAAATAAAATAAAATGCAAATAAAATAAAAAAAAATAGAAAAATGAAACAATAATTTTCTATTAATATTTACCACTTTTGAAACATTGAATGGAAAACAAACAATAAAAAAATGAACAAAAACAATCTTGGCAGCGGTGGGATTCGACCCCACGCCTCCGAAGAGACTAATGCCTTAAACCAGCGCCTAGACCGCTCGGCCACGCTACCCACGAGGTCGAACGGCGAAATTATACGAGAAATTTCTTTAAATGAGTTTAAAATTTGTAATCCGGTGCGTCCGATTTTCTGCGTTGCCTTACGGAATTTCTGAATTCGGTCCCCGCGCTCAAGGCCCGCGATAGAAGCTATGCAATAGCTCAATAATATATATTATGTTACCAGAAGGGGCTGCAGGCGAGCAAGCTCATCACATGATCAAAGGCGTAGTTTAGGATTCTATTTAGAACATACAGACAAACAATAATTTTTGTATATATTATAAGAGAAGAAGAAGATTGTCATTGGATTTGAATTGTGTTTTACGCGAATTCTTTTGAATTGGTTAAATATGGCTTGTAACAGTGATTTTAAAATAATCATACTGTGTACATCTTACTCTATTTAATGGTTTTGGTTGTATGAATTTGAAAATAATGAACTACCCGTTGATGTTTATAACATACTAGCGACCCGCCCCGGATTCGCGTGGTTGCAATGTTACCTACCCTCTCCTATTCATCTTAGCGTAATGTCATATTAGCCTAAATATAGCCTGAAGCCTAAAGCCTTCCTCGATAAATGGGCTATCTAACACTGAAACAATTTTTCAAATCAGAACAGTAGTTTCTGAGATTAGCGCGTTCAAGGAAACAAACAAACAAACTGTTCAGCTTTATAATATTAGAATTAACACGTTCGTTTTCTTTAGACTGTGATATTAGTATTGATTCACCATGAATGTAGGTCACATCATAAGAAAACACATGTTTATTTTTAGTATAATTTTATACACGTCCCATTCCAGACAATTTTATCTAATACGATCATATCAACAAGTTGTCATACGCATATAACTTCCTTAAAATGCTATTGTATATTTTATCTCAACCCCGACAATTCTAAAAGATATTTTCCTTCACCAACGGGTATCTTATTTATTTATGTTTTCCCAGTAAATATGGCGCTAAGGGTGTTCTTGTTCGCAAAGTGACGGTGTATTGTTTTTAGAATTTTATGCTCTGCTAGGTGAGGATGGTGGGACTAGATATGCGTTTCACTTGGATGACTTGTCAGTTTTAAGCTTATTATTTTTTATGGATTTCAAGGAGACATACTTTTTACTGGTGGTAGAGCTCTAGTGACGAGGCTCGCGGGCGTAGGCACCACCGCATTACCTAATATACTTGCCGCTAAATGGTAGTGTTCAGCACTATCGTGTTCCGGTCAGGTCATTCTCGATTAACGCGATGGCAAAGTCATTCTGTTCATGTAGTTTTAGTAAATAAATAAATTCTTGTGGTTATTTGAAATTCGCATTAGGATTGTAACGTGTTTTCTGAGAAAAAAATTTTACATTCTTCGTATTTATTCGGAATTTCTTTACGTTTCATTGAAAGTTACAGAGAAAGTTTCCAGTTACAGCGATCAAATCAAGTGGAATTACATTAATTCATCGTCACCATCAATCAATGGCTGGATTAGTGAGGCGCCGCTCGCCCCCGCCGGCTGACACCTACGCGCAGCGGGATACGTTTTACATTGCTATATACTGACACAATTGAAAAATCTATCACTGGAGTAAATTGTAAGGTTCGAAATCAGAGTTCTTTATTCAACGGATAATATACGTAAGTACGTCAACGTAACTTCACGCCTGTAATCCCCGAAGGGGTAAGCAGAGGTAAATGAATGCATTGAAGCATACATGCAAACACCCACGATTCGCCGGTTACGTGTTGGCCCATGTAACAGGTGGCGAGCCTGTTGACATTTCCGGGCACATTACCAAACTTCAGGGTACTGGGAAATTTCCAGAACATGGAAAAATCGCAATAGAACCAGAGATAAAGAACTTTACACCATTATCTCTCATAACCCCTACCCGGGAATCGAACCCAGGACCTCAGCGTAGTAGTAGTGACCTGCTACCACTAGGCTACCGAGGCAGTAAATATTATTATTATTGGAATAATAAAAAAGAACTTCTCAAATATCCTTTTGTGAATCGTAATTAGAGCCACGGACAGACATGGGGATTGTTAAAGTTCGAAGCCCACGTCATATAATTATGTCGAATAACATTAATATAGACGAAAGGTATATTGTTTGAGTTATCCGTTGACAATCTTGTAATAAACCCTTGCTCCCAATTCGGTAAATCCAGGATTATTTGTTAAGCGTTAACGTGTTACTGCAAATAGGACTTTGATCTCGTTTAAGGATTAAGGGCATTATCCCGGGGATCGAATTTGTGCCAATTTATTATTAGCTACTACCATATTAATAATTATTTTTAGACGACTAGTTATTTGTATTACTAGCGGATCGAAGAACAGAGCTGCCAGTAGCAAAATATCTATTTAACAATATGTCCAAAGTGGCTTAACATTACAACTTCTCAAAATGTCCAATTCGCTAAACGTCCAATCAGCAAAATGTACAATTCGCAAATTATCAAATTCTCAATCAGTCACGATTATTTGTTGGATTCTATTTACTGGTGGTAGAGCTCCAGTGACGGAGCTCGCGGGCGTAGGCACCACCGCATTACCTAATATACTTGCCGCTAAATGGTAGTGTTTAGCACTATCGTGTTCCGGTCAGGTGGTAATGTACGGCCCTGTAATTTCCGGCACAGAGGCATAACACCTTAGGCCTCAGGAGTGGTAACGCATCTGCATTTTGACCTCGGTCTTTGTGTGGGTGTCTATAGGCTGCAGTCATCACTTAACATCAATGTGAACTGCATGCTTGTTTGCCACTTCCATTACATATAAAAAAAAAAAAGGTACATTGTATCAGTTTTGAAGATTTCCACATCGATTAAGAGCACCCCGATGTGACTGGGATAGGTCGAAAGGTGCGGCGGACGAGCTTGCTCGCCTGCAGCCCCTTTCGGTAACATATAGTATTATATACGTGCATTTATTAACTTTGAAGAAAATTGACATTTTGCTTATTGGAAATTTTGCTACTGAACCGAGACAGAGGTGAGGCTACGGGGCTCAAGCCCCAGCCCCAAAAACAATCGAATCAATTCTAAGTGATCTGTGCGTATTTATTTACTTGAATTACCAGTTAGTCTCCAAAACGTCAATTCTATTTTGAGCACCCCTTTCTTCTCCTTATAAATATTCTTTTTCTTTTGACTTTTCATAACAGATTCTTGTATGTGTAATCCAAAGTGAAAAAACCAAATGTCTGATTTCTGGTTACTAGATCCATCACTGATGTGCTGCATATTAAAATAAGTTAAAGTAAAACGAACCCCTTGGATCCAATTACCTAGCGTCACAGCACCGCATAAAATTCTACGAAAATCTAAACTGCATCATTCTGTAAAAAGGACCTTAGTGGCGTGTTTACTGTGGCAACATAAATATAAAAGACCTGTTGGGTCGACGGAAGGGAATTTTCTTTTAGAAAACTTGAAGTCGAGATAAAAATATGGAAAAGGTTTTTCAGTTCGCAATATGGGTTGCGACGCATTGTTAACAAGCTCGTTTGGGATGGAGACTGCTATTTAATTATACACGCGTCATTTCACTGGCGGAATAGGTGTTTTTTTATGTAATCGAAATGGTAAACAATCATGCAGTTCATATTGATGTTCAGTGATGACTGCAGCCTATAGACACCCAGACAAAGACCAAGGTCAAAATGCAGATGCGTTACCACTCCTGAGACCTGAGGTGTTATGCCTCTGTGTCGGAAATTACATTAGGGCCGTACATTGCCACCTGGGGTGTAAGGGGTCTCAACCAACACCATCGAGACCCAAGCCAACCTCACCTGCACGTGGTGCACCCTGCTACATAACAAACGAGGCTCTGGCGACCTGCCAACACGCACTGGACCAGCGTGGCGGGTTATGGTCTAAACCCCCCCAAGATGGAAATGCAGACGAGGAAAAGGCCCCAAGTGCCCGGCGGCTCCAGGAGCAAAACCGGCGTAGACGGGCGCTGGTCGAGCTCTGGAGCCAGGGGTGCTAAGAATCTCCGGGTGAGTCGCTTCCGTCAAACGACTTCGGCATGCACAACGGAAAACCGACGTAGGTTATCACTGGTAACATACAATACACGCACGTTAAGGACAGACGAGAAAATTGCTGAGCTGGAAGAAGAATTGAACAAGTTGCACTGGGACATCTTAGGTCTATCTGAAGTCCGTAGAGAGGGAGAGGACACGATAACCCTGAAGTCTGGCAACTTGTTCTACTACCGGGAGGGCGACCAGCAGTCCCAAGGTGGTGTCGGGTTTATCGTCCACAAGTCTCTCGTTAACAACATTGAATGCATCACGAGTGTGTCCAGTAGGGTCGCGTACCTGATACTCAGAATATCCAAGAGATATTCCTTGAAGGTCATCCAGGTCTACGCACCGACCTCGGCACACCCGGACGACGAGGTGGAAGCTATGTATGAGGACATAAGTAGGGCCATACATACTTCCAAAACGTATTTCACTGTTGTAATGGGAGACTTCAACGCAAAGCTGGGCAAGGGATGCGATAATGAGCTGAGAGTGGGGCAATTTGGATGTGGGAATCGGAACCCTAGGGGCCAGAGGCTGGCCAATTTTCTGGAGAAGGAGGAACTTTTTATGATGAACTCCTTTTTTTCAAGAAGACGCCTCATAGGAAATGGACCTGGATGAGCCCAGACGGTTCCACAAAAAATGAGATAGACTTCATTATGACCAACAAGAAACACATATTCAATGATGTCTCCGTGATACACAGGGTGAAAACCGGAAGTGATCACCGAATGGTTAGGGGCACATTGAATTTAAACATCAAGATCGAAAGATCTCGTCTAATGAAGTCTACGCTCCGACCTACTATTTCTCACATACAAAACCCAGAGAGCTTTCAGCTCGAATTGAAAAATCGCTTTGCTTGCCTGGAGGATTGCATCTCAGTGGACGATATGAATGACAGGTTGGTAGAAACTGTCCAGTCGGTGGGGTATAAATACTTTAAAACTCGCTTACGAAATAGACCTCACAAACTAACCGATCAAACCCTCAACCTTATGGCAGAGCGACGCTCAATGACACAGCATACCTCTGATGAAGCTGAAAAATACCGGCAACTTAATAGACAGATCCAACAGTCCTTGCGGCACGATATCAGATCCTTCAACACAAAATGTGTTGAGGAAACGATAGAGAGAAACAAGGGCTCCAAAGTGTTTGCAAGGGATCTGTCTATTGGACAGAGCCGGCTGATGCAGCTGAAGACAGAGGACGGCAGTTTAGCGTCGACTAAGCCTGAGGTATTGCGGGAGATCGAGAGGTTCTATGGGCAGTTATATACCTCGGTCGCACAACCTGCCTCTGATTTGGTTAGAGACCCGAGAGCCAAATTAACCCGACACTATACCGAAGATATCCCGGACATCAGCCTGTACGAGATTAGGATGGCCCTCAAACAGCTTAAGAACAACAAGGCGCCTGGAGAGGACGGAATCACTACAGAGCTTCTGCAAGCGGGTGGATCACCGTTACTGAAAGTCCTTCAGAGCTCTTTAATTCCGTCTTATTCGAAGGTACTACGCCAGAAGCATGGAACAGAGGCGTGGTGGTGCTTTTCTTCAAAAAAGGTGATAAAGCCCTATTGAAGAACTATAGACCCATCTCGCTTCTGAGCCATGTCTACAAGCTGTTTTCGAGGGTGATCACGAACCGTCTCGCTCGGAGGTTTGATGACTTCCAGCCTCCCGAACAAGCCGGTTTCCGAAAAGGCTATAGTACCATAGACCACATACACACGCTGCGGCAGGTTATACAGAAGTCCGAGGAGTATAACCGGCCATTATGCTTAGCGTTCGTGGACTATGAGAAAGCCTTTGATTCGGTTGAAACATGGGCTGTGCTGCGGTCTTTACAGCGTTGCCACATTGACTATCGGTATATCGAAGTGTTGAAGTGTCTGTATAAAAACGCCACCATGTCAGTCCGAGGACAGGACCAATGCACGAAGGCGATTCCTTTGCAGAGGGGAGTAAGACAGGGAGATGTCATCTCACCTCTGCTCTTCACCAATGCAATGGAAGACGCCTTCAAGCTCCTGGAATGGCAAGGACTAGGCATCAATATCAACGGCGAATACATCACTCACCTTCGGTTTGCCGACGATATTATAGTCATAGCAGAGTCGCTGGAAGATCTCAGCACAATGCTCGAAGACCTCAATCGAGTGTCCCAAAGAGTGGGCCTTAAAATGAACATGGATAAGACCAAGGTCATGTTCAATAACCTTGTATCGCCCACTCCAGTGTCCGTTGGGAACTCGATGCTCGAAGTTGTCGACGACTACGTCTATTTAGGACATACCATACAACTAGGCAGGTCGAACTTCGAGAAAGAGGTCATTCGCCGAATCCAACTCGGCTGGGCAGCGTTCGGGAAGTTAAGGAGCGTTTTTCTCGTCAAACATCCCGCAGTCCTTGAAGACGAAAGTCTTTAACCAGTGCGTTTTACGGGTGATGACCTACGGTGCCGAGACGTGGTCTCTCACTATGGGTCTCGTGCGAAAGCTCCAAGTCACTCAGCGGTCAATGGAAAGGGCTATGCTCGGCGTTTCCCCACTGGATCGAATCAGAAATGAGGAGATCCGTAGGCGAACGAAAGTCGCTAACATAGCCAAGCAGATTTCCAAGCTGAAGTGGCAATGGGCAGGGCACATAGCTCGGAGAACCGATAGCCGCTGGGGCAGAAAAGTTCTCGAGTGGAGACCACGTATCGGCAAACGCAGCGTAGGACGTCCACCTGCAAGATGGACCGACGACCTGATCAAGGCTGCAGGTACCCGCTGGATGCACGTCGCTTCCGATCGGTCGGCATGGAGGTCCTTGGGGGAGGCCTATGTTCAGCAGTGGACGTCTTATGGCTGATATGATGATGATGATTGCCACCTGACCGGAACACGATAGTGCTGAAGACTACCATTTAGCGGCAAGTATATTAGGTAATGCGGTGGTGCCTACGCCCGCGAGCTCCGTCACTGGAGCTCTACCACCAGTAACAAGTAGTATGAAAACATAACATTTTTACGTAACGAAGGTGGCAAAAATTCATGCAGTTCACATAAATGTTAAGTGATGACTGTAGCCTACAGACATTTATATAAAAATCAGAGGGCAAAATGCAAAATATATTTGACCACAGGATAAGTGGTAAGTGATAATGCATCTCCATTGAGACCTCCAGTCGTTTGTACTCGCTTTTATAGAGTATAGCTGTTGCCCGCGGCTCCGCCCGCATATAGTTCGCTTTTCGAGTAACCTGTGGAAACTCACAATTATACCATGGCATCCCACGAGAACATATTTATGGGATAAAACCTATCCTATGTTAATATTAATCACCCTCTATGTGTGCCAAATTTCATGAAAATCGGTTCAGCAGTTTTTGCGTGAAGGAGTTACAAACAAACATATAAACTTTTGCATTTATAATATTTATTTATTATTATATATACGATATTGTATTATGACGTATTACGGTGTAAACAGAGAATGTACAATAAAAATACTCAAGAAGCGCGCGAGCTAAGATAATAAATTTTGCAGTTTGATACGATATCGTTAATATGTTAAAATTAATATTACATCATCTACGAATACATACAAATTGTGAATAAAACGACACAAATATGAACAAGAAACATTGTCCAAGCGCTGAAGCCGTGGTCATTTGTCAGTTGGCGGCGCGTGACGAGAATGACGGTGATTCAGTAGTTAATGACATGGGGGTAAAATGACGAATGATGTTCATACGCCTCTAAAGAGTATGTGTAGTGACATGCTACGATGTCACATTTATTTAGTCTCTATGCATCAAAACATTCAGTTACAAAATGACGTTCTGACACTTCTGACGTATTCATCGTCACTTCTGTTCAACAAACTATACTTGATAGTGTTTATAGATTTTTTTAATGTACCTAAAGCATACAATTTCCAAAAATCGCACCTTTAGTAGTAGTGTATAGAAGTAGTGTATCTCAAAAAAAATAAGAAAATGACTTTTATACATCAAACGACTTAAAAACGTGTAATCTATCAAATTATTAATAATTTAATAGTTTAACATGTAATCTATCAAATTATTTATAAATTATCACGTAATTTGATAGATTACATGACATGTTTTTTAAGTCGTTTGATGTCTAAAAGTCATTTTCTTAATTTTTTGAGATATGGCAGTTCAATTCTAAAGGTTCAATATTTTTGCGACAACTGCAGCCTATAGACAGACATCTACACAAAAACCAGGGGTGAAAATTTTATCATATTATTATCATATAAAAGTGTAATGATAATGGAGTAAAAATTACATAAATTAATAACATGAAATTTAAACTCTTCGTAAAATTTTAAAGAACTATTAGCACAACAACTTCGGATAAGAGTATAGATTTTTATTAAAAGTACTAAATTTAACTCAACAAATTCGTAAACAATTCGTGGTTGTAATTGATGAAGTATCACTGGAAAGCAATTTATATTTCAGGATTACATGGCATTAAGAAGTTAATTTTGTGTCTAATAATTTCTACAAGTTGTTTGTTTCGATGTTGACAATATAAACAAAAAATTAATAGAATATAAAAAATATAGTTTGTAAAAACAGAAAGTTAACACGATAGAAAATCAGCTCGTGTTGAAAATGATGTTCATAAGAATTAATCATAAACAAAAAGAATAAATACTTAAGTGATCTTCAGAAATTAAAGAAAAAACGGAAAGAAAAATTTGACTTCGGGCAGGAATCGAAGATGCGACCTCAGGATAACCAGTCCAGCCGCTTCACCACTAAGCTCTTTCTGACAATACACATACAACAATATATACAAAATAAAATTAATACATACCGACTATTGAAATAAATTTTTGTATAGATAATGCTCCTTTACCTGCAACGAACAAGTTATATAAATTAATTGCCTTATCTTCATCTAACTACTTCGTTAGTATTTGTTACCAATTCAAGTCAGTTTAGAATAGAATAGAATAGAAAAACTTTAATTGTAACAACAACATAAAAACTAAAACTAAAAACACAAAATCAACTGGTGGTAGAGCTTCAGTGACGGAGCTCGCGGGCGTAGGCACCACCGCATTACCTAATATACTTGCCGCTAAATGGTAGTGTTCAGCACTACCGTGTTCCGGTCAGGTGGTAATGTATAGCCTTGAAATTTCGGGCACAGAGGCATAACACTATAGGCCTCAGGAGTGGTAGCGCATCTGCATTTTGACCTTGGTTTTGGTGTAAGTGTCTATAGGCTGCAGTCATCAATTAACATCAATGTGAATTGCAGGCTTGTTTGCCGCTTCCATTACATACAAAAAAAATCAAGTACGAGCGGCGCTGGGCTTCCATTGAGGCCGATTTTGTGACATATAGGACCTAAATTACAAATAAGAAATACAACAATTTAATCTATCTTTTGTGTGTAATTTCATTCATTCAATAATGCCCCGTAAATGGTCCTTTCGCGTTTACTACCGCCCTATTCGAATTAGGCGGTAGTGCAATCTAACCGAACAATGGTTCGGTTGACTTACTACACTAGTAGAAGAATTGTTCTCCATTAGTGGGCGGTAGAGTCACGTAGAGTCGTCGCTTGAAGACGGGACGTCCCGACGCCTTAATAATAGAGATAATGTACACAGGGTTATTTGTAACTAGCGCATAATTCTTAAAGGGAGGCTTTGGCTCATTAAGATTCACACTTTTGCTATACAACTTTTTCTAATTCAATATTTTTTTACCATACAAAAAATAATAAATAGAATTTTCAGTTCTAATACTTCTTAACTTTACATTGTGTGTCTAATTAAACACATCACGCTATAATATGCTGGTACTTATAGGGGTCGACGCGGCGGGTGGCGGGTGGGCGAGGGTCCCCCTCCCGCTCGGGCCGTTACGTAAACAGCTGACGTCTGTACCTATGTAAAAATATACCTTATGAAACGTAGCGCTAACAATTGATAGAAGTCCTGTTTGCAACGATTTTATTTCTTATCATTTGATGTACTGCTTTTTGGCAAAAGTTATAGAACAAAAGTTGTTAGTCTTAATCCACCTTTGATGATTTATGCGTTAGATATATTTCACCCTGTATAAAGGTATTCTTAAACCTTTATTCGGCACTACCTGTGCCCATGAATGACGTCCGCGTACATACTGAACCATAATTTTGTTAAATTCTACGCAGATAAAGTCGCGGGCACAGCTAGTCTAAATTAAATACCCCCGTCTAAATAAAATATTGTTAGGTTATTTTACTTAATTAATTTATTTCTTTTTAATAGTTATTTTTGATACTGGCAACACTGTTGTTCAAACTTACTTTGTTTTCGAATTGCCAACTGACGTGAACATAGTCACGAATGACAGCTGTCAGTGGAACCTTAAATACATGACCGAAAGCAAAACGGGCTCACTTGATTACAGACCGTCAAACCGAAGGGTTGTGCTAAAAGTGCGTTAGCGAAAATATTATACTGGGTGCTGATGGTACTGTGTCTGCGCTGAAGTATTGTATATTGGTGCAAGTGTCGTTATATTATAAGGAGTGCTAAAATATATGGAGTGCTGACTTGACCTTGGGAGTTTTATTACAATATAATCGACCGCTATCAGTTTCTTGGAATAATAATGAATGTACAAACACTAGATTTTTACTGTCTTATTATATTTTGATAAGAATAACTCAGAACTAACACATCGTAAAGAACGAAACAATAACATTCTTACGAACAAACATTCTACCGATTTTTTGCTGATAAATTTTCCACACTCCTTTATGGTAAAATGCACATAAATTTACGCAGTTCTTACACAATCTGCGGTAGCTAGGCTGTCACTATACTACTATACCTTACTCTGTGACAAGCGGTTAACCGATATAGCACCTACTCGTACATTGAAATCAATACTACATTCGCGATACTAATTTACTGTGTTAAACACTTAATAACATACAACCTATAATACGTCTTACACTACTGTGCACTTCTGTCACAGTTTGATTCATTCACCGGTTCTCCCGTTCTAGTAGAGAGTCAAAAATATCACTCTTCAAAGCTACAAATGAAAAAATAAAAATGAATTCAAAACCATCGCAATTTTCCAGAAGCCTAAACAGAATAAACGCGTTTGCAATTGTAGATGGGAAATTATTTGACACTTGGCTAGGCTCTCTGCATGTTTTAAGCCTACACCGCCGCGTCTGACGTAGGCATATTATATTCCGTTAATGATGTACGCATATAGGTAAATGTTAATTGCCAGCGGAAGGCTTTCGCTGTTAAATTATCCTTAAAATGATGCACTCGAAAATGTTGAGCATTTTCGCTACATTACTTTAAATTAGGTCCCGTTGTATTCCTTCTTTAGTCCCCTGTTTCCTTATATGTGAACTCATATACTCTCCATAACCATATCAGGTAAAACCTCACACGCGACAATAAACCTACGTGGATGCCCGTAAAAGTAATATGAGCCCTAAAACGTTAACGATAATAACTGAAAACTCAAAATGAATTTTACCACATTGTGTTGAAGTTCAAAGTCGACTGCAAACTTTGTAGAATAAAAAGCTGTCTTTCTTATTCTTTGTAGGTTGTAATCGTCTAAAGAAGTCAATCTTTTTACAATGATGTTGATACTGTAAACATATATATTTAATGTCCTTTCACTGGTGGTAGAGCTCTAGTGATTGAGGTCGTGGGCGCAGTCACCACCGCATTTTTTAAATATAATGCCAGTGGTATCTGTGGCAAGTGATGACTATAGGCTGCAGTCGGCACTTAACATCAATGTGAACTACATGCTTGTTTGTCACATACATTATATTAAAAAAGGCGGTGGTGACTGCGCCAATGAGCTCAATCACTGGAGCTCTACCACTCCTGAAACCTAAGGTGTTACGCCTCTGTGCCAGACATTACCACCCGACCGGCACACGATAGTGCTAAACACTACCATTTAGCGGCAAGCAAATTAGTAGCACGCATGGCCCCACGGCTGGTGTAGATCGGAAGCGATCTACTCGGTTAAGCGATACGGGCGCAGTCGTTTGTGTGATGGGCGACCGCTAGTGGCAAATAAAAAAAAGGCGCGTTTCCGTGCTTCTTAGGGCACGTTAAGCCGTCGGTCCCGGTTGCTGTCGATAGATAGCAGTCGTTAAACCTTGTCGGAGGCCTTATGGGCGGTTTGAAAACATCCGACAGCGGGTTGGCCACTAACCCTTATCTCCACCAACCCGCATTGCAGCAGTGAAATGGAGTAAGCTCTAGGCCTCACCCCAAAAAGAAGAGAGACTCGGCAGTTAGGGACCAGACGTGAAGATACCTACATACAAACGTAAGGCAACACATTAATGGACATATACATATATATATATTTTATTGAAATTCTTTCCTTATACAATTTTTATCTAATACATAGAACTCGCCAAACTTAATAAAAGTTTGATGGCGAGATGCGCTCTTTTTTTGTTATTACTTACCTAACTCATTACTGTCTCTAAATTACGAGTACAAGATGAAGTTCTTATTCTTAATTTATCTTTACACTCTTTCTCTACTCATTGTCACATATTGGACATATGTGACAATGAGCGAACAAGCCTTTCTCTACATTCGGCTGTAAGAACGATTTATGTCTGCTTAGACCATAATTTATTTCGCCGCTTGAAATCCTTTAAGCGGATGGAATTAAAAATAGGCCAAACGTTGTGCAAAATGTCGGACACTCAAAAAAGTAATAAAAAATAGGAATGTCGCTGGACCGGTTACAAAACAGGATTAGGATTCTAATAGCGGACACCGTAAATAGGTACCTAATTAAAGACTTAATAGAATTATTTAGAAGCAAAAAAGACAAAAAGTTTGGACTTCTGAAAGCGTCAGTTTTGTTAAAAATAACTCTCGGGAAGTATATTATTCCAAAACATCAATGTATCTTTGCGGCTGTAATCCTCGAAGGGGTAGAATTAAATGCATGTATTATATTAACAAAAAAATAATAAAACACGCTTACACTCACAGCCCCACAGTAGGTAAAACCTGTGTCGTGGGTGCCGTTATATACAAACAACACATACACAAACACCCAGACCCGAAACAAATATCTGTAGGCCAAACAAATATTTGTCCCAGTGCGGGGATCGAACCCGCGACCCTTCGAATCAAACGTGCATCAACGACGTCAAATATGCATTCAAGCATAAATGCGAATACTCACAAATCGCTGGTTAGGTACGTTTTGGCCCATGTAACAGGTGGCGAGCATGTTGACATCTCCGGGCACCTTACCAAACACCGCGGTACTGGGAAACTTCCAGATAATGGAAATATCCCAATAGAACCAGAGATAAAGGACTTTACACCATTATCTCTGATAACCCCGAGCCGGAAAATTAACCTATGACTCCAGCATTCTAGAAGTAGCCTGTTACCGCTATTGAGGCAGTTAGGTCTCGGGAGTGGCAACGCATCTGCATTTTGACCTATGGTTTTTGTGCAGATGTCTATAGACTGTATTCATCACTTACATCCATGTGAATTGCATGCTAGATTGCCACCTTGGCGGCATTTGTTATGTATAAAATTCATTGTTAGAATACTTTATTCATAACAAGATAAATTGCCAAAAGCTGTTACCTACTAGCAATCAATATTTAATACAGAAACATACTGATTTTGGTTCTTTTCTATACATCTAAAGACCCGCGGCAATGTTATATAACAATATTTATTATATACTCGTAAATTACGATAATGGCTTGTTTTTATTCTCGATAATAATGAAGCTTATCAACGATAATGGTATTTTTTTACAAGAACTAAGTTGAATCAATTATAAAATACTTATTCACGGACGAATAAGCAATAACTATTTTATATAATCCTGTTACTTTAGAACAGAAATATCTTGCCACTTTTAATAAACAAATTTGACCTTTAAAAATATTTTATCAATAACATTTTTTTTATTTTACAAAGCTGGCAAACAAGCATGCAGTTCACATTGATGTTAAGTGATAACTGCAGCATATAGACTGTGTCTGGCCACAGAAAGACTAGAGGTCAAAACGCAGATGCGTTGCCACCCCTGAGACCTTAGATGTTGTGTCTCTGTGATAGTTATTACGGGATACATTACCATCTAACCCAGTGATTTCCAAAGTGGTCTACATCGACCCCTGGGAGTCTATGACAAACTGAAAGGGGTCTGCGTAAGCGAAAAAAAAATTTGGGGGTCCATGAAATGAAAATGGGGGTCCACGATAATGGATCTCAAAACATACACTGATACCAATTTACTTACATCATACCAGTGATTCCCAAAGTGGTCCAAGGGAGACTCGATGGGGGTCTACGTAGGTGTGAATAAAAATTGGAAATATGGGAATGTGATATAAATGTAGAAAGGACGGGGGTCCACAGAAACCAGAAAAAATTGTAAAGGGTCTACAAGAAAAAATAGTTTGGGAACCTCTGATCTAACCGGAACACGATAGTGCTGAACACTACCATTTAGCGGCAGATAAATTAGGTAATGCGTTGGTGCCTACGCCCTCGAGCTCCTACACTGGAACTCTACCATCAGTAAGATCTTTATAAGGGTCATAGCTCACTACAGCCACCCGGCACCCGACTTGCACCCGACCGCCTCGTGCGGTCTGTGCTCATTACATCAACTCCGCTCCACTCCGTGACGACCACTTGATTGCCTTCCGTTGACTTTACATTGCCAACGCGCCGTTTCCAAGTGGACCGCGTGCCGTCCGCGAGTGGTTCACAAGTAACATCGCTTCGTTCACCCGTGGACCACATTCGTCGACAACGAGTGAACGTCGTAAAACGAGGCGGTGCTGGTCGGGTGACGGGTGGTCACACTGAGCTATAAAGCTTAACCTTTATTTTGTGACGGGCATAGAGCAACACGGGCCACCGGCAGCGGCGGACTGGAGGGGAGTAGCCATAGCGTTTATGCGGGGGGAAATGCGTGCGATACACTCGCACACTACAAAAATCCTCTATTGCTACGAAACTCACACCTTGACTTCAACAAAATACAGAAACAATTTCACGCACACATTTAAACATCCAGGCGACAGGTATAGGCCCATTTGGGCTTGTACTTTGACAGGGGGGAAAGCCTGCATATAGCTCCCCTCCGGTGTTGCTCTCAGACGGGTTGCTCACTTTCCTTCAAAATGTTCGAAGAGAGCAATGGCTGACATATACGTAATACTCGTGAACTGATTGCAGGGTCCGGCCTTTAGCATTTTTGGTTTGACTACAGTCATGATTTACCGTCCATGTGAGCTGCAAGATAGTTTACCACCATCATTTAGAGCAAAATAGTTTGCCACCATCACTAATTCACGTATCACTATTCACATTACATCATTATTAATATCATGTCGCCGTCATCACGTGACAATTAGTGTTAGTTTTAATAAATATGTATGATAGTTTTAAGGAATATAATAGGTTGGGGAAAAAGTCTTTTCGCATTATAGTATGTATGAACTTGTAATGAAATCTCTTTGGCTGTAGTATTTGTATCTGGCTGGTTTTGGTATCATTGAAAGTTAAAATTTTAAAGAACGTAATTCCAAATTCAAATTAGGCAAATGTGTGATTTTCATTTGTTTTTCGTACTGTCAAGTTGAGTGAATCTAATGAAGAAATTCGATACATATTAAAATTTTACTACAAAAAGTAAAAATGCAACACAAGCCGCGAAAAAAAATTGCGATGTTTATGGACCTAGTGCAGTGTCTGTGAGAGTAGCACAAATTTGGTTTAAGCGTTTTCAATCCGGAAATTTTGATGTCAAAGATGCACCTCGCTCTGGTCGCCCTATAACGGATAAAATGGATGCCATTTTTGAAAAAGTGGAGCAAGATCGACATATCAGTAGTTACGACGTAGCTGAAGAACTGAGAATTGATCACAAAACAGTTTTGGCGCATTTAAAAAAAGCTGGGTACAAAAAAAGCTCGGTATTTGGGTACCTCACGAGCTCACTGAAAGAAACCTAATGAACCGTGTACTCATTTGTGATTCTATATTATGACGTAATGAAACCAAATCATTTTTGAAGAAGCTGATAACTGGTGATGAAAAGTGGATCACGTACGACAAGAACGTGCGAAAAAGGTCGTGGTCAAAGGCCGGTCGGGCTTCACAAACTGTGGCGAAACCCGGGTTAACTCGCAATAAGGTGATGTTGTGTGTGTGGTGGGATTGGAAGGGCATTATTCATTATGAGCTATTACCACCAGGCAGGACTATCGATTCTGAACTCTATTGCGAACAACTGATGAGATTAAAGCAAGAAGTTGAGAGAAAGCGGCCGGAATTGATCAACAGAAGGGGTGTGGTGTTTCATCATGATAACGCTAGACCTCACACATCTATAGCCACTCAGAAAAAATTAAGAGAGTTTGGCTGGGAGGTGTTAATGCATCCGCCGTATAGTCCTGACCTTGCACCTTCAGATTTTCACCTGTTTCGGTCTCTGCAGAATTCTGTATGCAATGTTAGGTTAACATCACGAGTGGACTGCCAAATCCACTTGTCGCGGTATTTTGATGAGAAGTCCCAAAATTTTTATAGCAATGGGATCATGTCCCTACCTACAAGATGGCAAAAGGTTATCGAACAAAATGGTACATACATACTTTAGATAAATTTAAATAAACTATATTAAAAAATGTTTTGGATTATCTTAAAAAATGCGAAGAAACTTTTTCCCCAACCTTATATATGTAAGGGCCTTTTGTGTTACTTTTAGTGTTCAATTGATGCCTGAAATAAATAAATCTGTACTAATATTATAAAGCTGAAGAGTTTGTTTGTTTGTTTGTTTGTTTGCTTGAACGCGCGAATCTCAGGTTGCTGGTTCGATTTAAAAAAATCTTTCAGTATTAGATAGCCCATTTATTCAGGAAGGCTTTAGTATATAACATCACGCTAAGATGAATAGGAGAAACTAAATAATAAATAATAAATTTAAAAAAATAAATGCAAGATAGTTTGCCACTATCATTTAATAAGAAAAAACTGGTTGCCTGTAAAGTCGGTTTTACGGGCGAAGATTTTACGTGACAACGTCTTTTTCTCGGTAGAAAGGCATTCGCCGGTCCGGCAGGCCTCTCTCTCGTTCGGTGACTCATCGTTACGTTGCCGGGCGTTACACTTTTTCATGAGTGACTCCGAGCCGCAACCTAATTTAAGACGTTGTCACGTCAAAAAAAACTCTATCTCCAGTTTTGATCCTTCAATTTTGGTTTTATCTAGTGTTTCATTGCCTCATACCACAGTGTAAAGAACGTATCTATTAATAACTTTACTGTGCTCATACTATGGAAGCATATTTTGAGACGTATCAACGTCAAAAGAATCGTTTTCACGGGGCAAGTTTAGTTCCTGGAAGGATGGATATTGTCTGATATTAGACAATAACTATTACTATGCCTCAATGTCTAACGACTGGGTCTGTTAGACCCTTTATGGCATAAGGCATAAGCATTACGAATCATTCGCTAAGTATTATAGCCTAAGAGCTTTTAGCGAGGCGAACTACAATGACGTAAGTAAAGCGCCTATTCCATATGCATTAGTATTAACGACTATGGTTAAATATTTCGGACTCAATATATTTAGGAATGATAGTGCTCTCTAAAAGGGGGTTGAGTGTAGGTGTAATAAAAAAAAGTAACTTCACTCCTGTGTTACCCGAAGGGGTAAGCAAAGGTAAATTAATGCATTCAATCATACGTGAAAACACCCACGATTCGCCGGTTACGTTTTGGCCCATGTAACAAGTGGCCGACCGGAGGGGAGTAGCCATATGCAGGCTTTCCGCTCCGTCAAAGTACAGTGGCCTATGCCTGTCGCCTAGATGTTTTAATGTGTGCGTGAAATTGTTTATGTATTTTGTTAAAGTCAAGGTGTGAGTTTCGTAGTAATAGACGATTTTTGTAATGTGTGTGTCGCACGTATTTCCCCCCGCAAAAACTGACCGACTGTTTTGCATCGGTAATAAACGCTATGGCTACTAGCCTCCAGTCCGCCGCGACCGGTGGCCCGTGTTGCTCTGTGGCTGTACCAAAGCTACCAAGCTTTTTTTTTTTTTTTTTTTTTTTTTTTTTTTTTTTTTTTTTTTTTTTTTTTTTTTTAGGTCGGGCTTTGTGTAGGCGGCCTGTCTCGAGACGGCACTAGTCTACTTCACCGGGCAATCGGCGAGCGCAGAGGGCGCTCCAGCCTAAAATTTAGCGCAACTGCCTAAGGGTGACCCATGCGGGTCCGTGCCTCGGCTTAGGACGTTGCGGAGAGACATATGAGACATATGCGATTATGGGCGGTGCAACTTTCGCTCTACTCCATTCGGTTGGTGATAACCGGAATGTCATCGGCCTCGCGGGGCCGGAGATAGGGTCGGGATCAGGGGCGGGCGCGGCGCGAAACGCGTCGGCGCGTTGTATTATTTGCGGTTTGTGCAGTGTGATTCTGTAATCGATTATTCATTGCGGCGATGGCCAACGTGGTCTCATCGTCCGGATCTTTTAAGACGTGCTTTGGACGTCTCCTTTTGGCGCGATCAAAAGGAGTGTATATCGCGGCCGCTCTGACCAGCGGATTCGGGTGGTGACTCGCCCGATCGAAATAGCGAGCTGAAGCTCGCTTCATAAACTGCCGGATGGTAGGCAGATTTGCATCAATGTGCAAGTTTTTACTACGTACGTACCAAGGCGCGCCTATGGCTCTACGTAAGAATCGGTTCTGCAAGGTTTGAAGTTTTTGTAATATTGTCTTTTTCGCGTGGGCGAATACTGGGGACGCGTAACATAAAATGGGCCTTATGCAGGACGTATAGGCACGGAGTTTGTTCCGGGCCGATAGCTTGCTCTTTTTGTTTAATAAACAATGTAGCTGGGATAGCACGAATGCAGCCTTTGCGCGCGCTGCTCTTACGTGTGCAGCGAAGGACAGATTCCGATCAAGCGTCACTCCTAAGTATTTGATTTTGTCCATCCAGGGGATGGGCTCGTCAAACATAAGGACTGGGGCTACGTTGGGTCTGGGAGCGCGGTCCCGTATAAAGAGTATGGCAGCGCTCTTACTCGGATTTACCTCTATACGCCAGCGGCGGAACCAAGACTCAAGGTCTTTGGCCGCCGCTTGCAGGGCTTTCCTTATGATCTCTGGTTTTCTGCCAGAGACGTAAATAGCGGTGTCGTCAGCGTACATTGCCACCTGTACGCCGCGGCGGATAGGGATATCGCTAGTGTATAGCGTGAATAGGAGGGGGGAGAGTACGGATCCTTGGGGAACACCGGCTGTTATGGTGTGACGGTTCGAGAGGGTGCCCTCTACTCGATATCGAAAGCCTCTGTCCGATAGAAAATCGCGAATGATGTGCACGATTTGGGTGGGCACTCCGAGAGTGTACAGCTTATATAATAAGCCGTTGTGCCACACGCGGTCGAACGCTTTAGCGATATCGAAGAAGAGGGCTCCCGTCATAATCTTTGTATCGAATTTACTGAGTATATGCTCAGTGATTCGATGCACTTGGTGGACACAGGAGTGGCGAGCACGGAACCCGAACTGTTCGTCCGGGATCAAGTGCCGCACTCGGGTGAAATCTAAGAGTCGAGCGTACACGACGCGCTCGTAGAGTTTACTAAGAGAACTGAGCAGACTTATCGGCCTGTATGACGAGGCCTGGTTGCTCGGCTTACCGGGCTTTTTAAACCCGATAACTGTGGCCTCTTTCCACGCGGGTGGAAACATACTATTTTTAAACGCTGCGTTGAGTATCGCAGCCAAAAGGGCAATGAGCAAAGGGGGGAAGTTTCTAACTGTGCGATTGGAAATGCCGTCCGCACCCGGCGCTTTCCGCACTTTTAGACGCTTGATCAGGTCTGTCACCTCTGCGACTGTCACAGGTCTGAGAGGATCATCATTATTTTCGCTATTACCGTTAGCGTTTTCATCGACTGGCGTGTCGGGAATGGGACCGGTTTCGCGCGGGGGGGTTGGCGGTCTCGCGTTCCTACTTTCGACTTCTAAGTTGATCTTGTCTAAATGATCGGCAGCTATCGGCATCGTACTTGGAGAGCATTGAATCTCGAGTTCGCTCGCCAGGCATTCGGACTTTTCGAAGTCATCGAAGGCTGGCGGTTGGTTAGGGCGAATGAGGGGTGGCATGGATGCCTCCATAGGGGATTTGAAGCATTTGAAAAGCTTCCAGTACTCTGTATGAGAGGGGTCAAGGTCAGTGAGCTTTTGCTCCCAGCGGTCGTTATAGACTTCCACCTTGCATTTCTTGGCCTGACGTTGCCAGTATCGCATGGTGGATTTTCTATCGGCCGTTGGGGCAGAGTAGTAAGCTCTGGTAGTTGCATTCCTTTCCCTCACTATCTCCCGTACGTGCTCAGGGATAACGGCGTGACTGGGTACAGTCGCGGGTTTTTCCTCTGAGCATCCGTCTACGACAGATTGTACGTGATTAGTGAGAGTAAGGATCGCACTATTGACTTCGTCAGTGGTCTCTATCAGGGAGGGGATCGAATCTAAGTCTGCGGATGTGGTGGCGGCCAACTTGGATCTCACTTGAGACCAGTCGGTCACCACTCTCATCGGGATGTCGCTACGACCTGTATCGGTGGGACCGCTATGGGGGATAAATTCTATGATAACAGGTCTATGGTCAGAGTCTAACTCGTGTAGCACTCGTATAGAGTGTAAACGCAAGTTTACATTCTTTACGAGCGCTAGGTCGAGTATGTCGGGTCGTCCCATGTTGTCGTCATAACAATAGTGGGTGGGTTCGAGTGGCACTAGAATGTCTATAGGTGCTCTGTCAAGATAACGTTCAAGAACTGTCCCTCGTGCGTTAGACGAGTTACAGCTCCACATTATATGTTTGGCGTTGAGATCTCCGGCCACTATGACGGAGTCGCCAAGTTTAAATAGACGATCTAGGTCGCCTACTAAGAGATCGCGTTGGGGGGATAGATACGCCGACACTATAGTGATCGGCTGATGACCGGTCATCGCTAGTAGGCAAACTGAGACTTCAATGTTCTCCAGGTCGTCGGGGGGGGATAGAGGCGTGCAATGCAGCGCACTCTTGTAATATATAAGGGTGCCTCCGAAGGCACCGTTTGTACGATCGTTTCGTACTAACCTATAATTGGCCAGGCTTGGGTTTCGGCGGGCGGGTTTTAAAAATGTCTCCTGGATGAGGAAGACATCAATATTTTTATCGCGGAGAATTTCTCCCAGCTCATCGCGGAGGCCTGACATGCCATTGGCGTTAAAAAACCCTATTCTAAGTGAATAGGGTTTTATCCTGCTTGTTAAATTATTTAAAGGCCGTTCTGTCATTTTGGGTTTATCGGGGGGTGTTATTTATCAGCCTGTTGACGTCGGCTGCGGCCAGGACCATTTCTACCATGGCGTTGGGAAGGTGGGGATTTGATTTAAAATAAGAATATCTGTCCAGCAGGGGCTGGAGTTTGCTCATGTCAAACATGAGCGAGAAGGAGAGTACCTCGCTGATGAGGTCGAGCGGCGCCTGAGGGGCGCCGGGGGCGGGGGCCTGAGGGGCCTTGGGGGGGGCCTGAGGGGCCAGGGTGGGTTTGCGGCGAGGTGCAGCAGTGGCGGCCAACGGGGGCCTCATGGGGGTAGGCACAGGGGCCGGGGCGGGGGCCGGGGCCGGGGCACGGGCCGGGGCCGGGGCTGGGGCCGGTGAAGGGGCGGCCTGAGGGACCACCGCGGGTGCCTTAGCGACCGGGGTGGGCCTGGGAGGCGGGATCCCTTCTTTAAGAGGGGGAAAAAGGGTGGTGCTCATGAGGGAGGGCGGGGGGCCGGTCCTCCATGCGGGGGCCAAGATGGGGTTGGGGGTCCTCTCGAATTGAGGGGGGGCCGCTCTGGGCGGGATTGGGCGACGACCCCTGGTGGGGATTCGTGCCGATTTGGGTGCCTCCTTGCACCCCCTATAATTGGCGGGGTGTCCTGCCTGCCCGCAGAGGATGCAGCTCGGGGGTTCCGTGCATGCAGCCCTGTCTTTTGGGCGTGAGCATTCGGCCGTTGCATGGTCCTCCAGGCACTTAACGCACCTGGGGCGCATCCTGCACCGACCAGAGGCATGGCCATAACGCTGGCAGTTATGGCACTGCCCTATGTTTCCCTTTTTATTGGGAGGCTCGACATGAATACCGCTGAGGCCCGCGACTTCTTTAATGTAGAAGATTGCGTTGGCCTCTTTGGAATTTTCGAGAACGACTAACACCATATTGAGGTGGCCGTTTTGTCCCTTGTGCCCGCGGTGCATCCTGTGCACCTGCAGGACAGGGAGGGCTTTGACCTCTTTGAGGTCGGCCATAATTTCCTCGCACGAGAGGAAGATTGGGATGTTGCGTATCACTACGCGACGACGCTTCTCCTCGGGGAGGGCGTAGGTGAAATATTGAAGGCCCCTTGCGTCAAAGAGCGCAGTGGCCGTACGGTGGTGGGCGGATGACTCTAATTGGATGTGGTAACACCCTTCTTTAGGATTCCACCTAGTGTGGAGGGGGACGACTCCTTTTATTTTCAGCCCGGCTGAAATATTGGTCCAAGTGTAATGCTCGGAACCTAGGAGCTTAAGGGGTGGGGGGCGCTTCGGCTTGGAAGCGTCGGAGGCGCTAGCGGCCTGAGAGCGCGCGGATTGCGTGCTCGACTGAGAGGGGCGCGGGGGAGATGCGTTACCCTGAGAGGGGGTCGCTTGGGACTGGGGAGTGGCGGTGACCTTAACGGCCTTTGCCGGAGTGATTGGTTCCTCAGCCTGGGCTTTGCGGCGGGATTTCCGCTTACGCTTGCCACCTTCTACCAGCGTGAAATCATCACTGCCGGAGTCGGAGGCAGACTCGGCCCCAGACGCCTGTCCTACAGACATTGCGTCCGAGTCCGGGTCAGTAGCGCGTACAGTGGAGGGGACGGAAATGGCCGATGTGGCCGTTGAGGCCGATGTGGCCGATGAGGAAGAGATTGATGTTCCTACTGAGGTCCAAGAGGAGCCGGATGAGGAGGAGGACTCGGATTTTTCCGATGGGGAAGTAGAGTGGCCCGAGATGGGCGAGCGGGAGCGCGACCGTGATTGGACGCGAGGGGGATCTCTCGAGCATGGAGAGCGCGGGCGGGACGGGCCGGGGTCCTGGGACTGGTCCTTGTCGGTGGGTGGGTCGAGGATTGGCAACAAGTGCCCGAATTCTTTTAAGAACTCTTTTAAGAGCTTCGGGTCTGCCTTAAGGGCGGCAATAAAATTCGCCTCGGCGGTAGACATGATGTCTAAGGCCGGGCTGGAAGAAAATTGGGAAAAATGGTCACTGACCGGGATTTACGCGAGTGGTGTCGGTTATAATCCCTATATCGACCTAATTAATTGACGCGCGAAGCAGGAGGGTTCGATTAAGCGAACACGTTCCCCGGGAAGAACCCACAACAAACCCGGGGCAATCGTGTGTTTTAAAACGCGCCTATAAATTGATCGCGGGGTATTTATCCCTACCTCCCGGGTGGGACAACCCGGGAGTGTGTGAGGTGTAATTACCTCCTCGCCGGGATAGGCGAGGAGGGTGTGTCCTACGGGTGAGCCCTAAGCTTGTATCGCCCTCGGCCAATCTTAATGTGCCGAGGGGCCCTAAGGTAACGTCTGTCTGTCAGTACTTGTACGGCAGAGACTATGGGGTCACTCCAAATGCCTCTGTTCTAACCGTACACTTCCGATTTCGCTTTAGCCTGAAGGGCGCAGCAACGTCACGGGTCTTCGTTTAGTCGGTTTCGTTGGCACTGTTAAGTTTCAGCCGACTTGCCCTGAGGGGGCCAACTTGTTGTATAATTGATGACGCTTCGGAACTGGTAGGAACTGCGTACACCCCAATTCCTCGAAACACGGCGGTCGGTCAAAAGACTGACTGCCGCTATCGGCAATTAGGACTTAAACCCAATTCCACGAAACAACGATTAGTCAAGGACTAATCGTCGTTATCGGTAACTAGGGCTTAAACCCCAATTCCTCGAAACGGGCGGTCGGTCAAGGACTAACCGTCGTTATCGCAGATTAGGGCGGCGATAAGCCGAAACTCGCGAACAATACACTCGCGATAGCGCTCTACCAGAAGGGAGAGCGAGAACAAAGGAAGCGTGCGTTCAGGACGAGCGCACGAACCGGAATGCTACCAAGCTTATGAATCATAACAAACTTATAGTTTTGAATAGCCGAGGACGGTCTTAACCAATACGAAACAACTTTTCAATTAGAACTTACTCCATTTATTTCAATTATAAACAACTGCTTAACTAATATAATATTAACAGTAATCCGAGGTTCCGTCCATACATTGGAGCAAAATGACACTAATCTGCTAAAAGCGGGAGTGAGGCCGGCATCATAATAAGATTTTATTAAAATAGCCCCTAGCTTCGTTCACGCGAACTTAGTGACATTTTTTTTTCATGTAATGAAGGTGGAAGCATGCAGTTCACATTGATGTTAAATGATGACTGCAGTGTATAGACACCCACACAAAGACCAGAGGTCAAAATGCAGATGGTTGCCCCTAGGTTTTATATCTCCGTGATGGTTATTACGGGGCCATACATTACCATTTAACCGGTACACGAAAGTGCTGAACACTACTATCTGGCGACAGATAGATCAGGTAATGCGGTGGTGCGTACGCCCTCGAGTTCTAATATTGGGACTATACCACTAGTAACAATAGTAGTATGGTGGTAAAGCTCCAGTGAAGTAGCTCGCGGGCGTAGGCACCACCGCATTACCCGCACCGCATTATTAATACTTGCCGCTAAATGGTGTTCAGCACTATCGTGTTCCGGTCAGGTGGTAATGTACGGCCCTGTAATTTCCGGCACAGAGGCATAATACCTTAGGCCTCACGAGTGGTAACGCATCTGCATTTTGACCTTGGTCTTTGTGTGGGTGTCTATAGGCTGCAGTCATCACTTAACATCAATGTGAACTGCATGCTCTTTGGCCACTTCCATTACCTACATAAAAAATGTGTTAAAAATTTGCATATTTTAACCAGTCAGCGACAGGTTAAGCACACACACACATTTAAGAACATATTGAAATTGAAATAGAAGCTAGCCATATTGCAATTGATTTAACTTGTAGACCAAAATTAGCATAATATTAATAGAAACTAACTAACTTTCAGGTAATTTATTGAATTAGGGCATTAAATAAACTAAACTTGCCGGTAAAATAAAATAAACAAATTATAATGCTATGCTAATAACTGTTTTTCAGTTGCGCCGGCGCATTAGCATATTATTGTTGTGAATAAACAGTATGTAATATATGTTATTGTGTATAGGGCTGTCTCATAGCACATTTATCTATACTAGTAAATGAAATTGGAGTGTCTGTTTGTAATATAAAAATAATCGCTTTTTACTAAATGCAAATGTATGTATACACGGTAAATATACCAAAACATTTTTTTTTTACAATTTTTGTCTGTATGTCTGTCTGTCTGTCTGTCGTTATCTCTGTCTGTTTGGCGGGGCTCATCTTGGGAACGGCTCTACCGATTTTAACGGGACTTTCACTGGCAGATTGCGTATGTAATAAGGAGTAACTTAGGCTACTTTTATACTAGCTGCGCTCACGACTACGTCCGGGTAGATACTGAACAATCATAAATTCTCACGCGGACGAAATCGCAGGCACAGCTAGTTATTTTATAAACCCTCACGGATTAAAAACATAACCTCATTTAATGGATTAAAAAAACAACTTGCTCAGTTCATCAAACTCAAACTCACAAATTTATTTTAATCACTTGGCAATAATAGAATTTGCTAGTGATAGGTCAAATTACAAAATTATAAATATAACTACGTTAAGAAAAATCGACTTCAAAACTGAAAATTAAAAAATAATACAGATTTAATATTAATTATATACTACCTATTATTTATATGTGTTATTTACTAATAGGATTGAAGTCGCTGCCAAGCCTTAAACAAATAATTATATTTTGATCACTTAAATATGAATACGAGCAAATTAATACAATGAACAAAACGTAACCGGCGAATCGTGGATGTTTGCATGTATGCTTGAATGCATGCATTTACCTCTGCCTACCCCTTCGGGGATTACAGACATGAAGTGTCGTTTTAATACAATGAAATGCCTACTTTAGTGATTTTGGCTTGGCACCGACTTCAATCCTATTAGTAAATAACACATATAAATAATAGGTACTATATAATTAATATTAAATCTGTATTATTTTTTACTTTTCAGTTTTGAAGTCTGTTTTTCTTAACGTAGTTATATTTATTTAATACTTTTTAGTTTATTGCTGCATTTCCAATTAGATTAATGTTCACATCTGTTAAATTTTTAGCTTCGCGACAATTAGATACTTAATTTAAATTTTAGGTATAATTAGATACCTAATTTAAATTGGTTCGATACAAAATTATTACACGACTAAACGAAATCAATGAAAAAAAAATGATTTTTGGGGAAAGTAATCATGGACTGTTAACTCTATGCATTTATCCACGAAGGAGTAAATAAGCTGTGTTGTGTCGTCGATGAGGAAATATGTCATTGTCACTTGTTGTCATGCGCATTAGGACTATCTAGGACGTCAGTGGATTCAACGCATTGTTATGACAACTCGCTGTCTAATCTTATTCCTTTAGTTTGAGGTGAAATAGAGTAAAAAATACTCATAAAATAAAAACTAATGGGCCTACCTGAATAAAAATTTTATGGGCCCAATTCGAAACTATTCCGCATCAAACACAATAAGAATTACGTTGATCGGTCCAGAAATCTCGGCGAAATTGGCGTACATACATAAAAATAAAATATATATATACCAACCGAATTGAGAATCTTCTCGTTTTTTTAACTCTGTTAAAAAATTAAAGCGAATAACAACTGCTACGTTGATAAATATGTCAAAGTAAACAAAATAAAATAAATCCAAAAATACTTAATAATAAAAATAGGTATCAACAGAATGTTCCATACTCTCTAGATATCTCTATCATCATAGATAATGATTAGATACCTATTAAATACAAAAATATTAAGTGTTGTAAATATATACAAAATTGATCTATAAAATTATGTTCTCATCGAAGTGGCTTTGTCTTTCATGAGAATAAATGTCGCTAAACCTTGTAAACTCTACTAGCAGCTTGCTCCGGCTTCGGGCGAGTGCAGTCACTAAACTTGTTGTCATCTTGTTGTCATGCGCATTAGGACTATCTAGAACGTTAGTGGATTCAACGCACTGTATGACAACTCGCCGTCTTTTCTTATTCCTTTCGTCTGAAGTGAAAGTAAGTAAAAATATGCTCATATAATGAAAACTAATGGGCCTATCTGAATCAAATTTTTATGGGACCAATCCGAAACTATAACCGAAGTGGCTTTGTCTTTCATGAGAATAAATGTCGCTAAACCTTGTAAACTCTACTAGCAGCTTGCCCCGGCTTCGGGCGAGTGCAGTGGATGTATTATAGGCTATGTCACTCAGTGAAGCAGCTTTCTAATGGTGAAATAATTTTTTAATTCGGTCCAGTAGAGTTCGTGTAAAAACGTCACAAACAAACATGCTAGTAACGCATCTGCATTTTGACATCTAGTCTTTGTGTGGGTGTCCACATGCTGCAGTCATCACTTAACATCAATGTGTACTTCATGCTTGTTTGCCACTTTCATTATATAAAAAAACTGTCTGAGGTGACACATGTGGGATACCCAATTAGAACGAAGTTCCTCTTCAACTTCTAATGAAACTCTTTCACATCCATTGTTTATTTTTTAAATATTAAAAATAACTGAAACTACATACACACTAACACGACAAAACAATGTACGCATACAAAGCGTACGTCGCGTGACTTGTCACTGTCGAGAGAGACAAAGATAGAACGAATAAGTCGAATCATATACTCGGTCTGGCCCCTCTCCGGGCGCTACGTACTATAGTAAGTCTCGTGAGGATTTTTCGTGACGCTCGCCTAGCCCCTTTAGTCAGCGTACCGCGCGATACGAACTTCGTTCCAAAAACCGGTCAAGTGCGTGTCGGGCCACGCGCAGTGTAGGGTTCCGTAGTTACAGAGTAAAAGATGTAATGAAAAAAATAAATAAATATTTTCTATTAAGTTGTTCGTAATTTTCAAGTATAAATACATTTGGTCGACTATTACTCGCAAACTTGCAAGGCCAACTTAAGTGTGATACTTTTCCTTTTAATTTCATTATATGTAGCTACTATTGTCGTAACGTTTGAATTTCTAACAACAACCGTTTAGTAGGTAGGGGGGACACTTGACGACCTTTAATAAGTCACGAACAGTTAACTTAATCGAAAAATTATGTTCCGACATTCATAATATTTTTGAAAGACCTATCCAACGACACCCACTATATGCAAAATTAAAAAAATTGCAAACGCGTTACAAGTAGGGGTAAGGTAAATGTATGATCAACTAATTTCCGCCCCAGAGCAAAAGAGAGAGAATTATAGATTTTATTACCACTGCATAAAGTTCCTTTGTGTAAGCACAACGTACATGTATGATACATGTGGTTTTTTTAATAAAATAAATGACGAAGATACATAACATTATTAAGCCTCAGGTGGTGGAACAGAGCCTAATACTTTTAGTGCGTAATAAATAATATATTCATATCTAATCTACTAGTCTATATACAGATACTCATCACTTAATATCGATTTTTATGTTTACCTACGGTAACGAACGAACAACGGCAGTACACACCGATTTTAATCTATACTAATATTATAAAGCTGAAGAGTTTGTTTGTTTATTTGCTTGAACGCACAAATCTCAGGAAGACAGATCAAGTAATGCGGTGGTAGGTATATTACACCTTTGACTTATTTATTACCACTTCCTCCAATTGGATAAATTAATGCATCGGTGGGTCGTATTATTTTTTTAAATTATATTAGGGATGGGTCCCATATTTAAAAGAAAACCTTTTTTTATGTTACGAAGGTGGCAAAAAAACATGCAGTTCACATGGATGTTAAGTGACGACTGCAACCTAAAGACATCTACACAAAAACCATAGGTCAAATGCAGATGCGTTGCTACCCCTGAGATCTTAGTTGTTATGTCTCTGTGATGTCATACATTACCGTCGAACGGGAACATGATAGTGTTGAACACTACAATTTAGCGGTAAATATATTAGGTAATGCGGTGGTGCCAACGCCGTCCCTACATTGGCACCCTAACACATGTGAAAAAAACCCTTTAAAAAAAATATATTTCCTCAAAGTGGCAACCCTAGAAAAAGCGTGCGTCGTTTGCAAGATAACGAGGTTCAATTGTGATGTAACATATTCCTTGCTTTGTTTCTACTTATTTTGTTCACAATTACGTATGTAACTAGTTTATACCTTGTTTGGTGAGCGTAGGAACAAAAACGCTTCTTCTGTTTATACAAAACTAGCTGTTGCCCCCGGCTTCGCCCGCGTGGATGTCGAAAAGTAGCCTATGTTCTTTCTCAAAGTCAGCTCAATCTCTGTACCAAATTTCATTAAAATCGGTTCAGACGTTTGGACGTGTAGCGTCAAATTATTAAGCATTATAATATAAACGCCGCAAGCTTAGTCTAGCGTTGCGTCGTCAGTAGTGATGCGATTCGAATGGAATTTTGTGACTCGAGTCACTCGAGTAATTTTACAGCCTCACTCGAGTAAAAAATCTCACTCGAGTAAAAATCTCACTCGAGTAGAAAATCGCACTCGAGTTGCAAGTTTGCAATTCGAGTGCAATTTTTATTTTCTTATTCACTCATATTTTTTAACAATAAAATTAAGTAGGTTACTTACAATCAAATACCTAAGGTATAATCACTTTTACACTTTAATTTATATTCACCAATACTAAGAATATCAACTCTTTTACGTATTTTTCACTTTTAAACACTAATATTCAATCAATTTTGGTAAAAAAAACTTAAAGTACGGTTAACTACGAGATGCAAGTTTAAACCTGTCAGTTTTGATTTGTTTGTACCGGCCCGACACAGATAAGTAAAATAGAGTAGTGAAGTGACATCTAGTGGCAACAGAATTAACTCGATGCGCCGAGTTGACTCGGTAACTCGAGTGCATAGAGACTCGAGTAATTTTTTTTTTCAATCGAGTACGAGTTTGACAAATTCACTCGAGTGACTCGAGAAAAAAAGGGCTCGAGTCGCATCACTAGTCGTCAGTTAGTTCGTCAGTTGTCCCGTAACCCTAGTGCCGCGCACACGCACCTCAACCCGCCTAAAGTAACCGTAAAAATGTAACTCTGTTAATTCCAGATTATATTCTATTTTTTTGTGATCACCATATAATCCGGAATTAACAGAGTTACATTTTTTTTTAATGTAATAAAAGTGGCAAACAAGCATGCAGTTCACATTCATGTTAAGTGAAGACTGCAGCCTATAGACACCCACACAATGACCAGAGGTCAAAATGCAGATGCGCTGCCACTCCTGGGGCATTAGGTGTTATGCCTCTGTGCCGGAAATTACAGGGCCGTACATTACCACCTGACCGGAACACGATAGTGCTGAACACTACCATTTAGCGGCAAATATATTAGGTAATGCGGTGGTGCCTACGCCCGCGAGCTCCGTCACTGGAGCTCTACCACCAGTAAAAAAAAGTTTTACGGTTACTTTAGGCGGGTTGAGGTGCGTGTGCGCGGCACTAGGGTTACAGGGGACAACTGACGAACTAACTGACGACGCAACGCTAGGCTAAGCTTGCGGCGTTTATATTATAATGCTTAATAATGTGACGCTACATCAACCCCCTTCTTAAAAAAAGAAAAATAAAACAATACAAACATAGTGAACATCAAGGTTAAAACTTTAAGATTACAAAGATATCTAAAACGCGTCACGAAGGCACACATTTTTTACAAGAGTCGCATCATATTGCTGATAGACGTAAAAAGGTAACAGACAGACAGACATAGTTACTTTCGAATTAATAATATAAAGTAGGAAAGTAGGGATGTTAAACGACAAAATACGAGTACCTATATGCTGTTGTTTTTTTTGACATATCAGAATTGGCCCCATAATAACGTAAAAAGGTAACAGACCGACAGACAGACACAGTTACTTTCGAATTTATAATATAAAGTAGGAAAGTAGGGATGTTAAACGAAAAAATACGACTACCTATATGCAGTTGTTTTATTGCCATATCAGAATTGGCCCCATAATAAAAGTTGTTTAACTGCTTCCCAGAGGTAGCAGGACACTACTACTACGCTGTGGTCCAGGGTTCGATGCCCGGGTCGGGGGCTATCAGAGATAACAGAGTGAAATCCTTTATCTCTGGTTCTATTGGGACCTTGTGTGGTCTCGGTGTTTGCATGTATGCATTTAAATCTGCCTGCCCCCTTGGGGAAGACAGGCGTAAAGTGACGTAGCAAAAGTTGTTCATGATGAATAAAACGACTTACTAATCACTTTAGTAGTAAAATAAAATCAATCGTAATAACAGAATCTATTCAATCTATTTTTTTTTCATTTTACACGAACACAGAATTATTTTTTTTCTGATAAACTAAATATTATAACATCGACCATAAACTCGGCAAACGTCAAAACCAATAAACAATGTGGTTTTTCAAAGCGCCGTGTCTGAAGCAGTCTATTTTCATGCCAGGCTATTTACCGCTTTAATAACATCAGTTTGATATATAATTACAGTCATTTTATAATATTTCCGTGGGATTTAATTCCCATATTATGTTCTTATCGAACATAGGGTACACCCACACAAAGACCAAGGTCAAAATGTAGATGCGTTACCACTCCTAAGGCCTGATAATACAGGCCCGTACATTACCACTTGACCGGATCACGATAGTGCTGTGCCGAACACTACCATTTAGCGGCAAGTATATCAGATAATGCGGTGGTGCCTACGCCCACGAGCTGCGTCACTGGATTTCTACCACCAGTAGAACATTGATGAAAGCTGAACATTGCAGACAGACACGTGCATTTAAGACGTAACCTTTTGCCAATATTCTACGATGGGGTAGACAGAGATACACACCAACACCATTTCGCGCAAATCAAACCCGTGACCTAAGTCGAATATAAACCCGCTATCCTACTAACAAGTGTCACCAAGGCTAAGAATATATTACAATAGTAATAGTCCATAAGGAACGAATAATAATGGCAACCCATTTTACGGCCCACTGCTGGACGAGTCTCTCCCCTTTTTGGAGGGAGGCCTGAAGCTTACTCCACCACGCTGCTCCAATGTAGGTTGGTGGAGATACGGGTTAGTGGCCAACCCGCTGTCGGGTGTTTTTAAACCGCCCATAACCTAGATAGACCTTTACAGACCTCCGACAAGGTTTAACGACTGCTATCTATTAATAGCAACCGGGACCGATGACTTAACGTGCCTTCCGAAGCACGGAAACGCGCATTTTAATTTCCTAGCGGTCACCCACCACACACCCGACTGCGCCCGCATCGCTTAACCGAGTAGATCGCTTACGATCTACACCAGCCGCGAGGCCATGCGCGCTTCGAGATACATACTCACCACTTATCTATAATACACCATGAGAGTAAACGCTTACTTATGGGAAAAATGGTATGGCACCGTAATAACTATCATAGAGGCAAAATAACATAGCCCTCAGGAGTGACAACGCATTTGCATATTGGCCCCGTGTTTCGAGTAGTTTGCTTGCCACTGTCACCAAAAAATATGTATCAAATCAATAGCTCTGACTTCTTGAATTGAAATGTTATTGTATTCTAGGGTCGTACGATAAATAGTAAGATAAGTGTTACTTATATTTCAAAAGTTATATTTAAGTTTCATCTTCGCGGAATTAATTATGATTTATTACCATTTCATCTCACAAGATCAGAAGAGAAGAAGAAAATTGGCATATCTATTTTTTAATGTAATAAGTGACAAACAGGCATGCAGTTCACATTGACGTTAAGTGATGACTGCAGCCTATAGAGACCCACACAATGACAGAGGTCAAAATGCATATGCGTTACCACTCCTGAGGCTCAAGGTCAGAGGCATAGCCTCTGTGGTGGAAATTACAGGGCCGTACATTACCACCTGACCGGAACACGATAGTGCTGAACACTTCCATTTAGCGGCAAGTGCATTACGTATTACGGTGGTTCCCACGCCCGCGAGCTCCGTCACTGGAGCTCTACCACCAGTTCTAATAAATATTCATTCATTACAACAACCCGACCAAAACTCAGGTTTTGATCGATTATTGGTCCGACCTAACGTGAACCAACCAGCTCTTAGTATTTTCGTTTTAACATTGAATTTATATTCAATCTGACATAACCGAGCCACATCAAGTGTACCTGTACCGAAAGTGCTGTAAAACGGCGGTGAGTGCATGTAATATTAAACCAACAGACATCGCAGACATCACCTTAGCGTCAGGATTTGAGAAAAATGAAAAGAAAATGGTGTGGGGTTGTAAAACATTCAAACAGCTGTTGTTTCGTACAAAAGTGGAATATATGAATAGAATGTACACATGTTACTTGACTAGGGCTGCACATTTTAGGTGTGTATGTAAATACATTTATAGATATATATATTTATCTGTTACTTTGGTTTGAATTTTATTTTTATTTTTTCTCTCTGAAACTTTTTGATGTTCTCTTTTACAACCCAACAAGGTTGACTGGCAGAGAATGCCTTATGGCATTAAGTCCACCTTATGTACACATTTTGTAATATGTGCATTAAAGATTAAATAAATAAACAAATAAATTTATCCTGTGACGCAGAATATTCCATTTTCATGATCCAAAAATGTGTCGCTCGGATAATGTCTGCGGGATGCTGATTATCTTGCAACCGGGATGAGAATAAAATCTCATAGAAAATTTAAAAAAAAGTTTTGAAATGGCTTTTCTAATTGGATATTTCAGCGTTTTTTGGTAAAAAATGCACGAAGACACAAAGATTAATGATTTTTTTTTTTGGTTTAATTAAAAAGTCATGTGAAATATAAAAAAATATTTAAGAACCCCGTACCGAAAACACGCAAATAGATTCCAAACAAATCTGAGCGCGTGTGACAATGAGCATTTAATGTATGTGTTAGTTATTTTTGTTCTTCAAATTCCACGTATTACAGTTTCCCAAACATGCGTGTAAAAATCGACAGCCCTATTCAGTGTTCATTTCGGCAAGCTGAAGCATTTAGCTCAGCGAGCTCGATAGTACCTAAGGACCTTAACCTCAAAACAAAGGCTTATCAGTAATATTCGTAACGGCTTTTAGCACTCCCATTTGTAGGCTATATAATCGATAAAAAACCGGTCAAGGACGAGTTGGACTAGGTAAAGTGTTCTGTAAAATTGTCAGATAATCTATGCAACCATAAACAGCATAGAATTCGCCACAGGTTTTCCTGTAATCTATAGGTTGGTAGGCACTGTTATACATTTTTTTTCTAAAGGTTATTTGGAAATAAAGTAGGGAATTGTAACGTTTTGCCTTTTTCCTTAAACTCCAAATAAATATATTTGGAGTCTAATTATATATCTGAAAATTATCAAGAAATATGTTTCTGATTCTAAGGTTATCTGCAAATTTCTACAATGTATGAAGCTCGCCAAAGCCTGCGAAAACGTCATTTTGGTCAAGTTTTGACCAATACGCCCCCTGGTATTAAAACGCGAAAGTAAAATTTGTGTCGCGCTTTTACGTCTAAACACCTCAAAGGAGATGTTGCAAAAATGTATAGACCTCCGGCCATGTATTGTACACAATATCATTAGACAGGCAAAATCAATATAAAAACGTTTTTAAATGCATATTTTCACTTATTTAGCTTTGTTTGCAGTTACAAAACATTATTTGCAGTTAGAATTGCAACTCAAAACCAACATGGCGAATATGGCGGGCGATATCATTTTGACATTTTCATTTTTTAAATTGTATTTTGATTATATAGTACTTGGAGAAAAAAGTAATATTTTATAAATACTATCGAAATCGATTGATCCCAAGTGTCGGCTGTATCGCCACCATGTTTTACATAGTTGAAAATGATAAAATCGTTTGAATTAAATGTGGTTGTAACTCTAAAATATATTCTTGAATAAATTAATTGTATTTTTTTCGGATTCTTCTTTAATTTACCCATTTTTTGAGAACGTGTACGAACCAGAGCCGAGCTCGCAACATCTCCTTTGGGTTATTTAAGGGGAAGGTTGATTGGTTAACCAAATTGGTGGCACCCGGTGCGGGCCGCCCTCGCCTGCAACCTCCCCCCTCTAGCTACGCCACTGCGAATAAGGGTTCCGATTTTTCTTTGAGGTACGGAACCATAAAAACACACAAGGCCGTGCCGCCGATATCGATATAAAAGATGTAATTTGAGAGATAATTCGTTTCCGGATTACTACGATCGAGTTTGTTATAGGTTATTGCGTATTCATAATGACAATAAACGTTTTAGTTTACTCGGTTATATCGATTTCATTTGATATTCGTGTCGTGTTATTTATGTTTAGTGTCGAGTGAAAGGTAATTAGTTGTTCAGAATTGCTTTGGAAGTAAAACTTTGATCACTTAAAATCTAGATTGCTTACGGTTAAGGGCAAGAAGTTTGATTTTATTATGTCAGGAAAGTGGCAACCAAGTTTGAAGCTCACATCTACACGTACGTATCTTCCCACCTGTAATCCCCGAAAGGGTAGGCGTGAATACATGCAAACACTCTCGATTCGTCGGTTGCGTTTTGGCCCATGTAATAGATGGCAAGCATGTTGACATCTCCGGGCACATTATTAAACTCCGAGGTGTGGGAAACTTTTAGAAAATGGTAAAAACCCTATTGGGTTTTTCAGAGTTAATCAGAGATAGCCAAGAATCGAACGCAGTAACCCAGCGTATTAGTAGTAACCAGCTGCTACTAAAAAAAATCTTAAACTTGAGATGGACCACTCAGCGGCAAGTATCTAACAATAGCGCAAACATAAAGTAAGGCAATATACGCACTATCACCTCCAAGCAACAATACCCGCTAGCAACAGTCGCCTAGTCGGTAGGTGTCACACTGTAAGAGATACGCGCGGAAGTGTCTGGCACAAGTAGCGCGGTGCGGCGCCGGCGCACCCATTGTACGTGCTCATGCTCATATCCCTTTGCATTGCGCTTTCGTTACCGTGGATATCATTGTCCTGCCGTCCATATATCTGGTCAAAAGGGCAATGTAATTTTCAGCAACACAAACCGCTAAGGAACTCGTGACATTTACTCATGGTAATGTTCCACTATCGATGGTCGAAGGCACCACCAATAAATTTATAGTTTAGAAAAAAAAAAATATATTTTTTAATTTCAACTTTAATTTTTAACTCAAATAAAATATTTTTTTCATTTTTTTTATTTTTCAGAACAATAATTTCAATTTCTTCTAATTCATGATTAGGATGTTGATTTGCATTACCCTTTTCTTAACGAGTTGGAAATGTCTTAGCATTCAACCGGCTCTCTTGGGAGAAAGTCAGAAAATGATGGACTGGAACCCTCTAAAACCAGCTCGGTGCCGACTTCAATGCATAAGGGGGGGGGGCTCCGGTTTCCCCCCGCGCACTTAGCCTCCATAAGGCTCGTCCACTCGACTCTGACAGCTCCATTCTGCGCACACCACAACGACCTGCGGCTGCCACGGTCGCCGTCCTCATAGAACCGCGAGTGCTGGACGGCTGGAGCCCCCACTCTGGCCGCCGATTCATGACGACCTGGTTAGTCCAGCGGTGCGAAACCGCCGTTTGATTCGAAGGGTTCGATCCCCGCACCGGAAGGATTATTTTTGTATGGCCTACAGATATTTGTTTCGGGTCTGGGTGTTTGTGTATGTGTTGTAATTGTATAGAACGGCATCTACGACACAGGTTTATATAATACCTTACGTGGAGCTTTGAGTGTGAGCGTATTTTTTAAAATATTTTTTCCCCCTTTTAGTACCACTTACTTTACTTTAGTTTTACTGGTGGTAGAGCTCCAGTGACGGAGCTCGCGGGCGTAGGCACCACCGCATTACCTAATATACTTGCCGCTAAATGGTAGTGTTCAACACTATCGTGTTCCGGTCAGGTGGTAATGTACGCCACAGAGGCATAAGACCTTAGGCCTCGGGAGTGGTAACGCATCTGCATTTTGACCTTGGTCTTTGTGTGGGTGTCTATAGGCTGCAGTCATCACTTAACATCAATGTGAACTGCATGCTTGTTTACCACTTCCATAACATAAAAAAAAAAAAAAAACCACCGTATTACCCTATAAAGTGATCATCACTATCGTGTTCCGGGTAGATGGTAATACACGACCCCGTAATAACGACCAACTGAGGCCTTAGCAGTGGCAAAGTGTTTTGATATCCTCTATTTGTGTTGATTTCTACAGGCTAGTAACGTTAATAGTATCTACCTAAATGTAAAAAAAAAAAAATCGCTCTTCGACGGTTTTTCTTCTAAAAATAACAATTCTCATCTTGTTATATACTTGTTATCAAAGAACAAGAGAAAACTACAAAATAAAAGTCTGGACCTATTATAAAAATTCATCAATCATATAAAACTATAAGTAGGTACAATACTTATAGATTCATTGCTTTGAAACGAATGAATGCAAATATATCCAGGTTTCTTAAAAAAACATTAGTATATATTTTTTAAGAAACCTTAAGATGATATTTTCATTCATTCGTTATATTCGTATAAAAAGATTGATATATATTTTTTTATGTTATGGAAATGGCAAACAAGCATGCAGTTCACATTGATGTTAAGTGATGACTGCACCCTATAGACACCCACACAAAGACAAAGGTCAAAATGCGGATGCGTTACCACTCCTGAGGCCTGAGGTGTTATGCCTCTGTGCCGGAAATTACAGAGCCGTACATTACCACCTGACCGGAACACGATAGTGCTGAACACTACCATTTAGCGGCAAGTATATTAGGTAAGGTAGGCGCGCGCATGGCCCAGCGGCTGGTGTAGATCGTAAGCGATCTGCTCGGTTAAGCACTACGGGCGCGGTCGGGTAGTGTGATGGATGACCGCTAGTGGCAAATTAAATGCGCGTTTCTGTGTTTCGGAGGGCACGTTAAGCCGTCGGTCCCGGTTGCTATCGATGGATAGCAGTCGTCAAAAACCTTGTCGGAGGCCTTATGGGCGGTTTGAAAACATCCGACAGTGGGTTGGCCACTAACCCACCCACCTCCACCAATCCGCATTGGAGCAGCGTGGTGGAGTAAGCTCCACGCCTCCCCCCCAAAAAGGGGAGAGACTCGTGCCCAGCAGTGGGACGTATAACGGGTTGCCAATATTATATTAGGTAATGCGGTGGTGCCTACGCCCGCGAGCTCCGTCACTGAAGCTCTACCACCAGTATTACAAACAGACACTCCAATTTATTTATTTGTATAGATAACATGATGATTGGATAACGATCAAATTTATAAATTTATCTATGTCGAATTTCAAACATTTGTCTTCGGTCATTATTAATGTAGGATTAATAAACACCAGTCATTTTTTTTAAGATAACAAAGTAGAACTTCTTTACCTCAGTATTTACTCAACAGTAATTGAAGGCAACAAAGAAGTTTATTGCCTTCAATTAGGCAATTGGAAAAAAAAACCGGCCAAGTACGAGTCGAACTCGCGCACCGATGGTTTTGTGCAAACCTGTAGGTAGGCCTGTAGGTATAATCGACTGGAAGTACCCTTTAGGTTTTACCCTTGCGAGTAGTTGCGAGTTTGAAAATATGCGGCTTAATAAATTGCTGTTTCTTTTGATTGCGTTGACATGATGTTAAAAAAAGGTCCGAGCAGATTTATATTCAAACGTAATTTACAAAAATTCTTCCGGAATGCACCGTCATCACGACATCTGAATTTATTCTTTTTTTTTTCTTTTTGCTTATAAATCATCCTAACCATCGTGCTATCGTGTATATGTAAATATAATATATATTGTGGGTTATAATATTACTATTTATGTTATATATTTATAAACATATGTATGTACTAATCATTGTTATTTATATTATATTTGTATTATATATATTTATGGCATATATGTATAGTTAATTGTAAGTACTTATACGTATACTTTTAGTCTTTGTTGTAATGTTGTTATAGATTAAAAAATGTTTTATATTTAAAGAAAAATGGAATTCTTTAAATAAAATATATTTCACAAGCATGTGTTAATGCGAAATAATATAAAACAATTAAAAAATGTTACATAATATAGCTTTTAATTTATAGCACCCATTTCGTTGATCTCTTTTCTACCCAAAGGTTGACTGGTAGATAATGCCTTAGTTGCGTTAAGTCCGCCTTATGTACAGTTACTTATTTTGTGCATTAAAGTTACATAAATCAATAATAATATAAGTTTGATTTTGTCACAGCTTAAAAGTTACAGACCTGAGCACCTATCTATCTATTTAAATAAAAATCAATTGCTGTTCGTTAGTCTCGCTAAAACTCGAGAACGGCTCTACCGATTTGGCTGATTTTGATTTTGAATGATTTTTGGAAGTCCAAGGAAAGTTTAGAAGGTATAGTAGAAACCACAATTTCATTTTCCCATCCAAATAGTCCGTACCTATCAAGCCTTTGACACATTATTTAATTCCGAGGCAATACGAAGTTTGCGAGGTCAGCTAGTTTGATATAACTTTCAGCTTAATAACCCCAAGAGAAAACTTTCAGCTTAATAAACCTCCTGAGAAAAAGCCTAGATAGACGGACGGACGGACAACAAAGTGATCCTATAAGTGTTCCATTTTTCCTTTCGAGGTACTGAACCCTAAGAAATATCATCCGATACCTCACTGCAGTACCAACTTCAATAAATTTCTAGTTTATTAATAGAAATCGGTTTCTAACCTTTTCGTAATAAATTCATAATAAAGGTTATATTGTATTGTTAAAGGTTATTTCTTATTTCTATCTTGGCTTATATCAATATAACTGCATTCATACTTCAATTAAATATCATATTGTATGTCTGTATGTAGAGATGGTACCTCTACATTTTGATGACCGATGAGTGTGTCATTGACAAAATGTAATATAATTGAAACTTTGATCGTGACTTATTTAAAAATTACTGGTTTAAATTGAATGAAATTTGGAATTCTAACTACTTTTATAAATACATGCATGTATCTTCACGCTAAGTCCCTCACGGGGTAGGCAGAGAATGTGGAGCGCCAGATATCTCTGTCCCCCGTGGTTCTTGTATATTCATCGTTCTCTTCATACATGCACACCGATTCCTAAGACTCTTCACTCCAACCTCAGACAGTAAGTACTCGACCTATTTGGTCAAGGTAGGTAAGTCTTGGTCTTCCTTGGCCATTCCTGGTAAATTCAGATTTCTAATTTTATCCACAACGGAATTCTTCATAGAACAGGTGGGACCGCTGTTCTTGATTTTTATTTTCATTACAAATTGTTAAGTTTAATTAATATTTTTTTGTCGTTACGTTTTATTTTACTCAACTTGGCGGATAAGTACATACACAAAACTTAAGAAGTGCCAACCCCAATACGGATCCAAAAAGAAAAAAGACTTGTTGCCTGTAAAGTCGGTTTTACGCGCGAAGATTTTACGTGACAACGTCTTTTTCTCGGTAGAAAGGCATTCGCCGGTCCGGCAGGCCTCTCTCTCGTTCGGTGACTCATCGTTACGTTACCGGGCGATACACTTTTTCATGAGTGACTCCGTGCCGCAACCTAATTTAAGACGTTGTCACGTCAAAAAAATTGCCTCTATAATCAAGCTTAGTCGTCGCTGCCAATTTCAATTCTAATAATTATATTGGTTACAAGAATTATAACTATACATAACTTATGTATGTATGTATCTTCACGCCAGGTCCCTAACGGGGTAGGCCGAGAGTGTAGAGCGCCAGATATCCCGGTACAGACAAACCTCTCGTGCCTCGTCTACCTTCATCATTCTCTTCATACATGCACGCCGATTCCTAAGACTACATAACTTATAATATCCATATACTTATTGGAAATATTTACGAAGATAAAATGTATTTCAAGGTAAACAATAAGGAATACCCAGACGATTGGGAAATTCATGGCATTAACTTGTTACTAAATAATACACAATGACGCGGTATGAGAACGTACATACCTACCTACATACATACAATTGATGTTCGCGTCGAATCATTCTCAGAATTATAAGATAAAGTTTCATGATTAATTGAAACATAAAAAATGATCTTTGGTTATCTTTATATTAACCAATGTGAACTGCATGCTTGTTTTCCACCGTTACAAAGGTGGAAAACAAGCATGCAGTTCACATTGATGTTAAGTGATGACTGCAGCCTATAGACATCTACACAAAAACCAGGGGTTCTTTCTCTGTAATATTTATAACGGGGCCATACATTACCATCTAACCGGAACACAATAGTGCTGAACGCTACCATTTAGCGGCAGATAAATTAGGTAATGCGGTGGTGCCTACGCCCTCGAGCTCCTGCACTGGAACTCTACCACCAGTAAAAACCATAAACCATATTAAATAGAGCTCAGAGAGCGATGGAGAGGGCTATGCTCGGAGTTACTCTGCGAGATCGAATCAGAAATGAGGAGATCCGCATGAGGACCAAAGTAACCGACATAGCCCATCGAATAGCGAAACTCAAGTGGCAGTGGGCAGGGCACATAGCTCACAGAACTGACGGCCGTTGGGGCAGAAGAGTTCTAGAGTGGCGACCGCGTACCGGAAGACGAAGCGTAGGCAGGCCCCCCACGAGGTGGACCGACGACCTGGTGAAGGTCGCGGGCAATCGTTAGATGAGGGCGGCCCAGGACCGTTCGTTGTGGCATTCTTTGGGGGAGGCCTTTGTCCAGCAGTGGACGTCTTTTGGCTGAAATGATGATGATGATGATATTAAATAGACGAGAATGCATTCATAAATATATGCATACCTAACTCAGGATCGGACTGGACCGGAAGGCCCCGGATGACTCCCTACGCGCCGGGGGTCTATACTCGATAGTGGGCTCTGGGCTTAAGACAGATGCTTGCAGCAAACCCCGCAAAGCCAGTCAGACTCGTGGGAGACACGAGTAGGCTGGAAACCGGTATCGAAAGCTCGGTTGTCCAATAACATGGGAAATTAATTAATTGTACGGAACCCATTCAAAGCGAGTCCGACTCGCAATTGCCCGCCTTTTTTATTTCAAATATGATAGAAATATACCAAATAATTACTATAGATAATTTCCGGCACAGAGGCATAACACCTTAGGCCTCAGGAGTGGTAATGCATCTGCATTTTGACCTTGGTCTTTGTGTGGGTGTCTCACTTAACATCAATGTGAACTGCATACTTGCTTGCCACTTCCATTACATAAAAAAAAAATTATGCCGAACCTATTGACATTCATAGAATCAATTTTTAAACTCCGAAAGGAATATTTTCAATTGAATAAGACTGTTTATTTTTGACATCACCACGGGTTTGTAGATATTTCACAATAATAATACATAATATAATTAAAATGAATCATTAGAATTCCTACATTACAATTACAAATAAAATAGGTACGTCATTTACTTACAATAAAAATCATGATGACAAATGGAAAAATGTACTATCTACCTACAAAGTAAAAGAATAATTCTACTATAGGTCGCGCCAGGTAAAAAGAACGCTGGCGGTCAAGCTGCGCAGTAGACGATTTATCGATCTATTTGGTGGTATGAGGTGCGGCGTTTTCAATCTGCCTACCAATACACGAAACCGCAAGCGAAAGCTAGATCAAAAATAAACCAATAGGGCTAGTACTTTCGTGCGCGAGTGTACCGATGCGCGAACACATCCCTTCTACTTTCTTCCAGCGTTCTTTTTACGTGGCGCGACCTATACCTCACGGCCAAATACTCAAACGTCACTCAAATCTAAGTGCGACTTAAAAGTCTTCTGTCTTTTATAAAAACACGTTTTTTTTATGTAATGGACGTGGCAAACAAGCATGCAGTTCACATTGATGTTAAGTGATGACTGCAGCCTATATACACGCACACAAAGACTTAAGTCAAAATGCAGATGCGTTACCACTCCTGAGGCCTAAGGTGTTTTGCCTCTGTGCCGGAAATTACAGGGCCGTACAATTACTACCTGACCGGAACACGATAGTGCTGAACCATTTAACGCCAAGTATATTATATAATGCGGTGGTACCTACGCCCGCGAGCTCCGTCACTGGAGCTCTACCACTCGTTCAAACGACAGAGATAGCGCACATTTGAGGGTTGCTTAAAATTGAGTGACGTTTGAGTATTCGGCCATCAGTAGTCTAATGGTAGCAGGCTACTTGCTACGCTGACGTCCTGAAGTCGATCCCCAGGCCGAGCAGTAAGTGCTATTGGGATTTTGCAATTTTTCGGAAGTTTTCCATAGCCACCATCGGAGCTTGGTAATGTGCTTGGAGATGTCAATAGGCTTTTTTTTTTTTTTTTTTTTATGTAATGGAAGTGGTAAACAAGCATGCAGTTCACATTGATGTTAAGTGATGACTGCAGCCTATAGACACCCACACAAAGACCAAGGTCAAAATGCAGATGCGTTACCACTCCTGAGGCCTAAGGTCTTATGCCTCTGTGCCGGAAATTACAGGGCCGTACATTACCACCTGACCGGAACACGATAGTGTTGAACATTACCATTTAGCGGAAAGTATATTAGGTAATGCGGTGGTGCCTACGCCCGCGAGCTCCGTCACTGGAGCTCTACCACCAGTAATAGGCTAGCCACTTATTTATTACACGGGACAAATTCTGGGTGTTTGGATGATGCTTGGAACGCATAAACATACCTATGTGTTTGTTGTCTTCAAACTAGTACTAATCAAAATAGTATTATTAACCCCTTATTCATAAACAAATTTTACCTAATGTGTCCTTCGTTTTTTTCTGTTTTTTTTTCTATTCTTTAATCTTACTACAATCGAACCAACCACTCATACTTTCAACATACAATGCCTACATTCGATTGGTCACAACAAGGACATTGCGCCGAGCGGCAAGGAAACGCGCAATAGCCTGACGCGCTGCGGTGTGTCTTTTTTATGAAACGCCCACAGTGTGTCTATTTACGTGGAACCATTATTTTGACTTATAACATTGTAAACCGTAGCTTTTAACAATAGCTCAAACACAACATATTGATCCATGAATTAAACAACAAACAATCTAATAATAATAATAAATAATAATGGCAATCCATTATACGTCCCACTACTGGGCACGAATCTCGCCCCTTTTTGGGGGGAGGCCTGGAGCTTACTCCACCACGCTACTCCAATGCGGATTGGTGGAGATACGGGTTTGTGGCCAACCCACAAGTGTGTTAAGGGTGTGTGTGTGTGTGTGACAAGGTTTAACGACTGCTATCAATCGATAGCAAACGGGATCGACGGCTTAACGTGCCCTCCGAAGCACGGAAACGCGCATTTTAATTTGCCACTAGCGGTCACCCATCACACAACCGACCGCGCCCGTAATGCTTAACCGAGTAGATCGCTTATGATCTACACCAGCCGCGGGGCCATGCGCGCTTCTAACAATCTAATATTCACGACAATTAAACGATACAACATGATTTATTTGGTTGCATTTTATTCTCTTTATTCCATAGATCATAGTGGGTATGTTGCAATATACGACATTTTTGATTAAACGCTGGCTATGAAAATCTTCGATGACGTGATATATTGTCGTAATAACGAAGCATGTATGATTCTAATAAATTGTTTGCTGTGAAATTGCATGTGAAAGAATTAAAGCGTTGAAGTATTCTAGTACAGAGATAGTTGAATCTTAAACGCTTATTTTTACGGCACTGCCAATATTATTCCTAAATTTTAACTTAGCGTATAAAGTGATAAATTAATAACACCCATCTCAATATCAGCATGGATCTCTTTTCAACCTAATTTTTTTTGGAAATTTAAGAAAAAATGGAAACAAAAATTTGTCTTCGGGCAGGAATCGAAACTGCGACCTCAAGATGAGAATGAGTTATTGCATAAATTAAAAATATTACTTAAATGGTTCGTTTTTCATCTTTTTAATTGTAAGTAGTCGGCTCGTCTCGAAACTGCTACATCGGGCAATAGGCCAGTGGAAAGAGTTCTCAGCTTAAACCGAATTACACATGTTTATAAAACATAAAACACCACAATAATCCACACATCCGTTGTTGGGAATCTAATATTTCACCAAAATTATTGTAAAGCGGGAAATATGAATCATTTTTATGGCCCGATAATAACTATCCCAGAGACATAAGAACTAAGGTCTCAGGGGTGGCAACGCATCTGCATTTTGACCTCTGGTATTTGTGTGGGTCTGGTCTCAATGTGAACTGCATGCTTGTTTGCCACCTTCTACACATAAAAGAAATGGAATGGAATATTCTACTGGTGGTAGAGCTCCAGTGACGGAGCTCGCGGGCGTAGGCACCACCGCATTACCTGATTTACTTGCCGCTAAATGGTAGTGTTCAGCACTATCGTGTTCCGGTCAGGTGGTAATGTACGGCCCTGTAATTTCCGGCACAGAGGCATAACACCTTAGGCCTCAGGAGTGGTAACGCATTTGCATTTTGTGTGGGTGTCTATAGGCTGCAGTCATCACTTAACATCAATGTGAACTGCATGCTTGTTTGCCACTTCAATTACATAAAAAAAAAAAAAAAAAAAAATCTTCCATATCGTTGGTTGATGAATCTTGTTCAAATGTTATAACATCTTTACAACCTTCCGTAACCAGCTTTTAAACATATATTAATTATACAGAATTTAAAACTCAATAATACAAGTTACAAGTAACACATGACCCAGTTATTTATATCTTACATCATCTAAACCATCCATCGCTTACGATCAAAAAAAGCATGACCAATTCACGGAACTGTCCAATATTATAACTTATTTCAATTCTATTCCAAGTACAAACTTCAATTTATGACCAAGACATGTCAACTATTTAGTTTCAATCTTATATCTCGATTTTCAGCTCATTTACTGAAATTTAAGCAATAACATCTTTGTTTTTTTAATGAAGTCGACAAAGAAGCACTTAGATCTCATTGATGGTAAGGAAATCCACTTTAGTACGTAAGAGCTACAATTGGCGTCTACACAATTGACTCAAAGCAGAGACACCTGAAGCCTAAAATATTTCTGAAGGTTAAAAAAATATTATAAACACTAAAAACAAAATTTCTAAATGCACCCTATTTTTAACCGAGTTCAAAAAAACGAGAAGGTTCTCAATTCGGCCAATACATTTTTTTTTTTTAATGTTTGTACGTGAATTTCGCCGAGATTTCTGGACCGATTTCCTAATTCTTGTTGTGTTTGATGCAGAATAGTTTCGAATTGGTCCCATAAAAATTTTATTCGGGTAGGCCCATTAGTTTTCTTTTTATGAGCATTTTTTACTTACTTTCACCTCAAACTAAAGGAATAAGATTAGACAGCGTGTTGTCATAACAATGCGTTGAATCCACTGACGTCTTAGATAGTCCTAATGCGCATGACAACAAGTTCTACTGGTGGTAGAGCTTCAGTGACGGAGCTCGCGGGCGTAGGCACCACCGCATTACCTAATATACTTGCCGCTAAATGGTAGTGTTCAGCACTATCGTGTTCCGGTCAGGTGGTAATGTACGGCCCTGTAATTTTCGGCACAGAGGCATAACACCTTAGGCTTCAGGAGTGGTAACGCATCTGCATTTTGACCTTGGTCTTCATATGGGTGTCTATAGGCTGCAGTCATCACTTAACATCAATGTGAACTGCATGCTTGTTTGCCACGCCAATTACATAAAAAAAAAAAAAGTGACAATGACATATTTACTCATCGACGATACAACACAGTTTATTTACTCCTTCGTGGATAAATGCATAGAGTTAACAATCCATGATTACTTTCCCCAAAAATCAATAATTTTTTTCATTGATTTCGTATAGTCGTGTAATAGTTTTGTACATCTAAACAGTTTAAATTTTGTACCTATCTTATTGTCACGAAGTTAAAAGAGTCAGAATTTACAAATTTAACAGATGTGAACATTCATCTTATTGACAATGCAGCAATAAACTAAAAAGTATTAAATAAAAATAACTGCGTTAAGAAAAACCGACTTCAAATCTAAAAAGTAAAAAATAATACAGATTTAATATTCATTATATACTACCTATTATTTATATGCGTTATTTACTAATAGGATTGAAGTCGGTGCCAAGCCAAAATCATTAAAGTAGGCATTTCATTGTATTAAAACGTATCTTCATGCCTGTAATCCCCGAAGGGGTAGGCAGAGGTAAATGCATGCATTGAAGCATACATGCAAACACCCACGATTCGCCGGTTACGTTTTGTTCATTGTATTAATTTGCTCGTATTCATATTTAAGTGATTAAAATATAATTATTTGTTTAAGGCTTGGCAGCGACTTCAATCCTATTAGTAAATAACACATATAAATAATAGGTAGTATATAATTAATATTAAATCTGTATTATTTTTTACTTTTTAGATTTGAAGTCGGTTTTTCTTAACGTAGTTATTTTTATTACATCATTCAAATCAAAATCAAACATTTAGTGAATCCAACTAACCGGACTCATTCTGCCGACTTCATTCTTCTTAACAAAACTTACCTAATCAATAATTGTTCACCATCAAAGTCTGTAGAAAAAACGTGAATTGAAAATGCGTTTGACCTATTTCGTTCTCTAAAATCATTCAAATCATCAAACCAACTGGGCTCATGCAATTAAAAAAAACTTACATAATCAATATTAATTCACCATCGACTTACATATTCCAAATGCGAGCGGCAAAGTGAAAGACAGCGGTTGGATGAGCTCGTTCATCTCCAAGGCCTGAGCCGGAATGCGGAGAGATCGGCCGATGTCGCAACGTTTACAAAGTGCCGGATTTGCTGAGCAAAACACAATAACTAGCTTTCGAGGTATTCGCCTAATTGCCGACGTTAGTTTGAGCGGCAGTTAAAACACTGACATTGCAACACTTCATCTTTACAGCAACTTGATGATACTTTGTAAAAATATTTGTTACAAGATTGGAGTTCTTTTGAACCGGCGTCAAAAGACTCCCTGAGGGCTGGCGGCTCGTTGCCAACTACCCTGGTTTTGCAAAAGGCAGTGAGCACTTTCCATGAGGTGGTCCATCTTTAAAACCAGAAAATAGGCTTTTCATTTATATTCAGACTTGATTATCTTGAAATTTCAATAAACCAATGTTTTCATAGAGCATCACGAGCCGGCCGTGACGGACCGGAGGGGAGTCTATTGACGGTGTAGTGCATAATGGAATTAGCAACAGGTGACGTCATGACTCATGACCTGACCAAGGTCCATTTTAAACTTGTTAGGAGCACCCCTTCCTCCCTCCTCACTGTCATTGCTGTAGCCTAGGAGCCGAGGAACATTATTTATCTTCAGTTAATTTGCCGAATAAGAGCTATATCTGAAATACTTAAGTCACTAGTCTACTTCGCCGGACAATTATTGAACAAGCGCAAAGGGCTCTGAACTTAAAAGAAATTTGCATAACAGCCTAAGGGAGCCCCCCTTAGGCTGTTATGCAAATTTCTTTTAAGTGCCTGCGGGTCCGATCCTCGACTTAAATCGTTATGGAGGGACACAGAGGAGATATGCGATTAGGGGCTGTTAATTTAATTCAAGGGAAAGCGATTGTTTATATGCCACTGCATTCACTTACCATCTATTAGTATGTAAATTGTTTTATTATTTGCCACTATGACATAAAAAACATCATAAATGTTCTATTGGCTTAGCATAGTTAAAGAGTGTGGGGTAATTAAAACCATAAAAATATCGTCTTTAATAAGCTTATGACACTTAGATCAAGCCACCAGCAGTTGTACTTACGTAGAAAGTGTAAGTTGGTGTTATCTGAATTGGACAGCAAAAGATGGATATCGGAAAGACGCATTTTGCGTTTCAATTACAAGATACAATCCCTACTTCCCTACTCCCACTCATATACTCATATATTATATATATTATTAATATTATAAATGCGAAAGTAACTTTGTCTGTCTGTCTGTCTGTCTGTTACCTTTTCACGTTCAAACGACTGAACCGATTTTAATGAAATTTGGTACCTACAGAGATAGAGCTGACTTTGAGAAAGAACATAGGCTACTTAGTTATTTATAAAACGACACCCACGCGGGCGGAGCCGCGGGCAACAGCTAGTGTAGAATAAATATAATTCCATATTTCAGATATGTGTCCAAATGAATTATCGGAATTTTATTTACCTACCTATATGTTTCTGACGACCTCAACTGAGGACGCATTGAAGTTCTCTTGCAGCATTTGAGTGACGGTGTCATTAGGTCTGCATTCAAAGAATATCCACTTCCAATAAATGATTCCTCTTTCAATGCAGCTCTAATGCGTTCAACATATAGCATATTGAAAATCTGTCACCAGCTCCTAGCTCACATCTATTCAACCCTCATCCACATTATATAAAAGCCTTCGTCGCACCTGTCACAATGCATGGTGACTCATGCCAACATAAACTGAACTGTACTACGATTGCATCTCATCCGACAGTAGCTAATCTTCGAAGGAAACCGAGGGACGCGGGAGCTCAAGGAAAATTGGTCGTTTATCATGTATGCAGTTATATTACGTTTACAGCTGGCGCGGTGAATTTTGAATTTTATCTCGTTGGGATAGTGCCGTCGGTGGCAGAATTTCCATTTATGACAGTAGTTTATTCAGCAAGTTGGTGTTTGCAGTTTGATCGATGGATATTGAACTTTGTGCCGTTAAGATAAGATAGTTTACGATGATTTTCTATATTGGGATGCGTAGGTCGATGCAATATGCGTAAACTCGTAACCCTCGGTGCGTTAAAGAATGGAAATAGCGCGGTTGACAGTTACTGGAGCGTGAAGGAAAATCTGTTTTGTATTAAAAGATATTTTGCTCCAACAATTTTATATTGCGTTTTGCTAGTTTGAACGTGAAGGCATTGAGCGAGGGCGGGGAACTGTTATTAGTTTGAGCGTTAATAGATAAGAAGACATTTACATTGATTTCGAAAGTTAAGCGTCCTATAGAAAAGTCGGTGCTCTGATGAGAGGTAGCAACTTTTTTGATGATATTGACTTACAATATTTCTAACTGCCTCAGTGTTCGAGTAGAACCAGGCAACTACTGCTACGCTGAGATCCTGGGTTCTATCACCAGGTCGGAGTAGGTGCTATTTGGATTTTCCTATTTTTTCAGGAGTTTAGTAGTACCACCGTAAGGATTTGGTAATGTAATCGGTGATATCTCGCAACCACAAGGGACACAACATAGGGGCGTATGGTGGCTTTGTGTGCTATTTCACCTTTGCCTAGGAGTAGACCGGGAATACAAGCATGAAATTATGTATCTTGACGCCAATTACCTTACAGAGTAGACACACAGTACAGAGCATGAAGCGCATAGCCGAGGATCTTGAAATGATTAGGTTGACTTGGTTCGAGGTGAAGCGAATAGCCCAAGACAAATTGCGATGGGGGAGTATTGTGGATACCCTCTGCCCCATCTAGGGGATACAGGACTTTGAATCAAGTAAGTCATACTGTGCCATAGCCTTATAATTTTACGCAGTGAACGGGATGAAACTTAAATCCAACTGTAATATTCGACCAATGAATAAAACAAGTGACATTTGATTGAGACTCGTAAGGACTTGATATTTATCTGCCTACACTTATGTTAATATCGTGATCGCTTCCAATTAGTCGTACGAAATGTTTATCTCTCGGTAATATGATATCATCGCTCTGGGATTAACATCTGTCCGGTTTAAGCAGGACATGTTTGGCCTTTTAAGTCGTGTCCGGCCGAATTTTAATGTGTCCGGTCTGTCTTGATTTCGGTAGCCTTTCTATTACTGTGTTGGAACTCAAAGAAATTACCGCATTTCTTAATCTATCTGCCGGTAATATGCAGCAGTATCGTGTTTTGGTCAGATAACATTTCGGCCGCTTTTCAGCTTCGCATTGCCACCGTCGGAGAATGTTAATGTTTCCGGAGTTACGGATAAACTCACCACCTGTTATTTACACGGGTGAAAACGTAACAGGTGAATCATGAGGGTATGTATTAAGGCTTCTACCCCTTCGGGAAATACACGCGTGTAATGACATTTTTAGACTTTTGATTAGACTAGGAAGGCTGGGAGGCTTTTTCGTTTCTGAATGAAAATAATACATAATCAGATCTCTCCATCATTTCCCGCGTAATATAAAAAGATCTTGTTATAGAAATTTAAAAAAAAAAACCGATAATGACGTCACTGCCAATCCAATAATATTACTGGCACATAATTCCACCAAAAGTGAGCACTCACCAGAATGAAAAGTAAAAGAAAATAATAGAACAAACAACAGTGTTTGAACAATTTTCCTTCGAGACGACTATTTATCTATATTAAGAGGGAGAGATTTATCCATACGTAATTTGGATTCTATGTCGACTGTAATATAGTCGAGAATGGTTTGTGCTGCTTTGATCAATGGAAATTGGACCTAATGCGAAGGTAATAGGAACGAAGGTCAGTAGGACGTCCCTGGAGGACCTGTTGCTATCGATTGGCGCCATCTGGTGACCTCACAATGGAAGTATCAGATGAGGATTGAATGAAGTGAACCAATACAGTAAGGTTTAATATGGGAATACTTTGAGCCGAGTATGTACTGGCAATATTTCTATTGTTTGGTGTACTTGAGTAGATTTGTTTTTACTCGACTGTTGTAAAGTGATTTTTTTGTGTAAGGAAGAAGATAAACAAGCATGCAGCTGAAAGCACATGAATGTTAAGTGATAGTTGCAGCCTATACATCTACACAAAAATTAGAGATCAAAATGCATAGCCACTCCTGAGACCTAAGTTGTTATTTCACAATACCATTTAAACAGCTAGATTTTTTTTTTCAAATACGCTATACTCACGGCCCCACAGTAGGTACAAAAATGTGTCGTGAATACCGTTGTACACATACAACACATACACAAACACCCAGGCCCGAAACAAATATCTGTAGGCCAATGCAACTTAACAAAATATACATGATTTCGAACAGCCGCCACGCATTTACCTCAAATCTTTTTTTTATGTAGATGTCTCAAGTATCCAGTATGCACTTGCAATCAATGTTAGGCACTCTTATAAAATATTATAAAAATAAATAGTGTCGGGTTCCGCAACTCCGTACCACAGAAGGAACTCCTATATTCCCTTAAAGGAGATGTTGCAAAAATGTATGGACCTCCGGCCATGTATTGTACACAATATCATTAAACAGGCAAAATCAATATAAAAACGTTTTAAACCGCATATTTTCACATATTTAGCTTTGTTTGCAGTTACAAAATATTATTTGCAGTTAGAATTGCAACTCAAAACCAACATGGCGAATATGGCGGGCGATGTCATTTTGACATTTTTATTTTTTAAATTGTATTTTGATTATATGGTACTTGGAGAAAAAGTAATATTTTCTAAATACTATCGAAATTGATTGATCCCAAGTGTCGGCTGTATCGCCGCCATGCTTAACATAGTTGAAAATGATAAAATCTTTTGAATTAAATGTGGTTGTAACTCCAAAATATATTATTGAATAAATTAATTGTATTTTTTTCGGATTCTTCTTTAATTCACCCATTTTTTGAGGACGTGTACGAACCAGAGCCGAGCTCGCAACATCTCCTTTATTTACTACTTTACTGGTGATGGACGGTGGTGGTGCTCCAGTGACGGAGGTCGTGGGCGTAGCCACCACCACATTACCTAATATACTTGCCGCCATATAGGAATAATTATATGCTTGCCGCTAAATGGTAGTTCAGCACTATCGTATTCCGGTGAAGTGGTAATGTAAGGCACAGAGGCATAACACCTTAGGCCTCAGGAGTGGTAACGCTGCTGCATTTTGACCTAGGTCTTTGTGCGGCTGTCTATAGGCTGCAGTCATCACTTTACATCAATGTGAACTGCAGGCTTGTCTGCCACTTCCATTTAATAAAAAAAAAGAAAATTCTTCCGCCAGTGGACGGAGAGGTCGTCACCACGGAATAGATAAATAAAGATGTAATGATAATGTGGGCGTGGCAAGCGCGCCGCAACTATGTATGAACAATCATCGTTCAGCCGAATCATTCGTTCGCCGCTCGTAGTGTCCTGTAGACTGCTTTGAACGACACATCTCAATATGAATATTCGACCTTAAACTGCATTATTTAAACGTTACTGTTAGCGAATACATTGCTCGTTAAGCACTCGCTCAATTAACGCTATTACTGTCTCCGCTTGCAATGTACAGGATTTAATGCGGCCGCTACACTTCGGCTACTTACGTGCGAGCTCCTTGTGAGTATATTGTTGGGTGCGTGCGAGTGCTTATTGCCTACGGGCGTTGTCTTAGTGTGCAAACTTACGCAAACGAATAGCTGCCTTGAGGATTTACGAGTGATTTTCGAGATGGTGTGCATTTGTGTAAAAATTGCACAGTGGAAGAAAAGCGGCTACACTGGTTCTTATACTAAATTGAAGCAAAGGCCTTTCCATCCTTATTTATCTATTCCGTCGTCACGTCCCAACGCCAAGTCCTCATCCTGTTACGGTTCACTTTTCTTTCGATATACGGAATCCTAAAAATGTGAGTAATTTAACGACAATATTTACAATCGTCTTCGCGAGTAAATTTTTCAATCCACTCAAGCTGCAAATAAACATTTAACAACCCTATAACGTAAGTACGTTTGTACCTCCGAATTGTTATGAAACCGATCTTAAAATGATTTTCAGTACATTGACCCGAGTTTTGGCAGGTTGCCTGTACAAGGCATTTTTATTTGTAAGGTAACTAACGTAACTTCACGCCTGTAATCCCCGAAGGGGTAGGCAGAGGTAAATGCATGCATTCAAGCATACATGCAAACACCCACGATTCGCCGGTTACGTTTTGGCCCATGTAACAGGTGGCGAGCCTGTTGACATCTCCGGGTACATTACCAAACTTTGAGGTACTGGGAAATTTCCAGAAAATGGAAAAATCCCAATAGAACCAGAGACAAAGGCTTTTTCACCATTATCTAACCACCGCATTACCTAATATACTTGCCGCTCAATGGTAGTGTTCATCACTATCGTGTTCCGGTCAGGTGGTAATGTACGGCCCTGTAATTTCCGGCACAGAGGCATAACACCTAATGTCTCAAGAGTGGCAGCGCATCTGCATTTTGACCTCTGGTCATTGTGTGGTTGTCTATAGGCTGCAGTCATCACTTAACATCAATGTGAACTGCATGCTTGTTTGCCACTTTTAATACATAAAAAAAAAAAAAAAAAAAAAAATCTCTGATAACCCCCTACCCGGGAATCGAACCCAGGACCTCAGCGTAGTAGTAGTGGCCTGCTACCACTAGGCTACCGAGGCAGTTAATATTATTAGTTTTATTATTTGTAAGGTGTTATGACTATATACTACTATACTACGGTATACCGGTGGTAGAGCTCCAGTTACGGAGCTCGCGGACGTAGGCACCAATAAACTTGCCGCTAAATGTTAACTGTCATGATGAATGACAATTTACATTTAGCGGCTACCGCGGAATCATTTCGTTCATCTAGATATGCTGCAAACCTAATATATACGCATATTTTTAATCTAGAGAATATTATATCCAATAGGTTGCCTATCAATAAACCGGTCAAGTGCGTGTCGGGCCACGCGCAGTATAGGGTTCCGTAGTTACAGAGTACCTAAGAGATGTGATGAAAAAAAATTATAAATATTTTTTATGAAGTTGTTCGAAATTTTCGAGTATCCGCACGTTACAAGTACCCCTAAATATTTTTCACCTAAATAGTTTTATCAATAAGAAGTCTTGGAGCATGTTTGATTAGGTTGTCAGATTTACACTCAGGGTATCGGATCTTGTCCACTCCATGTTTCGTGTTTACCAGATGGTTCAGAAAACTTAGAAAAGTCTAAATTAGACAAATTGTGTGATTTGTATAGCGACAGTGCAAACGTCAAATGTATAGACAAACATGATCTCCCTTCAAAATAAAATGATAGGTTTGATTCTTACGTAGTATTTGTATACTCTTTGGGTTTGACAGCAGTGCGAACGCCAGCACCAACAAGACATGTCGCAATATTTAGTTCATGCGACAAGTTACCATTATCATATAAAAAAATCTAAAGTTAAAGCTCGATTAAAAATGATTATTTTATATTCGTTTTCGACTCGTTTTATTTGTTCTAGCTTTCAATACTAGATCTTGAATTTGTGACTTGAGTCTGGTATTTGACATTGAAGAAAAACCTTTCGAAGGTCATTATTATCAAATTTCAACTAGTTTTGTGTTACATATTTAGCAATTCAAATTCAAAGAGGAATAATTCGTCTGAAATGTTGTCAGTCTCATTTTTTTATTTAATAACTAGGTCTGCCCGTGACTTTGTCTGCGTAGAATTTAATTCTATAATAAAAGTAGACTTAGTAAGTGCTTAATATATCAGCTGTCTGCTAGTAAAAGTCCTGTCAAAATCTGTGCAGCAGTTTCAGAGATTAACCGGAACAAACAGACTGACAAAAAATATAAGTATACCTTTATACTTGTATTTTTAACCCAATTTACGTCCCACTGCTGGGCACGAGTATCTCCCCTTTTTGGGGGGAGGCCTGGAGCTTACACCACGAGGCTGTTCCAATGCGGATTGGTGGAGATACGGGTAAGTGGCCAACCAGATGACGGATGTTTACAAACCGCCCATAAGGCCTCCGACAAGGTTTAACGACTGCTATCTATCAATATCAACCGGGATCGACGGCTTAAAGTGCCCGAAGCATGGAAACGCGCATTTTAATTTGCCACTAGCGGTCACCCATCACACACCCGACCGCACCCGTAATGCTTAACCGAGTAAATCGCCTATGATCAACACCAGCCGCGGGGCCATGTGCGCTTAAATTAATTATTTATAACGTGAACGTCACTTCACGCCTGTAATCCACAAAGGGGTAAATGTAAGCATTCAAGCATACATGCAAACACACTCGATTCGCCGGTTACTGTTTGTCCTATGTAACAGGTGGCGAGCCTGTTGACATTTCCGGGTACATTACCAAACTCCGAGGTACTGTAAAAAAAACAAAAAAATGGAAGAAAAAAAATACAATAAAAAAAAACAATTAAAGTAATAAAAAAAAACAAATATGTATAAAGCCCCCACCCTCTCTCGACTGACTATGCGTGCCTCCTCCACCGAAGCCCTTGAATCCCAGGGCACCCAACGCCAACCTGCATGGCAGGCCAGAAGAAGCCGCAGCAAAGGGTGCCCCGGTGCTGCTTCTGCGCCGCGCGCTTCGCGTGCGCGACGTTCAACTGACAATGATCCTTCTCTAACTTTAACAGATTTCTTTAAGTTAGAGAAGGATGTAAAATATTACAACTACTTTAACAAATATCTTGGTGCAACCCAGGCTAAGTCTATCTCCTTCCCATTTTATAGAAATCGGTTCAGTGGTTTAGGCGTCAAAGCATAACAAAATTAACAGACGCACGAACAGAGTTTCTATCTCATTTATGATAATAAGTATGGATTACAAATGCAGTTTCATAAAAACAAGTTATTAAAATTTTAAAACAGGAAAAACTAAACAAACATTTGATAATACAACTACCTCATTAATCGGTTGTTTTTATGTTTAAGTTAATCAGGGGCATATTATGTAACTCGATTGACATCAATTTCAAATTCAGTACATTGCTGCGTCTACATATTTGATAAATTAAATCATAAATAAAAAACAGCAAATAATCAGTAGCAGCAGCAGTAATCTCCACCAACCCGCATTGGAGCAGCGTGGTGGAGTAAGCCGGCATATTCTCCCCTTATGAGGACAACCTTATTGTAAGCATGTTTGAGGAAGACTATTGTCCAACAGTGGACGTCTTTCGACTGAAGTGATGATGATTATGACGATGAATTAAAATATACGGCCTCTGGTTTAGGTATGCGTAACATCGATTCGAATCATTCTTTGTAATTATTTCTATTCTTCAAAGTCAATTATTTTTACATAATTAGATCGCATTTATTGTGTTAATAAGTACTAACACAATAAGTATAAGAATATTAAAAAATGCGTAGCTCGTCGAAATAAGTAAACTATTAACGTTTCCAATAAAACAAATCCATGAAACAATAGAAATGTTATGTTTACTTCGCCAAAAATGAAAACACGTGTATCTGTGACACGCATAAAACCGTTTAGTCAGCAAATGACCCATAGGTAACGAACGCACGAGGCGTGAATGAATTTATTATTGTTATTGATGCTCATTACAAAATAAATAATAGGTTGGGGAAAAAGTCTTTTCGCATTATAGTATGTATGAACTTGTAATAAAATCTATTTGGCTGTAGTATTTGTATCTGGCTGATTTTGGTATCATTGAAAGTTAAAATTTTAAAGAACATAATTCCAAATTCAAATTAGACAAATGTGTGATTTTCATTGGTCGCCCTATTACGGATAAAATGTATGCCATTTTTTAAAAAGTGGAGCAAGATCGGCATATCAGTAGTTACGACGTAGCTGAAGAACTGAGAATTGATCACAAAACAGTTCTGGCGCATTTGAAAAAAGCTGGGTACAAAAAAAGCGATATTTGGGTACCTCACGAGCTCTGAAAGAAACCTAATGAACCGTGTACTCATTTGTGATTCTTTATTACGACGTAATGAAACCGAATCATTTTTGAAGAAGCTGATAACTGGTGATGAAAAGTGGATCAAGTACGACAAGAACGTGCGAAAAAGGTCGTGGTCAAAGGCCGGTCAGGCTTCACAGACTGTGGCGAAACCCGGGTTAACTCGCAATAAGGTGATGTTGTGTGTGTGGTGGGATTGGAAGGGCATTATTCATTATGAGCTATTACCACCAGGCAGGACTATCGATTCTGAACTCTACTGCGAACAACTGATGAGATCAAGAAACTTTTTTCCCAACCTAATAAAATAAAATACGCTTACACTCACAGCTCCACATTAGGTATTATATAAACCTGTGTCGTAGATGCCGTTGTACACATACAACAAATACACAAACACCCAGACTCGAAACAAATATCTGTAGGCCATACAAATATTTGTTTCGGTGCAAGGATTGAACCCGCGACCCTTTGAATCAAACGGTGGTTTCGCACCCCTGGACTAACCGGGTCGTCAAAATTATTAATTATTAATATATCAGAAACAATGAGTGGTAGAGCTCTACTGACGGAGCTCCAAGGCGCAGGCACTACCAAAGTATTTTTTTATGTAATGAAGGTGGCAAACCTGCATTTTACCTTTGGTTTTTGTGTAGACGTCTATAGGCTGCAGTCATCACTTAACATCCACGTGAAACTGCATACGTGAACACATGCTCCCTTGCATAGCGATTTTATGTACGGCCCTGTAATTTCCGGCACAGAGGCATAACACCGTAGGCCTCAGGAGTGGTAACGCATCTGCATTTTGACCTTGGTCTTTTTATGGGTATCTTTAGGCTGCAGTAATCACTTAACATCAATGTGAACTGCATTTTAGCGTGATATTAAATGTTGTTAATGCCTTTATCAGTCGCATTGTCGATTGCGTAACATAGAAAGAGACAAAAGAGAGTTTGGCAACCCTCGATCAATTTGAAGTTAGCTGAAATACTTTTGTGAATAAGGTGATAAACAAAACACGTCTTCGAGGTCTTCAAGGCATTACTGGTGGTAGAGCTCCAGTGACGGAGCTCGCGGGCGTAGGCACCACCGCATTACCTAATATACTTTCCGCTAAATGGTAGTGTTCATCACTATCGTGTTCCGGACAGGTGGTAATGTACGGCCCTGTAATTTCCGGCACAGAGGCATAACACCTAATGTCTCAGGTCATCCTACAATGACCTCTGGTCATTGTAGTTGTCTATAGGCTGCAGTCATCACTTAACATCAATATGAACGGCATGCTTGTTTGCCACTTATATTACATTAAAAAAAAAAATCGTCGTTCTCGTCACAGGTTCTCGTCAACCTTTATAACCATATTAAATCTTCGTTGTTTTTTGAACTGAGTAAAAAAATGGTGTGAATAAGTCAAAAGCACTCATCAACTGCGCCATAAATCACGTAAATGTAACAGCAAACATGGAGTCGTGACGGGCTAAACAACATTTGTGAATCGATCATGGCGATAATTGAAATGGACGCACTCGAAATGCCGTGTTTACCACCACAGTATGTCTGTGAACAGGTATTGCAAATATTTAAACTGTATTGAAAACACTAAAAAAACAATGTAGCAGACAGAACCTGAATTGTTCTTATTTTGACTGTTTTGGAGAACACTCTTAAGCGTAACTAGATTACAATAAGAAATCCAATCTAAAGGCAACGTACAGTGCTCATCAAGAAATAATGCACATCGAGCCTATGAAAGTGACAATCGGCTATTTTCGGCTTTATTGAGCGTTATCTCTGCTGCACACTGCCTACGTAACCATCCGTAATCCAGTATTGGTCAAAACTTGATCAAAATGGTCGACAAACGTCAAATAGGTGCGAAAGAGATAACGCTCTACAGATCCGAAATATACCGATGTCTCTTCCTGAAGTCGATGTGCATTATTTCTAGATGGATACTGTACATTAGTTTTTATTGAGTTATCAAAGTAGCAACCAAGTTGGACCTACTAACAACACGTCTACGTGTGTGGTTTGGCTTTTGTGTCAACGGGATTATATGTATCTTCATGCCAAATCCCTTACGGGGTAGGCAGAGAGTGTGGAGCGCCCCGTCCTGACACACCTCCCATGCTTCTTTTACATCCATAATTCACGGAATCGTATCAAGAAAAATGTCGCAACTACTTACCTTAATTTTAGCCATTACCAGCTAGTGGTAGTTTACTGGTGGTAGAGCTCCAGCGACGGAACTCGCGGGCGTGGGCACCACCGCATTACCTAATTTACTTGCCGCTAAATGATAGTGTTCAGCACTATCGTGTACGGCCCTGTAATTTTTGGCACAGAGGCATAACACCTTAGGTCTCAGGAGTGGTAACGCATCTGCATTTTGACTAAGGTCTTTTTGTGGGTGTCTATAGGCTACAGTCATCACTTAACATCAATGTGAACTGCATGCATGTTTGCCACTTCCATTAAATTAAAAAAAAACCTGAAGAACAAATCCTTTACTAAATTAAAAATCTTTTCAGAACAATCAACACAGAGGCAAAGGTGATATTAGTATGAGGATATTATGTTCAAATTAATGAAATAACGTTACGCGTAACTGTTTAAAAATTGTATTACATTATTACGTCGTTATGGGAACGGAATGCGCAATATGACACGAATACGATGCCCTTCAATTCAACCAACATCAGTGTTTACATTTTAAAAATAGAAATCTATAAAAAATATAATTGACATGATCGATCTGTGATCTGAATTAATTATTAAACAGATTTATTTGCGTGTCCGTGGCCCGTTTACACGGGTTATTCGTCAACTCGACACAAGCGACCGGACACACGTGTGTCCAGTTGGTTAAACTCGAAATTGATATGACTTTCACACAGTCACATACGGTTTCGGTCCCAAATGGTATCCTATTAAGGGTAGGTATGTGTTTCTATATAGGTACGAGTACTATATTTTTTTATTATTAAAGTGGTCACCGTCGCCTATGAACATTTGCAACACCTGGGGATTAGCCATTGCCAACGCGCTGACAGCCCTGAATGACTCTTTCGACGCAATTTTTTTTTGAGTGTGCGCCAAACGGATCTCTCAGTAAAAAGTAAAACGAGAGAAAAAGTAGTAGATCAATGAACAGTTCAAATGTTCGATTTTCGTAACCTTCCAGGAGGTTTTATCCTACGTCTTACTAATATTATAAATGCAAAAGTTTGTATGTTTGTTTGTTACTCCTTCACGCAAAAACTGCGGCACCGATTTTCATGAAATTTAGCACAAACATGTAGGGCAACTTGGATTAACTCAAAGGATACTTTTTATCCCGAAAAAATGTTCCTGTGGGATATCGTGGGATGATTTGATGAGTTTGCACAGGTTACGCGAAAAGCGATCTACACGCGGGCGGAGCCGCGGGCAACAGCTAGTTCAGTATAAATAAAATAGGACCATAGGACCAACTTGGAGGAATACACTATCGATGAAAAAACGAATCATGGGAGTGGGACCTTACAAAAACTATTTTAATTAAGAAAAACATGCGTGGAGTTATGTTCCAGCTACGTAACTGTGGTCATACGTAAAATATACCTATCCTCCTCTTTTGATTTTCGTCGGTTAAAAATGCAATCTCGCTAATCAATAATAATCCGACAGATGAGAGAAGTCAAAACGCGAGGACAATGCGTGACCTTGGCATTGTTCCGGTGACGAGCACAGTAATGGCGCAGGCGCACGAAACTTACGCGTTTGATTCTCACGGTGACATGTCATCACAACACTTGATCCGCTAATATGTTTTTACAATGGGTTCAAGAACAAAAGTGAAAGATGGTAATGATTGCCCCGTAATAATACCACAGAGACATGACAATTTACGTCTCAGGGGTGGCAACGCATCTGGTCTTCACGCATGTAGTCCCCGAAGGGATAGGCAGAGGTAAATGCATGCATTCAAGCATACATGCAAACACCCACGATTCGCCGGTTACGTTTTTGGCCCATGTAACAGGTGGCGAGCCTGTTGCCAACTCCGGGCACATTACCAAACTCCGAGGTGCGGGGTAACTTCCAGAAAATGGAAAAATCCCAATAGAACCAGAGATAAAGGATTTTAAACTGTTATCTCTGTTAGCCTCCGACCCGGGAATCGAACCGAGGACCTCCAGCGTAGTAGTAGTGGAACAGTAATGTAGTAATACGAGAATAATCAGTTAAAAGGAAGGATGTGTTCAGCACTATCGTGTGCTGGTTAGATGATAATGTATGGCCCCTTAATAACTGCCACATGACAACTTAGGTCTCAGGGGTGGCAACGCATCTGCATTTTGACCTCTGGTTTTTGTGTAGATGTCTATAGGCGGCAGTCATTTAACTCAACATCAATGTGAGCTGCACGGTTGTTTGCTATCGTCCCTACATATTAAAAGGATAGGTAAATAAACTTTGTATCTCTAATCACTTAATGTGAGCTGTATGCTTGTTTGCCAAATTACACAAAAAAAACTTCACTGACTTCACTTGAAAAACTTGCGCATTCTTAGTAATTCTTACCCAGACATAGAAGCGAAAACCTTCAGCGAAATAGTACAAAGTTTAATTACCTATATTTTTTTATCATCACCTTATATAGGCCACAGCGTAGACATCGACACAAAAATCAGATGTCGAAATCGAAACCAGCCCTGAGACCTTAGTTGTCATGTGGCAGTTATTACGGGGCCATACATTATCATCTAACCAGCACACGATAGTGCTGAACACATCCTTCCTTTTAACTGATTATTCTCGTATTACTCATACATTACTGTTCCACTACTACTACGCTGGAGGTCCTGGGTTCGATTCCCGGGTCGGAGGCTAACAGAGATAACAGTTTAAAATCCTTTATCTCTGGTTCTATTGGGATTTTTCCATTTTCTGGAAGTTACCCAGCACCTCGGAGTTTGGTAATGTGCCCGGAGTTGGCAACAGGCTCGCCACCTGTTACATGGGCCAAAAACGAAACCGGCGAATCGTGGGTGTTTGCATGTATGCTTGAATGCATGCATTCACCTCTGCCTACCCCTTCGGGGACTACAGGCGTGAAGTTACGTTATGAATGAATGAATGTATTTCAATGTATTTTTATTTCGTTACATTACTGTTAACTTAAACATTAGCAACAAATAGCTCGCGGCCAATTTCTTCAACTCGAGACACACAGGTGGTTCAAGCAGCCTTTCACGAGAAATCGCAAGGCCGTTGCCGTCGCGTGCGCTGGCGCAGTATCTGTATCATGTAGGTAAAATGTGAACCTTATACAAAATGTTCGTATGGTATTTGGTCTGAATATTTTTGTTGTTCATATAACAAGTAGTATCGAACACAATAGTGCTGAACACAACCATATAGCGGTTGACAGATTGGGTAATGCGGTTATGCGTACGCGCACAAGGTCCTACACTGGAACTCTACCACCAGCACGTTCGTAGTACTTACCCGTTTGTAGAAATATTTCTGGTTTGTTTTTTTTAACTTCCGTACCTGAAACACAACGAAAACCGATTATAACTAGGTGAAATTTATTTAACACATAAAATACCATTTTTAATTAAAACGTAACTTCACGTCTGTAAGCCCTGAAGGGATAGGCAGAGGTAAATACATGCATTCAAGCATACATACAAACAAACACCACGATTCGCCGGTTACGATTTGGCCGATGTAACGTACTCCGGGCACGTAACCAAACTTCGAGGTACTGGGAAATTTCCAGAAAATGGAAAAAACCCAATAGAACCTGAGATAAAGGACTTTACGCCATTATCCCTGATAACCTACGACCCGGGAATCGAACCCAGGACCTTAGCGTAGTAGTAGTGGCCTGCTACCACTAGGCTACCGAGGCAGTTAAATTTCTAATTAACTAAGGCCAAATATTTAGTTTCTGCACAGAAGCAAAAGCTCTTATGGTGAGATTCACAGACCGCGCTATGACTTTACTTTGAGCAAAGTATGCTTAGAACTGTCAGTACCACGGAATAGATAAGGAAGTGAAATGAATCTATTCATATAGGAACTTCGCTCCGACCCTCGACCTTTACTCCAGGGACTTTACCACCAGACAATTCTTAATACAATATTAATGGCAACCCATTATACCTACGTCCCACTGCTGGGCACGAGTTTCTCACCTTTTTAGGGGGAGGCCTGGAGCTTACTATACCACGCTGCTCCAATGCGGATTGGTGGAGGTGGGTGACTTAGTGGCCAACCCGCTGTCTAATGTTTTCAAACCGCCCATAAGGCTTCCAACAAGGTGTAACGACTGCTATCTATCGATAGCAACCGGGACCGACGGCTTAACGTGCCCTCCGAAGCACGGAAACGCGCATTTAATTTGCCACTAGCGGTCACCCATCACACTACCCGACCGCGCCCGTAGTGCTTAACCTAGTAGATCGCTTATGATCTACACCAGCCGCTGGGCCATGCGCGCTTCACAATTCATATCCATCTTATCATTTCTTAAGCATCGCGCAGACAATTCTTATCCATACATAGGGGAGAGTCTGGTATGTTGTACTGCCTGACAAATTGTAACATCTCAAAATTTTACGCTTACGGTAACTTTTTTTCTTTTCTGGTAACACGAAACTGAGCGCTGTCAGCGCCCTCAACTACTTGTCTTTTTGTAACAGCCTCCGGCAAGTACATTCGTTTTAAGAGAAAAAAATGTGTTTTGAAAGTCCTTCATACAAATTGTGAGAATGTAAGTTACAATTTTGTTATATTTTTTTATTGATTAGATATATAATCACCGCTTTAACCATAAGTGTTGCGAACTATTATGTTCAGCAGTTATTTTGTGACAAATATTTATTTTTAAAATCGCTTTATATGTACTGGTACAATTTACCCAACTTGTTGCTATTTTTAGGTATTATTTTATATTTTTTAAATGAATGATGACCATAAATAGTATTTTAAACGGAAGCAAGAGGTTTTGGAAAGGTATTGTGTGCTCTGAAAAATAAGGAGATGAGTTAGAACCAGATACCTGAAACTAATTCGCTTTCAAAACCAACAATTTAAAGTCATGCCAGAATACGAAATAAGTTGAGGGTCAAATATTGACAAGATAAAGTGCGTTCGTTGTTGTAAAGGGTTCACGAAACCTGAACATTGAATCAAGATATTTACGAAATTCTTTATACTGCTATAATATGGTAAAAGAAAATAAAGAGTTTGGTCTGAGTACATAAGTAGCTAAATAAATAATTGTTGACTAACGGAAATAATATTCTAAAGTTAAAGTGATTTATTCTATTTTCATAAATGATTTAATAGGTGTAGAATAATGTATTTAAGTTTGATAAATGTTTAATTTTTTAAGTCTATAATACATTTGTTCTTTTAATACATTATGACAGTTAATATTGAAGAAATTAAAAAAAAAATGCTAGAATTTTTTCATTCACGATTAAAACATAATCAATGTATTTTGTCTGTTTATTACTTTAAAAATTGTTTATCATCACGTTAATAAGTCTCTTAAGTCTTAGTGGTACAATTTACCTTACCTGTGGTACAATTAATCCGACTAGTTGGGTAAATTGTACCGATGGAAAGCCTTCAGAGAAACGCATATTGTGTGAAATCCGATAAGAGTTCATACTCATGATGTTGACGTTGCGGTCCATGTTAAATGAGATTCTAAACTATGTGAATCAAGTTAAATAACTTATTAAAATTAATATCAAAAAAGTTATTTTGCAAAAACTGAAAACTGGTACAATATATCCGACTCTCCCCTAAATAAAATAACATAAAATATAAACAAGAGTTAATAAAAAATCTAACAGTTCGACAACAAAATTATAATCATCCGAACCAAGGTTACTTCATAAACACAGCGATTACTATAATCGTATGCAAAACTAACATAGGTATAGATTACAGGAAAACCTTTGGAAAATGCCTAAACAGTGAATTCCCCGCGATGATTCCGAAAATTGTACGTTTGTGAAAAAAAAACGTGCACTCCAACGTCCTTGTCGATTGTACGAGTGATGTCACATCCGGCTGCGACCAACTGATCAGCGTTAGTTCAAAATAAGGCAAACCTCCACTTTGTTTAGCTAGCTATGGCTGACTTTTTGCTTTCAGACTCTTAATTATCAATTTTTAAAAGGGTCAATAAAATATTCTATGTATTTAGCGCAACTGTGTGTATGATTTGTAAATTTATTGTAAACTAGCTGTGCCTGCGACTTTGTTCGCGTGGAATCGTGACTTTGGGACTTTGGGCAGCGCTTTTGGATATAAATTTTGGGTAGCTAAAAAAATCTACTGTACAGTAATGCTTCTCTGTACAAGATATTACACGTATGGCCATCGGGGATAAAACAGCCTGCTAGGATTGCGAAAAATTGCTTGTGCTCGAAGAAAAAATTGCATAAAAATTACGTATGTTGTATGGGTTTAATATTTACTTGATTTTTATTTAATTATTGAGTATGGAAGGTAATATACAACATAAAACCTAAAAATTATGTGTTATTTGAACCGTCTACTTGCTACCGTTATAAGGTACCTATTATCGAGCAAAAAATATACGAAATAAAAACACGTTTATTGTATGCCTGTCCTACGTTTATGTACCCATATATATGTGTGTATGTGTTAAAATAATTACTAAAAATAAGAAAATGAAAATGTTAAGTTTCATTTTCTTATTTTTAGTAATTATTTTTGTCTTTATAGCGGCATCAGAAATAAATAATATGTGAAAATGTTAGCTTTCTAGCTATCACTATTTATGAGATACAGGCTGGTGACAGACTGACGGACGGACGAACAGACAGACAGACAGCGGAGGATTAGTAATCCGTAGGGTCCGTTTTTACTTTTTACGAAACCCCCTAAAAGATAAAATAAGATACAGAATAGCTTAAAAATATTCGATATGATTCTTAAAATTGACATAACTTTTTTATTTCTGAACCGATTCACATGTTTCGCATTCGCAAATCGAATAATCCGTTTCTGATATAAGCGTGCACAAACACACAGACAAACAGACACTTTTTCGGGATAAAAAGTACCCAGTGTTTTGCGCCAAAGGTTAAAGTATAATCACCAAGTTTCATTGTAATCGGACTGGTAGTTTTTCTGTGATGCTTGAACAAACAGACAAACAGACAGACAAAAAAAAATCTAATCACATATTTGTGTTCGGTATCGATCTAGTAACAACCCCTGGTATTTATTTTTTCAATATTTTTAATGTACAGAATTTTCACTTCTACAGTTTTATTATAAGTATAGATTATTCACAGTACCTAATGTTGGACTCGAGGGTGAAGATAGTACTGCATTACTTAATCTATCTGCCGTTTAATGTTAGTGCACTCTCGTGTGCCGGTTAGATGGTAATGTATAGCCCCGTTATAAGAGAGGGATACAAACTAAGGTATCAGGAGAGGCAATGCATGTGACGTGACTTTGACCTTTGATTTTTGTTTAGATGATATTCATCAGAGAACTGCATGCTTGAACTTACTACATTCGTTACATAAAAAAGTTAACATTCTAAATTACTAGAAATAGCTCTATTATACATTTACAGGAAATTTGGAATTTTCAATAACGTGACCTTTAAAAGCCTACAAATCACATGGTACTTTGAATATATACAAATTCATATTTTAATTATTTCTACCGCGGGCAAACAAATAGAAAGAAAGAAAGAAAGAAGAAAATAAATTTCACCCTATATTATAGGATAGCATCCAATACGCCGCAAGCTTTAAGATGACTGTCATAATACATTAATGAGAGCTGTCCGTGCATTACTCGAAAATGATTTAGACGTATTGCAGTTTGAAATGTTTTGTTTTGTAACTTGTAACAGCTCCTCTGATAAGGAAAACCGCTTCTAGGTCCTGGAAATTTGTCCTGAAATGCAAATATTTTGCGACAAACTTTTTTTTTCGGTTGCCGTTATGTTTATTTTACTGAAATTTAATGTCTTTGTACGTAGACATATTTTTCAAGCATTTCATGATAGGTGAATCGTTCGGCTATAATCAAACCTGCCAAGTTAATTTAAAATTAACTGCCACGATTGGTCCAGCGGTGTGAGGCGACCGTATGATTCGAAGGATCGAGTTCGATTCCCACACCGGGAGAAATATTTTTATCGCCAACAGATATATGTTTCGTGTCTGGGTGTCTGAAGTGTGGAGTGTGTACAACGGCATCCACGACACAGGTTTATACCCAATGTGGGACTGTGAGTGTAACGTATTTAAAAAAAAAACTTAGATTGCGAAGATAGCTGGATGTTGGTTTCCCAATCGATAATAGTTGTATTTATGTATGATCTAAGCTGCGGAGCATACAAAGAACGTTATTTTAGCTCCATATTATTAACGTAGACGTCAGGTAGATGCTTGAAATACTCACAGAATATTAAGTTATATTAACTTTAAAAACAGGTATACAAATAAATTAAAATAAATATTTAAAAAAACATGAGGTTGGCCGTTTTTTATAGATAACTAGTATTGGCCCGCGACTTAGTCCGCATGTACTTTTAGTCATTGCAAATTGTAGTCTATTATGTTATCTTAATGTATGTGTTCTGTAAAGTTTCTTCAGGTTTACACCTTAATTACGCCGACAAAATAGTAGAATAAAAACATGAAAAAAAAAATATTTTGGGTAACCTCCCCTAGGGGTCGTTCATAAATTACGTAAGAGGTTTTGAGGGCTAATTTGACCCCCTCTCCCCCTACTGTAAGACATCATAAGATTACGACTAGTCCCCTCTGCCCCTTAATAAGAAATTTTCGTAAGAAAAGATTTTTGTAAGATTCAATATCAAGTTAAAGAGATGAAGTACACATGGCGCTATTCAATAATGCCAATTTTTAGCACGAAAGTGGTAGAATTTTCAATTTCAAATCTTACGTAATTTTAGATTCTCTGCCCCCCTTACCTATAGTAAGAAGTTATAATATCCAGTCAACACCCCCCCTCCCCTAAACGCCTTACATAATTTATGAACGACCCCCTACTTGTAACGCGCAAATATTTTTTTTTAATTTTCGATTTCCATACTGTGTGGGGTATTGTTGGATAGGTCTTTAAAAAATATTATGGGCGTCCAAGCATCATTTTTCGATTTAGATAACTGTTTGTGACTTATTAAGCTTTAAAGTGCAAATTTTCGTTAGACTCAAGTGTCCCCCCCCCCTACAGACTAAACGGTTATTGTTAGAAATTCAAACGTAACGGCAATAGTAGCTACATATAACGAAATTAAAAGGAAAACTATCACACTTAAATTGGCCTTGTAAGTTTGCGAGTAATAGTCGATCAAATGTATTTTACTCGAAAATTTCGAACAAGTCCATACAAAATATTTATTTATTTTTTTCAATACATCTCTTACTCTGTAACTACGGAACCCTACACTGCGCGTGGCCCGACATGCACTTGACCGGTTTTTCGGTTTGATCTAATAATAAAGTGCAATTTATACTGCATTCACAATTATATAAGCGTCACGCATCAATCTCATGACATTTACCTGCGCGTGACCTCAGTGGATCTCAAACATTCAAATAAAATTTAATACCTACAGTCCCCAACAAGATATATTTCCATTTATCTTAAGAAAGAGACTTCGGCTATTTTCGGCTCTGTAGAGCGTTATCTCTTTCGCACACTACCTATGTGACGTTTTCACATATTTTGATCAAATTTTACGCCTATCAGTGCTTACGTATGTAGCGTGCAACAGAAATAACGCTCTACGAAGTCGAAACTAGCCGATTGTCTCTCTTCTAAGCTCGATGTGCTATATTTATTGGCGGGTACTGTAAATAATCATTAAAATACGCTTACACTCACAGCCCCACACCAGGTCAGCAACCTGAATCGTGGGTGCTGTTGTACACACACAACACAAACACCTAGTCGGTGATCCAGGAGAGCAGTGACTGAGGCATTCAGCATTCGTGAACGGGTGTTGATTGTGGGGACTGATCTGTTGTGGTTTGCGGGTGTTATCTTCTCTATCTAAGACCTCTGGTCTTTGAGTAGGTGTTTATAGGCTGCAGTCATCACTTAACATCAATGTGCTCTGCAAACATGTGTGCCACTTTTATTACAGAAAAAATTATTACTCTTTTACGAAAAAACTACTGGACGAATTTGAAAGAAACTTTACAGAACACATAAATTAAGATACTTGTTTGCCACCTTCATTACATAAAAATAAAACTTCCTATCACAGATTATATTTGTTGTTATTTTCACTCGCCAAAGTTTGAGAAGCGTGAACTTAACCAATTGTTTGGATCGAGTCCAACACATTTCTAAACGCTACCGGCGCTGTAATTAGTTACAAGTATCATTTAGTTTAGTGACACTATATCAGACATAAGTAACTATTTAAACGATATTACTGTTTCCAATTTCACTGGTGGTCCAACATAGGGACTCGAGGGCGTAGGCACCACCGCATTACCTAATCTCTCTGCCGCCAAATGGTAGTGTTCAGCACTATTGTGTTCCGGTTAGATGGTAATGTATGGCCTCGTAATAACTATGATGGATAATGGATAATTATCACAGAGACATAACACAACTTAGTTGTCAGGGGTGGAAACGAGTAGATCTGCATTTTGACCTCTAGTTTTTGTGTACATGTCTATAGGCTGCTGTTTATCACTTAGGTAATAATATCCACTTAACATCACTTAATAACAAAAATATTAAAATATGTATTTAATTATATTTGAGATCCTTTACACGTTCTTACTTATTCGGCTTTTTAATCTACATTACGTGTACCAAATTTAAACTCAATCTGCTTTCATAGGAATCGGCTATGACATACGGACAGATAGACAGACTAACTAACGCCCGAATAATCTTATAAGCGTTCCATTTTTTCCTTTTGAGTTATGAAATCCTTAAAAGTCTTAACATGTCATAGAACAGCCACTCAAAGGTTGCGCAGACCTGACACTTCGATCAATAAATAAATCAGTATCAATGTTTACAACATAATTGCGAATTACGCCAAGTTATCAGTTAATCAATAACACTGGTTCACTTAACGTTTGTTGCAAGCAGTGAAGTTATTTCGTAATCGTTCAAAGATGTCTGTTACGATTAGGAACAACGAGCGATTTCTTAAATAAATGTTTTTGTAATTGCTAGCCAAAATATTATTACAAGTTTCCATTGACCTATATGTACTATAAAGTACTAGACTGGGCATTCCCCTTGATAGCATGGTTCCAGTTTCTTGCATACAATTACCTGCACTTTCCCATAGAAACATGCAAACGTCATACAAAATATCTGTCAAATCAATTTAAAAACCGAACCGGCTGTTTGTTCCCGTTGTCTACTCTATATAATGACCTTAATGCAAGTTCCATTTATGTTTACACATTTATTTGTGCAGAAAATATTTAAAAAAGATACAAACAGCCTTGTAACATTATTTAGAAAACGTATAGAACATTTCCTGGTATTTTAAAACATTTTAATCCGTACCGATGTATTACAATAGATACTACAATACAATTTTAACTTCGATGTGTAATTAAGTAATTTATGTGTATGTAAATAAATTATTTAATTAGTTTTCTAAACTTTAAATTTATTACATATTGTGTCTTCAGAAAATTGCAACACTTGGCGCATTAGAACCATTATCTATTCTGTAGCATTCGTAGAAAACAAATAGGACAAAGATATGCACGCCGCGTCTGTGTGTGTTATAGTTATATCTAAGGCTGCCAATCGTATTATAATCTGAAGAATAGTTCATACTATATTTCAGGCATGCATAATATAAAATATTGACGAAATACATAGTACATAAAAACAGCACTTACTTATAGTTGTTTGCGTACTATATGTTCAAATATTTGAATAAATCAAATGTATTTTTATTTTAAAGAAAAATTTAGGCGAGACCCGAACTCGCGGCCTACTGGGAATCCAGCTTATTGAATATCGTAAAGCGACTTCTTTACGATATTCAATAAACTGCAAAGTCTATTATATCGGTTGCCTAACTAGCATGGTTGGCAATAGATGGCGCTACTGCTGCCGTAAGGCAATGCAATAAATGTGAAGGAAAGATTCGACAGATCGGGCAGGGCTTCAGTAGCTCAATTGGAAGAGCGGCTGGACTAGATTCCCAGTAAGCCGCGAGTTCGGGTCTCGCCTGAAGTCAATTTTTTCTTTCCATTTTTCTTTAAAATTAAAATATATTTCACAAGCATGTGTTAATGCGGAATAATAGAAAACAATTAAATCAAATGTATCATTTAAAAAGTAATAATATCGGACCGGCTATGCGTATTTTTTCATTTTTTCTATAAATTCTTAGATATTTTTTGGAATATAGGTACTATATTTTTACAATTTATTTTGACAAAGTAATAAGTATATTATTTAAGTAGGTAAATAAGCCTAGCTGTGTCTGTCTGTCTGAAAGCGATAAGCTCGAAATAAGTATTTTCTGCGGTTTTCCTCAATGAACTGAGTAATTCGGGAGGTAGGTTTAGGTATATTGATTATGGTTTGTGGAAACTGACTGAAGTGTGACAATGAATGTTGAAGATATCCGAACTATCCATGCTTTTGATATTTATAACTACGGTCATAAAACGCGGAAGCCAATAGGTAGTAATATTAAGAAAATATTAAATGATTAAACTATGCCTCTTCTGTCACAGATAATATCTATCACAGAGGCATGACATCTTAAGTCTCAGGGGTGGCAACACATCTGCATTTTGATGTCTGGTTTTTTTGTGTAGATATCTATAGGCTGCAGTCATCACTTAACATCAATGTGAGCTGGATGATTGATTGCCACCCTTGCCATTCCTTACATAAAAAATTGCCCGCTTGCACGACTGTATAAAGAATATCAAATGTGTACGAAAATTTACTAATCTATCTTATATATATATAAAAATCCATTGCTGTCAGTTAGTCTCGCTAAAACTGGAGAACGGCTGGACTGATTTGGCTAATTTTGGTGTTGAATCATTATTAGAAGTCCAGGGAAGGTTAAAAAGGTAAAAAAATATGAAGAAATTGAAGGCAAAAAATCTCAATTTCATTTTACCATACAAATAGTCGGTACGTATCTATCAAACCTTTGACACATTAATACATTGTGAGGCAATACGAAGTTTGCTGGGACAGCTAGTTTGTAATATTTATTGGAATATCATTCGGTGTATTCTCTCTAAGTACACCTTAGAACCCGCAACCTCAGAACAGAAAGGCGTACACCCGCACCAAGGCTCTTTGTATCACGGTACCAAAAACCAATTAAACTATATAATTGACCCCCAACTCTGAACATGTTACATCTCATAACGAGGCAAGTTTCATCACTTCATAAAGCCGAATTCAGTAATTAGTTTTGCGAAACTTATATAAAATCTACTTATTATCTATGACCATAAATACTTGAATCATAACTCATCAGAGACCACTCCTTTTTGAGGGTTCAATTAAAACAGAAACTGAACTTTAAAACAGAACAGAAGCGCGCAAGGCCCAGCGGCTGGTGTAGATCGTAAACGATCTACTAGGTTAAGCACTACGGGCGCGGTCGGGTAGTGTGATGGGTGACCGCTAGTGGAAAATTAAATGCGCGTTTCCGTGCTTCGGAGGGCATGTTAAGCCATAGGTCCCGGTTGCTATCGATGGATAGCAGTCGTTAAACCTTGTCGGAGTCCTTATGGGCGGTTTGAAAACATTCGACAGCGGGTTGGCCACTAACCCACCCACCTCCAACAATCCGCATAGGAGCAGCGTGGTGGAGTAAGCTCCAGGCCTCCCCCCAAAAAGGGGAGAGACTCGTGCCCAGCAGTGGGACGTTAATGGGTTGCCATTATTATTTATTATTATTAAAACAGATAGATGAAGTGTTAATTTACTGACGTAAAAACGACTGCTAAGATTTTTAACTCCTTCTGGTTATTCTATCACTAAGATTTTTAACTCCTTCGGGCTATTCATTTCAAATAGTTGTGAGTTGGAGTTAAAAAATTCAAACTAATTTCATTTGAAAATATTTTATTATTTTAACAAATGAATAATTTGTTAATGATATTTTGCTACGGCGTCCTTTTAGATTAATAAAAAAGTTAATCTTATATGAATTACTTTATAATTGGAACTAAAGGCATATCCCAAATTTTAACTCAATCGGTTGAGGTAGTTCAAGCAAATACAAGATTAACGTTTTCGTAGGTTTTCGCGAGCTTCATACATTGTAGAAATTAAACTTGCGGATTTTCTCGCGTATATGACACTCCCAAACTTCTTCATACACCCGACGTTTCGGTCGCTTTCCAGCTACCGTGGTCGCGGGCTGAACATCGTCGAATTAGTCAGCCCGTGACCACGGTAGCTGGAAAGCGACCGAAACGTCGGGTGTATGAAGAAGTTTGGGAGTGTCATACGTGAGAAAATCCGCAAGTTTAATTTCTACAAAATACAAGATTGTAAAAATACAGATTACTGAAGAATCGCCGTACAGCAAATGAACAGCAATTGAAAAATTAAAAAGTGACTTTTTTACATTTAATCTCGTAAGTAATAGTAATACATATAATTGACCGATATCGATATAAATTAACTGTCATATTTTTTTTTATTTTTAATTCCTCTTTATCCCTAATTAAAATGATGACCGAAAATGCAATTAAGGTTAGCCATATGCAGGCTTTCCCCTCTATCAAAGTACAAGACCAAATGATCTTACGCCTGTCGCCTAGATGTTTAAATGTGTGCGTGAAATTGTTTCTGTATTTTAATAAAGTCAAGGCGTGAGTTTCGTAGTAATAGACGATTTTTGTAGTGTGGGTGTGTGTTGCACGCATTTCCCCCCGCAAAAAATGACAGACTATTTTGCATCGGTAATACACGCTATGGCTACTCTCCTCCGGTCCGCCGCGACCGGTGGGCCGCGTTGCTCTGTTTGCAAGGATAGGAGTTATCAGATTATATTATCTGCCTAGTCCGTTATGGAATAGAATTGATAAATACACGAACAATTTCGTAACCCGAATAAAAAATCTATTGACATTTCGCTTCGTTGCACGAAAACTGCAGGTACGCAGATCATTATGATTCGTTCATTAACAAAGCATCATCGATATGTAGGTCAACCATTCAAACATTACGTTAGATATATTACCCATAAAAGAGGTTTCGCTCTATAAAATGCCGCTATAAAATTTGAAAAGCACTTTATACGGTTCGATCGAGCAGAAGTTAAATGTCAGAAATAATACTGACAGTAGAGCTTCTGTGAGTTCGAGGACATAGGCACACATAGACGTGTACCATTGCATTAACTGATCTAATGGCACGATCACACACTCTTATTTTTCCTACGTCGACAGAGCAGTTCTATTGTACAGGCCAGCGATGTAGTCCAATGGTTTGGTCACACCACGGGTGATCTGTGGGTCACACAACATTCGTCTGCGCAGTCTGATGGTTCAATGTAATAGCCCGGACACACTGTACAGTCATACATTCCTAGTAGTACCTCGGAGTCTGGTTTCTGTGCCTTCGCAGAGCCATCGTTCCTGCGCTAGATCTCTCTCCGATTGTGTCAGATTGCTGTCCAGCAGGCTATTAGATTGAGGAATAGAGAGCATTTGTGATTGCGCATGCACTTGTGCACTTTAAATTCGCCCGCGCAGTTCGGTGATGAGTGTTCTTTGAGATTTCCCGTTGTGACCAATATTCGGTCAGGAAGGAATATTTACAGTTGTTAGGCCAACTGCGCAGATAGAAGCGAGCCGTGCAGTCAGGTCAATAGTGCTGCTTAATAAGGATTCGATTAGAAAGTATTGATTGCCACCGTATAGTTACAGAGGCAGAACAACAAAGGAGTCACAAATTCGCATTCATTTTTTTTTAATGTTATGGAAGTGGTAATCAAGCTTGCAGTTCACATTGATGTTAAGTGATGACTGCAGCCTATAGACACCCACACAAAGACCAAGGTCGAAATGCAGATGCGTTACCACTCCTGAGGCCTAAGGTGTTATGCCTCTGTGTCGGAAATTACAGGGCCGTACATTACCACCTGACCGGAACACGATAGTGCTCAACACTACCATTTAGCGGTAAGTATATAAGGTATTGCGGTGGTGCCTACACCCACGAGCTCCGTCACTGGAGCTCTACCACCGGTATAAGTAGTGCCTTCGTCTTCGAATGCCTTCGCCTTCACTCAAACAAGGGTTTCAATCAGAAAATTGCTATCTCAAATGCGATATTCATTCTTATTTAGAATGGATGCCCTAATCCCAACGATGGGACATTTGTCAGGCTCCTAAGGTTATGTAGAAGGGAGTGTGATGCAAGTGCCCGTCACCCCACACAGGGCGTGCAAAATCACGAACTGTCCAATTTAATGCAAAAATCGTGATTCACACCAAACAGAACACACGTTTATTTTATTACCGTTCATTATTTTAATACGTGGTAAAACCTCCGCGACATTTGTTAATAAAGCAGCCGGGGTAACGCCGCGTTCATAAAGAATACATCTTAATGAATAATGTTCCATAAGTCTGATGTAACGCTGATGTACTGTTTTATTATACCCTGCGGTAAAGTAAAACTTTTATACTGAGTCACTCCTAAAATAATTGTAAAATTGTATGTTTACAATCGACCATTACCGTCAGCATAGAAATGTTTTACTGTTTTTGCAATATTTTATCGTTAAAAAAGTGTGTTACAGATCCTATTACCTTTCTCGTCAAATGGGCTATCCAATATTATTTTTAATTCAATTTGAACCTTTACTCCCTGAGATTAGAGTGTTTAACCAAATAAGTAAACAACTTATTTGTTTGGTTAAATACTAGGTACACAGCTAGGGTACCTACAGCTTTATTATATTTTATAATCTATGGGCGGCCACACAAATGAGACGACGCATCGCAGGCATAGAGCAACACCGGAGGGGAGTAGCCATATGGAGGCTTTCCCCTCTGTTAAATTACAAGCCCAAATGCGCCTATACCTGTCGCCTAGATCTTTAAATGTGTGCGTGAAATTGTTTCTGTATTTTGTTAAAGTCAAGGTGTGAGTTTCATAGTAATAGACGATTTTTGTAGTGTGCGCATGTGTCGCACGCATTTCCCCCCGCAGACTGTTTTGCATCGGTAATAAGCGCTATGGCTATTCCCCTCCAGTCCGCCGCGGCCGGTGGCCCGTGTTGCTCTATGATCGCATTCGATGAATTCGTGCGAGCTCGCAAATATTTACGATGCGATGCGAATTCGCAGTTATGTGTGGGAGCCCTATACAACAGTAAAAAAGAATTATAGAATTGCTTAGACATGAATAATTTTGATCACTTCGATTTTAAATTTGAAACCATAATAAAGCCCACCATAGTCACACCCTAACCAGCATGCGCATCCGTCTCCTCGTTAGTGGGACACGCGTGTTACATTCGTGTCTCGCGCGCGAAACAGTATGGTGTGATTGTGAATGTAGCTTTAGGTGTCCTCGGTTTAGGTGGTTGAGCTTTTATCCCTAATTATTAAAATATACTGTACACCCGACTAAGAATATCTTAATGACGAAAGGGCTAGTTTTTAGGGTTCCGTAGTAAACAAGGAACCCTTATAGTTTCGCCAAGTCCGTCTGTCTGCCTGTCCGTCGGCGGTTTAGCGCAAAAACTATAGATACCAGATACTCGAAATTTGGCACACAAGTATACACCTTAATCACGCCGACAAAGTGGTAGAATAAAAACATGAAAAAAATATATTTAGAGCACCTCCCCTACATGTAACGCACGGATATTATTTTTTCTTTTCGTTTTCTGTACAGTGTGGGGTATCGCTGGATAGGTCTTTAAAAAAAATTAGGTGTGTGCAAACATCATTTTTCGATTTAATTAACTGTTCGTGACTTATTAAGGTGACAATTTTCGTTAGAGTCGAGTGTCCCACCGCCCTCTACCAACTAAAAGGTTGTTGTTAAAAATTCAAACGTTACGGCAATAGAAGCTATATAACACGAAATTAAAAGAAAAACTATCACACTTTAGTTGACTTTACAAGTTTTCGAGTAATATTCGACCAATTGTATTTTACTCGAAAATTTATAGAAAAAACAAACCAAATTTATAATAATATTTTATGGCCCTGTAATTTCCGGCACAGAGGCATAACATCTTAGGCCTCAGGAGTGGTAACGCATCTGCATTTTGACCTTGGTCTTTGTGTGGGTGTCTATAGGCTGCAGTCATCACTTACCATCAATGTGAACTACATGCTTGTTTACCACTTCCATTACATAAAAAAAAAATAAAAAAATAAAAATTATTTATTTATTATTTTCATTACATCTTTTAATATGGCACCCTATACTGCGCGTGTTGCGACAAGCACTTGACCAGTTCTTTATGTAAGGAAGGTGGCAAACAAGCATGCAGCTCACATTAATGTTAAGTGATGACTGCAGCCTATACACTTGATGCATGAAGTCAAACATTCCCACCAGTGCTCCGCAAACCACCAGTTGAGAACCACTGGTATAAACGAAGGCACCTTAACCACCTCATTAGGAATTTCCTCTGAACGCTTCTAATGTAATAACAGAATAACTGTGGTACTTAAGCTATAAATATAATAAATCCTGCCAATTACATAATTAATTGAGAAGGTCATAGAGGAAACTAGCAGTAACATATTATAATTACAAGTAGGTTTTTCTGTATTAATACATCAGTTATATAAAGTCGTAGAACAAATGTTGTTAGGGTTGATGTAGATTTGCTGCCTGCAAGTGATGATGCGCCAATCTGAATTAACCCTGTATACGAAAAAAAATTCAAAATTATAAAATAAATCCTTCTTGGCACAGCTCAGCTAATGTAAACGCACCTTAAGGACAACTGTTCACGTTAAGACGAAGTAATAGGATAAAGCATTTCAAAGACAACGACCATTATCATGAACAAAGTAAAGCATAAAGGGCACGCAGGTGACCCGCCAGCCGTACACAGAAAACCCAGATAGTTCCAAGAAACATAATGTTCAGAGAGCGTTTATACCAATTACTACTGTTCACTTAATAATTTTATATTAATCCTTGAGAAACTTACGTATCTTGATAGACATGACCGAACGACGTAAATGATCCAATTTATCTGTCTGATAGATCTTGTTGTGTTTGACAATTTTACTATGTTTAATTATTTTAAAAGTAATTGCTCATTCGTACTAGATAGAGATCATTCCCAAAATCCGGTAGTAATTGATAATGTTTTTACTTTACCAATTTCCAAAACATTTATCCCACGCATTTTAGTATTTTAGTATTTTAGTTTTGCCTTGTACTACCTTGTACGTACTTGTTATATGCGCAATTGACAATGAGTTGCATTGTCAATTGCGCAAGAATAAAGAAAAATTATATTTTAACATAAACATAGTCTAATGTCCCAACGTTAATTTATAGCACCTTTCAAGATCTCTGTTTTCGTCACTAGGCTCTCTGTTTTATTATTAGAGGCGTTTTTGCAGACGACTTTCAAGATTTTGAGGGTATCCGTAGAGGATGACCGGTCGCAATGACGCGCAATCGCAAGAGCCGTGTCCTCATAGCTGATTATGCTTCGGTTATTTAGACTTCATAAAAAAAGAAGTTCAAGAAAGTAACGCAAATATTGGGGCTGATTAGAGCAATTAAAATCACACAAAATTTCGTAAGATCTAATGAAAATTCGGCCGAAACATGAATGAAAGTGAATAAGGAAAAGACGACATTTGTTTGAAATGTCACATTTATTTATCTGAATGTCAAACGTATTTAATATGGTAGATGACAGAGTGGCAAGTAGGTAATAGTCCAGGAGGAATCGGCGCATGAGTACCGAAAACTATTTCACCTCAATTTTTTTATGCGATCCTCTTTAAAATGTCCTACTGATGATATAAATGGTTGTAAAATAACAATTCCTTGCAATTGTTTAAACAATTTCAGTTTAAACAATATGGCACGGGGTTGCCCCATGGCAACATGCATTTATATCATAAGTAGGAAAATTTAAAGAGGATCGCATAAAAAAATTGAGGTGGAATAGTTTTCGGTACTCATGCGCCGATCCTCCTGGACTATAAGTCTGTTCTGCCCGAAATTGCTTAAAATAAAAAATGTGCTGACGGGACGATAAAATTTTGTTAGAACTCAACTTTTCTGACTAGCCCCAAAGTCAATACTTACATATCATTTATTTTAATGTAATGGAAGTGTGAACAATCATAAATACTCACACGGGCGAAGTCGCGGCCACAGCTAGTTAATAATATAATCGATTGCGCTAGCAATACCTGGCAATTAATTGAAATATGATTTTCTTCTAAATGGCATCTCAATAAAATAATTAATTGGGTAATTATTCATTTACTAATTTTGCCGCTTGGTAAACCAGAGTTTCACCACGTTATTTATTATAGTGCAATCACAAGGAGTTTTATTAAACTAGCCTAGACTTTACAGCAACTGTACAGTGTACACTAATTGGACTATATCGAGAACTGTAAATAAAGTAGGTCGAAGTAAATGAAGTAGGTCAAAGCGTAGGAAATCATTGGATGTAAGGTAAAATTTTCCTTTCCTTTTGTAGGACTTAAAATTGGAGCTGGTTACATATCGCATTGTACTATTTATTTTTCGCAATAATACATGCGAGTGAACATTAGAAAAAAGAAAAACGGAAAGAAAAATTTGTCTTCTCGGTAGCTTAGTGGTAAAGCGGCTGGACTCGGTCCTGAGGTCGCAGATTCGATTCCTGCCCGAAGTCAAATGTTTCTTTCCGTTTTTTCTTTAACTTCTACATATCGCATTTCACCACTTCATTCCTTTGGAAAATATCTTACTACAGATTTCTAAGTCTTAATCTGGTGAGGTGCCTCGAAAAGAATCGCCGAATACATTTAACCGTCGGTAATAATTATCAAAGAGGCAAAATAATTTAGGCCTCAGTCCTCAGGAGTGGCAACGCATCTGCCTCATGTTAAAGTGATTATACGCCGTGGTATTCACTTACTATCAATATACTTGCCGCTAAATGGTAGTGTTCAGCACAATCGTGTTCCGGTCAGATACGGCCCTGTCATTTCCGGCACAGATGCATAACACCTTAGGCCTCAGAAGTGGTAACGCATCTGCATTTTAACCTTGGTCTTTGTGTGGGTGTCTATAGGCTGCAGTTATCACTTCACACACACGGTCACAACATCAATGTGAACGGCAAGCTGGTTTGCCACTTCCATCACATTAAAAAAAAATCTGAATAACTTAGGCCCTCTGCCTCAGGAGTGGCAACGCATCTGCCTCATGTTTAGATGATTATACGCCGCAGTATAATCAGTAAGTAATAATACACGAAACCTAAAAAAAAAAAAAAAATTACACTCACATTATGTACTTTTATCAAACAACATGCTGTATACACACAAGTCAGGTGGGTCGGTGCAGCGCTCAGGTTCGACGGAGTGCTCGCGCTCGCCATTATATTACCTACTTACCTACATGATTGTAATACGCATGCCTAGTCTAAATTAATTTGATTTTGTAAGTAGGTAATTAATGTTATAAATAATATGTTGATGACACTGACGCGCGTTAAAACTCGAACGAGTTTATGTTGCGTCTTACTGTTATTGTATTCACCTAATTATTGTATGTTTTTAAGTAATTAAAAAAAAATAAAAATCATACCCTGAATATCGTGCCGTGTAATAAGTCCTCTAGCAAAGTGTGAATCAGGCATAACTTAAAGACGTAAAACCCATGGAAAACGTCTTTATCTTCACCAGCTGCGCACAGCCCAATGTCGTAGCAACAAAAAACACTAATTTGATTACCGGCACGTGTGGCCACAACCTCAGTTGTTACGTCAAGGCCCATTCATTACTTGCGGGACTTCCTCGAATTAGTAAACAGTACATTGCAACTGTTATGACACAGTTCTGACTCGTCTGTTGTTTGTCAGAGTTGTAATGTTTTCTGTTGCTGTTAATGTTCGTACCTCGTAAGGGAATAATGGAATCCTTGTTATGTCACTCGAACGCCTGTCTCGAATCCATGAGTCTAGTCGGTTTTAGATGATTCAGTCTGTCATTTTTATGGTTCTGTAGTTAACAAGGAACCCTTAATTTTAACATGTATTTAATTTATTTGTTCTAATAATTTATTTATTTATCTATATTTATGTAATATTACGTAACTTTGTATATAAATATAACATCAGTATGCATGGAAGTTTTATGTAGTTGGGCGGCTTGTAGTTCGCAAAGCCACTTACGGTGGTCCTATCAGAACACCAGCGCTGTAGTGCCAACTACAGCAATCAGCTGAGATGGGTACCATTTTTTTGGTCTCACACATACATCATGCCGGTAGTTGTGTTAAGTTGTTTCTGTTTTTATTATTGTTTTTTTTTATTATTATTATCATTTGTTTATTTAGTGTGTGTGTGTGTGTGTGTGTGTGTCAAAAAATAAACTATTTCTATTTCTATTTATAGTTGCGCCACGTACCCAACTGTCTGTCTGTCTGTCCGTCCGCGGCTTAGTGCAAAAATTATTGGTATTACTACTTGGCACAAGTAGGTAAACACCTTAATCACGGCGACAAAGTGGTAGAATGAAACATGTTTTTTTATTTAGGGTAGCTCCCCTATTTTTCGGTTTCCATAAAGTGTGGGATATCGTTGCATAAGTCTTTCAAAAATGTAAGGGGTGTGCAAATAATAGGTAACTATTCTATTCGTGACTTATTTTTCGTTAGTGTCCCCACCCCCTACCAACTAAACGGTTGTTGTTAGAAATTCAAACGTTACGGCAATAATAGCTATATATAATGAAATTAAAAGGAAAACTATCACACCAAGTTGGCTTTATAAGTTTGCGAGTAATAGTCGACCAAATGTATACAATGCGCGTGGCCGCGCAGTGTATGGAACCATACACGCACTTAACCGGTTTTTTATAATTATTTGTCACACTTTGTTAAGTCATTGTTCACAGTCACTAGGAGAATTCCTGTGACTGTGCTCAGAAGGCGTTTGCGTCACCTCATTTCCTAATCTATCTGAACTTTATAAAAAATAATGATTTTTTTTTTTTTTTTTTTTTATGTTATGGAATTGGCAAACAAGCATGCAGTTCACATTGATGTTAAGTGATGACTGCAGCCTATAGACACCCACACAAAGACCAAGGTTAAAATGCAGATGCGTTGCCACTCCTGAGGCCTAAGGTGTTATGCCACTGTGCCGGAAATTACAGGGCCGTACATTACCACCTGACCGGAACACGATAGTGCTGAACACTACCATTTAGCGGCAAGTATATTAGGTAATGCGGTGGTGCCTACGCCCGCGAGCTCCGTCACTGGAGCTCTACCACCAGTTGAAATGATCGTAAGAAAAAAAATATTTTTGCGTATTTTCTCGCGTTTACACCCAACTTCCTCTTTTATCCGACGTCTCGGTCGCTTACTAGCTATCGTGGTCACGGGCAGACTAATTCGACGTCAAGTGAGAGAAACTTAGGAGTATACACGATAAAATCCACAAATATTACTTTTACAATGTATGAAACTGGCGAAAACCAAAATGATAAATAGTGATCTAAAGTAAGTGTATTTCAGATACAAGGACAATGATCTCCATGCAAATGTGTAGATAGCCATGAGGATTAAGAATGGCTACACATTTTCATGGAGACTCCTACTACTTTCAAGACACAAACAGAAGATAATTATGAATGAGAAGGTAGTATATAACGATCCCAGAGGACAAAAGGATTATGACATTGTAAGCAGAATTGGACTGGTCACTCGAAGTGGCTTTTGCCTGCCGGGCTTTGGACTACGCGGATCCACGGTTGCCGCTAGCATGTCTTAGGCCTCAGGCCCATAAACCAGTCTCAGGGACCAGTAATATTAGTTAGGTCTACTAGGGTAGAAGGTAGCTTGCGACGGAACTAGCAAGTATATTTATTTCATAAGCAAAGCTAACGTAGGCTACGTTACGCGTCAAGCCAAGCAGTAACGTGCTTCCATATTTAAATTTAGTCTCAAGTGTCATCTTGTCTGGTAGTTGCGAGAACAAATAAACGGATGTGTGTACACGAGACAATTATTTGTTGACGACCTTCGGCTGTGATTTAATAATACTAATGGCCGAATACTCAAACGTCACATAATTTAAAGCAACCCTCAAATGTGCGCTATCTCTATCGTGTGAATGTGTTTTTTAAAGACAGAAGACTTTTAAGTCCCACATATTTTAAAGTGACGTTTGAGTATTTGGTTACGGACAAATGGAAATCGAGTCAATTTTGACAGATTAGTTTTTACCCAGTTAGTTCAGCGGTGTGTGACTACCGCTTGCTTCGAAGGGTTCGATCCCCGCACCGCGACAAATTGGATGTTAATCCAAAATCACATTGGAGACCAATATTTAAAAAAATCATTGACATAGTAGGTACTATCGCAATACATGGATATGAAATGTAAGTACTTAGCGCTTTCATGTTAGGTAGGTATATTTTCAGGAACCTGCTGATGTGACTGATATTATTACACTTTATATTTTACACAAATCTATATTTTTTATTATTCCACTGTTTTCTTTTACAAAAACATTCATAGAATTTCTCTTTCCATATCAATGAAAGCTGGCCCAAAAGCAAACATCTTAAAAGACAATGAATAAAATCAAAAAAGGGAAAAATCCAATTCAATATCAAATCCAACTAATTTATACGAACCCAAACCCTCACTGAACGCAGATGAGGAAGAAACTGTACAAATCGAAAAACTCTTAAACAAACTTCAACGCCCTTGACTACTACGGACGCAGTATCGATTTTGCACGCATAGTCCACGACAATAAGGCTTCCACCCGTTACAAGAATCCACGTAACTACACACAACCTTCACGGTAAAACAGGCCATATATTGACCGAGTTACACGCCAAAATCCTGCGAGCTATGCCACACTTAAGTCGCTCTGCTCGGCCCCAATGATGAACTGACCGACCAGTAATTAAATACAGGTATTAGCGTCCAGTAATGTTTAACCTTCAGATTTTTCTTTGATGATATCCCTCTTTTATGATACAGAGAACGGGAGATTTAGTTTTTCCCGTTTGAATTACATCGGTAACTTTTTACGGTGTAATCTATTTACGTTGGAAGTATTCGAAAACAATGTTCACTTAACTTCACGCCTGTCCCCGTAAGGTTAGGCGTGAGGTAAATGCATGTCTTCAAGCATACATGCAAACAGCCTCGATTTTACGATGAGCCGAGCCTGATAATGGTCTGGCAAGCTTCCAGAGAAAATGTAAAAATCCCAATGACACTAACCCCCCCCCCCCCTCTCTCCCGATCCGCTGATCGAATGCTGTTAGCTACTGGGACAGTTCATACCGAGTGTCTACAATATTATAATATTATGATTGTAGATACGCAGTGAAAACTATACTGCGTGTCACGTTTGTATCTAATGCATCTGGATGAATTTAATACTTCAAAAACCTTACAGCACTTGTTTCCTGGGGATCAAACCTAGATATACTCAAAGTGCTTACTTTAAAGTACCAAGGACCCTGAGGCTCTGCAAAGCAATAATATATGGCAACCCATTATACGTCCCACTGCTGAACACGAGTCTCTCCCCTTTTTAGGGTGAGGCCTGGAGCTTACTCCACCACGCTGCTCCAATGCGGATTGGTGGAGGTGGATTGGTTAGCGGCCAACACTCTGTCGGATGTTTTCAAACTTCCCCATAAGGCCTCCGACAAGGTTTAACGACTGCTATCTGCCGATAGCAACCGGGATCGACGGCTTTACGTGCCCTCCGAAGCACGGTATCGCGCATTTAATTTGCTACTAGCGGTCACCCATTACACTACCCGACCGCGCCTGTAGTGCTTCACCGAGTAGATCGCCTATGATCTGCACCAGCCGCGGGGCCCGCGCTTCCCAGCCGCGAGGCCATGCGCGCTTCATACATAATAGAAATTATATTTGTAGATTTTCTCGCGTATACAATACTCCGAATATCCTCTCTTATCCGACATTTCGGTCGCTTTCCAGCTACCGTGGTCACGGGCACACTAAGCATTCTTTTCTTTTAAGGTACGGAACCTAACAGTTCTTTTTACTGTATGACCCATTGATCCCCATTTCAAACCCAGAGTCTCTGGTCCAACAAAAGTCGCTAATCTAATAAGGCGAGTTTACCCTAAATATTTTTTTTTCATGTTTTTATTCTACTACTTTGTCGGTGTGATTAAGACGTATACTTGTGCCAATTTTTAAGTCTCTAGTACCAACAGTTTTTGCGCTAAACCGCGGACGGACAGTCAGACAGACAGACGGACATGGCGAAACTATAAGGGTTCCTTGTTTACTACGGAACCCTAACCACTAAACCATGGAGGTTTAATAAAATAGAATCATTGTAAATTCACATCATAGTCATATTTTTATGAATGTTTATTATATTATATGCCGCGTTTAAGGTTATGAGTTCTATTTATAAATTATATAAACGTTTAGATGAAAAGGTCACCAGGTCAACAACCTGATGTCATTGAACATATTAACTTGCTTCTATTAACCAAACTACTTTAAAAATAGTAAAACTTAAACGTCATAAATCGGTCTCAATAGTCTAGTAGCAGCAGCCCTCCACTGATAGGCTGATGTCCTGGGTTCGATCCGGGTCGGGGGCTATCTGAAATAAAGGTGTATTATCCTTCATATCCATAGAGCAACACGGGCCACCGACCGCGGGGGACCGGAGGGGAGTAGCCATAGCGTTTATTACCGATGCAAAACAGTCTGTCATTTTGTGCGGGGAGAAATGCGTGCGACACACACGCACACTACAAAAATCGTCTATTACTACGAAACTCACACCTTGACTTTAACAAAATACAGAAACAATACGTGCACACATTTAAACATCTGGGCGACATGTATAGGCCCATTTGGACTTGTACTTTGGCAGAGGGGAAAACCTGCATATGGCTACTGCCCTCCGGTGTTCCTCTATGTTCATATCTGATGCTTTTGAGATTTTTCCATTTTCTGGCAGTTTTCCAGTGCCACTCTCGGGGCTTTGCCACTTGTTACATGAGTAAAAACGTAACTGCCAAATCTAAAACTGATATCGTATCTTATGTACGTTTCTCAAAAAGGAATATTTTTATACTGTGATACTACTTAGAACGCAATTATTTACATAAGTTAGCATCTTAAATTGATCTTATCATACATTACATACAAATCAATACATCTATTGCGATAATCTTCAAAATAATCGACAACTTTCAAAATCATTACTTCACTGCTTCGGAAATGATGACCATTATACAAATCAGGTCATTAATGGCTCACTGACCTATCACAAATCATTTCACAATGAGAAAGTCAGTTTCGTTATGCAGGCAGATGCGAGCATACTTCCTTTTAAATAACACACTAACGGCCAAATACTCAAACGCCACTTAAATCTAAGTGGGACTTAAACGTCTTCTGTCTATAAAAAACACGTTCAAACGATAGAAATAGCACACATTTGATGGTTGCTTAAAATTGAGTGACGTTTGTGTATTTGGCCATGGCTGATCTTCCACTAGAGATGAGTTCTGCAGCTACGCTTTTATTAGGGTTACAGGGGCGCGCCCTGCAGAATTGTAGAATAGGATTGAGGTATCCTCTGCCTGTCGTAATAGGCGACTAAAAGGGGGAATGGATCGCGGGCGGCAAGAGTGGTGGCTCTAGCCGTCCAGCACTCGCGGTTCCGTCAGAACGGCGACCGTGGTAGCCGCAGGTCGTTGTAGTATGCGCAGAATGGGGCTTTTAGAGTCCCTGTGGAGAGCGAGGACGAGGACGAGCCTTATGGAGGTGAAGTGCGTGAGGGGGGACCGGAGCAGTGTTTAAGTGAACCCGGATCACCCCCCTTCGTGCACTGAAGTCGGCACAGAGGTGGTTTAAGAGGGTTCCAGTACCTCATATCCCGGCTGTCTTCCCCTAGAGAGCCGGTTGAATGCTAAGGCATTTCCATTTCGTAAAAAAAAGGCTTACAGGGCCATGAAATCGAAAAGCTAGTCTTAAATAGTGAAAATGTCTGATTTGCAGACATTAGGCGGATATATTATTATTACACAGATAAAGGTCTCGGCTGGCAATGAGGCGCACGAGCAAACACGTGGTCAAGTGCGATATGTATTGGTATTTACAAGTATCCCTCAAATTAATAAATTTCCTGTGGTTTTATGAATACCGTTGACGTTTTCCTGTCTATAGGTAAAGAACAATTTCCTAGATTTTTTTATGAGGTAACTTTAGATTCTTACAATATCTTTTTTAACTCCCCAATTTATTCGCCAAAAGTGATTTTAAAAAGACGGTAATATTAGGTTGTTTTTAATTTTTCAGTGTTTTGTGAGAAACACGTTACTCACACGTCCACACACATATGGCAGCATGGTCTCTTCCAACGTGATAACTCTCAGACGCAAATACGTGAATAAGTGAATAAAACTAAGTAACACAAATGTCTCTATATTTTTAAGATTTCCCTTGACTTGATATTTTTTTATATTTTTTCAAACATAAAGAAATGTATCTTCACGCCAGAGCAAAGAGTGTAAAGCGCTAGATATATCGATCCTGACAGCGAAAATTTTAAAATTGTAAATCTTGCTACTATTGGCGGAGATATCGGTGAACAAAAATACATGTAGCCGAACAAACCTTCCTTCTTCTTTAAAATCGTAAAAAAAATGGAATCTGTTTCCATAAATGCTAGATATGTGAAGGAATGGCAATTAATGGTGCGTTAATTAATCAGCTCGTCCATCGCACACCACATCTCTGGTGCACAAACAGCCTTACGATTGAGGAAATCAATTTATTGAAAACCGCTTGTTTGACATCTTGACATGTGATATTAGAATCAGTAACGCTACTTCGAGTAGTGACGAAAGGCCTTCTTATATTTCTTTCTGTATCCAAGGTTACATCGACGTCTGACGTTAATGGTAATGGATTATATATCGCAGAAGTGGCAAACAAACGTATGGTTCAGTTTGATGATAAGAAAATATTAGAGTCACTAGATAATCTAAATGAAAACTTTAGATCAAAAGAAAAGAATGACAAGGTTTTATGGATTTTGTTTATGTTTCGTCGTGTTGACTTGAGAGTGCCAAATTTAATTTATTTGGACGTCTTAGCTTACAGCTGTATGGTGGAGGAGGGAGAAACACTTCTAAGGATACATTCATTTTCAGAATTATAACAAGTAGTTTACGAAAGTCTGCCGGACCCGACAAACGTCACGACAAAGTCCGACAATTTGAACTTAAAAAAATTGTCACTATAGGGCATCGACGACACAACGCAGATATGGAGCATTAAGGAAGTGTTCAGTCACACGCACAGTCAAGTTAAAAGAATCGTTCGCAAGCATTCCATCAAAATGGACATCAACGAGATTTATCGATTTAGGTAAGTCTAGCCACTAATGTAAGTCATTATTGGTGTGTCCTATGAAGAAACCAATAATGAGATGCTGCTACATTATTTACCTTTACCCGTATATTTAAGTGAGGGTGCATTATTCAAAATTAGCCATTGTTTTCAGGAACCCCTACAGGCCAAATTTTATCATACTTTTCTTGCTGTAAAGCCCGATCATATTTTACTTGCATGTACTCGTATAATCAAAGATATTAGAGGAGTGTATAATCATAAAAACGACTAAACTAATGTTCTTCTCGACAATTGAGACCATCTCTACTCTAATGGTGTAACCACGAGGAACGCACCAATGTGAGTTAATGGTATCGAAATCGGATGTTACCTAATGAAAATAACACGAACGAAATATTGTAGATATGTCTTAACTGGCAAGTAAGGTAAAAAAAAACAATATCCAGATAACAATCGTGAGAACTTCTTCACATTCATAAAATTTACAAATGCTAATACTACAGTATACTTGTGAAAGAAATAACATTCCCTATGCAATACAAATTAGCTGTCATTGTAAATTGATATGGTACAAACATTGACCTATATTAATAGGCAAGCAGTTTGGCCTCAAACTCTTTTATAGTTAGACGATCAGACGATGATGACATTCACTGATTTATTGATGATTGATGATGAAAACATTTGTAGATATTTGGAGAGACTTAATCTGCTGCAGTCTGTCAATGCTTGTTGAAATTAATTCAGCAGAGTTATTTATTATTTGTCGGTATTGACTACTTATAAAAATATCATCCCTACTTCCCTACTAACCATCTTGCAGTAATATCACCTGAAATATGCTGTTTTATGCATGATTATCTCATTGCTGGGCACGAGTCTCTCCCCTTTTTGGAGGGAGGCCTGGAGCTTACTTTACTTCTTACTCCACCACGCTGCTCCAATGCGGGTTAGTGGCCAACCCGCTGTCGGATGCTTTCAAACAGGCCATAAGACCTCCGACAAGGTCTTACGACTGCTATCTATCGATAGCTACCGGGACCGACGGCTAACCATGTCCCCCGAAGCTCGGCAACGCGCATTTTAATTTACCACTAGCGGTCACCCATCGTACACCCGACGGCACCCGTATCGGACAACTCAGCAGATCGCTTGTGATCTACACCAGCAGCGAGGCCATGCGCGCTTTTCGAAAATTCAGCTACCTAGCTTTATCTGCAACGTAATTACAGAGGATAATAGATGGTTTGAATGGCATTGAGAAAAGGAAATCACGGCCGTGCCCGAAATTTTTTGTCCAACTTGGTGAAGGCACTTCCATGCCTTCAGTTGTCTCTTAGAATTAATTATAGCAACTACTTTGGGTACAAATTCCTTAAAATAACTAAATAGAATAAGGAAATGTTATCTAAAACTATAAACCGAGCCTCTCACTAACACAATCACTTAAAGTTATTGAACCTTAATAAGGAAAGGCCAAAGACGATACAAAAATACAATCAACCGAAAGATCTGTTACGTAAAATGAGCGTATTCGTAAGAGCATTGCCAAACGGTGAATTGAATATGCTAATATCGTAATACAGTATTACTTTCACGTGCTGAAATGGAAACAAAAGGCTTGAGTGGAGATGAATATATTTTGAGAACATTTCAAAAAAATTATTTCATCCTATTTTTGGAAGATTTGTTTTGTTATTTTTCATTATATGATGGTGGCAAACAATTGATGGTGAGGAAATACTCCCTTTAGACATTTACTTGCTAAGCGACATGTATTGTCAGCATATTCGCGGCGACGCTCCATTTTTTAGGGTTCCGTAGTAAACAAGGAACCTTTATAGTTTCGCCATGTCCGTCTGTCTGTACTGTCTGTCTGTCTGTACTGTCTGTCTGTCCGTCCGCGGTTTAGCGCAAAAACGATTGGTACTAGAGACTTGAAATTTGGTACAAGTATCTTAATCACGCCGATAAAGTGATAGAATAAAAACAGTAAAAAAAAATTGTTTTAGGGTAGTTACCTCCCTTTTATGTAATGCACGAATTTTTTTAAATATTTAGTGTGGGATATTGTTGGATAGGTCTTTCAAAAATGCAAGGGATGTGCAAACATCATTTTTCGATTTATTGTTATCACTGTGAACTGCATGCTTGGTTGCCACTTCTATTTTAACTAAAAAAAATAATGTGGACCGGAAAATTTTGCATCATTTTATATATCCATTGAAGTCATGGACCAGATAGAGATAGATCTCTATCTGGTCCATGACTTCAATGGATATGGATACATTGTATATATACAAATTATTATTATGATTCTTCTACCAATGTGATGAACATTTTGTTCCTTCTCACTCAAGCTTACAATTGTAAGGTAAAATGACGACTTGCCTAACTATATTATTAACATAACACTTCGGTGTATTTAACTATATCCATTGCAAATCGATAAAATTCAAATAGCTTATTCGAAACTATCGGACCCAAAAGGTTAACCCTTATACTTACCGAATAAATAACTCAACACGACAATACAAAAGTTCCACCAGTTCCATTTAATCGTAGAATGTATGGAAGAGAAAGGCACAGACAGACAACTGGCGAAATAAAGCATTTTGTATCTAAGTTAGTTACGTAAACTAATAACTTTCAAACTTGCTGACGCGTCCTTGCGTTAAATTCTACTCGTATATTCCTTGAGTTTAATTTAAGGATGGCGATTCTTGCAGAAGAATATCGATTTTTGAATCGAAGTGTCATAACGTTTTCGTAGGTTTTCGCGAGCTTCGTACATTGTAGAAATTAAACTTGCGGATTTTCTCGCGTATACACTCCCAAACTCCTTACACCCGACGTTTCGGTCGCTTTCCAGCTTTCCAGCTGCCAGTCTGCCCGTGACCACGGTAGCTGGAAAGCGACCGAAACGTCGGGTGTAAGAAGTTTGGGAGTGTATACGCGAGAAAATCCGCAAGTTTAATTTCTACGAAGTGTCATAATTAGTACAATCGACATAGAAAAAATCGATTGTCGACTTATCGATCTATTGGCTTACTTACTTATCTAATGGCACCGCTGTCACGCATATTGCCAGTGTCAAGTAAAACAGTAGTAACAGCGTAAAAGTCAGAGGCAGTCGGTGAGTCGGTTGATTATCTGTCAGTCAGTCAGAGTCGCGGTCAATAATTCGAGTAAAGTGATGGCTACTTTACCAGAACATTTACAATTAAGTTTTGGAGGAAACCTGAAAAGTCGTGTTTTCGCACTGTTATTCTATTCCACTATACACGGACACTGTAATAAACCTATATCAAACAAAATGCCATCAACTTTATTTCATATATACCTAACTCAAAAATACACCAAGGAAATTAAATAAAATAAGAGGATCACACGCTTCTTTCAAGGTTCCCGCTAAAACCCGTAACATGGTTTAGCAGTTCATATAATCTGATTCTCAGGTGATTAAACTCCTAAAAAAAGCAACAGAATAACGAATACCCACTACACTCCTAAACAAAACAGTAACTGTCTATAATAACTTGTTTATGTCTCGAAAATTCATTCACATGATATGTTTTAACTACGAGCATTATATACTGGTGGTAGAGCTCCAGTGACGGAGCTCGCGGGCGTAGGCACCACCGCATTACCTAATATACTTGCCGCAAAATAGTAGTGTTCAGCACTATCGTGTTCCGGTCAGGTGGTAATGTACGGCCCTGTAATTTCCGGCACAGAGGCATAACACCTTAGGCCTCAGGAGTGGTAACGCATCTGCATTTTTACCTCTGGTCATTGTGTGGGTGTCTATAGGCTGCAGTCATCACTTAACATCAATGTGAACTGTATGCTTGTTTGCCACTCTTAAAACATAAAAAAAATACTAGTTATGATCTTACCATTAGGTATATTAATATTGAATATTAGTTGATCCGGTGAACTCTGTACCGCCTTAGAATGAAATAATTTGTTGAACTATTTGAATGATAAAATGAAATTGTTGTTTTTACTATTTTCCTTACAATTTCTTCAATTTTCTCACCTTTTTAACTGGGCTTCTAAGCGAATATTTCAAAACAAACATTAACAGAGTCGGTACAGCCGTTCTGAATTTTTGTGAGACTAGGATACGTCATTTCATTTTAATTTAAATATATTCTTCTGTAACCATTTGCCTAAATTATAAAATCAAATGAAAAAAAAACATGAAACTGTTGACGGTGTCACTTTCTATGTGAAACTCAAAATTCCCGCAAAATTAATTTGACATTTCACGAAACTCTTGAAAACTGCAATGCGAAGCACACTCTGAAAAATTATATATAACAATACCTGAAAACCCGTCACTAGATACAACTCCCCCTGGCAGACGCCCTAAGCCGAGGCCCGGACTCGTTCGGAGGTGCCCTTAGGCTCGTCGCCACCCTCTCTCCACGCAGTGGGCACTACAGTGCGCGCTGAAGTGCCAACTACGTAAATCCAGGCCGAGCTCCCATAGGTGCTATGCCCCTCTCATGTCTGGTTACGCTGTAGAGGCATTTTGCTAATAGTAATACTGTCCATTCGGAAAAAAAAATCGAGTATAAACGTTTAGCAAAACGTGTAACGCTATTCACACACACAAAAAAAACTCCCATAAACTCGGGAAAATATCACAATCAACTGACCTGAACAACAGCGTCCATCGCCATCCTCTCGATGTCCACATGGTAGAAGTTGAGTTGTGGCACGTGTCGCCTCCTCGGACGTATATCGTCGTAGTACGCCACCACATCGTTGATCGACACCACGGGACAATCGTCCACAGTGCTGCAACCACTACTCACACCGTCCACACCACTATCAGAATCTCCCTCACCACCGAATCCCTCCTTCGAATCCCGCCGGTCCCCGTAACTTTGCTCCGAACCCTCCTGGTAGCCAGACTCGTTCATGTCGTCGGCTATAATCTCGGGTATCTTCGTCATGTCGTATTCGTAGCCGACTTCATCGTCGATCGGTCCGTCGATGTCCGCCATTTTAGATGATTTGTGTTCGAACTCTACACTACATGCTGGTTCACTCGACCTGTTGACACTCGGCGCCCTATAACAATGTTTTTTTAATGTTATTATTTTGATAATGTTCAAATTAATATTGACTAAAATATAATCATCCGTTACAACCAGATTGACAGAAAATGGATATCCGAAACTATTGGATGAAAAAACCTTATAAGTCAAGTTTCACGTTGGGCCCGCACCTTGTACATTATATCAAAAGATAGAGAAAAATAAGTGGAATCATGGAAAAACAAAGTTGTTATTTTTAGTCTGCTCGTGACCACGGTAGCTGGAAAGCGACCGAAACGTCAGGAATAAGAAGAAGTTTGGGAGTGTTTTATACGCGAGAAAATCCGCAAATTTAATCCGCAATTTTTTTTGTCAGAAATATTTTTTTTTTTTTTGTATTTTTTCTATGACAAAAATACGAGTATGTTGTTTTCGAAACATACCTACTAACGACAATGAATAGGGTAGGTAATAAGGTATAATAAAGAATTTGAATAGCTGAAAATGATTTATTATTTTATGCTGCTTCTCTCAATATAGCGTACAAGGTGCAGGCCCAAGCTCCATATATTTTGGAACATCTCCTTGGTCGTGCAGGTTCCTTAGGGCGATTAGAGAAGCACTAGAAGCTGTAAACACGGGAACATTAATTATATGCGTAATAATAACTTGTATTTTACGTGACCGTTGGAAACAACTCGGTACCCGAAGTTTATCATTATGTTCGTCACCTATGACAACTCAAATAATTCTAGGGTAACTGGATCGATGGTAGAGGATAAAATATATATGAAGTTAGTCTTATAAAATCACATTTAACAACCACAACAACCATCACAAATTACACAAAATACTAGCTGACCCGGCAAACTTCGTAACGCCTCTGAATGAAATAATGTGTCTAAGGTTTGATAGAAACGGACTATTTGTATGGGAAAATGAAATTGTGGTTTTTACTACCAGAAAATATGAAGAAATTGAATCCCTTCAATTTCTTCATATTTTCTTACCTTTTAAACCTTCCCTGGACTTCCAAAAATCATTCAAAACCAAATTTAGCTAAATCGGTCCAGCCGTTCTCGAGTTTTAGCGAGACTAACGAACAGCAATTGATTATTATATATATAGATTATGATATAATGAACTAACTTTATTTGAAATAAAAACAGTTTGAATAAAGATTTATGGCAAGCGAAAGATGAGATCACCATATAAGGCAAAGAAGACCTCCGTATTATTTTAAACATAATCACGCTCTAATGAAAAATGGTTGCCGAAAATAATGATGATAAATACAACCGAGATAAGCTTATTTTAACTGACATATAAAAATCACTTTTGTTATAATACGACCACCAAAATACAGTAAACAAAAAGGACACAGTATTCATGGATAATATTGATACATACTAAAATAACTCGAATATCTGAAAACCTTTTTTACAAACATTAAAGATCAATATTAATCGGATTTAGGGTGTACAAGTGTGAATGCTACTTTCATCAATACACTCATGCTATTTTGTTTAGAAAAAATAAAAGATCTGGGCCTGTACCATGACGTGTTATTGCGATTTCGGCGCTGCCAAAATCTTGTTTCATTTGTCTTATGTGAAGAAGCGAGACAAAACTAATAGCGTTTTGGTTTAAGTTGTAAATAAAAGATGATACCGAGTCCTGTTCTTTGCACAAAGAATAAGCGTTGAGATTCAACGTGGCAATGTATTAATCGATTCCTAATGGACTCTACCTCTCCTCCCCGTGGGACTTGGCGTGATGATACACACATACATACCATACATAGATACTATTAATACCTATATATTGAGTTTAAGTACGAGCGTAAACTAAAGATTTCAGTAAAAATATCACACTTTAAACAATTGTACTTGCGGATTTTCCTCGCGTTAATATATCACCAACACTTTCTCAACTGTTGAACTTGAAACATGGCAAAATATCGAAAACCCTGTTATTAGTCCCAGTATTCTGACTATACCATAATACTATGGGAACAGCCGATATAAATTAATCTTGAAGCATGGAAATTGGACTCATTATTATAAAATTTGTAATTTGAAATTTCGACGTAATTGGGGACTTGGGATTCTTTGATAACAAATCAACTTTGAGCAACTTTTTCACAAGAGTGTATTTGAAATAGACAGCATCAACGTATATAATGTTTTATCTGACATATTTCACTTAAAAAAGGAGTTAGGCAATTTCTTAATCTTGACTTCGAGTTTATCAGCCGATTTATAGCTATGACTTCAAGAGGGCTAGAAGAAATGAGTGCAATCCAGTATCTTACAAGCTCAACTAGCTTATAAATTGACTAAAGTCGCTTGTTTTATCAAAAGTTACACTTTGTCAATGCTTCCTACTGGCTCTTTAAAAAAAGGATTTCTAAGGAGTTCTAATTGCATCATCTTACTATAACAAAATTTGTTAAAATACCGGTTAAGTAAATAAATGAGTTGCACCATTTTGGAAATTGTTAAATGATTTCATAATTATTTTTTAAGCGTAACTGGCTAAGCTATGCTAATTAGTGTTAAACTTAACCTCAAAATTATCTGTCAGAATGTGAAATAATGAATGTCTGTTAAATGTGTGCGGAATGATTGGGTTCGCCCGCCGATCCTTTTAACTTATAATGTTGGTATGTGTAACACCTTACTGTCCAACCCACTATCAGCAGAAATTATGTGGCTAGTTAGGATGTACCCATAACAATAGTTTTTTTTTTAAATAAGGTAATATTGGTATTTATTACAGCATGTCAGTATGCATTTTAGTTTTAGGTATTATTGTATTGCTTTTCTGTACGGGGGTGGCATAGTCAACGTATGACTAAACTCCCAGGAATAATTGTTCAGAATAAAAAAAAATATATATATATCTGTCAGATGATAAGGGAATCTGTCAACCCTGGTAATCAAAAATACTCTGGCGCAACGCATTTTGCAGTAGGTCATTGTTAAAATCAAACCTCTCCTCTAACTATAGGTAGCCTGTAACCCGACAATGCAAAAGTGTCCTTGTAGACCAATGTGAAATAAATTAATTGAATTTTTTAATTTTGAATGTAACGGTTATTGACAATAATCACAACTTAAACAAATATTTTGGTGCAACAGAAACGAAATAAAGGTAAAAACAAATGAACCGTTGTAATAAACACGAGAAAAGGCACTGATACGTATTGTTGTTCGTTTATAGAGTTTACGAAAACCAAATGAGCCGTTGCTATGATATAATAATAAACGAAAGCGAACATTCGCTAATAATAAGGGTACCTATTTAATATACTTTAGAGCGATCCTGTCTAGACAAGCTTAATATCACCTGCTCGAACCGGTCTAACGATTTATATGGTATCTAGTAAAAACCAGTTGGTGTATGTCAGACGCGGTCACTATGTCGAGACTTGAGAGGGAAAGTTTATTGAAACCAAAAGTTTGGGAACTGTTTGTGTTAGATTTTACAATGACTTTGGTGGACCAATTGGCTTTGTTGTCTCACGATGTTGACTCAATCAAGCGACTTAGTCGAGTAAATATTAAATGCCGGTTTGATAAAAAAGATTTGGCTGAGGCGATGAGATTTTAATAGAGTAACAATTGACAAGTTCATAGTTGTAATTTTTTATTGTCTTTTTTATTTTATTCTTAGGACAGAAACCTCTTTTGATTATTAATTATGTTTCGGACAATTCGTTTATTTTTAACGCTTATTTTGTCATATTAATCATCGTATCAGTTGTTATTCGCTTTAATTTAATATTTGTAATTTGACCTATCACAAGAAAAATTTAGAGTCTGTTTTGGCGGGATTTGGTCTAATAAAGTTGGTGGCATTTTGTTTGATATAGGCTAGGCTATTCGGGTTACCTCCAAAACTTCATTGTAAATGTTCTGGTAAAGTAGCCATCGCTTTACTCGAATCGAATTACTGTGACTCTGACTGACGGACTGATAAATTGACTGACTGACTCTGACTTTTACGTTGCTTATAACGAATACGAAATATCGTTTTACTTGATACTGGCAATATGCATAACAAGCGATGCCAAAAATTAAAAAAATATATATATTATTTCCAAGTTCAAAAGTATCTGACAAGTGCCTTCAAAAAGGAGGAGGTTCTCAATTCGCTTATAGGTATGTTTTTTGTGTGTATGTGACGCGATTGCTCCGTCGTTTTTATATAGGTTCTTATAAGTCGCATATGTTTTAGTTATTTATTTACTTACCATGGATGTGAACTGTTTTCTTTTTTATCACTATCGATCTCAAATCACGTTTTTACGCGGACACTTTATTTTTTATTTTGCCTTTCTATAATTCATATCTCAGCACAGTATTGAAAACTTAATGCTTATACAACGTGTAACAGGATAAAATGTACAACCCGAAACTAGTTTGCTGAGAATCGATACTGAATCGATTTAAGGAATTTTTGATATAGGTAATATTTTGTCCCAAAATTAATTACAATTAAGGAAATGATGGTCACCTATTTGGCGAACAGTCAATACAAACGAAAAAGAGACTAAAGTCTATCTAAAATAAAATGCTTAATGTACCAAGTTTGTTAGAACTCGTTGAGACGTCCATCTTATTATGGATAATAATTTACGAAATAAAATAGTGAAACTGAATCTTATTACTAGCGAGTGTTAAATAGGGGTATGCAGGTTACGCTACATCACATTGCGACAGTATACTTGTGTGAGTTGATTTGTGTTTTATGTGCGGTCGTAGGTAGAGGTAGGAGCACAAAATAAATAAATCTATTCCGTGGGTAGGAGGGTAAGTATGCATAGGGTGAGCATACTGTTCGTACAAATTGAGGACAACTTGTTTCTTGAATAAAAAATATTAAATATTTAAACATGTAATTTCAGTTCATGTATTATGATGATAACTCGATTTTCTAATAGAGGTGTTTAAGAGTGTGCATTATTCCCGTTGCATGTTGTATAATAAAACAAACGATAAAATTCAACTAGAAAAATATGATGTAGCATCATTATTTAAAATACCAAGTGGCAAACGAAACATAAAACGCATAGCTTGCAAAAGAAAATATCTCAAACAACAATAAATGTAATAACCATATTCCAAAAGACCTTGTATAAATCATAACAAGTAATCCATATTAAATCACCTGTCTATAAATAATTGACGAACTAAATTGAAGGAGAGACGTCCTAGGGCGGGATGAATAAAAAATACAGCTGAGGACGTCGGCGTCGTCGGCATACGTTGTCGGATCACCACACCCGTCAATACCGGTTAACTTTGTTTCTACTAGGGTTGTTACTTCACGTTTTTCTATAATAAGAACTATAAAATAGGTCAAGTGCGTGTCGGACCACGCGCAGTGTAGGGTTCCGTAGTTTTTAGATTTGAATAATGTTATGAAAAAATATGTGCCTCAGTAGCCTAGTGGTAGCAGGCCACTACTACTACGCTGGGTTCGATTCCCGGGTCGAGGGATATTAGAGATAACGGTGTAAAATCCTTTATCTCTGGTTCTATTGGGATTTTTCCATTTTCTGGAAGATTCCCAGTACCTCGAAATTTGGTAATATGCCCGGCGATATCAATAGACAGACAGACATATGACAGTCATCACTTAACATCAATGTGAACTGCATGCTTGTTTGCCACCTTCATAAGGTATAAAACAATTTGAAAACCAACGTTTAAAGTAAGTATGACACAAAAAATAACCTTCTGCTAAAACATAGAAGCTGTTGTAACTTTTAAAACCCTCGCGTTTCACATCAATAAAGGTAAAAAACGTATAATATATATATATAGTATATTTTTACCGAAAATAGTATCGCGTAACGACCCGGTTCGAAATGTGTGTGATAGAAGCTGATATTAACTCCGGATTGTTCAGAAGAAACGGCAACCCTGGTGCGAACATATTTCCATAGATATCACTTCCTACCGTCCGCATTAATATTTAATTTTCTTTCACGACAAACTTTTATACTTTGTGTCTATGTACGTTATCAAAATGTATGAGAAAAATATCTTAAGCTGTTTTTACATCAGAGACAAATATACATAGGTTAAATGTTCATTTTTAACCGAGTTCAAAAAAACGAGAAGGTTCTTCGTCGGGTACGTTTTGTTCAGTGTATTAATTTGCTCGTATTCATATTTAAGTGATTAAAATATAATTATTTGTTTAAGGCTTGGCACCGACTTCAAACCTATTAGTAAATAGCACATATAAATAATACGTAGTATATAATTACAATTAAATCTTTATTATTTTTTACTTTTCAGTTTTGAAGTCGGTTTTTCTTAACGTAGTTATATTTATTGTCTTTCAAAATGTATTAAGAGGATGATGTTCAGTCAGTCAGAGATTTCCCCGGTCTCCCCAAAATCAATAAAATATAGCTTTTTATCAGAACATAAAGTGTCAACTATTGCAAATTACTTAAAAAATAATTTAATTTATATCAGTGACATGATATAGGTCTGAGTGCATTTCATGTAATTTTTTAAGTTTGTGTTGGAGATGCTTCCACGTTAACTGTGAAAATATTGACTATGTGAAATTGTGAAAGTGTGGTAAATTGACTTCGTTTGATTGTGACCGTGCAACCAAAAGGAGTGTCTTGTCTATTTGTCTAATACTTCAGTACTTAAAGGTGAATGATCCATAATACTTCATCACACATCGTTCCTCAAATACTAAAATAAAGCGAAATATTTTAAAGAGCATAGATGCATAATCATCACCCAACCACCTCCCCTCATATGGGCGACGGTTGGTATTTTCTACGTGCTACGCACACAGGTGCACGTGTAAATACACGTCACTGATTGATGTCTGTGTAATAGAGACCAAATTAAGCGTTTGTATGGAATTTTGGCGGAGTGTCCGCGGTGTGGCATAATCTGAAAATGAAAACTACGAAAAACACAATAATAAACAAGAAACAAGAACCCTATATCACAATATTACAATATTTCAAAAAAGTGAAATAAAAGCACCAATACAAGCCAAACAATCGAAACTTTCTCAAGAATCAGACTGGCAATTTTCTTCCGTCACTTTTTATGGCAACATCTGGTTCTCTTTCTGTATGTCTCGCTCTCTCGTCAACAGGTGTCCCTATTCCAGTGACCCAAATATGGTGTCAAGGGCAACGCTTTTCAAGCAACAAGTTGACGCCACCCTAATTTTTCTGTCTTGTCTCTTTGTATGAGCTAGACAAGGATAGGGAATGTTTATTGTGGAAAGTCCTTACAGCCAAGGTCTTGTCATTTAACGTTTTATTTGAAATTAGAATGCTGTGGAGTTGTATGCAAATTTTAAGGTTATGTTCGTCAGTTAGTGTCAGCCATTTTGGATGATCCAGAACATTCTTGTTTATTTATGGTGGTTGTTTAGTTTTTTTGTACAACGCTTTTACGAGAACTAGTTCTTGTTCGACTTATATTCTTTTATATAAATGAGATCATTCACGTTTGAAAGGAATAATAATAATAAAATAATAAATACGCTTACACTCACAGCCCCACAGTAGGTATAAACCTGTGTCGTGGGTGCCGTTGTACACATACAACACATACACAAACACCCAGACCCGAAACAAATATCTGTAGGCCATACAAATATTTGCTCCGGTGCGGGGATCGAACCCGCGACCCTTCGAATCAAACGGTGGTTTCGCACCGCTGGACTAACCGGGTCGTCGTCAATATACGCACTGAATCAGTTGTTTAGCAAGAATATCATTCCAATTATTTCACCACAGCCTAAGTAACAGCATACACCAAAAAACAGTTGGCAAACATAGGAAATATATTAGCCCCAGTTATAATAATGTCAGAATAAGCGTATTGTTTCCCAAAAAAATCATGCCTTTTTTTATTGCTTCAAATTTAATATTTCACTAGTTTCGAAGTTCATTTGGTTTAAAATTTACCTGTATACAAACGTAGCTCATGGAAAAGAATAAAATACATTCGATAGAATCACTTATATATAACGACATAATATACTTTGATTATACATAATATATAATATTGAAGCGCGCATGGCCCCGCGGTTGGTGTGTAGACTGCAAGCGATCTACTTGGTTAAACGAACGGGCGCGGTCGGGTGTGTGATGGGTAACCGCAAGTGGCAAATTAAAATGCGCGTTTCCGTGCTTCGGAGGGCATGTTAAACTGTCGGTCCCGGTTGCTCTATGCTATCGATAGATAGCAGTCGTTAAACCTTGTCGGAGACCTTATGGGCGGTTTGAAAATCCGACAGCAGGTTATCCACTAACCCGTATCTCCACCAACCCGCATTGGAGCAGCGTTGTGAAGTAAGTTCCAGGCCTCCAAGAAGCGAAGAGACCCGTGCCCAGCAGTGGGACGTATCAAGGGTTGCCATTATTATTATATAATATTTCGTCAGTCAAACAGTCGACAAAAATAACGATCACCTCGGTTCAGTTTACCACAGACTAACAGAGGAGACCTCCGGACTCAAGTCTGTTGACACTAAGATCGAATATAGAGTTATTCGTGACATTTCCAAACAGATAATTGCACTCGACGCAATATGTGCATTGACGTGGCAATAAAGTATTTTGTTTAATGTCATGCATTAAACACAAACAATATTAGACATTGCCTCATCTGTCTTTGCAGTTAACGAGAGTGGAATAATTCCTGTCTTGTTCACTCGTCAACTGTGAGAATCAGTCATAGAGACAATCCGTCACTGAATTTTTATTTGGTATGTATCTTCACGCCAGTAGGTAGAGTGTGGAGCGCCATATATCCCGGTCCTGACACACCTCCCGTTACCGCATTTCACCACTAAGTCACCCATATGCACACCCACATCCATCGACTTCAACCTCTGGAGGCATTTGTCCAGATATATGATAAACAGCCTAGACAAAAGCACGCAACCCTGTCTGTGACCGATGTTAACATCGAACCAGGGTGACGTTTTACCATCTACCCACATGGTTGACAGTCCACGTGGTCTGTATTGCACGGATTTGCAGACTGCCGTCAATACTATACTCGGGCAAAATGTCCCACGGCTCCTTTCGTAATAATTTAATTCGTAAACTATCAATCGCTTTTTATTTTGTGTTCAAATAAAATTATAATGTAGGTAAACTTCTGATTATGGCGTCGGTACGTGACGATCCCACTGCCCACAAGTGGAGGAGAATTCTTCCGATAGCAGTCAGTCAATCAAACAATGGTAGTCAAACCATTTCAATAGGCGGCTGTCCCACGGGATGGGAATCGCAGGGCGCCTCACCGCCGCCGCCGGTATTATCTGGGAGCACCACCGTGCTGTGGATAAATCCTACTTATCTTTTCTTTTCTTCTCTTTTCTTATCTTTAAGAAGATTACCTAGTGTTTTTCTCCTTTTTACCTCAAACATTATTAATACTCAACAGAGATCAAGTTACGGTGGTAATCTAACCAGTGATTTGCACATATTTATTGCATCGAATTGCTATTGTAAATACGAATGTCATAGATTTCGCTTAATATGCCGTAAATCACTGTTCGTTCGCAATGTATGGTGTTTAACGTTATCTGATTTAGACTGTGGTCACCTAGAGTACTGGATAAAGAAATAATTAAAACCACTAGGTATACTTATAACAATTTGATATGTTGGCAATTCTTTATAGTACAGATTCGATAAAATATAGAAAAGATAGGGGAGAGGGGGGGCTCTCCCCTCTGTCACAAAAAATCACGGTGATAATACATACAATTCATTTAAAAGGAAAACTAATGTACTGTAATGGATTTCAACCTCAAGTTACTTAACTCATGTTTTCTTGGAGATACTACATCGTGGAACCATGAATACCCTTGTCAGATATTATCGGGAATTGCTTAATTACTGATAGTAGAAGCAAGTACTATAGTATATACAGTGATGGGAAAAAAATCACATTATCGTAGGTATATAGGTATAAGTCAATGCACATTAGTAATGCAGTCATGTCTAAATACCACAGATAGTAGGTACTCACATATCAACAAATATAACCCGATTCCCCATTACTAAGCTAAAAATATTACAAAAACAGGAATAAATGTTTACTACGTGGACGAAGTCGCGTCCATAACTATTTTATAATATTAGTATGGATAAAATTGTGTTTCAAACAACCTATGAAAAGTTAAACACAGTACTCGCCAAAAAATATTGCACTTCGAGCTTAAGAAAGAGACGATCGGCTAGTTGCGTCTTCATAGAGCCTTATCTCTGTTGCACACAGCATAGGTACGTAAGCACTGATAGTGCGGCATTGGTCGAAATTTGTTCAAAATGGTTGACAAACGTGAGAAAGAGATAACGCTCTACAGAGCCGAAAATAGCCGAAGTGTCTTTCCTAATGTCGATGTGGAATATTTCTTGCTTGGAACTGTAGGTCGTGCAATAATTCAACGTTTATAATGGCCGCTAGCTTAAGAAACCGAAGCTTAACGATCGATTGTACATACCAATAAAGTTGACTTTGTTTTTATTGCACAGTAAAAGTTGTAACGCGGTACGTTTTCTTACGTAATATTAATTGTTATTGCGTTTGTTAGTTTTAACGTACATCCGTAAAAAGTAAAATCGGAATAGACTTTCGTATTGATTATACAACTTGAAAATAGATAACCTGTAATAAACAAAAAATACCATTTTTAGGCCAGAGAACATGAATTCTATGAAATAGATTAGGTATAGTAATCGCTTTTTATTTTGAACGTTTGACGCTACATGAGAGTGAAAGCGACATGCATGACAGTCTTAAGTTAGTTGCAATTTTCTTGTAGTTTTGTCGATTCGTAAATTCTAGTTTGAGTTAGTTTAGTTAACAATCTTACGGTCAAACACTAAAACTTTACTACAAATCTAAATGGGACTTAAGTATTTTGTCTCTATAAAACTCGTCCAAACGACAGAAATAGCTTATTAACTTTAAGGTTGCTTCAAATTAAGTGACGTTTGAATATTCGGCCATCAATTTGCTTAATCTTCTACCAAAACAAGTATACAAGAATGAAACTTCACACAACCCAAACTGTCGTAACCCTGAACTTGTCCAAAACGAACTCAGAAGGCCGGTGCAGTTGGCGACGTGCCAAAGTGGCTCATTCACGTTCCCACGCTGCAACATGTTAACTCACACCGACATTTGATATAATAGCTCTTGTGTAGTTTCACTTCTAAACGTAGCTTCACGCCTGTATTGCCCGGGGAGGTAGGCAGATGTAATAATATACATGTATTCATATAAACATCGACGATCCGCTAAGTTTTGAGAGTGCAGCTGTGCGAAGCTAAAAGTGAAAAGTAAGTTTACGAAATCTCAGGAAATACAAGTGCTAGGAATTTCAAATTTTGCACGAGGATTGTGTTGAAAACGTAGGTGCTCACTGAGACAGCATTTTATGACATTCGACTCCTAAGGGGTTGTTTTTGGGGTTGATACTATGTGCGAAACAGATGCAACGGTTTAAGGGAAAATAACCCTATAGATTAGTACCGTATTAGTAAGTATATAGGTAATATTGAACACGTGCGAAGCCGCTAGTCTATTAATACGTTTAAAATAAAGAGGAAACATTGTTTTTGTATGTATGTTTGTAACGTTTTCACACAAAATATACTGGAACTATTTAAAAAATTATTTCACTGTTTGAAAGCTGCATCTTCACTGAGAGCCATTTATTGCACCCGTGCGAAGCCAGGTCGAGCCGCTAGTTTTTCATAAAATTATAATCTGTTTGTGATTCTATAAACGTTTAATTTTCATTCCAATACTGACTTAATGATTTGGTGACGTACGTACACCGTCAGACGTATTATTAGACCCAATAAATCTTTAGAATAATCATAGATCAACATTATATTCTCATAGCGTTACCCTTTTTGTACCTTTATAACCGGTTTACAGGCTATCAAATAAAAAATAAATGAACTGTGTGTTCACAAACTATTGATACGAAAATGTTTTGAACTGTTAGTTTGCAAACATTACTACTTTAAGCCATTATTTTTCCAAAGAATCTTTGGGATACATATCTCCAAACCACGAGAGTGACACAAATAATTTCCAACATGTTGCCGTGATTTTGAAAACGTGCAAATAAAATAGAGTATAATAACATATTTTTATTTTTTATTTTTTTTTATTTATGTAATTGAAGTGGCAAACAAGCATGCAGTTCACATTGATGTTAAGTGATGACTGCAGCCTATAGACACCCACACAAAGACCAAGATCAAAATGCAAATGCGTTACTACTCCTGAGGCCTAAGGTGTTATGCCTCTGTGCCGGAAATGACAGGGCCGTACATTACCACTTGACCGGAACACGATAGTGCTGAACACTACCATTTAGCGGCAAGTAAATCAGGTAATGCGGTGGTGCCTACGCCCGCGAGCTCCGTCACTGGAGCTCTACCACCAGTAGAAATTTTAGTATAGAAATTTTAATATATTATAGCAAACTTAAAATTTTCATTACCCAAAAGATAATAGTCACTTCTAGGCTATACCAAACAGTTTTATACGTATAAAAAGTTATTTAAAACTCGCAATTTGTAGAGCAGAGCTATTTCACCGGTGGAGATGGGATGTCCGCGATAGACTCCGCGAACCGGAAAATTACATTGTTGTACTTGGACACGTCACGCACGCGGATGACGTTCTTTTAGATGACTAGGCTCCGCCCGCGGCTTCAACTACTGTAACTTCACGCCTGTCCTGGAGTTAGAGAATGTAGGAGTGAAAATATGAATAATAAAACAGTAATTGGAAGAGCTAAGAGCGCGTGACTTTGTTGCCACAGTTAGCCCATATTTCCGATATATTTCCATTATCCGATATAAGGGCTATGTCCGTCATACAGTAACTCTCACAACACGCTGTAAGCATTGTATTTTGTTATGTTTCCCACAGAGGCAATTCTGCCATTATTAGAAAACACGTCAATATAAAAACAATATTATATAGATGAAATAAAATCACAATTGAGACACAAACAGAGGATCGCAGGTAGCACCGTAGCTGTAGTAGCTCACTATATTAGTAGTGAGGCAAATTTGAACAGCAATATTATACATAATTCATGATGTAATGAAAAATGTGCAAGTATTATAGAGACTTGCAAAAAGATAGAATTTAGTTGGACGTTGAATTTCAAAACGACATACACAATTCTGAATTGAATGGCAAGTACAGGCTATAATTAGAAGGCTATGAACTGATATTAAAAAGAGGATTCACTTTCCGCTACAAGCGTAAGAGCTGACATACATCGCAGAAAAAACCTGAGCGAAGAGAGGTATATTTGAGTAAATAAAAATATTGCTATATTTTGCAATTTACATCTTTAGAAATTAAAGAAAAACGGAAAGAAAAATTTGAATTCTGTCGAAACCCACTGTCGACCACCCATAAGGCCTTCGACAAGGTTTAACGACTGCTATCTATCGATAGCAACCGGGACCGACGGCTTAACGTGCCCTCCGAAGCACGGAAACGCGCATTTTAAATTTGCCACTAGCGGTCACCCATCACACACCCGACCGCACCCGTAATGCTTAACCGAGTAGATCGCTTATAATCTACACCAGCCGGGGGCCATGCGCGCTTCATAGAGTACATAGTAAAAAAAATGCCAAGGCCAAAAAATAATTTTATCGTATGCGTACATACATCAATAGCATTGTTGAGGTATTATTAGTAGGTAGGGTATATGTGTACTTAGGTTTACACCAAACAACTCTTCGGCTTAATATAGGGCTACGTTTTTAAAGAAATGTGATCTTTTTACTGTATTTCCATTTTCCTTTGCAACAATATCGATCGAGTCCTACAAGCAAAGTCGCTTCACGAGTAGAAATGTTGCCGTGGCCCCGCCATAACTGGCGAGCTGTGACGGTGGGCGATAATTTTCTAATTTCGCCGCACACACGCCATGCACCATGGCGCTCGCAACCCGCATAATGGCTAGCAATTGCAATTCATTTGCTAGTTCGCATAAGGTAACTAGGCTATTGTTGGTCAGTATTCGAAAGGTCGTTTCAAGAAGCCCTGTTCACGGTTGGATATGTCTAGGGAATATAATTCATTCCCCTTATTCATAAACGTATATTAGTTACCTAAAGTGTTACTAAACTTATTAATCACGCTTTTGTCTTGGTCTTATAATTAGTTTTACCATAGATTTTTTTTTTTACTTTGTAAATTGATTGTATATCATTTATTCGCTTAAATTTATTCATTTTAGAAGTTTCATGAGAGGTGCTTGTCATCCTGAATGATTTTTTTTTAATTCTGATTCTGCGTATTGTAGCTAAATCGTCTCTAATTTTCTTTTAAGTTAAGGTTAGTTTATGTTTCAATTTGATAAATACGTACCTCGATAACTTGCCATTAACAGTAGGTCAGTAGACTATTGATATGCCTGGATACCGAAAAAGCGAGGCATATTCGAAATTTAGGGAATTTATTTATTATATAAATATATATATATATATATATTTTTATTTAATTAAACCCAATGAATAAATTGGGGTGGCCTATTGTCTAATTGTTCTTGACTCTACCCACATCGCATTAGTAAATACAGGCGTTTTGAATTCAAATATTATTTTTTTTACTTTTTATTATGTGGTTAGCGCCAGAAAACGCTTTTAGTAGTCCGTCTATTTTCGGCTGATCTTTTATTTGATAGACACGGATAAACGATATTCCATGGTACTAATATTACATCCTATTTGTTTCTTCTCTACTCTTTTTAAATATAAAGTAAAAGTCTGCTCTTAAAGAACTCTTTGCGTGGGATTGGCACATTTATCCTTACACAGTAACATCTTTGTAAACCGCTATTTTGACAAGGGTGCGACCGCCTATCGACATTGCTATTGTCGTTGTCATAGCTGTCAAATTTTCATGTAGGCGGTCGTACCCCAGGTCGGATTTAGAATACACTTGCTTTGTAAAGTCTCGCGCCATTTCCTACTCCACCACGATAGCAAATTTTGAAACTAAACCTCTTGTCACTTCATTATTTGATGTCAAAACTATCTTGACAGTTGACCAGCACGTGCCCATTCGCCACGCGTCACGGTGCAATGACGGCGGGCCGCCATTTTTAATCTGCGGCCATTTTATAAACACGATAATCGCTGTCATGGATGAAAGTAGCTCGGATCAGCGATAACATTGTATTGCGTGATTACTTTCAGTAAAGAATCTTATTTAATTAATGAAATGTTCGTGTTTGGAAACTAGATGTGAAACCTAAATATAGATTTTAACTAAACCAATCGGAGATACGTTTTCTGACTCATTCATTAGTTTCTTTTACAAGATACAGGATAACGAACATAATTCAGTGAAAGTACTTTCAGTTTCAATATATTTTGGATTTTTTACGTTAATTAATAAATGAAATTGAGTTACAAAAATGGGTCTTGGGGCGTTTCGGTCCGCTCGTGTTTCGTCCCGCGGACCGAAACGCCTGCCTAACAATGCCTTCTGAATGGGTCGATTCGGTCCGCGGGACGAATCACCCCATATTTTTATTATTATAGGGCGATTCGTCCCGATATGAATACCTGATTTGAATGATTTAAGTACAGTTGGTTACAAAAAATTGAGAAATAAATAAAATGCAATGTATTATGATAAAATTTATATTACCTACACAAAAATAAACTTAAACAAATATAAATCACATAAATCAAATTCAATATATTACACACACACAGAACATTAATCATGTGTAGTATATTATCAATCACTTAAAAAAACTCAAATAATTGGTGAACGAAAGTTTTTTTTTGTATTCGACTGTGATGACAATATACGTAATTGGACCGAATCTACCCATTTAAGAAGAACTCTTGGGCGATTCGGTCCACTTTCCATTTGTGGGCCAAATATCCCCATGAATAGAAGGCTTCGGCCCGCGGGACGAAACACGAGCGGACCGAAACGCCCCAAGACCCACAAAAATAGTCATTCATCTTTTAATGATTATTGGAAAGGAATTATGCAGCGGAAACACATTAATCATAAATAAAATAATTATTTGTTTTATTGGACATCTCGTTGGTAAAGTTGTGACTTAACATCTGTTTTTAAGATTTTTTTTTTTATTGTTTTTGATTTTAAGATGAACATTATTTGGACATTGAAATGGTTTTATCTGAAATAACAATATATTTATTACTGTTTCATATTATTTCTGTATCAGACCCGGTCAGTCCAGCGGTGTGAGACGGCCGTTTGATTCGAAGGGTCGCGGGTTCGATCCCCGCACCGGGACAATTATTTGTAAATCCCACCGATATTTGTTTCGGGTCTGGGTGTTTGTGTATGTGTAGTGTGTGGACAACGGCACTCACGACACAGGTTTATACCTCGTGTTGAGCTGCCACTCACAGCGTATTATTTATAGTTAGTCGAAATATTTAATTTATACAACGATCGTGGGTCATGCGGATAGTCCTATACACTGTGCTGTAAGACCATGAGATGACATAGCGTATACCTAATGACTGTGTTTCTTAGATTAGTTGATTAGAGGTCGAGTCCATTTGAATGAACTCTTAATGGCACGTTTGCACATTAATCATATACTTATTAAGAATCTGTTTGTTTGTCTTCTGCATTCATATGCAATCACTTATTACTTAAATAAGTATTTGAACTTGCGGGTAATGATTTTAATCGTTTGGTTTTCGCTCTAGACGTCATAATATCCATCTCGAAGGATCATGGTTACCTTGAAAGGCTGATATGATATATCACATAATAAAACATGAGCTAATAATATATCATTTGTATTAGATCTAAGGATTTGACCAAAAAAGCAACACTGAGTTTGTTCGGCAGCAGAGTTCTTCTCAGTAATGCTTGCACTCGGCACTCTGCTAAGTGAACGATTGTGTTTATGACGAACAGAATTTTCTTTTTCTTTTATGAAGGTATTGAAAGGTTGAATGATTTATCGGTTTAATTTTATTTATAAATTGGTTATTATAAATACCTGTCTAATTAGAATTATAGGTCGTCTATAATATAAAAATAAGTCGGGTTTTCCTTCCTGACGCTATTACTCCAGAACGTAATTCGTTGGAAAGGTCTCGGGCTCCGTGAGGTTTATAGCAAAGAAAAGTCAGGACAAAAATATTTATAAAACGACATCCACGCGGGCGAAACCGCCGGCAACAGCTAGTTTACATCAGTATAGCTTATAACCTGACAATGCAAAAGTGTCCTTGTAGATCAATTTGAAATAAATATTTAAAGTTTGATAAATATAATAGTATTCAGGGAAATATCGGTACCTAAATATTCGGTCACTGATTACCATTCAGAGACTTCTGAGCCCGTCTATCAAACGTTAATTACCAACACGAAGTGATATGATTTTCCCGAATTACTGAAACGAACGATTATCTCATTACAAACGATTCCCAGTAGCGTCCTCAGAGTTTGGTTGGTAATGTGTCCAATTAATTTCACTACGCTCGCCACCTATTACAAAGCACTCACACACACACAACGATCATGGGTTTTCGTTTATTTTATGCCATAAATGTAAGCGAATAAGTGTGCCATTTACATTGGTGGTTCAGGAATAATGCACCCTCATACACATAAGAACCATTGATAGCAGATAGCTGGATACGCAGAAGTGGCACTTTTAATGCCTGAGCTGTTATGCTATAGTAAAAAAGAGTCGCTAAAGCAGGCTGAAGAGTTACTATCGAACCGCAACTGCGGGTTGAATTTAAAAAGGCTATTACAATACACGGTATTCAGGGTCCGGCAGAAAGGGTGGGCGTGCCCTCGCGCCGGGTTGCCGCTTATTACACTATCCGGTCGACAACGCCCTAACTCAATCACAGTACAAATACACGAGCTGCTCCGCTTCGCCCTAATTAGGGCCCTAACTCCCTTAATGTTATTACACTACCCTGACCCTTACTATCGTACCCTGAATACTGTGTAATAAGTACTTTAGCAAGACGATACGAAATCAATTTACATACAAATCGCAGCTAAGCACATAATGACAAAAAGCTCCATAATTTATAAACGATTTTCTTGGAGCACCTAAACTCTAGTATCAATAACTAAACGCCAAATGACAGGTTGCAAACATGCATAGGCAATGCACCAAGTCGATCGCCGGAGGCTGAATTGGGAATGTAAATATCAGCCTAGATATTGCGCATGGGCCTGTTGCCTTGATAATTGACATACGGTCTATATATTGAGGTTTGGTTGCACCAAACTATTAGTTAAAGCAATGGTTTTTGTAAAATTTAACAAGAACAGTAACTTATTTACTGCTCGTAGAGCTCCAGTGACGGAGCTCACGGGTGTAGGCACCACCGCATTACCTAATATACTTCCCGCTAAATGTAAGTGTTCAGCACTATCGTGTACCGGCCAGGTGGTAATGTACGGCCCTATATAATTTCCGGCACAGTGGCATAACAACAGACGCATAGCCCTCAGGAGTGGTAACGCATCTGCATTTTGACCCCTGGTCTTTTGTGGAACTGCATACTTGTTTTACGACTTTCATAACTTAAAAAAGAAACAGTTACTTTAGCAGACTGCGAAATGTGTTGCATCAGCGTATTTTTTGTCATAGCTAAAGTTATCAGTGTTGACTGATTCCCTCACTATCTGACAGAAAATTGAGGTTAACTTTGACATTAACTACCGCAGCTCGGTCAGTTACGGTTAGCAGTTATAGTTTTGAAGTCATTTAACAATTTGCAAATGGTGCAGCTCATTTTTTAGGGTTCCGTACCTTAAAAGGAAAAAAGGAACCCTTATAGGATCACTCGTGCGTCTGTCTGTCTGTCTGTCTGTCTGTCCGTCTGTCACAGCCAATTTGCTCCGAAACTACACGACCGATTGAGTTGAAATTTGATGAATATATGTAAATTGGTGACCCAAAGATGAAAACGTCAAGTAGAATAATAAATTTTAAACAGGGGGGCCACTTTCGGGGGTAAATCAGAAAATTAAAAAAAAAATCGTAAACTGTGTCGTGTGACATATCGAATGAAAGAGGTTGTTGTCAGCATCTCAGATATATTTTTTTAATATTTTTTGCATAAACAAATTTGAAGTTATTTAAGAAAAACGACGAAAATTGACCATTCCCCCCCTCCTATCTCCGAAACTAAAGAACTTAAAATTTTGAAAAAAATGTGGAATATTGTTCTTTGCCTATAGATTACTGGAAAACCTATAAGAAGTTTGAGTATTCAAATTAAATCGAAAATTCTTAATAATATAACCCCCCCTGCCGGTACCACCGTAACCGCTATGTCCCTGCATTTTAAATCTGTAATATTTTCGAAAATATTTATTTAAATTACGGAACCCTAACCACGCGAGTCGAACTCGCACTTGTCCGGTTTTTTTTACTCAACCGGTACTTTAAAAAGTTTGTATATGTCAAAGTGAAATGATGCAACCCATCCTCATACAGGGCTAATTGAAATTAGAGCATCACCTCTTGCTGGCAGTCTCTCTACATCAATCCTAGCAACATTTGTTCTACGACTTTTTACAAATCAAACAAAAAAAAAACAAAATTATGTTTAAAAGAGCACCACCGCTGCGTCCCTCGCTACCCCGCGCCCCGCAGCACGTGGCGATATTTTACTTACGAAAGTTATGTGACATAGGTTTTTTCTGACTTTATTTACGAGTACTTTGCAAGAATGTATGAGAGCCGTTCGGACGTACAAAACAGGTGAATCACTCCGGAAATTGTTAATAATAATCACTAGGGTTGGATCACAACTAGGCGGATCAGACCAAAATAACTTGACGGACATCACACTGCTAAAGTCGTAGAAACGTACACAGAAAACGTACACAGGAAGTTATAACGACACACAAACCCTATCTATCTTAGAACTTTATTTTGGACAGACATAGATTAAATGGCCATATAGTCTGATCAAGCCCTTTCGTGAATTTTGAATTTGTCTGAGAGGCAAAAACAATTAGGCCCTACGAGTGGCAAGTCGCATTTGACCTATGCTATTTTTCAAAGACTGCTAAAAGGGCCACAAAAAAAAATTAAGAATGTAACCTTCTTTTCAAATATGTATTCAACATTGAAATACCAAATTCCCAACTCATATATGCCTTTGAACAATACAGTAACGCCAAATTATGCTTTAATGACCATTTATATATGTCTTGTGTCACAACAATTTAAAAGATAAGAATCTTAACAGCACAAACCAATGTAGTCAATCAGAGGTCACTAACAAACTCATATATTCATGTTTTCTGTATCCAATAAGAAATATTGCACATTGACCTTAGGAAGGGCTTTGGCTTAGGCGTGGGAGAAACGTCTCACCTTTGTGATTGGAACATTAGCATCTGAAACACTAAACTGTTTCGAATCTTTGTTTGTATTATTTCGAACATTTGGAACATTGCGTCAAGGATCTACTGTGGCAAAAGTCCAAAACAAACAACTCGGCTCTCGCTCTCTCGCTTCGCTAGCTAATTCAGATTCAAATGTTTCAAATGTCAAGTGTCTCGGTTGCGGTCATGCGGTCACACTCAATCACTCAAGCGACATGAACGCGCTAAACAGAGAGCAATAATGTTGTAGTTCCTAATGTTCTAAAGGTGTTCCAATCTTTCGGAACATCGAAATGTTTCGGAACAGTGAATCAGAACAGTAAAGAATTACACACGTCTACTTCGGCCTATTTCGGATCTGTGGAGCGTTATCTCTTTCGCACCTTCCGTATGTGACGTTTGACGACCATTTTGAATTCTGATCACTACCGGACTATCAGTGCTTACGTAGGCGGTGTGCAGCAGAGATAACGCTCAAAGAAGTCGAAACTAGCCGATTGTCTATTTCGTAGGCTCGATGTGCAATGTTACTTGCTGGTTAGGTACTGTACGGTATTTTTATCGGCAATCGAGTTAAATTATGACGTCACCGATATACCAAGCAATATGTCATGCAATGTGTCATGTACCTAGTGCAGTAAAAATAGAGCATAAATTAAGACGGACAATTTTCTGAAAATAGCATGCGTGACTTTTTGTGGATAGATAGGGTGAATGCGAAGTATGAAGTTTTGTCAGTATACCTACGTACCAAAATTACATAAAAATACAAAACTTACAAACTTAGTAGGTACAAATAGAACAAAGCGGTCACATACACACACATGCAAACCGCTGTTGTTTGCATGCGTGTGTCGGTGTAGTGTAGAGTGTATGTTTTATGTGTAAGTATGACTGTGTGGTTGTGAAATAGCTTGAAAAAAAAACAGGCATGGTAGGTACGTCAATTCATCGAATGCGGGACTATTTTATTAATTCTTGCAAAGCGGGATTACATTTAGCATTTCGGGACGGTCCCGCAGAATCCGGGAGGGTTGGCCGCTTTAGCATAAATGATTTGTACCAAAGACTCCATATTGTAATATCTACTTTTCTAAACGTATCTTTGAAACCATACCATCTAACTGGGACAGCATTGAACACTGCCGTTTGACGGCAGATAGATTAGATAATGCGGTGATGCCCACGCCCTCGAGTCCTCACACTGGACCAGTTAAAAAAGACCCAACAAATGTCTGAAACCCTAAAAATTAAAAGGACTCCGTTCAACGATCAACAAATAGTGTGATGACGTCGACTCAGTGATTCAAAACAATATTTACAACCAGAACGCGACGGTATTAAACACTGTGATGAGCAATTCCATTGATAATAGTTAATTAGCACTTCAAATAAATACCAACAAGTGGTATTTGTACGTTTAATTATTTAATCAAAGATCTTTAATGAAATTCTGTGGACGCATGGGCGCGTGGGCGCGTGGCTTGACCTTTAGTCGAGTTGCTTTATTGAAAAATACATTTTATGTTATTGTAGCTTAAGTAAATAGAAGCATGGTCCGATTGACAGCTGTTTACAGTCTTGGGACATTTTGCAGCAATCACTTTATCGTGTCATGAAGTAGCTCTCAATTCATAACATTTGGTAGAGATCTAATGACTAAATACTGAAATGTCACTTAAATCTAAGGGACTTAAAAGTCTTTTGTCTCTTTAATTTGTATACTACGTGCAAACGACATAGATAGCTTATATTTGAAGGTTACTAAATATTTAATATTTAGTTGTATCTAAGTGATATTCTTGATTATATATTATTAGCATTAACACGTTCGTTTTCTTTAGACTGTGTTATTAGTTTATTAATTGACATGTGTATCAATAATTGTTATTCGCTTTAATTGATTTTGTTTGTTTGAAACGTTTCACAAGTGGTGCTTCTCACCCTATAAATAAATTCATGTTATGAAAATTCAATTACTCTAAATATTAATCTTTATTTACTAGATTTTTACCGTTCAACAAGCGTGTTATGTACCGCGGCAGTCTTCAATTTGAAACGTTCGATTGTAAAGAACCATCTCAATACTGATCCATTAACAAAAAGACCCACCGTCCACCCCTTCAATTGATTCATTGTTTCATTGATTCAAAGATTAGTAAAAGTCGTTCACTATATCTGGTTCTATGAAATGCAGCTGTTCCTCGTAATAGCTCAGCAGTTCATTTGAATCAATGAACCAGATCGATCGATACAGATCATTCATTCGATAAATGTCACCGGCTCGCACTCGTTTCGTTTAAATCATTCGAATCGCCGCGACCTTCGATACTGACCAATTGACCTGCAATGATATGGACCGGTCATCGAACGAACGGGTCATTTTAGAGAAACGAACCAATGGATCGCGCAGGTTTGAAGACACGGTACTTATGATTCGTTTCATCGCGAGCGACACATATCTAGTCCATTGCTGTTATCAAAATGATCGCCATTGTCACGTTACGTCAAAACAGCAATGTACAGCAAAGTGGTTGTCGCAACGATGTCAACCGAGACACATATAATGCCTTCAGTGCCTAATGCGTGGATAACAAACAACCATGACAACATCTAAACTTTCACATTTTTTAATATTGTTAATTTATACTACAATTATGTAAATGTGTGGTGTGGTATTTAGTACATAAATTAAAATTATAATATTCAGTTGTCTTCATTTGCATATCATCAATAGAACGTGTAAAATTAAGTTATGTAGATAATTTTAACATTTAAATCGTTATCATGGTAATATTTTGTAGAAGTTATATTTGCGGGTTTTCTCGAGCATACTACTTCCCAACTTCTTTTTCTTACCCGACGTTTCGGTCGCTTTCCAGCTATCGTGGTCACAGGCAGACTAGGTAATATTATTTGTATTAGACCTGAGTCGATCACTCCTTCGTCGGGATTCGGGTCGATCGCGACCCATTGACAAGGTGATCGAGTCTAAATGACTCGATCGTTTGGGTCATTTGGGTCGCGACTCGATTTCGCTCAAAGGTATACTGTAGCTCATGATTCTCGTGATTCGAGACCCATCTGATAAGGATGCGAAACTCGAAACCGCGATCCACACATTATGTCGTTGGCTATTTTTCATTTTAATACATTTCAATTAATTATTACTATAATTTCATTCTTTAACTTTATTACCTATAAAGTTAAGAACGTCACGACCCTATCACTTGTGTTTGGATCGTGATTCAATCAAAGTGATTCTATCGCTCGCGATCGACTCAGGTCTAATTTGTATTGCTAGGCAAATAAATTCCTGAATCGTTGTGGTCCCTTTGTTGTGACCAGCGTGCTTTCGACCTCAAAATACGAAAATTACTGAGTCTTTTTTAGGGTTCTGTAGCCCACAAGGAACCCTAACAGTTTCGCCATGTCCATCCGCCTCTTATTTTCTTTTGAAATCACATACGAGAACAAAACAAACGATGTGATTTCCAAGCTAAAAATTTGATTTGTCCATAAATGTTTTACTGTTAGAGCTCCAGTGACGGAGCTCGAGGGCGTAGGCACCACCGCATTACCTAATATACTTGCCGTAAAATGGTAGAGTTTACACAGTACAGCACTATCGTGTTCCGGTCAGGTGGTAATAATGTACGTCCCTGTAATTTCCGGCACAGAGGCATAACACCTTAGGCTTCAGGAGTGGTAACGCATCTGCATTATGACCTTGGTCTTTGTTGTCATCACTTAACATCAATGTGAGCTGCATGCTTGTTTACCAATTCCATCACATAAAAAAAAAACAATTTGTTTTTTATGTAACAAAGGTGGCAAAAAAGCATGCAGTTCACATGAATATTAAAGTGATGTCTGCAGCCAATCTACACAAAAACCAGATGTCAAAATTCATTGTATCTAAGTAGCAAAACCGAATAAAACGCGGACTGGGTCGCGAATAACTGCCAGTTCTAGAATAAAACACCGAGTAAAACAGCAAGTTAAAGTTAGTAAAGTCACAAAAATGCGAAGGCCGCACCGTCATTTTGTTAAATAATTGAAATAGCACCGATAACATACAAATGTTAATTTATATACTATAGCTATGTAACAAATTACTAACATGCGTATGTATTGCTAGTGATTTATGTGTATTTTTTTTAGATCATGGACATTTCTAAGGCGCTAGGCAGTTTTTGCTTGTAATTGATTTTAATCATCGTTCGACATTTTATCGCTACTAGTTTTTAGAGGTAAGTTGATGCAACGAAATCCATTGAAGTAGGGCTATGTATTAAAATACCTAGTACTCTGCTGATAGTAACGGTTTGTTGCTAATGATCCAGTGCTCTGATGCTAATGGTCTGAAGCTAATGCTCTGATGATAGTAGTCTGACACGAATGCTGTATCTGTAATAGTCTGGTACTAAAACTGTAATGCTAATACTGTGTTGATAATACTCAGATGATCTCAGTCTGAATTTAATGCTTTGATGATAGTGGTCTGTTGCTACTGATCTGCTTCTAATTCTCTGATGCTATTAATCGAAGGGTAATGCTCTGATGAGAGAAGACTGATACTAATGCCTGATGCTAGTGGTCTATTGCTAATGCTATGAAGATATTAGTCTAATGCTTATGATTTGATGATATTAGTATCATGATACCTATGTTCTGTTACTAATAGTTTAGTCCTAATACTCTGATGCTAATATTTTGGTTATAATGCTCTGATGCTAATAATCTGTAGCTCTGATGTCAGTGGCCAGATACTAAAAATCTGATGCCATTGGCCTCTGCTAAAATAGACTCGGTAGAATAATGGTTAGCTACTACTGCAACGTCTTTAAGCTCAGAGAAGTACTGATAAGTGAAAAATCGATAAAATTGTATAAAAAACATCGTAATAAGCTTTTCTTTCTTTCGACTCGAGTCACAAATAGTATTACATATGATGTAAGTATGTCATCTATAATGAACCTAAGACATGGCCATACACACCGAATCTTTTGTATGATACAAAAGATTACTTTATCAATGCTCAGTAAATTCTAAATTTTATGCAAAATTTGTTTTTCTGTCTCAGTAACCTAGTATTAACAGGTCATTATTGGTACGATGGGGTTCTAGGTTCGACCCCGGATCGGAGGATAAATGCTATTGGGATTTTTCCATTTTCTAGTAGTTTCCCATTGTCATTCTTCCATTGTTTGGTAATAAGCCTGGATATGTCAATAGCCTCACCACCTTTTATTGCATGGGACAAAACATAACTAGTGAATTGTGGGTGTTTTCATGCATGTAAAAATGTTTAAATACATAATAAAAGTTTTCGTTTTCTTTTTCTTGATGCGACAAACAAACATTCAAATCACATTGATCATACCGGATTGTTATTAAATCCGTACAACAAATCCGTAGGTATGTAGTGACGGCCCATAAGCCTCGATATGAACTACACGTCTCAAAGTGTTACCACTCCCGAGGCATCTTTTGCTACTGAATACAATAGCGCTTACCTAATTTATTAAGAGTCAATTTAAGAAGGGTAATCCAATGGTAAATGTAACCCGCATTGGAGCAGCGTGGTGGAGTAAGCTCCAGGCCTCTCTAAAACGGGGGAGAGACTCGTGCCCATCAGTGGGACGTACAAAGGGATGTTGCTAATGCAATGCTCAACACGTTTCTACCACTCATCCGCGAGCGAAGTCGCTAGTCGATTATACAAAGGTCCGTTTATATAGCCATAATTTAAGCTATACCTAAGCACGAAATGCCGCCCTAGGCTAGTTTAGGTCATGTGGTGATTGCTCCGAGCAATGCATTTTTACTGGTGGTAGAGCTCCAGTGACGGAGCTCGCGGGCGTAGGCACCACCGCATTACCTAATATACTTGCCGCTAAATGGTAGTGTTCAGCACTATCGTGTTCCGGTCAGGTGGTAATGTACGGCCCTGTAATTTCCGGCACAGAGGCATAGGCCTCAGGAGTGGTAACGCATCTGCATTTTTACCTCTGGTCATTGTGTGGGTGTCTATAGGCTGCAGTCATCACTTAACATCAATGTGAACTGTATGCTTGTTTGCCACTTTAAAAAAAAAAAAAAAAAAATTACCTAACTACCTACCCATTATTAGAAACGTACCTATATCACAACTTGGAACTGTTATTTGTAAAACACAGTGTAATAACATGTATAATAGGTGCATATAACATGCCACGCCGAATAAATTATGTTTTTATAATTGGTGTAGTAATTTAAATGACAGTATTGTATAGCTTTATAGTTTTGGATGCCAAAAAAACATACACAATATTATGAATACATTTTTCTGAATATGTTGTTTTTTGTCGCGATATAAAGCTTTATTAGCAATGAAACTAATCTTATCACACGTTGTTTTATAATATTTCGCATTAACACATGCTTGTGAAATATATTTTTCTTTGAAATAAAATATATTTCACAAGCATGTGTTAATACGAAATAATATAAAACAATTATTAAGGGTAAAAGCGACTTCTTTACAATATTCAATAAACTGCAAAGTCTATTATATCGGTTGCCTAACTAGCATAGTTGGCAATAGATGGCGCTGCTGCTACCATAAAGCAATGCAATAAATGTGAAGGAAAGATTTGACAAATCGGGCAGGACTTCAGTAGCTCAATTGGAAGAGCGGCTGGACTAGATTCCCAGTAGGCCGCGAGTTCGAGTCTCGTCTGAAGTCAATTTTTTCTTTCCAATTTTCTTTGAAATAAAATATATTTATCACACGTTTTTTTCTGTTGTTTAATATACGGAAATGCTCATAATACCTATGGCATTAACGTAATCAGTTTATTCCACCAACGAAGTAGCTGAAATCGATTAATCAAATTAAAATGTATAATAACACAGTACATCACAAATATTATTACCTATGTATTCAGATACTTCAACTAGCCATCATTGTAATTGTGTGTGAAATAAATTCTATGTATTTATAAAACACATAAGTTTGTTTCAGAAATATTACATTTTTTATATAGGTACACTAACCCCGTTATTTATAAATGTACATTATAGGTATAACATGTCTTGAAAGTTGCATTGTCAACCTGGACCTTCTCCTTCTTATGCAAGAAGCAACCAATACACAAATAAGCCAAAATTGAGTTTAATCTATAAAGTGTCTTAACTCGATTTTGGCATATGTGGGAATTGGTTCCTCCTGGCCTAAGTAAGTCCAATTACATGAGATAAAAAGTACAAGTGTTGTGATTAACAACATGATATGGCGATACACACGTAGTGTTTCAAATCAAATCAATCGTGTGTTTCTGAAACAAAATATTTGTTGTTCCTCAGTGAATACAGGCCTAAAACGTAATACCTATATTCTCACATGGGTCCATACAACAATTTACGATAAAAATAATAGATATATAATTACTAATATACACATCTCATAAAATCAACGTCAGCACACTGATTTAAGGGCTATTCCGTATATTAGAGATTTCAGCAGAATTTATAAATAATTAGAATCACCGAGATATTGTAGATTTATAACAGCGATTCCCAAAGTGGTCTATATTGACCTCTGGGGGTCTATGACAACCTGAAAGGGATCTGAGTCAGCGAAAGAAAAAATTGGGCGTCCATGAAATGAAAATGGGGGTCCACGATAATGGATCTCAACACATACACTGATAGTACCAATTTACTTACTTCATACCAGTGATTCCCAAAGTGGTCCATGGGAGACTCGATAGGGGTCTACGTAGTGAATAAAAATTGGAAATATGGGAATGTGATATAAATATAGCAAGGACGGGGGTTTACAGAAACTAGAAAAAAATTTAAAGGGTCTACAAGAAAAAATAGTCTTGGAACCTTTGATTTATAACAACTAAATTTATTAGACAAATAAACGTTAAAATTACTCGTCTAATAAATTTAGCTAGTGTTAATTCAAAGCTTGGTTACTAGAAAACTTCAACTGATGTTAATCTAGTGTAGCTGTCATTGTTATCAACAAATAAATACACAGTCAAACAATAACAATCCACGTACCACATCTGTGATACGATAGTGTACGGCTTCAACACGAAATGCGAGCGCGGTCAAACCGGACTACCTTGGGGCACTCGCTATGTAAACAAAAACGTACTTGATTTTTTAATTTGGATATTGCTATTGCTCTGGCAACATTACATTTGTTATCATTAATCTAGTACATATATTTTTTTTAACGTGATGAATGTGACAAACAAGCATGCAGTTCATATTGATGTTAAGTGATGACTTCAGCCTATAGACACCTACACAAAGACCTGATGTCAAAATGCAGATGCGTTACCACTCCTGAGGCCTAAGGTGTTATGCCTCTGTGCCGGGCATTACAGGGCCGTACATTACCACCTGACCGGAATACGATAGTGCTGAACACTACCATTTAGCAGCAAGTATATTAGGTAATGCGGTGGTGCCTACGCCCGCGAGCTCCGTCAATGGAGCTCTACCACCAGAACCAGAACGGAAAAGATACGCGATGATCAATTGGTAGCAGACAGCTTTCACGCCTGTGATACAGGGTTGAATCCGAGACGGTACGAGTGTTTTTTTTTCATTAGAGGTAGGATCCTTGTAACATCCAGTGAAAGTACCTTTACGTCAAAGAACCATAGAAGAATCTCGGGTAGTAAATTTTTTTTTTTAATGTATTATGTATGTATGTATGTATCTTCACGCCAGGTCCCTAACGGAGTAGGCAGAGAGTGTAGAGCGCTATATATCCCGGTCCTGACAAACTTCTCGTGCCTCGTCAAACTTCATCATTCTTTTCATACATGCACGCCGATTCCTAAGACTTTTGACACCACCGTCAGACAGAACTCGACCTATTTGGTCATGGTAGGTCAGTCTTGGGTATATCTGTTTAGTCATTCGCTCATGTAAGTAGGTATAATAGGGGTAATATGTTCGATTAGGTTACCCATTCAAAATTAAGCCGCATATATTTTGACAATAATTTTACTTCCGAGGTCGATTCCCGACTCCAGTAAAAGATAGCAATAAAAAATGTTTTCTAGTAGGTACAAAGAAAAAATGAGATATGTAGGTAGGATCTACATTTTGTCATTTCTACCAATTTCTACTTTTTAGTATTGCAATTATCTGATTTTTGAAGTCGGCACTTTTTTATACAAAGTTTGAATGTCGTTGAACACGAAATATCGATATTTGTTACTATCTTGGCATTCCCCGAATCCAGACAATGAGATAACTCGGTTTATGTTCTGGCATTTTCCTCGACCATTTATTATGACAGGCCTCCCTGTTAGCGTTAAATGGTTTCATATATAACCACATTATGGTGTGAAGTTTTCGAGTACCTAGGTACTCCTTAATTAATTAATTTACAAAATAGAATACGAAATATAGAACGAACAAAGTCGATATCTAATCTACTATCTCTCTGCTCTAGACCAGTGATCCCCAAAGTGGTCCATGGGAGACTCGATGGGGGTCTACGTAGGCGCGAATAAAAATTAGAAATATGGGAATGTCATATGGTTGGGGAAAAAGTTTCTTCGCATTTTTTAAGATAATTCAAAACATTTTTTAATATAGTTTATTTAAATTTAACTGAAGTATGTATGCACCATTTTGTTCGACAACCTTTTGCCATCTTGTAGGTAGGGACATGATCCCATTGCTGTAAAATTTTGGGACTTCTCATCAAAATACCCCGCGACAAGTGGATTTGGCAGTCTTCTCGTGATGTTAACCTAACATTGCATAAAGAATTCTGAAGAGACCGAAACAGGTGGAAATCTGAAGGTGCAAGGTCAGGACTATACGGCGGATGCATTAACACCTCCCAGCCAAACTCTCTTAATTTTTGCTGAGTGGCTATAGATGTGTGAGGTCTAGCGTTATCATGATGAAACACCACACCCCTTCTGTTGATCAATTCCGGCCGCTTTCCCTCAACTTCTTGCTTTAATCTCATCAGTTGTTCGCAGTAGAGTTCAGAATCGATAGTCCTGCCTGGTGGTAATAGCTCATAATGAATAATGCCCTTCCAATCCCACCACACACACAACATCACCTTATTGCGAGTTAACCCGGGTTTTGCCACAGTCTGTGAAGCCTGACCAGCCTTTGACCACGACCTTTTTCGCACGTTCTTGTCGTACGTGATCCACTTTTCATCACCAGTTATCAGCTTCTTCAAAAATGATTCGGTTTCATTACGTCGTAATAAAGAGTCACAAATGAGTACACGGTTCATTAGGTTTCTTTCAGTGAGCTCGTGAGGTACCCAAATATCGAGTTTTTTTGTACCCAGCTTTTTTCAAATGCGCCAAAACTGTTTTGTGATCAATTCTCAGTTCTTCAGCTACGTCGTAACTACTGATATGTCGATCTTGCTCCACATTTTCAAAACTGGCATCCATTTTATCAGTAATAGGGCGACCAGAGCGAGGTGCATCTTTGACATCAAAATTTCCGGATTGAAAACGCTTAAACCAAATTTGTGCTACTCTCACAGACACTGCACTAAGTCCATAAACATCGCAAATTTTTTTCGCGGCTTGCGGTGCATTTTTACCTTTTTTGTAGTAAAATTTTAAAATGTATCGAATTTCTTCATTAGATTCACTCATCTTGACAGTACGAAAAACAAATGAAAATCACTCATTTGCCTAATTTGAATTTGGAATTATGTTCTTAAAAATGTTAACTTTCAATGATACCAAAACCAGCCAAATACAAATACTACAGCCAAAGAGATTTGATTACAAGTTCATACATACTATAATGCGAAAAGACTTTTTCCCCAACCTATTATAAATGTAGCAAGGACGGGGGTCCACAGAAACCAGAAAAATTGTAAAGGGTCTACAAGAAAAAATAGTTTGGGAACCTCTGCTCTAGACCATAGGTAAGTCAATTTGATTCGATCCGTTTTTGTTTAAGTTTTTTTTTTAATTTAATGGAAGTGGCAAACAAGAGTGCAGTTCACATTGATCCTAAGTGATGACTCCAGCCTACAAAGACCAAGGTCAAAAGCAGATGCGTTACCACTCCTGAGGCCTAAGATGTTATGCCTCGGTTCCGGAAATTACAGGAAGAACCGTAAAGAATATATTTATGTGAATTTTTGGGTTGTGTTAAATTGTGGTATTTACATACCACACTGCGTCTTAAGTTTAATTTTTTTTCTAACTCATTGTTTAACAGAGACGATACCTCATTTTACAAAGGTAGTCAGCTACCCATAATCTTAACCCTTACTTTCAAAGTCGGTCAAAAACCCAGCCATAAAAAAGCGACCGGCCGTGTGAGTTGCGCCATGCGCCGGCGCAGTGAAAGTTAAACTGCAACTGATTGGTTTATAACTATCTCGATCGACCCTTTGTGTAAGACTGGATTATAAGTTCAGAAAGGAAACGTATCACGCCTGTATTCGCCGAAGTTGTAGGCAGAGTTAAATGCATAAAAAAATGCAAAGCCTTCATGATTGACATGGGACACCATGTAATTGTCGTTGAGAATCTTAAGGAAAATAGAAATGTTCCATTAAGTAGCACATATCCTATAACCCTAGGATCAAACTCGTGAGACCTCAGCCTAGCAAAGGGATTGCTGGCACTGCATCGGAGGAAGTGAGGAGAAGCCAGATTATTTTGCTTAAAGGTACGAGGAAGGTAATTTCTGCTACTATTTCGGGTACGATTTTAGGGTAAGCATTCTTTTCATGTTTTATTTATTTACATTTTAACAAATAACATGTTTATGTCATTGAGGTCAATATATAGAGTAGACAGCGGGAACAAACAGCCGGTTCAGTTTTTAAATTGATTTGACAGATATTTTGTATAACGTTTTCACATCAGCTATCATGTTACAATGGGATAGTGCAGGTACTTAATTGTATGCATAAAACTGGAACCATGCTATGAAGGGGACGGTCCAGTCTAGTACTTTAATACTCGTACATATAGGTCAATGATGTTTAATATTGTTAGTTAATTAAAGTCATAAAGTAACACCGGAGGGGAGTTGCCATATGCAGGATTTCCTCTCTGTCAAAGTACAAGCCCAAATGGGCCTATACCTGTCGCCTAGATGTTTGAATGTGTGCATGAAATTGTCTCTGTATTTTGTTAAAGTCAAAGTGTGAGTTTCATAGTAATAGACAATTTTTGTAGTGTGCGTGTGTGTTGCACGCATTTCCCCCCGCAAAAAAATAACAGACTGTTTTGCATCGGTATTATCGGTAATAAACGCTATGGCTACTACCCTCCAGTCCGCCGCGGCCGGTGGCCCGTGTTGCTCTATGATTAAAGTAAACATTATAAATCTTCATTACTCTTCAATCATTAAATTGGAAAAGCATCTAACCTCCACCATTCAACATCACACAAGTCGAGTTGACCATCAATAAACACAAAAGAAGAAAACAAGTTACTATCTAGGAAGTATTTTGACACGCAATTTTTTTTATGTAGTGGAAGTGGCAAACAAGCATGCAGTTCACATTGATGTTAAGTGATGACTACAGCCTATAGACACTTACGCGAAGACCAAAGTCAAAATGCAGGTGCGTTACCACTCCTGAGGCCTAAGGTGTTATGCCTCTGTGCCGGAAATTACACGGCCGTACATTACCACCTGACCGGAACACGATAGTGCTAAACACTACTATTTAGCGGCAAATAAATTAGGTAATGCCGTGTTGCCTACGCCCGCGAGCTCCGTCACTGGAGCTCTACCACCAGTAATAAATGCAATGCAATTATCGAGGTGTGATTAATAACATCATTGGCAGTTCGCAACCTTGTATCGATTGATCATGTAATAATAAATTGCCAGCTAATTATCTTATATAAGATAAGATAAGATAAGAAACATTTATTTGACACACAGCGAGACACATAAAACGTAGCAGGTAACAGAGAAAAGACAACACATTTTCTAAAAATTAATACATACCTATACACGTAATATGTGTCTCACGGCTGCCAAAAAGGTGTCCTGTTCAGCAAATGTCAGGTACCTTCATATAAAAGATACCTGACGCTGGTTTTCAACAGGACCCTTAGTGAGTGAACCACGGATGTCAAATTTATAATAAAGGATAATTGTACTAATACTTATACAAGGTACATACATACGTATATAAAACAGATAATAAGCCATTAAAATAACATACTTAATAAAACGATAAATGTAATACATACTAGTAGGTACAAACAATAATAAATAGATTAATATCATAGTAAATAAAATATAAGTAGATAAAAAACATCTTATTAAATATCATAATAATAATATGCAATCAAAGAATTATAACGCAATTGTGTGGTGGCGCGTCGATCGCCGGGAGCCGGGAGTCACCGGGAGTGGTGCGTCATCCCCTCCTCAGGCACCACAGCGCGATAACGACCGATATATCTAAGTTAGGATGCTTTTCCACCAGAGATGTGCTATGCTACATTGCTATGGATGTGTTTGATATTTTATACACGAATCATTTAGTGCAAATAGCTTAGCACTGGTGGAAACGGATTCAACTAAGATATCTTTTTATATAGGTTTAAAGATCTTTATTCTCATAAAAACATACAGTTCTTTTAGAATGAGATATAGATTACATTGATTTATGAATATGTTAGTAGTACACCTCTGGCGCTTAGGGTTAGTAACATGGTTACAATAGTGATACTATTCACTATTTAATTTATTTTGTTTATTGACTTGTTTATTGACTTGTCATAAGCGGTGCTTATCACCCCAAATGATATATAGAAGGATGTGTGCTATGGATGCGAGCTATACATGCGTGCTATGCGCGGTAGCGAGTGGTGTAACTATGTGCGGAGCAAAGAACTTTGCGCAGCTACTTTGCGGCGGCGCATCTTCATAGTGCATTTTCCTCGTACATAGCTTTGTATTGGTGGCAACAATCACATATTTTCATAGCATAGATTTCTCATCTTCGAAGCATTATTATTTTTTTTTTATGTAATAAAAGTGGCAAACAAGCATGCAGTTCACATTGATGTTAAGTGATGACTGCAGCCTATAGACAACTACAATGACCAGAGGTCAAAATGCAGATGCGCTGCCACTCCTGAGACATTAGGTGTTATGCCTCTGTGCCGGAAATTACAGGGCCGTACATTACCACCTGTCCGGAACACGATAGTGCTGAACACTACCATTTAGCGGCAAGTATATTAGGTAATGCGGTGGTGCCTACGCCCGCGAGCTCCGTCATAACACATCTCTGGTGGAAAAGCAGCCTCTGAAGCTGCCATCTCAAAGTTCAAATCAAATTAAGTCGTATTAAGTCAAAACACTTCTCTGCGTAATTACTGTTTAATTCTAGTAGAAAAATTTCCATTCGTTTGAAGGCAAAAAGTTGTAGGAATTAAGTTTATTGTTCATATTGATGGTGGATACTGTTGCATGAATACATTTGCATCCATGCAGATATGTGGCTATTCCCTATCTTTGTGCTCATAAAGATAATTCTGAGATTCCTCCTGAGGTCCCACATGATTTGTCAAAAAGAACATCCGAACTTTAAGAGTACGAACAGTACGTACACAATTAAAAAAAAAAATTACCACTCTGTTGGGATAAGGTACTAATATTATGTATATTTGTCCCAAATTACAGTACTTACAGCTTTTTATTTAAGCGCAAAGAGTCTCTGATTTAAACAGCGGATAGGTCGTCCACCTATCCGCTGTTTAAATCAGAGACAGACAGACACGGCGAAACTATATGGGTTCCTAGGGGCTACGGAATACTTATTATAAAGGTTTTTTTAGATTTATCTTCGTAAGTAGAATAAACTCTATCGGAATGGGGACTCAGAGACCGTGGAGTAAGTCCATGGCGGGGAGAACAAATTCCTCCCTCTTTTAGAGAAACCTTTACCAGATAGTAAAATTATAAAGACCGCGGCTGCTTTCATTTGTTTTCTTTTCGGGGGTCATTTGGCTTCTTCTCTTACCCACTTCCACTGTCCTTTGGTTAAGTCTAGACAGAAATAATGTTAATGCATTAAAAATAATAGTCAACATTTTAACCTAAACTAGAGACAAAGGAAATATTTCCTTAGTCTAAGCTAAAAAATGACCATACTTCCCTAGCTATGATAATTAGAAATTATAATTGAATTGTAAGAGTAGAGTTATATCATATACCACCAAATCACAGAAGCATTAAACATCAAATGCTAATTTTCCACACGTTATTCTTAACTTCCCGAATACATTAAGTCTGTTCCAATTAAGGCACGCCCAAGTTTTTGAGGTTAAAACGAAATTTTCGCCTAAAAACAACAGAGAAGCCTTGTGCACGCCCACGTCCGCTATCTACTGCAATATAAAACTACGCACTCTTTATCAGATAACGCCCCAACCCATTTGCTGTTAAGCTCAGATACCTAGATTTTTAATCGCGAACAACCCACTCGGTCCTTTGTGAGAGGCTTAAAAGCTGTAATAAGCTATTTCTGTTGAATATCATGCGCAGTTAGCCTTTTATTACGAAGTTTGTAACAGATTTTGTGAAATGGGTTTAAAAATTAATTGTTGATGTTTCAATCTGTTTGTGAACGAATTTTTCAGGTTTGGGTCGATATTTATTAAGGTTTATATATGTGCCTAAATAATCACGTAAACACGTTGATGGTGTGAGTGAATATAGTAGTCAGCCAACAGGATTTCAAATTCAAAGGATATACGTTGACTTCCTGAACCCTATCACCATTTTTTATATATTTGCTTAGTTATATTAATCAAACACCATAATGGAGTATCACTGAACATGCTTATTTCGAATGCCACCATCAACCACCGACAGGAACACCCGAAGCCGAAGTTAGACCCCTTAAATAGTTCCCCTCCTTAGAGAGCACTTTGCGCTCGTCGATTGCCTGGTGATGTAGGTAGACTACAGCCGTCTCAAGGACGAGCCATCTACGAGTCCAAATAAAAAAGTTCTACCATTGGCACTCAAATTTTAGGTAAAAGTTAAACACGAGACAACTTATTCTAGTCTAGTGAAGGTGAAGTGGCGGTTCTGTGCCGGAACTGTGATGGCACGGATATGTGTGAATCAGCCTTTTGCATGCCTGAAGGAACTACCAAGTTGACTCAACTGTACGACCGTATAGACCAAATACAAACATCGGTTGATCCGACCAATGACATTATGGTCGGCGGTTGGTTCCGACCGTATAGGAGTTTTAGTTTTCTAATTGCGAAGATAGGCAAAAGCTCCTACAGAGTTTGGCAATTTGCATGTATTTTCATAGGGTTGCCTCTTATTACATAAGACAAAATACGTAAATGACGATTAATGGATGTTTGAAACTTTCTGCCTACACCTTTATAGTTATGTTCGGCTCCGTCATATTTGTAAAATTGATAAGTCTTTTAATCCATCAAATATTTTTTAAGTCAAATGTCACTCCTAATGAGTTTCCTTTGACATTCTATGTAGAAAACGAGTCTCATGAAACTGGTTTATTAATCACCTTTAAAGGAACTGAAGACGAACGATAATTTTTCCTGCATAGTCTAGTATTCATTGTGAAGGCGTTAAAAAAACTATAATTATCGTATACACAGTAGAAATTGCTTCTAGAAAATTATCTGCCTTTATAAGCACTAGTCAGCGCAATAAACATAATTATTTTAAGTTAAGGAAAAAAGCTTTGGTAGCTTCTGTTTCTTTGGTAGCTTCTGTTCTGTATTGGTTATCTTGAGGTCGCAGGTTCCACTCCTGTCCGAAGTAAGGCTGTGCCCGCGACTTCGTCCGCGTGAGAAATTATGATTGTTCAGTATCTACCCAGACGAAGTTCCTTATTACATAAGCTATCTGCCAGTGAAGTCCCGTCAAAATCGGTCAGGCCGTTCCCGAGATGAGCGGGCACAAACAGACAGACAGACAGAGACAGACAGACAAAAATTGTAAAAAATGTTATTTTGGTATATGTACCGTGTATACATACTCGTAAAAAAAGTTTATTTTTATATTACAAACAGACACTCCAATTTTATTTATTTGTATATTATAGATTTCTACATTCAATTTCATGTGTTATTACGAAAAAAAAAATCATTATAAACATACAGCAATGAAAACGTTTTCTCTTGTAGATATACGAGTATGTAGTAATACATATAAGAACATATATATCAAATATATATCTAGGTACTTACCAGTAGTGATCCAGGCACGGTTGTTGTTAGAGAAGTAAGGATAATAATAATAAATGAGATGAATAATAATAATGAAATAATAAAAAATTGCCAGTAAGGAATTATAAGCCTACACATTTGTGTGAAACAGCTTATAAATGCGTTTTCTTCATTTATGTACCAACAATTCAAGCAAAATCACAGAAAAATCATATAACGATGACTAGGAAAAAAAGGAGATAAAAAACAAATACATTTCCTTATAAAAAACACGAAACAATCCAAGATTGCGTCTTATGTAAGTAATTAATCCAATGACTGAACATTACTAAACAAAGATTTTTAACTATCTCGCTTGCCTACCTTCATCTGCAATTAAGTGTTACGAAACAGATTCGGAAATGAGAATGTAATCAAAAAATTGCAAATAAAATCGATATTAAAATAATATGCCATTTGCATATCAAATAAACGATAATTGCCTCGGTAGCCTAGTGGTAGCAGGCCACTACTACTACGCCGAGGCCCTGGGTTCGATTCCCGGGTAGGGGGTTATCAGAGATAATGGTTTAAAGTCCTTTATCTCTGGTTCTATTGGGATATTGCCATTTTCTGGAAATTTCCCAGTACCTCGAAGGTTGGTAATGTGCCCGGAGATATCAACAGGCTCGCCACCTGTCACATGGGCCAAAACGTAACAGGCGAATCGTGGGTGTTTGCATGTATGCTTGAATGCATGCATTTACCTCTGCCTACCCCTTCGGGGATTACAGGCGTGAAGTAACGTTTAAATAAACGATTAATTATGCAGACAATCAAATAAAACGATAGTCCTGGAATGGGAAAAAGACATAATTCTGTTTTTTGACGTGACAACGTCTTAAATTAGGTTGCGGCTCGGAGTCACTCATGAAAAAGTGTAACGCCCGGTAACGTAACGATGAGTCACCGAACGAGAGAGAGGCCTGCCGGACCGGCGAATGCCTTTCTACCGAGAAAAAGACATTGTCACGTAAAATCTTCGCCCGTAACACCGACTTTACAGGCAACCAGTTTTTTTTTTTAATGTTATGGAAGTGGCAAACAAGCATGCAGTTCACATTGATGTTGAGTGATGACTGCAGCCTATAGACACAAAGACCAAGTTCAAAGAGCAGATGCGTTACCACTCCTGAAGCCTAAGGTGTTATGCCTCAGTGCCGGAAATTACAGGGCCGTACATTACCACCTGACCGGAACACGATAGTGCTGAACACTACCATTTAGCGGCAAGTATATTAGGTAATGCGGTGGTGCCTACGCCCGCGAGCTCCGTCACTGGAGCTCTACCACCAGTGTTGATATAAAATATACTAATATAATACATATATGTAATAGAAACTACCAATAGTGACTTAAAGAAGTGCGCCCACGTAAATAGACACTCCGAGGGCGGGGTATAAAAAGGACACACCGCAGCGCGCCGGGCTATTGCAGAAACCTGTTCGTAGTTTGCTACGGAACCATAAATTCGATTCCGACTCCCATTTGACCGGATTTGCTTTAACATTCATTATGTTTTAAATTAATCAATTTTGCTATCCAAACCGACTTGCATACTCCACGACATATACAGCTAAAAGCAACATTAAAAAAAGTAACACCGCGCCCACTGTAGACCAGTTTTTATTAGTGCCGAGCTAAAATCTAGAGAAAAGGTATCAACCTTGGCATTCCTAATTTAGAAACTTTATCACCTACTCGAATGCAGTTGATAAGGCTGCGCGCACACTTGACAAACGGTTTTTTACTTAACGTAACTTCACGCCTGTATTCCCCGAAGAAGGCAGAGGTAAATGCATGCATTCAAGCAAACATGCAAACAACCACGACTCGCCGGTTACGTTTTGGCCCATGTAACAGGTGGCGAGCCTGTTGCCATCTCCGGGCACATTACCAAACTGCGAGGTACTGGGCAACTTCCAAAAAATTAAAAAATCACAATAGCAACCAGAGATAAAGGATTTTAAACCGTTATCTCTGATAGTCCCCGACCCGGGAATCGAACCCAGGACCCCCAGCGTAGTAGTAGTGGCCTGCTACCACTACGCTACTGAGGCTGAACAAACGGTTTTTTAATGTAATTAATATGGCAAACAAGCATGAAGTTAAGTGTTAAGTGATTAAGTGACAGCTGCAGCCTATAGACAGAGAATATGTAATAATACAACGTATAGAACGGACACGTCGACGTCACCCGATTTCCCCGCATCACCCAACCTCCTCTCCTCTTATGGGCGACGGTTGGTATTTTCTACGTGCTACGCACACAGGTGCACGTGTAAATACACGTCACTGATTGATCTCTGTAAAAGAGACCAAATTAAGCGTTTGTATGGAATTTTGGCGGAGTGTCCTCGGTGTGCTATAGATACTTACACAAAGACTAGAGGTCAAAATGCAAATGCGTTGCCACCCCTGAGACCTTAGTTGTTATGTCTCTGTGATAGTCATTTCGGGGCCGTACATTACCACCTAACCGGAACACGATAGTGCTGAACACTACCATTTAGTGGCAAGTATATTAGGTAATGCGGTGGTGCCTACGCCCGCGAGTCCCGTCACTGCCCTATCACGTTCAGCACTATCGTGTTCCGGTCAGGTGGTAATGTATGGCCCTGTAATTTCCAGCACAGAGGCATAACACCTAAGGCCTCAGGAGTGGTAACCTGCATTTTGACCTTGGTCTTTGTGTCGGTGTCTATAGGCTGTAGTCATCACTTAACATCAATGTGAACTGCATGCTTGTTTTCCATTTCCATTACATAAAAAAAAACTTCATCATTTTTCACGATATTCTTACAAGTACTCTTACAACAGTAATAATTTATAAGCTAATTGCATAAAATAGAAAAAGCTAGCTAAGAAAACTCTGTAATCTATAACCTCGGCTAACACAAGATTTGTTGTGCTAGGTCAGACACTAACTGTGAGTCTAGGGAGCTGTTGTCTTTGTTTTTTTCCTAGAGTTTAAATATTGTGCATTATATTTTTTCAATTTGTCGCAATAAGCGTATGGAATGGCTCATGCTTTTATGGATGTTAATAGCTTATTCTGTTATACGAAGATTATTATACGAAAAAAGCGGTTATGTCAGATTTTGGATTTGGACTTCTTAGTGCCACCAACGAGGTAAATAGTTATTGTACTTTGGTTGCAACCTGTATGACGTCATATTCTCAAAACATGGCGTATTGCGATTTAAGAATTTGAATTATTAGAGTAAAAAAATACATTTTTACACTAAATTATTACAATGATACAATTCTATTAACAGAAATCAATATAATACTGGCATCAAATTCAACAAGAAATAAAGATTTTTTCACTGTTATTTTTGACACCTAGTCTATTATTATCATAGATTTATTATACTACTTGTCTTTCAAATCTGCGTGTCATCAATGCCGCCAACAAAAAGTTAAATTCGCATGACATTGTCTGACCGATCAACGCAGCGGTTAAAATAAGTTGCCGTAAAACCAAAAAAGATACCGATTAATAAATAAGTAAACCTTATTTTGTCGATAACATCATAAAAATTGTCAGTCGTGACTGTCATGGCAAATAAAACAAAAACCTTTTTCATATTAAACTTATAAAACACAGTCCAAAAAGAAATATTACACATCAATCTTAAGAATGAGACTTCGGCTTATTTCGGGTCTGTAGTACGTCCCCCTGCTGGGAACGAGTCTCTCCCCCTTTTCGGGGAGGCCTGGAGTTTACTCCACCACGCTGAACCAATGCTGGTTGGTGGAGATTAGTGGCCAACCCGCTGTCGGATGTTTTCAAACCGTCCATATGGATATTGCACATCAAGCATATGAAAGTGACAATCGGCTAGTTTCGACTTCGTAGATCTTTGCTGCACACTACCTACGTACAGTATCCAATAAGAAATAATGAACATCGACCTCAGGAAGAGATGTCGGCTTATTTCGGATCTGTAGAGCGTTATCTCTTTCGCATCTTACCTATGTGACGTTTGTCGACCATTTTGATCAAGTTTTGACTAATACCGGACTATCAGTGCTTACAGCGCTCAACAAGAAATAATGCACATCGAGTTTATGAAAGTGACAATCGGCTAGTTTCGGCTTGATAGAGCGTTATCTCTGCTGCACACTGCCTAAGTAAGCATCCATAGTCCGGTATAGGCCAAAACTTGATCAAAATAGTCGACCAACGTCATACAGGTAAGGTGCGAAAGAGATAACGCTCTACAGATCCGATATGAGCCGACATCTCTTCCTGAGGTCGATGTTCATTATTTCTTATTGGATACTGTTCGTAGGCAGTGTGCAGCAAAGATAACGCTCTACGAAGTCGAAACTAGCCGATTGTCACTTTCATATGCTTGATGTGCAATATCATATGGATATTGCACATCAAGCATAAAAGGGCAGTTTGAAAACATCCGACAGCGGGTTGGCCACGAATCTCCACCAACCAACATTGGATCAGCGTGGTGGAGTAGACTCCAGGCCTCCCCGAAAAGGAGAGACTCGTTCCCAGCAGGGACACGTGAAAAAACACACTGCCACGTACGTTGGTAACGTTTTCACACAAAAGCTACCTACTGGAACGATTTCAAATATTCTTTCACCGTTAGAAAGCTGCATCCTCACTGATTGATACAGGCTATATTACATTTATTGCACCTGTGCGAAGCCGGGGCGAACCCCTAATCATTCATAAAACATACGCAAGATTCACTCTCGAAATATCTCCATGCAATGATGTTTTGTCTCCATGACGTCGAAAAGCCTCAGCCAAACAAAGGACGAGCAACTCAAAAGGTTAAATCAAGCATTGATTTGTATCTTATAAATATTTTAACCTTTAGAATTTAGCGTTCACTACATGCCATAACAGGGTTGAAAAACCTTTTTTAATAGAGGATTTTTAGGCATGCAGTTCACAAAGACGACTGCAGCCTATATAGACCTTGGTAAAAAAAACCAGAGCTTAAAATGCAGACTAGCGTTGCCACCTAAGTTAATAAAAAAAATTATTTCTTTCTTTCATTAATCCTTATCCAATTAAGTAGCTTAAATACATTGTGCGTTTAATACAAATTAAAGGTTCTTTACAGCATAAAGTTTAAATGATTATTTTCGAAGATATTATAGTTTTTAAATGCAAGGACATAGCAGTTGCAACAGCTCAGGACCAAGAGCCGGCGCGGCGGCGCGTGTCTATTAGCATTGCACCCGTGCAAAGCCGGGGCTGGTCGCTAGTGAAACATAAAACTCAAAGCTTTAGAACTCAGTTATTTTCCGCCCAGTTATGTTGCGTGTAGAAAATTATAAGGCAGAGTCAGCAACTATCAATTTATTCAAACCTTTGCAATATATCCTTTATTAAAACCACATAAATCGGTAGTGAGTAATTTTTATGCAGTTCCAACTGCATTTATAATGCGGTTATGCCGATCACATCCAAACTGTATAGGTATTTGCCACACGATCACTATTTTCAGCTTACATAGTTCTTTTAATCAGCACGTTTATCAAATACATTTCTTACGCTTCGCATTTACGATATTAAATTACCTGAACTAAACATATCCTAACTGCCTCAGTAGCGTAGTGGTAGCAGGCCACTACTATTACGCTGGAGGTCCTGGGTTCGATTCCCGGGTCGGGGGCTTTCAGAGATAACGGCTTAAAATCCTTTATCTCTGGTTCTATTGGGTTTTTTCCATTTTCTGGAAGTTTCCCAGTACCTCGGAGTTTGGTAATGTAACACACAACACACACCTAATGACACACAACACTGTTTTGGGCAGGCGCCTTTGAGGAAGGCTTTTAAAGGCTATTACACGACACGGTACTCAGGGTCCGGCAGAAAGGGCGGGCGTGGCCTCGCGCCGGGTTGCCGCTTATTACACTATCCGGTCGACAGGGCCCTAACTCAGTTAGGACGTTAGGCTAATTAGGACCCTAACTCCCTAAATTTTATTACATTACCCTGACCCTCGCTATCGTACCCTGAATACCGTGCCGTGTAATAAGTCCATTATCCAATAGTGGACGTCTTTCGGATGAAGTGATAAAACTAACTTTTGCTATTGAAGAAAATTCTAAAAGGATTATTTTTTTTTTAATTTATTTATTTATTTATCGTACTTAAATCTATCATTACAGGTTTTGCCCAATGCGATAGACAAGCAAAAAAATAATTATTAATAACATTTGACAATTATTAAAGTAAATTAAAAACATAACATTCAGATCACGAACTTTACAAAATTAAAATAAAAGTCGAATCAAAATACATACATAGTCATTCTCATGTCAATTGTTTCTTTCAACATGAGATCGATAAAAATTAAGTTAGTTAAATAAGCTTGCTAAAGCGCCGACAATAAACACAGGTTTACGATTCCTGAAATAGCTTTTGCATATCACTTTTACTGCGAATTATGGTCCTCTCATTCGGTTGTAATTTTTGGACTTTAGACAAGATTTATTTTGATTTTATAATCGTGTGAATTTGATTCAGTGTATTCAAAATCTTTTCGATCATTAGTTATCAGCAATCGGTTAGTTTATTGTTATTTAGTTTTATTCTTAGAAGTGACATTTTTTATCATATTTTTAGTTAGTGGATTGTGTATCTGTTGGTCTGTATTGTTTGTCACGCTACACGGCGCTTGTACCCAAATGACAATAAAAAAAACTGATTCTGTCATATTTTTACTTTTCGCAATACAGATGCGAGTGAATTAAGAAATAGAAGAAAATTGGAAAAAAAAAGTTCGACTTTGAGCAGGAATTAAACCTGCAACCTTAGGGAAAAAGGGAAAGAGAAGGTGATGTAGTGGCAAAATCGGCTGTACTGGTTATCGCAGTCGCAGGTTCGATCCTCCGAAGTCAAAAACGTTCTTTCAATTGTTTCCCCCATTTCTGACTCTAATTTAATTGTTGTTTCATTTATTATAAACTGCATTTATACATCTACAGAATGAAGTATAAAAAAAAAATCAAGTTATTATCATTACCACTACGTATGTATTACGAAATTATACGACAGTAAAAAAAAAACAAAGAAAACACTAATCATGTCAGAACATGACACAGATGTAGGCAAGGAAGGACATGCAAATCAAAAACTTTGCGATTGCGTTATCAACATAAATAATGAAGAGTCCATATGTATGACGGATTTTTAAATTAAAAACTGTGAAAATCTTGATTTAATGCAAAAATAAATATTATGAACAGAGCTGCGACAACAATTGTTACCTTATACAGGCTGTTCTAGATATACGGAAAAGTAACGTAACGTAAACGTAACTTCACGCCTGTAATCCCCGAAGGGGTAGGCAGAGGTAAATGCATGCATTCAATCATACATGCAAACACCCACGACTCGCCGGTTACGTTTTGGCCCATGTAACAGGTGGCGAACCTGTTGCCATCTCCGGGCACATTACCAAACTCCGGGGTACTGGGAAACTTCCAGAAAATGGAAAAATCCCAATAGAAGCAGAGATAAAGGATTTTAAACCGTTATCTCTTGATAGTCCCCGACCCGGGAATCGAACCCAGGACCTCCAGCGTAATAGTAGTGGCCTGCTACCACTACGCTACTGAGGCACGGAAAAGTACCGTGATTTTTTTATGTCATGAAGTTGCAAACCAGCATACAGTTCACAATGATGGTAATTACTACTGAATGTAGTAATACTTAAATAAATATCTACACGAAACCAGAGGTTTCAATGTAGATGCGTTGTTCTGAGGCCTAAGATCTCTGCGCCGGAAATCACAGGGCCGTTCCCACCTGACCGACACGCGATAGTGCTGAACACTACCATTCGTAGCAAGTAGATTAGGTGATGCGGTTGTGCCTACGCCTGGAGCCTGCGTCGCTGGAGCTCTACCACCAGTAAAATTAGGAGTGATGCATATGAACTGAGATTTTCTTTCCTGTTGAGATATGCTCTTGTGCCTTGTACTCACATAAACACAGCCGATAGGATGACTAGAATCTAGCTCTTGCTAAGGGATAGATAACTGAATGTAGTAATTGAATCTACAGTAGTAGTACTAGTGTTAGTTAATTGATAGACGTTTGACGCGATAATATTATTTTTAGGGTTCCGTAGTAAACAAGGAACCCTTATAATTCCGCCATGTCCGTCTGTCTGTCTGTCCGTCCGCAGATTAGCACAAAAACGATTGGTACTAGAATCTTGAAATTAGGCACATTTAGAATAAAAACATGAAAAATTAAATTATTTAGGGTACCGCCCCTACATGTAAAGAGCGTATTTTTTTTTATTTTTGTTTTTCTTCTGTATACCTAGTATAATCTATATTTATTTATTATTTCTATAACATCATTTTTGGATTAAGTTAACTGTTTGTGACATAATAAGCCTTAACCCCCGCTACCAACTAAACGGTTGTTGTTAGAAATTCAAACGTTACGGCAAAAGTAGCTACATATAACGAAATTAACAGGAAAACTATCACACCTATGTTGGCTTTACAAGTTTGCGAGTAATAGTCGACCAAATATAATACTCGAAATATTTGTACAACACCATAGAAAATATTTATATATTTTTCATTTGGCGGCAAAATAGATTAGGTAATGCAGTGCTACCTACGTCTTCGAGCTTCCACACAAGAACTCAATCAATAAAATTTGAGAATGAAAAAAATTTTTACTGGTGGTAGAGCTCCAGTGATGGAGCTCGGGGGCGTAGTCACCACCGCATTACCTAATATACTTGCCGCTAAATGGTGGTGTTCAGCACTATCGTGTTCCGGTCAGGTGGTAATGTACGGCCCTATATTTTCCGGGACAGAGGCATAACACCTTAGGCCTCAGGAGTGGTAACGAATCTGCATTTTGACCTTGGTCTTTGTGTAGGTGTCTATAGGCTGCAATCATCACTTAACATCAATGTGAACTGAATACTTGATTACCACTTCCATTACATAAAAAAAAACACCAAAAAAATCCTTTATTAGCTTTTCCTGGCCTGAAGATTAATCCCGGGACCTCAGGCAAAAAAGCAGCCAAGTGTTCTCATATAATCAATGTGAACAACAAACAGCATAAAAAAAACGATACCGCCTCTACAAAACTGAACACATTAATCAATTCAATTCACATTAGAGATTGATCTTGAACGCACAACACACTTACTAACGGTACCACCGTTAGTAAGTGTGTTAAAACACCATAAACAATACAATTACACTATAACAAAAACCACGGTCGAATATTATTTTTTTTTTTTTATGTCATGGAATTGGTAAACAAGCATGCACACTACAACACATTCATTAAAAATATCAAACAATTACTCATCGATAAATGTTACTATAATATTCAGGATTATTTGAGCGACACCTTCAAATGATATTTTTTAATCTAAATAAATGATAATATTTAACTTTCCCCTTATTACATAAGCTTCCCCTCTTATGTTGCTATACCCTAACAGGGTGGCATTGTACAATACCACCTATGTACCCATATGACATAACGCAATAAATAATTTGAATTTGAATTTGAGTTTACGTTGATGTTAAGTGATGACTGCAGCCTGTAGACACCCAGAGAAAGACCAAGGTCAAAATGCAGATGCGTTACCACTCCTGAGGCCTAAGGTGTTATGCCTCTGTGCCGGAAATTACAGGGCCTTACATTACCACCTGACCGGAACACGATAGTGCTGAACACTACCATTTAGCGGCAGGTATATTAGGTAATGCGGTGGTGCCTACGCCCGCGAGCTCCGTCACTGGAGCTCTATAAGCTGCAGTCATCACTTAACATTAATGTAAAGTGCAATCTTGTTTGCCACATCCATTACATATAAAAAAAAAAAGAAATGATGTGAGGCAATGGCGACATTTTAGCTCCGGAGTAATCAATGTCCGTAAATACTGTTTTATCTTGACTGGTGATGTAACATTTCTGAGAAATGACTTCGAGGGTGCTATAGTCAGCTATTTCCTGTGTTCCCTTAAATACCATAGATGCTTTATAGGTATATTTGTAATCTATGTAAAGAACTATATTTTCAAAATTTTAGCTTTCAGCTTTTTAGAAATGATAAAATTTTGCCTGTTTTCTAAATTAAAAAAAAAAAAACAAATATTTATTTGTGCAATTACACATATATGAGTGAATTAGGAACCACATTCGCATTAGACGGGTATTATGAAACAATAATGGGATAAGGCGGAGGGAAATAAAGAGAAATGATGTGAGGGAATGGCGACATTTTTGCTCCGGAGTAATGCATGACCGTAAATACTGCTTTATCCGGATTGATGATGTAACATTTCGGCGAAATGACTTAGACATCAGAAAACCAAGTGCGAGGACTCGCATGTTCAGAGTTCCGTAGTTAGATATTTCCTGTGTTCCCTTTAATACCATAGATGCCTTATATGTACCTATATTTGTAATCTATTGGTAAAGAACTACTTACCGTATTTATTAATTTCAAAATTAGAATTACATAAATTATAAATGTTTGCTTGTATTCTAACAAAAACAAAAAAAATATAATAATAAAGATAATAAAGAGGGCAGAGCAGCTTGTGGCGAGCTGTTGGTGAGTAGCGACATCAACCCCTACCATCCTCCGAGAGAACTGGGCTCCGCCTCGTCCGCTACACAGAGGTACAGGAGAGGACAGAGCATCAGGTCTCTCTTCTCTGGCTTGCCTTCATTGGCCGGTCAGAGTGGGGCGCTAGAGGCATTTGCAGAAATTTAGATAATAGGCTGTTGTCTAAATTTCTGCAAGAGCCATACACTCGGGGGTGGAAGTGTCTAAAGGCATAATAGCGGGGAAGCCCGCTCCGAGCTCGAGATTACTCGCTCGTGATGGTGAAACCGGGGCCACACCTCTCGACACCCCCAGCCTCTCTCAACAGTGTTGCCCCCCGTCGACCATCGGGTTGGCTGTTTGGGGGGCCCACCAAGGAGAGGCGAGTCACCACCTGCCTTAAGTAGGATTCGATAATGTGAGATGTTGAATATAGGCAGGTGCCGGATCTCACTCCATAGGCCCAGCCAGCTAGTCCCCCCAGTTCCCCACATAGCCCAAAGTTTGGCAAGTCATTTTTCAGTACAATAGTCCCATTATATTCTGCGGGGTCTGTCTGTGTCGGTATTAACTATTGATGCAGTCAGAGAGAGGTCCCGCCGAATATAACCCATTACAAAGTAGATGAAGAGAATGATGAAGGTAGACGAGGCACGAGAGGTTTGTCAGAACCGGGATGTCTGGCGCTCTACACTCTCTGCCTACCCCGTTAGGGACCTGGCGTGAAGATACATACATACAAAGTAGATCAAAATTCTCGAAAGGGCCTCTACGTGTTGGACCCCCCATGTCCCCGCACAAGCCTGACAAAGGTCCGGGGTTCAAATTGGACCCCGTGCTGACGAGAGACATAATGATAATAATATTTTTGGTTGACTATAACTCGCAAGCTTGCAAGGCCAACTTATGTGTGATAGTTTATAATAAAAAAAAACCGGACAAGTGCGAGTTCGACTCGCGTGGTGAGGGTTCCGTACATAATCTAAATTTAATGTTTTTTTTTTATCGGATCCAAATTTTATTTGAATACTCAAACTTCTTATAGGTTTTCCAGTAATCTATAGGCAAAGAACTATTTTCCACATTTTTTTCAAAATTTTAAGTTCAGTAGTTTTGGAGATAGGGGAGGGAATGGTCAATTTTCGTCGTTTTTCTTAAATAACTTCAAATTTGTTTATGCAAAAATTATAAAAAAATATATATCTGAGATTTTAGACAACAACTTCTTTCATTTTTTTTTTAATTTTCTGATTTATCCCCCGAAAGTGGCCCCCTGTTTAAAATTTATTATTTTACTTGACGTGTTCATCTTTGGGTCACCAATTTACATGTATTCATCAAATTTCAACTCAATCGATCGAGTAGTTTCGGAGCAAATTGGCTGTGACAGACGGACAGACAGACAGACAGACAGACGCACGAGTGATCCTATAAGGGTTCCTTTTTCCTTTTAAGGTACGGAACCCTAAAAATTATGTAAAATCCTTGCAATAAGAATGTTTATTTCAGAACGTTTATTTAAATCCGAAAACTAGTTTTATTTCAATGTTTATTTCATACTAGCTATTGCCCGTGGCTTCACCCGCGTTGATGTCGTTTTATAAATAACTAAGTAGCCTATGTTCTTTCTCAAAGTCAGCTCTATCTCTGTACCTGTAATTTCATTAAAATCGGTTCAGTCGTTTGGACGTGAAAAGGTAACAGATAGACAGACAGAAATACTTTCGCATTTATAATATTATATATTAGGGATATCATACAATATACTTTACCAAAATGTTCATAAATTTGATACGAATACGATGATGCAGGCAAATAAAGAGATGTTGTGAGAAAATGGCGACGACGAGACACACTTTTGACCGATCCTAAAAGGGTTCATTTTTCCTATTGAGTTACGGTACCCTAAAAACGAATCTGACGAGCACCAAATTAGTAAAACCTCAGCCTTAAACAATAAAGCAAAAATCTCTTAAAATACGAATATAAATTACCGGAGAAACCATTAAACTGTGGATTAAATCAAAGTTGAACTGAGCAAGTTAAAGTTGGAACGACCAAGTTGGGTGAAACTTGATCTTTGAAAGCTTCAGCGATGCAAGAACTACGATGAAAAGCGGACAGGTCATTAAATTCAATATTGTTGCATTCTCATAACTTGTGCGGGGATAGAAAACTTAAATGTGAACTTTGTGAACTTGACAGATTATAAAAAAAACTTCAGGCCTGTAATCCCCGAAGGGGTAGGCAGAGGTAAATGCATGCATTCAATCATGGCGAGCCTGTTGACATCTCCGGGCACATTACCCACTTCGAGTTACTGGGAAATTGCCAGAAAATGGAAAAAGCCCAATAGAATCAGGGATAAGGAACTTTACACCATTATATCTGATACCCCACCCGGAAATCGAACCTAGGACCTCAGCGTAGTAGTAGTGGCCTGCTACCACTAGGCTACCGAGGCAATTCAGCGCGTCAGATTAAGATATGGGAGACATCTTACAACCTGTTCAGCACCTCCACCAAATCTAAGATTTCTATATAGTGCCGAACCTTTAGGGCTTCCGCCACGAGCTTGCCTCGTATCCAAATCGTCAGAATTTTTTAGATGCGAGCTTTAATTAGGTTCAGTTTACATCCTCTATGAGTAACTGACAGTAGTTTTTTTTCTTCATTTTTGATAGAAACAAATGTTTTTGATAAGAACGCGGCACTAACGTGATGGGTCAAGAGCGCGTCAGATATTTTGAGAGTATGTAAAATGTGCCTAAACAATGCTCCTTTCCAAAACTCAGACGATTCGGAAGAGGAGTGAGATCGTAGCAACCTTTTGATTTTTTTAAGGGCTACCCTTCGGGCGCGTTTCTACATACAAACCTTAGATTTAGTGGAGGTAACCAACAAGGTTTAAGGTATCTCCCATATTTAAATCTGATGCGCTCGAGTAAATCCAAAAATAGCATCCTTGGCTCCCCTGCTCCCATTATGGTCGCCTTCGGTTTTTGTTTTTGTGTGTACTATGTAGGTATACCTTTTTCTTGATTACTATATACTTTTTTCCTTTTTAAGCTATTAGTACACCCTACGGTCTGTGTATTCATTATGTAAATGTAATAGTTTCTCCTGTATTAATTTTTGGTTGCCTGGAAGAGATCGCTCTCTTACCGATAAGGCCGCCAATTGTACATTCTTTTCTTTCATTATTATTTTGTGTTTAACCGTATCTTTTAATGGTGTACAATAAAGAATATTGTTGTTATGGTTGTATAAACAAAAATCATCGTGTTGACAAAAGCTTAAAACTCATCTCGTTTTGAATCTGTAGCACGGAATATACAAGATCATCAAAATGACATTTGCTTGCATCCTCCATTGGATCCGTGACCTATTTGACTATTAATATTAAAATTAAAACCATATTAAAATTTAATTTGCATTTATTTACGTCTAAAAATCGTTTTTCAAATGAACTATCCATCTTAATCATAACACAATCTTATTGTTTCCTGTTTGGGATCAAGATAAAATGTTCGCCATATTTTGCTTTCGGCTTGCTAACTGACATTTTTGTTTTGACAAAAAAATCCATGCTTCAGTAACAACGATGAGCGTAATTGGAAATAAGAAAGGCAACTGTTCAAATAACAAAATTAAGTTCATTTCTATATCTACTCATAGGGCAAAAAGATAAAGTTATGTTCAAATGTAAGACAAGATATATAATGTAAGATATATTGCAATTAAAATGTCGATCATTAATATCTGTATTGTACACAATTTAATTAAATAAAATAAGTTGATCTAATAAAAGTACCTATCACAATACATTTCGCAATTAGAGACACTTGCGTTCACATATAATTATAATTATTATCTATACAATGAGCGTACCGTGTATAGTTATCTAGTTCTAGCCGAAAAAGCCTAAATGCACGCAAACAAAATTTTGTTTCATTTTTTTTTATTTTTTTTTTATTATTTTTTTTTTTTATCAAAGTACAATTGTGGAATTTTTTTTTTGCCTATGACCACCGTACGTGGAAAACTACCAATACGTCGAAAGTTTAAAGAGAGTTATTATGTCGTCAACGAGAGAATAATTCCCAAAAATAATTTAAATCAATTACGGCACTTGAAGATAGTAGTAATACAGTAAAGCCAAATTAAATTATTTACAGGTTAAATGATTAAGCCGACGACATTTCATCCTAAAAGCATCACAGTTTTTCATAAAGATTAACAAAATATGTGTAAAATAGTTGACTGAGCACCAAAAGATCGCAATGGTAAACATCTCCTAATATTATATTATGTAATTATTTAAATCACAACCATAACATATACCGCTAATATGAGAAATGTAAATGTGAAAGTTTATATATTTGTTTGATTATTACTCAATCATGCAAAATTGTTCACCGCGTGAATTTGGGTAATCGATGAAATACATTCAGTGTCATAGATCAGCTCATGTAGTCATTATTATCTATATATATAAAAATGCAACCCGTTTTCCTTGGTCACGGCATGACGCGTGAATGGCTGGACCGATTTGGCTAATATTTATTTTGAATTATTTTTGGAAGTCCAGCGAATGTTTAAAAGGTAAGAAAATATGAAGAAATTGAAGGGAAATAGTAAAAACCACCATTTCATTTTCCCATACAAATAGTCCGTATCTATCAAACTTTTGACACATGTCATATTTTCATTCTGAGGCAATACGAAGTTTGCCGGGTCAGCTAGTAATAAATAAATATTGATGATGGAATAAAGTTCAACCAGAGATACTAAATGATTTTAAAATCACACTTATTGAACCCAACGACTCTAATGAAAGAAGATAAAACTAAACGGATTTTCCTTTTTTTTTATGTAATTAAGGTGGCAAAAAAGCATGCAGCTCACATTGATGTTAAGCGATGATTGCAGCCTATAGACATCTATATAAAAACCAGAGGTCAAAATGCAGATGTTTTACCACCCCTGAGACCTGAATTATTATGTCTCTGTGATAGTCTCTAAACCATACGTTATTATCATAATTACTGTAATAAAAATAATGAAATTAGAGGTGATACTGAGTTTCTATCCAGAAAAGTGATGCTTATTAACAACAGTGTTAAGGTATTTATTATTCATTTACTTCCATAGACTCCATTGACTTACCAACAACATGCGTGGTATATGCATCTATTCTTGTGATCTTTTCCTTATGTTTAGTTAACTTAATAAAAATGTTTACATAAAAAACCGGTTTTACCGTTGACCTATATTTACTAAAGTACTAGACAGGACAATCCCACTTTCCAATGACAGCTGACGTGAAAACGTCTGAATACATATCTGTCAAATCAATTCAAAAACGGATCCGGGCTGTTTGTTCCCGTTGTCTGCTCTAAATATTAACATTAACCGAGTCGCGGTCGACCGGATCGCGGGTTCGATCCCCGCACCGGAACAAATATTTGTATGGCCTACAGATATTTGTTTCGGGTCTGGGTGCTTATGTATGTGTTGTATGTGTACAACGGCACGACACAGGTTTATACCTACTGTGGGGCTGTGAGTGTAAGCGTATTTTAAAAAAATCTCATTGGATTTTACACAATTAAATGCCCAATAAACATATGAAGGTCGCAACATTTTTAACTTTTTTTTATGTAATGAAAGTGGCAAACAAGCATGCAGTTCACATTGATGTTAAGTGATGACTGCAGCCTATAGACACCCACACAAAGACCAAGGTCAAAGTGCAGATGCGTTACCACTCCTGAGGCCTAAGGTGTTACGCCTCTGTACATTACCACCTGACCGGAACACGATAGTGCTGAACACTACCATTTAGCGGCAAGTATATTAGGTAATGCGGTGGTGCCTACGCCCGCGAGGTCCGTCACTGGAGCTCTACCACCAGTAGACCAACTTACCAATATACCTAATACAGTTGAGAATAATGAAGTACACAGCTGATGTAAATTTAACAAAGGTTAGGAGACACTCAGCTGTTAATTATTCGTAATACTTGTGCGGAAATTAGTTGAGGGCTCACAAGTTTGCAAGATTTATACATAAAGGGTTATCAGGCTACGCAAACATATACGTAAGACTTTGTATAAATCTAATTATAAGAAAGAATTAGTTAAACAATACGAACATAGATTAAATACGAGTAGGAGCGAAATTTGGTGTGAAGAAGAAATCGAAGATGTAAGAAAGAGACTTTGTGTGAATGATAGTATCGGTGTAAAAATGAAAAAAGGCATGCTCCGATGGTTCGGGCATATAGAAAGAATGTCGAATGAGCGAATGACTAAACAGATATACAATGCGAATGTGGATGGTTGCAGAGGCCCAGGAAGACCAAGGCTGACCTACCATGACCAAATAGGTCGAGTTCTGTCTGATGGTGGGGTCAAAAGTCTTAGGAATCGGCGTGCATGTATGAAGAGAATGATGAAGGTAGACGAGGCACGAGAGGTTTGTCAGAACCGGGATGTCTGGCGCTCTACACTCTCTGCCTACCCCGTTAGGGACCTGGCGTGAAGATACACATAAGAAGAAATTTACTAGAGTGTTTTTAATGATTTTTTTATTTAACAGATTCAATCCTTAACAATCTTTACATTTTGCAATGACTGCTTCAGTAACTAGGAAGTAGTACTCAATGAGTACCTACCAATAGGCTAACAGCCGTAATAGATGACTACAAAACCCTTATTGTTGTCACTTCTCCAAAGCAGAAGTTTCTCAGAGATACTTCTGGAGTATGATAATGTGCTCGATGAATTTCAAATTTAGCTTCGAAAAATATTGTTGGCAAAATATCAGTGTATACACAAATTGAATGTATAGTTTATACTACTGCGGGCTAAGCCTTCGGGCTTTCGGAATACAAGCATGCCTGGTTAAAATTGTTTAACAATCTCAAAAATTGTTCTAAATAAAGCAAACAAACATCTTGCAAGTTGCGACGGATGTACCACTGCATCATGATGATACAAAAAGAAAAAAAAACACGTAAATACCTCTAACAACGCTAATAAGACATGACAAAGGAAGTGACGCCCTACAATTATAGTAATGAAAAACATTGCGGCCTGAAAGAATAAGTGTTTTGAGATCTAAAGTCGATGAATAGGATACTTTGTATTAGATATCTCAAGAGCTAGACAAGTATGATAATATTTTTAAAATTGTGCTACTTTTCCCAATGTATACCTACATAATCAGTAGTAAAATTTTAATTAATCTAATTGAGAAAATTTCCTGTGACATCCCAAAGTTTAGTTAGCCCAAAGACTATAAGGAAACTTGCCATCAACATCGAATTGAAAAAAAATACTGATAGATTGTTCCTTGGAATACCTATTTAGACAAATTTAGACATGAAATTATGAAAGGAAAATGCTGATCTAAAAACCATTCAGATGATTTCATCTTCTATCCAACCCATTGCAATCTCACATTAAAAATATCTGTATCTATGGAACAAATTAATACTAATAATACATGTGTTTGCCATGAATAAAACAATCGTGACTTAACTATGCAAATACATGCAAACAATTATAATGAATAACATTATATACCCATGTATTATCTAATATATTGTTATGGTGCAGTCTTATTCCTAGTGCATACAAATTAATTTACTATTTTCTCATGTTTTTAAATTTTGTTTCATAACAATAATCTTATTATCAAATCTGTTCCCGAAAACTTCCAAAAGTTTTCGTCACCAGCACCATTTAAAAATACATTTTAGGATAAAAATATTTAATCAACATTACAAATATTTGTTTTCCTTCATTGTAATTCACAAAAAATATCGAGATTGCCTTTTCGCTCTCTTTATCCAAATATTTATAACATTTAGTTCGTTAAAATCAAATAGGTATATTAGAATTCCATTTCCCACACTTTCACTATCAACGACTGAAGCATTTAAAGAAATCCGAACGGCGAAGATTTCATATTGCCTATACGTTTTCTATTCGCTATTGAAGCTACAAAGGAATCCGTTTGTTATAATGAACGTAATAAATATATTATTGAAGTAACGCAACAGCGCTTTTTAATTTACGAGTGCAATGTAATATAGCCTTTGTCATTAAGTGAAAACGCTTCTTTTGAATGGTGAAAGAATTTTTGTAATCGGTCTGGTACTTTTTGGGTGAAGACGTTATAAACATACACACAAATGCTTTCTCTTTGTAATATTAGTATAGACAAGAGTAGAGAAATGTTTGTTAAGAAATCATTTTCTCATTGAAATTCGGTCTAAAAACTTTGACGTATCGTTAAAGCAGCCTAGATAATGCAGCTAATTTAGCAACAACTGTGAAAGAGGCACCACAGTAGATAACCTCTACTTTATTAACATTGTTTACATCTAAAGTAATAGAATTTCTATTTATAAGACCACTTGGGTCAATCTGAAGGAAATTACTGCAATAAAATGACATTTTGTTCAATCTCCGGCTTAGAAGTGTTTCCAATTATAATTTCTGCGAAATCATACCACAACGTTCAATTAGTGAAACTATAGCTGTTTGCCAATATCAAAACCATTTAGGAACTCATTTATTTGATATATTTTCCTAACTTGATATCGGTGAATAGCTCACTTTTGATAATAAAAACAGCAATATTTCCCATTTAAAGTTATCAGTGTTCAGTTTTCGTCTTTATTGTTTTTGCATACCTTATTGATAACATCAACTAGAAACGTTAATCCAATATCACGTTCTTATAACGTTTCTTAGATAAACAAGTGTAAACTTTTTGGTTTATAACAGCCATCCTTAGTTTAAGCCGGATCAGGAGTAAAAACCAGTTTTAAGACCATAATACAGAGGATTTTGTGTTTGCCGACGCTCCAAGTTTCGAACTGCGTGTTTGCAATCTCAAGTTCCAATAACAAGGGACAGTAATTTGTGATGCAATTATAGATTCAGATCGTTTGTTTTGTTGACTGTTGCTAATAAAATATTAATTTCACGACACAGCTTAATCTCTCCAGACACGAAAAAAATATGACAATTGAAATTCAATTGTGTCTCGCCGCCGGTGGCCGTACGATCCTTGAAGGATTAATCAACATATCATCATCAGCGTTTTCACCATTCCGAATGTTAGCGTTAAGTAAATTCAAGTTTGAAGCGTGTCTAATCACTGCAACAATTTGAGAATCGTTTTATGAGAAATCTGGAAAATGCCGCAGAATTGAAGCCCGCTCGTGATGAATGAACCGTTGATTTAGCCGGACCGCAATGAAAAGTGTCGTACTACAAATGAAAGGGTTGCGTGGTGGAAACGAGCGTCGGAATCAACAAGTGCAACCGCACCGCGGATTGACCAAACAAAGCAACTAGTGGAATTCTTAGACAGAGCCACCGATCGTGAAAACTGGGCCGGACATGTGAGTGGCCGTGACCACATTACAATCACTTTTCAATTAATAAAGGAACAGCACCTGCAGAATGCAACTGTCACTGGCGACGTTCGGTATACGGCACTCGTGTTTTTACGAACAACACAGGGCACAGGTGCACAGCGACCGGCGGGCGCAAGATCGGAACACGTGCGCTCTCGACTACGTTCGGCGCGGCACTGACTGCCGTGCCGTGCCGTTTCTATTTCGTACACGACCGGACTCGACTCCTGGACTCGGCCAGTTCACAAGTTGCCGTAACGTAACTTAACTCCACAATATATTTTATAATTTCGTAACCGTATTACTCGATTACCGTGCGCCAGTCGGTTAATCGATGTCACGATTCGGGTGCGGTGGCTTTGAATCGGCTCGGAGTAATGAGGAGCGAAGCATTGCACAATATGTGCATATCTACCCCTTTGATCTCCGGTTTCATTCGAGATTTATATGTGAACGGCTTCAAACTTCTTGTTCTATTTCATTCAAATAACAAAATAGTCATGTTATGCGAAAGCACACCAAAATTTCAGGCCAAACATAACACTTTTATTATACACATCAAGTTTGGTAAACTGCGAGGACTAAAACGGTTTCAATTACAGTTTCGGTGCAAGGATCTGCGTCTAGTCTAAGGGCGAGATTCACAGACCGCACTACGACTTTACTTTCAAGCAAAGTACGCTTCGAACTGTCAAATCCCATACTGTACTGACAGTTCTTAGCATACTTTGCTCAAAGTAAAGTCGTAGTGCGGTCAGAAGGATGTTGGATAGAAAATATACTCAATATTCTAATTAATGCTATTTATTTCACTGAGAAACACCTTACATTAGAGAGAGTGAGAGAGAGAGCATCTACATTACCATACTGTTGTCTCCTTCTATTACATTGCATTTTGTCATACGGTACGTTTCATTTTACTCAACACGGTCTGTGAATCTCACCACATTCCGGTTCGTGCGCTCGTCCTGAACGCACGCTTCCATTGTTCTCGCTCTCCCTTCTGGTAGAGCGCTATCGCGAGTGTATTGTTCGCGAGTTTCGGCTTATCGCCGCCCTAATCTCCGATAACGACGGTTAGTCCTTGACCGACCGCCCGTTTCGTGGAATTGGGGTTTAAGCCCTAATTACCGATAACGACGATTAGTCCTTGACTAATCGTTGTTTCGTGGAATTGGGTTTAAGTCCTAATTACCGATAACGACAGTCAGTCTTTTGACCGACCGCCGTGTTTCGAGGAATTGGGGTGTACGCAGTTCCTACCAGTTCCGAAGCGTCAACAATTAAACAACAATTTGGCCCCCTCAGGGCAAGTCGGCTGAAACTTAACAGTGCCAACGAAACCGACTAAACGAAGACCCGTGACGTTGCTGCGCCCTTCAGGCTAAAGCGAAATCGGAAGTGTACGGTTAGAACAGAGGCATTTGGAGTGACCCCATAGTCTCTGCCGTACAAGTACTGACAGACAGACGTTACCTTAGGGCCCCTCGGCACATTAAGATTGGCCGAGGGCGATACAAGCTTAGGGCTCACCATAGGACACACCCTCCTCGCCTATCCCGGCGAGGAGGTAATTACACCTCACACACTCCCGGGTTGTCCCACCCGGGAGGTAGGGATAAATACCCCGCGTTTAAATTTATAGGCGCGTTTAAACACACGATTGCCCCGGGTTTGTTGTGGGTTCTTCCCGGGGAACGTGTTCGATAACCGAACCCTCTTGTTTCGTGCGTTCTTAGGTCGAGATAGGGATAAAAAACCACCAAGTCCGCAAACGTCCATTTCCCCCATTCGCGAAGTCCTTTACTCCCCAGACAACATGTCTGAGGAGAAAAGGAAGCTTGAGGCAGCTTTTGCCATCCTGCTGAAAAGCAGTAAAATCAGTGCCAAATTCACCCGCATTATGCAGGAGTTACCTGACCCCCTGCCCGACGGATTCCTGGAATCCATTTGTGAGGGCTCAAGACCTCCAAAGCCCCGCTCACGCTCCCCCCCCTCCCCGCGCTCTCGATCGCCCACTCAGAGCCGCTCTGTCTCGGACCATCCTGAGTCCGTTTGTTCTCCGGACGCATCCCAGTCCGCAGCCCCCCCACTCTTGGACCAAGCAGAGTCCGCCACCCCCTCCCCCACTCCCGGCCAGGAACGCTCTACGGACTCAGACGCAATGTCCGTAGGACAGGCGTCCAATGAGGAGTCCGCCTCCGACACAGACGACTTCACGCTCGTCAAAGGAGGCAAGCGAAAGCGGAAAACCCGCAAAACCCAGGCCGAGGAGCCCTCCGTTCCCGCCAAAGCTGTGAGAATCACAGCCTCTCCCCCCACCCCCGCGATAACATCTCGAGGTAGCGCATCTCCCGCGCACCAATCCCAAGCCAGCTCGCCCTCAGCGAGCTCACAGGCTAGCGCCCCAGGAGCGCCAAAAGCCAAACGCCCCCCACCACTCAAACTCCTTGGGTCCGATAAATTCACCTGGACCGACCTCTCAGCATCGCTGAAGGTCAAAGGGGTCATCCCCCTTCACACCAGGTGGAATCCAAAGGAAGGATGTTATCACATCCAACTTGAGACATCCGCCCACCACCGTACGGCCACTGCGCTCTTTGACGCAAGGGGCCTACAATACTTCACATACGCCCTCCCCGAGGAGAAGCGTCGTCGCGTAGTAATACGCAACATCCCCATCTTCCTCTCTCCCGAGGAAATTATGGCCGACCTTAAAGAGGTCAAAGCCCTCCCAGTTCTGCAGGTGCACAGGATGCACCGAGGGCATAAGGGACAAAACGGCCACCTAAACATGGTGTTAGTCGTGCTCGAGCACACCAAAGAGGCCAACGGCGTCTTTAACATTAAAGAAGTCGCGGGCCTCAGCGGCATCCGTGTCGAGCCTCCCAACAAGAAGGGACACATAGGGCAGTGCCATAACTGCCAGAGATACGGTCATGCCTCTGGTCGGTGCAGGATGCGCCCCAGGTGCGTCAAGTGCCTGGAAGACCATGCTACGGCCGAATGCTCGCGCCCAAAAGACAGGGCTGCATGCACGGAACCCCCGAGCTGCATTCTCTGTGGGCAGGCAGGTCATCCCGCCAACTATAGGGGGTGCAAAGAGGCACCCAAAGCGGCACGAATCCCATCCAGGGGTCGTCGCCCAATCCCACCAAGAGCGGCCCCTCAATTCGAGAGGACCCCCAACCCCATCCTGGCCCCCGCATGGAGGACCGGTCCTCCGCCCTCTCTAATGAGTACCACTTATTACCCCCCTCTTAAGGGAGTAATCCCGCCGCCCACGACCTTCCCGGTCGCTCAGGCACCCGCGGTGGCCCCTCAGGCCGCCCCTACACCGGCCCCAGCCCCGGCCCCGGCTCGCGCCCCGGCCCCGGCTCCGGCCCCCGCCCCGGCCCCTGCGCCAACCCCCATTAGGCCCCCGCTGGCCGCCACTGCCGCACCTTGCCGCAAACCCACCCAGGCCCCTCAGGCCCCCCCCATGGCCCATCAGGCTCCCGCTCCCGGCCCCCCTCAGGCGCCGCTCGACCTCATCAGCGAGGTACTCTCTTTCTCGCTCATGTTTGACATGAGCAAACTCCAGCCCCTGCTGGATAGGTACTTGCACTTCAAGTCCAATCCCCACCTTCCCAACGCCATGGTAGAAATGGTCCTGGCCGCAGCCGAAGTCAACCGGCTGATAAACAACACCCCCCGGTAAACCCAAAATGGCCATACGGCCTTTAAATAATTTAGCAAGCAGGATAAAACCCTATTCACTTAGAATAGGGTTTTTTAACGCCAATGGCATGTCAGGCCTCCGCGATGAGCTGGGAGAATTTCTCCGCGATAAAAATATTGATGTCTTCCTCATCCAGGAGACATTTTTAAAACCCGCCCGCCGTAACCCAAGCTTGGCCAATTATAGGTTAGTACGAAACGATCGTACAGACGGTGCCCTCGGGGGCACCCTTATATATTACAAGAGGACGTTACATTGCACGCCTCTACCCTCCCCCGACGACCTGGAGAACATTGAAGTCTCAGTTTGCCTATTAGCGATGACCGGTCATCAGCCGATCACTATAGTGTCGGCGTATCTATCCCCCCAACGCGATCTCTTAGTAGGCGACCTAGATCGTCTATTTAAGCTTGGCGACTCCGTCATAGTGGCAGGAGATCTCAACGCCAAACACATAATGTGGAGCTGTAACTCGTCTAACGCACGAGGGACAGTTCTAGAACGTTATCTTGACAGGGCACCTATAGACATTCTAGTGCCACTCGAACCCACCCACTATTGTTATGACGACAACATGGGACGACCCGACATACTCGATCTAGCACTTGTAAAGAACGTAAACTTACGTCTACATTCTATACGAGTGCTACACGAGTTAGACTCTGACCATAGACCTGTTATCATAGAATTTATCCCCCATAGCGGCCCCACTGATACAGGTCATAGTGACATCCCGATGAGAGTGGTAACCGACTGGTCTCAAGTGAGACGCAGGTTGGCTACCACCACATCCGAAGACCTCGATACGATCCCCTCACTCATAGAGACCCCTGACGAAGTCAATAGCGCGATCCTTGCTCTCACTAACCACGTACAATCCGTCGTAGACGGATGTTCAGAGGAAAAACCCGTGACTGTACCCAGTCACGCCGTTATCCCTGAGCACGTACGGGAGATAGTGAGAGAAAGGAATGCAACTACAAGAGCTTACTACTCTGCCCCAACGGCCGATAGAAAAACCGCCATGCGATACTGGCAACGTCAGGCCAAGAAATGCAAGGTGGAAGTCTATAACGGCCGCTGGGAGCAAAAGCTCACTGACCTTGATCCCACTCATACAGAGTATTGGAAGCTTTTCAGCTGCTTCAAATCTCCCAACGAGGCATCCATGCCTCCCCTCATTCGTTCCAACCAACCGCCAGCCTTCGATGACTTCGAAAAGTCCGAATGCCTGGCGAGCGAACTCGAGACTCAATGCTCTCCAAGTACGATGCCGATAGCTGCCGATCATTTAGATAAGATTAACTCTGAAGTCGAAAGTAGGAACGCGAGACCGCCAACCCCTCCGCGCGAAACCGGTCCCATTCCCGACACGCAGTTCGATGAAAACGCTAACGATAATAGCGAAAATAATGATGATCCTCTCAGGCCTGTGACAGTCGTAGAGGTGTCAGACCTGATCAAGCGTCTAAAAGTGCGGAAAGCGCCGGGTGCGGACGGCGTTTCCAATCGCACAGTTAGAAACTTTCCCCCCTTGCTCATTGCCCTTTTGGCTGCGATACTCAACGCAGCGTTTAAAAATAGTATGTTTCCACCCGCGTGGAAAGAGGCCACAGTTATCGGGTTTAAAAAGCCCGGTAAGCCGAGCAACCAGGCCTCGTCATACAGGCCGATAAGTCTGCTCAGTTCTCTCAGTAAACTTTACGAGCGCGTCGTGTACGCTCGACTCTTAGATTTCACCCGAGTGCGGCACTTGATCCCGGACGAACAGTTCGGGTTCCGTGCTCGCCACTCCTGTGTCCATCAAGTACATCGAATCACCGAGCATATACTCAGTAAATTCGATAGAAAGATTATGACGGGAGCCCTCTTCTTCGATATCGCCAAAGCGTTCGACCGCGTGTGGCACAACGGCTTATTATATAAGCTGTACACTCTCGGAGTGCCCACCCAAATCGTGCACATCATTCGCGATTTTCTGTCGGACAGAGGCTTTCGATATCGAGTCGAGGGTACCCTTTCGAACCGTCACACCATAACAGCCGGTGTTCCCCAAGGATCCGTACTCTCCCCCCTCCTGTTCACGCTATACACTAGCGATATCCCTGTCCGCCACGGCGTTCAGGTGGCAATGTACGCTGACGACACTGCTATTTACGTCTCTGGCAGAAAGCCAGAGATCATAAGGAAAGCCCTGCAAGCGGCGGCCAAAGACCTTGAGTCTTGGTTCCGCCGCTGGCGTATAGAGGTAAATCCTAGCAAGAGCGCTGCCATACTCTTTATACGGGACCGCGCTCCCAGACCTAACGTAGCCCCAGTCCTCATGTTTGACGAGCCCATCCCCTGGATGGACAAAATCAAATACTTAGGAGTGACGCTTGATCGGCATCTGACCTTCGCTGCACATGTAAAAGCAGCGCGCGCAAAGGCTGCATTCGTGTTGTCCCAATTACATTGTTTATTAAACAAAAAGAGCAAGCTATCGGCCCGGAACAAACTCCGTGCCTATACGTCCTGCATAAGGCCCATACTATGTTACGCGTCCCCGGTATTCGCCCACGCGAAAAACACAATATTACATAAGCTTCAAACTTTGCAGAATCGATTCTTACGTAGAGCCGTAGGCGCGCCTTGGTACGTACGTAATAAAAACTTGCACATTGACGCAAATCTGCCTACCATCCGGCAGTTTATGAAGCGAGCTTCAGCTCGCTATTTCGACCGGGCGAGTCACCACCCGAATCCGCTGGTCAGAGCGGCCGCAATTTACACTCCTTTTGATCGCGCCAAAAGGAGACGTCCAAGGCACGTCTTAAAAGATCCGGACGATGAGACCACGTTGGCCATCGCCGCTATGAACAATCATTTACAGAATCACACTGCACAAACCGCCAACAATACAACGCGCCGACGCGTTTCGCGCCGCGCCCGCCCCTGATCCCGACCTTATCCCCGGCCCCGCGAGGCCGATGACATTCCGGTTATCACCAACCGAATGGAGTAGAGCGAAAGTTGCACCGCCCATAATCGCATATGTCTCATATGTCCCTCCGCAACGCCCTAAGCCGAGGCACGGACCCGCATGGGTCACCCTTAGGCAGTTGCGCTAACTTTTTTGCTAGGCTGGAGCGCCTTCTGCGCTCGCCGATTGCCCGGTGAAGTAGACTAGTGCCGTCTCGAGACAGGCCGCCTACATAAAGACCGACAAAAAAAAAAAAAAAAAAAAAAAAAAAAAAAAAAAAAAAAAAAGAATCTCACCATAAGAGTAGTAAAGTCTGCGAGTCGGCGAAGTACACAAACTAGATACACATCTCTAAGTTGCATGATCAAATTCTAGCCGAAGCTAGATAATTCGCGCTGCATTTCTTTGTCTTCTCAAACTATTACCTTCAATGTAAATGGCAACCGAGGGCGTCGCTACCGGACCATCTCGTGAGGACAAATTTGCCATCAGACAATTTATGAAGAAAGCCAGTTTGTTAATCGAAAAAAATGGCGGATTTCGTGAAATTTGCTATAAACAGATTATCATATTTGAGGTACAGTACAGGTGGATGCCCTTCCCTTTGCCTATCCACGGCGATACCCTTAATTAAGAGCATCTTAGAGGCTTAGAAGTAATTATGCCTTTGCTAAAATTCCTGTCTATTCTTTATTTATTTTATATTTGATTGCCACAATATAAAAAATAATGACAAATTGAGAACTTAACGCTAAAAGCGCTCTTTTCCAGTTAACCATCTGGAGTCTAGAGAGCTATCTGAGCGGCACAACAGTTAAAGAAGAAGAAACTTTAATTCGAAACCTTCGATTCCTGTTACGTATTTTGGTTTGCTCAGGTAAGCGCGATCTCCATTACAAGAAGCTGAAAGCTAATTGGAAATACGCAGCTATATTTACAATAACAAATCATCTTTAGATACTTATTCTTACTCATCCTGTTAACATTGATGCCAGCTACCGACAAATAAATGCTTTTAAGGTTACATTGCCAAATGACAATAATGAAACCAATTTTACTTTCACTCCACATCATTTACAAAAAATACTTTCCTAAAAGAAAAGCAAACATACTTACTAAAGAACAACTAAAACTTTGTAAGAGTAACTAATTTCTGATAACCTTCTCTAAGCTTATTTTAAATAAACACTGTCTGTTAACATTCTATTTCCATACTTTTGAAAGATAATCTGGGCACTAGCCTATATTAATATTCATTCCACGCAACGTTGGCTCAATAGAGTACCGTACGTGGCATGACGATTGCTGGATCTGTATAGGAAAAGCTCTTATGACTTTCAATTCTGCTACTGTATGTAACAGGTGAAAGATGATTTACGTACTCTCCATAATAATTCGGAGCACAGAGACATTTCAATCTGAAGGTGATTAGCTTCAACAAAGCATCTGCATTGTGGCATCAGTCTTTATGATCCATGTAATATTCTTCTATTTATAATATTAAAGGAACACTTGCAGACGTAGCTGTCATGATCATAGTCTGATAGTCAAAATCAGACACGACAGAAAACATTGTAAAAGTAAAATGAACTGTAAGTTAATTAGACTTATTTCTTTCAAATAAAAAACCGTCCGAGTGGAAATCTAAGAATAGTCAATATTCGCCTGTGTTCTAACAACTTCAAAACAAATCATTTGAAAATAATTAATATATTTGAGATCCACACAAACTCACAATAAAACCTTTTTTTTTTTGACACGATGTATTTTGTTAAAGCCTATTTTTATTTTTCTAATTTATCCCTCAAAAGCTTATTGATTTTACACGTCCATGTTTGGGTCATCAATTTACATGTGTGCCAAATTCCAACTCAATCGGCTTAGTTCGTTTTGAAGTAAATTGGGCGTGACAGACTTACGACTGATCATATAAGGTAGCTGTTTTATTCCTTAACTGCCTCAGTAGAATAGTGGTGGCAGGCTAGCAGTCCACTACTACTACTACGCTGGAGTCTTACTACTCCTGTGTCGAGGGCTATCAGAGGTAACGGTGTGAAATCCTTTATCTCAGGTTCTATAAGGATTTTTCCCTTTTTTGAAAGTTTCCCAGTACCTCGGAGTTTGCTAATGTGACCGGATATGTCAACAGGTTCGCTACCTGTTACATGGGCGAAAACGTAACCGACAACCAGCGGATCGAGGCTAGGTATTTGCATGTATGCTTATATGCATGCATTTATCCTCCCGTTCCTATTGAGGTGTGGTACCTTAAAAACCAATAAAAAAAAAAACGTTACGTAACTTCACGCCTGTAATCCCCGAAGGGCTAGGCAGAGGTAAATGCATGTATTCAAGCATACATGAAAATACCCACGACGCGCCGGTTACGTTTTGGCCCATGTAACAGGTGGCGAACCTGTTGCCATCTCCGGGCACATTACCAAACTCCGAGGTACTGGGATACTTCCAGAAAATGGAAAAATTCCAATAGAACCAGAAATAATGGATTTTTATACCGTTATCTCTGATAGTCCCCGACCCGGGAATCGAACCCAGGACCCCCAGCGTAGTAGTAGTACCAATATAAAAATAATCGTATTCCAATAAACGACGCCGAAACATGTGATGACCCCTGGCATCTTTAGTACAGCATAAAAATTCGCTTAGACATTTCGCAAAATTGCTAACACCACCAATTTAAATTCACAATCTAATAGATACTTTATAATTTATGCAGATGTGATGTGCTCAATACAGATTCCTTATTTGGGTATTAAGTAAACTATAAGTAATCTTCTTGCAATCATACAATCTGCGCATTCAATGAAATTGGGAAACAAAGTCTTCGACACCGACGAGGCGTGCATGAGGGGAATGTTCAAGTGAGAATATTGGGTGGTCCTTGTACATTGTTAGATGTAAATTGCAAGATTTGCAAGAAATTACATGCAGAAATTGTACAGAAGTTTTTAAAAGGTCAAGTAATTATTTGTAATGGGTAACCTAAGAAAATTATTATAATAAGTGCTAAACATCTTGCAAAATTCCTGAAGCAGCAATGGCCCCGATCGGGACTGAGAACAATAAGAAATCAATTGTCATAATTTTTATTTTCTGAAGGATTAAAGTTAAAAATATAAAGGAACTCCGTCTCTCAAATGAATCTGCCATTTCATGCTATTTAAATAGCATAGTATTTAAGTTTCATATTGCCACAATATCTACAAAACTACAGCTACAAAACCTAATTAAAAAAAATCATCAAATAGTTAGTAATAGGAAAATCTTAAAGAATTCTAATATATCTAAGGTAACATAGAAGCGCGCATGGCCCCGCACCTGGTGTAGATCATAAGCGATCTACTCGGTTAAGCACTACGGGCGCGGTCGGGTAGTATGATGGGTGACCGCTAGTGGTAAATTAAATGCGCGTTTCCGTGCTTCGGAGGGCACGTTAAGCCGTCGGTCCCGGTTGCTATCCATAGATAACAGTCGTTAAACCTTGTCGGAGGCCTTCCCTCCAAAAAGGGGAGAGACTCGTGCCCAGCAGTGGGACGTATAATGGGTTGCCATTATTATTTTATTATTATAAGGTAACATAGCAAACCTTATTGGCCTAACATCACATAACCATGTCATAAAAACACGATAGTGATGAAGATTTAGTAACAGTTTATTGGTGGTAGAGCTCCAGTGACGGACCTCGCGGGCGTAGGCACCGCTGCATTACCTAATATACTTGCCGCTAAATGGTAGTGTTCAGCACTATCGTGTTCCGGTCAGGTGGTAATGTACGGCCCTGTAATTTCCCGCACAGAGGCATAACACCTTAGGCCTCAGGAGTGGTAACGCATCTGCATTTTTACCTCTGGTCATTGTGTGGGTGTCTATAGGCTGCAGTCATCACTTAACATCAATGCGAACTGTATGCTTGTTTGCCACTTTTAAAACATGGAAAAAAAAAAAAACAGGTTTGATTGGTGGTAGAGTTCCAGTGTAAGAGCTCGAGGGCATAGCCACCAACGCGTTACCTACCTAATCTATCTGCCGCCAAATGGTAGTATTCATCACTATCGTGTTTCGGTTAGATGGTAATGTATGGTCTCGTAATAACTATCACAGAGACATAACAACTTAAGTCTTAGGGGTGGCACTCATCTGCATTTTCACCTCTGATCTTTGCGTGGGTATATAAGCTGGAATCATCACTTAACATCAATATGAACTGCATTATTGTTTATAATAATAATGGCAACCCATTATACGTACCACTGTTGAACACGAGTCTCTCTTTTTTTTGGGGGGAGGCTTGGAGCTTACTCCACCACGCTGCTCCAATGCGGATTGGTGGAGGTGGGTGGGTTAGTGGCCAACCCGCTGTCGGATGTTTTCAAACCGCCCATAAGGGCTCCGACAAGATTTAACGACTGCTATCTATCAATAGCAACCGAGACCGACAGCTGAATACCCTCCGAAGCACGGAAACGCACATTTAATTTGCCACTAGCGGTCACCCATCACACTACCCGACCGCGCCCGTAGTGCTAGTGCTAAACCGAGTAGATCGCCTATGATCTACACCAGCCGCGGGGCCATGCGCGCTTCCATTGTTGTTTGCCACCTTCCAATTCATAAAAAAATATATTTTTTATGCTGTGGTGCCTACGCTCTAGAGCTTCGTCACTGGAGCTCATCCACCTTAGTAACCTTTGCCATTTAGAAAACGTGGGTAGGCACAAAATTAACAAAAACAATCTATCACGTAGTTTTGCGTACATTTACGCCAGTCAATTCGGCTAAGCGAATGAAATATGGAGAGACTTTTAATTATGTACAAATTGAATATTCATGGCACGATGTCGCGTCGTTTGCCCAAATTGGGGTCAATCTGTTTTGTTTATCTCCTCGCCCTTTATCTGGGCTAGGGACGTATTTGGAACGCTATTTATTTATTTATTAGCAACAGGTGATGGGACATGGTTTACATGTTGTAAACAAGTGAAAAACATGATTCATTGAGCCCTACATTGCTTTCGTAATTTCTTAATCTTTTATTCTAGTTCGAAGATGACAAACGCTCATTCATTCACATTCACAAATCATTGTCATCCGCCGAAAGATGTCCACTGCTGGGCGTATAAGCGACTAAAGATGCCTACAACGACGCGCTCGTTCAGATTTCCCGGAACCTTCAAAAGTAAGACGTCTAATTTTCTGAAAGCTGATTACGGGACTATGGGCTTCGTAAGATGGCTTTAGGTCACGCAGAGAGCAATGGATAGATGTATGCTTGGAGTTTCTCTGCGAGATCGAATCAGAATCATCGAAAGTTCCGCATGAGAACCGATATAGCCCACGGAATAGCGAAACTCAAGTGGCAGTGGGCAAGGCTCATAGTTCCAAGAACTTTGGGACAAGAGTTCTCGAATAGCGACCGCGTACGAGGATGATGACCACCTGGTGAGGGTTGCGGGCAATTGCTGGATGAGGGCGGCCCAGGCTCGTTCATTGTGGCGATCTTTGGGGGTGTCATTGCTAAGCTAGGACCAATCAGTAAAATGCTGAGCTAGGACCAATTTATACCAATGTCCTAAAATATAATTGTTTATAATAAATATGTTCGATGTTGTAGGTACACTGTTATAAATAAATATTCTATCTTCTTGTTTCTTCTTCTTCTATCTTTATACACTCAACAAGGTATTAACTACGAGAACAAAGAAGGAAAATCTTTACATTATTTGCATGCACATGGGACTCGAACAATTTATGAGTGTAATACTGTAGAAAAATGTGATGTAACTCAAAACACCTTGTCTGTCTCTTCAGGGAATAAAATCTTGGCAACGCATACATAAACACTGTAAATCTATGTCAACAGGACGTATACGTTTGAAGATTTACTTTTGGAATAGGTGAATGGAACGTAACGTAACTTCCTATAATCCCCGAAGGGGTAGGCAGAGTATATGCATGCATTCAAGCATGCAAAAACCCTCGATTCGCCGGTTACGTTTTGGGCAATTTGATTCATAAACAAAGCTTACAGCGCTTCTATCGGTAATTAATGCAACCATTTTACGATATGATCAAATTAGTTTGAACATATCACGATGTGAGCGCGCGTTTAATCGACTAAGGCACATCATGATGTGGCCAATGGGCGGTGAACATTTCTTCTCATCTCTTCTCATTTTCAGTAATGCAACCATTTCATGAAATTCTCAATCATTTCATCATATTATGTCCAATTTAGCGATTTGGCTACGACTATACGACATAAATAGTACCGTGTTTTCTTTCGCATCTCACAATGCAACCATTTAATTGGTTAGGACTGGGAACCCTTGGCTATATAAAAAATTGGCACTTTAAAGCGTAATATTTCAAAAACGATTTCCGTCTTGATCCCTTTATCAAAAAATGTTTGCTACAGAATAAATGCCTTTCTGGGATCAGGTTCCTGTCTCTGTATCCCTAACCACCGACAGCTTGATCCTGTTCCCGTTGCCATGCCAGCGACACACTATTGTATTTGTGTTTGCATTCATGTATTAAGCGCATTAAAATTGTTAATCTATTGGAATAAATAAGTGGAAAATTAATAATGATTACGTTTAATTCTACCAATCATCTATAGCTCCATCGTGGCTTCATCCCATTGACATGGTGTGGAGACGCGCAGCCGAGAGCTAGTACCACGCTGAGCACATTTACATACGATAGTAATGTCGCCACAACAAACACGGTTTGTCCATAAGCACCCTTAGAGGGCCTTCACACGCATCAGTCATGAAGCCGAGGAGTCCATCAGTCATGTCCGAGAAAATCATAAGCGCCCTTAGAGTGCGAAGGCGCTCTAAGTGCATGAGTCTTCAGTATTCACACTGATCATTCATGAAACTTACGAGAGTCATCAGTGAAAATGTCGTGGAAACTCAGTATTACTTAATAATTTGTTCTTTTTAAGGCAAAAGACGGAACCCTTATAGATTCGTCCTGTCTGTCTTTCTCTCTAGTCCGTTCGTCCATATGTCACAGCCACTTTATTCCGAAACTATAGAACAGTACTATAGGGTCTACAACTCTACATCCTTGAAACTCGGTACGTGTGTCTGTTAACCGCAAAATAAATTTAAAAAATTGGGGAATGTATATTTTGAACACTTTAACATAAACCGGTTGAATGCCCCTTCAGATAAACGGTGGTATTCAAACGTGAGAAAAAAATATGGTAGAACCATAGATATGTATACTACGAGTACAATATTCTAAAGAGGTAAAGTTTGTAACTTTGATTGTTTGTTTGTAGAGGCTATTCTTCGGCAATACTGAACCGATCATGAAAATCCTTTCACAATCAGATAGCAATACTTTTCAGGAGTGTAATGTAAAAAGGAAACTATCATAGCTTCGCAGGCTTCACTAACTTAGTATAAGATTCTACCGATCAACGGAACGCTATAAATGCGCATGATCCGGCACGCACTTGCCCGATTTTATTACACTAGCAGCTAGCTCCTTGTACGCTACGGCGTAGAGCGTAGACATCTACGCATAACCTAATTTTGGTAGAGAATCCAAACTTCTGAAAAAACCTTAGTCTATACTCTATATATTCTATTAAAAAAAAACAGGACAACATTTTTATTTTTAAGAAGTGTTTTTCAAACGTACAAGGAATTGTTTATTGTTTTATTTTTTATTGGGTGCTGCAATTCTGCGTTAATTTGTACTTTAAATTAGAGTTCAACGAGTAAGAACTTAAAAATAAAATACAGAAAATTCGATAAGTAGAGCAAGTGTGATAATGTGATATACCTACTTCCGCGGTTGCTAAGTAAGAGCATAATTGATTGCTGATAGAGCTCCAGTGACAGAGCTCGAGGGCGCAAGAACCATCGCATTCCCTAATGTACTTAACGCTACATGATAGTGTTCAGCGCTTTTGTTTTGCGGTCAGGTGGTAATACCTATGCCACCCAGTAATACCCGACAAAAAGGCATAATCATGTGCGTAGGAAGAAGGGTAGGGGCAGGTGGGTCGTGCCTATCCCAGTGCGTGGTTCGGTTTCTCCATGGTGTTTTTTTTCTTTTTTTTTTTTTTATATGTAATAAAAGTGGCTAACAAGCATGCGGTTCACATTGATGTTAAGTGATGACTGCAGCCTATAGACACCCACACAATGACCAGAGGTCAAAATGCAGATACGCTGCCACTCCACGACACGGCTTCATGACCGGAACACGATAGTGCTGAACACTACCATTTAGCGGCAAGTATATTAGGTAATGCGGTGGTGCCTACGCCCGCGAGCTCCGTCACTGGAGCTCTACCACCAGTAAAAAAATATTTGTTCCTATATTTATGCAAAATTATAGCTTTCTAGTACTAAGAGTGACCCTGAGCTAAGCCGTGGACAGATAGGCATAGCGAAACCTAAAAGGTTCCTTCCATAACCTTAAGGGCTACGTGTAAGTGTATTAAGCCACTGCTACTACTATTGGAGTCTCTGGTTCTATTGGGAAATTCCCATTTTCTGGAAGTTGCCCAGTACCTCGGATTTTGGGAATGTGCCCGGAGATGTCAACAGGTTCGCAAATCGTTACATGGATCAAAACGTACCGGGCAAATGGAGACTGTTTGCGTGTATGCTTGAATACATGCATTTACCTCTACCTACTAGTACCTACCCCTTCAGAGATTACAGGCGTGTAGTTGCGTTTCATGACTGATGCACTTTTACTTTCCACCGCGAATCGCGGCCCAGATGCGGACAATGACTTCGTGATTCGCAATACATAATAATCCATACTGGTATCGCTAAGCGAGAATGTAGATTTTTTAGTTTTTTTAATCTGTTATGTAAGAAAGATTAAACAACTTAGGTTCGGTTAGACCAAAATATTTAAATATTTGTTAAAAGTAATAGTTTTTTTTTTTTTTTTTTTATGTAATAAAAGTGGCAAGCAAGCATGCAGTTCACATTGATGTTAAGTGATGACTGCAGCCTATAGACAACCACACAATGACCAGAGGTCAAAATGCAGATGCGCTGCCACTCTTGAGACATTAGGTGTTATGCCTCTGTGCCGGAAATTACAGGGCCGTACATTACCACCTGACCGGAACACGATAGTGATGAACACTACCATTTAGCGGCAAGTATATTAGGTAATGCGGTGGTGCCTATGCCCACGAGCTCCGTCACTGGAGCTCTACCACCAGTAAAAGTTTATATAAAGTTTATATAATGTTTATAAATTTAATAGTAACATTGACTATAAGACTTTCTGTGGAATGCGTTGCAAAAGCGTATTTTGTACATTTTTAAAGTTACCAGAATCCCCCCCCCCCCCCCCCCCCCCCAAGAGAGTTTCCGCCTTGTCGTAGCCTTAGTAATCGGTGGTTAGTCCCCACACCGGTGAAGCTAATAGTAACACGTCCGGATTCGGTAATCAGCCTATATCGTCGAAGGGTATCCGCTCTCGCTACCACAGTATATAGATACACACTTCTATCTACTGTGTCGCTACACGCTACACACGACCGGATTCGGTACGGCGGACCACATCCGCCGACTAAACCGCATTGGACTTGATTAATAATAATGATGTCTGCCGGACTCTCTACACACGGCCAGATTTGGTTCGGAGCGTAAAGAACTCGCTGTCCGCTCCTTACCAAATCCGGACTTGTGTTACTACTATAAGAGGAACCCAGACTATCACTCGCTTCTGTCGTGAAGATGCGCCTGGGGAAGAGGTGTACGGGTTTGTCGTTGGCCCTGCACCCTATCCCCAGCCGGCTAATGGTGTACCCGCCGTCTAGAGGGGACGTGGTGGAGCCGCAGGGCGGTTGAGGGTCGAACTCCTTTGACGCTCCCACTCCCGCGGAGCCGAACTGTGTGCCCATGGACCCCTCCTCCCAGACGGTATGCGACGCCTGGCGAAGTGAGTGGTCGGACAGGAACCTTTGGGTGTCGAACTAGGGATGACCGTCGCCCGAATGGAGAGGTCCCGGGCTAGCTGGCGTGCAGGTGTTCCGCACGCCACTAAGCGTTTTACTCCCCCATATTCTGAATAGCTACGCCACTATTGTATGTATGTTTCATGCAACTCTAACAATTAGATTAGACTTGTGTCCGTACGTAAAATCCGTACTATTAAGTCCGTGATGAAAATATTCCTATTTCTTGGTTGGCATCGAAGTCATATTTTTTTTCCAGATTTCCAAATTCGACAATTACCTACAGGTGTGAGGTTAAGTTTTTTAATGTAAAAACTTGAATTACCTACCGTATCCCGCAAGAAAAACACAGCGACTAAACAGAAATCGTAAATTTTTATTGTTCAACTCCTGTCGCCATGCAATTTACAATTATGGGAAAGTAAAAGGATGAATCATTTTGGCAACTTTTATAGGCATAAGAATCGCTTTCATACGTCAATTTAAAAAGAAACTTGTTCCTGTAATGATGGAGCTTAAAATCACTTGTCATTCATACACGTAACTTTTTGCATTCTACGTTATCATAAAATCTTAACGATGGGTAATCGAATACTTTAAGAAATAAATAAAAGTATACTTGTAATAAAAAAAGATGATCGTATTTATGTGCATTTTTGAGTGGAAATTAAATAAATTAAGTAATGTTATTCTTTCAACATAAATGTATTTTGCAAAGCCGTAAATTCATCCGCCGGATATAGGTATGCAATTAATTTTGATTGTAATACCTATCACTCAGGATTCAATTAAGAACGTAGAAGTATGGTTAAAATATTTGATCACAACCATAGAGCAACTCGGCCCACCGGTCGCGGCGGACCGGGGGGGAGTAGCCATTGCGTTTATAACCGATGCAAAACAGTCTGTCATTTTTTGCGGGGGGAGGACACACACACACACACTACAGAAATCGTCTATTACTACTAAACTCACACCTTGACTTTAACAAAATAGATAAACAATTTCACGCACACATATCTGGCCGACTCATTTTTTGCGTAAAGGGCACTTTAACATTTTGATTATTGCTAAAGTAAGTTTGTGCAACCCAGTTTTAAACATATGTACATATTATACCTGCCTACTTAATAATAAAATAAATATACTTTAATGTATCATGTCATGTATCAATATCGTTTTTTTTTCTCCTGATAGTATCTTATAATGTGAATTTCTTGCCATAGCGGACGATCCAAAAACTGATGATAAAAAATTGATGAATAGGTTCCGACGTTTCTTTTGTCACAGCTTCATAATCAAAACTTCCACAGCTTTATAGCAGATACAGAGTAGTACTAGATATAATGGTGGTAGAGTTCCGAAAGTAGGAGCTCGAGTGCGTAGGCACCACTGCATTACATAGCTAACCTATCTGCCCTATCGGCACTATCGTCTTCCGGTTCGATGGTAATGTATGGCCCCGTAATAACTATCACAGAGACATAACACCTTAGGTCTCAGGGGCGGCAACGCATCTTCATTTGATCCCTGGTTTTTATGTATATGTCATCACTTAACGACGACCCGGTTAGTCCAGCGTTGCTTATACCGGTATAGGGGACATATATAGAAGAATTTCGAGGTTTTATAATATAACGAAGGTCTGGGCGTCGCAGGCTCTCAGAATATTGAGAATAGAGTTCTGAAATCTAAAAACTTATTTCCACCTCAAATGTTTCGACATAGTTTTTGTGAACTTGTAATTACAACTAACTAAAAAAATATTATCAATATTTTTTTATTTGTATTATATTATATTTTTGGATAAGTAGCGAGTCCCTGACTGTATCTACATATGAAACTGCGCTCAATATTTAGTGGTTGTTCCTGTAATGGTAGATTTAAGTTCGATAAATAAATAAATCTCCAAAAAAGTTTGAAAAGCGCTGATCTAGTTAGGGATGGGTTATTTTTACAACAGTCTATTATTATGTCCTTTATCAATATAATGTATTATAGAGTATGTATGAATCATCGACGATAAAACTACTGTGTTGTGTCGTCGATGGTATGAATGTTATTTTAAGCTTACGCTGAATAGTTTTTTCTGCGTTAAACAGAACGTAACAGGAAAACTCACCAATTTGACAAATGATAGTCAGTGTCAGTCTGTCAAATCGATTGACGTTTTGTATTTTCACGATTTTCACTTCACGAGTTTCATGAAAATCGTAAACAAATATATGTTTTTAGGTCTTCCAGCTACGTACTTTATTTTCTTGTTTCCGATAATTCTGTAGCGAAGCTTAATTTAATAAATAGCCTATCAGCCGGATGGGCACATTTCTATATCCATGAAAAATCTCATCTACATTAAACATTCGTGTCGTCATTCACTATCAGTGTTTATCGTAGCTAATTACAATTGTAGATAAGATGTTTTGTTTAAATTATTCTTTACAATCGCGTCGAGTTCCATGCGGCACACACCAAAATGTCGTGCGTCACGAAAAAAGTTGTATTACTTGGGAGGTTATTAAAAAATGTGAACTATATGAAAAGATTTTCATCCCATTTTATTTATTATCCTGACAGTGAGAGACCTTTCGATGGTGAGTGTTTCTTTCCATTGTTAGCAAACTGTGTAGTTTACATTACGTAGATTAAATCTGAGAGTTATTACTGATTTTTGCAGATTAGATATGAAAAGCAACAAAATACAATTACAATACAAATTTTGCCTAAATACTGTACTTATGGAAACCATAGTTATCTAATTCCGAGTTCTACACTAGTCTAGGTAATTTATGATTTATAAAAAATGCTTATGTAGCACCTACTATAACTTTAGAGGTTGACAGGCACTTAATTAATAGAACAGGGATCAAAATATAGGAAGGGTGAAATTATTCATTGTCCCATATGTTCCACACAAGAAAATATAAAAGTAAACTATCTACATGAATAGTAGACACATAGTAACCTTTGCTCGGAATCCCAAAACACAGTTTCATTTTTATTGCCGAAAAATCTCCACTGGTGGACCAATGCCTCCCTATTAGGGGGATATGCCATAATCGCCACGCCTGACATGCGGATTGGTGATCACAGTGGTGGAATTTTTGTCGCAAGATGCTACTGCCCATCTTGTGTAATTGCACTTACCACTGCCCCATTGGTTTGATTGGCATTGTTAGTTTGACTGCACTAAGAAAATTCTTCTATTAGTGGGCAATGGGATAAAACTCTGTATTCTGTTAATCTCTCCAGACACAAGAAAAATATGACAATTGAAATTCAATTGTGTCTCGCCGCCGGTGGCCGTACGATCCTTGAAGGATTATTATTATCAAAATTCCCATTTCAAAATGAAAGTGGCAAACAAGCATGCAGTTCACATTGATGTTAAGTGATGACTACAGCCTTTAGACACCCACACAATGACCAGAGGTCGTAACTTCGTAACTTCACGCCTGTAAACTCCCGAAGGGGTAGGCAGAGGTAAATGCATGCATTCAAGCATACATGCAAACACCCACGATTCGCCGGTTACGTTTTGCCCCATGTAACAGGTGGCGGGCCTGTTGACATCTCCGGGCACAAAACCAAACTTTGAGGTACTGGGAAATTTCCAGAAAATGGAAAAATCCCAATAGAACCAGAGATAAAGGCTTTTTCACCATTATCTCTGATAACCCCCTGCCCGGGAATCAAACCCAGGACCTCAGCATAGTAGTAGTGGCCTGCTACCACTAGGCTACCGAGAAGCCTAAGGTGTGATGCTTCTGTGCTTGAAGTTACAGGGCCGTACATTACCACCTGACTGGAAGACTATAGTGCTGAACACTATCATTTAGCAGCAAGTATATATATATAGTATATACGCCTGCGAGCTCAGTCACTGGAGCCCTACAACGAGTAAAAAAAATTTCAAATATTTCAGGCGAAACAAAAAAGATGAACATGATGCAAGCCATCAACAATGCGATGGACATCACTTTGAAAACAGACCCAACAGCACTTGTATTTGGAGAAGATGTGGGCTTCGGAGGTGTGTTTAGATGTGCTTTGGGATTGCAGGTAACATTGTTTTTGTCTAAGATTTATTTATTTATTTTCTTTGGCCGGGCTATGAATCTCTTGCCTATGGGACCGGGCCATTTCGTCAAGTGTTTGGTCCATCTCTTATCAGTATACCTTGATATTATTATGTGTCCAGCCCATCCCCATTTTAGCTTCAATGCTATGATTAGTAGCAAATAAACAGAGCTTATGTTGGTAGTCTTGATTGTCGATAGATAGCAGTTGTTAAACCTTGTCAGAAACCTTAGTTTGAAAACATCCAACAGCGGTTTGACCACTAACCCTTATCTCCACCAACCCGCATTGGAGCAATGTTAAGCTCCAGGCCTCTCCCCCAAGAAATATTACATTATAACATATTAACATTCATGCAAAATGTAATACAAAATAAACTCACCAATTCATGTTCAACACCATATCTCTAGAGTCAAATTGAATTAATAAAAAAACAATTCCTTAAAGTACATAACAAAATTATTGTTCTTTCAACATTATACACTATTTACAATATAAAATTATTAATGTATGTTTGTATCTTCACGCCAGGTCCCTAACGGGGTAGGCAGAGAGTGTGTACACTATTATTAATTCAAAATAATTTTACTGTCAAACAACGGAAATATGTATCACTTGTAACTTTGCACAACGACAATATAACTTATTTCACAATCAGTGGGCAGCAAGCACATTCTACGAAACGGGCCCATGCAGCAATATAGTGACAGCTCAACATGCATGTAATGGAGATGGTACCGGATTGCTGAAAAATGATCCGGGAATCCCCTTTACAATTTCACTTAGGTCAACATGTATTTGTGTCTGTATGCATTGCATTGGTATGGTATTAAGTTAAGCATCACAAACTTGCATTGATTGTGAATGTAGCTTTTCATATCAAAAAAATAAATATAAAGTGTGTTTTGTTAATAAGTATCTACGTGTTAACTTACCACATTTGTACAATTTTTCTTCATTTAGTTTTTTGCCTGTCATTGAAAAACATATGTGTTTATTTTAGAACAGTTATTTAAATGATAGTAAATATTGAATGATAGTTAAATTTTTGAGATAAATTTGTTTAAAGTGAACCTTCCAGGCATATTCGAGGACATCTTTTCAAATATGATATGTGGAGAAAATTTAATCTCTTTATACAAAAAAATTTAGATAAGTGAAACCATGTGTACCTACCACCTTATGTTAACCAATGTAATCATATGTTATCGAAATTCTACTGGTGATAGAATTCCAGTGCAGGAGCTTGAGGGCGTAGGCACCACCCCATTACCTAATTTATCTGCCGCTAAATGTACAGTGTAATGTGTATGCCGTACAGCACTATCGTATTTCGGTGAGATAGTAGTGTATGGCCCCGTAATAACTATCACAGAGACATAATAACTAAGATGTTAGGGGTGGCAACGCATATACGTTTTGACCTCTGGTCTTTGTGTGGGTGTCTATAGGCTGCAGTCATCACTTAACATCAATGTGAACTGCACGCTTGTCTGCCACATTCAATACGTAAAAAAAATTGAATGTTCTTGTTCTTCTGCATTCGACTTTCACCAGTTTTATGGTGAAACTGCCAAAATCTGGTGCTGGAAAAGTTGCAAAAGACCCAAGAAGAAGTCATAAAATTGAATGTCTGCTTAATTTGGTGTTAATAAATATAGATTATTACGTGATTAAGAATATATTATGTAGGTAACCCCTAAAGTCATCATCATCTTCTCAGCAGAAAGACTTGCTGTTTTGCCCACTTCTCGACATGTTGCTGTTTGGCTGTTTTATCCCCGAGAGTTCCACAACGAACAGTCGGACCTGAGCCATCCTCCACCAGCGTTTATCTGCGACCTTCACTAGGTCGTCTGTACACCTTGGGGGCCGCACCTAATTGTTCTGACTTCCAATGTCTTCCGATTCGCAGTCGCCAACCCAAAAGTCTTTGCCCTTCCCCTAAAATTCTGATTTAAAAAATGATAACATTTGTCCATCTTTTCCAGGAGAAATACGGCAAAGATCGCGTGTTCAACACGCCGTTGTGCGAGCAGGGCATCGCCGGATTCGGCATCGGGCTCGCGACCGCCGGCGCCACCGCCATCGCCGAGATACAGTTCGCCGACTACATATTCCCAGCTTTTGATCAGGTTAGTCATAATCATATATTTGCGAACTAAGTAGATACATTATCCAACAAGAAATACTGTAGGAAGGACTCTTCGACATATTTCGCGTCTGTAGAGCGTCGTGTCTTTCTCACCTTACCTATGTCACATCGCGGACACTACGAAAAAATTCCATACAAACACTTAATTTGGTCTCTATTACACAGCCATCAACCAGTGACGTGTATTTACACGTGCCCCTGTGTGCGTAGCACGTACTGCCACGTACAGAATACCAAACGTCTCCCATAAGAGGGAAGAGGTTGGCGAGGCGAGGAAATCGGGCGGGACGTCGAAGTGTCCATACGTAGTATTATTACATATTCTCTGCCTATGTGACGTTTGATGACCATTTTGATCAAGTTTTGACCAATGCCGGACTACCAGTGCTTACGTAGGCGTGCAGCAGAGATGACGCTCTACGAAGCCGAAACAAGCCGATTGTGTATTTCCTAAGCTGGATGACGTATTTCTTGATGATCACTGTACATTAGGTTAGCAGGTTTCCTTCTGTAAGGCGGTGATGTGGAAAGTGAGTGGATAGTGCCATTTCAGCCCGATAAGGCGTAAACGGCCTAGGCGGTGGTGGCTGCCCACCATCTGCCGCCTTAACAGGGTCCCTGTTTGTGTCCGGGTGATGGATTAGGGGACATCCGTCGCCCGAGTGGAGATAGGTGCCCTAGATGGTAGGTAACTGTAATAAAGAAAATATTAAAGAAAAAGTAAAGATTTCCCTGCGAGAAAAAAGGTAAAGATTTCTCTGCGAGAAAAAAGGTTCGTTTAACTTATTAATGGCCCCACGGCTGGTGTAGATCGGAAGCGATCTTCTCGGTTAAGCGATACGGGCGCAGTCGGGTGTGGTGGGTGACCGCTAGTGACAAATTAATAAATGCGCGTTTCCGAGCTTCGGAGGGCACGTTAAGCCGTCGGTCCTGGTTGCTATCGATAGATAGCAGTCGTAAAACCTTGTCGGAGGCCTTATGGGCGGTTTGAAATCATCCGATTGGCCACTAACCCTTATATCCACCAACCCGCATTGGAGCAGCGTGGTGAAGTAAGCTCCGGGCCTCCTCCCAAGAAGGGGAGAGACTCTTGCCCAGCAGTGGGACGTATCAAGGGTTGCCATTATTAGCTTAAAACACCGCGGAAGAATGCCCACTAGTGGACGGTGAAGTCATTACGTTCCGACGCCAAATCTACGATCTCGTTCAGTCTCGCTTCGCTGTCTTGTTTAAACCGATGCCTGCGACTTATGTTATATGTATGTATTTTCACGCCAGGTCCCTAACGGGGTAGGCGGAGAGTGTGGAGCGCCAAATATGCCGGTTCTGACACACCTCCCATGTCTCATCTACATTCATCATTATCTTCATACATGCATGCCGATTCCTAAAACTTTTGACTCCACCATCAGACTACTCTAATCGGCTCTATTTGGTCATGGAAGGTCAGTCTTGGTCTTCCTGGGCCTCTGCAACCATCCACATTTGCATTTTATATCTGTTTAGTCATTCTTATGTTGTATAATATACAATATTATGTTGTAATACTACCTCTACCCTAATCTGAACTCAAATATCTTCCAGCTGGTAAACGAAGCGGCGAAGGCGCGCTACCGGTCGGGCGGGCAGTTCGCGTGCGGAGCCCTGACAGTGCGGGCCCCGTGCGGCGCGGTGGGCCACGGGGGGCTCTACCACTCGCAGAGCCCCGAGGCCTACTTCGCACACGCCCCGGGACTGAGGGTAAGTAGCTTTGGAGTGTAGAGGCACACCCCAGACACTCGGCTAAAATTCCATACAAACGCTCATTCTGGTTTCCTATTCCGCAGGCATCAATCAGTACACGCGCACATAGGATTATCAGCTTAAAGAATCGTGAAATAGATCGTCGCACTAACTACGTGACGAAATTTACTTAAAATAGGCCGCTCATTCGTCCGCTCGCAACCTCACTGTTGAAGTTTATTTAACTGCCTCTCGAGGAGGGGTGGTGGGTGCAGCGGCGAAATAGGGCGGGATGACGAAGTGTTCATTCTATACGTAGTTTTATTGCATATTCTCTGGTAGAGGTAAGCAGTACCGTCTGTTACAGAGAAGAACTTGAATTGTATTCCACATACACTGAAAATAAAGTATCTAGTACTTGCCGTAATAGCGCTAACGCAAAAACCACTATATGATAGTTTTATATTATTTCGCATTAACACATGCTTGTGAAATATATTTTATTTTAAAGAAAAATGGAAAGAAAAAGAAATAATATAAAACAATTATTAAGGGTAAAAGCGACTTCTTTACGATATTCAATAAACTGCAAAGTCTATAACGGTTGCCTAACTAGCATAGTTGGTAATAGATGGCGCTGCTGCTACCATAAAGCAATGCAATAGATGTGAAGGAAAGATTTGACAAATCGGGCAGGGCTTCAGTAGCTCAATTGGAAGAGCGGCTGGACTAGATTCCCAGTAGGCCGCGAGTTCGAGTCTCGCCTGAAGTCAAATTTTTCTTTCCATTTTTCTTTAAAATAAAACACGATATGATATTTAGCTGCTGTGAGGTATGCTGAGTTGAAAAATTTTAAACATTTTCATGCTATCTGCTGAGCATAATTTCAAGAGATTTTCCTGTAATTTTCGGCACAGGGGCATACTACCTGTAATAAATGTTTTTTTTTGTAATATTTTTTTATGTACTTGAAGTGGCAAACAAGCATGCAGTTCACATTGATGTTAAGTGATGACTGCAGCCTATGGACACCCACACAAAGACCGATGTCAAAATGCAGATGCGTTACCATTCTTGAGGCCTAAGGTGTTATGCCTCTGTGCCGGAAATTACAGGGTCGTACAGTACCACCTGATCGGAACACGATGGTGCTGAACACTACCATTTAGTGGCAAGTATGTTAGGTAATGCGGTGGTGCCTACGCCCGCGAGCTCCGTCACTGGAGCTCTACCACCAGTAGAAACATTCTTTGTAATAATTGATAAGGCGGAAAATTGTACATAAACTCTATATTCCTTCATTTTCTTGTAGTTGACGCTCGTAGTATCTCTAACCAAAATATTTAATTTTTTACGTTGTAATGTATTTTTTAAGACATGTTTGCATGAAACACCAATAAAATCGCACTCAGGTGGTGGTGCCGCGAGGTCCGATCGCCGCGAAGGGTCTCTTGCTGTCCTGTATACAAGAGAGGGACCCGTGCATATTCCTAGAGCCCAAGATCCTCTACCGTTCAGCGGCTGAGGAAGTACCCGTGGACAGCTATACGCTGCCTTTGGGCAAGGCACAAGTTTTAAGAGAAGGTATGTTTAGTTATGATTATTGCTTTAGGTGTCGGGATGTGGCAACCCTACCGCCCAAGTAGTATCATCATCATCATCATATCAGCCATAGGACGTCCACTGCTGAACATAGGCCTCCCCCAAGGACCTCCATGCCGACCGATCGGAAGCGACGTGCATCCAGCGGGTACCTGCAGCCTTGATCAGGTCGTCGGTCCGTCTTGCAGGTGGACGTCCTACGCTGCGTTTGCCGATACGTGGTCTCCACTCGAGAACCTTCCTGCCCCAGCGGCTATCGGTTCTCCGAGCTATGTGCCCTGCCCATTGCCACTTCAGCTTGGCGATCTGCTTGACTATGTCAGCGACTTTCGTTCGCCTACGGATCTCCTCATTTCTGATTCGATCCAGTAGGGAAACGCCGAGCATAGCCCTTTCCATTGATCGCTGAGTGACTTGGTGCTTTCGTACGAGACCCATAGTGAGAGACCACGTCTCGGCACCGTAGGTCATCACCGGAAAAACGCACTGATTAAAGACTTTCGTCTTCAAGGACTGCGGGATGTTTGACGAGAAAACGCTCCTTAACTTCCCGAACGCTGCCCAGCCGAGTTGGATTCGGCGAATGACCTCTTTCTCGAAGTTCGACCTGCCTAGTTGTATGGTTTGTCCTAAATAGACATATTCGTCGACAACTTCGAGGATCGAGTTCCCAACGGACACTGGAGTGGGCGATACAAGGTTATTGAACATGACCTTGGTCTTATCCATGTTCATTTTAAGGCCCACTCTTTGGGACACTCGATTGAGATCTTCCAGCGACTCTGCCATGACTATAATGTCAAGTAGTATATACAGGGTTAAATATATCTAACGCATAAAACGTCAAAGGTGAGTTAGGTACGTTAAGACTAACAACTTTTGTTCTATGACTTTTGCCAAAACGCAGTACATCACATGATAAGAAATAAAATTGTTTCAAATGGGACTTCTATCAATTGTTAGCGCTACGTTTCATATGTATATTTTTACATAGGTACAGCCGTCAGCTGTTTGCGTAAAAGTCGGAGCGGGAGAGGGGCACACGCACCGGTCACCGGGTAGGCGGGGGTTTAACTGACCCTTATAGGTACCAGCATATTATAGCGTGATGTGTTTACTTAGACACTCAATGTGAAGTTAAGAAGTATTAGAACTGCAAATTCTATTCATTATTTTTTGTATGGTAAAGAAAAATATTGAATTAGAAAAAGTTGTATTACAAAAGTGTTGGTCTTGATGAGCCAAAGCCTCCCTTTAAGAATATTACTTTACTGGTGGTAGAGCTCCAGTGACGGAGTTGGCGGGCGTAGGCCACCGCATTACCTAATATACTTGTTGGTAGTGATCAGCACTATCGTGTTTCGGTCAGGTGGTAATGTACGGCCCTGTAATTTCCGACATAGAGGCATAACACCTTAGGCCTCAGGAGTGGCAACGCATCTGCATTTTGACTTCGGTCTTGGTGTAAGTGTCTATGGCCTGCAGTCTCCACTTAACATCAATGTGAACTGCATGCTTGTTTGCCACTTCCACTACATAAAAAATAAATATATAATAAATAAAAAGCCTTGTATTCCTTAAATGGTAAAATACATCGTAAGTTATTAATTTAATTAAATTAAGGATCCCTTTCGAGTATAGGCCTCCTCCAGTGTCTTCCAGTTGTCTCTATCCCTTGCATGTCTGACCCAATTTGAGCCAGCAATGGCACTAATGTCATCAGCCCATCGTGACCTCAGTCTGCCCGTTCTTCTCTCTCCCTGTGGCCCCCTGCCACTTTAGTACTCTGTTGGACCATCTCTCGTCACCTGTTCGGGCTATGTGGCCCGCCCATCGCCATTTTTGTTTTAAAACAAATGCTAAAGCGTCTGTGACTTTAGTTTGTGACCTTATATAGTAGGAAGTAGGATAAAATAAATATATATTATAATGGAAACAAATAATTATAGTAATTTGTATGTGTCCAGGCGACGCGGCGACCCTGGTGGCGTGGGGCGCGCAGGTCCATGTGCTGCTGGAGGTGGCGCACCTGGCGGAGGCCCGGCTGGGGGCGCGGTGCGACGTCATCGACCTCATGTCCATCTTGCCGTGGGACGAACAGACTGTCTGTAATGTTAGTAAATAAAATATCAAATTTAATATTTCTGCCGCAGTGCACTACCTAGGACTTTCAGATCACGAAACTGAACAATTACTAACAATAAAAGTTAACAGAAAAAGTTGGCTGGTACGAGAAGGCTAGGGATTTTAACTCAGAAAATATTAAAAAATCCCACACTTGCATTTTCTCTTTATCTTTTTCAGAAGTTTGTAGTAAAATAAATTGTAACGAATCATTTGAAGCATTTCATGACATATTTATATTATTCTTTAATCTATGTTTCCCTATGATAACTATTAAAAAAACAAATAAAAAAAGTAATAGATCTTGGCTAACGCATGGCTTAAGGAAAAGTTGTATTAAGAAACGACATCTTTACCTAAAATACAAACAAAATAGGCTTAATAAAATAATAAACAAACAAAATTACAAATATTACGACAACATACTAAAAAAATGTTTACAGAAAGCCCAACAACTACAAAATAAAAAATACATTGATAGCCAAAAAAACAAATGTAAAGCTGTATGGGATACCATTAATAAGAATATTAGTGAGGCAAACACGGTCTCTGAAATTGACAAAATTATATTTAATGACCAAATATATATATATCGATCCATTTGACATGTGTAAAATATTTAATGATTTCTTTATAAATTTGACTAATGACAATAATTTTAATTATAATATAATTGACATTAATAAATCTATCAATGTATGCAATTCGAATTCAATATTTTTAAAACCAACTGATTCAATGGAAATTTTTAGAATAATTAATAATCTTAAAAATACTAACTCAGTAGGCAATGATGGTATTAATACACGCTCTCTGAAGTTATGTGCTAAATATATAAGCGAACCATTGAGTTTTATCATCAATAGATCACTAGAGGAAGGTACATATCCCAATATATTAAAAAAGTCAGTAATGAAACCACTTTTTAAAAAGGGAGTTGCGACAGAACTCAATAATTATCGCCCCGTTACATTAATTCCAGTATTATCAAAAGTATTTGAAAAGGTCATGTATAAAAGACTTCAGGACTTTTTTATGGGTCACAATTTATTAAAAAACGAACAATTCGGCTTTCGTAAGAATAGTTCCACTTCGTTAGCATGTTTTGACTTAATAAAAACAGTAACAGAAGCAATCAATGACAATAAAGCGATTGCTGCAGTATTTTTAGATATGAGCAAAGCTTTTGATTTTGTGGACCACAAGCTACTATTATATAAGCTCGATAAATATGGTATCAGAGGTATTGCAAACGAATGGATTAAAAGTTATCTGTCATATCGAACCCAATGTGTGAAAATAGCTAAAATAGTGAATGGAACTAAAATGTATAGTCAATCAGATGTCAGGACAAATAACTACGGTGTGCCTCAAGGAAGTGTTTTGGGACCATTACTATTCTTAATCAATATTAACGATCTACCGAATGTTACGCACCACAAAACAATATTATTCGCCGACGACACTACACTTCTAGTGAAATGTAATGATATAAATAGATATGAAATAAGTATAAATGAAGCGCTCAGTAATATAATTGCCTGGTTAAAAAACAATAATTTAAAAATCAATATCAATAAAACTAATCTAATTCAATTCCAGACTTACAGAAAAAAACCTATTGACCTTAATATAACTTACGAAAATAATAAAATTAATGAAATTGACTCCACGAAATTCTTAGGATTGATAATTGATAAAAATTGTGACTGGAAATCTCATATTGAGTATGTTTGCGACAAGCTAGATAGGTTTGTATATGCAATAAAAAAATTACGTCAAACTGTCTCAACAGAAGCAGCTCTAACTGCGTACCATGGATATGTTTTTGTTTTGTTTAATAGGCTAGCACAGCCTATGGTCTCTTATTGTGGGGAAATTCAGTTGCAAATAATAAAGCTTTTGTTGTCCAAAAAAAATGTGTAAGAGCCATTTGTGGAGCTTGGTGCTTAGACAGTTGTAAGCCCTTATTTGATAAATTTCGTATCTTACCGTTAGCTTGCATGTATATTAGAGAGCTATGTGTCTTTGTAAAGCAGCATCCATGTTATTTTAAACTTAATTCCGAATATACAAGTAGAAATGCTAGGGCTAGAAATCAATTTAAACTGTTTATACCACAATATAGGATTGAATTGCATAAAAGAAATGCTTATGTTAACGCCATAAGAGTCTACAATAAATTACCGACGACGCTTAAAGAAACACAATTACCATTATTTAAAAAAAAACTGACTCAATGGCTACATCAACATTGTTTTTATGACCTAAAGGATTATATGACACATAAAACAATATATGATTGATTAATGACTCAATAATTTGACTAAATAAATATATATTATTATTATTATCCTAAAATAATGCTAAATATTGATATTAAATTATTAAAATCTTCAATAAACTTAATCGCTTTAATAAAATCTAATTGACCACAATTTGCAATAATAACTTTGACATTAATTAATTATAAATATTCGAATTACAATAATAATATTTTGACATACTATTTAGTTAAGTTTATGGATATTTTACACACCATTGTAATGGTAGAATGTGTTATTACCTCACCATCTGTACCTACATGTACCCACTACATTCTGGTAAATAAATGATTATGATTATGATTAAAAAAAAATAATAATAATAATATTTGTTCAGTAACGATTATGAAGCGCACGTGGCCCCGCGGCCGGTGTAGATGGGAAGCGATCTACGTCATTTTTTACCATTTATGTCTGTCTGTATGTCCGTTTGTTGGGGCTAATCTCGGGAACGGCTTAAACGATTTCAACGGGACTTTCACTGGCAGATAACTTATGTCATAAGGAGTAACTTAGGCTTTTATACTAGCTACTTTTATACTAGCTACGCCTACGACTTTGTCCGGGTAGATCTCACGCGGACGAAGCCGCGGACACGGCTAGTATTAATAAATCGTAAATGTATTTACACTTACTCGACATTTCCAAGACATGTTTTTTGCACTTTACAGTCTGTGAAAAAGACGGGGCGGTGCCTGATCGCCCACGAGGCGCCCCTCACGTCGGGCTTCGGCGCCGAGATCGCTGCCACCGTACAGGTTCATATCTTGTCATCTATTATCCACTTAAATTATTTAATTATAATTTTATATTAAACTAGCTGCCCCGACAATTTTCGAATCACCTTAGAAATATAAAAAACGGTCGAGTGCATGTCGGGCCACGCGCAGTGTAGGGTTCCGTAATTTTTAGAGTTGAATGAAAAAAAAAATTTTTTATAGCGTTGTTCAAAATTTCGAGTATTACATTTGGTCGACTATAACTCGCAAGCTTGTAAAGTCAACTTAGGTGTGATAAATTAGGTGATGCGATGGTGTCTGCGCCCTCGAGCTCCTCCGGAACTCTCACACCAGTGAAAATGAAGTAATGAATGTGTATATCGCAGGCGGAGTGTTTCCTGCACCTGGAGGCGCCGGTGGGCCGCGCGGCGGGCTGGGACGCGCCCTTCCCGCACGTGTTCGAGCCCTTCTACCTGCCCGACAAGTGGAGATGCTACGACGCCCTGGAAAAACTCCTCCGATATTAACTCGCAAAACGACGGCGGATCCAGCTTTCCAGTCAACGGCGTATGACTATGATTGGGAAGAAATGTAGTTAATTTTTTATGGTTTAGGGAGTTCGAGTGTTACGTACGGCAATTCTTGAAGATTTTATATCCGTACTAATATTATAAACGCGAAAGTAACTCTGTCTGTCTGTCTGTTACCCTTTCACGCCCAAACGACTGACCCGATTTTAATGTAATTTGGTACAGAGATAGAGCCCACTTTGAGAAAGAACATAGGCTACTTAGTTATTTATAAAACGACATCCACGCGGGCGAAGCCGCGGGCAACAGCTAGTTTTATATGTATGTTACAAGCCTTGCCGGTATAAATACCACATTTACATCGTGTTTTGTGAGACAGTTACGTTTCTTCCCATTTATTTATTTGTAGGATCATTATCTCAACCCGAGTCCACTCATTATAGACTTTTCAGTTACATAATTATAAAGGTAATGGACCTGTATTTAAAAACATTTAGGCGTGGCATAATAATCACTAAGTAATAAATATTTTAGATTACGGATCTACTCTTATTTTGTTTGATCATACTGTAAAACACGTGACGATTGCTTTTAGTTTTAAATAATCATGAAAGTAAGCATCACCGACGATATGCTGATGAAAGATCTTGAATATATTGTTTATTCTTACAAGTGTTTTTTTTAGTCGAAACCTTAACACAACTAGACATGTCCAGTTATGTTATTAGCCATTAGCCATATTTAGCCGGCTCTGTAATTTCCGGCACAGAGGCATAACACCTAATGCCTCAGGAGTGGCAGCGCATCTGCATTTTGACGTCTCGTCATTGTGTGGGTGTCTATAGGCTGCAGTCATCACTTAACATCAATGTGAACTGCACGCTTGTTTGCCACTTTTATTACATAAAAAAAAAAAAAAAGTTAAATCAATATGTTAAAATCACGCGATATCGGGGCAGTGGTGGGGAGGAGCCTAGATCGTACCCTAAATTGCCTCGTGTGAAGGCAAATCGTAACCAGAATTGTATCGCTACCAGCGAGCTCACGATTTAGGGACGATCATCCCCATCGTAACTGTCCCGATATCGCTTCTGATTGTAGGGTGGTGTGTAGGCCGTTTTATCAGTACAAAGGTAAGTACAAAAATGAGTGACGAGCCATTTGGTCCAGTGGTGTGAGATGATCGTTTTAACCGAGGCTCAAGGGTTCGATCCCCAAACCGGGGATAAAACATATTTTTTTTTACTTCCACTCCCCGGACCGTTGTTGCTACCATTTAATCGAAAAAATGGCCTTTTAAACCCTTCAATATTCTTTAAAAACGTTTCCAACAAACTTTTAAACTGCCTCGGTAGCCTAGTGGTAGCAGGCCACTATTACTACGCTGAGGTCCTGGGTTCGATTCCCGGGTAGGGAGTTATCAGAGATAATGGTGTAAAGTCCCTTATCTCTGGTTCCATTAGGACTTTTCCATTTTCTGGAAATTTCCCAGCACCTCGAAGTTTGATAATGTGTCCGGAAATGTCAACAGGCTCGCCACCTGTTACATGGGCCAAAAACGTAATCGGCGAATCGTGTGTTTGCATGTATGCTTGAATGCAGCATTTTATCGCTGCCCACCCCTTCGGGGAGTACAGGCGTGAAGTTACGAATTTTACCCCCACACATAACTGCGAATTCGCGTCGCAAATATCTGCGAGCTCGCACGAATACATCGCCTTGTGTAGCCACCCTTTCTCCGCACAGCTAATAAAATATGTAGCTCTATTCAATTCATGCCAAATTACAGATTTCTAGTATTAAGTCAGATAAGGGTTCTTGTAGGCTACGAAACCCTTTTTTTTTTATTCTCTAGGTATACCCCGAATGACGTCAGACGTTGGTTGTCTATGCATGTTCTACCGCCTTTACAATGGTGAATGCTCTGATGAACTGTTCGATCTGGTGCCATCGTCTCTATTCCTTCATCGTACCACCCGCCGAAGAGAGAAGTTTCACCCGCACAGATTGGACAATTATAAGTCGCGCGTTCATTCCTGTCCAGAACGTGCAAATTGTGGAACGAACTTCCCTCTGAGGTGTTCCCCCAGCGCTACAATATGGGGTTCTTCAAAACAGGCGTCAAAAGAGTCCTTCAGGGCTGGCAGCGCGTTGGCAACTCCCCTGATGTTGCAAATGTTCATAGGCAACGGTAATCACTTTCCATCAGGTGGCCCGTCTGCTGGTCTGTCAAACCATTGACATAAAAAAAAAAAAATTAAAACAATCAATTTTATCATATTATTTATTAAAAAGTGAAAATCAATCCATAAAAATAATGCTAGAAGATATTAATCGTTAGTAAGAAGTACTTACACTAAAATTAATGTCAATCTTATGAAATTAACACAGGTATCAGATTATGTTGTGCTTCAATACAAGACAATAAAAAAATCAAAAGCAAGTATTGGAAAATTCTGAAACTTATTCCTACTTATAGCTACATTTTTTTTAACAATTTGTTCCAAAACAGTAAATTCAAATAACAAATGCAAGCCATCCCGACTCAAGTATTTAACTTAGAAATTACAGTTTGAATCTTGTGATGTCAACTATTTACAAACATGTCCAAAAGTGAAAAATTCAAAACATTTAAAAAGGTAAAGCATGCTTTCGCAAGCACCTAAAGGAGATAAAATATTGTGAGCCTTCAAACCAATGTTCAATCTATTTATGAGCAAAACTAAAGTCAGTACATTGTGAAACCAGCACTTTATTATGCACAGTATTATGAATGTCAGAAAACGAAACGCACAACCCTTTACAATAAAAAAATAAATTTAGACTAATTTTATCTGAACACAATAAACGACCTACTCGAACACCGAACAAAAATATATGTTAGTAACACCTTTGAATTACGATAACGTGGCAATAAATAACGCTCTCAGATGTATACTACAATACAATCTGCTTTGTATTCTAGAATTAATCCCAATAGCCGCATGAGTGGGATGTGAAGAGAATAAGCTAAGTCTACTCATCCCAAGAGCGGCGGGCACGCGTTTGCACCAAGTAGGGTCCAGACGATGGGGAATTGGGGAACCTTTGCATGTAGCGCTCGAGACGTAGATATTTGACTGTTATGAGCCTGCCCTCGTACCACCAGCCATGCAGGCTTCGGTATACAATGCCCGCGTCCGTGGGTGAAGCACACTTCACATACACCCAACAAGAAGTCCTCTCAATATCAATGTGGAGTATGTTGCAGTTGCCACATTTTTCCAAAATAGCATCCTGAATGACGCTCCTCAAGTTCGGATTGGCGTCGCTCTTCTCAAACATGTGTCTAATCTTCAAACATGGAGTTGGTGACACTGTTAAGTTGTTCACAGAACCCTCTTGAGTCTCAAATGCCTGACCCTGCCAAGCTGCAGTACGTTTTGGGCTACCTGTTGAAATCCATCTCCATACTCTGCAGTCTTCACCGTCAACGGACTGGACCTCCATACGGACTCTGCTTTCATTGCGTTGAATAAATTTCACAGCAGCATCCCAAGTTGACGCCATCTTTTCCCGGTTTTGTGGTGAAATCAATGTGTCCCGCACATGGTCAACAGATATGTATGGTTCACCACTATCTTCTGTTTCTTGAGATATAACATCAATTATTTGCTCTACCATTGAATAGATTTCTTCACTTTTCTTTTTCTGATAGTTGACATAATATTTATAGAATCTTTGTACACCAAGACCCAAAACTGCAAGGAGCCCCATAACAATAAAAGTGGATCCGGCAGAATAGAGAGTGTTTACAAACAGACAAGAAATTGGGGTTGATGGATCAGACAACACTAAAGCAACACTACCTTTGTTACGCTGTTGAACAACTACATCTGTTGATGTCAGAGGTGCATACTCTGCATCTTTGGTATACAAGTTCTTGAGTTGAACTACACTCAGGCCCCAGCGAGGGTTGTTGACGATTAAAACTTCTAGGTGATTGAGGTCAGTTCGGCACTGGCTTACATCTACAGTGTTGGCTCGAGAACTAGCAATGTCAATTATTTCTCGCTCAGTCAAATAAGGTAATGCACCGGGCTTGCCACATTTATAATTGGCTGCTCGACTTGTCAGCTCCGGGTGGATGACCTTTAAAAGGTCCTTAGCATAACTGACTTGTTCTTTAGGCACACAGTTTATCCCGGGCCTATTACCCGGTATGTTCAATTGACATATTGGTATCACACTGTTCTGGTCATCCACCACTGATGTGATGTCGTTTCTCTTAACTATATACATAAAAAATAAGCAAAAAAAAAAAAGTGCGACTAACACAACAAGGGCAAGAGACACGAGATTGTTTTTCAAGAATTTCTTGTCATTGGCTGTTTTGTAGTCAACAACATCAGATCTGGAGACTGGGATGTAGGACCTGCGAGGCAGTAATGTGCTACCGTTGTTTATGTCCCTATCCAGAAAACTGGCTTGTTTGGGTGGCTCAGATTTCAATGATGATAAACGTCGTGTGAAGTTGCTGAGATATGGAGATTCCACTTCATCAATGGTTGACGTCGATGGTTGGTATGTGTTTGTTGTGTAATTAGATGTGTAACTGCTGACCGATGGTCTGTCCAGAGAGGAAGTCAGACCGAGGCGGGACCTGATAGAATTGAGATGGTCAGATGAAGAGAGTGTAGAAGTGTAATTTTTTGGTGAAATAGAGGGGCGGGAGAAAATTGAAGATTTAGGTGGGCTCGTGCCCACATCATTGGTTGGCAAAGTGCTAGATATGTAGTCACTGGACCGAGAGTGGCTCCGGTAGGGGGTCGACGTCTTTTTGTCACTGTCCACATCACTATCAGACCCTGTCTCATAGTCGTCCTGCTCGTTGCCGGCATAAGTACGGGTGACACGCCGCGTAGTCACCGTTTCCACCTCCTCGTGCGTGCGTACCGGTGATTTCTCTTCTTCAGACTCCGAGCCCTTGTCAGAATCACGTTTTTTCGGCGAATCCTTTTTGGCTGACGTGCGACGCGTTTTACTGGTCGCGGGCGGTAACATCGCACCGCCGGTGGTCGCCCGGCGGTTGCGCTTCTCTTTAACACTGTTACTATCAACATCGGAAGATTCTTCGCCACTGGAATACCGTGCGAGCGATCGCCGATTCTCAACCTTGCTGTCGACGCTGTTTCGTGGCTTGCTTTTGTTGTCTAGCACCAATTTCAACTTCTTGACGAGCAATTTTCGCGTGGACGCCGTTATTGGCATTACCGGGAACCCATGCTCGGCTAGTTTGGTGCGAAGCTCGGCATCTGACATCGAATCAACCTGATCGGCCATTGTGAAATCTGAAAACAATGAACGCGGTTAGTAAACAATCACTCGCGGCACTCCTATAAATTATATTACTCTAGAATGTTATTTCACCTTGTTTTCTACGCGAACACGGAAAAATTACGTCAATTCTTTAAAATAAAAATTCACCGGCGCGTCATCTCGCACGCGCTACAAACGTCGTTACATTTATATTGTGTGTTGCTATAGAAAAAATATTTGAATAACAGTCATCCATCAAACATTGTGCCTTTAAGTTAATTCAATTCGGATAAATATTTCCATTTGTAATTCAAATAATAAAAAAATAAATGAATTGACTATATATATACCAAAACATCATTATATCAGAGACCTTAATAATTATTCAATTGTTTTGTAAATATATCCAAAGCCAACGTACAAGTAACACCGCTAAAAAAAAACTACAAACCACAGACAAACAAAAAAAAGATCTACTTTACATGTATCAGAATTAAGTAGTGGACACATTATCAGACGTGTCTTACAGCGGACTGTATGTCCGATAAATACCTATATACTGATTGTTTAGATTAAATTTTACAAAGCTTTGTAGCTAGCTTGTTTTGGTAATCATATTTAGAACTTTATCCTAGCTAGATTATGATTGTCGTGGTCTGACTGACTGCGAAGAGACTGCAGAGAGCGAAGGATACTGTTCTTTACGCAGCTCAATAGCTTACATCAGCGATTTCACATTTGGGTCGAATAACATCTGCTCAAGTGGCAGGTCATTTGAGTTTCGCTATTCGGTGGCCTATGCCGGCTTCCTTAGTTTTTTTGTCATGATGCAAACAAGCATGTGATGGTAAGTAATACTCATCGACCACGCAGCTTTCTTCTTTACTGTAGCCTATCCAGTGGCGTAGCTAGGGAGGGGTGGCCCGCACCGGGTGCCACCCGTTTGGGAGTGACACCCAAATTTGAGCTCTTTACAAGTGAGTTTTGTGTTGCGCTTTCAACACACAAGGCCAGAGGCAGAATTGACAACATTTCATATTTTTAACCTACATGTTTTATTACATTATTCAAAAGTTAATCCAAAACGAGGGGACCCGTGTTTAACCATTTTTCGAAATTTTGTACTTTTCATTCATAATTTCTACTTTGAAAGTAAGTGTATTCTAAAAAGACGTTGGCGATAGAGCGACTTGAGCCGCGGGGAACTAAGCTCCCCGTGCGCCAAGTAGTTAGCCGCCCCGCCCCGCAATTACCCCAGGAGGACCCCCTTAGTACTCCAGCACCCAACGTACCGACCGTAGGCGAACACTTACGGCCTATCCCAACACCTGCACCCGCCGTCGGACCTAACCCTGCGGGTCCACAGAGCCTACTCCAAGAACAGAAGGAGTCCGGCAATGCCTCCACAGCGCCGGCGTATCCCGTGGTGACAACTATCATTGCCACAGGCGGAGATACCGCTAAAAGGCGCCGCAGTGAGGCGTCGTCCATAAACTCAAGCAACGACTCCGGCGCCCGCGAAGACAAACGGCCACGTCACCGCCACCTTTCCTCGTCGGAGGCCTCGCAAGACGAATTTGAGCAGGCAGAGGAGGACAACATGAGCGGCAATGCTTCGAGACCCTCCCCGAGTCACTCTCCAAGCCCCTCGACATCATACGCGGGGCTCGAGTCGCCTCGCCGTATAGTTCCAGACGTCGATATGTCCCAGGCTGTACAAGCCGGGACCACGCACCAACATGAAATAAAGTCACGTTCACCGACGCCGCCGGCGATATCGTACGCCGCCGCCGCGGCCTCCCCTAGTACTAGGTCTCATCCCATCAAGGTGACGGAAACACAACCGCCCAAGTCATCGTATCCACCGATTATAGTAGAGAAGCTGCCAAACTGGCCGCGTCATCTGGCTGCGCTGGCCAAGAAGTTAGGCTACACACCGAACGCTCGTACATTTGGTAAGGGCGTCAGGTTCATCCCCGCATCAGCCGAAGAGTACCGGGCCGTTCAGGCCTACATGATTGCCGAGTCCGCCGCCGACGTATCGATTGAGTGGTACTGCTACTCACCGGCGGCGGACCTACCCACCAAGGTGTTCCTTCGGGGATTGCCGACAGACACACCTCCCCAAGACATCCTCGGCGCCCTTCAGCAAAAGGGATTCGACGCGCAGGCAGCTAGACCACTGGTTGGACGAAAGGGAAGTCCGAGCCAGGCCTTCTTTGTCCAGTTGGGGCACCTAAGCCAAGAAGAGCTGTCCCGATTATATGCCGTCGATACCTTATTAAATCTCAAAGGAATCACCATCCGGGCTTGGCGGGGCCGTATAGGCCCACCGCAGTGCCATCGCTGCCAGGCGCTCGGGCATGCGTCTGGGAACTGCCACAGACCTATGAAGTGTGTCCGATGCGCCGGTGGCCACCCCGTAGCGGAGTGCATAGTCCCGAGGGACCAACCTCGTTGCGCCAATTGCGACGGGCCTCACGCTGCAAGCGACCGAAGATGCCCGGTGTTTGTGAAGGAGGCGAGAAGGCGCGGCGACCGCATCCCTCCGCCCCTCCCCGACACCGCCAACCTCAATCAACAACCCCAGGCGCATCCTGTGCCGGGGCTACAGACGTCAACTATCGTGCCGCCGGTAGCGCCACCTAGAGTGCAGGCGCAACCGGCGGGCGCTCCGACCCCGCTTAGCGCTGCAGCGACTTGTACACAGGCGCCACCAAGCTACAATGCGCCGAGGCGTAAGAAAAAGAAGTCCCGCTCCTCTCGACGCCGACAGCAGCGCGCGCGGACTGAAGCACCGCTCGCCGCCTCTTCACCATTTTTAGCTGGCCCTCCGCCTACCGCTACGCTGGCGAAGCAAAAAGAGACCCACGCCCCAGCTCCTACCATCGCTGAGGAGCATGAAGCTTCACCTCCGTGGAGAATGCACGACCCTCGCGTGAGACATCTTCCGAGTGACGCGGCCGCGCAATCAGTACGTGACAGACCCGAGACGGAGCGCATGTCCCGCACACTCGATGCTGATGCAGTGTCCTTCAAACCATCCACAGCCCCCGCAGTCGCCCTTCAACCTGCTCAACCAAGGAATGTGGAGGGCCTGGCGACATGCGACCCTCGCCTGAGAGATTCTCAACGCACCGGACCACCACCGCCAGTCGTCGACCGGCCATTGAGTAAGCGGAGGGCTCAAGGACTCGAAGTGGACACCGCATACATTACATACGCACAAGTGACTCAACCAACCCTATCCGTCCCTAGGCCGCATGAGCCGCTGCCTGAGCCGCGGCCGACCGCCGGGCCCGTATCCGCGCCCCGTCCAACGTACCCAGGTCCTGATTTTCAGAGGGAGCCGTCAGTGTCCCAGCTTTTAGGGATATTCATCAGTACTCTGACCGGGATACTGACGGCTTACAATGCGGGCCAGGACATTGTCCCTGCGCTATTACGGGGCCTGGCAGACCTCACACAATTACAGGCACCGTAACGGGTGCCAGTACGCCTAACACAAACAATAATAACATCCCAACAGTTCACCAACACTCACTTACCCAGCGCACACCTACACAATCACACTTACACCTCCTGCGGTTACTTTACTGGAACCCGGGGGGTATAAAGGGCCATATCCGAGAACTGAGGGACCTCGCCCAGTCGCAGGACATCCATGTGGTTCTCCTGGGCGAGACCAAACTCCGTAGCGGCGACGAGCTCCGAATACCTAACTTCTTCGCATACCGTCACGACGAGGTTTCGCCGCGGGGGCTGGCATACAGAGGTACTGCCGCTCTCGTGCGCCGTGACGTTGTGCACGACGAGTTGGGTATCTTACCGTTCGCGTCAGTGCGCTCCAAGGGAGTATGCGTGAACGCAGATGGCACGGAGCTCAACATCTTCGCCGCTTATCGACCTCCAGGTGGACATGTCGATGTCCGAGACGTCCATGCTCTCCTCGGGGACAAACCGACCACTGTGGCGGGGGACCTGAATGCCAAGCACCCCTCTTGGGGGTCAAGGGTGATTTCCCCGCCAGGCCGTCGGATCTTCGAGGACAGCCAGGTGGGTGGGTACAGTGTGATAGGGCCCGACGCGCCCTCGCACGTACCAACCAACCAAAACCATCAACCGGACGTGCTGGACATCGTCATACATAAGCATCTGCCATGGCCGGTCCACGTGGAGGTGCTATATGACCTCGACGCACAGCACCTTCCCCTACTGGTCACTCTATCACTGACGACCAACTTCACGATCCCGCGACCGCCGCGTCGGCGCACCGACTGGCACGCTTTCACGCGCACCATGAGTGAGGCCGAACCGCTGGGCGCCCTGCAGTCTCCAGAGGACGTGGAGGAGGCAACCAACCGCCTCGCCGCAATCATCAAGTCCGCCAAAGAGGCGGCCACTACAACCCTGCCGCCGAAGTCATACCGCAGGGGCGCCCTACCCGCCTCACTCGAGTCCATGCGCCAGCGGAAGCGTGCGCTGCGCCAATTGTGGGCGCGCACCCGTTGTCCGTCGGTGAAAAGTGACCTCAACCGCCTGACCGAGCGCTTGAGCGCTGCCGTGAGCGCATACCGCGGGTCGACGTGGGAAACCACCATCGACCGCGCAGGTGAGAAAGATACGAACCTCTACGCGCTCACGAGAGCGCTCACGCGCGAGGCACCACCCATCTATCCGCTGCTTGACAGTAGCGGTAGACGGTGCTATAGGCCCCAGGACCGCGCCGAAATCATGGCCAACCACCTGGAGGGGGTGTTCACCCCCAACCCCGCTAGCGGCGCTGCCGTCGAGCACCATGATGACTGTGAGCGCCGAGTGAGGGAACTCCTGTCGGCCCCCGCCGCGCCGCTCCGGGGAGAAGATTTTATCTCCCCGTCTGAGCTGCGCAAAGCCGTCCTCCGACTACCTAGTAGGAGGGCCGCCGGGCCTGACGGAATCCCAATTGAGGCGCTCCGGCATCTACCGTGGAGAAGTTTGGTGTCACTAACCAAACTTTTCAACGGGGTACTCCGGACTGGCCATTTTCCCACTGATTGGAAGCTGGGAAAGGTTATCGTCCTCCCGAAACCGGGCAAGGACCGCCGACTCACGTCCAGCTATCGCCCTATAACGTTGCTGTCGCACCTGGGCAAGTTGTTTGAGCGCCTCCTGCTGCGGAGGCTGAGACCGCTCCTCCCGAGTAGAGAGGAGCAATTCGGCTTCCGCGCGGGACATTCAACCACGCTCCAACTTGCCAGAGTGCTACATCACCTTGCCTACGAGGCCAACAGAGATCACTACGCGGTCGGAGTTTTTCTAGACATAGAAAAAGCTTTCGACCGTGTGTGGCACGTTGGCCTCCTCGACAAGATAGCAGCCAAAATGCAACCTGGCATTTTTAGGGTGGTAGCTGACTTTCTCCAAGACCGGCGGTTCTACGTCACGGTGGAGGGCTGCGATTCTGCCCAGCATCCAATCCGTGCCGGAGTTCCACAAGGCAGCTGTCTGTCGCCGTGCCTTTATGCGGCGTACACAGACGACGTTCCCACCCTGCGTGACCATCTGCGCGAGGGGGAGAGGGACGTCATGCTGTCCTTGTTTGCCGACGACAGCGCCTATATAGCGACATCGGCTCGGTTGCATTTAGCAATCGCAAAAATGCAACACCTGCTGGACCTGCTGCCGGAGTGGCTGGACAGGTGGCGGATGGCCGTCAACGTAGACAAGACGGCCGCTTTCGTAACACGAGTCCGCCGCTTACCGCAGCCGCTCCGACTGCGAGGCCAGGACATAGCCTGGCAGTCTACGGTGAAGTATCTGGGGTGTAGCATCGACCGAGCGCTCCGCATGGTGCCCACTGTGAATCACGTGGTGCAACAGGCGGCGACCGCGCGCTCGATGCTGCGTCCCGTTCTTCAATCGAGACTGCCACTCCGGACCAAAATCCGGCTATACAAGACCTATGTCCGCTCGAGGCTGACGTACGCTGCGCCTGCATGGTATGCACTATGCTCCGCGACGCAGCGGCGCAGGCTTCAGGTTCAGCAGAACGTGTCTCTCCGGCTGATCACAGGAGCGGGGAGGTACGTGCGCAACGACGTCATCGCCCGGGATCTAGGGGTTGAGTCCGTGGAGGAGTTCGTGGTCCGTCTCGCGCGTCGAATGTTCGACCGCGCAGACAACGGACCCCACGAGCATCTCCGCGGAATCGCCCCTCTCCACAGCCGCCCACCCGAGGGTCGTCCGTTGCCGCGCGAGATCCTCCCTCCTGCATCGCCGAGGGCGCGTCGAGCCGATGTTGCCCACCCCATCCCTCCAAAGGCCCCGATCCCCCGGATCACAGTGAAGGCCGCCCAGACATACACCTACACTGACACACATACCACTGTCGACAGGCCCCAACCACCCGCAGATTATTGGGAGGGTTCGAGCCCCGCCCACCGACCGGGTTCGACTCCCGGTCGAGGACTTGAGACGTCGCCCGGGACCGCGGCTGCGCCGTCAGGCTTAGGCCAAGGTGACGACGTGGTCGTGTGGCCCCTTACCATCGCCAACGTCAACATATACAACCTTTTGTAAGCGGCGCGCGGAGGAATAGCTGAGGGAGTGAAAAGAATATACCAAAAAAAAAAAAAAAAAAAAAAAAAAAAAAAAAAAAAAAAAAAAGATAAGGGTTAAAAAGCTAAAAAATAATAAAAAGGAGGAAAAAAACAAAACAAAAAAAAAAAAAGTGTATTAAGCCTCCTTCAGCGAGTTCCTCTGCGTGCCAGCATCTCCAGTTTAGGACCACGCCCCCGACGTCTCGGGGGCAGATAGGCCCGGGGAAGGAGGACATTCCTCGACCCCCGAACCATCCCCCCCCTCTGTTGCGCTTCACGCGCGGAGGGAGGGATGATGAATAAACAGTCTTGTGCCGTGACCCTTTAAAAAAATTGTAGATGTCACTGTCTTGTCGTTGTCAGCTTGTCAAACTCGATATAGGGCTGTGATCTTTTTATTTTAAAAAATCAGTACCAGTGTTCGATATATCGAAAAATTATCTACATATCAATATAATTTAAAAAAAAATCTTAGACCCTTCGTGTCGTCGATTAATCTCTTCCTTGATCCAATTACAAATAAAAATATCAATATTATATCAACAGCCTAAGGGCTAAGTCGTTGTTGAAGACTTTAAAACTTGTTTTTTTTTTTAATAAGTAAGTTCGTAGCAGCATTTCATAGACTTAGTGGTAGGGATGGCGATTCTTTCTGAAATCAATCAATGTCCAAAATCCTTTGACAACTAAATCGACATTGAAAAAATCGATCTATTTTTGATTTGGGATATGTAATACTTAATTTCAAGGAAAACAGACGACCAAAAAATAGCAACTCAACAGTATTCAATGCTGGTATAATGCATCTTATACTCACGTTTAAACCTTAAATATTATGATCTGTATGTTTCCTATGTCCCTATGTGAATCAACCAAAAAGATCGATCATCGATTTTCCAGGGTATAGCATCGATTCACTAGATCAATCCGGTACTGTGGATCGATTTAAATAAATTATTATAATTATTTTTTTAAATAAGAACCGATTTTTTGGTTCCTAAAGATCGCTTTTCCGATTAATCGATCTCAGGTCTCGGATCACCATCCCTACTTCATAGTTTTATACTTTGACATTGACGTATCCGTTTCAATTTGACACATCTTGTCACAGAGTATGTAATAATAATGTTTTCACCTAGTAGTAGTGATGACCTCGCGACGCGTGCGAAGCGGGCCCCGCCCCCGTTACGACGGGGGCGTGTTCCACCTTTCTTGGTTTGGACGCCGGCTGTGGAGTGCCGACACAAGGTTGCAGCGACGCAACGTCTCATTAGCCTTAGCCAGGCATTGCGATCGCTACCTCAGGGAGAGATGCTACTCTGGGTCGAGGATTGAACCCGACCGGCAGTGGTGTAGGTGGGCGTAGTTACCCGAGCTTACCCATTGGTGGCGTATCCGAATACGTGGGACAGGGACAGAGTCTTCATTAGCGTTTGCGTCATCGTCTCGACGCGCTCTCGGCGAGGCGCTGGGAAGTAGTTCGCGTGGGAGGGCGAAGCCCGCCGGTGGTCGTGCGTGCAGCGGGGTGAATCCGCGGAGATGACGATGTGGTCCGTTGTCGGCGCAATCGAACATTTTTCGCGCCAAGCCGACAACGAAGTCTCTCACGGATTCGACCCGTAAGTCGCGGGCGATGACATCGTTGCGAACATACCTCCCCGCGCCGGTAATCAGCCTGAGAGTTACGTTCTGTTGGACCTGAAGTCTACGTCGCTGCGCGGCGGAGCATAATGTATACCATGCCGGTGCTACGTACGTTAACCTCGAGCGGATGTAGGTTTTGTAGAGCCGTATTTTAATACGCAGTGGCAGTCTAGAGCGAAGCACCGGGTGCAGCCCCCCCGGGCCGCCGCCGCCTGCCTCACTGCGTGATCGACAGTGGACGTCATGCGAAGCGAGCGGTCGATGCTACACCCAAGATATTTAACCGTAGACCGCCATTCTACATCCTGACCTCGCAACCGGAGCGCCGGTAACGAGCGGCGGACTCGCATTGCGATAGCAGCCGTTTTATCCACATTCACGGCCATCCGCCACTCATCCAGCCACCCCGGCAGCAGATCCAACAGATGTTGCATTTTCGCTATTGCGATATGCAACCGGGACGATGACGCTATGTAGGCGCTGTCATCGGCGAACAGGGACAGCATGACGTCTTCCTCTCCCTCGCGCAGAGTTGCGCGCAAGGTGGGAATATCGTCCGTGTACGCCGCATACAATGCCGGCGACACGCAGCTGCCCTGTGGTACTCCGGCTCGGATGGGGCGCTGTTCTGAGTCAGCGCCCTCCACCGTTACGAAGAACCGCCTGCCTTTTAAAAAGTCGGCTACCACCCTGTATAGCCCGAGTGGTATTCGGTCCGCCAGTTCGGCTAGTAGGCCTGTGTGCCACACTCGGTCGAAGGCCTTCTCTATGTCTAGAAAGACTCCGACCGAGTGGCGGCCCTTATTAGCCTCACTAGCGAGGTAGTCTAATACCCGTGTCAGCTGTAGAGTTGTCGAGTGCCCGGCGCGAAAGCCAAACTGCTCCTCCCTACATGGTAGGTGCGGTCTCAGCCTCCGCAACAGCAGACGCTCGAACAACTTGGCGACATGGGATAATAGCATAATAGGGCGGTAACTCGACAGTAGGCGACGATCTTTGCCCGGTTTCTGAGGACGATGACTTTCCCCAACTTCCAGATGTCGGGAAAATGTCCGGTCCGGAGTATGCCGTTGAAAAGCTTGGTTAGGGTTACCAAGCTTCTCCACGGCAGATGCTGCAGCGCCGCGGTCGGAATACCATCTGGTCCGGCCGCTTTCCGTGAAAGTAGCCGTACGACGGCTCTCCGCAACTCTGAGGGAGATACGAAGTTCTCCCCGGGCAGCGGCGCAGCGGGAGACGATAGTAGTTCCCTCACACGGCGCTCGCAGGCATCATGTTGCTCGATGACAGCGGGGTCCAGGGAGGCAGGGTGGGGGGTAAATACCCCTTCCAAATGGGCGGCCAATATTTCAGCCCGATCCTTGGGTCCGTAGCACCTTTTACCCGAGCTGTCAAGCAGGGGGTAAATGGGGGGTGGCTCGTGGGTGAGGGCTCGCGTGAGAGCATATAAGCTGGTATCGCTTTCAGCCGCCCGGTCAATAGTTATCCCAAGCGGCCCCTCGATACGCTCTCGCCGCGGTGCTCATCGGTGAGCCAATTTAATTCGCGCGCTTAATGTATGGACATCGCGTGCGCGCCCACAGTTGGCGAAGGCGGCGCTTTTGGCGCAGCTTATTTAGGAGAGAAGTGGGCGCGGCGCCCCTGCCGTGTGTGGGCGCTGGTCTAGTGGTCGTGGCCGCCTCTGCGGCGGTCTTTATTTCTTCCGTGATTCGGCAGACTGCCTCCTCCACCTCTTCGGGGGTCTGTAGGGCGCCCAATGGCTCTACCTCGCTCATGGTGCGCTCGAAAACGCTCCAATCTGTGCGGCGGAGTGGCGGGCGCGCAATCGCAAAATCCGTTGACAACGTTATCGCAACCAGTATGGGGAGGTGCTGCGTGTCCATGTCGTACTCTGCTGCACACAGCCTACGTAAGCACTGATAGTCTGGTATTGGTCAAAACTTGATCAAAATGGGCGACAAACGTGTTGGATACTGTTTATGCGATGCCACATCTCGATGTTGGAATTCACATGGTCGTATATAACCACCTGAACGGTGTTCAGGTAGTGCTGTACACTACCATTTAGAGGCAAGTAGTTATCATGGCCGGCTCGAAGGACCAATGTTGCGAGCTTGGCTTTATATAGTGGACTGTATTTAAAGGCTGGTTAATTCCAAACAAAACAACTCTTCGGAAAGTATATATGGTGATTTTTCTCGTACACTTTGTTTTACTGTAGTCGATTATACAATAAGAACACGTTAAAATATTTAGTAACGGAGCACCGTGTACGAGTCTCACGTCGCTAGCAGATCCAAGAGAGAAATAGAATAGAAATATAATATTGCCAACTTACAATTATTACCTACTATAATGGCGATCTCCTCATTTCTGATTTGATCTTGCAGAGCTCAAAGGCGTTATGTATCTGCCGCCAAATAGCAGGAGGTAATTAAAATAGTCCAATTTACAGCATATTTGTCAGACATCAGTCATACACAGGTCGGATGGTTGCTATTATTCTGGGTCATTGAGATATCATTAAACCAAACGTCTTTTAAAGTCTGTAAGCCCTGTGCACGTTCATCAGAATTTATTAAAAAAAACACATACACAGAAGACTTACTTTATTTCATCTTGTACAAGTTATAACTAAAAATACTTTCTAAAGAGCGTGTATACAAATATTCTAGATACAAATTCTCCCCAAAACATCTACAAGTTAAAATATTCTCACAGCTCTTTCCCATTGAAAATAATATCCAAAATTTAAATGAATCTATGATATCTTTCAATGTCTCGTCGACTTTTTATAAATATTTGATAACTATTTTAATGAATACAAAAGTGTTAACTAGGATTAGTATGTGGGCCTAAAAATATTATTCTTAAATTTAAACAAATATCCATTAAAAAATAAATTATATGGTTCAATTATTTCCTTGATAATAATAATAGGTATGGTATATGTATAATGAATAAATAAAACCCTGATCAATGTCCCTACAATAAAGTTGATTCATCGATATGATAATATCTGTGAGGATTTTGTGATATTTATTCTTACATTATAATAGTTTCCCTTATTCCGTTAACAGTACCAAAAGATAATATACTTTTCATGTCTTTTACGACATAATTATTAAAAAAAAGAATCAACAATTTTACTAGTTCAATTGTTTACTCTTGCGTATTTACTATAATTTTTTGTGGGATTCTTGGTCACTACCAACAGTACAACTGCCTAAGCCGCTTCGCCTGTTGTGACTGTTTTGGCTCTTGTTATAATTTCGTCTTTTCGTTTTATTTTGCGTTTGAAAACAATAGGATATAATAACTGGATCTGTTACGTTGTAATCCCTCTAATATGGACTTTTAGCTGTTATCTACTCATCACCTCGTCAACCTTTTACAACTTGGGACAATGTATAACGGTTCTACTTTATCTGTACCCTCCATGGCAACAATGGGGATGATGACTAGTTTTTTTTTATTGTAATTTCAAAAAGTACAGGAAAAATAAATAAATATTGTCTTTGAAACGACTATTCAACAGCTAATGATTTTAAAGATATAACAATTCAAAACCTTGCGAGTTGTGAAACGACTCAAAGCGGCTCATATAAGACTATACTCTATTCTGACGTCACTTTACAGTTAAAACTTGTGAATTGTATGGTGAAATCAAAACATTTTAAAATATCTTCTTCAATAATGCGTTTTTGGAAAAACATCTTTATTAAAATTTGTTCGTTATCGTATCGTATAAAGAATGTAAAAGTGGAATTATTTATATTTTAAACTTAACTTCTCTGTTCACTAATTTTCGACACTTTTAAATTTGTATATCTCATAGTATTCAACTCGAATTTTCATAATTTTTGTATCGTCATTTCCCATTTGCAAGTCGCTTCCATGTGATATGATACAAAATAGTGGATTCATACCTAGTCATCATCCCTATTATTTAGACACAGATAAAATCCTATCAATTGAAAGAGTCGCCATTGCTCTTTTACATGACATGAAGCTACAGATATCTTAACAATCTAATAAAGATCTGGACAACACTTCGAATATCTAATTGAATATCGAATTCTCGCTGTCGCCATCACTGTTGTTCGAAGTGTTGCCTCCATATTTATCTCCAGCCAATTTCAAGATCAATAATCGCAATAAATCACAGATAATATTAAAATTAAAGCTAAAATGTAAATATCTCAGACTAAAAAAAAACAAGAAGTAGCTTAAGACTACTAAATGAAAACACCCTTTTTCAAATTAACTGTTGAAATCACAACACTTTTTACTGGTGGTAGACGTCTAGTGACAGAGCTCGAGGGCGTAGGCACCACTGCATTACCTCTATCTGCCACTAAATGGTAGTGTTCAGCACTATTGTGTTCCGGTTACATGGCAATGGCCAGTAATAACTAACTAAGGTCTCAGGGGTGGCAACACATCTGCATTTTGACATCTAATTTTTATGTAGATGTCTATAGGCTGCAATCATCACTTAACATCAATGTGAGCTGCAGGCTTGTTTGCCACCTTCGTTACATAAAAAAAAAGAAGTTAATTTGAGAGAGAAAGCTGATGCAGAACAGAGCAGAGGAGCTGTTTTGTAATTTTAAGGTAAATCGCAGTGTTGCCATGTTTTGCTTTAAATATGTTCCAATTGTAATTTATAAAATTTAGATGCAATCACTGTTAAAACGTCGCGTATTTTTAACAGGAATATGTAAAAGTTCTGCTTTCGGCCACTAGCAACGTAACTCTAACTGAATCTTTTAGACTGAGATAAATATGTACAAAATTAGGCAATAAATTATTTGTTATAGGTTACAACGCAAGAATAACAGGATAGTACTATTTTTTTTAAATACTAGATTACTTAACCAAGAATATAGTATGATCATAACTAAATAATTTAAGTGTTAATAGTTTATAGTTTCAAAGTCTCAAAAAATCACAAATTATTACATTTTCTAAAGATAAAACCTTTTCAATCCCGTATATCTTTGTCGCCCGGCTTTCCTCTCCTATTTGTCGCTTAAACCACCAACCAATTACAAAACATCGTACCACAAGACCAATTTAATTGGTTCATCTTTAAAATGTAAAAAGAGATGCAAAGTTATATACACCTATCCTTAACGTCTCAGTAAAAAAATCAACCACGCCATACTTGTGGTTTATTGACATATTTGACACTTATTTTAATAATACCGCCTACACACAATCAGATTTATCACCCTTTCTGCCATCCTACCGTATCTACGCATCAATGTCACTTTACGGCCCTATACAGTAGGACGGCAGCCTTTTCGTCGAACTGTTCGTTTACACCTATTCTATAATCATGTGCATTTCGACCCTGTTCCGAAATAAACTTAGAGCACTGATATCGATTTGACCATATTTGTCATTTGTTTTAGGTGCATATAGAAACGCTGAATAGTTTATTAGTAGTATATTTCGGAACAGGACCTTAATCTGAACGTGTATAGTCGGTATAACATTAATCCTAGTTTAACTGGGCGCTCGCCATCCACCCAAGCCTTTCTCGAGTTCTCGTGCGACAGCCAGGCATAGTCTGTCTTGATTTGGTGCTGCAATTACCTACAAATGAGAAAAATATATTAAATAATATTATGTATCTTAATCGTTTACCGGTCATAGTAACGGCGGGGCACGGGGTGCGAAGAATCATAGGCGAGGGGGGCGGTGCGAGGGCACCACGGTTGCGGGCAGCCCCAGCACGTTGTACAGCATGGTGTAGAGCACGGCGTGTCTCACCTGTAGGGCGAGCGGCGGGCGAGGGGGGCCGGGGGGGTGAGGGGCGCGGTGCGCGGGCACCACGGTTGCGGGCAGCCCCAGCACGTTGTACAGCATGGTGTAGAGCACGGCGTGTCTCACCTGTAGGGCGAGCGGCGGGCGAGGGGGGCCGGGGGGGTGAGGGGCGCGGTGCGCGGGCACCACGGTTGCGGGCAGCCCCAGCACGTTGTACAGCATGGTGTAGAGCACGGCGTGTCTCACCTGTAGGGCGAGCGGCGGGCGAGGGGGGCCGGGGGGGCGAGGGGGGCGGTGCGCGGGCACCACGGTTGCGGGCAGCCCCAGCACGTTGTACAGCATGGTGTAGAGCACGGCGTGTCTCACCTGTAGGGCGAGCGACGGGCGAGGGGGGCCGGGGGGGTGAGGGGCGCGGTGCGCGGGCACCACGGTTGCGGGCAGCCCCAGCACGTTGTACAGCATGGTGTAGAGCACGGCGTGTCTCACCTGTAGGGCGAGCGGCGGGCGAGGGGGGCCGGGGGGGCGAGGGGGGCGGTGCGCGGGCACCACGGTTGCGGGCAGCCCCAGCACGTTGTACAGCATGGTGTAGAGCACGGCGTGTCTCACCTGTAGGGCGAGCGGCGGGCGAGGGGGGCCGGGGGGGCGAGGGGCGCGGTGCGCGGGCACCACGGTTGCGGGCAGCCCCAGCACGTTGTACAGCATGGTGTAGAGCACGGCGTGTCTCACCTGTAGGGCGAGCGACGGGCGAGGGGGGCCGGGGGGGCGAGGGGCGCGGGCACCACGGTTGCGGGCAGCCCCAGCACGTTGTACAGCATGGTGTAGAGCACGGCGTGTCTCACCTGTAGGGCGAGCGGCGGGCGAGGGGGGCCGGGGGGGCGAGGGGCGCGGTGCGAGGGCACCACGGTTGCGGGCAGCCCCAGCACGTTGTACAGCATGGTGTAGAGCACGGCGTGTCTCACCTGTAGGGCGAGCGGCGGGCGAGGGGGGCCGGGGGGGCGAGGGGCGCGGTGCGCGGGCACCACGGTTGCGGGCAGCCCCAGCACGTTGTACAGCATGGTGTAGAGCACGGCGTGTCTCACCTGTAGGGCGAGCGGCGGGCGAGGGGGGCCGGGGGGGCGAGGGGCGCGGTGCGCGGGCACCACGGTTGCGGGCAGCCCCAGCACGTTGTACAGCATGGTGTAGAGCACGGCGGCGGCGCGGAAGTAGACCGCGCCGTGCGCGTGCGCGGGACCGCTGTGCGCGGGGTATATGAACACGCCGTTGTCGCCGAGGCACTCCTGTGAACAAACAATGATTATTGACATAGTCATTGTCTTCAATGCTTCCTCCGTTCTCCGGCGAACACACAATGTTCGCGTATACCCGCAAATATCAGAGCATTATTAAAATTATTAATTGAATGAACATTCTGATTGCTATAACAATTATTTGATTTTGGTTCCTAAAATTGTAATTAATGTAATCTTTAAGGGATTTTTGTTTTATCTGACATTGTACGTGCACGATACTCCCGCGCATCAATGCGGTGCGGGGCGCGACGCAGAGGGGGGCGGCGATCCCCTCCGCCTCCACTGACCCTCCTCTCCCCTCCCCCCAGGGAGTGGACAGCTCACTTGACCCAGCACGACCATCAGAAACTACGCCTCAACATATGGTCCTTCGAGCCGGATCGTGAGGCTCGCCGGCCGCCCTCTGCGTCGCGTATGAGCGCGAGTTTTGAGACGTTGATTTTTATTCGCTTTTAATGCCGTGTAGTGTGTTCTACGTCATACATGCACACACTCTCCTAATATTGTACCTATGTATGTTAAACAATTATATTAATGGATAATAAATCGAACCTTCAACTGGAACAGTCGTTTTTCATATTAACCTCTCCACAGCGGTATCCGTTTTTAATATAAGAGTTTCGAAGTTATACTTCTCTTGGCGCGATTGGAAAAAATTATGAGTGTGAATTTTTACGATGCGCGTGCATCTGGAGTTAGTTGTTTAACTCTAGGTATTTTATGAATTCTTGACGTTTTGAAAGTATCTGTAAAGATCTATTCAAAAAATAAAAATATTTTCTATTCTATTCTAACTTTTTTTTGTCGTGTTGTTTTATTTCTGGTAAATTGGATTGTTACGCTAAAGAAATATAACTTCTTACGTGCTTATATAAAGTACAAACACACTTATTTAGGTATTTGTATCCGTTTATTTTTTTTTGTAACGTAAAGGAGATGTTGCAAAAATGTATGGACCTTCGGCACAATATCATTAACAGGCAAAATCAATATAAAAACGTTTTTTACTGCATATTGTTACTTATTTAGCTTTGTTTGCAGTTATAAAATATTATTTGCAGTTAGAATTGCAACTCAAAACCAACATGGCGAAGCGATGTCATTTAGACATTTTCATTTTATAAATTGTTTTTTCTATTTTAGTGTACTTGGAGAGAAAGTAATATTTTCTAAAATATTCTAAATACTTTCGAAATCGATTTTATGTGTTAATACTATATTAATCGATTTCCAATTTCAAAAAAATCATCGGCACTTGTTTAAATTGATCGATTTGATATATCGTTTTTTTTATAATATGTGATGCACTAGTAATATACAGATAGCATTCGTTTTGTTTCATCTACATAGGTACTATCCCAAGCGTCGGCTGTATCGCCGCCATGTTGAACGTGGTTGAAAATGATAAAATCGTTTCAATTAAATGCGTTTGTAACTCTAAAATATATTCTTGAATAAATTAACAGTATTTTTTCGGATTCTTCTTCAATTTACCCATTTTTTGAGGACACGTACGAACCGGAGCCGAACTCGCAACATCTCATTTTAAAAGTTTTTTCCCATTTTTTTTTTATGTAGGAGATACTCGTCGTCAACTGGGCGTCGGCTGCATTAATACAATATTTTTTAGTTTTTTCTTTCTCAGTGCGAGGCGGGCGGCCGGCGTGGGGCTCGGCGGCGGTCGTCGAAGTCAACTTCGACGATTAAGATATTATTTTCTCGTTATTTCCGGTGTACTCACCAGCATCCGTGTCCGGGCGGCGGCGGCGCGCGCCACGTAGCGCGAGCGGGCGCGGGCGCGCATGAGCACGCGCGTGCGGTGTGTGAGCGCGAAGGCCAGCGCCTGCAGCGAGCGCAGCCCGCCGCCCCCGCCGCCCCACAGCGCGCGCGCCGCCTGCCCCCACAGGCTCAGCGACCGCTGCCACACATTACAATTGTAAAGTAAAACACACACAGACACTCTCTCTCTACCCCACGCACATCCGCACGCGTACACGTACGAACGCGCGCACACGTACGTACGTACACACACACACACACGCACGCACGCACGCACGTACGCACGCACGCACGCACGCACGCACGCACGCACGCACGCACGCACGCACGCACGCACGCACGCACGTACGCACGCGCGGAAAGATCAATGAGTAAAATTAGTTATTCAATTCGATTCAATTCAGATTCGATATCAATTTTTAATTTAAGTTATTGTATAATTTTGTATATATTTTTTGTTTAAATTTATATCAAGAAAAGTGTAGATTATTAACATAGAAATCTATAGATGTACCTGAAATCCTTGATTGAGTACGGATTTGAAGCGAAAAAATCGTGCTAAGCAACTGCTAACAATTCACTTCACTTTTCACTTATCATACTTTTTAACAAATAAAGGATTCGATTCAATATTTACTACTAGATACACAAGCACATAAATTTAAAATGAAATAACCCGAAAAGTGGAAATCTAGTGTCCTGCAATACAGACCTCGGTTTAGCTCAAACACCAGTGTACAGTGTACACCTTAAACTTAGGTTAAGTATTATTCAAACAATAAACGCAGTTTAGAATTTACATCGACATAGCACGGACGTCTTTTTATCTACTAACCGGTCCCATCATAACATTATATCAGTTACCACACGTTAATGTACAGGGTAACAACCACCCCGTACAACCAATCTCCCACAATATAGTATAATTATTGTGCTTATGTATTTTCTTGATACTGTGCTTGACGTTTAGATTATTACCCCCTTATTCATAAACGCACATTAGATACATTTTAGCTATAGAATGCTTTGTCCTTGTCAATTGCATTGCCAAATATGCAGGATAGAAAGAGACAAAAGAGATATTAACAAAACTTTAGCTAAAATACGTTTATGAATATGGGGGTTATTATTTAGTAAAAATTTGGCATCATTGACAATGATGAAAGCAATTTCGATAGGCGATCGCACCCCAAGATATCTTATATATTAGGTTGGGGAAAAAGTTTCTTCGCATTTTTTAAGATAATTCAAAACATGTACCATTTTGTTCGATAACCTTTTGCCATCTTGTAGGTATTTCATCACCAGTTATCAGCTTCTACAAAAATGATTCGGTTTCATTACGTCGTAATAAAGAATCACAAATGAGTACACGGTTCATTAGGTTTCTTTCAGTGAGCTCGTGAGGTACCCAAATATCGAGTTTTTTTTGTACCCAGCTTTTTTCAAATGCGTCAAAACTGTTTTGTGATCAATTCTCAGTTCTTCAGCTACGTCGTAACTACGGATATGTCGATCTTGCTCCACTTTTTCAAAAATGGCATCCATTTTATCCGTAATAGGGCGACCAGAGCGAGGTGCATCTTTGACATCAAAATTTCCGGATTGAGAACGCTTAAACCAAATTTGTGCTACTCTCACAGACACTGCACTAGGTCCATAAACATCGCAATTTTTTTTTCGCGGCTTGCGTTGCATTTTTACCTTTTTTTGTAGTAAAATTTTAAAATGTATCGAATTTCTTCATTAGATTCACTCATCTTGACAGTACGAAAAACAAATGAAAATCACACATTTGCCTAATTTGAATTTGGAATTATGTTCTTTAACTTTCAATGATCAGCCAGATACAAATACTACAGCCAAAGAGATTTTATTACAAGTCCATACATACTATAATGCGAAAAGACTTTTTCCCCAACCTATTATACATAGATATATAGCTCTACACACTCTGCCTATCCATTCGGAAATCACAGGCGTATAATTCCGTTTTTGTCGTTTAATGTAAACGAAAAAAAAAAACGGGACTTCAGGTAAAATCAGTCTTACAGCCTGAAGACAAAAAAAAAACCCACGAAACAAGAGTTCGGCGTACAAGATCGCAGGAAGTATCCTTATCTTATGTTTTGTTATAGATCAAAATTAAATATCTCACCTTCGGATCGGCTGGGTCTTGCAACATATTCGGTATGTCTTTCATAGCGAAGAACAACGCTATCGACATCTCCACAGACTCGTCCAGTTCTGGGAATTTTTCCTGTAAACCGACGCAAAATTTTGCAACGCAAATATTTTAGATTAAACACGATATCGAAGCGAAATATTAGATTAAAAATACATACAATAAAAAATCGTAATTTTGGGACAGAGTGAGACTCGATCGAACCCAAGAGTAATGTGATAACGCGATCGTCGAGTTGGTCACTTCGTATCAAAGCAGTGGGTAAACGCACTAAATTTAACTTGCCAGTATCGAGTCTAACAAACATTGGCACTTTAATTAAAGTTTAATATTTCACGAATTTAATGATGAAAAATGAAATGATTACTTTAAAGTTCGGTTTTACCAAAACATTTGTTATTGTTTATGTAAAATTTTACATTCTTTTCTTACTTTAGAATCAGAATCAGAATCAGAAACTCATTTATTCATTTAGGGTGACAGGCACCTCTTATGACACGTCAAAAACAAACAAAATAAATTAAAGCGAATAACAATTGATATACATGTCAAACAAGATAAAAAATATATGTAAAGTCAAGAATATCACTAAGATAAAACTAAATGTAATAAACTAATGTAAAAGTATATCAGTAGAATGTCTCTTTTCCCCTTTACAAACTGATAACAAAGAGTAAAAAGAAAAGAAAAAGAGTCATTCTTTGTCATCTTCAACAAATTTAATTTCTTAAAGTTAGAACGATGTCAAATTTTACAAAAACTTTACCTAAGTGTAGTTGATTCACCTAAAACAAAAAATATTTTTGTAATCTTATGTATATCGGTGCTAAATTACACTAAGCTAAGCTGCGGACAAATGAACGTGGTGTAAATATAAGGGTTTCTTGTAGCAGACTACAAAACCCTAAAAGACTAGAAATTCTTAAAAGTCGGACTAGCGACTTAACTACTTGTAAATCGTCATCGGTACGACCCTAAAACCCTAACGGTCTTATTAATAAAAAACGCTTATAGAAGGTTTATAGCATTCGTTAGTTAAAATGCTCTTTAGGCCTATCAAACGTTCTATACAATTGTTTATTCATAAACGTTCTATCAACTTTCCATAGTTAAAATCTGCTAATAGACAAAATGTTGCCAGTGCAAGGAATTCAGTTGACAAATGGATCCAACAAGAGATCGAACACGCTAAATTGTCTAGAAATTACGTGTGAAAATGACCTTATTTCGAATAAAAGGAAAAAAAATCAACATCTCAGATGACATAAAGTCATGTCAAGTCATTCCTAGCTTCGTTTCATTAATCGACCGCAACGACCGCGACTAAGACCGCTGAAATTGCCGTTTTGGTGAAAGCACAAAATATTGGTGGATCGGAGGGGACGCAATGCGGTCGCGAACAGTGACGTTATTTATGTCGTCAAACGACCGTTCGCGACGACCACGGGCCTCAGGTGGAACAATACAAAGGGCATTACGGTCGTTGTGGTCGATTAATGGAACGCGCCCAATGTCAATTTCAACAAATCAGCTGTTGAATGTCGGCCATCTTTGTCCTTATAACACTGTTATAGTAGGATTATAGTAGGGTTCTGGCCTCTATAACTTTATAGTAGGTTTATAGAGTGCTTTAGCGCTAAAATGCGATTATGAATAACGTTTTTCTTAAAGCATACTATAGCGAGCTCTTAGAGGTGTTATAACTTTTTATGAATAAGACCGTAAAAAACCAGGATGGACCACTGCTATAAAAGAAAAAGCAGTCACCTCGCTGACTTGCGCGCCGCATTCATCTCTCAGGTATCGGACGGCACGTTCAATGGCCTCCTTTATGGCCCCGTCCACCGGCAGCAGCGCCGGCGACTGGCTCGCTTCCGTCATGTACACCACCTGTACACAGTACACGTCACACGGGCACAGAGCAACACGGGCCCGGCCGCGGTCCACCGGAGGGGAGTAGCCACATGCAGGCTTTCCCCTCTGTCACCGTACTAGCTCAAGTGGGCCGAGATGATTAAATAATGTTAATATTATGTATAATGTATATTTAAATGTGTGCATGTAATTGTTTGTGTATTTTGTTAAAGTCAAGGTATGAGTTTTGTAGTAATAAACGATATTTGTTGTGTGTGTGTGTGTGTCACAACTTTCCCCCCGAAAAAAATGACAGACGGTTTTGCATCGGTACTAAAAACACAGTTACCTTTAATGTAGACATATCGACAGGTTCGTCTAGCCGCAGCCTGCCGCAGTGGTCCCCGGCCAGCACCCCGAGCAGCAGCGGCAGGTCGGCGGCCCAGCGCGTCATGGGGCCCACGGTCAGGAAGCGAGGGTAGTTCTCGTCCGTCAGCGTCGGGATGTGCCCTTCTATCGGTATTATGCCTGCAGTGTGACGTTCATAAAATAACACAAGTTTTTTGTACGTACTCGTATTTACTATAATTCTACTCTTTCTTATAGTGGTAACACGCGTCCGGATTTGATACGGAGCGAACAGCGGATTCTGTAAGCTCCGTACCAAATTTGGCCTTGTATAGAGGAGTCCGACAGACATAATTATTATTAATCAAGTCCGATGCGGTCCGCTCCCGCGAATTCGATCGTCGGATTTGGTCGACGTGCGATATACGTACGTACCGGGCGTGGGCTTGTGTCCGAACAGTCCGCAGAAGGCGGCCGGCACGCGGATGGAGCCGGCGATGTCGGACGCCACCGACGCGCGATATACGTACGTACCGGGCGTGGGCTTGTGTCCGAACAGTCCGCAGAAGGCGGCCGGAACGCGGATGGAGCCGGCGATGTCGGACGCCACCGACGCGCGATATACGTACGTACCGGGCGTGGGCTTGTGTCCGAACAGTCCGCAGAAGGCGGCCGGCACGCGGATGGAGCCGGCGATGTCGGACGCCACCGACGCGCGATATACGTACGAACCGGGCGTGGGCTTGTGTCCGAACAGTCCGCAGAAGGTGGCCGGCACGCGGATGGAGCCGGCGATGTCGGACGCCACCGACGCGCGATATACGTACGTACCGGGCGTGGGCTTGTGTCCGAACAGTCCGCAGAAGGCGGCCGGCACGCGGATGGAGCCGGCGATGTCGGACGCCACCGACGCGCGATATACGTACGTACCGGGCGTGGGCTTGTGTCCGAACAGTCCGCAGAAGGCGGCCGGCACGCGGATGGAGCCGGCGATGTCGGACGCCACCGACGCGCGATATACGTACGAACCGGGCGTGGGCTTGTGTCCGAACAGTCCGCAGAAGGTGGCCGGCACGCGGATGGAGCCGGCGATGTCGGACGCCACCGACGCGCGATATACGTACGTACCGGGCGTGGGCTTGTGTCCGAACAGTCCGCAGAAGGCGGCCGGCACGCGGATGGAGCCGGCGATGTCGGACGCCACCGACATGGGGGACGCGCCGCTCGCCACCAACGCACCCTGTCGAGGTCACACTCTCTTGTCATTACATCCATTCATTAGTATGATGCTCGATCAGAAAAAATCACGAAACATCACTAGGGAGAGGAGGTAATGTATGGAGATATAATTTGTATTTATTTCTTCTTTGAGTGCCCTGTACGGTGCAACACCGAACATTTTGTCCCATCAGCTTTTTACCCGCATGACGTCCATTCTTATATCATATTTCAGTTCGCAATAATCAAGCACCGCGCGCACTCACTAACATTGCATATCATTTAAATCAAATGTGTTTAAAATAAATACTTTATCAATCTATCAAGACCTATCAATCAAACTATCATTCATAGCTGTAGGGAAACACCCTACATCTTAATGGTCCTTCGAGCCGGATTTGAACCAGCGACCTATGGATAACTCCGAAAAAAGGGTGCGTGATTTCGTCAACAATTGGAGAAACCTTCGTTTCGACCTAATGTCGCCAGTTTAATCAGTAATGTTCGCGTCAAATACATGCATAGTATATTACATTTGAGCGATATTCTTCGATGCCTTATTTTGCGCGTAAATTAAAAAATAGGTAGGTAAGTACCTATTTTTCTTCCTAACACTTTCTTCTTCTCAACGCAAACATTTGTAGCGTCACATTATTAAGCATTATAATATAAACGCCGTAAGCTTAGCCTAGCGTTGCGTCGTCAGTTAGTTCGTCAGTTGTCCCGAAACCCTAGTGCCGCGCACACGCACCTCAACCCGCCTAAAGTAACCGTAAAAATGTAACTCTGTTAATTCCGGATTATATGGTGATCACCAACAATGGACTTCTCATTATCCATCTCCTACAACCTGAACACGCAATAACCTTCACATTGGCAATATCACACAAGAATCTCTAAACTGGTGACACCCGACGTGATTTTTTTTACCCGACGTGATTTTTTTGTCAACGTAATATACAACGTGGATCGACCATCAACGTGGCGACGCCATGTCACATGGTGCGTATATCCTGTACCTACTTACTGGGAAGGAACCGCGAAATGGATGGATTGTGAATGTTTCTCACGTGATTAATTTTGGCTTAAGTGAATTTTGCAATTCTACATGGGGCAACTCAAATATTTTGCAGCAGCGCGCACTCAGATATTTTTTTTGAACTACACCTATTTAACAACGTCACGAAGATTGAATTTAACCTGCATCACCATCACATAAATGTACGAGTAGAGAGAAGACAACAATCGGTAAATTACGAAGCTTTACCATGTGAGTTCTACACATCAAGTTATAATGAAGACGTGACATTTAATCTTTGGGTTAGTCAGCTTTACACATGCAAATAACCCAGGATCTGTGATATGTCATCAGATTTCATAGCATTCGCCAGCAGCCTACGATTCATATTGAAGCCAGATACATCTGAGGAGCCAGTGCTGTTGAGGACATTCCAGGTTGGTCCTGCAGATACTCTCACTCGATGAATTACTACCGTCGGATGACTGTTCCGGAGGTTCAGCAACTGAAGACTTGGAGGGATCGCTCAGTCTCGCTTATGACATGCCGAGTGACTGGTTTTCAACGGAATCGAAATGAAGTAGCACTATAGTTTGCCCAGTATAATGTGCTGAACGGCTTACACTGCGAATCGCGCTAGAAATCGTTTCGAATCGTTTTAAATTGTCTTTTTTTATTTCTATTTTTATCGTATTTCTAGTTTTTGCGATTATTTTTGTACAATTTTATTGTTTGAAACTTGTTGTTAGCTTTTTGTCATTCATTCTTCTATTTTTGACAAACGTGCATTACTTTTGTATTTATTGTTAGTTTTTTTGATCAGTGGTATGTTTTATTTTTAGAACAGAGTCATCATATTGCTGCGCTCACATTCCATGGGACGCACTTATGCACTTACGCCGAACTTGAGTGGGAGCTTTATCAGCAATATAATGCGACTCTTGTAAAAATGTGTGCCTTCGTGACTCGTTTAGATATCTTTGTAATCTTAAAGTTTTAACCTTGATGTTCACTATTTTTTTTTTTTTTTTTTTTTTATGTAATAGAAGTGGCAAACTAGCATGCAGTTCACATTGATGTTAAGTGATGACTGCAGCCTATAGACACCCACACAAAGACCACGATCCAAATGCAGATGCGTTACCACTCCTGAGGCCTAAGGTGTTATGCCTCTGTGCCGGAAATTACAGGGCCGTACATTACCACCTGACCGGAACACGATAGTGCTGAACACTACCATTTAGGGGCAAGTATATTAGGTAATGCGGTGGTGCCTACGCCCGCGAGCTCCGTCACTGGAGCTATACCACCAGTAGACTCACTATGTTTGTATTGTTTTCTTTTTCTTTTTTAAGAAGGGGGTTGTTGTAGCGTCACATAATTAAGCATTATAATATAAAAGCCGCAAGCTTAGCCTAGCGTTGCGTCGTCAGTTAGTTCGTCAGTTGTCCCGAAACCCTAGTGCCGCGCACACGCACCTCAACCCGCCTAAAGTAACCGTAAAAATGTTACTCTGTAAATTCCGGATTATATGGTGATCACCAACAATAGACTTCTCATTATCCATCCCCTACAACCTGAACACGCAATAACCTTCACATTGGCAATATCACAAGAATCTCTAAACATTCTTAACACGATAAAATTTTAAACAAAATTAAACCTATCTCTGTACCAAGTTGTCTAGACAATTGCTAATTTAATTGTGTTTAAACAAATACACTTATACGAGGCATTTGACATTCAAATATAATAGGTTGCCCTATAGCGAAGTGAGTGCAGTGTGTTTATTTTAGCAACTATGCACTTATTGTCGTACAAATAATCAATATTGTTCGTCGTTAGATGAATGATCGTTAGGTTTACATGTTATTCTGTATAACCTTGATATTTTGGAAGAAAGACACCAATCAGTATAATACATGCTTAATTCATACCCTTATTTCGTACTAATCTTTCAATGAAATACCAAAATTAAATACGCTAACACTGACAGCACACTAGGTGTTGACGCCGCGTCATAACCAGCTCTGAGCAGCTGAGGGGAGGCGCGGAGAGGGCCGATGGGACCCGACACACACCTTACCGAACCGCTGCCATCACACACTAGTGTATACACTACTGCCGTGGACCGACACAGCAACATAATAACTATTGTTTTATATTATTTCGCATTTACACATGCTTGTTAAATATATTTTTATTTTAAAGAAAAATGGAAAGAAAAATTTGACTTCAAGCGAGACTCGAACTCGCGGCCTACTGGGAATCTAGTCCAGCCAGAATCGGTTGCCTAACTAGCATAGTTGGCAATAGATGGCGCTGCTGCTACCATAAAGCAATGCAATAAATGTGAAGGAAAGATTTGACAAATCGGGCAGGACTTCAGTAGCTCAATTGGAAGAGCGGCTGGACTAGATTCCCAGTAGGCCGCGAGTTCGAGTCTCGCTTGAAGTCAAATTTTTCTTTCCATTTTTCTTTAAAATAAAAATATAATAACTATCACCTAATCAATCAATCAATTCATATTCTTTATCAATAAAATTTTGACGATTATGTAATTATCTTTATTTATTTGAAATGGTGTTGACATATATATGATATATTATTAGTTGATGACAGATATTTAAATTCTTTGTATTTTTTAAATGATGTATGACTATGACATGAATGTATTTTAATTCAATTGACTTTATTAATTGTTAAATGTTTAAAAATTTATCTTTTTTGCTTGTCTATCGCATTGGGGAAAACCCGTAATGATAGATTTAAGTTCGTCAAATAAATAAATAAATAATATTATTTGTACGTAAGGATGCTTAAGCAATTAAACGCAGTTGAAAAGCAAATATCTTATTATTTATGAAGTGCTCATAAATAGCATCCCCAACACTAGGTATATAAACCTGTGTCCCTGTTCCGTTGTACACAAACAACCTGACCCGAAACAAATATACCTATATATGTGCGCTAACTGCCCGAAACTCAAAAGTGTGCCAATAAATTCTTTTCATTGCATTTCATTCATTTCAAAAGAGAAAAATGTTTTAATAAGCTATACGAATCTGACAAGATAACATAATAAACGAAAGCATTTCAGTTAGGCGGTCGGCCCCCTGGTCTGCTTCAGTTTTAAGTACTTTTTAGAGAAGTAAAGTAAACATCAAATCGGATACGATACAGTAGTACTTTTTAATTGGAATGCCTTTAATTTTAACCCTAATTAAATAAAATTGACCTACTTCACCCCCGGAAGATCCCCCAGGCGTCCTGTTGAGATCATAAGGATTGTTGGTGGTGCCCTTCAGTAGATTCGTGGTCTCCCAACCCAAGCATAGTTCGGGCGTGTTGGACACCAGTAGAGGGATTGCGCCCGCGACCTTCATCAGTCTGACCGCCTCTCCGTCCTTCGTTGCACGCCGTCCAGCAAATTCTAGACAGCCTACGGCGTTTGAGAGCCCTGCGGAGGAGAAATTGAGAGGTTTACTGCCGTTAATAGCATAGATCCAGTAAGTACGCGTAATCTAGAGCGCACTTTTTGCAACAATGCTATGGACGGCAGAGTTGTTCTCTCACAATATTTGAGATAAACTTTCAGAACACTCGGATGACTTAGGCTGGTCGCGTAACAATGGTTTCCTGATTAAGTTTCGTAACGCGGAATTCCGATCAGGAATTGATTTCTTCTCGAAGTTAAGTACAGGTTTTCCGTTCGGAAATTACATGAACGTGTACGCGTTTTGGACATTTCTCGCACATATTTCGAATCTGGGATCTAATGGTGAGATTCACAGACCGCACTACGACTTTACTTTGAGCAAAGTTTGCTTAGAACTGTCAGAAATGTATGGGTTTTGACAGTTCGAAGAGTACTTTGCTCGAAAGTAAAGTCGTAGTGCGGTCTGTGAATCTCACCATAAGTCTCGCTTTACTCACTTCACTGTCTTGCTTTTACTAATGAGTGCGCGCGGCTTATATTAAATGTAGACAGCAAAATTTAAATACGATATAAAGACTATATATAATGTAAGGGAATTTCGCCGCTGGATTCCGTATCAGGAAACCGTATATATGTTCAGAAATGCCCATAGCATAGAATAGAATACTAACCCCTTTATTCATAAACGTACATTAGATACGTTTTATCTATAGAATGCTTTGTCTTTGTCAGTTGCATTGTCAAATGTGCAGGATAGAAAAAGCAAAGGAGAGATTAGCAACACTTTAGCTAAAATACGTTTATGAATAAGGGGGCTATCCTTTATTGTACACCAGAATTGTAGAAAATACAGATGTTAAAAAATGAAAAAAAAGGCATGCTCCGATGGTTCGGGCATAATATAGAAAGAATTTCGAATGAGCGAATGACTAAACAGATATACAATGCGAATGTGGATGGTTACAGAGGCCCAGGAAGACCAAGGCTGACCTACGATGACCAAATAGGTCGAGTTCTGTCTGATGGTGGGGTGAAAAGTCTTAGGAATCGGCGTGCATGTATGAAGAGAATGATGAAGGTAGACGAGGCACGAGAGGTTTGTCAGAACCGGGATATCTGGCGCTCTACACTCTCTGCCTACCCCGTTAGGGACCTGGCGTGAAGATACACACACAAATGTTAATAGTCAGCCTGCTGCCTGCACATGAGAGCTCTAAATTGATGAATGAAACGCATCTACATTGAAATCTCTGGTTTCATGTAAATGTTTATAGGCTACAGTATTATTTACCATCAGTATATTGTAAGCTTATTTGCTTCATGACAAAAAAAGTAAACAATTTTCTTTTTTTTGTCATGGAAGTGGTAAACAAGCAAACAGTTTACATTGATTTTAAGTGATGACTGCAGCCTATAGACACCCACACAAAGACTAAGGTCAATGTGCAGATGCGTTGCCACTCCTGAGGCCCAAGATGTTATGCCTCTGTGCCGGAAATTACAGGGCCGTACATTACCACTTGAACGAAACACGATAGTGCTGAACACTACCATTTAGCGGCAAGTAATATTAAGTAATGCGGTGGTGCCTACGCCCGCGAGCTCCGTCACTGGAGCTCTACCACCAGTAAAAAAATAGTATTACTAGTATTAGTATTACTTTTACTTACCAGCCAAAGAGCAACTCTCTTTAACAGTGAACGGCACACCGAGCAGCGGTCTGTTTCTGACCAGCTGCTCTAAAGTGCCGTCGGCCGTCGCTGCCGCTATATCTCTGTCAACCGCCTTCGCATCTTCCAACGCGGCCCGGTACCTCTCGTCGACCACCGCGTTGATGAATGGGTTGACTTCTTGGATGCGTTCGATGTACGCTTTGACCACATCTTCGCTTGTTAGCTGTGAAATTTATTGCAGTTTTATGTGAGAAATATTAAATTGGTTGCATGTGTTTTTTTTTTCAGGTAATGAAGGTGGCAAAGAAGTATGCAGTTCACATTGATGTCAAGTGATGACTGCAGCCTATAAACACCCACACATAGATCAGAGGACCAAAATGAAGATGCAGCTCTTAGTTGTAATGTCTCTGTGATAGTTAGAGAGAAGGAAACAAAGAAGAAAGAAAAAAATATATTTGGACCATTCCACACGTAAAGTTAACATGAAAAAAAGAACAGTGATAAGAAATATACTGGGTGACTTTTTTTACCGTCTTGAAAAAATAGGGCGTGATAAGCAAATGAAATAAAAGCCTATGGTATAGTTATTTATATTATTTTTTTATATTTTCTAACTTCATCTGAAATTAAAATTTCATTAAACATTTATATTCATTATTCTATTTTTAATTTTAGAACACTGAATTTCAACAAACAAACGCCGGCAACTTGACACGATCCTGTTTTTGCAAGTTTTGTAGGTAATAGAATAATGAATAGAAATGTTTAATGAAATTTTAATTTCAGATGAAGTTAGAAAATACAAAAAAATAATATAAATAACTATGCCATAGGCTTTTATTTCATTTGCTTATCACGCCCTATTTTTTTCAAGACGGTAAAAAAAGTCACCCAGTATAAAAATAGGTAAATACAAAACAAAAAGAAATAACTAAATTGCAACAAATTGCCCAAAAAGATCTCCAATTAAGCATTGTGCCGTGTGTTTAAAAACCCGGCCCTAGTATTATGTTGGGGCTTTACAGCGTGACACTACCGAATGGTAGAATGTCCGAATGCTGTAGAGAATATATTTAATACGGGGCCATACAAAGTGTTGTTTCACTACAAGTAGTGTTCCAATGCCAGAGCCCGTAGGAGTCAGGTACCAACCCATTATCTATCTGATGCCAAATGGCAGTGTTCAGGGCTAGCGTGTTCCGGTTAGATGGAGACGAAGGTCCAGCGAGGTGCAGTCAGTACTCTAACATCGTTATACCGCACCGGTCGTCTGCTGTTAGATTGATGAGCTTTATAAGGTACCTACAAAACATCGAAACACATAGTAATAAGATACCTAAAATTACGCTTTCTCGAACACGCAACAGATGCAATGTAGTAATTTCCTTAGAAAGGTATTGCTCAACTTAGATGCAAAGGGTTGACTATAAAAGAAAATAAAGGTAATTAAAAACACAATAATGCTAATACTTGCAAAGATATACCGACGCGACTGGAATACAAAGCCAAATGATTGTACATAGACAAAGATGGATTAAGATTGTGCACGTGAGACAGGTCATTAACATCGGCTCTAAAAAGGGCATGTGTTTAGAATTAGGCGCCAAGTACTTACTAGAGAAGGAAATTACTCACGTACAAAACAGGTGAATCTGCCTAACATGTTAATTCACAGAAAAGTAGAATTCATTTACATCATTCAGGTGGAAAGACGTCCACTGCTGGAGAAAAGGCTCCCTCAATGATTATTACAACGAACGGTCCTGGGTCGCCCTCAACCAACAACTGCCTGCTACCTTCAACACTTTGTTACGCAATTACAATTTTTTTAATTACTGGCAGATCTCTACCTCGAACTTTAACTAAGAAGGCGGTTTGGAATAGACGACCACATTACTTAATAGATATGTCACTAAATACAAAATGGAGTAGGCACCAATTAGGAAGCCACAGATAGCTCCATATTATAAATCCATTCATGTCCAAATAGATCAAATAAAGCGTATCGTGTTCCGGTCAGGGGCGATATCACCATCTCTTATGCAGACTTATTTCAACCATGCTTGTTGCCACCGAACGTCAAGGCAAATTTAGATTAAATATATTACGACTGCACTGAAGCCTTCTTTTCGTTGACGTTCGTCATACATCAAACCAAAGTAAGGCTGCCATAAGGGATAGTGGTATGGCCCCAGGTGTAGAATGGTTAAAATAAATTCTGGCACAGAGATATACGCTTACACTCACAGCCCCACTCTAGGTATAAACCTGTGTCGTGGGTGCCGCTGTATTCACACAACACATACACAAACACTCAGACCTGAAACAAATATCCGGTGGCAATATAAATATTTGCTCCGGTGCGAGGATCGAACCAGCGACACTTAGATTCAAACGGTCGTCTCACACCGCTGGACTAACCGGGTCGTCAAATGCGAAACAATTACATATAACAATAGCATCAGACATGTCTGTTTTCGCAGACCGGTGGTTGAACAGCAAAATGAGAACCAAACCCGTTATTATACCGATTATCAAGACCTGAGTGTAATAAAATCGGCGAGTACAATCTCAGCGTTTACAAAATACAGGCTCCTATTTAAGAACACAATAGCCCTTTGATATGTCTCTGTTAATTAAATTTGGGTATCGCTGCCTTTACTGTACCTAAATAACGTTTGTTAAATTGTTTTAACAACAATCGAAAGGTGCGGTACGAAAATCTTTGAAGCTAAGGCTTAATTTCCTCATCCTTATAATCATGATATACGGATACTCTTTCATGTAAAAATTATTTCCCTTTTATGACAACGTAAAGGCAGGCAGTTCACGTAGGTAAAAATATTCACTTCGTCTAATTTGTAAGGGTCATGAGACCTCCCATCCCCCCACCTCACATGAGCAGTTGAAATTCATGAGCGCCTGCATTTTGATTGAGCATTAACCTTTGATTGAGCTAGATGTGAACGCGACCCATGTTAATGAAAACAATTACCATATAGGTCTTCCCAGTACCTGGAACCGGTCTTCACATTCAGACGTAACATCATCAGATTGTCCTCGTTCTGAAAAAAATGAACTTACGGCTATCAATATTGTGATACTCACTTCACCGTCCCGTATGGCAGCGGCGAGGTCGGTAACGGTGCGCAACAGTATAGGATTGCGTATTGGTGGCAGACGCTGCTTGTTGCGCGCGCGCAGCCAGAATATCGGCGTCAGCAGGAAGTTCAGCAACCGGAGCACAAGCCCCACGAGCCGAACGCCCACTTCCATCCTGGGAACGATCGGAGATAGGATGAGGATCATGAGATTCATGAATCATTTCATCATACGAAACACAGGTAGTGTTTCGCAGTACAGTTTTCTCAATATAGAAGCTCTCAATACGGCCAAAATAAAGATTTTTTTTCTAGAAAAACACATCGCGACTGAATCGCTTAAATTCTAATTTTGACAGATTTCAAAGAAACCATATCAAAGGATATGCTTTTAATAAAACGGCGTTATATAAATATAGCCAATCCTACTACTATTATAAAGGCGAAAGTTTGTATGTATGGATGTATGGATGTTTGTTACTCTTTCACGTAAAAACTACTGAATGGATTTGAATGAAACTTTACCACAATATAGCTTATACATCAGAATAACACATAGGCTATAGCTTATACATCAGAATAACACATAGGCTACAATTTTTGAGGTTTTTAATGTGAGGTCGTAGAAAAAACACATTTTTTGCGCTTACATTGCAAACGCTGACTGAATCCTACAAGATAGATCAAAACAATTTACTACAGTATTGTACAACTTAAAAAGGTCTACAAAAAAGTCCGTGATGGTATATGTTTATCTCTTAGGAATAACCCACAATAACCATTTTTTATCCTTTACTTTGTACGAGAAATAATGGCTTATTTACGAAGCGATTTTAAGCAATACAGTATTAATCCTTATCCAATTAAGTATCTTAAATACATTGTGCATTTAATAAAGATCAATATGGCTTTTTACAGCATGTAAATTAAATAAATATTTTCGAAGATATCACAGATTTAAAATGCAGAGTCATAGCAATTTCGGCGATAAATACCGTTTCGGTGATAAATACCGGCAGCGGCGCCAGGCGAACGGGGCGTGGGGGGAGCGGGGTAGGTGCGGTGGGGAAGAAGTGGCTCATCGCTGAGTGCGCGACCCGAACGCGGGCAGACGCGTGAGGGCAGACGTCGTTGACGGTTGTGTCCGTTTTGCGAATTTTCAAGGCACTAGCGATTGATAAAAACGTATGGTCGCCTACTTTAAGTAATATAGGCCTAAGGTTAGTTATTGCCAGGTTTCTTTTTGGTTAGGAGTTACACGTACAAATTAGGGCTCTGCAGTGCTTAGTTACCGTATTTCTTACTTATTACTAGACTAGACGGGACGAACCTGAAGTCCACGCGAACGAAGTCGCGGGCAAAAGCTAGTATTCTATACGTCTGTATATACGAGTACCTTCCCCCAGCACATCAACGCAATAAAGTTGCCTCGACTCTGCGTATAACTTATGCTCGCTCGAGGCTTTCATATTAAAAGTTATTCACTTCAGGTGATGTTTGAAATATCACGCAGGGAAACTATGAAGGCTTGGTTTTTCAGATTGCTCGCAGAAATACTCGTATATTGGGTACAAACTAGCTACTACTACTAACTCATTACAAAGTGATTACTTTGGTAATGATATGAAATAGCAGAATCGTTTCAATTAAAACGTTTTAATTTGTAACAACCAATCAATGAAGTTGAAACAGGAGAACACAACATCAGCTGCATTATTTTTATTGCATTTTTTTCAGCTTTGCCTTTGTGCTTTTTTTTCGTAATCCTATGGTAAGATTGCTCATATCATGATATATTCGGTAATTTAATGAAATGCGACCATTTCTTTGTGTGGTCAACCAAATTTGACCCAGATCGTTCAATCATTATACGTTCAATGATATAGACAGCCACTATTTACTCATCATATTTTAAGTGTTTTATCGATCCTGTCTGCCTTTTTGCTTGATGTGATTCACTCTGATATCTCCAAATGAGAGAGATATAAGATTTTTAACACGATTAAGAAAAGAGAAAAAAATTTAAGGTTTAATTTAAATTTAAAACCGAATTATTGAAATAAAACTATTTTTACGGATTTATCTCGCGTATATTAAACTAAAATGAAACCACCTACAGTAGAACGACAACCAGCTATACTACCTTACGTTAAGGGTGTCACAGATAAAATCAGCAACATTTTAAAAAAGAATTCCATTAAAACAGTTTTCAAACCATATAAAAAGATTCATCAGTATTTAAGACCCATTAAAAATAATATTCCATTACAAAATTCTGGCATTTATAAATTAGATTGTGATTGTGGACTATCATATATTGGTCAAACGAAGAGAGCTGTATCCACCCGCGTTAAAGAGCACATTGCTGATGTCAAAAACCGAAGAACAGGGAGGTCTGCAGTCTGTGAACACATAGCGGATAAGCCGAACCATTGCATCCGGTTTGATAAAATTCAAATACTCGCTAGAGAACACAAATCCATTCCCCGAAGGGTACGCGAGGCTATTGAAATTAAAAATCACCCAAATTTCAATAGAGAAGATGGATGGCGATTATCAACATCATGGGATCCCATACTTAGCAAGATCAAATCCCAGCCGCAGCAGTCTGGAAGATCTCAAGATACCATAAGTAATTATTGTGTTAATCCTGAACGCTACGCAAGGCGTTTACGAAATCGATGGAGGTAGCTACATATAATTTTTTCAAACTTCTGTCAGACAAATGTCACCTCAGTCTGCTAAAAAGCGACCGAAACGTCGGGTTGATTTTAAAAATCATTTTAGTTTTATATACGCGAGATAAATCCGTAAAAATAGTTTTATTTCAATGAGTGTAGCTCGCGAAAACCTAAGAACAAACCGAATTATGTTGTGCCCGTTGAAAGTGGGGCTCGTTCACATGAAACTAACGAAATGTAACTCTCGAATCATGGTTAATCGATCAAAGCACGTAATGTACCTACCTCTGTTTATCCCACCAAGAAAATATAAGCGAGATGCAATGTTAACAATATTCTCTTCATTTTGGAACGCCCTAAAGATAAGCGAAATGGGCTTACACGTGGCCAAACAATCACGATATTCAAATTTTTGTTGTTCAATTCTATTATTTCAGAGACAGCTCTTCGGGTCCATTACAATAACGCGGGTCCCTTCCGTCGAGGGCATATCTTTAATGCCAAAACACGTAGGTCGCGCGGGACCACCCGTGGTCATACAAATGAATCTGTTTATTATTCCGTCTGGTATCGCGGTCAGCCAGTTATAAGCTCGGCAATTAGCTGTAGTATTTTGAAACACAATTTTTGTGCGTTTGCAGATATCGTGTGGAGAGGTTTTATTCTATTGGAGAGTACCTATTTGATTTGGTCTATTTTTGGGCAATAATTAAAAAGTAAAATTTGAAATTCAATCACGGGTTGGCTGTTTTTTCTGATTCATTTCGAAGATCATGAAAGGTTTAGCTTTAGATGGATATTTTAATAATTCCGAGCTAATAGCGATTCGGTTCAGTTCGTTTACTGACATTTGTGTATATGAGAACATTTGACAGATCACGCGATCATGGCTTCTATTGTTTTATTATTTAGATTTCTTTGACGGCCACTGAAGTTATTTTTATAGTGCATAAAAAATTGAGAATATTTTTTTCAACTAAATTAGTTAACAAGCAATGAGTTATGAAATGAATAGTTTTGTAATAATCTGTTTGCCAAGTGAATTATTTATGCCAAGTGAACCAGTTGTGAAAAGTTGAGATGTGAAACGAAATCGTTGCGAAACGTTGGTTTTGTAATGAAAATTCTTGAAACGTTTTTTGGTAAAATGAACGGGTACCGTCTATAATGGCTTCTAAGACGAAAGGAAAATCTTGGTACCTACGACTGGAAACGTTTTGTTATTGTCACATACAGACTCAAGCAATCCAAGTTAAATAGGCAAAGCCACAGACATCCTACTCTGTAATTAATACCATGTACGATAATAACGTCACTTACGACTATAAGTGTTTACACGGAATGACCTTAAAGCCCACATTTATTAACGACAGTTATTGAACGTGGGTTTTAAGGACGTTCAGATTAAATAGCGCACTCGCTGGGGAATCGCAGTCCATGCACGCTCCACAGCTCCACAACGGTGAAATGTCAGTATTAGGTAACGTAATACGTCCCGTTTTGAACGGGACAGTCCCGTTTTCATGCAGCCCGTCCCGGTGTCCCAGGAAAACTTTTGGAGAGCGAAAATATCCCGTTATTAGTAATCTCAGCAAAAATGTATAGAAAACTAGTGTACGCGACTGAAGTTGTCCTGTAAATGTCAATCCGATTTTTTTTGTAATGTACGACCCTCTGGAGACGTTACGCATCTGCATTTTGACCTTGGTCTTGGTGTGGGTGTCTATAGGCTGCAGTCATCAATTAACATCAATGTGAACTGCATGCTTGTTTACCACTTCCATAGCATAAAAAAATTAAGATCGCTTGGTTTTTGAAGGAAAACCACAAAGTACTGTTGGCGCATAAAACAAATTTGCCACATAATTCGGTAATTCTTGCGAAGAATCCGAAAGAATTGTTGATAAAACCAACCATTGTGGTAACGGCCAATTTTCATGTAACCTTCGCTTGTAGAGCAATTTGAAATAAATATTTAAAGTTTGATGAGTTAAAACTACTACTACGCTTGGGTCCTGACTTCGATTTCCGGCTCAGAGACAACGGTGTAAAATTCTTTATGTCTGGTTCTATTGGAATCTTTCCCTTTTCTGAAAGTTTTCACGTGAAAGTGTTTGATCATGTGCCCGGAGATGTCAACAGACTCGCCACCTGATACATGGGCCAAAATATATGGCCTTGAATGCATGCATTTACCTATGCCTAAAGCCGTGAAATGACGTACATTTGAAATTTATACCAAGTAGGGCAAGTCCTCTTTTTAAAAAAAAAAGCTTTTTTTCACAATTTTGTTGAAATTACTAATATTAAATTAGTATATTCATGCCAAACTACAGCTTTCTAGTGTAAAAAGTACTAGGAGCTACGGCACCCAAAAACAATGTAAAGAGAATAGCATCACTCTACACTAATTTCTAAAAGAATCGGCGACACAAATCTATTATTCTGTTAATTTATCGACATTACCCATAAAACGCCGGTGTATTTTCATCAGTCCGAGCATCTTAAGCCATAAAGTGCGTTCAGTTGATTTAACTGCAGACCATTGGGCGAAGTACTGCTAGGGATGCAAGTAAGTTCTAATATCGATAAATCTCTTACTGGTAGCATAGAGCAACTACTACTGGTCGCGGCACTCGCGGCAGACCAGGGGAGTAGCCATAGCGTTTATTACCGATGCAAAACAGTCTGTATTTTTTTTCGGGGGGGAAATACGTGTGACACACACTCACACTACAAAAATCGTCTATTACTACGAAACTCACACCTTGACTTTAACAAAATACATAAACAATTTCACGCACATATTTAAATATCTGGGCGATAGGCATAGGACCATTTAGTCTTGTACTTTGATAGAGGGGCAAGCCTGCATATGGCTACTCCCCTCCGGTCCGCCGCGGCCGGTGACCCGTGTTGCTCTATGACTGGTGGTATCTCCAGTAACGGAGGGTAGGCACCACCACATCATCTACTTGCCGCATTTGCCACTACAGTGGTAGTTTTCATTGCTATCGTATTCCGGTGTGGTGGTACTGTGAGTTTGCATTGATGAAACATTCACAAAAAAACATGTTAAAATGATAGGTTTGACAGCAGTGCGAACGCTAGCACCAACAAGACATTCATCGCAATACATACTTTATGCGACAAGTTGCGAAACGTCATCATTTTTAATGTTTTTGTGCTAACTAGGGGGTACAATAACACAGTTGAACATCGACATTATCGGTTCGCCGATACAACGTTGCAACCACTTGCAACCCTAGTTACACCTATAAACTTCACAAACGTTACCAATCACTGTAAAGTCGTTACTTTTGATGGTAAAGCGGCCATTTGTGGCGAATTCTTCGATTGCGTCTACTATTGTATGATTGTTTGTGGTTATGGCACTTTGTTTTAACCTTTGTTAACGATGTCCCTTGAATTCAAGGGACACGTCGATAGGGATTTACTGCAATTTTTAATAAGATCCCATCGACACATTACTATCAATAATGCCCAACTCGCAACGTACTCTTTCTACTTTAAATAAGTGCACTCTAATGTAAAACCATAATGTCAGTATTTGTCCTATAAAATGGATGCATCTATCCAATTTATATCACATAAATATATTCATAACCCCACTCTAAAATACCCTCCAATGACCTATGTCATGGGTGCCGTCGTACATACACACAACACACAACACATACACCCAAACCCGATGGTCGACCTCGGTTAACGCCACTGAACCAACTCGGTCGCTTTTTAAATAACCACAGCTTACAAACTGTGTCAATATAAGACAGCCTATTTGTCCGGGGCGGGGATCGAATCCAAGCGATGATCTCGGTTCAAGCCGTCGTCAAACGCCACTGGACCAACTAGGTCGTCTAAGCACCTTCACGTGTATAGAGTTTAAATCTCTTCACGATTTCAAGCACCTATATATACTCAAATGATCGAATCTTTGAATGGTGCAGGACTTGACTACTCGCTGAAATAAGAACACTTAGACCACTCGTGTAAGGGTAGTGATCGAATCAAAGTGATTAATTCGTGATCTACATCCAAATTTACTTTCAAATGCTACGTGCGTACTTTCTTTTTGGCAGCATCCTCATTATGTCCTTTTGTAACCAGAGCGCATACATTCGCGGTTTTGTGTATGCATCAGTTCGCCAATTTATTTGCTGTTGCATCAATGAACCTCGAATGCACAATATTAAGGAAATAAGACGTGAGATCAGTTATCACTTTAAAAACCGACTAAATGCGTGTCGAACTACGCGCAATGATAGGTTTTGTTTTTCAAGTACATTTATTAGTTCTGATGAGGATCTACAACTACGAGTAAAAGTCCATCAACACATTCAGGCACGAAGACAGACTTCAGAGACAATTTGCAACGGTGTCGAATTGCTCGGCAGAGTTGCCGTTGGACGGTATAGCAATATCGGACACCCGATAACAAAGTTTGACAGTAGTAACTCTATATTCTAATAGCTTTGCTCGCTAAGAAATGACGTTGATGGACAGCGATAAGGGAAACGGGATTTCGCTTTGATTAAACAAAGTAGCAGTAGGCTCGGGTAGCATTTATATTTAAATTTAATGACATCTTTGTCACTGAACCAGAGAATATGTAATAAACTCTTTATTACATATTCTCGCACGAACATTTTCAGTAGTCTCCTGCATGGTTCAAATTTTGGTTCAAATTCACAACTCCATAGAAGGTGTTTTACGGAAATATGGTTTTAAAGTGTGGTGTGATTTGGTTTCCTGGATGAAATGGCCAAAATGATGTTTTTTTTGGGTTTATAATTTGTAGGACAATATTTTTTTAAATACACGTGAAGTTATGCCTAAGTCAAATATCAGTAAGTTAACGAAACCGTGGTATTATATCGAGAATATCATTAATGAGAAAAGCAAAATAATGAGCTTTCTTTTTTCTTTCTTTCTTTCGATAAGCAGGAATCTAGATAATATCAATTTATTTTGATATTATAATTTGTTAAAAGTTTTTTTATAATGAAAATTGCACACAAGCATGCAGTTCACACTGATGTTAAGTGATGACTGCAGCCTTTAGACACCCACACAAAGACCAGAGGTCAAAATGCAGATGCGTTGCAGGGGTGGCCCTGACATCTTAGTTATTATCAGAATCGGAATCAGAAACTCATATAATCATTTAGGATGACAGGCACCTCTTATGACACGTCAAAAACAAACAAAATAAATGAAAGTGAATAACAATTGATATACATGTCAAACAAGATAAAAAATATATGCAAAGTCAAGAATATCACTAAGATAAAACTAAATATAATGAACTAATGTAAAAAGTATATCAGTAGAATGGCTCATTTCCCCTTTCCAAACTGATAACAAAGAGTAAAAAGAAAAGAAAAATAGTCATTCTTTGTCATTCACCGGCAGAGTTCCAAAGGCCAATATGATCTGAGAAAAACCTGCCCAAAAAAACGTCAAATTATGTCTCTGTGATAGACTGTAATCCCCGAATTGGGAGGCAGTAAAAGTATACATACAAACACCGACGATTCACCAGCTATGAGGACAGGTTACAGCGCCAAAAGTCCACTGTAAGTGGCGAACTTTGATATCCCCAGGCACATTAGTCAACCTCCAAGGATAACATTGGGAAACATCCAGAAAAAAAATCTAATAGCACTGCCCGATCCCGAGACCTCAGCGTAACTAAGAGCTGTAAAAGATATTTTGAACGATAAGTAAGAGAGGCCTTGATACGCTAAGTACTGTGATATGACACGCTGAGTAGGTACTGTGATCATTGTAGACAAGGCCTAATTCCTACTATTTCCAACGTTTATTCCGAGTATTTATCGGCGTACGTGCAATGTGCGTTTAATGGAGAAATTATTGACCATATCATCCATTATGCATTGAGCTAATAGAGTTGGTGTGTGAATGAAGATGACAATTTAGCTTTTTTTATGTAATGGAAGTGGCAAACAAGCATGCAGTTCACATTGATGTTAAGTGATGACTGCAGCCTATAGACACTTACACGAAGACCAAGGTCAAAATGCAGATGCGTTACCACTCCTGAGGCCTAAGGTGTTATGCCTCTGTTCCAGAAATTACAGGGCCGTAAATGACTACCTGACCGGAACACGATAGTGCTGAACATTACCATTTAGCGGCAAGTAAATTAGGTAATGCGGTGGTGCCTACGACCGCGAGCGCCATCACTGGAGCTCTACCACCAGCATAAATTATTATTATTATAGCTGTCATATTTTTTAGTAAAGGAGTAATAATAGAAGATGGCAAAGAGAAACATTCAAAATAGCTAACGATCCAGTTGGTCCAGCGGTGAGTGACGACCGATGGTATGTGAATAGTGTGAATACCTATTGCAGCTTGACTTCTACACAAAAACAAAAAGGAAAAATGTTGATGCGTGATACTCCTAAGGCATGAGTTGTGAGAGTTTACCTCTTTGAAAGTGACGACGGGAGTTCACCATACAGTGGAGTTGTGGTCACTTTACTGTCCAACTTACCGGAATACAATAGTGCTGATTTTTTTTAATGTTACGAGGGTGGCGAACATACTCGAAGTGATCAGCCTATAGACATCTACACAAAAACCAGAGGTCTAAATGCAAATGCGATTATTGTATGCCATACATTACCATCTCACCCGAACACGATAATACTGATAATACTGAACACTACAATTTTGCGGCAGATAGATCAAATAATGCGGTGGTGCCTACGCCTTCGAGTTCCCTAAACTGAAACTCTACCATGCACCACACATAAAAATAGTACGAACTTTACAACAACCCAGCAACATACCGACAATAAAAATTTTGCAATTAAATTCAAGTTGTTTATGACTTTTTTTCGATACTGTTAACTTCCTCTTTCATTTAATACCACAGTTCAACTTAAAGTCCTTAAACCATTGCATTTTAATTATTTCTGTCATTTACCATATCGGGGAGTAAGAGATGTATTTATTGGATGTCCATTAGTCGGACGTCAGGGCCAGAACACTGGTAATTAAGGAAATGATGCCCGATTGTTTGGCAAGGAGAAATAAAGTTGGGCGATTAAGTAAGTCGCCTGTATTAAATTACAAGATGCATTTTCTATTCGCCGGGGATTTACTTAAACGACATTGCTGGAGTTAGTCTAGCTAGCCCTATGTTTGTGAGGGTAAGAAACAGACTGAGTAATGGCGGAGGGTTTAAATCACCAATCAAGCCAGACCGTTTACTTTTTATCACACAATGGTGACTGAAAACTGTAACTTATTAGAAAGGTGACGTACCAAAACGTACGGAGCTTGGGCCCGCACCTTGTACACTATTTTGAAAGAAGAAGCATAAAATACTTAATCATTTTCAGCGATTCAAATCGTTTATTATACCTTCATTTAACTGTCGTAAGTTTATTCCAAAAACAAGAATGTCATAGAAATAAAACTATTTTTACGGATTTATCTCGCGTATATTAAACTAAAATGATCATTTGATTCATCAGTATTTAAGACCCATTAAAAGTAATATTCCATTACAAAATTCTGGCATTTATAAATTAGATTGTGATTGTGGACTCTCATATATTGGTCAAACGAAGAGAGCTGTATCCACCCGCGTTAAAGAGCACATTGCTGATGTCAAAAACCGAAGAACAGGGAGGTCTGCAGTCTGTGAACACATAGCGGATAAGCCGAACCATTACATCCGATTTGATAAAATTCAAATACTCGCTAGAGAACACAAACCCATTCCACGAATGGTACGCGAGGCTATTGAAATTAAAAAACACCTAAATTTCAATAGAGAAGATGGATGGCGATTATCAACATCATGGGATCCCATACTTAGCAAGATTAAATCCCAGCCGCAGCAGTCTGCAAGACCTCAAGATACCATAAGCAATTATTGTGTTAATCCTGAACGCTACGCAAGGCGTTTACGAAATCGATGGAGGTAGCTACATATAATTTTTTCAAACTTCTGTCAGACAAATGTCACCTCAGTCTGCCCGGGACCACGGAAGCTGAAAAGCGACCGAAACGTCGGGTTGATTTTAAAAATCATTTTAGATTAATATACGCGAGATAAATCCGTAAAAACAGTTTTATTTCAATGAGTGTAGCTCGCGAAAACCTAAGAACATATCATGTAAGAATGTCATAGTAGCAATATGGAAACTTATTGTTGTCATACAACAGAAAGAATCATGGCAAGTTTCATAAATTGATTTGTACAAAAAAAGTTAGAAAAAGGTACAAGGTAAAACGTATTAGAAATATTATCTAGGGAACCTAAAGAACATTTTCTGGTACGTAAATTATTTTAAAATCACCGGAATAAAAATCGTCTTTCCTAACAACAGTAGAAGCACTCCATACTAAAGTTCAATTTCAAACTTTTTATTCCGGAGAGTTAAAAATATTTTAAGTATCAGGAAATGTTGTTTAGGTTCACTGGATAACATTTCCATGCTGTTTTTTCGTGTACCTTTTTTAATTTTTTTCTGTAAAATCTTGCCATGATCCTTTATTTTACAGAAATTTTAGTAGCTATTAACGTAACTTCACGCCTGTAATCCTCGAAGGGGTAGGCAGAGGTAAATGCATGCATTCAAGCATACATGCAAACACCCACGATTCGCCGGTTACGTTTTAGCCCATGTAACAGGTGGCGAGCTTGTTGACATCTCCGGGCACATTACCAAACTTCGAGGTACTGGGAAATTTCCAGAAAATTGTAGCTAAACTACGGTATTCAGGGCATGCATATTATTATCGATCCTTATAACAAGTACAAGGTTTTTAATATCATGAAGTGGCAATCTAGCATACAGCTCACAATGACTGAAAGCGAAAACTGCATTTACCGAAGCATAGATTATTTATGTGGTGTCCATTGCTTATAGGCACAACGAACGGAGCCTACCTCAATGAGTTTTGGGTTGGTATTAATTTCTATAGAAATAGTTTACTAAGAATGAATTAAACCTATAATTAAGGCTTTAAAATGCTCCTTTATATTTTTGATCGCATCTAGCAAATAGAAATGATGCGTCATTGAATTAGTACATTTAAAGATAAAAAATCACAATGAGGACTTAAATAAAATAAGGAGTGTTTGAGTTTAATGTCGATGCTATCGATTGATATCAGTCCTGACTTCTAGACTTCGTAGGACATTAGCCTTTCCCGCCTCGACTCGTAAATTTACCGCCCAGACACACCGGATTTTATAGTTTTGACGGTTTTTTATACTTTAGGGTGTAGGTGTCACCGAATTAAGTTCTTGAGGATCGAGCGGGACTTATTTAACTACCTAATACTTATCTATCTGCCTCCAAAATACTCCAAATGGTATTGTGATCCGCTCGTATTCGAGTCCTCCGCAGTTTCAGCCCTTTGGCACCGTGCTCGCCAGCCAGCTTGGGACCTTTCTTCATTCCCTAGTCCGACGTCCGGAGGTCCCTGCCCAGACCACTCACAGCATCAGGCGTCCCAAGATGCTTGTGTGGAGGGGTTAGGACACATAGGGCCCCAGGTAATATAAATAAAATATATTCCTCGATATCTTTTACAGTTTAGGCAGCGTACGCAAAATAAGTAACTTTTCTGGTTGATTTTTTACACCTTGTGTCTGAAAAACCCAAATATCTTACGGAACCCTATTTTTTTCCAAAATAAAATATAGCCTACGTTACCCATGGATAATGTAGCTTTCAAATAGTGAAAAATTGTTTATAATCGGTCCAGTAGTTATTGAGCCTATTAATTACAATATTAAAATATTATTATATTATTATAGTTTAGATACTTTTTATTTTGATAATGCTCAAATTTATTTTAAAAATATATAATTGAAGAAGTATGCACTTCAATAGACAGACGAAAGTCACTTTGATGCCAGAATGTAGCAATGTAAGTACGGTTATCAAGAGAATAGTGGAGCAGAAATGCCAGACTAACATTTTAGTGTTGGTGTTGGCATTGTTAAAGACGATATCGCCGAAAGTTAAGTGGTCATTAGAGACGTTTTTACAGGGTGCGTGGTGCTTTATTTCCGTCGCCTTTGTTGACGGGGTGGAAGGTGAAATGGGCTAAGTGATCAGACTCATCGTAGGGTGTCGCATCTCTAAATATATGGAGAAAGTAGATAGATATAAGGATAGATACAACGTGTAACGTAACAAACGCACTCCCTAAAAGTACTTTGTTTAGAATCGATTACCGAATCGATTTCAGGCATCTTTAATATACATAGGATCTTTTTATCCCAAAATCAATTACAAGAAAATGAGACTTACGTCTTCTCTCTCGTCTTAAGTTCAATAGAACTTGTTGAGATGATGTATTATGATTATAATTAGATTATTTAATCGGGGTATTTGACGTTAGGTATTTGAGGGTGTGCGATATTCACTTTGTATAGTCACTTTTGCAAAAGTACTGAAAACTATTGAGCTCGAACGCATAAGTGCCACGATTACCATGTGCTTTTGTTATGTCTGAAGGTTGACAGACAAACAAACGGGCCACCTTATGGAAAGTGGTCACCGTCGCCTATGAACATTTGCAACACCAGTGGAGTTGCCAACGCGCTGCCAGCCCTGAAGGACTCTTTTGACGCCATTTTTGAAGAACCTCATATTGTGCTACCGGTATTATACGATATGATAAATATATTATAGTAAATGGTAGGTAAGCTGAACAAAATATCACGAGTTTAATCAAATATGCGATAGCGAATATCGTGTACATTCCTAGTGTTAGCAATAACAGAGAAATAATGCAAGGCTCGCGAAACAATATAGGCATAATATGAAACGACCGTTCGATGCCGAATACCTGAAGGTATTCGGCATCGAACGGTCGTTTCATGAAGAATTTATTTCGCATGAAAATATGAATACGGGAAAGTAGGTATAACATAACTTCATGCGTTACACGTCCTTCAAATTGTTAATTTTGTAATCTACTGTTAATGTTGTCGATGACATACTATGTTATATACGTCAACATAATATTAATCAAAGAATAATATACATAATTTAAGTACATACCTAATCTATTTTATATTATTTTAACTGTCAATCAGGGATGTTATGAATATGAAATTTCGGATACGGATTGAATTACGGATATAGGAATGATTATTATACCGGATACGGATATGAAATTACTTCGGATTATCCGTTAGTTTCGGATAATTTCGGTTATGCATATTAGATTTTCAAGGAATTTCAAAAGTAAAATACAAATTTCGTGCATGTAAAATTGCTCACAAGTTAGTTCGTTGCGAGTAGGTAGGTATGATAAGGCGAAAACAGTAGTTACCAAATAATGCAAAAGGTGGTGCGCGGCTTGTGTGTTGCCTCTATCCGATATTCTCCTAAACTTTTATTTCGGATTCGGTTACGGTTGCGGATATTTTTTTATATCGGATATCCGATAGTTTCGGAGCTCCCTAACACCCGTGGCAGCACGGCCAAGATTCAACGCCTGACGTTATTTAACAAATCACAGTCAACTGTCCAATCCAGAATAAATTAAGTAAATACCTACTTTGCAGTAAGTAAAACACTTTATTCGGAATATTCGTGACTAGCGCACTTGCGAACGTTGATAGCTGGGTGACAATGTCATGGCAGCGCATCGTACGATGCATATGCGGCCATGATTACTCAATATGAACCTTTGAACTGAGTTTTTCTCCAGTCTTACCCGTAACACGTTTTGCCACCCTTTCTCCTAAATCAATTTTATCCTATAATTTTGTCGACAATCGTAGTTGATTTCAACAGATCCTAGAAAAACTAGCTAAAGTGATGTTTGTATCTATTATCTATTTACCTTTTACTGTTGACACTTCTAACTAGTATCTTGCTAAGTAAATATTATGTTAGGTTTAAAGATCTTTATTTAATCTCATACAAACATATAAGTTCTTTTACAATGAGACTTAAAAATTAATAGAATATAATGTTTACATCTCTGGCACTTATAAAACTATTTAGTATTACAACCTCCTTTTCTGTTCCTCACTTCTTTGTTATCAGTTTGTAAAAGAGGAAATGAGACATTCTACTTATTTATACATAAGTGTATCTAAATTTATTTTCAGTGACATTCTTGATTCTCAATTTTTACAGTTATAAATCGTTATGTATATCTATTGTTATTCACTTTAATTTAACTTAGTTATTAATTTCTGATATATCATAAGTGATGCTTGAAATCCAAAATTATAAATAAACAGTTTGACTATGAGAACGTGTGTGAAAAGAAAAAAAAAATGTAGCATTAAAATAGTGATTTACAATTTGGCAATACACAATTTAAGTTTGTTTTTAAAATGTTGTCTGTGCCATGTATATCCTCTTGTAGATAATTAAATATCCACCAATCATATTCATTGGTGCACATAGCTTAGCACTGGTGGAAACGGATTCAACTAAGATGTGTTTTTTAAATGGAAGGATGTGTGCAAAGGATTTTTACTGGTGGTAGAGCTCCAGTGACGGAGCTCGCGGGCGTAGGCACCACCGCACTACCTAATATACTTGCCGCCAAATGGTAGTGTTCAGCACTATCGTGTTCCGGTCAGGTGGTAATGTACGGCCCTGTAATTTCCGGCACAAAGGCATAACGCCTTAGGCCTCAGGAGTGGTAACGCATCTACATTTTGATAGTGGTCTTTGTGTAGGTGTCTATAGGCTGCAGTCATGCTTGTTTGCCACTTCCATTACATTAACAAAAAATATATATATATATATATATATATATATGTGCTATGGATGCGTGCCATGGGCCGTCAGAAGTGGTGTAGTCACAGAACTTTATCTTTTCTGTGGGTGTAGCTATGTGCAGAGCAGAGCACCTACAGTATGCGGCGACGCTAGCGTCTTCCTCGTACAGCTACATAGCTTAGTATTGGTGGAAAAAGTCAAATTTTTCCGTAGCGTAGATTTCACATCATCGCCACATAGCTGCATAGCACATCTCTGGTGGAAATAACACCGTTAGGTTCGCTACGGAATAAGCGTATAACGCGAAGGGGATGTCTTTTTTATTTTTCTCTGAATACGCAAGCAATAGGGATGTTGAATATTTTTTTAACTTTAATTTTAAAAAGTACTTATAGGAAAAATACATAAATATCGTCTTTGAAACATCTACTCAAAAAATAATGGTTTTGAAGATATGACGATTCAAAACGGTGGGAGCTGTGAAACTTACTCAAAACAACTCATATAAAATGACTGACTGAACATTAAGATATCACGCTTGGTAAAAACACCTGTAATTTGTGTATGGTGGAATCAAAACATTTTAATATATCGTCGTCAATACTGCTGTTGTTTTCGTACAAACATTAAGTATGTTATGTATAATAAATAGTTGCAAATCGTATAAATAATCTAAAAGTTAATTTATTTTAATTTTAAAGTTAACTTTATTTTTCGGAGTTTTTCGTCACTATACTTTATATTATTAATAATATAAAGCTGAAGAGTTTGTTTGTTTGTTTGCTTGAACGCGCTAATCTCAGGAACTAGTGGTCCGATTTGTAAAATTCTTTCAGGCTTTAGGCTATATAACATCATGCTAAGATGAATAGGAGTGGGTAGGTATTACTGCAATCGAGGGAAAGCCGAGGCGGGACGCTAGCCTAAAATAAAAGTAGTCTAAGTAAGTACTCTTTATTACATAAGCTATCTGTCACTGAAAGTCCCGTCAAAATCGATCCATTCGTTCCAGTGATTAGCCGGAACAAACAGACAGACAAAAATTAGCAAAAAAAGTTTACTTTTTCATATGAATGATAAAAAATAGTGACTTCATACCTATTCAACAAATAGCCCCATTCTTCGATCGAATAGGTATAAGGAAATTACTGTAAACATATTTTGAAAAGTTGACGACTCGATTGGTCCAGCGTTGAGAGATGATCGTTTTATTCCATAGAGCAACTCGGGCCACCGGTCGCAGCGGACCGGAGGGGAGTAGCCATAGCGTTTATTACCGATGCAAAACAGTCTGTAATTTTTTGCGGGGGGAAATGCGTGCGACACACACGCACACTACAAAAATCGTCTATTTCTACGAAACTCACACTTTGACTTTAACAAAATACAGAAAAAAAATCACGCACACATTTAAACATCTAGGCGACAGGTATAGGCCCATTTGGGCTTGTACTTTGACAGAGGGGAAAGCCTGCATATGGCTACTCCCCTCCGGTGTTGCTCTATGTTTGATTCGAAGGGTCGCGGGTTCGATCCCAGCACCAGTACAAATATTTGTATGGCCTACAGATATTTGTTTCGGGTATGGGTGTTTGTGTATGTATTGTATGTGTACAACGGCACCCACGACACAGGTTTATACCTACTGTGGGACTGTGAGTGTAAGCGTATTTTATTTTTATTTATGTATTACCAAATAACATTTCTACGATGTAAAATATATGTTACCATTTCCTGATTGTACATTAACCTTTGATTTGGTGACGTTGTTTTCGTGTAAGGTTGTCAATGACGTATAACAACATGCTACCGCTATCGCACTTGCACATTTTAATGAAATATTTAATGGTAATTTAATTAAACCTTAAAATAAAATATAACATTATATCGCTAGTGCCACGTTGAGGGAACGTCATTTTTTTTTGCTCGCTCATCCTTGTATTTGGACCAAATGGATGAGATGATTGTTCGACGGCACGAAGGATCAATGTAGTTTCATTTTGCTCGCGCGTTTTTCTTTGTAAAATATCGATATAACAAAATATTTTTTTAACAAACATTTATCAAAAATTAACAAAATATTGTTTTTCGATATATCGAACTCCGATAAGTACCTATAGATATTTTTTTAAATATCAATATATTTAAATATCAATATATATAAATATTTCTTTACTGGTGGTAGAGCTCCAGTGACGGAGCTCGCGAGCGTAGGCACCACCGCATTACCTAATAAACTTGCCGCTAAATGGTAGTGTTCAGCACTATCGTGTTCCGGTCAGTCAGATGGTAATGTATGGCCTTGTAATTTCCGGCACAGAGGCATAACACCTTAGGCCTCAGGAGTGGTAACGCATCTGCATTTTGACCTCGGTGTTTGTGTGGGTGTCTATAGGCTGCAGACATCACTTAACATCAACGTGAACTGCATGCTTGTTTGCCACTTCAATTACATAAAAACAAAAAAATATATTGGTATGTTTTTAAATATTAATAACAGCCCTAACTACTGGTCTGTCGCAGCCACAGAAAAGACAGACTGTTATGCAATGGTAATTAACGCTATGGGTACTCCCCTCCGGTCCGCCGCAACCGGTGGGCCGAGTTGCTCTATTTATTTATTTAATCATTTTTTTCAGATCACAGATCCATAGTAGGTACAAAATAAAAATATAATATAAAAATAATTGATTTCCTCATAAATAATAAAATTAAAAATCAAATAATTTAAATATTACAAATTAAAACAAAATCAATATTCGTCAATCAAATCACATATTAAATTTTGTACAAATCAATAGTTTTAACAAACTAAAGAACTCCATATAAATTAAATCTCTAACAACAACACTAATAATACAGAAGAATTACTAACAACACATTTTTCACATTAAAAATTACTACGCTTAAAAATTAATGTCTAAAGATGTCTATGGTCGCAGCGGCGCCGCAGGCTGCCCCTGCTTGCTGCCGCGACTTGTCGCGTGGCTCGGAATGATATCTCATAATAATATAAGCTTATAGCAAATATATGGAGACCAGTTATAGTGCAGCCGAATTCGGAATCGTACCTTTATTAAGCTTAGGACATGATGATGCTGATATAACATTGTTGTGTAAAAGCCTCTGATTTTTATTGGTGGTAGAGTTACAGTGTAGGAACTCGAGGGCACAGGCACCACAGTGTTACCTATCTGCCGCCAAATAGTAGTGTTGAGCACTTCCGGCATCGTGTGCCGGTTAGAGATGGTAGATACCTAATGTATGACTCCGTACTCACTATCACAGAGACCTAACATTAAACTCGTACACATTAACATAGACACAACATAGTTAGTAACATTAAAAAAAAAACACTATAAAAACCAAAACCAATTAAAATGAACATAAAATACAAAATCTCACAGTCGCTGGCACTAAAACAAAACCGGTCAAGTGCGTATCGGGCCACGCGCAGTGTAGGGTTCCGTAGTTTTTGGGTGTGATTAATGTAATGAAAAAAAATATATAAATATTTTCTATGGAGTTGTTCAAAAATTTCGAGCAGGTATTACATTTGGTCGACTATTACTCGCAAACTTGATAATGATAATTTTCCTTTTAATTTGGTTATAAGTAGCTACTATTGCTCTAACGTTTGAATATCTAACAACAACCGTTTAGTTGGTAGAGATGACACTTGACTCTAATGAAAATTGGCACTTTAAAGCATAGTAAGTCACTAACAATTAACTAAATCCAAAAATGATGTTAGCACACCCCTAACATTTTTGAAAGACCTATCCAACGATATCCCACACTATATAGAAAACGAAAAATAAAAACCGTTATCCGTGCGTTACATGTAGGGGAGGTACCCTAAATAATTTTATTTTTCATGTTTTTATTCTACCATTTTGCCAGCGTGATTGAGGTGTATACTTGTGCCAAATTTCAAGTCTCCAGTACCAATAGCTTTTGCGCTAAACCGCGGACAGACAGACAGACGGACATGGCGACACTATAAGGGTTCCTTGTTTACTACGGAACCCTAAAAATGTCACATGCAGGTATTATTTATATTGAATTCCAATTCAAGACCAACTTGTTCCCAGACACGTGTTTGCATGCACGTGTTTTTGCTAGATGTAATAATATAATATTGATAATAAGAGGGCGTTCAGCACTATAGGGGGGCGAGGGGGTCTTTGCTCTGCTTATTTTGGATGACATGGGGGGTAGGGGAGTCTAGATGATGATCACGTCATCGGTAAATATTTACTTTTTTACACGAATGGCAACCCTCACATTGTCTTTGCTTGAAAACGAAACGCTTTTTCGGGGATTCCCGCAAATAATGCATACCTACGTTTAGGCACTCGCTTTACGTAAAAAATACCCAAAAATTCACTTATAAAAAAAAACAATACATTAATTGAAAAATGTTTACGTAAGCATGGGGGGAGGGGGTAAGAGCTTTGATTACTTTTGCTGACAAGGGGGATGGGGGGGTTAAGAATTGTAATAAATCTGCTTACGTAATACTTGAACGGCCCCTAATAATAATTATTTACTGGTGGTAGAGCTCCAGTGACGGAGCTCGCGGGCGTAGGCACCACCGCATTACCTAATATACTTGCCGCTAAATGGTAGTGTTCAGCACTATCGTGTTCCGGTCAGGTGGTAATGTACGGCCCTGTAATTTCCGGCACAGAGGCATAACACCTAATGCCTCAGGAGTGGCAGCGCATCTGCATTTTGACCTCTGGTCAATGTGTGGGTGTCTATAGGCTGCAGTCTTCACTTAACATGAATGTGAACTGCATGCTTGTTTGCCACTTTTATTACATAAAAAAAGAAAAAACAATATATATATATTCAAATTGCACTTCACGAGGAGGACAAATAAGATAGGTATTATGTAAATTTTGAATTGAAATAGAAATAGAATAGAAATAGAAAATATTTTTATTTCGAATAGATCTTTACAGATACTTTCAAAACGTCAATAAATCATAAACTACCTAGAGCGAATAACCATTACATATAGTAAAAGCAAAATCATATATTAATAGTAAATTAAAAATTAAAATTTAAACTATTTGGTTAAAACATAATAATCATAAAATTTTTCAATTCTTTCAATGATAATAAATGAAGAAAAAGAAAAACTTATTCGTCAAGATCAATGTTATTCACTTAGCAGAGTTCCAAGTGCAGTCACTACTGAGAAGAACTCCGCTACCCAACAAACTCAGTAAGAGCTCTTTTAAATGAGAGCTTAAATCTAGTACAGATTATCGTGAAAAATCAAATAATGTCAACGTCCATAGCATAGATGCAAATAAACTGCTATCTACTAAATGTGATGTAGCCCCTGCAAACCAGAACAGACCAGTCCCCACCAACAGCACCCGTTCACGAGTATGACGCATGTGACAGCCATTGCCCTCCTCGACCATTTTAGAGGGAAGTGAGCAACCCGCCACACGACGCCGCCAAAGGCAAAGACATTTAAGCGTGCATGACTGTTCCGGATATGCATACGGCAAAATAAAAGATGGAATTCATTTCCAGCCAGGGTATTCACATTATTCAACCCTTAACAATAGTAGATACTAATTACAGAATACACGAAATCACAGGATCATGAAATAGCCCGGCAGCGATCGCTATAATCCCAAGACGTATTATCATTAAGATAATCACTGGTCTTATAGTAATTACATTTATATAAACGTTCTTTCATTACTTTCTTAAATTTATTGATCGATAGACTTTGAACGTTTTTGGGGATTTGATTAAAGAACCGTATACATTGACCTCTAAAAGAATTACTGACCCTATTCAGCCGCGTTGCATGCATGGACAACTTGTATTTGTTCCTAGTATTTATACTGTGGTTGTTACCTATTGTAGGAAACTCATTAATGTTTTTACGGACATATAATACATTTTCATAAATGTATTGCGAAGCTACAGTCAGAATATTTATTTCTTTAAATTTATCTCTAAGAGATACCCTCGGACTCAACCCGTAGATAGCCCGGACAGCTCTCTTTTGCAGTACAAAAATAGTGTTGACGTCGGCGGAATTTCCCCATAGCAAAATGCCATAGGACATTATACTGTGAAAATAACTAAAATAAACAAGGCGAGCCGTCTCGACGTCTGTTAATAGTCTAATCTTTTTCACAGCAAATGCTGCCGAGCTAAGTCTACTAGCTAATTTGGCAATATGGGGACCCCATTGCAATTTAGCATCCACGGTAATGCCAAGAAATACCGTGGACTCTACGATCTCCAATACTTCCTCATTTATCTTAACATTGGTTTCAACCTGTTTTACGTTAGGAGTAGTAAATTTAATACATTTTGTCTTACTGCTATTTAACGAAAGGTTATTGGCGCTAAACCAATGTACTATATTAGAGAGAGTATTGTTTACACAGTCAAAATCTACCTCCTGTCTTTTAATTTTGAACACTAAAGAAGTATCATCAGCAAACAATACCATCTCTTGGCCATCATTGATAATGTAGGGTAAGTCATTAATATAGACTAAGAAAAGAAATGGCCCTAAAATAGAGCCCTGTGGGACCCCCATATCCATTGAAGTCCCGGGAGATCTTGTCCCATTTACATCAACACACATATTTCTATTGTTTAAATATGAAGTCATAAGCTCGAGAGCGGTATCTCGAAGGCCGTAGTGATATAACTTTCTGACCAATGTTTCATGCTGAACGCAATCAAATGCTTTAGATAAGTCACAGAATACCCCTAGTGCATTATGTGATTTTTCCCAAGCTTCAAAAATGTGTTTGACAAGTTCAACACCTGCATCGGTAGTTGAACGACCCCTAGTAAATCCAAACTGTCGACAATGTAAAAGTTTATGATGGTTAAAGTGTGCAAGTAGTTGAATTAAAATAAGTTTTTCAAAAATTTTACTTAAGACAGGTAGTACAGAAATTGGTCTAAAATTTGTGGGGTCACTTGTACTACCAGATTTAAAAAGAGGAATCACTTTACTATGTTTCATTAAGTCAGGAAATATACCACTTACAATACTATTATTAAACATTTCCGCTAGGTAAGGTGCAATCACATCCATTATTTCATATGCAACTTTTACAGATAAGCCCCATAAATCAGTTGTGTTCTTAATATTAATAGACTTAAAGGCATGTATAACATCCGCAGTATTAACTAACTTAAAATTAAATATAGTTTTACTTTGATGTACATTTTTTTTCAATAATGATTCGGCGACGGTAGGCGATGAAATGAGGTCTCCAGTCAAAGAAACTGGAATATTAGCAAAGAATGTTTCAAATGCTAAAGCAACTACTTCGTCAGTAGTAACATATTTATTGTCAATTATTAATTTAAAATCAGAGTTGCGTTCAGCTTGTTTCCCAGTTTCACTATTAATTACATTCCAAGTCGCTTTAATTTTGTTATTTGAATTTTTAATTTTATTTTTAATGTGAAGTGCCTTGGCTGCAAAACACACTTTCTTGAATATTTTCGAATATAATTTAACATGATTTTTAAACGAATTTGTGTGATTATGTGACTTTTCTCCATACAGGTCATACAATCTCTGTCTACTCTTATGTATTCCAACCGTCGCCCATTCATTGAACGACTTATGACTTCTTACATTTATTGTCTTATTGGTAAAAACTAAATTAAATTCTGTTAAAATTGTGGCAAAAAAGTCATTGTATAATATGTTAGGATCGTTATGGTATTGCATGTATGCAAGTTTTGGGACAATATTTTCTCTGAATTTCTTAATTCGCTTCGCATTGAAAGGAACAAATACTATTGCTCGTTTATTTTTATCATTATGTAATTGACTACAGAAGGAAACTAACTGACCACAATGGTCGGAGCTTAATTCAGTCAAAATATTTTTATGTGTAGGTTCAAAATCGATAAAAATATTGTCTATGCATGTCGCTGAGTACTGTGTAATTCTAGTAGGTTCTGAGAACAAATTATGCAGATTAAATGACATAAGTAACGATTTAAACCTCACAGTTGTTGGAGTTTCCTCCAATAAATTTATATTGAAATCTCCGCAAATAATGACACGTTTTTTTGAAGCAGTTAGATTGTTTAGTACAACATCTAAATTTTTTTCAAAACATTCATAAGATCCACTTGGAGGTCTGTATACGGACACAATAATCAAGCGCTCAAGCTCCACACAGGCTATTTCTGCAGTTCGTTCAACAGAAAGACTCACTATATCTCTGCGTTCCTTATGTTTAATGTCTTTTTTTAATAATATAAGAGAGCCACCACGTATTGCATGTGACCTACAGAACGAACTGCTTACCTGGTGCCCACTAAAATTGAATATTAACTCGCTATTTTTCAACCAATGTTCAGTAAAACAACAAATTTGTATGTCATGAATGTTTAAAAATAACTCAATTTCTAATTCTTTACCCAATATTCCTTGTATATTTTGATGCACCAGGTTTACAATGTTATTATTATTATTATTATGAAACAACATACTAGATTTATAAACATTTTCCTTAGGAAAATGAGAGCAAGAGGCTGTCTCTTTTGTCTCTAAATCTAATTTAAATGATTTAATTGAATGTCCACATTATTAGATGTCATTTGTAAACTATTATTCACAGTATTGGTAGTAAAACTACTCAATACTGATTTGTCATTTACTATGCTAATATTTGGAATACTTTCCAAACTCTGTATATTATGCAATTGCCCAATAGAGGCAGTCGGCATATCCAAATTTTTGGCTATATGGTCAATATAATTTGATAGCGATACAGCTATCTGTCGTTTCAAAAAATTATTAAGATAGTAATTATCTTTGGTCAAATAAAAATTATTTTTAAGAATACAGTTTATGTCCAATTTATAAAACTTGTTATTATAACAAATTAGGTTATCTAATGTCAAATTTAGCTTATATCTAATATTATTTTCTATATTTGACAGACTCTTACTGTATGGTAATGTAAATAAAATAAAATTATGAATTTTTAATTTTTGTAAGTAGTCAAAGTATTCAATTAATTGTTTTTTATTTACATTGCCTCTGTTTCCAATACATATAATTAAGGTGGTATCCTGGTCGAAGCTAAAAGCTGTAATTTTTTTTAATATGCCATCATAGGTTAACCCCGGCATGCAGTAGTTAATGAAGGTTGACTGTCCCGAATGCATTTTAAATAAATGGCCCAAGTCTTTGCCAATCTCATCACTGAACATCACATATTTATGTTTGACATGATTCGGTTGTAAGTTTGTTGGAATTTATTATTTAACTAGCTGTGTCCGCGACTTCGTCTGCGTGAGAATTTATGATTGTTCAGTATCTGCCGGACGAAGTCGTGGGCGCAGCTAGTAAAATTAGCCTAAGTTACTCCTTATTACATCAGCTATCTGCCAGTGAAAGTCCCGTCAAAATCGGTCCAGCGGATCCCAAAATTAGCCCCGCCAAAAAAACAGACCGACAAAAAAATAAATTTGTTTTGGTATATGTTCCGTGTATACATACATATGCATGTAGTAAAAAGCGGTTATTATAATATTACAAACAGATACTCCAATTTTATTTATTTGTATAGATGGTTCAAGGGCGATACCACCAACATTTATAGCAGTGTTATTGCAATCTTACTTTGTCTTGACGTATGACGTAGGTACATCACCAGCTCGAATGGCGAATGGGCTCGCGAGCCATATTCGGACGAGCGGCTCGCGGCCAAGGCTGGCTCGCGCTAGTTTACAGGACACAACGAGGGGCTCGCGAGGCAAGCCGAGCCATCCTGAGCCATCAGTTCGATTCAATTTAAAATGGATAGTCGTGTTCGCTTTAAAGCTTTGTGCTCGCGAGCCAAACGCTCTATCGTCTCCACCCACCCCACGTGCACAGCGCACGCTGAGGCGGCTTTGATTGAGCACGCTTTACCGACGCCGCATCGACCCCGAACCGTGCTCGGCCGAGCCACCGTGCGCCCGCACAAACCCGAGCCACGACGAGCCAGACCGAACGAGCATTTCGCTCTCGAGCCTGCCTCGCCCGAGCATGCGTTCGATTTAGACGCGGCTTACGAAACGTAAGCTTTAGACCAGTCTATATAATCTTTTGTTTATGTAATGGAAGTGGCAAACAAGCATGCAGTTCACATTGATGTTAAGTGATGACTGCAGCCTATACACACCCACACAAAGACCGAGGTCGAAATGCAGATGGGTTACCACTCCTGAGGCCTAAGGTGTTATGCCTCTGTGCCGGAAATTACAGGGTCGTACATTACCACCTGACCGGAACACGATAGTGCTGAATACTATGATTTAGCGGCAAGTATATTAGTAATCTTGCTGGCGTCGGGACGTGACGACCCCAACGCCCACTACCGGAAGAATTTTCTTCTACTGAAAGAGAATTTTTCCATTAGTTCAGTCAGTCAACCGAACAACGGCGGTCGAACAATTCCAATGGGGCAGTAAGTGCAATAACGCAAAATGGGCAGCAGCGTCCTGCGATCAAACTACCGCCACTACGATCGCCAATCTGCATGCCAAGGTGATTATGGCATAGGTACAAAATAACCCTTATGGGGAGACTTCGTTGGGTCTAGCAGAGGAAATCTTTCAACTGATATGATGAACATACCTAATCTAAGCCGGGGTTGCATCATGGTAATTTTATGTTTTACTAGCTGTTGCCCGCGGCTTCGCCCGCGTGGATGTCGTTTTATTAATAACTAAGTAGGCTATGTTTTTTCTCAAAGTCAGCTCTATCTCTGTACCAAATTTCATTAAAATCGGTTCAGTCGTTTGGACGTGAAAAGGTAACAGACAGACAGACAGACAAGAGTTACTTTCGCATTTATAATATTAAAAGTAGGGATTTATTTATTTATACATATGTTTTGTACTATTTTAAATATTAAGATATTATTGTATTAATTTCGTGAACTCACTTTTTGAAATAAACAATTTATTTATTTATTTTATTTATTTATTTCAGGCAACCGTATAAAACAATACACAGATAACACAAAAAATACAATAATACTATACTATTTATGAATGTATCTTATAAACTAGATAAATACAAAGAGGACATCTTTAAGTTTTTAAGAGAATTTAAGAAATTTTAAGAAATCTGTCAAAGTAGGAGAAGGATGTGAAATGTTACAATAGCTTTAACAACCTCTGCAGATATTAGATACTGGGAGGCGAGACGTACGCCTCAGTGAGAGTGATTAGTTTTTAAGATAATCCCTACTAATATTATAAATGCGAAAGCAATTTTTTTTATTTTTTATGTTATAAAAGTGGCAAACAAGCGTGCAGTTCACATTGATGTTAAGTGATGACTGCAGCCTATAGACACCCACACAATGACCAGAGGTCAAAATGCAAATGCGCTGCCACTCCTGAGGCATTAGGTGTTATGCCTCTGTGCCGGAAATTACAGAGCCGTACATTACCACCTGACCGGAACACGATAGTGCTGACCACTACCATTTAACGGCAAGTATATTAGGTAATGCGGTGGTGCCTACGCCCGCGAGCTCCGTCACTGGAGCTCTACCACCAGTAGTTTTTAAGTTTATAACCGACTTCAAAAAAGGAGGAGGTGCTCAATTCGACAACTCTTTAATGTTTATTACTTAGCTCAGAACTTTGATTCTTCTGATGGTGCTTTTTAGGGCTCCGTACCTCGAAAGGAAAAAACCGATTCCATCACTTAACATCAATGTGAACTGCATGCTTGTTTGCCACTTCCATAACATTAAAAAAAAAAGGATTATGTACAATCAAGACTATAATAATGTTTATAGCAATACCCCGTCTCATTAACATCAATAACTTAGTTTGTATGAATATTCATCCATCCAAAGATTACGTATATAAAATTGACGAAATAACAACAAAATCGATTCAGTAATTTTGGAGATAATTGCGGACATACAAACATACATGTCGGTGAAGCAGAAAACATTCCTTTTTTGAAGTTGATAATAAATAAACATTAATGTCATTAATTAATTAATTAGACTAAAGAGTTTTTATAATGGACTTGTAGAACTCAATAATCCTAAATATTATAAATGCGAAAGTTTGTGAGTATGGATGGATGTTTGTTACTCTTTCATGAAACTACTGGACGGATTTGGATGAAACTTCATAATAATATAGGTTATACATTGGAATTACATACTCGTATAGGCTTTAATTTTAATGATTAAAAGTAAACGCGGACGAAGTATGTATGCATATAATAAGAATGTCACTCAAATGCTTATAATTGAACATTTACCACACATAGATTAAAATATAAAATACATCATTAAAAAAATTACCTTTGGCTTGTATAATTCCTTTGGTACGTATTCACAACAAATGAAACTGAATAATGCAAAGCTTATCGAAAATCTCAAAGTTTACGTCGCGTCGGTGAAACGAAACGTTCCGGAAAATGGAAAAAGGGCGCGCAAGCTGACAGTTCGCGTTATCTTCACAGCGTCGCGGCAAAGACTGAACTTTATTCGGCCTAGCCGGCTCCGCGTCCACTACTAGATACATTGTACACTTCAAAATGTTAAGGACAAAAATAATAGGTTGGGGAAAAGTCTTTTCGCATTATAGTATGTATGAACTTGTAATAAAATCTCTTTGGCTGTAGTATTTGTATCTGGCTGATCATTGAAAGTTAAAATTTTAAAGAACATAATTCCAAATTCAAATTCGGCAAATGTGTGATTTTCATTTGTTTTTCGTACTGTCAAGATGAGTGAATCTAATGAAGAAATTCGATACATTTTAAAATTTTACTACAAAAAAAGGGAAAAATGCAACGCAAGCCGCGAAAAAAATTTGCGATGTTTATGGACCTAGTGCAGTGTCTGTGAGAGTAGCACAAATTTGGTTTAAGCGTTTTCAATCCGGAAATTTTGATGTCAAAGATGCACCTCGCTCTGGTCGCCCTATTACGGATAAAATGCCATTTTTGAAAAAGTGGAGCAAGATCGACATGTCAGTAGTTACGACGTAGCTGAAGAACTGAGAATTGATCACAAAACAGTTTTGGCGCATGTTCGAGTTCAAAGTCACTTCATACAATAAAGGTTTAGGTCAAATTGTCAATAGATGGCGTTGCGATGATTTACATCACGGTATCGTTACGTTTAACGGATTTCATATAGTTCATTGGTTTTATTATGTATTAGAGCGCAAGTACAATAGATCATATTAGGTCAATATATAGTTCAATGTAATAAGTTCTTAGAGCAAATAAATTAAGTTCAGGTGACAAGTGGTTTTACTTAGTTATCCATAAAGTTCAGTTTGTTCTAAGAGTGGTGCATTTAGGTCATTATTACATTAGTTCAACATTGGATCAGTTGTTGGTCCAATCATTGGTCCTACCGAGCCGTATTAGCTCTTTTTGGAAGAACAAGTACCTGCAGTGGATCGCTGCACAAAGGGTACTTAGGTGCGCAGCGGTGACGACACCTGCGCGCACTACCGAAGACTTGCGCAGCGGCAACGACGGCGGCGCGTACTATCGAAGAGGAGTTGCAGCAGTAGTGCGATAGAGGGCGCTACATTCCAGTACAACTACAGTACAGTTGGAGTCAAAGGGAGTACACATCGTGAGTGAGAGTGAGTGAAGTGCAAAAACCGTGAGTACAGTACATTTATAAATTAAATTGTTGGTTTACAAGAAGTTATTAACATTTCAAGCAAGCAAAAGTGTCAAGCTATTTAGAACTTTATTTCCACGAACATTTAAACTTAGAAAAATTTGGACGTTAATATTTAGTTAAAAATTGTGTGCATGTTAAATATAGGACTTAGAATAATTTAAGAAAAAAACGACGGAACGGGGAACCTATGCCCGATTTCGGTCCGTTGTTACATTAAGTCAAACACTTGTAAAATTTTGCGATAATTTGTCTTCTTAGAACTTTTGTTACATCAACTTAGTGTTTGCTTGGTTTATTTAAGTTGTAACAAAATATTGGATTCATGGATAATGATGACGTTCAAAACAAAGTAATTAGTTTGTTTTAGATAACATACTTTGTTAAAAATATTTGGTGCTTTTATTTTATTTGTTTACTTGTCCGGTAATTTATGATTATAATGTTACAGGTTTAGTTTATTGAACTAAATATTATTTAAATGCTATACTTTTTCACAGCATATTATAAACAGGTTATTTTTGTATGAGTATTTTGATTTAAATACATTTTTTGTTTTTTTTGTCACGCTCAGCCATAAAGAATCAGATCTTAATAGCTGGTATATCTAGACGTTTTTTAAGCTTTTTAGGCCAATATTACATATTACATATTTTACATTTTTTTTAATATTTACAATGGAGGGTTTGATAAGTATTTTACAAAGGCTCCAAAATACTATTCAAAAGGCGTTTACAAACTTTAAAAAGAGTCCAAAAGAAAGAGTTACTGTCGAATACATTGAGGCCAGACAAGAATTACTAGAACAACATTGGTCTAAATTTGAGGAAACTCATAGCAAGTTTCACCAACAATTTGGTGCTGCAGATGTTGGTGATACAATTGAAAAGGTCGATAACATTTTTGATTTGACAGAAGAAAATTATATTAACTTTAAAACACTAATGAAATCAATTGATAATAAAATAGCAGTACAGGTATCAAATAAAGTGGACATTACAGAAAACAATAATTCAAGTAAAAAATCAAGTTCATTTGTTAAGTTGCCTAAGATTTCCATTCCGACGTTTTCAGGTAAATATAGCGAGTGGACTACGTTCAATGATTTATTTAAAGCGTTAGTACATAAAAACGAGTCTCTTGACGATTGCCAAAAATTACATTATTTAAAAAATCACCTCACTGGGGAGGCAGAGCAATTAATAAGACACACTCCAATTAGTGATGCCAACTATCACCAGTGTTGGTCCATCTTAGAAAAGCGCTATAACAATAAAAAATATTTAGCGAACTGCATTCTTAAAAGGTTATTTGCACAAAAACGTTTGAATTCGGAGTCGGGCCTTGGTCTTAAGGAATTGTTGGACACCACAAATGATTGTTTGAATGCATTAACGAATTTGGAAGTTGATGTGAGCACATGGGACATAATGATCATTCACATTGTCTCATTTAAGTTAGATTTTGAAACACGTAAACAATGGGAATTAAGCGTAAGTAATATTAATGGTAATGAGTTGCCAACGTTTGAACAATTTAAGTTGTTTTTAGAGAATAGATACCGTGCATTAGAGTTCATAGAACCCAATAAGTCATCTGTTCACCAGTATAAAGCGTCATTTGGTAGGTCACTTGGTCATAACACCAAGGCCTTATTAGCTACTAATTCGTTTGCCATACGTTGTGAATTTTGCAAAGAATCATCACATAAGCTATGTTTTTGCAAACAGTTTGCAAAGCAAACGGTAGACAGTAGGCGTGATTTTGTTGCAAAACAAAATATTTGTTTTAATTGTTTAGGTGGTAATCACAGGGTGTACGAGTGTAAGAAGCCCACCACTTGCAGAGTATGTAAGAAACGTCATCACTCTTTGTTACATCCTAGTGAAAATACGCATAAAAACAGTAACGTCGAATTAGGTCAACACGAATCACCAACTAGTTCATCACGGGATGAGCCCGTAGTGTCATGTCTGTCTACAGGTGCAGTGGTCAATCATCGACAGGTATTATTAGCCACAGCGTTAGTTAGAGCCGAGTCGAGAATAGGTCATCACCAGTTAGTTCGTGCCTTACTCGATCAAGGTTCACAGGCTTGCTTTGTTACAGAAGCAGTAGTGCAATTATTGGGATTGAAAAGAATACCAATTCAAGGGCACATAACAGGGTTAGGTGATAATAGGTCAACCACATCGAATTATATGGTACACATTAAAATTCAGTCACGAATTGACCCAAAGTTCGAACTTCAAGTTAAAGCATACGTACTTAATAAAATAACTGGGTATCTGCCGGACCAGGAAATAAAAATTAGCAATATCGATTGGTTTACTTGTAAAGGCTTAAACTTGGCAGACCCCGAGTTCAATGTCCCCAACAAGATTGATCTTCTGTTGGGTGCTGATGTTTACAGTCACATCATACAGGATGGCATGATGAAGAGTCCATTTGACACTCTAATTGCTCAGAGCACTACCTTCGGATGGATCCTGTCCGGTGCTGTAAATAAAGTTGTAACATCTAAAAATATTAATGTCATGCATGCACAGGTCAATGAATGTGATATTCTTAGACAATTTTGGGAGCTCGAAGAAATATCAAGTACAAAAAAATTACTTACCCCAGAAGAAGACAGATGTGAAAAGTTGTACAGAGATTCTACGAAGAGAGATGAAGATGGCAGGTATGTTGTGAGGTTGCCTTTTCGAGATCTTGATCCTCCATGTAAAGCAGGCAATTCCCGTGGCATAGCTGAAATTAGATTTAGATCACTAGAAAAAAGATTAGATAAAAATAAAACATTAAAAGAAGAATACACAAAGGTAATGCAAGAATATTTACAATTAGGACACATGCAATTAGTACAAAAAAACGATGACAAACTTCATCTGGCTGTTTACTTACCTCATCATGCGGTGATTAGGGAGGATAAAAGTACAACGAAAGTTCGAGTTGTCTTCAACGCTTCTGAAAAAAATAATAGAGGAGTATCGTTGAATGACACTCTCATGGTAGGCCCGACATTGCAAGCCGATTTGCGTCATACCATTCTTAGATGGCGCTTACATTCTATAGGTCTTGTAGCTGATGTTATCAAAATGTTTCGCCAGGTAAAAATAGCCCAAGAAGATACAATGTATCAGCGAATTTTATGGCGAGAATCACCGGAAAAAGCAATTCAAGACTATGAATTGTTGACTGTTACATTTGGCACTGCGTCGGCGCCTTATCAGGCGGTGCGAACTCTCCAGCAGATAGCGTATGATGAAGGTGCAGGTTATCCATTAGCTTCTAGTAGAGTTTTACAATCCTTTTTCATGGATGATTTGATGACAGGTTGTGACACTGTAGAAGAAGGAACTGAAATATATAAACAAATTACGGAATTATTACAAAAAGGCGGTTTCAAATTACAAAAATGGAATAGTAACAATAAGGAAATATTGGATGTTATACAATCACTTCAGAGCGATAGCACAAATAATAATTTAGATCAAATTAGCAAATATGAAGCAGAGGACAAATTAGTACAGAACAATAGGACAAAGGAGAAATTAGTACAGAACTATAGGACAAAGAATATATTAGTAAAGGACAATAGAACAAATAATAAAATAATACTAAAGGATAAAAAGGGAGAGGTCATGGAAGAAAATAGAGTACAGATTAAGTTAGACAGTACAATAAAAATCTTGGAACTTACCTGGGATCGCAGCAATGATGTGTTTCAGTACTCGGTGAATCTTCCCTCGGAGTTGACGGTACCTGTAACAAAAAGGACTGTAATTTCTGAAATTGCAAGATTGTTTGACCCATTAGGTTGGCTAGCCCCATGTGTTATTTTAGCGAAGGTCTTTATACAAAAATTGTGGCTTGCTGGAGTGGGATGGGATGAACAACTTAGTACTGATTTAATAAAAGAATGGTGTACTTATCGTCAGGAACTTGCTGCTGTCACCAAGATTCAGGTACCTCGTTGGCTTTACACTAGATCAAATGATAATTTAGAGTTACATGGATTTAGTGATGCCTCTAAGGTAGCGTACTCTGCAGTTATTTATTTGCGTAGTATAGATGTCACAGGTCAAATTCACGTGTCACTGTTGGTCGCCAAGACAAGAGTAGCTCCGATCAAACAAGTGAGCATACCGCGTTTGGAGTTATGTGGAGCAGTATTACTAGCGCGTTTGTTGACTGAAACTGCAGAGGTCTTAAATATACCAACGGACAAAATCACTGCTTGGACGGACTCTACAGTAGTACTGGCTTGGTTAAACAGCCATCCAAGTAGATGGAAGACGTTTGTGGCCAACCGTACCTCAGAAATTTTGACCACTACAAAACCGAGTCAATGGTATCATGTGTCGACAAAAGACAACCCGGCAGACTGTGCATCACGGGGATTGCTACCTAGTCTGTTCGTCGAGCACAAGTTGTGGTTTCTAGGACCATCATTCCTCAAAAACAAAATTGTAGATTACAAAAGGTCAAAGGATTTGAATATATCCTTAGAGGAATCAATCAAAGTCCACGTAGCAGTTGTTCCAGATAATTCATTGATCGAAAGATTTTCGTCGTTAACACGATTAGTCAGGGTTATCGCGTACTGTCGACGCTTTTTAAATAAAGGTAAAAATAAAACAAAATACTTACGAATTGAAGAAATAGAGAAAGCTTTACATGGTTGTATACAAAAAGTACAAGAGGACATATTTTCAGAGGATTACAAACAATTACAAAATAAAAACTATGTACAAACAAAGAGTAAACTTAAGTCATTGTGCCCTTATATAGACAATAAAGGCATCATGCGAGTTAGAGGTAGACTTGAAAAGTCACAGCTAGATGAGCAAACAAAACATCCAATTGTGTTGCCTAGTAATAGTCATTTGACTTATCTGATAGTAGCAGACGCTCATAAAAAGACTTTACACGGCGGACACCAATTAATGCTTAACTACCTAATAACAGCTTATTGGATTATTGGGGCGAAAAATATTGTGAAGAAATATATTCACAAATGCGTTAAATGCGCTAGGTATAGGGCAATGTGTAAGAACCAATTGATGGGTTCTCTTCCAACAGTTCGTTGCACGCCTGCTAGACCATTTTTACACAGTGGCGTCGATTACGCTGGCCCAATAAATGTAAGGACAACGAAGGGTCGCGGACATCATTCGTACAAAGGGTACATTTGTCTTTTTGTATGTATGTGTACCCGTGCTCTTCATTTAGAAGTGGTCAGCGACATGAGCACGCAGGCCTTTTTAGCGGCTTTCAGACGATTCGTTTCACGATGAGGTCACTGTTCAAAATTATGGAGTGACAACGGCACTACCTTTGTTGGCGCGTCGCAAGAATTGCAGCAATTGGCTTCTTTTCAGTCCACAATAGCAGAGCACCTTGAAGCGAATGGAACCGAGTGGCATTTTATTCCCCCATCCGGACCCAATTTTGGTGGTTTGTGGGAAGCGGGAGTGAAATCCACAAAGTTTCACTTGAAAAGAGTTATAGGCGACTCTACTCTCACGTATGAAGAGTTGAGTACACTTTTAATCCAAGTAGAGGCTTGTTTGAATTCGCGACCCATAAGTTTAGTAAATTCAACTGATGCTGGTGAACCGATGCCTTTAACTCCAGGACACTTTTTGATTGGAGAGTCGTTAGTAAATGTACCCGACTACTCGTATGAATCTTCCAGCGTGAATTGTTTGACGCGGTGGCAATTTATTCAAAGAATGTTACAATCATTCTGGAGACGGTGGTCTTCAGAATACTTGACAAATCTTATGCACCGATATAAATGGTCTGCACAAGTATCTGAGCCTAAGATTGGGGATATTGTGTTAATAAGGGAGGACAATTTACCACCAAGTCGTTGGTTATTAGGCCGCATAGTACAAAAACATCCTGGTCATGATAACATAACTCGTGTGGTCACATTGCGGACAAAATCTTCTATATTAAAAAGGCCAACTTCTAAAATTTGTATTTTACCGGTTTTGGAATAATTAATTTTAGTTTCATACAACATTAATGAAATGTATTATTATTATATTGTTTACTTCTAGATCAACTTTTACTGTAGTTTACTTTCAGATCAAATTGTAGCATTTACTTTTACAACACTTTAGGCATATAAGTTTTAATTTATACAATTATTTATAAGTTTTAAGTTAGGTCAAGTTTTTACATTAGGTCAATTTACACATGTTCTTTGTTAAAATTTTATTGAATAATGTACCCATGTTAATTCTTTTAACCAGTTTTTAAACATGTGTATCATCATATACCCCTAAGATTTAAATTAATTTAGTAGTAAGTTTTTGTATTGTTTAATTAATTGTTGGCGAATTGTTATTAGATCAAACGATACTGATATGTAAAAAATCAGACAACTGAAGAAGGATATTCCTCATATAATGTCCTTGGTGGGCGGTATGTTCGAGTTCAAAGTCACTTCATACAATAAAGGTTTAGGTCAAATTGTCAATAGATGGCGTTGCGATGATTTACATCACGGTATCGTTACGTTTAACGGATTTCATATAGTTCATTGGTTTTATTATGTATTAGAGCGCAAGTACAATAGATCATATTAGGTCAATATATAGTTCAATGTAATAAGTTCTTAGAGCAAATAAATTAAGTTCAGGTGACAAGTGGTTTTACTTAGTTATCCATAAAGTTCAGTTTGTTCTAAGAGTGGTGCATTTAGGTCATTATTACATTAGTTCAACATTGGATCAGTTGTTGGTCCAATCAGCGCATTTGAAAAAAGCTGGGTACAAAAAAGCTCGATATTTGGCTCACTGAAAGAAACCTAATGAACCGTGTACTCATTTGTAATTCTTTATTACGACGTAATGTAACCGAATCATTTTTGAAGAAGCTGATAACTGGTGATGAAAAGTGGATCACGTACGACAAGATCGTGCGAAAAAGGTCGTGGTCAAAGGCCGGTCAGGCTTCACAGACTGTGGCGAAACCCGGGTTAACTCGCAATAAGGTGATGTTGTGTGTGTGATGGGATTGGAAGGGCATTATTCATTATGAGCTATTACCACTAGGCAGGACTATCGATTCTGAACTCTACTGCGAACAACTGATGAGATTAAAGCAAGAAGTTGAGAGAAAGCGGCCGGAATTGATCAACAGAAGGGGTGTGGTGTTTCATCATGATAACGCTAGACCTCACACATCTATAGCCACTCAGCAAAGATTAAGAGAGTTTGGCTGGGAGGTGTTAATGCATCCGCCGTATAGTCCTGACCTTGCACCTTCAGATTTCCACCAGTTTCGGTCTCTTCAGAATTCTTTATGCAATGTTAGGTTAAGATCACGAGAGGACTGCCAAATCCCCTTGTCGCGGTATTTTGATGAGAAGTCCCAAAATTTTTATAGCAATGGCATATCATCACTTAACATCAATGTGAAATGCATGATTGTTTGCCACTTCCATTAAATAAAAAAAAACCTTCCCTGGAATTACAAAAATCATTAAAAACGAAAAAAAAATTTGCCAAATCGGTCCAGCCGTTCTCGAATTTTAGCGAGACTAACGAACAGCAATAGATTTTTATATATATAGATAGACACCTTTTCAAATACGTACGTAAGCTTGAAGATAAAATACGAGAAGCTGTAACTCAATAAATGTGTACATTGCCGAACGGAATATTGAAAATAAAGGCAAACCGAATCAGGAAGTTGCAAATGGAGTGGAACACGGTGGAAGGAGCATTTTAAATTTTCGATCAGTTTCCATTTCCGTTGTGATTTTAATATTTTATTTATATTGATTGAACTGTAACCGGTTTGTACCATCTGTGTCAACTAGACTTCTGTTAGTATATAATGATGATGAATAATGAATTTAAATGTCTTCATTTAAGATTATAGTCATAAGTTTATATTGTAATGTAAAATATTATATGTACATGAAATGTTCTCATAATTTTGCGGTGCCCCTACGGGGTGTGACATGTAACTACAAAATATTTAATTGTAAGACCTTATAACCATGTGACAAGCAAATAAATAAATAATAATAGTTAATAAGTAGTTTGAATAAATAAGTGGAATAATAATATATTTCGTTGTCAGCCCGTGACCACGGTAGCTGGAAAGCGACCGAAACGTCGGGTGTATGAAGAAGTTTGGGAGTGTTGTATACGCGAGAAAATCCGTAAGTTTAATTTCTACAATGTATGAAGCTCGCGAAAACCTACGAAAACGTTATATATTTCGTTGTTTTATTTTTAAAGAAAAATGGAAAGAAAAATTTGACTTCAGGCGAGACTCGAACTTGCGACCTACTGGGAATCTAGTCCAGCCGCTCTTCCAATTGAGCTACTGAAGCCCTGCCCGATTTGTCAAATCTTTCCTTCACATCTATTGCATTGCTTTATGGTAGCAGTAGCGCCATCTATTACCAACTATGCTAGTTAGGCAAGATTTGACAAATCGGGCAGGGCTTCAGTAGCTCAATTGGAAGAGCGGCTGGACTAGATTCCCAGTAGGTCGCGAGTTCGAGTCTCGCCTGAAGTCAAATTTTTCTTTCCATTTTTCTTTAAAAATAAAATATATTTCACAAGCATGTGTTAATGCGAAATAATATAAAACAATTATTTCGTTGTTGTTTTGGAACACAGGAATCTACATGCATTTATTCATTCATAACTATATGTATATATAGGCCGGCCTACCTACAAAAGTAGGTACCATGACTTTTAGTTATGAATGAAGGTAGCAAATAAGCACGCAGTTCACATTGATGTTAAGTGATGACAGCAGATGCAGCCTATAGACACCCACACAAAGATCAGAGGCCAATATGCAGATGCGTTGCCACCTCTGAGGCCTTAGTTGTTATGTCTCTGTGATAGTTACTACAGGGCCATATATTACCACCTAACCGGAACACGATAGTGCTAAACACTACCATTTAGCGGCAGATAGATTAGGTAATGCGATGATGCCTACGCCTTCCTACACAAAAACTCTATCGCCAGTTTTGTTTTTTTTTAATAAAGAATGTTCCAACATGCTCCAGAGAATTTTTTTTTTAAATAAAGGTACGTTTTTATGATACTCATGTCTGACTGTTTCTTGTACTCTTCGGCGGCGTCGTGTGACGGGTTGCTCATTTCCCTCTAAAATGGTCGAGGAGAGCAATGGCTGCCACATGCGTCATACTCGTGAACGGATGCTGATGGTCGGGACTGGTCTGTTCTAGTCTGCTGGTGCTATATTTTATTATAATGGATAGTTGTTGTTTTGTACTTAAACATGCTATTGACGTTTACATGACGAAGTTTCTGGTTTTTAATTACTAGACGGTGCAGGGACGTGACGACGTTATTTATTTATTTATTTATACTTTATTGTACACCAATACATTAAAGAGACAACAAAATAGAAGAAATAGACGATACAAAAGGCGGTCTTATCACAAAACTGCAATCTCTTCCAGACAACCTTTGGGTTTAGGAAACTGTGTAAATTAGAATATTAGGGGTGTACTAATGCAAGTAAATTTAAAATTATAGCTTACAAAGAAAGAAAAAAAAAATTAAAATAAAAATAATAATAGGTAACTTTTAGGTGATCAGGACTTAACTCGACAAGGGAAAGATCTGGGCGACGTAATGATCGTGAAGTCGTTTTTTGAACGTTACGACTGAATTAGCTTGTCGAATTTCAACAGGAAGCAAGTTCCATAGGCGGATAGCTTCCACCGTGAATGATTTGGAATAAAATGAAGAGAAATGTGAAGGAATTGATAGAAGGAGATTATTGGAAGAACGAAGGGACAAGGAATGAGAAGAGCCAAGAAAAAGAAAACGCTCCTTCAAATAGGTTGGGGTTTGGGGATTGAACAGTATACAGTAAAGAAAAGAAAGAATGTGTGTATTCCTGCGAAAACGAATGGGTAGCCACTTGAGTTGTTGACGAAAATCAGAAACGTGATCATATTTGCGTAGCCCAAATATGAATCGTATGCAAAGGTTTTGAAGCCGCTCAAGTTTGTTTAATTGCTCCTGAGTTAAGTCTAGATAGCATATGTCGGCATAGTCAAGAATTGGAAAGAGAATCGATCGAGTTAAAGTAATTTTAGTGGATGACGGCAAGAAATTTTGGAGTCTTCTCAAGGCGCCAACGGCAGCAAACATCTTCCGGCTCACTTCAGCGATTTGTGGCGTCCAACATAAACTATTGTCGATAATTATCCCCAAATTCTTAACATTATCACAATATGTGATACACGTTCCATTAATTTTAATAGATGGCAGCTGTAACATGTCTAATTTGGCGAGCATACGCGAGCTGCCAATGATTATAGCTTGACTTTTGGTTGGGTTGAGCTGTAATCCGAAAGCTTCACTCCATAAAGAAATATGTTTAAGGTCGTTATTGACACTCTGTATGGCCTCAGGCAGATGAGTGAGATTAGCCTGGCAATAAATTGGAAGATCATCTGCATAAAGGTGGTAGAGAGAAGATATATTTTGAGTGATTAAGTTGACAAAGGTAGAAAAAAGGAGAGGAGACAACACGCCACCTTGTGGTACACCGGCAGTGACATTACACCAAGAAGAAAAGGTGTCATCCAATCGAATGCGCTGCCGGCGACCAAACAAGTAACTGTGAAACCAATCAATTACTGTCGGAGATATGTTAAGAGAACGAAGGATCGCCAGCAAGATGTCGAAATCAACAGTGTTGAAAGCATTGCTAAAATCAAGTAAAGTGAGTACCGTGAACTGTTGATTCTCCATGCCTTGCCTAATATCGTCCGTTATTTTGACGAGAACGCTAGCCGTACTATGACCTTTTCGAAAACCGGATTGGAAGGAATTGAGCAGACTGTATTTGGACATAAAGGAAAGTAGCTGATCATAAACCAACCGCTCAAGGACTTTGGATAAAAAGGGAAGAATAGAAATGGGACGAAATTCAGAAAAGGATTTGGGATTGGATTTTTTTGGCAAAGGTATTAGTTGTGCATCCTTCCAGATAGAAGGAAAGGAGGAACTGGTGATAGAGAAGTTGAAAATGGAGGTAATCATGGGAACAATGGAATCAACTAAAGGTAAAATCATTTCACGGCTAACGTTGTCACAGCCCACAGCATCAGAATCAATTGCAAGTATGTTCTTCTTAACATCACGATCAGTGAATTGTTCAAAAGTAAAACAGGGATATTCAGGAGTAGGGATCGATGAAAGAAGATTTAACGTGTTTAGCTTTTTAATGCCATCAATGCAGGCAGATGATGAAAAGTGTACATTAAGTTGATTGAGATCTAAGTTGTTCAGAAGAATATTGGAATCAAAACTAGATTTCCCAACTCCTAGAGACTTCAGAAACTTCCAGACCTTGGCTGGATCACCATTGGACACTGATTTAAAGATATGGCGTCGTTGTGCATCTCTACACACCTTTTTGCAGTAATTTCTAATTGTAACATAGTTATCACGATTTGTGTCACTAGCATTCTTTTTAAATCTATTCTTAGCTTTGTTCTTTTTTAAAATTAATGCCCTTATATCATCTGTCAGCCAAGGAGCCGGAAGATGCCTTACTCGGACAGGTCGAACGGGAGCATGAACGTCAAAAAGTTGTGTAATTAAGGAATTAAATAACTTTATTTTATCGGTAACATTAACTTCGTTATCTATGATCGACCAATCGATCTTGGCTGCGTCCTCGCGAAGTTTCTCCACATCCATTCCACTAAATGTACGTAACAAGAGAATTTTAGCCTTTGCTTTAGGGGGTCGGATTTTATAAGACACGTATAATAGGTCGTGGTATGAAAAAGCATCGGCTGAGCATTGTCCATGTTTAGCAACATGGTCAACTGAAGAGACCATGACTAAATCTAAAAGAGAAGGAGAGCAATTGGGAAAGAAATGGGTGGCGGACGATGGGAGTAAATGCATATTGGCAGAGTTAACTAGAGATTTAAGACGAGAAGACCTTGTGTCATTTTTTAACAGACAGGTATTAAAATCACACATTACTACTGCGTGATTAAATTGAGGCAGGAGCTCCTCTAAAGTTTCTTCGAAAGAAGAAAAATAGTTAATAGTTGAAGAAGGACAGTAAAATACACCAAGAAGAAATTTTATATTGTTAAGATTAATTTTAAGAAACAAATATTCAGCAGCATCATTTGACTGTGAAGAAATGTTAATTATCGAAAAAGGTTCTAGTGGAGAAGGATTCTTCCGCTAACAGGTGGATTCTTCAACCGAACAATGGCGGTCAAACCATTCCAATAGTGGTAGTAAATATAATAAAACGGGATGGGCAGCAGCGTCCCGCGATAACTATGGCATTAATATGGCATAATTCTAATCGGGAGCCATTTGTTCGGCTGTGGACGTCTTTTGGTCGAGTTCTGTCTGATGGTGCGGTCAAAAGTCTTAGGAATCGGCGTGCATGTATGAAGAGAAGATAATGATGAATTTAGATGAAGCACGGGAGGTGTGTCAGGACGGGGATATCTGGCGCTCCACACTCTCTGTCTACCCCGTTACGCGCCTGGCGTGAAGATACATACATACCTTCCACATTCTTTCATATTTTTCTGTACAAATCAATGTATGGCACTTGCCATGTTTCTTTATATGTGATATGATTAGCAGATATGTCGTCATTGTACACGCTAACGAAGTTGCCAAGTCTAACTTTATTGTCGAGTCAGAATCCATTTAGGTTTATATCAGCTCAGACAACTCCATTAAACAATGGTCGGGCGTTACTTCGTTGAAAACAATTTTGATTTTACAGCTTTTATATAATCTGAGGCGGGTCCATGAAAATAGATGGTACCGGGATGATAATAAATGTCGTAGTGATGTATGGTCTTGTAAGGTGTGTAAGGAATAGCAGTGTTACCGGAGTTGTACTTTACATAATTATTGAGAGGCAAAGTATATAATACCAACCTACTTTTTTTTTTTTTATTAAATAAAAGTGGCAAACAAGCGTGCAGTTCACATTGATGTTAAGTGATGACTGCAGCCTATAGTCACCCACACAATGACCAGAGGTCAAAATGCAAATGCGCTGCCACTCCTGAGGCATTAGGTGTTATGCCTCTGTGCCGGAAATTACAGAGCCGTACATTACCACCTGACCGAAACACGATAGTGCTGAACACTACCATTTAACGGAAAGTATATTAGGTAATGCGGTGGTGCCTACGCCCGCGAGCTCCGTCACTGGAGCTCTACCACCAGTAAAATAAATATATATGTACCAGATAAATACACATGGAGACGTAGTATGCCAGCATTGCTGGCAATACCACGTTGTCGGACAAATCTGCTACGAGGCACCTCTGACGCGGAGTCTTCGCACTATGAATCTCATTGCTAGAGATATAGATGTATTCACTTGTTCTCTGAGTGAATTTACGAAGGTAGCTTTAGGTGTCATTAGTTATAAGTAATGCAATACAATTAGCAATCATACTTAATTGAATAAATTGGAATTATATCATATATGTTATTAAATTTTTCTTTATATTGTGTAATTATTTAAATTTAATAAGGATGAATGTAAATTAATTTTATAATGTACTAGCGGCCCGGCCCGGCTTCGCCCGCGCTGCTCTGCTCCTATTAGTCATAGCGTAATGTAAGCTATCCTATCTCTCAAGTTGGATCGAACTGCACATGGTGTGCGAATTTTATTATAATCGGTTAAGTGGTTTAGGAGTCCATTGAGGACAAACATTGTGACACGAGATTTATATATATTAAGATTTTGAAATTATTTTATGTATTTTAATCTATTTTAATTGTGAATGTGTTTATATCTAATTTAATGTATTTTAATCTTTAAAATAATATCTATTGCTTGTCTATCGCATTAGGTAGCCACCTGTAAGGATAGATTTAAGTTGCTAAATAAATAAATAAATAAATAATTGCGATTTATCAATCAGTGAAGAGGGCATGGCCCCGCGGCTGGTGTAGATCGGAAGCGATCTACTCGGTTAAGAAATACGTGCGCGGTCGTGTGTGTGATGGGTGACCGCTAGTGGCAAATTTAAATAATGCGCGTTTCCGTGCTTCGGTGGGCACTATCGACAGATAGCAATCGCTAAACCTTGTTGGAGGCCTTATGGACGGTTTGAAAACATCCGACAGCGGGTTGGCCACTAACCCTTATCTCCACCAACCCGCACTGGAGCAGCGTGGTGGAGTAAGCTCCAGGCCTCCTCCCAAGAAGGGGAGAGACTCGTGCCCAGCAGTCGGATGTATCAAGGGTTGCCATTATTATTATTATCAATGAGTAACTATCAGTATTTTCAGATGCAAATCAGCATCAAGTAGGAAATATCTATTTGACATGAAGCTGATCTGTCAACCCATTTAGACCAGCAATGAGACACTCGATGGTACTTTGTGTATTTTATAACACTGATTATTTTATCAATTTTTTATTATTGGTCCTTTGAAACATAGAGGATTTTTGTTTACGGTCGTATGGCCCTAGGGCCCTTCTTCGCAGCGACTTGTAATTAATTTCAGCATCGAACTGGCCATATAGTCGGGGTGGCGTTTGCCCACCGGGCCCCAAGCTACTCGGGCTACCGATAGGTCTGGCTAGACCTGTAGGCTGGTAGGCTAGTAAGACGATGCTTGCGGCAACACCCCACTGGCTTGCCGCAAGCATCGTCTTAGGCCCCGGACATGTAACGAGCCACTGAGCCACCCGGGCCATTCCGGTTCAATTCGACCCTGACTAACTTCACAGACTCATTTAAGATTTATACGACCTAGGACCTTCCGCAAGAGGGCGTTCGGGTCATTACGTCCCGACGTCATTACGACCAGTTACGTTAATACTAACGTCCACAATTAGGCACCTGTAATAACGACAGTCAGATGACGCTATCATTCATCAATTTTCGACCAAATCAAATGCCTAGCGATAGGTATGAGAGAAATAGAGGATTCCTTCAGTCAGGTATGAAATAAATATGAGGTAGGGAATGTTGAAAATGCAATTTTAAGCAGTTATAGCAGACTAGACTTGAACTTAAAATCGATATGTGAAGTGTAATCGCGATAATTCTAGAGCAATGACTCTGGGTAATAATTGTCCATTTTCTCTTGACGCAAACGTATTAAGTAAGTAGGTATCTCATTACGCGTAGTGCGGCGTAACCTGGCGTTTTTGCCAGGTTATAGTTATATTAAAAATACATCTTCTAAGTTTTTTCAGTTAAACACTTTTACTTTTTACTTTTAAACTTTGCTTAAAATAATAATAAAAAAATAACTTACAAAACAAAAAAATTGCCCCATATCCATTTCTATACGCCCAAGTTCCTGTTAAAAATTAAAAACATAAATGTAACATAAAAAGCAAGAATTAATATTTAAATCACAAGTAAAAACTAAAAATAGGTAAATTATAAATACAAAAAATAGGTAAATTTTTAATATCCAAAAATGGTCATCCCGTCCATTACTGAGATAGTTTTCAAGTCAACTGATGACATTATTTTTTAACTGCCTTGGTAGCCAAGTGGTAGCAGGCCACTACTACTACGCTGAGGTCTTGGATTCGATTTCCGGGTAGAGGGTTATCAGAGAAAAAGGTGTAGTCCTTTATCTCTGGTTGTACTGGGATTTTTTACATTTTCTGGAAATTTCCCAGTACCTACCTCGAAATTAGGAAATATGCCTGGAGATGTCAACAAGCTCGCCACCTGTTACTTATGCAAAAACGTAGTACGCAAATCGTGGGTGTTTGCTTATATGCTTAAATGCATGCATTTACTTCTGCCTACCCTTTCGGAGATTACAGACATGAAGCTACGTTTTTTTATATTATTTTAATTAAAGAAATCGGAAAAGATCTTCACATTAAGTCTGATAGTGAGATTCACAGACTGCACTATTACTTTACTTTGAGCAAAGCATGCTTAGAACTGTCAGAAATGTATGGGTTTTGACAGTTCGAAGCGTACTTTGCTCGAAAGTAAAGTCGTAGTACGGTCTGTGAAATACTATGAATCTCAACCTGAGTGTGCAGTGTCGAACATCACTATCATTACACATTATCCCTTGTTGCCTATTTTGGTTTGGTTTAGGAATGACTTTCATCAACATATACATTCACACAAGTTTAAAAGCATTATAAGTACACTCACTTGGAAGATAGTTGACCAATGGATCAGGCAGCAACCTGTAACATAAAAAAAAGGTAATCACATTACAAAACTAGCTAATTCAAAAGAGAGATCAGTGTACTAGTGGTACCACAATTACCCAATGTTGGCACAATTCAAAGTTAATTATACCGAATAATGCACATAGGGAAAACCCAATTAATTATTTTTATTGAAAATTGATATGTACATAGATAAAATTGATAAGTACAGAAATTTTTACTGGTGGTAGAGCTCCAGTGACGGAGCTCACGGGCGTAGGCACCACCGCATTACCTAATATACTTGTCGCTAAATGGTAGTGTTCAGCACTATCGTGTTCTGGTCAGGTGGTAATGTACGGCCCTGTAATTTCCAACACAAAGGCATAACACCTAATGCCTCAGGAGTGGCAGCGCATCTGCATTTTGATCTCTGGTCATTGTGTGGGTGTCTATAGGCAGCAGTCATCACTTAACAACAATGTGAACTGCATGCTTGTTTGCCACTTTATTACAAAAAAAAAATAATTCATAACTATGTTAAATTAAAGTGAATAACAATAGATACACATAACAATTTATAACTGTAAAAATTGAGAATCAAGAATGTCACTGAAAATAAATACATATACACTTATGTATATATAACTATTAGTAGAATGTCTCATTTCCTCTTTTACAAACTGATAACAAAGAAGTGAGGAACAGAAAAGGAGGTTGTAATACTAAATAGTTTTATCTTGCTAAGTGCCAGAGGTGTAAACATTATATTCTATTATTTTTTATGTCTCATTGTAAAAGAACTTATGTTTGTATGAGATTAAATAAAGATCTATAAACCTACATTGTATAGACCACTAAATAAAAATCTATTATTTTTTTGGAGGCAACCTCTTAGGAACTAGTGAACAGTTCAAATCTGATGCTAAATGGTAATACAGCCCCATAACAAGCCAGTAGGTTCAGTATTGTGTGACTACCATTCAATCCAATGCTCATGGGTTCGATCCCAATACACCAAATCCTTGGGCAAATATTTGTATGGCCTGGAGATATTTGTATTCGGGTCTGGGCATTTATGTATGCCTTGTTTTGTGTGTGAACAACAGCACTAGTTTGGGACTGAATGTAAGCATGTTTTATTTTTATAATTTTAATCACATAAAAGAGTTGGCCTCAGGAGAGGCAATATATCTGCATTAAAATCACTGGTGTTGATGTTTAGAGGCTAGAGCAGCATTTCCCATTAACTGGGTTGCAACCCGGTACTGGGCCAACAAAATAAAATACTGGGCTGCAACATTCCCGCCTTGTTTTAATAACATTACCTACTATCTACCGATACTTATTTTGCCTTTTATTTTAATGCATGAGAAGATGCTGGGTTCAAAATTAGTTTACATTAATGATAAATATAGAAACTGACTTGAAGTGGACCGACACTGTAGGATAAAACTTTAATCATTTTCCATGAAGTCAGATTATTCAGTTAAAACTTAGCAGCAGCTCTATACTTCGTAGTAAAAAATCTTTAAACTATTATTAAATGTGTATACTTTAACATTAGGTAAATTATCTAATTTATAAGTATAAGTGCCTAATGGTAAACCATACACAAAAGATGAAGTAAATTAAGCGTTTTATCCAGATTTATTTAATACATAATTGGATTTAATCTATGACGAAAGGCTAGCTAAATTATGATATATTATTTCATCGTATTATTAAAATTTATTAGGCATATTTCGCTGTAGATTTTTTTTCTTAAATATATGAAATTTGAAGAGCGCATACTTTATGAATGTAATATAGGTATATGTTCATATGGCACAGAAATTAAGATACAATAACATAAAGTTTTAACAAATTTAGTGACGAAAAACTAAGCTTCAATTATACGAACTCTTACTTACCTGTAAGAAATACTCTTCGTCTTGAAATGCCGATACGAATGCACTTGCCACAGCACAATGAGGTTAATTATCTTTTAAAATTATCAAATTAACAAAACAACAAGTGATTTTGTATATTTTTATTTTAAATTCCAAGAACACGACACAAACAACACAAAACACCATCAAATCGCAAATTGTCACAATTTGACACATGACAAATGACAAATATTATTTTTAATAATTTGTTTACGGCCATAGATTTAAGTTCTTTACAGGGAATCTTCAGTAATATTTATATTCATATTTTTTAATGTTAATGGATATCCATACGGAAGATGACAATGATTGGATGGTTCCAAGATCTATGGAATATGATATGATGGCTCGGCTTCAGTAAAATGATGGATAATAGGAGTACCACGGGTAGAAAATTTAACCCCTGGTTCACCCAAGTGGACTAAGTAGGTGTACCACGGACAAAGACCGGTTTTTACGAAGTTTTGGTGGCAACTTCATCAAAAATCACTTTTCACTGCATAATATCACTTTCCTACATCACGTTGAACGTACTGAATGCTTTGAGATAAAAATCCCACCATTATTACACAAAAATACGACTAAAATAATATCACGCTGCGGACACGGCTCTTTCCCGCGTTCTCGCCAAAACTCTGCGTTTTGTTATTTTTTATGGATTAGTGATGTAAAGATGTGTCTCAATTTAAAAATCGAGCAGCGTTAATTCGAATGTGAGGATCAAGTGTATCTTGATTTGTTCGAATTGCTTTAATTTTATTATCAGTATATACTATAATTTGTGGTAAGACACAATATTATTTTTTTGCGCATAAACACAAAAAATATCTCTCTCTCTCCTACGCTTAGCCGACGATCTGCTCTCCCTCAGTATTATGAATTGCCGATCAGGTCACAGGTCCTAACGCGAGCTTAAACAATGCAAAATGTGCGTCGCTGCGGCTAGTTTTCACATCAAAAACATTTTTTTGGATTTGGTAAAACTATAACCCTCTTATTCATAAACGTACATTAGATACGTTCTATATATAGAATGCTGTCTTTGTCAGTTGCACTGTCAAATTTGCAAGATAGAAAAAGACAAAAGAGAGATTAGCAACACTTTAGCTATAATACGTTTACAAATAAGGGGGTTTGTGTTTTATTTTATTGTAGTGCGCATTACCCACAGCGCAGTAAACTATTTCGCTATTTAACAATGTAAAATCACGGAAAGTCTGGCAGTTACTATCGGACTTTTCACTTTGTGCGGCCGTAATAAAAGCTACATTTGATTGATTTGTATGTATGTATCCCCAAGTCTCTTACCGGATAGACAGCGTGGAGCACCACAAATATTCTATTAAACACACATTCATTATCTGTCTTGTTTGTGCCTTTCTGTAATTTTCAAATAACGCGAAGAGTACTTTTTAATTAATTTCTATTACTTTATTACTTCAAAAATCTCACAGGAATTGTAATTTTGTATGAAATAAAAAGGCGTAAATGTGAGAAACATTTTATTTGCAGTTGTAAAAACTGTACAAATCCTAACAAACTTATAAATTAACATCTATTATGGACCTTCGCATGGCACTGCTGACGACAAAAGCCACTCTTCTCCCCTAGACTATACAAACTGCAAAATTCACCAAAAACATCAGTCATTTTAACAATTTTCTAAAATAAGTTCTCATAGAAACATTTTTCGCATAAAAAATTGTAGGTCTAAGAAAATAAGGAAATATGGCTTTTGACTTCATTATTGCTTTAGTATTCATGAAACCGCCGTTCTATATAACCTAAACATATGGTGTTGGAAGATTGAAGTGACAATGCAAACTCTTTCCTTAAATAATATTGGGGTAAAAGTGTATGTACAAAGCACCGTTTTTGACACATCATATCAACCGGGTACAATGATTCGATCACTTCACATGGCTACAGAAATGTTTTTCAACAAACGAGCTCTTCACTGGTCATCACTCTTCTCAAAACTGTACGTACATAAATGTTGCCATAAAAATAAATTAATTTTGTTACAATATTTCCATAGATTTTTTTTTCATTGTATATCTTTTACCATTAAATGGAGCTCACTGATATTGGCACTGTTGCAAGTTCTTGTTTTCACATAGTATGTGCAATATATTACTTTAATTTTGTAAGAACTCTTAATATTTGTTCATCGAAAAACATTTCAACGTTAATCGAAAGCATACTTATCAAATAAAATAATTAGTAATCTGTCCATTATTTCAGTTAAATCGGTGTAAATTATAAAGTCTACTTAAACGAAACTTGTTCAGAATACAATTGTAATATTCGAATATTTTACTCATTATGTTAAAATAATTGTATTAACAATCAATATAGGGTCAACAATATATTTATTTATATACACTAAAATAAAACCTAAATGATACAAACAAACATTCACACGGGTGTTGAAAACAATATTATATGTAAAGACGTACTTAGGTTCATAGTATTTGGCCACATGCATTTTTTGTAGCAAAAGGCCATAAAGGCCGTATTGTTTTGTGATAGCTTAACAGATACTTCGATAAAAACTCTGTCAAACTGATGCCCCTATCTAATTTACCACAAAATATAAAAAAAAAAATTGGTTTACCAGTATACCAAAATTCCCTAAATTTTAGGGAAACGTAGTAAATTGGGAGTACGATAATACCAGTGAAAAATATATAATAAGAAAACCATGTTTGTTCTATGATCGACAGAAACCTGAAGCTTTGGGCAAAGGAAAGTGAAATAAATAAATAGAAGGTTATAGAAAAGTAAAACATACAAAAACTATAAAATATTGTTAGTGGTTATATATAACTCTTCTAGAAATGCAAAATTACATACTTTCGATTTAGTCATAAAATAATTTATGTAATTATATCAAAAAATGCAATAAGTAGAATAAAGAAAGTCAAAGAAAATCGAGACAGAGAATTACTACATTACGTGCTTCCAAAAATTGTATCAGGTGATTTTGTTTCCAAATCCTTCAAAAAAATAATTTGTAACTCGTACTTATAGACATTGGTGATATTTGTAATTAGAAATTCTTTAATATTATCATAATATATATTATTTTTTATGTTAAATCTAGGAGCAAAGTTTTCACGAACGTTTATAATAATCTCATGCAATATTTGCTGTTGGAACAGAAACTAATCGTTTTCAGGATGTAAATATGCAAAAATTTAATTCAAATATTTTCAGTTTTAAAACAATATCAAAAAACTGTGTCTGAAATATTAATACTGGAGGTAAAGTATTTTGTGAATAAAAAGAAAAAAAAATACATTCGCATATTTATATCCATAAAATTTACAATAAATTTAAGGTCACTTCCCATATAAATTATTCATTTACTGAGCAAATATTATTTAGAAAATCTCGATTTAATACATTAACAACGAATTATTTTTTTTAACTTATATACAATGCGCCGTTAAAACATATCAATATGTTACAGAGTAAAATGGACTGTTCAAAAATATTGTATATTAGATATGATACCGATCGAGTCGATCCGCCCACCGCTCACACTGGCGACTAAAAATCGCTACAGCATCCATGAAACAGTATGAATGTATGTACAAGAGATTTGAAGTTAAATAAACGGTTAAAATATTTCATAATTCGTTGTAGTACAACACAGATAATAAATAATAGATATCTAGTAACGTTCAACAACTAAACCCTAAAATAAACAACGCGGAATATACCGAGTATCTGCCGGTGAATAATGATATCGGATATACGGTGAACGATATATTGATGGGGATGACATTAGGGGGGGGGGGGGGGGAATTTAGTGGGAATACTCGGCACATTCCGCTGGGTTAGCCTAATCGAAGACTGAGTTCCCGACTCGTTGGGGACGGGAACGGCTGGTGGTAGCGTTCGGACGCTATCGCGGGTATAGCGGCGCGCGCGGCGGCTCATATCGGCCGCGTGAAGTTTGCGGGGAACATGCCCTTCTCGTTGGTGGTCTCCTTGATGCCCATTAGCCAGCCCTCCTCCTGGAAACGTTGTAGAACTGTTGTTATATATCAATATTTGTGCACCTGATAATAAACTGATAAAGGTAACAGCGCATAGTGATACTACAGACTTGGTCTAGAACTACACATACACACCACGGACACTCCGCCAAAATTCCATATAAACTCTTAATTTGGTCTCTATTACACAGACATCAATGAGAGATACGAGGGCAGGAGGTTGGGTGAGGCGGGCAAATCAGGCGGGACGTCGAAGTGTCCATTCTATAAGTAGCATAGAGCAACGCGGGCCACCGGTCGCGGCGGACCGGAGGGGAGTAGCCATGCGCAGACTTTCCCCTCTGTCAAAGTACAAGATTAAATGCTTTAAAAAATCCTGTGCGTATAATAAAACTAGTTGCAGCTGGACTGCTCATTAGACTAAATCTAGTTGTGCGACTGAACGGACGTCCAAAAAAATGCTGATTTGCTGTGTTGTTTACTGTAAAAAGAGATCTAACACATCAAGCTTAAGGTATAAAATGCCATAATATCGGTCGTGTTGTTTCGGACTGATATAAACAACACAGTCGGGCGCAATGTTTGGTATGCCTTGTACGATACGGGGATCGGGGATCGGTCGAGCGACTGATTCGAGTTCGTTTCCAAGAAGCCGCTGTCGCCGGTGCCGCTTATCGATAGTGTTGTTGTCGGTTTGTGGATAGTTATCGATAAATATTGCAAAAGAGTCTTATATGCAGAGACATTTTTGAGATTAAATTTTCTTATTAATATATTATGTTGTAGTTGTATTCGCCACAAACTGCTCTGGGCCACCGTTATTAGTTATTACTATTCGCTCATTTATTCTTGTTCTTATTAAGTATTTTTAACATACAAGGTAGTTGTAAAAAAAAAAACACATAAATAAATAAAATTATTACTTTTATTATATTGTGGGTTTTATTTCAATATTAGCTGTGCCCGCGACTTCGTACGCGTGGAAAAGTGACTTTGAGCAGCTTTTTTGGATATGAATTTAGGTAGATTTTGGATCATAAACACTTTTGGTTAGTTAAAAAAATCTGGTTTACGTTAATGCTTCTTTCTACATGATATTGTATAGACGCATTGATGGCCATCAGATATGAAAGCACATAGGCTGCTAGTATTGCGAACACGTGACAGAGTCACATGTAACTCACCGAGCGAAAATCTAAACTAATATTATAAAGCTGAAGAGTTTGTTTGTTTGTTTGAACGCGCTAATCTCAGAAACTACTGGTAAATTTGAAAAAATCCACCAAACAGGGGAAGAAGAACAGGAATTTGAAACTTACGACGACGTCAGACGAATGAACTTCAACACTTTTTTTTAATTTAAATCGCTTTTATCTTTTCCAATCCTTGAAAATTTCCGTTATTTTGCAATAGTTTTACATTAAACAGGATCACAACTGACCCGTGGAGTAGGCACTACTGGGGAAACCACATTAAAAAAAACGCGCTAAGTATACTACCTCATAGGTGGCGTAGAAACGTGTGTATATTATGACGATAACAATTTTTATAACTTTTTGAATCGTTATATCTCAGAAACGGTGGCTCATGAGAAAAAAATATTGATACATTTTTTATAGATAATTTTATGATCTACAATTTTTGCTTGGGATACTTTTTGATAAAACTTACCGTTTTGCTGAAAATCGCGAAAAACTCATTTTTTTTACCTTTGACCTTGAATATTTTTTTTCTATACACGGGAATGATGGGGAACTTATAGACATTGTTTATAATTATGATTTGAACAATTTCACTAAAAATTCAGCTTGTTGGGACTTTATGTAACTTCACTCTATTTTTTTGGTGTAAATTGACCGGACTATACGTGCACATAACGCGACAAGATTATTTGTTAAATTGGTAGTACATAATAAATAAAGTCCATCTTTATAATAATACAAAGTGTATTTCATTTAAGCCTTATTTCCCAGAGTTAAGTAATTTATCGATAAAATTTATCGACACTTGTCGCAACTATGGTTTTTAGGACTTGTCGATGTAGTTGCATCATTCTTTACACTATTATGACACGGAATGATTACATGTGTGGGTGAAATTGTTGATGTGTTTTGTTAAAGTCAAGGTAAGAGTTTCGTTCTAATAGACGATTTTTGTTGTGTGTGAATTTATGAAAGTGTGCGTTCCCCCCGCAAAAATGGCAGACTATTTTGCTTCGGTAAAACACGCTATGGCTACTCCCCTTCGGTCCGCCGCGACCGGTGGCCCGCGTTGCTCTATGATAAGTAGTATTACCTAATACATATTCTCTGACACATGTCAATTCAGATACTTAAATCCTCATGATTTTAAAATACACATCAAAACGAAAAAGAAAGGCACAAGTCACAAGGCTACACAATGAGGAGAGACTCGTCGATATCGTCGTAATGCACTACGCGGATGACGTCGTCCACGTCGAGGGACGCCCTGCGTATAAACCTGCACAGTAGGGTTAGGGATTCTTCATCAAAGACGTTGCATTTCATAGTAGGAGGCACTGGCTGTCATAGGCACATAGGCACGATGTTGCTTACGGCACAATAGAGAGATACTCGCCTTTTCATAAGGAACGTCGTGCGCAACGCGGATGACGTAGTCCGAAGGAAAACCTTTGTCGTCGCTGTGAGGGGAGAGTATATACACCGTAGGATATACTAGCCAACACAGAGATGATGTCGATCTGCTCCAGTATAGGGACAACAGTGGAGTCTGCATTACGGTAAGAAACGATCACTTGCTGCACTATACAGTAGGGAGAAACGTGGATATGCAAAACATTGACGAACAGCTCGACATTTGCCAAGTCGTATAAAGCTCGGGTTTACGCATAGAGCAACATGGGCCACCGGCCGCGGCAAGTAGTCCTATGCCTGTCTCCGAGATTTTTAAATATGTGCGTGAAATTGTTTATGTATTTTGTTAAAGTCAATGTGCGAGTTTCGTAGTGACGATTGTTGTTGCGTGTGTGTGTCACACAAATGTCTCCTCACAAAAAATTATAGTCTGTTTTGCATCGGTAATAAACGATATGGCTCCTCCACTCCGGTTGGCCGGTGGCCCGTGTTGCTCTATGGGTTTACGGCATCTTGTTTCGGCAGAGACCTGGTGAAGGTTACAGGGAAAATGGTGAGGGCATCCCGGGACCGTTCGTTGTGGCAAACTTTGGTGGAGGACTTTTGTTCAGTGGACGTCTTTTGGCTGATATGACGAGATGATAAGGGAAATACTAGCCTGCTCGTCAGGGTCGTCGTAGTGCACGACGCGGATGACGTCGCCCACGTCGAAGGACAGCTCGTCGTTGTCCTCGCGCGTGTAGCGGTACGTGGCGCGCACGCGGTACAGCGTGCCGGCCGGCAGCCCCGCCAGGGTCGCCCCTGGAGTGGGTACACTTCATTACAAACAATGCTAATGTCGAGTCCCGTCTGAAGGTGGGGTCAAGTCTTAGGAATCGGCGTGCATTTATGAAGAGAATGATGACGGTAGATGAGGCACGGGAGGTGTGTCAGGACCGGGATATCTGGCACTCCACACTTTCTGTCCACCCGTTAGGGACCTGGCGTGAATATACATACAATGCTAATGACGAGTCTAGCGATAGGGATCGAGATTTTGTCAGTAATTTAGATATATTATACCCTATCAAATTACTAACCTACCCTACAACTATACTCGTATCTTATACGAGGTGGTTTTCATCACACTTTCAAACTGGAAGCAGTATGGAGCTCCTGATGTTTTTTCAAGATTGCTAAGTATTTAGATTGGTTCCTTTCAAAAATCTAACTTAATGCGATGGTAAAAAAACTATATTTGATTGATTTTGGATAAGTGGTTCCCCGACTGTACCTACGTCTTGCCATAAAGAAATTAAACCGACGATCTCTAAATGTTAAATTTGTGTGTTATCCTAAAGCTTCAAGTTGAAAACCAGCGTCAGGCTCCGGACTGACAAAATCATGAACTGAGTACATATTATGTGACTCAGTCACCATCATTTAGAAAGCTAGTATTCAGCTTTGCAGTAACAATTTTAGGCTTTCAAATTGATAACAACGGAGTTACTTAATATGCCCCCTGGAACCTTGTTGGTGCAGCCGTGAGACATTTCTTAGGCATTTCATTAGTAGGTTTATTAAAAAACACATCATTTATTACGACGTTTTTTTGGCTTTTTTTTCTTTTGGATTACATAAAACTAATGCAACATATCAATAGCCAAAACTAAATTGGCGTAATAATACGGTGACATAGCAAATCAGGCCAAAAAGTCTCTCAGACCGACTTTCTCTCCCCCCAAATATTGTATTTATTTATATGTTGTCCTTTCACTAAATTTTCCACAGACTGCAAATGCCACTAGCTATTTTGTTACAAGTCTTCAATGCTTTAATTAAGACGTCGATCAAGACTTGAACGTGTGAGTAATTTACTACAGAAACCAATTCAAAAGGTAGTTACCTTTTATTTTTTTTTGTCAGTCTATATAATGTCCCCGTCGGATATCAATAGCTCTACTTTCAAAGAGTGCGTGAAATCTATATTTGTCATTCATCTAATCTTAATTGTCCTTGATGTGAAAAATCTTGCAAATAAAATAAATTCTAAGCGTAACGTTTTAGACACGCTTTTGCAATGTGTAACATTTTATTTCTAATCTATTAAAATCCTTTTGTCATGATTACAAGGCCCTAACATGTCCCTTAAAATTAAATTCACTAAGTATGTATTTAAAATTATATCATATACATTAATTATTATTATTATTAATATACAAATCCAAATCAAGCGACAATAGCGTTATTGACAAGCCGATACATACACAGATATGTACAATTATAAATATATCCATCTTCCCTCTGAAATCAAATATATAAATACATATTTTATTATTGTAATATATGAAACACGCTAATTAATTGTCGTACAGATTATAAGAAAATATTAGAATTATATTAACATAAGAGTATACAAATGGGTCTTCTTGAGAATTGTTAATACCATAAAACAGCAGCAACATCAAAATATATTTAATACACCAATGCATATTATTACAACTAAGCGGACGGCTTACAAGAGAGCAATTATATGCAATTATTTACATTATAATATTCTTTGCGAAGTGAACAATATTACTTTTTGATTCGCAACAAATATCATATTAGCACGCGTTTCCACTTTTATACCCTTCAAACATGAAATTATTTTTTCTTGCAGCTAGCTGAGCATACAAGTGAAAAGGCGGACTCAGAGTCTGTTCACATTGAATATAAGTAGATAAATCATGATGACACAACATTGAATATTAAAAAAATATATATATAATTTACGTTGTTCGTTACTATTATTAGAGCGTTATTTGATTAACTGGACTAATATCCAAAGATTTTTTTACAATACTTTCCGAATACAGATTTAGGGAAATACTTTTTCCCGAAAATGTGGGAAAAAATTGTTATACTTCTTTTTGAGGGATTTTTTGAATAGCTTGAATTCAAGACAATTTTTTCCAAATAATCGACACATTATGCGTCAATATATTGACATTATCACAAACTTAGATCAAAATCTACAAGATCAGCTATTATGTCTAATATTTTTTTTTATAAAATGTGAATCGACGGCAACATTTGATCACTTACCGACAGGTATGTCGTAAACCTCGTCGTTCTTGGCCGGACCTTGATTGTCTGTCTCGTCGCTCGACTTCTCTTTCTCACCATCTACTTGTTTCTTTTCCTCCACGTTATTATTCGTTTTCTCCGGTGACCCTGAGAGGTGTGATATGTTGCCTACTTTAGATAGCCTAGTGTTTGACTGAAACCCTATTACACTGGAAGCGGAGACATGGGTTTTATCAACTAAGCCTACCAAATTCAATGAAATACTATAATATTTACAGCTAGATTAGATAAATGTAGTGATGTGATAAATGATATAAGACAAGTGAATAGAATAGGTTGGCAAAGTGTTGTATTGTAAGCCTAATCAGTGATTTGACCGTTCGAAATTTGGATTCTTTGCCAAATTGCATAGTTTACTTAATTTTTAATTGCACATTATATTGCAATATTTTACAGCATTTAATCTTCAGAATTAACTACCACAGGCCCTCTTTGATGAAAGAATTCGTATGCAGTTTCATAGAATTGGATGCAGTGAGAAGTGTTTATGTATATAAAAAACCGGTCAAGTGCGAGTTCGACTCGCGTGGTGAGGGTTCCGTAATTTAAATAAATATTTTGGAAAATATTACAGATTTAAAATGCAGAGACATAGCGGTTACGCTGGTACCGGCAGGGGGGGTTATATTATTAAGAATTTTCGATTTAATTTGAATACTCAAACTTCTTATAGGTTTTCCAGTAATCTATAGGCAAAGAACTATTTTCCACATTTTTTTCAAAATTTTAAGTTCAGTAGTTTCGGAGAGGGGATTGGTCAATTTTCGTCGTTTTTCTTAAACAACTTCAAATTTGTTTATGCAAAAATTATAAAAAAAATATATCTGAGATGCTGACAACAACCTCTTTCATTTGATATGTCACACAATACAGTTGACGATTTTTTTTTTTAATTTTCTGATTTACCCCCCGAAAGTTAAAAAAGCCCCTTCCTGTTAAAAAAATATTATTTTACTACACGTGTGTTCATCTTTGGGTCACCAACTTACATATATTCATCACATTTCAACTCAATCGGTCGAGTAGTTTCGGAGCAAATTGGCTGTGACAGACGGACAGACAGACAGACAGACAGACGCACGAGTGATCCTATAAGGGTTCCTTTTTTCCTTTTAAGGTACAGAACCCTAAAAATGCGAAAGAGAGTGAGACTTGAGAAATTTCTCTTTTCCATTCTTCCCGGAAGAAAAAGTAGGCAAGATCCTTGAGCTATGAATTTGTCCGAAGAATATGATCAATGAGGATGGAAGAGCTGCTTAGTTGACGTTTAACTACAAGTTGGAGAAAGAATAAATTAAATAGATAATGCTAAGTTAAGAAATAACCAAAAACGATGGTTTAAAAGAGAAAAGTATGTAAATTAATGGCTTGTTTTGAAGGCATGTTTGTTTACAAATAATTACGGTATGTAAGGTTTTTGCTAAAATAAACTAAATCATACTATATCACAACGACGACAAAGAAACGCAAAATTTAGCAAAATAGCAAACTGTCTTCCTGCCGCAAGTACCAGGGCGCCATACTCACCGACGGGTATATCATACAGTTCCTCCACCTTCTTATCGTCGCCGTCCTTGTCCAGCCCGTTGTCGGGCGACACGGGGGGCGTGTCGGGCGGCGAGGCGGGGGGCGTAGCGGGCGCGGAGTCGGGGCGGCGATTGGTCGGCGGCGCGGGGGGCGCGGTGGGCTCGGGGGGCCCGGGGGGCGCGTCCCCGTTGAGCGCGGGGGAGGGCGGGGCTACACACACGCACACAAACACACATGCCACACACGATGCCACGTAGCTAAATTAGCGCCCAGTACACTGTTATGTTTCCAGTTTTTCCAGTCAAAAAACGTAGGCTTCAATAATCTGCATTCACCAGATAAGATTTTATGTTGTCTGGTCTTAGAATTAGAGATACCTAAGTATACTACATGGTTCGCCTAAACTCCTAGATCAATCGTATAAGAAATATTAATCTGCCACTATAGAAGTATAAAATACATGCGTTTACAATATGCGACAAGTAACTTTCAGATGCTGTAAAGCGTCTAGCCAAATAGTAAAGTACAAAGCGTAAGCGTAAAAGTCTACTGACAAACCTATAAGAAATAATTTCTTATAATAGGTTTGTCGGTTGACAAACTTATATGAAATTATATCTTATACGTTTGAATAAAGAGCAGAAACAAAACTCTATTAAAATACTTTACCACCATCTCAGTAAATGTAAGTAGATATTTTATCTCTGTCAGATTAATTAATTGGAAATGACGAAACAAATAAATAAACTTTACCATACTCTACTCTTTAACTGAACAAAATTCATTAAAAAAATCACAAATGTAAGTAAATATCCGTTATTATAGACTTTAATTAGAAGTGATTTGAGAAAAATCTTGTCACAAATATAATATTTGCCTATAATTTTCTGACCGGTATCAATAAATTTTGACTAAGTTGGTACTGGGCGCCCATAGCTCGCTTAGAGTTATTATATTAGTAACTACAGTTGATGAAAATATTAATAAAATCGATACAAATTCTCTTGTATATGCAACGAAACATAATATTATGAATTCTGTTAATTAAATGGAATGAAGAAACAATTATACTAAAAGTATTTCATATTTATATTAAAAATCGTAAAGGCGAAATAAAAAAGGCGTCAAATTTTCTTACATTTCGGCTTATGCTGTCTAAAAAATCCAAATAATAATAGTAAAATATTGTTGTCTTTGAATTTGCCTTTACGATAATCAGGCGGTCATAGAAAGCTATTGTTTGTACGTGTTATGATTATTATTAAAAACACAACTCAGAAATATATTAAATTATACAGACCCAAGAAAGACACGTCGTTATAGTATTTTAAATCATTAAATAATTACAAAAATGTTCAAGAGTGAAATTTAATCCCAAATTGAAAAAATTTAATTACCAAATAAGCCAACAAAATTGTCACTGACCATAGTGATTCTTAGGTGTTATCAATAAAAATTTAATAATTAAAATATGCTCTTTAAAAACTTAAAACACTCTTGAAGCATTTTTACCATCGAATAACAAATGAAAATTAGAAACAAGATTGGCCTTGTGATTGGGCTTTAATACAAGTAGCTGTCACGTGACCTCATGTTTTCTGGATTTAGATAAAAACGCCATCTACTGTGACCAAAGTAAAATAGAATCACCGGAGTCGCTTTTATCTGTTTAGCAACTAACTTCAGACTGTCGCTAACGTTAACGAACGTTATCTGTCGGTGTGCGCGCGTATCTTAAGAATTTACTTTAAAAAAATCTGTACAGATTCTGCTCTAACGGGCTGCATGTACGCAGCCCGTTAGAGCAGAATCTTATGCCGGATGAGTATTAAAATATAATACCGCCTTTCTTTCGTACCATCCTTTAGTCCGACATGTTTTTCCTACGTACCTTCACGCCTGTAATCCCCGAAGGAGTAAGCAGAGGTAAATGCATGCATTCAAGCATATCGGCAAACACCTACGTTTCGCCGGTAACGTTTTTGGCCCATGTAACAGGTGGCGAGCCTGTTGACACCTCCGGGCACATTGCCAAACTTCGAGGTACTGGGAAATTTCCAGAAAATGGAAAAATCCCAATAGAACTAGAGATAAAGGACTTTACATCATTATCTCTGATAACCCCCGACCCGGCAATCGACCGCCACCGAGGCAGTTTGTTTTATTTGTTTTTCCTATCTTTTGCAAATCACGTTTTACTACAACCTTCGTTTATTTAAAGCCCAGTCACAAGAAGCCATGATAAAACAGCGGAATGCAAAGCGCACACGGGCACATCGCTATCGTCGTCGTCATTGCTGTCAAATTTTCTGCTTTAACAAAATAAGAATAACCGAAATAATCTACCACGATCGCCCGTTTCTCACCAACGAAAGCGAGAAAAACGATCAGATTATCACTACTGCTTTGAAGCTACAAATTGACATGTCGTAGAAATTTGACAGCGACGACAACGACAATAGCAACGCCGTCGGGCGGTCGCGCCCCGGGACAACAAGAGTGTGGGTGTGGGTGTGGGCGACTCACTCTGCACGGTGCCGGTGGTGCCGGTGGTGCCGGTGGGCGAGGCGGCGTTCCCGTTGTGCGGCGCGAGGTTGTTGGCGACGCTCTTCTTGTAGGAGCCGCGCTGGCAGTCCGTCGCCAGCTTGTCCGTTATGGCCTCCAGCTCCGCGAACACCTGACGGATTGTGGTATCCTGGTGTTACTTTTTCATGTGAAATACCTATTGGCGCGGGCGTAAACCGGGTCGCCGGCGTGGCATCGTAATTTTTGTTTTATGCAATGGACGTGGCAAACAAGCTTGCAGTTCGCATTGATGTTAAGTGATGACTGCGGCCTATAGACACCCATACGAAGACCGAGGTCAAAATGCGTCACCACTCCTGAGGCCTAAGGTTTTATGCCTCTGTGCCGGAAATTACAGGGCCGTACGTTACCACCTGATCGGAACACGATAGTACTGACTACAATTTAGGGGCAAGTATATTAGGCAATGCGGTGGTGATCGCAAACTCCGTCACTGGAGCTCTACCACCAGTAGAAGTAGTTTGCCGTGGAAGAAAATTCCTCCACCTGTAAAAACCACTAGAAGAAAATTCTTACAAATGTGGAGAACTCTTCCACTGGAAGAAATATCTTCCATTATGTTGTAATTGTTCCTTATTTCACTATCACTAATGCGATGGACGGAGCGAGTCGAAGCAGCTGTGGGAGGTCAACTTCACGAGTGTTCGAGAAAGGCAACAAGTAGGGGACCAGTGGCGACGCATAGTAAAGCCAGTCGCAACATCATGACGGCCACGACCACTCTGACAAGAGTGTTACGCTTAATAATTGTTTTATATTATTTCGCATTAACACATGCTTGTGAAATATATTTTCTTTTAAAGAAAAATGGAAAGAAAAAATTGACTTCAGGCGAGACTCGAACTCGCGACCTACTGGGAATCTAGTCCAGCCGCTCTTCCAATTGAGCTACTGAAGCCCTGCCCGATTTGTCAAATCTTTCCTCCACATCTATTGCATTGCTTTATGGTAGCAGCAGCGACTTTTCAATAAACTGAAAAGTCTATTATATCGGTTGCCTAACTAGCATAGTTGGTAATAGATGGCGCTGCTGCTACCATAAAGCAATGCAATAGATGTGAAGGAAAGATTTGACAAATCGGGCAGGACTTCAGTAGCTCAATTGGAAGAGCGGCTGGACTAGATTCCCAGTAGGCCGCGAGTTCAAGTCTCGCCTGAAGTCAATTTTTTCTTTCCATTTTTCTTTAAAAATAAAAAAGAGTGTTACGACTAAGTAAACGCTTCTTCTCTCGCGTTACACTCTTGTCAGAGTGGTCGCGGTCGTATTTCCAGGTGTAGTGGCTCGCTTCACAATCCTTCGCCACTCGTCGCGCCTCTTTGCCTTACTGGAGCATTCATGGAGTGGACCGCCCAGTGCAGATTTTATCTGGCCTGTCCACCTCATGGGCGACCTGCCTCCAGCACGTGTGCCCTCAACTCGTCCCTGCACTACCAAGCGTTCGATTGAAACCTCGTTACGACGCGATACGTGGCCGAAAAAGGTAAGGATGTGCGATTTTACTATAGACGATAGACGCTGCTTGATGCCTAGTTCTTGGAATATGGATTGATTGGTTACGAATTCTGTCCACGATACCCCAAGCATTCTTCTCCAACACCAGATCTCTAGTGCATCTATACATCTTCCTTTCACTCTCCCGTATTGTCAACGTCTCGGCTGCGTAGAGAAAAATGGGAAAAATCAACGCTCGTACAAGTCGGGTAAACGCTATATACCACCAAACAAACTTCTTACCTTAGAGCTTTCATTGTGGAAGAGTTGTTCGGCCGAGAAGAGTGTCTGAAGGTTGTTGACGTAGAATAAGACGCGGGAGTCGTACAGTGCGGGCAGTTCGTCGTGCAGTTCCGAGTTCAACACCTCGTAGGTGCGCTTCGCTTCCTCCAGTTGTTCCCTGCCTTTTGTCACCTGCAATCACATTTAGGAAGATGCTTTACAAATTGAAACGTGTGATATCTAAACATAAAATAAAACAGTTAAATCCTTGTGTCTGTACATTGATAATATTTACGAAAAACTAATTGGGGGCAATGTTAAAATAGTATTAGAACACAATGTTTTTTTTTTGTCTGTCTGTTTGTCTGTTTGTCCAGGCTAATATCCGAAACTACTGGACGGATGCGAATAAAACTTTTTGTGGTGTATAGATTAGATACTAATCCTGGCCAACATTTAGACTACTTTTGACTGCGAAAAAATTACTCATTCCCACAGGAAACACTTATGCGAGCGAAGCCGCGGGAAAAAGATAGAATGTGTGCGTAAAATTGTTTATGTATTTTGTTAAAGTCAAGGTGTGGGTTTCGTATTAATAGACCATTCTCATTTCCCCCCGCAAAAAATGACAGACTGTTTTGCATTGGTAATAAACGCTATGGCTACTCCCCTCCGGTCCGGCGCCGCGGCCGGTGGCTCGTGTTGCTCTATGAATGGGGCCGTCTATAAAATACGTCACGCTGTAATAACCCCTTCCCCCCCTATTGTCACGCTGTGCCACACTATCTGTGACCGATAGATAGACCTAAAAATATTGCGCCACAAAAACTAAGACCCCCACCTGAATATGACATTTTTTTTCAATTAATAATAATTCAACTGCCTCAGTAGCCTAATGGAGACAGGCCATTACTTCTACGCTGGTGGTCTTTGGTTCGATTCCCGGGTCGGTGGCTATCAGAGATGTGTGTGTGTGTGTGTATCTTCACGCCAAGTCCCTAACGGGGTAGGCAGAGAGTGTAGAGCGCCAGACATCCCGGTTCTGACAAACCTCTCGTGCCTCGTCTACCTTCATCATTCTCTTCATACATGCACGCCGATTCCTAAGACTTTTGACACCACCATCAGACAGAACTCGACCTATTTGGTCATGGTAGGTCAGTCTTGGTCTTCCTGGGCCTCTGCAAACATCCACATTCGCATTGTATATCTGTTTAGTCATTCGCTCATTCGACATTCTTTCTATATGCCCGAACCATCGGAGCATGCCTTTTTTCATTTTTACACCGATACTATCATTCACACAAAGTCTCTTTCTTACATCTTCATTACGAACGCGATCGGTGAGTGAGATAACGGTTTAAAATCCTTTATCTCTGGTTCGAATGAGACTTTTCCATTTTCTGGAAATTTTCCAGTTCGCCTCGGAGTTTGGTATTGTGCCCGGAGATGGTAACAGGTTCGCCACCTGTTACATGGGCCAAAACGTAACTGGCGAATCGTAGGTGTTTGCATGTATGCTTGAATGCATACATTTACCTCTGCCTACCCCTTCGGGGATTACAGGCGTGAAGTTACGTATTTTTTTAAATAATAGTCTAACGAAGTATTTCTTTAATGTTTTTTTTAATGAACTGCGAACGACACGTTGCCGTTGACCCCCCGTCCCCTCCTGTCACATTTTGTCACGCTCAGCGAGACCCCCCCCTTGTATGCGAACATATTTTATGAACGACCCCAATGCAGCAAATACAATAGATTACCTTAACATCGTCCCTTCTCTTAGCCGCATTTGCCTGTAGGTTCTGGAAACTGTGCCTCTGACCGTCGTAGTCTACCAATTTGCGGCCGCGTTTTTCTATTTTTTTCTGGAAATTCAAATGGATATAATTAATTAAATATTCGATTAGCTTTAAGGTTTAAGGTTTAAAGACATTTATTTCCTCATAAAGATTTACAATCACTTACATGAGAAACAGTTGTACAGTATAAACGTTTTGTTGGGCTATTTAAAATTATCCTATTACAATCACAAGTCACATCACATCACACCACAGAACGTAAAGTAACAATTATATTTGTGAACAATTATGAACTGATGTAGGTAGTTCTAGATAAGACTGAACTCGGCTTGCACTTAACGTCGTTAGTTACGTAACGAACTCACTAATTACACCGATATAGCGCGCTCCTGGATATGCTAGATGTTTACAATAATTTTGTTAACATTGAAACTTTTATTTTTATGTTATTATACTAACACATTACATACACACATAATATAATTATAAGTACATATAGACATATATAAACATTAACATAAAAACGTATACTTTTAACATTTTTTTTTTTTTTTTCTTGTTTCTGCCGCTTGATTATAAATTACTACACTATACTTTGGTCTAGTAATAAAAAAAACGCGTGACCATGAATGAAAATATTATTAAGTATTACCTCTTTAAATATTTGCTGTATTTAGGTATTTACTTAGGCTATTACTCATTTGCGATTATCATAAAAAAAAAACAATGTCTACTGGTGATGGAGCGAGTTTTAGTGTCAGAGTTAGTTGGCTAAACCAACACCATATTACCTAATCTATCTGCCGCCAAATGGTAGTATTCAGCACTATCGTATTATTTCGTTTCCCAAAAATTTTCTGTCTGCCAAAAATACATATGAGAACCACTGTTATAAGGAGTTTTTCATGTTTTTTTTTGGGTAGGGAACCGTAACTGCACTTTGACCTCTGGTTATTGTGTAGATGTCTATAGGCTGCAGTCGTCACTTAACATCCATGTAAACTGCATGCTACCTTGCTACCACCATCACATAAAAAACGAGTTATCTTACAAGGCATCCGTTTTATTCTTTTGAGGTACTTAGGTAGGTACACAAAACACTAAAAACCAAGACTCACCCTAACTTCAGGAAACTGGTTGGTGTAAGTGTTGATGGGTATGAGCACTTGGTCACCGAGTTTGTGCGAGAAGTCCTGCCACAGCATCTCCATGTTCTGCGCCTGCACGTACAGCAGGTCGTGGCCCGACCACCCGCTCTCGTACACCTCTGTGATCGCCTCCATCAGCGTTTTGGATGCTGTTTGCACCGCTGGAATTAGACCAAATTCTTATATTACACGTGACGACCACCACCACCTACTACCGGAAGACTTTTCTTCTACTGAAAGAGAATTCTTCCACTAGTGCAGTCAGTCAACCGAACAATGGCGGTCACACCATTCCAATGGGGCGGTAGTGAGTGCAACGCAAGATGGGTAGCAGCGTCCTCCGATAAAACTATCGCCACTGCTATCGCCAATCCCCATGCAAAGCGTGGTGATTATGGCATATCCTCTTATAAGGCTTTGGTACAGCAGTGGACATCTTTCAGCTGATATGACTATGACTTATATTACATGGTGAATCACAAACAGATGATTCCAAATAAAAGTAGCGAGAAGAAATTGTCTTATTAGAAGTCGCCTAAAATGGACAGAATATCGCAGAGAAGGAGTCAAACCTGAAAGACATGCACTTTCGCATATGACTACAGTCCATTGTTATGTTGCAAACCCTCAATGTAGATGAACCTCTGGATTTGTGTAGATGTCTCTAGGCTGTAGTCATCACTTAACATGAACTGATCACTTGTTTGCCGCCTTGGTTTCATAAAAAAGAAGTTTACCTCTTATACATCTTATGTAGTTGTTGAACTCTTTCTGCAGCCGCGTCGCCTGCTGGTGTTGTCGGTTGAAGTTTTGCAGGTGCTCCTCGAAGATATCGTCTAGAGTGCGGTCCACCTTTCCCAGGTTTTGAAGGAGCTGTGGAGAAGAATAACTGGTTAGAAACTAGTTACAGGCTTGAGACTCCTACTTTGAAGGGTTTGGTGACCTGAAGGCAGAAAGGTTGTATTCTGTCCGTGTTATTCCGATTATATTGTTTTAACAACAATGGCATTTCATATTTTCAAGCAGAATCTGCTTCATGTGCAAATTTACGCATGTAATGATTGAACGCAGGAAATTACATGTTCACTAATTGTAATTTGATCACGACACGAAAAGTCGCGAAATAACGCTAAAATAGGGAACGTTAAAACATGTACCTAATTGTATTATATGCACCATATAATAAATAAACGTTATCAGGTATATCGCGACGTTTCGATCATTTCCTGTCGCTCTTCTCTCTCTCTTTCCAATCTCTCACTGGCGTCAGTCGATGGTCCAGAAAAGGGTAGAGACAAGTTTGCTATGCATTGAGCCATCTTTAATCTCTAGTGAGGAGCAGTTATCTTGAAGGAGTCTCTCCTACGCAATAATAAAAGTAGCAGACAGACAAACGATCCCAGACACTGACCGAACATCGTTTATGAAACCAAAACAATTAAAGATAAAGCGGTTACACACATTATTCATAAACATCAACATGTTCAAATTATATAATTACGCATAGCAAATAGTTGTGAAGTAAGTAGGGCATAACCATAACACCTACGCGTGATAACGTGTGAAGAAATCTATCACATACCGTTTTAGGGCTGCCAGGTATGTCGGTAATTAGAAAGAAAGGAAGAAAAAACACAGTAAGCGACATATTTTAAGACTTGAAAGTGAAATTCACGCATACAGTTCCACGTATATGGGCGCGGTCGGGTGTGTGATGGGTGACCGCTAGTGGCAAATTAAAATGCGTGTTTCCGTGCTTCGGAGGGCACGTTAAGCCGTCGGTCCCGGTTGCTATCGACAGATAGCATAGCAGTCATTAAACCTTGTCGGAGGCCTTATGGGCGGTTTGAAAACATCCGACAGCGCGCTGGCCACTAACCCGTATCTCTACCAACCCGCATTGGAGTAGCGTGGTGAAGTAAGCTCCAGGCCTGCCCCCAAAAAGGATAGAGACTCTTGCCCAGAAGTGGGACGTATAATGGGTTGCCATTATTATAAACCGACTTCACAAACAGACAATGTTTTATTTTTTTAATTCTGAAAAAGTCGTAATAGTTTCCTACGCTAACTAGGTGCTAATGCACAAACGAGCGAGTCCCAGAATATACAACACGAGTGACACTTGCGAAAGGCGATACGCCGTCAAAAACTTGTCACATCCACTCCCACTGATAATGTGGGAGTTGATATCCATGACGAAATGATTGTTACAAACGTTTGGAAGAATGTGACATGTTGACGGTAGATTTTATTTGTCAACTGTAAAATGTCAGTTTATCATACTCTCCTTTAAACCAGGACAGTCAAAATACCAGCTCAACAAAACAGGTTATGGTTGTTAGACATGGATTTTTTGGCAATAACAATCTTGACAATACAAGTGCCAAATTTTGTATTGTTGTCAGGATTCTATTAAAAAATAATCGGGACATCTCAGACTTTTCAGAGATCCTCAAATCAGGAAAGAAAAGACCACGAAAGGTTTTGGCAACACAGGGTGATCGGCAACCCTAGTCCCAATCGAATTCCAAATCCTAGCGAGCCTATTTACGTTTGAAGTTAGTTTTAGGCCATCGACCACACAACACAGCTAGGCTTATAATTGTCATCATCAACATTTGTCTAAGAAGGCAATGATATCGCACAGTACAATCTTTGTGTATTTGAGTTGCTTCGTGGCAAAAGAAAGAAATAGACCGTCAAAAATAGTTAAAAGATCGACTGACTTTTGTCTTGGCGTCATTGAGCTGACTGGAATACTTGTTTCTTACTGTTACCCACATAATTCTGGGTTATTTTAGCTCAGGGTAGGTATAGTAAGTGCAACAATTACAGCGTATTCCGCGTACAAATAGCAAACAATGCGGCCTGCAGCGAATGTCCCGCAAGGTTATCCGTACCAGTATAACGCGAGGTCGAACTAGTTTCATGTTATTTAGGATTGCTTCCCGGGAACAGGGGCTAAGATTGCCTAGCGTGATTACTTTGACTAAAACTATAGCTCACGATTGCATTTTGTGATTTCTCACCTTTTACTTTTGATTTAATGACGGTAGATTTGTAGTGTAGGGACTCGAGGGAGTAGCAGCACCGCATTACCTAATCTATCTGCCGGCAAATGGTAGTGTTTGGGACTATCGTGTTCCGGTTAGATGCCAAAATTAACTATCACAGAAAAATAACAACTAAGTAACCTTCAGGGCTGGCTATACATTTGGACCTCTGATTTTTGTGTAAATGTCTATAGGCTGCAGTCATCACTTAAAAACCATGTGAACTGCACGCCTGTTAGACTCCTTGGTTACATCCCAAAAACAAATGCAATAAACACTTATTCTCAGTGACGGAGTGATCTACATATTAGTAGGTAGTAGTGGTTTGCTTAAACTACACCATTGACAATCGCTATTACATGTGCGTTGCATGATATGATCATACAATATTCCTCTAAGGATATGATAATATGACATCATTAATTATAGCATAAGAACAAAAACAAATACGTTGGGCGACTGTCCCGTTCGGGCAGATGATAACAAAACAATGTTCTAATGTTGTTCAACGACCCGGTTGGTCCAGCGGTGTGAGATGACCGTTTGATTCAAAGGGTCGCGGGTTCGATCCCCGCACCGGCAAAAATATTTGTATGGCCTACAGATATTTGTTTCGGGTCTGGGTGTTTGTGTATGTGTTGTACGTGTACAACGGCACCCACGACACAGGTTTATACCTAATGTGGGGCTGTGAGTGTAAGCGTATTTTATATTTTTATTTTTATAACCTCGGATACCCACTTGGAAAGATTTTAAGTGGCTAATCCATAATTCAGAGATTTTAATGTCCAACAAATGTAAATTCGTTAAATAGATGGCTATTTCGACAAATTGTGGATGTATGCGTTACCACTGTATAGGTACTGCTACGCGTACATGCAATACTTTTATCGAATGGATCGAATACTTTTATCGATCCTATACTATGTGAAAAGCACACGAGACACGTAAATGCATGCAAAGGTGTCAACGACCGACGTGTGCCTTTGGCTCGGGTTTCGAACTGCAGTACTGAAGTGTCAAACGCTGATGGAAATTCTAAACATGTCTGACATGTCTCCAATATTCAAAACAAACCGCTGAATGGGGATGTTGAATAGGTATGAAGACACTACTTTTTATCATTTAACATGAAAGCGACTTGCAAATTGGATACAAAGATACAAAAATTAAGTATGAAAATTGGTGTGGTGAAAATGTGCAAAAATAGATAGTAGTAGATAGTAATAGATGGTTTTTCTTTCTTCTCTTTCAAATTTTTATGAAGATGTCTATGAGCAGTATGAATTTGTCATCAATGTGAACTGCATGCTTGTTTGCCACTTTCATGGAATGAAGTGTACCTACTTTTGTTATTGGCAAAACACACTGTATACTTGAATACTTTCAACTCTTATTCTAACACATAGAGCAAACGGACCAGCGGTCGCAGTGGATCGTAAGGGAGTAGCCATATGCAGGCTTTCCCTTTTGTCGAAATACAAGACCAAATGGTCCTATGCCGGTCGCCCAAATATTGAAATGTGTGCGTGAAATTGTTTAGGTATTTTGTTAAAGTCAAGCTGTGAGTTTCGTCGTAATAGAAGATTTTTGTAGTGTGAGTGTCATCATCATCATAATTTCAGCCAAAAGACGTCCACTGAGTGACCTTGAGCCTCACAGTGAGCGACCCCAAATGCTTCACAACAAAACACAACGGCCCCTAGTGCGTTTGTCACACGTATTTCCCCCCGCAAAAAACGACAGACTGTTTTGCATCTGTAATAACGCTATGGCTACTCCGCTCCGATCCACCGCGACCGGTGGGCCGAGTTGCTCTATGATCCTAATCATATTTTAAAATTTAGTTTTGTTTGTCTCCGTTCTTTCTAAATACATGTAACCATGTATAAAGATATGTGTGACATCTGTAAAGATAAGGTTAACACGAGACGCGTAAATCCGATGCATGCTAATGCTAATGTCAACGACCGTGCGTCTCTTGTTACCTCCATACTGCTATGTCAGACGCTGATAGTAATTCTAGACGTGTCACCAACGTCAGATCATCTTCGGCCGTACCATGACCATTTATTGTCAACCTAAACTGAAGCGCTATTAGCTTTGTATCGTTTCTTCATACGCGCTGTCATACCTATAAGACAAATGAAACGAAGTTTTGGCAGTGGCTAAACTATCGCGCCTATCGCAGTAAGACGTTATGGTACAAGCCCTGTGGTTAATCAGAATAGATCATCTATTGATATAGATTTGCAAATTCCAGCGCCTGAAGCTAGGTCTTATTTCAATTCAATCTAGGAACCTAAACGGAGTTACTGGATTTCGATAAGTTTCTTTTTTTTGTTTTTGTTTAAAGGTACGAAATAAGATAGGCTCAATAAATTAGTGAGGTCAAGTCATCCCAGAAGTAGACCAGGACAGTTAAATAGAGGACTTTATAAGCCGCAGAAGCAGAACGTAATTGGTTATTTTCGAATAGAAAATTAAGTCAGTAAATTAAAAAAACCGGACAAGTGCGAGTTCGACTCGCGTGGTGAGGGTTCCGTAATTTAAATAAATATTTTCGAAAATATTAGAGATTTAAAATGCAGGGACAAAGCGGTTACGGTGGTGCCGGCAGGGGGGTTATATTATTAAGAATTTTCTCAAACTCAATCGGTCGAGTAGTTTCGGAGCAAATTGGCTGTGACAGACGGACAGACAGACAGACAGACAGACGCACGAGTGATCCTATAAGGGTTCCTTTTTTCCTTTTAAGGTACGGAACCCTAAAAATGGACAAAGGTTAGGTACATACCTTTGTCCATTTTTAGGGTTTTACAGTTTTTTTCTAGAGAAATTACCAACCATACAATAGCAAAAAGATAGCTGTAATTATTTTTTTCCAGTCATCCTCAACTGATTGCGATCAAGCATTATGACCATTGTGACGTCACATCCGTCGCTTCCTTTCGATTTCGATTGTCTTTGGCACCTCGAATTACATGCATTGTTTGCTTACGCCTGACAACATTTAACCTTATTTCACTACATATAGAGGTCATTATCAAATGCATCTGAATAAGATTCCATGTGGTAACGTGAAGTGATAATCGGAGGTGCATTATAAAATTTATTATTTATGGAAGTATAATTATACATTAAATGGAGCTAGGGTTGCCAACCATACTTTATAACTGTGCTTTATAATAACATATCCTATTTTATTTTTGGTAATTATACTTTATACTTTTGCATACAAATAAAGTATGCGCAAATTCTTTATTTCCAACCTTTACTGTGATGTATAGAACAAAACATTCATTATGGGATTGACGAGTAAGTACTTAACTATTTATTAGAACCTACATACCTATAAGTTAAAAAACCGGACAAGTGCGAGTTCGACTCACGTGGTGAGGCTTCCGTAATTCAAATAAATATATTTGAAAATATTACAGATTTAAAATGCAGGGACATAGCGGTTACGGTGGTACCGGCAGGGGGGTTATATTATTAAGAATTTTCGATTTAATTTGAATACTCAAACTTCTTGTAGGTTTTCCAGTAATCTATAGGCAAAGAACAATTTTCCACATTTTTTTCAAAATTTTAAGTTCAGTAGTTTCGGAGATAGGTGGGGGGGGAATGGTCAATTTTCGCCGTTTTTCTTAAATAACTTCAAATTTGTTTATGCAAAAATTATAAAAATATATATCTGAGATGCTGACAACAACTTCTTTCATTTGATATGTCACACGACACAGTTTACAATTTTTTTTATAATTTTCTGATTAACCCCACGAACGTGCCCCCCCAGTGGTGGGTGGTTTAAAATTTATTATTTTACTTGACGTGTTCATCTTTGGGTCACCAATTTACATATATTCATCAAATTTCTACTCAATCGGTAGAGTAGTTTCGGAGCAAATTGGCTGTGACAGACGGACAGACGGACGGACAGACAGACAGACAGACAGACATACAGACAGACGCACGAGTGATCCTATAAGGGTTCCTTTTTTCCTTTTAAGGTACGGAACCCTAAAAAGATGAATATTATTAATTAGAAACGAGTTGATTATTTATTTAAACTTAAACGTTGGTTGTCAAACAAGTTTTTAAACATTTAAAAACTGTGTAAATAAAGTTCAGCTTGTGCTAAAAGCACACAAATATACAAATATGTTAATATTTTATTTTTTTTATTCAAACAACTTTATAAGTACGTTTTCTTTTATTCAAAAATAGTTGACAACCCTATTTGAAGGTTAGACTTTATCGAGATAAATATTATACAAATGTGATTTTTACAATTATTGCTTTTATCTTACAATTACATAAGTAAGCTATTTATTAAATCCCTATATCATATTGTTAACTTGTAAACTAAACGGATACCAGCGTGAAATCTATTCAATTTTGATGTCATGAAATGGCAAACAAATCTACAGTTCACTGGTGGTAGAGTCCCAGTGTAGGAGCTCGAGGGCGTAGGCACCACCGCATTACCTAATCTATCTGCCGCCAAAGTAGAGTTCCGTTTAGATGGTAATGTATGGCACCGTAATAGTTATAAAGGCTTTTACAAAGTTATCTCTGATAGGCCCCGACCCGAGAATCGAACACAGGATCCCAGCGTAGTAGAGGCCTGCTACCACTAGACTACTGAGACAGTTACTGAGTAGGTAGTTAAACAGAATCGATCGTCGATCGTTAGAATCAGAAATTCATTTATTCATTTAGAGTTACAAGCACCACTTATGATAAGTCAAAAACAACGTAACTTCACGCCTGCAAGCCCCGAAGGGATAAGAAGAGGTAAATGCATGAATGCCAGCATACATGCAAACACTAACGATTCGCCGTTTAAGTTTTGGCCCGTGTAACAGGTGGCGAGCCTGTTGACATCTCCGGGCACATTACCAAACTTCGAGGTACTGGAAAATGGAAAAATCCCAACAGAACCAGAGGTAAAGGACTGGTGTAAAACCATTACCTCTGATAGCCCCCTACCCGGTAATGGAATCCAGGGCCTCAGCGTAGTAGTAGTGGAAATAAACAAAAACAAACAAAATAAAATAAAGTGAACAACAATCGATATGCATGTCAAATTACTAATTATAATGCAGAATAACCCATTTATTTAAAAGAAATATGTATGTATGTATGTATCTTCACGCCAGGTCCCTAACGGGGTAGGCAGAGAGTGTAGAGCGCCAGACATCCCGGTTCTGACAAACCTCTCGTGCCTCGTCTACCTTCATCATTCTCTTCATACATGCACGCCGATTCCTAAGACTTTTGACCCCACCATCAGACATATGAAGAGAAATATGTACTATGTTTAATTTCAATAACAGTGAATACAGAACTTAACAAGGTGCATCAGAACTACCGACAAGTAGATCACCGCATCCTATTGTACAACATTGTACTTGGCAATCGATTATACATTAGAAATTGGGAGGAAGTTTAAAAAAGCGATTACATCGTGCGCTGGCGCCGTTACACCCGAAATTAATGTAATGACTGGTAGCCGGGAAGCGGGCAGTGGGTATGGCAAGAGGATGCGTGTTTACTAAATTTAGTAAATTTTCTATTTTAGTGTACCGTACGTATTTATAGTAGGCTACTTCTTAGTAAAAATAATACACTAATGGCCGAATATTCAAACGTCACTCAATTTTAAGCAACCCTCAAATGTGCGATATCTCTTTTTACTGGTGGTAGAGCTCCAGTGACGGAGCTCGCGGGCGTAGGCACTACCGCATTACCTAATATACTCGCCGCTAAATGGTAGTGTTCAGCACTATCGTGTTCCGGTCAGGTGGTAATGTACAGCCCTGTAATTTCCGGCACAGAGGCATAACGCCTTAGGCCTCAGAAGTAGGGTTGTTGAAGAAGTGATTATGAGGAAGAGGAGGAGGAAGAGGAAGAGGAAGAGGAAGCAGATGACATAATAATAATAGCAACTCTTGAAACGTCCCACTGCTGGGCACTGGGCACGAGTCTCTCCCCTTCTTGAGGGGAGGTCTGGAGCTTACTCCACCACGCTGCTCCAATGCGGGTTGGTGGAGTTACTTGCAATGGTTAGTGGCCAACCCGCTGTCGGATGTTTTCAAACCGCCCATAAAGCCTCCGACAAGGTTTAACGACTGCTATCTGCCGATAGCAACCGGGACCGTCGGCGTCCTGCTCTCCGAAGCACGAAAATGCGCATTTTAATTTGCCACTAGTGGTCACCCGTCACACACCCGACCGCACCCGCATCGCTTAATCGAGTAGATCGCTTGCGTTCTACACCAGCCGGGAGGCCTTGCGCGCTACAGAAAGATGAGAAGAGGATGATACGAAGATATAAATACTAGCGGACCCAACCTAAAATCCGCTGTCCTGTCTCTATCTACTTAACTAAGTATATATATATACAAAAAAAATAATTAAAAGAGCATTTTGTAGTGGTTGGTCCACTACTAAATGCTCTTTTAATTATTTTTACTATGAATATAAAATCTAAACCATTCTCAAAACACATACGATATAGAATCATCAAAATTGGTCCAGCAGTTAAGGACGAGTTCAGTGACATATCTACACAACGACATTGCTAAGGCCTTTGACCGGGTCTGGCACAGGGCACTTCTCGCGAAACTTCCATCCTACGGTCTTCCCGAGAGGCTATGCAACTGGACAGCCAGCTTTCTGTCTGAGTGTTATATATACAAGTCTTAGTTGACGGTCAGCGCTCAGACAGACTACCTATCAACGCTGGTGTGCCGCAAGGCTCTGTGCTATCTCCCACGCTTTTTCTTCTGCACATCAATGAAATGTTGGAGCAAAACTCCAATTTTCATTGCTAGACCGATGATAGTACGGGATATGCACACTACACTAGCCGTGCAAATGCCTCTCGGACACTTATCGAGGAAAGAAGGACTAGACTTGTGTCTGAAATCGAGCACTCTCTGGAGCGGGTCTCGGATTAAGGTCGACTTAATTTAATGCAGTTCAACCCCTCGAGGACACAAGTCTGCACGTTCACCGCTAAAAAAACGCCATGCATTGTAGCACCACAGTGCCAGGGCATTCCGATCGCCGTTGGTCAGAGTATCTGTATCCTGGGCGTTGACATATCGAACGAAGTGCAATTCGGGAGTCACATTGAGTGTAAGACCAAGTTGGCATCCAAAAAGCTTGGCAGTATTACTTGGGGTGCTTAACAAAGCCAGGCAGTATTCACTTTGGAAAAATCCCAATAGAACCAGAGATAAAGGACTTTACACCATTATCTCTGATAACTCCCTAGCCGGGAATCGAACCCAGGACCTCAGCGTAGTAGTAGTGGCCTGCTACCACTAGGCTACCGAGGCAGTTAAATCATTCTAGATTATAAATATGCGTAAAAATTAGGTTTGAAACATATTTGGATGAACGAAATGATTCTGCAGTGGGATTCTAACATATAAGTATCATGAAGAATCATAGCCTGGTATATATATAGGTATCAAACGGGCGCAAGACACCAATCACCCGCTAAATATAGCACCAGCTTTGTTTATAACATAGCATAGTTACGAAAATGCACGTAGGTATTTTTTTAATTTTAAATTTTATTTTCTTGAGGAGAACAAACAGTCATATATGCTTATATACAGTCTAACTAAAACTACTTAAGACCATTTAGAAGTTCCCGCATTTGAACAACTAAAGAATTGCATGTTGTTTCAAAACACTGTAACTTAAAAGAAAAAATATATATATATATATAACAATAACAAAAGTATAGACAATAACTACCCAGAATCTAGTGTGACTTAATTAAGACGCTCTAAGACAGAAGAAGTATGCAGTTTATTTTTCCTTCATTTTGAACGCATTGCGCCATTCGTTGTTTTTTTTTTATGTAATGGATGTGGCAAACAAGCTTGCAGTTCACATTGATGTTAAGTGATGACTGCAGCCTATAGACACCCACACAAAGAGCAAGGTCAAGATGCAAATGCGTTACCACTCCTGAGGCCTAAGGTGTTATTCCTCTGTGCCGGAAATTACAGGGCCGTACATAACCACCTGACCGGAACACGATAGTGCTAAACACTACCATTTAGCGGCAAGTATATTAGGTAATGCGGTGGTGCCTCCGCCCGCGAGCTCCGTCACTGGAGCTCTACCACCAATTAAATTGTTTAAATGTTTTAACTAAATTTCATCGCGAGACGCTGCTGCCCATCCCGTTTTATTGCATTTACTACCGCTCTATTCGAATGATTAAGCCGCTCTTATTCGGTTGACTGAGCGCACTAGCGGAGCAATTCCCCTACACAAGAGGCGCCCCCTGCGCCGCTCGCTGATTGCCCGGTGAAGTAGACTAGTAACGTGCAGCCTACATAAGCTCGTCCTAAAAAAATAGCACAAGGAAGGACTTATTCAGCTAAAGACCATCCAACTACGTAACAATCGCCATTCAGTCCCAATCAGAGTTGTTAACCGACATTCGCAATACACGAGAAAGGCCGTTATCACCGCACAACAAGAACCAAATTAGTATACAATAGGTTTATAATACCAAAGGTAAGTGTTGCAAGGTATGAATATAAAACGCGGAAGAAGCAATAGAGCGTTTAATACGACGAATGGATAAAGACCTCTCTATTGAAAGATAAGGGTTTATCCACATCATCGCATTTCTCGGGCTTTTGCAGAAATCGGACGCGCGACTGGAGGAAATTCATTGAATGCTGGATAACACAAGTGTTACGTTCGTTATTTTTTTTTCTTTATAATGAAAGTAGATGAGGCACGGGTGGTGTGTCAGGACCGGAATATCTGGCCCTCCACACTCTCTGTCTACCCCGTTAGGGACCTGGCGTGAAGATACATACATACATACATAATAGTATATATATAACACTAGCTGTTGCCCGCGACTTCGCTCGCGTGGATGTCGATTTATAATCCTGATTTTTTTTGCTATAAACCTCACGGAGCCCGATGCCTTTCCAACGAATGCAAAACCGTGGAAATCGGTTCATGCGTTCTGGAGTGATAGCGTCAGGAAGGAAAACCCGACTTATTTTTATATAATAGATTTGCGCGATTTTTTCCCGACGACCGATGATTTTCCGCGCTAAATAAAAAAAATTAACCCCTGTTTTATTCCAAAAAATACACGTGATCTTAGGTGAGGTGGGGGTTTAATCTAAAACCTCACCACGTATCACCAAGGGGAAGGAGTGGGGTCAAAACGACGCTAAAAATATCACGTGATTAATGGACGGCCCCCTTCATTCATCATCATTCATGTAATTCAAAACGAACGTCAATGAAACACTATTAAGTTAATACAATTAAATACAAATTATTAGTCTCAAATAATATATAACAAAAAACACTATTTGGAAACGTCAACAAGAACGTTTCGAGACGCGTCTGCATTATACACGCAAATCTGCGTGTGCGTAGACCATAAGTTGGTCATTTTCCTCGGTACGGTGGAGTATGTCTAAATAGTGTTATTTGGGGCAATTTTCGCCCATTCATACTGATAAGGTATCGCAATTATCATAATTCCAAAACGTAGTTTGTGACGTCACAAGTTTTAATTGAAATAGAAGCGTCATTCGGTGCGTTTGAGGTGTACCTATCTAGGTAGAAGGCTTCACTTCATTTTTTTTTATGTAATGGAAGTGGCAAACAAGCATGCAGTTCACATTGATGTTAAGTGATGTCTGCAGCCTATAGACACCCACACAAAGACGAAGGTCAAAATGCAGATGCGTTACCACTCCTGAGGCCAAATGTGTTATGCCCCTGTGCTGGAAATTACAGGGCCGTACATTACCACCTGACCGGAACACGATAGTGCTGAACACTACCATTTAGCGGCAAGTAGGTATGTTAGGTAAATGCGGTGGTGCCTACACCCGCGAGCTCCGTCACTGGAGCTCTACCACCAGTAAAAACATTCATTACATAAAATAAATCAATAATACACAAACAAGAAGTTTTGGTCATTACTGGAACAATGTAATAAAATATCTGACGAAGTAAGAATATGTGATTTAACATTATCTACATGATGACATGTTAAACTTTTAAATATAATTATTATTGATTTCATGTATTTAGGACATCAAAAACTCATGATACAACTCATCCATAATCCAAAATTTACTGCAACGACACAAAAAAACGTGAAGTGACGAATATAAAATTTCAAACGACGTTAAAGCCATCTTATGGATACAATTTGCATATTCAAATTATAATAATATATAATAAAATGTTATGGATGTAATAAATAATATTTCATTCATGTTCATCGTACAGTATCCAATAAGAGATATTGCACATGGATTAAGGAAGGAGACTTCGGCTTATTTCGGATCTGTAGAGCGTTGTCTCTTTTGCACATTACCAATGTGACGCATTTTGATCAAGACTAATACCATAGCTAATACAGGACTACCAGTGCTTAGGTACCTAGGCAGTGTGCAGCAGAGATGACGCTCTACGACATCGAAACTAGCCGACTGTCTCTTTCGTAGGCTCGATGTGAGTACAATATTCTTGCTGGGTTACTAACCAATATATTTTTTGCGTGTAATAACACTAATAACTTTCAGCCTTTTAGGTTGCGCCGACGTGTTTAAGTCTTGAGCCTGCTTTACACGCAAATTGTTTGCGTAAATCACAAGTCTGTCATTTCCTCGATATAGTAGCGGCAGCAAGCTATGTAGGAGTAAGTACGATATGAATCAAGTTCAAAAAAGAGTTTTCAGTATTCATTATATGGTTGTAAGTATTAAGTAGTCTTAAAAGACTTAAATACTAATGTTAATAGGACGTGTGTTACGAGTTACGACTGTAAGCGTTGAAGATAATCTTTTGCTACTACCCCTAACTAACAGATTAACAGTCTGAATCCTAATTGTGCAGACACCATTCCATTTTAACGTTTTTCCTTTTCACATAGGTATATATAGTATACTAGCGGCCCGCCCCGGCTTCGCCCGCGCTGCTCTGCTCCTATTAGTCATAGCGTAATGTAAGCTATCCTATCTCTCAAGTTGGATCGAACTGCACATGGTGTGCGAATTTTATTATAATCGGTTAAGTGGTTTAGGAGTCCATTGAGGACAAACATTGTGACACAAGATTTATATATATTAAGACTAAAACATTTAAGATATATCACAAATGATATAAAAGTATACATAGGTGGCAAAATCTGAGAAAAAAATTTAACAACTTGAAACAAGCAGTTTCAGAGTCCATTAAGGTATGTTCATATGTAGCAAAAACTAACGTTACGTGTCCGAAGGTCATACGCAACGGTCGAGCCGGCGGAATAATTGGCATTTCCAACTTGACTGACGACAATCATACAATAAAACACGCCGAAGAGTAGAATACCGTTTTGAAAATGTTCTTCAATACATAAAATCAAATAAAACTGTAATAAGTGATACAATTTAATTCTCTGAAGTACCTACCATAGAAAAAGAAATCGATTATATTGAATGTTTCAGAATTAACCCAGTAAAAATCTCAGAGGTTAGAAGATTAGAAATAATAGAGGTATTTTAGGAATAAAACCAATTAAATACCCCTAAAAGTATGTTACTGTAAACTGCCTCAGTAGCGTAGTGGTAGCAGGCCACTACTACTACGCTGGGGGTCCTGGGTTCGATTCCCGGGTCGGGGACTATCAGAGATAACGGTTTAAACGATTCTATTGGAATTTTACCATTTTCTGGAAGTTTCCCAGTACCTCGGGGTTTGGTAATGTGCCCGGAGATGGCAACAGGTTCGCCACCTGTTAAATGGGCCAAAACGTAACCGGCGAGTCGTGTTTGCATGTATGTTTGAATGCATGCATTTACCTCTGTTTACCCCCTCGGGGATTACAGGCGTGAAGTTACGTTTTAAAAGTAATGTGTGGTAATCGTCATGAACATGCAGAGGTTCGACCATTCGAATTAATGAATGAATGTATAGTATGTATACCTAGCTTATCTACCTACTGACACCTTCTCTGCAAGGAACTAAGTTTCACGACTCATCACACAAGACCAAAAACGTAAAGAACTATAGTATAGACGATACTATAGTAATAGATTTTTAAATACAAGATAACCTAACTTGTGTTTTTGAATCCAAATATTCTTAACGAATGTACATCAGCACCTTCCTGCCCCTAAAGACATGACTTTGTCTGTAACCCTTTTAAGAGTCCCGCAATTTATAAACACACCCTGAAAGCCACTCGTATATTCGTCCATAAACATGCACGAGTCATCATCAGCACGATGAGAGAATAACCGATCAAAACTATTTAAACATTCCTCAAAACATCGCTTAAACATCTGCATATAGAAGGCGCAACAATCAATGATCTTTCATCAATATAAAAGCTTATCCATTAGCTATATTGTAAACCATTTTGACATTCGCATCAAACTGCCCGTACGTTCAACAGGCGCAGAAATTTCGCTAGTGACATCATAAGTTAAAAAATACGTGGGATCGCACGAGACGATGTTGATTGTGTATTTTAAGATCTACCTTTGCATTTTTGTACCGACGAAACTGTCTGTGACTCAGACAGTCTTACTACTAAGTAGCAAACAGATAACACAAGTATCGTCTTTAGATGGACGTATAGGTATAGTCGACAAGCTTGGTAGGCTCGTACCCAAGATGCGCCAGAGATGCCATTGGAATTTTCTGCACGGATCGAACTCGTATATTCCATACGGACGATCCAGAGTTTGGCCTCAAATCCTAATGGAAAAATGATTTCCGGCGATGATTTGTAGAATTAGCATGAACTTTCAATGTTAGGAATTTAGGGTCATATGTTTTGAATAGTTTTGTTTACAAAACTAAACTATCTATCCTTGTCCTACAGAGTTGAGTTGTTTAATAATAATATACGACTCGAATCAAATTTCGCCACAAAAGCATTATTTATAATATGTAAACTTTGAAAGTCACATATAGGTCACCCGGGTTCTTAAATCAAATTCATATCAGATGCAAAGCAACATAATATTAATTTGCGGATACACGTGAAAAAACAGTAATCAAACGGAAACGATGTAATATATAAACACGACTGCAACATCAACAAACGTGACCAGAAGTCAGTGGGGTTTCATAACAATAGATATATTTAGATCAGGGCACAAGTGCGATGCGAACCACAAACGCAAACCACGGATTGCGTTAACCAATCTGATATTGTAATACAATAGTAAAATCTCACAGAACAACCTGGAAATATCGACCGACTGATCATATTCTGCTTGGACTCAGAAGGACTAGTGTGAAGGTTTTTTTTAGCCAGAAGTAATGCACGTTGGAGATTGTTGGCTGCGCTTGTATTTCTCAAATATCTGTAAAATTTGACAAACCATGATACGGATGACATAAAGTTAATATGACAAGTGATTACAATTAGTAGGCACATTTCCATATGTGTAAAGATGGGGTCAAGAGTTTTTTGAATCGGCGTGCATGTATGAAGAGAAAGTTAAATGTAGAAGAAGCACATGAGGTGTGTCAGGATCGGGATATCTTGCTCTCCTCCACAATCTCTATCTGCCTCGTAATGAAAATACTAATTTTAGTCGGTTAGTATTACCATTAGCTTCAGGTGACGATAATTACGTACAGATAAAGAATCGAGTCCTTAAAACTATAAAGCTAAATTTATGAATGAAGCAACGGTTAAAATTGTGACGCACTACATAAGGCAAGCACTACACCGTAAAATTAGGGTTGATAAAACCAAAATAATGAGCAAAAGAATTCTTGAAACCAAAACTGGCGGAGTTGAAGACAATAGTGAACAAGATAAAACAACAGCAACTCTGTTGGAAAACATTGGACATGCAAATTATGATCCACAGAGAATATAATTTAAAACGACTGTTTGCGTAACCTCTATTCTTATAAAATAACGGTCAGGGCCGTGTAAACACTCGTAATTTTTACCATAACGTAAAGTAAATTTTTTTTTTTTCAAATTCAAATTATTTATTGCGTTATGTCATATGGGTACATAGGTGGTATTGTACAATGACACCCTGTTAGGGTATAGCAACATAAGAGGGGAAGCTTATGTAATAAGGGGAAAGTTAAATATTATCATTTATTTAGATTAAACAATATCATTTGAAGGTGTCGCTCAAATAATCCTGAATATTATAGTAACATTTATCGATGAGTAATTGTTTGATATTTTTAATGAATGTGTTGTAGTTTGTTCCACTACTACTACGCTGAGGTCCTGGGTTCGATTCCCGGGTAGGGGGTTATCAGAGATGATGGTGTAAAGTCCATTATCTCTGGTTCTATTGGGGATCATGGGATCAAGGTACTGGGAATTTTCCATTTTCTGGAAATTTCCCAGTACCTTGAAGTTTGGTAATGTGCCCGGAGATGTCAACAGGCTCGCCACCTGTTACATGGGCCAAAAACGTAACCGGCGAATCGTGGGTGTTTGCATGTATGCTTGAATGCATGCATTTACCTCTGCCTACCCCTTCGGGGATTACAGGCGTGAAGTTACGTTGTAGTTTGTTTCGTTTTTTAATGGTGTTGGTAATTTATTATATATTTTTAAGTATGTAGATCAGTGCGATAAGCTTAGACACCGTATCTCAAGGACGATAAGGAGTCATAAATTCAGACTTGTTTATGTTCCTAGATCTAGGTCTGTCAATGAGGTATTTGATTAGCTTTGCACAGTTGGCCTCTGCTTTTATTACCACGAAGAAAATGTTACAGAATATAATAATATTATTGTTTGTGTTCTATTCGTCATCGTGATTTGCGTCACAAATACATTCATCCAAAAACCTTGTTCTTATGTGGTTATATGTTGACTTATCATGTGCGTGCTGTTATTTCTCTTCAGTTTTTAACAATTTGTAAATGTTTATCTCTGGAACGATCAAGTTATAATTGACGGTTATTTTGTGCAAATTACTCGAATCATAACGATGAAAGTTGATAAAGTCGAAAATTCCGAAACCTTAATTTAAAAACATTATCAACACTCTCTTGATTTCCATATCTGTAGGAATTGATGTCGCTCAGATGTGACAAGTAAAAGATTTAAGAGCACTTGACATTAAATTCCAATATGTTAGGAGGGAGAAAGTGATTCCATACAAGATAGTTTAAGCGGCATGTCGTGTATTTTAAAAGAGCTGTGTACACAGCACGGATGTTCTGTGTCCATTGTTATACTGACAATACATCCATCCATCAAGACGAGTTTGAAGGATATTCTATTATGCTGTTATGTAAATCTGTTAACTGGACCGATATTCCGTTTCATGGCTAAACTTTAGAGCTGGCTGGGTAAATGGGTCGTTGGCCTGTATTCAGAGAGCAGGCGCACCGAAGATGATAATTAATTTCGATTGGGCGTGTCCCACCGAATACCGAAAGCACCAAACCATACGCTTTCACATCACCAACCACAATATTTGAGGTTAAACCTGTATCGTCATTTAGGTTCTGTATTTCGTACCAATTCAAAGAAATATGAATGTCGAAATTTTTAAATTATAATGGTGGCACCGTTGGCTTATAATAACCAATATTAACAAATTTACCTTAAGACATTTTATACTTTATAGTTTAGACGTTCGCTCACACGAAGTAGCGGTAAAATAACACGTGGCGAGCCTATTCACCAAACTCCGAAGTACTGGGCAACTTTCAAAAATGGAAAAATCCCTGCAGAACTAGAGGTAAAGAATTTTACACCTTTATCTTTGAAAGGCCCCGTACTGCAAATCGAACCCAGGACCCTAGCGTATAAGTAGTGGCCTGCTACCACTAGACTACTGAGGAACTTAATTATTCTAATGTCATCTGACACGAAAGAACAGAACTCTGTCCCATTTTTTCCTTAAAATTTATTTTGGTTTTCCTTATGCAGCACCGTAAACAATAATACCATGAACTCGATTGAAACTTAATGATTGAAATAACGATGAAAAATATATCAAAGTATGTTTAGTCTGAATCTGATGAGTTAAAGTCCGAAACACAGATCCGAAACGTCAAAATGATGCCAAGATTCCAAGCCAAGCGAATTCCAGAACTACGCATACAATGAAAAAACTCATTAGTCTATTATTTTAATTCGTAAGGTAGACGCCGTCAAAGACGACGCACTGGTTCACTAGTAACCAAGAAAAATAATAATGGGTTAAGGCATGCTTCAAATAATTATTACAAAAGATTAGACATTTACATTTCTTGTAACCAGAGGCGTATCTATCTACGGTGGAACAAGTGGAACACGTGCCTCGGGCCTCGGGCGCCATTCAAGGAAGATAACGTTAGTCTCCAATCTGGTATGATTGGTTAGATATTGTCTTTTTTATTTGAAAACCACTAAATCATCAATTGAATTTGGACATTGGGCGATTGGACCGCAAGCTATTATGCTATTGTTTGGAAATTCGTGCAACAAAATAATTTGGAACAGTGTGAGTCTAGGAAAAGTTGCCAAAAGGCTCGGTTACAGCCAAAAACGTTGGGAGGGATCAGGTTTTGCACATTACTGAAATTGACACCTTTTGTAATCGTGTTTCTTTTCGAATGATATTGAATTTGTTTCAGTCCTTGGAGAAGACCCTTACGTTCCTACACTCTCTCGAACCACCACTAGTCGGCAGCCAACAGTTTAATACTACTCGCGAATCCCGACGACATTCTGCACATCTGGCAACTGTCCCAGTTATTTTTTACACGACCAACCATGTCTGTCACCGTCCATGCATATCCGACATCTAAACATGATATGTATTCTATTTATGAACCAACAAAAGGGACGAGATTAGTCAACTGACCCAGTTTTGTTCTCGGTATCTGTGAATGTGGTGAACTGTTTATTGTATGTTTCTAAAAGATTTAATGTAAGCAATTATACATTTCGATCTCAGTTCATTTAAAGGCGAACGAAGTATTTAAGTTAAATAGTAAATATACTAGACGTTATAATAGCGTGGAGATAAGACAAGAACGGCTTGTGCAGCAATACATTAACACTCTCTGAAGAAGTCAAAAGCCTGCAGCAATATTCGCCAATATAACCTGCATATTTTTTGTCAGACTTGACAACTTGAAGACTACGACGTCGGAACTTGACGACCTCACCGCCCACTATCGGTCTCTTCTTGTAAGAGAATTCTTCTGCTAGTGTAGTTCGTCAACCGAACAGTGGTGGGCAAACCATTCCAATGGGACCGTTGTTGTGTAGGTGTGATAACGCAAGATGGCTAGGAGCGTCCTGCTTTGGAACTGCCGCCGCTGCATGGAGAATATATTATGGCATATCTCTATCTATGAGGAGGCTTTGGTCCAGCAGTGAACATTTTTTGACTGAAATGATGATGATTTTTTTGATCAATTATTTGACAAATAAAAAGCTACGAGATTCAAACCCATCTGTATCCATAAACATGTAACATGACAACGACACGTGAAATGGATCGACCTTGTAGTACTATGGACGTGTTAATGACGAACTCCGGTATATAGTGTAGTTTACATTTCATAACGGCTGCACAGTTGATTGGACCGACGCTACCCATTTGAGTTTCATTCAGTTTATTGCTTAAGTACGCGCTTAAATGTTTTGGTCTTTCAGTGCGCTTAGGCCTTTCACAAAATATGCTGAGAGCGGAACTGGTCTCCACCATATTGACCTTATTCGTAGTGCAGATTGCAGGAAATTTTAAGATTAAGGCTTGGCTTAACGATTATAACATCAAGTTATACCTGGAATCTAAGGTGTCTTTGGCAACTGGAAAAAGCTCTAAAAGGGTTTCACTAACAAAGATGCTGATAGCATCTATCGACATCTAATCTTTGTGATCGTATTACCTACACTAACACTTGTCTGTATCAGAGAAGAACATAATATATAATAGGTATGTAACTTAAATTTGTGTCTTACATAACTTACAATGACATGTATTGTCGATGACTGGTGGCATATGATGTTTTTTTATGTAATATGAATTGTAAGTGATTACTGACTACTGCAATATGCAAGTGACAACCGCCTATATAGACTTCTAGACAAAGACCAAAGGTCAACATGCAGATGCGTTACCACCCAAGCCAAGACACACCGAGGCCTAAGTTGTTTAACCTCTGTGTCAGAAATGACGCCATTCACTCAAAATGTTGAAGATCTTCTAAAATCTCCACTAAAATTTAAAGCATCAACATACCACAACAAAGTTCACTCAAAGTAAACGGTGAATGTTTTGTTTACCCTTGTTCGCGGTCAACAAGTGCAATACCAGTTCATTATACTTGATCATCGAGCCTGTCAAATGCATTTACTGCATTCCAAGGGGGATGTGGTATCTGTACATCAGATTTGTGAGCGTAAATATTTGCTCTCTTGAGGTTTTTCACGGTTTCGTTAAAATTGTTTTTAGGAACTTAACAATTTACGATATAAATGCGGTTTGTCACGTCCTTTCTTAAATTTGAAAATAGTTTTCGATCTCTCGTTATGTTCGCGAATATATCTTTGTTTAGTTTCGAAACAAAGAACAAATTTTTAACTGAACAGTTTTTTTAAGTCAAACAAATGTAAAGCTGTTCTGAACTCTATAATACCAAACAAAAGAGAATCTAGCGAACTGAGTGTAAAAAGCCTATGTGATATATAACTTGACCAAGTTTCTTAACCTTCCACAAGATAATCTTATAACTGACCTAAATTTAGCTATATAGCCTTATCCCCCACTGAAGCGCTTGCAAGCGACAAATGCGAATCCACTGTCAAGGACAATCGCCGACCTTGTCCCAGTTGGCTCTTTAATTGAGTAATTGTTTATTACTTACGTTAAATAATTTGGTCACTGAACCTCACTGAACTGTCATGACTCACCACCCAATTCGATATTCTAATTGAGACGTCTTTCGATCATTGTAGTGCTGTTTTGAAGAGAAGAACAAAATGGTGTTTTATTTATGAAAAATAAATTTACTGAATTATTTTGTTGCCTTTTAAGGCACGATGTCGACTCTGAATAATGTTTTTCTATTGGTCTAAGCCGATTGAAATTAAACCATTAACGCAATCCCACTAATTATAAATGCGAAAGTTTCTTTTTTTAGATGTTTGTCCGTCAATCACGCCGAAACTACTGAACGGATTTTGTGGGATGCCATGGGATGATTTGATGAGTTTCTACAGGTTACGCGAAAAGCGAGCTACACGCGGGCGGAGCCGCGGGCATAAGCTAGTATTTTTAAATGTTACGACACATCCACACCAAGACCGGAAGTCAACAGGCAAACGCGTTGCCACCTCTGAGGAATAAGCGGCAAATAGCCGGTGTAATAGTTATTACGGGGCTATCTAACGCCACTATATGAGTATCGCCCACAAAACGAGTTTCTGAGCCATCAATAGCCAGACGCCAACTTTGAAAGGAGGGAATCCTTCCTCCAACCTGCAGAGGATCTTCCGTCTGGAATGGACGCCCATGGCCAATTTGCTCTTTAAATAGACTCCTCACTCAGGTCGGACACAGTGAAGATGAAGACAATATGATCAGGTGGAAAGGAGAATGACCAAAGTCGCCCTGATTGGCGTCTTAACAACTTGTATGTAGAAAATTGTTTTTTGAATTTAGATTTCACTCACATTTTTTTTACGTTAAAACGAATGAGGATTTACAAGATATTTCTTAAAAGTTAATAAATTATTTTGTAGTGAACTGCCAATCACAGACCAATAACCAAGCTGCCAATGTCAACCCCATTGCATTATTTACTTTTTTGCGTTGGACACTGGTCATTTTAGGACCTTAATAATTTCGTCGAAATAAAATCGATTTCATCGATCGATTGCTTTATTGTCGATATTCAACGGAATAGATTATTCATTGTCTACTATTTGTCTTGAATAATCACTAGGTATCGAGTGGATATAATTTGAACATTTGAACAGTACCTTAGTTTTGAATTAGCTCAAATTCATCATATAAATGTCTCACTTTTTATTATCATGAAGCGGCAAATAGAATAACAGTTTAAATTGATGGTAAGTGAATATATAGCATAAAAACACCCACATGAAAACCAGGTATTTATTTATTACTTGTTGAGTATTTAATATTTGTCTGGTATTACTACCTGGAGAAGAATCATGACTACGCCATGCGGTTAAACTAGAATACCTACTTAATGTAAGTAAAACAGCCAAGATGCTACACAATACCTTAAAATAGTCTTCGCTTATTTTAGTAGGTACTGGCAGGTACAGCACACAAAACTTAACCTCAAAATAAACAAAAGTTCGTAATGCAGTTTTTTAAAAACTCCTATTGATACCTTTTTTCTTTTTTGCGCACGCATTTCTTGAGATATTGCCTATATTTTGCGAGTAATCCCGTCGAGACGCAAGAAGGGCGAACTTACATACAAAATTGGTCATTCTCCTTTACTGAGGGCGACGACGATTTAGTATGTCTGTACGAACTCCAACTTAATATATAATAATGCTATTTTTAATACAAAATTATTCATGAAATATTCACGATGCGAAACACGTGCAATATTAATATTACAAACGATATAAAAGTATAGAGCATTAAATGTTTTGTTCGAATCATCCGCTGTCGTGGATATAAAAATATATTTCCTGGCCTTTAGTTCACTTAGTGTTATGTTGCAAAACCTGAAGTGGATATGCCATCATCGCCACGCTTGGCATGCGGATTGGCGATCGCAAAAGCAGTAGTTTTATCGCAGGACGCTGCTGCTGCCCATACTACTACTACCGCTCAATTGGAATAGTTTGATCGGTTGACTGACTGCATTAGTGAAAAAAATATCTTCCAGTAGAAGAAAATTCTTCCGTTAGTAGGCGGTGGGCTCGTCACGTCTCGACGCCAGCCGACGGTGTAGAAAGAATTAAACTTATTATAGCGTACTGAATATCAGGATTAGTAAGACCACCTTTCAATTTTGAAACTGATTCCATAGTATACGATTGTAGTAATCAACAAACAATGTGAACTATAATTCATTACATCACTCACACGAAGAAAATGGAACAGTTAGTATCGTTCCACGAACTGTTTATCATTAAGCAACTGGCCGTACAATAGCAGCTAAGTAGCGGGTTACCCTTGCTTTACGACATGCATCCATACAAATGCACTCGCATTGCCGTCTGCCGTACGATGCACATATTTTGTAATATGGGCCAAGTTACACGTAACGTTATTGTATTGTTTATTGGCATTTAGTAGTCGGACGATTTGCCTCGCTATTGTACTTTTTTTAAATGGGCGAATCTAGGCGGCTCGTCTCTAGATTGGAGTGGTCTACTTCAGAGTGCAATTGGCGAGCGCAAAGGGCTCTAAGCCTAAATAAATTTATACAATCCAAAGGAAACCCTGTGTCCGATCTTCAGCTTAGGGCGTTGCGGGGAGTCCGCTAAGAGGTATGCAATTAGGGGCAGTGCAATTTTTATCATCGTCTGATGGTAATCCGACCCTAAGACGCGGGTCGTGCTAGGGTAGGAACCTCGCCTGTAGTAGCTTGAATGCATGCAATACCTCTACCTTCCCCAGCCTACACCCCTTTGGAGCATAAAGGCAAGAAAGTCACTTTTTTGCGTAAATAAATTAGGACAAACTTGTTTTACTACAATAAACGGTTACATTCGTGACCTCGTTATCACTTAGTGTCATATGTCCCTTATTTGTGTGTGCAGTATTTCTGTTATTTTCAACTACGTTTCAACCACATTCAACAAAATGCAATTTTAGGTGAGCGAAAAGTAGAGATTGAATTTTACTAGTACTAAGAGAATCATTGATATTTCGTTTGAAATTCCCTTTAAATTTACGAAATCTATACGTAGTAAGCAGAGGTGTAATATACTTAAGTAACTATCAATATTCTAGTAGGTACAACAAAAAATAGCAAAGGAGATGTTGCAAGAATGTATGGACCTCCGGCCATGTATTGTACACAATATCATTAAACAGGCATAATCAATATAAAAACGTTTTTACTACATATTTTCACTTATTTAGCTTTGTTTGCAGTTACAAAACATTCTTTGCAGTTAGAATTGCAACTCAAAACCAACATGGCGAATATGGCGGGCGATGTCATTTTGATATTTTCATTTTTTAAATTGTATTTTGATTATATAGTACTTGGAGAAAAAAGTAACATTTTCTAAATACTGTCGAAATCGATTGATCCCAAGCGTCGGCTGTATCGCCGCCATGTTGAACAATTGAAAATGATAAAATCGTTTGTATTAAATGTGGTCGTAACTCTAAAATATATTCTTGAATAAATTAATTGTATTTTTTTCGGATTCTTTTTTAATTTACCCATTTTTTGAGGTCGTGTACGAACCAGAGCCGAGCTCGCAACATCTCCTTTATAGCTCACATCTAGATCTTCAGTCAAATTAAGATCCCAGTCACGATTCACGATCATTTAATTATTGAAACTTCGATTTGATTAAACTTTGATTTGACTATGTTGGCAAATGCTGTGGTTGAACAATGAGATTAGAAAGAGAAATTTAATCATGTTAATTTAAAACCAGACGGTACTATATAAATAAATAACCAGATATTACCCTTACAATGTCAAAACATTCCTATGCATACAGTCATGAGTCTTCAAAATGAATTCACCGAAAAAAAAACCTGTATTACAGTTAACATACGCAACAAAAACTTGCTTCAGAAAAACCGATACACGCAACGAAGGAAACATATGTTAGGATTTCACAAAGTAATATTTCCAAATATAGAAAACTGGATACGCAATCACCTACATACGCATGTGGGGTTATTGGAACACAAAGGTTTGGGACAGATCGTTACAGAATTAATAGCCAGCGCGGCGCCTACGCATGCTTCCGCAAGACATTTCTATGAATATCGGTTACCTACTATTTTTAACACGCAATTTCTTATAAGCGAGTGACTAAACAGATATACAATGCGAATGTGGATGGTTGGAGACGCCCAGGAAGACCAAGACTGACCTACCATGACCATGAAACAGGTCGAGTTCTGTCTGTCTGAGATCTGATCTTAGGAATCGGCGTGCATGTATGAAGAGAATGATGAAGGTAGACGAGGTACGAGAGGTAAGTCAGGATCGGGATATCTAGCGCTCTACACTCTTTGCCTGCCCACTCTCTTTATTATACGTGATCTTTATTTTTTTGAGATAATAGCTGGCATTTATACGATGATGGCGCAAAGACTCATAATTAATTCACTGTATGAAAAATAAGCTAAGGGTTATGATTCTTCGGAATTACTTTTGAATTTATACATATTTCGAAGGAAGGCGCTGTTACTAGCTGATATCTTTATTTAGATTCCTAAGTATTTATCTAGTAAACGTTTCAGTTTTTCAGCCGTTATATTAAAACGTAACAAAAAATACTCACACAGTCATTAGAAGATATTTACTTTTGATTTATATAAACATTACAAAATAATAACGGTTGTACAATTATAAAAACTTTATGAATATAAAACGTCACTGTTATCCAAAGATAAATATCAACTGAATAATTAAATTAACATAACAGATATAGTTTACTTTAAAGAAAAATGGAAAGAAAAATTTGACTTCAGGCGAGGCTCGAACTCGCGACCTACTGGGACCGCGACATCTAGTCCAGCCGCTCTTCCAATTGAGCTACTGAAGCCCTGCCCGATTTGTCAAATCTTTCCTTCACATCTATTGCATTGCTTTATGGTAGCAGTAGCGCCATCTATTACCAACTATGCTAGTTAGGCAACCGATATAATAGACTTTTCAGTTTATTGAATATCGTAAGGAAGTCGCTTTTACCCTTAATAATTGTTTTTATATTATTTCGCATTAACACATGCTTGTGAAATATATTTTACTTTTATATTTCACAAGCATGTGTTAATGCGAAATAATATAAAAACAATAACAGATATAGACCGACAAAGATATTTTGGGATGTATCAGATAGACAGGGCGAAAGAGTGCAATTAGGTTTACCAGTGAGATGAAACTACCTCACTTATAGGGATATGGGAGGTCAGAGTTCAGATTGTACACTTTACACTTAGCGGTGATAACAAAAACTGTATGCGTTTGTTTTTGTATAGGCTGTTAAAACGTATAAATCGAAACAAACGATAACAACAGAATCATCAGTGAACTGGATCCTAGATAAAAATCCATTAACATTTCTAATTCAATAGATCAAAAGAACTATCAAGGCACTAACCATTTGTTTATAAACACGTTCTGTTTTATAAAAACATCGCTGAGATATTTCGAAGGATATAAATATTTTAAAGACCAGTTTCTCCGGTTGAAGCTCAATGAGTAGGTACTGTTGCTCAATAACAAACAAATCGAAACAGAAATACGCAATCGAGTGGTAATACACAAATATCGATCGAGTGTTTCAATTGCAATTACGAGACAATCGTATTAAATATTTTCGCAATATAATTTTTGACGAAACCTAAACCGCACATTGCACATATCATGGTTTTGTACGTAATGAAATAATTAATTTCTATTCTTTTGCAATAATTCATGTTAGGGCGCGGTGAAAGCAGGCAATAGCCTAAATAAGCAACATAGAAAATGTTTGAATACTAAGTTGTAACTTTGTAAATTTTAACGATGTTAGGAGCACAGTCGTGTCATGGTCAAAGTCAACTTGTGATTCGAAGGTAATGTCAACATTTAATATGCTAGAATTTAAAATTAATATATTAATTTTAATTTATAAACATACCGTATAGTATGTAAGAAACACAAAGATATTCTCCTTCAAGAAAATATTTACTAAATAAAAATTAAGTACGCTAAATTACAGACAGTTTTCTCACGAAAAATGAAAACCAATTGCTACGGACAGAGAGTAATAACTCACTCTTAATGTTATGATTTAATATATCGCGTTTTATATTCTTTACATTGGTATAACATATTCCAAAAAAGAGGTCATTAAAAACATGCAAAGAAAACGAAGACGATTAAATAGCACATGAGATGACCAAGCAAGCATAAGATCTTAAAAAAAAAACAAAACACGACGAAAATGTTAATACACGAGCACCGTGGAAAAAAAATATCACAATAGACAATGAATGTATGAGATAGTGAAAACGAGAAGACAATGAACGACCGTAAACTTGACAGAACGCATATTTATACTTTATACATAAAATAAATACTGAACTTTCCGGTAACGGTCCTTGCTCGAATCTTGTTATTAATGTCAGAGGTGACTGATACATACATAGTTGTGAGGTCACATATCTACATTTAAAAGTTTTTGGAAAACGAATAAAATTAATCGAGAAGTTTGTAAAGTTGTTTTGTTAGTAGTATGGTTTAGATAACACATTTTATTTTTAAAAGATGGAATAGAAAACAGGTTCTGTTCACCGCTTAGAGAATTTTAGATAGAATGTTGAATAAGGGCGCTGGCACTTGCGAGGTTAAGAATTTATTTCAACTCTAGTGCTTAAATGTGGAGATGAAAAAGATATTTAATGGCCTAAGGTTGCTAACACAAAACTGCGATGCGATGCAAATTGCTGCGATGCGATGCAGTTGACCATACTTTCAATATGTCAGACAAAATCGCATCGCAGCAATTCGCATCGCATCGGAGTTTTATGTGGACCCCCTAAATTGACGTACAGGGTTTTTCTTCAACAAACTTTTCAAGTTCCTACGTACAATAACCTGAGACTTTTAAGCATCGATGAAGAAAAACAAGATACTTGTTAGTTTAATGCTGTCTCTTCCAGAACAGACAATCTATGAGAATTTTCACTTAGATATGAGAAAATGTAGATTTAATAGCAAAAATAAATGTAAAATGACAGTCTAAACAAACTAGACACTCAATTAAAAAGCTATCCGCGCAAACGTGTGAACAAAACTAGGACCGGACCGGCGAAAATAGAAAGCATCGGAAGATGCTAGATGTGTGCCACTCTGGCGCAAGTGGAAAGCGAACGAGCGAGACGGCACGACCAAAACACAAAAATCCACGCACAAAAGAAAGGGACCGCGTGCACTGTCCAGTTAAACAACTTTGGCATCTAGAAAAACTATGCTTTCGAAGAAACTAGAGACGTATGACCCGATTGGTAACTCGATATCGCTGATGCAGCTAATAAAAACAATCAAAACATTGCATAGTAACATTCCGGGGATTTCTTAGTTCGACTAATGGAGTAATTGGATTGCATAGCACGGTAACATGATCGCCGGACCGTACAAATACATACAGAAATGCATTTTGTGTCTGTTCTGTTCAGACTCATTTTAAAATATCTTTTATGTCACATTTGTAACAAGACGACACAAGTGGGCTTCTTTAGGCATCAGTGTATTACTTCAACTATCAGCTCCATTGTAATTTTCGGCTGCCGTGTACACGTACACGGCAGCCTCTATATTTCTGATAAAAGCCATATAGAGGGAAATATTTTAGGCATCGAGAGTGAATCTCTCTTAAGACCTCTAGTTTTTATGTACAATGCCTACTAAGCTGCAGTGATAACTTACCATCAATATGTACTGTGTTGTTCTATTTACCACTTGCAAGTCCTAAAAAGCTGTTAGTCCAGATTTATTTTTGGGCAGCTGTATGGATTTTAATTAGATATTTATTCAAATGAAAAAATCAAAATGTGTGAGAAATAACTTGTTTAACTTTTTATTCCCCCGTGTTTGTATTATATTTCATTCAAGATTTTTTCGATATATAAGACAGTTTTCTCACGATGAAATAGAGAGTACTTTAAAGTCGGATTTTTAAGGATATTGCGCAATGAGAAGTCTTGTTAGATTTGACATAGGTAATTTGAAAAGCTAAAATTTGTCTCATTCAAACAGTCACAAAACAAACAAAAAATGTAGACATACATTTTGATAAAAAATACAGAGTACGGACCATACAATGGATCTTTAATTTATTTAATAAAACATAAATGTTGAGAGAGATCGAATTTTAACCGGTGAACGATTTCCATTCTTGATTATTCTAGAACAAAGTACGAACGCAGTTTATGGATAAGAAACAATGAAAAAGTGCTGCAATATTAGGTAATCAATTATAAAATTCCAATAATTTCGAATAATAAATGCATAATGCAACAAGTATGATTTCACTTTAAAATGACTTACTTTAAGCTACAAAAGGCCTCAATTTGTAAATAGAATTACAATCACACACTATACACAATTGTAAATGTCAAACTATATACAAAGCAAACGCATGGTGTACTACTTTAACCCTTGATATCTAATAAACATTGAAAAGACGAGACATGTGAATCTGCTGAAAAAGAACGAGACGCAAGAAATCCCAGAAGAGGAATGAGCAAATTGATGTTAGTAACCAAATAACTCTTATCTAAGTAAACCGCACAAAATCAAGTCCCACCATAAATCACTTTAAGAGCAGTTAGCTTTGGAGCGAGATCCATAGATTGCACTCAGACTTTACTTAGAATGCAAGTCCCACTTTAAATACAAATAGTTCTTTCAAGATCGAGTCAAACTATTGCTTTACTTTGAGAGAAACAACTTAGACATGACGAACGCGAAGTAGTCAATACTGAACCGATGAATTTAAAGTATGCTTTTGATTCACTATCCGCACATATGTCCTGCTTGCTTTGCTAGATCAAAGCACTTTGTGAAGGAACTTTGGATCAAAGTAGTATAAAGTTCTGACTATGAATCCTGCTCTTAGGGCCGGGCGTTTCATAATAGGTTCACGTTTTCCACTGACATTTGACACAGCCCACAGCAGACGCCGCAAACGTTCACTAACCGCATTCCGACAGGTTGCAATGTTACTGTGCTGTGTACTCACAATGGAGGACACAAGGTCAATTTGTAGAAAGGAAATATTCATAAAATTTTAACTTCTTTAATGTGGTTCCAAAAGGGAGATTATTATTTCGTCAGAATATTCTTATTGTACTAATTAATATGTCGCCCGATTACCCCGAGATCAGACAAGGAATGATTTCAGTGTCGATTTAAGGATTGTGATGGCTTGCGTGACGTGTGATTGTGATTTTTCAAAAGTACATTTCAACTTGTCGTCCCACAATTGGACGGAGGGAGACAGTCATGACACCTACTGCCCTTGAAACAAGGTTGGTAGAGAGAAACATTTTCAACTTATTTCAATTAAGATAAATTATGAAGTTAGTTTTTAACTAAGACCTATTTCGCGAGTAGATTTACATAGTGCACCCTTCCTATCTTAATGGATTCAACTCACAAATAATCTCTGGCGTTAATGTTAGACTACTTGACAAATCAAAAATTCTTGCAACAGAGGACATCACAACAAAGTACGCGATAGATACTTCAATATTTGTCATGCTCATCAACGTTAAAATTAACAGTATTAGGCCAGAATAGAAAAAGAACTTCAAATCTTTTACATTTGTATTTGATAGTTTATAGGAGTTTATACGAACATCGTACATAATCGTTACAAACAAATACCGCGTCGTAAATGTCGACTCGATCCAGAAATAATTGTACGAAAGTACCACTTTGGGTCTTGACCTCATTTCTTTTTTAGAACGTGAGTAACGTCGAATATTCATACGTATAAACTTGTCTACGAAGTGAGATGGACTATCCAATAAATCAGTTTCACCTTCACCAATTAACAGATAACGTCTGCCATACCAGTTTTTGTAGCTTAGTCATCAAAGATTTTGGACTACTATGCTATTTACGACTGAATCCTGAAAGTCAATCCAATTAAAGTTTTTTCCATCTTTATAAAACACCTTGAACCGCATGTATTTTAAACCATACTTGAAATTGAGTCACTGTTTCAATATCCAGCCATTAGTCTTGTATTAATAAACAGGTACGTATGTTTAATAATGGGTACGTCTCAAGTATCACTTTTAATTACGCCTTTCTGTCCCAGAAGCATCGAGGGCATGGTCTGGACTGCTAACATAGGACAACGAGTGTCCGATAACTATAGCACCAAAAGGTTTTAGAAGAGGTTTAGCATCTGCACAAAAGACAAGGATCCTAAACTTTTGTATACATGGAATAGGCTGGAATATTCACTTTCATTTCATACAAAAATTACCATGACTTTTTCCTATCTTTTATTACATCTCCATCGATCCCTATTTGTCTTTGAGATAACATCGTACAAGACAGGAGTAAGGGAACTGGCCGCCTCCCCACACGAGGACCTTAAAGAGCTGGTAATAAAAGTAAAATTCGATTGAATATGCATAAGCAGAGATTTTTCTTAACTGTTCGTCTCATTCAAACAAAACGCTTCAGCCCAAATGGCCAGGCGGCGTGGCGACCTTGTTTTCATTTTCGTTCAACCATCGGTCTCGGATCGTTTTGCTCGGTGACATAACTATGAAAAAACTCATTGTTGTACACTGATAATGAATTGGATCAATTATAATTACATTTTGTTTGTTTTAATGTTAAATTCGTCGATGTTTTAAGGGGCAATCAATACAACATGCAAACTTTTGAAGAGAATCTTTTATATATCAGTAAAGTTAAGATAGCGAGGGCGTTCATCAAATAGATGACGTGATCAATGAAGTTCTTCATCCCTCAAGTTCTACATGGTCGTAAGAGACGCCCTGGACAGAAACCGGTGGAACAGATAATCCGCTCCAGATGCAAGCCCGATACTATAACATGAGAAACCGACCCCGAACAGATAAATTGGTAAATGACCAAACAGTTTACATCGATGAATAAATACCGTGTCGATTATATTTAGTTATGTGGAATTATTCAAAACTGTACTCAAAAGAGTCCTTCAAAGCTGGCAGCGGTTAGGCAAGTCCGAGGTTGCAAATGTTCATAGGTGCCGGTGACCATATTCCATCAGGTCGTCTGTTTGATATTAAAAAAAGTTGAGATCTCAACGCAGATTCTTTTTCTCGCCAAGCCTCAAATACTTACAAAACACTAAACAAACTTACAGTTTTATTCGTTGATATTGACCATAAGAACCTATTCTGAGTGAGAATTTCAAAGGTTTTTTTATCAAACAGGCAGACAGTCGTACGAACGGGCATTGGATCTATAGCAAGCCTAATATTTCCATTTAACTCAACCTCCACATAAGGATCCCTAATAATATTATGTGAGGATACTTCAGGTACCGCTAAGAGTCACGTACTCAAGATCTCACCTTTATTTTCAGTTACAATAACAATAGCATTGGATTCAACCTCGAATTTTTTGCCCATGTTCGTGGACCACAATAACTGTTTATCTTTAACGTTTTATTAATTTGATTATAAAAAAAATGGTCTATTGTTATTTTTTCCGTTCATCGAAATACTACATTTGCATTTTATCTTAATTTAATAACGATATCTCTTTGGCAATATAAACTCACAATTACTACAAAGTAACACAGATAATATTTTGCATCGAAGTTATGGTTGTCTCCCAGATTATCTCATAGAAAACACACCTCGAAACTGTACAGTAAATTCCACTGCAGCTGCGGGAACAGGACTCATGCGAAGTCACGTGCAAAAGTTAATCAATACTAAAAACATTCTAATACGATATACTATTTCATAACAAGCAATATTACCGATAAAAAAGAAAAATTAATAATTATTATTCATTATCGTCGCCGTCCTAAACAAGAAAGGGCATAAGAATTTTCATCAACAACTAATTTAATAATCAAATTCGAAAACAAGGTGAAACAAGATGTAGAAACGAATCGAATTCCATTGAGCCAATCAGGCAGAATGCATTGGAAAACAGTGAACTAAACTCGTTTGGTTAGATCAGTGGTTCCCAACTTTTATGTAACGAAGGACCATTTACTTTTTTCTTGACTTGCTACGGACCACCAACTGTTTGGCAGTAAAGTTGAGGTTTAAGTTTTTCGTAAGAATAGAATAAGATGAGTAAATAATGATGAGTGTATTTCGCATGTGACAATGTTATACCTACTTGCTTACATGTTTGTGTATTTCTCAAACAATGTAGAATCAGCATGTCAGTTTTCAATATTAAACTGTTTTCCTAAACACAGTTTTCATGGAATCAGCACTATAACCAAGTCCCAGTCACAAGTCATGAGAGGATACATTTGAAAAAAAAAATCATGAACGCGTCATAAACAAGACCTAGTAGAGTACCTTTTTAATTTATAAAAATCTAATTATTACTTTCGTAAGGTTCAGATTCCTAAAGGAATCACCAGCTGTCCGCGGTCCATTGTTTGGGAACCACTAGGTTAGACCGCTAACCGATGTTGACTTTGGATGCGGACAGGTTCCGACACTTGTTGAATCTCCGCGATCGCTCCAACGATATACATATTACTATTTCGATGCTCTCTCTCAAGTGAAATAGACCAGGAATTGACGAATTATCCTCAATTTCCATCAGCAAAGATTTTTTTTTAAATACTTGCCATATGCAAATATGCACGTCGCTGGCATTCGAAGATTTAAAAAAATGGATCCGAATTTAAATATTATTGGATTAAAACGTCAGTAGAAATAGGTAATGTTCAATTTTATAAGGACGGGTATTTAGAAATCTGACAGTTGAACGGCGTGCGGGGACATAGATGCGATGCAATGTACTTTACCCTTACGAGAATTTTGTGAAGGGCTGTAAATTTGTGTACAGCGGGACCACGCGGGGGGCTGTTACAGGCACAAGCAGCTTTATTTGCCAAACTTGGGACTATGGAAATGACAATACGAGGACAAGACTTGTGAGATTCGGCGGCTACCTGATTGATCATTATTATGCACCCGAGGCGGATTGTTTCACTAAATCATGTACAATTTTAGTGATCTTGCCAACTCTGTCGGAGCTAGAGTTAAATCAAAAGTAAAGTAACCAAGTAAATTGAATCCGTGACGTGTTCAACGAATCATTCCCACGGTTGCAATAATAATTAAACGGTAACGAGATCGAGTAATTCACGTGTTTTGATAAACCGGAAATCTTCGAGATAACAATGGATGCCATTCAAACGTCTTTAAACAAATCTAGTGGTAATTAACATTGGATTACTATTTACAGTAGGTAAGTTAACCCGCCTAAAAACGAGAAAAATATGACAAAAACTGCCACTAAAATCTCTCGTTTTTCTCAAGAATGTATTTACATACCATCAACGTACACTGTGCACTTGGTTGCTATTTTCGTAACATTAATAAAATGTATAATTATATATACCTAATTAAATATTAAATGATTTTCATACATTATCATAACACTAAAGTATTATAATTTGGCAGAATCTACATAGGAACATAATAGAATAGTGGAATATTCCACGCATTAACTTAGTAGAACTAATCAATTAAATGCAAATAGTCGGGGACAATAACATTCGGCGCCCAAAACAGTAATCAAACAACACCTGAATCCATTTCGATGGAATACTAATTAACGGACTATATCCAGAAGTGATGTAAGATATTGTTCTACAACACGAAAAAGGAGACCCTCGTGATTATGTCTGCACCTGTCACCTACTGATTAAAATTTTAGACGAGCTTATGCTAACGTCTTCTAAATCGATGAACGCGAGCTCCACGCCCGAAAAAGTGTCACGTTCCGCCTTAAAGGCGAGAGTGCAAGCGAGACCGCGGAACGAGCGATAGAGAGGAACGATCGGCCTTAGCGTTCGGCTTGTGACGCATATTTTCTTATGTTATCACTTAAAAATTATAATTATCGTCTGTAAACCGACTTTACAGACAAGCGTTTTTTATGTAAAGATGGTGGCACGCAAGCTTGTCGAACATGCAGTTCACATGGATGGTAAGATAATAATACTGAAGACTACAGACATCTACGCAATAACCAGAGTTTTAAATGTTGCCACCTTTGAGGCAAAAGTTGTTACTAGGTACCTATATTTATTTGACATAGTGAAAGTAGCGGACCAATTTTGTGACTCGGTAGACTTCAATTGATAGGCACTATGCAGTACACTGCTGCTTCCATGAAACGTGATAATTGCAATCATTTAAGAAACAGCAACGTACTGAAAAGTGGCTTTCAAATTGATGATCATGGAGTTGCATACCCCTCAAGTCGCGGCATTTTCTCAAGACATAACCTTTTCTATCGACCCAACAGATCCAGCTGTGAGAGTCACGGGTTCGATTCCCTCACCAAGACAAATGTATGGCATACAGATATTTGATTCGGGTCTGTGTTGTGTGTGCAACGGCACCCATGGCACAGGATAAATCTAGTGTGAAGCTTTGAGAATAAGCTGGTTTTATTTTATCTTCACAGCGTGTGCCCATTGGCCTAATCAGGTCACTGATTAAGGCATATAAAGGTAACATCGATGGTAACAAACATAATAAAGTAAATATTTTTTTATAAATGACTAGCTGACCCATTACTACTAGCATACTTCGCATTGCCTCACAATTAAATAATGTGTCAAAGGTGTGATAGATATGGACTATTTGTATGGGAAAATAAAATTGTGGTTTTTACTATTTCCCTTCAATTTCTTTCCTTTTAAACCTTCCCTGGACTTCCAAAAATCATGTAAAACCAAAATTAGCCAAATCGGTCCAGCCGTTCTCGAGTTTTAGCGAGACTAACGAACAGCAATTGATTTTGATATATATAGATAAAAGTAAAAGAAAAGACAGAATTTAGTTCAATTTCATGTTAAGTTAAAATTGTAGCCTATTAGTCTATTAACATCCAAATAAAAACTAAATGTAGATGCGTTGCCACTCTCGAGGACTAAGCTGTTACCGTGCCGGAAATTACAGGGCTGTACAAATGTTTTATATGTTGTGACATAGTGACTTTAAACAAAAATTATAATTAATCTGTTTGGCAGTTTTTTAATTGAAACACATCAAATAATACCATATTTTTAAAAATCGCAATGCAATAGCCTGAAATTGTTTATGTGGCAAATATTACACCAATCGAGGAATCGGATGAATACATCGATAGCGTCAAATCTCTAAAGACACCGTGAAAACTCGAGGAATCCGAAATCGTAAAGACCGTTGACAATAAAACGGCGCCAGAATTGAATGACACGGCAATCGAATATCCAGCAGACGGGAATAGTCGCATCCCTGGCCTGGCTAGCGTCCATATACTACTGAGAATCATAATGCCACATACGAACCGTCTGCCTCACTAATCCCAACCTTACACCTTCGCTATAAAGTGGGTATTCGAACGGTGGGTTACAGGAGGTAGGTCGGAATGCTCAACTGGTACGGATATAAGCGGCGTCTGCGCCGGTCCTTACGTAATTTTCATTTGATGAACTCAATACGTCACGGCTTCCGGGTGACGGATGGCCGATATCGCATGAACCTATTATCGTAAATCAGGGAACTCTATTAAAGGGTGCAAGGTTAATATGACCTTGTGAGCGGGAATTTATAGATGGAATGAGGCTCTGATGTATTGAGCTTGAACTTTGGCTCGCACTTTCACTAGTTTTCTAGGTTGACGCGACACGTTGATGAAGAGTGAATTATAATAAAGCAATAAATATCGCTATCTCTTAAAGGTAATTGAACTTTTTTTAATCTCGTCACTGGTATTATAAGTAATGAAAAGGAATGTTTGAATAATAACGTTTAATTAATATAGAATTTGAGACTTGCAGCTCACGTTTAGTTTCACTGAAAATGTGATCACACTAGTTGCGGATATAATTAAAATTTCGCAAATGAACGATATAATTATATGAAGCTTAACAATTCGTAATTAATTAGGAATTAATGAAGTATATCGTGCAATAACACAGGATGCGATAAAAAAAAGATAAATGAGAGTTCCAGTAAGAAGGCATTATTTATTTTTAATGGCAACACATAAGATGCATTTGGCCAACGTCCGTTCCAGTGGCATATTTAATATAATGAATATTTATAGAATTTTCAGTTGAATCGTATCATTGGTAAATATAATTTCTTAATTCCTTACCAATATCGGAAGCTGGTGACTGGTGCTCAAAGTTGGGAGTGGTATACACGAGAAAATCTGCAAATATGATTTCTACAATGCATGAAGCTCGCGAAAACCTGCGAAAGTACTATCTAATAAAATAGTAACCATTGTTGAAATACCATAGAAGTTAGTGAATCTTTGTAGCATTCAATCAAGACCACGGTTATCAATAATAATGCTAGTCAGAATAAAAATATACGCATGTTTTATATTTTTATTCCAAGCGTCTAGTTTAAGCTTATAGTTTTTGTCATTAAAAAAACCAAATTAGCATATGGTCGTTGAGGTTGATGGTAGCGAAGTAAATATACCTATAGAGATCTACTTACAACAAGAGATTCAGTTGACCAATATGACAATATAACCGAAACATGGTAGCATTGTTCATTACCATTTAGCGACAGACATATTCAGTTATGTATTATTATCATTATCTAACTTTAGCTCGCATGAAGCGCGCATGGCCCAGCGGTTGGTGTAGATCGTAAGCGATCTGCTCGGTTAAGCATTACGGGCGCGGTCGGGTAGTGTGATGGGTGACCGCTAGTGGCAAATTAAATGCGCGTTTCCGTGCTTCGGAGGGCACGTTAAGCCGTCGGTCCCGGTTGCTATCGACAGATAGCAGTCGTTAAACCTTGTCGGAGGCCTTATGGGCGGTTTGAAAACATCCGACAGCGGGTTGGCCACTAACCCACCCACCTCCACCAATCCGCATTGGAGCAGCGTGGTGGAGTAAGCTCCAGGCCTCCCCCCAAAAAGGGGAGAGACTCGTGCCCAGCAGTGGGACGTATAATGGGTTTTATTATTATTATTATATTATATAACGTTAGCTCCTCTAATGGAACTCTACCAACAGGTGGGTCTAGCTAGGGAAGGCTGCCGCTCTTCCCCTTTGTGGTGATATATTAAATATCATCATATTTTTGCAAGTTACACTTGACAGATCTCCCTTCAACCGAGTGGACTGATGTCTGACAAAAACAATGCACTTCATCTACATGTATTGCACTCGTAGTTTCTAGTACATTATTGCATGACATAAAGAAACGTATATAAATATGCAAACATAAGGACATCTTGTTCACGTCTCGTGACGTACAGACGGACAATGCCGCTTCAGAGGTTTCATAACGCATTAGCACGGCGTACCTAATGGGTGGCGGCAGAATTTTCGTCATCCTCGTGATGTTTCCATTAGGAACCGAATGTCATTCGACATGTTTTAATGTTTCGCAATACATATTATTGGTGGATACTGGCTGGTTGACGTCAGCTTCGAATATCACTACTCTATCTCTCACAATAGCTGGATTATAAGGCAGAGATGGCTTAAGAGGTATCAGTAATAGTCGGTAAAATTCGTATTTTTTCTGTGATGAAGTGGCAAACAAGCGTACCGTACATTGATGGTAACTGTACCCTATAAAGATCAACAAAAAATCTGAGATTTCAATGCATAGCAATCACAGTCACGTGTTGCTGAGTATAATAATATGTATCACATCAAAAATTCGCATAAGTAACGAATTATTTACAGTGAAGTACTGTTTTTTAAGCATAAACAACATCAGTAGATTCGGCATGACAAGCGTTCACGTGCCATGACAACCTGTGAACTAGAGAGATTGCCGTCTGTTCCCAGTTACGTATGTAATGGGCGGCTAGGACTCAAAACTTCGTATAGGCATTTTTGTCCAGAAGTCCTGGTGTATTTTGTAATCTTATAAACGGCTCCAAGCTTGGCTGAGCCTACCAAAGGCTTCCAGACTCCCGTTAAGTCACCTCTTGCGTAGAGCAAGCAAATAAAGAGGTCTTAGGCAGACAGTAAGAAAGAAATGTTGAAAACAAATATCACAATTCTATACAAAATAATTGATACTACAAGGTGTGTCAATGAGTCTTAGCTTAACACGAATAAAACTTGATTAGTGTGTGTGACACGAGAGGTTTGAATTTAAACACGTGTACGTTAAATCGGACGCCACTCTCTCTCTGACACCAGTATGACCAGAATTCTGTAATCGGTGATGGATAGAAAGTAAATATAATTAGTAATGTACGATTTTTGTTGATAATAATCACCGGAACGTCATGCCTAATTTTAAGAAATGAATTAAAATCTTTAAGAAAATATGAGAAATCGATAATTTTGTATGAATAAAGTTAGTAGCGTAATCACAATGCCACATCGCGTTGTTACCAAAAATACGATAGGCATAGGCCCACTTGGGCTTGTACTTTGACAGAGGGGAAAGCCTGCATATGGCTACTATCCTCCGGTCCGCCGCGGCCGGTGGCCCGTGTTGCTCTATGGTTAAAATTAATCTGGAAGGTAAAAGCTAATTTTGCTTGGTGTCTGTTGATTCTCATTTGTCAAATATTACAAAGCAAACTACGTAGTTCAAAAATAATTTGATTAGAAACAAAATCCTATCATTTGTCTTAAAATCCGTAGAAATAAACGTAACTATGATTTAAATTTTTCTCAATGAATTTAATACAAAATTACTCCGTCTTATCTCCTAGTAATACAATGAAATTACTGCTATAACCGATTGAATAATATGAGATTTGACTAAGCCAACGTTTTAAATCGAAGTTTAATCTTGTTTTCCAATTAGACAGGCACATTAAGTCCGACTGGACCTTGATCTTGGTATAAACAGTGGTTCAAGTTGACCATTTTTAGCGTTGGCGCCGAGGTGGTCGATTTTGCAAATTGCGTGGGTAAAGGCCGTTTACCTTTATTATGACGAATATTGGAGTCCATCCAAACATAGACCGAGGTGTGGCTTTTCTGTAGGCATGCTTGATTGCATAGTTTAGCGAAAATATTAAAATTATTATTAATTAAAACGTGACGGGTAACGATTATCTAGAACTGCAGGATATTTTTTTTTACAAAACACTCTCACAATCCTACACTAGGTATAAACATGTGTCGTGGATGCCGTTGTACACGTACACCACATACAAAAACACCCAGACCCGAAACAAATATCTGTAGGCCATACAAATATTTGTCCCGGTGCGGGAATCGAACACGGAGCGGCCAGTTGTGAGTCTACTCTCGCTTGCACACGCCTTTTTTTGTTTAAAGACACTTCTTTACCACAACCGCAGTATTATTACATATTCTCTTCCACAACCAAGCGTCCGCCGCGTTCATGAATTAGAAAGACTACTCATATTTCCATTCTTCGGAAATTTTGGCTGTCGTTGAGAAATTTCTTGACCCGCATCGATCGAACCCGCACCTGAGCAATAACAGTGGTGACCTTCTACATCTAGCAAACCGTCGAAGCAATTCAATAATAAACATATACGTTCTTATTTGATAAATTTAAATTTCAAACGTTTCATACGATAGTGTAGGTTAAATCTCATGTCAATCTTTTTTTCTCAGTAGATAAAGTGAACTTTATCACGACTTACGTTGATTTTGATGATAAACAAGTGTACTACAATGTAGATACCCTACACCACGATACCATTGCCTTGAATCACTGCCGCATTGTTAAAGCTGCTACGTCACTATACTGTTACTGTGGTGTAGATAAAAATAATTCGTCCTAGATCATGTGACGTTTCGTATAATTAGCATAATCACACATATTTCCTCATAGTAGAAGAATTTTTGGACTCACTCGAATGCGTTATTTTTAAATATGGGGATGACTTGCACCCTATCGACTATCTTCATGAAAATAAGGCAGCTGTTAAAATTTTATCAAAAACCCGTCACTAGCTTACCTCAATTTCGAATCCTGAGAACTTCGTTTGGGTACATTTTGCATGCACTTAAAATATCTGACGCGTTCTTAGCACACGACATTTATGTCGTAACCTTTTGAAAAGGGTAAAAATGTGAATCAAAATAAAATTAAAAAAAAATACTGAAGCTTTATCAGATACTCAAGTAATTATTACGGTTAAAGTTCCCATCCAAATGTCTGATGGTTTGGACGTTAGGCAAACTCGTGGCGACAGTGAGAGCTTAAAGACATCAAGAGCTTATTATGTCAAAATTTGACAGACAGGTAGACCACCTGGTGTAAAGTGATAACCGTCGCCTATGAACATTTGCAACATCAAAGGAGTTGCTAAATCACTGCCAGACCAGCTGTTAAAAGCTCTTTACCTACCTCAAGATACAAATATAAACAAACGTAATCATCTTGTGCATGATTTTTACCCAAAAGATCATATTACAGATGTTTCGCATAATTTTATTGGAACAAATAATAATAATAATAATAATAATAACCTGGCAACCCTCTTACGAAAAAGTCACATTCCAATCTGCTCCGATTTTATATAATTTTATTTTGCACTCAGAGTTCATATTTCTTCAGATAACAGTAATCAGTTACATTATAAATAAAAAATAAGTGCAGTGAACCATAATTTTGAGCATAACAAACTCTATATAATTCCAAAAATTGTAATGAAAAAATTTGATGACAGACAGTGCAGTGATGACAAATACTAACAATAAATTAATAATAAAATATGTACAAAATGCAGTGAAATTTAATATAAAACGTTACCCGATAGCAACCAATACTAAAATCATGGAATGATAACAAGGGCCAGAGCCAGAAATGCACAAGCAGCACACCCACCACCACCGGACTCGTCGCTGAGCTCCGCCTCGCAGCCGCCGGACGCCGCCCCTATCGCGAGCGTGTCACCGGCCGCTGTAGTTGCGTCGAGCTCCAGCGACGAGTACTTCTCCCCGGCGCCGTCGCCACCACCTGCACGTCGTCGAGTGAGACCCCGGCCGCCGTCCTGCTTGGGACCTCGGCGCCAACCGGCTCCGAATAGGGTCCCCGCTGTCGGTGGTAATGTGCCGCGCATGAAATGGACATCGCTAATAAACGAAAACGTCATGCGCGCATATTTTGGGGCTACAGAGGGAGGAACTAACCTTACTGCGTATCGTAGTCGTATGCTGCTTCTGTTCCAGGCTCTTGAACCAACAATCAACGTGTCAACCCAACGGCTGTCGGATCAGGTGCGTGTCATTCAGCGCGGTCACATGCTGGATGACAATGTGCTTGATCGGCTACGCACCGAGATGCAGGGTTACCGCTCAACTCCTGCCCCACCACCTCCCACGGTACCGACGCAGCGAAGTGACATCGCGAATGCGCCTCAACACGGTGACGGGGGGGAAGCGGACCAGGTAACCACAGTAAGTACCCAATACATTGAACAGCTGAGGAGCGCCTTGGAGCATGCTCTTCGTGAATATCGGTCCACCTTGCCCGCGGACAGGCCACGTTTGCCCCGGTTGCCTATGCATAGACGGAATGTGGCGCTGGTGTGCGCTCTGAATTCACTGTTACCAGAGTACTTCGATGACACCGAAGACCTCGGCGATACTCACTCGGTTCTGTACTGTGCGGCTGCTGCGGCGTGCCGTGTAGCCCGCGTCAAGTTCCCAAAATCTGATGCAGTTGCACGGCCAAGACCCGCCGTACCAGCCTGGCAGTGCCGGATTGAGCGGCGTATCGCTGGGACCAGAGCGCTCATTGGCAAGCTACTCTGCTTCAGGATGGGCAATACACGCCCCCGAGTGATGCGCTTTGTGAGGATAGCATTCTCGGGAACGGGAATCAGCCCTCAAAACTATTCAGCTCACCTCACAGAGCGCATCGACTTCCTGAAGCAGAAAGTTTACGCATGGGCAAACCGGATAAAACGCTTTAAAGAACGTGTGGGCCGGTATCAATTGAACAGCATGTTTCAAGGCGACCAAAGGAGAGTCTATAGAATGTGGGAGCGGTCTGATTCGCAAATGGTTGACCCGAGCCGACCGGATGATGACGCCATGCTAGCGTTCTGGCGCAACATCTGGTCGGAACCGGTCTCTCATTCCGAGGACGGTTGGATACGGGATGTCGAGGGAGCATGCGAATCTATTCAAGAAATGGATAATATCCTTATTACTGAAGAAGACGTAGCCAATGCAGCTCGTCCGATGCCGAATTGGAAATCTCCGGGACCGGATGGGCTGCATAATTTCTGGCTGAAATGGCTGAGAAGTTCGCATGCTCGCTTGGCGACCCAGTTCCAATTGTCTCTGGAGTCAGGAACGCTCCCATCATTTTTTACAACTGGTGTGACTCACCTGCTCCATAAATCAGGTAGTACCGCGGAACCTAAGAACTACAGACCTATTACGTGCCTCCCAACGGTATATAAACTCCTTACATCCATTCTGAGAGTGAAAATCACTAAACACATTGAAGATTTTTCCATCTTGTCTGTCTCTCAGAATGGATGTAGGAGCAGGTCCCGCGGTACTAAGGAGCTACTCCTCATTGACATGGCAATTAGCCAGCAGGTTCGTCGCTACCGAAAGAGTCTTTCGACTTGCTGGATAGACTACAAGAAGGCCTACGACTCTGTACCGCATACATGGCTCATGAGGGTTCTGGAGTTGTATAAAGTAAATACAACTCTACGTGCTTTCTTGGGCTCATGTATGACGCAATGGAGCACGGTCCTTCACTATCCAGGATCTCGGCAGCCCCTGGCGGTCGGTGAACCTGTGAGAATCACCAGGGGTATTTTCCAGGGCGATAGTCTGAGCCCCCTATGGTTTTGCCTGGCCTTGAATCCTCTTAGCACGTTGTTAGAGGCTTCGGGGCTTGGCTATCGGCTGCGCAGAGACGGTCGGATGATATCTCACCTGTTGTATATGGATGACCTGAAATTATTCGGATCCAGTAATTCGCAACTGACAGAGCTACTAGAGGTTACTGAAAACTTTAGTAACTCTATCAGGATGGAATTCGGAATCGAAAAATGTGCAGTAATGCATGTACGACAAGGGCAGATAATGGAATCTGAGGGAACAAATCTCCCAGGTTCTATTTCGTTCCGAACCCTCTCTGCCGCCGAGAGCTATAAGTACTTGGGTATGTCGGAGGCCTTAGGTATACGCGAGGGCGACATGAGGCAATCGTTGAGGGAACGTTTCTTTGGTCGCCTGACAAAAGTACTGAAAAGTCTTTTGTCGGGTGGTAATAAGGTCCGCGCCTTCAACGGTTGGGTCATGCCGGTCTTGATGTACTCCTTCGGCATACTCAAGTGGACTCAGACCGACCTGGATGCTCTTGACAGGCGAGTCCGCTCTTTGCTGATGGCATACCGGATGCATCACCCACGGTCGTCGGTCATGAGACTGTACATCCCGCGGAGGTGTGGCGGTCGAGGCTTCCTTAGCGCCAAGACCCTACACAACCGTGAGGTCTGCAGCCTCAGAGAATATTTCCTGGCCGCCGACGGGGATATGCATAAGGATATGGTGGCGGTCGACAGTGGACTCACCACTCTCTCTTTGGCTAAACAGAACTGGCGCAAACCTGAGGTACTCACGACCAGCGACCGCAGGAGTGTGTGGCAGGGCAAGGAGCTACATGGACGTTTTTACCGGGCCCTACACGGGCCTGACGTAGACACTTTAGCATCCGTGGCCTGGCTACGATTCGGTGACCTATTTGGGGAAACCGAAGGTTTTGTTTGTGCAATAATGGACGAAGTGGTAATGACCAACAACTACCGGAAGTTTATCCTGAAGGATGGCACGGTCGACATATGTCGGGCATGCCACCGACCGGGTGAATCAATCAGGCATATTGTGTCCGGCTGTTCTAGTCTTGCCAACGGCGAATATCTGCACAGACACAACCAAGTGGCCAGGATTATCCATCAGCAACTTGCCTTGCGATACAGTCTTGTGGCCGTGGAGGTGCCATACTACAGGTATGTGCCCGACCCAGTTCTGGAAAACGACCATGCCACAATGTATTGGGACCGGTCTATCATCACTGACAGGACTATTGTAGCCAATAAGCCTGATATAGTGGTGATAGACCGCTCGGAGCGCCGCGCAATGATTATCGATGTCACCGTCCCTCATGATGGGAATCTCGTGAAGGCCGAGAAAGACAAGGAACTTAAATATCTTGATCTGGCTCACGAGATTGTCGCCATGTGGGACGTAGATTCGGCCATCATTGTGCCGATAGTCGTTACGGTCAACGGACTTATAGCAAAGAGCCTCGACCAACACCTCAAGAGGCTCAAGCTAGGAAGTTGGGTCAAGGGTCTGATGCAGAAGGCGGTACTCCTCGGCACGGCACGTATAGTGAGGAGGTTCCTGTCTCTGTGACCCTAATCATCGACGGCTTGGACCCTGTTCCCGCTGCCGGTGGCACACTATTTTTTATTTTTTTATATATATTTGTGCTTTATTAATATTATCTTTTGTTATATTTAATTTAGTTACTTATATATGTAAAAAAATAATTAATATGGATTAGTAATAAATGAGTGATATAATAATAATATCTTTATTTCAAATCAAAAGTAGCTTTACATTTCATTGACATTGGAATCTCCATTTAAGCATATGGATGCCTGTGTTTGGAGACTCCGCTCTTCCCTTTTTGAAGTTGCACAAAAGCACTATGATCATTTACCGACTAAATATAACTTATTAAATTTTGTTTAATACATACTTGGCGATAAAACTAATATAAAAAAGAACATAATGAAAACTAAAGTGTATTTGTGTGTGTGTCTGTGTGTGTGTGTGTGTGTGTGTGTGAGTGTGTGTGTGTGTGTGCGCGCGTGTGTGTGTGTGTGTGCGCGCGTGTGTGTGTGTGTGTGTGCGTGCGTCGTGCTATATTAAACGTTGCAACATTGCTTCTGTTTCCTCATAGTTTAATGTTTGTAACCAATTTATAATTTGTTTTTTACATTCATGTTTTTGCTTGCCGTATATAGATATTTGTTTGTTGAGTCTGTTGTATAAATATCCCGACATAATGTTATACTGGTTTCTCGCAAATTTAGTTTTTGTTTTGGGGATCCCTACAGTAGTATTTTTTCTTCTTTTCGTTAGTATCTTTGAGTCATACGGAACTTCTTTATGTTTTCTTAAAACAATGTGTTGTATATACAGTTGCCTTACTGAAAGTAAATTACTTATTTTATATAGTGTTTCTGTTGAAAATGATCTTTTTTTAAAGTACATAATTTTTAATACTTTTCTCTGCGCTCTCTCTAACGCTAAAAATTTAGATTTTGCGGCACCGCCCCAAACCGAAATACAATATATTAAGACAGATTGTACCAAAGAAATGTAAATTTCAGTTAGAAGATTCTTAGATTGTGCCGAATCTTGACTATTTTTGTCCTTTTCTGGTACAACATGTCTTAGCACCTTAAATATATAGATCAGTTTACCTATTCTGCTCATAACTAGTTGTAGATGAGGATACCATGACAGACGCTGATCTATTACTACTCCCAGATATTTAATACAATTAACTTCACCAATAGTAGGACATTGACAGGTTAAATCACTCATACACCTACTGCAATTATGTACCTTAATTGCAGAGTATTTAATGGAGTGTTTATTATTATAAATGCTAAAACAGATATAGTTTGTTTTACTAGTATTTAACGTGAGAAGGTTATCTTTTAGCCAAGCAGCAACACAGGACAATCCCTCCTCTGCATAACTCTTTACTTGATCCCACGTACTACCAGTGAAAATTATAGTTAAGTAGTAAATATATATTATATATAACAAATACAATAAAGAAATCACGGTCAACTAAAAATAATAAAGATTGCAATGTTTATCGCGTCGCCGTTGAATTGATAATGTTTGAAAACAAAGAAACGAGGACGAATATCTGTCCAGTAATACGATCAGATGCAAATCTTGCGAGTCATTGACCATTGCGAAAATAGGTACTAGCTATAACCGGCGTTTTCACCAATTGTTTTAAGGTTCCGTACTTCTAAAAGAAGAAACGGAACCCTTATAAGATCACTCGTGTGTATGTCTGAACGTATGTCACAGCCATGCTTGCCATTAAAAGCCTTGTTGTTGATGAGTTATTTAAGAAAATAGGCGAAATTTGATCATTCCTTCTCTCCGCCGTTTATGTCCGAAACTACTGCGCCTAAAATAAAAAAAAAATGCAGGTTATAGTCAAATAGCTATAGATTACAGAAAAAACTATGAGCAGTCTATGGTATTAAAACATACTTATTTTAAGGAATACCATGAACGCGAATCATAGTCGCATTCAGTCTTCAAATATATACTCTAGGTACATCAAAACCGTCTTGCTTCCATGATCACTATTCTTTCTGGCTATTTGATCTGACCAAATAGACAACAGAGGCATACGTTCGTGTATTCGATTATTCTAACAAACTTGAATGCATTCCAATCAACCGAAAGCTTTGAAGATCCATGCACCAAGCACAATACTCTTAAAGGTCGATAACAGTAATAAACAATGTCATTCTAACAATGTGCGAAACAGCAATTCGTTATCCGATACCGGAGGAAAATAGAAACAATGAAACAGAACTGCTATATCGACGCAGATAGTGTTATCGGTAAAAAATATGTAAATGTACTGCAATGTTGACTAAAAAATGTTACCACATTGAACAGTTATTGAAAATGGGCTAGTTGCAAAATTGTCTATGCGTGAGTACATCTCTGGACTCCTTCACAGATTTTGGTGAAGTATTTTGGGTACATTTGATTTGGATGTACAGTGAATTGCCCAATTCGTTTAGTTCCATAATTGGGTCCGGTAGTAGGCGCTACCATCGACATCGGTGTATAAAGATACTCCAGCAGAAAAAAGCTCGTGTTTAATACAAACTTATGACAATGTCTTTAACTCTGAACCAAAGAATATGTGTACTTCGTCTAGAATGGATACTTCGACATACCGCCTGATTTCACCTTTTGCAGTCCGCACCTCCGCTTGAGTACCATGCCGGCAGGCTCGTGCACTGAGATTGCGAGCGGGCAACTGTGTGTGTGCGTGTAAAAACACGTCCTGATTGTTATCTGTGTAGTAGGTAACCAGAAGCGTTTGTATTGAATTTTAGCCGAGTGTCCGCGGTGTGTATGCACTTAGATGTGGTACTTTACTATAGACCTCATTCACTTTTGAGTCACGTGGTACAATAGAGAGCTATGCATGAGAACTCCCTTAGGAACACACTGTGCAACGTTTAATTGACTACAAGTTTCCGACGTAGCTATCATAGGTAATGTTGCATTTAAAGAATCGTAGCAGGAGAACCGCAGAAATCTAAATAAAAATTCATATGTGCGGAACACTGTTGGTGATATCTACACCAAAAAAATTGGTAATAATCTTATACTTGGAAGTAGGTAAAATAAACAGTTGGGGAGTTGTTAGTGGTCTTCTACTAAAACCTTACTTAGTAGACAGGTCTTTTATTTCATAGAGCAACACCGGAGGGGAGTAGCCATAGCGTTTATTACCGATGCAAAACAGTCTGTAATTTTTTGCGGGGGGAAATGCGTGCGACACACACGCACACTACAGAAATCGTCTATTACTACGAAACTCACACCTCGACTTTAACAAAATACAGAAACAATTTTACGTACACATTTAAACATCTAGGCGACAGGTATAGGCCCATTTGGGAATGGCCCATTGTACTTTGACAGAGGGGAAAGCCTGCATATGGCTACTCCCCTACGGTCCGCCGCGGTCGGTGGCCCGTGTTGCTCTATGTTTCATACCTACAACAAACCGTTGTAGCACATAAACCAGCCTAACTGTAGCCACGAATATCGTGGTCGCAATAAAACACAATAGAATAATTACAGGTACAGGTGTACCTGTAATTATTCTGTAACAAACAAGGTGATGCGACCTTGTGGGCGCGTATCACTCATGGTGCCTGTCAAACAAATCTTATCTGATAGCGGGGACGAGGAAAAATTGTAAGATGCGAGCGTCACGAGCACGAATGTGGGTAAAGCGGACAAACGTTTCAAAGGAAAGGCATCAGTTGAATTTAGAATATCTCAGACTACGTGGTTTGTGGATATTTTTGTAACAACAACGAAGATATGACAAAACAAAATACATTGCGAATGTAGACGGTTGCAGAGGCCCAGGAAGATTTAAATTGACGTGCCTCAATCAAATGTTAATGTTAGTTTTACTGGTGGTAGAGCTCCAGTGGCGGAGCTCGTGGGCGTGGGCACCACCGCATTACCTTATTTACCTGCCGCTAAATGGTAGTGTTCAGCACTATCGTGTTCCGGTCAGGTGGTAATTTACGGCCCTGTACTTTCCGGCACAGAGGCATAACAACTTAGGCCTCAGGAGTGGTAACGCATCTGCGTTTTGACCTTGATCTTCATGTGGGTCTCTATAGGCTGCAGTCATCACTTAACATCAATGTGCATGCTTGTTTGACACGTCCATTACATTAAAAAAATGTCGAACACTGTCCAAAGGTGGTCCGATATATACCTACATACTTTTACTAGGCGGTACACACTAGTCTACCGGGAAATCGACGAGCCCAGAGAGCGCTCTCAGCCTAAATAAAAATTAGCCATACATACAATATGTATTTTAACATGTATGCCATTGTTATTCTTGAGGCCTTGGGATTTATTTTTTTTCCGATAACTCCCACTTAGAGAGTCATGCAAGGTGACTGACAGATTCATCATGCCGAGTATAATCTACTCAACGTATCAATTCCTTTATTTGCATCCAAAGAGAGAGGTTTTTCGAAAAGAACATGCTTGCCACTTCCAAAGGAACCCATGGCGAATCGTAAGGATTAAATATTCATGGATTTGTTGATAACTTGAAGCCATAGAGCAACACGGGACACCGGCCGCGACGGACCGGAGGGGAGTAGCCATATGCAGGCTTTCCCCTCTGTCAAATTACCATCGCCTAGAAGTTTAAATGTGTGCGTGAAATTGTTTCTGTATTTTGTTAAAGTCAAGGTGTGAGTTTCGTAGTAATAGACAAGTTTTGTAGTGTGCGTGTGTGTCGCACGCATTTCCCCCCGCAAAAAATGACAGACTGTTTTGCGTCGGTAATAAACGCTATGGATACTCCCCTCCAGTCCGCCGCGGCGGCCGGTGGCCCGCGTTGCTCTATGCTTGATGCCGATAAATGATATGGCGTCATGATTTCGGAAATTCCATCCCCAGAGGACGGGCAAGGTGCGAAGCAAAGTTCGCAGAAAAAGCTGGTCATAAAATCTGAGGTCTCTACTTCCGAGGTTGACCACCGTCCATTCCTCTCCGGCCATAACCATATATGGTCAGCATTCTGAAACTGTACTCCGACTCGTTGTATGAATCCATTACGCCAACTTGTTTGTACACCTAGTTAAGATTCACTGAATTAAGTTGTCCGTGCAAGTTCGTAAACAAAAAGATAATGTGATTTACAATTTTTTAATATCTTGAAAGTTGAAAACAACCAAACAGTCCACATTGACGGTAAAAGAATGTGTCAGCGTAAAGATATCTAGGAGAACATAATAATATGTTCTCCTGTCAAAGATGAGGTCAAAGATCTGGCCAATATCCACAGTGCTGTCTGTACAATCTGTACATGATCATCTAACCAAAACACGTACGTGCTTGGAACACTATTATTACTAAGCAACAAGATGATTTAGTGATGACGGAGCTGGCGGGCGTAGGCACTACCGCAATAATTCCTTACTTAATCTTCTTGCCGCTAAATGGTTCTATACTATGGTGGTATATAATGGTATCTTACTGGTGGTAGAGCTCCGGTGACGGAGCTCGCGGTCGTAGGCATCACCGCATTACCTAATATACTTGCCGCTAAATGGTAGTGTTCAGCACTATCGTGTTCCGGTCAGGTGGTAATGTATGTTAGTCTTTGTGTGGGTGTCTATAGGCTGCAGTCATCACATAACATCAATGTGAATGTGTATGCTAGTTTGTTAATGCCATTACATAAAAAAATGGTAGTGTTCAGTGCTATCGTATTCCGATAAAGTAATGCGTGGTCCTGTATTTTTTGACACAGAGGTATATTTACTTAGACCTCTGGAATGGCAACGCATCACTTTGAAATCTCTGGTTTTTATGTAGATGTTTACAGGCTGCAGAATTCACTTACCATCTATGTAAACTGTATGCTTGTTAGCCACTTTTTGACATAAAAATGGCACACTTTCGAGTTTTGGCTCCAAAGGTTGGTGACCATTCGTAATACGATTAAAAAAGATTGACCAGTAAACATGATGTACGTGAAGCCTTGGCTGTAGTTAGTTACACAGTTTTTACCAGATGTAAGGAAAACCATAAGGAAACATGAAAAAGAGGAAAATAATCCGAAGACGTAAACGAGATTTTATTAACTTAAATTTATAAATATGATCGTACAGAAATACGTGTTCTAAGGGTACCTACTGATGTCATGCACGATTTTATTTATTTATGTCTATGTATCTAACGTATTATCTTCGTTTTGTCACTCGTGTTTATTTGGGATTGGTTCGAGTCCCTTGGAATTATCGAAAGATACACCTTAACCTTCCAGAAAATACTGTACCACAACAGGGTTTCCCTTCTCTCATCTTAGGACGCGATTACTACCGGGACGCAAAAACAAAATAAGTGGGCCGTTTGTTACCAAGTCAGTTTGCAATCGTAGACATTCTTATACTCCTATTGAGTGGGACAAGACTGGAGACAAAAGCGCAACATAAAAATCTAAGAACTTTATAAAAAAATATATTGCCTAAGATAAACTTGAAAATGTTAATGTCAGAAAAGAATGTCTCCATCTTTTACAAGGGTAACATAAGGAATTAGAGGTAATAACAGGTAACACAGCGGTAATATTTGTTGTTTAAAGTCTGTTATGAATGTATTTTCTTTTTTAATTGTAATAAATGATTGATTGATTGGTATAGGCAGTAGCAAGATTGAGTAATCATTGTTTCTCCGGAGAAGTCAAAATTTAAATAAACAATAGGTAAATAATGTTGAACCGGTACAAATCGCAACAGTTCACACGAAAATGTTAATATTTACATTTTTCTCTAAAGATTTCTCAAAGATAAACACGCATAAATTTTATTTATAAAATAGGTGAATGCACGGACAGACCTTAATTCCACCGAGGACAAAGGTGCTCTCAATTGTGGATATCAAGACTGATGATTACCTGTGAAGGAAAAGAAAATTCCATTAGTGGTTGAAAGGCAATAATAGAATCAATGCGAAATAGCTTTACATTTGACAAATTCAATTATTAACTTCATTCACGTCATAGAGGTAGACCTTGTCCAGAAGGAGCATATTCGCCGCGAATCGTTTCGCGCGAATTCATACGCGCGTTGGCGAGGTGCTAGGCGCTAATACATTGCCAGAGAATATGTAATAATACTAGATTTCCCCGCCTCGCCCAACCTCCTCCCCTCTTATGGGCGATGTTTGGTATTCTCTACGTGCTACGCACACAGGTGCACGTGTGAACACACGTCACTGATTGATGTCTGTGTAATAGAGACCAAATTAAGCGTTTGTATGGAATATTGGCGGAGTGTCCGCGGTGTGACATTGCATCCACAAGAGTAGCGCGAATTCAAAACACGCGCGTAAATCGCGTGCACTGCGCCAGATTCTCGACTCACGCGTATTGGCGTATTGCGCTAGAGTCGATATACAAGGATGTGAGTAAATTCTGTCACCGAGGCATAACAGCTCAGGTCTCAGTGGTGGCAACGTATTTAAATTAGGACTTTTGATTTTCGTGTACATGTCTATAGGATGAAGTAGTCACTACCATCCATAAGTACTATCTGCTTATTTACCATCTTTTATCAAATAAAAATAATATAAATGCAAAACGTTTATACGAGTACTACTAATATCAACGTGTTGTTACACAGAACTATGTGAATAAAAATTAAATCCGCAGTTAAACAATCATAATTACTTTTGGCAGTGAACGCAAAATCTGGATGCTATAACGACAATCTTGTGGACTATACAGAGGTATTTTAATCAATATTAATTTAAGGAATTCTTGACATCGCTACTGGTAGGTACATAATATGCTGAGAGTTTATTAGTACTAGGTATTCTTCCACAAACAACAATCAATTCTTCGAATAATAAATTGTTGAAGGTTCTATCCTCCTTCTTTGAAGCCGGCTTATTTCTCTTATCTGCAATATCTCGCATATTCCATCAGAGACAATAAACACCGTCAGGTACCAACGCTAAGGCACGATCCACGAGAAAGTATAGGAAAGTGCGTACACGCAAAAACACGGTTGTCCGCGGATCGGAATTTAGCGCGGCTGCAGAGGGCGGGGCCAACCGATGTGGCCCGAGTTAAACGGCAGGTTGAGTGGTTGGTGAAATGGAAGCTGTATTCTTTGACGTCAACTAAATTGCTTGACAGCCGGAGGCGTACCATGACCTATACTGGGAAATTATGCTGAATCGATAATGGTTTGCATCGTTTCTTCATACTCTTTGTCATATACAAATAAAAAAAACGTGATTAATATAAAATAAAAAGAAGATACCAGTTCAGACAGAACCTTCTAAATCAAATTGACAGCCTATGTAAGACATTTCCCTTTTTTCCCTTCCTTCCCTTCCCCAGTTGCAGTCCCTTTATTGACTTCCAAAAATTGGAACTGAGGGCGTGTCCTGTCAAGTATTTTAGTACATATCGTGCAATTAATAGAACCAAATTTTGCCAGCCCCTAACTTGAAGATGCTGCGACATCTCAATCCATTTTAAGAAATACAGAAAGCCTTACTTATACAGATGAAGAAAGAAGAGAAGAAAGAAGGTTCTTCAGATTAATTAAAAATTGACAAAAAAAGATAGAAATAAAAAATTAAAAAATCTGATTCGGAACCAGCCAGGAGGAGAACCCGTCCCAAAACGATTCAATAAAAAGTCATACAAATTCGACAAACGTGAGTATTACATCATAAGTTAATATTGACGATGAAAATTCACATCTAAAGATAAATATAGACTTGGTAAATATCATCTACATTTACTGTAAAATAATTCTGCGGCACATTTGGAAATTCCGAAATATTTATATCAGTTCTCCCGTAATAACCCAGATGTGGGCATTTTGGGAAAAAAATAGTATCTCAATGGACATCTTTGGATAGTGATGTATCATTTATTATAACCTGACTTCCATTTCTTTACATAACTGAAATAGTATTGAAATTGTTGAAAAATAAAAACAACAATTTTATTGTTGTTGATTTGATATAAATCTGTTGTGACTTTAAGAGTGCCCGCAAACAACAGATTTTTATCAATAGTTTGATCGGGTCTTCCATCAGTATGAAGATATAGATAATGTAATGTGCGCATATATGCATCTCTTTCAATACTGATAAAGAAGACGACGAAAGTCTGCAGTTCGCGAGTACTCTAATGGTGAGATTCACAGACTGCACTACGACTAAACTTTGAGCAAAGTATGCTTTAAAATGTATGGGATTTGACAGTTCGAAGCGGACTTTACTTCGACTAAGGGCCTAAATCTCAATGCTTATTTTGTTTCACAGACGTGTTAAAACTCTGATTTACTTTGGGAATTACATCTTTAACAATTGAAGTAAAGTAAAATTAGCGTTTGAAACATTTATAAAACAAAACGAGGATTGAAAATTCGACTGTAAGTCAAAGTAAAGTCGAAGTGCGGTCTGTGAATCTTGCCATTGTTTTTCACTTTTATTACAAAAACTCAAAGATAACATGTTCTAAAGTGAATTTAGAAATGTTTATCTTGATATCTTATCTTACAAAAATAACGTCTTACGGCATAATGTTGCCATTTACATATATCACGAGCAACGAGAGCGTTTATTAAATGCGAAAAGAGATAAATCGCTGTCAACGAATAAATCTTTCTAGCTTCTAGTTTATGTAAAAGTTAGGCTTGCTGATTTCTTTGAGTATCATTATCTATATTTATTTTTATTATAGAAACTCTAGAAACTGGACACGACGTTCTCAATTCCCATATTAGATAGTTCGTGATCTTCTTATTCATTAGTGCCCAGTTTTTAAATCACTAGGTACGTAGTATAAAACAAAGTCGCTTCCCGCTGTCTCTGTCTGTATGTTTGCTTAGATCTTTCCTGTGTATGCCTTTTACAAGTACGTAACGGGTTTACCTTTTGAGCTTTTTCAAAATAATGTACTACAGTATTGTACATCTTAGGTCTATGAAAAAGTTGACGATGGTATGTGTCTATCTCTTAGGGACCCACAATAACCGTTTTTTATGCTTTACTTTTTACGAGAAAAACAACTTATTTATTAGGCGATAAATATTTAATACAGATCAACAACTCTTTAACAGCATGTAATTTAAATGAATATTTTTGAAGATATTACGGTTGCGACAGGTGCCTGTTAGCATCGCACCCTTGCTAATAAGACTACCTATATATTCTACATCATTTATAGTTTTTTTAAATGAGGTAATGCGGTGGTGCCTACGCCCGCGAACTCTGTCACTGGAGCTCTACCACCAGTGAATTATGATAGAACCTAATTATCGGATAAAGCCAGAATTATCGGATTGTCCGTCGAAATATTCGATTATTCCACTATTTCTTTTTCCTAATAAGACGTGCTACAGCTTTTCATCAATATTTATTACACATAATTGAGTGAGTTTTATTTATTCACTAATGAGTTAGTTTTGTTATCTAAGTCAATCAATCTACGAATTTCATCAACTTCCTTCAGAACTTGTCAAACATCAACATAATTATGATTGCAGCAGAAATTTCGGAAACATTTATGGTATTATTTTAAAAGGGAAAGTGGGCAATAAAAATTAAACCCGTTTATGAGATAGAAGGAATACAGAACAAGTTTACCCAGTCAATCACTAGACTTTTGACATATTTCAAGTTTTTAGAAGTAACTCTTCGTGTTATTGAAGTAGCAATTGAGAACGCAGTCCACAATGTTAACGACAGTAATATAATACATAAAACACTTAATAAAATCTATGAGGAATTCAATAATATCACATAGATGGTAAGTGAATATTACAGAATGAAAACACACTTCACAATACCGGTGGTGAAAATGCAGATTTTTTGGATAATAATAATAATGATTTTAGGGGGCAGAGCAGCTTGTGGCGAGCTGTTGGTGAGTAGCGACACCACCCCCTACCATCATCTCGAGTTCCTCCGGGAGAACTGGGCTCCGCCTCGTCCGCCACACAGAGGTACGGCCGGACAGAGCATCAGGTCTCTCACCTCTGGCTTGCCTTCATTGGCCGGTCAGAGTGGGGCGCTAGAGGTATGGCATTTGCAGAAATTTAGATAATAGGCTGTTGTCTAAATTTCTGAAAGAGCCATACACTCGGGGGTGGAAGTGTCTAAAGGCATAATAGCGGGGAAGCCCGCTCCGAGCTCGAGATTACTCGCTCGTGATGGTGAAACCGGGGCCACACCTCTCGACACCCCCAGCCTCTCTCAACAGTGTTGCCCCCCGTCGACCATCGGGTTGGCTGTTTGGGGGGCCCACCAAGGAGAGGCGAGTCACCACCTGCCTAAAGTAGGATTCGATAATGTGAGATAGTGTTGAATATAGGCAGGTGCCGGATCTCACTCCATAGGCCCAGCCAGCTAGTCCCCCCAGTTCACCCACATAGCCCAAAGTTTGGCAAATCACTTTTCATTACAATAGTCCCATTATATTCTGCGGAGTCTGTCTGTGTCTGTATTAACTATTGATGCAGTCAGAGAGAGGTCCCGCCGAATATAACCCATTACAAAGTAGATCAAAATTCTCGAAAGGGCCTCTACGTGTTGGACCCCCCATGTCCCCGCGCAAGCCTGACAAAGGTCCGGGGTTCAAATTGGACCCCGTGCTGACGAGAGATAATTTTATACATATATATGTAAAAAATTATTTAATAAGTTGTATAAATAAATAAGTGGAATAATAATGGCAACCCATTATACGTCCCACTGCTGGGCACGAGTCTCTCCCCTTTTTAGGGGGAGGCCTGGAGCTTACTCCACCACGCTGCTCCAATGCGGATTGGTGGTTTGGATGCCACCTCTAAATAACGAGAGCATACATTACCAGCTAACCGGAACACGATAGTGCTGACAGATAGATGTAATGCACTAATTGGCTTATTTGACTAAAGATCAAATGAGCGGAAAATTTACGTAGCATCTTTAATGTCGGCCTATTTCTAATAACGCAATATTACCTACTGTGTTTAATTTTTATTGCAGAGTTAATCATGATTAGGTCAACTATAAAGTGTAAAGTAGGTCAATCTCATTAAACGTTCATATATCACAGATTTTTCGTACGTCCCTTTGAATTCTTCCCTAGATTTAGGAGTAGTAAACTAATAGTGGGGGAGCCCAAAAGGGGATTTTTGCAATTACTCGAGCGCGAAAGATTAAGATATAGGGGATATCTTGAACACGGAACAACGGAACGGAACAGCCGTATCTCCACCAAATCTGAACTGTCTATATTCTTTGGGCGCATTCTTAAAGCAGCTGTTCAAAATTTTAATAAAGCCGTTCATTTCAGTTCGTCAGGTAACAGGTTACCTGTCTCACAAATCGTCTGGATTTTAGATGGGAGCTTCTTTTGGGTATATTTAATATCCAGTCAGAATATTTGATGTGTCCTTGACTCGTGACATGGATGCCGTGTTATGAAAAAGTACTCATGCAAGTCAGATACTCAGAGGGGAGGGAAGGGTAAAATAACGCAATCGAAGCTTCCATCCAAAATCCTACGATTTGCAAAATAAACACGTAGCAGCTTTTTGAAAGAAAAAAAGTAGCTGCCCTAAGGGCGCTTATACAGACAGCTCAGATTAGGTAAGTACTCTTTAATCTAACGCGCACGAGTAACAGCAAAAAATAACTACCAAGCCTGGTTTCATTTATATAGCTGTAGCCTGCGCAAAAAATTACAGTGGCGCCATCTGTCGAATTTGCGAATACATACTCAGAAACCTTCGTGGGCTCTTGCACAACAACTTTGCTAAAGATCATCACATGATCAAATGCGTAGTTTACGATTCTATAAAGGACATACAGACAAACATTCATTTTTATATATAAAGATTACTTTCGTACGTCGTAAACTGACAATAAATATGTATCGTGCGAATACGGCAGGTTACTCACCTGTATCAGATTAATGTGATTAGCTACGGATAATCACATTAGATCACTAAGTCGCGTACAAAGACGTCTTGTGAACAACTTCGCGTATTTTCACTAAGTAACATTCTACCCGTGGGCTAATGACAAGCATCAGAATATATTTTCAAACATTTAAAAATGGTCACAGGTCATTAAGAGCATAGATGTCGCTTGTGTCGGTCCGGCAGCAAATAAAGAAAAAATATTGTAAAGATCAAAACGCATACAGCGAATAAGATGAAAACGAGATTCGATCGTAGATATAATTTTAATAATAGACCGGAACGACACCATTTCGGCTATCGATACGAAAGTGTACCAATTGGCAGGCGTCATAGGAAGTGGGAGGATGACGAAACTCGTCTCTATTTTCGTTTTTTTTATACGGCCACATATCATGGTATGTTATAATATTCGCGCATATTTTGTGTGAGTTACGAAGCGGGCACGCCGTACAGTGAAGGTTAATAGCTTATTGAAATCTACGAATACACGGAATTTTTAATGCAGACGAATGACTCTTGAGGCGAATTATGATCAGGCTTTATGAAAGCATCTACTCTTTCATCGACAGAGAGGCGAGGTGAGCTTTATTTGAAACAGATTCAAGTTTGGAAGATATCGACGTCTTTGTCTACAGAATCGCTTCGACCAATTTCTATTTCTCTATACCTCAATTATTACAGATTTGTCATTTCCTTGTCATGTATAGTTATTTTTGGAACAATTGCAGCTTAGACTGGTTTAGTAAAATCGGTACCTCCTTAAGCGATAGCTTTTATATCACTCTTTGTTTTGTGTTAACTTTTTTTGTTTATTTTTTATTTAGTCCTTTTTCTAGTGTATCAAAACAAATCACGTGTGATATCGGATAAAATCAATACTTATATCAATAACCCACGATAGGTTTACGAATCCATATCAAATCATTGAATCTCATCCGATTGCAAGATTCATCTTGTAGTTAAATCGATTGTGATGAGACAAAAAGGTAGGTAGGTGTAGAAGATAAGAGTTCGAGTTAGGATAACCTCGATGGATTCGAGATAACGAGGAGTGCCGAGGTAAGATTACAATCACGTGAACTACATGTTTTAATTTTGTCTTTGTCAGTAGATGTTGAAGCTTGATTAAAGAAGTAATGAATAAGATGACTGTCCCCGTGGCATAGTAGGTAGTAGTAGTTCCACTACTGTTAGGTAATAGGTAAGTGGTATGTGACGTTAGTTTTTTAATTACGAAGTATACTCTAGAGTCCGGATTTGTCCCTAATTGTGGCAATAACCGTCACGCATCGCCAAGTTCTTTATAAGGTAAGTAGAGAGAGTGGAGTGTGTCTCTATCCTTAATTGCTTACACACCTCTTATGATTTTTCATTCATTACTCACTTCGTACATGCACATAGATTCCGAAGACTCTCGACCCTACCTATGCACAGTATTCGGTCTTTGTCTTCCTGGGTCTCTCCAACTATCTATAGTCGTAATGTATCTATATCTCTATCTTCGACATTCATTCTAAATGCTTAAACCACCAGAGCATGTGTCGTTTCATTTTATATCGCATAAGCATTGTTGTAGGAAAAGCTCCATCAGATTTTAAAGACTTTAAAAACTATTTTGCACCGCTGCACAGAACCCTTTCACAATCTCCATAACAATAATTCACAACGATGTAACGGCACAGCTAATTCGCCATTTATGGTTAATTCCAAACATGCACTTTCCCCAATAAAACTATCACTTGATAACTTTACGAGGATCATTACTCTGAACATAAATCATTGGGTAATGGTTCTAATGAAAGTGCTACTTGTGGGTGGTGCGTGGGTATCGAACTTAGTAATTTGTATGTGGGTATACAAGGATATCACCCACGAATGATCAAATGTTAAAACTTGGCTTTAATTGTGTCATGTTCACATTCATAGACGAAATTATTTGGCGTGGTAATCTAAGTAGATTAAAAACATTCACGCGTGTGTTTCCCAGAGGGTTAGCACATGCGTGAATGTGCTGAGATGTATGCATTTACACGTATATCCACGATTCTGCTTTTCTTGAGTCGCAAGTAATCGACATGCTTCAGAAACATCGCAAACTTCGAGGATACAACTAAGAAAAAAGAACTCATTTCATACTCTGTAATCGAATATAGATCCAAATTTCAGATCAATTCTAAGCCACGTATCGTTGGTATTTTCCACATTGCCCACTTTAGTTTAATGATTTCGGTGAACAGGAATATGGTTGATGATATATTTTACGATTGCAATCTTTGCATGGCTGTAATATTTATGACCTCTCGATCGTCTTTCTTATTATTTTGCACGTAGATGTCTTTCACTGTTCTTACATGAAATACCGCCTTTTTTAGTTACTAGCTTTTACCTACAGCTTCGATCGCATTTAAGTCATTTAAATATTTCATTTTTTTAAAATAAATGTGTCCTATATTATCCAAAAATATGTGTACAAGGTTTTGTGGTGGTTACGTAGTTTTCGCGTGAAAGCGTGAAAAACAAACTTACATTCACATTTAAAATATTAAGTAGGGATAGGGATATTACTAAATATATATATACACTTATCAGGATTTCCAAATTTAACAGAAAAAGGGAATTACAAATCAATTATGCGATTGAATAGAAGATTAAACAAAGTGGCATATTACTGACTTAGAAATTATCAAGTTGTTTATAAACCGGATAGTTATAAATTATAAACACATAAAATCGATTCGGTCATACTTATGACATAATGCACTCCACCCAAGGTTACCTTGAGACACAATGTAACTTGTCCAACAAAATACGACGGTGGAATCAATGACATCATAGGTCGTAGACCTCTTGGTTTATCGTTCCTATTTCCCTCACTTTACACTGTTACAGTATAAAGTGAGGTAAATGTCTCGATACTGGTAAGGCAAACAATAATTTACATTTTTTTTCCTATATCATCATACAGGCATACAAGCTCAATATCACGTTGACTGTTGCTGCTTCCAGCATTAAAAAACAATTTATTGATGTTGGTGAAAAAAAAAAACGTAACGCTAAAATGTCTTCACAAACTTATTACCTAACACAAAGCTCACAAACTTAATGTTTACCTACACACTACACTCATGCTGCACGCGTTCATCAATCCAATACATATCTATGCTTACTAAGAAGAAACATAATTTTACATTCACTTGCATTTGTACACCCCTATTATTTTCATTTACGCAGTTTCCTAAACCCAAAGGTTGTCTGGAAGAGATTGCAGTTTTGTGATAAGACCGCCTTTTGTATCGTCTATTTCTTCTATTTTTTGTCTCTTTAATGTATTGGTGTACAATAAAGTATATAAATAAATAAAAAAATAAATAAATAAGAAACATAACTACTAGACCGATCTCAAAAATTATTTCATCAAAAGCTGAAACTTCACTGAGTAACATAGTCTATATTATATTCATTGCACCCGTGTGAAGCCAGGACGAGCTACTAATAAATAAAGCTAATAATTAAAAACTTCAATCACCTTTAATTATTCTAAATACTAATAATTCTCCAAATATTCGGAAATCAAATAAAGAAAAGGGATTACGTAACAAACTAACAATTGTTCAAACTGGGCCAACGACTGACCGAACACCTGTTAACGTCAAAATAGAAGCCAACGTAACAATTTAACCCGGTAATATTCGACCTTCATTGATCGCCAGTGAGATAATTGGTAAGTGATTTTTTTTATAACACGTGGCTAGGTCAAGTCCAGGTGACTGAAATTCTACGGGTATAAAGTATACTGAGAAAACTTGTTTTCTTGATGTCACAATGGCTGTTCAAGTGAAAAAACTCAAGGATATTGGCAACACTGCATTATTTGACAACGTGTGTGCGGTTAACATAATATATTATAATCCTTATGAGGAATGTGCATGAACATTGACAATTATACGATGAAACGATGGCCTCAAAAGCATTAGCAATCAATATATTTTTGTTTTTCCAATTAAGTAAAGATTCAGATAACATTCTACTGATTATTTGGAAAGATATATATGTAGATCGACGGAAATAGTGGAGTATTAATGACAACAATTCTCTTCAGCTTGTTAGTTAAAACAATTACAGAGTATTCCAAAATTAAATACAGCAATTTAATTACATAAGCCGACAATTATTCAAACTAGACCACTCGTCCAGCTGTTAACGTCAAAATAGGAGCAGTCGACGTAATATTTGACCCGGTATTGTCTGACCTTCATTTGTCGCTGCCTGTGAGATAATTGATAAGAGAATCTACGGTTGTTTGTTAAATCTGAATGACTGCAATTTTATGACTACGTAGATGATTTACCAAATGCGTTTGACACCTTGTGCCATTCTTTACTTATGCTCAGAAAATGCAATTATTTTGTAACTATTCTTACCCCCTTATTCATAAACGTACATTAGATACGTTTTAGCTATAGAATGCTTTGTCTATGTCAGTTGCATTTTCAAATATGCAGGATTGAAAAATAAATAAATAAAATACAAAGGAGAGTTAGCAACACTTTAGCTAAAATAAGTTTATGAATAAGGGGGTTAGTCTACAGATATGAACGAATAGAGGTTCATAATTTATACGTTGCAGGGCTGTTCTCTACAATCTGACCTCGTTCTCCAAATGAAATTTTATAAACGAAGATGAAGACTCTCGCTCAATGGATAGTATTTAAGTTTTCTAAGCCAATCATTAGTATATTCCAATAAATGAGAACAGAGCAAGATATGCTTACAAAAGAATGGCGGGTTCTCATCATCATAGTAGAGGCAATGGCACCTAAGTGCTGTGCTGATGTTACCACAGCTAATTAACCTTAATGACTGCACTATATGACGAGCTCTTCTATCGACATTGAACTGTCTGTGTTGTCCCACAACTATCCGAGTACTATTGTCACCAGAACTTTCGATTGAACTGAGCCACTGAATGAGTAATTCCACTGATTTACGGGAAATCTGTCCGGATAACGTGTCAGTGTGTTGTGCGGGCAATGCATTGGTTGCAAGTACTGATATACTTTTGTAGGTTTAAACGATACTAAACTGTTTGTAAATTAGGCTGAAATAGATCAGTATACCTATGTGATTAATTGAGATGAATGCCTTGAGTATGACTTCAAACGTTTGGTCCTTTTGATATTATTATGTTCAATGTTCATGTTTTTACTAACATTTAATGTGTGTAGGTTAATGATGTCTTGGAATTTGATAGTGTTGTTTGGAACAAACGAAACCTTTGTTACAAGTTTCATGGAAAATTGAAAGTTTATGGGCAATGCAAGTTTCTTTTTAATTTTTTTTTTATGTAATGGAAGTGGTAAACAAGCGTGCAGTTCACATTGATGTTACCTAAGTGATGACTGCAGCCTATAGACACCTACACAAAGACCAAGGTCAAAATGCAGATGCGTTACCACTCCTGAGGCCTAAGGTGTTATGCCACTGTGCCCGAAATTACAGGGCCGTACATTATCACCTGACCGGAACACGATAGTGCTGAACACTACCTGCCATTTAGCGGCAAGTATATTAGGTAATGCGGTGGTGCCTACGCCCGCGAGCTCCGTCACTGGAGCTCTACCACCAGTAAAATTCCACTGCAATTAAAACTGTTCCAATGTTACTGTTACCAAAACAAATGTGTGTATTTGACGAGCCAGTTGGTCCAGCGGTGTGTGACCGCCGTTTGAAGCGAGGGATCGATTCCCGTATCGGGACAAATATTTGTAGGTATGGCCTAAATATATTTCTTTCGGGTATGGGTGTTTGTGTATGTAAACAACAGCACCAACGACACAGGATCATACCTAGTGCGAGGCTGTGAATGTAAGCGTATTTAAAAAAATATCTGAGATTCATACAAGGTATGTTTCAGTCTGACATAGAGAAATACAGGTAACTAACAGATGACAGCAAAATGACGTCACAGCTAATGGAAAATCCAAGTCACGATGTGATATTTACAAGTATAATATTAAGACATTTACTATTTTAATACACATGACTCTTATGTAATTTCGTTTTGAGCAGCCTTTTTTAGCATTATTCACGTCTATATCATCTACGGGTCGAAGTATTGGGTTTTCCCAATAGGGAATATGCATAAAATTTAAAATTGTCTCAAATAATTTTTTCTCGAATACTTATCAACGTCATATTATAATTACAAAGTTTTTTTTTATTCACTAATTGTTTAATACCATTAAATATTATGTAAAAAGTGCAAAATAAGGGAACGTAATTCAAAGTTCCAAAACGCGCCGCCATTGGTCGAGACGAAATAACACTTTGTTTGGTGTTTTTCTAATACTATTTTTGCACATAGGTACTATACAATACTTGTAAGATGGCTTTTTTGCTTCTCCCATGATTTGTAGAGCAATTGAAATTGAAAATACGTATGACAGTAACACAAAAGTTTAGAGTAAAAAACACTCGACGTGTGTTGTGACGTCACAACACACGTCGTCAAAATGACGGCGTTTGAAAAGCTCAAATTTACTCAATGTTTGAAATTTCACTTTGAAAAAAATCTATAATATTTTCAGGCCTATTTATAATTTTTCTACGATATATATAAGTAAATGATTAATTTAAGATGAAAAAAAATTTTCATGAATATTCCCTATTGAGAATATTGAAAGTAGTAGGTACCTCCGGGTTGGAAATGTGCCCGAAAAATGTCAATAGGCTCTCGTCACCTGGTACTTACTCCAAAAACATCACTAGTGAATCGTGGGTGTGGGAATACACGACTAAAGATATTTTAGAAAAGCTATTAACTCCTTATCTTATAAAGCTGTACCGTTACCTTAGTAACTGGTAGAATGCCTAATGTTTCCCGAACATGTTTTGCCACAGCATCGCATGGCAGGGTAACATATGTAAACAGTCCAACATAACATAAGAGAACAAACAGTTCAGATACTCCGGAAAGCTACTCGTAGATCCTTAACGGTCAAGACCAGCAACAAAGCATGTCCAGAATCGTCCAAGTCTTAAAAGGAAAATTATCATACGAGTACACAGCGTCTCGGACATTGGCAGTCATATCTCGTACCCATTGGGGACATAGAAAGTCATCTTGACAAAGCAAAGAACAACGCCTAGGCGCGGATTTGCATTATAAACGATGGCCACTTTCAAAATAACTTTTGTGGGAACAGGCAAGTAGTGTCGAAATGTCTATAATAGATGTACTGTGGGTGTAAACGCTTTATGGCAACCGATGACTCAAAACTGTCTCGATATGGTAGCAGAGGTTTGTTCGTAATGAAGTCCAGATTACTAGTTACTTAATGTATAATCCGTTTCTAATTTCGGACAGAAGAGGTTGATCTTATCTTTAATGTTTTGAGATTGCTAAGGGTGCATACGAAACACAGAGTGCGTCGACATTTTCTCATTTACCGGTTACTTATTACACATACAATCGCGCTTCGATCGCCAAGACGGTTAGGATACAGGTATTTTGCCCGAAAATGACGTACAATCCTATTGTGGGTATCGTTGTGGATTTTGACCAACAGTAAAAAAAAAAATATAATAGTACTGATGTTTTTTACATGTTAACAACAAGTAAAAAACATCGTATCGTCACACATCACAAAATTTAAAATCCGTATAATGAGAGCAGCAAAATGTTTACATGATGAGAGAGATAAAAAGTGTTAATTAGTTTAACCGTTTTACTGCTCGAAAGTCCAGTTCCCGTAATCCTAATTTTAGCATTGTTGGTAATGTTAAATAATGAAATTGGAATAATCGTGTCATGATAATTCCATTGGTGCGCGTTGTTGAATAAAGATGCGCCGGCGCATCATTAAAAGTTGTTGTCCATTAAGTCCGACTGACTTATAACGAACCGCTATTTTATAATAGCTCATTAAATAGAATTTTGTAACGTCTTCAAGACAGAACATAATACGATATCGTGGATCAGAAAGTACAGTTGACGTCGGGACAAATTAGCGAGATTTGGCTTAGTGCCAATACCAGTCACTATGAGTTCACATGTACTCTTGGTGACTGGTATTGGTACGTAAACGTCGCGTCGTGATCCTTGACGTACGTAAACATCGTGCTTCAAAGCGATTCCAATCCGAATAATCGCTTGCTTTCAAAGGATATCGCGACATTTGATTACGAAGAAAGATTCAACCGGTAGAATCCATGCAGTCTAAGATGCCATGTTATTATACATTATTGTAATCTACAATTAACAATATCTAGTGCAGATGCATTATTATCACCTAGCTCTGACCTGCGGCCCCAAACACATTTGTAGATGTAATGTTAGTAAGACGTTTCCCTTTGAGGATTTGGGACAACCCTAAGATGTAGAGAAACACAAAACTGCATTCAAATAACTACACGACTTCGAATAACAACCAACACTGTCACATTTTCTTTCTTTCTTCTGTTCTTTTGATCATGCAGCTCACTAATTTTGTGACGATTGCTATATTGAAACCTATATTCTGAGACTTACCGGAAATTTCCGACGATAACCGACTTTTTCCAACCTGTACAACCTTCACCTACAGGGGTACGGACGCAGTGCATACTCTCTTATGCATGTAAATAACATGTCGGTGCAATTTGACTGTAATTGCTGGAGTAGCGGAAAGATTCTATTAAGATGTTTTCTATTATTGCCATATTTTAAGGTAAGTTGCAGTTGATTATTGAATAATTATAAGTTCGCGCATAGTTATTTTTTATTTTCGAATTTAGATTTATGGAATGTTTAAGTAGAACAACATACTATTTTTTTATTTTATTTAAAGAAAAATGGAAAGAAAAATTTGACTTCAGGCGAAACTCGAACTCGCGGTCTACTGGGAATCTAGTCCAGCCGCTCTTCCAATTGAGCTACTGAAGTCCTGCCCGATTTGTCAAATCTTTCCTTCACATTTATTGCCTTGCTTTCCATTTTTCTTTAAATAAAATATATTTCACAAGCTTAATGCGAAATAATATAAAAACAATTATACTATTTTTTACCGTTAACTAAAACTGCCTAGGCGGGTTTGCGCTAGCAGGCCACTTGTATGTATGTAGGGTATGGAAAAAGAAATAAGTTACTAGATGCAGGCTTTTCCCCAATAGAGAAGCTGCAATTAGCGCCTCTAACGTTTGGAATTGTGTCAGATAAGTATTCGTTCTCAATAATCTTGGATGTATTTAGAGACTCAACCCTGGGCGTCTAAGGTTTGCCGTCTCGTATGTTAACAAAATAAAACAAAAACAGGTCTATGAGGTAGTATACGTCAATCTTAAGCCACCCGTCACAGACTGACTCTCTGGGCCATGGTCCTACGGTAAATAATGTGTCAATAATGCTAGTAGACTTTATTTTAAGGAACTTGATGAAACTCAAAATTCGTAACAAGCGAATCGTGAGTGTTTGAATACAAGTATGAAATTAAATTATAACGATTTGTACCTATCTGAGTTAATTGGACCCTAGAATACAAACTCAAATCAATAACGTTCTTATTGATTTAAGGGTGGAATTCGTCAACTTTCTAAACCAAGATTTAACCTAAGGGCGTTTAAACTGCAAAATAAAGGGTTATGGTAGTCCGCCATTACTTAAGCGTGGTTCAAATAAATATATGATTATGAGTTTAAACACAGCTCAACATTTTAATCCTTCAAGGATCGTACGGCCACCGGCGGCGAGACACAATTGAATTTTAATTGTCATATTTTTCTCGTGTCTGTAGCAGTGCCGGATTAGCCATATAGCAGGAGTAGCAAATGCTACGGGCCCCGCGCCATTGGGGGCCCCGTGCCTGTGCCCAAAAAAAAACACAAATATGTAATACACCTTAGCTATTCTCAAAGGGAGCGTTGACCACTAATTATATTACCTATATTATTATGTTGCATGTTGGCAATACCACAATACTTACAGGGGGAATCCCCTAAATTTGTTTTCGATTCCTTTTCGTAAATGTTGTTTTATTAACATCCTAAATTTCAGTAGGCAATGTAACTCTAGGGCCCCCATGGTCACATTTGCTACGGGCCCCGCACCGGCTTTATCCGGCACTGGTCTGGAGAGATTAATTGTAAACTCGGATTACAAAGGTTTTTGTGAGCCCGACTGTTAAAAAAATGCAAACAAAACCACGCCAATAACCATAGACTGGAGCATGGGAACATGGGGACATGGGCGCAGTGTCATTCACATTCGTTCCCATGACGGGTTCACAGTTACAACTGCTCGTCGTATGCCGACCTTATTGCTTTACAATAAAGGTCAGCCTCGCTCATCTTTGCAATTGATGAATAATTAGAAAAGGTTAATCGTAGCTTTGTCGAGCTTTTTATGTTTCTGTTGTTATGTTAACAAACATAACTTCAGATCTGCATTTTTACATACACAGTATAGGTACAATAAGTACACTACTTTTTACTGGTGGTAGAGCTCCAGTATCGGAGCTCGCGGGCGTAGGCACCACCGCATTTTCCTAATATACTTGCCGCTAAATAGTAGTGTACAGAACTATTGTGTTCCGGTCAGGTGGTGATGTACGGCTCTGTAATTTCCGGCACAGAGGCATAACACCCAATGCCTCAGGAGTGGCAGCGCATCTGCATTTTGACCCCTGGTCATTGTGTGGGAGTCTATAGGCTGCAGTCATCACTTAATATCAATGTGAACTGCACACTTGTTTGCCACTTTTGTTACATAAAGAAAAAAACTATTATTGATATAGGCACATAGTATTATTCTTCACAAAATAAACCACAGGTCATGTTAAAACTTCTTTTTTTTTTATGTAATGGACTTGGCAAACAAGCATGCAGTTCACATTGATGTTAAGTGATGACTGCAGCCTATAGGCACCCACATGAAGACCAAGGTCAAAATGCAGATGCGTTACCACTCCTGAGGCCTAAGGTGTTATGCCTCTGTGCCGGAAATAACAGGGCCGTACATTACCACCTGACCGGAACACGATAGTGCTGAACACTACCATTTAGCGGCAAGTATATTAGGTAATGCGGTGGTGCCTACGCCCGCAAGCTCCGTTACTGAAGCTCTACCACCAGTAAAGTTCTTTTAAATGATTTAGTACTATGAATGTCAATACGCTGGAATGGCCATACATTCGAATGTGACATTCATACCCGATCTTCGGGAATGCACTTGATATTTATTTTTATCTTATTAGATTTTTCGCAACACATGCAAATTAAATGTTTCAAAAAAAAATGGAAAGAAAAATTTCAGTTCACGAACCCAAGACTATTGAAATCACTAATCCAGTTCCTATTCCCACTAGAAGAAATCTAAGCTACAGAAGTCCACATTCATTTCCCCTGCCGAAAAATACCCAATACTACTAGTATCTCAGTAGTATCTCACTCAGGCACATGCTATGAATTTTGGAGCAATACTCCAAAATTCATAGCATCTAGTGCGGCTAGTTGCAGTGACTGAATTCTGATATTGACTATTCTGTTATTGTAATACCTATTACTGTAACCTACATTTTGTAGGTAGAGCTTTTTGCTACTTCTTGGTAAGACTCTTGTATACGAGGAATACGGGGAGAGCAACTTGGACCAAGGGGCATATATACTCTTACCAAAAATGAAGACCAGTCCCAGAATCTGAAGCTGTGAATGTATGTATGGCATAAGCTTTTAATTTTACTCCCAGTTATAAAAATTTTGACATTTAAAATTGGTTTATAGTGTTATTTATACTATCTTGCACATCTTCTCATCCTGAATGTTTTTGCACACATTTAAATAGGCAAGTACTGACCTATTCAAAAACATGTATACCAATACATATATATTTATTTATTTGCTGACAATGCTCCAAATAGCTTATTATGAATAAATTAATTAAAAAACAAAGCAAAATTTATACCAACGTATATCAATTAATCAATTTATTTTTTAAATTATTGAAAAAATATAAAGGTACGTATTATTTTTAAAATATACATTAAGTACCTCATAAAATCAATTATTTCTGATAGAACAGTATAAAAAAAGTTTTTTTTTATTTAGTAATAACGATAAAAAAATCCCTAAGTATCTTTTTTTTAAAGTACCTAACATAATCAATTTTGTGCCCAAAATTCTAACCAGAACTAATTTTTATTCATTTGTATTTTATTATCAAAAATGAAAAAAAAAACCTTACTATTTTTATTTCAATATTTTTTTTTCATTTGTAAATAAAGATTTGATTCTCCTGTCATTTTGAATATCATCAAAAGTTCCAATAATTTAAGCAATTTTGTATGATTTATAATTATTATCAGCCTAAGCCACTATATGGCTGAGTTTAGCCAGTATTATATTAGTATGTAGGACAAATAGTTAAGACAATATTCAGATATCCCAATAAACATGATTTAGTGTGCATATTAATATAGATTGACTTACTGTTGGCACTAGGCAAGCTTTTCATACGCACACGGGCTGCCTGCCAGTTCAGGTCAACAGCCTTATTGAAACTGCGAGCTTTAAATTTTTGTTCAACACATGTTGTTTTTTTTTTGTTTATAATAGAAGAATAAAAGATATAAAAGAATTTTTTTTTTATGTCATATAAAAAATATTTTATAGGTCGAGGTTATTATAAGCATCATAATTAGGTAGGTATGTAAGTTTTCTGAATTATATTATAATCAGAAATAAAAAGTTTCCATACATTTTGTATAATATATCAAAAGTTTACTTTGAGCTAATCTGAAAACCATAAATATACTGAGGGGCACTGCATAAAAATAGCAATTTGAAATAACCACTGAACAGTCCAGCGCAGCCATATGTCTGTCTCTGTCCACTGGGAACAGTTGCCACCGTCCAAGTTATTTATAAAATTGGGTTCACTTCCCTAGAAATGTCGTGTGCTCTGATACATGACATAAATTAAGATGTAAGTAGTTTATCGTCTATGATTCAAGTTCGTTGTATAATAAAAATATAAAACTAAAAATACAACACACAAAAACTTAAGTGGATCATTCCAAATTTATCACAACTGGTCCAATCTAAAAATAGGTACAGTATTGCCCTGGAAATAATAAGGCTGAATGAGATAATTTCCTTAGATTTTATAAAAAAAAGTTAATCATCAGCTGAGCATATGTAAACAATTTAGCCTAAAACTTTGGATATCACATCACAAGCAGTAGCAACAGGTGAAAATTGGACGAGATCCGATTATAAGATTTATCTACGAGACACGAAAACACCCGGCGAGATAACATTCCCTCTCAAATTCCACTTTCACAACACTGTACCAAACACCATCACCTCGTGAGCACATTATGGAAAAATATAAATACCTTCTCCTTCGCCCGTCCAGCATGTTTTTGCACTGTTTTCGCGATTAACGCACCTTTACTTTCAGCCATTTCTATCACTTTTTCATTACCGACTGCATAAACTTTCGAAACACCATCTACACCGCAACTTATTCGGTTGCAGGTTGCTGTCACACGTCAAAATCCAAATGCCACAAGAATGAACTGACGTGACAAGCTCCCACTTTAGCAGCCGGCCGACGCGTGCGAAATAGTGTTGTCTAGTGGTAGCAGTAACAGTTACTGATTTGACCAATAAGAGCCGTTATAAAGTTATGAATGATTATTTGAACAAGAAATATAATTTTTACGTCATAATATTTCATGCTATTCTTTCTCAAAAGAAAACGATTTTGCCTATAAATATTAAAAAACCATCCTTACACATTTTTTTTGTTTAGACACGACTTATTACGTGTCGATTATGCTACGTATTAACTTTATTGAGACTGACTGAACTAAGATTTGATAACATTTTATGAGAATTTTAGTAGCATTGAAATAACATTTAGCAAGATAAGCCAATGGCTAATATGAACTTCAAAGCCTAAGCGTTACATTTATAATATACTAGCAACCCGTCACGGCTTCGCACGAGTAGCATCTATCACATTGTGGGGACGGGCCTAACATCTTTGACAAAAACCGTAATATCTCGGTAAATATAAGTAGTAGGTTTATGTCTATAATACTAAATTATAGACATAAACCTTTCTCAGAAAACCCTCTTTCCAACATTTAAAATAAGAACAAAATCCATTCACAACTTTTCGAGATTAGCGTATACATGTCAAACAGACAGACAAAATAGAGGGACCTTACTTTATAATATACAGTAGTGATAGTGATGATTAAAGTAAAGTTATAGTTATGAATAGTGATAGTGGCATAGAGTAACACCGGAGGGGAGTAGCCATATGCAGGCTTTCCCCTCTGTCAAAGTACAAGCCCAAATGGGCCTATACCTGTCACCTAGACGTTTAAATGTGTGCGTGGAATTGTTTCTGTATTTTGTTAAAAGTCAAGGTGCGAGTTTCGTAGTAATAGACGATTTGTGTGGTGTGCGTGTGTGTCGCACGCATTTCCCCCCGCAAAAAAAGACAGACTGTTTTGCGTCGGTAATAAACGCTGTGGCTACTCCCCTCCAGTCCGCCGCGGCCGGTGGTCCGTGTTGCTCTATGGATAGTGAAGTGATAGTGATGTAAACGAATAACTAACGATACGTTACGTTCCATCCCACACTACTGAATAACTAGACCATACACCTTAATAGTACCGAATACCGCCGATAGATAACGCAGTAAGATATTGTAATTTACTTTGTAATTTTTAAGGATAATAAATGGAAGAAATCCTGTGTTTATAAATAAATATTACCTTTTAATATGGAGTAGACAGTAGACATCCAGTGACGGACCTCGAGGGCGTAGGCACCACAGACTGTAGGCAGTTAAGCACCAACGCCACCGCATTTCCGCATTTCATATTCTATTTGCCGCTAAACAGTTGTGCACAGCACTATCGTGTTCCGATGGCAATTTACGGTCCTGTAATTTCCGGCACAGAGACATATTAGACATAATACCTACCTTATGTCTCGGAAGTGGTAACGCATCTCTACATATTCTAAATTGAATCTCATAATCTTTGATATCATGCAGATGTTTCTATGCTAGTATCGTGTTACAGATGTTACATTCATAGAGTATATTCAATATAGAGTCAGTTATATTGTTTGCCACTTTATCAGTTTAATTAAATCATGGCGTAATATAACAATAAATGGAATGCTCACATAGTTTAAGTAGAAATAATTATAAAAACAATAACTACAATAGTGTCACACTAACCATGCCGTGATTAAAAAAAGGTTGTAAAGCACAAACATTTGAAATCAGAAAAGTATTTGGTATTAAGTTTGTATTGGGTACGATGGGGTTGACATGTCGTTAGACAAAACCCCTTTAAAAAAAATTGAAAAAAAAAAAAAAAAAAAAAAAAGTATTTGGCATTGTCGCACAACAGTACTGAAAAAAAAAAGTTATTGGTGGTTTGACATTGAAATGACTGTGACAGAGCAGCTGTTTGACACTTGACTAATTGTTTATTTACAATTTGTTTTGTTCGTATTTTCTTGTAAACATTCGACCTTATACATTGGATTTTTGAATAACCCGTATTATTTTCAATTCTTCACTGGACTATGGTAATATATTGTTACGTTCCAAATATAGTTTTAACCGAATCATTGACTAAATTTAACTTTGTGAAATAGGAAGCCAAAACTGAGCTGCAAAAGAACGCAATAGCCGACGCCCGGCGCAAAGAGCTGGAGACTTATCAGCGCGCGTTGGACATACAATGGTTGAATAGTCGAATGGAAGACGGCAGGATGGGCCGGTGCCTCGCGCTCATACAGAGAGAAGCGGACATGGAGAAAGGTTTTCAGGAGGTAGATCGAATAACCTTTACTTGTAGCTATGTAGGTATTTCGTTATTTTAATCCAGTACTAATTAGTTCGTTCGATCTCAGTATCAAATATTGCGGCAAGAGTTGGTAAGTTAAAACATTAAATTTGTATGTTCCATAAGTGTAGTATGTCACCTTAAATTAGTAAATTTCTGATTTCGATTTTCCCACGCGTGTCCGTCTATCCGCCGAAAGGTTAACCAGCAGTTGTAAATCTGCCATGACACCATGACAGAGTTGTAATTTTTATGAAAAGGATCAAAATCACACTTATTCATAGACTATTTTACTAACTTCAGTAGATTCAAAATTCTATTCAAAATTATTTATTTGGAACATATGACAAAATCACAGAAAGAAAATCGAAACGATGACACTTGAAAAGGAAGAAATATACTGTGTCACGAGAATCAACGTCCTCCTCTGAACTGACAAGTAAAGTATGAGTTTTGTCAGTTCTTTGCTGAAAGTAAAGTTGTCGTGCGATCTGTGAATCTCATCCTAAGATATGCAAGTCATGACCAATCCCACCAGCCTTTGATATCTGTCTGATATTAAACTCTGCCCAAAATTCTTGTTTATACACCTGATGTGAAAGGCGATTTTCCAAAGAATCCTCATCTTTCCCTCAGTCTCAATCATTTTCCTAAACTAGTTCTAAAGCGAAGTATTAAAAAATATGCACACTATTAAAAAAATATTGAGAATTGAGTGATGCGACAACTCATTAATGTGCAAGATGATCTTGTGTAATATAACTAAATGTTCTTAACTCTAATCTAAATAGGTAAGTTATGCATCTGTTTTTAGATAGTCAGAGAGTGTTAAGTACTGATGCAAACCTTATTTGTTCGTTTTATCAGTAGTTTTTAAATTTAAGCTTTATTTTGTATGTGAATTATAAAAAGTGCGATGTAGCTGCAGCTGTGACCGCATGCTGCAACATAGTATGGCACACCAGACAGTTTTTAAACTGTCAAGGATCGAGCGGACAATATTGTCCGCATAACAATTGAAAATTAATTGATATCTTTCTCATGAGCTGACATTAAATATATCCAAACTTTCTGCCACTAAATGGTAGTATTGAGTACCTATTATAGTGTTATGCAGCTCTATGATTCATATATAAAACAACAAAAAAAGTGTTTCAACATTTGGTCATGTCTTAAAGCTAATTTTTACCTTATTCCATTATATTTTTTCGTATTCTTATAGTACACGACATGGCGAAACTATAAGGGTTCCTTGTAGACTACATAACCTTAAAAACCATTCTAAGGAACTGGCTGTTGAAAACATATTGAACCATTATATAAGAAAAGAACAAACAACAATATAGATATCTATTTTCTACGTTATACATTTGATACTTACAGAGAACAGACCATGCAGCAATTGTCAACGCAAGAGCCGAAAAAGAAATCGCGTTGGGCACTGAAATAGCCAAAGTGGGTCACAACGAAGCCTGTGAATTACTACGTCGTCATTACTTGCGGGAACACGATCCTGGTTTGCGACAGTTGATAAAGAAGCTGCAGGCAGGGTATGTGTGTAGAGATCTGCAGCAACAGATACTTCACAACCAATACAAGAAGTTGCAGGATAAGGTGATTCTTTTGTTTTGTATAATTATTAATTGTAGAACCAAATAGTGAAACTCAAGTGGCAGTGGGCAGGGTACACAGCTCACAGAACGGCCAGTGGGGCAGAAGATGAGGCAATTACTGGATGAGGGTGGTCCAGGACCATTCGTTGTGGCAATCTATGGGAGAGGCCTTTGTTCAGCAGTGGACGTCTTTTGACTGAAATGATGATGATGATGAAGTGCCATATTTTCTAACTAAGTACTATTCTTAGTGGCACCTTTGGAGTCTATAAATGTGTTAATGAACATCACCAAAATTGGCTTTTATTTTGACATAAAAAGCAGTACATCAGTATTTTTAGGCCAAAGGTCGACTTGATAAATTGTTCAGTAATTTGTAAGTGCAGGATAAAATGAATAAAATTATATTTTTTGTGTTTATGCATACACAGTGGAAGTGGTAAGTAAATTTTGAAAATAAATGAACAAACTTCAATATATTATTTTACAGTTTTACTTTTTGACAGCACTTTTTTACTGAAAGCAGTCCAGTACCATTGATTTAAATATTTTTGATGAAGAGTACCTAATGTATATCTTGTTTGGGCACCTATGTATGCATTGCAATTTCATACTCTCATGTGTTAATTTTTTTTCATGAAAAGTACATTTGATGGGCTAAACCAGTGATTCCCAAAGTGGTTTAGGTGGATTCCCTGGGGTCGCTGGGAGAATCGATCGGGGTCTACGTAGTTGTGGAAATATGGGAATGTGATATAAATGTAGCAAAGAGGGGGTCCACTGAAACCAGAAAAAAAAATGAAAGGGACGAGAAAATATATTTTGTGAACCTCTGGACTAAACTAACACCACTAGGATGAATGTATTGTTGTTCCACTATTTGTTATTCAGTTACAAAGATACTACACTGCAGGTAGAAGAAGACAGATCGAACAGAGTGCTCCTCGATTCCCTCTACAACGACCAAGAAGCTATGGAGCGGGAGGAAAAAGAGAAGATGGAACACAACAGAGAGTACTCCAAGGACATTCAGCAGCAGCTAGTGAGTCGGCAGCGGGAGAGACAGTGTCGGTACGAAGATACCTTGGTGGAGAAGAAGATGCTGGAAGATGTTATGCGAACCATAGCTGATGAGGACCAGCGGTGAGTTTTAAAGCCATAAAGTAGACGGAGCAAACAGATCTAGACAAAAAATATAGCCCAATCCTAGATCTAAATTCCCCTCAAACTGCCTCCTTCCCTCTAAATCGTCACCTAGCTCATTGATAGGGAATCGACAACAGCGAATGAGTGCTCCTCGTTTCTCTCTACAAAGACCAAGAAGCGTTAAAGCATGTATAAAGGGAGAAGGTGGAACACAGCATATATTTAATAGCAGTTAGTAAGTCGGCAGGACCGGAGGTGAGTTCTATAGCAAGAAATAGCAGAACAAACTGACTGCTATGTGTGAATTGCACAGATGTTTTTTTATTATTTTTTCTGTACAAATCATTGAATGAAAGTTGCCATGATTCTTTTTGCATAAAATTATTGTTAACAAAACTAAATTTAAAACTAATTGAACTAAAAAATTATAAATAACAAACAGTAGATAGTAATCAATTGAAAAATTAGTATTATTTTACAAAAAACGTAGAAGACCTTCATTTTTTTGGAATTATTGTACAAAAAACGTGGAGTTAGCTCATTTAGTTTAAAAGGAGTCTTTCTTTTTTTTTTGCTGTTAGGGATTTTTTCGAATTATTGCATTGTCATTGGTCCTTGAGACATGTGCAAAATTTCAATTTGATCAGACTTCTAGAAGCCGCATACATAAATACATCCCAAGCTTATAAAAGCGTATTAATAACAATCATTTAACTTTTGTATTTTGTGCTTTCAGAGAACTTCAACACAAACGCGAACAAACGGAGAAGATGAGGAATGAAATGATCACATTCAAGAAAGCCCGCGAAGCATGGAAGGAGAAGCAGAAGGAACTCGTCGTGATAGAAGAGAGGCAGATAGAAGAGCAGAGGAAGATGGCGGCCGATAGGAGTTCTGCTATGTAAGTCACTGCTTCTCTTTCAAATCTGGCAGTCTCATAAAATACCAAAATTTTTGGTTCCATGTTGCAGGGATGTTAGAGAGCTCCTTAATCGTAACCGAAACCACACCGCGGACACTCCGCCATAATTCCATACAAACGCTTCATTTGGTCTCTATTGCACATCAATCAGTGACGTGTATTTACAGTTGCACCTGTGTGCGTAGCACGTAGAGAATACCAAACGTCGCCCATAAGAGGGGAGGAGGTTGGGTGAGGCGGGGAAATCGGGCGGGACGTCGAAGTGTCGACTCTATACGTAGTATTATTACATATTATCTGCCGAAACTATCGGATATCCGATACAAAAATTTATCCCTACCCTTAACCGAAATAAAAGTTTAGGATAATGTCGGATATAGGCGTCACACAAGCCACGCGCGATCATTTTTTCGCCTACGTTTGTTTGTATGTGCCATGTTCCATACAAACAAACGTAGGGATTTGACGACCCAATTGGTCCAGCGGTGTGAGATGACCGTTTGATTCGAAGGGTCGCGGGTTCGATCCCCGCACCGGGACAAATATTTGTATGACCTACAGATATTTGTTTCGGATCTGGGTGTTTGTGTATGATTTTATTTTATTTTATTTTATTATTTTTGGAAAGCAGACAGTGAAAATATAACTGCATACAAATATAATAGTTAAAGCTATACACCATTTAGGAGCTTTCGCATATAACATCTGTAACACAAGGCTCTTGATTAGCAAAGTCTGACAAACAAAATAAAAAGTTTTTACAAAGAGTTTAAAAAAGCGAAACTTATTCATTAACATAACTAAGTAGTAACAGATACATTCTAAGGAAATATAATTAAATCATGCAGGCAGTTCAGTAATAGCGTTAAACCAGTCTCTGGTTATTGCATTATGACCGTTGTATGTGTACAATGGCACCCACACACAGGTTTATCAGTGACCTACAGTGGGGCTGTGAGTGTAAGCGTATTTTGTAAACGTAGGGATTACTTACTAATATTATGAATACGAAAATGTTAATCGTTCCGCGATAAAATAACCGGCACTGCGATCGTCAATCCTCTGGCCAAGCATGGCGATTATGGGATGTCCCCCCCTAATGCACGTATGCTTTGGGGAAGGCTTTGTAAAGCAGTTGGGGAAGCAGTGGACGTCTTTCGGCTGGAGTGATGATGATAATATTTAGTCAGTATTTACCTCTTTTTTTTTAATGTTATGGAAGTGGCAAACAAGCATGCAGTTTACGTTGATGTTGAGTGATGACTCCAGCCTATAGACACTCACACAAAGACCAAGGTCAAAATGCAGATGCGTTACCACTCCTAAGTCTAAGGTGTTATGCCTCTGTACCGGAAATTACAGGGCCGTACATTACCACCTGACCGGAACACGATAGTGCTGAACACTACCATTTAGCGGCAAGTATATTAGGTAATGCGGTGGTGCCTACGCCCGCGAGCTCCGTCACTGGAGCTCTACCACCAGTAAAACGACCACCTCGTAAGGGACTCTCACAATTTTCAAGATGGTTTGTGAGACATTTTTATTTGTCTATAAGATTAAAAAAAAAGATGTTATTTCAAACTATTTCTTTTGTATCGAATTACAGAGTAGCCGAAAGGGAGCGACGATTGAAGGCGAAAGAGGAAAACAACGACAAAATTGTCGCTAAAATTCTGGCTGATCAGGTGACATTTATAAATTTCCATATAAAGCCGCGTATCCACTAGGCAACGTTTGTTGCGCAACATGTTTCGCAACATTTGTTGCGCAACATGTTTCGCAACTTGTTACATATTGACGCTGAACTTTTGTTTAACAACGTTGTCTGTCCACACATTCTCAGTCGTTAACAATCTGTCGCTTGAGGAACTAGTGTTGATTTCAGCGGCAGTGGATATAATTTTATCGAAAAAAGCATCAAAAAGAAAAAACCATGTTGGTAGGCTAGAAATTACTAAACTACTTGAGCACTCGTTTGTTACACCACACTACATAAATTGTTGCGAGTGACGTCTCCACTTGACAGCAATTAGCCTGGGTTGCACCAAGATATTTGTTAAAGTGTATTGTAACATTTCATATCCTTTTCTAACTTACAGAAATCTGTTAAAGTTAGAGAGGGATGTGAAATGTTACAATAGCTTTAACTTTGACAAAAGTTTTGGTGCAACCAAACAACAAGCTCCGCATCATATTGCGCGCCATCTCGCAACGTCGCGGAATATGTTGAGAGTTACGTGTTGCGTGTCAATTGTTGCCTAATGGATACGTGGCTTAATGCTATCTCATTTTCTCCTACTTTAAATTTTAAGTTTTTATGTGTCTGTCTCTTTTTACTGTATGCTTCCTATCTCATTTTCTCCCACGTTAAATATTTTGAATTTATGTTTTTATCTCAAATTACAACAATTCTAAAAAAGTTTTCATTTTTTTATTGGTGGTGGAGCCCTAGTGACTGAGCTCGCGGGCGTAGGCACCACCGCATTACTTAATATACTTGCCGCTAAATGGTAGTGTTCAGCAGTATCGTGTTCCGGTCAGGTGGTAGTGTACGGCCCTGTAATTTCCGGCACAGAGGCATAACACCTTAGGCTTCAGGAGTGGTGACGCATCTGCATTTTGACCTTGGTCTTTGTGTGGGGGTCTATAGGCTGCAGTCATCACTTAACATCAATGTGAACTGCATGCTTGTTTGCCACTTCCATTACATAAAAAAAAACTTAATATTTGCAGGCAGCGATCCTAGAGCGCGAAAATATTATCAAAATGCTTCAAGAACAAGAGTGTTTGGAGAGGAACGTCCAAGACGATATTGCAGCTCGTAATAAACTGGAGACTGTAAGGAGAGACACCAAGGAGTCCCTCACGAGCCAGATGCGGTCGAGGCAGGCGGCGGCCAGGGAAGGGAGGGAGATGGAAGCTGTGTTTCGACAGGAGGTATCTATATATATAAAAATCAATTGCTGTTCGTTAGTCTCGCTAAAACTCGAGAACGGCTGGACCAATTTAGCTAAATTTGGTTTTGAATGATTCTTGGAAGTCCAGCGAAGGTTTAAAAGGTAAGAAAATAAGAAGAAATTGAAGGGAAATAGTAAAAACCACAATTTAATTTCCCCATACAAATAGTCTATCTATCAAACCTTTGACACATTATTTCATTCTGAGACAATACGAAGTTTGCCGGGTCAGTTAGATTTTAATATTAATTACGATCTGCTTTTTAAATAAAACTATTTTTACGGATCTATCGCATAAAAGCTAGGCACCACACACTGGTGGTAGAGCGGTAGAGCAACGCATCTGCATTTTGACCTCATTTGATAGGCTGCAGTCATCACTTAACATTAATGTAAACCGCATACTCGTTTGACGCATTAAAAAAAAAGTTCTGAACTCAGATTTCAGAACATTTTTTCCATTATTCAATTTCGATTTAAATAAAGTTTTAATTAACATTTTCTAGATCGAAGCGAAAATGGCGTCGGACGATCAAAAGGCAGAGAAGAAGGAAGCCACGAGACGGGAGAAGAACCTGCAATACTCGCGGGATCTCCGTCGGCAGATGGAAGACAACGCGCGCCGCCGCCGGGCTGACCGCCGGCTCGAGGACCGCCGGGGGGCCGCCGTGAGGGACGCCCAGGACGCTTGGTATCTCTTAATATTTTATACCAGCAGACCCGACAGACTTCGTCCTGTCAAAAACACAACGTATAACGCACCGGCGCCATCTACTTAAAATGAAACGTACTTATTTTCGTGAGGGATACTCATCTCGCGCACCGCGTACTTTTCTTTTGAAATTTTTCCTGAATTTTCTTCGCTATAACCCTTCACGGAGCCCGAAACCTTTCCAACGAATGCAAAACCGTGTAAATCAGTTCGTGCGTGCTGGAGTGGCAAACAAGCATGCAGTTCACATTGATATTAAGTGATGACTGCAGCCTATAGACACCCACATGAAGACCGAGGTCAAAATGCAGATGCGTTACCACTCCTGAGGCCTAAGGTGTTATGCCTCTGTGCCGGAAATTACAGGGCCGTACATTACCACCTGACCGGAACACGATGGTGCTGAACACTACCATTTAGCGGCAAGTATATTAGGTAATGCGGTGGTGCCTACGCCCGCGAGCTCCGTCACTGAAGCTCTACCACCAGTAACCAGTAACTATGAAGTTTTGGCGGCGACCTGAAAGGCCGTGTTCCCCTTGGTGAGTACACATTGCACACATTGCACACACGTGGACATTGCACGCACACGCGCACTTCAGCTACGCTCAGTCAGACGCTGAGAAGCGCTTAGTTATTTTTAATATACACAAAGGAGATGTTGCGAGCTAGGCTCTGGTTCGTACACGTCCTCAAAAAATGGGTAAAATAAAGAACAATCCGAAAAAAATACAGTTAATTTAATCAAGAATATATTTTAGAGTTACAACCACATTTAATTTAAACGATTTTATCATTTTCAACTATGTTAAACATGGCGGCGATACAGCCGACGCTTGAGATCAATCGATTTCGATAGTATTTAGAAAAAAATTCTTTTTACTCCAAGTACTATATAATCAAAATACAATTTAACAAATGAATATGTCAAAATGACATCGCCCGCCATATTCGCCATGTTGGTTATGAGTTGCAATTCTAACTGCAAGTAATCTTTTGTAACTGCAATCAAAGCTAAATAAGTGAAAATATGCAGTAAAAAACGTTTTTATATTGATTTTGCCTGTTTAATGATATTGTGTACAATACATGGCCGGAGGTCCATACATTTTTGCAACATCTCCTTTTTAAACTCGCTATATCTTTTGCATGGAGTGTCCGATTAAAATAATTTAAACAGCAATGTAAAGGTATTGAACTACTGATAAATGAAAAGTAAGTGATTTAGATAAGTATAAATACCACTCATAAATCTCACCGTTGCCGATTTAAATAGTTTGTTAAACTATAAAAGTTTTTATATTGGCGCAACTATAATACTTAGATATACCCTACCGCGGACTTTTCATTACATAATAATGTATGTATGTATCTTAACGCCAGGTCCCTAACGGGATAGGCAGAGAGTGTAGAGCGCCAGACATCTCGGTTCTGACAAACCTCTCGTGCCTCATAATGTGGTCTACAAAATATTAGTACATTATTTTGCTCCATCATCAATAGTTATTGCAGCGCACGCGATTTAAGGTATTTCAATAGTGATTTTTATCGACGGTGGTTTATGTTGTTGAAGTTTTCGCAAAGATAAAATATAGCCTATGTTACATTGGAAAGATGTACATTCATAATGGTGAAAGAATTTTTAAAATCGGTCCAGTAGTTATTGAGCCTATTCCAAACAAACAAACAAAAAAATATTATGTATGTATGTATCTTCACGCCAGGTCCCTAACGGGGTAGGCAGAGAGTGTAGAGCGCCAGATATCCCGGTTCTGACAAACCTCTCGTACCTCGTCTACCTTCATCATTCTCTTCATACATGCACGCCGATTCCTAAGACTTTTGACCCCACCATCAGACAGAACTCGACCTATTTGGTCATGGTAGGTCAGTCTTGGTCTTCCTGAGCCTCTGCAACCATCCACATTCGCTTTGTATATCTGTTTAGTCATCCGCTCATTCGACATTCTTTCTATATGCCCGAACCATCGGAGCATGCCTTTTTTCATTTTTACACCGATACTATCATTCACAAAAAAATATTACCTCTTTATAATATTAGTTTAGACTAGCTGTGCCTCCAACTTCATCCGCGTAGAATTTAACAAAGTTATTGTTCATGGTTCATTATTTACGCGCACGAACTCCTGGGCGCAACTAGTATGATATTATTTTTCCGGAATATCTAAAACACAATTTTCACATTTCGGGCGCCTCTCATAGTCTAAACCCCCGTTCATCGGAATCTCTTACTCTTCATGTTCCTTCCCACAGTACTGGCTTTATTGCCAACTCTTTCACAGTTTCGGCAATAAAACTCTGGAATTCGCTTCCCGTGGACATTAGAATGGCTTCCAGTAAATTTACTTTTAAAAGGAAGCTCCGTGACCACTACTTGAAGATGTTTTGAGTAAATATCTACCTCCTTTTTATAACGCTTCCGATTTCGTGATTCTTTCTTCTCTATTTTACATACATTTTACATTCTTATTTGTATAATATTTAACATTTCTTATTTACATGTATTTGTATTTATTATTATGTATATTTGGGTATTGTTTATGTTTATTATATATGTAGTACATACATGTATATCTGTATGTATGTACTTAATAAGTAAGTTTATTATCGACGTTTTGCTATAATAATATATGTAATTTTTACTGGTGGTAGAGTTCCAGTGACGGAGCTCGCGGGCGTAGGCACCACCGCATTACCTAATATACTTGCCGCTAAATGGTAGTGTTCAGCAGTATCGTGTTCCGGTCAGGTGGTAATGTACGGCCCTGTAATTTCCGGCACAGAGGCATAACACCTTAGGCCTCAGGAGTGGTAACGCATCTGCATTTTGGCCTTGGTCTTCATGTGGGTGTCTATAGGCTGCAGTCATCACTTAACATCAATGTGAACTGCATGCTTGTTTGCCACATACACAACATAAAAAAAAAAATTGTTACATCATAAGTGTCATTATGTTTATTAAATCATTTATTTTATAACTTCGTTCTCAACGCACCAATATATTTCTTTTTCTCAACACAACCCTAAGGTTGACTGGGCGAGAATGCTTCTTAGCATTAAGTCCGCCTCATGTACTTGTTGTGCAAGAAAGCTTAAATAAATAAATAAATAAATAAATATTATAGATAAACAAAAGTAGCCTAAGTTATTCCTTAGTACATAAGCTATCTGCCAGTGAAAGTCCCGTCAAAATCGGTCCCGCCGTTTCCGAGATTAACCGGAACTTACAGAGGAAAATTGAGAAAAATGTTGTTTTGGTGTGCATTTAGTAAAAAACTGTTATTTTACAATACAAACAGACATTTCAATTTTTATTATTTGTATAGATTAGATATATTATTATAGTCTAGCTGATCCGGCAAACGCTGTAGGGCATGAATGTTAAAGCCATTGTCTCACAAAAAAAAAATAGACAGTTTACGAACAAGACGTTTTTACACGATAATATCAAAAAAGACAATATTGTTTATTAAAGACGTCGTTAATCTGTTAGGTTGGTATTATTTTAAGATACACGATTAGACATTGGTAGGTAGTCCCATCTCTTCTTTTAATATATTCTACCTATATTCGACACGGAAAATGTAATAAAAGATTTTCCGTAACTTCACGCGTGTATTCCTCGAGCGGATACGCAGAGATAAATGCATAGAGTGACGATTCGCGGGCTACGTTTTGGCCCATGTAACAGGTGCCGAACCTATTGACATCTCCGGTCTCATTATCAAACTCCCAGGGTGTCACTGGGAAACTACCAGAAAATGGAAAAATCCCAATAACCCCAGAGATAACGAACCTCTATATCTGATAGTCCCACACTCAGAAACTGAAGCTAGGGTCAAGTAGGGAGTTGCTACGACTTAACAAAAGAGGCAGTTTATAGATTTTATATTGGTTTACGTGAATATGCATTGATCTTCCAGGAACTCTGAAGTTCAAGAGGAACGAAAGAAGATAATAGAAGAGCACGTGCCCAACGTCATGGGATATCTGCAAGCCGGCGTACTGCGGCCACAGGACGTATGCGGACACCTGCCCGGGGCCCTCCCCACCGGGGGCTCCGGGGGTCCCGGTGGGGGAGCCCCCGGGGCCTCCGTGTCGCCAGTCAATAAACACCCCAAGTGTAACGCCCAGTGTAGGATTTTGAGGGAATACTAGATCTAAATGACTTAATCACTCGGCTGTAAAATCATTTTAGGTCGGATACGATTTTGTATGAGCTGTTTTGAGTAATTTCATTTATTAGACTTATAACTAACGGTTTCGAGGACAATATTTTTTTTTTCCTGGGTTCCTGGTTTGAAATAGCAACAAAATGTATTAGTCAAACGTCCTGTAATTTCCGGCACAGAGGCATAACACCTTAGGCCTCAGGAGTGGTTAACGCATCTGCATTTTAACCTCTGGTCTGTGGGTGTCTATAGGCTGCAGTCATCACTTAACATCAATGTAAACTGCATGCTTGTTTCCCACTTTGATTACATTAAAAAAAACGCTTTATTCCGATGGGAATTGAGTTTTTCTGGGAAGTTTGAATGCTGGAAAGACATCAAAGGTTGGATAATTGAAGAACTATTCGTGATGTTGTGATGAATCAACAATGAATCTACAAATATTGCACAAAACATGCGTTTAAGTAATTTAACTTTTATACACTAATGTTTTATTTTCACATTTTATTCACTAATCGCTGTTATAAATAACTAGCACTATTTGAACCACAATTAAATAAAAATACCAATTTCACTTAATTACTTACATAGAGCAACACCGGAAAGGAGTAGCCATATGCAGGCTTTCCCCTCTGTCAAAGTACAAGCCCAAATGGGCCTATACCTGTCGCCTAGATGTTTAAATGTGTGCGTGAAATTGTTTCTATATTTTGTTAAAGTCAAGGTGTGAGTTTCGTAGTAATAGACGATTTTTGTAGTGTGTGTGTGTGTCACACGTATTTCCCCCCGCAAAAGACTGACAGACTGTTTTGCATCGGTAATACACGCTATGGCTCCTCCCCTCCGGTCCGCCGCGGCCGGTGGGCCGTGTTGCTCTATGATTAGTTAGTACCCACCTTAGTACCAATTTTTGTAACCAGATTTTTTTTTAATTTGTCTGTTTTCAATTCACTTACAGTTGAAATTATAAAAGAAATTTTAGTATTTTTTGTAAAACAGAAAAAGCATATTTTTCTGTATGAATGTGAGATTAGGGGAAGATGATTTCTTTCCATTTTGCTATCATTTTATTAATTTCGTAATGATGTGTCGTACCTAGATTCTTCGCTCTGGCTCCTAAGTACCATCAAAAGTTGTCCGCGACTTACCGATTATTAAAGATCATATTATTATTACCTTACATGTTTACAAAAATTAGGTCTGCAGCATATCTGGATGAACGAAATCATTCTGCAGTGGGATCCTAACCTATGACAAGATAACGTCATAAAAAAAGCATTACAGTTAGGCGGTTGGGCCCCAGAACAAAAGCATTACATTTAGGCGGTTGGGCTCCAGAACAAAAGCATTACAGTTAGGCGGTTGGGCTCCAGAACAAAACCATTACAGTTAGGCGGTTGGGCCCCAGAACAAAAGCATTACAGTTAGGCGGTTGGGCTCCAGAACAAAAGCATTACAGTTAGGCGGTTGGGTTCCAGAACAAAAGCATTACAGTTAGGCGGTTGGGCTCCAGAACAAAACCATTACAGTTAGGCGGTTGGCCCCCAGAACAAAAGCGACCAAATTAGGCGGTCGACTCGCTGTTATGAAATATATTTATTAGATGTGCACAGCACAGCTTCATTATTTTACTGTAGCGAAGACTGTTGTCATGTATTTTTGAACAGATCGGCGATGCCATGTATTATTTTTATATGTTTAAATTTGTATTCTAATTAATTACACCAAATAAAACATTATTTTTGAATGACTTGTTCACTTTTTATTGAATATAGGTACGTATAGATTTTTTTTTATGTTACAACCGAGTTTTGACGACCCGATTAGTCCAGCGGTGTGAGACGACCGTCTGATTCGAAGGGTCGCGGGTTCGATCCCCGCACCAGAACAAATATTTGTATGGCCTACAGATATTTGTTTCGGGTCTAGGTGTTTGTGTATGTGCTGTATGTGTAGCAGCATCCACAACACAGGTTTATATAGTACCTTATGTGGAGCTGTGTGTGTAAGCGTATTTTATTATTTACAGTTAATTATTATTAATCAACGAATTACTATAGTGCTGAATATAGAACACCACTGAACCAGTGCCAGATAAAGCCGGTGCGGGGCCCGTGGCAAATGTGACCATGGGGCCCTAGAGTTACATTGCCTACTGAACTTTAGGTGTAAATAAAACAGAACATTTACGAAAAGGAATCGAAAACAATACTAGAGGATAAGTATTGTGGTATTGCCAACTTGCAACATAATAATACACCTATATAATTGATACTGTATGTACCTAGACCTACTATAGCTTCTAATAAGGTCTAACCAGAGTCAGATCAGCATCTAGATATTGAAAGAAGCCCTAAGTTACATTTTTCTTCAACTCTGTAGACATAGACATGTCCAAATTCACCATTTCAATCGGAACAAAACTGATGGCTCGATATCATGTAAACACGAGGTAACGTGGAACGAAACTCAAATAATAATTAGAGCAGGCATTCCCAGTTCACCGACAATATTTGAACTCGCGAAATTAATTCCAAATACGCCACTCTAATATTAAACCGGAGGGATAGGACGACCATGTGATCTTCATTTTGTTAGGAAGACGTTTGTCAATTTAAATCTACACTTTACAAGAAGGCCAAGTTGGATCTATATACCCAACTAGCTGCTTTAGGGTAGGTCACATCACCATAGTCGAGGTCCAGTTACTGAAAGAATGGATAACTTAACAAAGCGAGGCAGTATTTCACATCGGGGCAGCTACTACAGCTTTATAAGGCCCAAGTCCGGCCCCATCTGGAATACTGCTCTCATTTGTGGGCGGGAGCCCCCAAGTACCAGCTTGGTCCACTTGACTCCCTACAAAAACGCGCCGTTCGTATTGTTAACGATCCGGGACTTACAGACAGGCTCGAACATCTGAGCCTGCGCAGAGATATTGGTAGTCTGTGCGTGTTATACCGTCTCTACAATGGTGAGTGCTCTGTCGAACTGTTCGACATGGTGCCACCGTCTCTTTTTCTACACCGTACTACCCGCCGAAGAGAGAAGTTTCACCCTCACCGACTGGACACCTGGCAGTGCTCAACGGTGCGGTTTTCTCGTTCGTTTCTGCCCAGGACGTGTAAATTGTGGAACGAACTTCCCTCTGAGGTGTTCCCTCGGTGCTACAATATGGGGTTCTTCAAAAATGGCGTCAAAAGAGTCCTTCAGGGCTGGCAGCGCGTTGGCAACTCCCCTGGTGTTGCAAATGTCCATAGGCGACGGTGACCACTTACCATCAGGTGGCCCGTCTGCTTGTCTGTCAACTTAATGACATAAAAAAAAAAAAAAAAAATAAATAACTACCTACCCTTTTTTTCCATTATACATAAATAGGGAAGCGTGCATGGCCTCGCGGCAGGTGTAGATCGGAAGCGATGCACTGGTCCCCCCAATCGGGACTTGCAATTAGAACTCGAAACTTTCAATGCGATCATTGACGACAAGTGCTCGCGTTCAAAAGCAGTGATTTTTTTATGTCATGAAGTGGCAAACAAGCATACCTGCAGTTTACATTAATGGTACCTAAATAAAGTGGTAAATAAGCTTGCTCTCATTTAAAAGAGCTCTTACTGAGTTTGTTGGGTAGCGGAGTTCTTCTCAGTAGTGACTGCACTTGGAACTCTGCTAAGTGAATAACATTGATCTTGACGAATAAGTTTTTCTTTTTCTTCATTTATTATCATTGAAGGAATTGAAAAAATTTATGATTATTATGTTTTAACCAAATAGTTTAAATTTTAATTTTTAATTTACTATTAATATATGATTTTGCTTTTACTATATGTAATGGTAATTCGCTCTAGGTAGTTTATGATTTATTGACGTTTTGAAAGTATCTGTAAAGATCTATTCGAAATAAAAATATTTTCTATTTCTATTTCTATTTCTTGAATCGTGGCTAATCTAACCCTTCAGGATTTTCTAATAGCACATCGGTCTAAAAAGAATACCTCCGGAAACAATACAGTATGCTCACCCTAACGAACTCGAGTTCGCTTCGGGAGTTAGCATTTTTGCACAATAAAATAGCGAAAGTAGCCGCTTCAGCGCTTTTGCACACACGTTAAAAATCGCACAAATATAGCCCCTCTCCCCTACAAATTGACACTCCATACCCCTTATCTGCGGCTGACAGTATAAAGGCATATTTGTTTTTGTTTAAATATACCCTTTTGAATGGAACCGTTGGGGGTGATTTTTAATAGCAATAACGTGGGTGACATCCATGTTTTATTGGGTATGCGTATGGTGAATATGGTGATCTCAAAAAGATATAGGCAAATATCCGAATTTAATAGCCTTATTTCAGAAGTTAGTAGAAAAAGAGGGTGAAGGGAAGAAAGGAGAAATAATTTAACTGCAAAGAAAGAATACAAATATTTCTTTCATTACGTAGTCCTAGTATCTCCATCCTTATTTACTCTGCCACTAGAATACAGTGTATTGTCTGTTCGTGTTAATAGATACATAATAAGTACAGCTTTATTTTTTCATCTTCTTTTTCTTCATTTTCTCCATCCATTCTTTTGTTATCTTCTTGAATTCTTTTTGTTCTTCCAATATTTTCTTTTCTCGTTTCCCCCAGTACGTGTTAGTAGAGTACCACTTGAGGTATTTTGTATAGTCCTAAAAGTAATAATTAGATAAGTATATTTTACTTGAGTTATTAATTATTATGACAATAGTTAGTAAGTAGGTAGGTAGGTATTATTCACGTTATGGAGATATATCACCAAAGATCTTCTTACATCTTTGTTCATAACATTGAAATTTATTTCTTTCACTAAGCTATCGTCGCTTACTGTAAAAGTTATGACACATCACTGGATTAATCTGAATAGGTAATTTAATGCTTATACGTATTTTATTTTTCGTAATAACACATGCGACTGTACCTAATTTGAAAGATTTTGAAACAAAATGGAAGGACACATTTCACTAACCTACTCATAAAAGGGGGCGTTTGTGATTCACGCGAAAGATATTCATAAGAACTTAGTGTTTCAATAGTATTTCTACCGGTTTGAGAAAAATAATTACTGGTAGCAGAGCTCCAGTGACGGAACTCGCGAGCGTAGGCACCACAACATTACCTACTCTACTTGTCGCTAAATGATAGTGTTCAGCGCTGTCGTGTTCCGGTGGTAATGTACGGTCCTGTAATGTCCGGCACAAAGGCAAAACACCTTCGGCCTCAGGAGTGGCAACGTATCTACATTGAAATCTCTGGTTACTCACCATCAATGTAAACTGTATGCTCGTTTACCATTTCAAGACAAAAAAATATTAAAGTATAGGATAGGTAACTTACTGTAATACATTCTGCATCGTCTTCTAGAATGTAATTGTAGATTTGAAGAGGTGATAATCCATATGCAGCTATTCTGGAATATTGGTAGGTATGTATGTATGTATCTTCACGCCAGGTCCCCAACGGGGTAGGCAGAGAGGTAGGTAATAGGGATATCACTAATGCAATGATAAATATTGAGAATATTACAGAAGACGAGAGAAAGTAGGACTGATTATATGTTGAAGAGATAGGTAAGATGCCTTAGTAGTCTTGTGGTAGCAGGCCACTACTGCAACACTGGGGTCGGGTTCGATTCCCGGGGTCTCGGGGTGTTCGAGCATAGCGCCTGCTCGAATTAAATAGCAACGATATGTCGCACCATTTTACCTAGAACTCTTTCATAAGGTTTTATTCAAAAATCATAGTTATATTTCATTGTGTCTTCCACCTTTGCTCATATCGGAGACAGTACACGTATTTTTATCACATTTTGAAGTTTTTATTGAAGAGTTGGCAAAGTCCCCAACATTTTGGTCCGTATCGAGCCGGATTTTATGGAAGCGGAGAATAAACAGAAAAATTAATAATTTTTGGAATTGCCGTGAGGTTACTTCGCCAGCAACGTGGACATACAAATTTCTACAATTTTACGGTGTTAAGTTTAATTTCGTAAAGATATCATCACCCAACACAAAAATCATAGTTATATTTCATTGTGTCTTCCACCTTTGCTCATATCGGAGACAATACACGTATTTTTATCACATTTTGAAGTTTTTATTGAAGAGTTGGCAAAGTCCCCAACACGTGGACTATCAGATATGTCCCTGACACACAAAAAATAAAATGTTTATAGGCTACAGTTTTACTTACCATCAAAGTAAACTGTTCTTTTGCCACTATATGACGTAAAAAACTGTCTGAGGACACCCGATTGGCACGAAGTTCCTCTTCAACTTATAATGAAAAACTTTCGCCATCCACTGTACAATTTCAAAAATAATAAAAATAACTAAAACTACATACACACGAACACGACAAAACATTGTACGCATAAACAGCAGAAGCGCGCGTCGCGTGTCTTGTCACTATCGAGATAGAGAGAGAACGAATAAGTCGAATCCTATACTCGACCTGTCCCCTCTACGAGCACTACGCACTATAGCAAAAGTGTCGTGAGGATTTTTCGTAGACCTGAGTCGATCACTCCTTCGTCGGGATTCGGGTCGATCGCGACCCATTGACAAGGTGATCGAGTCTAAATGACTCGATCGTTTGGGTCATTTGGGTCGCGACTCGATTTCGCTCAAACGTATACTGTAGCTCATGATTCTCGTGATTCGAGACCCATCTGATAAGGATTCAAGACTCGAGACCGCGATCCACACATTATGTCGCTGGCTATTTTTCATTTTAATACAATTCAATTAATTATTCAATTATTTCACTTTAATTTCATTCTGAAACTTTATTGGTAAATAGGATTAATTTATAGGGAATAAAATCGGCATTCAGGAACTGCACCGCTAAAGCTATTGCATAGAATGCAATGCGAATGATATAGAATAAACAACATTTACAAATTGACGATTTATAAAAACGAATATATAAAAAAATGTGTTTAGATTACTTGCTGGGATTTGAACCCGAGCCTACCGGTCACACTATTATGCCATTTGTCTGTTTCTTGATACAACGAATATTATATATATATATATATATTGTTTCATGTTTCAACCGACTCCAAAGAAAGGAGGTGGTTCTCGATTCGCCCAGATATTTTTTTTTACAGTTTATTTTTATTTTTATGTATGCAAAATTCTAGTTCACGTAGGTATTCTACTCGCAATAACTAAAGGTACCTACATGGTAAGCGGAGTGGGAGGTAATAGGTTTAATTTTCTTTACGGAGTTATACAAGCATCCCGAGCAATCAAAATAAATTGACAATATTTCAGACACGACCCTAAAAGAAAAATACCGTTTCTTAGTTTTTCTTTTCTGAGTTCAAATAAATATTTTTTGTATTTTTTTATATCTTAATTTCTGTGAAAAAAAAATAAAACGGAAAAACATGTGATGACTAACTTATATGGTGGAATGAAGTAGTTACCATTGCTTATTTTTAGATGAAAACATTATTGTTACATACTCTGTGACAAGATGTGTCAAATTGATACGGATACGTCAATGTCAAAGTATAAAACTAGGAAGTAGGGATGGTGATCCGAAACCTGAGATCGATTAATCGGAAAAGCGATCATTGGGAACCAAAAATACGGTTCTTATTTAAATAATTATAATAATTTATTTAAATCGATCCACAGTACCGGATTGCTCTAGTGAATCGATACTATACCCTGAAAAATCGAAGATCGATCTTTTTGGTTAATTCATATAGGGACATATGAAACATACAGATCATAAGATTTAACGTTTTAACGTGAGTATAGGAAGCATTATACCAGCATTGAACACTGTTGAGTTGCTTTTTTTTGGTCGTCTGTTTTCCTTGTTTAGTATTACATATCCCAAATCAAAAATAGATTGATAATCGAAGATCGATTTTTTCAATGTCGATTTAATTGTCAAAAGATTTTGGACACTTCGATTCGAACATTGACTGATTTCACAAAGAATCGCCATCCCTACTACTAAGTCTATGAAATGCTGCCACGAACTTATTTATTTCAAAAAAACAAGTTTTAAAGTCTTCAACAACGACTTAGCCCTTGGCTGTTGATATAATATTGATATTTTTTATTTGAAGTTGGATCAAGGAAGAGATTAATCGACGTCACGCAGGGTCAATTTTTTTTTTTAATTTGATATATCCATTTTTTTTTCGATGTATCGACTGGTACTGATAATTTTAAAATAAAAAGATCACAGCCCTACATCGAGTTTGACAAGCTGACAACGACAAGACAGTGACATCTACAATTTTTTTTAAAGGGTCACGGCACAAGGCAATGGTTCTATCGCCATTCCACCCTATGTGTGACGTCAAATGGCGCAAACGTCTTTTTAGAATACCCTTACTTTCAAAGTAGAAATCATGAATGAAAAGTACAAAATTTCGAAAAATGGTTAAACACTAGTTTAACACTAGAAAACCCTAGTTTTGGATTAACTTTTGAATATGTAATAAAAGATGTAGGTTAAAAATATGAAATGTTCATCTCATTATGTTCATTTCATGAACATAATTGAGAATATTTCCTAATCCTAATAATTTCATAATCCTAATCCACTTCATAACTATGTTAACTATAATAGTATGATAAAAGTGTTTTTATGCATGTGTCTTTTAGGCCAAATGCTTCACATGGTAGGAAACTTAGAGAATGTGGAATCAACCAAACACACACAACATTCGAAGCATTTATTTTATTGCCGAAATTTAATAAACATCAAAACGATATGTAATGGGTTTTTGTGTAAAGTATTTCATCAATTATCATTCTAGTCTTTCTAACAAACTAACAACTTTATTATGATCAATATTTTATGTAAGATGGCGCTATTCTTCAAAATAAATATCGCCCTCGCGCTCGATGTCTTTTATTTTGAATTTGTTAACGACATCTAATGAATTATGTGTGAAGGATTTCATCAACTACCATTCTAGTCTTTCCAACGACTCTATCATTTTATGTTAGATGGCGCTATTTAACAAACATCGATCGCAAAAGATCATCGCGCTGCGCTGGCTGCAATTGGTTCGCGATCGCCATTGGACAACGAAGTAATGTTCTGTTTCACTTTAATCGCCCGTATTAGAGTGAAACAGAACATTACAATTCGTTTTAGTATCTTTCTCCGTTGGAAAGTGACAAACTTAAGTGAAACCATGTGAAAGAAAGAAATAAAATATGATCAACACCTGTACCATGACCTTTCTTTGTCACCATAAACTGTATCGCTTTTACCTTTGTCTCGTTTTGTCATACGCGGTGTCATACACGACAAAACGAAACAAAATTTTGGTAGCGCATAAATTTTACAATTAGATGACATGGTGCAGGGGAGCATGATCGATAACTAACCGTAAACAAACTGAAGTGTACTTTATGAATATTATAATAGAGTTCACGAGAAACAAAGTACCCAATGACCCAAAGGATCCAAATGATCGACTTTTTTTGTACGTCACGACTCGATCACTTGTGTTTGGATCGTGATTCAATCAAAGTGATTCTATCGCTCGCGATCGACTCAGGTCTAATTTTTCGTAAAGCTCGCCTAGCCCCCTTAGCCAGCGTACCGCGCGATACTTTGTTCCAAAAAGTAAAATAATTTGAAATTTTTACCAACTTACTTGACAATACGATCAGGTGTCAGAAAATTGTCCAGCGACCTCTTGAGATATCCGAAAGAGTATCCTTGGAGGACGTAAGCTAGACTGTGTACGTCGAAGTCTACCGGCACGATGCGGTTGCTTAAAATTTAAAGAATCGTTTTTGCCAATGCTCAGTTAATAACTACCATTCAATGTTAGGATTTTATAGGCACGTAATTTTGGGCTCCACGGAATCGGAAACCTCATTGCCAATATATTGCTTTGTTCATTTTGTTTTTTTGTTCTTTAAAATGTTGAAATGTTCTCGTCGCGGCCTGAAGTCATAACTCTACGTGCTACGCACACAGGTGCGTGTGTAAATATACGTCACTGATTGATGTCTGTGTAATAGGTTTGTATGGAATATTGCCCGAGTGTCAGCGGTGTAGTATGGGTGTCAATTTCGAGGTACTAAAAAGAAGAAACGGGACCATTGACTGTTTAATGGTTGACCAACGATGATTGGTGATTAAGTTAATTAAGGTTCGCACTAAGAAGTCAAACTCACATCTATATCTATACAAATAAATATAATTGGAGTGACTGTTTGTAATATAAAAATACTCGATTTTTACTAAATCCATATGTATGTATACACGGTACTTAATAGGTTGGGGAAAAAGTCTTTTTGCATTATAGTATATATGAACTTGTAATAAAATCTCTTTGGCTGTAGTATTTGTATCTGGCTGGTTTTGGTATCATTGAAAGTTAAAATTTTAAAGAACATAATTCCAAATTCAAATTAGGCAAATGTGTGATTTTTTTTTGTTTATCATACTGTCAAGATGAGTGAATCTAATGAAGAAATTCGATACATTTTAAAATTTTACTACAAAAAAGGTCACAATGCAACGCAAGCAGCGAAAAAAATTTGCGATGTTTATGGACCTAGTGCAGTGTCTGTGAGAAGAGCACAAATTTGGTTTAAGCGTTTTCAATCCGGACCTCGCTCTGGTCGCCCTATTACGGATAAAATGGATGCCATTTTTGAAAAAGTGGAGCAAGATCGACATATCAGTAGTTACAACGTAGCTGAACAACTGAGAATTGATCACAAAACAGTTTTGGCGCATTTGAAAAAAGCTGGGTACAAAAAAAAGCTCGATATTTGGGTACCTCACGAGCTCACTGAAAGAAACCTAATGAACCGTGTACTCATTTGTGATTCTTTATTACGACGTAATGAAACCGAATCATTTTTGAAGAAACTGATAACTGGTGATGAAAAGTGGATCACGTACGACAAGAACGTGCGAAAAAGGTCGTGGTCTAAGGCCGGTCAGGCTTCACAGACTGTGGCGAAACCCGGGTTAACTCGCAATAAGGTGACGTTGTGTGTGTGGTGGGATTGGAAGGGCCATTATTCATTATGAGCTATTACCACCAGGCAGGACTATCGATTCTGAACTCTACTGCGAACAACTGAGAAGATTAAAGCAAGAAGTTGAGAGAAAGCGGCCGGAATTGATCAACAGAAGGGGTGTGGTGTTTCATCATGATAACGCTAGACCTCACACATCTATAGCCACTCAGCAAAAATTAAGAGAGTTTGGCTGGGAGGTGTTAATGCATCCGCCGTATAGTCCTGACCTTGCACCTTCAGATTCTGAAGAGACCGAAACAGGTGTTTCGGTCTCTTCAGAATTCTTTATGCAATGTTAGGTTAACATCACGAGAGGACTGCCAAATCCACTTGTCGCGGTATTTTGATGAGAAGTCCCAAATTTTTTATAGCAATGGGATCATGTCCCTATCTACAAGATGGCAAAAGGTTATCGAACAAAATGGTACATACATACTTTAGTTAAATTTAAATAAACTGTATTAAAAAATGTTTTGAATTATCTTAAAAAATGCGAAGAAACTTTTTCCCCAACCTAATATATCAAAACAACATTTTTTAAAATTTTTGTCTGTCTGTCTGTCGATCTGTCTGTCTGTCTGTCTGTCTGTTTGTTCCCGCTAATCTCGGGAACGGCTTAACCGATTTTGACGGAACTTTCACTGGCAGATAGCTTATGTAATAAGGAGTAACTTAGGCTACTTCTATACTAGCTGCGCCCACGACTTCGTCTGGGTTATACTGAACAATCATAAATTCTCACGCGGACGAAGTCGCGGGCACAGCTAGTTCGCAATAAAGCATGCATTAGCACGGATTTTTTTACAAAGTGTAAATAATTTATCCGTACTTTATCACCCACTCCTTGAGTAACAGTACAACTGTAGAATAACTTGTATGTGGCAACAAGATCACATTCGGAAACTTTTTCACTACACGTTTGCTCATCAGCCATGGCTCGGTGCAGCTGCCTGCAAACCAGAGAATATGTAATAATACTACGTATAGAATGGACACTTCGACGTCCCGCCCGATTTCCCCGCCTCACCCAACCACCTCCTCTCTTATGGGCGACGGTTGGTATTTTCTACGTGCTACGCACACAGGTGTACGTGTAAATACACGTCACTGATTGATGTCAAAGCCAAAGACCAAATTAAGCGTTTGTATGGAATTTTGGCGGAGTGTCCGCGGTGTGCTGCAAACATGAATGTCTTCAATAAACTTCTGTATAATATTTTATCTACAATTTGTCGTTATGGCCGTGCAAAAGTTTACTTACCTATGATTGTGACTTGGTCCGTTTTATGTATTTTCTTGAATAGTTTCCGTATCAAATAAGTCCTCAATAAATCCAAATTCTGGTTTGCCGCATTATCTTTCACCTGATAAGTTACATTCAGTTATTATACTTGTATCAAATACGAGGTCTTGTGTGTACCATATTGCCATGAGATGTCATGGCATGGATGTATGGTCCACATAATATATCCTGATATATACGTATACAATAGTGACTTCTGTGTGTCCTCTGCTATAATTATTATTATACCTACCAAACCTTGCAAATTCTTCAGAATCGAGTCGTTACAAATTCAGAGCTACCTAAGGGTGATTGTGTTTTACAGTGTTTTGTGTATTGATTGGTGTATAGAAATGGATAAGTCACTATCACATTTTTTTAAAATTAATGTAGTATTTAGATTTAGACCATAGATGGCTACATCTTTTTTTTTTTTATGTAATGGAAGTGGCAAACAAGCATGCAGTTCACATTGATGTTAAGTGATGACTGCAGCCTATAGACATCCACACAGAGACCAAGATCAAAATGCAGATGCGTTACCACTCCTGAGGCCTAAGGTGTTATGCCTCTGTGCCGGAAATTACAGGGCCGTACATTACCACCTGACCGGAACACGATAGTGCTGAACACTACCATTTAGCGGCAAGTATAGTAGGTAATGCGGTGGTGCCTACGCCCGCGAGCTCCGTCACTGGAGCTCTACCACCAGTAGATACCACATCGTCGATAATTTGAGCATTCAGACACATACAAACAACTTCAAAGTTACAGACGCCTTAGTCACCTTTTTTACAAATAGTTCTTCAACATGTTTTACGTAGATCACAGATGGCTGTGAGGCTTTCGCACAAACTGCTAAGTTATTGACCAGCTGTTGCAGTGCGACTTTTGTAAATTCTTGCTCTGGAAATGTCTGTAGATCCAGTTCAAAAAGGACAGCATCTGTGCGTGTTGTAAGTTTTAAATACATATAAACAAATTCAATGTGGCTTGTTCACTCGAGAAAAATGTAAATTACCATTCACAGTTGCCAATATATGAACGAGTGTAGTTTTGCCACTGCCCGGTGCCCCCACTAGCAGGATACGATGACTGCCATGGCATGCTTCACGACACTTCTCCCACCAAACAGATCTTATTTCGCCACCAAATGGTAATGCAAGCCTGTGTTATTAAAATTGTTAGTATTTATTTCATAATCTACCGCCGTACTTATGACCTCTTATTTCGAACTTTTTCTCTGAGGATGAGAAGGTATAGTCCTTTCTCTGAAACGTTTCTCTGTTTGTCTCGTTTCTTCATATGCGCTATCATATAATTTCATCTGAAAGATGTCCACAGCTGGCGAAAATCCTCCCACAAAAACGCTTACCGCTGTGCAACATCTGCGGGTGAATTGCCATAATGGTTTCGTTTGACATGCGGATTGGCAATAGCAGTAGCGGTAATTTTATTGGCTACTGCCCATCCCGCGTTATGGTATTACTACTTTAACTATAAAGGTTTGATATTGTACGGTTGACTGACTGCACCAGTGGAAGAATTGCCCTTCTCTTCTTGACGGTCGTTGTCAACACGTACCTACGCCACAACACGAATTTTGTGATGAGTTCAGTCGGCAGCAGCTGCGTATCCGCGTATAATAACCACATTACACAACGTGGTTATTATACGCGAAACGTTGAAAAAAAAGAACCAAAAAGAGGTATTTCAATGTACATAGTTTGCCACTCTTGAGGCCTAAGGTGTTATGCCTCTGGGGCGGAAATTACATTACCACTTGACAAGAACGAAGATGGTGCTGGATCTCTGCCACCAGTAAAATTGTTGTTCGTAGACATAATAATTATTATTATTGGGTATTACAGTTAAGTTTTTCTTAGGTAACTGAAAATGTGGTAGGTAAATAAATAATAGGCAAACTAGCTTTGCTAAAAGAAACAAAAAATCATCTCAACTGTAAATCGCTCCGAAGAATGTCACCCGCGAAGTTATGGTCACCGAAGAAATCTTCAAAATTTGTTTTCGGACATTCTTTAAATATTCCTTTCAAAGCCAAGTCCTGAAAGAGAACTTTCTACAGTGTTTATGTTAGTGGGAAAAATAAACTCATAATTTGATTACTGTAAAAACATTACATAAATTCATGCCTGTGATCCACGAGAGGGTCGGCAGAGGTAAATTATATGCAGTCAAGCATACATGCAAACACCCACGATCGCCGGTTACTTTGTGGCCAATGTAACAGGTGGCGAATTATTGACATCGCCGGGCAGAGTGTGATATAATAGGTTGGGGAAAAAGTCTTTTCGCATTATAGTATGTATGAACTTGTAATAAAATCTCTTTGGCTGTAGTATTTGTATCTGGCTGGTTTTGGTATCATTGAAAGTTAAAATTTTAAAGAACATAATTTCAAATTCAAATTAGGCAAATGTGTGATTTTCATTTGTTTTTCGTACTGTCAAGATGAGTGAATCTAATGAAGAAATTCGATACATTTTAAAATTTTACTACAAAAAAGGTAAAATTGCAATGGAAGCCGCGAAAAAAATTTGCGATGTTTATCTGTGGACCTAGTGCAGTGTCTGTGAGAGTAGCACAAATTTGGTTTAAGCGTTTTCAATCCGGAAATTTTGATGTCAAAGATGCACCTCCGCCGGTCAGGCTTCACAGACTGTGGCGAAATCCGGGTTAACTCGCAATAAGGTGATATTGTGTGTGTGGTAGGATGGGAAGGGCATTATTCATTATGAGCTATTACCACCAGGCAGGACTATCGATTCTGAACTCTACTACGAACAACTGATGAGATTAAAGCAAGAAGTTGAGAGAAAGCGGCCGGAATTGATCAACAGAAAGGGTGTGGTGTTTCATCATGATAACGCTAGACCTCACACATCTATAGCCACTCAGCAAAAATTAAGAGAGTTTGGCTGGGAGGTGTTAATGCATCCGCCGTATAGTCCTGACCTTGCACCTTCAGATTTCCACCTGTTTCGGTCTCTTCAGAATTCTTTATGCAATGTTAGGTTAACATCACGAGAGGACTGCCAAATCCACTTGTCGCAGTATTTTGATGAGAAGTCTCAAAATTTTTATAGCAATGGGATCATGTCCCTACCTACAAGATGGCAAAAGGTTATTGAACAAAATGGTACATACATACTTTAGTTAAATTTAAATAAACTATATTAAAAAATGTTTTGAATTATCTTAAAAAATGCGAAGAAACTTTTTCCCCAACCTAATATTACCAAATACTGGGAAACTTCGAAAAAATAAATGGAATAATCCCAATAGATAACCTGGGAATCGAACCCAGGATCCCAGAATATAGTAGTGGCCTGTTACCATTAAACTACCGATGCAGTTAAAACAGTGCTAACTAGTAATTTGTTCGTAATGTCTTTGTCATTAATTGTCTTGCCACGCCTCTTCTTTTTCTTTCTCCTTCCTTTATTTTCTTTTATTGTTTCTGGCATTTGCTGGTCATTTCTTTTATAATCTTGTTTTAATGCTCTTTTAAGTTGTTTAAGTTCATTCCTAAAATAATGAATAAACCTATTCTTTTAGCATGATCTGCAACTGGTGGTAGCTTTTTTTATGTAATGGAAGTGGAAACAAGCTTGCAGTTCACATTGATGTTAAGTGATGACTGCAGCCTATAGACACTTACAGAAAGACCAAGGTCAAAATGCAGATGCATTACCACTCCTGAGGTCTAAGGTGTTATGCCTCTGTACCGGAAATTACAGGGCCATACATTACCTCCTGACCGGAACACGATAGTGCTGAACACTACTATTTAGCGGCAAGTATATTAGGTAATGCGGTGGTGTCTACGCCCGCGAGCTCCGTCACTGGAGCTCCATCACCAGTAAAAAGTTTTCAGCAAGAAAAGAAAAGAGTTTCTATGTAGAAGGTCCAGGGCGTATACCACCGCATTACCTAATGTATCTGCCGCCAAATGGAAATGTTCAGTACTATCGTGTTTTGGTTAGCGTGGATCCTTAGGTTTAAGGAGTGGCAACACAGGTTTTGTGTAGATGGCTACAAGCTGCTGTTATCACTTAACATCCATGTTAGCTGCAGCTTGTTTGTAACCTTAGTCACAGAAATATAAAAACAACATTTCATTGCAAAAATATATTCATAAATTTCAATAACCGAAGAAAGTGATTCTTGCCTCATTTCTTCATCTACTTGTATTTGAATCTCCTTTTTTACTTCCATGCAAATGTTATTATTGTCCTCTTCCTTTACAGATTTCTCTTTAGTGCCTTGAACTTGCCAAAAATCTAAATCCCTCCATGACTTGCGGTATTCTTGAAGCATCTGTACTTAATATAATAAAATAATAAATTTATTTTATTCTAATAATTAGTACGAAATATATAAGAATCGTTATATTTTGGTGATAAAATAATGTTTGACTAACTAATGTTAGATCAGAGGGTATTACGGTAATTAAATATATTCTTGGGTGATATTTAATAAGAACGAAGTTACTTGTAAAATATGTGATGCTTTCTTTGATTGTGGATAGGTATAACCAGGATGAAGCGTTGGATTTTTCATTATTTTCTTCATAAAGGCCATTTCCAGTTTTTTTTTCATATGTTCTTCGCGTTTTAGTCTCATTTCTTCCCTCTTAGCTTCACCTTTTTCCCATTTTATCTATAATAGTAGAAAAACATCAGGACCTAACTTTGAATTTAACTCATTGACCGACAAGTCCAATACCTCATACCAGACAGGATATTTTGTTAGTTTTTCAAAAGTGACATTAAGAAATTTAGGACTGCCCTCTGGGGTCTTTTAAAGCCAAAATATTCACGTCATTTCAAAACGTTCAAAATTAAGCTTTTCACATAAATAGGTACCTAGGTCTACAACACTTTACCTCAGTTGCAGTTTTATTTTTATTAGCCTTATTCTGTGCCATATAATTCTCATACATGTCCGACCATTCATCAGGTGTCGGTACCTCTTCTTTCAATATCATCCCTGAACCACCCTTGTTTTCCTTTGGGATGTCGTAAAAGTACAAGACTTCGTCGAACCTTCAATGTATTCATTCTGTTTTATTTTCTTAATTTTTTTTATACTTAGGTAATAATATAAATTTGTACAATTATCATTTGTGAATTGTGATTATGCAAATTAGAAAATTAGGAATTTTCCTCTTGCCTACTACTTTATTTTTATTTGTGTCCATACTGATAACATAAAATTTATAATGCTCAACCAATTAGGTACGGTTTAGACATGCGAGCCGGATGCAATATAGTCGGCGGCGGCGCGTCACCAACATTTTCGTGGCGGCGGCTTGTAGCCGGCGGCTCGTTTTTATTTTCCACCCTAATCTAACTTTTAGGCTGAAATCAAGCAATACCAACTGTTTAATAAATAAAATTACTGTGGTAAAGGAAATACGAATGATTATTGTTCCATCAACAAAATAAATGTTATTTTGTTGATGTCCGATCGGGATACCATCGCGATATTTATGATTTTACTTAACCGCACAGAGTAGATAATCCTTGGAGTACAGGAACTCGTACCATCACGCGCTACCTAACCGCTTAAAACGGGGTAGGAAATCATGATCTACTCTACTCAACCACCAAGGAATGTTCGTTCGTAAACTAAACAAATAATTACAATTAAAGATCCTAGAACCGGACTGACCCGACACTACACCGAAGATATCCCGGACGTCATTCTAGACGAGATTAGTACGGCTCTCAAACAGCTCAAAAACAACAGGACGCCGGTTGATGATGGAATCGCTGCTGAACTCCTGACAGCAGGCGGAAGGCCAGTATTAGAAGAAGCTCTTCAGATGATGTTCACAAAAGTGTGGTGGTACTGTTCTTTAAGGAAGGTGACAATACCCTTCTTAAGAACTACAGGCCCATCGCACTTCTAAGTCACGTCGATAAGCTGTTTTCAAGAGTGATTACGGACTGTCTATCTCGCAGACTCGACGACTTCCAGCCTCCTGAACAATCCGGTTTCCGTAACGGCTTTAGCACCATAGACTACATTCACACGCTGCGGCAGGTTATACAGATGACCGAAGAGTATAACCAGCCTCTTTGTCTAGCGTTCATGGATTATGAACCTATGATAGCCTTCGACTGGGTCGAGAGTTGGGCTGTGCTAGTCACTCCAGAGGTGCCAAGTTGATTATCCATACATCGAGGTGCTGAAGCTTGTATGAAAACGCCACTATGTCGGTGCACCAACTGCAATGACGTGTGAGACAGGGAGATGTTATATCTCCGAAATAGTTCACCGCTGCATTGGAAGATGTTTTCAAGCTTTTGAACTGTAAAGGACTGCGCATCAGTATTAACGGCAAATACATCTCCCACCTCCGATTTGCAAATGATACCGTAGTAATGGCTGAGACCCTGGAAGACCTTGGCACAATGCTCCTCGGTAGGGTCTCGCAATGAGTGGACCTTAAAATGAACATACACAAGACGGAGATCATGTCAAATTACACCCACTCCTGTTATGGTACCGCAGGGTCTCAAGAAAAAGGTCTTTGACCAGTGTGTGTTGATGATATATGGGATAGAAACGTCGCTCACTATGGGCCTCATAAGAAAGCTCAAGGTCACTCAGAGAGCAATGGAGAGAGCTATTCTTGGAGTTTCGCTGCGAGATCGAATCAGAAATGAGGATCCGCATGAGAACTAAAGTTGCCGACATAGCTCACCTAATAGCGAGTTGGGGCAGAACAGCTTTTGAATCGCGACCGCGTACCGGAAAACGAGGCGTAGGCAGGCACCCCACAAGATGGACCATCGACCTGGTGAAGGTCGCAGGCAATCGCTGGATGAGAACGGCCTAAGATCATTCGTTGAGGCAATCTTTGGGGGCGAGGCTTTGTTCAGCAGTGGATGTCTTCACGAGGATCGCGCACCGCGAGTTTTGACCAAGCCGGCGGCGGCGGCGCGCCACCTCTTTATGGCGGTGGCTAGCCGGCGCGGGTCGCATGTCTAGTACGGTTTGTATTTTAGGTACGGGTCTACCAGACCTAGTTTGGTACACGGTGGTTTGGTGCATGTATGTAGATAATAAACTGCAAAAAATTGATAAAAATGCAGTTACCATAATTTGAACCAATTTCTAATGTAGTCTCTCATATCTTCACTAATATCAGCAGCTCGTTGCTTGAAATATTTTTGTTTAAATTCATCACAATATTCCTTCCATTGAGTTTCGTATACTTTGTAACGTTCTCTGCGTTTTAATTTTAGCTGTTAAGGGAAAATATATTATAAGAATAACCGGGAGATAAGATATTTTTAGTATAAAACTAATAACAAAAATATTCATTGAAATATTATATACTTCACAATTAATTTGCTTCAGATCTATGTGTGGTCTTTCACATAATTTTATATCCAAAAGTTGGTCACGCTTGCACTCTGCCAATTTCTTTCGTTTAAGTTCAAAATAAACCCTGCAAACAAAATCCAAACGAATTCACTTGATGTAAAAGTAATTCTGTCTGTCAGTATACATTCTATACAGTCTGTGAATACATTCACGACAAAACCGCCGAGTAGACTATGATGAAATTTAATATGTGTGTAGTTTGAACCCTATGAAAGGACATACACTTTTTTGCCAGAATGAAGTCGGGGGAAGTACCAAGTTTATTGTAAGTATACTTTTTAAAATTACTGGTGGTGGTACTGGTATTTTAACTGGTGGTAGAGCTGCAATGGCGGAGCTCGCGTGCGTAGGCACCACCGCATTACCCTTACGGCGACATTAGCGGCATCTACTTGCCGCTAAATAAATGTGCAGCACCATCGTGTTCCGGTCAGTTGGTAATATGCCGTACCTGACCAGTAATTTTGGGCACAGATCCATAACACCTTAAGCCTGAGGAGTGGCAATGCGTATTGAAATATCTGGTTTCGTGTGGGTGTTTATAGATTACTATCTTTATATTACTTATCATCAATGTTAACTGTACTCTAGAGTTTGCCACATAATATAAAAGAGAAGTAAGATAGCATAGTACACCAGCAGATAATGCTGTAGCAGTTGAGATCTAAAAATTAAACATGTAAGTACTCTACCTGCATACTCTTTGTATAATACTAGCTGCTCTGCATCTTAACTCGAATGGTGCAATTGGATTCAAAGTACCGTTTAATTCCTTCTCCCATTTTATTCTTTTCAAATTGCGACGCAATGTGTAGTATGTTATTTGTCTGGAAAATAAAATGTAGAGCACTTTCATTACATGAAATGAAGATACTGGTCATTTATTGGTGAAGAGAAATGTCATGAAACCACAAAAAACAGTCAATGTCATAATTTAATCACAGAATACTTTTGTTAGTTGTAAATTATACAACAATCTATTTTAGTATATACTGGGTGACTTTTTTTACCGTCTTGAAAAAAATAGGGCGTGATAAGCAAATGAAATAAAAGCCTATGGCATAGTTATTTATATTATTTTTTTATATTTTCTAACTTCATCTGAAATTAAAAATTCATTAAACATTTCTATTTATTATTCTATTACCTACAAAACTTGCAAAAACAGGATCGTGTCAAGTTGCCGGCGTTTGTTTGTTGAAATTCAGTGTTCTAAAATTAAAAATAGAATAATGAATAGAAATGTTTAATGAAATTTTAATTTCAGATGAAGTTAGAAAATATAAAATATATAATATAAATAACTATGCCATAGGCTTTTATTTCATTTGCTTATCACGCCCTATTTTTTTCAAGACGGTAAAAAAAGTCACCCAGTATAGTAATCCCTCAAAGGAATTCATAGTAATATCTAATCAATAAATAGAAGTAACTTTTACTGGTGGTAGAATTCCAAATGTAGGATCTCGAGGGCGTAGGCACCACCGCATTACCTAATCTATCTGCCGCTAAATGGTAGTGTTCGGCACTGTCGTGTCGGTTAGATGGTAATGTATGGCCCCGTAATAACTATCACAGAGACATGACATCTAAGGTCTCAGGGGTGGTAGCGCATCTGCATTTTGACTTTTTTTTATGTAGATGTCTATAGGTCATCATTTAACATCAATGTGAGTTGCATGCGTGTTTGCTACCTTCCTCACATAAAAAAAACATTTTTTTTATGATTTCCTCCTTACCTAGTCTTCTCATGTGCTTGTATCAAAACTATTAATTGTTTGCGTTTCATAGTTTCTTCAGATATTTTCTTTTCTATTTTGTAAATAGCTGTAACATTTATTCCCTTGGGTCCCTTTTCTATATGTACAACTTCATCTTCCCACCAATGTTCTTCAGGCATAACGCTTTCAAAAAAATCTTCCTCATTTTCTTTCTCTGCAAATATCAAAATCGAGAAAGATACTTTGGGACTCCAACCTACGCCTTTAAAATGCAAATGCGCAATGAAATATGAAACAAAATGTATCTAAGTAAAGCGAAAATACAAAACCTAACTGAAGTCGATTTATAGATTTATATTTTTTTGTTAACGTGTCAGACATAATGTAAGTAATACTGATACGAGTGAATTACGCAACTTCATTACAATATTTCCCTAAAGGGAGCCGGAGTTATATTCGGGCACATTACCAAATCCCGAGAGTAGAACTGAAAAACTTAAAAAAAATGGAAAATTCTCAATAGCACTCATCCCAAAACCGGATAGCCCATGACCCTAGCGTAGTCGAGCGTAGTCGAACTTAATTAATGTACATAAAAAACAATTAACTGATATAATAATCTTTCACCTTTTATTTCTTGAATTTCCTTTATTTTATTTGGAATATCTTCGAGAACTGCTTGGATTTGTAGCGATCTCACAAACTCAGGTGTTGGTATGTCATTATATTCCGTATCATATGTCGTTATTTTATGTCCAAATAGACCATATCCCATGAAATTATAATAATTCGCTTCCAACTTCCTTAATTGATCTTTGAGTTCCTTTATCCTGAAAGGTTAATAATTATAGAAAACTGTAACTACACGCGAGTCGGACTCGCCTGCAGTAAGATCCGTATAACTGTGCCATTTCCTGTGTGATCATACATATCATGGCGTGGAAAAACTCATCTCTGTATTTTTCTATTACTCGTATATTGTAGGTTCAGTAGTTTTGGAGATTTACTTATGAGTTTCAAATTTCTAGGAAATTGCCTGTGTCATACACGTCGACAAAAATCGAGCCCAGGACTTCATCGTAGCAGTACCAGCCTGCTACCACTGGACTACTGAGGCTTGTCGAAAAGTTAATTAGAAAAATAACAGAATTCAAAATAACCTGTTAACAACTGCTTTTAAAACTCCTTTAATGATATCAGTCTTCTGTAATTGAAGGTTTTGGTCCAAACACTCTAATACTTCGTTGAAAACCACAGTATATTGTGCCAGGACACCAGCCAAGCGTTGCGCGGCGTCGCAGCATCTTTTATCATTGGCTTTCGTCTCCTGTTATAATGGGAAGTTAATTAAGTTTGACTTAGTGTGATGGAATGGCTTAAGGGCCTCATAAGAAGGCTCAAGGTCACTCAGAGAGCAATGCTTGGAGTTTATCTGCGGGATCGAATAAGGAGTAATAAGATCGATATCAGAAATAAGGAGATCCGCAAGAAAGAAAAGTTACCGACATAGCTCACCGAATAGCGGGACTTAAGTAGCAGTGCACATAGCTCGAAGAACTGACGGCCGTTGGAACAGAACAGTTCTTGAGTGGCAGAACCTCCTCAAGATGGACCGACGACCTGGTGAAGGTCCCGGGCAATCGCTGGATGAGGGCGGCCCAGGACCGTTCGTTATGGCAATCTTTGGGGGAGGCCTTTGTTCAGCAGTGGACGTCTTTTGGCTGAAATGATGATGGAATGGCTGGATGTATTGGCTTGGCTTGAAACCAGTTGTGGTACTTTTATTAATGGAGTGATTATGATAACGCTTAAACCGAAGGACCAACCTGATATTCAAGGTCGATATGCACTAAATTCTCCAACTCTGTTAGAATTTTCTTCCATTTTGCGAAATAGTAATCACTTGACATTTTGTAAAATTAATAAAATAATATGTAATAGGTCTATTTAATGAGTATTGCATAGGAAAAATAGTATTATCCAGTTGGTCAAGATTTTGGTCGTTTGAATTTATACAAGGCACTTTATCTTCACGCTAAGTCCCTTATGGGTTACTACTTTACCGCTAAGATAATATATCTTCTTGAATTCATAAATTCCCTGGCATGTGTTTATTGCAAAAATAAACATATTACAATCAAAAACATTATTTTCATAATTTTATCTTTTTTTTATGTCATTAAGTTGACAGACAAGCAGACGGGCTGATGGTAAGTGGTCACCGTAGCCTGTGAACATTTGCAACACCAGGGGAGTTGCCAACGCACTGCCAACCCTGAAGGACTCTTTTGACGCCATTTTTGAAGAACCCCATATTGTAGCACCTCAGGAACACCTCAGAGGGAAGTTCGTTCCACAATTTACACGTTATGGGCAGAAACGAACGAGAAAACTGCACCGTTGAGCACTGCCAGGTGTCCAGTCGGTGAGGGTGAAACTTCTCTCTCTTCGGCGGGTAGTACGGTGTAGGAAAAGAGACGGTGGCACCATGTCGAACAGTTCGACAGAGCACTCACCATTGTAGAGACGGTATAACACGTACAGACTCCCAATGTCTCTGCGCAGGCTCATAAACAGTTTCGAAGTTATTTTATTATTAGTTATTTGGGAAAACAACTTCAAAACTATTTAGCTGACATATATAAAATGTGATAATACTTATGGAAAAGTAATGGTCAGATGCTGCCAACTTTCGATGTTAAATTCTGATTAATTCCATTACTGCATTAATGAAAGACAAGAATGATAATAATTTAATCAACGTAAAATAATTAAAAAACACTGATCGATTGTCAAAACTTCACCGTAAAGCTCATTCACCTTAAGCGTGTAAAAAAGCCATGTTTTTTTTCGTCCAAGGTGCGAAGAGCAAAAGGGCAAACGATCATTACGTGTTATCACTCCGGAAGCCCTTACATCATCCCCGATGAGGGAAATAACCGATCCGACTTGACGGCTACGACCGGTTACTATTGCTTTCATGACAGAATTGCTAAACACATGTCACAATTTACCTCTCACTTTCAACACAACTTTCCTCTTAATTCCCATCATATAAAGTCTTGATTACATTCTTCGTACATGTCTTATACGCTCTTTTGGGTTGAAATATCAATCGTTCGTGTAATATAGCTTCTGAAAACTGGGATTTTGAGCTTTAAATTCAAGAAACAAAGCTTAATTTGACGGAGCAGCATTTTTACAAGAGGGTACAGGCGGCAGAAAAGTTTTGTTTGTAGAGTCATCAACTCAACTCAACAAAAATCAAGTCAGGTAAAGTATTAGTTGCAAGATACTGGTGGAAGAGCTCCAGTGACAGAGCTCACAGGCGTAGGCACCACCGCATTACCTAATTTACTTGCCGCTAAATGGTAGTGTTCAGCACTATCGTGTTCCGGTCAGGTGGTAATGTACGGCCTTGTAATTTCCGGCACAGAGGCATAGCACCTTAGGACTCAGAAGTGGTAACGCATTTGCATTTTGACATTCTTCTTTTCTTCCTCTTTCACATCTTTGTGTGTCTATAGGCTGCAGTCATCACTTAACATCAAAGTGAACTACATGCTTGCTTGCCACATCCATTTTATAAAAAAAAAGAAAGGGCTAGCAGCAGCAGAATACTAATAGAAAATACTAGAGCCAGACTATAGAACTCTTTGATTGGTAAAAGGTGTTAAGTATTTTTTTATGACGCTTATTTGCATATGCCTTTTTCAATAGACTACAGTATCGAACAAGAAATATTGCACATCGACCATAGGAAAGAAACTTCGGCTTATTTCGGGTCTGTAGAGCGTTATCTCTTTCGTACCTTGTCAATGTGACGATTGTCGACCATTTTCATCAAGTCTTAATCAATACTGGACTAGCAGTGCTTACAAAGGTAGTGTGCAGCAGAGATAACGCTCTACGAAGTGGAAACTAGGCGATTGTCTGGTTTGTAGGCTCTGGAAGGTCCATTAACGGCGATTTTTTTTATGTAATGGAAGTGGCAAACAAGCATGCAGTTCACATTGGTGTTAAGTGATGAGTGCAGCCTACAGACACCCACTCAAAGACCAGAGGTCAAAGTACAGATGCATAACCACTCCTGAGGCGTAAGGTGTTATGCCTCTCTGCCGGAAATTACAGGGCCGTACTAATACCACCTCACCGGAACACGATAGGACAGTACCATTTAGCGGTAAGTATATTAGGTAATGCGGTGATGCCTACGTCCGCGAGCTCCGTCACTGGAGCTCTACCACCAGTAAAACCTCGTTTCACAGTGTTTGTAACAATACTCCTTCGAAACGGCTGAAATTATGTGTGTATAGTTGATAAGTATGTGAATCGGTTGTAGTCTATTTTTAATATCCCTAAATATGAGGATGATTCTCCTCAAACAGTTTTTTAGATTTTATGGACATTTATTTTTTTATACCTCTAAGGCAATACGGAGATCGTCGTAGCAGCTATTGTTTCTATAAAATAAATTAAAAAGAAAACCACACAGCCAGACCACAAAAAAGAAAACATAATCAAAACCTAAGTGGCCGGGTGTACAACTTGTGTTGTGTTTTATCACGTCAGGCGCGCGCCGCAGTTTCCTGTTGTGAATGTCCGCCATCTTGCCAGCGGAAGTAGTAAAGCCTTCCGAACGCCCTCTAGCGATGGGAATGTCAACGGTGTTTTCGTTTACGTGCCTTTTTACAGCTGAAATGTCCATTGTCTGCGCGCTGTTAGGTCGTATTGTTTGATGAGCTAGAAATGTTTGAAGCGTAGTGTGTTGTTAAAATGTTTCAGTTTATTTGGTAGCTGTTGTTAATCGTTATTTTGAATGGTAAGGCGAGAATTTTAAAATTGGAAGTAAAAATTAAAGTGGTGATTTGGCTATCTAGAATAGATAAACAAATCACCACTTTAATTTAATGGTTGCAGATTCAAGTCTTGTCGTTTTTTGGTCTCCAATTTTTTTTCTTAAGTTGAAGAATTTTTCGGTAAACGCGCTAACATCAAGGACTACTGTTTCGAATTGAAAAAGTATTTTTGTGTTTTTATACCTCTATGGTTTTAAAATTCATTTATCGCTATAAGGCTATAGATGACGCTGTGGCCAATTGAAGCGAAGCATTCATGAAAAATGTTGCAAAAACGGGACAAAATGATTTCTTTGCGAACGACACACAACTTCACAGCTGTGAAGAATAAAAAGTACCAAGGTAACTTTAACAGCAGGCCACTGCTAGTACGGAAATACTGGATTTGATTCCAAGTCGATCATTCAAAGTATGTAGTATTCTCATAAACACACACTTTGTGTATATGGCCCTCTGTTTCGGAATTAAAAAAAAAACAACGGTTTGCATTCTGTGAGTGTTGGCAGAAGTGAAAACTTAATTGAATATTAACGTTGTGCATCTTTCACTAACACCAGCATCTTCAGGTAAGACATCAAAAGTGTCTATTTGATGCTACAGTTTTCAAAGATAAATATCACCATTTTCACTACCAAATATGTACAAAAAACGGGTCTATTTCGCATCTAATGTTTTGGAGACATTGATAAAATACTGTTCTACAAGAAAAAAAGAAAGAAAGAAAAATATATTTATTTGGACAATACTTAACGGAAAAAAAAGATAGAAACAAAAAAAAAACAGTAGCAAAAAATTATTACATGAATAAGAAAATAGAATTAATACAGAACAAAACTAAATTAGGAAATTGTCCAAAAGGGTCCCCAACTCAGCATTGTACCCGGCGCTGGTATGATGTTGGAGCCTTTTAGTGTGACACTACGGATGCCCAACTGCTGCCAATATAAAGAAAAAAACAAAAACAAGATGTAGATTCGCATTAAACCCATCAAATATAACACAACACGATCTTGTCAACTTAAAAATGTAAAATTCCGCTCCCAAAAGAACGTAATCGACACTGTAATGGAACGAAGCGCGGATATAAAAATTCGATATATCTCGCAGCGATAAAAAACTACCGTCAACCGGTGCGATGCTGACGTGTGACAGTTTAGACGGGGAGCGATCCAAAATTGTTCCGACGCGGCTTAGGCGACGGCCACGGTGACGCGGTCAAAGGATTTTTCATTACCTCTGCAGTTTCGGTAAAATAAACGGGACACTGCATTTTCAGAGGCTATAGGATTTTTTTAGTTTTTATAGTGCACACTTGTAATAAAAGTAATCGGGATGGGACGCACCACCGCCTACCAGCGGAGGAGATTTTCTCCGCTAGTATTCAACCGAACAATGGCGACCAAAATATTCAGTTCATACCGGTATTAGTACAGTGGTAGTAAATGCAATCATCTTCACTCCAGCTGAAAGAAATCCACTGCTGGACAAAGCCTTCCCCAACGATGCCAGCACCACGCTTGGCAGGCGGATTGGCGATCGCAGTGGCGGTAGTTTAATAGCGGGATGTTGCTGCCCATCCCACGTTGACATTTTTACTACCGCCCTATTGGAATGGTTTGACCGCCATTGTTCGGATGAATGACTGCAATAGTGGAAGAATTCTCTTCCAGTAGAATAAAAATCTTCCGCTAGCGGGCGGTGGGTCGTCACATCCCGACACCAAGATGCAATAACGTGATTATATTATCGTTACTGTAATCGCTAACCAGCATGCAAAAAGTGGCGATTATGGCCACCTAATATAGAACCCTTCAAAAGGCCCCTAGCTCTGGCGGCCCGGCTGTTTTTGGCTTTGGTAAAGGCGGGGAATGAGTGCAAGGATTTTCCAACAGATGCCAGGACTCTCCACCTGACGACAACTGGCCCTGGTAACAGACAACATAAGGATACTGCGACCGATGAGAAGATCGTAGAATTGTAGAAAGAATATTTTTTTTCAAAGAAAGGATATTATAGGCTTCTCTGAAATGGAAGACTTGAGAAGCCTCTAATCTGGTAACCTCCTCGATTAGCGAGAGGGCGAACAAGTGTCTCAGGGTGACGTCACCGTAAACAAATCTCTCTAGAATTACGTTGTAAACATAGGTAGTATGTAGTTGTGGTGTCCCTTATACTCAGAATAACTAAACGGTATTCGTTGAAAGTCTACGCCCTGACCTCCGTACACTCCAATAATGAGGCAGAAACTATGTATGAGGATATTTCCAGAGTCATACATAGTTTTGGATAAAGACAATTATTCCAATCCTTGTGTTTCAATCTAATCCTTAAACAGATATGTGCTCGTCGTATATTGCTTCAGCGAAATCTTACATCCCTTTTGCAGAGCGCAGCCCACCCCTAGTCAAGTTCACAAATTGACACTATGTAGGCGGACTCCCATCGGGACCGTTGAGTGAACCCTGCCTATATTTTTAGGCAATATCGCATTATGAGTCCCAGAGCAGCGCAACGCGATATCCAACGCGCGGCGGCTGTGGAATTTTTTATGAAATTTTGACGTAAATATACAAAGTGGAGTTTGAAGCGTTGTCACGTTGAATTCGTTTGAAAGTTTAATATTATAAGGTAACCATAGCTTTTCGCCCACGTTTTCGGCGTAGGCTAACGTTTTTTTTTTGTTTCGTGTTTTGCCTTTCTTGGGGAATATTCTAAAGACTCTTAAGATTAAATGACACATATGACACCTCATGTTACAAATAACAATCCTTAGTATTCCCGGGTCGGGAGTTATCAAAGATAACAGTGTAAAATTCTTTATCTCTGATTCTATTGGAATTTTTCCATTTTCTGGAAGTTTCCGAGTACCTCGGAGTTTGATAATGTGCTCGGTGAAGTCAACAGGCTCGCCACCTGTTATATGAGCCGAAACGTAACCAGCGAATCGTGGGTGCCTGCCTATCCCTACAGGGATTACAGGCGTGAAGTTACGTACGTTAAAAACTTTTTTTCCAACAGGGGACTCGACAAAAGCCTTTTTAAAATAAAATGATGGAGGTAATCAAGTATGCAGTGCACATTGATAGTAAGTGATTGCTTCAGCCTATGGACATCTACACAAAAACCGATCGTCAATGTGCAGTTACGTAGACACCTGAAGCCTATTCATAAAGGTATTTTAGCTGAAGTGTTGCTAATTTCTCCTTTGTATTTTTCTATCCTGCACATTTGACAATGCAACTGACAAAGACAAAGCATTCTATACCTAAAACGTATCTCATGTACGTTTATGAATAAGGGGGTAAGTTTTTTCGCCTCTGTATCAGTTACTACGGGGCAGTACAAGCCTACCCCAATGATCGACTCAACTCATTTCGACTCTCATCAAGCAATGGCTTACGACCCTCACCAGGTTGTCGGTCTACGCCGTAGAGCGTCTGCCTACGCTTCATCTTTCAGTTGCGACGAGAAAACGAGTTATAATGGTTCAAATTCATTAGTAAATGCAGGAGTTACATACTCAAACTCCGAGTGCGGGCTCCTTATAATGTAAGCTGAAATGTAATTACAAAATTCATTTTAACAGTTTGTTTGTTTAATACATCTGCTACTAATTTAACCCGCCACCCCATTTTATTTAGCTAATATGTACCCCACAGTTGTTTGGTCTTTGCAAATTAGATTGTAACAATATAAACAGCAGAATTGTAAAAAGCCGTACCTAATGAACTTGGTTCATAAATCGCCCGCACAAACAACTTTCAAATTGGTCCGTGGAGGCGACGTTTTCGCTAAATACCTATAAAAATGTCTGCCCGAGTGAAATATTGTGACTAATAATGTGGCACAACTCATGAACGCTAGCGATTTTATTTTTAAGGACTCGATTTTTCACCCTATACTTATAGAGCTAGGTCGAAAATAGATGCATTTATGCGCTTATGTAAACACGCACTATGGCCATTTTTTGCCAGTAATATTGTTGCGTGGTACAAGCGTGATCCTAGCCAAAAATAGGTGAGGGAAAGAGGTCATCGGTCCCAAGCAAACAGAGATTTGGTGTAGAGAAGGGGTCGAATCTGTGCCTAGTTGCATAAGTGTGATTTTAATACTTTTTTGCCTTAATTTTAATTTGTCGTGCTGATTCTCGTTTCAGACATCTCACGTAGGTATAGGCTTGATGAAAAAAACGGATATTTAACGTGTGCGTGCTCTTATAATTTCAAGGATACTAGTAACGAAATGCCAGTAGGCGACTTGAAACAAAAAACGTGCGTAATATAGTTATTCGTTTTTGTTTTTTTAAATATATTTTATTTTTGCTTCACTCCCGGCTGCAATCCCCGAAGACGACGAAAGGGCTATTGAGATTATTTAATTACAGAAGACTCCCAAAGCCACACACAGACTTTGGTCACGTGGACACATAAGTCGAATCGTGGGTGTTAACGTACCTATGCGTAAATGTAGTATACATTTTTTAACTACCGTTTAGGGAAATAAAGGCGTAAAGTTACGTATTTTATTAAATTTAAATAAATGTAACTCATTCCGTGTTTCCAATGCTACGGCAATTACCGTGTTTTACCATTTCTTAACCAAAATATCAATTATTCAATACACGGTCTACGGCTACCACCAAGGTCGTGAATTGGATTTTTTTTTATGTATTGAAAGTGGCAAAAAAGCATGCAGCTCACATTGATGTTAAGTGATGACCGAAGCCTATAGACACTTACATAAAGATCAGAGGTCAAAATGCCGATCCGTTGCCACTCCTGAGGCCTATGGTGTTATGCCTCTGTGCCCGAAATTACAACCTGACCGGACCTGTTGAACTCTACCATTTAATTTTAGCGGCAAGTATATTAGGTAATGCGGTGGTGCCTACGCCCTCGAGCTCTTATACTGGAACTCTACCAACAGTAGGATGATTGTGCATTGTATTGTAGCATTGGCGACACTGAACTCGCTGTCGCTTCCACCTTGGAGCGATCCTGAAATAAGTGGCGTATAAATTGTAGCACTTACCACGTCCGAATGGCACATTTCGGCTGATACCGCTGATATACTTTACCAATGAATGTGATCTATTGAGTGTTGGCTATCTCGTGGTTCATCCTCTGTTTTTCCAATATGTGACATTGGGAAAAATACATATTTTTTTAATCCAGTAGAAAAATAACATGTTTTTGCAAAAGCCTTTATCACACACACACACACACAGTCGATTTTTAATGAAATTTGGCAAGATGGTATTTAATTTCTTTTCAAATGCACAAGCTACAAGAGTAGCATTCACTGTCATTTATATTTTTAACCGACTTCAAAATAGGAGGAGGTTCTCAATTCGTCCGGATCTCTTTTATTATGTTTGTTCACCGATAATTTGAAAACGCCTGTACCGATTTGGATGTTTTTTTGTTTGACAGTGTGTGCTTCACAGTTCGTCCCATTGTAAACATGTCAATATGTGATGATGGGATCCTGGAGAAATCGAGGGAACTCTTCATATTTCATAGCATACACTAACATACTACTTGAAAGATTTTCGATATTTTTAATGTGCTAGGAAATAATCTGTATTTGGATCTCAAAACAATCAATTAGATTGGCTGAGTAGTTTTTATTTAATTATATTTTTTTATTAATCCCACTAATATTAGCAATGTGAAAGTTTCTTTGTTTATAAAAACAAAAAAAAATACGCATACACTCACAGCCCCACAGTAGGTATAAAACCTGTGTCGTGGGTGCCGTTATATTAGGTTGGGTAAAAAGTTTCTTCGCATTTTTTAAGATAATTCAAAACATTTTTTAATGTAGTTTATTTAAATTTAACTAAAGTTTGTATGTACCATTTTGTTCGATGACCTTTTGCCATCTTGTAGGTAGGGACATGGTCCCATTGCTATAAAAATTTTGGGACTTCTCATAAAAATACCGCGACAAGTGGATTTGGCAGTCCTCTCGTGATGTTAACCTAACATTGCATAAAGAATTCTGAGGAGACCGAAACAGGTGGAAATCTGAAGGTGCAAGGTCAGGACTATACGGCGGATGCATTAACACCTCCCAGCCAAACTCTCTTAATTTTTGCTGAGTGGCTATAGATGTTCTCATGATGAAACACCACACCCGTTCTGTTGATCACTTCCGGCCGCTTTCTCTCAACTTCTTGCTTTAATCTCATCAGTTGTTTGCAGTAGAGTTCAGAATCGATAGTCCTGCCTGGTGGTAATAGCTCATAATGAATAATGCCCTTCCAATCCCACCACACACACAACATCACCTTATTGCGAGTTAACCCGGGTTTCGCCAGTCTGTGAAGCCTGACCGGCCTTTGACCACGACCTTTTTCGCACGTTCTTGTCGTACGTGATCGACTTTTCATCACCAGTTATCAGCTTCTTCAAAAATGATTCGGTTTCATTACATCGTAATAAAGAATCACAAATGAGTACACGGTTCATTAGGTTTCTTTTAGTGAGCTCGTGAGGTACCCAAATATCGAGCTTTTTTTGTACCCAGCTTTTTTCAAATGCGCCAAAACTGTTTTGTGATCAATTCTCAGTTCTTCAGCTACGTCGTAACTACTGATATGTCGATCTTGCTCCACTTTTTCAAAAATGGCATCCATTTTATCCGTAATAGGGCGACCAGAGCGAGGTGCATCTTTGACATCAAAATTTCCGGATTGAAAACGCTTAAACCAAATTTGTGCTACTCTCACAGACACTGCACTAGGTCCATAAACATCGCAAATTTTTTTCGCGGCTTGCATTTCATTTTTACCTTTTTTGTAGTAAAATTTTAAAATGTATCGAATTTCATCATTAGATTCACTCATCTTGACAGTACGAAAAACAAATGAAAATCACACATTTGCCTAATTTGAATTTGGAATTATGTTCTTTAAAATTTTAACTTTCAATGATACCAAAACCAGCCAGATACAAATACTACAGCCAAAGAGATTTTATTACAAGTTCATACATACTATAATGCGAAAAGATTTTTTCCCCAACCTATTATATAAACAACACATACACAAACACCCCGACCCGAAACAAATATCTGTAGGCCATACAAATATTTGTCCTGGTGCGGAGATCGAACCCGCGACCGTTCGAATCAAACGGTCAACTCACACCGCTGGATCAACCGGGTCGTCAAATGTTTGGATGTTTTTCTGTCAACCACGCCGAAACTACTTAACGGATTTTGATGAAATTTGTTATACAGATAAGATATTAGCTGACTTAGATTATAGGATACATTTTATCCCGAAAAAATGTTCCTGTGGGCAGTTTTATAAGTATTTATTTCCTTTATTGCATCAATACAAACATATGGTGACAAATGGCGGACTTAACGCTTAAAACGCTCACTACAATACAGGTATTAAACCAAAATAGGATGCATAATTAACTTAGCATCAATCTCAAAAATATGATTGTATGGCATTTTTATACCAATCCTGACCGAAATATAGTTGCTACAAGCACAATAAAGTACCTACCTATGAAAAGTAGCCAAAGTTTTAATGGCTTCAGCTTTATATAAAGAAGATGACCCAAATAGATCCACCAACTAATTCCCTTCCCATAATCCAGTTGTGTACCCACACATCATCCGACCTGCATTAACGCTAAATCGTTCCTCGTAATCGCTGTTGCAATCCAATATTTCTTGATTAAGTGCTCGTAAAAACGTCCTCTCGCTCTGATATATGGGCGGCGAACGGGAGAGGAGATTGCGTTTGCTCAACTGTGATGGATAATGACGGATGTTGTTGGATAAATGGAATTTAACTCTGGGTGTTTGAGGCGTGAATTTATTAGTGACTACGTTGTTTTTTTTAGGAAGTTGAAGTACTCAAACGCTTTATAACACCTTAGGCCTAAGGAGTGGCAACGCATTTACATTGAAATCTCTAGTGGCATAAGGATGTTTGTAGGTTCCAGTATTAGGTACTTAGGTAGGAAGCGCATGGGCCCGCGGCTGGTGTAGATCGTAAGCGATCTACTGGGTTAAGCTATCGGGTGTGTGATGGGTGACCGTTAGTGGCAAATTAAAATGCGCGTTTCCATGCTTCGGAGGGCACCTAAGCCGTCGGTCCCAGTTGCTATCGATAGATAGCAATCGTTAAACCTTGTCGCAGGCCTTATGGGCGGTTTGAAAACATCCGACAATGGGTTGGCCACTAACCCGTATCTCCACCAACCCGCATTGGAGTAGCGTGGTGGAGTAAGTTCCTGACCTCCCCCCAAACAGGGAAGAGACTCGTGCCCAGCAGTGGGACGTATAATGGGTTGCCATTATTATTTAGTACTTACTATGAATGTAAACGATATGCTTGTTTTTCACCAAAAATGAAAATGACCAAAAATGAAAATGACATCAAAAATGTTACTGTATGTATTATCTGTAATTACAGGTATCGATGGAAAATATACTTGCAGCAACATACAAAAATCTTTCGGTGTTCGTGTGAATTTAGTAATCACGTAAGTGTAAAACAAAAACAAAGTTTTAGAAATTGCCAACTAAACTCACACTTGACTCTAACGAATTTGTTTACTACGGAACCCTAAAAAGAAGTAATAAAATTAAATATCATGTTCGAAAAACTTCGAATGACTCATTGTTATATTTCAAACAAAATGTTTGAAACTTGGCTGCTGCTAATCGCAACGTTTTAAAAAAACTCCCTACTGCAAAGGATAATGCCGTTCCCTTTCAGTTCAGTTTTTTACTGGTGGTAGAGCTCCAGTGACGGAGCTCGCGGGCGTAGGCACCACCGTATTACCTAATATACTTGCCGCTAAATGGTAGTGTTCAACACTATCGTGTTCCGGTCAGGTGGTAATGTACGGCCCTGTAATTTCCGGCACAGAGGCATAAGACCTTAGGCCTCAGGAGTGGTAACGCATCTGCATTTTGACCTTGGTCTTTGTGTGGGTGTCTATAGGCTGCAGTCATCACTTAACATCAATGTGAACTGCATGCTTGTTTACCACTTCCATTACATAAAAAAAAAAAAAAAAAAATTTAAACTCAGTAAATAGTGGTTTCGGTTCTGTTCAACTTTAGCTGTCGTGTTCAAGTTACAAGTTTTAAACATACACAGCACCTGTCTGGTAAGATATCACCTTTATGATGTGATAAGCGGCCGGGGGTGACAGTGTTGAACGAATTTATGTTATTTGCCGAGCGAGCACGCGATCATGTTTGTTTTGAAGATTCCAAAGCGGTTTTGTGTTTGTAGAACAGCGATGACAGCAGAAATAAGAGTTAAACCTAATGATAATGTAGAAGCACGGTTTGTATACGTAACTGTCTTTGCTTTACAAAATTGTAAGGCATTTGACGTGATAAATACGTATATGGTAATATTTTTATATTTCGCAATAGCACATGCGAATGAACTTTAGAAAATAAAGAAAAATTTGACTTCGGGCAGGAATCGAACCTGCGACCTCAGGATAACCAGTCCAGCCGCTTTACCTCTAAGCTACCGACGTTTTTCTTTTTCTTTATTTTCTAATACGTATGTTGATTGATTCTAGGATCTCCTTAGCATAGAGGAGGGGTATCAGGTTTTAGTCGTAAGGAATTTCACGCTTACTGCTTCCTGGGACTGTGAGCGTGAGCTTTTGTTATTTTATATTTTTCGGAAGTTGCCCCTTTTTTTATGTAATGGAAGTGACAAACAAGCATGCAGTTCACATTGATGTTAAGTGATGACTGCAGCCTATAGACAGACACCCATATAAAGACCAAGATCAAGATGCAGATGCGTTGCCACTCCTGCCGTGGGCCGTACATTACCACCTGAACGGAACACGATAGTGCTGAACATTACCACTTAGCCGCAAGTATATTAGGTAATGCGGTGGTGCCTACGCCCGCGGACTCCGTCACTGGAGCTCTACCACCAGTAAAATCGGGGTTCAATTATGTGGCCAGAAATGGAAATAGGTTCGTCACTTGTCTTGGTATAAACTGACGTATATATGTATGCTTGAATGCCGAGTGATGAATGTAAAAGAGGCGCGAGATGTATGCAAGACCTGGGATATAAGGCGCTCCACACTCTCTGGAATTCGCTATTAAAATTTTAAAAAATAATTTAAGTAGCTCCTTAACCTACGATTAAATTAAACCTTATTGCTAGATATACACCATCAAAAGGAATTATCACTAAAGCGCCTACAAAAATATTCTTCAGTGACTTATAGAAGCTACTGTTACTAATATCTGAGATTACTCTTAATAAGATCGTTTGCATATGAATAAAGATAGATGAATGTGACTGCTATCATAAAAAATACAATAATGATGGTTTTAAGGTTTTGGTTAGATCCACGGGGCACGTTTATCATAATCGCTCATTAACTGTTAATGTTCTTAAAAGTCCTATCAAAAAAGCAACGGCAAATATCTGCATAAATCTTTGCCACGCAAACTATAAAAGGGGTAATAAAAAAGTGAAAATAGTTATTCCATTCAGGGTTTCGAAGGCAGCGTAACCTTGTTGGCACAGTGACGGATGGCTACTCTGTACCCGTCCCAGCTGCCTGTCTCTCAGATTTACGACGCCCGGAAAAAACCTCCTCGGAGATCGGCCATATTTTATGCGGGGAAATGATGCGGACTGTCCGATTTATTCGACCTTTCGACACGAATAGCCGAATAAAATGGCTGGTTTATTTAGTGCACTCGCCGACTTACATTTTTCGTTTGATATATTTTTGGTTTATATTATGATGTAGTGTTGGTTTGGTAATTGATGAGGTTTGACTAAGAAGCTTAAAAAATATATTTGAGGTTATTGATGGTGCAGCTCTAGTGATAGTGATGCTCAGAAGTAAGTATAGGCATCACCACATTGCGTAATTCAATTACCGTTCAGTGTTCTCAGCACCTTCGTATTCTGGTTAGAAGGTAATATCCGGTGTTATTCTTGGCACGGCAGTAAAAGTTGTAGATTTTTTTGTAGGCTATTGAACACTAAAAATGGGGAATCTATACTCCCCATTTTTGGGAACCTTAAGAACCTTACAAAAAAAAAACACCTATTTGATTCGTTTTTGCTCATCAAGCAGAATAAGTGGTTGTTTTGTTTTTTGTCAGTGTGCAACTTTTAAAAATTCTGCCTTCTCTAATTCTACGGATAGACAGACAATCATAAACTGCTTAAGGCAAGAATTCTTTATATCCTAAGCACTGGATCTTAATCGGGCACTGTTAGCTGGTAACGAGTTAGCAGTTTTCTTTATAGTGAATAGTTTTCTTTGAAGATTGTTCACAGTAATTTTAACTTACCACCACGCTTCTTTGTAATATGTCTTTAATTTATTAAATAACAATACATCGAAGCTATTTCTGGTATTTTTTACTGGAGGTAGAGCTCCAGTGACGGAGCTCGCGGGCGTAGGCACCACCGCATTACCTAATATACTTGCCGTTAAATGGTAGTGTTCAGCACTATCGTGTTCCGGTCAGGTGGTAATGTACGGCTCTGTAATTTCCAGCACAGAGGCATAACACCTAATGCCTCAGGAGTGGCAGCGCATTTGCATTTTGACATCTGGTTATTGTGTGGGTGTCTATAGGCTGCAGTCATCACTTAACATCAATGTGAAATGCACGCTTGTGTGCCAATTTTATAACATAAAAAAAAAAAAAAATTGGAGGAAGATATCTAGTATACCACTGCATGCGTCTTCTAATTTTTAAAAAGTGTTTAAGCCGTGTCCTATATTATATAAAAGTGTTTATCTAATATGTATAGGAAACGGGAGTATAGTCAACATGAATTAACAAGCTGAAACATATTTATTTTTTTAATTATGAAAGTGGAAAAATGATTACTGTAGACTAACATAAAATAAAATGACAATATGTTTTTTTCTAAAAAATATTTAGAAAAAAATGTTAAAAAACTTTATAAAACAATACAGTCAACACCATTCATTCCAGTTTCTTTTAGATGTCCCCACTAAAACTTGCAAATTATGATACTTATAAATTCTTAGCATAAATTCTAAACAGAACAAACAACAAAAATAATAGGCACTTGAAACATGTTTACAAGGGCTGGATGTCCGGATAAATGTAAATGTCACCGAAATAAAATAAAGTTACGTCGGCGTCGCTGTCGGCGTTGGTGTCGGCGTTCGTGTCGGTGTTAGCGTCGGCGAAGCGGGGGCGTATTTTATGAAGGAAGTTGTTCATCACACGATAAATCTCTCGGACGCGCCTTCTAAGGTAACTCGGTACGCGATTTGTAATCTTTTGAGAATTGATGGACCTTATTTGAGAAAATACTAACAAGAAACTTTTTTATATTTTTAAACGGTGTAAATAAGCTGACAGGTATTCAGTAAATTCTACAGTATTTAGTTACACATATTTCTATTTAATCAAACGCTCAATGAATTGGTACAGGTTGTAACTCCTAAATGGTTTTTGCTTCGGTGCCAAATTTGTATTTTACTTTTGTCTTTTAGTCACAGGCCCTATCACCTGTAATTTAATATTTCCGTATTTTTATTTTGCCACTTTAGTTTTTTGTGTAGTAGTTTAATGAAAGTTTAACCTAGTTACATAATATAAATTATTAGAAAGTTTTGAAATATTTCTATTATTAGCTTTCTAGATCAGCTCAGTAAGAAAAAGTAAGGCAAGGAGGAGTATAAGTCTGCTCAGGCCACTGCGTCACTTTTGTTTTTGCTTTTAAGTGAAAACTTTCATGATGCTTGAGTAATTAAAAAAAAACACACACAAATAAAAAATATATAAATTATTGTTCCTTCTACTAACTACGTTCAAAGTTGAGATATCACTAGGTAAACAAGTCCTGTATTTTATCATATTATGCTCTAACCGAATTCCGAAATTAAATACTAAAAACTCCTTTAGCTAGATTCCTCGATAATACAACCGAGTCACTTCCACCCGAGTGATATATTACAGCTCGGGCCACGAAGAATCACAAGCTGACAAATTCATTCCCCACTTGACACCTCGCTGTATACTTTGCCCTGAGCGGTGGGGGAGGGGGAACTAATCTGTTAGGAGACTTTTATACGAAATGACATTGATACTTGATCGTTCTGGTAGGTTTATGAATGTCTTTGAATCTATCTGTGTTCTATGCGAAAGTGGTACGCTCTGGACCGAAGAGGAGTAGCCATAGCGTTTATTACCAATGCAAAATAGTCTGTTATTTTTCACAACAAAAATCGTCTATTACTTCGAAACTCACACCTTGACTATGACAAAATATAAAACACAATTTCACGCCCACATTTAAACATCTAGAAACAGGCATAGGCCCATTTGTGCTGGCTAATCCCCTCCGGTCCGCCGCGGCCGGTGCGCGGAGGCCCGCGTTGCTATATGGCTCTGGAGGCATAATATCCAATATAAGAATGAAATGGATACGCGATATTACGGGTGGTAACGTACATTATGAGTATAGTGTATATCATACTTTGCCGTGTTGTGGCAATATGATAATATGCGTGTGTTTTATGTGTGTAGCAGGACGATGATTACAATAAAACTAATATCTCACTGGCGGTGCTGTATATTGGCTAAGTATAGACGGGCGGTAACACTGTGTTCACGACTATGTTCGGGTAGCGACTCTGAGTGACTGTGGTAACAAGCGTTTCTTATGCGTAAGTAAAAGCTTAAACAATGATTTCTTTATGTGACGCTAATGCAAGGGTCGGAACAATACTTACAACAAACCTCGTTCGTACTGACGAGGTTGCATCAGGCATAGCAGATAAGTCATTGCGACTGTATCATTAGTACAATACATAGTCAAGATCCCCTGAGTGAGTTCGTGAACTCGAACGAATATTTGTATGACTTACAGATATTATTTTGTTTCCTGTGGTGATGTACCTACAACGGCACCCACGACACTAGGTATACAACAGGTGTATACCTAGTGTGGGGTTGTGAAGCCTGTTTATATTTTAACAGCAATCCAAGTCGAGTATAATCTCGTCAACTATCTAACTTATGTCCATCGATAGATGTTAAAACTTTTGGTTCTGTATTGTTGAATTAATGTACAAACTTGTAATTCTGGTTAACAGAATTACAAGTTTATACATGTGTCTGAAATCAACCAGCAGTCTTCATTTAAATTATATAAAAAATATGACGTAATAAAAGTGCTCTCTAGCAGCCGACTTATACGACTTAAATGAATAAACTATCTTTGCAATCTTATAAAAATACGTAATTTTATATCTGAGTCTAACTTGAGTTTTATTTATGATTACTAGCATTTGACAAAGCTCTATCAACATTATAATGAACATAAAACTACCATTTTAATTGTGATTTCATTTCAGACTATTGAGGTTACATTTTAAATAACTCCAATGTGAATAGATAATACCTAGTGCTATCTATTACAATGCTAGAATAAAACGAACAAAATATTCAACGTCCTTATCACTCCGTCGCTTTACGAGGTTATAAATTCACTTTTATCTTTATGAATATTCTGTCTGTTAACTGCGAGTTTTTATTTTAGTTGTGCATGTGACATTCGCCACCTGGTTTTTACAATGCAGCATTTTGAATTACGATTGTAGTTATTAAAGTGGCCTTTCACGAAGTTTTGCAGGTATAAACCGAGCCTAATTATTCAAGCAAAACCACCACGTTAAATGGCGAACCGCAAGGATCCTTAAGCGAAAAAGTTCGCATTAACAAGCCGAAGCCGGCGTAATCCTCTTGATGTATTGCGCCCTCGCCCGACCTAACCCCATATTTCACTGAAAAGTAACCTCAGTTGTTTTATTACCTGACGAAACCCTGTCCCGCACTAAACCTCCGTTTAGCGCGCCTTAGGGAGGGTTATTAGTGATTATGAGGGAATGTGGATTGCTTTTTTAACTCTGACAGGCGCTTCTGATTTATGATTTGCATTAATTGTAAACTAGCTTTTGTTTGCCATTTCTTTTTCATGCAAAATAGTTTAATATAAGTGGGATTAAACTAATTAGAGCTTTCAATAGCCTATTAGTGTGACGGAATCTATTTTTCAACTAATTTTACAAAATGGTTTGAAACCTGCGTACCTACGCTTGTAAGCGAGAGATTTCATTACTAGATGATTTCCTTATAACAGGTAAAAAATTACAGCTAGATGTATTACAAGAAGATTATTCGCACTATGTAGTACATTAACAATTATTTTATTCCTGTATTTTAAATTTAAAATTTGTTGCAGAAATAAAATGATAAGTAGGTAAATTATGCTCTTGGTAAGATAGACGGGCGAATTAACCTAATACTTGTCTGTTCATGTAAATTTTTTGCTCATGAATATTCAGCGAATTTATAAATTTAAATTTAGTACATTTTGAAGAAACCTGTGTGCTGCAGCAATGAAGCAAACAACCGCAACGTATATTTTCACATAAAATTGGAGTTAAGCAAGGCAAAAACATAACTATACACCCGTATTTGCCCAAAACTAAAGGTTTATGCTTGACACATACCTACAGTCACCATTCGCAAGCTATTTTGAGTCCCTTCAAATACAACTAGGCATAAATCCAATCTCTAGGGGTAACGCTTTCTATTGAAATTAATTATTTCAGTTTCAAATCCCTATGGATGGTGGGTCAAAAGTCTTAGTAATCGGCGTGCATGTATGAAGAGAATGGAGACACGAGAGGTATGTCAGGACCGGGATATCTGGCGTTCTACACTCTCTGCCTAACCCGTTAGGGAGCTGGCGTGAAGATACATACATACATACATACTCGTACAAATCCCTATCTTGATAATTATAGGCAATTTCAAAAGAGAAAAATTATAGATTTTGTAAATGAGTTATAATTTTGCTTTTTCCTCTGAACCAAGTCCATCAAAACCCAAGAATAGGCATAAGAATTGAATATAAATGTAATAAATGAGTCTAAGTGAACAGTTGCGAACAAATGACACAAATTACATATTCTTCGACAGCAATCAATAGGTAATAACAGGGCGCGGCTCTCGCCATAATTTCATAGTTCACTTGAAATGGTTCTCAATAATAACACGTCAATCGTGGACCAATGCGAATGGTACACGTATATACATACAAGGCTTTTATGTCATATATAATACCAATTCGACTGTTTTATCTTTATAATTTTTATTTGTGTAAAATAGCGAAGCAAATTCATCATTTGTCAAAATTGGGTAATTATGGACTGTATACAACGTGTAACAGGATTAAATGTACAACCCGAAACTAGGTTACTCAGAATCGATAACCGAATCGATTATAAGCATTTTTGATATAGGTAATAATTTGTCCCAAAATGAATTACAATTAAGGAAATTATGGTCACCCATTTGTTGAACAGTCAATACAAACGAAAATGAGAGTAACGTCTATCCAAAATAAAATGATAGTCTCAACAAGCTTATTAGAACTCGTTGAGACGTGTATTTTATTATTATTAATAATAATTTTAAGGAATGCAATAGTCAAAATGAATCTTATTACTATCGAGTGTTAAATAGGGGTACGCAGGTTACACTACATCACATTGCGACAGTGTACATGTCTGAGTTGCTTTGTGTTTAATGTGCGGTCGTAGGTGGAGGTAGAGTAAGTATGCAAAGGGTGTGCATACTGTTCGTACAAATTGAGGACAACTTCTTTCTAAAATGAAAAATATTAAATATGTAAACCTGTAATTTCAGTTCTTGTATTATAATTATAACTTGATTTTCTAATCGAGGTGGTTAAGATTGTGCTTTATTCCCGTTACATGTTGTATAGATAGGCTATGTGTGGACGCGTAACGTAACGTAAGTTTTATCGACTTTATTAGACGACCCGGTTAGTCCAGCGGTGCGAAACCACCGTTTGATTCGAAGGGTCGCGGGTTCGATCCCCGCACCGGAACAAATATTTGTATGGCCTACAGAAATTTGTTTCGGGTCTGGGTGTTTGTGTATGTGTTGTATGTGTACAACGGCATCCACGACACAGGTTTATACCTACTGTGGGGCTGTGAGTGTAAGCGTATTTAAAAAAAAAAAAATCTGGTTTTGATCATTCTCTTTTCTACATTTCGTTTCTAGGGTGCTTTAATATTGTTTTTTTCTAATGGGAAAAAAATATAATTCTACTGGTGGTAGAATTCCATGTGTAGGCGCACCTGTCTGCCATTAAATGGTAGTGTTCGGCACTATCGTGTTCCGGTTAGATGGTAATGTATGGCCCCGTAACAACTATCACAGAGACATGACACCTTAGGTCTCAGGAGTGGCAACGCATCTGCAATTATCACTTAACATCAATGTGAGCCGCATACTTGTAAGTACATAAAAAAACTGATTTTCTTAATAAGACAAATACTTGAAAGTAAATTTGTAGAAGATCAAAAATCAAATCATAGGTGAAGGTTAGGTTAGGTTTTTTTTTGCCATTTAAACAATGAGACAAGCAGTTATTTTCTATTTGAAGCCTAACATAAAAGCCTTGTAGAGATTGATAAGTGGTCTCGTCGTAAACCTTGCTTCACTAATGCGCAGTGTTTGATCTGACTTATTTGCTTCTGTTATTCAGTTGTTTTATAGGTTCTCTTTCTGTTTATCTCTCCCTCTCTCTCTCTTTCAGATTTACAGTATGTAGTGTCTTTCGCTAATCAAATTCCGTAAGCCAAATACTACACTTGTTGATAAACAACTGATTATTAAGGAAAACCTTTAAGTCCAAACGGTCAGCTTAATTAAGCGTGCTAATTGGATTGCCTTAATGGTCTTGTGGTAGCAGGCCACTACTGCTACGACCCAGGACCCCAGGCTCTGGGTTGAATTCCCTCGTTGGGGCCATTAGGATTTTTCTATTTTCTGATAACTTCCCAGTACCTCGGCGTTTGGTAATGTGCCCGGAGATGTCAACAGGCTTGCCACCTGATACATGGGCCAAAACGTAACCGGCGAATCGTGGGTGTTTGCATGCATTCACATCTGCCTATCCCTTCGGGGATTATAGGCATGTACAATAATTTATGGAATTAGATTTTCTTGTAGAGTTGCATTGATAGAGGCACTGCATAACCTAATCTGCTTATTGCCTGGCATTATCATGACCTGGTAGCGGTAAATAGTAAAATTCGGACACTACAAAACCATAACATGAGCCTGTTAACAAAATAAATAAACAATTAAGGAACTGCCACTTTGCTAATCATAAATACCGAATCACTTCCACAGAATCGAATTATTATTCCGTGTATCATTGATACAACCATTAAATCGAGGAAAGAAATAACAGATATAAAAAAGGCAATAAAAACTTAGTATTTTATGATACATAATGAGTACAGTAGAATTATGGTCTGTCACGGACATATATTTGCCTTGTATAATTAATTCGACGTCGCTGAATAAAATATTAACAAACGTCAGGCTATAAATCGAATAATAATGGCCGACAATTAATATAATAGTCGAAAATTGAGTTGAACAACGCTGGCTGGCGGCGGTAGGTGACGTCGTCAGGGCTGCCACATGCAAACTATTCTAATTTTTCGCAACTTCGTAATGTAACTTCATGCCTGTAATCCCCGAAGGTGTAGGCAAGCATACAAGCAAACACCCACGATTTGCTAGTGATGTTTTTGTCCCATCTATCAGATTGCGAGCCCATTGGCATCCCCGGTACATAATAAAACTCACAATATCACATGCCTACCAAACCCGGGGATCGAACCGAGGGCCAATTCTGCCACGCGGGGTAGCAGTATTGGCCTGCTACCATGAGATAAATTACTGAGGCAGTTGAAATTATTCACTGCTTATAAAACTGACGGTAGAGCTCAGTGATGGAGTCCAAGGGCTGAGACATACTCGAGCATTACCTCCCAAGCTAGGTAAATGGTATAATATTCAGAGCTACCATGTTCCAGTAAGGTAACAATGTAGAACTCTGTTATTTCTGGAACAGAGGCAGATGTTTGTTCACTGCAATATTCATTTACCACTGACACGATGTGAACTGTATGCTTGTTTGCCACTTTTGTTGCACAAACATGGCTAAACGATGGCCTTCTGACAAAAATTGTTTAGGTGAATTAGTAGTTATACAAAGAGCTGCTAATTAGGAGTAAGTACCTATATAATAATTACTGGTAGTAGAGCTCCAGTGATGGAGCTCGCAGGCGTAGGCACCACCGCATTACCTGATATAATTGACGCTAAATGGTAGTGTTCAGCACTATCGTGTTCCAATGAGGTGGTTACGTACGGCCCTGTTATTTCCGGTACAGAGGCATTACACCTTAAGCCTCAGGAGTGGCAACGCATCTGCATTTTGATCTCTGATCATTGTGTGGGTGTCTATAGGCTGCAATCATCACTTAACATCAACGTGAACTGCATGCTTGCTTGCCACTTTAATGACATAAAAAAAAATAATAATAACAAATAAATATATCTATAAATAATCACAGTTAGTGGACCTTGGAAGAGGGGTCGTGGTTATGGAATTCTTAAAAAATGTTTGTAGTTTTTTAGAGGCTTCTCTTATTTACTACTTTTTGAGTTCTGCGAATGTAGTATTATATGATAGAAAAATGTTGGGGGCAACGTTGCTGATTATTTTTTAATATGTGCCTGATTTGAAGACCATTGCGTTCGTAGGAATTTGCAGCATGAGATATTACGAAATATCTAGTAGGTAATCAAGTAGAAATAATTCCTTTTTGCAATATTGTCCCCTTTCCTCCTTCTGTCCCCCTGGCTTTTAACGATATCAATTATATTTTTCAACAATTTTTTATGCTAGAGTATATGACTTACTTTACTTATCTAATTTATCCAGTAGATTTTTCCAGGAATCATAAATCAAAATAATTTTAAATACACTAACGCCAGCTGCCAACCTTGAATATATTAACAATTCTTATAATTCTAATAAATGCTTTGACATGGATATTAAAGCGATACTTATGGTGTTGTGTTATGTACTGAATTAATTTCCCCGATCGCCTACTGTTACCGCCGTTATTATAAATATTTGGGGGTAGATCTTATTTCCTGTATTTTTCCTCTCCCACCTTCCTGTGCGCACCGAACATTAAGACACTGTCTGTCATCATCCGCCGTTGCTCCCCGCTGTTCGCGCTTCGTGCTTTTATTTCGCTGTAACCGCTGTTTTACCTCGTGTGTGTAAAAAATATTATAAAATTTCAATAAAATAAAAGGCCTATAAACTATTGTGATAAACAAATAATCATATGTGTGGTGATTACGTGAATAAACGCGGATAAAGGATCGCCACGCCACCGCCGCCATGCACCAAGTCCAGACTGAAGAATAGAAGAACAAGGTAGGTGCGTACTAGTCCTGCATTCATTTTGTCATCCATCCCTGGGAACCACCCCTAATAATAATATACAGTCCACTTAATTTATCACCGTCCCCGCGCCGCTACATTTGTTGGTCCATTTCGAGCCGGATTTAGAGTACCTACCTACCTAATTTTTGGTCGAATCGGTTTTAGTATCGCTGTTTTTTCCCATCTTTAAGGGTCACTTTATCGCAGTGTTTATTTATTTTAATTATTTGTAACAGTTTTATAACAGTCAAATTATGACTTCAAAAAAAACTGAAAAGAACCAAGATGAGGGTTCCTTGTATGGCGATGCCATGGAGTCCGAATCTAACATTAAACTTATTATGTTACAATCAAAACGCAATGCTTTGTTTTCGCGTATTCAAGAAATATATGATAGGGCTAAAGTAGTTCATGTGAGCGTGGAGAATAAAGACAAGTTCTTAAATTCTATTGAAACTATTAATGATCTAAGATCTGAATTCATAGAAACCTTAGATCAATATAATAACGCTTTGTTAATTAGCAATCCTAAGGCAATTCCTAACTACCACGCATACTCATCCGCTGAGGACTTATTTTGCTATATTAAAAGGACTGCAAGTCAATTTAATAACAATACCGCTGTTAATAGCAATAATTCTTCCACGCCGTCTCGTAGGCCTATTTTACCTCCTATTGAACTACTATCATTTGATGGTGACATCAAAAAATGGCCCTTGTTTTACGCTAGTTTTAAGTCTACAGTTGATGACAATAATTCGTTAACTAACGACGAGAAACTTTATTATTTAATTGGGAAGCTGTCTCCCAAAGTACAAAGTACATTTGCTGATATTTCGCCGTGTGGTGATAACTACCACATCATTTTAAATTCATTAACTGATCGCTATAAAGATACTCGCTGTATCGCTTCTTCTTATATTGATCAAATATTCAATACAAAATTAACTGGTTCCGCATCCGCTGCTAACTATGAATATTTCATTGATAAAATAGTCACCGCCGTAAACGCATTAGTTAACTTAAAAATTGATAACTTGGCCGATTTTATGTTGTTTCATATTTCTATTAAAAAATTAGACACTGGTACGATTCACGCTTTCGAAAACAGTTTGGTGAACAATGAGTTACCTAAGTTCAGTGATCTGTCTAGTTTTATACGTAAACAGCATAAAGTATTCATGCACTCATCTACTTTTAATAATAATTCGCGCGTCATAGGTACCGCTGTCAGTGCTAAACCGCATAGGAAATCGCCCGCTCCGCAGTTACAAACCTATATTACTTCAACAGTTCCCGTCAAATGCTTATGTGATAATAACATTCACGATCATTACTATAAATGCCCGCAGTTTCATTCGCTTTCGCCTTCCGCACGCTTTAAATATATAAAAGAAAATAATTCATGTATCAACTGTTTAAGTAATAAGCATAAAGTGCTTAATTGCAATTCAAATAGTTCTTGTCGAACTTGTAATAGGCGACATCATTCGTTGCTACATTTTAATAGCAAACCGGTTTCTTCGCTACGTCATTCCTCCCGCTCGCCTCGTAGGCATAGTAATTCATCCCCGCCGCCGTCGCCCTCACGTCCCGTTGTCCTCACTTCAGAACAACATGCGCCTACGCCGCACACGCGGATAACTGATAACGCTGCCGATGCATTATTGTGTGCAGCCGCAGTTAACACCGCTCGTACACAGTGTCATGATAGATTGCTTGTACCTAACGAATGCGCTTCGCCGTCCATCGTGCTACTAGCGACCGCGCAAGTTATTTTATACGATTCACTGGGAAATAAACACGTGATGAGATGTTTATTAGACAGTGCGTCTCAAAGCAACTTTATTACAGAGGATTGCTGCAAACGTTTAGGTATAACGAACTATTTAAATTCTAGCTTTATGGTGAGAGGTATCGGTGGGTCAGAGAAGCCAATAAAGGGTTGTATAAATATTAAAATTCATTCGCGTTTTAACTCAACCATTTCTTACAACCTTTCAACGCTTGTTATTGATAACATAACTGATAATTTACCTACGGTTCCTGTAGACACCTCTATGATGTCGCATTTAAATGCAATCGCACTCGCAGATGAAAGTTATAATATTCCCGGACCCATTGATATTTTAATTGGAGCCACGTTATTCCCGCACTTGCTTTTACCAGGTAAGGTGATAAGCAAGCATTCGCCTGCCGTAATTAATACTGTCTTAGGCTATGTAATAGTGGGTTCGATTCCCGCGTTACCCAATTATAACCCGCATACAACATTGTGTTGTACCAGTGTGGACCAGTCCATGGACATGCTATTTAAGAGATTCTGTGAGCTTGAAGAAGTCTCATCTCTGCCCGCAAAAAATAAAGATGATCTCCAATGTGAAGATTTTTTCCGCACTACCACTGTACGCGACGAGAGTGGTAGGTATATTGTTGCGCTGCCGTTTAATGACGATCTAGGTAAATTAGGTGATTCATACACCGTCGCTAAAAAACGTTTTCTTTGTTTAGAAAAGAAATTGCAGTCTTCGCCGAGTTTACGTATAGCATATGATGACGTCATGCGCGAGTACTTAGACAAACAGTATTTATTTCCCGTGACTGGCATTGACTATATGTCACAGCCTAATTATTATATACCGCATCACGGGGTTATACGGAACGACAAAGCGACTACCAAACTTCGAGTAGTCTTAGACGCTAGTTGTAAATCATCTACGGGAGTTTCCTTAAATAATTTGATGCACGCTGGCCCTAATTTACAAGGCGACATATTTTCAATTATATTAAATTTTAGATTATTCGCTGTAGCGCTGTCCGCTGACTGTCGTCAAATGTATTTACAAATAGGTATTAGAGAACCTGACCGCTGTTTTCAACGAATCTTATATAGATTTAATCCGCTTCACGCATTGCAAGTCTACGAGTTTGCTAGAGTGTGTTTCGGTATTAAGGCTAGTCCTTACCTAGCGCTCCGTGTAATCCAGCAGCTCGTGTTCGACGAGGGACATAGGTACCCTGCCGCAGTAGATATCGTTTCTAAATCGCTTTATACGGATGACATAGTGTTTAGTATAATGAATGAACCGCAAGCTATTGAAGCAAGTCAACAACTTATCCATTTGTTCAGAGCCGGTGGATTTGACCTGGTCAAATGGATAAGCAACTCGCAGTCGGTCTTACATACCATACCCGCATCTCACAGGTCGCTTTCGGACATTGAGTTCGACAAATCCGTTCAGCAAAAAATTTTAGGATTGCATTGGGATCAATCCAGTGATTCTTTTTATTTCAAAGTAAACGCCCCCAGCGAACTTTGCACAAAACGCACTATATTATCTACAATCGCAAGGTTGTGGGATATTATAGGTTTCGCGGCTCCAGTCATACTCCATGCCAAACTTCTTGTAAAGGAACTTTGGACTTTGAAGTGTGACTGGGATGACAGTCCGCCTGATAATATTGTTGCTACCTGGAATAAGTTTTGCGCTGAACTACCCGCACTGAACGAGATTCGTATCCCGCGGCACCTGGGAGTTTTAGATGACTGCGTAGTAACGCTTGTAGGCTTTGCTGACGCGAGTGAACGAGCGTATGGTGGAGTAGTGTACATGCACATCACCACACCCGAGGCCACATCCGTCCAACTCGTGTGCGCAAAGTCAAAGGTATCGCCGTTAAAGGTTCTTACAGTCGCACGACTGGAACTCTGCGCTGCACTATTGTTATCCAAATTACTCCGCTTAGTTTTTGATAATTATAACAACCGCTATAAAATAGATAACATTTACGCATTTAGTGATTCGAAAGTAGTTTTATGTTGGATTAACGCTTCTCCGCATCGCTGGCAAACGTTTGTTGCAAATCGGGTCACAAAAATAATAGATAATGTGCCTTCTAGTAGTTTCTACCATATTTCAGGAGTAGAAAATCCTGCAGACTGCCTCTCTCGAGGACTGTCACCCGCTAAATTAATAAATCATCCGCTGTGGTTCCACGGACCACCGTGGATGAGTAGCCATCCTTCAGATTGGCCCATAAATAATATAAATAATATTTATTTAAATGAAATTCCTGAACAAAAATTGAATATACATATTACAACCACTAATAGTAATGAATCGCTGTTATATTCGTTATCACAACGTACTTCGTCTTATTCAAAGTTGTTACGCATAATAGTTTACATTTACCGCTTTGCAAAAATATTACCACGTACCGGTAATACCGCAGTTTCAAGTTCAGATATTAAATTCGCTGAAATAAAATTAATTCGCGTTCTTCAGAATATTTATTTCGCTGATGATATTGTTAAAATAAATAATAACGATCTTTGCTCATCCACATTACTTAAATTAAAACCGTTTTTAGATGAAAATGGCCTTATCCGTGTTGGTGGTCGGCTATCAAATTCCTTAGAAAATTATGAATATAAACATCCATACGTAATGCCGCGTAATGATCATATTATAGATCTGCTTATTGATATGTATCATAAAAAATACCTACACGCAGGACCTGAATTACTCATGTCGTTACTTAGGCAGAACTACTGGATACTAGCCGCTCGCAGTGTTATTCGTCAAAGAATAAATAAGTGTAACACTTGTTTCCGATCTCGACCGCATCCCACATTCCCGATCATGGCAGATCTGCCTAGCCAACGCGTTAATCAAATGGTTAAGGCGTTTTCACACACCGGTTGCGATTACGCAGGCCCGCTTTATTATACACCGTATCGCGCTCGTGGAGTCAAGAGTCGCAAAGCTTGGCTTTGCATATTTTCGTGTCTTACCACTCGAGCTATTCACATAGAAATAGCTACTGATATGAGTACTGTTGCCTTTCTTGCCGCTTTTAAGCGATTTCTTTCGCGACGCGGTCCAGTACAATGTATGTACTCGGACCATGGTACTAATTTTATAGGCGCTCGCTCATACTTGCGCGACCTGTATAAATTTCTTGACGAGTTTAGATCAAATTTGGAAACTGAACTCGCTGAAAACCGCATCAAATGGAAACTCATACCTCCCTCGTCTCCGCACTTTGGCGGTTGCTGGGAAAGCATGGTAAAAGTCGTAAAGACTCATCTTTTCAAGGTTATAGGGCAACAAATATTATCCTATGAGGAATTATTAACCGTTTTAACGCAGATTGAAGCGCTTATTAATTCTCGTCCGCTCACTGCTTTGAGCAGTGATCCCTCAGAGCCCTCTGCTCTGACACCCGCGCACTTCCTTAACACCGCTCCGCTTTTTTCACTACCAGCGCCGGTAGTAGAACCGACTTCGCAGAATCTGCTTCAAAGGCATACCCTATTAGATCAAATGGTTCAATCTTTTTGGAAACGCTGGCGTATGCAGTATCTGCACCAGTTACAATCTCGTTCCAAGTGGACGACGCATGCAGTCCCTATTAAGGTTGGTACCGTAGTGGTACTTATCTTAGATAATTTACCGCCGTTTTCATGGCCACTAGGTGTCGTGGAAGACGTACATCCATCTAAGGATGGATCAACCCGCGTTGTAACCCTACGGACCTCTAAGGGTAGCTTTGTGCGGCCGGTAGTTAAGTTGTGCCCTTTACCTAGCCAATAGTTTCTAAATTAATATACCGCAGTTTACTTAGTTTAGTTAATAATTTTACCGCACCGCAGTAAATAGATAACCGCAGTACATACAACGCAGTATATATTATAATTTCGCAGTCAAAGAGTCAATTTTCTCTCTTTATTTATTTTTTATTTTTTTATTTTTTTTTAAAGGTGACCCTTTAAGGCTGGGGGAAATGTTACCGCCGTTATTATAAATATTTGGGGGTAGATCTTATTTCCTGTATTTTTCCTCTCCCACCTTCCTGTGCGCACCGAACATTAAGACACTGTCTGTCATCATCCGCCGTTGCTCCCCGCTGTTCGCGCTTCGTGCTTTTATTTCGCTGTAACCGCTGTTTTACCTCGTGTGTGTAAAAAATATTATAAAATTTCAATAAAATAAAAGGCCTATAAACTATTGTGATAAACAAATAATCATATGTGTGGTGATTACGTGAATAAACGCGGATAAAGGATCGCCACGCCACCGCCGCCATGCACCAAGTCCAGACTGAAGAATAGAAGAACAAGGTAGGTGCGTACTAGTCCTGCATTCATTTTGTCATCCATCCCTGGGAACCACCCCTAATAATAATATACAGTCCACTTAATTTATCACCGTCCCCGCGCCGCTACACCTACACTGTATAATACCGGTATTATGTTGATATTATTGATTATTATTAATGCGTTTTATTATTAATAACATACTTTATAATTTGTGAAGATTTCTATATAGATTAAAATCCGGTGTTCAATTTATTATCAGGCTTGTGGTTGCATGATCACTTCGATAATTTATCATATTTTTTATTGTATTCAGTAAGTTGGTACATCGGCGGAAACATACGAGTGGATAATATTATTTATTAATCATTTTCTAAAGTTCATTCACACAAATTAAAAGAAAAAAAACTATAGGCAAAGGGCCTGGTTTTTTAGATAGTGCACAAAAACTAAAAAAAAAGAGTAGAATTTTACCAAGTTTTTGACCTAAGCGTAATCTATCTACTGTGCTTAAGCTAAGGTTTTAAAGTACCTATTATTTTTGCTAAAGGAGATGTTGCGAGCTCGGCTCTAGATCGTAAATTAAAGAAGAAGCCGAAAAAACTGCAATTAATTTATTCAAGTATATATTTTAGAGTTACTACCACATTTAATTTAAACGATTTTATCATTTTCAACCATATTCAACATGGCGGCGACACAGCCGACGCTTCCTTTAATTGGAAATCGATTAGTTTAAGTTCTTAGTATTAACACATGAAATCGATTTCGATAGTATTCAGAAAATATTACTTTTTTCTCCAATTTCTATAAAATCAAAAAACAATTTAAAAAATGAAAATGTCAAAATGACATCGCCCGCCATTTTCGCCATGTTGGTTTGAGTTGCAATTACAAAGCTAAATAAGTGAAAATATGCAGTAAAAAACGTTTTTATATTGATTTTGCCTGTTAATGATATTGTGTACAATACATGGCCGGAGGACCATACATTTTTGCAACATCTCCTTTTATCAAATTGGGTTATAAACGATAACAAATTATTTTATCATCAAAATAAAGTGCCTTTCCAATATATGAAAAACATAAGATCATAAAAACTAATTTCAATGAATTCGTATATATGAGATATGAAATTTTAAAACTGCTTCCATTCAGAGGGGGTTGCGAACCCCCTTTGTATGGTTTTTTGTCGATAAAATTTGAAGTACAATACGTAGGTAAATATCAGAAGTCCGATCCCTAACAACCTGTATATATGTATTACGGTCTTGTTATGTACATTTCTGTGGTTTTACGCCACACGATTAGATAATAGAACAGAAGTGTTGAACAGTTATTCTAAGCGTGGTGATTATAATATACCTAATATATTATATTTGCCAAGCACAGAGCAACACACAGAGCGACAGCCCGGCGGGGAGTAGCCATATGCGGGCTTGCCTCTCTGTCACAGTACAAGCACAAGTGTTCCTATACCTGTCGCCTTGATGTTTAAATGTGTGCGTGAAATTGTTTATGTCTTTGTTCTATTCAAGGTGTGAGTTTTTGTAGTAATAGACGATTTTTGTAGTGTGTGTCACACGTATTTCCCCCCGCAAAAAATGACAGACTGTTTTGCATCGGTAATAAACGCAATGGCTACTCTCCTCCGGCCCGCCGCGGTCGGTGGCCCGTGTTACTCTATGTTGCCAAATAACCTCAACTTCAGTTACACATCTATACTAATATTAAAAAGAGGAGAACTTTGTTTGTTTGGTTGTATTGAATAGGCTCATAAACTACTGGATCGATTTTAAAAATTCTTTCACTATTCGAAAGCTACATTATTATCCACGGGTAAGGCTATATTTTATTTTGGGTTCCGTAAGATATTTGGATTTTTCGGACACAAGATGTAAAAAATCAATAAGAAAAATTTATTTATTTTGCGTACGCTGCCTAAACTATAAAAGATATTAGATTAGATAGGCTATATCCATAATCATCACGCTAAGACGAATAGGAGAGGGTAGGTAACATTGCATCCGCGCGAAGCCGGGGCGGGCCGCTGGTCTACTCGTATTATATTCTCCACAAAAACTGTCTAAATAATCACTAAGCTGCTTGCGTCACACCCGTCAACTTTTTCCATAAGCCCATTGTTGGGAGCATTGGGAGTAAGCTGAGAGGTTGTTATTCCATTGTCATGGCGACGCGACGGCAGACAGGGTGGACAGAATAATACAGTTAATCCCGCGGGTTATATTTCATCCGGTTACCACGGATGGTGTCCTGTTGCTGTGATTGATCAAACCATTTTATTGAGGGTCCTGTGGCATATGGTCTGTTTGAGACATTCATAAAAAATATATCTTTGTTATCAGTTTGTAAAGGGAAATGAGACATTCTACTGATGACGACCCGGTTAGTCCAGCGGTGTGAGATGACCGTTTGATTCGTAGGGTCGCGGGCCCGATCCCCGCACCGGGACAAATATTTGTATGGCCTACAGATATTTGTTTCGGGTCTGGGTTTTTGTGTATGTGTTGTATGTGTACAACGGCACACACACAGGTTTATATCTACTGTGGGGCTGTGAGTGTAAGCGTATTTTATTTATATACATAGTACAAGTAAATCGTATTTTTGATAAACAATTTTTGTAACTTATGAATTTTTGACGTACATGAGTGTCTATTGTTATTCACCATAGTTTAGCCTCCTGGGCTCCCGCGTGATTTTTTTAGAACAAAATCATGAACTATCATAGACCCGGTTCGAAAAATATTAAGATGCGAGTTAGTTCCAATGTGATATTAGAACAAAATTTTTAAACTTGATTTAATGATTTAAAATTCGCGCCAGGGTATTTTTACAGGTCAGTTTAGGTTCGTGTGGTATTTGTTAATGTGGTAGTACTGGCAAAAACATTGAGAAGTGTAATTTTTTGACCATTTCGTCTAATATCACCGACCGTCATACCGCGTCAGCCGAGAAGGGGTAAGTTAAATCTCATTTTATTTGATTAATCTTGTGGTATCCAGGTACGTATTATATGTTATTTTGTTAACTAATAAGTTAATATATCAATGCTTGTACTATTTTGCCGGTATAAAGTTAGTAACACCGTTTTTTTCTGTCACATTTTTATGTGCTAATACTATCACATCGATCACTATTGTGTATGTAATTGAATTATAATATTGCGTTTTTCTTTGTCATTTGTGGCGATAAAATGAAAAAACTACAGATTCAATCATTTATTTCTATGTTTTAGTGTTAGATCATTAGGTTCATACAGATTTACGGTCTTTCAGGTCTTAGAGATGAAGACATCTTTCAACTTCTTTAGGAATTGAATATCCTTTTGAAAACGACAGTGATCAAAACTGCGAATACAACCCTGAAGAATGCACGAAAGCTCAGTTTCATCACCTAATAGTGATGATGGTGATCCAAAACCGATGAAAGCATTGAATTGGAGGGCTTATCCCCTCCAGTTCAGCGCAGACAAGGACGGAGCAGGGGCCGGGAACGAGCACGACAGCGCGGGAATGCAAGGATTCTCTCAAGTAGAGCTCGCGGAGGTAGAATAGGCAAGAATATACCATTGAACCCAACTGCTGTAGTTGCTATTGTTGAGACAGGCTTTCCACAGCATGTTTTTTGAGTTATGCTCCTACAAGGTTCAATTAATATCTTTGTATTTAATTAATAAGTGTATTTATTCTAAGATTTTTGAAACTGATTAACGTCATTTATTTGTTTTTTTAATTAATACGTACAATTTCCCAAGAATGATGAGACTGATTTGTGCAATTTGTATGAATAAATAAAGATAAAATAGTTGTCTTATTTACGAACTAATGTCCTAAAAATAGAACAAAAGTTTTTCGAGTTCTGATTGACGTTTCGGCATCCCTAAGTTATCATAAACGCACATTGTAAATGTCGAACCAATACTCATTCGCGTTTTGATATTGCACTTAAATGTATGCTTTTGTCTATGGGCGTTGTTGATTTTGTTCTAATATTAGTACATCGAAAGACAATTGGACTCACTGTTTCAAACTTGGGTCTCAGGAGGTTAGAATAGTTATTAATGTCGTAACTTATCATAAGCGATTCATGTAATCCCAAATAATGAATACGCGTTTTCTTAATTATTAAAATATATTAAATAATTCAATTTAATTTTCCTAATCCACATTTTATCGATGCAAAATTTTACTGATGTGTTTGTGCCAAACCATTTTTTGAAACAGTTTATAGATGGTGTTTTACAAAAGTGATATTCTCATTTTAGATGAGTCTCTACTCTCTCCACTCGTGGGATGTTCACCTATGATTAGTAGAACTCCTGTACAAGAGGTTCCGAGCGTAGAGACTGCTACATTTCCTAGTTTGCTAATAAATCTTAATAATTAGTAAAATTTTTGAAACTGTTAACGTATTTAGCTACCATGTTTCATTTAGATGATCCTTAAAACGGTCCTAATATGACTTCAACTCGAACTTAAAATTGAAAAGTTTGTTGTATTAGTTACTATATTAGCATTTAGCAGTTGATGTCGCTACTGCCACCGAGGCAATGTAATAAACGTGAAGAAAAATTTCGACAGGCAGGTCTGGATTTCGACAGCGTAGTAGAGAGAGCGGCTGAATTAGAGATCCCTGTGGTCGTGGGTTAATTCCCGCCTGAAGTCAAAGTTTTTATTTCATTTTCCTTAAAAAAATAAACGAAAAGTGGTCGCAAACGACAATCAGACGTAAAACTCTTTTAGAAATCTAGGTACGGTGATATACCTATTTGTTTTTTACTTTCGTTTGAAATTTGCGTAGCAATAAATATGTCTCAGTAAATATATGAAATGTTAAATGACTGACTATAAACCTATTTATTGTAATAATAAAAACAAAACCATGGCGTTTCGCAGCATCAAGTCCGCCTTATTATTAACTAGCTGTTGCCCGCGGCTTCGCCCGCGTGTAGGTCGCTTTTGGCGTAACCTGTGGAAACTCATTCAATCATCCCATGGCATCCCACAGGTTTATTTTTTCGGGATAAAAATCCTATAATCTGAGTCAGCTGATACCCTGTCTGTATAACAAATTTCATCAAAATCCGTTCAGCAGTTTCGGCGTGATTGACGGACAAACATCCAAACAAAGAAACTTTCACATTTATAATATTAGTGTGATATAAAAAATGAGAATCTATATTTTTTTAACACGCTGTTTTTACGCTTTCTCTTTTTTTATATTACGAAGGTGGTAATCAAGCATACAATTCTGATTGGAGCCTATACCATCAACCAGAGGTCAAAGTGGAGATGCGTTGGTTCCCCTGGTTTAGTTCTTATGCCTCTGTGATAGTTATTACGCGACCATTTCTCCCTATTTTTAACCTTTTTTAGCCTTTAATGGTCCTTCGTCAGTCATGAGGTCATATCTTTTGATTAGCCTGCCTCTTCATCTTTTACCATATAGTAGTAGGCTTAGTAATAGTAGACGTCTATTGGAAAAAGAATTTGAAAAATATTGTGATAGTTATATTTCAACTAAGTACTTTAAATTCTAATTTTAATTTACTATTAATATATGTTTTTGCTTTTACTGTATGTAATGGTCATTCACTCTAGGGTAATTTATGATATCTTGACGTTTTGAAAGTATCTGTAAAGATCTATTGGAAATAAAAATATTTTCTTTCTTTCTTTCATTGTTAAATTTAAAACTTGTCCAATCGAAAATAGTTCCCGTTTTGATTTTAGAAAAAAATCTGCAACCAAAAATTGACCAGCTGACCCCTGATTTACTTACGTACTTTTATGTAAGTTATCTAAGTATACTATATATTCTTATTATTCTATATATTCGTATTACTATATACTCTTGTGGTTTCTTGCTTTAAATAGCTGAAAAATGTTCACATCCACACACACATTATACACGGACATTCAATGTGCGGATTATAACAGTAATTCGACCTTCAAATGATTCGTCAAATTCGCAAAAAATCTGTCAAAAACGATTGCAATCCGATATTATCCGACGCATCGAAGGTTTGAATGACGATTACAATTATTGTCACGTTTACGGACCAGATACGTTTGTCAATGACAAAACGCAAAAAAAGTGTAGTATTACATAATAGGACCCCTGAATGGGGTGTTTCCAAAGTAGGGTGCTTAATGTTATATGTATTGTTGACGTGCGATGAATAGTCAGACAGCAATCTAATTGTCGGAATAGGTAGCTTTTTTGTCGTAAAGCTGAGGTAGTAGATAAGGATATAAAATATTTAATGCTATGAAACATTGTAATGGTTGTTGAGTCCAGTCGATTTATTTTAAGTTATATGTTGTCATATTTTATTTTTCGTATGAACACATGCGAGTGAATTCTTTTTTCTGAATTTGTTTTTTTTTAAGGCCGAAATTGATGTTTAATCATTATTCATCTTTTTGGCGAAAAAACCATCAGAAGCGTGAATCTTGTTATGCTCTTCATGTGTACGATGGAATCGTATTTGCATGACTTTACATGCTTTTTCTAGATCCATCTCTCTCTGTTCATGTGCACGATGGAAATAATTTAAAGTACACGTGTACGAGACTTTTGTAGACTCTTGATCCCACTTTAACTCACAAGACCGGATGTAATATTAGACTCTGAAAGTAGTTTAAAAAATGGGCTGTCAAATTATATGTAAAATATTTAATATCATCGTTTTCGTATTTGACTCCAACAACAGCATTATCGCCGTGCATCTGCCGCCATGACAATATAACGACGAGTTGTTGTGCTGCGGTACATTTTGATCGCTGCTGACCGCTGACGAACTGCATAATTGTCGGATATCTACCGCTTCTGTACCTCTTTACCTGTTGTCAAAATAAAACACAACTTATAAACTCCGATTCCGGTTTAATGATTAAATTAGAAGTGGATATTTCAATTTTTTTTCACTTAAATGGAATTGTATTCGAATGAAGTATATTATTTTAAATAGCATCGCTTTAAATCCGACACAAGCATTATTCGCCTTACTTTTCGGGCATCTGCCGCCATTGTTGACGAGGTAACGACGTGTTGTCGTGTTGCGGTACGTTTTGGTCGCCGCTGACCGCTGACGGACTGCGTAATTGTCGGATGTTCACCGCCTTTGTAACGGTACCGCTTTTGTCGGTGTGTCGGAATTTGATCACGGAACGTGTTCATGGTTGATAACGGTGTTTAAGAAGGAGGTTATCAATTTGAGGGGATATTTAGATATAGTGCATGAGCACTTTACAGAATCTTTAAGCTGGAGAGCACCATACTTCATTAAAACCCCATGATTTATAATATACTAGCTGTGCCCACGACTTCGTCGGCGTAGATAATGAACAATAATTTTGTTAAATTCTACGCGGATGAAGTCGCGGGCAAAGCTAGTGTAAAATAATTACGTTTATAACTATTAAATGTAAACCGCATTCAACTCTGTTTAAAATTTTTGAAGCAGTGCTGGAATTTTCAATTGTATTGACCATCACTTCCTTTTTCCTGTAAACGATTTTGACGAAACAAAGTTTTGACAACGTAATCCACCTGTAAAGGCGCGTTCAAATCCGTTGATTAGTTTCGAATTTATGTCGTACCGGACAGACAGACAGACAAAAATTCCAAGAATTGATTTTTTGGTTTCTCTTACTCTTATATAATTGCCCTCTATCAGTTTTTGGAAAATATTTAATGTACAGACCTCGATTTTTACCGTCTTATTATATGGTATTGATTTTTACTAAGGGTTAATAGAAAGAAAACATATTTTCAAAGTTTTTTACTGACTTATGTTTTTAATCTTAATTTATTTCGGCATAAGCATTTTATTACAAGAATAACAAAAAATGTTCAAAAGGCGTTTTCAGACTAGTCTAGCAGAAAAACCCCTTTTATGGAAATATTACTACTAACCAATAAATGAGAGATCCTATCAGTACCTACCTAGAAAAAAAAAAACATAGAATTGATTGTCGCAAAAAAATACATTTTATACTACTTTTGTAGGTACTAAGTGAGGTAGGTACAAAGAACAAAAGTAGGAAAAAATATCCTTCACCAAATGTATAATTTTATCAATAGCCTCACACCTATATATGTACCTACAACTAATTGAATATTAGAATTCAATAATTAGAATTTGACCTATTAATCTACGTTGTCCATGAGTCTTTACCGGCAAAGCAATTGAGAAAATAGAAAAGGCAAAAAAAAAAAAATCTTTTTGCCACCTATCGAATATTTTATTACCATATTCGAAAAGTTCATAGATTTATTTGTTCAGCCTTTTTTAGGTATAATAACCGTTAATGTTTTTGGCGTTTTATTACAAGAATAACAAAAAATGTACAAAAGGCGTTTTCAGACTTTTCCTTTCGTAGACGAAAGGAAAAACCCCTTTTATGGGAATATACTTTATATATAATTTGACCTACTAATCTACGTTGTCCATGAGTCTTTACCGGCAAAGCCATTGAGAAAATAGTAAAGGCGAAAAAAAAAAATTCTCCCATTTTTGTACATAGTGAATTTTTTTTGCCACCTATCGAATATTTTGTTACCATATTCGAAAAGTTCATGGATTTATTTGTTCAGCCTTTTTTAGGTATAATAACCGTTAATGTTTTTGGCGTTTGACGGCCGTGGGGTGTGGCCATGGGCGTGCGCAGGACAAAACAATAGCAGCTTAATATGTTATGTGTAAAGAAGACAAATGATGAAATCTCGAGACAAAGCTGACGCGACCGTATTGTAAGCTGACGTGTAGATGCAAACATGATTTATTTCATATTATAAATATTATGAGATGCTAATCTTTGCAATGAACAGGCTGATGTGAACATTTGATACGATGTTTATTGGTTCACCTCTTGAGCTGCAGTAAAATTTGAGAATTTATTTCATACTAGCTGTAGCTCGCCGCTCCGCCCGCGTGTATATCGCTTTTCGCGTAACCTGTGGACTGGAAACTCATCAAATCATCCCATGGCATCCCACAGGAACATTTTTTCGATCCAAGCTACCTTCTATGTGTGTGCCAAGTTTCATGAAAATTGGTTAAGCAGTTTTGCGTGAAGGAGCAACAAACAAACAAATATACAAAATTTCGCATTTATAATATTATAGTAGGAAGTATGTAGGATTGTTCGTTGACGATGTAGTCTACGCGTAACTCAACTTATTAAGGTCATTGATTAACTATTTTTGCTATGATGATGATGATGATTTCAGTCCAAAGATGTCCACTGCTGGACCAAACTCTCCCCCTAAAGGTTATCCCTCTGCCATAATCGCCACGCTTGGCATGCGGATTGGCGATGGCAGTGACGGTAGTTTTATCGCAGGACGCTGCTCCCTTTTTGCCTTATTGCACTTACCACCACCCCATTGCAGTGGTGTGATCGCCATTGTTGAAGAATTCTTTTCCAGTAGAATAAAATTCTTCCGCTAGTAACCTGTAACTTGAAAGAATCGTTCACAGTCTCTCATTGGTATAATAAATATAATAATAATGGCAACCCATTATACGTCCCACTGCTGGGCACGAGTCTCTCCCCTTTTTGGGGGGAGGCCTGGAGCTTACTCCACCACGCTGCTCCAATGCGGATTGGTGGAGGTGGGTGGGTTAGTGGCCAACCCGCTGTCGGATGTTTTCAAACCGCCCATAAGGCCTCCGACAAGGTTTAACGACTGCTATCTATCGATAGCGACCGGGACCGACGGCTTAACGTGCCCTCCGAAGCACGGAAACGCGCATTTAATTTGCCACTAGCGGTCACCCATCACACTACCCGACCGCGCCCGTAGTGCTTAACCGAGCAGATCGCTTACGATCTACACCCGCCGCTGGGCCATGCGCGCTTCCACTTCATTGGTATAGTAACCAATATTCCAACAATAACATGTTCATATAACTAATTAATATGACTGTACTTCACTAACCATTATTATTAAGGTTGACATTAAATAAATATGCCCACCTAACCTATTTAAAACTATTATAAATATTGTACACCGAAAGGTATTGTTGCAATGGAACTATATTGAACTTATATTGTATTCTTCAAAAACCTGTACACCTGTGACAAACAATAAATGACAATAAATAAATAATATAAAATGTTGCGAAGACGAGACCATATCGCTCGCGCTGTCAATCTTTATCAGATCACTGCCAAGACAAGAGAGCCAAGCTTCTAACTAGACCTTCAGAAATACTACGACACGTACACGACCATGTGATGGTAGCAAAACGGTCAAGGCACGCCAGCGGAAGGTGAAATATGCATCCACTGTTCATATCTTTTTAGACACACAGTCCTCGTAGTGCCAAGGCCAGTGCCGGATTAGGCATATAGCAGGAAGCAGCAAATGCTACGGGTCCCGCGCCTTTAGCCCCCCCCCCCACGCCTGTGTCCAAAAATAATTACAAATATGTAAAATATGTAGTACACCTTAGCTATTGTCAAATTGAGCGTTGGCCACACTGTAATTATATAGACCAGGTATATTATATTATCGTGTTGCAAGTTGGCATTACCAAAATAACCCTTACTTACAGGGGGAATCCCCTAATATTATTTCGATTACTTTTCGTCAATGTTCTGTTTTATTTACATCCTAAATTACAGTATGCAATGTACGTAACTCTAGGGCCCATGGTCACATTTGCTACGGGCCCCGCACCAGCTTTATCCGACACTGGCCAAGGCGCGTATTTTAATTAAGGTTTAGAGTAAGCTAGTGACCATAGAGACGAGACAGAAAGCGAGTTTCAGTGTTGGCTGAACGAAAATCAACCTACTCCAACAATTTTACTCCTCGCTTATTCCTTCTAAATACCATAAGCCGCCTTATTCGCGTCGCCTTGTTACTTCACAGACGCATTTAACTATTGCACGTACTGCACCCACGTTCAATGACGACCGCTGTACATCTAAACAGCCTTAACGAGTTAATAAACAACGACCTACCCTCAGGCCTATAAACTCAGTTATTAACCCCCATTCTGAAGTCCCTCGCATCATTCCAGGAACAAAAATATTTCCGCTAGTCGACCGCAGCTCTTTGTGTATGTGGACGCCGTAATAAAATAATTACAGTCATTTTGATCCTTTGTGGAGTATTGATTGATGCCTTTCAAACGCGTCTTCAAAATTGTATGATGTATGGGTGGAGACTGGCGGAATGGGTTCCGCTCGTGAATTTGTTATGTAACCTTGAATTTATAAAAGAAATACACAATGAGATCGAAGAATTGAAGGGGTAGATAGAGACAAGTATATGTATAAGTGAGTCTTTATTGTACACTAATAATTTAACAGAGAAGAAACGAAGCACGAGAATAAATACGCAGCAGAGCAGAGCTACCACTTACTAATAGCGTTACTTTTACCCCATAACTCAGTTCGCTTGTTTTTACATTTGCAGTACCCTGAAGCAAAGGTGACATAAGTATTTAGTCCGTTAGAGATGTCTTTCGGCTAATGTTGTGATGAATTTAGGGGCCTAATCATCATCACATAATAAACAATGCAAAGCAATTGAATTGTTCCAATGCACTAACCCTATTAGAGCAAAATAGGGATGGGAAACAATTCGATCGCGACAGCAAAACGAGTTGAGATGTATTTCGGCTGCTGTGGCGATGAAATCGGAGGCCTAATCATTGTAAAATGACGCGATGCAATACCAACAGTATTGCATCGCAATTGAATGGTTCCGTCATCTCGCTTTCATGTTGTAACAAATATTGTAATCAAATTGGGATACAAATGCATACATACGTACTATGAAGTTGATGTTTGTTAGATAGTGCCTTCGCATAACCAAATCTCATTGCGATTCAATTTAGGCGCTGCCAAAATTTTGTTTCGTTAGTCTTATGTGACAGCGCGTATGAAAAAACGAGACAAAGAAATATCGATACAGTTTAGGTTGACAATAATAATCATAATAATATAATAATGACAACCCATTATACGTCCCACTGCTGGGCACGAGTCTCTCCCCTTTTTGGGGGAAGGCCTGGCTACTCGACCACGCTGCTCCAATGCGGATTGGTGGAGATACGGGTTAGTGGCCAACCCGGTGTCGGATGTTTTCAAACCGCCCATAAGGCCTCCGACAAGGTTTAACGACTGCTATCGATAGCAACCGGGACCAACGGCTTAACGTGCCCGCCGAAGCACGGAAACGCGCATTTTATTTTTTAATAGCAGTCACCCATCACACATCCGACCGCGCCCGTAATGCTTAACCGTATAGATCGCTTACGATCTACACCAGCTGTGGGGCCATGCGCGCTTCAGCTTCACGCAGGTTCACAATACCTAAAGATTATAGTACGGCCGCAGGCCTAAATTACCAACGTAGCAAGTCGTCAAAATTATCTTGTAAAATCTAGTAAACAATTATTTATTCGTCGACCTTGAAACAAATCTAGCTTTATACATTCCAACCCCATAACTCAGTTCGCGTGTTTTAACATTTACAGTACCCTAAAGCTACCACTAGCCGACCACTTCACTAACTAGAATCAAGTTATAGTTATTCACGCGACCGATTTCTAGTTACAAATTACAGGGCCATTGCCGATTAGAACCGTGCTGTGTTATTTGGGGCCAATTTAATTGTGTTTAATGTACAGCGTTTACAAATTATAAGTGGTGCGGTTTGGGAGGCCCAGATTACGGGGTGCGGACGATTGGGGTCTTGTTGTTTGTGCTGAAAGTTTGTTTTTCGGAGTATGTAACAACTGATATGCAATTTGCGGTGATGTTTGATAACAGTAGCTTATGAATTTATAACCGGTGGTACCTTTTAGTCATCGGTGTCCGTTGAATGCTGACATTGCTGGATAAAAGCCTAACATGAGTATCTAGTCTATAATCCATTATAGACGGCATAACACCTTAGGCCTTAGGAGTTACCACTCCTCATCCACGCATCTGCGTTTTTACCTTGGTCTTTGCTGCAGTCATCGCTTAACATCAATGTGAACTGCATGCTTGTTTACCACTTCCATTGGAACTCTGCTAAGTGAATAACATTGATCTTGACAAATAAGTTTTTCTTTTTCTTCATTTATTATCATTGAAGGAATTGAAATAGTTTAAATTTTAATTTTTAATTTACTATTAATATATGATTTTTCTTTACTATATTTAATGGTTATTCGCTCTAGGTAGTTTATGATTTATTGACGTTTTGAAAGTATCTGTAAAGATCTATTCGAAATAAAAATATTTTCTATTTCTATTTCTATTTCTATTACATAAAAAAAATAGATGTCTTTCCGCAGATGTGGTGATAAAATTACGGCCGTGTTTATTGTCACCTGACTGAAACACGATATCGCTGAAGACTACCATTACATACACCAGCGGCAAGTAAATTGTCCGATAAAAGATATCCCACAAAGATGTCTTTCGGCTAAGATTGTTATGAGATCTCTAGTGACGATAGCTGACGATAGTCAAGGATACCAGCACCTTCGCAAGAGGCACCTTTTTGCCCGTTGTAATGGCTGCAAAACTGCATACAACATCACTAAAATGAGTTACTTCATTCCCGATCAGTAGATTGAACACACGGTACGATCTCAGCTCAAGCGGGATAAGCGACCCGCCTTCACTACGCCACTGAGGCACTTACAACAAGCCAAGTGGTAGAAGAACATTATATAGGCAAGTGGTGAAGTTGAAAATCTCAGGCTAAATAAGTTTTCAACAAGGTTCATAAGTACCACCGTATTTGTGGAAATATTAAACGTGACAATGGCAAGTTGATTCTTGAAAAAACCCCGTTTTCGTATACCACAAAATTTAATAGGCAATCGACACTAATTGCCTGGTCCAGTGAAATGCTGAGAGCGATTTTTTGCAAGTCAAAATAGGTTAGCCTCGGAACCGAGCCGTGGAGTGATTTTATGCTAATTCCCAGCGTTTATTATGCAAAGCTGAGAATCGGGATAGGGGTGGGTCGCGACAATAATTGGTGATAAGTTCGATAGTTAATAAAGACCTTCTAATAATAACATATTATTATTTCACTCATTGATTAATAAACTAGCTGTGCCCGCGACTTCGTCTACGTGAGAAAAAATATGATTGTTCAGTATCTACCCGGACGAAGTCGTGGGCGCAGCTAGTATAAAAGTAGCGTAAGTTATTCCTTATTACATCAGCTATCTGCCAGTGAAAGTCCCGTCGAAATCGGAGACACTCAAATTCCGTTTATTTGTATGTAGGTATGTATGTATGTATGATTGTATGAAGATAAAAGTAGCCTAAGTTACTCCTTATCACATCAGCTATCTGCCCTTGAAAGTCCCGTCAAAATCGGTCAAGCCGTTCCCAAGATTAGCCCCGCCAAACAGACAGACAAACAAAAATTGAAAAAAATGTTGTTTTGGTATATTTTATGTACCGTGTATACATACATATGCGTTTAGTAAAACGCGGTTATTTTAATATTACAAACAGACACTCCAATTTTATTTATTTGTATCTATATACGAGTAGATTTATTAAGGAAGCTATAATACAACATAAGACCTAAAAATTCTGTGAAAATTTTAAGCGTCTACATTATAGCGGTAACAGAAATACATAATTTGTGAAAATGTTAGCTTTCTAACTATCACTATTTATGAGATACAGCCTGGTGACAGACAGACGGACAGACGGACAGACAGACAGACAGCGGAGGATTAGTAATCCGTAGGACCCGTTTTTACCTTTTAGGTACGAAACCCCCTAAAAGATAGAACTAAGATACAAAATAGCTTAAAAATATTCGATACGATTCTTTAAATTGACATAACTTTTTTATTTGTGAACCGATTCACATGAAACAAACACTAAATGTTAAGTGAAACTTACCACAATATATTAGTGAACCGCAAATCGAATAAGCCGTTTCTGATATTAGCGTGCACAAACACACAGACAAACAGACATTTTTCCGGGATAAAAAGTACCCAGTGTTGTGCGCCAAAGGTTAAAGTATAATCATACCAAGTTTCATTGTAATCGGACCGGTAGTTTTTATGTGAACAAACAGACAGACAGACAGACAAAAAAAATTGTAATCACATATTTGTGTTCGGTATCGATGTAATAACATCCCCTGGTATTTATTTTTTTCAATATTTTTAATGTACAGAATTTACACTTCTACAGATTTATTATAAGTATAGATAATAAATAAATTACGCTTACACTCACAGCCCCACAGTAGGTATAAACCTATGTCGTGGGTGCCGTTGTACACATACAACACATACACAAACACCCAGACCCGAAACAAATATCTGTAGGCCATACAAATATTTGTTTCGGTGCGGGGATCGAACCCGCAACCCTTCGAATCAAACGGTGGTTTCGCACCGCTGGACTAACCGGGTCGTCGGTCATCGTCATTTATTCATTGTACATATTAATAATTTTTTTACATATATATATATATAGAATAACAAAGCACAAATATATAAAAAAAAAATTGTGTGCCACCATCAGCGGGTCCAAGCCGTCGATGGTTAGGGTCACAGAGACAGGAACCTCCTTACTATACGTGCCGTGCCGAGGAGTACTGCCTTCTGCATCAGACCCTTGACCCAACTTCCTAGCTTGAGCCTCTTGAGGTGTTGGTCGAGGCTCTTTGCTATAAGTCCGTTGACCGTGACGACTATCGGCACAATGATGGCCGAATCCACGTCCCACATGGCGACAATCTCGTGAGCCAGATCAAGATATTTAAGTTCCTTGTCTTTCTCATACAACAACCCATTATACGTCCCACTGCTGGGCACGAGTCTCTCCCCTATTTTGGGGAGAGGCCTGGAGCTTACTCCACCACGTTGCTCCAATGTGGATTGGTGGAGATACGAGTTAGTGGCCAACCCGCTGTCGGATGTTTTCAACGTGCCCTCCGAAGCACGAAAGATAAAGACCTTGGCGATGTCATAACAGGATTACTGTATCCAACAAGAAATAAAATATTCCATATCGGCAAGAGATTTCAGCTTTTTTCGCGTCTGTAGAGTGTTATCATTTCGCACCTTACCTATGTGACGTTTGTCGACCATTTTGATCAAATTTTGACCAATATCGGACTATCGGTGCTTATGTGAGCTATGTGCAGTTGAGATGACGCTATACAATTGCCTTTTTAGGCTCGGTGTGCAATATTTTTTGCTGAAAAAAAAAACAGGTGTTAAAATATACAGTAGTATATCTTCCTTAACACCTGTTCTTTTTTTAAACATTGGTCGGTTCTTGCGTGTGACGTTACACGATAATATGACGTAATAAGGTTCTTGAAATTTTCTAAGATCTCATATTTTTACTACATACTTTACTTTTTATTTTGTGCCCACGACTTCGTCCGCAAGGATACTGAACAGTAATTAAGTTAAATTCTACGCGGATATAGTCGCGGGCACAGCTATTCTAAATTAAGTACGTTTATGTTAACCGCATTCAACTCTGTTTAAAAGTTATGAAGCAGTGCTTGAAGTCAATTTTCAATTCACCATAACTTCTCTTCCCTTAACCGATTTTGACGAAACAAAGTTTTGAAAACGCTCATAATTATGTATATGTTATCCACATGTGAAAATAGCGTTAAAATCCGTTGAGTAGTTTCGAAGTTATAACGTACTAGACAGACAAATAGACAAAAATTCCAAAATTTGTTTTTTAGTTTCTGTTACACTTTATAATCGCTCCTATCAGTTTTTTGGAAAAATTTAATGTACACAGACACCTGATTTTTACTCGTCTTTTATATGAAAGTATTGATCTCTTCACAGATATCTTACTACACTATGTGTATGGCCTTTTTAGTGTTTTTAACTATTAAATCCTGCATTCGATTGTTTTGTTTTTTCATCAACTCTAAGAATTCAACAAAAAGAAGCGGGTAAATTTGTAATATCGACATATCGACAAAATAACAACCCTAGTCTGTCCCCTTTATGTACGGGCCGGGGGTCGCGGTCACCAATTTGCGTTTTAATTAAGTATACGTATAACTCGGTTGTTTTTGTTACAAATTGTTTAAACCGCAATCACCAGCAGCGGTTCTATCGATGCTCGTTATGTAGTGACTGCTGCTCTTAATTAGGTAATATCGATGTAAATTCCACGGAGTTTTTGAAATTGTTTTTCAGGTTTATTAAGTGAATAGGTATTTTGATATTATCACGTTCGATAAACATTGTTAGGGTATACAATTTAGCAGTATTGTAGGTAATAATTCAGTTCATGTTTGTAGTAAGGTTGTACTGCAGCCTATAGACTTGTAGTTTGTAGAAGATCTCATACTATGCTGGTAGAGCTCCAGTGGAATAGTTTGAGGGACACTGCTTTCCTTTACTGCCCACTAAATGATCGTACTCAACAGGTTAGCACTATCAAGTTCTGGTCAGGCCTCATAATTTCTGGCACAGAGTTATGCCTCTTCTTATTGCTGCTCTTGTGGCTTACGCTGCTTTGCTTCGAAGTCAGTAACTGCCTGTAATTTCTGCCAAAAAAAATCTCCAAACTGTAACAGAGGAGCGCCAAATAGCGCGGAATAGGAGCGCCTACTACTAGGTATTTAGAGGCTTCATAATTTTTTAAATAAATTTACTTTATTTTCATTATTTATTTTTTAAATTATAATTTATTTTATTGCGGAGAGCGTTATCTATTACTCAGCGGTACATTGTGTCTACGTGTTAAAAGAAAGGAAATACTTTATAAGTCCAGTTGTGAGACATAAATAATATTATATATAATATAGATACAATCATGAGCACGTTTTTACATCAAATATTAAAAAAGCTCTACCTTTATTATTACAGCGTAGATATATGTACCATAAACATGTTAAACTATGTTCGCAACCTTCAAACAAAGAGTAAACAGACCCAAATTACACATCCTGTTTTCATATCCCTTCAAAGCAATGTTAAAAAAGGCAATTTTGGCATTATTAACGCGTCGTGTATTCACGAAGGCACAGCGCAGTTGTCAGTGTGTTGACAGGCGGCCGCGGGGCGGCACATAAATATTATAGTGCTCGACAATGTCGACACTTTAAAATATTGTCAGGGAACGACCTGCGGAATGTGCACACTGGCGTTTGAAACGTCCAGAAACGCTGCTTTCATATTAATAATTTTCATCGACTTCAAGGCTGAGTTGTGGTGGAACAAGATCATGCCTCTGCTTATTTACGAGGCTTCAGGTATGTTTTGTGGCAAACAGATTAGTTCTCCATGAGTTGCAACCAAATAGTCGTATCAACCAGTTACAATCAATGTTTATAAGTTAACGTCTGTATGTTTTGGTCGGTCATGTCGGTGTCTTATTGGTGTGATGTCTAATTTGCAATGTTTTAGTATGTCTAATAAAACAAACGTCTTCGATGATACATAGGTGCAAATATTTTTTATGAGAGAGAAATTCCAATGGCGCGTTCTGATACTACTAGAAGTTATTATTTCCTGTCCTGGGTCCTGGAGTTCTACAAAAATACCAGTAACATTCGAATATATTCGCCCAGCTTAATATCGTAGACCTAGAACGCATGGGTTGTGCCTGCAAACAGGACAGGAATTTCGAACTGGTAATGTGCTTCATTTTTCTGTGCCACATTTAATATGACATTTCAACAGACACGCCCTTCATGTATTTATTATATAATTAAAAAAACGAATGATGTATCGTATAAGCACACTTTTATGTAATTATGGTGGCAATCAAGCATGCTATATACATGGATGGTAAGTAACGACTGTAGCGTATATACCTACGTCTAGACAAATAAACGGAAAAGGAGGTAAATATGCAGATACGTGCCCATCCGTGCTAAACACTGCTGTATTTTAGATTATAATAAGATAACTTCACGCCTGTAATCCTCGAAGGGGTGGGCAGAGGTAAATGCATGCATTCAAGCATACATGCAAACACCCACGATTCGCCGGTTACGTTTTTGGCCCATGTAACAGATGGCGAGTCTGTTGCCATCTCCGGGCACATTACCAAACGCCGAGGTACTGGGAAACTTCCAGAAAATGGAAAAATCCCAATAGAACAAGAGATAAAGGATTTTAAACCATTATCTCTGATAGCCCCCGAATCGAACCCAAGACCTCTAGCGTAGTAGTGTATTCCCTCTGAAGCACGGAATCGCGCATTTTAATTTTGTTACTAGCGGTCACCCACACACGACTGCGCCCGTACCGTTTAACCGAGTAGATCTACATCAGCCGCGGGACCATGCGCGCTTCATTTAGGTTAATAGAATAATGCCGTTGTCAAACGATTCAATTTTAACAAGCTTTCCAACCGCAGCGTTCCTCACGCTCGTCTGCCACAGACTCCTCCATCACACGGCAAATAGCGTCAGGTGGCACGGTGCGGATATTTTATTCAACGCCCCTCTCCCCGACGCATCCTACAGATGAATTGCTTTTAGTTCGCGTTAGTTTTTCAGTTTCTCTTTTTGCCCCGCTCTCCTCCTGCCCAACATCCTCTATTGAATTTGATGTTATAAGTTTCAATGAGCTTGGATGCGGTTGTCACATTTAAATACTTTTTTCATAGTATACTAAAAGTCACATTAAAAAAGGGTACTTAAATGTAACCTTGTAACGCAATTTAATTATTGTTTTTTTATACCGATTAGTCGATACAAAATTCGTCGGGACAACTAGTTTCACTATAAAATTGTTTCTAATAACGTACGTAACGCTCCGTTATTTTTGATACAAATTCAACAGATCTAAGGCTTTACAGGCTACCACTTTACTTTTTTTAGGGTTCCGTAGTAAACAAAGCCTTATAGTTTCGCCATGTCCGTCTGTCTGTCTGTCCGTCCGCGGTTTAGCGCAAAATTTATTTATACTAGAGACTTGTAATTTGGCACAAGTATACACCTTAATCACGCCGACAAAGTGGTAGAATAAAAACATTAAAAAAAAATTTTTTTTTGGGTTCCTCCCCTACACGTAGCGCGCGGATATTTATTTTATTTTTCGTTTTCTATATAGTGTGGAATATCGTTGGATAGTTCTTTCAAAAATGTTAGGGGTGTACCAATATCATTTTTCGATTTAGTCAACTGTTCGTGACTTATTAAGCTTTAAAGTGCCAATTTTCGTTAGAGTGAAGTATCCCCCAACCGCTACCAACTAAACGGTTGTTGTTAGAAATTCAAACTACGGCAATAGAAGCTACAGTATAACGAAATTAAAAGGAGTATTTACTTAAGTATGACCATGAACTGCTGTCATGACATCATCTTAAAATAAAGTATTTAAAGGCGCGCATAATGTGTCTTAAATACGTTGTAGAAGCAGAAAATCTAAGTGCCTCTTATACTTCAATGAAAAATCTTTGATAAAATAAATATGTATGTGTCTTTACGTTCCATAGCGTAGACAGAGAGCGTGGAGCGCCATACATCTCGGTTCTTACTCACTTCTTACACACCTCACGTGCCTCTTCTATGTTCATCACACTCTTCATACAAACCGTTTCCGGAGGCTCTTGACAGAGATTAAGTAATAATACTACGTATAGAATGGACAGTTCGACGTCCCGCCCGATTTCCCCGCCTCACCCAACCTCCTCCACTCTTATGGGCGACGTTTGGTATTCTCTACGTACCACGCACACAGGTGCACGTGTAAATACACGTCACTGATTGATGTCTGTGTAATAGAGACAAAATTTTGCCGGAGTGTCCGCGGTGTGCTCTTGATCCCACCTCCGGACAGTACTCAATCTATTAAAAAAGGAGATTTACTCAGATAGATGTTGACTTTTTTCTATGTAAAGAAGGTAGCAAACAAGCGTGCAGTTCACATGAATGTTAAGTGAGGATTGTATCCTATAGACATCTACACAAAAACCAGAGATCATAACGCAAATGTGTTGACACCTCTGAGACCTTAGTTGTTATGTTGTTAGTGATAGTTATTACGAGGTCATACATTACCATCAAACCGGAACACGACAGTGCTGAACACTACCATTTAGCGGCAGTTTGATTAGGTAATGCGGTGGTACCTACGCCCTCGAGTTACTACACTGGAATTCTACCACCAGTAGCTGGACACAAATTTTCTCATCGTCAAAATAGTAATTGTAAAACGTCAGCATCAAAGACCTCACAAATAGTTTAACGGCAGTCGATGTGTTACGGCCAACAAACCGCTTATTCGATACCGGTTGCCATAAATAAGGGCCCGGGAAAAATACAAGTCGCCGCACATTCGGAAGTGGTGGCCACACGTTCCTTGTTTATTTAGGACTTGTTTCAAAATTCAAATGTTTTTAAATTGGTTTACAAGGACACTTGCATTATTGGGTTACAAGCTATCTATCGTGAAATAAAATGTAACCAAAAACCTCTGTGTGGACGCGCCCGACACAAGATGGCTTGGGCGCTCAGCGCTGGCTGCTGGCACAGAGGCTGCTCACATCCAAGACCGCAAGTGCGAACTGTTCAGCACTGTTGTGTTCCTGTCAGGTGGTAATGCACGGCCTCATAATACTTTTGGTCTCAGAGGTGGCAACGATCAACGGATCATTGAAATCATTGGTTTCATGGTACTCGTTTATAAGCTACAGTACGTATTAGTATTACTTACCATCAATGTGAACTTCATAACATAAAAAAGGACAATTCCGAATTAAATTATTTTCAAAACAAGAACATTACCCTAAATTCAAATATATTTTTCCAACATAGCATCGCAGTACTCGTAGAGTATATTTTCCTCAAAATGATGGTCGCAGCAGTTCGCAGGCGATAAGTTACAAATTTAACGACAAAAAGCTAGGCCATTTAACGTGAAATACTGAGCTGCGGGACAGCTTTCATAAATGTTAAGGCTCTGGATGAAACATGGAGGACTCTGTTCATGATTTGTTTATATTTCATTGGATTTTTATTTCGTTTGGCTTCTTGCTTTTAGAGGTTCGTTGGTGATTTCAAGTTCTAATCAATGTATCCATTACCGGCTCAGTATTAAGATATCAGACGTGACCCCATCGCCCACTAGTGGAAGAAGTTTCTTCTTATCATCATCATTCCAGTCAAAAGACGTCCACTGCTGAACAAAGGCCTCCCCCAAAGATTGCCACAACGAACGGTCCTGGGCCGCTATCATCAGGCCTTCACCAGGTCGTCGGTCCATCTTGTGGGAGGCTTGCCTACACTTCGTTTTCCGGTACGTGGTCGCCACTCTAGAACTGCTCTGCCTCAACGGCCGTCAAGGCTTCGAGCTATGTGCCCTGCCCATTGCCACTTGAGTCTCGCTATTCGGTGAGCTATGTCGGTAACTTTGGTTCTCATGCGGATCTCCTCATTTCTGATTCAATCTACAGGGAATCTCCGAGCATAGCTCTCTCCATTGCTCTCTGGGTTACCTTGAGCCTTCTTATGAGGCCCATAGTGACCGACCACGTTTTGCAAGTTTCTTCTATTGGAAAAGAATTATTCCATTAGTGCAGTCAGTCAACCGAACAATGGTGGTCAAACAAAACGCAAGATGAACAGCAGCGTCCTGCGATAAAAATATAGCCACTGCGATCGTCAATCCTCATGTCAAGGGTGGCGATTATGGCATATCCCCCTTACAGCTGTACGAGGTGATGATATACGACAGACATTTTGCTGGCGTAATTTAGGTGCTATAAGTCACAAAATCGGCCTCAATGGAAGACCAGGCAAGATCGGCTTTATGCTGAATTGGGGACCTTTTTGTAACAACAGAAAAGTTCTAAGTTTTTGTTACAAATAAAGATTTTCTTTTTTATTCTATTCAAGGTTAGACATTTAACATTTAACATGTAATAATCTAAGTGTAATAATAATGGCAACCCATAATACGTCCCACTGCTGGGCACGAGTCTCTCCCCTTTTTTTTTTTTGGGGGGGAGGCCTGGAGCTTACTCCACCACGCTGCTCCAATGCGGATTGGTGGAGGTGGGTGGGTTAGTGGCCAACCCGCTGTCGGATGTTTTCAAACCGCCCATAAGGCCTCCGACAAGGTTTAACGACTGCTATCTATCGATAGCAACCGGGACCGACGGCTTAACGTGCCCTCCGAAGCACGGAAACGCGCATTTAATTTGCCACTTGCGGTCACCCATCACACTACCCGACCGCGCCCGTAGTGCTTAACCGAGCAGATCGCTTACGATCTACACCAGCCGCTGGGCCATGCGCGCTTCAAGTGTAATGTTGATATTATATTGTTAATTTTAAATTTGTTTAAATTATTGTTTAAAACATTGTAAAATTATGTGTAAGAGATACTGAGTTTTTTTTTGTGCAGGTTTTTCTCAGATCATATTTTTTTTAGATTTTCTTGAATCTTATTACTTTATTCTTACTACTCTTATAGATCTTTGGTTAGATTGAGTATCCTTTGCGTTCCACTAAAGTAGACTAGTGATGTCTTGATATATACGTGCAAAAAAAAAACGAGATACCTTTGCCGTAGGGTTCCTAGAACTAGTACAAACAAGTAGAAACAGAAAAAAAAAATATTAAGGGTAAAAGCGACTTCTTTACGATATTCAATAAACTGAAAAGTCTATTATATCGGTTGCCTAACTAGCATGGTTGGCAATAGATGGCGCTACTGCTACCATAAAGCAAGGCAATAAATGTGAAGGAAAGATTTGACAAATCGGGCAGGACTTCAGTAGCTCAATTGGAAGAGCGGCTGGACTAGATTCCCAGTAGGCCGCGAGTTCGAGTCTCGCCTGAAGTCAAATTTTTCTTTCCATTTTTCTTTAAAATAAAATAAGTAGAAACAGTTTCAAATAAATCTGATTTAAAACTAAATGTAGTTTCGTCAATACTGCACCGCATTTCTCCGTGATTAAATAAGAAAGTAGATAACTTCGTCACCCAACGGCCATATCTATGAGTTGTGATCCATAAATTATGAATATCGCCGCGTAGTCCGCCCCATTTAACTTGACTAATGGCTCGGAGCGTGTTGAAGTAAAAAGACGCTCGTAAGATCATTTTGGGAGCTCCATTTGAGCTGGCTTTCTAATTTATGTCGTATTTATCGGCATACTAACATGAAGATAGATAGTAAGTATGTTTATTACGAGATACGTCGACTTTTCAGGAGACCTAAGATGGATATCTGATTTAAAAGTTAAGAGGTCCATTATTTCTGCGATAGATGTAAAAAGGGGCTCAGTGTGGCAACGTATAACCGCAATTACACGTCGTAGAAAACTGTTTTTGGCATAATAATATAGGTTTTTAGGTGATTGTAGGGGAGGAAAAGAGAGATTTCCTGAAATGTCTGCGAGAACGGGAATTATACGCAAATGAAGTCGCGGGCAAATGTTACCTAGTTTCCTGTAAAAACCCAAGTAATTTATGTATATAAATCAAATTATCACACATTATACATTTTTTTATCTAATATATAATACTAGCTGACCCGGCAATCTTCGTATTGCCTCACATAGAAATAATGTGTCAAAGGTTTGATAGATAATATAAGAAATTGTGGTTTTTACTATTTCCCTTAAATTTTTTTCATATTTTCTTACAATTTAAACCTTTCCTGGACTTCCAAAAATCATTCAAAACCAAAATTAGCCAAATCGGTCCAGCCGTTGTCGAGTTTTAGCGAGACTAACGAACAGCAATATATTTTTATATAGGTATATAGATTATGATATAAGTTCGTATGTCCTCTAGATGGGGTAGAGGGCATCTCTGGTGTTTGTCCAGGTCGTGCGGTCTTGGGCTTCACTTTTAATTTCATTCCATGACTTTCCGACTTCGCTTCTGCAATGACGGAAAACGACGCCGCGTTTGTTTGTGACGACCACGCTTCCGTTTCAGAACGGTATTCCAATCAAGAGCCTGCGTCAATTTGGTCTCTTCGCAAAGAGTAGCCGATCCACTTCCCTTGGCAACTTTGGATCTGATATTATAAAGGGATTTCTTGACAGCGGTTCATTCGTCATTTCCTCGCGCCAGTAAAGACGAAGGATACTACGAAGGTATCATTTAATGAAGACTGTTTTACTGGTGGTAGAGCTCCAGTGACGGAGCTCGCGGGCGTAGGCACCACCGCATTACCTAATATACTTGCCGCTAAGTGGTAGTGTTCAGCACTATCGTGTTCCGGTCAGGTCGTAATGTAATTTCCGGCACTGAGACATAACACCTTAGGCCTCAGGAGTGGTAACGCTTCTATATTTTGACCTTGGTCTTTGTATGGGTGTCTATAGGCTGCAGTCATAACTTAACATCAATGTGCCACTTCCATTACGCAATAAAAACATGTAGACAGTATGTGAGATCCCTAGTCACCTTCCACGTTTTGCATCCGCAGCGCAGCACAGACTTATTCGAGCGAAAGATTCTGGTTTTGATCCTTCGTGTAAGTTTCTGCGACTGCCTCCTTTGGCAATTTGTGAAGAGATGTCCCTTTCATCATATATTCTACCTATCTATAAATCGCTTATTTATAGATCTATCAGAGTTAAGATGTCATAGCACAAGATTGTCTGCCGCCAAATAGTTATTGTTTGCCGTTACTGTGTTCCATTTAGATACTTAGGAACACTTATGAATCCCTGGCATAGAGGCAAAACAGTTATACAGAAGTGGCAACGTATTTGCACCGACAGAGTGTAGTTTATACTCGTACGTAGCTACCTAAAGTCTGCAATATTTATTGAACTCCATTGTGATCTGCATGCTTGCAGTTTTCAGGGCATAATAAAGGGAACCACAGTTTAATTTTTATCGAAATCCAAATCGAATTTAATATTAATTTTTAATTGTAGTTTTTATTAAAACATAGCTTTTATAATTTACATACATAATTTTATTTTATATGTAAAATTAAATAATCAACGAACAGCCAGACAAACCAATTCTTGTTTATGTAGAGATGTCCGATCTCTCCCGAACGGTGACGGCCTGCGCGCTCGGATTCATTCGGGAGTCGGGAGTGTTCGGACGGCCAGTCCGATTCAATACGACATCAATGCAAGACGTCTGACGCTCTGCTGTATTTCGAGCCGCCATTTGCTTTTGCATGTTTTTCGCTATTGTGCTTGTGCTAACTTTCTCCTTCTTTTATACTTTAGTTATTGTGTGTCTTCCGTAAATAAACTTTCCGTGCTACTCAACTTCCGGAATTATTATCTGGAGCCCAGAAACTTAATACACAGTTACTTTATAGTCGTAGTGTTTTACCTGCACACCTACCACTTCAAACATATTTTGATATGCAATACATGCAAGACGTATTTGTTTGTGTATGAAATTGGATAAAAACAACGATTCATTCAGTAAACAGATGGGTGAAGATCGACCTAGATTCCGATCCCCTACTATAAGGGAAACTTGGTGTATGAGTGAGTCATAAATCAGAACCACTGATAACAAGAGTCTCACCACGCATTATGTCTTGTTGATAACTTAGTGTGAAACTTGACTATCTTGTAAACACGCCGGGCCTATTATAATTTAGTTGTTATCTCACACGTTATTATATTTTGTTCGTAATTTAATATTTAATTGAATGAGCATTCATGGCGTGGCATGATGCTACTGCTACTTCTGGGTTCGATGTCCCCGCCTATTGACATTGTGTGATGTATTTGTCATTGCTGTCAAATAACAATAATCTTATTACTGGTGGTAGAGCTCCAGTGACGGAGCTCGCGGGCGTAGGCACCACCGCATTACCTAATATACTTGCCGCTAAATAGTAGTGTTCAACACTATCGTTTTCCGGTCAGGTGGTAATGTTCGGCCCTGTGATTTCCGGCACAGAGTAAGGATGTGACTTAGGTGACAAAAAATCGATTTTATATTAATCGATTATTTTTAAAGCAAGAATAATCTATATATAATACTTTTCTTACCTAGTTTATGTTTATCAATCAATGTCAAGGTATAAAAAAATTGCTAGAAACCCGTTTACAATTACCTATTACCTAATATTAGAACCAAACCAAACTAGGAGCATGGCAAACAAAAAGAAATTTCTCAAAAAAATTAATGCGCTACAATTAATCAGTATTTATTTACAACGAGGGGCCGTTGTTAATTCGTGCCAGATGAAAAGTTAAGCTATTAAGCTTTATATATCTTGTAGGTTTTTTAACAGTACTTAAGCTATGGTTTCTTTAATGCGATTGAAAAATGAAGAGAACTTATATTATTTGGTTACTCCTTAACTTTTCTGTTGAGTACCTAGAGATGATATTGGTATTTCAATTTGTGATCAACTTCATACACTATCGACTCTGATATGTAATCAATTGTATGTTTACAAGTATATTTTACTTGTCACCACATTGGGTTACGTTTTAATGGAGTTAGTCAAAGAAAATACAATCACTATTTTTATGAAACATAACTCAAATGTCTAATCATTGAAACAATACCATTCTGGCATAATAACGTAATTCATACTCATCATCATCACCATTTCATCCAAAAGACGTCCACTGCTGGACAAAGGCCTCCCCCAAAAATTACCACAACGAACGGTTCTAGGCCGTACTCTGTTCAATTCAATTTTGCCAAATTCATTCTGTTGGTAGTTTTTTTTTTTATTTCTGTCAACACTGGAAAATTCATACACCCGTATTCATAAATGTACATTAGATACGTTTTAGCTATAGGATGCTTTGTCTTTGTTAGTTGCATTGTCAAATATGCAGGATAGAAAAGGACAAAGGAGAGATTAGCAACACTTTAGCTAAAAAACGTTTATGAATAAGGGGGCTAGTCTGTAAAAAAAGTACTGTGTCAAACGTCCAACTACAAATTTAATGTCTGTTTAACATAAAAGAAGAGGGACAGGTTCCGTTTTTATCTTCGAATCAAGGTCAAAACATTTGTTGCAAACGTCCTAATTAATTAAAATTTTACTGTATTAATACGTTAAAGATCGGAAAACAGAGCATGGGTGGCATACCACATGCCACCCATGCTCTGTTTTTGACACAGTACTTTTTTTTTTAAAAGTTCTACCGAAATATGTAAAAAAATATAATGTTACGGTTGAATATAGTATGGATAAAATGGCATGCAACGATACGTGGTGTACCTAATATCAAATTGTTTTTTTTTTTTATGTAATGGAAGTGGCAAACAAGAATGGCGTAGGCTGGTGCCTACGTCCGCGAGCTCCGTCACTGGAGCTCTACCACCCGTACAAATGCAATTATTTTTTGTGACAACGCTATTAGCGATCGCATTAGCGGATACCAATTTTTTATCTTGTACCACCGAAGACAAATTGTTGGCTCTTAGGAATTAATTTGAAAGAATACGCCCCGTGCTCATTTCTCATTGTCATCTTTTTTGTTGAAAATAGCTTTGTTCATAATTAGCCGTTGACTGTACCGAGTGGTGTAACGATTCATTCCTTTGATTTATCGTCCCGTTACGCATTGACGGAGCGTCTTTGATGTTGCTGTTGGCTTGACATTGGGTGTTGCGTTAAAACTGTTTAGTGGAAGGTATTCCTTGTTCTTGGTATCGAAGAACCCCACCTGTTGGCTGTTGATAGATTTTACGGCTGTCTTTAATCCTCTGTTTACAGCTCTTTTTCATGTAATGTAAGTGGCAAACAATCCTACAGTGTTCACTAGTACGGGAGTCATAAGGTCCAGCAGAAAATCTTTTGCTTTCAGGCCAGAAATAACGAGGTTATAGATTATCATCATGTAATGGGGACATGACGAGTCCACTGCCTACCAGTGGAGGAGAAATCTGCCGTTATCACTAAAATAGGTTTCTCCTCTTGATTGACTGCACTGTCAGTCCACCGAACAATGGCGGTCAAACCATTCCAACAGCCAGTAAATGCAATAACGCGGGGTCAGCAGCAGCATGCGCCACTGCGTTGTGATTATTGCATATCAAAGAGAAGATACATACATACATAATTAAAGTCTCAGGGGTGGCAACGCATCTAAATTTACATGTCTGGTCTTTGTGTTTTTTAAGTGTCTATACGCTGTAGTCATCACTTAACATCAATGTGAACTGCATGCTTGTTTGCCACCTTCATAACATAAGACAAAGAACGAGAACCATTACCACAATATGTTATATAATTCTAAAGCCAATAGAATACCAATATAACAAGTAAGTCGTCAATCACAATCGTTATCTCACTCGCACACGATTTACGTCGAAGACACCTTGTCCTTCCATTTAATGGTCATATCGTTGTAAATTCAACTGTTATTGTACCACTCGTTAATAATAACGGTTATTGAGCGACATCGGAGCTCTGATAACTGCCGATAACAACAACGATCCGGTGTTTTTGGATGCGGGATAGTTTTAATAGAGGTAGAATTAACTATCGTCGAGTTGAGAGTGAATTTCATGAATTAAAAAAAATGGATAGAAGAGTTTTGAACTGCCTCAGTAGCCTAGTGTTAGCAGGCCAATTATAGATGATTATTGTAGTGTGCGTGTGTGTCGCCCGCATTTACCCCGCAAAAAATGACAGACTGTTTTGCATCGGTAATAAACGCAATGGCTACTCCCCTCCGGTCCGCCGCGGCCGGTGGTTCGTGTTGCTCTATGATTACTACGAATCTCACACCTTGACTTTAACAATTTCACGCACACATTTAAACATCTGAGCGACAGGTGTAGGACCATTTGTACTATGACAGAGGGGAAAGCCTGCATATGGCCAGTGCCGGATTAGCCATATAGCAGGAGTAGCAAATGCTACGGGCCCCGCGCCATTGGGGGCCCCGCGACTGTGCCCAAAAAAAAAACACAAATATGTAATACACCTTAACTATTCTCAAAGGGAGCGTTGACCACTAATATATGTTGTTGACCACTAATTTTGTTGCAAGTTGGCAATACCACAATACTTACAGGGGGAATCCCCTAAATTTGTTTTCGATTCTTTTTCGTAAATGTTGTTTTATTTACATCCTAAATTTCAGTAGGCAATGTAACTCTAGGGCCCCATGGTCACATTTGCTACGGGCCCCGCACCGGCTTTATCCGGCACTGCATATGGCTACTCCTCTTCGGTCCGCCGCGGCCGGTGGCCCGTGTTGCTCTATGGCTACATCGGTACAGCACCTAACTGCCTCATCCATTGAAAATTGTTGTATCATGTCAATAAAATTTATGTAACGCCAGTGTAGGAAGATTTCAAAGAAAGCTCATGATAACAGTACCGGCTGTTAGAGTTATGTTAGTGGCTTGTTTACTCATTATGCGCGACTACTCCGTGTTGAGTTGTATCGTAAATTGTCACTCTCTTGTTTCCGCGTGTCTTGGGTAATAATTCAACTTGTAAATTATGATAGACAGTGCCTACATATTTAAATGATTTGAAATGATAGCACTGTCTGGAAACAGATATATTTACATTCATTGTCCCTATTCCTAACTTTGCACAGTGATATATACTTTAACTGCCTCGGTAGACTAGTGGTAGCAGGCCACTTCTACTACGCTGCGGTCCTGGGTTCGATTCCCGGGTAGGGGGTTAACAGAGATAATGGCGTAAAGTCCTTTTTCTTTGGTTCTATTGGGATTTTTACATTTTCTGGATATTTCGCAGTACCTCGAAGTTTGGTAATGTGCCCGGTGATGTCAATTGGCTCGCCACCTGTTACATGGGCCAAAATGTAACCGGGGAATCGTGGGTGTTTGCATGTATGCTTGAATGCATGCATTTACCTCTGCCTATCCCTTCGGGGATTACAGGCGTGAAGTTACGTTACGAAATTATATATACTGTATGTATGATAGTTATGTTCATGAAAAGAAATGGGTAGTGCTAGTGGCAGCTAGAGACCTAAACCTTGAGTTACAGGGTCGAGGCCGTAGGCACCACCGCATTACCTAATATACTTGCCGCTAAATGGTAGTGTTCAGCACTATCGTATTCCGGTCAGGTGGTAATCTACGGCACTGTAATTTCCGGCACAGAGGCGTAACACCTTAGGCCTCAGAAGTGGTAACGCATCTGCACTTTGACCTTGGTCATTGTGTGGGTGTCTATAGGCTGCAGTCATCACTTAATATCAATGTAAACTGCATGCTAGTTTGCCACTTTCATTAGATACATAAAAAAAACATTTCAAGTCTTTAGCTATCACAGTTCATGAGATACAGCCTGGTGACAGTAGTAAATACAATTATGCGGCGTCAGCAGCAGCATCCAGAAACCTTCGCCACTGCAACCAAGCGAGGTGATTACGACATATACCTACCCCATATGATGCAACAGAATATCTTTGGGGAACGCTTTTATACGGCAGTGGATGACAGTAGACATATTCTAACCACACACAGGCGGACAGCGGGAAAAATGGTTCCGTTCACCTTTTTGGTACGGAATCCTAAAACCCACGTATTTTCCATTCCTAATATGAAGTGTGTAGTCAACAAAATAGTAATATAAGTTAACCTCGTTATAACAAAGAAATAACAAGATTGTAACATTAACTCATTTACCACGACGCAACAAATGATATCTTTGACAAGCACAAGAAAGTGACAAATGAGTGCTACAAATACGTTTCGTTGACTAATTGCGACCGTAAAAAGGATGGTAATGTGTTTTCTGTTGAACGATGAACACTCTTTGTGGTTTAAACGAGTGCTTATTAAGAACAATGACAGGTGATTTAGTGAAATTACTGTCCCCCATTTGGAGTTATTTTGAGATAAGGATGTAGGAATAAATGAAAATTGGTCATACTAATTGACACCAAATTGTGTAAGCGCTTATATATCATAAAAAGTCATAGTTATGACTCTTTTCTCTTTCTTTGTATGTTATACCTATTGTCCTTCATGCCAATGACAAGTAAATTTCAATTCTTTTTTTTACTAAATTTTACCCCCGACTTCGTTCGCGTGGTCTTTGGGTAATACCTACTCTTGAAACATATATTATAAAGATTAACTAATAAGTAGTAGTCATTACTGGTGGTAGATCTCCAGTGACGGAGCTCGCGGGCGTAGGCACCACCGCATTGCATTACCTATAAACTTGCCGCTAAATGGTAGTGTTCAGCACTATCGTGTTCCGGTCAGGTGGTAATGTACGGCCCTGTAATTTCCGGCACAGAGGCTCAACACCTTAGGCCTCAGGAGTGGTAACGCATCTGCATTTTGACCTTGGTCTTTGTGTGGGTGTCTTTAGGCTGCAGTCATCACTTAACATCAATGTGAACTGCAAGCTTGTTTGCCACTTCCATAACATATAAAAAGTCATTTACATAGTAATTCATATGTATTGATTGAATGAAAAATGCATATCTGCAGTTTTTTTTTGATAAAAATGATGATGTGAACACTCAGTGAAATATTACTTGCTACTACGTAACTTTTCATGGGCGAGTCCGACTCCCACTTGGTCGCTTTTCTGGTAGTAGAGAAGTTTTGCTTAGTTAGATTCACCTCTTGCAGGCAGTTTCTTTAGACCAATTCCAACAACATTTGTTCTATGACTTTTTACAAATATTGATACATCAATAAAAAAAACTTTTTTTTTAAAGTTCAAAAGAGCATTGCCGCCACTGCATCACCTCATTACCGTGTTCTCCGCTACTCGTGGCGATATTTTGCCCAGGCAAGGTGCATAGCATACCTACGCTTAGAGAACATGCTATAACAGATGCAAAAAATATTTTTTTATAGGTATATAGGTGTACACCGAAAGTACAAGTAAAAGGCGTTGTCAAATACTATAACTTTATTCAGGTATATCGTATAGACAATCACACCAAGTTAGCGTACCGAGACTATATAAACTTATATTTAATTTTGCCACTACGATACAGGTGGCGCCATCTAGTACAAAAAGTTGGAAATCGTCATTTCCGCTTCAACAATAGGTATGTATGCTATTCCTCCAAATAAAAGTACAAACACAAAGTTAAATAATTCAACGTTTTCCACCTACTTTCATTACCTACAAGAATTTCAATTATTTACTTTTATAAGTTCTAAATTATGGTGTTTACTTTAAAAAAATGTGCTAACACATACGATTCCAATTAAAAAACAACTGTACATATCACAAGTCCAAAATAAACCAACGCTTTCATGGTGAAATATTTACGACTAGCTGTTGCCCGCGGCTTCGCCCGTGTGGATCTCGTTTTATAAATAATTTAAATTTTGCAATCCCATGGAAATGTCCTAATCAAGTTTCCCGTCGCGTACCTATATGTGGAGTTCCTAATCACGTCTATAACTTAGAAATCTCTATTTAATTTTAACCCCTTATATTTGAAAGTTTAGGGGTGATTGTGGCAAAATACTGAAGCACGTACCTATTTTTTTATACCTAACAGAAAGACGGGAATACCACTTTTCAAGTCTCCAACTTAGAAACTACCAAAATACCCACGCAAATTTTAAACTCAATTCCATACAAACAGTACCCCTCCATTTTTAGGGGGAAATTTTGTCCATTTCACTTAAACAGATCATTTTTACAATTCCTAATCATGAGCCTGTTTTTATACTGTATAGTTCAGGAATGAGAAACTTTTCATAAAAAAATTACCACTTAATTTTCCCCCTTTAGGACAGAATTTGTCCATTTCGTCTACACAGATCAATTTTTATTGTAATAAAAAATGTTTATACCTGTTGTCATAAAGTCCTTTATATTTATCTCTAAAAATCCTTTCTTATACATCATGAAAGGAACCCTTGTACCAAATTTTAAGTCTCTAAAAACAGTAGTCTTATATAACATTTTCGTATACAATTACAAAATCAAAAGCAAATAAATAATCAATGTAGAATTAACCGTCTAACTCAGAGCAAAGGTAGCGCGGCCGCTGCTCCGACTTCAGTGCAGATCAAGAAGACAGCGTTAGCACGTTTTAAAAACCTTGTGGCCCCATCCATCAAAGGCCATGGGTAACACTGCTTCTTATCTTTTGCCAAGAGTATGAATATTTGTTTTATTGCTTTATCTTTTTTTTTTGTACCAAAGAGCCTGTTCACTAATATTCCACCTTGAAAATTGCGGTAAGTCCCATACCAATTTCCATTACCCATTTTTAGGGGAGTGGGGGAACATTTCAAAAAAATATTGATGCAACTATTTTTCGTACATAACATAACAAGCCCGTTAACCAATTTTCAGGCAAATTTCAAAAAAACAATTTTTCTGGTGGTAGAGCTCCAGTGAAGCAGCTCGCGGGCGTAGGTACCACCGAATTACCTAACATTCTTGCCGCTAAATGGTAGTGTTCAGCACTATCGTGTTTCAGTCAGGTGGTAATGTATGGCCCTGTAATTTCCGACACAGAGGCATAACATCTTAGGCCTCAGAAGTGGTAACGCATCTGCATTTTGACCTCTGATCTTTGTGTGGGTGTCTATAGGCTGCAGTCATCACTTAACATCAATGTGAACTGCATGCTTTTTTGCCACTTTCACGACATAAAAAACGGCATTAAAAACTGACAAAATACCCGCACAAACTATCAATTCCTCTCTTAAAGGGGTTGGAGCAGATTTCTAAACAAAAAGTGTATATTTTAAGAATTTTAACGTTGTTTTCTTTAGTAACAAAGAGTCCGGATACCAATTGTTGGCTAAAGTCCAATACAAAATTTTATCCCCTCTGTTAGGGGAAGGGGGCAGATGTAAAAAAAAATATCTACGAAATTATTTGTTAGGCTAATAGAGTCCGCATACCAAGTTTCAACTTTCTACCTTGAAAATTGTGGAATGCTCCCTACAAATTGCCACCCCCTATGATAGGGGGTGGGGCAGATTTACAAAACAAAATTATGTACGTAATTATTTGTTAGGCTCAAAGAGTCCACATACCAAGTTTCAACTTTCTACCTTGAAATTGTGGAATGTTCCCTACAAATTGCCACCCCCTACGATAGGGGATGGGGCAGATTTCCAAAAAAATTAAATATCAAGTAAACGTTATTTTTTTAGTAACAAAGAGGCCGCATATCAATTTTTAGCTTTTCACCTTGAACACTGCGGAAAGCCCAATACAAATTTCACTCCTTCTTGAAAGGGGATGGGGGTAGATAAAATAAAAAAATATGTACTTATTGTTTATTAGGCTCAAAGAGTTCGCATACCGAGTTTTAACTTTCTACCTTGAAAATTGTGGAATGCTCCATACAAATTTCCATCCCCTATTTTAGGGGATGTAGGAGATTTCTAAAAAAAATAATTCAATAATAAGCAAATGTTGTTTTTTTTTTGTAACAAAGAGTCCGCATACTTATTTTTGGCTTTCCAGCTTGAACACTGCCTTAAGCCCAATATCCCCCGTGTTAAAGGGATGGAGGAGGATTTCTAAAAAAAAATTATGTACGTATTGTTTGTAAAACTCAAAAAGTTCACATACCGAGTTTTAACTTTCTATCTTGAAAATTGAGGAATGCTCCATACAAATTTCCATCCCCTATTTTAGGGGGTGTAGCAGATTTCTAAAAAAAATATTCAATAATAAGCAAACGTTGTTTTTTTTGTAATAAAGAGTCCGCATACCTATTTTTGGCTTTCCAGCTTGAACACTGCCTTAAGCCCAATACCTTCAAATTTCACCCCCCGTGTTAAAGGGATGAAGGCAGATTCCTTAAAAGAAAATGATGTACGTATTGTTTGTTTAACTCAAAGAGTTCACATACCGAGTTTTAACTTTCTATCTTGAAAATTGTGGAATTCTCCATACAAATTTCCACCCCCTATTTTAGGGGGATGGGGATAATATATGGAGACAAAAAGTAGTTTATGTTCGTTCTCAAAGTCAACTCTTTCTCTGTACCAAATTTCATCAAAATCGGTTCACTCGTTTGGACGTGAAAAGGTAACAGACAGACAGACAGACAGAGTTACTTTCACATTTATAATATTAGTAGGGAAGTAGGGATTTAATAAATTACGAATATTTTCCGTGCGCGCGACACGTCACCGTGACGTCACTATTTATGACAGCCGCCGCCATTTGTAAAACTCAATTACTTGGTCTCCGCTCGCTCCCTAATAACGATAATTGATGAGGAAATTTGCGAGCTTTTTGCGGGGAGATCCTTTCCTGCTATATTTCTTGTTGCGTTAACATTCGCATTGTTGCAGACGGTACGTTTGTGACGTCACACGGAACTTTTCCTGGTCTTTTTTATGTTAGGAAGATGGCAAACAAACATGCAGTTCACACTGATATTAAGTGTGATGACTGCAGCCTATCAACAGCCACACAAAGACCAGAGGTCAAAATGCAGATGCGTTACCACTTCTGAGGCCTAAGGTATTGTGCCTCAGTGCGGGAAACTACCATTTAGCGGCAAGTATATTAGGTAATGCGGTGGTGCCTACGCCCGCGAGCTCCGTCACTAGAGCTTTACCACTAGTAAAATGGTTATTTTTAATCACGAGTGGGGGTGATGCTAACTACACAGTGGTATTTGGACATCTGAATTATGAAGAAAAAATATACTCCAGGAGTATATAATCACTTTGGGCGAAAGTGGAAGCGAACATTGCATTATGCACGATTTGCATAATCGCAAATGTTATTATAATTTATTTACGATATCAAAATATATGCAACAAAAATACAATGGAAACATACATCCGCATCTCACGATATTTCTTCATAACACGGCCCCTGTTTAATTTATAAATCGCTTCACGACTGATTAAAAACTCTTTTGAAAAATTTACGAGGAGTGCCAACGTGAAGAAACGTTTTTTTTTTCTGTCGGCGCCGAAAATTAAAAATAAATTTTCGATTGGCGCGCTTCGATTGGGGGATGGGAGGGGTATTGTAATTAGCGGTGAGAGGCCTCATTGACATCTCAGGAGGTTTATTAACACTCGTGGTACTTCGTCAATAGAAAAACGTAGACGGGGACGATTGGGAAATGGCTTTCCCTTAAATAATTTTTATTCCAAATATTTTTTACATAAACAGGCACCCAATTAAGACAAGTAGACAATGATTCATTGATTATTTAGTGCAAGCGATTAAACTCAGAGTGAGTTTATAGTATTATATTACAATGTACTAAACGCCGCACTCGGTTATTGCCGCTTGTAGATGAAGAATAGAATATAGTAGCTTATACAACCAGAAGTGTAGTAGAGCTGGAACTTTTCAATATCATGACAAAACGATCACGTATATGTGCATATATGTACGTACGGCTTTATAAATAGAAGTGAATACTTAATTTTAAATAAGTAAAACAATTAAAGCATATAATAATATGATTGTATTTCAACTTCACTCCCAGCTCGAGATTCTAGGAAAAGTTGAAATAAAATCTAAAAATTTTGGTGTTCAAGTCTTGATAACAACCCTTTGGCACTGCCGATAATTGTTTGCTTCTTGTACCGAAAATTAACTGGAGGGGACCTCTATTGTAATATTTTTATTTTTCACAAAAGCACATGCGAGTGAATTTAGAAATTAAAGTAAAATGGAAATTTGACGACTTTAATTTCTAAGGACTTCTATGTTCAGCTCTACCGTTTAGCAGTAGATATTAAATAACGAGGAAGTGTCTACGTGTGTCTGTTTAATTGAGATCGGGCATATCATCACAGTAAATTATGTCAGATTCGTGCCTGACATAACGTAGACCTGGGAAATTTTAACATTTTTAGTCCTATTGGAAGACACTAGCTTACTGAACTATCTGATGATTATCAGGTAAGATTAGACCATATACGTGTAACAAGATTGAATGTTCGAGTACAACCCGAATCTAGTTTGTTCAGAATCGATAACCGAATCGATTTGTGGAATCGAACCTCCTTATTCATAAACGTATTTTAGCTAAAGTGTTGCTAATCTCTGCTTTGTCTTTTTCTATCCTGCACATTTGACAATGCAACCGACAAAGATTATAAGCATTCTATAGCTAAAACGTATCTAATGTACGTTTATGAATAAGGGGGTAAGTGTTTAAGAGTGTGCATATACCCGTTACATGTTGTATATGACCTCGCGTTGTAACACTATTTAGTTCCAGGATTAATATAAACCTTTCCTCATAATAAAGCTCAAATTTTTAAGAGACTAACGAAACATAACTTTTCAAGCTGAACTGTCTAACCACCGGAATTATGCTGGTCCAGCTCACCAGATTTATTGTACCCCAGAGCGGCGGCCATTGCACCGCATCCGTCATTTTCCCTGGCAATTTGACGTGCTTTCTGATTTGCTTCGGATGCTTTTGTTTTTGTTTCCAGATTATAAAGGTTTTATGTAATAAGTAGGATATGAGTAATTTTGTTTGTTGACTTGAGTGTTATTGAGTTATTATTTAAATATGATTTGTTAGGTTGGGGAAAAGTTTCTTCGCATTTTTTAAGATAATTCAAAACATTTTATAATATAGTTTATTTAAATTTAACTAAAGTATGTATGTACCATTTTGTTCGATAACCTTTTGCCATCTTGTAGGTAGGGACATGATCCCATTGCTATAAAAATTTTAGGACTTCTCATCAAAATACCGCGACAAGTGGACTTGGCAGTCCTCTCGTGATGTTAACCTAACATTGCATAAAGAATTCTGAAGAGACCGAAACAGGTGGAAATCTGAAGGTGCAAGGTCAGGACTATACGGCGGATGCATTAACACCTCCCAGCCAAACTCTCTTAATTTTTGCTGAGTGGCTATAGATGTGTGAGGTCTGGCGTTATCATGATGAAACACCACACCCTTTCTGTTGATCAATTCCGGCCGCTTTCTCTCAACTTTCTTGCTTTAATCTCATCAGTTGTTCGCAGTAGAGTGCAGAATCGATAGTACTGCGTGGTGGTAATAGCTCATAATGAATAATGCCCTTCCAATCCCACCACACACACAACATCACCTTATTGCGAGTTAACCCGGGTTTCGCCACAGTCTGTGAAGCCTGACCGGCCTTTGACCACGACCTTTTTCGCACGTTCTTGTCGTACGTGATCCACTTTTCATCACCAGTTATCAGCTTCTTCAAAAATGATTCGGTTTCATTACGTCGTAATAAAGAATCACAAATGAGTACACGGTTCATTAGGTTTCTTTCGGTGAGTTCGTGAGGTACCCAAATATCGAGCTTTTTTTGTACCCAGCTTTTTTCAAATGCGCCAAAACTGTTTTGTGATCAATTCTCAGTTCTTCAGCTACGTCGTAACTACTGATATGTCGATCTTGCTCCACTTTTTCAAAAATGGCATCCATTTTATGCGTAATAGGGCGACCAGAGCGAGGTGCACCTTTGACATCAAAATTTCCGGATTGAAAACGCTTAAACCAAATTTGTGCTACTCTCACAGACACTGCACTAGGTCCATAAACAAATCAATTTTTTTTTCGCGGCTTGCGATGCATTTTTACCTTTTTTGTAGTAAAATTTTAAAATGTATCGAATTTCTTCATTAGATTCACTCATCTTGACAGTACGAAAAACAAATGAAAATCACACATTTGCCTTATTTGAATTTGGAATTATGTTCTTTAAAATTTTAACTTTCAATGATACCAAAACCAGCCAGATACAAATACTACAGCCAAAGAGATTTTATTACAAGTTCATACATACTATAATGCGAAAAGACTTTTTCCCCAACCTATTATTAAATGTTAGTTTCTTTTTATATATTGAAAATTTGTATGATATTTTAATTAAGTTTTTATTTTAATTTTCTATTCATTTTTATTTTAATTTACTTTTACTGTATGTAAGTTTCTCTATTTTATTTTGAATAATTCACTCTAGGTAATTTATGATTTCTAGACGCTTGGAAAGTATCTGTAAAGATCTATTGAAAAGAAAAATATTCTCTTCATTTTTTTTCTCTTTCTTTGTATTGCTTGGTTCTGTTCTTTATAGCTTAGAGCAGATTCTCTAAAACAGTATTTAAGTTTGAGAACTTAGTATTTATTTGTTGTTTCCCATGACCACAAAAACTAGCCCTTTCTTTTCTTGGGTTCGATCTAGCTCCGTCACATCGATCGTGAAATGGTAACAGATATACAGACAGACTTATTTTTACATTCATTATATTAGTAGGGATGAATTTTAAAATTAATATGCCGCAAGAGCTTATCTTTTTTATATATATATCGTAATTAAATCTTCACAGTATTGCATTTCCTTATTATGTTTGGTTCAGTTTCAGACCGTGAAGGCTCAGCATTTTTACGTGTGTCGTCCTTGATGAGAATTGTGTGATAAAAACAACAAACTATGCAAATAGGTTTATACCTTATTATATAGGTATAACAAGCCACGCATTAAAAACATTTATCTCTTTACCTATATTGTGTAATGTTTCAAGTTAAACTTGTTCCTGAAACGCAATTTCTAGTAATGGTAGTTTCATCAAAATGATATCACTTGAGTACCTACATTTCATATTTTCAATGTCAATAATTTTGCGAAACCTAGAGAACTGTTTCGATTTGTAAGATGAATAATCTCATAATAATATGTATAATCAACTGACATTAAAATTTTTGGATTTGTGTTTTTAAAGGCCATAGTATTCACAAATGAGACTGCCTGGTTTACACCACAAAAATATGAATTATAATTTGATATGTTCTTAGGTTTTCTCGAGCTACACTAATTGATGATTTATTTTAAAAATCATTTTAGTTTAATATACGCGAGATAAATCCGTAAAAATAGTTTTATTTCAATGAATTATAATTATTCAAATTTGGGTCGTTTACGCACAAAGGGTTATTATTTTCAGTTCCATCAGTATTGTCACTTAAGTTAGTTCACGTGATAAACGCGTCCGCGGACAACGCGTCAATCATATACCATTCAATCGTTAGCACAAATATCGGTTAACCGTTCTCCAAATTCAGTTTAGAGTTAAATATCAGAGTATCATTTATTAACAGTAAAACATCCGGAACAAGAATAAATACAACAATTATCACCTTAAATATACCAGAATCCGCGGAATAATTTGTAGTATTTTTGCATTGCAAAGAAACCTAAACACAGCGGCAAGTATAATACCTGTTTTAAACCAACAGATAACATATAAGCATTCAATTAATGAATTTTGTTATTGAGAGTTAAATACAGTCGTCATTTCCAGTTAGTTGTTAGTCATGAACATGATAAGACTTAAAAACAAAAGTGGAATAAAATGCAAATAATAAAACATGTAATATTATCTCAAAGTGTATTGTATTGTATTAAGAGCAATAACATAAAATAGAAACAGAAGTGCAACAGTGATATTTAAAAATGAAATGTGATATTTTGAAATGTTTCAAATTTGGAGATGATATCAAAGACGTGGATGATGAAGATTACATTGCAAAAGCTATTGGTCCATTTGGAGTTTGGCAGTTTATTATGTGTACGACTGTAACTCTTGTAAGATATATTGCTATATGGAACATGATGGCTATTGCTTTTCTCACACCAACAACTGACTTCAGATGTATTGAGCTTGAAGGGAACTCGAGCACAGGACTTCTTGAAAATTCCACCTGTTATGACGATTGTGCAAAATATGAATATTATTCGGACGTTATGAATACATCTTTGATATCGGATTTTGGGTTGATTTGCGAGGACTCATGGTTGGCCAGTTTTACTCAGAGTGTTATAATGTTTGGAATTTTGATTGGTGTATCTCTTTTTGGTTGGATATCAGACAGGTAATTATTTTTAGATTGATAAAAATAATATGGAAAGACATGAAGCACATTTTAGGTAATAACTGGCTAATAAGCCCATAAAAAGAGATAGTACCCTGAGATATACCGTGTTCATAAAATGTAGACTAAGCAGGGCTAGACTATCTATAAGGCAATCTACTCGTAGATCACTTCCTAGAGGCCCCGTATCAGCCAGGGGCTTTTGCGTATATTTCTATTATTTTGAGGATCCTTCTATTCAGTCAGTCAAAAACAAAGTGCATCACAGATGGGGCACTCTCGGTTGGAGCACATAATGTATACTGTCTAGGAGCCTTGGTTTTTATATAGTAAATGTGTCATCAGAAGCAACAAACCTTGAAATACGAGATAATAAGTACGAGAATTCTGCGAAGTGAATTGAGATCGTTATAGAAATAATTTTAGTGTTTTCAACCTTACCAATCATCGTCCTACATTTAAATGGCCGGCTAATGCGACATAATTTGTAATCCATGGTTAATTAATTAAAATAAAAACATCATAAAATCTTCAAAATTTTAAAATTTCTGGACAAAAAATGTTATACTTACTAAATATGTCGAATGTAATTATCTTGTAATGTTCCGTACACGTCTGATGAGTGTAAATAAGTTTCATGCATTAGTTTAGATAAATAAGCTAACAAAATTGCTTCTTTTCTCAGAAACCGTTTGTATAGGAAAACCTGTAAATTCATATACTTACTTTGCATTCGCCAATAGATTAGATATCATATAATAGATTTCATTATTTTTCTTACAGATATGGACGTCGTATCGCCTTAGTGTCGTCCACAGTGATTAACGCTATATTTATGATTGCTACACCCTTTGCTACTGACTACTGGACTTTCACGTTCTTGAGGTTCATCACTGGATTAGGGTCCGGAGGCGGTATAGTTGTAAGCATTGTATTCGTCATGGAAATCGTTGGCAAACAGTATAGAGAAATAGCAGGCTCCATTGCAATCCAACCTGATGGAATAGCCGCATCATTGCTCGCAGTGTTTGCGTATTTCTTTCCAACTTGGACAGGGTATACTATGGGATATGCTGTTGCAAGTGTCGTTATTATGGTGCTGATATTTTTCGTACCAGAATCACCGAGATGGATGGTTGCTAACGGGAAAACTAAAGATGCAATTGATTTGATGATAACTGCAGCAAGACTGTTAGTATATTTTAATTTTCATACATTCAAAAATTTTTATTTATATTTTTCTCTTGCATTAGTAGTACATGTGTACTATTTTTAGCCCAAATATGAATAACAACAAGACATAGCTAAGCTTACACAAAATCAATTTCATTCTAATATGATGTACTATAACAGTGCGTTAAGTTAAATATACATTTTTTAATGACTGTTAAGGAATCTAATTTGCGATAACAAAATCAAAAGGTAAATGAATACAATAGCGTATAAACATCTAGGTATATAAAAAATTGAGGTATCAATAATAATGGATGTTGTTTCTCCAGACACATTAACTGTTTTGTTGAGATGCCGGTTATAACACTGGAACACGATATCGCTGAAATTTTTAAGACCTTACTTTTTTAACTTAAAGTAATGTACAATAATGCAGTAATGTAAAATGGACAATATTAACGAATTGCTGGCTTATTCACAAGTAGAGGTACCTATTGTCAAACTTGAAGAACATAATATTTAGTAAAAGTTTTACTACATTTTCAGAAATAAATTGGAAATCAATCACATTACATCAGATATCAACAAAATTGCTGAGGATCTAAAACTTATCGAAAACGAAGCAACAAAGACATCATACCTAGATTTGTTTAGAACTAAGCAATTAATTATTAATACAATCGGAATTTTCATAATCTGGCTCATAGCTGGTATCTGCTTTTGTGGTGTTTACCAGTATGTTACGTATTTTGACGTCAATGTGCATTTATTGGTCGCCTCTTTAGGTATTCTTCAAGTAAGTAGAATATACGAGTAATATATGCTTCATTTAATAAGGTTTGGTAAAATTTTGCTATATTATGATATTTTATTAATTAGGTGCCTGTTGCTGTTCTTGTTGCTGTTAGTATTTTTACATAGAATGGTACTACCATCCATTTTTGCAATGTTTCCTAAACCCTAAGGTTGTCTGGAAGAGATCACTGTTTAGTGATAAGACCGCCTTTGTGAACTGTATTTCGTGTTTCTTTATTGTTTTATCTGATGTCGGTGTACAATAAAGTATATTATTATTATTTTTTAAATGTTATGAAGGTGCCAAACGGACCTGCAGTTGATGATGAATTACGCGAAGTCTATTAACATATACATAAAACCAGAGGTCGAATACAGAATCGTTGCCACCCCAGAGGCCTAAGTTTGTTTGTCTCTGTGACAGAAATTACGGGGCTCATACATGATATGACGTATAGTATTAAATCGTTGTGTTTGTATTTGTTTGGCAGTGTACTCGAAGATCTGATCAGTTACATATTACACGATGAGCCTTATTGATATTTCAGACAAAAAAACAAGTAATTATTTAAAAACGAATATCATTTACCTACTTCCCGATTTCGAGATAAATTCGACAGAAGCAAAAGTCTCAGGCCTTACCACTGAGGTAGTTGAATTATTGGCATATTAATAAATCTAGATACCACTATTTTTTTTATTTGTATGTCGACTGCTTTGAAATGTAGTTCCCCGAAGTAACTTTCACAGATTTTAGACACAATGTCTATGTATATAATAATATGCTGCAACCTGAAAAATATCCTCAATTAAATCAGAGAAACATTGAATAATGCCACAATAAATGAAGTATGCTATGAGTATGAAGCTTTGGCGCCACACTGGTGAATTTCATACCAAGATTCGAAAACGAAAACAAGAAACGAGACAAAGTTGATAGCAATTCAGTTTAGTTTTGCAATAAAATGTCATGATACACCTGGCGTTGGAGGAGCGACTCTTACAGACAATCTGAATACCGCTGTTATTAACTGTGTTATTATCTGTCTTCAGGTTTTAATCAGCCCTCTGGCCATCATAGTCAACAAAATATTCGGAAGAAAGAAATCCGTAATAGGAACTATGGTCTTAACAGGTGCATCCATGATTATACCGTACTTCCTACCAGAAGGTCACATATCTGGAACCATCCTAGCTATTATTGGATACAATTCCGTCAACGCAGCATACTCAATCATATACGTATATGTTTCGGAACTGTTCCCAACCCAGCTCAGGACCATGGGGTATGGACTGGCTACAGGTGGAGCCAAGTTCGGTGGCATGATAGCTCCATTCATAGCCAACACCACACCGATGTGGATTCCGACCTTGATATTTGGCGTGTTGCCATTTGTCGCTGCACTGACGTGTGTCATGCTGCCGGAGACAAAGGGCTTCCATTTTAAGGATACTATTGAAAATGATTGACCTGATGTAGGAGATGCTGTGATTGGACTAGAACTTCTGATAAGTAACTAAGTGTTTTTAATATAAGATTTGAAGTTGATTGATCTAATAAAGATATGGTAGATTCTGTATTTTATTTGAACTTACGATAGTTGAATGTATTTAATACTGGGTTGTTTCCTGATTAAGAATCGTGTGTTATTTGGTTTGGCACAAAAATTGTCGTATGTTAGCGTTCAAAGTTAAGTTAAGTTAAGTTTTCATGCCTCTTCCAACCTCAACACCTGTGGAGGTTGGACGAGGCATGCAATACCACGTGCCATTAAATTATGGTTCTGTGCTGTGCTGCACTATCCAATCAACCATTGAAAATCTGTCACCAGTAAAAAGTAACAAATACCATATACAACTCCAATAGCGTAAATTAAGGCACATGCATGCATTGATCCAAACCTCTTTGATTTTTGAAACACTGGAGTCGAGGCTGTTGAGATTCATTGGGCATGTTTCTAAACTCTGGATCTGCCAAATCCCATTCTTCTTTCATATAAGCATTCGATCTGGTGGTGATGGTGGCCAGTACTACTGCAGTGATATCGCTACTGGATGCTCGAATGAACACGCTCTCAGAAACACATATTATGCCACTTCGGGATCCTGCATGGGAACGGTTTATATTGGTTTATGGCTAGGTGAAAACGCTGTAAGTCAAAATGAGAATGAATACTCTACGCTTGACGACATGAAGATCAAATTAATCCACCTCAGCAGGATGGATTCACTTTCACATATATTATCAGTAATTAAATAAAATGGGCATAAACTGATTTGATAACGTAGTACTATTAGGCCCCCATACCTACTGCTACGCCCAATATCCCAAGTACCTGAATCTGGGAGTGAGTTCCATTCACAGACATATATACAACAAGGCAATAAAAGTACTATGAAAGCGTGACCTTGTCACCACAGTGGTCTTTCTCATACCACCATATCTCAATACCTAACTCTGAACACATGACCGGCTAATAGTGGGAATTCGTGGGCGATTGCTTGCATTTATATTCCCCTTCTTGGATTAAGACAGGCACAAAGTCAAGTGACACATCAGTAATAGGGAGCAATTTTCTTGCAGTGAATCAAGTGTGGAACATGAAACAAGCCGGGCCATCATCCAGTTGCTCCCAATGCTCGGGTCTGAGTGACGTCCACAATTGGCGGCGGCTCCTGTCATCTCCCCTCCGAATTAGAATGCTCTGCATGTTGTTGAGTGTCATTTCCTTCTGATTATCGATTGTTTTGGTCCGCCAAGATGGAACTTGCTTACGATATTTGAAACTTAAAAGCGGGAAGATCCTGCTTATGTTAGATCACAAGCAGGAAGATATTAAACGTTTTTTTTCTTTCTTCATGATATTTCATATAAAATTTTAAGGCGGCTCATTTGAAACAAAGTAATGCAAAATTCAGGTTACCTTTCTTTTGTTGTTCAAGTTTTAAAAATCGTAATTAGATACAGGATGAATGAAGAAAAGTCCTGCGAGCCCATTACAGGCACGACTCGGTTACCATTTGCCAAATCGTTGCGGAGATTGTCCGCCTGCAGCGTCACGAGCTGGTTGTTACTTTATTACATCTTGCTAACAGTTCACGGATGATTTATTGCTTGTTCATGATCTGAAGAATAGGCCCTGATTTGCGGTTCGTCATCTTCTTTCTGAGTCGTGTACATAAATAATTTGGTAGATTTTAAGTGCTTAGTGTTTGGGTGGTTCATTTTTTAATAAGTTGTATAACAATTTTACTGCTAACCAACCTCTGGGTTTATTCCTACAGTACCGTGTTTCTAGTTTTTGAAATTATTTCCCGTAAATTCTCTCACTTTACGTTTAATGATTGCTCCATTCCGAATGATCGTAACAATATGTTGTAAGGTAGGACATATATGATGCGTATAGTTTACATTCCGTACCTGGCTATTGTCATACAAATATTGTTTTCGAAATTACAAGTACCTAGTTAAAAAATTGCATGTTCAGATAAACAACAAAATCTTTTCATTTTCATCGTAACTTCAACCGATAGACTTCTATTGCTGCATTAACACTTTCCTCAAAGGCGTCATTATATGCTATAATCATGCTTGGTAAACAGAATGGCGATCGTAATAGCGGTAGTTTTATCCGAGATGCTGCTTGTAATTCCTTTTGCCACCCTTTGGAATGGTTTGATCGCCATTAAGATCTTCGCAATTTACACCGACTCAACGCCAATCCAATAATACTCTGCTAGCTAGAACTATCGATTCGGTATCAACGAGTCTTCAACTAAGCGGTCAACGAAGCGATCACCAGTGGACAACTTGACGTCAATGAGTGGGCAGAGCATCGTCAACGAGTGGGGAGTGCGTCAACTAGCTCAACTTAAACCTGATCATTGAGTCATTATTTGAATTTCATCTTGTTTGGCAACGAATTGGCTACGCTTCGCCCGCTAGCCGTAATCATATTGTCGACTTGTGCCCAATCCGTCAACAACGAGGGCCAAACGTGTCGGTGACAGTCAACAGGTGAACAACGCGAGGACCACGCGTCGTATACGATACGTATCGTATACCTTTAACTTACAAGTTGACAAATTCACTCATAAGCAACATAACATAAAGCTTACCTTTCAATACCATACTGTAAGCTGAGTTGGAGTTGAGTCGGTGTTAAGTCGGTGTAATGTGCGAAGACCGTTATTTGGTGGACTGACTGCACTTCCTTGATCGGTGGGCTAGTAGGGGTGGCGGCACTTCTGCTAATTCCACTTGCAGCATGGCGATTGTTTAGCCTTTAGAGACAATACTGTGATGTTGTATGCATTGTTGCCTTTCATACAGACTTAGCTATCGTAGTACAAATATTTTTTCGAACCCACTCGAAATTTGCTTTTTGCAAAAAACTCGGTTATTGACATTGATTAATGTCCAGTCTATGAACTACTAGACTGGACATTCTCCTTGATAGCATGGTTCCAGTTTTTGAATTCAATTACCTGCACTTGCCCATAGTAACATTACAGCTGACGTGAATACGTCATAGTCAATATCTCCCAAATCAATTATAAAACGGAACCAGCTGTTTGTTCCCGTTGTCTACTCTATATATTGATCACATTAGCTATTGTTTTTTTATGTTATCGAAGTGGCAAACCAGCATGCAGTTCACATTGATGTTAAGTGATGACTGCAGCCTGTAGACACTTACACAAAGACCAAGGTCAAAATGCAAAAGCGTTACCACTCCTCAGGCCTAAGGTGTTATGCCTCTTTGCCTGAAATTACAGGGCCGTACATTACCACCTGACTGGAATACGATAGTGCTGAACACTACCATTTAGCGGCAAGTAAATTAGGTACTGCGGTGGTGTCTACGCCCGCGAGCTCCGTCACTGGATCTCTACCACCAGTAAAGTATTGTATTTAAAATTTAAGTTATGTTTCATATAAATTATATTTTGCAGACCTTACACATAGATAAAGCCATTGAAGCACTAACACTGTGTGTGTCGTACGTAAGCATTAACTTGATCGGTGGGCGGGTTGGGGCGGCAGCACTTCGGCCAATTTGCCGACCAGCCCGTGTAAGCGAGCTCTGTTATGAAGATTCCATCCTAATTCCTTAACTACCTGTTCAGGATTGTAGATATCTGGCGATTAGACTAAGTTTTATATTATCTCTGGAGAGTTATTGGGTATTTGTTGTATATTAAAAAGTAAAGGAATGGCGTAAGGATATTAATAACGTAGGACAATAATAACTTCGGGAGCTTGTGGGCGTAGGCACCATCGCGTTACCTAATGTGATGGAAGTGGCAAACAAGCATGCAGCTCACATTGATGTTAAGTGATGACTGCAGCCTATAGACACCCACACAAAGACCAAGTTCAAAATGCAGATGCGTTACCACTCCTGAGGCCTAAGGTGTTATGCCACTGTGCCGGAAATTACAGGGCCGTACATTACCACCTGACCGGAACACGATAGTGCTGAACACTACCATTTAGCGCCAAGTATATTAGGTAATGCGGTGCCTACGCCTGCGAGCTCCGTCACTGTTGCTCTACCACCAGTAAAAAATCAGCCGCCAATTGGTAGTGTTCAGCACTATGGTAATGAATGGCCCCGCAGTAACTATCACAGAGACATAACAACTTACTTCTCAGGGGTGACGCATCTGCATTTTGACCTCTGCTTTTTGTGTAGATGTCTATAGGCTGCAGTCATCACTTAACAGCCATGTGAACTTTTCGTATGTTTTTTTTTTTATATTATTTCGCATTAACACATGCTTGTGAAATATATTATTTTATTTTTAAAGAAAAATGGAAAGAAAAATTTGACTTCAGGCGAGACTCGAACTCGCGACCTACTGGGAATCTAGTCCAGCCGCTCTTCCAATTGAGCTACTGAAGCCCTGCCCGATTTGTCAAATCTTTCCTTCACATCTATTGCATTGCTTTATGGTAGCAGCAGCGCCATCTATTACCAACTATGCTAGTTAGGCAACCGATATAATAGACTTTTCAGTTTATTGAATATCGTAAAGAAGTCGCTTTTACCCTTAATAATTGTTTTTTTTTTTATATTATTTCGCATTAACACATGCTTGTGAAATATATTATTTTATTTTTAAAGAAAAATGGAAAGAAAAATTTGACTTCAGGCGAGACTCGAACTCGCGACCTACTGGGAATCTAGTCCAGCTGCTCTTCCAATTGAGCTACTGAAGCCCTGCCCGATTTGTCAAATCTTTCCTTCACATCTATTGCATTGCTTTATGGTAGCAGCAGCGCCATCTATTACCAACTATGCTAGTTAGGCAACCGATATAATAGACTTTTCAGTTTATTGAATATCGTAAAGAAGTCGCTTTTACCCTTAATAATTGTTTTTTTTTTTATATTATTTCGCATTAACACATGCTTGTGAAATATATTATTTTATTTTTAAAGAAAAATGGAAAGAAAAATTTGACTTCAGGCGAGACTCGAACTCGCGACCTACTGGGAATCTAGTCCAGCCGCTCTTCCAATTGAGCTACTGAAGCCCTGCCCGATTTGTACGATTTTCGTATGTGTTTGCAATTTCGTTACTTCAAAAGTCAGTTGTTGTCACTATAGAGACCTGCCTTCATCTGTCCTGTACATTACCTACTGTCTAACCAGAACACTCGCTCAAGTCTACCATATACCTAACGCCGGATTAGAATAGAGTACCATATAGGTTCTTATATCCCGACAGTCCTTTAGTAAAATACCACCACTGATGCTATGGATTACCAATTTTTGAACCATAGAATTAAGGCAACAATTCAATTTTTTGTTTTCGATAGCTAACATGTTTCCAGAATAGAAATGAACTAGTGAAATATAATTAAAACACGATATACACCGTCACCATTCCAAGAACGCCCGCCGTTTTTCCCATTTCTCAATAGTGATTAGTTATTAGACGCACGTCGAACAACAATGCTGTCCCTTGACGGCGTCGGCGACAGATCTGTATCGTTTCCGATGCGTGTGTGGTCTTTATCTTCTGATAATCTTGGACCTTGGTTTGTGAAAGGAGTAGATGGGACCTTCAAGATCAGATGAGGTGATGCAATTGCTCAATTAGATGGCGTGCCTTGGATACTTTAAGGTTTTATTGAAATGTTGTCCCAGTCCAGTCAAGAGTATTTGGGATCAGCGTGCGTGAAGAGTGATCTATGTGGAAGCAAAAGGGGGTTTTAAAGGGGGCTTGTAAAAACCGTCATTGCACCTTTATCCCTGTTTCTACTGCAGGATTTGGGTCTGATCCATGGGTCAATATGTGACTTCGAGGTTATTCTAGCTAGGAGATTGTTTGGGAACTTTTCGGGAAAATGTTAGAGAACTTAAAAAGACCCAAAAGTAAAAAACAGCTATTCGTGGGCTAGATGCATGAATACTTCTTTGCCCAATTTTTTGAAGAACTATGATATTATTATGGTTTTTTTAAATATTGGTCGTACGTTCCGTCCGTTGTCGGAGACAGCGACAAATCTGTATCTGATGAATAACTAAAAGAACTTTGAAGATCAGATGAGACAGTGTTATTGTTCAATTCTTGCTTTGGTGAAATATTATCGGAGTCAAGAGTATTTGGAATCAGCGTGCATAAAAAAGTAATGTTGTTATGTAGAAGAAGAAAGGGAAGGTTTGTAAACACCACGATCTCTCTCTCCGTCTTCTTATCTCGTTTATACTAACAAAAATACGTTAAAAATGTCGGTTTGGTGGTACAAGGCCAAAACTGCTGAATCTGATCCTTGGGTCGCTATGAGACTTTCGGGTTTTCCATTTGGAAAATTGTTTGAAAACTTTCTTGGATGTTAAGAGACTCAAAATTAAACGGAGACTTCCTGGGTATATTCATGGATCCGTGTATACTCCTTTGTCCGTTCTTTCGGAGAACTTTGTATACAAGGACTTTAGCCAAAAGTTGCACGTATCGCAACAATGCCGTCCGTTGTCGGCGTCGGCGACAGATCTGTGTTAGGACTGGTACGTTTATGGCCTTCATCTTCTGAAAATCTTGAACCATGAGTTGTGAAAGGAGTATCTGATGGAACCTCGAAGATCAGATGAGGTAATGCAATTACTAAATCAGGTGGCTACGTGACGTGGACATACATTTAAAAATAAAGTTTAAAAAACTTTTAAATTTAAACTTAATTTGAGAAAGTTTTGAAAACGGTTTGGTCGGATAAGGTCGTTATTGCTAAGTTTGAGGCCGGAGTGTGATGCAATTGGGAAAATTGCTTCCAAACATTCCTTTCGGTATGATTAAGTGGACATGTATATTTTGATATTCCTAAGGCTCACTGTGAATAATCCGATCCTTGGTTCAGTAATTATACATTGACGAATGGATACTGAAAGGAATTGAACATAAAAAATGTACATTGAGCATTAACCACCGATCTCAGGATATCTTGCCCTTAGTTTGATAGCAAATGAAAAGTTTTTTTGATAGCTAAAGAAACTGTGCATCTTATAATGCTCTACACACTCTACAATAATGGTAAACTGGTGATTTCAAGACGAAATCTTTCCAAGCTGCAAAAAGTAGCAAAACCGTCTTCAAACGCAACCATGCTAAGGGTTAAAAAGCAGTTTCTAGATATCAATATTAATGTAGCCATCAATAACCCTACCACCGCGGTGGTGACGCAAAAAACAATTATAGTTTAAAATTCTGGGAGGCGCGCGCTGTCGGTGGTCTGCGCGATTGTTATTCAGCTCGCCAAGAGGATGCTTGTCGCTTAGCGATTTGTATGGACGTGCTCGATCAAATATTGTCTGTTAATGAATTAGCGGGTTTGATGATGAGTGGCATTGGATTTTCGGGAGTTTTACTTGGGTATGGATTGGCCGTACAAGCGGAGAAAAGGAGCATGTAGAGGGGACTAATGAAAAATGAGGAGAGAATGGAAACTAGTAGATATAATGTAATATTTTTACTAGTGGTAGAGCTCCATTGACGGAGCTCGCAGGCGTAGGCACCACCGCATTACCTAATCTACTTACCGCTTAATGGTTCCGTACTATCGTGTTCCGGTCAAGTGGGAATGTACGGTCCTGTAATTTCCGACACAGAGGCATCTGCTTATTGACCTCTGCTTTTTGTGTAGACATATAAGCTGCAATCATGACTTAGTTTACTATCAACGTGAAGTACATGGTTGTTTGCCACCATTATAAAATAAATAATGTTCATAATAATATGACAGTCTAAAAATTTAGGTACTACAAATTTTTATATGTCATACTAGCGGCCCGCCCCGGCTTCGCCCGCGCTGCTCTGTTCCTATTAGTCATAGCGTAATGTAAGCTATTCTATCTCTCAAGTTGGATCGAACTGCACGTGGTGTGCGAATTTTATTATAATCGGTTAAGTGGTTTAGGAGTCCATTGAGGACAAACATTGTGACACGAGATTTATATATATTAAGATTATTACTACTATGAACTGTGAATTGTTTGCAATAAAATCTAATCTAAAGGAAACGAATGTGTTATGTACTTATACTGTGATATCTTGAAATTTTTATAGATATCGCCTATAGAGCCTATCTTAGAATAAGACAAGTACCAATCTACTTGCAATACAGTTTAAACAATCCACAACAGACAAAATGATAATCGTTAATATGATAATAAATGAAATAATAAATAAGATATCTTAAACATAGTATGTTTCTTAATTACCTGTCAATCTTTACCAGTTACGTAATTATTTATAGGTACATACCTATTAAAAATATGTATTATATCTTATGCATATTTATTTTTATATGTATATAAGTATATTATTTGAATATTATTCCCTTACGCATATTGAACATTATTTCGTTATCAATATTTTTCGTTGTCACTCATATTTTCGCTCTTTGTACGATTGCTGCACCTACTTCGTCGATATCCTCACTACCCGAAGGTTGACTCGTAGATAACGCCTAGTGGCGTTAAGTCCGCCTTGTGTATAATTTCTGTGCATAAAAGAATAAATAAATAAACATTTGTAAAAATTGTAAAGAAAGTGTATAAACACAAACAACAGACGTGACAAATTAAGTCACTCTCTTTACAAATCGGCGTCTAACCGTGGAATCTGCACGTCGCAGTACCAAACACATTGTCGCCCCAAGATTCAGATAACGTCCGACTTGATCACGGACCCCGTTTGTAGAGTCTAATCCAAAATCGACCACCTACTGATTACACGGGCTCGACAAACTTTCTTAACCCTGTATTCACCTTGCAGATAATCAAACAGTTACCATTCCGGCCGGGCCTTTTGGGCCCAATAATCGCGTAGGAAAGTCGTTTGGCTGACGTTTGGTGAATTTTTACTGCCGGTCGCCGTGACCGAAGGTGGGGGAGCGTTTATTGTGTTATCTACGGGAGGTGACCGGGGATTGGATGTTAGCGGGTTACTGGCAATGTACTTAGCTGGCATTTTTTACGTTTGATCGTTTAAGTTTGATTGTTTTATGGTGGACTTTTTAGCATCAATTATTTTTACAGGTATAACAAAGTGCTTCATCATTTTGGTATGTAGGTAACTTTTAGCATGATAGCATTTTTTTTATTTTAATGCGTAAGAGAATTAAAACAGTGTCTTTTTTATGTAATGACAGTAGTTTAAATGTCGTCTTTATATTCATTGATAACAGTGTTTTAACGAGTTAAGTCTTATAATTTCAATTTCGGTACATTAGAATGCTACATTGGTACATTACACGTTATTAATATTTTCGATGACACTATAAGGGGTCTATAAAATAGAAGAATGGGCTTAAAAGATCCCCTTTGAACCCACTCGTCTATTCCTACCCAAAAAATATAGGTACGTATAGAATTAACGGGCCACTTATTGTATAAATTAATGTAGGTGAGTATATAGCTGCGTTGTGTCGTCGATGGTATATAGGTATAGGTATATACCTCCGCCTAAGAAATGGGGAAGAATTTATACCTCACGTTGTAGTGTAAATCAGTGCACTCAGTAACTGTAGTAACCGTAGTAAATCCAATAACGTGGAAGAGGCAGCAGCGACCATAAACTTCTGTCACTACGATCACCAACCCACATGCCATGCGAGGCGATTATGGGATAGGATTTGACGTACAACTAAATATGCAAGAAGCGTGCTATCCCCATTCAATTCTGAATACAAAAAAAGAGCTGAACATAAATATTCATTTCTTCCTACCACCCAATATCGGGACAGCACCAAAATAAACACTATAGTTGTAAATTAACGTTTTAGATGGCAATAAAATAAATTATCCGATGTACGAATGACGTGTTTGTTGATCGTAAACCAACTGCCTGGGACACTGTTTTATTTGAATTGATGTACACGGGGCCATTTTAAATTAAAATGTTTTGAAGTGCTTGAGCTATTTCTAGTTAAATGTACAGTATGCAACAAGAAATATTGCACATCGAGCTTAGGAAGGCAATTTTGGCTTATTTCGGGTCGAGCGTCATCCCTTTCGCACCTTACTTATGTAACCAAATAATATATCAATGATTTTGGTCATGTTTTTAACAATATCGCACTATTAATGCTTATTTGGCAACTCGTTAGAAAACTTCGATTGTGCGATTCAACGCGGTCATACGCCATCTTCCGTACTGAACCAGTACTTTGTGTTTCCTTAGTGTTCCACTAGATGTCACCCTATGTAGTGCACGCTACATGTTGTTGCCGTGATGTAATAAAACGTGAAAAAGAAAATCAATGTGTGGGATTTCGGTAGCTTAGTAGGTAGAGCAACTGGGTTTAGTGATTCGGGTGTGACAGTGGTCGCGAGTCTAAGTCAATTTTGTCATTAAATTTTTTTCTATAAAAACTCTTCTAATATTATAAATGTGTATGTTTGTCTGTCCACCTGTATGTTTCACGTCAAAACAATTTTAATGAAATTTGGGAACACCCAATCTTTAATAAATTACACTCGCATATGTTTTTGTGAGAAATACAATAAAATCTAACAAAATACTTTCATTACAACACTATCATTTTGTGCAGAGCCCTCGTTGAGCGAGACCTACTGGCCACCGCAATTCCTTGTTTTTTTTATGATTTAAATTTAAACCACCTAATGTGAACAGCATTCCTAACAGAGAATCAAGACGGTTCATAAACCGATCGTAAACCGACGATCAAAGTTTTACGCCCGCAGTGAGCGACACACGCAAATGTTTGTCTATCCGCTCGTCACTCGTAAACTGAAATATTAATTTATAACGAAAGAATGGTTACAGTTACAGCGTTAATTTGTTTTATGACCCACGTAAATTGGGATCTGTATTTCACGAAAACACGAGTACATGTTCGGGTCAATTTGTAGCTACACGAGGTGCCATCTAGTAGAATATAAAAGAAACTATGAGCTTACATGATGAAGAATGACCACGCTGAATCGCACATAGAATGTTTTTCAATGAATAGTGCCAAATTAATATAAATATTTTATGCAACCAAGGTGGTGAGGTGAACAAGCATGCAGTTTAAATGGATGTTGAGTGATGACTGCAGCCTGTAGACATCCACACAAAAACCAGAGGTCAAAATGCAGATGCGTTGCGACCCTAAGACCTAATTTATTATAGGGCCATACATTATACATAAATGTGTTTCTGCGTGTGATTGCAAAATTACAGCATTTACTTACTATTTTACTGGTAGAGCTTTAGGACGGAGCTCCCGGGCGCTGTACGGCCCTGTAATTTTTGGCATAGATGTATTACATCTTAGACCGCAGGCGTAGTAGACACTACAATGAGATCTCTGATTTTTATGTTGATTTGTTGATATTTATAGGCTAATTTTGTATTGCTTCTGTAGCCTAGTGGTAGCAGGCCACTAATACTACGCTGGAGGTCCTGGGTTTGATTCCCGGGTCGGGGACTATCAGAGATAACGGTTTAAAATGCTTCATCTCTGGTTCTATTGGGATTCATCCATTTTCTGGAAGTTTCCCAGTACCTCGGAGTTTGGTAATGTGCCCGGAGATGGCAACACCTGTTACATGGGCCAAAAACGTAACCGGCGAATCATGGGTGTTTGCATGTATGCTTGAATGCATGTATTTGAATTTAATGTGTGAATGTGAAGTTACGTTTAATTTTGTATTCACTTTCCATCAATATGAACTGTACCAACGCTTGTCACATTACGACTTAAAAAAATATAATGCTCGGCTTTTTTATAATTATCACCGATGTTTAACTACGGTGGTAGAGTCCCAGTTAGGGGACTCGAGGGGGTAGGCACCACCGCATTACCTGATCTATCTGCCGCTAAATGGTAGTGTTCAGCACAACCATATTCCGGTTAGATGGTAATGTATGGCCCCATAATAACAACCACAAAGCAACTAAGATCTCAGGGGTGGCAAATCTGCATTTTGACCTCTGGTTTTTGTGTAGATGTCTTTAGCCTGCAGTCATCACTTAACATCAATGTGAACTCCATGCTTGTTTGCCACCTACATAATTCAAATGAAAAAACGTGGATCCGGCGATTTACAGGGATAGATCATAGTCTGTAAGTGTTAACTATATTGTTAACTCCTAAGTACTCGTACTTACTTTGTTGGTCAGCAGCCAGGTGTTGGATAACGTGCTGAATGTAAAGTTGAACACACATGTACAACACAAGAACATTACATAATCGTACATATTCGCATCCATACATACATATCGTGACATTTATTCATAGTACGATTAAAAAGAAAACATTGACACACATTTTACTGGTGGTAGAGCTCCAGTGACGGAGCTCGCGGGCGTAGGCACCACTGCATTACCTAATACACTTGCCGCTAAATGGTAGTGTTCAGCACTATCGTGTTCCGGTCAGGTGGTAATGTACGGCCCTGTAATTTCCGGCACAGAGGCATAATACCTTAGGCCTCAGGAGTGGTAACGCATCTGCATTTTGATCTTGGTCTCTGTGTAAATGTCTATAGGCTGCAGTCATCACTTAACATCAATGTGAATTGCACGCTAGATTGCCACTTCCATTAAATAAAAAAAAAACTGACACAATTTGATCGTTATAAAAAATCGGGTATTAACTTTATGTTATGATGTGACAAACAAGCATACAGTTCTCGGTGACGTGTAAAACATTTACATGAAAACCAAAGATTTCAATGTAGACGCGTTGCTACTCCTAATGCCAAATTTATTTTATTTATTTATTTATTTATTTAACTTTATTGCAAACACAGAAATGTTGTACAAAAGGCGGACTTAATGCTACTAAAAGGCATTGTCTACCAGTCAACCTTTGGGTAAATAGAAAACAACGAAAGGCGCGTAAAACTTATAAATTAAATAGTTAATTATAAAACAAGGAAATAACCTACGAATAAATATTACACTATATAAAATATATATCTATACATATAAATATATATCGATATGATTGAGAAGAAAACGGCAAATAATATAATGATAGCAAGAAGAGATATTATGATTGTCTATGATGATGTTTTTAAATAAAAGTTACGTAGATTACGCTTGAATGACAACTTGCTCGGAGCTTTTTTGATGGAGGCGGGAAGCGTGTTCCAGAGCTTGATAGCTGTGACGGCGAAAGAGTTGGATAAAAAGCCAGTACGGTGAGAAGGAATTTCTAAAATGAGATTATCCAAGGAACGGAGGTTTAGATGATGAGAGTTATTGTCTATTTGATGCCTATTCTGGAAATCACAAGGCCGTACCGCCACCTCGCTGAACACTGCAATGTAGAAATCATATTTGCGAATTTTCTTGCGTGTTTTGATACTCGCAACTTTTTCTCTTGCACGACGTTTCGGTCGCTTTCCAGCTACTTGGTCACAGACGGACGGGTAAAATAAACTGGAAATATTGTACGCGCAAGAACATAAACAAATAAAATTAATACAATGTATGAAGCTCGCGAACTCCGTCATTGGAGCTCTACCATGAATAATATAATTACGACTAGTTACGTTACGAGAGGTCTTAGGCGCGGTGCCCCCTCTTGACCTTAGGTAACTGTTATGGGGCATAAATTATAACACCGTATATTACCTACCATTTGTTTGGTAGCGCTAAACTATCATTTAAAGTAGTAGAATACAGAAGTGGTAGTAATGCCTAAGACTATGTCCATGTGCTCCGTCACTGGAGCTCTACCATCAATACTGATGACTCGAAAAAAGAGACGTTCTGAATTTTCTGAATCTTTTGCTAAGTTCCTTGGTACCGCGAATGACTCCCTTGTGTTTAAAACAGTCCAGTATATGTACCTGGTTGTAAGTAAAACTGTACAAGACATTGCATAATTTTCACATCCAATCGAAACATTACTCTTGTAGTCTGGTGTTTAATTCATAGTGCGGGAAAATTACGTAATCGAATATAAATACGTTAAGAAAAACCGACTTCAAAACCGAAAAGTAAGAAATAATAAAGATTTAATTGTAATTATATACTATCATTTATATGTGCTATTTACTTTTTGGTTGGACGTGAAAAAGTAACAGACAGACAGGCAGACAGACAGAGTTACTTTCCCATTTATAATATTAGTAGGGAAGTAGGGATTACATTCTCTAAAAAAAAATCAAATAAATAGAATGAAGATCAATAAACGTCGTAAATCAAGTCCACGTCGGTTTATTTGTGCATGCCTTACCACTTATGCTTCTATTTGTATCGCACTTTTAATTGTATTTACTTGTAAATTAATCATTTTAGACACGGACAACATTTTAGGGACAAGAAAAAATAAGTCGTACGAACACTAAAAAAAAAAAAAGTAATGTAGAAACGTTACAACCACCATGAGTGTTGTATAAACTTATCATTTAAAACCAGGCAAAGACTAGCGAAAAAATTCCACGACAGAAAACATAGATAAATCTAATTCTAAATCTCGCATTAGTATGTTAAGTTCAATTACTAAGTAGCTAAAAGTAGTAATAGGTAAAAAAAATGGAAAAACAATAACATAAATCAGTAGCCACGGTCATTGATAAAAAAAATACATCGCAAACATAATAAATATTCGAGGAAACACTATAAATACGGGTTTAAACAGGAGATTAGTGTGCGTACGAGCACTGCGCAGTCGCATTATTTCTTTATTTATTCGCGGCCAATAAGGCCTACATTCAAATAGTTCATTAGGCAAAGGAGTAGCATATACAGCCCTTTATATGCGGTACTCGTTCCTGTACTTTATTTAACTGCTTCTTGTTGAAAATGTATGTCACACACTGTTGTTACCGATCGCGAATAGATCAGAAAGTATTTTTGTTTCAGACTTATCTAGTTGTTATACGCGGCATTTATACAAAAACGGCGTAAGGTGAAGGTATAGACGCAGCGCAGGTTTGTACCACTTCAAAACGTTTTCATACTAATTGTACGAAGGTGACATTCGTGAATTATACTGAAGCGGCGCAGGCACGCACCGCATCTTCAACGTAGGTATGTCGTTTCTGTAGAAATGACGCTTTACATTTGTAATAGAAATTATGGGGCTAAGGCCATAGTTACATCTACAGTAGATGTTTTGATTAACTCCGCAGTAACTTGGTAAGAAATGTATACACATTAAAATGGATTACATTTATTAGATTATATACATTGGAGACTGTGGTCTTTGTTGACTACAAACAACGGCCAAGTACGGGTCAAAATCGCGCGTAGAGGGTTCTTTACAATTTGGAGATTTTTTATGTAACCTTTAATACCCCAGACTTCTTACAAACTTGCTTATAATCTAGCTTATATATTTTATTAAAGTGAGCTGCACTCATTGAAATAAAACTAGTTTTCGGATTTATCTCGCGTTTATTAAACTAGAATGATTATTTTAAATCGAACCCGACGTTTCGGTCGCTTTTCAGCTTCCGTTGTCTCGGGCAGACTGAGGTGGTATTTGTCTGACAGCACTTTGAAAAAAAATATGTGTAGCTACCTCCATCTATTTCGCAAACGTCTTGCGTAGCGTTCAGGATTAACACAAAAGTTACTAATTGTATCTTGAGGTCTTACAGACTGTTGCGGTTGGGCTTTTATTCTACTGAGTATTGGATCTCATGTTGGTGACAATCGCCAACCATCTTCTCTATTGAAATTTGGATGTTTTTTAATCTCAATAGCCTCGCGAACCATCCTTGGAATTGGTCTGTGTTCTGTAGCGAGTATTCGAGTTTGGTCAAACCGAATATAATGAGTTGGTTTGTACGCTATGTGATCACAGACTGCAGACCTCCCAGGAGGTAGCTGCACATATAATTTTTCAAACTGCTGTCAGACAAATACCACCTCAGTCTGCCCGGAAGCCACGGAAGCTGAAAAGCGACCGAAACGTCGGGTCGATTTTAAATAATCATTATAGTTTAATATACGCGAGATAAATCCCAAAACTAGTTTTATTTCAGTATACCTAACGTAAATACTAATTTGTTTAAATATAAAAAATATGTTTGGGATCTCCACCATCAGATCTTTTATCTCACATAATAAACATTTTTTAAACATTTATTTCCACCATATTCGAAATTGATTTATTTCCGTTGGGCGTGCATGTTTGGCAAAAGCAAGTTTATCTAAGGTTGTGTTCTAAGGTTTGCGCAAGCTGCACTTATTGAAATACAACTATTTTTAACGATGTATCTCGCGTTTATATTAAACTAAACATTGATTTTAAAAATCATTTCAGCATCATCAGATTAGCAGTCACGAAGATCGTTAGAGTCAGTTTTATTCGAAGAAGTCTTCGTGACATTAATATCCACTTATTAAATCAATCAAAAAATTAGTCGAACTTAGGGTTCGTGTGTATCGGCTGTCAGTCAGCAAATCACTGCGTGACGAGCTTGTATACGAGCATCTCGCAATGGGAACGGAAAATCGTTATAGGCGGCACAAGGATTTCGACACTAACGCTGCACGGTGACATCGCTCGTTTCGTGCGACGTGAATTTCAATTGGATATTTATTTTGCATTGGATTACACTTGTAGTGTCCTGCTTTGGTATATTGTTTTTATTTAACTGGCTCGATATTACTGCTACGCATGAGGTTTTGGGTTCGATATTGGGGCTATATGGACGTTGGGCGTCGGGACGCTGGGCATCGGTACGCTAGGCGTAGGGACGCTGGGCGTCGGGACGCTGGGCGTCGGGACGCTGGGCGTCGGGACGCTGGGCGTCGGGACGCTGGGCGTCGGGACGCTGGGCGTCGGGACGCTGGGCGTCGGGACGCTGGGCGTCGGGACGCTGGGCGTCGGGACGCTGGGCGTCGGGACTCTGGGCGTCGGGACGCTGGGCGTCGGGACGCTGGGCGTCGGGACGCTGGGCGTCGTGGGCGTCGGGACGCTGGGCGTCGGGACGCTGGGCGTCGGGACGCTGGCGTCGGGACGCTGGGCGTAGGGACGCTGGGCGTCGGGACGCTGGGCTTCGGGACGCTGGGCGTCGGGACGCTGGGCGTCGGGACGCTGGGCGTCGGGACGCTGGGCGTCGGGACACTGGGCGTCGGGATGCTGGGCGTCGGAACGCTGGGCATCGGGACGCTGGGCGTCGGGACGCTGGGCGTCGGGACGCTGGGCGTCGGGACGCTGGGCGTCGGGACGCTGTGCGTCGGGACGCTGTGCGTCAGGACGCTGCGCGTCGGGACTCTGGGCGTCGGAACGCTGGGTGTCGGGACGCTGTGCGTTGGGACGCTGGGCGTCGGAACGCTGCGCGTCGGGACGCTGTGCGTCGGGACGCTGGGCGTCGGGACGCTGGGCGTCGGGACGCTTGGCGTCGGGACGCTATGCGTCGGGTCGCTGGGCGTCGGGACGCTGGGCGTCGTGGGCGTCGGGACGCTGGGCGTCGTGGGCGTCGGGACGCTGGGCGTCGTGGGCGTCGGGACGCTGGGCGTTGAGACGCTGGGCGTCGGGACGCTGTGCGTCGGGACGCTGGGCGTCGGAACGCTGGGCGTCGTGACGCTGGGCGTCGGGACGCTGAGTGTCGGGGGCGTCGGCACGCTGGGCGTTGAGACGCTGGGCGTCGGAACGCTGCGCGTCGGGACGCTGTGCGTCGGGACGCTGGGCGTCGGGACGCTGGGCGTCGGGACGCTTGGCGTCGGGACGCTGGGCGTCGGGACACTGGGCGTCGGGACGCTGGGCGTCGGGACGCTGGGCGTCGGGACGCTGGGCGTCGGGACGCTGGGCGTCGGGACGCTGGGCGTCGGGACGCTGGGCGTCGGGACGCTGGGCGTCGGGACGCTGGGCGTCGGGACGCTGGGCGTCGGGACGCTGGGCGTCGGGACGCTGGGCGTCGGGACGCTGGGCGTCGGGACGCTGGGCGTCGGGACGCTGGGCGTCGGGACGCTGGGCGTCGGTACGCTGGGTGTCAGGACGCTGGGCGTCGGGACGCTAGACGTCGGGACGCTGGGCATCGGGACGCTGGGCGTCGGGTCGCTGGGCGTCGGGACGCAGGCCACTACTACTACGCCCCAGCGTAGTATTGGGTTCGAATCCCGGGTCGGGGACTATCAGAGATAACGGTTTAAAATCCTTTATCTCTGATTCTATTGGGATTTTTCCATTTTCTGGAAGTTTCCCAGTATCTCGGAGTTTGGTAACGTGCCCGGAGATGGCAACAGGTTCGCCACCTGTTATATGGGCCAAAACGTAACCGGCGAGTCGTGTATGTATGCTTGAATGCATGTTTTTACCTCTGTCTACCCCTTCGGGGATTACAGGCGTGAAGTTACGTTTTAAAAACCAAATTCATATTAAACGTTATATTTGAAGGTTCCAGGGACGTTATCCTTTAATCATTGACATTTTTTTATGTAATGAAGGTTGCATGCGGTTCACATTGTTGTTAACTGATGACTGTGTCGGTATCTATAGGCTATAGATACCCACGAAAGACCAGAGGTCAAAATGCAGATGCGTTGCCACCCCTGAGACCTTTGTTGTTATGCCTCTGTGATACTTATTACGGGGCCATACATTACCATATAACTGGGACACGATAGTGGTGAACACTACCATTTAGCGGCAGATAGGTAATGCGGTGGCCTATGCCCTAGAGCTCTTACACTAGAACTCTATCACTAGTTAAAAATTGTTAGTTCATAAATCAGTTTTTTGATAATTCCAAGAATAAAAGGCGTATCATATAACCGCCATAGGCGTATCATATAGCCAAGGTAAACGCCATTTTGAACGACACTTTTGCAGTACATTGATGCTATCCTGAAATTATTATAATTTGCATATTAGGTATGTCAAAACAGCAACCTAATGAACAACAACCGAAATAGATAACACGGCCTAAGGACCGATCCATACTCGCTAATATATTTTATGTCAATCATCGCGATAATGAACGCCGTCAAACCGTAAATGTTATCTCAGAATACTTAATCGCATCATTAATCATCATTTTCAGAAGTAGGCTAACTTTGAACGCGTCACATGTCACGTGTCAACGCGTCACGCGTAATGACGTTACGTGTCAAAATGTCTTTCCTTCAGCGGCGTGAAAGTTGATAGGTGTGAATATGAGTTTCGGAGAATTTATGCTTTTCATCATTGGGCTTGTTTGGAGCAATTAAGAACTTACAAAATTTTGTAATCCAGTCAGTACAAAATTAGAAACGGCTTAATGTTAAATTGTAATAATGTACGGCCCTGTAATTTCCGGCACAAAGACATAACACCTTAGGCCTCAGAAGTGGTAACGCATTTGCATTTTGACCTATGGTCTTTGTGTCTATAGGCTGCAGTCATCACTTAACATCAATGTGAATTGCATGCTTTTATGCTACTGTTTCTTTCAAAAATTCAGTGAGTATGCTAACAGAATTACAATTTTTTATAAGACCTTCAATTTTTCTTTACGATCACGACAGGAATCAAAGACGCGGCCATCGGATCAAATAAACGACAAATACCGCTTTACCTACGATATGATCTTAAAAAAATAAAATATTTAGGAAAATTGTGTGCATTTCTTATAAAAGTTGGAAACTGTGTCGCAGATACCATCGCCCACCTCGAAACATTGGGATCTACTTTTAAATAAAAGAATACATTTCTAAGTAGTATTAATACATATTCTCGTAGTATTAATACATATTCTCGTAGTATTAATACATATTCTCTGACTAGACTTAGCAACTAAAAAGAACATATTATAGGTATAAAATTTTTGAAAAATATTAAAAATTATATAAAATTAATAATAAAAGCATAAGTGTTTGTGTGTGAATATATGTGTGTATGTATGTGTACTTTTGTGTTGAGTAATTTAAAAAAAATGGTTTCAAATCTGAGTCGTCAAAGTACGAGTACCTACTATTTATTTCGTACCAACTCCTGCCTTTTCTCACCGCGACTGCACAACATATCTGCAAGTCTAAACAGATCTAGAATTAAATGCCGAGTCACAAGAGTAAAACAACGTCGGGTATCGGGTAAGACTAGTGATGGGGCGATTTGCGTTAAAAATAATCTCGATAAATCCACTCGGAGATCAAAGCGCGAACAAATCGGACGGGCGCGGCCGACAGGGAGTGCGAAGGTATCGCTTGGTGGATGCGGCACCTTTATACGTTGGCTGGAAACACAGACTATCTTAACTTTGACAGTCTATGGCTAGGAAAGGTTAGAGTTAATCATATTTTAATTAAAAAATACTACTTCTTTTTAATTACCACCGATCTTTTATTCCGCAACTACGTCACGAATATTTGTAAAAAAGAATTTCGCACGTTAGGTTTCACTTTGAGAACGGTTAGCAAATTTACAAAAATATAAAGGCTATAGTGGCTCTTTACAATGCACTAGTTAGAAGTTTGTTGGAACATAATGCAATTATATGGTCACCATATGAAATTAAGTACAGAACAATGCTTGAAAGGATACAGAATAAATTTATTAGATTCTTTTTGAAAAAAAAATAGCTTACCTGTCGCATTTGGGAAATGTTTTGATAGATTTAAGTATGTGTAATATATAAATAAATTCGAATGAAACCATAGAGCGACACGGGCCACCGGCCGCGGCGGACCGGAGTGGAGTAGCCATATGCAGGTTTTCCCCTCTGTCAAAGTACAAGCACAAGTGTTCATGCTTGTCGCGTAGATGTTTAAATGTGTGCGTGAAATTATTTATGTATTTTGTTAAAGTTAAGGTGTGAGGTTCGTAGTAATAGACGATTTTTGTAGTGTGTGTGTCACACGTATTTCTCCCCGCATATAATTACAGACTGTTTTGCATTGGTAATCTAAACACTACTACGGCTACGTGTTGCTCTATGATGATAGATATGAATAGATTGTATAGATAAATAGTAATTTTTTATTTTTTCAAACTTCCAAACAACTTCTAGATTGTTTATGCAGTCACGCTGCATAAACAATCTAGAAGCCTAAACATATTTAGAAATAAATGCCGAATCACAAGAGTAAAACAACGTTGGTAATTGGGTAAGACTAGTAATGGGGCGATTGGCAAACCATGTATAAATACAAGTAGTATGTAGTTGTGTAAAAAATAATATAATCATTATTTCTATTTTTCTCATCGTGACTGCATAAACTATTTAGAAGTCTAAACAAATCTTGAACTAAATACTGTGTCATAAGAGTAAAATCGGTTTATTCCCGTTGTCCCCGTGCGCCGTGTCCCCGTTACGGGACAAAATCTTTGCCATTCTTCTGCAGATGTCAAACATTACCACCATAAAAAACAAACCAGTATAAAACACAACTAAGTAATTGCATGGAAACATATTTTCCAAAGCTATTACTAATAACATACCGCATCCAAGATTCCGAATTGTTGAAACCCGTGATTTACTCAGAACGTGGCAGCGGGGTGGGCGGCGCGGGAGGGGTGGCGCACTCGACTAATAAAAAACACCCCGACGCCCTCCTGACTGATGCGACAATTAATTTAATCCCATTTCTCTGCGTCTTCCCGCTTGTCAGGGCTGCCAGTGTTGGATTTTTATATCTTTATAAGTAAAAATCTATTGCTGAATACGTAAACCTTTATTTTTTATGTAATGGAAGTGGCGAACAAGCTTGCAGTTCACATTAATGTTAAGTGATAACTGCAGCCTATAGACACCTACACAAAGACCAAGGTCAAAATGCAGATGCGTTACCACCTGACCGGAACACGATAGTGCTGAACACTACCATTTAGCGGCAAGTATATTACCAGTAAAAAATAATAATTTTTAGAACTGTCTTAAAATTGCCATGTCAACTGGATCAGCATATTATTTAAGTAGAGACCTGTAGGAGACCTGTACAAAACCGTATTCCTGGGTAAAACCGTATAGTACTATCATTTCTGAAACCAATTTCAATTTCCTGCTCGCCTGCCATTCGTAGGTTGCGACCAATAGGAGCAACCCAGAAACAAAAACCTGTCAGTCCAGGCACACGCGTTATCAAGTTAGCAAAAAATATATATTTTACAGTGTTCTGATCTTATTTTTGCGTCTACAAAAGTGTTCACCTCATGAGTTTAATGAGTTTTAGGTAAAGACCATTTTGGATACGTATAACTGAGTGTAATAACTGCTTTATCATAGTGTTATTACCGGTGATCTAAACTTGTGTGTTTAGTGAGGTATCAATATGTGTGTGTGTGTTGTGCTTTTGGGCAAAACCGTATGGGGTAAAAACGGTCTTCACCATACAAAAATAACCTGATTTGTCGGTCTCAAAGAGCAAAGAAGACGTCTAAGCTTAATTTAAATCAACCATTTAAACGGAATAAACAACTAGCAATCTAAAATAAACAGACGGACTAATAAAAAAAATATTTGTTTGTATTGTCTTGAAGAATATATTGTGACGCGCTTAAACGATGATTGATCGGTTGCAAAAGGTGGACTCATGAAAACTGTACTGATTGGGATCCAGAAGACATGGATAATTTTGAGCGTTTGTCCTGAAACGTTTATATCGGGGGCAAAATCGTACAGCAGTATACGGTTTTGTACAGCCCCGGGGTAAAACTTTTCGGAACCCCGGATTTTTTCAACTTTTTTAAGACTGATTATGGTGTGTTGTATTTGAATTTTAACAGTTTATCATAGGTCCAATTTGTACAACACAATATTCTTAATAAACGTTAGAAAACTGATTACACTATGCTTTTTTGTTTCCAATCCAGACCAATTCTCCCTTAGCTATACGATTTTGACCCGGTCTCCCCTACTACTTTACGTTATATTTTGGTGTCGAGAAGTGTCGACCCCACCGTCCCCAATGTCACTGGTGGAGGAGAGTCAAGGCGTGGAAAATAATGGCGGTCAAACCATTCCAATAACTTAAAATTTCTACAGCCCGAAGTAAATACGATAACGTGTAATGGGAAGTACAAAAATTTAACAATCAGTCAACTGAACAATAGCGGTCAAACCATTCCATTAGCAGAGATTTACACTTGGAGTGTACTCAATAAGTACTGAGACTTTTCAGTTTTATAAAGATACTAGCGGCCCGCCCCGGCTTCGCCCGCGCTGCTCTGCTCCTATTAGTCATAGCGTAATGTAAGCTATCCTATCTCTCAAGTTGGATCGAACTGCACATGGTGTGCGAATTTTATTATAATCGGTTAAGTGGTTTAGGAGTCCATTGAGGACAAACATTGTGACACGAGATTTATATATATTAAGATAAGTGTACAGTACAAGTAGGTACAAGTCTTTTGATCTGTAATCTTCAAAAATGTAAAGATGCTGTGAACGCCTATCGTTAGTTCATACATAATTATTATAACCCGGGATTCGATCATGATGGAAAATACCTTAGAAACCTGAACAGAACAGTCCACACCATTAGCACCCGTTCACGAATATGACAAATGTGGCAGCAATTGCTCTCCTCGACCATTTTGAAGGGAAGTGAGCAACCGGTCACAGGACGCCACCAAAAGCAAAGACATTAAAGCGAGCACGACGTGTTTCAGACACCGGCGACTAGACAGAAAAGAAAAAAAGATATAACCTAACCTAACTGGATGGAACAAGGTAGCTCTTATGCGTTGAACATTCTGTCTGTCTGTTTGTCCGTTAGTCATAACCACTTTATTCCTAAACTTTTTAGCATAGAGCAACACCGGAGGGGAGTAGCCATATGCAGGCTTTCCCCTCTGTCAAAGTACAAGCCCAAATGGGCCTATACCTGTCGCCTTGATGTTTAAATGTGTGTGTGAAATTGTTTCTGTATTTTGTTAAAGTTAAGGTGTGAGTTTCGTAGTAATAGACGATTTTTGTAGTGAGCGTGTGTGTCGCACGCATTTCCCCCCGCAAAAAACTGTTTTGCATCGGTAATACACGCTATGGCTGCTCCCCTCCGGTCCGCCGCGACCGGTGGGCCGCGTTGCTCTATGCTTTTTAGACTGCATTCTTGAAAAACTTTCAACGAATTTTATAATAACGAGAGAGAGAGAGAGAGTTACTGAGATATGAAATATTGAAAAACTGTAAATAAAACTGTAGATACATATCACTTGTTGCTGAGGAGTCCTTCAAGAGCGACGCGAGCAACGAGCGTCGCTCATGAACGTTGCGCTTAGCCGCTTTTCTTAATATATTTAAAAATAAATTACAATTCATCCGGCGGTGGCAACCCTGAGACGCGCGAAGCAGACATCAGCGCGGCAGGCAGCTATTAAACAAGACTAATTGAGCGATAAATTTCAGACGAGAGACGGTGTAAAAACGAGAGAAAAATCCTAGATGAAGGAATATTGAAAGCGGGAATTGATTACTGTCAATTAGATCTGCCCGGAGCAGATGCTGATGACGCCTTTTTTAAGTTGTAAACAGTTGGCTTAGCTTATATTCCGGGCTAGTTATAATATTTAATAATGGGTTAGATATTTACTGGTGGCAGAGATCTAACATAGGAGCTCGAGGGCAAAGGCACCACCGCATTACCTAATGTATCTGCCGCTAAATGATAGTGTTCGGCAGTATCGTGTTCCAGTTGGATTGTAATGTACGGCCCTGTTATATCCGGCACAGAAGCATAACACCTTAGGCGTCAGGAGGGGCTACGCATCTGCATTTTGACCTCTGGTTTTTATGTAGACGTATATAGGCTGCAGTCATCACTTAACTAACATCAATGTGAGCTGTATGATTGTTTGTTACCTTCCTTACATAAAAAAATACATCTCCACACATGTGTATGTATGAAGAGAATGATGAATATAGAAGAAGCTCGTGAGGTGTGTCAGGACCGGGATGTCTGGCGTTCCACACTCTCTGTCTACCCCGTAAGGAACTTGGCGTAAAGATACTGATCCATACATACATACATACATATCTACATACTTACATACATAAATACATATGTACATTCTTACGCTTACACTCACAGCTCCACATTGGGTATTTTGAAAACCTGTGTCGTGGATGCCGCTACACATACAACACATAAACAAACACCCAGACCCGAAACAATTATCTGTAGGCCATACAAATATTTGCCCCGGTGCAGGGATCGAGCCCGCGACCCTTCGAATCAAACTCAAACTGAAACTCAAACTCAAAAATTCATTTAATCACTTGGAAATAATAGAATTTGCTTGTGATTGGTCAAATTACAAATATAAAATTATGGTGGTTCAAAATCAAACGGTGGTTTCACACTGCTGGACTAATCGAGTCGTCAGACATACATACATACCTACATAGATACATACATTCATACATACATACAAACAAACATACGATATTAATTTGTGAACAGATCTCAGAGACCAGCGAATACCAAGAACACTTAAGTATTTACCTAAGAACACATTGAAAATCGCAACAGTTTAGATGAATCATGATACCAATGAAAGACTTCAAAGACCTACAAAGATACAAAGGCCAATATTCAAAACGTACATCAACATGCACAAATTGTCCATTTCACGGCGATTGTGAACTGTAACAATAACGTTTTGTACGAACATGACTGATTGCTCGTCGTACGGACAAAGTGAACATAAACATTTTGCACCAAAACTCATTCTCTCACAAACACAAAAACTATTACTGCGCAATATTCACAAACCATTACAGTTTAGGTATCACAAAATTGAAAGAATTTCAAAGAAATGCAGCGATGGTTAGCTAATTTTTAGATTGTATACTATCGTTTCGAGTGCTGTAGTAAGTTGTGGACATGTCCGGGAGCCATGTCGATTAATAACGTTTACAAGATGAAAGCCATCGGTGTTCTGTGTGCGCTCCAGAAATAAAAAGCGACCGATAATTCAACGGTGCTGTAGGGTGTTCTTGTTAGATGAAATTTTGAGACTTGATGGAATTAGAATTTTAAATTGCGAATTGCCTAATTAGTATTTTATATTACACTAGCTGCGTAGCTATATTCCTAGCTGCGCCCACGACTTCGTCTAAACACCACACTAAACAATCATAAATTTTCACGCGGACGAAGTCGCGGGCACAGTTAATATAAAAGTACTCCTTCTACCTAGTATAAATTACTCCTTATTACATAAGCTATCTGCCAGTGAAAGTCCCGTCAAAATCGGTCCAGCGGTTCCCGAGATAAGCGGGCACAAACAGACAGACAGACAGACAAAAATGTTGTTTTGGCATATATACCGTGTATACATACATATGCATTTAGTAAAAAGCGGTTATTTTTATATTACAAACAGACACTCCAATTTTATTTATCTGTATAAATAATCTACCCGTGTAAAAATTTTATCGAAATTCGTGAAGCTGCTTTACAAACATCCATCTGCTGTATTCAAACATACTCAGCATAATATGTGTTATGCAAACAAATAAAAACTTATCAAATATTAAATCCACAAAAAACAGCATTCATATATCTCGCGATTCAAATGTTTCATTTCGTAATATAATATCCACAATGATAAACATGTCACCAACTATTTTTGTATTACGATAAACATAATTCATAGTAGTGACCATGAATCCCGTCCTACTCGTCTCTCGTAAATCATAGCTACCCCATAAAGACTGAAACACACTGAGTTATACTGTGCAGCTAATAGGGCTGAGCGTTAAGAATAAATTAGATGATGTTGTGACGCAGCCCTGCCGACCATCTGTTTGTCGATATGTCACGATGAATTAGCGTGGAACTACGCAGAGGTGGGGTGTGTGACAAGGGCTGATTTAGTGCGACAAAAATATTGTTTCGGCCAGGTGTTAAGAAATAAACAAAAATTAATTAAAATTTCTCCATTATTAATCGTTGTGGTGAAAATATTTGACGATAGTATTGGTAAAATTTTCAATATTTAGTGAATGTGTCAGGTTTTTTATATGGTCATCTTTAAATTAATAACATTAATATATTTCGGCCTGAGACTAGATGTTTGAAAAAACTGAAGCCCATGAGTTATACTGTGCAGCTAATAGGACTAGGTATTTAGAATGAATTAGATGATGTTTACATGATTATTGTTACCTATGCCCGTAGTTTCTCTGCGAGATTGAATCAGAAATGAGGAGATCCGCATGAGAACCAAAGTAACCGACATAATAATATGCGACGTAGCTCACCGAATAGCGAAACTTAAGTGGCAGTGGGCAGGGCACATAGCTCGTAGAACTGACGGCCGCTGGGGCAGAAAAGTCCTGTAGTGGCGACCGCGTACCGGAAGACGAAGGGTAGGTAGGCCCCCCACGATGTGGACTGACGACCTGGTGAAAGTCGCGGGCAATCATTGGATGAGGGCGGCCCAGGATCGTTCGTTGTGGCAATCTTTGGGAAAGGCCTTTATACAGCAGTCAACATCTTTTGGCTGAAATGATAATGTGATGATGTTGTGACGCGGTCCTGCGGACCATCTGTTTGTTGTAACGGTGAATTATCGCGGAACTATTTAGAGATGGGGTGTGTGACAAGGGTTGATATAGTGGGACGAAAAATATGATTGGGACTGATATGAGAACTATCAGGAAATGTACTATACTTTCTATGTCAATAAAATATATGCTTAATGAAAATTTTCAGTATATTGAATAAACGCTATAGGCGGAATTTTGTGGAATTTTCATGTTAAGTTCTGAGTTAAAATATTTATAGCTTGCTTTTTATTATATTAAATAATTTTCAGTCAATTCAGTGTAATACACCTAATTCAATATCAACATAACTTTACCAGTCTTTCAACGATTCACAGATGTGCTTAAACCTCTCGTGATGTGCCACAAAGTTGTTTTTAATATTTCAGTTGTCAGAGAACATGAATAGATTTTTAATAATATAGGTACCTGTAAAATAAATTATGTTAAGAACATTTAATTAAAAAGGAAATTTTTCGGTTTCATCTGTTCTATACAGATACCTGTCGTATAAAAGAATCGTTATTTTTGATCTTAAGCTCCCATGCGATGATAGTTCGCGACATGTGAGCGCCTACGCCTCTCCATAGTTTTTTCAGTTCCTTAATTGCCACGCATATATCTTAGTCGCGGCGTGGAGTTGCCTGTTTGTGGGCCAAACACATTGAACGTGGAACTGTTTTCAATAATAGCACCGTTGAGCCTGAAATATTGTCGAATGGAAGCTATAAAAATGCTAGTTTATATCGAGTCGAGTTCGTGCGGCGGTTGGGAATTAGTGCGAGCTGTTGTAACCCCTAAAGTATTGAGATAAGGGTTCAAATTCATTGACTTTCTTGTCGAGTGTCGTCGATTGTGTTGTCGCCTGCTCTTTAATAAATAAAGATTCTTGAGCTAGGTTAATCGGGCAGTCTCGCAGACAATATGTTATTGTCACATAATTTAACACGGATTAATATGGTTTGGCCACTTTATTGTCGACTGCTGGCATTTTATTTCGGCAGCTACTTCATATATTCTTCGTGGTAATTCATTTGTTTTACTACTCAACGTCTTCTTTTTTTATTTGTGTATATTCTAATAACGTAAAGCGTTTGCGTTGAGAGTAATTGCTTGAAAGTCATGATTTAAATTATTTTGTTGTAAAAGGTCTGTGACTTTACGAATATTTAATAAGTGAAATAATAATAGTGTAGTAATATATTTCTTTTAACTGTATGTAGACCTAAATGTGTGCACATAATTTTTTCTGACTTGTAACTCAATTATGTTATGAATGAAGAATCTGAATCTTTATCTGAGTATTTTTTTATTTTATCTTTCTTTGTTTTAAGTAGTTATAAGATTTTAATGGCTTTTAATACGAAAATAAGACTCCAAATTTTATATGGCCTTTTAATGTTTTTAATTTATGGTATTTATAAAAAGTAAAACTAAATTTGAGTCTCTATTAAAACGCTACTTGGGTTAGAACATATGGCATGCAGTTCACATTGATGTTAAGTGATGACTGCAGCCTATAGCCTATACAGAAACTAGAGGTCAAAATGCAGATGCGTTGACACCCCTGAGACCTTGGTTGTTAAGTATTTGTGATTATTACGGGACCAAACATTACCATCTAACCGGAACACGCTAAAGCCGAACACTTACATTTGGCAGCAGATAGATTAGGTAATGCGGTGGTGCCTGTGCCCTCGAGGCCGTACACTGGAGCTCTACCACCAATAAAAATAAATAACATTTTTAAAGCATTGTTTCTTTAAACCCTACATTCAGTAGTCATAATTATAATAAAAAATAAAAAAGCCTTTAATTTCTTGCGTTGATCAAACTCACAAACGTATGATATTTTCACAAACTATTTTCATTTGTACTATTTATTTTTCGCAATAACACATGCGAGTGAACTTTAGAAATTAAATAAAATAATAGTATGATTTTTTTTCATTTGTTTACACTTAGAAAACGCTCAAATATGTAGGTACCTACTTATAGTTTCAATTTATGCATTAATTTAAAGTAGAATTTCATCCTATTATTGAATTTTTATTGTATTCGTAACAGATTATTATACTTATTCATTACAATCAAAAAATCTAATTCACTTAGTAGGTGTCTAATCCATATTTAATTTCTGGTTAATCTATAGCTATACAAATAAATAAAATTGGATTGTCTGTTTGTAATATTAAAATAACCGATTTTTACTAAATGCATATGTATGTATACACGGTAGGTACATATACCAAAACAATATTTTTTACAATTTTTGTCTGTCTGTCTGTTTGTTTCCTAATCTAATCTCGGGAACGGCTCTATCGATTTTCACGGGACTTTCACTGGTAGATAGCTTATGTAATAAGGAGTAACTTACGCTACTTTTATATTAGCTGCTCCCACGCAGTTAAAATAAATAACACGTCCCACGCCTTCGTCCAGGTCGATACTAAAAAATCATAAATTCTCACGCGAACGAAGTCGCGGGCGCAGCTAGTAAAATATAATTTTCAGTAGTCATACAACCTACAAAACTATTCAATACCAATCAAAGATTAAGAAATACCAACGTAAAAGCAAGGTATAATTAGAAACAAATCCCAATCGGAGAGACACTAAGAGACAAACGACAAACAATTATCCCGTGATACGGAATCGTCCCACGGGATACGGGATTTCTCGTGGGATTCCATTGATGTTCGAATTCTCGGGACGACGGGATCTAAATGGAAGTTATAAATTTAAGTTAAAACGGAAAACGTAAAGTATTTGCTTGACTAATAGACAATACATTATTATTTACGATCTTTACGTTAAAATCAAAACGTCGGAAAATGACGACCCCACCGCCCATTTTTTTGGAATGAAGGTGGCAAACAACCATGCAGTTTACATTGATGTTAAGTGATGACTGCAGCCTATAGACACCCACACAAAGACCATAGGTCAAAATGCAGATGCGTTGCCTCCCGTGAGATCTTAGTTGTTATATCGCTGTGATAGTTATTACTGGGCCATGCATTAAATACCATCTGACCGGAACACGATAGTGCTGAACACTACCATTTGGCGGCAGACAGACTCGGTAATGTGGCGGTGCCTACGCCTTCGAGCTCTTTCAATGGAACTCTGGAAAATGATGTATGAATGCATAATGCAAGTAATGCAATGCATAATTTTTATTTTAGATTTCCATATAGTGTTTATCGTTGGATAGGTCTTTCAAAAATATTATGGATTACCGAACATCATTTTTCGATTCAGTTAACTGTTCGTGACTTATTAAGCATTAAAGTGCAAATTTTCGTTAGAGTCAAGTGAATCCCCTATTAACTAAACGGTTGTTGTTAGAAATTCAAACGTTACGGCAATAGAAAATACATATAACGAAATTAATAGGAAAACTATCACGCTTAAGTTAGCCTTGCAAGTTTTCGAGTAATAGTCGACTAAATGAATTTTGTTCGAAAATTACGAACAACTCCATAGAAAATATTTATAATTTTTTTTCATTTCATCTCTTACTTTATAACGGAACCCTATACTGCGCGTGGCCCGACACGCACTTGACCGGTATTTTAAAGTCAAGAAAATAGGAGTCACCTTTTTCTTTAAATAAAAATAAAACATTAATTTATTCTAAAATCTATCCATCTTATATTAGCCATGTGTGTTCATCAAACATTAAAACAACATATGCAAGATTTTTTATCTTATGAAAGACTAGCTGTGCCCGCGACTTCACCCGCGTGAGAATTTATGATTGTTTTATATCGACCCGGACGAAGTCGTGGGCGCAGCTAGTATAAAAGTAGCCCAAGTTACTCCTTATTACATCAGCTATCTGCCAGTGAAAATCGGTCCAGCCGTTCCCAAGATTAGCTCTGCCAAACAGACAGACAGACAAAATTGTAAAAAATGTGGTTTTGGTATATTTACCGTGTATAAATACATATGCATTTAGTAAAAAGCTGTTATTTTAAATATTACAAACAGACACTCCAATTTTATTTATTTGTATGTATAGATGTGAAAATTTTTTTCACAGCCATAATAAGAGTACATTCAAAACGGACTCCGAAAGGACATCAGGTAGTCGACCACAGAATACAAATGTAAACGCTTTTTGTGCTTCTGGGAGCCGCCGACAGAAAGGGTGTTAATCGCTTGAACAAAAAAGGCGCTGTGACAAGGTTAATGGATTGCACAAAAAATTGACTGAACGCACCGATTTTTTACGATTGGTATTAGGCTTTACGGATTATGTGTGTGGTTGTGTTTGGGTTGAAATTAAGCATTATAATATACAACATGTTTCATACACCCTCTATCGTCATATTCAAATAAAATAAATCAATTTCATTTTAGTAAAATAATATATGAAAATTGGCAACGAAGAATTAGATAAAAACAGCCTATTTTATTTTTTGATTGTATGTTTTGATTTTTTTATGTCAGGTAATACGAAAGATCGGCTTAATATATTCTTTTGTACTGTAATTTTATTTTGGAACATTCCCAAATATTTAAAATAAAAAAAAATGCAGTATTTGCATATACATACATATACCCAGGGAGTACATGACTGTTTACCACTTTTATCACATTCAGTTATGTTGAAAATAATAAGTATATTTAAAAATATGATATACCGGCGAATCGTGGGTGTTTGCATGTTTGCTTGAACGCATGCATTTACCTCTGCCTACCCCTTTGGGAATTACAGGCGTGAAGTTACGTGTTTTTAATATTATACGGCGATCAAATCTAATAACTAAGTCTAGCGAAAGTTGCATCTACAAAAACATCATCAAATAGGTATTCCATATCATGTAGGTAATTAATTGTCCTCATTTCTACCACAAAACTGTCCTTATTCCTGCTACTGTGTCCTCATATGAACACGAAGACAGAGCTTGTCATGACGTCACACCGGACGTCTGCCCTCAGCACAAAAAGTAATTAATGACCTGGATAATGAATACGAGTTTACAAGTGGAGAGTTAGCAAAAAAGTTTGGTTTTGGTTTTCTTTTTATTATGTCATGGAAGTAGAAATAGTGGGAGAGATACTGAACCGTCCGAGTAACTTTGGCCCTGTAAGGCTAGAATTTTTTGTAGGAATTAATTATAACATGCTAAGTACAAAAACCACCGCCTGGCAAGTATCAACCCGTCACGTCATATGGTTTTCTGATGAGAAAAGTTACTCCCATACTTTAGATCTGGCTCGATTGCGACCATTTATGTCGCGTCTAAAAGTTTATTGTGTATTGGATATTTAAAGAAAATCACGATTTATTTACTGCAAATGAGCGACTCAATCGTATATCAATAGCACCCTAATTGATTACAATTACATAATACGCTCGATACATAATTTATTGAATTCGTCTTTACAATTTCATCGTCATGGAAACACACTTCCATCGTCATGGAAACACCACTACAAATATAAATAACACGCAACAATTATTGTCGCAAAACTATGGCTGCCGGATCTAAAATATGGAAATATCTTTTCTCATAAGAAATCCAGATGACGTGATGGGCTGATACTTGCCAGGTGATGGTTATCGTACTTAGCATATTATGACTCATCCCTACAAACATTTCTAGGCTTACAAGCGTTCCTATACTCGAAGGGTTCACTAGCTCTTGGGCCAATAGGCGATGACGGCAGACTGACAGAACGCAACAGCCGCTGCTACCCCCCGTCTCGCCGTTCGCATTCCTAAGGCCCGGTACAGCTGGTCAAGCTATACCGCCCGATTGAAATGGTTTGAGCGCCATTGTTGGGATAAATCATTGTAATTTCATCTATGGAGTCGTATTGTTTGACCAGTTTATATCAATTAGTTCGCTCCCAATTACGTTCCTACAGTAAATGAAACGTCTCCAAGTGGTGGGTGCCAACAACATTAAAAAGTCCATCATAAAACACTGCTTTTGCGGACAGTACTCGACGTCCCTCGGGCGAAGTTAGGTGTGATTTATACGGATCATTTCCGTCAGTCGGCGCGCTCGGCGGCGAATTAACCGCTCTACAACAGCTCGCGGTATTACTGTGAGACGACAACATAGATGCCTCTGGATAAGATGAACAGATAGTTTTGCATTCTACATTGACTGCAACGATAGCAACTAGGCCACTTGGTAGATCACGGATTAGTTCTGGAGTCGGGACGTGACTACCCTACCGCCCACTAGCGGAAGAATTTTTTTCTACTGGAAGATAATTCTTCCACTAGTGCAGTCAGTCAACCGAACTATGGTGGTCAAACCATTCCAATGGGGCGCTAGTAAATGCAATAATGCAAGATGGGCAGCAGCGGCCTACGATAAAACTGCCGCCACTGCCGCCGTGCATGCCAAGCGTGGCGATTATGGCGTATCCCCCCGTATGGGGAGGCTTTGGTCCAGCAGTGGACATCTTTCGGCTGATATGACGAAGTTTTACATTTAGGTACTTATACATATTTTATTATCCCCAACTGCCTCAGTAGTCTAGTGGTAGCTGGCCACTTCTACTAACCTGGGGTTCTGGGTTCGATTCCCGGGTCGCGGTCTAACGGAGATAACGGTGTGAAATCCTTTTTCTTTGACCCTATTGGGATTTTTCCGCTTTCTGGAAGTTCCAGTACTTCGAAGTTTGATTAAGTGTCCGGAGATATCAGCAGGCTCGCCAGGTTAGCGGCGAATCGTGGGTGTTGGTACGTATGCCTGAAAGCATGATTACCTCTGTCTACCCCTTCGGAGATTACAGGCATGAAATTACGTTGAATGGTGACATAACAGTTCCCAACATTCCATCCTGTTATTGGCATGTCACACCCCAAACCTCAAGCAACATAAGCTGACCGTACATCACACGTGATCCCATAAATAAATAGCAAAGCCGATGTACAAACGAACCGAAACACCGCCTATCCGGCCTACCGCTAACTGGCGCACAAATTAGTCTAGCGAACCCAAAACTAACATATCATATCCAAACTGAACACCTCCTTGCCACGACCATCTCAACCTTATTATTATATGCATAACGCTCTCTTAACTGCATTAGTTAAGTGGGTGCAACAATATCCGGACTAGTTTATTATTATAAGCTTGATCACAAAGGAAGTTTTGGGATTATTGTTTCACTGATTTAGTGTTATTAGGGGTGATTGGTGTTTGCGCAGGTTTTAGAGGTTTGTTATTTGTGTTTATCTTCGTCTTGCTAAATATGGTAGGAGCCGGATAAACCAATTGATGGTACAACGTGTAATTGATGATAAATCTACATGTACGTCTGTTCCAAATTAGGCCTATTAGAACAGCTGAAAGTGTTCACTTTTGAAGCTTGATATACCTACTTACTTACACATGACTGAGTTGAAAATTTATATACATTTTTTTTATTTTCTCTCATTATGTATCTTTACGCTAATTCCCTTACGGGGTATTCAGAGAGTGTGGAGCACCAGATTTCTCGATCCTGACACAACTTCCATGCTTTCATGATTCATCATTATCTTCATACATGCACGCTGATTCCTCTTCTGATTCTGAAGATTCTGAAGATTCTTCTTCTGATTCTTGACCCCACGGGACACGGGAATCGTTCCCAAAACCCCCGCGTAGTAGGTCTTATATATAAAAAAGGGATGATAACTATGGTATTCTTTTCTTTTTACTCTTTGTTATCAGTTTGTAAAGGGGAAATGAGACATTCTACTGATATACTTTTTGCATTAGTTTATTAAATTTAGTTTTATCTTAGTGATATTCTTGACTTTAGATATATTTTTTATCTTGTTTGACATGTTGTCAATTGTTGTTCACTTTAATTTATTTTGTTTGTTTTTGACGTGTCATAAGAGGTGCCTGTCACCCTAAATGAATAAATGAGTTTCTGATTCTGATTCTGGTAGTCTATTAACATTCGTCGAACTATTTCGGCACTCCGAAACTGCAACTGATAAATCCACCGAAGATAGAAAAAACGGAAAGAATAATTTGACTTCGGGCAGGAATTGAACCTACGACCTCAAGATAACCAGTCCAGTCCAATTTAGTTATCAATGGATGTCGTTCACCGACCCTAAATCGAGTAAAAATCAAAAAGGAAAGCAAAATATGACGCATAGGTGTGACTGAAGTGGGACTTCGGTAGCTTAGTGGTAAAGCGGCTGGACTGGTTATATTGAGGTCGCAGGTTCGATTCCTGCCCAAAGTCGAATTTATCTTTCCGTTTTTCGTTTTTCTTTAATTTCTTAAGTTAACTAGCATGTGTTATTGCGAAAAATAAATAGTACTAATCTACCAAAATTGAAAATTATCCTACGTCAATAGGCGCGTCCACACCTGCGCGAAGCAACTCGCTCTGTGTGGAGTGTAAACGCGCCTACTCATGAATGACTCAAAATCGAACTGAAATTATTACTTCTTATGAATATTTTATTAAACTCTCAGCCAATGATTCGCACACCTAATTATCACCATAAAAAGTATCAAAAGTACCGGATCTGCCAGTTAAATGTCATTGTGTTGCCATCAACAATGCTAAAACATTTATCCGTCGAATGTGCTATTGACGTATCCGACGTGGCCGTCCGTCTGTCCGTCTGTCACGCGACTGTCAATTAGTGTTGAATTATTCGCTACTGGTTTTTGTTGGCGACCCGTTTTATGAACACCCTTTTTTATGCGTGGCCGACCTATTGATTTGTTTATCTGATTGCATATTGTTTGTAGCTCTGCATTTGCTTCGGGTAGTTTTTTCTTAATTTTGTTTTTTTTTATGTAATGGAAGTGGCAAACAAGCATGCAGTTCACATTGATGTTAAGTGATGACTGCAATCTTTAGACATCCACACAGAGACCAAGATTTAAATGCAGATGCGTTACCACTCCTGAGGCCTAAGGTGTTATGCGTCTGTGCCGGAAATTACAGGCCGTACATTACCACCTGACCGGAACACGATAGTGCTGAACACTTCCATTTAGCGGCAAGTATATTAGGTAATGCGGTGGTGCCTACGCCCGCGAGCTCCTACCTACATAACTTAAAAAAATTACAAAAAAAAAATTATTTTTTTTAATATTAGCTGTCGCCTACAGGATTTGAAGTTCCAAATTTATGGCTTGACTTTCAAACATCCTGTCTTTTGTTGAGAACATAAAATTTACATTTTTTCCAACAAACCACTTCAAAACCAAATGACACGCTTAAATTCGTAAGTAACAAAACATGTTCCATTCATAGCCAACCTTTTTCATTGATGGCGGCGCCACCGATACATCATCTGACCACTTAACATTAAGGCCGGTTGTACCATCTTACTTTAACTTTAACCAATCTGTTAAAGTATCGGTTAAGTTAAAAAATGAGTTGCACCATCCTTACATTTGACAATAACTGTAACTTTAACAAACAATATTTTTGTGAAACCAAACTACGGCTGGGTTGCATTATTTAACTTTAACAATTTGTTAAAGTACCGGTTCAGTAAAAAAATACATTTGATGATTGAAATTGTTAAATGACGTCATAAATTTAACTTTAACCGTAAATAGCCGAGTTGCGCTGGTTAATGTTATAGTTAACCTCAAAATTATCTGCCAAATGATAAGGGAATCTGTCAACTACCAGGGTTGACAGATTCCCTTATCATTTGACAGATAATTTAGCAAAGTAAAGCGCGTCAAAAATACGCTGGTGCAATGCATGGGCGTCACTGCTACAGGAAATGTCACTGTTATTGTTAAATTAGACAATAATCGTAACTTTAACTAATATTTCGGTGCAACCGAACCTAAAACATGTGCGGTGCACATATAAACCCGGCTCCTAACTCTGAGCAATTTGCGTGGACGCAAGTGGTCTGTTTACCTCAGTTATACATACTATTATACTCCCAAACTCATAGACCATAAGAAGCAAGATCACGTGAACGTATCACATCTGTCGGGTACAAGTACCGATTTCCTGACGAGGAAGTAATAAATAAGCCAATCTGATTGTTTCTGTGAATACATTTTGAATTGTGCAAAAAAACTGCAAAGTACTGTCCGATTTATTGGGGTCCGTCAATTTTTTCGGACGTCCACTTGAATTGGCTTCGTTTGGTTTACGCAGGAAACGTTGATTGCTATATTTTGCAGTTATTCAAGATGTGCTTATGATGGGCCCTTCGGTTATGCGTCGCCTGATTTGGAATATTATTCACTTGGACACTGAATCACTGAACCCTAAGTGATTCAGTGTCCAAAGGGCAAAAATGGAAGCCTTATTACTCACACCACGCTGTCCGTCCGTCTGTCTTATTGCCACCTGTAATAAACATAATTTTTTTTTGTTATGTAAGTGGCAAACAAGCATGCAGTTCACATTGACGTTAAGTGATGACTGCAGCCTATAGACACTCACACAAGGACCGAGGTCAAAATGCAGATGCGTTATCACACCTGAGGCCTGAGGTGTTATGCCTCTGTGCCGGAAATTACAGGACCGTACATTACTACCTGACTGGAACACGATAGCGCTGAACTCTACCATTTAGCGGCAAGTAGATAATGGTGCCTTCGCCCGCGAGCTCTGCCACTGGAGCTATACCACCAGTAATCATATTATGATACTTGTATTATTATAAAATAAAAAAAAAAATAAAATAAATGAATTAAACTGAAAAAAAAAAATTGCAGATCTTTCTTACCTGTAATGTATCTCCACCAAGAAATATTGCACATCGAGTTTGGGAAAAAGATTTCGGCTAATTGCGGCTCTGTAGAGCTTTATCTCATTCGTACACTATCTATGTGACGTTTGTCGACCATGTTGATCAAATTTTGACCAAAACCGCTCTATCACTCTATCAGCACACGTAGGCAGCGTGCATCAGAGATAACGGTCTATGAAGTCGAAATTAGCCAGTAGGCAGCGTGCATCAGAGATAACGGACTATGAAGTCGAAATTAGCCGAATGAATGAATGAATGAATGAGTGTCTTTTCTAAGGTCAATGTGCAATAATCGTATTTCTTGATAGCTACTGTACTTCATTCTATTACATTCCTTTTTTATTCTTACCCCCTTATTCATAAACGTATTTTAGCTAAAGTGTTGCTAATCTCTCCTTTGTCTTTTTCTGTCCTGCACATTTGACAATGCAACTGACAAAGATAAAGCATAAGATATAGCTAAAACATATCTGATGTACGTTTTTGAATAAGAGGGTTACGGCCCAATACTCAAACGTCACTTAAATCTAAATGGGACTTAAAAGTCTTCTGTCTTTATAGAACACGTTCAAACGATAGAGATAGCGCACATTTGAGCGTTGCTTAAAATTGAGTGACGTTTGAGTATTTGGCCATTAGTCTCTTAGCTACTGTAACAACTTAAAAAAGATACATGACAATAAATCTGTTATCTTGCATAAACTTTACACTTAGGGAGGGATAAAAAAACCGATGTAATTAACTTCAAGCAACGCCCATAACTCCGAAACTTGGTAAGTCATGAAGGCCCATTAAAATCCCTTTAGGACACGTACTTTAAAAACAAAGATCATCAATAACCAAAAGCTCTTGTCTATTATGTAAATCGGACCGCGCACAATACATTATTTATGCGCCTTACAAGTTTTCGTGGTTACAGTGTAAAAGTAACAGTTTCTTAATATCGAAATATGTCTTCAAAAATGGCGTCTAAAGAGTCCTTCACGGCTGGCAATACGTTGGCAATTGGTGTTGAAAATGTTCATAGGCGACGGTGACCACTTGGTGGCCACTTGCTTATCTGTCAACCTTTAAACAAAAAATTGTTTTTGTAATGTGATAGTATTTTTTTTTGTATTCGAAAATCATGTGTATTGTATGTAGCTCGAGGACATAGATTGATGTAAGTATCTATACTAGCAGATTTTTGAAGTAGTTTTTTTTAATGAAATAAAAGTGGCAAACAATCCTGCAGTTCACATTGATGTTAAGTGATGACTGCAGCATATAGACACCCACACAATGACCAGAGGTCAAAATGCAGATGCGTTGCCACTCCTGAGGCCTAAGGTGTTATGTGTGTGTATTTGTATGTGCCGGAAACTACAGGGCCGTACATTACCACATGACCGGAACACGACCACTACCATTTATCGGCTAGTATATTAGGTAATGTGGTGGTGCCTACGCCCGCGAGCTCCGTCTCTGGAGCTCTACCACCAGTTGTTACTAACATGTTAAATTCTGGTCACTTGAATAAATGATTTATTATTATTCTGCAAACTCATTTATTATTCTACTATTTTTTTTTCTTATATATGTATCACCATCACCAGGCGAAACAAGTCCACTGCAGGACAAATTCTTCCCAAAAACGCATTAATTAGTTAAGAATACGCCATAATCACTAAGCTTGGTATGCGGATTGGCGACAGTTTTATCGCAGGACTTGCGTTGGTGCACTTACTACTGCCCCACTGGAATAGTTTAACTGCCATTGTTCGGTTGACTGTCTTGCATATTTATAATAACTGTACTTTTTTTTGTATGGACTCATGGTAGGCGGCAGTTAAATTACACCAAAATTGTCCAAACCTACTGAATATTCTACGCTGTGTGACCGGGCGTGACGCGGACGATTTACACAAAGCAAGAAAAATGATCTCCGACTCGCTTAACAGTCATGTTCCTGTCATATTATTGCTCGTATGAATAATTATGTTGCATACAATCCTTTTATTGTATTAGGCCCAACCACCTACGCTTCCATTGCCGTCATTTTAAAAAAGGTTACTTGTTACATGAAGACATTATATTTTTATTCTGACTTTTGTCAACTTCGCTAATCTTGGCGATATTTCTTTTAATGTATCTAATGAAGGTGGCAAACAATTCACATAGATGTGAACCGGTTGACAGGTCCACAGCCCGTATGTAAGCTATTTAATCTTCTATACATTATAATAAAACTGTAGAATTGTTAATTCTGTAGGATGTTACTAGATCGATACCAAACCCAATTATGTGATTAGAAAAAAAATTGTCTGTCTGTCTGTTTGTCCAAGCATCACATAAAAACTACCGCGCCGATTACAATGAAACTTGGTATGATTATATTTTAACCTTTGGCGCACAACACGCACTTTTTATCCAGAAAAAATGTCTGTTTGTCTGTGTGTTTGTGCATGCTAATTTCAGAAACGGCTTATTCGATTTGCGGTCGGTCCCGGTTGCTATCGATAGATAACAGTCGTTACACCTTGTTGGAGGCCTTATGGGCGGTTTGAAAACATCCGACAGCGGCCTTGGCCACTAACCTGTGTCTCCACCAACCCGCATTGGGGCAGCGTGGTGGAGTAAGCTCCAAGCCAAAAAGGGGGGAGACTCACCCAGCAGCGGGATGTTTCAAGGGTTGCCATTATTATATTATTATTACTTAACTGCCTCAGTAGCGTAGTGGCAGCAGGCCACTACTATTACGCTGGAGGTCCTGGGTTCGATTCCCGGGTCGGGGACTATCAGAGATAACGGTTTAAAATCCTTTATCTCTGCTTCTATTGGGATTTTTCCATTTTCTGGAAGTTTCCCAGTACCCCGTAGTTTGGTAATGTGCCCGGAGGTTCGCCACCTGTTACATGAGCCAAAACGTAACCGGCGAGTCGTGGGTGTTTGCATGTATGATTGAATGCATGCATTTACCTCTGCCTACCCCTTCGGGGATTACAGGCGTGAAGTTACGTTACGTTTTACTTACCTGGGTGGCTTAGTAACTACCGTAGTTGATTAATCATTGTCAACTCTAAAGCTCTAAGGTTCAAGATATCACCATGTTGGAGAACAATTTATAGTCTTTCAATTTGCAAAATTCATCACATTCATCCAAACAACCGAGACAAAACCATTACAGTATTCAACAAAACACTAAAATGTATAGAAATGAAGTTCTATTTCGAATGACAGTGGACTACAGACTAAATGTCTCCATTAGGATCATAAAATATTCAATGACACATGCCACTATCAATTATCGAGCAATCGATATGAACTAACCGATCAACAACGGAATAAAGTAAATTGGCTGCACTGTCGGCGTGTCCGCAACGCGTGATTAATAAATATCGCTACGACATAGCGATGATTAATAGGTGCGTCCACAAAGAGCGAGCAGCCTCGCGAGGCAGCTCGCTTTGTGTGGGAGGATGCGCCCGAAACTAGATGGCTCGGGCGCTCGATCGCGTGCTCTAACCGAGGCACGTCCACACTGAGCGAGCTGCCTTGCGCGGCACGGTAATGTACGGCCCTGTAATTTCCGGCACAGGGGCATAACACCTTAGGCCTCAGGAGTGGTAACGCATCTGCATTTTGACCTGCATTTTGAGTGTGGGTGTCTTTCGGCTGCAGTCATCACTTTCCATCAATGTGAACTGCATGCTTGTTTGGCACTTACATTAAATAAAAAAAAATACATAAATTAAATCATCAATCCACTAATTTCAATGTTCTATCCACCAGATGTTATTAGCTTCAATCTTGTAAAGGATAGTCCATTTTGCTGCCATTTTGCGAGCTCACGCAGTTCATTAATCAGTGAGCAGTCACTCTGACAGCCGGTGCGCGGTCGATTTGCAACGAGGCGGTAACCCACATGATTGTACGTTGTTTTTATAGGTTTTAATGGTAAAATAATGATTTTCGTGAATCACTTATATATCTACTGCTATATATAGGCCACTACTACTACTACGCTGAGGTCCTGGGTTCGATTCCCGGGTAGGGGGTTATCAGAGATAATGGTGTAAAGTCCTTTATCTCTGGTTCTATTGGGATTTTTCCATTTTCTGGAAATTTCCCAGCACCACGAAGTTTGGTAATATGCCCGGAGATGTCAACAGGCTCGCCACCTGTTACATGGGCCAAAACGTAACCGGCGAATCGTGGGTGTTTGCATGTATGCTTGAATGCATGCATTTACCTCTGCCTACCCCTTCGGGGATTACAGGCGTTCACGATTATAATTCTATTCTGTACCATCTATCTCCTTGAAGATAGAACAAAATTATTTGCAGCAACTGCTCCTAGTCTACGCTTCATTAATTTGTATATCCCTAAAATACGACGAAACATCAAATAAATTACCACAAACAGGGGTGCAATATTTCAAGCCCGCAGTGCCACTAAATTTTTATATTTGCGAACTGGAAACAGTTATGTCCAGAGTGAAACTGGCGGAAACGGGCCTGTTATGAGCCCTCGAGAGTCCACGAGGTCGTAAATTTGGAATGCTTTTTTGGGCTTTTTCGGTATGTTATTTATATAAACTGCCTCGGTAGCCTAGTGGTAGCAGGCCACTACTACTACTACGCTGAGGTCCTGGGTTCGATTCCCGGGTAGGGGGTTATCAGAGGTAATGGTGTAAAGGCCTTTATCTCTGGTTCTATTGGGATTTTTCCATTTTCTGGAAATTTCCCAGTACCTCGAAGTTTGGTAATGTGTCCGGAGATGTCAATTAGCTCGCCACTTGTTACATGGGCCAAAACGTAACCGGCGAATCGTGGGTGTTTGCATGTATGCTTGAATGCATGCATTTACCTCTGCCTATCCCTTCGGGGATTACAGGCGTGAAGTTACGTTTATTTATATAAATTATGCTCATTATTTTGACGGGTGTTGAGTCGGATGCATTTTTTCCGCTGTGTGCAATCTCTGTTTTAGTATTATAAATGTTAAAGTGACTCTGTCTGTTACGCTTTCACGAGCAAAAGCCGATTGTGATGAAATTTAACATGGTTTTTTTATGATATGGAAGTGGCAAACAAGTATGCAGTTCACATTGATGTTAAGTGATGACTGCAGCTTATAGACACCCACACAAAGACCAAGGTCATGTTATAGATGCGTTACCACTCCCGAGGCCTAACGTGTTAAGCCTCTGTGCCGGAAATTACAGGGCCGTACATAACCACCAGACCGGAACACGATAGTGCTGAACGCTACCATTTAGCGGCAAGTATATTAGGTAATGCGGTGGTGCCTACGCCCGCGAGCTCCGTCACTGGAGCTCTACTACCAATATGTTGGTTTGAAACCGAGATACAGTAGTATAATTTAACGCGTAGCTCTAAAACTATTTGGTTTTTTATTGGATGGATACTAGCTGATCGGGAGAACTTATAACCGCCATAGAATTAAAAGTCAAAGATTTGATGGGAAGACGAAATTATTGTTCTTACTGTTTTCCTTATAATAATGGCAACCCATTCTACGTCCCACTGCTGGGCACGAGTCTCTCCCCTTGTTGGGGGGAGGCCTGACACTTACTCCACCACGCTGCTCCAATGCGGGTTGGTGGAGATACGGGTTAGTGGCCAACCCGCTGTCGGATGTTCTCAAACCGCCCATGAGGCCTCCGACAAAGTTTAACGACTGCTATCTGTCGATAGCAACCGGGACCGACGGCTTAACGTGCCCGCCGAAGCACGAATTGTTTTCCTTACTCTTCATATTTTCTCACCTCTCACTCTTTTAAACCTTTTGACTTCTACGACTATTTTAAGACTAAGATCAGCCAAATCTGTCCTTGCTTGAGTTTTAGTGAGACTAACAAACGTCATTTCCTTTTTATCCAAATAGTCTGGAAGTTGGACTAATACGAATAATAGAGTTATAGACCACTACTACTTACTTTAATGTACCTGTTAGTGATATTGACTACTTTAGGTGGAAGAAGAAGACCAAGGCTGACCTACCATGACCAAATAGGTCGAGTTCTGTCTGATGGTGGGGTCAAAAGTCTTAGGAATCGGCGTGCATGTATGAAGAGAATGATGAAGGTAGAGACGAGGCACGAGAGGTTTGTCAGAACCGGGTTGTCTGGCGCTCTACACTCTCTGCCTACCCCGTTAGGGACCTGGCGTGAAGATACATAGGTGGAAATAGTGATTAAAATGTAGCTATGTCCTAGGAATAGACTTATCATTACAGGAATGAAATAAAAAACGGAAAGAAAAATTTGACTTCGGGCAGGAATTGAACCTGCGACCTCATGATAACCAGTCCAGCCCCTTTACCACTAAGCTACCGAAGTGGACAGCTGGACTGGTTATCCTGAGGTCGCAGGTTTGATTCCTGCCCGAAGTAAAATTTATCTTTCCGTTTTTTCTTTAATTTTTAAAGTTCACTCGCAATAACACATGTTATTGCGAAAAATAAATAGTACAATTATCATTACAGGGTTCTGCGTCTTTAGGGGAGAATATACTTCCACCATGCAAGCGGATTGGCAATCGCGGTAGCGGTAGTTACATCGGGGAACGCTTTTTATTCTTATTTTTTTCCTTTATTATTATTATTTATTTTTTTTAATTGTTTTAAAAATATTTTAATATTTTATTTTATTTATCTGTTGGTTTGAGTATTTATGTATTCTTTTCAATTTCCACTATTGTGGCTATTTACGTAATTTTATTTCTAAGCTATATAGGTACTATAGGTATTTTTAACTTTTTAACTTATTTTATTTTAGGTACATATGTTTATTATTTTATTATCGTAGTGTATTAAATATATGTATTGATGGTAGTTTACTTAAATATGAATATTATATATGAAGTTTATCTATTTTTTTCTGGCTATTTTTTTATGAGGTTCAGGCATTGCCTGACAGCTTGAAGTTCGTGATGCCACTAGGACCCACCAGAATACTTTTTTTACTGGTGGTAGAGCTCCAGTGACGGAGCTCGCGGACGTAGGCACCACCGCATTACCTAATATAGTTGCCGCTAAATGGTAGTGTTCAGCACTTTCGTTTTCCGGTCAGGTGGTAATGTATGGCCCTGTAATTTCCGGCACAGAGGCATAACACCTTAGGCCTCAGGAGTGGTAACGCATCTGCATTTTGATCGTGGTCTTTGTGTGGGTGTCTATAGGCTGCAGTCATCACTTAACATCAATGTGAACTGCATGCTTGTCTGCCACTTCGATTACATAAAAAAAAAAATATATCAGCAGTCATTCTGCAGCAATCAGCTGAGGTGGGTGCCGTTTTTCTTGGCTTCCCACAACCAAATATGTAACCATTGTTCTACTTGTTTTTAACTTTATTATTATTGGTTGTTGTTATATGTGCCATGAAAATAAATATTTTTCTTCTTTTTCTTCTGTAACCCAGCCCGCATTTACTACCATCATCGAATGGTTTGGCAGCCATTGTTTGGTTAGTTGATTGCAACTAGCAGAAGAAATCTCCTCCAATAATAGATCCACCGTCCACTTGTCGTCACGTCCTTTCATCACTATTTCATAACCTAGAACATAAACGCAATATCATATCTCAAACAGTAGCGACGCCACTAAGAGCTAAACAGCGATAAGCGTCGAATATTGCATATAAAATGTATCGCTAAGTCCGCTCGTAACGCGCCATAACCGTGCGAGTCGCAGCTATCTCGATGATGCGCTATTAATACGCCGATATCGTGTTAATGCGATCGTGGTTACAAGGTAGTCACACACAAGCTGCATTCAAAACGCTAATTTTCAAGAATATGCTTTCAAGATTTTACATTAGGTAGATTCTACATCCAACTAATTAATATAGAGCCTATTGGTCTCGTGTGACAAAAAGTACTAGTCGTGAAAAAGACACAAAAGGCGATCCAGTCAACTTTTCAGTTTTTCTTATGGAGACCGAATTAGAGATCGCGGCTTTTTAAGTTCTTACCATTCACTTACGGTTTGGCTGAACGTTTTCGCATCTCATCTGCTCAGCGATCTCACCAGTACCGCGAATGTAGAAAATTTTCAGACTATAATTTTAATGCCTTCGCTAAGAACTATAAATGTCGATTATTGCATATAAAACGTATCGCTAAATCCACTCGATACGCGCTGTGACCATACGAGTCATAGCTTTCTTGATTATACGCTATTACACTGCGAAAACCATGTTAATGCGATCGAGGTTTCATGGCGGCTTTACACAAGCTGCGTCGAAAACGAGAAAACAAAAACAAAGTCGTTTTCAGGCTTCGGCACTTCATCTATACCTATCTATAATGTAACTATGTGACACTGGTCACTGGTTCCGATGTAATACGATGTTCGATGAGACGACGTTTTCATTTATAAAATAGAAACGCGGCGATGGAACCGCCTCAACTCTATAAACTCCCGATTCGACCTAACCCTTCGTTCGTATTAATACACCACTTACCGCTTTATGTTATGTTATGGGCCAAGTTGGGTGCAGTAATTGTTTAGCATCAGCAACTTCGGGATTAAATCCCACGGTTATGGCATGAGTGATGGGTGCGCTGAACTGTGTTATTTTGGTTTATTTTCGTTAGATATTTTAGGGTTGAAAGAGGATGGGTCTTGAATAGAAACTAATGGATATAAAAGTATTCTTGAATAATAAATTAAGTTTTATACATAATAAGAATAATAGACACTAGAATTATTCTTTATACCCATGTCCATGCAAATAAAGTGATTTGGAAATAAAGTAATTTGATTTGATAATGAAAAAAAAATTAAAAAATATTAGGATAAAATCAAATAGGTATTACAAAACTATGTGTTGACAAATATTAAGACAAAAATGAAGGATAATAAGATACATGTAAATATGTATTAGAATTAAGAAATAAGTTTGTAATAGATTTCAAGAGTGTATATTTGAAAACAAGGTGCCTTATAATGTAGGGGTTAAAGAATTAAAAAAAAAAGCAAATAATATTGTTATGAGACACCGCTCCGAATTATTCTGAAAATGCTTTACATCTACAGTAAAAGGACATTTGATTTATATTCAAATTATAATATAAATAATGAAAAGGTTAGTGATCTCTACACAGCTTAATTAAAACACATTCATAGTTCGATGTACTGGTAATAATGCGAGACAACTTAAATTATATTTAAAACAAATGATCTCAATTTAAACATCATACTAATTTTTATTTAACAAATTAATCTACATAATAAAAAGAAACATTTGAAATATAATTAAAGGCTAAATAATATTTTCAAATAAAACGTTATATCTAAATTAAAACCAGCATGCGTCTAAAAATTCCGCATCACTGCCTTCCTGTGTTATGGTACCAAGAAGGCTGACAGCATTGCCTCGTTGGGTGGCAATGCTAATTCCTAAAAAACATACATTATTTTTGAGATATATTTAAAAATATATGGTATCCTATTATCCGTGTTACATAAGGAGTCCACCGAATGCTTTTTTATGTAATAAAGAGAGCGAAAAATTCACATGGATCTGAAGTAAGTTCTACTGACACCTATAAGGACAAGTTTTAACCTCTGTAACAGAATTAAAAAAAAATGAGAATCATGATGAAATATTTAATTTTATGTATTGCTTCGTAATTGCCGGCAAATATCTGATATCACAAATTTTTTGCCAAGCAAGTTGCAATGTATCTATCGGCATTGTGACCTCTATTTTTTAAGAAAATATTTCCATAAAAATATGTTTTGTATTACTCACATTAATACACTTACCATCAATGTAAACTACTTTGGTAGTTTCTATTTCCATTACATAAAAAAGAAGAATTGAAAAAATCGTTTTGAACATACAGTTTACATCTGAATATACAGTCTTGAGTTTAGGTTGACTCTCCAAATTAGGTACACTTAAATCAATTAAAAAATCAAACCAAACTAATACAGGAGCGGTTAATCACTAAAAAGAGCAACCCGATCACGTGCCAAAAGCCGTGGTAAAAAAAATACCCTCGCAAATTGCCCGCCGGCTAGCTGTCAGATGTCACTGTCACCTGTCACGCTGACAGCTCCGACAGCCGCCGAGCGATTTACATAAAACTGGTAAGTGACAATTAAAAGCATTCGTTTTGTGTCACTACGCTGTCGTGATTAAGTATGTTTGGATGTGAGTGGTCAGTAAACGATGATTCATTTTGTTCTGCGTGATTATTTAGTTTTTTTTTTCGCATATGAAAATGGAAAAACGTTTCGTGTGATGTTTACGTTTTTCGACGTTTTCAACTGTCTGAAGTCTTATTTTCAGGACCAACTTATTTATATAACTCAAGTTAAGATCAAAATGGTCGACAAACGTCAAATAGGTACGGTGCGAAAGAGATAACGCTCTATTGACCCTAAATAAGCCGAAGTCTCCTTCCTAGGCTCGATGTGCAATATTTATTGTTGAGCACTGTACATAAAAACCAGAGGTCTAAATGCAAATGCGTTGTCACCCCTGAGACCTAAGCTGTCATGTCTCTGTAAAAGTTATTACGGGGCATACATACATGTATGCGTACATCTACCAACTTCTGCCTATTCCTTCAGGGCAACAGGCGTGAATTTACAAAATTACCTAAGCTAACACGAAACGGAGATATAAAACATTAAAATCACACCCAAAAACTTCCAGTGATCTATTAAAGAAGCCGTTATCTGTGATGATTTACACGACCCCAGCGCTTATCTGACGGAAGTTTTTAATTTGTGACCTTACCCTGCCGACACTCCGGGCATATTACTGTTCATTCACTGTGCCCGGTGACAACGGGTCCGCGGGTCAACTTTGCCCAATTATGTAACTATTGGCCCGCTGGGCGAAAAGGTCAGGTTTCGATGCTGATGCGTTTTATAGATATTTGGTTTTATGTGATTATCAAATAATTCGATTGAAAGATATGAACTTAATACAATACAAAGAGAGGCAGAGAAACCATTTATTATATTTAAATACAAAAAGTGAGATCCTGTAATATAGACGAACTTATGTTACTTTTTGGGACTTTTTTTTATGTTATGAAAGTGGCAAACAAGCATGCAGTTCACATTGATGTTAAGTGATGATTGCAGCCTATCACCCACCTAAAGAACTGAGGTCAAAATGCAGATATGCGTTACCACTTTTGAGGCCTAATTTGTTATGCCTCTGTGCCGAAAATTACAGGACCGTACATTACCTACCACCTCACCGGAACACGATAGTGCTGAACACTAACATTTAGTGGCAATTAGGTATATTAGGTAATGACTTGTAACTTATAGGGCGGCTTTGGTCCAGCAGCGGACGTTTTTGGCTGAAATTATGTCTCTTTATAAACACTTATCACCAAACAACGTCCATTCGCTTCACACAAAGCAAAATATAACTCTATCAAACTACGACAAAGAATTTTAGGTCCCTCGCGCATGAAAGCGAGTAAAGTCCAATACATAAGAACGGAGTGCCCATAAGATTTTATACGACCCATTACCCGTTCCTAAGTGAGGCGTAAATTCTTATAACTCGCGTAAGTATTCAAAATATGAAAGACGAGGTCGTTAGGGGGCTGAGAGGCTTGTTTGTTCCATTTATTTGATATGTATTTACTTTAATATTTAGGATGTTTTGGGTTTCGTGAGATAGTGAAAGGGGCTTTTGGTGGTATTTTGGGGATTCTATATTAAAAGAGTTAAGTCTTTATGTGTTATCGCGTTTCTTTTGTAAGGTGGAATGCCTATTGTATTTATTATTGCATATATTACGACATACATTGACAAATACGTACCTATAGGTAGGCTTACATTTTGAATGTCACGAAGTGGTAAACAACCCTAGTTTACATTGATGGTAAGTAATAATTGAAGGGCGCATGGCCCTGCGGCTGGTGCTGATCGGAAGCGATCTACTCGGTTAAGCGATACGGGCACGATGGAGTGTGTGATGGGTGACCTAGCGGTCACCGGTCACGGTAACAAATTAAAATGCGCGTTTCCGTGCTTCGGAGGGCACGTCAATCCGTCGGTCCCGGTCTCTATCGATAGAGAGCAGCCGTTAAACCTTGTCGGAGGCCTTATGGGCGGTTTGAAAACATCCGACATCGGGTTGGCTACTAACCCTTATCTCCACCAACCCGCATTGGGGCAGCGTGGTGGAGTAAACTCCAAGGTTCCACCCAAGAAGGAAAGCAGTGCCAGCAGTAGGACATATCAAGGTTTGCCATTATTATTATTATTACTCTATGCACCAGATTAATGCGACAATTAAAGTAATGCTGCATTACTAAATGCAGCCTATATACATCTACAAAAAAAACCGGTGGTGATGCTGCAGATAGGTCTCCACCCCTAAGACCTAAGTTGTTTTTCCTCTGTGATAGTTATTAGGGGCAGGCACATACCAAACTCCGAGGAAGCCGCTCGAAATCTTTTACATCTAATAGAACAGGCCAAACAAACATCACTTACTTCCCGAACTGAGACAATCTAAAGACTACAAGAACATTTCAAATAAATAAAATGTTAATAGGCAAGCCAAACGAAACATTGTTTACAAAACATAAAAATAAACAATAGACGGAATCTATTAACAATAAATCAAAGCTAGGACGCAACACGATTGAGCAATAAATATCAATGAGTTTAATGTTCCCGCGCAACACGCGATAACTGTCAAACGTCCGCCATGTTGGCCGCCATCTTGATTTATGACATTTTATTGTGAACTGTCAATAGGTTGCGCTATGATGCGTTGCGGTGAGAACGAATAGAAGAGATTTTGTTTATTTTTTATGTAAACTGCCTCAGTAGCCTAGTGGTAGCAGGCCACTCTTACTGCGCTGGGGTCCTGGGTTCGATTCTTGGTTCGGGGGCTATCACTAGACTAGTGAGGCAGTTTTAAAAGCAGATTAAAATGGCAAACCTTGAGATACGTCCCACTGCTGGGTACGAGTCTCTCCCCTTTTTTGGGGGGAGGTCTGGAGCTTACTCCTCCACGCTGTTAGTGGCAAACCTGCTGTCGGATGTTTTCAAACCGCCCATAAGGCCTCCGACAAGGTTTAACGACTGCTATCTATCGATAGGAACCGGGACCGACGGATTATCGTGCCCTCAGAAGGCCTAATTTTGCCCCTAGCGGTCACCTATCACACACCCGACCGCGCCCGTATCACACAACCGAGTAGATCGCTTGCAATCTACACCAGCCACGGGCCCTGCGCGCTTCTTAGAATGAGATTAAAATGTTCAATATTATGCATATCTCAAGCATCCCGTCACTTTTACTGCCCCGTCCACTCTAAACGTTCATAGCCCACGACAATATTACACAAACGGGTAGGCGATAATGGTCGATCGTAACTTCCAATTGATTCTATGGCTTTTCTATCAGCAATCTGTTACTGCTTCTGGTGATTGAGGGTCAGGTATGTTGATTGTGTTTATTGATATATATTATGATAGGTTCTGTGATCTCTTGTTTGCTTCTTTAATTGCCTAGTATGTTCTGGTTGCCTGGTACAAAAAAAAGTAGTTGTGTTAATTATTAATAATTATTAGTATATAATGGAATATAATGTTAATATAATTATATAATATTAATAGTGGAATGATTATTATTCTTTCACTAATTTATTTAAAAACGTATTCGATATTTTTTTACTATCTACCTATATAAGTATAATTATTATTCCACTTATTTATATTTTTTACTTATCAATTTTTTTTAACATTTATTATTATTTAACACAACTACTTTTCTTTTTTTTAGACAGAAATAGTTGTGTCATGCTGATAAAAATATGACTAAAAAACTTTAAAGTTATGACTAAGATTGTGTTTACTTTGGCAATAACAAACTTGTTGTAGTTTGGACCGGTTCAGCAAAAAAATTGTTGCGCCATTGTGCAAGTGTTAAATGACGTCATACCTGTAACGTTTTACTGGTGGTAGAGCTCCAATGACGGGAGCTCCCGGGCGTAGGCACTACTGTATTACCTAATATACTTGCCGCTAAATTTTAGTGTTCAGCACTATTGTGTTCAGGTGGTAATGTACGGCCCTGTAATTCCCGGCACAGAGCATAACACCTTAGGCTTCAGGAGTGGCAACGTATCTGCATTTTGACCTCTGGTCTTTGTGTGGGTGTCTATATGCTGCAGTCATCACTTAACATCAACGGAAAGTGTATGCTTGATTGCCACTTTCACTATCTACCTACATAAAAACATTTCTTAATAATTATTATTTTGTTTTAATTGTAACCGTCTGCGCATATGAATGTTACAATAATTAAGGCTTCAGCGATATCTGAACGATATTGCATGAACTGTAAAGTTTATCATATCGATTGTAAAGCTATTAATTATTTATCGTCGTTCACCGATCCCAAACCGGTCAAATCAAAAAGGGTAAGAGAAATTCGACGCTTAGATGTGAAACTTCGGTAGTTTAGTGGTAAAAGTACTGGACTGGTTATCTTGAGGTCGCAGGTTCAATTCCTGCCCGAAGTCAAATTTATCCACTTTGTTTTTAATTTCTTAAAATCCGCTCGGATGTACTATTGTGAAAAATATGGTATGAAATCAAGTATCACTTATGACTAGTAAATATATCGTATAGCGAATAGCAACAAACACACAGGTCAATGAAATAAAAACATCTAGATCAGCGTTTCTCATTTCACGGGTTGCGACCCGGTACCGGTCATCAATCTAAAATACCGGGTCGCAACATTCCCGCCTTGTTTTAAAATAATGCTTACCTAACTATCGATCGACGCATCGTAAATATTGTTTTTTGTATGATTTTACCTAATGGTACCGGTCTTTAAAAATACTAAGTGGGTCACGACGGGGCAGAGTGAAAATTACCGGGCCATGCCATAACAATGTTTGGAAAGCACTTATCTCGATAATTAATTTAAGATGAGTAATTACTTTTTAGTAATATCTATTGTAATTATTTGTTGCCTTTTTTGTTTGTTGGAACAGAACCCGCCGTTTAAGATATCAATTTGCAATTGGCTGGTTTTTTTTACAACTTTACATCAAGGAAATAAACCAGACAATAATTTCAACAAGAATTATGTTATGTCAGGGCCCCAATACATCATCATTATTAATGAGTAACGAACAATTTTATGATTATTTATGTTTTTTTTTAATTAGCAATCATTGTGTATATATTATAAATTGATTTATGCTACTTTAGACGAGTTAGAGGTCAAGATGTGAAATGATTAATATTGTGATTTAAGGTTATATAAAATATACATATGTAATACAATATTATAATGGCCTCGCAATAACACATCGGATTGGCCATATAGTCAAGGTTGTGTTTGCCAGTCTAGCTTCAGGCTCCACCGAAAAGCTCTGCTTACCAAAGCCATGGGGTTTGGTTAGCAGTTTGGAGTAATCAGTTTTAACCTAACCCACTCTAAACTCACCTTTCATCTTGATATTGACTTAAGTCGCCCGTCAAGTCAAGTCAAGACTTCTGTCAAGTCATCCACAACATTACTTACTCCACTTGTGTTATTACACAAAGGAGAAAAAAAAAGCAGTTTGGAGTACTGGAGGCCGTGAACAAATAGAGACATATAACACAGCATGTCATGAAAGACTCAGGCTTATTGACTTCCCTGATGATAACAGAAATTGTTGCGATAAAAGTTGTAAACAATCTATTCATTGTAATATTATTGACAATTTATACAATGATATTGTGCTAGCATTATCGGAAGCCGCTGGGGTGGATCGAGTGAGCACCAGGCGAAGGAAAAGGAGAATTGTTGAGGGTTGGAATAGGCATGTTAGTGAAGCGTTCAGGGACGCCAGGTTGAAGTTTTGTGTATGGCAAGACTACGGGAAACCACTAACGGGTTCTGTTTTTGCTGAAATGTGTGAGGCCAGAAATATCTTTAAGTCTAGATTAAAGTGGTGTCAAATACATCAAGACCAAATTAAAATGGATATTTTGGCCTCGCATCATTCAAATAATAATTTTCACTCTTTTTGGAAGCACACAAACAAGCTGAATAGTAAGCCTGGCCTCCCAGCATCAGTAAACGGTGTGAGTAATCCAGTAGGCACTGCGAACCTCTTCAAGGAACATTTTAAAATCAAATCACCATTGGGTCCCAGTGTATCGGTGCCTGATATGACGGACCAACATGACCTATTAACTAGATTTACTGCGAAGGAGATCCAAGGTGTTATCCATGCCATGTCCAGAGGAAAGTCTCCGGGTCATGATGGTCTTAGTATTGAATACCTCAAGTTCGCGGGTCCTCATTTACCAAGAGTGTTGGCAATGTTGTTTAATCTTTGTGTGAGTCATGCGTATTTGCCTAGCCAAATGACTAGAACTATTGTAGTACTTATAATTAAAAATAAAACAGGAGACATCGCTGATACGAAGAATTATAGGCCTATTTCTTTGGCGACGGTGATAGCGAAAGTGTTTGACAGCTTACTTAATAGACAACTTAATAACTATGTTCACCTGCACGATAATCAGTTCGGATTTCGAGCCGGCCTGTCAACTGAGAGTGCTATACTGTGTCTGAAGTGGGCTGTCAGATACTACACAGACCGAAAAACACCTACGTATGCGTGCTTCCTCGATCTATCTAGGGCTTTTGATCTGGTGTCCTACAGCATTCTCTGGAAGAAGCTTGAAAAAGCGGGAGTCCCATTGGAACTCATTAGCACTCTGAAGTGCTGGTATGGAGGCCAGATCAACCAGGTTCGTTGGGGTGGGGCCTTGTCGGAGTCGTATGGGTTGGAGTGTGGGGTGAGGCAGGGGGGGTTAACTTCACCTACGCTCTTCAACCTATACGTCAATGAGTTAATTGAAGAGCTCAGTAGAGAGCGAGCCGGCTGCTACATTGACAGGGTGTGTGTTAATAACATCAGTTACGCCGATGATATGGCTCTACTGAGAGCCTCAGTTTGTGGACTTAGAAAGTTGTTGTCTATCTGTGAAGACTATGCTAAGCATCATGGGTTGATAAATCATGGTCTTTGGTGCCGGCGGCCGAAGTTGTTCTACAATTATACCTCCAGTAATATTAAACGGAGTGTCCCTGAACAGGGTATACAAATTTAAATACCTAGGACATGTATTGGCCGCCGACGGCAAAGACAATGATGACATTGAGCGGGAACGGAGGGCGCTGTCGGTTAGAGCGAATATGATAGCTAGCAGGTTTGTACGTTGCTCACAAGGTGTAAAAAAGACCTTATTTCGTGCATATTGTACTTCTTTTTACACGTGCAGCTTGTGGGCAGATTATACGCAAAAATCGTACGGCGCCTTTCGCGTCCAATTTAATAATGCGTTCAGGGTTTTAATGGTGCTGTCTCGTTTCTGTAGCGCATCAGGGATGTTTGCTGAAGCTCGTGTCGACTGGTTTTATACGACAATGAGAAAACGATGCGCTTCCCTGGTGCGCCGGGTGCGGGCCAGCCCTAACACTATCCTGAACTGTATTTCGAGCAGGTTGGATTGTCTATATGTGAATCACTGCTGCAAGCTATCCACCTCTGTAATGGACGTGTAGCAGTGACTCACATAGTGATAGTGAAATTGATTTATGTGTTATTTTAGAATAGGAATACTAACATAGAATTAAGTAATATTGTTACGAACACTGTAATGAGCTTTGTTGCTTAACTTAATAAATAAATAATAATAAAGTACTGCCGACCTTTTTAAATGATCGATTTTTTCTGTCAAATCCGATTTATCGATCTGAGATCGCCATCCCTAATATGCAACATATTCCCGACAAAATAATCAAAATAATTCAATTTATAACTGCGTAAAACTCTACCAACCCACATAGGTGTATCGGATAAAGAATGTTTATTGATATTCCGTGAATTATACGCTGTACGGACCCCACATCCGCTGTGAGCGCATTAAAATTATTATGTAGTTCCGTGATTGATTCACGATACTATAAAGAAATTTATTGATGCTAAACGAAAAACAAACGTCAACAGAACGAATAAAATAATAAACTAGGTCTTTGTACACTTGAAGGGGAATATTGGTACTGTTTGTATAGGTAGAAGATATGGTGACTGTGTTTAGAATGTTTAAATAATAATTTCAGCCCTTGATACGTGGACACGAGTCTCTCCCCTTCTTGGGGGGAGGCCTGGAACTAACTCCACCATGCTGCTCCAATGCGGGTTGGTGGAGATATGGGTTATTTTTAAACCATATTATGTACTTAATAATTAAATATGTAAGGGACCTGGCGTGAAGATACATATGTTGCATCATACCCAGCCTAAAAACGGTTAATTATTTTTTTTTGTGGTCAGAATAACTTATAGCCCTATGTCCCCTAGATGGGGCAGAGGGCGTCCACAGTGGTTTGGTCCTCGATTGGTCTTGAGCCTCGCGCTTGATTTCACTCCAACACGCCCCGGGTTTCAGAATACCTTCTTTATACTAATTTTCTCATTTCGTCTTTGACATTTTTGTAAGGTCAGATATGTGGCAAATTATACTGATCAGTGTACTATAGCTTATAGATTAGGTAAGTACAATTAAGTACATTGATAGTAAAGTTCCTAATGTATTTCTACGAGCAAAGACATTTTATTTATATACCAGACTAAACGGGTAGACAGACAACATTGATGGTAAAGCCACTGACCGCACCTACATTATTATTTTATATTTTGGCACCATTGTGACATAAAATGTGTTAAAAGCCACAATGTGTTAAAAACAATGTTTAACACAATCGTGTACCATGTTTATACATGGAACTGTTATGAGAATTAACTCGTCTGGTAGATATTACCTTCATTTGCTTAACATTTGATCCAGGCAGGACAATTGCTCATAAATGATAGTATGTATATGCTTAATGTCTTAAAATTACAGTGTAGCGTCTCATTCCTTAACTTACTTCATGTTTGTAATATGTATCTTCACGTCAAGTCTCTAACGGGGTGGTAGGCAGAGAGTGTAGAGCGCCAGATATCTTGGTCAGAGAATATGTAATCATATTACGTATAGAATGAACACTTCTACGACCCGCCCGATTTCCCCGCATCACCCAACCTCCTCCCCTCTTAAGGGCGACGGTTGGTATTTTGTACGTGCTACGCACACAGGTGTACGTGTAAATACACGTCACTGATTGATGTCTGTGTAATAGAGACCAAAGCGTTTGTATGGAATTTTGGCGAAGTGTCCGCGGTGTTTCCCGGTCCTGACATACCTTCGTGTATGTCGCCGATGAAGTCCTAGGTATTATGGATGGAGATCCATTTAATAATTAATCTACTAAATCAGTGTGACCACAGCATTTTTAATTATCTGTGACTATGCCTATATTAACCCTCCGATTAAATTAGAAAAAAAACATGATTTCGAGACTTTTGTCATTTTATTTTATTTTTATAGAAAAAAAAAGCCAAAGTTTATTTTTTAATTTTGTCATTATTTTTAGCGGTTATTTGTTTTAAAATATATATATTTTATATACTGTTTGCTTGCTCCGCTCAGCATTTATCAATGTCCATTAAAAAATCTGGCTATTCCTGTGACGTACCTACACGGTAGCATATTAAACGTGACATAATTCCTTTAAACATTAAACGTTCGTGTTTAAAATTTATGGTTGAATAAAACCTGCGTTTCAATAAAAACTTTAATTGCCTACTGTTCCCATGATATCGGGTTACAAACATATAAACTGTAGACTAACTCACAAGTTGTACTCAACTTCTGATTCTCCTCAAACGATTTCACACCATAATTGCGTGTTGTAAGGTTTAAATTTGATTGGTTGTATACACGGACAATGTTCACATCGGTGTCTATTGTACAAATAAACATCTTTTATTGCTGTATCATTAACTGTGCTGGTATAAACATAAGCTTTATTACAGCTGATGGTCGTATCGAGCCTAAATACGCATTTGTGTATAAAATAGGCACACTGCTTTGGTGTATTCTATTAAATTTGCTCTTGAATCTTGACATTTTTCTTAGAATGTAGATTTTTAGACATCCGCACTTCAAAATAATAAATCAGAATGTTTAAAAGTATCACTTGGGATAACAAGAATCGCATAAGTCACAAAATTATTAAAGAAGAAAAGCTACCTTTGACTGTCTCGGTAGCCTAGTGGTAGCAGGGCACTCCTACTACGCTGCGGTCCTGGGTTCGATTTCCGGGTAGGGAGTTATCAGAGATAATGGTGTAAAGTGCTTTATCTCTGTTTCTATTGGGATTTTTCCATTTTCTGGAAATTTCCCAGTACCTCGAAGTTTGGTAATGTGCCCGGAGATGTCAACAGGCTCGCCACCTGTTTATTTATTTATTATATTGCATGTCACAGGTCTGACAGATCTTTTAAAAAATACAAAAGTACAGGTGACGCCCTAGGGTAAGCGCACGGCAAACATAAGGAGGCAAGGAGGAGGCCTTATTATAATAATTATTAAAAAAAAAAAAACAAAAAACATTTTACAATTTAAATTACAGTTCTAGTTAACATTAACACATTATTATCATTTTTAATAAAAACAAATACAATTTATTTTATTCATATTATAATTCAATTAAATATTTTCATATGTCAAGGAGATTAGCAATTGTTAGTAGGATCATTGTCAGTGGCATCTATGTTAAGTTTGTTAGTATTTTACATTCATATTTAATACACCTATGTCAATTCTAATACTTATTAATATAATCACAATTTAATTTGAGTTGTCATTAAAATATTCATATAAATTGTAATAACATTTACTTGCAAGGAATTTCTTTAGTTCATTATTAAATAGAGTGCTGTTTTTAATATATTTTATAGTGTCAGGTGAATGGTTGTAAATTTTAATAAGCATATGATGGGGACTGGTAGAAACGAATTTCATCGTTGTTGGCGGTCTACTTATTTGGTTTTTATTTCTATTGTTGCGTTTGTTATTTACCTTGCTCTCATTTGTGGGCGGGAGCCCCCAAATATCAACTTGGTCCACTCGACTCCCTACAAAGACGCGCCGTTCGTATTGTTAACGACCCAGGACTTACTGATAGGCTCGAAGATCTGAGCCTGCGCAGAGACGTTGGGAGTCTATGCGTTTTATACCGTCTCTACAATGGCGAGTGCTCTGTCGAACTGTTCGACATGGTGCCACCGTCTCTTTTCCTACACCGCACTACCCGCCGAAGAGAGAAGTTCCACAATCACCGACTGGACACTTGGCAATGTTCAACGGTGCGGTTCTCACGTTCGTTTTTGCCCAGAACGTGTAAATTGTGGAATGAACTTCCCTCTGAGGTGTTCCCTCGGTGCTACAATATGGGCATTGTAGCACCGAGGGAACATGCATATATTCTTGCATATAGCAAGAATGTCGAATGAGCGAATGACTAAACAGATATACAATGCGAATGTGGATGGTTGCAGAGGCCCAGGAAGACCAAGACTAACCTACCATGACCAAATAGGTCGAGTTCTGTCTGATGGTGGGGTCAAAAGTCTTAGGAATCGGCGTGCATGTATGAAGAGAATGATGAAGGTAGACGAGGCACGAGAGGTTTGTCAGAACCGGGATGTCTGGCGCTCTACACTCTCTGCCTACCCCGTTAGGGACCTGGCGTGAAGATACATACATACATACAATATGGGGTCTTCAAAAATGGCGTCAAAAGAGTCTTTCAGGGCTGGCAGCGCGTTGGCGACTCCCCTGGTGTTGCAAACGTTCATAGGCGACGGTGACTACTTTCCATCAGGTGGCCCGTCTGCTTGTCTGTCAATCCTATAACATAAAAAAAAAGAGGTTGACAGTTAAGCAGACGGACGATGAAAAGTGGTCACCGTCGCCTATGGACATTTGCAACACAAGATTTTTTTTATGTTATTGGGTTGACTGATAAGCAAACGGGTCACCTGATGGAGCCTGTTAGTAAGTCCTCAGTCTTTGTAGGGAGTCAAGTCAAGCGCGATCGCAAATCGCCAAGACTAAGCTGGTATGGAGCTGGTGATTTGCAATCGCGCTGCCAGCCACATAGGAGGACTCTTTTAACGCCAGTTTTGATTATCTATGTTTTAGAGTAGGTAATTAGTTTGTAAGAACCACTTAATAGATACGTTCCACTATTGTAATAAAAACAAAAAAAAAGATGAGCCTGTTGGTCCAGCAGTGTGTGTCGACCGTTTGAACCGAAGCTCCCGTGTTCCATCCCCGCAATGGGACAAATATTTGCATGGTCTACAGATATTTGTTTCGAGTCTGGATGTTTGTGAATGTGTTGTGTGTACAACGGCACCTACGATACAGGTTTATACTTAGTGTGGAGCTTTGAGTGCAAGCGTAAAGAAATAACTGCCCTGGAGACTCCTCTAAATCTTCATATACTCCTAACTCTAATTTCAAAGGACTTTATTCCCCCATGACTTCTGTACTGGTACCAACGTATCTAACAAGTGTAATGGTGGGCGGTGTTAATACTTGTCCACAACACAACAGCAATACCAACCCAACTATAACTTCCATTTATGATATCGCAACAAAGTTGTAACACAGCGTTTTTTTATTTCGCTAGCACATTCGGTAAACAAGAAACGGGGCAATTTACGCGAACAATTTCAAACGTATAACCGTGTAAATACATTCCTGTGAACAATAAAGTCGCATTTAATACAATTACTCGGTGAATATATTGGTGTTTATTTTGCGAGGCGGCGCGAACATTTGACCTGGTACGTTTCGCGGGTCGCAAGTTGCGGGAGGTAGCGGGGGAGATATTATGAAAAATGAATTACCTATACCACCCTACTATCACAAGAGGATTCGGTTTCTAGTGTAGTGTGTACTACGTCATAAACAAAAAAAATGTATTACATATTTTTTTTTCTTAAATGCAGGAGCGTGTGTGCATGTATGACGTAGTACACACTACACTAGCGGTAATAGTTTTCGCTGTACCACCGCGCCAGTTTAGTACGCAAAGCGATGCAATAGTATGGTCGTGTGCACACGTCTCTATAAACTTCAACGGCGCTGTGCTAAGTATAACAGAGACAACAACTTAGATCTACATTGCATGGCAACGTATCTTCATATTGAACTCTGATGTATGTCATCACTTAAATACTCTGGTAAAAAAGGACGGATTACAAATGCGTGCTTTTTTGCCACCTTCATTACTAAACATATGTCAGCTGAATTTACGCTTATGTTACGCTGGCATTTCTCTGAACGAGTGATACAGAAAAAGAAGGCAAAGAGTCAAGAGAAATAAGTATTAGTCACAATTTTAAATACTGTAGATTTTGTAGATAAAAGTATGGTTAGTATATTACATATAAGTCGGTTGAATTTTTTTATCTTGAAGTCGATAACATTTCTATCTGAACGCTTCTAGCTTGAACCACCCAAGAACCGTCTGCTATAAACGTACATCAATGTTATTTGTGGCAGTCATTCGCTAAGCGAGTAACGCGACGATTACTAAGAAACTAAAGTGTAAACGCGGTATATCCGGACGATTTGCGACCGGATTTATAATGCCCGATGTGTAGTGTACGCTATCTGGGCTGACGGCGCGTAATATGGGAAGAATATGAGTTTTTACGAAGATGTACCTAAATACTTTAAGTTGTCATTGAACTCATGAAACGTAACTTCACGCCTGTAATCCCCGAAGGGGTAGGCAGAGGTTAATGCATGCATTCAAGCATACATACAAACACGCACGATTCGCCGGTTACGTTTTTGGCCCATGTAACAGGTGGCGAGCCTGTTGACATCTCCGGGCACATCACTAAACTTCGAGGTACTGGGAAATTTCCAGAAAATGGAAAAATCGCAATAGAACCAGAGATAAAGGACTTTACAACATTATATCTGATAACCCCTACCCGGGAATCGAATCCAGGACCTCAGCTTAGTAGTGACCTGCTACCAATAGGCTACCGAGGCAGTTAACTCATGAACATCTGTAAATTCTAAAAATATGATTAAATGATTAAAAAAAAAATACTCTTACAAATCACCATAAATGGCACCACGGTGTTGTACTATCAATTGCAGTTGGTAGAAAATGCAATTGCTCGCTAATCTGGGGCAGTTGTTCTTATCGTAGCGGAGTATTCCTTAGGAAGAGGATATGTAATAAAACCTACCTACGTATAGAATGGACACTTCGACGTCCCGCCCGATTTTCCCGCCTCACCCAACCTCCTCCCCTCTCATGGGCGACGTTTGGTATTCTCTACGCTATGCACACAGATGCACGTGTAAATACCAGTGCACGTCACTGATTGATGTCTGTGTAATAGAGACCAAATTAAGCGTTTGTATGGAATTTTGGCGGAGTGTCCGCGGTGTGCCTTAGGTATATTGACGACCCGGTTAGTCTAGCGGTGTGTGATGACCGTTTGATTCGAAGGGTCGCGGGTTCGATCCCCGCACCGGGACAAATATTTGTATGGCCTACAGATATTTGTTTCGAGTCTGGGTGTTTGTGTATGTGTTGTATGTGTACAACGGCACCCACGACACAGGTTTATACCTAATGTGGGGCTGTGAGTGTAAGCGTATTTTATTTTTATTTTTATTTTATTACTAAAATAAAGATTAATCGTAAGTTAAAAAAAAAATTTAAGGCTTGACTGGTTATCTTGAGGTCACAGGTTCGATTCCTGTCCAAAGACAAATTTTTCTTGCCCATTATTCTTTATTTTCTAAAGTTCACTCGCATGTTATTGCAAAAAATAAAATATTAAAATTTCAAAACGTGACAAAATGTACCTAAAAAGTTGTTAATGATAAATGTAATGATTCGAGTAAAGCGATGATTATCAAGAAACTATATTTCATTCTACGAGTGGGGTCTGTTTTGACCCTTTTCAGTATCAGCTAGTACATAAGTAGGCATAATTCAATTAAATTTTAAAAGAGGACATTCGTTGTTTTTCTTCATAAATATCCAATTTACTAGTGTAACATTAGTTTAGTATATCGCTTCTTGGCTTCAATAATGTGTTATACCAGAAAAAAATATTTTTTTTACTTTCATAATATCATTATTTTTTTTACTTTCATAATATCATTATGAAAGTTAAAAAAATATTTGCCTGCACGAAATCGCTCTTCTAGCGATAAGGCCGCCCGCTGTATCACATGTAATTGGAATGTTTTTTTTTGTAAACTAATTTTTGGTGTGCAATAAAGTATATATTATTATTATCATTGTAGGTAGCTAATGGACCTAATTCTTTACCTTTATATATGATTAACTACATAGTTTAAAACTAAGCTTTCTAATGTTATACCAAATTAATTTTTTTATATTACAATCAACAATCAAGAAATTCCATAATTTCTAAAAAAGGGTAGGTATTTGTGTCACGTTCTTCCAAATAAGATCATGAAATATAATTTTATTGACAAACAAATGACTAACTTGTGATGACATTGTTGATGATATTATCTTTATTTAGTTTACGAGTTAAATTGAAAGAAATAAAGGTACAACTGGCTTGTTACATTGTCGAAATAAACCACCTTGACGAAAGAGACAACAAAATATCACGATTGCTCTGTCTTGTTCCCTTCATAAGTACGGCATTTATCTCGTGAAAACTGCGATTTCGTAGAAAATAAATTAAAACACGGCGGTTTATATTATCAAGGATAAAAAATCGAGATTTTGAACTTGTCACGTTATTGAAGCAAAGAAGCGATGTATAGTAATTCATTATCCTTATCCTCAATTAACTTTCACTGCTATAGATGCGATACAAACGCGAGAAATAATTCAGATTAATCACCAAGCATTAACACCGAGACAATGTTTCAAACAAATCAACGGAGTAAGGCCCACACATCAACGGCCAGGAAAAACGACACACCGAAGTGTTTGTCGACGGAATATGTCGCACGTTTGTCGAGATCCGCGACGACCACGACACGTTTACGACAGCGCTGACTAAAATATCGTCCCGGATTGTACGATTGAATTATAGCTCTCCCGTTTCAACTAATTTATGGGCGCGCCGAGTGAGAGAGACAAGTGATGCTGTATTTTAGGATTTCTGTGTAACGCGAGAACATGAATCGTTGGGCAATCATTGTTATAATAAAAGTACAGAAACCGACGAAAATATTATGCAAACTTCTATTATTTACGTAGGTAATACCCATAATTATAAAATCGCAAACAAAGTCACGGGTAAAATGTACTGCGAAAATAATAAGGCAATACTTCTTGTCGAATCAATTTATAAAATCCCCGTCAGTTCCAAACCAACAATAAACACGTCTAATAGATCCCTTTTCAAAGCAATCGTTATAATACATTCAATTTCCTTCAAGTCCACTCGGCTCCCTTGTCTCATCCCGAACAAATATGATCCCATTATTGTGGGCAAACAAATCGACCAATGCATTGATCCCGGGCGTTGACAGGGGGATTGAATGCAAACTTTGAGCACCTCCCTAACAAGCGTCTTGGAGACGTGCAGCTACTTGGTGTGGAGACGGATTCCATTTGATATTTCTTCTAGGAAGAACTTTTTGGTGGATCTTGTGGTCATGGTCACTTACTTATCTATCTAATGTTAATAGCCTTTGTCATTTACTTGTCCATCTAATGTCCAATTGCCTTTGTATGATGATACTTGTCATCGGATAAGTTACGTAACTTCACGTCTGTAATCCCCGAAGGGGTAGGCAGAGGTAAATGCATGCATTCAAACATACATACAAACACCCACGATTCGCTGGTTATGTTTTTGGCCCATGTAACAGGTAGCGAGCCTATTGACATCTCCAGGCACATTATCAAACTTCAAGGTACTGGGAAATTTACAGAAAATGGAAAAATCCCAATACAACCAGAGATAAAAGACTTTACACCATTATCTCTAATAACCCCCTACCTAGTGGTAGTAGTGGCCTGCTACCACTAGGCTACCGAGGCAGTTATGAAGACGGGATCTTATAGGATTTTATATATCAACTATCGTCTCATTAATTTGCAAGGGTTCGAAGAAAGTACATTTGATAAAAAATAAAATATATTTTGGCTCCTCAGAATATTTTTTTATTTATTTGGCTTTTGAGCCTGTGGTAAATGGATGAATAATTTTTTAGCTAGCTTACTACTAAGGTAGTGTCATTACAGACTTTTTTCCATTTTGTAAATGCTACATAAAAAAGATAAATCTACAATTCTAGTGCTAGTAGCTTTAGAATAGTAGGTTCCCCCCACGAGGTGGACCGACGACTTGGTGAAGGTCGCGGGAAATCGCTGGATGAGGGCGGCCCAGGGCCGTTCGTATTCTTTGGGGGAGACCTTTGTTCAGCAGTGGACGTCTTTTGGCTGAAATGATGATGACGAGCTTGAGAATCGTAGGTACCAATGCATCACCCAATCTACTTGCCGCTAAGTGATAGTGTCTAGCACTGTCGTACAGTACACAGAAGGTAAGATAGTGTGGTATGACTCCCAAAGACGTCGCCGTTGATAATCGTTCTGCTAAAAAAGAAATGCATTCAAAGAAATAAGCCCGGCTATTCAAACAGCAGATGCAATTGCAACAGCCAGCAAACTCAAACTGCAGCAGTGAAATGAAAATAAAAGAACTGTAACATGAATAGACAAACAAATATAAATTGCAGCAGTGAGTAGTGCTAAAGAAATGAAAATCGAAAACTACAGCATGAATAGACAAACATTTTCTTAACAAAGATTATTTCTGTTGATACATCATTATTTACGACTTAACTACTATCGATTCTGTTTCCTGATTACAATTACATAAAACAGACGTGGAAGTTTTTATTTCACCATACATCAGCCTGTTTCCGTTTTACACACGTCATTGGTGACAACGGCCTCAATAAAATTGAATTTATTGTTCTTTCTATACGTAGTTCCAAGGCTCTGGATTTATTATTGTTAATGTTATTACAGACATGAACACATTGACAGAATTTATTGATTGTTAATTAATTCATCGCGGAATGTTTCCGATCACATTATTTGTGTAAATTAAGATGTTATTTGTTACAAAGTTCTTGTTTTGTTTCGTACAGTACCTAACATTTTCGATGTCAACATAATTATGACGGTGAAAAATATTAGTAAGTACTTTGGAATAAGAAACGGATAGTTAGGGTCGTAAACTTTATGGCTGTTGGGCGAAACGTTCTCCCAGTGAGAAGGACCGACGATCTGATGAAAGTTGCGGGCGGTCGCTGGATATGGTCGGTCCTGGACATTTCGTTGTAGCAATTTTTGAGGGATTTTTTGTCCAGCACCGGTTTTGTCATTTGTCTTTCTGCTAAAATTATGATGATTGTAATGTTTAAATTATAAGGAAAAGATATTTAACTTTACTAAAAATGTAACGAATGCTTATGAATGTATAGAATCTTATTTGCCTTAGAAATCTCACCTCTCTATATTAGTCTTACACGAAACACATCGTAGACTGCGTAACAAGTGACGTGTGTCGGCGGCAGGTCGCGGCAGACGCCAATATACGCAGACGTGGCTGACGGAGCCACAATACATGCTGCTCTCACTAATGCTGCCCTAGTCTCTGTCACCAGCAACTCAATATGGATTTAGTTCGGCACATATATCGGATGCAGGATTTGTTAAAATATCATTTTCTTAAATATTTCACCTCTCTATATTAGTCTGACACCAAACACGCCGTGCTTGTTAGACTGCAGTAACAAGTGACGTGTGTCGGCGGCAGGTCGCGGCAACGCCAATATACGCAGACGTGGCTGACGGAGCCATAATTCATGCTGCTCTCACTAATGCTGCCCTAGTCTCTGTCACCTGCAACTCAATATGGATTTAGTTTAGAATATAATAATAATAATAATGGCAACCCATTATACGTCCCACTGCTGGCCACGAGTCTCTCCCCGTTTTGGGGGGAGGCCTGAACCTTACTCCACCACGCTGCTCCAATGCTGATTGATGGAGATACGGGTTAATGGCCAACCCGCTGTCGGATGTTTTCAAATAAGACCTCCGACAAGGTTTAACGACTGCTATCTACCGGTAGCAACCGGGACCTTAACGTGCTCGACGTGCTTAACGTGCCCTCCGAAGCATAGAAACGCGCATTTTAATTCACCACTAGCGGTCACCCATCACACACCCGGCTGTGCCCGTAATGCTTAACCGAGTACATCGCTTACGATCTACACCAGCAGCAGAGCCATGCGCGCTTCGTTTCGTATTCGAGATTGGAATATCTGTTACAGAATTTCATACACCTTGATTAAAATATTATGTAGACTTTCCTACTACGTAACACATTCTATTTATACCTAAACATAGTTGAAATATTTAACAATCGAACCATCGTTAAAGTCATCTAAAGATCTGTAATTACCGGCACAGAGGCATAACACCTTAGGCCTTACGCCCCAGGAGTGATAACGCATCTGTATTTTTACCTTGGTCTTTTTGTGGACTACAGGCTGCAGTCAACACTTAACATTTATTTTGCTTAGATCAGCTTTTCATGTCAAATATATTTTGCTTAGATCAGCACGTTATTCTATGTTAATTTCGTATAGTTAACAAAGTTTTCTGTCGATCGTTTTAGTTTATTCTATTTCAAATGTTTTTTTTTTATTTTATGGCGTCGCGTGTTATGCATCCTGAAACGACATTTCGTATTCGTAATAAGAAACGTAAAAGTCAGAGTCAGTCAGTCAATTTATCAGTCCGTCAGTCAGAGTCACAGTAATTCGAGTTAAGCGATGGCTACTTAACCAGAACATTTACAATAAAGTTTTGGAAGCAACCCAAAAGAACGTGTTTTCGAACTGTTGTTCTATTTCACTGTACACGAGCACTGTAATAAGCTTACAGAAACAAAATGCCATCAACTTTATATAATACTAGCTGTGCCCGCGACTTCGCCCGCGTGAGAATTTATGATTGTTCAGTATCTACCCGGACGAAGTCGTGGGCGCAGCTAGTATAAAAGTCGCCTAAGTTACTCCTTATTACTGGCCGATGCCAGTGAAAGTCCCGTCAAAATCGGTAAAGCCGTTGCCAAGATTAGCCCCGCCAAACAAACAGACAGACAGACAAAATTGTAAAAAAAGTGGTTATGGTATAATAATATGTACCGTGTATACATATGCATTTAGTAAAAAGCGGTTATTTTAATGTTACAAACAGACACTCCAATTTTATTTATTTGTGTAGATGTTTTTCCTTGATTTCGGCTTCAATTTCTTGATATCTTTTGGCGAATCGTGACAGTGGTTATCATGTTACGTTCAATCAATCACCAAAAGCTAACGGTGGCCATCTGCTGGCTGCCATAATTGGCTCCACGTCACCGTGCAAACATTGTTAGACCCCTGTTTGCTGCTCGGATGTATCGTGATTGGGACACTGTGATATTTCGGACTTACGAATATTGCATGGTTGGACATTTCTTACATGAGGGTTCAGACTGAAGATTCAGCCTTTTTTTTTAACATTTATTTATAACTGTCATTGATATAATTGTTTTATATTATTTCGCATTAACACATGCTTGTGAAATATATTTTATTTAAAGAAAAATGGAAAGGAAAAATTGACTTCAAAAATTTAACCTAACTAGCATAGTTGGCAATAGATGGCGCTGCTGCTACCATAAAGCAATGCAATAAATGTGAAAGAAAGATTTGACAAATCGGGCAGGACTTCAGTAGCTCAATTGGAAGAGCGGCTGGACTAGATTCCCAGTAGGCCGCGAGTTCGAGTCTCGCCTGAAGTCAATTTTTTCTTTCCATATTTCTTTAAATAAAATACTAGCTTTTGCCCGCGACTTCGTTCGCGTGGACTTCAGGTTCGTCCCGTCTAGTCTAGTAATAAGTAAGAAATACGGTAACTAAGCACTGCAGAGCCCTAATTTGTACGTGTAACTCCTAACCAAAAAGAAATCGCTAGTGCCTTGAAAATTCGCAAAACGGACACAACCGTCAACGACGTCTGCCCTCACGCGTCTGCCCGCGTTCGGGTCGCGCACTCAGCGATGAGCCACTTCTTCCCCACCGCACCTACCCCGCTCCCCCCACGCCCCGTTCGCCTGGCGCCGCTGCCGGTATTTATCACCGAAACGGTATTTATCGCCGAAATTGCTATGACTCTGCATTTTAAATCTGTGATATCTTCGAAAATATTTATTTAATTTACATGCTGTAAAAAACCATATTGATCTTTATTAAATGCACAATGTATTTAAAATACTTAATTGGATAAGGATTAATACTGTATTGCTTAAAATCGCTTCGTAAATAAGCCATTATTTCTCGTACAAAGTAAAGGATAAAAAATGGTTATTGTGGGTTATTCCTAAGAGATAAACATATACCATCACGGACTTTTTTGTAGACCTTTTTAAGTTGTACAATACTGTAGTAAATTGTTTTGATCTATCTTGTAGGATTCAGTCAGCGTTTGCAATGTAAGCGCAAAAAATGTGTTTTTTCTACGACCTCACATTAAAAACCTCAAAAATTGTAGCCTATGTGTTATTCTGATGTATAAGCTATAGCCTATGTGTTATTCTGATGTATAAGCTATATTGTGGTAAAGTTTCATTCAAATCCATTCAGTAGTTTTTACGTGAAAGAGTAACAAACATCCATACATCCATACATACAAACTTTCGCCTTTATAATAGTAGTAGGATATGTCATAGATATATTACTTCAGACGGCAATGTATAGGTAGAATTACTTTTTATGCGATAATTTAAAATTCACATTGATGGTAAGTTAATACTGTGGGTATCCTATATAATAATAAATGTGACTTGACGCTTGTAAATTTCGAAGGGGTAGACAGAGGTAAATGCATTCATTTTACTGGTGGCTCCAGTGACGGAGCTCACGGGTGTAGGTACCACCGCATTACCTAATATACTTGCCACTAAATGGTAGTGTTCAGCACTATCGGCCGTACATTACCACGTATTTCGCACAGGTGGTAATGTACGGCCCTGTGATTACCGGCACAGAGGCATAACACCTTAGGCTTCAGAAGTGGTAACGCATCTCTATTTTGACCTCTGGTCTTTGTGTGGGTGTCTATGTGTTGCAGTCATCGCTTAACATAAATGTGAACTGCATGCTTGTTTGCCACTTTCATTACTTAAAATAAAGCATACTGCAAACACTCTCGATTCGCCGGTTATATTTTGGTCTATGGTGGCTAGCCTGTTGACGTTTCCGAACACATTACCAAACTCCGAGAAACTGATAATTTTCAGGAATAATGGAAAATTCCCAATTGAACCCGAGATAAAGGATTTTACAACGTTATCTCTGATATACCCAGTAATCGAACCCAGGACCCCAGCATAGTAGAAGTGGCCTGTTATCATTTGACTGCTGAAGCAGTTTATAATAATATATCCAAACCAAATCAGAGGTCAAAATGCGAATGCATTGCCGTTCCTAATGGCCTAATGTGGTCAAACCAGCCTGAAAAAACAATAAAGTCTGCTTTGATGTCTTTCGACAAATTCTGACAGTACTAGGTACTTATTTAAGTAAGTATCTCAAGGCCGCATCTGCATTTATCACGTCTGCATCTGTATGCCGTTTCATAAATAAATATTTTCTATGCAATTGGCGTGTATGTAGTAAAATTGGTGTATAAAATGTAACTGTCGCCTCTGCACAATCTACTCATTGACGTGTAATTTATAAACAGAGTGGCCGCTTAAATAATCACTAATATCCTGTATTTAACGCTCACATTGCGTGGTTACCACACCCTGAGTGTCACTGATAACAGATAACTGGTAATATACTTGCGGAAACGACAAACGTTTGACATTTTTACGTCTGCTTTTTTTCATTACATTGCAATTTTGCACCCATATTTGGGTAACAATTAATGTTTCAAGTCAAAGATTAAATATAGATGTGATAGTTCATTTATTACTTTGTGGTTGAAAGCTTACTATCAATTATGAATGCATGTTGTTTTTTATATTTATTTTTTGCTTTTATGCACCTGGTGTTAACATACTTTTTAATTTTATGTGAAATTAAATTCTGCATTGATATATCATGTAGTAAAATGAAGACGTGACTAACATACATTACCGTTTTATTGAATATGTTTAGATATACAAGCGGTTTCGGAAGATTCGGGAATATTCGGTTTTATACATTTAATGGACAAGACAATAGGTGACATTTCGTTAACCCATTTTCGTTGTCCCAATAAGGGGGGTAAGTCGCCAAGCTAAGAATGCGGATTACTACCGCCTCAGTTATTATTATACTTTTACGATATTTCTTTTCAACGGTTCTTTTTTCCTTTTTATTTTTGTCAAGCATACAGTTTACGATTAAAAACGTAACTTCACGCCCGTTATCCCCGAAGGGGTAGCACACCCAAACACCCACGATTCGCCGGTTACGTTTTGGCCCATGTAACAGGTGGCGATCCTGTTGACATCTCCGGGCACAATACCAAAATTCGAGGTACTGCGAAATTTCCAGAAAATGGAAAAATCCCAATTAAACCAGAGATAAAGGACTTTACACCATTATCTCTGATAACGACCTACCCGGGAATCGAACCCAGGGCCTCAGCGTAGTAGAAGTGGCCTGCTACCACTAGGCTACCGAGGCAGTTAAGTTTACATTTATGGTAATTAGTACTGTAATCTACAAACAACTACATAATATCAGAGATTTCAATGTTTCTGCGTTGCGACTGACTACAAAACAACATCAAATAGTACCATTTAGCGGCCAGTAGGTACAGTGCCTGCACCCTCGAGCATCGTCACTGCAGCTTTACCAGCAGTATTTATTACCCTATCGTCTTATCGCCCTTGTAAATCTGAAAGTAGGATATTATTAACATGTTACAGTATCTACAATAATTAGATAACAGAGAACTAGTTTAATAACGTTATAAATCATGTTACAAAATAACTTAAATGTAATTTAATGGACGTTAACTGCAGAGGAATAATGATTGTAAGGCGGTCACACGATTTATTGGTGTAACATTGTAACGTAGTGTTGTGTGATGGTTGTTTCGAAGGGAATGGGTTCTGAAAGTTAAAACTAGGTATACTATTCGTTTGAAGACCAAAAAGACCAATAAACTAAATGGTAACTCAAAAAGCGGTGTCCACTCAAATACTTCTTGTTCCCTTTTAAGGACTTCTAAAAGGTTTCTACGGCTGGTGTAGATCGTAAGCGATCTATACGGTTAAGCATTACGGGCGCGGTCGGGTGTGTGATGGGTGACTGCTATTAAAAAATAAAATGCGCGTTTCCGTGCTTCGGCGGGCACGTTAAGCCGTTGGTCCCGTTTGCTATCGATAGATAGCAATCGTTAAACCTTGTCGGAGGCTTTATGGGCGGTTTGAAAACATCCGATATCGGGTTGGCCACTAACCCGTATCTCCACCAATCCGCATTGGAGCAGCGTGGTGGAGTAGCCAGGCCTTCCCCCAAAAAGGGGAGAGACTCGTGCCCAGCAGTGGGACGTATAATGGGTTGTCATTATTATATTATTATGATTATTATTGTCAACCTAAACTGTATCGATATTTCTTTGTCTCGTTTTTCGACCGAAAACACCAATAAACTAAATGGTAACTCAAAAAGCGGTGTTCACTCAAATACTTCTCGTTCCCTTTTAAGGACTTCTAATAGGTTTCTACGAAGCGCGCATGGCCCCGCGGCTGGTGTAGATCGTAAGCGGTCTACTCGTTTAAGCACTACGGGCGCGGTCGGGAAGTGTGATGGATGACCGCTTGTGGCAAATTAAATGTGCGTTTCCGTGCTACTGAGGACACGTTAAGTCGTCGGTCCCGGTTGCTATCGATAGATAGCAGTCGTAAAACATTGTCGGACGCCTTATGAGCGGTTAGAAGACATCCGACAGCGGGTTGGCCCCTAACCCGCCCACCTCCACCAATCCGCATTGGAGCAGCATGGTGGAGTAAGCTCCAGGCCTCCCACCAAAAATGGGAGAGACTTATGCCCAGCAGTGGGACTTTTAATGGGTTGCCATTATCAAACAAGGTTTCCTTTTAAAAATCCTTGATCTATTAAGAAAGAAAGAAGAAAGAATTGCCTTTATTGGGATTTAGGTATGAAGAACGTTTAAAAAGCTAAAATTATTTTAAAATAAACTCATTGTTTCGGCTCCTTTTGGCTGCCGTGGTCTCGGGAAAACTAAGGTGACATTTTTCTGACAGCAGTTTTAGGGTGCTTTTCCACCAGAGATGTGCTATAATAGGTTGCTATAGATGCGTTTGATATCTATAGATTATTATTACTGGTGGTAGAGCTCCAGTGACGGAGCTCGCGGGCGTAGGTACCACCGCATTACCTAATATACTTGCCGCTAAATGGTAGTGTTCAGCACTATCGTGTTCCGGTCAGGTGGTAATGTACGGCCCTGTAATTTCCGGCACAGAGGCATAATACATTAGGCCTCAGAAGTATCTTCATTTTGACCTCGGTCTTTGTGTTAGTGTCTATAGGCTGCAGTCATCACTTAACATCAATGTGAACTGCATGCTTGTTTGCCACTTCCAATACACATATAAAAATGTGATTCGCTCGTACCACACAGTTTACCCACGGAACCCTACTCTGTGAGTGGTCCAACGTGTAGTATGTGAACAACTTTTTTATTCTTGATTACATTAAGTACCTAAATGGTGATAAACGGTATCACTATTTTTATACATTTCATTCAGAGATCATTTATTCAAAATGGCTCTATCCTAGACCTCGCGGGTTCAATCCCAATCCTCTATTGTATTATGGATGTTAATCCAAAATCTGATGAAATTGGGATCTGACAACCACGAGCTGGAGTCACAAATTAAAGGGAAAATACTTGGATATTATAGATATCAACCAACATTTTATATAATAACTAGACCGCGACTTCGTCCGCGTGAGAATTTATGATTGTTCAGTATCTACCCGGACGAAGTCGGGGGCGCAGCTAGCATAAAAATACTAGCTACTAGATATAAAAATAAAACTGGAGTGTCTGTTTGTTGTATTAAAATAACCGCTTTTTACTATATGCATATGTATGTATACACGGTACATATACCAAAATAATGTTTTTTTACAATTTTTGTCTGTCTGTCTGTCTGTTAGGCGGGGCTAATCTTGGGAACGGCTTGACCGATTTTGACAGAACTTTCACTGGCAGATAGCTGATGTGATAAGGAGTAACTTAGGCTACTTTTACTCTATACATCCATACGTACACATACATACCTACATACAAATAAATAGAATTTGAGTGTCTCCGATTTTGACGGACTTTCACTGGCAGATAGCTGATGTGATAAGGAGCTACTTTTACTCTATACATCCATACGTACACATACATACCTACATACAAATAAATAGAATTTGAGTGTCTCCGATTTTGACGGACTTTCACTGGCAGATAGCTGATGTGATAAGGAGCTACTTTTACTCTATACATCCATAGGTACACATACATACCTATATACAAATAAATAGAATTTGAGTGTCTCCGATTTTGACGGACTTTCACTGGCAGATAGCTGATGTGATAAGGAGCTACTTTTACTCTATACATCCATAGGTACACATACATACCTATATACAAATAAATAGAATTTGAGTGTCTCCGATTTTGACGGACTTTCACTGGCAGATAGCTGATGTGATAAGGAGCTACTTTTACTCTATACATCCATAGGTACACATACATACCTACATACAAATAAATAGAATTTGAGTGTCTCCGATTTTGACGAACTTTCACTGGCAGATAGCTGATGTGATAAGGAGCTACTTTTACTCTATACATCCATAGGTACACATACATACCTACATACAAATAAATAGAATTTGAGTGTCTCCGATTTTGACGGACTTTCACTGGCAGATAGCTGATGTGATAAGGAGTAACTTAGGCTACTTTTATCTCCATACATACATACCTACCTACTTAGTGACGTTGGTGGCATTGGTGGCGTTGGTGGAGTTGGAGCGTTGGTGGCGTTGGTGGCATTGGTGGCTTTATCGTCTACAGATAAGTATTAATGTAAACCAGATTTTGAAACTACCCATAAGTGTTTTTGTATAACCCAAAATTAAACAAAAGTTGTATCGAAAAAATGCTGCTCAAAGTCACTATTCGCAAAGTCGAAGTCGCGGGCACAGATAGTTTTTAATATTACGCGTTTCACACAATAACACTTCTTACATCCATATTTCCTATCCATATTACAACAAAAACGAAATAAGCCGAACGAAGCAAGCCGGTGTCGTTTAGTTAAGATTTACTGACGAACTGACGGTTTAACGATAATACATATTTACGACTATTTATGTTCCTTCACGCGTATTCGCGACGGACGAGAAAACCCGCGTTTAATTGTGGTATAAAATTGAATATACGGTTTGATTTACGCGCGTCCGTACGATCGCTTTTTGTTATGAAATAGTGAGGAAATCTTACTATTGGATTTGAGTTGTAGAAGATTATACTGTTTTGTAAGTAGATTGGTGGGAAGTAAATTCTGTGTCTAGAGTGAAGATTACGTACTAAGTACATGGAGTTATGGCAATAAGTGAGGTAATACTTTGGACGACTTAAAATACCATAATCGGCTTGTACCAATAGAAATTTATACATCTTTGCAGATTGAGGCGTCTTTATTTTTGTAGGTAATCATACTAATATTATACATGCAAAAGTTTGTATGTTTGTTTGTTACCCCTTCACGCAAAAACTGCTGAACCGATTTTCATGAAATTTGACACACACATAGAGATATTTATTGCGAAAAACAATTCCTGTGGGATGCCATGGGATGATTTGATGAATTCCCACAGGTAACATGAAAAGCGACCTACACGCAGGTGGAGCTGCGGGAAACAGCTAGTATACCTTATATTTCTATGAATTGAGATATTTAACATTTAACGTTTGAGAGATACATTTTTAATAACTTTATTGACTGTTGCACAAAAATTCTACGATTCTGACAATAAAAGCTGCTTATACCTACAAATCCTCTCCACCTAACATTAGTTTAATCTGACCGAAGCAAGACGGCGTCGTTTAGTTAAGATTTACAGGCATACTGACGGTTTAGCAATAATACGTATATATATGACTATTTATTTTTATTCGCGTTCATTCGCAATGGATAAGAAAGACCATGCTTAATTGTGGTGTAAAATTATTTGTGTCTATCGGCATCTACGACACATGTTTATATAATACCTAATGTGGAGCTGTGAGTGTAAGCGTATTTTATTTATTATTTTTAATTGCTTATTTGATAAATAAGTTCATAAAATTACTATAATATCTTAAACTTAAAATAATACAAACATTTAATGTAATATATAATAACGTCACTATGGAGGTCTCTGTGACGTCTCGTGTCACAGTGAGGTAACTATTGCACATTTTTAACCATTACCGTGAAATTTTAGCTTCTATCGTGAGTTATAAAAGAGTATAATGTCCTCGATAAATTATCCTAAATTCAAAGATCCTGACAGTAAAACACCGCTTATACCAGTAACACCAATAACTATACGCAGAACAACAACGTGATCTGCCCGAAGTAAGACAGAGCCATTCAGTTAGATTTACAGGCGAACTGACGGTTTAACGATAATACATATTTACGACTATCTATGTTCGTTCACGCGCATTCGCGACGGACTAAGAAGCTCACGTTTAATTGTGGTATAAATTTGAATATACAGTTGATTTACGCGCATGCATAGTTAAAGATAAACTAGGGAGGAAATGAAATGGATGACAAGTGTTTTTTTTTTATGTAACGAAGATGGCAATCGAAACCTCACATGAATGCTAAGTGATGATTAAAAGCAGGTGGTCAATACGCAGATGTGTAATTATTAGGTCTCAGGGGTGGCAACGCATCTGCATTCTGACCTCTGGTCTTTGTGTGGGTGTCTATAGGCTGCAGTCATTACTTAACATCAATGTGAACTGCATGCTTACTTGCAACCATTTTTCATAAAAAAATTAACATATATTTGACTGGTGGTAGAGCTCCAGTGACGGAGCTCGCTTGCGTAGGCACCACCGCGTTACCTATAAACTTGCCGCTAAATGGTAGTGTTCAGCACTATCGTGTTCCGGCCAGGTTGTGATGTACGGCCTTGTAATTTCCGGCACAGAGGCATAACACCTTTGGCCTCAGGAGTGGTAACGGAGACGGTAAGTGGTCTTTGTGTGGGTGTCTATAGGCTGCAGACATCACTTAACATCAATGTGAACTGAAAGCTTGTTTTCCACTTCCATAACATAAAAAAAAACATGAACATATTATCTTTTACGGTTTTAGGTATGTTGTCATTGACATATACTGCGTGGCTGTCTGTCATACAAGTTATATAATATCATTTTTCTATCTTTATTTATAGTATAATATATGTTTTAAGACTTGGTAGTCTGACTGATAAAAATCGATGCTGTCGACATTTATTTTGATTTATATGCCGAATAAAATTGGTCATTAAATGATTAAATTGCATATAAATGCTAATGTTTTGAATGTTTTCTGTGTGTAAAATACACACACACGGTTACGAAATAAAATTATAAATAAAAAAAACCAATGCAAAAAAGATATTAATGATACATATTGTAGGAATATTAATTTTATATAATTTATTGTAATTGAATACTATTAATTTTACAATCTTTTCAATATTCACTTCGCAAAACATAATATTATGGTTAGGTTTTTTGTGGATTATATTATATTAAATTTGATGTAGCATTTTTTTTTTTTTTTATGTTATAAAAGTGGCAAACAAGCGTGCAGTTCACATTGATGTTAAGTGATGACTGCAGCCTATAGACACTCACACAATGACCAGAGGTCAAAATGTAAATGCGCTGCCACTCCTGAGGCATTAGGTGTTATGCCTCTGTGCCGGAAATTACAGAGCCGTACATTACCACCTGACCGGAACACGATAGTGCTGAACACTACCATTTAACGGCAAGTATATTAGGTAATGCGGTGGTGCCTACGCCCGCGAGCTCCGTCACTGGAGCTCTACCATCAGTAAGCTATTTCATTTATAATTATTAAATTATTAAAGAAGCGCGCATGGCCTCGTGGCTGGTGTAGATCGGAAGCGATCTACTCGGTTAAGCGATACAGGCGCGGTCGGGAGTGTGATGGGTGACCGCTAGATTCCGTTTCCGTGCTTCATAATAATGGCAAACCATTATACGTCCCACTGCTGGGCACGAGTCTCTCCCCTTTTTGGGCGGAAGGCCTGGAGCCTACTCCACCACGCTGCTCCAATGTGAGTTGGTGGAGATACGGGTTAGTGGTCAACCCGCTGTCGGATATTTTCAAGCCGCCCATAAGGCCCTCAACAAGGTTTCACGACTGCTATCTATTCATTGGGGGAGGCCTATGTTCAGCAGTGGAAGTCCTATGGCTGGTATGATGATCGATCCTCCGAAGTACGGAAACGCGCATTTTAATTTGCCACTAGCGGTCATCCATCACATACCCGACCGGGCCCGTAACGCTTAACCGAGTAGATCGCTTACGATCAACAAAAGCAGCTGAGCCGTGGGCGCTTCTAAATTTTCATTTGCCAAAACAAAAAGATGAAACGGGCGGACTGAAAAATGTGACAGTTTCCATCTTACTGGTGGTAGAGCTCCAGTGACGGAGCTCGCGGGCGTAGGCACCACCGCATTACACATCAATGTGAACTGCATGCTTGTTTGCCTTCAATTACAGAAAAAAAAAATGCCATTATAGCCTACAAATGTTTTTTTTATTTGTGATTAACATCATCTATCAGCAAAAATCTATAGGATGTACCTGCCAGCACTGGAACCAGACCTGCCACTCCATCAGCGTCAGATGTCACAAGTCAGCATTCGATGCGCGTCTGTTGGCATTGTCATTATAAACAGGTCGCTACAGATTTTTGTGTTCCCACGCGAACGAGTATATGCATAGTACAGTACCATCTCTTAAGGGTATATTTGCAAATCTTCCATATTTTAAGATTTCTATAAGGAGCATAGATAGTCGCAATTAAATGAAGATAATCATCATCATCACTCCAGTCAAAAGCCAAAAGCTGGACAAAGCTTCAACCGATGGCTTTATACCATAAGAGCTAGCATCGTTTTCGAGAGAGAATTTCAGGTAGGCCAGTTTTTAAATATGCCATCTCTCTAACTCTCCCGGACGTCATACAGGTGGTCTGGCAGCCGGTAGTGGTTCCGTTCACCAGTGCGCATCGTATCTATAAAAATAAAAAATTTAAAATTTCAAATCATTTTAGGAAGCTTTTTATTATTATTGATTTTTTTTGTTTTTTTCTTTTTTTTTAGTCTTGTTTTTCTGACGTTCCTCTCTTGTGTCACGAAGACGGGAACAGCTGTGTAAGTTGCTAATGTTTTTTCTCCGTAGTACTGCAAGTGAATGACAAAGAATGTTTCCTTTTCTTTCCTCAATTCTTTGTTATATGTTTAAATAAATTTATTTCTCAAAATACTTAAAATTAAGTATATTTAAAAAGTATAAGTTTCACATTTAACGTACACAATAACGAAACTCTTTGATATCAGTTTGTAAAAGAGGAAATGATACATTCTACTGATATGCATAAGTATATTAAAAATATTTTTTATATTTTGTGATCTTCTTGATTTTTAATTTGATAGCTTGTAAACATGACTCGCGGGCGTGGGCACCACCGCATTACCTAATATACTTGCCGCTAAATGGTAGTGTTCAACACTATCGTGTTCCGGTCAGGTGGCGGCCCTGTAATTTCCGGCACAGAGGCATAAGACCTTAGGCCTCAGGAGTGGTAACGCATCTGCATTTTGACCTTGGTCTTTGTGTGGGTGTCATAGGCTGCAGTCATCACTTAACATCAATGTGGACTGCATGCTTGTTTACCACTTACATTTCATAAAAAAAAATAGGTTATTAATTTACGACTTATAAATCTAATGATTGTTCTTAACCTAAACGGCAAATAAACATTTTACTCTTGACCTTTATACATTTTTTTATTTTAAGGTCATTGACATCTTCTAATTTAATACTGCCACAAGCCTATTGTAATCAACATCACCTATGTCAGCAAAAAATGTTAAGCATGTCAGCGCCGGGACCTGCCACTCCATCAGCGTCAGATGTCACCAGTCAGCATTCGACGCACGTCTGTTGGCATTATCATATAAACAGCTCGCTACAGACCATTACGTTTATAAAGGCTTTATAGCAGGAATATTTATAAATGCAAAATCCGCCTTAAATGGAGAATAGTGGACATACGTTAGGGGGTGCTGGGATTATGATATTGTGTGTGCACTGTGGATGTGGTAGTTTTATACGACATCAAGGATGTAAGTTAAAAGCGTTATTCCTCTAAGGTTAAAACTAAGTTTTAGAATGCCGGGCACAGACCAGCCAATACTATTAGTATTATGTATTTTCAATAGAAACTGAAAAATATGTACTACTTTTAATTGTTTTAAGCTTTCACGATTTGTACCTATTCATATTTTTATACTGTAAATGGGACTTAATCCGCTTAATCGCGTACTACATATTTATATATTTTCTAGTCGAGACTCGCCCAGCAGTGGGACGTATAATGGGTTGCCATTATTATTTATCTCTCGTCAGCACGGGGTCCAATTTGAACCCCGGACCTTTGTCAGGCTTGCGCGGGGACATGGGGGGTCCAACACGTAGAGGCCCTTTCGAGAATTTTGATCTATTTTGTAATGGGTTATATGCGGCGGGACCTCTCTCTGACTGCATCAATAGTTAATACAGAAACAGACAGACCCCGCAGAATATAATGGGACTATTGTAATGAAAAATGACTTGCCAAACTTTGGGCTATGTGGGTGAACTGGGGGGACTAGCTGGCTGGGCCTATGGAGTGAGATTCGGCACCTGCCTATATTCAACATCTCACATTATCGAATCCTACTTTAGGCAGGTGGTGACTCGCCTTTCCTTGGTGGCCCCCCCAAACAGCCAACCCGATGGTCGACGAGGGGCAACACTGTTGAGAGAGGCTGGGGGTGTCGAGAGGTGTGGCCCCGGTTTCACCATCACGAGCGAGTAATCTCGAGCTCGGAGCGGGCTTCCAGGCTATTATGCCTTTAGACACTTCCACCCCCGAGTGTATGGCTCTTTCAGAAATGTAGACAACAGCCTATTATCTAAATTTCTGCAAATGCAATGCACCTCTAGCGCCCCACTCTGACCGGCCAATGAAAACGGCGGACGAGGCGGAGCCCAGTTCTCTCGGAGGAACTCGAGATGATGGTAGGGGGTGGTGTCACTACTTACCAACAGCTTGCCACAAGCTGCTCTGCCCCTCTTATTTATATTATTATTACATGTTACTTTTTGTTTAATCTCTATATCAGAAATCATAGCGCCATACAGTACCAAATAACCAGAACACGATCGTGCAAAATACTGTCATTTGGTGGGAGACAGATTAAATGATGCAGTGCCTACGCCCTCGAGCTTCGTCACTAGAATTTCTGGCACAGAGGTATAACAATTTAGATCTCAGGAGTGGTTACGTATATATATTGAAATCTCTGGTCTTTATGTAGATGTTTATCGGCTACAATATTCACTTATCATCCATGTGAACTGTATGCTTGTTTGTTACTTATTTTTACGTAATAAAAATTAATTTCATGGTGGAGACCTTGGGAATATAAAAGACAAGTTAATACTCGTAGATCCCAAATACGATGGAAAGATGACATTCAGAAGACAGCATTTAAAAAATGTACGAAAACCACTCAAGACAGGATCGAGTGGAAGAAGTTGAAACTTTCACTTAAATGGCTTTTACAGCCAGGCCTGGCCTTTATCATCATCATTTCTGCCAAAAGACGTTTTCTGCTGAATAAAGGCCTCCCAAAGATTGTCACAACGAAGGGTCCTGGGCCACCCTCATCCAGCGATTGCTCGCGACCTTCACCAGGTCGTCGGTCCATCTAAACAAAAAAGTGGTCGCTCACTATGTGCCTCATAAGAAGACTCAAGGTCACTCAGAGAGCAATGGAGAGGGCCATGCTCGGAGATTCTCTGCGAGATCGAATCAGAAATGAGAAGGTCCGCATGAGAACCAAAGTTGATGGTATAAAAAAAGAAAATGTTTAAAATACAAATCAATTTTAAACTGCAGAAAATGTATGCTAGTTCGGCATATTAATTTTTAAAAAAGGAACATACGAAATAAATGTATAAATATACCTACCATATCAATGATTTCCTACATCACGTCCACCCACAGTACAGAGTGGCTGGCATGACTACGCCGCGATCGGTCGGTTGCTATTTTAATTGATATGTCTCTGCTGTTCGCCAGCCAATAGCAATTAGGGCAGCCGACACCCGTTTGTAAGTTAACTGTTACAAAAAATGCAATGGCGGATGTTTACACGCCTTAATAGCACGCTTAGTAGAGTTGATGTACGAAATTATAGTTCTTTTTTTAAATAGACAGTGGTAATTGCAATCGGTTTGTGCATTCTAAATGAGGAGGGTGCGCGAGCGCAAGCTTTTTGTTTCATGTCGATAAAATAAATATATTTTTATGAACTATCATAATTTATACGCACTGGTGGTAGAGCTCCAGTGACGGAGCTCGCGGGCGTAGGCACCACCGCATTGCCTAATATACTTGCCGCTAAATGGTAGTGTTCAGCACTATCGTGTTCCGGTCAGGTGGTAATGTACGGCCCTGTAATTTCCGGCACAGAGGCGTAACACCTTAGGCCTCAGGAGTGGCAACGCATCTGCATTTTGACCTTAGTCTTTGTGTGGGTGTCTATAGGCTGCAGTCATCACTTAACATCAACGTGAACTGCATGCTTGTTTACCACTTCCATTACTTAAAAAAATGCTATTGTATTTTTCAGAGTTTGCCTGTTTGCCACTTTTATTACATACAAAAAGCAACTTTTATGAAAATAAAATTATTTATAGGAATATATGTATATTAACTTTACTACCCAATGGAAAGATTTGCTAAAATTATTTGGTATTAAACGTAATGAAAAGTTTATTTCTATTGCTTTTTAGCGACCAAAGTACACCTAAGATTTTTTTTAGCATGCCAGCAGTTCACATCGATGTTAAGTGATGACTGCAGGCTATTGACTTTTACACTAAAACCAGAGATCAAAATACAGATGCGTTGTCACCCGTGAGACCGAAGTTGTTAGGTATGTCTCTGTGATAGATTTTACGGGACCATAATTACATTAGGATCTAACTGGAATCATTAAGCGGCAGATAGATTAGGTAATGCGGTGGTGCCCTCGAGCTACTACACTTGGAACTGTATCACCTGTAAAAGTGTAGCCAAAAATCACACCAGTAAAAGAGTTATTTCCATCACATGTACCTACTAGAGAAGACGGTATATGAACAGTCTTTGAAAATCTTATATCTATATGTATATAAAAATCAATTGCTGTTCGTTAGTCTCGCTAAAACTCAAGAACGGCTTAGCCGATTTGGCTAATTTTGGTTTTGAATGATTTTTTAAGTCCAGGGAAGGTTTAAAAGGTAAGAAAATATAAAGAAATTGAAGGGAAACAGTAAAAACCACAATTTCATTTTCGCATACAAATAGTCCGTATCTATCAAACCTTTGACAAATTATTTAATTTCGAGGCAATACGAAGTTTGCCGAATCGGCTGGTAGGTATATAAAAATCAATTGCTGTTCGTTGGTCTCGCTAAAACTCAAGAACGGCTTTACCGATTTGGCTAATTTTGGTTTTGATTGATTTTTGGAAGTCCAGGGAAGGTTTAGAAGGTAAGAAAATATGAAGAAATTGGAGGGAAATAGCAAAAACTACAATTTCATTTTGCCATACAAATAGTCGGTATCTATCAAACCTCTGACACATTATTTCACTTTGAGGCAAACCTAAGTTTGCCGGGTCAGCTAGTCTGGAATAGAAAACAATTTTGAGCGTATCCATGGTATTCGGAGTATTCACTCTCACACTACCTCTTTACTACTAAACAGGTTTTATTATCTGTGATACTTTTTTGGAAAGAGCCCTTAATTTTTAATGAGCCCAAGAGCATCCTGTTCATCAACTCATGTAACTCTGTTATTTTTTTAATTTAATTCCAGGAGCTAAGAAATGTATATTATTAATGGAGTTCTGAGAAAGCTGACACCCCTGATCTTTAATTATTTATATTATAAATGGTCAAGCGCAAGTTGAAGACGATTGGAGAGGGTTTTTTAGAACGAAGTTCCTTATGGGAATATGCGAAGGGGTACTAACCGGGAAAAAAACCTCCGTAACGCGTAAGCGCGTAACCAACGAGAATAATATTGTAACAACTGGTTTTTGTGTAGTCTATAGTCTTCAGTCAGCACTTAACATCCATGTGATGTGTTTACTGGTGGTAGAGCTCCAGTGACGGAGCTCGCGGGCGTAGGCACCACCGCATTACCTGATTTACTTGCCGCTAAATGGTAGTGTTCAGCACTATCGTGTTCCGGTCAGGTGGTAATGTACGGCCCTGTAATTTCCGGCACAGAGGCATAACACCTTAGGCCTCAGGAGTGGTAACGCATTTGCATTTTGACCTTGGTCTTTGTGTGGGTGTCTATAGGCTGCAGTCATCACTTAACATCAATGTGAACTGCATGCTTGTTTGCCACTTCAATTACATAAAAAAAAAATGTGAGCTGCATGCTTTTGTGCCACCTTCATTACACAAAAAAAAAACTAAGATGTAGGTATACTTTGGTTGTGGCGATGGCATGGTTGATGGCAAAAAAAAAAACAACTCTTCATTTTTGGAGCACTAAATGGTTTTGGTAACAATAAATCTATAATCGTACATTCATAAATACATCTAAGAAAATACTGTTCATAACTTTTGACGATATCTACACAGATCGCGATATACGGACCCCTAAATTTGAAAATTCAAACACCAATTTACAGTATAAATAAATACGTAGTTAAAAACGCATAAAGATTATCAAACCGCCCAAAATGAATGTTCCGAACACACCATAAACATCCCGAACGAAAAATCGGAGACTCACAGAATGTAGATTTAATCACGAACCGAGATATATTTTAAGAAGCTCGTTTCTTTACGATCCGACACTGTTTGATACTATCAGCTGTTTATTGTCGTAATGTGTCGGTTTATTAAGGTTGACACTGATATACCGGGCCGGGATTAGTGTTGGTTGTAAAACAAAGTATCGCTGAGAGATCGGGGTACTAGTGTTTTTTTTTGTGTGGGTGAGCCACTATGGATGGTATGTGAATTAGTCAATAGTTTATTCAGTGGGTGGATATATCTTAAATTTAAGATTGAAAGCTAAAAATGTGTTTCAATTTAAATTTTATTTACAAACGTCTAATTTGTGGAATGATGTGTTAATAATTAAGATTGTATAAAAAATAATAGTAGAAAAGCTTTAGCGATCGTGTTTTCTTAGTTGTATAGGTACATAACGTAATATCAAACCAGTGAACTACATTTATTGATACAACTGTACTTAGGAATCGGCGTGCATGTATGAAGAGAATGATGAAGGTAGACGAGGCACGAGAGGTATGTCAGGACCGGGATATCTGGCGCTCTACACTCTCTGCCTACCCCGTTAGGGACCTGGCATGAAAATACATATAACTGTACTTCTTGTAAGTCTTCTCAACAATGGAGGTAGCAGAGCTTTCACGATAAGTCAAAGATTTTGCATCGAGTTCAAGTATCATCTTTTTGCCTTAGGGGCCGTTCAAGTATTACGTAAGCAGATTTTTTACAATTCTTTACCCCCCCATCCCCCTTGTCAGCAAAACTAAGCAAAGCTCTTACCCCCTTCCCCGATGCTTACGTAAACATTTTTCAATTAATGTATTGTTTTTTTAAATATTATAATTATAATGTTACAATTAATATTTTAAAAATAAGAAAATAGATTTAGCATAGAGATTAGATTTTACTGATGTAATAAGTAAATAACTACCGATGACGTAATCATCATCTAGACTCCCCTACCCCCCATGTCATCCAAAATAAGCAGAGCAAAGACTCCCCCACCCCCCCCATAGTGCTGACGTAATACTTGAACGGCCCCTTATAAAACTGTTGGTAGATAGTAATTTTAAAATGTACCAGTACAATTAGATGAATGTACAGACATTAAATTAAAGGTACTATCACAAGTAGGTATTTTATTCGATGGTAATAATATCTATATTTGATTCTGGATAAACGGAGAGTTTTCTGACTGTACAAAGGAAAAGAGTAATGCCCATGAGTAGAAAATTGCAAACCTTTTTGTTAGTTGCTCTCTCTCTAGATGAGAACACATTTATTGCAAAATAGAATATTGTAGGACGAAACAGAGGTATGATATTTTTGATTTACGAAATATGTAAAATTATCAAAAGGGAAATGATGTTTCATTATTGTCAACACAGTATACCTACCTATATCCGTATATGTATAAAAATCAATGCCACTTTTCGTTGTAATTTTATAACTCAAGAACGCACTCACCTATACAAATCAAATGTTTAGACTTTGTTCGGACTATTTAGTAGATGGTTTTTGTGAAGTTTGCACAAAATCAGTAGAGCGGTCTCGGTCAATTCAATAAATGGCAAATCATTTTGAAAATAAGGATTTCGCGGTCAAGTTGAATCTTTTTAACTGACTTCAAAAAGGAGGAGGTTCTCATTTCGATCCGTATGTTTTTTTTTGTTATGTGTTGATTTTTAAAATATATAACTTTATACGTAGCGAAGCACGTACCGGGCCGCTTGTAATTGTATATGTATATTGTATGTAGATAAGTAATGTAGATTTCTCAAATACAGAATTTAAAAATGGCGATTAACAGAGCTTGATGATTGATGCAATTATTATTGTACTAGCTGTCGCCCGCGGCTTCGCCCGCGTGGATGTCATTTTATAAATAACTAAGTAGCCTATGTCCTTTCTCAAAGTCAGCTCTATCTCTGTACCAAATTTAATTAAAATCGGTTCAGTCGTTTGGACGTGAAAAGGTAACAGACAGACAGACAGACAGAGTTACTTTCGCATTTATAATATTAGTAGGGATGAGGGTGTAAATGCACGATGCGCTATCGCATCACTGTAACTAAAATGTGCCAACCACATACAGATCATCAAAATTTAGAACTCACTTAGAATTTATTTGTGTGTATAACTATCCATTCAAAAGTACGGCCCAATGTCATCAGATAAAACCTTTAAGGATTCGGTAAAGTTAAGAGCGGAGTTCATTACATTTTTGTTTTTATTCTGCACCAATATGGCGAGGATGATGGCATTTGCAACTTAACGATTGCTCGATTTTAATTTACCGTACAATTTGAGATTTAATCTGTGCTTTAGTAAATTGCATGGCAAGGGAACATAATATTTAAGCGATGATCGCTACGATGTTCGTGTCATCGGGAAAATTCGAGACTGATAATTTGAATAAATTATTTAATCGATTATCAGATTTTTAATCTTTGGCATTTACTAATTATGCTTACATTTTGTCATCTCTGATTTTACAGTTATCTTTGGAATCAATGTTTAAAATAATTTTGTAATCAAATAAAAAGTTCTTGTTATGAGCTACTGAATACTTAACTATATAATGTTGTGTATATACTTATATTATTTGTATGGTACCTACTTGTGTCTGAGTCTTTGTTTTCAAGTAGGTGTAGGTAAATGTATTTTACATGAACGTGAACGTCAGTTCGTAGGAAGGTTTACACAAGTACAATTATTTCCACCAATAACAGTTAATACTTAAGTGACTAAAATTGTATATTAAACATGCACGTGAAATCCCTCCATAATGGCATCAGAGTGAATGCAGCCGCGAAATGCGGACAGCGAAGGTAAATGAATAAAAAACCGAACCCGTCTTATTTATATTACTGCATTTCTACATTTCTTTTTTATACCAATCCATAAATTATTCATTCGAAACATTACACGATATTACGAGCCATTAATAATCAATTTCTTAACAAAACGCGATGACGTCCGTACTGAATCTTAAATGGTAACACAATTGTCCACTTATACAAAACATTGTATGACGAAACAATTCAACACAATAAAAAATCAAATGCCAAACTCGACAGAAATCAATTAATCAACAGGATATTAAATAGAGCACCATCTATAACAGCAATTAGGTATCGGTTCGGTTTACGAGCAAAAAATCGACTGGGTTACCCACAGCTCAAGATCAAAACTTTGACCACTGAAAACTAAAAACTATTCAAAATTCAACGTTAAAACCTCTGGAATAACGAACGACACTCAGATACTTAACAGCAAAACAGAATTGGTTTTCCTATACGACGATATAAAAATACAATTGCAAATCGAAAAGTGATAACCGAACAATTCTATGCGTTATCTCTTAAGTAACACAGGTGTTAGGTTATTAAGCGGGCCGCACACAAAACTTTGCCCACCCGCTAAAGGGGAGTTGACATGGTCGTATAAAACAGTGGATATGAGGACATAAAAATTCTCGGAGTGCTGTCAGCGGCCCCTCTATCGCCATTACATTTGTCAACTGTCAAGATGTAACGCGGTGGGTACAATTTAAATGATAATTATAACGTGCCGAGTCCAGACGCTTTCCGACGTAAGACTTACTTATACTTACAAGATATACTTATGCAATCTGAAGTTATATTGTTATTTGTTTCGGGTCTGGGTATTTGTGTATGTGTTGTATGTGTATAACGGCACCCACGACACAGGTTTATACCTACTGTGCGGCTGTGAGTGTAAGCGTTTTTTTATTTTTTTATTTTATATTTAGGTGCGAGAATAACATTCAAAGGCATATGCAGGTCCCCCACGAGGTGGACCGGTGACCTGGTGAAGATAGTAAGAAATCGCTGGATAAGAGCTGACCTGAATGATCGGCTGCCTCATTGTGTACAAGTGAATAGGAACCAAAATTCATTTAAAGTTTTCTAATTTTTCTTATAAATACGAAAAAAAAAACGCTTACACTCACAGCCCCACACTAGGTTTAAACCTGTGTCGTGGGTGCCGTTGTACACCCACAATACATACACAAACACCCAGACCCGAAGCAAACATCTGTAGGCCATACAAATATTTGTCTCGGTGCGGGCATCGAACCCGCGACCCTTCGAATCAAACGGTCGTCTCACACCGCTGGACTAACCTGGTGACCACCAGGTGGTAATGTACGGCCCTGTAATTTCCGGCACAGAGGCATAAAATCTTAGGCCTTAGGAGTGATAACGCATCTGCATTTTGACCTTGGTCTTTGTGTGGGTGTCTATAGGCTGCAATCATCACTTAACATCAATGTGAACTGTATGCTTATTTGCCACTTCCATAACATAAAAAAAAGCTTATTCGAAGGTTCCATTGACACACTCTGGTTGTAAAAGAAACCAAAAATTTTGTGACATATTACGACTATTAATAGTTTTAAAGGCTCCAAGCGATCAACTGTCTCATAGTTCATTAGCGATACAATAAATCGGTGGGCTCGGTGGCGCACTTTACGCTACCGACAGTCGACGATGTTTATTGACGGAATAACTCAATGTATCAGATGCTATCGCTGTCCGCTCGCTGTGAAACTTTGACAACTATTACAAACTTTGTCATGTAATCCGACACTTTTCGAGTTGGGCTGGCGTTGCACTAAGGCTAGCTGATATCGGGTATATAGAGAACTAGCTGTAGGCCGCGGCTCCGCTCGCGCGTACGTCGCTTTTCGTGTAAACCTTGGAAACTAATCAAATCATCCTATGGCATCCCACAGGAACATTTTTTCGGGATGAAAACTATTCTATGTGTAAGTTTCCCTCTATGTGTGTGCCAAATTTAATGAAAATCGGTTCCGTAGTTTTTGCTTGTAGGATTAACAAACAAACATACAAACTTTCGCATTTATAATATTTATACGATTTTCTGTACTTTGTCTCACTTAAAGAAGGCTCCATAGGGTGGTACTAGAGGCTTTACCTTCAACTATCTTCTGTGTATCTTCAGGATCGAGAGTAATATCAATTGTCTTATATCCACAACCATCTTTAATAAGACTTAGGTGACAATTCATCCGCAATAACATCTTATCCGCGGATGAAATGTCACTCTCTACAAATAGTAGGGGTCGACTCATCCGAAGTGGTGTTTTTATTCGGAGGAGTCGCCACCTAGGTATAATTAGTAGTAATAACCACTAATGACATGCGGTGGTGCATTTAAAAGTACTTAACATTTATTTTATTGGATTTTTTTACAATAAAACTTGAGCGTGAAAGATAAAAAAAAATCAAAGAAAAAAATGATTTGAGGCGCAAATTGAAGGGCACGCGTCCACTGAACTATGTAGTTAGTGGATCAACTCTGGAATTGCGAAAAGAAGCTGCTCCAACTATTGTATGAAATGTTAAGTAACATTTTGTTTGAAGTGTAAGTGTATGATCGTAGGAATTGGAACAGCAGTCTTCTGTAAAACCATGTTGGGTTGATGGATCGATGTCTTTTTAATGTAAGCTTATAAACGAGTATGTCATTTGAAAGCCAAGTAAAAATTGTAGCCTATACTTGTAAACGAGCATACCTAAGAATATTAAGTGAAAAATATAGGCCATAAATATTTACATACTACTACGCTGAGGTCCTGGGTTCGATTCTCGGGTCGTGGGTAATCAGAGATAATGATGTAAAGTCCTTTATCTCTGGTTCTATTGGGATTTTTCCATTTTCTGTAAATTTCCCAGTACCTCGAAGTTTGGTAATATGCCCGGAGATGTCAACAGGCTCGCCACCTGTTACATGGGCCAAAACGTAACCGGCGAATCGTGGGTATTTGCATGTAAGCTTGAATGCATGCATTTACCTCTGCCTACCCCTTCGGGGATTACAGTCGTTGTACATAAAAACCGAGGATCAACATACAATTGCGTTGCCATCGTTGTTTTGGTAGTAGGTACATTAGATAATTTGTTGGTACACTCAAGCTCTAACACTGAATCTCTAAAACCAGTCAAAGACTAGCCCTATATCTCCCAGTGCACCTTCATCTTGACACCGACACACAGTCGATAATAATCGACGCCCGGCAAAACGCGTAAATATCTTAGATCGACCGATAACCGCTACCACTCGCTCGGTGTTTTACGTTCGAGTTCCCATCTCGATAGCGACGATTTATCGAGTGACGCTAGTTGGCTACTTGAGATGTTTGAGGCAAAGAGTTAAGGTGGAGAGGATTCTTGCCTACATTGCTTAGATCTCTGGGCGAATAAAGTACCTACCAATGTTTTTCTGGAATAATGACAATTATTTCTTTTTGTCGAAAATAAGAGTATCGGTAGTACCCTGACCCCTTGACCCCTGATTGGATAGGTACTTATTGTCTTCATGTAACCATTCCCAGGCTATATAATATATAATATAATAATGGAGAACAAATCCTGTATTTTAACTAATTGTAACGAATGAATATGAATAAGCAAAACCATCGTTCTTTATATTATAATAACTATAATCGCAATTACCTACTATCATGTCTGACATGTTGCGGTTGTAACACATCCTTTAGAAAGATCGTTATACCAGCAGATGGCTATTATCTGATAATTACAGTCATATGCTTGCCTACAAAGAAATACATACATATTATGATTCTTTACGTTAAGTCTCTTACGACCAAATACTCAAACGTCACTTAAACCTAAGTGGAACTTAAAAGTCTTCTGTCTTTATAAAACACGTTCAAACGATAGAAATAGCGCACATTTGAGGGTTGCTTAAAATTGAGTGACGTTTGAGTATTCGGCCATTAGGCAGATAGCTGTTATTTTTTCGGTCCTTACACACTTCCTGTGCAGTTCCTCGTTTCTGCTGTCATCACTCTCTTCATACATGGCTAATCTATCTGCCACTATATAGTGATCAGTTCTATCCACTTAGATGGTATGGCTCTGTAGTAAATATCACAGAGACAAACCATCTAAAGTCTCAGGGGTGTCGACGCATCTGCATTTTGAGAGCCTCTAGTCTTTCAGTAGGTGTCTGTCTATAGGCTGTAGTCATCACTTAAAATCAATGTGAACTGCATACTTGTTTGCCACCTTCTTTACATTAAAAAGTCGGTGTCTCAAATGTGGAATCAGTAAAATCAAGGTTTTATGAGACAGCCCTCACGAGATAGAAAAGTATGAAGCGTTGGTGTAGGTAATAAGTTAATAACATTTGCACGTCTGTAAAAACTTACTCTATGCAGCGTCCGTTGAAAAATTTGTCAGTTACGACGTTCGGAATGAAAATAGCCGTGATATACGGCAGCTTGATGTACGTAAATACAGTTTAACACATAATTTATGAATAACCGATATACACCCAATGAAAACATAGTAAACTGATGCGTCCGTATCGAAATGCCGTAAAATTCCTGTTTTATGAAGCACTTCAGTTCCTATAGTGTCTAATTTAGTAATGTTCTGTTTGCATACAGCTTTTTTTTACGATTAAACATTTTGATGTTAACTCCCGTATGTTTCAACTAACACTTGTTAACAATTGTTAATGAGATATTGTTGGTTTAGTGAAGTATTAACGTAAAACGTTGAATTGATGCTTGGTAGCTGTTTTTGTGGATATATCCAGATGTTATTTATGTTTTGTGTGTTGTTTTAAAGTCATGTTTCTTGAGATTAGTCTGATGAGTGTAGTAAAAAGTTTTCGAATTTGTGTTTCGGAATATACGCAGTACATACAAAGTGAAGCGTGCATGGCCCAGCGGCTGGTGTAGATCGTAAGCGATCTACTCGGTTAGGCACTACTGGCGCGGTCGGTTAGTGTGATGGGTGACCGCTAGTGGCAAATTAAATGCGCGTTTCCGTGCTTCGGCGGGCACATTAAGCCGTCAGTCCCAGTTGCTATATCCCAGGTGATAATCAAATTAGTGCTCAGGGACGTCATCATTGCAACTTCGAGTTTAAGTTGTTCATTGTAGGTATTTAAGCTTGAGTGTTTACCATCCATATGGTCATTTTCATAATACACAAAAAATATTGAAATGTTTTTATACTTCCTACTTTGGTGTACCCTGTAAGATAAACTGCAGCCAATTTTTTTTTATGTAATGGGAGTGGCAAACAAGCTTGCAGTTCACATTCATGTTAAGTGATGACTGCAGCCTACAGATACCCACACAAAGAGCCTAAAGTGTTATGCTTCTGTGCCGGAAAATACAGGACCGTACATTACCACGTCACCGGAACACGATAATGCTGAACACTACCATTTAGCGGCAAGTATATTAGGTAATGCGGTAGTGCCTACGCCTGTGAGCCCCGTCACTGGAGCTCTACCACCAGCAAAATCAATTAGGTATGTGTATAATGTGTGGGGTTTTTATGACACTGGTATTTGGTATATTCTATAAAAATGCGGCGCGCAGCGTCAGGTCGTGATGACCCCACCGCCCAAGAATTGGAAATAATTCTTCCACTAGTGGGCGGTGCAGTCAATCATCCGAACAATCAAGGATTGAAGCCACTTTTACAGAATAAAAAGCAAATACCACCCAATCCCACAAACCGTGTCAATAGATCAATAACCAAACCAAATAGGAAGTTCGTATTCTGGGAATATCGAAAAAAACAAGAAATAGATCACAGGATATCATCGTAGTGAATACAAACCGCGCTTTCATCTCAAGACTCCATTAGCAGCTGTCCGCCTAAACGTCACTGTGAGTCAGGGTTGCCATCTACCAACAACTAAGTACGACAATTCGTGTTCGTTCATTTGTTTCCTTCGTTCTTGGTCAATACTAAGAACAGAAAAATGTGAAAAATTAAAAAAAAACGCTAGCAGTTGGTAGCTGCTGTTTTTTTTTTAATTCAGACATTTACCAATAATACATAGTGAATCTTGGGTTTTGTTGGAAAATATAAGAACCTGCTGCCTGATGGCGTGAAATTTAGATTTTTTTTATAAAAATACAAAAAATCCTATAAAAAAGTAACAATGTATTCACCAGCATACTTGCATTGTCTCGTCAACGACACGCCACAGACAGGAACAATTTAAATTTCTCCGCTGAGCGGACACTCCACAGACAAGTGGTAATACAATAATCTGAAAATTTTGAAAAAAAATTGAGATTCGTTGCCTGAGTAGTTTTAATCCTTCAAGTAACTTGAAAAATATGTCAATTGTTCTTTGACCCTAGGGTTCATCTGCTGGTTTAAGAAGTTAACTTAATTTTAAATTAGTCCTTCTGTACCTTCTGTCTTTTGTTTCTTCTGAATTTGAACTATTTCCAAATATATCCCCTAATTACCTATATTATTGTACACTATAGGTACACCACAAAACAGTAATTTTCTGTTCTGTGAGGTATACAGTAAAATTCTGCAATATTGCCGAATAATATATTTTAAACTAGGAGAAAGTAGAAACTCGGAGGGATGGCAACCCTAGTGTGAGTCGATGCTGCTCTAATTTAAAATGTTACGTGTGGCATATTAGTGATCATGGAGATGACTTGATAGGATTGATTGGTGAAGCTAGTGATCTGGTTTGATGGAAGATCAAAAAGATAATAAGAAAGCAATATTATATGTATTGAAGGCGTCGGGACGTTACGACCCTCCGCCCATTAGCGTAAGAATTTTCTTCTAGAATAGAATTTCACTACTACTACGCTGAGGTTCTGGTTTCTATTTATATGATGATGATGAAATTGATACTTAGAACCATTAACTCAAGTAAACTGTGAAGTTATTTAAATAGCAACTTACGTGAAAATTTCAAAAGCGCGATTCAGCGTATTGATTATTCCTACTTGATAAACACCTGTGTCTTGTAAAGTACTTGTTAGTTACCTGAGTATTTCAATAGATGGCACCAAGTCTAATGTGTAAACAGAGAAGTTGTAATGTTTGTGTTAAGCAAAAGAACCCATAAAAATAAACTGTTATTTTTAAATAGGTACTCTGTATTCTTCTTAATACCTTTGTTTCATACCGAGATAAGTGACTTCAGTAAAGAATTTCATGAAATAATATACATAGGTAATTACTTTGATTCGTCTTGTATCTTCATTCGAAAAGTGTGACAATTATTACCAAATTTAGGGTAATTCTGCAGGTTTAATATTTGGGGGCTTAAAATCAAACTGTCATTAACGACATTTGGATTCTGATTTACAGCTTCCGATTAATAAGATTAAGCATTAGTTACACTCGTGCATCCTGAAAATTGTTGATATTTGAATTTCATTGCCTCAATGAAATTCAAATATCAACGTTTCCATGATTATATCAGAGAATTAAAACCTTAAGAGACGGGGCCCATTTGCTATAAATAATTTCGCTTTTCTGTAAATAGTCATAGTGTGCAGAATTCACTTACTTCTGATATAATATACCTTCCTGCTATTTTACTACTATATTTACTATAAAAATCATAAACGTTTACACTACGATCCGAAGATGGAACCCAAGACTTCATCGCCGCAGTAATGAAATAGGTTCTATCTACTGTGGTAATGGATTGCTACTAGTGGTAGCACGCACACAAGAAGGCGGATCTATTGTTTAACAATAATCTTGGTATTGTTTGATAGTTGTTCCATTGCAAGATGATCTAGACGGGTCAACTTATGTGTCTCTCAATAAAATTACACAAGTATCATACATTTAAAATCTAGCGTTTTTAAGTAATGATGGTGATAACGGAATTGCAGTTCAAATGGATTCAAAATTCAAAATTCAAATCATTTATCTCAGATTGGTCTACAAGGACACTTTTGCATTGTCGGGTTAAAAGCCTAGAGAGAATGACTTATAATAATTATCCAATAGGTATTAATACATACCAATTTAATAACAATATTTCAATTCCTTTATAAAAGAAAATGAAAAATCTGTTCGTCATAATCTTAGTCATTCACTTAGCAGAGTTCCAAGTGCAGGCACTACTGAGAAGAACTCCGCTACCCAACAAACTCAGCGTGTTGCTCTTTTGTCAAAACCTTAGATTTAATACAAAAAATATTAAATAGAATAAAGATATTAAGCATTAGGATGCTTAGTGAATACTGCAGCATACAGACATTTACACATAAATCGTATAGGTCAAAATTCAGATGTATTGCTACCTCTGAGATAGTTCTTTTACCTCTGTGGTAGTTATTACGGGATCATAAAACCAAGATAAGATAAGTCGAACAACCTATTTTTTCCTCTCCCTTCTGTAAGTTACCATTTCTTGCCTATAAAATGACCATGACATACGCAACTTAACAGATTATTGGAAGGGACTTTAAGGCTATGGCTACAAGCTCACACATGTCCAAAACTCAACATCGGTCAAGTCCTCCTCATAAATATCCTTCAAGCCGACACACATCTAAACAGAGGAGCAGCTGGTTTTTCAGAACAAAGCTATCTTCGCCTTCGTTATGTTTACGATTATCATTTAAAGAGCGCTATGGTTCGTCAACATGGCTTGAACCGCCATAGATTGGGGTGCAGATGCGACAGTCGATTGAAGAGTATCTATTTCTTATTGATCCAAAATTGAAATATCAATCAAACCGATGAAAATCTTTTAATTAGTCTGTCATTATGACTTAGTGCAGAACTGCCTCTTCAGTTTAATTTATGGTCCCATAGTTTGGGACCGTACATACAACTTATAGCTATATTAGTACACTTGCACTGTGTCATTGTGCGTTCGAGTGGCATTTGTCCTCGGAAGCGACGGAACACCACATCTTGCGGCCAAAAACTTTCCTCCATGACGAGGTGCAGCAGGAATGTCGGCACACGCACCACGAACGACTTGAAGTTGACGTTGCGGCGCGACTCCAACAGCTGCACTCTCAGCGTGTATTTCAGCTTTCGACGTAAGAAATCCACGATGTCTTCCGCCTCGGTCGTGTAGTGGAGACGGGAGATGTACACCGGCGTGTTCGGTTTCGCTGCGTGCAGACCTATATTGGGGTCTACCGGAGCCTTACCGCAGCTGTTCTTATTGATTCGCTGACGGCGCTTCCTCCATTGTACCGTCAAGAAACCATCGTTATCATCAGCCCGGTTCGTGGCTTTTTCAGGTCTGGGCTTCGCAGGGATCGTCGCAGAATCGCTGTCAGTGACCATTCGGACCGGTCGTGTTGGAGGTCGTGCAGCGCGGGGAGGGGCTGCGGGGACGGGGGCGGGGGGTACGGGTCGCGCGGGCAGCGCATACCGCAGGCACAGCACTCGGCGCCGGCGACAATACCGCTGACGCGGAACTTGCAGGCGATGCTTCGAGGGGGCAAGCACCTCGCACGGTGTTGATGTTATTAGACACCGTCGGTGACCTCGTTACTGTCACAGTATTACGCAACTCATTTATTTGATTGCGCAAATCAGCGACGGTAACTTGGGAGGCGTCTAATTTATTTTGCACCTCTCCTAAGCTCGCCTTCAGAGAAACTATGTCTCTTAAGAGGCAAGTCACATCTACGTGGTCGAAGGTTACCGGAGGCAACTTATTCAGGTCCTTCGCCACAAATGTCGGAACTTCATCAGGATCCACCTCCTTCAGCAGGGTAATTATGTCTTGCAGAAAGCGAAAAGCGTGCACGCTTTACTTTGCATAAACCAATACTAACAAAACAAGACTTATGTATTTTATTGGTGATAGAACTTAAAAAAAATCATTATGACAATGAAATCATTGCACGTCGATCAAACTCTACGAGTGATTAGGTATAAAAGTATTGTCCCATCTTCACACACTTGTCTTAGTTTCTGAAACGTAGACTGAGGTGTTAATTTTACATACACAACTTTATGGCATCAATTAGTAGATCGAATTATTAACTGTAGAACGTTGTACGACTAGCTATTTATTTCTATAACACTTCGATACCGGTGTTTTTAAACATGTAATGTTATGGATAAAAACAGACGGGTTTGGTTGTAAAAGTAAGTTTATATTGAGAACTTGAAGGAAAGTGGAAACAATATCAGTGTAGTGATAGAGATTGAATTTTACGAAGTAGAAAGTCACAGAAAGCGTAGATCTTCAAAGAAAAACAAATTCACCCACAAGAAGCTATTAACGCCACTACAAAAACCTTCAATAGCTTATCTGTTCATAAACAAGCTGGTGACGTACAAAGGAAGCCGGAAGCGACACACGCGTGTTTATGGTCGACGCCTAGATAAGCCGCTTTGTGCAGCGGTGAGGGGTGAACAGTGACATTGTGTTGATGTGAGGTCTTAAAAAATATTTTCTACTTAGTATATATTATAGACTCGACAACTCGAAAAATCCTATTCAGATGAATTTCCTATTATTCACTCCCAAGTAAAATAAGGGTTGAGAGTTAGCTTTTCCAGGCGAAACTAAAAATGAATAAAGCGTATAAAATTTAAACTTTTTGAATTCTCTACCCCGAAGGAAAAATGGGTAACGGGGCTGAAAATTTAAAAAATGAATTGAGATTTCTTGAAAAATACGTTGTACTTAAACAAAAGTCAGATAAAGTATCGTACTACAAAAAAAAAAACAGTTTCACCCACATGAAACTTTTAACGCTTGTACTTCCAACAGCTTAACTGCACGGACTGCACCTAAACAAATTGGTGAAGTACATAAGAGGCTGGAGGTGATACACGCTAGTTTACTGACTGATTTTATGACTGATTTTTATTTAGACTCACTAAAAGAGAGATTTCTTAAAATTCACTCCAAAAAATCTTCATTTTATTAAATGAACTTTCAACTTAAATGGGTTGATTGTTTTATATTATTTCGCATTAACACATGCTTGTGAAATATATTTTATTTTTAAAGAAAAATGGAAAGAAAAATTTGACTTCAGGCGAGACTCGAAATCGAGTTGGTAATAGATGGCGCTACTGCTACCATAAAGCAATGCAATAGATGTGAAGGAAAGATTTGACAAATCGGGCAGGGCTTCAGTAGCTCAATTGGAAGAGCGGCTGGACTAGATTCCCAGTAGGTCGCGAGTTCGAGTCTCGCCTGAAGTCAAATTTTTCTTTCCATTTTTCTTTAAAAATAAAATTATATGGGTTGATATAATTCAATTACGGGTGAAAGTTAAAAAAAAACCGGACAAGTGCGAGTTCAACTCGCGTGGTGAGGGTTCCGTAATTTAAATAAATATTTTCGAAAATATTGCACATTTAAAATGCAGGGACAGTTTTTTATATAACATGTTTTTTATATTTGAAAAATGTCATAGACAGCTTTTGGGTGAATTAATTCTTATTCAAAGTTATATTTGTTCTTGTCTTTGCTTGGAGTTTGTGTTTTAGGTTGATCTTTGCTCTCTTATTTTTATTCCCGCAAAAAAGGATTCGCTTCACACGTGACCTTTATTTAATTTTCATTCCAATGAGTTACCGTTTATGACTTTCTAGGTGCAATTTCTAAAGATCCTAAAACCCTATGTACCGCCTACTAGAGGTCCTCCCAAAAATAAAACGCACGAATTTCGGATGTGAGTTCTTTTCCAAACTCGCAGACTTGGTTTATTTAATTGTAACAGACTATATATATATTATTATCTGTTAACATTGTTAGCGCGAGCCTAATTACATGTGGTGCCATCTATGCCCAACACTGCGAACTATAAATTCAAATACAAACATATGTAATATCGCTCGTTCATACCACCCACCAAGGATATCCTGATATCCTTCCAATAAAGAAAAAAAAAAATCAAAAACCCACCCACCATGAAAGCTGTGATTAAATCTAAACGAAAAATAAGTAAGTGAAAGTTAGTCTATTGGAAGGCGACATATCTTGGTGATTGGTCTCTTAATGACACAATTTTTACATTTTAAAGCTACAACACGAGTTAAATTGTCTTTTCCGGGAAAAGTCTCTAACACTCTAGCCATTAACCACTTAGCTGGTGGAACCTTATCGTCTTTGATGATAACTAGTTCTCCAATATTTATATTAGGTTGTTCTTTCGTCCATTTTTGTCTGGATTGTAATCTAGTGAGGTATTCTCTGGACCATCTCGACCAAAAATCTTGGTATAACCTCTGCAGTAATTGCCATCTGTTTAAGTAATTGATTTTTGTATCAAGCAAACTCTCATCAGGCACTGTCATAGGTGCTTCGCCTAGCAAAAAGTGCCCGGGCGTCAACGGATCGAAGTCAGATGGATCATCGCTCATAGGTGAAATCGGTCGTGAGTTCAAGCATGATTCTATTTGAGTGGTTAATGTGCACATCTCCTCGTAGGTAAATGTTGAATTCTTAAGTACTCGTTTTAAATGGAATTTTATTGATTTTACTCCAGCCTCCCAAAGGCCGCCGAAGTGTGGTGCTGATGCTGGAATGTGATGCCATGTAGTGCCATCGTTTGCTAGCAAATTTTCTATATCTGCTCTAACTGTCTCTATACTTCGTTCAAATAGTGTCATTAATTCTTTATTTCCAGATGTAAGATTAGTGCCATTGTCACTCCACATATCGCTGCAATGCCCTCTGCGTGCTACAAATCTCTTAAACGCAGCGATAAAGTCTTGTGTCGATAGGCCGGTAACTATCTCAATATGTATCGCTCTAGTTACCATACAAATGAAAATAACAATATACCCCTTTAGGGTTTTACAACCTCTGCCCTTTGACATTCTTAAATCGATTGGACCTGCCAAATCGACTCCACTGTGTAGGAAAGGTCGAGCCGGCGTTACTCTGACTTGTGGCAAAGATCCCATTCTTTGGTTGGATGTTGCAGCTCGAAATCTAGCACACACGATACATTTGTGTATAACTTGTCGCACTAAGCTCTTTGCATGGGTAATCCAGTACCTTGTTCTCAAATGACTCAGCATTAACATAGGTCCACCATGCAATGTTCTTTCATGACAGTCCGACAAAACAAGTTTTGTGAATGGATGGTCACCTGGCAAGATTATTTGATGTTTGGTGTCATGAGGTAAATTTGAGTTAACAAGTCTTCCTCCAACTCTTAAAATTCCATCTACATCAAGAAATGGGTTGAGGCCTTTCAATTTACTGTCATTTCTGATATTTTCTCTATTCCTCAATTTATTGATTTCATTCGCAAATTCTTGTTCTTGACACAGTAAAATACATCTCTTTCTCGTTTTAATTATTTCTTCTCCTGATAATTGTATGGTTTTTGGTTTAATTTTTGAAATAAATCTCATAATGTAAGCTGTAACTCTTAGTAATTTAGTTAAACTAGAATATTTTGTATATAAGTTAAAATCTTCAGAAAACGTTGTCGTCATAACTCTCAGTTTCTTTTCTTCTAAAACCGTTATGTTGTCTTTTATTGTTTCATATTCTATACGTTCGTTCTGTAATTCTTTCGGCCCATTCCACCAGAGTGTATTGTCTATGAGTTGTGATGGAAATGCTCCTCGGGATGCTATATCTGCCGGGTTTTTTGCCGAAACGACGTGGTGCCAATATTGACTCGGTAAAAAGGTTAATATTTCAGCTGTTCGATTAGCAATGTATGTCTTCCATTTACTTGGGTGACTTTGAAGCCAAGCCAATACAACCTTAGAGTCGGTGTAGGCGTGAATATTACCTTTATTAATTTCTAATTGCTCCGAAACTTCGGCCAATAATTTCGTAAGTAAAACAGCGCCACAAAGCTCTAGCCTTGGTACAGATATCGTTCTTGTTGGCGCTACCTTTGTCTTAGCTGTAATCATCTCTACGTGAATTGTTCCATCTGATTTAACTGATCGTAAATAAACTACTGCTGCATAAGCCACAGTAGAAGCGTCCGAATATCCGTGTAGTTCTCTCTTCATGTCATTTTTATTGGTTCTCAACCATCTTGGTACTGTTATATGTTTAATTTCAGTTAGTTTACTTTTGTAATGTAACCACTCCTCGTAAATTGATTTAGATACTTGTTCATCCCAACTAACTCCGCTCAACCATAACTTTTGTATTAAAACTTTGGCTATAATAATCACAGGAGAGATCCAGCCGATTGGATCGAATAATTTTGAAATATCTCGTAGAATTGTGCGCTTCGTAACAGTTTCTGTAACTGTCTCATCTATGTTAGTAGTATATTGAAATTTGTCAGTTCTTCTGTCCCACCTTATGCCGAGTGTTTTTACAACTTCATCGTTTTGAATAACGTAAGTATCATCTGTGTTCTCTTCTTTAGTTTGTATGTATTTTAAAAATTCATTGTTATTACTAGCCCATTTTTGCATTTCAAAACCTCCCGCTTTAAGTAAATCTGTAATTTGGTCGTAGATTACACAAGCCTCTTCTAAATTATCAGCGCCAGACAAAAGGTCATCCATATAAAAGTCTGATTTCGTGAGTACTGATGCTATAGGGTAATTCAAGCTTTCATCATTAGCTAAATATTGCAGTGTTTTAGTGGCCAGGTAAGGAGCGCTAGCTGTGCCAAAGGTAACTCTAGTTAGTTTATATTCTTTGATTTGACCATTTTCTTCCCATAAAATTCTTTGTAAATTACTACATTTATCGGTAACCTTGATTTGACGATACATTTTTACACAGTCGGCAACAAGAGCTATCTCATGCAAGCGCCAAGTCATTACTATGTGTCTTAATTCTCTTTGCAATCTCGGACCAACAAGCATGTTATCATTCAATGATCTTCCATTAGGACCCTTACAGGAGGCATCAAAAACTATTCTAACCTTGCTAGTCGTTTTGTCTCTACGGATAACTGGATGGTGAGGCAAATAAAATGTAGGTAAATCTGATGTACTTGTCTTCGTTGAAATCTCTTCCATGTGATCTAAATCTTTGTATTCCATTAGAACTTTAGTGTATTCATTTTTTAACTGTTCATCTTTGTTAAGTTTTCGTAGCAATTGTTGAAGTCTTCTTTTTGCTATCTCTCTAGTATTTCCATAACTGTAATCTTCATCTCTTAACGGAATGGTAACTACGTATCTGCCATATTTATCTCTTGTGTGTGTATCTTCATATATTTTCTCGCAAAGTAATTCTTCCTCAGTCATTCTATGTTTAATGTTACAGGTTTCATCTGACTCTATTTCCCAAAATTTTCTCAAAAGATCATTATCTTCATCTGTAGTTGTTATGTGCATATTTATAACTCTCTTGTCTTGGTTGTTGTGCGTTTGCACCTCTCCAGAAAGGATCCACCCTAGGCTGGTCTTTTGTGCTACTGGTGTCCCAGGTGGTCCGTGAACTAAGCCTTCTTGTATTATTCTACAGTATACTGCTGCTCCCAAAAGTAAATCTATTTTTCCAGGAGTGCCGTAAGTCGGATCTGCTAATGCCAAATCCTTTGTATGATTCCAGGTTACGTGCACTCTATTTGAAGGCAGCAAGCGTGTTAAGGTTCTCAGAACGTATGCCTCAACGTTCAAGCTAAATGTACTATCTGTGTTAGATTGTAAGATGAATGAAACCATGTGTTTACTCTTTAATGGTTGTGTATCTCCTATGCCACTTATAGAGCCATTGATTGTTCTCTTTCTCAGACCAAGAATTTGTGCTGCAGATTCTGTGACAAATGATCCCTGGGATCCTTGGTCTATCAATGCTCGTAATTGTACAACCTTTCCGTTTTGTGACTTAATTCTTACTAACGCTGTAGCAAGAAGAGTTTGTGTCTTAACTTTCTCTCTCGTGACAAAATGTGAAACTATATTGTCATCTGTAGTGGACTGTATTGAATTCTCGGAAGTCTGCTCTCTCTTTCTTGTGTGTGTTCTACTATCGTTGTCATTAGTAGTATAATGTACGTTGTTATTTTCAGGAGGATGTATCAAAGAATGGTGCCGTTTTCCACATTTATGACAGCGTGCACGATGCTTACATGCCCGTACTCCGTGGTTAGGAACAAGGCAGTTATAACAAAGCTGTCGTTTCTCTATAAACATCTTCTTCTCTTCGTAATTCAATGCGGTGAACTGGTTGCATTTGAATATATAATGATCGCCGTTACAGAATGTGCAGGTTTGGTTTCTCTCAGTTGTTAGTTCGTTTGTATAAAAAACTTTCTTCTCATTGTGTTGTCTTGTATGTAGTGTATTTGATCTCGTTGATTGTATTCCCTCTAGCGATCGAAATCTAGCTTCCAAAAACTCTGACAATTTCTCTATTGTTGGTAATGTGTTGTCTCCATCTTTGTTTATAGTGTCTTCCCACTGTTTAAGTGATTCTATGTCTAATTTACTCGTAGTTAAGAATATGATAAATATGTCCCAATTATCGGTCTTTATTCCAATACTATTCAACCCACTCAAGCAGTCTAAGGTAGTATCCATGATGTATTTTATTGAGTTAGCTGATTCGTTAGTTGTTCTCTTGATTGACATCAGTTTATTTAAATATGCGTTGGCTATAACTCTATTATTGCTGAATCTTTTGTGCAGTTTATCCCAAGCATGTTCATAATTGGTTTGTGTCACTGATATGTTCTTTAACAAGTTAGCTGCTTCGCCACTAAGATGCATTTTTAAAAAATGAAATTTTTCTACGTTTCTTAGAGTTTGGTTGTTGTGAATTAAAGATACAAACTGATCTCGAAAAGAAATCCATTCTGTATACTGGCCATTAAATACTTGTATTTTTATAGCTGGAATTTTAATATCTGGCCCTTTAACTTCATTTTGACTGTTTGATGTGGAATTGTACTGAGATGTAGTAGCTTCGAGTTGTTTTAATTTTTCCTTCATACATATCTTTGCATCCGAATACTCTTCCTCTGCGTTAAAGAATATGTCGTCTTTAACATAGTCTGTAGAATTCAATAATCGTTTTTCAAATGAACGAAGCAATTTAAGATGATTTTCATGAAAACTAGCCCAAGTTTGATCAAGTAATTCCAGCTTTGTATCTATGTAAACAGAAGTCAAACGTTCCTTTGGTGATTTCTTAAAATTCAGATGAGCTCTCTTGATTTGCTCGTATATCTCCATTTGCGCACTGATATAATTTTCCATCTTGAAATTTTGTTAAGTCCAAGTAAACACAAAATTTTTCTAAGTCCAAAAACCACTTTGAATTATAAAAAGTCTCAGATCACAAAATTTTTCTAAGTCCCATATTGTTTTAAATATTCTCTAATGAATTGTTTTTTATTGACACCTCTAATTATTATTTATGTACTAAAATTGTCTTTTATTTATTGAGTAAATAATTGTTATTAAAGTCTACTGCTTTTATGACGTCACTAACACTTGAGATAAACTTCTAATTGTCTGATTATTATCTGTTTATTTTTACACCTATTTAACACTTCTATTGTATTGTTTTCCTTTCTATTTATCAGTATTTTTATCTATTGTTACACTATTAATAAATTGTTATTAAGTTTCCTTTTTTTTTTAATTTGTAGTTAATTGCACTGTTATCACTTATCACTGCATTCCATTCCAAAGTGGCAACACCGTAATCCAATTTTTCCTTGACAACACTGAACCTTATCACTTTATTTATATTGTTCTAGCAACCTGCCTAGCTAAGTAACGCGAACCGGCTGGGAGGACCATGTACCGCCTACTAGAGGTCCTCCCAAAAATAAAACGCACGAATTTCGGATGTGAGTTCTTTTCCAAACTCGCAGACTTGGTTTATTTATTTTTTTTTTTTTTTTTTTTTTTTTTTTTAGGTCGGGCTTTGTGTAGGCGGCCTGTCTCGAGACGGCACTAGTCTACTTCACCGGGCAATCGGCGAGCGCGGAAGGCGCTCCAGCCTAAAGGTTTATTTAATTGTAACAGACTATATATATATTATTATCTGTTAACATTGTTAGCGCGAGCCTAATTACATGTGGTGCCATCTATGCCCAACACTGCGAACTATAAATTCAAATACAAACATATGTAATATCGCTCGTTCACCCTAAAACCCTAAAACGCTCATACACACATCAGTAGTCAATTTTAAAATAATTAAAAAATCATTATAATCATTATTATAATTAACATGCCCGGAGATGTCAACAGGCTCGCCACCTGTTACATGGGCCAAAACGTTACCAGTGAATAGTGGGTGTTTGCATGTATGCTTGAATGCATGCATTTACCTCTGCCTACCCCCATCGAGGATTGCAGGAGTGAAGCTACGTTTTTTAAAAAAAATATACATGACGTCAATGTTTTAATCATAACATTCCCCGCATTCAAAAATAGAATATTTTCACACGATATATTAATGATCGCATGTATTCAGACAGCCAATCAGTGGCAGACAGTGTTTGTCAGTCTGTCTGTCCGCATTAGCGCGTCTTCATCTAATGGATTTGTGATATGTTTACAAAATATACACATTCTTACTTGAATTAAAGCGAAGGACTGTGTTAAAGAATTATTCACTGATTCTGTTTTATTTATGCTAATACGTTTCTATACTATGTTGGCTCAGATTATCAACCAACATAGTTGGCTATAAAGGTAAGACCTTTGTAACAGAATTGATAATACTTACCTACATATACATATAATATAAAAATAATGACAACTTATTAAACGTCCCACTGCTGGGCACGAGTATCTCCCCTTTTTTGGGGGCCTGGATTTTAGCCCAACACGCTGCTCCAATGCGGGTTGGTGAAGATACGGGTTAGTGGCCATCCCGCTGTCGGATGTTTTTCAACCCGCCCATAAGGCCTCTGACAAGGTTTAACGACTGCTATATATCGGTAGCAACCGTGCCCTCCGAAGCACGGAAACGCGCACTAGCGGTCACCCATCACATACCCGACAGCGCCCGTATCGCTTAACCAAGAAGATCGCTTACGATCTAAACCAGCCGCTGGGCCATGTGCGCTTCAATACTTTCAATAGGTACTACAATACTTTAATCAATGTGTGACTGTTTGACGTTTGGCGTCGGCACGTGACGACCACGCCTTCGGGTGGAATAGAATATCTTTTTTTTAAATTTTTTTTTTTATCCAAAATCAGAAGCGATTTATTTCGTCCAAATCTTGGTACCGCGTATCAAAAACCTCAGATACAATCGGGTACAAAAACACAAAAAAGACGTTAATGCGAGCCGACAACGCGTGCAGTGGCTTCAAAGTGGCGCGAGGAGCGTTAATCACTCTTCCACTCGACTGTACGATGCTTATCTGCCCATTGCCTTGCGGTACGCTCCGGTTCATATCGACTTTGACGGGTGTCGGTATTTTTGTACGGTAGGTGTCAGCCCAATTTGTGTTAGTCGGGTTGTTTGGACAAATATGCTGAAATATCAATTTGGGTTTGTCGGCATATGCAACGCGTGGTGTATTTTGTAGGTGAACCATATTAAAGCAGTATGGGCAGCAAAGCTTTGAGATTGATTTTTACTGGTGGTAGAGCTCCAGTATCGAAGCTCGCGGGCGTAGGCACCACCATGCTTGCCGTTAAATGGTAGTGTGTGTCTATAGGCTGCAGCCATCACTTAACATCACATATAATAACAACATACAACGTGAACTGCATGATTACTTGCATTTCGTCCGCGTGAGAATTTATGATTGATCAGTATCTACCCGGACGAAGTCGTGGGCACAGCTAGTATAAAAGTAGCCTTAGTTACTCCTTATTAGATAATCTATCTGCCAGTGAAAGTCCCGTCAAAATCGGTAGAGCCGTTCCCGAGATTAGCCGTGACAAACAGAGAGACAGAGAGAAATACAGACAAAAATTGTAAAAAATGTTGTTTTGGTATATGTACCGTATATATATATATATGCACATATACACATGCATTTAGTAAAAAGCGGTTAATTTTATATTACAAACAGACACTCCAATTTTATTTATTTGTATAGATAAACTGAACTGTATGTTTATTTGCTACTTTCATGTCTAAATATACGGCAAATAGATTAGATAATGCTGTATTAGCTGTGCCTTTAATTGAAACTTCACCAACAATGATCGTACAGCATCACAATTTCTACATCAAAACCCGTAAATCCTTATTCGATCCTAAAACACACACAATCACCATACAAATCCAACGAAAACCAGAAGCGTATTCAAAAACAAAATAAGCGACTTAGAAGTCCAGGCGGTCTAAAACATACCTATAAATAGTCCCCCTGTATCCGCGGCAGAGGCATCAAACGTGCCGCGAGCTTTGAAGTCGCCGCGGTACAGTCGCGGAAAAACGTGTTGGCATTTAGTTTTTTTTTTATGTCACTTATTTGCTGAGTTAATTGGCGTAAACAGGACGGTCAATTGACATGATGATTCACTTATGTGAGACTCTTTCATACTTTACATGCCTGTTTTCTGCTCGGCATGCATGTGCAGATTAAGTTTGTTATAAAATAAAAACCGGTCAAGTGCGTGTCGGGCCACGCGCAGTGTAGGGTTCCGTAGTTACAGAGTAAGAATATAATGAAAAAAATATATTTACTATGGAGTTATTTGAAATTTTCGGGAAATATTTCGATACAAACTTGTAAAGCCAACTTAAGCGTGATAGTTTTCCTTTTAATTTCATTATATTAAACTACTATTGCCGTGAAGTTTTAATTTCTTACAACAACCGTTTAGTTGGTACAGGACGGATTGGACACTAGACTCTCATTTTATAGCTTAATTAGTCACAAACCGTTAACTAAATGGAAAAATGATATTAGCACACCCCTAACGTTTTTGAAAGACCTGTCCAACGATATCACACACTATATAAAAACGAAAAATAAAAAATATATCCGCGCGTTACATGTAGGGAGGTAGTCTAAATAAAAAAAAATAAGTGAAAATAAAAAATAAAGATGTATATTTGTGTCAAATTTCAAGTCTCTAGTACTAGTTTTTGCGCTAAACCGCGGACGGACAGACAGACAGACAGACAAAGCGAAACTACAAGGATTCCTTGTTTAGAGTTGGAGTTTTTACAGGGTTCTGTACAATAAAGGGATTTCCTTTGTTCTTATGTTCCTGTAATTTATAAAACTATATTTAGTATTTTTTCAAAATTTTATGCAATTAAGAGACATGAGGTACCTCTACCTTTGGTATTTTTTTGTTTATGAATACCTGCCTATAATAAAGATTACAACATTACTTATTTTTAATTTATAAAACATGTTTGAAATTCACTCATTGTTTGTCTGTCCGTCTGTTACAGCTGCATACATTTTCGGAAGTATTAAATTGATTGAGTTGAAATTTATAGTGTAAGGTAAATCAATAAATCTTTGAGTTATCGGAAATATTGGAAATAGGTACTAAGAGTGTTAACATCCATGTCAAATTCCAATTGTTTTATATTATTTCGCATTAACACATGCTTGTGAAATATATAGTTAGGCAACCGATATAAAAGACACGATAGATGGCGCTGCTGCTACCACAAAGCAATGCAATAAATGTGAAGGAAAGATTTGACAAATCGGGCAGGACTTCAGTAGCTCAATTGGAAGAGCGGCTGGACTAGATTCCTAGTAGGCCGCGAGTTCGAGTCTCGCCTGAAGTCAAATTTTTCTTTCCATTTTTCTTTAAATAACAAATTCCTATTGTCTGGCAGTATGAATTACGTTGTTTCTCTCAGGTTGATATTATTTTAAGACGCACGGTTTTATATTTATATGGATTCCGTTCAAACGTAATAGTTAGATTCTCTTTAACTACAGAATAACGCATAATTAGACTCGGTTGCATTATCTGACTTTAACTTTAACAAAGTTGAAGTATCGAGTAAAGAAATGAGTTGCACCATTTGTAAATGATAAAATGACGTTACAACTTTAACTGCTAACCGTAACTGCGCTAGTTAGCTAACCTCAATTATTTGTTATATCATTAGGGAATCTATCAACCCCGATAATTTTAACTAGGCCAAAAAATATGCTGGTTCAACGCATTTTGCAGTCACTGCTAAAGTAAATGTTACTGTTTTTTTTATGTCATGGAAGTGGTAAACAAGCATTCAGTTCACATTGATGTTAAGTTATGACTGCAGCCTATAGACACCCACACAAAGACAAAGGTCAAAGTACAGATGCGTTACCACTCCTGAGGCCTAAGATGTTATGCCTCTGTGCCGCAAATTACAGGGCCGTACATTACCGAACGCCACCTGACCGAAACACGATAGTGCTGAACACTATCATTTAGCTCTATCATAGTTAATGCTGTGGTGCATACGCCCGCGAGCTCCGTCACTGGAGCTCTACCATCAGTAAAAATGTGTTATTGCTAAAGTTGAAAAAAAAAAAACATAACTTTAACAAATATTTTGGTACAACCGAACCTTAAAGTAGTACGTAGGTACTCTAAAATATTGACTGTCAACTGTAAAACGAAACTACAACAAATGACAGAATGAACACTCATCTAAAAGTGTGCAATATAGAATTGTCAAATTACTCGAACATTAACGAACGGATAAATAAATCAGTGGCCACTAAAATGTAGCTCATTTGTAATTTATTCGCCACACTTTTGTCAACAGTAGGTATATTCCGGTGATTTCGTAGCAACAGGTGTTCCCATACAACAATGTGTTGTGGTAGCGATTGCCAACGATTATATCCGAGTTCACAATGATGCCTTAGTGTATTGTAATATCGTGTATCTGTTGTTTTAGGAAAAGTAAATAGTAGTGGAAGAAAATCAATCCATCGTCGAGTGCTAAGAGTGTAAATATCAACGTCAAATTCATATTTAAATTCATATTGCCTGCCAGTATAAATTATGTTATTTCTGTCAGGTTGGTACTATTCTAAGCCGCACAGGTTTACATTTGTATGGAGTTCCATCACTTAAAGGTAGTGGTTAGATTCTCTTTGACTGCACAACAACGTAGGATAAAAATAGAAGGTACTTTAAAATATTGACAAGCAAGTAAAACTACAACAAATGACAGAATGAACACTCATCTAAAAATGTGCAATATAGAATTGTCAAATTACTCGAACATTAACGAACGGATAAATAAATCAGTGGCCACTAAAATGTAGCTCATTTGTAATTTATTCGCCACACTTTTGTCAACAGTATATTCCGGTGATTTTGTAGCAACAGGTGTTCTCATACAACAACGAGTTCATAATGATGTTCGGAGATAATTTATACGTCGAAAAGTGTATTGTAATATCATGTTTCTGTTGTTTTACGCAGATTTAGTTGTAGAGGATGGCAAATCAATTTTTATTTTTTTAGTTATCGGAAACATCGGAAATGGATGCTAAGAGTGTAAATATCCACGTCAAATTCCTATTAAATTCCTATTGCCTGGCAGTCTAAAGTATTACTGTCAGCTTCACATTATTTTAAGCCTCTCATTTTACATATGCATGAAGTTCCGTCTCTTAAACGTAGTGGTTAGATTCTCTTTGACTGCACAACAACGCAGAATAAAAGTAGCAGGTACTCTAAAATATTGACTATCAAGTGTGAAATGAAACTATAACAAATTAAAGAATGAACACCGATCTAAGTGTGCAATAAAGAATTGTCAAATTACTCGAACATTAACGAACGGATAAATAAATCAGTGGCCACTAAAATGTAGCTCATTTGTAATTTATTCGCCACACTTTTGTCAACAGTATATTCCGGTGATTTTGTAGCAACAGGTGTTCTCATACAACAATGTGTTGCGGTAGCGGTTCTCAACTATTATGTCTGAGTTCATAATGATGTTCGCAGTTAATTAAAATGTTGAAAAGCTTCTGTTTCTGTGGTTTCACGCTGATTTAAAGTTTGTGGAGGGCAAACATTTTTTATGTACATACTTACTGGCGTTGGGTCGTGATAACCCCCACCTAGTGGTAGGATTTTCCTTCTACTGGAAGAGAAGTCGGATGCCGTTCTTCACACACAACACAAACACCCAGACCTGTAACAAATATCTGGCCATACAAATAGTCCCGGTACAGGGATCGAACCCGTGAACCTCGGTTATGTCGTTCGTTACACACCGCTGGACCAGTATATACGAAAACCAAACAGTGACTGCAGATCTAACGCAACACCAATAAATCCGTCCATAAATATTTTGTAATAGCATCCTACAAACATAATTCATTGTCAGTAAAAGCAATAACATTAAAACGATGCGATACCATATGTTAAGGCATCAGCAAACCACGTCCACAATATTTCAAAATTTAAGTCTCCTAACACTTGTTGTTACGAAGTTTCATACAAACATTTAAAAAAATATAAAAATCATTTTAGTTTATCATACGCGAGATAAATCCGTTAAATAGTTTTATTTCAAATTCATACAAACTATCAACCCCTTACGAGTCGAATTTCGCAAAACCCCATCTTAGTGAGCGCCTACGCCATAAATAGAACCCCCATGGAAAATTTTAAAGTCCTAGCACTTGTAGTTTCTGAGATTTCGTGATTGAGTAACCTTTCGCTTTTATACATATAGATAAACGAATAGAAATCATACTTGCCGATTTTCCACTACTCATGAATTCTTCTTACCTTAAGCACACCGCCAAAATTCCATGCAAACGCTTAATTTGGTCTCTATTACACAGACATCAATCAGTGACGTGTATTTACACGTGCACCTGTGTGCGTAGCACGTTGAAAATAACAACCGTCGCCCATAAGAGGGGAGGAGGTTGGGCGATGCGGGGAAATCGGGCGGGACGTCGAAGTATCCATTCTATACGTAGTATCATTACATATTCTCTGCCTTAAGGGTAAGCGCAAATATGACTTCCTTCATGGTAAGAGAAGAGGGTAACAGAAAAAGTTGGGAGTAGTGGTTATACGCGAGCAAATCCGCAAATATGATTACTACAACGTATGAAGCTCGCGAAAACAGCGAAAACGATAGATACCTATACGAAATCAAACAGTGACTGCAGATCTAACGCAACACCAATAAATCCAGTCATAAATATTTTATAATAGCATCCAACAAACATAATTCATTGTCAGTAAAAGCAATAACATTAATACGATGCGATACCAGATATTAAGGCGTCAGCAAACCACGTCCACGATATTTCAACGCTCGCAAATGCAGCGGGCTTGATGTATGAAGACAGAGCGACAGATAAATTGCTTATAATTTATTACAGTTGAAGCCCCGACTCCTAATTACGCTTGCAAAGTTGAGTCATGGGAAAAATGATTTGTGTTTATTGTTGATGCGATTGTGATGGCGATTCGGTGTGGTGAATGATCTGTGTTTTTTTGGGTTCTATACAGGAACAGGAATTAAACAGAATCGTTATGGGATAGCTGCCTTTGTAGTCTGGTGGTACCAGGCTACTTCTACTATGCTGAGGTCCTGGGTTGGGTAATATCAGAGATAACGGTGTAGAATCCTTTATCCATGGTTCTCTTGAAATTTTTCTTTTTTTTTTAAGTTTCCCAGTAACTCGGAGTTTAGTGTAGTTTATTCAGTTTATTCATTTATTTCATATAATTAGGCTCATGGAGAGCACTTTTACATCGTCATTTTTTTAAAAACTAACCTAGAGTGAATAACCACTAATAATAATCAAAAACACATAATAAATTAAATAGAAACTAAACAATTTTGTATAATATGGAAAGCATCAATTACTTACAAATTCCTCCATTTCCCCATTGTGTTGGACAGTGCTCGGACATATCAACAGGCTCGCCATCTGTTATATGGGTCAGAACATAACCGGCGAATCGAGGGTGTTTGTATGTATGCTTGAATGCTTTTCGTTGTATCTCTGCCTACCCCTTCAGAGAGGCGTGAAGTATCGTTATGGGATCACCCAGGTATCTGTTGCTTCTACTTCGAAACTACAGAGACCAAAGTGATGACTTCGGAAAACAACTCGGAAATTTATTGGGACGTTGGAAAGTCAAAAATTAGATATGGACTCCAAAAAAATTATTGCGACTTTCTGAGGCGAATTTTCGGTGATACATCTTCGTACTTCAATATTTGGTTCTTGATTTATATATCGCGTCACATTTCACCTCTGGACAAGACTAGATTTGATGTGAAAGTTTTTGGTAATTTTACAAATTTACATGTTAACTGGGTGGGCTTTTTGTCAAGACTTCTTCTGCGTGTTAATAATAATTGACCTGGCAATCAAATTCGATCTTCATCAAAATCAAACAATTTAAAAAAGTTATTTATATAGCTACTTATACTATATTCATAAATTAAAAACAAACCGTATAACATGTGAGTTTGCAACATTTTTACAAACTTCCACACTAAATCTAGTGTTATACAGAAGTAAAATGTGACTTGATGCAAATCGAATATTAACCAGTACGAAGATGTTAAATCAAAATTCAATAAGAAAATTATAAAAAATAAAAAACAACGAAACGAAGCGCATTTTTAAGGAGTATACATCTTTTGACTGTGCAAGTTACCCTAATCAAATATCTAAATCTTAATACTTCATTATGGACGAAATATAAAAAACATTAAGTTGATATTATTATTATACTTGAATTGGATGTCAAAGTTTTCACCGAGTTATAGGTGGCGATAAACGTAATCGTGTTGATGGAATCAAGATGCTGCAAAAACATACTTATTAGCATTTCATAGCTAGGCATTCGCAAATTAATAATGTTCGAAAAATATTCGGCAATTCATGGAAATAAAATGATTAACCAAAGTCGCATTAAATGGGCCGCAAAAAATAAAATTACTTTTGATTTTTAATACGAGTATAATTGACGGCCAAGACATTTTTTGTGAACGTAAATGTATAAAATATTACCTACTTCGTATCGTTTATGCGGTAGGGAATAATACTGTAAGACCTATTATCATCAGTATGAAGTGTAAAAAAATCAAAGAACTCGGTCCAGCAGTTTCGATGGAAAGCAACCCAAAACATCGTTACACGATATTTTTATTTATTAGATAAATAGCCAATAATACGAGTAACACTTTCCACCATCGATTGCCATGGTTGTTAAGCAAAATAATACCCTAACATTCGGCGAAATGTATGAAAAGAATTAAAACTAAAGTGTGAAATTAAATATTTACGTATATTTTTCATTTTATGTTCCTTTATAACAACAAATCTTTATGTCAACAGTTGTCCATTGCATATTACTAGTACACGCATGCTTCCAGTTGATACTCGTACAATTAATTTATTTAAATATATTGATAAATTTGAATTTGGTTCACCGCGAACGGTGCAAATACTAAGCTTGTGAGATTAAAGTAAAATCAACCTTAACAATAAAAAAAATCTATACAAACAGAACACGAATATTAAAATCGGCTTTTAACTATGCAAAGGTCGTACGAACAACATTAAACAACTCCACTCCAACTTTCCTATTGTTAGAAGTAATTTAGCGTTTATGTAGACAAATTACTGTAAAACTGTACCGACAGTATGATTGTTACGTTTGTATCTAAATGTATGTTGATCGCACGAACATTTTCTTAGTTAAAAGTTCTAAAGCGGTAACATTCACGGACATCCAGCGCATACTAACCTTAATTTAAATTGCAGATATGTGATCGAATGTGACGAGTGTACATAAAAAACACAAATAACAATCCGCACTAGTATGCAACAACTTAACTAAAAAAAAAACTATTCATTACACACTATAGATTTGGTACATAAAAATTTCGTTAGTCTAACTAGAAAATTAAACGGCTCGCGGATCCAAGCTTAGGCGAGCTCAGTGCACTATAACATTATGAATATTACAAGATAGAGATCACAGCTGACAACCCGCTATGGGTTCACGTCCGTCGATGATATGAGCAGACTAGAAACTAGAAGAACACTAAACTATATTTACACATTCCCTAGTTCCGAATGTCCTTTTGGCATGGGCGTTAATGTTCGGCGCCCCCCTTTTTGTGTGCGTGGAGCGCCGACGGTCCTCAAGGGTGGAGGGGCCGTGGTCCGAATAACGGGTACGACGGGAAGTACGCCGCAAGCGACGGATGAGGAGGGAGCGGGAATGGCAGCGGTGGTGATGAAACCAGGTGTGAGGGCTTGCTGTACGGATGGAATCTCGGTGTCAATGGAGATAGCGGAGGCGTCGGATAGGTCCGTTGCAGGAGTGGATGGGTCGCGCTCAGCATCGACAGACTCGGGCTCGATTCTCCACTAGCCGTATGCGACCGTAGATGTTGGAGCAGCTCGTCAGAAGTCGCGAACCGTTTGCCGCAGTAGGCGGAATCTCCGGCCATCCAGCTGCACACGAAAGGCAGTTGAGAAGCGGCAGCCAAAGCCGCGAGTTGAGCATGAGCGTACGCCGCCGCTGCTGGGTGTCCAGTTGGCAACGGGAATGGTGTCTTCGCATGATCACACTGCGCGCAACCGGCCGGGCATACTGCAGATTTGAGCAAATGTGAACTAAGAGAGCACCCAGTACAGTATGGGTCCCTGCATATTCCTAAATCACCTCCAGGGGCCTTCATTCTCGCGTACGCTAAGTATGGATTTAGTCCATTTTTCAATGCATGATGCTGCGCTGCCATTAGGCTACTCGTCATTAAGTCCATATGTAAAGGGAACCCACTGGCTGGCATTCCTCCGAGGAAAGCAGAAGATGAGACAGGTATGCTGGGTTTGAAACTCGATGGTTCTTTGGTATCATTGGACGGCAATGAGCTAGGTGGGTACGGTAACTTTGCAGTAGATTCGTTCGATTTGGCAGGCATAGGTGAATGTAGCGGACTCGAACGATCATCTTTTTCGGATGGCGTCTTTCTGTTAGCCGGAGGCGACGTCCTCTGGGACGAAGAACTCTGGTTGCTATTGCAGCGCGCCTGCACCGGTGTGGTGGACGCGCTGCCTTTGGAGGACGGTGTCTTTGTATGCGCATTCACCGAAGCTCGGTCCTCCGGTGTTCTAGTCTTTTCTCTCGTCAGGCACGATTCATAAGGCTTAAAACTCGGTTTGTTGTCCATCGGTTTGTCGTCGTACTTCTTGCTAGCTTTTTCCGCGGCGGATATGAGTTTAGGGTTCGGCGTGTCAGCGCCGATAGCGCTGCAGGTTTGTGCGAGTAGCGCCAGGGGGCTCTTTTTCGCGTCGAGCTGCAACAAAAAGGTTTATGAAATGAAACGTCGAGTTGACGGCACAAAGGGAGCTCGGGGGGGTTTGGGGTGCGAGGTGGGCGTCCAATCACGCGGCCGACGCGCCATTATCCGCGCGTCTGGCAGCCGTCGGCCCCGCTTGACATTTCACTCGGCTCCCGCATGATGTAATCTCGCAGTGAAAAGGCCAATTTGTGCCGCTGAATTTGCGGCGCGCCTGTGCTTGCCGCGCTGTCACGACTATAATCGCGCGAGCGTTAGTTTGAGCTTGTATTTCGGGGTGATTTTGTTTTATGGTTACGACATACCGTGCTCTTTATGGCCTTATTTATTTTACAGTTTTCATTAACGGCTACTTGGGGATGGAATTTAGAATTATGTTTTGGGGAACGTATTCTCTTGTTGTTTGGTTTTGATTTAAAAGTCTTGTGTTGTGTTTGCACAACATTTTGTTTCTATGAAAGGAATGCTTTTGTTTGAACTTCATCTACATTGATATAGTAATTACGATATTAACCTACATCAACTAAACGCGTAAACAATGAATAGCAAAACGACATAATAATATTCATGATTTTTTAAAATCAAAGGTTCAATCTCAGATTCTAAACATATTTTTTTATAAGTTATTTGAGCGTAATCCAGTGTAACATGTATTACATGCATGTTAACTTTGGCCCCATTTCAAATTAATTTCCATTTCACTACGTCATATTTTAGGTACCTTTATATATAATATAATATTCATATTCCTTAGATCTATATCACACTATAAACAACTTTATATTTGCAGATAAAGTTTTAAAAACATCGTAGGTCTTCACTTAAAGTTTTAAGAACGTCGTAACTTAAAAAATAATTAGGTATCTTTTTTATATAAAGCATAGAAAAATGTAGATGATCGTAATTAAAGTAATTATTTGTTTCGCATTCTGAACATTTTCACATAACTTTTTATGACACTTAAAGTTACAACGCATTACATTTAACATTTTATCTAATACCTCTCTTCTTAAAATGAGTATCGTATTTAAATAAAATCCGATTTCGTGACTTGATATCTCATTTCATTACCCCGATTCCATTTTAACTACAATGTTTTATTACCAAGGTATTTTGTTAAGCAAACAAAATACATAATTAAGATCGAATATTCTGATAGCTGAGCAATTACGAATACTTAATTAATATATTTTTAATAAAATTGACTGACGATTTATATTTTCTTTGTTTCACCAAGTAGGTATAATGGTAAATACTTTTTTATGCCTAGTACGATTAAGATATAGTTACATAAAATATAAATACACTAATAATTATATTCCTCAGTATAATTTTTATTAATTTGTATCATTTATATTCAGTTTTAATATTATTTTAATGCAACTTTATTATAATGTTTGGAATTCAAAACCTTTTCGACTCTAGATATAAATAATAGCCATTACAATTTTAACTGTTGTAATTATCATCTTCAAAATTCAAAAATTCAAATTCAAATCATTTATTTCAAATTGGTCTACAAGGACACTTTTGCATTGTCGGGTTATAAGCTACTTAGAGAGAATGACTTTAATAACAATTTAATAATAATATTTAACCGATACGTGAATCATCAAATTTTTTTAATTCCTTCATAGAAGAAAATGAATAATCTGTTCGTCATAATCATAGTCATTCAGAGAGTGCTGGCACTACTGAAAAGAACTCCGCCACCCAACAGACTCAGCGTGTTGCTCTTTTGTCAAAACCTTACATTTAATACAAATATTATTAAATAAAATATCTAAATCGGCATTTATTATAATTTCGGTAAGTTCACGGTCAATTAATTTTTATTTATGACTCTTGATGGTAATTTCTAACTTTCTACAAATATAAAAAATGAATGGTAAAATTTTATTAAATGTGTCAGTTGATAGGTATGTACATTATAATTTAAAAAAATGACTAAACAAAAATTTAATGGTACTATTTTATAGGTACAAGACTAGCGGCTTGCCCCGGCTTCGGATGCAATTAACCTAATATAGCCTATGTCACTCAGTGAAAATGAAGCTTTTTTAAAAGTGAATTTTTGAACACACAAAACACAAATGTTGCCACTTTATAGGTAACATAATATATATAAAAATAAAAAAAAGTATTGATGACTTGATAAAAATTTACATTTCATTAAATATGTCAGTAGATACATTATTATTAAAAAAAATAAGGAACCTGCAGCAAAAATCGTATCGTACTATTTTATACAAAATGAAGTATCAATCAATAATTCCAGCTCAAATATCTTGAGGGTAACATAACATTTACGACTTTGTTTATCGCATATAATATAAATTGAGTTATATAAACGAATAATATATTCCTATCGCAATTTTATATTTTAATCATGTCGTATTTGATTTATTACTGAAGATTACGTGTTCTTTTTATTCTATTCACTTTTTCATTGGAATAATTTAATTTGAAGAGAATTTGTAAAAAGCGCTTGATTTATTACTAGCTATGTTTTATCGAGTCGTTTTATATTTTATTAATGACTTGCAATTTTAGTTATGCTAAACATATACGCGATTATGTATCATATAATTTGAATATAAATTTATTGATTCCCGTGAAATAAATTGCCGTAGTAAATCTCCGATGAAAATAAAACTATTCAGATATCAGCTTTATATTTCTCAATGAACTATAATAATAAATTGTAATAAGATGGATCCAATAAGAATTTATAAATCAACATCAAAGGATGATCTTTGCGTGATTGAAAGGGACATTAAACAAACTTGACAATCGTTCAATAACTTACCGTCGTGGGCAACGGCGACAGATAATCCGGTCTTAAATACTGATTACTAGACGTGAGCATGTTGCTCCACAATAAATTTTCCTTCTCCAGTGTGTAACGTTTCACAAGCACTTCACTTCACATCACTGAACACGTGCGCTTTGTATCACGGTCGGCGGCAGACTGGGCTAAGCTCCCCCCACCTCGGCACTCCTCGGCGCGCCATTTTTGCATTCTGTGTACTTTGCGGGAGCTTTGCCGTCTTATCCCCACCGCGCAGTTTGACACCCTGTCTCACGCACGCGGCAAAAAATACTTTGATGAAAGGATTATAATGCAAGAGTTGTTAAATGTTGAATGTAATAATTTTGTTCTTTTTTATGTAATGGTAGTGGCAAACAAGCATGCAGTTCACATTGATGTTAAGTGATGACTGCAGCCTATAGACACTTACATAAAGACAAAGGTCAAAATAGCAGACAGATGCGTTACCACTCCTGAGGCCAAAGGTGTTATGCCCCTGTGCCGGAAATTACAGGGCCGTACATTACTTTGTTCTTAGTTGGGTGGTCATTTTGAGCTTAGAATTCGCATTATGGAGACTATTGGACATCGTAATTAGCTACTGTAGTGAAATTGATGGATAGTAGTAATAAAACGGAAAGATATGGCGAGTCATTAGTTTTTTAATTTATTCTTGTTTTATAAATGATATCGTAATTCATTGTCTGTGACAAGTATAATTATTAGAATATAATTACTTTCGATGCTAATTGCAGTATTTAACATTTTATAGCTATGATTATAGAGTACGGCCCTGTAATTGCCGGCACAGAGGCATAACACCTTAGGCCTCAGGAGTGGTAACGCATCTGCATTTTGACCTCGGTCTTTGTGTGGGTGTCTATAGGCTGCAGTCATCACTTAACATCAATGTGAACTGCATGCTTGTTTGCCATTTCCGTAACATAAAAAAAAAAAAAGTCATTCATTTTAATTACATGATATAAGAAAGTAGGTAATATTTTATGAGTCACCATGGAATTGATGCTATTTTATTATAAGGTAGTGGTTAACGGAACCCACTCTATCAAAAAGGGGACTCTTCAGATAAAGGATATTTTCGAAGTCAAATCTAAATCAACAAGAATATTATATTTACTGGTGGTAGAGCTCCAATGACGGAGCTCGCGGGCGTAGGCACCACCGCATTACCTAATATACTTGCCGCTAAATGGTAGTGTTCAGCACTATCGTGTTCCGGTCAGGTGGTGATGTACGGCCCTGTAATTTCCGGCACAGAGGCGTAGCACCTTAGGCCTCAGGAGTGGTAACGCATCTGCATTTTGACCTTGGTCTTTGTGTGGGTGTCTATAGGCTGCAGACATCACTTAACATCGATGTGAACTGCATGCTTGTTTACCACTTCCATTACATAATATATATATATTGGCCAAGTAATGTCTAAGGAGACCCTACAAGTTGTGAAATGGTAGTAACCTTAAGTTCTTTAAAAGAGGTGAGAATAAAGTTAGAAATAATATTATATTGTGTATTCAGTAATTTACTCTTCGGAGTTATATAAATTTAACAATCTTATCACAGTGGTAATACTGAGCGCTTATGTTTCAGGATAGGTAGATCACAATGTATGGCTTATAGGTGATTTCTGGAACATAGGTAAAAGAACTTAATCTTAATCTTATTTTTACTGGTGGTAGAGCTCCACTGACGGAGCTCGCGGGCGTAGGCACCACCGCATTACCTAATATACTTGCCGCTAAATGGAAGTGTTCAGCACTATCGTGTTCCGGTCAGGTGGTAATGTACGGCCCTGTAATTTCAGGCACAGAGGCCATAACACCTTAGGCCTCAGGAGTGGCAGCGCATCTGCATTTTGACCTCTGGTCATTGTGTGGGTGTCTATAGGCTGCAGTCATCACTTAACATCAATGTGAACTGCATGCTTGTTTGCCACTTTTATTTCACAAAAAAAAAAGAAAAAAAAAAAGGAGTAAAAATTCGTCTACTTTAAGACCTATAGTTTTAATTTCGTTCATTTTAATGGTGGTAGAGTTGCAGTGTGGGGATTCGAGAGCGTAGGTAGTCGCCACCGCATTACCCTATCTATCGCCAAATGGTAGTGTTCATCACTATCGTATTCCGGTTAGATGGTAGTGTATGGCCCCGTAGTAACTATCACAGATTCATAATAACTTAGTTCTCAGACGTGGCAACGCATCTGCATTTTGACCTCTGGTTTTTGTGTATACGCCTATAGGCTGCAGTCATCACTAAACATCCATGTGAACTGCATGCATGTCTGCCACCTTCGTAGTGTTAAAAGGAAAACAATTTATATGTTACTTTATTGATATGATCAATCAGTTCACGATTACAACTTAACTTATTGTTTTATGCGATAGATGGCGTTAGTAGTCCCTTATTTGGATCTATCTCTAAATGAAGATAAAGAAAAATGGAAAGAAAAATTTGACTTCAGGCGAGACTCGAACTCGCGGCCTACTGGGAATCTAGTCCAGCCGCTCTTCCAATTGAGCTACTGAAGTCCTGCCCGATTTGTCAAATCTTTCCTTCACATCTATTGCATTGCTTTATGGTAGCAGCAGCGCCATCTATTACCAACTATGCTAGTTAGGCAACCGATATAATAGACTTTTCAGTTTATTGAATATCGTAAAGAAGTCGCTTTTACCCTTAATAATTAAGGGTAAAAGCGTTAAAAATTAAGGGGAAAGATTTGACAAATCGGGCAGGACTTCAGTAGCTCAATTGGAAGAGCAGCTGGACTAGATTCCCAGTAGGCCGCGAGTTCGAGTCTCGCCTGAAGTCAAAGTTTTCTTTCCATTTTTCTTTAAAATAAAATATATTTCACAAGCATGTGTTAATGCGAAATAATATTAAAACAATTATGTAGATAAAGGCTTAGAAATAAAAAAAGTAGCGTTTATTTGGAAAAAGGTCATTTATTTGACAAAAAGCTCAATAAATATTGGCTCACACAAAGTATTGATAAGTTGGCAATAGGTATTATTTGGTCACTAGCTGACCCGGCAAACTTCGAATTGCCTCAGAATGAAATGTGTCGAAGGTTTGATAGATACGGACTATTTGAATGGGAAAATAAAATTGTGGTTTTTACTACTGCCCTTCAATTTCTTCATATTTTCTTACATTTTAAACCTTCCCTGGACTTCCAGAAATAATTCAAAACTGAAATTAATCAAATCGATTTTTTTATGTAACGGCAGTGGTAAACAAGCATGCAGTTCACATTGATGTTAAGTGATGACTGCAGCCCATAGACACCCACATAAAGACCAAGGTCAAAATGTAGATGCGTTACCACTTCTGAGGCCTAAGGTGTTATTTATGCCTCTGTGTCGGAAATAACAGGGCCGTACATTACCACCTGACCGGAACACGATAGTGCTGAACACTACCATTTAGCGGCAAGTATATTAGGTAATGCGGTGGTGCCTTCGCCCGCGTGCTCCGTCACTGGAGTTATTACCACCGGTCCAGCCATTCTCGAGTTTTAGCGAGACTAACGAACAGAAATTGATTTTTATATATTATTATGTAGATAGATTAGACATACACTTTAAAATAAAATATATTTCACAAGCATATGTTAATGCGAAATAATATAAAACAATTATTAAGGGTAAAAGCGACTTCTTTACGATATTCAATAAACTGCAAAGTCTATTATATCGGTTGCCTAACTAGCATAGTTGGTAATAGTTGGCGCTACTGCTACCATAAAGCAATGCAACAAATGTGAAGGAAAGATTTGACAAATCGGGCAGGGCTTCAGTAGCTCAATTGGAAGAGCGGCTGGACTAGATTCCCAGCAGGCCGCGAGTTCGAGTCTCGCCTGAAGTCAAATTTTCTTTCCATTTTACTTTAAAATAAAATATATTTCACAAGCATGTGTTAATGCGAAATAATATAAAACAAAGATTAGACATTGGTCATTAGACAGGCAAGCAGACGGGCTGCTTGATAAACAGTAGTCACCGTCGCCTATGATTATTTGCAACACCAAGGGAGTTGCTAACACGCTGCCATCCCTGAAGGACTCTCTTGACGCCATTTTTGAGGAACCCTTTATTGTAGGTGTTTAATTTGAAAAAAATTGTCGCTGCTTTGTTATTAAACGTCAAAGGTTCGACTATAAATATATTTTATGGCTATCTATATATAAATAAATTAAATTGGAGCGTCTGTTTGTAATATTTAAAATAACTGCTTTTCACTAAAAACATATGTATGTATACACGGTACATACACCAAAACATTTTTTTTTTACAATTTTTGTTTGTCTGTTTGTCCGTCTGTCTGTCTGTCTGTCTGGCTGTCTGTCTGTTTGGCGGGGCTAATCTTGGGAACGGCTGGACCGATTTCGACGAGACTTTCACTGGCAGATAGCTGATGTAATGAAGAAGTAACTTAGGCTACTTTTATACTAGCTTCGTGCACGACTTCGGTAGATACTGAACAATCATAAATTCTCACGCGGACAGCTAGCTTATAATATAATAGTAATAATGAGTTTCTTTTTCAAGTTAACGGTGTAGCCTTATTAAATTTTAACTGTTTAACAATTTAAGAGTACGAAATACAGTGACACCTATCCTCTAGCTTTATTCCTAAAAACATAATAGATGTCTATAAGCAGCAGTATTTTTTTTTTTTATGTAATGGAAGTGGTAAACAAGCATGCAGTTCACATTGATGTTAAGTGATGACTGCAGCCTATAGACACCCACTCAAAGACCAAGGTCAAAATGCAGATGCGTTACCACTCCTGAGGCCATGCATCAGGTGGTAATGTACGGCCCTGTAATTTCCGGCACAGAGGCATAAGACCTTATCTTATGCCTCTGTGCCGGAAATTACAGGTCCGTACATTACCACCTGACCGGAACACGATAGTGTTGAACACTACCATTTAGCGGCAAGTATATTAGGTAATGCGGTGGTGCCTACGCCCGCGAGCTCCGTCACTGGAGCTCTACCACCAGTAATTTAGCACCAACATAAGCTGGTGGTAGAGATGAGGGTTTCAGAGCTTGAGGGTCTTGGCATCATAATCAGCTATGTCGGTAACTTTGGTTCTCATGCGGATCTCCTCATTTCTGATTCGATCGCGCAGAGAAACTATATTGGTACCTACTATATAATTATATGGCTCTCTCCATCCATCTCTGTATCTGCTACCAAATTATAGCGTTCAGCATGATCGTGTTCCAGTTACATGGTAACGTAGTGCTCTGTTATAACAGAATATTACAGAAATAAACAAAAACAAAACAACTTAGACTTTGGGAGTGGCAACGCATCTTTTTTTTTTTTTTTTTTCATTTATTCAAACATACTTAAAACTATTTTACAATTTGAACTACATCAAAAAGCCTGAAGAGGTTTGTGCTGATGCAGGTATTCGTTCAACATATAAAATTCATAATCTATCTACATTTTGCCCTCCAGCTTTTGTGTAGACGTGCTGCAGTAGTTTTATCTATACCTACAATAAAAAAAATTGGAGAGTCTGTTTATAATATAAAACATTTAACTAAATGCATATGTGGGTATGTACATATACCAAAACACATTTTTTACTATTTTTGTCTGTTTGTACCGGCTCATCTCGGGAATGGCTGGACCGATTTTGAGAGGACTTTCACTAGCAGATTGCTTATGTAATAAGAAGTACCTTAGGCTACTTTTATACTAGCTGCGCCCACGACTTTGTCCGGGTAGATACTGAACAATCATAAAATCTCACGCGGACGAAATCGTGGGCACAGCTAGTCATAAATACGAACTAGAAGCTTGGTTGTCGATTTGAAATCAAAAAATCATACAGGACAGTGACAGGTTTGCTTGCTTGCTAAAACTCGAGAACAGGTTGACCGATTTGGCTATTTTGCTTTTGAATGATTTCTGGAAGCCCAGGGAAGGTTTATAAGATAAGAAAATATGTAGAAATTGAAGGAAAATAGTAAAAACCACAATTACATTTTCGCATACAAATAGTCCTGTACCTTTTATATATATACCTATTATTTCATTCTGATGCAACACAAAGTATGACGGGTCAACTAGTATTTGCTCAACTTTGTAACTAAAAAAAGTGCTCAACATTTAACATGAATAGTATATTTATTTAGCTGTTAACTTTTTACTTAACACTTGAATTCTCTTTTAGCATTTCACTTAAATACCCCATGAATCATTGTTAGGACCACCGCAAAGAGCACCGTCATTGTTTACCCGTGAATAGCAAGTCATAGCAATTTTATCACTAAATATCTTCTTACCAAAAAGTATGTATTCTAAAGATGATAGGTACACTTTTGTTTGTTTAAGATAAAGTGTTCGAAAGTGTTATCTTTTACGGATATAAGATAATGAGAGAAAGCTTTTAATTGTTTTAATTGTTTGAAGATTAAGTTACAAAGGATTAGTTTGTGTAGATTTTAAGTTATTATTATGGTGGATAATAAGATTGGTTCTTTGTATCGGGATCCACCATATTTGAGTTGAAATATGACTTTTTTATTTTTATTATTCTTTTCATTTGGTTTTAATACACAAACAAAAGATTTTTTTATGGAAAATTATCTATTTTTAAAATTGCTATTTGAGTTTTTTTTTATGTAATGGAAGTGACAAACAAGCATGCAGTTCACATTGGTGTTGAGTGATGACTACAGCCTATAGACACTAACACTAAGACCAAGGTCAAAATGCAGATGCGTTACCACTCCTGAGGCCAAAGGTGTTCCGGCCAGGGGCATACCCTGTGCCGGAAATTTCAGGGCCGTACATTACCACCTGACCGGAACACGATAGTGCTGAACACTACCATTTAGCGGACAAGCATATTAGGTATATCACTCACCGATCGCGTTCGTAATGAAGATGTAAGAAAGAGGCTTTGTGTGAATGATAGTATCGGTGTAAAAATGAAAAAAGGCATGCTCCTATGGTTCGGGCATATAGAAAGAATGTCGAATGAGCGAATGACTAAACAAATATACAATGCGAATGTGGATGGTTGCAGAGACCCAGGAAGACCAAGACTGACCTACCCCAAATAGGTCGAGTTCTGTCCGATAATGGGGTCAAAAGACTTAGGAATCGGCGTGCATGTATGAAGAGAATTATGAAGGTAGACGAGGCACGAGAGGTATGTCAGGACCGGGATATCTGGCGCTCTACACTCTCTGCCTACCCCGTTAGGGACCTGGCGTGAAGATACATACATACATATATATTAGGTAATGCGGTGGTGGCTACGCCCGCGAGCTCCGTCATTGGAGCTCTACCACCAGTTAAAAATATATTACAGTTAATATATTATTATGAAAATAAAGATTAAAAAAGTCTATCATATCGGTTATTGTCAGTTTATCAATGTATGTCGTCTACTGATCCCAAAAATTAGCGGTAAGTGGCTGAACTGTTGTCACTGCTTTCTTAAAGTAGCAAGTTCAATCCCTGCCCGAGATCAAAGTTCTCTTCACATTTTTTTCTTTTATTTCTAAATTCTCTCCCATCTGACATTGTGAAATTTAAAAATATTACAATCATAATATTCGCCTCTTTACAAGAATAATGTGACATTTCATATAGAACGATTTAGATGAAATGTCACGTTATTCTTGTAAGAATAATGTTGCATTTCATAAAGAACGATTTAGATGAAATGTCACATTATTCTTGTAAAGAAGCGAATGATTTCCTTGGTTATTTTGCATATTTTTGGAGTGGATTTGGTGCCTATGGAAAAATATATACGTCATCATTAATCAAGGTAAACTTTGAATAGCAAGATAAACAGAAGCATAAATTAGAATCAGAATGCATAGAATGACCACTATGATGGACCTCTTCCACTAGTGCTCTACCGACATTAAACTTCAGTTCATGCTAAAGAATATAAGAGTGAAAAGGAACGCGGGTTAACACGCCGTGGCGACGGTAGTAATCGTCCAAACGACAATGCCGCTGTACAATAGGGTTGGCATCACTGGCATTGAGCGGCGATTTTGGTAATATAATCTTAATATATATAAATCTCGTGTCACAATGTTTGTCCTCAATGGACTCCTAAACCACTTAACCGATTATAATAAAATTCGCACACCATGTGCAGTTCGATCCAACTTGAGAGATAGCTTACATTACGCTATGACTAATAGGAGCAGAGCAGCGCGGGCGAAGCCGGGGCGGGCCGCTAGTAGGTATATACAATTCTCATGTCAGCGTCTGTAACTACAAACGGCTGGACCGATCACTATGAAATTTTCTGTGTATATTTTGTGTAATTTGGTAGGTATGAGAATCGGTTGTACCTCGTCTATTTTTTATAATGGTGTTAAGGCTGGTTCTCCCTTAATATTATTTTTCGATTTTTTGAACATTATAATTATTTTATGCCTTTATAAGGCGATACGAAGTTTTTTGTGGCGGCTAGTACTGTATAATTTTAGTATCCAAATTTTATAAAATCTTCGTTATGATGAATTTAGACTTTTTATAACATAACCGAGCTGTCAAAACTTATATAGTTTAAATATTCAGTATTTGTTTTTAAACTACCTATATGTTAATTTTTTTCAATTTAGTTTCATGATCCACATACAGGCAAAAACATATATTTTTACTATACTTTATAATATTTTGGAGCGTATAGCTCGAAGTTTTCACTCTATAATGTAGACAGATTCATACACACAAAGGTGTTTTGTTTACTCACCAATAAATAAAAACATATACCTATATTAGAAAATAGAAGGTCCTAGTTCACTCTTCGGTTAAATAAAAATATAAAATTCTGTGTTATCTATATGTATGTATGTATATTTACGCCAGGTCCCTAACGGGGTAGGCAGAGAGTGTAGAGCGCCAGATATCCCGGTTCTGACAAACCTCTCGTGCCTCGTCTACTTTCATCATTCTCTTCATACATTGCCGCCCATTCCTAAGACTTTTGATCCCACCATCAGACAGAACTCGACCTATTTGGTCATGGTAGGTCAGTCTTGGTCTTCCTGGACCTCTGCAACCATCCACATTCGCATTGTATATCTGTTTAGTCATTCGCTCATTCGACATTCTTTCTATATGTCCGAACCATGGGAGCATGCCTTTTTTCATTTTTACACCGATACTATCATTCACACAAAGCCTCTTTCTTACATCTTCATTACGAACGCGATCGGTGAGTAAAATACACCGCAGATCTTGCGCAATGATCTCATCTCGACCGCGTTCAACTTACTTTCAAGCTCTTTCCTGCATACCCAGCTCTCGCTTCCATATAAAAGCGTTGGAGTAAGTACAGCATTATGTACGGCTAGTCGCGCCCGCTGGCTGAGATGTTTAGATTCTAGCAGCTTACCCAACGCTTCATTCACGCAATTCCCAGCAAGCACTCTTCTTTCTATGGCAGTGGTGTACCTACCATCCTTGCTAAAAGCACATCCAAGATATACAATTTCATCCACCTGTTCTAACACTGCATCATCTACTACTACCCTTGCATTTGTTCTCTGCTCATCTCTTTCAAATACTAATACTTTAGTTTTATCCACATTCAATTGTAAGCCTTTCTCCATACAATCTTCTTTCATGACTGTGACTAGTGCTTGTAGTCCAGATGGTGTAGAGCTTACAATTACCGCATCATCTGCGTAAAGCAGATAGTTCACCACTAAGTCACCCATACGCACTCCCACATCCATTAACTTCACCCTCTGGAGGCATTTGTCCAGATATATGATAAACAGCCTAAACGAAAGCACGCAACCCTGTCTGACACCGATGTTAACATCAAACCAGGGTGACATGTTACCCTCTACCCTGTGTTATCTACTTACAAAAATTTACAAGTATCAATACATACTGTCCCTTATCATATAAAAACTTACATTACGAATGACCCCGCTGAGCGATTCCTGAATATTCTGTATAATTCGTTAGGCGCAACCCTGGCGCATCAAAAGCGCCGCCGCCGCATGCGGTGTCACGCTCCCGCTACCGGAGGGCCAATTGGTCGCGATGAGATGACTTTTAGAGATCCTTGATGAAATATTGGAAGATTTATATAACTGATTTGAGAGTGGTTCCAAAACAGAAATGTTGGACCACAATTTAATTCTTATTTCGTGATTATCAAAGTGTTTAGTCAGGCCCTGACGCGTCAAATGCGTCGCCGCCGCCGCATACGGTGTCACCACTGCGCTACAGTACAAATATGAACAGTATAGAAACTAGGTACACAACGTCGTCAAAACGAGGGGCCTCCTCGCGTCGGTGCGCAAAGGGGGGAGGGGTTCCGAACGTTTTGTTTGTAGTGTCCATACTGTGCATATTTATACTGTGACGGCGCTCCAGCCGGAGTGCCGTCACAGTATCTCCAATGATTGGTCGCAATGAGATGACTTTTAGAGATTCCCACAGAGACGTTGGTAATTTTATTTTGTGTCTTATTTAACCGAAAATAAATTCACTATTCTTCATACTTACGTAAACTGGCGCTCCACACTCTCTACCTACCCCGTAATGGACATGGCGTGAAAATACATTTTACATTTATGAACATTCCAGTTTGTCACTTAATTTACATAAACCCCTCGGTATGGCCCCGTAATAACTATCACAGATGCTAAACACCTTAGATCCTAGGGGTGCACCACACGCATCTGCATTTTTACTATCGGTTTTGTGTAGATATCAGATGTCTATTGGCGTCTATTATCTTACCATTCATGTGAATTGAATGCTTATTGTTATTGCTTTTTTATGTTATGAAAGTAGTAATGGTTGGCATGCAGTTCACATTGATGTTAAGTGATGACTGCAGCCTATAGACACCCACACAAAGACCAAGGTCAAAATTCAGATGCGTTACCACTCCTGAGGCCTAAGGTGTTATGCCTCTGTGCCGGAAATTACACGGCCATACATTATCCACCTGACCGGAACACGATAGTGCTGGACACTACCATTTAGTGGCAAGTATATTAGGTAATGCGATGGTGCCTACGCCCGCGAGCTCCGTCACTGGAGCTCTGCCAACAGTCACCAGCCACCATCATTATATTAAAAACAGTATGCAGAACCCATCGTCAAATTGAGCTCAGCCATAGCACGTTTAATAATTTGTTATATCATCCTGATAAAGCGCTCTGCACTCACGAGGCGCGCCGGGGGCTTTAAAGATAATTACGAGGTAACAAGTAAACGACATAAAAAACGCCATTACGGACCTGCCAGCGGGTATTAACAAAGTTCGTATTTTAAACCTTGGAACTTACATGTTTTTAAAATGTGGTCTAATTTTCTCGACACCTAGGTTAGTTGTTTTTATGTGAGTAAAGAAGTGTATGCAAAATTTAATACTTTAATTAGGTACCTTAAGCATTTTGTGAAAATAATTAAAGGAGATGTTGCAAAAATGTATGGACCTCCGGCCATGTATTGTACACAATATCATTATACAGGCAAAATCAATATAAAACGTTTTTTACTGCATATTTACACTTATTTATCTTTGTTTGCAGTTACAAAACATAATTTGCAGTTAGAATTGCAACTCAAAACTAACATGGCAAACATGGCGGGCGATGTCATTTTGACATTTTCATTTTTTAAATGATATTTTTTTTATAGAACTTGGAGAAAAAAGTAATATTTTCTACATACTATCAAAATCGATTGATCCCAAGTGTCGGCTGTATCGCCGCCATGTTTAACATAGTTGAAAATGATAAAATCGTTTGAATGAAATGTGGTTGTAACTCTAAAATATATTCTTGAATAAATTAATTGTATTTTTTGTGGATTCTTCTTTAATTTACCCATTTTTTGAGGACGTGTACGAACCAGGGCCGAGCTCGCAACATCTCCTTTATAATTTTTTCCACTCGAATGTACTCCATGTATAAATTTGCTAACAATATTTTATGACCGGTCCGTTGAGATTGTCGATTTTTAATTACGGCCGAATGGACCACGGTCCATTCTTTTTGGTCCGTTCAGACTAAGTACCCAAATTGTTTTAAACTTTCACGATTTTTATTCATATTTTTATTTTGTAAACGGGACTTAATCGCGTACTATTTTAATCGAAGTATTTGCAAGTAAAGTATTTGTAAGTTGTTGCAAAAAAACGCGCATGTAAATAAATTTAATTCAAACCATTCGAACGCATTGCTCACACCGACGATGGGACTCGCTTGAAGTCTTAATTTTAATATTTTGTAAGGCAATGGCTTTAAAAATACACTGAAATACTTGAGTAATCCCCAGAAAGATAGTTCCACTATCTAGACAGCTAATGAGCACAGTTTTCGAGCCGTCGCCAACTGCACGGAAAGTATGCAAAGTACTGCAATATTCTTATCAGCCAGTCTCGGATTAGTCAGTTTTACGATGGGATCCGTAGATATGGGGTGAGGTTGTTAGTTAAATATAAGGAATAAAATATCGCGTGAACATTTTATAGAAGACTAGCTGCCCCGACGAACTTCGTATCGCCTAGTTAAGTTAACAACCAATGCTGTTATTAAAAATAGGGGTTGGTAACAGAAAAGTGAAAATTTAGAGTTATATCACACTGCGGACACTTCGCCAAAATTCCATACAAACGCTTAAATTGGTTTTTATTACACAGACATCAATCAGTGACGTGTAATTACACGTGCACCTATGTGCGTAGCACGTAGGAAATACCAACCGTCGCCCACAAGAGGGGAGGTGGTTAGGTGAGGCGGGGTCCATTCTATACGAAGTATTATTACATATTCTCTGGTTATATGTATTTTTAATGCCACATTATAAAAAAAAGTCCAAAAATAAAAATTTTGGGTTGGACAACCCTTATCACTTAGGGGTATGATAATAGATGTTAGCTGATTCTCAGGCACACAAAATTTCATGATAATCGGTCCAGCCGTTTCGGAGGAGTATGCTTACTTAGCATTGTGACACGATAATTTTATATACGTTTGTAATATACATTGCTACTACTGAAGAATAAGATATTTTGCCCCTGTGCCAGTAGCTTTTAACATGTACGAGTATATAGAGAAGATATACAGACGAGAGGAAGATATATATAATACGGGTGGTAGAGTTACAGTGTAGAAGTTCGAGTGCGTATGTACTCTGCTAATCTGTCTGCCACTAAATTTTTGTGTTCAGCACTGTCGTGTTCCGGTTAGATGGAAATGTATGGCTCCATAATAACTATCATAGAGACATTACAACTAAGGTGTGAGGGCTGGCTACGCATCTGCATTTTGACCACTGGTCTTTGTGTGGGTGTCTATAAGCTGCACTGTTCATCACACCAGCCGAATGACGTCCATTGCTGGACAAAGCCAATCCCAAAGACGCCTACAATAGTGTCGTGAGTCATTAGGGGAGAATATGCCATAATCGCCACGCTTGGCAGGCGGATTGGCGATCGCAGTGGCGGTAGTTTTCTCGCAGGACGTTGCTGCTCATCCCGTGTTGTTATATTTACTACCGCCCTATGGAATGGTTTGGAATTTGTTCGGTTGACAGACTGCACTTGCGGAAGAATTCTCTTCCAGTAGAAAAAAAATCTTCCTCTAGTGGGCGGTGGGATCGTCCCGACGCCAGTGACTGTTGAAGGGGGGCTGCACTGCTATTACAACGAAATTGTGAGCACCCTTAGCTCCCACAATGAGCCGCCAGGATATTGTATGTGGCACAACAAACAGCGCGACACGCTATCTCGACGTCTCGCTAAGCAAACACATAGCGATCCACACTGCCACCACTTAGTGACTGCATTGTGCTTCAGCCAATAACGATTCAAAAGTTAAGAAACTGCCAGATTTCTACAGAATTCTGTATGAGAATGGGCACGATACTGGATGACGCTCTGTATGATGAGAAGACCGATTCTGTGTTAGATACATCAATGTCATGTGGATTAAATGTGATGAGAATCTAAGCTTCACTGTTTGTCTGACGCTGCCCCTAAGGACGCCCTACGGTGGTACTTCTACTGGTGGTAGAGCTCCGGTGACGGAGCTCGCGGGCGTAGGCACCACCGCATTATCTAAGATACTTGCCGCTTAATGGTAGTGTTCAGCACTATCGTGGTCCGGTCAGGTGGTTATGTACGGCACTGTTATTTCCGGCACAGAGGCATAGTATCTTAGGCCTTAGGAGCGGTAACGCATCTGCATTTTGACCTTGGTCTTTTGTGTGGGTGTCTATAGGCTGCAGTCATCACTTAACATCAATTTGAACTGCATGCTCGTTTGCCACTTCCATTACATAAAGAAGGAAAAAAAAAGTGAATTAAATGAAGAAATATTCATTCATGCATTTCCTTTTATGACGTCCCATTATTCACATTTATCAGACACGTTTCTAAACCCTGGAGGTAGCATTTGAATAATTTAAAATAATCGACGTCGTTTATTCGTCCTTTAAACTAAAACTTTTGTACAGAGATATGAAAAGAAGTCATGAAAGTTTAAAACATTTGACTACTCATTATCACAATAAAACAGTAAGCACTCTTAGCTTCTACAATGAGCCGCCAGGATATTGTATGTGGCACGACAAACAGCGCGACACGCTATCTCGACGTCTCGCTAAGCAAACACATCGCGACCATTTAGTGACTGCATTGTGCTTCAGCCATGAATATCCCGAGAGCTAAGAAACTTCTGGAAGATGCAAATCATTTAATTTTAATTTCAAGCCAGCAGAATTTTATAGAAATCATCAACTTGACGCATGTTTTAAGTAATAATGGTGCCAAACAACTATGCAGTTCCCATCAATGATAAATAAATAAAGCCTGCTGTTATCAAGAAGAAAATTCGTTGCCACACCTTGCCTTACGCTGCGCTTAAAGCTGAATATGCCTTAGACTCATATAATAAAGAAATATTCATACTCTCGTGCCGTCCTTTTATTCATTAGCACATTTCTGAACATTGGAGGAGCACAAAAACGTTATACCGTTATATAATTATTAAAAAAAAGTCGTGTGGCACTCGAGGACTGCCGCGGTAAAGCTATTGCATAGCATTTTGTATCAGCTTATGCAATTATAATTATTTATTTATTTTATTTATACAGTATTTCTTTTTTTCTTTGATATTAATTCAAATTACACTTTTTGAGCGTGGTGACCGATAAGAAAACAATTTATTTTCATTTATTAAATAAAAAAGTGAATATATAAGAAATATTTTTATTATTTTACAATACATATAAACAGCTGCTTATGTATTCGTCCGATTTCGGAGCAGCTCGTCTCGATTCGTGCGAGCTTCGTAGAGTCGTACAATACGTCTAGTTGCACGCACACAAACACCGTGTCGAAGACTGCCGAAAAGAAACGACGTTACGACAATGCACGGCCTTCAAGCCTCACCTCCGTGCCCGTCGGAGTGGGGAGCGTGAGGTTTTTTCGTTACGGAATTTCTGGATTCGGTCCCCGCGCTCAAGTCCCTCGATAGAAGCTATGCAATAGCTTAAAAAAAAGAAGCGCGCATGGCCCCGCAGCTGGTGTAGATTGCAAGCGATTTACTCGGTTAAGTAATACGGGCGCGATCGAGTGTGTGATGGGTGACCGCTAGTGGCAAATTAAAATGCGCATTTCCGTACTTCGGAGGGCTCGTCCCCGTTGCTATCGATAGATAGCAATCGTTAAAACCTTGTCGGAGGCCTTAAGGGCTGTTTGAAAACATCCGACAACGGGTGGGCCACTAACCCTTATCTCCACCAACTGGCACCAACTCGCATTGGAGCAGCGTGGTGGAGAAAGCTCCAGGCCTCCCCCCAAGAACGGGAGAGACTCGGGTGCTAGTCACGAGTGGGAGTAAAAATATATATATATCCAATCCATACGGACGACAACTAAGTCATCATGTTGTAATAGTACGAGTATCAACGAAAGATTGCCCAATCTATGCGATTCTTAGTGCATTAGCAGCGAAATCGCTGAAAGCAGTCTTGTGAGTGGCTCAGATACGACGGGAACTGTGAACATCTTGTACTTTGTCTGTCGAGTGCATAGGTGTATGAATATCTTGCAGATTAATTTGTAATGCGATTTTGAGGCACTTGGGATTGAGGGTTCGATTTACATGAAAGATGAGTAAGGAATATAACTTTGCATCTGTATTTTGTGAAGGGGTAGGCAGAGGTAGATGGATTCACTGTCTACATCGACCATACATTACAGCTGTTCGTCAATGATTGCCTACTATATTTATGACCACACTGACGATTCTACAAAGCTTTGTACTCAAGTATATGACAACATTTTACTGCCCATTGAAATTGATGTCAAATCAACTTTTTGACTGCCACGGTAGTCTGGGAGTAGCAGCCACAACGCTGGAGTCCTGGGTTCGATTCTTGAGACGGGACTTTCAGAGATAAAAGTGTAAAAATCCTTTATCTCTGGTTCTTTGGGATTTCTTTTCGACACATTTCGGTTATGATTGATTACCGCAAATGTTTTGTTCAATAGATCTAGATCCAGAAGTACAGAGAAACATAACAATATATTGAAGCACAAAGAGACGAAAAGATACAAGAAAGGGGAGGGGTCGAATAGAGGAAGCGTGAGACAGAGAGATAATTAACTGTTTCTGCTCCCACAAATCTCATATAAATCAGCAAATGATAACCAATTGAGTAATAACAGCATTCTTTTCTAAAGTCTATCTCTATCGAGTTCCGGTCAGGTGGTAATGTACGGCTCTGTAATTTCCGGCACATCATCATTTAAACTGAAAGGCGTCTACGGCTGGAATAAAGCCCCAAAGACACTCACAACGAATGGTTTGGAGTTGCTCCTTCGTTTATTCCTGAAAAAAAAACCCTAACAAACATACATTCACTCACAGATATAGAAACTGAGGGAGTAAGAAAAAGATAGACTGATAAATAATATAGTCTCTTATCTCTTTGCAATCCAAAAATAGCTAAATCGATCCTTTCAATCAAACCTTAAGTTTTCAACTTAAATTACTTCACAAATTGTATGCTTCTCTCAAACATCTGCTTCCTAAAGAAAACCCGAGCTACGTGAATATAACAATGGAGTAATATAACCTTGAAAACAGGCTCACACGAGCAAACACTTCCCGCCCATGATTGATGACCGCAAATGATTTATTCCGGCCATCAACCGGCCCTATTTATGCACTTATTGTGAACGAAAAGCTATCATAATTCATAATGTCAAGTGTTCATGTTATGAGAAAAACGCGGATTGGGGTAAAATGTATGTATGTATGTATCTTCACGCCAGGTCCCTAACGGGGTAGGCATAGAGTGTAGAGCGCCAGATATCCCGGTTCTGACAAAACTCTCGTGCCTCGTCTACCTTCGTAAAATGTCGTTCGTAGATTCTGGAATCACCATTATAATGGAATATCAATACAGTAGTCTTTATTCTATGTCGTGAAGTGGCTAACAAGCTTACAGTTTATATTGATGGTAAGGAATCCTGTAGCCTATAAAAATATCTAAATAGATCTTCGGAATAACAAGATGGAATGACGTCATCTAGGTACCTACATTAAATGTCTCGAAGACACTTTCTATTTTAGGTTTTTCACAACAATCGCATTTAAAATTCATTACCATCTTTTCGTATTCTGCAGGACCATCTGTCGTGTCTGGATTAGTTATTGATGCAGATAGGTTAGGCGATCACAAATTCCGTCAAAATGATCTTAATGATTTGTCTACGTGTTCAATCCATATCCCCGTTCATATAGCGCAAAACTGGGGTGTAAATACCTATTACCTACGAGAGATTTAATATTAATAACTTATTTATCAAGATAAATAGGTTTATCGCATAATTTACGTTATAGTAATCCGACTTACATGGCTTAAGAATCCTCTCAATGTATAAAAAGACAAACATTATGGTATGATAGCTTTACAAGCCTATTATTGTAAGGATGTTCTAAATCATCGTAGTAAAAAATAAATAGAACCAACGGATTAATGTGTGCGATTACGAAAAATGCTGGAGAACATTGCAACTAAATAGTATATTATACGGATTAGTACAAAATTACAAAAATCTTAGAGCTCAGCTAGGCTGCGCGATATTTTGTAGTACTTACGAAGGGATTATAAGCATAATAATATTGCAGCCATTCGGCCAGGGATGCCCTCTCAGATTTCTTCGCTCATATGCGTCGTCTTAACGTTTGCTGTCCGATTAGTGACCGAGACAATTACAAATTGTTCTTCATCATTTCAGTCCATAAAGCAACACGGGCCACTGGCCGCGGCGGACCAGAGGGGAGTAGCCATATGCAGGCTTTTCCTCACTGTCAAAGTACAAGCACAAGTGTGCCTGTCTATCGCCTTGATGTTTAAATGCGTGAGTGAAATCGTTTACGTATTTTGTTAAAGTCACTGTGTGAGTTTTGTAGTAATACACGATTTTTGTAGTGTGTGCGTATGTCACACGTATTTCCCCCTGCAAAAATGACAGACTGTTTTCATCGCTATGGCTACTCCCCTCCAGTCCACCGCCGCCGGTAGCCCGTGTTGCTTTATGGACTGAAATTATGAAGAACAATTTGTAATTGTCTCGGTCACTAATCGGACAGCTTTATGTTTCATAGACACTAATCAAGACCTGTTTTTACACGCACACACAGTTGCCCGCTGCTCGGCCGCTGTGCGGGCTCGTCAGAAATAATTCGGGACGTCGAAGTGTCTATTCTATACGTAGTATACTCTTTGCCGTCACGTCCCTACGCCTCATATAAATTGAATTATTAAAAATACAAATCGCTGCATAACGAAACTTAGACCAAACACCGAAGACTGGTCCGAAGCTCATTAGAAGCTGGATAATCAATCATATGGTATTAACGAAAGGCCGCCGTCGAAATATTTACTAGGATGTAATTACACCCGATAAATGCTCGATACAATTTTATTGTATGTAATTTCATTGATGTCATAATTTGGTTTATCCGCTACTACATGAAATATTTATTTGTTTATGCGGTTGATAAATAAATGTGTGTTGTTGCTGTGAAAGACTTGGTAGTATAATCCTTATGGTATATATTTATATGGGACTTGGTTTTACTTATAGTTTTACATTTGTTGCCTGAAATAAATAAATAAAAATAATCAGGGTTAGGTAATTGTCATTGATATATTACATATAGTTCACATTGCTGTTAAGTGATGACTGCAGCCTATAGACACCCACACAAAGACCAAGGTCAAAATGCAGATGCGTTACCACTTCTGAGGCCTAAGGTGTTATGCCTCTGTGCCGGAAATTACACATGGAAATGTACATTACCACGTGACCGAAACATGGTATTAGGTAATGCAGTGGTGCCTACGCCCGCAAGCTACGTACTTGGAGCTCTACCACCAGTGAAAATATCTTGATAATCATCATTAAAATTGTCTTGATAAATATAGCTTGATGATTTTCTTCGTAATAATTTGGTCCTCGTCCTGGTGATCGAAGTGCGCATGGCCCCGCGGCTGGTGTAGAGCGGAAGCGATCTACTCGGTTAAGCGATACAGTCGCGGTCGGGTGTGTGATGGGTGACCGCTAGTGGAAAATTAAAATGCGCGTTTCCGTGCTTCGGAGGGCATGTTAACCCGTCGCGTCGGTCCCGGTTGCTATCGATAGATAGCAGTCGTTAAACCTTGTCGGAGACCTTATGGGGCGGTTTGAAAACATACGACAACGGGTTGGCCACTAACCCTTATCGCCACCAACCCGCATAGGAGCAGCGTGGTGGAGTAAGCTCCAGGCCTCCTCCCAAGAAGAAGAGAGACTCGTGCCCAGCAGTGAGACGTATCAAGGTTGCCATATTTATTATATGATTGTAATTGAAATAAATCATTAATTTAAATTTTGAAATAACTTTCATATTTTGATAGTTTATAATCAACATTTTTAAAAACTTTGTGTGATTGAATAAACTTCTTCCAAATTACTTACTCGTAGTCAATAACCTTACAAAGACAAACAAATATCCTTCATACAAAGAGTCATGACGGAACGTGTAATAAGCAATTAAGTACAAAGGGCATCGCGTAATGAAACGACACGACGACACAAATGTGTTGTGGATCTCCGCCGCGTGTGGCGAATTGCGCCGCGACTTGTATTACGTGTCATAGACATTCTTATAGAGATTGCTTTATGGAAAGTGCCGACGACACAAATGTGTTGTGGATCTCCGCCGCGTGTGGCGAATTGCGCCGCGACTTGTATTACGTGTCATAGACATTCTTATAGAGATTGCTTTATGGAAAGTGCTTTGGTAGTTTATGCTTGAATTTCTAGCTTTTATTTTCTGTTTAGAGGAGTAAATTGTACTGCAACTGCGAAGTTTAAATTCCGCGGGACTTACCTCCTTCATTTTCGCGAGATTCGAGACTGCGGGGCCGGCTGAATAAATGGAGAATCAATGAAATTATTATTTTATAAAATTGCTTTTAGTTAAATTCGGCGTTATTATTAAGAACTCTTGAATGATCATAATTCAACAAAAAATCAAACCCATCCAATGACGTCCAAGTTTACATACCTATCTATGAAATTTAAATTTATGATCGGTCCTATTTATTAAGTAATTTGGTTAAATTAAAAATACAATGTGTTGATGATAGTTTCGTCATTAGGATTATTTTTTACTTTAGTGCATATGTACACGGTGACTACAAATGCACGCTCCGACTATACTTGAAGGCGTTGAAGGTTGACCATACTCCAAATTAACACGAGATAACCCTGGAAAAACAAACAAATATATCCTTCATACAAAGAGACATGACGGAACGTGTAATAAGCGATTAAGTACAATGGGCATCGCGTAATGAAACAACATGACGACAGAAATGTGTTGTGGATCTCCGCCGCGTGTGGCGAATTGCGCCGTGACTTATTTTACGTGTCATAGACATTCCTATAGCGATTGCTTAACGGAAACTGTTTAAGTAATTTAAGCTAGAATCTGGCTGTTATTTTATGTTTGGAGGAATATATGGTATTGGAATTTTTCTAAATGCTAAGTTTAATATATTTTTTTTGTTGTAATGGTCACTTTTAGGGACTGTAATCCAGTATCAAGTTCTAATCCAACAGCCACGCGGGATTGCGCGGGACAAGATATACAAGATATAAGTGATAGATAATCCTATAGCGATTGCTGAGTGACCACTGTTTTTGTAGTTTGGAAAAGACTAGTTAGTTGCTAAGTTTAAAGTCCTCAGACCTTAGTTTGGGAGAGTAAATTATATTGGATTTATTCTAATTGCGAAGTCAGCCTCGTCTTCCTTTGAGGCCATAAAAGAGATAACCATGTGAGGAAAGCTCATTAATAATTAGATGACTACGTATTTTTTTGTTAGTACTAATCTTTAAGCACTGACAGTTCGGTATTGGTCAAAACTTGATCAAAATGGTCGACAAACGTCAAATAGGTACGATGCGAAAGAGATAACGCTCTGCAGACCCGAAATAAGCCGAAGTCTCCTTCCTAGGCTCGATGTGCAATATTTATTGTTGAGCACTGTAGTAGACTTAACGCTCTATGAAGTCGAAACTAGCCGATTGTCTCTTTCGTAGGCTCGAAGTTTAATATTTCTTTCTGGGTACTGTACGTAATAGGGGTGACAGGAGTCGGCAAGTGGACAAAATGTTTGTCTTACACGATTGCGCCGAGATACGAGTATAACACTGGCAATAAAATGAAAGGCCTTTCTTTGTTCCACCGAATATTGCATTGTACATACATTACGGTGACTGTTAATTATTGGAGATACATGATTTTGTTAGGTATGAAGAATATTATTTAGGGCTATGTATCTCTTAAAAGAACATAAGAAACCTTGTGGGATCACTGTCTGTCTGTCTCTGCGTTTGTTACATCTTACACAATTCAATCAGCATAGTATTAGATAATATACACGTTCATTTTCTTTAGACTGTGATAGAATTATCTACGAGTATATCAATTTATTATAAAAGCGAAAAGTCACAAAGTCTCAAAAACTAGTGCCAGGCATTTCAAATTTTGCATGGAAGTTCTTTTTAAGACGTAGGTGCTCATTGAAACAAGATTTTGCAAAATTCAACCCCTAACGATGTGTTTTTGGGCTTGATAATTTGTATGAAACTTCGTTACGTTAGTCTAAAGCAGTGATTCCCAAAGTGGTCCATATAGACCCCCTGGGGTCTATGGGAGACTCGATGGGGTCAACGTATATGCGTAAATAAAAATGGGATATATGGGAAAGTGATATAAATGTTAGCAAGGGGGTCCACCGAAACCAGAAAAAAAAATGAAAGGGGTCTACAAGAAAAAATAGTTTGGGTACCTCTGGTCTAAAGCATAGAGCAACACGTGCCACCGGCCGTGGCGGACTGGAGGGGAGTAGCCATAGCTTTTATTACTGATGCAAAAACGTCTGTAATTTTTTGCGGGGGGAAATGCGTGCACCACACAATTTAACAAAATACAGAGACAATTGCACGCACACATTTAAAGATTTAGGCGACAGGTATAGGCCCATTTGAGCTTGCACTTTGACAGAGGGGAAAGCCTGCATATGGCTACTCCCCTCCGGTGTTGCTCTATGATCTAAAGTTTGTTGAATGTTTGTAAGTCTCTCACGGCCAAGCATTTGATATAAATGAAATTTGGAACAGAGATTGATCATAGTCTGGAATAAATGTACACTTTTGCATGGGAGTGTCTTTTTAGGACGTAAGGGCTGATTGAGACGAGATCTTGTGGGCGTAGGCACCACCGTATTACCTAATCTATTTACGGACGGTAATGTAAGGTCCAGTAATAACTATCACAGAGACGTAACAACCTAGGCCTCATAGGTGGCAACGCATATTTGACCTCTGGATTTTGTGTAGATGTCTATAGCCTGCAGTCATCACTTAATGATATTAAGTTAATATCAATGTGAGCTGCATGCTGGCTTGCCACCTTCCTTACATAAAAACATAATTATAAAAAATATCGAAAATCTTTCAAATGTGCTATGAAATTTTAAGAGTTCTCTCGATTTCTCCAGGATCTCATCATCACATATTGACATGGTTACAATGGGACCAAAACGAAATTTTGTTTTTGGCGTTTAAACAAAATGGTACAGGGGTTTCCAAATTATCGGTGAACATAAAAAAAGATCCGTACGAACTGAGAACCTCCTCCGTTTTTTGAAGTCGGTTAAAAGCCTTTATTTTATCCAACCACAATTTCTTTTGAACACCTACTTATGTTAGTTTACATTTATTTGTTAGAATCAAAAGTAAAACGGTTAACAATCTAGATGGACAACGTTGATTATAGTGTAGGCATACTGTAATATTATAATGTGTGACTTTATAGTACAAAGCTTTCCGTTTACTTGATTTAAATTAGTAGATGTGCTCAGAGCAAATATTACATGATTAACACGAACATTTTTTTAAATATTTTTTTTTTATATTCTTATAACATATTTTTGAAGTAGTCTTATGGGTTTAGTGGGGATGACTAATCCCAGAACTAAAGCATTCGGTGAATTGCAATTACTTAACAATCGAAGTAGTTGGCCTTTTTTATCCTCATAGGAAAATGTTGGATTGGAGTTGGATTACATTATAAATGAAAATGAATTGCCAAGTATGCGTACGTAATTGTCATAGAAAATACCATAGTAAACTAAAAACATTACTGTTAAAATAACAAATGAGAATGTATCTAACATAATAATGGCAACCCATTATACGTCCCACTGCTGGGCACGAGTCTCTCCCCTGTTTGGGGGAGGCCTGGAGCTTACTCCACCACGCTGCTCCAATGCGGATTGGTGGAGGTGGGTGGGTTAGTGGCCAACCCACTGTCGGATGTTTTCAAACCGCCCATAAGGCCTCCAACAAGGTTTAACGACTGCTATCCATCGATAGCAACCGAGACCGACGGCTTAACGTGCCCTCCGAAGCACGGAGACGCGCATTTAATTTGCCACTAGCGGTCACCCATCTTACTACCCGACTGCGCCCGTAGTGCTTAACCGAGCAGATCGCTTCCGATCTACACCTGCCGCTGGGCCATGCGCGCTTCTGTGTCTAACATGGTACATGTAAATAAGTTTACTATGTTTATCTATGCGTAAGTACACATAGATTAACATATAGTGGTTTTATGTGTGTCTTTGCATGTTACAAACTAATTTGTAAGATTGGTTGTAAAAATAAATTTAAAAAGAAACATAGGTACGCACATCCCTAGACTATGGCTGGATGTATCAGTACGATACTGATCCATAACATTTTTAGGACCGATTTCACCGCCGTAATAAAACGTGTTTCACGTGAAACGAGTTCAATAACACTATTTGGATTTCACCGACGAAAATTATTGTTAATGATAAGGTTGAAATTGGATGCAAATTTTAAGCTAAACCGCGTTTTATAAGACTCAGGTCTCAGAGCCAACGGTGAAATCTGGCCAAAAGAAATTAAAGCCATATCTACAAAACCAAATCTACGACATCAGGCATCAACATAAAGGGTATAATCCATCACCGTACTCAAATGTCGTAATTTGTTTGTGAGTACATTTCACGGTCCGCTCGCTGCGTGTTTAATGATATAATGTCTTGTTCCCCGACGGCTAGGTGTGGTCATGTCACTTGACAATTGCCATCAACGCTAACGGTAGATGTCCGATTTGTACAAACCAATAAAATAAAATGCACGAAGTTTTTTTTTTAGTTTTATGGCATCGCTTGTTATGCATATTGCCAGTGTCAAGTAAAACGATATTTCGTTTTCGTAATAAGCAACGTAAAAGTCAGAGTCGGTCGGTCAATTTATCAGTCCGTCAGTCAGAGTCACAGTAATTTGAGCAAGGCGATGGCTACTTTACCAAGATTACAATGAAGTTTTGGAGGCAACCCGAAAGAACGTGTTCTCGCACTGTTATTCTATTTCACTATACACGAGCACTGTAATAAGCCTATATCAAACAAAATGTCACCAACTTTATTTAATAATAACTCAAAAATACATCAAGAAAATGCAATAAAATAAGAACACCACACCCATCTTTCAAGGTTCCCAAGGCCAAAGATGTACGAAGTTATGACTAAAGTTTGTCAAATTGTAAAGCACTCATTTTACACCATTGTTATGCCACACCGCACCACCACACGCCACACCGTAAAAAGAATCGGAATCAGTGTTGCTAAACTATCGATAGTTGCGCTATCGATAGTTGACCTCGAAAAATAGTCGATAGTGCGATAGTACTATCGAAAATATCGCCATGCTGCAATACTATCAATAGTATCGATAGTTAAAAATAAACAATACTATTGCCAAAGATCAATAGTATCGATAGTATCGAAACTATCGATACTATCGAAGCTAGTATCGATACTATCGAAACTATCGATACTATCGATAGTATCGATAGTATTGCAGCATTGCGATATTTTCGATAGTACTATCGCGCTATCGACTATTTTTTCGAGGTCACGATAGTTTGCAATACTATCGATAGACTATTACTATTGCAACAACGCTAACCGGAATACCGTATAGTAAAATTCCTTATACTTTCTTTTCTTTTCCTTTCCTTAGTGCACAAACGCTCTAAATCGTTTCGATCGGAAACGATTTAATATTATCATTATTTTTTCAAATTCTTTATTTTGCCAATCATAAAATGCAACCATATATGAGACGGTTACTTGAAACATAATTGTATTATGATTACCAACTGACATCAACCCTAACTATTCCAACCTGACAATGACTGATAGCACCCTTCAACGCGTCAATTGTAGGAGAATGATCCAGTTTTTAGCTAACAAATTTAGCTACGACTAACATTGGATATTTTACTATATTTTCCTATTTATAAGGTTGCTTTTGCAATGGTAAATATATCCGAGTTGATTGATAATAATTGCGACGTATCCGTGAAATGATTGAAGAGGTTAAGGCGATTGTTATTCAGATGTTGCGAAATTTACGATGCAATGGACGCAGCTGTTTATGTTCATTATTTATGCCCTCAATGTGAACCCGTTAATAATGTAAGATGTTAATTAAGGCGGAAAAGGAGATGTTGCAAAAATGTATGGCTCCGGCCATGTATTGTACACAATATCATTAAACAGGCAAAATCAATATAAAAACGTTTTTTACTGCATATTTTCACTTATATAACTTTTTTGCAGTAACAAAAAATTATAAAGAGGATTGGCCAATTTTGTATGAGAGTTCGCCCTTCTTGCGTCTCGACGGGATTACTCGCAAAATATAGGCAATAACGTAAGTAATGCGTGCGCAAAAAAGAAAAAAGTTATCAATAGGAGTTTTAAAAAACTCCATTACAAACTTTTGGTTATTTTAAGGTTAAGTTTTGTGTGGTGTACCTGCCAGAGGTTACAAAAATAAGTGAAGACTATTTTAAAGTATTGTGTAGCATCTTAGCTGTTTTACCAACATTCAGTATGATAGTTTAGCCGCATGGTGAAGTCATGATTCTTCTTTAGGTAGTAATACCAGACAAACATTAAATACAACAATTAATAAATAAATATCTGGTTTTCATGTGGGTGTTTTTATGCTATATATTCACTTACCGTTAATGCAAACTGTTTTTCTATTTGCCGCTTCATGATGATAAAAAATGAGACATTTATATGATGAATTTGAGCTAAGTCAAAACTTAGCTACGGTACAAATTGTATCCACTCGATACCTAGTGATTATACAAGACAAATAGTAAACATGAATAATCTATTCCGTTGAATATCGATAATAAAGCAATCGATGGTTGAAATCGATTTCATTTCAACAAAGTCAAGGTAAAAAGTAAAATCTAAACATCTCACCCAGCGGGCTCGACTAGCCGTACATAATGCTGTACTTACTCCAACGCTTTTATATGGAAGCGAGAGCTGGGTATGCAGGAAAGAGCATGAAAGTAAGTTGAACGCGGTCGAGATGAGATCTTTGCGCAAGATCTGCGGTGTATCACTCACCGATCGCGTTCGTAATGAAGATGTAAGAAAGAGACTTTGTGTGAATGATAGTAGGTTCGGGCATATAGAAAGAATGTCGAATGAGCGAATGACTAAACAGATATACAATGCGAATGTGGATGGTTGCAGAGGCCCAGGAAGATCAAGACTGACCTACCATGACCAAATAGGTCGAGTTCTGTCTGATGGTGGGATCAAAAGTCTTAGGAATTGGTGTGCATGTATGAAGAGAATGATGAAGGTAGACGAGGCACGAGAGGTTTGTCAGAACCGGGATATCTGGCGCTCTACACTCTCTGCCTACCCCATTAGGGACCTGGCGTGAAGATACAAAAGTCAAGGTAAAGGTAAAGGTCCTAAAATGACCAGCGTCCAATGCAAAAAAGTAAATAATGCAATGGTGTTGACATTGGCAGCTTGGTTATTGGTCTGTGATTGGCAGTTCACTACAAAATAATTTATTAACTTTGAAAAAAATCGTGTTAATCCCCATTCGTTTTAACGTAAAAAAAATGTGAGTGAAATCTAAATTAAAAAAACAATTTGTTACATACATAGAGCAACGCGGGCCACCAGTCGCGGCGGACCGGAGGGGAGTAGCCATAGCGTGGTTTACCGAAGCAAAATAGTCTGCCATTTTTTGGGGGGGGAACGCACACTTTCTTAAATTCACACACAACAAAAATTGTCTATTACAACGAAACTCACACCTTGACCTTAACAAAACACATCAACAATTTCACACACACATGTAATTATTCCGTGTCATAATAGTGTAAGAATGATGCTACTACATCGACAAGTCCTAAAAACCATAGTTGCGACAAGTGTCGATAAATTTTATCGATAAATTACTAAACTCTGGGAAATAAGGTCGAAATGAAATACACTTTGTATTATTATAAAGATGGACTTTTTTATTATGTGCTACCAATTTAACAAATAATCTTGTCGCGTTATGCGCATGTATAGTCCGGTCAATTTAGACCAAAAAAATAGAGTGAAGTTACATAAAGTCCCAACAAGCTGAATTTTTAGTGAAATTGTTCAAATCATAATTATAAACAATGTCTATTAGTTCCCCATCATTCCCGTATATAAAAAAAAAATTCAAGGTCAAAGGTTAAAAAAAAAGAGTTTTTCGCGATTTTCAGCAAAACGGTAAATTTTATCAAAAAAGTATCCAAAGCAAAAATTGTAGATCATAATTATTTTATCATAATTAATTATCTATAGAAAATGTGTCAATATTTTTTTTTCTTATGAGCCACCGTTTCTGAGATATAACGATTCAAAAAGTTATAAAAATTGTTATCGTCATAATATGCACACGTTTCTACGCCACCTATGAGGTAGTGTACTTAGCCCGTTTTTTTTGTCTATTACAACGAAACTCACACCTTGACCTTAACAAAACACATCAACAATTTCACACACACATGTAATTATTCCGTGTCATAATAGTGTAAAGAATGATGCCACTACATCGACAAGTTTCTACGCCACCTATGAGGTAGTGTACTTAGCGCGTTTTTTTTAATGTGGTTTCCCCAGTAGTGCCTACTCCACGGGTCAGTTGTGATCCTGTTTAATGTAAAACTATTGCAAAACAACGGAAATTTTCAAAGATCGGAAAAGATCAAACCGATGTAAATTTAAAAAAAGTGTTGTAGTTCATTCGTCTGATTCGTAAGTTTCAAATTCTTGTTCTTCTTCCCTTGCTTGGTTGATTTTTTCAAATTTACCAGTAGTTTCTGAAATTAGCGCGTTCAAACAAACAAACAAACTCTTCAGCTTTATAATATTAGTTTAGATTTTCGCTCTGTGAGTTACATGTGACTCTGTCACGTGTTCGCAATACTAGCAGCCTATGTGCTTTCATATGCGATGGCCATCAATGCGTCTATACAATATCATGTAGAGAGAAGCATTAACGTAAACCAGATTTTTTTAACTAACCAAAAGTGTTTATGATCCAAAATTTACCTAAATTTATATCCAAAAAAGCTGCCCAAAGTCACTTTTCCACGCATACGAAGTCGCGGGCACAGCTAATATTAAAATAAAACCCACAATATAATAAAAGTAATAATTTTATTTTTAATATGTATTTTTTTTATAACTACTATGTATGTTAAAAATACTTAATAAGGACAAGAATAAATGAGCGAACAGTAATAACTAATAACGGTGGCCCAGAGCAGTTTGTGGCGAATACAACTACAACATAATATATTAATAAGAAAATTTAATCTCAAAAATGTCTCCGTGTATAAGACTCTTTTGCAATATTTATCGATAACTATCCACAAACCGACAACAACACTATTGATAAGCGGCACCGGCGACAGCGGCTTCTCGGAAACGAACTCGGATCAGTCGCTCGACCGATCCCCGTATCGTACAAGGCATACCAAACATTGCGCCCGACTGTGTTGTTTATATCAGTCCGAAACAACACGACCGATATTATGGCATTTTACACCTTAAGCTTGATGTGTAAGATCTCTTTTTACAGCAAATCAGCATTTTTTTGGACGTCCGTTCAGTCGCACAACTAGATTTAGTCTAATGAGCAGTCCAGCTGCAACTAGTTTTATTATACGCACAGGATTTTTTAAGGCATTTAATCTTGTACTTTGACAGAGGGGAAAGCCTGCGTATGGCTACTCCCCTCCGGTCCGCCGCGACCGGTGGCCCGCGTTGCTCTATGGCTACATACAATTTGTTAAGACGCAATCAGGGCGACTTTTGGTCATTCTCCTTTACAGGTAGAAATGCAACTCAAAACCAACATGGCGAATATGGCGGGCGATGTCATTTTGACATTTTCCTTTTTTTATTGTTTTTTATTACATAGTAGGTACTTGGAGAAAACAAGAAATATTTTCTAAATACTATCGAAATCGATTTCATGTGTTAATACTAAGAACTTAATACTAATCGATTTCCCATTTAAAGAAATACATCGGCGCTTCTTTACATTGATCGATTCGATACATCGTTTTTTTTATATTATGTGATGCACTTGTAAGATACAGATACCATTAGTTTTGTTTTATCTACATTGGTAATATCCCAAGCGTCGGCTGTATCGCCGCCATATTGAACTGAACATAGTTGAAAATGATAAAATCATTTGAATTAAATGTGGTTGTAACTCTAAAATATATTCTTGAATAAATTAATTGTATATTTTCGGATTCTCCTTTAATTTACCCATTTTTTGAGGACGTGTACGAACCAGAGCCGAGCTCACACCCCAACATCTCCATTGATTTTGTATATTTACTTTATAGGGCATTTTATATCGACATAATATTACCTATCTTCTTTAGGAATTTCGTAGCAAGATGGCAGAAAAGGAACCGTTACAAGATGACCCGTACGTCTGATTGTCTGTTCGTCTGCCGATTTTCTATGATAGTATTGGGCCGAATGATTTTTTTAATGGATTTACGTAGACGGCTCGTCTATAGGCTAAGGAATGTAAATAAATTTATTAGCCTAAATTTTGTTTTAGTTTCATTTATTTTTGATTAGTTTAAGTTTTATTTAGTTTTAAACTTTTAAACTTTAAGTTAATGGACTTTCTTGACAGAACGACTTTACGAAAACAAAGCGTGTCGTCGCATCTCAGTACCACTCTATTGTAGTCAATCTTCTCAGCACGACGTAATCTGTGTGGCACTACACGCTCACTTAGGGCGATATTCACAGACCGCACTACGACTTTACTTTCAAGCAAAGTATGCTTCGAACTGTCAGAAATGTATGAGTTTTGACAGTTCGAAGCGTACTATGCTCCAAAATAAAGTCGTAATGCGGTCTGTGAATCTCACCATTAGTAGCGGTTACTTTAATCAGAGGTTCCCAAACTTATATTAGCGTAGACTATTTTGTTTTTGAAGAAAGACCCTTCTAAGGTACATTTTAGTAACGTAAAACTATTTTCTCAGCGTATGTAGGGACTTTAAAGAGATGGAACCAAAAATGTACCTAAAACTTGTTTATTATCAAAATCAACATTTTTCTTCCGTATTATATAAAAGGGACGCATTCTGATGAACCTTTGAAACCTTAGCTCCCTTATTCATATAAGCATTTTAGCTAAAGTGTTGCTGATCTTTCCTTTGTCTTTTTCTATCCTACGCAATTGACAATGTGACTGATAAAGACAAAGTATATTATTACTAAAATGTATCTTTTTTTGTGTAATGGAAGTGGCAAACAAGCATGACATGACATGCTTAATGCGATATTCACAGACCGCACTACGACTTTACTTTCAAGCAAAGTACGCTTCGAACTGTCAGAAATGTATGAGTTTTGACAGTTCGAAGCGTACTTTGCTCGAAAGTCACTGCAGTCATGTCATGTCTGCATGACATGCAGATGCGTTACCACTCCTGAAGCCTACAGTGCCTTACATTACCACCCGACCGATACGCGATAGTGCTGAACACTATCACTTAGCGGCAAGTATATAAGTTAATGCGGTGGTGCCTACGCCCGGCTCCGTCACTGGAGCTCTACCACCAACCAGTAGATATCTAATGTACGTTTATGAATAAGGGGGTAAGTTTTTAAGAGTTAATTCGCTTCACAGGTAAGGTTTAAGTCATTGCGTAATATTAGGTAATTTCGAAGCAAGTAAGGTGAACAATCCAATTGCTTTTGTATTGCAGTGTGATAATGTTATCGTAAAAATTTGCGAAGGGTATGTAAAATATACTGGTGGTAGAGCTCTAGTGACGGAGCTCGCGGGCGTAGGCACTACCGCATTACCTAATATACTTGCCGCTAAACGGTAGTGTTCAGCACTATCGTGTTCCGGTCAGGTGGTAATGTACGGCCCTGTAATTTCCGGCACAGAGGCGTAACACCTTAGGCCTCAGGAGTGGTAACGCATCTGCATTTTGACCTTAGTCTTTGTGTGGGTGTCTATAGGCTGCAGTCATCACTTAACATCAACGTGAACTGTATGCTTGCTTACCAATTCAAAAAAAAAATATATATATTTATATATATTTACAGGTTAAGGCAATGTTACTTGTTGTAGTTACCATATAACTTTTAATTCATTTTAAACTCGTTATCAATTCATATGCAAATTGACGATTATTTACTCATTTACATTTATTATAGGTACTTGAATAAAATTGTGCTGAAATTTACTTAATATCATTTTTCCATCAAAAAGTCTTTTTTTTTTTTAATTTACTGCTAAACAAAAGACGCTTACAAATACGGCTCCTGAGCCTTCATATAGACCGCGATTTTATAAGATTATCAGTTCAGTTCACTAATGTTTCACCAAAAAACTTGACGCAAATCTTCATTTCAAATCCAACGTTTTGTAAACTATTAATTCCATAAATATATATAAGTCTATTTTACTCAATGAAAGAAATAAACCATGTGTTGCTGAAAAGAAGATTTATTGTAAGTTTTTTTGTACAAAGACTATCTTATCTAGATAATATAAAACAATATAAACCCAAACCTGAAAAGAAGAAACGACAATTAAAGTTTATTCTTTCACTTTTAAAACATAAAATAATATTTTAATATAATTTTAATTGATAATGCAATTGTCAATCCACTCGTATTTGAATCTGTCTCTGACATTCTGCATTCGTTTCTTCTTTAAAACTAGACAACTAAAAAGTCAAAAACTATAAACCAAACTTCATGGTTAATAAACACGCAGAGTGCGAAGAAAGAAATATAATAGTATTTCTTTACGTATATAATTCCGCAAATGTATTATTTCGCATCTCAATGATCCCTCCTCCTCATTAGTCGTTCACTCATGACAGAGTGGTCGTGGCTGGCGATGATGCAACGATTCGTATACTAATTATTTCGCAAACATTTGATTACGTAAATGTATAAAATAATAGTTAAAAATGTCAGCAAAACAAAAACCTAACACCGAACCGCCGCACCCTTCGACCTAACCTGACTGCGTCGTAAAATTTGAGAATATATTTTTCAACGAAATTATTTATGAAGTGATGAGTGATGAAATGAATAGTTTTGTAATAATCGGTTTGCCAAGTGAATTATTTATGAAGTGACGTAGTTGTGGAAAGTTGATATGTGAAACGAAATCGTTGCGAAAAGTTGGTTTAGTAATGAAGAGATTTGAAACGTTTGTCGGTGAAATGAACGGGTACCTTCAGTGCTTGCGTAGGCAAGAAAGATAAAACTCTACGAAGTCAAACCTAGCCGACTGTCTCTTTCGTAGGCTCGATGTGCAATAATTTCTGCTTTATTTATAAAACTCTAATTAAAAAAAAAGACGAAGTGCATTTCAAACTATGCTTCCAATACACCATTTCTCTTGCTTGCACCATATCTCGACAAGGTGCATTTACGAACCAGTTTGTAAGATAACAAATCTTTTCCAAGAACACGCCTAACCCGTCCAGTAAACACATTTAAATAAATTGACCGGAGAATTCAATTCAACGGTCGAATTAACACTAAAATATCATATTTAAAATCCAACCTCGTCGGTCCTTACAGACCACCTTGTCAGCGCGTAAATTAACATGAAAACGTCATACAAAAGCCTAACCCTTCGCCGCCGCATAATAACCGGTGCTCCCGCGGCGACGTCTATAAAACCCGTCGGACATTATCGTAAATATTGTGGTGTTTACTGATTTCGGTGAACAATTCAATACACTCCTAATTGGGTATAAATCGAGCTAAGAATATTCAATAAGTTTAATCGATTATTATTGAAACCATTCATTTGAATGCGTTAAGTCAGGCATAAGTAATCATTGTTTTTATGTTTTTGATTTCAATCGAAACAAAGCGTTCGTAGAATTTTTTTTAATGATTTCACAACCGTTAACATTTAACTGCTGCCGCGTAGAAAGCGACACGAACATTAAAAAAAGTTGAACACTTTATAATAGAAATAACGCGACCGGTATGAATTATTGCCCACATTTCTTGTTAAATTGTATGTAAATGTGGGGTCCGAGGACATGGCTCCCACAATAACATAATAATGGTGGATTTGTGACTCACGTCAGGTTGTTAGTGTGTACTTAACCCTTTATCGAGACACGCACGGACGTGAGATCATTACTCGGGTCGCGGAGACCGGCACAATGAGTTTTTCCCTTTCGGACTTGTAGCGTTTTAGGGTTGGCGTGTTTTGAAGTCGTGAAGTAACAGTTAAGTGTGACGTGTAACGATCCATTGTTTGTTTTGACGGGTCTATACCGGTTTTTTAAAGTAGTTATTTTGTATAACAATAACCATTTTTTAAAGAATTATAGTTTTTAGTTTAGGATTGAGTGGTTTATTGAATTTTATCCCACGAAGTATTAAGGCGATTAACATGTATTTATCTAATAGGCGTTTTAAGAAAATAAATATAAGTTGCCTATTGTTATAGCTTATTGTTAAAAGTAAAAATATGTTTTTTGTTATCTCTCAGTCAGAGATTTATTTACTGAACATCCGTTCTAATAATGTATTAAAAAAATATGTAGAAACAGTTTATTAGCTAAGTTTTCGAGCTTTACATAAAAACGGATGAGTACGGGATTATGTTCAGGGTTAAGATTTACCAGGGCAGTAGTCTAATGGTAGCAGGCCACTTCCGCTACGTTGGGTAGGTACATAGGTTCTCCCCCCCGAGGGTTTCCGCCTTGTCGTGGCGGGGGGGCTCAGTACCCGGTGGTTGTCCCCACACCGGCGAAGCCAAGAGGAACCCAGAGAGGGGGCGGTGTTTGGCGTGGCTTTGTGGTTTTGCCCGCCACTCGCTGCTGTGGAGAGGAGACGGCTGGGGAGGAGGTGTTCGGGTATTTCGTTGGCCCTGCACCCTATCCCCAGCCGCCTAACGGTGGCCCCGCCGTCAGATGGGAACGTGGTGGGAAGGCAGCTGGGGAAGAGGTGTATGGGTATGTCGTTGGCCCTGCACCCTATCCCCAGCCGCCTAGCGGTGGTCCCGCCGCTCGATAGGGACGTGGTGGGGCCGCGGGGGGGCGGTTGAAGCTCAGTTCATCCCTGTCACTCCCGCTTCTCCGGGGCCGGAAATTTGTCCGTCGCCCAAATGGAGATAGGTCCCAAGTTGGGTGGCGTGCACGTGTTTCGCACGCCACTAGTGTTGTTTGGAGCCAAAGAGCTCAACTTGCGGAGGGCTCGGAGACGAGTAGCCGCCGGCGGGGTCGCGGATGTGTGCGTTAGCGTTCCCGTGACCCCGCCACTGATGGCGGAAGAGTCGGAACACCGCGGAGTTTTTGTGAGTACGAGTCTCACACTACCCGCCGTCTTTTCCCCTAGACGGCGGGTGCCCATGAGGGTTTCCCCGCGTAAAAAAAAAAATGGTACATAGGTTCTATACTCGGACTGGGCGATAAGTGCTATTGGGCTAAGTGTAAACGTAACTTCACGCCTGTAATACTCGAAGGTGTAGGCAGAGGTAAGTGCATGCATTAACGATTCGCCAGTTACGTTTAAGCCCATGTAACAGGTGGCGAGCCTGTTGCCATCTCCGGGCACATAACTAAACTTCGAAGTACTGGGAAACTGACAGAAGAACCAGAAATATTTTTTTTTCTTATCCACCTCGTATACTTTCAACTACTTACAGTTTATTACTATTACCCATAATTTTGCACAAACTCTAGGTAGACACAGGCAGTAAATTGACACACAATCAAATTATGCGCACCAAAGAGGAGGTAATGTCAAAGAACGCCCCCACAGTGAACAATCGCTCGAGGCTCGGAAATTGCAGTCGCTCTGGCCCCAAAAATTATCCCCAATGCCCCCAGGGTGACACGTACTAACTCAAAACTGGGGGGCTATTACAGAAGTCCTTTATTACGTGTACCATCTACTGCTGGTAGAGCTCCAGTGACGGAGCTCGCGGGCGTAGGCACTACCGCATTACCTAAAATACTTGCCGCTAAATGATAGTGTTCAGCACTATCGTGTTCCGATCAGGTGGTAATGTACGGCCCTGTAATTTCCGGCACAGAGCCATAACACCTTAGGCCTCAGGAGTGGTAACGCATCTACATTTTGACCTTGGTATTTGTGTGGGTGTCTATAGGCTGCAGTCATCACTTAACATCAATGTGAACTGCATGCTTGTTTGCCACTTGCATTATTTAAAAAAAAACATCATAGTGAATTTTTTTTTGCCAATTGCATAACATAAACACATGTACAGTACTCAACAATTAATATTGCACATCGAGTCTACGAAAGAGACGATCGGCTCGTTTCGACTTCGTAGCGCGTTATCTCTGCTGCACACTGCCTATGTAAGCACTGACAGTCCGGTATTGGTCAAAACTTGATCAAAACGGTCGACAAACGTCAAATAGGACCGGTGCGAAAGAGATAACGCTCTACAGACCCGAAATAAGCCGAAGTCTCCTTCCTAGGCTCGATGTGCAATATTTATTGATGAGCACTGTACAACACTTATTTTAAGAAAGGTGTTAAAGAGCGTAGAGTTTTTTATGTTATGAAGGTGAAAAACAAGTATGTAGTTCACATTGATGTTAAGTGATATGTGGCGGCAGATAGATTAGGTAGTATGATGGTGCCTACGCCCACAAGTTCCACCCTTCTTTTACATCTTTCTACGGACGCATTTGATCGCCATTGTTCGGTTAACTTGTAATCACAAGGTAATACAATTTAAATGTACCAATCTCAAGCACTAGTCTACTTCTTTAGTACTAGATAGTGGGTAACTAAAGGTAATATATTACAGGGCCTTCTGCTGCCTATACGTATTCTCGAGTTTGTCACTCTTGTTGACGAGCTAGTTGGTTCAGCGGTGTGTGATGCCCGTCTGAACCGAGGCTCACGGGCTTGATCACCGGAATTAGAAAAATATTCGTTTCAAATCTGGGTATTTGTGTGTGAACAACGGCAGTCACTACACGGGTTAATATCTAGCGCAGGGCTGTGAGAATGAGCAAAAAAAAAATAATCGTACGAGCGATATTTGAATATTCCTTTTACGAAATGTAAAAGGAATATTCATAATATTCAAGAATATTCAAAAGCGTGCGATGTACATAATGGAGCCCTTGATTCAATTTCGGAATTGTTTATGAAATGTTAAATCGATTTGGCGCTGGATATATTCTCGGGCGAGTACACCTACTTAAGCCAAAGTTTGGTCTGTTCTTAATCTAGACTTTAAGAAATAGCTGAAAAGTCTGAACACTATGTGTACGTAATTGTATAAACTATGTAACCTTTGGAAATTATAGAAAAAACGGAAAGAAAAATTTGACTTCTGCCAGGAATCGAATCTCCGACCTCAGGCTGGACTGGTTATCCTGAGGTCGCAGGTTCGATTCCTGCCCCAAGTCAAATTTTTCTCTCCGTTTTTTCTTTAATTTCTTAAGTTTACTCGCATGTGTTATTGCGAATAATAAATAGTACAATTTTTCAAAGACCAAAAAACATTAATTTATTTACACAAAACAGGGTAGATAATCAGCTAGTCACCTGAAAACGACATGAAATAAAAGCTTAATTTCAAACAAAATATTTATTGCAACCGACTAAACGTCAGCTTTACTTACCTAATTGAGATACATTTTGGAAAGCAACTTTAGAAATCACAGTAGTTTTAAAAAAAAGTTACTCCGCTTGCACTGATATAGGCTTAATAATGGTGACCTTGTGGGCAAAAAATAATTGCGCTTATGGCAAGTGTAGCCTTGCGACAGGCCTCAACTAGGGTAGTCCATGTGAGCCCGTAGCTCACATGAAGTACATCTGTAGCCATAGGCGTAACCAGGAAACTCTGCCTATAGATTTTTTTTAACGTAATGTAAGAGGCAAACAAGCATGCAGTTCAAATTGATGTTAAGTGATGACCGCAGCCTATAAACACGCGCACAAAGATCAAGGTCAAAATGCACATGCGTTACCACTCCTGAGGCCTAAGGTATTATGCCTATGTGCCGGCAATTACAGAGCCGTACATTACCACCTGACCGGAACACGATAATGCTGAACGGTACCATTTAGCGGCAAGTATGTCAGGTAAGCAAATCACTTATTCCCCGACTCAAGGACCAAACAGTGATCTAAAGCTTAGCAGTAATGGTCTTCTATTTAACCATCGAGGCAAATAAAGTAGTAAATAATCATATTTTACATGTCTTCCTATTTTAAGTTCAAATTGTTACGTGTCATTACCTCTTAAAAGCTAACGCGTGTTAATTCTACCAAAATTTGACTGATAAACAACCAATGATGCAGAAAACCCGCTCGTCCTGAAACAAAGCCCTATTACTTCCATGGGCTTAACATTTCATATCTCATTACAGGCATAATTACAATTACGACTCAGTTCATTCGATTTTTACTTTGATATCCCAAGATCAAAGCTTTGCAAAGTGATCATTCGGATATAAATTATGTTCAACACAGGCATTTCATCCGTGTCACAGAATAGTAAATCAAGTATACCCTTCTTTTTAAATAGTAGTATTCCAAGTTTTAGAATGCTGAGTTTTGGTATGCATTTGGTTAGTCTGTGGCTTTATAAAGGTGCCATTTAATATAGCACGTTAGTGAATAATTGCTGTAAATGTGTCATCGTCCTTTGATTTGGATGCATTAATAAGGGGCAGCGTAAAGTATGAATTATGGATTGTGGAAATAGATGGCGGGGATAGGGTTGTGTGTGTGTCGATAGAATCTCTGATTTTATCGATAAAATCGTACTGTTTAACAGGTTATTATTTTTTTTAATAATGAAAGTGGCAAACAGGCATGCAGTTCACATTGATGTTAAGTGATGACTGCAGCCTATAGACCACACAAAGACCAAGGTCAAAATGCAGATGCTTTACCACTCCTGAGGCCTAAGGTGTTATGGCTTTGTGCCGGAAATTACAGGGCTAGTATTAAACTGCTGTGTACTGCAGAATGTTTTTGTATGTAACATAACACATTATTTTCTCATACTGGTCTTAAAAATAATTTAATTTACTGGGAAATAAATTGTTTGGCTTTTATGATCAGTAAATACCGTAGAAATTTTCCATCTACACAACAGTGAATACATGGAAGTATGAATTTGAAAGCATGAAAAAATATCATTTAGTTAAAGATAGGTTACGGAATTAAAAAAAATCGTGATGCTCCTAAGACATTTTAAGGACAGAATTAAATTGGCAATACGAGGGTTTAAAACTGAAATTGGCCTGAGACCCATATTGATAAGTTATTCAAGTTAAAATATTGGTGTACGTACAGTTATATAAAGTTTTATATTAATCAGACCAACAATGATCATAAAAATATAACTTTATCTTGTAATACGTACTCTTTTTCCTTAAAGGTACTTACTACATTTCCATAAAGTCTACGTTGGTACTAATATATCTTTTTTGTATCCAGTTGGTACCAAAAATTATACATTAGTACCAAATTTCACTATAATTATCTATAAAAAGCACATCCCTATTGATAGCCGCACCTGTCTTCCATAAACCATCGTTATATAAATAAAGTACCGAAATAAATATCTCCTTTAATCTTCACTAACCACTCGAGTTTGTCGGTTACACCGGATTTAATTGACAAATAAACTGATGTGATTCTCAATTAATCTAAAATAGAATAAATTTTCCATTCAATAATTATGTATGTTACCGGCCAAACCCGATTTTAGGTAAAAACTAGTTTTGCCTAGGTTTAACTAGCTCATCCTTTATGCAATCGGATAAATCGGTACAGACTCAATCTTTCTTGTGGTTGTGAACTATTCTACAACTAATCTATTTTGTGAACCAAGACGTTTGCAAAATAGATGGAGGTAGCTGAACATAATATTTTTTCAAATTGCTGTCAGACAAATGTCACTTAAGTCTGCCTGAGACCACAAAAGCTGAAAAACGACCAAAACGTCGGATTGATTTAAATGATATACGCAAAATAAATCTAAATTATCATAGGTAAGTGATTCATGCAGTAATTGCTTGCGAAACTTGTTTCTAAATAACTAAAGAAATCATCGGAAACGTAACTTATTATAAAAACTTTGTATTACCAACAAAACCAATTGTAGACGCCATATTTATTGAGAGTTTGGTTTGCAAATGGTGAGCTGACATGCAAAATGTGCATTGGTTACTGCATAAATAGATTTATATCGGGTTATCCATTAAATTGGTTTGATATATGATGGGTGTGCACGCGGTGTTTCATCATGAAACATGTTAATGCGATGGAAGATGGCACATGATTTATAGAGAACCTATTGGCGCTAAGCTAATGGAATTTATAATTATCGAATTAATCGTATATATTATGGTTGATGTTGAATCGTGATGTTAGGTTGATAAGAAGATTTAAATAGCCTTTTTATTTTATGTATTTTTCGCAATAACACGCTATAATGCGAGTGAAATAATTAATTGTAACGAAAAATTTGGCCCCGAAAAATTCGCTTCTAAGACCTCAGGAGTGGCAATCAATCTACATTGAAAGCTCTGGTTTTCATGTGCCGTATTCACTTAGCATTAATGTTAACTGTATTCTTATTTACCACTTCATGACATAAATATTAATGACATCAAGTTTGACCCAATAAAATTGAAATTTGCAAATTAATCAAATTCCCTGAAATATGTCAAAATCTAGAATAAAAATCTAGTAACTCAAGAAAAATCTGAATGGTGTACCTGTGAATTATGATACTTTTATATGTTAAAGTACCGTGTCTTAATTTTAATATAAATTAGATATTAGATTAAATTTTTTAAATGACATGTCATGATAATTTGATGAGAATTATAACAATATGCGAGCGTGCTCAAAACAAAAGCGAATACGAAACAGATCTTGAGATACGAGTACAAATGCCCGTAAATCAGCGGAGCGGACGTCAACCAACAATCAGTGAGCTAGAGCCTTTCATTCCCGAATCCAAACATCGCATATCAGTATCGTAGACATGTTCCAATCAAGCTTCACTTCAGAGGCACGCCGCAACGTCTCTCGATACAATCGAAACTGCAACTGCATTTCGAGGCCTTTGATACGTCCATCGCTTGTCTGTCCAAACGATTGTACGTACCGACCAATTTAAGTAGACATGCCATCTCTCTACTGCTCCACCGATCACGTCATCCATGTAAACGTGAGCGGGGGACGCGGTAGTTCCAACCGCACGCACGCCAGTCACCCGCCTTTGAATTCAGACCCCGTCATTTCCATTGTCAAGTTAGTCGTAAACTGTAGGTGATAAATTAATGCCGAGTACATTAGACTTGTGATAATAAAACACACATTAAAGCGGTAATTGTTTGTATGCATTAAATAAATCGATGGTACTAAAGTGTGCGATATTCATTACCGTTTTCGTCAACGGAAAATTATATTTAACGGAACACGCTCAGCAATGTTAGTGATATTTTTCTATGTTGTGACGTGTATATTAGGGTAAAGGTCCGGATTACTGGGCATCTAACAGCGAAACTCACTCTCGGGGGTAATCGCGCACGAAAGCGTCTAGTAATAAAACTGGTCGTAAAATTGTAACGTTACGACCCGTGAGACGGGAGTGCGCGATGGCACTGCGTTTACAGATTCGGTTGGCTGTTGTACAATTGATTTATTGATTTGTTTTGTATTGACAAGATATGTTTGGAGTGCCACTAAATGTTTCCTATGGGATTTACAATGTATTAAATTAAGTGGGAGATTTTAATGTGCTTGTGACGATGGGTGCTTCACGTTTTATTGTTATGGATAAGGGCCATGTGTGTAATAGTTTTACAAGTGACATTTATGTTTCGAATAATTAAATTTATTGCTTCCATCGTGCCTTTTGAATGAATAATATATCGGAAGAAATTAATGGCTTTATTTTAACGTTTGTGCGTAATAAAGAAATGTGGGCTTGGATACTTTTTGTGATAAATAGCATAAGAAGGTTGTTCAAATCTAAATTTGAAAGCTATAGTTTATTTTGATATGGATTTATTGTTAGGTATAATGATATAATCAGATTAATGTATAAATGTAAATTTTGTAATAATATGTTGAATTATGATGAATTTAATTCCTAAATTGGAGGAGACTCACATCTATTTATACACTTAACACGATTTGAATGTAAACAATAGGCACAATACCAATTGAATGTAAACAACAGGCACAATTCCATGTAGGGAAAACCAATAAAATTTTGGCATCTGTAAAGAACTGCCACAGTCGGAATACGGACTAATAATTAATTTATGGTAAGTTTATTATCGTAATATTAAAGAAAACTCCTTGTAATTTAAAGACTTAATGATAACTTCAAAAAAAAACATACATATTATAACCAGTAGAACAGTGTCTTAATCCTAAAACAATATGTGCGAGGTGGTTGACTACATAGCTAGTTAAAGATAAAAATAAAATAATATGACGCAGATAATTTGATGCCCAAATTAGGGGGAGATGTACTGCCCGAGAATAATGGTGATAATTTAACTATTATTATAAAATAATAAATGATTATTTCAAAACAAGAGAAACTCAACACAACAGTACAATCAATAGAACAGTGCACTCAATCCCGAAGCGACGTGTGCAAGCTTTCAGGTGCACATCCCATCTCGTGTAATTGGTCGTAAGACACGCGGTTTAACGTGGACTATTGTATCGTTGGGAACACAACACATTTTCATTCATTTGAAATTCTATTTCTTGTATTCAGTTAACGATAGGTGCTTCTAAAGGTACATTTGTTTTATATTAAAAAAAAAACTTTACTGATTCAGCAAATATAAAGAAAGATATTGTGTGTGTGTAAGTGTTATTAACTCTAGGTATTTTATATATTTCTTGACGTTTTGAAAGTATATGTAAAGTTCTATTCGAAATAAAAATATTTTCTATTTCTATATGATTAAGTAAAGAAAAATTTTGTTTCTTTCATTTTGGGTATGAAGTAGATAAGACATTCAAGCGAGATCGTATTCAATGGTAATTTAAGAAGTTATTGAAGCCATGCAGGTACCTATATAGAGAGAAACGAAACAAGGCCGTGTTAAAAGAATAAAGTGTAAATTTACATAAATATTTCGGATTTTTTTACATTCTCATTTTTGTTCACAAAAAGGAATGGTTATTTTATTTAAACTGCTATCATAGTGAATACAGTAGCCTGATGATTAATTCGTTAACTTACTATCACACAAAATTAACAGCTAAAACAATGAAAAGGAATATATAAAGAAGGCTACTAATTAGAAAAGTTTCCTCAAAACAACAACACAGAAAAATTATACAAAACAGCGTCAGAATTATTTTCATATATCATACAACTTCAGCTGAAATACAGCTCCCCTCACACTTAACCGTGGAAAGTTTACAGTTTACTCGCAACTTGGTGCGGAGTGGAGAGCAAAGTGACTCTTTTGAGTTTTCACTACCCGCGTTAATGGCGCGTCCACCCTAACATGATCCGTATTCAAGTACCCATTTCCCCTATTTGTACTGTATTTCCTTTCAACTTGAGAGGCGTGGCAGTTCAAGATGTTTGGTTCGAGCTAAATATGTTTTAAATTTATTACACCACAGTGCATTTTTGGGCTTGCTCTTTGAAATATGGTCACGCTGTAATAAGATAAATACTTTTAACAAGTTATCTTGGCTTCTTGTAGCAGGTTCTTAGAAAAGGAAAGGTTTATATAACAGGCGCATTAAACTTGTTAAAATATAAAAAAATCTTCATCCAAGCTGCTTCCTAGTAAGATCTATATTTTCCGTGACATATTTCAGAATTAGATTCAGATTTATTTACAGGACACATGAATCGAGCCCAATACTTTCTGATCCAAAACACCTTTTTCGATTCAGAGATCAACCCGGGACCTCTACCCTAAAATTTGTTAACTATCAGGTATTAAGCGAATCAAACGCAGTGAAAAACACACAAAAATCAAAGCACAATCCCGAAAACAAAACACATCATGTCTTCGTAAGACACGCAAAAAGTAACAACACGCGCCACTTTTCATATTGATAACCTAAATCGTATTATAAAAAAAAAAAAAAAAAAAATACGCTTACACTCACAGCCCCACAGTAGGTATGAACCTGTGTCGTGGGTGCCGTTGTACACATACAACACATACACAAACACCCAGACCCGAAACTAATATCTGTAGGCCATACAAATATTTGTTCCAGTGCGGGGATCGAACCCGCGACCCTTCGAATCAAACGGTGGTTTCGCACCGCTGGACTAACCGGGTCGTCAAGCATTATTCAGTCGGTATTATAGCTTTCATTATTCAGACACCATGAAAAGCTTTGAAGGTGACCATGCTCAAAGCATTGCCACGCCATTGATGCCGCGTCACTAAGAGTCCCTTGGAGCGACAGAGTTAATGACGCGAGAAAGATTGATCGAGCCAGCCTTGAAATTACGCTTTTATAACGTATTTTAACACGACGATTTATCGTTCTGTTATTTTGTGCGCGATTATACGCTATATGTTGTTGCGTTGTAAAAACGTTTGTCTTTGATTATTTATGCTGATCGTTTTATAGGGTGGCGATTTATGCTCTTGTGTACTGTACTGTGGATTTTTATTTAGATTGTATTTCACGTTCTGTTTGAGACGTAATAACATCAAAAAGGTGAATCATTCATCTTTAAATGCTTTCCCAAATATATAATATGAGTTTGCAAAGGTTTTTTTTATGTAGGTAAGCAGAGAACGTATGGAAAACTTGTGGTTCATTACTTGTTTAATTTTTTGTTTAACATGGATGTTAAGTGATGGCTGGCTATGGACGCTTACACAAAAATCAGAGGCCAAATGAAAATAAATTGTTATGAATTTTCTATTATGACTAAATTTAGCTGATCCCTACTAATATTATAAATGCGAAAGTAACTCTGTCTGCCTGTCTGTCTGTTACCTTTTTACATCCAAACGACTGAAGCGATGTAATGAAATTTGGTACAAAGATACTGACTTTGAGAAAGAACATAGGCTACTTTTCGACATCCACGCGGGCGAAGCCGCGGGCAACAGCTAGAATTTTATAAACGCATGGTCCAACTATTAGGTAGCAAGCATTACTTGACATAATAATAAAAAGAGATATAACAATAAAAAGTAAAACTATTAGCTTTAAAATAGACGTGACTCATATAATTTACACCCGTCCTGATGTAAAATATTGCAATATCAGTAACAAAAGCTATAATCAATTAGACTTTAATAATTGCAGGCCACATTTAAGCTGAATGACATCATTTGATAGGGTAACGATGTATGGGTAATGATAGTAATAACAAAATACAGCTGTCATGTCACTCTTGCATCGTCTTGCCAAGCCGTTATATCGTATATTAGTTTTATTGTTCCATAAATCGTCTGTATGTTTGTAGAACAAATTGTTTGTGACTCATTAGCGGTGCAATTTTAGACTGAAGACAGTTTTGTTCTCATTTTTTAAACTTGTATTAAGAGTGATTGATGTTAGACTTAGTTTAACTGTTAACTGTTGAAGAAAAAGAGAATGTTTTTGTGCAATAGATGAATTAAATTGATGCTTTATTTGTAATATTATTGGCCACCATCGTCAAACAACAACAAAGGACATGCTAATACTCTGCCAGCGTTAGATTTGATGACGAATTAAAAAAAATATCGAAAGCTGTAGCAGCGAGTAATGCAAAATTAGGGCATTTTCCTAGATACGCATTATGGATCAATGGAAAATCGGTAAATCGACTCATCACATACCTACTTAAACTCTGAGATTAATATTTTTCAACGGGTAGGTGCAACATTTGGATATCATACATTTCTTGAAATATTTTTCATAACAACAATATTTTTGTTTCAGAGTGAAACCTCTTAGTAAATTACGTATACCCTCTGTCATTTTCATTCATCTACGTCATCATTCAGCAAAAGATTGCCATAATGAATGGCTCTAGGCTGACCTCATCCAGCGATTACCCGCAACCTTCTAGGTAGTCGATCTACCTCGTGGATAGATACCTGGCTACGCTTCGCCTTCCTACCACTTTCATTCACTCATTTAAATTTATTTCTGACATCAGATACTTAAAAACTATAGTCGATAAAAATAATCAAGGTTAACATGTGATCTTGAACAATTTTAATTTATGCGTCTGTTTGGTAACTTGAAAAACAAATAAAAAAACGAATAACTTGCGTCTCTTTCTACATAGAACATCTATCAGTGCTTCCGTAAAAATACATTAACGGTGAGTCATATATCACACCAATAATCGCCTAATTAAATTTTCATGACACACGCTTTCTTGTAACAATCACATAAATATATCTCGTGAAAAACGAACGGGTGACAGGCACACGCTGTAGATCATGTAGAAGAGGTGCCAAGTAGTTAGAATGGGTATTAAAAACAATAGCTATCCATCCACTAGCGTTATTTCTATCTTGATTGTGCCATCGTATGTTTAATATGCGCTGTATATCTTCTTCTATATTTGAAGTGCTTGAGGTGGTTTGACTGCCTCGTTGGCTCAGTGGTTACCATCGCGATGTTGAAGCCTAAGGTCCTGGGTTCGATCCCTAGGTCGGGAAAGTCTGTTATAAAGTTTTTTCTGTAAGAAAATTCCCAGTAATAGCCCGGCTTCTGGTCGTGCCTCAGAGAGCATGTAAAGCCGTAAGTTCTGCGCTCGATCTCTTTCCAGTCGTGTGGAATCACCGAACTATTGGAGTCCGAACCGTCCCTATGAGAGTGAGGGAATAGAGAGTGCACCTGTGTTTGCCCATACACTTGAGCACCATCATATCTCCCGCGCAGTTGGCTAGTCTCTTAAGATTGGCGGCTGTGACCGAAATCCGGTCTGGAGGACATTATTATTTGAGGTGGCAGATAAGCATGTACTCATTTTCGTATGGATGGTAAGTGAACACTGTAGGTACCCTATAAACATAATAATGAATACCAGATATTTGAATGTAGATGCTACTGCGGAGGTCTAAACTATGTCTCAGTGCCGAAAACTGCCTCAGTATAGTGGTCAGGCCACTATTACCGTGGGGATCCTGGGTTTGATTCCTGAAATTTTGATTGTCAGAAATAACGGTGTATGTTCTTTTTCATCTAGTTCTATTGGGATTTTTTCGGAAGTTTCTTAGTGCTTCGGCTCTTGGTAATGTGGCCGGAGATGTAAACAGTCTCGGGACCAGTTTCATGCGCCAATGGTATTGTTGTAATGGTAATTTGTATGCATGCATTTGCATGTTTTTTTAACCTCTTCCTACCCCTTCGGAGATACCAGGCTTGACATTCTTCACTACTATTTAGTGGAAAGAAGATGGTGCCTACGCTCTCGGGCTCCATCACTATAGCTATGCTACAAGCATAAGCAATTCCTTAGCATAAATTCCCTGTAACGCAAAATTTGACCGTCATCATCAAAAACTGTAATATGTTCACATAATTTGTCGAAATACGAGTGTAATAAACTCACATAATGTGTCGAGAAATCGTTAAAATTTATGGCCAATATAACTAAGTTCTTTGAAACACTCAAACTGCGATAAATATGTTCCGTCGCATTAGCTTTCAGCAAATATTTACTTCAGTTGACACAATATTAATTATACTCGTATTTATAAAATTGGCTACTGTGTCGCATCACTTAGGGTTCCGTGATTTGTCGGAATGGGTAGACAGATTTGTATACAAGGTCATTTGTGAACTATTTCGGCAATATAATAATAATAATGGCAACCCATTATACGTCCCACTGCTGGGCACGAGTCTCTCCTTTTTGGGGGGAGGCCATACTTTGAGCAAGATTTATGATTTGGCAATACTTTGAGGTAATACTAGTTCTCGGGCTTATCTCGCGTATATTAAACTAAAATGATTATTTAAAATCGAACCCGACGTTTCTTTAAGTCCGTCCTATATAGTGCCAATAATTGTCTCTAAAATGAATTTCCTTAAATATATTACGTACAGACTCGACGGAATTATAAGGGCACTACCTCAACCATTTGGCAATGGATTGTTAAAAATACATAAATGTCGAATAAATTACATAATTTGGCACCAGATCGCTTATAATTCCTTGCTATAATTTAAGCTGGCCCATTGTGCAACTTTTTGTCTAATTCTAACACAATGGCTTTAGAATGTGAGACTGACTCATGATTTATTGGTGTTTTGAGTACTAGAATGTTTTTGTTTCTGTTACCTAGATTTGGAATTAAAGAATGCCGACGGTAGCGGTGCCGAACTATCGATAATTGATCTCGAAATTAGGATATCGATAAGACTATCGATAGTATCGTTACAAATGAAATATAAAAAAATAAAATACGCTTACACTCACAGCCCCAAATTGGGTATAAACCTGTGACCTGCTGTTGTACGCATACAACACATACACAAACACCCAGACCCGAAACAAATATCTGCATTGGTACAAATATTTGTAAGGGGGGGAGGGGTTATTTGTCCCGGTGCGGGTTCAATTCCTTCACCGGGACAAATAAACCGCTCCCCCCCTTCGAATCAAACGATCATCTCACACCGCTGGGCGACCCGGTTAGGTCGTCAAATATGGTAATACTATTGATGATCTGCAGTAGTATCGATACTATCGATAGTATTAAACTTTGATATATGACACTATCGATAGTCCTATCGATAGTCTCACTATTTCCACAGCATATCGAGCGGCATCACTAGCTGACGAACTTCACTAACTCTTTTTGTCACAAAAGTGTTCCAGTAAATGTTATGTTTACATTTATGGTAAGAAACCAAAACGAGAGAGATAGATGCAAGAGAGATGGGTGAGGGAACATTGTGACAACTGTGCAACGCATTGTCTTTAGAAAAAATACAATAATATTATTTTTTTTACTTTCTTTTAAATGCCTCTGTCGTCTAGGTGGCAGGCCAATACTGTTACTGACCCTAGGTCTTGGGTTCGATTTTCGGGTTGGGGGATAAATGCTACAGAGATTTTTCCATTTTCTGAAAGTTTTTAGTGCCACCTACGGAGTGGACTAAAGGTACGATTTCGGAATCGTATCTTTAGTCCACCCACTGCAGCGGCAGCAATGCTGCGTGCAGCGGAGTTCGGAATTCTACCTTGATGTTCCCGGATACGTCAAGAATCTCGCTACCTGTTACATGGTACAAAAATTAACTGCTATTTATCACATAGTCCAAAACCTTTGCTCAAGGTACGTAAATGTAGAGAAAACCAATGTTTGGACAATAAATGAAAGGTAATTAAGTGACACCGATGTAAATAATGTCTCCGATGTCGTGCGCACGTCACTAGCGTGTTACAGAGCTGGGGAGGTGTAGGGTAGCCTAGAATAATAAAAATGTCATGGTTTAAGATGATTTTATTTATGTTTTGGTGGATAGTAAGCAAAAGAGTGTAAGGCTACTGTAGTCCCTAAAAAAAGTCAAAAGTTTCACCGGATACTTTGGACATGTAATAAATTATGTTTTATCGCATGTCTGTCATCCTGTGAGTGTAAGAGTATTTTATTTTATTTTTGTTTTTATTTTATGATTAAAATAATTATTAGTGATTATGCACTAAAGGTAGTTCAAAAAATGACGTTCTTTGAATTATGAAAATGAGTTTCGCCCGATGCGGGTGGAACGACCACGTCTATCGTTCTTAATATTTTTGAGTGGCGATTGGTCCGCAACTTTTTTTAAAGCAAAATTTGTACAGTCAGAATGTAAAATCTTAAGTGGGGTGATATAATTTAAATAAAAGTCAAGGAATTGTTGGCAAAACACAAATGCATATTATAGAATGCTATAAATAGAAAAACAAACATGACAGTGCTCTTCAGGAGTACTGTTATTGTTGAATTAACTGAATAAACCATCGAGTTCCGGTAAGCTGATAATGTAATTTATTTAATACCTTAACATATTCTCGTACAATGTGAATAACTTGACAAAACTTTTCGGATTTATCTTGCGTGTATTAAGCAAGATATAAATCCGAAAAGTAGTTTTATTTCAATGAGTATAGCTCGCGAAAACCTAAGAACATACTATAAAAATAAAAATTATTATTCTCTAATAAATTTTATTACAAAATTTTAAACTTCAATCTAGTACACGTCTCCATACCTTCTCTATTCGCTTTCATCTCGCGTTCACTAATGGTTTTGAAGTATTGGCATTATGTCTTTCTTTGTGGCGCTATTTGTGCTGTGCTTTTAAACCCATTACACACTTCTGGTAAACGGTTAAAAATCATTGTCGTTGCATGAGTAAAAGTTTCCATCAGAGATTGCTAATTTTTACGATTGAAGTTGTGATGGGTTTTAGTCCACTAGAATAGGACTGAACGACGTTCAAGTTTTTTTAACGGATTTTCGAAAATAAAAAATGAAATTGAAGACAAATTGGGTTCCATAGCTTTGTGGTAAAGAGGTTGGATTAATCGACTCTAAATTGCTCAAAATCAAAAAGGGTAAGAAAACTTCGACGCTTGGGTTTGGAACTTCGGTAGCTTAGTGGTAAAGCGGCTGAACTGCTTATCCTGGGGTCCCAGGTTCAATTCCTAACCGATGTAGCCTACCGAATAGCGAAATGCAAGGCACATAGCTAGAAGAACTGTCGGCCGTTGGCGAGAAGAGTTTTCGTACCGGAAGACGAAGCGTAGGCAGGCTACCTACAAATTTTGACGAATACCGAACAATTACCGTATTTACTATCAGTACTTACGTATGCTGTATGCAACAGAGATAACGCTCTACAAAGTCGAAACTAGCCGATTGTCTCTTTCCTAAAATCGAGGTGTAATATTTCTTGCTGAATACTGTACTATTCTTATTTTTAATTCAATGCGTGTTTTGTTTTTCTCCTGTCACGTTACAATTCCCAACCCCTATGCAATTTATTTAAAACAACCTATTAGTTCCGTCCAACTATTCTACGTCATCACAATCACCCCAGGGGTGAGAGGCAATAAAAAATATAATAAATAACAGTAAAAAAAAAAGCGTTACGTAGCGTTACATACGATTTGAGAGTGGGTACATTAGTTATTATAACACGACAAAATATGTGTAATAAAAGGTAATTTATGGGGCAAATAAAATATAACAGTGGTTAGGGGCGGCAGATGGGGCGAGATTGGGATGTGGTGTGAGTTATGAGCTGCGCAATTTTTTTTTTAATAATATATCTTCAAGCCTGTATTCTCCAAATGCTTTTATACGTTTTCGAGTTTTGTATATAAAAACCGGTTAAGTGCATGTCGGGACCTGTGCAATGTAGGACTTTGTTATTTTTCAAATTACTCGTAAATTTCTAAAGTATACTAAGCTTTGATAGTTTCCAATTAAGTTCGTTTTATGTTTTATCACCATTTTTTATGTAAGGAAGGTGGCATATAAGCACGCAGCTTACATTGACGTAACACATTACTGGTGGTAGAGCTCCAGTGACGGAGGTTGCGGGCGTAGGCACCACTGCATTACCTAATATACTTTCCGCTAAATGGTAGTGTTCAGCACAATCGTGTTCCGGTCAGGGGGTAATGTACGGCTCTGTAATTCCCGGCACAGAGTTGCCACCCCTGAGACCTAAGGTGTCATGTCTCTGTAATAATTATTACGAGACATACATTACCATCTAACCGGAACACGATAGTGCAGAACATTAGAATTTAGCAGCAGATAGGTTGGGTAGTGTGGTGGTACCTACGCCTTCGAGCTTCTACACTTGGAACTCTACCACCAGTAAAAAATATTTTAGTTACACCGATAAATAACATCCAGAGTCCCACATACCTGGGTGGGAGCAAAGCAATTTCATCTCGCTAAAAAAAGGTCTGCCCAACGTTCACGAACACCAAGCAGCGTATCCAATGACCTTGAAAGCAAAACAACAAACCCGCTATCCGCTCCCGCTCCCGCTCACGCCTCATACCAAACGCTTGCGGATATATTGACAGAGACCTCGGTTACGGATGCCGTAGAAAAATGACGGTCATTTGTTGGCTCAGTTCTGTTCTGTAGCTCGAGAGGCAGATAATGGTTGATTTATCGCGCGATTACGTCACGTGGGGGCGTTGCGAGCTTTGAGATATGACACGTTTAGTTCTTTTAAGTTTTTGAATTAACCACCGTATTAACAGTATCTCAAACATGCAAAGTACTTGTATAAATAAACGTGTGTTTGAAAGTGCTTTAAGGTTTTATATTCGTTTTGATATTCATTAATGAAGCGCGCATGACCCTGCGGCTGGTGTGGATCGTAAGCGATCTACTCGGTTAAGCACTACGGGCGCGGTCGGGTAGTGTGATGGGTTACCGCTAGTGGTAAATTAAAATGCGCGTTTCCGTGATTCGGAGGGCACGTTAAGCCGTCGGTCCCGGTTGCTATCGATAGATAGCAGTCGTTAAACCTTGTCGGAGGCCTTATGGCGGTTTGAAAAACATCCGACAGCGGGTTGGCCACTAACCCACCCACCCACCTCCACCTATCCGCATTGGGGCAGCGTGGTGGAGTAAGCTCCAGGCCTCCCCCCAAAAAGAGGAGAGACTCGTGCCCAGCAGTGGGACGTATAATGGGTTGCCATTATTATTCATTAATGTGAGGTCGTGAAAGTGTCTTGAGTCATAAACATAATACGGCAGGCGTAAAGTTCTTTTTAGTTTTTTAATTATATTTGTAGAAATTAAACTTGAGGATATTCTCGCATATACAACACTCCCAAACTTCTTCTTACACCCAACGTTTCGGTCGCTTTCCAGCTACCGTGGTCACGGGCAGACTAAGGGCGAGATTCACAGACTGCACTACGACTTTACTTTCAAGCAAAGTACACTTCGAACTGTCAAATCCCATACTGTACTGACAGTTCTAAGCATATACCTACTGTACTCAAAGTAAAGTCATAGTGCGGTCTGTGAATCTGTATACGCGAGAAAATCCGCAAGTTTAATTTCTACAATGTATGAAGCTCGCGAAAACCTACGAAAACGTTTTTAATTATTTGTCGAATGAACAGTATATTCAATTGTTTTTTATATTATTTCGCATTAACACATGCTTGTGAATTTTATTTTAAAGAAAAATATAAAGAGAAATTTGGCTTCAGGCGAGACTCGAACTTGCGGCCACTGGGAATCTAGTCCAGCCGCTCTTCCAACTGAGCTACCGAAGTCCTGCCCGATTTGTCAAATCTTTCCTTCACATCAATTACATTGCCTTATGGTGGCAGTAGCGCCATCTATTGCCACACTATGCTAGTTAGGCAATCGATACAATAAACGATGCAGTTTATTAAATGTCGTTAAAAAGTCGCTTTTACCCTTAATAATTGTTTTTTTATATTGTTTGGCATTAACACATGCTTGTAAAATATAATTTTAAAGAAAAATGGAAAGAAAAATTTGACTTCAGGCTACTGGGAATCTAGTCCAGCCGCTCTTCCAACTGAGCTACCGAAGTCCTGCCCGATTTGTCAAATCTTTCCTTCACATCAATTACATTGCCTTATGGTGGCAGTAGCGCCATCTATTGCCACACTATGCTAGTTAGGCAATCGATACAATAAACTATGCAGTTTATTAAATATCGTTAAAAAGTCGCTTTTACCCTTAATTATTGTTTTTTATATTATTTTGCATTAACACACGTTTTTCCTCGTCAGATTAATTCGACGGAGTCTGACGGATTGTTGCCGTTTATTACACGTAGGTGCGTCGATAAATTCGTCATCATTAATTGCATAATCGAGCATTTTTTAAATTTTGGATTCGTCCTAAAAAGATCGTTATAAAAACTGGAGGTTGCACTACCGTTTTATTTTAATTGTATGTTGTTAGTTTTCAGGCTTCAGATGTTTTGCTTTTGTACCATAAATGACGGGGCAATATATAAGGTTGGGGAAAAAGTTTTTTCGCATTTTTTAAGATAATTCAAAACATTTTTTAATATTGTTTATTTAAATTTAACTAAAGTATGTATGTACCAGAACTCGCGGCCTACTGGGAATCTAGTCCAGCCGCTCTTCCAATATAAATTAATTATAATATTTCACAAGCATGTGTTAATGCGAAATAATATAAAACAATTATTAAGGGTAAAAGCGACTTCTTTACGATATTCAATAAACTGCAAAGTCTATTATATCGGTTGCCTAACTAGCATAGTTGGCAATAGATGGCGCTGCTGCTACCATAAAGCAATGCAACAAATGTGAAGATAAGATTTGACAAATCGGGCAGGACTTCAGTAGCTCAGTTGGAAGAGCGGCTGGACTAGATTCCCAGTAGGCCGCGAGTTCGAGTCTCGCCTGAAGTCAAATTTTTCTTTCCATTTTACTTTAAAATAAAATATATTTCACAAGCATGTGTTAATGCGAAATAATATAAAACAATGTATGTACCATTTTGTTCGATAACGTTTTGCCATCTTGTAGGTAGGGGCAGGATCCCATTGCTATAAAAAAATTGGGACTTCTCATCAAAATACCACGACAAGTGGATTTGGCAGTCCTCTCGTGATGTTAACCTAACATTGCATAAAGAATTCTTAAGAGACCGAAACAGGTGGAAATCTGAAGGTGCAAGGTCAGGACTATACGGCGGATGCATGAACACCTCCCAGCCAAACTCTCTTAATTTTTGCTGAGTGGCTATATATAGATGTGTGATGTCTAGCGTTATCATGATGAAACATCACACCCCTTCTGTTGATCAATTCCGGCCGCTTTTTCTCAACTTCTTGCTTCAATCTCATCAATTGTTCGCAGTAGAGTTCAGAATCGATAGTCCTGCCTGGTGGTAATAGCTCATAATTAATAATGCCCTTCCATCCCACCACACACACAACATCACCTTATTGCGAGTTAACCCGGGTTTCGCCACAGTCTGTGAAGCCTGACCGGCCTTTGACCACGACCTTTTTCGTACGTTCTTGTTGTACGTGATCCACTTTTCATTATCAGTTATCAGCTTCTTCAAAAATGATTTGGTTTCATTACGTCGTAATAAAGAATCACAAATGAGTACACGGTTCATTAGGTTTCTTTCAGTGAGCTCGTGAGGTACCCAAATATCGAGCTTTTTTTTGTACCCAGCTTTTTTCAAATGCGCCAAAACTGTTTTGTGATCAATTCTCAGTTCTTCAGCTACGTCGTAATTACTGATATGTCGACCTTGCTCCACTTTTTAAAAAATTGCATTCATTTTGTCCGTAATAGGGCGACCAGAGCGAGGTGCATCTTTGACATCAAAATTTCCGGATTGAAAACGCTTAAACAAAATTTGTGCTACTCTCACAGACAAGGCACTAGGTCCATAAACATCGCAAATTTTTTTCGCGGCTTGCTTTGCTTTTTACCTTTTTTGTAGTAAAATTTTAAAATGTATCGAATTTCTTCATTAGATTCACCCATCTTGACAGTACGAAAAACAAATGAAAATCACATATTCGCCTGATTTGAATTTGGAATTGTTGATGAATATGTTAAATTATTAATTTTAAAAGGCATGGTTTAAAACTATTCGCCTAGAGTCAGATGAAAAATAGCGCCCGCCCAAGATGTATGGGCGCCATCAAAACGGCACGCCACGTAAATCATTCTCAGGCTTTCGCGTCATTTCCATTTGTTTTTCCTCGTCAGATTAATTCGACGGAGTCTGACGGATTGCTGCCGTTTATTACACGTAGGAGCGTCCATTGATCATCATTAATTGTATATTTGATCATTTTTAAAAATTTTCTGTTTATTCTAAAAACGAACGTGAGAAGCGCACCGTTGAACATTGCCAGGTGTTCACTCGGTGATAGTGAAACTTCTCTCTTCGGCGGGTAGTACGGTTGAGGAAAAGAGACGGTGGCACCATGTCGAACAGTTCAACAAACAGAGCACTCGCCATTGTAGAGACGGTATCAAACGCAAAGACTCCCAATGTCTCGGCGCAGGCTCATTCAGGCATGTTCGAGCCTGTCAGTAAGTCCTGGGTCGTTAACAATACGACTAGGTAGGTAGGTTTATAACCTAGAGCCGGGCTGTGAGTGTTATTTTAGTGACCTGCTACCACTGAAAGAGTAATGGCAAGTAGATTAGTAGTAGGGGAGAGCCTAAGAGGAAATCTTTAGATTTACTCGTTGCGAGTGCGTTAGATTAAGATATAACGAAAAAAGGACACCTTGTACCCTAATGGGTACCTCCACCATGTCTAAGCCAGAACTTCGCATGGGAACTATCGAATTCATTTTAATTTTCTTTTAAAGAGTCAAATTGTGAACATGTCACTGCATTAACACGGATGAATCAAATATTCTGAGAGGATGTAAAATGGACCCGGACATATCTTCTCTCCTCCTGATGATTTGAAAATAAATTAAACTCGTGACTACTTAAAAAAAAATAAACGACTGCCGCTTATAGAGACCTTAGATTTGGTGTAGGTACTCTGCAGTGTGCAAGGTTTGACTAATATTAATGACGCGCTGCGGTAAATCCAAAAAAAAAACCCTCTTCGGCTCTCCTGATAAAGGTAATATGAGGATTCCTTGCCATCAAGCACATTTATGGTGTGTTGTCTATTGCACCAGTAATAAGAGTGTAATAAGAGATTGTGAGAGAACTATAGTAAATTGGCTGATTTATTATTATTATAAACCAGGAACATAAAAAGACAATTAAGCAACCCTCGGACATCGGGACATTTCCGCAACATAAAACATGATAGGGTGACATGATGGATCGAGCAGACATAATTGGCCGTCCCCCACATGTTAATGAATCGAGCGTAATGAAAAATTATTGTGCCGTCCCATTGATGTATGGTCACCCTACTTCGTGCAAATGGCCTCCGATAGATTTTGACAGGTATCGTTTAGTTGATTGTTTTGCTTTTAGGGTTGTAATGGTAGCTTATCGATAGGATCTTTATGTCGTTTCGCTTGGTCGACGGCGTGATGAGTGAGGGGAAATTATTAAAAGTCCTGATAATAATATATTATCTCTATCATTTTTTTTGCAGATTATTTGGCTCCCTGCGTGCTATGTATCCAAAGTAGCTTAGGACTCTCTGGTAGCAAATGGTGGAGAGTCTTGTTTTGATTCTGAGCTGTTTGAGAATCGACACATATGTTCTTTTGGCCGTTCAAGGGATGCGCTAAAATAATCTGCAATAAGTGATAGTTATTGGAAAGATAGAGGGCAAACGACCTCGCGGCCGATCTCCTACCAGATGGACTGATCAAGTCACCAAAGTCACTGGCCTCCCCATAACAAAAGCCATGAAGAAGGCCGTAGACAGGCTAGATTGGAAGAATCTGGTGACCAAAGCCACCTTCAGTAATGAAGAGTGCGACATTGATGATGATTGTCTCTATTGTGACGATTGTGCTACTCTTGTTCGTTGTATATTTGCCTTAGACTTGAACTTGATGTTGAACTCATTAAATCCTAGGATAAATTAAGTACCTAGGTGAAAAAAAATCACCTGCAAGGGCGGTAGGAATCGACGAGACCATGCAATGAAAGTGCATGGTCGTCGGTTAGGGTCGTATTTAGTTAAATATTCATACAACATAAACCTACCTGCCTATTACCTGCTGAGACCTTATTAATTTACTAAGCCTCCATCCTTGTCTAACATAAAGAAATCTGTTAAGGTTAGAGACAGGATGTGTAATGTTACAATAACTTTAATTATTACAAAAGTCGTGTTGCAATCCAGTATCCATTTTATTTTTAAAGAAAAATTTGACTTCAGGCGAGACTCGAACTCGCGACCTACTGGGAATCTAGTCCAGCCGCTCTTCCAATTGAGCTACTGAAGCCCTGCCCGATTTGTCAAATCTTAAAAATATAAATAGTTGGTAATAGATGGCGCTGCTGCTACCATAAAGCAATGCAATAGATGTGAAGGAAAGATTTGACAAATTGGGCAGGGCTTCAGTAGGTCGCGAGTTTGAGTCTCGCCTGAAGTCAAATTTTTCTTTCCATTTTTCTTTAAAAATAAAACATATTTCACAAGCATGTGTTAATGCGAAATCATATAAAACAATCCAGTATCCAGTTTCTTAGTGTCTAAAAAAGATTCCGATGAATTGAGAACTTCCTTTTTCGTCGTCGGTTAAAAAAGCAAGACGGTTTTCAATAAAAGCTTTATGTAAGTTACTGAAATTCAAAAGGTACATATATCTTACTGGTATCTTACAGTTACGGAACTCACGTGCGTAGGCACCACCGCATTACTTGCGGCTAAATGGTAGTGTTCAACACTATCGTGTTCCGGCCAGGTGGTAATGTACGGCCCTGTAATTTCCGCCACAGGGGCAAAACAGTTTAGACAGAAGCGGCAACGCATATACATTGAAATCTCCGGTTTTCGTGTTGATGTTTATAAGCTTTAATCATCACTTAACATCCATATGAACTGCATGCTTGTTTGCCACCTTCGAAAGGTACATGAAATGGTTCCCTAGCAACAATGTAATTTTTTAATTTTACCTATCTGTCACTAAATGGTAGTGTTCGGCACTATCGTGTTCCGGTTAATTGGCAAGTATGTAATAAATATCACAGAGACATGACACCTTAGGTCTCAGGGGTGGCAAAGCATCTGCATTTTGACCGCTAGATTTTATGTAGATGTCTATAGGCTGCAGTCATCACTTAACATCTATGCGACTGTGTGTGTTTATACTGGTGGTAGAGCTCCAGTGACGGAGCTCACGGGCATAGGCACCACAGCATTACCTAATATACTTGCCGCTAAATGGTAGTGTTCAGCACTATCGTGTTTCAGTCAGGTGGTAATGTATGGCCCTGTAATTTCCAGCACAGAGGCATAACATCTTAGGCCTCAGCAGTGGTAACGCATCTACATTTTGACCTCTGGTCTTTGTGTGGGTGTGTATAGGCTGCAGTCATCACTTAACATCAATGTGAACTGCAAGCTTGTTTGCCACTTTCACTGCATAAAAAAAATGTGAACTGCATGCTTGTTTGCCACTTTCGATTCATAAAATGCCTCCCGAGCCACAATGTAAAATGACTTCCAAAATGTCCACGTAGGTTGGTTTTAAGTTCATGGAACCAAACGCATAATTTCGCCTCACACATGAATAGCTATTGTTTGTAATGGCTTGCGATAAGGGCAGGGTGTCACGCGTTTATTTATTTCACCATAAACAAGATAAGTTATAAGTATAGCCAACATTCTATTATCACACATTTCTCACACCCCATCATAAAGTATTGTCAAATATGAACAGATGGTCGAATAGCGAAATCGATGAATTAATCTAGTGAAACTAAATTTATTACATCGGCGAGGTATAAATTAGATTTTATTGTAAATCGATACGTCTATTTGTAATCGGTGATTCGATTAACAAATGAATTGAAAGCGTTGTGTTAATTGATGATGTGTGACGGTTTTGCTTTTAACATTGCTTTGTGATGAGTTTGACTAAAGAGAGGTTCGTTTAATTTACTGGTAGAGTACACATGAAGGGTTCTATAGTAGCAGGTACTATTTAAATGAATGTTCAAAGATATATTCATTGGAGTCATTTTACCACATAGTAGTCTGTTTTTCAAACGAGTGACTTTTTTTATGTAATGGAAGTTGCAAACAAGCAAACAGTTCACATTGATGTTAAGTGATGACTGCAGCCTATAGACACCCACACAAAGACTAAGGTCAAAATGACTGAGACCAAGGTCACTCCTGAGGCCTAAGGTGTTATGCCTCTGTGCCGGAAATTACAGGGCCGTACGTTACCACCTGATCGGAACACGATAGTGCTGAACACTACCATTTAGCGGCAAGTATATAAGGTAATGCGGTGGTGCCTACGCCCGCTAGCTCCGTCACTGGAGCTCTACCACCAGTAAACTTTGAGAAAAGTTGCTGTAGAAACTTCAATGTTATTTTCAAAAATCTTGTAATAGATAAAAAAAAATACTGGTTGAATGCAAAAAAAATGGTTTAATTTCCAAGAGCGGATCTCTTCGATCGTCTTTTTTTAATTTTTGTTTAAAAATCATACAGCTGTTCACAAACACATTTACCGAGTTTCAAGTATGTAGTTCCGATAGTTGCCGAGTAAGATGTCTGTGACATCCGGACGGATAGACAGACAGACATGACTATTGTATTAAGGTTCAACTTTTTTACTTTTTGCCATTTCACTACGGAACCCTTAAAATGTGCAGTTTTTCTTGTTAAGATGTAGGTGGCCAGAGTAATTGCTTTTCACAGTTCTCACTGGTCGTAGACCTCCAGTGACGGAGCTCGCGGGCGTAGGCACCACCGCATTACCTTATATACTTGCCGCTAAATGGTAGTTAGTATTAAGCACTATCGTGTTTTGGTCAGGTGGTAATGTACAGCCCTGTCAAGGCATGTCAAGTCAAGGCTGTCAAGGCCTTTGGAACTCTGCCGGTGAATGACAAAGAATGACTCTTTTTCTTTTGTTTTATCTCTTTGTTATCAGTTTGTAAAGGGGAAATGAGACATTCTACTGATACCTATACTTTTTACATCAGTATACTATATTTAGTTTTATTATTATCTTACGAAATCTTCAAGAATATCACTATTATTGACTATATATTTTTTTTTATCTTGTTGATATGTTTATCAATTGTTATTCACTTTAATTTATTTTGTTTGTTTTTGATGTGTCATAAGAGGTGCCTGTCACCCTAAATGAATAAAAGAGTTTCTGATTCTGATTCTGTAATTTCCGGCACAGAGGCATAACACCTTAGGCCTCAGAAGTGGTAACGCATCTGCATTTTGACTTTTGATCTTTGTGTGGGTGTCTATAGGCGGTAGTCATCACTTAACATCAATGTGAACTGCATGCTTGTTTGCCATTTTCAATACATAAAAAAGGTTTGAGTCCTGCCCAAAGTCTTACATTTTCTTCCGACTTCTCTCTTATTTTCTATCATTACCTTGTTACATAAATCCATAAATCAGTGTAAGTTTACATTACTATGTTTTAACAATAAAATGTCTAGTATTCAAAATTACTTTTGGACTGTACACTGATTTATGGTACAGCAAAACGCGTAACTTTTCCACCAGTTGCAGACAGAGTGGTAAGTGCATTTAAACGTAAAAATACGAGGGGTGGTCCGTTATGAGGGGTAGTTTGTCACTCCCGAGCAGTTTTATGGCCGCTGCGGTCACGGCTATCCGGGAGGTGGTCATGCTAAATATTTTTGCAAACGGCTTATTCTGTTGGATTGCAGAAAATTGTCGTGAGGGAAAGTGGGACCGAGTTGAATGGTGACGATAAATGTCTTCAAAATGAATTTAGGATATGATGAAAGATGGATTCTTTTCTCTATTGTGGCACCGTTATCTATGTAAGAACACCTAAGGTCTCAAGGGTGGCAACCATAGAGCAACACCGGAGGGGAGTAACCATATGCAGGCTTTCTGTCTAAGTACAAGCCCAAATGGGCCTATACCTGTCGCCTAGATGTTTAAATGTGTGCATGAAATTGTTTCTGTATTTTGTTAAACTCAAGGTGTGAGTTTCGTAGTAATAGATGATTTTTGTAGTGTGCGTGTGTGTCGCACGCATTTCCCCCCGCAAAAAATGACAGACTGTTATGCTTCGGTAATAAACGCTATGGCTATATAATTTCAGGCACAGAGGCCATAACACCTTGGGCCTCAGGAGTGGCAACGCATCTGCATTTTGACCCCTGGTTTTTGTGTAGATGTCTAGGCTGCAGTCATCACTTAACATCAATGTGAACTGCACGCTTGTTAGCCACCTTAGTGACATAAAAAAAAATGTAATGAAGGTGGCAAACAAGCTTCTAAGTTGTTACTGCAGCCTATGGACCCATACAAAGATAAGCGGTCAAAATGCAGATGCGTTGCCACCCCTGAGACCTTATTTATTATGTATCTGTGATAGTTATTACGAGGCTATACATATTACCTATGGTTCACATAGATAATTTTTTTACGGTTCCGTACCTCTAGACGAAAAAAAACACCTTATTTATAAGATGACTCGTGCGTCCATTTGTCTGTCAGTCTGTCACAGCCATTTAGTCCGAAAGCCGATCGATTGGAAATTTAGCATGCACAATATCTAATATGTATTGTTGTCATGCACTGTTAGGGGATGAATAAGAAATTTTAAATAGGTCTTGTAAATTACGTTGCCGCACATATTAAATGGAAGGTCTATTATTAAAAAACAGATAGGCAGTTTATCAGTAAGGAGATAAAAACAATCGAGAAATAACCATTTCCCTCTCCGTAATTCCGAAAATACGGAGCAAAAAAAAATAAAAAATAAAATGCGATTTAGGTACTTCTATCACGCTCTCGCTCTTGAACTGTGTGCCCATGAACCGGCCGGGCCTTTTGGAACGCCTGGTCTACCTACGCCTGGGCCTGGGCAGAGATTTTCGGGCGTTTGAGGGGATGTTCATCTCCCAAATGGAGAAAGCTCCCGGGCTGGTAGGCATGCAGGTGTTCCGCACGCTAATAGTGTTATTTGAAGCCATAGGCCTATGTGGAGGGCTTGGAAACTATTCAGCAATATTCACCTATCATCCAGGACCCAGGTGAACTGTGAACACATTTGTCACCATAATAAAATAAAAAAAATCGTCTAACACACTGCAAAAAACAATTGAACTACTCATGCCTAGAGATGTATTTCAATACTAATAATTCGCAATACAGCACCCTCTTTATAACCCCGCGTAAGCCAACGCTAATACAAGTTTGACAGAACAAAATCTGAAAGGCGAAAATTCAAATTGGATCATGTCACTTGCTTTCAGAGCAAACAACAAACACATAGCCATCCCTATCGCACCCATCACGAAACCAATTGTATGAGAGTGACACAATTATATTTGACAGGGTAATTTGGCGACAGTGGCAGTGTCACGCTGATCTCATTAAGAATGTAAATGAATATGGAATGAATCCATTATTTCACAAACAAGCCCCGGGCGGGGTGATAATACTGTACAGAATAGGCGGTCTAAATTATGCGATATATTATATAGAGCTGATGGCGGATTTTATTAATTATTTAAATAATTAAAGAAGCGTTGAAATAAATTTTAAAATGTAGTCATTTGAGTTAGCGATTTTGATTGGCTACACAAAAAATTATTTAGGTAAGAAGATGCATTAATCGCCGTGGGAATGGGTTGTTTACATAAAATATGCAATGAGTCGCCTTACGTTGGCGTTTGTTATAATAGGTTGGGGAAAAAATCTTTTCGCATTAAAGTATGTATGAACTTGTAATAAAATCTCTTTGGCTGTAGTATTTGTATCTGGCTGGTTTTGGTATCATTGAAAGTTAACATTTTAAAGAACATAATTCCAAATTCAAATTAGGCAAATGTGTGATTTTCATTTGTTTTTCGTACAGTCAAGATGAGTGAATCTAATGAAGAAATTCGATACATTTTAAAATTTTACTACAAAAAACGTAAAAATGCAACGCAAGCCGCGAAAAAAATTTGCGATGTTTATGGACCTGCAGTGTCTGTGAGAGTAGCACAAATTTGGTTTAAGCGTTTTCAATCCGGAAATTTTGATGTCAAAAATGCACCTCGCTCTGGTCGCCCTATTACGGATAAAATGGATGCCATTTTTGAAAAAGTGGAGCAAGATCGACATTTCAGTAGTTAGGACGTAGCTGAAGAACTGAGAATTGATCACAAAACAGTTTTGGCGCATTTGAAAAAAGCTGGGTACAAAAAAAAGCTCGATATTTGGGTACCTCACGAGCTCACTGAAAGAAACCTAATGAACCGTATACTCATTTGTGATTCTTTCTTACGACGTAATGAAACCGAATCATTTTTGAAGAAGCTGATAACTGGTGATGAAAAGTGGATCACGTACGACAAGGACGTGCAAAAAAGGTCGTGGTCAAAGGCCGGTCAGGCTTCACAGACCGTGGCGAAACCCGGGTTAACTCGCAATAAGGTGATGTTGTGTGTGTGGTGGGATTGGAAGGGCATTATTCATTATGAGCTATTACCACCAGGCAGGACTATCGATTCTGAACTCTACTGCGAACAACTGATGAGATTAAAGCAAGAAGTTGAAAGAAAGCGGCCGGAATTGATCAACAGAAGGGGTGTGGTGTTTCATCATGATAACCCTAGACCTCACACATCTATAGCCACTCACCAAAAATTAAGAGAGTTTGGCTGGGAGGTGTTAATGCATCCGCCGTATAGTCCTGACCTTGCACCTTCAGATTTCCACCTGTTTCGGTCTCTTCAGAATTCTTTATGCAATGTTAGGTTAACATCACGAGAGGACTGCCAAATCCACTTGTTGCGGTATTTTGATGAGAAGTCCCAAAATTTTTATAGCAATGGGATCATGTCCCTACCTACAAGATGGCAAAAGGTTATCGAACAAAATGGTACATACATACTTTAGTTAAATTTAAATAAACTATATTAACGTAACTTCACGCCTGTAATCCCCGAAGGGGTAGGCAGAGGTAAATGCATGCATTCAAGCATACATGCAAACACCCACGATTTTTTTTTTTTTTTTAAATGTAATAAAGTGGCAAACAAGCATGCAGTTCACATTGATGTTAAGTGATGACTGCAGCCTATAGACACCCACACAATGACCAGAGGTCAAAATGCAGATGCGCTGCCACTCCTGAGGCCCAAGGTGTTATGGCCTCTGTGCCTGAAATTACAGGGCCGTACATTACCACCTGACCGGAACACGATAGTGCTGAACACTGCCATTTAGCGGCAAGTATATTAGGTAATGCGGTGGTGCCTACGCCCGCGAGCTCCGTCACTGGAGCTCTACCACCAATAAAAACGTAAGGTAACGTAACGTAACGTAAAACCAGTAGGTACGCTTGACCTCCGCGATACTTTGCTTGTGTTTTTGAATAATATGTTATATTTAAAGACGTATACGTACAATGCCTTAGTTTTGAGAAGATTTCAAAGTATTAATAAAATACGCTTAAACTCCTAGCCCCCACACTATGTGTTAACCTGTATCGTGCCGTTTTACACACACGCCCAGACCGGAAACAAATATTTGTAGGCCATACAAACATATGTCCCGGTGCGGGGATCGAACCCGCGACCCTTCGAATTAAGCGGTAATCACAAACCGCTAGACCAACCGGGCCGTCTAAAAATCACAAAGGATTACACTTTTGTCACATGTAGCTGATCTAACAAAATTTATAAATAAAAAATGTATCATCATCTCTTATATAATTCCCCGTCACCGTGTCCGCCATTAACTCGGGATGTATAATAAATGCGTCACCATATTTTCGTCTGTATTACGCGGGGTGTTATTTATTGGCTTAAAATTGTAGTCATCGCATACATTATGTATGACTCGGTAATTACCTTCCCGCCTCTTGAGACGTTCGCACTGGGAGACTTGGCTCATGTTTTGTGGAGTCATTTCTATAAAATGTGTTAAATTTACTGCGCAATTTCAGACAGGATATTATTATGAGTTATTTATTTCATCATAAGTAAAGATAGATAAAGCCGTAATATCGTTATATTCCTAGGAATATAATAATATAATTATATATCGGAACATAGCAATTCTTTTTTTTATGTAATGAAAGTGGCAAACAAGCATGCAGTTCTCATTGATGTTAAGTGATGACTGCAGCCTATAGACACCTACACAAAGGCCAGAAGTCAAAATACAGATGCGTTACCACTTTTGAGGCCTAATGTGTTATGCCTCTTTGCCGGAAGTTACAGGGCCGTACAAAAAAAATAATTACTATTTTACTAGGAACATAATTATAATGGTACTGTCAGAAAAACAGTATGTATTGTAACTGACGTCACAATATACTGTTTTGGTTTGCATAATTAAATCACGTGCTATAGCGTTACTAAGGGTGAGATTCACAAAATTCAAAATTCAAATAATTTATTTCAAATTCAGGGACACTTTTGCATTGTCGGGTTATAAGCTACCTAGAGAGAATGACTTGTAATAATAATCCAATAGGTATTAATAAATACCAATTTAATAATAATATTTAACCGATACGTGAATCATCAAATTTTTCAATTCCTTCATAGAAGAAAATGAAAAATCTGTTCGTCATAATCATAGTCATTTACTTAGCAGAGTTCCAAGTGCAGGCACTACTGAGAAGAACTCCGCTACCCAATAAACTCAGCGTGTTGCTCTTTTGTCAAAACCTTAGTTTTAATACAATTATTATTTAATAGAATAAAGATAATGTGAACGTCCATGGCATATAAATGTTTGCATATAAACACATACGCAAATACCGCTAAAACAACAGCTAAGTATCGTGAAAGAAAATAACACGCGCAAATCCGCACGACGACTTTACTTTGAGCAAAGTATGCTTATAACTATCAGTTTAGTATGGATTTTGACAGTTCAAAGGCATACTTTGCTCAAAGTCAAGTCGTAGTGCGGTCTGTGAATTTCGCCTAAAGGCACACCGCGGACACTCCGCCAAAATTCCATACAAACGCTTAATTAGATCTCTATTACACAGACATCAATCAGTGACTTGTATTTACACGTGCATCTGTGTGCGTAGCACGTAGAGAATACCAACCGTCGCCCATAAGACGGGAGGAGGTTAGGTGAGGCGGGGAAATCGGGCGGGACGTCGAAGTGTCCATTCTATACGTAGGTAGTATTATTACATATTCTCTGACTAAGGTCTCTCAATTCGAACAGCCCACACTCCCCAACTCGATGGATGACACTTCACTTTGTTGACGCCTCAGTGATTAATTCACGTCAGAACAACCTACTAGCATCTCTTTTTAGAGTATTTTATTATCTTCCCAATCCCAAAGGTATCAATAATGTAATAAAAATAAAATAATAAAATACGCTTACACTCACAGTCCCACATCTGTAGGCCAATACAAATATTTCTCCCGGTGCGGGGATTGTACCCGCGACCCTTCGAATCAAACGGTCATCTTACACGGCTGGAATAACCGGGACCAAAAAATATATATCGAATTCCACTTTTGCTAGTAATATACCTAATAAAATAAAATAATAAGATACGCTTACTCTCACAGCCCCACAGTAGGTATAAACCTATGTCGTGGGTGCCGTTGTACACATACAACAACACACAAATACCCAGATCCGAAATAAATATCTGTAGGCCAATACAAATATTTTTACCGGTGCGGGGATCGAACCCACGACCCTTCGAATCAAACGGTCATCTTACACCGCTGGACTAACCGGGAAGAAAAATATATATCGAATTCCACTTATCATGTCTAGGTATCACCGTTTTTGTTTGTTTTATTGTATGCGCTGATAGTTAATACGTCATAAAAACAAACCAGCCAAGTGCGAGTCGGACTAGTTTTCCCAGGGTTCCATATAAATAAAAAAAAACTGTATCATCTTAAATTATTTCTCATAGATTTTCCTAGGTTCTCCTTTTCGAATTCGACTTGCAATTGGCCGGTTTTTGTCTTTTGAGGTTCAGCGTGACTGAAACATCAAAAATACAAACCTGTTTAAATCCCAAGCAAGTATAATTCCTGCAACATTATTTCATTGCCTTTCCCCAAACAAACCACAGGCGAATGTATTACAAGGCAAACTGGGGACACTATTAAGCCGAGCACACATTTCATTCAATTAACGCACCCCATCCCTTTCCTTCTCAACTTGGAATATCTCGCGTCTCGCTCACATCTTGCGGTCACCCAGGCTAGTTAACATGTCCGCCATTGTTTCGTAGATTTTGGGTAGTCGGATGAAGTTCTCGGCTTAGTACATTTGTCTGGGGTTAAGGGATGCAGTGATATTTTCTAACAAATGAACGTTTCTAGACAAAATTAGTAAAACGTAACACGCCTGTAATCCTCGAAGGGATAGGCAGAGGTAAATGCATGCATTCAAGCATACATGCAAACACCCACGATTCGCCGGTTACGTTTTTGGCACATGTAACAGGTGGCGAGCCTGTTGACATCTCCGGGCACATTACCAAACTTCAAGGTACTAGAAAATTTTAAAAAATGAAAAAAGCCCAATTGAACCAGAGGTAAAGGACTGATAATCCCCTACCCGGAAATCGAACCCAGGACCTCAGCGTAGTAGTAGTTGCCTGCTATCACTAGGCTACCGCGGAAGTTAGACAAAATTAGTGTACAAAATAAATCTTGGAGTAAATACTGGTTAAACATTTGAGTGATTGACGACAGTGCAGAACCGAACAATGGCGGCCAGACCATTTTAACAACAGGACGGTAGTAAGTGCAATAACGCTATAAAACTATCTCCACTGCAATTGTCAATTCGCATGCCAAGCGTGGCAAACATCCAAGCAGATGTGGTACAACTGAAGGCATTTTCAGGGAAGGTTTTTGTCCAGAAGCGGATGTTTTCCGGCTGAAATGATTGACAATCTTTTCTGTCTCGATATATCCTCTAGCCGATAAGAAATTATAAAAAATATCTTCGAGGAAATATCCTTCCTGAGATTTTTTTTTTGTCTTTCATTATGGTGAACATTCAAAGACATTAAAGATTTCAGGGGTGGAACCGTATCTGCATTTCGACCTCAAGTGTTTGTGTAGATGTCTGTAGGCTGTACTATTCACTCATATTAATGTGATGAGCATACTTATTTGTCATACACTTAGCCGCCGGGTATCCGGCGTCGGCTACCCGGCAACCAGTTCATGTGAAAAAGGCAAGGCTAAAAACTACATATAAATTCTAATATCAAATCCTGCGAAATTTAACTGAAACCCCATAAACGCGCCAATAAATATGGTGAACAGTTGAAATTGTCCGGAATCGCGTTGACCACAAGATTTACTGTCTCAATACCCGACGTAGCGATCCTGTATGATAAATGTATTGGGAAGCCACTGGACTAAATTAAATCATTTTATGGCTTAATGAAATATTGGTTATTGCAATTGTAGGTGGAAGGTGAAGTGTCCAAGCTATTTGTGCGAATAAGAATTGTTTTTTTTTAAGTAGGGATGGTAAACTAGAATGCAGCTCACATTGATGTTAAATAACGATAGTGCTGAAAACTACTATTTAGCGGCAGATAAATTAGGAACTTTACCACCAGTAAAACATACGGCGGACCGGAGGGGAGTAGCCATATACCGGCTTGCCCCTCAGTCAAAGTACAAGACCAAATGGTCCTATGCCTGTCGCCCAGATGTTCCAGGTCAAGGTGTGAGTTTCGTAGTAATAGACGATTATTGTAGTGTGAGTGTGTGTCACACGGTCATACGTATTTCGCCCCGCAAAAATGACAGACTGTTTTGCATCGGTAATAAACGCTATGGCTACTTACCTCCAGTCCGCCGCGACCGGTGGCCCGAGTTGCTCTATGATTGAATCAGATTCTTTTGTAGAAATCATATTTGCGGCTTTTCTTGCGTATAGCACTCCTCTCTACTTCTTCTCTTACCCGACGTTTCAGTCGCTTTCCATCTACCGTCGTCACGGGCAGACTCACAAATTCTTATACCGACTCTACTTTAAAAGCTCACCCAACTAACCTTTAATTCATTTCATTTATAACCTTCCCAACCGTTTAAAGTCGCCTCGATCTGCGAAAGATTACATCTGGCACTAACTTACGGCAAATCCCGGCAAATCCCGATGGTCAGGACACCTTCCCCTTGATCCCGGGGTCCGGGGCACGTAAATTACCCGCAAGTAACCCCGGTATTACACTGATGACGTAATTGTTAGGGGAAGCTTTTGGACGGATTGTATGTCTGTATAGTCTAAGATCAGAATCTAGGTCGACCTTCACCTATCTGTTTACTGAATCAAGCCTTTTTAAAATCAATTTTATACACGTCTTGCATGTAGGTATTGTCTATCAAAATATGTAAACAATTGATACACAAGGCGGACTTAATGCTAAGTAGCATTCTCTGCCAGTTAACCTTGGGGTTATGTAGAAAAAAGATTTTTTTGATGTAATAAAAGTGGCAAACAAGCATGCAGTTCACATTGATGTTAAGTGATGACTGCAGACTACAGACACCCATACAATGACCAGAGGTCAAAATGCGGATGTGCTGCCACTCCTGAGGCAATAGGTGTAATGCCTCTGTGCCGGAAATTACAGGGCCGTACATTACCACCTGACCGGAACACGATAGTGCTGAACACTACCATTTAGCGGCAAGTATATTAGGTAAAAAGATGATATTATGTTGCCCTTTCCGCTTTCATATGACAGGTTTGAGTAAAATGTCCTATTATACAAAATGAAAACAGATTTAAATCTGAACAGCGTAGGCCGCTATAAGCTAACCATCATAAAATGAGCCATACGATGCATTTTCATAAAACCTTATTGTTATGAGAATAACAACATACAATGGCTAATTCCAAATATACGCTAAACATAGCCTCTGTTGTTAAATTTGGCTATGCTTCAAATGATGCTAACGTTACAAAGAAAATAATGTTCTAGCAATTTGCTCCATTATTGCATTTAAAGAGTGATAGTCACGACACGTGCTAACTTGTCACGACATACTGACTGATCCGTGTAATGTAACGTACACACCATCGACCATGATGGCCAAATATAAGCCATTACGATCGTGTAGAGGGCGTTATAGTCTCTAGTTGCCTATGATCGGTAGCAATCGATTATGATCATAGTATCGTTACAAACAATATAACTTCTGATACTATCGGTAGTATGGATATCTAGTACAAAACATGGTGATCTTATTGTTGATCTGCAATAATATTGATACTATCGATATTCTCACTATTGCCACACTGTCGATAGACTATCTATAGCCTATCGATCACTCAATTCACTCATTTCGTGTTAGTCCATGGTACAGCGCGGATGTGTGATTGTCGTGTTTCTTGCTCATAATTTATGCTACCCATACTACCTAACCTACTCTACTACGACGAAGCCAAAATGGTGCAATAATGAGACATTTAAATTTTATGGAACTGTACAAAAATGAGCCTTAAACCTAGCATCCGAAAACATTTCATAAATTGGTCAGCGTCCATCCCCTGTAAAGATGTCTACATTAAAGTTCCTTAGAAAATTTCTAATCCTAATTGAAATAAACAAAATTCCATTAAAACTTTTCACCGAACGCAAACCCATTGGAATAGCTGAACCAGTAAAAACGGAATCGGGTCAGTAAAAATGTGTCCGCGCGCCATTTCTATGTAAATGCTATTGGGGCGTTTAATCCGACGCTTTGCCCGCTCCAAACGAGCATGTATCTGGTTTTACTGGATTAGGGCTGCCACAATACACTGGGAAAGAGTTGTGCGGCGTCAACAGATTTGGGGTTGTACAAATTGTTGTTTTAAATGTGACGTTTCAGTGTGGGTTATACTGATTTACAGTAGGAGTCCATTGTTTGTGTTCGTAGCTGCTTATTTGCGTTGATTTTATAAATATGGAAATACAATGCACTTTATAGAGATCCATCAAGAAATATTAGACATTGAACTTAGGTAGTATACTAGGTACGGCTTATTTGGGGTCTGTAGAGCGTAATTTTTTTTCGCACCCGTAATTTTTTTTACCTATGTGACGATTGCCGACCATTTTGATCGAGTTTTGACCAAAACCGTACTATTAGTGCTTACATGGGCAGTGTACAGCAGAGATAACGCTCTACAAAGTCGAAACTAATCGATTGTCTCTTTCAATCAAATGCAAACTTTATGCTCATTTCCTTTAAGGGCGTAAAATACATAAAAAAGCAGCGTACTGGTTGTTTTCTCTCTGTTTTTTTTTGTGGTTATTGTCTTTTAGAGATATCTTAAAAAATAAAACATCATCATTATTTCAGCCCAAAGACGTTAAATTTCACGGCATATTATATATATTGTCTAATGATCTTATTAGACATTGCCGGCATTGTAAGCTGCAATGCAAAGGCACCTAGCCTTGCCTAGGTGATATACCTACTTCATTAACTGAGAAAATTTAACAAATCGCCTATCCTCTTCTTGACAACCCTAAAGGAAATTTGCTTTAAATATTTGCTGATAGTTTGGCAGCCGGAGCAGTTCGCGTAAACTCGAGCTCAGATAAAAAGACTTATGAGCCGTTTACTGAGCGTCTGCCACTTACAGGTCCTTTTGATGTTTCTCAACGGCTTTATTTTGTTTGGTTACTTAGATAGTTACATGTCAAATAGGTACTCGATTTGTAGTTGACATCTTCATCATGATTAGCATATTAGCTTGAAATTGTCGCAGATTTTGATAATGCCTCTGATTTCTCTTTTATCAAGTAGGAGTCCGCTATATCTGTATCTGGCGTAGGCTTTATTGTTGTATAACTGGGAATAGGTGCTGGATTATCATCGTCGTCATCATTTCAGCCAAAAGACGTGCACGGCCGGGCAAACGCCACTGCCAAATATTGCCACAACGAACGGTCCTGGGCCATCCTCATCCAGCAATAGCCCGCAACCTTCATCAGGTTATCGGTCCACCTCGTCTGTCGGCTGACTGAGAAATCATCATCCCTCCCTCAGCACGTAAAGCGTAACAGAGGGGGGGATGGTTCGGGGGTCGAGGATTTCCTCATTCCCCGGGCCTACCTGTCCCCGAAGTATCGGGGGCGTGGTCGTTAACGGGATGCTGGCAAAACTAGCTGTCCCTCAGCTAGTTTTAGCAGGCCATTTACATTTTTTCCCCTTTTTTAATGAGATTTTTTTTAAAAAGTCGTCTGTCGTCTGGATTACACTATGTTAGTAATAGCTACTGCAAGTACCACGTCACTTTTTATGATGCATTGTTATTCATATTATAAACTTATTTATTACAGCGTAGCACAAGTTCACTTCACGTTCATCTGAAACATTTCAATTATGATCACAAGTACACTGGTGTTACAAAATTACCGCTACTGCGATCATCAACCTATAATATGTTTCAAAAGGGGCAGGTTTTTGTCCAGCAGTGGACGTATTTCGACTAACGTAAATTTTGCCACAATTATTTACTATTATCTTGAACTGTAACGGTATGTCTGGTTGTCACTTTAACGACATAAAGATGCTTCAATTCAGATGTGTAGTATGTTGATAGCCTTGATACCACGGAAAATACTACTGTACCAGTATTTACATAGCCAACTAATACCATATACGGGTACGTACATTAAGATAAGATACATTGGTGCTCACGCTCTTGTATTGGAGTTGTACGTGCAGTTAAATTTAATGTGGCTAGCAATGAAAATAAATTTGACGATACCGTCATGACTTGTCACCCGTCAAGCATACTAATATCTACATCAAGTTATACAATAAATTTGAATAGTCTGTTCTCTTGGTTCATCTCCGTTCAACCAGATGCCTATTTCCTTGCAAAGAATAGATCTAATACCTGCTTTTTCTCAAGACCAACAGCGTGTATTGCCAGTAATGACATACGGAACTGAAACGCGATGAGCCTCTCAAGAAGTCTTAATCATGCAGAGGGCAATGGAAAGACTGCGAGACCGAATCAGATATGAGGAGATAGTAGTATAGTAGCTGACCTAGCCAACCGAATTGCGAAATTCAAGTGGCAGTGGGCAGGGCATGTAGCTTGAAGAACCGACGCCCGTTGGGGCGACCTAGAGTTATCGAGTGGTGACCGCGTACCTGAAGACGAAGCGTAGGTAAGTCTTCCACGAGATGGATCAACAGTTAGTCAAGTTCGCAGGCAATCGCTGGACGAGACCATCCCATGACCGTTCGTTGTGGCAATCTTAGGGGCAGATTTTTGTCTAGCGGTGGACGCCTTTCAAGTAAAATGATGATGATATCCACATCCATAAGGATAGCTATAACGACACAAGGCAAGGAAAGAAAATCGAATAAGTTAAAAAAAATATCTTAGAGCTCCAGTGACGGAGCTCGCGGGCGTAGGCACCACCAGGTAGGGGTAGTATTCAGCACTATCGTGTTCCGGTTAGGTGGTAATGTACGGCCCTGCAATTTCCGGCACAGGAGCATAACACCTTAGGCCTCAGGAGTAGTAACGCATCTGCGTTTTGACCTTGGTCTTTGTGTGGGTGTCTATAGGCTGAAGTCATCACTTAACATCAATGTGAACTGCATGCTTGTTTGCCACTTCCATTACATAAAAAAACAATAAATAAAATCTTCATTATATCAGTCGAAAGATGTCCTCTGCTGGACCAAATCCCCCCATAAAGGGGGAATCGTCATGCTTGGCATGCGGATTAGCGATCGCAGTGGCGGTAGTTTTATAGCAGGTCGAAAAATGAAGGGTTAGGGCAATAAAGTCAAACAATAGTTCTGGATTAACTTAGATTTATTACAATTAGAGATCGAGCACACACAATACATAACATGATCACAGAGCAGCGAGTAGTAAAAGAGAGATGTCAACAAACGTCAATGTCAGTCATAGACAGTTAACATTTACGAAGACAGCCAGATTGCATTGCGTTTACTAATACTGTTATGTTTAACAAAAAATACATGTAGATTATTCGTCATTCCACCCATCATTCCACCATGAATCGAAACCGCGGGAGTTTATTTAAAAATCCCTGTATGGAATATCAAACTGACAATCGATAGTTTATTCAATTCTAACGATTGCAATTTTATCTCGATGCAGAAAATCCGATATCTGATTCAAAATGGCCATGCTGATAGCAACACTGGTTGAATATGAAGCGGATTCTCCTTACTGTCACACGGTTCCAATTTGCGATGCGTTTGTTGTGTATGCAATCGTGTCTAAGTATATTCGCTTGCATTGTAAATTGGACGTAAGTCGAAAGCGATAAGGTTCTATTTATGTTAAATTTATTCCGCGCTTGGAACTTGAGTTTAGTAATGCTGGAGTAGTGTTGGCACGATCCCGGTTTATCGATAAAAGATAAGAATGGAGGTGAGTATTCGAGTTTGTATTAAGATGTTGTGTTGGTTTCTCGATACGGTATAATTTCTGTTCAATGTGACAATGTTTTGAGACTAGACCAATAAAGATGATCGTATCTTACGTGACTCTTACTGGTGGTAGAGTTCCAGGGTAGGAGCTCGAGGGTGTAGGCACCACCGCATTTCCTAATCTACCTGCCACTAAATGGTAGTGTTCAGCACTATCGTGTTCCGGTTTGATGGTAATGTGTGGTCCTGTAATTACCGGCACAGAGGCAAAACACCATAGGCCTCAGGAGTGGTAACGCATCTGCATTTTGACCTTGGTCTTTGTGTAAGTGTCTATAGGCTGCAGTCATCACTTAACACCAATGCGAACTGCGTGCTTGTTTGCCACTTCCATTACATAAAAAAAAAAAGTTATGTTTCGTACCATGTTATAGGCGACAAGTACCAAACACTGAGGATTAAACTCTAAGAAACTTCCAGATAATGGCAATTTTTATGATACAGATATAACTTAACTTAGTTTCACTTAACAATGCCCTAAAATAACAAATAAAATTGTATAAACAGTGAAAATTACCCCTCTCCACACAATGCTTCTGTAATGGGTGCTGCCGTGCAAGTAAAGACAGCTTAACAAACTTTTCATCCAGCGCTAAGTACGTTTACTTTAACTAGGCACACGTATGTAGAGAGTAGATACGCTAGTCAAATAAAGTGGGTAAGTCTACGAGTAGTTAGTGCTTAGTGGGTGGTACAAGTGCAAGAGAGTAGGCGTTTTTAATCAAACATAATCATAATATGTTTAACACATTATTAGGCTTAATTTTTCTGCAAAATATAACTCAAGTAAGTGTAATGCACAAAATTGATCTTTGTTTATTAATTTTATTTTATTTAAGTTTGTTTTGACGACCTGTTCAGTCTAACAGTTTTTGAGGACCGCTTGATGTTACTGGTTCCATCCCTGCACTGGTAGGTAAAATTGTGTATGACTTATGGATGTGGGATTGGTAATGTATTAGAATTAGTAACTAGTTAAAAAGCGGAACATAGGTGTAAGGGAACGCAAGACGAATGAATGTGAATAAAGTATAAATGTACGATGAATATGCAAGAATAGGGAGACAAGAGTCGATTGGGAGACGTATGACGATTAAGACGTGTTCTAAGTATACTATTCGATACCATTGTGAAGATTTGAATAAATTCATTGCAGTCATTTCGACCATTAAAAATCACTACAACTCCATGCAGCCGCCATCTTGGATTTAAATTTTGACATCACCATCGGATTTAACACCCTCAAGAACCATGAAAACGATACCCATGACGAAAAAGTTGACAACTTCATGCAGCCGCCATCTTGGATAGGTATAACTATATAGGTATTACTTAACTTTGGATGAAAACACTACTAGTAATTTTACCTAGGTGGCGAATCCTCCGAATTCCATTCCAACACCACTTCGGATGACTCGAAGCCTACTATTTGTAAAGAGTGACATTTCATTCGCGGATAAGATACATTTGCGAATGCGCTGTCACCTAAGTCTATTTATTATAAATAAATTCCTGGTTAGTAACTATCATGCACATCCACCGAGGCGTTTGGTAAGTTTGAAGATGCTTTGAGAAGCCATTTTTTTTGAGGCCATTTGAGGCTCCTCGATGGCATGGGTACCGATACTCATTTCTATAAAATAAGATAGATTAAACAAGTAAGGTTAAAAATTATAAGTTAAAACACGTGAGTATATGAAGGCAGTGTTCAGTACTAGTCTGTCCGAGACAATGGAAGCTGAAAAGCGACAGAAACGACGGGTTGATTTAAAAAAACACGAGACAAGTCCGAAGCTTAGTTTTATTTCAATAACGTACTTCTAGTTCAAAGTTTGAGTTCAATACGCTCTCCTCTATAACTTGTACCACACACCACGCGTCGTACTTAACATATACTTTAACTAACGCAACGGAGACGTCGCGGAATATATGCGAGTCGCTTATCGCTTCAGTAAATCGCTCGGAACGCTCATTTGCTCGCGTGCCAGATGAACGTGGATTGGTAATGCGATGAGAGACGACGATGTTTGACTACTATAGACTGTGGAGATTTGATAGTGAACTACACAGAGATTTGATGTGAGAAATATTTGAGAGTTAAGCGCAATGCGTACATGTAGAAATCCTATCGTGACGTTCCCACCGCTCGCTTCCGCAAGAATTTTCTTTTATTGGAAGAGATTTCTCCCATTAGTGCAGTCAGTCAACCGAACAATGGCGGTGGAACCATTCCAATGTGGCAGTAAGTAAGCAATAACGCAAGATGGGCAGCAGCGCCTTGCGATAAAACTACCGCTGCAATCGCCAGTCCGTATGCCAACGTGGCGTTTAAGGTATACCCCTTATGAGAAGGCTCTGGTCCAGCTGTAGACTTATTTTGGCTGATATGGTGATGATATCGATACGATCTTCAATAAGAATATCCTACGAATAAATAGGCAAAATTTTGCAATTAATAGTGGAAGTTTTCGGAGGCCATTTCGGTACGAGGCAGCACCTACAGCGGATTCACCTAAGTGAAGATTCACTGGGCAGAGCTTGTGGTGAGCACGAGGAGACAATGGAACATCTCTTATGCCAAAGTAATGCTCTTGCTGGTATGAGTATGAAGATGCTCGGCGGGGCATATCCTACACCGGATATTAGAGATAAGGTAGTGTACATTAGGGATATCATAAAAATCATCTTAGATTCATGTAAAGGGACCGTAGACGACAGTCTTGGAGTTGAACACTAAGGATCACAATGGGTCAATGTATCCCATCGTAACATCTGGCCCCTAAATAAGATAAAATAAGAAATAAGTGATATGTTCTTAGGTTTTCGCGAGCTACACTCATTGAAATAAAACTATTTTTACGGATTTATCTCGCGTATATTAAACTAAAATGATTTTTAAAATCAACTTGACGTTTCGGTCGCTTTTCAGCTTCCGTGGTCCCGGGCAGACTGAGGTGACATTTGTCTGACAGAAGTTTGAAAAATTATATGTAGCTACCTCCATCGATTTCGTAAACGCCTTGCGTAGCGTTCAGGATTAACACAATAATTACTTATGGTATCTTGAGGTCTTGCAGACTGCTGCGGCTGGGATTTAATCTTGCTAAGTATGGGATCCCATGATGTTGATAATCGCCATCCCTCTTCTCTATTGAAATTTGGGTGTTTTTTAATTTCAATAGCCTCGCGTACCATTCGTGGAATGGGTTTGTGTTCTCTAGCGAGTATTTGAATTTTATCAAACCGGATGTAATGGTTTGGCTTATCCGCTATGTGTTCACAGACTGCAGACCTCCCTGTTCTTCGGTTTTTGATATCAGCAATGTGCTCTTTAACGCGAGTGGATACAGCTCTCTTTGTTTGACCAATATATGAGAGTCCACAATCACAATCTAATTTATAAATGCCAGAATTTTGTAATGGAATATTACTTTTAATAGGTCTTAAATACTGATGAATCTTTTTATATGGCTTGAAAACTGTTTTAATGGAATTCTTTTTTAAAATGTTGCTGATTTTATCTGTGACACCCTTAACGTAAGGTAGTATAGCTGGTTGTCGTTCTACTGTAGGTGGTTTCACGCGGCCTCTGTGACGGACGGGTGGTACATGGAGCTTGTTGTTATGTTAGCACCTGGCGTAGGTGCTTCAGCTCCCCCTGAAGATGGTGGTCGTCACAGACGCCTCGTGCTCTCTGAAATAGAGATGAGCCAACGGCAGATAAATGTGCCAGGTGATGGTGTGATTCACCATTAAGGTACCTATCAGTATGGGTAGACTTCCTAAACACAGTGTGACTGAGTGTGTTATTGGTGTTTCTAATTAATAAAGTATCTGAGAAGGCTAATTTATTGTCCTGTTCCAATTCTATAGTGAATTTGATTTTATGGTGTATGGAATTGAGATGTGAAAGAAAAACAGAAACATTATTGCTATCCAATATGGCGAATGTGTCATCTACACGGAAGCTGAAAAGCGACCGAAACGTCGGGTTGATTTTAAAAATCATTTTAGTTTAATATACGCCAGATAAAGCCGTAAAAATAGTTTTATTTCAATAAGAAATAAGTGTTGTATAAACAACAAACCACATACCAATAATCTACAGGAAGCATATCGAAATGTATAAACAATAAAAAAGGAAGGCATCTACAAAAGTCGCCGTTCTAGGTTATATGCAATAATAACCTAGAACGGCGACTCAGACAGGAATAAATATGAATTATGGGACGACTATAAAAGTGGCAAATAAAAAATGGCTTACGCATAAAGCATGTTTTATTGCCACAATCAATAACATTTTATATGGCACACATTGGCCTTGGATTGTGGTAGATGCCAATATTGGCATTGTTTATGACGATATGTTTGTTTGAACAACGAGTGTCTGATGTATTTTTGAGATTTGGTGGTATGTGAATGTTTTATGCGCTTCTCGTTGTAATGAGTAAGAAAATTTACGATTTTTTTAATGTAACCAAGGTAGCAAACAAGCGTGCAGTTGACAGGAGATGTTGCGAAATTGTATGGACCTCCGGCCATGTGCTGTACACAATATCATTAAACAGGCGAAATCAATACAAAAACGTTTTTGCTGCATATTTTCACTTATTTAGCTTTGTTTGCAGTTACGAAACATTATTTGCAGTTAGAATTGCAACTCAAAACCAATTTTGTATTGCTTTTTGATGATATATTACTTGGAGAAAAAAAGTATTTTTTTCTAAATGCTATTAAAATCGATTGATCCCAAGCGTCAGCTGTATCGCCGCCATGTGAAACATAGTTGAAAAGAATAAAATGGTTTGAATTCAATGTGGTTCAATAACTCTAAAATATATTCTTGAATAAATAAATTGTATTTTTTTCGGATTCTTCTTTAATTTACCTATTTTTTGAGGACGTGTACAAACCAGAGCCGAGCTCATAACATCTCTTTTAATCTCTCGTTCAATCCTGGTCATCAAAACCAAAGAATCATGGCATGTTTCATTCATTGATTAGTACAAAAAAAGTTAGAAAAAGGTACAAGGTAAAACGGATCAGAAATATTATCTAGGGAACCTAAAGAACATTTTCTGGTATGTAAATTATTTTTAAATCACCGGAATAAAAATCGATCCAAAGAATCATGGCAAGATTTGTACTGAAAAAATGAAAAAAAGGTACACGGTAAAACCGCATGGAAATATTATCCAGTAAAACTAAACAACATTTCCTGATACTTAAAATATTTTTAACTCTCCGGAATAAAAAGTTTGAAATTGAACTTCAGTATGGAGTGCTTCAACTGTTGTTAGGAAAGACGATTTTTATTCCGGTGATTTAAAAATAATTTAAATACCAGAAAATGTTATTTAGGATCCCTGGGTAATATTTGTAATCCGTTTTACCTTGTACCTTTTTCTAACTTTTTTTGTACAAATCAATGTATGAAACTTGCCATGATTCAAAGGATCATGGCAAGATTTGTACAGAAAAAATGAAAAAAAAAGTACACGGTAAAACAGCACGGAAATATTATCAAGTGAACCTAAACAACATTTTCTGAAACTTTAAATATTTTTAACTCTCCGGAGTAAAAAGTTTGAAATTGAACTTTAGTATGTAGTGCTTCTATTGTTGTTAGGAAAGACAATTTTTATTCCGGAGATTTAAAAATAATTTACATACCAGAAAATGTTTTCTAGGTTCCCTAGATAATATTTCTAATTCGTTTTATCTTGTACCTTTTTCTAACTTTTTTTGTACAAATCAATGTATGAAACTTGCCATAATTCTTTGCCTACTGGATGATGCTTTAAGCAAGGCCCTTTGAATAGCTGTTTGTCTTTTTTATGTTAGGAAGGTAGCACCCAAACATACAGCTCACATTGATGTTAAGTGACAACTGCAGCCTACAGACATCTACACAAAGCCATAGATCAAAATGCAGATGCGTTGTCACGCTTGAAACCTTAGTTGTTATGTCTCTATGATAGTTATTACGGGGTCATACATTACCATCTAACTGGAACACGATAGTGCTGAACACTATTTGGCGGCAGATAGATTAAGTCATAGAGCAACACGGCCCACCGATCGCGGCGGACCGGAGGGGAGTAGCCATAGCGTGTATTACCGATGCAAAACAGTCTGTCATTTTTTGCGGAGAGAAATGCGTGCGACACACACGCACACTACAAAAATCGTCTATTACTACGAAACTCACACCTTGACTTTAACAAAATACAGAAACACTTTCACGCATACATTTACACATGTAGACCACATGTATAGGCCCATTTGGGCTTGTACTTTGACAGAGGGGAAAGCCTGCATATGGCTACTCCCCTCCGGTGTTGCTCTATGAATTAGGTAATGCGATGCTTACGCCCTTGAGCTGGCACACTACCAAACTTTTGAAAACACAGAAGGTTGCGTATCTGCCCACAGCACATATTTCATAAATAGTCTATTTCAAACAGCAATCGAATCCTATATAGCTTACTAGCTGTTGCACGCGGCTTCGCCCGCGTGGATGTCAAAAAGTAGCATGTTCTTTCTCAAAGTCAACTCTATCTCTGTACCAAATTTCATTAAAATCGGTTCAATCGTTTGGACGTGAAAAGGTAACAGACAGACAGACAGACAGACAGACTTACTGTCGCATTTATATTATTTAGTAGGGATAGTAGGGAAGTAGCGATTATTTAAAGAAAAATAATCGGTCTAGAAAAAAACAAAACCTTCTTTTCATTTAATTTAAATCTCATGTTACTTTTGGGAGACCCTTTATAAACTATTATCTCATCCCGAAAAACATCCCTAAACGATAAAAACTAAGCCATATTTGAATCAAACCAGCAAAAACTTCTGTCGTCATTCACTCTCCTCTAAGCCTCCTTCAAATCAACCCTCACACTTTATGACGTCATTACCCCCGAGAGCTGCACTTTTTCTCGCAATTTATTTGACAATTATTAAGGTCCCTATTACCCAAGCATTAGTGTAAGCCGGTTCAATGAAGAAACGAATGTAATATATCGACAACTATCAAGTTTGTGGAAAGAAGGTTCTTTAATACTACTAGAGATAAAGAAACGTGTTATTGCTTTTTCTCAGCTGCCAAGTTAGTAATAAGATGTTCATTCAAAGAGTATTTTTAACATACGTAATTAAACACAACTACGAATTAAGGTCATAAGTCATTTAGCTTATAACTTGCCATATTTACGAATGTGTTTTTGCTGAGTGCTAGTCAATCTTTTGTTTCTCTCTATTTTACCAAATTGGTAATGCAACTGACAAAGACAAAACTTGTTTCACCAATATAGTATGTAAAGTATGTTTATGAATAATGATGTTAGATTCTTACCTTCTAGATTGTATCGTTATGAAATTTGTCAAGCTTGTGCTGATAATATGAATTATGTAAATAGTATTGAGATGGTCTTATCAGCTGCCTTGCAGGTGGAATAATGGACCCTGGAGTTATTACCTAATCTGAAAAGGATGGATTTTTACTGGTGGTAGAGCTCCAGTGACGGAGCTCGCGGGCGTAGGCACCACCGCATTACCTAATTTACTTGCCGCTAAATGGTAGTGTTCAGCAGTATCGTGTTCCGGTCAGGTGGTAATGTACGGCCCTGTAATTTCCGGCACAGAGGCATAACACCTTAGGCCTCAGGAGTGGTAACGCATCTGCATTTTGGCCTTGGTCTTCATGTGGGTGTCTATAGGCTGCAGTCATCACTTAACATCAATGTGAACTGCATGCTTGTTTGCCACTTACATTACATAAAAAAAAAATCTCAATTTGTCTAGAAAATTAATTTAAAATATTAAGTAGTGGAGTGTCTAAGAATAGTTTAAGTTTTTATACTATTATCACTTGATTGAATATTGATATGAACACTTCTTGTATCATAACTCATATAATTATAATAGAGTGAATAAGTTTAGGCTTTAACTATAACGGCAATAAAGTGCGAGTGAGAGAAAAGAAGAACGCTGCGATATTTTGGTTTCTTTATCGGTACGGCTTATACCAGAGATTCATGCATGCGCGGGATGTTTTTGGTCGTAGCTCAAGAGAAAAACCCGGCACGTGCAAACTGTTGGGTTGGGTGGATTAGAAAATAATTCAGCTCTAAATGTTAGTATGGTGGCGAGATTTATGTTATGGCGCGAGAGATAAATGCTGGAACCACGGTTTGTTTATTGAGTGTGTACATTTTTATGGGTTTTATTATGTGACGTGACTAAGTTGCATTCGGTTTAGTATATTAGTCTTGGGAGATGAAAATATTCATTGAATGAACGAACACAGGTGTGTTCGTTATAAATCATTATAATTTCAGCCGAAAGATATCCACTGCTGGACCAAAGCCTCCCCAATAGGGGGACATGCCATAATAGCCACGCTTGGTGATCTTGAATTGGCGATCGCTTGTGACGGCGGTTATATCGCAGGACGATTGCTGTTGAGATATCAAACGTTAATTTAATTTAGGTAATTTGCAGCTCATGTCTTGGCAGAGTTTTCAAATATAAGAAGTAATGGTCCAAGAGATACTGAACCCTCCGAGTACCGTTGGCCCTATAAGGCTAGAAGAGCTGAAATTTTCACAAGTTATGTATTTTTATTGCTTTGTTTTTTAACAACAAATACTAAAAATAAAAAAAAAAAACATTCAGTGAGGTTCCCATACAGTAAACGTTTATTTTTTCAATTTTTTGATTGTTTTTTTTCAAAATGTGGGGTTGATGACGTGACTGGTGGTGGATCCAGGCAATAGTTTTTGTACTTAGCGTGTTATGATTTATCCTTACAAAAATTTCTAGCCTTACAGGGCCAACGGTACTTGGAGGGTTCAGTATCTCTCAGTCTATAAAGACTATAAAGACTGACAGGACTGTAAAACATTTTAATCGGTTCAAGGACAGTCAGACGATCTGCAAACTATCTCATATAATCCCGGATTTCCTCCCGACTGGAACTAGGATCTACGAAGATGTTAAGATACTGCGATGCGATAAAAAGTGAAGATAACGACTTGTAAGGAAGCTTATAAAGGTTGTGAAGCTTACGTCGGTGGAAATTTTAAGATTTTCTGTCCTTATCAAGTCAGCATCAGATAATTTTATGTGAAGGCGTCGGGGTGCGAGTATTTTTTTTTATGTAATGAAAGTGTCAAAACAAGCATGCAGTTTACATTGATGTTAAGTGATAACTGCAGCCTAAAGACACCCACACAAAGACCGGAGGTAAAAATGCAGATGCGTTATTACTTATGAGGCCTAACGTGTTATGCCTTTGTGCCGGAAATGACTGGTCCGTACATCACCACCTGACCGGAATACGATAGTGCTGAACACACAGATCACCTCCGATCTATGGCTGAACACTACCATTTAGCGGCAAGTATATTAGGTAATGCGGTGGTGGCTACGCCCGCGAGCTCCGTCACTGGAGCTCTACTACCAGTATCGATCGTATTGCTTTATGGTTGAGAAAATTTCTTCGGGTAGTGCAGTCAGTCAACCGAACAATCGTGGTCAAACCATTCCAATAGTAAAAATAACCACACTGGATGGTAGCACCGTCCCTCGATAAAACTATCGCCACTGCGATCTCCAATCCGCCTGTAAAGTGGGGCTTGATTTATGGTCATATGTGCCCTAGATGGGGCAGAGGGCGTCCACAGTGGTTCTCCATCTCGATCGGTCTCGAGCCTCGCGCTTAATTTCACTCCCACACTTCCCGATCTTCTTCTCTTCGTCAGTAACCGTTCGTCGCCAAGTCTGCTTCGGACGACCACGTTTTCGCTTTCCTTGGGGGTTCCAGTCCAATGCCTGTTTTGGTACGTGATCAGGATCCCTTCGGAGTGTGTTGCCAATCCAGTTCTGCTTACGGCGCCTAACTTGTTCCTCGATTGAAGTTTCGGGGCAGGGTTCAAGTAGGTTGACATTTGAGATTTTCTCGGGCCAGTACATCCCGAGAATTTTGCGAAGACAACGATTTACAAAGACCTGGAGTTGGTAAGAAGTAAAATGGGGCGATTATGGCATATTCTCCTCTATTGACGCACAACACTGTTGTCTTTGGGGAAGGCTTTGTCCAACTGTGAACATCTTTCGTCTGGAGTGATGATCTATGTATATTAGTGACTGGGGTTTATATATTTAAAATCTGGAAATTGTGTGTGAAATGCAAAATGTGAATGCGTTGCTAGTTGCCACCTTAGCTGTTGTTGTAAGCTCTGAGGCCTAAGGCCCCAGGTTTTTTGAAAAGAGATAGAATCACTTATGATCGATGAAGCCATGATTAGCCGACTCATTAAAGTTTTTCTTATGGTGAACAAAAATGGGATATCTTTCCGATCAAGAACAGACAAACTTTTATATTTAAAGTACGCAATACAAAGAGGATGAACGAAAAATTCTGGCTATAAGTCAAATTCAGAACTAGGTTGACAGGTAACGAATATTTAGGACATAGGATGATATATTCACGGTCATTTCTCAACCGAGGCAGCGAAATTAACATTTCAACAAGTACAAAGCACTGTGGAAAGCTAATGTAGCAGCTGTCAAAAGATTGTAGGGTGTTCATGCTGAGTGACACAAGTCAGGATAGGATAGAAATCAACTTAAGTAATTGCACGTGTTTAGGGACGAGAACGGCATATTGTATGCAGAAATTTACAAACGCAAATGGCACACCATGAATTTGTGCCATTTGGTGTCGAAATTTTTTTATGGACTTACGTAGGGTTCCTTTCTTGAAACAGCACTAGTTTTCTCCACCGGGCGATTGGAAAGCGCAAAGGGCTATCAGAATAAATAAATTTACACAACTGCCTAAAGAAAACGCCCGCGGGTCTGATTCTCGGCTAAAGGCGTTGTGGGACACCTAGTACATATGCGATTAGAGGCGGTGTCTTTCTTGATATGTTGGTGCTGTCAAAATGATGTGTGATCGTCTGATGTGAAAAAACCCTTTCCTTAAAAATTCGCAGCAGACTGATCCACTACTGAGCCAGTAGTTTGCTCAGACGCTTGACCTCAGCATACAAACGAGCAATGCTGTAAGCATGGGGTCTAGGGGGATTATTTTTACTTTTCTGTTTTAAACGGAGCGACAAACTAAAGCTAAAAAGCTATAATTTGGTTTAAATGTTTCTTAGCAATTTCAAGGGAGTACTAATTGAGGATTTAGGTAAGTTCCTATGGAAATCATAAGGCTGTGAAGTTGTGGGCGAAGGCTAGAAATAAAAATGTAAGAACGCGTATTACAAAAGTTGGCAAATAAATTAGTAGAAAGTAGTAAAGGTAGTAATGGCATAAAGGTACGACCTAATAATAGCTATCACAGAGGCAAAACAACTTCGGCTTCAGGGATGGCAACGAATCTGCAAATTATCCTTTTTATGTGTAGATCTAAAAGTTGCAGTCGTCATTTACCATCTATATTAAATACCATGCTTGTTTGTTACCAAAATTACTGTCAAATATTTTTAATTTTAAATTACTAGTCTCATCATTACAACTTACATAGTCACCCTACAGAAACTTTTTGTCGGGTGTCTGCCACCGCCTCGCCGCAGACAGTCCTGATCTATTCTCCTTCGGGTCCACATTTTTATCTTACAAAGTGCTCAGATAGACACGGGGAGAACTTTGCGGAAAATTCATCCCGCTGCCCAAAAACAAACATCTTATAAGACACAAAATCACCAATGAAACTTCAACTTTATTAGTAAAAGTGTAGAGTTTAATTTAAAATGACAGCGTGGTACAATTTACAAGAAATGCTTACCACGAGACGAGAAGGGTATAAATATATGAAGGTACATTAATCTAAACAGACATGCATTCTTTGTGAGGGCAGAGTTGAAATGGCGTGAAAATATGACCAGTTATTTGTGTCGCGTCACGCTCGAGGGTGTTGGTGGGGGGTTTTTAATCGAGTTTGAGTCCCACTGTTGGGTAGGTGGCATAGATAAAGGAGTACAGATGCGACAGTTTGAACAGCAAGTACGATATATATTTTTTTAATTAGATCTATTATCAATTTAGTTGCATTTTTATGCATTTGCTGTATCTTTATTAAGTTATAAAGTTATAAAATTTATCTGTACCTCACAAGTCGCCTGCCGCTCTGAGACTCACAAGAAGACTTCGTTTTAATTCTCCTGCCATTGATATTTCATCTTTGACCCATAAAATATTTATGAGTCACTAAATTTTACTGTGAAGACGAAATTGACGATTTAATAAAATAGCTATATTCTCAATTCAGAAGTATTTGTGATACAAAAATATAACAACATCACAAGGAAATTTGATTTTTTTTATTTAATATCAAAGTTATAATAAGTTTGACGAATTATTCAATAAAAAACAAAACCATTTTTTTAAACTGACTCAGTGTTAGAAATTAAATAAATCTTTAGTGTTCTTATTCTGGTGAACTGGTTCATAATTAGGAAAACAAAACGCATTTTTGGGTTAAAAAAAGACATTTCGATTCAGTGTCATGAATATACGTAAGATATTCAATAAACGTATTCTCAAAACACTTGGGTAAATTGACTTGTTTTCCTAAGTTCAACCAACACCAAAAAAAAATATTTTTAGATATAACACTGTTCATCACAGATCAAGCATAAATTAAAATTCGGATTATTAGGTAGATATATACATGTACATATATACATGTTGAAAAAAGTTGTACTCTAACCACTATTGAGAAAAATCCGTTCAAACTCTATTTAAATTAATATTCACGATAACTATTCCAAAATAAACTGTGTCCCTAAAATAATATTCTATTCTAGATACGACACACAAAAGCATTAATAACTGGACGGCTTTAATATCCAACGTTGCCCTAGACATCAAACAAAGAACTAGGACATCATTCACAAATGACACAAAACAGTTATCCATCGCTCTAATCAAAGGACTGCTATGACAGTTGAATGATGTTGACTTATTTCCTCAAGTCTCGAGTCAGGTTTTTTCAATCATTCGCATTGAATACAATGGGAAATATCGATTTTATGAATCGAGACTTTTTTGCTGACAACATAAATAACAGACACGGTTAGCGTATAGCTTGTGGGGTAAAACGTAAGGGTTTTTTCGGATTTTCTGCTTTATTTTCCACCCGTTGGTATTTCTAAAATCTTGAAACAATTCAAAATTTTTGTGTGGTTAGTACGCACCACCAACTTTTAATAAACTTTTTCATCAATGACTTGAAAGAGATAATAAATAAATACGTAATAAATAAATTATTATTTTCACATACGATGTTACGAGGCTATTAAGAATGTTAGTGAGTATTTTTTCCACTATCACAGTGGCAAAAATACATTTCATGAGCCTAAAATGAAACATACTTACCGATGAAACCTGATACTACACAACATTGATAATAATACAAGTGCATTTTCAATATCATTATTTATCAGATTTCCATAATATTTTTCGTTTTTACACCAGAAATCACTGGAGCTGACTTTGCTATCTAACCGGAATACTACCACTAAATATTAGTATTGAGTAGCAAATAGGTTCAACACAATGAATGCGGTAGTAACAGCGCTTTCAATCTCGGCCATCACCAGTATCAAAAATTATATAATAATATATTCAGTTTATTAAGTTTATTCATTTATTTCATATAATTAGGCTCCTGGAGAGCACTTTTACATCGTCCTTTTTTTTAAACTAACCTAGAGTGAATAACCACTAAAAATAATCAAAAACACATAATAAATTAAATAGACACTGAATATATAATAATGGCAACCCATTATACGTCCCACTGCTGGGCACGAGTATTCCCCTTTTTTGGGGGGAGGCCTGGAGCTTACTCCACCACGCTGCTCCAATGCGGATAAGTGGAGGTGGGTGGGTTAGTGGCCAACCCGCTGTCGGATGTTTTCAAACCGCCCATAAGGCCTCCGACAAGGTTATATCTATCGATAGCAACCGGGACCGATGGCTTAACGTGCCCTCCGAAGCACGGAAACGCGCATTTAATTTGCCACTAGCGGTCACCCATCACTCTACCCGACCCGTAGTGCTTAACCGAGTAGATCGCTTACGATATACACCAGCCGGGCCATGCGCGCTTCTGAAGAATTATATACCATCTGACTATCCTTAAAGGAGACACCGACCGAACAAAACAATGTACCAATTTCTGTCCGCCTCCAGCCATTGATCACCGTCAACTTTCTACAACTTATAACTTGGCGGTGGTTCGACGTGAGTTTTAAATTGAATAAGAGATAAATCTTGTCACTTTTTAAGGCTGTATTGATGCCGCTGTCACAAGCGACTGCTTTACCGTCATACCATGATGGAATGTCGGCTAGATAGGTTTTATTTTCTGTTTTGCTACCGTGTACTTTAAATTGACTAGATTTTGACTTGTCACATTGTTTGTATTTTATGGTGATTCAGTATTTAAGTTTATTAGTAAGGTTTATATTTTTAAATTGGGATCTATATCAATTGATCAAAACAAAGCATTGATAGTATCCCTGGATTTTCTTAAAATCATTGCAACTCACTCATTCATTCTTTTTAAATATTTTGTAATAGCTCTTTAAATTAATTTACACACTTATTTCCCTTTTCATTCAATCACTCACTCTCTTTTGACGCCATTTTTGATCATAAGTCACTTCTGGTCTTTTAAGGGTGAAATTTCGAAAGACTTACTAATTGGCGCTTTTAAAAAAGGTCTCTGTTCATAATTCAGTAAATTTATATTTTTCTTGAAACACAATCGCTTTATAGTGAGATGGTGATAGCAGCTTCACAATCAATATTCACATTTATTACAACAATTTACCATTTGGCATTCCTTCTTTTTCTTTCCATTTTGACTAGTCATAATACACCATTATTCCTATTAACGCAAGTTAACGCAATTATCTAGTTACCCATCAGTATTGTAGCGTAAATTTTATTCATTTAAATTTAATGTACACAAAAGGTAAGAACGAATTTTATATGAATTGTGTAGTTTTTTCTACTAATTACCTAAATGTTATTTAATCTTTGTGCTTGTCAAAATGTTAATCTGACAATGTGTGTCAGTCAGTCAATATGTTAATTACTCTTTTAGTAGTTGCAGTTTTAAGTCACCAGATTTAATAATGAGTATGTTCTTAATTCTTAATGTCCAGCTTTGAAAGAAATTGAAAAAAAGATTAAAACAATATGCGCCAACATTCGGAGAGGTTATCATTTTTGACCACCAAATCTCAATACTTCTTCGTTCTTTAATCGGTACTCTAAGGTAGCAGTTTAAAACCGATCCATCATAATACACAATAGATTTCATCTCGTCTTACCCAAGACTATGACGGTCTAGTAGCTCCCGACTCCATTAACTTCAATATTAACTGTGCGCTACAAGATTAGTATCATGCGATATTATCGTTATTATTTCAACAGTCCACCGCAATATCCAATTACGTATCGTAATCGATCTACGTACAAAGCGGGCATCGATTTCTTTTTATACGTCAATCAAACGCATCGATTGTCTCGATTCGTGTGTCGTTACAATCGTATTATTATCGATTAATTTTATGTTGCAGCTTTAGCGCCGTGCACTAAGGTCGATTTCTCACTGACAGTAATTTTGGGGTGTGTAAGTTGAGGTTGGAAGCTATGTTGATTGATTGACGGTTCATCTTGATAACTTGAAGTTAGTGGTCCGAAGGGCTTCCGAATGTGGACAATGAAAGTACCTTTTGTGAGGCCCGCGTCGTATGTTTTAATATTTAATTAGTGGTTAAGGTGACTGTTGAGAGAAAACCGAATTCCGGCGGCGAGAACAAAGATTTTAGAGGTCCATTATGCGATCATACATTCACTGATTCCATCAACTCTGTGTCGATAAGGGAGTTGCAGCATATTTTTGACCTTTTACAGCATCTCGTCGCTTTAAGTAAACGTGAACTGCATGCAAATGAGTGAGTACATTCGCGGTAAGTTCTGCCGTTTATTTTAAAAAATACTAGCAAAGTATGGATTTAGAACTGTTCTGCAGTGGTGCAAAACGAGGTACGTGCGGTTTCGAGAATTTTAATCTACTTTGTAATAGAATAGAATAGAATAGAATAGAAAATATTTTTATTTCGAATAGATCTTTACAGATACTTTCAAAACGTCAATAAATCATAAACTACCTAGAGCGAATAACCATTACATATAGTAAAAGCAAAATCATATATTAATAGTAAATTAAAAATTAAAATTTAAACTATTTGGTTAAAACATAATAATCATAAATTTTTTCAATTCCTTCAATGATAATAAATGAAGAAAAAGAAAAACTTATTCGTCAAGATCAATGTTATTCACTTAGCAGAGTTCCAAGTGCAGTCACTACTGAGAAGAACTCCGCTACCCAACAAACTCAGTAAGAGCTCTTTTAAATGAGAGCTTAAATCTAGTACAGATTATCGTGAAAAATCAAATAATGTCAACGTCCATAGCATAGATGCAAATAAACTGCTATCTACTAAATGTGATGTAGCCCCTGCAAACCAGAACAGACCAGTCCCCACCAACAGCACCCGTTCACGAGTATGACGCATGTGACAGCCATTGCCCTCCTCGACCATTTTAGAGGGAAGTGAGCAACCCGCCACACGACGCCGCCAAAGGCAAAGACATTTAAGCGTGCATGACTGTCCCGGATATGCATACGGCAAAATAAAAGATGGAATTCATTTTCAGCCAGGGTATTCACATTATTCAACCCTTAACAATAGTAGATACTAATTACAGAATACACGAAATCACAGGATCATGAAATAGCCTGGCAGCGATCGCTATAATCCCAAGACGTATTATCATTAAGATAATCACTGGTCTTATAGTAATTACATTTATATAAACGTTCTTTCATTACTTTCTTAAATTTATTGATCGATAGACTTTGAACGTTTTTGGGGATTTGATTAAAGAACCGTATACATTGACCTCTAAAAGAATTACTGACCCTATTCAGCCGCGTTGCATGCATGGACAACTTGTATTTGTTCCTAGTATTTATACTGTGGTTGTTACCTATTGTAGGAAACTCATTAATGTTTTTACGGACATATAATACATTTTCATAAATGTATTGCGAAGCTACAGTCAGAATATTTATTTCTTTAAATTTATCTCTAAGAGATACCCTCGAACTCAACCCGTAGATAGCCCGGACAGCTCTCTTTTGCAGTACAAAAATAGTGTTGACGTCGGCGGAATTTCCCCATAGCAAAATGCCATAGGACATTATACTGTGAAAATAACTAAAATAAACAAGGCGAGCCGTCTCGACGTCTGTTAATAGTCTAATCTTTTTCACAGCAAATGCTGCCGAGCTAAGTCTACTAGCTAATTTGGCAATATGGGGACCCCATTGCAATTTAGCATCCACGGTAATGCCAAGAAATACCGTGGACTCAACGATCTCCAATACTTCCTCATTTATCTTAACATTGGTTTCAACCTGTTTTACGTTAGGAGTAGTAAATTTAATACATTTTGTCTTACTGCTATTTAACGAAAGGTTATTGGCGCTAAACCAATGTACTATATTAGAGAGAGTATTGTTTACACAGTCAAAATCTACCTCCTGTCTTTTAATTTTGAACACTAAAGAAGTATCATCAGCAAACAATACCATCTCTTGGCCATCATTGATAATGTAGGGTAAGTCATTAATATAGACTAAGAAAAGAAATGGCCCTAAAATAGAGCCCTGTGGGACCCCCATATCCATTGAAGTCCCGGGAGATCTTGTCCCATTTACATCAACACACATATTTCTATTGTTTAAATATGAAGTCATAAGCTCGAGAGCGGTATCTCGAAGGCCGTAGTGATATAACTTTCTGACCAATGTTTCATGCTGAACGCAATCAAATGCTTTAGATAAGTCACAGAATACCCCTAGTGCATTATGTGATTTTTCCCAAGCTTCAAAAATGTGTTTGACAAGTTCAACACCTGCATCGGTAGTTGAACGACCCCTAGTAAATCCAAACTGTCGACAATGTAAAAGTTTATGATGGTTAAAGTGTGCAAGTAGTTGAATTAAAATAAGTTTTTCAAAAATTTTACTTAAGACAGGTAGTACAGAAATTGGTCTAAAATTTGTGGGGTCACTTGTACTACCAGATTTAAAAAGAGGAATCACTTTACTATGTTTCATTAAGTCAGGAAATATACCACTTACAATACTATTATTAAACATTGCCGCTAGGTAAGGTGCAATCACATCCATTATTTCATATGCAACTTTTACAGATAAGCCCCATAAATCAGTTGTGTTCTTAATATTAATAGACTTAAAGGCATGTATAACATCCGCAGTATTAACTAACTTAAAATTAAATATAGTTTTACTTTGATGTACATTTTTTTTCAATAATGATTCGGCGACGGTAGGCGATGAAATGAGGTCTCCAGTCAAAGAAACTGGATAATGAGTTGCATACACCGAGTCCTCTCACTGACTGCATCAGTATTATTATAATTTCACTTATTTACCAATGAAGAGAAGCCAGGAGTGAGAGACCTGATGCTCAGTCGATAGTGTAGGGTGGTGTCGTTACTCACCAACAGGTCCCCATAAAGTGCTCCGCCCTCAAATTATTTTTTTGTATCTCATCAGCACAGGGTCCAATTTGAACCACGGACCTTTGTTGGATGTGCACGGGTATCCAGTAGATGCGGGTGGAACCTCTCTCTCCGGCGGGTGGTGCAATGTAAGAAAAAAAACTGTGGCACCATATCAAACAGTTCAGGAGAACACTCACTATTATAGAGATTGTAAAAAATGCACTGACTTGCAATGTCTCTGCGTAGATGTTCGAGTTTCTCAATGAATTCTGAGTCGTTAACAATACGAACTGCATGTCTTTGTAGGGAGTGAATTGGACGAAGCTGGTATTTGGGGGAACCTAAAAATTATTATTATTACGAATGCTTTTCGAACAGTGAAAGGGTTACCAAGAGAGTACGAGAAGTCCGAATTGATAGAATGGGGACATGAATTGAGACAACTACAACCTAATCAACTCATTACACATCACTCATAAAGGCATTTCACGGTAGCGATGTGTGTCAGTGTTTCGAAATTGATAAAAAAAAAACAAAGTGACGCGAGGCGGTTGCTGATAAAAAGTGGTCGTTTATTAAGTTCATTACGATAAGGTTGCGGTGATTCGTTAAGGTTTATCCGGTAGCTGATTGTGTAGCGTCAGCAAAAACGGGCAATGAAACAAATACCTTAAATATTGTAGTTATTAGAACAAAGTTTTAACGTGCCTTTTAAAGTCATGAAGTTGGCAAACAAGCATGTAGTTCATATAGATGTTAAGTGATAACTGCAGCCTATCAAACATCGCATTGTATAGAACCTTTTTTGGCTTGGTTTCAATAGCATTCTTCAAAAGACGATAATCATTTTGATAGAGGATTATATTTCAAGATAAAATGACAATATTCGATTCCGTAAATATAGTTACAGATGGACCTGGATAGTTACGGACTTTTTTTTTCATTAAATGGGACTGAAGTATCTTTCTGTCGTAAGAGGCGACTAAGAGCGGGAATAAACCGCCGGTGGCCAGAGTGGGGGCTCTAGCCACCCAGCACTCGTGAGAACAGCGACCGTGGTAGCCGCAGATCGTTTTAGTATACGCAGAATGGGGCTGTCAGAGTCCCCGTAGACGAGCGTTATGGAGGCGAAGTGCGTGGGGGGGGAATCGGAGCAGTGTTTTAGTGTACCCGGATCCCCCTCCCGCCTTTCGTGTACTGAAGTAGGCACCGAGGTGGTTTTAGAGGGTTCCAGTAGTCCCTCATAATCCGGCTCTCTCCCCTTAGAGAGTCGGTTGAATGCTAAGACTCTTACTGGTGGTAGAGCTCCAGTGACGGAGTTCGAGGGCATCGGCACCACCACATTACCTAATATACTTGCCGCTAAATGGTAGTGTTCAGCACTATCATGTTCCGGTCAGATGGTAATGTACGGCCCTGTAATTTCCGGCACAGAGGCATAACACCTTAGGCCTCAGGAGTGGTAATGCATCTGCATTTTGACCTTGGTCTTTGTGTGGGTGTCTCTAGGCTGCAGTCATCACTTAACATCAATGTGAACTGCATGCTTGTTTGTCACTTCCATAACATAAAAAAAGACATTTACACCTCGTTTAAAAAAAGGCTATGTCGCTTACTTTGGTTTTGGTTAATATATTACGGTTTTTATGTAGATATCTATAGGTTGCAGTCATAACTTGTACGGCCCTGTAATTTCCGGCACAGAGGCATAACACCTAAGGCCTCAGGACTCTCTAACGCATCTGCATTTTGACTTCGATCTATGTGTGGGTGTCTATAGGTTGCAGTCATCACTTTACATAAATGTGAACTGGATGCTTCTTTGCCACTTGCATAACATAAAAAAAACTTACCCTTCTTATGAACTAGAAGCTTGTTTGCCACCACCATTACATAAAAATTAGAATAAGTAATAAGCTGCTGACCGTCCTTATGTATATCGGATGATCGGCGGCGGCCATTGCAGTCTAAATGATATACTTTTGACAGCTACAGCGATACTAAGACGAGATAATATTGACAGCGGCGCGATTCGAACCCGCGGCTGTAGCGATAAAAACGCTAATGCGTATTGCTAAAGTATTTATTACTGAGCGAAACAGCGTTCCGTTTTCGACTTGGTTATCAGTTTTGAGGTTTTTTTTCGTTATTTTAAATGTTAGTAATTTTCGTGTGTTAAGTCTGAAGGTTTTTACCACACTTGTAAATTTCGTTATAAAAGCTACGTGGTGTATGACTAAAGTGACCATTTTTATCGTCACTCAAAATGGAACATTCTCAAAATTAATCTTCAAGGAACCAGGGGGCGAAGAGGGAAGATGCTTACCTACTTACGAACGCCCAGCTATAACGCCCTTCAGTAAGTATCGTTTTAAGTATCTCAGGTATAGAGCTATCGATTGCTTTTGATTATTATAATTTATTAAAAATAAATTAAAATAAAGATTGACGTTTACAGGACAACTTCAATCGGATACGCTAGTTTTCTATACATTTTTGCTGGGATTAACGATAACAGGACATTTTCTGTTCCCAAAAGTTTTCCTGGGACACCGGGACGGGTTGTATGAAAACGGGACTACCCCGTTCAAAACGGGACGTATGGTCACGTTATGTATGACAAATACATTACTTACCATATTGCACAAAAACTAGTATGAATGAATTTGTTTTTAGTGACAGGCTGATTGGAATAGTAAACACTTTATGAAATTGGTCCCTTCCAATTTTATTAGACTTTCACTACCAGCAAAAAATCCTCTTGAAAATTGATTTCATTTCATCATCATTTCAATCCAAAGATGTGTCCTGGACATGACAAGCCTTCTCGAACGATGACCTATTGTACGATATGGGGGCCTATTGTATGATATGTAGTTTTGTAGCGGGACGCTTCTGCCGACACGTTATTGCATTTATTACCCCCTATCGAAATGATTGACCTCCATTGTTCGATAAATATGTCGTGGACTAGCGGAAGAATTTTTCCTCCACTAGTCCACCGGACCGCCCGTCAGGTCGTGACCTTCCGACGCCTTTAATTTGTCACGATTAAATTTATTAATTAACTTGTTAGTCAAAGTTTACTGTAAGTACCAATTTTTCTATATTTTCTTCTTCTAAGTTCAGTGTAGCAAAAATTAATATTTTTAATTTTGGCTTCGTCGGTGTAGCATCAAAGTCTCAGTTGTTATTTGCAGGTTTATAATCTTTTCTGCAATAGTACCTTGTCTGCAGGTTTTTAATTAATCAATTCCGTTTTATCTAGACAGTGGTAGCGTGTATAGTTCAAGCAAAAAAACATGACAATGCCGAGCAGCACCTATGTAATATGTTATACAAACCTTGGAACCTTGCCATATGCGTTCATAACGCAAATAATATTTAATAGACATATCAAATTTAGTTGAGACCTCCTTGATAAACTCATACTCCAAATTAAAAAAAAATGTTTATCCTTAAAGTCTCTTTTTTTTACAAACTAACAAGGTAACAAGACGTTTAGGAAAAGGGACACATTCTTTCAAATTCTTTGTCATTCACTGGCAGGGTTACAGCTATGTAAAAAAATTGGCAAAATCTCAGTAAATGCTTTTCAGTACGATTCACTTTCAACTAATTTAATAAAATTAAAACTTAATGATAAACAATAACACAAATATAGATAAACATTTTCACATAATATTATAAAATTATATATCGAGGGGAAACGGGCTATTTGGTTTAAGCGACATTTTGGGTGATATTGAGTTATATACATATTTGGAATCAGCGAATTTTTCTTCGTCGAATGATGGTTTCATTAAAATCGGAGCACTTTTTTGGCGTTTCAAACAATACTATTTTCGTGTCTTTTCCAAAGTGGCAGTGTCTTAAACGACGTGGATTTTGCATTTTTTGTTAAATCATATACTTGAACCATACATACCATCATATTAATAACCGAGACATAAACCAGTCACCCTATCTCTCATAAATAAGTGAAACTCAAACTCAAACTCAAAAATTCATTTAATCACTTGGAAATAATAGAATTTGCTTGTGATAGGTCAAATTACAACTATTTAAGAGTTAAAGCGTTTTTCCTGATGAATGTGAATAAGAGTTAAAGCGTTTTTCCTGATTCTAAATTTTACTAAGAAGTAATTTGAATCATTTTGACTTCCCTAATCACACGGTGTGATGTCACTTAAACCATTTGTCCGTCACCCAAATACGATATGGATCGTCGCTTAAACTTTTTTAGCTGCATCTATTTTCCACGCCGGGTGCCACTTGAATTAAATACTTGTTTTTGTTCAGATATTTTGTTTAGTCGTTAAACCATTTTAGTCCTACTTTATTTATAAATAATTATAGTTGATGTTCCTACATTGAGACTGATTTTACTTAATTATCATACAAAATACTAATGTACCTAATTTTGCTGATTAAGACTGAAAAGTAAATTAATATAATTGATGTTCCTAGTGAGACTGTTATAAAATAAAAAATATTCTAAATAAATACTTTGATTGATTATTATGTTGTGTTTATTTATTCATTTATTCAATGTAAGCACCTGAAATTTTCGGTGATTGCAATATATCCTGGTTGTTGGTCAGCCATTGATAGTCTTAGATGTAAATAACCCATAATTATTAATAAACATTAAACGTTACAATTTCAATGTTATATGTCACATAAGTAAATTAGCCTGACAGTCATTTTAATCTAAATTGATATTTCAGATAAATAGCTAGCTTCTACTAATTTTGGGTTTCGTAACTTCATACCTTTTCGCCTGCTCCGTAAATAATGGTTGGAGAAAAAGTTTCTTCGCATTTTTTTAGTTAATTCAAAACATTTTTTAACATAGTTTATTTAAATTTAACTAAAGTATGTATGTACCATTTTGTTCGATAACCTTTTGCCATCTTGTAGGTAGGGACATGATCCCATTGCTATAAAAAAATTGGGACTTCTCATCAAAATACCGCGACAAGTGGATTTGGCAGTCCTCTCGTGATGTTAACCTAACATTGCATAAAGAATTCTGAAGAGACCGAAACAGGTGGAAATCTGAAAAAGCAAGGTCAGGACTATACGGCGGATGCATTAACACCTCCCAGCCAAACTCTCTTCATTTTTGCTGAGTGGCTATAGATGTGTGAGGTCTAGCGTTATCATGATGAAACACCACACCCCTTCTGTTGATCAATTCCGGCCGCTTTCTCTCAACTTCCTGCTTTAATCTCATCAGTTGTTCGCAGTAGAGTTCAGAATCGATAGTCCTGCCTGGTGGTAATAGCTCAAAATGAATAATGCCCTTCCAATCCCACCACACACACAACATCACCTTATTGCGAGTTAACCCGGGTTTCGCCACAGTCTAAAGCCTGAGCGGCCTTTGACCACGACTTTTTTCGCACGTTCTTGTCGTACGTGATCCACTTTTCATCACCAGTTATCAGCTTCTTCAAAAATGATTCGGTTTCATTACGTCGTTATAAAGAATCACAAATGAGTACACGGTTCATTAGGTTTCTTTCAGTGAGCTCGTGAGGTACCCAAATATCGAGCTTTTTTTTGTACCCAGTTTTTTTCAAATGCGCCAAAACTGTTTTGTGATCAATTCTCAGTTCTTCAGCTGCGTTGTAACTACTGATATGTCGATCTTGCTCCACTTTTTCAAAAATGGCATCCATTTCATCAGTAATAGGGCGACCAGAGCGAGGTGCATCTTTGGCATCATCATTTCCGGATTGAAAACGCTTAAACCAAATTTGTGCTACTCTCACAGACACTGCACTAGGTCTATAAACGTCGCAAACGTTTATAGACCTAGTGCGTTTAATAAACGTCGTTTTTTCGCGGCTTGCGTTGTATTTTTACCTTTTTTGTAGTAAAATTTTAAGATGTATCGAATTTCTTCATTAGATTCACTCATCTTGACAGTACGAAAAACCAATGAAAATCACACATTTGCCTAATTTGAATTTGGAATTATGTTCTTTAAAATTTTAACTTTCAATGATACCAAAACCAGCCAGATACAGATACTACAGCCAAAGAGATTTTATTACAAGTTCATACATACTATAATGCGAAAATACTTTTTCCCCAACCTATTAGAATGCGTTGTCCCTTAATTTTTTCCCCTGTAGCCAGTTGTAGTTGATGAAGACACTTAAATCGTTTTTCCTGTCTCTAAAAAAGGGCACGTTGTATTAAGCGACATTTATCTTTGTAAATAAAGGCCCGCTTTATTTGGTATTAGCATCAACAATTAGATATTTTTAATTAAATTTCAATGCAGTTTACCCCGTTTAAATAACTGCAGAAGTTTTTTTGTTACGAATTTTATTTCGGAATTTCAAACTTTAAAAGGCTCTCCTGTAAAGTTGCAAAAATGTCGCTTAAACCAAATAGCCAGTTACCCCTCGATATAATGATGTGACTAGTCATCAAGCTTATAATAATAAATAATAATAATGGCAACCCATTATACGTCCCACTGCTGGGCACGAGTCTCTCCCCTTTTTTGATGGGGAGGCCTGGAGCTTACTCCACCACGCTGCTTCAATGCGGATTGGTGGAGGTGGTTGGGTTAGTGGCCCACTGTCGGATGTTTTCAAACCGCCCATAAGGCCTCCGACAAGGTTTAACGACTGCTATCCATCGATAGCAACCGGGACCGACGGCTTAACGTGCCCTCCGAAGCACGGAAACGCGCATTTAATTTGCCACTAGCGGTCACCCATCACACTACCCGACCGCGCCCGTAGTGCTTAACCGAGCAGATCGCTTACGATCTACACCAGCCGCTGGGCCATGCGCGCCTCAGCTTATAATAGGCAGAAATGCCTATTATATGCTGAATGACTAGCTTAAAGTACCTAGCAAGAACTATTGCACATCCAGCTTACGAAAGAGACAATTGGCTAGTTTCGGACTTCATAGAGCGTTATCTCTGTTGCACACAAGCAACGTAGTACTGATAGTGCGGTTAGGCATTTCTGCCTATTATAAGCTGAATTACTAGCATAAAGTACCCAGCAAGAACTATTGCACATCGAGCTTACGAAAGAGACAATTGGCTTGTTTCGTACTTCGTAGAGCGTTTTCTCTGTTGCACATAAGTAACGTAGATTTTGATTGTGCGGTATTGGCTATAATTTGATCAAAATGGTCGACAAATATCGAATACCCAGGTGTGCGAAATACGCCGAGCCGAAATAAGGCGAGTTCTCTTTTCTAATATCTATGTGCATTATTTCTTGCTGAGGACTATAATCTCATTTGTACGAGCCGTAAAAGATATCCATTTTTACACACATAGTCGGGCTTCCAACTTAGTACAGCGTGTTTATCCACGTGCGTTCGTTAGCGGCCAATATTTCACGGTAATCCGCGTATAAATCAAGACTTGCGCAGGAGTCATTCACAGTATGTTTGCGGATCTTGAAATCTCCTCGGATATTATTTATTGCGGGATTTATCGAGCGCTTGTGTACACGGCTTTAGGAAGGAAGCGGGTGTTTGTATTGATTTTAATTCGACATAAATTATGTACATTTTTAGTATTATATTAGTCATCGGAACTGTGTTCCTATTTTGAGTTTTTGGAGTTTACTTCTTAAGAAACGGTTTCAGTTACCAGGCCTGGTACGTAAATTTTATGAGGAGTAAAATCAAGTGTAAAACGAAAGTTGAGACGTTACGCGTAATATCCCCGCGAGCGCTGCGATTAGGGTTGCCAACTTACTTTATAATAATGTATTGTACGTTATTTCAAGCAATTGTACTGTATACTTTATAAGAACAATAAAGTACACGAAAGTACTTTATTTCGCATGATTTTAATCATGTTTGTGAATTTAAAAATTAAGTCCTAAGATTTTTTTCGTTAAACAAAAATTATCGATTGGTTGTCCAATTGTTTAGTCGGTACACACGAATTTGCTACATATTGCAAAAAGCAATAAAAAAAATATTTCAAAAATATAAATACAGAGAAATAAAAAATGCTTTATTTTGATTCAATGTACTTTTTTTTCTTACCTATAATAACCAATATAAATAACCAATGTACTTTATATGCAAAAAAAAAAGGTGGCAACCCTAGCTGCAATCGAGCGGACGTGATTTACTTGGACGTGATTTACCCGCACACTAGAGATCTCCTTACGCACACCGAGTAAACTTCCGTCGTGCGTCGGAGCTACCACACATACTTTTTTTAAAAATATTTCGAGTGATTTCACGTTGACTGTAATTTAAATTCAATTTTACTGGTGATAGAGTGACGGAGCTCGCACCATCGTATTACCTTATCTGCTTGCCGTTAATTGGTAGTATGTGGCACTATCGTGTTCCGGTCAGGTGATAATGTACGGCCCTGTCATTTCCGGCACAGAGGTATAACACCTTAGGCCTCAGGAGTGGTAATGCATCTGCATTTTGACCTTGGTCTTCGTGTGGGTGTTTATAGGCTGCAGTCTTCACTTAACATCAATGTGAACTGCATGCTTGTTTGCCACTTCCGTGCCATAAAAAAAGATATGGCGTAATAGCCACGCCTGGCATGCGGATTGGCGGTCTCAGTGGCAGTACTTTTGTCGCAGGACGCTGCTGTCCATCTCGCGTTATTGCACTTACTACCGTCCATAGAGCAACACGGGCCACCGGCCACCGCAGCGGACCGGAGGGGAGTAGCCATAGCGCTTATTATTGATGCAAAACAGTCTGCCATTATTTGCGGGGGGAACTACGTGTGATACACACACCCACTACAAAAATCGTATATTACTACGAAACTCACACCTTGACTTTAACAAAATACATTAAAATTTTACGCACACATTAAAACATCTAGTCGCCCAGACGTTTAAATGTGTGCGTGAAATTGTAAACGTAGGACCATTAGGGCTTGTACTTTGACAGAGGGGAAAGCCTGCATACGGCTATTTCCCTCCGGTCCGCCGCGTCCGTTGGCCCGTGTTGCTCCAAGCTACCGCCCCATAGAATTGATTTTCGGTTGACTAACTGCACTTCTGGAAGAATTCTCTACCAGAAGAAGAAAATTCTTTCGCTAGTGGGCGGTGGGGTCATCACGTCCCAACCCCTGCCGATTATGGATATCACAACATAACATTTGAGCATGGAGCATGTAGTTATATTTTAATTTTACATGTATATCTATGTAATCGTATATGTTTTTCATTGACGACCAATAAAGATATATAATTTGAGTAGTACCCAATCAACGGATTACTGCATAATAATGCAAATTACTGTAATAGGGCTGCACTTATGGCTATTTCGATGTTTATTATCGAGACGTAGGGATGCACTTGAATGTTATTAAATATATTAATCGATATATTAATTAGAAATAGTTTACACAACGTTTACACACAAATGAAGAGAAAATAACGAGACATACCAAAATTAAAGGTATGGTTATGTAAAGCCAAGAAAAACGCCTCCCATCTCAGCTATTTTTTGCAGCAAGTGCATGAGAAAGGTAAACAACCGTAATCGGCTTTCAGCTTTGGAATATGCGCAGAAGATATTTTAAAGAGCCAACACGATAGAGCCCATGATAACATAGGCATTGTTATTAGTATTCCAGCTATATTGCTAAAAATAAACTAAAACTACACTCTTTTGAGAAACTCCAGCACATTCTCATTTTAAGGAATAAAATTAACATCTGTCTGTACATATTAGTAATAAACTTTTCCTCATGGTAGAGCTCCAGTAACGGAGCTCGCGGGCGGCACCACCGCATTACCTAATATAATTGCCGCTAAATGGTAGTGTTCAGCACCATTGTGTTCCGATCAGGTGGTAAAGTACGGCCTTGTAATTTCCGGCATAGAGGCATAACACCTTAGGCCTCAGGAGTGGTAACGGTTCTGCTTTTTGACCATGGTCTTTGTGTGGGTGTCTATAGGCTGCAGTCATCACATAACATCAATGTGAACTGCATGCTTGTTTGCCACGTCCATAAAAAAAAAACGGATTACAAACAATGTTATTGATATATCGACATCGATAACAGCACATCCCGAATCGAAGCCGTCGTAAAAAAATCTACAACATTGTGAGTTAATAAAGGGTGCCCGTGTAGAATTATGTTGAGACCTATAATTTTATATGAAACAACGGGGCAAGGTAGCCATTATAGTGGTTATTACCCCCTCGCTAAAGTTGTAATATCTACTCTATATAATTACCTGAGCGTTGATAGATGACGGTAGTTGAGATAACCACTAATATTTCTGGCTCTCACTTTAATGTCTAGAGGTGTACCAGTAATTGGTGGTACAAGTACGAATTTAAAAGATTGCAGATTCCGTTTAAGATATTTTTTTAAATAACTCTGTGTTTATTTATTGGAACGAAGGTTCTTATCGCGCGGTACGCTGTCTAAGGGGGCTAGGCGAGCGTCATGAAAAATCCTCACGACACTTTTGTTATAGTGCGTAGCGCTCGGAGAGGGGGCAGGCCGAGAATAGGATTCGACTTATTCGTTCTCTCTCTCTCTCTCTCGACAGTGACAAGCGCTCTCGCGACGCTCGCGTCTGCTGAGTATGCGTACATTGTTTGGGCGTGTTCGTGTGTACGTAGTTTTAATTATTTTTCAACGTAGCTTTACGCCTGTAATCCCCGGAGGGGTAGGCAGAGGTAAGTGCATGCATTCAAGCATACATGCAAACACCCACGATTCGCCAGTTACGTTTTGGCCCATGTAACAGGTGGCGAGCCTGTTGACATCTCTGGGCACATTACCAAACTTCGAAGTACTGACAAATTTTCAGAAAATGGAAATATCCCAATAGAGCCAGAGATAAAGGACTTTACATCATTATCTTTGATAGCCCTCTACCTGGGCATCGAACCCTGGACCTCAGCGTAGTAGTAGTGGCCTGCTACCAATAGGCTACTGAGGCAGTTGAAATTACAATAATAATTATTTTTAATATTTTTAAAAATAAACAATTGATTATGAAAGTGATTAATTAGAAGTTGAAGAGGAACTTCGTTCCAGTCGGGTGTCCCACATGTGACACCTCAGACAGTTTTTTTCCATGTAGGTACTTTGTAAATAAGTCTTGATGAAGAATGAAAGTCCACTGCTGGACCAAAGTGCCCCAAAAATTGCCACAACCGACTGTTCTGGATCGTCAGTCGTCAGTCCTCATGGGGGACTGACGATCTGGTAATTCCATGTTACGACTTGCTTATACTATACGCGATCGCCCTCGCAAACACTTTTGTTCAATCGGTTGTCGGTTCTTCAAGCTATATGTCCAGTCCAATGCTACTTGACATTCGTCATTTGTGCTGTGTAAGCTGCTTTAGTTCTCGTGTGAAACTTCTCAATCCTCGCAGGGAAACACCGAATATAATGCTCTCCTTATTACACTCTGCGTGATCTTAAGGTTTTTCTATGGGACATATCCAGAGATACACGTTTTAGTGCCGTATGTCATCACAAATAACATACTCTGGACGACGTTCTTACATGCCTATAATAATAATAATAATGGCAACCCATTATACGTCCCACTGCTGGGCACGAGTCTCTCCCCTTTTTTGGGGGGAGGCCTGGAGCTTACTCCACCACGCTGCTCCAATGCGGATTGGTGGAGGTGGGTGGGTAAGTGGTCAACCCGCTGTCGGATGTTTTCAAACCGCAAGGTTTAATGACTGCTATCCATGGATAGCAACCGGGACCGACGGCTTAACGTGCCCTCCGAAGCACGGAAACGCGCTTTTAATTTGCCACTAGCGGTCACCCATCACACTACCCGACCGCGCCCGTCGTGCTTAACCGAGTAGATCGCTTACGATCTATACCAGCCGCTGGGCCATGCGCGCTTCTGCCTTCCTACTGTTACGAGCCTACTGTTGTCTAATTAAAAAATATGAATTTTCCATTTGGACTCAGTTGTCTAGCAATTCATGTACATGTTTATTCTGAAACAGCAGTTATTTAGATGCCTCAGTAGCGTAGTGCTAGCAGCCACTACTACTACGCTGGGGATCCTGGGTTCGATTCCCGGGTCGGGGACTATCAGAGATAACCGTTTAAAATCTAAATCATTTTCTGAAAGTTTTCCAGTACCTCGGAGTTTGGTAATGTGCCCGGAGATGGCAACACGTTACATGGGCCAAAAACGTAAACGGCGAGTCGTGGATGTATGCACTTACCTCTGCCTACCCCTTCGGGGATTACAGGCGTGAGGACGTTTAGATTAAAAAATATTTTTTCATCTCGAGTTTTGGATGTGATCTGTGACCATCGTTGTTTGCACGATTACAATAATTCTAAACCCTGTCAATGAGTGGGAATTAGAGGTAGTTGTAATGGGCCATCATTGCGCAGGTGATTTATTTAGACGTCAACATTATCCATTTCCACACTATTCTTCGTATTGTTCCGCATAAAAACTATAACTACAGAGCTGGTTTAGGAAGACACAGACCAATAAATTGCAAGGTGAAAAATATCTATCCCCACCTCCTCTCTTGCCTCTCAGTACTGCAGCTGTGTATGTAGATTGCTATATCATTTTTAAAAAGGTGAAAGTTAGTGATGTCATTCACTTTACATACAATAATAAAATTGATGCATTTTTCAATACCAAGACAAATATTAATAAATTTGTCTGTTATATTGAAAAAATAGGTGTATTGACACTGGATGAGTGCTCGAGCGAGTCACTCGACCGCGCCACGGTAGCGGGTGTCGTGTTTTGACAGGCCGCTGAACAAGCAGACGTTGAGAGCAGTGGAGTAATTGTACGCTATTGTACTCGTAGACATGCTTAGGGATGGGAAATATCGATGGAATATTAAAACAGAAATGCAAAGACTGGCTTCTTACTTTAACTCACGAAGACACAGAACGCCTTTTGAAACCAATAGTTTAATTACTCAACACAATAACACACAAACACTCTCTCTCACACACACACACACACACACACAAACTTTCACATACACTTACACTTTTATTATACAATTTTTTTTATATTTTTCAAAAATCTAGTATAACATTTTTTCTTTTTTTTTTTTTTTGAAATTTAAATTTAGTCTATTGTGTAAAATCAGAACCCAATGTTTCGAGGTGGGCGATGGTATCTGCGACACAGTTTCCAACTTTTGCAGATATTCATCGTTTTTATAAAAATTGTACACAACGGTTGTAATGTTCCCAAATAAACATATTTTTATTTATTTACTATTTATTTAATACAAGGCTCCTAATTATTATCGACCAAAGTGTAATCGGGATTATTGCCATAATTCAAACAATTTGACTTTCACGTTTTCTAAATGTCTGCAAGTAGGTTAATATTACCTTATATAATTTCTAAAGGTATATCCGTTTTAACTGAATCCTACACATCTTTGTCAGTCTGTCTTTTAACGTCATCAGATCTTTAAGATTAAAGTGACGGTCAAACCATTCTAATGGGGCGGTAGTAAGCGCAATAACGCAAGATGGACAGCAGCGTCAAGCAATAATTTTAAAACTACCCGTGCCGCTAATCCGCCTGTCAAGCATGGCGATTAGGGCATATTCTTCCCTAAAAACACACAACATTTTTGTACAATGTTTTTGTAGGCGTCTTTGGAGAAGGTTTTATTCAGCATTGAACGTCTTTCAACTAATTCTTTTTACTGGTTGTAAGGGAGCTCGCGTGCGTAGGCACCACCGCATTACCTAATATACTTGCCGCTAAATGGTAGTGTTCCTGTCTGGTGATGATATAATAAAAACAAAGTAATAAAAAAACCATTTACAGGTGGTAATGTACGGCCCTGTAATTTCCGGCACAGAGGCATAACACCTTAGGCTCAGGAGTGGTAACGCATCTGCATTTTGACCTTGGTTGGCTATCTAAAGGTTGCAGTCATCACTTAACATCAATGTGAACTGCATGCTTGTTTGCCACTTCCATAACAAATAAAGAAACTGGAGTGATGATGATGTGTAAATTTATTTGTGGAAAGAGACGAAAAGCCTGCTATTACAGAAATATTTCAGTTACAATGAACATACATATATATATATATATATGTATGTTCATTTATATATATATATATATATATATATATATATATATATATATATATATAAATCAATTGCTGTTCGTTAGTCTCGCTAAAACTTGAGAACGTCTGGACCAATGGGGCTAATTTTTGTTTGAATTATTTTTGGAAGTCCAGGGAAGGTTTGAAGGTAAGAAAATTGAAGAAATTGAAGAGGAATAGTTAAAAACACAATTTAATTTTCCGATACAGATAGTCCGTATATATCAAACATTTGACACATTATTTCATACTGAGGCAATACGGAGTTTGCCGGGTCAGCTAGTGATAATATATTAAACAAGACTGTCAAGAACTTGTTTCGTTATAAAATTAAATATTAACCTGTAACAAACAACTCGAAACGTTCAAACAGAACGCCTTTTTATAATAATAAATAATTACCTTGACACTAAAATACCTTTTTTTTTTAATACACCCTTCAAACATTTTTTTGCCGTCTCATTAACAGGTGCATTCGTTATTGCAACATTGTAAGTTAAATGTAAATTAATTACAAACGTCACAACTATAATTAATACGCGATGAATGAACACCTTTTTCTTTTATAATATTTATAAATGGCACTCCTTTATCGGAAAAATTATCAAGTAATTTATGGAAAACTGTTCACTTTTAACGGCTCACAGACAAATGTGGTTTCAATTAAAATTAATACAACATTCTTCCTCATAATAAAATGAGGAGCTATCGAAGTTATTTTCATGTTTTATGATCAAAACGGAATTTTTATACAAGCTTGAGTTTTTTTTTGTGATGATAAAAATTACAAATTCTATACATTTCTTACATTCTTGGAACATTTCAAACTTTTTTCTAGTTTCTGCAAACAATGTATTAATTCCCGGCACAGAGACATTAAGCATGTATTTTGCAATTTTTCTCATCTACCTGTATGCTGGTTTACCTTTTACTGCAGCTCTGGCAGCAGTATTTTTCCTAGAACCAGTAGATTTTTTACCTTTCATCCAGAAATTATTAAATAGATGCGAAATTTAAATATTCATATCAATTTTACAAAAATTGGTACTATAAAAGGCATACTTTTCATTCTTCCCCTACATTCCTAGTGCCTCATCACAATCATCGTGGTGATCGGTAGGTATAATAAACAATTTGAAAAGCTGAATGATTGATTTAGTATCTTATGCTTCTTCTCTCAATTGAACGTTTTAGAACGTCGCCTTTAACAGTAATATGAAGTTTCATTGTTGTACCATATTGGAACCGTTACCATAAAGACACGTTAAGAGTTGACAAAATTATGGAGATACAAAAATTTGAGGACGTGCTGAAGACAATTAATTTATCGACATACAATGATTGCCACAAAAACAAGAACAGTAAAGCATTAGTGGGATAAATGTCTCACCTTCATTTATTACTGTGAAAATGTGCAATTATTGTAATTATGTCAAGATTATGTTATTTAAAATTGATTATGTTATCTAAGTAAATACAATGCTGGACTAGATTCCCAGTAGGCCGCGAGTTCGAGTCTCGCCTGAAGTCAAATTTTTCTTTCCATTTTTCTTTAAAATAAATTATATTTCACAAGCATGTGTTAATGCGAAATAATATAAAAACAAATACAATGCTTTTATTCAACTCTCCTTATGATTTATGAAATTAAATAATTAATGGCTTCGAATAATTTGGAGCCTTTATATAATTAAAAGAGCATTAGCTTATTATTATACTGATCTCAGCCTTATATCGATTTAGTACGCATTTGTAACAATAAATCATCGATAAAACTCGACACATCACTACAAAACAAACAGCTATGATCGATGATCAAGACTAGTTTAATCGTGTTTACATAGTTCACACTCGATATCTAAATTTTTAAAAGCTCCGGGTGGCCAACTACTGTTTGCTTTCTACGATTCAAGTATCACTCTAAATAGATTCTTTGTATTGCATGTACATGGGAAAATCACCTGTATTTTATTTTTGATAAGACCCATTTTGGTCGTGATCGAAAGGCACAAAAATTGAACGTGTGGGGTATTATTTGTAGAAACAATAAGTTGAACAAATAACGTGCTGTGTAATAGTAAGAAGTTTTTTTTTGCTACTGGCTGATGCGTTAAACCTTAGGCTGGGACCGTATTCGAGCGGTAGTCCGGCCTTGCACTGACTAATGTGAATGTATTGTTAAGTTTATTTTACGAAAATGAATTAAAGTATTACATATCCTCAACAAAATTAAATGTAACTGCACTGCATCATGTTGATGGTTATTGATTGGGCACCGCCATGTTTGTGTTTATCCCTAGTTTTTTAGGGTTCCGTACCTTAAAAGGAAAAAAGGAACCCTTATGGGATCACTCGTGCGTCTGTCTGTGTGTCTGACCGTCTGTCACAGCCAATTTGCTCCGAAACTACTCAACCGATTGAGTTGAAATTTGATGAATATATGTAAATTGGTGACCCAAAGATGAACACGTCAAGTAAAATAATAAATTTTAAACAGAACAGGGCCACTTTCGGGGGGTTAATCAGAAAATTAAAAAAAAAATCGTAAGCTGTGTCGTGTGACATATCAAATGAAGTTGTTGTCAGCATCTCAGATATTTTTTTTTAATAATTTTTGCATAAAAGAATTTGAAGTTATTTAAGAAAAACGACGAAATATGACCATTATCTCCGAAACTACTGAACTTAATATTTTGAAAAAAATGTGGAGTATAGTTCTTTGCCTATAAATTACTGGGAAACCTATAAGAAGTTTGAGTATTCAAATTCAATCGAAAATTCTATATAATATAACCCCCCTGCCGGTACCACCGTAACCGCTATGTCCCTGCATTTTAAATCTGTAATATTTTCGAAAATATTTATTTAAATTACGGAACCCTCACCACGCGAGTCGAACTCGCACTTGTCCGGTTTTTTTTGTTATCTTCCACATCTCTTGCGTAGTTCTTATGTATCTTCAGTGATAGAGTTTGAGGGTTTTAATATGTTAGTGAATGCTGCAGCCCATGTACATTTACTCCAAAATTAGAGTTTTCAGGGCAAATGTGTTGCTGTTCCTGCCGTCTACCTCCGCTACCGAAACTAGGGTGCCGTACGTTATTGGTATGTTATTAAAAGTTTTATTACAAATTTATCTCCGTTATTAAAATTCAAAAATTTTATTTCAAATCCATGTCCAGGGACACTTTTGCATGGTCCGGTTGCAAGCTACCTATATGACCGACTTTAAATAAAAATGCAACAGTTATTAATGATACCAATTTTGTAAGTAAAATGTAACCAATAAATAGTCAAAATGTTTTATATTATTTCGCATTAACACATGCTTGTGAAATATATTTTATTTTTGAAGAAAAATGGAAAGAAAAATTTGACTTCAGGCGTGGCTCGAACTCGCGACCTACTTTACGATATTCAATAAACTGAAAAGTCTATTATATCGGTTGCCTAACTAGCATAGTTGGTAATAGATGGCGCTACTGCTACCATAAAGCAATGCAATAGATGTGAAGGAAAGATTTGACAAATCGGGCAGGGCTTCAGTAGCTCAATTGGAAGAGCGGCTGGACTAGATTCCCAGTAGGTCGCGAGTTCGAGCCTCGCCTGAAGTCAAATTTTTCTTTCCATTTTTCTTCAAAAATAAAATATATTTCACAAGCATGTGTTAATGCGAAATAATATAAAACAATTATTAAGGGTAAAAGCGACTTCTTTACGATATTCAATAAACTGAAAAGTCTATTATATCGGTTGCCTAACTAGCATAGTTGGTAATAGATGGCGCTACTGCTACCATAAAGCAATGCAATAGATGTGAAGGAAAGATTTGACAAATCGGGCAGGGCTTCAGTAGCTCAATTGGAAGAGCGGCTGGACTAGATTCCCAGTAGGTCGCGAGTTCGAGCCTCGCCTGAAGTCAAATTTTTCTTTCCATTTTTCTTCAAAAATAAAATATATAGTCAAAATGTTTCTATTTTTTCATAGAAGGAAAAGAAAAATCTGTTCGTCATAATCATTGTCATTAACTTATTAATTATCAACCTAATCTAACTTTATCTAAAGATTCAGTGCTTGTGTGTCTTGTCTACCGTGTTCAGGTTGACATAGTAATAGGTATATGCACCAAAGGCCTCGTAGGAGGCAAATTCTTTTTCTATCTTATAATCTGAACAATTCAAATTAAAGATAACATTATCTTTCTTCCACGTAACCATTTTAACGCTTTTTAATTTTATTTAATATTTTTAAATTACAAATAATTATATCCAAAAGTGAAATTCGCTATCGCAAAATATCACACTTAAATTACATTAAAAATAAAACCTTCTTTAATTAACAATCTGAAATATTAATTACAGTCGGTATCATCACGAGAATCGACTTAAAAATAAAAATGTCGTACTTAACAGGCGGTGTCCTATAAACTAAATGAATTTACGATCATTTGAGCGGCGTTAAGTAAAATGACTTAATTGCCTGCACTCGACGAATTATCCTAAAACATCCGTTTCGTATTTAAGCACCGTTTTTGCAGTGTGTCCATAAATTCTTAGTTTAGCGTACAGTATCCAGCAAAAAAATTCGCACATCTACCTTAGAAAGAACGACTCGGCATATTTCGGGTCTGTAGAGCGTTATCTTTTTTTTGCGCACCTTACCTGTCTGACGTTTGTCGACCATTTTGATTAAGTTTTGACCAATACCAGACCATCAGTGCTTACGTAGGCTGTGCGTAGCAGAAATAACGCTCTACAAAGACGAAACTAGCGGATTATCACTCTCATAGGCTCGATGTGCAAGATTTCTTGATGAGTACATAAAACCCCTTGCATTTTTATAGTTATCAGAAGTACATTATTGAAATATAAACTCTAGGTTGCACCAAGATATTTGTTAAAGCTATTGTTACATTTCACATACTTCTTTTACTTATAGAAATCTGTTAAAGTTAGAGAAGGATATGAAATATTACAATAACTTTAACTTTAAGAAATATATTGGTGCAACCCTGGCTAACAGTTGTATGTATGTGTGTATCTTCACGCCAAGTCTCTTACGGAGATGGAACGCTAGGGCATAGGGCATAGCTCCAGTTACAGAGTTTGGAGGGCGTAGTCACCACCGCATTGCCTAATCTACTAGCTGCTAAATGGCAGTGTTCATCACTATCGTGTTCCGGTCAGGCCACAAAGGCATAAAACTTTAGGCCTCAGAAGTGGCAACGTATCTACAATGAAATCACGGTTTCGTGTATTTGTTGATAGGCTACAGTATTACTTACCATCAATGTGAATTGTACGCTTGTTTGCCACATCATGACATAAATAATACCTTCCGTGCCCGTACCTTTTCTATATTCATCACTCACAACACACGCCCTTTCTGTAATCTATTGGATTCTTGATTAGATCTTGTAATATTAGAGACAATTTATAAAAAGATTTAGATTTAAAACGTTTTATAGGTAGGTAATTTCTCTATTGTGCAGAATCGAGCACGTAAGTTCAACTCGCAATGTTTATTTGTCCTTTTTTTGGAAGATTCTAAGTCACACTAAAATTATGGATCTTTTATAAAAGTCTTAGTTACCACCAGTTTTGTTGTCACCCCACTGGCAGCCATGTGTCTTGTGTGAGATCAATTAAAATCTCAAAATTTTGAGATAAACCACTCGGGGTGCTCCCGGTGCAGATAACACGGGTTTGCGCCACTTCTCATTGGAACGGCACAATTAAATGTGGTGTCAAGTGGGAATCACCCTCGGTATATGGTTCTGTATATATCTCTTTTTTTTTATACTGGCATTGCTGTTACGCATATTGTCAATATCAAGTAAAACGATATTTCGTATATAAGCAGCGTAAAAGTCAGAATCAGTCAGTCAGTCAATTATTTATTATGCTAGTCAAATGAGTCTCAGTCAGTAATTCAAGTAAAGTACTGTATAATCTTCACGCCAGGTCACTAACGGGGTAGCAGAGAGTGTAGAGCGCCAGATATCCCGGTCCTGACAAACCTCTCTTGCCACATCTACCTTCATCATTCTCTTCATACATGCACGCCGACTCCTAGTTTTTAAAATAGGTATCTGTAAAGATCTCATCAATCAATCAATTTTTTTCATTTCTTTCTCATCCTTTTTACAACACATATTGCACCTACGGAACCCCAAAAAATCAATGGCGCCGCCACACTCAAGTTATCGGCGGTTAAGTCGAAAACGTCAACGCTCCACCGCCTTTCGACCGCGGAATTCGTGATAAATAATTATTGTTACATATTTTATATGGCAGATATCTACAAGACGGTTGACATTTTTATTTGGATTAGCTTACTGCGTCGGGTAAAGAGTTTTTGAGATTTTTTTATTGGTAGGCATTGATCCGGAACTTTAAATACACATTACTGACATTGTTTTTTGTAACAAAAGAGGCAATCAAGCGTGCAGTTCACATGTATGTTAAGTGAAGACTGCAGCCTATAGATATCTACACAAAAACAAAATATCAAAATGCAGATGCGTTGGCAACCCTGAAACCTTAGTTGTTATATCTCTGTGATAGTTCAGCGCACTTTTATGCTGGTTGTAGAGCTCCAGTGACGGAACTCGCGGGCGAAAGCACCACCGCATAACCTAATATACTTGCCGCTAAATGGTAGTGTTCAGCACTATCGTGTTCCGGTCAGGTGGTAATGTATGGCCCTGTAATTTCCGGCACAGAGGCATAACACCTTAGGCCTCAGGAGTGGTAACGCATCTGCATTTTGACGTTGGTCTTTGTGTTAGTGTCTATAGGCTGCAGTCATCAGAGGTCAAAATGCAGATGCGTTACCACTACTGAGGCCTAAGATGTTATGCCTCTGTGCCGGAAATTACAAGGCCGTACAATACCACATGACAGGAACACGATAGTGCTAAACACTACCATTTAGTGGCAATTTTATTAGGTAATGCGGTGGTGCCTACGCCTGCGAGCGCCTTCACTGGAGCTCTATCACCAGTGATTATGCACATAGACATCTTCATCAAATATGTTGGTCTACCCCCCGTGTGATCGGAATAAGGCAGATAAGGTAAGACAAAGATAATAGTAAGGTAGATTCAGTACCTGCCTATTAGATCCCCCTCAGCAGATCCAACTTTACTAAAATCTGCTCAAACTCATTAAAACTGAAATAACACAAATTCACTTCTCCGCATGGTGAAAGTTGAAACAAATATGAGACACCAATCAATCTTGCTTAAAAATGGAAACTAATTAAAAAGAAGCCCATTTGTTATGCTGCTGAATTGATACGTAATCTTGACGCCTTAAGTCGTTGTGGTAAGTATTTCGAACATATCCATTGGACCATATCTTAACGGTGACAGCCTTAAAAGTAAGCAGATTAAAGCTGTGTTCCTGTCTTAAATTAAAAAAGAAAATAAGTGTCACCGTTTTATCCAAAAACTTTATCAACCTTAATTCATACGATAATAAACCCCGGTACTCACTTATTCCATCACCCTGACTCCCGTCTGCACCCACCTTTACGCCTCAACATGTCGTCCATCATAGTCACAGATGATTGATAACACTTTTTCAAGCGACGTTGGCTGTTGAATATTCGCCTTAATAAACCAAAACACCTTCAACGTAAACCTTACTTTATCACTTTCGTAACAAAGTTCAATTTCTGTTCACGAAAATCTTAATTCAATTACAAGCGTCTCAGAGAAATGTGGACTGTAAGTCAAGCTGAAAAGGGTTGTATTTTGATTGGTATTTAAATTGTTAAGGGGTCGTCTACCACTTAGCACAATATAAAGACGACTGACTGCAAAGGTTTTTTTCTGGAGATATATTGAACTAATACCACGTCAATGATGATGATCGATGTTGCTTGGCTGAATGTAATTGGAAATTATTTTGATTTAATTACAAACTGATCTTGTTTTGACATGAAACGTCAAGTTCACAGATTTTTTTGATGTTATTAGTAAAAGCAAATGTCTGTTACCGTGAGTTTGCATTGATGAAACATGCACATAAAACATGTTAAAATGATAAGTTTGACAGCAGTGCGAACTGCGAACGCTAGCACCAACAAGACATTTATCGCAATAGCTACTTTATGAAACGAGTTGCGAAACATCATCATGTTTAATGTTTTTAGTGCAAACTAGGGAGTACGCGAATGATAATTAGCAACACAAAACGTACCTATTTTTGAAAATAATTTAGTAAGTAATTTGCATTTTTTTTGCAGTTCTATTTCTAACTATTCAATAATTATATCATTTTTGGTGATCAGTATTACTCTCATTTTGGTAAATATACTCGTAGTGTACGTGAATGAGGATGATATTTTAATTAATTGTCCTGAAAATGACAACTATAATGAGCCACTGATGGTTAATAAATACCACAGCCCTAATGTAAGCATATGTAAGATTGTGAATGAGGACCCTTATTAATAAGAAACACGGCTATCGTTAGATAGCAGTCTTTAAACCTTGTCCGGAGGTCTTATGGGCGGTTTGAAAACATACGACAGCGGATTGGCCACTAACCCGCATTGGAGCAGCGAGGTGGCGTAAGCTCCAGGCCTACCCTCAAAAAAGAGGGAGACTCGTGCCCAGCAGTGGGACGTATCAAGGGTTGCCAATATTAAGCAGCCAGTGCCGTCTTTACGACCACTGACACCCAGAACAAGATTATTCCCTAAGTGGACGCACTTAGGTAAAACAAAATCGAGTAGGTATATTTTTTTGCTAAATCAATGAAGACGTGGATCATAATTTTATATCTTTCTTTTAGCGTTAAGAGCTAACAACCTGGACGTAGAAAGTTTTGTACCTCCTATGTTTTTTTTTCGCCACCATCCACCGAGATGCCTCATAGCACCAAACCTAACGCCGGCACTGAGAGCACCTGTTGAGAAGTGGTCACCATCACCCATAGACATTTATAACACGACGAAGGTTGTTGAAGCATTTTCTCCAGCCCTGAAGTAATCTTATAGAGGCTAGTTTTTAGTTACTCAAGTCTTTATTTCTCTTAACCCTTAACAGAAATAAAGACTTGAAAAAATCTTAGGAAAAATGGATACAAAAATCACAGTCATACAGTATCACAGTTATACACACACTTTTTTATGTAATGGAAGTGGCAAACAAGCATGCAGTTCACATTGATATTAAGTGATGACTGCAGCCTATACACACCCACAAAAAGACCAAGGTCAAAAGGCGCCTACTCCTGACGCCCTAGGTGTTATGCCTCTGTGCCGGAAATTACAGGGCCGTACATTACCACCTGACCGGAATACGATAGTGCTGAACACTACAATTTAGTGACAAGTAGGTATATTACGTAATGCGGTGGTGCCTACGCCCGCGAGCTCTTTCACTGGAGCTCTACCACTAGTAAACTCACGGTCTATCAGTTTTATTTTTGGTACATCTCGACGCAAACGATCCTCTTATTTAGGTAGTCATAAATTTAACTTTTCGACTTAACATATTTACACAATGACAAAACCCATTTTATTTTTAAATTACCAATTCTAACGAGCGCAGCGGTAATACTTACCTCACCTTGAGACAAAGTTTGGGTTTTTTGCCCTGCATCCGTTGTTATTTGCAAACTGCTGAATATGTTACGTCCAGACTCGGGCGGAATCCGCTGATGGACATTTTTTGACGGGACGCCTTAAGACGTCTTTTTGTACGCGAATATTTCCGCTGACGAATTTGGGAGACGGAATTTTCTTCAAATATATAGTCGAATACTGGTAAATTCTTTGTGTCCAAGAGTTACCCATTGAAGTAGATTTTTAATATAATATTTATGGATGACTTGTTAATCGTGCAAATTGAAGATGTTTCTTTGAAACAGCAATAGTAATATTCTTTTACTATGAGAATTACAAATAAGTGTTCTAAACAGAGAAGCTATTAACAGTGGCGGACTAGGGGGAGAGGGGAGGGGGGTCAGGGGCGGTCCGCCACGGGCCTCCGGTTCTGGCAGCCTCCAAAGATCGACTGGTCTCTGGGAGTCATGAAGGATTCGTAGAGCTTACGGAGTGAAAAGTCGTTTTTTTTCTCGCGCGTTCTTCTTGGTGTGTATTTAACATCTATCCACCGTATCGATCATACGGGGAGCCCCAATATGTGCGTAGGCGGGATTTCCCTAATTTTACCTCAAGACCTTTTGTTTTGCTCGTGCCTCAGGCTACTGAGCCTCCAAATGCCAAATGTCGCCCCTGGATCCTGATCAACCTTAGTCTGCCACCAGCTAAATGCATCTTTAATATCTTTAATCTTTATCTTTAATCTTTATTTTGCAACAAAAAATGACATGTTTACTTAATATAAATTAATCTAAAACATAGTCACTTATTTTATACATATAATATAATGCATGTACTCAACATGACAGGATCACGTTCTTCAAATATGCCAATTAAAAAGGTTAAGAACCATTGGTGTAGACGTCTTTATTTGCCTTGGAACAATAGGTACCCAATGAAAAAAATTGCCCATCGAGCCTACGAAAGAGACAATCAGCTAGTTTCGACTTAGTAGAGCGGTATCTCTTGCACACTGCCTACGTAAGTATTGATAGTGCGTATCGGTCAAAATTTGATCAAAATGGTCGTCAAACGTCACATGGATATGGTGCGAAAGAGATAACGTTCAGGAAGGCTGATTGTTCTGTGCGTTCTACAGATCTGAAATCACGATGAAGTCACGATGGGCAACATTACATATTGGATACTGCACCATCAATGCACACTGTATGATTGTATTATTGTATGGCATTAAATAACATAAAAATGCAACGTGCTTTGCATTCAGAATTCTTTTTTTATACAAAAAAATATGACGTCACCAGCGGTAACTTTAAACAATTACCACTGTACAATCACGACCCAATTCACGGAAAACGCGTCAACAATGCACATTCATTTCGCACTTTTTCTCGATTCTTATAAATATTGCAATGGCTATGCTTGGGTGGCACTCATTATGATTTCAGGGAACGCTCGCTCCGGAATATGCATGCAAATGGATGCATTTGCATGCTATCTGAATGTTAAATCGGTATCGATTGTCATCGAGGATATATCGATATTCGAGTGTGGAGCGAATGATGATATTTTGCTTATGATTAATTTATGTACTTAGTGGAAAATATTGAATAGTGTGTTGGATCAATAGAAAATTTTCATCATAAAATAAATAATTTTCATAGCAAAATTTTACAAATAAAAGAATTGCCCAACCGCAACAGTCTGTAAGACCTCAAGACACAATTCGTAACTTTTGTGTTAATTCTGAACGCTACGCAAGACGTTTGCGAAATAGATGGAGGTAGCTGCACATAATAATTTTTCAAACTGCTGTCAGACAATTACCACCTCAGTCTGCTCGAGACCACGGAAGCTGAAAAGCGACCGAAACGTCGGGTTCGATTTTAAATAATAATTTTAGTTTAATATACGCGAGATAAATCCGAAAACTAGTTTGAAACTAGTTTTTTAATGAGTGCAGCTCGCGAAAACCTAAGAACATACTAGACTAGATCTCACTGCACTCTTGCAAAGTTTTCTGTTAAATGTACACATAGTGTAATTTATAAACTCCATTAACACAGTAACAGTTTTGATTATTTTTTATAATACTACTACTACGCCTGGGTATTGTGTCAAATCCTTTATCTTTGGTTCTATTGGGATTTTCCATTTTCTGGAAGTTTCTCTGTACCTCAGAGTTTGGTAATGTGCCCGAAGATGTCAACAGGCTTGTCACATGTTACACGGGCCAAAACTTAACCGGCGAATCGAGAGTGTTTGCATCTATGATTGAATACATGCATTTACCTCTGTCTACCCTTTCGGGGATTACAGGCGTGAAGTTACGTTACAATAGCAATAAATAAGCAAAAATATCATCCTCATTTCAGCCGTAAGACGTCCACTGCTGGACCAAAGCCTCCCCAATAAAGGAGAATATGCCTTGCCTTAATCGTCATGCTTGGCATGCGGATTGGCGGTCGAAGTGGTGGTAGTTTTATCGTATCGTATTAATAATAATATGGGGAATTTAGGAATCAAAAATAAAAAAAACTTCGGTCTATCCGAACCCTTTGAACGCCAGACTGACTTGCACTTGGTAGCTTTTTATACATGTCTACAGGCTGCAACAGTCGCTTGTCATCACGTTCATGCCCGACGTTACATTATGTACACAAAAAAACATTCAAAACGAAGTCACTATAAACCAAAAACGGAATCGCTAATGACAAGATTATCATACGAGCCAAACTCTACGAGTCTGGAAACAACTCGGGGAATGTCGTCAAAGCACCGCCGACACAAAACAAGATGGAAATATGCTGCGACGCCGACAGATGCCGGCACGTCTATGTCGGCGAAGCCACATCAATCTTCACGGGTGGGTGGCAGCAAAAACCTCAAATGTTTTCGACCAAATTCGTGTGCGAGTCACCATTTTGTGATCGGACACTCGTTTGGCGATCGCCGTTTGAATACTTTTGGGGGATACTTTTAATGCACACCTTTCAATTTGAAGGTTTTCACTTCCAACAGCAAAAATGGCTATATGTATTGACGTAATTTCACCTGTATTAATGCCTTTAATAGGCAAAAGCATGCATTCAAGCATAAGAAAATACACGATTTGACAGTTTGATTCTTAAATCCCTTCTTACCTACTATCCCAGCTATCCGTACTAATATTATAAATGCGAAAGTAACTCTGTCTGTCTGTATGTCTGTTGATTGTTTTATATTATTTCGCATTAACACATGCTTGTGAAATATATTTATTTTTAAAGAAAAATGGAAAGAAAAAAAGTTTAAACAATTATTAAGGGTAAAAGCGACTTCTTTACGATATTCAATAAACTGAAAAGTCTATTATATCGGTTGCCTAACTAGCATAGTTGGTAATAGATGGCGCTACTGCTACCATAAAGCAATGCAATAGATGTGAAGGAAAGATTTGACAAATCGGGCAGGGCTTCAGTAGCTCAATTGGAAGAGCGGCTGGACTAGATTCCCAGTAGGTCGCGAGTTCGAGCCTCGCCTGAAGTCAAAATTTTTCTTTCCATTTTTCTTTAAAAATAAATGTATGTCTGTTGCTTTTTCACGTCCAAACGACTGAACCGATTTTAATTAAATTTGGTACAGAGATAGAGCTGACATAGGCTACTCTTTTCGACATCCACGCGGGCGAAGCCGTGGGCAACAGCTAGTCTAATATAATTTATACATAATTTTCGAAAATTCAAGTGAGTCATCATTTTTATATCGGACACTCGTTTGGCGATGGCCGATTAGATAGCTACTTTTGGAAGACACTTTTAATGCACACTTTTGAATTTGAAGGTTTTCCCCTCTAACTTGTATATTCTCTGAAGGGGTTAAAGTAGGAGTCAAGCCTAAAAAAATTAATATACGCGAGATAAATCCGAAAACTAGTTTTATTTCGATGAGTGTAGCTCGCGAAAACCTAAGAACATACCATTAAAAAAGTACTTGAAAATTGACCATTATTTCCTTCTATCTCTGAAACTTCTGGACCATCGATAATAATAATAATTATTGTTCTGTATGGTTTTTAATATCTGAATTAAATAAATAAATAAAAATAAAAAATAGAAAAATAATAATGACGACCCAGTTGTCCAGCGGTGTGAAGCAACCACTTGATTTGAGAGGACATGGCGACCCCACCAGGACAATTTATATGTGGCCTATAGAAATTAGTTTCAGTTTTAGGCACGTAGGACTACTACTGACTACTGATTTGGCTCCCTCTTTGACTAAATCCAAATCATCTATAGATTTTTATTTGATGTCTTAAGGTTACAGCCGCCTATGAACATTTGTAACACCGGGGGAGTAGCCAACGCGCTGCCAGCCCTGAAGGACTGTTTTGACGCCATTTTTGAAGAACCCCATATTGTAACACCGAGGGAACAACTCAGGGAAGTTTGTTCCTCTATTTACACGTTCTGGGCCGAAACGAACGTGAAAATCGCACCGTTGAGCACTGCTAAGTGTCCATACGTGAGGGTGAAATTTCTTTCTTCGTCGGGTAGTGCAATTTAAGAAATGAGACTATGGCACCATTTCGAAAAGTTAGAGCAGTCACCATTGTAGAGACGGTAAAAGAGATAGGATAGATATGTATGACAATACGTAGTGTACATATTCTTTATTATTCTACTCCCTTTTCGCGTTACTTGCCGTTCCGCTCATCCAACTGGTGATCAATAACGGAATTAAGTAGCTACCCTTACTATCTATTCTTATTCTTTGCCTTTTCTTCAGCAATGTCAGTTTTTAGTGAAATCAACGCACATAATAATTTTGTAGAAGTTTATTTGCGGATTTGCTCGCGTGCATGATACTCCCAACTTCTTATCTGGGAAAGCACATCATACCTAATGTTTTCTTGTTATAAGTGGCAAATAAGTACACATTTTGATTGTAAATTAATACTGTAGTGTAGCTACTCCTGCAGCCTAAGCTGTTATACCTGTCATATGTATGCATGTATGGTAATGTTACCTCTGAATTGGAACATGAAATACTGAGAAGGTATGTAGACGTGTAAATATAATGTATGCGCATACCTATATCCACACAATACGCATATTATATATAATAACAAATTCATCCAGGATTTGCAATTATTTTTATGAGAATAATTAACGGTAATTAATTTTCGCGAGCGCATATTGAAACGATTACCTCGGTGTTTTTTTTTCAATTGTAATCTTTATGGATTTTCTATATCGCATCATTAAGCAATAAGCAGCTTTTGAGGCAGCCTATCTTGAAAACTATTAAGTCATATATTGGATAAAAGAAAGAGCTTTCATTCTTAATATTCATCAAATCGATATTGAATATTCAATATTCAAATCTAAAATTTCAAGATTCAATTTCCTGCAGAATCGTCTCATTATTGAAATGCAAATCTACATGTCATAGGTATAATTCGATTGGACAGTTTTATCACTTATTTACTTGGTTACATAAATGCTTTTTTTTTTCGACCAAGTAAATAGAGATCCCATGGATGTTAAATGGTCACTCCAGCCTATAGACGTCTACAAGAAAACCAAAGGTCAATGATACCTTAGTCGTTTTTATTTATGTAATGGAAGTGGAAAACAAGCATGCAGTTCACATTGATGTTAAGTGATGACTGCAACCTATAGAAACCCACACAAAGACCAAAGTCAAAATGCGTTACCACTCCTGAGGCCAAAGATGTTATACCTCTGTGCCGGAAATTACAGAGCCGTACATTACCACCTGACCGGAACACGATAGTGCTGAATACTACCATTTAGCGGCAAGTATATTAGGTAATGCGGTGGTGCCTACGCCCGCGAGCTTTGACACTGGAGCTCTACCACCAGTAAAAGAAAATGTCTCTGAGATAGTTATTACGGGGCCATAGATTACCCACCCGGGACACGATAGTGCTGAAGTACCGTTTGGCGGCAGATAGATTTTTACTGGTGGTAGAACTCCAGTGACGGAGCTCGCGGGCGTAGGCACCACCGCATTACCTAATATACTTGCCGCTAAATGGTAGTGTTCAGCACTATCGTGTTCCGGTCAGGTGGTAATTTCCGGCACAGAGGCATATCACGTCAGGCCTCAGGAGTGTTAACGCATCTTCAAACATCAATGTGAGCTGCACGCTTGTTGCCACGTCCATTACATAAAAAAAAGATAGATTAGGTAATGCGGTGGTGCCTACGTCCTCGACCCACTAACTCTACCACCAGTAAACACTACAAATTACAATAATACTATCTGATAGATCATGCGAAAATCATTACACACTAATAAGTAATGGCTAACCATCCGACTAATTACAAGCTAAAATGATTGACACGACAGCCGATGCCGCTAGCCTATACTTAGCTAAGCTATATTTAGGCGCAATTCCGTAGCTAAGTGTAGGTCATTATTGTTCCGGTTCTGAGTTAAGTAAAAATACTTAAGTTAAATCCGCCGGGACTCTAATCATGTAATACTAGTTATTATGCGGTTCCCGATTGAATCCAGGGCCGGACTTGAAATTTTCAACTGTTTTTTTATCAATTAACAAATTTTTGGTATTGATGGGAAGTTCAGGAATTAAAGTTGAAATTCGATTCAGAATTATTTTGTTGAAATTGGTAGGCTTTATTTACTGATTAAAAGCATTTCCCTGAGATTATATTAGCGAAAGTATTACAGAAATTATCTATTGCTATATAGGAGAGGAGCGGGTTGGCCACTAACCCCGTATCTCCACCAACCCGCATTGGAGCAGTGTGGTGGAGTAAGCTCTAGGCCGCCTCTCGAAAAGGGGGGAGACTCGTGGCCAGCAGGGGGACGTATAATGAGTTGCCATTATTGGGTATTATTATCATATAAGAGATCTTGTCACTACTAATTTAAGCCCAAGTATATAAATGAATTTTTAAAGCAAATTTATAACAGCGCTTATTTGTACAGCAACTACTTAATTATGATTTTTAAAGACGTTTTTTATTAATAGGCGTTCAAACATTTTGTTTTTCTTATACTCGTAATAACTGCTGAAATTGGCCATTATGAACTTCAAAGTTGTTTGCTACTTTAGTAACTTTGGAAAGCATTCAATTCATAAGTATCTACGTAAGTAGTAAGTTAGTACCTAAGTACTTTCCTATGTAGATAGATTCACGTAATACTTTATTTAATTTTAATCATGAAAAAATGTAAAATGTGTATGAATATATAGGATTCTAACTTTTCTGCAACAAGAAACATTTAAATTTAATTTTAAAGAAAAATGGAAAGAAAAATTTGACTTCAGGCGAGACTCGAACTCGCGGCCTACTGGGAATCTAGTCCAGCCGCTTTTCCAATTGAGCTACTGAAGCTTCCTTTCCATTTTTCTTTAAAATAAAATATATTTCACAAGCATGTGTTAATGCGAAATAATATAAAACAAGAAACATTTAAACATAAAATAAATTTATTGAAATAAAACTATTTTTACGGATTTATCTCGCGTATATGAAACTAAAATGATTTTTAAAATCAACCCGATAGACCCGATGAGTGTAGCTCACGAAAACCTAAGAACATATCATAAAATAAATTATTCAAAATTTTACCAAATTATAAAAACAGTATTTTTTTTTTATGTCATTAAGTTGACAGACAAGCAGACGGGCCACCTGATGGTAAGTGGTCACCGTCGCCTATGGACATTTGCAACATCAGGGGAGTTGGCAACGCGCTGCCAGCCCTGAAGGACTCTTTTGACGCCATTTTTGAAGAACCCTATATTGTAGCACCGAGGGAACACCTCAGAGGGAAGTTCATTCCACAATTTACACGTTCTGGGCAGAAACGAACGAGAAAACCGCACCGTTGAGCACTGCCAGGTGTCCAGTCGGTGAGGGTGAAACTTCTCTCTTCGGCGGGTAGTACGGTGTAGAAAAAGAGACAGTGGCACCATGTCGAACAGCTCGACAGAGCACTCACCATTATAGAGACGGTATAACACGCACAGACTACCAATATCTCTGCGCAGGCTCAGATGTTCGAGCCTGTCTGTAAGTCCCGGATCGTTAACAATACGAACGGCGCGTTTTTGTAGGGAGTCAAGTGGACCAAGCTGGTACTTGGGGGCTCCCGCCCACAAATGAGAGCAGTATTCCAGATGGGGCCGCACTTGGTAGTTATTTGAAAATTCGGTTTACAGGCGATAATTAGACGTACCAAAGTCATAAAATAACATACGTCATAAGCCGAAAGTGGCCCAATCGCCTGTACCACGCTTTAGCTTCGTCGCTCGGGTCAGGCGGAACGTGACACTTTTTCGTGCCTGCAGCCGGGTTTTCTTTTAATGTAATGGATGTGGCAAACAAGCATGCAGTTCTCATTGATGTTAAGTGATGACTGCAGCCTATACACCCACACAAAGACCAAGGTCAAAATGCAGATGCGTTACCACTCCTGAGGCTTAAGGTGTTATGCCTTTGTGCTGAAATTACAAGGCCGTACATAACCATCTGACTGGATCACGATAGTGCTGAACAAAACCATTTAGTGGCAAGTAAATTAGGTACTGCGGTGTTGTCTACGCCCGCGAGCTCCGACACTGGAGCTCTACCACCGTTCATCGTTCATTTATAAGACGTTATCACGTCAAAAACAGTTGCTTACTTATCTCCTTGAAAACGAACTCAAATGACGTATAGGTAGTAGGTACATGTATATATAACTTCTTTACTGGTGGTAGAGCTCCAGTGACGGAGTTCGCGGGCGTAGGCACCACCGCATTACCTAATATACTTGCAGCTAAATGGTAGTTGTCAGCAATATCGTGTTTCATTCGGTTGGTAATGTGCGGCCCTGTAATTTCCGGCACAGAGGCTTAACACCTTAGGCCTCAGGAGTGGTAACACATGTCCACTTTGACTTCGGTCTTTGTGTGGGTGTCTATAGGCGCAGTCATCACTTAACATCAATGTGAACTATATGCTTGCTTGCTACTTCCATTAGGTAGGTACCTACATGAAAAATAAATCTCTATCATTCAGAATCCGGCCCTGTCCCACAAAGTCATGATCCAACGTACCCCTCAATAACGTAATGACAGGTCCACCAACTAGGCGCCAACATTCGGCTTTCGACCGCAATAATATATAATTTGGCCGAAACCACCGACAGACAATCACGGGCCCATTACGGCCTTATTCGGCTCAAATTATAAGACAAAAATCGGTTAATCAAGCATTGGCATGACGTGGCCCAACCCAATCATTTAGTGTGTGGTTTCGTCAAACGTTTGACGGATATTGGCGCCAATTTTTTCATGCGATTTTAGGAGTGCGTACTTAAATATTCGGTACCTACCTACATGATTTATGAAGTGACTGTCCGTGTACACCTCTTTTTATGTAATGGAAGTGGCAAACAAGAATGCAGTTGACATTGATGTTAAGTGATGACTGCAGCCTATAGACACCGACAAAAAGACCAAGGTCAAAATGCAGATGCGTTACCACTACTGAGGCCTAAGGTGTTAGGCCTCTGTGTCGGAAATTACGGGGCCTACACACCTATACCTACTAGCAATAATTTATTTTATTTTTAAAGAAAAATGGAAAGAAAAATTTGACTTCAGGCGAGACTCGAACTCGCGACCTACTGGGAATCTAGTCCAGCCGCTCTTCCGATTGAGCTACTGAAGTCCTGCCCGATTTGTCAAATCTTTCCTTCACATCTATTGCATTGCTTTATGGTAGCAGCAGCAAAATATATTTCACAAGCATGTGTTAATGCGAAATAATATAAAACAATTAGCAATAATTTGTCTGTAGATTTTTTTAAATGGAAGGAAGGTGGTAAATAACCTGCATCTCACATTGATGTTAGGAAAGTGATGAATACAGCCTATAGGTATCCTAAGTATCTACAAGTATCTACATGAAAACCAAAGGTCAAAATGCAGATGCATTGCCACCCTGAGACCCAAGGTGACGTCATGTCTTTGTGATAATTATTACGAGACGTTACATTACCATCTAACTAGAAGACGATAGTGCCGAACACTACCATTTAGCGGTAGATAAGTTAGGTAATGCGAGCGTGGATAAGTCCTCCAGCTACTTGGAGTTCCAAGTAGCTCGAGGACTTGACACCAGTGTAGCAGATGTAGATTGTACAATCTAAATAAATTAATTAAATGTTTTGATGTTTGTATATTAAATGTTACTTAAATTAAAACCATGTCAAACGCGCATGGCCCCGCGGTTGGTGTAGACCGCAAGCGATGTACTCGGTTAAGTGATACGGGCGCGGTCGTGTATGTGATGGCTGAACGCTAGTAGCAAATTAAAATGCGCGTTTCCGTGCTTCGGAGGGCACGTTAAGCCGTCGGTCCCGGTCGCTATCGATAGATACTATCTATCGATAGTGTAGTAATAGTCGTTAAACCTTGTCGGAGGGCTTATGGGCGATCTGAAAACATCCGCGGGTTGGCCACTAACCCGTATCTCCACCAACCCGCATTGGAGCAGCGTAGTGGAGTAAGCTCCAGGCCTCCCCAAGAAAAAAAAGGGGAGAGACTCGTGCCCTGCACTAGAACGTCTCAAGGGTTGCCATTATTATTATATTAAAACCATAATTGATAACTACAAACCTAAATGGTCGATATTTTTAAATATTACCTACGTTACCATTGATTTTCATTTAAAAAATCTCATTTATAGTCCCTTTATTTAAATTCAGATGTAGATCAAGGTCTTATTCTATATTTTTTCCTTATTTTTGATATCATATTGTCTGCTAATATTAAACATGTTTTATATTAGGTATCAGGTCTGAAAACCTAAAAATAAAAAAAATATTAAGAAGACACTAAATGTCGTGATAAAAGTATAATTCTAATAGGTCTGTTGTTAATTTGTTTTTAAATAAATAGTTTAAAAAATAAAATTAGAAATTCAATAAGAAAAATTCTACCTGTTTAGACTTTTTTTTTATTTAATTTCTAATTTTATTCTTCGAAAAATTTATTATTACCTACACACACGTGTTTTTGCGAAAAAGAAACATAAGTATCTAAGTACTACAACGAAATAAAATTAAATGAATAAATGACAAAATCTATGTAGCTCATGACGACGTTTCACTGAAATGTTAGGCAGAGTTGTAGGTAGTATGAATCAGAATCAGAATCAGAAACTCATTTATTCATTTAGGGTGACAGGCACCTCTTATAACACGTCAAAAACAAACAAAATAAATTAAAGCGAATAACAATTGATATACATGTCAAACAAGATAAAAAATATATGTAAAGTCAAGAATATCACTAAGATAAAACTAAATGTAATAAACTAATGTAAAAGTTTATCAGTAGAATGTCTCTTTTCCCCTTTACAAACTGATAACAAAGAGTAAAAAGAAAAGATATATATATATATATATATATATATATATATAATAGTCATTCTTTGTCATGCACTCACATATGCACTCCCTTAGTTACAATTATTTTAGTTTTTGGATTGTTTCACATGTTAAAATACTGTACATAACATTCATTGTACGGAACCACTACTTAAGACCCTCTCTAGGTGTATACTAATCAATATTTTTACCTGCAAATCTTTTGTTTAGCGTCAGCTCTTGGGTGGTCAAAATTATGAATGGTAAAAACTTTTTAAACTAGTCTTCAGAACAATAAGGGTGATAAAATTAAGGAGGTGTCAGTTTGGAGATAATTATAGGCGCCTTGTCTTTTGTGTTATTGCTAGTGAAATGTGTTGAACCTTAAATATTTATTACAGTACAAATTGTGTTCTTTTTTATAACAAAAACCTTCTTACGGCCGTTTTCAATGAGCTGTTTATCCAACCAAGCATGCAGTTTACATCAGTGTCGGATTAGCCTTATAGCAGTAGGCAGCAAATGCTACGGGCCCCGCACCTTGGGAGGCCCCGCGTCTATGCGCAAAAGAACTACAAATACCTATGTAAAATATCTTATAGTTGTTTTATATTATTTCGAATTAACACATGCTTGTGAAATATATTTTATTTAAAGAAAAATGGAAAGAAAAATTTGACTTCAGGCGAGACTCGAACTCGCGACTTACTGGGAATCTAGTCCAGCCGCTCTTCCAATTGATTCCCAGTAGGTCGCGAGTTCGAGTCTTGCCTGAAGTCAAATTTTTCTTTACATTTTTCTTTAAATAAAAAATATCTTATAGGTATAGGTTTTTTTAAGCCTAATGAAAGTGGCAAACAAGCGCGCAGTTCTCATTGATGTTAAGTGTTGACTGCAGCCTATAGACATCCATACAATGACCAGAGGTCAAAAAGCAGATGTGTTGCCACTCCTATGGCCTAAGGTGTTATGCCTCTGTGGTGGAAATTACAGGGCCGTACATTACCACCTGACCGGAACACGATTACCAATTAGCGGCAAACAGGTAGGTAGGTATATAAGGGAATGCGGTGGTGCCTGCGCCCGCGAGCTCCATCACTGGAGCTCTACCACCAGTAAATAATCCTGATCCTAACTCCATAATAAAGAAAACATACCTTAAACGTATGTAAGAGATCAAACTAATTCACAAACATAATCTTTTCTAAGGTCTTTGCGAACTACACTCATTGAATTAGAACTATTATGTACCAACGATTGAATTAAAAAAAGACTTAATTTAAATAGAATAGAATAGAATAGAAAATATTTTTATTTCGAATAGATCTTTACAGATACTTTCAAAACGTCAATAAATCATAAACTACCTAGAGCGAATAACCATTACATATAGTAAAGAAAAATCATATATTAATAGTAAATTAAAAATTAAAATTTAAACTATTTGGTTAAAACATAATAATCATAAAATTTTTCAATTCCTTCAATGATAATAAATGAAGAAAAAGAAAAACTTATGATAGGTATGTACCAAAGTGTTAAAAGAGTTATATTACAACGAAAATAAATTCATCAACCATTGCAACGCGATCCATCGCAATATTAGCAACCAAATGACAGTTGCAATTACAGCCTGGCGGCCATGTTGCGGCGTGACGTCAGCGGGCGTGGCTTGGCAAGCGCCGCCCACCGCCCGCGGAACTCGTAAGTTCCACTGTTAAACTTTGTTTTTAAAGTTTGAATAGACACTTATATGTGTTAGTTCAGTTAATTGTTTGATTTTATAAATTGTTTTAGTTTACGCGAGGTTATCTGAAAAAGATTTTTTTTTTAATGAATGTAGCACAAGGTCATACCTATTCAATTAATAAGGTAGGTAATATAAAAGGCATAGAGCAACACGGGCCACCGGCGGACCGGAGGGGAGTAGCCGTAGCGTTTATTACCGATGCAAAATAGTCTGTCATTTTTTGCGGGGGGAAATGCGTGCGACACTCACTCACACTACAAAAGTCTGTTACTACGAAACTCACACCTTGACTTTAACAAAATACATAAACAATTTCACGCACACATTTAAATATCTGGGTGATAGGCATAGGACCATTTTATTGGTCTTATACTTTGATAGAGGGGAAAGCCTGCATAAGGAAAGAAGAAAAAAAAAGACTTGCCGCTAAATTGTATTGTTCAGCAGAATTGTGTTCCGGTCAGATGGTAATGTATGGCCTTGTAATTTCTAGTATCTCAGACTTTGGTAATGTGCCCGGAGATGTCAACTGGCTCACCACCTGTTACATGGGCCAAAATGACTACGGCGAATCGTGGGTGATTGCATGTGTGATTTAATAGGTACACGCATTCACCTCTCTTTACCCCTTCGGGGATTACAGGCGTAAAGTTAAGCTTTTTTACGTTTTATATGTCAAATTAAACCTAGAAAATAAAATAAATAATCGTTCAAAAATAGCTATAAAAATAGTTAGGTATCCACGGAATAAACTGAACTAGGTACCTACTTACAATTAGGTATCATTGTTATGAGGTATTCAGCATCTAAGTAAAAGAAAGTAGAAAGCGTAGAATATCATTAGATATTTACTTTCAAGCATCTAATTATTAATTTAGGTGTAATATTTTCTAATTAATGGACGTATAATAATCTATTTAATTTGCAAATTATTAAGAATGAATTTACAAATAATTTAGAATGAATTTACAAATAATTTAGAATGACTATATAGTGCACTAGAATTAAAATTGTGAAAGTTTGTTGGTTTTGAATATTTTTAGAGCACTTCGTTCTACGTTTGTCTTAATTTTGTATCATATCATTAACGTGTTTTTTTTTTTAAAGTAATGGAAGTGGCAAACAATCATTCAGTTCATGTTGATACCTGCAGCCTATAGACACTCACACAAAGACAAAGGTCAAAATGCAGATGCGATACCACTCCTGAAGCCTAAGGTGTTGTTTTTTTATGTTACAAAGGTGGCAAGCAAGCATGCAGTTCACATTGATGTTCAGTGATGATTGCAGCCTATAGACACCCACGGAAAGACCAGATAGGTCAAAATTCAGATGTGCTGCCACCCCTGAGACCTTAGATGTTGTGTCTCTGTGATAGTTATTACGGGGCTGTACATTACCACCTGACCGGAACACGATAGTGCTGGACACCATCATATAGCGGCAAATACATATATTTGGTAATGTGTTGGTGATTGGAGCGTCCGTCATTGGAGCTCTACCACCAGTAAGTTCAGTCATTTTATCTTCACTCCTAGTGGTTTTGAGTTTGAGTTTGTAGACGGCACGTCTCCAAACGGCACTGCTCTACGTCACCGAATCAATATCTCCCTTATTAAGAAGTTGCAATGTACTCTTTTATAAATCTATTCTATTTACAAATACGCTGTAGTAACCATTTATCAGTTAAAAAAGCAAACCGATGGAACAAAAAGTTCTGTTGCCTCATTAAAAAAAAACAAAGCATTTTAAGCCATCGCCACCTAAATCATGGCGATCATTCAAACAAATCATGCGGCTAACACGTCCCGTCAGTCGGAACCAAGATGGCGAGCGAAGTTGTGCGGAACACCGAGAGTACCTATGGAGTGTAGAATACATTTGTCAAATACATAGATTTCATAAATAATAATTATAATAATATTTATTATGTTTAAAAAATAGCCCCGTTGTGATCTGAAACATATTTCATTTAAAAAAACTACTATATTTGAAGTTATTTAAAGCAAAAATTTATACATGTGCATGGATTCAATCATATGTAAATGCATTCATTAAACATTCAAGAATGTTTTCAGGAAGAATGGTCTCAAGTGTGGTACTATGTTTTCGTGGTTTTTTTATTGTGTAGTTATATACGTATTTTTGTGACTTGTATGTCTCAAAATGGCGACTCTGATCATTCTGACGAATACCTTTCCTTTTCTTCTGTTGGGTCGATTAGCAGTGACAGTTTTCAAAGTCTTCCTTCACTCAATGATACCTTGATTTCAAACTTCTCAGATGTGGTGAATAATTTTAATGTAGTCCACGTAAATGCCCAGAGTATTCCGGCACATTATGTTGATATGTTAGCATCTTTTTCAAATACGAATGCTCATGCCATACTTATTTCTGAATCTTGGCTTAAACCATGCCTTCCTTCAACTTCGTACTCGATTCCGGGTTATCACCTAATACGCAATAATCGTTATGATCGTGGCGGCGGTGGTGTAGGAGCTATAGGAGCTTTCCAACGCTGTGGAAACAATTAATACCGATCTGCGTCGAATCTCGTCATGGAGCCGGTGGTACGGTTTGCTTGTGAACCCTGAAAAGACGCAAATAATTATAATAGGTAGCTCGAGATTGGTTCACAAAATTGATTGGGATGTTTTACCTCGAGTTTTGTATGACGGGGTTCGCATTCTTTATAGCGATATTGTGAAAAACTTAGGAATAATTTTTGACACTCAACTTTCATGGTCGCCTCAAATTAGTGCAGTCAGCAGGAAGGTGTTTGCTGCTATCAGTTCTCTGAGACGGTTACGAAATTTTCTCCCAATCCCCACTAAAATTGCTCAAGCACATTCATTGCTCTTCCCGATCCTTGATTATGCTGACATATGCTATCTCGATTTATCTCAAGAGCAACTTAACAAACTTGAGCGTCTCCAAAATGTATTTATTCGATTCATATTTGGCCTCCGTAAATATGACCATATCTCGCAGTTTTGTTCAAAGCTCAAGTGGCTCCCAATTCGTCTTCGACGGATTGGGATTCTCTTCTGTACTGCGTGCTATTTAACCCAAATACTCCCAAGTACCTAAAAGACCGATTTAGCTACTTATATTCCTTGCATCCCCTTACTCTACGATCCTCCACTAATCTGCGACTAAATACTCCCTCGCATTCCACCTCCTTCTATTCCAACTCCTTTACTATTGAAGCCGTTCGGTTATGGAATTCCTTACCCATAGGTGTTCGTCAGTCTGATACTATTGATAATTTTAAATTGTCGATAAAACAGTTCTATTCATCCTTTTGATCAATTAAGTGTGACTTTTTGTCCGTTATATTTGTTGTTATCTCTCTTTTTTGCTTTACATAGTTGACATACATGTTATAGAAGTAAATGTTAGTTTAGTTAATGTCTTATTTAGTATACCCCACTCTGATGTATTTTTTTTCATCTGTTCTTAGTAGTGGTTGCCTGGAAGAAATCGCTGCTGAGCGATAAGGCCGCCATTTGTACTGTACTTTCTTTTGTGTCTTTGTATTGTCTATGTATTCATATGGTGTACACTAAAGAATATTGTATTGTATTGTATTGTATGTTTATAGGCTATAGTGTTCACTTACCATCAATGTGAACTATATGCATGTTACCCATTTTATTACATAATAAAAATCCAAATATACTATCCTTAGATTACACTTTACCACACCGTGGACACGCCGACAAAATTCCATACAAACGCTTAATTTGATCTCTATTACACGGACATCAGTGACGTGTATTTACACGTGCACCTGTGTGCGTAGCACATAGAAAATACCAACCGTCGCCCATAAGAGGGGAAGGAGTTTAGTGATGCGGGGAAGTCGGGCGGGACGTCGAAGTGTCCGTTCTATACGTAATAATATTACATATTCTCTGACTTTACACTGCTCTCGTACCCGCCGAATACCTACAAGACCATTGTAAACTGGCTTTCAATACTCTCGGTGTTTCATGGCGGCGGGATCAGAGCTGTCGGCTGGCTTAGTGTAAACTAACATCAAACAACGCCGCGGGCCTTGTTTACGAGATCGTTACAGACACGATTTCCCATACCATCGAAAAAATGTGATAACGTGACAAATTTCAAAGCTATTACTCTTTGATATCTATTACTGTGATTAGTGAAATGAATCGAGTACTATTACGTCCTTTGGATACGATAGTACGAGTAGCTATCAAGATGAAGTAATTTCAGTTTGAAAATATAGTAACTGTGTTCATTGTAAGTATTATTAGGTATGGTATAAATAAAAATATAAGTATAATTATCGTGAACACACTATACATATTTTTTCTGATAAAATATGTTATTGTTAACCATTAACAATATAAATTTGTTTGATCTGCTTGACATCTGTGAAACACAGGGTCCCAGATGAAAATCAGCGTCAGGTCGATTAATGTTATCGACTTGACATGAAGCTGATCGGGGCTCCCATTTGTATCAGTCGAAACTTAATCTCTTTTTTTTTTTATTCTTGGTTTTTCTTTTTGTGTAATTGTACCATTGTACCGTCTGTGAATTTTGCATCGTCATGTCTCTATGCTGTCCAAATAAATGTTTTCTTTCTTTCTTTAACTGCCCCAGTAGTCTTGTGGTAGCAGGGCACTACTACTACGCTGGAGTCTTGGGTTCGATTCCTGGGGAAGCTATAAGAGACAACAGGTGTGAAATCATTCATCACTGTATTGGGTTTCGTTCATTTTGTGAAAGTTTCCCAGTACCTCGGAATTTGGTATGTGCTCGGAGATATCAACAGACTGGCTGCCTACATGGGTCAAAACGTAACCGGCGAATCGAAGGGTGTTTGTATGTATGCTTGTATGCATGCATTCACCTCTGTCTACGGAAATTACAAGCATGAAGTTACGTAGAAATCTAATAGGCAGTCATCATCAACACTTCAGCTGAAAGAAGTTTCTCGGCTCGACAAGAGCTTTCTTTAAACAAACCTACAACAGTGTATTGCGTAGGTAATCCCGGAATACCGAGATCTCAGAATTGCGGGATAACCACTAACCTTTATCCCCACCAACCCGTATTGAAGCAGCGTGGTGGAGTAAGCTCCATGCCTCAAAAAAGGGGACAGACTCGTGCCTAGCAGTGGCATGATTTCAGAGTCAAAGAACAGATTCAAAAATTCAAAATTTAAATAATTTCAAATTGGTCTACAAGGACACTTTTGCATTGTCGGGTTATAAGCTGCCTATAGTAAATGACTTATAATAATAATCCAATAGGTATTAATGAATACCAATTCAATTATAAAATTTTACCGATATGTAAATCATCAAATTTTTCAATTCCTTCATAGAAGAAAAGGAAAAATCTGTTCGTCATAATCATAGTCATTCACTTAGCAGAGTTCCAAGTGCAAGATGTATTTCAAGCTGAATTGTGTGCATTATTGGAGAAGATCACCACACTTGGTATGCGATTCAACTCTGCGTGAAATCATTTCGGGTATATAACATATAGCTGTTGCCCGCGGCTACGACCGCGTGGATGTCGAAAATTAGCCTATGTTTTTTCTCAAAGTCATCTCTATCTCTGTACCAAATTTCATTAAAATCGATTCAGTCGTTTAGACGTGAAAAGGTAACAGACAGACAGAGTTACTTTCGCATTTATAATATTAGTAGGGATAATTACCATATAACTGGTACACGATAGCGTTAAATTTTGGTGGTAGATAGATAAGATAATATAGTTAACTAAGAGCGAGGAGGCACTATTGACTCCACTGCTTATCCTTCTGTTAATTATTATTTTTTGTGTCAATGGTATTGTGAAGAGCACAGCTTCCTTATATTTACGAAATTTTTGTATCGATCTCACCACAAATCTAAATTGCTATTGAAGGTTCAGGCAAATATCTCAAGCTACATTACCATTAATATAAGGTACAATTATTTTTAAGCACATAAATATTTAGACGCAAAAACAAATAAGTAACTGATATTCACTTTAAACGTTATCTTAATTTTCAATAAAAGATATTTTAATTACGTTCTTTGTTACAAAATGTGATATCTCTAAAATATGCTAATAAAAATATTTTGTGTATTATTAAAGTATATAAATCCTATCTGTTATTGTTATTATATGATAATTTAAATACAATCTTCGCATTAAATGTATTTATGCAAGAATAATGTGTTCAAATTAATATGCGAGTGCGATAAAACCGGAAGATATTTAAATTTTTTAAATTAAAATATATGTCAAAGTATTATCAGTATAATAATTCACTTGTTATCCATTACCGTAAATTAATTTTAATTATCGTTAAATTGTTTGAAGTTATAATTGTGCCTGTTTAAATGTGATAAAGGTATACGGTGGCAGGTTTATGTTCGTATTTTTGTATAATGTTCAATTAAAAGTATGAATGACCTCATTCGCACATTAATCGTTATCGGATCGATTTCAGAATGTTAGTTGCTTTAAAATTAAATACAACATGTCATTACGACGTTGGAGTAACATGATACGGGAGGTTGGTCAGGTTTTTTTTATGTAATGGAAGTGGCAAACAAGCCTGCAGTTCACATTGATGTTAAGTGATGACTGCAGCCTTTAGACATCCACACAATGACCAGAGATCAAAATGCAGATGCGCTGCCACTCCTGAGGTATTAGGTGTTATGCCTCTGTGCCGGAAATTACAGGGCCGTACATTACCACCTGACCGGAACACGATAGTGCTGAACACTACCATTTAGCGGCAAGTATATTAGGTAATGCGGTGGTGCCTACGCCCGCGAGCTTCGTCAGTGGAGCTCTACCACCGGTAAAAGGTAGGTATTTGTTATGTTTCTATGATATTTATTACAGAGAAATATATTGCGCCCAAATAATAAAGATGCAAATTCAGTTTGAAATTACTTTCAGGTTTTGCAAGCTTTTGACCATCCCCGTCAGACAATATTTCACCTATTTGGTCAAAATAAATCACATTGTAAATCTATATTATTAACTAAAACCATTTCGAATGGCTGTTTCGATTTTGTACCATCGCCGACAAGCTCTAATTTTACCTTCACGGGTACCAATAATTTGTCAGGAGTGTTTAGTGTGTAGCTTAATGATGGGTCAAAACTATCAATTATGTGGCGCCCGCCATATTGGTGCCTGAGATTTTGATGATTCATGAGATTTTTTGTCTTTTTTTTTGTTGAATTTATATTGGAGGCCGTTTTTATGTGTTCAGCTACCGTGTTCCGCTTTTCTTTGCTATGAAATTTATGTTGTACATTGAATTAAATATTAATAGGCTTTTTTGAATTTTTCAATTGCTTTAATTTCTTTTTACATTGAACTACTTAATTGTTTTATATTATTTCGCATTAACACATGCTTGTGAAATATATTTTTATTTAAAGAAAAATGGAAAGAAAAATTCGACTTCAGGCAGGACTTCAGTAGCTCAATTGGAAGAGCGGCTGGACTAGATTCCCAGTAGGCCGCGAGTTCGAGTCTCGCCTGAAGTCAAATTTTTCTTTCCATTTTTCTTTAAATAAAAATATTGAACTACTTACTTACTATTTAGAAGGTAGATGAGGCTCGGGAGGTGTGTCAGGACCGGGATGTCTGGCGCTCCACACTCTCTGCCTACACCGTTAGGGACCTGGCGTGAAGATACATACATACTTACTATTTACAGCCTCCAGCAAGAAATATTACCTACACGTCAATTTTAGGAAAGAGATTTCAGCTAATTTCGGCTCTGTAGAGCGTTATTTTGTTCTCACACTATCTATGTGACGATTGTCGACAATTTTGACCAATAATGCACTATCAAAGTAGGTGTACGTAGGCAGTGTGCAACGGAGATAACGCTCTACGAAGTCGAAATTACCCGATTGTATATTTCCTAAGCTCAATGCAAATATTTCTTGCTGGGTAATATTGAAATATCTGCTTTCATGTAGATGTTAACAAGATATTAGAAACAGTATATTTTATGTAATCTAAGTGACAAACAAGCATGCAGTTCACAGTGATGTTAAGTGATGACTGCAGCCTATAGACATCCACACAAAGACCAAGGTCAAAATACAGATGTGTTACCACTCCTGAGACCCAAGATGTTTGTTATGCCTCTGTGCCGGAAATTACAGGATCGTACATTACCACCTGACCGGAACACCATAGTGCTAAACACTACCATATAGCGGCAAGTATATTAGGTAATGCGGTGGTTCCTACGCCCGCGAGCACCGTCACTGGACCTCTACCACCAGAATCCAGCTCTACCACTAGTATTACTTAACATTAATGTAAGCTGTATGTTTGTTTGCCACATCATTACATTAAAAACACAAAACTGTATGTATCCTTGCTTGCCACTTGCAAGCCAAAAAATTATGTTCCTATGTAGTTTTTTGTACAGAACGGCCAATCCGACCTTGACTTCCCGAAGGTGGTCTGATTTAAATTAGTAATAGAGGAAATAACTTTTTTTTACAATCGGCGGTGCCTTTGACGTGCCTTTGTCGGAACTATTGAGTGGCGCCTATCGGCATGTTCAAAGTAATAACGACTGTGTGTTTTTCGACGTTAAATATTGTAAATTTCACGTTAGTTTTTGCATCGCCCACTGTAATTGGTGTAAAATTATCGCTGTCCGTGATTGATGGGTGTGTTTTGATCTTTCCTTTTTATTGTGTAGTTTGTTAATGGTTTTAAATCTTAAATTTAATAATTACATAATTTTAAATCTTTGGTTAAATTGTGGTGAGGTTAACATGATTATAACTTTAGGTACAAATTTTCTGTTTTTTTTGTTCAATTATGTCTATACCCATACATTGCTTATAATTGCTATGTGAATTAACTGTTACTAATACTTTTTTCAATGTAATGTATGTTGCAAACAAGCAACCAGTTCACATTGATGGTAAGTGATGAGCAACACTGCTCTGACTGACTGACTTCCTATGTAAAATAACTCTTACTAATACTCTTTTGATTACCACTCCTGAGACCCAAGATGTTTGTTATGCCTCTGTGCCGGAAATTACAGGGCCGTACATTACCACCTGACCGGAACACGATAGCGCTGAACACTACCATTTAGTGGCAAGTATATTAGGTAATGCGGTGGTGCTCTAGTGACGGAGCTCTACCACCAGTAAAATTCATACTTATTTGGCACCTAAATTACCCTTAAAAAATCTTCATGGGAGATCTCTTAGCTGTCACTACGCGTGTGGCGTGCATATCAAACCGAACCAACTAAAAGGTTTCGACGTACGTCGCTCACTGTAAAAGAAATTAGTCGACGGCTTTGATGTAGGATCGTATTGCATCGACCTAATTGCACCAACTTTGATCTCATCGGTGTATTTTTGGTCTTTTTTTATGTCTGCAGCTTGATGTGAAACAGTTTGTTAGGGTTTGATGCAGTGGAAGCGATGCTTTCGGTAAGAGTTTGGGGATTTTATATTATTTTTGATGTGACATAAATTCGTTTCTTGAAGAAAGTTGATGAATATCTCAAATAACTTATCGAAATAATATAAAATATCAAACTCATTTTTTCCTTATCCATGTTTAAAAACATTTATTTGAGTTAGTAGTCCATGATTATGTCACGTAACATCACGTTTGTCATCACCGATGGGGTAGGCAGAGATAAATGCATGCATTCAAGCATACATGCAAACACCCACGATTTGCTTGTGGACATCTCCGAGCACATTCCTAAAGTCATGGTATTGGGAAACTTCCAGAAAATGCAAAAAATCCCAATACAAGGGATTTTACACCTTTATCTCTGGTATCTGGTAGTCACCGACCCGGGAATAGAGCTCCGAACCCTAGTGGAGTCGTAGTGGCCTGCTACCAGTAGACTACTAGGCAGTTATGAATAAAAATATGAAGAAATACAGATTCAATACATGTAGATTGAAAATAAGGCCTCAGACGCTAAACTGAGGCTAAGTCAAAATAACAGGACATATATTTTTATGTAATAAAAGTGGCAAACAAGCGTGCAGTTCACATTGATGTTAAGCGATAACTGCAGCCTATAGACACCCACACAATGACCAGAGGTCAAAATGCAAATGCGCTGCCACTCCTGAGGCATAAGGTGTTATGCTGTGCCGGAAATTACAGAGCCGTACAAAACATACATACTCGTATTATTATATTATCATCTTACGAAACGGCGGGGTCACGGAGGAGTAGCGTGAAATCTCTATCTCTTTCCAACAAGAGACTTATGGAAGCTATAATACAAAACACTTCATCGCTTCTGTAGTGTAAAACTTTCCTTACTATCACCCATTAGCTTCTGTCACGGTCGGAATTAATTTGAGTGATTCGTTGAGTCATCTCAACTGGCTTCGATTTGTCCGATACCAGCTTTATAGATTATGTCATTTCAATCGATGATTTTCAGATTAAATACGATATGTTTGTATTTTTTCATATCATGAAAGTAGCATACAAGCGTACAATAGTTTATTCATTCAGTTTATTCATTTATTTCATATAATAAGGCTCCTGGAGAGCACTTTTACATCGTCATTTTTTTTTTAAACTAACCTAGAGTGAATAACCACTAATAATAATCAAAAATACATAATAAATTAAATAGACACTGAACAATTTTGTATAATATGGAAAGCATCAATTATTTACAAATTCCTCCATTCAGTGTAAGCGTATTTATTTAGTAAAAAACTAAATAAATACGCTTACACTCACAGCCCCACAGTAGGTATAAACCTGTGTCGTGGGTGCCGTTGTACACACACACAAACACCCAGACCCGAAACTGTAGTCTGTAGGCCATACAAATATTTGTCCCGGTGCGGGGATCGAACCCGCGACCCTTCAAATCAAACGGTCATCTCACTCCGCTGGACTAACCGGGTCGTCAATAATATAGTCTACCAACATCATATTTTATAGGCTTTCACTGACGGTAGAGTACATTAAACGAGAAATGATTGTTAAAAATCACAATATTTTCTATATAATATACCATATTTTTTTTTTTTTTTTTTTTTTAATGTAATAAAAGTGGCAAACAAGCATGCAGTTCACATTCATGTTAAGTGAAGACTGCAGCCTATAGACACCCACACAATGACCAGAGGTGAAAATGCAGAGGCGCTGCCACTCCTGAGGCATTAGGTGTTATGCCTCTGTGCCGGAAATTACAGGGCCGTACAATACCACCTGACCGGAACACGATAGTGCTGAACACTACCATTTAGCGGCAAGTATATTAGGTAATGCGGTGGTGCCTACGCCCGCGAGCTCCGTCACTGGAGCTCTACCACCAGTAATACCATAATGATATTGGATTGATCTTCTTGGGGGATGTCCCAGCCCAATTATTAAAATAATATTCGCGATACCAAAATCGTCAAATAAAATCTTGAAGCATATTTAAAATCAGGTTTTCTTCTTCTTCTTCAGGTAACTTCACGAGTTGGAACCTCTCTTAAAACATGATGTAAGGTGATGATTGCAACCTATAGACATCTACACAAAAACCTTACTGGTGGTAGAGCTCCAGTGACGGAGCTCGCGGGCGTAGGCACCACCGCATTACCTAATATACTTGCCGTTAAATGGTAGTGTTCAGCGCTATCGTGTTTCGGTCAGGTGGTAATGTACGGCTCTGTAATTTCCGGCACAGAGGCATAACACCTAATGCCTCAGGAGTGGCAGCGCATTTGCATTTTGACCTCTGGTCATTGTGTGGGCGTCTATAGGCTGCAGTCATCACTTAACATCAATGTGAACTGCACGCTTGTTTGCCACTTTTATTACATGAAAAAAAAAAAAAAAACCAGAGATCAAAATGCGGATGCGTTGCCACCTTCGAAACTTAAGTTGTTATGTCTACGTGATAGTTATTACGGGGCCATACATTACCATCCAACCGGAACACGATAGGGCTAAACACCATTTGGCGACAGGTAGGTAATGCAGTGGCGTACGCCCTCAAACTACACTGAAACGCTACTCTCAGTGAGGTCATCATCATATCACTTCAGCCGAAAAGCGTCCATTGGGAGACCAAAGCCTCACCATAAGGGGGATATGCCTTAATCGCCACGCTTGACTAGCGGATTGGCGAAAGAAGTGGCGGTAGTTTTATCTACTACTTTTCTCTGGTGGTAGAGCTCCAGTGACGGAGCTCACAGGCAACACCTTATAGGCATTACCCTATATACTTGCTGCTAAATGGTAGTGATCAGCATTATCGTGTTCCGGTCAGGTGGTAATGTACGGCTCTGTAATTTCCGGCACAGAGGCATTACTTTACTGAAGCAGAAGTGGCAAACAAGCTTGCAGATCACATTGATGTTAAGTGATGACTGCAGCTCCGTCACTGGAGCTCTACCACCACTGAATAATAACGATATTGTGAACGACCAGTGAAATAACCTCTAATAAAAAGAGGATCGGTTTACAAGGCGGACACAAGATATTTCAATAAGATATCATTACAAACAATGAAGTGAAGTCAAACAATAAAAATGAACGTGGTGCCAAGCAGCTAATGACACTGCATTCCCTGTAATTAGTTTCTTGTTTCGTTCGGTTTGGGTATACTGGGTAACACAAGTTTTTTTCAATGCTATTGTAGAAACTAGCTGTGCCCGCGACTTTGTTGGCGAAGAATATAACAAAATTATTGTTCATGAACTGCGCGCATGGCCCCACGGCTGGTGTAGATCATAGGCGATCTACTCGGTCAAGCACTACGGGCTCGGTCGGGTGTGTGATGAGTGACCGCTAGTGGCAAATTAAAATGCGCGTTTCCGTGCTTCGGAAGGCACGTTAAGCCGTCGGTTCCGGTTGCTTTCGATAGATAGCAGTCGTTAAACCTTATCGGAGGCCTTATGGGTTTGAAAACATCCGACAGCGGGTTAGCCGCTAACCCATATATCCGCCAATCCGCATTGGAGCAGCGTGGTGGAGTAAGCTCCAGGCCTCTCCCCAAAAAAGGGGAAAACCTCGTGCCCAGCAGTGGGACGTATAATGGGTTGCCGTTATTACCAACGATGACGAAGTCGTCACAACCCAGCGGTGTGAGACGATCGTTTGATTTGAAGTATCGCTGGTTCGATCCCCGCACCGGGACAAATATTTATGTGGCCTACAGATATGAGTTTCGGGTCTTGCTGTTAGTGTACGTGTTGTGTGTGTACAACGGCACGACACAGATTTACACCTAGTGTTCAGCTGTGAGAAGCTATTTAAAAAAAATATATATGAATGCATTTAATTTTCGCGTGTCCTTTACAAGCGACGAAGGTAACCAGCGAGTCTTTAACTGAAACGAAACTAACAGTCATCTCTGCGTACCCCTTTGCGAAAACAGGTTAATCAACAACCAAACCTTTCGTTGTTGATTAAGATTTGATTGCCGGTGTGCATGTATGAAGATAATCATTAATGTAGAAGAAGCACGGGAGGTGTGTCAGGACCGGGATGGCGCTTTACACTCCCAGCTACTCCTTAAGGGACTTGAACTGAAGATACATACATACCATACATTTTATTCAATGCGAGATATCTCATTTCCAACTTGTGTCGCCTGCCTTACAGCTGCAGAATGCCAGCTATTGGGAACTCGACAACTTATATTTCGAATGCCAATTCAATTTCGACTGTTATGGCACATTTAATGTCACATATATCAACGACAACATGAACTTATTTTTATGGTACATAACGTCGATTTTGCAATAGCAGGCATTTAAGAATATATAGGAAATTAAGTTCGCTTAATAACGGATATTAATGTTTTATAATTTTTATCGTTTTGTGGAATTGTCACACAGTCGTAATATTTTTTATTCGCGCTTTGCGATTCGTGGAATTTGTTTAAAAAGTTTATTTGTTTTTTGTTGAACGGGTATTCGGTTTATATTGATAGTAAAATTCTGTCTGGACGTCTTATGATACGACGGCAGAGAATTCCGATTGTTGATGGATGATTGTATTTCTCAATAAAAATAATAAGAAGTACCTAGTCTACGTATTTTTCACATTTTTTCAAAGGAACGGAAAGATGATCTCATTGTACAATTTTACAATTAGCTTTTAAAACACTCGCGTTTCACATTCATCACACACATTTTGAACCGGGTCGTTATGCGATACTATTTTCGATAAAAATATACGTTTTTTACCTTCATTTTTATTCTGATATACGTATATTTTTATCGAAAATAGTATCGCATAACGACCCGGTTCAAAATGTGTGTGATTTACAATAAGCGTTCAAAAAATGCTAATTCTACTAATATTTTTGAGTGGTAGAGCTCCAGTGACGGAGCTCGCGGGCGTAGGCACCACCGCATTACCTGATTTACTTGCCGCTAAATGGTAGTGTTCAGCACTATCGTGTTCCGGTCAGGTGGTAATGTACGGCCCTGTAATTTCCGGCACAGAGGCATAACACCTTAGGCCTCAGGAGTGGTAACGCATTTGCATTTTGACCTTGGTCTTTGTGTGGGTGTCTATAGGCTGCAGTCGTCACTTAACATCAATGTGAACTGCATGCTTGTTTGCCACTTCAATGACATAAAAAAAAAAATGCGAAAGTTTGTGAGTATGAATGGATGGATGTTTGTTGCTCTTTCACGAAAAACCTACTTTACGGATTTGGATGAAACTTTACTGTAATGTAGATTATACATTGGAATAACATTATAGGCTTACACGTTAACGAAGTCGCAAGCAAATACTAGTATGTAGTACATATTATGACGTGCTCGAGAAATTTTAATGATTTTGTAGAAATCATATTTGCGGATTTTCTCGCGTATACTTAAACTCCTCTTTCTTACCCTTTCTATTTCTTAGGGTGAGAAAAACAAGTTGAGAGTGGTAGAAGTACGCGAGAAAATCCGCAAATATGATTTCTACAATGTTTAAAGCTCGCTAAAACCTGTGAAAACGTTGTAATGATTTTATCAGTATTATATTTAGAAGCTGTACGCTGCGCGCGTTGCTATGCCACCAACTAAAAAATGACAGTGGCGCCATCTGTCGAATTTGGCAACTCAGAAACGTTCGTGGGCTTATGCACAACAACTTTGCTACAGATCATCACATGACCAAATGCGTAGTTTACGATTCTATAAAGGACATACAGACAAACGGTAAAAAAAATACATAAAAAACAATACTCATAATACACTGGTAGTAGAGTATCAGTGTAGGAGCTCGAGGGCCTAGGCGCACCACCACATTAACTAATCTATCTGCCGACAAATGGTAGTCTTCAGCACTACCGTGTTCAGTTAGACGGCAATTTTAGGTATGGCCCCGTAATAACTATCACAGAGACATAACAACTTAGGTCTCAAGGGTGGCAATGCATATGAATTTTAACCTCTGGTCTTTGTGAGGGTGTCTCTAGGCTGCAGTTATCACTTAACATCAATATGAAATACGTGCTTGTTTACCACCCTCATTACATTAAAAAAAACTCATATATCGCTATTAGATCAGCCAGTTTAGTAAATAATTTTAATAATGATTCAGAATCTGAATTAGAATCAGAAACTCATTTATTCATTTAGGGTGACAGGCACCTTTTATGACACGTCAAAAACAAACAAAATAAATTAAAGTGAATAACAATTCATATACGTGTCAAACAAGATAAAAAATATATGTAAAGTCAAGAATATCACTAAGATAAAACTAAATGTAATAAACTAATGTAAAAAGTATATCAGTAGAATTTCTCATTTCCCCTTTACAAACTGATAACAAAGAGTAAAAGGAAAAGAAAAAGAGTCGTTCTATGTCATTCACCGGCAAAGTACCAAAGGCCAATATGATCTGAGAAAAACTTGAAGGAAAAAACTCAGTCGGCTCTTTTAAAAAATTTTCTTAGGCATATTTTTACAATAATCCACAAATTAAACAAACTTTAAATTCACAATATAATATCAACATATTTACCATCATTAATGAATAATTATGTTCGTGTGATCCATTTATAACTTAAAAGGAAACACTATGCTGTCTAGTTAACAACAAAAAACCTCTAAGTAAAAAACAATTGAATTGTCAACAAAGACAGAAATGACCTTATTATAATGCCTTTTAAATGTTTGAATGCCCAACGCATTACAAGTGTAATGAAGTGTATGCATTTACATACAATTTCTTATTGTTTTCAAGTAAGACTATGAAATGTGTTGTCATCGGTTGAAATTTACTGAGTAATTCATTACTTTTAAGGCATAATATTCAGTGGTCATATTATCATATATGATAATGTAATGATGCATTTACATTATTATTTAACTAGGTTCTATCCGCAACTTTGCGTCGACTTTATAATACGTGTAATTTACATAGATAAAAAGCTTATAAGTCACAATATAAGTGTGCCATATTTCATACCAATTAGTTTAGTTTTCTTTATATCAAAAGTTTGACAAACAAGCAGACGGGTATGTATCTACACGCCAAGTCCCTCACGAGGTATGCAGAGTGTGTGGAGCCGCCAGATATCTCGGTCCGGATACACTTCTTTTACTGGTGGTAGAGCTCCAGTGACGGAGCTTGCGGGCGTAGGCACCACTGCATTACCTAATTTACTTGCCGCTAAATGGTAGTGTTCAGCACTATCGTGTTCCGGTCATATAAATGTAATTTCCGGCACAGAGGCATAACACCTTCGGCCTCGGGAGTGGTAACGCATCTGCATTTTGACCTTGGTCTTCGTGTAGTGTCTACACTGCTGTGTAGTGGCTGCAGTCATCACTTAACATCAATGTGAACAGCATGCTTGTTTGCCACTTCCATTACATAAAAAAAAACTTCACGTGCTTCTTCTACAGTCACATTCTCTACATACATGCACGCCGATTCCTAAGACTTCTTGACCCCACCTTCAGAACTCCACCTATTTGGTCAAGGTAGTCAGGTCATCAGAGGTAAAGTGGTCACCATCGTCTATGAACATTTGCAACACCAGGAGGAGCTAACACGCTGCTTGCCCTGAAGGGCTCTTTGGACGCCAGTCTTGAAGAATCCCATATTGTAGCGCTAAAAGCCTCAGAAGGAAGTTCTGTACACACGTTTTGGGCAGAATGAACAACCAGTAAAACCACATACCTACACTGCGGGTGGAATCTATCTTCGGGGGATATGTAGTGTGATGTTGAAAATACGTAACTTCACGCCTGTAATCACCGAAGGGGTAGGCAGAGGTAAATGCGTGCATTCAATCATACATGCAAACACCCACGAATCGCCGGTTACGTTTTGGCCCATGTAACAGGTGGCGAACCTGTTGCCATCTCCGGGCACATTACCAAACTCCGGGGTACTGGGAAACTTCCAGAAAATGGAAAAAGCCTAATAGAAGCAGAGATAGAGGATTTTAAACCGTTATCTCTCATAGTCCCCGACCCGGGAATCGAACCCAGGACCTCCAGCGTAATAGCAGTGGCCTGCTACCACTACGCTACTGAGGCATAACTTTTTAGACTCCCAAAATGCATATTTTAAGACACCAGTTGTAACAGTAATCTTCAGGGCAATATACGAGTAAGTTCTCCTTCATTTACACTCTCTGTGCAAATAAAGCATAAATAAATAAAATACAGTCGTGAAATTATGTTTCGTTAAACATCATACAAAAACGAATGGTTATTTATAATTACAGAACGAAGACGTGACGAGGATTTTATACGATATGACTGGCTGATGATAACAATTATGACACAAACATTTTCATGACTGTCGGCAACAGAATGTCTTATCCTTGGGAACGTAATTGAAGCCTTTATTACGCGTGAATCATGAATTATTCCGGCTGTATTTTACTCCCATAATTTCATTTTTTCCACCGTCACAATACGAAATTGTTGTGATAATTAAAATGGCCGCTTGGAGATTATTTATGGCCTTTATACACTCGGGCATTATAAGCTTGCGGTATGATAACGATGTAAGGTTGGTTTTTAACATTTTTATTATAAGTGCAAAGTCGACTGTTTTTTGACCGCATTCAATTGATCGTTTTATTTTTGAATTTGGAATGAAATATAAACCGACACATTTTTCGTTAGTTTGTTATGAACTACTGATGAACTAATTTTGATAAAATTTTATAATTACCTGCTTGTCCCTCTAAATAACATGACATATCTAAATATTCGACACTTCTTACTTAAAACAGTGTGATAATAATTCGTCGTCTGCATACCTACCATATGTTGAAACACATCTACTCGGTTTAGCACTACGGGCGCGGTCGGGTGTGTGATGGGTGACCGCTAGTGGCAAATTAAGAAAAAAATGCGCGTTTCCGTGCTTCGGAGGGCACGTTGAGCCGTCTGACTCGGTTGCTATCGATAGATAGCAGTCGTCAAACCTTGTCGGAGGCCTTATCGGCGGTTTGAAAAATCCGACAGCGGGTTGGCCACTAACCCGTATCTCCACCAATCCGCATTGGAGCAGCGTGGTAGAGTAAGCTCCAGGCCTCCCTTTAGAAAGAAATTGAAATTGAAATTGAAAATATACGATAATACCCCGTGTCTCACGGCTGCACCAAATAGATTCCAGTTCAGCGATGTGTCAGGTTGAACCTGACGCTGATTTTCAACTGGAACCTCTTTGGTGACTCACGGATTTCATGCCCAAATTAAAAGAAATTTTTAAATATTATTTATGTATGTATGTATGATATGTAAAGTTAATATTCTTTTTATAAATTAAACATTAGATAGTATGTATTGACAGTTAGTAAATTATAAAGGGGAGAGACTCGTGCCCAGCACTAGGACGTATAATAAGTTGCCATGATTATATTATTATACATATATAGTATATATTGGTAGCGTTGTCATCGCGTCTATATAGCGTTCAGATTGCGTCGAACACTCGTCGACAGCGCCTGAAAAAACTTTATAATTCTACAGCTCTGTTCCAAAGCTCTCGTGGCTCTATTGAACATAATCGTTTCAAAATTGACTCCATACTTATTGATAGACCTGTTAATGAAGAGACAACTAAAAAACAAACAGCATTTGCTCGCTCTTTACATTACAATACGCGAACACGTTGGTATTTGTATTTCATCCGAACTTTTAACATACGTAATTTTTTATTTACTTAATAGTAAGTAAAAAATTACGTTGAAAAATTATATAATTATCATTTTTCAATTTTTTACCTGTATTATATTGGTAATTAAATTGTCGGTATATGGTAAAACGAAGGGATATCGAATACTTCTCGATTTTTCTCGACACCACCTTAATTTGTGGTTTGTTTATATTGATTGGAGCTCAGAGCGATTGATTTACATAAAAATATTATCTGAGCCTCATAAGTCATAGTAATTACTTTATATTCATCACTAGTGGCCCGCTCCGGCTTCGCGCGGGTGCAATGTTACCCTCTCCTATTCGTCTTAGCGTGATGATTATAAATATAGTCTAAAGCCTTCCTCGGTCTTTTATAATTTAGGCAGCGTACGCAAAATAAGTAACTTTTCTGGTTGATTTTTTACACCTTGTGTTTGAAAAACCCAAATATCTTACGGAACCCTGACTTTTCCAAAATAAAATATAGCCTATGTTACTCGTGGATAATGTAGCTTTCGAGTAGTTAAATCATATTTAAAATTGCTCCAGTAGTTTTTGAGCCTATACAATACAACCAAACATACAATAGTTGCCTCTTTATAATATTAGTGTAGATGTGTAAACAATTCATACATAATCATATTAACATCTATGAAAGTATACACTTTCATAGATGATAATAGTAAAAATATATTAATAATAACTCACTCTCCCATAAAAGTAAGTAATGTATATTATTATTCGCGAATGAGTAACCATCCCCTTTCAGCGAGTTCTAGCATTCTGCAAATACACATTACCCTGTAGCCTGTACCTACCACTGAAACACACAACCACTGAAATTGACACATCATTTACACCTTTTGACGAATTCAGATATTTTCAGAATGTTTCAGTATTTCATAATTTTATACTTAATTCTGATTTTCGAGATTCAAGCCCGAACGGTTCCACAATTTCTATCATAGAGGCAATACAACTCAGAAATGGAAATGCATCTGAATTTTGATCTCTGGTTTTTGTCTAGTGAACTCTACGCTTGATTGTCACCAACATTACATAAACATATTAGAAAATATTGAATACTATGTTTTCTGAAATAATAATCATAAAAATGATACTCAACGATGAGTTTTATTTATTTGAAGAATTTTTGTTTCTTCTTACGTAATAGAATAAAATAGTAGTGCGTTCGGGAAGCTACGATAATATAATTATCTTCTCGTCCAATTTACCGTAGTGTCTGAAGAAGAAGGCAAGTGTGTGTTGCCGGTAATGACATACGGAACCGAAACGTGGTCGCTCACTATGAGCCTCATAAAAGGGCTCAAGGTTACGCAGAGAGCAATGGAGAGAGCTATGCTCGCAGTTTCTCTGCGAGATCGAATCAGAAATGAGGAGATACGCATGAAAACCAAAGTAACCGACATAACCCACCGAATAGCGAAACTTAAGTGGCAGTGGGCAGGACATATAGCTCGCAGAACTGACGGCCGTTGGGGCAGAAGAGTTCTGAAGTGGCGACCGTTGGATGAGGGCGGCTCAGGACCGTTCGTTGTGGCAATCTTTAGGGGTGGCTTTTGTCCAGCAGTGGACGTCTTTTGGCCGAAATAATGATGATGAAGAGTAGTGACATATCATTTTTCCTTCATGAAATCGCAATTTGACTCAATGCTCTCGTCCCCAGTCAGTATGAAAATAGTATTCGAGTTGAATAACATCACAAATGGCATTTCCTCAGCTTACTTACTTGGCTCGCGCTAATTAATTTATTCACAATTGTTTAACTTCTTTCATATGTGTTCTTAGAATGTTAGCCTTTGTGTAATTATGACTTTGACGTGTATGAAAGTTATTTTTAAAGTTTATGTGCAAATTATTTCAATTGTGGCGAACCAATTAAGAACATTCTCGAATTCTTGTTTAAAATTGAAAAATGTGTTGGCAAGTTTAATTAACATTTGTTTCTGATGAGTGATTAAAATTTGTTGTTTTGTTTGTGCTATGAATGTTATGCTATGAATGAAACCCAAGACAGGGTTAAATTTTACTTTGTTAAAAATATTTTGCGAGATTGAAATCAATATGGTCCTGGGTCCGATACCCCGATTTGTAGAGGAAAGTGCTACTGGGATTTTTTCAATACCTGGAAGTTTGTTAATGTGTCTATAGATATTAATGAGCTTACCACCTTTTACATGGAACAAAAACGTAGCGAGCGAATCGTGTGTGTTTGCATGTATGCTTATTCAATGCATTCGTTTACATTGCTATGCTTTTGGGTACTACAGGCGTGAAGTGCCGTAAATTGTTAGTCAAATAACATAAAATTAGCAAAAAAAGAAAGCACCAAATCGGTCCCAGAATTCAAATATCGAATCTCGCTTGAGAGAGTTCAACAAAATCCTTATTCGAACAATGTCCAGTCCATCATTATCTTACATTGTCAGTTCCGTCACTCATAAATCTGCGCCGCAACGCTGTAAATCTTGTGTGAATTGTGCAAAAACTTGCGTCTGTCGATACACACGACGGGGACACATTGTCGCCAGAACTGTCGAGTATAAAAGTACGATTTGTGGAGAAACGGGTGAAATTGTTTCTTTGGTTCCTAAAGGTGGATCTTCCAAGGCGAGGTGATAGCGCTTTTTTATATAACAAAGATGGCCAACAAGCATACAATTCACATGGATGTTAAGCGATGACTTCACCCCATAGACATCTACCACCCCTGCCACCCCTGAAACCTGATTTTTTTTTTATGTAATGGAAGTGGCAAACAAGCATGCAGTTCACATTGATGTTAAGTGATGACTGCAGCCTATAGACACCTTCACGAAGACCAAGGTCAAAATGCAGAAGCGTTACCACTGCTGAGGCCTAAGGTGTTATGCCTCTGTGCTGGTAATTACAGGGCGGTTCATTACCACCTGACCGGAACACGATAGTGCTGAACACTACCATTTAGCGGCAAGTAAATTAGGTAATGTTATATCTTTGTGATAGTTATTACAAACACGATAGTGCTGAACAATACCATTTGGCGGCTGATAGGTAAGGTAATGTGGTTGTGCCTATGTCCTCGAGTCCTTACATTGGAACTGTACCAAAATTTTCGCCAGATTTGTTAACCGAAAACACGTACTTTGGTCACATTGCTCGCAAAATGGAGGCAACCTCGAGAAACTCGTCGTCACAGGGAAAATCGAAGGCAAAAGACTACGAGGGAGAAGCCCAACGCGCTGGATAGACCAAGTCCTCACCACACTCGACAAAAAAATGCACGAGGCCATACACGTAGCTGAAAATCGGAACCGATGACGCAGCATCGTGAAACAGAAGGTGATCTATGGAGGGGGTCCCGACCCTCAATTATGAGGCAAACGACACGAAGAGAGAACTGAAGACAAATCTTATGCCCAAACAGCCGTCAGTTGTGGACAACACAATTATGATTTACTGTTCTAATATTTTTATAATAACTACAAATAACTGTCGGCTTCAGTTTATTGTTAATTTAGTAATTTGTTTAGAACGTCTGAAGAGACTAGCACAGTAGACAGTATAAGTACATACAGTAGTTTATCGCCTTTGAAATTTTGCAGTATGCCGCCTTCACCCATTAAAACGCAAATTCCTTAAGGTTGTCACGTTTTTGGTTTTTATTTACGTTGCTTGTAACGCGTCAGTTTACATTGAACATATATAAAATGCCTAAAAGCATCACGCTTGTAATCCCCGAAGGGGTAGGCAGAGGTACATTCATGCACACATCCTCGATTCGCAGGTCACGTTTTGGCCCATGTAACAAGCGGCGAGGATGTAGAAATCTCCGGGCACATTACCAAACTTCGAGGTAGGTACTGGAAAGCCTCCAGAAAGGAAAAATCTATCAAACTATAAATATCTCAACCTACGAGTATCAACAGATTTCTGTCTGTCATCAATCTACCAGTAATCATTTACTGGTGGTAGAGCTCCAGTGTCGGAGCTCGCGGGCGTAGGCACCACCGCATTACCTAATATACTTGCCGCTAAATGGTAGTGTTCAACACTATCGTGTTCCGGTCAGGTGGTAATGTACGGCCCTGTAATTTCCGGCACAGAGGCATAAGACCTTAGGCCTCAGGAGTGGTAACGCATCTGCATTTTGACCTTGGTCTTTGTGTGGGTGTCTATAGGCTGCAGTCATCACTTAACATCAATGTGAACTGCATGCTTGTTTACCACTTCCATAACATAAAAAAAAAAAAAAAAAAAAAAATCAAGTTGCGCGGTCTATCAGTACGCCAGAATTCTAACAATTATAATGTACCGATCCTAATATTCATCCATACGTTTTTAATCCATAATAGGTAAGTATAATCCGAATATCAAATACTTACATACAAACACTACAAAAATATTTAGAGGTTTTCCTTAAAGATTTTTTCGTTTTAAGTGAAGTAAGTAACAGACATTATTAATAAATGAAAATGAAAATTAATATTAACAGTAAATTTTTCAATGTCTTCTTTCAAAAACTTAGTAAAAGAAATTTTTAATCTCGCACCCCTTATCGCTACGTACCAAGTAGTTGACAGTTTTTGTATGGGCTACTTGGTACCGTCCCCTCCCCCCCGCACGATTGCTCTGACATTACACGTTCGTTGGATGACTGTAGGTAATTAACACGTTCGTTTTCTTTAGACTGTGCTAGGACTATTAAAATTTTGACATACCTAGTTAAAGATTTTTGATCACGTCTACAATCAGGGTCAGCAGAGCGGGTTATACTGTTCGCTTTCCTATGGGAACCGACTCGCCTGGGAGGCAGAAAGTCATCGAATCAAACTCGATGCGAATAAAAAAAAGTAAATGGATTCAACATTAATCCGTCGTGTCTATTTTGAAATGTTAAGTAATGATTTTAAATAAGAAGGTTCAACACGAAAATTATATCCATTTAAAATTATAATAAGGCTTTTATCAGCAAAGTTAACAGAAAAAGTTAATTAACACCACGTACACTAATGTAAGATAATAATTATCTTTTTATTGAAAACAAAAACGCACTTAATTATGAATTTCAAAGTGTTGCTGATACGTTTCTTATCTGACTGCCTTGTACCTGAGTGAATGTGATTAAATTCTGTTCTTTGAATGGACTTTTTGGACACTGAAACAATATTTCCAGGTGATTTTTTTATGTAATGGAAATGGCAAACAAGCATGCAGTTCACATTGATGTTAAGTGATGACTGCAGCCTATAGACACCCACACAAAGACCAAGGTCAAAATCCAGATGCGTTACCACTCCTGAGGCCTAAGGATATGCCTCTTTGCCGGAAATCACAGGGCCGTACATTACCACCTGACCGGAACACGATAGTGCTAAACACTACCATTTAGCGGCAAGTTAGGTAATGCGGTGGTGCCTATGCCCGCGAGCTCCGTCACTGGCACTACCGATCTATTCTATATTTTCTTTTAAAAATATTAACAATTTTATTAATTTCAGAATATTACACTTCCTAGCATCCAGTGTGTCACGCCACCAAAAGGAAAATTACCAGCCAGTATTAAGGCATCGCACACCTCAAATACTTGAATTTATCGTCGACACGATAAAATTATAATCGTTATTTATCGTTACAAAGCGCATGTACCTGTATTATTCATTGCTTGTTGCGATTTATAACGCATTGTCGGCTCCGGTCGCGGATTCGCAGCGACGTGTGAAAGTGCCTTAAGTAATTCTTAATTCCGATGATTTATATTGTACTAGCTGACCCGGCAAACTTCGTATTGCCTCACAATGAAATAATGTGTCAAAGGTTTGATAGATACGGACTATTTGTATAGGAAAATGAAATTAAATGTAGAGATATCCGTGGGAATGAATGATTTTCCCGCAGTAAAAAGTAGCCTAAATGTTGGCCAGGCGAAGTATCTATACACCACAAAAAGTTTCATTCGAATCCGTCAACTATCTTCGGAGATTAGCCTGGACAAATGGACAAAGAGACTGACAAAAAATTTAAAAATCATTGAAAAGTGTTCTAATACTATTTTAACATCGTCCCCAATTGTAAATATATACAATGTTGTACGCGGATTTCACTGTTTTATTATATGTATAGATGTTTGATATACAAGTGGTGCAAAGTAAATAGATCTTACAGTTATTTATATATTTTATTTATTTAAACTTTAAGCTCATAAATAATGAACATAAGGACTTAATACCTAGTGGTATTCTCTACCAGCCAACCTTAGGGTCAAATAAAACTGTCAAAGGTGCATTAAGAAGTAAGGTTAATTAAATTTATAACTAATCCAGTTATATATAACTGAAATATAATACATAGTATGTATGTATGTATCTTCACGCCAGGTCCCTAACGGGGTAGGCAGAGAGTGTAGAGAGCCAGATATCCCGGTTCAGACAAACCTCTCGTGCCTCGTCTACCTTCATCATTCTCTTCATACATGCACTCCGATTCCTAATATTATATATAATACATAGTCATGACTTATATATAATATACAAACGTATAAATAATAATACTAAATAGATACTTATATATACATAAATAAATGCATAATAGATATACATATACCTATCTATAATATAAAAGTAAGTCGGGTTTTCCTTCCTGACGCTATAACTCCAGAACGCAAGAACCAATTTCCACGGTTTGCATTCGTTGGAAAGGTCTCGGGCTTCGTGAGGTTTATAGCTAAGAAAATTTAGGATTATAAAACGACATCCACGCGGGCGAAGCCGCGGGCAACAGCTAGTTTAATATAACAATGTTGTAGTAAAAACAATAATAACGGCGTAAGTTTAAATGACTTATTTATGTATTGAAGGTAGCAAACATACATGCAGTTCGCATAAATGTCAAGTGATAGCTTAAAGACATCTTCACAAAAACCAGAGGCAAAATGCGGATGCGTTGCCACCCTGATGAGGCTTTAGTTGTGTCTCTTTATGGATTTATTACACGGCACGGTATTCAGGGTACGATAGCAAGGGTCAGGGTAGTGTAATTAGTAGTGGTAGTATTACTGGTGATAGAGCTCCAGTGACGGAGCTCGCGGGCGTAGGCACCACCGCATTACCAAATATACTTGCCGCTAAATGGGAGTGTTCAGCACTATCGTGTTCCTGTCAGGTGGTAATGTACGGCCAAAATGCAGTTGCGTTGCCACCCCTGAGATTTTAGTTGTTATGTCTCTGTGATTTATGTAATTGTGGGTTATTATGGAGACATACATTACCATCTAATCGGAACACAATAGTGCTGAACACTACTGTTTGATGGGAGATAGATTAGGTGATGCGGGTTAAGCTCTCTCTTAATAAATACATAAAAAGTAGTAAAATAATATATTAAGTACCGATTTAGTTGCGACTGAACCTCATTCGAGGATAAGGCACGAGCATAGCGTGGCAATTAACATGTCAGTGGTTACTGATACATGTAGCCGACATGCTGCCGACATGCCCGCAGTTTATCGGAAGGAAAATGTAAATTAACGTACAAGGTTAACAGTTTGGTGTGATAAAGTGACTATATTTTAAATTGTGCACGAAAAATTTTAGTTGGAACGACTTATTAGGTATTTTGGGTTAGCAGGTGGCTAAGTTGCATGGTAGTTGCAGAAGAGTAGGAAAAAAATTATGCATGTGTTAATAATATATTGTGTACATACTATTTTCTGTTCTTTTTTTCTTATAATACATCATACATGCGACAAAGAATACCAATAAGTATCGTCCTATTTATATTTTTTGCGAAAATTTCCAACCAGAAGGCTTGGTAGCTTAATGGTAAAGCGGCTGCTAAAACTTGTTATATCTACATATCTTTAAGTTCCATTTGATTGTCAGCCAAACAAAGCAAGCTGTTTATTTATAACAACAGTTTATGACGGTTATTAGTGTGTTTTTACTTTATATTAATTAAACATAGTCACGAAACTACACGTAATATTTCGATAATTTTTATTGTACTTGTAAATGCAGTTCTTTTTGTAATTGGGTATCACAAGAAATCTTAAAAGTGACAATTAAAATTCATTTTTCCGAAAAAGGCATCCGATATCAGCGATCAAATATTGTGCAATTATGAAAGAAAAGTTGAAGCTTGACATGAATACCGAAACGAACCTACGCGCTACGTGAAGACGTAATGAAACTTTAACATACCATAAAAGTCGAAGCAAATTACGGGAGAAACGTCGAACAAAGGCGTCGGCCGCTAATTGTTCAACTAATTAACGCACACCTTTCGATCATCAATCAAATACTTGGCGAAGTGTAAAAAAATTGAGCCGAAAGAAGTAACCGAATACCTACCCTTGGTCATTAAGCTAAAAACAATTCGACATCGCTAGAGTAATCACATGAACTGAAGACCATTTCTCGTTTAACACGACTTAACAACAACACCCAGTCAATTAAACAAGCAATGGAAGAAGACAAAATTTATTAGGTCATCTAAATAAGTTAGCACTAAATCCAGTGGTTCGTTTGACAAGTCAAGTAGATATGGAAAGTGATGAATGGACCGGCTGTCCATAACTTGACAAATGTAGCAATGTAATGTGAAGGAATATGTGATGCAATATATGGAAAAGCTGTACGTGAAGTTGTTGAAATTTTGTTATTAGGTCAATGTTGCTGAAATCTTCATCATAATTTCAGCCAAAAGACGTCCACTGCTGAACAAAGGCCTCCCCCAAAGAATGCCACAACGAACGGTCCCGGGCCGCCCTCATCCAGCGATTGCCCGCGACCTTCACCAGGTCGTCCGACCACCTCGTGGGTGGTCGGACGACCTGTGAATTCTTAAGCAATAGAGGACGCGTCGTGTATGTTTTTTTCGTCGCTTTGTCTTTATTTTTACGCAAACAATGAAAACAATGCGTATGTGCATCGAATTTGAATAATGAGGATTATAAAATAAAATAGACGACAGTCTATGATTAGGAATTTCCGTACTATAAAACTAAAGCTTATTGATACACCATGAATAATGTAAAGAATATTGGTATAGAAAGTAATTTTATATGACCGAGTTGGTTCAGCAGCGTGTGATTGATCCGAGGGCGAATTCAGCCCTCCATTGAGATAAACGTACTTATGAAATCAATAATCGTAGGTTCAATCCCTGCCCAAAATCAATATTTTCTTTAATTTTTTAATTTACTCGCATGAGCTACTGCGAAAAAAAAATGACGAACATATATATGGCCTACAAATATTCTTATTGGTTCTTGGTATTTTTGTATAATATGTTGTGTATGTATAACGGCACTACCATCACTAGTCAAACCAAGTGTTAGGCTGTATAATATTGTTAAATCAGAAGATTTGTTTGCCAGATTAGATTGGTGGATACTGAGCGAGTGCATATTTCTCTTTGAAATACTAAGGAGTAAATTTATTGGGTAATATGATAATAAGAATTTACAACAGATAAAAGTACTTAAATCAATTTAATCACGTTAATTCATTCCATCTTTGTGAATAATGAATTAAATAAATCTAACTTCAATAATTATGGACAGAATAAAATGTGACTCACGATCTTAACATTAAAAATACCATTTATAAATTAAAACTAATGTAAGACACTTTAGAATTTGTTAAATAAAATGGCTACCTGTATTTGAATGGGAAGGAATAATGGTTATCTAATGCTAATTAATGTTTCAACTTGTGACGTTTTTAGATAATAAATGTTACGTTAATCTCTTTATGTCAGAATTAATTTGACGCTTTTCACTTACTTCAAATTAAAATACGTATTAATGCTGTATATTAATTGGAAAAGTAAAGTAATGTCGGTATTATTTTATCAATCTTTAGCAATTCCATCGTAGGTTAATTAGTATTATAAATATCAATTTGAAATTTACATATATTTTTTAAATTATAAAATTCTATAATGAATGAAGTTAATTATTGTCTTATTTTAATAAATTTATGATACACTATTTGAATAATATTAACTTGTATTGTTATTCAATTTCATATTGTCATATATTTATAAGAATGTATTATGTATTATGAGTATCCATAAATAATATAAAGCTAAAACATAACCAAAAAGAACTAACAAATATTTTTTTTCTGTTGAGGTAAAAAATAGATTTGATTTACAGATTCTTAAATTGACATCCATTTTTACTGGTGTTAGAGTTCCAGCGTAGGAGTTCGTAGGCGTACCACCGCATTACCTAGTCTATCTGCCGCCAAATGGTAAATAATGTTCAGCACTATCGTTTTTTCTTTAGATGGTAATGTATGACCCCGTAATAACTATCACAGAGACATAACAACTAAAGTATCAGGGGTGGAAACTGCATTTTGAACTATTGTCTTTGTGTCATTGTCATGTGAACTTCACATTGATGTTAAGTGATGTCTGCAACCTATAGACACCCACACAAAGACCAAGGTCAAAATGCAGATGCTGATGCCTAAGGTGTTATGCCTCTGTGCCGTACATTACCTGTTGACCTGAACACGATAATGCTGAACACTACAATTTAGCGGCAAGTATATTAGGTAATGCGGTGGTGCCTACGCCCGCGAGCTCTATCACTGGAGCTCTACCACCAGTAAAAACAGTACAGTACACATTTAAATTTTACTCAACTTTAAGTAGGTACTTACCTCAAACGATTAAGAACCCTTAAAGTGTCGGATGTGAAAATTGCATCAGGAAACATTTAAGTTCATATCCGTTATCCGTTCTCGTGGGTAAAAATTTAACATTTTATCTGAAATTGTTTTCGTTTAACTACTTTAAATATATTTTTAATAGGTATTTATTGAAGCTATACTTATTTTGGCGCCATTAGAAAAATGATGACAGTGAAATGACTTCTTAAGAAATAAAACAAAATGACAAAAAGTTTAGCAACTAACTTCAGAGAGTTTTGGTGGGCGTCTTGAAAGAGGCGTGTGGTGCTCTTATTTTATTACATTTTCTTGGTGTATTTTTGAGTTTTATTACATAAAAAGTTGATGGCATTTTGTTTGATATAGGCTTATTACAGTGCCCGTGTATAGTGAAATAGAATAATAGTGCGAAAAAACGTCAGTGCATAACTACACACTAATTGCTGTAAATATATAAGTATACGAACGTGTAAATTGTGGAACGAACTTCCCTCTGAGGTGTTCCCTAGGTGCTACAATATGGGGTTCTTCAAAAATGGCGTCAAAAGAGTCCTTCAGGGCTGGCAGCGCGTTGGCAGCTCCCCTGGTGTTGCAAATGTTCATAGGCGACGGTGACCACTTTCCATCAGGTGGCCCGTTTGCTTGTCTGTCAATCTTCAGATATAAAAAAAAAAAAAAATACAAAATAAATGTAATTACATATAGTATATCCTCCTTTTATAATAATTACTCAAATTTTATTATTATAATATCCTGTATCACGTCGTATCCTTTTAGCAAAATTATTTAGCCTTTAGGTTTTGTACATACCTACCTCCTATACATCAGGTATACGTACTATATTGTGTATTTTTATGTATATGTATGAGTAATGTACACACATAAGTTATTTGCTCTATGTATGTATCTATGTATAAGTAATATTTCATTGTTTAATACAGAATGACATCTGTGAGTCACCAAATAGCTTCCAGTTGAAAACCAGCGTCGGGCTTCGGCCTGACTTATGCTGAACTGGAATCTATTTGGTGCAGCCGTGAGACTAAGCTTGTGCATGTACGTCGTCTATGTGCTCGTTTTGTTATTTTGTTTATTTTTTTTTCTCTATACAGGGTTTTTTGTAACTAGCGCATGATTCTTAAAAGGAGGCTTTGGCTCATCAAGACTGACATTTTTGTAATACAACTTTTTATAATTCAATATATTTTTGTACCATACAAAAAATAATAAATAAACTTTGCAGTTCTAATACTTCTTAACTTCACGTTACGTAAACAGCTCACGTCGGTACCTATGTAAAAATATACATATGAAACGTAGTGCTAACAATTGATAGAAGTCCATTTTGAAACGATTTTATTTCTTATCATGTGATGTACTGCGTTTTGACAAAAGTCATAGAACTAAAGTTGTTAGTCTTGACGTACCTAACTCACGTTTGACGATTTATGCGTTGGATGTATTTAACCCTGTATATTCGTTTAATTTTTTTTTAATGTTAGGTTATATATATGTCGCAGTCATGAAACGGAAGGCGCACCTAACTTCACTCTAATGCGCCTTGACAGAATCGTGACGTCATCCCTTCGAGTCATCGTTTATATAAAAGGAGCATTACTCATAAACGAACAGTGTAAAAACGACGCTCGACGGGGCAACATTACGGAACTGTCGCTCCGTTTCGTTTCAAGTTGTTAAAGTTATAGTACGGTGTTAATAATCGGACCATCTTGCCTCATTTGCACGATACCCTGCATACGCCCTCACCATGTCGGACAGAAATGAAGGCCAAGATTGTGATTTCCCGATATCAGATGTGGGATCCAATCGTGCAGATGTATTGGCGTCTACGGACGGAACTGGTGACTCGCAGTGGCGGTTACTTTTTGAAATGCAAAATCGGCAAATGCAAGCGCTGATTCAAGCACTGAAGAGTCCCAGCGAGAAGAATGACGTCACTTTGCCAGAATTTAACCCGGAAAAACATGACTCCGATGCGCAATCGTGGTGTTCAACAGCAGATTTGTGTTTGGACGGAAAGGCCATAGAAGGCAGCCAACTCATCATGATTATCAGTAAGGCGTTGAAAGGAACAGCATCGACGTGGCTGTCACAGATAACTTATCCAGGTATGACATGGCCACAGTTCAAGGACCTTTTTAAAGCCCGATTTGTATGTCTTGAAACTTCTGCGGCTACCCTCATCAATATGCATAATGAGAGACCGAAAGAGAATGAAATTCTTGCTGCATATGCCAACCGCACCGTTACATTTTTGTTGAACCGCTGGAAAAATTTGAGCATAGAACAGATAGCGGTATCGACAGTGATTGCTCACTTGGCGCAAACTGATACACGATTGCAACGACTTGCATTCACTACAGAAATTACTACGCGTCACCAATTGCAACAAGAGCTCCAAGCATTTTCTTACTTGAAGCGTAAAATGCCTTTAGATACCCGCAATGATGCTGTGGGCGAAAAACGTCAAAAATTTTCATCACTACCGCTGAAGTGTCACTATTGTGGTAAAATCGGACACAAACAAGTGGAGTGTCGCAAGAGGATCACCGACATTAAGAAACCTTCACCGACGCCTGTTGTAGCAAGTTATGGACAACGTCAACAACAGGGCAGCTCGATGGTGTGCTACAAGTGCGGCAAGCCAGGCCACATCGCGAGTCGCTGCACCACCAGTACCTCTACGGCGCCAGCCGAGCGACGTATCGATCAGTGTGTGATCGAGCCACCGTCAGGGACTTTGATACAATCGGGTATGAGTTTTAAGTTTGATTTTGATTCTGGAGCTGAGTGCTCTTTAGTAAAAGAGAGTGTAGCTCGTAAATTTAGTGGAAAACCAATTAATAAGGTTGTATCATTAGTAGGCATAGGCAATAAAAATGTTTACAGTACATTGCAATTGTTGTGTCAAGTAGAAATTGACGATTCCATGACCGAGATTTTATTCCACGTTTTGCCTGACGTATACCTACGCAGCGATACTATGATAGGCCGTGAGATATTGAACAATCGTTTTCGGGTAATTATGACTGCGTCTGAGTTTAAGTTGAGTAGAGACATTACCGGCAACATATGTACGCGAAGTGTAAATAAATTAACTGTAAATAGCCTTGATAATATTGATACTGACATCCTATCAAATAGGAAACACGAGCTTGTTAATATTTTACAACAGCACTCGGACTTTTTCATAAACGGTTTCCCAACAACTCGTGTGACTACGGGCGAATTACAGATTAGGATGATTGATCCAAATCGCACCGTACAGAGACGTCCTTACCGGTTATCTCCTGATGAACGTCAGGTCATGCGTGATAGGATAGATGAGTTGTTGCGTGCAAAAATAATTAGGCCGAGTAAGTCACCGTTTGCCAGTCCTGCTCTTTTAGTCAAAAAACATGATGGGACCGATCGTATGTGCGTAGATTACAGAGAACTAAATTCTAATACTGTGCCGGACCGTTATCCGCTACCTTTAATATCTGACCAAATTTCAAGACTTCATGGCGCGAATTATTTCACGAAATTAGACTGCGCAAGTGGATTTCATTTAATACCGGTTCAGGAGGCCACCATTGAACGCACAGCATTCATTACACCCGACGGACAATATGAATTTTTGACTATGCCCTTTGGTTTGCGAAATGCCATCTCTGTGTTTCAGCGAGCAATTATGAACGCACTTGGTGACCTTGCACACAAGTACGTCATAGTGTACGTTGATGACGTTTTAATAGTCTCAAACACCATAGATCAAGGATTGGAAAGGTTGCAGGAAGTTTTAGCGGTCTTAACAAAGGCGGGATTTTCGCTTAATCTAAAAAAATGTTCTTTTCTTAAAACGCGTGTTGAGTTTTTAGGCTATGAAGTTGAGACAGGTGAGATTAAACCTAATAAGCGAAAAATTGAGGCTCTATCGTCATTGCCATCACCACAAACGTCAACGCAAGTGAGACAATTTATAGGCTTGGCATCTTACTTTCGTCAGTTCGTGCCTAACTTTTCTCGCCTTATGGCACCACTATATAGACTGACGTCGGGTAAATGTCCGTTTGAATGGAAGAACAATTGCGAAGAAGCGCGACAAAAGGTAATTGAAATTTTGACCAGTACACCAGTTCTAATGATTTTTGACCCACGGCACCCAGTAGAGCTTCACACAGATGCCAGTGCAGAGGGCTATGGTGCAATCCTATTTCAAACTGTGGAAGGCAAGCAATGCCCTGTGGCTTATTTTAGCAAACGAACTACACCGGCAGAGTCTCGTTACCACTCCTACGAATTGGAGACACTCGCTGTTGTCAACGCGGTAAGACATTTCAGGCAATATTTGCATGGCCGAAAATTCACAGTCGTCACTGACTGTAACTCATTAAAATCATCTCGTAACAAAATCGATCTCACTCCAAGGGTGCACCGTTGGTGGGCCTTTTTGCAGTCGTTTGACTTCGACGTGAAGTATCGGGTTGGTAAACAAATGGCTCATGCAGATTTCTTTTCGCGTAACGTGGTTCCGATGGATGAAAAACAGCAGCAACTACAGAAAGTCGAACAGAAGCGAGTAAACATCACCGAACTCGCTGACAATTGGCTTCTAGCAGAGCAGCTACGAGATGGCGAATTAAAAAAGGTAATGGCTGATTTAAGCCAGGGACACCTCGGTGATGATGTAGCTAAGACATACGAGATAAGGTCGGGTATTCTTCACAGAAAGGTACAACGAAACGGTCGAACGAGATGTTTGCCTATTGTTCCTCGAGCGATGCGATGGTCTGTTATTAACAACGTTCATGAGTCCATTATACATCTTGGATGGGAGAAGACCTTGGAGAAGCTGTACAATCACTATTGGTTTGAAGGCATGAGCAGGTACGTACGTAGGTTTGTCGATAATTGTGTGACCTGTAAAATGGCCAAACCACACTCTGGCAAAATACAGGCGGAGCTTCATCCTATACCAAAAACAGCAATTCCGTGGCACACCGTGCATATAGATGCTACAGGTAAATTGAGTGGCAAAAGCGATAAGAAGGAATATGTTTTCGTGCTGATCGACGCATTTACGAAGTACGTATTGTTGTATCATACTAAAAATATCGACAGCAAGAGCAGCATTAAGGCAGTGAGGGATAGTACAGCTTTATTCGGAGCCCCTGCGCGTATAATCGCGGACCAAGGACGCTGCTTTGCAAGTAAAGAGTTCAAAGACTTCTGTGAAGGTAAGAATATCAACCTTCATCTTATTGCGACGGGATCATGTCGCGCTAATGGTCAGGTGGAAAGGATCATGAGTGTATTGAAATCCATGCTAACCGCGGTAGAGTTTGAAAGGGACAGATCGTGGCACGATTCATTAGGTGAAGTACAACTTGCTTTAAACTGCACCGTTAATAGAGTTACTAAAGCCAGTCCGCTAGAGCTCCTCGTTGGCAAAGTCGCACGTCCGTTAGATTTAATGGCTGATGAATTAGGCGAACCTGTATGTCTCGATGAAGTCAGACAAATAGCGTCAGACGGTATGGCAACGTCCGCGCGTTCCAATAAAGAACGTTTTGATAAAACTAAGGCAAGCGTTCGTAAATTCTCGGTCGGTGAATTCGTTCTCATTGCTAACGAAGAACGTAATCAGACAAAGCTAGATGCTAAGTATAGAGGGCCGTTTGAAATTGTCGAAATATTAGAAGGTGACCGTTATGTTCTGAAGTCGCTGACTAATAAGCGTACCTACAAGTACGCCCATGATCGTGTGAGGAAGATGCCTGAGGGTCAAGTACCTGTTGATATTGACGATAATCACTGTGAGAATGTATCGGAATAATGAATTGTGCAGTCAGGTTCTTGGTTCGATGGGTCGGAGACTGTACCAGAGTATCGTAGTCGTAGCCCGGTAGAAATCGGTGTCTGCTCTTTGAGTAGTCCGTGGGTAAGCGGTAAGCGGTAGCCCTGGGTAGTACAGTCGGGTCTAGCCTTGTAGCGAAGACCATAGAGTCATGGGACGACTCGGCTTTCCTATTGGAAATGCATCAAGTGTGAGCGTATATGCTGTGACAGCAGAAACTTTTGACCATGAACAAGACACCTGGATTGTTGAAGTAGATGTTGATTTTATTTTGTCATAGGTACTTGATCTCAGAGCTGTTTGTATTGTAAGGCTAATTGTATTTCAGTTTATTTAGTACCTACTCTTGGAATGTTGATTAAACTTGTACTTTATGTTATTGGAGTTTTATTACACAAAATTAGACTGGGCATATTGGATGGCATAATTGGAGAGTAATGTAATCAACTAAAGACTAGGTCCTAACTGCTTTGAGGATTGGCCGAACGAATTGTGCTGTGTTGTTTGGTTGTTACAGATTACACACGAGGACGTGTGTCAGCGCAGGATGGCCGTGTCGCAGTCATGAAACGGAAGGCGCACCTAACTTCACTCTAATGCGCCTTGACAGAATCGTGACGTCATCCCTTCGAGTCATCGTTTATATAAAAGGAGCATTACTCATAAACGAACAGTGTAAAAACGACGCTCGACGGGGCAACATTACGGAACTGTCGCTCCGTTTCGTTTCAAGTTGTTAAAGTTATAGTACGGTGTTAATAATCGGACCATCTTGCCTCATTTGCACGATACCCTGCATACGCCCTCACCATGTCGGACAGAAATGAAGGCCAAGATTGTGATTTCCCGATATATATATATATATGTCGGAGTGGAACCTGAATGTGACTGCTGGCGCCATCTGGTTTGTCGGAGACGTAACCTAATTATGACTAGGGTAGATTGTTCAATAGAGAATTCTAGGTGGCGCCACGGTCGGCGTAGGTTCTTGAAATTGTTATCTTAGAGGGGATAGTTACTAGCCGATATCGGGTTTATAAAGGCTAGAAAATAGTTCATGACGGTCAGTCATAGAGTAACAGTCAGTCAGTCACAGTCACACAGTTGAATCAAATTATTATAGCGCAGTTATGCTGCCAGTTAGAACAGTGAACGTCAGTGATATTAAAGTGATATAAAGTGGGTAGTCCTGAACTTGTGATAGTAGTACTCGTAGTATCGTATCCTGATAAATATGGTTGCCCGGTCCGAAGGGTTTCTTGCCCGTTCTTCCCTGCCGGAAGTAATCGAATGGGCGGATCTTTGGCAATATACGACTTTATTCTGCCAACCTGTGCTTTATTTCATCATCCGCTCGAGTACCCACCTACAGATGCCCACAAACACGAGTAACATGTCGGCTTATGGAAAGACACGCCCACAATACTACCCACATGTCCGGACTGGAGGCCCTCCTGCCGATATCAGAAGTGGGATTCACTCGAGCGAAAATATGATGAAAATACGCAGAGTGGATTATTTTTTTTTTAGATCAACAAGTTGACGACCTACCCTCAACTGAAAAAAAAAAAAAAAATAATTTCAAATTTCAAAGAGCATCAAATCGTTCAAACAATTGCTGCCGAGTTCGCTGGTCGCCTCAGCTGGGCCTCCCTTATGGGTCTCACCTGGCTGGGTGGACCGCACTGGCCACAGAAAGAATGAGGTAGTCCAGTGCCAACCAAAAGTGGTTAACCTAGAAAACCAAACCAAAGTACTGGGATTTGAAACTACAATGGAGACTTAACACCGTAGTGCTGTGATTGCATGGTACACTACTTTGCCAATATACCTGGCTGGAAGTTGAAGTATGCAGCAGAGGTTGTGGTGCGCATACCACTGCAGATTGGATCATGGAAATCTATGCTGGAGAGCGATGAGCAGATTTCAACACTTCAATCGGACATGCATTCTACATTTGGTGAGTCGTTTTCATTTTGTTATGACCTCGCAACAGCTGATGAATGGGTTCAATTCCCAGGTCATGGTGAATCGGTACAAATCACCAATTTGTGGCATTTCCCGTTGAAAATGTTTTCAATGTAATCCTATGCCTAGAGTTGAAATTTAACCTAACACATGGTTAAGTTTAGAAAATGGCTAATTTCATTCCCTCTATCGGGGTAGATAGTTTGAAAAAGTTAGTCAAACGGTAAAGTTGATAATGGTTTCACATGTGGGTAATTACGGGAAGAAATTATAGTATCCTTGTGATTTAATAAGTGTGGTCTCTCCTGCTTTAGTGGGTGACGACTATCACTGTTATGTGGTCTTTCCTGCTTTTGTGGGTAACGATCATCACTGTTCGTTTAATGTGTATGTGGTCTTTCCTGCTTTTGTGGGTAACAATCAATCTTAATGCTGTAGGAATCTTACCTGCTATTGTGGGCTAAACAGATTCTTATGATTAGGTAGCGGACACTGAGACTCAAGTACCAATTGATATGATGTGACGAATATTGAAAACGTTATGTGTGAGTATGTGTGTACAGTATATTTTTATTTTTAAAGAAATGAAAGAAAAATTTGACTTCAGGCGAGGCTCGAACTCGCGACCTACTGGGAATCTAGTCCAGCCGCTCTTCCAATTGAGCTACTGAAGCCCTGCCCGATTTGTCGAATTTTTCCTTCACATCTATTGCATTGGTTTATGGTACCAGTAGCGCCATCTATTACCAACTATGCTAGTTAGGCAACCGATATAATAGACTTTTCAGTTTATTGAATATCGTAAAGAAGTCGCTTTTACCCTTAATAATTGTTTTATATTATTTCGCATTAACACATGCTTGTGAAATATATTTTTATTTTTAAAGAAATGAAAGAAAAATTTGACTTCAGGCGAGGCTCGAACTCGCGACCTACTGGGAATCTAGTCCAGCCGCTCTTCCAATTGAGCTACTGAAGCCCTGCCCGATTTGTCGAATTTTTCCTTCACATCTATTGCATTGGTTTATGGTACCAGTAGCGCCATCTATTACCAACTATGCTAGTTAGGCAACCGATATAATAGACTTTTCAGTTTATTGAATATCGTAAAGAAGTCGCTTTTACCCTTAATAATTGTTTTATATTATTTCGCATTAACACATGCTTGTGAAATATATTTTTATTTTTAAAGAAATGAAAGAAAAATTTGACTTCAGGCGAGGCTCGAACTCGCGACCTACTGGGAATCTAGTCCAGCCGCTCTTCCAATTGAGCTACTGAAGCCCTGCCCGATTTGTCGAATTTTTCCTTCACATCTATTGCATTGGTTTATGGTACCAGTAGCGCCATCTATTACCAACTATGCTAGTTAGGCAACCGATATAATAGACTTTTCAGTTTATTGAATATCGTAAAGAAGTCGCTTTTACCCTTAATAATTGTTTTATATTATTTCGCATTGACACATGCTTGTGAAATATATTTTTATTTTTAAAGAAATGAAAGAAAAATTTGACTTCAGGCGAGGCTCGAACTCGCGACCTACTGGGAATCTAGTCCAGCCGCTCTTCCAATTGAGCTACTGAAGCCCTGCCCGATTTGTCGAATTTTTCCTTCACATCTATTGCATTGGTTTATGGTACCAGTAGCGCCATCTATTACCAACTATGCTAGTTAGGCAACCGATATAATAGACTTTTCAGTTTATTGAATATCGTAAAGAAGTCGCTTTTACCCTTAATAATTGTTTTATATTATTTCGCATTAACACATGCTTGTGAAATATATTTTTATTTTTAAAGAAATGAAAGAAAAATTTGACTTCAGGCGAGGCTCGAACTCGCGACCTACTGGGAATCTAGTCCAGCCGCTCTTCCAATTGAGCTACTGAAGCCCTGCCCGATTTGTCGAATTTTTCCTTCACATCTATTGCATTGGTTTATGGTACCAGTAGCGCCATCTATTACCAACTATGCTAGTTAGGCAACCGATATAATAGACTTTTCAGTTTATTGAATATCGTAAAGAAGTCGCTTTTACCCTTAATAATTGTTTTATATTATTTCGCATTAACACATGCTTGTGAAATATATTTTTATTTTTAAAGAAATGAAAGAAAAATTTGACTTCAGGCGAGGCTCGAACTCGCGACCTACTGGGAATCTAGTCCAGCCGCTCTTCCAATTGAGCTACTGAAGCCCTGCCCGATTTGTCGAATTTTTCCTTCACATCTATTGCATTGGTTTATGGTACCAGTAGCGCCATCTATTACCAACTATGCTAGTTAGGCAACCGATATAATAGACTTTTCAGTTTATTGAATATCGTAAAGAAGTCGCTTTTACCCTTAATAATTGTTTTATATTATTTCGCATTAACACATGCTTGTGAAATATATTTTTATTTTTAAAGAAATGAAAGAAAAATTTGACTTCAGGCGAGGCTCGAACTCGCGACCTACTGGGAATCTAGTCCAGCCGCTCTTCCAATTGAGCTACTGAAGCCCTGCCCGATTTGTCGAATTTTTCCTTCACATCTATTGCATTGGTTTATGGTACCAGTAGCGCCATCTATTACCAACTATGCTAGTTAGGCAACCGATATAATAGACTTTTCAGTTTATTGAATATCGTAAAGAAGTCGCTTTTACCCTTAATAATTGTTTTATATTATTTCGCATTAACACATGCTTGTGAAATATATTTTTATTTTTAAAGAAATGAAAGAAAAATTTGACTTCAGGCGAGGCTCGAACTCGCGACCTACTGGGAATCTAGTCCAGCCGCTCTTCCAATTGAGCTACTGAAGCCCTGCCCGATTTGTCGAATTTTTCCTTCACATCTATTGCATTGGTTTATGGTACCAGTAGCGCCATCTATTACCAACTATGCTAGTTAGGCAACCGATATAATAGACTTTTCAGTTTATTGAATATCGTAAAGAAGTCGCTTTTACCCTTAATAATTGTTTTATATTATTTCGCATTAACACATGCTTGTGTAGATGGCGCTACTGGTACCATAAACCAATGCAATAGATGTGAAGGAAAAATTCGACAAATCGGGCAGGGCTTCAGTAGCTCAATTGGAAGAGCGGCTGGACTAGATTCCCAGTAGGTCGCGAGTTCGAGCCTCGCCTGAAGTCAAATTTTTCTTTCATTTCTTTAAAAATAAAAATATATTTCACAAGCATGTGTTAATGCGAAATAATATAAAACAATTATTAAGGGTAAAAGCGACTTCTTTACGATATTCAATAAACTGAAAAGTCTATTATATCGGTTGCCTAACTAGCATAGTTGGTAATAGATGGCGCTACTGGTACCATAAACCAATGCAATAGATGTGAAGGAAAAATTCGACAAATCGGGCAGGGCTTCAGTAGCTCAATTGGAAGAGCGGCTGGACTAGATTCCCAGTAGGTCGCGAGTTCGAGCCTCGCCTGAAGTCAAATTTTTCTTTCATTTCTTTAAAAATAAAAATATATTTCACAAGCATGTGTTAATGCGAAATAATATAAAACAATTATGTGTGTACAGGTTCTTGGTTCACGGGTTTCGTGACCATGCCAGAGTATCAGTGTGTTGACTCTTCGTGGAATATGAGATGATTTGGCATTCCTGGAGGGAAGTGCTGGTTGTTGAGTTGTTGACCATGAACGAGACACCTGTGTTAATTTGTTCGATAATGTAAATTTCGTTGTGATGAGATTTTATTAACATGAAGTCTGCCAATGATACTTGATATTAGAAAGTGTTGTGTTATTTACCGAGATATTAAATAATTTGATAAAACTGATGAAATAATTTAGTGAACTTGAAAATGGTGCGGCTAAGGTGACATTATAGGTAGTTGTCCGAGAACCTAAATACTTCTTGAGATAAGACAGTTTCAATCAGGTAATGATGATGAGGGTGGTGAATTTTCGTTTAGCTGGTCAGAACCGAAACAGTAGCCATTAGTGAACGGTGCGCAGATGGCACGGGGATGCCATGTAGGTACGAGCCGTAGTACATTGGGAGTTTGGCTCAACAATTTGGTGTCTGCTTTAGGAAATCCATGGACGCGCGGTAATATGTATGGCGGTGTATTGTATGCGTGCCAATATAGAAGGTTATTGCGTGTTCAGGTTGTAGGGGATGGATAATGAGAAGTCCAAGTTGGTGATCACCATATAATGCGGAATTTACACTGTTACATATTTGCGGTTACTTTAGGTGGGTTGAGTTGCGTGTGCGCGGCACTAAGGTGTAGGTGTAGGGACAACTGACGACGCAACGCTACGCTAAGCTTGCGGCGCCGTCCGGATGGTTATATTATAATGCTTAATAATGTGACGCTACATATGGTAGGCGCCGGTTGAAGTTAGATTCTTCAAGAGACCGTAAAGTCCGTGAGACGGGACTTGTGAGAAGTTTATGGGCCATGTATAAGTTTTTTCTACTCCGCGATTTTAATTGATATACCGACTTTTGTAACAATTCACATAGATGTTACAGGAAAGCTCAATGGCAGTAGTGATCTTAAAGAATGTTTTCGTTTTTATAGATGAGTTCTCTAAATATGTGATACTCAGGCACTCCTTAAGAATTAATACTGGGAGAGCAATTAACGCTCTCAAGACAACCACATGACCAGCCAGTTGGTTCAGCGGTGTGTGTTGACAGTTTCGATCGAGGCTCAGGGGTTCGATCCCCGTACTGCTGCAAATATTTGTGTGGCCTACGGGTGCTGATTCCGGGTTTGGGTGTTTGTGTAAGTGTTGTGTGTGTGTAACGGCACCCACGACACTTGGGTAGAAGTGTAAGCGGATTTAAAGTATTTAAATTTAAAATTCCAAGCGAGTCCTATGGAGTTTTTTAATAGGTAGAGTAGCTAGACGTTAAAATTTATTAACTGTAGACGATCACGAAGTTGAAGTAAATGTTGAAAACTAAAAACAAGGCTAAGGTGACTTCATTTATTCTTAGTAGATTATTTTTTATTAGCAAATCATGATCGGAATTAAACCAAATTGGCACTTAAGTATAAAGGTCCTTATGAGGTCATTGAAACATTGGCTGGATAGGTACCTATCATCTTAAACTCGATGGTTGATGTTCACTCCCTCAGTCTAATATACCTAGGTACTGAGCCGGATCCATGTCCATCTGACGATAATGATGGTAAGACATTCAAAATAGTCCTAGCGTGGTGGCTATATACGAATTTTGTAGGTACTTTAGCGTATTGTGTTGTTGAGTAGAACAATTGTGTGTAAGATATCAAAGGCGAGGTGTCCGCTTTAAGATGGTCTGAAGGGCGAATTGGCCTCTGGGACTACTGACATTACTAAGTGGCGAGGTGGCCAATCAGACAGCATTGCTAAATGGCGAGGTGGCCAATGTGACAGCATTACTAAAATGGCGAGGTGGCCAATCTGACAGCATTGCTAAACGGCGAGGTGGCCGTACAGACAGTGGTGATGTTGATTGCTTTGTGGCGAGTTGGCCTTTCAGACAAGTTTCATATAGGTTGATAGATGGTGAGGTGGATGTCTAGTTAATATGAGTTGGCAGTTAAGATTATTATGGATGATGATGTTGAATGACTGTACTTCCTGTTTGACTTAGGATGTAACAAAAGGAGTTACACAAAACATGTTTAAAGTAACAACGGAAGAGGAGAATTTACTTTGTCAGGAGTAGCCGAGCTATGTCGTACAAAATGTTTTGTCTCTTTGTGAGGGAGTGAATAATTTGTTTAAAGCGTTACTAGTTATCTGAGATGCCGAGAAAAGCACAAGATGATTTGTGGTAGTGATAACTTGAGATCGATTCTAGTAATGTCAGGTAGGCCGAGCTAAATACGGTTACTACCTGTCTTTTGGGCTTAAAAGCAATACCTTACTTTAGTGGTTGATAATGACGAGTAGATACAACGGCGAATTAATTACGTCATAGTTGGGCCAATAAAGGCCTAATGAACTATCATACTCTCAGAGATTTTTCCTTGTTACAGGTAATCGCATCGCACGAGGACGTGCGAATTGTCAGTATGGCCGTGTCGGAGTGGAACCTGAATGTGACTGCTGGCGCCATCTGGTTTGTCGGAGACGTAACCTAATTATGACTAGGGTAGATTGTTCAATAGAGAATTCTAGGTGGCGCCACGGTCGGCGTAGGTTCTTGAAATTGTTATCTTAGAGGGGATAGTTACTAGCCGATATCGGGTTTATAAAGGCTAGAAAATAGTTCATGACGGTCAGTCATAGAGTAACAGTCAGTCAGTCACAGTCACACAGTTGAATCAAATTATTATAGCGCAGTTATGCTGCCAGTTAGAACAGTGAACGTCAGTGATATTAAAGTGATATAAAGTGGGTAGTCCTGAACTTGTGATAGTAGTACTCGTAGTATCGTATCCTGATAAATATGGTTGCCCGGTCCGAAGGGTTTCTTGCCCGTTCTTCCCTGCCGGAAGTAATCGAATGGGCGGATCTTTGGCAATATACGACTTTATTCTGCCAACCTGTGCTTTATTTCATCATCCGCTCGAGTACCCACCTACAGATGCCCACAAACACGAGTAACATGTCGGCTTATGGAAAGACACGCCCACAATACTACCCACATGTCCGGACTGGAGGCCCTCCTGCCGATATATATATACTGGGTGACTTTTTTTACCGTCTTGAAAAAAATAGGGCGTGATAAGCAAATGAAATAAAAGCCTATGGCATAGTTATTTATATTATTTTTTTATATTTTCTAACTTCATCTGAAATATAAAATTTCATTATACATTTCTATTCATTATTCTATTTTTAATTTTAGAACACTGAATTTCAACAAACAAACGCCGGCAACTTGACACGATCCTGTTTTTGCAAGTTTTGTAGGTAAAGAAATCTATTAAGGTTAAGTTTTTTACTATTTTAATTTCAGATGAAGTTAGAAAATATAAAAAAATAATATAAATAACTATGCCATAGGCTTTTATTTCATTTGCTTATCACGCCCTATTTTTTTCAAGACGGTAAAAAAAGTCATCCAGTATATATAGTTTATGTATATATAGTTTTCATATTAAATTGTAAGTTACGTGCCAGTGAATTTATTGTGTCGCAGGTTCTCACAACTGTATCAATAAAGTATTTTTCTTTCTTTCATACGTACCTTGGGTCGCAAGGTAAGTGACGTCAGATTTTTTTATTTGTAATAAAGGTGGGAAACGAGCATGCAGTTCATATTGATGTAAAGTTGTCTGCAGCCTATAGGCACCCATACAAAGTTCAGAGGTCAAAATGTGATGCGTTGCCACCCCTGAGACCTCAGTTGTTATATCTCTGTGATTGTTACAACAGGGCCATAGATTTTTAGACCATAATATATAATAATAACGGCTACCCATTATACGCCCCACTGCTGGGCACGAGTCTCTTCCCTTTTTGGGGGGAGGCCTGGAGCTTACTCCATCACGCTGCTCCAATGCGATTTGGTGGAGATACGGGTTAGTGGCCAACTCGCTGTCGGATGTTTTCAAACCGGCCCATAAGGCCTTCGACGAGGTTTAATGACTGCTATCTATCGATAGCAACCATGACCGACGGCTTAACGTGCCCTCCGAAGCACGGAAACGCGCATTTTAATTTGCCACTAGCGGTCACCCATCACATTGACCACGCTCGTATCGCTTAACCGAGTAGATCGCTTACGATCTACACCAACCGCTGGGCCATGCGCGCTTCTATTATTCATTAATAGATATATTTTCAGAAATGTATATAACTTATTATTGTTGGATTAATATTGTCTTAACTATTGCTATATTGACAGCGTGACCTTCTCACCATCTGGTGATTTGTATGACACCATTTCCAGACACGACTATGTAAAACAAGCAAACCAAACAAACCATTTGTAATAAAATATGCTCAAAATAACAATAACAGACGTCTGGCTGAAATTTTGTAGCTGGTAACAAAACTGTTATATACAAGAGCAGCCATTGCATATCAACAATAAAACAAGATGCAGTCATACCAAATATTCCAGTTTGTTCAAGTTCAGATTTACACTCTTGAATTCTTGGATTTGAAACGCAAACGCAATTACCGGATCAGATGCGTCTAGCTACTTCAGACCTTGTTACCAAGGACGACATTTAAAGTATAAGCTCAATATATTCAGTAATGACCTGGACACCCAAATGTTGGAATTATACGCCATCGAAGCTGCAAACAACTGCATATAATACCGGTCATTTATCAACAATGTGTCCTCTACATCAGTTTTAGTGTTTTTCATGAATGTTTCATCAATTTCTTACTTAGATGTATCTACATCTCGACTGTATAATGTTACCATCAATAAACTCAAGGCTCTCTGTTAGTGTGTTAGTGCAGTCCAGCATTTTTTTAACACTCTACAAGTTTAAAGTTTGGATTTTTTTACAGTCGCCTTAGCAAAATAGCAAAATTTGATTCCTAATAATTTAAGAATAAATTTTTTTGACAAATAAAAACAAAAGCAAAAATTGGGTATAAGTCTTCTGTTCTAAAATATCGGGAATATTTTCTAATGGACTTATAAAATCTTATTGAAAAGACTAAGAAACCCTGCGTTCAATCATGTTAAACTATAACTCCCTTATTCATAAACGTATTTTAGCTAAAGAGTTGCTAATCTCTCCTTTGTCTTATTCTATCCTGCACATTTGACAATGCAACTGACAAAGACAAAGCATTCTATAGCTAAAACGTATCTAATGTACGTATATGAATAAGGAGGTAAGATTTTAAGGAAAATAGCAATAACTACATACATGAAATAGTTATTTGAAACAATATTAACAAGGTTGAATCTACACTAAATATTACAATGCTGTAGAGTTTGTTTGATTGATTGATTGTTTGGTTGAATATGCTAATCTCAAGGACAACTAATTCTGATTGGTGAAATTCAATTTTGTGATCGATTTATCGAGAAAGACTTAAGATCATGTAAGGACCAATAGAAGAAAAGGTCCTATTAATACAGTTGGAAAAACGTGATGGAAATCCTATTGTACCTGATAGAAGTCGCAGGCAAAGCTATTATTTCAATAAAGGACTTTGATTCATTCACCTCTGACATTCGTTTGGATTTTGAATATTAATATGGTAGTGCTCATACTATTAATCAAATTAGATATAACTTAATATAAAGTAAAACATTAATCATCATAAAGATCTTTGTCGTGATTACGGACGCCTAATAATTCCTTACTATCAACGTCAACAAACTCTATAAAAGAAAGGTGAAATATGAACCCAATTTTATGTTCCTACATATTTTGCTAATGAAGATTTAACTATAAAATTTTAGATTACAAAATTATTTATTACTTTACCATTGTTTACTGATCGTAAGAATTATGAAGGAATTTTAAATGATTATCTAAAAGTCATTAATAAGCTTTTAGCAGCTACGAAAGGTGGCTGAAACGGTAATGTATTGGTGTTGAATAAAAATTTTTCTTAAGCAAATACTACCTAGAATGGCGATATAATCAATAAAAATTAGACTAACGAACTCTAAATTAGAAACGCGACCCAATCGATAGAATAACATTAGTAGATAATTGGCGCCCATTTTTATAAGGACATTAAGAATTCTAGCAAAAAATCTATAAACCCAACACTTGCGAATGCAGTTTGAATCATTCATGAGACTCGCTCTCCATAAATCTGTTATCATGCCCATTTTTTTTCGGGTGTAATAAAATTTACACATTTTATACGCTTTATTGATTTGCCGATTTTATAAGTAAGTGCGTCTGGTGGACTTGTTTATACGTCTGGTTGACAGTAAGGAGTGCACTGTCTAGAACATTTGTCATGGCGTTACATTAATGTTTCATGTCTGACTGTTTTTAGATTGTCTGCTTGTGTAAGTGCATTCGATTGTATCGCGATGGGAGTTGTTAAACGTGGTCGCAGTGGAATTAGATTTGATTTGCTTTGTCATATTCTTTGTTCTTCTTCGTCGTAACTTATAATCGTATCACAATCATTGGTATCGTCAGAATTTGTAGAGAGTAAGTAAGTTTAATTCATGTTTTATGTTAATCAAACTTCATCTTATCGTAATATGTATTTAGTTTTTATTAGCAAGTATACAGCAACATATATTGCACCTCGAGCTCAGGAGAGAGATTTCGGATAGTTTCGGCACTGTAGAGCGTCACCTTTTTCACACACAAAGTTGTGTGAAAGAGGTGACGCTCTCTCTCTCTCTTGCGAAAGAGATGACGCTGAACACAAGGTTCTGTGCGAAAGATCCAGTTTTGACTAATATCGGACTACTGATGTTGCACACTACTTACTTACGAATAAGCAGTGTGCAACAGACATAACGTTGTTCAACTCGAAATTGCCTCTTTCGTATATTTATTGACGAGTTGGCACTGTACAAAGTGTACATTTATACATGTACTCGTATAATCTACCGTATAAATGTAGGCAGTCCCTAGGTAAACTTCCATTATTTAATGATGATGGATGTAGCCTTAACGGATAATTTAATGATAATGATTTGCTCAAGGTGTAACAATTTGCTGTACATTTTCTGGACTGGTTTTCTTTCTTGTTTAACTTCATGTTATTGACAGAACAAGCATAACATGATTACTTAAAAAAATATACCCTTAAATATAAAATTATGTTGGTTTGGAAGAAAATATGTAGGTAACGATATCATTTTAGGTATGTTTCAAGCATTTTATATAATTTTATGGTAGACGGTTAAAGTTACATTCATTTTGGTTTTTTGGGTTCCGTAGCTTACAAGGAATTTTTTTAGTATAGCCATGTCCATCCGTCCGTTCGTCTTTATAGTTTAGCCATGTCCGTCTGTCCGTCCCTTCGTCCGTCCATCCGTCCATCTATCTGTGCGTCCGTCCGTCCGTCCGTCCGTCCGTCTGTCCATCTATCGGTCTGGCCTCGGACCAAGCTGGCTGTCTATACGCAGCTAAGTCCGAAGATTCTTATTATTCAAAAGCTGTAATTTAGCACGAAAATATTTGATATATTAGCTATGTGGAGAAATTGGAGCAGTTAAATCTTGAAAACCTTTTTTTAATATACATACAGTAGAATTTTGAGAGTAAACGTCAGCCAACATGTACCTAAATGTTGCCGCTAAATGGTAGTGTTCAGCACTATCGTGTTCCGGTCAGGTGGTAATGTACGGCCCTGTAATTTCCGGCACAGAGGCATAACACCTTAGGCCTCAGGAGTGGTAACGCATCTGCATTTTGACCTTGGTCTTCATGTGGGTGTCTATAGGCTGCAGTCATCACTTAACATCAATGTGAACTGCATGCTTGTTTGCCACGGCCATTACATAAAAAAAAAAAATCTACATTTTGGGTTATCAACTGAATAACTATTCCAACTATTCCACGTAAGCGCAATAGCGTAAAATTTGCAGCAGCATTTTGCGATAAAACTACCGCCACTGCGACGCAGTAGATAGATACAAACAGTATGGAAACTAAGCCCATTTTATAAAATATTTACCTACACTCCATTGAAGCAATAGGGATGTCAATATATTTTTTAAATAACGGTGTTATTATTTTAGCATTGACTGACCTTTAATCAATTATATTGGGATGTTGACTATTTTTTATTGTTTACCCTGTAATTAGATAAATAAATACTATTTGTCTTTGAAACATAAAGTAAATATTTTTTCATTATGAAATTTTGTGTGTATAGTTATACACACAAAATTTCATTACGATCGGTCTAGCCGCTGCGGAGGAGTATTGTTACAACCACTGTCATACGAGATTTTTTTAAATATGTGAGATATTTTATCTATACCTACATCATTCTTGCCTTTCAAAATCACGAGGAAGTTTTAAAAACGATAGCTCTGGTTTTTATGATGCAGAGTTCAAACTGTCGTATATGAATATTTTCCACTTACTTTGAAACTTTATAAGTTAAATTGACTATGAAACGAAAAGACAGCTTTCATACATAAAAATCTGATAAAAATACATACGCATAAATAAACCGTTGAATTGATAGTTATTACTACTTAACAACTTTACAGTTAGTAACTGGTTGACATCTGATAACCTTGTGAAGGTAAATAGATTCATTACATTAACATAACGTTAATGTACAGATTGCTATCGATTCTACTGATCTCTTTATTGCCGCTGATTGAATTAAATATTAGAATGTCATGCTTTTGAAATTAAAAATGTATAACATTGTAATTTCTGTCATCGTGATATATATGTGTTAATTGGTTGGCAGCATAGATCAACTCGGTCCACCGGTCGCAGCGGTCTGGAGGGAAGTAGCAATAGGGTTTATTACCGACTAGCTGCGCCCGCGACTTCGTCCGCGTGACAATTTATGATTGTTCAGTATCCACCCAGACGAAGTCGTGGGCGCGGCTCTAGTATAGAAGTACTATAGTATACAATTACTCCTTATTACATAAGCTATCTTCCAATGAAAGTCCCGTCAAAATCGGTTCAGCCGTTCCCGAGATTAGCGGGAACAAACAGACAGACATAAAAAAATTGTAAAAAATGTTGTTTTGGTAAATGTACCGTGTATACATACATATAGGTACATTTAGTAAAAAGCGGTTAGTATTATAATACAAACAGACACTCCAATTTTATTTATTTGTATAGATGCAAAACAGTCTGTCATTTTTTGTGGGGGGAAATACGTGTGACATACACTCAAAATACAAAAATCGTCTATAACATCGAAACTCACACCTTGACTTTAACAAAATACATATGCGATTGTGGCGTATGGGCATATGCCACAAGACAAAAGCCCCTTATTGGAGGGGCCTCCAATAAGGGGCTTTTGTCTGGCAGTTGTCTTACGGCTGAAATTATAATAATTAATTTGTAGGTCGAAGTTTCAATTTTTAAAACCCATCTAACATTATACTTAAACCTTTAAAAACTTTTTGAAAGTTCCGTCTTGTTTATGATTTTTTATTATCCAATTAATTTGATACAGAACGTATACCAATAAAGTTTATGACGGAGTTATTGTTTTATTTTTATCGAATATGTTTCCATAAATTTCGAATAAAATTTGTACCAAATGTTTAAGAGGTTCTCCAGACAAACAACCGTAATAAACATGTGTGTTATTTTATGTATAGACTAGTTGACCCGGCAAACTTCGTATTGCCTCAGAATGAAATAATGTGTCAAAGGTTTGATGAATACGGACTATTTGTATGGGAAAATAAAATTGTGGTTTTCACTGTTTCCCTTCAATTTCTTTATATTCTCTTACCTTTTAAACCTTCCCTCGACTTCCAAAAATAATTCAAAACCAAAATGAGCCAAATCGGTAAAGCCGTTTTTGAGTTTTAGCGAGCCATAACATGTATCTAGATATTTGCTATCTCACTCCCTCTGCAACCAGTTGCTCAACCAGGGATATCTCATCCCTCTCGAATCAACACTGTGCGTCTACACATTCACACCGCTTTTTTAGGGTTCCGTAGTAAGCAAGGAACCCTTATAGTTTCGCCATGTCCGTCTGTCTGTCTGTCTGTCTGTCTGTCTGTCCTTCCGCGGTTTAGCGCAAAAACTATTAGTACTAGAGACTTGAAATTTGGCACAAGTATACACCTTAATCACGCTGACAAAGTGGTAGAATAAAAACGTGAAAAAAAAAACTTTTAGGTTAACCTCCCCTAATAGTAACGCGCGGATATTTTTTTAAATTTTCGTTTTTCATATAGTGTGTGGTATCGTTGAATTGGTCTTTCAAAAACATTATGGGTTTGCGAACTTCATTTTTCGATTTAGTTATCTGTTCGTGACTTATTAAGCTTTAAAGTGCAAATTTTCGTTAGACTCAAGTGTCCCCCCCCCTACAGACTAAACGATTTTTGTTAGAAATTCAAACGTTACGGCAATAGTAGCTACATATAACGAAATTAGAAGGAAAACTATCACACGAAAGTTGGACTTGCAAGTTTGCATAGTCGACCAAATGTATTTTACTCGAAAATTTCGAACAAGTCCATTGAAAATATTTTTTTTTCGTTACATCTCTTACTCTGTAACTACGGAACCCTACACTGCGCGTGGCCCGACATGCACTTGACCGGTTTTTCCTTTACTAGTATGGTCGGCTAAGAAAGATAGATGATGATTCTACTACCGTTTTTTATAAACGTAAGACAAACTAGCTTGCAGGTCACCTGGATGTCTGCAACCCTCAAATTTAATTGCTAAACTTCTGGTAAAAAATATAAAATGATGAATTGAGACTGAATTCAGAAACTTAATAAGTTATTGAAATGAAGAGAAAAAAATTACTTAACTCTCACCTGGTTATTTATGTACGTTTTTTTTTCAAATTAAACATTTCTTTTTTAATTTTTTTAATTTGTTTAATTTCAAACGTGTTCTTTAGTTTGACCACATAAAGGGTATAGATGAAAAAAAAAAATTGCAATCCACACGTGGTAGACCCGAAACGTTCAAAAGTTTTAGTGAGAGACACTATTCCTAACTCATTTTAACCAAAGAAAAACTCAAAAATGTATTTACACCTACGTTAAATCTCATGAATGTATGTTACTCCCTCTTCATAATGTCGCTTTTTCTATTCATCAACTTTCAAAAGATTTACGTCTCATAATCGCACCACAACCGTCAATATTATGTGAAACATCCGAGCGAGTTATCGATAAAATATCAATTCGAGAATCGATCGGCGTCCGCGACACGATCGTAAAACTTTATTGCGCATTAAATGCAAATACGTTCCGATAATGACCCGACCGTAATCGAATATCGTAACGCATAACACTGTATCGAGTGATCATTCGATTATATTTATGCTTTTTCTTATCGAATATGCGATGGTTTTTATTTATCGTACCTACATTGTTATTTGCAAATGCCTCTTAGTTTTATCGAATTATTATTCCCGTTTTATAGTTATCGATGTTTTGTAAGCGTAGATAGATACTGAAGTGATTAGTATTTAAGAATTCATTGGAATTTTATGTACTTATAAGTAAGATAATGTGTGTTTTGAGAGTGCTTTAGTCTACAAGAAACACTATTCGTTTCTCCATATCTTTCCGTCCGTCCGTAGCTTTAGCTCAGAGACTCCTTGTACTTCGATTGGCAGAGCTGCGCTGTTGAATGTTAAAGTTAATCTGACTTTTCTGTCAAATGTTGAGGGAATCTGTGAACACTGATAACTTTCAAGCCTCGTATTCATAAACATTTGTTTAGCAACATACTTGCATAAAAATGTTGCCGAGTTGCTGTCAACATATTGCGGGCAACACTTTGTATTGCAGAGTTGATCTTGCCGTGTTGCAGAGTTCACGACAATATGCTTATGCAACCACGTTGCTAAAAAAATGTTTACCATGAATACGAGGTTTTACTATGCCAAAAAATAAGCTGGTGCAACGCATTTTCCTGTTCCTGGTATTGTTTAACTTAACAACAACCATTAGTTAGACAATTTTTTTTTTTAATTTATGAATATGCGTTTTAACGACAAAGTTGCTTTCATCGACACCAATTCCTAGTGATGTCTTTTTTTTGTTATGTTGTGGAAGTTATAAACAAGCATGCAGTTCACATTGATGTTAAGTGATTACTGCAGCCTATAGACACTCACACTAAGACCAAGGTCAAAATGCAGATGCGTTACCACTCCTGAGGCCTAAGATGTTATGCCTCTGTGCCGGAAATTACAATGCCGTACATTACCACCTAACCGGAACACGATAGTGCTGAACACCACCGTTTAGCGGCAAGTATATTAGGTAATGCGGTGGTGCCTACGCCCGTGAGCTCCGTCACTAGAGCTTTACCACCAGTAAAGTCTGATTGCTATCATAATGTCTGATAGCAATCGACATACAATGAACATCAATACGTGCAAACATTCAAACAATTTTGTATTTTAATTACGCAAACACAAATCTATTTGGGCGCGCATCGAATTGCGATGTATCGAATATTTATTCCGAGTAATCGGATCGCGATACGATCGGTGTAATTCGCGCGATTCTAACAAAAAAGTCGCTAGTCTGATACTAAATGGAAACGATTATTAAATATTTTTGAAGTAAAAGCTTCATTGAAAATCGATGAATTGAAAGAGCGGCAGTAAAAAGAGATGGACACATAAATTCATAAGATTTATTGTGAGAGAAAATAAGATTGGTAGGATTATGCAGTATTTCATAAAAATAATGGTCCTGGTCCAAAATTTTTGGATTTTTAACTAACTAGCTGTCCCCGCAAACTTCATATTGCCTCATAACGAAATAATGTGTCAAAGGTTTAATAGATAGGGTAATGGGAGTCACCTAAGCGCGACATGAAATAAAAACTTGATTTCAATCAAAATATTTATTTCAACCGACTACACGTCAGCTTTACTTAATTGACTATCAATTGAGATCAGTTTTAATGAATTGGGCAAGCAACTTTAGGAATTATAACAGTTTTACAAAAAAAAACGTTTTGACTCCCATTGCACTGACGTGAGGGTAATGGTGATCACCTTATGGACAAGGAAAATTTAGCACATATGACAAATATAAACTTCCGGCAAGTTTCAACTAAAGTAGTCCATGTGAGAACGTAGCCCACATGAAGTACATCTATGGTCAAAGGCGCCGCCAGGGGATGACAACGGGATCAGCTAGATAGATAGAGCCTATAGATTAAAAACGACCCCATTTTTCAGCATATTTGACTGATCTAAATATTCCGAACTGTCATAAGTATTCCGAACTTTCCTTGCCCTAGTGCCAAGCCGCCTTTCCATGGAATCTAGACGATCTAGGACCTAGTCCAGCTATCGACACTATGGTCCGTAGGCATGGCAATCATTTGACTCTCATTCGAGACCAAAATTAGCCAAATTGGTCCAGCCTTTCTCAAGTTTTACCGAGACTAACGAACAGCAATTGATTTTTAAATAAATATATATAGGGATAATGGCATCGCTGTTACGCATATTGCCGGTGTCACGTAAAACAATATTTCTTATTCGTAAAAAGCAACGCATAAATCAAAATCAGTCAGTCAATTATGCAGGCTTTCCTGTGTCAAAGTACATTAGATAAAAATAAAGTAAATATTTAAATAAGCCCATATAACAAACGTAATTTTAAAGCATTTTTTTGTACGGAGCCTTTGTGCGCGAGTCCGACTCACACTTGATTTTTTTTTAACGAAAGTAGAACAATGTTAGTCATTACAAATTCTTTATTTACTCTGCAATTAAATACAAGAATGGAATTGTTACAATTGTTAACTTCTTGCGTACATTCCAACTAGGCGATACAATGAACAATGTTAATCTAATTAATGAACACATAAATTATTATTTTTTATAGTTTAACTGCTTCAGTGGCCAAAGTGGTGGTGTACAAAGGGCCAGTGGTAGCAGGCCACTATACTGAGATCCTGGGTTCGCATCCTGGTACGGGGGCTATCAGAGATAGTTTTGTAAGATCCTTTATCATCAGTTCTATTGGGATTGTTTCCATTTTCTGATAGTTTTCCATTACCACTGGTGGTAGAGTTCCATTGACGGAACTCGAGTTCTTACTTGTAAATTGTAGTGTTGTCAAGGGTGGCAACGTATCTGCATTTTGACCCGTGGTTTTGTGTTGATGTCTATAGGCTGCAGTCATCATTTAACATCCATGTGAACAGCATGCTTCTTTGCCACCTTCGCTACGTAAACAAGTGTTTTGTAAAGGCACATAACCTCAAATAACATAATGAAATCATCTAAGAAATCACTTAACGTTTCGTTCCATCAAATTTTTACAACGCAATAAATTGCAGACGAAACATTAATCACGTATATAATAACTACATCGGAGGTTTTCAAACACCTTCGGGCGACAGACAGAATATTAATATTGGATAGAGTAAAAGCTCGGCAGACTGTGAAATTAATATGTTTAGCGGGCTCCCTTCATAGATGGCGCTGTGTAATGAAATGAATATTAATCAGTTTTGAGTGTTAGCGCGCAGTCGTGCAGCGGTCAGCAAAACATTCTGGTATAGATTAGTTCGGCAAAGAAGACAGTATTAAGAAGCTTTGTATTCGCGCTTCCTTTATTCGTGTTTTCACTATTCGTGGATTGAAAAATGCGACTGAGGTCCTACATTCGCGGCTAAAGATTTCTTTAATCGCGGATTGAATCGGTACATCGGACCCTAAATAAAAAGCATTCGGTATCCTTCGTTAACGCGTCAAGAGATAACTAAAAAAGACCCCATTACAACTACGCCTAGATTGTGTTTTTAAAAGCAACGGCGTCGTTTGTTTCGTTCGACGCTTCTCAAAGCCGCCTTCGCCGCGGTCGGTGTTTTAGTATGTAAACAAATAGAATTTTTTTTTAAAACAAACTTGTTGCTCAAAACATAAAATATATTATTGAAATCATATTGTAGCAAAAAATAGTGTTACACTGCTGCTTTGTTCTAATGCATCTGGAGATTGTGTTATTAAACCATTGATGCTCTATAGATCTTTAAATCCTTGTGCGTTAAAAAATCTAAACTAAGACAACCTGCCAGTTTTTTGGCGTGCTAGTATGAAAGCATGGTTTACAAGCGCTATTTTTTTGTGACTGGTCTCGAAACTGATTTGTTTCTGAAGTTGAAACTTATTTGAAATCAAAGAATTTAGATTTCAAAGCTCTTCTAGTATTGGATGCTCCAGGTCATCCTCGCGAACTTGAAACTATGCATCCAAATATAAAAGTGTTTTTTCCCTCCCAATACGACGGGTTTGCTTCAACATATGGACCATGGAATAATCCAGGCCTTTAAGCTCTATTACATTAGACGGACCTTCAAAATCATACTGGATAATATGGAATATGATCCTGATATGAATGTCATGGAATGCTGGAAGAAATTTGACGTAGCAAAATGCATTGTTAACATAAAAGAATCATTGCAAGAACTGAAGCCATACACATTGAAATCATGCTGGAAAAAACTGTGGCCCGTTCTGACTGCGGAAAAAATACTACTTTTAAACCATTCCCTAAGCTTGAATATGTATAGGATATGTTGTATGGGAACAACAATATGTATAGGAACGCTATAATTTTTTATAAATTATCATTCCATATTCACGATTTCTGTATTCGCGGTCTATTTACGGAACATAATAATATATGTATGTATCTTCACGCCAGGTCCCTAACGGGGAAGGCAGAGAGTGTAGAGCGTCAGATATCCCGGTTCTGACAAACCTCTCGTGCCTCGTCTACTTTCATCATTCTCTTCATACATGCACGCCGATTCCTAAGACTTTTGATCCCACCATTAGACAGAACTCGATCTATTTGGTCATGGTAGGTCAGTCTTGGTCTTCCTGGGCCTCTGCAACCATCCATTCGTGGGATAATAATATATCCCGCGAATAAAGAACGTCTACTGTATTTTCAACATACTCGTAGTAAGGACTCTGCTAGGAAGTAGGGCATGTCCATTAATGCTTTCTAAACGTAGACCTTCTAGGTATATATATGTACTCAATGGGAATAAGTTGAGTTTTTCGTTTGATCATCATCTTCATCATTACTTTTTCATATTTTTGCCTTTTTATTACAACTTATGTAGCTCCCAGGTATGATTTCTACGTGTTACTATTAGTAATTATAAGTTTATAAGTAATTTAACATTCAGCTCTTGGAATAAGACTTAGGATTGGCTAAGATCCAGTGGAGCAGGACAAGGGCAAACCCATCACATCACTAAATCATTCTACCGCTAAATTGTAGTAATTAGCACAACCAGTAAACGAATAGGTAATCCCGTAATTATAAATTCTTTTTGCAGATGTTTATGGGCTATAGTATAATTATGATAAAGTACGTGATTGCAATGAATAATAACATTTCAATTCAATATTAACAACGTTGAATGCAATTCCGTTCTTTAACTCTTTAACTCGTGGGTAGCAGTCCACAAGAGGAAATTCCAGGTCAGATTCTTGGTTGGAGTAATGAGATACTTCAATAAATAATTTTCTTTTTCTTCTTAGGGATTCCTAGTGATGTCTTTGGAGTTTACAATGAATGACAAGTTCACCGCTTATTTAGTGGTGATAAAAATATAGGTTATTATAAAATAATAATGTGCATAAAATAATCGAAATAAGTCCTGATATATGTTGATATTTTTTTATGGTATGGAAGTGGCCAACAAGCAAGCAGTTCACATTGATGTTAAGTGATGACTGCAGCCTATAGAGAAAGACCAAGGTCATTCTGTGTCGGAAATTAAAGGGCCGCACATAGTGCTGAACACTAGCATTTAGCGGCAAGTATATAAGTAATGCGGTGATACTTATGCCCGCGAGCTCCGTCACTGGAACTCTACCACCAGTAAAAATATTTGAAGAAAAAACGTAACTTCACGCCTATAATCCCCGAAGGCGTAGGCAGAGTTGCATTCAATCAATCTTACATGGAAACACCCACGATTAGCCGGTTATGTTTTGGCCCATGTAACATGTAGCGAGCTTATTGACATCTCCGGTCACATTACCCAACTTCGAGGTACTGGGAAACTTCCTGAAAATGTAAAAATCGCAATAGAACCAGAGATAAAGATTTTACACCTATATCTCAAATATCCATCGACACGAGAAACGAACGCAAGACCCCAGCGTAGTAATAGAGGCCTGCTACCACTAGGCTACTGAGGCAGTTAGATACATTTTTGTTTTTTGGAAAACACATGTTTGAGTCCGGTCTAAAATCGCAGGTCACCTCTGCGGCCACATGCTCTGTGTACTCAATATTTAATCACAAAACCGGCCGCCCCATTAAAACACTATTAAGGCATTTGCATACTTGATAAACAATCGATAAACGTCTGTCTGCCCACGGCTGTATTAATTATGACTGTGTGTGACGACCCTTATAAACTCAGATATGTTGTTAAATTAAATGACTTTGAACGCGGTTTGGCAATCGTAATTGCTGATTTTTGCTGATAAAAGGCGGCTTGACATGACTTTTTTATTTATTACGTAACTTCGTACGTAACTTCACGCCTGTAATCCCCGAAGGGATAGGCAGAGGTAAATGCATGCATTCAAGCATACATGCAAACACCCACGATTCGCCGGTTACGTTTTGGCCCATGTAACAGGTGGCGAGCCCGTTGACATCTCCGGGCACATTACCAAACTTTGAGGTACTGGGAAATTTCCAGAAAATGGAAAAATCCCAATAGAACCAGAGATAAAGGCTTTTTCACCATTATCTCTGATAACCCCCTACCCGGGAATCGAACCCAGGACCTCAGCGTAGTAGTAGTGGCCTGCTACCACTAGGCTACCGAGGCAGTTTATTTATTATTTTTTAATAATTTGTAAATGGTCTAAATTTTTTGTACTAAATTATAATCATCAGTATACTATTTTTTATGTTTCGTAGCTGGGATAAAAGCATGTGATCAATGTGAGCTACATTGATGATAAGTGGTAACTGCAGTCTATAGACATCTACACAAAAAACAGAGGTCGTTGTTGATCTGAGGTCAAGGTCTCTAGTCCAGCTGCTCTTCCAACTGAGCTACCGAAATAAAACTATTTTTACGGATTTATCTCGCGTATATTAAACTAAAATGATTTTTAAAATCAACCCAGCCGCAGCAGTCTGCAAGACCTCAAGATACCATAAGTAATTATTGTGTTAATCCTGAACGCTACGCAAGGCGTTTACAAAATCGATGGAGGTAGCTACATATAATTTTTTCAAACTTCTGTCAGACAAATGTCACCTCAGTTTGCCCGGGACCACGGAAGTTGAAAAGCGACCGAAACGCGCGTTGATTTTAAAAATCATTTTAGTTTAATATACGCGAGATAAATCCGTAAAAACAGTTTTATTTCAATGAGTGTAGCGCGCGAAAACCTAAGAACATATCATGAGCTACCGAAGTCCAACTCCGATTCGTCAAATTCATACTTCACATTTTTTTTTATGTAATGGAATTGGCATACAAGTGGAAAGAAAAAATTTACTTGAGGCGAGACTCGAACTCGCGACCACTGGTAATCTAGTCCACCCGCTCTTCCAACTGAGCTACCGAAGTCCACATCTGAGTTGCCAAATTCATCCTTCCATTCTATTATTATGGCGGCAGCAGCGACATCTATTGCCAACAATTATTACTTGTTTTCCCCCATTCCTTTGCTCCTTTGTTACAGAAAAAAGTATTTCATAACTTGTGTATTTTTCACATATTACAAAAATCACGTACAATTTCGACATTATTATTGCACAAATAAATTATTTTTATGTCTTTCCGAGTCAATATTTGATCAAATAACTTCCACCCACGCATATTACGTTAGCAAAAAAGGCAATTTTTGCAGATAAACATATATATACTCGAGTTCTTATTTCAAAATCACATAAAATATAAACGATCGTTTAAAATGACGCGTTGACAATTATATTTTTATGGCGGCCATTAATAACGGTCGAAGTGACGTTTGAAAGGTAAAATGGCGGATTTTAGCATAATGTTAGATTGAATAACATGAGGTCAGATTTTATGGGCTTCTATGATTTATTTTCACACGCCAATATAATGTTTGGAAAATTTAGAATTAATAATGACATATCGGATTAGATATCAGATAATTATAATGTAGAAGATTAATGTGTTATGAGGATTCAACTTTGAATATATTAATTAAAAAAACGAAAGCGTAAATTATTACACTCGCAGAGGGTTCCATGTGAATGTAGACCCAAACCTATGAATGTATTAATTTGCGAAAGTATTTCTATTGCTTAGCGTTATATTTCTATGTTCTATTGGTTTGTCGTTTTTTTATGTATTTTTTTTTATTTCGGGCTTTGTGTAGGCGGCCTGTCTCGAGACGGCACTAGTCCACTTCACCGGGCAATCGGCGAGCGCAGAAGGCGCTCCAGCCTACAGCAACGATTGATGTTGGGAAGTTGTATATATGCCAACTTTTGAGATAACTTCGTATATGCGATGTAATTCGATTGACACGCCATCTACCGTACGTACAAGTTCAAACCTTCCATGGACTTCCAAAAATCATTCAAAACCAAAATTAGCCAAATCGGCCTAGCCGTTCTTGAGTTTTAGCGAGACTAACGAACAGAAATTGATTTTTATATATATAGAAAATTAAATGTTATTTCGACCAACTTGGATCATAAAAATGTAAAAAATGTTTACAGACTCTGGTGATTATAATAATTGGTATCGAATACTGTCAAAGCGACACCAATTTGTTGCGACAACTTCACACGTTCATGGAACGTCTATTGTATTGTTATTTAGATTTCTCTAAATATACTGGAGTATCCAATTTTATTGATCAACTTATCCAGCGATACAATAGACATATTCCAGCTTTTTCCATTCTTTCCTTTTTTTGGCTACTCTAACAACTTTTGTATTTCATTATTTTACTTTAGCCTTTAACAACCTTTTGACAACAAAACAAACAAATTTAAAGAAGAAAATATAAATTATAGGTACTTTACACAATCGCCAAAAGTCAACAAAAATTGATTTATCGACGAAATAACATAAAACGTAGGTATTTATTTTTTCATGCAATCCAGGGGTGTTTTACATGCATTTTTGCACTGACTTTGAATATATGTTTCCAAAAGCGCATCTTTTGCTCTTCATTAATATCATCACGTGTGTACACAGTGGCAAATTACCACTAGGCCACGAATTAAGTCTATTTACGCAACCCATTCCAAGTGCAATATCACAAGTCGCCATTGTATAACAGTTACATAATTAAATTAAGTAGGTATAGCTACTACACAGCATAAAAGGCATGCTCTGATCATAACCTCACCATCACTATCACCGTAATTTCAGAAATATGGTCACTGCTAAACAAAAACCTCCTGAAAGATGCCCACCATAACCGGTTTTCGACCAGCGATTGCCCGCAAACCCTTATCAGAGCGTCGGTCCACCTTGTAGGAGCTACGCTTCGCCTTCCGGTACGCGGTTGCCACTCAAGAACCCATCACCATAATTGAAACCAATTTGATTCTTAATTAATTTTCAAAATGTCCAACCTTGATAAGTTTCAAGCACATAACGTATACATATTATTTCCAACAATATTTATTGAATGATCACAAACAGCTAAATAAAATATACGATATTAAAACCGATAATCTTGTGCATTGCGCCATAAACGTAAATTATCGGGTTACGATCAGCAGAATCGTTAAATAAGAAACCGAAGGCGATATTAGCTAGCTACTTAAGGCGATTATCATAAAATACCATGTTGGTAGACTCGCCTCCCGGCGACACATGACTTGAGCATATTAATTTAAATGAAGATGAAGAATAATAATAATTGCAACCCATTATAATATACGTCCCACTGCTGGGCACGAGTCTCTCCCCTTTTTGAGGGGAGGCCTGGAGCTTACTCCACCACGCTGCTCCAATGCGGATTGGTGGAGCGTGGTGGAGGCGGAAGATGAAGAATGTGTGTTAACTATTGAATAGAAGATTAAAAGTGAAACGACAAGGGATGGTTAGGCTGATCTGGGGTCTTCACTTGCCCGTTGCAGGAGATAATATGGCTGGATGTAGCTGCACTGTATAATATATTTTCAAACTGCTGTCAGTCAAATGTCACCTCAGTCTGCCCGAGACCACGGAAGCTGAAAAGCGATCGAAACGTAGAGTTTAAAAAATCATTTTAATTTAATATACTACGCGAGATAAACCCGAAAACTGTTTTATTTCGATGAGTGTAGCTTAAGAAAATAGTCATTCTATCAAGTGATAATTATATTATACCCCCATTATATTATATTTACAGATATTTCTCGTTCTCCCATATCATACGAAAACTTGCACTAGATACATGATATGGAAGAACGAAAAATGCGGTATAACATGCTATGATGGGCGATGATTTGGCTATAACTTTTGTCAGAGTCAACACATCTGAATTGGGATCTTAGGCATGTGTGCACATATCATACGGCTGTAATATTTTCTTATCATCATAATGTCAAGTATAAACTTATTGAACTTCATAATTATTAACTATAAGCAGTCAAAACTTGACTACTAACTGACCACTAAATACTTTGCTAATTTTACAATAGATATCGTCCAAAATTTTCTAATTCGTGCTCGCTATCCACCGACATATCTAAGATACAAAAACTCCAAACACTCTCAAACAAACATACAGATTGTGACAATATTAGTAAACATCGGACCCCAATAACTGGCACTTACAGAGTCGATAGAGATAAAGGGGAGAATGTCAACGAGTCTCTTACATGCTTAAATGGAGCCACAACTCCGTTAAACGTTTTTATGACGTCATTTGTTTTATTTTTATGATTCCGCTTTTTACTACCGACCGCACTGAGTGGCTGCTTGGTACAAATGTTGATGAATTTTGTTAAACTATTTTAGTTTTTGATGTTACGAATGTGGTGAACAAACTTGCAGTTCACATGGATGTCTGCAGCCTAGTCATTTCCACCAACCAGAGGTCAAATGCAGGTGCATTGTCTGTCATCCCTGAGACCTTAGTTCTTATGTCTCTGTGATGATTATTATGGGGTCATGCATTACTTCAATCGCATTGGAGCAGCGTGGTAGAGTACAACGCACCAAAAAGGGTAGAGACTCGTGCCCAGCAGTGGGACGTATCAAGGGTTGCCTTTATTATTATTATACATTGCCATCTAACCGGAACACCGACGATAGTGCTGAACACTGCTGTTTGGCGGCAGATAAGCAGGTGGTGCCCCAAGTCTCTACACTAGAACTTTATTATATTGGTAAAAACTCCAGTGACGGAGCTCGCGGGCGTAGGCATCACCGCATTACCTATTATACTTGCCACTAAATGGTAGTGTTCAGCACTATCGTGTGTACTTTGTGTGCACTATGTACGGCCCTGTAATTTCCGACACAAAGGCATAACACCTTAGGCATCAGGAGTGGTAATGCATCTGAATTTTGACCTTGGTCTTTGTGTGGGTGTCTATAAGCTGCAGTCATCATTTAACATGAATGTGAACTGCATGTTTGTTTGCCACTTCCATACTATAAAAAAAATATTTCGATTATGCACCTATAAACAGTTCAAAATACTTACAAAAAGGAAATAGTGTCCATAGAAAATTAATACAATAAACCATTCAATCATCGTATATTTCATCATCCATTCGTGCATCGCATCACAATCATATACACAATCGACGTATACACTTGATGTCAAGTGTCCGCCTTTTAAGGTTTTACAGTTTTTTAATAACACCCCGTTAGGGCATCGCCACACTAAGCGCCGCATTTTACTGAAATGTTTATTTATATCGGTGAACTTCTTAATTGTTATGTCCATTTACAATATCAATAAATGGACTGACAGTTTTTATGAACGCCACCGTTTTTTTTTAATGGACTGAATTTAAAATGGAGAGCTGAAAAAATACGCTAAAGTGTGTCTTAAAGGTTTTTTTTTATACTTAAGTAAACTGGCGATGACGAGTCATCGTGTATGCAGTAGTCAATTATAGAGATACTCGTAATGCATTTATAATCAAGTCAAAGACTGTCAATTTTTAATATTTGAGTCAAGTTTTATTGATTGAATTGAATTTTATTTCATGACGTTAGATATATATTTTTTTAATTATTTTTTATGTAATGGAAGTGATAAACAAGCATGCAGTTCATATTGATGTTAAGTGATGACTGCAGCCGATAGACACTTATACAAAGACCAAGGTCAAAATGCTGATACGTTACCACTCCTGAGGCTTAGGGTGTTATGCCTCTGTGCCGGAAATTACAGGGCCGTACATTACCACCTGACCGGAACACGATAGTGCTGAACACTAACATTTAGCGGCAAGTATATAAGGTAATGCGGTGGTGCCTACGCCCGCAAGCTCCGTCACTGGAGCTCTACCACCAGTACAATAACCAAGTGCGACAACGTGAATAAGACGTTAACATCTAATGAAGTATTTTATTTACTACGAATATGTTGTATACTTAATTGTTTGCATTGCTCAAAGTTTCAATTCTTGCACGTCTAAAAACATTATTAACCCCTCACGGTGAGAAATGCGTGTACCTGCATCGTACCGCCGGCGATCGTTCTGCCGTTACGGGATATAAAATAGTGTAAAAAAGTTTATTTTCGTCGAATTAATCAAGAAGCGCGCATGGCCCAGCGGCTGGTGTAGATCGTAAGCGATCTGCTCGGTTAAGCACTTCGGGCGCGGTCGGGTAGTGTGATGGGTGACCGCTAGTGGCAAATGAAATGCGCGTTTCCGTGCTTCGGAGGGCACGTTAAGCCGTCGGTCCCGGTTGCTATCGATAGATAGCAGTCGTTAAACCTTGTCGGAGGCCTTATGGGCGGTTTGAAAACATCCGACAGCGGGTTGGCCACTAACCCACCCACCTCCACCAATCCGCATTGGAGCAGCGTGGTGGAGTAAGCTCCAGGCCTCCCCCAAAAAGGGGAGAGACTCGTGCCCAGCAGTGGGACGTATAATGGGTTGCCATTATTATATTATTAATCAAGTAACTTATATATATGGATGGTTGCAGAGGCCCAGGAAGACCAAGACTAACCTACCATGACCAAATAGGTCGAGTTCTGTCTGATGGTGGTGTCAAAAGTCTTAGGAATCGGCGTGCATGTATGAAGAGAATGATGAAGGTAGACGAGGCACGAGAGGTTTGTCAGGACCGGGATATCTGACGCTCTACACTCTCTGCCTACCCCGTTAGGGACCTGGCGTGAAGATACATATAACTTATATATAACATACTAAGGGACCCGACAGACTTCGTCCTGTCAAAAAGATTTGTTGACTTTTTGAAGTTAGGAACACACCTACATTACTTAGACAGCAGTGAGTGCTTGTAATTCAATATGAACTTTATGAAGCTCAACTTGAGTCTACGTTTTAGTTAGAAAACGTTAGTATGGGAAAAAAAGGGCGGTTTTTAGGGTCTTCCCGGCAATTATTCGAATTTTTCTCACCTTTTGAACCTTTCCTGGACTTCCAAAAATCATTCAAAACCAAAATTAGCCAAATCGGTAGAGCCGTTCTCGAGATTTAGCGAGACTAACGAACAGCAATCGATTTTTATATATTATATATAGATTACTCCGATCCCGCTTTCTCCCTTGCCATATAAACTTACCCTTGCATCTCGAATGCACCAAAATACAAACGTGAAACGTGCATTTGAAATAGTGCCATCTTGTGAGACACCGAAGTTAAGTTTTTGACGTGTCATAAGAGGTGCCTGTCACCCTAAATGAATAAATGAGTTTCTGATTCTGATTCTGAAGAAAGCTGTGAAATAGAACTTAGAGTCACATGTCAGCTTGAGCTATAATAAATGACGCCCTGAATCGCACTTACAAAGTTTTTTTATGAGTTGCGTATTTAATAATCGTGTAAAATTATACATGAATGCTTGGTCTCCGGTTCCATAAACTATGATTGACTATGACTGACTCGCTGAATGAATTTTTGTTAAATTACACACACGGCTGACTCATGAAGATACGCGATCGCGTTTACCAGTCACCAGTTAAAGTGTAACGATACACAAATTTACAGAGGAACATTGTTAGTAGAACAATGTTCCTCTGTAAATTGATGGGCCATAACTCGCTTAGCGTTATCAGTTTGCCTTCTCGGCGAATTCCCAGTTTTATATTTCCAAATTTACCGTCACGGTAAATACAAGCGTTTTTCTTAAGGGTAATGTTAGTTTATCATAACATTCCGCTCCCGCTCTCTTCTCTACTATACGAACCCCCGACCCCTGCAGCTCCAGGCGCTGACATCCGCCGGGGACAAACACGGGCGCCATTTCCTGCGCGGAAGAGCCTGGTCGTCCTTCCGTCGGCCGACTGATTGGGGTTTTATTAAAAACTGACACCTCGGGCGGTTTTGATTCGTTTGATGTCTGCTGTTTTTGAGATTGCTTTTCGTGTAAATACGGGGTAACTGTAATATTATAATGCGTGTTTATTATAAAAATAGCAATAAGTAATAATAAATAGCTATAGTAATTTCCATCAATTTGAATTGAATGCTTTTCATTAAATGAAAATGTTTAATGCATCTTCACGCCAGGCCTCGTATCTCTTACGAGCTAGGTAGAGAGCGAGGAGCGCAAATAATATTTGGTTATGTCATAACTCTTGTGTGTTTTACATTTGAAAATAAATAATGATTTAAAAAATAACTGCCTCGGTAGCCTAGTGGTAGCAGGCCACTACTACTACGCTGAGGTCCTGGGTTCGATTCCCGGGTAGGGGGTTATCAGAGATAACGGTGAAAAAGCCTTTATCTCTGGTTCTATTGGGATTTTTCCATTTTCTAGAAATTTCCCAGTACCTCAAAGTTTGGTAATGTGCCCGGAGATGTCAACAGGCTCGCCACCTGTTACATGGGCCAAAACGTAACCGGCGAATCGTGGGTGTTTGCATGAATGCTTGAATGCATGCATTGACCTCTGCCTACCCCTTCGGGGATTACAGGCGTGAAGTTACGTTTTTAAAAAATAAGTCGATTTGAAAAAAAATTGCTTTAATTATTGAAATAATAAAGTAGACGCAAAATATAATAAGAGACCCTACCTAATTTTTTTTGAAATCATTGTCAGTTGTTAAGGTATGTTTAGGTACGATGGAACTGGCGTGAACATGTGTTCAAAAGTTCCTTATTTTCATTAAGTAAGATTAAAAAAAGGTAAGTTTAAGTAGTTCTCGCTAGTTCCTAGTTCTAGCTAGCCGCATAAACAAAAATTCGTATTATCAAAGTTTGTTTCTATTTTGATTAAGATTAATTATTGGGCAGGAATTAGTCTTAAAATTTCACTATTTTCAGTATTTTTTTGAAGTCGCCTTATATTGTTTAATCACTATTTATTTGGTCGATATTTTGTAGGTAATAGGTAGCTTTGTAACTCAATATAGAATAGAATAAGAATGATTTTGACCATTTAGTGAGTTTAACCTACCGTCACCGAATGCCTTGTAATGTGCCCGGAGATGTCAACAGGCTCGCCACCTGTTACATGGGCCTAAACGTACCTCTTTCTATCCCTTCGGGTATTACAGGCGTGAAGTTACTTTATAAACATATACGTAGTAAACAAATTGGACAGATAACATGAAACTGGAGAGGCGACAAAAAAAACCCAACTACAAACGAGGTTTGGTATCGTAAACCTATATTTTATTTTCGATGGTCGTTGGAGGAGCTCCCGAGTGCCCACTTATCTGTGTCCACATTGTGACACTATGTCTCCGAGTTTTTTCATAATTGCTAATATATTCATCATCATTTCAGCCAAAAGACGTCCACTGCTGAACAAAGGCCTCCCCCAACGAATGCCACAACGAACGGTCCCGGGCCGCCCTCATCCAGCGGCAGTGGGCAGGGCACATAGCTCGCAGAACTGACGGCCGTTGGGGCAGAAGAGTTCGAGAGTGGCGACCGCGTACCGGAAGACGAAGCGTAGGCAGGCCTCCCACGAGGTGGACCGACGACCTGGTGAAGGTCGCAGGCAATCGCAATTACATTGTTTCATAATAATATATTCTTGAAAATTCTCGTATAAAGGTTGAGAAAAGCCGCAATTTTTTTTTACATAACGAAGGTTAAATAAGCATGCAATTTGCGTGGATGTTAAGTGATCACTGCAGTCCACATATACGTACAGAAAAACCAGAGGTCTAAATGCAGATGCCTTGGCACCCCTGACAGCTTAGTTGTTGTCTCTGTGATAGTTATTGTGGGACCATACTATATTAATACTTTAATTACTGGTGGTGACTGAGTTTTGGGGTCTTGTGAGTGGGAGTCCGTCGAGCCTTCCAGGGTCTTCCAGGGTATTAGCCATGACCACTATATTATACGCAAATCAGAGGTCGAAGATGAACCCGCCACTATTGATACCGAGTCTATTCCAGTCCAGAAGCATGAAGACATAATTTTTATTTATTTACTGCAATGTTATTAGTATAATCTAGCCTCCTTATTCATAAACGTACATAAGACACGTTTTATCTATAGAATGCTTTGTCTTTGTCAGTTGCATTGTCAAATGTGCAGGATAGAAAAGGACAAAGGAGACATTAGCAACACTTTAGCTAAAATACGTTAATGAATAAGGGGGTAAATCTATATAAATATAACTACGTTTAGAAAAGCCGACTTCAAAACTGAAAAGTAAAAAATAACAAAGACTTGACTGTAATTATTACCTACCTATTATTTATATGTGCTATTTACTAATAGGTTTGAAGTCGGTGCCGGTGTCGGTGTGTCGGTCAGTGTCGGTCGGTGGGGTATGGTAATACCAGAGGGCTATGCTTAAAAAATAATAAATTGCATGTTAAACTAATATTATGAAAAATATTTTTTTTTGCTTTTCCAATCTTCCAATGCTGTGGTGAACGGTTTCGAAGATATGATATCTCCCTGTCGCCAACTTCAGCAGACGATGTTGCTGATGAGACGTGAAAAGCATGCTTGTTTGTCACCTTCATTCCACAAAAAGAAAGCTTGAAGCCTAATCTCTCAATTTGAACACTCAGATCATAGGCAAGGGATAGCAATGTTTTATGAGAAACAGAAAAACGGCGCGAGTGGACAAGTTAAATCGATTTGGAAGTTATCCTTCAATGTTATGGCCCCCTGGTAACTATTGCGAGTTGTAAATAACCATTGTAAGCGTCAGAGATTTACTGTTTACTGGCTCGTGGATACCAGCAGTGGATCTTGTAGTAAAACATTGCGTAACAATAAACATAATAGGTTAGGATCCCACTGCAAAATTATTTCGTTCATCCAGATATGCTGCAAACCTGATTTTTAGGTACATTTGAATTTAAAAGAAAACTATCACCCTTAAGTTGGCTTTACTAGTTTGCGATTAATAGTCAACCAAATGTAATACACGAATTTTTTTAACAACTCAATACAAAAATTTTTTTTTTTTTTTATTACATTAATCAAATCTATAAACTACGGAAAACTACACTGCGCGTGTCCCGACACACACTTGACCGGTTTTGGAGGAACCTTTCGTCCAATAGTGAGGTTTTTAGCTTAAAACATGATTACCATCAACTTGAATCCAATTCTGTATCAAAATACCACCTGTAAAGAGTCTTAAGAAACAGCGTGCATGCATGGGGAGAGTGATGTCTTCTTTAAGTAACGAAGGTGGGAAACCAGCATGCTGCTTACATGCGTGTGAGAGACCCTGAGACCTTCACTGTTGGTTCTCTGTCATAATTATTACGGGGCCGTAAATTAAAATCTAAGCGGAATACGATAGTACTCAACACTACTGGTGGTGGCTGCGCCCTCGAGCTCCTACGAACTCTTCCACCAGTTAAATATATAGAAGATTCAAAAGGTATACGTGTAAGAATCGGTATCCTTGGCGTGAAGGTACTCGTATATGCATACATACCATCTCTAAATATCTGTTTAAAAAACAAACAAAAACGACTTAGGTATCTAATAGCTCAAATACTTGTTTGTGCAATTCTGTGTAACGGTGTAAAACATGAACAAATAAAAGAAACAGCTTTCACAATCGTTTGTTTGCACAAATTATTGTATGAACAAGTGAATGTGCACACAAAACTTGCAACACGCAAATGGTATGTTAATAATTGACATCGATATGTGTACAAAATCTTTGGCGTCGGGACGTGACGACCCACCGCCCACTAGCGGAAGAATTTTCTTCTACTGGAAGAGAGTTCTTCCGCTAGTGCAGACAGTCAACCGAACGATGGCGGTGAAACCATTCCACTGGGCGGTAGTAAGTGCAATAACGCAAGATGGGCAGCAGCGTCCTGCGATAAAATAACCGCCACTGCGATCGCCAATCCGCATGCCAAGCATGGCGATTATGGCCTATCTTTTGGAGAGGCTTTTGTCCAGCAGTAAACATTTTTTGAGTTATTCGTCATCTCGCACGTCAAAAACTAGCACGATCAGGCGACTTGGCATATTTTGTATTTAAATAATATTTCTGTCGTCAACTCGCCCGACCATAAAATTGTGAAGTTACTATGTACAGTCAACTACAAAAATCTTTTTTAAATCGTTTAATATTTTAAAGTTGGTCTTTAAAATTAAACAAAATATTATTATATCATAATTTTAGATATACATTTCAATCAAAAATATGAAATAGAATCTACAATATTACAAAAGAATTTGGTTTGTTACTGTAACTACTTCCTACAACATACAATTATTGTCAATATAGTGTACGACCGATTTTTTTTTTAGTTTTATACATAAATCCGTTTCAAACATAAAACATTAGTAGTTAGTAGCAGTAGCAATATCGTTTCAAAAATTGAATTTCAAATTTATTTACGTGACTGTACTTTGTATGAGTGTGCGAGTTGACGACAGAAATATTAGGTAAATTCAAAAAGTGCCAAGTCCGATCGTGCGAATTTTTGTGGTGCGAGATGAAGAATAACCCCATTTTTGGCTGATTTTATGATGATGTACAACAAACTTGTTCAATTTAATGTTTAGGTACATTAGTAAGTGGTTCTCTGTATCTTTTTTCTAACTACCTCATTAGACTAGTGGTAGCAGGCTACTATAGGTATCCCACTGCAATATCATTTCGTTCATCCAGATATGCTGCAAATCTAACTTTTCGCATATTTATAATCTAGAGAATATATATTCACTAGGGTGCCTATCAAAAAATGGCCGCAAGTACCTTTTTTTTTAAGAAAAAAATTTTTTAACTTGTTTTTTCAGCAAAATATCGTTTATTTCACGGAAATAAGTATAAATAATAAGTATATATAATCTAGAGAATATATATTCACTAGGGTGCCTATCAAAAAATGGCCGCAAGTATCTTTTTATTTAGGAAAAAAATTTTTTAACTTGTTTTTTCAGCAAAATGTCGTTTATTTCACGGAAATAAGTATAAAACACGGCTGCCGTTGCGTACTTGGCCGCCTCTACATATTTTCGTCCTGCCCCTATAACTTTTTACGTCCTTAACGTAAATGTATTATTTATATATCAAATTAAAGCAATTTTTTTTCTTATTATTATGATATACGGGAGCCATATTAAATCAGCCCCATATGAGAATTGCTAGCGGTTAAAAATAAAACATTTTAATTAAAAATACTTGCGGTAAAATTTTGATAGGCAACCTAGTGGAGAAAATCTTTTTTTATCAAATTGAAGTTCATAGTTACCTACTTTAAATTATACATCACTGTCAATTGCAAAATTTAATGTTTTCGTTGCATGTAGATTTTTGCTTACGACTGTACATGTAAAAAGTGCATTACAAAATCGCAAAATGAAGACATTTCGCCGCGTCAAACAAACTTGTTTAACAGCAACTTAGCACTGAGTCTCTTCACCGATTAGAGGTACCACACTAAAATGAACGGACAAATATACGGTATGATAATTTATTAATATGCCTAAACGGTATTTGAAGTAGCAGTTATCGAGTGAAGTACTGTCGGTGTGAAAACACGGTGATTCATTTCTTTTTAAATGTGTGAACAATGTTTTTTTAATACTGTTAAGTGTGGGTTTGCATTCTAAAAACATAGAACGTAAAAGAAACTATAATATTAAACTAATTCTAAATTTAAAGCATAACAAAGGACCATACACTGGTAGAGTTTCAAGTGTAAGAGCTCGAGGGCGTAGGCAACACCGCGTTACCTAAACTTATATAATAAAAATAATGGCAACCCATTATACGTCCCACTGCTGGGCACGAATCTCTCCCGAGGCCTAGAGCTTACTCCACCACGCTGCTCCAATGCGGATTGGTGGAGGTGGGTTAGTGGCTAATCCGCTGGCGGATGTTTTCAAACCGCCCATAAGGCCTCCGACTAGGTTTAACGACTGCTATCTATCGATAGCAACCGGTACCGACGGCTAAACATGCCTTCCGAAGCACGGAAACGCGCATTTAATTTGCCACTAGCGGTCACCCATCACACTACCCGGCCGCGCCCGTAGTGTTTGACCGAGAAGATCGCCTATGATCTACACGAGCTATGCGCGCCTCGCCTAAACTTATCTAATGAAGCGCGCATGGCCTCATAACCTAAACTTATCTGCCGCTAAATGGAAATGTTCGGCAATGTTCTATCGTGTTCCGGTTAGATGGTAATATATGGCCGCGTTATAACTATCACAGAGACTTGACACCTTAGGTCTCAGGGGGTGGGGATTCTGCATGTTGACCTCTGGCTTTTATGTAGATGTCTATAGGCTGCAGTCATCACTTAACATCAATGTGAACTGCATGCTTGATTGCCATCTTCCTAACATAAAAAGGAATGTCTTGAATAAACTGAATTTTACTGGTGGTAGAGCTCCAGTGACGGAGCTCGTGGGCGTAGGCACCACCGCATTACTTCATATCGTGAACCGGTCAGGTGGTAATTTCCGGCACAGAGGCACAATACCTTAGGCCTCAGGAGTGGTAACGCATCTGCATTTTGACCTTTGGTCTTTGTGTAAGTGTTTATAGGCTGCAGTCATCACTTAACATCCGTGTGAACTGCATGCTTGTTTGCCATTTTCATTGCATAAAAAAAAAAGAATTCATCAAGAATGCTAATACTCTAAAGCAAAGATCGAGCTATTACTGTGCTCTATAACAAACGAGCACTGACCGAGAAGTGAAGAGCCTTCCCTAGTGAACCACAAAAATAAAGCGCATGGCGGCTCCTTTCATCCTGTTCTAGTTAGCGAACCAACTCTAAACCCACATCGTGACCAAGTTCCCAATAAACGTAACATATTGACCATCGGTCCTTCTAAGAAGGGCTATAAGGGTTTTTAACGTATTTACGCTAAATACACGACGGTTGACGTCGCAAAGCAAGACTAATATTGGACATTCTCAATTGTTTTTTTTTCTTGTAATTCCTTGGAAGCATTTTCGAGCTACTTGTTTCTTTGTGGAAGTGGCACGTCATAATAGTGAATTTCTGACGAATGGTGCTGAGATTTTTTATTTTTTATTCAATGGTGTGGAAGTGGCAAACAAGCATGCCGTTCACATTGATGTTAAGTGATGACTGCAGCCTATAGACACCTACATGAAGACCAAGGTCAAAATGCAGATGCGTTACCACTCCTGAGGCCTAAGGTGTTATGCCTCTGTGCCAGAAATCACAGGGCCGTACATTACCACCTGACCAGAACACGATAGTGCTGAACACTACCATTTAGCGGCAAGTAAATTAGGTAATACGGTGGTGCCTACGCCCGCGAGCTCCGTCACTGGAGCTCTACCACCAGTAAAAATAAGATAAATTCATAGTAAGAAATTAAAAGAATGCATCGCTTTTTGCAAAAAATATTAGTATGTATGTATGTATGTATCTTCACGCCAGGTCCCTAACGGGGTAAGCAGAGAGTGTTGAGCGCCACTAATCCCTGTCCTGACACACCTCCCGTTCCTCATCTACATTCATCATTCTCTTCATACATGCACGCCGATTTGACCCTACCATAAGACAGGACTCGACTTATTTGATAAAAATAATAAATTAGTAAGCTATAGAGACGTAGCTCAGGGGCGTAGGCATCTTGCATTATTTATCCTTACCACTAAATCGTAGTGTTTTACAATCGTGTTCTGGTGCACCTGACAGCGTTGCCAGTCTTTTTTGCCTAATCGGAATTTCGAAAATTTTGAGTGACAAAAGCGGGATTCTCTTTTCAAAAGCGGGACATAGTAAAATTCTATATAATCAGGCGTATGTAATAAATATGTCTTTTTACTTGATTTTAAATTACGATTAGGTAGGTACTTGATAAGAAGCTGCGTTGTGTCATCGATGCTTGACAATAAGATAGCAAATAGCCATAGAATGGTATTTTTATAAAAATCGATCAACGTTTTTATTTATTTATTTACACATACTTAAATCTATCATAACAGGATTTCCCCAATGCGACAGGTAAGCAAATAGTATAACTACAACAGAATAAATAAAATACAATATTAAAAATTTACCATTAAAAATGCGAACTACTCGTACGTTAATTATATCAAGCATTAAATTATTATTTCAAATTCATTCCATAATAACTTATAATATAATTTGCAAGTATTGTGAATATGGCTATGCTTGTTTTATATTATTTCGCATTAACACATGCTTGTGAAATATATTTTATTTTAAAGAAAAATGGACTTCAGTAGTTCAATTGGAAGAGCGGTTGGACTAGGTTCCCAGTAGGCCGCGAGTTCGAGTCTCGCCTGAAGTAAAATTTTTCTTTCAATTTTTCTTTAAAATAAAATATGGCTATGCTCTTTGGCTATGAGGTCGAGAGTGCGCAGTGCCCGCGTCAGAGGCGCCTCCTTTAGCAGGTTTGTACGCGCGCGCGGCACTGCCAGCAAGTTAGGCATCTTGCGTCGCCACACGCATTTGTCTGGTACCGATAAACCTACCATACTCGACACCACAGCATTCATCACTTTGCCTCTCAGTACCTACTTTAAAAATATACGAAACCAATTGGAGCTCCCTCCTCACTCTTAGCTCACTGTACCCTACCATCCCTAAAATAAATAGTTTACCAACTGCCAACTGTACTTAGGTTGCCAATGTCAATAACGAACGTGATGAGCTGTAGAAATGTCTACATTTGGTTGTTCGGTATTGTAACCGAACACTCTATTTCGGCTCGAATTGCATCCGCGTGACGCACTTATTAGCCTAATTTTTAGATTATAATTTTACCATCAGTGCAATTTCGGCTACCGCGGCACCCGGATGCATTCATTAACATTTCATAACATTTTAAACATTCTTACCTTTTTCCTATTCGCAACATTTTCATATACATTTTAGTTTTAACATTATTTTTGTACTCTTTACTTTTACATTTTTTATACAATAAATTAGTATTTAACAATCAAACATCTCTTTACATTCCAATAACCACTGCAACACCCCCTCCGTACCGCACATTGGTATTGTTAAATAAGGATATGAAAATCTAAAAATATTTTAAATAATTCTTAGTATGTTACATTGAAAAGTGCTAATAGACCGAAGTTATTGATATGTGATAATGACTCATATTGTTTTATGTTCTAACATTGTTCATCTCATCAACCAAGACGATAATTACATAATTCAATACAGGTGTATTTGTACGTCCTATTTACACTCAGGCAGCTTACATTAACTCTCATTTACAAGTAAAATATTAAAGTTTGTATGTGTTTATTAATATTGTTAGTTTATCCTTTATGTTTTTTCGTGTTTTAAATAAGTGTTTTGCTTTGCACAGTATGTTTCTTTTATGTGTTGCTTTTGTATTGTTATGTATTAAGTGATGACTGCAGCCTATAGACACCCACACAATGACCAGAGGTCAAAATGCAGATGCGCTGCCACTCCTGAGGCATTAGGTGTTATGCCTCTGTGATACGATACGATAGTGCTGAACACTACCATTTAGCGGCAAGTATATTAGGTAATGCGGTGGTGCTTACGCCCGCGAGCTCCGTCACACCCAATACACAGATGACAAGTCGTAGAAAGCTGGGATCCGGTATGTAGGTTTCTTATAGAGGGTAATAGAGCAAACAAAGGTCGTCATAAAATTCCAACAGGAACGTGAATCTTTCGTGTACAAACTCACAAACAAATGCTGGTTTATTTTGAATATGATAAAACATTATAGGTTAAGATCGCACTGCAGAATCTTTTCGTTAATCCAGACATGCAAAAAAGAGATGCAAATATAATTTTAATGCATATTTATAATCTAAAGAATATATATTTGCCTCGGTAGCCTAGTGGTAGCAGGCCACTACTACTACGCTGAGGTCCTGGGTTCGATTCCCGGGTAGGGGGTTATCAGAGATAATGGTGAAAAAGCCTTTATCTCTGGTTCTATTGGGATTTTTCCCTTTTCTGGAAATTTCCCAGTATCTCAAAGTTTGGTAATGTGCCCGGAGATGTCAACAGGCTCGCCACCTGTTACATGGGCCAAAACGTAACCGGCGAATCGTGGGTGTTTGCATGTATGCTTGAATGCATGCATTTACCTCTGCCTACCCCTTCGGGGATTACAGGCGTGAAGTTACGTAAAGAATATATATTCACTAGGTTGCCAATCAAAATTTGGCCGCATGCATTTTTTTATATTTATTTTGGGAAAAAAAAAATTTATCTGTTTTTTCAATAAAATATCGTCTACTTCACGGTAATAACGTATAAAGACTCTGAAAAATCACGGCTGCCTTTGCGCACTTAGCCGCCCCTACCTATTTTCGTTCCGCTTCGATAACTTTTACGTCCATAACGTACATGTATTAGTTATATTTCAATTTAAAGCTATTTTCTTTCTCATTATTGTGATATACGGGCGCCAAATTAAATCGGCCGCAAATAAGAGTTACTGGCTGTTAAAGATAAAAAAAATATATTAAAAATACTTGCAGCCAAATTGTGATTGGCAAGCTAGTGGATATATAGTCTCTTGATTATAAATATGCATTAAAATAGGTTTGCAGCATATCTGGATGAACTAAATGATTCTGCAGTCTTAGCTTTAAATTATAATTAAAAAAAACTTACAAATTCTGGATCCTTCGTTTGTCAGTTTCATCATGTTTTTTCTTAGCGATACTAATAGACAAACATTCGTGATGTTATGTTGCAATCGCTAATTGTGCAAAACGAACTGACATTTAGACGTATTGTCGTATTTGTTTTGACGGTCGTGATAAACAATCTTGAAATCATGTTGATATTTTTTTTTTATGTAATGAAAGTGGCAAACAAGCGTGCAGTTCACATTGATGTTAAGTGATGACTGCAGCCTATAAACACCCACACAAAGACCAAGGTCAAAATGCAGATGCGTTACCACTCCTGAGGCCTTAGGTGTTATGCCTCTGTGCCGGAAATTACAATGCCGTACATTACCACCTAACCGGAACACGATAGTGCTAAACACTACCATTTAGCGGCAAGTATATTAGATAATGCGGTGGTGCCTACGCCCGCGAGCTCCGTCACTGGTGCTCTGGTATTTTATTTACACAGAACCAAGAGAAAAATTGGGTAAATTATAAGTTTTGGCCTATTACTAAGCTGTTCGCCACCAAATGGAAAAATTCAGGGCTTTTGATGTACCCATATAATGCAATAAAGATGGTAAATAATGTTGTAGTTTAAATGTCAACGGCGTTGGACTTTATGTCTGTTTCTTACATTAAAATAAAAATCTCCCCTGAAAACGAAAAATAAAACAAATATCCGCGCGTTACATGTAGGGGAGGTACCTGAAACAATTTTATTTTTCATGTTTTTATTCTATCACTTTGTCGGTGTTATTAAGTTGTATACTTGTGCCAAATTTCAAGTTTCTAGTACCAATAGTTTTTGCGCTAAAACGCGGACGGACAGACAGACAGACAGACAGACAGACGAAACTTTATTTTTTTTTTCTTTATGTTATGGAAGGGGCAAACAAGCATGCAGTTCACATTGATGTTAAGTGATGACTGCAGCCTATAGACACCCACACAAAGACCAAGGTCAAAATGCAGATGCGTTGCCACTCCTGAGGCCTAAGGTGTTATGCCTCTGTGTTGGAAATTACAGGGCACATACATTACCACCTGACTGGAACACGATAGTGCTGAACACTACTATTTAGCGGCAAGTATATTAGGTAATGCGGTGGTGCCTAAGCCCGCGAGCTCCGTCACTGGAGCTCTACCACCAGTAAAAACCAGTTCCTTGTTTACTACGGAACCCTAAAAAGCATTGGAGTTGACCCTATACTCATAAAAGCCACGGTGCTAATGCGACCAAATCGAAATGACTGCATATAATGAACACTCAAACACTGGCACGATCGTGGTCGGTCTAGTGTTAATTATATTTCACCACCGTGTGTGGTTCATTTCATTATCGCTAATCAAAACTGCTGATTTGTTGTGGTTAGAGCTGATGAAGTAGTGAAATAATTGGGAATTTTAAGATTGATCGTTGATAGAGTCTTATTAAAAATACACTGTTGGAAACGCAAGCTGAAATTTTAATTTAAAGCTTACGTTCTTAACTAAACTTAAGACATGAACAAATAAGTCTCGTGTCACGAAAAACGTTTCCATATTTTTTATGCAACAAAGGTGGCAAACCAGCATGCCGTTCACATGGATGTTAAGTGATGACTGCAGCCTATAAATATCTATACAAAAACCTTGACTTTAATAAAATAATAGGTTGGGGAAAAAGTCTTTTCGCATTATAGTATGTATGAACTTGTAATAAAATCTCTTTGGCTGTAGTATTTGTATCTGGCTGGTTTTGGTATCATTGAAAGTTAAAATTTTGAAGAACATAATTCCAAATTCAAATTAGGCAAATGTGTGATTTTGATTTGTTTTTCGTACTGTCAAGATGAGTGAATCTAATGAAGAAATTCGATACATTTTAAAATTTTACAACAAAAAAGGTAAAAATGCAACGCAAGCCGCGAAAAAATTTTGCGATGTTTATGGACCTAGTGTAGTGTCTGTGAGAGTAGCACAAATTTGGTTTAAGCGTTTTCAATCCGGAAATTTTGATGTCAAAGATGCACCTCGCTCTGGTCGTCCTATTACGGATAATTTTTTTTATTTTTTATGTCATTATGTTGACAGACAAGCAGACGGGCCACCTGATGGTAAGTGGTCACCGTCCCCTATGGACATTTGCAACACCAGGGGAGTTGCCAACGCGTTGCCAGTCCTGAAGGACTCTTTTGACGCCATTTTTGAAGAACCCCATATTGTAGCACCGAGGGAACACCTCAGAGGGAAGTTCGTTCCACAATTTACACGTTCTGGGCAGAAACGAACGAGAAAACCGCACCGTTGAGCACTTCCAGGTGTCCAGTCGGTGAGGGTGAAACTTCTCTCTTCGGCGGGTAGTAGAAAAAGAGACGGTGGCACCATGTCGAACAGTTCGACAGAGCACTCACCATTGTAGAGACGGTATAACACGCACAGACTACCAATATCTCTGCGCAGGCTCAGATGTTCGAGCCTGTCTGTAAGTCCCGGATCGTTAACAATACGAACGGCGCGTTTTTGTAGGGAGTCAAGTGGACCAAGCTGGTACTTGGGGGCTCCCGCCCACAAATGAGAGCAGTATTCCAGATGGGGCCGCACTTAAACTATAAAGCTGTAGCAGCTGCCCCGATGTGAAATACTGCCTCGCTTTGTTAAGCACCCCCAACTTTTTGGATGCCAACTTGGTCTTACACTCAATGTGACTCCCAAATTGCACTTCGTTTGATATGTCAACGCCCAGGATACCGATACTCTTACCAATGGCAAGCGGAGTGCCCTGGAACTGTGGTGCTACAATGAATGGAGTTTTTTTAGCGGTGAACGCGCAGACTTGTGTCTTCGAGGGGTTGAACTGCACTAAATTGAGTCGACCCCAATCTGAGACCCGCTCCAGAGAGTGCTCGACTTCAGACACAAGTCTAGTCCTGCTTTCTTCGATAAGTGTCCGAGAGGCATTTGCACGGCTTGTATAGTGTGCATCTCCCGTGCTATCATCCGCATAGCAATGAAAATTGGAGTTTTGCTCCAACATTTCATTGATATGCAGAAGAAAAAGCGTGGGAGATAGCACAGAGCCTTGCGGCACACCAGCGTTGATAGGTAGTCTGTCTGAGCGTTGACCGTCAACTAAGACCTGTATAAAACGCTCAGACAGAAAACTGGCTGTCCAGTTGCATAGCCTCTCGGGAAGACCGTAAGATGGCAATTTCGCGAGAAGTGCCCCGTGCCAGACCCGGTCAAAGGCCTTAGCAATATCCAGGCTTACAGCCAATGCCTCCCCACTCTTGTCCAAGGCGTGAGACCAATAGTGCGTGAGATATACTAGAAGATCACCAGCAGATCTGCCTTGACGAAAGCCATATTGGCGGTCACTGATCAGCTGATGATCCTCCAGGTACTGCAGCAGCTGTGTATTGATCACACGCTCCATGACTTTCCATGAATTTGACGGACGAGCGTGATGCGTCTGTCGCACTTCATGTCAAGCAGGGAACTGGGGTCAAATATGCCTGCGGGCATCTTCGAAGTGGCTACGCGTCGCTGCCGTAAACTGCCAATCTAGTACTTTATAATATCATTGGTCAAGTGTGTACCTCAGTTAATAAGTGGCTTGACTAGAAATCCGCGTGGTTCAAATCCCACCTGAAGTTAAATTTTTCTTTATATTTTTATTAAATAACATTTCACTCACATGTTTTATTGAGAAAAATCCAATAAAATAAAAACTATAATCTTGATGTTTCTAAATTATTTGATAATCATCAATATAACATTGTTTAGCATTTATTTCAAATCAATTCAACGATTGGGCGTGGGTGAAATAGAGTCAAAGGTTAATCAAATAAACCTTCAAAATAATAAATGACGTAAATCAAACAATGACATAATAATTTAGTATGTGGGTGCTATCAAGCCTATCCCACTTATATGGCGATATATCATTATATGTGTTTCTCCTGTTGTGGAGGCGTGAAGACAATACTATGTTACCAACTAACCGGAATACGATAGCGCTGAAATATATTTTTTGCAAGCAAAGGTGGTAAACAGGTGTGGAGGAACGGGTGGAAGCGTTCCTCCAATGAAAAGGGGAGGGGGGATCCTCGGACCAGGTGATAGCGCTTGGCGAGCCACGGCCCAACTATTTACGTTGTGTTGTATATGCCAACTCTTGAGAAATCGTATCGTATGTGCGATATAATTTGATTGACACGCCATCTACCGTACTAGACAAGTACTGCAAGGTTTCGTCTGTGTTCCACTAGTTGGCGCCTTAATGGAGTGGACGCTTCACACAAGTATGCAGTTGTGATGATGACGTTATATGATAAGTGAATATACATAAAAGTATATTATAACGAAACTGGGAAACAAAACACATCATAATAATATGGATGCTAGCCACTACGTATTGACACCAACACAAAAACTAGAGATCAAAATACAAATGTGTCACTACCTCTAAGGCCTAAAAAGGGCTATTACACGACACGGTATTCAGCAGAAAGGGTGGGCGTGGCCTCGCGCCGGGTTGCCGCTTATTACACTATCCGGTCGACAGCGCCCTAACTCAGTCACAGTACAAATACAAGGTTATTACACTACCCTGACCCATGTTATCGTACCCTGAATACCGTGCCGTTTAATCCTTAAGTTATTTTGCCTCTGTTATAATAATTACAGAAATGACAGAAGCGTTCATTATCGCCAGTTTTATGTTAAAATTTAAATACATATAGTACTAGTGATAATGATATATGAGTACCTTTACCTTCGACTTCCTTCTTGGTTCTACAACCTGTTAATTATTCGTCCAAACTTGATCGAACGCCTCCAACCGTAATCCATGCATCGATCATTCCAACCGGACCGACTTATCATGTCCGGGAAAAAACAAAATCCATTACACGAGGGCATTAACAAACAAATGTTCACAGTTAACCTTTCCTTCGTGAGATATATATCGTTGAATGTACCTCATTATTATTTGCTGACAATTTTACAGATACACTCCAATTCAACTTTAAGTTTGCAGAAATAGAGTCGGATTTTGAGTGGAGTTTAATTTCAAATTCAAATACAGGGAGGTAACTCAGGTGTCTTGGAAAACTTAATTTATGTTAAAGTCGTCTGCGCCGCGATTATTCAACAGGCGATAGGGCGATAAGGAAGATTAATTTGGTGGGACTGGGCTTAAAAAATGTGGGGACACGCGCCTCGTGAGGTACGGTCTACTGGCGATCGGGGGATTTTAATTGTTTGGACATTTTGATGTTCTTCTTTCAATCGGCTCGAAACATGAACGGACAAAGAAAATTTTATTGGGTCTTCAACTAGCTTGTTTGTTCTGATGCGATGTATTTTCTCCTTAATGAATACACCGTCTCATTCGATCCAATCCATTGCGAGTCATTGGTGAACGAATTAAAAATATCGGACTAAATCACAACCATCTCTTTTGAAGTCAAAAAGCCAAATATGACACAGGCATGGATTGATACAAAAAGTTAAGCGTGTAACTGAACGATATATATTTTTTGGAAATATTTATCAGTATCCCTAAGTACCTACAGTTAACACAAGAAATATTCCATATTGACCTTATAGGTTAAGATCCCACAACAGAAACATTTAGTTCATCGAGTTTATGTTGTAAACCCATTTTTACGCATATTTATGATCCAGAGCATATAAATCCACTAGGTTGCCTATCAAATTGTGGCCTCAAGTATTTTTAAATATTTTTTTTTTTGTGACAAAATTTTGTTGTCTTGTTTTTTCAATAAAATATCGACCACTTCACGGCAATATAGGTAAAGACTCTGAAAAATCACGGCAGCCGTTGCGCACTTGGCTGCAACTCTCCTAGTGGATATATATTCTCTGGATCATAAATATGCGTAAAAAATGGGTTTGCAGCATAAACTCGATGAACGAAATGTTTTTGTTGTGGGATCTTAACCTATTAGGAAGGAGACTTCGGCTTATATGAGACGTTTGTTGACCATTTTGATCAAGTTTTGACCAACACCGGACTATTGGTGCTTACGTAGGCAGTGATAACGCTCTGCGAAGTCGAAACTAGCCGATTGTCTCTTTCGTAGAGACAATCTGTTAGTTTGATGTGAAATGTTTCTTGCTGGGTACTGTATTAAATAGAATAGAATAGAAAATAGAATAGAAAATATTTTTATTTCGAATAGATCTTTACAGATACTTTCAAAACGTCAATAAATCATAAACTACCTAGAGCGAATAACCATTACATATAGTAAAAGCAAAATCATATATTAATAGTAAGTTAAAAATTAAAATGTAAACTATTTGGTTAAAACATAATAATCGTAAAATTTTTCAATTCCTTCAATGATAATAAATGAAGAAAAAGAAAAACTTATTCGTCAAGATCAATGTTATTCACTTAGCAGAGTTCCAAGTGCAGTCACTACTGAGAAGAACTCCGCTACCCAACAAACTCAGTAAGAGCTCTTTTAAATGAGAGCTTAAATCTAGTACAGATTATCGTGAAAAATCAAATAATGTCAACGTCCATAGCATAGATGCAAATAAACTGCTATCTACTAAATGTGATGTAGCCCCTGCAAACCAGAACAGACCAGTCCCCACCAACAGCACCCGTTCACGAGTATGACGCATGTGACAGCCATTGCCCTCCTCGACCATTTTAGAGGGAAGTGAGCAACCCGCCACACGACGCCGCCAAAGGCAAAGACATTTAAGCGTGCATGACTGTTCCGGATATGCATACGGCAAAATAAAAGATGGAATTCATTTTCAGCCAGGGTATTCACATTATTCAACCCTTAACAATAGTAGATACTAATTACTGAATACACGAAATCACAGGATCATGAAATAGCCTGGCAGCGATCGCTATAATCCCAAGACGTATTATCATTAAGATAATCACTGGTCTTATAGTAATTACATTTATATAAACGTTCTTTCATTACTTTCTTAAATTTATTGATCGATAGACTTTGAACGTTTTTGGGGATTTGATTAAAGAACCGTATACATTGACCTCTAAAAGAATTACTGACCCTATTCAGCCGCGTTGCATGCATGGACAACTTGTATTTGTTCCTAGTATTTATACTGTGGTTGTTACCTATTGTAGGAAACTCATTAATGTTTTTACGGACATATAATACATTTTCATAAATGTATTGCGAAGCTACAGTCAGAATATTTATTTCTTTAAATTTATCTCTAAGAGATACCCTCGGACTCAACCCGTAGATAGCCCGGACAGCTCTCTTTTGCAGTACAAAAATAGTGTTGACGTCGGCGGAATTTCCCCATAGCAAAATGCCATAGGACATTATACTGTGAAAATAACTAAAATAAACAAGGCGAGCCGTCTCGACGTCTGTTAATAGTCTAATCTTTTTCACAGCAAATGCTGCCGAGCTAAGTCTACTAGCTAATTTGGCAATATGGGGACCCCATTGCAATTTAGCATCCACGGTAATGCCAAGAAATACCGTGGACTCTACGATCTCCAATACTTCCTCATTTATCTTAACATTGGTTTCAACCTGTTTTACGTTAGGAGTAGTAAATTTAATACATTTTGTCTTACTGCTATTTAACGAAAGGTTATTGGCGCTAAACCAATATACTATATTAGAGAGAGTATTGTTTACACAGTCAAAATCTACCTCCTGTCTTTTAATTTTGAACACTAAAGAAGTATCATCAGCAAACAATACCATCTCTTGGCCATCATTGATAATGTAGGGTAAGTCATTAATATAGACTAAGAAAAGAAATGGCCCTAAAATAGAGCCCTGTGGGACCCCCATATCCATTGAAGTCCCGGGAGATCTTGTCCCATTTACATCAACACACATATTTCTATTGTTTAAATATGAAGTCATAAGCTCGAGAGCGGTATCTCGAAGGCCGTAGTGATATAACTTTCTGACCAATGTTTCATGCTGAACGCAATCAAATGCTTTAGATAAGTCACAGAATACCCCTAGTGCATTATGTGATTTTTCCCAAGCTTCAAAAATGTGTTTGACAAGTTCAACACCTGCATCGGTAGTTGAACGAGCCCTAGTAAATCCAAACTGTCGACAATGTAAAAGTTTATGATGGTTAAAGTGTGCAAGTAGTTGAATTAAAATAAGTTTTTCAAAAATTTTACTTAAGACAGGTAGTACAGAAATTGGTCTAAAATTTGTGGGGTCACTTGTACTACCAGATTTAAAAAGAGGAATCACTTTACTATGTTTCATTAAGTCAGGAAATATACCACTTACAATACTATTATTAAACATTGCCGCTAGGTAAGGTGCAATCACATCCATTATTTCATATGCAACTTTTACAGATAAGCCCCATAAATCAGTTGTGTTCTTAATATTAATAGACTTAAAGGCATGTATAACATCCGCAGTATTAACTAACTTAAAATTAAATATAGTTTTACTTTGATGTACATTTTTTTTCAATAATGATTCGGCGACGGTAGGCGATGAAATGAGGTCTCCAGTCAAAGAAACTGGAATATTAGCAAAGAATGTTTCAAATGCTAAAGCAACTTCTTCGTCAGTAGTAACATATTTAGTAGTAACATATGTATTCAATTATTTATCTTGCAACTAACACTCAGTTAAAACAAACTACTTAGTACAAACTGCAGTTTGTAGACATTTATAAACAGATCAGACAAAACTCTAGCCCACTTCTGATCTAGTTAAGCAATTCGTAACCATCGGTGCCTTATAATATAATGATAGTAAACGTAACCCAACCGGAAAATGAAGCGTAGGCTGCCCCCCCCAAGATGGACCGACGACCTGGTGAAGGCCGCGGGCAATCGCTAGATGAGGGCGGCCCAGGACCGTTCGTTGTGGCATTCTTTGGGTTAGGCCTTTGTTCAGCAGTGGACGTATTTTGGCTGAAATGATGATGAAACGCAACCCTTTATACGTCCCACAGCTGGGCACGAGTCTCTCCCTTTTTTGGGAGGAAGCCTGGAGCTTACTCCACCACGCTGCTCAAATGCGGGTTGGTGGAGAAACGGGTTAGTGGCACTGCTTTGGTGTCGAACCTGTGCCGTCGGATGTTTTTTCAAACCGCCCATTAGGCCTCCGACAAGGTTTAACGACTGCTATCTATCGACAGCAACCGGGACCAACGGCTTAACGTGCCCTCCGAAGCACGGAAACGCGCATTTTTAATTTGCCACTAGCGGTCACCCATCACACACCCGACTGCGACCGTATCGTTTAACCGAGTGGATCGTTTGCGATCTACACCAGCCGCGGGGCCATACGCGCTTCATCAATCCCTTAAACCACCTTTATTTCCGAAATGTAAACACATTACCTATGTAAAAGTCATGTGTCTCGACAAGCATGCCTTAAACGCATACCTCAGAGTCTGCGAAGGTCAGAAAGTTAAAAATGCTCTCACATTATTTAAATACATTCATACAAAGATTAAACTGCATACTATTATCCTCAATTAATAAGTTCAGCATTCCCATAAAATGGTGGAGGGTCGTTTTTATGTTATTTTGTCACGCAATGGAATCGTTGCGCCGGCGCAAGGGTCATTTGTGTTTGAAAAAATACATGCCTTCACGCAACTCACATATTTTATTGATTTAATATTTTTTTACTAACATAACGTAAATATGACTGGTGATGAAGAACAGAAATTACATCATAGTGCAAGCGATGTGACTGATCAAGTGTAACAAGAAGCATTAATGTTTCCTTGTATTTCAAGTGTTATCGACGTTGTTGGTTTATTATCTATACAGCAGTCGATAAATATCTATAAAAACTCAAAGGTCTTTCTACAAGGATCTTCCAGTCTTTACTGGGGCTAACAATGTAATATGAACGACATGGCAATGTCAATCGCAACCATTTTTCTTCTGTCGAGTCTTGAAGTCTTAATTTGTCCGTCACAATTAATCATCAGTTAATAAAATGACAAATACAAAACACAAATTAATTCTTGAACGAGAGATTTTTTTTGACGAAGTGGAAAACAAGCTTACAGCTTACATTGGTGGTAAGTAATACCTAGAAACTAGAGATTTGAATCTACATTCACGTTATCAATGAGGTATTATCAAGGTCCAAAATTATTTTTTCTCGTAGAATTTAAAATTCAAAACGTTCTTACTGTTTTCACTAATTGTGATTATTGCTGAGATCATCATTCTTGACTATAGTTTATGTAAAAAAACACCTTAAGTCAAAGCTCTAAGCCCTTCACATGTAATTTTTTTTCAAACCTTGATGATCAACCAACAAATACTAACACTCCCAACAAATCTATCAATACTGTATCAAATACACCAGGACAGATGCATTTTGTAACGTTAACCAATACAAACCCATCCATATCATTAAACTGCCCCGTAACGATATAAAAACCGTGTTTAAACCGCCTTGTAGCGTCGATTTATTGACATGTAAATCATTTTAATTGGCGTCCGCAGACGTTTTTTACTGTTCGTAATTGGCAGCTCGCTCGTTTTTCATTTCGCCGTTCGTTTTCCATGACCGTACACAGTGCAAGGACTTTATTTTCGATGACGGTACAATTATGGGCTGTTTTGTTTGGATAGTTTTTTGAAGTCAAAACTTCTTTGACGGCGCTTTGGTCTTTTTGTGATGGGTTAAAAATATTCGCGTCAGGACACGTGACCCTGATCGAAAATGCGTAAGACGGATACGTGGTCAAAATTGCGTTCGTCTACTTTTTGGGGACCCAATGACAGCTGTCATTGTGGTGATGGTGGTGGTTGGGGACGTGGTGGTTAAAAATTATATTGTAGCATCGATATCATAATTTCAGACTTTTTTTAATCTCATTTCTTTTCTGCACGTTGTATAGCGTGTTTCATATTGTAATTATGACCGCATGCGAACTATGAAATAAAACCAATTATTTTATTAGATGATGATATTAGACAAGCGCTATCTTAGATCTAGACTATGGTAATCACGCAACGACTACCATCTACTACTGTAATAATAATTACACTATGAACAAAGAACACTTGTTATGAGAATCCCGTAAAAGAAATAACATGTACAGATAAAAATCATAACAAGATAAATCAACTAATATGGATTCGTAGTAACAATTATAGAGTAAGTCATCTTTTCCGCCGACTAAATAGTATCTTACAAAGAAATCTCTTACATAACGAAACTGTAATCAACGCCACCTCTCGGCGGACATTAACATCAATTTGAGCTTAATAATTGTACTGTCAATCATTAATACAGGCCTGACAACGGCTAATGAGTGTGGTAGCAGCCAAACCGTTGCGTGTCAAAATGCAATATATAAATATGTCATTATTCAAGACTGATATAACAGACAAGATTGATCAAACGATTTTTTACCTAACTGTACTTTTTAAACAGAACAAAATTGTATGTTGGTGCGATGTTGCTGACGTTATTCGATGTACAGTCACGTTGTAAACTGTATAATTAGGGGCAATGTAGATATATTATCGTTGTAATAGAGGCGATTATAACTATCGTGACAGATAGACGAGTTAACCCTAGCTGTCATCTCTGAGTTACACGGTGCGTGGTACACGTAATGGTTTTCGGTGATTATATAATTTGAAAGAAAGCGTTCGGAGTAATAGTTATGATTATAAAACTATTTTTTTGTATGTATTGAAAGTGCCAAAACGGTGCGGAGTTTTGTAGGGCATTTTTGGTATAAATACGTAGATACATATAAATAATTATGTTTGTAATTTCATTACATGTAAATAGTAGTAGGTCATCAGATAAACTTAAAAAGAAAAGGAGGCATTCTACTGGTTTACTTCATTATATTCTTTGATATCATTTTATTAGTAAGTAGTTAATTTGTGAGTGACGATAATTATTAATATTTTTAATACATTTATCTAAATTGACAAAGTGCATATTTATTGTTATTCACTTCAATTTTTTTTTATTACTTGTCATGTCTAAAGTATTTTTTTTTAATTCTATACTTATGATAAAATTATTTTCGAATTTTGAATTTGAATAACTGCACTACCGTTCTATCTTTAAAGGCCGTTAAATAATATTTTACTACAATTGCTGGGCACGGAGTCTTCAGATATCCTTTATTATAATCTTTAAAAATAAATATCAATTGCTGATCGTTAGTCTCGCTAAAACTCGAGAACGGCTCAACCGATTTGGCTAATTTTGGTTTTGAATGATTTTTGGAAGTCTAGGGAAGGTTTGAGAGGTGAGAAAAATTCGAATAATTGCCGGGAAAAACAACCCTTTTCTTTTTCCCATACAAACGTTTTCTAACTAAAACGTAGACTCAATTATAGCTTTATTGCTATTGTATAAAGTTCATATTAAAAATTACAAGCACTCACTGTTGTCTAAGTAATGTAGGTGTGTTCCTTACGTCAAAGAATCAAAAAATCTTTTTGACAGGACGAAGTCTGTCGGGTCCCCTAGTCTATAATAAATATGGATTAAAATTGCAGTTGCATAAATTTCTTACTGTGTACCTATAAAACTGAGAGAAAGGACTATTAATACATACAAGTTAATTTCGCGGCAATGTCACTTATCGGCCTTTTGATGATAGTGAATGTCAATTCGAATTTTAATATTCTTGTTGTTCAACAAAATTTTAAACTTTGCAAAATTATGCAAAATTGAACATAACTCTAATTAAATTGCTAATTAAAAAAAATCTACAGCACGCCCGTGACATACAGCAGCAAAACTAAAAACATGATCAACTTAATCACTTGATTTTTTTTTCAAATCAAACCAAAGATCTAAACATAAATTAATTAAACGTAACTGTGCCATTTATCGAGTGTCCTAGTTCGGTGATTTACACATCGGAGCAGTTTTATTGATACACCATTTAACACAAATCACCCGTTAATTAAAGCTGCGTGCTAACCGACGTGCAATTAATCGTCGGCCGTACATGTTTACACGTTTTGCACGCAAGTGTACTATACATTTTTTTTCGTAAGATCGACTAATGGTTTATTTTTAATTACACTTTTGTTGTCCGGTGTAATTTGTTTGACACATTCTTTTTTGTGTCATATCACTTTTTTATGCGAAGGTAGCCATAAAACCGGTCAAGTGCATGTCGGGCCACGCGCAGTATAGGGTTCCGTAGTTACAGAGTAAGAGATGTAATGAAAAACTAAATAAATATTTTCAATTGACTTGTTCAAAATTTTCGAGTAAAATACATTTGGTCGACTATAACTCGCTAACTTGCAAGGCCAACTTTAGTGTGATAGTTTTCCTTTTAATTTCGTTATATGTAGCTACTATCGCCGTAACGTTTGAATTTCTAACAACAACCGTTTAGTCTGTAGGGGGGGGGACACACTTGAGTCTAACGAAAATTTGCACTTTAAAGCTTAATAAGTCACGAACAGTTAACTACATCGAAAAATGATGTTCGCACACCCATAACATTTTTAAAAGACCTATCTAACAATACCCCACACAATATGAAAATCGAAAATAAAAAAAATGTTCGCGCGTTACTAGTAGGGGAGGTTACCCTAAAAAAAATATATTTAACTTTTTTATTCTACCACTTTGTTGGCGTGATTAAGATGTATACTTGTGCCAAATTTTAAGTCTCTAGTACTAATAGTTTTTGCGCTAAACCGCGGACGGACAGACAGACAGACAGACAGACAGAAAGACGGACATGGCGAAACTATAAGGGTTCCTTGTATACTACGGAACCCTAAAATGTAAACGGCTAACAGATACTTCAGAAGAGTATTTTTAATATAATTTAATAGCCTAATTAAAATCCCACGTAGCTTTACTTGACTACATAATGTACATAGATTTATCATTTAAGTGGACTAAATTTTTTATTGTAATTTTTATAAGCAAAGATATAATATATTAAAAGGTAGGTACTAGCTTTTACGCGCATCTTCGCATTTTTATTTTTCTAAAAATATTTTAATTGTTTTAATAAAAAATATCCTATTTTACTTTTAACACCTCCAAAAATATGTGTGCAACTTTTCATGGCGATTGATGGAGTAGTCTTCGTTTGAATATATAACATGTCATGAAGTTAAAGACAAGCACACAGTTCATATTTATGGTAAATAATATTGTAAACTAGCTGACTCATTATTGATTATTGATTAACTTTAACGCTGCTTTTATACGAATTCAAAATATCGTTTTACTTGATACTGGCAATACGCGCAATAGCGATGCCATTTTTAATTAAAAAAAAACTGGTTGCCTGTAAAGTCGGTTTTACGGGCGAAGATTTTACGTGTGAACGTCTTTTTCTCGGTAGAAAGGCATTCGCCGGTCCGGCAGGCCTCTCTCTCGTTCGGTGACTCATCGTTACGTTACCGGGCGTTACACTTTTTCATGAGTGACTCCGAGTCGCAACCTAATTTAAGACGTTGTCACGTCAAAAAAAAAAACAACCTAATTTATTGTTATAAACGAAATAGGTTAAAGTTATCCTCCAACCCTCCAATACTCAGATAAGATCATAGGCAGCATAATTCACATCTTGGATCTGAGCAAACTCAAGACCTAATCGCCTAAGTATCATGCAAAGTTATTTATAGCAAAGTACTTTGTACTGACACCTCATTTGTTTTCAGATGTAATCGCCTTACGGCTGTTTCCTGTATTAACGGACAGACAGAGTCGGCATTGTATGTAAATATGAGATGGTACGATAAAATACCTGATTTTGTTCATATCTCGAACATCGTGATAGAATTTGTGGGTTAAAATGAGTCTGTTGATTAGTTGTGTGGGTTGGGGACTGATTGTGGATAACATTTTTGGGCTGTTTTGTATCCTCGTTTGTGATGTTTTGAGCCGTTAAGGCAGTAATAGGGATGCCGATTTTTTTTACTTTTATTTATTCATACTGTCGCAGTGGCTAACACCCGACGAATGTGCCACCGCATGCTACGCCGCGGCCGATTTTTAGCCCCCAGCACTATCCGCGTGGTCGTAGTTCGGTTCGAGGTTCGGTAATTACACTATGGATGCACAACCCATAAACTGCCTCAGTAGCGTACTCAGGCCACTACTACTACAAACTGCCTCAGTCGCGTAGTGGTAGCAGGCCTCTACTACTACGGGGTCCTGGGTTCGATTTCCAGGTCGGGGACTATCAGAGTTAACGGTTTACAATCCTTTATCTCTGGTTCTATTGGTATTTTTCCATTTTCTGGAAGTTTCCCAGTACCTCGGGGTTTGGTAATGTGCCCGGAGATGGCAACAGGTTCGCTACCTGTTACATGGGCCAAAACGTAAGCGGCGAGTCGTGGGTGTTTGCATGTATGCTTCTATGCATGCATTTACCTCTGCCTACCCCTTCGGAGATTACAGGCGTGAAGTTACGTTAGGATGCACTATCCCTAATCGCATATGTATTACGCTCCCCTCGCCCCCCCTCATAACGCCGAGGATCGGACCCGCAGAGGCCTCCCTTAGGCAGTTGCGTACTTGTTTAGGCTGAGAATCCTTTGCGCTCTCCAAAATCTCCATGAAGTAGACTAACCCTTTGGGTAAAAACCAGTATATTATGCAACTGTCGCTCAAAAACAACTGCTGACTGCATTCGACACATCCGACGTGAATCAGCCTTATTCATAAAAACTTTACAATTGAAACACTTGATAAGGACCAGTATAACGGACCTTAAACTGTCGTTTCCGCCTCAGATCTTTAAATTTCAGTTCACACAACTTCACCGTAAAAAGATAATGTTGATGTATGAATGCTACAACATTTTATTCCTTTCACCAAGCTGAATTGCATTTAAGTCTGATTCCGTTTCATATTCATTTTGTTAAATTGCTTTCGTATCACCTAACAGTTACTCACCGATGGCAGAGAATATGTAATAACACTACGTATAGAATGGACACTTCGACGTTCCGCCCGATTTCCCCGTATCACTCAACCTCCTCCCCTCTTATGGGCGACGGTTGGTATTTTCTACGTGCTACGCACAGGTGCACGTGTAAATACACGTCACTGATTCACACCAGGTCCATTACGGGGTGGGCAGGCAGTGTATATATAATTAGAAATTAGTATGATATAGGATTATCACATATATTAGATAAGATAGGCATATTTATTTTTAAAATTCTTTCTATGTGTTATTTTATGTTTCTCGTTAACATTTAATTCAAACTTGTTGTTCGTAATGTTTATCTAACACAGGGCCCATCAGAATATCAGCGTTGCAGCATTTGCTGCGACATATAGCTGAAATGGGTACCATTTTTCTTGGCTTCATATAACCATACCCTTTTTAGGGTTCCGTAGTAAACAAGGAACCCTTATAGTTTCGCCATGTCCGTCTGTCTGTCTGTCTGTCCGTCCGCGGTTTAGCGCAATTACTATAAATACTACAGACTTGAAATTTGGTACAAGTATACATGTTTGCGAGTAATAGTCGATCAAATGTACTTTACTCGAAAATTTCGAACAAGTTCATACAAAATATACATATTTTTTTTCATTACATCTTTTACTCTGTAACTACGGAACCCTACACTGCGCGTGGCCCGACATGGACTTGACCGGTTTTTATTAGTTTTTCTTGTTATTTTTTTATATTTGTATGTAAAAGTTGTGTGGGACCAAGGAAATAAAAATACATTCATTCATTCATTCATTCATTTGATTGATGTCTGCGTAATAGAGACCAAATCAAGCGTTTGTATGGAATTTTGGCGGAGTGTCCGCGGTGTGCCGATGGGAAAGCTGCATAGTCAACACCGCATTACCTAATCCACTTGCCGTTATTTATTTTTTTTTACGTCGAAGGATTGACAGACAGCAGACGGACCACCTGATGGAAAGTGCTTACCGTCGCCTATGAACGTTTGCAACATCAGGGGAGTTGCCAACACGCTGCCAGCCCTGAAGGACTCTTTTGACGCCTATTTTGAAGAACCCCATATTGTGGCGCCGGGGGAACACTCAGGTGGAAGTTCGTTCCACAATTTGCACGTTCTGGGCAATGGTAGTTTTCAGCACTATCGTGTTCCGGTCAAGTGGTAATGTACGGCCCTGTAATTCCCGGCACAGAGGCATAACACCTTAGGCCTCAGGAGTGGTATCGCATCTGAATTTCGATCTCAGGTCTTTGTGTAGGTGTCTATAGGCTGCAGTCATCACTTAACATCAATGTGAACTGCATGCTTGTTTGCCACTTTCCTTACATAAAAAAAGCTAATCGAAAGCATTAGAATTAGGCGGTCGGCCCCCTAATAGACCTATAAATATTGGCGTGCCGCAAGGCTCTGTGTTATCTCCCATGTTCCTTCTTCTCTATATCAATGAAATGTTAGAGCAAAACCTCAATTTTCATTGTTATGCATAATAATATAACAATACGGTAGATGCAGACGACATCAGTGGTGCATGTATGTATGTATGCATGTATTTATCTTTTACCTCTTTGGAAAATACAGCAGTAAAGAAGTATATTTATTTTAAACTAGCTGTCCCGGCGACTTCGTTGGCGTGAGAAAAATTATTGTTCACTATCTACACGGACGAAGTCGTGGCTGAAGCTAGTATAAAAGTAGCCTTAGTTACTCCTTATTACATCAGCTATCTGCCAGTGAAAGTCCCGTCAAAATCGGTCTAGCCGTTTCCTAGATTAGCCCCGCCAAACAGACAGACAGACAGACAAAAATTGTGATAAATGTTGTTTTGGTATATGTACCGTGTATACATACATATGAATTAAGTAAAAGGCGGTTATTTTAATATTACAAACAGACACTCCAATTTTATTAATTTTTAAAGACTAGCTGACCCGGCAAACTTCATATTGCCTGAGAAATAATGTGTCGTCAAAGGTTTGATAGATACGGACTATTTGTATGGGAAAATGAAATTGTGCTTTTTATTATTTCCCTTCAATATCTTTTAAACCTTCCCTGGACTTCCAAAAATCATTCAAAACCAAAATTAGCCAAATCGGTCCAAGTTAGCCGTTTTCAAGTAAAAGCGACACAAACAAACAGCAATAGATTTTTATATATTTTAAATAGAACACGGTCCTTTATCTCTGGTTCTATTGGGTTTTTATTTTATTTTTCCAGAACGTAACCGGTTAGTCGTGGGTGTTTGCATGTACTTATACTTGAATGCATGCATTTACCTCTGCCTACCCCTTCGGGGATTACAGGCGTGAAGTTATGTTTTTTTAATTTGTAAATAGAACAAAGCTATAATGAAAATACTTTCAACTCATTCGATATATTAGTTGTGCTATCTTTTATCACATAATTTACTGACCCGAAAATAAATGACGTTGAAAGCATCACCTTTTAATAAAATCTCGCCTTTCCATCCATGCAAACTTACTTCGAGCCATTCAAACTGACAAGATAACATGAATTTATGGGTTGAAATCTCACTCATTATCAACAATCTATTGTGATTTACGTTAAATCATTCGATAGAGAGTTAAAACTGATAATCATTCGGAGTTTTTATTAAGATACCCGATTTCTATTTCGTGTTAACCTCGTTTTACATGGCTTGTAAATTTCTTACCTAATCATGTAATTTTTGTTTACAAACTCTATTGTTTTTTTTTTAATGCTCCGTATTAAAAACTTGGTTAAAAAAAATAATTGTTGTTGTAGACAATATTATATTTAATTTAGAGACTCAAGTTGAGAGTTGGAGTGGATATTGTTGATGATTTTTTGTAGGTGGCAAACAAGCATGCAGTTCACATTGCTGTTAAGTGACGGCAACCTAGAAACAACCACAAAATGCAGATTTTTTGAGATCTTAGTTGTGAGGTCTCTGTGATAGTTATTTCGGGGCCATCCAATGTCATCTAACTACGAGTAGCATTTCATCTAACACTATAGTTCTGTGTGCTCTACCATTTGGCGGCAGTTGGATTAGGTAATGCGGTGGTGCCTACACACAGCTCCACGAGCTCCTACATTGGAACTCTACCATCAGTAAAAAATGTAATTCTATAACGAAAATAGAGAAGTTGCTAATTTAATAATCGTAATGTACGGCCCTGTAATTTCCGGCACAGAGGCATAACCTTAGGCTTCAGGAGTGGTAACGCATCTGCATTTTAACCTTGGTCTTTGTGTGGGTGTAGGTATATGTATCACAAAAAACTATCAGTATTAAATTAAATAACATTGAATATAATTATTTAGTTTAGTTTGTTTTCGAAAAAAAACCGATTCTCATTTAACTACTTGCGTCGTCTTCATCGTAATCTATGTCAAATCAAAAAGCATTAAGCTGTCAAAACGTGCGCGCGCGCAGAATTAACGTCAGACCGGCTGGACGGATTATCGTGAGCTACGTGGATCAACATGACACACGCAGATGTGGTCGAAGGTCATTTTGGTTTATACTGGTTATTTTTTAATGTTTAATTAAGTATTCACTTTCTATGTTTTATGCAATAAAGGTGGTAAACGCGCACTCATATACATGGATGATAACCGAATATAAGCGAGTAATCTCTATTTACTTAAATTTTATAGAACACGATAATGCGGTAAACTTACCATTTGGGGGTAGATCACTGAACACTTTGACATTTTAGGTACATTACCACCTGACTGGAACATTATAGTGCTAAACACTACCATTCGGTGGCAAGTAGATCAGGTAATACAGTGGTACCTACGCAAACGAGCTCCTACACTGAAATCTACCACCAGTAAAAAACGTAATTCTATAACGAAAATAGAGAAGTTGCTAATTTAATAATCGTAATGTACGGCCCTGTAATTTCCGGCACAGAGGCATAACCTTAGGCTTCAGAAGTGGTAACGCATCTGCATTTTAACCTTGGTCTTTGTGTGGGTATAGACTGCAGTCGTCACTTAACATCGATGTGAGCTGCATTCTAGTTTACCACTTATATTACATAAAAAAAAAACGATTATCAACGTTAGAAATGCCGAGTAATTCGACAATACCAATCATTCATAATAATCAGCTACTTATTAAGTAGCTGATATTACCCAAACTAAATTTTCTGTTTCTATTCCTCGGTCATTAACCAAGTTCATGTTACAAATAACATTGCATTTGATCATCAACATTGAAATTAAAATTAAAAGTAAAACATTAAAGGCCAGTGGTATAACAGGAAATCAAGAATTATCTCTTGTACACCTCAAAACTTTAAGTAGTACAGTAGCCATTAGAACAAATAAAGATTGTTGTGATAAACACAGTCACTGACATACTGATATACCTTGAATTAATAAGTTAAAGTTGCATGATAGGCAGTGTAGACCCAGAGCTGATAGCAAATATCAATTATTGAAGTAAAAACTTTTTTAGCGGCGTAGGAAATTTTTGTTATGGGTACAAAATGTTAAACTCGAGTCAGGACACGTGACCTGATCGAAAATTCGTAAGACGGAGGGAGACTAAAACGCCGGCGCGGTGTAGGAAAGGTAATATCTCTCTCTTTCTACGGCGCGGCGAAAATGTATGCCTGCGCCTGACGTTCCGCTTCAGACAACACATGATCAGACAGACAAAAGATCGCAAAGATTGATATTTATGATAAAATAAAGGCTACACTTCCTCTCAGAATAAAGCCTAATTTATATTATAAAATAAAAACAGCAATTAAACAATCTGAAGTTCCCACAAAAAAGTATAATTCAACAAACAATTAAAATGTGCACCGGCCTCTTGGGGTAATAAAGTGAGTTGCGCTATAAATACGTCAAAATAAATATATTTATACACTGGGGACCACTAATTGACATTCACGATCGGTTTGGCATCAATAAATATCGGTGTGGCGGTGTTATGCGGCTGACAGATCGAGGTGAGCGGAACAACTGTCGCTTTTGTGGTATAAATCATAGGAGACAGTGGGTGGGTTTTTAGGAAAGCTCTCTTATGAGGATTACAGGGCAGACGCCGTGAGTAACTAAGAAGTACCTTCAGAATGATACTGAGGATTTAGAAGAGTTCCCGACCACATCCTTATGTGGTCGGGAACTCTTCTAAATCCTCAGTATCATTCTAGGGAATATTCCCTAGAATGGTCTCTGGTGCATGAGAAAGAGGAACTTGCTAAGGATAGCCACCCTAAGTAAACCTGGAGGCGTTTACTGGCGTAACCCAAGACAGATTGCAGTGACGAAGTAGATACAATGGATACCTTCTGCTCCATCTAGGGTACACTGGGCATTGGGTCATTATTATGACGACCCAATTAGTCCAGCGGTGTGAGATGACCGATTGATTCGAAGGGTCGCGGGTTCGATCCCCGCACCGGGACCAATATTTGTATGGCCTACAGATATTTGTTTCGGGTCTGGGTGTTTGTGTATGTGTTGTATGTGTACAACGGCACCCACGACACAGGTTTAAACCTACTGTGGGGCTGTGAGTGTAAGCGTATTTTATTTTATTATTTTAATTAAGTCAAGGTCAACTGACCATACATATACATACATATGTTATGTTAATTTCTATAATTTTTGTTTTGTTATATTGTAACAAATTGGCACTCAATGGAGTCGTTTTTTTTATTACCAATCTATGTCCGATTGTCCGAATTTTCGACTATCCGAATCGAGTCCGGCCACAATTAATTCGGATAATCGGCGTTCTACTGTATAACAAAAATAATTTTGGAATTGGACTATTATTTATTTTATTTTGTTCACTTTGACATATTAATCAACGTATCAGTTGTTATTCGCTTTAATTTCATATTTGTAATTTGACCTATCACAAGCAAATTCTATTATTTCCAAGTGATTAAATGAATTATTGAGTTTGAGTTTCGAGTTAATACTCTGCATTGTTTTATCCACAAATAATATTTTATCTTTATTAAGTGTTAATAAACTCATTTAATTTTGAATTGAAACACAACTTAACTGACTGCACGCACTGAAGCATTTCCTCAAGACATTTAATGAGTGGTATGAGGTTACTATATTGCAATATAATTATGTGGAATTAACATGATGTATAACTATGAATATAATTATATAGCTCCGTAATTAGAACAGAAACACCACTAACTTTTTAAGCTCAGTGCTTCTCTGGTATTTGTATAGAATAAGGAAAATCGTAATTTAAATAACTGCCTCAGTAGCGTAGTGGTAGCAGGCCACTACTATTACGCTGGAGGTCCTGGGTTCGATTCCCGGGTCGGGGATTATCAGAGATAACGGTTTAAAATCCTTTATCTCTGCTTCTATTGGGATTTTCCATTTTCTGGAAGTTTCCCAGTACCCCGGAGTTTGGTAATGTGCCCGGAGATGGCAACAGGTTCGCCACCTGTTACATGGGCCAAAACGTAACCGTCGAGTCGTGGGTGTTGGCATGTATGATTGAATGCATGCATTTACCTCTGCCTACCCCTTCGGGGATTACAGGCGTGAAGTTACGTAATTTAAATATTAACGTACTTAGGTACTTTTAATCGTCACACATGAAGAAATAAAGGACAAAAAATATCGAGACAAATTCGTGTAGGTATTTTTTAAACTTATTTTATGACCGCCTACCGAATGTTTTTATATCACTAAAGCGGCCAGAAAGTATCCGTATTGGAGCCTATAAATATACCGGATAGGTAATACCGAGGCGCCTACGCCCGCGAGCTTCTTGGAGCTCTACCATCAGTAAAAAATGAATGCGAATTCCAAAACACGAAATCGGTTATTGATTTGTTTCCAGACAGTACACACAATGAGAGACATGTTTCTTTTTTTTTGTTGATGGACTCATGTAGACGGCACATTTCGAGACAGCACTAGTCTCTACTTCACCGGACAATTGACGAGCGCAGCCAAAATAAATTTAGCGCAACTACCTAAGGGTCCGAACCTCGGCGGGTTCAATCCTCGGCTTAGGGCGTTGCGGAGGTACACATAAGACATATACACTTAAGGGCGGTGCAACTTTCGCTCTAGTCATCGGTTGGTAACAATACGCAAGGTATAGCTCTAGTGACTGAGTTCGCAGGCGGAGGCACCACCACATTACCTATATCTGCCGCCAAATGGGAGTATTTAGCACTATAGTGTTCCGGTTAGATGGTAATGTATAGCCCCGTAATAACTATCACAGAGACAACAACTTCGGTCTCAGCCGTGGCAACACATTTGCATTTTGATCTTTTTTTTTTTTTTTTATATAATGGACGTGGTAAACAAGCTTGCAGTTCACATTGGTGTTAAGTGACGACTGCAGCCTATAGACACCTACACAAAGACCGAAGTCAAAATGCAGATGCGTTACCACTCCTGAGGCCTAAGGTGTTATGCCTCTGTGCCGGCAATTACAGGGCCGTACATTACCACAGGACCGGAACACGATAGTGCTCAACACTACCATTTAGCGGCAAGTATATTAGGTAATGCGGTGGTGCCTACGCCCGCGAGCTCCGTCACTGGAGCTCTACCACCAGTAAAAAGTCTCTGGTTTTTGTGTAGACGTCTATAGGCTGCAGTCATCGCTTAACATCAATGTGAGCTTTATGCTTTTTTGCCACCTTGGTAACATAAAAAAATGCTCATAGTAAAGTTTTTCATCGCTACCTCTTATGCCCTGGACCACACTACAACAGTGACATCGAAATGACACCAGTAAATATTCATAATTCATTCGCAATTAAACGAACGACCATAAAATATTATTTGCAACTTTAATATGTGCAAATTGCGTTGCTTAATAACCGCCATCCTGTTTTAGAGTTCGTATTCATTTTGGGTAAAGACTATATTTTAAGAATTAATTTATATGCATTTAATAAATTTGTGCAGTTGGATATTTCGCGAATATAATTCTTAAAAACTTACATTACTGGTGAATCGTAGGTGTTGTTTGGTAATTGTTCTATGTTTTGGATTTATTTTATTTTGTTTGTTTAAGTCTCTGGGTTATCTGTCTAGATGAAATATTTCTTTCTTTATTGCATGAATTTACAAAGAGATAGGAAATGTAGCCTAATACGCTAACGCAGATGTAATATAACATAATTGTTAATATATATTTTCAAATTTATTTGTTACTGCCACTACATTATTATGGTCCCTACTAGTGCGGAGCTGGCAGCAGGATATTACTAGAGCTTTGAGGTCCACAATATTTTAAAAACAAATACTTCTGAATAATTGAGGTTTCTTGATGCTATCATACGATACTTGTTATGATAATAAGAATATACTCAGTAAGTATGGTGCTTTTAAATGTGCCCGGAAACTTTTCTTATGCATTAACGTAATCCAGAAATTCAAAGATTTCAATGTAAGTTGCGTTGCGACTCCTACGGTCTAAGGGCACCCGCACAAAACTGCGATGCGATGCAATGCGACACCGCATCGCAGGAACTTGCGATGCGAATTGCTGCGATGCGATTTTGTCTCACATATTGAAAGTATGGTCAGCTGAATTGCATCGCAGCTATTCACATTGCAAGTTTCTGCGATGTGGCGTCGCATCGCATCGCAGTTTTGTGATTTTTGTGACAAAACTGCGACGGGATCAACATAATTGCGGCTAGTGTTCTCAAAACACAATAAAACGTCACAAGTATGAACGTTATACTCACAGGTTAAAATTTATTTAACGTCAAGAAAAAAGTTAAAAGCTGCGAGATAAAGACTCTTAAGAGTGTAATTATTCTAGATTAAACTTATGCTGGTAAAATACAATCCATAAACACAAAACGCAATCTTAACATGTCACTCTCATTAGTTGACACAAGGTAAAAAGCGATATTTTTTTAATGACTTTAATTACATACTTCAAAGCGAAAGATCAAGTACACGTGTTAAATGTGTGGCCACAGTGATGGCGGGTCACACCTGAATATTTTTCTGTTTATATGATTATTCGAATTGAATATAATGAATAATGCAAAAAAGTTTAGAACTGTAAATGAAAATTACAAGCAATAGATTTCTACAAAAATTACTAGATGTCTTAATGAAGATGCAATCATGAGGTTTTGCCCCTACTAAACTTTTGCAACGTTAGATTACCAAGTAATTAATATATAGAAAATAGAAAAAAACTGATGTTTTCCAAATATGATAATATTATTTATGATAAGCATTAATTGCCTTGATCCTGGTCCAAGTAGTATAAATATATACATAATATATAGTGAAAACATATTACGGTTGAGCGCAAACTAACAATATCACTTGCACTTTTTTAAGGTATTGATATTAAAGCTCGCGATTGTGATATTACATCTAACTATCACTTCAGTGGTTTTATCACAAGAACTACATCTATCATCTTGTAAAAAAACCTGATAGTGGTACTGTGTATCTGTATAATTGCTAGAATGCAAGACATTTTAAAAGTTTCCGCCACAAACGAATTTTCATAGGTCATATCGAGTGAAATGGTCATATTAACTAACTTTCTCTTTCGATATCTGTATACCAATCTCTGTACGATGTAGATGACATCTCTGACAGCAAGAACAAAAACAAAAAGTTGCCCAACATTAACTTACATCCGGTTCGTGTGTCAAATCGCTGTCACTCGCACCACGCCCCGAACAATGCAAGAACTTCGCCAGCAATGTTCACACATACAATCTTGGTTCACTAGAAATATGTAATCAGTGATAATTATACTATAATAAAATTCTGAATGCGCAGTAATGGCGGAGCGCCGTAAAAACTCGCGCTCTATGAGGCATGCGTGTGCGCATAAAGTGCTATTGTGCGTTTGTGATTACTTTTAATGTCTGTATGTTTTTATGATACTTATGAGGTGCTATTCATTTGTAATTTAAATAGTTGCTATGGTATCCATAACAATCAAAAGTAGTTAATAGGAAAATATTATTGTTCTATCCAAACATGCACGTACGTAAATGAATTTTATAAAGAGGAGCCTTTTTTACGAAATTTTTTTCATTAGAAAATAAAAAAAAATATCATAATAATGAAAATTATCTGTGTGATATACCATGTAAAAAGTCTTCACATGAACATCTCAAACATATATTATATTCAATATAAATGTTATTGATGTTATTTAACCCTAGATTACCAATCTGCCTCGGAAGTCTAGTGGTAGCTGGCCACTCCTGCTACTCTGAGGTCTTGAGTTCCATTCCCAGATCGGGGCTAACAGAAATAAAGGTGCAAAATCCTTTACCTCTGGTTCTATTGCGATTTTTCCATTTTCTAGAAGTTTCCCTGTACCTCGAGTTTTGTAACGTGCCCGGTGATGTCTACAGGCTCACCACCAGTTATATGGTCCAAAGCATAACCGGGGAGTAGTGGTTGTTCGAATGTATGCTTAAATACATGCCTCACCTCTGCCTTCGGGGAAAACAGACGTGAAATTTCGTTCACGTATTTATATTACGAACCTACGTCCATTCGATGACGCGTATTTAAACTGCTTTCATACATTGGGCAGAGAATATGTAATGATACTACTAGTACGTATAGAATGGACACTTCAACGTCCCGCCCGATTTGCCCGCATCACTCAACCCCTTCCCCGCTTATGGGACACGGGTGGTATTTTGTACGTGCTACGCACACAGGTGCGCGTGTAAATACACGTCACTGATTAATGTCTGTGTAATAGAAACGCTTAGTTTGAGTAGATGACGCTACCTTCTTGGGAATAACGCTTGACTCGAAGTTACAATGGGGACCACATATTAGGCAGTTAGCGAAACGTCTGAGTGCCGCAGCTTATGCTGTTAGAAAAATTAGGCAATTAACTGATATAGACACTGCAAGACTTGTTTATTTTAGCTATTTTCACAGTGTCATGTCCTATGGTATTTTATTGTGGGGTCGAGCGGCTGACGTACAATCAATTTTCGTATTATAGAAGAGAGCCATTAGAGCGATGTATAACTTACGTAGTCGTGATTCTTTGAAATAACTATTTAAAGAAATAAATATAATGACAGTCCCTTGCCTTTACATCTATGAAAATATACTTTTCGCGAGGAAAAATTTACATCTGTTTGATAGAATCTCCGATAGTCATAGTTATAATACGAGGAATAAGTACAAAGGCTTACTATAAACTCGAGGACTATCTCAAGGATAGAAATGTTTGGCTAAATGCTGATCTAGCTCCACAAGGGTGTGAAATGTAATAATTAAAGTGTAATGTTGATATTATATAGTTAATTTTAAATTTGTTTAAATTATGGAAAATTGTAAAAATATGCCTAAGAGATATTTTTAAAAGAGCCGACTGAGTTTTTTCCGGCACGTTTTTCTCAGATCATATTGGCCTTAGGAACTTTGCCGGTGAATGACAAAGAATGACTCTTTTTCTTTTCTTTTTACTCTTTGTTATCAGTTTGTAAAGGGGAAATGAGACATTCTACTGATATACTTTTTACATTAGTTTATTACATTTAGTTTTATCTTAGTGATATTCTTGACTTTACATATATTTTTTATCTTGTTTGACATGTATATCAATTGTTATTCGCTTTAATTTATTTTGTTTGTTTTTTGACGTGTCATAAGAGGTGCCTGTCACCCTAAATGAATAAATGAGCTTCTGATTCTGATTCTGATTCTAGTTTGTATGGTATTTTGGCGAAGTGTCCGCGGTGTGCTTTGGGTAATCTCTATCGATCCGTTGCCAACGCCACGGATGGTAGTGTTTTGAGTGAATGCCATACCAGCAAGTGTAGATAATTGTCTATTTTTTACAAGTCATTTTCGAAATCTCATATATTTGGTATCCGTGACTGAATGTGTGAAATTGCCTCTTTAGTTTAATAAATAACGAATTTTCTATAAGCCTATAAAACATTATAAATAATACGTTCTCACCAAACAACACGCCAATCGATTACCATCCGGACACAATTAACCTGCTTATAACTAAAGAGGAAACCATTAGAAAGCCTGAGACGAAATATCGTGTGTTTAATAGATCATTAATTTTACAATGTTAATCTTTTATGTTTTCAATCGATAATAAACGATTAAATTGACCATTAATATCGATTTGATAATAAATTATTTAACGGCTAATTAGATAGTTAAAATGATGATTAATTTGTAACATAAGGTCAGCATTCAGGGTGTGCTTGTAAACGATAGCCTTCTTGGTATAAGTAAATAAATAATATATAAAAAATACATAATATATAATTCATAAAAAATACACCGTATTAAAATGGTCCCTTTGACTTGAAGACTTAAATAATATGACTTTTTTTTTGTTATGGAAGTGGTAAACAAGCATGCAGTTCACATTGATGTTAAGTGATAACTGCAGCCTATAGACACTTACACAAAGATAAAGATCAGAATGCAGATGCGTTATCACTCCTGAGGCCCATTTTGCCTCTGTGCCGGAAATTATAGAGCCGTACATTACCACCTGACCGGAACACGATAGCGCTGAACACTACCATTTAGCGGAAAGTATATTAGGTAATGCGGTGGTGCCTACGCCCTCGAGCTCCGTCACTGGAGCTCTACCACCAGAAAAGATCTTGCTCCCTCGATCCATAGAAAGGATCATCCGATCATGTATGATGGTAGAGCTGGGCTAGATTGCTTACGATTATTTATGACTTTCACGTCATCGTTCAATTCGTTCATTACTAAACGCATCATTGAGTTTCGTTCTTGCTAGTTTAGTGCTTTTTGCTAGATGGAATTAATCATACATAACTTTGCGCCTGTAATCCCTAAAGGGGTGGATAGAGGTACATCTATGCATTCAAGTAGGTAAACATGCAAACACCCTCGACTCGCCGGTTACGTTTTGGTCCATGGTGGTGAGCTTCGCAAACTCCGACGCACCTACTGGGAATCTTCCAGAAAATGGAAAAATTACAGATAAAGGATTTTACACCGTTATCTCTGATAGCCCCAGACCCGGGAATCGAACTTACGACCCCATTGTACTAATGCCTACTGAGGCAGTTACTCTTTGTTGCGTTATTTTTTTGCGATAATCCTTGTTTGTAAAACAGCTACGCACAAAATCAAATTAAATCGAATGTGCAAATATTAAGGTTGATTTTCAACGATTTCTTGACAAAATATTGATTTCAAATCTATCGAATGCCGTTGAAATGCATTATTTTATTATTGAAAGGAAATTCGCTGTCTCAGATTGATTTCCAAACTAATTTTAGTTTAATTTAATAACGTGAGAAAAATCCGTAAAATAGTTTTGTTAACGTAACAGTGTAGCTCCCGAAACCGGAACAGTATATTTTGATATTTAGTTAACTAAGTATATCTACTTATTGAATCATTTAAAAATAAAAAAAGCTCGGATTTACGATAGCTTTCTTGCAAAAGAAGAAAGAGGAAATAAATCTTTATTATAATTTGACTTCTATCTGGATAGCATCCGTTAGTAAGTTATCCACCGGCAAAAACAATTTCTGCGTATTTCAAAGACACTTTCATGTAGCCTGATGCAGCACCATATCAGTAACGTAATAATAATTACAAGTGGGCATAGTTAGAAAGTGGTAGGCAACATTATAGCCAATATGGATAGGAGGAATCACAAGAATGCGTCGTTTCACCATACCTACACCATAAGGGGAATCGAAGTGATAAAATAACAGTTTTGTATGTTTGTTCGCGACTGTTTTATTATTAGGTATATTGATTGCTGACGACTTTGTTGTCATGTGATGTTTCTTCATATTTCTGGAATAAAAGGGCAAATAAAAGAGTATTTATTTGATGAGCTTTTCATATAAAGTACCAAAATTCATAGCCCCACACTAGGAACCTGTGCCTTTGTACACACACAACACATACCTACACAAACAGCCATACCTAAAACAATATCTGTAGGAAAAATGCATGAAAAATGAGTTTATTTGAAACATTTTTTAGGATTCCGTACCTTAACTCTTAAATAAAATCTCTCATGCGTCTGTCTGTGTGTCTGTCCGTTTGTCTCAGCTCACCGCTAGTATATAATTACTATGGCATTTATGTTAAGCGTTCGATAAATACACAATTATCGCGTTTGTGGTAATCATGTTAAGTGGCCGTGCATTGCTGTCCATTCTTTTAAGAGTCTCCATTTGTCAGCTTTAGTGGTCAATTTATTTATTTTATTTATTTATAGATTTATTTCCATACTATGAACGAATTGTTTATAATATTTTTTAATTTATTGTTACTTTTGCTGCTCAATGGTATGTCCCTGAAGGGAAAAAGCCTCCTCCATCTTTTTCCAACATCTCCTGTCTTGAGCCACATTCATCCAGTTTACCCCAGCCACATTGACGATGTCATCGGCCCATCTTTTCTTTGGCCGGCCTATGGATCTCTTGCCTATGGGACCGGGCCATTTTGTCAAGTGTTTGGTCCATCTCTTATCAGCCCATCCCCATTTTAGCTTCAATGCATGTTGAAGGGCGTCTGTCAGTCTTTGTGGTATTTGTGGTCTATGCGAAAGCTAAAATAACATCCGATTAATTTCCTCAGCGTATAGCAGATATCTATAGCCATAAAAGTAGTTTTATTCCAATAAACTGCAGAGTAAAATATCATTGAAACTGTGACAAGCGAGATAAAACAAGCTTACAATTTTCCATCTCGCTAGTTAATATAAACCATCCACACTAAGTACATAACACCATCACACGTTAAAAAATCCATCTAACAATTTACACAATCCTCACGCAACGTCGGAGGCACCGCTAGTGTATAATTACTATGGCACTTATGTTAAGCGTTCGATAAATACACAATTATCGCGTTTGCGGTGGTCATGTTAAGTGGTCGTGCATTGCTGTCAGCAGTGAACATAAATCTTTCTAGTGTTGCGTGGAACACCCAAGTACAGTGGCTTATAATTATTGTTTTGCAACTATTTCCTTTTGGTTCGTGTATGAGTTAAATATTTTTGGATAAAAGCGAAAGGTCGTCAATATCACAAATACCATAAATTGCTTGACGTACAAAAATGAAACTTGGTAGGGATAGTAGGGATGCAGTTTTTAGCTATTAGACCGTTAAAAACTATTTTTGCGACACGATCGGATTATCGTTCTCGGATCGCTCTTGCAAGCTTGCTTAAAGGAGTGGAAAACATAGCTATGTGGGTTTTTAATTTTTTGAGATACAAACTTAAAATTGGGCAGATAGCTAGTTAATAGCTGGTAGACGCTCGGTCTGGCGTCGCGACATGTCGACCCACCGCCCACTCGCGGAATACTTTTTGCACAAGTTCAGTCAGTCAACCAAACAATACCGGCCAAATCATCAATCAATCAATCCAATGGGGCGTAAGTGTAGTAAGATGGGCAACAGTGTTCAGCCGGTACGGCCCCGTAATTTCCGGCACAGACGCATAACACCTTAGGCCTCAGGAGTGGTAACGCATCTACATTTTGACATTTGGTTTTTGTGTAGACGTCTATAGGCTGCAGTCATCACTTAACATCAATGTCCAAATGTTATGTTTCTGTGTTAGTTATTACGGCACCATACATTACCATCTAACCGGAACACGATAGTGCTGAACACTACCATTCGGCGGCAGATAGAGGTAATGCAATAGTGCCTTTGCCCGCGCACTCCGTCACTAGAGCTCTACCACCAGTAGCTATTCTACCAGTAGGCTACGAAGGCAGTTCTCATCGATAGTAATTCAATGGCAGCCTAAAGAAATCTCATGACACTTTACCACATCGACACATAAAAAAATCATCCGGATCCTTCAACATTCAAGCGCCATATAAGCCAAGTGATGTAAATAAAATAAGCTGTCATGGACGGTACATATACCTCCATATTAGCGAATACACCATACCAACAAGTAGTGCATAATTGTGGTAAAAAAGAAACCAGGTAACTGGCAGAATTCAACAAGCAATAAAATTTACCAAGCATGCACTTCGTCCCTTCGAATATGGGCACAGTATAAATCTATTAGCCAATAAACATACAACTTATCTTGTATAAGAAATATTTTTTATTTCTGGTGATTAGTATTCGTGTCATTTTTTGATATCCTTACATACGTAACAGCGTATATTGATATTTTTAATAAGGGATATTGCAATGAATAAAATTCAAACTTACGAAGTATATCGGATGTTTTTAGGGTTCCATAGTAAACAAGGAACCCTTATAGTTTCGCCATGTCCGTCCGTCTGTCTATCTGTCTGTCTGTCCGTCCGCGGTTTAGCGCAAAAACTATTCGTACAAGAGACTTGAAGTTTGGCACAAGTATACACCTTAATTACGCCGACAAAGTGGTAGAATAAAAATGTGAAAAAAAAATACTACATGTAACGCGCGGATATTTTTTTAATTTTCTATTTCCATATTGGATGGTCTTTCAAAACTATTGTGGATGTCCGAACATCATTTTTCGATTTAGTAAACTGTTTCTGACTTAATAAGCCTTAAAGTGCAAATTTTCGTCAGAGTCATGTGTCCCGCCCCCACCAACTAAACGGATGTTGTTAGAAATTCAAACGTTACGGCAATAGTAGCTACATATAACGAAATTAAAAGGAAAACTATCACACTTAAGTTGGCCTTGCAAGTTTTCGAGTAATTGTCGACCAAATGTATTTTATTCGAAAATTTCGAACAACTCCATAGAAAATATTTTTTTTAATTACATTTTTTACTCTGTATTTTATTATTATTATTTATTAAATATACATAATATTATATGTTAAGTGATGACTGCAGCCTATAGACACCCACACAATGACCAGAGGTCAAAATGCAGATGCGCTGCCACTCCTGAGGCCTAAGGTGTTATGGCCTCTGTGCCTGAAATTACAGGGCCGTACATTACCACCTGACCGGAACACGATAGTGCTGAACACTACCATTTAGCGGCAAGTATATTAGGTAATGCGGTGGTGCCTACGCCCGCGAGCTCCGTCACTGGAGCTCTACCAGTAAACGTTTGCCACTTCCATTACATTTTAAAAAATCCCATTCACTTCTTAACAATCTAATTATAAATATTAATTATTACGTTACCTATGTAAAAGAAATTAAACCTTAATTTTTATGCACCTCCAAATTTTATGATGATACTTTTCAGAAATTAAATTGTAATTCTGACAACATAATGGACGTGTTTAAAAGTGAAACTGAATTAAAATTATCTCATTTATATGGCCATAAAATATTTAATGCGCCATATTTTTTTAGATTAATTAGCGAGGATGTCTATAAACGAATTCTAGACTATTTCGGTTTAAGTGCCAATAAAACATCACCTGTATTTTATGTTACATAATTATGATGTAGAAAAACATATTTTTTCCTCAGATCAATGATTAGGTAGTAGTATCTATAGCTTAGACAGGGGCGTAGCTACCGCTGTATCCATGGAATAGATAAATAAGGATGGAAGGGCCTCTGCTTCAGAATTTAAAATGCATTAGAACCAGTGTCTCCGCTTTTCTCCCACCATGCAATTTCTTACACAAATGTAACACCATCTCGACAATCACCCACACGTAACACATAAATCCTCAGGGCAGCTATTCGTTTGCGTAGGTTTGCATACTAAGACAACGCCCGTAGACAATAAACACTCACACGTACACAACAATATACTCACAAGGAGCTCGCACGTCAGTAGCCGAAGTGTAGCGGACGCATTACATGCTGTACATTGCAAGCGGAAACAGTAATAGCGTTAATTGAGCGAGTGCTTAACGAGAAATGTATTCACTAGCGGTAACGTTTAAATAATGCAGTCAAAGTTCGCATATTTATATTACTTTGTACATTTTTATGTTTTTACAAATATTATAACAATAAATGTTATTTGTGACTTACCGATGGAAATTTATACCTCCTCGCATTATACTTGAGGTCTGACATTTCATATTACATATTAAAATTGGCACTACACGGTATTTCACCAAGAAATGCGTCGTTCGAAGTAGTCTACACGACACTACGAACGGCGAACGAATGGTTCGATCGAACTGTGTTTGTTCATACATAGTTGTTGCGCGCTTGCCACGCCCACATTACCATTCCATCTTTATTTATCTATTCCGTGGCTGTATCTCTCTTATTAATTATTCGGGGACCCCGGGCTCAGGGGACTCCCAATATCCGTGAGCGGGGCCCCCCATTTTACGCATTCGAGTACCTACCAAGCCCATATACAGGCTGTAGAAGAAAATGTCAGATTTTTTTGCTCGGGCGAGAAAATCTTGATCCTTAAAAAGGAAGCTCTATAAGAAAGACTTCAAGTAGATACAACTAAGGCGCTGATGTGATCTACCGCACTTTACTACCTAATATAATGATAAATACATAGGTAAATATTACGTATACATATTATGGAAGCTGGTCCTACTATCATGCAGTATCTAACTCGTTTGGATGAAATTATTTTTATCATCCTCGCCAATCAAATCAACAATAACCAATCTTATAAAATAACATAAAATGTTCAAGCCTCTTAAACGTTAAACGAATATTATACCGTGAATTCATAAAAAAATCGATAAAATTCAAATTACATTCGATATTGTAACCTCGCCATCGCATTATCGAACAATTGCATTAATTTTGGCGGCAAAACAAGAAACAGTTCAATCGAATATTTTTTTTATTGATATTGAAAATGGAGTCGCGAGGGTTAATCACTATGTATGTAGTTAATCCGAGTTTTTTTTTTTTTAATGGAAGTGGTAAACATGCATGCAGTTCACATTGATGTTAAGTGATGACTGCAGCCTATAGACACCCACACAAAGACCAAGGTCAAAATGCAAATGCGTTACCACTTCTAAGGCCTAAGGTGTTATGCCTCTGTGCCGGAAATTACAGGGCCGTACATTACCACCTGACCGGACACGATAGTGCTGAACACTACCATTTAGCGGCAAGTATATTAGGTAATGCGGTGGTGCCTACGCCCGCGAGCTCCCTCACTGGAGCTCTACCACCAGTAAAAAATTACTAGTTATTTTAAGTGTGAGCTTAATTATTATTCTTATTGATTTAATAATTTGACTACCTCGATGTAATAGGTAGCATTGCTGAGATGTATTGGTTCCATCAAGGAACATAATTTCGCCCTGTTTGTCCATCAGTCCACAGATTTGTGCAGATAGACATTATTACTATTAGAAAGCTGTAATTTAGCGTTACCTAATATTTAAATTAGTTATTTACTCCGCCAAAGTGGTAAAATAAAATCTAATAGATTATTTTTATGGTACCCACCTAGGGACCTGGCGTGAAGATACATAGGGGAGACCTGTACAAAACCGTATACCTGGGTAGAACCGTATAGTACTATAATTTCCGAAACCGATTTGAATTTCCAGCTCGCCTGCCATTCGTAGGTTGCGACCAATAGGATCAAACCAGAAACAAAAACTTGTCAGTGCAGGCACACGCGTTATCAAGTTAGCAAAAAATATATATTTTACAGTGTTCTGATCTTATGTTTGCGTCTACAAAAGTGTTCACCTCATGAGTTTAATGAGTTTTAGGTAAGGACCACTTTGGATACGTATAACTTAGTGTAATAACTGCATTATCATAGTGTTATTACCGGTGATCCAAACTTGTGTGTGTGTCATTGAGGTATCAATATGTGTGTGTTGTGCTTTTGGGCAAAACCGTATGCGGTAAAATCGGTCTTCACCATACAAAAATTACCTGATTTGTTGGTCTCAAAGGGCAAAGAAATCGTCTAAACTTAATTTAAATCAACCATTTAAACGGAATAAACCACTAGCAACCTAAAATAAACAGACGGACTAATAAAAAAAAGATAAGTTTGTATTGTCTTGAAGAATATGGCGTGACGCGCTTAAACTATGATTGATCGGTTGCAAAAGGTGGACTCATGAAAACTGTACTGATTGGGATCCAGAAGACATGGATAATTTTGAGTGTTTGTCCTGAAACGTTTATATGGGGGGCAAAGTCGTATAGCAGTTTACGGTTTTGTGCATCCCCCGGGGTAAAACCGGATTTTTCCAACTTTTTTTAAAGACTGATTATGGTGTGTTCCATTTGAATTTTAATAGTTTATCATAGGTCCAATTTGTACAACATAATATTCTTAATAAACGTTAGAAAACTGATTACACTATCCTTTTTTGTTTCCGTTCCAGACTAATTCTCCCTTAGCTATACGATTTTGACCCGGTCTCCCCTACATACATACCTACATACATACATACCTACCGTTATAGTGTGTTTATCATTGGAAAACTAACGGCCAAATACTGAAACGTCACTCAAATCTAAGTGGGACTTAATAGTCTTTTGTCTCTATATAACACGTGCAAACGACAGAGATAGCTTGTATTTGAGGATAACTCAAAATTAAGTGGCGTTTGAGTATTCGGCCGCAAGAGTCTGTGAAAATCAATAAAGTGCCATTTTTTGTAAGATTCGAGTGTTTTTCCCCTACTCCTCTGCCAGAGTGATGTCAGAAAAAATAATGGTCATAGTCTTTAATATAAGGATTTTTTATCGAAACTGTCAAAGCTAAGTAGGCTTTTCAATTTTACTAGTAATAGTTGGTCAAGTAATATCTTTTATCAATCAGTAAGTAGTTTTCACTGTTCAGCACTATCGTGTTCATGTCAGGTGGTAGCATACGGCCCTGTAATTACCGACCCAGAGGCATCATCTACTATCCCGAGGCAACGCATCTACATTGAAAATGTTTGTTTCATGTAGATGTTAATAGACTACAGCGTTGCTACTAAGATTTCTATGAGTCAAGATTGCATATTAGTCATTTTAACCACATACCTAAGTCGTTCAACATCATCTAATGAACCGAGAATTGCTATCAAATTTCGAACCAACGAACCAATCTTATTAGCACATGCCGCCAGTTTCATAGTTCTCTAAAATTAATAACCCAATATCGAATATAAAACTTTAATGAGTGCCGAATAGAGCGATAAAAGTTAAATTTACAATGAGATAGTAATAAATTATATAGATAAGCAATAAAATATATCGATTTGCAACTTTATTTGGAATCGAGTCTGCTGTTATAGTGCAATTAAATATCATTGCTTGTGCCTAATTACGGCTTATTTTTTGGAGTTAGTAGGGTTTTTTTATAACGTGGCAAATAAGCATGCAGTTCACATTGATGTTAAGTGATGACTGCAGCCTATAAACAGCCACAAAAAGACCAAGGTCAAAATGCAGATGCGTTACCACTTTTGAGGCCTAAGGCCTCTGTGCTGGAAATTACAGTGCCGTACGGTACCACCTGACCGGGACACGATAGTGCTGAACACTACCATTTAGCAGTAAGTATATTAGGTAATGCGGTGGTACCTACGCCCGCGAGCTCCGTCACTGAAGCTCTACCACCAGTAAACACGGCTAAAAAAGTTATTACGGGGCCATTAAAATCTACACAAAACCAGCGGTCAAAATGCACATCCTTTGCCACCTCTGAGAACTTAGCTGTTATATCTCTGTATGCGTGTATGTATGTATATGTATGTATGGTATGTATGTTCTAGTTATTACGGGACCATACATTCCTACACACAAACAGTTGATACTTAGAACAGTTCAAATTACAATGTTGAATGTTAATTATAAACATTATATTAACGATAAATTTATTTATAGCTGTTAGTCGACTCTATATCATTCATTATTCACATTATTCCATTTTATAATCGTGCATATTTTTTTCCATTGATATAAAAACTTAATTTACAGTCTTAATTTATATCTATACATTCATACATACATACATACATACCTGCCTACATACCAATAAATTATATTGGAGTGTCAGTTTGTTATACAAAACTAAACCGCTTTTTACTAAATGGATATGTACGAGTATGTATACACGGTACATATACCAAAAACATTTTTTTTATAAGTTTTGTCTGTCTTTCTGTCTCGGCTTATCTCAGGAACGGCTGGACCGAGTTCTACGCGACTTTCACTCTCAGATAGCTTTTGTAATAAGGAGTAACTAAGGCTACTTTTATACTAGCTGCACCCACGACTTCGTCCAGGTAGATACTGAACAATACTCACGCGGACGAAGTCGCGGGAACAGCTATAGATAGGTAATATATTCGTTGCTGTCAGTTAAATATTGATGTATGTACATATTTATATTATAAATGCGCATAACTCGAGAACGGACGTTGAAGCCTATGTCATGATTAATTTTATTCAACAATTACTACGTTATTACGCGTTGATTTATAAATTATGTGTATTTATATATTATGTGTCGACTCTTAGGGTTCCTTACCTTACAAAGAAATCCATTCGAACATATGAACATATTTGAACACGGTTTTTAAAAGTAAACATTGAAATAAGTCTTCTACTCACAACTATATAATTAACATCTAAGTTCCAACATTCTTCTTAATAGATTCCTAAAAATGAATTCGAAATCTTAATTATTAAAAAGCATTAACCACCAAACAAATCCTTCAGTTTTACCTACATCTACAATTAGTTTGAGTACCAATATTTTTATGCGAAAAATCTGCAATTACAAAAAACAAACGTAGACCGTAAGCATAAAAATCACATGATTGCAAATATACTACATAATAAATAATAAAGCCATAAAAATGAATTTTCTTTTAATTTCACGAAGCTCGACAATCACATTTAAATACCTCGTTAATATCTCGTTGGGTGAAATAAAACTGGTTTTTAACACCGACACTACCTATTTATTGGTCGGCAAACAAATTAATGTTGAATAAACATAGGTTATGTTCGTGCGTTGTAAAGATTGCCGCGATGGACTCCGCTGATGGTATGTATGTGTAGTGTGAGCTTTGTATTCGTCTAGTAGAAATAAACTAGTAAGGCAGCAAGCAGGTAATTTCAATGGTAATTCTTGTAAGCTTTGAACTCGAGTTTTTTGATATAATGTAATAAACAAGCATGGTGTTCACATGAATTGTAAGAGAATACTGCAAGCCTATACACATCTTTCTAAAATCCGTAATGTTACGTATCTATTGAAACACACAAAATAAAACACAAAATTTATAAATATATTTTTATTAAAATATGTAAAAGGCTTGTTTTGTTTGGGAAAATTAAAATTGATTAACGTTATTTAAATTTCAGAAACATTTAAATCAATCTTTAAGCAATTTTCAGTGACGTTCTTTTACAAACGTCTATCATGACGAAAATATTTTTTAATTAAATCGATACACTAACTGCTAACACATTAAAGATCTACGATCCTCAGAAAATCTACTTCTTCAAATTCTTCATCACTCTTCTTCCTTCGTTGCAAATTCCTTTACCGTAACTGCTGTAAGTCTGTGGAATTCCTTGGCCTTAAACATACGGCATGCACAGACTCTGGAGTCGTTTAAAAAATGACTCTATGATTATTACTTTGCTTCGTTAACTTAACATCATCATTATTATTGCCAATATTAAGTTTTGTGTTTTTAATCAGTGGCAAACAAGCATGCAGTGCACATTGTTATTATATGTATTTATGTCATGTTTGTGCCTATTTATTTATCTATAATGTTTGTCCTTACTTTTTTGTGCCTCTGTAACTTCATATTTCTCTTTCCCTCGACAGGTTGTCTGGAAGAGATCGCTTTTAGCAATAAAACGACTTGATTGTACTTTCTCGTTTGTTTTTTATTTTGTTTCTGTTGAACATTACTGGTGTACATTATAGAATATTTTACTTTACTTTACATTACATTACAGTAGCTCATAACTTTTTTCTTATATTTTCTGTGTACAAAAGAACGGGAGGTGTGTCACAACCGGGATATCTGGCGCTTCACACTCTTTGCCTACCCCGTTAGGGACCTGGCGTAAAGATACTAACAAAAGATATCTTAAAACTTTACTTTCTATAACTATTTTTTAATCCCTGTATGTCATACTTGATGAGTGTCAACGCACTGCAAAATGGTTTACATCGATATATTTTAATTAGCTGTAGTCAGGATTAATATTATTATTATTTTATGGAATAAAGGTGACAAGCAAGCATGCAGTTCACATTGATGTTAAGTGATGGCTGCAGCCTATAGACGTATACACACAAACACAAATACCAGAGGTCAAAATGCAGGTGCGTTGCCACCACTGAGACCTTAGTTTGACTTAGTTTTGAGACCTTAGACCTGAGAGCTTGTTTTCTCTGTGATAGTTATTACAGGGCCATATATAATTATCATTACCATATAACAGGAACACGATAGTGCAGAACAGTACCAGTTGGCGGCAGATAGATTAAGTAATGCGATGGTGCCTACGCCTTCGAGCTCTTACACTGGAACACGACCACCAGAAAAACGTTATGTTACCAATAAATTACATTATGTTTATCACTTTTATTAATCAGAATATATAACTTTTAAGTTACAGACTTTTTCGCAGAGGCATTAGGTTGAGACATAAATTTTATTTAAATTTTGAAGAATCACACACTCGCACTATAAATGCGCGTTGCGTGGGTCGCTGTCGACTCGAAACATTATTTATTATGACACTTAATGTTGGAATTAAAAATGTTTATCTTGCGTCATACTGAAATATGTGCATGATAACAGTATAATGTATTCAGCCACCTACTTACACGGATTTACGATGTCGATATGCAATTAGACCCTATGGCTGCGGGTCTTTTAAATAGACTATCTGAATGCTGACGTCTGTGCCATATAAAACCAATTATCGATTGAGATCCAGTTGTTCATATCCTTTTATCTGTAATGAGATATAACAATTCTTTATTCCATTGTTTTCTATTCAAAGGAAGAGTGTCAGTGATGTAGTCCAGGGCGTAGGCGTGGTGACTAATAATCGTAATACTCGTGTTCAGGAAGTACTTCACCCCGTATTGTCCCCTTCAAAGAAGTGAGATTCAAAGAACGCTTTTTTTACTGGTGGTAGAGCTCTAGTGGCGGAGCTCGCGGGCGTAGGCACCACCGCATTACCTAATATACTTGCCACTAAATGGTTGTGTTCATGATATGTTCTTAGGTTTTCGCGAGCTACACTCATTGAAATAAAACTATTTTTACGGATTTATCTCGCGTATATTAAACTAAAATGTTTTTTAAAATCAACCCGACGTTTCGGTCGCTTTTCAGCTTCCGTGGTCCCGGGCAGACTGAGGTGACATTTGTCTGACAGAAGAAAAAAATATATGTAGCTGCCTCCATCGATTTCGTAAACGCCTTGCGTAGCGTTCAGGATTAACACAATCATTACATATGGTATCTTGAGGTCTTGCAGACTGCTGCGGCTGGGATTTAATCTGGCTAAGTATGGGATCCCATGATGTTGATAATCGCCATCCATCTTCTCTATTGAAATTTGGGTGTTTTTTAATTTCAATAGCCTCGCGTACCATTCGTGGAATGGGTTTGTGTTCTCTAGCGAGTATTTGAATTTTATCAAACCGGATGTAATAGTTCGGCTTATCCACTATGTGTTCACAGACTGCAGACCTCCCTGTTCTTCGGTTTTTGACATCAGCAATGTGTTCTCTAACGAGGGTGGATACAGCTCTCTTCATTTATTTTACAGTTTTATTTCAATGAGTGTCGCTCGCGAAAACCTAAGAACATAATATATCATAAATAGTTGACGTTTATGTCTGCCTTATTCTTCATTTTACAGTTATAAGTTGAAATGGTGTAAAAAAAAATAACGTTTCCGCTGTATTTTGTGAAGGGGTAGGCAGGGTCCGTAGATCTTTAGATAAGTGTTATGTAGATTTTTTATTAACTTTTAAGTTTTATTTTTAAAGAAAACTTAAAAGTTACTTTTTTTCTCTCATGCTTTCACAAGCATGTGTTAATGCGAAATAATATCAAACAATAACTTTTAAGTGTTAAGGGTATTTGGTTTTGAAGTCTAGTTGAAGTTTTTTTTTGTTAAAAGTTTTTTTTTTGAATGTACTCGTATTTATCAAAACTTGTGAAAAAACAATGGTCAATTACAGACCGACGGGCAGACAGATAGACATGACAAACCTATACGGGCTTTGTTTTTTTCCTATTAGGCTACAGTTTCCCAAAAAGCAATAGAACTTACCAGAATTTTATTTAAAAAATATGTTAATGGAAACTGATTGTTTTTATATTTGCTTTGATCAATGCCAACTCCTGTAAAAAACTTAGAGTCAAAATTAATTTTAATTACGTTACCTTACACCTAAAATCCCCGAAGGGGTGGGTAGGCAGTAGTGCAAACATGTAAACACGCACAATTCGCCGGTCTAGTTAGAAATTACTTGACTAATTTTCGAATATCTAAAATTTCTGTACTTATTAATTTTATCATCCCAATGTTACAAAATTTTGACTCTATTAAAGTAATTCATTTAAATAAAATTATTTAAAATTATTTACCTACCTATTACATGACATAATTAAATAAACAATCGTGCGTGGGCATTTTACTATTATTTAAATACATACATATTTTATTGCTTATTGACCTTACAACACAATAATTTCTACCGAATGTCAAATAGCAGCTGTCAGATCTATGTAAGCGAAATTCAATCTTTTGTCCTCTTACACAAACTTCATTTCAGATTGTATTTAAAAATAATTATTAGGCGATTAGGTGAAATTTACTAGCTAAAGATTAGTAATTAGGTGATAACGTGGACTAATTTAATAGCTGTTTGTTTGACATAGCAAATTAGTGAACGAAGTAATTCACTTGGTGATCCAATTTAGATAAAGTTTTTAGTAGCTTAATGACTTAATGGGTAATAGATGTTCGTACCAATTTTTTAATGTTAAGCTTCCTACAAAGGTTCCACATTGGACCCGCACCTTATAGACTCTACATTTCTCAAAAAATAAAATAATCAGAAAATAATTTAAATCTTTGTTTTTTATCGGAAATATTTATTTAATGTAAATAATGTTTGGCAGCAATATGTCACCATAATACTACTATGACATTCTTGTTATTGAAATATACTTACGACAGTTAATTGAAGGTATAATTAACGATTTGAATAACTGAAAATGATTTAGTATTCTACGCTTCTTCTCTCAATATAGTGTACAAGGTGCGGGCCCAAGCTCCATACAATTTGGAACGTCTCCTTTGTACGCATCTTTAGGTGAGCGAAAAACAAGAATAAACTGTCTATTTGCATTGGTGGTGTAAATTGCAATCTTATAGACATCTACATACTAACTAGGTATGCTAGGCTACCTTTTAAATAAATGGTGACAGGAGATGTTGTGAGCACGGCTCTGGTTCGTACACGTCCTCAAAAAATAGGTAAGTTAAAGAAAAATCCGAAAAAAATACAATTAATTTATTCAACAATATATTTTAGAGTTTTAGAGTTACAACCACATTTAATTCATACGATTTTATCATTTTCAACTCTGTTCAACATGGCGGCGATACAACAATATATATATGTAGATAAAACAAAACTAATGCTATCTGTATCTGATTAGTGCATCACATTTTTATGTTCAGCACTATCGTGTTCCGGCCAGGTGGTAAAGTATGGCCTTGTAATTTCCGGCACAGAGGCATAACACCTTAGGCCTCAGGAGTGGTAACGCATCTGCATTTTGACCTTAGTCTTTGTGTGGGTGTCTATAGGCTGCAGTCATCACTTACCATCAATGTGAACTGCATGCTTGATTGCCAATTCCATAACAAAAAAAAACATATTATCAAAAAAACGATGTATTGAATCGATCAATTTGAAAAAGTTCCGATGAATTTCTTTAAATTGGAAATCGATTAGTATTAAGTTCTTAGTATAAACACATGAAATCGATTTCGATAGTATTTAGAAAATATTACTTTTTTGATGAAAATGTCAACATGACATCGCCCGCCATTTTCGCCATGTTGGTTTTGAGTTGCTATTCTCACTGCAAATAATGTTTTGTAACTGTAAACAAAGCTAAATAAGTGAAAATATGCAGTAAAAAACGTTTTTATATTGATTTTGCCTGTTGATGATATTGTGTAGGTACAATACATAGCCAGAGGTCCATACATTTTTGCACCATCTCCTTTAAGTGTATTTTCCAACAGCAAAATGGTTGTTTTTTTTGTGATTTTTGAGTAAGTTGCAGTTATCACTTAACATCTATGTGAACTGCAAGCTTGTTTGCCACCTTCGTATTATGATAAAGAGAATTATACTTTGCAATTTTTTTTGAAAAAGGAATCGAATTACTCCCACAAAAGTGGCTCTTATGTTTAAAATTTCTCTATGTAATTCTTGACACACTTTAATTTTTGGGTCGCTTATTTACATATTAAGTATTATATTATGTATATAGGTACCAAATTTCAACTCAATCGATCTATACTTTCGCAGATAATTGACCGTGACAAACGGACTGACAGACGCACTAGTGATGTTAAAAAGATTCCCTTTCTTGCTTTTGAGGTACGGAACCTTAGAAATAAAGCAAAAGCATCGTCCTCTTTAAGTCCCAGCAGATATTAAAAGACGATAAATAACGAATGTAACACATTTCGACCAATTCGTTCGTTCATTCGTGTTTTTCCCTTTTACAACAATGATTTACTACCAAATGATTTACGATCCACCCGATAATTAATAGGAAGCTATAAACGGTTCAAAACCATAAATAATTAAGTTTAAAATCCTGCTAATAGCGGAGGTTTTAATTAATTTATAATCTGAGTAAGTTGAGAACCAAAGATTAGATATTCAAAGATAACAAATGAGGTTAATTGCGTTAGTGATGCGATATTCTTTTGTTTGGATTTGAAATATTCAAGTTGGGGGCTTCTAAGTCTATAAGTAAGTCATTAATTCTGTTTAATAAATAAAAACCTGTGTCGTGGGTGCCGTTGTAAACATACAACAGATACACAAATACCCAGACCCGAAAAAACAAATGTATGTTCCGGTGCAGGGATCGAACCCGCGACCCTTCGATCAAACGGTCATCTCACACCGCTGGTTGTCACGTCACGTCGTCTATCGTACGTTAAATCAAGTAAGTTTAGAGAATGTACACACAACAAATACATACCTACCCTATATATATTATGTAGTTTATATCACAAGTAGCTACTAAATATTGAATTCCAGTGCTAATTATTACTTAAGTATAGTACCGGTAAGCAAGTTCTGAGCCAGAGATTGACGGGCTTTCTTTATGTGACTTACGTAGACGGTTCGTCTCGAGAAGGCACTAGTCTACTTCATCGGATTCAGGCAATTGGCGACCGCAATGTGCTCCTATCCTAAAGCAAAAAGAATATTTCGCCTAATTCACACCCATCAGCGTGTTGAAAACAGCAGGAAGTTCACATTGATAGTAAGTGATGACTGCACAAAATGCAGATGCGTTACTACTCCTGAGGCCTCAGGCGTTATGCCTCTGTCCCAGAAATTACAGGGCCGTACATTACCACCTGATCGGAACACGATAGTGCTAAACACTACCATTTAGCGGCAAGTATATTAGGTAATGCGGTGGTGCCTACGCCCGCGAGCTCCGTCACTGGAACTCTACCACTAGTGAAAACGGTTATTTGAATGTAGAATAGACTGATAATAGCACTCGGGAAACGTTTCAACAGTTTCCTCGACAAACAAAACTTTTGTATCAAACGGCGCGTCTATAAATTTAGTCTATGCCGCAATTTATCAGAGCAGTTTGCAGTGATGCAATACCAGAATGTAGCCGCCACGGTGTAATTTATATGAAGTTGCTATAATTTAGCGCTGTCGAGATTACGAGAAATACAATCTAATAATTTTAGTGCTAGGTACGAAATGAGCCATAACTTTTTGAAATGGAATGAGTTCATAAAGGCATTTAATTGTTTAGTTATTGTTTGAGCTACTTTTATTGCGTTGCTTTAATTGTGGACGTAAGTTTCAATTCCGGTTTAACTTTTCGAGTGTAATGCGTACCTAATTAACATTATTAAAAGTGATACTTCTGTAACTTTGATTAGATATATTCGTCGTTTAATTTATTCTATATCTTAAGTTTGCTACATAACAGAAGAGTGAAATAGTATCATTTTTTTTTTCAGAAAAGGGTTATAATGATTGCTTAATGTTTACATGTCTACATACAATAGTATGTTGACGTTATAAAGACTTGCCTTTGACCTTTGACGTGTATTTTAATGTGGTTATATCCGAAAATGAATCTTTAAATAAGTTAATTTTGTTCGGACATCTGTTTTTCACCTAACAAAAAAATAAGGTTTATTGATTAAAATCTTACAAACCAAAATGATACTGTAATAAATGCATTAAACACTCTGCCAGACAAAATATAATACACTTGTCGCATCTACAATCAATAATTTTAATCTTTGGCGTAACTGGCCAGCGCGTAGTTGTGCCACCTGCACATGTCTGATTTATCGAGACGTTTGTTCTCGCTGTCACGCCGCTAGCTACACTTGATGCTTCGCTTGCGTGATCGGTTACCTACTACGGCTCTGTGTTGCTTTCTCTGTGAGTGATTTATTTGCAGTTTAAATACATACATTTGTAGTTTTTGGAATAGAATCCTAATTCTTATCGCCAGTGATTATATTGTTTGGCCCGTAATTACTATCACACATTGAATTGTGTAATCATGATTACACAAACACAATATTTAATTACAAAATAAGAATCTCATCACTTATTCAACCGACTACTTCATATCTAGTACTACTTCTACTTATTCAACTGTTCTATAGGACTTAATGTTTGTATAATCCAATAATGCAATGAGTTTGTACAGTTAAGTCACCCAAGAGAGGAAGATATATTCTAGATCGATTGCAATAAATAATGTCAGTATCATAATTTCAGCCAAAAGACGTCCACTGCTGGACAAAAGGCTTCCCCAAAGATTGCCACAAAGAACGGCCCTGGGCCGCCCTTATCCGTAACTTTCACCAGGTTGTTGGTTGTTCGTTAGTCCACCTCGTGAGGACTGCCCTATTTTCGTCTTATTTCTATTCTTCTCCGATAAGCGGTCGCCATTCGAGAGACGAACTCTTCTGCCGAACGGCCGTCAGTTCTCCGAGTCAAATTATGTATTTGAATGAAAATAGAAAAGAAAAAACTTATTATCATCCAATCTTAATATTAAAACTTAACTTTTACCGCGGTATTTTCAGGCAAGTACCATTTATTTATTCTATGCCAAATCAGATTCTATAAATCAAAACTATACAACCTTGATGTACGTTATACATGCCATTAAAACTACTATAAACTCGAACAAAGAATTGTAACAAAGCGTAAATTATTAAAGACCATAAAGAGTTAAAATTAAGAGATGAATTGTTTGCAGTCATAAGGTTATAAAATGTTTAGTACCCCTGTCTGTGCAATGTCATCACAAAATGAACTTTAACGTCTTAAAACAAGGTACAATTTTGTTTGTCCAAAAATTCACTTCGTAAATACATCTCCAGGGGCCCATAACTCTCGGTCGCGTGCTGTGGCGTATTATTTTTAAATTATTAAGGCTGTAATGGAATAATTCTCATATGCTAATGCTGAGACGAATGGTTGATGATCACGCACCACGTTGATAGCGCACGGTTAATTGCTGTGTGCAATTTGTTATTGAATTATTATGTCTTGTGTTTTAATAGCGGGCCCGAAGGTTGGCGATGGATGATGGAAGATCATGCGAAAAACGTTTATTGGATTCTTTTTATTTTTTTTTTGCTGGAACGCAGTCTTGATCGTATAGTGAAATTTAAAAAAATCCAGAAGAAATAATCGAGTGAGCAGACGATGTCTTGCGAATATTGAGAGTCTTAAAGTAAGTAACAGCAATATTTGACAGTGACGGCATAATGCCTTGCACCAGCGTATTTTATGGCATACTTAAAGTTACCAGGGATGATAGATTTCCTCACCATTTCACAGATAATTGAAGATTTAATAACAAACTTTAACATTTACCAGCGCTACTCAGCCAGTTACGGTTGGCAGTTAGTTACGGTTGGCAGTTAGTTATGATTATCATTTAACAATTTTTAAATGGTGCAACTTATTTTTATATTAACCGGTACTTTAACCAACTTGTTAAGGGAAAAGTATGATAATGCGACGATGTCTTAAAAAATTTAGGTACTATTGTAGATACTACCACAGCCTAAAGAACGTAACTATAGGTACTTACTTATACTGTAGTACTATCAGAGAATATGTAATAATACTACGTATAGAATGGACACTTCGACGTTCCGCCCGATTTCCCCGCATCACCCAACCTCCTCCCCTCTTATGGGCGACGGTTGGTATTTTGCACGTGCTATGCACACAGGCGCACTTGTATTTAACACGTCACTGATTGATGTCTGTATAAAAGAGACTAAAGTAAGCGTTTATATGGAATTTTGGCGGAGTGTCCGCGGTGTGGTATGTACCTACTACTACGGTTTGTAGAAAAATACAAAAAAAAATAACAAGCTATCTTCAAAGAAAGTTCAATCAAACTACATCCAATATATCCGATTAGCTAGTTTTCTCAGCCAATAATTAACAAACCGCTACACCAACTGATTCATTAACATTCATAATTTATTCCATCTCCGTTGTAAGCAGTTATTTAACTCATTTTATGGGCGTGAAAGGAAAAATAAACAGCGTCGATTTGCATTTATAAACTCGCAAACTGTTTTATGATATGGAATAATTAATTCCTTATAATTAGTGTTTGAAACACATTATGTTGGTTATAAAAATGTTAATATCTAGGTTGCGAGGTTTGTTGCTCCGACGTCCGGTGTTATTGTTGTCGAAATGTCTTTCACAATCATTCTTAATGTAGATTCGCGATAATTTGTAGGATTCCGTAAGAATTCCCTTATACTTACGAATGCGTCGAGAAGTGACGACCCACTGCCTTCTATTGGAAGATAATACTTCCACTAGTGCAATCAATCAACCGAACAATGTCGATCAAACCATTCCAATGTAACGGTAGCATAGAGCAACACGGGCTACCGGCCGCGGTGCGGCGGGCTGGAGTTAAACAGTCTGTAATTTTTTTGCGGGGGGAAATACGAGCGACACACACACTACGAATAATCGTTTATTACTACGAAACTCACACCTTGACTTAAACAAAATACATAATCAATTTCACGCACACAATTAAACATTTAGGCGACAGGCATAGGAACACTTGTGCTTGTACTTTGACAGGGGAAAAGGCTGCATAAGGTTACACCCCTCCCGTCCATCGCGGCCAGTGGCGCGTATTGCTCTATGGGCGGTAGTTAGTTCAATGACGCAAGTTTAGTAAGCAGCGTCTGCGATAAAACTACCGCCACTGTGATCGCCAATCCGCCTGCTAAGCGTGGCAAATATAGCATATCCCACTTATGTGGAGGCTTTGATATGATGATGAAACTTATAATGGCAACCCTTGATATGTCCCACTGCTGGGCACGAGTCTCTCCCCTTCTTGGGAGGAGGCCTGGAGCTTACTCCACCACGCTGCTCCGATGCGGGTTGGTCGAGATAAAGGTTAGTGGCCAACCCGCTGTCGGATGTTTTCAAACCGCCCAAAAGGCCTCCGACAGGTTTAACGACTGCTATCTATCGATAGCAACCGGGACCGACGGCTTAACGTGCCCTCCGAAGCCCGGAAACGCGCATTTTAATTTGCCACTAGCGGTCACCCATTACATACCTGATCGCGCCCGTATCGCTTATCCGAGTAGATCGCTTCCGATCTACACCAGCAGCGAGGCCATGCGCGCTTCTGATGACGTTGATTCGCGTTAACCACGTTCATTGTAGCCTGCAGTCATCACTTAACATCAATGTGAGCTGCATACTTGTTTGTCACCTTCCTTGCATAAAAAACCACGTTCAGACCCATCATATTGTATACGGAACACTTGGTGCGATTCCACTTTACACAAAGTATGTTTTTTTTTGTACATTCATATTATACACAACATTCTATGCACCTGCAAACTGATTTGGTATGAAAACATTATGAGAGTTTGACATTCTTGTTCCATAATTTTATTCTTTTACGGTCTACGTCCAATATGGAGGTTGAAATAAAAACTATTCTTGCGGACGTATCTAGCGTATATAAAATTGAAGAAATTCCTATCATCCTAATGCCATGTTTTAGTCGTTTCCCCGTAGTCCTAGGCAGACAGATTCTTTATATGAAGAAAGAGGCAAACATGCATGGATTCATGTTTAGTGAACTCTGTAGCCTTTTGTATATAGGTAATGAAGGTGGTAAACAAGCATGTTGTCCACAGGGACGATAAGTGATGAGTGCAGCCTATAGATATCAACCCACACAAAAACCAGAGTACAATTTGGAATAGATATCAGCACTAACACACAATTTATTTTTAAAAAGTTAAGCTTACACACACATTATAATTACTTTAAGTAAGATCCCAATAAACATCTACGAAATGTATACCGAGCCTCAATGTATCTCAATTTATTTTATAATAGGATTAACGTTCTCACGAGTAATAAATTAAAACTTAAATAACAGATTGTTCGTTTCGACTTAACGTAGTTTTTTTTAATCGTGAAAGTGAGTTGGAAGATTTATAATTCAATTAGCTCAACGAATAGAAAATATTCAAATCTCGTATATCATAGTTTTTAATCTTTGTTGTGTAAGTAGAACAAGCATACTTTTGTACCTACTTGTCAACGTTTCAAGGAGACACATGTTTTTCCTGTCGCATTTAAAAGTATCTTTTACTTAATTTAATACGTTCCTATTTTATCATCTGAACCTTTGGTGAATTGAATTTCTTTATTAACTTAAATAAACTGAAAACTAAAACGCTTATTAAAATGCCAATATCAGTTTATCTCTCTTTTTGAACTCGTTAGTTAATTAATAAAACTTATGTAGTATTTGTTTTTTATATACATATATATTTACTATTGATAATTAACATTTTCAAATCAAAACTAAACGATACTTTCCAAATATAAAATATACAATATAAATACATATTACTTAGTTTCTGATAACTTTGAACTACTAAAGCCACTAGTAGGAACTTATCAAAAAACTAAGGCATAAAAGTCAAATCACATGATCTGTCTATTGAATAAGTTTATTCTTTGCCAGTCCGATCAGCTCTTAAGTTTTATAGCATAGAATTCTTCCATCAAAATGCAAGCGGCGTATATTTAATAAAGTACAATTATGAATCGTAAAACCGTTCTTGTTTGTTGCCTTTATGAGTGGTGGCTTGTTATCGCCTCCATCTTGATTTATGGTCCTACATGGAAGTGCAAAGATAATTTAATTTGGATGTGGTCATTGAGTATGAACAAAAAAATAGTGAATTTCACCAATGCTTTAATTAAAAGGAAGCGCGCATGGCCCAGCGGCTGGTGTAGATCGTAAGCGATCTGCTCGGTTAAGCACTACCGTCGCGGTCGGGTAGTGTGATGGGTGACCGCTAGTGGCAAATTAAATGCGCGTTTCCGTGCTTCGGAGGGCACGTTAAGCCGTCGGTCCCGGTTGCTATCGATAGATAGCAGTCGTTAAACCTTGTCGGAGGCCTTATGAGCGGTTTGAAAACATCCGACAGCGGGTTGACCACTAACCCACCCACCTCCACCAATCCGCATTGGAGCAGCGTGGTGGAGTAAGCTCCAGGCCTCCCCCCAAAAAGGGGAGAGACTCGTGCCCAGCAGTGGGACGTATAATGGGTTGCCATTATTATTATTATTATTATTTAATTAAAGCCATTTCAAAACTCAATCCTAGTTCAAATTCCAAGTCAAATATTTTATTTACTGTCAAGAGTTAGGCAATCGCCCGACGCCCGATCCTGCTGACTACGCATCGGACATCCGGCACGTGTTGTGTGGACAGTGCCCACAGTGCTTATTCGGCAACCTAGTTTTAAGTTGTTATTTTATTTTACTTTATAGATATCTTTTTAATTGTAATTTAGTCTGGTAGGATTATTTAAGCAATAAACTTGTACTTCAGTTAATAAATATATTTTTTATACAAATCCTTCCGCCGTAACATAACTCAAGTTATGACGTTTTTTCGCAATAACACTTCTGACTGAATAGATGGATGAAGGAAAGCAACTTTCTTCTGTCCAGTCCAGAACCACGCAAACCAGTTTTAATGGTTTATATTGTCAGTGAAATCATGATCATAATATCAGCCGAAACCAGTCCATTGCTAGACCAGAGCCTTCCTGTAAGGGGGACATGCCATAATCGCTACGCTTGGCATGCGGATTGGCGATCACAGAGGCGGTAGTTTTGTCGTAGGACGTTTCTGCCCATCTTGCGTTATTGTACTTACTACCGCCCCATTGGAATGGTTAGACCGCCATTGTTCGGTTGACTGACTGCACTAGTGGAAGAATTCTCTTCCAGTAGAAGAAAATTATTCCGCAGGTGGGGTCGTTAAGTGCCGACGACAATATATATTTTTTATGTAATGGAAGTGGTAAACACTCATGCATTTCACATTGATGTTCAGCGAAGACTGCAGCTTATGGACACTAACATAAAAACTAGGGTCAAAATACAGATGCGTTACCACTCCTGAGGCCTAAGTTGTCATGCCTCTATGACGGAAATTACAGGGCTATACATTACGACCGTACGTCGTTAAACCTTGTCGGAGGCCTAATGGGCGGTTTGAAAACATCCGACAGTGGGTTGGCCACTAACCCACCCACCTCCACCAATCCGCATTGGAGCAGCGTGGTGGAGTAAGCTCCAGGCCTCCCCCCAAAAAGGGGAGAGACTCGTGCCCAGTAGTGGGACGTATAATGGGTTGCCATTATTATTATTCCACTTATTTATTCAAACAACTTATTAAATAATTTTTTACATATATATGTATAAAAAAAAACAACAAATATATATAAAAAATTAAAAAATAGTGTGCCGCCGGCAGCGAGAGCAGGGTCACTATGCGTGCCGTGCCGAGGAGTACTGCTTTCTGTATCAGACCCTTGATCCATCCACCTAGCGAGAGCCTCTTGAGATGTTGGTCGAGGTTCTTCGCTATCAGCCCGTTCACCGATACGACTATCGGCACAATGATGGCCGACTCCACATCCCACATGGCGACAACCTCGTGAGCCAGATCAAGATATTTTATTTCCTTGTCTTTTTCGGCTTTCACGAGATTCTCATCATGCGGGACGGTGATGTCGATCATCATTACGCGGCGCTCCGAGCGATCTATCACCACTATATCAGGCTTATTGGCAACAATAGTCCTGTCAGTGATGATAGATCGGTCCCAATACATCGTGACATGGTCATTTTCCAGAACTGGGTCGGGCACATACCTGTAGTACGGCACCTCCGCGGCTACAAGACCGTATTTCAAGGCAAGTTGCTGATGGATTATCCTGGCTACTTGGTTGTGTCTGTGCAAGTATTCGCCGTTGTCAAGACTCGAACAGCCGGAAACAATATGCCTGATTGATTCACCAGGTCGATGGCATGCCCGACATATGTCGACCGTTCCATCCTTCAGGATAAACTTCCGGTAGGTGTTGGTCATTACCACTTCGTCCATAATTGCACAAACAAAACCTTCGGTTTCCCCAAAGAGGTCACCGAATCGTAGCCAGGCCACAGAAGCTAAGAAATCTACATCGGGCCCATGGAGGGCCCGGTAAAAACGCCCGTGTAGCTCCTTGCCTTGCCATACAATCCTGCGGTCGCTAGTCGTGAGCACCTCAGGTTTGCGCCAGTTCTTTTTAGCCAAAGAGAGTGGGGTGAGTCCGCTGTCGACCGCCACCACATCCCGATACATCTCTCCGCCGGCGGTCAGAAAGTATTCTCGGAGATTACACACCTCACGGTTGTGTAGGGTCTTAGCGCTTAGAACGCCACGACCCCCACATCTCCGTGGGATGTATAATCTCATCTTATTCATCATCATCATCATCATCATTTCAGCCAAAAGACGTCCACTGCTGGACAAAGGCCTCCCCCAAAGAATGCCACAACGAACGGTCCTGGGCCGCCCTCATCCAACGATTGCCCGCGACCTTCACCAGGTCGTCGGTCCACCTCGTGGGGGGCCTGCCTACGCTTCGTCTTCCGGTACGCGGTCGCCACTCTAGAACTCTTCTGCCCCAACGGCCGTCAGTTCTGCGAGCTATGTGCCCTGCCCACTGCCACTTGAGTTTCGCTATTCGATGGGCTATGTCGGTTACTTTGGTCCTCATGCGGATCTCCTCATTTCTGATTCGATCTCGCAGAGTAACTCCGAGCATAGCCCTCTCCATAGCTCTCTGAGTGACCTTGAGCCTTCTTATGAGGCCCATAGTGAGCGACCACGTTTCTGTTCCGTATGTCATCACTGGCAACACACATTGGTCAAAGACCTTCTTCTTCAGACACTGCGGTAAATTGGACGAGAAGATATAACGCAGCTTCCCGAACGCTGCCCATCCGAGTTGGATTCGGCGATTGACCTCTTTCTCGAAGTTGGACCTACCTAACTGGACCGTTTGTCCCAGGTATACGTAATCGTCAACAACTTCGAGTGTAGTACCCTCGACCATAACAGGAGTGGGCATAACAAGGACATTCGACATAATTTTCGTCTTGTCCATGTTCATTTTAAGGCCCACTCGTTGGGAGGCCCTACTGAGGCCATTGAGCATTGTGCCAAGGTCTTCCAGGGTCTCAGCCATGACTACGATATCATCCGCAAATCGGAGGTGGGAGATGTACTCGCCGTTAATGTTGATGCCGAGTCCGTTCCAGTCCAGAAGCTTGAAGACATCTTCCAATGCAGCGGTGAACAGTTTCGGAGATATGACATCTCCCTGTCTCACACCTCGCTGCAGTTGGATAGGTTTCGAGTTCTGGTCCTGAAGGCGAACCGACATAGTGGCGTTTTCGTACAAGCTCCTTAGCACCTCGATGTATCGGTAGTCGACTTGGCACCTCTGGAGTGACTGTAGCACAGCCCAAATCTCGACCGAATCGAAGGCTTTCTCATAGTCCACAAACGCTAGACAGAGGGGCTGATTATACTCTTCTGTCTTCTGTATAACCTGCCGCAGCGTGTGTATGTGGTCTATGGTGCTAAAACCTTTACGGAACCCGGCTTGTTCGGGAGGCTGGAAGTCGTCGAGTCTACGAGATAGACGGTTTGTAACCACTCTCGAAAACAGCTTATAGACGTGACTTAGAAGTGCGATGGGCCTATAATTTTTAAGAAGGGTATTGTCGCCTTTCTTAAAGAACAGTACCACCACACTTCTGTGCCACGCCTGTGGCGTTTTTCCCTCGGATATGACGGAATTGAACATCAACTGAAGAGCTTCTAATACTGGCCTTCCGCCCGCTTTCAGGAGTTCAGCAGTGATTCCGTCATCACCCGGCGCCCTGTCGTTTTTGAGCTGTTTGAGAGCCGTGCTAATCTCGTCTTATTAATAATTATTATTACATTACGACCTGACCGAACACGATAGTGCTGAGCACTGCCATTTAGCGGCAGGTATATAAGTTAATGCGGTGGTGCCTACACCCGCGAGCTCCGTTACTAGAGCTCTACCACCAGTAAAAAAAATCATGATACCACATCCAAATTGCATCGTAAATCGATGTCGCTACGTCCGATTGGCGCGATGAATGGCTACCGTCCGTTTTTGCGAACAAATAGCTTTGTTACGTTCGTACACGTCCAGTTTTTAGACTTGTTCATGTTTAATATACAGAATTAAATTTAGATTGGAATTCATATTGTTTGGAAATATGTCATGTAATGTTGATATCTCAGATGTCAGTGTTCTGACCGTTTATTAATAAAGGTAGATATCATTGAAATTATTTGTAGATGACATGTTTTGACTGAATGGAAAATATTGTAGTTAGTGTTTTTATGCGAAATTATACTGACAAAGATGAAAATACATACTCATTCAAGAACAATTCAAGAACTGTCTGCCTGTCCGTCCGTCCGTCCGTTTAGCGCAAAAACTATTGGTACTAGAGACTAAAAATCTAGCACTATTTTTTTTTCTTTTCAATTTCCATATAGTGCGGGGTATCGTTGATAGGTCTTTCAAAAATATTATGGATGTCGTGACTTATTAAGCTATAAAGTGCAAATTTTCGTTAGAGTCAAGTGTCCCCCCTCCCTACCAACTAAACGGTTGTTGTTAGAAATTCAAACGTTACGGCAATAGTAGCTACATTTAACGAAATTAAAAGGGACACTATCACACTTAAGTTGGCATTGCAAGTTTGCGAGTAACAGTCGACCAAATGTATTTTACTCGAAAATTTCGAACAACTCCATAGAAAACATATTTTTTTTTCATTACATCTCTTAGTCTGTAACTACGGAACCCTCTCAGTGTAGGGTTCTGTAGTTCGACCGTGGTCCGACCGTGGTCCGACACGCACTTGAGTTTTTTTCAGTTTTTTTTTAAACTGAACCCTTACATTACAACCTTGCTAAGCATATCAATAGCAACTGTTAAAACCAAACATGTTCGACATTTCTTTGTACGTATATTGAACTGACAATAAAAGCTCGAAACGCTGTCATAAACAAACATCAAGTAGCTTTATTTGTCACGTCACAAAAAACGTGAGGCGATAATTCAGGTCGGTGGCAGCGTGACAATAAACCGACCCGATGTTTCAATCCGACGTGACAATGTCCCGTGACGTGCTAGGGTTGACGGGTTTGATATACGGTATTATAAAATGTGGGTCTAAAAGTGACACAGTTTTTGGAATGATTATCACGGGACTTGAATGCTGAGGGTAAAGAGGTATCGAAGCTCGCGTATGCATTACCGTTTTACGTAATCTATTTGCCACCGATAGTGTTCAGATTTTTTTGCTTCGGTTAGATGTTATTGTTTGGTTTTTTCTGTTACAAAATATCTTAGAGGTAGAAACCTTTGCATTTCAACATATTTGTTGTTGTGAATATGATAGGCTTTTTTATTTTATGGAAGTGGCAAACAAGCATGCAGTTCACATTGATGTTAAGTGATGACTGCAGCCTATAGACACCCACACGAAGACTAAGATCAAAATGCAGATGCGTTACCACTAGACGTGTTATGCCTCTGTGCCGGAAATTACAGGGAAGTACATTACCACCTGATCGGAACACGATAGTGCTGAACACTACCATTTAGCGGCAAGTATTGTAGTTTAAGTACCTAATACGGTGGGCCTACGCCCGCGAGCTCCGTCACTGGACCTCTACCACCAGTAAGGCTGCCTTGACAGACAGTCTATATTATAGCAGCCTATATGAGATTACTTTTGTTGTCTTACTGGTGGCAGACCTCCAGTAACGAAGCTGCAGCTTGAGCTTGAGCTGAACTGCATCCACTTCCATTACATAAAAAAATATATATTATTACTAGCGGCCCGCCCCGGCTTCGCCCGCGCTGCTCTGCTCCTATTAGTCATAGCGTAATGTAAGCTATCCTATCTCTCAAGTTGGATCGAACTGCACATGGTGTGCGAATTTTATTATAATCGGTTAAGTGGTTTAGGAGTCCATTGAGGACAAACATTGTGACACGAGATTTATATATATTAAGATTATTATTGATTTATTCAGTACATTTCAAAATACACTTTTATACAATAAGTACCGCACCACGAAAACCTCACAGGGTTTATCTGGGCCCCGGTGAGTCGCTAATTTTAGGCTTAGTGTAGTACCTTTTTAATTTATTACAGAAAAATTTATGGCTTGTACTATACATAATTTGCAAATCTTTAGGAAGTTTATTTAAATAATGAGATATTAGATAACTTAACTCTAGTCCCATAGAAATTAAAATAAGGATAAACATTGCTAATTGACAACCCTACAGAGTTTTACGTGACAAGTTAAAACGGATCATAAATAACGTGTAATTATGTTGTCAGTTAGCATAGTCTTAGTAAATTACAAAATATTCCTACAGATGGCAAGATAATATTATTTCTTCCATCGGGTTTTTCTTCTCAATCGACACCTGCCACGAAACTGTCCTTAAACGCGTCATTTTGTTTAATTGATCATTATATCATGTGACTAGTTAAAATTCAATGAAGATCGACCATTGATATTAAATAAAATAGCTTCTAACTGCCTAGTAGCCTAGTGGTAGCAGGCGAGTACTATTACGCTGGGGACTTGGGTTCGATTCCCGGGTCGGGGACTATCATAGATAATGATGTTAAATCCTTTATCTCTGATTCTATTGGGACTTTCCTATTTTCTGGAAGTTTCCTAGTACTTTGGTAATGTACTGTACCCGGAGATGTCAACAGGCTCGTCACCTGAGGCCAAAACGTAACCGGCGAATGGGTGTTTGCAGGTATGCTTGAATGCACGCATTTACCTCTGCCTACCCCTTCGGGGATTACAGGTGTGAAGTTACGTAAAAGAGCTTCTCTCAGTGACTTCATTATTTGTAAAAAAACCGGTCAAGTGCATGTCGGGCCACGCGCAGTGTAGGGTTCCGTAGTTACAGAGTAAGAGATGTAACGAAAAAAAAAAAATTTCAATGGACTTTATTTTATTTAATGAAAAATGGAAAGAAAAAATTTGACTTCAGGCGAGACTCGAACTCGCGGCCTACTGGGAATCTAGTCCAGCCGCTCTTCCAATGGAGCTACTGAAGTCCTGCCCGATTTGTCAAATCTTTCCTTCACATTTATTGCATTGCTTTATGGTAGCAGCAGCGCCATCTATTGCCAACTATGCTACGAGCAATAATAGACTGCAGTTTATTGAATATCGGAAAGAAGTCGCTTTTACCCTTAATAATTATTTTTTATATTATTTCGCATTAACACATGCTTGTGAAATATATTTTATTTAATGAAAAATGGAAAGAAAATATATTTCACAAGCATGTGTTAATGCGAAATAATATATAAAACAATTCAATGGACTTGTTCGAAATTTTCGAGTAAAATACATTTGGTCGACTATAACTCGCAAACATGCAAGGCCAACTTTCGTGTGATAGTTTTCCTTTTAATTTCGTTAGGTATATATGTAGCTAACTATTGCCGTAACGTTTGAATTTCTAACAACAACCGTTTAGTCTGTAGGGGGGGGGGGGACACTTGAGTCTAACGAAAATTTGCACTTTAAGGCTTAATAAGTCATGAACAGTTAACTAAATCGAAAAATGATAATCGCAAACCCATAATGTTTCTAAAAGACCAATCCAACGATACCCCACACTATATGAAAATCGAACTAGTAGGTACCCTAAAAGTTTTTTAGTTTAGTTTTTTAAGTTTAATTTTTTTGTTTTTTTAAAGGTTACCCAAAAAGTTTTTTTTTCACGTTTTTATTCCAATTTTTTGTCGGCGTGATTAAGGTGTATACTTGTGCCAAATTTCAAGTCTCCAGTACTAATAGTTTTTGAGCTAAACCCCGGACGGACAGACAGACAGACAGACAGACAGACGTACATGGCGAAACTATAAGGGTTCCTTGTTTACTACGGAACCCTAAAAAAAGATACTTAGTACAACATGTAATACGAATGTTGATAGTTGCAGTGGCCCAGGAGGGCGGCAAATCCGGGGCCCGCGAACTCCATCACAAGAGCTCTACCACCAGTATCTAATATATAAAAGCAATATTTATTTAATATTCTTTAATTTATTATGTACTCGTACAAAAACAGTAAATAATTAATTACGATACCAAACTATACACAGTACTTTTTAATATATATCATGGAGATTAGATCTAAATTAAGTACAATAATACCTACGCATCACCTACATTCATATTTCGCAACAATACATCAAAATTATGAAAATTAAAAAAAAACAACTCACATTAATTGCTCAACGTCAAGCCAGGTGTAAACGTACAACTGAATATTTATTACCGCTTGTATGTTATTACAATATGACTCAGTAATTATCAAGATAATATCTGCAGTTAACGATCAATACATAGTTGTGAGTTCTAGAAACAAAGATATTTATGCAACGACGCCAAATGTTTATATAGCCTTAAACATATACCCCCTTATTCATAAACGTACATTAGATACGTGTTAGCTATAGAATGCTTTGTCTTTGAATACGCTTACACTCTCAGCCCCACAGTAGGTATAAACTTGTGTCGTGGGTGCCGTTGTACACATACAACACATACGCAAACACCCAGACCCGAAACAAATATCTGTAGGCCATACAAATATTTGTTCCGGTTCGGGGATCGAACCCGCGACCCTTCGAATCAAAGGGTGGTTTCGTACCGCTGGACTAACCGGGTCGTCTAAAGTTTTTCAGTTGCATTGTCAAATGTGCAGGATAGAAAAAGGCAAAGGAGAGATTAGCAACACTTTAGCTAAAATACATTTAAAAAATTGGTTGCCAGCATATCTGGATGAACGAAATGATTCTGCAGTGGGATCCTAATAAATACTGATTGTAGAACTCCAGTGACGGAGCTCAAGGGCGTAGGCACCACCGCATTACCTAATATAGGTACTTGCCGCTAAATGGTAGTGATCAGCACTATCGTGTTCCAGTCAGGTGGTAATGTACGGCCATGTAATTATCTGTCGATTTTGTGTCTTAAAACCGGACAAGTGCGAGTTCGACTCGCGTGGTGAGGGTTCCGTAATTTAAATAAATATTTTCGAAAATATTACAGATTTAAAATGCAGGGACATAGCGGTTACGGTGGTACCGGCAGGGGGGGTTATATTATTAAGAATATTCGATTTATTTGAATACTCAAACTTCTTATAGGTTTTCCAGTAATCTATAGGCAAAGAAATTTTTTTTTTCTTTTTTTTCAAAATTTTAAAATCAGTAGTTTCGGAGACAGGGTGAGGGGGATGGTCAATTTTCGTCGTTTTTCTTAAATAACTTCAAATTTGCTTATGCAAAAATTATAAAAAAAATACATCTGAGATGCTGACAACAACCTCTTTCATTTGATATGTCACACGACACAGTTTACGAATTATTTATTTTTAATTTTCTGATTTACCCCCCGAAAGTGGCCCCCGTGTATAAAATTTATTATTTTACTTGACGTGTTCATCTTTGGGTCACCAATTTACATATGTTTATCAAATTTCAACTCAATCGGTCGAGTAGTTGTGACAGACGGACAGACAGACAGAGGCACGAGTGATCCTATAAGTGTTCCTTTTTTCTTTTAAGGTACGGAACCCTAAAAAATAAAGCCATCACCTCAAGGATGAGATAGATTGATTGTTGTGAACAATATTTTATCGTGGACAGCATATTCTCAATGCATATTCATAACTTTATTCTACAACTAAGTATAAAAATTATATGACTGCCATAACTCGTCACGATCCAAACGACTCGAAATAACAATTTACTACTTAATTATCATGCGAACAATTTATCATTTTTATCGTTAGTAATAACGCTGTGTTTATATTATGTAATTACATCAATTTGTGGTTTTTTACAGCCATTGCTCGGAATTGAGGGGTCACCATGAGTTATGGTGTTGTTCATGTTACAATGGCTGGCTACTTTTGTATGGTGATGTTGATAACTATGTTAGAAATTGTTTTATATTATTTCGCATTAACACATGCTTGTGAAATATATTTTATTTTAAAGTAAAATGGACAGAAAAAAATGACTTCAGGCGAGACTCGAACTCGCGGCCTACTGGGAATCTAGTCCAGCCGCTCTTCCAATTGAGCTACTGAAGTCCTGCCCGATTTGTCAAATCTTTCCTTCACATTTGTTGCATTGCTTTATGGTAGCAGCAGCGCCATCTATTGCCAACTATGCTACTTAGGCAACCAATGTAATAGACTTTGCAAGGGTAAACAATTTTTACGGATTTATCTCGCGTATATTAAACTAAAATGATTTTTAAAATCAACCCGACGTTTCGGTCGCTTTTCAGCTTCCGTGGTCCCGGGCAGACTGAGGTGACATTTGTCATATTAAACTAAAATCATTTTAGTTTAATATACGCGAGATAAATCCGTAAAAATAGTTTTATTTCAATGAGTGTAGCTCGCGAAAACCTAAGAACATATCAACTATGTTAGAAATTTAAGTTTTGTCGAATTTTCTACGTGTGTTACTTTTTCGTTTTGATGACGGACTATCTGGGGGCTACATTTGAATTTGTAGTAGGCAAACTTTTGCAAATGTTTCATAACCTACATAAATAAGTACCTAAGGTAAGTGCAACGGTTTTTTTTAATTAAAACAACAACACAAACACCCAGACCCGAAACAAATATCTGTAGGCCATACAAATATTTGGTCCGGTGCGGAGATCGAACCCGCGACCCTTCGAATCAAACGGTAGTTTCGCACCGCTAGACTAACCGGGTCGTCAATGGTAAGTGCAATTTTATTTTATTAATAACGCAATCGATGATGATGACGGGTTAGTGGGCTACCCGCTGTCGAATGTTTTCAAAGTACCCATAAGGCCTTCGACAAGGTTTAACGACTGCTATCTATCGATAGCAACCGGGACCGATGGCTTACCGTGCCCTCCGAAGCACGGAAACGCGCATTTTAATTTGTTATTAGTGGTGACCCATCACACACCCGACCGCGCCCGTAATGCTTACCGAGTATATCGCTTTGATCTACACCAGCTGCGGAGCCATGTGCGCTTCGTTCGACTGAAATAATGATAATATATTTCGATTTTTTTAAAACTTTCTGTAATAATTCTGCACCGACCTAATCCTAGTTACCTAGCTAATTAAAATAATTTAAAATAACTTTGTAAGTTGTTACGCATCAAAGGAGACTTCTCAGCTACTTCCCAACAGTATCGATCAAAGATACGTATAATTAATGAACAGAGATCATCGTTCTTGCCTTCTCTGTTGTCACTAATTACTGTTATTAATCGCGCCACCATTAAGCCATTAACAACACCATAAATAAACTTTATCCAGCCCAATCTATGGGATAACGAATTACCAACCAATGACAAATGGTTTGCCATGGTCATGGTAAAAAATGTTGGAGGGTGGATAGTGTTTTATATGAATAATTGACATTTTAATTGTATAAATCGAGATGGGCTTTCTTGAAAAAAAAAAAAAAAAATATATATATATGTGTTTTTTATATGGAAGTGGCAAACAAGCATGCAGTTCACATTGATGTTCAGTAATGACTGCAGCCTACAGACACTTGCGCAAAGACCAAGGTTAAAATGCAGATGCGTTACCACTCCCGAGGCCTAAGGTGTTATGAATCTATGCCGGAAAATACAGAGCCGTACATTACCACCTGAGCGGAACACGATAGTGCTGAACAATACCATTTAGCGACAAGTATATTAGGTAATGCGGTGGTGCCTATGCCCGCGAGCTCCGTCACTGGAGCTCTACCACTAGTGAAAATATAATTAGGGAAAGACCTGTTTTAGCAATAGAATTTGTGTGGTGGAACAATAGGTTTAGGTATCATATATACATATCAAAAATCTTGTACTTTATAATTACAAACTGCATAAGATTTAAGATTACAAATCCAAAAGAGCTGTACTGAGTTTCTTCATTGGCGGAGTTATTTTCAGTATGGACTGCACTGTGAACTCTGCTTAGTGAATAACCTTTATTAATGATGACCAAATTAATTCTTTTCTCCGTTTCTGTTTGAAATGGGAACATGGAGGAATTCGTAAATAATTAATTCTTTCAATATTATAATTGTTTCGTTTCTTTTTGATACAAAATGTTTTTAGAACCAACCCGATGTTCAGATCGCTTTTCAGCTTCCGCGATCCCGGGCAGACTAAGGTGACATTTCTCTTTTGACAGCAATTTGAAAAAAATATATTACTTCCATCGATTTCGTAAACGCCTTGCGTACTTAATAATAATCATCATTTCATCGCGCTACGCTTCTCACAACCAACATTACACCCACCCATCACACCTATGAACGCAGCCCCAAAACTATAAACTGAATTATTTAATTGCCTTCACAATTATAATTAGTAAATGCCTTTCACATCGGAAGTCGTCCATTGTCTCGAGTTAACGCTATAATTATAGCTTCGCTCCTGTTAAAGCTGCTTAACACACTTCAAATTAAAGTGTTATAATGAAATGGATATATTATAATGGTAACACGTTTTTAGTGAGTAATTAATTACTATAATACATAGAGCAACTTGGCCCACCGGTCGCGGCGGACCGGAGGGGAGTAGCCATAGCGTTTATTACCGATGCAAAACAGTCTGTCATTTTTTGCGGGGGAAACACCTGTGACACACTAAAAAAAGTGACACACACTCATGCTACAAAATTCGTCTGTTACTACGAAACTCACACCTTGAATTTAACAAAATACATAAACAATTTCACGCACACATTTAAATATCTGGGCAACAGGCATAGGACAATTTGGTCTTGTTCTTTGACAGAGGGGAAAGCCTGCACATGGCTACTCCCCTCCGGTCCGCCGCGGCCTGTGGCTCGTGTTGCTCTATGCTATAATACCTATAACGATCCTACTGATGTAGCAAGGTTCATTTTGATGGGGTGATGAACGGGTTTTTTGGGTGCGAATATATAATTGTAGTGTTTACAACTGTTACGTGCGCGGTGCGCGAGTCAAGTCTTGCATTTTTATTTCGGTAACCTATAAAATACGCTTACACTCACAGCCCCATACTAGTTATAGACCTGTGTTGTGGGTACCTACCGTTGAACACAAACACTCAGACTAGAAACAAATATCTGTAGGCCATATAAATATTTGTGCCGGTGCGAGGATCGAATACGCGAATCAAACGGTCGTCTCACACCGCTGGACTAACCGGGTCGTTTATATGTTGAAATTTTGATCTTTCTAGACCTGAACACATTGCTGGACGAGGAGTCTTCCTCGTTATGTATGTTTAGAGAGACATCTGGGTACGCCTGTACCTAGATGTCTCAGTAAACATACTTAAAAATAATCTACCAACGTACGCTTTAACTAGTAGCAGAGCTCAAGTGACGGAGCTCGAGGGCGTAGGCACCACCGCATTACCTAATATGCTTGTCGATAAATGGTAGTGTTCAGCACTATTGTGTTCCGGTCAGATGGTAATGTACAGCCCTGTAATTTTAGGCTAAGAAGCATAACACCTTAGGCCTCAGGAGTGGTAACGCATCTGCATTTTGAACTTGGTCTTTGTGTGGATGTCTATAGGCTGCAGTCATCACTTAACATCAATGTGAACTGCATGCTTGTTTGCCACTTCAATTACACAAAAGAAACGCTTTCTACTGGACTTGGATACGCCAATATTAAATCCCTAAAAGCAGAAAACAGCATTATAATTCTCTAATAAATATACAACAGATGAACACAAACAAAATTACTATGGACGGGCTGGTTTCAACGATAAAAAGATCCGTAGGAGAAGTTTGTATCATTATACACAATCCTAAATGCATATATGGTATAATGGCAATATCTAAACCAGTTCACGCGTCAAAAAAAGAAATATGGCGTCCGAATTTACGAGTCGCGGCAAATCTGTATTCTTTTGACTGCGCAATAAAATTTTAAATAGCCGTGCGCAGGCGCAGCCCATATGCAGTAAAGCGCGATGATTCCATTATTATTTGTTGCTGTAGGGTTCCTTGGTGTACCAAAAAGGGTTTTACGTGTCATTTTCCCCACTTGTCTTAGTAAATGTTGATACCAAGGTAAAGGTAACGAAAATGACCTACGGTATCCATCAAGAAAAATTGCATATCGACCTCAAAAAGAGACTTCGGCTTCTTTTGAGTCTGTAGAGCGTTATCTCTTTTGCACCTTTACCTATGTGATGTTTGTCAATCATTTTGATCAAGTGTTTTGAACCAATACTGGACTATCAGTGCTTACTATAATAATATGTTGGACGGACTAAAAAAACAACTATTGGGCCAGCTTATTTTGAAGATTTAATTTGTTGTCATGAAAATTTTGACCTGCTGCGCACATTTGCACATCGTTGGCACAACGTCAGGCAGTTACTGAATTGAGCTGCTGTGTAAATTGAGAGGTAAGTAAAGTTCTTTATCAATCCTAGCGCGAGCATACCGCACCGAAGTCCTCTGTTTTTGTTGTAATACACCCCATTCGGGGAGGAGCGGTAACATAATAAGGACAAATTAAAGTAAATAACTTGTATGGAGATCCAGAAATGCATGGAAGCAGACGTTTTTATGTTTCTCGATAGCCCATGTTTAGCCCCGTATACCGAAAGGTAGGAAGGGGAATGGGAGGTGGTGGGATAATATCAGTGCTTACTCAGGCAGTGTGCAGCAGAGATAACGCTCTACGAAGTCGAAACTAGCCGATTGTCTCTTTCGTAGGCTCGACGTTCTTGCTGCTTACTAGAATTACTTTGACACTTGACCGCTAGTGGCAAATTAAATGCGCGTTTCCGTGCTTCGGAGGGCACGTTAAGCCGTCGGTCCCGGTTGCTATCGATAGATAACAGTCGTTAAACCTTGTCGGAGGCCTTATGGGCGGTTTGAAAACATCCGACAGCGGGTTGGCCACTAACCCCAACACCTCCACCAATTCGCATTGGAGCAGCGTGGTGGAGTAAGCTCCAGGCCTCCCTCCAAAAAGGGGAGAGACTCGTGCCCAGCAGTGGGACGTATAATGGGTTGCCATTATTATTATTATTTAATTACTTTAATATTACGCGCTAAGTATGAGTAGGTCAAACTTCAAACCTATGAGTAGGTAGGTAACTTACTCATAGGTGAGTAGGTAGGTAACCTACTCATAGGTTTGAAGTCGGTGTCTCGGTGGTACCTTGTGAACCTAAAAAACATTTCCTAGAATTTAAACCATTTTTGACTCTCCCTAATTGTTTTCAAGGCATTTTAATCAATCGATTGGGAGACATGCGAGATAAATTCGCAAATGTGAGTAATTTTCAAAACAAAAAATAAACTTAATGCCTTATATGCCTAATGATGAAGGCACGTGATACTCAAATTACTCAACTACGGAACCTCAAAACGCAGCCGACTCGTGCTTGGCAATTTTTTACGTCGTCATTGTGCGCGTTGATTTATTCGTGGGCACGTTCATTTACACGAATAAATTATGGCGGATGGTGATGACTCGCCTTAAAGGTCGCCGAAATGTTGGCGGTGGTATGAAATTGTATTGTCGTAAATTAATTAGAGTCCATATTATCTACATTAAAATACTAGTTTAAGTATTTATTAGTTCGCGTATCATCTCTATCAATATCACTACATATTTTAATGTAAAGTCCCCCTATTTTGCTCTGTCTGTAGGTATGTATGCGATAATCTCGGAAAGTACTGAACGGATTTTGTTCCTGTTGAAATCACAGTTGTATCACGGTTTATGTCAAAGAAGTCCGGCGCGTCCATACATAATTAACGCTACTCGTGCGAAGCCGGAGCGAGTCGCTAGTATTAAACTACTTAAAACGAATATTTTTTTTTTATGCAATGGAAGTGGCAAACAAGCTTGCATTTAACATTGATGTTAAGTGATGAGTGCAGCCTATAGACACCCACAGAAAGACCAAGGTCAAAATGCAGATGCGTTACCACTCCTGAGGCCTAAGGTGTTATGCCTCTGTGCCGGAAATTACAGGGCCATACATTACCACCTGACTGGAACAGGATAGTGCTGAACACTACCATTTAGCGGCAAGTATATTAGGTGATGCGGTGGTGCCTACGCCCGCGAGCTCCGTCACTGGAGCTCTACCACCAGTAAAATTAAAAATCATCTCGACGTTTCGGTCGCTTTTCAGCTCCGAGGTCTCGGACAGCGATTTATATCTAACTAGCGACCCGCAACGACTTCGCACGGGTACCATGTATCTTCACTCCAGGTCCCTAACGAGGTAGGCAGAGAGTGTGGACCGCCAGATATCCCGGTCCTGACACACCTCCCGTGCCTCATCTACCTTCATCATTCTCTTCATACATGCACGCTGATTCCTAAGATTCTTGACCTGACCTCTTGACATCAATGTGAACTGATATATCTATCTATCTGCACGGGTAGCATTTATTATATTGTGGGGATGGGATACCTAATAATACCTATACACGTTTGTCAGGACCGGGATATCTGGCGCTCTACACTCTCTGCCTACCCCGTTTGGGACCTGGCGTGAAGATACATATATACCTATACACGGTGAACTTCAACCTAGATTTGGATCCCCTGCTACTATCAAAAAATAATTAAGCAGCAATAAGCAGCACTTGTATGAGTAACGTAACTTCATGCCTGTAATCCCCGAAGGGAGTAGGCAAAGGTAAATGCAAGGTGTATAAACTTAGTACTAATGCGATGCCAATCATATCAATGTAAGGGCAAGTGAACGTTACTAACACGTAACAACAGATGGCGCGCATATTTGTTCCATAAATGTTCATAGCGTTCATTGAAGTTCATTCATATTGTTGTCAGACGTGGTACATACATGTCATGCTGCAATCGCGTCGTATGTAATATTACTTAAAAAGAGTGTTTTTTAAGCGTATTCCGTGATTTTTCCATCGAGTTGAGATGTATGGAATACACGTCACAGATAGATTTACAGAAAGCGGCCCAAAATACTGTTTTTATAATGGAATAGCAGTGAATAGCAACGCACGGGCTATTGACCTTAGGTTGTAGTTCCAAAACGAAACACCAAACTCATCAGGCGGCGTAAGTGAGCTCTTGCCTTCTTTGATATCGAAAATTGGTCTCTATTTCAGTATGTATTATAGTACTCTGTGGGTAAATGCATGCATTCAAGCATACGTGCAAACACCCAAGATTCGCCGGTTACGTTTTTGGCCCATGTAACAAAATGGAAAAATCCCAATAGAATCAGGGATAGTGGACTTTACATTACACCGTTATCTCTGATAGCCCCCTACCTGGGAATCGAACCAAGGACCTCAGCGTAGTAGTAGTGGCCTGCTATCACCTGACGCCTATTGTTATTATGACATTTATGACTATTGATGAATATGTTATTAGTAATACTGAAGATAAAGAAAACGGCTGAAACTATAACAGCCTTTCAAAAATTCAATAGTGGCGTAAGCCTATTGACATTTATCAATTACTTATGGAAAGTAATTCTATTTACCTACGACAATCTTAACTTCGATAGTGTGATGTATATGCAAGCAGCGCCATCTATCAGTAGTCCGGTGACTTCACTTGTTTCAAACCACTGAAACCACTTTTAGTACAGTTTGATGGTAAAGTTTCAAAGGTTAACGATTGAAGGGTCTTATGGCCTCAATATTAGCAATACATTTCCAAGACTGACCTACCATGACCAAATAGGTCGAGTTCTGTCTGATGGTGGGGTCAAAAGTCTTAGGAATCGGCGTGCATGTATGAAGAGAATGATGAAGGTAGACGAGGCACGAGATGTTTGTCAGAACCGGGATATCTGGCGCTGTACACTCCCTGCCTACCCCGTTAGGGACTTGGCGTGAAGATACATAACATAGCATAACATTTCCAACTAGACCTGTAATTTTAAGAAGATGTCAGAAAAATTGATATCTGCAGAGTGTAATTTTTTCTATGTTGTGAAGTGGCAAACAAGTTTACAGTTTAACGTCACTTCACGCTTGTGATTCCCAAAGGGGTAGGCAGAGGTAAATGCGTGCATTCAAGCATACACGCAAACACCCACGATTCGCCGGTTACGTTTTGGCCCATGTAACAGGTGGCGAGCCTGTTGACATCTCCGGGCACATTACCAAACTTCGAGATACTGGGAAATTACTAGAAAATGGAAAAATCCCAATAGAACCAGAGATAAAGGACTTTACACCATTAACTCTGATAGCAATCGAATCGTACCCAGGACCTCAGCGTAGTAGTAGTGGCCTGCTACCACTAGGCTACCGAGGCAGTTGGTAATGTGTCCGGTACAGTTTACATTGATGGTAAGTAATACTGTATAGTATACTGTGTGTGTAGCCTACACTACTACTACTAATAATACACATCTACTGTAGCCATCTACATGGCAGCGCGTTGGCAACTCCCCTGGTGTTGCAAATGTTCATAGGCGACGGTGACCACTTTCCATTAGATGATCCGTCTGCTTGTCTGTCAATCAAGCCTCTGACATAAAAAAAACATGAAACCAGAGATTTCCTGACTCTTTTTCAGACTCCTGAAACCTCAGGTGTTATGCCTCTGTGCCGGAAATTACGGGACCCTACGTTACCACTTGACCGAAACACGATAGTGCTGAACACTACCATTTAGCGGCAAGTAGATTAGGTAATGCGGTGGTGTCTACGCCTGCGAGCTCAGCACCCATACAAATTCAAATTTATTACGGTTGTCGCTCATTTCGTTTTAATAATAATATACATTATTTGTAAAAATGTAACACGTCTGTTTGTATATTTTCAGCTAAATAATAAAACAAATAAACCGTAAATAATTTATTAAAGACTAAAATACTACTCTACGTTCAAGATAGTAATAAAATAAAATAATATAAGACTAAGTTTATGTACTATGGAGAACACTCAAGGATTTTGTAATATAAAAATAGAAATGGACCTAAAACTTACTTTCATTTGAAAAAATTACATAATCATTACGTTTTATAATAATATAACATTAAATCAATCAATTCCTTTTGTCCCCAAAACTGAAAAAAATACCCTTTGGCTCTCATTAGCGCCGCATTTGACACTTCAAAGCGCTCGGCTGTCATCGGCCGTCATCGTGACGGCTCGTGATGAACGACGTCGCCCGCTTTTTGTGACGTTTGTTGTCGATGAAACATGTCGATATTTTTTGTCGATGCTTCGACTTATGAATTTTGAATAGGTTGTTGTCTTTGTAATGTATAATGAGGTGTGGAAAGAAAAAAATATGCAAGTTGTAGTTGAGTCAATTGAATGCATAGAGCAACACGGGCCACCGGCCACGGCGGACCGGAGGGGAGTAGCTATATGCAGGCTTTCCCCTCTGTCATAGTACAAGCCCAAGAGGTCCTATGCCTGACACCTAGATGTTTAAATGTGTGCGTGACATTGTTTATGTATTTTGTTAAAGTTAGGGTGTGAGTTTCGTAGTATTAGACGATTTTTGTAGTGTGTGTGTGTGTGGCACGTGCAATTCTCTCCGCAGAAAATGACAGACTGTTTTGCATCGGTAATTTACTCCCCTCCAGTCCGCCGCGGCCGGTGGCCCGTGTTGCTCTACGATTAAATATATATTGCTAAGATCTCAATTCAAATGAATGAATGTCATCATGTTTATTTTAAGTTTTTTTGTTGTTTCAACTTTTTATGTCACGATGGTGGCGAACATCTTGAAGCATCTTGTTCACACTGATGGTAAATGTATATACTATAAAGTAACATACTGTAGCCTATATATATACCTACTTAAAAACCGTGGTCAAAATTCGGATGCATTACCACTCCTTAGGCCCAAGTTGTTTATCTGCTCTCTGAAACAGGACAATCCTAAACATTATCATTTGGTGGCAGAAAAACTGAATATAGGTTTGGAACTAGCCACGATTTTATCACATTTATATGACGAATCATTTTAATCATCAATTATGCTGGTAGTTTAAGGATAAGTTTAGTAGTTGTCTGTATTGCGTCTATTAAAATTAAATGTTAACAATTTCTGTTATATTTAATTTAATTTTTATTTGTACAGGAACGCAAAAAACTGTTTTGATTCCTACCATAGAATTTTGGGTTATTAACAACTTAATTGTTTTTTTACATTGTTATTAATAAATATCGAGGAACGAAGCAAAAAACTTTTTGAGAGGTTATATTTATTAACCAATTAGAATATTCTTAATAAATAGTTATGATTTGGTTGCAATAAATTTGATGATTTATAAAAATATGCACGAGACACTTAAAACAATGTATTGATTTATTTAATATCTGTTTATAATTCAAAGCCATTCGTAATTTGCATTAATACCTATGCAATCAATAAACGATATTAATAATGTGTGTGTCGTTGTGTTTTACGTATAATGTAGAAATATTTTTTAACAATAAAATTAATCTAGAGATTAAGAAGAAGGTGTTAATAGGTAGATATAAAGCGTTGCAAATTAAGTGTCTAGTGTCTACCACAATAGCGCTAGGCATCTCAAACACTCAAAAGCGTCTCGTATAATAATTATGAATTAAGCTTGTTTTTTATGAGTGAATTGCCGACTTCAAGATATAAAGTCGTTTCATGAATATGTTCGTGACTAACGCATTCAATGAAAAATTTCTAATATTTGCGTATTTCCAAACAATAAATTAATCTTAACAAAAAAACTATAGTGAAAAAACGAGTGGAACACACATAGAGCAACACGGGCCATCGGCCGCGGCGGACTGGAGGGGAGTAGCCATAGCGTTTATTACCGATGCGAAACAGTCTGTCATTTTTTGCGGAGGGAAATGCGTGCGACACACACGCACTCTACAAAAATCGTCTTTTACTAGGAATCTCTCTCACACCTTAACTTAAACAAAATACAGAAACAATTTCACGCACACATTTAAACATCTAGGCGACAGGCATAGGACTATTTGGGCTTTTATTTTGACAGAGGGGAAAGCCTGCATATGGGTACTCCTCTCCGGTGTTGCTCTATGGGGTCACATTAATAGTGAACTCTGAAAAAAAAACTGTTTGTTTTTTTTTTGATGGTCCATTACAGTGATTGTGTTCTTTACCTATATTTTGTATGGGTTAAATAAACCTAGGTAGTTATATAATCGTAGAACTACATTAGTTTAACCTTTTTCATGCAATTTATACATAAATTGATAATTTCTTGTCTATTAAGACATTGAGCTGAGTATTCGCCTTTGAGTTTGCCTGAGTTGCCGCTAAATGGTAGTGTTCAGCACTATAGTGTTCCGGTCAGGTGAAAATGTACGGATCTGTAATTTCCGGGACATAGGCATAACACCTTAGGCCTCAGGAGTGGAAAAGCATATGCATTTTGATCTCTGGTCATTGTGTAAGTGTCTATAGGCTGCAGTCATCACTTAACATCAATGTGAACTGCATGCTTGTTTGCCACTTTAATAACATATAAAAATATATCGATTACAAATTAATCGACAATGTCACATCCCTATGCACATAAATTACATCAAAAGTGATGTGCCGTACAAATGGCTGCTTCATCTCGACAGCCGTGAATGATGCACTCTTTGAAGATGGTACTTTTTGTGAAACGGAAATAGATTCACGATTTTTTTTAACGTTTTTGGTGAAACTTCCTAGTGTCAATTGTAATTTCATATTTGACACATCGACCAAGCGCGTCTGACTATGTACAAAATGAGGTTCCTGTACTTCAAGTACATTTTTCTGTTATTCGAGAGTTACTTCTTAACTTATGAGTCATGCTCAGCAGTGACACTTTTCTTTTTTATTTTGATATATATTTATAATTACTAATACCCTAATTTTTTCACATCTCTCTCGCTGTGCAGCAAAAATAAACGAACACCTTACAATTGGCACTTTAAAACTTCATAAACGGATCATTTAACCAAATAATGTTATTAGAAATAACACAAATTTTTAAAATTTAAATTATGCAAAATTACAGCTTTCTGATACTAAAAGTTCCAAGCTTCTCTGACGGTAGACGGACGGACGGACATGGTGAAACTATAAGTATTCCTTGTAAGCTACAGCATTCTAAAATATCCGTACTATGAAGTAACTTATGTAAACTATCAGATCGTATAAAGAGTTATTTGGATAAAAAATAATAGGTGCAAGCACATATTATTTTGAATGTTATATGCCATATATAGCTCCATCAGTCAGTTGTAAAAACGTACATTTTGAAGGCTAATTAAATGCTGACAGTTGTCTGTATTTAGACATTGAATGGCTTCGATTGAAATGGTGTTTAATTGAGCGTAATTTACTAGTATGTTGCTTTAAGACCTGTTTGCAATATTCTTGATTAAACGTTTTTATAATAAGGAAACAGTACATTACCATTTATAGTTATTCAATGTACTTACCATAAAACAGTTATTGCTTTATACATTTTCCATATATATTTTTTAAATTATTGGTGATCCATTGGAGGGTAAATGCTTAAATTAACAACAACTTTAACCAGTGCCTTGGCTGGTTACAGTTAGCAGTTAAAGGAGATGTTGCGAGCTCGGCTCTGGTTCGCACACGTCCTCAAAAAATGGGTAAATTAAAGAAGAATCCGAAAAAAATACAATTAATTTATTCAAGAACATATTTTAGAGTTACAACCGCATTTCATTCAAACGATTTTGTCATTTTCAACTATGCTTAACATGGCGGCGATACTGCCGACGCCTGGGATCAATCGATTTCGATAGTATTTAGAAAATATTACTCTTTTTCTCCAAGTACTACATTATCAAAATACAATTTAAAAAATGAAAATGTCAAAATGACATCGCCCGCCATATTCGCCATGTTGGTTTTGAGTTGCAATTCTAACTGCAAATAATGTTTTGTAACTGCAAACAAAGCTAAATAAGTGTAAATATGCAGTAAAAACGTGTTTATATTGATTTTGCCTGTTTAATGATATCGTGTACAATACATGGCCGGAGGTCCATACATTTTTGCAACATTTCCTTTATGACGTCATATATTTAACAATCTGTAGACGTAACTAAGTATTACAAATTTGTTAAAACCAAAATAAGATGATCTAATCTAGTCTAACTCTAGTCTAGTTCGGTAAAATAATCTTTTTATTCCATAATTACTTCTTGTGTCGAAATCGTAAGATCGTTAAAAATATTTGAGAATAATTGTACACATATTTTCATAAATTAGCCCCAAACTATATTTAACTGCAGATAGCAATCTTAATTAATTTCTTATCGTGCTCAACATGACTTGATTTAATTTTGAATGTGATTTTAATATTAAAAGATATGTATTTAATAAGAGAATTGGTCAAGATTAATTAAAATAAATATTTAAGCTGCGATGTTTGTTAATATCGTTTTTAAGAATCGGAGTGAAAGTCAGGGTTCGAAAAATTCTTGTGTTAATGGTAGTGTTCAGTACTATCGTATTCCGGTCAGACGGTAATGTAAGGCGCTGTGATTCCCGGAATAGAGGCATAATACCTTAAAATTACAGTATCGGTGTAAAAATGAAAAAAGGCATGCTCCGATGGTTCGGGCATATAAAAAGAATGTCGAATGAGCGAATGACTAACAAATATACAATGCGAATGTGGATGGTTGCAGAGGCCCAGGAAGACCAAGACTGATCTACCGTGACCAAATAGGTCGAGTTCTGTCTGAAGGTGGGGTCAAAAGTCTTAGGAATCGGCGTGCATATATGAAGAGAATGATGAGGCACGAGAGGTATGTCAGAAACGGGATATCTGGCGCTCGACACTCTCTGCCTACCCCGTTAGGGTCCTGACCTGAAGATACATACATATATACATACCTTAAGCCTCAGGAGTGGCAAAGTATCTACATTAAAATCTCAGGTTTCGTGTAGTTGTTGAGAAGCTACAGTACCTAATACTTACCATCAATGTAAACTGTACGCTTGTTTGATGACATAAAAAACGTAAGATAACATATCAGGTATACACATGATAACATATTATTTGAGTTTATATTTTTTATGAAATGAACGTTATAAACCAGCAGTTCACATCGATAGGTAGTGTTGAAGACTACCACTACGCGGCAGATAGATTAGGTAATACGGTGATGCCTACACCCTCGAGCTCTAAGACTGGAACTCTACCACTAGTGAATATATTTAATTCTGCGTGATATTGCTGCATACAAGCTGCTTTTCACTTGTAGTAATATACCAACAGAATTATTATGTAACATGTCATCCGAATCACAAAATGAAAATAAAGGAATGAAATCGAAACTTTTAATTCGAACCATAAACCAAAAGAGAATGCTTCGATTGAAGCGGCAACCAATAAATACATGTCATAAACATTTTAAAATTGCACCAAAACCCGAATCGCTAAATCATTTAAAACGTTGTCTTTTTTACCTACCTCTCGTCTCCGTCACGTCCACGCCTCGCAAAATAAAACACGCGCCGAACGCCGACCACAAATCACATTTTTTAATCGAGCTCACGTATACAACGCGCAAATTTACTTTTGCACCTGCAAAAAACATTGTGCAGTCGATATAAGGACTAAATTCGGATGTTTCAACACAAACACAACATTTCAGTGTGCAGTCACGTCGTTCGCGGAATGTTATCGACATCCGCTTAACTATCGACACTGGCACAACACTAATTGCTCTTTTTTTGCGGCCATTTTTCACACAATGATTTACGTAATAGTGTAATAATTAATTTAAATTAGTCATGTGATATTTAGTTTACTACACACTATAGTTAATGGTAATTTATTATGCTGTTATGAGGTGTCTTTGTTAATTGTGGTTTTGTCTTTTGCTAGTTTAACCAAACGCTGTCGGGTTAATGATACTACACATCAAATACATGAAACTATAATAACGCGAAGGCATTAGCTATTAGCACTTTAAACGACAGTAAAATTATATCCGGCTCGAAGGACCATTGAAACGTATAGTCTTTTTTGTGAACGTTATGTTTATTTTCATACATTCAAATTAAATTAATTAATTATCGTTTCAAATTAATTCAAGTGTACATACAAGCAATTACATTTTATATTATTTTTCTCAATAGCGTAGTGGTAGCAGGCCACTACTATTACGCTGGAGGTCTTGGGTTCGATTCCCGGGTCCAGGACTATCAGAGATAACGGTTTAAAATCCTTTATCTCTGCTTCTATTGGGATTTTTCCATTTTCTGGAAGTTTCCCAGTACCCCGGAGTTTGGTAATGTACCCGGAGATGGCAACAGGTTCGCCACCTGTTACATGGGCCAAAACGTAACCGGCGAGTCGTGGGTGTTTGCATGTATGATTGAATGCATGCATTTACCTCTGCCTACCCCTTCGGGGATTACAGGCGTGAAGTTACGTTTTTTTTTTTCTCAATAACACATGCTAGTGAAATATATACCCATATTTATTTATTTACAGATTTATTGTCAGGACCGGGATATCTGGCGCTCTACACTCTCTGCCTACCCCGTTAGGGAACGGGGTAGGCAGAGAGGGACCTGGCGTGAAGATACACACACATTTATTTATTATTTTTTAAGAAAAATAGAAAAAAAGTCTTGTGACCACTGGGAATCTAGTCTAGCCGCTCTTCTAACTCAATACACAGGGCATTTTGTCCTCTGTGTTTACATAGTTGGCGAATATTGCCGAGTATATTACTCGCACCACCAAATTCTATTATCTATAGTGGGGTGTTTTTCTCAGTAAGTAGGTATATCAGCCCTTTGAACCCTGTCAGTGAATGACAAAGAATGACTCCATTTCTGTTCCTCGACTCTTTGTTATGAGTTTGTAAAAGAGGAAATGAGACATTAAACTGATATACAAAAGGGTTAATTCATGATCATCAATTTTTAAAGTTGTAAACAGTCATGACATGTGTATCTATTGTTATTCACCTTTGTTTAGTTTAATATAGTTATTAATTTCTAATATAGCACAGCCGCTCTTCCAATTGAGCTACTGAAGTTCTGCCCGATTTGTCAAATCTTTCCTTCACATTTGTTGCATTGCTTTATGGTAGCAGCAGCGCCATCTATTGCCAACCATGCTAGTTAGCCAACCGATATAATAGACTTTGCAGTTTATTGAATATCGTAAAGAAGTCGCTTTTACCCTTAATAATTGATTTTCTTCAGTAGCTCAATTGGAAGAGCGGCTGGACTAGATTCCCAGTAGGCCGCGAGTTCGAGTCTCGCCTGAAGTCAAATTTTTCTTTCCATTTTACTTTAAAATAAAATATATTTCACAAGCATGTGTTAATGCGAAATATTATAAAAAAAAAAACAATTATTACGGGTAAAAGCGACTTCTTTACGATATTCAATAAACTGCAAAGTCTATTATATCGGTTGCCTAACTAGCATAGTTGGCCATAGATGGCGCTGCTGCTACCATAAAGCAATGCAACAAATGTGAAGGAAAGATTTGACAAATCGGGCAGGACTTCAGTAGCTCAATTGGAAGAGCGGCTGGACTAGATTCCCAGTAGGCCGCGAGTTCGAGTCTCGCCTGAAGTCAAATTTTTCTTTCCATTTTACTTTAAAATAAAATATTATTGAAGTTACCAGTTTGACTTTGTTGTTATTTTTATATCGATTGTTGATTCAGACAGAAAGATATTCACATTTTTAAAATTTGTAAAGAAATTCAACAGATTGAGTTGTGTTTATTTTCGTTTATCTGCCCATAATGTAAACGCAGCCTTGTCCTTTTCATTAAAAATATTTTACTATAGGTATGTACTACCACATGTTTTTATTCGGTAGATTATATCATTTCACAGTATCACTTTTCACACTTAATGAAATAATATTAACATATTGATTTAATGCGATACAACTCCGCATAAAATATCAGAAAAAAATGTATTAGCATAAATATGTAATTTACCCAAATTACATTTTTTATTCAGGAAAACGAAGTAGTGTAATAAAATTCGTGATGTAATAATATTTATTCTGTTGCTGACAAGTTTATTGTTATTATTTGGTACAGTGCCACCAACTTATCTCTGAAATGGAAAAAAAAGGAACTAAAGCCGCCATGTTGAAGTGTCATTGGATTGTCAGTGTCTTCTACTTTCGTGTGCTGTGTTTGTTTTATTGCTATATTTCTTGATTTTAACTGTTGAGTATGCCGAAAGCTATGAAAAGTGATGCCCGGAATAATATTTTAAAGGTTAAATCCTTTTTTGAAGAAGAATCTCGACAGCAGGCTCCCATAATTCCATTTAGTCAAATATACAATCGAATTGCGGCAGCTACAGGTCAGTGTTGCCAGTTGTTATCACACAAATTACCCAATTTTAATAAGTCAGTTAAATTGATACAATACCTAAATGATTACCTAAATTTAATTTACGGAATATTCTTCATATTTTTAATTTATGGTAGCAGCTTTGGCTTGATTTTTATTTTAACAACTTGAAATAATCTATATTTACGATTGCGTTTTTAAATGAGTAATAATAATAGTTTCTTTTTTCTACCCTATCTTTGGAGTGAGCCAGCTGACCTGCTACATGTATACTGAATTATTTTATTTTATTGCAGGTGTAAGCTTAGGAACAATATCTAATATTGTCAGAGAGGGGCAAGAAGCAGAAAAATCCGATACTAAAATTCGCACACCAGGCAAGAAACGAACGTGGAACATGTAAAAGTGGATTTGTTTTTGTTGATGATTTTGACCAGGGAGTTATTAGACGGAAAGTTCATGAATTTTATTCTGCCAGGAAGGAAGTGCCTACGGTTAATAAGCTTCTAGATATCTTAAGGACTGAAATAAATTATACAGGACAGAGATAAACTCTTCGAAAACTGCTCCATAAATTGGGATTTCGTTTCAAAAACACGCTGTCTAATCGTAAAGTATTGATGGAGCGCAATGACATATCAGCTTGGAGAGCTAGATATCAAAAGGGCAAAGATATATAATCGTCCATGCTGGTAGGAATAGTGGATTCGTTGAAAATTCACTTTTAGTGTTTAAGTCGAATTCAAAAAGTGGAGACTATCATGACGAAATGAATAGATCAAATTTCAAAAAGTGGTTAATAGAAAAACTATTGCCTAATCTAAAAAAACCATAGATTATAGTAATGGACAATGCTATATCATCGTATTTGCGTTAACAGAGTCCCAAACTCAAATTCATTAAAAAACGAAATCCAATTATGGCTAGAAATAATCAAAAGAAACAGGCCAGAACCCATATATGACGTTGAAAAGATTTTAGCTGAAAATGGTCATAGATGCTTGTATTTACCCCCTTACCACTGTGATCTTAATCCGATCGAATTAATATGGAGCACAATGAAAAGAAACGTGGCTAAAGTAAATATTGATCACAAAAATAAGGAAATCCCTCGCCTTGTCAAAGAAGCATTTGATTCCATTTCAGTTCATGAACAATATTGTAAACATGTTCGTAAGTTAGAAGGGAAGTATTTGAAACAAGACTCGTATTTAGATGAACCTTTTATAATGAATGTGGCAAGTGACAGTGAATGCGAAAGTGATTCGGATAGTGACAGTTGTGGAATTGACGGAGTATGTCCTCTTGACCAGGTTAATATTGCTTCACATTCATCAAAAATGACTGATCACAATTATTGTAAACCTGGTTTCCAATAAATTTTAAAAACAATCAATTTGTTTTTTTAACGTACATTTACCATGCTGTAGCCACTATCGCTATAATCTAGACAGGCCTTAGCATAATAATTTAAAGAAACACAGATATTTTTACTCACTTAAAACATACCCAACATTCCTTTCATTCCAATTTTAAGCAAAACAAAATTAACTAGCAACACCGATACGACGGTGACGACATCCTTCATTTCAGAGATAAGTTGGTGGCACTGTAACTGATGATTATTACTGCCTCAGTAGCCTAGTGGTAGCAGGTTACTATGGTTACAGTGTAATGTGTTCAGACTACTGTTGTCAGAGATAATGCTGTAAGATCCTTTATCTCTGCTTATAAGGTTTTTTTCCATTTTCCGGAAGTTTTCCATTACCTCCGAGTTTGGTAAAGTGCCCAGAGATGTCAACAAGCTCGCCACCTGTTACATGGACCAAAACGTTAACGGCGAATTAGTGTGAAAACACACTATGCCGAAGCTGCGCGACGGAAGTTCGGCGGCTGATTCCGACGTATTCGGCTGATATGACACACTATACCGATAAGGTGAGTGCCGAATGTACGCGGCAGACTTCAGTTCAGTATGGTGTGTGTCGGCATAGTGTGTGAATTGAGCAATCGAACCGAACTTCAGTCGTACGCCGGACCGAATTTACGCTGTACGCTGTAACGAAGCGTAATTTCGACATAGTGTGTCGTCAGTAATTCAAATAGCATTGCAGGCGTAATAGTGCCGAATTTCCGTCGCGTAGCTTCGGCATAGTGTGTATACATACTTATTATTAATATACATAACCATCTAACACGATAGTGCTGAACACTACAATTTGGTGGCAGACCGGTAATACGGTAATGCCTACGCCCTCGAGTCCCTACACTGGAACTTTACCACCATTTAAGCTCTAAATATACTAACGTCTGCTATTTGCATTATTAATTAAGTAATCTTAAGTACTCGACACACCGAACCAATTATCCCATAGATAATGATCTCCATAATTTCCGACCAATTAATTTGTTAATGACAGTACAATAGAATAATGGGGGCATGTAGTCGACAGAATTGAAGTCGGTGTGACATACATGCTCATTATTGGACGTGACCTGTAATATTGTATGATGTCTTAATTGCGGAAAATTAAGGCGCTTTCTGAATAACTGGTGTCATATAGTCGTTTTTGTTGTACAAAATATTTAACACCTGTAAGGACTATACAAAATTTTCAACGAGTCATAATCATTAATTTGCGAATTAATTAGATAAATTAAACATAAAACATTGTATTGAATTAAAATTATAAATGAATAAAATTAATACGCTTACACTCAGAGCCTACACTAGTTATAATCCTGAATCGTGGGTTATTTTTTTATGTAATGGAAGTGGCAAACAAGCATGCAGTTCACACTATAGACACCTACACAAAGACCAAGGTCAAAATGCAGATGCGGTACCACTCCTGAGGCCTAAGGTGTTATGCCTCTGTGCCGTAAATTACAGGGCCGTACATATTACACCGAAATATACAAAAAATTCCATCAGTACTTACAGACATCAAAAAGTCTTAAAATTATATTGTAACAATATTTAGTTGCCATTTTCTGACTCTGAAACATTTGAATGTATTTATTTTTTTCAATAAAGATGAAATTGAGATTGAAAACTACCTAAAGGGTTTTATTTATTTGTTTAAACTTTCGTGCACATTGAGCGTACATGAGGCGGACTTAATGCTTGGAAGCATTCTATACCAGTTAACCATAAGGTTTTGTGGAAAACTAAAATTGGTGGCGCAATACGAAAGAAAGAAAATTTTGGACACAAAAATTAAAAGTCATAACAATACTTTAAATAAATACACATATTATAAATAAATATATAATATATATAGGTATATGAAGTAGGTACATACTTACATTATATATATGTGTATATATACACATACTTACATAAACATAATTATATGTCTTCATAAATTTAACGGCCTAGTAATCAATGACGACTGATATAGAAACGAGAAACACTAAAAGCATCTTAAGGTAGTGGTCTCGGAATTTACTTCAATGGACGAAAAATAAATAGCATGTATAAATTTATTTCACCATGTAAAGAGAGAAAAAAATTGAATAATTTGCCAAAAAATATAAAAGTATATGAACATCTGAAACAAAAATGGATAAGTGTTTTTTCCGAGTTCAAAACTCCGCAGCAATGATAATATGCATTTATGCTAAGTTACCTATTTTTCCGTAGTATCGGGACTTCACATTCACTAGAGCCCATAAAAATAAATAAAAACGTTTAAATATATAAAACACCAAATAAATTTCAGTATCAATTAATGACATAGATAATCTCAGTGAATTTATTGTGTGACCATGTTCCTCAGATTAAACTACTCATTACAATTTATAATTAACTACCTAAAAGTATTCGTAAGTTATATCTCAACTGTTACTTACTAGATAATCTTACTTTCAAATATGAAAACAATACAATTAATTTAACATACCTCTCACTCTCACGTATATTTAAATGTCTTGTCGCTTGTAGTTTCAACGTTGATTCTCATAAAATATTTTAAGTAACGAATTAATTAAGGCCATTTATAACTTTACACGTACTGATTCTATCACCTTATCATTTGTTATCTAGAACAACTTTTCAATCTACATCCTTATTTTTTCTGCTCAGTTAAACTCAGCTGTTTGCTAATATATCCGGTCAGTGTGTAAATGCCACGTGAATTTAATATTCACCGCGAGCCAGCAATTTCACTACAATGTAGTGTTATAATTTATTTAAAAATACGTCATTCTCTCGGGCACTAATAATCCTTAATTAAAGCTTGGAAAAAATGCTGTTGTTTCTGTTTTCATGTTAGGTATATTACAGATACATTTATTTAATTTATTTGTTACATTTATTTTGACAAGCGGTCAGCTACGGATACGAGAGATTCTACAAAGTTTTAAGGCTGCAGGTTTATTGTGGTTTATTTTCACCATGTAGAAAAAGTTTTTATTGTACGCGGTTCACCAATTGCGTGTTATGTTTCCTTGATGCGAATTTTCACTATCGACCCCAAAGAAAGGTCCGAGGTAAATTTCCTTTCACGTCATTTAGTGTACGTACACTCGGAATCTTAGACAGTTTAGTTAATCGAAATAGCTTAGTTTTCGTTCAATGGTTGATTATATGGAGAGTATGTATTCAACCTGTAACTTCAGCTATAAATTCAAGTTTTTATTAGACGTCCACATTTGTCATGGTGTTGTATTATTGTTCAAATTATAACTATCACGATTTTAATTTTTTCAATAAGATGTAGAATATTATTATTGAAAGCCTTGTTAAATGTGCTGGCAGAAATAATTAGATACTCTTACGGCACCTACAACACAGGTTTATTCCTAATGTGGGGCTGTGAGTATCAGCATATCCTTTTTTCATTTTTTTTAACCCTTCTCTCATTTGCTTGTTTCCAACCTTCATTATGTAAAAAATCGTACATAGAATTTACCTACTTTTCAATTTAAATTTATATGAAATATTTACATGCTTGTTATTTTTTATGTTATTCGCAATCAACAATTTAAATAACACATAAAACCATGTATCGTTACTAAAAGAACATAGGTACGTCTTGCCTCGTAATTTATTATATGTATTTTTCTTATAATCATTAAATTTATATGCCAAGACTACGTATATCATTAATAATTATTTGTATTTCATTGAATAATTAATGATAATCTTCGCGGTACAACTGTTTGCTATTCATTGGATAATATGTTTTATAGGATTTTGTTGTATTTATGTGTGATTATTAAATTTATTACGTCTATTAACTTGAGCAAACTGCCATAACATATTGAACTCAACATCATTACTGGTGGTAGAGCTCCAGTGACGGAGTTCGCGGGCGTAGGCACCACCGCATTACCTGATTTACTTGCCGCTAAATGGTAGTGTTCAGCACTATCGTGTTCCGGTCAGGTGGTAATGTACGGCCCTGTAATTTCCGGCACAGAGGCATAACACCTTAGGCCTCAGGAGTGGTAACGCATTTGCATTTTGACCTTGGTCTTTGTGTGGGTGTCTATAGGCTGCAGTCATCACTTAACATCAATGTGAACTGCATGCTTGTTTGCCACTTCAATTACATTAAAAAAAAAAAATGTGGTTTGATTATTGGAAGAGTTCAGGAAGATAAGTTTATTATGAATCAGCGGCAGATATACATATATTTTTACTGGTGGTAGAGCTCCAGTGACGGAGCTCGCGGACTTAGGCACCAACGCATCATCTAATGTACCTACTTGCCGCTAAATGCTAGTGTTCAGGACTATCGTGTTTCGGTCAGGTTGTAATGTACGGTCCTGGAATTTCCGGCACAGAGGCATAACACCTTAGGCCTCAGTTACGTAATATGCACGTGCATTTTGACCTCTGGTCCTTGTAAGTTTCTATAGGTTGCAGACATCACTTAACATTAATGTGAACTGTATGCTTGTATGCCACAACATTACATACAAACAGGAACTTCAGCCTCAAAAGATCAAAAGATTTTTGGTTGTCTTTATTAGTATTTACAGGAAGATAAAAAATCATTTTAATACCTCCACCCAGCACAAATGCATGCCCACAAATGATAAGTTGCAGTAACTAACTAACATTCAAGTGAAGATAGTTGTCATGTTTGTTAGTTATAAGTTATAAGAACTCCTATATACTAACTCTAAAATTGACAAAAAGGAAAATGTAAGAAGATAATAAAGTATGTAAGTATTATCATACCTTGAATTCCTACGTCCTCGAACTCAGCTACTGAAGCTCTATAGTCAGTCTCTCCATCAATATATTTCTTAGTGCATAACATTTTACCTACACCAAAAAAATAAGAAGCCAATATTGGAGTACTTACTCCAACATAAAACATATCACACACAGACAGACAGCGTGTTGTTAAAATTGATAATATACGAGTACAATTAAATAACCTGCAACTAACCTCACTTCATTGCGCGGCAGACGGAGTTTTTTTATAAATGGACGCCATTATTTTAAGAGATAATTTGAGAGCTGTCAGAATGAATGGCGTAAGACGTGTCGTAAGCTGGAATATACGAGCTCGCTGCTGGCACATAAATCAACGGTAAAGACTGGACTAAGTGCGAGCGGGCGCGGGAGCGAAAAATTGCTGAAAGAACACTCGCTCTTATATGAATAAATCTTATTTTGAAGTTTTGCGATTGTTCAGGTAGGTCTAAAAGGTCTAAAACTACTGTCGTATTATATTGTATCTGTCACTAGTTCATAGTACTTAAAGAATATAAACAATGTAAAAATGGGTCAGTAGTACTAAGAACTGGATGATAATCTTAGAATAGAGCTGCTTGGCCAGCATTTGGTCTTGCTTTAACAAAATTATGTATTGAAATGTTAATATGTTTAACAATATTATACGTTATATTATTCCAAAACGTACCTTGGGATAAGACAGGGTCGAAAAGTAGTAACGAATAAACGATAAACATTACATACATTACATTATTGCAATAATTGAATGCGTCAACAAACGCAACATCAATGCAGTCATCTGAGGTCTTATCAGCTTCTTGAAAGCATGTCTATCGAGAGCTTTTCACTAAAAGGATTAAGAGTGGTAACGCTATTCTTTTTTTGATGAGATTCTAATGCTCTTTAAGTCCTTAGAAAAAGAATAACGAAGACTTTTGTCAATTCCTGCACTATCCATATTATATTTACTAGCCAAGACTTGCAAACTGTTATTTCTCCATAATCTATTTGTGTAACATTTATATAGGTACCAAAAGTTGTTTAGTTGTATAGGTGTAAAATGCGTCTAATACTCGTACCTTCGTTACACTTCATGGCCAAGACTACCCACCATGACCAAATAGGTCGAGTACTGTCTGAAGGTGAGGTCAAAAGTCTTAGGTGTCGCCGTACATGTATGAAGAAGCACGCGAGGTGTGTCAGGACCGGGATATCTAGCGCTCCACTCTCTGTCTACCCTGTAAAGGACTTCGCGTTAAACGCTACTTTATGGTAATTTATTTTTCTTTGTCCGCCTTCTTGTTACTGAACGGTTTGTTGTATTTTTGCATTTTTGAATGCACAAAAATCCACCCGATGCGGAAAGAGGACTATCATAGCGTGCGCTACGATTTCAACTTTCATATCGTAAGCATCAAGGGCATGCTTAACGTGAGATATTGGATTTTTAATACTATATTGGATAAGATTAGGTATTACAAATATTATGTAACAACATTGCGCTGGCTAGCGGCTAGGCTAGTATTCCAGAAATTGAGAGTACCCGCTTATTATTCTCTAAAATGTTTAAAACTACTCGTATTACCAAAACTAAATCAAAGAAAAATATTAGTTGACATAATAATTGACTCAGAGTTTTTTTTTATGTACTGGAAGTGGTAAACAAGCATACAGTTTACATTGATGTTAAGTGATGACTGCAGCCTATAGACCCACACAAAGACTAAGGTCAAAATGCAGATGTGTTACCACTCCTGAGGCCTAAGGTGTTATACCTCTGTGCCGGAAATTACAGGGCCAATTTTAATGATACAAAAAATAAACAACAGCTCGCCTACAGTACGCCCACACCTTATCCGGGAAATGTTGGCCGTGTGTTTAATGACATCGATTAATGTTTTAATACGTGTTCGCAATAATTTAATAAGCATCGCTGCCACTTCGATAATTATTCTAAAAGACACATTTAATGTATTGTTCAAACGTTTTGTAAGTATCACGTAACGAGTTAGACCTTTTGCATACAAAGGTTATAAGTTGGATTTATCATCACCACAAAAGTTTAACTATTGTAGAGATTGTAACTTAGATGATAAAGAACTGCATTAGATATTATATTCTGAAATGGAATAGGCATGAGAAAAAAAGACTAGCGTTGGGACGTGACGACCCAGCCTATCAGCAGCAGATTTTTGCCACTGGAAGAGAATTTTTCCATTAGCGCAGTCAGTCTACCGAACAATGGCGGTCACACCATTTCAGTAAGTGGCAGTAAATGCAATAACGCAAGACGGGCAGCAGCATCCTGTGATAAAACTACCGCCACTGCGGTCGTCAACTCACATGCCAAGCGTGGTGATTATAGCATATGACGACCCGGTAAGTCCAGCGGTGTGAGGTAACCGTTTAATTCGAAGGGTCCCGGGTTCGATCCCCGCATCGGGTTAAATATTTGTATGGCCTACAGATATTTGTTTCGAGTCTGGGTGTTTGTGTATGTGCACAAGGCACCCACGACACAGGTTTATACCTATTGTGGGGTTGTGAGTGTAAGCGTGTTTTATTTAAATTTATTATCCCCTTTATTGTCTCCCTTCATTCCCTTTGGTCCAGTATTGGACATCATTCAGCTGATATTATGAGAATGTATTATTAGTTAATACCAATTAAATAAATAATTGGGATAGTGTAGCTATAATTTTCTCAAAAGAAAAACAATTTTTAGTTAATTGTACTATTTATTTTTCGCAATAACACATTCGAATGAACTTAACCTCTAAAATTGTCTAAAAATGTCAAATCTTTCCTTCACATTTATTGCCTTGCTTTATGGTAGCAGTGGCGCCATCTATTGCCAACCATGCTAGTTAGGCAACCGATATAATAGACTTTTCAGTTTATTGAATATAATAGATGGCGCTACTGCTACCATAAAGCAGGGCAATAAATGTGAAGGAAAGATTTGACAAATCGGGCAGGACTTAAGTAGCTCAATTGAAAGAGCGGCTGGACTAGATTCCCAGTAGGCCGCGAGTTCGAGTCTCGCCTGAAGTCAAATTTTTCTTTCCATTTTTCTTTAAAATAAAATATATTTCACAAGCATGTGTTAATGCGAAATAATATAAAAACAATTACGCCTATGTTTGAAAATGTATATCATATAAAAATCTATACCTACATTCTCACACTGAATTAAGATCAAGTCTGAATCAGTCGTTTAGAAGTAACAATCCATTCAGTTGTTTTTTTTACCATATAAAACTTCGTGTCGTAAGTAAGTATAATAACAGAGTGAAGTAACGTTATTTATAATAATCTATTTCACACCAATCGCCATCTCGCCAGATGAATCTATTCGTTTAAGCTAAAAGTTAATAGAGTAGATTGAGACAGAGATTCCCTTATACAGTTGAAGTTTAAAACCTACGTACAGCTGATTGCTGATAAATTTATAACACTTATAAGAATCTCAATATTTTATGTCGTAGGGCATATAATTTTAAACAAACACAAAACAATATAGTCATTACCTGATTCAAGTAAACTGTATGACTTAAAACGCCCGTGACGTTAGTTCAAACTATGAAAAGATATTATCAAACGATTAATTTTAAAATATGTATTATTGAACCTTAGTAGTTAGAGGCGCTTAAATATTAGGCTCTTCAAAACCAGCACCACAAGCGCGTTGGCAACACTGTGCGTTGTAAACGTCCGTAGGTGACAGTTACACTTTCCAACAGGTGGTCCATCTCTCTCTCTGTCAATTTACCGCAGGAATCTCAGTGCTTGCAGCGTTTATGTGAACAACGAATGTAGCAAGAGCTAGAGAAGCCCATAAAAAAGAATACTGGTCATACTGGTAAACAAAAATATCATGCACTGACGAAAAACATTTTCACAAACGATAAACTATTTTATAGCTTAGCTAAAAAACACTATCGCTTATTAATTATTAAAATAGTATGCTTACAAATAAAATAATCAATGTTATTATAAAAAATAAATAAAACTGTTTGTAACTGAAATATTAGATATATTATTGTTTTTGCAGCTATACTTGGATTGCTTCAAAGTACACTTAGTTTTAATTCTTGTTGTATTGTTTAGTTTGTTTCTATTTTTTATTTATTTTGATTTTTTTTACCACTAAAAACCTACATTCGACATTTATCACAAAAATTGCTGTCATAATCTAGGTGTGATTCTGCAGCACCCTACTCTGCACACAATGTGTTTATTGAGACCTCTATTACATTAGAAGCGGTTAGCCGAGCATTATTCGCGAGATTTATCGCTGCTGCGGCTGAAGGCTGGTAATTATCCACTAGATACCACGTTATTTGCGATTGTCGTGTCGTGGCCTGTCACATTTGATTTGTTTGTTTGTAGGTGTTCGTGATGTGTCAGGAGTTTTGCAATGGTTATAAGAGATCGAGGTTGTTTTTCTTGTTTATGATACAATGTTTTTATTTCTTGATTAAGGTCCTGCTTTAATTTCTGCTTGTTGCAAGTTCCAGATTCTATTGAAGGACCGGGTTAAAAGATATCAGTGTGTTGGATGGATATGATGTATTTTGTTCGTGTCTTGGTGTTCTTTCCTATGTGTTGGGTTTACCGGCATTGATGATACATATTGATACAATCTTGCAGATTGTAAATGTAAGTATTTAATTGTTTGTAAAGAAAACATGATCACATAGAAGCTTGAGTCTTTTTCTTGGTATACTCGATTGGCATTATAAGTTTAGGGTTACAACTTATTTCATCTGGCACAAACATCACACACACATATATATTATCTTGGTTTTCTTAAATAAAAACCCTGACTTCTTTGACATTTCACAATAAAGGAGTACACTAGTAATAATAATAGTAGTTATTTTAATACATATTTCAATTACTAGTATCAATGTGATAAGTAGTACTTTTATGGTAAGTGAATACTGAACCTGTAAGAAACAAAACTGGATCTCAATAGCCTACTCAACACTTTACTACTAGTCCAATAATCCTACCACCTACCTGCATACCAACACTACTAACTTTTGAAACCAAAAGTTTATAATCTCTGCTTAAAAATTACACATTAAAAACTTATTTGCAATAAACATAAAAATTATTACCTCGAGAAAGATACTGTCAGTCAGACATGATTATGTAATTATAAAATAAATAAAAACATTAAATATCTCTCTTAATAATTTGAAATAATCATAATTTGATTGTACAAAAAGCTTCCAACAAATGTAATTTTTACTTTAATGGTTTTCCACCTTCACAAACCACACTTCCTTGAACATTAAACATGAAGCATGGAGTTACATCACACCTGTAATTTGCAGCCAGCTAACGTATAATCTCGTTTGTTTTTGCGACTGTGGGTATTGCAGGTAATTGAAGTTTTAAATTAGTTGAAAAATTGATACACTATTATACTCATCATCGTAAAGCATGAGTAGTATATTTTGAAATTTCGTATTTGATATTGAATTTTTCTTTATTGTATATAAAATAGAATACATTTTCGTATAAATTTAGGAGTGAATGCAGCTCCTTGATGAATACTGTTTTCATTTGCCCCATGTGTTCTTTTCTTCATTTATATAGTCTTCAAGTTTTCTTAATGCTAAGCTCATTAACCGAGTTCAAAAAACGAGAAGGTTCTCAATCCGGCCGGTACATATATATATTTTTTTATGTATGTACGTGAATTTCGCAGACCGATTTACGTAATTCTTTTTTGTTTGATGCGGAATAGTTTCGAATTGGTCCCATTAAAATTTGATTCAGATAGGCCCAACAGTTTTTATTTTATGAGCATTTTTTTACTTACTTTCACCTCAGACTAAAGGAATAAGAATAGACGGCGAGTTGTCATACAGTGCGTTGAATCCACTGACGTCCTAGATAGTCCTAATGCGCATGACGACAAGATGACAACAAGTGACAATGACACATTTACTCATCGACGACACAACACAGCATATTTACTCCTTCGTGAATAATTTTTTTCATTGATTTCGTATAGTCGTGTTATAATATTTCTATCGACACACCTAAACAATTTAAATTAGGTATCTAATTGTCACGAAGCTAAAAGAGTTTCAGATTTCACAAATTTAACAGATGTGAACATTAATCTAATTGACAACGCAGCAATAAACTAAAAAATATTAAAAAAATATAACTACGTTAAGCAAAACCGACTTCAAAACTGAAAAGTAAAAAATAATAAAGATTTAATTGTAATTATATACTACCTATTTATATGTGCTATTAACTAATAGGTTTGAAGTCGATGCCAAGCCAAAATCACTAAAGTACGCATTTCATTGTATTAAAACGTAACCTCACGCCTATAATCCCCGAAGGGGTAGGCAGAGGTAAATGCATGAATTCGAGCATACATGCAAACACCCACGATTCGTCGGTCACGTTTTGTTTAGTGTTAATTTGCTCGTATTCATATTTAAGTGATTAATATATAATTATTTGTTTAAGGCTTGGCACCGACTTCAAACCTATTAGTAAATAGCACATATAAATAATAGGTAGTATATAATTACAATTAAATCTTTACTATTTTTTTTTTTTTTTTTTTTTATTCTGAACCATTATTCCTGGGAGTTTAGTCATACGTTGACTATGTCACCCCCGTACAGAAAAGCAACACAATAACACCTAAAACTAAAATACATACTGACATGCTGTAATAAATACCAATATTACCTTATTTAAAAAAAAAAAAAACAATTGTTATGGGTACATCCTAACTAGCCACATAATTTCTGCTGATAGTGGGTTGGACAGTAAGGTGTTACACATACCAACATTATAAGTTAAAAGGATCGGCGGGCGAACCCAATCATTCCGCACACATTCCATTAATAAGTGATATACATCGTCTATTATGTGACAATCTATACAGTTCTGTGTGGTTGAATAGATTTTACTTTTCAGTTTTGAAGTCGGTTTTTCTCAACGTAGTTATATTTTTTTATGTCAACTCATTGACTTCAAAGACACGCATAAAAAATAGTGTTTTCTTAAGATACTGTTACCTTTAATTATTTATTTTCTTCTTTTTTTAAAAATGGTGGCAAACAAGCATGCTGCTTGCATACATTACATGGATGGTAAGTGAACATTGCAGTCTACAGATACTTATACTCAAAATACAGATGCGTTTCCACCCCTGAGAGCTTAACTAACTAATAACATAATATATTTCACACAAGATTATAAGAGTTTAATATAATTTACTGACTCATTAGGTAATTTTTGTGCTCTCGAGCAACCTCTGTATTCATTAATAACTCTTATCACGTCATCATTTAAACCAAATTCACCAGCTCGGAAGATTTTAATGAACTGATTCCTTTACAATTCAGTCACGTGCGAATCAATATTGATTGAACCCTTTACCGTGGTATAAATATTTGCTTTCCTGTTGATGGAAATGCATAATTCCCTTGTTCCAATGTTTGTACCGCCTGTGGCTTTATTGTGAATATTTGCTTGATATGCAATGGTTTTAAAGAAAACGATAAGACCGCTTGTGGTTCTATTATGATGAGGTGATTGAGACAGAAAATTTAATGCCAATATTCTTAATTTGGTTTTTAATGTTGATGCTGAATACGTTGGGATTGAGTTTAATAGTAAACTTAACTTCAATAGCGTTCTATTCTGTGACTTGAACCTCAATGATTATTTTTTAATAAAAAAGGCAAGAAATAAATTGATGGGATAACCATGGTCTATATCTGTTAATTAACTAATTAAAAGAGATGATGGTAAAAGCAAAAAAAATCACTCATCGTATCATCATAATAATATTAATATATAAAAAATAAGTTCTATTATCTTAGTAGGTAATTGTTCTACTATCTAGTTCTCTTATCTTCTATAGGCTGCAGTCATCATATCAATGTGAGCATGCTTATTTGCCACCTTCCTTAATTAATAAAAAAATTAAAAAGTAGTAGTATTTATGTATGTATCTTCACGCCAGGTCCCTAACAGGGTAGGCAGAGAGTCTGAAGCGCCAGATATCCCGGTCCTGACACACCTCCCGTATCTCACCTACCTTCATCATTCTCTTTATACATGCACGCCGATTCCTAAGACTCTTGACCCCACCATCAGACAGAACTCAACCTATTTGGTCGTGGTAGGTCAGTCTTGGTCTTCCTGGGCCTCTGCAACCACCACAGTAGTAGTGCTATTGTGTATACTTTGGGCGCACATTTTATTATTATTTCGTTATGTTTAGTAAAATATACAAGAATATAAATTAATATACACTGATATATTTGAACTCTTAGTTTAATACATGCGAGATAATTTCTAAAAAAATAGTTTTGTGTCGAATATTTGAACTATTTTTATCCTGAAAATATACTCACGGAAGTGTGTTAAAAATATTCACAGTTAATAAATTATTTATTTTATTCATTGCTCGATAAATTATGAACACACATCGGAAGACAGGTGTCTCTAACTAGAAATTGATTCACGACAATTTTTTTTTATCATAAGCGCCTTGGAATATGATTATGAATATGATGAAAAAGTTCTTCAAAAAATTAGAATTCTTTGATGAATTCTTTCCGAGTATTAATATTAAAATTAGCTTTGTTATCTCAGTTCTTATTATAAAAATTAGCTTCTTTTGTCGCAGTACTATGATATATTACTCACAATCATAATTCTGTTTAGACAAACATCTCTTTGTACCGTCCAATTTGAAAATTAATCAATATGTCAAACAATGAACCAACATCAAACATTCTGAACGGAACCGTTTTCAAACATGAAACAAGCCACCAATAAATTTTCGCTAACACAAGAAACAAATGACTCTGAGTTTAAAGATGGCCGATTTTTAATGACACCGTAGTATATGACCGTAATAAAATTTCCTCGCCTTTGATGATATGTTCTGTAAAATATGAATTACGTTATGGATTTACGATCATTTTACATACATTGCTACGTCTCTTTGATGCCATTTTTCATGATCATAAATTTTCCGGTGTAACATAAAGAGGAGTTTGCGTTATTAGACATGGAAATTGGTTATGGACATACACATGCACTGAATGTCGATCAGCTTTATTGAATAAAGTATATATATTTTTTTTATGTCAAAGGATTGACAGACATGCAGACGGGCCACCTGATGGAAAGTAGTCACCGTCGCCTATGAACATTTGCAACACCAGGGGAGTCGCCAACCCGCTGCCAGCCCTGAAGGACTCTTTTGACGCCTTTTTGAAGAACCCCATATTGTAGCACCGAGGGAACACCTATGAGATGAAGCTTAGGATGTTTAAAGGAATAAAATAGACCCAAAACACGTTGTTTTTTCGGTGGTGATTTTCCATACTCATATCTAACAGACAATTTTTCCATTAACCGATTGTTGCTTATTCTCTAAGCCTGTATGTTTTGCGGCTTCACACGTCGCCTTCTCACGAATAAATCTGCTTTTACAACTACATAAATTTGTCGATGGAGCGATATTGGTATCCGGGGCAGACTTTGCCCGGGCATCCTGTTTGCTTTGTAACTATAACGCTTTCTAGGAAACCTCGCCGATAAATAAGCTTGCCCGCAGTAAAAATGTACGAAGACATATCGTTATCCAAGAGCTGGTGAAATTTTGAAGTTTAGTATGAACTTTGCTTAACTCATCTTATAACATTTGATTAATTTTGAAATAATTTAGTATAATAACATGTATTTTACTTTTATATGTCTATGGTTTTTTTCTTTAATGATGGTGACGAACAAGACTCGTACGTGGATGTTTACCTACTGTTGTTACTGCAGACATAAAAAATAAAATAAAATTTGCTTTAAAACTAAACGTAATTAATATGAATGCGTTGCCACTCTTGAGGCCTAAAATATTTTAACTTTGTGTCGATATTAGATTAGCAACCATCTATCCATTCAGAGAGGAAACGTTGCTAGCATGCTAGGGACAATGTGTGGAGGAACTGGTCTTGAATTAGTATAGTTTAATTATATTTTAATGATTTTTTATGTTTTTTAAATTAGAATAGAATAGAATAGAATATTTTATTTATTTATAACAATGTACCTACAACATCGAACATATTTACTACAAACAATTATATTTGAGGACATTGGTATAAATTGGTCCTAGCTCAGCATTTTACTGATTGTAAAACAAGCAGCGCTGGTCTTCCGCTGGTCTTCTTTCTTATAAATTACATATATAATTTTAAGTAGTTTTAGTTCTCATGACTGTTGTGTAATCCTGTAACTACTTCTTGTATAAAATTAAACGGCCATCTAACTGAGACACTGTAAATATAAATACTGCCCGTAGTTCTCAATATTATCTTTTATAACTTTTTTTGTATAATGTAAGGCGCAAACAAGCATGCACTTCACATTGATGTTAAGTGATGACAGCAGCCTATAGACACCCACACAAAGACCAAGGTCAAAATGCAGATGCGTTACCACTCCTGAGGCCTAAGGTGTTATGCCTCTGTATCGGAAGTTACAGGGCCGTACATTACCACCTGACCGGAACACGATAGTGCTCAACACTACCATTTAGCGGCAAGTAAATTAGGTAATACGGTGATGCCTACGCCCGCGAGCTCCGTTACTGGAGCTCTACCACCTGTAACAATCATCACCAAGTACAGCATTTTTACAATAAGGAAAAGGGACAATAATAAACACTTAACAGAAAAATCCCTCGAATTCCAAAATCATTAGATGATTTGTCATTTCCGTATTATCCGAAATCCCCAGCCAGAGTCACCAATGTCCTATCACAGTTATTTCATAATGTATCAAACACAACAGAACTCAATCATTCTTCTAAGAAACCGGCTTCAGTGTCACGGGCACTACCCTCACAATGGGGTAGGTAATCCTATTACACTGACATTGATCGTTCATTCGTCATAAACGTAGGGAGTCTTGATCCTATTAACAAAGAAATGGATAAATCAAAAGGCTTTGTTGTTGAATGTTACGTAATTTAAAAAGGAATCATTTAAAAATCGTATCAGATTTTTATCAAAATATTTTTTGTGTATTTGTGACGTGAAAATAATGAATAATCAGAGAGGAAAGAATTATAATTATAAAGCGAGACTCGTGAGGTAGGTCACTGGTCACTGAATCTATCAATTGATTTAAACAGTCTAGTGCAAATAAAAAAAATAACTTCTCGTTCATCTGTCATTCGTATTCAAATACTTGCGGCCACATAAAATAATGTTAAGTCTAATATTCTTACTAAACATCACGTATTTTTTCTTTATTACGCTTTTTTTATGTAATGGTAATGGAAGTGGCAAACAAGCATGTAGTTCACATTGATGTTAAGTGATGACTGCAGCCTATAGACACCCATATGAAGACCAAGGCCAAAATGCAGATGCGTTACGACTCCATAGGCCTAAGGTGTTATGCCTCTGTGCCAAAAATTACAGGGCCGTACATTACCACCTGACCGGAACACGATAGTGCTGAATACTACCATTTAGCGGCAAGTAAATTAGATAATGCGGTGGTGCCTACGCCCGCGAGCTCCGTCACTGGAGCTTTACCACCAGTAAAGCTTATTCTACTATTTATATAAATAATAATGTATCTACTTCAGTTTTCAAATCACATCTACACTACATTATCTCCATCTGAACTTTATCAAAATTAAATATTTAATACAATTACTGTTTTTATTTACACTAGAGTAATATAATAGTTTATTTGTTTCATACTTATCTAATTTGAAACGGTTTTAATTTAAGTCACCATTTGTCTTCCACCTATTTTCAAAGTGTTTTTAAAAATAATCTCAATGTATAACTTTATATTATGTTAATATTATTTAGCTTTTTAATATATTTTAATGTTTTGACGTGACAACGTCTTAAATTAGGTTGCGGCTCGGAGTCACTCATGAAAAAGTGTAACGCCCGGTAACGTAACGATGAGTCACCGAACGAGAGAGAGGCCTGCCGGACCGGCGAATGCCTTTCTACCGAGAAAAAGACGTTGTCACGTAAAATTTTCGCCCGTAATACTGATTTTACAGGCAACCAGTTTTTTTTATCATCTAATTTCTGTTTAAAAAAATATTTTTCTTATCCAAAAAATCGTTATAAATTCATAAGTATTCAACAAACACAAACACACCATAAATTATACCTAACATAGTACAAGAAAAATAAAATCAACCTAACATACGAGTAACACAAGAAAAAAAATCAAACCAAAAACATCTTCATCACAGCTTATTTATATCTTACCTTTGACGGCATAGATTTTTGATTAACGATCTGTCCCAGGTCAGGTCTCCATTGTTCCCTTTCAAAATCCCGACACTCATTTATCAAGCTTACTGTTCCGTTCTGAAAATTAACGGCGTGGAACAAGTCAGAGGAGATCTCATTAGCGTGACAATTTGCTGCATCTGGTAACACATTACCAGTCTTGCAAGAAATGTGAAGGGGTCTTAAAAGGTATTTGTGTGTATTCAACGCAGCGACATTTAACTTTGTTGCTTTAATAGCGTACATTTTATATTAATGGGTAGCTACATATCTCTTTTTTGTATAAATTGGCTGAGATCCAGTGACGGAGCTCGCGGGCGTTGGCACCACCGCTTTACCTAATATATCTACTTGCCGCTAAATGGTAGTGTTCTGCACTATCGTGTTCCAGTCAGGTGGTAATGTACGGGACCCTGTAGTTTCCGGCACAGAGGCAGCTTAGGCCTCAGAAGTGGTAACGCATCTGCATTTTGACCTCTGGTCTTTGTGTGGGTGTCTATAGGCTGCAGTCGTCACTGAACATCAATGTAAATTGCATGCTTGTTTGCCACTTTCATTACATAAAAGAAAATGTGTAATTATTTATTTTATTATATGGTTATTCCAAATAGGTAGTTTTGAGGGTAGCTTATACTGTTCTGAAATGCTATTTTTTTTACTAGATACTCTATTTCTTTATTTGGTTTACGAACATACGTCTCACTGCTAGACACGAGTCTCTCCTCTTCTCCCTCTCTCTCTTCTTGGGAGGAGGTCTGGAGCTTATTTCACCACACTGCACCTCCAATGCGGTTTGGTGGAGTAAAAATATAACTTTTATTTGTGAAAAACATTTTGTTAGTCGCAAAATTTCTAAATTCCGCTCTTCGCTTATACATTCAGTCTACTCGTCTAGCGTGCGGTGGCAGGCGAAATTTACGCGAACACTGATTTTGACGTATCGCTTTTGGGGGCGGCCATATGAAAAATGGTTTACCGGTGAAAGCGCTAGACTACTGTTCATGATTTTTGAGAGTGAATGCTCTGGTGATCGTTTAAGACAAAAGGAACTTTATAATGGGTTCACAATGCTGTAATTAATGTAATGCGAAGTTTTGGAGAGTGGTTTTAAATATTTAAGCTGATTGTTTATTAAGTGATTGATTGGTGAACTCCAGCAAAGGTAGGGCTAACCTTTGCTTGGCTTCACCAAATCGGCTACAATTAATTAGCATTCACTGTAGCAGATTACAATGATTATTGTTATATATTGTTGTTTAGATTATTATTTTTATTTGTACTATGGAAATGACAATAAAAAAAAGTTAGCAGTTGATATTAATAGTTACGATAAAATATTATGAAAACACGGAAAAATAGTTACATTAACGTTTACAATAAAACAAAAATCTAGCTTTGATTCATATTTTACAACTAAACATATTTCTTTAACAAGCAAAAGTACACTCCTAACAAGCTGAGAACCGAAACCATTATAAAATATGTCTTCAATAATGTCATACCCAGCAAACATATTTCAATTTCCACGATAAATACACGACTGTGTTGCGACCGAACTGTCTGTCAATAGAAATTGAATCACACGCCAATGAATAGAGGTTTCAAATTTGCGTGAGATGATAAATAGACAGCGGGCACTCCAAACGTCCATTAGGCTTCCAAGACGTGAGAAACATTGAAGGCAGGTTGGTTCCTGAATTAGTCGCCTCACGATCTGATACTGAAGGGTGGCGGTAAAGGTAAGGTCAACTTTTGTACATTTCATTAAGATGGGAATCAAACTATGGACGATGGTAAATTACAAGTAAATAATGTATATAATAATTAGCACATCTGGTACGTGGAATGAAATCAGTAGTAGTTGATCGCGTTATACAATTAAAATAGGTGTTTATGTCTATCCTTGACATATTTATTTAAAGAAGTATTATTGGTAACTTATGTTGAATCATCTATAAAACCTCAAATCAAACGCCATACGTTTTGGTATATGAGCTAAACAGCCTAGCTCTTGATAGTGGCAACACATCTTATTCGATAACTCTAATGGAAACATTCTTTGTCTACGCCGTAAGGGTCTAGGCATAAAAATACGTACCCCTAATAGTGTCCTTATCCTTATCAACGTGCATTTTATTTACCACTTTCACGATATACAATACGAGTAGTACCGTTAAAAACATTTATGCCAACAAAAATAACATATGTGATAGATATCGTTACATTATCACAATCAAATTCGCAAACGCTTCATAGAAATCCGCTCTCACTCCAGCCACATCTTTCACCTGGTGGCCACTGACAGTGAGCGTACACGCCAGATTGTCATTGCCAACTACCATTTTATCTTTGCCGCTGTCACCATTCTTATTCACATCGACATACAGTTCATTATTGTCTACATTGGTGATACTACCATTGTCAGCTTGTGTTGTCATGTTGGGAAACAAGTTAGTAAACAGTGTGCGACGCGTGTGACTTATGTGATGGGGGAAGATTTATTTTCAAAGTCTCGTTGCATCGTCGGTAATTTGTATGAAGTATGACTTTAGGATTCCATGGTATTTGTTATTCGAAATGTGTTGTAAAGGCAGATACATATGAAAACGTAACCGCATTTAAATGACTAACGGCCAAATACTCAAACGTCACTTAAATCTAGGTGGGACCTAAGTCTTCTGTCTTTATTAAACACGTTCAAACGATAGAGATAGCGCACATTTGAAGATTGCTTAAAATTGAGTGACATATTTTATGAGTATTCGGCCAAAAATCCTGTATAAGACTATAATTTTTCTTTTGATATATTATTCGAAGACATGTAGATGGCAAATGATGGCAGATGTGTTTCTGCTCTATTCAAGTAATTATGCATAATATTAATATCTATACTCTTATAGCGGCACTAGTGCTTTTCTCCGGAGCTTTATGCTTTATTGTAGTGTTAATATAAAAAATAAATATGATACTGGGCTTCCAAAAAACTTCACTAAGAAATAGTGAATTCCTTAACTATATGCACGAATGCTTGCATTTTTTACTGACGACCCCGATATAGGTTATTGAAGACATTTGAGACTTGTGACCAGCAGTGGACGTTTCGAATTAAATGACAAATAAATCCCGAAAAAGATCTGTAATCTTGTCAGTTTATTGCAACTTACGTCAAAAATAAGAAGACTTAGAAAACATCAAAAACAAAACTTGTGTTATTTATGGTGCAGCCTAATGAGTTCGTGTTCAAACATATTCTGTAACCATTTGCAGTAAGTTTGCTGTCACACTACCACGATAACCCGTAATTTGTCCAGCACTATATTTAAAAGCGAAAATCACTATTTTAAATCTTTTCGTGTCAAGATAATGAATGCTGAGTGTTATCGTATTTAAATGTCTAATTTATGTATCAGATCCAAAAAAAACTGTGTAACTTTAATTTTATTAGCGGGATGTTGAATATTCTAAGCAATTTTGTTTTTTATTTTAAATTTGAAATTAAGTTTTTTTGGTTCAAAAGATAGGTATCAAGTTTGAAATATTACAATAAACTTCACGATCCAAATAGATTTATAATCTTCTTGAAAAGTTTATGTTCAAAGACATTATAATAATTTTAATCTTTATATGATATTAATTACATAACACGTATGTACCACGACCAATGTGTAGATTCTTGTATGCTTACCATAGTCACAATGCAAATATGAACATTGTGGAAACTACGTACAAAACCTTGAAACGTCACACTCACACAAACATGCGCATCGACGAGGCCTCTAAGCGGTTCTCGCGGTGTTGCAGTACTGAATCACTCGCTACATCGAGCGTCGATGCACATGTTTGTGTTAGTGTGCCATTTCGAACGTATTGTACGTAGTTTCAATACTGTTCATGTTTGTACTGTGCCATAGTCAATATATATTTATAGCTAACTCGGTCGCTTAGTTGTAGTTCAGTGAGAGTAACCAATAGATACTGTTCACTTTTTCTCCAATTAGGTTCTCATTGACGTACCAGAATTTTCAAATGCATCCGATAAATAGCTATAAGTATAACAACTGCCATTATAAAATCGAGCCGCAATAATAACTAATATATTTTTACTTGTGGTAGAGTTTCTGTAGGCACCACCGCATTACCTTATCTACGCCAAATGGTAGTGTTCAGTATTAACATGTTCCGATAAGAAAAAAATGCTTACACTCACAGCTCCACATTAGGTATTTATATAAACCTGTGTCGTAGATGCCGTTGTACACATACAACATATACACAAACACCCAGACCCGAAACAAATATCTGTAGGCCATACAAATATTTGTTCAGGGATCGAACCCGCGACCCTTCGAATCAAACGGTGGTTTCGCATCCCTGGACTAACCGGGTCGTCAAGATGGTAATGTATGGCCCCGTAATAACTATCACAGAGACATAATAACTCAGATTTTCGGGGTGGTAACGCATCTGTATTTTGAACGCTGGTTTTTGTGTAGATATCTTTAAGTTGCAGTCTTAACTTAACATCCATGTTAACTACATGCTTATTTGTCACCTTGATAATACAAAAAAAATACAGTCGAATTACAAGTTGAATGATTCCTACATATCTGCCTATTTCTTCATGCAAACACAAGCGTGAAGTTTTTTCCTTGTTCTCAACTTCCATTTTTTTATAGATTATGCATCACAGTAATCTAAACCACCATCAAAGTAATCAACTGGTGATGACAAAGCTAAAACCACCCCAAAGTATTTACATTACAGACTCAAAATTAACCAAACAATATTAATCATGCTAGCAAGTCAAAACGCCCTACGAAGCGCTGAGTACACGATAATGATATATGAGATATTTGATGATAAACAATCGGGGTCATTTATTATCTGTCGGTTATTTGACAGGCGGTAGGCAGATGTCATTTGTCATTTTCCGTGGGTCCCTTCGTTACGCCGCCTACATTCGCCTCCGTCGGTGGTTAGCTATCAACCGACAAAGCCACTAACGCGTAATCCATTTTGAACCCAAATCCGTTCCCGTAGAATCCATTTCAGTCCACACATATAATCAATCTTGATTGTTTTCAGCATGAACGATTATGATAGATGAAAGAGTTAGCGCTCCCGCTGTGGTGCTGCGAATCTAACCGGTATTAAGCTTTATATTGATGATGTTAAAGTTTAATTTGATGTTGCAGGTGCTATTGTAAAGGCCGGTACACCAAAACTTGTTATTGAAGACGAAACAGTAATGGATGAGGATAGAGAATGAGTGAACGTTGTCGGTGATGTTCTGTTATCTGTCTGTTTATCAGAATACCGACGGATCGTCCCTTAAATAATTACCTTTTCAAAAGAATATTCATTCGCTACCGGTAATATATTCATTATATCTGACATCTTACAAAGCGCCATTAAAATAAATAAAATACAATACAGCATTCAACGAGCGAGATAGGATCAGGGATTTTATTTGTTGACATATTTGGGATTTCGATTTGATCATTAACTGAGTCATTGCAATTTGTTTTATATTGATTTGTTGTCCCCACGCTTCTAGGGTTATACGCAAATATATTTTTTAAAATTATAAGTATTACATATTACTGATGGTGGTTTATTAATTTATGATTTTAATAGACGTAGGTATAGATATAAATATAAATACGGTACCAAAAATCTCAAGGAAGGGATATTTCAATTTACAATATTATGGCAGGTACTTTGAACATTTTTAGACTTAGCATAGGTACATGCTAAAGGTTAAATACCTAGATAAAGTTCCCAAACAAAAAAAAAATCAATTAATTCATATAAGCTATGAACTTAATTCATTGTAAATCATGAGAAAAAAATGACTTGCGTAAAGTCTTATTTTATACGTGTTTAATGAATTCAGTGACATGCATACAATTGTCTGTTGTCTCAATTGTTCATTATACTCGTATTTTAACTTTGTTCAAGAAACCAATCGAAAACAAAAAAAAACAACGACAATTCAATCCCATAAACAATTTCCAACGAACTCATTCCCATTTCGTATAGAACTAAAGCACTATTTAACAAGACTGCACTTACCTTGTAATTCTCGTCATAATAACTCACTCACTTGTAATGCGAAATGCGTGTTAAGAATTTTTCAATGCTCATCCATGTTCATTTTAGGGTTCCCACGAGACTGCGGATGCTACTAAATCAAATGTTTAATTTCCCGGTCGAAACAACAGCCATTGTGCTTTAGATCCGTTTTTAGTTTACAGTTTAAGGGTTAACACATACGTAAAAAATTATGAAAATATTTCTCCTCGCATGGGAGCGGATATTTTAATCAATGATAATCTGCAATGATTTTAGTTTAGTACCAAATGACCTCGTATATTAATTTTAACAATTCGATAGTGGTGAAATATCAGTGTTTTTGAAAATAGATGGATTAAAAAAAAGACTTATTATCCTTATATTTATTATCATTATCGTTATCCTATTATTTAAAATAAGCAAAATCTAAACGTTACTTTAACTGTGTGGATAGTTGAAAATGTACTACCATTTACTGTAAGTTTATGAAACAATTTCGTAATAATTTCACAGAATCATTAAAACCAACATAACTCACCAATTTTTCGACAAGTCTAATTATAGAACAAAGTCAAACATTTTGAAATGACGAAGGTTGTATTTAATAAGACAAGACAAGTGGTAGATACTAGGTACGCGACAACCTTTAACCAGTAATTATTGTCACGTAACATGAACAATTTAAAGGCAATAAATCTCAAGCTGTCATACTTATTGATGACAGCGAAATGATCGCTGATTGTGAATCAAGGTTGACATTAATGGTTGATCTTTCCTCGTGACCTTTTTGCTCTATTTATGTATTTCCTACTTACTACGTGATATTTTATACTCTTTGGAAATTGGTTTCATTCAATCTTGTAACTGGATTATTTTTATCTGGAAGTTGTTATTGATGAATATTAACCCCCTTATTTATAAACGTAGCTAAAGTGTTGCTAATGTCTCCTCTGTCCTTTTCTATCCTATATATTTTACAACGCAACTGACAAAGACAAAGCATTATATAGCTAAAACGTATCTAATGTACGTTTATGAATAAGGGGGTAAGACTATACGTATTTTTTAGGGTTGCATACCAAAACATTAAAAACATAGACTGCGCTGTCTGTTCGTCCGTCTGTATAGGTATCTGTGTCTATTCGTCGGTCATCATGCTGTATCTCATGAATCGCGATTGCTAGAGAGTTGAAATGTTCTCAGATTATATATTTCTGTTGCTGCTATATCAACAAATAATAAAAAGTAGGTTTAAAATAAATACTACCCCTAAAGCAGCAATGAGCCATATAGGGTCCAAGAACAATAAGAAATCAATTGTCATATTTTTTAAGTGATTATCTTTATTGCTTTTTTATAACAAACGTGGAGTTTGTCGTGACAATCCAGAAAATAAAAACACGTTAACATCACTAGACTATTTCATTTTTACTTTCTCAATACATTATCAATTTTATATTTATAACTTAAATCCACAAAACAATTCACGAAAATCGGTACCACAACAAAACCTGAATACCCCTGTTTTGAAAACTTGTTGCCTCCCCATTTAAATTCCCTGAGAGATCCTTTTAAAATATTCAATGCTTCTTCTACCACGTCAAACGCATTCTTCGGCTCATTACTCTTACCTTGACACCCGGTTAATCTTTCATTGTGATGGATAAAGAGCATTGTATGGTTGTTTTTTCAGATTTAAAAAGCATCACAGAATGGATTGGCTTAGCACTTTTTAAAATTGTAAAGATGGGCGGTAATACGATATTGTTCAGTCTCTTTTTGAATGTGCTGATTGTATTGATATTATGTTCAGTTGAGCAGGCTTAAATGTTTCTTGTAGATTGCATTTGGCATAAATAAAAATATTTTTTAAAGTATTTTTAATGTAACGTCACGCCTGTAATCCTCAAAGGGGTAGGCAGAGGTAAATGCATGCATTCAAGCATACATGCAAACACCCACGATTTGCCGGTTACGTTTTGGCCCATGTAACAGGTGGCGAGCCTGTTGACATCTCCGGGCACATTACCAAACTTCGAAGTACTGGGAAATTTCCAGAAAATGGAAAAATCCCAATTAAACCAGAGATAAAGGACTTTACACCATTATCTCTGATAACCCCCTGCCCGGGAATCGAACCTAGGACCTCAGCGTAGTAGAAGACGCTTGCTACCACTAGGCTACCGAGGCATTTAACTTAAAAGTATTTATCGATTTATATTATGATTTAGATTACTTCATAAGAAGTGGAATAAAATTAGAATATATAATAATATAATTGTTGTGTGCTGTAAATTCCTTTAAATGTCAAACTATTTCATGAAGCTTTATTTTCTTATGTCTTTTATGAGACGATGTTTTTTCTGAACCTGTTGATTTTTTTTCTCTCACTATATCAATCTAGACCAAATAAATTGTCTTCGATGCCTGTCTGTTTCAACACCATCGATATCCAATCAAACATATAAATGGACCGTATCTGTAAATCTAACAAGTAAAAATTATCTTATAAGACCTTTGCACCACAGCCACTAGTCATTACTTAAACGTAAATCATATGTAATGAACTCTAACAGGTATCTTGGGAGTAATTACTGGTTTTATGGAAAGTAATATTTACATGTAATCACCGGTTTCGTTCACGTTTGCTTTACGAAGGTTGGGTTTACTCAGGGGCAAAGTGATGAAATAATCTATCTTTGGCTGGATATATTTTACACCTGAAATTGAAAAAAATAATAAATGAAAATGAAAATTTTATTTAGCGCTTAGCCAGGACACATATGAACAGTATGTATACACAACAAAATACCTACCTACAATGAAACAAAAAAAAAGAAACAAGATTAAATAAAAAATAGAAACAAAGTAAGTAAATAATTATCTAAATTAATAATTTTATCTAAATTAACGACCTATATTCAATTAATAATAATAATAAGGTATATGTGTCGCACGGCTGCGTCAAAAAGGTATCCAGTTCAGCATGATGTCAGGTACCTATAATATAAGACTTGCGGCACACCCCGGACACTGAGCTAAAATTCCATACGAACGCATAATCTGGTTATCTATTACTCATACATCAATCAGTGACGTGTTTTTACATGCGCACACATAAATGTAGCATGTAGGGTTATGACCTAAAGCAATCGTGAAATAAGTCGGCGCACTGACTACGTGACCAAATTAACTAAAAATAGACCGCTCGCTCGCCCGCTCGCAACCTCACTGTTGAAGTCTATCCAACGGGCTTTCAAGGGGAGGTGATGGGTGAGGAGGGGAAATCAGGCAGGATGTTGAAGTCCATTCTATACGTAGTATTATTGCATATTCTCTGCTTACGGGTAGTAGAACTTCAATAGTGGAGATCGAGCTCAAGAGCGCAGGTACCAGCAGAAAGAGGTCAAAATGCAGATGCGTTACCACTTCTGAGGCCTAAGTTGTTAAGCCTCTGTGCCGGAAGTTTCAGGGCAGTTCATTACCACCTGACCGGAACACGATAGTGCTGAACACTACCATTTAGCGGCAAGTAAATTAGGCAATGCGGTGGTGCCTACGCCCGCGAGCTCCGTCACTGGAGCTCTACCACCAGTAAAAAAAATGTTTGTATTATGATTGTTTAGACTTTCAGATGTATCTGAACTTTTTTTAACTAATGAACTGCTATGTTGCTGTTTTTTGTCATCAAATTGACAACATTTCTAATTTGACACGACCCTAGAAGAAAAATACCGTTTCTTTGTTTTTCTTTTCTGAGTTCAAATATATATTTTTTGTTAATTTCTGTGGAAAAAAAAACGGAAAACATGTGATGACGTCACTTATATGGTGGAATGAAGTAGTTACCATTGCTTATCTTTAGATGAAAACATTATTGTTACATACTCTGTGACAAGATGTGTCAAATTAATACGGATACGTCAATGTCAAAGTATAAAATAGGAAGTAGGGATGGTGATCCGAGACCTGAGATCGATTAATCGGAAAAGCGATCTTTAGGAACCAAAAAATCGGTTCTTATTTAAATAATAATAATAATTTATTTAAATCGATCCACAGTACCGGATTGATCTAGTGAATCGATACTTTACCCTGGAAAATCAAAGATCGATCTTTTTGGTTAATTCACATAGGGACATAGGAAACATACAGATCATAAGATTTAACGTTTAAAGGTGAGTATAGGAAGCATTATACCAGCATTGAACACTGTTGAGTTGCTTTTTTTTGGGCGTGTTTTCCACGAAATTTAGTATTACATATCCCAAATCAAAAATAGATCGATAATCGAAGATCGATTTTTTCAATGTCGATTTAATTGTCAAAGGATTTTGGACACTTCGATTCGAACATTGATTGATTTCAGAAAGAATCGCCATCCCTACTACTAAGTCTATGAAATGCTGCTACGAACTTATTTATTTAAAAAAACAAGTTTTAAAGTCTTCAACAACGACTTAGCCCTTAGGCTGTTGATATAATATTGATATTTTTTATTTGTTGTTGGATCAAGGAAGAGATTAATCGACGACACGTAGGGTCAAAGAATTTTTTTTAAATTATATTTATATAACGATAATTTTTTCGATATATCGAACACTAGTACTGATATTTTTAAAATAAAAAGATCACAGCCCTACATCGAGTTTGACAAGCTGCCAACGACAAGACAGTGACATCTACGATTTTTTTAAAGGGTCACGGCACAAGGCAATGCTTCTATCGCCATTCCACCTTATGTGTGACGTCATATGGCGCATACGTCTTTTTAGAATACACTTACTTTCAAAGTAGAAATTATGAATGAAAAGTACAAAATTTCGAAAAATGTTGGATTAACTTTTGAATAATGTAATAAAACATGTAGGTTAAAAATATAAATTGTTGTCAATTAGCATACTATCGATGAACATCGATCGTAAGACATCAGTATTAACTGTCTACTGAGCATTAACGCCTTGTCTTGTTTAAGATTCGCATAAAATATCATAAGATTTGCTGTGTGACATCTCGAGCAGTACTATCTTTCTAAAACTCGATGCATATCGACTAATATTTAAAGGATATAAATGACACAATGTAGGGCCTAGTTATAATATTAAAATCAATGTTTGGCTCCTCCAATTTCGATCTTAGAGGCAAACCAACCAACGTATCTCAAAATGCAGACAAAAAAACTGGTTTTTGTGTAGGCGTGTGTATTCATTAAGTATCCAAGAGAAATGGCATAGGTAGATTGGACACCACCAATTCGTAAAAACCAAAGCTGTAAAGATTTTTCATTCACTACCTTGATGAACTACCCACTCGTTCTCTACTGAAAAAAGTCATTCTATATTAAGATTAAGCAGGAAAGGTCAAGTCAATCAATTCAGCGAATCAATCTCTTCCGGATATAGGTATATTTATTTTTCGTGAACACCTGACGTGGGTCATCGATCGTAAGTAGGTGTACTTCAAAAACGTCACGGATGGGAACACTATAAAACACTAGGGTCGTCAGTAACACACTGAAAATTCTTAAATAACCCTACTTTAAACGGGTGGATAAAAATGCGAAGAAACTTCTTCTCCAACATAATATTATGGTCGTTAAGTTCTTAAAGTTTTTTATGCACACCGTATGTCGCTTGACAAAACGGTCAGTCGTCAATTATCGTTTTAAACAGTTGGATTGGTAGGGATTGATGATTGAAAATGGCATCAAATTACCAGTAGCAATCTACATTGCACCAGCGCGAAGCCGGGGCGGGTCGCTAGTGGAGAATAATTATTACTAACTAGCTGTCCCAGCAAACTTCTTATTGCCTCACAATAAAATATGTGTCAAAGGTTTGATAGATACGAACTATTTGAATGGCAAAATGAATTGTGATTTTTACGGTTTCGCTTCAATTTCTTCATATTTTCTTACTTTTAAACCTTCCCTGGACTTCCAAAAATCAAAATTAGCCAAAACGGTCCAGCCGTTCCCGAGTTTTGGCGGTACTAACGAACAGCAATTGATTTTTATGTATATAGATGCTGAATAAGTGTTGTGTTTGTGGTTTTTCTAAACCATGGACAGTGACTAACTTTTCGATTGTTATAATTCTCGTTAGTTGATATCTTTTTGTAGTCATTCGTATGTATGAATTTATATTTATACTTTAGCTTTTATCTGCGGTTTCGTCTGCGTAGAATTCGTAATATAGATACAAATTTTAATATTTTTACGGTTTTGTAGCTCACAAGGAATTCTTATAGTTTCACCAGGGCCGTCCTTCCGTCTGTCTATCCGTAGCTTAGCTCTGAAACATTCTGGCGACAACTTTAATCTTCTTGGTTCAAGAATTTAGGCTGGACATAGATACTCGTAAATACGTCGGAATTTATCTTTGTTGTATACAGAATATAAAGATGGTTTCTTAAAATGATTTATCCCAATTTTCATTATTCCATTATTTATGATATTTATTTTCAGTTTAGATCGTATACCATACCATACACACAAAAAAAAAACAACATACAGGCGAATTCAACCTCCTCCTTTTTGAAGGGGTTATGGGGCGTGTCGGTCCGCTCTTGTTTCGGTCCGGGGACCGAAACGCCTCACAATACCTTCTGAATGGGTCTATTCGGTCCGTGGTCTCATATTGGTAACGCTTTTGCATTTTGACCTTGGTTTTTGTGTGGGTGTCTATAGGCTGCGGTCATCACTTAACATCAATGTGAACTGTAAGATTGTTAACCACTTCCATTACATAAAAAAAAAACTCATTTGCAACATAAATAAATCAGAAAAAACGTATACTTAATACATTAAGAAGTTAATTATATTTGTGGTAATCTGATATTTTCTATATCAGACCTAAAGGTTGTTAATAAACTGTTTGATTTAAATAAAATCTTATGTAAAATAGGCTATTATAATATGTTAAGCATGATGTTATGTTGTAACCAGGATTATATATGAAAAAAAAATCTGTGAGTAAGATACAAAATAGGTATATTTTATGTCATTATGTTTTTTGATAATATTTTAACAAGTATAATGTATAGTAGAGGCAGCTCCTGTTAACATAGAGCAACACGGGCCACTGGCCACCGCGGCGGACCGGAGGGGAGTAGCCATAGCGTCTATTACCGATGCAAAACAGTCTGTAATGTTTTGCCCAAGTGGGCCTATGCGTGTGACACACATACCTACACTACAAGAATCGTCTATTACTACGAAACTCACACCTTGACTTTAACAAAATACATAAACAATTTCACGCACACACTTAAATATCTAGGCGACAGGCCTAAGCACAGTTGGACTTTTACTTTGAGAGGGGCAAACCTGCATATGGCTACTTTCCTCCGGTCCGCCCGACCGGTGCCCCGTGTTGCTCTATGGCTGTTAAAAACGCGATAAAAGTAATTGAATAAAATACCTACATTAAAGTATGTGTATAAGAACGATATTTACGAGTACATTATAAATTTCAAAATTGTCTTTAAAACTAATAAATACGTAACGGATCAAAATAAATCTTAATCTAGTTGTTTGAAGTTCATTGAATTGATTTATGAATAGTGTTTTAACCTTTACATTATCACAACTCGTGTTATTTATGTCAGTAGTATAATGTGATAATCAAATAATAATGTCGAACAGTATCATAAATCTCGATAATCATAATATATTAAGCTTAATTTTGTTTTTTTTTTTACGTATTGGAAGTGGCAAACAGGCATATAGTTCACATTGATGTCAAGTGAGGACTACAGCCTATAGACTCCGACACAATGACCAGAGGTCAAAATGCAGATGTGTTGTCTGAGACCTAAGTTGTCATGTCTCTGTGACAGTTGTTACGGGGCTATACATTACCATCTACCAGAACACGATAGTACTGAATTCCATTGCGGCAGATAAATTAGGTAATGCAGTGCCTACTCCCTCGAGCTTCTGCACTGAAACTCGACCATCAGTAGAAGTGTATTGTTTTGTAATATTACATCAATGAATCGCTTTAGTTATAAACGTTTTTGACGTAGTGATAATATAAAAATGGCAACCCTTCAAACGTCCCACTGCTGGGCACGAGTCTCTCCCTTTTTTGGGGGGAGGCCTGGAGCTTACTTCACCACGCTGCTCCAATGCGGGTTGGTGGAGATACGGGTTAGTGGCCAACCCGCTGTCGGATGTTTTCAAACCGCCCATAAGGCTTCCGACAAGGTTTAACGACTGCTATCTATCGATAGCAGCCGAGACCGACGGCTTAACTTGCCCTCCGAAGCACGAAAACGCGCATTTTAATTTGCCACTAGCGGTCACCCATTACACACACGAGCGCCCGTATTGCTTAACCGAGTATTTGACGCTACTCGCATGCGCATGTCCGCAAACATGCGCATCGACACGAGTGTGCCGTTTTGAACGTTTTGTACTACTTAGTTTCCATACTGTTCATATTTGTACAGTGTGTAGTTAGGGCGTTAGGCTGACCGGGCCGCTCTGGTCGCCCTAATTAGGAGCCTAACTCCCTAAATGTTATTACACTACAATGCCGTGTAATAAGTCCATAAGGGCATATTTGGGTAAGGTAAGGCATTGTCCAACAGTGAACGTGTGTCAGCTGGAGTGATCATTCAGTAATTTCCAAGAATTGTCCAAAATATTAAACATTAAAACCATGTCAAGGAAGTGATTATGAATATCTCATTAATTTCTACACCGTTTACACTCAATAACAAGCGAAGCCTATAAAACATAAATCAATATTTATTATCCCCGAGATAACCTTCAAATTATCGCTTGAAAGTGATAAATTATTAAAAAATTCATTCCGTAAACGCTGGGCCGACGATAAACATTGTAAATGTGTAATTAATTAACAATGTCGCTAACAAATTTTGTCTCCACCGACAGTTGGACAAAAAAGGGTATAATTTATGTACGTAAGCGACTCGAAGCAGCCCTGCCTTCGTCGGCAGCTTGAAAGAGTCACGCCGTGTGATTGATGGCCACCCGCTCCCCGCCTACGCTGGAAACGCCTAGGATTGACAAACTATCGCATGGCCCCGAGCCTATCATAAGACAATTGCCGCAAATTTATTAGACATCCCATAACAGATCTCCGGAACGTTGATGATGTTAATAATTCAGATGTTGAAATTGGATTGTCTGGAGATGTTGATATATCGGATTTGATGGTAATTGATTTTAATACGCACTTTATTTGTTGAAAAATCAGGCAAATAAATTGATTTGGATTTATTTATTAAAAAAGGTTACCTATATTTACTAAAAATGCAAAAATTACCACTTCTCAATTTAATATGTTTGTGTCTGTTCTTTTTCTAATATAAAAAATCATTATAACACTTATAATGATTTTTTTATATATACATTATTCCTCATTTTCTTATCTTTTTATCTCTGATCAATATCAGAGATTATAACACAGACAGAACAAAAACGAAGACTGTTAAAATTGTATACAAAATATCGGTGTGTAGTAAAAAATATAATATTCCTGAATAAAAGAAAACATTTAAAATCATATTATATATTAAGTGCCCATACAACCATTGAAATACTCAAGTACTGACAATGCAAACTGCATTGTCAAATTCATACTGACATAAAAATACCAGCAGTTGCAAGTGACAACATAAAATGTAATTGACTAGTTAAATCATTGTATGAATTTGTTAGTCACATTAATCTTAGCAATTCACGATTTAAATACAAAGGCCGATATTCATAAATTATGAATGAAATAACAGTTTCCGATTCAATAGCACCGAATCGTGTTACAACAAAAGTTCTGTCTAACAATGGACCTATAAATATGGTCTCTATTACCATTTTTTTATATCCATTGTGCTCGACTCTTTCTCCTTCCGCTTGATTCATTTCAATGACCGTTTCATATCTATCTTCATTGTCATCGGGAGATATATTAATTGAGATCGAGGCGCGTGGAATCGTTGAATTTTCATTGTAAATGATGGTTGGCACCTCCTATCGTCTAAAGAGTCTGACATAGTTAATCTGTATATAGTAATTACCTCGCATCTCAAGTGACTTAATTGACTACCGGCTAGCAGCTAGTCAACTCGTACGAAGGCGATAAAGTAACAGAATATATTCAGGAGTTTAAATTTTACGCTAACTGGACACGGATGCAAAATGTATGCGCACCTGTTTTTTATTGCAAGCTTGTTTACCTAAACGTTTTTCATGGCTATCGCTAAACTTAGAATACAAAGGGCGTTTGTGCTATCTTGATGGAGGTTTCCTTTTATTGGACGTTAATGTTTGTCTTATATGGTGGAAATATTAAGTATGAAAGATTTTCGAACGATGATTAGTAGGTACTTTTACTTATTTAATATATTAAAACACATACTTTAAATTCTTTCGATAATATTATCATAGTGCTAGTAAGATAACTAGGATTTTCAGATAATATGTCTAAAAATCAACGCTACATGGAGAAAACGACAAATGAAACAAATAGCTGGGTGTAAGCTTTCTTTATTTCATAAATCCAATTGGTACGTATGGATAAAGATATAGTTTATTATGATAATGTGTCATTGAAACGTCTATTTAATTATTAACTTTCTTTGTGTGTAAGAAATAGGCACTACAGCAGAGGTTTTGAGTTCGACTATGTATCCGATAGATATCAATTGACTCATTCTCTTACATCCCGATTACAACCAGTGTATAAAATACAGGACGTCCTTGTAAATATATTGTAAATCTTTTTGACACTACTAAAACTCTTAGAATTATATCATTCCACTTATTTATTCAAACTACTTATTAAATAATTTTTTACATATATATGTATAAAAAAAAACAACAAATATATATATAAAAAATTAAAAAATAGTGTGCCGCCGGCAGCGAGAGCAGGGTCCAAGCTGCCGGTGGTTAGGGACACAGAGACAGGAACCTCCTCACTATGCGTGCCGTGCCGAGGAGTACTGCTTTCTGTATCAGACCCTTGATCCATCCACCTAGCGAGAGCCTCTTGAGATGTTGGTCGAGGCTCTTCGCTATCAGCCCGTTCACCGATACGACTATCGGCACAATGATGGCCGAATCCACATCCCACATGGCGACAACCTCGTGAGCCAGATCAAGATATTTTATTTCCTTGTCTTTTTCGGCTTTCACGAGATTCTCATCATGCGGGACGGTGATGTCGATCATCATTACACGGCGCTCCGAGCGATCTATCACCACTATATCAGGCTTATTGGCAACAATAGTCCTGTCAGTGATGATAGATCGGTCCCAATACATCGTGACATGGTCATTTTCCAGAACTGGGTCGGGCACATACCTGTAGTACGGCACCTCCGCGGCTACAAGACCGTATTTCAAGGCAAGTTGCTGATGGATTATCCTGGCTACTTGGTTGTGTCTGTGCAAGTATTCGCCGTTGGCAAGACTCGAACAGCCGGAAACAATATGCCTGATTGATTCACCCGGTCGATGGCATGCCCGACATATGTCGACCGTTCCATCCTTCAGGATATACTTCCGGTAGTTGTTGGTCATTACCACTTCGTCCATAATTGCACAAACAAAACCTTCGGTTTCCCCAAAGAGGTCACCGAATCGTAGCCAGGCCACAGAAGCTAAGAAATCTACATCGGGCCCATGGAGGGCCCGGTAAAAACGCCCGTGTAGCTCCTTGCCTTGCCATACAATCGTGCGGTCCAATCCTTGAATTATATTATTATTATCATACCAAAATGGCTAAATTCTGCATTATATAATAACTAATCCAAAGATAACACATCTAAAAGTAGCATAAAAAATGACTTATCAGAGCGAACTTCAGCGAACCCACGCTTCTAGTTTCCGAGACGATAGCTAACACACAGCTCTAAATCGTGTTCCGTCATTTGAAATCTTGAATTAGTCCATCGAGGCGTACGCCATAGATTAAGTCAAGACTGTTGCCAACGACTCAATAAGCCGCTCCACATTTTTACGGCCCCTATATCCGTTTCGCTGCGTAAATACACTTAATGACCGACATTTCGTGAACGCTTTTATTGTGAAGTTTTTATTATCAAGAAAATCATTTGTTTAGTCTACGTACGGTTGCACCGTGTTTCGAGGTTTATTAGGGCGCTTTATTACCCCTTTATGCCATCTTTAATACCAACACGGCATTACTCTGTGCGGCCAGCGATAATTAAATTTGATTTTAATCTGCGAATATTATACGTTCCGTTATTACGTTGGTCTGAAAAGGTTTTTTACAGCGCAAATCTTGGGAGCTGATCTCTAATTATTTCCCTGACAATACAGATAACGTTATTTTTTACAATGTTACTCAATGAAAGGTGTTAAGTCATGATAAGCAGAGAATATATTAAAGTTTTTTTGTATTTCGAAATTACATAACTACTTGTCAGTATCGAAAAAGACCGGGGAAAAAATTATAAAAACTAAATCTTGAATTACAAATAATGCAATAAAAAATACCTTCAGAAATGTTTGCTCATTCTTTTTATCGATCTCTCTAAGCCCTTTTTTCATCAACGTACCAACTACTATTTGAATAGGAATGATCTAACATGAACAGCAATTTAGAATAGTAAGCTTGTATTATATTGCTTAGTAATTTGTGTCGTGGAATTTCCGTTCCGACACTAAAATTAAATATACGGGCAAAAAAGTCAACACCGTAATCTTTCCTGACGATAAAACAGTGTCAGACCACTATAATAATTTCGAAACAGTCTATTAAGTGAATCTTTATGGTAATAGCCGAACAGAAGTCGGTGTATAGTGCAAACCGACTGTTATTTTGATGCATTATCATATTTAAACAATTCAGATGATAATAGACACGTCGGGCGAAACCCTTTGGTAATATAAATGGTTGTATTATTATTTATTTATGAGTTTCCTTCCTCCGGGCCGGGGGCGATGTGGCATATTTCATTGAGCGAAAAAATGCCTTGGAGTCGTGAGTTTATACCGAATGGGATCCGGTTTGAGTACCTGAAACGACTCGGTATAAGCTTGTTGCAGCAATAATAAAGATTTATGCGACATTCGGCGGTAGCGTGTTTTGTTCTCTGTTACAAGCCGATTCCCTTTCTGCAAGATCAATAGCGCTCTTTATTGTATGCGGTGAATTATCGACTACGTTCGTACTTTCAGCTTCGACTATAAATTTAGATGCAGCGTTCGATTTCTTATTACCGCTCTTTACAACTTCACTCGTTTAACGATTAACATTTGTTTTTACGTCGACTCCATCTTCTACTATAACGTTAATATCCTCACAGAATCGATCGAATCTATTAGATTCCACAGTGTTAGTAGTTCTCACAGCAGACGGCTTGTGTAATTTTTTCAAGTAATCTCATTATTACGTTCCGAGTTCTGGCACGGTGATTAAGTAGTTGATTTATGGCATGTGCAATTTGCATCAGAACCGACGCTATAGCTTTTTGCTCGCAGCCGATGATTATCGTCCGTATCGTGTCGGCTTTAATGATAGTTATTTCATGACTCGCCGAGCTTGCTATCGGGGACGTTTCATTAAACTCCTTTACATACATTACTTCGGCGAATGTGTCTGATTATGTTAATACTCACCATACAAGGTGCTCGCCCGCCGTATCTTCTTCGTCTACGGCTCGTAATGGATTGTTTACCGACATACTTGGTGTTTTTAATCTTTATATGGCCCTCGGTTCGCGTTAATCAGTCATGTTTATGCATAGCATAACGACCGCGTAATAACTGGCCATTGTTACTTTGTGAGTCGCGAAAAAAATGACAGCTCGAGTCATTGTTGTATGGTTATATCGCATTACTATGACAATGTTGTGAAACATGTGTCGGCGGGCGTCGCGTAGTGTGCGTGCGAATAGATAATATCGTACATAAAACTAAACGGCGCGCCACGAAATTTATGAATCGGTCCGAGAGTTGCCTTCCACACAAAAGTTGTTTATTACCGCCGCGAGTAGGGTTGCTAATATATTAAAATTTTATTGCTAGTCTACGAACATCATAATTTTCTTTCTTTATGCTCACGACTGGATTTAATGGGGCCATATATCATATTAAAAATGGTCCCCCGTTGGGAGTGGTGGTTAATTTAATCGATATTCATATTGTTTGTCGTTGCATCGATAGGTCGCCGTAATGGTTATTGAATTTGTGTTGGATTGAAACATCTGTCTCAATGTTAATATGGATATTAGTATTTTAAATTATACGTTTATTTCATTTTGAAGTACCTAATGGAAAAAATAATAGATAAATGTATTATTGAAATAAATTTACAGTAAGTTTGTAATGACTGACTCATATTTTATTTCTAACTGTTTGTTTTAAGTGCGTACAAAATGGAGTGCATTGAACATTACGCAGTTTCTGTCTTTAATGAATTCTCAACTTTTTTACTTTTGAATTGCAAATAATTCTTGCTGCATCAGCTCGGAACTGAAAATGCAAAAGACAGACAAACAATTTTTGTAATATTATTTTACACTGTTATTTATAATAACACATTATTATACACAGAAAATTTACTTATTTAATTATACTTTTATGCACAAAAAACTATCCTTTAAATCGGGCTAGCGGATGTGTTTATTTAATTACATTGAATCTCTTTGTTTGTACCTATATTTTTATTTATATAAACAGTTTCTTTTGTGTTGGCTTATGTAAGCCACTAGTTAAAATCACGTATAATAATGGCAACCCATTATACGTCCCACTGCTGGGCACGAGTCTCTCCCCTTTTCGGGGGGAGGCCTGGAGCTTACTCCACCACGCTGCTCCAATGCGGATTGGTGGAGGAAATCACGTAAATTATTAATATAATATAGATAAAGTTTGATTTTAAACATACATTCATGACTAAAAATTAATCCATTGATCACATTGACTATTGATCGTGACTCAATATCAAATATAAATAAGTGTCTATCAATCATACCTAAACAATATTAATAGTAGCTGCCAAGATTTCGATTCTGAATCAATCATGGTTAGTCATTCGTTCTCTTATGATGCGATTTCTATAGCTTGATAAATTAACTTGAGAGTTATCTCTTTGGGACTAATATTCAATCTTATCCCTGTTTTATTTTAAAACTTACTTAACTACGTCTGTAAGTTATGTAATGAATACATATTATTATTTTTAAATTCAATTCATGACATGTTTATATGAAAGTGTAGGCATGTTACCATTAGTATTATTGTGAAAGGTAAAATGACTACGTTGATAAATTTTACGAATAAATAAAGTTTTATTTTCACGTTATATTACTAATATATAATAGGTTGGGGAAAAAGTCTTTTCGCATTATAGTATGTATGAACTTGTAATAAAATCTCTTTGGCTGTAGTATTTGTATATAGCTGGTTTTGGTATCATTGAAAGTTAAAATTTTAAAGAACATAATTCCAAATTCACATTAGGCAAATGTATGATTTTCATTTGTTTTTCGTACTGTCAAGATGAGTTAATCTAATGAAGAAATTCGATACATTTTAAAATTTTACTACATGAAAGGTAAAAATGCAACGCAAGCCGCGAAAAAAAATTGCGATGTTTATGGACCTAGTGCAGTGTCTGTGAGAGTAGCACAAATTCACCTAGACCTCACACATCTATAGCCACTCAGCAAAAATTAAGAGAGTTTGGCTGGGAGGTGTTAATGCATCCGCCGTATAGTCTTGACCTTGCACCTTCAGATTTCCACCTGTTTCGGTCTCTTCAGAATTCTTTATGCAATGTTAGGTTAACATCACGAGAGGACTGCCAAATCCACTTGTATTTTGATGAGAAGTCCCAAAATTTTTATAGCAATTGGATCATGTCCCTACCTACAAGATGGCAAAAGGTTATCGAACAAAATGGTACATACATACTTTAGTTAAATTTAAATAAACTATATTAAAAAATGTTTCGAATTATCTTAAAAAATGCGAAGAAACTTTTTCCCAATTGTATATGATGAGACATTGTTTGATTTTTTTTTAATTTAATTTGTGAGTCATTCGCTATAGGTAGCTTGTAAACTGACAATGAAAAAGTGTCCTTGTAGACCAATTTGAAATAAAATGTTTCAGTTTGAGCTTAATCTTTATTGCATTCTAACCAACTAATTTTTTTTGCAATGTCACGCTAAAGGCTTCAAATAATCAAAACTTTGCAAAAAGTTTTTATCCAGGTGTCAGTCTTAAAAGAAGAAAAATGCAGAGTGTTTCTTATTCTGGTAAATAAATGTAGGTATAATTCATTATAAATAACAGTAGCAAAATTATTTATAGGTATTTTCTTTTTTTTAACTTCATTTTCCTTTTGATATAACCGACATCTTTGGCATCTCTGGCTATAGTCTTATTTATATTTTTCACAGGATTATTATTGTTATTTTGTTACAAATAGTAGGAGAGAAATCTATGTTTAATAAATACTTCAAAATGAACACAAAAACTGTGAGATTGCAAGAAAATCAAAATAACAAACAAGATCATAAAATATTCAATTAAACAACTATCATGCTCTTAACATTAGTGTCTAGACAAAACTCTATTAGTGTATAAATTGGATACAATAAAGAAACACACATTGGTGAATCATAAAATGCATTTAATATGTCATTCGTCGAACGTGGATATTTTAGTATGTCGATTATGTTAATATGTGACGCATAAATGAAATAACAAGCAATATATTAGTGTCGCGCAGCGTTGCTTTCATTGCTTGTGTGTTTTTTAATTGATGTATCAAATAATTGAAAGCTAAATGGAATTCCAGTAACTCAGTAATTGTATAATTATGAAAATGATAAAATGTGATTGTGGCAATAACAATAGGTATGGAAATTTTATGTACCTATCAAAATACCTAAACGAAGTTTTTTGCTATGGAAAATGTTTGTGTTAGCATTTGTGCTTCAGCTTATTTATATTGTTATTACTAATCGTATTATTTTAGACTATATAAAATATGATAGTATGGTGAGGATATTTCTCTTCAATATATTACTATACCCTTTTACATTTATTTTAATTATTAATTTTCATAATATAAGCTCTTGAAAAAAAAACTTTTTTTACGGAATTATCTCGCGTTAAAAAAAGCAGGGTTAACATTTTTGTATGACACGTAATTATAAATGCACCATAACGTCTAGTATTCGTTATTATACATCTGTATGAAATCATATACAGTCACAGTTCAAGAAGACGAGCCTATTAGCATTCGCAAGACACAGCCTTACACCAGCGTTTGGAAACTATAAATACTCAATATCACTTGTTCCTTGTAGTCGCCATCGAGGAAATTGAATTATAATAATTACCGATAAAATATTATATTCTTCACCATTTTTATCAAATTAAATGATCAAGTTATCAGACACATTAAAACAAACACATTTCCTTTCGTATAAGATTCGAACATAAAAATAATATTTCGTCTATTTTAATTAATTTAATACGAAAATTTCGTAAAGACAGCAGATTTATCATCGGCTGACATTGACGAATGGTCTACGAACCTCTTAATTACTTCTCTCAAATGGATATCAATGTTAATATATTACATCAAAACTCACTGCCTATTTTATCGTCGACTTTAAAATCGACCTAGAACATGAAATTTTATATTGTGTCTCAATATTTGGACGTCTGTTGATAACGCGCCGTCAACATATCAAATAAAATGGTTTCGGAATTTAATTGGATTGTTTTTAGATATTCTTATTTCTTGGTATTCTTTTTAGGTTGAAACGCATCATTTTCACGAATAGATTTCGCGTTAATAACCTGTTATTAACTTTTGGTGCTATAATACTCGTATACTTCAAAAATAAGAAAATTTTGATAAATAATAAAACATATCTTTAACTTTTCACTTCGTTGATTTAAACGTTGGGTTAAAGTGTTAAATTTTTGTCATTGGTGAATAAGCTATAATTTTAATAAATTATTTTTTTAGCTAGAAAAGTAATTCCGCAGGTTGCTTCGTATTATATATAGTCATTCCCTTATATCTAAACTAATGTTATAAGGAGGTAATATTTTTTTATTTGTTTGTTTGTTTGTAATGAATAGGATCAATAACTACTAGACCGATTTTAAAAATTCTTTCACTATTCGAAAGCTACATTATCCACGGGTAACATAAGTTATACTTTATTTTGGAAAAAATAGGGTTCCGTAAGATATTTGGGTTATTCAGACACAAGGTGTAAAAAACCAACCAGAAAAGTTACTTATTTTGCGTACGCTGCCTAAACTATAAAAGATATCGAGGAATATCTTTTACAGTTTATTTCACTATTCGAAAGCTACATTATCCACGGGTAAAATAGGCTATACTTTATTTTGGAAAAAATAGGGTTCCGTAAGATATTTGGGTTTTTCAGACACAAGGTGTAAAAAATCAACAAGAAAAGTTACTTATTTTGTGTACGCTGCCTAAACTATAAAAGATCTTATCGAGGAAGACTTTAGGCTATATCTATGTATAATCATCACGCTAAGACGAATAGGAGAGGGTAGGCAACATTGCACCGCGCGAAGCCTGGGCGGGCCACTAGTTATTTATAACCATAACCAAAATTATAATATTCTTACAATTGTTTCCAGCCATTATTTAGAAAAGTGAATCATTTATGTAAAGTAAGGCTGTTATAACAACTGACACTAATGAAATTTTTAAGATATGCGAATCTTAAATTGGAATCATTTTAATCATATTCGACGATAACAATCTAGCTATAATTATTTCAATTTTAAGCGTTGTTAAAATTTGCAAAGTTTCTCTTATAATCTAAAGCCTGCTAATGCTATTCCAGTAGGTTAATACATGATTTCATAGGCGATTTCACCACAAAATCATATTATTTATTATAACTATAATGTAAATCTTAGTTAATTCTTGGCATAGTTCAGAAAGCATGAATTTTATTTGAGTTAATATCAGAATATCTCTTTAATTTAATATTTCCGTTTAATGTCATCATCATTATTATAATTTTATACATTATACAAATATTTACATTCAATCCAAATTTAGATTGGCCATTATTGAAATCAATGGTGATTATATAGTTGTATATCGGCATTAATTTGAGGGAATTATACAATTTCTGCATCCACGCCTTTCTGTAATTTAAGACTCTCATAAATATAAGTTGTTTATGCGGGTGCTTACTGACTGGCTTTTATGACTTCTATAATTATCATTGCAAAGATTGGACGTTTTACCTTCAAATGTCAATGTAATTGAGTGTGCAGGCAAATTTTAAGTCTTTATCAATTAAACATTTTAATTTTATCTCTTCGACTTTGGCATTCTGCGTTAATCGTTGATCGCGTCTTGTAATAGGTGGCACCCATTAAGATGTCTGATAGCGGTGATGTATTGGAAGTAAGAATTTTATATTAATCAACTTAATTCAGGATTTTAGCTAGAACTGGAGTTTCGCTTGCAATATTGTAGATATTAAGCACGGTAAAAAATACATTCAAACTGAAACTCAATAATTTATTTAATCAACAGCAAATAATCAAATTTGCTTATGAAATATCATGCAATAGCTTTAACGATAGTTTTGAATCAAATAATAGTATGTTTACTGTAGTTGAAAGTTAAATACTTAAAAATCCTCAAAAGTTAAATCGAAGTGAAATTGTTTGCGTAGCAAAAATGACACTTCAAGGTCTATTCAAGGCCACGCATAGAGCAATGGAGAGAGCTGTGCTCGAAGTTTTCCTTCGAGAACGAATTAGAAATGAGGAAAACCACATGAAAACCAAAAAAAAACGACATAACCCACTGAATAGCGAAACTAAGCGGCAATGGACAGAGTACATAGCTCGAAGAACCGACTGTCGCAGAAAAGGTGAACTGACACTTCAAGGTCTATTCAAGGCCACGCATAGAGCAATGGAGAGAGCTGTGCTCGAAGTTTTCCTTCGAGAACGAATTAGAAATGAGGAAAACCACATGAAAACCAAAAAAAAACGACATAACCCACTGAATAGCGAAACTAAGCGGCAATGGGCAGGGTACATAGCTCGAAGAACCGACTGTCGCAGAAAAGGTGAACTGACGACCTGGTGAAGATTACGGACCACGTTGTAGCAATCATTAGCAGTGAGCGTCTTTCGGTTGAAATTATGATGACGATGAACATTTTACACGTTGAACGTTTAAGCAGCAGATAGATTGTAGAAATGTAAAAACTGGAATGGACCCGCCATTCCAGTTTTTAGTTCCCACTTAAAGGTGATACAGATAACGATCCGGAATTTTATTGGCGAGGAAATATAGTGCTACAATAACAGTTTTAACGAATCGAACATAAAAATAAGTATTGCATTTTAAATGAAAACGCAGCCCTACCGAAGCATTAATACAACTTGAAATATGGCCCACTAAAGACTATATAACGTAAAATTTACAATTCATAAAACAGAATGATAAATGTGCTGGTGGATTGCGCGGTTGGACCTTTGTCGTTTTGCCTGTTTGACGTTCCATATTTGATCTTAATTTAGTTTGTGAAAGTTGATGTTGTAGCAGCAGGTGATCAAAGCTGTTACCATTTTAAGTGTTTATTACTAGTTCTAGATTTGATGTTAATCATTTAAAATATTCGAAATTTTGGTTTAGTTTGGTCCCATTAAATTAATTACATATGTACAAATTTATATAATTTCAGTTTATTAAGTAATGTTTGGGCTTACAAAGGATTAATCATATATTATGCTATAAGTATTGACAAAAAATAGTGAAGAAGATAAAAGAAAGAAGAAAAAAAAGCAAAGGGAATGAAATAGAATAATTTAGGTAGATTGTGTTTCATAAATGGGTTTAAATATGATCACTAAAACCCACAGAAGTGTTAACCGTCTTTTAAAATATTAATACTATAATAGCTTACATAGAATTAACGTTACTATAATTCCGGTTTGTTTCTTACATCGCAAATAAATTTTCGTTAGGATTTTACTCGAATTATTGTGTAATAATGCCATCATCTTATTTGTGCAAAAAGTCATCAATTTACTTTTTGCGCTTAACCTCTACTGAGTTAATTTATGCCTACAACCCAAGCACATCAATTTTCTTCTACATTATAAAACCACAATAAAAAATAATTGATTCATGAAAAAACTGTTACGTATATATTTTAAAAAACTTTAAAATCTTAAAATACATAAAAACATTTAAAAAAATTGTTTTGTTTTTACGAGTCCCATGATGCTGTACACAACTTTTTCTGTCTCTTCACTATCATTTATGCGAAAAGTTTACGTTTGAACAAAAACCTCCACAACGACCGGTTCTGAGCCACCCTCATCCAATGATTACCCATTATTTACCTGGTCGTCAATGTTTGCTGTGATATGTGATACAGGAGATCTATTCGGTATCTTACAAAAAAATAAAATAATATTATTGGGTTTAAAAATAATAACAGATCTCTTGATCCATCTATTCGTATTGTTGTAAACTCATGTTATTGTTTTGGAACAGTAGATGGGTTTAAATTTTCTGTCATAAACCATTTCGTTCAGATCACAATGGTACACTTGTAATTGCAGCAATCAATTAATAAGAAAATAATCATCTTTATTTATTAGAACCATACAACATGAAAGCTTTTGCAAAGTTTAAACACCGTAAGAATCGCTAATCTGTCACGTGAGCGCGAAACAGCGATCAGTTGGGGCAAAGTGCGAGCGCACTCATTAGAGTTGCAGAACACATAAATACCGCGAACGTCACCCGCGCGCACCTGAGCCTGAACAAATGTACTGACTGACGTTGCAGTACCACTGTTTTATATTTAAAATAAATCATCATCAGGATTCCTAATTTAATTTACTCGGACAAGATATTTTGAGGAAAAACAAAAATGTGCAGATGTGGACTTCAACTATTAAAATAACAAAAAATGTAAACTCATAATTAAGTAGTGCGCATCTGTATTTGAAGACATCTTGTTTTTTATGAGGCACGAGAGGTATGTCAGGACTGGGATATCTGGCGCTCTACACTCTCTGCCTACCCCGTTAGGGACCTGGCGTGAAGATACATACATTGTTTTTTATTGTCTCTTTACCATAAACACGGACATATAAGCTTACAATAGTAGTTTTCTACAGCAATATGTTTTAAGCATCGCTTATTTCTGACGTGAGGACGAATTAGTGAACAGTTGGGGCAAAAGAAATACGGATATAAATATAAAAATAAAAGAAGACGACATAGCCAACCGAACAGCAAAACTGAAGTGGTAGTAGACAGAATAGGGACATAGCTTGATGAAGCGACGGCTGTTGGTGATTAAGATGTTCAGACTGGCGACCGAAAACTGAAAGAAGAAACGCATACAGGCCCTCCAAAAGACGGATCAATCGAGAAACGTCCCCAGAAAATACTGCTTAAAAGTAGACTAGGACGACTATCTCTTAACATTTTTGGGTTACCTTATCTTCCTAGTGTCACTTTATAGTTTGGTAATGTACCCGAAGATACTTATCAGTAGGATCGCCATCTATCACATAGGACAATAATTTAATTGGCAAATTGTGGGTTTATTCATGTAACCTGGAATATATTTTAATCTGGTATAAACGTGGATTTATATTACATTTTCCAGTACCATCCTTTTTTATTATGATAGTATCCGTAAATTTAGTATTATCTTGATAGAAATAGAAAATGTGTACGACAACGGCCTTCCAAAGTTTAAATACCAAAAACCTCGTTAATCAGTCATCGATCAGCTTCGGCTAAGTGTGAATACATTTATTAGTCACATAAATATGCCAAATGTTACAGAGCTGGCTGCCAGAGAGCGATACTGTAATGTTATCGATCATTTTATCAACATATAATATAATTAAATGAACAAAATTTTCTATGTATTTAAAGTAAAAAATCTATGAAACAGGGTAGTTTACTACAGAAAACTTTTGTAGAGTTTATTTGTTTCCTAAAAATAACTAAATAATTAAAACTAATTGATACCAAACACTTCAGAATCCTCAGATTTCATAGACAAGAAAAAAATCAGTATGAATGGCACACATAATTTTCTAAATACACTTGCATGAATTATTAAAATAATGCAAGATGCAAGAGGCAGCTCATGCGATAAAACTACCGCCACCACGATCGCCAATCCTCATGCCAAGCGTGGTGATTATGGCATATCCCCTTTATGGGGAGGATTTGGTTTAGCAGTGGACATCTTTACTATCTCATATGATTGTAGTTGTTCTACTTTTACTTTACGAACCACAAGAAAGTTATATTTCTTTTCTTTAATTCATTGTTAACCACAAAACAGGTTAAGGTTCTTAGGTTAAGAGGAAACTTTGACCACATTTCTTTGTTTCATGCCAAGTAATCAAGTAAGTAATCAATTTCCAGTGTCAGCTTCTACCTTAACAGAATGTTAATGACTTACGGTTCCCAATTATATATACTTAGCTTTCATTGAAACAATCGCAGGCTCCGAAAAAGCATCTGCAACCAACATTCAAAACGCTAATAACCAGCACTAATATGCCGACGGTACAGGAGAGAGGAGGGGAGGGGGGGGGGGGCGTTCGGAAGTAATAAATCAGGTGCTAACGTCGACGCGGCACGCCATCACTCATGCGGGCTGACAACACGCTCGGTCACGTCATGCAACGGTACCTACCTATTGCGGGAAGCGCAGGGTATTTTGATGTCAGAGAGCACGGAAATATTGGAGGTGATAAAAGTTGGAGTGGTGATTTCAAATCCATCTGTTGGTGCCAGATGTTCAAACGCAAGACTTGGTAGTACTTCCTTTATCTCTGGTGGTACTGATGAAGAATTGATTTTAGCAAAATTATTTCTACTGGTGTAACAGTTCCAGTGTTAGAGCTTGAAGGTAGGTATCACTGCGTTACTTAGTTATCCCTTTAGACCAGAGGTTCCCAAACTATTTTTAGACCCCTTTCAATTTTTTTATGGTTTCTGGTGGATCCCCTTGGTAACATTTATATCACTTTCCCATATATATCCCATTTTTATTTACGCATATACGTAGACCCCATCGAGTCTCTCATGGACCCCAGGGGGTCTATATGGACCACTTTGGGAATCACTGCTTTAGACGATAGCTACTTTTTTAAGCTTAGAAGTGGGTTATGTAAAGTTGTTAGGTAAAGTTTTTCTTTTGGTTGTATTTTTAATTCAAATGTTAGAACAAGACTACAATACCAATTTTGAAAATCACCTATAAAATGGACGAAATTCAAAGTCCTGTAGTAAGTGTACTTACAAAAGCTAACCACTGAGTCATTGAGAAAGTTAAAGTTAAATAACGCTAATAAATAAAACATCTAATGAAAGCTTGACTATGCTAATTAATTATTACCCAGCATCTGTTTGTTCATTACTCTACATCTATTTGTAATGAGTCATGAACATAGAAATAAATGGACATGCCTTTGAAGTGTAACAGAAATGTTTAGCAATATATTATTTTACAAGGCAAACAAAATTTATTAAGAAAGCCATTACAAGATTTGAAGTTTTTTAAGGTTAAATAAACAATTGGTGTATTGTTACTGCCTGATAAAAATGTATGAAGTATAAAAAATAATTAATCATTTTCTGAATAAATTATTGCGTACTGAAAAATCTCTCTTTTCTTTTTTTGATCGTTGTGTTCATGTATCTTAAAAAAGGTAGGTGTTGTAAAAAGCTCTTTGTTAGTGATAAATATTACTTAAGTTTGTATGCTGTATTAGTATTCCTGGATGAATCGCAATTGTTGAGATCGTTTGCTTTTTTTTTACGCAATGAAGGTGGCAAACAAGCATGCAGTTCACATTGATGTTAAGTGATGACTGCAGCCTATAGACATTCACACATTAAATCTAACCGGAACACGATAGTGCTAAATACTACCATTCAGCGGCAGATTGATTAGGTAATGCTGGCTACGCCCTCGAGCTCCTACACTGCAACTCTACCACCAGTAAAACTGTGCTGTTTTTTTTTTAAGTTTGCCAGTTCATTTATGTTTTTTTTTATGTATTGGAAGTGGCAAACAAGCATGCAGTTCACATTGATGTTAAGTGATGACTGCAGCCTATAAACACCCACACGAAGACCAAGGTCAAGATGTAGATGCGTAACCACTCCTATGGCTTAGGCCTAAGGTAGTAAGGTGATTCTGTGCCGGAAATTACAGGGTCGTACATTACCACCTGAGCAGAACACAATAGTGCTGAACACTACCATTTAGCGGCAAGTATGTTAAGTAATGCGGTGGTGCCTACGCCTGCGAGCTCCGTCACTGGAGCTCTACCACCAGTAAAGGTCTTTGTTGATATGCAAATGTTCGAGCACTGTGAGTGCTGTTCGGTTTTTCTAGTTAGAAAAATATCAGCAAATCAACCACTGTCCTATATTCAGGTATCGTATTCAAGATCTAGTCAGCAGGTTCGAAAACCTTTCTACGGCTAAACTTGCTTCGGTATTTCATACAAATTGATCAAAATGGAACGACGTAGTACAGCAATTAGCAAACGTTAATGACACTGTTAACGAGTTACATGAGTCTGTCGCTTTGTTTTGTGGCAGCTGACAAATAAATATATACATTTTCGCGGTGATAATAGCAGTTTCAAAGAAATTAAAAGAAAGTAGTGAAAAGCACACGGATTACGTTAACAACAAGTAAATTCTGCAGGCTAGATACATTTCCACCAATAAAGTTACAGAATAATAGGTTTAAATGTGGATTTCAAGAATGAAACCCCACTTTTAAGATACGCATTGCACAAAACTAATTGTAAAATGCTAACGCAAACTAAAGGATATAGTTAATTTTACTTCATAATGCCTATGCTTATGCTTTATCTACTGCTGCTTTTGTATGATTCTGTAATTTGTTAATCAGAGGAAAAACAATCAGGATTCAGGGACGGCAAAGAAGCTCTGGTTATGATGTCTATAGGCAGCAGTAATCTCTTACCATCATGCTTGATTGCAACCATCATGTATGTATCTTCAAACCAGGTCCCTAACGGGGTAGGCAGAGAGTGTAGAGCGCCAGATATTCCGATCCTGACATACCTCTCACGCCTCGTCTACCTTCATCATTCTCTTCATACATGCACGCCGATTCCTAAGACTTTTGACCCCACCATCAGAAACTCGACCTATTTGGTCATGGTAGATCAGTCTTGGTCCTTCTGGGCCTCTGCAACCATTTACATTCGCATTGTATATCTGTTTAGTCATTCGCTCTTTCGACATTCTTTCTATATGTCCGAACCATCGGAGCATGCCTTTTTTCATTTTTACACCGATACTATCATACACGCAAAGCCTCCATCATTACATTTAAAAAGACAGTAATGTTAATAATGATCGTGTTTATATTCTTTATGCAACTCATCCCACATCATCCCGTGTCACGTTTTAATCAACAAGTACAAAATGCAAACGCGGAAATTCGACCCCATCATAAACACCGGAACACACTGCATTTTGAACGAGGTAATCCACAAAAGCCGGGTATAACCAAACACTGTCACGGTGACAGCTGACAGCGCGCGTCCAGTTGACAGATTGCGGCCGCGGGATTATGTCACAACCCCGAAGATATAATAAAAGCTTAACTGTTAAAAATCATGACGTAATTATGAAAGTAGGTTTCACTGCGTCTATTTTCTTTATCGTAGCTGACAGTTTCAGCGAGGAATAAATCAGAGTGACTTTTATAATTTATTAGATAGGAACTGTGTTTTGATTAACGGGCAGCAAAGGTTATTAATTCAAAAATATGTATATGTTTTTGAATTTAAAATCTGAAATATCGTATATTACTGTGATATTGGTTTATCCTCAATTTTCTTAGACTAATCTGATTTATGGAGCGTATGGACAAAGAGATATTATTATCATTAAATTGTCTAAAACTATTTTTAATGTATAAAAATTGTAGCTAAAGGAATACATAGCACTATTTTATTTTTTCTGTATACATAGGTTGTAGTGTTATTAAATACATATAATTTTTTGATGTCCAAAATTTTAACCGTTATCACAAGTTATTGAATAATCCTAGAATATCGTAAAATATCAAAGAATATCATTCAACATAAAATTGTTAATTTATGTTTAATTTAAAATACATTAAAGGGATAAATATCATTAAGCAGGATTATCATTAAATTAGTTTGTTTCTTTTTTATCGTAAGTCTTAAAATGAAATAATCTAAAGATAACTAAATAAATACAAAAAATTGCATCTTCTAAACTAAACTTATAAGTTACTTTAATTCAAAGAGGTTTTATACTTCGAGCATTAGGTATATCAAACCTTTGTCTCTGACGCATTTTTTTTTTCATTTTTGTTACCTATATTTATTACTTTTATACCTACTCTTGTATTCATTAATGTTTAATATCAATTTTCACATTGAATATTTATAACAAAACAATAAACATTGTACAATCCTCCAGAGACCTATAATTCCATAAAACCACAGTAACTCTCTCCCAGCAACTATTGTATAATCTAAAAAAAATCTTAAGACAGAAGCCTGTCAAAGAGCACAATACCTAATTAAAACCCATTGTACACTGGTGACATTTATAATAAGTCCCCAACAAATGTTTTATTTTCAAAGGCACGAACAAAGAGTCCCGACGTCCCGACTTGACAGATGTTGACAAAGTGACGGACAGATCATAATATGATGTCATTGTGAATGGCTTTTACAAAGCCACGAGTGTATTGTGAAGTTGCTTCAAATAGCAGTCGGTAGTTATTTTAAGTGTAGTTCAACAGGTGATGGAAGGGACAATTTAATTATAGTTTTAGATTATATTATATATCTAGTTCTTGTAACGGTTTATTCTACGTAGTTTTTATATTGATATAAATATTGACTAAATATGAAAAAATGTGTCGTGCTGCCTCGACGGGTAGTTTCAAACTTGGGTTCTGTAACAACACCAAAGATTGGTAACTTTGGCTAACTTAAGCTTTGGTAATTGGCCTTTATCTGTCACTTTTTAGGTGTGTAATTGGATTTTTTTTATGTAATGAAAGGGACAAACAAGTATGCAGTTCACATTGATGTTAAGTGTTGACTGGAGCCTATAGACACATACACAAAGACCTGAGGTCAATATGCGTTATCGCTCCTGAAGCCTAAGGTGTTATACCTGTGTGATAGTCATAACAGGGCCATATATTACCATCCAACCGGGATACGATAGTGCTGTACACTTCCATTTAACGGCAGATAAATAAGGTAATGCGGTGGTGCATACACCCTTGAGCTCCTTCCCTGAAACTCTACCACCAGTAAAAAATTTCATTGTAATAAGATAAGGAAATAAGCATTATTTTAAATCTAGTAAGTAGGATACTATGCAGGTAATGCGTATTATTTTATTACGACTCTAGTACTTCTTTGTTAGTTTCGACTGTTAAATAAATGCTTTTTAACACATTTACAAAAAAAAATATATAATTTTTTTTAATGCTGTTCATCAATTAATTACGATTTCATTAACAGTAAAGGTATATAAAGTGAGTGTAAACGTATGTTATTATTTATTATTTCATTATTATAAATAGCAATTTATGAGCTTCCTTCTTCAGTAGAAATAAAAAAACTTTAATAAAATGATATATATAATCAATATCATGTGAATGTTAAAACACATAATATTAATCAAACATTAAAAAATACAAAAGAATCCAGTTTCACGGGTACAGTCGGAGCAAAAAACACGGCGCGCTGGTGGGCGCAATCATGCGTCATAATTTTGACAGGCCGCTTGACAGCGCGGTTGACAAGCCGCCCTGACGCCCGGATTAAACGCCTTGATGGATTAATTCGTGCGTGTGGAACTGGCCTTATGATATTCGGTTTTTTTTTTTGCTGGTTAATTGGATGTGCTGTCAAATATATTGTGTTCTAGTTTTAATATAGTTTCGGAAAGGGTATGGAATTTTGTCATAGCTTTTGTGTTTGTTCTTTTATAAGTTTAATCCTCTTTTGTATACTTTTAACTGATTGTGAACATGGATAGGTATCGTGTCGGAAAGAGTAGGTACCTACTCGTGAACACCAGAATCAAAATTCAAAATTCAAAAATTCAAAGTTTAAATTGTTTTTGACAGATATTTATCTAACACGTTTCTACGTCATCTATCATGTTACGATGGGACAGTGTAGCAAATTGTCTTCTGAAAACTGGAATCATGCAACCAAGGTGAGTGACCAGTCTAGTACTTTAGTACATTTAAGTAAATGTTGGTAAATAATATTCAACATTAGGATTTAAGATTTGTATTTCTTAATTTTTTTTTTAAATTTATCTCGCGTAACTAAAATGATTATTTGGAATCAACTCGGTGTTTCGATGGCTAGTAGATTTAATTAATTTATTTTTTCTGAGAAAGCGTAAAATTATAAGTACCTACCTACCCGTTAAATTTCCCCACACTAGGTGTAAATCTCTTTCGTGTGTAAATGTATGGAGACATTCGCCTTTGAGGAATAGACGAATATTATCATATCATATAAAGACAAGAACACAAAGTTACACAAGAAGACAGTTGCGGGTAGTCTATGTTTTATACTAGGTACACATCAATCCTACCAATTAATTATCAAACTTGATTAAGGCTAGACTTCTTACACACATAGTTTCCGTCCCATAGTACCTAATCAGGGAAAAACTTTCTCAGTTCTCCCTTATCTTTCAGGTTATAACGGAAAAGTTTCCAAAAAGCCCCCAAAAATAAAGTCCACAATCGAAACAACAAACGATCTATCACTCAAAAAGCACCTTGACTTTATGCAAAGAGTAATTTACGATATTACCAACGTTACAAATCATGCTTTAGTATCTGTTTTAGGGTTCCGTAGCTCGAAAGGAAAAAACGGAACCTTTATAGCATCACTTTCTTGTCTGTCTTTCCGTCCGTCTGTCTGTCAATACTATTTTTCTCACGAACGCGTGGAGGTGTTCAGCTGAAATTCATATAATATACTCAAGTCCCTTGGAGATATGAAAAAAACTGTGAAAAAATTAAACTTCTAAGCCAATGCAATCAAATCAAACAGCATACCGCAAATTTACACAATTTTTCGAAACTCGCAATGGAATCGAAACCTACAGGTTACTTCCCGTGAACTCAGAATCTTGAAATTTGGTACGATTATCTAAAATAAAAGTAGCAAAAACCCTAATTTTTTAGTTACATCATACCTACATAATACAAATATCTTTCCTTATACACAGACTTGTACGCAACCCTCGGCTCGCGAGTCGGACTCGCACTTGGCCGCTTTATTTAATCGCCAATTCATTAGCGATGAAAAATTAATAGCTATTCGTCATTGCATTTCTAGTTCATCGGCAAACAGTTTCATTGCACGCTATTTTACAATTATCGTTCGTGTCCCGTATTTTATATTTGATGTGTACAATTTTACGTAATTGGCAGATGATTAACAGATAATTCTTTATTTAGAATCATCATTATTTAGTCACTTATGTGAGAACCAGAGATTATAGCAATTGCGGGACTAATAGATTAGTGATTATTTTAATTAAGCAGGAGCATGACAATTCCATAGTAAGAACTCATTTAGCCATTGTGTTGCATGAAATTGAATAAAAAAAACCATTTTTTTATGTAACGATCGCAGCAAATAAGCACATAGTTCACATGAATGTTAAGCGATAACTGCAGGCTGCACACATCTACACAAAAACCCTACCTCTATATGACCTCTAGGTCATAATGCAGATGCGTTTCCACACCTGAGACTTTCGATGTTATATCTGTGTGACAGTTATTATGAGGCCATACATTACCATCTAACTGGTCCACAACAGTACACTTTCTGAACCCTTTCGGCGGCAGATAGATTAGGTAATGCGGTGGTGCCTACGCCCTCGAGTACCTAAACTGGAATACTAGTTAAATCAGCTTAAACAAAACAGCTAAATACGTGTTTTTATATAATTGAAAAAACCCGTGAAATGCTCACGATCAATGAGCTGGAACGAAGAATACAACAACAATAATCCTTTATTAAAGTGATCGCTAATTCTACGCAAACCGCAACAATCACGGTAGTACATAAGTGAGAATTCCTACTATATTTTATTTTATAAAATTATAAAGCGAAAGTAACTCTATCTGTCTGTTTGTCTGTCTGTTACCTTTTCACGTCCAAACGACTAAACCGATTTTAATGAAATTTTGTATAGAGATAGAGTTGACTTTGTGAAAGAACATAAGGCTACTTAGTTATTTATAAAACGACATCCACGCGGGCGAATCCGCGAGCAACAGCTAATAGCGAATAAAGGCTTTGACAAGAAGCAATAGATAGCCAAGTAACTAGTTAAAACAAATTGGGGGACAGGATGATCTGTCGGTTTTACGTGGTCTTACTGTACTTTATTCAGCCACTATGGTCACTGCAGCTTTGGTTCTCCTTGGACCAGGATTTACTTCTTTCCTGAATAAAATTTAATGTACTCCTTTCTGTTTCTAAAAAACAAACGCTCTATTTATAGGTACTCTAGATCATAAGCAATCATAACACAATCTTTCCCCCTTAATCATAAACGTATTTTAGCTAAAGTGTTGCTAATCTCTCCCTTGTCTTTTTCTATCTTGCACATTTGACAATGCAACTGACAAAGACAAAGCATCCTATAGCTAAAACGTATCTAATGTACGTTTATGAATAAGGGGGTTATTGCTTAATTCGATGTTTGTTAAAAGTTCACTCGCTAATCAATATTGTCCTTATTATGATTTACCTATAACTCTATCTGTAACGTAACCTCATGGTTTGCTGGATATGCATGGCATGATTTCGGATCTTTGGCATATACGCGTAGTTGCGTCGATCATCAAACTTTTCTATTCTGACCGGATGCATTTCTGTACTTCTTCTACATTCATCAATTTTAAAACTTCGATTTCAGAGAACTGTGCAGCTTAAGATGCCGATATTTCATCAAATTAAGGCAATCTCCAGTAGTTCCCACTACTGTAAACATTCGCATTGGGCATCTTTTATAAAAATACTAGCGGCCCGCCCCGGCTTCGCCCGCGCTGCTCTGCTCCTATTAGTCATAGCGTAATGTAAGCTATCCTATCTCTCAAGTTGGATCAAACTGCACATGGTGTGCGAATTTTATTATAATCGGTTAAGTGGTTTAAGAGTCCATTGAGGACAAACATTCTGACACGAGATTTATATATATTAAGAAGATAACAACCTTAAATTTGAGAAAAAGAAACGTCACAAGTTCCTTTCCAACAGTGCGCTAACACCAGCTATTTCAAAAACGATACCGATCAAGCGATAGGGGAGAATGGAGACGCAAGAAAGCGTTGAATAATGGATGCTCCAAATCCAGTATTCCGTTGGCGGATTTTAAACGCTTCTATTTCAAAAATTGAATATTAATCCCTCGTTGGCACGCGGTTTGCGTAGTCAAAATTGTTTTGCCAAATTTTCGCTGAATTTTATTCCGGCCAAAAAAATATGGATCAAAGTATACTGTGAATTCCAAATTGGATAGGGACAAAAAACAAGCTTGGATTGTTAGTTTCAACGTACAATGTTTGGTTAGTTGTGCAAACTGCGTTGTAGTGCAAATAAATAGAATGATTTCTGTTTTTATATTCTAAAATCTTTAAAGAGTTATTATACCCGATTTGGTGGTTAAGTAATTGAATCTACTAGAATCTTGACCGGTAACTACGGACCGGTATGCGGCCTCTAGAAGATGATCCGACCACTTTTCGGTTTTGGAAGATCTATTCTTATGGACAAAATTGTATGCATAATTTTATACACCTCTCGTGTTCTCTCAGGAAAGTGTAGACGTGAGGTTATATTTTGAAAAGCAATTGCCCATGGATTTTTTGGTAACTTATAATTAGATGGCTTCCGTCATGGATCTAATCATGTAATCGTATATCGCACTATCAAAGATCTCATCAAATCATCTATATTCGATGAAACATGCCATATCTAGATCTAATGAAAAACACCCACTTATGCATAACCTCAAACCAGTTGTAAAAGGAATTAAAAACATGTCACTAAACACACAAATTATTTTATTATTCATGAACAAGATTAATTTGTTGTTATCTACACGATAGATCGTGACAAGTGAAATTAATTTATTCAGTTATTAGACGAAATATTAGCATTTACGACATCAATCTATTTAGTGACAGCGACCACTAATTTATTTTGCTTATTATTCGTGTTATTAACTAGACATGTTTAGTGACTGTGTTTGCTGATTAATATAATGAGAATAAGGCTCGAGTTTTAATGAGACTTCAGACGAAATATGAAAAATAGGACTTGATTTTGGCTACGTCTTCTAGAAACATACTTGCCTCTAATTTATCAGCGGTGTTGAATAAAATAAAATATGGGATTTTCAAAAATGTCATTAATAATCTTTGCAAGATAATAGCGTCATGGTCATTTAGCTAATTCGTTCAGGTAACGGATTCCTCTTTCTTTGAAGTAAACATATAAAAACAAAAAAAAATCATAACCCTGTACACACATGCAAAAAATCCTGCCGATCAAACTGATCAGATAAATCTACTTTCACTAATTCACATAGCCCTAAATCAGCGTTTATTAGGGAAGTTTTAAAAACATGGGATTATTCAAAATGCCATAAAAATATTTTAGGGCTAGTAGTATCATACTCATTTTACTTATTCACGCCATGGTTTGTTCTTTCTTTGACGTAAAAAAACGTTCATAACCCGGTACTTTAGGCTGTATCGCCCTCTGCGCTCGCCGAGTTCCTGGTTAAGTAGATTAGTGCCGTCTCGAGACGTGCCGCCTACATGAGTACATACTAAAAAAAAAAAGTACTTAGAACACACATAGGCAATTACAGGGCCGCACATTACCACCTAACCGAAACACCGTAGTGCTGAAGCAAGTATATTAGGTAGTGCGGTGGTGCCTACGCCAGCGAGCTCCGTCACTGGAGCTCTACCATCAGTAAATGTTTGTTTTATATTATATCGCATTAACACATGCTTGTGAAATATATTTTATTTAACGAAAAATGGAAAGAAAAATTTGACTTCAGGCGAGACTCGAACTCGCGGCCTACTGGGAATCTAGTCCAGCCGCTCTTCCAATTGAGCTACTGAAGTCCTGCCCGATTTGTCAAATCTTTCCTTCACATTTATTGCATTGCTTTATGGTAGCAGCAGCGCCATCTATTGCCCACTACGCTAGTTAGGCATAGGGGGCAAGAGATGGTACGATTATAGTGTCAGTAAAAAAAAAAACAGTAAATGTGTTCGTTTCACCCATACAAATGTCAAAAATGGGCAAGGGGAAAGATTTTTTAATAATGACAAAATACAATTCGTCGATAAAGCTGTCTGGCTTTTTTTGGGCCTTTGACTCAAAATTGCAATGGATTATTCATATAAAACTGTTAGGAAAACGTCTAAGTTTTCCTGTTTATGCCTTCAGAAAAAATAGACAGAAAAGTCTATTTTTTTTTAAGCAATATCAATAAGAATGTTATACTCATTTTCATATTTAGGTTCTTTAAGCAACTTTAGTTTTTCCATTAAAAGCGCTAGACACTTTTGTCTGAAGGCCATACTGAACTTTCGCAGTTTATGTACTCATAAATGTTTAAAGGTTGTTACTTAACATATAGCAGTAATGTCTACCAATTAATAATTAATATCATGTCGTGACTTCTATGTTAATCTGTACCCGATCAAAGCCTCGCGACGTATTATGGTTAATAGCTGTTGCATAGATTTCGAAGCAATTATTGTGATAAGTAAGACATTTTGATTGAAATACAAAGATTTCTATGGAGATTAAATATCTTATGTAATGAGGCAAACAAGTACGCGGTTCATATTGATAGTATGTGAATACTGTAGCATAATAGACACGCATACAAGAAGAGATTTCAATGCATTTGCCTTGGCTTCCCTGAGATAAGCTCTTTTGCTTCTGTTAAAAATTATAAGGCTTTACATGACCATCAAACTAAAATTAGACAGTACCGATTATTGCAATTTAGAAATAAATAGGTTTGTAATGTGATATTGCATATCTACACATTGTTATACTCTTATATCCAACCGATAATATTCTTATAAATGAGAAATTTTACAGATTTTTGAGGCAGTTATATTGGTTCCTGTTGTGAATCAATTAAAATTGTCATACAATAAAAACATAATAAAATGAGAAAACGATGCTGATTTCACGGCTGTTGTATCGCTCGTCAATTATTCACCATTATAAATGAAGCTGTAACAGTAAAAAAACTGAACAATGAGATTAACTGTAAAGCGGCGAACAAAAAGCCAGACATCTTAATAACAGTCCCAACAGAACCTAAAATCGAGAAACGTGCGAATCGGCAAACGCGTGAAATGACAGGCCAATATAAAAATTTCACTGCGCTCGACTTTGACTCGTTCCCACCTTGAACGGACTTTATTGACTCGATTAAAGTGTGGCAAATCGGGTTGTTAAACCGACAACAATGATGATTGGAATAACATAAATGAAAAAAGCTTTCTATCACAAATGAAACTTAATTATCAATAGATTAAAGTTGAACTTCCAACACTTGTATTTATCTTAGCAAGTCCGTTCAATTCAAACGTTTCGCTCGACCGAGCGTTTCATAAGTTGATTGGCATTTGGCCGCGCGAAAAGCAACACCTTAACGGCCCTGACATGTCGTCTGATTGATTGAATAATTAATTTTATTTTACATGCAAAACGCCCGACTCGTGTCAGCTTGCAAGCCGTCAATTAGTCGGACATTTTTGACGTGGGCAACATATAACGAGCCCGAAGCTCTTTTTTCACGCTGTTAATCATTAAAACTAGTTGTCTCACATCGTTTAGGAGATAAGTTGACAGATGCCCGCAAATTGTTATTTACGACCGTATTCGCGATTTTTTCTTTGAATAATATATTCGTTATAATTTTTCAATAATAGACAATCGAACGAATAAGGACAATCATTGTGAATCCGCTTTTTAATGAAGGTCCATTTGTATTTCATTTTACATAAGCTTTATGCTACTTATAGCTGGATCGGGGGTTAGTTAGTATTGTTTATAGTCTGATGTGACCATAAAAGATGAGTGGGCAGCTAACGTCTAAACGGCTGTACGAAAACGATATTGTTATAGTCGAGGGACATTTGAAAAACATAAAACTGAACACATCAACATTAATGATGATGACAACGATATTCAATAACATTTAGCTGCAATAAAAATAGAATAAAAAGTTGTTGATTATAAAACATTTCGTTTAGATGCGCCATTCACTTTTTGATAGTCTGAAGAAGATTTGAAAAGGTTAAACTGTCTTGGCTAAATGTGTATGATTTATTATGTTGTGTATTTTGATCATTGTAAGAATAACATTCAAAATTTAAGATCGTGAAATGTATTATAACATGTTAATGTTAAATATAAACTCATTGTTATATCAATGTTAACCTTAGATGAGACTTAACTGATTCCAAGATTGCTTTGGAAGTATTATGGGCAATTCGTGTTGCATTGCTTGCTACATTTATAAGGTGTTTTATAACTATTGGATGTTCTATGAAAGCAATAATTGCTTCTCTTGAAACTAATAATTAAGGTAGATTTCCTTTTTTCTTAGTATTTATCGGGAGGATTGGGTGCTCGTTAGCACTCGTTAGCAGTTTATTTAATAGATAATGACGAATCTTAATGTGCAACTCAATTAATTTGTATTATTATTGATTGCTTATAAAATGCATTATTATTCAAGATAAACCTTTAAATTTTCAAGCAAATAAATTTAGTTCGTTGTCGATCTAACCCAATAAACATCTGTCATCTGTCCATAGACCGACAAATGGTATAAAATATTACAATCATCTGACATTATGGCGGTTCTCTATTCATAATGTGTTCAGAAACAATAATGAAGCTAGAAAACAAGCTATGATTAACGAACAGCTATACATTAAGAGGTCTACTATGAGAAATTATGAGACTGTTCTAGATAATAATCAAGATTTAAGAGCATATTAGTTTCAAAAATATATTCACAAATCATATTTTTACATAAATCGTAGTAGTATAAAAAACTGGGACTCGGCGCTAGATACTGTCGTTTTATTTAAATAATTGGCAGTCCCATTAATATGTCGAGTAGTGATGTCTAACTCCACCACCATGGAGGAGAATTCTGCCGCTAGTTCAGTCAGTCAAACGGACAATAGCAGTAAAACCAACCATTTCAATATGCGCGGTATGGGCAGAAGCGTCCCGCGATATAACTGCAATTGCCATTCCATATGCCATACATGGCAATTATGGCACATTTTCTCCTTTTTTTTGTTTTATGTAATGGAAGTGTTGTTGTCTTATGAAACAAGTTCACATTGATGTTAAGTGATGACTGCAGCCTATAGACACCCACACAAAGATCAAGGTCAAAGTGCAAATGCGTTACCACTCCTAAGGTATAAGGTGTGTGCCGGAAATAACAGGGCCGTACATTACCATCTGACCGGAACACGATAGTCCTGAACACTACCGGCTATAGCGCCAAGTATATTAATTAGGTTATGCGGTGGTGCCTACGCCCGCAAGTTCCGTCACTGGAGCTCTACCACCAGAAAAATCCTAATTATATACAACACTATTTTGTTCATTTTTGTGGAAGACTTTTGTTCAGTAGTGGACGTCTTAAACTATGTTAACCAATTATTTAAATCTTAAATTTTTGGTACAAAGTTACCGAAAATTCGATGAAAGCAGAACGTCATTTATTAATGTATGAAATTTATAAGCAACAGCTGCATAAATGTTTGGTGTCACACTTTTTGATATATTACCTACATGTGGGGTCAAAAGTCTTAGGAATCGGCGTGCATGTATGAAGAGAGTGATGAAGGTAGACGAGGCACGAGAGGTTTGTCAGAACCGGGATATCTGGCGCTCTACACTCTCTGCCTACCCCGTTAGGGACCTGGCGTGAAGATACAACAACAACAACAACCTACATGTGTGTGCGTTTTTGTATGTTTTTAAATTGAAAATATAAGATATGTTTTCGTAAAAGCTAGTGCTTTTACGATGATAACATCTTTATTTATTTGAGTATCTACTAAAACATGTTTTGCTGAGTTAGATTTTTTACAGCTCGCTTTTAATAATTTGTAAAAAAAAACGAAAGATGCTATAAATTCGAATTAATTATGTTAAATACTCAGACAACATCTTTCATAATACATAAGAAAGGTTAGTGGCCATAATATTAGGAAGAATTAGTATATTCAAGCGGTCCTGCCTCTTGAAAAATAAGCTCAAGATCATGGTGTTATGATACAGATAAATATTTTTTGTCAATATTGACTTTACTAGCTATTGAGATCTACTGCCGGAGCACCAAATATTAAGTATTATTGTCCTGTAATAATACACACGTATCACACGTATGAGTTATATGTCGGTCAGCACTACCGAGGAGCACTACCTAGTTGCAATCAGCAAGTAATCACAGAAGTAGCAAGACAAAAACAACGTAAACTGTAAACTTATTTTTTATTCATCATTATTATATCACCTAGAAAAGTTAAATTTACCATGCAGATTTTTACACATAAGATGTTACTTAAAACATGTTTCAAAGCGTTGTTGTTGATGAACCCACATTGTTCAAAATGCTATCAAATTCGTCAATTCATTACTTCAATTAGATTTTAGTCGACCACCTAGTCGACCTCGATCGGCGCTAATGATGAATAATTAGAGACGTTTGTTTAACCAATCTCTTTGTTTGCTTTGAATGCCTCGAGGCAGCATTTTTAAGCTAGTTAAAAAATTGTTAACGATGCTAACCATTTGTGTTATATAACATTTGAGATGGAATATTTCACACATCCTGTAAGATTTTAAGTATCAATATTATTCTACCTATTTACCTATTTATATCTTTCTGTAGAAATTATGACATTTCTCGCAAATTATATTTTTTGAGTACTATGTGACAAGTAAACCTGCGAACCTTAAACTTTCTACAAGCATTTGCAATATTTTAAGTGTGCCGCTTGGAATTGTCTCCATTGAAAAGAAAAATAAGAATAGTAGGTATTACCATTAGTATTATATTGCCTGACTAAGACTAGTTTTATGTTATATCAATCAAATGATTGATATAACATAAAACCCAGTGAAATGTGACCTAGGTCACGCTTTAATTTTACAAATTAGCGGGACTTGATATTTAGTATTGTCAAAATAAATTTTATTGGATCTTGGTTAAGTAGTGGTTAACAGCTATAACTGTTTACCTTGAAGTGTAAACTCACAGGTTCAATTAAACCACCCTAAGAAAACGAAACAGGAACTCAGAGTCTAGTGTTAGAGGCCGTCTAGTAAAAGCCTACTAAATGTAACCAAACCATGATGAAGCTTGAAAATTGACACTGCAATTGGATTTTTACATCCATACCTACTAGTCATTTCCAATAGTCAATAAAAACATAGAGCCATCAATCGTTATGGAATCCGAAAGTTTGTCAGTAAATTAAGAGCAACAATCAATCCACATCAATGGAAGTTCGCCGGGAGTGCATAAAACTGCAATTCATTATCATCCATCAAGTATGAAGGATCGATTGCCGTGGAGTTCAAGTTGTAGGGTGGCTGGTTACCGTTGTCATGGATGATTCTCATGAATGTTTTTCAAAATATAATAAAGTAAAAATAATCTCAATTACTATGTCTATCTAACAAGGGATGTTTATTGTGCCTAGGCATAAAAAATATAGTGTACAAATATGTTTCATACTTGCTGCTAAATGGTACTGTTCAGCACTATCGTGTTCCGATCAGGTGGTGATGTACGGCCCTGTAATTTCCGGCACAGAGGCATAACACCTTAAGTCTCAGGAGGGGTAACACATCTGCATTTTGACCTTGGTCTTTGTGTGGGTGTCTATAGGCTGCAGTCATCGCTTAACATCAATCGATTTGAGAGGTACCGAATCTAAGTAAGAAATAAAATACGAAAGAACACAGTTATTACATCATTGAGCCTTGTTGAACAAAAGGAAGGTTTTCAAAATACTCAAACGTCTGTGATAGATCGCCTGATATCCTCGCATTACTTAATAATATTTAGTGTTCGCTTGAATGGGATCATTAATCATCTAGGAAATCATAAATTAACGTGTCTGCTTAAAAAGCCGGTATCAAGGTCAGAGTCGTTATTGAAGCTGCAGACTTGCAATATTTATTACACGAATAAACTGCGCATCGTGTAAATCAACGCAGTAATGTGGGATGAGATAATAATAAATCAAGAATGATGGAGCATATTTAAGATAACTCATTGCTTACGTGTCGGTGGATGGCGTTAATGTCAGGAAATTTGATGTGAAATCTTGACTAAATGCAACAGATATACATTTTGATTTTTGTTTAGGTAAAAAGAAGCGGCTTGGGTTGAATGAAATATCACGCACGTGTTTCACTTTTATCCCAGATTTATTTATTTTGCTTCAAGTATTTTTATATTCGGATGTCTGAATTTTAATAACGTGACTTCACTATTACTACGTATTATTCCGAGTCACTCGTGCATGCACCTCATATACCTACCTATTATTTAAGCAAGTGATAGTTTTATGAGTCGTAATTTTATTTTATAGAACAGATGTTATAAGACAAATTACGACTTATATTATAAAAGATAGAATCTTGAAAAATGTCGTTGACAATATTTTTGTTATAATAAAACAATATCACACATAAAAAAAGCGTATTGGCATGGCAAAGAGCGCCATGATCTAGTTAAGTCATATCTGGACCAACAGGAACATCACGAGAAAAACCAAAATCAATCTGGTTACCATACTTGTTTTCTAAATCTTCCTGTACGGAGCGGAGACCTGGACCCTGAAAAAAGATGATCGTCGTCGAATTGACGCTTTCGAAATGTGGTGTTGGAGAAAAATGCTCGGTGTTCAATGGACAGAGCATAAGACCAACGAATCCATAACAGGAGAACTCAAAGTATATGAGACTCGCCACCATACGCTTCCGAAGAAACTTTGAGTTCTTTGGTCACATTGCGAGAAAGAAAGGTGATAATCTGGAAAAGACTTTGCTGACGGTTAAAGTAGAAGGGAAAAGGCCCAGAGGCAGAAGCCCATTACGCTGGTCTGACCAGTTTCTTTCCACGTTGGGAACCACAGTTTGCCAAACCATCCACATCGCCGAAGACAGAACAACATGGCGAAATATCGTTCGTGACAAAATAATTCGTCGAGGTCACGACCCTCAGCATTGAGGAAATACGACGCATGGAGGAGGAGGATCACACATTTAATTGAACTCAGGATCCTCATACTTATTTTTTTATGTCTGAAAGTTGACAGACAAACAAACGAGCCACCTGATGGAAATTGGTCACCTATAAACATTTGCGACACCAAGGGAATTGCCAACGTGCTGCCAGCTGCCAGACCTGAAGCACTCTTTTGACGCCACTATTGAAGAACCCCATATTGTAGCGGCAGTTATTGGTACACTGCATTATTGTGTACAACGTATGAATTTAAAATAATGTTTCACTACATAATAACTGTAACTTGTTTATTAGTTTCACTACATAGTAGGTAACAGTGACTTGTTTAATAAATATTTTTGAAGAGATATGTAGTAGTTACGTAAGTTATTTTAGTGAACCTTATACAAATTGTTTTCACCGATCTTTTTTTACCTCACTATAATTATGATTATATAATTATGTGAGTTAATTTATACATTTTTCAAGTTTCTACTACGTCAGTAGTCTAGTGGTAGAAGGTTACTACTGTTAGCAATCCCTGGTCCGGAGATGTATTTGATATTTCTATTTTCTGGAAGTTTTCCAGAGGCACCACTTACCTATCTACATTTTTCACTTTCACTTCCAAAACTTTATAAGTAGCTAAAATACAAACAAAGTATTTGGAACAACTTACTTTGAAATCTTGGCAGAAGTACAGCACATCGCATTCTTTGCCGTTACCGTCTCCCGCGAGTTGTAATTTTTCCCCCAATCTCGCAGCGTATTTATCTAGACAATAGCTCGGATAATTTGTCTTCGCTGCTTCTAAATATTCCTCATTGTCTTTGAGTAATTCTGTTAATAAATCTCAACAGTCAAAACCTTGAGGCGGTTGAGCAATCTCCTTTTGTTTATCGAATGCTCGCTGATGATTTATTTGCTGTGTACCGAATGTTATGTCTATTGCTGTTCTCTAAGTACAATCGTGTTATTATCATAACATGGTGATTGTTTTAATTCAATTTAGGATGTTTATTAATGTTGTCTTTTGCTTAAATATAGTTGTTTGACGACCTTGAATTGAATTAAGTGACATACTTTATCTGGAGATTTATATTTGTATGTAAATGTGAATGATAAAAAGTAATTTCTCATCGATTTAATACATTCTATCTTTTTGTAGAAAAAAATATTTTTCTTTAATTTTCTCGTTTAAGCAAAGATCTATTTGTATGATATAAGCATATATATTTATTAATCTAAGCATTCATGTTCTAAGCATTATGCAACGATTCTGCGACTGTGATTTTGTGTTCTTATGTTATGTAACTACAGAAGGTGAGCTGCGAACATTTTTTGACCAGAGGTCTGATCTAGATAATATACATAACCGTCGATAAATCGCAATGAAATCGAGGCGCTTACCTACTTGTTTCTCCACCGATACATGTGGTCCATATTACAGCAAGCCAGTGAATCGATTCTATTGCGATTTGATGACTATTCAAAATACCTGTAAAATTAGGTATAATCATACTGCCTGGATACAGTAAAAAAAACATATTATTACGTATAATTTGTTGTTTAAATCAAAAGCCAAGGCACAATAGGTAAGAATTTTTTTCTGCCTACCCTTTCTGAAAATGCATTAAGCTCACTTTCGTAAACATTTAGGTACGTAGTTTTGTATCTTTCCATTAAGATCTCCATAGGTTAAGGTGATCAATCATTAAAAAGGAAAAAAAAACTAACGTCGCCCTGATTGCTTTAATTTACCATGCGTTAGTAAAACAAACTTAAAAAACGTATTGTGTCACCAGTATAGCACCATATCTTAATAGTAATATAATACATACTCATACATCCACTACATATTATGATCAACTGTCTCGGTAGCCTATTGGTAGCAGGCCACTACTACTGCGCTGAGGGCCTGGGTTCGATTCCCGGATAGGGGGTTATTAGAGATAATGGTGTAAAGTCCTTTATCTCTGGCTCTATTGGGATTTTTCCATTTTCTGGAAATTTCCCATTACCTCGAAGTTTGGTAATGTGCCTAGAGATGTCAACAGGCTCGCCACCTGTTGTAGAAATTAAATTTACAGATTCTCTCGCGTATACAACACTCCCAAACTTCTTCTTATACCCGACGTTTCGGTCACTTTCCAGCTACCGTGGTCATGGGCAGACTAATTCGACGATGTTCGATACGCGAGAGAATCCGCAAATTTAATTTCTACAATGTACGAAGCTCGCGAAAACCTGCGAAAACGTTATCGCCACCTGTTATATGGGCCAAAAACGTAACCGGCGAATCGTGGGTGTTTGCATGTATGCTTGAATGCATGCATTTACCTCTACTTACCACTTCGGGGTTAACAGGCGTGATGTTAAGTAACGTTTATATATTATGATGGAAGTCATCATTTGACGGCAGCTTACGAATGCCGATGCCGTTATTTATTTATGCCGAAAACTGTTACTTACCCAGCAAACACCAAAGTGTATAACGCAATCAGTCAAGAAATCACCAGTGTAAAAAAGGCTTGCAACATCAACGTCGAACGCGCTATCTGAAAAGACTACTTGAAACCCATTTAATATTACACCTTTAGCCATCTGGTCAATTACACTGTCAATCTTGCTGCGAGACTTTCAAAACCAAATTTGGTTTTACAAGGCATATCCGCTTGCATTTTCTACTTCAGTTAAGCTTCACCTAGTTGACGGACAGCATCAATGATGGATATCACCATCATCCACTTCTACGGAATTTAATATACAGAGACAAAATATCTTAAGTCACAGGAACAACAATGCAGTTTATTAATAACATAACAAAGTAATATCAAATTTTACTAGTTTGAATGTTTTTTTTTTTTTATGTTATAAAAGTGGCAAACAAGCGTGCAGTTCACATTGATGATAAGTCATGACTGCAGCCTATAGACACCCACACAATGACCAGAGGTCAAAATGTAAATGCGCTGCCACTCCTGAGGCATTAGGTGTTATGCCTCTGTGCCGGAAATTACAGAGCCGTACATTACCACCTGACCGGAACACGATAGTGCTGAACACTACCATTTAACGGCAAGTATATTAGGTAATGCGGTGGTGCCCACGCCCGCGAGCTCCGTCACTGGAGCTCTACCACCAGTGATCATGTGATCAATGGTTTAGTTTCTTTTATGTAATGCAAGTGGCAAACGAGCATGTAGTTCACATTGATATTAAGTGATGACTGCAGCTTATAGGTATACACCCACACAAAGACCAAGGTCAAAATGCAGATGCGTTACCACTCCTGAGGCCCAAGTGCCGAAAAATGATGTGCCGGAGTTTACAGTGCCGTTCATTATGAGTTACTCTCTTTAGTTGTAGGAGGCTGCCTACCCAGCTCAGGATAATAGACAATAGACAGACTGGTAGGTGTAATCAACAACTTAAGTATCTAAGTCGCTGAGATCGACCCTTTTGGTATATTATTCCACCTATCAATCGACATTTTTTGTGATAAGATAGTGGCAAGCCAGTATGCACTTGATTGTATATTAATTCAGTGTAGAATACAAAATGCACACAAAAATCACAAGTCAAAATGCAGATGCGTTGCCACCACAGGCCTAAGTTAATATGCCTCTGCGATTACTACATGACCATCTAATGGATGGTGCTGTTCACTACCAATTTATGGCAGATAGTTTAGATCATACGTCCTTCTGCCTACGTCGTCAAACTCTTACACTCGAAATCATATTATTATCAGTAAAACCTATCTTCTTAGAGAAACCCAGGTGAGTAACTACGTTACGTATGTTCATTACAATTTTAATCGCAACATCAACGTCAAGATGTCATCCTTCAAAGAACTTAATAACGTTATCATCCAAGAAAATAACTAAAAGTGACGTTAATTTAAAAAATATTATCTCATAATTCCCGTAGACACCAGTCGCGCATAGACATCGTTAAGGTCCCGCTTATGATTAAAACTGAATAGAAACCCGTAATGAATAAGTGGATGATACTCAAGATCAAGCCATGTCGACCGGCGCCGCAGCGAATGCCGATATAAAGAAACTTGTTTTTGATATCAACAAACCAAATTCAACTGTAACGCAAGCCATTAAAGACCAAGACGGCAGCAATGATAAAGTTGTCAGCCTGTAAGCGGAGCCGACAGCCGTCAATCAGAAGCTAAAAACCGGTAGCCGACGAGTCTGACATTAAGGAATAGGAAAGTAATGGAGTTTCTTGGAATGAATCGCTACAGAATCTGTCCGAATGTAATAATGACTATGATTTATGGATTACGCTTTTTTGTTTGTTTTACGGTCAATTGGTATCTGGTGTACAAGATTTTTTTTGGGAGAATACAATTATTTATAAAGTTATAGATATATCTAGAGTTTATATAAACATATACTTATGCCTATTTCATATATTTTCACATGTAATTTTCCTGAAATGTATATGCAAATCTAGGTTACACGCATTCGTTATATTTTTTCTTGTTATTTATTTATTTTTTAAGTCTCAAGAGACGTGTCTGTAAAGACGAACTTATCATCAATCAAGTCTTGAATTTTTTTATACTTATATATATCACCATCCTCCATTAGGAAAGACCCGATAACGCTCAACTTGGACAACAATTCCAAATCTTTCACCACTCAATTGCAAGGCAATTATTATTGTAGGATATCACTAAACCACCATGATTACGATTTTGAGTAATAATAAAAATAAATAATGGCAACCCTTGATACGTCCCACTGCTGGGCACGAGTCTCTTCCATTCTTGGGAGGAGGCCTGGAGCTTACTTCACCACGCTGCTCCAATGCGGGTTGGTGGAGATACGGGTTAGTGGCCAACCCGTTGCCGGATAATAAGGTTTAACGACTGCTAACTATCGATAGCAAAACGGGACCGACGGCTTAACGTGCCCTCTGAGGCACGGAAACGCGCATATTAATTTGCCACTAGCGGTCACCCATTACACACCCGACCGCGCCCGTATCGTTTAACTGAGTACGAGTAGATCGCTTCTGATCGACACCAGCCGCGGAGCCATGCGTGCTTCTAACTAACGTTAACTAGGTAGTTAGGTTAGTTAGCCTATATGATACTTAAAAAATATATTTGCTTTCCGTGTTCAAAATCGTCTAGCCATGCGTTGACAGAAATTCTTGCTATTAAAAACCTATTATTCAAAAGCAATTCACACCTTACATAGGCGACAACTACATTTTTCATACCATTAAGACCTTACACGGCAAAATTATGATTATTGCCTGCCATCACATCGATACAACTCTAACGATAGACGCCTTCACCATATCAAGTCAGTAATGGTCCATTACAATAATTTATTATTGCAAGGAAATGAAAATCTCAGAAGGCAAGTGATAGATTACGAATAACTTACAGCTACTATAGCTTAACATATAAGTAGCGTCATCCATATACAGGATTGCGTTTCTAATTAATCAATCTAGCAAGGAAACATGTTGCTCGTACATCTAATGATTCTCAAATGAGGTATCAAGCTCAATATATCTTCGTGAGATAAATATCTTATACCTATATACTTTATTGTCCTTTTTTATGTAATGGAAGTGGCAAACAAGCATGCAGTTCACATTGATGTTAAGTGATGACTGCAGCCTATAGATACCCACACAAAGACCAAGTTCAAAATGTAGATGCGTTACCACTCCTGAGGCCTAAGATGTTATGCCTCTGTGCCGGAAATTACAGGACCGTACATAACCACCTGATCGGAACACGATAAAGATGAACACTACTATGTAGCGGCAAATATATTAGGTAATGCGGTGGTGCCTACGCCCGCGAGCTGCGTGACTGTACCACCAATCAGTAAAGCCTCTTATTATGATCGGGGTGATTCGATTTCTTTGATTAATTTTTTTGAGAGATTCAACACAGTGCTGTAATTTCAAGTGAAACCTACTTTTTTTGATACAATATTTCAATTCTTATTTGTCTTTTTAATTGCTTCACAACTCCTATGACTAAAAAAATGAGACCATAACTTAAAATTTAGTTAGGTTAAGTTTCTGTCCGACTGTCTCTAGCTTCTCTCTATTTTCTTACTTCATTTTAATCTATCGCTTCTTTTAAATCATAGATGTAAATAAAAAACGTCACACAAATCAATATTATCACTTAGAGAAATCTATTTGTGTCACAAGTCCTTTCAACACCTCTCATTCACATTTGGAAAATCCAAAAAAAATATGAAGAAAAAAAACATGCTCCTCAGTTTTCAGTAGGCTGTCTTGAATTTTATTCATCGCAGGCGGTACGTCTTGACAGCCGGAGAGGATTATACATAACGTCGGGCAAAACAAGAAGGTCCCAAATAAATTACGTCGGCGAACAAAAAAAGACTGGAGCCACACCTCAAAGATAGAATAACAATAACACGGATTCCCGGCCTTTCTATAACGAAAATAATACAACTCAAAGGGACCGCTTGAAATTTGACCGCTCGGTAAACACGAGGGATTAGATAATAGTGGTTTTTGTGTTTCCTGTTTCAATTAGTCCTTTCTTGTGGGATTTGTATGCAATTGGAGTTAAGAAGTAGGGTTTGCGTGTTTTTATGACATGGAAGTGGCAAACAAGCATACGGTTCACATTGATGGCAGGTAAGTGAATTTTAAGCAGGCATCTCTTCAAAAATCCATAACATGTACAAGCTTGAGATCTATTCCCTTTCTCTAGAAATCATTCATTCAGCTCACTATAGACTATTATCACAATAATATAGATAACAATATCATAATATACTAAAGCATTGAACACTACCGGTAAGCAGTCAGTAGATAGAATAAATAATGCGGTATTGCCTACTTTACGCGCTCTTGCCAATGGAATTCTCTCTCAAGTGAAAAATATACTATAAGGCTTAAATTAGGTACACGAGAAATTGGTAAGTACTAAGCAAACTAGAGGTCTCAAACTGTGGCTACTCCTACTCCATCTTAAATTTTTTTACGCTAAATTCTTTCAAACTTAAGGTATAACGAAGATGAATTAATCGCTACGTTATCCATCTCACGAGAACTAAAACACAAATCATGGATGTCGTCTCCTTGCAATATTCATGTAGTTATTTTGCACACCTACGCCTTAAAATTCTATAAAAAAAATCTGTAAAAAATGCCTGCTCAGTTAAGTATAGAATGATTGGCAAATTGATTCCGACACATTTCGGTTTTTGTTTGATGATTTTTTGTTCAGATTCAAAGCGGATTTACAATACGGAAATATAATTATGATTGAATCATGTTGGTTGATTCAAACTTGATTTTAAGTTGGGTTTTTTAAATGTTTTTTTGTATCTCTAATCACAGTGGGTATAGACCGATGCTTGAATAGAATAAAACTAATTGAACATTTCAAATCGAAATTACTTACGTTCTCTCTCTTTTTTGGTCACGTTAAGTCAACTAACCAGAACGATTCTAGTAATTGAGATTTAATTTTATTTATAAGTGATGTTAGATCTTGTATTGCAACTCCCTAAGCCGAAGTTCGGACTAACAGGGGTTTCCCTTAGGCAGGTTGCAGCTTTATTTAGGCTGAGAACGCCCTCTACGCTTGCCGATTGCTCGGTATAGTAGACTAGTGCCGTCTTGAGACGTGCCGTCTTGAGACGCGCCGTCTTGAGACGTGCCGCCTACATGAGTCCATTAAAAGAATATGTTAGATTCCCAACAAAAACACCAATAATTTTCTAAAAAAACAGTCTCTAAAAGTTTTTTGTTGACTGATTGCCATTATATTATAGTTTATAAAGCTATATACGTATATTATTATGTCCTTATTAAAAACTATGTATGATGAGAGCTTTTATGACAATCATGACGTAGTAAATCTTGAAATCGGTCCGACAATAGAGTGTATAGAATTTTAAATAATTTCCATTCACCATAACACCTTGAAAGGTAACGTGACCACTAAACGATTTATAAGACATCATTCAACTAAGTATCACTATGTCAAATGCCACAAACTTTCAATTAAGTATCATTGTAGAGAACATAACGATCTATCAACGTCAGTCTTAAAAGGTGTACAAAGTTCTAAGTCAGTGATCCAAGAAATAAAAGTTGGGTGACAGACAGCTTGTGAAAGGGGCTTAGTCGTAAATCTGTGTCGGTCTTGACACGTCTAATCTCATATCAACACGTATCTTTGATTTTGACGGGCCCATGTTACTATTGGTGTGTGAATTGACTAATATTTTATGTGAGCTGCTGATGACCACCTTTTCGAATTTTGTGTGCACATTGATTATTTATTAGGCATTTACAATAGAACTGTGACTGTGCTACTAAGTGACATGACGATATTGAATTATTATGTAACGGCAATATCAAACTAGTTGCAGCCTATGGATAGAAAAAGAGGTCAAAATAAAAATGCGTTGCTCTGAGGCTTAAGATGTTTTGCTCCTGTGACAGTAATTATGGAACCATACATTATCCTTACCTAACCTGCCTAAGACAAGACAGAGGTCAGTGCAGATATATTAGGTACTGCGGTGGCAACTACGCCCTCTAGTTCTCTATACTCTGCCATCAGTAAAAATAACCATCTCTCTATTTTTTCATTGTCAGGTTTCTGAATGGTGTCTACGTTGTATGTTCTTAGGTTTTCGCGAGCTACACTCATTGAAATAAAACGTCTACGTTGCTAGCAACTTCAAACACGTATTCGTCAGCTCTTGGGTAGTATCCTAGGTCTTTGTCACTTGCTGTAAAATAAACAAAAAAAATTCAGCTATATTGTCTGGTATATAGGTGTTACACCTACTACTTGTTCTCTAAGATTGACTATCATTCAGCGAAGTTACACCTACTTGTAATATTTTTATCTTTAGTACATATATATACATATTACTTTCAATATTTTTTTCAAATAGAGGCACTGAGTCTAATTTGAAATCTTCATTATTGACCTAACCTTCAAACGCTGGGTTAAGATTTTTAGTATTATTTCAAAATAGAAATTCGATTGAGGGCTTTGCAATACAATTAATCAAAGCAAATATAAGTATGTACGGAACAATATTTACAGTTATTCCTACGAACAAATGTAAACACCGAGCGAGTACAATGGGAAATAAATATTGTGATTATATACGCCAAGCTTTGCGATTGTGAAACGATGAATTGATTTTTTTTGTGCAAGCACGGTTGTAATGTACGTTGATTACTTTTTTAACGCCCCATTCGTATTAACTCCACGGTTCAATGGCGATTTTGTTTGGACAGTCATTGTTTGAATGTTTACTTCGATGTTGGTTAGTTGATTTTAGATTTCGTTTACTTACAGATAATTTTTTTGGAATAGCTAGCGATTTCTCCTGACCAGGTCCATTCGCCAGGATATCGGTCTATCTTGTGGAGGGTGGAGGTTCTCTCGGGCCTATCTACATTACATCTACCATTACGGATACCCATTTGCCCAAACGGCCGTCGGGTCTTCAACCTAGTTTGCTGCACGTTGTTGGAAGGCCTATGTCGACTATATTAGATCTCATAGGGATATTTTCAATTCTGATTCAAATTCGTAAGGAAATGGTGTAGCTTGTCCTATGCGAGGCTCTTCACCTTTCTTCAACTTAGAAAGCGAATACGTTTCATATGTCATCACAGGTCAAAGACTTTCGTCAGTCGAAAGTTCTTTATCTTAAACAACATATGTATAACGATAGAAGAAATGACATACCTTCTCCTAAAAATAAGGAGAAGCAGAACTACGATATTTATTCAATAGACGTTCTATTGAATATCTGTATTATTATCATGTTCTTTATTTTTAAACGTTAAGTTTATTAAAAGATTGTATCTTTAAATATAATATTCCCATATGCTTAAAATTGCAATCCTTTTTGCATAACCTTGATAAATATTAATGACTTCTAAATAAACACTTTAATTTGCTGAAAATTAAACTAGGCGACTAGTTTCAGTGATGCAGTAGGTACAGTACTACTTACTGTTACTGTAAACTGTATGCTTATTTTTCATTTGATGAGATATAAAAAATATTCTACTCCAAACCAACGGCTTAAACATTTAGCCTTATTAATATTTAAGGCTTTAATATTAATGCCAACAAATCTATCCATCTAATATCTATAAACAGCTGATGAAATATAACCCCCCAGTTTTACGAATCAGTTAAATATACGTGGCAAATCTTCGTATCGGGAGATCATTCGAATTCAGATCCGAGTGCAACCAGCAACCGGATAGCGTATTGATATCTGTCAATCGTCGGTTACAGTCGATGCAAATTCGAAATTTAAATCTTTCGTCCGACATTCAAGACTGCCAGTTGAAATTCAACTATAACTCCATGAGCCAAAGTTCGATATCGATTTTGTTTGATGGGCGGTTGAATTCAAATATGGTAAAGAGACGGGTCGATTTATAACCAAGTATAATTGTGTGTCCCACTGATTGAAATGCAGCATTGGAGATGAAGGCTGATTATTTTATGTGCGATGCGTTGACAGCCTTATGTCGGTAAGTTTTAGACTCATGAGAATCTCAAACGCTTCATCATAGTAAATAATACGCAATGATGGCGAGAGTTTTGCCTGGCTTCTCTTTGTAACACTATATTTTAGCAATATTGAGAAAGAAACTAGTACTGGTGGTAGAGCTCCAGTGACGGAGCTCGCGGGCGTAGGCACCACCGCATTACCTAATTACTATGACTAATTATGACTAATTACTTGCCGCTAAATGGTAGTGTGCAGCACTATCGTGTTCCGGTCAGGTGGTAATGTACGGCTCTGTAATTTTCGGCACAGAGGCACAACACCTAATGCCTCAGGAGTGGCAGCGCATCTGCATTTTGACCTCTGGTCATTGTGTGGGTGTTTATAGGCTGCAGTCATCACTTAACATCAATGTGAACTGCACGCTTGTTTGCCACTTTAATTAGATATAAAAAAAAATATTGTAAGTTATACTATAAAACTATTAAGTAAAGGCAAGTGCAAACAAATGCTATTGGGACTAGACTCAAACTCTATCATTTTAGATTTGGGTTTTCTCGAAGAAAATTATCGATAGCACTCCAATAACTAAGGATCCCAATTAAATAATGTAATGAAAGTCAAAACGAAACTGAGGAAATTTATAGGTACCTAACTACAGACAAAAGAAAAAAATAAAAATTAATGCGCTTATACTCTCCGCATACGGTATAAGCCTGTGTCGTGAGTGCTGTTGTACACACACAACACATACACAAACACCCAGACCCGAGACAAATATCTATAGGCCATACAAATATTTGTCCCGATGCGGAGATCGAACCCGCTACTTTTCGAATCAAACAGTCGTATCACACCGCATATTTGGATTTGAATTTGGCCAGTTTGAGCAGCCAATGTCGAAAAAGTTATTTTTGAGCTACATTTTTGGCATAAAAACGAATAGCAACAAAACACAATAAAATTCAGACCAGACAGACACCAATGACCACAGCGAGGATACGTCGTCTTTCTACAGTTTTCCTCTGTGCAAGGTTAATGGACAACCTGAGAGATTATGCAATATCTACGTTTGTGACTATAATAATATAACAATAACGGAAACCTTGTGGGACGTATCAAACGTCCCACAGCTGGGCATGAGTCTCTCTCCTTCTTGGGAGGAGGCCTGGAGCTTACACCACCACGCTCCAATGCGGGTTGGTGGAGATACGGGTTAGTGGCCAACCCGCTGTCAGGTGTTTTTAAACCCTGCCTCCGACAAGGTTTAACGACTAAGTGACTGAGCCATAGAAAATTTAGAACTTGTTTTTTAGTTGTTTCTTTAATATAACCCCTCATTTAGCTTCTCAAAAAAACTTATCAATGACCTTATAATCACGGATTTCATAATCAAAGTTGACAGATGGGGTAGTTCTTCATCGGTTAACTGAATTCAGTTCAACATTTTCAACACAAACAAACACCGAACTTGAAAGTTTTTGCTCATCTGGCAATAAGCCATTCCTCTATTCTTAAAGCCGACAATAACAATTAAATTTTAAATCGTAAAGGTGATAAATTTAAAATTCAATTAAGCCAATCTTACGATTTATTCTGAACAATAAAAACAAAATGGCGATTACGTTAACTAAATGGCAATCTGATTGGTAACGCCAATTTGGAAGTGTGAGAATGGATGTTAGCATTATTTTTTATTGTTTCAAGGATTTATATCTTAGATTGCCTAGGTATCTTATTTTTATTTTATTGTTTTTTTTTTCTGACATTCAATTGTATTGAAAGGTTATCAATTAAGAAAACGTGAATTTTATGGATCATACTTTTTTGCGAAATTGTTTAAAGGTGTAATGGTGTTACGAAAATGGCAAACGATCATACAATTCACATTATTTGTAAATGAATAATGCAGCATGAAGACTTCATTTTAATCTACACTTGGCTTGCGATATAGAGATAGTTTTTTCGTGTAATGATGGTCGCAAACAAGCATGCAGTTCACATGAATGGTAAGTGTAGTTAAATATCTACATAAAATTATAGATTTAAAAGTAAATACTTTATCACTCCTGACGTTGATGTACCTCTGGGCCATATGACACAAGGGTAAGAGTAATTAATTACCTTTTTAATAATAACAGGCTGTATAAAAACACAAATTACTTTATGTATTTTGTTATTATATTTTGAAAATGCCTATAAGATGACAATAGAATAATTTTCTATACAATTATTATTGTATTCGTTTTATTTAAAAAAAATAAAACAAAGAAAAACATAAAAACGCTATTCCGGTACCGGGAATCGAACCCGAGCCTCCTGGGTGAGAGCCAGGTATCCTAGCCACTAGACCATACCGGAGTTGTACAAATCTCTGAAATTATACTTTCAGTTATAATATTCCTTGCTTAGCATTTGCGTTGTCGTTGACTACCTTTCTGTGTATGTTTTGTGTCTTTTTCTTTGCTTTAGTAACAGACCGGATCCAAGGAAGAAATAGAGATTTTATAGGATACCAAGTTAATAGGTATACCTACTATAGCATAGATTTAATATGGTTTTATTGATACTTGTACTATTTATTTTTCGCAATAACACATACGAGTGAACATTAAAGAAAAAAACGGAACGTAAAATTTGACTTCGGGCAGGAATCGAACCTGCGATCTCAGGAAAACCAGTCCAGCCGCTTTCCCACTAATATACTATACACTATAGGCAGAGGTTTATGCATATGCATTCAAGCATACATGCAAACACCCACGATTCGCCGGTTACTTTTAGCGAGCCGATTGACATCTCTGAGTACATTACCAAACGCCGAGGGTTTTACTTGGAATCTTTCAGAAAATGGAAAATCCCAATAGCATCAGTGCGAAGCATAATACGCCTATACCTATATTTGGTAGCTCTCGAATCGGGGATCGAACCCAGGACCCTAGCGTAGCAGTAGTGGCAGTAGGCACCAGCACCTTACCTTATATTCTTGCCGCGAAGTGGTAGTAGGTACTCAGAAGTTTAAATATTCAGTTTTTCAAAGTCTGATTTTTAAGTAATAGAGATTTTTAAACTGGTGGTAGAGCTCCAGTGACGGAGGCACCGCCGCATTACTAAACTTGCCGCTAAATGGTACTGTTCAGTACTATCGTGTTCCGGTCAGGTGGTAATGTACGGGCCTGTAATTTCCGGCACAGAGCCATAACACCTTAGGCCTCAGCAGTGGTAATGCATCTGCATTTTGACCTCTGGTCTTTGTGTGGGTCTATAGGCTGCAGTCATCACTTAACATCAATGTGAAGTGTATGCATATTGTTTGCCACTTTCATTACATAAAAAAAAGTAGATGTTTATAAGCAGTTGTACTTAGGTAGGTAATAGTATTCACTTGCATTCAATGTAAACTATATGCTTGATGACCACTTCATAACATAAAAAACCATTAATGTGAACTGCATGCTTGTAGAATCAAATTAGTGTAGGTGGCGAGAACACATTGAACATTTGCACAAAACAGCATATTATTCTTAAAATAAAGTTATTTTAAGAATAATATGCTGTTATAAATGTCGGGTTGATTTTGAAAATCATTTCAGATTAATATACTCGAGATAATACTTAAAAATCGTTTTATTTCAAATACATCACATCAGCATCTATATTCTGTGCTGCTATTTTTGGTCCAATTTAATTGTATACTCAAGACGGGTGTACAGCATCCATCAATTAGTGTCGAATGTATCTATTTCAGTATGTGGCCATGTTAAATTCAAGTCCTCCACTTTGTTTAATACGACTTATTATATGGAAAGTAGCGCATTAGCATGTCTAGATCGGGCCGACTGCTGTCCGTCAATGTCAATCGTGTGTCGGTCGCCACACGGAGCGGTTTTACTTGCAAGATATTTATACCCTTATTCATAAACGTATTTTAGCTAAGGTGTTGCTAATCTCTCCATTGTCTCTTTCTATCCTGCAAATGAGGAGATCCGTAGGCGAACGAAAGTCGCTGACATAGCCAAGCAGATTTCCAAGCTGAAGTGGCAATGGGCAGGGCACATAGCTCGGAGAACCGATAGCCACTGGGACAGAAAGGTTCTCGAGTGGAGACCACGTATTGGCAATCGCAGCGTAGGACGTCCACCTGCAAGATGGACCGACGACCTGATCAAGGCTGCAGGTACCCGCTGGATGCACGTCGCTTCCGATCGGTCGGCATGAAGGTCATTGGGGGAGGCCTATGTTCAGCAGTGGACGTCCTATGGCTGATATGATGATGATTGATGATGATCCTGCACATTTGACAATGCAACTGACAAAGGCAAAGCATTCTACAGCTAAAACGTATCTAATATACGTTTATGAATAAGGGGGTTGGAATATAGTTTATTTTGTCGAAATGTGGGTAGAAGTGTATGAATGTATAGAGTTACAATTTGCTAGCTAATTACGTTAATAGCCACTAAGTAGGGCGCCATCTAGTGGATCACTGAAAAAACACAAAGTAAATTGGCTAGCACGGAAGATGGCATAAGTTGCATCGCACATACGAAGTTTTAGCAAGTTTTTTTTTTCAATTAATATTATGGCATCGCTTTTACGCATATTGCCAGTGTCATGCAAAAGGATATTTCATATTCGTAATAAGTAGCGTAAGCGTCAGAGTCAGTCAGTCACAGTCAATAATTCGAGTAAAGCGATGGCTACTTTACCAGAACATTTACAACGAAGTTTTGGAGGCAACCCGCCAAGTGCTATCACCTTGCCTGGTCCAAAAAATATTTTTTTATAGTATTATATTTCGAAGGAACATTTCTACCCGTCCCTCCACACGTCTCTTTAAAGTCGGATGTACGTATTTAAACAATGAAATTGTCACTGTGCATTTTTTTCAATAGATTTTTTTTTGGTTTTGCTAATTACGAGTACCTTCTTTGTTATTCAATTTAAATACTGTTAGTCCAGTAGCCCGTATTTAAGAAAATAAAACAACATCTTCATATTGTATGAAACTGTGAAAATTAAACTTTTCTTTCTTGTCGAGTAATTGAAACCATATTTGAAACATAACTTTTTTTTTCCCTTTTTTATTGAGTTCTACCGGTACTATATTTTGCCACTGCATGAATTGAATTTCATGATATATAACGCTTTTGTATTGAAGCATAAATTTTCAAAGCAAAAATTATTTTTGTTTTTTATTTATTTACCAGAAAACTAATGTGCTTATTGAAATAAAACTAGTTTTCGGATTTATCTTGCGAATATTAAACTAAAATGATTATTTAAAATCAAACCCGACGTTTCGGTCGCTTTTCAGCTGCCGTTGTCTCGGGCAGACTGAGGTGATATTTGTCTGACAGCAGTTCGAAAAATTATTTGTGCAGCTACCTCCATCTATTTCCCGAGATACATCCGAAAACTAGTTTTATTTTAATAAGTGCAGCTCGCAAAAACCTAAGAACTTAAGATGTGCTTACTTTTGTTTTTGCATATGAATATTTATGTTTTTCGCATATTAGCTAAAAATAATAACTACTTTTGGTGTTTCAACTGTTGATATTATGTAATTAATTCACCTCCATACGGCAATGTATACATTTTATCTATACAGGTTACTGCAGAATGCAATTCTTCCAAACAGCGCTATCATTCAACAAACAATTTAAATCGAATCCATATCGGTTTTACAATTAAATTGATATGATAGTATCAAATAAAAACCAACTCGTGCGCAACGATCCGAATACACTCCGTCATTTGACGATCGCCTCCCGATGTTTATACCAATCGGGCCTTTGTCTGCCCATAAACGGAACAGGGTTTGTTGAGGGGAGACAATAACTTCTCTTTTTCTATCCTTCAAAAGGTATTAATTATCATATAGTATCTGAGTAATGGATTCTTGGGCCAGTTTAACTCTATGAACCCTTTTTGTATGTTATGTAGATTGCTTCGTTTGGATGTTTGCTGTTTTTGGATTTGATCTTAATAAGGTTTGTTCCTTTGCAGAATCATCCTCATCTGTTGATGATTGGTTATGGACGAAAGTTCTTTTAGATCTCTTTATGAACAGATGGAAAAACATTACTTTTATTGATGAGCCATGCAGGAGCGAAATTAGATATTCCTTTATTTTTATCTTCTCTGGCATTCAAATGTTATAATAATAATCAACGATTAATAATCGACCTAGTAAGAATTAGAAAAATTAGACTCGCGCTCCAAGTTTTTACCAAACAGGCCCCGATCGATTTGTTAACTGCTATTAAACTTCTTCAAATGTATGTTCTTAGGTTTTTGCGAGCTACACTCATTGAAATAAAACTAGATTTCGGATTTATCTCGCTTAAATTAAATTAAAATAAATATTTAAAATTGAACCCGACAGTTCGGTCGCTTTTCAGCTTTCGTTGACTCAGGCAGACTAAGGTGACAAAATTCCGGTATTTACAAACTCGATTGTGATTGTGGACTCTCTTATATAGGCCAAACAAAGAGAGCGGTTTCCACCTGAATTAAAGAACATATTGCTGATGTCAAACACCGTAGAGCCGGCAGGTCTGCAGTCTGTAGTTCCATTTCAAATAATCATTTTAGTTTAATATACGCGAGATAAGTCCGATAACTAGTTTTATTTTAATTCTTCAAATGTAATTCTAATATCCGTTAGAAAAAAATTTAAGTCTTATGTCTTACAAATAATTTTGATACTTACAAGTAAATACATTAAATTTGCTAAAAATACCAAATAAAAATAATTCAATAACTCGGTAGAATCGAAATGAAAATTGCTTATTTCTATAATAATGTACAAAAACACCATAAATAAAATAAATGATAATTAAGATACAAAAGAATAAGGGTTCTAATGGGCAGCAGCGTCCCGTGTAAAATTGCCGCCACTGCGATCACCAACCCGCATGCCAAGCGTGGTGATTATGGCATTTCCCCCCAATGATACACAACCCGAAAAAACGGCCCCTAGTCCCCGGCGGCTCCGCTATTCCTGACCATAGTGGTACCGGTCATGGTAACGGCGGGGCAGGGGGTGCGAAGAATCACCGGAAGATACCAGGGTACCACAAACGACGACAATTGGCCCTGGCAACATACAACATTCGGACACTGCGGACCGACGAGAAGGTGGCGGAACTAGAGGAAGAATTGAGCGGGTTACGATAGCACATCATAGGGTTATCTGAGGTCCGAAGACAGGTAGAGGACTCGATAACCCTCAAGTCTGGTAACCTGCTCTATTTCCGGGAGGGCGATCAACTGTTCCAGGGTGGTGTCGGGTTCATCGTCCATAAGTCCCTCGTGAACAACGTTGTCAAGATCGAGAGTGTGTCGTCAAGAGTGGCGTACCTTATACTCAGAATAACCAAACGGTATTCGCTGAAGGTCATACAGGTCTACGCCCCAACCTCCGCACACTCCGATGATGAGGTAGAAAGTATGTATGAGGATATTTCCCCAGCCATACATAGTTCTAAAACCCACTACAACGTTGTCATGCGGGATTTCAAAGCGAAATTGGGAGTTCGAGGCGACCACGAGCTGAAAGTGGGGCAATTTGGATATGGGCGACGAAACACCAGGGGCCAGACACTGGCTGACTTCATGGAGAAGGAGAGTCTCTATATGATGAACTCTTTCTTCAAGAAGCGGGCTTGCCGGAAGTGGACCTGGATCAGTCCTGACGGTGCGATAAAAAATGAGATAGACTTCATTATGTTCACAAGGCGGCATATATTCAGTGATGTCTCTGTGATCAATTCGGTAAAAACCGGCAGCGATCACCGAATGGTAAGAGGCACACTGAATATAAATGTCAAGATCGAAAGATCCCGACTAATGAAGTCTACGCTCCGCCCAGCACCTGCCCAAATCCAAAACCCCGAGAGCTTTCAACTCGAGCTACAAAATCGCTTTGAATGCCTGAGTGAGTGCGCAGATGTGGACGATTATAATAACAGGTTCGTGGAAACTGTCCGCACGGCGGGGTCTAAGTTTTTCAGAACCCGCCCTAACAATAAGACCAAAAAGATCTCCAGCCCAACTCTCAAGCTCATAGAGGAGAGGCGCGGTATGGTTTTAAAGTCCTCTGAAGATGCTTTAGTGTACAGGCGGCTTAACAGACAGATCTTCAAGTCATTGACTCGTGACCTTCGGCGTTTTAATACCGATAGTATTATAACAGCCATAGAGCGGAACCAGGGCTCTAAAGTGTTCGCCAAAGATCTGTCCTTAGGGTAAAGCCGTCTCACTAAGCTGAAGACAGAGGACGACAGAATTGTATCGTCGAAGCCTGAGCTTGCAGAGGAGATCGAACGGTTTTACGGACAGTTATACACTTCAGCACGACCAACAGTCCGGCAGCAGATCCTAGAGCCGTACTGACCCGACACTACACCGAAGATATCCCGGACGTCAGTCTAGACGAGATTAGTACGGCTCTCAAACAGCTCAAAAACAACAGGGCGCCGGGTGATGACGGAATCACTGCTGAACTTCTGAAAGCAGGCGGAAGGCCAGTATTAGAAGCTCTTCAGTCGATGTTCAATTCCGTCATATCCGAGGGCAAAACGCCACAGGTGTGGCACAGAAGTGTAGTGGTACTGTTCTTTAAGAAAGGCGATAATGCCCTTCTTAAAAACTATAGGCCCATCGCACTTCTAAGTCACGTCTATAAGCTGTTTTCGAGAGTGATCATGAACCGTCTATCTCGCAGACTCGACGACTTCCAGCCTCCCGAACAAGCCGGTTTCCGTAAAGGCTTTAGCACCATAGACCACATTCACACGCTGCGGCAGGTTATACAGAAGACATAAGAGTATAACCAGCCCCTATGTCTAGCGTTCGTGGTCTATGAGAAAGCCTTCGATTCGGTCGAGATTTGGGCAGTGCTACAGTCACTAAAGAGGTGCCAAGTTGACTACTGATACATCGAGGTGCTGAGGAGCTTGTATGAAAACGCCACTAAGTCGGTTCGGCTTCAGGATCAGAACTCGAAACCTATCCAACTGCAGCGAGGTGTGAGACAGGGAGATGTTGTATCTCCGAAACTGTTCACCGTTGCATTGGAAGACGTCTTCAAGCTTCTGAACTGGAAAGGACTCGGCATCAATATTAACGGCGAGTACATCTCCCACCTCCGATTTGCAGATGATATCGTAGTCAGCGCTGAGACCCTGGAAGACCTTAGCACAATGCTCAATGACCTCAGTAGGGCCTCCCAACGAGTGGGCCTTAAAATGAACATGGACAAGACGAAGATCATGTCAAATGTCCATGTTACACCCACTCCTGTTATGGTCGAGGGTACTACTCTCGAAGTTGTTGACAATTATGTATACCTAAGACGAACGGTCCAGTTAGGTCGGTCCAACTTCGAGAAAGAGGTCAATCGCCGAATCCAACTCGATTGGGCAGCGTTCGGGAAGCTACGGTACATCTTCTCGTCCAACTTACCGCAGTGTCTCAAGAAAAAGGTATTTGACCAGTGTGTGTTGCCAGTGATAACTTATGGGACAGAAACGTGGTCGCTCACTATGGGCCTCATAAGAAGGCTCAAGGTCACTCAGAAAGCAATGGAGAGAGCTATGCTTGGAGTTTCTCTGCGAGATCGAATCAGAAATGAGGAGATCCGCATGAGAATCAAAGTTACCGACATAGCTCACCGAATAACGAGACTCAAGTGGCAGTGGGAAGGGCACATAGCTCGACGAACTGACGGCCGTTGGGGCAGAGCAGTTCTCGAGTGGCGACCGCGTACCAGAAAGCGAAGTGTGGGCAGGCCGCCCACAAGATGGACCGACGACCTGGTAATGGTCGCGGGCAATCGCTGGCAATCGCTGGATGAGGGCGGCTCAAGACCGTTCGTTGTGGCATTCTTTGGGGGAGGCCTTTGTTCAGCAGTGGACGTCTTTTGGCTGAAATGATGATGATGATGATGAAGGGCACTAAACACGGATATTAATATTTGTAATACAATATTAACAATATTTTATGAGCATTATTATATTTCAAGTCTGCAGAAAAGACTGCTAAATATATTCCGAACCAAGAAACGATATGTGTGTTACGTAGTGTGTTATCATATTCAGTCTCACGCAATTTAAAATTCAATGAATAAATCACAAAAATGCAGTAAAGCGTGATCATGAAATAAAAAGGAACACGTCTGATGTTTCAATAATGTCTTTTTTGTTACTGTATTATATTTTATGTCGCTTAAGTCAGAATAGTTTTTGCTTATTTGAATAAATTTGCTGCATACTTATTATTTGCAAGTAGAAATGTAAATTTTACATTGATTATTTTGTTCTATTTGCGTGTCTGTACTTACACACTATACCTGTGAATTTACTGAACATTCGTTTCCTGCAAATTTACAACATTTAGCTCACAAGAAACCTTTTCAAATAGTTCGAATTACACAACCGTCCAAAAAACACGATTAACAAGAAATATGTCACTCGTGTTCATTATTCCAGTGCTTGCAATGACTGGCACTTTATTTATTCAGTTTTTCTTCCTCGTAAACATTCACTTAAATGTATCAGGAAAAGTAGACATTGAAGACGTGACATTTTGGTTCATGAATTTTTATTCCAATGAAAATGATATTTTTCTGATAAATATAAAAGGTCTAAGAATTGTTGCGAGAAGTGTGTTAAGTACTTGATAATTTTTTATCATAATGACTGGGCAGAGAATTAAAAAGAAATCATTTAAAGCAATGAATATAAGATATGGAAATGAACAAGCATTTATTGCCATATTTTATATTACGTAAGACGATTAAGCAAGAAAATCACAAGATCAGCTCATTTAAAAACTTCGCAGCGATTCAAGAGGAAAAAAACAGATGCCACTTTGTCGAACATCAATCACAGTGGGAAAAAATACAGATGTCAACCACGTATAAACAAATACGTGATGCGGATCCAAGATGACTGTTTTACATTGAAATGCATTGAAATCTATTTCTACTGCTGATTTGCAGATACACTGACATTATTTTCACTCTGACACTACAAACATACACAATTCTTCAATGTTCGAATATTTAATATTTATAAAATTTTGACATTCATTTTGAAGGTACGTTGTATTATATTTTTGACTTAAGTAATTGATAAGGAAAGTACACCTTTTTTGGTAAAGTTCGAATGTTCGAACTGCGTAAGGATGGCTAAATTACCTTGTATTGATCAAACGATAGATAATTTTGGTCTTTGGTTTTGTGTTTGTATCTACAGGTTGCAATATCTATATATATAAAAATCAATTGCTGTTCGTTAGTCTCGCTAAAACTCGAGAACGGCGGGACCGATTTGGTTAATTTTAGTTTTGAATTATTTCTGGAAGCCCAGGGAAGTTTTAAAAGGGAAAAAAATATGAATAAATCGAAGGGAAAAAGTAAAATTCACAATTTCATTTTCCCATACAAATAGTCCTCGTATCAAACCTTCGACACATTTATTCATTCTGAGGCAATACGAAGTTTGCCGGGTCAGCTAGTCTACATGTATATTCGTGTGTCACTATGATTATATAAAAAAGAAATGAAACAACTACGAAAAAGGTCTTTCATCATAATTTTCAACCACATATTTAAATACTGTACAGTCAGCTTGAGAAAAAATCATCACTTCATAGTTATATGTCAAACCAAGCATAACATGATTGGCATAATAGAATGGTTGCAAATGATAACGTTCGTACACAGTTATTAGTGTAAATTTGCTTCTGATGCTGAGTGTATGTAGTATAATTACAGAACGTGAGAAAAAGAACTGACCAGGTTCGAGAAACCTTCACAACAGTAGTATTTATTTGCAATACATTGGAATTTAAAAAATCAAGATGTTAACTACTTTTTTTTAATGTCATTGCATTCATCACAGTATTATTCGAATTTAAACTGATAGTCAGCTTATGTTTTTTACGTAACTTTACGCCTGTAATCCCCGAACGGGTAGGCGTGGAGGTAAATGCATGTATGCGTAAATGCATGCATTTAAGCATACATGCAAACAGGTTTTGCTCCATGGAACAGGTGGCGAGCCTGTTGACATCTCCGGGGATATTACCAAACTTCGAAGTAAGTACTGGAAAATTTCCAGAAAATGGGAAATCTCAATAGAACCAGAAATAAAGGACTTTACACCATTTTCTCTGATAACCCCCTACACGGGAACCGAACCCAATACCTCAGCGTAGTACCTAGTAGTGGCCTGTTACCACTAGGCTATCGAGGCAGTTAATGTTTTGTAAACTACTTATATTTTTAACTAGCTGTCCCCGCGACTTTGTCCGCGTGAGAATTTATGATTGTTCAGCATTTAGTAAAAAGCGGTTGTTTTAATATTACAAGCAGACACTCCAATTTTATTTATTTGTATAGATATAGATATACGTAGTTATTTTCATAATAATATCCGATATAATGGATTTGATCCATTTAACGTTACATCACGTTCACGTTACGTTTTAATAAAATTCGCCAGGTAGTTTATATGCAACAAATGTGAATTGCATGTGCAAAGAGCATTTATCAATTTCAACTCACGAAGAATCCACATTCACAAGTTTTTGCGTTTCGTATGTGACAACGCAATCGGTATGCAAGTTGCTCGCAGATTTATATTCCACGCCTTTGTTTCGTCGAACTGGTGGCATCTTGCTGGGTGGTATTGATTTCATTGTATCTGTCACTTCGGTGGAAATGGCTCTTCTTGAATTGTAATGACTGACTTTTGCGATGGATGGTAAATATGCCCGGTCATATTTTTTATTGGCATTAGCTTTAATACTTACCTACATTTCTAAACTTATTTGCAGGATATGTCCTTCAAGTTTATTTATAATAATAATGGCAACCCATTATGTCCCACTGCTGGGCACGAGTCTCTCCCCTATTTGGGGGGAGGGCTGGCGCTTACTCCACCACGCTGCTCCAATGCGGATTGGTGCAGCGTGGTGGAGTACAAACAAGTTATTTTAGATAGGTGAGAGATTAGGTATCTATTGACTATTTATCTCAGTATTACTTTGAAAACATGTTGATACAGCTGATATAATCTACCCACTTTTATACTGATTTCAAGAAATATATGCTAAACTATTTAAATCGGATAACATTTCTTAATATGGCTACAAAAATATTTGCTTACCAGTTTTAGTAACTCATATCCTCTGTTAAGATGCATAATCTTGGTAACATTCTCAGAAAGATAAGAAAATTCATCAAGGATCGTATTCTTAACAGCTTTACCCACCTAATCTCTGAAGCGTCGAAAGGAATCAGAATTAAGTTTAGCGAGAATCATTGTCGTAACGTCATTCAATTATCTACACGAAGAATTATATCCGTGGAAACTATAACCCTGAACCACTCCTGATAATCCACGAACACAAAAGCACGATTTACAACAAATTCCATTGTTGCGAATGACAAAGATCTTGTCAATTATAATCTACAAGGAATCTTTCATCGTCAAACGGTAGCTGGGTGAAAAAAACTTATTAATAAATTTGCAAAACTTGTTTAGAACCCTGCTCAAAAGGCGGCGGGGAAGCGAAACCGATTGCTCGTGATGAGGTCTTTTGTGTCCACCGAGTATTATGTTGTCAAAATACACGGGGATTTTGTTATTATTTTTGTGTATGCGAGCGCACTTAGCACCCTTTTGTGCCTTCTTGGAACAGGGGATGTGCTATAAAAGCGAACGTTTTCCATGAAAAGGAACATGTGGATGGAATAGCAATTGCGGTTGTTAAAAAACTTAATGTATGGGATCTGCTGAAGCTGTTAATAAAATAAATATTAATTCCCCTCCCCATCCATGCCCATCTAAATAGTAGCATAGGAGAGTTTTTTCCTTTCTATAGACACGTATTCATTTTATTTTTAAAGTATATTATATGCGTGAAAACTAATAGTTTCATATTAACCTTGCTATTGGAATATGTTTAAAGGATTTTGGAGTTAACGGCGTTGCAGCGAGACGACCTCACCACCCAATAGCAGAAGAATTATCTTCTAGTGTGAGAAGTCTTCCGCTAGTGTAGTTAGTTAATCTAACAATGGCTGTCAAATCATTCCAAAAGGTGGTAATAAGTGCAATAACGAAGGACGGGCAGCAGCATCCTGCGATAAAACTACTGCCACTGCTATCGCCAATCCGTATGCCAAGCATGGCTATAATGGCTTATCCCTCCTTTATGGTGAAGCATCGGCTGAAATGTTAAAAATGTGATCCTGTCATTATTCGAATAAAAAGTTTGTTTCACAAATGACATACGAAGGCACTGCGAAAGAAAAAGAAAAAAGGAAGATATGCCATCCGAATCGTTCCAACTGAATTTCTCTTAACAGATCTGACTTGTGTTATACACAAATGCGCTTACAAAACATTAAATTGTTCATCCCGGTCCTCAGAGATGGAGTGTCACGTCAAACAACATGCGTGTTCTTAAATATAATAAGATTTTGCGTTCGCCGTCGTATCGCATTACTTACCCGACTGTTAGGGGCAAATTACACCATCACGACGCATAAACACGCGTGGCTGAGCTCGCTTTTTGTCACGTCTCTCGTATGGGAGCCTTAATATTTATTCAAATTATTCCTCACCTCCCTTGCATCGTTGCCAATGAATTTTTCATGTATAGGGCACGGTGAGCCGGTAATTTTACTTTGAGTTTGCGACAGCGAAAATGTATTTATTTATGCTCATGTTTTTTTGACGCGTCCATAGCTTAATAGCGTAGGAAATGTTTTTGATGTAAATATTTAAACGTGATCTGTTTCGGTGCTTTAAATATGCTAATGTTTGCTTTGAGAATATTTTTATATTTTGACGTTGATTTCCTTAACTTTAGAATTCATTTTTGGGATGTAAATTTGATTTTTTTACTGGTGGGGCTTCAGTGACGAAGCTCTACGGACGGACGCATTACTTAATCTACTTGCCGCTAAATGGTAGTGAAGCACTAATGTGCTTCAGTCAGGTGGTAGTGTATGGGCCTATAATTTTCGGCACAGATGCATAACACTTTCGGCAACGCATCTATATTGAAATCTCTGAATTCGTTTAGATGTTTATAAGCTACGGTTTTCTTTCCATCGAAGTAAACTGTATACTTGTTTGCAACTTCCTGACATAAGTCAATTATCTCCTACCACGAGATTTCCACACCACACAATGGAAGACAAAATCATAAAAAAGAACGTAATGAACTTATCATTTCTTTGATAAAGAAAAGAAGTTAACCTAAACTGACTATCAAAACATACACAGCCATAAGTATTGTCAAATAATATGTATGCTTAGAAGCACAAAACTATCTACAAAGTTATTTAAAACAATGTTAAACATTAATTTTACCGCATAAACAGTAAAACAGTTCACCGATAATGTACTTGGAATTTGCACTTTCAACATGATTCATATGTCATTATTTACCGTCAAATCAAATAGCGCATAATATTCGTTTATCACAAAACAATCAGAGTGAAGACTTTTCGCTAACCTTGCTATCTGATCTATATGATCCTGCCAAAATGTTGCTACCTTGTCTTTATCAATCATAAATATTTTACTATCTTTTAAATAATATACCTCACCCATTGCATTTTCATTTCGTGTTTTATCTTCATCATTATCAACAAAATCATCTATGGGTACTAAAACGTAAATATAATCATAAGACACAGCCTTGTCTTTAAGCAAGTCATAAATTTCTGTCATGGAGGAATAAAATATTTGTGCTGCTGTCACTGTATAAATTTGGTTTATTTGACTAAGATAATTGTATTTAATTAGTCGGTACCGTATTTGCTGTACGAGGCCCGTGTTCTGATAAGATTTTTAAATAAAAATTGAGAATCATTGCTTCTTCCGTGATAAAAGAAACATTCTTCCGTGAGTTATTGAAATTTGGTATTGCTATGATAAATGAGAGCCTTGACTACATGAAATATATTGAATAAAAATAAAACTGTTCAAAAAATAAAAAAAAATGACTTCTGATGTAATAGACTCGAGTTAATTTGATTTGCAATTCAACCCATTTTTTTTTTATTGATGAATGTTTGGTTTTTTCGGGGTCGTTTCTTTTTAGGAACACTTTACTGCGTTTATTACTAAACTCAAGGTCATTATGAATTTGAAAGCTTAAAAAAATAGTTTAAGTTGTGACATAAAAAATGAATTATTAATTTTGTTGTTTCAGTTCACACAGAAATCAAGTTAACAGTAACGTCTGGTTTAATATTAAAATGACAGCCGAACTTAATCCTTTAATCCCCTTTTGTGATCTGCTATAAATTATAAAGGGGTTTACAGACCCTGTTACTATTAGCCATCATAACGTCTGTCACATTGAACCTATAAACTACCAAATGTAAATATACTTTATCTGTCCTTAACTATTTCGTAACTCTCGCTAAGCCATCGACATAATATAAATTACAGAAACAAAAATATCACTTTGCAGTCAACAAAATTTATATAATCCTTATTTTATTGTGTCATAAAGATGATTTTGTTAGGTTACAACTTTAGCAGATGTGAAGCTTTGGGTTTGCCAGAAAACATCCTCTTGAATTGCCCCTGCCAATAAAAAAGGGGAAGACGGGGAATTTTGTTTATCGCTTACTTTATGGTGGGCGAGCGTTTATTTATGTTGTGCATCTCGTAATATGATACTATTGAATAATATATCTGTTTGGGGTACGACGCGAGAGAATTTAAATGTGTGATAATTTTGCCTCTGCTTCCGCTGGGTTTTAGCGTGATAGTGTTAAGGAGAAATTGTTGTTTTTTTTAATCGGTTTTATTTGAGTCATACTTTTGTGAAAATATAACAGTCAACGTACTTATAAATAAGTAGATTCTACCTACCTACAAATGGGGTTTTATGAGACTTAAATTTATTTTCTTGAATTACTTGTAGCAGTCAAGCCATGACATCAAATTGATATTGTTCTGCTTGTTGTTTTTACACGCAAAGTTTTAGTTTTAGAAACATCTCGTCACTCAAATGTAATGTTTTGAATAAAATTAGCTACATTTAAGGTACTAAATCTAGAATCCAAACCATTTCTATTAGGCCGCAAGTCTCAGGTTTGATCCTCAACAGGCTTATTTTGTAACTCAATTTACAATCACTGCCTATCTATATTTTTATATTGTAAGCGGGACTTAATCGCGTACTATTTTAATCGAAGTATAACGTCTGAAACGTCGAGTGTCGAGGTAAATACTTCGATTAAAATAGTACGCGATTAAGTCACGTTTACAATATAAAAATATGAATACAAATCATTAAAGTTTACAACTGCCTATCTAATTATATTATGCTTACTACAGGAATGCAGTGCAAAAAGGCAAGTTTTTTCTATCATAATAATAATCACCTTTTGCTTCAGAGCAACGTGGTGTAAACCGATGTCCTATAAATAGCTCTTTATTAATTTATTTAATTATTATATTTATAGAATTCTAATGAGAGTTTTCTATTCCAAAAGATTCATTAACCGTTACCACTCTCAGAGTTTGCTAATACGCAATGAATGTCAATAAGCTTGTCTTCTCATGAAACTAAAAATACATCAGTACCTTGCAGACGAATCATAGATTCTTGATAATGTTCTTGAAAATGTAATGTGAAATGTATAAAAAAATCAGCTTCCTACTAATATTAAAAATGTGATAGCTCTACCTATTGTGATGGAATTTATCATGGAAATGTTTTACATCTTGACAAAGCATATAGTCAGTCTACTTTTAGTGCCAAAACCAAAGAAAACGTGGATGAAGTCACGGTAAACAATAGTATCTAAAATAAATATATCTCTGGCTTCAAGGCGTGGTGTAAACTGAGCGTGTAAGCAGTACAAGAGGTATGCCTTGAATGACATAAATACGCTTCAATGATCCGCAATATCTTGGTTGGTAAGTATATTCCTTCGGAGAAGTACCTATACATAGAATTTAAAAAAAAAAAAAAAATCATTGACAAATTTATATATCTTAATTGATATGAATGTTTAAAAAATTGCATTTTCTTTTATTTATATTTTTGTAAATTTTGAACACTACCTACTTATGCCAATGTAATGATTATATTATGCACATAAAAATCACTAATTACTTAATTCAAACTTAAGTAATTAAAATAAATGAAGATTAAACAATCAAATATAATTATTATTACTACCAAGAATTAATGCATTTTGTACAAAACAAAATAATTATAGCCCGTGACGAATATATTCAATATAATATGTAATTTATTTTAGTTTATTTAAATGTGTGTTTGTTTATCTTAATTAATCATCGTATCTCGGACATTATCTTTAGTGGAAGTTCCTTTATAACTTGCGTATTATATGAAGAGTTATGAATTTTGGTACAGTACCGAAGGTTTGCACAGGCGTACAACACAAATACTGCACTGTTTAGGGTTCCGTAGTAAGCAAGGAACCCTTGTAGTTTCGCCATGTCCGTCTGTCTGTCTGTCTGTTCGTATGCGGTTTAATGCAAAAACTATTAGTAATAGAGACTTGAAATTTGGCACATGTATACACCTTAATCACGCCGACAAAGTGGTAGAATAAACATATGAAAAATAAATGATTAAGAGTAGGTACCTACCTCAGCTACAGATAACGCGCGATTAAATTTTTTATTTTTGGTTTTCTTCAAAGTAAGGGAATATCGTTGGATAAGTCTTTCAAAATGTTAGATATGCTAACATTATTTTTGGATTTAGTTAACTGTTCGTCACTTATTAAGCTTTAAAGTGCCAATTTTCGTTAGAGTTAAGTGTCCCCCCCTCTACCAACTTAACGGTTGTTGTTAGAGATTCAAACGTTACTAGAGTAAACGTCAAACGAGGACTATCAAACCTAAGTTGGCTTTACAAGTTTGCGAGTATTAGTCAACCAAATCTAATACTAGAAATTTTTGAACAACTCCATAGAAAATATATTTTATTTAAAGAAAAATGGGAAGAAAAATTTGACTTCAGGCGAGACTCGAACTCGCGGCCTACTGGGAATCTAGTCCAGCCGCTCTTCCAATTGAGCTACTGAAGTCCTGCCCGATTTGTCAAATCTTTCCTTCACATTCTCGCCTGAAGTCAATTTTTTCTTTCCATTTTTCTTTAAATAAAATATATTTCACAAGCATGTGTTAATGCGAAATAATATAAAACAATCCATAGAAAATATTTTTATATATATATTTTTCATTAGAGGAGACCGGGGATGGTAGACTAACTTTTGACTTAAGCCTGTATATCTCTGATGTTTAACTTAATATGACAAAAACAACAATTGCTATAGATAGAAGAGCTATTCAGGTACCTAAATTAAAGTAATATGACCTATATATTCATCATTCTAATAATGTGTAAATAAAGAGGATTAGTATAAAATAAAACATCAAAATTTACTAAATGATAGATACTTTTTATTTAAAATAAACAAAATTAAATTTGAGATCCATTCTTCGTTCACAAAGAACATCAATAATCTGATAGTCTCTTATTTTTAAAAATAACAATAAGTAAGATTAATTCCTTGTTATTTCTGTTCCAACCTTAATTGTAACTTCGATTATTGTAATAAACCGCTAATCACATTGCTGCCATATTAATACTATTCAACATACATAAGCTTGCGTATCTCATACGGTGTCAATCTATAGTAAATATCAGCAACCGTCTTCAAATAAGGTATCAGTTTGTTTTCTTCATCATCGTTAAATATCTGTCTATCTCTTATGTACCCGGTCGTATCCAGGGTCAAATCAGCTCTGCTCTGAGGTTGGGATTACTTTCTAACTTTTGTCTTAGTTTAGTTATATAACGATGCAACGTTTTATATGGAATTTCGTATTTCTTTGATGTAGCGTGTATGCTGTTATTATCGAAGATTACTTCGTGGCAAGCTCTTTCTAAGATAACTTTTGGAGCATTACCCCTTTCGGATTTTCTTTTGTACGTAATAATATAACTGTAAATTAGTATGTAACAGAAGACTATAATAGTTCTTACATTAATGATGTATCACACATTAATTCTAAAAATAAGTATAAAATGTCAAAGAAATAATGTATCCTATCCATATTTATTTTATTTAATTACTCACAGACTTAAAATTGTTAAAAGTACAAATGTTTTCCATCATTACAAACAACTTTTACCTACAGTAGGATCAACTGGGGTTGCTTGACTTATTAGTCTACCTACCCCGAACAAAATTTGTCAACCAGCCCCTGACGTCATTTTGAATTTTACTTGCTCATCATATGCAAACTCTGGCACGAACATAGAATCAATATTGTGTTATATATAATATATAATAGAACTACGTTATTTTAATTTGGCATAAGAACAACATTTGTTCTAACGGATTTATAGGCACAATAACAAAAAAAGTACAAACGAAAAAAGTTACTTACCGAGACCAAAAACACAACATGTGATCTCACTCGCGAATGCCTCGCGGCTGCAGCGGCTCACTTCGCACAAGTTCGCGGGTCACGAAGAGGCATCTAAACTCATGATTGGATGAAAAAAATCACGCTATGGTGACGAGTTATTGCTGTTTAGTCTACCTGCCCCTATAGCCAACCATCCCCGGTCTCCCCTACATTAATCAAACCTAAAAACTACAGAACTCTGCACTGCGCGTGGCCCGACATGCACTTGACCTGTTTATTTAATATTAATAAGATTTTTTAAGCTTGGGTTGTATGTATGTAATGCATTTTGACTTCTGAGGCCTGAGATCCAAGTGTTTTTAAATTGCTACTGTCTATGAATGTTTATAAAAACCTAACAATTGTTAAACAAACAAACAAGATATTTTTCTATACGTTCTCAGAAACATTATTATCTATTATACAGATTATACCTTGGGTCTTAGGGGTGGCAACGCATCTGCATTTTGACCTCTGATTTTATGTAGAACTGCATGTATGTTCGCCACTTCCGATTCGTGATGTCACTTAAAATATACATACTTGTTACATTGGCACAAATAAATATTATTTCTTTCTTTCTGTAATCTAGTATTTTTAAGTGTATAAAAAGTTTATAGTATTTTTACAAGTCAGCCATAACGGTTTTTTCTTTCTATTCAAAGGTAAAAATTCACAATAATTAAGACATTATTTTTATGTCTCAAGCGCCTATTTTTTTACTGTTCCACCAATAACAATAAAACATCCTGACCTACAAACAATCATAAAATAAATCTTATCACCAATAATAACCCAAAATGGAGATAATGTTTATCTATTCATTTACAGTTTATAGCTTAAGGAAATACCCTGGTGCAATCGGTCACTTCAAAGGGCATTTCTTTTTGTTTACTAAACTCTTGTTAGGCGCCAGTATGAACTGGACAAATGTCGGCATCTATCTGTAATTATAAACCTCATTAAACATTGTCTCATCACCTTTTGAGGCACCGACTTCTAAGTGTGGCCAGAACATACGAGAGTGCATAGGCGGGGGCGGGTAGTTGTGTAACTGGATGATGTAAATTATAATTTTATGACCATAAGAATCTTGGCGTGTGGTGGAAACTTTTGAGTCCTCCATCCTGTGGGATTACACGAAAAATCTGTTTTATAAAAATTAAAAGACTGTAGATGTCCGTCGAGAAGCAAAAGGCTCGAGAGAGAGAAAATGTAGCTATTATCTTTATCTATGACTTCACTGTTGATAACTTATTTACTTTCGGACTACTAAGAATCGCAATGTTGGTGATTTTATTGCAACTTTATCAGCATAAAAAAAATTAAGCAATTTCCTTTAGTTCTTAAACAGGGGATAAAATTTCATCTAAATCCATTATGACATAATATGACCTGCTTCAATAAGGTATTACTTATAATTTACTTAATTGAAATTCAAGGTGTTAACTTATAGTGTCATAAAATTGTACATAACCTATTACAAATGACTAATTTAACATTACTCATAACCTATTTCTAGCAATCTAAGGTCGTGATATACAATTGTATCATAAAATGTCGATTCTGCGATATCATTTGAATATGAATGGTATAAAGTCATAAACATAATGCGTTTCGATTCATTTACTATAATTTATAACCTCCATGAATAAACTTATGTTACTAATATAGAATTATAATAAAGTTGATGGAGTTATGATTCTGTTTAACCATAAAATACAGATAAGCTGTATATAATAAATAATAATATATCAACCAAGTTGTGGATTGTATTACGTAATAACTAATAGAATATATAAATTTATTATTAAATTGCAAAAGTATCTACCACATCTTGAATAGACATTTGATTCGTAATAAATGTACACGTAACCTTTAGATATATACGTAAAAAAAAATAATGACGCTTGATCGTTTAAAAGAGCTTTATAGTAGTGTATGCGTTTTACTTGATTAGGATCTACAAGAGAAAAAAATATGAGCAGTAAAGTTTTTTTGCATTTGTCGTTCAAAATGATTTACAAAAACATTTGGACAGGTAAAAACAACAGAAAAATCAGTCCAATTTAACCTGTATGAAAGAAAATATGAAAAATAAAGCCAATAATGGCGTTCTTAATATTTACATGTAATACTTTAAGATCATGTCAATTGTGATTTGATACACAGTGAGTTTGATGCTAAACTTCTCGTACCTATAGTACACTCTTCTATTACATTCGCTTTAACAATGCATGAATGAAAAAAAAAACTAATAAATTACACCATAGTTTTTTACTGGTGAAGAAGTCCAGTGTAGGAACTCGCGGTAATGTGGTGGTTTACCTAATATACTTGACGCTAAATGGTAGTGTTCAGCACTATCGTGTTCCGGGCAGGTGGTAATGGTACTGCCCTGTAATGTCTAGCACTTTGGCCTCAGGAGTGGCAACGCATATGCATTTTGACCTTAGTTTTTGTGTGAGTGTCTATAGGCAACAGTCATCACTTAACATAAATGTGAATTGCATGCTTGTTTGCCAGTTCCATCATATGAGAAAAGTTACTTTTAGTCGTCATTCATCTGATATTTTTCTCTTTCAATTCCCGACATTTTACAATTTTAAGTTGACACATTAATCAGCAAGTCCATCCGCTCATCCCGTGGCCTCACTCGCAAGTGTTAAGGCGAACGCTACACAGTGAAATTATTTACAACGAGCGGCATTTTACAAAAGCCCGCCTTATGTTTATTGCCGCTATAAATACTGATACAACTCCAGGGAAATTTATATCGCCTCACCTGTTATTTATTACTGCTACGCCCCGGTTTTTACGTGTTACAGTTTTTTTCCTTGTCAAAATCGTATTACCGACGTGGACGAGCTGCAACTGGGCGCTAGAGGGAGGAGATGCTAGATGTCACCTAGGCACTTGATGTTACTGGCGGTTCAGCTTCAGTATCAGAGATCGAGGGTGTAGATATCGCATTACCTAATCAAATAAAAAACACTCTTCACGCTTCTATGCCGTGAGGGTAGGCAGGAAGTAAACTGTTCTCTGGTGGTAGAGCTCCAGTGATGGAGCTCGCGGGCGTAGGCACCACCGCATTACATAATATACTTGCCGCTAAATGGTAATGTTCAGCACTATCGTGTTCCGGTCAAGTGGTAATGTATGGCCCTGCAATTTCCGGCGCAAAGGCATAACACCTTAGGCCTCAGGAGTGGTAACGCATCTCCATGTTGACCTTGGTCTTTGCGCGGTGTATATAGGCTGTAGTCATCACTTAACGTCAATGTGAACTGCATGCTTGCTTACCATTTCCATTACATTAAAAAAAATGGTTGCGTTTAAGCATATATCCAAACAACTATGATTCGCCGGTAATCTTTTGATGTGTATCATGGCGAGCCTGTCGAAATCCTTGAGAATATTTATCAATCTCAGTGGTGGTATGTTAACTTCTAGAAAATGGAAAATACCTAACAGCACCGGGTAGTATACATATTATACTTTTATCTCCGTTAGTCCCCACGATCAAACCAGTGTATTAACAGTGGCTTACTACCAGTCGACTCCAGAAGGAGTTTCCTTAATCTACTAGTTGCTGAATATGCTGCTCTACATAGGCTGCAATATTCACATATAACGCATATTTTGTATGTATCTTCACGCCAGGTACCTAACGGGGTAGGCAGAGAGTGTGGAGCGCCAGATGTCTCGATCCTGACTCACCTCCCGTGCCTCGTCTACCTTCATCATTCTCTTCATACATGCACGCCGATTGCTAAGACTTTAGAGCCTACCATAGAAAGAAGAAAGAACATTTATTTGTACCAAAGTGCGAAGAGTATTTAGGACAGAATTTTGTTTTTTATTCTCAAGTAATCATTTGCTTCAAAACCTGTTTATCAAACCCAAAATCGCCTGTCTTAGCCTCCTCCTAAACCACGGAAAATCTCTTATTTCCGTTTTAAAAATATAAAAGCTGTCTACTCTTTCAATCGAGTATTAGTGATTATAAGTCTTTTTAATTCTATTGTTCAAGACAGCACGAGCTTAAGGGTGATAAGGTATAATGCTTAAGTCAGAATTAGTTATAAGCTGACGATAATCACTAATAATCATTAAACACGACCTTCAAACCCTGTTGAGAAAATATGAATTCGACAATAGAATTAACGTAAACAACAAATTTCTTGTCAAATAGATTTATGTTCATTTTGAGATCTCCTGTCCGTAGATTAAGAAATGGATTCGTGTAATACACAAAATTAGAATAATAGAGATCAAGTGAAGGTATTAGATGGTCTGGGAAAATTGTAGATAGAGATAGACTGATATATGAAATACTGTGGTGTAACTCTTTAAGTGATATTGACCTAAGTTGTAATAGACTAAATAATTTCTATACTGGTGGTAGAGTTACAGTGCAGGAGCTCAGGGACGTAGGCACCACCGCACTACCTAATCTATCTGCCGCCAAATGGAAATGGTTCAGCTCTATCGTCAGGTGGTAATGTACGGCCGTGTAATTTCCGGCACAGAGGCGTGACACCTTAGGCCTCAGGAGTGGCAACGCATCTGCATATTGACCTCTGGTCATTATGTAGGTGTCTATAGGCTGCAGTCATCACTTAAAATTAATGTGAACTACCTACATTATTATAATCGTCTGACTAAATAACAACAATTTTTTCATAGTGTTTTGACTCACAACGTTTGCTATTACTCATTCCAATAATCCCTAAGATAACTATGACTTAAAGATATAAACACAAAAGCCCTTTGCCCTTCGGCTACAGACTTTATTGTCTATGTATAGACATACCTTTTATTGAGCTGATAAGCAGATTTTTATGCCCTTCCAACTCTAAAAGATAAGGGTTTTACAGGGATAATAAATATTACAATTAGGGGATGAATGTAAGGGAGTTTTTATGGTTTGACAGTGGGAGGTCTGAATTGGCAAGTTTGTTATTTAAATGCCTTCTTTATTACCCTCTTTTGTTGGTAATGTCAAAGTTTTAAATTCTTAGTACACTTTTATTGCTGTTGTAAAAATTATTGGGTTGCAGGTCCTATGACCTATTTAAGCTATGACTAACAATTTGTATCTTTCAATGAAGAGTGAGCTTAAGACTTTTGTATTCCAAATAATTTAACATATTATTAATGCTATACTCATCTGTTAAATAAATAAAGATAACGAGAATACAAAAAGGAAATGTTATAAACAAATAAATATCATTTCGATACATATATCGATTAATATTATACTTAAGTAAAATATAAATTACTTATGAATATTTTACATAAAATAAAAAAAACACATTACTATTTAATGTTTTCTTTATATAAGGAAAGAAGCATACAGTTTAATGGGTTTTTTTTATGTCATTAACTTGAAAGACAAGCAGACGGGCCACCTGATGGAAAGTGGTCACCGTCGCCTATGAACATTTGCAACTCCAAGGGAATTGCCAACGCGCTGCCAGCCCTGAAGGACTCTTTTGACGCCGTTTTTGAAGAAACCCATATTGTACCACCGAGGAAACATCTCAGAGGGAAGCTCGTTCCACAATTTACACGTTCTGGGCAGAAGAAAACGAGAAAACCGCACCGTTGAGCACTGCTAGGTGTCCAGTCGGTGAGGGTGAAACTTCTCTCTTCGGCGGGTAGTACGGTGTAGTAAAAGAGACGGTGGCACCATGTCGAACAGTTCGACAGAGAATTCACCATTGTAGAGACGGTATAACACGCACAGAATCCGAATGTCTCTGCGCAGGCTCAGATGTTCGAGCCTGTCAGTAAGTCCTGGATCGTTAACAATAAGAACAGCGCGTCTTTGTAGGGATTCAAGTAGACCAAGCTGGTATTTGGGAGCTCCCGCCCACAAATGAGAGCAGTATTCCAAATGATGACTGCAATGCAACCTATTGACGTCTACGCCCAAACCAGAGGTCAAAATGTAGTTGCGTTGCCACCCCTGAGACCTAAGTTGTCATGTCACTGTGATAGTAATTACGGGGCCATAGGTATGTTAGGCACCATCTAACCGGCATACGATAGTGCTGAACACTACCATTTGGCGTCAGATAGATTAGGTAATGCGATGATGCCTACGCCCTCGAACTGCACTACTGGAACTCTACCATCATTAAAAAAAAAATTAAACAAACGAATCAAAAATAGCATAGCCCTCCCTTCTTTTTTTATGGTATGGAACTGGCAAACAAGCATGCAGTTCACATTGATGTTAAGTGATGACTGCAGCCTATAGACACCCACAAAAAGACCAAGGTCAAAATGCAGATGCGTTACCACTCCTGGGCCTAAAGTGTTACCCCTCTGTGCTGTAAATTACAGGGCCGTTCATTACCACCAGACTGGAACACGATAGTGCTAAACACCATTTAGCGGCAAGTATATTAGGTAATGCAGTGGTGCCTACGCCCGCGAGCTCGGTCACTGTAGCTCTACCACCAATAGAAACTTAACTTTGAACCTATAAGAACTAATAAAAAATCAAAAACAGTCTAAATACTTATGTGTGCTTAAATCAATCTTCATAGAAGACAAGCTCTCTTGTACTTGCTTTACTTATTATATCCTTATTAAAAAACTTTCCTAGTTCCATTTCACCGTAAAATGCATTTGAAACCACGTGACGCGGCGTGTGAGCTGTCAAGTTTTTGTTAAACAGTTCAGCCGCTTTGATCTCGCCGCATCCGCCGTCCACAATGACTGTTTGTTACGCTATCTCGTCGTTCAGTTAATGACTGTTTTGATGGATCAGGGAACGTTGTTTGAAAAAGTTTACCGGTGATAATATTGAATTTCTGTTGTCGATTGTAAGGGACTCGTGTTGATATTATTGTCATTATAGAAATCGTGAAAATCGATGTCGATTTAAGGAATAATTAAATTTTATTTATTTTTATTGATGATTAGCTATACCGGCAAAATTCGTATTGCCTCACAATGAAATAATGTATCACATGTTTGATACATATAGACTAATTGTATGGGAAAATTAAATTGTGGTTTTATTTCTATTTTCTTCCGTTTCTTCATATTTTCTTACTTTTTAAACTTTCCCTGGACTTCCAAAAATAATTCAAAACCAAAATTAGCCAAATCGGTCCAGCCGTTCTCGAGTTTTAGCGAGACTAACGAACAGCAATTGATTTTTATAATATAGATTAACTTTTGGCACAGTGCTCAGAATTAGATATTTATTTATTCGTATACATATAGGATGACAAGTAGATATCTTTTATGAAACTTCTTAAAATCAATAAATTAGATAAAATAAAATTGATATAGGTACGTGTCAGTAAACAAACTTAAATAAAATAAACAAGAATATCACTAAGATAAACTAAATATAATATACTAATGTTGGTAAGTTTATCAATAGAATGACTTATTTCCACTTTAACAAAATATATAACAAAGAGTATAGAGAAAAGAAAAGGAGACGCTTTATCATTCACTGACAGAGTATTTAGTCACCGTATTGCCTAGATCTATATATTCTCGCATATAGTAATTTTCAGAGCTATCATGTTCCAATAAGTAATTATTATTATAACCTAAATGAAGCTGGGATGATAAGGCATCTGCATTTGCTTTTTGCATGGATTTCATTTCTCTTTAATGGTATTCTACAGAGATGATCTCACGGGCGTACCTAAGAACCACTACATTATCCAATCTGCTGCTAAATGGTACGATTAGTGTCCAGATTTGTCGTATTCCAAGATGGTAATAAACTTTGTAATTTCTGCCACAGAGGTTGCAGATGCGGTGCCACCCCTGAGGCTTAAGTTGTTATATTTCTGTCATAGTTTTTACGGGGCCATACATAACCATCTAACCGGAACACGATTGCACTGAACACTACTAATATTAAGCGGGAGATAAGATTAGGAAGCGCGCATGGCCCAGCGGCTGGTGTAGATCGTAAGCGATCTGCTCGGTTAAGCACTACGGGCGCGGTCGGGTAGTGTGATGGGTGACCGCTAGTGGCAAATTAAATGCGCGTTTCCGTGCTTCGGAGGGCACGCTAAGCCGTCGGTCCCGGTTGCTATCGATGGATAGCAGTCGTTAAACCTTGTCGGAGGCCTTATGGGGCGGTTTGAAAACATCCGACAGTGGGTTGGCCACTAACCCACCCACCTCCACCAATCCGCATTGGAGTAGCGTAGTGGAGTAAGCTCCAGGCCTCCCGCCAAAAAGGGGAGAGACTCGTGCCCAGCAGTGGGACGTATAATGGGTTGCCATTATTATTATTATTAAGATTAGGTTGTGCCTTCCTAATGTGGTACCTACGCCCTCGAGTTCCTGCAGTGGAACTCTACCACCGGTAGAAATTTAAACATACTAAATTAATACTGAAGTAGGTATTAAATATTAAATATGTGTTTGTTTATCGACATAAAAAGAAGTCTCAATTCTCAAAACTGATTTTGCCATTGAGACATATTATTAAAAAAATGTTCTTGTTTTAAAGTCTTATAACAATAATAACAGTGCATTTAAAGTTATTAAACTCATCAAAGATAAAAATGTAGAAATGTTAAATTATTATTTTTATACGTTCACACAATATGTAATTTTGAAATACCTGAATTTTTAACTTGAACATTATAATAAACAATTACCAGCTTAAGTATTAAGTACTTGCAACGGAATAAGTCTCACAAAATACAGGATTTAATGCTCGGTGGAGCTTTGTAATATTTTCGTGCATCGTGATGCATTATTCATTTATTCTGCAATTATATGCTAAGAATAGTGATGTTATCTGGACGTTTTTAGGGTTCCGTACCTCGAAAGGAGAAAACAGAACCCTTATAAGATCACTTTGTTGTCCGTCCGATCAACTGTCGAGACCCTTTTTCTAGGGAACGCGTAGACGTATTTATTTATTTGATGGTATGGCAAAAATAAGCGTCATAGTCGCTTAAAAAAAAGAAAAATGTTTTAATTAAAACTAATAATAATCAATTTTTCATATTTTATGAATTAATATCTAAATTTTTCACCCATTGGGCGTAGATGTATTAAGCTGAAATTTATACGAAATACTCAAGTCTTCTGTTCCTTAGAGCTGTGAAAAATAAAACTTCTAAGCTAACGCAATCAAAAGATACCTACAGCCGTATATGCCGCAAATTCTCTTAACTCGCAAGGGAATCCAAACCTACAGGGTATTTCCAGTGAACTCAGAAACCGTACATTTTTAGTTACTTCATACAATACATTTTGTACAGAACCCTTGGGGGGCTAACCCGACTCGCTCTTGGCGGATTTTTTTAAAGTAGCGAATCCCATAATCGTATCCTGTGTGGGTTTTGAAATGATAAGCTTTTCAGTTGTTTCAACTTTTAATGTTATTTGGAAGGATTCATTTACAACATACTTTTTTGTAGACTTTTATGATAGTGGCAAACAATCATGCAGTTCACGTGAATGTTAAGTCATGACTGCAGCCTATTCAAATAGGAGCAACCAGAGGTCAAATGCATTGCCATTTTGCCACCCCTGAGGCTTACGGTGTTTTGTGTGTGTGTATCTTCACGCCAGGTCCCTAACGGGGTAGGCAGAGAGTGAAGAGCGGTACTGACATACCTCTCGTGCCTCGTCTACCATCATCATTCTCTTCATACATGCACGCCGATTCCTAAGACTTTTGACTCCACCAACAGACAGAACTCGACCTATTTGGTCACGGTAGGTCAGTCTTGGTCTTCCTGGGCCTCTGCAACCATCCACATTCGCATTGTCTCTGTGTTAACAGTAAAAAAGTGATAAAGTGTTTTAGTTCTGACATGTAAAGCAGTTATTATTCGAGATTGATTGGAACGTATTGATTTAAATACCGCTAATTATTAAATATTTTCAAAATTAAAGCGAACCCAATTATAATAAAATACCGACGACCCGGTTAGTCCAGCCAGCGCTGTGAGATGACCGTTTGATTCGCAGAGTCGCGGGTTCGATCCCCGCAACGCGACAAATATTTGTATGGCCAACAGATATTTGTTTCGGGTCTGGGTGTTTGTGTATGTGTTGTATGTGTACAACGGCACCCACGACACAGATTTATACGTACTGTAAGGATGAGAGTGTAAAAAAAAAACCTTTATTATACACATACAATTTATTTTCCAACGATATTAACTTCTCGTGAATTTGATATACCATCAAATAGCTCATTATTTTCCCAAGCATACACAAAATAAAAGCGACACAAATCCATTCGTCTATCCCAACCATAAAGGATTACGTACCAAGTTTTAAAAAGAATCGTAACAGCCGCCGTCATCCCTCGGCACCTTTCGGCACTTTTTGCCTCGAACTAACAAACCGTCTAATAATTGTGCTTGTTTACAAGTGAATAAATTACTCTATTCAGTTTTAATTGGGTACGGATTGCGTTTCGTGAAGCCATTAGGCTTAGTCGAGCGTTTCGGATTTTTTTTTGGAATGCGTGCGGTTGGATAAGGTTTTGCTTTTGTATTTTTTTTTTATTGACGTGGAAATTTGCTGAAATTTGACCGTCGTCGAGTGTGATGATGAACGTTCAAAGAATTATTTGTGATGTTTATTTTTACATTTTATTGCGAACTAAATCATAAGTTACATAAGATTCTCATAACAATATATGTATAATGTACTGCCTATCTATTAATCTATTTACATTAATTTAGATACATACACGCAACGTATTTGTTGTTTCAGTTGATTATGTAGAGGCATTCTGTACATTGTCTTGCAAGTCAAAGAATTTTAAAGTACTTAATCAGTAAGTAAAAATTTAGGAGATCGGTGGTTTTTTTCAATTTATCATAATTTAACAATATTAGTATAATTATAATACTAAATTATAATTATTAATAATAAGTACCGAATACACTTTTAAATACGTTACATTTTATTTTAATTATTCACATATAACTTTCTTGAAATTAAAAAAAAATAGGTAGGTATACCAATATTCTGCCACTTTACCCCACACGATAAGTAATAGTATAATATTTAGAAAAAATCTCAATTTTATTTTTAAAGTTAAAAAAATACGACAACAGTTGAAATTAAACATAAAAATGTCCGATTATAATCTGAAAGAAACTAAAAATGATTATAATTATCCTCAAGATCATAATTTAAGATACGGTCGAAAACATTATTACTTTATTAAAATTCTTTTGGTAACCCTACATGCAAATTAATTTTCCCGTCGCTACGACCCCGCAACGTTTTCCTACCCCATTTCCACAAGCCCATTTATCATAAACAGTTGACATTGAAATAAATAATACATACGTTTGTATAAAAATAAGACTCGCCTATGAGAATTTGTGAAAACAAAACACACTCGCAAATAAAATATACATTTAGATAAGTCGTTATCTTTAATGCAGTGTTAGTCACCAGACTTAAAAGGCCATTCAAAAGATTAAACACTAGGTTGACACCGTTATTTTTTAATCATTAAATTTTTGCGTGAACAAAATTAATTTTCAACTCATTTAGAAAAAAAAAATTGAGAACTTCAATGTGAATTGTGTCGTGAAAGTAGTTTTTAGATATCTACATAAAATGTGGAGATCTTAACGTAGATGACATAATGTAGCGGTCTTGATATAGATGACAGAATGTAGAGGCCTTGAGCAGATGACATAATGTAGAGGCCTTGATGTAGATGACAGAATGTAGAGGCCTTGATATAGATGACAGAATGTAGAGGCCTTGAGCAGATGACATAATGTAGAGGTCTTGACGCAGATGACAGAATGTAGAGGTCTTGACGCAGATGACTGAATGTACAGGCCTTGAGCAGATGACAGAATGTAGAGGCCGTGATGTAAATGCGCCGATTTGGAGATCTGAAATCTCGTGCTATCAATCACAGTTATAGTTACAATTAGGAGCGATGCATATTACAAATGGTAAGTGTATACTTATCTCTGATGAAAGATAGATTGCTCATTTCAGCTTCGCCATATAAACTCTACCTTGAGCAAAATATTGCAATACTAGTTATTTTTGGTTCATTCAAAATCGTTGCATTTTTATGTGTTACTACAAATGAAAACAACAGCTGCAATAAAAGATTACAAAAACACATCTCCAACGAAGTAACATCAATTCCATAAATAAACTCTACAATCTGCCACCGCTACGGCACTGCCCGACGCGTACAACTTACAATTGTCAAAGCGCACCAACAAACTAGCGAACTAAATTCAACTCGAAACATTTCAATTCAAGCGGCGATAACATCGGCAGCACGTACAAACTAGACCAAACAGAAAGGCGCCTCCACACTCCTAAACAAACACTAAAATGGCTGCGTCCTTAATTTATAGAAGAGCCAGTCTCGCAGCCCCGTATCGCAATAAACATGTTTTTTTTTGTTTCGCGTGTCCGCGCACTGTCAAATATATTACAACCCGCCGCGTTATTTACGACCTACGTCGTCCGCCCATACGTTATACTTAGTATCTTTGTTTGGGCACAATATGCAATATTTCTAAAGGGCCCGACGTCGCTCGCAGCTGTTGATATGGGTACCCAAATTGACATATTTAATTTGATCGCCACGGAGGCCCGCTTTGACCGGGCCGTGTTTGACAGGTCTTAGTGTCGGATTAATATTAACTAAGTATATGGATTCGATGTCGATAGTAAAATACATTACATCAAACGAATCCTCTTTGAACTTCGACAAAGGCAGAATGTGTCAGCGAGCGCCGTCGAAAGCGTAATAAAAGTGGTAACAAAAAGCTGTGGAGTGGAGCAGGTAGCGTCGGCGGCACAAAGCATCGCCGTCATGGGTGGCAAGCCACCAACGCCATTGCACGTCTCAATCCGCACCCGGCTGCCGGCCATGCCGCCTTTCCTTTTTCCCCTACCGCAATGCAGCTATGTGTCGTTTCCGCTTTATTTTTTACAGCCGCTGCAGCGAGAGATATAGCGCCGCTCCTCTTACAAAGACTTGAGGTGTTGCCATCCCACTCGCGCGGGGCACGGGGCGAGGGAACGGCACGTCGAGCGCTGGTGGGGTCTCGTCTCTCACAGTCGTCTCGATCGTCGCCCAGAACGCACGCATTCGTTCCACGCATACCGCGTCCACAGAGCAGTTGTGTTCAGAGCGTACAGTGACAACCGTGAAGTTAACAAGTGCCCGTGAAAGTTTTGTTTCAACTCCAAATGGTCGTGCTTGAAGACGGAGGAATGATGACTAGCAATCCTAATCAGTATCTTCAGCCCGATTATTTAACGCCTCTTCCATCCTCGGTTGGTATTTTTAATTCATAAATCAATTAAAAATTTAAAAAAAAAAAAAACTTAAAATCAAACTTTTTTTTTCATCATAAGTAATGTTTATTCTCTTTTGTTACAGCTGGATTCAAAGAAGAGCCCGCTTGCGCTTTTAGCGCAAACATGCAGCCAGATCGGTGCGGATACAACGCCAGCAAAGCCTTTGCTGCCGCCGCTCGACAAGAAAAAAACAGTGAATAGTGTAAATAGTGATACAATTAGTCGTTCTTCACCCAACGCTAATAAGGATAAACCGCGTTCAACCCCCGAAATAAAACATTTAGCTTTCAAACCGTATGAAACTAACGTTGTTTCCAAGAAACCTGAGGAAGCTCGCCCATCCTCCAAAGCTAGTTCGGATAGTTCTGATGAGAAAAAATCAGGAAAAAGTACACCTGGTCGCAAATCTACGCCGCCGACGGCAGAAAATGGAAAAAGCAGTCCGTCTGAAAATAAATCTTCACCAGCCGGCTCTTCTGGAACTAGCCCAATTATTCGTTCCGGTCTAGAAGTTTTGGGTCATGGAAAGGATCATCTGGGAGCATTTAAGAATTTACCTGGATTGCCCGGATTTAACCCACTCACTGGACTTTGTTGTCCCCCGGGAATGGAACAACACAACCCGGCTTTTCGACCACCGTATGCTGGCGCTCCATTCAGTGCCCACCACGCTGCGATGTTGGCAGCCGTCGCAGCATTTCCCGGTTCATCACCAAACCCGTACCTCGGTTACGCGAGAGTCAAAACGTCCGCCGGCGGAGAAACTTTAGTGCCAGTATGCAAGGACCCCTATTGCACTGGTTGTCAATTCTCGGTGAACAATCACCATCTCCTAATGAGCAACGGATCGTGTCCCGCTGGGTGCACTCAGTGTGAACATCAGAAATACAATCTGGCTATGGCGATGGCTCTATCACAACAGGGTGCCGCCGCTGGCGGTCTGCCGTACGCACAACTGAGCCGCCCCTACGTGTGCAATTGGATTGTGGGTGAATCTTACTGCGGCAAACGATTCGGTAATTCTGAGGAACTGTTACAACACCTGAGAAGTCACACGACGGATGGTTCTACTCCTGTGTCGGCTACGTCAACGCAGCCGTCGCTGTTGAATCCCCTGAATCCGCTTTTCACGACGGCGGGATTGCGCAGCGCTTACCCGACGGCTCCGTTGAGTCCTCTATCAGCGAGTCGTTATCATCCTTACTCAAAAGGCCTCCCAGCAGGCCTAGGCACCTCACCGTACGGAGCCTTCAATCCAGCGCTCGGACCTTTCTATTCACCTTATGCGATGTACGGACAAAGACTCGGCGCTGCTGCGGTTCACCAATAAAATAAGTGTTGTGCACGGACTGATAAAATAATTGTCCAATTTTCTTCTGTGATATCTATAGACTCTAAAAATGTTGAGAGGCGTGATGCGCCATGACAAATTTAGTGTTTAGTGCAATCTAATATAGGTATTTATCTAAGTGATGCAAACGCGAGTGTTGTAGTGACTACAAAGACATTGTACAGCCAAATTTGTGTAAATAATAATCTATGTTTAATAATAAATTGAAATATTTGAAATATAATATCTACATGCTAAATTTATATTTTATTTTTATTTCTGAATCTAAAAAACTCTGGGAGACGTCAAATTATTTTGATGAATTTATCAATAACTTTTTTAATTCTTATAAAGAATAATTAATCTCTCAAACTAGGTACGTTATTTGAACCCGACTTGATCTCTCTCAATAAATCACTTGGAAAGCGGTTTAAAGACAAACATAAAAATGAATTACACTTCATCAACACAACCACTTTCCAACTATGGCGCAGCAGGGCAATAAAAGAACAGAATGATTGATTAATGCGCTCCTAACACACACATTAGTGCCGTCAATCAACAATGTTGGCGTGATAAAACAACTGCAATCACGAAGGGACCTAAAAACAGAAACAAAACAATTTAACTTCATTGAAAAGCCCAAAAAAACAAGGTAGTCATTAATAACAAAGCCGTGGCCTGTCAGTTCTGTTAAGCTGACTTTTTTTTAATAAATGCTATTTTGATTAGGCCCATGTCATGTCGAAAATTCAACTGTCAAAAACATAATTGGTCGCGCGGAACGCTTGAAAGACGGGCGACAGAGCACTTTAAAATAGAGCCTGCCTTTGAATACTATTAAAGTTTTATTTCATTTTGAAACTTGATAAAATTTTAGCGATTGATGATAAATATATAAACAATGTTAATTAAACTGACATTGTATGCAAATAGAAATATTTCACAATGATAATAAAAGTTGGATGTTGGCTGTATTGTATATCAATAGGGAATAATTCCTTTTCATTTTGTCACTTAAAAGTTTTAATGTAGGTAAAACAGAATGGGAAATGAAGGGAAAATAAACGTCGCGTCGACAACACGGCAGGTGCCTGTTGAATTATTGGCGATCGTTCCGTTTGATACTCAGTTAACGTCTTGATTATATTCAATATTATAAAATTATATAAATGATCATCCACTATCGAAAATGGTTTATTAATTATTACATGTAGGTTATTTGCAACTTTTCAAATCTGCATACGAAACACATAAAACTTTCTCTTTGTCCATTATACGATTCAGATTACAAAGTTATAATTATTGCGCTGTCGGCTTATTTAATACCAATAAATCATGAACGATCATAATTAAATAGTCAGATAAGTCGACACGACTTTGACACAGTTCCCGTAGTTATTTCTGTTTCACGTTTGATACTACTAACGCCATCTATGAGCGCGCCGGTGAAACTTAAACTTAACAGGTGGCGCTTTTAGAGAAAATAGTGATTGTTCAATATTATCATAAATGGAAAAGAAAACATGTTATTTATGAAATAAAAAAAATATTAGAACAGAAAGCATTTATTTATGACGACTTTAAAATTGAATTAAAGCTTTGATTAGGTATCGTAAAAATATTTTTGTATTGGAGAAAATAAATTTGATAGCATTAATAGGTATTTCTTTTCCTACGAGATGTTTATTACAGTAATTTTAACACACTCATCGCTCGTACACCATTTATCAAGTAAAACCAATTATTTTTAATTGCAATAAATATTTAAAAGGAAATTACAAACGTTTGCGTGTAATTGCCACAGACTGTAATTGATTACTCTGTACACACAATTATAATTTTATTACCGATGAGTTTTTGACATGCAAAGTCGGATCAAAGTCGTGTTCTTATTTAAAATTTCATTATAAATTGATGGAATAATGTTAAAATTGAATGCAAATTTAATTTAATTATTCATTCAATAAATCTATTATTCATTCAGTGGCTTAACCTTAATGTAATGAACGTGGACGTCTAATAGACGATCAATTTCAATTTATTTTTTCAGTAGGTTAGGTTCTAGACAAACGGATTGCATCATTGTGCAGCCTGATTGCAGACGGTGTGCAATCGAGGTGCAGTTGGCGTGCAGTTTATCATGCAGTCAGCGTACAGTAATTGTATCTGCACTTTTGAGTGAGACTGATAGTCTGCCTGACTTATTGTAAGTTGGTTAAACTCTACGTCAATTTTTATGGATAATTATGCAATGGTATCCCACGTAGGAATGCTACATCAGTTAGCCCACGACTTTATTTGGGTCTCATTTATTAAGGACTGTTCTACACACCTGCAGCGGTGTTACAAACTGATAATCGTTCGCGTAACTTCATGCCTGTATTCCCAAACGGGGTTCTTAAGTAGAGTCTGCCCGTGTCCATGGTACCTATCTGGAAAGCGACCGAAACGTCGGATATAAGAAGAAGTTGGGAGTGTTGTATAAGCGAGAAAATCCGCAAATATTATTTCGACAGTCTATGAATCGTAAGAATCGGCGTGCATGTTTTTTTATGTAATTAAAGTGGCAAACAAGCGTGCAGTTCACATTGATGTTAAGTGATGACTGCAGCCTATAGACACCCACATAATGACCAGAGGTCAAAATGCAGATGCGCTGCTACCCTGAGGCATTAGGTGTAATGCCTCTGTGCCGGAAATTACAGAGCCGTACATTACCACTGGACCGGAACACGATAGTGCTGAACACTACCATTTAGCGGCAAGTATATTAGATAATTAGGCCTACGCCCGCGAGCTCCGTCACTGGAACTCTACCACCAGTAAATGCATGAAGAGAATAATGAAGAGAATAATGAAGAGAAGAATGAAGAAGTTAGATGAGGCACGACAGGTATGTCAGGACCGGGATATCTGGCACTCTCTGCCGATCCCGTTAGGGACCTGGCGTGAAGATACATACATACATACAATCTATGAATCTGGCGATTGTATGTATTCAAACATACAAGCAAACACCCCAGATTCACCTATTTCAGCCAATTATTAGTTTTATCGCGGGACGCTGCTGCCCATCCCGTGTTTTTACTACCGCTATTTGAATAGTTTGACCGCCATTGCTCGGTTGGCTGCACTAGAGGAAGAATTCCCTCCATTAGAGGGGCGATATGGTCGTCAGGCCCCGGTTCAACCGAGTCAGTTTTCGTTACAAATCCAATTTAATCCTAATTTTTATATTAATTTAGATGTAGAACCAGGGAACTGATGCGATCGTAATCCGTGATCCATAATGACCAATTATGATTAACATAAACATAACGTGGGGTGTATTAACATAATGTATTATGCATGACCCGGATCGCGCTTTACCCCTTTGTTATCGCGTGTTTGTTATGCAAATACTTTTACCTGGAACCGGGTTGACAGGACGTGTGAACTTGAGATTGTCTGGGCAATAGTCAGTGCAAACCGCAGTTCACATCGCCCAGTTAGCCGGGCGATGTGAACTGCGGTTGATCGGTGGAATTTTGAATCTGTAAGGCCTCAATATGCAATCAATCACTTATATTTCAACAAAAACATGTAAATAAATAACAGATATACATACTCTTAATTATAAATGTTATTTCATTTTTTTGCATTGAAACGATTTTAAAAATCAGTACTTACAAGAACGTATAAATTGTGGAATGAACTTCCCTCTGTGGTGATGACAATATGGGGTTATTCAAAAATGGCGTCAAAAGTGTCCTTCAGGGCTGGCAGCGCGTTGGCAACTCTCCTGTTGTTGCAAGTGTTGATAGGCGACGGTCACCACTTTCCATCAGGTGGCCCGTCTGCTTGTCTGTCAACCTAAACACAATAGGAAAAAACTTACAGACTTTAAACTCGTTATTAAACTTCATACCATCAATAAAACTTTTGGTTCGTTTTCTATCCGTTTCGCTGACGAGCTAGATTCAAGATTCATTTAATTACTTAGAAATAATAATATTTCTCTGAATTGGTCAAATTACAAAAATAAAATGAAAGTGAATAACAATTGATACGTTGGTTAATATGTGAAAGTAAACCTTTGATATAAAAAAAACTTAACCGGCGAATTGTGGGTGTTAGCATGTATGCTTGAATGCATGCATTTACTTCTGCCTACCCCTTCGAGGATTACAGGCGTGAAGTTACGTAAAATAAAATAAATTGTCATCCAAAATTACTTTATTCTTAAAATAGGTATAATAAACAGAATGTTCCATTCTCTATTTTAAAAATAACAGGATCGGTAATTTTCTTAAGATGCCTTCAATTTATGTGGTCCCTTTTAACTATAACAATCGATTAGATTAAGCCCCGATTCACATAATAATAAGAAATAAGTTTTATTATTACAACGCCTCAATAAAACACATTTAAACTATGCTTACAATGTAAACATATCAGTTTTTTTTTAATTAAACGCATGACAAACCAACCAAATAAAATGCCGTTGACAAGCGAATCAATTTTCTAGCTCAATGCATCTAAATATACAATTTAAATTCTATTGTCACCGAAAACCAGTATGTACCCCAAATGAGGGATCGTATAACACAATACTCTTCTGAACTATTCAAACTAAGTACCTACCATTATTGCGTTTGAGATGTTGATCGTAGACGAGATTGAAAAGACAATTTAAATAATAATAACTAGGTACAAGCTGTTACAACAGCAACAAGTTCGAAGTTCGACTGAATGTCGGTTTAATAAATAATAACAATGGGAACAAAAAAAAACTAGTCAAATGCGTGTCGGGCCACGCGCAGTGTAGGGTTCCGGAGTTTTTAGGTTTGAATAATGTAATGAAAAAAATAATAAATATTTTCTATGGAGTTGTTCCAAATTTTCGAGTCAAATACTGGTGATAGAGCTCCAGTGACGGAGCTCGCGGGCGTAGGCATCACCGCATTACCTAATATACTTGCCGTTAAATGGTAGTGTTCAGCACTATCGTGTTCCGGTCAGGTGGTAATGTACGGCTCTGTAATTTCCGGCACAGAGGCATAACACCTAATGCCTCAGGAGTGGCAGCGCATTTGCATTTTGACCACTGGTCATTGTGTGGGTGTCTATAGGCTGCAGTCATCACTTAACATCAATGTGAACTGCACGCTTGTTTGCCACTTTTATAACACAAAAAAAAAAATACATTTGGTCGTATTATTCACAAACTTGTAAAGCCAACTTAAGTGTGATAGTTTTCCTTTTAATTTCGTTATACTCGTATGTAGCTTTTATTGCCGTAAACGTCGAGTGTAGAGGTAAATAAAAAAAATAAAAAAAAATTTTTTTTTACATGTAGGGGAGGTGCCCTAAATAAAAAAAAGTCATGTTTCTATTCTACCACATTGTCGGCGTAATAAAGATGCATACTTGTGCCAAATTTCAAGTCTCTAGTACTAATAGTTTTTGCGTTAAACCGCGGAACCGCGGACGGACAGACAGGCAGACAGACAGACGGACATGGCGATACTATAAGGGTTCCTTGTTTACTACGGAACCCTAAAAACTGAATTTACAGATATTAGACGGAGGATACAAAAATAATAAGTAAGTATAGGTAGAGATCCAAGTGTAGGAGGTCGATGGCGTAGGCATTACCTAATCTATCTTCCACCAAATGGTAGTGTTAAGCACTATTGTGTTTCAGTTAGTTGGTAATGGCTCTGTAATAATGTCACATAGAATCACATAGACAGAACAACTTAGGTCTGAGGGGTGGCAACGCATCTACATTTTGACTGCATCTGGTTTTTATGTAGATGTCTAGCTACAGTCATCACTTAACATCCATGTTGTCCACCAATAAGGAACCTGCAAAGTGCACATTGCTTTAAACACGCGCCAAAAAAGTTTATAATACGTCATCAGAAATCGGAGGAGAATTTTCAACACGACACTGGTGTTTTTAATGTCGCACCTGCAAAATATGATTTTTATTACCAAATTTATAGAGAAGCTAGTTATTAAATGAGGATATCCTCAGCTAAAGTAACATTATATATATGTAATTTATTTATAATAAGAATATTATTATTTTTGTTCAAATTATTATTCTTTTCTCTGCACATTAATTTCGATAATTTTTTGTTTCGTTTTTATATATCGTATGATATCGTACGTTTATGTACCTGTTATTATTATAGGTTACTATATAAAACTTACCAAATCTTTTTTCGTGTACCTTTTGTTAGATGTTTAATGAATAATACCTACTTAAATAGTTCTTTTGTCAATTGTAATGTGTATTCAGACGACGGATGTTTTGCTGGCTGTATTTGTGTCACAGAATCGGCCCCAATGAAAGACCAGCGCTGCTCAAAAGAGCAGTTTTATGCTGAATTGGGGACCATTTTGTAACAACAACTTGTAATTTATAAAATGTCTTGCTTATTTTTATTTTAGCTCTAAGTTGTTGTTGCGAATAAAGTATTATTCTATTCTATTCTATGTGAACTGTATACTTGTTTGATGTGGCAAACAAGTATACAGTTCACATACAATAAAAAGAATAACATCACTGGGCACAGAATCAGAATCAGAAATTCATTCATTCATTTAGGGTGACAGGCACCTCTTATGATACGTCAAAAACAAACAAAATAAGTTAAATTGACTAACAATTGATATACATGTCAAATAAGCTAAAATAGGTATAGTCAAGAATATCACATTGCCTCATATTCATACGAGTATAACCAAGCTTCGAGGGTAGCACTGGGAAAGTAAGTGGGAGTTTCGAAAACTATTAAAAACCCCTACTGCACATGCTACTATGGGCGTCATAAGAAGGCTCAAGGTCAGAGAGCAATGGAGAGGGCTATGCTCAGAATTTCTCTGCGAGATGGAAACAGAAATGAGGAGATCCGCATGAGAACAAAAATAACCGACATAACCCACCGAATAGCGAAACTCAAGTGGCAGTGGGCAGGGCACATAGCTCGCAGAACTGACGGCCGTTGGGGCAGAAGAGTTCTGGAGTGGCGAGCGTTCCGCGTACCGGAAGACGAATCGTAGGCAGGTCCCGCACGAGGTGGACCGACGACCTGGTGAAGGTCGCGGGCAATCGCTGGATGAGGGCGGCCCAGGACCGTTCGTTGTGGCATTCTTTGGGGGAGGCCTTTGTTCAGCAGTGGACGTCTTTTGGCTGAACTGATGACGATGACTGCACATGCCATAACCCGGGGTTCGAACTTAGGACCTCAGCGTAGTAGTAGCCTGCTACGACTAGACACAAAGCAGTATTTCTGCGTACATTAAGGTCCTTAGAAAATACAAGTCTCTTGCGAGACTGTGGTTTATACTTATAAACAAAATTAATTGTATCTTTGTTTACCACTTAATGACATAAAAATGCTAAGCTATATACTCAAAACAACAGTACAGAGGTAAAAAAATAACAGTTTGAATAACAAAACTGTTACGTGGTAACCGTTGAGACAACGCCAGTTTTCTTATAACGGAATACACGAATCACAATATCTCGATAATAACAGTAATGATAGATTGGTATCGGAGAAATTAGAGGTGAAACTTAACGACAGTATCGATACGGGGACAAATTATAGGGTTTTCGGTGGTGTAAGTGATGAGCGGTATCGTGAAATTAATTCAAACGAAAAATAAAATAGGGGGTGACTTTTGCTAGAAAAATGAAGCGATTGAAGAAATCTTATCCCAAATATGTGCAAAAAAGGGTAAGTATTTATATATTTGAGAATATTTTTAAGTAGTAAAAAATTGAATTTTTGAATATAATCGGGAAAAACAATATCGCAAACATCTGCTAAAAACTTCAAAGCCCAACTAAATTCACAAAATTTAATTTAACGACGAATTCAGAAATAAAACCCTATCACTTACCGTTAAGATGCCGAATATCGGGCCTAATTTTAAGGGCCACTTAAGACATGTATCTCCTAAGCAAAAGTGAAAATGAAATCAGCTTCTTAACTTTGTTAGGAATAAATCTCAAAAAACGGGCTTACATTCTACATACATACTCTTGTAGAATAAAGATTGCAGTATTATGTGGTCTGTGAACATTAGTGACGTATTTGGATCATTTTTTTGGGTAATAAATTCTACAAATCGCTGACCTCTCATAACTTAAAAGCGTTATTAAACAATAGCTCATACCTTAATTACTCGCCTCTGACATATGTCAGAGTGTTCCGACAAATGTAATTATAAGTGAATGCTAATTATACCCGTATTGACACGCCACTGTTATATCTAATTTGTTTTACATTGTGCCAAGAATTTCTCATTGGAAAGACTAGATTCAAGATCTAGTATTTATATTATTTCCATTGATTTTTATGGAAACTGGTAATGCTTGTGTGAGTGATTAGATGCAATTATCTTTACATGGGAATGTTGCACGAAATACCAGAACATTTATTTTTAATTATCATGCATACATAATGCGAATGTGGATGGTTGCAGAGGCCCAGGAAGACCAAGGCTGACCTACCATGACCAAATAGGTCGAATTCTGTCTGATGGTGGGGTCAAAAGTCTTAGGAATCGGCGTGCATGTATGAAGAGAATGATGAAGGTAGACGAGGCACGAGAGGTTTGTCTGAACCGGGATGTCTGGCGCTCTACACTCTCTGCCTACCCCGTTAGGGACCTGGCGTGAAGATACATACATACATAATGTAGACACTTCAAATAGTTTAAATTGATACTTAAAAAAAAATCAATATAGATATCTATTTGAAGTAAGAAGGATGGCTTTTTCCGCTCTTTTAAGCGAATTTAAAGTTATACTCGAGTTGAAACTAAAAATTAAACAGTTTTTATTGTACACCACTAGTTATTTAATAATTGACATGTAAAATAAAGGACAATTTTCATGTTGGACCCGGGCCTTGTAGATACACTATAAGAAAAGGTACAGAAAAATACGCAGAATCATGGAAAAATACTCCAAAAAATTATTCGAATCGCTGTTTTTTTGTTAGAAATATTTATTTTATGTAATTTTTATAAGATATCTATAAAAATATGTTACCATATTGCTAGTATGATATTCATGTTTTTGAAATATACTGACGACAATTCATTGAAGGTATATTATACAATTTGAATAGCTGAAAATGATTTAGTATTTTATGCTTCTCCTCTCAATATAGCGTAAAAGTTACAGGCTCAAGCTCCATACATTTTGGAACGTCTCCTTTAGACTTATATTGTAAATTCAACTAGGTACCAATCTCGACGACTGGGTTTATATTATACTAGCTGACCTGGCAAACATCGGTCTATTGGTGCAGTTTTTGAGTTTATCGCGAACAGACTATGTTTTAAAATACGTATAGATAAAGCCAGTATTTTACTTACAAAACATGAACCATACTAATATGCTTGTTACCCACATTAATACCATAAAAAGGTTATTTGTATGTAGAGCAATATTCTACGATTTATACTTCGCATTACGTAGAATGCATGATGTGCAAAATACAGGCTAATCATTGGGGATTAGCCTGTATTTTGCACATCATGCATGACCCGGCGGAGAAGCGCGCATGGCCCGGCGGCTGTACATAACCCGGCGGAGAAGCGCGCATGGCCCGGCGGCTGGTGTAGATCATAAGCGATCTACTCGGTTAAGCACTACGGGCGCGATCGGGTAGTGTGATGGGTGACCGCTAGTGGCAAATTAAATGCGCGTTTCCGTGCTTCGGAGGGCACGTTAAGCCGTCGGTCCCAGTTGCTATCGATAGATACCAGTCGTTAAACCTTGTCGGAGGCCTTATGGGCGGTTTGAAAACATCCGACAGCGGGTTGGCCACTAACCCACCCACCTCCACCAATTCGCATTGGAGCAGGGTGGTGGAGTAAGCTCCAGGCCTCCCCACAAAAAGGGGAGACCTCGGGGGACTAGTGCCCAGCAGTGGGACTTATAATGGGTTGGTATTATTATTATTATAGCACATCATTAAAAAAAAATCCTTTTTAGTGACAGGCTTAACACTAAACATATTTCAGATTAATTGCTACTACGACAGATACTGCTGCCTATTCAACTTTGAAACAAAAGAAATTACACGAATACAATAATATTTTCCCACAGTAACGTAATCTTTGTAAACGGAATTTAATTAACGTCATTACATACGACCATAGAGCAACACGGGTCACCGGCCGCGGCGGACCGGAGGGGAGTAGCCATATGCAGGCTATCCCCTTTGTCAAAGTACAAGCACAAAGTGTTCCTATTCCTGTCGCCGAGATGTTTAAATATGTGCGTGAAATTGTTTATGTATTTCGTTAAAGTAAAGATGTAAGTTTGCTGATGTTGTTTTGCATCGGTAATAAACGCTATGGCTACTCCCCTCCAGTCCGCCGCGGCCGGTGGCCCGTGTTTCTCTATGCATACGACATTTTGTGAATGAGCTAATTATAATTTTATGTTGTATTGTTTTTTTTAAAGAAATAAAAATATAATGGGGTTCTTTAATCTTTATATGAGAACTGTATTTAAAATGTTATTGGCGGAATTGAATCAAGATTGGATACTGGAAGAAGGCCTGAGATTGGATACTAGGCCCAGGACTTAAAACTTCTTTCAAGTCCCGTTAGCCGGACCAGTGTACAGGAGCCTTCTCGGATTTTTATATAAAGAAGGTAGCAAACAAGCATGCAGCTCATATTTATGTTAAGTGATGACTGCAGCCTATAGATATCTACACAAAAACCAGAGGTCAAAAATGCAGATGCGTTGCCACCCCTAAGTTCTTAGTTGTTACGTCTCTCTGATAGTTATTACCATACATTACTGTCTAACCGGGATACGATAGTACTGAACACTACCATTAGGCGGCAGATAGATTAGGTAATGCAATGGTGCCTACACCCTCCAGTTTGGTCCAGTAATGGAAGTTTTTCGACAGAAATGATGATTCCAAAAATGGGTAAGTAAATACAGAACCACTACTTGTTTACTTTGTTCCCACTTCACAGTATACCTGTCAAGGCAAAACGAAAGCAAATTGACAGATATGTTTTTATTACTACCGAACAGTAATCAAGTGTAATTCACATTAACTTTTAAACATAATAACATTCGAGCTATACAAATTAAAGGGCATTATCGCTTTTCCGCAATGAGACATGTAATTTAAGAAGCGGCCAAGTGTGAGTCGGCTTCGTGTATGAAACGTTCCGTTGTACCAAGTCACATTAAAATTTATTAAGAGTTGTATTTGTAGTTTTAAAAAATGTACCACTTCTCATTCTAAATTTAATTTTTTTTTGCATCTCTAAAACTATTAAAATGTAATATATTATCTCGTTCAAACTAAATTTCATTGCTTTTTTATTAAGGACTAAGGCATAATTTTTTGTAGATTTAGTAGTTTTTAAGGTTTCAAGACATTTATTAACAAAATAATGTAAATTTTTCAACAAAAACTTTACATTACTATCAAATTAAATCAATCAGTAAAATACTTTTAGAAAAATCAAGTGTAAAAGACGGACAAATAGACATACGCACAAGTGATCTTAAAAGGGTTTAACACTGTAATATCAACTGAATGTAAGAGTAATTACAGGCTATATTAAGTAAACCAAGAGGCTAGATTAGCTGCCATCATCAAATTCTACCACAAAACTTTTTTTTTCAGATATTACAGAAAAACTTTCGATCTCAGATAGAGTCATAACAGCGTGAAAATATGTCCTATATGGATATGACAGTCATTGTAGAAATTATATTTGCGGATTTTCTCGTGTATAGAATACTCCCAACTTCTCCTCTTACCCCACGTTTCTCTACAATGTATGAAGGACGCGAAACCCTGCGAATACCATATGACAGTCGTGCCAAATGAAGAATACCTACTCATAAGACGCCTATGTAGACACATTGCTTAAAGCTAGCAATGTTTTATACTACTTGTCATTATTTAATATGTAGCGTACAATTTCTTATGGAAAAAAGATGAGAAACAGACGGGGACATGATACATGAAAATGGATCGATATTTGCAACATCAGGGAAGTTATTAACGTGCCACTTGACCTAATGAACTCTTTTGATACCAGTTTTCAAGAACCCGAACTAAATGGGAAGTTTATTTCCATAATTTGCAGACTCTTAGCATAAACCACGTTTGGTATTGTTAAAGGTATACAATACATTAAATTGCCATCCCTTTAAACTACAGGTGGTAACTACATTCATGTAAAAAACAACAAATGCAAAATGCCAATCACTGACACAAAGATCAACACCCTTGCCCAAACGTAAATCAATTCCACCAATTCTCACTCCGACTGTACCTGACGTAGATTGATGTAGCAATAGAAGCATCACAATTTGAGCTATTGTAAAATCACCTGAAAAAAAAATGGCTGCCTTAGTGGTTTAGAAATTAAAAGGTCCAGGTACGTAAGATTCTTATTTTGTCTGAGTAATACTATAACAACGAACGCATATAAAGCATTATTAAAAAACCTTTGAAAAAAAGCACAAATAAATCAATGTTCACTTCGAAAATTCGAACTGTACCGACATAGAGCAGCATAATTTGAACTAACCGCACTCGGGAAAACAGCTATCTCTGATTTAGGAATTAGGTCTTTAATTCTGGATTTGAAGGTCAAAATGGACCTTGTAATACCGATAGTTATCCGAATCCGAAATTATGTTTTATACCTGATAAGCAATTAATCCAAATGCCAATCAGCGGCATGAAGATCAACACCCGTAAATGTGAAGCATTACCACACCGACAGTATCCGACATAGACTGATGTAGCAATAGAAGCAACATAATTTGAACCGACCTCACTTGGGATGTATCTCTGATTTAGGAATTATGACTTTCGATTCGAAGGTATATTTTACCCCTTACACCTACAATACCGATATTTAACGAATCATAAAAAAATATGTTTTATACCCGACAAGCAACAAATCCAAATGCCAATCAGCGGCACGAAGATCAACACCCGTAAATGTGAAGCAATTTCCACACCGACAGTACCCGACATAGATTGATGTAGCAATAGAAGCAGCACAATTTGAACTGTACCGACCTCACAGGATACAATATTTTATGTTGACAGACATTACAGCGCTTATGCGAGCGTTTATTCTTTGTGTCCCGTATTTTATTCGCTTTATGACGGTCTGTGGCAAAAGTTTTTGCTGTTCATATGCGTATCATTAAAGGAATCTAAACTTTATGTGCCTGCATTAAAGTTTAGAGGTTTTTGGTGGTGTGATTATTTTTGTTGCCTTGATATAATAGTCGTGAACGCTGTGTATGTTAGTATTTTATTTCGGACTCGGGTACGCGTCATAAAATAATGGCGTAATGCAGTGTTGTAAATCAATTTTTCGTTTGCCCCGATGACGTTCGTAATGAAAGAAGCCGGATTAGGTTTTATTGGATGTTTATTTCGTTTGATTTAATGTCGCGTGATAAAGTAAATTGTTTGTTTGTATAGAATTTTATAAGTGTGAATGTTTGTGGCTCGTTCAGTTTGAATGATGGAAATTTATTAAAGAAATGTAACGCTACTTGTTCTTGACTTGTTCTAAATAGGTTTGTGATAATGACTGGTAACATAAATTTGCATTTTCTTGCAAGGACGCAAAAGGTACCCTCAGAAATCTCAGTAACTTGGAAAATTAAATGTTTTTATGATACTGATCGATAATATGGATGATAGGAAGATTTGAAAGATGAGAAAAATTTGTTCCTTTTCGATTGTCGATAGTGTAAAAATAAAAGATGTTAATTTACTAAATTTTCTTATTTACTTCATAAATATTCTAAGGGAGATACCTACTTTGAGTTAAATGTGCTAACTTCAATATTTTGGATACTTTCCCCTTTGACGCTGTTCCGTAAACATATTTAGTCGAATGTTAATTTTTTTATATAAATAAGTAGGTACTCAAAAACGAGCTTTGAAGTTTTAATAAAAATTATTCAGATAAAAAAGTCTACATTTACATTTTGCTCGTTTACATTATGCACGTAACGTTTTGTAGTTATTTATAAGTAGGTACAAATACTTTTCATTGCCATAAAAATACTTGTTGAGGTAATTTTACATGTCTTTTTATAAAACCCTATCACGCGCAATAAATATATCAATGCTTGTATTTGATCAAACTTATCCCAACAATTTCAGCGTTGTATATTTTATTTCTCAGTAGTTTTCTAACTTATTCTTCATTTTCGTAAAGTTTTGATCATTAGTCAAAGTTAGTCAAAGTCAGTTTAAAACTTAGTTAATTTCTTAAGAATATCTGAATAGAAACATTTGCGGTAAAGCACTTTTCTGCACAATTGTCTTTTCTTTAACCCCAGCACAGCATTTTTAATCGTCTGTCCATTTTATAAAGCAACAAAACGTACAAAAGACTAACCCTAAAATTGTAATACACCAAGCATAAACATTTTGAAAGCTCAACATACCCAGTAATTACGTAAATAGACACATTGACGTACGCCTGAGAGGTAATCATAAGGTAGAATTTATCGCCGAGTGAATCATTCATGTGTTAAGACAGCTGACAGTGCGGTACATATATTATATTGATCGACAGCCTGACGGTACTTGTCACGGGGATAATGTTGTTGCTGTATTCATTTTCAAGATAATCAAATATCTACTCTATTGCATGGTTCTACAATTCAGTCTAGTAAATCAGATATTTGTGGTTTACGATCTTTTGGAAATGTTAAAGTACAAATCTAACGAAAAGAACAAAGCTCTAAATGCAACGGCTTTGCTCGAAATTCAATCTTAAACGCAAACTCGACGTCTGAAAATCCGTTGCAGATGGTTACAGTTGAAGAGTTATTCTCGACAGTGAAAGGGACAAAGTTCTACTTGAAGGCATTCAAAGCTATTGCAACTTAAGTGTGTCGTGCATAAAGTTCAAATTGGATTGTATATTTGATTGCAGTAAGGACATTGTCGCATTAAATGCAATCGGTAGCGCGGTAGCGAGACGTGTCGCGGCGTGTCATCGGAACGCAATGAAGATTTATGAACAGACCTGTACTGTACAGTCGGAGTCACATGCCACTTGTGTTCACAGTTGAACGCGAATGTACTTTAATTTTATTTACTTTAATAAAGTTTATTTGCTATGACAGAATTTACCTTTCATATTTTGCGAGTTATTAATTCCGAAGTGGAACTTCTTTTGGCTCAACGAGAGTATAATTTCAAGGCTAAATATCATGGACATATTTATGATGAGCTACAACGGCAGCTCTGTGACGGTTGTTTTTACAGGTTAGACTAGAGAAAAAAGAGAATTAATCATTTCGAGCCATTACATTGACCATAGAGCAACACCGGAGGCGAGTAGCCATATACAGGCTTTCCACTCTGTCAAAGTACAAGTCCAAATGGGCCTAAACCTGTCGCCTAGATGTTTAAATGTGTGCGTGAAATTGTTTCTGTATTTTGTTAAAGTCAAGGTGTGAGTTTCGTAGTAATAGACGATTTTTGTAGTGTGAATGTGTGTTGCACGCATTTCCCCACGCAAAAAATGACAGACTGTTTTGCTGTTTTGTTCATTCGCCACCGGTGGTAACAGAACAAGGTAGCACTGATTACAGCTTTTTAATGTAAAACAAATAATAATTCGTGATGTCACAGTTATTCACGACTTTACTAATAAAAATCTTCTACTACGAGGAAGTAAATTTAACCTAATAATATCATGCAAAATTAAACACATTTAAAATTGCAGATAATTTAAAGAAAAAAAACAAACAAGGTCAGACAGATAAAATGGTAACCACTTCTAAAAGTGCTTCCTTCCTATCAGTCTATCAGAATGCAAGCATACATAATTGGCTGTCTCGTGGTCATAATTTGATGTATAATGCAGTATCTTGTCTCGTTAATAAAGCAAATGAAGCGAGAATTTTTAATAAAGATAATCGAGCCTCACTGCCACGTATCAGTTCTAATTACCCGTTAGTGTTGGTAAGCAAAATTATCGATAAAGTTCGAGTCTCGCCTGAAGTCAAAAATTTTTCTTTCCATTTTTCTTTAAAATAAATATATTTCACAAGCATGAGTTAATGCGAAATAATATAAAACAATTATTGATACTATTAATTTAATAGTGACTATGTGCGTGAGTATTATGATTTTGGAGAGGCATTGTGAATATAATGAAGAAAGAGAAAAAACTGACAAGATAAGATGAAAATGGGCGATACCAGATCAAGACGTTGAATGTGATATTTAAATTTGATACATATTTGATACAACTACCAACACCAAACTTGGGACAACTATCTACTGGGAATTAGTACTGCGCAAATAGTAATAGAAGGCTACTACTGCACTCATTGTAAAGGAAAAAAGCCTAATTGAAAGTGAATCTTAGCGTTTTCATGTTAATTTTAATGTATTTACGTCTGCCTATCCCTTCGGCAAATAAAAACGTGTGTAAATTTCGATACTAAAATTTGACACATTTTTAGACACAAGTCACTATAGAATTATGAGTGATTTTGTAAAGCTAAAACTGTAACTTTTACTACTGAGTTCCAGTTTTCGAACACTAAAGCGTAGGCGGAAGTGCCTATTCTATCAAAAGTCAAATGGTTGGTACTTAGTGTTCAGCTGCATCGTGCTCCAGTTAGATGCTAATGTAAGTGCAGACGCATCTACATTTGTCCACCAGTTTTGTATAGGTAGATATCTGCAGTATTCAGTAACACTATCCACGTGAACTGAAATATTTTGCGACCATCACAACTATATAAACAAGTATTTATTTCAAAACTTAACATTTGGATTTTTTCATAGATAAAATATTCTAAGTCGAACAAGACTGACATCGACAGCTTGCCATCCCTAGCCGAATCTGATTTAATTCCTGCTGACGTGACAGATCGCGCGCCGCAACCGACGCGATGCGTTGAGCCGGATCCGACGATACAACGCTTTATATTTTATGTTCAACCCTCTTTTACGTAGAGGGTTGTCACTAATTATCATTATTATTTTTATAGCTTATAGCAGTGAAATTACATCAGTTTTCTATGTCAATCAGTTTTTTCCTGTTATGATAAATAATTTCATAAAAAATTCTTCAGTTAGTTACTGAGTGACTGATAGACTGATAGACAATCTATTGGTAAAGAAAGAAGCTAAAATTTGGTAGAATAGTTTCTTGGTTGGTTCTTTGCAGGGGTAAAGGAGCACCAAAATTGGTTCTCCCTATTTTTTTATAGGATAAATAAGAGCTTTTGAAGTTACGGATAAAAGCTGGTGAAGCATTGATTTTTACCTCAAAATAATATGATGAGCAATCGTAAAAACAAAATTGAATTCACAACTTTCCATCTCAAGACAAATCTTATACAATTTCTGGTGACGTGACAGATCGCGCGTTCCCGCTATGCCTTGAACCGGGTCCGACATAACAAAGCTTCATATTTTTGATCAACCCTATTTGCATAGGGTTGTCCCTCATTTTTCAGGACAGGTTTTTGTCGTAGTTCTGTGATCACATTTCTGCATATTAAACGCCTGTCTGTTCAAAAACCATTATTCAACCGCGACACGAATTGACCGAAAAAACACAAAATTACCGTAGAAAAATTATTTTCATGACATTTTTATATTTGGACAATAAAATTATGTCATGAGTCTTATTATTAACGTCCACATTAATTAAAAATACGAAGTCATTCGTTTAAGATCAAGGTCTATATTTTTAAATAAATTATTGATATGGACACGTCAAAAGTTAAAATCAGTGACCCTTAGGTACGATTTTCTTTTGAATTATAATTCTAATGTAATATTCAGTGGCCATTAGACAAAATGATATTCTATACACAAGAATATAATTGTGTAGAATGTCATTGATTAGACACAATCGTCTAGTGTCATATATCCAATGCAATTTTTAAAATTCAGAAAGTTTTGTGTAAAATCTTGTACAAAAATTATAATGCACTGAATCTCATCACGGATACCGTTCAGTAATTTGCAAGAAAATCTAGATTTGCTTCCCTAGTATTACCACCAACCCTAATTGTACCCTGCACTCGGTTATTAATCCGGATTTACATTTCAAAGGGCGACTGCATCGCGTAATTGTAAGGATTAACATAATAGCGGTTGTGACGTACATTTTACGGTATTAAGCCTTGATCTGATGAACTGTGAACACGGCCGTGTTGCAGGAGTGTTCGGTTTATGTTGCTGTTTGTTTTAATAGGTATCGAGCATAGTACGTAATCCTGGTCGATGAAAATAAAATCATAATGTTTAATGTTTTGTTCATACACTGTGTATCAGTGGTAAGCATTAAAAAACTAATTCACAGGAAAAATGAAATGTAGGAAGCACTTTTAGAGGTGGTTATCATAGTGTCGGTCTGATCTTGATTTCATAGTGTTTAATTTCGACTGTGAAATCCAGCCTTAGTTTTTACCGCTACCACCACTACTAGTGGTACAGTTCTAATGTAGGAGCTCGATGGCGTGGGCACCACCGCATTACTTAATTTATCTGCCGCCAAACGGTAGGGTTCAGTACTATCTCTTCTTAGTCGTAACACTTTTGTCAGAGTGGTCGTGGTAGTTACGATGTAGTGACTTGCTTCACTATGCGTCACCACTGGTCCCTTACTGTTGCCTTTCTCGAACACTCACTGCTCTTTGACTTGGTCCATCCATCGCATTGGTGATCTGCCGCGTGGCCAGGTTCCCTCCACTAGACCTTGCACCACCAAACGTTCGATAGACTGACCGTCGCGTCGAGATATGTGTTTAAAGAAAGTGATCATGCGAGATTGAACAATGGATGACAAACGCTGCTTGATGCCGAGATCTTGGAGTATAGAAGCATTTCAGTATAGTTTACATTTACAGTTTATCAGTACTAAAGTTAGATGGTAATGTATGACCACCTGATAACTATCATATTCAGTTGACAGAGGTGGCAACGCATCTGCATTTTGGTCTCTGGTTTTTGTGTAGATGTCTATAGGCCGCAGTCATCACTTAAAAAAAAACTCATCACTTCAAAAACTGCGTCAATGGTAAAGCCAAGCCAAGTGCTAGTCCGACTCGCTGAATGGATAAGAAGGAAGCACTTTTAGAAATGGTTACCGTCTTAGATGTCTGATCTTTTTTGTTTTATTTTTCATTGTGTATTAGAAGGATATAAGAAATCGGTAATTTGATGATGCATAAGTGAGCTCCGTCTCCAAGCGCTTGTTTGATATTAAAATCACCATTTTGAAAATTATGAATTTGTAGTTCATAATCACACCTCTTAACGCTTGAATGTTTCATTAAAAACATTTCCACTCCACTACCGTTATCAACCTCTAAATGGATCGCATAAAAAAATCCAAAGCCCTCACGATTGTCTGAAGAAAGATAACACTGACTTTGATGTATGCCCGCCATGCATCCAGATTGACGTCTGCATCGTTCCAATGCGTCCGTCGTCTTGAACTAGTCCTGTCTGTAAAAGGTAGTGATCTTGATAGCAACTTGAGTGATGAACGCTTCTTTCAATATTGCATGAGATAAGCTTGTTTTGTTCATTCGCTGCTGTTCAATGTTTTGGTCTGGTTTGTAAGTCACGGTTATATGTCCACTGCTGCGTTTAGTATTATCGGATTTATATCCAGATACTCATAGGTTGATGGTGGATTATGCCAATGGTCAGTGATTACGGTCAATAAAATTTGCTTTACGTACCTTTAGGAATTTGAAAATAGGTAGGACTTCGGTGGCTCTTGGCTCATATACCAATTAAGAATTTGGTCCCAAATTATTCTGGCAATAAGTGGATTGGTTGGGAAATGGTAGTCAAGTCCAAATTGGTGATATGATGGTTGTCGGCTCAACCGACAAAAGTATTGACATCTTAATGAGTATTTTTTAAAGGAAAATGGAAAGAAAAATTTGACTTCAGGCGAGACTCGAACTCGTGGCCACTGGAAATCTAGTCTAGCCGATCTTCCAACTGAACTACCGAAGTCCTCCGAGTCTCGCCTGAAGTCAAATTTTTCTTTCCATCTTTCCATTTTCCTTTAAAAAATATATTTCTCAAGCATGATCTGTTAATGTGAAATAATATAAAAAGTGCCAAGTCTTATGCTTGTAAACTGTATTTTTTTAAGAAGGTGGAAGCAAGCATGTATTTCACATTAATGTTAAGTGATAACTGCTGCCTTTAGACACTTACACAAAAGTCAGAAGTCAAAAATGCAGATGCGTTGCCACCCTGGAGACCTTAGTTGTTATGTCTCTGTGATAGTTATTATAGGGCCATACTGTGCACTTGCTTTCTACTTCATGGCATAAAAAAATGCTAACTATATACTTGTACAGGTGACAGGAGTATGTGATACCTATTGGATTTTTATAACGTGTATAAAAATGCATGCCATGGTAAAGAAATATGTTGAGTCATTGTAATAACAGGACTACAAAATTATTACTAATGGCTGTCACATGCGTCATACTCGTGAACGGGTGCTGTTGGTGGGGACTGGTCTGTTCTGGTTTGCAGGGGCTACATCACATTTAGTAGATAGCAGTTTATTTGCATCTATGCTATGGACGTTCACATTATTTGATTTTTCAAGATAATCTGTACTAGATTTAAGCTCTCATTTAAAAGAGCTCTTACTGAGTTTGTTGGGTAGCGGAGTTCTTCTCAGTAGTGACTGCACTTGGAACTCTGCTAAGTGAATAACATTGATCTTGACGAATAAGTTTTTCTTTGTTTTCGTTTATTATAATTGAAGGAATTGAACAATTTTATGATTATTATGTTTTAATCAAGTAGTTTAAATTCTAATTGTTAATTTACTATTAATATATGATTTTGCTTTTACTATATGTAATGGTTATTCGCTCTAGGTACTTTATGATTTATTGACGTTTTGAAGGTATCTGTAAAGATCTATTCGGAATAAAAATATTTTCTATTTCTATTTCTACTAAAGTTTTATAAAATCTAACCTTTTTACAAGGGAATTTACTTCTGCAAATAACGGTTTTTGCGGTATCGCTGGTACTGCAACAATATCCCTACCTAACAATATCTCGACTCATTTAACAGTGCATAGAGGCAAACTGACAACATAACCGCCTCAGTAGCCTAGTGGTAGCCGGCTACTTCGCTGATAATGGTGTAAAAGCCTTTATCTCTGGTTCTCAAAGTTTCCCAGTACCAGGTCCTTTGATAATGTGCCCGAGAGTGTCAACAGGCTCGCCACCTGTTACATAAGCCAAAACGTGAGCAGCGAATCGTGGTTGTTTGCATGTATATTTGAATGCATGCATTTACCTCTGCCTATCCCTTCCGGGATTACAGGCGAGAGGTTTCGTTTCTTCTCTTGCGTTACACTCTTGACAAAGTGTCTCGCTGTTACACTCTTGACAAAGTGGCTCGCTTTACAGACCTTTGCCATTTGTCACGTGTCTTTGCCTTACTGGAGCATTCATGGAGTGCGACCTGCCTCTAGCACGTGTGCCCTCAGCTCATCCCTGCACTACCAAGCGTTCGATTGACACCTCGTTACGACGCGATACGTGGTCGAAAAAGGTAAGGATACGCGATTGTACTATAGACAGACACTGCTTGATGCCTAGTTCTTGGAATATGGATTGGTTGGTTCGAAATTCTGTCCACGAGACTCCAAGTATTTTTCTCCAACACCAGATCTCCAGTACACCTATGCGTTTTATTTCACTCTCCCGTAGTGTCCACGTCTTCGCTGATAGAAAAATGGGAAAAAAAATCAATGTCTACGTGGTAAATGCCGATAAACTATATGTGAATGTGTGAAATCGCTGTTAATTACGGTATTACGTTTGAAATAAATCCAAGATATAACAAAACTATACATCGATGATTACACTCCAAGTTTGTTTGATCTAAAACAATCCTAAAACAACTATTACATCTTGTAATAGCCACAGATTCGTAGATTAAACCAGCAGTCGTATTTCTCTTTTGTAATATCTTGAAGTAACTTTATCGTTCTATTCAATCTTGGCAGCGATTTATGCGCTATGATTTATTTAAAGATGTCGTCAATTGGATGGCGTGTAATGAACGTCATTATTGAATGAAAGCTAAAGTGACCACTATTTAAGTAGACTTTACTTCACGCCTGTATTACTATGATGGAAGACAGAGATAAATACATGTAATCCTGCAAACTGCCGGGAGTGTTCTGATACTACGTAAGGTATTTATTATGCCTGATATTACCACCTAACCCGAACATGATAGTACTGAACACTACCATTTTGTGGCAAGTAGATTAAGTAATGCAGTGGTGCCTATACAAGCATCTACGCACGAGCTCCGACACTGCAGCTCTAACACCATTAAACATGACTACGTACAGAATCACGTTTTTATTAATTGTGTTTAGTTAACCATAACAATGAATACAGAAGTCAATAAAGAAACGAAATAAAAGAAATAAATATTTTTCTACTGATGTATACCAACAGGCACTACTTAATTAATTATTTATTTATTTACAACTTACAACAAATAAATCAAATGTTGGATTACAAACACTAGTAATACACGTTTCGTTATTCAAATAGTGTGGAAAAGATCGCTGAAGAAAAAGCTACTTAAGTAAAAAAAGGTACGAAGGTACCAAAAAGGTGAGCAACTTAAGTAAAAAAAGGTACAAAGGTACCAAAAAGGTGAGCAACTTAAGACACCCGTTAATCTTGTTAAGAAGACAAATATCCCAGCGCCGAGGTTAAAGTATCGCACAAATCAACGCTATATAACAAATGTACCGATCACCGAACAAATGACGCCGATATAAAATAGTATCCCAATTATTTGGGACAATTCATTAGAAGACCGTCTAGGTACTCGATTGCTGCGATTCGTCAACTGATGGATCCCGTATGGAGTGTCAAGAAGAAATGGGCGCACTAAATCAAGTGATAGCCGACAATCCCGCGCAGTAGACGTCGATACATCAAGTGTAATGCTTCGGATACCGCGGCCAGATAATCGAATGTGAGCATCGACTCGTTACGCTGGAAATAAGATGAGGTTTGTGATGTCATTCAAATCAAAACGTCCTAACTTCAAATCAACTGCAAGCGATTCTCGATCTTCATTTCTATCTTTTACGTCATTGTCCTCTTAATGTAGTCCACCATCATGTATGTCGTCTATTGATTGATTATCTCCAATCAAATAGTCGCAAAAGTCGTCATTGGTTTGCAATTCAAAATCAGTTGTTGTTGAATAACCAGCACCGATAGATCTGTAAAGTTTGCCGCGGACAGGAATATATCGAGTGGTTGCCTCCGTGCGGCTTTATTTATATATAACATCTGTTTGAAGTTGAATCTACCGGCGCGGACGGGGAGCGCATTACTGGAGATTTATTCCGCGTCTTAATTGTGAATCGATGGGTTAATGAAGATAAAACCCACGGCCATGTTGTAAATTAGCTCGCGTGTCGACTCGTGGCTCCGATAAAGGCCTTCTTTATTGCTCTGTTTGTTTTCTCGGGCCGTACTTCAAAGAGAACGGAGATAAACTTTAGTTTTATGCGAATGTATTTATTGGTGCGCTTTAAAACCCATGTTTACTTTTGAGCCACTTTAAAACTGAGTCACGTCACGAAATCTGTAAAGAAAAATTAATGGTGCGTCGCCGTTTGTAATTAGCAGCCGGTATAAATCAGCTGCAACCGCCGTCGCCTGTAACAATAGCCACAAAGTAAGATAAATCGACAGGACAGCACTTCTCATAGAACGGCGGTATCGACAAGAGCTGTTCCCTTTGGAGTCATCCACAATAAACTACACTGTACAACACAACGCCACAGGTACTTTTCCTTCTGAATCCTCAAGCTGTACATCTGCTTTTACGGGGTTTGTGATATTTGGAGTTTGTTACTCTGTGGCTTAAAGTATCATAGTAGGGACAAGCGGCATCCCCGCGCGGTCACACACTCGCGTCTAATGGCCGTGATTCGACAAGTACAAATGGCCCCCGTGACAAATTGCCTGCAGACGACCCCATGTCAGCCGATCCGACGTAAGTTCAAACGGCACGCAAGCCAATATAGCACTTACTGAACTCGCTCTTGAATATTTCATTCGATGCTTAAGTGTTTTGAGTACAATAAAAAGGATGCCCATTGAAATGGTAATGAATATGTTAATACTTGTAATTGATGGCGCGCTTAGCTTTTTTTGTGGAAACAAATAATGGCTTAATGCGTTTGGCGCTTCGCTGGCGTTGGGTCGATTATCGCTTGGCGAGCTTTTTTGATAGCGATCAAAGGTTTTATCCAGTGGAGTAGTGAAAGGCTGGAAATTGTATGTTTTCCGAACGGCGATTTCCTTTTCACGTAGTGTCAAGTCCGGTCGCAAGGGACCTTTGGCTTATGAGTTCTAGTGATTTATGTTCACCATACGTTATTGGCGAAGTGTCGTGAGATACAATATTGCTTTACACTTTGATTAACGGTGGCGTGTTGGAGTGTAGATAGAATCAACTAAGCCCGGCTTAGTTGTGGAGGCGTGTGAAATATATTTTCTTTTCATATTGTTCAATAATGTTGAATGTGTTTTTTTTTTTCTAGGTTTATGTGTAGGCTTAAATCTCTTGCCCCATACTCCTTTCAAGCAATCTGTTATTTGGTGTTGCTAATTTTATTCTTATGATATTAAATACGCCAACATGTATAGAGTTCGCTTTGATAGCTATCTAACTTTGATAGTCTTATCTACATATACATAAGTTTCTATAAGAATGCGTTTCTGCTAAAGCTGAGTGCTAAATAGCACTAAACTTATAGGATAATATAAGTACTGCACTGTGATCCGTAAATGTACCATTTCTTGATGCAATTTTTTTAAATTAGACTGTGATAATTGACTCCTCTGCTGGACAAAACCTTCCCAAAAATACTCATAACAGCGAGAGAATATGCCATAATTTCCATGCTTGGCATGCGAATGGGCTATCTCAGTGAAGGCAATCCTATTGGGAAGACACTGCTGTCCGTCCCGCGTTATATTTGCTACCAACGATTAGAAAGGTTGGATCACCATTGTTCAATGGATTAGAAAAAAATCGTCCAAGAGTGGGAGGTGGGGTCATTATATCCCGACACCAAGACACTGTTAAGCTTATACGTCAATCTAGTGCCATTGAACTCCAACGAACTGGACAAGAGCCTCACAAAAATAGCCTTAAGGAAAACCACCCAAAACTCAACCTATAAACAAGCCAACCCCAATCCACCCTTTGATTCATTAACCATCATCAAATTCACAGCAACCAAAGCAATTACTATCGTCTCATCTCGAGGCGAGCGAGATTTATTGTTATTACCTCACATTTCCTACGGGTAACGTTTTAATTACGCAGATCGGCGATAAAACATCCTGAGGGCGCACTTTTCTTCATTAGAAGATGGATCGGCTGCATTGGCTGGTTAGATTTATGTGGTAATGCTCCTCGGATACTGGATACTATTATTGTATCATAACTCACTGTGCCATTCACATTTGGACGTTAATTGCTATTTTGTTGTACTGCTTGCGATTGGGTTTGGTCAACTTAATGGTTTGATGGAAGGAAAATGCAAAATTGTGTGAAGTTTCTTTGTTTAAGTGTGATGGGATCAGATGCCAGTACAAAAAAATCGTGTCACTTTTGTAGTTTACCTTCCAGGTTCTGATCTGTGATGACCCATCTGGTGCATACTAAGCTGCCTAGGTAGGGTAGGTAGGCTGTTTTTGCAGTTCAAATATAGTTAGATGATTGCATTCCTAAAGACCTGAATGTTCTGTTCTATTGCCCCGAGTGTCCTTACATCTGCGTTAGAAGATATTTACTGGAAGCAATAAATGTTGCTAGTTATTACCTTATAATCGGAAGACTATTAGTGCTGACACTATAATTTGGCGGCAGATAGATTGGGTAATGCGGTGATGCCTACGCCCTCATGTCGCTACACTGGAACTCAACCACCAGTAGTCTGTACTTTCCCACAATTATTACAGTCATAATTCGCTGTTAGCCCTGAAGGACTCTCCTTACACTACTATTGATGAACCACATACAGAAGCGTCGACGATACTCCTCAAATTATGGCTTAATTATAAATATCTTAAATCCGCATTTTCTTCCATGTAAAGCAGCAAACACTAATTATGCAATCTAGAAACTACGTCGCCACTTATGAGACCTATACTTGAGTAAGACAATGTAATGGCAAGGGTCAAATCGATTGAAAGCTGTAATATTGTAATAAGTAAGTTGTTTGAATATTTTAAGACTCAAGAATAAATATATATTTGACGGGCTATGGTTTCTGATTTCAGAATATAAACACAACATAAAAGGAGAAGGTGTCGTCGGAACGTGACAACCCCACCGCACACTAGCGGAAGAATTATCTTCTTCTGGAAAAGAATTCTCCTACTGGAACTACTGGAAGAGATCTACTGGAAGAGAATTCTTCTAAGGAAGAGATGTACTGGAAGGTAATTCTTCAACTGGAAGAGAATTCTTCCGCTAGCGCACTCAGTCAACTGAAAAATTGCGGTTATACCATTCTAAGGGGTAAGTGCAATAACACAAAATGGCCAGCAGCGTCCTGTAATAAAACTACCGCCTCTGCAGTCGCTAATCCGCTTGCCAAGGGTGGCGATTAGGGCATATCCCCCTTATGGGTAGGCTTTGGTCCACCAATTGAAATCTTTCGGCTGATATGATATAATGATGAACAAGTTCAACTCAATCAACCCCATACTTTTAGTAAAAGTCGATTGTGACAGACTGATAGAGAGACAGACTTTTAAGAGCTCCTTTTTTTTCCTTCTGAAGTACGGAGCCCCAAAAAAAGATAGGTTAGCGCAGAGGTGTTGTCATTGAGGTCCAATGCTGTAATTAATGTACCTGTCACCCTATTTCGGTAAAAAGGTGTAACCTTCAAACCTTTGTAATAATAATCATTAAAGACGACAATAAAACAAAGAATACCTTTCTTTTAAAACATCTAAAAACCTAATCCCAGGCTTTACAACAGAGGCAGCCTCATTAGCCGCGATGCTATCTAGCGCCAGTGTGGCTGCTAATGGCACACTTGTTCCACACAATGCTACGGCCGGAGTCAAGGTTTATCCGATTGAGCGCTTCCATATGGAAATGCGGTGTTTGAAATATTTAAGAAGTTAGAAATTGAATGTTATGTACGAGTTTCTAAATTCAGAATCGTTCTGTTTTACAAAGCGTTCTGTTTAAATACTTCCAAAATTAATGAATATAATGGAAATCATGAGGCTGCAGGGATAGCGACGCATTTGCATTTTCACCTCTCGTTTTTGTGTAGATGTCTGTTAACTACATCCATCACTTAATATCCATCTGAACTGCATACTTGTGTACCATCTTCATAACATAAAAAAACCGGTCAATTGCGTGTCGGGTCACGCGCAGTGTGTCATATCATCACATCATATCCTACTAATATTAAAAATGCGAAAGTTTGTATGTGTTTGTTTGTTACTCCTTCACACAAAAACTACTGAACCGACTTTTATGAAATTTGGCACACACATAGAGGGTAACTGGAATTAACACATAGGATGTTAGAGATGTAGTTTTTATCCTGAAAAAATGTTCCTGTGGGATGATTTGATACGTTTCTACAGGTTACGCGAAAACCGACCAATACGCGGACGGAGCCGCAGGCAACAGTTAATATAATATTTAATGAGAAGATATTAAGTAGCACTTAAGCCCGGGATCGAATCCACCACTAGACTACCGAGGTAGCTACAAGCAAACTGAACTCTAAGATATTTTACACCGGCAAAGCGTATACATAAAACATATTTACAAAAATAATATGAAACGAAACACTATCAATCTAAAGTTAGCAAGTAAAGCTATAACAAAGATGTCACTCACGTCAGACCGGCCATTTGTTTGTGCACCCTCTAAACTAGGTACATAAATTATTTTGTCTATTTCGGAAAGTGTAAGGAACTCCTTACGAATTTATTACTTGGCTGCAGCGTATGATAAAAGTGCGAGCGGATATATTTTTTCGCAGATAAACTTCAAACTCCAATTACTCATTTTAATTTTTTTTTTAATGTAATGGAAGTGGCACAAAAGCATGCAGTTCACATTGATGTTAAATGATGACTGCAGCATATAGACACCCACAAAAATGCAGATGCGTTACCACTCCTGAGGCCTAAGGTGTTATGCCTCTGTGCCGGAAATTACAGGGACGTATATTACCACCTGCCTGAAACACGTTACTGCTGAACACTACCATTTAGCGGCAAGTATATTAGGTAATGTGGTTGTACCCACGCCCGCGAGCTCCGTCACTGGAGTTCTACCACCAGTAAATTGGTCTAACTACAAGAACACTTTTGCATAGTCTGGTTACAAGCTATATCTAATATACTGAATGGCATAATATAATAATAACTCAATAGATGTAAAAAAAATAATAATAACGCATGTATAAATACATTTTTACCCATAAATTATCAGATCTTTCAATTCATTCATAAATGAAAAAGAAAAAACTATTCGTCAAAAACATAATCATTCACTTAGTAGAGTTCCAAGTGCAGACACTACTGAGAAGAACTCCTCTAGCGAACAAACAAAAGTGTGATGCTCGAATACAAAATTGGAATTACAGTTTAATAAACAGATAATGTGAACGATTATGGCATATGCACATATAAGTACACACATGCATACAATCATCAAAACTTAACACTGAATATCGTTATAGAGGATATCACCCGTGAACTACAATAAAACAGTCCCCACAATCAGCACCCGTGCATATGACGCGATAAAATGTATAGTGACAGTAAAGTGCCACAGAAGAATCTTGAGGGTTTAGATTTCGTAAGAGTTCAATGCTTTTGTTTTTATCATGAAGAGGCGAATTAACATACAGTTCACATTGATGGTGCGAATACTGAACATATAAACATCTGCACAAAATCCAAAGATTTCCATAAAGATGCGTTAACATTCCTGATAGATACAACAATAATTGGCAATAAAAAAACAACTTTGCCTTAGACCACACAACACTGGAAAAATAGTAGCGAGTGCCGACAGCCATTTTGTATAAAGCAAGGGGATGGTTTAAAATATTATTCGCCGTAAGGAAATGTATTCTTTCTTCACCAAGGGTGTGGAGTATATTTACGAAGGATGACAGCTCTAATTTTTCACTAACATTTTTGAAATTGCCTCCGTAGAGGGTCCTAAGAATTTGATATATTGCGTTTTAATGAGAATTGTCTACATCTCGTTATGGAAATACATTTATAAAGGTGCTTATTAAATTTGTTTCAAATATTAGTCATAAAATTTAAAAATATTAGTAGGTACTATTATTTTTCTTGTTTACACATAAAAATGACTGTTTGTTTGTATATTCTTTATAGAATCGTAAACTACGCATTCGATCATGTGATGATCTTTAGCAATGTTGTTGTACATAAGCCCACGAAGGTTTCTGAGTTGGCAAATTCGACAGATGGTGCCACTGTCATTTTTTAATTGGTGGCGTAGCAACGCGCATAGGTTATTTACAGCTAGTTTAAAGATAGAAAGAAGTCTTTAAACTCAAAAATTACACTCACTCAATTAAACTAATTAGATGTGGTCCCTATTGCGGTATTTTTTATGTTGGTGATTTAATTGAAAAAGTCTTTAACATAACATTTTTGAATAATTTATTTTCACGCGAAGTTCCTTACGGAGTAGGCAGAGGGCATGGAGAACCAAACTAAAGAAAATATGACAAAAAAACATGTTATGAAAGAAGGAGAAGATTAAATAATTGATTTAGGTACCTTCAAGGGTCAAAATAGGAAACTCTTCTCAAAATTCTTAAAAGGTGGTACAAGAATCAAAGGGACAGCTAGTTACAAAATAAAAATAGAAAACTAAAAAAATTTTTTTTTATTTACGAAACAAAACCGTCAAACTAAACACAAACAAGGAAATAAAGTACAAAACAAAAAGCAAATAACTATCCCAAGAAATATACGCAAGCCGTCCACTCGATAATTTAGTGGCACGACAAGTTTTTAGTGTAACGCATCGTTGCGAATGGCCCGCGCTATAAATCTGGCAGATCGCATAAATATCGCGCACGGAATCACTTTGGCGCTGATACGGTGTAGTCTGCGACCAGCCTTAGTTGCACTACGGGGTTCAATGGTGGTGGATTTATAGTGTTTCGAAATAAAAAAAAGTTTTAATGAATTGGCGTGTATTATAAATTACACCTTTTGTATTTATTTTTATTGTATACATATTTCATTAGGTATTTAATTCATACGTACGCACATTAGAGCAATCAAATAATCTGCCGAGTAAAATGTGTTTTATTATTTTGTATTATTTATTTTTAGGTTCACCATTAGCAGAGAATATGTAATAATACTACATATAGAATGGACACTTCGACGTCCCGCAATGTAATGTATTCACCCCGTGAATAATTCCATTATAATTTAGTTAATTTACCTACATTATATTATAACTCTTACAAAAAAAATCGTGTTGTTCAGTGCAAAGTACGATCAGCTGGTGCCGGAGATATTATAGTGCACAGGTGTATGCGCAAACACATGTGTACTATATTCCAGTGATGGGCAAACGTACGGCCCGCGGGCAATTTAAGGCTTGCGATAACATTTAATCGGGCCCGCCGGCGGTCTTTCGATATAAATAGTGCATGGCATGGCACAATTGGCACAAAATTCATTTTTCCTTTAATTCTTTTTATCCCTCTTCTGAAATTTCCTAAGTCTCTGGCCCCCCCGTTATAATTATAATTTGCACATCACTGGCCACACTCTCATAACCCGATGGGACGGCAATCCAACAGGTCTGGAGAGAGATTAAATGCAGGGCCGACGAATTAACGTGCTCTTCACGGGTAATTTCCTCGCAGAAAAAACTAATTAACATCTTTTTTTACCTGGGGATCGAATCTGGAAACTTAAGCATAACGATTGCGACCACTGAACTAACGCGGCGGTCTGTATTTGTCACTTACATTTTTTCTTTATATTACAACTTTTAAAAGTACACACAAATTGAACCGAGCTGCCCATATCTCTGAGTTATTTCCCTCGGATGAAATATGTGGCAATTTCTTTGAATAATACATGCGCTATATTTCAACTGCTACGGGCTACGGCCTACGCGCGTAGCACCGTAGTGAAATATCGTTAGAGGAAGCTACGCTGATGTTGCGACTTGTTTTATTTGTTACAGTTTTAATCGCGTGGGAATCGTATGAGGATGGGAGAGAGGACATTTTGTATGGATTTTTGTATGGAGAAAATATGGGAATAATAATGTAGTTTGTTTGAGATTTATAGAGTATTATTTGCATATATTGTGTTTTAATGCTTGTACTTGTGTGTGTTTAAGTGAATATATTAAAAAACACTTGTTTTAACACTAAGATGGTCTGTATAAAATTTATTTTGAAGTGTGTGTAATTATTCACTATAATTGTTGGCGTTAACTAAAGAATGTGAATTATGTTATACACATTTATTTGACTGCCTCGGTAGCCTAGTGGTAGCAAGCCACTACTACTACGCTGAGGTACTGGGTTCGATAACCGGGTAGGGGTTTATCAGAGATAATGGTGTAAAGTTCTTTATCTCTGGTTCTATTGGGATTGTTCCATTTTCTGGAAATTGCCCAGTACCTCGAAGTTTGATAATGTGCCCGGAGATGTTAACAGGCTCGCCACCTTTTACACGTGAAGTTACGATTTTTTAAATCGATCCAGTATGAGCAATTGGTGTATGCTGATCTGTCTGGTGTGAGTGTTTTTTGTATGGTTTATAAACATGGTGTTACGGCTCTCACGACTAAGATTAAAAATAACTCGCTACACAAATGTGAGATTTTAAAATTATAAAATAAAAATATGTTTACATTCACAGCCCCATATTAGGTATAAACCTGTATCATGGGTACAATACTTGTATAAACACCCACCAAAACAAATATCTGTATCTAGGTATTTTAAATATTTGTCCCAGTGCGGGGGATAGAACCCGCAACCCTGAAAACAAGCAGTCGTCAAACTGGACTAACCGGGTTTTCATTATAATTTCACTTTGGTTAAGAAGTGTCATTTTATTGCAAAATTCTTAGATAACAAAACATAAATTACAAAATTAAAAAAGCATTCTTTAATATTCTTAATGTAGAGTAAAAATAAGCATTAAATAACTAAAATTTCACCCAAATAACGTACCCATATTAAAAATTGACACTCTATTTTGTAAAAATGGCACAAAAAAGAGTAACATCCCATTTACAACGACAAATCTTGGGGACAATTAGCAGCTGACCCTAAGAATTCGTCGGGTTTTATTTGACAAAAATACACTTTTATTCATTTTCAACCTTATCACTTTGGAATAACGATGTTTATTGTTGCAAACGTCGTGATAAATGGACGATACAATGGTCTTTTATAATGTTCTAATGCATCAATACATTATTCTTAAAAGGCCAAATGATAAATTGGCTTGAAGGCCAGGTGAAAGTTTTTTGCTCACGCGTGTTGTGGAATTTTATATTGTTAAATTACGTGTTTGTTAGTTTTTTTATTATTGTAGCTCAGTGATTCTTGGTATAAACTTCAGTGGGCAAAATCTTATATTTAAAATTCTCGTGTCACAATGTTTGTCTTCGTACTCCTCCGGCTTTACCGATTTTAACCAAATTGTGCATGCATATTCAGTAGGTCTGAGAATCGGCTAACATCTAATTTTCATAACATTTTTGGACATTTTTTTTTTTAATTTTCTAGGGCGATACGAAGTTTGCCGGGACAGCTAATTATTTATAAGATTAGATTTTTTTTTATGTCACCAAGTGGCAAACAAGCGTACAGTTATTTTATTCTAACGTATAGAAGGAGGCAAGTAAGCATGCAGTTCAGATTGATGTTAAGTGATGACTGCAGCCTATAGACGTCCATATAAAGAGCAGAAGTCAAAATGCAGATGCGTTCCCACTTCACTACCTAATTTACCTGTAAGTCAATGGTAGTGTGCAGCAGTATAATTATTGTGTTCCGGTCAAGTGATAATACGGCCCTGTAATATATGGCACACAGGCATAACAGCTCAGGTTTTACGGTTAACGAAATCCCTATGTAGATATTTATAGGTTTCACTATTCACTAATCATCAATGTGAACTGTATGATTGTTGGCCACTTATCTCTTCAAAAATTACGTTATTATACAGCCGAAACGTCCACTGCTGGACAAATGCCTACCCAAAGATAACCACAACGGACGGTAGTGGGCCGCACTCATCCAGCATTTGCCCACAACCTTCACCAGGTCGTCGGTTCACCACGTGGGAGACTATTATCGAGTTATGTAAATTATTTTTTAAATTTAAGTTTGCTGCTAAGTCATAATGGCAGACGAGCATTACTACGCCTATGCTCCATGCGCATAAAAGGCGCCATGAGTTTGCGTTACCTCATAATGGATATGGTCCGTATATTATTATTTTGCTGCGCGCAACCCAATCTCCACTTTATGAGTGGACAATAAACTAAGATTTGTGGCGCGAGGAGTAGTGTTCGCATCCATATTTGACACTTGATCTGTCTTAAAGCTGCAGTTTTCTTACCATAAATGCGAACTGCTTGCTCGATTGTCACCGTCATTACACACAAATGAGTCAATACCAGAAGGTTTTTCATGTAGACACGTTGAAACTGCAGCTGAACTGGTTATCCTGAGGTCGCAGGTTCGATTCCTGCCCGAAATCAAATTTTTCTTTCTGTTTTTTCTTTGGCTTCTAACGTTGAAACTCCTTAGACCCAATCTGTTTTTCCAGTACCAAAAACCACAGCAATACTGCCATATATCCAAAATTCGGTTGGTCGCTCACTATGGGCCTCATAAAAAGGCTCAAGGTCACTCAGATAGCAATGGAGAGAGCTATGCTCGGAGTTTCTCTGCGAGATCGAATCAGAAATGAGGAGATCCGCATGAGAACCAAAGATACTGACATAGCTCACCGAATAGCGAGACTCAAGTGGCAGTGGGCAGGGCACATAGCTCGACGAACTGACGGCCGTTGGGGCAGAGCAGTTATCGAGTGGCAACCGCGTACCGGAAAGCGAAGCGTGGGCAGGCCTCCCACAAGATGGACCGACGACCTGGTGAAGGTCGCGGGCAATCGCTGGATGAGGGCGGCCCAGGACCGTTCGTTGTGGCATTCTTTGAGGGAGGAGTTTGATCAGCAGTGGACGTCTTTTGACTGAAATGATGAATGATGATGATCCAAAATTCGGAGGCTTAAACAAATTACAGTACATAATCCCAAAAACACCGTTCCTCTAGGAAAAATAACGGATAGTGGCACATGAGCATTACAGCGCCCATTCACGACGTAAAAGGCGCCATAAGTTTGCGTTACCACATAATGGATATGGTCTGTATATTATGATTTGCTGCGTGCAACCCAATCCCGACTTTATGGGTGCGCAATAAAACTGAGATTTGTGGAGCTAAGAGTGGTGCTTAGGAAAATTATTTGGTAATTTGAAATGACTGTATGATGCTTGTAGCCCTTCGCTATAATGCCGTTGTTTCCTTTTAAAGAAGTGAATATAGGGATTTCTATGATAACAAGTTTTAATACACAAAACCATGAATAGGGTTCCATAAAACTAAAAACTCATTGGCAACAACGGATCTATATGTTGACCCCGAGTTTTTTATGTTTAAAATGCTGTAGCTTTCAATTACCATAAATGCGAAATGCTTGCTTAATTGTCACCATGATAACACAAAAATATGTTTGTTCTAAAAGGTCTTCATGCAAAAGCGCTGAAACTCCTTAGACACAATCTGCGGGCACGGCAGTAGCCCCGCCAAGTCGATCAAAAAACCGGCCCTGCCGTACCATCCTTTTCGCGTCTGTTGTCCCAGCACCAAAAATCATGGAAACAATGCCATCTATCCAAAACTGATGCTTTGAAACTTACAACATAAAATTCCAAGAAGAACCTGTTCCTCCAGGCAAAATAACGGATAGTAGCACATGAGCATAACAGCGCCCATTCGCGACGTAAAAGGCGCCATAAGTTTGCGTTACCATTTAATGGATATGGTCTGTATATTATGATTTGCTGCGTGCAACCTAATCGCGACTTTATGGGTGTGCAATAAAACTGAGATTTGTGGAGCTAGGAGTGGTGCTTAGGATAATTATTTGGTAATTTGAAATGACTGTATGATGCTTGTTATACCTTATGCGTTAATGCCGTATTAATTCTTTTAAAGAAATGAACATAAGGATTTCTATGATAACATGGTCTAATATACAAACTAATCCAGTGTGAATCGTAGTAACATTGAAACGTAACTTCACGCCTGTAATCCCCGAAGGGGTAGGTAGATGCAAATGCATGTATTCAGTCATACATGTGAACATCCACGATTCGTCGATTACGTTTCGGCCCATGTGATGATGATGATCTCCTCTTTGACGTAATCCATCAACGGCTAGAGCTAGATTCATGCGTGCGAGTGGATATGGCTCGCAAAACCAAATTTTGTTTGGATAGTCCTTTTTTTATGTCATAAAAGTGGCAAACAAACACGCTGTTCACATTGATGTTAAGTGATGACTGAAATAAATAATACACCTTTATCTCTAATAGCCGCCGGCCTGGTGATTGGATCCAGTGGCAGAACAGTCCAGTTGCTTGCCAATATCTTACAACTGAGGCAGCAATTTTTCGTGAATTTAAATATATATAGAATTATATAAAGAATTTTTCAGTAACGTCTATATTTTGACCTCAATAACTCAGCTACAAATGCCTACGCTCTATAATAATTTGTTACAGCTAATGTTATTTTTGTTTCACGTCAAAAAATATCCCTTCGGCCATTAACACACGAACAAATTGCGTTATAATCAACTCCATACCATTTTTACTTAAAAGAGTTATTAAAAACACCAGCCAAGTGGGAGTCGGGCTTGCATGTACAGGATGCCGTACAATTTAGAGATTTCCTTCTTCTATTCCCTAAAGGAGATAGCCCACGAGCAGTCCTGAGGAAAAAAATGTGTCGCTGGTGTCTCTAAAAGCATAATGCCATGAATAAGATCAAATAAAAATACATGTTTTATAATGCATTCACACACGGCCTGCTCCGGCTTTGCCCGCACTGCTCCGCTCCTATTAGTCACAGCGTGATGATATGTATAGCTTGATAAAAAGGCTATCTAACACTGAAATAATTTTTCAAATCGGAGCAGTAGTTTCTAAGATTAGCGCGTTCAAACAAACAAACAAACAAACTCTTCAGCTTTATAATATTAAGTATAGATACCATAATACATATAAAGTATAGATTTAATAATATTTATAATGGGGTATTTATGTTTTTATTGGAACTACATTACATTGATACTTTTCGGTTTCTGGTCAATGAATCCGCCATAATATGACATATATATATATTATAATACCGATCGCGTTCGTAACGCAGATGTAAGAAAGAGGCTTTGTGTGAATGATACTATCGGTGTAAAAATGAAAAAAGGCATGCTCCGATGGTTCGGGCATATAGAAAGAATGTCGAATGAGCGAATGACTAAACAGATATTCAATGCGAATGTGGATGGTTGCAGAGGCCCAGGAAGACCAATACTGACCTACCATGACCAAATAGGTCGAGTTTTGTCTGATGGTGGGGTCAAAAGTCTTAGGAATCGGCGTGCATGAATGAAGAGAATGATGAAGGTAGACGAGGCACGAGAGGTATGTCAGGACCGGGATATCTGGCGCTCTACACTCTCTGCCTACCCCGTTAGGGGCCTGGCGTGAAGATACATACATACATACATACATTATAATATAATAAATATTATATATAACGTGGATATCAAACATTTGATCCTGCTCTTTTGGCGAAATAATGGCGCAATGCTATATTTATAAAACATCTTACTTGACGTAATGTATTTTATTTAAAGAAAAATGGAAAGAAAAATTTGACTTCAGGCGAGACTCGAACTCGCGGCCTACTGGGAATCTAGTCCAGCCGCTCTTCCAATTGAGCTACTGAAGTCCTGCCCGATATGTCGAATCTTTCCTTCACATTTATTGCATTGCTTTATGGTAGCAGCAGCGCCATCTATTCCCAACTTTGCTAGTTAGGCAACCGATATAATAGACTTTACAGTTTATTGAATATCGTAAAGAAGTCGCTTTTACCCTTAATAATTGTTTTATATTATTTCGCATTAACACATGCTTGTGAAATATATTTTATTTTTAAAGAAAAATGGAAAGAAAAATTTGACTTCAGGCGAGAGTCGAACTCGCGGCCTACTGGGAATCTAGTCCAGCTTTTTCTTTCCATTTTGCTTTAAATAAATATATTTCACAAGCATGTGTTAATGCGAAATAATATAAAACAATTGACGTAATGTGCTTGAAAGACTCATACTTATCATTTCAAGTGACTTTTTGTTCTAATAAGACAAACCTGACCTCAAAATAATAATTTTCATTTATGTATGTATTTCAGTAATACCGTTATAGTCTTGTTCCATCTTTTTGTAAAAGTATTGAAATATTTAAACTTTGACCTTCAGTTTGTGTATAATAGAGTTGATTAAAAGTAATATGATTGGCGACACACACATTTTGAGGTCAGGCATTTTGTCCATGGTCCGTGGGTGATCTCCTTTGGCTGGAAGACGCCAACTGTCACACAGTTGACAGTTATGTCACACGCATGTCATAGAATAGATTTTACAGTCAGAACTGCACTAGGCATTAAGCCACATTAAATTAATGGCTTTTTTTTCTTTACGTAGTCTATTTTTTTTGTTTCTTACAACTTAAACCATTTTTTGCACATCATTTTAAATTACAATTCATCAAAAAAAATGTTGCTTTTACAGCTTTTCTTCTTTTTTGTAATTGCAATATTTCTTGTTCATTTGAATAAATGAAAGAAAAAACATCCTGAACTAATCGAAGTATGATTTCATTTAATAATACAGACTTATGGAACCCAAAAAAAGCGAAAAAAATCGAGGACACTTGAACATTTAGCGGCAAAGTAAATGATATACGGGGTGTTTCATTACGGGCCGTTGTCGTGGCGTGTGATAATTCAAAATTATAGCCGGTTTTACGAGCCTCCGCCGACACGATACACTTTTAGGCACTCGTTAGTGTTTGAAGTGTTATTTTTTTTTCATATTTATGTTATTTTTATGTTTTAATGTAGCAGTGGCGTGGATATTACTCTATTTACTGGGGACTGAAAAAGTGGTTTTAGTGTTTAATATTTTATTTTTTATTACTACCTTTTGTTGTATAATATTCAGAGCTTAACACCTTTTTCTAGAAATAGTAGGCTGACATTATAAGCATTAAAGCAATGGCTACTTAATACCTACTTGCGGCTATTTTTTGTAACGCGATCTAGTGGATATAATAATATATCATATAGATTAAAAATTAAGTTTTAGCCTTTAAGCGGACGAAATTGTGGGCACAGCTAGTTATTTTTATAAGTATCCTTAATAAGAGTTTCAATATCGGTACTCAAGGGCATAGGAACTACCGTAGTACCTAACATATACAAAATAATTTAAACCTCCGCCGCATCTGCATTTTGACCTCTGCCTCTTGTGTACCACCCACATGAACTCCATGACCTACTCTATGCATCGATGAACGACCTAGAAAACAATTTTACTGGTGGTAGAGCTCCAGTGACAAAGCTCGCGGGCGTAGGCACCACCGCATTACCTAGTATACTTACCGCTAAATGGTAGTGTTCAGCACTATCGTGTTCCGATCAGGTGGTAATGTACGGCCCTGTAATTTCCGGCACAGAGGTATAACACCTTAGGTGTCAGGGGTGGCAACGCATCTGCATTTTGACCTCTGGTCTTTGTGTAAGTAGGCTGAAGTCATCACTTAACATCAATATGAACTGCATGCTTGTTTGCCACTTACATTACATAAAAACAAAATTCTAATGCAGCCAGACTAAGACCTTACATTATAACTCCCACTGGCTACTGAATTAGTAACCAATAAATTTCCCCCTATCTGAATATACCAATTATCACAACAATAAATATTACTTTACACAAGAATAAAATTACAAATATCCCAACCAAATTAGGCTGCATATAATTCATAACAACCACCATTTATAACTCGGGCAATACATCAATTTATTCATCGTGAAAAAAAATATAAAAGCGAAATTCATCCGATGGTACCGATTTATCTGCCAACAATATTTATTTAAAGTCATAAATTTCGCGAACTACCACATCGAATTCGTTACAAAAGGAAACGTATATCACGCTAAAAAAACACCCTAACACGCCACGACACCGCTTATTTATTTATGAGCTCAATTCATACTAAACCCTCTTCACCGTACAGTATTGAACGATCGATATCAACTCATTTTGTCATCTACCACACTGGGCGATCACAAAAGAAGGTGTCAAAAAAACGGACCAAGTGTCAGTTTTCGGTGACAGACGACAGCTGTGGGGTGCCTTACAATGGGAATATATCGATTCATCAATTCAACAATGCCGCTTAGTGGGGCGTTTACCCTACACGACGCGTCCACAGAGTATCGAAGTTTTATAATCAATTGTTGATATACTGCGCGTTTTAGTGTTATGTTTGTTTGGATTTTTGTATTCTGTGTGCCAAGGTAGCATGACAGCCGTAGTAAATCGACAATGCTCGTGATTTAGAAGGGAAATAAATAGGGTAAAAGCCGTGGAGACACTAATGACAAACACACATTTCACGGTTACGTATGTATTGTCGATTGTGATGCATCCGACTTGGTTTGAATGGGGCTGTGGAATGGATTTAATAGTTATTATTTCGAGGCGTGGATTTTTAATATCGCTTGAATATTTTTTATTGCTTCTTCAATTTATATTAAATGAAATATAGGCCGTGAGATTATAAGAGTATGGAGCTTTATTGATTCATATATCAAATTCAGCTGCTACTTGTTTTCATGTTACACCTTTTATCAAATGAGCCGAAGGCATAATCCATTACATATAATAGTATTTATTTTTAGTTTCATTGAAATTCATATTAGTATTCAAAAATTGTGATCTCAATACAGGTTCATTATTCTGACAATTAAAATGAAAATTTTAAACTTGCTAGTACTTAATTAATAAAATTGTAGGATATCTTTTCAGTTGTCTAAGATCAATCAAGCAGTTAACTTGTCAATTTAAAACATCACATAAAATATGTATGTATACAGAGGCCCAGGAAGACCATGACTGACCTACCTTGATCAAATAGGTCGAGTACTGTCTGATGGTGGGGTCAAGAGTCTTAGGAATCGATGTGCATGTATGAAGAGAGAAATTAATATAGAAGAATCACTGGTTTGTGTGACAGGACCGGAATATTTGGCGCTCTACACTCTCTGCCTACCTCGTAAGGGACTTGGTATTAAGACATATAAATAAAAAGATGCCCAATCTATTTGAATCTATACCATTATTATAAAGCTGAAGAGTGTGTTTGTTTGCTTGAACGCGCTAATCTCAGGAACTATGGGACTGATTTGAATAATTATTCAAGTGAGTTAGATAACCCATTTATCGAGGAAGGCTGTAAACTATAACATTACGCTTAGATGAATAGGCGAGGGTAGGTAGCACTGCACTCGCGCAAAGCCGAGGCGAGTCGTCATCTTATAAATCGTATCTTGTTATTATTCAATACATAACAGATAAATCAATTATAAAAATTCAACTGCACCATTACTAAAACCCATTACAATACAAGACCACCACGAACAATGATAAATCACTGCACATAATTATTAATAGCAAGTGACACGTCCGAAGTCATTGGACCATAGATACATCCTTTGTCAGCACCGACGTGAAGTGACCACCCTACAATCAAATGGACACTGCATAGCCCTACTTCATATTGAATTAACTAAAATTCAACCTTACTTTCATGTGACAGAACTCAAATTACTATGCACACGAATCCAGTAACAGTCTGTCGTCTTTCAGACAAGACACGATTCCACGCTGCAGTTGACATTCAATTTTATGGTATTTGAGGTAAGGTTGAATTTCGATTGCAGTTTGAAGTGTAAGGCATGTTATACAGCATGTTTACACGGGGCCTTTGAAATCGCAGGAAGCGCATGTTTGTTTGTGATGAGTGAACGCGACAATAGGAGTCGCTTTGTACGGCACTCGGACTAATGCTCAGTTGTGAATTTAAATGGATTTGAGTTTGTATGTAGTTTTTTTATTTGATGAATTGGCCCATTTAAAAAGATTGGTAAAAGGTTTTTCTAATTTGTGAAAAAAAAAAGATTTTTCTATGAACTAGATAAGTAATGTTGGTTGCTTTCATTCTTTCTTTTGTCCCTGCGCGTATACAACGTGTAACAGGATTGAATGTTCAACCCCAAACTAGTTTGTTCAGAATCGATGACTGAAACGATTTCAGGTATTTTCAGTATAGGTAACCATTTTGTCCCAAAATTAATTACGACTAAAGAAATTATGGTCACTCGTTTGGTGAACAGTCAATACAAACGACATTACCCTTAAATCTAAGGTTGGCAAAAAGTTTCATCGCATTTTTTAAGATAATTCAAAACATTTTTTAATATAGTTTATTTAAATTGAACTAACGTATGTATGTACCATTGTGTTCGATAACCTTTTGCCATCTTGTAGGTAGGGACATGATCCCATTGCTATAAAAATTTTGGGACTTCTCATCAAAATACCGCGACAAGTGAATCTGGCAGTCCTCTCGTGATGTTAACCTAACATTGCATAAAGAATTCTGAAGAGACCGAAATAGGTAGAAATCTGAAGGTGCAAGGTCAGGACTATACGGCGGATGCATTAACACCTCCCAGCCAAACTCTCTTAATTTTTGCTGAGTGGCTATAGATGTGTGAGTGTGTGGTCTAGCGTTATCATGATGAAACACCACACCCCTTCTGTTGATCAATTCCGGCCGCTTTCTCTCAACTTCTTGCTTTAATCTGATGAGATGAGTTGTTCGCAGTAGAGTTCAGAATCGATAGTCCTGCCTGGTGGTAATAGCTCATAATGAATAATGCCCTTCCAATCCCACCACACACACAACTTAAATTTCTTCAAACACACTTCTGAGAGTTTAGTTATCAGCAGAGAAGGACAGATAGACAGCCATCTTTTAAATACTTCAATCATAACAAAAACAGTCAAAAACTACAAAAATAAATGTAGATCCAAAGCCAAATGGAAGCCGATCATAAATTGGATACACTAACATAATAACGTCACGAGAAATTTATGTTATTATTTTATTTATTCGTCCATTTATCGGTACGGTTAAAGGAGCATTACGACATAGTGTTCGGTGATAAACATAAAATATGCTTATAGCCACTTTAGCTACTTGAACTGAATGGTGACAGTGTTTGGCCTGTTTATTTTTTGTGTTAACATTTTGTTTTGTATTCAAAGTAGAAATAAGTCCATCGATGTAAAAAAATCTCTCTTTGTTATCAGTTTGTAAAAAAGAAAATTAGAGATTCTGCTGATATACGAGTACATAAGTGTATTCATATATTTATTATCAGTAATTTCCGGCACAGGGGCTTAACACCTTAGGCCCAGGAGTGGCAACACATCTGCATTTTGACCTCTGGTCATTGTGTGGGTGTCTATAGGCTGCAGTCATCACTTATCATCAATGTGAACACGCTTGTTTGCCACTTTATTACATAAAAAAATCTTGATTCTCAATTTTTACATTGTGAACCATCATGTGTATCTATTGTTATTCACCTTAGTTTAACATAGTTATTAATTTCTGTAGTATCACCTTTTTGGCAGCCGTGAGACACATATTACGTGTATAGGTATGTATTAATTTTTAGAAAATGTGTTGTCTATTCTCTGTTACCTGTTACGTTTTATGTCTGTTTTATGTGTCTCGCTGTGTGTCAAATAAATGTTTCTTATCTTATCTTATCTTAGTATCAGAAGTGGTGGTTCAAATCCTGCTTTTCTTCTCTTCTAAGACACAAAAACCAGATATCAAAATTTAAGATGCGTCGCCACCACTGCGACTGAAGCTATTATATCTCTGTGATTACGAGGCCATTCATTAGCATCTAATCGAAACACGATAGTGCTGAACATTGCCATGTGTCGGCAGATAAATAAAGTTATGCGGATGCCTACATCCTCGAGAGAACACTGCAACTCTACCACCAATTTAGTTGACTAAGTGCCTTAGTTGTTTTGTCGCTGTAATATAAATGAACGGTGCGATAAATTGTAACATGAAACTGAATTAAAATGTATCATAGATAGAATTACTCCTGAGATATGTTTTCTCGACTTTTTTATAGCAGCAATATCATAAACATACCTCCAAATCACTATACAAATAGTAGCTGTCACCTAATCTCACACCGTAAGTTTTATTTAATATGAAAAAGCCGCCGCTATCTTGAAATAAATTGAGGTGTTAACCGTCAGAGTCAGGAGCTGTATTTGCTTTGACAAGGGTTAAGTCAAGACCATATTGTTATTATTTATGACCTAGATGTTAATTGGTTCTGAGTAAATTATTAAATGGTATGTTTATTTTGAATAAATAGGATTTTGTGGAATAGATGGGATATTAAATGTTAATATGACTGAAGTGGGAACGGAAATTTTGATGTACGATAAAATTATGATAGAGAGTGATATCGAGAGAAAGTAGACTGAAGCCAGTTATTTATTTTGTAACGTTAACGCGATAAAGTTGTAAGTAAGGAATCATGGTAAGTTTGCTACAATTATATGTACAGAAGAAAAGAAGAAAGGTACAAGGTTAAAACGCTTTGAAATATTATCGAAGGAACTTAAACAATATTCCTTGAAAATTTAAATACTCTTGTTCTATCTAAACTTCAGTTTTAAACCTTTGGGTTCTGGAGAATTAAAAATATTTTAAATACTAGTAAATGTTCTTCAGATTCACTAGATAAAGATTTCAAAGTTTTACCATGTACCTTTTTAATTTTTTTCTTTACAAATGTTACCATTATCCTTTTGCAGTGTAACCTGCAGTAGTTCTACGCATGCTATTTTTATGTAGATGACTAATAAAATTTTAAAATATAAATACAATGAATAGTTAGATTATATTTCCTTGATTGCAGAAGTGACAAAAAAATGCAAAAATAATATTTGCCTAAAAATAATTGACACACCCGATATCCCAGGAAAAGCTGAACCACAAAATCTTTTACTAACAGAGCCATCAATAAAGATATGAGCCATGACAATAAATTATTGCTGAGTGAAACACAAACAATAATGTCAATCGATTGAACGTAGGCCCTTGCGTTCGCACAAACACTGACCCGCTGTTATTAGGGCCATACTCTTACGAATCTTATTTCAAAATCTACACAATCAATAACACACTTAAAAGCCTACGGAACAGGATCTAATTTCCTATCCATCTTTTCGTTTAATGTTACAAAATCACAAGCAAAATTGTATTCTATTTCTATCGTGACATGATCTAAATTTTCTCTAAAAATGTTTCGGATAGGCTGCTTAGCTACTTCTTCTGGATTATCAATTTTATTTTTAACTTCGTAGAGTTCAATTTGATTTGTGGCAATGATTTCGTGTTCCACGTGGTGTTAAGCGCCATCCATCATCAGTAAGTGATGGATGAGGTCTGCCCAAATATTTGAATTATTTGATATTTTAACGGGCCACGAATGTAGACACTTGCCACTGGGTAATGTAATTATGTATTTATTTGTTATTTGTGGGCTCTTTATTGAATTCGCCATATATTTTGAGAAGTATTACATGAGATGTTATTAAGTACCTATAGGTATTGAATTAATAATAACAATGTTATTTGACAAATGCCAGGTCTAAAGTTTTGAATTGAATTACTGGTTTTCCACTCTCACCCATAGAGCAACACCGGAGGGGAGTAGCTATATGCAGGCTTTCCCCTCAGTCAAAGTACAAGCCCAAATGGGCCTATACCTGTCGCTTAGATGTTTAAATGTGTACGTGAAATTGTTTCTGTATTTTGTTAAAGTCAAGGTGTGAGTTTCGTAGTAATAGACAATTTTTGTAGTGCGCGTGTGTATCGCACGCATTTCCCCGGCAAAAAATGACAGACTGTTTTGCATCGGTAATACACGCTATGGCTACTCCCCTCCGGTCCGCCGCGACCGGTGGGCCGCGTTGCTCTATGCTCTCACCTCATCACTTCTTTGAAAATAATTCTTAGCACTATCGTAATTATGTAATATTACCGGCAAGTAGTATGCTCGCCTTCTTTTGATTCAAAAAATATTACGGGTAAAATAAGGGTCTATTTACCTTTTCCAGTAAAAGTAGATACTCGTACTACTATAGTTAGGTTTATGAAAACTCTTTTACCTACTGTTGATGGAACTTTAGTGGTAGAGATCGAATTTGAATTTTACATTACCTAGAATTACCTTTTTTTTTTTTATGTTATAAAAGTGGCAAACAAGCGTGCAGTTCACATTGATGTTAAGTGATGACTGCAGCCTATACTAGACACCCACACAATGACCAGAGGTCAAATGTAAATGCGCTGCCACTCCTGAGGCATTAGGTGTTATGCCTCTGTGCCGGAAATTACAGAGCCGTACATTACCACCTGACCGGAACACGATAGTGCTGAACACTACCATTTAACGGCAAGTATATTAGGTAATGCGGTGGTGCCTACGCCCGCGAGCTCCGTCACTGGAGCTCTACCACCAGTAAAACCTATTTTTTCTCTAGGTTTGGTTGCATCAAAAATTAATTTTATTTGAAAGTTATAGTTTTTTGTCAAATTTTAATAATAACAGTAACGTTTACTATAGCAGTAATTGCGTTGCACCTGCCTATTTTTGTCTTAGTTGAAGTTATCAGTGTTGACAGATTCCCTGTGAGGGATCTGTCATCTGATCTAACAGAAGACTGAGGTTAACTTTAACATTAACCAGCGCAGCTGGGCCTATTACAGTTATCAGTTAAAGTTAACTTTAGTTTTACTTGCCGCTAAATGGTAGTGTTCAACACTATCGTGTTCCGGTCAGGTGGTAATGTACGGCCCTGTAATTTCCGGCACAGAGGCATAACACCTTAGGCCTCAGGAGTGGTAACGCATCTGCATTTTGACCTTGGTCTTTGTGTGGGTGTCTATAGGCTGCAGTCATCACTTAACATCAATGTGAACTGCATACTTGTTTATCACTTCCATTACATAAAAAAAAAAAAGTTATGTCGTCTTTCAACAATTTTCAAATGGTGTAACTACTCGTATTTTTTTCAACTTAGCATCACGTATATTGCATCATTATCTTTAAAAATCTTATTAAAGTAAGACGATGCAAAACGCCCAGCCTAAATGATCGTATTCAACACCATATCATTTTGATTATGCATTAATGAATGGTCCCATATAATTATATTCTGTCTATTAGACCTTAGGTCTCACGGGTAACTAAGAGACTATATTATTTATGATAACCAAGGTTCACTAACTAACTACTTGATCAATACTGTGTTGATATTTTTTCGGCTCCGCAAACGTCCAAATATATAACCGTTCACATTAAAATATTTTGTATCAAAATAACCAACAAAAAATTTTGATTGTCAAGATAAAAAGCAGCCGCAAGCAAATAGCGTAAACAAATAAAAAAAAACGTAACGTTGAAATGAAATTATCATTAGAATCATATTTCAGTGTCGAACAGAGGGATATTCGATAGCGAGTGCAAACACCGCACCAATGTTGACTTTTTATCAAAATGCGATGTTAATTTAACATAATATCTTGACAGGGACAAGTTTGTTGCTGTATTTGTATAGTGGTAGGATTCCGTGACAGATTGGTGAAATACTGGGTTAATTGTCTGCATGTATTTTTAGGTGGTTTATTTCTAACGTCTGTCAAAATATTAACATGACTACTGAAACATTATAAATGTGTTTTACATTTTCTAAAATAAACACAGCGAATCGGAATCGATAAAATTTTGCTCATAGGTGTGTTGTACTACAAACTGTACAGACACTTTTTATCTCAAAAAATTATACTGACGCATAGCGGGGTTTTTTAAGCCGTGATTATACTTTAAAACGTAACTTCATGCCTGTAATTCTCGAAGGGCTTGATGCTTGAATGCATCTATGCACCTCAGTAGGCTGCATACATGCAAGCATCCTCGATTCGATGAATTAAGGAGCATCCTCGATTCGCTGATGCTTAATTATTATGAATGCCCAATAAATGCCTCTGTTCGTGAATACAGTACCTAAATAGGTTTCTATTAAACATCCGACTATAATTTAAGTTTTCATAAAATTAGACCCTACAAAAAAGAACAATATTATTGGTAACCACTTGATAAAGGATGAAATAATGTACAGAACCCAATACATAAAGTTCCCGCCCGCTGCTAAAGTGTAATTGATAAGTAACCACCTGACTACGATCACACATTTAAATGTTTTAATTCGGTATTAAATTATGCTTTTAATTCCATCCTGTGTGTATAAATTTACGCAAAATGTAATTACGATATGAAAACTTAACATGTGATCATTTCAGTTTCACCCACTCTTTATTGTTTAATAAAATACAGATAATAATATATGAATCTAGTCATAAATCATAAATAAATTTTGTGTTAAGTATATATTTCATGAGAACTGCTAGAAGAACTGACGGCCGTTGGGGCAGAATGGTTCTTGAGTGGCGACCGCGTACCGGAAAACGAAGCGTAGGCAGGCCTCCCACAAGATGGACCGAAAGGTCGCGGGCAATCGCTGGATGAGGGCGGCCCATGACCGTTCGTTATGGCAATCTTTGGCGGAGGTCTTTGTTCAGCAGTGGACGTCTTTTGGTTGAAATGATGATGATAAATGATAAGAACTGAAGTAGCCGATGTAACTGACCGAACAGCAAAACTGTACTGGCAGTGGACATGGTATGGCAAAAGATATGTCGATTGGCGACCGCGTACCAGAAGACGAAGCGTGATCTCCATGTGGACGACCTCGTGAAGGTTGCGAGCAATCGCTGCATGAGGCACAGGACAGTTCGTTGTGGCTTTTTTTTCTAACAATGGACGTCTTCCATTACGCTTGTTTAGTTTTACCTAGTGCCAGGTATGAGAGATTAGATTTGATCATTCTATTTCATGAATGTCTGAAAAAACTTGACTTTAAATCGCATAGATATGCAAAAGCTCTGCATAAATGCATGTTATATACCTCTATTTATCTCTGTAGTGAAATAAAGGTATGAATATCCATCCACAAATAAAAATACAGGTAATTATTTTTTTTACGTGACTAGTAATTCACCACGGAATTATTAATGTCCCTTGATTATTAATTATAAAAGTGACGCCTAAACCGTCATGTTATTATGAATTATAGCACTTACGTGCCTAGAATGCATGTTAGAAACTAATTTTATTGATGATTTATGAAAGGAAAAAAAAACGTACTTTATCACTAACAACAAACGCGGCACCTGAGAACAATTTGTTATATTAACACGCGAATTAAAATGAGCCATTTGGACGTAACACAATTCACTTCTCACGGCCCTGCCGGTGCTTTATCCGCGGTCATAGTGTAGAGAGATCAGCATAATTAATCATTATTTATCCACTCGCAGTCATGACAGACTTCTTAACTGGTATTGTAATTCAGTCAAAAGTCAGCTAACGACATTGACCTATATGTATTAACGTACTAGACAAGACACTCTTCTTGTTTTTTTTTTATGTAATGGAAGTGGCAAACAAGCATGCAATTCACATTGATGTTAAGTGATGACTGCAGCCTAAAGACACCCACACAAAGACCAAGGTCAAAAATGCAGATGCGTTACCACTCCTGAAACCTAAGGTGTAATGCGTGCCGGCAATAACAGTGGCATACATTACCACCTGACCGGAACACGATAGTGCTAAACACTACCATTTAGCGGCTAGTATATTAGGTAATGCGGTGGTGCCTAAGCCCGCGAGCTCCGTCACTGTAGCTCTACCACCAGTGAAACGGTGGTAACATGGTTCCAGTTTCCAGAAGTCAACAAACCACACTTTTCCATAGTAATATTTGGTAGATCAAGTGACTATTACTTGCCGCTAAATGGTAGTGTCCAGTACTATCATGTTTTGGTCAGGTAGTAACTGGTACGGACTGTACGGCCCAGTAATTTCCGGTACAGAGGCATAATATCTTAGGCCTCAGGAGTGGCAACACATCTACAATGAAATAGCCGGTTCCAATGTTCCTACCAAAATTGAAGAATTGTAACCGGCTGTCCAGATCAAGTCTTATTAACAGCTATGTTAGGTACATATAGTATAGAACTGAGTTTGTACCTTGCCAACATACTGCTTCGTCAGTTTGGCGAGATTTAAGTTTATAAGTTGACTTGATTATGTATCTGTGAAAAAGTAAATAGAAAAAAAAATCTGGTGTTCGGTACATGTTTATACTGTAGTATGATTCATGATCAACGTATATACTTGTTGAAATGAAGAAAAATGGGAAACAAAAATTTGACTTCGGGCAGGCGCTTTACCACTAAGCTACCGAAGTTCTTTGGCGTGAAGTGGCTGGACTGGTTATCTTGAAGTCGCAGGTTCAATTCCTTCCCGAAGTCAAATTTTTCGTTCCCATTTTTGTTTATTTTCTAAAGTTCACTCGCATGTTATTGAGAAAAATAAATTCACTACACGTAAATACATGTTTGCACTACATGACACAAAAAGTAAGCTACCATAGCACTATTTCAAGAGTCAAAGATGGGGTGAATTTTGCATCCCTGGGAAGTGCGTAGTGGCCTTAATAAAATGTATTGTATACGAGCTGTCCCGGCTAACTTCGTATCGCCCTAGAAAATAAAAACAAAATGTCCAAAAATGTTATGAAAAATAGATGTTGGCCGATTCTCAGACCTACCCAATATGCTCACAAAATTTCATGACAATCTGTCCAGCCGTTTCTGAGGAGTATGGCAACGATAACTGTGACACGATAATTTTATATATTAGATATATAACAGACGTATTTAATACTTCTGTTAGTTTCCGTTAATGAAAAGGAATCTCAAGCTATTTACTAATTACCATAAGATTGGAAATGGCAATGAGGATTTTCACTTCATGACATAATAAAAGCAATTTTTCTGTGCCTTAGGTTCGATTAGACAACAAATTTTAAGTGCCACCCTTTATCATTAGCATAAAACAGCTAAGACGAGCTTTCATCTATAGATTAAAAAATACTTGACTAAATGAAGTGAAGTTAATATACTGCGATAATATTTTCTATGCCACCACCCCACAAACACCCTGACGGTGAATGATGACCCGCCGCCGCAGTGATTAACGACTCCGCCATTCATCATACCGTTCCGTGACGACGACGACACGTCAACGACTCGACGACGACGCGGCGAATTAGTTTGATTGACGTTTTTAATCTGCCTATATAAGTAAGTTAATGAGAGATTAATTGACAAGTAATTAGTAACTTTTGATATGTTTTTTTAAGATATCATATGTATGCATGTATGTATCTTCATCGCCAGGTCCCTGACAGGTTAGGCAGAGAGTATGGAGCGCCAGACATCCCGGTCCTGACACACCTCCCGTGTCTCATCTACCTTCATCATTCTATTCATACATGCACGCCGATTCCTAAGACTTTTGACCCCACCATCAGACAGCACTCGACCTATTTGGTCATGGTAGGTCAGTCTTGGTCTTCCTGGGCCTCTGCAACCATTAACATTCGCATTGTATATCTGTTTAATCATTCGCTCATTCGACATTCTTTAAATATGCCCGAACCATCGGAGCATACCCTTTTTCATTTTTACACCAATACTATCATTCACACACCCAATTCTAGCTTCCATATAATAGCGTTGGAGTAAGTATAGCATTATGTATGGCTAGTCGAGCTCGCTGGCTTAGATGTTTGGAATCTAGCAGCTTACCCAACGCAATAAGATATCATGAAAATATATATTGTGATGTAGTATTTACTTATATACGATAATAACAAGGTGTGAAGGCGTTGAAACGTTACGACCCCATTGCTCTCTGGTGGGGGAGAATTCTTCCGCTAGTGCAGTCAGTCCACCAAAAAAAACAAAAATTATGGAGTTCCTATTTTTATTTCATAAGAATGACAAACGAGCTGACGGACTATCTGATGGAAAGTGGTCACCGTCGCCTATGAACATTAGGAACACCAGGGGAATTGCCAACGCGCTGCCAGCCCTGAAGGACTGTTTTGTCACCATTTTTGAAGAACCCCATATTGTAGCACCGAGGGAACACCTCAGAGGGAAGTTCGTTCCAAAATTTACACGTTCTGGGCAGCGACGAACGTGAAAATCGCACCATTGAACACTGCCAGTTGAGGGTGGAACTTCTCTCTTCGGCGGGTAGTACGTTGTAGGAAAAAAGACGGTGGCACCATGTCGAATAGTTCAGCAGAGCACTTACCATTGCAGAAGTCTTACCATTGCAGAGACCGTATAACACGCACAGACTCCCAATATCTCTGCGCAGTCTCAAATGCACCTAAATAAAAAAAAAATCTTTATTGCATGAATGTAGTACAGAAGTGGTAACATAAGTACAGTGCAGTTACATTCTACCGTCAAGGCACAGTAGATGGTCAAGGTGTAAAATTGTAAAATGTCAGTTGCCTAACCTGCAAATTATATTTTACAACATTAAAAACATTCATCACAATACAGATAATTGAATTAATCTACTCTGACTTAACCACCAACTGAATGAACAATAATATACAATAATATCTAATTAATTCAACGTTGACAAATCACCCGTCTATTACAAAGACTTACTACTAAAAAAATACAGAAATAATCAAAATAATATATCACATAAAGAATATCCGTCAAACTGAAAGGCCGTGACTTCCCCATGAGCGATGGCTCGGTAACGGTCATTTATCATCCGCTGACGGACGGACAGACGGCTGCCGTTTTATTGGCTATGAACCCATCAGTTTGTGTTATCCTTACTTATAATATAAGAATTTTGAAAGTGTATGTATGTTAATGTAAGTAGTCTGGAAGAAACTTTCTTGCCAAGCGACGGTTTTTGTACTTAGCATGTTATGATTAATCCCTACAAAAAATTCTAGGTTTACAGGCGTTCCGATATTCGAAGGGTTCATTAGCTCTTCGACCATAAGCTCAAAATAGTGTTACTTAAAAATGTTATAAATATGTAGGTATATGTATGTATCTTCACGTCAGGTCCCTAACGGGGTTGGCAGAGAGTGTAGAGCGCCAGATATCCGGTTCTGACAAACCTCTCGTGCCTCGTCTACCTTCATCATTCTCTCATACATGCACGCCGATTCCTAAGACTTTTGACCCCACCATCAGACAGAACTCGACCTATTTGGTCATGGTAGGTCAGTCTTGGTCTTCCTGGGCCTCTGCAACCATCCACTTTTGCATTGTATATCTGTTTAGTCATTCGCTCATTCGACATTCTTTCTTTATGCCCGAACCATCGGAGCATGCCTTTTTTCATTTTTACACCGATACTATCATTCACACAAAGCCTCTTTTTTACATCTTCATTACGAACGCGATCGGTGAGTGATACACCGCAGATCTTGCGTAAAGATCTCATCTCGACCGCGTTCAACTTACTTTCATGCCCTTTCCTGCATACCCAGCTCTCGCTTCCGTATAAAAGCGTTGGAGTAAGTACAGCATTATGTACGGCTAGTCGAGCCCCCTGGCTGAGATGTTATATGTAGGTATGTTAGTCTATAAGGTATATATTTATATGAGCCTTTGTTTTACTTATAGTTTTACATTTATTGCCTGAAGTAAGTAAATAACTTAAATAAAAAAATAAACAAAATACCATATTGCTTGTTTATCACCTACGAAAGCAAGAACATCAATCAGATTATCACTACTGCTTTATAAAAGAGCCACAAATCGACATGAAAATGTGGCTGCAGATGGCCCGATACAAACAATATGTATTTTATTTTATTCGGAAAACAAACAGCTAGGTAGTTAGAATAATTAAGTAACAGAGCACCATTTACATGTTTTCACATTTGGTTTGCTGAAGTAAATACTTGCTTGCAACAACAAAATAACATATATTAGAAACAAATAAATTGTACGTAACTTCCCGCCTGTAATCCCCGAAGGGGTAGGCAGAGGTAAATGCATGCATTCAAGCATACATGCAAACACCCACGATTCGCCGGTTACGTTTTTGGCCCATGTAACAGGTGGCGAGCCTGTTGACATCTCCGGGCACATTACCAAACTTCAAGGTACTGGGAAATTTCCAGAAAATGGAAAAATCCCAATAGAAGCAGAGATAACGGATTTTAAACCGTTATCTCTGATAGTCCCCGACCCGGGAATCGAACCCAGGACCTCCAGCGTAATAGTAGTGGCCTGCTACCACTACGCTAGGTGGTTAGAATAATTAAGTAACAGAACACCATTTACATGTTTTCACATTTGGTTTGCTGAAGTAAATACTTGCTTGCAACAACAAAATAACATATATTAGAAACAAATAAATTGTATTTACAAAAATGTTCACTACCTGCCTGATTCGATCACCATAGATATGGTGATATACCCACATCGCCATTCCGTATCATGGTAACTTTTTGGATGGGTGTCATATCACCGCGGCATATTATTATCAAGATTGCATATCATGACCTAATTGTTTTATATTATTTCGCATTAACACATGCTTGTGAAATACATTTTATTTAAAGAAAAATGGAAAGAAAAATTTGACTTCAGGCGAGACTCGAACTCGCGGCCTACTGGGAATCTAGTCCAGCCGCTCTTCCAATTGAGCTACTGAAGTCCTGCCCGATTCGTCAAATCTTTCCTTCACATTTATTGCATTGCTTTATGGTAGCAGCAGCGCCATCTATTGCCAACTATACATTTATAACATAAAGCAATGCAATAAATGTGAAGGAAAGATTTGACAAATCGGGCAGGACTTCAGTAGCTCAATTGGAAGAGCGGCTGGACTAGATTCCCAGTAGGCCGCGAGTTCGAGTCTCGCCTGAAGTCAAATTTTTCTTTCCATTTTTCTTTAAATAAAATATATCATGACCTATTCAAATAGGCTATCATGATACGTGATACGGATACAGTGGTCGGATTGGTCAAGTGATACATTTCCGGACCCGCCTTAATCTTACGCAATTTTAAAAACGGACTGCAGATGATATAATCGACTATTAAAATAATCTATACTTAATACTAACATTATAAAGCAGAAGAGTTTGTTTGTTTGTTTGAACGCGTTAATCTCAGGAACTACTGGTCCGTTTTTTAGTGTTAGATAGCCCATTTATCGAGGAAGGCTAAAGTAGTGACTAATAGGAACGGAGCAGCGCGGACGAAGGCGGGGCAGGCCGCTAGTCGATTAATAAAATATAAAAGAATGTAATGTATCACGTGTATACGGAATATCCGTGAAATTGAAAGCCGATGACTTCCCCAAGAGCGATGGCTCGGTAACGAACATTTATCATTCGCTGACGGACGAACAGACGGTTGCTGTTTCACTGGTTATGAACCCATCAGTTAGTGTCATCTTTTCTCACATATACGTTTGAAAGCGTGTATGTATATACATATATAACGTAACTTCACGCCGGTAATCCCCGATGGGTTAGGCAGAGTTAAATGCATGCATTCAAGTATATTTACATGCAAACACACATGATTCGCTGGTTACGTTTTTGGCTCATGTAATGCCTGTTGACATATCCAACACACACATTACCCAACTCCGGGGTACTTGGAAACTGCAAAACAAAAAATGGAAAAATGCAAAAGGACTGGAGATAAAGGATTTTTTTTAATGTAATGGAAGTGGCAAACAAGCGTGCAGTTCACATTGATGTTAAGTGATGATTGCAGCCTATAAACACCCACACGAAGACCAGGGTCAAATTGCAGATGCGTTACCACTCCTGAGGTCTAAGGTGTTATGCCTCTTTTCCGGAAATTACAGGGCCGTAAATTAACACCTGACCGGAACACGATAGTGCTGAACACTACCATTTAGCGGCAAGTAAATTAGGTAATGCGGTGGTGCCTACGCCCGCGAGCTCCGTCACTGGAGCTCTACCACCAGTGAAAATTTTACACTTATGTCTCTGATAGTCCCCGATCCGGGAATCGAACCCAGGAGCGTAGCAGTAGTGGCTACCGTTAGGCTACTGAGACAGTTTAAATATCTAATTTTAGTGAAAACCATTTATTTGATTCAATGAAAGCATATTATTGACTAGATTGCGATTGATCTTTGATAACGTTACCTTGTACCTAATTTACTAAATAATGCCAGATATCTGCAGATCTGATGGTACGATAAATTATTAAATTAGGTACTGGTTTTAGGTTACGCGTAATTTTGATCTATTTCCCGATAATCATTTCGATCTGAGATTAAAAGATAATTATCGTTCATTAAATTAATCATCATCATCATCATTTCAGCCAAAATACGTCCACTGCTGAACAAAGGCCTCCCCCAAAGAATGCCACAACGAACGGTCCTGGGCCGCCCTCATCCAGCGATTGCCCGCGACCTTCACCAGGTCGTCGGTCCATCTTGTGGGAGGCCTGCCTACGCTTCGCTTTCCGGTACGTGGTCGCCACTCGAGAACTGCTCTGCCCCAACGGCCGTCAGTTCGTCGAGCTATGTGCCCTGCCCACTGCCACTTGAGTCTCGCTATTCGGTGAGCTATGTCGGTAACTTTGGTTCTCATGCGGATCTCCTCATTTCTGATTCGGTCTCGCAGAGAAACTCCAAGCATAGCTCTCTCCATTGCTCTCTGAGTGACCTTGAGCCTTCTTATGAGGCCCATAGTGAGCGACCTTCTTATGAGCCCATAGTGAGTTAGTGATATTGTTTAAATATTAAATTAATATTTAAACAATATAGATAGGTACCAATGATATTTTTTTTTGTTAGTGTAAGTGGCAAACAAGCATGCAGTTTACATCAGTATCAAGTGATGACTGCAGCCTACAGACACTTACACAAAGACCAAGGTCAAAATGCAGCGTTATCACTCCTGAAGCCTAAGGTGTTATGGCCTCTGTGCCTAAAATTACAGGGCCGGGCCGTGCAACAGTTTTATGAAATGAAATATATTTTTTTTTACACTTTGTCATTATGGTCTTAATTATACGTACATAACTAATCCCTGTAGGCAGAGGTGAGTGCATGCATTCAAACATACATGCAAACACCCACGATTTGCCTGTTAAATTTTGGGCCATGTAACAGTTGCCGAGCCTGTCGACACTTTCAGGCACATAACTAAACACCGAGGTACTGGGAAACTTCCAGAAAATTAGAAACCCCAATAGAACCTAAAAGGAAAAGAAAGATAAAGGATTTGACACCTCTATACTGCTACCAAAGGGTAGCCCCCGATCCGGGAATCTAACTTATCTAACCCAGGAGTAACCCAGTGTACCAGAAGTGAACCTACCACGGGTTTTTTTTTTCTATTTTTATAATGTTTCCCAGTGCTATTTTCAGATGTCAATACATTCACCGCCTATTAAATGGGATTTAACGTAACAAGCGACCCGTGCTTTGCATACTACGAAATACGAATAATAATATATGTAACTCTCCTACAATTATCGTTTCGATTTTGGTTTCAATTACGCAAACAAAATAACAAACACTCACACTTTGATAACAGAGAATGTTTACAGTGAATTGGTCACGACAAGGTAATTGTTCCGAACGGCAAGGAAATATACAATAGCCTGACGCGCTGCGGTGTGTCCTTTTTTAGCCCCGCCCATGGTGTGTCTGTTTATGTAGAACCATTTTTTCGTTTAGTTACAATTCTTTACAATTTTGTAGTTTGCATGTAAGCCCAAATGTGTGGTCCTGCCTACTCCTTCAGAAAGTAGCGTTTTCGGAGGTTTTCTGACCTTCATAAGTTGTAGAAATTACGTTTTCAGATTTTTTGCGTATGGATTTACTTCCAACTTTATCTCGTACCAGGCATTTCAATCGCTTGCTGGCACCGTGGTCACGGGCAGACTCAGAAGTGAAGTAGGAAGTTTTGCATAAGCGAGATTATCCGCAAATATAATTTATAAAATATCAGGAGTGAAGTCACGTTAGTAATTAATGACATCCAAGTGCTCTCTATTTATTTGCTTTGATATCAAGCTAGCTTAAAAGCTATGAATTCAAAGCATTATTGTGCGTTTCCATAGTCAAACAGAATAAATAATTCATCGGTACGATACTGGCTCAGAATCAGGTACAGCCGTCGAGCGATACAATGACGACACCGAGTCTTGACAGCGCCATTACTTCCGTCTTCGGTTTCCGCTGTCAGCGGCTGATGGCTGTTAGTGATGTGCTTTTAGTGATATCGATGGGGAAATGGATTTAATTTAAGAAAAAACATGGGGCTGCCTAATAACTATTATAGAGACATAACCTCAGGCCGCAGGGGGGTAACGCATCTGAATTTTTACAGATTTAGTTTGAATGTTTCTAGACTACAGTATTCATTAGCTATCGATGTCATATTGGCCTTTGGAACTCTGCCGGTGAATGACAAAGAATGACTCTTTTTCTTTTCTTTTTACTCTTTGTTATCAGTTGGCAAAGGGGAAATGAGACATTCTACTGATATACTTTTAACATTAGTTTAATAAATTTAGTTTTATCTTAGTGATATTCTTGACTATACAAATATTTTTTATCTTGTTTGACATGCATATCAATTGTTATTCACTTTAATTTAATTTATTCTGTTTGTTTTTGACGTGTCATAAGAGGTGCTTGTCACCCTAAATAAATATATGAGCTTTTGATTCTGATTCTGATGATGTAAGCCATATATATATAAAACCAAAACTTAAAACAATATGTATTAGAAAATCGTTTTTTTTTTACAAAATACACGTTCATTAGTTCAAGTTTTTAAACGACTTCAAAAAAGAGGAGGTTCTCAATTCGACTTGTATGATTTTTTTAATGTGTATTGTAGTTTGTAATGAATCATACTCTACTAAAAATGTTTTATAAAATTAGTCCCCAAGATTCGCTATCAAAAAAAAAGTCTTATGAAAAATTAAACTAAACTAAACTAAAACTCATAAAGCACTGTTTTTTTACAAAAAATATGTACAATAGTCAAACAGAATTAATAATCAGTACTGGTTTAGAATCAAATACAGGCGTCGTGCGATACAATGACGACACCAAGTCTTGACAGAGCCATTCCTTCCGTCTTCGGTTATCGCTGAAGGCCAGGTTAGAGCTGCTTCATAATAATGAATACATGTCGATAAATAAAGTCCCATCTCTAATGTCAGTGCGGTGGCAGACGCGTCAATTAGGAGGCGCGCGTCAGTCGCGGATCCCGCATAGAATGGTGCGCTGTCATTATGTTGCCTGTGCAGTTTACCTTGCGTACTTCTGATAGATTGAAATGCTACGCCTATTCTAATGTTATCTTTACGAACGTACAATTTGTTATTGACTGTAATTTTAACACTACTGCCATATTTTAATAAGGGGAAATTGCTCATTGAATCGTAGTGAACGGAATAAAATGATTCGGTTTTAATGCTCTTAAAATAAACCGCAGTCACAGCTCGGCGCTTGGAGTATGAGCTGCTTTATAATAATGAATACATATCGATAAATAAAGTCCCATCTCTAATGTCAGTGCGGTGACAGACGCGTCAATTAGGAGGCGCGCGTCGGTCGCGGATCCCGCATTGAATGGTGCGCTGTCATTATGTTGCCGATGCACTTTACCTTGCGTGCTTCCGATAGATTTAAATGCTGTATGTATTTCAATTTAATTTGAATTGTTAGCTTTGAGAGTGAAATACCTACAGCCTTTACATTCTTAATAGATAAGGATTTCTAAAAATCATCTTTTGTGGTTTGTCATCCATCATAATCGGCACATTTTAAAAATCATGTTAAAAAAAAATTGTACTCTTTTTTTCAGTTCATATTTTTTGTGTTTTATTTATGTACCTACACATAAAATATCGTAACAATATCGTATTTTTGAACTGATCACCGCAGATCTTTTTAGGGTTACTTACCCAAAAGGTAAACACGTAACCCTATTATTAATAATAGTGTCTTAAGACACTGTTGACCGTTTCTCACCAGACTGTATCTGAACTATCATGAACCGTGATAGCTAGAGAGTTAAAATTTCTACAGACAATGCGTATACATCAGGTATACTTAGACACCTTTTTTTTTATCCTCAGTAATAGCCAAGATTCGAGGGTACTACACTCGAAGTTGTTGACGATTATGTATACCTGGGACAAACGGTCCAGTTAGGTAGGTCCAACTTTGCCACGAGTGTGGCTGCGCCAATGACACGGCGCAGCATACGCTGGTCGATTGCCCGGCATGGGAGGAGCCGCGCTCCGATCTGGTGACGATCTTGGGGGCCGATCTCTCGCTGTCGGCAGTGGTAGAATCCATGGTTAGCAGCGAGAGATCGTGGCAAGCCATGTTCACCTTCTGCGAGGTCGTGATGTTGCAGAAGGAGGCGGTGGAAAGAGAGCGGGAAGATAGCGCCCTCTCCGCCCCGATAAGGCGTAGGAGAACTGGGCGGCGGCGGTTGGCATATGCCCACCATCTGCCGCCCTAACTGGGACCTCCGGGTGATGGACTAGGGGACGCCCATCGCTCGGGTTGAAATGGGTCCCGAGCTGGTTGGCGTGCATGTGTTCCGCACGCCACTAGCGCGGTAGGGGGTCATGAAATGACCCCGTTATTCTTGGTGTTGGGCCTTGTTTGCGGGCGGCCGCCGAAGAAGGCTCCTCATAAGAAGGCTCAAGGTCACTCAGAGAGCAATGGAGAGGGCTATGCTCGGAGTTTCTCTGCGAGATCGTATCAGAAATGAGAAGATCCGCATGAGAACCAAAGTAACCGACATAGCCCACCGAATAGCGAAACTGAAGTGGCAGTGGGAAGGGCACATAGCTCGCAGAACTGACGGCCGTTGGGAGAGTCGGAAGAGTTCTGGAGTGTCAACCGCGTACCAGAAGACGAAGCGTAGGCAGGCCCCCCACGAGGTGGACCGACGACCTGGTGAGGTCGCAGGCAATCGCTGGATTTCATATCTTCAGTATTGGTTGATTAAGTAAGTGGATTTGAAAACGCTACTAAAATCAAGCAAATAAGCGCGTCCACACAGCGTGAGCAGCCTCGCGAGACTGCTCGCTCTGTCTGGACGCGCCTAATAACCAAAGTTCATGGTTTCAAATATAAATTATGCCCTCTTAACTCTACTGTAAAAAAACCACGTTGTCGGAAATTTCACTCATGTCTCTTCCCTCCACTGACAGCTTTTCATTCAGTGAAATAAATGAACAGGAAACGCTAAAAGTTATCAACTCCATCAAATCAAAAGCAGTTGGCAGTGACGAAATAAGTCGAGTGATGGTTATGCCTATACTCCAGTTCATTATTCCCACTTTAACGCATATCATTAATTTTTCTTTATCATATATTTCCTTTGATTTGGCAAAAAGCATTCGTGATCCCACTTCCAAAAGTTAATAACCCCTGTGAATTAAAGGAGTATAGGCCTATTTCAATATTACCGTTTCTCTCCAAAACTCTTGAAGCAGTAGTACATAAACGGGTTTCTTCTTTCTTACATGATAATAATATTGTATCTCAATTCCAATCCGGTTTTCGCGCTGGCCACAGCACCGCCACTGCTTTACTTAAGGTAACGGAGGATATTAGAAGTGGCATGGAGGATAGGATGGTCACTATTTTGGTCCTTATTGATTTTTCAAACGCATTTAACATGGTTGACCATGATATCCTCCTTGCTGTCTTAAGACATTTAAATTTTTCCACCAAAGCTGTTGACTGGTTTTCTTCGTACCTCAAGAACAGGCAGCAGGCGGTTAAGGGCAATGGAGTTATTTCTAACTGGTGTCATCTTAGTGCAGGTGTCCCTCAAGGGGGCATTCGTTCTCCCCTGCTGTTCTCAGTTTTCATAAACATTCTTTCAGATGTGTTGGACTGCTCTAACCATTTTTATGCAGATGACTTGCAATTGTATAGCCAATCAGACGTAGGTAATATCAATAGCGCTATTGACAGGATTAACTTTAACCTCTATAAAATTAGTTCTTGGTTTCACAAATATGGCATCCAAGTTAATCCGAATAAGTGCCAAGCCATCATACTTGGTAGTTCACGACAGTTATGTAAATTAAATTATAGTGCTATTACTCCGGTCAAGTATGAAAGTCAAATAATTAGTTTTTCTTCAGCCGTCAGGGATCTGGGCTTATACATTGATGCAACTCTAAGCTGGAGAGTCCATATCAGTGAGGTGAGCCGAGCTGTGTATGGTGCTCTACATTCCCTCAACCGACTTAGAAATTTCCTGCCAATTGAAACTAAGATTCGTCTTGTTCAGGCTCTCATTTTTCCCATCATTGATTATGCTGATGTGTGTTATTCGGATTTAAATGAGATTTTATTGGACAAACTTCATCAAAGAAAATTGAGCTCTTCCAATCTTCTGGCTGGACTAGATTCCCAGTAGGCCGCGAGTTCGAGTCTCGCCTGAAGTCAAATTTTTCTTTCCATTTTTCTTTAAGATAAAATGTATTTCACAAGCATCTGTTAATGCGAAATAATATAAAACAAACTTGATCGATTAATTAATAACTCAATCCGCTTTATTTTTTGTCTTCGCAAGTTTGACCATGTTTCTTCGTTTCGAACAAAACTTCATTGGCTTCCTGTTCGACAGCGAAGACAAGCACGGCTTCTTAATCAACTTTTTTCTATTCTTACCGATCCTACATCTCCTTCTTATTTAAAATGCAAATTTCAATATCTTTCGTCTTCTCATTCACTGCAATTGCGCTCTAATAATTCTAATATTCTTTCTACACCACTTCACAGTTCCAGCTTTGTATCCAGTTCATTTCTTGTCCAAGTAGTACGTTTGTGGAATGCTCTTCCAGAGGATATACGTAAGCTCACTTCAAAAATAACGTTCAAAAAAAGGGTTAAGGAATATTTTCGAACGTATTTTTTTGTAAAATCATCATCAATATTTAAATATATATTTATTGTATTTTATATATTTAATTATGTAGATTATTTTGTAGGTTTATGTATTATTTTATTTATGTACGTATATTCTTATATCTATGAAAGTATTATTAGTGTAAACATTTTTGTATCATTATAAGCATTTCTAATTATTATTTTTTACTAATGCCGCTCACCATTTTCTTTTCTATACTACCAATGGTTGACTGGTAGAGAATGCTTTTAGCGTTAAGTCCGCCATTTGTTCCGATATTTATATTGTTGCAATAAAGAATAAATAAATAAATAAATTATAGCCTATTTATAATATTAAAGATCAATAAAACAGGTGAGTTGATATTAAAAGAGTGTATGTTTGATTTATAGATAAAAACGAATATTTATAATATAATTTTCGAATCGCAAATCAATTTTATCTTTTTCAATCACAAATCATTATGATTTTGGGTCAGATTATTTAATTGATCGTTTTTTAATCAGCTAATATATAAAATAATACACTGATTTCTTGTTATTTTTTATCTGTGATTATGTATATTGTGATAATTATACAAGGAAAACCCAAAATTTCCTTATTCCGATGGATGTAGAATATAACACGTTTATCTATCATTCGCTAGGTAAATGGTAGATATTGTTTGTTAAAAGCATTTAAAGTGATATACCAAACTACCTCTAGTGCATGAGTTCAGTATTTAAATTTGCTATACATTTTTTCACTGGTAGAGCTCCTGTGCAGAAGCTTGAGGGCGTAGGCACCACCGCATTAACTAATTTATCTGCCACCAAATAGTAGTGTTTAGCGCTATCGTGTTCCGGTTAGAGATGGTAATGTATGTCCCCGTAATAACTAACTCAGAGACATTACAATTTAAGTCTCAGGGGTGGCAACGCATCTGCATTTTGACCTCTGGTTTCTGTGAAGATGTGTATAGGCTGCAGTCATTATTTAACATCGATGTGAGTTGCATGCTTGTTTGGCAAACGTTTTACATAAAAAATATGAGGTACACAAACTAAAAACACAAAATTAAAAACACATAGGTATGCAAGTAACAAAGAATGAGAGGACGAATCAGAAATGAGAAGATCTGCAGGAGAACCAATGTAGTATATTTACATTTTGTGTATAGCGGTCGAATTTCGAATCTATGGGGGATAGTTACAATGATTTCATCAAAGCTAAGGAATTCCTTTCCAGTATCTAATTAATTATTCTCTCATTGCAATTCAGCATAGAACATAAAAACATCATCGCAAATCTTTCATCTACTTAAAAAGTCAGCACTTGCCACAATGACCCACATACCCGTCCCTCAAAATTAAACCACAATAAAACAGTTGAAGCCAAACCAATAAATCACGCCGTCCGCTTATCACGCCGCACGCGTCGTGTCACGTCCGAACTGTCACGCGCGTGTCAGGTTCCACGCGGCCACGCGGAAACTATTTTCGATGTGGCCAGATGGCGTGGAACAAAGGCTTGTTCGAATCATTTTTAATTATTTGTGACGCTGACTTTTTTAATTTAGTACGTTGTGTATTAAATAACTGGACAGACTTATATACAATCCATAAAAATGTCGGCTATAAAAGAAAGGCTCTGCTAATGCTATACGTATAAATTTTATCTTATAGAAATCTCTCATTTTTGAGTTACTTAAAATGTAAGTACAAAAATATTGGTTTTAGCTCCCAGAAAGTTTATTACTTATTTTTTTCGCGAAACGGCTGGTCGACACTTTCCGTGACCAGAGGGCTGGCCAATTTTTAGGTCAAAGAATCAGCATTGCCATCCAACGAGGCAATGCTGCCAGCCTTCTGGGTACCATAACACAGGAAGGCAGTGATGCGGAATTTTTAGATGCATGTTGTTAATGTTTTTTTTTTAATTATGTACATTAATTTAGTTATTCGTCTGTTTAATATTGCATACTTAAGGATCTTAGTTTAATCTTAGTAATTAACAATCGAAGATTTCTGTAAAACAAAAGACCGCTTCTCTTTTATTAAGATGAATATGTAACGAAACATGCTGACTAATCTATTTTTAATTTTATGATATCGTATAAATATTATAAATACGAAGCCACAACCGGGCCAGTTAAAACTTTTTTTTCCCATGTGGCCCGGTGCTGGGCCAAGTCACCGGGGCAGATGGGATACAGCCAAAGTTAAACTTTGTATGTTTGTTTGTTAGTTAATCCTTTACGCAGAAACGGCTGAACCGATTTTCATGAATTTTGACACACAGATAGAGGGACATAAGATAGTTTTTATCCCGAAAAAATATCCCTGTGCGATGCCATGGGATGATTCAATGAGTTTCCTCAGGTTACGCGAAAAGCGACCTACACACGGACGACAGCTAGTTGTAATAAAGGTTAATTTACAAATAAAATTGTACCTAATGGTAATTCCTTGAATCGCAAAAACAGCCCTTCTTTTTTATATGTTCGACTTACTTTTTTTTTGTCATTATGGCATCGCTATTACGCATATTGCCAGTATCAAGTAAAACGATATTTCGTATTTATTTAAGCAGCGTAAAAGTTAATATAATATAGTCAGTTAATTATTTATTAAGTATATATGTCAGTCAAGTTATTCGAGTAAAGCGATGGCTACTTTACCAGTACATTTACAATGAAGTTTTGGAGGCGGCCTGATAGGTCGTGTTTTCACACTATTGTTCTATTTCAGTATACACGGGCACTGTAATAAACCTGTATCAAACAAAATGCCACCATCTTTATTTAATATAATTTAAAAATACACCAAGAAAATGAAATAAAATAAGAGCACCATACGCCTCTTTCAAGGTTGCCGCCAAAACTCGACTTAATTTTTTTATGAAATGCCTACATAAAACCAAAAACTCTTATTTGGAAAACATTGAAACATAAAAGTGTCATAAGAGGTGCCTGTCACTCTAAATGAATAAATGAGTTTCTGATTCTGATTCTAATTCTAGTACGTCTATAGACTTCAACTCTATGCAAGAAATATAGGCAAAAAGTTAAGTTTCGCTATATTCACTCTTGTTTATTTTCAAAAGGGTTGACAAAACACATAAAGACAGTACCAATTAAATATTCTCTGACTGTATGTAAGTACATCAATATGCAAATGTATTAGTCAAACACAACTGGCGGGAGAATAAAACGTTTATACGTATGTCCGAACTGCACTAAATGGAAAATCCATAAATAAGCTATTTCAAACCTATAATTAACTAAACTCTCATGAAAATAAACATCTCGATACTACCAAATTAATGTGCGCTTGTCAAAACCTGCTAAGTATACAGACACATAAATGGATGAATTTATGTCTACATTCCATGCTCCATTTGCTAATGCCATCTATGAGCTAGTCATCTAAATTATCAGTGACAAAATTATTGTTATTGCTCACAATATCAAGCTGAACAACTTTGAACCTAAGAGAAAAGTGATAAAGACTACTTTGAAATTAGTTACAGTAAAGCAATTATGTTTAATAAACGACAAAGAGCATAATAATTGACGTTCATTGACAATTATCATATTGTCGACGGTCAATCAGTAAGAACAATTTGAAGTTGGAATGAAATAATAAATCAAGCTGATTATAGACAATTTCTGACTTTTATTGGCGTATTTATGATAATAATCATATTTTTATCGTTCTTAAATAGGTATACTAATTATGAATTAGCTGAAATCTATGTATATGTCTATACTATGTAGTTTATTCAGTGTTTAAGTAAATTTTTTTTTAAAATAAATATCTTCTCACTTGGCGACTTATTTGATTGGAGTGGTACTTATATTTAAAAATGTAACCTATTTTATGCTTGAAAGCAAAACATGAAAAGTAAAAGTAATAAAAATATGGTTGCAATTTTCTCAGTTTGAGGAAGGTGGCAATCAAGCATGCAGATCACATGGATGTAAAATGATGACCAAAAACCAGATGTCAAAATGCAGATGCGTTGCAACCCTTGACCTTGGGTGTTATGTCTCTATGATAAATATTGAAGAGCCAATCATTATCGATACATTTAACAGGTATAAAATCGAACGTGATCTTACGTTTACATTTTCCAAAGTGATAAGCAAAGACCAAACAGTGCATAGCCAAAATGAATACAAGAATTCGAATATCTCATCATCTACATCAAAAAACAGGTACATAATAACTTAGGGTTAGAAAAGAATCATACAACAATATTTAAAAAAAACCGACGAATATAATCCTGTTTCTTGCATTAATTTGAGACGGCCTTTAAACGGAAACATTAACGATTTTTTATGTAGTGATCCTATTGACAACACTGATCACAATACCGAAACTTAAGAGTAGCACTTAGAATCTTTTCTAATGGGAAAAGTGGAACTAACTTAGGATCTCAGCTACGTAGTTATTGCCTGGTCCATTGCTGTGCTTCCGATGAACTAAAATCAATATAAAATAATCTACATGACGAATGTAATATTAAGTAGCTAAATAAACCCCTAAATAGTTCCCTGACACGCGATTAAACCGTCATGCAATTTATAACAAAACCAAACACTCGAAGAAAAGAGGACAGGCTATAAAAATGTCCATTAAACCACGCCATCGAGTCCAACGCCACGCACACGTCAGATTAACTTTACAGGGTTTACGATATGCGAACAAAATGACAAGCTAACATTGTTTGACATGTCAAAATATCGAATGACGTATCGACCGATGCAATCTAGACCCTCTGACATCGCGTTACGACAGCCCACAACAATACAATAGCCGTACACATCGCCACGTAGATTGTTACAACATTCACGTACACATTAATTTCAAAATCAGTTTTATTCCCGCACACAAAAGCAGATAGTCGCTTGCAATCAAATTAAATTAGTTTTCTGCGTGTACAATCATATTGTGCGGCTACAATTATTGCGGTGCATACTCATTTGTTTGGTCGTTTAAGCGATTGTGGCTTTTATTGGTATAGGACGGAAAGCTTTGGTTAAAGCAAAAGTGGTGTTGGTCATAGCAACAATTAGCTAATTACGGGACCGGCGTGACACGTTGTCAGAGCCAGCGGTCGTGACAGGCCGCGGACGTTGGAGCGACAACCTTTCGTCGCCTTCTATTATCGCGACGTGAATGGCACGAAACAGGGTTGGCAGATGACAGAATTCTTTAGATGTCTCATACAGTGTTCATTTTTTAAAACTCTTTGATGTACATTGCTCGGTGAAAGAATTGTCGCTTTGAACATTTAAAAATGATTTATATTTAGGATAGTGTGACATTTTTGGGGAACCACTTAAACGTAAACACAATGGAATAATGCTTTTTTATGAACGTTGTTTTGGCGTCACAGCTTATGTTATTGGTGATTTTTCTAATTTCTGGTCTTTATGTGTGTGAACGTTACTTCTAGTTATTGCGTCAAGAAGAAGTTATTAATAATAAATACTCTTTTACAATATGCAACGTATTTGAAGTTCACACATTGATTAAATTTTCAATATTACAGACACAAACCTATACTATTATATATTGAATATAAAAATTATACATCTCAATGTATGAAATATAGCTAATTATTTTTACTGAATATTATTCCAGGTAGGTAAGAACTAAGATATTCAATCGCTCCACGTTCTTTTTCTATCCTTTAAGGGACCTAGAGTGATGATATAATTATAGATAACATCTGTAATTATAGTATTTATGTAAGCATATTATACATATTATAATTACAGATTCCCAAATCTGAACCTTAAACTTATTGTTGTCTAGTTTAGATTAATTTTACACACCCACATAAACACAATCTATAAATATAAAAATCAATCGTTAGTCTCGCTTAAACTCGAGAACGGCTGGACCGATTTGGCTAATTCTGGTTTTGAATGATTTTCGGAAGTCCAGGAAAGGTTTAAAAGGTAAAAAAATATGAAGTTATTGAAGGGAAATGGTAAAAACCACAATTTTATTTTCCCTACAAATAGTCCGTATCTATCAAACCTTTGACACATTATTTCATTCTGAGGCAATACAAAGTTTGCCGGGTCAGCTAGTTATATTATAAATTTGTTATTTTACCCATGCATCATGTTTTATTTCTCCAATTAATCAAATGTAACAAAGATCACACATTTTCAAATGTGAAAAATAATTAACAGTGACACTTACAAATGGGTTTCAAGATATGATTCCCATTAACAAAAAGGCCCATCAACCCCTACATTAAAAGGCATCCCCACGCCAACGTGCTATTAATATTCATAAAACGTAACAACCATTAAGTCAGCACAACACGTCGCGTACATTTACACGACTGCATTTGTTTGTGGACCGGTCTGATTTACAGCTGTGTCGGTAGAACAAGTGTGGTGTCACCGCGTCTGTACTGTGATTTTGAAGCAAAGCTGGTTTGTTTTGAGATAGCTTTGTTTTTAGTCAGGGTCTGTGGCTAAAATTTGATGTAAAATACGTAACTTCAAAAAAATATTCAAAAACTTCAGTAAATACATGCATTCAAGCATACATGCAAACACCCACGATTTGCCGGTTACGTTTTTGGCCCATGTAACAGGTGGCGAGCCTGTTGATATCTCCGGGCACTTTACCAAACTTCGAGGTACTGGGAAATTTCCAGAAAATGGAAAAATCCCAATAGAACCAGAGGAAAGTGGAGAATAAAGGACTTTACACAATTATCTCTGATAACCCCATACCCGGGACGATTCCCGGGTATGGGGTTATCAGAGATAATTGTGTAACCCAGTACCTCAGCGTAGTAGGCCTGCTACCACTAGGCTACCGAGGCAGTTTTTTTTTAAATTAAATATATATTTTTTTTAGTTGTAAGACCGTAATTCAAAAATAATGATCAATTACATCGATACCAATAGGAAATGGGCGCTGGAAATGAAACAATGAATTTGTTCTGATATTAAAATTCCAGTATAGGAGCTCGAGGGCGTAGGCACTATCGTATTCCGGTAAGATGGCAATGTCCCGTAATATCTATCACACAGACATAAGCATGCAACTCACATTGATGTTATGTGATGACTGCAGCCTGTAGACATTTACACAAAAACCAGATGCAAGAGGTCAAAATGCAGATACGCTGACACCTCAGTTGTTATCTCTCTGACAGTTATTAAGGGGTTTAGTTAATGCTATCTAACCGCAACACGATAAGGCTGAACACTTCTATTTTTCGGTAGATGTATTAGACAATGCGGTGATACCTACGCCTTCCAGTCCCTACACTGAACTTCTACCACTAGTAAAAGCTTTAATGCAAAGTTCTAACTGTATTCCAGTTCCAATAGTTATGTCACATGTTGTATTTATTTCTGTACCTCAGCCTTCGTATCCGTGGCGTTGTCGCTGTGCTTCACTTTTTATGTCCAAAGGTTTCCAGATAAGTGGACGGGCCGGCTGATGGAAAGTGGGGACCGTGACTTATTGGAAGTTACCAACGTGCTGACTGGTCTGAAGGACTTTGGACTAACTCTAGATCTCGTGTTTGGATTTATCTCTACTATGCAGGGTCTGTCTGTCTCTGTTTCACTGTATCATAACTACGGTAATCAACTGTCATTTTACTCTTTTCGTTGCAATTTTGCAACTGCCTCTGCCACTCTTATTGTAAGCCGTGATAATTAACTTTTGCACAAAAGTAAGATTAAAGAACAACGACAAAATAACAACGACTTACAAGTGAACCAATGAAACCAATTACCCGAAATAGTAGCTTATATGGCAAATAAAAATTTACGTATTTTAACGATTGGTCTAAAATAACGATCTAGAACATTTTTAGTACCTAGTGTCCATGACATAACCCTGCACCGTTTATTGCATCGCGAAGTTCTGACTGTATTATGCCATGTCGCATTAAGCCACGTTGTCTACGCAGTTAATCGCAAGTCGCTGTGGGTTGCGTTCCACCACGTCGCTCGTGACGTGACGGTTGCTAACATTACCGCTGTAATTGTGCTATTTGACGCAATACCATGCAATTTAGATACATATCGAACTATATTTGTAATACGTTTTTCACAACACCGTTGCTATTGATGAATTTTAAAGATTGGAATTATTTGTCGGTCATGAATGTGAAATTTAAGGAGCAGGTGGTGAGTATCCTGGTCCTGAGGTGGAGCTGAAAGGCTTAATGTTATCGCATTACCTTATCTGTATTTCACTTAATTGTAATGTTCATTCATATGCAGCTTGAAGCAGAATCGAAAAAAAATGCAAAAAAAAATAGCTTCGATGAATTAAAACTACATTTTGTATGTTATTTTACTAACTCAAAGAAGCGGAACGTCGCAATATCATTACTAACAAAGGAAACACTAAAAACATCAAAGAGTCGAACATACATTTCAAATTTTTAAATGTTTCCTGTAACATTTCCTGGAAGGTGCTCTAATTAGACGGAACGCATTACAAGTTTCAGCACATTAATTATTTAGCAACAATTAAAAATCATCGGTCAGCAACTGCTCATATTTCACTGTATTGCTGTCAACATTCACTAGAATTGGAGCACTGCAATAAATTTTTTGTCTACACTAATTGAGCGTATGACGTGCAATCGTCAATGTTGGAGCCAACTAAATCAAACAATGTTTCGTATAATAATGATTGGCAAATATTGGTTTAGAACTCAACGGGAGCACATCCCAAGCCAGTATTTGTTCAAATAATGGTTCACATTGACCATTAGAGCGAGAGACGCAATGTGAATCGTCAATCATCTGTACGCATTAATCTTGTGCAGACAACTTGATAGATCATCGCTTTGTGGAGCCCTCGGTGTGTGAAAAGAAATGAACAACTGCGCACATAGGATGTGGTAAAAATATCAGCACTCTTTTATAAAAAAGATATCTTTTGTTATTTGATGATTTGCAGTCATTGAATCGCTTTAGGTGAAATTCCTTGTTTTCTTACTTTTTCGCCAAAATAACCAATCTGAAAACAAAAATGAAACACGATTTTAAATTTAGAAACAGCAAAACATAATTTTCAAGACATACAACATTTGCTAGCGGTTAAAACTATAAGAAATTTAAATTGGCAACACCAAATTCAAGTAGCACTGCTACTTATAGCCATCCACACAAAACTGGAGATCAAAATGCCGTACCGGTAGCAAAAGGTTGCTACCGGTACTATTTAAATTTTTAGAACTCATCACCACGTTACATTTTTTTGATAAAATTTGTTACACTTTAAATTTTTTTCAGCAAAAAACTCCAAGTAAGTAAGTAAAGAATATTCTGAAAACACACTATCAATTAATCTCAATTCAAACTCAGATAATAATGACCTACTACCATTAAGCCCAGTTGCATGATAAACCTATAAATAATAAATATAATCTCATCCAAACAACAGCAATCGATGTAACGGACGTAGGAGCTCCGCTCGCGGCTCGCAGGTAATAAATCGTGTTAAACAAGTAGGTTGAGCCGTTTTATCAAAGTCAATCGGTATCGTGCCGCCAGAGTTGAGTAATTATTAGCACAGCCGTTTGTTTGGCATACATGATAGTTGAGTATAGAGAAATTGGTGAAATGTTCCTCATTTTAGATAGCTAAATAAAGAAAAAATGGAATAAAAATTACTACAGGCGAGACTTGGTATGCTTATTGTTTGGTATCAAAACAAAAAAGGAGCTTATTGCCTATACCAGAATTCATTCTACCATAATGATTGTCATCCTAATCGTATACTTACTTTAGTGTTACCTCATTTTAACTTTTCAATATCAATTTTAAGGAAAAAAAAATCTCCAATCGGGATTTGAACCCGCGGCCACTGGAATCACTGGAAGCTCAACTGAGTTACTGAAGTCCCCATCTGAATGTCGATTTTTTCCTGTAGGTACATTCATTTGCCTTGGGGTGGTAGTAACGACATCTATTGCTTACAATGCTAGATGGGCTTGATGGCGATGATACGAGTAGCATAATAGATACGTTCTAAAGGTAGGCCTACAGTGATATACTCGAGGTGATATATGTCGCTGAATGGTATCGTTCAGATCTATAGAGTTCCGGTCATTTACGGCCACGTAATTTTTGGCACAGAGGCATGAATTGCATATCAAGTATGGCAGAGCATTGAGTTTTGTTTGGGTTAGTGTAGGCTTTAGTATAACTTACCATCAGCCATGAATGTGAACTGAATGCAAGATTGGCGTCTCTCGATATAAAAAAAATATATTACCCTCTAATGTATAATACTTACGTCTTTTTTATTTTGTGTTCCGTAAATTATTCTGCGATACATAACTTTCCTTAAAATCTGTAAAGATTGAAAATTAAATTTAAAATCTGAATAGATTAACTGTATGGTCAGTAATATATTGCCTAACAAAGCAAGATGAAGTAAAATATATTAAAAAATCATAACTAGCTCCAGAAGTACTTAAAACGTATTGTAAGTAAGTAAGTAAGTAAAACTTTATTGTTGTTTTATGTCATTAACGTTTCTTTCTTCATTGCATACATCGATAGCCTATGATATTATTTTACTCATAAAATATGCGCCCATCGCATATCATTTCGTACTTCACAATATGTTTGTAAGTTAAATAGAATAAAAATACATAAAGCAGTAACACATCAATCTACAACAATATTTAATTTCAACGTTGACACTCCATTCAGACTTATACCACAGTCTAAAGAAAACGAACATGTTAATTACCTACAGTCGTCCAACGGTCGTGTAATGTCAGAGCAATCGTGCGGGGCGTGCGACGCGAGGGACGGAGGGGGCGGTACCAAGTAGCCCATACGAAAACTGTCAACTACTTGGTACTGAGCGATAAGGGGTGCGAGATTTAAATATTTCTTGGACTAAGTTTTTGGAAATAAGATATTGAAGAATTTGAAAATATCTTTACTAGTAATATTTATTTTAATTTTAATTTAATAAAAGTGTCTGTTTTATTTTTCACTTTATGTATTTACATAATAGTTATTAGCAGTCTACCTAGTGTTTTTTTTTTGTAAATCAATACATACTGAATAGATTTCTTTGACGAGTCTTATTTCTAGTTAATCTCTACTTTAGATATTTTATTTCTTTGTTTGTTATTCGGATGGACGTTTGAACTCATGAATGGCAGATAAGAAGATTGGTAGAATGATTGGTAGACTTGTAAACTGGAAAACCAACACACTACTTCGTAGACTGGGAGAATGGCATACTGGCAGAATTTTAATATGATAGACTGAGATATGGTAGACGTTTCAGAAAATAAATCCGGTTTTTTGATTCAATGTCATTCAAAAGTCCTCAAGTTTTACGTATGTCAAATTTAAAGCAGCATTTTTTTTTGAAGGTGCCAGACAAGCATGCTGTTAACGTTGATGTTAAGACTCCAGCCTAAAGACATCTACACAAAACCGGAGATTAAAATGCAGCTGCGTTGCCAACCTTGAGGCGTCACATCGCGCATTTTTTTTCTCTGTAATAGTTATAACGGGTCTTTTTACTTCTAACTTAAGTTTCAATTACCTTGCAGTATAAACTGACGTGAAACACGACCGTTATTGAACTAAAAACTAAATTTGACAACCCTGAAGCATTTGGGCATATGCGAAGGAAGGCGGCATTTTGCAAAACTTCAAAGGCGATAAACTACTGTATGTACTTATACTGTGCTTTTACCCTTGCCAACTTCTAATATATGATCCTTAAAAGCGGTTGCGATTATAAGTCTCCCATCCATTGCTTCATTAATGGAGAAGATATTGTAATCGGTTGAATAAAATAAACATTGTAAGCTATTGCGTGTGGAACACCATTCAAATTTTGGCTCTCGTTATTATAATGTTTCTTGACACCGGTCGTGATTGTGTTGAAAATTGTGACAAAAAGTGCAAAAATAGCGAACTGCAATTTGAACTTTAGGATTTGGGGAATAAGAGATATTTTGTTTAAATTATATGAAAATGTCAATCAGAAAGTTTTTACACATGTTACTGTCTAAACACGCCAGTCAACTAGACGAGATCAAGGATATCAATTGTACTGATAATAAATGTACATTGTAATGAAATTACTTCTTTTCAACTGGTATTATTCTTATTACCTCAAGTATATACTGACATAATTAGTTTGTATGTTTCTTCTATTTCATTACACATTTGATCGACAGTTTGATTAATATTTATAGAGTAATTAAGTGTATATTTTTTATTTATTTCACTCACGATATCTTTGTTAATTAAACCGTGTACTTTGGACTTTTTATTAGATAATAAGTTTATGATAGATTCATGTTAGATAATTTTTCTCATGCCTTGCAAAAAATACCGGGTCTTGTAAATAAATTACATAATTTTTTGAAAATCATTATATTTATGAATATCACACAAGAGGAAGGCCATTGAAAGAAAGTTTTATTTCACAGAATGTCTATTACGAACACTCGAGAAAATGTTAAAGATCTTTGATTTTAGAAACGTTTTGTTAGCATACATTCGTCATCATCATTTCAGCCAAAAGACGTCCACTGCTGAACAAAGAATACCAAAACGAACGGTCCTGGGCCGCCCTCATTCAGCTATTGCCCGCAACCTTCACCAGGTCGTCGATCCATGTTGTGGGGGGTCTGTCTACGGTTCGTTTTCCGGTACGCGGTCGCCACACAAGAACTGCTCTGCCCCAACGGCCGTCAGTTCTTCGAGCTATATGCCCTGCCCATGCCCACTGCTACTTGAGTCTCGCTAGCATACACTAACTCTGGTTAAATATTGAACGATATCAGAAGTAATAATCCTGTGAAATCAACCTACAGGTAAGGAAACCAAACACACACTTCAGGAAGTTAAGTGTTACGTAAAATCGTTTTTGCGAATTGATCAAGTTACAATATAATCTCAAAATATAGCGTCAAAGCGTTTTTCGTTTCCCATGTAAAAATTTGGTATCATATTTCTTTTGAATTTTTCAATTGGATCTTTAGTACGATCTTTTAAAGTTTTGACACTATGAACTTACCAGGTTAAAATTTACCGTAACTTCAACTTCACGCCTGTAATCCCCGAAGGGGTAGGCAGAGGTAAATGCATGCATTCAAGCATACATGCAAACACCCACGATTCGCCGGTTACGTTTTTGGCCCATGTAACAGGTGGCGAGCCTGTTGACATCTCCGGGCACATTACCAAACTTCAAGGTACTGGGAAATTTCCAGAAAATGGAAAAATCCCAATAGAACCAGAGATAATGGACTTTACACCATCATCTCTGATAACCCCCTACCCGGGAATCGAACCCAGGACCTCAGCGTAGTAGTAGTGGCCTGCTACCACTAGGCTACCGAGGCAGTTCAAAATTTACCGTCAGTAAAAAACGCAACTACATTAAAAATAATTGAATTTATTGATTGGTTTGGTATTGAGTTATATAGGTACCAAGGAAATGTAATTATCTGATAGTTTTCGAACAAGCAAATTAATATCACGTTTTAGAATTCCAACTTCACATTTATTATAAACGTTATCGCTTCCATAAATCATTTGACAGGTGTTAACTAACGGGCAACATCGATCTTTGATTAATGACATTCATATACTGCCACTTGTATTCGATAAAATTGCTTTGGTGTATTTCAATTATTTCATAGATATTTAACGTCTTTGTTAACAAGCAATTTGGTGAGGAATTTGGCTATTTTTAAATTTCGTATACATTTATATTCATACTAGCGGTCCAGTCTGGCTACAGGTGATATATTACCTATATAACTTACCTAAGTGTAATATGTTGTATTATATACCTACTCTACCTGTGTACAAAATTTCATCGTAAACCGTCTAGCCGCTTTAGCCAATATTGTGTGTTGGTATAATACCTACATTTGGTATACTTTACTCCTGTTATGCATCCATTGATATGGATGCATAACAGGAGTAATTTGATAATTCGAAAGTAAGAATGTGATAAATGTAAGAATGTAAAAATGTTTGTCGAGAAATTGTCGTCCACACTGATTACTTGTATAAAAATACAAATTAGAAAAAAAAACATCAATGCCCTGCGGGGCCTCTAAAAATTAGTTATAAAACAAACTAAGAAGAGCGCGAGCAAAAAAAACAATGTTAGTTCTAAAAATCTCTTAATTTTGGTTAAACCTTTATGCCATCAAATTATCGTACGTTTACGAACGTTAATACATAAATTATGATAAATAGCACCGAATTCATAATTTTGCTATCGTACGGCTCATTCTTACTGATATATTTCGTATTAGTAACAGACAAAAGCGCACGTAACCATAACCGGTCAAATCAAACAACATAACATTAACATTTTGTCCTACGCGGAATCTATTCCTGGATCAACAGTACAGAATATATTCCACGAACCATATATTTTAAAAGCAAACAGTAATTTCCTTTCCTACTCCCACCCACAACGTCGCACTCGACGTTATCTATAATCCAATCGACAGCGAAATCAATAATTGTAATAAGCGAATCATCCATCAAACTGAACGAATAATAATACCAACATACAAATACATTAACCAACCAATGATTGATGACAACGATTAACCAGGAACGAAGATATCCAGAAAAACAACAACTCAAAGATTCTCTCACGTTTCAATAACAAAATGAGGTAAACGGAAGATCAGAGAAAACTGGACGAAGCAATTACGAGATGGCGGTTGCACGGATATCTCTCAAAGTTGGGTGATATTTGTAAATAAAGGCAAACCTTTGTGTGCTTAACATTATTTGGGTGAGGGTTTTTCTGATACAACTTAAATAATACATGCTACGCTCTCTGCGTGTGATAAAGAACGATGTATCAGCGTTTAACAATATTTTTCTCGCTGTTTATGCAAAATTCTTTTTTTTTTTAATTCGGAACATAATACAAAAAAACAGAGAGAAAATGAAAACGATGACACTTGCAAAAGGAAGAGATGTACTGCATCACGAGGATCAACACCTTCCTCTGAACTGACACAGTCAGGTTTTCAGAAATCTACACGACCTAATAATAAAAGATTAGGTAAACCTTAAAAGACAAAATGAAAAAAAAAATGTGTGTGTGTGCATGTAATTATATTCAATTTTATATTCTAGAATTTAAAAGAACACAATAAGATTAGGTAAACCTTAAAAGACAAAATGAAAATAAAAATGTGTGTGTGTGCATATAATTATATTCAATTTTATATTCTAGAATTGTGACTTATATAGATTAATAAAAAAGAGCCTGCCTCGGTAGCCTAGTGGTAGCAGGCCACTACTACTACGCTGAGGTCCTGGGTTCGGTTCGCGGGTAGGGAGTTATCAAAGATAATGGTGTAAAGTCCTGGGTTCGATTCGCGGGTAGGGGGTTATCAAGGATAATGGTGTAAAGTCCTTCTCCAATGGTGTAATCTGTGGTTGTATTGGGATTTTTCCATTTTCTGGAAATTTCCCAGTACCTCGAAGTTTGGTAATGTGCCCGGTGATGTCAACAGGCTCGCTACCTGTTACATGAGCCAAAACGTAACCGGCAAATCTTAGGAGTTTGCATGTATGCTTAAATACATGCATTTTACCTCTGCCTACCCTTTTGGGGATTACAGGCGTGATGTTACGTAGAAAAGAGCCCCATGATACACGCATATTTCACGCCGAACAACAACCAAATGCCACCCGCACTTATGAATTTTAAGAACTCTGGTTGGTGAATAGTATTGTTTTCTTCCCTTTATATGTTTTCCATATACCTTTGATTTAATTTGGTCACCTAATTTAGTTATAGAAAATATTATTCATTGCATCATTCTGAATTGTTTTTTCAAGACGGTTAAAATATTAAAATTATTCAAGCAATATGTCAATTTACCTCAATCACCCACAACATAGAAGTCCAAGATGGTAATGATCGTGCGAATTTGATAAATGACCACCAGCATAACACGGCCACATTTTATCACGTCGTATGATTTATTCATGCACTTATCAAATTTGCAACATACCTATTGTGTTCAGCTACAACGATTGAAGTAATCACCCTTTGTATTCTTTGTGTCTACGTTGAAGAAACAATAATTAGAACCCAGGCTTTTAATTGCATTTAAGCAGAATTATTATTAAAACACTTTTATTGGTGGTAAACCTTCAGTGGCGGAGATACGTAGATGAGTATAGGTACCCATTTCCTAATTTACTTGTCATTTAATATTCACAAATATTTTTTTTATATATTTTTAAATCTATATTAAATGAAGAAACTTTTGAACACATGTTCACGCCAGTTCCATCGTACCTTAACCATTATTTTAACATTAACATATTCCTTACTACTTAAAATACACACAAAAATCTTGGAATACGGGATTGAAACATAATACAACTACCTTTGGTTTTTTCTAGACGTTTATGTATGTATGTATCTTCACGCCAGGTCCCTAACGGGGTAGGTAGAGAGTGTAGAGCACCAGATATCCCGGTCCTGACATACCTCTCGTGCCTCATCAACTTTCATCATTCTCTTCATCGACCGTAATCGGCGTGCTACACGCCAGACCTAAGACTTTTGACCGCACCATTAGACAGAACTCGACCTGTTGGGTCATGTTAGGTCAGTCTTGGTCTTACTGGGCCTCTGCAACCACCCACATTCGCATTGTATATCTGTTTAGTCATTCGCTCATTCGACATTCTTTCTATATGCCCGAACCATCGGAGCAAATCTTTTTTCATTTTTAAACCGATACTCTCATTCACACAAAGCCTCTTTCTTACATCTTCATTACGAACGCGATCTTTGAGCGATACACCGCAGATCTTGCGCAAAGATATATATAATAATATAGTCTGCAGTATTCTCCGGTCTAATCGCCATATCACATATTCAATTTTTTATTTAACTGCCTCGGTAGCCTAGTGGTAGCAGGCCACTACTACTACGCTGAGGTCCTGGGTTCGATGCCCGGTTAGGGGTTTATCAGATATAATGATGTAAAGTCCTTAATTTCTGGGTCTATTGGGATTTTTCCATTTTCTGGAAATTTACCAAAACCTCGAAGTTTGGTAATATGCCCGGAGATATCAACAGGCTCGCCACCTGTTACATGGGCCAAAAACGTAACCGGCGAATCGTGGGTGTTTGTATGTATGCTTGAATGCATGTATTTACCTCTGCCTACCCCTTCGGGGATTACAGGCGTGAAGTTAGGTTACATATTCAATATGAGTTATTCCATTAACATCCACCCCATTGGAATGGTTTAACCGCCATTCGGTTGACTGACTGCACTAGCGGAAGAATTCGCTTCCACTACAATGAAATTCTTTCTCCGGTGGGCGGCATGATGTCCAGACTGCGCTGAACATAGGCTTCCCCTAATGACCTCCATGCCGACCGATCGGAAGCGATGTGCATCCAGCGGGTACCTGCAGCCTTCACTAGGTCGTCGGTCCATCTTGCAGGTGGACGTCCTACGCTGCGTTTGCCGATAAGTGGTCTCCACTCGAGAACCTTTCTGCCCCAGCGGCTATCGGTTCTCCGAGCTATGTGCCCTGGCCATTGCCACTTCAGCTTGGAAATCTGCTTGGCTATGTCAGAAACTTTCGTTCGCCTACGGATCTCCTCATTTCTGATTCGATCCAGTAGGGAAACGCCGAGCATAGCCCTTTCCATTGACCGCTGAGTGACTTGGAGCTTTCGTACAAAACCCATAGTGAGAGACCACGTCTCGGTACCGTAGGTCATCACCGGTAAAACGCACTGGTTAAAGACTTTCGTCTTCAAGGACAGACTCCTGTAGGTAGGGTAAAAGCTAGCCATATTCTAAAATCTCAGTACTACGAGACACAAGATCTTCCCACTATTTTCTGATGAAACATTGCGACTTTTTTAATGTTATGAAAGTGGCAAACAAGCATGCAGTTCACATTGATGTTAAGTGATGACTATAGACACCCAAACACAAAGACCAATCAAAATGCAGATGTGTTACGACACCTGAATCCTAAGGTGTTATGCCTCTGTGCCAGAAATTATAGGACCGTGCAATACCTCCTGACCTGAGTCCCGGTTGCTATCGATAGATAGCAGTCGTTAAACCTAGTCGGAGGCCTTATGGGCGGTTTGAAAACATCCGACAGCGGGTTGGCCACTAACCTGTATCTCCACCAAACCGCATTGGAGCAGCGTGGTAGAGTAAGCTCCAGCCCTCCCCCCAAAAAGGGGAGAGACTCGTGCCCAGCAGTGGGACGTATAACGAGTTACCATTATTATTATTATTATTATTATATATTGGGTAATGCAATGGTGCCTACGCCCGCGAGCTCAGTCACTGGAGCTCTACCAAGCCGTGATTAAAAGTATCTTTAAATACGCCATTTTTAATATCAACTCACAATGATCTGACGCCATTTTATTGACCTTGTAAAGCCCTCACACTCCAATCAATCAATGTAATCATTCAATTTCAAATTTAATTACATGTAGATAATCGCATACCAACGTTTTGATTGATTTACTGTATTCGAATGTGTTTGTAATTAGTTTTGATGTTGGTTTTTCAATTGATGTTTGGTAATTCCTAAGATCTATTAAGCTAATTACGAGGCTGCAATCATAAATATCTCTTCTCTATCTCTCATCTCAATCTTCAAGATTGGTTTATAAGTATGTAGCGAATAGCAAGTTTTTATTCAAACTTTAAGTCGTGCTTACATGCATTGCATGCGACTTCTAAGAGCCCACGCAGACAGAGAGCGGTCTGGAGTTCAGAGCTGCGAGTTCAGAGTTCTGCGTTCTTAAGAATGTACCGAGTCCATACAACAACGAACATAGCGGGCAGTCAGACCGCGGCGGTCAAAGCGGAACGTCACGTTCTAAGAGTTCTTTTCCCTCTGAGACAGAGACCGCTAGAAAGCTGCAATGTCTGAGGTTGGAAACACGGAAAAAATAATTGAACTGTTTAGGGAAAGGAGTTTATTATGTGACTAAAGTGTTGTAGATTATAAAAATCGTAAAAAAAATATGAAAAATTAAGTAAATTCTGAAAATTGGTACTAAATTCCCCTTGTTATTCACGCGTTGTTTTAATTGGGTGCACCCTATACTTTCTATTTTTTTAAAAGCTCCTAAGCTCCACAAGACCATTTTCATTAGAAGATGAATTTTCTAAGGACATATTGCATGTACAAAGACACAAACGAAACTAGAACCCGATAATTTGAACGCCACTTGTGTGCGTCGGAACTCTTGAGCGGTCAACGGTTACTAGAACGCGGAACTCTGACCGCTCTCTATCAGCGTGGGCTCTAAGGTCGTCCACACAAAACCGCGTTGCGTTGCGATACGACGCCGCATCGCAAGAATTTACGATACGGTTGTCTGGCAAAACGTTCGTTCAGGCGACCATACTTTCAACGGGAGTCAGCCGTATTGAACGTGTTTTTAATTAATAGTGACATGGATATTACTGTCGCTGTTCAATATGTTATTTTATCATATTTATTCCGCCATTCTCGGATATTCTTGCAATGCATTCGTGCGAGTTCGCAGATATTTGCGATACATTGCGAATTCGCAGTTATGTGTGGGAGCCTTTATATTTCTGCAGTTCTGCTTAGTTTAATACCTTTTTTTATGTTATGGAATTGGTAAACAAACATGCAGTTCACATTGATGTTAAGTGATGACTGCAGCCTATGGACACCCACACAAAGACCAAGGTCAAAATGCAGATGTGTTACCACTCCTGGGGCCTAAGTTGTTACGCCTCTTTGCCGGAAAATACAAGGCCATACATACTTCAATGGACGTCGGTTTTTCGAGCTATGTGCCCTGCCACTTAGACTGGCTTTTCCGGTTACTTTGGTTCTAATGCGAATCACCTAATGTTTATTCGATCTCGCAGGGAAACTCCGTGCATAGCTCTCTGTATTCCAGCAATCTCTGAAATTATTTTTCTAATTTATTAAGTAACAACAAAAGGATACTCGATCTTAACGAAGAATTAAGCGACAAAGTTCACCTGAAAGTCATTAGAGCAAGAGGTCGATCCATCACTTCTTCAGAGCAGATAATTGCTCGCTCGGTAAGATTGATCGCCTAAACATCCTGTGTTATTGCCCTTATTCCTTATCTGTTACATAACGTTATGAAATTAATGTGTTGACTTATCATTCATTACTAGTTGTAGTTGAAATTTCCGGGCTTATTTCAATTGCCGGTTCAATTGTACAACTGCAGTGGCATAAGGAAGGTGTGATTCCGAACTCCGCTGCACGCAGCAGAGCTGCGACGACACTGCTCCGCAACAGTGATGCCTGCCGCGCTGTAGTACTGCCACCTACCTTGCTGCCGATTCTAGCTCGGAATGTACTCTCATATAAATTTAAAGAGAATATAAGGAGACTACTGTAGGAACTGCCTCGGTAGCCTAGTGGTAGCAGGCCACTACTACTACGCTGAGGTCCTGGGTTCGATTCCCGGGTAGGGGGTTATCAGAGATAATGGTGAAAAAGCCTTTGTCTCTGGTTCTATTGGGATTTTTCCATTTTCTGGAAATTTCCCAGTACCTCAAAGTTTGGTAATGTGCCCGGAGATGTCAACAGGCTCGCCACCTGTTACATGGGCCAAAACGTAACCGGCGGATCGTGGGTGTTTGCATGTATGATTGAATGCATGCATTTACCTCTGCCTACCCCTTCGGGGATTACAGGCGTGAAGTTACGTTTATAAGGAGACTAGAAGTGCTGCGGAAGCATTTGTCAAATTATAAAATAAGATTAATATTGACTTCAGCAGCGACTGCGAAATGTGCTGAATCAGCATATTTTTCAATTGAGTTTTAGTTCATATATTTGAGAAAGTGAGGAAATCATGAAATTTGATTTGGTTTAATGCAATTATTGCTGCCTATAATTCGATCTTAATGAAGAATTAAGTGAAAGAAGTCATTAGAGCAAGCATCTTAGGCCTCAGGAGTGGCATCATGGAAATCTCTGGTTTCACATAGGCTTTGATAGGTTACAGTATTACATACCATGTATGCTTGCCACCTTATGTCAAGAAAAGGTATTCCTCACATCATACCCTGAAGTTGGCACCAAAGTGGTTTTAGAGGATCTAAATACCTTACCTTACTGCCTCAATAGCCTACTGATAGCTGGTTACTACTAAGCTGGGGTACTGGGTTCGATTCCCGGGTCGGGGAATATTAGAGATAACGGTGTAAAATCCTTTATCTCTGGTTCTATTGGGAATTTTTCATTTTTCGTTTCCCAGTATCTCGAAAATTGATTATGCGCCCGGAGATGTCAATAGGCTCGCCACTGGTTACATGGGCCAAAACGTAACGGGCGAATCGTTGGTGTTTCATATATGCCTGAATTGACCTCTGCCTACCCCTTCAGGGATTACAGGAGTGAAGTTACGTACGTTACTATTAACTTTACGCTATTCCCCAGAAAAACGACCAAATGGGCAAACATACTCCTCACAAAGATACAAACCGCAAAACCCATTTTACTAGAGGGAGAGCTCCAGTGATGAAACTCGCGGGCGTAGGCACAACCGCATTACCTAATATACTTGCCGCTAAATGGTAGTGTTCAGCACTATCGTGTTCCGGTCAGGTGGTAATGTACGGCCCTGTAATTCCCGGCACCTTAGGTTTCAGGAGTGGCAACGCATCTGCATTTTGACCTCTGGTCTTTCTGACATCATATGACCTATATGACCTACATGGACATCAATGTGAGCTGCATGCTTGTTTGCCACTTTCATATCATAGATGTCCTGGTTATACTAGAGCAATGATACCCAAAGTAGTCCATATAGACCCCCTGGGGTCCATGAGACACGACGGAGGTCTACGTAGGCGTTGGAAGTATAGGAATGTGATATAAATGTAGCAAGGAGGGGTTCCACGGAAACCAGAAAAAAATTGAAAGGGGTCTACAAGAAAAAATAGTTTGGGAACCTCTGTACTAGACTAACTAGTCCTATGACCTACCTTCTCATGTGCTATCGAAAACAAGCATGCCAATGACTGTCAAAAGTGCTCACATCCAAACAATTAATCTGTGTATCCAACGATCCATCAAAACTTAATCTGCATTAATGAACACGTTGCTATCGCCCCGGCATCTAGTTGATGGCATTAAGTCATTTATAACGGTGTCTAATCGTTATAAATCAAAATTTAACACCGAATAATCAGCTTAGAACTATTTCTTGACAGTTATTGATAGGTGGGTATTAATGATTAGATAGTGTCTTGGTTACAATTTGTTCGGGTTTGATGGAGTTGCATTGATTAGGATATCGATTTTAATCTATGTTGGTCTTTACTGGTGGTAGAGCTCCAGTGACGGAGCTCGCGGGTGTAGGCACCACCGCATCACCTAATATACTTGCCGCTAAATGGTAGTGTTCAACACTATCGTGTTCCGGTCAGGTAGTAATGTACGGCCCTGTAATTCCCGGCACACAGGCATAACAACTTAGGCCTCAGGAGTGGTAACGCATCTGCATTTTGACACATCACTGTGAACTGCATGCGTGTTTGCCACTTTTATTACATAAAAGAAAATGTTGGTATTCTTGTGATTTTCTGTATTACTCTTGGTGGACCAGTCGAATTGAAGCCTTCTTAAATAGCTTAACCTCATTATAATGTATCAGTCTTAAGATATCTGAAACGTGTGTTGGAGTGGACTTTGCGACTCTCGTACGCTGAAACTATTGATTTAACGAAAAAAAAAATAACTACATAAATTGTAGGAATTTTTCTCTAGTTTAATTTATTTAAGACTATTTTTATCGCAAAATAAGTAGAAACGGAGTCATTCTGAGAAAAAAAATCTGTACTTAGGCGCCATTTTTACAATATGGCGGCGTGAGCAGTAACGGCACGAGGTGGCAAAGTGAAAATTCTAAAAGCGCACGTTGAAATCAATTTTCAATTTAATGAAAAATGGAAAGAAAAAATTGACTTCAGGCGAGACTCGAACTCGCGGCCTACTGGGAATCTAGTCCAGCCGCTCTTCCAATTGAGCTACTGAAGTCCTGCCCGATTTGTCAAATCTTTCCTTCACATTTATTGCATTGCTCTATGGTAGCAGTAGCAATATATTTCACAAGCATGTGTTAATGCGAAATAATATAAAATAATTATCAATTTTCAAAACTCGGAAAATTTTCTAGGTAAAACTAGCAAATGACTGGACTATTACGGGTAAATTTTTGATTGGAGTTAAAATTTAACTAAAAGTGTAAAATGTGGAGCTCGCGGGCGTAGGCACCACCGCATTACCTAATATACTTGCCGCTAAATGGAAGTGTTTAGCACTATCGTGTTCCGGTCAGGTGGTAATGTACGGCCCTGTAATTTCCGGCACAGATGCCTCTGTGTAACACCTTAGGCCTCAGGAGAGGAAACGCATCTGCATTTTGACCTCGGTCTTTGTGTGGGTGTCTATAGGCTGCAGTCATCACTTAACATCAATGTGAACTGCATGCTTGATTGCCACTTCCTTTACATTGAAAAAAAAAATATTGCTATGAAGTTATGAATATTAAATACATAATTCATAATTTCGTATTACTTCCAAGTGAGTTTTAAAAATAGCTTAATTTATTAAAGTTGTGCCTAAAACATTTTCAAATAAACAAAATATCAAGGTAATGCATCAATCACTGTATCTAATAGTTAATTAAAACGATAAGCTCTGACATTCAAGTATATTTGCAAAATTTTTCACTGAATTCGGTGTAAATTTGTACCTGCTTCTTGATTTATCTTTTCAAGAGTCTATTAAATTTTGGTTTATAGCCTTTTTATTTTTCATAAAGCTTATTCAAGTTTTATTGATTTCGAAATAACTCGAACTATTTGTCATTAATTCACCTTCAAATTTCACTTAGAAACGATTGAAATTAAGGAAATATTTTTCTTTTATATAATGGAAGTGGCAAACAAGCATGCAGCTCATTGATGTTAAGTGATGACAGCAGCCTATAGCAGCAGACACCCACACAAAGACCAAGGTCAAAATGCAGATGCGTTACCACTCCTAAGGTGTTATGCATCTGTGCCGGAAATTACAGGGCCATACATTACCACCTGACCGGAACACGATAGTGCTGAATACTACCATTCAGCGGCAAATATATTAGGTAATGCGGTGGTGCCTATGCCCGCAAGCTCCGTCACTGAAGCTCTAGCACCAGTAAAAAGGTAGTCTTGCAAATACGAAAATTGTCAATTTTCTGTGGCTTAGCATGAATAATCATTTTAGAAAATGTATAATAATATATGGCATAATATCGTATCGCATATTTTCAACTAGCACTTGGTTTTTTCAACATTCAATCTTGATCGATTGCTTTGAACCCAATTGGCTCGAAGTTGCAAAATACCGCGATAGGTGGAAGAAAATAGGGGAGGCTTTTGCCCAGCAGTGGGACAAGTAGAGCTATTAAAAAAAAACTTGATTTTTACTGTAGGTATCATACCTACTTTGTAACTAAACGTGAATATTGCCTCTTTCTTTCTCTTGATTCATCGCTTACTTAATTACGCACGTACAACATGGTGCACTTACGTATATTTACGACGGACATTAAGTAAGGAGTAGTTGACCACGGGGAGCCTCATTATGGGCTTACCACGGCTGATTAACGACTGATGGATAACTGTACTTGGTTCTCATGTATCGATTCATTAGGGGTTTAAAAAATGGAGTTCTGTTAGATGATTGCAGTCTATCTGAGTTTAGAGTTGTAGGATAATCACAAATAGTTTTAACCTCTAATCATGATTTTTTATTTTTATTTTTTATTTTATGTAATGGGCGTAGCAAACAAGCATGCAGTTCACATTGATGTTAAGTGATGACTGCAGCCTATAGACACCCACATGAAGACCAAGGTCAAAATGCAGATGCGTTACCACTCCTGAGGCCTAAGGTATTATGCCTCTGTGCCGAAAAATTACAGGGCCCTACATTACCACCTGACCGGAACACGATAGTGCTGAACACTACCATTTAGCGGCAAGTATATTAGGTAATGCGGTGGTGCCTACGCCCGCGAGCTCCGTCACTGAAGCTCTACCACCAGTAAAATCATGATACCAAAAATGGGACCTTTAACTAGTGGTAGAGCTCCAGTGACTGAGCTCGCGGGTGTAGGCACCACCGCATTACCTAATATACCTACTTGCCGCTAAATGGTAGTGTTCAGCACTATCGTGTTCCGGTCTGGTGGTAATGTACGGCCCCGTAATTTCCGGCACAGAGGCATAATACCTTACGCCTCAAGAGTGGCGCATCTGCATTTTGATCTCTGGTCATTGTGTGGGTGTTAGGCTGCAGTAAAATAATTTTGAACTGCCTGCGTGTTTGCCACTTATATTAAACAAGAGGATCCCAGAGTAGTATCTAGTAGTGGCCTGCTACCACTAGACTAGTGAGGAAGTAAACATTCAATTCAATTTATTTATTTGCGAAATATGATGTACATTTATGTACAGTAAACAAAACATTTTAGTATTCACGTAAATATCTACGGTCTTATGAAATTTTAATTATTTCAGCAATTTTATAATCTAAAAATCAATTCATTATCATTACAGGAAAATCTAAAAAAAAGTCAGTGGAATTTAGGTAAAACGTAGGTAGTAAGAAACTCCTTCATTCCTGAACCTGACCGAATTGTTTAAGATTCCCTGCGAAGTCCTAAGACAGCTGCAAAAACACTTTAACCTGACACTTTCAACAATGTACTAAGCAAATTATATTTCTTTACATTTGCATTACAATTTCGTCAGCTGCGACAACCGTGAACGCCTTCCCATTAAAACTGAATAAATTCACTGTAATTTACTATCATTACTGACACCGTTGCCACATAATCAACGGCCATTATCCGTGACAATAATACACTATCATTTTAAGGCTTCATCCTTAGAAAATTAAGACTTGCGTCCATTGTATCAAAACTATAACTTACTATGTCAATGGAACTTAGGGTGCGATTCAAAGATTTTAGATTTACTTTTAACAAAGAACACTTAGAACTGTCAATGTAGTCCGAGTTATGACAGTTCTTAGTGTACTTTGTTCAAAGGAAAGAGATCCTACTCAGTGCTTAAAAACGTATGAGTTTGTTTCCCAATCGCGTAAAAAAGCTAACTTGAGTTTTGATAAAATTATATCACTTTGAATAAAGGATCGTTATTTTTTTGTTATCTTATAATTTATCAAATTCAAGAAATATTGGTCGCTATGTCTTGAACGGTTGTAGTGACTAGTAGCAATAATTATTACGCTTTCTGTCCGAAAAAAGGAAACGTAATTCATACCTTGAGTAGAATTCGGTCGCTTTGTAGGACGAAAATGGGTTCCTTGGTGCGGCCTTTGTACATACGGTGCACCAAATGCACCGGGTTATGAGCTAAGTAGTGAGCTCTTTGGGTGTTGGCATTGGAGTTGGCATTCGTCTTTTAACGCGTAAGTGTGCACGAAAATGGTATCGGCACACATCAGACGCGTTAGCGCTCTATGGTCATTGCCAGAGCAGCAGAGGATGCGGATCCCCTGGGGGATCCACTGCAGCATTATCAGTAAGAAGATTGAAATTTGTCATAGTCCAAGACCTGCGCTAATCAAATGTATTCGATATTTTTTTGAAAAAGGTTTCTAATTAGTTTTTAAACCTCTATAGAAAGTGTTTTTTCGCAGGTGGCTTTGTCAATCTTTATTTATTGAAAAAGTTTTGTCTCTTAAACACGATACGAAGGGACTTTCTTTTGGGTTTCATGAAGAAATATTTGATTTTCAAACATGTTTAATACTTGCATCTGCATCACCCAGTTTGGGCCTATATCTACTTTGCACAACAATTTGTCTCAAAATTTAGTAGCTGAACCTAAAAATTGTCGCCTCTCTCGAAAAACTTCGTAGAACAAAAGTTTTACTATTCAATAGTTTTAGACATTTCATGTGTATTTTTAATACACTTCAAATTATTATAATATCAACAACATACAGTACACAGACATTGTGATCAAGTGGACACATGCCTTTTTTGTGTTTACAACGTTACCTGCAATTGACTGAATAATTTACGTTTTGTAATATAGTAATTTGTATTTCTTGAGGCGTCCTAACAATGTAACAGTTCAGTATGGGGTACGTGCTTAATAAAAGTTAAAGATAGGTTATATTTTTTAAATATTTATATAACATATTACTATTTTGACTGTTATGAATCTTATCGCGGCAAGCAATCACTTTATGATTGAATCAAAACTGAATGTCTTGTAAACGAAAAAGTTTTACCTCTTTCGTTTACATATCCTATATTAACCCGTGAGAAGGCGCGCTATGAGCAATTTGCTCACATAATAAGTTAAATGCCTATGTTTGGTTTTGTTATACCGATGTCATAACTATTCGAGCGTCTAGGTACCTTCCTAACTATTCATCCCCGCTCCCCTGACCCAACTCTCGCCTGGGTGGGTACTATTGCGCCCGCGCAGTGAAGTGTTTGTGCAAGGAGTGTCCAGAATGCGGCTATTTGCTCATCACGCGCCTGTCCACGTAAGTATTTATTTTTATTTAACCTATGAAAAATATTATGGTTTTTTCAAGAACACTAGTTTGTTATTTAGGTTTATTATTATTACATAATATCCAAAATGTAATAGTTTATTAATTAATTGATTTTTTTTCGTTTTTAGGTACAGTACACGTGTGGGTAAAATGGACGATCGACATCAAGAACACCTTTTTTTTTGGATGGAAGAGTGTTCTGGCGATTTGTTCCAACTTCTGTACCCACTGGAGAGCGCTAGCACTAGTTCAAGCGCGGGTTTTATGTAATATGTTCTAGACGTAAGAATCAACGCTCAAAAAAAGCGTGCACTTCGTGCAAGAAGTTACTATGCACCGAACACATCACATACATGTAGTAGACGAGTGTCCCTACTTGTTTCGATAGGGACACTCGTCTAGATCTCATGAAATAATTATTTTTAAAGTTTTTATTGTGATTTTTATGACGGATGCCATAAGTTAAAGAAAATAATTCTGTTGATTTATTATTTGCTTTAGAAATTGCATTTATATTTTATTTAAAGAAAAATGGAAGGAAAAATTTGACTTCAGGCGAGACTCGAACTCGCGGCCTACTGGGAATCTAGTCCAGTCGCTCTTCCGATTGAGCTACTGAAGTCCTGCCCGATTTGTCAAATCTTTCCTTCACATTTATTGCATTGCTTTATGGTAGCAGCAGCGCCATCTATTGCCAAACTATGCTAGTTAGACAAATGGGGCAGGACTTCAGTAGCTCAATTGGAAGAGCGGCTGGACTAGATTCCCAGTAGGCCGCGAGTTCGAGTCTCGCCTGAAGTCAAATTTTTCTTTCCATTTTTCTTTAATTAAAATATATTTCACAGGCATGTGTTAATGGGAAATAATATAAAACAATTGCATTTATGTTCAGTAGTTTTAATTAAAATACTTATTTTCTTACTTAATACAATTTTTACTGGTGGTAGAGCGCCAGCTCACGGGCGTAGGCACCACCGTATTACCTAATATACTTGCCACTAAATAGTAGTGTTCAGCACTATCGTGTTCCGATCAGGTGGTAATTTACCCCCCTGTAATTTCCGGTAAAGAGGCATAAACAACCTTAGGCCTCAGGAGTCGTCACGCATCTGTATTTTAACTTCTGGGCTTTGTGCAGGTCTATAGGCTGCAGTGACCACTTAACATCAATGTGAACTGCATGCTTGTTTGCCACTTTCATTACATAAAAAAAACTGGTTGCCTGTAAAGTCGGTTTTGCGGCCGAAGATTTTACGTGTCAACGTCTTTTTCTCGGTAGAAAGGCATTCGCCGGTCCGGCAGGCCTCTCTCTCGTTCAGTGACTCGTCGTTACGTTACCGGGCGTTACACTTTTTCATGAGTGACTCCGAGCCGCAACCTAATTTAAGACGTTGTCACGTCAAAAAAACTAACATCATTTTGTTTTATTAATGAATATACAATAAAACGCAATAAATACTGTAAAAGTAGAAATATGAGGATCTTAAATACTGTGAGCAATATGCTCGCGCGTGCCTGTCCGTGTAACATAATAAGGCGCGCCTTCTGACGGGTTAAGCACGCGAAAGAACACAGGAAGAGTTCTAGTGTAGGGACTCGACGACGTAGGCATCACCGCATTACTTAATGTATCTGCCGTCAAATGATAGTGTTATCACTATCGTGTTCCGTTTAGATGGTAATGTCACACCGCGGTCACTCCGCCAAAATTCCATACAAACGCTTAATTTAGTTTCCATTACACAGACATCAATCAGTGACGTGTACTTACACGCGTACCTGTGTGCGTAGCACGTACAAAATACCAACCGTTGTCCATAAGAGGGGAAGGGGTTGAGTGATGCGGGCAAATCGGGCGGGACGTCGAATTACCAGAGAATATGTAATAATACTAAGTATAGAATGTATAGCCCCGTTATAACTATCGCACAACTAAGTTCACAGGCGTGGCCATTTGCTTAAAATATGGGTTTTATGCATGCTTGATCGCCATCTTAGTTACATAAAACCGGTCAAGTGCATATCGGGCGACGCGCAGTGTAGGGTTCCGTAAATACAGAGTAAAAGATGAAATAAAATATATATATATATATTTTGTAAGGACTTGTTCGAAATTTTCGAGTAAAGTACATTTGATCGACTATTACTCGCAAACTTGCAAGGCCAACTTAAGTGTGATAGTTTTCCTTTTAATTTCGTTATATATAGCTACTATTGCCGTAACGTTTGAATTTCTAACAACAACCGTTTAGTCTGTAGGGGGGGGGACACTTGAGTATAACGAAAATTTGCAGTTTAAAGCTTAATAAGTCACGAACAGTTAACTACATCGAAAAATGATGTTCGGACACCCATACTATTTTTTAAAAACCTATCCAACGATACTACACACTATATGGAAATCGAAAATAAAAAAATATATCTGCGAGTTACATGTAGGCGAGGTTACCCTAAATATATTTTTTTTTTTTCATGTTTTTATTCTACCACTTTGTCGGCGTAATTAAGATGTATACTTGTGCCAAATTTCAAGTCTCTAGTACTTATAGTTTTTGCGCTAAACCGCGGACGGACAGACAGACTGACAGACAAACAGACAAACAGACAGACAGACGGACATGGCGAAACTATAAGGGTTCCTTGTTTATTACGGAACCCTAAAAAGCACCATTAACGCGTCGAAACTTTCGCTTCAAAAATAGATTATTTCTGACATCCTTTTAGGACCAACTCTTGCCCTAAAATTATACCATCGTTAGGGTCATTAACACAGGGCAATTTGACGCAAGCAACAAGGCGGCAAAATTACACGACGCATAAAATAACAGGCTTTGCCCGCGATGCTGAATTGACGTTAAAAAGACGATAGCTTTAATACGTGTTATTTATATTGTATTGGTGTTTGTTGAACACGCAACGGCTGTTGGGAATTGAAAAAAATGAGCTCGAGTTGATTATTAGTTATGGAATGGTGGTGGGATTGACAAGGATCTCAAGGGGGACTATTGGGGTATTGCTTACTAACACAACTGTTATTAAAGGACGTCCCCTGACGACCCGGTTAGTCCAGCGGTGTGAGATGACTGTTTGATTCGAAGGGTCGAGAGTTCAATTCCCGCACCGTAAACAGGAATATCAGGGAAATGTCTGTATTTTTCTATAAAAATGGAATATAAGGACTTTGTGAATTATCTATATGATAATCCGTACACATGAGTTAATATCAAAATACGTAAACGTAACCTCACGCATGTAATCTCCGAAGGGGTAGGCAGAGGTGAATGCATGCATTCAAGCATACATGCAAACACCCACGACTCGACGGTTACGTTTTCGCCCATGTAACAGGTGGCGAACCTGTTGCCATCTCCGGGCACATTACCAAACTCCGAGGTACTGGGAAACTTCCAGAAAATGGAAAAACCCAATAGAACCAGAGATAAAGGATTTTAAACCGTTATCTCTGATAGTCCCCGACCCGGGAATCGAACCCAGGATCCCCAGCGCAGTAGTAGTGGCCTGCTACCACTACACTACTGAGGCAGTTCGACTGTCAACATACAACAAAGAATATGGATTTCGAGGCGTCCTCAAAAGTATCCTCAGCTGAGTGTGAGTCAAGGAATGTTTCGAATAACGTAGAATATGGGTGTTACTATCAATAAATTTCAAGACACAATAAATAAGTGAAAGATAAATAATCAAGCGAATTCACTATTGTTATCCGAAGATTTAATTGTTTGTCTGTTACATCAATCATTGGTTATTGTGAGACCACACGCATACCACCGGAAGCGATTTATCTTTTGTATAACCTATCAATTATTTATGTTTGCACAATATGTTAAGATGAGGATGTATTATGAAGCAGTTATTCTTTGGTTATTATCAAATATTTTTATATATTTCGCATTATAGTATGTATGAACTTGTAGTAAAATCTCTTTGGCTGTAGTATTTGTATCTGGCTGGTTTTGGTATCATTGAAAGTTAAAATTTTAAAGAACATAATTCCAAATTCAAATTAGGCAAATCTGTGATTTTCATTTGTTTTTCGTACTGTCAAGATGAGTGAATCTAATGAAGAAATTCGATACATTTTAAAATTTTACTACAAAAAAGGTAAAAATGCAACGCAAGCCGCGAAAAAAATTTGCGATGTTTATGGACCTAGTGCAGTGTCTGTGAGAGTAGCACAAATTTGGTTTAAGCGTTTTCAATCCGGAAATTTTGATGTCAAAGATGCACCTCGCTCTGGTCGCCCTATTACGGATAAAATGGATGCCATTTTTGAAAAAGTGGAGCAAGATCGACATATCTGTTACGACATAGCTGAAGAACTGAGAATTGATCACAAAACAGTTTTGGCGCATTTGAAAAAAGCTGGGTACAAAAAAAAGCTCGATATTTGGGTACCTCACGAGCTCACTGAAAGAAACCTAATGAACCGTGTACTCATTTGTGATTCTTTATTACGACGTAATGAAACCGAATCATTTTTGAAGAAGCTGATAACTGGTGATGAAAAGTGGTTGACGTACGACAAGAACGTGCAAAAAAGGTCGTGGTCAAAGGCCGGTCAGGCTTCACAGACTGTGGCGAAACCCGGGTTAACTCGCAATAAGGTGATGTTGTGTGTGTGGTGGGATTGGAAGGGCATTATTCATTATGAGCTATTACCACCAGGCAGGACTATCGATTCTGAACTTCACTGCGAACAACTGATGAGATTTAAGCAAAAAGTTGAGAGAAAGCGGCCGGAATTGATCAACAGATGGTGTTTCATCATGATAACGCTAGACCTCAGACACATCTATAGCCACTCAGCAAAAATTAAGAGAGTTTGGCTGGGAGGTGTTAATGCATCCGCCGTATAGTCCTGACCTTGCACCTTCAGATTTCCACCTGTTTCGGTCTCTTCAGAATTCTTTATACAATGTTAGGTTAACATCACGAGAGGACTGCCAAATCCACTTGTCGCGGTATTTTGATGAGAAGTCCCAAAATTTTTATAGCAATGGGATCATGTCCCTACCTACAAGATGGCAAAAGGTTGTCGAACAAAATAGTACATACATACTTTAGTTAAATTTAAATAAACTATATTAAAAAATGTTTTGAATTATCTTAAAAAATGCGAAGAAAGTTTTTCCCCAACCAATATGTTGGTGTAATTTGTTAACCGACTTCTTCTCTACTGTTATGTTACTTTACTGTGTAAATTCTTTTTATGTTATGAAAGTGGTAAATAAACAAGATGAAATTTACGGGTGGTAGAGCTGTAGCTTAGCGGTGGTAGGGCGTAGGCACCACCGCATTACCTAATATACGAGTACTTGCCGCTAAATTGTAGTGTTCAGCACTATCGTGTTCCAATCAGGTAATGTACGGCCCTGTAATATCCGGCACAGAGGCATAACACCTAATGCCTCAGGAGTGGCAGCGCATCATTTTGACCTCTGGTCATTGTGTGGGTGTCAATAGGCTGCAGTCATCACTTAACATCGATGTGAACTGCATGCTTGTTTGCCACTTTTATTAAATAAAAAAAATGAAAATCGAAGATCAAATTCTAGGTGTAAAACCATCACTGAGGTCAAGTTACTATGCCTCTCTGAGCGAAATTACGGGGTCTACAAAATAACATATAAGCGGACGACGACAGTTCTGTTGGTAAGGTAACGCGATGGTGCCTACTTCCCCAGTCTCCGAGATACTGGTACTCATCCACCAAAATAAAGCTTTCTGTATAGTCCTGAGCTGACCTTTATTAGAAGGCTTATATTTTTGAGGTTCCTTGACAGCAGATCATATGTTTGATAGCGCTTTGTATTCAATAACTCGTGTCCGAGTAAGTAAATATATGCCAAAGTATCCTTAACATAACTGAAGAACTGTTTTTTGTGTAACAAGCATGCAGTTCACATTGATGGTAAGCGATGACTGCAGCTTACACAAATCCAAAGATTTTAACACAAGATACGTTGCAACTCCGACGCATATCTGGCACATGGTAATGAACACTACCATTTGGCTGCAGATAGATTAGGTAATGTGACTGACGAAAACTACATCATTAGGAAAATAAAGTGTAGAATTTTATAACAAGATCCCATCCGAGATTGCTGAACTCACCGATAGTACATTCAATGCATTAATTAAACGTACTCTATGTAAAAAGGCTTACTATAAACTCGAGAACTATCTCAAGGATAGAAATGTTTGGCTAAATGCTGATCTAGCTCCACAAGGTTGTTAAATGTTATTTAATAATCAAAGTGTCAAATCAATAATCAATGTTGATATTATATTGTTAATTTTAAGTTTGTTAAAATTATGGAAAATTGTAAAATTATGCCTAAGAGATATTTTTAAAGAGCCAACTGAGTTTTTTTGGTCAGGGTTTTCTCAGATCATATTGGCCTTTGGAACTCTGCCAGTGAATGACAAAGAATGACACTTTTTCTTTTCTTTTCTGTACTCGTTGTTATCAGTTTGTAAAGGGGAAATGAGACATTCTATTGATATACTTTTTACATTAGTATGTTATATTTAGTTTTATCTTAGTGATATTTTTGACTATAAATACTTTTATTTTTTATCTTGTTTGACATGTATATCAAATTGTTATTAACTTTCATTTATTTTGTTTGTTTTTGACGAGTATAATGTCATAAGAGGTGCCTGTCACTAAATGAATAAATGAGTTTCTGATTCTGATTCTGATGGTGCCTTCGCCCTCGAATCCCTACAGTGGAACTTTACCATCAGTAAAATATAACGTAAAGCTTTTATATAAAACAGCAATTTATAACAGCTTATGAACGACTGCGGCAAGAACACGCCGCATAATGAAATTGAAGAACAATTTTTCATTTCCATCATGCATGCAGAATTTTAATTCACTTGTTGAATATAGAAGTTTTTAATCCCTAGTTCATAACTCTGTGTAATGGAATATGTTAATGGAATGAAAAACTTATCTTCATATTACGAGAACTAAATCAAGCGTTACTGCAAGTTGACGTCATATTTTTTTCATACCTTTGATCATCGGTGGAGGATGTATATGACTTCGTTGAAATTTCTATGAACACTTTATATTTTATCATTTTAGACTGATTTCAGATTTTTGACAATTCGGGTGTGGATGGTTGCAGAGGCCCAGAAAAACCAAAACTGACCTACCATGACCAAATAGGTTGAGTACTGTCTGAGAGTGGGGTCAAAAGTTTTAGAAAACGGCGTGCATATATGAAGAGAATGATTAATGTAGAAGAAGCACGGGAGATGTGTCAGGACCGGGATATCTGGCGCTTTACACTATCTGATTAACCCGTAATGGACTTGGTGTGAAGATACATACATACATACATACATTTCAGGCTTTTCCTCATCGACTCATCTCGAAAATTCAGAAGTCATCATGTAACTTCGCTCGTTATCATTTTACTTTGCTCATCATCGTTATCGTGTTTGTTATCTATTTTATTGGTCGTTATTTTCGCAATATATATATATGTACTTATTAATATATATATTTATAAATACTTAATATATATGTATTCCGTATTTATTTACTATTATCTTTTATTATAAATATCATGTATTTACGATTTGAATAAGTGTTTTATTATTTTTTAGTAATTTCCCCTAATTGTTTTTTTCTAAGATCTCCGCGCCTATTTCGTTGTTTTCGACTCTACCCAAAGGTTGACTGGTAGATAATGCCTTATAGTTGCATTAAGTCCGCCTTTTGTACAACATTGTTTTTGTGCAATAAAGTTACATAAATAAATAAATAAAATTAAAAGTTGGTCAAGTACTTGGTAATGTACCATGAAATATAAGTACTAAGGTTTTAGCAATAAATAAATTTATTATTCCTTTGAAAAGACTTCGTTGCTCAATTTCCTATGAAACTTCACAAACGAAGTGGATAGACAGCAAAATTACAACCAGACTTACGACTAAGTCGGCGACATAACTCGCTCGTGTATCGCGCGATCAGACAGCACGCTTGTGAACTGAATATTCGTGATAAATCTCTGTCCAATGGCCGGGGGCAGCTGAAATGAGCTCAAACGTAGAGGCAATGGTTATTTTTGTAACGATATTTGTTAATTACTAGCTGTACCCATAGAGCAACGCGGCCGCGGTCGCGGGGGATTGGAGGGGAGTAGCCATAGCGTGTATTACCGATGCAAAACAGTCTGTCATTTTTCGCGGGTGGAAATGCGTGCGACACACACGCACACTACAAAAATCGTCTATTACTACGAAACTCACACCATAACTTTAAGAAAATACAGAAACAATTTCACGTACACATTTAAAAATCTAGGCGACAGGTATTTGGGCTTGTACTTTGACAGAGGGGAAAGCCTGCATATGGCTACTCCCCTCCGGTGTTGCTCTATGGCTGTATCCTGCGCGTGTTGCTACGGCACCGATTAAAAAATTACAGTGGCGCTATCTGTCGAATTTTCCAACTCAGAAACCTTTGAGGGGTCATGCACAACAACTTTGCTAAAGATCATCACATGATCAAATGCGTAGTTTACGATTCTATAAAGTATACACAGACAAACATTCATTTTTATATCTAAAGATTTTTAAGTCTTTCAAATGGGAAAAATGGCAAAGTTTAGTTTTGAAGAAATTTCGTATTGGTTTAAATTCTGAACTGATCATTGCAGAAAAATGAGGTAGTTCAATATAGTTGCTTTAATATTTTCAAAGCAGAATATGGTGTGCTTCGTGAATTTATCCTAAAGAGCATCATGCTTTTTAATATACAATTTACACTAACGTGAAATGTAGACAGCAAGATTACACCTCGACTTACGCTAAGCCCGTGACATAACTCGCGCGTGTATCGTGCGATCTGACAGTGCGCCGATGAATTAAATATTCGTGATAAATCTCTATTTAGCGGACGCTTTGAACTGCTTGCTTAGATTATCCCATACATAGAGACTATAGTACAAATGTTTGTCAATATAATGTCCTTCATTCGTTTTAATCTAATTTCACGCCTGTAATTACCGAAGACTTATGCAGAAGTAAATGCAATCAAGCATACATGCAAACATCCTCGATTCAGCAGTTACGTTTTGGCCATAGAGCAACTCGGGCCACCGGCCGCGGCGGATCGGAGGGGAGTAACCATATGCAGGCTTTCCCCTCTGTAAAAGTACAAGACCAAATGGACCTATGCCTGTCGCCCAGATATTTAAATGTGTGCGTAAAATTGTTTATGTACTTTGTTAAAGTCAAGGTGTATGTTTCAAATAGACGATTTTGTTAGTGTGAGTGTGTGTCACACGTATTTCCCCGCAAACAGACTGTTTTGCATCGGTAAATAGCGCTATGGCTACTCCCCTCCGGTCCGCCGCGACCTATGGGCCGAGTTGCTCTATGCGTTTTGGCCCATCGAACAGATAGCGAGCTTGTTGTAGTCTATGACACTCTACGGGCACATTACCAAACTTCTAGGTACTGGGAAACTTCCAGAAAATAGAAAAATCTCAATAAGGCTAGACGTAAAGGTCGTCATCTTAACGATATTGTATAAACTGCAAAATCTATCATAACCGTCTATCAAAATTGTATAGGTATTAACTAGATACAATGGATATCGTTCATCGACCCTAAATTTGTTAAAAAATAAAAAAAAGGGAAGGCAAAATTTGACTCATTAGTGTGGGACTTCGGTAGCTTAGTGGTAAAGCGGCTGGACTGGTTATCCTGAGATCGCAGGTTCAATTCCTGCCCGAAGCAACATTTTCTTTCCTATTTTTCTTTGGTGGCGATGCTGACATTGGTGGCGTTGCTGGCGTTAGTGGTGTTGGCAGCGTTTGTGGCATTGGTGGGATTGGTGGCGTTGTTGGCATTGGTGGCGTTGGTAACGTTGGTGGTTTTGGTGGCATTGGTGGCATTCGTGGCGTTAGTCTAAATCGTGTACAGAGAAGTATTAATGTTAACAAAAGTTGTATCCAAAAAATACTGCCCAAAGTCACTATTCCACGCGAAAGAAGTTGCGGGCACAGCTAGTCTCATAAAAATCTAATGCTCAGGCAGCTCCACACCACTCCCTAACCAATGGCAAGGATCTAATAACGATTTCCTCGTGCTTCAACTTGCTTATTACGTGTCGTCCATTACGATATTATTATGTTAATAGCGTGTGTCAGTGCGCCATTTTGATTTACTTAATATCGTGTCCATTTTGTGTTCAAATGGCACTTTATACCTGTTAACGGTTTTGATTGTTGGTACCAATGTACATTTATTTTAAGTGTTGGCAGGATTGTAAAGTGCATGTGTTGGTTGACATAAAACATAGGTTATGTTTTTACGAAACTACTTAAGACATAATGATTTAAGAAAGGGTCGTATTTAATAGAAAAATACATAATTGAGCTTAAGGAGATGGTTATTTTATTTTATGCGACAATTGTGACAAGCAAGCATGCAGTTCACATTGATGGCAAGTTCAGCCTTTAAACAGCCAAATAACAACCATTACCACCCACCATAGCCGCCCATGGGGCTTAAGTTGTTATGGTTTCGTGGTAGATATTATAGGGCTATGCATTACTATCTGTCCAGAACACGATGCTGAACAGCATCATTTAGGACTGATATCCGTGTCCCACCGAGTAGTTTCCAGTTGAAAACCAGCGTCAGGCTCCGGCTTGACATTATGCTGAACTGGGAACTATTTGGTGCAGCCGTGAGATCTTGTTTTATTTTTTCTACTGTTACAAGGTACCTATTTTTTTTTATATTAACAGTGTTCTTTCTTTTTTTTGTGTTATAATGTCAATGCTTTCATAAATGTTGTTTTTTTTTGTCGTACCAACCTACTTGTATTTTAAATGTTTATTTTTTTTCTATTGTTTTTCTATGCAGTATTTGATCGGCTGCGCCAATAAATGTTTTTTCTTCTTCTTCTTCTTTTCTTTCTTCTATTTGGTGGCAAATACATTTGGTAATTTCAGAGACCGATCAATATGGAGATTTGCTGCAATAATGGATTGCAATTCTTCAGCGAAGAAATGGCATTACTACTAGACTAAGGTCCAGACTAAGGTACCTAGTCTTTGTCACTCGCCAAGAGTATTGAATGATATCGTCCGATTGGCAACAAACTCGCTGCATATATTTATTACCCATTGTCAACCAGTCATTAATAAGATATCGTATGCCCAATAAAACGATCATCATAAAATATTACTCAGAAATAATTTTCCTTGCCATAAAAATGTTATTTTGGGAAAACCCATTTGATCACGAAACTAGACCTAATCTTTATTATATTGCCTAATTCTATAAATTGGATCAATATTACCTACTAGACATTCGATATGAAAAATAAAATATGTTGGTCGTGTTGTGAAGTAAGTCGTTAAAAAAACTATATTTTGAAAAAACTAAATAACACGCTTTGAAAACTAATTGAAGTAAAATATTATAAACTAGCTGTTGCCCGCGGCTTCACCCGTGTGGATGTCGTTATATAAATAACTAAGTAGCTTATGTTCTTTCTCAAAGTCAGCTCTATCTCTGTACCAAATTTCATTAAAATCGGTTCTGTCGTTTGGACGTGAAAAGGTAACAGATAGACAGACAGAGTTACTTTCGCATTTATAATATAAATAGGGAAGTAAGGATTAAGGGTCCAAGTGGACGTACAACAAACGTGATTTTTTTTTCGTATATGTTTTGCTCGATATATTGGTATCGATATTTAAGTTGGTCGTTATATCGGCAACAGAAATACATAATATTGTGAAAAATTTTAGCTTTCTAGCTGTCATTGTTTATGAGATACAGCCTGGTGACAGACAGACAGGCAGACAACGGAGGATTAGTCTTTACTTTTTAGGTACAGGAACCCTAAAAAAGATAGACAGGTACATAATAGTTTTCTTTAAATCGACGTAACTTTTTTTTTCTAAACCGATTGACATGAAACAAACACGAAATATTAAGTGAAACTTACTATAACATATTAGTGAAAACCGCAAATCGGATAAGCCGTTTCTGCAATTTGCGTGCACAAACACACAGACAAACAGACATTTTTCCGGGATAAAAACCGGTACCCTGTGCTGTGCGCCAAAGATTAAAATATAATCATACCAAGTTTCATTGTAATCGGACCGGTAGTTTTTACGTGATGCTTGACAAAAAAATTTTCTAATCACATATTTGGGTTCGGTATCGATCTAGTAACATCCCCTGGTATTTATTTTCAATATTTTTTATGTACAGAATTTACACTTCTACAGTTTATTATAAGTATAGATTAAAATAAGAAATTGACATTTCTTAAAAAGTGTCCATTCTGGTCTTTTCTTCCTAATATCGTCTTCTCAGCGTATATACATACGGCCTACCTACGTTCCGTTTTCGTCCACTTGTGTTATATGATCGATATAAAATACGTCCTCCTTAATTTTTATACTTAAGAAAAAAAAATCCATATACTGAACTAGTATAATATAATAATATTATAGAAATTAAATTTGCGGATTTTCTCGCGTGTACTACACTCGCAAACTTCTTCATACACCCGACGTTTCGGTCGCTTTCCAGCTACCGTGGTCACGGGCTGACTAATTCGAGGATGTTCAGCCTGGTCTTATATAGCTGAGACAGAACACAACCCTAGTGCGATGTAAACTACTAGTAGCGCCATCTAGCGATAAATTACTGAAAACTACGATGCCAAGTCATGCTAGCGCCACCTGTTTCTGAGACGTCTGGCATAACGGTCCGGATTCACGCAAAAGTTACTAACCGTATCTCGTGGTTTTGCAGATTTACTAGTTTGGGATTTCAATTTGGATATAATGGGATCCCAATTCGTCGACAAACGCCAACCATCCTCTCTATTGAAATTTGGATGCTTTTTAATCTCAATAGCCTCTCTGACTATCCGTGGAATAGGACGATTTTCTTTTGATATTATCTGAACCTTATCAAAACGAATGTAGTTATAATAATATTATTTTCATATAAAGTTCAAAGATAACACTTCAAATATAATAATTCCGTTATAATTTATGACGGGCTCTATTATAATGAACATTCAAGAAATAAACTGAACGAATTTATGGTGTATAATCATAAAATCCAAATAATCTAATTTCACAGTATTGTTTAATTTATTGTAGTGGGAATACCAAAGATTATATGGGGATTTCACAAAATCTAAGTATTTATTATATTGACTTGTATCACGTATTTACTTTATCTTTCTGTAATACAAGTAGCTGACGAATAAGCCGCCGATATCAGTTGGGTAAATGCATATGCACCGGAAATGACGGGGTTCTTGGGGAACGTTAAGCGGTAAATAGAATAGGTAAAGCGATGGTACGTACGCTCTTGTCCGTCACTGGAGCTCTACCAACCTTAAGTGTCTATAGTTAGTCTGCTTGTGCGCGACATAAAAAAATAGTACCGGAACTCAAAAGAAAAAAATGGAACACTTATATAATTTGTGCGTCTGTCTGTCTGCAAGTATATCAGATTATCTTTGAAAGTATTGGGCCGCCTGAGTTGAAATTTAATACACACATGTAAATCTGCGATCCAAATATGAACGCGTACATTTATTAGCATAAATAAATGTATTTCAATATAAAGTCACTTTTGGAGTATGCATAACACCTTAAGCCTCAGCAGTGGCAACGCATCTGTCAGTCATCACGACTGCAGCCTATCGACACCCACACAATGACCAAGGTCAAAATGCAGATGCGTTACCACTCCTGAGGCCTAAGGTGTTATGCCTCTGTGCCGGAAATTACAGGGATTGCCACCTGACGGGAACACGATAGTGCTGAACACTACCATTTAGCGGCAACTATATTAGGTAATGCGGTGGTGGCTACGTCCGCGAGCTCCGTCACTGGAGCTCTACCACTATTTAGTAAAGTGATAATTAAATTCAGATCAAGGTGTACAGACAAATTTACCATCAAATCGCCTCACTTCTCAAGATACAAGCCATAGCTGACACTTTATCTTCTAACATTAACCCAACACATCATAAAAAAAATTCTTCTATGAAACTGTAAGCTTCTTAGTTTGATTTATATCCCAACATTACTTCCACCGGCGCTAAGTGCAGCTCTCACTTGTTTATGTGTTGAAAATTGCTGACTCCAAGCCCTAACTAGGAAGGTACGACGTTAAGGCAAGGTCAGTCAATGTCCATAATAGATTTGGATTTGTTATAAATAAAAAGAAGTTTGCTACAACTAAAGCTACTAAGATCGATTTTTTTTATGTGATGGAAGTGGCAAACAAGCATGTAGCTCACATTGATGTTAAGTGATGACTGCAGCCCATAGACACCTACACAAGGACCAAGGTCAAAATGCAGATGCTTTACCACTCCTGAAGCCTGAGGTGTTATGCCTCTGTGCCGGAAATTACAGGGCCGTACATTACCACCTGACCGGAACACGATAGTGCTGAACACTACCATTGAGCGGTAAGTATATAAGTTAATGCGTTGGTGCCTACGCCCGCGAGCTCTGTCACTGAAGCTCTACCACCAGTATATTTATTTAGTTTCACATCACATGTTCTGTTATTTTGCGTTTGTATATTTTGTATTATAAAAGTGACAATATTGATAGGTAGTTTTTAATAGTTTTTGTTTAATTCTATTATTTTTCACTTTTTATTGATGTGATTTGCTCGGTTTGACAGTCGTATCTTTTTTCAGAAGGTCTTTATTTTTTGTTCGCTCTACATTAAAAACAGAAGTCCTATCTATAGGTACATACATATATATACATAATACATACACGAATACAAATAAGTAAAATTGGAGTGTTTTTTTGTAATATAAAAATAACCGCTTTTTTAATAATTTTAATATACTTGCCGCTAAATGGTAGTGTTCTGGTCAAGTGGTAATGGACGGCCCTGTAATTTCCGGCACAGAGGCATAACACCTTAGGCCTCAGGAGTGGTAACGCATCTGCACTTTGACCTTGGTCTTTGTGTGGGTGTTTATAGTCTGCAGTCATCACTTAATATCAACGTGAACTGCATGCCTGTTTGCCACTTTCATTACATAAAAAAGCAGAAAAAAGGTTTTTTGAAACAGGAAAAATGCCAGTGATGGTTCTCACAAGTTTGATTCAAAAGTGCTTAACCTTAAGCTCAGTATCTAAAGACAAATCTCTTTTATGCTGGAAGAACTTCATAAAATATTTAAGATGGTCCAAAGTGCGAAGATCATTATCACAGTTATAAATCTATTCTGTAATTTTATAATGATTACTAGTCTTATAGTCGTATGTTCGCATTACATCGACGCTTTATTCGAAACGAGCTGTTGCCCGCGGCTTCGCCCGCGTGGATTTCGTTTTATAAATAACTAAGTAGCATATGTTCTTTCTCAAAGTCAGCTCTATCTATGTACCAAGTTTCATTAAAATCGGAGACGTGAAAAGGTAACAGACAGACAGACAGAGTTACTTTCGCATTTATATTTTTTTTTTGTAATTGAAGTGGCAAACAAGCATGCAGTTCACATTGATGTTAAATGATGACTGCTGCCTATAGACACCCACACAAAGTCCAAGGTCAAAATGCAGATGCGTTACCACTCCTGAGGCCTAAGGTGTTATGCCTCTGTGCCGGAAATTACAGGACCGTACATTACCACCTGACCGGAACACGGTAGTGGTGAACGCTTCCATTTAGCGGCAAGTATATTAGGTAATGCGGTGGTGCCTACGCCCGCGAGCTTCGTCACTGGAGCTCTACCACCAGTAAAAAAAAATATTAGTAAAAATATTTGTAGGGATTACAACTAACCATTTCATAAAATGACCACTTCACCACGTAGCTGGTATCATTTTGCTGACGGTGTAGTTGTTCAGGTTACGATCTATTGCTGGTAATAACTGCGAAGGGTGAGTATGAAATAATTTTATTTTTATTTCTTACTAGCTGTTGCCCGCGGCTCCGCACGCGTTGTGGTCGCTTTTCGTGTAACCTGTGGAAACTCATCAAATCATCCCATGGTATCCCACAGGAACATTTTTTCGGGATAAAATCTATCCTATGTGGTAATCCAAGTAACCCTCTATGTGCGTGCAAAATTTCATGAACTTCGGTTTAGTAATTTTTGCGTGAAGAAGCAACAAATAAACATACAAATTTTCGCATTAATGATATTATAATACGATTTTTTAAGCAATTGCATTTTAAGTGTTCCGTAGTCTACATGGAAATCTCATTGATTTTTGTATATAATGAAGGTGGCAAACAAGCATGCAGTTCACATTTGTGTAAAGTGATGACTGCAGCCAATAGACACCCGAATAAAGACCAGAAGTCAAAATGGTGATGCGTAGCCACCCCTGAGACCTAAGTTGTTATGTCTCTGTGATAAGTTATTACGGGGCCATACATTACTGTCTAACCGGAACACGATAGTGCTAAATACTACTATTTGGCGGCAAATACATTAGGTAATGCGGTGGTGCCTACGCTCTCGAGCTCGTACACTGGAACTCTACCACCAGTACATTTATTTAGTTTCACATCACATATTCTGTTATTTTGCGATCCGTATATTTTCACTTTCTTTATTAAAATATCTCGCTTTGATACTACCTAGCTAGACGCTTCAATCCGCTCAGTTTCGAATGCACTCATAAATTTTCACGCGTGGGCATCACAGTCCTAGGTACATGTTATTGCATTTATTCCTGTGCAACGTAATTTCAACTCTGTACAAAATCAATAAGGTTGTATTTCAATTGGACATACCTTCATCGTTTCTATTGTAACTGGGCTTGCAAAGAAACATTAGTTTTTATTGAAACTCATTACATGTTTCTTTTATTTATACTTTCAGGTATAGGAATGTGTCATGACAATATGTATGGTTTATTCCTAGCTTCTTTATATAGTGATATACAAACAAACTGCAAATGCAGTTGACACGAATAGTTTTTAACACCTTTTTTTATTTAATCGAAGTGGCAAACAAGCTTGCAGTTCACATTGATCTTAACTGAAGACTGCAGCCTATAGTCACTTACACAAAAACCAAGGTCAAAATGCAGATGCGTTCACTTAATATCAATGTGAACTGCCTGCTTGTTTGCCACCTTCCTCATATTAAAAAAAAATAATTAAAATTAATTACAATAATGAAAAATCATAAGCATCAAAAACATTTACTGGTGGTAGAGCTCCAGTGACGGAGCTAGCGAGCGTAGGCACCACCGCATTACCTAATATACTTGCCGCTAAATGGCAGTATTCAGCGCTATTGTGTTCCGGTCAGGTGGTAATGTACGGCCCTGTAATTTCCGGCACAGAGGCATAATACCTTAAGCCTCGGAAATGGTAACGCATCTACATTTTGACCTTGGTCTTTGTATGGGTGTCTACAGGCTGCAGTCATCACTTAACATCAATGTAAACTGCATGCTTGTTTGCCATTTCCATTACATAAAAAAAAATACACTTATTTATCTTCTTCATAAGATAAAAGGATTCAAATAAATTTGTCATCAATATGGACTACCATTCCTCGCTACTTAATTTCTCATACAAGGAAACGAACGACAGAAATCTATTAATTTCTTATAAACAATTTAATATTTCCAAGCACTAAATCGTCTCGAACGCCTACACCAGTCTTGTTGCTGGATTTATTTATTATCGAGCTATAATAGTGGTCTATCACCGCAGGCTGAAGTATAATAATTACCCATGAGCGTGGGCGGGAACCAAGTGGGACTTATCGAGCCCAGCGCTGAGATCTTAATAATTATGGATGACTTGTTGCATTTTTATTGGTATAGAGAAACGTTTACGGGTGATGCGTCGGGTCGTAAAGACCCCACCGTTCAATAATAATAATAATGGCAACCCATTATACGTCCCACTGCTGGGCACGAGTCTCTTCCCGTTTTTTTAGGGGGAGGCCTGGAGCTTACTCTACTACGCTGCTCCAATGCGGATTGGTGGAGGTGGGTGGGTTAGTGGCCAACCCGCTGTTGAATATTTTTAAACCGCCTATAAGGCCTCCGACAAGGTCTAACGACTGCTATCTATCGATAGCAACCGGGACCGACGGCTTAACGTGCCCTCCGAAACACGGAAACGCGCATTTAATTTGCCACTAGCGGTCACCCATCATACTACCCGACCGCGCCCGTAGTGCTTAACCGAGTAGATCACTTATGATCTACACCAGCCGCTGGGCCATGCGCGCTCCTCACCCGTTCAATGGTAGACGAGAAATCTTTAAGGGACTTAATAGAATACCGATCGCCAAACAGTTTGCCAAGCGTAGTGATTGTGGCATATTTTCCTCTTCACCCCTAATGATGCACAACACTATTGTAAGCTTCTAGGTCTTTTTAAAGGATTTCGTTTGAACATTAATCATTTATTTCCTACTCTTCACTTTACTTTCAAACGAATATTGTGACAACCTTTCGCTTTGCTCGCTTAGAACAGAATGCCCCACAGTTTTTTTCTTTCAGGACGGACTTTGTGTATTTGGCCTCTATCTCAAGACGGCACTAGTCCACTTCACCGGGCAATCATTGTCCCATCGATGAGGGCTCACGCCTTTATGTAGTCTCCTTCCACAATAATCGTAAAATATTAATCAACTGATAAGCTAATTAGTAAATGAGCTATCATGAACAAGTGTTTCAACAATAGCAGCCCCAATAAAAGGGGGGGGGGTGTAGGATCTGAAGGATTTATTACACGGCACGGTATTCAGGGTACAACCGCAAGGGTCAGGGTAGTGTAATAACATTTAGGGAGTTAGGGCCCTAATTAGGGCGACCGGAGCGGCCCGTGTATTTGTTCTGTAACTGAGTTAGGGCGCTGTCGACCGGATGTCGAGTGTAATATGCGGCAAACCGGCGCGAGGCCACGCCCACCCTTTCTGCCGGACCCTAAATACCGTGTCGTGTAATATCACCTTTTTACACTATTGTGGTTATCTTTAGGGGAGGCTTTTGTTCAGCTAATTTTTCTGAAGGGTGATGTTAAGAGTTCCGTTGACCCAGCTCTAAGGCGTAGGCACACTAGGCACCATCGCATTACCTAGGTTGGTAATCTATCTTAACAATTTTTGTAATTACAAAAACAATGAAATATAAATTTGACTTCGGGCTGGGATCGAATCTGCGACATCAAGATAACCAGTCCAGCTGCACTAAGCTGCCGAAGCCCATATCCGAGCGTCGAATTTCTCTTTCCGTTTTTTGTTTAACCGATTCGGGATCGGTGAATAACATCCATTTATCTATATGATAGACTTTGCAGTATACATATACAATATCGTTAAGATGTCGCCGAATCCTTAATAATTGTTATATTATTTAATTTTTCGTAAAAACACATGCATCTCTGCCGAATGTCAATTTTTTCTTTGCATTATTTTATTTAATTTCTTATTTCACACACATGTGTACTGACAAAAATGTAATACTTAGGTATGTATTACAATTATTCTATCCATTTTTCGCCTTTACCCGCAAATTACATAATTATAACTTCTCAAAATATCGTCTAATTCCCAAACTTTTTTTGTTACGACCCGGTAATTTTCACACTGCTCCTTCGTGACCCACATAATATTTTTCAACCTAAGCTAATTCAATTAAGTAAAATATATATTCACATTTATTAAGAAAATTTACGATGCGTCGATGAACAGTAGGTAATGTTTTAAACAAGGCGGACATGTTGCGACTCGATAGTTTTATTTTGATGGCCCGGTACCGGGTCATGAGTCGGCAAATGGGAAACGGTGGTCTAATACACCATTGACGCATGCACTACCTTTGTACAAATCTTCGAGGGAATTTAACTATGATATAAAATAAATTTTCATGACAGTTATTAACCAGTATGTTAAAACAGGAATACTCATACAAGTGACCTCTACATACACATATATTATTATGTCAGAGTATATAAATAATTCATGTACAATAAATTCATATGAAAAAATAATATCAATAACTGACAAAGTAATAAGATCATAAATTTTATTTTGCATAAATAAACGACTCGATCGTATAGAATCGTTATCGTCCAGTCGTATTTATTAAGATCTAAAGGCGGGAACACATTAGTCATGCGCTGTATGATATAATGGGGTTTTTAAATACTGATAATCTTGTATTGAATGAATGGTCCTGATATGGATGATTTATGACACGATTTTGTTGTGTGGATTAAATTACTAGTGTTTTTTTGTAACTTCACGGCTATTTTATCCTGAATGGGGTGGCAGAAGACCTTTCAATATACTTACCTCTGTTTGGTACTTCATTACTTACACAAAAAATGTCATAAAACTCACTTAAGATGTTATGCCTCTGTGCCGGAAATTACAGGGCCGTACATTACCACCGGAACACAATAATGCTAAACACTACCATTTAGCAAGATACATAACAACTTAGGTTGTTATGTCTCCGTGATAAGTTATTACGGAGCCATACATTACCATCTAACCAGAACACGATACCGCTAAACACTACTATTTAGGTAATGCGATGGTGCCTACGCCCATAAGTATTAAATATAATGTCACTATTACATTTAATACTTATTTATATGGAAGCGAGAGCTGGGTATGCAGGAAAGAGCATGAAAGTAAGTTGAACGCGGTCGAGATGAGATCTTTGTGCAAGATCTGCGGTGTATCACTCACCGATCGCGTTCGTAATGAAGATGTAAGAAAGAGACTTTGTGTGAATGATAGTATCGGTGTAAAAATGAAAAAAGGCATGCTCCGATGGTTCGGGCATATAGAAAGAATGTCGAATGAGCGAATGACTAAACAGATATACAATGTGAATGTGGATGGTTGCAGAGGCCCAGGAAGACCAAGGCTGACCTACCATGACCAAATAGGTCGAGTTCTGTCTGATGGTGGGTCAAAAGTCTTAGGAATCGGCGTACATGTATGAAGAGAATGATGAAGGTAGACGAGGCACGAGAGGTTTGTCTGAACCGGGATATCTGGCGCTCTACACTCTCTGCCTACCCCATTAGGGACCTGGCGTGAAGATACATACATACCAACATACTATTATATTTTCCGAAGATATATCAACGATTTAAAAAAAAAAAAACAAATTAATTACAATTGCACAATATTAACAAAGACATTTTAAGATTTCTTGAAAACGCCATTCATTTTCTAGAGATTTACTGGGACGTCACAAGAAAGCACGATTTTGTATGAGCTATGCAACATGCAACTTTTGAATTGTGTAATCTCTCAAACCTATTAATTATAGGTTAAGGTTAACAAGAATGTTAATTACATTTCATGAACTTTTTGAAATTACAATAAAAAAACCGTTAAAGTGCGTGTTGGGCCACGCGCAGTGTAGGGTTCCGTAATTATTAAGAGATAGAATGAAAAAAAACTTTTTTTTCTATGGAGTTTGAAATTTTCGAGTAAAATACATTTGTTCGACTATTACTCGCGAACTTGCTAGGCCAACTTAAATGTGATAGTTTTCCTTTTAATTTTGTTCTATGTAGCTACGATTTCCATAACGTTTGAATTTCTAACAACAACCGTTTAGTTGGTAGAGGGGGACACTTGACACTAACGAAAATTTGCACTTTAAAGCTTAATAAATCACGAACAGTTAACTTAATCGAAAAATGATGTTCAGACATCCATGACATTTTTGAAAGACTTATCCAACGATACCCTAAATGCCTATATGCAAATCTAAAATTAAAAAAAAGTATCCGCGCTTTACGTAGGGGACGTTACCCTAAATAATATATGTTTGTTCATGTTTTTATTCTACCACTTTGTCGGCGTGATTAAGGTGTATACCTGTGCCAAATTTTAAGTCTCTAGTACCAATAGTGTTTGCGCTAAACCGCGGACGGACAGACAGACAGACGGACATGGCGAAACTATAAGGGTTCCTTGTTTACTACGGAACCCTAAAGTGAGTCAAATACCATATTGAACAGTATTTTTTAACTGCTAACAACGTCGTAAACCAACAAATCACACAGCATCTGATAGTAATATTAACAAGCTATCATCAAGCTACGATTACAATCTAACAATAATAGATCATGGACCACCCACGCGAAGTGTACTGTCGTAAATCACTTGTAGTGATACTTAAGGCATGTTTGTGCACCTTTGCAGGTAATGTCATCTCGATATTGTTAGGGATTTTTTTTTTTTTTTATGTAATGGAAGTGGCAAACAAGCATGCAGTACACATTGATGTTAAGTGATGACTGCAGCCTATAAACACCCACACAATGACCAGAGGTCAAAATACTGATGCGCTGCCACTCTTGAGGCATTAGGTGTTATGCCTCTGTGCCGGAAATTACAGGGCCGTATATTACCACCTGACCGGAACACGATAGTGCTGAACACTACCATTTAGCGGCAAGTATATTAGGTAATGCGGTGGTCCCTACGCCCGTGAGCTCCGTCACTGGAGCTCTACCACCAGTAAAATATATGAGCAATTTTATAAATATCTGTTGATTTTTTTGAAAAACTTTTTTTTTATCTTATTAGGTTTCACCTGATAGAAAGTGGTCATCGTCGCCACTTAATATTTGCTACTCCAGAAGAATTGCCAACGCTACCAGCCCTGAAAACCTCTTTTGAAGCCATTTTTACAGCGTTTGCATTTTGTAGCGTTCCCTCGGTGCTACAAAATGAGGTTCTCCCTCAAAGAGAAGTTCCATAATTTACACGGCCAGAAACGAACATAATGAAAAAAGTTGTGGACATATTTTACAATAAGCTGTGTCTGGAAGATTGCATGATTTTCAATATTCTTCTTACTCTTCTTTATCTTTCTTCTACTTCGATCGCCTTTTAGCTTTCATGTTCCTCTGCAGATTGATGTGTTATATCATTCAATATCAAAACTGACCGCGACTAAATAGTTCGAGTGATGTCCAAAAGCAGGGTCAAAAGTCATTGCTATCAGCATGTAATTATCCAGAGAACGATGATTGTAGAACGTGTTTTCCTCTCTACTTACCTCGCAACGACATAAAATTCTTACATCACAAAATAAATTGCCGCGTTTATTCTAGAAAAATCTCATTCTCAGAGCCATGTAACTTTTACACCTAAACGCAAAGCGAGAACAGCTCGAGCGAACACAGTAACTAGATTTATCGCCGAAGGAAGGCGTAAATCATACCGCCGGCGTACGCCCTCGTAAATCCAATAATATTATCCTGTGGTATGGTGATAATTTTCATGTTACTGCGTTCAGGGTTGTTAAGATTATGGCGATTTATAAGGGTGTGATTGATGGCATGGCTTCCTGTGAACGGATTGACCTATTGGTTGCTTTTATACGGTCGTTCAGTTTGAGTTTGTTATGTGAGCAGTGGTAATACCGCCAGAAATTAGATTTACTGTTAGGGTTTCTGTGTAAGAGCCGACTACGCACCGGACTGGGTCGTTGTAGATGGCTAGATGGGGCTATTTGTCAGGACCAGAATGTGACGGCGGTGCTCCAAAGTAGGATATGATACTTCTGCTCTCCTGCCCATTGTGCCCCAACAGTTGCACAAGAAGAGACGTAATGGAGGCTACGGATTCCGCTGTAAATTTGTCAATTTTTTTGTCCGCTAGAGTATGACTATGACAGGCTATTGACATGAGAAGGAGAAGAAAAAGAAGAAGTGTAAGACCTCGAAGGCGTGGACCACCGCATCACTCAATCTATCTGCTGCCAAATTCTTACTGGTGGTAGAGCTCCAGTGACGGAGCTCGCGGGCATAGGCACCACCGCATTACCTAATATACTTGCCGCTAAATGGTAGTGTTCAGCACTATTGTGTTCCGATCAGGTGGTAATGTACGCCCCTATAATTTCCGGCACAGAGGCATAACACCTTAGGCCTCAGGAGTGGTAACGCATCTGCATTTTGACCTCGGTCTTTGTGTGGATGTCTATAAGCTGCAGTCATCACTTAACATCAATGTTAACTGCATGCTTGTTTGCCACTTCCGTAACATAAAAAAAAATATAGTGTTCATCACTACCGTGATTCGGTTAGATGGTAATATTTGACCCCGTTATAGCATAGTATGTATAATAATATCTGGCAAAACATATACATTTTGACTTTGGCTTGTGTATGTATGTATGTCTCTTCACGCCAGGTCCCTAACGGGGTAGGCAGAGAGTGTGGAGCGCCTGATATCCCGGTCCTGACTCACCTTCCGTGCCTCATTTACATTCATCATTCACTTCATACATACACCCCGATTCCTAAGACTTTTGACCCACCATCAGTCAGTACTCGATCTATTTGGTCACGGTAGATCAGTCTCTGGCTTGCGTGTAGATGTTTATAGCCTGAAGTCATCACTTAACGCCTTTGTGAACTGTATGTTTGTTTGCCACCTACTTTACATAAAAAACGTCAAGTGCGCGTCGGGCACGCGCAGTGTAGGGTTCCGTACTTTTTAGGTTTGATTATTGTAAAAAAAATCTATAGAGTTCTTCAAAAATTTGTTTTTATTCTACCAATTTGTCGGTGTTAGTAAAGTGTATACTTGTCTCAAATTTCAAGTCTCTAGAACCAATAGTATTTGCGCTAAACTGCGGACGGACAGACAGACAGACAGACAGACAGACGGACATGGCGAAACTATAAGGGTTCCTTGTTTACTACGGAACCCTAAACATGTATTCTGCGCTATCGTGTGTAGGTGGTAATGTAATTTCGGGAACAGAGGTAACTAAAACTTCAGTATTGGCAATACATATAACATATTGTATACTCGTCCCGATGTCTATCAAAAGTGTAGAAGAAAAAAAGATTGAAATAAAGAGAAAATAAACATTGATACATGAAACACTAAACTAGAAAACATTTAAAAATCCAAGCTATCTAGAACAGCCGTTATGACGTCAGAATGGTTAGCTTTATCAGCTTTGCATGGAAATGGTAGAACGTGTAGAATCGACAATAGCCGGCTATAACCGGCGTAATATCTCTAACGATGCCTCGAGAGCCAGCTAAGATGGCATCATATGGAATCGTTGCAAGCATACAGCTGAGTAGAGCTTGTAGTATAGCTTTGGTTTATAATAATAATTTTGTTAGAGGCATATGAAAATTTGATTTACAATAAGGAAATATAAATATTTCACTGGTGGTAGAGCACCAGTGACGGAGCTCGCGGGCGTAGGCACCACCGCATTACCTAATTTACTTGGCGCTAAATGGTAGTGTTCAGCACTATCGTGTTCCGGTCAGGTGGTAATGTACGGCCCTGTAATTTCCGGCACAGAGGCATAATACCTTAGGCCTCAGGGGTGGTAACGCATCTGCATTTTGGCCTTGGTCTTCATGTGGGTGTCTATAGGCTGCAGTCATCACTTAACATCAATGTGAACTGCATGCTTGTTTGCCACTTCCATTACATAAAAAAAAAAAAAAAAAAAGGAAATGTATTAGCCATGATGATTCTTGAAAAGAAAAAGCAATTATTTACAAACTTTAAAAATATGGTATATGTTTTCCAAGCATTGCCTATTGTTTGGAAACAGTGTCAAAGTTCTTACTTAGTTATTATTTAAATAACTATACACCGCAAGAAAATTACGCAGTACTGAAACATGTTTTATTTATTTAGCATAGCTACTAAGTAAATGGTGGTTCACTTATAATAATCGAAATAAATTTAATAACATCATTAACTTTTATATCTAAGGTGACAAACAAGCATGCAGTTCACATTGATGTTAAGTGATGACTGCAGCCAATAGACATGTACACAAAAACCAGAGGTCAAAATACAGTTGCGTTGCTGTCCTTGGGACTTAAATTGTTGTCTCCTCTGTAATTTTTACTGGTGGTAGAGCTGCAGTGACGGAGCTCGCAGGCGTAGGCACCACCGCATTACCTAACATACTTGCCGCTAAATGGTAGTGTTCAGGTGGTGGTAGGTACCTTATGTACGTCACTGTAATTTCCGGCAAAGAGGCATAACACCTTAGACCTCAGGAGTGGTAACGTATCTGTACTTTGACCTTAGTCCTTGTGTGGGTGTCTATAGGCTGCAGTCATCACTGTGTTGACTGCAGCATATAGACATGTTTACCACTTCCATAAAATTAAAATAAAAATATTATCTACTATTTAACCGGAACACAAACGACACATACTACTATTTCTACTAACCACAGTTGAAATAGGCATTTGTAACAAAAATATAGGTCACAGGCAGGGTTGCCAACTTTTCCAGCCGCCATTACCGCACAACAAATTAAATCTGATCATAGGTACAGATAGATAGGTCAAAATCTAAAAAAAACCTTAAGTATTAATGAAAAAGTTTTTTCCTTGAGTTTGATTTGTTCCCCAGATTTTGGGTTATTACTTGGTATAGTGGCAACTTTTTCAAAAAAAAATCCGAATCTATCCTCTCTTTTGGCACTTTTTGTATCGAGTTTTTCTGTGTTTAAAAAGGTAGTTTACCGTCAGCAAACCTCTGAAGATGATCGTGTGATCGAAACCGGTTGGGTAAAACCCGGGCGAATTGAATCCGGTCGGAAGTAAGCGACCTGACCTCAACAATTCCTTCTAAATCCAACAGTCCGGTCGAAAACCGGACGGTTGGCAACCCTGGTCACAGCACTTAAAAAGCACAAAAGTAATGTCTTAAAACATTTCTTCACAATTCACGTCTTTTGCATTAAACAGTCAACTCTTTTTAATATTTCCGCAATATCCCAGATTTTGGCAGCGACGACATTGGACCTTTGTTTGATAGATAATAAAAAAACAAGTGCATACGCCAAGAGCCAAGTCTTAATAATTTGTATGTCACATACGAAGACACGATAGCCTTGAGCAAACTGTTTCTACTGAATAAAGTGGCTGTAGATAAAAAGCTGGCATCGTTTCGGCCAAGAATATAATAAGGCTGGGACACTTTATCGATGTCCCTTACTATTGTTTCCGAACATTGGAAGTCAATTGACCTCGAAATCTCACCTCGGTATTAGCTTACTGAGTTAATAAAATAAGTGTAGCGTCCACTACATTAAGGCGCCAACTAGTGGAATACAATGAAACCTTACAGTACTTGTCTAGTATGATAGATGGCGTGCAGTCAAATTACATCGCAAATACGAAGATTTCTCAAGAGTTGGCATATATACAACTTCCCAACGTCAACCATTGGGCCGCGGCCCGCCAGGCGCTACCACCTCGCCTGGTCGGAGGATCCTCCCTTTTCGCCGGAGGAACACTTCCACCCATTCCTCCACATAAGAAACAAAGAAAGAATTTGGCGTGTACTCTACAAAAAAAATAGTACTTTTTAATCAACTTGCCGCTTAGTGGCAGTATTTAGTACTATTCTATTTTGGTCAGATGGTTATGTACGGCCCTTAAAACAGACATTAATTCAGACATAAATTCCTTTATCATAATTTAAAAAATCTTCAATTTTGCGAAGGAATGAAGGATTTTTTTGATATAGAAATGGATTTCGAAATCTTACCTCAGTGTTGGCCAAGTGTAACAAAGAAACTAACTGAATTCACAAAATCAAAACGGAAGATTGCCGAAAATTATCTAAACCCCCACCGAGAAGCACAAATGGTAAGAGCCCAGTTTTTCGTAATTCTCATCGAGCACGTCCAAACAGTGTAATAGCCAAGTCACTGCCAAAATAAATGTTGCTTAATACGCCGAAACTTCTGAAAATGTTCCGCATAAATGTACTCCTGAAATGCTTCAAAATTCTTCTTAATCTTTTAAAAAATTGGAATTTATAATAATTATTTATTTCCATTTAAATCCTCTATTGTAAATTAAAATATCTTCGATTTTGCGAATTATTTTTTTTTGATTCAGGAACTGATTTCAATATCACACTTCTGTATTGGCCAAGAATCGCGAAGAAATTAACTAAATTTACAAAAACAAAATGGAAGCTTGATATTACATAGGCCAAAAGTAAGAAGAAGTGAGAAGAACATGGTAAGAGCCTAGTTTTTCATAATTCTCATCGAGCGCGTCCTAACAGTGTAATAGCCAAGTCACTGCCAAAATAAATGTTGCTTAATACGCCGAAACTTTTGAAATATGTTCCGCTTAAATGTGCCGCTGAAAGCCCCATAATTCTCCCCTTTATGCTGCAAGTTTCGCGAGCTTTTTGTTTTGTTGGCCGTGTATCTTTTTTATTGTTGGGCATTTCTATGCATAGTCCTTTTGTGTTTATTTTTAATATATGAACATATTTGTCCGTGTTTGTTTTCTTGGTCTGTATTTTTTATTATAAGGACAATGAATTTCTGGAACAACGAAACGTTATTTTGTTTATTAGAATAAACAAAAGCGTAGGGACGTGACGAGCGCACTAGCGGAAGAATTTTCTTCTACTGGAAGAGACTTCCACTAGTGCAGTCAGTCAGCCGAACTATCTTGGGTCTTTGCTCACATTTGTCAATGAACACATTAATTTACCTGCGTCGGCACTTTCGGAGAAAGGAGGCGTGAATTTACGTTACCTTTATAGTTCTCATCAATTTAATGAATGCTAACAAAATACATATCAACGAGTCACCAACTCCACCTATAACAAAGGTAGTATTTATGATCAAAAGCAGCCCTAATACCAATGTTTAAGACGAAACAAAAACACAATAGGTGAATACATAAAGGTTAGTTCACACTGTGTTTGGTCCTTCGAGCCGGAGGCGTGTCGCACCGCCCTTTGCCTCTCCAGGGCGTCTCGTTAACTTCGCCTTGAATTGACTATAATTTGAATCTCTAAATTGGGGTAGAGTGGATAAGTTTGAAATAAAAGAATTTAAATATTTTATCGACTGCGCTCATTGTTTATTCACGATTTTAGTGACGTCACTCAAATTCTGTTTAGGACTTTCTCTGATAACTGAGTGAATTATTTTTTGGCCCCGTAATAACTATCACAGAGACGTAACAACTTAGGTGTCAGGGGTGGCAACGCATCTGCATTTTGACCTCCGGTTTTTGTGTAGATTTCTACAAGCTGCAGTCATAACTTAACATCAATGTGAGCTGCATGCTTATTTGCCATCAAAAAATTGCTGATATCAATATCAATCTGATCTTCATCAGTATAAAATTCCGATCTTTTATCAGTCATGATCAGTCTTGCTCTTAGTTTTGATTAACTCTTACTCCTAAGGCCTTCCTTTTTTCTATCGAGCTTCAAGTTAATCACAACAAAGGACAGCTAAACACTGCTTATAATGACTAGCAAATAATAAGCTAATATGGAACGACTAGCAAATAATAAGCTAATATGGAGGTGACTGCACTCACACGTCGCTATTGGAACTCTTCCTCTCTACTCTTTTTAATTGTGAAACCAAGTTGGAGATCTTCAAGTGACTTTCTGAGTTCTGATTTTAAGATAAGCACTACCAACTTTTTTCTCTTTTCAGGACAAAATAGTTCCCGAGGGACAACTAAGAATGGGAGAAGATGCATAAAAGCAGGACCGCCACAAAAACTAAACACCTTCGCAAAGGTTTCAGACATTCGCTGAATATCCACGATTGGTTTTTACTGTTTAACTGTTTTGTTTGAGAGGAAGCTTTTTCAGCAGCAAAACGTCTTGCAGTTAAAATATTTTTTGACAGCAAAGTAGACGGGCCACGTGATGGAAAGTAGTCACCGTCGTCTATGAAAATTTGCAACACCAGGCATCGCCAACGCGCTGCCAGCCCTGAAGGACTCTTTTGACGCCATTTTTGAAGAACCCCATATTGTAGCAACGAGGGAACACCTCAGAGGGAAGCTCGTTCCACAATTTACACGTTCTGGGCAAAAACGAACGTGAAAACCGCACCGTTGAACATTGCCAGGTGTCCAGTCGGTGTGAGGGTGGAACTTCTCTCTTCGGCGGGTAGTACGGTGTAGGAAACAGACGGTGGCACCATGTCGAACAGTTCAACAGAGCACTCGCCATTGTAGAGACGGTATAAAACGCAAAGACTCCCAATGTCTCGGCGCAGGCTCAGATGTTCGAGCCTGTCAGTAAGTCTCCAATAATGATAAGGAACCTCCACCATATCTCATTAGGTCAGTGAAGTGGAATATTTAATATAACTAAAAACTGAGCCAAATTCTGTTGGCTATTAAATTTTTTTCCTATAGGGTTTTGTTTGTTTATCATAGATTTCAAAGTTAGCAGGATGCATCCAACCTTTGGTTGCAGGAAATGTTAGGCCTAAGCGGATTTAATCTAAAAATATGTTTAAAAAATCCAATCAACATTTCCACTCATGGTCAATCCATCACAGTGGAGCCATGGGGTACCAGTAGGCGTTTCCAGCCCCTCAGTGTAATGAACCGCCCACACTTACAATCGTTAACTCCGATATTGTTTGAGGACGTCATTAGCGATGGGTGTGACGTAGGACTCATTTGTTGCGGAATTTCGTATTGTAATTGAAAACCAAGATCTAGTTCAATAAAACTCAACAATTTTTTTTTAATTTTTGTATAGAAATATATATATATATATATACTACCATAATACGCTACTACAAGTGTCATGAAAGCTTAACCTTTTAAAATATTTGTTAGAAGAGTAAAATTATGGTTAATCGAAAAGTGCTTCTTTTCTGTATCAGAATGTATTGACTTATTTAAAAAATCTTGCATAATGCTTGACATTTTTCTGACATCTTGTATCCGTAATTTTGATTATTTTATATTTGACCGTACAATTAGAATATCAATTATTATGTCACTTTTTGGGTATTTTAGGATTCATATTTTATAGTTAATTAATAAATGAAATTAATTACAATAAAATTAGGGCAATTTATCAATTAAGATTGACTTTGTTTGATAAATTATGCCTATTAGATATTATTTTAATAAGATTTGCACGTCCCATTGTGACAAAATATACTAGGTTACCAGTTAAATCGCTTCCAAAAATTGTTACCTACATTTTATGCAAATAATTTACCTACTTACTTACATACTTACTTAGAAGCGATAAATATAAACTGCCTTTAGATTAAATTTAAAATCAAGGCTCTCAATGCACAATCAGAAGTGATGTTCGAGTGTAAGATAGACAGAAGGTTTGAGTGACTGTTTGCTTTTTTGAGAAACTTTTAGTTTTTTATACAATAGTTTTCATGTCTAAACAGAAATCACGCGGGCGAAGCCGAGGGCTAATATTTACATGTTTTTTTAACCCCTTTCACTCATCGTCAACTCATCACAGTTGGAGGCATGGGGTACCACAAAAAAACTGCTTATTAAATTTGTCGATTTAAAAAATCAATTCGTAAAAATAGTTTTATTTCAATTTCAATGTTTATTAAAGTTGTATTCCTAAATAACGATATTTGAGTTCTATACGAATATTAGAAGATAAGTAATAAAAAAAAGATTGATTTTAAGAAAAATACCTATTTCTTGAAGCGCGCATGGCCCACAGATGGTGTGGATCATAAGCAATCTACTCGGTTAAGCACTACGGGCTCGGTCGGGTGTGTGATGGGTGACCGCTTGTGGCAAATTAAAATACAGTGGGACGTATAATGGGTTGCCATTATTTTTTATTTATTATTGGAACACTGTAATTAAAAAAAAATGGTAGATTTTAAGAAAAATAACCTACCTCTTACAGACAGACCGATTATCTAATATGAAAAGCTCAATTTATTTGTCATATCCAGACACCCATTGTTCAGGACACTCTCAGAATCCAATCGAATCTCAGCCTCGACAGGGCGGGCGTAAGAAGAGATCTTGAGACAAATTGGATGTCAAATGAGCGAGGAATTTGAAAATTCATGTTGTACATACTTAATCACGTAGCGAAGTCATTGAATTATGTGTTCTTCTTCAGAGTTAACAAGTTCGCCGTATAAATTGAGGTACAACCATTATTTTAAATATAAAATTGATGGTAAATTAATTCACTTTGAATTTGTCTATACAATGTGAACTGCATGCTTGTTTGCCACTTAATTACATTTTAAAAAAACTCTTCAGCTTCCCACCGCACTGCCCTTCATGACTGCCTGCCGACTTTGTATATTGTGCGGGCAGTGCTCAATCATTATTTTGCTGTGATTAGTGTTATTTTAAAACTGCGATATCTCCCAAGATATTAATTTAAATCGAATGAAGGAAAGAGCAATTTCGTTTTAAATTAAATGCTTGTGATGAACAACATATTTATTTTGATAAGGATTAAATCATGTCTATGAAAACACCTTCGCAAATAATGCATTATTTTGGAACAACTTTAGTAAGCATAAAAAAACTTATAGTGAGCTGACGTTAAAAGATAGACATATGCTGTCGCGGACTTTTTGTGTTGTATTGTGAGGGCCCGGTTTCACTCGGTTGGCGTCTCACAAACAGGGACTCCCACAAGGGAGAACGGTCTAATAGGTCGTCTGACTAACCTGCGGTTCCAGCTTTCGGCATTTATGTTGTCTTGATCTTGTGGTCTTCGAATTATTTCTTGTTTTCACTCCCGGCCGGGGTGTCGAGTCACGGGTGTCCCTGGACCAGCCACAAAACGTGCGCGTTCGGGATAACGATTTTCAAGCGTCTTCTATCCCGTTGCAAGTTTGATTCGCTACAGATTGTCGCGAGTGGTGACGTCAGTGACGTCTTGTCAGAATCGACCAATGACCGTGAAGAGTGCCAAGGAGTGCCAACCTAAGTTTAAGCTTTAGAATTGTATACCAACTTTGAAATAATATGATGACGGTACACCTGTAATACATGATTTTTGTGAAACTTTTACAGTTTACGCAGCGCACGCAGTGGAAGCTCTCAATAGGAAAAAATCCCCCGATTTTGGAAACATTCTTCTTTGGTGCTCCGCTCCTATTGGTCTTAGCGTGATGATATATAGCCTAAAGCCTTCGATAAATGGACTATCTAACACTGAAAGAATTTTTCAAATCGGACCAGCAGATTCTGAGATTAGCGCGTTCAAACAAACAAACAAACTCTTCAGCTTTATAATAATAAGTTTAGATAACTAAGGATTTGCTAAGTTAAGGTCGTAAAAGAAAAAAAAATGTAATGAAATCCGATTAATTAATACGTCCGCTGCAAAAACTATACTAGATATCTATATGTAAGTTATGTAGGTAAGTGTTTTATTCAGTAATTTTTTTAGCGTAATATAATTCATAGGAATTATGTTGTATCGAAAAAAGTATTTTCATTTTAATGTGCAGCTAGCAAAAACCCAAGAAAACATGATATTCACTATCAATTTACCAAGAAAACCATAAATTTCTAACTGAACGTATTTCTAGGATTCCCAACAAAGGGTCGACCTTATCACCTTAGGTGGTCTCATTATATTAGAATAAATTGAATGAGGTTCTTATCAGTGACATTAATAGGGACCAGTAGATGCGACACACAATAGGTTAGAACTTTAGATATTTTCTTCTTGCCTACTGTGTTTACGAATAATGCAAGTTGTGTCTTCAAAATTTATCAATTTATTGAAGAAACAAAAAAAAACATATTTAATTTTTTGGCTAACACATACTTAAACATGACACATCTAAATAACCAATAAAATTAAAAAACAAACTTCTATTACGCAGGAGGTCCTGGGTTCGATTCCCGGGTCGGGTCTATCAGAGATAACGGTTAAAAATCCTTTATCTCTGCTTCTATTGGGATTTTTCCATTTTCTGGAAGTTTCCCAGTACCCCGGAGTATGATAATATGCCCGAAGATGGCAACAGGTTCGCCACCTGTTACATGGGCCAAAACGTAACCGGCGAGTCGTGGGTGTTTGCATGTATGATTGAATGCATGCATTTACCTCTGCCTACCCCTTCGGGGATTACAGGCGTGAAGTTACGTTTTTTTTTTTTTTAAAAAACAAACATTTGGTTGTGTGAAACCAAAAAATTGCACCCATTTCAGCTGATATCTGCAGCTATAGCTACAGCGCTGGTATTGTGATGGGTCCTCGTTTATCAGTGGCATTAAGAATTAAAACAATAGAAAGTAATAAATTATTATAATAATACTTTCAAATAAGTTATAATAATAATGGCAACCCATTATACGTCCCACTGCTGGGCACGAGTCTCTCCCCTTTTTAGGGGGAGGCCTGGAGCTTGCTCCACCACGCTGCTCCAATGCGGATTGGTGGAGATGGGTGTGTTAGTGGCCATCCCGCTGTCGGATGTTTTCAAACCGCCCACCCCACAAGGCCTCCAACAAGGTTTAACGACTGCTATCTATTGATAGCAACCGGGACCGACGGCTTAACGTGGCCTCCGAAGCACGGAAACGCGCATTTTTAATTTGCCACTAGCGGTCACCCATCACTCTACCCGACCGCACCCGCAATGCTTAACCGAGTAGCGCGCTTCAAATAAGTTATCGTCTAGTATTCGGTAAGTAATTTTGTTTTAGTAAGTCATCATGATGCAGTCATTTTTAAAGTATCTGTTACATTTGTTATGTAATGAAGGTGGCAAACAAGCATGCAACTTATTTAGGAAATTCGGTAGTGCCTACGTCCTCGAGCCTTGGAACTCCACCACACCCACTTTTACTGGTGGTAGAGCACCAGTGACGGAGCTCGCGGGCGTAGGCACCACCGCATTACCTAATATACTTGCCGCTAAATGGTAGTGTTCAGCACTATCGTGTTCCGGTCAGGTGGTAATGTACGGCCCTGTAATTTCCGGCACAGAGGCATAACACCTTAGGCCTCAGGAGTGGTAACGCATCTGCATTTTGACCTCGGTCTTTGTGTGGGTGTCTATAGGCTGCAGTCATCACTTAACATCAATGTGAACTGCATGCTTGTTTGCCACTTGCATAACATAAAAAAAAAAAAAAACATAGGGTAGGATTTGCAAAACATCAGTATTTTGTCCTCTATTTTTGCGCCAAACACTGCATAATTCACTGATGATGCATATTTCATATATGTAAAAAAAACATAAAGCGGTTAAAATTAAATAACCTAACATACGTATATTTTTTGTGAATGCTCATTCGAATACGACCAACGAGTTTTTCAATAAAATATGTTATCTGTATTCAACAAGAAGCTCATGGCTATTGTCCGGTACAGATACAATCTACGGCGCGGTAAATCACTCGCCGCGTGACCGCACTATCGCGACGCTACCGCGCTGAGGGCTGTCCCATATCGCACATGATAAATTATGTTTTACGTTTCTTTTTCTATTATGCATTAACTTTAGGTCAATGACACAATAATAGACACAGGAACGACTGATTCGTTCAATTATTAAGGAGAAAGTGAAATTGGGTCTTTTCGAATAGAAAAGATCTTTGATGTATATATATTTATACGTTCCATGAATATTGATAAGCTGGCTCCTTTCTATATAAAACTAATGATTTGTGTATATATACTCAAATCAATAATATTATGTTGTCATGTCTTGTATGCTATAATTTATACTTAACTAGCTAATGCCCACGGCTCCGCCCGCGTGTAGGTCGCTTTCCGCCTGTCGAAACTCATCAAATTATCCCATGGCATCCCACAGGAATATTTTTTCGGGATAAAAAATATCCTATAATCTAACGACCAAATATTTAAATGTAACTTAAATATAAATGGGACTTAAAAGTCTTCTGTCTTCATAAAACAAGTTCAAACGATAGAGATAGCACGCACACATTTGAGGGTTGCTTAAAGTTGAGAGACGTTTGAGTATTCGGCCATTAGCCAGCTAAAACCCTATCTGTATAACAAATTTCATTAAAATCCGTGCTGAAGTTTCGGCGTGATTGATGGACAAACATCCAAAGAAAGAAACTTTCACACTTACAATATTAGTGTGATTACAGTTCTTAGTATCTGCCTGTTCCATCACGGAATCACTGCTGTGAGGTTAATGCTATAATATTATGACAACAGGGACTTTCAGACAACAACTACACAAAGATAAAGGTATAAAAATATGCCGTGACAACCCTAGTATATGGAGTCATGCGCTATATTGAATTTACATATTTCCTCATATCGATACATCAGCTGCGTGCTATTTAAAGGTACTTTATAAAACTGTGTGTTACCTGAAGATCTATGTGATCGGTGAATTAACTCTACAATTGGATCCTGGACACAAAATATAACTTCTAAACTATTTTAAAAAGTTGCATGAACAGAGTTTGATATCTTTCCACGAGGAATTGAAAGATAGGTCTTGAGTTGTGAATTAAATTGTGAATCTTCTCTGAGAGGCAGTCAAATTGTTATGTCGTTGGTCCGATGGTCGCAATGTCGTCCACTGTTGGACCAAAGCCTTCCATTGGGGGGATATGCCATAATCGCCACGCTTGGCATGCGGACTGGCGATCGCAGTGACGCTAGTTTTATCGCAGGACGCTCTGCTCATCTTGGGTTATTGCACTTACAACCGGCCCATTACCTACATATATTTCATATATACTATCAACCCCAAAATTCACCATTAGGGTTCGAATATCCCTAAATTCCTAAAAAGAACCCTTATGCAAAAAAGTTCTAGCACTTCTGGATTCTGAGATTTCGTGATCTGAGTGACCATTCGCTTTGACAAAAGACTAGCTGTACCCGCGACTTCTCTCGCGTGAGAATTTACGATTGTTCAGTATCTACCTGGACGAAGTCGTGGGTGTAGCTAGTATAAAAGTAGCCTAAGTTACTCCTTATAACATCATCTCCTTATTAAATTATGGCAGATGGCTCTGCCAGAGAAAATCCCGTCAAAATTGGTCCAGCCGTTCCCAAGATTAGCCCCGCCAAACAGACATACAGACAAAAATTTGAAAACATGTTTTTTGGTATATGTACCGTGTATACATACATATGCATTTAGTAAAAAGCGGTTATTTTAATATTACAAACAGACACTCCAATTTTATTTATTTGTATGGATATGAACGTAACTTCACGCCTGTAATCCCCGAAGGGGTAGGCAGAGGTAAATGCATGCATTCAAGCATACATGCAAACACCCACGATTCGCCGGTTACGTTTTTGGCCCATGTAACAGGTGGCGAGCCTGTTGACATCTCCGGGCACATAACCAAACTTCAAGGTACTGGGAAATTTCCAGAAAATGGAAAAATCCCAATAGAACCAGAGATAATGGACTTTATACCATCATCTCTGAAAACCCCCTACCCGGGAATCGAACCCAGGACCTCAGCGTAGTAGTAGTGGCCTGCTACCACTAGGCTACCGAGACAGTTGTTATATGAAAATATTCTATAATCCAACTAGTTGCCCCGATGAACTTCGTATCGCCTTAAAGGTATATATTTATTAAAAAAAATAAATGTCCAGAAAATCTAAAAAAAAAATCGAAAATATACTTTTTGGGGCAAAATGATCGGTCCACCCGTTTTGGAGTATTGTTATAAACACTGTGACACGAGCATTTTACCTTTAAGTATATTACATTATCACAGATCTATCAATTTAAACAATCATGCGAACTTTCTTCTACATTTTAATCCAAAAGCAATTTCGAACTACGAAAAGATAATACAACACGATCCCATATACCCCGAGGTGTAGTAACGTATTGTATCGCATCGCTCAAACCTATCGCTACCTAGAGGCAATACCGCCTTGCCATAACTCAGTAAGCAATAACGAAGCCTAACAGACGCTTGTGAAAGCGATTGGTTTAGGGTCAACGCGCACTGGCATTATGTTAATGTAATGGAAGTGGCAAACAAGCATGCAGTTCACATTGATGTTAAGCGATGACTGCAGCCCAGACAAAGACCAAGGTCAAAATACAGATGCGTTACCACTCCTGAGGCCTAAGGTGTTATGCCTCTGTGCCGGAAATTACAGGGTCGTTCATTACCACCTGACCGGAACACGGTGCTGAAAACTACAACATACATATTAGAAAACAACTACATATTAGGTAATGCGGTGGTGCCTACGCCCGCGAGCTCCGACACTGGAGCTCTACCTATTATAGGTTTTTTCCATGTTATTCCTACAATAATAACTGATACTATTAAAGGATGTTCTAATCTGGCTGTATGCAATATTTTTTTATAAAATATTTACTCTACGCGCCCGAACGCACTAGCGGTTAGGCACGGGCGTGGGTAGCGGCTTACCGATTTTACAATTTAATAAGCAACCGCCTGTTACGTATAGTGCGTACAATAACAGGTGGTTGCATATTAACACCTTAGGCCTCAGGAGTGGTAATGCATCTGCATTTTAACCTTGGTCTTGCTGTGAGTTTCTATAGGCCGCAGTCATCACTTAACATCGATGTGAACTCCATGCTTGTTTGCCACTTCCATTACATAAAAATAAAGTAAGATATTATGAATATAATGTTATATTATTTAAAAAGCGAATGCTTTTTGAGTAAATACTTGAGTTGGTAACTAGGTACCAACACACACTTCATATATAGCTTCTTGAACCGAGCGCTCCATCTATCTGTCCTAGAATAACTCAGATTGAATTGACCAATAGGGTTAGTATGGTAAGTATGGTAAGCATACAATTCACATTGATGGTAAGTAGTAGTATGGTAAGAAGTATGCCACTTCTTTAAAAAAACAGCAGGCAAAGCACATCCCGTTTCGTATCAGGCCAGTATAAATCCCTACTTCCCTATTAATATTATAATTGCGAAAGTAACTGTCTGTCTGTCAGTCTGTCTGTCTGTCTGTTACCCAGTCCAAACGACTGAACCGATTTTAATGAAAGGCTACTTAGTTATTTATAAAACAACATCCACGCGAGCGAAGCCGCGGGCAACAGCTAGTATGTCATATTTAAACAATAAGTTCTCTGTGCGGTGAGCCCAACAAGTATAGCTGAGCTACCAGTCGGTGGCCCTCACGAGCGCAATATTTACGACCAAGTACCAGATATCGGCTATTATTTATGTCTCTGTCCGCCATTTTTGTTACACCGTATTTATGGGACGTGTGACATCATTGAGCTATGGCTAAAGCATTTTCGGTGTAGTGAACGTTTTTGGTTTGGTTAAATTATTTATTTATTAACACTTTATCGCTGGTGTCGGGACTTAAAATAATATTAACCTTTCGTTAAGAGTGTTATTGACGTGACAACGTCTTAAATTAGGTTGCGGGTCGGAGTCACTCATGAAAAAGTGTAACGCCCGGTAACGTAACGATGAGTCACCGAACGAGAGAGAGGCCTGACGGACCGGCGAATGCCTTTCTACCGAGAAAAAGACGTTGTCACGTAAAATCTTGGCCCGTAAAACCGACTTTACAGGCAACCAGTTTTATAAAAAAATATATCGTGTTCAGGGGTATAAACCCCCTCTTTTGTGACGTAATATTTTTAGGGGGGAGGTCACAGATAGTGTGACGCCGAGTGACCTAGGTATACCTTTACCTACGTCACTCGGAGAGGGTCGGGAGGGTCAGTAAGTTTCGACTGATGGTAGAGCTCCAGTGACGGAGCTCGCGGGCGTAGGCACCACCGCATTACCTAATATTTTTGCCGCTAAATGGAAGTGTTCAGCACTATCGTGTTCCGGTCAGGTGGTAATGTACGGCCCTGTAATTTCCTGCACAGAGGCATAACACCTTAGGCTTCAGGAGTGGCAACGCATCTGCATTTTGACCTTGGTCTTTGCGTTAGTGCCTATAGGCTGCAGTCATCACTTAACATCAATGTGAACTGCATGCTTGTTTGCCACTTGCATTACATAAAGTATAAGTCTTATTTTAGCGTCACGTTGTGTATGTTTTGTATAGGGTATTTAAAGTGTATTATAAATTAAAAGTATATTCTTCAAGTTGAGCATTTATTTACAAGTGACAGTCAACAACGATCCTATGTTACACATATCATCATCTTTATCTAAGTTTAAAACTAAGAAGGTAATATACCATGTAGTACATCATCATCATTTCATCCAAAAGACGTCCACTGCTGAACAAAGGCCTCCCCCAAAAAATGCTAAAACGAACGGTCCTGGGCCACCCTCATCCAGCGATTGCCCGCGACCTTCACCAGATCGTCGGTCCATCTTGTGGGAGACCTGCCTACGCTTCGTTTTCCGGTACGCAGTCGCCACTCAAGATCTGCTCTGCTCCAATGGCTGTTAGTTCTTCGAGCTATGTGCCCTGCCCACTGCCACTTGAGTCTGGCTATTCGGAGAGCTATGTCGGTAACTTTGGTTCTCATGCGGATCTCCTCATTTCTGATTCGATCTCGCAGAGAAACTCCAAGCATAGCTCTCTCCATTGCTCTCTGAGTGACCTTGAGCCTTCTTATGAGGCCCACAGTAAGCGACCACGTTTCTGTCCCATACGTCACCACTGGAAACACACATGTAGTACAGTGCTCAACAATAAATATTGCATGTCGAGCCTAGGAAGGAGAATTCGGCTTATTTCAGGTCTGTACAGCGTTATTTCTTTCACACCGTACCTATTTGACGTTTTTCGACCATTTTGATCAAGTTTTGACCAATACCGGACTATCAGTGCTTACGTAGGCAGTGTGCAACAGAGATAATGCTCTACGAAGTCGAAACGAGCCGATCTCTCCATCGCAGGCTCGATGTACAATATTAATTGTTAAGTACTGTTGGTACTACATTATGGACGACTCCCAAAGTAAATTCCTAAATATGTATCTTCACGCCAGGTCCCTAACGGGGTAGGCAGAGAGTGTAGAGCGCCAGATATCCCGGTTCTGACAAACCTCTCGTGCCTCGTCGACTTTCATCATTCTCTTCATACATGCACGCCGATTCTTAAGACTTTTGATCCCACCATCAGACAGAACTCGACCTATTTGGTCATGGTAGGTCAGCCTTGGTCTTTCTGGGCCTCTGCAGCCATCCACATTCGCATTGTATATCTGTTTAGTCATTCGCTCATTCGACATTCTTTCCATATGCCCGAACCATCGGAGCGTGCCTTTTTTCATTTTTACACCGATACTATCATTCACACAAAGCCTCTTTCTTACATCTTCATTACGAACGCGATCGGTAAGTGACACACCGCAGATCTTGCGCAATGATCCTAAAGATAGTTATATAAATTCCTAAAGATAGTTTCATTTCAATGAATATACTTAGAAAGAAAGAAACATTGATTTTGACACACAGCGAGACACATTAAACAGACATAAAACGTAGAAAAAGAAGAAGAGACAACACAATTTCTAAAATTAATACATATACACGTAATATGTGTCTCACGGCTGCCAAAAAGGTGTCCGGTTCAGCAAATGTCAGGTACCTTCATATACAAGGTACCTGACGCTGGTTTTCAACAGAACCCTTAGAGTGAGTGAACCACGGATGTCAAATTTATAATAGGTATAATTATACTAATACTTATACATGGTACATAGATACGGATATAATACAAATAATAAACCATTAAAATAACATACTGAATAAAACGATTAATGTAATACATACTAGTAGGTCCAAACAATAATAAATAGATTAATAACAAAGTAACTTAATGATGTGTATTTTATGATGACTTCAGGTAAATTATTAAGTACATACCAAACACCATCAGATTATACATTATAAAAACCCAATCTCACTGCAATCAATCACGCCGCGCATAAACATTATCGATCATAAAACATGAACAACTGAATTGCAGATAGATCCATCTCTCTCTGATCCATAGTGCGTGTGAGGGACGGGATGTGGTCTCTGCTGATATCTGCGCTAATATATTCTTTAGCACGTCAGGAAAGCACTTAAAGGGGTGCGCCCGACGTCATGCAAAACGTCCACCATGTAAGTTCGTGATACATTTGTGTAGAGATAGGGTGGTGGTACAGTGAGGTGCAGTAAGATTTTATTTAATCTAATGAAGGTGGCAAACCAGCATACAGTTCATAGATGATATGTATTTGCAGACTATAGATATCGATGCAAAAAACTTAGTTTCAAATGCAGATAATAATAATATAATAATCCCAACCCATTATACGTCCCACTGCTGGGCACGAGTCTCTCCCCTTTTGGGGGAGGCCTGGAGCTTACTCCACCACGCTGCTCCAATGCGGATTGGTGGAGGTGTTGGGGTTAGTGGCCAACCCGCTGTCGGATGTTTTCAAACCGCCCTTAAGACCTCCGACTAGGTTTAACGACTGCTCTATCTATCGATAGCAACCGGGACCGACGGCTTAACGTGCCCTCCGAAGCACGGAAACGTGCATTTAATTTGCCACTAGCGGTCACCCATCACACTACCCGACCGCGCCTGTAGTGCTTAACCGAGTAGATCGCTCATGATCTACACCAACCGCCGGCCCACCATACGCGCTACAATGAAGTTTATCTAATGAAGAAGGTTAACCAGACCATCGATGCAAAAAATTTAGTCTCAAATGCAGATGCTTGAAAACCCCTAATGCGTAAGATGTGTTGACTCCGTGAAAATTAGGAGGCCCATATCACCACCTTATTGTCATCCATGAAGGTGACAACCCCACCGCCCAGTAGTGGAAGAATTTTATTCAACTGGAAGAGAATTCTTCCACAATTTTCTTCCACTGGAAGAGGATTCTTCCACTAGTGCAGTCAGACAACCGAAAAATGGCCGTCAAACCATTTCAATGGTGTAGCAGTAAGTGCAATAACGCAAGATAAGCAGCAGCGTCTTACGATAAAACTATTGCCGCTGCGATCGCCAATCCACATGCCAAGCGTGGCTATTATGGCATATTCCTTTTATGGGGAGGCTTTGGTTCATCAGTGGACATGTTTTTGCTGATATGCAGTAAAAAAAATGATTACCGCCTATGCGGAACACAATTGTGTAAAGTTTTTATAGCTGAAGTATATTTTTTCATTCTTTTATAAGTTATGGAAGTTGCAAACAAGCATGCAGTTCACATTAATGTTAAGTGACGATTGCAGCCTATAGACTCCCTCAAAAAGACCAAGATCAAAATGCAGATGCGTTACCACTCCTCAGGCCTAAGGTGTTATACCTCTGTGCCGGAAATTACAGGGCCGTACATTACCACCTGACCGGAACACGATAGTTCTGAATACTACCATTTAGCGGCAAGTATATTAGGTAATGCGGTGGTGCCTACACCCGCGAGCTCCGTCACTAGAGCTCTACCACCAATAATGTCTTTTCTGCAGAGTAGCCTTCTCACACTAGCGATTTTCTATACTTCTGTATTCTATATTCGAATTGAAAGCGAGCACGCAGCGAGAACATTGTGAGCTTACCGTGAATGTGTAATAAGTTCAACACGAGTGTGTAGTAATGACACCAAAATTAAAATATAGAATAGAATATCTCCGCTAAATTATAGTTTCGGAGAAGCTATCGCCGCTACTGCAATGTCATCAGTTAATGTATACATGTGTGTAAGTTCCTTATTATCGCATAAATGTTACCATAATCTTCTTCCATTGTCATCACAACTCAATGTACCTCACACAGATCACTCCGCCGTCGGCTCGCAACGCCTCTTTCATGTTACGAATCAGATACGGCCCGATTTATGGTCAGCCCGCCTTAATTGCACCCTGATCATACTGTACCACTATCGGCGCATTTCAATTTGTTATTATGCCCTCTCAATATGTACGAATAAAGTCGGTAATTATAATGGTTGGCGTCCATCGTTGCGTTTGTTTTTTTCTTTGATCGAAAGGTATTGAATCCTTAAAAAGACGTACTGCAAGCTGTTTACAAAAATGTTATCTTATCTTACAATACTTATACCTACATATTACATAATAATATCCTATTTGGCTGTTATACATTTTACATCATGTTATAGAAGGTACAGTATAATATAATAATAAATAATAATAAGCTCTTTTTATTTTTCACTTCATATCCTTACTTCAATTTTAATATTAGTGTAACTTATAGCTAGAGTTAGTAATTTATGTAAATTAACAGTATAAAAAAATGTGTATTCATAATTTTTCATATTGGATATGAATCCCATGTTGGGTAAAGGCCTCTTCCTCCTTTTTCCATTTTTCTCTGTCCACTCCCTTTTGTATCCAATCTCTCCCAGCAATTTTGCTTATATCATCGGCCCACCGTGTAGTTGGTCTACCAACTTTCCTCTTGCCTCCTGGTCCTTTCCACTGTGTAATTTTGACTGTCCACCTCTGATCTGTGAGACGCGATATGTGCCCTGTCCATTGCCACTTCATTTTTAAGGCATGTTTCAACACTTCAGTTACCTTTGTTTTCTGCCTCATTAGTTTGCTACTACATTTGTGAATTTTTCTCAATTTCAGAATGCATCTCTCCATTCTTCTTTGACAGGTCACAAGTCTAGATTTAATTTTGTAGAAGGTACAGTATCTAGCAAAAATATTGCACATTGAGCCTGGGAAAGAAACAAGCGGCTGGTTTCGACTTCGTATAGCGTTATCTCTGCTGCATATTGCCTACGTAAGCACTGATAGTCCGGTATTGGTCTAAGTTTGCGCCATTACCATGTAACCGGATACGATAATGCTGATTGACAACGGTGTGTAAGACCTCAAGATTTAATTAGTAAATTTTGTGTTAATTCTGAACGCTACGCAAGACGTTTGCGAAATAGATGGAGGTAGCTGCACATAATAATTTTTCAAACTGCTGTCAGACAAATATGTTCTCATTCTGCCCGAGAACACGGAAGCTGAAGAGCGAATTATTATTTAAAATACAACATCGGGTTGATTTTAAATAATCGTTATAGTATATACGCTAGATAAATCCGAAAACTAGTTTTATTTCAATGAGAGTTTCGCGAAACCCTAAGAGCATACGAAATGCGATAATGCTCAACATTACCATATGGCGACAGATAAATTAGGTAATGCGGTGATGTCTAAACCCTTGAGCTCCTGGTTTGTAACGCAACCACCAGTTTTACGTTCTTTATACTGTGGTGAATACCAAATGAAAGCGCAATAAAAATGTAACCCAAGAATTAGTTATATCGACAACCACTGAACACTTAAATAAAACAGAAATATATTGGTATTATTATTCTGCATACAGACATTAAATCTCACGATAACCCATAAAAATGCTCGTCGCAGCCACAATATCATACAAAAATACTCTAATAAAATGCTCTATAAAATTCGTGAGATGGAACGCGAGAGGTGTGTGACTATTTAAGAGATTCCGTTCATTTTACTGTAACTATTGAATGTGTGTACGCGCATATTGTTATCTTCAGGTACTCGTATGTTCAATAATCTTAGGAATCGGCGTGCATGTTTGAAGATAATGATGAATGTAGAAGAAGCACGCCAGGATTTTTTTTAAGGATGGTGGCGAACAATCATACATCTAGTGATGACTGCAGCCTATAGACATCTACACAAAAACCAGATGTCAAAATGCTGACGTGTTGACATCCCTGAAACCTAAGTTGTTAATGGCTCAGTATTAGTACCCTGTTACTACCATAACTTCCCTGAAACGGTAGACAGAGGTAAAGGCATGCATTCAAGCATACATGCAAACATCCTCGATTCGTCGGTTACGTTTTGTCCCATGTAACAGGTGACATCGGCGAGCCTGGTGACATCTCCGGGCACATTGCCAAATGTCGAGATACTGAGAAACTTCCAGAAAAAATCTCAATAGACACCAGATATAAAGAATTTTTTTTGAAACTCGCATGTCCCGGCGGCTAGTGTAGATCATAACCGATCTACTCAGTTAAGCACTACGGGCGCGGTCGGGTAGTGTGATGGGTGACCGCTAGTGGCAAATTAAATGCGCGTTTCCGTGCTTCGGAGGGCACGTTAAGCCGACGGTCCCGGTTGCTATCGATAGATAGCAGTCGTTAAACCTTGTCGGAGGCCTTATGGCGGTTTGAAAACATCCGACAGAGGGTTGGCCACTAACCCACCCACCTCCACCAATCCGCATTGGAACAGTGTGGTGGAGTAAGCTCAAGGCCTCCCCCCAAAAAGGAGAGAGACTCGTGCCCAGCAGTGGGACATATAATGGATTGCCATTATTATAAAGAATTTTACACCGTTATCTCTAATAGCCCCCCAACTGGCAATCGAATGCAGGATCCCAGCGTAGCAGTTAAACTTAACCTTAACGAATTTATCTTATGTTCCTTAATTAGCTAGAGCTATTACAGCTTCTTTTACAATTACGCCCACCTCTTCATAGTAAACGTTTACATTCATAAGCACTCGTGTATATCAAAGGTTTTCTTACTATCCCAACCACCCCCAACCAGTCGCTCGTTCCGTACAGCAGTTGAACGCAACATTCCTCTTCTTTATGACACCGATCCACCCCGTACCGTATTTTTACGCTCGGGTCATCCCTTAAATTCTTTTTATTGCTGCCCTTGTAAATCATTGCGTAATGCCCGAGTGCATTATCCGTCGGGGAAACTTCATTATGGTCGGTTTAATGGTTCGAAGGAGCGATAAAATCTAGCTGGTGGCCGGACGAGCGCTGTAGTAATGGTCTGTAGGTTGAGCTTCATTCTGGAGATAGAATAGGACAGGTACTAAGGTACTTTTGGTCTAAATATCACTAAGAAGCAATGTTTATAACTTCGCTTTCTTTTACCATCCTAAAACCATTCGCTTTTCCATCTACCTATGGATCTGTCGGTCAATTCACCGATTCGTGTTTCTCTAATTAACTACCTCAGTCTAGTCCTTATCATCACTCCAATCAAAACACGTTTACTGATGGACAAAGCCTTCCCCAAATACGTCCTGACGCCTCCAGTAGACTAGTAGCAGGCCAATATTCCTGGGCACAATTCCCGGGGCTTATGATTTTCCATTTTCTGGGAATAATATGGCAGTATGGAATTGGAACAAGACAATAAATTAGAAAAAAATATAAATAAATTAGCCTTCTTACATACTTTATTATTTAGAAACACCAATAACACACTCAGTCACACTGTGTTTAGGAAGTCTACCCATATTGATAGGTACCTTAATGGTGAATCCCACCATCACCCGGCATATTTATCTGCCGTTGGCTCATCTCTATTTCAGAGAGCACGAGGCATCTGTGACAACCACCATCTTTAGGGGGAGCTGAAGCACCTACGCCAGGTTCTACATAACAACAAGCTCCATGTACCACCCGTCCGTCACAGAGGCCGCGTGAAACCACCTACAGTAGAACGACAACCAGCTATACTACCTTACGTTAAGGGTGTCACAGATAAAATCAGCAACATTTTAAAAATAATTCCATTAAAACAGTTTTCAAAATATATAAAAAGATTCATCAGTATTTAAGACCCATTAAAAGTAATATTCCATTACAAAATTCTGGCATTTATAAATTAGATTGTGATTGTGGACTCTCATATATTGGTCAAACGAAGAGAGCTGTATCCACCCGCGTTAAAAAGCACATTGCTGATGTCAAAAACCAAAGAACAGGGAGGTCTGCAGTCTGTGAACACATAGCGGATAAGCCGAACCATTACATCCGGTTTGATAAAATTCAAATACTCGCTAGAGAACACAAACCCATTCCACGAATGGTACGCGAGGCTATTGAAATTAAAAAACACCCAAATTTCAATAGAGAAGATGGATGGCGATTATCAACATCATGGGATCCCATACTTAGCAAGATTAAATCCCAGCCGCAGCAGTCTGCAAGACCTCAAGATACCATTAGTAATTATTGTGTTAATCCTGAACGCTACGCAAGGCGTTTACGAAATCGATGGAGGTAACTACATATAATTTTTTCAAACTTCTGTCAGACAAATGTCACCTCAGTCTGCCCGGGACCACGGAAGCTGAAAAGCGTTCGAAACGTCGGGTTGATTTTAAAAATCTTTTTAGTTTAATATACGCGAGATAAATCCGTAAAAATAGTTTTATTTCAATATGGCAGTAACACTATCGGAGTTTGGTTTTGTGACCAGCAATGCCAACAGGCTTGCCACCTATTGCGTTGTTGGTGCTGTGGTGTAAGCTCCTGCATGATGCAACAATCCAACATGCACCTACTATATGCCCTGTTAATTTTTTACCTAAGTAAGTTAGTAGTAGTAGTAGTAGTATGTATGTATGTATGTATCTTCACGCCAGGTCCCTAACGGGGTAGGCAGAGAGTGTAGAGCGCCAGACATCCCGGTTCTGACAAACCTCTCGTGCCTCGTCTACCTTCATCATTCTCTTCATACAGTAGTAGTAGTAGTGTAAGTTATTTGTAATAGAAGGTAACGAATATTCCAAAACAAGTAGGTTACCATATTATTATTATATAATTCTGGTATGTATGTATGTAACTTAACGCCAGATCCCTAACGGGGTAGGCTGAGAGTGTAGAGCGCCAGATATCCCGGTCCTTGACATACCTCTCTTGCCTCATCTACCTGCATCATTCTCTTCATACATGCACGCCGATTCCTAAGACTTTTGACCGCACCATCCGACCGAACTCGACCTATTGGTCATGGTAAGTCAGACTTGGTCTTCTGGCAAGGCCAAGGCCTGGACATGGCCTCTGCAACCACCCACATTCGCATTGTATATCTGTTTAGTCATAATATAATTTTGGTCTGGTGGTAAATGTATGGGCCTGTGATTTCCGGCAAAGAAGCATGACCACACCTTCAACACACACACAGTGGCAACATTGCTTACCATCAATGTAAAATGTACGCTTGCTTGACACTTCGTGACAAAAAAAAACTCTGAAAAAGCCTACAAAATGATCTCATATCCCGTGCAATTTCAACAAAATTCGGCCACCCCAATAATGGCTAGGTATATATCACGTGCAATTTGTTGCGATAGCAAAGCGATAGGTGGCGCGAGCGAATTGTACTTTATGGCCCAATAAACCGAGATGATGCCTTCTTTGCTGAAGATGGCGCTAATGTTTTGTTGTGGCTGTAATTAAGGATTAAGGGTTGTACGTGTGGAATGTCGATGATTTTAAAACAAAAATTTGGGCGTTTTTTATGACCATACCAGCCACTAGTGGAAGGAAATTATGCCGCTCGTACAGATAGTTTCTTATGCGGATCTCCTCAATTCTGGTTTGATCATGTAAGGAAACGTTGAGCATAGCTCTTCTTTTGCTTTTTCCGTGGCTTTGAGCTTTCTTATGAGATCCGTAGTGTGTAACCATGCTTCAGTTTCATATGTCATCACTAGCAATAAACACTGGTCAAAGATATATGTGCCCTGTAGGTACGCTGCTACTCTAAGCAGCGTACAGGGAACATAGCTCGAAGAACCGATGACCATTTGGGGCAAAAGGGTTCTCAGGTAGCAATTGGGTATCACAAAATGAAGCATGGACAGGTTTTCTACGAGGTAGACTTAGAATGTGGTGAAGGTAGTCACTGAATAAGGGCGGCCTAAGTCTGCTAGTTGTGGGCTTCTTTTGGGAGGGATGTTGTTCAGAAGTGTATGTCTTTTGGCTGATATGATCATGGTGACCTAAATATATGACGGTATAAGCAGATTAAGTATCCACACTTCTTGAACATTGCAAGGCTCTCTTACATACAAGCTCGTACTGAAAACTCTTAGGTACATATAAATATATTCTTGGTTACTATCTTATGTTTAAATTCTAATTTTTAATTTACTATTAATATATGTATTTGCTTTTACGATAATGTAATGGTTATTAACTCTAGGTATTTTATGATTTCTTGACGTTTTGAAAGTATCTGTAAAGAACTATTCGAAATAAAAATATTTTCTATTCTATTCTATCTTTCACAATCACATTTATGTCTGTATCATCATTCTCTCATATTCAATAAAACTTCAACAAAACAGTAACGTCATCAAATTAATCGATTTATCTTTAAAAAAATCTATAGACCTTTATTCTGAAAGTATTAACCATATACAATATCAGTAAGCCGCTAAAAAATACTTGTATAGATTGAAACCAAATTTTGTATCAATTTCACTACGCAGTAGGATTATTTTGACCCCCTGTTGAGGTCGGGGGCCTATTGTGCGTATTCTGAAGCAGTGTCAAAGAATATTAATAATTGTCAGACCGGACGAAAATACATAATATAAATGCTTGTAGCAAGTCATAAGTATATTAATAATCGTGGACTAAGTTATTTATTATATTACCAGTTTACTTTTAACAAATCACCTCTTCATCATACGCTTTAAGCGAAATTATTAATGGCCTCGACTGTTAACGCCTATGATGATATTACTATCAATTCTTTTAAGCGACTTATTTTAATGGGGCGTCATTTGAATGCATTTTGCTACGCATATTATAACAGGCGTATGTAGTATCGATTATATCTATTTCATGAAGTTGCTAACAATATACCAACCTATACATGCATACAATTCACATTGATGTTAAGTTAATAATTTAGCATGAATGTGAAGAACGTCTGCATAATTACTTCAAGTGCATTAGGTACTACTAGTTGCAGAGGTTCAGGAAGACCAAGAAAGAAATAAAGAAATAGTTTATTTTTTGACACACAGAATATATCACTAAATACCAAAATAAATATTAATCATTTAAAAAAAAGAACAGAGAAGACAACTTAACACAAAACTGACCTACCATGACCAATTAGATCGAGTGCTGTCTGAAAGTGGGAAAAAAATCTTAGGAATCGGCGTGCATTTATGAAGAGAATGATGAATGTAGAAAAAGCACGGGAGGTATTTCAGGACAGAGATATCTGGCGCTCCGCACTCTTTGCCTACCCCGTGAGGGACTTTTCATGAAGATACATATTCATTAATACTAAGATATCGAGCTCGTAACATTTAAAATCCGATTTTATACTGTATCGCATCTAGACAATAAATATTCTTTGCCTTCAACAGCGAGACCCCCGGGGCAGCACCCCGCTGGATTGGAAAATATTACGCAGGATATTATATCCAATTATTAACTCGGTAAATGCGTAATGATACAGCAAGTTTCGTCGGCACCAATTATTTTGTGCTATTCATGTTGCCACGATAAATAAAGATTAAGAGTCGCGGTTTGATTGGATGTATCGGATATAACGTTTTGTGCCTACGTACTGGTTTTAGACTGCGTCAGTAGTCTGGTGGTAGCTGACCACTTCTACGCTCGATTCGATCCCCAGAATGAGGAGTATTTGAGGGCTCTTAGAAAGAAAGACGTAATATTATCCTTCATAACTGCCTCAGTAGCCTAGTGGTCTGGATCTAGCAGAGATACGGTTATCCTTTATCTCTGGTTCTATTGTGATTTTTCAATTTTTTGGAAGTTTCCCAGTACCTCGGAGTTTGGTAATGTGCTCGGCGATGGCAACAAGCTTGCCACCTATTATATGGGCCAAAACGTAACCGGCGAATCGTGGGTGTTTGCATGTATGCTTGAATGCATACATTTACCTCTGCCTACCCCTTCGGGGTTGACAGGCGTAAAGTTTATTTTTTTTATATCTGGTGCTGTTACGATTTTTCCATTTTCTGGACGTTTCCTAGAGCCATTCTCGGAGTTTTTTTCTTGGTCCGAATTGGTAATATGTCTAGAAATGTCAATAACCTCGCCATCTGATACATGGGCCAAATCGTAACCCGTGAATCGCGAGTGTATAGCGCTTGCATGTATGCTTGATAGCATGCATTTACATCTCCCAACCTTTTCGGAGAATACAGGCGTGATATTAAGTCTATACTCAGCCATCTTCGTTACATAAAAAAAGGTGTTCACAGTTGGATGGCAATATCACATCCCTGCATCACAGAGGCTGTAACTTAGGCTGCAGTTTAGTTAGCAACGTCTAATTAAACTGCAGCCTAAGTTGTTTCGCTTACGCATTTTGAGCTCCAGTGTTCGTGTAGGTCTGTAGGCTCCAGGAGTTTCTTACCATTAATTTCTACTGTACGCAAATTTGTCACCGTCAAGGCTTAAAAATTTTTTTCGTAAACAATTAATAGTCTGATGTAAACCGCTCGTTCACAAGACTGGGGCTTACGCCTGCACAACTGCAAACCATAAAGCTGAGACTTAATGGAAATGAAGACGTATTTACAAATATCTTATAATAAATTACCCGGTGGTAAATAACAGCTCATGGCGCGCGGAAACATAAATCATAGTGCGGTTGAAGTTATGAAAGGTAGTTACATTTAAACGCATTCATTCGCTACAAAACGGTGAAGTTTAGGCAAGCATGTTAGGGCTCCATTGGCTAGTACAAATCCTTATAGTGTCGCCATGTTCAGAATCAGAATCAGAATCAGAAACTAATTTATTAATTTAGGGTGACAGGCACCTCTTATGACACGTCAAAAAACAAACAAAATAAATTAAAGTGTACAACAATTGATATACATGTCAAACAAGATAAAAAACATATGTAAAGTCAAGAATATCACTAAGATAAAACTAAATGTAATAAACTAATGTAAAAAGTATATCAGTAGTGTTCATACGTCTGTCTGTCTGCATTTTAGCTCATAGACTCTTTGCAGTAAAGAGCAGTAATTTGGCAAGAACAATACTTGTTGGACACGTCAACAAAGAAATAAAATAAAAATAAGTAGTCTGATTCACCGGGCAATCGGCGAGCGCAAAGCGCGGTGCGATAGCGAAGGTGAGGCAATGGCGATTGCCCCACACCCTAATGTAAAATTTAGGTGTAAATAACCCACACTATTACATTTAAAACGGCGATTCTGTGCGGTCCAAGTGGCAGGCAAGTGGTCGGGGCCTCCGCCTCCTTGCCCACATTAAATACAGCTATGTTCCTCCAGTTGGCAGTGGATATTTGGCAATGTCAAGGTGCAAAGCAAAACGACCCGATGGGGGATGGAGTACCTTACGTAAAATATAAGAAAGTTACCCTGACGTTCCAGTTGGGAGCAGATATTCGGTGATGTCCAGGTGCGAAGCAAGAAAATCCTATGAGAAGTGGAGCCCTTACGTCAAATACAGGTTAATTTACCCTGACTTTCAAGTCGGGAGCGGAGATTCGAGCTGTAGGTGCGAAGCAAGAAAATCCTATGAGAAGTGGAGCCCCCCTTACGTCAAATACAGGTTAATTTACCCTGACTTTCAAGTCGGGAGCGGAGATTCGAGCTGTAGGTGCGAAGCACAAGATTTGTACGTAAGAATAAAGTTTTTGCAACCAAACTCCTCCGCAATGACTTCACAGATTATTATGTTTTTTTGTGTATATTCGGTAGTTCTAAGAATAGGTCGTAAACTACCTACTTCTTTTTTATACCAACCAAGCGGAGAAAACCCTTGGATATATCTAAACAGTCCCTCGAAGAATTCACCGCAAAATCAACTGCAATAGCGTGATACACACCCATTTGTCTGTTACCAAATCAATGGTCCATTGTGCCCGGGACCGCGTTCACCGCCATAACTCAAGAGACCCCATAACTCCGCACAAAGACCACCAGGCGTGTTTGATTAATGTGGCACCTAAGTACGAGTGAAATGAGATATTGATGAGGTTACGTGAAAACTGTCTGCGAATGTGAACGATTTATTGAATTGTGGTTGAAATTTTGAGTTAAACTTTACATCTGTTTCAAAGGGATGTTTAATGGTTTATATTGAAATACAACTTGGGTTCGTCACTTCTATAATATCTTTATTAGGCTCACATACTTCTCATGGAAAATGAAACCCTTTTAATATATATCACGAGTTCGATCCCCTTCCCGGAACAAATATTTGTATAATAATATAATAATAATGGCAACCCAATATTCGTCCCACTGCTGGGCACGAGTCTCTCCCCTTTTTGGGGGGAGGCCTGGAGCTTACTCCACCACGCTACTCCAATGCGGGTTAGTGGAGATACGGGTTAGTGGCCAACCCGCTGTCGGATGTTTTCGTTAAACCTTGTCAGAGGCCCATAAGGCCTCACGTAAAGGTTTAACGACTGTCGATCTATCGATAGTAACCGGGACCGACGGCTTAAGGTGCCCTCCGAAGCATAGAAACGCGCATTTTAATTTGCCACTAACGGTCACCCATCACACACCCGACCGCGCCCGTATCGCTTAACCAAGTAGATCGCTTACGATCTAACCCAACCGCTGGGCCATGCGCGCTTCTTAATATTTGTATGGCCAACAGATATTTGTTTCGGATCTGGGTGTTTGTGTATGTGTTGTGTGTACAACGGCACCTACGACATAGGTTTATTTATACCTAGTGTGATATAAAACCTTTATATAAAAAATATTCACACGTACATACTTATATGAGGAATAATGGGTCAGAAACACGCAGTGGAAAGACACCGAAAGTCAATATTGTAGGCGATCATTAGACCGAAGGGTGAACAGCCGGGGGCTAATGTAAAGGCAATCGAATTCAAGGGGCGTTGTTGTGCGGTCAGATATCGCTGGTAATGTTACTAGATGGGATGTCGATAGAAAAATCACGTTTGAAAACTTAAAATAACGTTTAAGATTTTGCTGGTGGTAGAGTTCTAGATGTAGAAGCTCGAGGGCGTAGGCACAACCGCATTACGTAATCTCTCTGACAAATGGTAGTGTTCAGCACTATCGTGTTTCGGTTAGATGGTGATCTCTGGTCTTTGTGTTAGTGTCTATAGGCTTCCGTCATTACTTAACATCAATGTGAACTGCATGCCTGTTTGCTACCCTCACTACATAAAAAAGTAAGGTGTTAAAATAATTAGAGTATTTTATTAGAAGTGAAATTAAAACTTTTGGTAACTACTGAATCAGAAACTTTCTGTAAAAAATTTGCATATCTTGTATTTTTTCAATAATAATATATTAAGGTTAACAGAGAAGCAAACGGGCCACCTGATGGAAAGTGGTCACCGTCGCCTATGAACATTTGCAACACCAGGGGAGTTGCCAACGCGCCAGCTTTGAAGGATTCTTTTGACGCCATTTTTGAAGAAACCCATATTATTGTAGCACCGAGGGAACACCTCATAGCGAAGTTCGTTCCACAATTTACACGTTCTGGGCAGAATGAACGTGAAAATTCCGTTGAGCACTGCCAAGTGACCGGTGAAAAGTGAGACGGTGGCACCATATCGAACAGTTTAACAGAGCCATCACCATTGTAGAAAAAAAACGTAACTTCACGCCTGTAATCCCCGAAGGGGTAGGCAGAGGTAAATGCATGTAATCAAGCATACATGCAAACACCCACAATTCGCCGGTTTCGTTTTGGCCCATGTAACAGGTGGCGAGCCTGTTGACATTTCCGGGCATATTACCAAGCTTCGAGGTAGAGCTTCAGTGGTCCAGTTTGGCAGCTTTTACTGGTGGTAGAGCTTCAGCGACGGATTTCGCGGGCGTAGGCACCACCGCATTACCTAAACTTGCCGCTAAATGGTAGTGTTCAGCACTATCGTGTTCCGGTCAGGTGGTAATGTACGACCCTATAATTGCCGCCACAGAGGCATAACACCTTAGGCCTTATTTTGACCTTAGTCTTTGTGTGGGTGTCTATAGGCTGCAGTCATCACTTAACATCAATGTGAACTGCATGTTTGTTTACCACATCTTTTATAGGTAAAAAAAGGTACTGGGAATTTACAGAAAACGGAAAAATCCCAATAGAACCAGAGATAAAGCACCTTACACCATTATCTCTGGTAGCTCCCTACCCGGGAATCGAACCCAGGACCCCAGCGTAGTAGTAGTGGAAGACATAATAATATATACGAGAGAGACGGTAAAAAACGCAATGTCACTGCGCAAGCTGTATTATTTTAAACCCAACAATTATATCCTCAATATATTGTTCAATAATAACTGCCTCGGTAGCGTAGTGGTAGCAGGCCACTACTATTACGCTGGAGGTCCTTGGTTCGATTCCCGGGTCGGGGCCTATCAGAGATGACGGTTTAAAATCCTTTATCTCTGCTTCTATTGGGATTTTTCCATTTTCTGGAAGTTTCCCAGTACCTCGGTTTGGTAATGTGCCCGGAGATGGCAACAGGTTCGCCACCATGTTACATGGGCCAAAACGTAACCGGCGAGTCGTGGGTGTTTGCATGTATGATTGAAAGCATGCATTTACCTCTGCCTACCCCTTCGGGGATTACAGGCGTGAAATTGCGCATAATAATAAATAGGTACCTTAATAAACCCCTGATCACGAATTCGTTTTCACTGCAGACCCACAATGGACCATTCTCAGCGGGTGTCATTTTAATCCAAAAATTGAAAAGAGTAATTAAATATGGACTACAAAAGCACCCTTGTATACCGATACGGATGCATCATCTTTAAAAAAAAAACTGGTTAAGTGCGTGTCGGGCCACTCGGAAAATGAAAAACGTGTTCCGCGTTCACGTGTAGGGGAGGTACGCTAAATATTTTTTTTTTTCATGTTTTTATTCTACCGCTTTGCCAGCGTGATTAAGGTGTTAACTTGTGCCAATTTTCAAGTCTCTAGTACAAATAGTTTTTGTGCTAAACTACGGACGGACAGACAGACAGACGGACATGGCGAAACTCTAAGGGTTACTTGTTTACTGCGGGACCCTAAAAAGCGGCAAAGTGCGTGTCGAACTCACGTTCATCGGTTCCGTACCATTCATGATTTCTCATGTGATAATAAGTAAAAAGAGTTACGATTACTCTTTTACTGTTCTGTAATACATAAGACGTAACTTCACGCTTATAATCCCCAAAGAGGTAGGCGCAGGTAAATACAAGCATTTAATCATACATGCAAATACCCACGACTCGCCGGTTACGTTTTGGCCCATGTAACAGGTGGCGAGCTTATTGACATCTCCGGGCACATTACCAAACTTCGAGGTACTCGGAAACTTCCAGATAATGGAAAAATCCCAATAGAACCGGAGATAAGGGATTTTTCCACTATCTCTTATGTCCACCGACCCGGGAATCGAACCCGTGACCCCAAGCGTAATAGTAGTGGTCTGCTACCACTAGGCTACTGAGGCAGTCGATAAATAGACTTCCTATAGGTTTCCTTGTACATGAATAGGAGAATAGAACTATTGGATGTTTTTTAAATTTTAAATCCAACTGTTTCAGAGACAATGAAAGAGGGGGATAGACAAATTTCATCTATTTTCTTGAAAAACATAAAAAAATGTTAAAATAAAAAAATTATGTGTGTTTAAAATTTACTTATTTATTCAACACGTTCTGGTTTGGGTCACTGAGTTACATGTGGCCACTAAATTCCACTTTCGGAGGAAATCGGCTGCGACAGACTGACATGCAGGAATTTCTAGATAGATCTGGTAATCTTGGCAAACAAAGTAGGTTTGTTGTTCACTTTGATGGTAGGTAAATGATATTCATTTTGCGGTTTGTGTTTTCCGGAGGCCAAAACTGAAGGTACTGCCCAACATGTGAAAGGTAATAAAAAACTGGTTGCCTGTAAAGTCGGTTTTACGGGCGAAGATTTTACGTGACAACGTCTTTTTCTCGGTAGAAAGGCATTCGCCGGTCCGGCAGGCCTCTCTCTCGTTCGGTGACTCATCTTTACGTTACCGGGCGTTACACTTTTTCATGAGTGACTCCGAGCCGCAACCTAATTTAAGACGTTGTCACGTCAAAAAGTGGGTGCGTGTATCATTACTTACCTATGTAGGTATCTACGCGCGTGAAAAGTTATATCTAATTCTTTATTTTGGAATATAAATACCTATTTGACAATAATAATTGAATTATACATGTAAGCTTAATAAAAATTAGATTCAATAATAATATTTTAATTTATGTCACTAAAATTAAAAAGTTTAATGCACGTTTATTGCATTCCCCAGTCAATTATACCGGCAAAGCGCCATCTAGCGATATAAACTTGCACTAATACAAGCATTCAAAAGCTAGTAATCCACCAAATTCAACCGTGGCATGTTGAATACATTATGGTAAAAGGTAAATGTAAATAAGTTTCTTAATAATATCTACTGAATATTAAGTTGTGGGTATTATAGATGAGACACTTTACTTTAACATTTTTCGTAAAGAAATGTTACAAAGATTATAACCAGCTTTACAAGAACAGTGACATCTAGTGATATTTGTAAAAACTAGATCAGTTCATGCTTGTGTTGGATCACAAACTTCAATCAGTTTATACATGTATTTACAGATGGCAGCACTAGTATTAAAACACTAGAGTTTTAGCGGGAACTTTGAAGGAGGCGTGGTGGTGCTCTTAGTTAATTAAAATTTCATTTTCTCGGTGCATTTTTGAGTTATATTAATTAAATAAAGTAGATGGCATTTTGTTTGATATAGGTTTATTACAGTGCCCGTGTACATTGAAATAGAATAACAGTGCGAAAACACATCCTTTCAAGTTGCCTCCAAGACTTCATTGTAAATGTTCTAGTAAGGTAGCCATCGCTTTACTGACTGTGACTCTGACTGACTGACTAATAATTGACTGCCTGTCTCTGACTTTAACTGCTCTTACGCTGCTTATTATGAATACGAAATATCGTTTTACTTGACACTGGCGATATGCGTAATAGCGATGCCATTATAAACAAAAAAAAGTTAAAAAAGAACTAGTGTACTGGGTTTTTTTTGGCGGGAATCTTGCAAGAGGCGTATAGTACTCTTATTTATTTCATTTTGTTGTTTTTTTAGTTATATTATAAGTTGGTGGCATTTTGTTTGATATAGCTTTATTACAGTGCCCGTGTATAGTGAATTAAAATAACAGTGCAAAAACACGGTCTTTCAGGTTGCCTCCAAAACTTCATCGTAAATGTCACGGAATAGATAAATAAGGATGGAAAGGCCTTTGTTTCAATTTAGTATTAGAACCAGAGTCGCCGCTTTTCTCCCACCATGCAATTTCTTACACAAATGTGACACCATCTCGATAATCACCCACACATTATATTACTTTTACTGGTGGTAGAGCTACTTTTATATTACTTTTACTGGTGGTAGAGCTCCAGTGACGGAGCTCGCGGGCGTAGGCACCACCGCATTACCTGATTTACTTGCCGCTAAATGGTAGTGTTCAGCACTATCGTGTTCCGGTCAAGTGGTAATGTACGGCCCTGTAATTTCCGGCACAGAGGCATAACACCTTAGGCCTCAGGAGTGGTAACGCATTTGCATGGTCTTTGTGTGGGTGTCTATAGGCTGCAGTCATCACTTAACATCAATGTGAACTGCACGCTTGTTTGCCACTTCAATTAAATAAAAAAAAAAAAAAAAAACATTAATCTCAGGGCAGCTATTCGTTTGCGTAAGTTTGCATACTAAGATGTAACGGCCGTAGACAATAAACACTCGCACGCACACAACAATATACTCACCAATAAACTTGTCGAAGCGTAGCGAACGCATTATATGCTGTACATTGCAAGCGGAGACAGTAATAGCGTTAATTGAGCGAGTGCTTAGCGAGCAATGTATTTGCTAGCAGTAACGTTTAAATAATGCAGTTTAAGTTCGAATATTCATATTCCTTTGTATATATATATATTTTTACAAGTATTATTACGATAATTGTTATTTGTGACTTACAGATGAAAATATATACCTCCTCGCTTTATACTTGAGTTTTGACATTCCATATTACATGTTAAAATTGGCACTACATGGTATTTTACCAAGAGATGCGTCGTTCTAAGCAGTCTACACGACACTACGAGCGGCGAACGAATGGTTCTGCCGAACTGTGTGTGTTCACGCATAGTTGTGGCGCGCTTGCCACGCCCACACTACCATTCCATCTTTATTTATCTATTCCGTGGTAAATGTTCTACTAAAGTAGCTGTTGCGTTACTCGAATTATCGACTGATGATAGACAGACATGGTAAAAAAACCGGACAAGTGCGAGTTTGACTCGCGTGGTGAGGGTTCCGTAATTTAAATAAATATTTTCGGAAATATAACAGATTTAAAATTCAGGGACATAGCGGTTACGGCGGTACCGGCATATATATACCGGGTTATATGATAAAAATTTTCAATTTAATTTGAATACTTATACTTCTTATAGATTTTCCAGTAATCTATAGGCAAACAACTATTGTACACATTTTTTTTTAAATTTTAAGTTCAGTAGTTTCGGAGATAGGGGGGGGAATGGTCAATTTTCGTTGTTTTTCTTAAATAACTTCAAATTTGTTTATGCAAAAATTACTGAAAAAATATATCAGAGATGCTGACAACAACCTCTTTCATTTGATATGTCACACGACACAGTTTACGAATTTTTATTTTATTTTTCTGATTTACGCCCCGAAAGTGGCCCCCCTGTTTAAAATTTACTATTTTACTTGACGTGTTCATCTTTGGGTCACCAATTTACATATATTCATCCAATTTCAACTCAATCGGTCAAGTAGTTTCGAAGCAACTTGTCTGTGACAGACGGACAGACAGACGCACGAGTGATCAGTGATAAGGGTTCCTTTATTCCTTTCAAGTTACGGAACCCTAAAAAACACCCAAGAGAATCATTAAGAACTATAAAGTAATTCACATTGCATTAATAATTCGCAACTCGTAAGTGGATAACGCCGTTCACGGTCAGAAACTTATTTTTGTACACCCTGTTGATATTTTCTACATAAATTATATATTATATATTAACTGCCTCGGTAGCCTAGTGGTAGCAGGCCACTACTACTACGCTGAGGTCCTGGGTTCGATTCCCGGGTAGGGGGTTATCAGGGATAATGGTGAAAAAGCCTTTATCTCTGGTTCTATTGGGATTTTTCCATTTTCTGGAAATTTCCCAGTACCTCAAAGTTTGGTAATGTGCCCGGAGATGTCAACAGGCTCGCCACCTGTTACATGGTCCAAAACGTAACCGGCGAATCGTGGGTGTTTGCATGTATGCTTGAATGCATACATTTACCTCTGCCTACCCCTTCGGGGATTACAGGCGTGAAGTTATATAATATATTTAAGTATATAATATATTTATATGTTATATTTAATATTATAAATGTGAAAGTAACTCTATCTGTCTGTCTGTTTGTTACCTTTTCACGTCCAAATGACTGAACCGATTTTAATGAAATTTGGTACATAGATAGAGCTGAGTTTGAGAAAGAACATAGGCTACTTAGTCTAAACCAGAGGTTCCCAAACTATTTTTTCTTGTAGACCCTTTACAATTTTTTCTGGTTTCTGTGGACCCCCGTCCTTGCTACATTTATATCACATTCCCATATTTCCATTATTTATTCACGCCTACGTAGACCTCCATAGTGTCTCCCATGGACCACTTTGGGAATCACTGGTATGATGTAAGTAAATTGGTACTATCAGTGTATGTGTTGAGATCCATTATCGTGGACCCCCATTTTCATTTCATGGACCCCCTATTTTTTTTTCGCTGACGCAAACCCCTTTTAGGTTGTCATAGACCCCCAGGGGTCGATATAGACCACTTTGGGAATCACTGGTCTAAACTAATATTATAAAGAGGTAATATTTTTTTGTTTGTTTGTTTGTAATGAATAGGCTCAATAACTACTGGACCGATTTTGAAAATTCTTTCACTATTCGAAAGCTACATTATCCATGGGTAACATAGGTTATATTTTATTTTGGAAAAAATTGGGTTCCGTAAGATATTTGGGTTTTTCAGACACAAGGTGTAAAAAATCAACCAGAAAAGTTCCTTATTTTGCGTATTTTTTTTATTTTTTTTTATGTAATGGAAGTGGTAAACAAGCATGCAGTTCACATTGATGTTAAGTGATGACTGCAGCCTATAGACACCCACACAAAGACCAAGGTCAAAATGCAGATGCGTTACCACTCCTGAGGCCTAAGGTCTTATGCCTCCGTGCCGGAAATTACAGGGCCGTACATTACCACCTGACCGGAACACGATAGTGTTGAACACTACCAAATGGTAGTGTTCAACACTATCGTGTTCCATCCACCGCATTACCTAATATACTTGCCGCTAAATAGCGGCAAGTATATTAGGTAATGCGGTGGTGCCTACGCCCGCGAGCTCCGTCACTGGAGCTCTACCACCAAAATAGTATGCTGCCTAAACTATAAACGATATCGAGGAAGACTTTAGGCTATATCTATGTAGGTATAATTATGACTCTAAGACGAATTAGAGAGGGAAGGCAACATTGCACCGCGCGAAGCCGGGGCGGGCCACTAGTAATATATAAAACGACATACACGCGGGCGAAGCGGCATCTAGTATTTCATGAAACACAGTCTTTGTTATAATAATATAGATAGAATTTGGATAGAATGATAATAATAATAATAATAAATACTCTTTATTGTACACTTTAGGACAAATAATAAACAAGATAAAATTAAAAATATGCACAATAGGCGGCCTTATCACTTAAAGTGATCTCTTCCAGGCAACCTAAAACTAGAGAGATCTAAATCAACAACAAAAAGACGGGGTGTACAAATTAAAGGAATAACATAAAACTAATATTCTTATAACAATTACGCTATCTAATATATCTCAATATTATAATTACTTATATATTTATAATAAAATACGTATATTTAATTTTATATACCTTCATACCTACTTAAATACATTTTAAAATATATAGATATATATTAAATAATAATAATAATGGCAACCCATTATACGTCCCACTGCTGGGCACGAGTCTCTCCCCTTTTTTGGGGGAGGCATGGAGCTTACTCCACCACGCTGCTCCAATGCGGATTGGTGGAGGTGGGTGGGTTAGTGGCCAACCCACTGTCGGATGTTTTCAAACCACCCATAAGGCCTCCGACAAGGTTTAACGACTGCTATCCATCGATAGCAACCGGGACCGACGGCTTAACGTGCCCTCCGAAGCACGGAAACGTGCATTTAATTTGCCACTAGCGGTCACCCATCACACTACCCGACCGCGCCCGTAGTGCTTAACCGAGCAGATCGCTTACGATCTACACCAGCCGCTGGGCCATGCGCGCTTCTTCGATATATATTACATATATATATATATATTCATTTATACATATGAAAAACATAAATAACAATACGGAGAAAAATTAGTCAGTCTAGATTCAGATAATACTTGTTCAGTCGATTTTTAAACGATTCCAATGTTTGTGCTAGTCGAACAGTCAGAGGCAAGGAGTTCCACAGCTTAACAGCTTGAACAGTGAAGGATTTAGCAAAGAAGGAGGAGAATGATATTCTTGACAATTTGCATGCGATTACAATGAGATATTCATTACTTTGAATTGTCCTATTATCCATTAGATTCTGTAATGGTCTTATCAAAGTAATCATCGTTGGTAAGTGTTTAGCCAACATTCAAATGATAAACTAATCTAAAATATTAATTATTCGTATTAAATGCCCTTATCGTAATTTCGGTAAAGAAAAGATTCGCGAATACATTAAAAGTGATAAATAAGCGAAAACAAGTGGACGTATTGTGTTCATGTAATCTTTTAGGTAAGTTATTACATACATTTATTGAGTACATTTTGTTTTAAAATTATAAGTATGGACCTTAACCACAACTGCTAGGTTTCAGACTAATGTTTGAATAATACGTGATAGTTTAATATCATGATTGATGGATGAAAAAATGCTCTGGAGCAGCAGTCAGCAACCCAGGCCCGCGAGCCGCATGTGGCCTTTGACACATACAATGCAAAACCAGTTTGGCATTCAAAAAGCTGAGAAGTTTAACAAAAATGGACGCAATAACTACTGCTCTATGTAGCTACAATATGGGGTTCCTTCAAACTGACATCCAACTTAGGACTAACAGCTAGTGCCGGATTTATACTTCTTAACGCCCTAGCATCTACGCCCGTACCTTCCTATCCAAGTTTACAACTTGATGAGCAAAAAAGGGTTATACTCTCGATGAAAATTATGAATTATTTGTTTGGTACCACCCATTCCACAACGTGATTGCCTAAGGAATTGCTTAATTTACCTGTGGGCTGATTCGGCTCTGCTAGCAGCAGGCTTTACTCTTCCGATGTAGCAAATTTTCACAAGCGATATTTATCACTTTCTAACAGGTGGTTATCTGCTTGTCTCTCAACATTTTGTCACAAAACGGCATTATCTATACAGTATACGAATATAACGGCATTATTACTGGTGGTAGAGCTTCAGTGACGGAGCTCGCGGGCGTAGGCACCACCGCATTACCTAATATACTTGCCGCTAAATGGTAGTGTTCAGCACTATCGTGTTCCGGTCAGGTGGTAATGTACGGCCCTGTAATTTCCGGCACAGAGGCATAACACCTTAGGCCTCAGGAGTGGTAACGCATCTGCATTTTGACCTTGGTCTTCATGTGGTTGTCTATAGGCTGCAGTCATCACTTAACATCAATGTGAACTGCATGCTTGTTTGCCAAGCCCATTACATAAAAAAACAGTGATGCTCATTCACTGATTGTTACACTTTTAGTTATATTTATGTAATATAATTTGAACCTGTAAACAGTATCAGTATTGAATACATTTCTAAAAATACTACTTCTCACAATTGTATATCAATGGATCATTCACCTTCGACTTTTCAACAATGTGGACGAAATAACAGATAAGACGTAATTAAAAGTATAATACTCAATGGACAGTTAAATTATCACCTCATAACATTCGAAAACATGGACTGTCTCTGACCATCTTAATTAAAAATGAAAATATTACGTTGCTGAATTCTATTTTCAAATTCAGGATGACCGTAGAAGCAAGGCAAAGGACTAGCAATGGCAAGGTACCAAAAGAAGAAGAAGAAGATCTGCAGGATCAAACTCAGAAACCAAGATATTGGGATCCCTTGACAGACGGTGTGAAATGGATTGAGAAGTATGCTGAAACACTTGAGAAGTTCTTTGAAAGATTGCCAGAATTCATCAGCACTTTCATTGCCACGCTTGCTGTCTTCACTTTTGGAGCTACATTAAGAGGTTAGTAAGTAGATTCGTACTTGTGAAGATGGCAAACAAGCATGCAGCTCACATTGATGTTAAGTGATGACTGCCGCCTATATACGCGTGTACAGAGAAGCATTACTTACTGTAAAGTAGATATTTTAGCTATCCGAAAGTGTATAAGATCCAAAATTCACCAAAAATTATATCCAAAAGCCCTTCGACGCGAACAAAGTCACGGGTACGACTAGTATTACAATAAATTTGCGAAGAGAATGGTAAATTTTAGGGAGAACACATTAATTTTTTTTCTAGTTCGTAGTTTTGTACGGCCGTACTTATATACGGCCTTGTAATTTTCAGCACTACCATTTAGTGGCGAGTAAATTGGGTAATGCGGTGGAGCCTACGCTCGCTAATTCCGTCACTGAAGCTCTACCACCATTAAAATAATATAATACACTTGATGATTAAGAAATAATAGTTTTTATGTAGCTTATTATTATCAATTCGAGGGCAATAGTACCCTTCTGTGTTTAATGATTAATTGCAATAAAAGTTGGCTCTAATCAGTCCCTCATACATTGTTTTGAATGACAAGTACACTTTTTGAAATGTCGCCTGAGTGCTGTGTTAAGCGTTTGTGTTAATGACCTTTACAATGTATGCGGGCTATCGTTTGTGATAACGATAACGTTATGCCAGTAGCCTTAACCTTCTACGATTGCAAAAATTCAGTAGATTATAATTTAGGCAGGTAGTTTGAGCTCCCAGAAAAGTTGTCGGCATTTTGTACCAAAACCAAAAATTTATTCCCATTACTTCGAGAAAGAGGTAATTCGCCGAAGCCAACTCGGCTGGGCAGCGTTCAAGAAGTTAAGGAGCGTTTTCTCGTCAAACATACCGCAGTCCTTGAAGACCAAAGTCTTTATCCAGTGCGTTTTAGCTACGGTGCCGAGACGAGGTCTCTCACTATGGGTCTCGTGCGAAAGCTCAAAGTCACTCAGCGATCAATGGAAAGGGCTATGCTTGGCGTTTCCCTACTGGATCGAATCAGAAATGAAGAAATCCGTAGACGAACGAAAGTCGCTGATACAGTCAAGTAGATCTGCAGGCTGAAGTGGCAATGGCCAGGGCACATAGCTCGGAGAACCGATAGCCGCTGGGGCAGAAAGGTTCTCGAATGAAGACCACATATCTGCAAGCGCAACGTGGGTCGTCCACCTGCAAGATGGACCGACAACCTATTCAAGACTGCAGATACCCGCTGGATGCACGTCGTCCAATCGGATGGAATGGAGGTCATTGGGGGAAGCAGTGAACGTCCTATGATATGATGAATTCGATGCATTAGTTCGAACGTCGAACTAGTGACATTTTTTTTTCTCATTTGTCTCTTGTTGGGTGGGCGTGATGGGGGGGGGGGGGGGCATGGGCGCTGCCAGCTAATCCAGGTTAGGTGGAAGGTTCTTTTTTTTGCTGACAGTAAAAGTGTGTTTCACTGATTCGACGGTCGAACAGACGAGAAAAAAAATCTCACTTGTTCGTAGAACTAGTGGTAATAAAGGAAACCAAACACCAAACGGGAATACAGTTTGTATTCCATAAATAAAATGAAGAATTAATCTTGTAAAACGCTCATCATTGGTTTTTATTTCATCATCACTGAGCAAAGTCCAAATTTGAAACAATTTTCAGTCAAGTCACATTTATCAATCACTTACTCCAAAGTCTAAATTTGAATAGGTACTTCTTAGTCATATTTATCAATTTCAATATCAGTCTATTTAATATCTACAGTTGGATAGGTATGTCACAAATTCACTCTAAAAACCTAAAAAACTTGAGCAGAACGCGATGACAGTCCAAATGGCCAAATATGCTAATAGGAATGGGAGAGGGTAGGTAATAACCCACGTGAAGCCGGGGCGAGCCGCTAGAAGATTCTAAAGGTTTATTAGTGGAAGAGTTTCAAGAGTAGGAGCTCGAAAGTATAGTACCTGTCTGCCACTTAATGATAGTGTTCGGCACTACCGTGTTCCGGTTGATAATGTATGGCCCCGTAATAACTATCACAGATACATGACGCCTTAGGTCTCAGGGGTGGCTACGCATCTATATCTATATCTGGTTTTTATGTAGATGTGTATAGGCTGCAGTCATCACTTAACATCAATGTGAGCTGCACGCTTGTTTGCCGTCTTCCATAGGTACATAAAAAATACAACCAAATGTTTTTATTGTTTTAAAACAAAATGAGAAAATAATCATTTTCTATTCACGTATTCAAATGAAAGCAGATTGTGGAAAATTGATTAAAATTTTACATAAAAAGTCACATGGATTAATCAGATTTCGCGTCGAAAGCAGTAAAAGCTTCGAGTGCAGACATATCACTCGCCTTTGATTTCTATTTAGTGAATTCGAATAGAAACAAAATGTCTGTCGAACATCTATACTCTATACATACATTCACATAAATAAAATTGGAGTGTCTGTTTGTAGTATAAAAATAACCGCTTTTTACTAAATGAAAATGTATGGACCCGTAATGACGATCACAGAGATATAACAATTCGTATGCCCGTTTTCAAAATCGAACCTACAAACGATCCCTATCTAAGGGTCCCCTAAGCTAAAGAGGCCCCTAAATCTGGCTGAATAGCAGTGCGCTATTGCTCCATTTTTGTTAAAAGGTTAACAAATGACATTTATGACAATTTCGAACAAACTAAACAGTCACTTAGTGCTAATTAAGGGCCACTTAAGGAAAATAGGTAATGATGAAAATGAAATCCGCAATTTTACTTTGTTTAGGGACTCTCTAAAGGTAGGAATTTGGTGGTGAAAACGGGCATTAAGGTCTCAGGGGTGGCAACGCATCTGCATTTTGACCTCTGACAGTGTCAGTGTCTATGCTTGTTGGCCACCTTCATTACATAAAAAAATACAAATGTTTGAATACATAGCTACATTAGGTATACCAAAACAACATTTTAAATTTTAGAATTAAATTCCACGCAGATGAAGCCGCGGGCACAGCTAGCATTAAATATAATTTAGTAGTACAATAGAAGGTCTATATAAGCAATATCTTATCTTACAGCTTACAATATTGTGACCAACGAAGGTCGAAATGTAAAACAAAGGTGAAAGGTTCGTTGTGAGCCAAACTCTAATTTAATGTTTTTGAATATTTGAAAGAAGAAATATTTTACCTTAAGGATAAAAGCGACTTCTTTACGATATTCAATAAACTGCAACGTCTATTATATCGGTTGCCTAACTAGCATAGTTGGCAATAGATGGCGCTGCTGCTACCATAAAGCAATGCAATAAATGTGAAGGAAAGATTTGACAAATCGGGCAGGACTTCAGTAGCTCAATTGGAAGAGCGGCTGGACTAGATTCCCAGTAGGCCGCGAGTTCGAGTCTCGCCTGAAGTCAAATTTTTCTTTCCATTTTTCTTTAATATTAAGAATGCATGCATGTGTTAATGCGAAATATTTCACAAGCATGTGTTAATGCGAAATAATATAAAACAATTATTAAGGGTAAAAGCGACTTCTTTACGATATTCAATAAACTGCAAAATCTATTATTTATATAGGTTGCCTAACTAGCATAGTTGGCAATAGATGGCGCTGCTGCTACCATAAAGCAATGCAATAAATGTGAAGGAAAGATTTGACAAATCGGGCAGGACTTCAGTAGCTGAATTGGAAGAGCGACCGGACTAGATTCCCAGTAGGCCGCGAGTTCGAGTCTCGCCTGAAGTCAAATTTTTCTTTCCATTTTTCTTAAATAAAATATATTTCACAAGCATATGTATATGCATAAAAAATTGTTTTATATTATTTCGCATTAGAAATAATATAAAACAATTTTTTACCTTAATTAAGCTATGGTAAATGTAAAGAAATTAATTAATAAGTGTCTAATACATAGAGGGTCATGCCAGAAGCGTGCACGTCGCGACCCCTGCCAGTCCTTTGGGACTGCAATTCTGGCACGAAGGCGTACCGCAGTGCGGGTTAGGGCGTCCCCCCGAGGCGACGCGTACCGACCCGTCCCCGTCGGTACGAAAAGCGGCCAAAGCGGCGATGGGGACCGCCACCTGTCACGCCGGGCCCGATACGGCGGATCGAGGAGTGGGGAGTGCCAGATAGGCACGTGGAATGTGAGAGGTGGAATTTGCGAGAAGATGAATGAGTTGACGAACGTAATGAGTGTGAGACGCCTGGATGTTTTGTGTGTAACAGAGACTAAACGAAAGGGCTGCGAGGTCGAAGATCTCCCGGGTGGCGCGATGGCTCTGTGGGCAGGTGTGCAACAGAGCGATCATGCCAGCGCGGGGGTGGGCGTCCTTCTGTCTTCTCGTTTAGTCACTGGAGTGAAAGATTATGGTTTGGTGAACCCGAGACTAATCTGGGTCCGAATTAAATTGGGCGTCACTAGGGTGTTTTTGGTAGCAGCTTATGCACCGGTTAGCTCAGCGACGACCCAAGACCTGGAGAAGTTTTGGGAATCTACAAGGGAAGTTCTCGATATGGTTGAAGCTAATGAAAGGGTAATTTTGTGTGGTGATTTGAATGGCTGGGTCGGGACCAGGCGGCCAGGATACGAGGCCGTTCTAGGTCCATATGGTGATAGAAGAGTAAATGATGCTGGTAAGCTGATACTTGACTTATGCTTGGAACGAAGTCTCCTTGTGTCTAACACAGAATTCCGTCATAAGGACATTCACACGTATACATGGAGGAGGAATGAACAAAAAAGTATGATTGATTTGATCATGGTTGATAGTCGTCTTCGGAAGAGCCTGATGGACACTAGAGCCTACAGAGGTCCCACTCTTGATACAGATCACTACTTGGTAATAAGCCGGTTTAGGGGTCTGTTCAAGAAATGGCGACATTGGCGTGTCCGTGTGCCTTTCGGGGGACTTGAAAGAATAAAGAGTGAAAAGTTACAAGATATTAGTGCAAGGAGAGTGTATGAACGTCAAGTCCGTGAAAAGTTAGACAAAGTTTGTCTTACGGACTTGGACGTGGATGAATGTTGGCAAGTTATGAAAGATAGTATGGTGGAAGTTGCGAAAGAAGTATGTGGTTATGCAAAGATACGCAAATCCTTGAAAGGGGATGCGTGGTGGGACAAGGAGGTGCAAGACTCCGTTGAAAGAAAGAAGAAAGCATGGCTGGATTATGTAGCATCTTTGCAAATGAATAATGGCATGAGAGATGAGAAGAGAGAAATTTACCGTCGGCTCAAGAATGACACCAAGATTTTAGTGAATGAAAAGCGTGAGAGAGATAAAGTGGAAGCTGATGAGAGACTGGCGAAGAGCTTTGAGACTAACATCAAACTCTATTGGAGGGAGGTGAAAAAGTCTAGAAGCTCTTCTCCAGTTTCTGGAATGAATAGAATAAAATCTAAGTTGGGTGACATTCTTGAGAACACGCAAGATGTGTTAAAACGATGGAGCGAGTATTATGGGGAAATGTATGATTATGCTCACAACCCTGACGCCGGAGTTGCTGACTTGACGGTGCCGGCTTGTGAGGATATAACAATAGATGAGATTGTAAGGGCGATACGAAGTTTGAAATGTGGTAAGGCTGCGGGTATTGATCAGGTTTCTGCCGAAATGATCAAATATGGTGGTGCTGCCCTTTGGGATTCTTTCTGGGTGTTGTGCAACCTTTGCTGGAGGTCCGGAAGAATCCCAAAGGATTGGCGGTGTGCGGTCATCGTGCCTTTGTATAAAGGCAAGGGTTCACGTATGGACTGCACCAGCTATCGAGCGATCAGTTTGATCAGTTTGGCAGCTAAAGTGTATGGGAAAGTCTTAGAAAGAAGAATGAAAGAGAAGTCCGACGGGTTGTTGTGGGATGCACAGGGTGGTTTCAGATCTGGAAGAGGATGTATGGATCAAGTTTTCTCCCTCCGCAACATCGTAGAGAAGCATCTGGCTGTGAGCCAGAAGGTTTTCTGCGGTTTTGTGGATTTGGAGAAGGCGTTTGATAGGGTATTACGAAAGGAGCTGTGGGACATTTTGCCAGAGTATGGTATTGATGACAGTCTGCTCCGTGCAATACAGTCCACGTATGTGGGCTGTCAAGCATGTGTGCGGGTAGATGGTAATATGTCACCCTGGTTTGATGTTAACATCGGTGTCAAACAGGGTTGCGTGCTTTCGTCTAGGCTGTTTATTATATATCTGGACAAATGCCTCCAGAGGGTGAAGTTGATGGATGTGGGAGTGCGTATGGGTGACTTAGTGGTGAACTGTCTGCTTTACGCAGATGATGCGGTAATTGTTAGCTCTACACCATCTGGGCTACAAGCACTAGTCACAGTCATGAAAGAGGATTGTATGGAGAAAGGCTTACAATTGAATGTGGATAAAACTAAAGTATTAGTATTTGAAAGAGATGAACAGAGAACAAATGCAAGGGTAGTAGTAGATGATGCAGTGTTAGAACAGGTTGATGAAATTGTATATCTTGGATGTGCTTTTAGCAAGGATGGTAGGTACACCACTGACATAGAAAGAAGAGTGCTTGCTGGGAATTGCGTGAATGGAGCGTTGGGTAAGCTGCTAGAATCCAAACATCTCAGCCAGCGGGCTCGACTAGCCGTACATAACGCTGTACTTACTCCAACGCTTTTATATGGAAGCGAGAGCTGGGTATGCAGGAAAGAGCATGAAAGTAAGTTGAACGCGGTCGAGATGAGATCTTTGCGCAAGATCTGCGGTGTATCACTCACCGATCGCGTTCGTAATGAAGATGTAAGAAAGAGACTTTGTGTGAATGATAGTATCGGTGTAAAAATGAAAAAAGGCATGCTCCGATGGTTCGGGCATATAGAAAGAATGTCGAATGAGCGAATGACTAAACAGATATACAATGCGAATGTGGATGGTTGCAGAGGCCCAGGAAGACCAAGGCTGACCTACCATGACCAAATAGGTCGAGTTCTGTCTGATGGTGGTGTCAAAAGTCTTAGGAATCGGCGTGCATGTATGAAGAGAATGATGAAGGTAGACGAGGCACGAGAGGTTTGTCAGAACCGGGATGTCTGGCGCTCTACACTCTCTGCCTACCCCGTTAGGGACCTGGCGTGAAGATACATACATAATACATAGAGCAACACGGACCACCGGCCGACCGGAGGAGAGTAGCCGTAGCGTTTATTACCGATGCAAAACAGCCTGTCATTTTTTGCAGAGAAAAAGGATCATGATAAGATTTGTACAGAAAAAATGAAAAAAAGGTACACGGTAAATCAGCATGGAAATAATATATTATCGAGTGAACCTAAACAACATTTCCTGATACTTAAAACATTTTTAACTCCCCGGAATAAAAAGTTTGAAATTGAACTTTAATATGGATTGCTTTTACTGTTGTTAGGAAAGACGATTTTTTATTCCGGTAATTTAAAAAAAAATTAAATGCCAGAAAATGTTCTTTAGATTCCCTTGCTAATATTTCTAATACGTTTCACCTTGTACCTTTTTCTAACTTTTTTTGTACAAATCAATGTATGAAACTTGCCATAATTCTTTGTGTGACACATACACGCACACAACAAAAATCGTCTTTTACTACGAAACTCACTTTGACTTTAACAAAATACATAAACAAATTCACGCACACATTTAAAAATCTCTGACCCACTTGGACTTGTGCTTTGATAGAGCGGAAAGTATGCATATGGCTACTCCCCTCTGGTCCACCGCGGCAGGTGGCCCGTGTTGCTCTATGGTCTAATATTACTAAGAGCCTTGTCTACAGAAACTTGAATTCGATGTATCTTCTCGTAGCTAATATTGTTAGTTAAAATATCCAACAAGAAATATTACACATATATTTACTGGTGGTAGAGCTCCAGTGACGGAGCTCGCGGGCGTAGGCACCACTGCATTACCTTATATACTTGTTGCTAAATGGTAGTGTTCAGCACTATCGTGTTCCGGTCAGGTGGTAATCTACGGCCCTGTAATTTCCGGCACAGAGGCGTAACACCTTAGGCCTCAGGAGTGGTAACGCATCTGCACTTTGACCTTGGTCTTTGTGTGGGTGTCTATAGGCTGCAGTCATCACTTAACATCAATGTGAACTGCATGCTTGTTTGCCACTTTCATTACATAAAAAAAAACATCGATATTAGGTAGGAGACTTCGTCTTATTTCGGGTCTGTAGAGCGTTATCTCTTTCGCATCTAATCTGTAACGTTTGTCGACCATTTCGATCAAGTTTTGACCAATTGAATTGAATTATTTAGTTATTCGTGTAAATTACACCCACACAAGAAAATACATTAAAATAAATACAGAGGGAGTGTCAGGAAATGAAAACATAATAATTTAAGAATAACAACAGCAAAAAAATATATTTCAAATAATTTCATTATGGTTAAAAAAAAATTACGTCAACATTAAAATAAAATGTCAATTGTAATAAAAATATTCAATAATAATAATATATAATGGCAACCCATTATACGTCCCGCTGCTGGGCACGAGTCTTTTTCTTTTTGGGGGGAGGCCTGTAGCTTACTCCACCACGCTGCTCCAATGCGGATTGGTGGAGGTGGGTGGGTTAGTGACCAACCCGCTGTCGGATGTTTTCAAACCACCCATAATGCCTCTGACAAGGTTAAACGACTGCTATCTATCGAAAGCAACCGGGACCGACGGCTTAACGTGCCCTCCGAAGCACGGAAACGCGCATTTTATTTGCCACTAGCGGTCACCAATCACACTACCCGACCGCACCCGTAGTGCTTAACCGAGTAGATCGTTTATGATCTACACCAGCCGCCGGGGCATGCGCGCTTCAAAAAAAAATATATTCAAAATGTTTCTAAAATAGAAAGAATAGAAACTTAAACAGGGTTTCGGGGGGTAAATCAGAAAATTTAAAAAAAAATCGTAAACTGTGTCGTTTGACATATCAAATGAAAGAAGTTGTTGTCCGCATCTCAGATATATTTTTTTTATAATTTTTGCATAAACAAATTTGAAGTTATTTATGAAAAACGACGAAAATTTACAACCCCCCCCTATCTCCGAAACTACTGAACTTAAAATTTTGAAAAAGATGTGGAAAATAGTTCTTTGCCTATAGATTACTGGAAAACCTATAAGAAGTTTTAGAATTCAAATTAAATGGAAAATTCTTAATGATATAACCCCCCCTGCCGGTACCACCGTAACCGCTATGTCCCTGCATTTTAAATCTGTAATATTTTCGAAAACATTTATTTAAATTACGGAACCCTCACCACGCGAGTCGAACTCGCACTTGTCCGGTTTTTAATTATAAAAAAATAACAATTTTACCGGACTATCAGAGCTTACGTAGGCAGTGAGCAGCAGAGATAACGCTCTACGAAGTCGAAACAAGCCGGTTGGCCGTAGCTGGGGAAAATGTTTCACTTCGGGTTTGGGTATTTGTGTATGTGTGTCGTCTGAACAACGGCACCCACGACACAGGTTTATACTCAGTGCCCCCGCGTTATACGCCGCTGGCCTGGCAAATATGGCCTGGTTGCGATGTTTTTGTCGCGCGCCCAAAGCGTGCCATAATACACGCACTTCCACATTTCTTGGAGGTAGTAGTTGGCTGTCTGCTAACCGCGCGGCCAGCGGCCTAATGCGTGGGGGCACTTAGTGTCGTGAGCGTAAGCGTATTTTATTTAAAAAACGCAATCATTGTTTTGAATTCGACTTATCGAGAGGTCACGTTAGTAGCAACTGTGACGTGACAGAGCGCGGTCTGCGTACATAAAACCAATGATAAGATATACAGAATTGGATGACAAACATAAAATTGTTAGGGTCAAATTAATAAACATGTCATCTGCTGACTGGTGGTAGAGCTCCAGGGACGGAGCTTGGGGGCCGCGGGCGTAGACGTCACCGCAGTACCTAATATACTTGCTGCTCAATGGTAGTGTTCAGCACTATCGTGTTCCGGTCAGGTGGTAATGTAAGGCTCTGTAATTTCCAGCACGGAAGCATAACACTTTAGGCCTACGCATCTGCTTTTTAACCTTGGTCTTTGTTAGAGTATCAATAGGCTACAGTCATCACTTAACATCAATGTGAACCGCATGCTTGTTTGACACTTTCATTACATTAACAAAATATACCGTGTGTACATACTCGTAGGTCATAAATGCATTTAGTAAAAGCGGTTATTTTTATATTATTCAACATACACTCCAGTTTTAATAATAATTGCAGAGATGAAGTAGATGTATAGATTACACAGATAGTATTACGATACATTTTTAAGTGATGATGTAATTGATATTGTATCTCTATAATTATAAAGATTACTCCTTGTTCATTTTGTATGATATGCCCTATAAAAAACGTGATGAAGTACCTAATTAATTTTCAATGTTATTTTTTAATAAAATTAATGATGTTAGAATTTAGAAGTAATTCAAAATTAATCTCGAAACCATCGAAGATAATTTGATATTTTTTTTTACAAATTTCTTAGAAGTATAAAAATCTGTAACCTCTTATTTTCTGGGAATTTTCACAATGTCTATAATTCTCGACACTAAATACAAAATTGTTATTAGCATTTCTTGGGAATACTTTTTAAAAATAAATATTATCCCTTAAAGTTTTAATATTAGAATCAGAATCAGAAATTCATTTAGGGTGACAGGCATCTCTTATGACATGTCAAAAACAAACAAAATAAATTAAAGTGAATAACAACTGATGTACATGTCAATTTACTAGCTAAATATATAAGAATATCACTTAGATAAAACTATATATAATAAACTAATGTTAGTAAGTATGATTATCAGTAGAAAGTCTCATTTCCCCTTTTATAAACTGATAACAAAAAGCAAAGAGAAAAGTAAAACATTCTTTGTCATTTACCGTCAATACGTTCAAAAATTGTTTGAATTTCAATTTTGGTCATAAGTTAGCATAGATTGTTTAAAAAATCCATCAAAATGTGCACACATGTGAATTTGAAGTTTCTGCAAAAATATAATATAGCTTAAATTATTGTGTTTACATTTAAAGTCTAATGTACAGTCCCCACCAAAAATATCGCACATCAAATCAAGGAAAGAGATTTCGGCTAATTGCAGCTCAGTAAAGCGTTATCTCTTTCGCACACTTCCTTTGTGACTTTATCGACCATTTGGATCAAATTTTGACTAATACCGCACTGTACAAACTTACGTAGGCAGTGTGCAACAGAGATAACGCTCTACAAAGTCGATACTAACCGATTGTCCCTTTCCTAATCTCGATGTAAAATTTTCATAATATAGTCTAACTGCCTCAATAGTCTATCGGTAGCAAACCACTACTACTACGCGGAGGTCCTGGCCGGCCATCAGAGATAATGATGTGAAATCCTTTATTTCTGGTGCTTGGGTTTTTTCCATTTCCTATAATTTACTCAATGTCTCGGAGTTTGGCAATGATTTGGCTGCCGCCACCTGTTACATGGGCCAAAACGTAACCGGCGAATCGAGGGTGTTTCCATGTATGCTTGTATCTATGTATTTACTTCTGGCTACCCCTTCGGGGATTTCAAGCGTGATTTACATTTTCTTAATATCATTCCAGGAGAATGGGTGGTAATCCTGGTGACAGCGTTAAAACAGATCACAGGCCACACCCAAAGTGAGAAGAACATGACCACAGAAGACATATACAACATGTTCACCTCCGAGAATCTCAAGATGGAGAACTTCAGTTTCATCTTCATCATGGCGCACCTGGTCTCTTTGAGCACCTACTTCTCAATAGGTGGATTCTTGCATGTAAGTATTACTTACTTTGCTCAGCGAGCCAAAGTGAGTCTTGGCTTCCGAAACGAGAGAATTCCACTTTCATCTTTCTTGAGCGATTTCAGGCCAGTCGTAGATCCGAAGTTCACGCAGGTCTGCCTCAACTATGTCAATCCAGCGGTATCGAGGCGTCCAGTGAGTCTGCCCAGGTACGCTCTCTTTACGCCACGATCTTCCCCCATCCGCTCAAGGTGGCCAAGCCAGCGAAGTTGGTATGCCTTAGTTTCCCCGATGATGTTGGGTTCCGCGACAAGATCTTCAATTTCAGCATTCTTTCGGATCCTCCAAAAGACATCTTCTCCCCTCACAGGCCTTAGAATTTTCCGAAGTATCTTTCTTACGGGCACCAGGAGCTTCTGCTCTTCTATTTGTTGTAGCGTCCAAGTCTCACATCGGAGGAGTAATATCGGCATGTAAGTATTAGACGTTTTAAAATCATTTATCGTTATCCCTTCAGCCGAAAGACGTCACTCTCTACTGGTGGTAGAGCTCCAGTAACGGAGCTCGCGGGCGTAGGCACTACCGCGTTACCTTATATACTTGCCGCTAAATGGTAGTGTTCATTACTATTGTGTTCCGGTCAGGTGGTAATGCATTTCGACCTTGGTGTTTTTGAATGTCTATAGGCTGCAGTCATCACTTAACACCAATGTGAACTGCATGCTTGTTTGCCACTTCCTAACATAAAATGAAAAAAAAAAACCGCTGAATAAAATGTATTTTTAAAAGATGTTTCCCATTCGCCCACAACAGTGTTGTGTGTCATTAGGGGAGAATATCTCATCGCGACGCTGGGCATACCGATTGGCGATTGCAGTCGATCGCGGACGTAAAAATAATCATTAACTACCACACGGTATACTGCTGAACCGATCATGTTCCGCTCTAGTCGCGGAACTTCATACAAATTACCCGAGCGGAACCCGCTCGGTATGCCGCTCTCCATGTCGGTAGCAAATAACGCGCACGTCTGAATAAGGCTTTACGCATAATTATTTTAATACAATTATCATAAGCGATTTTGAATATACCTCTGTCATTACAAGATAACGTTATCTGCTGAGGATACGCACGAATTTACACGTATGACATTTTTGTAACAGCTTATTATGTACACTAAATTATGACAAAATTCAGATGCCACTTCTAATGCGACTGGTAAGACATGTGGTATATAATGAATATACGTACTCAGAGCTGCCACACATAACTGCGAATTCGCATCGCATCGCAAATATCTGCCAGCCATACGGCCAAATACTCAAACGTCACTCAATTTTGAGCAACACTCAAATGTGCGCTATCTCTATCGTTTGAACGTGTTTTATAAAGACAGAAGACATTAAGTCCCACATAGATATAAGTGACGTTTGAGTATTTGGCCGCTAGCTCCCCAATATATGCATTGCCTGCGTAGTGGCGTCACATCGCATCTCATCGCAGGTTTGTGTGGCCGCCCTTAGCTAGTATTTTCGTAATTTCTGACAAAAACATTACTGGTTAAATCTCAAAAGTCCAACGCATCTTTTTTGTGTAATGAAGGTGGCACATAATCATGCAGTTCACGTGGATTAAGTGATGACTGCAGCCTCTCTGATTTTTGTGTAGATGTCTATACATCTACACAAAAATCAGAGGTCAAAATGCAGATGCGTTACCCACCGCTGAGACCTAAGTTGTTCCGTTTCTGCGATAGCAATTACGGGACCTTTACCACGGAACACGATAGTGTTGAATATTATCACTATAATATTATTATATATTTTACTGGTGGTAGAGCTCCAGGAGGAGGAGGAGGGAGCTTGCGGGCGTATGCATCACCACATTACCTAATATACTTGCCGCTAAATGATAGTGTTCAGCACTGTCGTGTTCCGGTCAGGTGGTAATGTGCGGCTCTGTAATTTCCGGCACAGAAGCATAGCACCTTAGGCATCAGGAGTGGTAACGCATCTGAAATTGACCTGGTCTTTGTGTAAGTGTCTATTGGCTGCAGTCATCACTTGACATCAATGTGAACTGCATGCTTGTTTGCCATTATCATTATATAAAAAAAAACATTATCATCATCATCATCATCACTTCAGCCAAATAACGTCCGCTGCTGGACAAGATCATAAGCGAAAAAAAACAAACCAAAGCCCACAACAGTGTTGTGCGTCATTGGTGGAGAATATGCCATAATTGCCACGCTTGGCAGGCGGATTGACGATCGCAGTGGCGGTAGTTTTATCGCGGGACGTGGCTGCCCATCCCGCGTTGTCATATTAGTTACATCCGCTCTATTGTAATGGTTTGACCGCCATTGTTCGGTTGACTGACTGCACTAGCGGAAGAGTTCTCTTCCAGTTGAAGAAAATTCTTCCGCTTGTGGCGGTGGGGTCGTCGTCACAACGCCGACTTATTTAATATAATATAATAATAATAATGGGGACCCATTATACGTCCCACTGCAGAGCACGAGTCTCTCCCCTTTTTTGGGGGAGACCTGGCGCTTACTCCCACCACGCTGTTCCAATGCGGATTGGTAGAGATACGGGTTGGTGGCCAACCCGCTGTTGGACGTTTTCAAACCGCCCATAAGGCCTCCAACAAGGTTTACGTGTCCTCTGAAGCACGGAAACGCGCATTTAAATTTACCATTAGCGGTCACCCATCACACACTCGACCGCGCCCGTAAAGCTTAACCGAGTAGATCGCGTATGATCTAATCCAGCATCACCAGCCATAGGGCCATGCGCGAATATATATTATACTTAACATAACTTTAAAAATATTTTTAACTCGATTTTTCTTTGAAACTGAACTACACAGTAAACTGTTTCGTAAATAACATTTAAAGTAATTTACGAAAAAATATTCTGTGTGAAATACACAGAACTACATTCAACAAATAGCAAAGAAATTGCTTTGTATTTGAAACAATTACAAGCCTTCCACCTTCATTGTTCATTCTTTCTCTGCAAAAATTGTGAAAAGAAAAGCTGGACTACGTAAAAAAACATTGTAATCGGCCATTTTTAAATATTTCACATTTTGTTGAGAAAAAATTGATTTTGCTTTTGTTATGAGAATTTGTTCTTGATTTTACTAAAATCCATAGAGAAACAGAAGCGCGCATGGCTGGCCTGATCTACTCGGTTAAGGACTACGGGCGCGGTCGGGTAGTGTGATGGGTGACCGCTAGTGGCAAATTAAATGCGTGTTTCCGTGCTTCGGAGGGCACGTTTCCGTGCTTCGGAGGCCACGTTAAGTCGTCGGTCCTGGTTGCTATCGATAGATAGCAGTCGTTAAACCTTGTCGGGGGCCTTATGGGCGGTTTGAAAACATCCGACAGCGGGTTGGCCACTTACCCACCCACCTCCACCAATCCGCATCGGAGCAGCGTGGTGGAGTAAGCTCCAGGCCTCCCCCCAAAAAAAAGGGGAGAGTCTCGTGCCCAGCAGTGGGACGTATAATGGGTTGCCATTATTATTATTATGTCTCTCGTCAGCACGGGGTCCAATTTGAACCCCGGACCTTTGTCAGGCTTGCGCGGGGACATGGGAGGTCCAACACGTAGAGGCCCTTTCGAGAATTTTGATCTACTTTGTAATGGCTTATATTCGGCGGGAACTCTCTCTGACTGCATCAATAGTTAATACAGGCACAGACAGACCCCGCAGAATATAATGGGACTATTGTAATGAAAAGTGATTTGCCAAACTTTGGGCTATATGGGTGAACTGGGGGGACTAGCTGGCTGGGCCTATGGAGTGAGATCCGGCACCTGCCTATATTCAACATCTCACGTTATCGAATCCTACTTTAGGCAGGTGGTGACTCGCCTCTCCTTGGTGGGCCCCCCAAACAGCCAACCCGATGGTCGACAGGGGGCAACACTGTTGAGAGAGGCTGGGGGTGTCGAGAGGTGTGGCCCCGGTTTCACCATCACGAGCGAGTAATCTCGAGCTCGGAGCGGGCTTCCCCGCTATTATGCCTTTAGACACTTCCACCCCCGAGTGTATGGCTATTTCAGAAATTTAGAGAACAGCCTATTATCTAAATTTCTGCAAATGCCATACCTCTAGCGCCCCACTCTGACCGGCCAATGAAGGCAAGCCAGAGGTGAGAGACCTGATGCTCCGTCCGGCCGTACCTCTGTGTGGCGGACGAGGCGAAGCCCAGTTCTCTCGGAGGAACTCGAGATGATGGTAGGGGGTGGTGTCGCTACTCACCAACAGCTCGCCATAAGCTGCTCTGCCCCCTTATTATTATTATTATTATTATAGAGAAACACGAGCCACCGGCCGCGGCGGACCGGAGTAGCGATATGCAAGCTTTCCCCTCTGTCAAAGTACAAACCCAAATGGGCCTATGCCTGTCGCCTAGGTGTATAAATGTGTGCGTGAATTTTTTATATGTTTCGTTATAGTTAATGTGTGAATTACGTAGTAATACACGGTTTTTATAGTGTGTGAGTGTGTCACATGCATTTCCCCGCGCAAAAAATGACAGACTGTTTTTCATCGGTAATTAACGCTATGGCTACTCCCCTCCGGTCCGCCGTGCCGCCCGTGGCCAGTATTGCTCTATGCTAAAATCTAACAGCGGTAGAGTTTCAATGTCGTAGGCACTATCACATTAAATAACATGTAACTCAACGTCGGCACCAATAAAATGTTTTTCTTTATTTCTTTCTTTCTTATTTTAACTGTATCCTCATTAATTTTCTACATATTATTATTCAGAGAGGAAGCGCGCATGGCCCCGTGGCTAGTGTAGATCGCAAGCGATCTACTCGGTTAAGCGATACGGTCGCGGACAGGTGTGTGATAGTTGACCGCTAGTGGCAAATTAAAAGGGCACGTTACCCTCCGAAGCACGGAGTCAGCTGTCGGTCCCGGTTGCTATCGATTGATAGCAGTCCTTAAACCTTGTCGGGGGTCGAAGTGAGGCCCAAGAGGTTTTGACAACATCCGACAGCGGGTTGGCCACTAAACCGTATCTCCACCAACCCGCATTGGAACAGCATGGAGGAGTAAGCTCCAAACCTCTTCCCAAAAAGGGAATAGACTCGTGCCCAGCAGTAGGATGTATAAAGGGTTGCCTTTATTATTATTATTACATTATTATTCAGATGTTAACTAATGTAATCCGGATAATGGAATTCTCGGCAATCACTATCAGTGCGATGTACTGAATGTCCTTGTGTTTTGTGAACTTGTACTCCCTTGTTAAATTTAATGAGTTGGACTATTTTTAGATAAGATACCATTGACATCTTTGTTGCAAAAGATTAAAAGAATAATATGTATTGAATGATAAAATCAAATAAATATTTGCACCTGTATATAAAAACTAGCGGCTCACCCCGGCTTCCCACGGGTGCAATATTACCAATCATCATATTTTAACTGGTGGTAGAGCTCCAGTGACCGAGCTCGCGGGCGTAGGCACCACCGCATTACTTGTCGCTAAATGGTAGTGTTCAGCACTATCTTATTCCGGTCAGGTGGTAATGTCCGGCCCTGTAATTTCCGGCACAGAGGCGTAACACCTTAGACCTCAGGAGTGGTAACGCATCTGCAATTTGACCTTGGTCTTTGTGTGGATGTCTATAGGCTGCAGTCATCACTTAACATCAATGTAAACTGCATGCTTGTTTACCACTTTCATTACATTAAAAAAATCATCGTCATCATATCAGTCGAAAGACGTCCACTGCTGGACAAAGGCCTCCCCCAAAGATTGTAACAATGAACGGTCCTGGGTCGCAATCATATAGCGATTGCTTGTAACCTTCACCAGATCATCGGTCCATCTTGTGGGGGGCCTGCCCACGCCTTGTCTTCCAGTACGCAGTCGCCACTCTAGAACTGGCAAACAAGCATACAAGCAATAATAGGTACATACATAGTAGCATACATACCAGTAATAATTACGAATGTCGCAATATCCCGTCTATGTGAGCAGTGTCAGCAACTACGGAAAATTCAAGAAAATGTAACAAAAACCATCTTACTTCCAGTGGTACTTCTACATGAGAAGACGGCATTTAGCCCACGAATGGAAGCTCCAACCCACAAAGTGGCTGTCTCCAGAACTGGAGCGGCACGAGATCATGATCGGCACCATGTCGTTACTGATCACCGGCAGCTTCTCAGCATTCCTGGCCTGCTATATCTACAACGGCAATCCTTCTACAGTCTACTACCAGTTCGATGAGTACGGGTGGCTGTGGTTCTTCTTGCAGTTTCCAGTGCTATTTATTTATTCAGTAAGTTTTTGTTTTATTTTAATTTTTATTAACTTATACCCGCGACTTTGGCAGCGTGGAATAAAGGTATACATTGTTTTATATTATTTCGCATTAACACATGCTTGTGAAATATATTTTATTTAGAGAAAAATGGAAAGAAAAATTTTTGCTTTATGGTAGCAGCAGCGCCATCTATTGCCAACTATGCTAGTTAGACAACCGATATAATAGACTTTTCAGTTTATTGAATATCGTAAAGAAGTCGCTTTTACCCCGTGCGAGTTCGAGTCTCGCCTGAAGTCAAATTTTTCTTTCCGTTTTTCTTTAAATAAAATATATTTCACAAGCATGTGTTAATGCGAAATATTATAAAACAATTATTAAGGGTAAAAGCGACTTCTTTACGATATTCAATAAAATTCTAATTCTATTATTTATATCGGTTGCCTAACTAGCATAGTTGGCAATAGATGGCGCTACTGCTACCATAAAGCAAGGCAATAAATGTGAAGGAAGGATTTGACAAATCGGGCAGGACTTCAGTAGCTCAATTGGAAGAGCGGCTGGACTAGATTCCCAGTAGGCCGCGAGTTCGAGTCTCGCCTGAAGTCAAATTTTTCTTTCCATTTTTCTTTAAATAAAAGGTATACATACCTGTGCTCCTGAAACATGTAAAGATTATAAACTAAACAGTTTTGTGCTTAGCAACATATTAATCGATTCATTTTTATTAAAATTTACAATCGATAAATGTGTCAGATTAATGCGATAGATAAGGCTGTTGGAATCGATAACGATCCAGTACTCACCGACAAGCTCGAACATCTGGATGGAGATATCAGAAGTAGGTGCGTTTTTACCGCCTCTACAATGATAAGTGCTCTGTTGAACTGTTTGATGTGGTGCTACCATCTCCTTTTCTACACCACACCACTGTGCGAAGAAAAAAAGGACACGTCCCAAAATATATTGAGCTTGCCTGCACCTTGTACGCTATATTGAGAGAAGAAGCATAGAATACTAAATCATTATCAGCTATTCAAATCGTTTATTATACCTTCAATTAACTGTCGTAAGCATGTTTCATAAACAAGACTGTCATAGCATCAATATTGTGACATATTGTAGTCATAATGGTGGTAGAGCTCCAGTGACGGAGCTCGCGGGCGTTGGCACCACCGCATTACCTAATATACTTGCCGCTAAATGGTAGTGTTCAGCACTATCGTGTTCCGGTCAGGTGGTAATAAATAATGTACGGCCCTGTAATTTCCGGCATAGAGGCGTAACACCTTAGGCCTCAGGAGTGGTAACGCATCTGCATTTTGACCTTGGTCTTTGTGTGGATGTTTATAGGCTGCAGTCATCATTTAACATCAATGTAAACTGCATGCATGTTTGCCATTTTCATTACATAAAAAAATATATAATAGAGGAGTGGTCCATAGGCTACGGTGACATCTATTTATCACTTTTATGTATGGCCCTGTAATAACTATCACAGAGACATAACAATTAAGGTCCCAGAGGTTGTAACGCATCTACATCAAAAACTCTGGTATTTGTGTAGATATTTATAGACTACTATATTCACTTACCATCAATTTGAACTATGTGCTTGTTTGCCACTTCACATTAAAAAAATCAATTCGACACGGCGTGTCGAAAGAAAACACATTGAATTTTTTACACTTATTGTAACATTGTTCGATCAATATTGTATCGCTCTTTTATATATCTTTCTGAATTTAAAATTCACTCAAGAAATGAACAGAACGAGAATCATTAAGGAAAACGTTGCGAATGTATTAAATGTGGAAACTGCGAGATCTAAAAGAAAATCATTCCCAATTCCTTGAAATAGGAACCGTCAAGTCTGCAAACTACGTGAAATATTACAAAATTTAATATTTAATACGTAAGTAGCTGCTTCTACAAATGAAATTGATTTGCATGTCAAATATAGCCAACGTGATGCAACTGAGCATTTAATTTTGAGCTCAATTTGTTTCCAACGCAAATCATGGTAGTTCATTATATTGAAAATATGTTCTCCAGGAATTGTGAATCATAGTACCTACATTGCCTGCTTTTTAAAGCTCAGTGTTTTAAAAGCAGTAATTTCCATCAAGTTATGTGTTTAAAATATTTTATTAAAAAAAGGAATTGATTTGCATGTCAAAGACAGCTAACGCGATGCAACAGAGCATTTAATTTTGAGCTCAATTTGTTTCCAACTAAAATCATGGTTGTTCATTAAATTGAAAATATAATCTGCATTTTTTTGTTATACTAGATTCCCTGCTATTAAGTGTTTTTAAGGCACGCTATCGAACGATGTGTGCTTAAGATATTGTATTAATATAAGGAATTTGCATAAGTAGCGCCTCCCTAAAGGTTGCCACGACGAATCGTTCTGGACCACCCTCAACTAAAGATTTCCGTGACCTTCGCCTCAGCTCGGATTTACTTATACAGATTAAGAAAGCTTCATGCTGGTTCTCCTTTAGGACTACACGACATACATCTTACACCGGCTGTACCACACCCCGTGGCTGTACAAGCGGTTCCACAAGCTGCACCACAAGTACAAGCAGCCGACGGCCTTCTCCGTGACCGCCATCCACCCGGTGGAGATCATGCACGTGCAGCTGACCATGTGTCTGCCGCTCTTCACCGTACCTGTTCATTGGAGTAAGTACTTTAATCGTGATATGTTCTTAGGTTTTCGCGAGCTACACTCATTGAAATAATCATACTTTAATCGTACCACATACCGTACCGTACCCTATCGTACCGTACTTTAGGCCTCCCCCCAAAAAAGGGAAAGACTCGTTCCCAGCGGTGGGACGTATAATATGCCATTATTATTATATACTACATATTAAACTACTAACGGCCCGCCCCAGTTTTGCGCAGGTTTTTCTTAATCATCTTTTCCGATTTTTTTTTAATGTAATAAATGTGCCAAACGAGCATGCAGATCCCATTGATGTTAAGTGATGACTGCGGCCAATAGACACTCACACAATGACCTAAGGTCAAAATGCAGATGCGCTGCCACTCCTGAGGCATTAGGTGTTACGCCTCTGTGCCGGAAATTACAGGGCCGTACATTACCACCTGACGGAAACACGATAGTGCTGAACACAACCATTTAGCGGCAAGTATATTAGGTAATTCGGTGGTGCCTACGCCCGCGAGCTCCGTCACTGAAGCTCTACCACCAGTAATTTGACCACTAGATTGTCACCACCAGATTGCAATTATCATTAAAATATGACCATAGATATAGATCTGCAACCTGCAGGATCGATGTATATTATAAGTAGATATTATCGTACTCTGAAATGATTAACCAGATATCCTTCTGGGGTCGATTTACTGTGCTTATCGTCCTTTGACCTTTTAATCGATAAACCCTATTTATCATAAAATCGATAATAGTATTTGCTACATTCTTATGATCTTCAATATGATTTAAGCAAACAGACAAATATGACAACAGATTTCTTATTGTTCTTGGACCCTGTAATATCTGCTGCTTCAGGGATTATACACTTAAACCTAACTAAATACCAGTAATATATATAAATAATTAATAAGCCTTCTCCAAAGATACCTACAACAGTATCGTGCGTCATTAGGGGAGAATATGCCATAATTGCCACGCTTGGCATGCGTATTGGCGATCGCAGTGGCGGTAGTTTTATCGCAAGATGCTACTGTCCATCCCGTATTATATTTTTACTACTCATTGGAATGATTTGACCGTCATTGTTCGGTTGAGTGACTGCACTAGTGGAAAAATTCTCTTCCAGTAGAAGAAAATTCTTCCGCTAGTGGGCGGTGGGGTCGTCATGTCCCGACACCAGATAAAGCGCTATTCAGACTTGCGCGGTATTCGTTACCGACGGCAGGAGCGGGATTACCGCGCGCGTTTCGCTGCGGTATTTTGTATCAAGTTCCGCGACTAGAGCGGAACATAGGCAGTACAGCGGTATTGTATCGGTTAGCGGTATTGTTCCGTTAGGATCCCACTGCAGAATTATTTCGTTCATCCAGATATGCTGCAAACCTGATTATTACGTGTATTTATAATCTAGAGAGTATATATCTACTAGGTTGCCTGTCAAAATATGGCCGCTAATTTATTTATAATTAAATTATTTTATCTCTATCAACCAGAAACCCTTATTCGCGGCCCATTTAATTTGGCACCCGTATACCATAATAATGATTAAAAAAAAATTAAATTGTCTATTACTACGAAACTCACACCTTGACTTTAACAAAATACATAAACAATTTCACGCATACATTTAAACATCTCGGGCCCACCTGGGCTTGTACTTTGACAGAGGGGAAAGCCTGCATATGGCTACTCCCCTCCGGTCCGCCGCCGGTGGCCCGTGTTACTCTATGATAAAGAGTAAACAGTATTTCATTCAAAAACTATTATAAATTGTTTCTCAAAAAAAATATATAAAAAATACTTGCGGCCACATTTTGATAGTGGATATATGATAATCTGTACTAGATTTAAGCTCAAAAGAGCTCTTACTGAGTTTGTTGGGTAGCGAAGTTCTTCTCAGTAGTGACTGCACTTGGAACTCTGCTAAGTGAATAACATTGATCTTGATGAATAAGTTTTTCTGTTTCTTTATTTATCATCATTGGAAGGAATCGAAAAATTTTGCGATAATGATATTTTAACTAAATACTTTAAATTCTTATTTTAATATACTAATAATATGTATGTTATTATGTTTTTGCTTTTACTATATGTAATGGTTATCCATTCTAGGTAATTTATGATTTCTTGACGTTTTAAAGTATCTGAAAGTATCTGTAAAGATCTATTCGAAATAAAAATATTTTCTTTCTTTTATAAATAACGAGCGAAAATCTAAAATAGTACCGCTACGGGCAGCGAAACTTGCCGCTTAGTTGTGAACAGTAAGTTTACTACCGCAGACGGTAGCGAATACCGCGCAGCTCTGAATAGCGCTTTTTTGGACTGCGTATCTTTAATAACTTCATAGTGATATTCTCGCTCCCAAACTTCAAGATTTGAATATTGATTGAATCAACAATATTGATATTGGCTCCGAGTAATTTATTTCACTTTGTCCCAACTATTGTCGCCTTGGGTATAAACTCGAGGCAGATAATACGTGAATAATTAATCAAGCTACGGAACCTATCGACACTATTCGGATTAAATCTAATGATGATGAATAGATGGATTACTTGGAACGTCATTTCGCTCTAATTTTCTACTCTGGCATATACAGATTATATTGGACAATGAATTATGGGAGAATGAGGATTTTAAATATTATTATGATCATACTATCAGAGATGACGGTGTTAAATCCTTCATCTCTGAAAGTATTGTGGTTCTATTGGATTTTTCCATTTTCTGGAAGTTTCCCAGTACCTTGGAGTTTGGTAATGTGCCCGGAGATGGCAACAGGTTCCCCGCCTGTTACATGAGCCAAAACGTAACCGGCGAGTCGTGGGTGTTTTCATGTATGCTTGAATGCATGCCTCCTCTGCCTACCCCTTCGGGGATTATAGGCGTGAAGTTACGTTTTACTACGATCATTTTTATTTGAACTAAGATAATCCATCAAAATATGAAGTATACAGTGCTCAACATTAAATATTGCTCATCGAGCTTAGGAAAGAGACTTCAGCTGATTTCGGGTCAGTAGAGCGTTATCTCTTTCGCACCGTATCTATTTGACGTTTGTCGACCATTTTTATCAAGTTTTGACCAATACCAGCACTGAGCTTACATAGGCAGTAACAGAGGTAACGCTCTATGAAGGCGAAACGAGCCGATCGTCTCTTAAGCAGGTTCGATGTGCAATATTAATTGTTCAGTATTGTAATAGGGGTAAGAGCTAAGTGTGTTTTTGTAAAATAGCTTTTGCCCGCGACTTCGTCCTTGTGTACTTAAGTTATCAGGGAAAATGATTTCTTTTAAGGCGTGTATTTTATGTTTGCCCATCAATACATTCATTATCACAATTGCATTCAATGTTTTATATTTTTATATCTTACTAGCTTTTGCCTGCGACTTTGTCCGCGTGTACTTTTACTTTTAAAAGTTGAAGCCTATATGTTATTCCAATGTATGACCTATATATTTTACTGTAAAGGTTCATTCAAATCCGACCCGCAGTTTTTTCGTGAAAGAGTAATAAATATACATCCATCCATACTCACAAAAATCAAAGTCAGTAGGATGGGTACACGAATACGTTTTAGTTTTACTATAAATGATATACTATATATGATATGGATAAATAGGACCGGCTTTAATTTATACAAAAAAAAAACGCCTGTAATCCCCGAAGGGGTAGGCAGATGTAAATGCACGCATGCATGCAAACACCCACGATTCGCCGGTTACGTTTTTGGCTCATGTAACAGGTGGCGAGCCTGTTGACATCTTCGGGCACATAACCAAACTTCGAGGTACTGGGAAATTTTCAGAAAATGGAAGAATTCCAAAGGAACCCGAGATATAGGTCTTTACACCATTATCTCTGATATATTTTTTTAATTTCAATATTGTCCGCTTCCAGTGCCATTCTACTGCGTGGTCCTCTACAATTACTACCACGGCATTATCGACCACTCCGGCATCAACTTTAAGGCACAATGGTGGCAACCGTGGCAACCTGATGCTGAGTTCCATGACCAGCATCACGAGTTCTTCCACTGCAATTTCGGATTCAATATGTCTATCTGGGATAAGGTAATTGGCTTTTATGGTGCTTGTTCCTGTAACAGATCCGTGGATTTCTGATGTTGCTATTTTATATAATGAAGGTGGCAAAGAAGCATGCTTTTTTTACAGGTGGTAGAGCTCCAGTGACGGAGCTCGCAGGCGTAGGCATCACCGCATTACCTAATATACTTGCCGCTAAATGGTAGTGTTCAGCACTATCGTGTTCCGGTCAGGTGGTAATGTATGGCCCTGTAATTTCCGGCACAGAGGCATAACACCTTAGGCCTCAGGAGTGGTAACGGATCTACATTTTGACTTTGGTCTTCGTGTGGATGCCTATAGGCTGCAGTCATCACTTAACATCAATGTGAACTGCACTACCATAACATAAAAAAATCTTTGATTATTATTTTTACACAATAATCATTTTGTACTTCCTTACAGTATCATGGGACTATGAGGAAGCAAAACCGAGTGTATACCGAAGATACGTATCACGGTGAAGCACCTACACTTGATTCACCCGAAGCAAAAGCCATTATTGATAAAGATCCTGAAGTCAGGGAATACATAGAGAAAACCAAATCAAGTTTGAATAGTACAGGATAAATTGGTGATATCGTCGATGTGTTGTGATTTTAAAATTATTTTAAATATTAATTTTTAAGCTAAACAAACCAAAGGTTACATAGAATCATTTGTATTATGGAATAATAACAAAAGGTAACCATTGTAATGTATTTCTTAAAGAAAAAATGGAAAGAAAAATTTGACTTCAGGCGAGGCTCGAACTCGCGGCCTACTGGGAATCTAGTCCAGCCGCTCTTCCAATTGAGCTACTGAAGTCCTGCCCGATTTGTCAAATCTTTCCTTCACATCTATTGCATTGCTTTATGGTAGCAGCAGCGCCATCTATTACCAACTATGCTAGTTAGGCAACCGATATAATAGACTTTGCAGTTTATTTTCAAAAGAGCTGTACTGAGTTTCTTCAGTGGCGGAGTTCTCCTCAGTATTGACTGCCCTTGGAATTCTGTCAAGTGAATAACCTTTATTATGACGACCAAATTAATTCTTTCTCAGTTTCTTTTGAAATGGGGAAATGGAGGAATTTGTAAATAATTCATGCTTTCCATATTATACAAAATTGTTCAGTGTCTATTTAATTTACTATGTGTTTTTGATTATTATTAGTGGTTATTCACTCTAGGTTGGTTTAAAAAAAAATGACGATGTAAAAGTGCTCTCCAGGAGCCTAATTATATGAAATAAATGAATAAACTGAATAAATAAACTACTGAATATCGTAAAGTCTCGCCTGATGTCAAATTTTTCTTTCCATTTTTTCTTTAAGAAATATATTTCACAAGCCTGTGTTAATGCGAAATAATATAAATCCATTGTAACATAATTAATATTATTCTCAAAAATACATAACTACACACCTGTAGGAGGTGAATGCATACATTCAAGAATACCTGCAAACACCCTCGATTCGCTGGTAAAGTTTTGGCCCATGTTACCGACGGCCTGACACTGGGCATATTACCAAACTCCGAAGCGCTGCGCAACTTCCATAAAACTGGAAAAACCCCTATAGGAATTTCCGGCACAGAGGCATAACACCTTAGGCCTCAGGAGTGGCAACACATATGCATTTCGGTTACCTCTGGTCATTGTGTGGGTGTCTATAGGCTGCAGTCATCACTTAACATCAATGTGAGCTGCATGATTGCTTGCCACGGACATTTATTCTAAGCTTTTGATCAGTACTGAGTAATGTATTTTCTTTCGGTGTAATTTTTTATCATAATTTAATGAAAAAGGTATATTTAATTAGTAAAAAAGGTTGTTGCAGAAAATACATCGCCTTTTGGTTATATGAAAAGTTCGGTTAAATGAAAATAATGAAAATAAAAATAAATTATTTTTACTGTTAACTACATTATCAAGCATATTATTGTAACGCTAGTTTATAAGACCTTATTAGATTTAAGTGTTGCTCAAATTAAAGTATTTTCAAATCTACGAAAGACTTAATTTATATAAAATAAGTTACGTCCACGTCAAAAGTCTTAGGAATCGGCGTGCATGTATGAAGAGAATGATGAAGGTAGACGAGGCACGAAAGGTTTGTCAGGACCGGGATGTCTGTCGCTCTACACTCTCTGCCTACCCCGTTAGGGACCTGGCGTGAAGATACATACATATATAATAAATCTGCTAAATAAATAAATTGTAGCTATAAATTTAGTTCCGGTCTTTAGTTTATCCGAAAAAGTAAAACTTAAAAATTGAAAATAAATCAAGCAACCACTTGAAAAAGTAAATTCAATTTACATTTTATTTTTCAAGAAAAATGTAAAGATAAATTTGACTTCAGTCGAGACTCGAACTCGCGGCCACAGGGAATCCAGTCCAGGCGCTCTTCCAACTGAGCTACCGAAGTCCTGCCCGATTTGTCAAATCTTTCCTCCACATTTATTGCATTGCCTTATGGTGGCAGTAGCGCCATCTATTGCCACACTATGCTAGTTTGGTAACCGATATAAATAAACTTTGCAGTTTATTGAATATCGTAAAGAAGTCGCTTTTACCCTTAATAATTGTTTTTTTATATTATGTCTCGCCTGAAACCAATTTTATTTTTCCATTTTTCTTTAAAAAAAAAAATATTTTACAAGCATGTGTCAATGCGAAATAATATAAAAATAACAATGAATTTACAATGTCCAACATGCTCCAAACATCATACACAAAAAAAAATTAAGTTTCCGCCGAGTAATTTATTTATCCGACCATACAACCGTTGAATTTCCCAGCACCGAGTTTGAATGACACTCTGCTAATAGAGTTTCAGTAAAAAGAACCAATGGAACGGAGAGGAAAGCGGTGGATTGAAACAATACTCGAATTTAATAAGATCGGCTCATTTCAAGAGCCGTTTGTATTGCTCTCGTTTTGAGCTCAGCATATTTTTGTATCGTTCGATATTTATTGGTCTTTTGTTTTTTATTAGAGTGTTGAAATGTTGTTTACAAAACGCAACCTTACGCAATTAAAACTCAGTTTTGCATTGTCAGCTTTTGCTCAGGTATAATCCTATCACTCCACGTATCAAAGTGGTCGTAAATATTACTTATCCTTTGTATACTCGTCAATTTTATAGTAGATTCACAGACGTAATTTCACGCCTGTAGCCTAAAGGGGTAGGCAGAGATTAATGCATGCATTCAAGCATACATACGAATACTCACCATTCGCCGGTTATGATTTGGCCCATGTAACAGGTGGTAAGCTTGTTGATATCTTCGGGTACATTACCAAACTCCGAGGTACTGGGCAACTTGCAGATAATAGAGAAATCCCATTAAAACCAGAGACAAAGGGTTTTAAGCCGTGATTTCTGATATTCACGTCCCGGGAATCGAGTCCAGGACCACAGCAAAGAAGTAGTCACCTGCTATCACTAAACTACTGAGGGAGCGCAATAATACATTGAATAAATAAATTAAATAATGGCAACATTATACGTCCCACTACTGGCCACGAGTCTCTCCCATCTTTAGGGGGAGGCCTGGAGCTTACTCCACCACGCTGCTCCAATGTAGATTACGGGTTAGTGGCCAACTCGCTGTCGGATGTTTTCAATAAGGCCTCCGACAAGGTTTAACGACTTCTATCTATCGATAGCAACCGGGACCGACGGCTTAACGTGCCCTCCGAAGCACGGAAACGCGCATTTTAATTTGACACTAGCGGTCACCCATCACACACCCGACCGTGCCCGAAATGCTTAACCGAGTAGATCGCTTACGATCTACACCAGCCGCGGGGCTACGCGCGCTACGATAAATAATACATGAAAAAAAATCTCATTTGTTTAGCACTTTGTTTTTTACTGGTGGTAGAGCTCCAGTGACGGAGCTCGCGGGCGTAAGCACCACCGCATTACCTAATATACTTGCCGCTAAATGGTAGTGTTCAGCACTATCATGTTCCGGTCAGGTGGTAATGTACGGCTCTGTAATTTCCGGCACAGAGGCGTAACACCTAATGCCTCAGGAGTGGCAGCGCATCTGCATTTTGACTTCTGGGCATTGTTTGGGTGTCTATAGGCTGCAGTTATCATTTAACATCAATGTGAACTGCACGCTTGTTTGCCACTTTTATTACATAAAAAAAAAACTAATTATATAACAATGAAATTTTCAAATTTATTTATTTATTTGGAGAACCAACAGCACAAGACATATTTAACAAAATTAAAGGAATAAAGACAGAGGGCCACTTAAAGGTATAGAAATAGTATAGAGAAGTGTGCAAGACTAAGAAGTAAACATGTTCGATATCTATAGGAGAATGTGTACAATATCATTATATTTATACAATAATAGAAAACCATAATAAATTAATATTTGCGTCTTCCGAAAAATAAGTTGCTTAAGGACCGCCTCGCTGATGCCGCACTAGTTTCAAACAGATCTATATCGGTAATATTGCTTAAGGACCGCCTCGCTGATGCCGCACTAGTTTCAAACAGATCTAATCTATATCGGTAATATTGCTTAAGGACCGCCTCGCTGATGCCGCACTAGTTTCAAACAGATCTATATCGGTAATATTGCTTAAGGACCGCCTCGCTGATGCCGCACTAGTTTCATACAGATCTATATCGGTAATATTGCTAAAGGACCGCCTCGCTGATGCCGCACTAGTTTCAAACAGATCTATATCGGTAATATTGCTTAAGGACCGCCTTGCTGATGCCGCACTAGTTTCAAACAGATCTATATCGGTAATATTGCTTAAGGACCGCCTCGCTGATGCCGCACTAGTTTCAAACAGATCTATATCGGTAATATTGCTAAAATTACTGAATGTATTGCACGCACGCCATAAGAAGGTGTTACGTCTATAGTTCGTTCTTTCATTAGCCAAAGTTAGCGGTTTGGTAGTGCTCGTCATGGAAGGTATTCTGATATTAATATTTTTGAGCAAATATGGGCAAATTACGATCATCAACATAACATCAGTTACACAAAAAAGATGAACGCGTTGGCGAGATATTTCACATTATCGAACTGAACCATTTATTCACCAAGCCATATCGACTTTTTATCGTTCGACTTCAAGAATACCACTTACAAGGAATCCTGCTTTCTTGTCAACCATTTATCACTTCGAGACGGAAAAAATTGTTCTGGTCTTAAGGGACCTTGTGAAAATAACGTGGAAGCCAGGCTCCTGTTTGATTTATGCGGTATAAGCGTTTTTGTCTTAATTAAATTGGAGGATTTAAGGCATTGGTAGGCCATTTTGGAATACGTGTAGGTATGCAGAAGATTTCAAATATGAGCTTAACGTTCTATTTTTTTTATGTAATGGAAGTGGCAAACAAGCATGCAGTTCACATTGATGTTAAGTGACGACTGCAGCCTATAGACACCCACACGAAGACCAAGGTCAAAATGCAGATGCGCTACCACTCCTGAGGCCTAAGATGTTATGCCTCTGTGCCGTAAATTACAGAGCCGTACATTACCACCTGACCGAAACACGATAGTGCTGAGCTGAACACTACCATTTAGCGGCAAGTATATTAGGTAATGCGGTGGTGCTTACGCCCGCGAGCTTCGTCATTGGAGCTAAAACTCCAACCAGTAAAAACCTTGTGCTGGTGATTTTCAAGTATAAATACGTGTGGTTTTCAAGTATAAATAATGAAGGTGTCGGTACGTGACGACCCTATCGCTCTCTAGTTAGAGAGAATTCTTCCGCGAATGCAGTCAGTCAAACGAACAATGGCGTTCAAACCATTCTAATAGGCGGTAGTAAATATACAAACGTGGGATGAGCAGCAGTGTTCCCCGACAAAACGACCGTCAATCCGCCCGCATAGCATGTCGATTATGGCATATTATCTCTTTATGACGGAAAAGACTGTGCGTCTTTGGGGTAGGCTTTGTTCAGCAGTAAACGTTTCACAATTGGAGTGGTTACTTTTGACACAGGAAGTAGGTAATCTTCTGTAGTCTATTCCCCTTATTCATGAACGTACATGAGATACGTTTTAGTTAGAGAATGCTTTGTCTTTGTCAGTTGCATTGTCAAATGTGCAGGATAGAAAAAGACAAAGGAGAGATCAGCAACACTTTAGCTAAAATACGCTTATGAATAAGGGGGTTAACATACAAAAATCAATTGCTGTTCGTTAGTCTCAGTAAAACTCGAAAACAGCTTGACCGATTTGACTAATTTTGGTTTTGAATCATCTTGGAAATCCAGGGAAGGTTTAAAAGGTAAAAATATTTGAAGAAGTTGAAGGGGAATAGTAAAAACCACAATTTCATACAAATAGTCTGTTTATATGAAACCTTTGATACATTATTTCATTCTGAGGCAATACGAAGTTTGCCGGGGCAGATATATTTTGATATATTTTTATAAAAATAAATATATTTCAAATCTAACGTACTCGTAATTATTAGTTGCCAAAACACTATGGAACGGTTTGCGAGATATATGTCATGTAATTCTATTCAACCAGCCATATCCACTTTTTATCGTTCTTCTTCAAGAATACCAGTGCCAAGGAGTTTCACTTTCTTCTCAACCATTTATCACTTAGGACGGAAAAAAATTGTTCTGGTCTTTAGGGGCCTTTGGAAAATAATGTAGAAGCCAGGCTCCTGTTTAATTTATGCCGTGAAAGCGTTTTCACCTTAATTAAATTTTAGGATTTAGGGCTCTGTACGCAATTTTGGAATCAATGTGTATGCAGACGATTCCAGATATGAGCTCAACGTAATGGAAGTTGTATAAATATATATAACATAGGTTAGGATCCCAATTTTGAGTGTATATTTGATATGTATAAGAATCGGTTGCAGTCTATTTTTTAAATCCCTAATGGTAGGGTAATTCTCCGTAAATATTTTTTTTCGATTTCTTGACATTTTATTTTTTTATACTTTTAAGGCGATACGAAGTTCTTCAGGGCAGCTAGTATTCTTATACTTGTGTGTAAAATCAAGCTTTTGGCCCTTTCTTTTTATATTGCTTGTTTCTTGTATTAATGGACAAAAAAGAAATGCACTTTGTTTCGAATAAACAAAGCGTGACATTTCAAACTACAAATCTGAAAAGTTTTTACTTTCAATTTACAAAAACGAATTAATCTTATCAAAAGTTGGACTTAAAACCGTAATAAAAATAAAGTAAATTAAACATTTCGTTATTTTGTTCAAATACTTGTTACTTGTGTGTATGGATGTATGGATGTATGTATATTCACGCCAGGTCCCTAACGGGGTAGGCAGAGAGTGTAGAGCGCCAGATATCCCAGTCCTGACAAACCTCTCGTGCCTCATCAACCTTCATCATTCTCTTCATACATGTTACTTGTAATAAATAATATGAAAATAATGTGCAAGCCAGATTCCTGATTTATAGTTATATAAAGCGTGAAAACGTTTTTGCCTTCAGGTAAACAGGTTGTACATTAGGACGAATTTATAATTTTAAAGTAGGTATCGGAAATATGCTGATTAAAGTAACAAAGGGATAGTTAGTTTTTATTAACATCTTAATATATATAAATCTCGTGTCACAATGTTTGTCCTCAATGGACTCCTAAACCACTTAATCGATTATAATAAAATTCGCACACCATGTGCAGTTCGATCCAACTTGAGAGATAGGATAGCTTACATTACACTATGACTAATAGGAACAGAGCAGCGCGGGCGAAGCCAGGGCGGGCTGCTAGTAATATATAAAATAGGATACTAGAACAAACCTTGGTTTTGTACCTACCGCAATTTGATATGGAATTTGAACTGTTAAACACATACTTACCACAGTTGTATGTCATACTACGATATATCATCCAGTTATGGTAACGTTTTCACAACGCGAGTTAATTATGCCAAGGGGTGTTTATGGCGTCGGTGGTTAGGGATGATGTTATGAATTCATTATTAAGCCACGCTGTTGAGTTATGGGTTATATTTATTATTTGGGAATTTAATTATATTTCTGTTCCTTTTTAGAACTTAATTTTCTTTATGGTGTTTGCCTTAGCATTGAATGGTGGGAAAATCAAAAGAGTAACTGGAAAATTGTAATAAAAAAGGGTGACATGATATTTGAAACTTCATTCTTGCAGAGGTTATCCCAATTTTACACCTTTGATACATTTTTAAATTATTCAGATATTCAACTTGAAATGGGAATAACTCACAACTTCAAACACCCCAATTAGAATATTGAGTTAAATTCATAATAAATTACTTAATTTCACGCCTGCTATCCCTAAAGGGGTAGGCAGAGGTTAATGCAGGCATTCAAGCATACATGCAAACACCCACAATTCGCCGGTTACGTTTTTGGCCCATGTAACAAGTGGCGAGCCTGTTGACATCTCCGGGCACATAACCAAACTTCAAGGTACTGGGAAATTTCCAGAAAATGGAAAAATCCCAATAGAACCAGAGATAATGGACTTTATACCATCATCTCTGAAAACCCCCTACCCGGGAATCGAACCCAGGACCTCAGCGTAGTAGTAGTGGCCTGCTACCACTAGGCTACTGAGGCAGTTAAATGGACATCCTACTCACGCAAACTTACCCTTCCTCTCTCTACCTACGGCTGCACACAAAACACAAACACAAACCTACTCACACACACACACTGTCGCAATGTTATGTAGCGTAACCTGCGCAACACTATGTACCCATCATCTGATATTCGATCAAGGTGCAAGGTTTTGAAAGCCGTTGTCTTTATCAAATCCTCTACTACCGGCCCTAAAAAATGATCCGTTAAGTCTGTCAACTTGTACATTACCTACATTCTTAATCAAATAAATAAAATAACATCTATATACTACGAGCATGAAATTATGAAACATTTATCATACTAAAGTTACGGGATCCTATTAAAACTGAAACCGGGCAATTATAAATTATATTAATTGGATTCACGAAAAACTAAGTGATATAAAACGGACGAATAACTTCATTATATCGTCGATGACAGATTTTCGTAAAAAAGACGCAATTTTCTGAATTATCCGACATTTTATTTAACGATTTCTCCTAATAATGATCCGCTCATTCTGTTAACCTTGTTAATTTTTATGCGGATTCGTTTTCCTTTTCAGATGAATAACGAGGGGGAAAGATTATGAGATAAATTATCTTAATTTCTTTTTAGAATTTGCATTTTTGAAGATCGTTATATTTATGGTGAGATATGACAGTACACTGTACGGTGCGTGTTGAAAATGAAGTTTGAGTCTGGTATTATCAAATTGAACCACTGGTTGTATCGGACATGACATTTTGATACTTTAATATCTGAACATTGCAAACGACAATGTGGGTTGAGCAACTGAAACTTTACGAACAACCGTTACTAATTATGCAATGTGCTATAACACTGTAAACTATTTACTGTCAACGTCGTTTTTCGACTGTGTCTTATGGCCAATATCTCTCCTTTATATTAATTTCGGTAAAGCCGTTATTGATAATCTCATCTGTAAACAGTTTTTTTTTGATATCATATTCGCAAATTTTGCTCTTTGTCTTGTAAAGATATAGGTTATGTATTCGGTAAAGCCGTCTATGATGAAACTTAAAGGTCCTAACGGAAGACCAGCGCTGGTTGTTCTTCAACCAGCTTATGCTGTGTTAGGACCAATTTGTAACGATGTAATGTGAAATACTAGACCTATATTTGCAAATAAATGTTCTTTCTTTCTTTCTTTCAAAAGACACAAAATGTTATAAGGTCACTTCACACACTTTTATTTCATTTTATAACTTAAAATTTTAGTACAAGCGAGGCTCAAACTTCCATGTAATATGAGATAAACCGACGTATCTTAGAAAGTATTTATTATATTATGTCACTCCCGAAAGGATTCCGAAACTTGAGAACGTGATCCAAATTCCAATGGCTCCCACTTTAACACAATTTGAACTGTTTCTAATCTAACAATGTTACTGTCCCAGAATTTAGGTCCACGCCCCTAATAGGTTTACGCGATCAGTTTTTGGGATGTCTCACTGTCTAGTCCAGAGGTTACCAAACTATTATTCTTGAGACCCCTTTCAATTTTTTTTTGGTTCCGGTGGACCCCTCGCTAACATTTATCACTTTCCCATATTATATCCCATTTTTATTTACGCATATACGTAGACCCCATCGAGTCTCCCATAGACCCAAAGGGGTCTATATGGACCACTTTGGGAATCACTGGTCTAGTCGGATGATTATAAGGGTTAAATACGAATTAAATTTATTCACTGCGACAGTGTGTGTAATGTTTATTGCTAGCTAAGAAGTCGTTGCTTGGGTCATCATTTTTTTTACGTGGAAAATATAAAAGACTAGCATTCGGGACACCTGATGGATAGCGGTCGCCATCGCTTAAAGACCGTAAGGACTCATACGACGGTTTACGCGATCAATTTTGGGAATCACTGTGTATTTGGACGATCATCAGGGTTGATCGTCGTATTGACGTTGGCGGCATTAGTTGCGTTGGTGTCATTGGTGGTGGTGTTGGTGGCGTTGGTGGCGTTGGTGGCATTGGTGGCGTTGGTGGAGTTGATGGCGTCGGTGGTTTTGGTGGGATTTTTTACTTTGGTGGTGCTAGTCTAATATAGTGTACAGTGAAGTATTAATTAAAACCAGTTTTTTTTTAAGCTATCCATAAGTGTTTTTGTATTATCCAAAATGAACTAAATGTTGTATCCAAAAAATGCTGCCCAAAGTCACTATTCCACGCGAAAGAAGTCGCGGGTATAGCTAGTTCATCATAATATCAGATTATGTAAGACACATAACTTAGTGTTTATTATATTAAGTCACTCTACAAAATACTTCCTAAACTTGACTACGTGAACCGAAAACGAATGGCTTCAACCCAAACACGATTGGAAGCGTGTCTGGAGTAACTTTGTTACTGTCTTAGAATAACGTCCCTGTCCCTAATATATTTACTCAATCAGTTTTGGGCAATGCTTTGAAGTGTGATATTTATGTAAGTGGGAACGTGAGCGCTTTATAATACACGCTAAGTTAATACAGTTTAATTTTGATGAGTGTAACATGCAAAAATCTAAGAACACATAATTTCGTTCCTATATTTCGTTCCATAATTAGGTAAGTACCCTGGCTAAGGGGGCTAGGCGAGCGTCACGAATAATCCTCACGACACTTTTGCTATAGCGCGTAGCGTTCAGAGAGAGGGCAGGCCGAGTATAGAATTCGACTTATTCGTTCTTTTTTTTATATAACGGAAGTGGCAAACAAGCATGCAGTTCACATTGATGATAAGTGATGACTGCAGCCTATAGACTGCACCAATCAAAATGCAGATGCCTTACTACTCCTGAGGCCTAAGGTGTTGTGCCTCTGTGCCGGAAATTACAAGGCCATACATTACCACCTGACCGGAACATGATAGTGCTGAACACTACCATTTGGTGGCAAGTAGGTAATGCGGTGGTGCTTGCACGAGATCCGTCACTGAAGCTGTACCACCAGTAATAAAATTTACAAAGAGTGTAAAGTTGCAAATGATGTTCCAGTGATTTATAGTCAAACATCAAAAAGGTATGATACCGACTACTCAAGGTTTTGAATTTCTCAGCGTCCTAACGCACTAGCGATTAGCCGTGAGAGTGGGTACCCGTGCGGCTTACCGATTTTACAATTTAATGTGCAACCGCCTGTTATGTATAGTGCGTACAATAACAGGCGGTTGCATATTAAACTGTAGAAGCGGCTAGCCGCTCCCGCAGCTAACCGCTAGTGCGTTAGAGCGCTCAACGTATCTGAGAAAGTATTTGTTATATTATGTCACTCCTAAAGGATTCGTAAACTCGAGAACGTGATGCGAAATCCAACGACTTCTGCTTATATTCTCAGTTTCTGTTGTAGTTGAGAAACGTTTGTATAGCCTAAAACTGATTCAGATGAATGTTAACCATTTTAGTATACCATGTCCGTCTGTCCGTCTGTCCGTCTGTCCGTCTGTCCGTCTGTCCGTCTGTCCGTCTGTCTGTCTGTCCGTCTGTCCGTCTGTCCGTCTGTCCGTTCTCGGTTTAGCGCAAAACTATTAACCAAACCAAAATATTTTTCGAAAGCACCACGATAGAATCACGAAAGTATTAAAGTTAGGCGGTTGCCCCCCTGAAGTTATGTTTTCTATTGTCCATAAACACAAGAACACTCTGCGCTTGCCAATATCATACGAAAGCAACACAACACAGGTCAACTCATAAAAGGAATCCATAAGCGTTTTGGCGCAGAGCATCTCCACCAATGTTTATTTGATATTTGTGCCTTCATTGAAATTACGCTTATTTTCCAAATTCAATTCCGCCTCGCTAACTTGAGTGCACTTACAATGGTAACAAGCTATACTATCAGTTTTTTATGCCTAAGTTACAAGTGAAAAGCGGGAGATAAGTGCATTAAATTTAAAACAAATAGTTGACATGGTCCCGTAATAACTATCACAGAGACGTAACAACTTAGGCCTCAGGTGTCCTAACGCATCTGCATTTTGACCTCTGGTTTTCGTATCGATGTCTTTAGGCTGCAGTCATCACTTACCATCAATGTGAGCTGCATGCTTGTTTGCTACCTTATGAACATAAAAAAATAAATAAAATAGTTATTGTTAAGTTTCGGCCTTAAGATAGATGAAATGCCTAAATTCGTACATGATTTAAGTCAAATTCTAGAAAAAACTGTTATTGAATCCGCAGTATAAAAATACACGACGACAGGCAAGGATTCAATTAATATGTTGAGTTGAACAGAATGTTATTTTTGCTAACCCCCTTTTAGAAAAGACCATTTCAAAATGCACCCATTTTTGTCATAAAATGCAAATGTTCTCCAAAACGGCACAATCTTTTTGCTTCGTTTTTATTGCAAATGAAAAGGCTTTAAATTACCTACAGTTTGACTTAAGAGTTTTATTTATTTTTGGTGTTTTTTATTACTGAAAATTAATTAAATGTCGAAATTTCCGTGCATGTGCGCGAGCTTTTTCGTCCCGCCATACTGTAATCTCCAGTCAATATCAGTTAGCTAGTCGGCTACGGCCCCTTGTGTCGGGAGGACGCACAGCGTGCTGCCGGAATATAAACTTGCGTATTTTGGGATGTTTCTGCAATGTTATGAGTAAAACCTAATAAAAAATATGTTTTATTATACAACACGAGTGTTTACGGACTTAATATTTTACTAAATAGTGGCCATCTCCTATGTTTTTGCACGAGCTGATTTTATGTTGTTGTCAAAGAATATAAATACATTGACAATATTGACATTGCAACACGGATCATTGACGTAGAAAAAGAAACACAAATTAACTGAAGGAGTTCATATATATAGTTGATTACTCTTTATCCTTGCTATACTTACGTGTAATTTATATGTCAGTAAGTAAGTAGGTACCTATTTTTTGTGTAAGATATAATTAAATTAGTTATATACAGAAATTTTTCAATCTTACTATTATAAATGTGAAAGTATGGATTTTTGTTTGTTGTTGGTCAGTCATGCTATAGCGGGTGAACGGATTTCGATGAAATTTTGTTCACAGGTAGAGTATATATAGTTTACAGATGTGTTCAGAGGTAGAGGAGGATTTTTTGCTGACGGTAGAACGATGAGAAAAAAAATTCTCACCAGTCTAACGATCGAACTAATGGATTAAACTAATGGGACTAAAGGTGTTTCAAGAGAACCTGTATTTATACCTGAAGTCCATGCAAAAAAAAACTAGTAAACTAGCTAGTAGTGTCAGTAGTAGTAATCAGCACCCCAAGAAACCTCGAAATTAACACCCATAGCAAAATTTGAAAAATAATTATGTCCGCCATCTTGGATCTGAAAAATGATGCCATATTCGTAATTAGTACCCCAAGAAACCTAGAAATTGATAGTCATATCATATTTTGAGAAAAAAAATCAGTCAGCAGTCAGTTCAATTTTGGATCTGGAAACAATGCCATTTTCGTGCTCAGAACTCCAAGAATCTATAAAATTAAGACTTATAGAAAAAAAAAATTCTGCTCGCCATCTTGAATTAGAAAAAATCAAGAAACCGTAAAATTGAAATCCATATTACTCATCATATTTTGGAAAAATAATAATCTCCGCCGTCTTCGATTTGAAAGGAGATACCATTTTCGTAATTATCACCTCAAGGAACCCCGACATTGATACTTACATTGCTTGTATACTATATCGCTTACAGTACACTGCATTTCCCAATTTACATTTAGTGAAATGTAAATTAAAATGCAGTGGTGCTCGCTCGCCCTGGAGCTTGGCAACTGAAACTCTACCACTGTATACTAGTGTATTCTACCACCTTACCAGAACACGATAACGGTGAACATGGAGATTATCATTTACTGGTAGATAAAGTAAGTGATATGGAGGTGTTCACGATTTCGAGCTCGTTCATTAAAGTCAAAGTCCCACGGTCAAGGTCAGGCGTCAACTAAGGTAGGTACGGCTAATATTGTCCACGTTTTCAAATTTCTTGATTTTAATATTTGAATTGATTATTTCAAAAACAACATAATTTAACTAACTTGAATTATCTTAGCAGGACAGACAAAACAGTTTTTTAAGTTAAACGAACATTGAAAACATGTATGTAGACATAATTTTGTTGTTTTCACAATAAAGGTGGACATTTATATCATGTTATTTTTACATTCATTCTGGAAAAAATGGGTCTAGCATTAATAAATGAAAATACGTATACAAAATACAATAGTTACTTATTTTCATTTATCTCACTTTAGTTTTATATTAAAAAAAAAAACAAAAATAGTGTTTACAACTCTTCAATCTCTTCTGTTACTGTTGTCGGTCAAGAATAAATCGTGTAATAAAAATCCATAAACTGTATGATGGTTCCAACTTTTTGATGTCAGTCACTTTTTTAGGATTCCGTACCTAAAACCGTGATAGCTAGAAAGCTGAAATTTTCACAATTTATGTATTTCCCTTGCCGCTTTACATAGAGCAGATGCACGGGTCACCGGCCACGACGGACCGGAGGGGAGTAGCCATATGCAGGCTTTACAAGCCCAAATGGTCATACGCGTATAATGAAAACTAGTTGCAGCCAGACTGCTCATTAGACTAAATCTAGCTGTGCGACTGAACTGACGTCTTGAATAATACCGATTTGCTCTGTTTCTTTGCTGTAAAAAGAAATCTGCCCCATCAAGTCTACAAAAAGATAGCGTTACCTTTCAAATATAAGTAAATTTTATTAACAAAATTGTTATTTTATTCTTGAAAACATAAAAATACGATAATATCGCTCGTGTTGTTTTGGACTGATTGATGTAACCAACACTAAAAATAATTTCTATCCATTTTTTAATGGTTAATACGTAGAGGATATAAAAACTTATTGCATCTTAAAGTCTTATCACTGGAGCTGCGCGAATTCAATATTAGGTATAACTGCTGTATTACAAACCGCCATCCCATCTGAATTGCGCCAGAGTTTACACAAAGGAGTTATATAGCCAAACGGGCGTCGAAAAGCCTCCTGCATAATGCATTGTGTGACTGCAACGACCTTTGAGCCGTTTCGCGATTATACGGTACGTTTATTTCGCATTTTCCACCATTTTCAGATTTCCACTTTGATGCCGACTTTTGGTGCTTTTTTTAACTTAATCTGCTTTTGGTTACTTTGTTAAAATGTTTTGGTAAACAGCTATGTTAAATCAAGTACGTGAGTTTAATACTAGTATATTTTTTTAGCTAAAATGAAGACGTTGACGGGAGAGCAACTTGTTATATCAATCTTTTTATCTGTAAGCTTTTCACGTTTAGCCCGCTGAGCAATTTTTAAAATTGAGGTGCGGAGCCTGCTTTTAAATGTTAGTGTTAAGTAGATGTTAACATGCCTCTGAAAATGGTAGCCTCTTAATATTTTCTAGTAAATGTTTGCAATATATTAAATACTAGCGGTCCGCCCCGGGATTCTCATGGAAGAACGTGTTATATAAATACATATCTGTCAAATCAATTTAAAAAGATAAACGGCTGTTTGTTCCCCGTGACTTCTCTGTACGAGTATAATAATCTCATTGCAATAGAGTAATATAATAATCCGTTATATATAGACTGGAAAAATAATACTTTTTGATAATTTAATTACCCAAAACCTCAATAAATCGCGTTGACTTTAATTGACTTTTATTATATGACTATAATTATGTTGCTGTAAGTCTATTACAAGTCTGGATAATTGTAGTTTCCACAGATTACGCCGCCGGCAATATCTAGTAATAGGTATAATATTATATTAAAAAGTTGGTACAGATTTCCAATAAGTTCATGAAATACAATGTAACATTTAAATTATTTTATAAAATGCACGGTATATACGAGCGCCTTAAGCTGGAGCGCCTTCTGCGCTCGCCGATTGCCCGGTGAAGTAGACTAGTGCCGTCTCGAGACAGGTCGCCTAAAAAAAACCCGATCTAGAAAAAAAAAAAAAATGGACCCGTACTAACTATCACAGAGACTGAATATCTAAGGTCTGAAGGGTGGCAATGCATCTGCCTTTTGATCTATGGTTTTTGTGTAGATGTCTATAGACTGCAGTCATCACTTTATCACATCAATGTGAACTGCACGCTTGTTTGCCACCTTTGTAACATGAAAAAAAGAAAAAAAAAAGGATTATACGGGTATTTTTAAAATGCATTGTAACGTTATGCATGTAAGTAAGGTTTAAGGTTTTATGTTTAAAATATTTAAAGTGTTGAACTTTTTTACTTTTAGTTTTTAATAGCGCGCTGTATGAAAAGGGTTTATAACTCGGCTATAAAACTTTGGAACAGAATAAGTTGAATAAAACCCGCTCTTCGCAGTCCGGACGTTTATTGAAAAGAAATAAGAAAGCGCGAAAAGTTAAGTTGCAATGTAGCCAATGGATGGCATTCAACTACTTTTTTCTGAATAGAGGTACTGTTTTTCGTTGTTTGGACAAAACAAAGTTTTATGTAGATATGCTTGAATACATGTATTCATCTTTGCTGAATCATCACTACAGCTGATTGACGACCACTTCTGGACAAAGCCTTCCCCAAACATGCCCACAACAGTGTAGTGCGCGAGAATATGCCACTATCGCCAGGCAGGCGGATTAGCGATCGCAGTGGCGATAGTTTTATCACGAGACACTGCTGCCCAGACCTCGTTGTTATATTTAATAATAATAATAATAAGGGGGCAGAGCAGCTTGTGGCGAGCTGTTGGTGAGTAGCGACACCACCCCCTACCATCATCTCGAGTTCCTCCGAGAGAACTGGGCTCCGCTTCGTCCGCCACACTGAGGTACGGCCGGACAGAGCATCAGGTCTCTCACCTCTGGCTTGCCTTCATTGGCCGGTGAGAGTGGGGCGCTAGAGGTATGGCATTTGCGGAAATTTAGATAATAGGCTGTTGTCTAAATTTCTGCAAGAGCCATACACTCGAGGGTGGAAGTGTCTAAAGGCATAATAGCGGGGAAGCCCGCTCCGAGCTCGAGATTACTCGCTCGTGATGGTGAAACCGGGGCCACACTTCTCGACACCCCCAGCCTCTCTCAACAGTGTTGCCCTCCGTCGACCATCGGGTTGGCTGTTTGGGGGGCCCACCAAGAAGAGGCGAGTCACCACCTGCCTAAAGTAGGATTCGATAATGTGAGATGTTGAATCTCACTCCATAGGCCCAGCCAGCTAGTCCCCCCAGTTCACACACATAGCCCATAGTTTGGCAAGTCATTTTTCATTATAATAGTCCCATGTATTCTGCGGAGTCTGTCTGTGTCTGTATTAACTATTGATGACTCTACGTGTTGGACCCCCCATGTCCCTGCGCAAGCCTGACAAAGGTCCGGCATTCAAATTGGACCCCGTGCTGACGAGAGACATAATAATATAATCCTTTATTCTCTAAATACGAAGAAGTTGCTTTAACATTTGAAACATTCTTTGCTAATATTCCAGTTTCTTTGACTGGTGACCTCATTTCATCGCCTACCATCGCCGAATCATTATTGAAAAAAAAATGTACATCAAAGTAAAACTATATTTAACTGTATGTTAGTTAATACTGCGGATGTTATACATGCCTTTAAGTCTATTAATATTAAGAACACAACTGATTTATGGGCCTTATCTGTAAAAGTTGCATATGAAATAATGGATGTGATTGCGCCTTACCTAGCGGCTATGTTTAATAATAGTATTGTAAGTGGTATATTTCCTGATCAAATGAAACATAGTAAAGTTATTCCATTATTTAAATCCGATAGTACAAGTGACCCCACAAATTTTACTCTACTATACTATTACTTATACTACTACTACTTATACTATACTCTATTTTAGGGCCATTTCTTTTCTTAGTCTATATTAATGACTTACCCTACATTATCAATGATAGCCAAGAGATGGTATTGTTTGCTGATGATACTTCTTTAGTGTTCAAAATTAAAAGACAGGAGGTAGATTTTGACTGTGTAAACAATACTCTCTCTAATATATTACATTGGTTTAGCGCCAATAACCTTTCGTTAAATAGCAGTAAGACAAAATGTATTAAATTTACTACTCCTAACGTAAAATAGGTTGAAATTAATGTTAAGATAAATGAGGAAGTATTGGAGATCGTAGAGTCCACGGTATTTCTTGGCATTACCGTGGATGCTATATTGCAATGGGTCCCCATTGCAATATAGCATGTGATTTCGTGTATTTAGTACTTAGTATCTATTATTATTAAGGGTTGAATAATGTGAATACCCTGGCTGAAAATGAATTCCATCTTTTATTTTGCCGTATGCATATCCGGAACAGTCATGCACGATTAAATGTCTTTGCCTTTGGCGGCGTCGTGTGGGGGGTTGCTCACTTCCCTCTAAAATGGTCGAGGAGGGCAATGGCTGTCACATGTGTCATACTCGTGAACGGGTGCTGTTGGTGGGGACTGGTCTATTCTGGTTTGCAGGGGCTACATCACATTTAGTAGATAGCAGTTTATTTGCATCTATGCTATGGACGTTTACATTATTTGATGTTTCACGATAATCTGTACTAGATTTAAGCTCTCATTTAAAAGAGCTCTTACTGAGTTTGTTGGGTAGCGGAGCTCTTCTCAGTAGTGACTGCACTTGGAACTCTGCTAAGTGAATAACATTGATCTTGACGAATAAGTTTATCTTTTTCTTCATTTACTATCATTGAAGGAATTGAAATTTTTTATGATTATTATGTTTTAACCATGTAGTTTAAATTCTAATTTTTAATTTTTAATATGATTTTGCTTTTACTATATGTAATGGTTATTCGCTCTAGGTAGTTTATGATTTATTGACGTTTTAAAAGTATCTGTAAAGATCTATTCGAAATAAAAATATTTTCTATTTCTATTTCTATTTCAAAGCGCGCATGGCCCCGCGGCTGGTGTAAGTCACAAGTGATCTACTCGGTTAAGCATTACGGGCGCGATCGGGAGTGTGACGGGTGACCGCTAGTGTGAAAATTAAAATGCGCATTTCCGTGCTTCGGAGGGCACGTTAAGCCGTCGGTTCTGGTTGTTATCGATAGATAGCAGTCGTAACACCTTGTTGAAGGCCTTATGGACGATTTGAAAACATCCGACAGCGGGTTGGCCACTAACCCGTATCTCCACCAATCCGCATTGGACCAGCGTGGTGGAGTAAGCTGCAGGCCTCCCCCCAAAAAGGGGAGAGACTCGTGCCCAGCAGTGGGATGTATTATGGGTTGCCAATATTATTCTCTGACCAAAGTGTTCAATTTTTCGTTTTTTTAAACTTAATCTATACATAACAGTTGCATTCGCGATGTGATTTGGGACGGTTGTGTTTCAATGACAAGTCATTGTAATTATACGTATCGCAGTCATGGCGCGACCAAAGCGTTCGGACAATGTTGTTGTGAACGAGTTTCTCGCCTTCGTTCAAAACAAACTTGATGTGATGGATGAGCTCAGTCTGGAGCAAATCTGCACGTCAAGCTATACGGAGGATGAGGTTTTAGCGGCAAAGAAAGTGCTCGTCGACACTTCCATAATAACCATCAGGGTCGGAACGAGACAGAGGGATGGCCATGGAAAAAAAGATCTCCAGGACATTTTCCGGATTTTCAAGTGTACCGATCCGGATGATGTGCCTACGTATGCAGCACGAGATCTAAACAAGCTGCCACCGGTGACTTTCGATCATATCGATGTCACGCGGCTGCTTAAGGACATTATGCTCTTACAGAACGAGGTAAAGGACATACGAGGAAGATTAGAAGCCTCCGAAACAGCTTGCATGAATCTAAAAATAGAAGTATCGGAATTACGTAACAAATGTGCTGCGTCTATTATTTCGCCACCGGTGGCCACTTTGGTGGAAAGTCGGAGACGTCGGCCGCGCCAAAATCGGAACATTAGAGGTACCGGATCTGCAGCATCATCACAATTGAAGGCTGCCGAATCACACGCCTTCGTGTATCTCTCTCGGTTGAACGAACATACGACTATCACCGACGTCCAAAAATATATGTCCGAGAAGATCAGAGGTCGGGATGAGGAAACAATACAGGGAGAGATTGAAGCCTTAAAGTCAAACAGACCTACGGGATTCTGCTCTTTCAAATTGCGTGTGCCTGCTAAACATCTGCAGATTTTCCTTAGTCCTGATTTCTGGCCCAAAGGTGTAGTTTTCAGACGATTTTGGGAGGCGAAACGTATGCCCCATGTGAAGTTACGTGATTAGTTTTAAGATAAATAATAGTATTGTATTATGTATTTTTTATTGTTTTCTGTGTATTGTATGTTATGGGTCCTGGTTGCCTGAAATAATTGGTTAAATAAAAATAAATAATAAATATTAAACTAATATTATTTAATTTCTTTGAAAATATAGTGCAAAGATTATTTCAGCTACCACTTTGTTAGTCAGGTTGTCCTCTGACATAGGATTCCTCCTTTGTTACAAAGCAATCATGTTTGACAAGATTTTAACTTGCCCAAGATTCTGATTTGGAGATTCTGGCTCAAATTCTGCTGAAGGCGATTCTAGGTTTCCGCTCCGAAAGGATAAACGGGCCCCTATTACTGCTCTCCGTCCTTCCGTCCAAGCTGTACTCAGAACCGTCATAGCTAGAGAGTTGAAATTTTCACGTTTGATGTATTTTTGTTACCGTTATAATAGCAATTACTACTCGTAATAACTGAATATATATTGGGATATAAGAAACGCATTTTTTGTAAAAAGGCGAACAATATGTTCGCCTTAGTTCGTTCCGTGTCACAAAACATCAAACATATTTTAAGACCATCCATTTCAATTTATGTAAGTAACATTAATTTAAATATTCCTTGGAATATCTATAGAATAATTCAACGAGCTCAGTAGAAACTTTGCAAAATCTACAAGGGCATTAACCAACATCGTTCAACCCTACAAGATAAAAGAACGTGAACCCAGCCGAGATTATGACATAATCAAGTATAAATTATAAAGTTTCAACATCCAAGTCAGTTTAAGTTTTAAAATATATTATTCACTGTAAATCTTCTGGGCCGGTGGGAGGCCGGGTCTTTTGGAAATCACTCTGCAACGACAGGCCTTGTGAGTCCAATGTATCCTGACCTCCTTCTCTCTGTGTTTTGAGTTGTGCTGTGTTTGGACTGGATCGTTCTATGATTGATATAAATATTTGTTTTAGGTTTATAATAATAATAATAATGGCAACCCATTATACGTCCCACTGCTGGGCACGAGTCTCTCCCCTTTTTGGGGGGAGGCCTGGAGCTTACTCCACCACGCTGCTCCAATGCGGATTGGTGGAGGTGGGTGTGGGTTAGTGGCCAACCCACTGTCGTATGTTTTCAAACCGCCCATTAGGCCTCCGACAAGGTTTAACGACTGCTATCCATCGATAGCAACCGGGACCGACGGCTTAACGTGCCCTCCGAAGCACGGAAACGCGCATTTAATTTGCCACTAGCGGTCACCCATCACACTACCCGACCGCGCCCGTAGTGCTTAACCGAGCAGATCGCTTACGATCTACACCAGCCGCTGGGCCATGCGCGCTTTCCTTTTTAGGTTTGGTTGCATCAAAATATTTGTTAAAGTTAATGAAACATTTAACATCTTTCTCTAAATGTCACAAATTTGTTCAAGGTAGAGAAGGATGTAAAATTTTACAATAACTTTAACCTTAACTAAAAAATGTTGGTTCAGCCGAACCTTATATTATTGGATTTTTTCGCAGCAACATATGCCAGAGAAATACGTTAAGAAATGGAATGAAAAATTTGACTGCAAGGTGGACTTGAACCCGCGACTGGGATTTGGATACGGGATTGCTAGTCTAGTCGCTGTATCAATTGGTACAGCGACTGAACTAACAATTGGAGACGCCACTATTGAATCACATCAGTCGTGTATCACCATGGTAGATCAGTATAATTTGTGCATTGCTAAATAGCGAGCGTGAACAAAAACATGCTTCATTAAAAAATAAACACATATTGGGATATTCTTAAATTTAAGCAGCTATTTTACTTACAATCCAAATTGAGCACTAAAACTCAGGCTAGAAATTCATGGGTAATTATACTAATTTTTGAGGGTAGCAATAAAACATTTTCTAATTCCACGACAACGATGAATAACTGGATAGTTACTTGTCTCATCTTTGAGGTGATTTAAAAGGCAGCACCGAACAAAGGCCCAAAGCTCTTTGTCCATCGAATAATGACCTAAGTGCCTCGCATTAATGAAGTTCGAACCGAAACAATGGCGGAGCGCTAACGAGCGATAACGTCGACGTCGACGTCGAGACAGCAAATTAGTGAGAGGCTCGAATTGCCCATAAATTGCTCGTGAATTTTATTATCTTTTAACTGTCACAGTTTGGTGCAGCATTGAGGCGCATCTGTTGCTTCGGGAAGAGCTCTGATGTTTCAGTAGTCGTAAAATGATTTTTTTTTTAAGTTTGCATTCATATTGCTAGTTTTAGAGATCAATCCATCCAGGGTCCCACCGCTAATTCACGCTAAGTAATAGCCAGTGTTCAGCGCTTTATTATTTTAGTGTAAGGTGTAAAGGTACATCAACTTAAGGATTCAGAGTGGCAATGCATCTTCATTTATTGGACAGCAGAAACGAGACTAAGCGAATCTAGATTCAGATGAGGATCGCAGTGAAATGTTACGGTATATCTGCAGATACTTCGTTGCGACTTTCGTCCCCGAGGTCTCTGAAGAGAACTCTACACTTTTGGTTTTTATAAAGATGTGTATAGACTGCAGTTTTCACTTACAATAAATTTGCACGCAGACACAGAGAGCAATAGTGAGTGCTATGATTTGAGTTTTCCTGCAAGATCGAATCAGAAATGAGGTCTGCATGAGAACCAAAGTAGTAGTACATAGCCCATTGAACAGCGAAACTCAAGTAGCGGTGGGCCGGGCTCAAAGACCCGACGGCCGTTGTGCAGAAAAGTTTTCGAATGGCAGCCGCATATAGGAAGACGAAGCGTAGGCAGACCCTCCACGAGGTGGACCGACAACCTATTGAAGATTGCAGGCAATCGGATGAAGGCGGCTTAGGAGCGTTCATTGTGGCAATTTTTGGGGTAGGCTTTTGTCCAACAGTGGAAGTCTTTCCGCGGAAATGATGATGATGATGCGATTAGGTAATGCGGTGACCCGGGTATAATCTTCAAGCTCCGACACAACTACGAAATCGTGACTGGAGGATCGAGGTCACTTAGCTATATTTTACGTGAGAGCCTATGTTAGAATTACAAAAATGTATATTCGTGTCAAATTTCAGCTTTCTACGATAAAGAGTCCCTGAGCTAAGCTGCGGACTGACGGACGGACATACAGTTATGGTGAAACTATAACGGTTCCTTTTTGACAACTTGCCCCTTAGAATCAACTGTTATTAATGTAAATACGATTGGCCGTCTTCCTTTGCCATGGTGCGCCGTAAATAGGTGACGGCACTAACACAGAAATATGAAAATGTCGATCCTCCATCCTTCTTCTACTTACTCCAACTACTACAGAAATTCATTACAATTATCGCTGTTCAAGCGAATGTTAGACAGAAGTAAGCTAGGTTATTTTAATCTAATCAATATTTCATTCGAATCCAAACAGTATTGTTAAACAAACAACAGAATTAATTATATTGACCAAAACGGTAAACAGACGTCATAGTTATAACAAATGGGATGACCGCGATTGCAATTACCTATAAAACATTTTTATGAATACTAATCCACAGACATCGATTAAATAAATGTTGTGATATGATATCGCTAACAAGCATACAGTTCACGTTGGTGGTAGGTGAATATTGAAGCCTATAGAAAAATGCAGATAACTTGTTTTTTTTTTTTTTTTATTGGAAGTGGTAAACAAGCATGCAGTTCAAATTGATGTTAGGTGATGACTGCAGCCTATAGACATCCACACAAAGACCAAGGTCGAAATGCAGATGCGTTAACTCCTGAGGCCTTAGGTGTTATGACTCTGTGCCGGAAATTACAGGGCCGTACATTACCACCTGACCGGAACACGATGAAAGAAAAGAAAGAAAACATTTATTTGGACAGCACAGAGACACAAAAAAGCGAAATGATTACATTACAAACAATTAATTGGACGGGGAGAAAAAAAAACACAATAAAAACAAAATAGAGATTAAGTCTCACGGCTGGTCCAAATGGGAGCCCAGATCAGCTTCATGTCAGGTCGATAACATCAATCGAACTGACGCTGATTTTCATCTGGGACCCTGTGTTCCACGGATGTCAAGCAGGTTGGACACTTAAACTAGCCAGTTTACATATTATAGACCTGTTTTAAATAAATGGTGCTGAACACTACCATTTAGCGGCAAGTATATTAGGTAATGCGGTAATGGTAATGCCTACGCCCGCGAGCTCCGTCACTAGAGCTCTACCACCAGTATCTGCTGCTTCTGAGGGTTAAGATGTGTTGCCTCGGTGATAGTAATAACAAGGCCTTACAATATCTGATAGAGAAAAGCTATTACAGCCTTAAAGAATTTCTTGAAGATAAATAATTAGAAAGAAAATAAAACATAATACTTAAATACGTTATTACGGTACCAAGACACTTATCTCCTTTAAAACGTTAATATTTTCAAATTGTTTAACAGCTAAAAATATTTTTCATAATTTAGTTTAAGATACAATATGTTATTTTATATACTTTTAAGCATAGCCATCTAGACTATTTGCTACGCCCCAACGGGGTGTCACTATTTATTTTTAAGACCTTATTGATATATTATGTAAAGAAACGTATTAGTGGTGACATTGCAATAAATAAATAAATCCCTACTAATATTATAAATGTGAAATTAACTCTGTCTGTCTGTTACCTTTGCACGTCCAAACGACTGAACCGATTTTAATTAAATTTGGTACAGAGATAGAGCTGACTTTGAGAAAGAACAAGCGCTACTTTTCGATATCCACGCGGGCGAAGCCGCGGGCAACAGCTAGTAAATAAATGAATGAATCCGCGGTCACTGCTAAAATATTTTTTGGAGTTCGATCTTGGAGTACACAAGCATTTCTTTCATGCAAAGAAGGTGACAAACAAATATGCAATTCAAATTGAATGCTATACAGCATGCTACCATTACAACCTCAGTGGAATACGAAACTGCTGATTACCATTTACCGGCGGATAGATTAGGTAAGGTCGAGTGGCAATCGCGTACCATAAAACTAAGTTTAGGCAGGCCTCCACGAGATGGACTGACGACCTGTAGAAGGTCGCGGGCAATCGTTGTATGAGGGCGGTCCAGGACTGTGTGTTGACGTGTGTTGTGGCAATCTTTAGATTTTGTCCTATAATAGAAGTACCACCTCTGCGATCGCCAATCTGCATGATACACGTGGTGATATTGACATATCAATCAATCAATCAATATATTTATTGCAAAATATGTACCTACTAACATTCTATTGGTCTTAAACTAAAACTTACATAGTTGAGTCAGGTAAGTATCGTACATAAGCCCTCGCAATTTTGACATGTCAAGCATGTGTCAAAATGATAATTAACAACATACTCATGCATCTAGAAGATTTTCACATAATATTTTATAAAAAAACTAGCTGACCCGGCAAACTTCGTATTGCCTCAGAATGAAATAAGGTGTCAAAGGTTTGTGATAGATACGGACTATTTGTATGGAAAAATAAAATTTGGGGTTTTTACTGTTTCCCTTCAATTTCTTCATATTTTCTTACCTTTTAAAAATCTTCCAAAAATCATTCAAAATCAAAATTAGTTAAATCGGTGAAGCCATTCACGCGTGATGCCGTGACCAAGGAAAACGGGTTGCATTTTTATATATATAGACGTGACCGGCTATGCTAACACAAAAAAATTAAAATGTGGAAATAATTGAAATATACGGTATTTCGTTCACTACAAAATAAATTTAATTAATTTTATAGCGTCAACAACACGTGGTAATTATGCTGTTAAAATATAGTTTATATGACACGTTTGTAGATTTACCATAACAGCGCCATCTATTGATTACTTACTCAACCCAGTCGAAAAGTATCGACATCTGTTAGAATCATTTGGAGTTAACAGATAATTGTGACTGTCAATTAATAACAGACAAATAATTAGCAATAAATTAAAATTGCGACTATAATTTGAGATTTAAACTATCCTATCTCTCAAGTTGGATCGAACTGCACATGGTGTGCGAATTTTATTATAATCGGTTAAGTGGTTTAGGAGTCCATTGTGGACAAACATTGTGACACGAGATTTATATATATTAAGATATACTTTATACAATAATTTCATTTATATAAAAAACTTCTCCTCCTCATGGGGAGGCTTTGGTCTAGCAGTGGACTTTCGGCAGATATGATAATGATGAATGTAAACTATATGCTTGTTTGGCATTTCTCGACAAAAATATAAAAACTAAGCTTTTGTATACAGATACAAGTAGGTACATAATGTACAATCTGATGTATATTTCTATTTTAATAGTTATACGTAAACATAAATCCGTCAGGTAAATACGGGAACGATACAACTCAATCCCCTTTCAATATGTTTTATTACTGGTATTCGATACAATTGAACGTTGGCGGCTTTTTTTTATTGGGATAAACCGAAAATTGACATCTGGATGTTACGGGCCATTGTTGGTTCACATATGTGTCCTTTAGCTGTCGATATTGTGTGTCTGGATATGGAAAAGTCGGTTGCTAAAACTTCTCTGATTCAGATTTTTTTAGATGTTCCCATTAATTTACGGGCCGTTCATGGACCCAAGACGAATTTTCTTTGTACCGAAAATGACAACCGTTCGACATACAATAGCACTGACATCGCTCTACAATTATCTAACAGCAGATATACTCTGTGGTTTCTTCAACTACCGTGAGCTCTGTTGTTTGGGATCTATCACCGTTAAAAGTATGTATACCAAAATCTATGCAATCAATTCAGCCTTATGGCAGACCATAAAGTTTCACAAGTATTAGGTAAGTATCATAATTAGTGACACATCGTTGCGTTGCGGCGGAGCCCTAGGTCAAACCATGCAACATATGCTCCGATGCCCTCTCGGTCCCAGTTCTTGTACTTTGGAGGATCGAAAGACTGTGAACGATGCAGCAATTATTAATAATAATAATAATGGCAACCCATTATACGTCCCACTGCTGGGCACGAGTCTCTCCTCTTTTTGGGAAGAGGCCTGGAGCTTATTCCACCACGCTACTCCAATGCGGATTGGTGGAGATACTGTCGGATGTTTTCAAACCGCCCATAAGGTTTCTGATAAGGTTAACGACTGCTATCTATCGATAGCAACCGGGACCGACGGCTTAACGTGCCCGCCAGCAGAAACGCGCATTTTAATTTTAGACTAGCGGACACCCATCACACTCCCATCACACTCCCGACCGCGCCCGTGATGCTTAACCGAGTAGATCGACTATGATCTACACCAGCCGCGGGGCCATACGCACTTCATGCAGCTATTACTCAAATATTGAGCCGATAAAATTTAAGTCAAACTGCTGACACAAGAAGAAGTGACATACACCATCCAATCCGGTCACTTACCAACTAACAATTGAATTATCAAACAACAGGTGCATTTCAATAATATAAAAACCAGATCCGGTAAATACCTGTCCCTTTCAATACGTGTTATAACAGCGATGCAATACAATTGGACATTGTTGGCTTTAGGGTCCCCGCAGATGGGCCACACGCGACAGCCACAAACGCCGCCACTTGTAGTCGGTGGCTGCTGTTTTTTGGGGTTGAATCTCTTATATAAAGCTAGTGGTGCGGGCAGTAAAAGAAGGTGAGTTTAGGTTTTTAATTACTATATATTTATGTGTATTTGGTTAGGACTTTTAACACTGTAACTACTGGTAGACATTACAGATGTTTCTTATTTTCTACTCTAACTTTTCCACTTTTTAAATAGGTATAAGTTTTTTTTTGTCAACCCTTTTTAAAATGTTTTTTTGTGTAACGTATTTGTATAGTAAATGTTTTTTTTTTTTCTTCCATTGTTTTTTTTTATTAATGCAGTACCTGATATTGGTATGGGAGCTGCACCAATAAATGTTTTTTCTTTTTTTTTTTCTTCTTCTTCTTAAATCTAAGCCGGGGCTGCGGCAGATAAAATTTCGAATAATTAGAATCAGTTAGCTACCACGGTCACTCAGAGAGCAATGGAGAGGGCTATGCTCGGAGTTTCTCTGCGAGATCGAATCAGAAACGAGGAGATCCGCATGAGAATCAAAGTAACCGACATAGCCCACCGAATAGCGAAACTCAAATGGCAGTGGGCAGGGCACATAGCTCGCAGAACTGACGGCCGTTGGGGCAGAAGAGCTCTGGAGTGACGCGTACCGGAAGACGAAGCGTAGGTAGGCCCCCCACGAGGTGGACCGACGATCTGGTGAAGGTCGCGGGAAATCGCTGGATGAGGGCGGCCCAGGACCGTTCGTTGTGGCATTCCTTGGGGGAGGCCTTTGTTCAGCAGTGGACGTCTTTCGGCTGAAATGATGATAATGAGCTACCATGGGTGAATCCCATCCGAAGTTACTTATTTAGGAACAGAGGAAGATTCCCCAACATAAGCTTGGTCTCTCTTATATAATGAATACGTACTTCTATAACCATATTTATTTAAATCAACAACAAACAGACTACGTAGGTACGAGCGTTGTTTTCGACTTGAACAGGTGAACTAAGGTAAGGGAGAGAGGGGTGGACAAATGCGCGAGTGGCGTGTGGCGGCGTTTTATAGTGGCTGGTACGGGCCACAAGAAGCGAATAACTACTTCTAGCGTTAGGCGGCCACCAGCGCCAACCGTGTGCGGAGAGTTAAATGTATGAAAACTGTAGGAAATATGCCAGTGGCGACGTTTTGTGGCTGTGGGCGGTGGTTCGTGTACGGCGATCCTTATATTGGGATGAGCCGAAAATTGGTGAAACCTTTGTTGGCGTCAATTGGATGTCACGCGCTATTATTGGTCACAGATGGGACTTCTAGTTGTCGACATGTGAACTGGGGTACGAAAATCAGGTTGACTGCGTATTTTTATTTGGCATCTTGAGATGAGTTTGTCAGTTCTTAAGCCCAATTTTTTCTTATATGTCGTAACTGGGCAACTATTGAAAATATAAGTAGAAGCAGTTTTCGTCTATTTAAGAGCAGTTAAGTTCCAGAACTCTGTCATCGGAACTTGATCAATAGAGACAATGAATTCAATTAAGCCAAAAATAAAATGGAAAACCAAAGTCTGCGAGTCTTTTCGAGTAAAAGCACATTGTTGATGCCATTACATAATTTCTATACTAGTTTCTTCACTCACATTTTTTCAGAACGTTAATTATAATACTAAAACGTGTCACTGTGAAATAGTCCTTCGAAGATACATGCTTCTAAAGTACACGTACAAGCTTAAACCACATACATCTGATCGTGGACGATAAGTTGTAGACAGTTCGATCAAACTTGTGCGAACTATAGGTTTAATAAGGCAAGTTGGTTAATGGAAAACGTTCCACGTAAATGGAAGTTGGGAACCTGAACTGTATAAGTTCGGTATCATACTTTGGCTAATTTCAGTTTTGGAGCGTATAATAAGCCTTTAAACATTCAATTTAAACTGTACAATACATTACGTACAGTACGGTCCGGAGTAATTCTATCATTCCCGGTACAGAGGCATAACACCTTAGCCCTCAGGAGTGGTAACGCATCTGCAATTTGACCTTTGGTCTTTGTGTAAGTGTCTATAGGCTGCAGTCATCACTTAACATCAATGTGAACTGCATGCTTGTTTGCCACTTTCATTACATTAAGAAAAAATAAATCAGGTCACATGTTGGTACTACGAGTATTATCCGTACAATGCTCCGATAGTTCGGGCATATAGAAAGAATGTCGAATGTTGGAATCGCACCTATAGCGTCAACGAAGACGTCAACAAATATAGATTACCACCATCTGACGTCACAGTTTTAACTTCTAAAACAAACAGTAGGTAGGATCAAAAGCGAAACTCGACGCCTATAAGCGTCAAAGTCGACCGCATTTCAAATTAATTCAAAACTTATTCAGTGTCAACTAAAAGGTCAAAGTCTAAGGCTGATAATCCTCGCTTTCGACCCTTATCTAGTGGCCGCAGTCAGATGGATTAAGTAATGTGTTAATTAAACAAATTGGGTTCTAAACCGAATTTACACGGACTTTGAATCGACTCAAAGACTTATGTGGGCTGATTGTTGTCACGTATTTTTTGATGTTATGTATGTCAATGACACACAAGATTATTTTTAACCCTCTTTCTATGGAGTGTTCACTGTAAAGCCGTGGACCCACCGCAGCGCACGGAGAGGATACGCACGTAGATCAAGCTTCGCCTTGCAAGAAAATATGTGAGATTTTATCCACTGCAACCCACGGATATTCTACGCATGAATTGACATACGTGGTTTGGTCGGATAAGCGCGCCAACACCGGCGACGCTATACACGCTGTACACTCGGTACACGGAAGCGGGCCCGGGTGGTGGTTGAAACGGGCGGGAAAGTCAGTTCCGATGGCATTTTATAAGTTTACACGAGCAACTCGAGATGCGTGGATTCAAAAAAAGTATTATTTAAAACTATGCACGTGCTACGATGCAACCATGTCGAGACTTTTGTATTAATATTCGTGTATAGCGTGTGGTGCAGTGGAAATGCTTATCAACGTTGTCAAATAAATGAACTTATGCGTCGCGTGCCTGTGCACAGCGTGCGTTGCGGTGGATTCGCGGCTTTACTCGACGTAACTGAATTGATTCTGTAGCAGTGGGGATATTAAATTTAAGATGATAATAATGGTCTGATAAGTACATGCCACTTTAATAACCAATTATACCCACTGATATTGTTATCAATAGCTATTTGGGTTGTCAAATTCGACGATCCGGTTAGTCCAGTGCGCAGTGGTGTGAGACGACCGGTTGAGTCGAAGGGTCGCGGGTTCGATCCCCGCATCGGGACTAATATTTGTATGGCCTACAGATATTTGTTTCGGGGCTGGGTGTTTGTGTATGTGTTGTATGTGTACAATGGCATCCCTGACACAGGTTTATAATAAAACGTGGCGCTGTGAGTGTAAGCGTATTTCATTTTTAATTTAAAGAAATACAGTGGCATTACAAATATTGTAAAGGGCCTTTGTATAATCCGCCGATCTCTGAATTTGACATGCCTGTAAGATATAATGACTTTCAATGTTACTTGTGAAACTCTTTATAGTATGTATGTATGTATCTTCACGCCAGGTCCCTAACGGGGTAGGCAGAGAGTGTAGAGTGCTAGATATCCCGGTTCCTCTTTATAGTCTTAACAATAATCTGTAACATTAAAGTCAAACTAGACTTCAAAAGTTAGGGTCTACGGCTGATAATCCTCGCATTCCATCCTTATCTAGTGGCAGTCAGATGGTTTAAGTTATGTGTTAATTAAACTAATTGGGATATAAACCGAATTTACACGGACTTTGAAATGATTCAGGGACTCGTGTGGTCTGATAGTTATCACGTATCCTTTGATGTTAGGTAACTCAAGTATACACAAGATGTTTGAAAGCTCGTTTAATATAAATTATATCATTTTTGCCTCAGTAGCCTAGTGGTAGCAGGCCACTACTACTACGCTGGGGTCCTAGGTTCGATTCCCGGGTATGGAGCTATCCGAGATTATAGTGTAAAGACCTTTATCTCTGGTTCTATTGGGATTTTTCCATATTCTGGAAATTTCCCAGTACCTCGATGTTTGGTAATGTGCCCGAGAGTGTCAACAGGCTCGCCACCTGTTACATGGGCCAAAACGTAACCGGCGAATCGTGGGTGTTTGCATGTATGCTTGAATACATGCATTTACCCTTGCCTACCCCTTTGGGGATTACAGGTGTGAAGTAACGTTTTTTTATAATTAAATATGCGAGTGAATTTAATATGCACGGACGAAAATGGAAAGCGATTTTTTAACAAATTAGGTTGTGAGTCAAATTGGTGGTAGATTCCAGTGTAGAAGCTCGAGGGGGTAGGCACCACTGCATTACCTTATTTATCGGCTGCCACTAAATCGTAGCGTTCAGCACTATCGTGTTCTAGTTAGATGGTTATTTGTGGCCCCATATTAACTGTCACAGAGACAATAACCAAGGTCTCAGGAGTGGCAACGCATCTGTATTTTGATCCCTGGTCTTTGTGTCGATGTCTATAATTAGGCTGCAGTCATCACTTAACACCAATGTAAACAGCATGCTTGTTTGCCATAAGCAATTGGTATCTGGTAGTAATTTTTGTCATTTTTTATAATTTGAAATAATTGACAAATATTGGTAAGAATTCAAGATATCTCTCAAGCAGAAGTAAGTAAAAGTTGGTGAATAAGTATATTTTTTTTACTGGTGGTAGAGCTCCAGTGACGGAGCTCGGGCGTAGGCACCACCGCATTACCATACTTGCCGCTAAATGGTAGTGTTCAGCACTATCGTGTTCCGGTCAGGTGGTAATTTACGCCTATATTTTCTGGCACAGAGGCATAACACCTTAAGCCTCAGGAGTGGTAATGCATCTGCATTTTGACCTTGGTCTTTGTGTGGGTGTCTATAGGCTGCAGTCATCACTTAACATCAATGTGAACTGCATGCTTGTTTGCAACTTCCACAACATAAAAAAAAAGTTGTATGGTGCCGACATTTCAAGACTCCATATTTGTAATCCTATCGCCAATCATTCTAGTAATGTTTCACCTAAGAATACACCACGTTCGTGGCTGGAAACGCAGCATGCTATTTTTAGTTTGACACAAATAATACTTTGTTCAAGTATATTCTACTAACATTACGGCCCTTAAAATACCCTTCAGCAAGTTCCTAGAAAACGATATTATACCGGCTATCGGTAGACCTTCGTCAGATGAGATCAAACGTCTTAACATATTTACTAAAACACAAATAAATTTCGTCAGTTCAAAAACTGAAAAGTACTCCAAATTCACCTTTATCATCAACAAATAAGCATGATAAAGGGAAAAAAGGTTTTGGCATTAAATTTGCAAGGATAGAAACGAAATCGGAAATGAAAAATTCTTTTTTTCGCCTCCAATAGCGCTTGTAATTGAACGGAGCGATGTTCTTTTCATATTAATGCGATCGGAACGCATTTTTTGGGGTATATTTAATGAAAACATCTTGGTATCTGTTAACGCACGTATTTTATGGATTGTGGGATTGAATTAGGTGTACGATTGTACTGATGCTAAGGAGATGTTGTCTTAATCTACTTGCGTTTAGGTACTTTAAAGCACAGCCCAGAATGCTATTTTTTAATATAAGAAACGAAAATGAGAGAAAAAATAAACGTTACTTCACGCCAACTTAGTGGCCAACCCGTTGTCGGATGTTTTTCAAACATAAGGCCTCTCCGACAAGGTTTAACGACTGCTATCTATCGATAGGAAACGTACCCTCCAAAGCACGGAAACGCCCATTTTTTAATTTCCCACTAGCGGTCACCCATCACATACCCGACCGCACCCGTAATGCTTCACCGAGTAGATCGCTTACGATCTACACCAGCCGCTTGGCGATGCGCGCTTCCTGTTGATTACCTCCACTAAATCAAAGGTTTGTATTTAAATAGCAGGTATTTGTATATCGCTTAGTTTAACTTGTTTACTTCACTGATTTACATAAGTGAAAATTTTAAACCTGAAAATTTCAGATGGAACGTAATTTTTTCACACTATCAACTTTCAAAACATACACTTAACTTATGTGCAACGGAACGGCAACAGAAAAAAACACCGCTTGGAATATTTTTCACATAACTTATTACAAATTGTCCGGACAAACACTTGTTATTCTTATTACTTATAATAATATGTCTTTTATTTTCTTCTTATTATCTGCTTCAATTTCAAGCCACTACAAGACCTGATTTTTTATCAATTTATCTATAATTTAGTGATTCCCCTAAAATCCTATATGAGTGTAAAATAATGGTTGAAAAAAAATATTTTATTATAACATACATTGGACTTAAAGCAAGGAAAGTTTTAATTAGTTTTCGCCGCATGTAACCAAATCATGTTTGCAATTTTTGGGTTAATTTCAAATTTGCTCCTATGAAAATGTTTTAAGGCAAAAATTCAAATGAAACTCGGTAAATGTTTGTGGCGGTTTTATAATTAAGTAGAAGGTATATTATTGCCATATACTCCTGCAATTGAAAAGTACCAAGACCATAATTTGACTCATGGATGTTTCTCTGTCGGCAATAATAATTTATGTGCTAAAATAATCCTCAGTTTCTATTTAATTTATACGCCTTACCGTAAGTTTGCATTGATGAAACATTCACATAAAAACATGTCAAAATCCCTATTTCATGACAATGTATCGTATAGCGTTTGCACTGTCATGAAACATGTAAAAGCAAAACACGTATCGCGGAAACAAATCAAAAGACTTGAATTGCAACAAGGTTTATCATCTATGAAGTCTTGGAACATGTTGTTTGATTAGGTTGTCAGATTTACACTCAGACTATCGGATCTTGTCCACTACATGTTTCGTGTTTAACAGATGGTTCGGAAAACTTAAAAAACTCTAATTTAGACAAATTGTGAGATTTGCAAACGTCAACTTAGACATGTCATAGACAAACATGAATAAAAGACATGTTTTATGTCAATACAAAACACAGATAACATGTCATAACTTTGACAGCAGTGCGAACGAAAGCACCAACATGACATATCGCAATACATATTTTATGCGACGAGTTGCGAAACATCATCATGTTCAATATTTTTAGTGCAAACTAGGGGTTATACGTTATAAAAAAACTGACGAATTCGTTTCCGATTATGACAGTAAAAAAATATTTAAAAAACTGTGTAAATACGTTTATTTTATTTGCCGAAAAAATTTTTTTTTTAATATGGTATGAAGAAAATTTGAACAAAAAAAGTAGGTACCATCTTCAAAACCGTTTGACTAAAAAGTGCACATTAACAAAATATGAAATGCACGTCATATTTTTGGAATACTTAGATGTCGGGCCATAGATCTTTAGTTACCATAAATTGCTCAGACTATAGTGTATTTATGCATGAACTTTGAAAACAACTTTAACCCCTTTTAGAAAAATACTGGAGTTACAAGTATCAAAATACAAAGCAATTATTGAAATAAAACTAGGAGTACAGCTCGTGAAAACCTAATAACAAACTATACAAAGCAATTAAACTATCTACACATACGACTACGCAATCAGGATAAGGGTCTTAGGATATAAGACCCCAGATTACTCATACATCGTGACTTCAAATGATTATCCCAAAATTTTCATAAGCACAGGGATCTATATCAATCTGAGATTCGGACAATCCGTCCCGTCCAGTCGATCTTAGAGACTCTAGTCACGTAGATGACTTGATGAGGGGCAGGAAGATGATATCATCTGGTAGGCCAGTGTCAAAGCAAAACGGATACGTCATGTAATTTCATAAGCTTATTAGACTTTATAATAATAATAATAATAATTAACAATTAACCTGGCAACCCTCTTACGAAAAAGTCACATTCCAATTTGCTCCGATTTTATATAATTTTATTTTGCACTCAGAGTTCATATTTCTTCTGATAACAGTAATCAGTTACTTTATAAATAAAAAATAAGTACAGTGAGCGATGATTTTGAGCATAACAAACTCTACATATTTCCAAAAATTGTAATGAAAAAATTTGATGACAGACAGTGCAGTGATGATACTCACTCGGTTCTGTACTGTGCGGCTGCTGCGGCGTGCCGTGTAGCCCGCGTCAAGTTCCCAAAATCTGATGCATTTGCACGGCCAAGACCCGCCGTACCAGCCTGGCAGTGCCGGATTGAGCGGCGTATCGCTGGGACCAGAGCGCTCATTGGCAAGCTACTCTGCTTCAGGATGGGCAATACACGCCCCCGAGTGATGCGCTTTGTAAGGATAGCATTCTCAGGAAAGGGAATCAGCCCTCAAAATTATTCAGCTCACCTCACAGAGCGCATCGACTTCCTGAAGCAGAAAGTTTACGCATGGGCAAACCGGATAAAACGCTTTAAAGAACGTGTGGGCCGGTATCAATTGAACAGCATGTTTCAAGGCGACCAAAGGAGAGTCTATAGAATGTGGGAGCGGTCTGATTCGCAAATGGTTGACCCGAGCCGACCGGATGATGACGTCATGCTAGCGTTCTGGCGCAACATCTGGTCGGAACCGGTCTCTCATTCCGAGGACGGTTGGATACGGGATGTCGAGGGAGCATGCGAATCTATTCAAAAAATGGATAATATCCTTATAACTGAAGAAGACGTAGCCAATGCAGCTCGTCCGATGCCGAATTGGAAATCTCCGGGACCGGATTCGCATGCTCGCTTGGCGACCCAGTTCCAATTGTCTCTGGAGTCAGGAACGCTCCAATCATTTCTTACAACTGGTGTGACTCACCTGCTCCATAAATCAGGTAGTACCGCAGAACCTAAGAACTACAGGCCTATTACGTGTAGGAGTTTATATCCCAACGGTATATAAACTCCTTACATCCATTCTGAGAGTGAAAATCACTAAACACATTGAAGATTTTTCCATCTTGTCTGCCTCTCAGAATGGATGTAGGAGCAGGTCCCGCGGTACTAAGGAGCTACTCCTCATTGACATGGCAATTAGCCAGCAGGTTCGCCATTACCGAAAGAGTTATTCAACTTGCTGGATAGACTACAAGAAGGCTTACGACTCTGTACCGCATACTTGGCTCATGAGGGTTCTGGAGTTGTATAAAGTAAATACAACTCTACGTGCTTTCCTGGGCTCATGTATGACGAAATGGAGCACGGTCCTTCACTATCCAGGATCTTGTCAGCCCCTGGCGGTCGGTGAACCTGTGAGAATCACCAGGGGTATTTTCCAGGGCGATAGTCTGAGCCCCTATGGTTTTGCCTGGCCTTGAACCCTCTTAGCACGTTGTTAGAGGTTTCGGGGCTTGGCTATCGGCTGCGCAGAGACGGTCGGATGATATCTCACCTGTTGTATATGGATGACCTGAAATTATTCGGCTCCAGTAATTCGCAACTGACAGAGCTACTAGAGGTTACTGAAAACTTTAGTTACTCTATCAGGATAGAATTCGGAATCGAAAAATGTGCAGTAATGCATGTACGACAAGGGCAGATAATGGAATCTGAGGGAACAAATCTCCCAGGTTCTAATTCGTTCCGAACCCTCTCTGCCGCCGAGAGCTATAATTACTTGGGTATGTCGGAGGCCTTAGGTATACGCGAGGGCGACATAAGGCAATCGTTGAAGGAACGTTTCTTTGGTCGCCTGACAATAGTACTGAAAAGTCTTTTGTCGGGTGGTAATAAGGTCCGCGCCTTCAACGGTTGGGTCATGCCGGTCTTGATGTACTCCTTCGGCATACTCAAGTGGACTCAGACCGACCTGGATGCTCTTGACAGGCGAGTCCGCTCTTTGCTGACGGCATACCGGATGCATCACCCGCGGTCGTCGGTCATGAGACAGTACATCCCGCGGAGGTGTGGCGGTCGAGGCTTCCTTAGCGCCAAGACCCTACACAACCGTGAGGTGTGCAGCCTCAGAGAATATTTCCTAGCCGCCGACGGGGATATGCATAAGGATATGGTGGCAGTTGACAGTGGACTCACCACTCTCTCTTTGGCTAAACAGAACTGGCGCAAACCTGAGGTACTCACGACCAGCGACCGCAGGAGTGTGTGGCAGGACAAGGAGCTACATGGACGTTTTTACCGGGCCCTACACGGGCCTGACGTAGACACTTTAGCATCCGTGGCCTGGCTACGATTCGGTGACCTATTTTGGGAAACCGAAGGTTTTGTTTGTGCAATAATGGACGAAGTGGTAATGACCAACAACTACCGGAAGTTTATCCTGAAGGATGGCACGGTCGACATATGTCGGGCATGCCACCGACCGGGTGAATCAATCAGACATATTGTCTCCGGCTGTTCTAGTCTTAATTGTTTTATATTATTTCGCATTAACACATGCTTGTGAAATATATTTTATTTAAAGAAAAATGGAAAGAAAAATTTGACTTCAGGCGAGACTCGAACTCGCGGCCTACTGGGAATCTAGTCCAGCCGCTCTTCCAATTGAGCTAACTGAAGTCCTGCCCGATTTGTCAAATCTTTCCTTCACATTTATTGCATTGCTTTATGGTAGCAGTAGCGCCATCTATTGCTAACTATGCTAGTTAGGCAACCGATATAATAGACTTTGCAGTTTACTGAATATTGTAAAGAAGTCGCTTTTACCCTTATTAATTGTTTTATATTATTTCGCATTAACACATGCTTGTGAAATATATTTTATTTAAAGAAAAATGGAAAGAAAAATTTGACTTCAGACGAGACTCGAACTCGCGGCCTACTGGGAATCTAGTCCAGCCGCCCTTCCAATTGAGCTACTAAAATCCTGCCCGATTTGTGTTCTAGTCTTGCCAACTGCGAATATCTGCACAGACACAACCAAGTGGCCAGGATTATCCATCAGCAACTTGCCTTGCGATACAGTCTTGTGGCCGTGGAGGTGCCATACTACAGGTATGTGCCCGACCCAGTTTTGGAAAACGACCATGCCACAATGTATTGGGACCGGTCTATCATCACTGACAGGACTATTGTAGCCAATAAGCCTGATATAGTGGTGATAGACCGCTCGGAGCGCCGCGCAGTGATTATCGATGTCACCGTCCCTCATGATGGGAATCTCGTGAAGGCCGAGAAAGACAAGGAACTTAAATATCTTGATCTGGCTCACGAGATTGTCGCCATGTGGGACGTAGATTCGGCCATCATTGTGCCGATAGTCGTTACGGTCAACGGACTTATAGCAAAGAGCCTCGACCAACACCTCAAGAGGCTCAAGCTAGGAAGTTGGGTCAAGAGTCTGATGCAGAAGGCGGCACTCCTCGGCACGGCACGTATAGTGAGGAGGTTCCTGTCTCTGTGACCCTAATCATCGACGGCTTGGACCCTGTTCCCGCTGCCGGTGGCACACTATTTTTTATTTAATTATATATATTTAAGCTTTGTTAATATTATCTTTTATTATATTTAATTAAGTTACTTATATTTGTAAAAAAATAATTAATATGGATGATTAATAAATGAGTGATATAATAATATTCTTTATTGTACACCAAGAAATAAATACAAAGACATTTGATGTTGTAGATACAGTATACAAGAGGCGGCGTTATGACTAAACAGCGATCTCTACCAGGCAACCTTAGAGTTCAGGAAACTGTGTAAAGAACAATTTAGGGGTGTACAAATCGGTGTTTCTAATGTTATTTACTATTTAAAAATAAATATGAAATATGAACAGGCAGATTAGTATTGATTAGGATTCAGCAAGGTTAGGGAAGGAGCTGGGAGATGTAATGCTCATTGAGCCGTTTTTTGAACGACTCAATAGATTGAGCTTCTCGAATATGGAATAAAAAGTAGAGGTATGGGAAGGAATCATGAGGAGTAGATTTTCAGAAGAACGAAGGGACAGGGAATGTGAAGAGCCGAGAAAATGGAAACTTTCTTTTAAATATGTTGGAGATTGAGGACTGAACAGAAGACAGTAGAGAATAGAAAGAATATGAGTATCCCTGCGAAAGCGAATGGGTAACCACTTGAGCTGTTTACGAAAATCAGAAACATGGTCATATTTTCGAACACCAAATATGAACCGTATACATACATTTTGAAGCCGCTCAAGTTTGTTTAATTGCTCCTGAGTTAAGTTTGGATAGCATATGTCGGCGTAATCAAGAATAGGAAAAAGAATTGATCGAGCTAGAGTAATTTTAGTGGAAGTGGGCAAGAAATTTTGCAGTCTTCTTAAGGAGCCAATGGCAGCAAACATCTTCCGGCTAACCTCAGTGATCTGTGGAATCCAAGATAAATGTTTGTCGAGAATTATACCCAATTTTTTTATTGTATTACAATACTCAATAGTTGTTCCATTAAGAATAATGGGTGGAATCTGAGACATATCTAACCTAGATACCAGACGTGAGCTCCCAATGATGATAGCTTGACTTTTAGCAGCGTTAACCTGCAAACCATAATCTTCACTCCATTGCGAAATCAGTCTTAGATCATTATTTATGGTTTGTATGGCCTCAGGTAAATGTAAAAGGTTGGCCTGGCTATAAATTTGTAGATCACCCGCATAAAGGTGGTAGAGAGAGAGAGAGACTTTATTCAAAGTAATCACACTATTACACTTCACACAAATATTATAATTGTTTTCCTTTGTTTGGATGCTTGGATGTTTGCCCGTCAATCACGCCGAAACTACTGAATTGATTTTGATGAAATTTGTTATACATATAGAGTATTTATTAGCTGACTTAGATTATACGATACTTTTTATCCCTTGTTATGTTCCTGTGGTCTGTTATGGGATGATTTGATGAGTTTCCACAGGTTACACGAAAAGCGAGCAACACGTGGGCGGAGCTGCGGGCAACAGCTAGTCCTTTATATAAAATATAGATAATTAAAAAAAATGTATTAGTCCCAAAGTTTGACTACATAGGATGTCAGCGGACAGTTTTAATAAATAACTATGCAATAAAAAAAAATAATTCTCGAATTATTTTATTATTATGTCAGTACACTCGAATAGCTGTGTATTAAAATGTATTTAGTATATTTCATAAGTTCCCGGCAGATAAATTGTATCAATATTTTTACACCAAACTCTCTGTGTATTTAGTATAGTGCATCTCCTTTTCATTGACGGTTGCCGGGAAAAGATCGCTCTCTGAGGAATAAGGCCACCAAGAAAAAAAAAAGATACAAAGAAAACAACGTTTATTGGTGCAGCCGACATAGGGTACTGCATTGAAAAAATACTGTAGAAAAAATAAACATTTAAATTATAAATACGTAACACAACAACATAAAAAAATACAATAAAAAAAACGGGTTGACAAAAAACAGAAAGAACTCTGATATAAAAAAAAGTACCTTGTTAAAGCAGAAAATGAAAAATCAAGATCCCACGGCTGCACCAAATAGTTTCCAGTTCAGCATTACCTATGTCACGCCACCAATGGTACTCCTTATTAGATTTTATACAGCTTTATTTGTTTTATTTTTTTCATAATAATATTGATTTATGTGCAATGAAAACATATTGTTATTGTTGTTAAGTAGGATTGGTGTGTCTAAACAGAATAAAATAAATTATTTAATAGTAAGACATTGGTGAGGAAGGCAGGAATACATCAAACCGAACGTGAGTACGTGAGTCATATATCTTGGCTTCCAAAGATTATCCCAAAATTTGCCTAAGTACACCAGTCTATCTCATAGCACACTATATCAATCTGTATTCGGACAATCCATCCCGTCCAGTCCCGAGCTTAGTGACTCTAGTCACGTAGGAGACTTGATGAGGGGTCGGTAGATGACATTGTCTGGTGGGCCAATGTCAGAGCAAAACGGATCCATTATGTCATTTCATAACATTACTGAGTTCAGTAATCTTATGAAATGAATAAAAAATCTCCTTTGAATGAAGTTTCATTCAAAGGAGACTATTTTTTATTCTAACTGCTTCATATTTGTAAAAATCATATTTGCGGATTTTGTTGCATATACTTCTTACTACTCCCAACTTCTTTCCGGCTACCGTGGTCACGGGCAGACTAATGGACGGGCCTTTTTTCTACAATGTATGAAGTCCGCGAAAACCTGCGAAAACGTTTTATGCTCAATATTTTCTATATGCCTAAGTCCTTAGGGCTATATTTCACCGGAACACTATGGTGGCGTAACCAGTCAGTCCACCGTAGTGTCCGAACTGGCATCCGAGTGAGTGAGATACCATAAAGTGCTATAATAATTAGTGATGGCTAACGTGACTATACATCCCGTTTTGTACGAGACAGTCCCGTTTTCATGCAGCCCGTCCGGGTGTCCCGGGAAAACTTTTGGGAAGCGAAACTGTCCCGTTATTGATAATCATATAGGCACCCAGCGAACCCGACTGAAGCTGTAGTAATCCTGTAAACGTCCATACGAATTTTAATTTTTGAAATAATTTTCAATAACCTCAAAAACAATCGTTAACGATACCTAAGATACATAAAACGATACATAAAGAAAGGCGTTATAGCTGGGCGATCCTAAGTGGATAAGCCTCTTCCCCCCTGGTTCCTTGAAGGTTCATTTTGAGAAGGTCCCGTTTTTAATGACGATATAAATATTCACATTAGTGATGGCGCAACCGGCGTGACAGCTCAACGAGTAACATTGTGTATGCCAAATTGGTTGCGCGACCAAACGGACTCCAGGTGAGTAACGCTCTATAGAGCTGTATACATTTTGTTAATCGCGGCGACTGGTTGCGCCGCCATTGCGTTCCGGTGAAATATAACCCTAACGGTAGTAGACTATTCCTGTTTCCTGGGTTCAATCCCCATCATTTAATACCAACGTCAGATTGGTACGAGTTGCTCATTGTCAAACTCCGTCACTTGAGCTCTATCATGGATATATATTTTTAAATATTCTTATCAAAGTACACTTTAGACTCTGTTTCAGTGAAAAAAACTGATCAGAAGCACCCGCATAAATGACTAAGAGCCTTCAATAATCTAGCCGCCTTAGTAACAGCTGATAGGCATTAGTTTGAAAGGAGAATTTCTTTTGTTGAGAGAATAATGGGCATATTGTTTGCGCTTGAAAATTATCTATTACAGGGTTTCAAAGTATCCTCTACAGTTGCTTTTGTTCAGGTTTACTTTAACTAATGTATCAAAAACACGAATACATACGCCACATTTCTATGTGCCTTCTTAGTCTGCCTATTATATAGGATTCTTTGAGGTAAACGCAAGACTATTTGCAAAATTAATAGTCTATTTTTCAGTATTTTCGCAACAAATAATAACTGGGCAATATAAATCTAAGATGATTTTCTACTTTGGGACTAAGGAGTAATTTTCTACTAGTATATTTATATAACACTGGAAGTGCTGAAAATCGTGAAACCCTATGCGTGGTTAAGTCAATTTGGACCCACTTTGCATTGTCATACATATTATTATTAGCCAGATAGCCTGGAACCAGAAGGGTACCAGATAGGCTTGAAAGATACATTGATGTGCAAACGTTACAAACATACATACGAAAACACAAATTTATCCTCTCTATACATTATAGAAACTGTACAGAAAACGAAATCACTTTAGGTTTTTATAATCAATCACTTCAATTGTAAGTTAGCTCTATTTATTACCGATATGATATCGAAAATCATCACAAAACCTGTCCATCCACAAAGACCCAGAACATCCGAAATAAATACGTATTACAAGTTCCAGGAAAAAATCAAAGGCGGAAGCAGCCTTATTTCCAAGCAAACAATAATTTTACTGTCATATCCCTAGGACACACCTGAGTAGATTTCAATTAAAGGATTTTTTATTTTTTAGTTCTAAAATATTTTCACTTCTTTCTGTATTCTCTTTGTCTATTCACGATGGATCAAATCGAAATATATGGTTTGTGACACTTAGGTGAAACATTGAGGCATTGAAACATGAGTGTCCTTCGCCGACAAGTGGAGGCAAATTCTTTCGCTAGTGTACTCGGTTAATTGGTACCAATAGTATCTAGTAATAAATGCTATAACGTGTGATGGGAAACAGCATATCGGTATAAAATTACCGCCACTGGGATCGCGAAACTGCTTAATAATAAATATTTAATCATACTCGTATAAAAGTGACTTTATAGGGATTACCTCTAAGTAGCTTTAATTTAGAAAACAGCGTACAACCAATACAAAAAAGTAAAAAAAAAAATCTTCAATACGTATAGTTTAGACTTTAGACGTTTCGAGACGCGTCAGTACTCGTATGGTTGTATTAAAAAATATTATTTTATAGTCTCTGACACGCTCAGGTCGCGTTAAAAGCGCAGGTGTGTCTGTGTCGTGATTGTTTAAAGCTTTGTTTGGTCCCTGTTTTATCAGTATCACGGTTTGGCAGCGACCCTTCGCTGGACTTGCCCCATTCGTTACCTTGGGCTAGTAGATTTGCGGTTACTATGTTTAAATTTAAGTTATTTGTTGAGTCTTCTCTTCTTCTCTATCTTTATATATCTTCTAATACAACAAATGTGTATATACCATCATTATAATTATTGTAACAAATGCAAGCAATAAAATATTGAGTATACGAGTATATTGAGTAAATTCTCGTGGTTCGTAACAATAGTCCTCCGAAACGGCTGGACCGATCATTATGAAATTTTGTATATTTGATAGGTATGAGAATCGGTTATAGTCTATTTTTATATCCCAATTTGGTAACGGTTATCCTCACCAAATTTTTTTTTTTCGATTTCTTGGACATTTAATTTTTTATACCGGCGATACGAAGTTCGTCGGTGTAGCTAGTTATAATATAAAAATAATTTAATTTATATGACGCATTGTTTTTCATCCCTTACAACCGTAAGATTGACTGTAAAGGTATGTTACTATTTATACTAAAACATGACGACGTACTTAATCTATATGAATAAAAATTTATTACTGAAATGTTTCTAACTGCATAACTTCCAAACTCCTTCACCAAATTGAATAAATCTTTCTATAATGCGTCGGGAGAAAAATTGCGTGAATAAAATAAAATAAAAGCAAATAGGTATTTAAAAATTTCCGATAACGGTACGGGTTTTACCGGGTCAGCTAGTGTACATCTAAGCTAAAATGAAAGCTAAGCTTTTCTTTAATTGGTATATTTTCTTCGTTAAAGTTACAAGGCCAAATATCGTTAAGTTTACAGGGCCAAATATCAAGTTTCAGGTTAATTGAAATCAATTACGTCACTGGAGCTCTGCCATCAGTACATGCAATTGGTACATAAGAAAACAAGTGCGAGTTCGACTCGCGTGGTGAGGGTTCCGTAATTTAAATAAATATTTTCGAAAATATTATAGATTTAAAATGCAGGAACATAGCGGGTACGATGGTACCGGCAGGGAGGGTTATATTATTAAGAATTTTCGATTTAATTAGAATACTCAAACTTCTTATAGGTTTTCCAGTAATCTTATAGGCAAAGAACTATTTTTCACATTTTTTTCAAAATTTTAAGTTCAGTAGTTTCGGAGATAGGGTGGGGGGGGGATGGTCAATTTCGTCGTTTTTCTTAAATAACTTCAAATTTGTATACGCAAAAATTATAAAAAAAATATGTATCTGAGATGCTGACAACAACCTCTTTCATTTCATATGTCACACGACACAGATCACGAATTTTTTGTTTTTAATTTTCTGATTTACCACCCGGAAGTGGCCCCCCTGTTTAAAATTTATTATTTAACTTGACGTGTTCATCTTTGGGTCCCCAATTTACATATATTCATCAAATTTCAACTCAATCGGTCTAGTAGTTTCGGAGCTAATTGGCTGTGACAGACGGACAGACAGACAGACGCCGTGATCCTATAAGGGTTCCTTTTTTCCTTTTAAGGTACGGAACCCTAAAAAGGGTAAAAGTGACTTCTTTACGATATTCAATAAACTGCAAAGTTTATTATATCGGTTGCCAAACTAGCACAGTGTGGCAATAGATGGCGCTACTGCCACCATAAGGCAATGCAATAAATGTGAAGGAAAGATTTGACAAATCGGGCTGGACTTCGGTAGCTCAGTTGGAAGAGCGGCTGGACTAGATTCCCAGTGGCCGCGAGTTCGATTCTCGCCTGAAGTCAATTTTTTCTTTCCATTTTTCTTTAAAATATATTTCACAAGCATGTGTTTATGCGAAATAACATAAAACAATCACATAAGAAAAGTTTATGTATTGAGACAACGTAAAAGGATAGTTTAGCATTTAACAATCTTTCATAACTTTTTTTTACTTAAACAAATATGTACACTTCAAGTTATTTTGAATATTCTACCTTTCACCGTAAAATTTTCATAAAATTTTACCTTTCAACATTTTCGCTCTTTTAGTGGCCACGAGGATTCCTGACAATTATTTTGAAAATGGCTCGGAAAGAGGAAATTGATTTCTATTTTCTGCCTCGCAACGCTTGTTATTTATATAGGTATCTACGATTTAATCAACTCGAATATATATATGAACTGTTTTTTTGAAATATTAAGTCTTTTTCATAATTTTGATAGATATGGCAGCATAAGTTTTGGAAATCATTTTTATTAGATTATGCCATTAGCAGAGAATATGTAATAATACTACGTATAGAATGGACACTTTGACGTCCCGCCCGATTTCCCCGCCTCACTCAACCTCCTCTCCTCTTATGGGCGAAGTTTGGTATCCTCTACGTGCTACGCACACAGGTGCACGTGTTAATACACGTCACTGATTAATGTCTGTATAATAGAGACCAAATTAAGCGTTTGTATCGTATGGAATTTTAGCGGAGTGTCCGCGGTGTGCCTTTAGGTAGCTTTAGTTAAAAAGCATCAGAAATAAATGAGTTGTGTGCCAATTTGCTAACAAATAGTTAGATGTATGCTAATCTGCTAGTTAAAAAAAAGTTGTGTAAGAAGAGAAGTCATTGGGTATCTACTGGTAGTAGAGCTGCAGTGATGGAGCTCCCAGGCGTAGGCATCATCGCATTACCTATTACTTGCCGCTAAATGAAAGTATGTATGTATCTTCACGCCAGGTCCCTAACGGGGTAGGCAGAGAGTGTAGAGCGCCAGACATCCCGGTTCTGACAAACCTCTCGTGCCTCGTCTACCTTCATCATTCTCTTCATACATGCACGCCGATTCCTAAGACTTTTGACCCCACCATCAGACAGAACTCGACCTATTTGGTCATGGTAGGTCAGCTTTGGTCTTCCTGGGCCTCTGCAACCATCCACATTCGCATTGTATATCTGTTTAGTCATTCGCTCATTCGACATTCTTTCTATATGCCCGAACCATCGGAGCATGCCTTTTTTCATTTTTACACCGATACTATCATTCACACAAAGTCTCCTTCTTACATCTTCATTACGAACGCGATCGGTGAGTGATACACCGCAGATCTTGCGCAAAGATCTCATCTCGACCGCGTTCAACTTACTTTCATGCTCTTTCCTGCATACCCAGCTCTCGCTTCCATATAAAAGCGTTGGAGTAAGTACAGTAAGCTAAATGAAAGTATTCAACGCTATCGTGTTCTGGTCATATGGTAAAAAGTACGACCCTGTAATTTGCAGCACAGAGGCATACCAACTTATAATACCTCAGAAGTAGTTACATCTACATTGAAATCTCTGGTACAGTACTCACTTACCAACAACGTGAACTTTACGTGCCAGTGATGACACTCACAACGTGCCTCGTAAGAAGGCTCACGGTCGTGCAAAGAACAATGTAGAGAACTATCCTTGGAGTTTCTCTGCGAGATTGAATCAGAAATGAGGAGATCCGAATGAAACCAAAATAATCGTCATAGCCCATTGAATAGCGAAATTCAAGTGGCAGTGGGCAGGGCACATAGCTAGAAAAACTGACGGTCGTTTTTGAGGTACAAGAGTTCTCGAATGGCAACCGTGTATCGGAAACCGAAGGTGGCAGTTGGCAGGGCACATAGCTAGAAAAATTGACGGCCGTTTTTGAGGCAGAAGAGTTCTCGAATGGCAATCGCGTATCGGTAGACGTAGCATAGGCAGGCCGCGGTGAGTCTGTCTACCTACTGCTGAAGGTTGTAAGCAATCGCTGGATGAGGGCGTTCCGGGACCGTTCGTTATGACAATCTTTGGGTAAGGCTTTTGTCCAGTAGTGGAAGTCTTTCGCCTGAAATGATGATTAAGGTTTATAAAAGGCTCCATCTTTCTCCCACAATTTAAGGCACTCTACACGCAACGCATCGCAGTTTAGTGTGGCCACCCTATAGTCGTCGATAGGTCGGAGTCGATGAAAACTCTATCAAGTTAACATTATTTGCCGCCTATTTGAGTTTCGCGGTCTCTTGATTGGAATTTTCTAACTGGTTTATCCGGTTCGGTTTGTTGAATTAATGATTGCAATTTTGGTGTTCGATCAAAGGTTTTTTTTCGGATACATTTAATTTATAGGCTTTTTTGAATCACGTAAATTGAAAAGTAGATATTTTGTATGGCTTCAACATCCAACTGAGAGGACATGGATGGGTTATCGATTAATTATGGTCTAGAAGTTTTTTTGTGTAGACCTTGTTAAGCACGTAAGTGTGCATTGATAGGCCATCAAATCATCTTATAAATATTAAACTTAAATGTATTTGAGTTCACTCTGGAAGATTTTGGAAGAAAAATTCAAGAATGGCAACCCTTGAAATGTCCCACTGCTGGGCACGAGTCTCTCCCCTTTTTTGGGGAGAGGCCTGGAGCTTACTCCACCGCGCTGCTCCAATCCGGGTTGGTGGAGATATGGGTAAGTAGCCAATTTGCTATTGGATGTTTTCAAACCGCACATTAGGCCTCCGATAAGGTTTAATGACTGCTATCTATCGATAGCAACCGGGACTAACGGTTTAATTTGCCCTCCGAAGCACGGAAACGCGCATTTCAAATTTGTCACTAGTGGTCACCCATCACACAACCGACCGCGCCCGTATCACACAACCGAGTTGATCGCTTGCGATCTACACCAGCCGCGGGACCATGCGCGCTTCATGATATGAAATGTAATAATGTAATTATTATGCTATTAAGATTGAAATCTACTGAGTAGATCTTTAGTTTATTTTAGTATTCGTGCTACTACTGCTGCGCTGGGATCCTGGGTCTGATTTCTGGTTGGGGATTATCACAGATGATCCCCAACCAGATAATGTAAAATCCTTTATCGGCTATTGGTTTTTTTCATTTCACATCTCCGGAAATGTCAACTGGCTCGCCACCTGTTACATGGGCCAAAACGTAACCGGCAAATCGAGGGTGTTTGCGAATATCCTTGGATGCACGCATTTACGTCTGCGTACTGCTGCGACGATTACAGGCGTGAAGTTACGTCCATCTAATAATTAGTTAATCATAAAATATACTTTAAAAAAATTAAGACCTTCAGGTTAAATGTAATCATCTTCAAGGATTTCTCATAATCATTTTAATTGCAAACGAAGTAGTCTTCGAATTGTGATTAATTTTGCGTGAAAAAAATATTAAAAAGGTTGAAAGGAAATTGCGGAGTCCGTGAAGGGTAAGTTAAATTGGGCGTAACATTGATAAATACAGATTTATTGATGTATATATATCCTTTTGATTTTTTTAAGGTTCAAGGAAAGAAGGTTGTTATTGGAGAATCCCGGAAGATTTAAAGGGAAACAAAAATAGAATTTTGCTCAATGTCCAAGTACGCAGCAAGATATATTACACGTCGAATTCAGGAGAGAGACTTTGGATGATTTCGGATCTGTAGAGCGTTATCTCTTTTGCACACTACTTATGTGACGTTTGTCGACCACTCTGATCAAGTTTTTTTTATGTCAGCCCACACAAAGACCAAGATCAAAATGCAGATGCGTTATCACTCCTAAGGTGTTATGTCTCAGTGCCAGAAATTACAGGGCCGTCTCTGTTATAGACATTACAGGGCCGCGCATTACCGGCGTCGGGAAACATTTTTCAGCATGTAATTGCGTAAACTATTGCAATCTCGATTAATAGCTTAATTTAACATCCACACATTCCATATTATTGGAAAATCACCTCACATTATCGATCGGTACTTATGTTTTAATACCCTTATCGCCACGAAACACAAGTTTAATAAATTTGCATTGTAATATAAAATATGTGTTCGAAAATACGTGTATGAGACAACGAAGCACGGGTTACTGTCTTAATAATTTATTAATAGGGACTAACTAGCATATAGTTCACATGGATTGTTTTTTTTAAGTATTGGAAGTGGCAAACAGGCATGCAGTTCGTATTGATGTCAAGTGATGACTGCAGCCTATAGACACCCACATAAAGACCAAGGTCAAAATGCAGATGCGCTACCTCTCCTGAGGCGAAGCTTACAGAACCGTACATAAAAAATGGATGGTGAGATAATACTGATGCGTTGCATTACCACCACTAAGGCCTCAGTTGTTTTGTATCAGGGATAGGTTAACACGGGTTCATTCATAGATTAATACTAATAAAAGTTGTTGATTATTTTAATATGACAGTATTGACATAAAATTTTAATTACGTTTCATACAATGTGTAAAAGAATGAAGAAAGAATATTTAAGGTTCTATACAAGGTATCACCGAAAGATTCGACAATGTGTTCATGCATATCAAGTTCCAAAAAACTTTATGAGGGGGATGAAGTCAACACCAGCATAGGCATGGACTGTTGAAATATTGTTGGACCTTTCCGTTACACCTAGTATATATACATCTTTTCTACAGTCAAATGGCAAACCATCGACATCCACAGCACTATTTTTATTTTCCATACTATCCGATTTATCCGATACCTTTCTTCCTACCTACGCTCGCTTTTATGTCCTTACTACCTCCTATCCGCATACTGGCCAGTTGGTCCGATTCCGCTGGCAAACCCGCTCGCGCGCCGCGCACTGTGCAATTAAGAAAGGTGACAATTGTAACAAAGGATCCGCAGTACCAGGGAAACACCAGATCAGTCCTTTCTACCTATCCTTTCTCTGTGCCACGGATAGCCTCCGACTACGCCTACACGCCAACGCAATTTTCTTTAATAATACAGTCCACTACTACGCCCCGGTACGTCTGTCTCGTAAGCCTAGGGCCACGAAGGCGACCACACTATGTTTGATCAAAAATTGAACAACCAAAAAAACACTTGTAAGGTCATATAATTACGTTTTCTGGAACACCTGTTTTGTACTCTCTAATTCATTTTTTGAGCTATGCTAGGAGTTTCTCTGCGAGATCGAATCAGAAATGAGGAGATCCGCATGAGAACCAAAGTTACCGACATAGCTCACCGAATAGCGAGACTCAAGTGGCAGTGGGCGGGGCACATAGCTCGACGAACTGACGGCCGTTGGGGCAGAGCAGTTCTCGAGTGGCGACCGCGTACCGGAAAGCGCCGCGTGGGCAGGCCTCCCACAAGATGGACCGACGACCTGGTGAAGGTCGCGGGCAATCGCTGGATGAGGGCGGCCCGGGACCGTTCGTTGTGGCATTCTTTGGGGGAGGCCTTTGTTAAGCAGTGGGCGTCTTTTGGCTGAAATGATGATGATGATGATGAATTCATTATTGATCTATGAAGTAGAGATAACTGACATCAAAACAGGGCTGTCGCATAGAACTTTGACTTCGATTTTCTCCAAAACTATAAGCTTATCAATTGCCTAATTAGCACTACTAAATAAAATGCAACCGAAACATTATACTCCTTAAAACTGAAAAAATTACTAAAATTTTTTCATTCTTTTATACGTTGTATATACATAATTGTTAATCAAGAAAGTGCTCAAAGCATCAATTTCGAGTTCTTCTATGATGATTGTTCAAGTTACTCCACAAAACCAAAGTATTTTTCTTCTAAATAATTTGTATAAATTATAAAGTTCGAAAAAACAACCAGCAATAACAAATTCATGAATTTATGATCAATGTTATAAACAAAGACAACACTCCCATCAAACTTACAAATAAACAAACCAATAAATATAAACGATAACGCATCTAAAGGATTTCGTTTCGTTGAAATAACCATAAAATTAAACGATTGTTCATTAAGCGAAATTAATTTTAATTGCGACGTAATAAAGTGACTTTTGTGTCGATGTTGCTGGTTTAACCGCAATGAATTGAGTTTTATGTGTTTCAACGTTACGGGTACCGTTAAAGCTAAGAATAACTGTGAGCGGTATACAAATCTATCAATTAAAAATCGATGTGGAATATCTTGTGGCCTTAAATTGCGAAAAATAAAACGACCATTTACGAATCGGACGGCAAGCGTCGGGGGCGTCATCGATTGAAGGGGATGCTGGCATGCAGGGAAACTAAATTTACCTACATCTGAGAGAATCTTAATTTAAATAGCATAGATCCTCATATAAAACGAACTATTATTTATTTATTTATTTATTGTTAATATGCACGAAGATGGTACATAAAGGCGGACTTAATGTCACTAGGCATTATCAGTCAACCTTTGGGTTATGAAGAGAGCGACGATGTAGGTGCAATACGGGTCTAAATACAGAAATTATTAGTGGAAAACTGATTTGATTAAATAATTATATGCATAACAATAGTTTATAAATAGATAAACTCGTATAATAAATATTACATATATACAGCAACTATACATATGGTATATATAATATAGATAGTGTGATGATATTTACATACACTTCATAACATTTTAAGGAAATTCCAACGATGAATGCCAAACTTGTGACTACTAAGAAAGTAAATTTAATAATATTATCCGTATTTTTAAGTGTAAGGCTTACTATTACTGCTACTACACTAACTAAAGAAAGGAGACGGGCCATTATGGGCCTGCAAAATCGTAAGGATTACCCATAAGTTATGTTATTGATGTAAGTATCGATTTTTTTTTATGTTTTTATTAAGGTAAAAAACAAAATACCCCTTGATTTATGTATACAGAAAGCGTTAACACATCGGCCCAGAAATGTATGGAACGGTATCATTCTGCTTTATGCTACTACAGCATAAATAATTAAGCAAAATTTAGATTTAACGAGATATTCTTGACTCATCTTAACCTTAAAGCGCACTGTTTCTCATCACCCTAATATTCCTTAGAGTTCCCTTTGCAAAATTTAATGCGATACTTGACACTTAAAATTTTAATTATCGATATCTGTTACCTGAATTATGAAAAATATTTTCGTATAAAGCTGTCTTTGTCGAATTTCTCAGAATCGCATAAGAATACGCAGAAATTAATTTCGGTTTTGATGTTAAAATAATTTTACGGTCTCAACGAAGTCTCCAAATATTGATATTGGTATAAGAAGATTATTCCTGTTTTTGATTTAAATCAAGGAATGCCCATAATCGTAGCTGCCTGAGGTGAAATGCTCACTTATTACTTGGCAGCAATTAAGAGAACAATTAAATGTCATAATTAATTGAAATCCATGTTTATGAAGGATGTTTTCCTTGGAAACAAGAATCGAAAATTCCATTTTGGCACAGTAGTCACTTTGATGAACTCCAATTAAGGAAGTAATATGCTTATTATGTTCAATATACTCCATTTTTTTCGAGAGGAGGCAAACAAACATTCAGTTTACATTGATGGTAAGTAATGCTGTAGTAGTAGATGTGTTGCCACTCCTGAGGCCTAAGGTGTTATGCCTCTGTGTCGGCAATTACAGGGCCGTAGATTAACACCTGAATGGAACATGATAGTGCTGAGTACTATGCACTTAATCATTTAGCTGCAAGTATATAAGGTAATGCGATGTTGCATAATATGTCAAAAGAAGATCAAAACAATTTATAAGCACTTATTGAAAATATTTCTTGCCATAAACCATTTTTATTTTGAACTAGCTGACCCGGAAAATTTCGTATTGCCTCAGAATGAAATAATGTGTCAAAGGTTTGATATATACGGACTTTTTGTATGGGAAAATGAAATTGTAGATTTTACTAATTTCCTTAAATTTCTTCATATTTTTTACCTTTTAAACCTTCCCTGGACTTCCAAAACCAAAATTAGCCAAATCAGTTCAGCCCTACTCGAGTCTTAGCGGGACTTACGAACAGAAATTGATTTTTATATATATAAAATTTGCGGATAGCAATCAGTTTTGAAAATCCCGCTACAAAACAAGGAAACCAAACCAACCTTTAATACAGCGGAGGAGCCAACTTCTGAACTTTTTTCTCAGACTCAAGTTGAACTTGTGCCGTTCATTGTGAACTTCAGCTCTGATATTCGAGATAGGTATTTCATTAGATCATAATAATATCTTTATGATTGAGTGCAGATTTTTATAAAGTATTTAAGATAATTATATTTTGTTTGTTCAGTTTTTAGATTTTCATGCGGATTTCTGTATTTGTAATTCGATCTCACTGGGAATCTCGAACATGGCTCTCACCATTGCTCTCTGCTTGACCTTGAGCCTCCTTATGAATTGTTGTCGCTTCATGTTTCAACATTATTTAAATTCCAGACTTACACCAACCTCCTTTAATGTACGGCCCTGTAATTTTCTAGAGGCATAACACCTTAGACGTCAAGAGTGGTAACGCATCTGCATTTTGACCTTGGTCTTTGTGTGGGTGTGTTGGTAGTGATCACTTAACATCAATGTGAACTGCAAGCTTGTTTGCCACTTTCATTACATAAAAAAAAACTCGTACTTTACTTTATACAGGCCTTATAATGGCGGTTTGCTTTTCCACTTAGGTTCGATAGAACCACAGACTATATGCCATGGGAATAGAAATTAATTATCTACTGTACCTCTTAAATACCATGGTTGCAGCACCGTTAAGGTTTATGGTTGCTGATTAATTTTAGTTACATTTTAATGAATAAATATTCAGTGGAAGTTAACGCACAGCCCTACATTGGTCGTGTTCGATGACTCTTGAGGGGCTTTCGCGCGTTAACGTTTAATGGTTGCGTCGGCACTGCGCGGGGTGCGTTGACGGTCCACAGTAAATGTTCAAACGTTCCTAAATTGAATTTGTGCAAACTATGCTTGTATTTTTAATTAAAGGTTTGGTTATTGGAGGCAGATTGGAGAATTTATTTTGTTTTGTGAATAAAAAATTCTATATATGGGGAAGGTCATAGCGGCCATGACTGTGAAACCAAATGAGTGACGATTATTTCATTTTAAAAAATCTAAGAATAATTCCTTTTGTGTGAAATGTCACCAAATAAACTTTACAAAAAATTGAGAATTATGTATAGGTGCTCTGTGCACGCGATACCAACTTGCACTTACTCATTCTGAAAAGAAAATCAAACAGATTGTCCTTTCGATCATTTCGTTGCTTTTCTTTCCTACTCAATGGTTGACTGGGATATAATGCTTAGAGGCATTGAGTCCGCCTTTTGTACTTTTTTATATGCAATAAATTAATTAATAAATAAATGTGCTAACATATGGAAGACAAAGAGGCAAACATTCATTATAAATAAATAATAAATAAAAAATAAAATACGCTTACACTCACAGCCCTCAGTAGGTATAAACTTGTGTCGTGGGTGCCGTTGTACACATACAACACATACACAAACACCCAGACCCGAAACAAATGTCTGTAGGCCATACAAATATTTGTCCCGGTGCGGGGATCGAACCCGCGACCTTTCAAATCAAACGATGGTTTCACACCGCTGGACTAACCGGGTCGTCAATTCGCCGGTTAAAAACCAGATGAACGTATCTACAATTTTGTCAATGTTGAGAAAACGCAATTAACTGAACAGAAATGGAGGTCATTTTCTCAACATTGACAAAATTGTAGATACGTTCATCTGGTTTTTAACCGGCGAATTATAATACGTAGGTTATACTGTTTTGTAAATGGCTTTGACACTACATCATAGCATATGAAGCTTTATTATGAAATTTTCGCGACTCATTGCGTGGATGCTCCTTCCTTTAATATAACCCGTCAGACGGGTAATATCCGGGTTTGGGTATGAGAACCTACTTCATATTAATATAGCGTAAACGCGTACTGGCTTGACGTAGAAAATGATTTGAACACGCTTTTCTTAAATATTACAATGTTTTGTTACTTTAAAATACCATGGTTGTAGCACCGTTAAAGTTTATGATTGCTGATGAATTTTAGTCACTTTTGAAAGAATATTTGAATATTTGGTAATGCGCAGGCAGCGTTCACGGTCACGTTCACTGTGTGTACACATTGCTAAAACGAATATAAATGCTATATAGGAGGAAGGCCATAGATAGCGATGAAGTATCTTCACGCCAGGTCCCTAACGGGGTAGGCAGAGAGTGTAGAGCGCCAGACATCCCGGTTCTGACAAACCTCTCGTGCCTCGTCTACCTTCATCATTCTCTTCATACATGCACGCCGATTCCTAAGACTTTTGACCCCACTATCAGACAGAACTCGACCTATTTGGTCATGGTAGGTCAGTCTTGGTCTTCCTGGGCCTCTGCAACCATCCACATTCGCATTGTATATCTGTTTAGTCATTCGCTCATTCGACATTCTTTCTATATGCCCGAACCATCGGAGCATGCCTTTTTTCATTTTTACACCGATACTATCATTCACACAAAGTCTCTTTCTTACATCTTCATTACGAACGCGATCGGTGAGTGATACACCGCAGATCTTGCGCAAAGATCTCATCTCGACCGCGTTCAACTTACTTTCATGCTCTTTCCTGCATATCCAGCTGTCGCTTCCATATAAAAGCGTTGGAGTAAGTACAGCATTATGTACGGCTAGTCGAGCCCGCTGGCTGAGATGTTTAGATTCTAGCAGCTTACCCAACGCTCCATTCACGCAATTCCCAGCAAGCACTCTTCTTTCTATGTCAGTGGTGTACCTACCATAGATAGCGGCCATATCAATAAAACAAAAAAATAAATAAATGTTATAGTTTTTTGACGTGACAACGTCTTAAATTAGGTTGCGGCTCGGAGTCACTCATGAAAAAGTGTAACGCCCGGTAACGTAACGATGAGTCACCGAACGAGAGAGAGGCCTGCCGGACCGGCGAATGACTTTCTACCGAGAAAAAGACGTTGTCACGTAAAATCTTCGCCCGTAAAACCGACTTTACAGGCAACCAGTTTTTTTTTATGTCATTAAGTTGACAGACAAGCGGACGGGCCACCTGATGGTAAGTGGTCACCGTCGCCTATGAACATTTGCAACACCAGGGGAGTTGCCAACGCGCTGCCAGCCCTGAAGGATACTTTTGACGCCATTTTTGAAGAACCCCATATTGTAGCACCGAGGACACACCTCAGAGGGAAGTTCGTTCCACAATTTACACGTTCTGGGCAGAAACGAACGAGAAAACCGCACCGTTGAGCACTGCCAGGTGTCCAGTCGGTGAGGGTGAAACTTCTCTCTTCGGCGGGTAGTACGGTGTAGAAAAAGAGACGGTGGCACCATGTCGAACTGTTCGACAGAGCACTCACCATTGTAGAGACGGTATAACACGCACAGACTACCAATATCTCTGCGCAGGCTCAGATGTTCGAGCCTGTCTGTAAGTCCCGTATCGTTAACAATACGAACGGCGCATCTTTGTAGGGAGTCAAGTGGACCAAGCTGGTACTTGAGGGCTCCCGTCCACAAATGAGAGCAGTATTCCAGATGGGGCCGCACTTGGGCCTTATAAAGCATTTAAGTGCAACATATAGTATTTTGCAAACATTATAATGCAATATAGTATTTTACTTTATATATATCTAATGGTTATTTTATGCATGATCTGAACTCCTATAAAAATGTCGAGAATAAGAAGAGTAAGAGAAATGATTACGTTTAGTCCTCACGGTCTTTCATCCATTATTCGATCCACATGTGTCACAGCTATTTAAATTAAGCCATGTATTTGGTATACTTCTCAGTACACCCTCAGGAGGTAGGTAGTCTAGTGGTAGCTGGCCAACTACTACGCTGCACTGGGTTAGAATCTCGGTTCGGGTGTATCAGAGAAAACGGTGCGAAATCCTTATCCTTGGTTGTATTGCGGTTTTTTTCCATTTTCTGGAAGTCCCCTTCACCTGTATCTTGGAGTTTGGTAAAGTGTCTGGAGATTTTAACAGGCTCGCTACCTGTTACATGGGCCAAAACGTAACCGGCGAATCGAGTGTGCTTGCATGTATGCTTGTATCTTGTATGCATGTATTTTCCTGTGCCTACCCCTTCGGAGATTACAGGCGTGAAGTTATGTTACGTTATTTTGTCTAAGGTGTAGAGTGAGCAAAGTTTGGTCAATAATGCATTGTGTATAACGGTACCCACCTCTTTATACCTAGTGTGTACTGTGAGTGTAAGCGTATTTATTATTTACATTATCAATACATCTGTTACATCTAGACAAAAAAATAAAATTGGAGTGTCTCTTTGAAATATAAAAATAACCGTTACTAAGTGCATACACGTACGTGCCTTTGTATACACGGTACATATACCAAAACAACATGTTTTACAATTTATGTCTGTCTGACTGTCTGTTTGTCACGGCTAATCTCGGGAACAGGAGGGCCGATTTTGACGCGACTTTCACTGGCAGATAGCTGAAGTAACAATGAGTAATTTAGGTTTTTATGAATTATATTAAACAAAGCTGTGCCCACGACTTCGTCCGCATACCAACATAATTAGGTAACAATAATTTTGTTAAATTCCACGCAGACGAAGTCGCGGGCATAACGAGTAAATAATAAACAATTAAAGTTCATCTCTTATCCGGTTGATGAATTTATCTTCCTCTTTGTCCTTTTTTGATAACAAAAGATAAAGGTAAACTGAAACATATAATTTATAAGTTAATTCTCACCGATATTGTCGTTCAATACCATAATGCCTATCTAAGCTGCTTGATCCGGATCAAACCAGTTCCCTGTCGGTTGTTTTCGGCCAACATCGGCTGTGCTCGACCCTGATTATGGAGAAGATAATCGTATTTACCGGCACAAGCCTCCGGGCCTGTCGTTTATAATGGACGCTTATTGGGCGTATAGCTGTGACCTAATAAAGGTATTAAAGCGAAATCTTTCTAGGAATATTTTATTACTTGGGCTAATACGAACATGTCGATGAATGGTTAGAAATCTAACATCACACACAAAATGTATATACTTATCCATAGAGCAACACGGGCCACCGGCCGCGGTGGACTGGAGGGGAGTAGCCATAGCGTTTATTACGGAAAATGCGTGTGACACACACACACTACAAAAATCGTCTATTACTACGAAACTCACACCTCGAGTTTAACAATGTACAAAGACAATTTCACGCACACATTCAAACATATAGACGACAGTCATAGGCCCATTTGGGCTTGTACTTTGACAGAGGGGAAAGCCTGCATATGGCTACTCCCCACCGGTGTTGCTCTATGTACTTACCTAAGTATTTTTGCAAATGCAAGGGTAGTAGTAGATGATGCAGTGTTAGAACAGGTTGATGAAATTGTATATCTTGGATGTGCTTTTAGCAAGGATGGTAGGTACACCACTGACATAGAAAGAAGAGTGCTTGCTGGGGATTGCGTGAATGGAGCGTTGGGTAAGCTGCTAGAATCTAAACATCTCAGCCAGCGGGCTCGACTAGCCGTACATAATGCTGTACTTACTCCAACGCTTTTATATGGAAGTGAGAGCTGGGTATGCAGGAAAGAGCATGAAAGTAAGTTGAACGCGGTCGAGATGAGATCTTTGCGCAAGATCTGCGGTGTATCACTCACCGATCGCGTTCGTAATGAAGATGTAAGAAAGAGACTTTGTGTGAATGATAGTATCGGTGTAAAAATGAAAAAAGGCATGCTCCGATGGTTCGGGCATATAGAAAGAATGTCGAATGAGCGAATGACTAAACAGATATACAATGCGAATGTGGATGGTTGCAGAGGCCCAGGAAGACCAAGGCTGACCTACCATGACCAAATAGGTCGAATTCTGTCTGATGGTGGGGTCAAAAGTCTTAGGAATCGGCGTGCATGTATGAAGAGAATGATGAAGGTAGACGAGGCACGAGAGGTTTATCTGAACCGGGATGTCTGGCGCTCTACACTCTCTGCCTACCCCGTTAGGGACCTGGCGTGCAGATACATACATAAGTATTTTTTATGCCATGATGTGGCAAATAAAGATATAGTTCACACTCATGGTAAGTAATTTCTGTTGCGTGTCCGTCCGTCCGTCTATCCACAGCTATACACGTTGACTATAAGTACTAGAAGGCTGGTGGGTGGTGGTCACCGTTCCTTACGAACATTTGCAACACCAGGGGAATTGACAACGCGCTGCCAGCCCTGAAGGACAATTTTGACGCCTTCTTTGAGGAACAGTACATGCGACACACATAATAATATATTTTAAATTTACAAATACGAGTATGCATTCATTTTTGACGATTGGTTAGTCCAGCGGTATGAGATGACCGTTTGATTCGAAGGGTAGCGGGCTCGATCCCCGCACCGGGACAGATATTTGTATGGCCTACAGATATTTGTTTCGGGTCTGAGTGTTTTTGTACAACGGCAGCCACGACACAGGTGTACCGTGGTGGTACAAACCTACTGTGGGGCTGTGAGTGCAAGCGTATTTTATTATTATTATTATTATTTATTTATTATTTATATGATACTGAAAAGCCGAACATTTAAATTGTATCAAAAATATTTAGAAATAGAATAGAAATAGAAATAACAATATGCAAGAACTAAACAAATTTTACGACCGAAATTCATCATAAAATTCGGTCGTAAAATTACGTCCACAGTTTTTAAATGTTTTGTGCCCATATTACAACTCATATAGCTATGCGATATGAAATAATATTATTATGTTTTTAGTTTAATTATGTATGTATAATAATATTGGGTATATATTAAAATGGAATATAAAAGGTAATAATAATAATTTTATGCATTGATTAAATAATATAAAATCCATAAATTGTTAATAATATTACTAACAAATTAGGTCACTTTATCTATGTCAATCATCAAATTATTAAATACTAAAAATGTATTAATACAAAATAATATATTATATTAATTTAAAAGTTAATTATTAAATAAATACTTTAAAAGTTAATTATTAAATTAGTAATCTATACATATAATAAAACAGTAAAACCCGCGTGTCTGTACATTGTATATATTTACGAAAACCTAATTGGGGGCGATGTTAAAATAGTATTAGAACACTTTTCAATGATTTTTAATTTTATTGTCTGTCTGTTTGTCTGTTTGTCCCTTTGTCCATGCTAATCACCGAAGATACTGGACGGATTCGAATGAATCTTTTTGTGGTGTATAGATACTAAGCCTGGCCAACATTTAGGCTACTTTTTACTGCGGGAAAATCCCTCATTACCACGGGAATCTCTACATTTAATAAAATCGTAGGAAAGTCAAAACTGTACATTGAATATTTTTAAAAGAATACTTGAGACGTAATCTACAATAGAAATCGAAGCCAAAAATATAGTTTTCAGATTTTTTGTCTGTTTGTCTCTATGTATGTCCGGGCTAAACTAAAAAAGTACCTACAAAATGGCGCCTGTTAGTAATATTCAAGCAAAATTTGAAGAAAACTTTTTCTAATTAATACTAACAGGTCCGGTCAACATATAGGCTACATATTATCACGCTATCTCCTACGGAGGAAGAGCTGTAAATCTTAAAAATCGTAGGAAAGTCAAAACTGTGCATTGATTTTTTGTTTTAAAGAATATTTGGGGTGATTTACTATCGATATCGAAGCTAAATATAGTGTTTGTTTTGTCTGTTGTTGTTTGTCTGTATGTATGTGCAAGCTAAACTCAAAAAGTAATGGATCTTAATGGATTTACTTCTAATTTTGTATGAATATCCGAGAATTTTCAAGGGCACCTCATTGGGTAAGGTTTATAGGTACCGTGCATCATAATCCTAATAATGGCGAAAGCTATTTCCTGCGGTTGTTACTTCAGACGGTCCGAGGCGCAACGTATTTCACTTTTCTGAGGATATTTGATGGCGTGGAGTATCCCACTTACCGCGCAGCCTGCGTAGCACGTCACCTTCTCGACGGTTACCAAAACTGGGATTACACCCTCGCGGAGGTAAGCGTCAGTGACGGAGAAATATCGCCATCATCTATCTGAAGATTTTCTACGAGCTTTGAGACACGTGCTACTGGAGACGAAGTCGAAGTAACTAAACAGGTGTTCAGCATGCAAGATGTGGTAATTTTCACCACGGATTGAACTATCGGATATGGGTTACCAGCTCCCCAAATTATCACCGCATCAAGACCGTATAACTTGGGAGTATATCGCTGAGACAAATTACGATCCGGGCGAAATTACCATGTCGCTTTGTTCTCTTCAGAGCAAAAACAAATTTATGTTACCGTCCTCGAAAGCGTTGGGCAAAACCAGGGTAAAATGTTTTTCTCCTGGATTTTGGATGCTCCTGGTGGAACAAGAAAAACATTTGTTATCACTGGCATACTTGCAGAGGTCAGGAGGCAAGGCAAAAATTGCTATTGCTGTAGCGTCGTGGGGAATTGCTGCCACACTGCTTCCGGATAGCAAGACAGTACATGTCATGTTTAAAATTCTCTTATTTTTAGAGAGCGCCGACATGACTGTTTTTGGTGTGTCATCTAACAGTGATAAGGGACACGTGCTCAAGGATTGCTCTCTGATTGTATGGGATGAGTGTACGATGGCCAATAGAAAGGCAGTTGAGGCCGTGGACAGAACCCTGCAGGACATCCGCAGGAACGAACATTTGAGTGGGTGGTGTCACATTACTGTTCACTGACGATGTCCGGCAAACGCTTCCAGTTTTGACGCGAATATCGAGGGCTGACGATATGAATGCTTTGTTGAAACGATCTTAACGAGTTCGTACTTATACTGCGCTTGACCATTAATATGAGAGCTCGGCTCGACGACAATGCACGTGCTCAAGAATTTTCCGATGTCCTTCTAAGTCTTCGCGGAACCACTCTACCAGAAGAGAGTGGTGGATAGGTAATCTATTCAGAATCCTCGACAGAGATGTATCCAGGAGAGAAGAACTCATTCTCGGTGTCTACGGGGACATTAGTCGTATACCGCACCAGCAGAAAACGACGTTTTGGGTGTGTAAGCGGGCCATTTTGACGCCCAAAAATGACCAGGCTGCAGCAATTAATAGGCAATGAAGTGGTCTATACCTCCATAAATACTGTCGTCGAGCAAGATGACGCCACACATTATCCCATGGCATTTCTGAACTTCCTGTCAGCAAGCGGACTTCCATCGCATACCATCAAGCTGAAGGTAGTTGTCCCGATTATGCTTCTTTGAAATTTATCTTCTCCGAAGTTGCATAACGGGACCCGGCATTGGCGAGGCAGTATTTATACCACGCATTCCCCTGATACCGCATAACTACATATTCCAGTTCAAGCGCGTACAGTTGAATGTTTGCTTCGCGATGACCATCAATAAGTCGCAGGGGCAGACACTGAGGTCAGCGGGTATTAACCTCAGGACAAGTTGCTTCTCACAAGAGCAACTGTACGTCGCTTGCTACCGCGTTACCAGTTCTGTCTCTCTTTACATTTTGGCTCCTGGCAGAACAACTACCAACGTAGTTTATAGGAAAGTGTTGTAAGGTTTGATACCTTTGTACGTATTTTTATTCTTTTGTGTCCGGAAATATATTCCTGCATTATTTTGTCTATTTCCTGCAGTCACATCTTATGACTGAACCAGAGATTATGTAATAATACTACTGAACTCACAGGATTCCCATATGACTCCCTTCACTTGCTTCGCTTGCAAAAAAACTTAAACTTTGAATTAAATACTATTTTAAAAGTTGTTTGCTTTTTTTTTTATGTTATGGAAGTGGCAAACAAGCATGCAGTTCACATTGATGTTAAGTGATGACTGCAGCCTATAGACACCCACACAAAGACCAAGGTCAAAATGCAGATGCGTTGCCACTCCTGAGGCCTAAGGTGTTATGCCTCTGTGCCGGAAATTACAGGGCCGTACATTACCACCTGACCGGAACACGATAGTGCTGAACACTACCATTTAGCGGCAAGTATATTAGGTAATGCGGTGGTGCCTAAGCCCGCGAGCTCCGTCACTGGAGCTCTACCACCAGTAAAATGCTTATAATGATAAAGCGACACTGGCATCTTAGGTATGTTTGGTGCTGTAGAGCCTACACGCAGACGACGTTGCGGGCAGCTGCTAGTAAAAAATATGTGTGATTTCAGAAAATCGACTCCATTGACAAGAACAGTGCCGTTATACGACTAAAACCAAATGAGCCTAATACGTTTCTATGACCGTAGACCGTACAACTATTGAAGTTTGCCGTATTATACTAAGATGGATAAGTGAAGTTATAAACAAAATTAAATCAAAATCAATTCAAAATCGCTATATTTACTCATTTATATGACAAATGTAAACCAATAAAGTCTTTTATTTACCGAATGTACGATATCCCGTCCGTTTTCATCGGTATAGACGTATTATTTTTACAATTTTTAGCGCAACACTTCGGCATTTTTAACGTACGAACCGCTCTAAGATTGAAGTGATACTATTTGAAATGAGCGCTAAATGTTCATTTTAGCGCTAGTTGCGAGCGGACGGTTTTGAGACGTTGAGTGTGCATCTTGGGTTTTATTGTATATCAATGGCAGTACTTCTTATTATTATTCCCATTCATCAATACACTAATTCCGATCTAAATTGGCTAATCCGGTTCAAACCAGTTCACTGTCGGGTATTTGCGCCTAACTTCGGCTCAGTTGAAGCCTGATTACGGATGAGATAATCTTATTTACCGACACGAGCCTCCGGGCCTGTCGATTATTGACTCATTGGGTAGATAGTTGCGACCCAATAAGTGTGTTTATAAGGTAACTCTTATCAGGAAATTCTTGAATTGGGAAAATAAATATAGTGGAAAAGAAGATGCTTAACATTGTTATAAATAGGGATATAAAAGTAATATAACTCAGAAGGATATTCTTTTTTATTTGTTTTCTGCTGATGAATATGTCACGAAATTATGCAGATTGAATACCTACAGAAATTATGTTCTTTTTCAAATATAACAACGCCATCAAAAATGCATTTAGCTCACGTGGAAGTTGAATTATGACTGCAACCTATAGACTTCTACAAAAAAAAACAGAAGTCAAAATGCAGATGCGTTGCCACTCCCGAGTACTAAGTTTTTATGTCTCTGTGACACTTAAAACGGGGCTATACATTATCATCGAATTGGAACACAACAAAACAGTATGTATGTATGTATATTCACGCCAGGTACCTAACGGGGTAGGCAGAGAGTGTGGAGCGCCAGATATCCCGGTCTAGACACACTTCCCGTGCCTCATCTAACTTCATCATTCTCTCCATACATGCACGCCGATTCCTAAGACTTTTGACCGCACCATCAGGCAGAACTCGACCTATTTGGAATACAATAGTGCTGAACACTACCCTTTGGCAGATACATTAATCAGAAACAGAAATTAATTTATTTATTTAGGGTGACAGGCACCTCTTATGACACGTCAAAATCAAACAAAATAAATTTAAGAGAATGAATGTTAAACCAGCTAAAAAAATATATACTCGTATACAGTCAATAATATTACTAAGATAAAATTAAATATAATATATCAATATAAATAAGTATATCAGTAGTGTCTCATTTCCCCTTTTACTAACGGATAACTAAGAATAAAGAGGCGCTGCTGCTACCATAAAGCAATGCAATAGATGTGAAGGAAAGATTTGACAAATCGGACAGGGCTTCAGTAGCTCAATTGGAAGAGCGGCTGGACTAGATTCCCAGTAGGTCGCGAGTTCGAGTCTCGCCTGAAGTCAAATTTTTCTTTCCATTTTTCTTTAAAAATAAAAAAAAGAATAAAGAGAAAAGAAACAGAGTCATTCTTCGTCATTCGCTGATTAGATAATGCGGTGGTGCCTACGCCCTCCATTCCTTACACTGGAACTCTACAACCAGTAAAAGGGCCAAGCCACGAAGAAGTTTTCCAAATACAATTACAAATGTTGACATGGTTACTATTAAGCGTAAGTTCGCACGGCCATGAAATTAATCATGCAGCTAAACTAACGAACATTTTCGCCTGCTGCTGCAATATCCTTCTTGTGAAAGACTTGGACCTATATTAGAGCGCGGTCATCGCGATCATTATCATATGATGTATTCATTACACGGGGAGATTTCTTAAATGAACCTCAATTATTTCAAGCAAGCGCTCCATAAACAAATATTGTAGGTAATATTCTAAGGAGACAGAAAATTAAGGGTGGGAAAATTCTTTGAAACAATGAGGTTGGATGTTTCCCCGTTAATTGCAGCGTAGGTTCCTTGATAAATTACTGTTTACACAGTAAAGCCACGGACCCACCGAAGCGCACGCTGCACGCGTGACGCATGGGTTTAAGGTACGATTCTCTGCTGTATGCAACAGTGCTGCCGCTACAGTGCTACCGTACAGTACTACTGGTTTCCATATTTTTTTAAGTAGTGAGAGTGGCAAACAACCGTGCAGTTCACATTGATGTTAAGTGATGACTATAGCTTATAGACACCTACACAAAGACCAAGGTCGAAATGCAGATGCGTTACCACTCCTGAGGTCTAAGATGTTACGCCTTTGTGCCGGAAATTACAGGGCCGTACATTACCACCTGACTGAAACACGATAGTCCTGAACACTACCATTTAGCGGCAAGTATTTTAGGTAATGCGGTGGTGCCTACGCCCGCCAGCTTCGTCACTGGAGCTCTACCACCTCTAATATTTTCCCTATAAGTTTATATGCAATAACACTCCAAGCTACGTGACAAAGTCGCGGCAGCAATGCAGTAGAAAATGAGAAATATGGTGCTGCGACAGCTCTGCGGCGGCAGCACTGCGTGCAGCGGTGATTGGAATCGTACCTTAATTTGTTTGACAAGTGGGTCACCGTTTCAGCACAGCGTGTGCTGCAATGGAAACGGTGAACACATGGAACTCACGTGTCACGACTATGTACAGGCGTCACCTCATCGCCCTCTCACCCACCACCCGGCCTCGCTCCCGTGCACGTAGTTCGCGTGTGCAGCGTGTCTGGCGTTGCCAGCGTTGAGCTACGTGCTCGCATATCCACGAAGCCACGAGTTTTAATTCATGCATTGCGTGTCCGTTGGTTGCAGTGGACACAATATAGGAAAAGAAATAAAATAAGAAAGACAATATTTATTTAACACACAGTCAGCCACAAGAAATAGACTCAGTCTCATATATTTTTGTGCAAGGCAAAGCTTGACGTGCATATCCTCTGTGCGCTGCGGTGAGTCCGCGCCTTTGAGGACATGTTCTGGTTCTCAAATGATGCGCTTGGTGTGAATAATGATAATTATATTCTTTACTTAAATGTTATACTGATTTTCATGCCAGCAATATGATGTGGAATAACTTGTTTACGTAAATTACCTTGGTTTTGAGCCCGCGGGTGGGCTCGCTTAAAATAAGGAATAAATATTCATTGTGTTAGTTAAACGTTCACATTTTTGGCTCAATTTTTTTTATGTAATGGAAGTGGCAAACAAACATGCAGTTCACATTGATGTTAAGTGATGACTCCAGCCTATAGACACCCACACAAAGACCAAGGTCAAAATGCAGATGCGTTACCACTCCTGAGGTCTAAGGTGTTATGCCTCTGTGCCGGTAATTACAGGGCCGTGGTACATTACCACCTGAATGGAACACGATAGTGCTGAACACTACCATTTAGCGGAAAGTATATTAGGTAATGCGGTGGTGCCTACGCCCGGCCGCGAGCTCCGCCACTGGAGCTCTACCACCAGTAAGCTTAACAGGCTAGTAGTAGGCTATTTCTGTTTCAGGTTCAATCCTGATTGGGCTTTTATAAATGATTGTCTGACGATTTCCAGAGCAGCTCTAGAAGTTCGGTTATGTGGTAAACTAGCATACAGTTCACATTGATGTAAAGTGATGACTGCAGCTTATAGACACCCACACAAAGACCAGAGGTCAAATTGCAGATACATTGCCACCCCTGAGACGTTAGTTGATACATTGCTATGATAAGTTATAACGGGGCCGTACATTACCATCTAAACTGAACACGATAGTGCTGTATACTACCACTAGGCGGCAGATAGATTAAGTAATGCGGTGGTGCCTACGCCCTCTAGCTCCTACACTAGAACTCTACCACCAAGTATATTATAATGCTTTTAGAGCGTTTAAAGTATTCATGTACTCGTAATTCATTTATACTTTATACATATACTAGCGGCCCGCCCCGGCTTCGCCCGCGCTGCTCTGCTCCTATTAGTCATAGCGTAATGTAAGCTATCCTATCTCTCAAGTTGGATCGAACTGCACATGGTGTGCGAATTTTATTATAATCGGTTAAGTGGTTTAGGAGTCCATTGAGGACAAACATTGTGACACGAGATTTATATATATTAAGATTATTTACTAGCTGTGCCCGCGACTACGTCTACGTGAGTAAAAATATGATTGTTCAGTATCTACCCGGACGAAGTCGTTGGCGCAGCTAGTATAAAAGTAGCGTAAGTTACTTCTTATTACATCAGCTATCTGCCAGTGAAAGTCTCGTCAAAGTCGGATACACTCCAATTCTACGTATTTGTATGTAGGTATGTATGTGTATGGATGTATGGAGATATAAGTAGCCTAAGTTACTCCTTATCAAATCAGCTATCTGCCAGTGAAAGTCCCGTCAAAATCGGTCAAGCCGTTCCCAAGATTAGGCCCGCCAAACAGACATACAGACAGACAGACAGACAGACAAAAATTGTAAAAAAAAATGTTTTGGTATATGCACCGTGTATACATTAAAAAGCGGTTATTTGAATATTACAAAAAGACACTCCAATTTTATTTATTTGTATGTATATAGATTTATTATGGAAGCTACAATACAACATAAGACCTAAAAATTCTGGGAAAGGAGACGTTCCAAAATGTATGGAGCTTGGTCCCGCACCATGTACACTATATTGAGAGATGAAGCATAAAATACTGAACCATTTTCAGCTATTCAAATCGTTTCTTAAATCTGCAATTAATTGTCGTAAGTATATTTCTGAACCAGAATGTCACAGTAGCAATAAAGCAACATATTCCTGTCATACAAAAATTACGTTAAATAAATATATCCGACAAAAAACTACGATTCAAATTATTTTTTGAGTATTTTTCCATGATTTTGCGTATTTTTCTCCAACTTTTAATATAGTGTACAAGGTGCGGGCCCAATTCGGAACTTCTCCTTTAAAGCGTCTACATTATAGCGGTCGGACAGACAGACAGACAGACAGCGGAGGATTAATTATCCGTAGGGTTCGTTTTTACCTATTAGGTACGAAACTCCCTAAAAGATAGAACTAAGATACAGAACAGCTTAAAACTATTCGATACGATTCTTTAAATTGACATAACTTTTTTATTTCTGAACTGATTCACATGAAACAAACACTAAACATTAAGTGAAACTTACCACAATATATTAGTAAAAATCACAAATCGAATAAGCCGTTTCTGATTTAAGCGTGCACAAACACACAGACAAACAGACATTTTTCCGGGATAAAAAGTACCCAGTGTTGTGCGCCAAAGGTTAATGTATAATCATACCAAGTTTCATTGTAATCGGAAACGTAGTTTTTATGTGATGCTTGAACAAACAGACAGACAGACAAAAAAAAATTCTAATCACATATTTGTGTCGGTATCGATCTAATAACATACCCTAGTATTTATTTTTTCAATATTTTTAATGTACAGAATTTACACTTCTACATATTTATTATAAGTATAGATTATGAATATTATAAAGCTGAAGAGTTTGTTTGTTTGTTTATTTGAACGCGCTAATCTCAGAAACTAATGGTCCGATTTTTAAAAAAATATTTCAGTGTTAGATAGCCCATTTAACGAGGAAGGCTTTAGGCTATATAACATCACGCTAAGACGAATAGGAGAGGGTAGGTTACAATGCACCCGAGCGAAGCCGGGCCGGGCTGCTAGTATAGAATATACGGCGGAGGTCCTTTTCTTTCCTTGCCTATTGTTAGACAAAGTAGGACAAAGAGAAAAAATACACCCACCATCACGAAACACTATATAGCAATTGAACCTTAAATGGTCGCTAAGTAAGGCTTCAATCTTCTCAGGTAATTTCATTCGGGATCCCTGAATAAATAACACGCCTGACTCCAACGCTTTACAATTTGGAATAAAAAAGCTTTCCAACAAATTGTTGGATTGTATTCCTTTGAAAACGCCGTGTTATTGTCATCATGTTGAAAATTGAAAATGTTGAAAAATGAAAAGGAAATAATGTTATGAAGCTTTTAAGGTGTGTACTCATTGACAACTGCCTCAGTAGCGTAGTGGTAGCAGGCCACTACTATTACGCTGGAGGTCCTAGGTTCGATTCCCGGGTCGGGGACTGTCAGAGATAACGGTTTAAAATCCTTTATCTCTTCTTCTATTGGGATTTTTCCATTTTCTGTAAGTTTCCCAGTACCCCGGAGTTTGGTACCTAATGTGCCCGGAGATGGCAACAGGTTCGCCACCTGTTACATAGGCCAAAACGTAACCGGCGAGTCGTGGGTGTTCGCATGTATGATTGAATGTATGCATTTACCTCTGCCTACCCCTTCGGGGATTACAGGCGTGAAGTTACGTACTCATTGACTAATTTTTCGGTACTCTATAGTAAACTAGCAAAAAATACCTAGCTTAGACATAGAAAACGTAACCGGCGAATCGTGGGTGTTTGCATGTATGCTTGAATGCATGCATTTACCTCTGCCTACCCCTTCAGGGATTACAGGCGTGAAGTTACACTTAGCATAAAATATATTGACTGAAGATGGGGTCAAAAGTCTTAGGAATTGGCGTGCATGTATAAAGAGAATTATGAATGTAGAAGAAGCACGGGAGGTGTGTCAGGAGGATATCTAGTGCTCCACACTTTCTGGCTACCCCGTAAGGGACTTGGCGTGAAGATATAAAAAAAAATATGCATCATTACAATTTATTTCATATAATCCCAAGGTTGGCTGTGAGAGAATGCCTTGTAGCTTTAAGTCCCCATCTAGAATACTGCTCTGATTTGTGGGCGGGAGGCCTCAAATGCCAACTTGGTCCACTTGACTCCCTACAAAGTCGCGCCATTCGTTTATTATGGTATTGTTAACGACCCAGGACTTACTGACAGGCTCGAATATCTGAGCCTGCGCCGAGACATTGGGAGTCTTTGCGTTTTATACCGTCTCTACAATGGCGAGTGCTCTGTTGAACTGTTCGACATGGTGCCACCGTCTCTTTTCCTACACCGTACTACCCGCCGAAGAGAGAAGTTCCACTCTCACCACCTGGACACCTGGCAATGTTCCGGTTCTCACGTTTGTTTTTGCCCAGAACGTGTAAATTGTGGAATGAGCTTCCCTCTGAGGTGTTCCCTCGGTGCTAGAATATGAGGTTCTTCAAAAATGGCGTCAAAAGAGTCCTTCAGGGCTGGCAGCGCGTTGGCGACTCCCCTGGTGTTGCAAATGTTCATAGGCGACGGTGACTACTTTCCATCAGGTGGCCCGTCTGCTTGTCTGTCAATCCTATGACACAAAAAAAAAATCCGCCGTATGTTCTGTTTGCATAGTAATGTAAATAAATAAATACTGAAGGCTATAGATTTCTTACAAAAACCAAAGTTCAAAATGTATATGCATATAATTTCTCTGTGATAAGTATTATAGGGCAATAATAATCTATTACCGTCTAACTGGAACACGATAGTGCTGAACAATGCAATGTGTTCTGGCGGCAGACATATTTAACAAAAATATCTACACCCCCTTTGGAGCTCTACCACCAGTCATAACACCGATAAATACCATAATAATACACTCTATTACTATGCACATTTGTTTTTGGACAGGCAAAGCGTTCCCTTATAGTGTTTAGTTCTCTTTATTGCTCTCATGAGCTATTACTAAAATTGTACTAGTAATTAAGTGGACACAATCCTGAGGCGGAGGCCAAGAGACTCATAGCGTTTACCTAGTTTGAGCGATCCTGTCTCCACAATACCCTGAGATAAATGTTTAAAAATAAATCAATATAATTTAAAAAATTAAAATAAGCTTTATGTGATGTGCTTACCATAACATAAGAAAACATTGTAAAGAAATTAAATAAAAATCTTTATCTGAAATCTTTATCTTATCTATTTATTTGAATGCGTACACTTCTATTGCACAGCAAATACGCAATATCGGCAAATACTCGATTTAATCAACTGTAAACTTTAAGGGAAACCATTCACATCAAACCTGTCGTGGGTGTTTGTCAACAAACTCACAAATCCGTCACGAATACTAACAGGACAACAAAGAAAATACACGCACTTCACAACGGTAAATACGGTTAATAATCCTTACACAACTCTATTTTCGATTTCCGCGTTAATATTCCTTATAGGTAAACCTGCTAGCCCGATGAACTTCGTATCGTCTCAAAAATTCTGCTCCAAAAATAAGAAAAAAAATATAGTGGTTTGAGGTAAAAGAATACTCTGCAACCGATTCTCATAAATATCAAACATACACGCACAAAATTTCATAATGATCCGTCCAGTCGTTTCGGACGAGTATTGCTACAAACACTGTGACACTAGAATTTTATTTATAAGATAGTAATATTCTAAAAAGGAAAATAGTGATCAATACAGAATTCCCATTTTAGATGACAAAGAAAATACGCTAAGTGTATGGAATAAACAAACTTCACAGATCTATCTTTGATGTCAAACTTTCCAAAACGTATACATTGGTTTTAATGTTTTGTTACAGCAAGATGTTATTTATTTTTGTTATTTTCCTTAGTAGTTTTGTTCTTACTGAACGAATTGGTCGCTATCTCTATTTGCTAGTTTCACAGCCTATTACATGGGCCAAAACATAACCGGCGAATCATGGGTGTTTGTATGAACGCTTCAATACATGTATTTACCTCTGCAATCCCCGATGAGATCTTTACGAAAGATCTGCGGTGTATCGCTCACCAATTGCGTTCGTAATGAAGATATAAGAAAGAGGCTTTGTGTAAATGATAGTATCGGTGTAAAAATGAAAAAAAGACATGCTCCGATGGTTCGGGCATATAGAAAGAATGTCGAGCGAATAACTAAACAGATATACAATGCGAATGTGGATGGTTGCAGAGGCCCAGGAATACCAAGACTGACCTACCATAGAGATAAATAGGTCGAGTTCTGTCTGATGGTGGGGTCAAAAGTCTTAGGAATTGGCGTGCATGTATGAATAGAATGATGAAGATAGATGAGGCACGGGAGATGTGTCAGGACCGGGATCCCGTTGGGTCCTGGCGTTAAGATATTCGCTTTAATTTTATATTTGTAATTTGACCTATCACAAGCAAATTCTATTATTTCCAATTTTGAATTTGAATTTGATACATACATACACACATACATACAAACATAATCCCTGAGGGGCTTATCCCGTCGGAGATTACAGGCGTGAAGATACGTAACACCTATATGTAAAGAGTTTTCTAAATAAGAACTAAAAGGGCAATAAACTTACTGAACGAAGAATTTAAATCATCTTCAATTTATTTCGAAGTAAACAAAGGGTTGTCATAATGTTAGGATACCCTAAATACGCCAATAGAGCTCGAGATCAAATTAAGTCAAGACTTTATCAAATGAATGGGCTGACATAAATCATTGGGTTTCGCGAAATGGACCAACATCTAAAACATTCGATAAAATATTTTGTTTACCTGGATTCTCCGGAAGTTAATGAAAGCAAATGCTTTATTGATTAAGTAAATTGGTGAACAGCCTTGTAGGTCTTTGTGAACGATCACTTCCACTCTTGGTAAACCTTGCAAAATCTCAATGCAAATATTTTTACCGTTGTTGCTCATTTGTTCTAACTAAAATCCTGTAGATTGCGACGACTCCGCCCTTAGTTTTGGACCTTCTCTACATCGACAATGAAAAAATCGACATTTCGCAGTAATACCAATGCCTATTATTCTTCTTTGGTAAAGTTTATTACTAGTTAGTGACGAACTTACCGAACGAAGAATTTTAATCATCTTCTATTTATTTTGAAGTAAACAAGGGGTTGTCATAATGTTAGGATACCCTAAATATTTGGGTATTTGGGGTATCCTAACATTACGACAACACTAGAGCTCGATATCAAATTAAGACGAGTCTTTATAAAATTAATGGACTGATCTAAATAATTTTGTTTCTCGAAATGGATTTATAAACGTTTAAAATATCGTAAAAATATTTTGTTTCCTGGAATTCCGAAGCTGCATGAAGTCAAACAGTTTTAATGGGCTCGCCGTATTTTGATAATGAACACAGAATATTTATAAAATTTCAACGTGGATTTTTTGCCCTTGTAGCTTATTTATTTTAAGGTTGTGTTGTACTATTTTTGTAGATTTACTATAACTACGACCTAAGTTTAGGAACTTACATTAAATCATCATCATTTCAGCCGATAGACGTCCACTGCTGGACAAAAGCCTTCTCCAAAGATTATCACAACGAATCGTCCTGGGCCACCCTCATGATGAAATAATTAATCACTGAAGCAGCAGATGGACCCTAAAGAGTCCGAGAACAATAAGAAATCAATTGTCTCATACTTTTCTAAAGGCCTGTGGGAAATGCTAATAACGCATGGGTTGGGCGCCCTGGGATTCAAGGGCTTCGGTGGAGGAGGCACGCATCGTCAGTCGAAAGAGGGTAGGGGCTTTATACATATTTGTTTTTGTTTTTTTTTAATTACTTTAATTGTTTGTGACGATTTAAGTATAAGCTCGTCATCCCAAATTTATACAAATTAATAAAATTGGAGTGTCTGTTTGTTATATTAAAATAAACACTTTTTACTAAATGCATATGTATATATACACGGTACATATACCAATACAACATTTTTTTCAATTTTTGTCTGTCTGTCTGTTTGTTCCCGCTAACAAACAGACAGACAGCCAAAAATTAAAAAAATATATGTATAAAAATAATAAATGTTGTTTTGGTATATGTACTAGGTTAAGATCCCATAACACAAACATTTCGTTCATCGAGTTTATGCTGCAAACCCATTTTTTACGCATATTTATGATCCAGAGAATATTAATCCGCTAGATTGCCTATCAAAATGTGGCCGCAAGTATTTTTAAATAATTTTTAATTTTTTATTTTTGGAACAAAATTTCGTTGACTTCTTTTTTCAATAAAATATCGTCCACTTCACGGCAATATATTATTATGTAAAGACTCTGAAAAATCACGGCAGCCGTTGCGCACTTGGCCGCACCTCTTCGCAGCCAGGTGTAAACAGGTATGATCAAGGAAACGTTTTTACGTTGATGACGTACATTAATTAGATATATCAAATTAAAACTAATTTTTACTTAGCGACTTCGTCCGCGTAGAATTTCAGACAAAAACTGTTATTTTTACATTTTGATAGGCAACCTAGTGGTTGCTATAAAATTGCTGTAAAATTTTACTTACATTTTGTGTTCTGATTAATATTCTCTGGATCATAAATATGCATAAAAAATGGGTTTGCAGCATAAACTCGATGAACGAAATGTTTGTGTTATGGGATCTTAACCTATACCGTGTATACATATATTACACATGCATTTAGTAAAAAGCGGGAACGGCTGGACCAATTTGGACGGGACTTTCACTGGCAGATAGCTTATGTAATAAGGAGTAACTTAAGCTATTTTCGTACTAGCTGCGCCCACGACTTCGTCCGGGTAGATAATGAAAAATCATAAATTCTCACGCGAGCGAAGTCGCGGGCACAGCTGGCTTATAAATATATTTCTGATTCTGAATAAAACTGACAAGAAGATTAGTCAATTTCTATTATTTCATTGAAGTTTTGGTGACGTACATGTATCACAGACTCCTAAACCAATATAAGCACTAGCCACGTCATCACAAGAGAGCTACGTTAATCTGTACTCGCCGCAGGCCCGTCAGTGATTATGCAGATGAGGTATAAGTAACGTGACCATACGTCCCGTTTTGAACGGGACAGTCCCGTTTTCATACAGTCCGTCCCGGTGTCCCAGGAAAAACTTTTGGGAAGCGAAAATGCCCCCATCGGTTAGCTTACCAAAAAAAGTGGATAAATAAACTAGCGTACCCGACTGAAGCTGTAGTAATCCTGTAAACGGAAATCCGAAATTTTAATATTTTTTTTAAATAATTTACAATAATCTGAAAAGCAATCGATAACGATTATTAACGATACCTAAGATAATTGTTTTATATTATTTCGCATTAACACATGCTTGTGAAATATATTTTATTTAAAGAAAAATGCAAAGAAAAATTTGACTTCAGGCGAGACTCGAACTCGCGGACTAGATTCCCAGTAGGCCGCGGGTTCGAGTCTCGCCTGAAGTCAAATTTTTCTTTCCATTTTTCTTTAAATAAAAGATACCTAAGATACCTACTTAAAGAAGGGCGCTATTATTGGGCGTTCGTAAGTTGGTAAGCTTCTTCCTCCCTGGTTTCATAAAGGTTATATAGTGAACAAGCTGTGCCCGCGACTTCGTCCGCGTAAGTATTTATGATTGTTCAGTCTCTACCCAAACAAAGTCGTGGGCGCAGCTAGTATAAAAGCAGCCTAAGTTACTTCTTATTACATCAGCTATCTGTCAGTGAAAATCCTGTCAAAATCAGTCCAGCCATTCCCGAGATTAGCGGGGACAAACAGACAGACAGACAGACATACACAGACAAAAATTGTAAAAAATGTTGTTTTGGTATATGTACCGTGTATACATACATATGTATTTAGTAAAAAACGGTTATTTTTATATTACAAACAGACACTCCAATTTTATTTATTTGTATATAGATATAGATGATATGTATTTTGAGAATGTCCCGTTTTGAGTGACGATAAAAACATTAGGTATAACTTGCGAACACGGTCTATATAAAGTGATAACCTCCCGCACAACCTGAGAAATGAGATTACGGTGAGAGTTAAAACAATAAAAAAGATAAAAATACATCATTTTAAACTGGTTTTTGTATCGATATTTACTCGTATAGGCAACAATACTCGCTTACCATCGACAAGTATTGTATGTTTATTATCGTGTATTTATTATTGAACAAGCATAAATGCGTGTACGCAAATCTATGAAAACCCCTTTGTACAAGGTTGAAGCTATAAAAAAACCGGTCAATTGCATGTCGGGCCACGCGCCACGTGCAGTGTAGGGTTTCGTAGTTTTTAAATTTGATTAAATCAATGAAAAACAAATTAATACGAATATTTTCTATGGAGTTGTTTTATATTATTTCGGATTAACACATGCTTGTGAAATATTTTTTTTTAAAGAAAAAGGGAAAGAAAAATTTGACTTCAGGCGAGACTTGAACTCGCGGCCTACTGGGAATCTAGTCCAGCCGCTCTTCCAATTGAGCTACTGAAGTCCTGCCCGATTTGTCAAATCTTTCCTTCACATCTATTGCATTGCTTTATGGTAGCAGTAGCGCCATCTATTGCCAACTATGCTAGTTAGGCTAGATTCTCAGTAGGCCGCGAGTTCAAGTCTCGCCTGAAGTCAAATTTTTCTTTCCCTTTTTCTATGAAGTTGTTCAAAAATTTCGATGATTACTTTTGGTTGACTATTACTCGTAAACTTGTAAAGCCAACTATTTCCGTACAACGTACGTAACGTAACAGCTTCTATTGCCGTAACGTTTGAATTTCTAACAACAACCGTTTAGTTGGTAGAGGGGGGGAACACTTGACTCTAACGAAAATTGGCACTTTAAAGCTTAATAAGTCTAAAAATGATTTTAGCACAGCTAACATTTTTGAAGGTCAATTGTAACATTATTCTATACTTTATGTCGGCGTAATTAAGGTGTATATTTATGCCAAATTTCAAGTCTCCATTTCCAATAATTTTTGCGCTAAATCACGGACGGATAGACAGACAGACAGACATGGCGAGACTATAAGGGTGTTGTTTACAACGAAACCCTAAAAATCATCATATCAACCAAAAGCCGTTCACAGTGTGTCCTTCCTCTGCCACTTGAGGTTCGCTAATCGTTCGGTTATCTATGTCGACTACTAATAATAGCCATACACTCGGGGGTGGAAGTGTCTAAAGGCATAATAGCGGGGAAGCCCGCTCCGAGCTCGAGATTACTCGCTCGTGATGGTGAAACCGGGGCCACACCTCTCGACACCCCCAGCCTCTCTAAACAGTGTTGCCCCCCGTTGACCATCCGGTTGGCTGTTTGGGGGGCCCACCAAGGAGAGGCGAGTCACCACCTGCCTAAAGTAGGATTCGATAATGTGAGATGTTGAATATAGGCAGGTGCCGGATCTCACTCCATAAGCCCAGCTAGCTAGTCCCCCTAGTTCACCCACATAGCCCAAAGTTTGACGAATCACTTATCATTACAATAGTCCCATTATATTCTGCGGGGTTTGTCTGTGCCTGTATTAACATGTCCCCGCGCAAGCCTGACAAAGGTCCGGGGTTCAAATTGGACCCCGTGCTGACGAGAGACATAATAATAATAAATACTCTTTATTGTACACATAAGAACAACAATTTGCAAAAACAGTTTTACATATATGCACAATAGGCGGCCTTATTGCTTAAAACAATCTCTTCCAGGCGACCTAAATAGAAAAAGAGACATCAATCAATTACAAGAACAAGGGGTGTACAGACTTAAGAAATAAAAACTATTATAATTCAATATATTTCTAAAAATAGCACAAACATATATATTTATATATATATATATATATATATATATATATATATATATATGTCGGAGAAAGAACGTTAATCTCGACATCATCATTAGTGGTTATGTGTTTAGTGGGCGTCTTGAGGGTTAAATGCTAGCACAAAACAATAAGTCACTATTATCAGTCAGATTTAATCACTTTAACAGAATATCACTGCTTAACTTTACACTCAAAACTCTTTGATATAATTACACTTTTAAACTTTTAAGTACAACGAGCAGCGGGTTCGCGACACCGATCTTACTTCGCCAATCAAATAGTACTCCACTGTCCAACCAAAGAATGATCCACCTCGATCAACAACGACACATTTTATAACCTCCGTTAACGGCGATCTGTCAGATGGCGCCTCGACCCCGCTCGAGGCCTACCCTCAACTCGGTAATGTACTTTTATAATACAATTACTCTTTAAATGAAATAATGATTTTAAACGATAACAAAATCTAACAAATCAAATTAACTTAAAATAATATTTTTAGCAAGGTATTTCTATAGCCTAGTACTTTACAGAACCAACAATAAACTTCTTGCTCCGACACGGCCGTCCTGACGTTTCACACGTCCTCGTGTGATGTTGAAGGACCAGCATCATCATTATCTGTAAGGATAGAAATAACATTTTGTACGACATAGCTCGGCTACTCCTGACAAAGTAAATTCTCCTCTTCCGTTGTTACTTTAAACATGTTTTGTGTAACCCCTTTTAATACATCCTAAGTCAAACAGGAAGTACAGTCATTCAACATCATCATCCATAATAATCTTAACTGCCAACTCATATTAACTAGACATCCACCTCACCATCTATCAACCTATATGAAACTTGTCTGAAAGGCCAACTCGCCACAAAGCAATCAACATCACACTGTACGGCCACCTCGCCGTTTAGCAATGCTGTCAGATTGGCCACCTCGCCATTTAGTAATGCTGTCACATTGGCCACCTCGCCATTTAGCAATGCTGTCTGATTGGCCACCTCGCCACTTAGTAATGCTGTCCCAGAGGCCAACTCGCCCTTCAGACCATCTTAAAGCGGACACCTCGCCTTGGATATCTTACACACAATTGTTCTACTCAACAACACAATACGCTAAAGTACCTACAAAATTCGTATATAGCCACCACGCTAGGACTATTTTGAATGTCTTACCATCATTATCGTCAGATGGACATGGATCCAGCTCAGTACCTAGGTATATTAGACTGAGGGAGTGAACATCAACCATCGAGTTTAAGATGATAGGTACCTATCTAGCCAATGTTTCAATGACCTCATAAGGACCTTTATACTTAAGTGCCAATTTGGCTTAATTCCGATCATGATTTGCTAATAAAAAGTAATCTCCTAAGAATAAATGAAGTCACCTTAGCCTTGTTTTTCGTTTTCAACATTTACTTCAACTTCGTGATCGTCTACAGTTAATAAATTTAAACGTCTAGCTACTCTACCTATTAAAAAACTCCATAGGACTCGCTTGAAATTTTTAATTTAAATACTTTAAATCCGCTTACACTTCTACCCAAGTGTCGTGGGTGCCGTTACACACACACAACACTCACACAAACACCCAAACCCGTAATCAGCACCCGTAGGCCACACAAACATTTGCAGCGGTACGGGGATCGAACCCCTGAGCCTCGATTGAAACTGTCAACACACACCGCTGAACCAACTGGCTGGTCATGTGGTTGTCTTGAGAGCGTTAATTGCTCTCCCAGTATTAATTCTTAAGGAGTGCCTGAGTATCACATATTTAGAGAACTCATCTATAAAAACGAAAACATTCTTTAAGATCACTACTGCCATTGAGCTTTCCTGTAACATCTATGTGAATTGTTACAAAAGTCGGTATATCAATTAAAATCGCGGAGTAGAAAAAACTTATACATGGCCCATAAACTTCTCACAAGTCCCGAAAAACCCCGTTTGTTATCTCCGAGTCTCACGGACTTTACGGTCTCTTGAAGAATCTAACTTCAACCGGCGCCTACCATATGTAGCGTCACATTATTAAGCATTATAATATAATCATCCGGACGGCGCCGCAAGCTTAGCGTAGCGTTGCGTCGTCAGTTGTCCCCACACCTACACCTTAGTGCCGCGCACACGCAACTCAACCCACCTAAAGTAACCGCAAATATGTAACAGTGTAAATTCCGCAATATATGGTGATCACCAACTTGGACTTCTCATTATCCATCCCCTACAACCTGAACACGCAATAACCTTCTATATTGGCACGCATACAATACACCGCCATACATATTACCGCGCGTCCATGGATTTCCTAAAGCAGACACCAAATTGTTGAGCCAAACTCCCAATGTACTACGGCTCGTACCTACATGGCATCCCCGTGCCATCTGCGCACCGTTCACTAATGGCTACTGTTTCGGTTCTGACCAGCTAAACGAAAATTCACCACCCTCATCATCATTACCTGATTGAAACTGTCTTATCTCAAGAAGTATTTAGGTTCTCGGGCAACTACTTATAATGTCACCTCAGCCGCACCATTTTCAAGTTCACTAAATTATTTCATCAGTTTTATCAAATTATTTAATATCTCGGTAAATAACACAACACTTTCTAATATCAAGTATCATTGACAGACTTCATGTTAATAAAATCTCATCACAACGAAATTTACATTATCGAACAAATTAACATAGGTGTCTCGTTCATGGCCAACAACTCAACAACCAGCACCAATCCAGGAATGCCAAATCATCTCATATTCCACCCAGAGTCAACACACTGATACTCTGGCATAGTCACGAAACCCGTGAACCAAGAACCTGTACACACATGTTCACACACAACGTTTTCAATATTCGTCACATCATATCAATTGGTACTTGAGTCTCAGTGTCCGCTACCTAATCATAAGAATTTGTTTAGCCCACAATAGCAGGTAAGATTCCTACAGCATTAAGATGAACAGTGATGATCGTTATCCACAAAAGCAGGAAAGACCACATAACAGTGATAGTCGTCACCCACTAAAGCAGGAGAGACCATATACACATTAGACGAACAGTGATGATCGTTACCCACAAAAGCAGGAAAGACCACATACACATTAAACGAACAGTGATGATCGTTACCCACAAAAGCAGGAAAGACCACATAACAGTGATAGTCGTCACCCACTAAAGCAGGAGAGACCACACTTATTAAATCACAAGGATCCTATAATTTCTTCCCGTAATTACCCACAGGTGAAACCATTATCAACTTTACCGTTTGACTAACTTTTTCAAACTATCTACCCCAATAGAGGGAATGAAATTAGCCATTTTCTAAACTTAACCATGTGTTAGGTTAAATTTCAACTCTAGGCATAGGATTAAATTGAAAACATTTTCAACGGGAAATGCCACAAATTGGTGATTTGTATCGATTCACCATGACCTGGGAATTGAACCCATTCATCAGCTGTTGCGAGGTCATAACACAATGAAAACGACTCATCAAATTGACGATTGCCTCAGTGACAGATTTCCCTCCGCATACGTCCAATTGTCTCACACAGGATGTGATGGCAGGTTGCGAGCCACCGCCTGGTTTCGAACATCCTGATGCCACGTGACCCTCAGCACCAAACTTCAAGCATGTCAGGGAAGGTTTTGTCGTAACCACGGCCATGTGGTCGGAATTTAAAATATCTCGAAGCTGTTTGTTGCTCTTCATACAAACGACTAAAACATTAAAAACATCTATCACCAAATTTTCCGCATAGTATAACATTTTATAGGAGAAAGAATTAACCTAGGACCCTTATTGTCTTGCAGAGTATGAGACTTCATATTTTCTCGATAACATCACTTTACGATTCGATTACTTTAACTGCAACAGTAGCGTAGTGGCAGCAGGCCACCACCACCGCGCTGGGGGTCCCGGGTCCAATTCCCGGGCCGGGGGCTATCAGAGACAACGGCTCAAAATCCTTCATCTCCGATTTCACTGGGATTTCTCCATTTTCTGGAAGATTCCCAGTATACCTCGGAGTTTAGTAATGTGCCCGGAGATGGCAACAGGTTCGCCACCTGTTACATGGGCCAAAACGCAACCGGCGAGTTGTGGGTGCCCGCATGCATGCTTGAATGCATGCACTTACCTCTGCCCACCCCTTTGGGGATAACAGGTGTGAAGTTAAGTATCACTTAACGATTCGAAAATAGCATATGTTCAAGTTTAATTTGAATGTGGGTACTTATTTCTCAATAAAAAAATATGTCGTCGCAGCCGGTCTCCTCTTTATCAATATTACACAATAAGACACTAGACTTGACAATAGGCTTGCATAAGCAGAGTCTTTTCACCATCTTACAGTTTACCAGAAAAAAAAATAATTAAAATAGTCACCACGCATGTTTCTTAGGTGTCAAAACGAGAGAAAATTAAATTCAGCCCATTAGGAAAAGCAATGTGGGAAAACCCTGTCGCGACCGATCTAACTTTACTAAGTATAAGAATAAGTTGACTCCCCTGTTTTTTTTTCGATCCGATACGCCGATGTCCGCAGGTGCGTTATTCGGTTGAAATTTGGGCAACGTAATCCGTGTACCCAGCGGATCACGGATTGTGCAGCGCCTCCACAAGCAACTGCATGCTATTTTGTTGCGCCTCTAACAAAACGCGCGCGCCATTATTAACTTTCATTGATCTACCCACGTTTTGTGCCTGCACCGATCCCACTTCTGATGTCGGAGAAAGAACGTTAATCTCGACATCATCATTAGTGGTTATGTGTTTAGTGGGCGTCTTGAGGGTTAAATGCTAGCACAAAACAATAAGTCACTATTATCAGTCAGATTTAATCACTTTAACAGAATATCACTGCTTAACTTTACACTCAAAACTCTTTGATATAATTACACTTTTAAACTTTTAAGTACAACGAGCAGCGGGTTCGCGACACAGATCTTACATCGCCAATCAAATAGTACTCCACTGTCCAACCAAAGAATGATCCACCTCGATCAACAACGACACATTTTATAACCTCCGTTAACGGCGATCTGTCAGATGGCGCCTCGACCCCGCTCGAGGCCTACCCTCAACTCGGTAATGTACTTTTATAATACAATTACTCTTTAAATGAAATAATGATTTTAAACGATAACAAAATCTAACAAATCAAATTAACTTAAAATAATATTTTTAGCAAGGTATTTCTATAGCCTAGTACTTTACAGAACCAACAATAAACTTCTTGCTCCGACATATATATATATATACATAAACCTAAATATATATTCAAGATATGTATTATATAATACTTAGTCGACTACTTAGGTTTTCATGTGGATCTCTTCATTTCTTATTTGATCTCGTAGTTAATCGCTGAGCATATGTCTTTTTATGAGGTCCATAGTAATAGTAATTATAATGGCAACCCATTATACGAGTACGTCTCACTGCTGGGCACGAGTCTCTCACCTTTTTGGTTCTCCAGTGACGGAGCTCGCGGGCGTAGGCACCACCGCATTACCTAATACACTTGCCGCTAAATGGTAGTGTTCAGCACTTTCGTGTTCCGCTCAGGTGGTAATGATCGGCCTTATAATTTCTGGCACAGTGGCATAACACCTTAGGCCTCAGGAGTGGTAACGCATCTGCATTTTGACCTTGGTCTTTGTGTGGGTCCTATAGGCTGCAGTCATCACTTAACATCAATGTGAACTGCGTGCTTGTTTGCCACTTTCAGAACCTACAAAAAGAACTTAGGTTCTCATGCGGCCATTCTGATATGAAATTTGCTTTCGCGGTGAATTACCGAGCACTTCTCTCTGCATGAACTTGAGCCTTCTTATCACGACTATAGTGAGCGACCACGTTTCAATTCCCAATGTAATCATTGGCAACAAAAATAATAGGTATATCTAAATCTATTTTTTTACTGGTAGTAGATATTTAGTGCCAGAGCTCGCAGGCGTAGGCACCACCGCATTACCTCTATCTGCCCAAAAAGAGTAGTGTTCAGCACTTTCGTGTTCCGGTTAGATGGTAATGTATGGCCCAGTAATAACTTTCACAGAGTCATAACAACTTAGGTCTCAGGGGTGGCAACGGATCTGCATTTTGACCCCTAGTTTTTATGTAGATGTCTATAGGCTGCAGTCATCACTTAACATCAATGTGAACTGCATGCTTGTATGCCACCTTCATTAGATAAAAAAACAACTTTTGACTCTTGCTCTGCATAGCAGCAATAAAACACCAAAAAAGACATGTGTTCGGTATATTATCCTCAAAACAATACCATTTCTTAAATGCTTAAACAACAGAAGTCACGTAAAACGACTCAAGCAATACCGCAAGGAAATTCAACTTGAAATAAAAGTGCATAAATTACTAAAATTCCTTGCGTCTGCATGAGCCTTGCCAACTGGTTTGCCAAGAACGTTTTCATCTCTTGCTTTGTAGAGTTTTAATGACTAAATATGGCGGTTCTGTGATTATGACTTATACTTTGGATGAGATGTAGTCTCTTGGCAAATTATGACGCATTAGTGAAGTTCTATGCAGATTTCTGCAGTTAAATGTTGTTAGTACTTCAAGTCTCAGTGTATTTGCGGATGTGTCTTGAATCAATAATAGCGCTGATTTTACCGTGACCATGATTGATGGAAAGCAACTGAAATTATGGATACTTGAGGAAATGTTGTTGATATTTGATAACGAGAAGTCTGTACATATATATTACAGTTCAATGCTAAGAAATTAGTGTAGAAATGTGTATGAGATATTGTAATAAAATAACTGATGCTATAATTTATGTTTGTTGTGTTAAAAGCTTCATGAAAATTGCCAATAGATTTTTTTTGTCGATACAATACAAAAATCTAAAGGAGATGTTGCAAAAATGTATGGACCTCCGGCCACAATATCATTAACAGGCAAAATCAATTCTTGAATAATTTTTTTTTTTAGGATTCTTCTTTAATTTACTCATTTTTTGAGGACATGTACGAACCAGAGCCGAGCTCGTAACATCTCCTTTGCATCGATTATGCCTTACTCCATCAGCTATCCGTCAGGGACAGAAGCGTTAGGAATTCAAGACGTTCAGAACGTGTTCAAACACTAATCTATCTAATCACAAACCACACTATGATCTCGCTGGAGCTGTGTACTGGAACTGGTGTAGTGGAGCTCTCAAGTCACTTAGGTTAAAAAGTAATTGGCAGAATCGTTACAAAAATGTCTGATTATTGGAGTTCTTCCATTTAATTGTTTCTTCCAAAATGGAAAATAGTAATTCCACCAAATAATTGCATACTGCTCTGTCGTGTTTCATTAAGATGATGATGTATGGGGCCATAAATAAATGTTGCGCAGAGGCCAGTAATTCAACCTTGGTAGGGACGATGAATCAGTATTTAGACCTATGATTTTGTGTAGAAGCTGCAGTATTCATACAATAAAAAAACGAAATAAGATCACTCATCGCTAATCGCTTATGCCTTACTCCATCAGCAATCCGTCAGGGACAGAAGCGTTAGGAATTCAAGAACGTGTTCAAACACTAATCTATCTAATATCAAACCACACTATGATCTCGCTCGAGCTATTGGAACTGCTATTATTTGATTATAAGGGTAGGTTCCATCATCTTACTTTAACTTTAACGAATATGTTAAAGCGCTGGTTAAGAAAATAAAATAGTGTTCTCATTGGTCAATTATTGACGTCATAATTATAACTCCTAACCGTAACTGGCAGAGCTGAGGTGGTTAATGTTAATCACAAAATTATGTGACAGATTATAAGGGAATCTGTCAACCCTGTTAAATTTAACAATGCCGTCAAATACGCTGGAGCAATGCATTACGCAGTCACCGCTAAAGTTGCAGGTATTCTTCAGTTTGACAAAAAACATAAATGTAACAAATTTGGTGCAACTAACTAACGATACTAACTTTCTTTTTGGCTAAGTTTTATAGCTGTACATTAAATTCAGCCTAATCACGGTGATTTGAACACTTAACCTTAATATATGTTGGTCCAGTTAAATCGGCGGATGGATTATGGGAACCAAGGAATAATTAAACATTAGAGCTAAAATAAAATTCCATATTATTTTATTTCGCGGGCTTAGTCATGTATAATCCACTGGTGGTAGAGCTCCATTGTTGGAGTTCAAAGACCGAAGTCCTTTCTAATTTTTCTTGGACTGAAGTCCATTGTTAAAGACCTGTGATCACTGGGATCTCTGTTAGGAATAGAGGTCGCTACTGACACCCAAAAGCAATGCAACAAATGTGAAGGAAAAAATTCGGCAGTAAGGTGTAGACTTCGGTAGCTTAGTTGGGAGAGCGGCTTAGAGATTCCAGTGGTCGCGGGTTCAAGTTCCGCATAAAGTCAAATAACTATCTATTTTTCTTAAAAAACAACAAAATTAATACCAATGACATTAGATACCGACAGAGGTGATCTGGCGAAATCAAAAGGGTGAAACCAACCTTACATGAATATTTACAACTATTCAAATCCATCGTAAAATATGGTTCACCAAAGTTTAAACACCTAAAGTCATTCCATAACACGCAAACTTCTTTGGGTCTTACACTTGGATCTTGTTAAAGGCTTTGATACTGTTTACGAAATACTCCAACGTTTTGCTAACTTTAAACAACTTCGATTCGTGTTTATTTGTTTATCATGATACAAGTATCTGTGAAGAAATGTATGTAGGTGTAAATAAAATCGTGATATACTGTAATGTCAAGTCTTTTCGTGTACTTTATTATGTGTGTGGTGGCAAACAAGGATTCAGTTCACATCGATGTTAATCGATGACTGAGTACGATGTCCTGCGCCTGATCTCTCTCCGGTCGTGGCGGATTGCCGTCCCATCGGGCTATGAGAGTGAGGGTATAGGGAGTGCACCTGTGTTTACGAATACACCTATACACTATAATATCTCCCGCGCAGTTAGAATAGAATAGAATAGAATAGAATAGAATCGAAAAACTTTATTTGTAACAACAACATAAACACTAAAACAAAGAACACAATTACAAGGTTGTTACAAAAAGGTCCCCAATTCAGCATAAAGCCGGTCTTACGAGCGGCGCTGGTCTTCTATTGGGGCCGATTTTGTGACATAAATTAACCTAAATTACGCCAGCAAAACGTCTGTCATCTACAATAGACAATTTTTAAAAATTGGCTGATGTTTGGTACACGTTACAACGATGTATGCTTTAAGTAATATATTATAACAAAAAACAAAGATAACTAAATTAAATAATAGACGTTGTAAGAAATAGTGTACCGTTGTAACGTGTTATCGTTAGTTGCCGTTGCGAACAGTTCTAATGCCATTGGCTTGTCAATCTTGACATTTGACAATTTGACTTAGTTACAATATATTATTATACTCCTTGGTTACAATGAAGAAGCTCAATGGAAGAATTACAATTTTATCGAATAGTGAAGAAAAGAAAGTGCAAATAAAATAATAAAAGGAAGCAATAATACCCAATAAAAACTATATACCTATCACAATATAAACCAAAAAGTTACATAATGTATACATATCCTCAACTAGAGGTAAGTTAAATTAATAGAAAAGTTAATTCTGTATTTTGTCCGTGCGATATCATAAAACACTAGTGTCATATATATAATTCTCCTCCGACTTCTGATGACGAAATATAAACTTTTTAATCGCGTGTTTAAAGCCATGTATACTTTGCAGGTTTCTTATAGGCGGTGGAATGTTATTCCAACATTTCGACGCAGCGTAACGGAAGCTACCTCTAAAGGCGTGTGAGCTGTGGCGTTGTGTCATTAACTGAACCGCACATTGTCGAGTTCCACGGGTACTTGACATCCAGGATAGCTTTTTATGTAGATATGGAGGGATATTAAATTGAATCACACCAAAAAGAAGACATGCCATATGAAGCTTTTGCCGATGTCTAATTTTTAGCAAAGAACGACTGTTAAGAAACGGTGTGACATGAGCCCTGAACGGTATATCGAAGCAAAAGCGGGCACAGGCATTTTGGACGCGCTGGATGCGTTTTTGTGTCTTGGTTAGAAGACGTGGGCCAAAGACTGTATCCATATAATTCAGCTTTGATAATATTAGGCTTTCGGTTAACTGTATACGTAACTGTTCTTTCGAAAATGGTCTCATTTTATTAAGTACCTTCAGCTTATAAAAACATTTTTTTATTGTATTAGCGACATGTTTTTCAAATCTGAGCTGGGAATCCATATGTAGACCTAGATTACATGCTTCATATACTCGTTCTAAAGGTTCTCCCATTAGTAAGACAGCCTGGGATGAATTTTACCAAAAATTAAATATTTTGTTTTAGATGGGTTAAGAAACATACAATTTTTATGTGACCAATCAGCTAATCTTAAGAGATCTTCATTAAGTTTATCTATTGTACTGTCTATATCAGAAGGTTTGCACGATATGTATATTTGTATATCGTCTGCGTAAATATGGTACCTACAATTATTTATAACGGTTTTAATGTCTGCTGCGTACAAATTAAAAAGAATTGGGCCAAGGATAGACCCTTGAGGAATACCTCTACTTACCAGCATTTCATCTGATATAACTGTAGATCCATCAGTATTGTTCAATTTTACTCGTTGAGCACGATTGCTCAAATAGCTATCAAAACCATGCACATACAAAGAATATTATCAGTTACGTCCAAAAGTGCAGTTGGATAGTCACCGTCAAGGAGACATTATTAGGAGGACATTATTAAGTGATGACTGTACCCTATAGATATCTACACAAAAACGAAATGAAGTCAAGATGCGTTTAAGTGTTTTTTTTAATGTAATGGAAGTGGTAAACAAGCATGCAGTTCACATTGATGTTAAGTGATGACTGCAGCCTATAGACACCCACACAAAGACCAAGGTCAAAATGCAGATGCTTTACCACTCCTGAGGCCTAAGGTGTTACGCCTCTGTGCTGGAAATTACAGGGCCGTACATTACCACCTGACCCGAACACGATAGTGCGGAACACTACCATTTAGCGGCAAGTATATCAGGTAATGCGGTGGTGACTACGCCCGCGAGCTCCGTCACTGGAGCTCTACCACCAGTAAAAACAACTTATTATATTACCATCTAACCGGCACACGACAGTGCTGAACTAGTGCAAATAGTAGTCCATTTGGCAGCAAATACATTAGGTAATGCGGTGATGCCTACGCCCTTGTGTCTCTACACTGAAATTCTACCATCAGTAAAAATCGCTGAATGATTGGCATTTTTAAGTGTCAATGTTCCTTTAAATGTGAAAAACCCTTGTCCATTCAGTATCTTAGAAGCTGGGGATTACTAAAAACAAAATTTTATCAACCAAATACTACTCTTATTTATTTTTAGGGTTCCGTACCTCGAAAGAAAAAAAGGTCACTTTGTTGTCCGTCCGTTCGGCTGTTTGTTTTACAAGACCCTTATCCTCAGGAACGCGTCTTGGTCTCAGAGGTATTAAGGCTGAAGTCTATATCCAATACACATCTACTGTCCCTTGAAGCTGAGAAAAAAAAACAAACTTCAAGCAAATGCAATCAAGAAGAACAGCCGTTAATGCCGCAAATTTTCGTAAATTTTCGAAACTCGAAAGGGAATCAAAACCTAAAGGGCACTTCAGTCGAGTTAGAATCTTGAAATTTGGCATGAAACAATAAAACACATAAAGGAAAAATTCCGAAAACCTTAAATTTCGTTTTTCTACCTACAGGTTTGCACGGAACGCTCGGAGCGCGAGTCCGCCTAGCAATGGCTGGTTTAAAAAAAAATAAACACAAGTACCTTCCGCGTTTCAAAAGAGAATCCCTCCAGATTTACAGGCAAAGTAGCTTCAGTCACTATATTAAATATAAGCAAAGGTTCATTTTAAACGTAGTCCCAGTGCAATTAATTAGTCTTATAACGCCACAGACGGTCGTAATTCTAGGCGAGCATTTAATATTTAATCACGCCGCATTTTATATGGGCTAATCCAGGATAAGCTGAACTTAATAGAAGTGTTTTTCATGGACACCACTGCTAGTATACATACAGCGTGTGTGGAAAGGAATGATTCTTTCTATATCATTTTTTTTTAATACACATCTCTATAGGTGTGTAAAATAATAAAATTCCTTTTTTTTATTTAGATTATGTAAGTTATGAAAATAAATACACTAAAAACGTTAACTATTGTCAGTTTTTGTTTGTTTAACATTTTTAGGGTCCCGTATCTAAAGGTTGAAAATGGGACCCTTGCAAGACTTGTCTGTCTGTCTGCTTGTCACCAGTATATATCTTATGAATCGTGGAAGCTAGAGAGTTCAAATTTTTAACAGATGATGAATTTCCCTTGCCGCTACGCTCTGTAGCAACCAAAACCAGAATTAAATAAATATTTAAGGGAGGCGCCGATACAACAAACGTCATATTAGTATTAATCACGGTAACAGGTAGATGCTACAAATATTCACAGAATATTCAGTTATTTCACTTTAAAATAAGTTATTAAATCAAAATATAATACATATATTATTTGAGGTAACGGCAAAAATCATGTTTACTTCTTGTGTGGGGGCCGATTTTCGCCGCTTTTATAGAAACTGATACGCGAGTCCGACTCGCACTTGGCCGGTTTTTTTTCTGCTTCACATATGATCTCATGCCTTTCGCTACACTTTTTCTTCCTTTTTTGTGGGCTATGTATTGGTTAATTTGTATAGGCATCGCTGTAGCTAGAACAACATCCAGTAAACTACTACTTGTTGTCACTGTAAAAGACACGTAGTCCGACGCCAGTTGAAAATTGAACTCAGCACAAAGGACTGAACTGAGCTAACGTGACAAGGTGATGTTACTCGAGCAAGCCTTTGCGTGATATCAAACATTTTAAGTCACTAGAAACCGGTATGTGGACTCATAATGTGACTCACAAGAGATAAAATATTAGAATTCCTTATATGATAATCTTACTGATTTTTTACTTACTTATACTAAGACTGTGTCAGCCTGTTTTAATACTTTTTCAGGTGATGGAAGTGGCAAACAAGCATGCAGTTCACATTGATGTTAAGTGATGACTGCAGTCTATAGACACCCACACTAAGATCAAGGTCAAAATGCAGATGCGTTACCACTCTTAAGACCTAAGGTGTTATACCTCTGTGCCGGAAATTACAGGCCCGTAGATTACCACCTGACTGGAACAGGATGGTGCTGAACACTACCATTTAGCGGCAAGTATGCCATTGTGCCTTTAGCGTCAATGCGGTGGTGCTTAGCGTGCGAGCTCCGTCACTGGAGCTCTATCACCAGTTACTAATGTATTTATCTATTTTTATAACTAAAGAACTATATTTTAAGAAATTACTAAGCAAACTGCCTCAGTAGTCTAGTGGTACCACCATGTGTACTGGTTTGCATGTATGCTTGAAATGCATTCATTCACCTCTGACTACCCCTTCGGGGATTACAGGCGTGAAGTTACGTTACATTACGTGAATTTTATTCTATTCTATTTAGAAAATATTTCTAACTGTTTGATAGCATGTTGGTAGTAACCCGCTACTGGTAGACCAGGTTTTTTTTTGTTCTGGTAGTGGCAAACAAGCATTCAGTTCACATTGATGTTAAGTGATGACTTGCAGCCTATAGACACCCACACAAAGATCAAGGTTAAAAATGCAGATGCGTTACCACTCCTGAGGCCTAAGATGTTATGCCTCTGTGCCGGAAATTACAGGGCCGTACATTACCACCTGACCGGAATACGATAGTGCTGAACACTACCATGTAGCGGCAATTATGTTAGGTAATGCGGTGGTGCCTACGCCCGCGAGCTCCGTTACTAGGGCTCTACCACCAGTGAAATCGTGGTTCGTCCAAAAGATGAAACCTGACCTATCAGAAATGGGGGTTTTTCTGATAGACTTGAAGTTGAGTTAGTCCCCATAAGTTCTATTATTTTAGCAACAGAAAAAAACCTTAGTTGTACCTTCTGAATTTTGAAATGCTTGTAAAGCAATTGTCTTTCAGAAAATGACTTGCAAATTAAAATCAAAAATACGCTTACACTCACAGCCCCACAGTAGGTATAAACCTGTGTCGTGGGTGCCATTGTACACATACAACACATACACAAACACCCAGACCCGAAACAAATATCTGTAAGCCATACAAATATATGTCCCGGTGCCGCGGCCGTGACTCTTCGAATCAAACGGTCTTCTCACACCGCTGGACTAACCGGGTAGTCAAGAATTGAAGAATTGATTCATAAATACATTAATTTACCTACCCCTATTAAAATACCAGCCTGAATTTATAAATAACAAATACTTGTTTGTCACTGTATGACACAAAAATCCGAACTTAACTAAACAGTACACGACGTGTAATATAATATTTCTGGCAACCTCATATTCAGTATGTTGACCTCCGGCACGTGGGGACTGTTTGAGATTTACATAATTCAATATTTGCCCGAGTTTTCTGGGACTAGCACCTTTTCGGCGTTTGAAGGTTTTTAGAAGTTACACTTATTGCGTGGAAGTTTTATGTTCACTTTACTGACAAATACTAAAGTTATATCGCTTCCTCATTCTAGTTTTTTTTTAATGGAATGAAGGTGTCAAGTAAGCGTGCAGTTCTAACTAATGTCCACCAGACCGAATTTCGGTCACGGCGGTCAATCTCAACGGAGACTAGCCAACTGCGCGGGAGATATTATAGAGCACAAGTGTATGCGCAGATACAGGTGCACTCTCTATTCCTTCTCTCTCATAGCCCAATGAGACACGACCGGAGAGAAATCGGGCGCAGGACCGACGGCTTTACATGCTCTCCGAGGCACGACCAGACTCCGGGCTACTACTGGTAATTTCCTTAGAGAAAAAACACAATAACAGATTTTCCCGATCGCGATTGCGACCACTGAGCCAACGAGGCAGTCGATCCGTGCAGTTCACATGGATGTTAAGTCATGACTGCAGCCTATACCTATACAGATGCGTTGCCACCCCTAAGACGTTAGGTGTCATGTCTCTGTGATAGTTATAACGGGACCATACATTACCATCTAACGAGAACACAATAGTGCTGACTATTACCTTGACGGCAGATAGATAAGGTAAGGCGTTAGTTCCTAAGCCCTCGAGCTACTACACTTCGAACTCTACCACGAGTAAAACTACTAAATGTATTTTAATGAAACTTTACAATAATACAGCTTATACATCAGAATAACACAGAGGCTGCAATTTATAAAGATATTGTGTGTAGGTAATACTAATCCTGCGCAGACGAAGTCGCGGGCACCAACTACATAGTAATTGGTATTGGTATATGTTTTAACCAAATAGTTTAAATTTTAATTTTTAATTTACTATTAATATATGATTTTTCTTTACTATATGTAATGGTTATTCGCTCTAGGTAGTTTATGATTTATTGACGTTTTGAAAGTATCTGTAAAGATCTATTCGAAATAAAAATATTTTCTATTTCTATTTCTAATTCTATATTTATATATAACAAGCTTAAAGGTAAGTAAGCCAGGAGTGGCAACACATCAGCGCAGAATCTTCTGGTTTTTATGTAAATGTGCATAGATTTTAGCATCATAACAGTCATGCTCACTTTAATTGCCTTCGGCGGCGTCGTGTGACGGGTTGCTCACTTCCCTTCAAAATGGTCGAGGAGAGCAATGGCTGCCACATGCGTCATACTCGTGAACGGGTGCTGATTGTGGGTACTGGTCTGTTGTGATTTGCGGGTGTTATATTCTATCACGATATTAACTGTTGATGGGTATTTGCGTATGTGTTTATATGCAAATATTTATATGCCATGGACGTTCACATTATGTTTATTCAATTTAATAATATTAGTATTAAATCTAAGGTTTTGACAAAAGAGCAACACGCTCAGTTTGTTAGGTAGCGGAGTTCTTCTCCGTAGTGCCTGCACTTGGCACTCTGCTAAGTGAATAACTATGATTATGACGAACAGATTTTTCAAATCAAAAATTTGTTGATTCACGTATCGGTTAAATATTATTATTAAAATGGTATATATTAATACCTATTGGATTATTATTATAAGTCATTCTCTATAGGTAGCTTATAACCCGACAATGCAAAAGTGTCCTTGTAGACCAATTTGAAATAAATGATTTGAATTTGAATTTGATTTTTTTTAATTCATTGATCATCAAGCCGTACCTTTTACTTATTTTAACACGTGCCTGCGAAATAATAGACTTGTCCGCAATAAAACGTCTCTGTTGACCAGACAACCAGTATTGTCAATTCTACGCACACCTCATATTTCGAATGTCGACCGCTGACACGACGGGACCGTGCGATTGTTTGAGCTTTTCATGATTTAATATTTGTCCGAATTTTCTGGGACTAGCACCTTTTCGGTGAAGGTTATGCGAAATTACACTTATCGGGTGGAAGGGTCAATGTTGACTTTTGTCTCTTATTAGGGATTCGTTTGAGTTTGTTAACGAGTATTTAAAAAGTAACAACGGGTGACCTTTAAATTTAATATACACCCACGTCGGAATGGAGAAGAGATATACGTTTACGCTTGGAAGTTATTTTAATTTTAACTTTTTCACGGAGATTTCTGAATTTCATATAATTTTTCTTACTTAGTAGTTCCTTATTAGTTTTTTTAAGGTGGTAAATAAGCACGTGATTCACATTGATGTTAAGTGATGACTGCAACCTATAGACACCCACATAAAGACCAGAGGTCGAAATGCAGATGCGTCGACACGACGATATTATGACTCTATGATAGTTATTACGGGGCCATACATTGAAGCGTGCATGGCCCCGCGGCTGGTGTAAATCATACGCGATCTACTCGGTTAAGCACTACAGGCGCGGTCGGGTAGTGTGATGGGTGACCGCTAAGCACGTTAAGCCGTCGGTCCCGGTTGCTATCGACAGATAGCAGTTGTTAAACCTTATCGGAGGCCTTATGGGCGGCTTAAAAATATCCGACAGCGGGTTGGCCACTAACCCGTATCTCCACCAACCCGCATTGGAGCAGCGTGGAGGAGTAAGCTCCAGGCCTCCCCCCGAAAAGGGGAGAGACTCGTGCCCAGCAGTGGGACGTATAACGGGTTGCCATTATTATTACATTAACATCTAATGGGAACACTTTAGTGCTCATTACCGTTCGGCGTTATATAACCCGGTGGTGCCTACGCCCTCGAGGGCCTACACTAGAACTCTAACACCAGTAAAGTTGTAGAGCACAGGTATCGTGTACGCTGGCACTCATAATCATAATCATAATCATCATCATTATTTATTTACCAGAATGTAGTGGGTACATGTAGGTACAGATGGTGAGGTAATAACATTATAGCACTATCACATTCTACCATTACAATGGTGTGTAAAATATCCATAAACTTAATAAAATATGTCAAAATATTATTATTGTAATTCGAGTATTTATAATTAATTAATGTCAAAGTTATTATTGCAAATTGTGGTCAATAAGATTTTATTAAAGCGATAAAGTTTATTGAAGATTTTAATAATTTAATATCAATATTTAGGATAATAATAATAATATATATTTATTTAGTCAAATTATTGAATACTAAACAAACACTAACACTAACAGTCATTAAATGATATTAGATGTATTTTTCCTTTTAGAATCTTATTTACGTAACTTACGTAAACGTAACTTTACGCCTGTAATCCCCGAAGGGGTAGGCAGAGGTAAATGCATACATTCAATTATACATGCAAACACCCACGATTCGCCGGTTACGTTTTTTTTTGACCCATGTAACAGGTGGCGTCTTCGGGTACATTCCGAGATACCTACCGGGAAACTTCCAGAAAATGGAAAAATCCCAATAGAACCAGATATAAAGCATTTTAAACTGTTATCTCTGACAGCCTCCGACCCGGGAGTCGAACCCAGGACCTCCAGTGTAGCAGTAGTGGCCTGCTACCACTAGGCTACTGAGGCAATTCAGTAATCTTAATTAAATAATGAATAATATTGCATTTGCCAACATAATATGTAGATACGACCTATACACGATTGCTCATCTTACTAACTCAGCTACCATAGTATAATCATCACTCCTGAAGCAGCTTTTTATCAAAATTGATTTGTTCAAATTATTTTTATTTTTTATTTAAACCGTAGGGACATGACGACCTTATCGTCCTTTAGTGTTGGAGATTTTTTCCGCTAGAGCAGTAATTCAACCGAAAAATGGCAGTCAAGCCATTAGAGTAGTAAAGGTAGTAAATATAATAGTGGTACAGTAACATTCAGCGATTCATTTTCACATTTTTAAGTAGAATTAGAAGGACTGGGTTTGCGTCAGAGTAAGTTTGTTCCTCGTGCAGATTAAACTGCTAAAGCGGTTCCAACAATTAAGCAAACATTGTGAAGTTACGTGACTTGCCGTTTAAATTTGTCTCCGATAATGTTTGTTTCATGCTGCCAATTATACATGAGTAATATTGGTTGTTGAACGTAATAAGAAAAGTTATACGTGCAAATTTATGAAAACAACTTACGAAAATAACGATCATTAGGACTGATCCGGAAACTAGTTAAAGCCGAAACACATTATTAAAACAATTAACACCCAAAAATAAATAAATATGGGCGTATGGCGTCGCGTCGCGTTTTAATAATATGTTTCTGCCTTCAGTGTTATGTATTGTTACAGTAACACTATTTAACTTTGCAGTTTCTTTTACTCACTAAAAAAACATAACAATTGATTTCAATTGTTCATTAGCCGCCGCGTCATCGGTTACTCGTATCTTGACGGTTTACGGGGTAAGTAGAAAGCGTGGAGCCATATCCCGGTTCTTAAACACCACTTCAACTTCATTTACATTCATTTCACTACATAAATAAGAGGATTCCAAACTAATTTTCTTGTAGACCCTTTCAATTTTTTCTGGTTTCGGTGGACCATTCCTTGCTACATTTGACGACCCGGTTAGTCCAGCGGTGTGCGATGACCGTTTGATTCGAAGGGTCGCGGGTTCGATCCTCGCACCGGGCAAATATTTGTAAGGCCTACAGATATTTGTTTCGGGTCTGGGTGTTTGTGTATGTGTTGTATGTGTACAACGGCACCCACGACACAGGTTTTTACCTACTGTGGAGCTGTGAGTGTAGGCGTATTTATTTTATTATTTTATTTATTTATATCACATTCCCATATCTCCAATTTTTATTCACGCCAACGTAGACCCCGATCGAGTCGCCCTTGGACCCCAGGGGGTCCACCTAGACCACTTTGGGAATCACTGATAGAAATAAAGGAAAGTTTCAAATACATTTTTTAATTTTTTGAAACTTTTACATGACATTGTTTATATAAACCTACCTACGCAACTCTATAATGCTAGGCATCAACTAAATAACTATATAATACCTAATTATAAAATCAAAAGTTTCAAAACAACAAGTACTAAGGGAAATAATGACGTCAGTTATTAAGAAGATTTTCGAAAGTTTTGCGAACATGTTTTTGCCACATATAACTTTAAACCACTTGTGGCAAGGTAAACTTGGTACCCAAATATTTATTTAAGATGTAGGATAACTTTACCAGTATATATCAAAATGTTCACTGTGCTTACATGAAGAAATAACTTCAATTTCCAATAGCAATAATTGAATTCATCAATTAAAATGTTTTCACTTTTCTAGAGAGAGTGATATTACATACAAATATTTCCGAAATATTCAAAAGAACCATTTCAAATCTAGCTCTTAGCTAAAACCTTTGCTGACCGCACATATCATCAGTAGGTACTATTCACCCGTCCGCATAGAGCAACACGGGCCACCGGCCGCGGCGGACTGGAGAGGAGTAGCCATATGCAGGCTTTCCCCTCTGTCAAAGTACAAGACCAAATGGCCTGTCGCCCAGATATTTAAATATGTGCGTCAAACTGTTTACGTATTTTGTTAAAATCAAGGTGTGAGTTTCGTAGTAATAGACGATTTTTGTATTGTGAGTGTGTGTCACGCGTATCTCCTCCCGCAAAAAATGAGTCTGTTTTGCATCGGTAATACATGCTATGGCTACTCTTCTCCGGTCCGCCGCGACCGGTGGGCCGAAGTTGCTCTATGACCGTCCGCGTTATGAATATTGACCACTGACACAAAAGTTTCACCTTTGCATAATTCAATATTTTTATCCGTTTTCTGGGACGAACACCTTTTCGTGTTTTTTTTATGTTTTAAAAGTGGCAAACAAGCATACAGTTCACATTGATGTTAAGTGATGACTGCAGCCTATAGACACCCACACAATGACCAGAGGTAAAAATGCAGATGCGTTACCACTCCTGAGGCCTAAGGTGTTATGCCTCTGTGCCGGAAATTACAAGGCAGTACATTACCACCTGACCGGAACACGATAGTGCTGAACACTACCATTTAGCGGCAAGTATATTAGGTAATGCGGTGGTGCCTACGCCCGCGAGCTACGTCACTGGAACTCTACCACCAGTAACATTGCTTAGTGCTTTATGCTTGAAAAATTTTTTACGACTTTTGTTTGTGGATTATTTGAATTTGTGAATAAAAATATAACAACTGAATGTTATTGGATAATGTTATCAAATACCTATACCAATGAATTAACAATACGATACCAGAATACCTAATTTATTATAAATCGACAGCGTGAATGAGTTAAACTAGATGTTTGTGCATAATGAAACAATTGCAACGACCCAATTTATTTTAAATCAGTCAGTAATGTTTGCTTGTGGTATAGCTGTGTTTAATCCTACTTGTATAGAATACACAACTTTAAGCATATATTTGTCTAAATACGTAGGTAAAGATGCTTGTATTATTACTACCTATTATACGTTGCCACCCCTGAGACATTAGTTGTTATGTCACTGTGATAGTTATTACGGGGCCATACATTACCATCTAACCGGAACACGATAGTGCTGTAGCGTCCACTACATTAAGGCGCCAACTAGTGTAACACAGATGAAACCTCACAGTACTTGTCTAGTACGATAGATGGCGTGCATTCGAATTACATCGCACATGCGAAGATTTCTCAAGAGTTGGCATATATACAACTTCCCAACGTCAATCGTTGGGCCGCGACCCGCCAGGCGCTACCACCTCGCCTGGTCGGAGGATCCTCTCTTTTCGTCGGAGGAACACTTCCACCCGTTTCTCCACAGTGCTTAACAATACCATTTAGCGGCAAACAAATAAGGCAATGTGGTGGTGCCTACGCCGTCGAGCTCCTACACAGGTACCACCAGTAAGTAAACCAGGTGCTCTACACAATTTGTCGCACGGCAATAATAACTTACTGGTGGTAGAGCTCCAGTGACGGAGCTCGCGGGCGTAGGCACCACCGCATTACCTGATTTACTTGCCGCTAAATGGTTCAGCACTATTGTGTTCCGGTCAGGTGGTAATGTACGGCCCTGTAATTTCCGGCACAGAGGCATAACACCTTAGGCCTCAGGAGTGGTAACGCATTTGCATTTTGACCTTGGTCTTTGTGTGGGTGTCTATAGGCTGCAGTCATTACTTAACATCAATGTGAACTGCATGCTTGTTTGCCACTTCAAATACATAAAAAATAAAAAAATAAAAATAACTGACGCTGACTTAATAAAGTTAGCCTATTCCATTAATAAATCGACGCACAACATAGAACAATACAGGCAAACAAGAAGGTAACGACAATAGAAGTGAAGCGCAACAAAGCGCCTTTGTTTGGAACAGTGAGGCGACATGCACTCCGGTGTTTTTCACTTCACTGGATAGAATTTTTCATGGCGTCTGTTGGTGCTAATTGTTACCACACGAATATTAATAATATAACCAACACAGTATACCTAAGTTAAAATAAATAAAATAATAATACGTCCCACTGCAGGGCACGAGTCCCTCCCCTTTTTGGGGGGAGGCCTATAGCTTACTTCACCACGCTGCTCCAATGAGGGTTGGTGGAGATATCGGTTAGTGGGCAACCCGCTAACGGAGGTTTTCAAACATCCAACAAGACCTCCGACAAAGTTTAACGACCGCTAATTCTATCGATAACAACCGAGACTGGCGGCTTAACGTGCCCTCCGAAGCACGAAAACGCGTATTTTTAATTTGCCACTAGCGGTCACACATCACACAACCGACCGCGCCCGTATCGCTTAACCGAGTAGATCGCTTACGATCTACACCAGCTTGGAATTTGTGTATTCAATTTACGTCTTCAACGTAGATAATATTAGGGTTATACTCATAGTATTTGTTAGTATTGAATACACTTATCTGCTCATTAGCTTATTGGCTCACTAAGCCTCGGCCTTGCACCACGACTTTCGTTCGAGTTCAAGTTATTGTAACATTTCACATCCTTCTCTAACTTAAAGAAATCTGTTAAAGTTAGAGAAGGACGTGGAATGTTAAAATAACTTTAATTTTAACAAATATAGTGGTGTAACCCAGGCTAAGTTTCGTGAAATGGCATTGAAACTTACCTACCGCATAACAAAAATCTAAGCAAAAAATCTTAGATGCTGCAGTTGTTATTCAACTACCATCGACATTCTACAATACAAAAGAAAGAAAAATACTGTGCTTTTTTGATAAAATCGCGAACTAAATCATTACAGCTTTGAATTATAAATCGGCGCTGTAGCGAATAATCCAGGCAAACAACAATGTAACGACAATAGAAGTGAAGCGCAACAAAGCGCCTTTGATCGGAACAACAAGGCGACATGTACTCTGATGTTTTTATTGCATTGTTCTCTTGTTTCTCTTGCTACTGAGTATGCGTAAACAAACTAGTATTCAATGTGTATATGTCAGAATATTTAGTCATTACTCCAGCCGAATGACGTCCACAGCTGGAAAAAGCAATCCCCGAAGACCCCCACAACAGTGTTATGCGTCATTAGGGGAGAATATGCCATAATAGCCACGCTTGGCAGGCGGATTGACGATCGTAGCGACGGTAGTTCTATCGCAGGACACTTTTTTTATGTAATGGAAGTGGCAAACAAGCAGTTCACATTGATGTTAAGTGATGACTGCAGCCTATAGACATCTACACAAAGACCAATGTCAAAATGCAGATGCGTTACCACTCCTGAGGCCTGAGTTGTTTTTCCTCTGTGCCGGAAATACAGGGGTGTACATTACCACCTAACAGGAACACGATATTGCTGAACACTACCATTTAGCGGCAAGTATATAAAGTAATGCGGTGGTGCCTACACCTAAATGGTATTTTTTTCGCAACTCAAGCGTATTTCCACATTACCTTATTTGAGGGTAATGTGGAACACCGATCGCGTTCGTAATGAAGATGTAAGAAACAGGCTTTGTGTGAATAATAGTATCGGTGTAAAAATGAAAAAAAGGCATGCTCTGACGGTTCGGGTATATAGAAAAAATGACGAGTGAGCGAATGACTAAACAGATACCTATACAATAGGCGAATTTCTAAAATGCGAATCTGGATGGTTGCATAGTCCTGGGAAGACCAAGACTGACTTCACTTTAATTTATTTTGTTTGTTTTTGACGTGTCATAAGAGGTGCCTGTCACTCTAAATGAATAAATGAGTTTCTGATTCTGATTCTGATTCTGACCTACCATGACCAAATAGGTCGAGTTCTGTCTGATGGTGCGGTCAAAAGTCTTAGGAATCGGCGTACATGTATGAAGAGAATGATGAAGGTAGATGAGGCACGAGAGGTATGTCAGGATCGGGATATCTGGCGCTCTACACTCTCTGCCTACCCCGTTAGGGACCTGGCGTGAAGATACCTATTCGAATGTAATATTCCATTATCTTAATACTGAATCAAGTCATATTTGAATAACGACATATAATTTTATACGCATAAATATGAAACCATGTTAAACCGACAAAGCGAGAAAACCCGCAGGCACACACTAAATCAGCAAAGTAAACAAACCGATCATTGTCCATTCCGAAGAAATTTGCAACCCAAATGGCGGGGACTTTTAACAAATTAATGCTGAATCAAAAACCGGGGCTAAACACTTAAAATTTCGGTGCTCCTAAGCCCGAGGGGTGCAGATTTACATGTATTTTGCATACAATTATGTGATCAAATCCGGTGGAAGCAGGTGCTCTTTAGGAATAACAGATGAAGGTACCATTGAAAACAATGTAGGAGGTAGAATAATATTTACAACGTAACGCCTGTTAGGGTTCCGTAGTCATTTTTTATGTAAGAAAGAAAGAAATACATTGATTTACCTGACAACACACAACATACATACATTTTACTGGTGGTAGAGCTTCAGTGACGGAGCTCGCGGGCGTAGGCACCACCGCATTACATAATATACTTGCCGCTAAATGGTGGTGTTCAGCACTATCGTGTTCCGGTCAGGTGGTAATGTACGGCCCTGTAATTTCCGGCACAGGGGCACCTTAGGCCTCAGGAGTGGTAACGCATCTGCATTTTGACCTTGGTCTTTATGTGGGTGTCTTTAGGCTGCAGTCATCACTTAACATCAATGTGAGCTGCATGCTTGTTTGCCACTCTCATAACATAAAAAAAAACATAATATAACAGAAAAGAGAAAAAAAAAAACGAAGAGACCACCAACATAAACAAATTTTAACGGTATGGTCACGTGAAGCCAGGAAAAATGGCACCCATCTCAGCTCTTTGTTGCAGCAAGAGCTACAAAGCTGATATTCTGATGGGTCCTTTGACGAACGTTGCGAACTGCAAGTATGGTGTACCTACATGTGTGCAAAAAAACAAAAAATTAAAAATAATAAAAAAATATTATTATACCTAACATGCATGCAACTGACAGTGATGTTAAGTGATGACTGCAGTCTATAGACATCTACATAAAAACCGGAGTTACCACCCTTGAGACCTAAGGTGTTATGTCTTTGTGATAGTTATTACGGAGCCATTACCATCCAACCGGAACACGAGAATGCCGAACACTACCATTCAGCGGCAAATAGGTTAGGTAATGCGGTGGTGCCTACGCCCTCGAGCACTCTACACTTGGAACTCTACCACTAGTAAAATGGTGAAAAATGGAACCTTTACAGCTTCATCAGGCCTGTTTGGCTGTCAGTGCATCCGTATGTCATAGCCACATTATTACAAAACTATTAGGACTAGGTACATACTTTAAACTGGTGAACCCCTTTAAGATTTTAAAAAAGCATTAAGAAAAAAATATTCAAAACAAATAAACCTTACTTCATCAACGCTAATTCGTGTGGGGTATCTATGAATAGGTCATTAAAGTTTCTAAAACCATTTTTATCAACTTAAAAAGACATTTCTAAAGTGGTAAAAAGTGTGGTCCCTAAAAAAACAAAAACAAAATATTATGCTGTAGTTTTAATTAAAATTTTAAATGTTTGGTTGGAAGTTGGAACAAGATATTTCTAACAGTTGTTGAGATAAAACATATTATCAAAGATTGAAAGGGTAACTTGTAATTCATATAGAAATTCAATGAATGATAACGTTAGAGTCGCGGTTTTCATGAAAAAGGGCGTAGGTACATTCATCCAAAAATCACTACGGTACCTACAAAATAATTCAATACATAAGAGCACAAGAACATCTTTTTAATTTTCTTTTAATATAAAATACATAATTCTATACAAAACGTTGCAGCACAAAAACAACCTATCTAGGAAAGCGGCTATCTGGCACTAGATAGCCATTTCTTGTTAATATTGCTGAAGTATCCCAAGTAAAATTAAATCAACGACCATTTCTAGGCAGAATACAATTGAATCCATTACCCGTGAACGTATTACTCCAGCGCAACATTAAAAAAAGAAAAAAAAACCGTTTACGACACCATAAACCCGTAAATACTTTCGAACGAGATTCATGGAAATGGCGTCATTATTTCTAATTGAAAATATCGTTCGGTATCACGTTTCCCGAATTCAGAATGTTGCCTTTTGATGTCGCTTCAAACCTGATAATCCAGTTTATAGGCTATCAATAACTCTCCAAAGTAACTCCGGCAATGATTGACAACAAATCCGCACTTCGCAGTTGAGTGTGTGGTCCAAAATGTGAGGAAAAGCGTTCAAATATACTTTATTTCAAAAACATACGTCACTGATCTTCAGTGTCAGAAATTAAGGGTATGGTCATGGTCACCACCGTATTATCTTGCCTAGTGCGTGTGTACTTCGGACCCATGACTGGCCTGAAATCGCTCAAGATAGAAGAAGGTGGAATTCTCTCGTTTCGGAGGCCAAGACTCACTTTGGGTCGCTGAGCCAGTGAAGTAAGTAAGTAAGTGCGTGTGTACAACACCTCTGCATTTTGACCTCTGTTTTTTGCATAATGTCTATAGCTGCAGTATTTACATACCATTCATGTGAAGTGTAAACTTGTTTGTTTGTTGATTATATGGAATATCAATCATTTTAGCTACACAGTTTTTCAATGAAGACGTTTTCCATTGACTTCTTTCGTTTTTCTCGCACTAACAAGGGAATTTAAAGAAATGAAAGAAACAGGGAAAAGTTTTTATTTCTTTTTTATATCACGAAGTGGCACACAAGCAAATATACCATACTTTACCGCATGAACAGAACACCATATCGCTGGAAATTATCATTCAGCGGCAGCATATAGATTAATTAATGCAGTGTTGTCTATGCCCACAAGCTCCGTCACTGGAGCTCAACCACCGAGATCTTTGTTGGGTCAACTTTGCGACAGAACACAAGACAATAAGTTATCCATAGATAGCTATGTGAAAATAAAAATTAATTAATTAAATTTTATGTTTTTACCCCAAACGCTTCATCGTATGTCTTACAACGTAGGCTGTAATCACATGGGTCATTGCGTTGCCACAAGTATTGACGGGTTCGGTACCCGCCGCGTCATCGCGACGCCGGACAGTCTGATATCCGGCGATAGGGATTTGATTAGGGTTAGATGGTGGTTTTGGGGATTTCATTAAAAACGGCCGAAAAATGTTCAACAAAAAAACTCATATGAGATTTAATGAAAAAGGCCGGATTTACAAATCAGACACACATATTATTTGATCCAATCTTAAAAAAGAGCTATTGGGTCCAATAAACATCGATAAAGGTGAAAGATTTATCGCTATGTGTAATTGTAGTAACACACGACCGGATTCGGTTCGGCGGACTCTTCTATACACGGCCAGATTTGGTCGGAGCATATCGAATCCGCTATCCGCTCCGTACTAAATCTGGACGTGTGTTACGACTATAAGAATGGCGTTAATAAGTCTAACTAAAACTCGAGAACGAATAAACCAATTTTCTGCTTGATTTTGAAATTTCAGAAGTGAAAAAATGTAAAAAATGTAAAAATGTGTGAAATAAGTAAAAACAAATATTTTGTGCGAGGAAAAAAATTATGAACTTTTAAAAATAGTGGTAATAGGTAATGACATAACAATTTTCACTATTTAACTGATACATTTTTATATTATTACTAGCTGACCCGGCAAACTTCGTATTGCCTCACAATGAAATAATGTGTCAAAGGTTTGATAGATACGGACTATGCAAAAATGAAATTGTGGTTTTTACTATTTCCCATCAATTTCTTCATATTTTCTTACCTTTTAAACCTTCTTTGTACTTCCAAAAATCATTCAAAACCAAAATTCGCCAAATCGGTCCAGCCGTTCTCAAGTTATAGCGAGACTAACGAACAGCAATTGATTTTTATCTATATAGACAGATGTAGAGTAGGAATCGAAGGTTCTTCAATGAATTTAATCGCAACTGGCCAGTCAAAGTCACCGAAAACGATCGATCAACGAAACAGACGCTCACTTTAGCTTCAGTACAAACAAAAACGATTGCTTTTTTCACAATCCTTTGTTTATTTACGTTAGTTATTTTTTATAATTATTTTTTTATGTTATGAAAGTGGCAAGCAAGTAGCTCACATTGATGTTAAGTGATGACTCCAGCCTATAGACACTTACAGATAAACCAGAGGTCAAAATGCAGATGTGTTACCTACACCTGACCTACACCTAAGGCTTAAGGTGTTATGCCTCTTTGCCGGGAATTACAGGGCCGTACATTACCACCTAACCGGAACACGATAGTGCTGAACACTAACATTTAGCGACAAGTATATTAGGTAATGCGGAGGTGCCTATGCCCGCGAGCTCCATCACTGGAGCTCTACCACCAGTAAATACCAGCTGCTGCCCATCCGGTGTTATTATATTTACCATCGCCCTATCGCAATGGTTTGACCGCCATTGTTCGGTTGACTGACTGCACTAGCGGAAGAATTCCCTTCCAGTACCAAAAAGAATATTCTTCCGCTACTGGGTGGTGGGTCCTCAAGTCCCGATGCCAGTTTATTAGGTATACCTACATAAAAACATGCTCTTACACAAAAATTATGTGGTTCATTCATCACTGCCTGTTCCATTATAAATGTAACACAATTTGTCTTAAATCCAACCCCTTATTTATTATTTCGGCAACAAGATCTGCATATCAGAGCAGTCTGAGCCTGAACATCAATCTAGTGATCCTGGGGTATTAGAAGCTAGCGTATTTTGTGCAAAAACAATGTTCCAGTAGATAATTGAGATTTACTGGTGTTAGCGGCTTAACAGTAATAAATATCTTGGTAGCTTACAACGTGATTAGGTTGGATTTTGCTTATATGAAAATGACAAATAAACATTACCTAATATATATATATACATATTTTATTGAAGTTCTTTCCTAATACAATTTTTATTTAATACATAGAACTCGCCAAACTTAATAAATGTTTGATGGCGAGATGCGCTCTTTTTCTTACTTACCTAACTCATTACTGTCTCTAAATTACAAGATGAAGTTCTTATTCTTAATTTATTGTATGTATGTTTGTATCTTTACACCGGTTGGACAGAGAGTGCTCTGTCAAACCGGTGTAAAGATACAAACATACATACATTCTTATTATTCAGCAACTAAAAATTAATGGCAACCCTTGAGACATCCTACTGCTGGGCACGAGTCTCTCCCTTTTGAGGCCTTACTCCACCACACTGCACTCCAATGCGGGTTGGTGGACATATGGGTTAGTGGCCAACCCGCTGTCGGATGTTTTCAAACCGCCCATAAGGTTTCTAATAAAGTTTTTAAAGACTACTATCTATCGATAGCAACCGGGACCGACGGCTTAACGTGCCCTCCGAAGCACGGAAACGCGCATTTTAATATGCCACTAGCGATCACTCACCACACACCCGGCTGCGCCTGTATCGCTTAACCCAGTAGATCGTTTGCAATCTACACCAGCCGCGGGGCCATGCGCGCTTCTAATAAACATTGCGTAAACATAATTCCTTTACTAGTTGTTCCTTTTACTGGTGATATAGTTAGTCATCATACGTTTGGTAGGGTTTATTTTGTGTTATGAAAATGGCAGTTCACATTGAAGTGATGAATGCAGCTTATAGGGCGGCTACACAAAACTGCGATGGGATGGGACGCCGCATCGCAGGCGATGTATTCGTGCGAGCTCGCAGATATTTACGATGCGATGGAATTATGTGTGAGAGCCCTTAGACATACACAAAGACCAGATGCGTTGCCATCTCTGAGACCTTAGTTGTTATGTCTCTATGATAGTTATTTCACGCCCATACCGGAATATTATAGTGCTGAACACTACCATTTGGCGGCAGATAAATTAGGTAATGCTCGAGCTCCTACAATGGCACCAGCTGTTAGTTATTTGCATTGACCAGTGTGCGAAAAACTGGCGGTTAGAAAACAATATCATTAAGCAAGTCCTCGTTCCATGTAAGAACTACGATGTATAATAATTAATAACGTAACCGTCATGATTTAGAAATATAGAAGCTTTTAGCTGTTAATTAATAATTAAAAAACATTTAAATATATTTACAACCTAAATAATCTATTATATAAAAATAAGTCGGGTTTTCCTTCCTGACGCTATAACTCCAGAACGCAAGAACCGATTTCCACGGTTTTCCGTTCTTTGGAAAGGTCTCGGGCTCCGTGAGGTTTATAGCAAAGAAAATTCAGGATTATAAAACGACATCCACGCGGGCGAAGCCGTGGGCAACAGCTAGTCTATCATATAAAAATAAGTCAGGTTTTTCTCCCTGACGCTATAACTCCAGAACCCACGAACCGATTTCCACGGTTTTGCATTCGTCGGAAAGGTCTCGGGCTCCGTGAGGTTTATAGCAAAGAAAATTCAGGAAAAATTTCAACGCGGGCGAAGCCGCGGGCTACAGCTAGTATTTACATAATATAAAGTTAAAACTAAACTAAAAACAACATGCGTCTAAAAATTCCGCATCACTGCCTTCCTGAGTTATGGTACCCAGAAGGCTGGCAGCATTGCCTCGTTGGATGGCAATGCTGATTCTTTGACCTAAAAATTGGCCAGCCCTCTGGTCACGGGAAGTGTCGACCAGCCGTTTCGCGATCTCATTGAATAAGAGCCGAGCACTGGGGCCACATGGACCAAGAGTTTCGACCCCGAAAGGCATAAATATATAGTCCTCTGGAAGTGTACTATATTTGCGCTGTTTCAGGGTCTCCGCAGTTGCAGCAGCAGTGCCAGCGGAGCACGCCGTGCTTGGAAGATGGGATGGCGCTAAGGTGTCAACGCAAGTTGCGTCCCACACCAGAGGCCTACCCATCTTCCAGGGCATCAATGACATACCGTCCGGTCTCTTTCTATCGTCACGTGCCAGGCCATTGGGTTCTAACATAGCTGGCACGCCGGCGGTGGAAAGGGCACGGCGCAGAATGTCATTTAATTGGGCGTGCCTGGTGAATCTGCCGGCACTTCTACCGCAGGAGAGACCATGGTGCCCCAGGCGGTCGACAGCTTCACCACAGGGGCAGCGATGCGGAGCGCAGCAAGATGTGCCTAGGCGGAGGCAAGTAGCGAGCCGGAAGGTAATGTCATCCATCATTGTTGGGTGATGGCAAAGCCTGTAACCAGAGACCGGATTCCCACTCTCCAAGCGCCCGAAGTCGGGCTCGCTCCGCAGCGTTGGTTGATTAATAATTGAACATTATTATGTTATTTAAAACCGATTCTAGAATCTAACTCCCTTATTTTAGCTAAAGTGTTGCTAATCTCTCCTTTGTCTTTTTCTATCCTGCACATTTGACAATGCAACTGACAGAGACAAAGCATTCTATAGCTAAAACGTATCTAATGTACGTTTATGAATAAGGGGGTAAGAATAGAACATGTAATTTCTTATTACTTAATTCTGTGATTCTTTACATCTAACTGCCTCCACAGTAGTTGACTGGTAGCAGGCCACCACTTCTACTCTGGGCTCCTGGATGGATCGATCCCGTTAAGGAAGATATCAGAGATAGCAGTGTCGAATCCTTTATGGCTGGTTCTATTGGGCTTTTTCCATTTTTTTAAATATAATGGAAGTGGCAAATGTTGATGCGTTACCACTCCTGAGGCCCAAGGTTTTATGCCTCTGTGCCGGAAATTACAAGGCCATACATTACCACCTGACCGGAACACGATAGTGCTGAACACTACCATTCAGCGGCAAGTATATTAGGTAATGCGGTGGTGTCTACACCCGCGAGCTTCGTCACTGGAGCTCTACCACCATTTGTGTTTGCAAGTATACATATATGCACGAATTGAACTCTCCAAAAGGGTCCAAAAAGTTTTCGGGGATTAGAGGCGTGAAGTTACATATGACCAGAATGTAATAAAATGAATGATGAAAAATTAAAATTACATCGAATGTATAACGATTGAATTTTGACTCATGGTTCACCTTGTTCATAAGTGACATATATTTTTTTAATCAAACATCTTAACTCTATCTCTCGATTTACTTATACAGCAACGTGGGTTCAGAGCAAAATTGAGAGCAGAGTTGATGCACCGAGCTCACTGAGTTCCGTCTCAATAGTTGTGTTGATGCTAATGGTAAAGAGAAATTTGCTGTCATTTCATAGGATAACTTCATGTTTCTGTTTTTATATTATTTCGCATTAACACATGCTTGTGAAATATATTTTATTTTTAAAGAAAAATGGAAAGAAAAAATTGACTTCAGGCGAGACTCGAACTCGCGACCTACTGGGAATCTAGTCCAGCCGCTCTTCCAATTGAGCTACTGAAGCCCTGCCCGATTTGTCAAATCTTTCCTTCACATCTATTGCATTGCTTTATGGTAGCAGCAGCGCCATCTATTACCAACTATGCTAGTTAGGCAATGCAATAGATGTGAAGGAAAGATTTGACAAATCAGGCAGGGCTTCAGTAGCTCAATTGGAAGAGCGGCTGGACTAGATTCCCAGTAGGTCGCGAGTTCGAGTCTCGCCTGAAGTCAATTTTTTCTTTCCATTTTTCTTTAAAAATAAAATATATTTCACAAGCATGTGTTAATGCGAAATAATATAAAAACAATTATTAAGGGTAAAAGCGACTTCTTTACGATATTCAATAAACTGAAAAGTTTATTATATCGGTTGCCTAACTAGCATAGTTGGTAATAGATGGCGCTGCTGCTACCATAAAGCAATGCAATAGATGTGAAGAAAAGATTTGACAAATCGGGCAGGGCTTCAGTAGCTCAATTGGAAGAGCGGCTGGACTAGATTCCCAGTAGGTCGCGAGTTCGAGTCTCGCCTGAAGTCAATTTTTTCTTTCCATTTTTCTTTAAAAATAAAATATATTTCATGTTTCTGTTTATGGAAGGGGTAAATACAGGATACAGTTAACAGCGGGTTTACACAGTCACATGCATAATAATATTGGTTTTTATGCAGGATCCGATTAAGTGGCGTATGAGTTTCTATGGGTATGTTCACACGAGCGTAAGTTAGCGATATCACCGCATCAGTACGTAAATGACGCGAACCGCAGAAAATATTAGGTACCTAAACTAACCGAATGCCCGTGGTGAAAAAGGGTTACCCGTTTTTGAAACGGTTATAATCCCCCTGCCAAGCTTGGCAATAGTGGCATATTTTTCTCCTATGATGCACAACACTGTTATGGGTGGAATATGGAAAAGAAGGTTTTTAGACTGGAGTGATGCTGATGATGGACTATAACAAACCAGTTGGTGTAATGAAGCATTATTTGAAAAATATAGAAACTGGTAATCAGTCTCACAGTCACTCACATAATACTGAAAGAGTGTTACATAATAATTATTAAGTAAAACTTTTTTCATGTCTTAATTCTCTCTAATTCTTGATTGTCACTTTTGGTTTGTGGGTTGAGATGTCTGTTGTTGTTCACTATAGTTTTTTTTTTGTTTTTGACTATATAAAGAGGGTGATTACCCGTACACTCACTGGCTTAACCCACTGCATCAAGATGCTTGTCCTCCTAAATGAATAAATACATTTCTTAGGACATTTTCTGAAAAAGCCCAAAGTAAAACTTTGACTGCAACACAGCTACGAGGAACTCGCATCCGGGAGGCAAACATCACAGATTATACAGCACACTGCAGTTTGTTCCTTTAGAATTATCCATTTATTTGATTGGTGCTAAGGAAACACGAGAAAAGCTAGGTACAATTCTAAGCGGGAACACCGCTTTATTTCACTCATCATACATTGCTTTGATAAATATCATTTTCTATTTATTGAAATCATTATCACATCAGTCCAGCCGAAAGATGTCCACAGCTGGGCAAAGTCTTTCGCCAAAGACGCCCACAATAGTGTTGTGTTAAGCGTCGACTCGTTAAGCTGCAGTTGGATCGATATCGGTACCGAACAGTTAAAAATCAACTGCCCTATTTTCTCGCGTACTGACAGATTACGGAGATGAATATTCCATAATCGCCACGCTTGGCAGACGGATTGGCGATCGCAGTGGCGGTAGTTCTATTGTGGGTACTATTGCCCACCTCGTTTGACCGCTATTGTTCGGTTGACTGAAGAGCACTAGCTGAAGAATTCTGGAAATACGAGACCAATCGCTTCAACTATGGAGCTACCAAAGTTCTACGGAGGCGAAATTTTCGAGCCCATTTTACTAAAACCATCTCCGGTGCCGGAAAAGATATAAATTTATTACTAACTAGTTATGGACCCAATACAACAAACTTGCCAACTTATACAATTTCTTAAAGATGACGCTAAATCTGTCTGACAGTATATTTCTTAAGCCATTCAGTGTTCCAGACAATAGCTTTAACCACAGAACAAAGGAAAATGCTCACATATTGTGCTAAGGATAGGAAACCTATTTACGCGTCATAACAGGCGAACAAAACAGGTTGCGTGAGTATCTTTGTGCCTACTATGTTTCCATGGTAACATGTGTGACATGTTCTGAAGACGTAGGGTCTTAGCTCACGACAGCCACCCGGCACCCGACCAGCACCGCCTCGTTTTACGGCATCCACTCGTTGTCGTCGGGTGATCCACGGGTGAACGACGCGATGTTACCTGTGAACCACTGTCCACTTGGGAACAGCAAGTTGGCAATGCAAAGTCAACGCAAGACGAGCTAGTGATAAACGAGTGGTCCACTCGCCGTTTGCGCGTGACTTGAGGTCGAGGGGATACGGAGCGGAGTTGATGTAATGAGCGCAGACCGCTCGAGTCGGGCGATGGTCGTGTGCCGGCTGGCTCTAGTAAGCTATGACCCTAATAGGTAAAGATTAAATTTTTAAATTTAAATTTCATGAATGTTGGCCTTCTCCAGGAAATTGTATCTAATCCAAATGCAGAAATCGCTAAAGAATTATGTAAGTTAATTCCTTGCTAGTAACATTTTCCTTTCTATTTCTTATATTATTATCAGTAATGGTTTAAGGTAGTATTGGGTACGATGGGGTTGATATGTCGTGGGACAAAACCCCCTAAAAAAAAAGAATAAAAAAAAATAGGTAAAGGTAGAACATATGCAACTACCACTAGATTTTCGAACGTTTGTCAATGCAACGAATAAGTACAGTATTCAACAAGAAATATTGCTGGTATTTTTACTGGTGGTAGAGCTCTAGTGACGGAGCTCGCGGGCGTAGGTACCACCGCATTACCTAATATACTTGCCGATAAATGGTAGTGTTCAGCACTATCGTGTTCCGGTCAGGTGGTAATGTACGGCCCTGTAATTTCCGGCACAGAGGCATAACACCTTAGGCCTCAGGACTAGCAACGCATCTGCATTTTAAATTTAGTCTTTGTCATCACCTAACATCAATGTGAACTGCAAGCTTGTTTGCCACTTCCATATCATTAAAAAAAATTGCTAATCGACCTTAGAAAGGAAACTTCAGCTTATTTAGGGTCTGTAGAGCGTTCTCTTTTGCACCCTACCTATGTGACATTTGTCGATAATTTTGATCAAGTTTTGACCAATACGGACTATCAGTGCTTACGTAGGCAGACAGAGTGCAAGAGAGATAACATTCTACGAAATCGAAGCTAGCCGACTGTATTTCTTGTAGACATTATTCTAATCTCTCGTCAAATACGAATTTGTTTTCTTAAAGAACTTTGTTATTTCTTTTTCCGCTAAATTTTGTTTGTAGCCTAGTGCATGTATAAACTAGATACGTCTTAGCAAAAGCAGCCTTAGTATGGCATCTCTACGACGTTCAATGTTGAATGTAAAGCTTCAGTGGCATCTATAGGCGCTAAAACATTACATAATCTATTTGCTACGAAATAACACAAGTCAATACCGGCGTGTTGGATATAACATATTTAAAAATGCGGTATCATGTTGAGCCAAGTTCAAGTAAAGAAAGGATATGAGAACTGGCGAGCACCACCGTGTTTTTTTTATGTAATGAAAGTGGCAAACAAGCATGCAGTTCACATTAATATTAAGTGATGACTGCAGCCTATAGACACCCATACAAAGACCATGGTCAAAGTGCAGATGCGTTACCACTCCTGAGGCAAAAGGTGTTACGCCTCTGTGCCGGAAATTACAGGGCCGTACATTACCACCTGACCGGAACACGATAGTGCTGAACACTACCACTTAGCGGCAGGTATAATAGGTAATGCGGTGGTGCCTACGCCCGCGAGCTTCGTCACAGGAACTCTACCACCAGTAAAAAGAATGTTATATATTTCTATTATTTAAATTTACTTAAGTATATCAAACATTCCATTTAATAAATACATTTGAAAATTGACTACAGAGCTTGTAACCGATCATATCATAATATTGATCTTGGCTCCAGTTCACATTAACTTATGTTTTTGGTGGGATACACATTATGTAGTTGGGGAAAAAGTTTCTTCGCATTTTTAAAGATAATTCAAAACATTTTTTAATACAGTTTATTTAAATTTGACTAAAGTATGTATGTACCATTTTGTTTGATAACCTTTTGCCATCTTGAAGGTAGGGACATGATCCCATTGCTATAAAAATTTTGGGACTTCTCATCAAAATACCGCGACAAGTGGATTTGGCAGTCCTCTCGTGATGTTAACCTAACATTGCATAAAGAATTCTGAAGAGACCGAAACAGGTGGAAATCTGAAGGTGCGAGGTCAGGACTATACGGCGGATGCATTAACACCTCCCAGCCAAACTCTCTTAATTTTTGCTGAGTGGCTATAGATGTGTGAGGTCTAGCGTTATCATGATGAAACACCACACCCCTTCTGTTGATCAATTCCGGTCGCTTTCTCTCAAATTCTTGCTTTAATCTCATCAGTTGTTCGCAGTAGAGTTCAGAATCGATAGTCCTGCCTGGTGGTAATAGCTCATAATGAATAATGCCCTTCCAATCCCCACCACACACACAACATCACCTTATTGCGAGTTAACCCGGGTTTCGCCACAGTCTGTGAAGCCTGACCGGCCTTTAACCACGACCTTTTTCGCACGTTCTTGTCGTACGTGATCCAGTTTTCATCACTAGTTATCAGCTTCTTCAAAAATGATTCGGTTTCATTACATCGTAATAAAGAATCACAAATGAGTACACGGTTCATAAGGTTTCTTTCAGTGAGCTAGTGAGGTACCCAAATATCGAGCTTTTTTTTGTACCCAGCTTTTTTCAAATGCGCCAAAACTGTTTTGTGATCAATTCTCAATTCTTCAACTACGTCGTAACTACTGATATGTCGATCTTGCTCCACTTTTTAAAAAATGGCATCCATTTTATCCGTAATAGGGCGACCAGAGCGAGGTGCATCTTTGACATCAAAATTTCCGGATCCAAAACGCTGAAACCAAATTTGTGCTACACTCACAGATACTGCACTAGGTCCATAAACATTGCAATTTTTTTTCGCTGCTTGCGTTGCATTATTACCTTTTTTGTAGTAAAATTTTAAAATGTATCGAATTTCTTCATTAGATTCACTCATCTTGACAGTACGAAAAACAAATGAAAATCACACATTTGCCTAATTTGAATTTGGAATTATGTTTGTTCGGCATCTGGTCGATCATATGATAATGAAAGTGGACTGTATGATTATACTTGGTTTATTGATTCGTAAATTGTTCTACAATGATTCGTCCGAGACGCAAGCGCGCGCGTAGTATCGCCGGTGGTGAGATGGCAAGTGGAAGTCGCGGCCCGCGCGCCGCTCCGCCCGCCGCCCGCGCCGCTGGCTCGCCTCCTCTTCGCTCCGCGGCCCTCGTCCGCTGCACCTTGCGCACATATGCGCACGGTCGCGCAGACAATGTTCTTTAAAATTTTAACTTTCAATGATACCAAAACCAGCCAGATACAAATACTACAGCCAAAGAGATTTTATTACAAGTTCATACATACTATAATGCGAAAAGACTTTTTCCCCAACCTATTATATACAATTCTCTCCACTAGTAGACGATGGGATCGCCACGTTTTGACGTCATCTTGATTAAATGAATATTACCCGCGCAGAACTCTGCTAAGTCGTCAATGAAGCATAAATAAATCAACTACCTTCATGCCAGTATGTTAATTCAGCATCAGAAACAGTTTATACTGCTGGAATCCATTTTCAAAATTTATTGATAGTTTTACATAATTAAAGAGTAAATCTGTTAACCGTGTGATATTGCGCAATTAATTATTCTGTTTGATACGCCATTGTGGGGTATTTTATTGGGTTTGGTTTCAATTATTTGCGGTTTAATTAAACTAAGCGACTGTCATCCAAGGTTCATTTCGTTTTGTAAACTATATTTTTATTTCTATGAAAAAAATGCATACCTATGCAATATGTAGGTATATACGTATAAGTACTTGCGAATAATAACGTAAAGAAGTGAGTCTAAGCCAAAAAAATAATTAAATACATAACTTTGAGCAATAGCATTTTCTTACCTTTACAAGTTTTACCATTTATTTCAGTTTCAGTTTCATGAAAATTGATGATCTAGCTGGTGAGTCTACATTATATTGTAGTTGCTCATTGCAATATTACAATCTCAATGAACTATCTCAAAAGCAAAGCAGTAACTTATATTTCTTTATCTATACTTATAATAAAACTGTAGAAGTGTAAATTCTGTACATTAAAAATATCGAAAAAATAAATACCAGGGGTTGTTACTAGATCGATACCGAACACAAATTCTAGGTATCTACCGTGTTCGGTATCGATCTAGTAATAACCCCTGGTATTTATTTTTTCAATATTTTCAATGTACAGAATTTACACTTCTACAGTTTTATTATAAGTATAGATAAGGAAATATAAGTTACTGCTTTGCTTTTGAGATAGTTCATTGAGATTAGAAAAAAAATTGTCTGTCTGTCTGTCTGTTTGTTCAAGCATCACAGAAAAATTACCGGTCCGATTACAATGAAACTTGGTATGATTATACATTAACCTTTGGCGCACAATACTGGGTACTTTTTATCCCGGTAAAATGTCTGTTTTTCTGTGTGTTTGTGCACGCTAATACCAGAAACGGCTTATTCGATTTGTGGTTTTCGCTAATATATTGTGATAAGTTTCACTTAACATTTAGTGTTTGTTTTATGTGAATCGGTTAAGAAATAAAAAAGTTATGTCAATTTAAAGAATCATATCAAATATTTTTAAGCTATTCTGTATCTACTCTATCTTTTAGGGGGTTTCGTACCTTAAGGGTAAAAACATATAAATGCGCTGCCCAAAGTCTCAAAATCACGATTCCATGCGAACAAAGTCGCAGGCACAGCTAGTATAAGAATAACAACGTATCAAGGGTTAAGGAATGAGGTAACCCACTGCTAGTTATAAATATTTGCTAATATCTCGTCCAACAAACCATAAATTTAAGACAACCGACAAAAGGCGTTATATCCTCGCGTAATAAGCAGAATTTACCGACACATTCAGAGGTCGAAAAGGTGCTGGTCCCAGAAAACTAGAATTATGCAAAGGTTAAACAATTGTGAGGTCCCGTCGTGTCAGCGGTCAACATTCATAATGCGGACAAGAGGTGTAGAGAACTGACGATGTGAGGTTAGTAAAAGGTTTGAGTAAAGAACTGGGTTTAAAACAGTTGCATAAAATATTTCGAAAATATTTTTGTGTGATATTTAACCAAGTTAAAAATGATTTATGATTTACTATTGCTTCGCTTGAAACAAAACTGAAATGGCATTAATAAATTATTTTTATGATCGCTATTGAAATTGAAGTAATAATCATTCTAATTTTGCTGGTGGTAGCTCGCGGGCGTAGACACCACCGCAATACCTAAAATAATAATAATAATAATAATAATGGCAACCCATTATACGTCCCACTGCTGGGCACGAGTCTCTCCCCTTTTTTTGGGGGAGGCCTGGAGCTTACTCCACCACGCTGCTCCAATGCGGATTGGTGGAGGTGGGTGGGTTAGTGGCCAACCCACTGTCGGATGTTTTCAAACCGCCCATAAGGCCTCCGACAAGGTTTAACGACTGCTATCCATCGATAGCAACCGGGACCGACGGCTTAACGTGCCCTCCGAAGCACGGAAACGCGCATTTAATTTGCCACTAGCGGTCACCCATCACACTGCCCGACCGCGCCCGTAGTGCTTAACCGAGGAGATCGCTTACGATCTGCACCAGCCGCTGGGCCTTGCGCGCTTCCATACCTAAAATACTTGTCGCTAAATAGTAGTGTTCAGCACTATCGTGTTTCGGTCAGGTGCTAATGTATGGCTCCGTAATAAATATCACAGAGACATAACAACTGAATTCTCAGGGGTGGCAACGCATCTGCATTTTGGAATCTGGTCTTTGTGTAAGTGTCTATAGGCCTCAGTCATCACTTAACATCAATGTTAATTGCATGCTTAGATAAATCGGCCGCAAATATGAGTTGCTGGCTGTTAAAGATAAAATAATTTAATTAAAAATCCTTGCCAAAAATTTTGTGAATATTATTCTTTAGATTATAAAGTTGCGTAAAAATTAGGTTTGCACCATATCTGAAAGAACGATATGATTTTGCAGTGGGATCTTAACCTATAAGCCTATTCAGTTTTCGTTTATACTTCTTGGGAAGGTTAATAATTTCTCGGAGAAAATCCACTAATAAACTTATTAATTAGTGTCAAAATTCCGACTAATATTCTATATAAATAAAAATTAACCTCTGAATGTGTTGCTAAGCGTAAAACTCAAGATTCGGCTAGACCAATTTCACTGATTCCTTTATATATTATTTGTAATAGTCCGAAAAAGGTAAATGGTAGTGTTCAGCACTATCGTGTTCCGGTCAGGTGGTTATGTACGGCCTTGTAATTTCCGGCACAGAGGCATAACATCTTAGGCCTCAGGAGTGGTAACGTATCTGCATTTTGACCTTGGTCTTTGTGTAGGTGTCTACAGTCTGCATTCATCACTTAACATCAATGTAAGCTGCATGCTTGTTTGCCACTTCCATTACATAAAAAAAAATATATATATGCGAATGTAAGTTTGTTTGTTACAATTTCACGCGAAACTACTTATACTACTTAACCAATCATTATGAAACCTTGTACACATATTTCTAAAAGTTTTTGAAATAACGTAGTATACTTTTTGTTAAAATAACATAGTATCAAATGTTTTTGTTAATAAAAAAACACGTGGATAAAGTCGCAGGCCAAAGCTAGTACAATTATAAACAAAAGGTTATACTTACGAATGAAAGTACTTTGTTTTCCTGAATAAATTATTCAAGTCGGAATAAATAGAACTCTTCACAAACGAAGCAGAATATCCTTGTATTTATCACAGCGTTGCCAATTAGAGAAAAACATTCCTATACAAACTAGCTGAAGAGTCGTTATTTTTTTTAATTTGTATCGTATTCATCTATACAAATAAATACAATTTGAGTGTCGATAAAAATACTAAAATAACCGCTTTTTACTAAATGCATATGTATGTATGCACGGTACATATACCCAAAACAACATTTTTTACAAGTTTTGTCTGTCTGTCTGTCTGTATGTTACCGCTTATCTCGGGAACGACTGGACAGATTTAACGGGACTTTCTCTTCTTGATTATGTAATAAGGAGTAACTTCGGCTACTTTTATACTAGCTGCGCCCACGAATTCGTCCGGGTACATACTGAACAATCATAAATTCTCACGCGGACGGAGTCGCGGTCACGGCTAGTATAACAATATTATTGTAAAAGCCCACGCGACCTCTTAATGAGACACAAACATGTATTATTGTATTGAAGTTGTTGAGGAAATAACACAAAAATGTAAACTGCTAATCCTAAAATAGTACTAGTTAAACAGGTTTTTTACCACAGACTTGAAAATGATGATACCGTATGACCCTGCAATTGAAAAGAAAAAAAGAAAAGAAAAGAAAAGAAAACATTTATTTGGACAGCACAGAGACATGACGATACAGATTGCCAGACGATTGGTACACAGGTACAATTAAACAAAAAGCAAAAACAATAACAATTAAAAAAGAAAAAAAAAAGAGATTAAGTCTCACGGCTGGTCCAAATGGGAGCCCAGATCAGCTTCATGTCAAGTCGATCACATCAATCGACTTGACGCTGATTTTCATCTGGGACCCTGGTGTTTCACGGATGTCAAGCAGATCAAACAAATTAAATTAATAATGGTTAACAATATATACTTACATATTTTGTCCTTAGTTAATTGCTTTCGCAAAAGCAAATAACTAAGGCCTAAGGACGCTTACACAAAACTGCGATGAAAACTTTTTGCTTTACTGGTGGTAGAGTTCCAGTGTACGAGCTCGCAGCCGTAGGCACCATCGCATTACCAAATTTATCTGCCGCTAAATAGTAGTGTTATTATTAAAAGGAAAACTATCACACTTAAGTTGGCTTTGCAAGTTTGCGAGTAATAGTCGACCAATTAAATAAATAAAATAAAATAAAATACGCTTACACTCACAGCCCCACGGTAGGTTAAACCTGTGTCGTTGGTGCCGTTGTACACATACAACACATACACAAACACCCAGATCCGAAACAAATATATGAAGGCCATACAAATATTTATTCCGGTGCGATCGAACCCGCGACCCTTCGAATCAAACGGTGGTTTTCGCACCGCTGGACTAACCGGGTCGTCATTGCAAATGCATTTTACTCGCAAATTTCAAACAAATTTATAAAAAACATATTTTTTTTTTCATTACATTTCTTACTTTTTAAATACACTAAATACGGATTCCCACACTGCGCGTGGCCCGACACGCACCTGACCGGTTTTTTTTAAAAAGCTAATGTTTCAGCCCTCTGATAAGAAAGTACTGCTGGCGCCATTTTGAAAGTCGCGCTTTTATTAATCTTTAAAATGCTGTAGCTAAAAAATAACATATAAGTTATATATGAAATGATTTAGTGTTGTTAAATCAGGTTCGAGAAACTTTTTTATACAGAACTTGTATTTTAGAAAATTTACGAGCTCAGAAAATATTGTAGACTGTATTCTATTCGGCCCGAAATCTTTTCATTGTATCTGAAATATAAAAAATATTTATGTTTCGTTCGTGTACGTTCAACGAGAAATTTAATGTCACTGATATCGACTTCCACAGCTGCTTTACGGCTATTGAACTGACAAGTCTAGGGGTTTAACCTTTACATAGCAGAATTTTCCTTTTTACCTGAGTGTGTTTCTTGGACTTTTACCTCTCATTGTGAGGGTAGCGTGAAGGTAAATGACCGTCATAATAATATCTTGGTGGGTATATCACGCTTGCCGCTGCGACGCGCCGAGCGGCGTCGATACCAACCGGCGTCAACTTTAGGCCTAAAATCAATGCGCCAATTCAATCAACGTTCGCCTCTCGTTAAAGAAACCCACTTGACAGAAACGCCGGTGTTTCTGAAGGCGTATCTGCCAAGGTTGGTGAGATTTGCTTTGACGAGCCCTTTTCAGCGTTAGGCGACTATCTTTCATGGATGTAAAGTGATGACTGCAGCCTATAGACTTAACATAAAATCCAGAGTACAAAAATGCAGATCGCTTTCCACCCTGAAGAACAAAGTTGTTATGCGATTGTTGTTACGAGGCCATACATCATCTTTGACGATCCGGTTAGTCCAGCGGTGTGAGACGACCGTTTGATTCAAAGGGTCGCGGGTTCGACCCCGCACCGAGACATATATTTGTATGGCCTACAGATTATCGGGGCTAAGTGCGTGACTGTCGAGGCTTTCAGGGCAATAAATGGACACTCTGTGGTTATCTGTGACTTTAACATTAAATGCAAAAAATTCCAACCGTATCTCATTTACAACAGACGCCTAAGGGATATTAATTTGAGTAGTTTCAATGACGATCTATCACGTTTGGATTGGAACGTCTTTTTTAACAACAGTAACATTGAAGAAATGGTTTCCATTTTCTATCGCAACATCAGTACTCTTTTCGACACTCATGCGCCGGTGAAAAGAACCGTAATAAAGGAGCCGCATTACCCATGGATAACGGGTACGATACAGCTCATGATGAGACTACGTGATGATGCACTGGCTAAGTATCGAAGCACAAAAACTGACTCTAAAAAAATATATTATAAAGATCTAAAATCATTAGTTTTAGCGTCAGTACAAACGGAAAAAAAGGTGTACTTCCGTTATAATATCAATAATAAAATACGTGACCCTAAAATGTTATGGAGAAACCTCAAAAAACACGTGATACCAAATAAACATGACTTAGACCTACCTTTACATTTCGATGACCCTGATCTCATTAATGAGCATTTCATGAATGTTCCGGGTAGAAAGATGGCCGCCATTTCGAACATGACGTTTTTTGAATTTCATAGACACAACCACTCGACTTTCACGCTTTTGCCTGTGAGCCAACATGACATTTCAAAGCACATTCTTAGTTTGAAATCAAATGCTATAGCACATGATGGGTTATCATTAAACATGTTGCTTCTAACATTACCCTCTACTTTGGAATGCATAACTAGGATCATCAATGTCTCAATACTGTCGTCAACTTTCCCTAACATATGGAAGGTTGCCACGGTTAAACCAATACCCAAAAAGTCTAACCCCGTAAATCTTAGTGACCTCCGACCTATTAGTATATTGCCATGTTTATCAAAAGTAATCGAAAAAGTTGTGTATCGACAGTTATCAGAGTACATTGAAAAAAATGATATTCTGCCAGCTCTTCAATCAGGATTTCGAAAAAGACGCGGCACAGTCACGGCTCTCATAGACGTAACTGATAACATCTTAGCGGCGCAAGATAAGGGCATGTGCACAGTGTTAGTACTCTTAGATTATTCCCGAGCTTTTGATGCTCTAAACACTAATCTATTGCTTTCTAAGTTAGCATACTATGGTTGTGATCAAAAGACTATTTTATGGTTTAAAAGCTACTTAGAGAATCGAAAACAATATGTGGAACTGAAAAAAAATGATGGATCTTCCCTGTTTTCAAACATATTCCCACTGACACGGGGAGTTCCCCAGGGATCTATTTTAAGTCCAATTTTATTTACTCTTTATTGTGCTGATTTAACAAAGTGTATATATAATTGTAATTATCATATATATGCTGACGATGTGCAGATATATATATCCTTCAAACCCAGTGAGTATGATCAAGCCATACAGAGCCTAAATGAAGACCTAAATCGTTTAACCGCGTGGTCGGATGAAAACTGCTTGGTACTTAATCCAAATAAAACCAAATATTTGGTATTTGGAACAAAAAAACAAATTACAAAAATTCCAAACAATCTAAACCTTACATTGATGGGGGAACCAATAGAGCAAGTTACGGTAGCTCGTAACCTGGGTCTCAATATAGACGTGGCCTTACGTTACGAGAAACATATTGCGGATATAGCACGCAACTGTTTCTATAGATTAAGGATATTATACAAGTTACGACCATTTCTATCAGAAGCACTTCGCGTTCAATTAGTAGAATCTTTAGTACTGTCAAAATTTAACTATGGAGACACGGTATATAGTCCTAGACTATTATCAAGAACTGAAAAACTGATCCAGAGAGTACAAAATGCATGTGCACGCTTCTGCTTCTCGATACCACCCAGGAGTCACGTCACACCATACTTGAATAATAACTCGATCTTAAAAATGAAATCCAGGCGCAAACTTCATATTGCATATCTATTATTCGGAGTAATTAAATATAAAGAACCCATTTATCTGTACGACAAACTCAGTTGGGTCTACAGTACACGGGAATGTGTAAGGAGACAGTGTTCACGCCAGCTTTCTTTACAACCTCATAAATCCGAATCCTTTAGAGGTACCTTTAGATACGCGGCGTCCAAAATCTGGAACAACTTACCACCGCCGCTACGTCTAATCAAAACAATTTACACTTTTAAAATAAAGCTCAAACAATATCTGTTGAGTTCCCAAAAAAACTTTGGCAACATTAATTTAAATTCGTCACTAATTTAAACTGTACGCATAACTACTCACTAATTGCTGTATTTATATAAGTATATACCTAAGTATACAAAATAAAATACAATTTTCATTTAATTTCATATAGTATATATTATCCTCCTTTTATAATAATTACTCAAATTTTATTATTTTAATATTCTGTATCAAATCGTATCCTTTTAGCAAAATTATTTAGCCTTTAGTTTTTATACATACCTACCTCCTATACATCTCTTTTTATGTATATGTATAAGTAATGTAAACACATAAGTTATTTGCTCTATGTATGTATCTATGTATAAGTAATATTTCATTGTTTAATATAGAATGACATCCGTGAGTCACCAACTAGCTTCCAGTTGAAAACCAGCGTCGGGCTTCGGCCTGACTTATGCTGAACTGGAATCTATTTGGTGCAGCCGTGAGACACTGCTTGTGCATGTACGTCGTGTGTGTTGCTCGTTTTGATATTCTTGTTAATTTTTTAATTTTTTTCTCTATACAGGGTTTTTTTTTGTAACTAGCGCATGATTCTTAAGGGGAGGCTTCGCTCATCAGGATCATAGAACTAAAGTTGTTAGTCTTGACGTACCTAAATCACCTGTGACGATTAATGCGTTGGATGTATTTAATTAACCCTGTATATTCGTTTAATTTAATTTTTAAATTTACTAATACATTGTAAGTTACGTGCCAGTGAATTTATTGTGTCGCAGGTTCTCACGACTGTACCAATAAAGTGTTTTTTTCTTTCTTTCTTCTTTCTATATTTGTTTCGGGTCTGGGTGTTTGCGTATGTGTTGTTTGTGTACAACGGCATCCACGACACAGGATTATACTGGGTGGCTGTGAGTGTAAACGTAATTTATTTATCTATTGATTTATTTATTATCATGTAATCGAGAGAGTGAGAGAGAGAGAGAGAGAAGACGATAGTTGGGAATACAACCATTTGGCAGCAGATAAATTAGGTATATACGTATGTATCTTCACGCCAGGTCCCTAACGGGGTAGGTAGAGAGTGTAGAGCGCCAGATATCCCGGTCCTGACATACCTCTCGTGCCTCCTCCACCTTCATCATTCTCTTCATACATGCACGCCAATTCCTAAGACTTTTGACCCCACCATCAGACAGAACTCGACCTATTTGTTCATGGTAGACCTATTTGTATTGGTCTTCCTGGGCCTCTGCAACCATCCACATTCGCATTGTATATCTGTTAAGTCATTCGCAGATAAATTAGGTAATGTGGTTATACTTAAGCTCTCCAGTTCCAACACTGAAACTCTACCACTAGTGAGTTCATCATCAACACTCCAGCTGAAAGACATCCACTGCTGGTCAAAGCCTTCCCCAACGACGCTCACGACACTGTAGTTTTATCGCAGAACGCTTTTTTATATGTCTGAAGCTTGACAGACAAGCAAACGGGCCACCTGATGGAAAGTGGTCACCGTCGCCTATGAACATTTGCAACACCAGGGGAGTTGCCAACGCGCTGCCAGCCCTGAAAGACTCTTTTGACGCCATTTTAGAAGAACACCTCAGAGTGAAGTTCGTTACTGCCCATCTTGTGTAATTACACTTACTACCGCCCCATTGGAACCCTATTGGACTACTAATCCAAGCAGTATTTAAATTAAGAGGTACATACGGCAATCACCGGCAATAAACTGCTTACAATACTCAACAATTAATATTGCACATCGAGCCTGCGAAGAGAAAATCGGCTCGTTTCGACTTCGTAAAACGTTATCTCTGTTGCACACTACCCACGTAAGCACTGACAGTCTGGTATTGGTCAATACTTGATCGAAATGGTCGGCAAACGTCAAATAGAGAGTTTTGGCGGGAACCTTGAAAGATGCGTGTGGTGCTCTTATTTGATTTAATTTCTTGATGTATTTTTGAGTTATCTATACTTATTATAAATCTGTAGAAGTGCAAATTCTGTATATTAAAAATATTGAAAAAATAAATACCAAGGGATGTTATAAGATCGATACCGAACACAAATATGTGATTAGAAAAGGAGATGTTGCGAGCTCGGCCCTGGTTCGTACATGTCCTCAAAAAATGGGTAAATTATAGAAGAATCCGAAAAAATATAATTTATTTAATCAAGAACAGATTTTAGAGTTACCACCACATTTAATTCAAGCGATTTTATCATTTTCAACCATGTTCAACACGGCGGCGATACAGCCAACGCTTGGTATCAATCGATTTCGATAGTATTTATTAATTTTTTTTTTTTCTCCAAATACTAGATAATCGAAAACAATTTAAAAAATGAAAATGTCAAAATGACATCGTCCGCCATATTCGCCATGTCGGTTTTAAGTTGCAATTCTAACTGCAAATAATGTTTTGTAACTGCAAACAAAGCTAAATAAGTGAAAATATGCAGTAAAATCGTTTTTATATTGATTTTGCCTGTTTAATGATGTTGTGTACAATACATGGCCGGAGGTCCATACATTTTTGCAACATCTCCTTTTTTGTCTGTCTGTTGTCTATCTGTCTGTCTGTCTGTCTGTCTGTCTGTTTGTTCAAGCATCACATAAACAATACCAGTCCGATTACAATGAAACTTAGTTTAATTATACTTTAACTTTTGGCGCACAACACTGGGTACTTTTTATCCCGGAAAAATGTCTGTTTGTCTGTGTGTTTGTGCACGCTAATATCAGAAACGCCTTATTCGATTTGCGGTTTTCACTAAGATATTGTGGTAAGTTTTACATAACATTTAGTGTTTGTTTCATGTGCATCGGTTTGGAAATAAAAAAGTTATGTCAATTTAAAGAATCGTATCGAATATTTTTAAGCTATTCTGTATCTTAGTTCTATCTTTTAGGGAGTTTCGTACCTAATAGGTAAAAACGGACCCTACGGATAATTAATCCTCCGCTGTCTGTCTGTCCGTAAGTCCATCTGTCTGTCACCAGGCTGTATCTCATAAATAGTGATAGCTAGAAAGCTAACATTTACACAAATTATGTATTTCTGTTACCACTATAATGTAGACGCTTTAAATTTTCACAGAATTTTAGGTCTTATGTTGTATTGTAGCTTCCATAATAAATCTATATACGTACAAATAAATAAAATTGGAGTGTCTGTTTGTAATATAAAAATAACCGTTTTTTAGTAAACGCATATGTATGTATGTATACACGGTACATATACCAAAACATTTTTTACAATTTTTGTCTGTCTGTCTGTCTGTTTGGCGGGACTAATCTTGGGAACGCCTTTACCGATTTTGACGGGACTTTCACTGGCAGATAGCTGATAAGGAGTAACTTAGGCTACTTTTATCTCCATACATCCATACATACAAACATACATACCTACATACAAATAAGTAGAATTGGAGTGTATCCGACTTTAACGGCACTTCCACGGGTAGGTAGTTGATGTAACAAGGAGTAACGTAGGCTTCTTTTATCTCCATATATCCAGACATACATACATACCTACATACAAATAAGTAGAATTGTAGTGTATCCGACTTTGACAGGACTTGCATGGGTAGGTAGCTGATGTAACAAGGAGTAACTTAGGCTACCTTTTATCTCCATACATCCATACGTACATACATACCTACATACAAATAAGAAGAATTGGAGTGTCTCCGATTTTGACGAGACTTTCACTGGCAGATAGCTGATGTAATAAGGAGTAACTTACGCTACTTTTATACTAGCTGCGCCCGCGACTTCGTCCGGGGAGATACTGAACAATCATATTTTTTCTCACGTAGAGGAAGTCGCGGGCACAGCTAGTATTAAATAAAGTTGGTGCCATTTTGAATGATATAGGATTATTACAGTGCTCGTGTATAATGAAATAGAATAAAAGTGCGAAAACACGTTCTTTCGGGTTGCCTCCAAAACTTCATTGTAAATATTCTGGTAAAGTAGCCATCGCTTTACTTGAATTACTGTGACTCTGACTGACGGACTGATAAATTGACTGACTGACTCTGACTTTTACGTTGCTTATTACGAATACGAAATGTCGTTTAACATGACACTGGCAATATGCATAAAAAGCAATGCCATAAAAAAATAAAATTAAAAGTCAAATACGTACGATGTGAAAGAGATAACGCTCTACAGACTCAAAATAAGCCGAAATCTCCTTCCTAGGCTCGATGTGCAATATATATTGATGAGCACTGTAGTTACCTATACTAATGTGCTAACATTAAAACAGATAAGCTCGGAAAGTACATAAATCCTGATAACCCTTTTTGTCACCTTTCATCGGAAGCACAAATAAACGTTGTACTCCAATCGCCAATAATACATTACTGTAAGCGGATTTGCTCACAATCGGATAGAAATTCACACAAAGGATTATATATGGGGAACTGTCTATGCTGTTCGAATTAATACGCAAATGGAACGATTATTTTCAGTGAGCTTGTCTAGAAAATACATGAAAAATGTTCGTTGAGTTTTATATCGAAAATCACAGTTGATTTTAGTTGCTTTTTCATGTTCAGATTACTGTACAGGTAATGAGAGTAATTTTCGGCACAATGCCAACAGCTTAGGCTTCAGAAGTGGTACGTGAAATCAGACTTCTAAGTATGTGTAAATTGTAGCAAACTGTGTGTTTTTATTTATTTATTGCCTTTGGTACACAAAACAGATTACAATCATTTACATATACAATAACATATTAATTACTAAAAACTAGATTGCAATCCAAAATATGCGTACACATCATGGTAAACAGATAGGTATATAATCTGATTTACATCTATAAATTTAAAAGGAAAAAAAAAGTTTAAGTAGTTATACAAAATACTGTAGGATCAATTATTAGAAGAGCGCTATTTGATGACGTTCGTAACTACGTAGCGTTTGAAGGTGGAATTTGTAATTAAAAATATCTAAAAATATGTTTTGTTTGCTCTATTCTTGACCTACAGCTACAATAAGTTGAAAGGTACTTTCATAAACATCATCGTCAACATTTCAGCGGAAAGTCGTCCTCTGGTTGATAAGCGCCTAATATAAACGAAATATGATATAATCGTCCGTTGTGGTATTCCCTCGGTGCTACGTTATGGTGTTCTTCAAAAATTGCGTCAAAAGAGTCGTCCAGAGCTGCCAGCGTCAGTATCTCCCCTGGTGTAGCAAATGTTCATAGGTGACGGTGACCACTTTTCTTTACGTGATTGATTAATCTGCTTGTCTATTAAACTTTTGGCATAAAAAATTGCTTTATTTTTAAAGAAAAATGGAAAGAAAAATTTGACTTCAGGCGAGACTCGAACTCGCGACCTACTGGGACATCGGACAGGACTTCAGTAGCTCAATTGGAAGAGCGGCTGGACTAGATTCCCAGTAGGTCGCGAGTTCGAGTCTCGCCTGCAGTCAAATTTTTCTTTCCATTTTTCTTTAAAAATGAAATATATTTCACAAGCATGTGTTAATGCGAAATAATATAAAACAATTATTAAGGGTAAAAGCGACTTCTTTACGATATTCAATAAACTGAAAAGTCTATTATATCGGTTGCCTAACTAGCATAGTTGGTGATAGATGGCGCTGCTGCTACCATAAAGCAATACAATAGATGTGAAGGAAAGATTTGACAAATTGGGCAGGACTTCAGTAGCTCAATTGGAAGAGCAGCTGGACTAGATTCCTAGTAGGTCGCGAGTTCGAGTCTCGCCTGAAGTCAAATTTTTCTTTCCATTTTTTTTTTGTTTTTCTTTAAAGATAAAATATATTTCACAAGCATGTGTTAATGCGAAATAATATAAAACAATTATAAAAAATTGCTACTGTTGGCACCCGGGGTGGCGATTAGAGTGGCAGTATTTTTATTCCATGACGCTGCTGACCACCCCGCGTTGCTGTGTTTACCTCCTACCGCATTGTTGGAATGATTTGACCACCATTGTTCGGTTGACTGATTGGAGTAGCGGGAAAATTATACTTCACTAGTGGATGGTGGGGTCATCACGTCCCGATGCCATAATTATTAATAGTTGGCTCAGTGGTCGCAATCGCGATGGTGGAGCCTAAGGTCCTGGGTTTGATGCCCAGGTCGGGAAAATCTGATATTGGGTTTTTCTGTGAGGAAATTCGCAGTAGTAGCCCGGAGTCTGATCGTGACTCGGAGAGCACGTAAAGCCGTTGGTCCTGCGCCCGATCTCTCTCCGGTCGTGTCGGATTGCCGTCCCATCGGTAAGAGTGAGGGAATAGAGAGTACGCCTGTGTTTGCGCATACACTTGTGCACTATAATAACTCCCACGCAGTTGACTAGTCTCCTTTGAGATTGGCCACCGTGACCGAAATTCCATCTGGAGGACATTATTATTAAAAATTTAAAAGGATTAGGCAAACAAGAAAAAAAGACATTAAAATCCACTGACTTTAGATAAATCGATATAATAAAATCTCATGCGAGTAAATGCTGTTTCGCTACGACATATTTTAGGTACAACCTTGTTATATTCAAAATTGTAGTTTAGAAAAGTTTCGACATTGTTAACATCGACTCCTCGCAACAAGCCTGACCCGGTTATTTGCGAATTTTTGCGCAGTTAGTTTCGCGAACAGAGAATTTTTTATCATACAAAAAATAAAACACACTATCTGATACAGAGGACGCTGGCAAAGAGATGATATGATAAGCTTCGCGTCCTGCCCGATTCAAATGGATTTTGTGAAGATTTAGTTATGATTATGAAATTGAACAAAAATAAATAGCTGGGTTCCTTAGAGCAACACCGGATGAGAGTAGCCATATGCAGGCTTTCCCCTCTGTTAGAGTACAAGCCCGAATGGGCCTATACCTGTAGCCGAGGTGTTTAAATGTGTGCGTGAAATTGTTTCTGTATTTTGTTAAAGTCAAGGTGTGAGTTTCATAGTAATAGACGATTTATGTAGTGTGCGTGTGTGTCGCACGCATTTCCCCCCGCAAAAAAATTACAAACTGTTTTGCATCGGTAATAAACGCTATGGCTACTCCCCTCCAGCCCGCCGCGGCCGGTGGCCCGTGTTGCTCTATGCTGGGTTCACTAACAGAGTTAACTAGCAGAGTGGCAGTAAAGGTTTTAGGTTATGAAAAATGTTAGCTTGTAAATATTTAGCTGTATAAATATTTGTAACTTTCTGTACGAGTATAAATAATTGCCAATGTCACACATTAATTTGTAATGGAAGTAGCAAACATGCATTCAGTTCACTTTGATGTTAAGTGATGACTGCAGCCTATAGACACCCACACAAAGACCAAGGTCAAAATGCAGATGCGTTACCACTCATAAGGTGTGATACCTCTGTGGCGGAAATCACAGAGCCGTACATTACCACTTGACCGGAACACGATAGTGCTAAACACTACAATTTAGCAACAAGTATATTAGGTAATGCGGTGGTGCCTACGCCCGAGTCAAGTTATCCACCGATATTTAATCCAAAAAAAACCTTTATTAACTTCAAAACAACAACAAACGTATTTCGCTAGGGGGACTATCCTTAACTCCCGCGATCTCCGACACTGGAGCTCTACCACCAGTGTAACTTTCTGTATACCTAAATATTTGCCAATGTAACCACATTGGCAAATATTGTCAAAGCCCTTTGTGTTGTTCAAAGTAAAATACGAAAAATATTGGCATTCATAAGATTCTTTGACGGTTTATTAATAGATTATTGTTGGATAAACATTTTTATTATTTTTGTAACTTAAAAGTTTAACCCTCTTATTCACAAACGTACATTAGATACGTTTAAGCTATAGAATGCTTTGTCCTTGTTAGTTGCATTGTCAAATGTGCAGGATTAGCAACACTTTAGCTAAAATATGTTTATGAATAAGGGGGTAAGTATAAGAGGGTTACTCTCTTATTCATAAACGTATATTAGCTAAATTGTTGCTAATGTCTCCTTTGTCCTTTTCTATCCTGCACATATGACAATGCAACTGACAAAGACAAAGCATTCTATAGCTAAAACGTTTAAAGTATACGTTTTACTTAATAACTGATGATAGAAAGTGGTCATTAAGTGAAAATAAACGTAGATGCTGCTCATAATAATATAGAGCAGCATCAAGTCAAGGTTTCATCTGAGTGCTACCAAAATTTCATGTCATCAGTTTCATGTCAGAAAATTCAATTTTCCTAAAATTAAAGAATTACTAAGATCACTTTAAACAAGCAAAAGACGTTGTTATAAATTCACTCAACCTTAACCTCCATCACATTCATGGCTTCAGTAAAAATGTTGTTTCGCTGTGACATATTTTTGACATAGCTTTGTGATAAATATTAAAAATAGTAACACCGGTTCGGATTTGCTACGGAGTGGACCACGGATTCTGTACGAACCAAACCTGGCTTTTTGTAGAGGAGCCCAGCGGACATAATAATTATTAATCAAGACCGATGCGGTCCGCTAGCGCGGATTTTGTTGGCGATTCGGTTCGCCGGAATCCGGTCGTGTGCAGCGAGAGCGGATTTGGTTGGCAGATTCGGTTCGCCGTACCGAATCCGGATGTGTGTAAATTTCAGAAAGTTAGTTAAAGTTTAAGTTAGTTCAGAAAATATTTGTTATTTTCCAATTTACAGACAAGACAAGAAATTATTTCATTAATTTTTTTTTTTGTATTTGCTTCTAATTATTATATATCCCAGTTTTTTTTTGTAATGAAAGTGGCAAACAAGCATGCAGTTCACATTAACGTTAAGTGATGACTATGCAGATGCGCTGCCACTCCTGAGGCATTAGGTGTTATGCCTCTGTACCGGAAATTACAGGACCGTACATTACCACCTGACCGGAACACGATAGTGTTGAACACTACCATTTAGCGGCAAGTATATTAGGTAATGCGGTGGTGCCTACGCCCGCGAGCTCCGTCACTGGAGCTCTATCACCAGTAAAATCATTTAAAAATATCTGCATCTTACGCCACCATATAATTTCAACCCCGAGCACAGGGCCGGACGGGCGAAGGTAAATAAAAGTTTGCTAAACTAGTTTGGGTTACTATCCGTCTATTTACAATTGTCTGTTATACTAGCACGAGCAAAAATATATCTTTATACATATTTGAACGGTGCTGACGGAAAAGTTTTTGTTCCGCATTATTTTGTTTGTTTCAGTTGGATTGGAATAATGTTTTGGAATTTAAGTAAGTGGTTTGACAACTGTCTGTTCTATTTATTCTGTGACTATGTTAAATTGGAAGTAGATAGTTGGAATAAAAGCAAAAGTAAGGTTTGAATTTTTGTACTTGAAAAACTAAAACCGGTTTATTATTTACTTGCGGCTCGCCCCAGCTTCTTACGGGTGCAATGAATATAACTCGTAGCTTATGTCAATCAGGAAATTAAAAAGTTAAAAATGCACTCACAATCTACAGACAGTTTAAATGGCGTTGGACAGGACATATGTTAAGAGAAAGTAAAGAAAAATGGTATCCAAGGGAAAGTAAAAGAAACAAAGGCAGAGAAACTAAAAGATGGGAAGATGATATCAAGAAAACAGCGAGCCCAATATGGATCCGACTACATGGAAATCTACCCGAATGCATGGAAATCTTTAGAGGAGGCCTTTGTCGACAGACAAGCTGCGTCACATAAACATCCAGTTGCCGATGCAAGCAAATTGAAAGGAGAATTTATTAAACCAAATTAGTTTATAGAAAGTAGGCATGTATCAACATGTAGTAATTGTAAGTAAGCAGCAATAAAGGCTATTTTATTTTTTATTTATTTTTTTATGTCACTTATTGAAGACGCAGTTTTCTAAAGGGAATGAATTTTACATCCGTCTTATAGTTTTTGTGTGAAAATAATACAAACATACATACGAAATCACAAATGTTGCCTCTTTATGATATTAGTACAGACGAAGAATAAAATTAACGATGTATAGTATATACAATTTTTTTTTTTTTTTAATGTTATAAAAGTGGCAAACAAGCGTGCAGTTCACATTGATGTTAAGTGATGACTGCAGCCTATAGACACCCACACAATGACCAGAGGTCAAAATGCAAATGCGCTGCCACTCCTGAGGCATTAGGTGTTATGCCTCTGTGCCGGAAATTACAGAGCCGTACATTACCACCTGACCGGAACACGATAGTGCTGAACACTACCATTTAACGGCAAGTATATTAGGTAATGCGGTGGTGCCTACGCCCGCGAGCTCCGTCACTGGAGCTCTACCACCAGTAAAAATACTTCATAAATTTCAATTTATATATATTTTAATGTAATGATCTACAAACAATCATTCGGTTCACATTAGAAAGAAAGAGAGAAAACACAACGAACGCATTTAGGTTTTGAGCGAAGTGTAACGCCTACGATCCTGAGTTACGTCACTGTCACTGTTGATCGACTTAGGTGACAATTCATCCGCTAATGTATCTTCTCCGCGGATGAAATGTCACTCTTTATAAATAGGGGTCGACTCATCCAAAGTTTTGTTGTTATTCGGAGGAGTCGCCACCGAGGTAAATTACTAGTGGTCCTTTCATCCAAAGTTGAGCAACACCAATATTATACCTATCCAAGATGGCGGCTGCATGAAGTTGTCAACTTTTTAGATCTCCCACCAGAAATAATTCTTAAGCTTCAATTTAAAACTGCAATACCCACAGTGATGTAAATAATAAAAACTTTGATCAATTTTCGGAATCCAATTATAAAGTGCCTGAATCCTACAGTTGCAATGGTTTAGATTCTGAGAACGGAACCGGACGGGGAGAGGTAAATAAAAGTTTGCTAAATTAGTTCGCACAACTGCCCGTTCACTCCGACTATTTTCTGTCATACTTGCTCGGACAAAAATATCTATAACTTAAGTATTATTATTACAATAAATTTTTGCGTTTATTAGGTATTCCTGTTAGTTGAATAGTGTTTTAGAACATGGGTTAGGGGTTTGGCAACAGTTATAATAATGTTAACCTTAAAACGGGGTCATATATTACCATCTAACTGGAATACGATAGTGCTAAACACTACTGACAAACTAAACTGTTTGATGGTGCGGTCAAAAGTCTTAAGAATCGGCGTGCATGTGTGAAAAGAATGATGAAGGTAGATGAGGCACGAGAGGTATTTCAGGACCGGGATATAGAAATAATAGAAATAGTTTATTTTTTGACACACACACACACACACACTAAATAAACAAATGATAATAATAATAATAAAAAAAAAACAATAATAAAAACAGAAACAACTTAACACAACTACCGGCATGATGTATGTGTGAGACCAAAAAAATGGTACCCATCTCAGCTGATTGCTGTAGTTGGCACTACAGCGCTGGTGTTCTGATAGGACCACCGTAAGTGGTAAGATATCTAGCGCTCTACACTCTCTGCCTACACCGTTAGGGACCTGGCGTGAAGATACCCACTTTTTAGCGGCATATAGTTTGGGGGGAATCGGTATCGCCTACACCTTTGAGCTCCGACACTGGAACTCTACCATCCTAAGTAAAAAAGTAATGTGTCTTTACTGACCTTTGCTTAGTAAATAAAGAAACTCAGTTTATACAATTATGGTTATACGAACAATTTGATAATTCACAAAAACATAGAAAAACATATGAAATCGCAACTCAAACAACCAAAAAAAAAAACCGTATAATTTCCTTATCAAAATTGTTTAATTTATCAAAGTAACAAAAACAAAACCCTGAACAAAAAGGGACAAAAGAATAACACGTCCTCGTTTCTTCTAAACATTTGCGTGACGAGAGGCAAATATGCGGGAGACAGGACTGACAGATTATTTACGTTGAAAAGGTGTGTTGAACGTGATTATTTAATCCGGAAACCATTTTCGTTGATTCTTTTGACCGTGTTTATGATTAAAACTTGGTTGTTTTGTGGATCCACTTTTAATTACATTAAATGGCACATAATAATGTTAATTAGTTGAACTAAATACCTTGGAGCATAGATTGGTAATGAGGGCGGCCGCTAGTGGACTCTTTGCCGCAAGGGTTATCCTGCGATGAGTAAGTAGTGTTGTTCGCGCTTGAACAGACAGAGTTTTTATTGACGTGACAACGTCTTAAATTAGGTTGCGGCTCGGAGTCACTCATGAAAAAGTGTAACGCCCGGTAACGTAACGATGAGTCACCGAACGAGAGAGAGGCCTGCCGGACCGGCGAATGCCTTTCTACCGACTAAAAAGACGTTGTCACGTAAAATCTTCGCCCGTAAAACCGACTTTACAGGCAACCAGTTTTTTTTATTATCAGTTTCAATGAAAACAAACAGTGATTAGATATATCTAACTTAAGGCTGTGTTGAAAACTAGACAACAATGTATCTTTTCGCATATAAATATCTAAATAAGTACATATTTATGAACAAGCATGCAAAAGAAGCACGGGAGGTGTGTCAGGACCGGAATATTTGGCGCTCCACTATCTCTGCATACCCCGGGACTTGGCATAAAGGTACATTAATTTATATGCCTCAAGAAGCTATTCTGTACTTTTTTATACACAGTGCTAAATTTCTACCACCAGCACATTTTTTTATTATGATGGTCGCAAACAAGCTTCACGTTGATGGTAAGTAAATACTGCAGCCTATAGATATCTACACAAAAACCGTCAATCAAAATGCACATGCGCCTACCTATGCACGCGAGTTCCGTCACTGGAGCCGTTTCAACAGTTAATAAGATAAATGTGGTATAGATATATCATCATAACGAATAAACAGTACAAGTTTGTCCCACCAGATTAACCGAAAAGCATCCACATTGTGTATGTAGTATTGGAAAAAAAAAGAAATCATTTGATTATTCAATATTCATTCGACCGCAGACATGTCGACTGTCAAAACCATCGATAGAGGTTTCGAGTGGTATCTGATATTTTTTGGCATAACATATTAAAACATATTATTACGTAAAACTAGCTTTTACCCGTGGCTTCAATCACATTTTTTTATCTCTCACAATTTTTTTTTGTTAAACGTTTCCTTTAAAGCCTTTAAGAAAATGTGTAAGTTACATATGATGATTGATTGATTTAAATCGATACTAATATAAAATAATTAGCAGCCCGCCCCGGCTTTACACGAGTGCAATGTTCGATCCCCGCGCCGAGACAAATATTTATATGGTCTACAGATATTTGTTTCGGGTCTGGGTGTTTGTGTATGTGTTGTATGTGTACAACGGCACCCATGACACAGGTTTATACCTACTGTGGGGCTGTGAGTGTAAAAGTATTTTATTATATTTATTATTCCACTTATTTATTCATCCAACTTATTAAATAATTTTTTCCATATATATGTATAGAAAAAAAAAACAACAAATATATATACAAAAAATTAAAAAATAGTGTGCCGCCGGCAGCGAGAGCAGGGTCCAAGCTGCCGGTGGTTAGGGACACAGAGACAGGAACCTCCTCACTATGCGTGCCGTGCCGAGGAGTACTGCTTTCTGTATCAGACCCTTGATCCATCCACCTAGCGAGAGCCTCTTGAGATGTTAATCGAGGCTCTTCGCTATCAGCCCGTTCACCGATACGACTATCGGCACAATGATGGCCGAATCCACATCCCACATGGCGACAACCTCGTGAGCCAGATCAAGATATTTTATTTCCTTGTCTTTTTCGGCTTTCACGAGATTCTCATCATGCGGGACGGTGATGTCGATCATCATTACGCGGCACTCCGAGCGATCTATCACCACTATATCAGGCTTATTGGCAACAATAGTCCTGTCAGTGATGATAGATCGGTCCCAATACATCGTGACATGGTCATTTTCCAGAACTGGGTCGGGCACATACCTGTAGTACGGCACCTCCGCGGCTACAAGACCGTATTTCAAGGCAACTTGCCTTGAAATACGGTCATTGCCTTGCTGATGGATTATCCTGGCTACTTGGTTGTGTCTGTGCAAGTATTCGCCGTTGGCAAGACTCGAACAGCCGGAAACAATATGCCTGATTGATTCACCCGGTCGATGGCATGCCCGACATATGTCGACCGTTCCATCCTTCAGGATAAACTTCCGGTAGTTGTTGGTCATTACCACTTCGTCCATAATTGCACAAACAAAACCTTCGGTTTCCCCAAAGAGGTCACCGAATCGCAGCCAGGCCACAGACGCTAAGAAATCTACATCGGGCCCATGGAGGGCCCGGTAAAAACGCCCGTGTAGCTCCTTGCCTTGCCATACAATCCTGCGGTCGCTAGTCGTGAGCACCTCAGGTTTGCGCCAGTTCTTTTTAGCCAAAGAGAGTGGGGTGAGTCCGCTGTCGACCGCCACCACATCCCGATGCATCTCTCCGCCGGCGGTCAGAAAGTATTCTCGGAGATTACACACCTCACGGTTGTGTAGGGTCTTAGCGCTTAGAACGCCACGACCCCCACATCTCCGTGGGATGTATAATCTCATCACCGAAGACCGTGGGTGATGCATGCGGTGCGCTGTCAGTAAAGAGCGAACTCGCCTGTCAAGGGCATCCAGTTCGGTCTGAGTCCACTTAAATATGCCGAAGGAGTACAGCAAGACCGGCATGACCCAACCGTTGAAGGCGCGCACCCTATTACCGCCCGACAAAAGACTTTTCAGTACTTTTGTCAGGCGACCAAAGAAACGTTCCCTCAACGATTGTCTCATCTCGACCTCGCGTATACCTAAGGCCTCCGCCATACCCAAGTACTTATAGCTCTCGGTGTCAGAGAGGTTTCGGAACGGGATGGAACCCGGGAGATTCATTCCCTCGGATTCCACTATCTGCCCCTGTCGTACATGCATAACAGCGCATTTTTCGATTCCGAATTCCATCCTGATAGAGTTACTGAAGTTTTCAGTTACCTTCAGTAGCTCAGACAGGTTGGAATTACTGGAACCGAACAATTTCAGGTCATCCATGTATAGCAGGTGAGATATCGTCCGACCACCTCTTCGCAACCGATAGCCAAGCCCCGAAGCCTCTAGCAGCGTGCTGAGAGGATTCAGGGCCAGGCAAAACCATAAGGGGCTCAGACTATCGCCCTGGAAAATGCCCCTGGCAATTCTCACAGGTTCGCCAACCGCCAGGGGCTGCCGAGACCCTGGATAGCGAAGAACCGTACTCCACTGCAGCATACATGAGCCCAGAAAGGCCCGAAGAGTTGAATGAATTTTATACAACTCCAGGACCCGCATGAGCCATGTATGCGGCACGGAATCGTAGGCCTTCTTATAATCTATCCAGCATGTCGACAGACTCTTTCGGTTGCGACGAACCTGCTGGCTAATATGCCATGTCTATGAGGAGTAGCTCCTTAGTACCGCGGGACCCACTCCTACATCCATTCTGAGAGAGAGACAAGATGGAGGAGTCTTCAATGTGTTTAGTTATTTTAACTCTCAGAATGGATGTAAGAACCTTATAAACCGTCGGTAGACAAGTTATTGGTCTATAATTTTTGGGTTCCGCGGTACTACCTGATTTATGGAGCAGGTGGGTCACACCAGTCGTTAGAAACTGTGGGAGAGAGCCTGATTCCAGAGATGACTGAAACTGGACTGCTAAACGAACGTGCGAACTACGCAGCCACTTTAACCAGAAATTGTGCAGTCCGTCCGGTCCCGGCGATTTCCAGTTCGGCATCGGACGGACTGCATTGGCTACGTCTTCTTCTGTAATATTTATGGAATTCATTTCCTGAATTGGTTCGCACGCTCTTTCAACATTCCGCATCCAGCCACCCTCAGAGTGACCGACCGGTTCCGACCAGATGCTTCGCCAAAATGAAAGCATAGCGTCATCATCCGGCCGACCCCGGTCAGCCACTCCTTGGTTAGGCCGCTCCCACAGTCTATAGACCCGCCTTTGATCACCCTGGAACATGCTATTCTGTTCATACCGGTCCACGCGTTCTTTATAACGCCTAATCCGCTTTGCCCATGCATAAACTTTCTGCTTCAGGAAGTCAATGCGCTCTGTGAGGCGAGCTGGATAGTCCTGGGGGCTGACTCCAGTCCCTGAAAACGCCCGCCTCACAAAACGCACTACCCTTGGGCGTGTATTGCCCATCCTGAAGCAGATTAGCTTGCCAATGAGTGCTCTGGCTTCAGTGATACGCCGCTCGATCCGGCACTGCCAGACTGGTGTTGTAGGTTTCGGCCGCGTAGCTGTATCAGGACTTGGTAACTTGACACGAGCTACACGGCATACCGCGACAGCCGCGCAGTACAGGATCGAGTGAGTATCACCGAGATTTTCGCTGTTGTCAATGTATTCTGGCAACAGCGAATTCAGAGCACACACTAGCGCCACATTCCGTTTATGCATGGGCAACCGAGGCAAACGTGGCCTATCCGCGGGCAAAGTGAACCGATATTCACGAAGAGCATGCTCCAAGGCGCTCCTCAATTGATCAATGCATCGGGTACTTACAGTTGTTACCTGGTCTACCTCCTCCCCATCATCGGGTTCCGGTGCATTCGCGTTATTGTTTCGTTGCGTCGGAACCGTAGGTAGTGGTGGGGCGGGAGTTGAGCGGTAACCCTGCATCTCGGTGCGTAGCCGATCAAGTACGCTGTCATCCAGCATGCGTCCACGCTGGATGACACGCACCTGATCCGATAGACGTTGGCTCGACACGTTGACTGATGGTTCGAGGGTCTGAAACAGAGGCAGCATACGACTACGATACGCAGTAAGGTTGGTTCCCCCCTCTGTAGCCCCGAAATATGCGCGCATGACGTTTTCATTAATTTTCGGTGTCCATTTCATGCGCGGCACATTACCACCGACAGCGGGGACCCCACTCGGGACCGGTTGGTCCCGAAGTCCTAAGCAAGTCGACGGCCGGGGTCTCCCTCGACGACGTGCAGGTGGTGGTGACGGCGCCGGGGAGAAGTACTCGTCGCTAGAGCTCGACGCAACTGCAGCGGCCGGTGACACAGCACTCGTAATGCGAGCGGCGTCCGGCGGCTGCGAGGCGGAGCTCAGCGACGAGTCCGGTGGTGGTGGGTGTACTCGTGCTGCATCTCTGGCCCTCGCCCTTGTTATCATACCTTCATCATTTTATCTTTCACACATGTTTTTGTTGTGTCCGTATTGTAATATTTACATAGAGTATTTCACAAAATTTTTCTAATTTTGTCTTGTCATTATATGACACATTTGTTTAATGTCATCGTATTTTTTATTGAACATTTTACATTTCATAAACAGTTTATATTGTTGAAAATCACTATTTATCACACTTGTATTTTATATATAAATTTGCCGATCAGTGGTATTTTATTATAAGAAAACTCTTTAGTGTAAAATAAAATATATAAATGCGGAAGACACTAGGATGATATTTTCTTTTAGAGGGTTGCCAGGTTATTATATTTATTATTATTAATGTTACCTACATGACTACTTACTGCTACTACTTAGAAGATCGACGCATTGGAAAAGAAGATCGATGCATTGGAAATGTGATGTTGCGCATACCGTGGACAGCAAAAAAAAACAAACAAATCTATCTTCAACCAGCTAAAAATCCGAACTAGGCTCTCGACAATCTGTTACCGGCGCATTCTCATCTACTTTGGCTACATAGTTCGAAGACAACCAGAAAACTTCGACAAACTGGTCGTGGTGGGTAAAGTAGACGGAAATAGACCCAGAGGCCGATCACCTAGCCGATGGTCTGACGCCATAAAAGAAATCACTGGACTACCGGTGACTGCAGCTCTCAGAAAAGCTGAAGATAGAGCAGCCTGGAAGCAACTCGTCAGCTCCTCCACCTTTACTTACCAAAAGGGGCACGACCTTCAGTAATGAAGAATACGACAAAGAAGAAGACATGACTACTACCAAAATAAAATATAATCTACAATCCTGAATAGTAATAGCTTTTAAATCAGTCTAAACAGTTTCAATCTGTCCCGCCGCCATTGTGTGATAATATTTGTCCTGAAAATTCACGCGAACTTATTTTTACTCGAGATTAGTAGTCTAGGAGACGTCTTCTGTTTGACATTCGTTATTCAGTCAGAAATTAAATAGAAGTATTAGATTTGAATCTAAAATAAATAAATGTCTTTTCATATTACTTTTCATGACCAAACTGCTGAAATATACAAGAAAGTGAAACGTCACGGCAAGGCGCTTTGCACATGGAGCAAATTAAGTTAAATGAATTAATAAATGAACGAATGAATGAATGAAAGAATGAATATATAAATGAATGAACGAACAAATGAATGAATAAACGAATGAATGAAGGAACAAATGAATGATTGAATGAATACACTTTATTGTACACCAGAAAAAGTTGAGGCAACTATCAACATTTTAAAAGTTTCCTGTAAGTTGATAGTTGCTACAACGTTTACGGTTGCCGCAATTTTATGGCAATCTGTAAACTACTTTGATTTTTACATTCATTTCTGGGCACAGCGAGAGGGAGGGGGGTGTGAAATCTCCCGAAGCTTTACGATTCAGTTGCGGAAACCGGCAATATTAAAAACCGGTATAAAATTTAACAGTTGCTAGTTGCGGCAATTAATAACTAATCTAGCCATCGATGAGAACAACTGAAAACTTTTGACGATCACCACAACTCGAAAGTCGATTCGCTATGCTTGCGCACACATAGCCAATTGAAATACTATTGGTTGGGGAAAAATTTTCTTCGAATTTTTTAAGATAATTAAAAAAAAATTCAATATAGTTTATTTAAATTCAACTAAAGTATGTATGTACCATTTTGTTCGATAACCTTTTGCCATCTTGTAGGTAGGGACATGATCCCATTGCTATAAACATTTTGGGACTTCTCATCAAAATACCGCGACAAGTGGATTTGGCAGTCCTCTCGTGATGTTAACCTAACATTGCATAAAGAATTCTGAAGAGACCGAAACAGGTGGAAATCTGAAGGTGCAAGGTCAGGACTATACGGCGGATGCATTAACACCTCCCAGCCAAACTCTCTTAATTTTTGCTGAGTGGCTATAGATGTGTGAGGTCTAGCGTTATCATGATGAAACACCACACCCCTTCTGTTGATCAATTCCGGCCGCTTTCTCTCAACTTCTTGCTTTAATCTCATCAGTTGTTTGCAGAAGAGTTCAAAATCGATAGTCCTGCCTGGTGGTAATAGCTCATAATGAATAATGCCCTTCCAATCCCACCACACACACAACATCACCTTATTGCGAGTTAACCCGGGTTTCGCCACAGTCTGTGAAGCCTGACCGGCCTTTGACCACGACCTGTTTCGCACGTTCTTGTCGTACGTGATCCACTTTTCATCACCAGTTATCAGCTTCTTTAAAAATGATTCGGTTTCATTACGTCATAATAAAGAATCACAAATGAGTACACGGTTCATTAGGTTTCTTTCAGTGAGCTCGTGAGATACCCAAATATCGAGCTTATTTTTGTACCCAGCTTTTTTCAAATGCGCCAAAACTGTTTGGTGATCAATTCTCAGTTCTTCAGCTACGTCGTAACTACTGATATGTCGATCTTGCTCCACTTTTTTTCCGTAATGGGCGACCAGAGCGAGGTGCATCTTTGACATCAAAATTTCCGGATTGAAAACGCTTAAACCAAATTTGTGCTACTCTCACAGACACTGCACTAGGTCCATAAACATCTCAAATTTTTTTCGAGCCTTGCGTTGCATTTTTCCCTTTTGTAGTAAAATTTTAAAATGTATCGAATTTCTTCATTAGATTTACTCATCTTGACGCTACGAAAAACAAATGAAAATCTCACATTTACCTAATTTGAATTTGGAATTATGTTCTTTAAAATTTTAACTTTCAATGATACCAAAACCAGCCAGATACAAATACTACAGCCAAAGAGATTTTATTACAAGTTCATACATACTATATTATAATGCGAATAGACTTTTTTCCCAACCATGATGTAAACAGCTAGTTAACAGACAGTTACCGTTTACCAGTTGCCAGTTGCTGCAATAATTGCTCCATGTGCACGTGCCCTACACACTTAACTATTTCATATTAAAAATTAAGCACGTAGACCCATAAGAGCTAGCTTCGAGCTACGATAGCTGCAAGAACTAAGCGTTGTTCGTAGCGTAAACTCTCAGACTAAATATACGACAAAGTTTAAGGTTATATGAATGTTAGGAACTGGATTGTACTCATTATCCACACACGTTTCGAATTCAAACTTTTAATTTAAGCGTCAGGTGTTTAAATATGCTGCGTTGGCATTATTAAAGCTCTAAAAAGCTGGCTAAGAGTGAGTCTCTGTTAAATACTTGAAATTTATTCTCACAAAGTTACATTTGTCGAGTTAGAAAGCGGCCACTGTATTTGCCACCATATTGGCGTGCCAGTGAGGTGGATCATATCGCAACGAAAGTTTTGTATGTTACGCATTTCGATTTATATATTTTCAATTAAAAAAAAATAAACTTATGTTGCTAAAATAATAATTAAAATAGATTGTGGAGTTTTTGGCGGGAACCTTATCGGGATCGGTTAAATTTTATTTGGTTTGAAAATAAGATGAATTTGATTAGTGTTTTAATACCTATTGAATAATTATTATTATTGTAAGTCACGCGCTATAGGTAGCTTGTAAGCTGACAATGCAAAAGTGTCCTTGTAGACCAATTTGAAATAAATTATTTGAGTTTGAGTTCGGCACAATATTTTTTCTGTGTTAAATATCAAAAATTTATCATTACAAAAAATGGACTATAATAATTATGTCGTTAACCGAACGCATACAAACACATGTAATTTTTATACTTATTTGTAAGTTCTCTTCTAAATGCCACGCGCAGTATTTTATCTATATTATGTTCTCTATTTATCTGTACTCCGTTTATTATTGATACTTTATCCGCCTTTATCCTATAATCTATGACACCAATGTTATTATTTTCTGTCCCACTCTGAAATCCTTCACGCGGCGGTTGCATTCAACAAATAAACAAGGATGCAATCAAGTTGGGATCGGCGGGATACCGCCTGCTGATCCTTCAGATACGACCCGATCACAATCTCATTTGGCGTGCCAATGCGGTGGATCATATTGTAACAGGAGAATTCTTATTTTACACTATTCGATCTATAAAAATAATAATAACATAAAATACGCTTACACTCACAGTCCCACAATAGTTACAAGCCTGAGTCGTGGATAAATTTGTATACAAACAACACATACTGACCCGAATCAAATATCTGTAGGCCGTACAAATATTTGTACCAGTGCGGGAATCTAACCCGCGACCCTTCGAATTAAACGGTCATTTCACACCTGGACCAACCGAATCGTCAAATATATATACTTTACTTATTTCGCATTAACACATGCTTGTGAAACATATTTTATTTATATCGGTTGCCTAACTAGCATATGTGGCAATAGATGGCGCTGCTGCTACCATAAAGCAATGCAATAAATGTGAAGGAAAGATTTGACAAATTGGGCAGGACTTCAGTAGCTCAATTGGAAGAGCGGCTGGACTAGATTCCCAGTAGGCCGCGAGTTCGAGTCTCGCCTGAAGTCAAATTTTACTTTCCATTTTTCTTTAAATAAAATATATTTCACAAGCATGTGTTAATGCGAAATAATATAAAAACAATTATTAAGGGTAAAAGCGACTTCTTTACGATATTCAATGGACTGAAAAGTCTATTATATCGGTTGCCTAACTAGCATAGTTGGTAATAGATGGCGCTACTGCTACCATAAAGCAAGGCAATAAATGTGAAGGAAAGATTTGACAAATCGGGCAGGACTTCAGTAGCTCAATTGGAAGAGGGGCTGGACTAGATTCCCAGTAGGCCGCGAGTTCGAGTCTCGCCTGAAGTCAAATTTTTCTTTCCATTTTTCTTTAAATAAAATATATATACTTTTTCTTACTCTCAAAATGATTCAAGGCATAGATTTCAGATTATATAGAAGCCTTCATGAGGTTCAAATTGATGGTAAGTGTATACTATAGCCTATAAAGATCTACATTAAAACAAAGTGCGTGCGTTAAGTAAGCAAGTGAAGTTCTGTGAGGTTTCATTGTATTCCACTAGTTGGCGCCTTAATGTAGTGGACGCTACATCACTCCCCTCTCAGACCCGAGGTTGATATCATCGAGGCAGCTGTCAGAGCTTCTCGCAGAGCTGTGCCGATGCCGCAAATCTCATGCCGCAAGTCCCAGTCCGACTTACTGAGGACCTTCGCACCCGACTGTGAAGGTCCTCAGTAAGTCGAGGAAGTCGCGGTTGCGGTGATGCGAAAGTCCCCTTTGAATCGAAGTAGTCGCTGCAGGGTAGTCCAGGCAGGCGCGGTCGCTGCAAGCATGTGGAATATCCCTGATGAAGCCAAGGGTTCTGGCTGACGTGAAGGATGACGTCATCGAAGATGCTGCAGAGTGGCTGGTAAGAAGGTTGCTTCCAATTTCGCCGTATGCATATCCGGAACAGTCATGCACGCTTAAATGTCTTTGCCTTTGGCGGCGTCGTGTGGCGGGTTGCTCACATCTCTCTAAAATGGTCGAAGAGGGCAATGGCTGTCACATGCGTCATACTCGTGAACGGGTGCTGTTGGTGGGGACTGGTCTGGTTTGCAGGAGCTACATCACATTTAGTAGATAGCAGTTTATTTGCATCTATGCTATGGACGTTCACATTATTTGATTTTTCACGATAAGCTGTACTAGATTTAAGCTCTAATTTAAAAGAGCTCTTAATGAGTTTGTTGGGTAGCGAAGTTCTTCTCAGTAGTGACTGCACTTGGAACTCTGCTAAGTGAATAACATTGATCTTGACGAATAAGTTTTTCTTTTTGTTCATTTATTATCATTTAAAGGAATTGAAAAAAAATTTGATTATTATGTTTTAACCAAGTAGTTTAAATTCTAATTTTTAATTTTCTATTCTCTTCTATCTATAATCTGTGGCAAAACCCGGGTTAACTCGCAATAAGGTGATGTTGTGTGTGTGGTGGGATTGGAAGGGCATTATTCATTATGAGCTATTACCACCAGGCAGGACTATCGATTCCGAATTCTACTGCGAACAACTGATGAGATTAAAGCAAGAAGTTGAGAAAGCGGCCGGAATTGATCAACAGAAGAGGTGTGGTGTTTCATCATGATAACGCTAGACCTCACACATCTATAGCCACTCAGCAAAAATTAAGAGAGTTTGGCTGGGAGGTTTTAATGCATCCACCGTATAGTTCTGACCTTGCACCTTCAGATTTCCACCTGTTTCGTTCTCTTCAGAATTCTTTATGCAATGTTAGGTTAACATCACGAGAGGACTGCCAAATCCACTTGTCGCGGTATTTTGATGAGAAGTCCCAACATTTTTATAGCAATGGGATCATGTCACAACTTACAAGATGGCAAAATGTTATCGAACAAAATGGTACATACATACTTTAGTTAAATTTAAATAAACTATATTAAAAAATGTTTTGAATTATCTTAAAAAATGCGAAGAAACTTTTTCCCCAACCTATTATGATTTTGTTTTTACTATATGTCATGGTTATTCACTCTAGGTTGTTTATGATTTATTGACGTTTTGAAAGTATCTGTACAGATCAAAGATCTATTCGAAATAAAAATATTTTCTATTTCTTTTTCTATTTCAATCAAGTCGAGGGTCACCACTGTGGACCTGTGGAGGAACGGGTGGAAGTGTTCCTCCGACGAAAAGGGAGGATCCTCCAACCAGGCCAGGTGTTAGCGCCTGGCGGGCCGCGGTCCAACGATTGACGTTGGGAAGTTGTATATATGCCAACACTTGAGAAATATTCGTATGTGCGATGTTATTCGATTGGCACGCCATCTGCCATACTAGACAAGTACTGTGTGGTTTCATTGTATTCCACTAGTTGGCGCCTTAATGTAGTGGACTCTACACCACTCTTAAGATCATAATTGTAACACTTCTGTACCAAAAATGACAGGGCCGTACATTACCCCCTGACTGGAACACGGATGAGCTGAACCTACGCCTACCATACAGCGGCAATTAGATTTGATAATACATAGCAGTCGTTGATAATGGTGTTTGTTAAAATCGTATCGGTTGATCTAAAATATCTTGGGTTTACTTTTGGATGTGCTCGATGGATTCTAGAATCCGTTTTGTTGAATACTGGGGAAAATACTATTTTACGAAAGATTATTCATCAGAGATTAGTTAGGTAATTTACCAATATAAGCCATAAGGAGGCTTATATTGGTAAATTACCTAACTAATATCTGATGAATAATCTTTTTTACAAGCGCAAAAGTAATAAGACCTCCAACATGGCAATTTAATAGTTCATGTCATGAAAGTGGCATGCATTCAGTTAACATAGATGACAAGTAAATATGTGGCCTATAAATATCCATATAAAAACCAAAGATTTCAGTATCGATGCGTTGCTACCTGATACGGAATACCTCCATGTAACAGAAAATGCAATTTTTACTGGTAGTAGAGTTCCAAGGAGGTCGTGGACGTAGGCACCACCACATTACCTAACCTATCTGCCGCTGAAAGGTAGTGTTCGGTTTGTTTTTTTTTACCCTTTCGGATCCTAGTGCGTTCCCAAAGAGGCATATCTTTTGGTTATACACAACATAGTTCTCGCGAGTGTATACGGGCAACTTTATTGTTATTTTTTTTTTATCTGATTACGCGTATAACTTTTTTTTTCCCTTTGATTTCTATAGGCTGCAGTCATCATTTAATTGCATGCTTGCTTGCCACTTTAAATAAATAGTAATATATTGGATATAATCGGTGACAAAGATTTTATCAAAAGTTTCACTCATCGATGGATTATTCCATCGAATAATGAAACTCAAGCCGCAGTGGACAGGGCACATAGCTAGAAAAACCGACGACCGTTGGGGCAGAAGAGTTCTTGAATGGCGACCGCGCACCGGAAGACAAAGCGAACGCAGCCTCCCCACGAGATGGACCGAAGACCTGGTTGAGGACGGCCAACCAAGGACCGTACTTCAGTGGACGTCTTTAGGCTGAAATGTTGATGATGATGTTGAAATACCTTGAGCTCAAAATGCAGATGTGTTGCCACCCCTATTTATCTGCCTATTCGAGGAAACAGAGGACTGTAGTTTGTTTTTCCAATATCCGTGAACTTTCGCTTATCTTGCACACTCTTTGTGGTCCATAATAAAATACTATACAATATGTATCTATATAAGGAAGCGTTCGCGACAACCAAGAAATATTGTCGGCCATATTTTATTGGCAGTGCCGTAAATCATACACATTGTATGTTATCCGCAAACAGTTCGGATGAAACAATATATTAGCTTATTAAATACGCTCGCGCTCTCGATTTTTATGCAAAAAATACTCTTTAGGCACGACATACTGTATTTGAAACGGCTAGTCAATAACTAATATTTTCTAAGTTATAGTGATTCAAAACGTTGCGAGTAGTGAAACGCGAGCTCCGTCACTGGAGCTCTACCACCAGTAAAGTTAAATTCCATACAATCGCTTATGAATCAATACACGCGCACACAGACATGTAGCACGTAGGGTTATGACCTAAACCAATCTGGAAATAAGTCGTCGCAGTGACTACGTGACGAAATTAACTAAAAATATACCGCTCGCTCGCCCGCTCGCAACCTCACTGTTGAGGTTTATTCAACTGCCTCTCGAGAGGGGTGAGGCAGGGAAATCGGGCGGGACGTTGAAGTGTTCATTCTATACGTACTATTATTACATATTCTCTGCCAAAGGTCAAAATATAGATTCGTTGCCACCCCTGGGACCTTAGTCGTTGTATCTGTGTAAGTTATTACAGGGACATTTAACTAAAACACATAAGTACTGAAAACTACAATGTGCGGCCAAAGGTAGGTGTTGTATATAATGGCGACCCATTATACATCCCACTGCTGGGCACGAGTCTCCCCCCTTTATTTGGGCGAGGCCTGGAGCTTAGGTACTACACCACGCTGCTCCAATGCGGATTGGTGGAAATGCGTGGGTTAGTGGCCCACCCGCTGTCGGATGTTTTCAAACCGCCCATAAGGCCTCCGACAAGTTTTAACGACTGCTATCTATCGATAGCAACCGGGACCGACGGCTTAACGTGCCCTCCGAAGCACGGAAACGCGCATTTAATTTGCCACTGGCGGTCACCCATCACACAACCCGATCGCTCCCGTAGTGATTAACCGAGTAGATCGCTTACGATCTACACCAGCCACCGGGCCATGCGCGCTTCAGGTGTTGTATAAAGCATTTAAACGTGTGTTATAGATAAAAAATATATTGTTCCAGTTGAGCGTTTATTTACAAGTGACAGTCAACAACTTTGCTATGTTACACATATCATCATCTTATTCTATGTTTAAATCTAAGTATTTACTGTACCGTGTAGGTACTAGACTACAGTAGGTAATGCCAATATACTTTACATTCTCCAACCGCGATACACCGGAACTCTACCACCATGTAAAATGGTTCTACATCCAGTAAGTTCACATATTTAACGTGCACTTAGTCAAGAGCACATAATAATGTTCAATAAATTTCACGAACTATTCTCGGAATTGTTTACTTCAAAACTCAGTTGGCCAAGTCAGCCAATATAGTCCAACGGGTACATTCTGTACAACTGGCTCCGAGACACCCAGTGTCGCTTGCACATACTTCACGAAGTTAAGCTTTGACTGGGAATCTGCTCAAATTTTCAGTCGAGATAATAAAATATAATCTATATGTATACTGATATAATAAAGAGAATACGTTTGTGTTTTGGCCAGATAAAAGATCTGTGCCAGAATATGTATGTCATAATTTTTGAATAAATATAAAAATCAGTTGCTGTTCGTTAGTCTTGCTAAAACTCGAGAACGGCTGGACTAATTTGGCTAATTTTGGTTTTGAATTATTTCTGGAAGCCTAGGAAAGGTTTAAAAGGTAAGAAAATATGAAGAAATTGATGGGAAATAAAAAAAATCACAATTCATTTTCCCGTACAAATAGTCCGTATCTATCAAACTTTTGACATTATTTCATTCTGAGGCAATATGAAGTTTTCCGGGTCAGCAAGTTATATATTAAGTTGGGGAAAAAGTTTCTTCGCATTTTTAAGATAATTCAAAACATTTTTTAATATAGTTTATTTAAATTTAAATAAAGTATGTATGTACCATTTTGTTCCATAACCCTTTGCCATCTTGTAGGTTGGGACATGATCCCATTGCTATAAAAATTTCGGGACTTCTCATCAAAATACCGCGACAAGTGGATTTGGCAGTCCTCTCGTGATGTTTACCTAACATTGCATAAAGAATTCTGAAGAGACCGAAACAGGTGGAAATCTGAAGGTGCAAGGTCAGGACTATACGGCGGATGCATTAACACCTCCCAGCCAAACTCTCTTAATTTTTGCTGAGTGGCTATAGATGTGTGAGGTCTATCGTTATCATGATGAAACACCACACCCCTTCTGTTGATCAATTCCGGCCGCTTTCTCTCAATTTCTTGCTTTAATCTCATCAGTTGTTCGCAGTAGAGTTCAGAATTGATAGTCCTGCCTGGTGGTAATAGTTCATAATGAATAATGCCCTTCCAATCCCACCACACACACAACATCACCTTATTGCGAGTTAGCCCGGGTTTCGCTACAGTCTGTGAAGCCTGACCGGCCTTTGACCTCGACTTTTTTCGCACGTTCTTGTCGTACGTGAACCACTTTTCATCACCAGTTATCAGCTTCTTCAAAAATGATTCAAATGCGCCAAAACTGTTTTGTGATCAATTCTCAGTTTTTCAGCTACGTCGTAACTACTGATATGTCGATATTGCTCCACTTTTTCAAAAATGGCATGCATTTTATCCGTAATAGGGCGACCAGAGTGAGGTGCATCTTTGACATCAAAATTTCCGGATTGAAAACGCTTAAACCAAATTTGTGCTACTCTCACAGACACTGCACTAGGTCCAAAAAAATCGCAAATTTTTTTCGCGGCTTGCGTTGCATTTTTACCTTTTTTGTAGTAAAATTTTAAAATGTATCGAATTTCTTCATGAGATTCACTCATCTTGACAGTACGAAAACAAATGAAAATCACACATTTGCCTAATTTGAATTTGGAATTATGTTCTTTAAAATTTTAACTTTCAATGATACCAAAACTAGCCAGATACAAATACTACAGCCAAAGAGTTTTTATTACAAGTTTATACATGATATGTTCTTAGGTTTTCGCGAGCTACACTCATTGAAATAAAACTATTTTTACGGATTTATCTCGCGTATATTAAAATAAAATGATTTTTAAAATCAACCCGACGTTTCGGTCGCTTTTCAGCTTCCGTGGTCCCGGGCAGACTGAGGTGACATTTGTCTGACAGAAGTTTGAAATAATTGTATGTAGCTACCTCCATCGATTTCGTAAACGCCTTGCGTAGCGTTCAGGATTAACACAATAATTACTTATGGTATCTTGAGGTCTTGCAGACTGCTGCGGCTGGGATTTAATCTTGCTAAGTATGGGATCCCATGATGTTGATAATCGCCATCCATCTTCTCTATTGAAATTTGGGTGTTTTTTAATGTCAATAGCCTCGCGTACCATTCGTGGAATGGGTTTGTGTTTTCTAGCGAGTATTTGAATTTTATCAAACCGGATGTAATGGTTCGGCTTATCTGCTATGTGTTCACAGACTGTAGACCTCCCTGTTCTTCGGTTTTTGACATCAGCAATGTGCTCTTTAACGCGGGTGGATACAGCTCTCTTCGTTTGACCAATACATGACAGTCCACAATCACAATCTAATTTATAAATGCCAGAATTTTGTAATGGAATATTACTTTTAATGGGTCTTAAATACTGATGAATCTTTTTATATGGTTTGAAAACTGTTTTAATGGAATTCTTTTTTAAAATGTTGCTGATTTTATCTGTGATACCCTTAACGTAAGGTAGTATAGCTGGTTGTCGTTCTACTGTAGGTGGATTCACGCGGCCTCTGTGACGGACGGGTGGTACATGGAGCTTGTTGTTATGTAGCACCTGGCGTAGGTGCTTCAGCTCCCCCTGAAGATGGTGGTCGTCACAGATGCCTCGTGCTCTCTGAAATAGAGATGAGCCAACGGCAGATAAATGTGCCGGGTGATGGTGTGATTCACCATTAAGGTACCTATCAGTATGGGTAGACTTCCTAAACACAGTGTAACTGAGTGTGTTATTGGTTTTTCTTATTAATAAAGTATCTAAGAAGGCTAATTTATTGTCCTGTTCCAATTCCATAGTGAATTTGATTTTATGGTGTATGGAATTGAGATGTGAAAGAAAAACAGAAACATTATTGGTATCCAATATGGTGAATGTGTCATCTACATATCGTTTATAAATGCGAGGTGTTATGGTTGTAGTGCTCAGGGCTCTCTCCTCAAAATCATTTTAGTTTAATATACGCTAGGTAAATCCGTAAAAATAGTTTTATTTCAAGTTCATACATACTATAATGCGAAAAGACTTTTTCCCCAACCTATTATAAAAGTTATCATTCACAACTCTCCATCAATTCGTACTGTCTTTTTATTTACATTTCTACGATATCAGGTGTGTGGGAGCACTTATAGATAAACTTTTGCTATGACTTTATCATAGGCGGCTGTTAGATTAAAGTAATGCTAAAGTTACGTTACCAGTAATTTTTTTTCGTTCTATCAACAATTTTACAAGCGGGTCTGCACTAAAAAGTGTAACTTTGTTTACAATGAAAGAGTAAAATTAACTAACGCTACGGTATAGTATAATATTTCTCATTTGAGTAAGGCGGTTGGAATAAAGCATAAAATTAAAGTTAACAAGTAATTTCCAAAATTAGTATTTCAGTTTAAAACAACGTCACTTTAAACATTGTACTTTGCACACATTTTAATTAAAATACACATTATTATTTCATTTACAAAGCCCAATAGAACTCTGTGTGTAAAATAGACGGAAAATTCCGCGAGTTTTCACCCGTACCGGCAAAAGTTTGCTCACAGAAGTTGGTTGGATTTATTGCATAATGCGCTCTCGTCCGATGCACGGTTGCGTAAATACGATGTCATGCTTTGAAGTAATGTATATTTTGTACATTTGAGCTGTAGGTAATAGTTTTCATATTGAAATACAATTAGTTTTCCGATTTAACTCACGTATATTGAACTCAAATGATTGTTTCAAATCAACCCGATGTTTCGATCGCTTTTCAGGTTTCGTAATCTCGGACCACTGAATTTTTCCACTAATTTGAACAATTTTTATTTCAATAAATGTAGCTCACTATTCCTAAGAACCTAATAAATTACCGTATATATTATTGTAATAGGTTAGCAAATACAAAAAAGACTTATTTGATAGAGTGATACTGTTTTTTTTCTTATGGAGCAATGAGATAACAAATAACAATAACAATAGTCTTAAATATAATTGACTTCTTTTTTATTTTTTTAATTATGTATATATCTTCACGCCAGGTCCCTAACGGGGTAGGCAGAGAGTGTAGAGCGCCAGACATCCCGGTTCTGACAAACCTCTCGTGCCTCGTCTACCTTCATCATTCTCTTCATACATGCACGCGGATTCCTAAGACTTGTGACCCCACCATCAGACCCATATTTTTAATTATTACTAGTACCGCAATTTTTATACCAGACGCGAAACAACTTAGACCTCTGGGGTGGCAACGCGTCTGATTTTTGACTTTTCAATAATAAAATTATCATGAAATTACAAACAAGCATACACTGTAGTCTGTGAAAAAATGCAAACAAAAAACAAAATTTCAATGTGCGTTGTCACTTCTTAGGTCTTAGTGGTTGTGCCTCTATACCGGCAATTAGAGGGCTGTGAACTCTGGTTTTTATGTAAATTCTTGTAATCTACAGTTATCATCATCTTAATAAAAACAGATAATACTAAATATACCCCATTTCACCCATCTACACTATGACAATACGCAACCCTCTTCTTAGAGTAGACGCGAACACAGCGCACTCAAGAGACGCATCTCTCAAAACAAGTTTCATAAAAGACCTCTGAATTTCATAATCCCTTTTAAGAAGTGCACCTGAAATTACGAGTATGACACTGCGCCTAGTGCATACTCCTTTTGTGAGTTCACTAAAATGCATTAAAACTTCCACCACAATCTTGCGAAATTATTTTGCACGCGGTAAATTATGTGCTGTAGTATTCCTACTTATTTATTGTCGATTTTAACTGGTACTAGAGTGGCGTTGGGATGTGACGACTCCACCGTCCACTAGTTGAGGCGATTTTTTCCGCTTGTATGGTCAGTCAACCAAACAACGGCGGTTAAACTGAAGTGATTAAGTAGGCTACACGTTACCAACCACTTACAGTATGTTAAAATATTTACAGGCGTCTGATAGTGAACTTTGGATAAATTAATAGAAAAACTGAACTATAACTAAATTACTTTATTTCACTCATTTTACGAACCGGGTCGTGACGCGATATAGATATTGGGTAAAAACACTTTTTACCTTTATTCCGACGTTTCGACTCGGTTGCACAAGCCGTGGTCGCGGACAGACTGTTGTAACAGCAAAATGTCAAATTGCGGGTGGCTTGATGTTCTTCTACCTACAAGTTGCGTGATTATTGTGGAGGCCGGCACACAACGCTCGCTGTATCCGACGATAGGTCCGATGTTACATCGCGCGATCCTAAATTGTTTATGACCGGTGTCCAGGTCGGAGATAATTTATATCCATCTTCACGATTGAAATTATTTTTGTACTTATATATTTCAATCGCCTCTCGTATTATCCTGGGATAATAATAACGTTCAGTGGAGAGGACTTTTGGATTGTGAAGATTGATCCAATGATTAGTCTCCGAGGTTAAAAGGTGTTCCGCGATCGCCGATTTTTGCATCTGTCGGTTTTTTAGAGCTGCGATGTGTTCTTTGATCCTTTCCTGGACGCTGCGTTTTGTTTGTCCAATGTACACCTTACCACAACTGCACTGTACTTTATACACCCCTGGATTCTGATACGGAATCACGTCTTTCGGGCTGCGTAGATGTGTAACTAATTTGGATAACGGCGTGTAGACAGTCTTAATCGAGTTCCTTCTCAACACCGTGCCTATTTTGTCTGTTACCCCTTTCACATATGGTAAGAAAGCTAATTGTCGGCTAACATCTGGACGCTTTTCCGTATTCGATTTTCGCAGCGGTCTTGTTGGCTTATATCCATTGCGTACAAGTACCTTCTTTACGTGTGATAGCTCAGATTCAATATGGTCAGAATCGCATAGGTCATAAGCTCTGTTCTCTAAGGAGGCTACCACAGAGTACAGGTGACGAGGGTGATGGTGGGATGACGCGTGCAGGTACCTATCAGTGTGTGTGGGTTTCCTGTAAACAGTGTGTGACAAGGAACCGTCTGTCCTCACCATCACTTTGACATCCAATGTAAAATAAAATAAATTCGTAAAATGAGTGAAATGAGTGTTAAACGCGAGTGTTTTAAAAGTTATATTGCAAACCAATACGGGCAGGAAAATGCAAATAAAATTAAACAGCTGGAGAAGCTTCGGAAAAGACGTGCATTTTTACAAACATCGCAGATGTTTTTCATAAAATGTCGCGATAGTAACATTTTACCTACGTGTGTGTTATTAAAACCACGTAAAGACATAGTGCAATCCGAAGACATTCTTCGTAACGCGAGTGTCAAGTTACTGCGAAAATTAATATATAACTATCGGAGTGAGCTTTTTGTTGTTCAAGAAAAACTACTAAAGTTGCATTTGGATTGTAGTGAATGGCTTTCAACATCGGATTTTGATCTATGCGACCGAATAACATATCAACAGGCAGAACGAAAAAAGGAAATCAGTAGTGTTACACACGAGCGAAAGTTCGACAGATTGATCTCAAGACAAGAACGGAAGAAAGATACATTTGATACACAGTCTGATCTAGCTGACACTGTTATTAATCTGTCAAATTTAATACTGGATGACGCAACCACCTCGGCTCTGAAGAAAGGTATGAATTTTGCTATAACACCGAAGCGAGTGCCAGTGGAAAATATTATATGCGGAGTGGAAGAGGCGATTATACGAAACAGGGTACCAATGATTGATGCGGAAACTATGCGTCAGGATATCGCTGTCATTTTACGAAAATCGCGACTTCCTGCAAGCAATATAGCAACTGTAGAGCGAGGAGCACTTAAAGCACTTCGAGATAATAAAGATATACTGGTGCTTAAGGCTGACAAAGGCAACTGCACTGTAGTATTAAATACGGAGGACTACAATACGAAGATCCAGACGTTGCTAAGCGATGACAAGGTGTACAAGCCCGTCAACTACAACCCAACAGCTAGGGTATATCGCCGCGTTCGTGCTATGATTGCTGAGCATGAATATCTTTTCACAGAGGACGAATACCAGAAGTTACATAGACCCAATCCTGTTCAGCCACCTAAGTTCTACGGCCTGCCTAAAATACACAAAGCCAGTATTCCTCTCCGGCCAATTGTGAGCCAGATCAGGTCACCCACCTTGACCTATGACCTTGCGAAGCATGTTGCGGGGGTTCTTCAAAAACTTATAGGTAAAACCACATCGTTTATAAAGGACTCTAAGCATTTCGTGGAGATAGTAAAGGGCGTGAAACTGGAACCAGGTGATATGATGGTAAGCTTCGATGTGGAGTCGTTGTTTACCAATGTTCCAATAAATGAGTGCCTGGATATCATCAGAAGCAGGTTAAAGGATGGTGGCTTATCGGAAGGTTATCTTGGATTGATTGATCAATGTCTCAGCGGAAACTACTTTCTTTACCAGGGTCAATATTTTCTCCAAATCGATGGTGTGGCAATGGGAAGTCCAATAGCGCCCGTAATTGCCAATATCTGGATGGAGAACTTTGAAAGTTTGGCCTTAAAGGGCGGTCCTGCACCAGTCAAACTCTGGAAGAGATACGTTGACGATGTGTTCAGTGTCATTAACGGAGGTACGGTTGCTGTAGAACAATACCTTGACTACCTAAATTCCATTCATCCAAAGGTCAGGTTTACTAGTGAGATGGAACGTGACAGAGCTCTAGCTTTTCTGGATGTCAAAGTGATGGTGAGGACAGACGGTTCCTTGTCACACACTGTTTACAGGAAACCCACACACACTGATAGGTACCTGCACGCGTCATCCCACCATCACCCTCGTCACCTGTACTCTGTGGTAGCCTCCTTAGAGAACAGAGCTTATGACCTATGCGATTCTGACCATATTGAATCTGAGCTATCACACGTAAAGAAGGTACTTGTACGCAATGGATATAAGCCAACAAGACCGCTGCGAAAATCGAATACGGAAAAGCGTCCAGATGTTAGCCGACAATTAGCTTTCTTACCATATGTGAAAGGGGTAACAGACAAAATAGGCACGGTGTTGAGAAGGAACTCGATTAAGACTGTCTACACGCCGTTATCCAAATTAGTTACACATCTACGCAGCCCGAAAGACGTGATTCCGTATCAGAATCCAGGGGTGTATAAAGTACAGTGCAGTTGTGGTAAGGTGTACATTGGACAGACAAAACGCAGCGTCCAGGAAAGGATCAAAGAACACATCGCAGCTCTAAAAAACCGACAGATGCAAAAATCGGCGATCGCGGAACACCTTTTAACCTCGGAGACTAATCATTGGATCAATCTTCACAATCCAAAAGTCCTCTCCACTGAACGTTATTATTATCCCAGGTTAATACGAGAGGCGATTGAAATATATAAGTACAAAAATAATTTCAATCGTGAAGATGGATATAAATTATCTCCGACCTGGACACCGGTCATAAACAATTTAGGATCGCGCGATGTAACATCGGACCTATCGTCGGATACAGCGAGCGTTGTGTGCCGGCCTCCACAATAATCACGCAACTTGTAGGTAGAAGAACATCAAGCCACCCGCAATTTGACATTTTGCTGTTACAACAGTCTGTCCGCGACCACGGCTTGTGCAATCGAGTCGAAACGTCGGAATAAAGGTAAAAAGTGTTTTTACCCAATATCTATATCGCGTCACGACCCGGTTCGTAAAATGAGTGAAATGAGTGTTAAACGCGAGTGTTTTAAAAGTTAAATTACTTTATATTAGGTATGTAAAGGGACAAATACAATAACACAATGAATATCACAATGATTTGCAATAACCCAGGGTGCGACCGCCTATAGACATTGCTATTGTCGTTGTCATTGCTGTCAAATGTTCATATCGATTTGTAACTCCTTTAGAAGCAGTAGTGATAATCTGATCGTTTTTCTTGCTTTCGTAGCAGAGAACTTGACGACCCGGTTAGTCCAGCGGTGTGAGATGACCGTTTGATTCGAAGGGTCGCGGGTTCGATCCCCGCATCGGGACAAATATTTGTATGGCCTACAAATATTTGTTTCGGGTCTGGATGTTTGTGTATGTGTTGTATATGTACAACGGCACCCACGACACAGGTTTATACCTACTGTGGGGCTGTGAGTGTAAGCGTTTTTTATTTTATTTATTTTTTAGAAAAAAGCGATAATGGTAGACTATTTTGTTTACGGTTACTTAGTAAAGCGCGGTCGCCCTCGGCTCCCACGTGTAGGTTGCTTTTCGGGTAACCTGTAGAAACTCATCAAATCATCCCATGTCATCCCACAGAAACATTTATTTGGAATAAAAACTATCTTAGGTGTTAATCCAAATAACTCTCTATGTCTGTACCAAATTTCATGAAAATCGTTTCAGCAGTTTTTGCTTGAAGGAGTAACAAACAAACATACAATGTTTCGCATTTGTAATATTAATAATGATTTCAAAGATTCACACGTTTAATTGGTGGTAGAGCTCCAGTGACGGAGCTCGCGGGCGTAGGCACCAACGCATTACCTAATATACTTGCCGCTAAACGGTAGTGTTCAGCACTATCGTATTCCGGTCAGGTGGTAATGTACGGCCCTGTAATTTCCGGCACAGAGGCATAACACCTTAGGCCTCAGGAGTGATAACGCATCTGCATTTTGACCTTGGTCTTCATGTGGGTGTCTATAGGCTGCAGTCATCACTTAACATCGATGTGAACTGCATGCTTGTTTGCCACTTCCATAACATAAAAAAAAATCGACGTGTGGCACTCGAGGACTGCCGCGGTAAAGCTATTGCATAGCATTTTGTATCAACTTATGCAATTATAATTATTTATTTATTTTATTTATGCAGTATTTCTTTTTTTCTTTGATATTAATTCAAGATACACTTTTTGAGCGTGGTGACCGATAACAAAACATTTTTTTTTCTTTTATTGAATGAAAAAGTTAATATTGTTTGAAATATTTTTATTATTTTACAATACATATAAACAGCTGCTTATGTATTTGTCCGATTTCGGAGCAGCTCGTCTCGATTCGTGCGAGCTTCGTAGAGTCGTACAATACGTCTAGTTGCACGCACACAAACACCGTGTCGAAGACTGCCGAAAAGAAACGACGTTAGATAATGCACGGCCTTCAAGCCACACCTCCGTGCCCGTCGGAGTGGAGAGCGTGAGGTTTTTTCGTTACGGAATTTCTGGATTCGGTCCCCGCGCTCAAGGCCCTCGATAGAAGCTATGCAATAGCTTAAAAACTCATCAAATCATCCCATGGCATCCCACAAAAACATTTTTTCGGGATAAAAACTATCCTATGTGTTAATTTAAGTAACTCTCTATTTCTGTGCCAAATTTATACAAAAATATATATATTACATATACATATATTTTTGTTTAAATTTGGACAATTTACATACAATGTTTCGCATTTGTAATATTAATATGATATCAAAGATTCACACGTTGCCATACATACATAAGTGCAAAAAGTTGGTAAATTCAAGCAAATTGCCCGTCATTCATATTTCACGCGCTACACGTTATTGGCGAGCGTTACGTTGCTGTTTTCGTATTATTGATGTTCAACACCTCAATCGGATTTGAATGTAATGTATGGTTGTTGTGTGTATTGGTTTTTGAATGTTAGATAAACGTTTGCTTGAAATATTTCGACATTAAAATTGATTATTGCTATTCAATGCGTTATAAATTTAGGAGTCAGATGGAAGAGCGGCTGGACTAGATTCCCAATGGCCGCAAGTTCAAGTCTCGCCTGAATTTAAATTTTTCTTTCTATTTTTCTTAAAAAAAAAGTATATTTTACTAGGATGTGTAATTACGAAATAATAACAATTAAAAAGTGATGTTTGAAACGTGTACCAATTCGAAATCACTCAAGGATTTACATAACAAATATTACAAAGCCTCACACATTGCCTTACATTAGTGCGCAGAAACTTGGAAAGTTCGAGCAAATTTTCCACCATTCATATTTCACGCGCTACACGTTATTGAGAGAGCGTTACGTTGCTGTTTTCCTATTATTGATGTTTAGCACCTCAATCGTATTTGAATATAATAGGTTAGGATCCCACTGCAGAATCATTTCGTTCATCCAGATACGCTGCAAAATTATTTTTTATGCATATTTATAAACTAGAGAATATATATCCACTAGGTTTCTTTTTTTTATTCTCCGTTTAATGAGCTTGGTCAACGACCATGACGCTCTATACGTTCGCATGAATTACATTCTTCATTAAAAAAATTGTAATTAAACAACATTAGCTCATTGACAATTGATATAGTTGCAACAGTATTCTGGCGTCATCCGTAGTAGGATCTGCCAGGACACTGTTGCAATGTCCTATTTCTAATGAAGACCTGCGGTAAGCCTCAACCCGAACACATTCAATCAAAATATGATATACGTCTTCCACTTTACCACATATACTACAATTAGGGATATCAGATTGATTCATAATCACCTATCTAAATTTGACCGCAAGTATTTTTAATTCAATTATTTTATCTTTAACAGCCAGCAACTTTTATTTGCGGCCGATTTAATTTGGCTCCCGTTTATTATAATAATGAGAAAAAAATAGCTTTTTATAATATAATATAATATAATCTTTATTTGGAATCAATAACAGAAAGGCGATACATTAACAAGGGAAACGATGATACCTGCAGTAGTATAAACTGTGTCGCAGATACTAACGCCCACCTCCAAACATATTTCCAAAATCATAAGTAACATATTTACTTTTTTTTTTAAATGCCTATAAATCACAAAAAAGAAAAGATTGTAAGCAGATTAGCTGTATAATAAGTAGCAAATGTAACACATATTAAATGTTTCGTGTGTGTGTGTGTGTGTGTGTGTGTGTGTGTGTGTGTGTGTGTGTGTATGTGTGTGTGTGTGTGAGTGTGTGAGTGTGTGAGTGTGTGTGTGTGTGTGTGTGTGTGTGTGTTTTGTGGTATGAAATTATAGCTTGGATTAATTTGAATTTGCGGTATAGTTATTTTGTTTTGTGATTGGTTGATTGTATGGTAATGACATTATTTAGGTGCTTTTAGTAAATTTTCTGTCTCATCATATGACAACGACTGTAACCATTTGTTTGTTATATTTTTCATTTTTGATGATGTGAGTATTTTTCATTTAATTGTTTGTTTATTTTATTATATAAAAAGTTGCCAATAACGTAAAAATGACGACCAGCGGTGCTGGTGCGATGTTTAGCATTAAGACAGACTTTATCGTGTCTTCGTTTAGTTGATTGGAATTTTGGATTAAAGCTGATACTGGCATGTTCTTTGAGAACTGTGTGTAGAATGAAGAGTTGTCGCACAGTTAATACTTGACAATCAGAAAATTACTGTTCAGTGGGGTAACGTCGAGATTTATTTAATATTACCTTGAGGATAGCTCGCTGGGCCACTTCCAGTTTATGCATATAATTCCGTACAGATCCACCCCAGGATACTATGCAGTAGGACATAATAGATTGAACAAGAGCGTAATATACCATTTTCAGGCAGTCAAAATCTAGGCATGATTTTAAGTTTTTGAATACAAAGGTTAACTTTCTCACTCGCGATACTAAATTTTCTATATGTAATTTCCAGGATAGTGATTTATCTATGTAAACACCAAGATATTTTATAGATGTAGTTTTTTCAATGTATGTACAGTGACAACTATCCGGAGCCACATTACTAAAACAAACATGTGCTTGAACAGAGAATGTACCTTTAGGCTCAGAAAAATGGTTTAAGGCAAAGGGTATCATTTTGGACTTGGCAAGGTTGAGAGACAAGAGATTTCTAGAAAGACAGTACATCACACGCGTGAGGGCATTCTCCGCAGACGCTTTTGTGTCCAACCAAGATTTCCCGTGTACGAGAAGAACAGTGTCATCGGCATAAGAGATGATTTATTGGATACATAAATAGTACATGTACGTTACGGACGTAAAAAGTCATCGGGGTGGATCAAAAATATGTAGGTGCGGCCAAGTGCGCAACGGCAGCCGTAATCTTTCATAATCTTTATACATATTGCCGTGAAGTGGACGATATTTTATTGAAAAAAACAAGTAAAAGAAATGTCTTTCCCAAAGAAATTTTAAGATATTCTTCCGGCCATTTTTGGATATATAATTATATTCTCTAGATAATAAATATGCGTAAAAAATAGGTTTGAGCATATCTGAATGAACGAAATGATTCTGCAGTGGGATCCTAAGCTATAATGTATGGTTGTTGTGTGTATTGGTTTTTGAATGTTATATGAACGTCGTTTGTTATACGTTCGTAATGATAGATTGCATGCATACCAGTCTCTAAGTTAACGTATTTTGTATATATATATATACACATAAGTCACATCACAACTTGCTTACGTTATATAAACGATTTAGGTAACCATTTAACAAAATAATTTAACTGACAGTTAAATAAGTAAACCTAGAATTTAAGTCTCAAATATTTTTACATTACAATCACTGTTTTTTTGTCATAACTAAATCTGTAACGTTTTAAAATAAACTAGCAGTATAAATATTTATATATTAAATATTTCAATTTTTAATATATATTTTTTAAATTATTTAGAAAAAAAAACTAAACTTTGCACCTATAATCCCCAAAGGGGATATATTTGCATACATGCAAATATTTGTATTATTTTTTTATATAAACCTATACACAAAACAACCGTCCATTAACCCTAGAAGCCTAATCTGCGCCTGCGAGGCGTACACGCATTCGAATATCGTTTGTCTCTTTCTAACGGTTGAAGCTATCGTGTCGTGCTCTTTTGTTACCTCAGTAGCATAGACTAGTATATATACTGCTCAGTAGCCGACGGGAGCTAAACATGGGACGACCCGACATACTCGATCTAGCGCTAGTAAAGAATGTAAACCTGCGTTTGCACTCTATACGAGTGCTACACGAGTTAGACTCTGACCATAGACCTGTTATCATAGAATTTATCCCCCATAGCGGTCCCACTGATACAGGTCGTAGCGACATCCCGATGAGAGTGGTGACCGACTGGTCTCAAGTGAGATCCAAGTTGGCCGCCACCACATCCGCAGACTTAGATACGATCCCCTCCCTGATAGAGACCACTGACGAAGTCAATAGTGCGATCCTTGCTCTCACTAATCACGTACAATCTGTCGTAGACGGATGCTCAGAGGAAAAACCCGCGACTGTACCCAGTCACGCCGTTATCCCTGAGCACGTACGGGAGATAGTGAGGGAAAGGAATGCAACTACCAGAGCTTACTACTCTGCCCCAACGGCCGATAGAAAATCCACCATGCGATACTGGCAACGTCAGGCCAAGAAATGCAAGGTAGAAGTCTATAACAACCGCTGGGAGCAAAAGCTCATTGACCTTGATCCCTCTCATACAGAGTACTGGAGGCTTTTCAAATGCTTCAAATCCCCTATGGAGGCATCCATGCCTCCCCTCATTCGCCCTAACCAACCGCCAGCCTTCGATGACTTCGAAAAGTCCGAATGCCTGGCGAACGAACTCGAGATTCAATGCTCTCCAAGTACGATGCCGATAGCTGCCGATCATTTAGACAAGATCAACTTAGAAGTCGAAAGTAGGAACGCGAGACCGCCAACCCCCCCGCGCGAAACCGGTCCCATTCCCGACACGCCAGTCGATGAAACCGCTAACGGTAATAGCGAAAATAATGATGATCCTCTCAGACCTGTGACAGTCGCAGAGGTGACAGACCTGATCAAGCGTCTAAAAGTGCGGAAAGCGCCGGGTGCGGACGGCATTTCCAATCGCACAGTTAGAAACTTCCCCCCTTTGCTCATTGCCCTTTTGGCTGCGATACTCAACGCAGCGTTTAAAAATAGTATGTTTCCACCCGCGTGGAAAGAGGCCACAATTATCGGGTTCAAAAAGCCCGGTAAGCCGAGCAACCAGGCCTCGTCATACAGGCCGATAAGTCTGCTCAGTTCTCTAAGTAAAATTTACGAGCGCGTCGTGTACGCTCGACTCTTAGATTTCACCCGAGTGCGGCACTTGATCCCGGACGAACAGTTCGGGTTCCGTGCTCGTCACTCCTGTGTCCATCAAGTACATCGAATCACTGAGCATATACTCAGTAAATTCGATAGAAAGATTATGACGGGAGCCCTCTTCTTCGATATCGCTAAAGCGTTCGACCGCGTGTGGCACAACGGCTTATTATATAAGCTGTACACTCTCGGAGTGCCCACCCAAATCGTGCACATCATTCGAGACTTTCTGTCGGACAGAGGCTTTCGATATCGAGTCGAGGGTACCCTCTCGAACCGTCACACCATAACAGCCGGTGTTCCCCAAGGATCCGTACTCTCCCCCCTCTTGTTCACGCTATACACTAGCGATATCCCTGTCCGCCACGGCGTTCAGGTGGCAATGTACGCTGACGACACCGCTATTTACGTCTCTGGCAGAAAGCCAGAGATCATAAGGAAAGCCCTGCAAGCGGCGGCCAAAGACCTTGAGTCTTGGTTCCGCCGCTGGCGTATAGAGGTAAATCCTAGCAAGAGCGCTGCAATACTCTTCATAAGGGACCGCGCTCCCAGACCCAACGTAGCCCCAGTCCTTATGTTTGACGAGCCCATCCCATGGACGGACAAAATCAAATACTTAGGAGTGACGCTTGATCGGCATCTGTCCTTCGCTGCACATGTAAAAGCAGCGCGCGCAAAGGCTGCATTCGTGTTGTCCCAACTACATTGTCTCTTAAACAAAAAGAGCAAGCTATCGGCCCGGAACAAACTCCGTGCCTATACGTCCTGCATAAGGCCCATTTTATGTTACGCGTCCCCGGTATTCGCCCACGCGAAAAAGACAATACTTCGCAAACTCCAAACCTTGCAGAACCGATTCATACGTAGAGCCGTAGGCGCGCCTTGGTACGTACGTAATAAAAACTTGCATATTGACGCAAATCTGCCTACCATCCAGCAGTTTATGAAGCGAGCTTCAGCTCGCTATTTCGATCGGGCGAGTCACCACCCGAATCCGCTGGTCAGAGCGGCCGCGATATACACTCCTTTTGATCGCGCCAAAAGGAGACGTCCAAGGCACGTCTTAAAAGATCCGGACGATGAGACCACGTTGGCCATCGCCGCAATGAACAATCGATTACAGAATCACACTGCACAAACCGCTAATAATACAACGCGCCGACGCGTTTCGCGCCGCGCCCGCCCCTGATCCCGACCCTATCTCCGGCCCCGCGAGGCCGATGACATTCCGGTTATCGCCAACCGAATGGAGTAGAGCGAAAGTTGCACCGCCCATAATCGCATATGTCTCATATGTCTCTCCGCAACGTCCTAAGCCGAGGCACGGACCCGCATGGGTCACCCTTAGGCAGTTGCGCTAAAATTTTAGGCTGGAGCGCCCTCTGCGCTCGCCGATTGCCCGGTGAAGTAGACTAGTGCCGTCTCGAGACAGGCCGCCTACACAAGTCCGACCTAAAAAAAAAAAAAAAAAAAAAAAAAAAAAAAAAAAAAAAAAAAAAAGACGGGAGCTAGAGGACGGTGCTCGTATCGTTAAGGCAAGTCGCGCCATTTTTGATTTATCGAGGTGTTGCACGCCTGCGAGACGTATGTTTAGGCTTTGTGTAACTTTTAAAGAAGATACTATACTGCTCCTAAAGTTAAGCTAGTCTTTCAAAGTCTGATTAGTAGTAATGTTTGCTCTACGAATAAATAATTAGCGTAAAAAAAATATTTAAAAAAAATTACATAGTGCCTTAGTTGAATTTCAAGAAGTTTTTTTTTTGTTTAAATTTATGCATCTTGTTTTTTGTTGTAATAAATAACTGTGATTATAGTTATAATTAATAACAGTGTCGTTTTATTTTTAGTTTATATTCCAAATTCAAATTTCTGCTTAATAATAAAAATAATAATTAATTAATAAACCTAAAATAGGGGCTTTTATACGTGTACGCCTCTGAGACGTATATTAAGGTTTTGTGTACGTCCGTAATAGATTAGGCTTCTAGGGTTAAGACGGTTGTAGTGTGTATTGATTTTTGAATGTTAGATGAACGTCGTTTGTTACACATTCGTAATGATCGAATGAGAGAATACTTATCAGTCTCAGGTCCCATCTTCACATAAAACTTGCTTAAGTAACATTTTTTTTTTGTGTACTGAAGGTGGCAAATAAGCATGCAGTTTACATTGATGTTAAGTGATGAATGCAGCCTGTAGACACTAACACAGAATCAGAATCAGAAATTCATTTATTCATTTAGGGCGACAGGCACCTCTTATGACACGTCGAAAACAAACAAAATAAATGAAAGTGAATAACAATTGATATACAAGTTAAACTGCCTCAGTAGCGTAGTGGTAGCAGGCCACTACTATTACGCTGGGGGTCCTGGGTTCGATTCCCGGGTCGGGGGATATTAGAGATAACGGTCTAAAATCCTTTATCTCTGCTACTATTGGGATTTTTCCATTTTCTGGAAGTTTCCCAGTACCCCGGAGTTTGGTAATGTGCCCGAAGATGGCAACAGGTTCGCCACCTGTTACATGGGCCAAAACGTAACCGGCGAGTCGTGGGTGTTTGCATGTATGATTAAATGCATGCATTTACCTCTGCCTACCCCTCCGGGGATTACAGGCGTGAAGTTACGTACAAGGTAAACAAGCTATCAAAATATACATAGCCAAGAATATCACTAAGATAAAACTAAATATAAAATATTCATGTAAATAAGTATATATCAGTAGAATGTCTCATTTCCCCTTTTACAAACTGCCGCTAAATGGTAGTGTTCAGCACTATCGTATTCCGGTCAGGTGATAATGTACGGCCCTGTGATTTCCGGCACAGAGGCATAACACCTTAGGCCTCAGGAGTGGCAACGCATCTGCATTTTGACCTCTGGTCATTGCGTGGGTGTCTATAGACTGCAGTCATCACTTAACATCAATGTGAACTGTATGCTTGTTTGCCTTTTTAATACATAAAAAATACCAATGACAAATAATCAAATTAAGGAATTAGGAAACAAATATTTGAGTCATATAAATGTAATAATTATATTTACGGATTTTCTCGTATGTAGGTACAATACTGCCAACCTCTTCTCTTACCCGACGTTTCGGTCGCTTTCCAGCTACCATGGTCACGGGTAGACTAAGGGTCATAGCTCACTACGGCCACCTGGCACCCGACCAGGTCCCGACCGCCTCAAATGGCCTGCACCTAGGCTTACCATAATTACGAAGAGACAAACCGGGACGCAGAAGAGAAAGAGGCTCATTTTCATTTTGCTTTTCGCTTAATTTGTGTTTTTCAAATTTGGGGTTGGGGTGTCGGTGCTTTCAAGTTTGACCGGGACGCCGGGACAGGGATCTCAAACCGGGACTATCCCGGTCAAACCGGCACGTATGGTAAGCCTATCATTACATCAACTCCGCACCGTATCGCCTCGACCGGAAGCCGTCAAGGCGCAAGCGGCGCACGGTTCTCGCGCGGTCGCCGAGTGGTTCCACTCGGTGACCACTAGCTTGTCTTGCGTTGACTTTGCATTGCAAACTCGCTGTTCCCAAGTGGACCGCGCGCGGTCCGTGAGTGGTTTTTTTTTATGTGATGTGTGAAGTGGCAAACAAGCATGCAGTTCACATTGATGTTAAGTAATGACTGCAACCTACAGACACCCATACATAGACCAAGGTCAAAATGCAGATGCGTTACCACTCCTGAGGCCTAAGATGTTATGCCTCTGTGCCGGAAGTTACAGGGCCGTACATTACCACCTGACCGGATAGTGCTGAACACTACCATTTAGCGGCAAGTATATAAGGCAATGCTGTGGTGCCTACGCCCGCGAACTCCGTCACTGGAGCTCTACCACCAGTGAAAGTGGTTCACAAGTAACGTCGCGTCGTTCACCCGTGGACCACCAGTCGACAACGAGTGGACGCTGTAATACGAGGCGGTGCTGGTCGGGTGCCGGGTGGTTGTGGTCAGCTATGACCCTTATTTGACATTGTTCAACGGCAAAATATATAATTATTACAACGTATGAAGCTTTTTTGCCTTTTGGCTCCAGCCCCCCCCCGGCTGGAGCTTACTCCTACATGCTGCTCCAATGCGGATTGGTGAAGGTGGTTGGGTTAGTGGCCAACCCGCTGTCAGATGTTTTCAAACCGCCCATATGGCCTCCGACAGGGTTTAACGACTGCTATCTATCGATAGCCTACCGGAACCGACACCGGCACACCGAACCGAAGCACGGAAACGCGCATTTAATTTGCCATTAGCGGTCATCCATCACACACCCGACCGTGCCCGTAATGCTTAACCGAGTAGATTGGTTACGATCTACACCAGCCTTTGCGAAAACCTGTGTAAACGTTGAGTTATTTGTTCTGTAAATGCTTGAGCCTCACACGTTTCCATACATCATTTATGAAAATAAACTTGGAATCCATATTTCACGTACGCCATGTTATTGGGCGAGCGTTACATTGCTGTTTTCGTATTATTGATGTTAAGCACCTGAATCGTATTTTAATATTTATATTTGATTGTTGAGTGTATTGGTTCTAATTTTAGATCATCATATGAAAAATCTAGGCTGCCGTATCCTTTAAACTAGCTCGGTTAATGCGGGTGCACTTTAATGAAATGATTCGTCACACGTCGTGAGATGACAATGAGAAGGAACTGCTAGAAGTGTTAGCCAGGGATACTAAATTAAAAATAGAAATGTCACAATTACATAGTGAATATTTATTAGCTTGCGAAGAACGGGACAAACTACAGTTGGTGGTAAACGGGTTTAACCAGTGTAGTGATGAGTATGAGCAGGTCCTGAGGCGCATCACCACACTGGAATTGGAGCTAAGTGAGGCCTATTCACATATTAACAAGCTTCAAAGCTTCAAGCTGAAAACCTTAATATTACAGTCTCGCAGAACCAAAGTTTATTCGACGAGTTGGTCCAAAGTTCAACAAAACATTTAAATATCAGTCAACCATCTATCACAATTGACTTAACCTGTGACACACCTGTGCATAAGATTGCATATAGTCAAAATAAATATAAAAAAATATTCAAAATTAAATAAGTTTATTCAAAAAGCTCAAAATTTAATTAAATTTAACAAATACTATACCAACAAAATTAAATTAAATTTGAAATCTTACCAAGATCTGATAATGCAAACTGAATAATTAAAATCAAAAGAAATTACTTATATATCTGAAATTGAGAAATTGGAAAAAGAATGTAATAATTATATGGAGTTACTGTCATCTATGACATATAAATATGAGTTGTCTCAAAACGAAATTCAGGAACATATTCAGGCTTTGACTGAGTTGACTGACTTATGTCAATATAACTCAGAGCGTTTTGAATCTTTGACAAACAGCTACAACCATTGTAGTTGTACACTCAACACAGCTGGTTCAAAGCCTGTATGTGCTCCACCTACAAAGCCGCCCCAGCTTCCCCAGAGCTCATCTAACACATTTTCTGGCCGTTCCTTACAACCAAATCATGTCAAACATAAATATGTGATATTTAGTGATAAGATTGGCAAAGACTTGGGCCATTTATTTAAAATGCATTCGGGACAGTCAACCTTCATTAATTACTGCTTGCCGGGGTTAACCTATGATGGCATACTACAAAAAATAACAGCTTTTAGCTTCGATCAGGATACCACCTTAATTATATGTATTGGAAACAGAGGCAATGTAAATAAAAAACAATTAATTGAGTACTTTGACAATTTACAAACCTTAAAAATTCATAATTTCATTTTATTTACATTACCATACAGTAAGAGTCTGTCAAATATAGAAAATAATATTAGATATAAGCTAAATTTGACATTAGATAACCTAATTTGTTATAATAACAAGTTTTATAAATTGGACATAAATTGTATTCTTGGAAATAATTTTTATTTGACCAAAGATAATTACTGTCTTAATAAATTTTTGAAACAACAGATAGCTGTATCGCTTTCAAATTATATTGACCATATAGCCAAAAATTTGGCGTTGACTGCCTCTATTGGGCAATTGCATAACAATATACAGAGTTTGGAAAGTATTCCAAATATTAGCATAGTAAATGACAAATCAGTATTGAGTAGTTTTACTACCAATACTGTGAATAATAGTTTACAAATGACATCTAATAATGAGGACATTCAATTAAATCATTTAAATTAGATTTAGAGACAAAAGAGACAGCCTCTTGCTCACATTTTCCAAAGGGAAATGTTTATAAATCTAGTATGTTATTATATTGGGTAAAGAATTAGAAATTGAGTTATTCTTAAACATTAATGACATACAAATTTGTTGTTTTACTGAACATTGGTTGAAAAATAGTGAATTAATATTCAATTTTAGTGGGCACCAGGTAGGCAGTTCGTTCTGTAGGTCACATGCAATACGTGGTGGCTCGCTTATATTGTTAAAAAATGACATTAAACATAAAGAACGCAGAGATATAGTGAGTCTTTCCGTTGAACGAACTGCAGAAATAGCTTGTGTGGAGCTTGAGCGCTTGATTATTGTGTCCGTATACAGACCTCCAAATAAATGTTAAGAATGTTTTGAAAAAAATTTAGATGTTGTACTAAACAATCTAACTGCTTCAAAAAAACGTGTCATTATTTGCGGCGATTTCAATATAAATTTGTTGGAGGAAACTCCAACAACTGTGAGGTTTAAATCGTTACTTATGTCATTTAATCTCCATAATTTGTTCTTAGAACCTACTAGAATTGCACAAAACTCAGCGACATGCATAGACAATATTTTTTTCGATTTTGAACCTACACATAAAAATATTTTGACTGAATTAAGCTCCGACCATTGTGGTCAGTTAGTTTCCTTCTGTAGTCAATTACATAATGATAAAAATAAACGAGCAATTGTATTTGTTCCTGTCAATGCGAAGCGAATTAAGAAATTCAGAGAAAATATTGTCCCAAAACTTGCAACCATGCAATACCATAACGATCCTAACATATTATACAATGACTTTTTTGCCATAATTTTAAAAGAATATAATTTAGTTTAGACATAAGAGTAGACAGAGATTGTATGACCTGTATGGAGAAAAGTCAATTAATCACACAAATTCGTTAAAAAATCATGTTAAATTATTTTCGAAAATATTGAAGAAAGTGTGTTAAGCAGCCAGAGCATTTCACATTAAAAATAAAATTAAAAATTCAAATAACAAAATGAAAGCGACTTGGAATGTAATTAATAGTGAAACTGGGAAACAAGCTGCACGCAACTCTGATTTTAAATTAATAATTGACAATAAACATGTTACTACTGACGAAGAAGTTGCTTTAGCATTTGAAACATTCTTTGCTAATATTTCAGTTTCTTTAACTGGAGACCTCATTTCATCGCCTACCGTCGCCGAATCATTATTGAAAAAAAATGTACATCAAAGTAAAACTATATTTAATTTTAAGTTAGTTAATACTGCGGATGTTATACATGCCTTTAAGTCTATTAATATTAAGAACACAACTGATTTATGGGGCTTAACTGTAAAATTTGCATATGAAGTAATGGATGTTATTGCACCTTACGTAGGGGCTATGTTTAATAATAGTATTGTAAGTGGTATATTTCCTGATCTAATACATAGTAAAGTTATTCCATTATTTAAGTCCGGTAGTACAAGTGACCCCACAAACTTTAGACCAATTTCTGTACTACCTGTCTTAAGTAAAATTTTTGAAAAGCGCATTTTAATTCAACTACTTGCACATTTTAACCATCATAAACTTTTACACTGTCGACAGTTTGGATTTACTAGGGGTCGTTCAACTACCGATGCAGGTGTTGAACTTGTCAAACACATTTTTGAAGCTTGGGAAAAATTACATAATGCGCTAGGAGTATTCTGTGACTTATCTAAAGTATTTGATTGCGTTCAGCATGAAAAATTGGTCAGAAAGTTATATCACTACGGCCTTCGAGATACCGCTCTCGAGCTTATGACTTCATATTTAAACAATAGAAATATGTGTGTTGATGTAAATGGGACAAGATCTCCCGGGACTTCAATGGATATGGGGGTCCCACAGGGCTCTATTTTAGGGCCATTTCTTTTCTTAGTCTATATAAATGACTTACCCTACATTATGAATGATGGCCAAGAGATGGTATTGTTTGCTGACGATACTTCTTTAGTGTTCAAAATTAAAAGACAGGAGGTAGATTTGGCGGTGTGAACAATACTCTCTCTAATATAGTACATTGGTTTAGCGCCAATAACCTTTCGTTAAATAGCAGTAAGACAAAATGTATTAAATTTACTACTCCTAACGTAAAAAAGGTTGAAACCAATGTTAAGATAAATGAGGAAGTATTAGAGATCGTAGAGTCCACGGTATTTCTTGGAATTACCGTGGATGCTAAATTGCAATGGAGTCCCCATATTGCCAAATTAGCTAATAGACTTAGCTCGGCAGCGTTTGCTGTGAAAAGAATTAGACTATTAACAGACGTCGAGACGGCTCGCCTTGTTTATTTTAGTTATTTTCACAGTATAATGTCCTATGGCATTTTGCTATTGGGAAATTCCGCCGACGTCAACACTTTTTATGTACTGCAAAAGAGAGCTGTCCGGGCTGGCTATCTACGGGCTGAGTCCTAGGGTATCTCTTAGAGATAAATTTAAAGAAATAAATATTCTGACTGTAGCTTCGCAATACATTTATGAAAATGTATTATATATCCGTAAAAACATTAATGAGTTTCCTACAATAGGTAACAATCACAGTATAAAACTAGGAACAAATACAAATTGTCCGTGCATGCGGGCGTGCAATAGGGTCAGTAATTCTTTCAGAGGTCAATGTATACGGTTTTTTAATCAAATCCCCAAAAACGTTCAAAGTCTATCGATCAATAAATTTAAGAAAGTAATGAAAGAACGTTTATGTAAATGTAATTACTATAAGACCTGTGATTATCTTAATGATAGTACATCTTGGGATTATAGCAATCGCTGCCAGGCTATTTCATGATACTGTTATTTCGTGTATTCTGTAATTAATATTGTTAAGGGTTGAATAATGTAAATACCCTGGCTGTAAATTAATTCCATCTTTTATTTTGCCGTATGCATATCCGGAGCAGTCATGCACGCTTAAATGTCTTTGCCTTTGGCGGCGTCGTGTGGCGGGTTGCTCACTTCCCTCTAAAATGGTCGAGGAGGGCAATGGCTGTCACATGCGTCATACTCGTGAACGGGTGCTGTTGGTGGGGACTGGTCTGTTCTGGTTTGCAGGAGCTACATCACACTTAGTAGATAGCAGTTTATTTGCATAAAGAAAGATAACGTAAAGAAGTCGCTTTTACCCTTAATAACTGAATAAGTCGCTTTTACCCTCAATTATTAAGGGTAAAAGCGACTTCTTTACGATATTCAATAAACTGAAAAGTCTATTATATCGGTCGCCTAACTAGCATAGTTGGCAATAGATGGCGCTGCTGCTATCATAAAGCAATGCAATAGATGTGAAGGAAAGATTTGACAAATCGGGCAGGACTTCAGTAGCTCAATTGGAAGAGCGGCTGGACTAGATTCCCAGTAGGCCGCGAGTTCGAGTCTCGCCTGAAGTCAAATTTTTCTTTCCATTTTTCTTTAAAAATAAAGTAATTACTTACAACTGTATTAGTAGTAATTGAGGATTCAAATTAGTTAATATTCAAAGTTGTCTTAAAATTAGGTATATGAACGAGAATCACAATAAAAAATATTAATATTTATGTCTTTTTGGGCAGGTACATAACATGGTTTATAATTTAAAATGAATGCATATAATTATGTTATAATAATGATATTATAATGGCAACCCATTATACGTCCCACTGCTGGGCACGAGTCTCTCCCCTTTTTTGGGGGGAGGCCTGGAGCTTACTCCACCACGCTGCTCCAATGCGGATTGGTGGAGGTGTTGGGGTTAGTGGCCAACCCACTGTCGGATGTTTTCAAACCGCCCATAAGGCCTCCGACAAGGTTTAACAACTGCTATCTATCGATAGCGACCAGGACCGACGGCTTAACGTGCCCTCCGAAGCACGGAAATGCGCATTTTAATTTGCCACTTGCGGTCACCCATCACACTACCCGACCGCGTCCGTAGTGCTTAACCGAGTAGATCGTTTACGATCTACACCAGCCGCCAAAATTATGTAATGAAAGTATAAAAAAAAAATTGTGTCAAAATTAAAATCCAAATATGTCAAAAATAAACAAAAAAAAATGTAACAAAGAAACAATGTTTAACCACAAGACTAGGTACATAACAAGATTACAAGATTGCTAAAAATAACACAAAAAGCTCGCGTCCGTTGTTCTCTTACATCAAAATTTAAGCAATTTCATCTTATTTTATTTTAAAGAAAAATGAATAGAAAAATTTGACTTCAGGCGAGACTCGAACTCGCGGCCTACTGGAAATCACACAAGCATGCGTTAATGCGAAATAATATAAAAACAATTTCATCTTAATTTTGACATTTGAATCAAAAAATTACGTCAATTTGCTTAATTTCAAAGGTAAATTAGTTGTAAAATTTAAGGAAATTCTTGATTATTAACTTCGGGTCCCGCCGATATTGCAAAGGTCACTTCAGCTCATTACTAATTAACATTTTAATTGAGGAACAGCGTGTAATTTAAAGTGTTCCCGTTTAAAAGACCACTCCAATTAAAATTAAGAATTTTCAAGATTGCCGTAACATGGTTTCCGATGAATAAATTTACGATAGAGTCGCGAAATTGTGTTATTTACATTTCTCACAGAGAATAGCTGGATTTTTCTAGTCTGATAGAGTATATAATGGAGTTGCAAAAAGTGCCATCGCCCTCAAACGAGTATTACGTCACTGGATGGTTTAATCAGTAGGTGCCAGAGTTCCAGTGACGGAAATCGGGAGCCGTAGACACTATCGCATTACCTAATCTGTCTATGATTAAACCAAATGGTCCTAACGGAAGACCAGCAATGTTTGTTCTTCAACTTTTACTGGTGGTAGAGCTCCAGTGACGGAAATGGCGGGCGTAGGCACAATCGCATTATCTAATATACTTGCCGCTAAATGGTAGTGTTCATCACTGTCGTGTCCCAACAGGTGGTAATGTATGGCCCTGTGTATCTATTTACTGTGCCTGTAATTTCCGGCACAGAGGTATAACACCTTTGGCCTCAGGAGTGGTAATGCATCTGCATTTTGACTTTGATCTTCGTGTCTGTCTTCGTAGGCTGCAGTCATCACTTAACATCAATGTGAACTGCATGCTTGCTTGCCTCATCCATTACATAAAAAACACATGCTGAGTTAAGACCATTCTTTATCGATGTAATGTATGTGAAACTGCTCCTCCCCTAATTTGACACAATGAGCTTTTGACCGCTAGTGGTGTCTTTTGGCTCAAATTATGATAACAGTGATAATATTTATGGATGGAATGGATGGAATATGTTAAGATACGGTTACCTTATCTATCGATCCAAATAGTATGCTGATTTATTAATGCGACATATACGAGTATAAGCGCTTCCTTATTTGTTAACTGGCTTCAGGGCGCCCAAAATATAGTTTTCGTGTTGTTTGGAATTCGTTGACAAATCCAAACTGAATCGATACTCGCTTTACCGCTTTGTCCACATTAACTTTTCTATATTGATAAATTATGGATTGATTGACTATGTATTACTTAGTTTCCAAATCATGTAAGTAATTTAAAATTAGATTTATCAAGTTTTATTTCAAAGAATCACTACTACTGGCTAATTGATTTATACCTTGAAAACTCTCGAAGTTGATAGACGAAACTTAGCACACTCCAAGTCCGGCCTCAATGACATTTGAGAGGATCTTAATCCGGAGCCAAATTGCGTTTTCATCTGTCAAATAAATAAGATTCCCGGCCCTTGTAATTTAACGGTCCTTCGACGTCAAACGTGAACGCTTTCGTATCGGTTTTTATTGGTTGACAACGCAAGTGATAAGCGAGAGCGAGATATGAATCTTATTGATGCATACAATTCAATACGAACAACTTCGTATTGAATTGTATGCATGTGCTTCCAAAATTATAAGCGAATAGTAAGATATTAATGTAAGAAATATTATTAAAAATACTTTGAAAAGAAATTCAACTGGCGACCTCACGATATTTTACCATACAACAAAAAGTGTATGCAAAGATTAACTCTTTGCATACACTTTTTGTTGTAACAAAATTGATAATGCTAAATTTGTTTTTATCAACTACATACGTTCATATTTCTAGTAAATTCATAAGTGCTAAATATCGAGATGGTGGCGTTCCGGTGTTCTGCACGCCACTAGCTGATGTTCGGATATGAAGCTCCAGAGCTGGGTTCGGTTGCTAGCAGTAACCGGTGAATCGCGGTGGAGTTGGATGTATGTGATAGCTCCACCTCAACGGCGCCGAGAAGAAATTTCTTGCAGTTCTAGTGAGTCACACACTCACACAACCATCTGTTCCCCTAGACGGTGGATTTCCATGACAAATTTTCTGGAGTAAAAAAGGTAATAAATATCAATAAAGGTTGTCATTCATCATTTTATTGGTGGTAGAGCTCCAGTGACGGAGCTGTGGGCGTAGGCACCACCGCATTACGTTATATACTTGCCGCTAAATGGCAGTGTTCAGCACTATCGTGTTCCGGTCAGGTGGAAATGTACGGCCTTGTAAAGGCATAACACCTTAGGCCTCAGGAGTGGTAACGCATCTGCATTTTGGCCCTGGTTTTTGTGCGGATGTCTCTAGGCTGCAGTCATCACTTAACATCAACGTGAACAGCAAGCTTGTTTGCCACTTCTAACACATAAAAAAAAAAATTTACTTATTCCATTTATTTTGGACTTTTCTAACGCGAAAACATATAACCCAAAATTTGCTTCATCTTATAGTTTAGGCCACCCATCGACAGGGCGGAGCGGGAACGCGTTATTGTCAATCGGAGGCGCGCCGGCCGTCCATTAGTTCCGCGTTGGCTTCCTGCTCCGACCGCTATCATGGCTTGTCTGGTTGACTTTTCCGATTTCATTTCGCAATTATTTTGCTTAACAAAGCCTTGCCAAACAGGTTTCATGTTCGAGCAACGAAGCTTGACGGCTCTTTGCAGAGGAAAATTTAGTGATTGACCGATATTTTTTATGCTATGAAAATCGGCAATTAGAGTGGATGGAAAGTGACTTGGGCAGTCTATTATTAAACAAAGTCCTCCGTCGTGTCTCTCTGTTTGCGATAAACTCAAAGACAGTACAGATTGTTATGAGGTTTTCATCGATGTATGAAGTAATCACACATGAATCCATCCATTTTTAATGGAAGTGGCAAACATGCATGCAGCTCACATCGATGTTAAGTGATGACTGCAGCCTATAGACACTTACACAAAGACCAAAGTCAAAATTCAGATACGTTACCACTCCTGTCGCCTAAGGTGTTATGCCTCTGTGCCGGAAATTACAGGGCCGTACATTACCACCTGACCGGAACACGATAGTGCTAACCACTACCATTTTGCGACAAGTATATAAGGTAATGCGGTGGTGCCTACGCCCGCGAGCTCCGTAACTCCATCATTACGTAAAATAGAGAGACATTTCAGCCATTATAGGTAATTTTTAAATAATGCTAACCGCTTATAGATTTCACAAAATGTAAGTCGGGATCATTCGACTCAAATTGAAGATTTACTAACGAAAATCTGTTAAGGAAAAACGAGGTTTAAATACAAAGACGAACTTTTGAAAGATTCGCGGAGCTTGCATTGATTCGAAAATCGAAAGGAAAAAAGATTGAAGGATTTCCTTAGAAAAGGTGTACCAAAAGAATATTCCGTTCAATTGAAATTTTGCTCACAAGATTAATTTGTAATCGAATATTTAAGGTTCTCTTACTTGGGTTTTATTTTGATATGTAAAAATGTATTTTATATTTCTCTATCCCCTTTAAAAAAATATTACTTAAATAAAAATAAAATACGCTTACACTCACAGCCCCACAGTAGGTATAAACCTGTCATGTGTCATGGGTGCCGTTGTACACATACAACACATACACAAACACCCAGGCCCGAAACAAATATCTGTAGGCCATACAAATATTTGTCCCGATGCGGGGATCAAACCCGAATCAAACGGTCATCTCACACCGCTGGACCAAAAATAAAAGAAATCATACAAATAAAATACAAATATAACTAGCTGTGCCCGCGACTTCGTCCACGTAAGAAAAAATATTATTGTTCAGTATCTACCCGGACGAAGTCGTGGGCGCAGCTAGTATAAAAGTAGCCTAAGTTACTCCTTATTACATTAGCTATCTGCCAGTGAAGGTCCCATCAAAATCGGAGACACTCAAATTCTATTTATTTGTATGTAGGTATGTATGTAGGTATGTATGCATGTATGTATGGTTGTATAGAGATAAAAGTAGCCTAAGTCACTACACCTTATCACATCAGCTATCTGCTAGTGACAGTCCCGTCAAAATCGGAGACACTCAAATTCTTTTTATTTGTATGTAGGTATGTATGGATGTATGGACATAAAAATAGTCGAAGTTGCTCCTTATTACATACATCAGCTACCTACCCGTGGAAGTCCCGTCTAAGTCGGATACACTCCAATTCTACATCTTTGTGTGTAGGTATGTATGTATGTATGGACATAAAAGTAGTCCAAGTTATTACCTATTACATACATTAGCTACCTACCCGTGGTAGTCCCGTCAAAATCGGTGAAACCATTCCCAAGATAAGCCCCGCCAAACAGACAGACAGACAGATAAAAATTGTAAAAAATGTTGTTTTGTTGGGGAAAAAGTTTCTTCGCATTTTATAAGATACTTTAAAAAAAATTCAATATAGTTTATTTAAATTTAACTAAAGTATGTATGTACCATTTTGTTCGATAACCTTTTGCCATCTTGTAGGTAGGGACATGATCCCATTCCAATAAAAATTTTGGGATTTCTCATCAAAATACCGCGACAAGTGGATTTGGCAGTCCTCTCGTGATGTTAACCTAACATTGCATAAAGAATTCTGAAGAGACCGAAACAGGTGGTAATCTGAAGGTGCAAGGTCAGGACTATACGGCGGATGCATTAACACCTCCCAGCCAAACTCTCTTAATTTTTGCTGAGTGGCTATAGATGTGTGAGGTCTAGCGTTATCATGATGAAACACCACACCCCTTCTGTTGATCAATTCCGGCCGTTTTCTCTCAACTTCTTGCTTTAATCTCATCAGTTGTTCGCAGTAGCGTTCAGAATCGATAGTCCTGCCTGGTGGTAATAGCTCATAATGAATAATGCCCTTCCAATCCCACCACACACACAACATCACCTTATTGCGAGTTAACCCGGGTTTCGCCACAGTCTGTAAAGCCTGACCGGCCTTTGACCACGACCTTTTTCGCACGTTCTTGTTGTACGTGATCCACTTTTCATCACCAGTTATCAGCTTCTTCAAAAATGATTCGGTTTCATTACGTCGTAATAAAGAATCACAAGTGAGTACACGGTTCATTAGGTTTCTTTCAGTGAGCTCGTGAGGTACCCAAATATCGAGCTTTTTTCAAATGCGCCAAAACTGTTTTGTGATCAATTCTCAGTTCTTCAGCTACGTCGTAACTACTGATATGTCGATCATGCTCCATTTTTTCCAAAATGGCATCCATTTTATCCGTAATAGGGTGACAAAATTTCCGGATTGAAAACGCTTAAACCAAATTTGTGCTACTCTCACAGACACTGCACTAGGTCCATAAACATCGCAAATTTTTTTCGCGGCTTGAGTTGCATTTTTACCTTTTATTGTAGTAAAAGTTTAAAATGTATCGAATTTCTTCATTAGTTTCACTCATCTTGACAGTACGAAAAACAAATGAAAATCACACATTTGCCTAATTTGAATTTGGAATTATGTTCTTTAAAATTTTAACTTTCAATGATACCAAAACCAGCCAGATACAACTACTACAGCCAAAGAGATTTTATTACAAGTTGATACATACTATAATGCGAAAAGACTTTTTCCCCAACCTATTATGTACCGTGTATGCATACATATGCATTTAGTAAAAAGCGGTTATTTTAAGCGTCTACTTGCTATGTACCGTTTTAATATCGAGCTAAAATATACGAAAAAAAAGTTCATTGTATGTCCACTTGGACCCCTTAATTTTCATTTTCTTATTTTTAGTACAAAGTTTTGTCGTTATAGCGGTGATAGAAATACATCATTTGTGGAAGTTTTAACTTTCTAGCTGTCACTATATATGAGATACAGCCTGGTGACAGACGTACAGACAGACAGACAGACAGCGGAGGATTAGTATTAGGGTCGACTTTTACCTTTTACGTACGGAACCCTAAAAAAGATAGATGCAGAATAGTTTAAAAATATTCGATATTATTATGATTATTTAAACTTTTATTAATTAAATTATTTACGATTTTTTTTTCTGAACCGATTCACATAAAACAAGCACTAAATGTTAAGTGAAACTTACCACAATATATTCGTGAAAATCAGAAATCGGATAAGCCGTTTCTGAAATTAGCGTGCACAAACACACAGACAAACATACATTTTTCCGCGATAAAAAGTACCCAGAGTTGTGCGCCAAACGTTAAAGTATAATTATACAAAGTTTCAGTGTAATCGGACCGGTAGATTTTGTGTGCTGCTTGAACAAACAGACAGACAGACAGACAGACAGAAAGACAGACAAAAAAATTTCTAATCACATATTTGTGTTCGGTATCGTGCTAGTAACATCCCCTGGTATGTCCCCTTAATGTACAGAATTTACCCTTCTACAGTTTTATTATAAGTATAGATTATATATGTAGTTTTATTATAAGTTAGTATAGATTATGTATATAAATATTCCAGGGCAAGTATTTTAAAAAATATTTTTTTATGCGTATTTTTGTCTTAAATCTTAATTTAAATTTAATTTATCTGAATTAAAGTTTCTTTTTTTCATCCCCTTTACACAAATATAGTAAAATTTAAAATAATGAATTGGATAATAAAAAAAATCAATCAAGCCCCCTAAAAAAATGATAGGTACGAGTACTAATATTAAATCACCAAAGCGATCACAAAGGGAAGAATCTTTTACGAGGAAAAAATCGAAGAAAGAATCATATCTGCGAGCACGTTCCAAGCTAACGAGAGAAGGTTGTAAGCCAAAATAACCGGCTTACATCGAATCAAAAACCAATATACAATGATATTCCCGGGGAAACTGATAAGATATTGGTTGAGGCATGTGAAACGTAATTTATAATGTGTGGAGCATTTTTGAAGTTACTGCAGTTACGCCGCATTCACGACCTTAAACTAACAAGAAATTTGGCAAGAATTATTTGTGAACATTTGATAAGGAAAATAATAAAAACGAAACTTCACGCCTGTAATCCCCGAAGGGGTAGGCAGAAGCAGAAGTAAGCACAGCAAGCATACATGCAAACACCCACGATTCGCCGATTACGTTTTGGCCCATGTAACAGGTGGGGAGCCTGTTGACATCTCCGGGCACATTACCAAACTTCGAGGTACTGGGAAATTTCCAGAAAATGTTAAAATCCCAATAGAACCAGAGATAAAGGACTTTATACCATTATCTCTGATAACCTCCTACCCGGGAATCGAACCCAGGACCTCAGCGTAGTAGTAGTGGCCTGCTACCACTAGGCTACCGAGGCAGTTAATAAAAACGATAGTTGAAATTTTCCCATACGCCTTGTCCGTACCTGTAAAATCTTTGAAACATTACTTAATTCTACGTCGGTACGAAGATTGTATTGTATAAATATATGAAAACGATAATAATATCATTTTTGCAAAAGGTTAGTATATATTTTAGAAATAGAAGATATAATTTTAGCCACTTTCACCTCCGTCTGTGATTGTTTAAAAGAAGATTATGAGTGTATTTTCTTAACATTCTCTCGAAAAAAATAAACATCAGACAATTCTTTACAAACTTCATACAAAATTCATTAGGTACCTTCACTTTTAACAGCCGTCTAGTTAGAGTCTGTAATTTCAGCGTTTTATGTAATGAGATGTCAAATTAACGTCTTACTGTTGGCTGGCGGTCCACTCAGGGATAACTGAGTCTAAATTATGTACGTTTCTACTTGTAATTATCTTTGCCTAAGCTCTTCATAATTATTGTCGGGTGTAGTAGTAGTAGCAGCGGTTCTCTGTTTAAGTAAATTATGTTTTTCCGTAACCGTTCCAAGCCCTATAGTTTCGTTTAAAAAAAATCTTCATTTCTGTATTCCTCGCACGGTTAAGCAGATGATTGAATCCATACACACAAACACTCACGATTCACCAATTACATTCATGTCAGTTACAATTTGTGTTACGTGAATATGTGGTTAGACTATTGATATTTCCAGGTACATTAACGTTTAACCCAGGAAGACCAAGGCTGACCTACCATGACCAAATAGGTCGAGTTCTGTCTGATGGTGGTGTCAAAAGTCTTAGGAATCGGCGTGCATGTATGAAGAGAATGATGAAGGTAGACGAGGCACGAGAGGTTTGTCAGAACCGGGATGTCTGGCGCTCTACACTCTCTGCCTACCCCGTTAGGGACCTGGCGTGAAGATACATATACATATATATATACATTAACGTTTTCGTAGGTTTTCGCGAGTTTCATACATTGTAGAAATTAAACTTGCGGATTTTCTCGCGTATACAACACTCCCAAACTTCTTCTATGACCCGACGTTTCGGTCGCTTTCCAGCTACCGTGGTCACGGGCAGACCAGAGAATCCAGAAACATTATTAAATTAAGACGAAGCTGCGTTGTGTCGTCGATGCCTAAAGATGACACTGTGAAAAGTTACAAAATCCCAGAAGCACTTACCCCTCGACTCGGGGATGGACTGAGAATCCATGTGGCAATGTTTTGTGTGATGTATTGGTTGACGGTTAAAGTGTATGGTTTTTTCTACTGTTGTGGCTTACTGTGTTAGCTACAAATGAAACGGAATGGCAAAATGGCGAAGGAGCCATGACTCACGAAGCGGGAACTTACTTTACAGCCACGGCTTCACTTTGACCCCATCTCTGCCCCACCGCGACTTAACCTCGCCCGTACCATCACTCGACTACAGGAGTGCAATGTCATTTATTCATGGAGAAAAGCAAGTTGCAATGCGCCTCTTGTGTACCCGGTCTTACATACGTCGCCTCGACTCTTAATCATATTTTATGAATAACGCCCCTAAAATGATACTTCTATTATACTTAGTTTATTTATAATATTTATATATTATTCATACCAGTTTTGGTAATAACACTAAATATATTAAAAAGCAACGAAACAAATATAATATGGAAAAAAATAATTATTTACGAACTATTGCCTTCTTATAATAAAACAGAGAATCCGCTACATAATGAACCACCGCCTTATCACTACAAGGCGAGGATAAACGTGCAGTCGTTGTATGGAGCCTTTTATACTCCCAACTTTTATGTACCAGCTTAAGACACGCCTTTGAAAAGGATTTTCCCCGCGAACATTTGTTGTGCCTCTCATTTTACTAAATATATACACGTAAAAGGTTATCCCGATTTGCATGTAGGGGAACTGCGATGTGGACCTGAAAGGGCCTTTTTATTTTAAAAAGGTTTCAAGACTTTATGTTTCTTGCGTACATTTTGCTAGATTTTACTCTGTGGTTTCACTTGCCTTTATTTTGATTCTCGTAAAGATGAAGTCTTTGTGTGATACTGCTCTAAATATGAAAAACAAAGACATTTATAAAGATTCTAAATGTTGCTAACGGGACCTTATTAATAAGACTCTTTTATATGTTTTTGTCTATCAGACATAGGATTATAATAATACTAGCTGACTCGCCAAACATCGTCTTACAATATCACAAATATAATAATATAAGCCATGGCTTCCTAATGAATTTAATAAAGACAAGCGGGTGCCATATTTGGTGTGAGCGACGATATACAACTTGAGATACAACTGAAGTAACAGCTGGTAAAAAAGTAAAAATAACTGCCCTAGAAAAGGTAGTAAAATAGATAACAATAAAAAATCCGCAAACATAATAAATGTATCCAAATCTATTTGTAATGCCGTCTCAGTGGGAACATTTTTTATCATTTAAGGGGCGCAAGGGACAACGGTTGAGTGCATTATTATTTGGTGCAAGATAAACTTTAGGTTTTGCAAAGATTTCGCGTATATTTTTATGGACCACTATGATGCTACAAAAGTAAATTTATTCACAAATTTATTGGTTAGATATAACTCGAATTACTCGAAGTGATACTTTAAGAACCCACTTTTAAATAGGGATGACCTTTTTGCTTACAAAAGGAAAAGGTTTTGTATGGAACTAAAATATATTCACAGGTCATATTTTACGGTCCAGTTTGTGCAGCGGTGTGTGTTGACTACTTTATCCAAGGGTAGCGGGTTCAAGCTAATGTCAGACTACGCAATACAAGGTATATAAAACCAAAGAAGGACCTAATTCTATATTTATAGAATATATCTAAAATATATCTATATTTGGGGAAAAAGTTTCTTCGCATTTTTAATTCAAAACATTTTTTAATATGGTTTATTTAATTTTAACTAAAGTATGTAAGTACCATTTTGTTCGATAACCTTTTGCCGTCTTGTAGGTAGGGACATGATCCCATTGCTATAAAAATTTTGGGACTTCTCACCAAAATACCGCGACAAGTGGATTTGGCAGTCCTCTCGTGATGTTAATCTAACATTGCATAAAGAATTCTGAAGAGACCGAAACAGGTGGAAATCTGAAGGTGCAAGGTCAGGACTATACGGCGGATGCATTAACACCTCCCAGCCAAACTCTCTTAATTTTGCTGAGTGGCTGTAGATGTGTGAGGTCTAGCGTTATCATGATGAAACACCACACCCCTTCTGTTGATCAATTCCGGCCGCTTTCTCTCAACTTCTTGCTTTAATCTCATCAGTTGTTCGCAGTAGAGTTCAGAATCGATAGTCCTGCCTGGTGGTAATAGCTCATAATGAATAATGCCCTTCCAATCCCACCACACACACAACATCACCTTATTGCGAGTTAACCCGGGTTTTGCCACAGTCTGAGAAGCCTGACCGGCCTTTGACCACGACTTTTTTCACACGTTCTTGTCGTACGTGATCCACTTTTCATCACCAGTTATCAGCTTCTTCAAAAATGATTCGGTTTCATTACGTCGTAATAAAGAATCACAAATGAGTACACGGTTCATTGGGTTTCTTTCAGTGAGCTCGTGAGGTACCCAAATATCGAATATCTTTTTTGTACCCAGCTTTTTTCAAATGCGCCAAAACAGTTTTGTGATCAATTCTCAGTTCTTCAGCTACGTCGTAACTACTGATATGTCGATCATGCTCCACTTTTTCAAAAATGGCATACATTTTATCCGTAATAGGGCGACCAGAGCGATGTGCATTTTTGATATCAAAATTTCCGGATTGGAAACGTTTAAACCAAATTTGTGCTACTCTCACAGACACTGCACTAGGTCCATAAACATCGCAAATTTTTTTCGCGGCTTGCGTTGCATTTTTACCTTTTTTGTAGTAAAATTTTAAAATGTATCGAATTTCTTCATTAGATTCACTCATCTTGACAGTACGAAAAACAAATGAAAATCACACATATGCCTAATTTGAATTTGGAATTATGTTCTTTAAAATTTTAACTTTCAATGATACCAAAACCAGCCAGATACAAATACTACAGCCAAAGAGATTTTATTACAAGTTCATACATACTATAATGCGAAAAGATTTTTTGCCTAACCTATTATATAGTAATAGTAGTATAGTATTAGGTCCTTTTTATCCCCTGGGCAATACGATAAACTCTACAAAGGTAAATTTATTTAGAAATTTATTGAATTTGCTTATGTTGAATGGAAATACTCTAGTTACGGACCTCGAGGGCGTAGTCCCCACTGCATTACCTAATCTGGTTATCGCTACAAAGCTTTTAGTATTAATTCCTTTTTATGTACAGGTCTGTAATTTCTAGCTCAGAAACATAAAAGTTTAAGCCTCGTCAGTGGCAATGCTTCTACATTGAAATCTCTGGTTTTTATGTACATGTTTTATGTATGTCATCAAAAAATAACAAGATCCACAAGTTTACCAATTGATAAAATATTTGTAAGCGAGAGATAAATTGTATTATTTAGCTTATATTATGAAAGCTACAATTTTCACAAATTAAGTATTTCTGCTGCCGCTATAACGACACAATTTTAACTAGTGGTAGAGCTCCAGTGACGGAGCTCGCGGGCGTAGGCACCACCGCATTACCTAATATACTTGCCGCTAAATGGTAGTGTTCAACACTATCGTGTTCCGGTCAGGTGGTAATGTACGGCCCTGTAATTTCCGGCACAGAGGCATAAGACCTTAGGCCTCAGGAGTGGTAACGCATCTGCATTTTGACCTTGGTCTTTGTGTGGGTGTCTATAGGCTGCAGTCATCACTTAACATCAATGTGAACTACATGCTTGTTTACCACTTCCATTACATAAAAAAAAAAAAAAAAAAAAAAACAATTAAGTACAAAAAATAAGAAAATTAAAATATTAAGGGGTTTGTTAAAGGTGGCATACAATAAACGTGTTTTTTTTTTCATATAGTTTTGCTCGATAATAATAATAGTAGGAAGTAGACGTCTCAAATTTTCACAGAATTTTTAGGTATTTGGTGGAGTTAGTGGTTGTTGGTAGTGGTGGTGGTGGTGGCGTTGGTGGCGTTAGTTGCGTTAGTGGCTTTGGTGTCATTAGTGTCGTTGGTGGCGTAGGTATTGTTGGAGACTCTGGTGGCGGTGTTGATGGCGTTGGTGGTGGTGGTGGTGGTTTTTAGTCGCGATGGAGGCATTAGTGGCGTTGGTGACATTGGTGGTGTTGTTGGTAGTTTTGGAGGAATTGGTTGTGGTGGAAGTGGTGGTGGTTTTGGGGGCGTTGGTGGCATAGGTGTTTGGTGATGTTGGTGTTGGTGGTGGCGTTGATGGCGCTGGTGACGTTTGTAGTGTTGGCGGTGGTGGAGGTGGTAGCGTTGACAGTGGTGGTGGTGATCGTGGTGGTGGTGACGATGGTGGTGATAGCGGTAGTGGTGGTGGTAGTGTTGATGACATTAGTGGTTAAAATACATAATGTTAATATTCAATTTTTAACATTCGCCATTTTGAACCTAAGCAAAGACATTACATGTCATTTTGTCTGCCACAGATCTACGATAGACTCGATCGAAACCTATTTACAATTAAAGATCGTAAATAATTAATTATACTGAGTCGAGAACATGTATCCGCAAAATTCGTATCTTTTGATAATTCGTGAAATAAAATCAATAATTTTATAAATTCAAATGTCAATTGCCCGCCATTATGACGTTTTTTTTATGTATTACCGAAACTGGAGAGGCCGTGCAATTTTCAAAAAAACCGGGCAAGTACGAGTTCGACTCGCGTGGTGAGGGTTCCGTAATTTAAATAAATATTTTCGTAAATATTACAGATTTAAAATGCAGGGACATAGCGGTTACGGTGGTACCGGCAGGGGGGGTTATATTATTAAGAATTTTTGATTTAATTTGAATACTCAAACTTTTTACAGGTTTTCCAGTAATCTATAGGCAAAGAATTATTTTTCACATTTTTTTCAAAATTTTAACTTCAGTAGTTTCGGTGATAGGGAGGGGAATGGTCAATTTTCGTCGTTTTTCTTAAATAACTTCAAATTTGTTTATGCAAAAATTATAAAAAAAAATATATCTGAGATGCTGACAACAACTTCTTTCATTTGATATGTCACACGACACAGTTAACGAATTTTTTTTTTTATTTTCTGATTTCGCCCCCGGAAGTGGGCCCCCTGTTTAAAATTTATTATTTTACTTGAAGTGTTCGTCTTTGGGTCACCAATTTACATACATTCATCAAATTTCAACTCAATCGGTCTAGTAGTTTCGGAGCAAATTGGCTGTGACAGACGGACAGACAGACAGACAGACAGACGCACGAGTGATCCTATAAGGGTTCCTTTGTTCCTTTTAAGGTACGGAACCCTAAAAATCAATTGCTGTTTGTTACTTTCGCTAAAACTGTAGTGTAATTTAAATCTTTACTTTAAAGCGATACAAAGTTCGTCGGGCCAGCTAGTAATTATATAAAACGTAACTTCACGCCTGTAATCCCCGAAGGGGTAGGTAAAGGTCAATGCATGCATTCAAGCATACATGCAAACACCCACGACTCGTCGGTTACGTTTTGGCCCATGTAACAGGTGGCGAACCTGTTGCCATCTCCGGGCACATTTCCAAACTCTGAGGTACTTCCAGAAAATGTAAAAATCCCAATAGAACCAGAGATAAATAATTTTAAACCGTTATCTCTGACAGTCCCCGACCCGGGAATCGAACCCAGGACCCCCAGCGTAGTAGTAGTGGCCTGCTACCACTACGCTACTGAGGCAGACATAATTATATATTTACCATCAATGTAAACAGCGTGCTTGTTTGCTACTTCATGGCAAAAAAGCCTTTCTACAGTGGACCAATTCCACAATGTAATATATTCACGAAGATATAAAACAAAAAAAAAATATTTTACCAAAAAAAACTTTCTTAATAAAAAATACAAACAGCAGGCTGACTAATAAGACCGTTTGTGATTAATGATTCAATACCCATTAACTTCGCGTCTCACTCAAGGAAACCGCGGCGAAGGGTTCTTGTGAAGAAATTAAAAAAGTTCCGGGCCCGTTTTGTTGAAGTCCGTTTCAAAAGAACTTACTTCCGAAGAATAAAATTTGAACCTTATTTTGTTCAGTTCATCATATTTACTAATAAAATGTATTTCTTCGTAGTTCAAGGATGAGATTCACAGACCGCACTACGACTCTACTTTTTTGTTTGTGTAGATTATTAGAAAGTTCTAAAATTATTTCTAAAAGAATTTTAATAAAAAATTTTGTAGGTATTTCAGTGTAAAATCGTGAATTAATTGTTTGTTGTTTTTTTAATGTAATGAAAGTGGCAATCAAGCATGCAGTTCACATTGATGTTAAGTGATGACTGCAGCCTATAGACACCCACACGAAGACCAACATCAAAATGCAGATGCGTTACCACTCCTGAGGCCTAAGGTGTTATGCCTCTGTGCTGGAAATTACAGGGCCGTACATTACCACCTGACCGGAACACGATAGTGCTGAACGCTACCATTTATAATAATAATAATAAGGGCAACCCATTATACGTCCCACTGCCTGGAGCGTACTCCACCACGCTGCTCCAATGCGTATTGGTGGATAAACGGGTTAGTGGCCAACCCGGAGTCGGATGTTTTCAAACCGCCCATAAGGCCTCCGACAAGGTTTAACGACTGCTATCTATCGATAGCAACCGGGACCGACGGCTTAACGTGCCCTCCGAAGCACGGAAACGCGCATTTAATTTGCCACTAGCGGTCACCCATCACACTACCCGACCGCGCCCGTAGTGCTTAACCAAGTAGATCGCTTACAATCTACACCGGCCGCCGGGCCATGCGCGCTTCCACTTAGCGCTCCATTCCGCTACCATTTAGCGGCAAGTAAATAAGGTAATGCGGTGGTGCCTTCGCCCGCGAGCTCCGTCACCGGAGCTCTACCACCAGTAAGTTGTAAAGTTGATGTTGTTATATAGAAAACTAGCTGTTGCCTGCGGCTTCGCAAGCGTGGATGTCGTTTTATAATATTTTTTTCCTGAATTTTCTTTGCTATAAACCTCACGGAGCCCGAGACTTTTCCAACGAATGCAAAACCGTGGAAATCGGTTTGTGCGTTTTGGAGTTATAGCGTCAGGAAGGAAAACCCGACTTATTTTTGTATTATAGATATTCTCTTCTATTCTTTATAGAGCCGACTGAGTTTTTTATGGCGTGTTTTTCTCAGATCATGTTGTGCCCTATTTCAATATATTTAATTATAAGCCTTAGATACTTACATAAAATTGTAACATTAGTGCTATGTTTCATTTTTCGTTTTGTAACATAAAATAAACATTTTTATTTTGTTTTAGTATACATAAAAAAAATTTAATCAGCCCAATACTTTTAGAGAAAATCGGCTTACATTTGTTTTCTGCAGCGATTATTTTGGTATAAATTTAATTTACACCTAATATTACTCAAATAAAAATATATTTTTAACAGTACATTTTTAAGAGTGCAAAAAGTGCAAAAAGATTAGCAAATACAGGTAGTATTTGCTAATCTTTTTGCATGGAGACAAATTAATGGAATCGTCTATTGAACGACCGCAATAAGAAGATTAAAGGATGTTTAACAATATAATAATATCTTTTGAAAAGTTCTTTTCCCCTCTTTCTAAATAACATACAAGTTAAAATGCCACGTTTTAGAAAATAGCACCTTAAAGTTACAAGCTTGCACCGAATTAATTAGCGACATTCCGTTTCGAAATTGTCATTTAATTGGTCCATATTGGGATCCGAACGTTCAAATTGATTGCTAGCAATTTTTGTAAAAACGCTGGGAACACATTCCACTATATTTTAGTCAATTGAATAGTGAAATATTTTCACGGTATTTATTAGTTGCAATTTGATAGATTGTTGCATACTCACCTATGTATTAAATAGAGTTATGATTAGCATACCAAGTAATTATTAATGTGGTATTCGATGAGCAATATATAAATTTGGGAATTAAGTTTTTTAGGTACCTACCTACTTAAGCAGTTCTATGTGTTTTTTTTTGTACTTAGTTGTGTTTTGTTGCCTTTATTTAATTACTTAATTAATTTTGTTTATGTTTGTTCATTTTTGTTCTTTGTTTTTTGTGTAGTTTATTTCATTTATATATTACTACCTCTGGCATGTCTTAGGGTTACGGAAAATAAATATTTTTTCATTCATTCATTCTATATGTATATACTAAAGTAGTAAACAGGACATTCCCCTTGGTGGCATGGTTCCAGTTTTTGCATTCAATTAACTACACTTTCCCAGAGTAACATGACAGCTGACGTGAATACGTCATACAAAATATCTGTCAAATCAATTTAAAAACGGAACCGGCTGTTTGTTCCCGGTGTCTACTTTATATATAATATTGGTATTGATGGTATTCGAGTTTTTTGCCACCTCAGTAGTGTAAGTGGTAAGCAGCTACTGCTTCGCTGGGGTTTTGGGTTCAATCCTCGGGATCAGAGGTATGTGCTATGGAGATTTTCTTATTTTCGGAAGTTTCCCAGTGCCAACTTCGGAGTTTGGTAATATGCTTGGAGATGGCAATAGACGCGCCACCGATTACATAGGACAAAAAGTAACTGGAGAATTGTGGGTTCATGTATGCTTGAATGCATATATTTATCTTTGTATCTGTTAGTTGTTTTTTTTTTACTGGTGGTATAGTTCCAGTGTAGCTTGAGCACATAGGCACCATCGCATTACTTAATCTATCTGCCGCCAAATGCTAGAATTAGGTAACTGTCACAGAGATAACTTAAGTCTCAGTGGTGGCAACGTATCTCCATTTTGACCTTTGGTTTTCTTGTACATGTCTATAGGCTGCACTCATCACTTAACATCAATGTGCGCTGCATGCTTAATGAATATCAAATGACGTTATCAATGACATTTAAGAAGGCACAACAGCTTGACGACAGATTCATTAGGACTAATCTATGTACACCCTACGTACCTATTGTATTTTGTTGATCAAGGAAAACTATATCGTACGTTTAATCGCTAGGAACTGTTTTAGCTGGGCCAAGAACACCGTCCGAGCGGAATAAATTGTAATAAAAATGATAATTTCCGAAATATATAATCTTTTTTCTTTTTGCAGTTTATTTGAGAGAGAACGTTCCGTTGATTATAGAAATATGGATTACGTCTAGTGACGTTCTATATTTATAGTGTTGTGCCCGCTGACTGAAATTTAATATTACGAGTACAACACCGTAAGATAATATATCTCCTCGTAGACAGAAGCAAAGCTTTTGTCGTCATTGCGGAGCCCAAATAACACACAATGACCAGTACTAGTTTGTACATATCTTTGCCAGGTTGTCGGTCTAGCGGGTGGATTGGCGGTTGATTTCTTTGAAAATTTGACACTTACTAGACTGTTTTATATTATTTCGCATTAACACATGCTTGTGAAATATATTTTATTTAAAGAAAATGGAAAGAAAAAATTTTGACTTCAGGCGAGACTCGAACTCGCGGCCTACTGGGAATCAAGTCCAGCCGCTCTTCCAATTGAGCTACTGAAGTCCTGCCCGATTTGTCAAATCTTTCCTTCACATTTATTGCATTGCTTTTTATGGTAGCAGCAGCGCCATCTATTGCCAATTATGCTAGTTAGGCAACCGATATAATAGACTTTGCAGTTTATTGAATATCGTAAAGAAGTCGCTTTTACCCTTAATAATTGTTTTATATTATTTCGCATAAACACATGCTTGTGAAATATATTTTATTTAAGGAAAAATGGAAAGAAAAATTTGACTTCAGGCGAGACTCGAACTCGCGCCCTACTGGGAATCTAGTCCAGCCGCTCTTCCAATTGAGCTACTGAAGTCCTGCCCGATTTGTCAAATCTTTCCTTCACATTTATTGCATTGCTTTATGATAGCAGCAGCGCCATCTATTGCCAACTATGCTAGTTAGGCAACCGATATAATAGACTTTGCAGTTTATTGAATATCGTAAAGAGGTCGCTTTTACCCTTAAAAATTGTTATATATTATTTCGCATTAACACATGCTTGTGAAATATATTTTATTTAAAGAAAAATGGAAAGTAAAATTTGACTTCAGGCGAGACTCGAACTTGGGGCCTACTGGGAATCTAGTCCAGCCGCTCTTCCAATTGAGCTACTGAAGCCCTGCCCGATTTGTCAAATCTTTCCTTCACATTTATTGCATTGCTTTATGGTAGCAGCAGCGCCATCTATTGCCAACTATGCTAGTTAGGCAACCGATATAATAGACTTTGCAGTTTATTGAATATCGTAAAGAAGTCGCTTTTACCCTTAATAATTGTTTTTATATTATTTCGCATTAACACATGCTTGTGAAATATATTTTATTTTTAAAGAAAAATGGAAATAAAAGTTTGACTTCAGGCGAGACTCGAACTCGCGGCCTACTGGGAATCTAGTCCAGCCGCTCTTCCAATTAACCGCCTAACTAGTTTCGCAACTCGTCGCATAAAGTATGTATTGCTATTAAATGTCTTGTTGGTGCTAGCGTTGGCACTGCTGTCAAACCTATCATTTAAACATGTTTTTATGTGAATGTTTCATCAATGCAAACTCACGGTAATATGGACATTTCAAATGATCTGCGTCTTATTTACATTTATGTTGAAACCCACTCTTTGGAATATATAACAGTGTATGTACGTAGTAAACTCGGGAGTATAGAAATAATATACGTGTCTGCATTAATGCAAGTTCACTAATAAAGTCTTCCTTCCTTGAAATTAGTGTAGGTATATATTGTACTTACGTTTCCACTCTTAATCATGGCCGCGTCGTAATAAATTTACTTCATTAATCATGCTTTGTTTCACAGCTCGACGGTAGATTTATTTGTCATAGCGTAGGCTCTGATTTGACGCTACACGAGTTGGCAACAGAATCGATTAATAGAGAATAATAATATATTAGAGTAGATATTTCCTCTTTTCCGGGGTCTTGGGTTGTTTCCATTACTGAGCAGTTACCAAGTGTCACCCGAAGCTTAGTGATGTGCCCGGCGATGTCAATAGCCTCGCTGCCCATTACATGGGATATAATGTTACTGGCGAATAGTAGGTGTTTGATTTATTTTTGAATGCATGCATTAACAGCTGCATATTCCTTCGGGAAATTCAGGCTTGAAGTAACGTACAGTGGAAATCAACACTTATGCCAAATATGTTTAACAACATGTAACGGCTTTAACAATTTTTTGATAGTCAAGCTGACATAAACATATTTTTATTAAGACTAGCTGATCCGGCAAACTTGGTATTGCCTCAAAATTAAATAGAATAGAATAAAACTTTATTTGAACAACAGCTTAGAACTAAACTAATTATGTATATATGTAACCAAAACGTAACCGGCGAATCGTGGTGTTTGCATATATGCTTGAATACCTGCACTTACCTCTAACCCCTTCGGGTATTACAGGCGTGAAGTTAGGTATGTAAATAAGTAAAACATTCTATAAATTACTAGTGGTTGTTACATAATGGTCTCCAATTCAGCATAAAGCTGCTTTTTTGAGCAGCGCTGGTCTTCCATTGGGGCCGTTCTATGACACAAATAGGGCCAGTAAACATCCATAAATAATGTATCAAAGCTTTGATAGGAACGGACTATTTGTATGGCAATACAAGTTTGTTGTTTTTACTATTTCCCTTATAATTCCTCCAAACAAAAGCTTCCCAAAAATAATTCAACACCAAAATTAGTTAAATCGGTGCCGGCACAGAGGCATAATACCTTAGGCCTCAGAAATGGAACCGCGTCTGCATTTTGACCTCTGGTCTTTGTGTGGGTCTATAGGCTGTAGTCATTACTGAACATCAATCTGAACTGCATGCTTGTTTGCCACTTCCATTACATTAAAAAAAATAAAAAATTGTCGTTCCTAAGTTTAATCGATCGATCTTACCAACGGCAATTGATTGTTGAGGCTATGAATGCAAGTGTATTTATTGTTTATCTGTTAGGAAATATGCTGGTAAACAGAAATTTGATAGATAATCCATCAATTTTCTCAAGAAGTAAACTTTATATTAAAAATAAAATATCCAAAAGTAGAACCCTAATCCATTCAATCTACTTGCTTTAAAAAGGCTATAAATTTTTATATCCTCCATTGAAAGTCATAGGCGTATTTCAGTCTAGATTAGCTTAGCCCAGGAACCGGGGGCATATTTTAACTTTATATGACAAAAAACCTTCACGGAAATTCCGTCGGGCGAGCTTTTGTGAGTTCGCCGTCCTATACATAATATATCCGTATAACTGCGCGGTAACGAGGTTTCAAGTACGGAATATACCCACATTGTTGTGGGACAAACTTGGTAATATTTTAGTGTCATGTATGCGCCCACCAAAGATTTAGTTGAAACTTTGTCGGGGATTTTTTTCGTACTGAGGTTGTTTTTACCGTGGGTCGTGTTATTGTGATAATATTTTGTTGGGGCCAATGTGAATTTTAGGAGTGTTGTCACTTTTTCAAAGGTATATTCGTCACTTTTTTGATGTATTCATCATACCTTTTTCTTATATTTACTAGTGATAGAGTTCCAGTGACGGAGCTCGCGGGCGTAGGCACCACCGCATTACCTAATATACTTGCCGCTAAATGGTAGTGTTCAGCACTATCGTGTTCCAGTCAGGTGGTAATGTACGGCCCTGTAATTTCCGGCACAGAGGCATAAAACATTAGTCCTCAGGAGTGGTAGCGCATCTGCGTTTCGACCTTGATCTTTGTGTGGGTGTCTATAGGCTGCAGTCATCACTTAACATCAATGTGAACTGCATAAAAAAAATATTTGAACCACAGAAACGTTCAGTGCTGGACCGAAGCCTCTCCATAAGGGGGATAAGCCACTCTTGGCATGCGGATCGCAGTGGCAGCAGGTTTATCGCAGGATGCTGCTGCCAATCTTAACACCGCCGCATTGGAATGGTTTGACCGCCATTGTTCGGCTAAATGACTGCACTGACTGCACTTGACTGATTATTTAACTGTATGGAAATGCACAAACAGAAGACAATTCTGCCGCTGGTGGGGACGTGGCGTTCCGACGCCAGTAAATTGTTGTGATTTTTTACTACTCTTAACTTGATTTTTTACTTTATAGAAGGTTATTAATCATAAAATTTGGACCAACTTCAACCACATTCTAATTTTCCACCATCATAAAAAATAAATAGAAACATAAAGTAAAAACATAGACTGCAAAGCATCCTGTTCGTAGAAATCAAAATATTACCATACGTAAAATATCACTGCTATTGACTACATCCAAACCATTCTATGAAATGAAAGGATATTTACACACTAAAAGACACGCTGTGATACCAAACGGCAGGAAGCTTCTAATGAAAGCCAGCTTCATTTGTAAATGTTAGATGTGCATTGATGTATGAATTGGGCAGACATGATTTGTGTCGCTTAATGACTTGCCGACGACTGAACTGTACACTGAAGGAGGATTACATTGCACTTTGTGTCTAAAATATAGCAATTGCGAACACGAAGCGGTGCCCTTTTGGATGAATATCGTATGACTGTGGATATGTATGTGTTTTAGCACTGGAAATACTTACTTTCTTTCAATGTATTTACCGCTTTTACAAATAAAATTCAAGGTGCTTAAAAATTCATGTTGAGTGGTGGTAGAGCTCCAGTAACGGAGCTCGCGGGCGTAGGCGCCACCGTATTATCTAATATATTTTCCGCTAAACGGTAGTGTTCAGCACTATCGTGTTCCGGTCAGATGGTTATGTGCGGCCCTGTAATTTCCGGCACAGAGGCATAATTCATAATTTTTGTCTTTTTGAAGGGGCTAATCTCGAGAACGGCTGTACCGATTTTGACAGGACTTTCACTGGCCGATAGCTGATGTAATAAGGAGTTACTTAGATTTCTTTTATACATACATATAAATAGAATTGGAGTGTCGCCGATTTTAAAGGGACTTTCACTGTCGTAAAATAAAATACGTGCTTATGTTAGTAGCAAGGTTATGTTATAGGTTACACAAACTGAAACCCACGCGGGCAAAGCCGCAGGCAACAGCTAGTCATGTTATATATAGCGCTACACAACTTCATCTATTTTATCGATATTGAAATAATCAGTACTTATTTTGGGGTCTATAAAGGTTTAAACTCATTCATCGTCTCGTAACTGCCTCAGTAGCCATTGATGTTAAGCAATGACTGCAGCCTATAGACCAGGGTTTCTCAAACTTTTGGCTCCACATACCATGTTGAAAAGTATCCAGGTGACACCGAACTCCTCATCTAATTAACGGTCCCCTCCCAATGAAAACAATAAATTTGACTCTTGAAGAAAATAGTGATTTTATTTTAGTAAAAGGTAACCAATAAAGTGCCTAAAGAAATGTATTTTTACTAGGTACAACTAATGTCATGTGTGCTTATTTCTTGTCACAAATGGAGTCAAATTTAGGAGTAATTTTGGACAATTGTAACCTCCATTCTGACTCGGCATCAGGTCGATTTATAGTAAATCTTGCCACGAACCCTCTGTCGTTGAACGGCAGTCGTCGTCGCATACCCCACTTTGAGAAACCCTGCTATAGACTATAGACATCTACACAAACCAGGGGGGCTCAAAATGCAAATGCGTTGCCACCTCTGAGACCTAAGTTGTTAGGTCTCTGTAATTACTAATAACTATTACTACGGGGCCATACATTACGATCTAACCGGACGATAGTGCTGAACACTGCTATTTAGCGGCAGATAAATTAGGTAATACGGTGATGCCTACGCCCTCGAGCTCCTGCACTGGGACTCTGCCACCAGTAGAAGGAGTAGTGTTCGAGTGTATTGACTTGAGAGCGTAGGCCATCGCACTACCTAATCTATCTGCCATCAAATAGTTTTAAACTGCCTCAGTAGCCTAGTGGTAGCAGGCCACTACTACTACGCTGGGGGTCCTGGGTTCGATTCCCGGGTCGAGAGCTATCACAGATAACGGTTTAAAATCCTTTATCTATTGGGCTTTTTCCATTTACTGGAAGTTACCTAGTACCTTGGAGTTTGGTTACGTACCCAGAGATAGCAACAGGCTCGCCACCTGTTACATGGGCCAAAAACGTAACCGGCGAATCGTGGGTATTTGCACGTATGCTTGAAGGCATGCATTTACCTCTGCCTACCCCTTCAGGGATAACAGGTGTGAAAATTTCAATTTTTTTTTTGGTTTTAGTACTATCGTGTTAGATGGTGGATTTTAGATTTTACTGGTGGTAGAGTTCCAGTGACGGAGCTAGCGGGCGTAGGCACCACCGCATTACCTAATATACTTGCCGCTAAATGATAGTGTTCAGCACTATCGTGTTCCGGTCAGGTGGTAATGTACGGCCCTGTAATTTCAGGCACAGAGGCATATCACCTAATGCCTCAGGAGTGGCAGCGCATCTGCATTTTGACCTCTGGTCATTGTGTGGGTGTCTATAGGCTGCAGTCATCACTTAACATCAATGTGAACTGCATGCTTGCTTGCCACTTTTATTACATAAAAAAAAAATAAAAAAAAGATGGTTATGTATGGTCCCCATCTACATTATGTACAATATACATATAAAATACATTGTTATATATTTTTCATAACCTCTTCAAAGTCAGCAATATAACAAAGTATTTAATGATGATTCGTGACTTCACACTGAAATTATGATATTAAGAATTAAACGATAGAATCTTTACAAATAAATAAAATTGGAGTGTCTGTTTGTAATATAAAAATAACCGCTTTTTACTAAATGCATATTCAAAATTCAAAAATTCAAATTCAAATCATTTATTTCAAATTGGTCTACAAGGACACTTTTGCATTGTCGGGTTATAAGCTACCTAGAGAGAATGACTTATAATAATAATCCAATAGGCATTAATATACCAATTTAATAATAATATTTAACCGATACGTAAATCATCAAATTTTTCAATTCCTTCATAGAAGAAAAAGAAAAATCTTTTCGTCATAATCATAGTCATTCACTTAGCAGAGTTCCAAGTGCAGGCACTACTGAGAAGAACTCCGCTACCCAACAGACTCAGCGTGATGCTCTTTTGTCAAAACCTTAGATTTAATACAAATATTATTACATAGAATAAAGATAATGTGAACGTCCATGGCATATAAATATTTGCATATAAACACATACGCAAATACCCATCCGCAGCTTAATATCCTGATAGAATAGAATATAACACCCGTAAATCACAACAGACCAGTCCCCACAATCAGCACCCGTTCACGAGTATGACGCATGTGGCAGCCATTGCTCTCCTCGACCATTTTGAAGGGAAGTTAACAACCCGTCACACGACGCCGCCGAAGGCAAAGACTTAAAGTGAGCATGACTGTTATGATTGTGCATACATAGCATTATAGATGAAAAGAATCTGTTTGTGGCCAGAGCATACACAATATCAATATCTATTAACATAAGTACAATTTTATGAAATAGCCTGGCAGCGATCGTCATAATCCCAAGATGTACTATCAGTGAGATATTCACAAATTTTATAGTAATTACATTTGTATAAACGTTTTTTAATTCCTTTTTTAAATTTATTAACAGATAGACTTTGAACATTTTTTGGGACTTTATTATAGAATCGTATACACTGACCTCTGAAAGAATTACTTACTCTATGCAGTCGTGTTACATGCATGGACAACTTGTATTTGTTCCTTGTGTTCGTATTATGATCATTGGTTCGCGTAGGAAACTCATTAATATTATTCTGGACATACAATAAGTTTTCGTATATATATTGACAAGCAACAGTCAAAATGTTTATTTCCTTAAATTTTTCTCTCAGAGACTCAGAGACACTCTCAGGCTTATTCCGTAGATAGCACGTACTGCTATAGTATTGACGTCGGCGGAATTTCCCCATAGCAAAATGCCACAGGACATTATACTGTGAAAGTTACTAAAGTAGACCAGCCGAGCCGTCTCCATGTCCGTCAATAATCTTATCTTCCTTACTGCAAATGCTGCTGAGCTATGTCTACTGGCCAATTTGGCAATATGGCCCCATTGCAATTTAGCATCCACGGTAATGCCAAGAAATACCTTGAAATATGTATGTATACACAGTACATATACCAAAACAACATTTTTTCAATTTTTGTCTGTCTGTCTGTTTGTTCCCGCTAATCTCGGGAACGGCTAAACCGATTTTGACGAAACTTTCACTGGCAGATAGCTTATGTAATGTGGAGTAACTAAAGCTACTTTTATACTAGCTGCGCCCAAGACTCCGTCCGGGTACATACTGAACAATCAAAAATTCACACACGGATGAAGTCGCGGGCACAGCTAATATTTTAATAAACTAATTATCTCGAGTCACGGTGTTTATGATCGCACTACTCCAAAGCGGCTTGTTTTATTTTTAACTTATTTTAACGGAAAAAGCCGTGTTATAAGTGTGTATTTTCGTGTGTCTGTGTTAATGTGGCATCTAACGTCGACCGATTTGAGTGCAGGTTTTTAAGCGAAAGTAAAGTATATTGAGATAGATCTTAGTGTTATGTGATGGGTTTCACAGCAGTAGTTTCCAATTCAGCTTTGACTGAAACTGAACAATATATCAGCCAAAATAGAAGTTAAAAATTTCAATCAATCAATCAATAAATCAATCAATATATTTATTGCAAAATATGTAAATGAAATGAAATGAAATGAAATGAAATGAAATCACATTTATATTAGAACATGAGTACAAGATAAATACAAGATCTAAATGTAATATAAGCGTCCTTCATATTCTTGCCTCTAATGGACATACAATATATACAATGATATTATCAAATTGAGATTAAAAAAACATAATAATAATAACTATTAACAATAAAACATGTCTACAATAATCGATCATATAACATTTTAATCAATAATTATTATAAATACAAATGTCACAGGAATTAATTAAATTATTTTAATAGGTCACCATTTAGAAAGTCATTAAGATTATAGTATGATTTTTCAAGAAGGAAATTATGGAGTTTTTCTTCTTAAATATCGTCACCTCAAAAATGGCACTGATCGTTGAGGGCAGCTTGTTATATATTAGGATTATATATAGGAGCTTTAACGAATATACTTTGTTTATACAAATGGGTTTTCCATTTTATTGTACAAAGCTGGTCTTTCCTGCGCGCTCTAGTTTGGATATGAAATAGATCTAAATTACACTTCACAAATATGCTGGAATCCAATATGTATAGGCATGGTATGTACCTAAAATTTAAAATAAGCACCCTGATGACTCATGAATATATCTTGGCCAATATCCCTGAAACAGTAGATGGACCCTACAAGGTCCAAGAACAATAAGAAATCTGGCGGTAGAACTCCAGTGATGAAGCTCGCGGGCGTAGGGACCACCGCATTACCTAAGATACTTGCCGCTGAATGGTAGTGTTCAGCACTATCGTGTTCCGGTCAGCTGTAATGTACGGCTCTGTAATTTCCGGCACAGAGGCATAACACCTTAGGTGTCAGGAGTGGTAACGCATCTGCATTTGACCTTGGTCTTTAAGTGGGTGTCTTCAGGCTACAGTAATCAATTAACATCAATGTGAACTGCATGCTTATTTGCCACGTCCATTACATAAAAAAACAAGTGTCATATTTATCGTGCTGCCTGAGGGAGCTATTTATTTATTTCTTATCGTTCACCAAACAGAGACAATTTACATAAATCATCATATTAGCTGTAGGACGTCCACTGCTGAACATAGGCCTCTGCAGCCTTGAACTATTAAAAAATTCTTCCGCTAGTGGGCGGTGGGGTCGTCACGTCCCGCCAGAACGTGCAGGTAAAGAACTAATCAATGAGCGACAACCTTAACAAAGCCTATCTATCTTACCTATCGAAGCGCACCGATCAAAACAACCGTAGGGTCCGTTAAATACGGGCACGTTGCTAACTTGTTATCTGTTGGAGCTATTAAATAGATATAGGGCTCTGCTCACGTAGGATATTCATGTAATGTCTAATAACCACCTAAAAACCTTTGTTTCTAATACGGTTTTGGATAGTTATAGTTGCCGAACGTTGAAATACAACTTGTTATATATATTTTTTTTATGTAATGGAAGTGGCAAACAAGCTTGCAGTTCACATTGATGTTAAGTGATGACTGCAGCCTAGACACTAACAGAAAGACCAAGGTCAAAATACAGATGCGTTGCCACTCCTGAGGCCTAAGGTGTTATGCCGCTGTGACGGAAATTACAGAGCCGTACATTACCATCTGAGCGGAACACGATAGTGCTGAACACTACCATTTAGAGGCAAGTATATAAGGTAATGCGGTGGTGCCTACACCCGCGAGCTCCGTCACTGGAGCTCTACCACCAGTAAGACTTTTAAAAACGTTACGTTATCAATCTTTCGATACTAATATTATAAGGAGAAAATATTTGTGTTTTTTATGTATGTTTGTAACGTACTCACCCAAAAACTACTGAACAGATTTCAAAATTGTTTTTCCTATTAGAAAGCTCCATTTTCATTGAGTAATATATATAACGTTCATTGCACACATGCGAAGCCGGACCGAGTTACTATCTATACAAATAAGTAAAATTGGAGTGTCTGTTTGTAATATAAAAATAATTGTTTAAACAATAAAAGATACCATATCGTCGTTGACCTTCTAACAGTGTGAAAATCAAAACTGGCGAAGTCAACGCCAAACGCCGCTTTCTCGCTGAGTTCGTCTTGGTTTCGGCGGTGTGGAGACAACCACCGGCACCGACTTCGAACCTATTAGTAAATAGCACATATAAATAATAGGTAGTATATAATTACAATTAAATCTTTATTATTTTTTACTTTTCAGTTTTGAAGTCGGTTTTTCTTAACGTAGTTATATTTATTTAATACTTTTTAGTTTATTGCTGCATTGCCAATTAGAATAATGTTCACATCTGTTAAACTAGTAAAATCTGACTCTTTTAGCTTCGTGACAATTAGATACCTAATTTAAATTGTTTAGGTGTGTCGATACAAAATTATTACACGACTATACGAAATCAATGAAAAAAAATTATCCACGAAGGAGTAAATAAGCTGTGTTGTGTCGGCGATGAGTAGGTAAATGTGTCATTGTCACTTGTTGTCATCTTGTCGTCAAGCGCATTAGGACTATCTAGGACATCAGTGGATTCAACGCACTGTATGACAACTCGCCGTCTATTCTTATTCCTTTAGTCTGAGGTGAAAGTAAGAAGAAAAATGCTCATTAAATAAAAACTGATGGGCCTATCTCAATAAAATTTATATGGGACCAATTCGAAACTATTCCGCATCAAACAAAAAAAGAATCACCTAAATCGGTCCAGAAATTTGGGCGAAATTCGCGTAGAAACATAAAAAAAAAAAAAATACCGGCCCAATTGAGAACCTTTTCGTTTTTTGAACTCGGTTAATAACCACTCTTTACTAAATGCATACAGTATGTATACACGGTACATATACCAAAATATATATTTTTAAAATTTTTGTCTGTCTGTCTGTTTGTTCCCGCTAATCTCGGGAACGGCTGGACTGATTTTGACGGAACTTTTACTAGCAGATATCTGATGTGATAAGAATGAATGAATGAAATAACTTTATAAGGAGTAACTTAGGCTACTTTTATCTCCATAAAACCATACATACACACATACCAGCATACAAATAAATAGAATTTGAGTTTCGTGGACGAAGTCGCGGGCACAGCTAGTAATAAAAAAAGATACATAACACAAAATCTTTACGCCAACGCCGATCACTATAGTAACCATCCCTGACACGGTATCTTATAAAAGCCTTATTCATATAATGAATAGTTCAGAGGTAGGATTGCTATCATCAGGCTAATTAAATTTACTTCATAAGGCACAATCTTTTGATTGCTTAACTCTCTAGGTAATAGTCTTGTTTTTCTCAGTTTTTGTCGGGGATTTGTATCACGTTTTTATTTGTTACATAAACATCATAATAATATGTTCTCTATGTTAGAATGTACTCGTAGTTCTTTTTGGTAGAATATCCATCAGAAAAATATTTTCATAGCTTCGCATTAATAGTTATGTAAATATACTTAAGTATCAATGTATATATATATATGGAAATGCAACTGGTTGTCTTGCTTAATATTATCATTATTTGATTATTGATATGATAATGATGATGATAAGGGGGCAGAGCAGCTTGTGGCGAGCTGTTGGTGAGTAGTGACACCACCCCCTACCATCATCTCGAGTTCCTCCGAGAGAACTGGGCTCCGCCTCGTCCGCCACACAGAGGTACGACCGGACAGAGCATCAGGTCTCTCACCTCTGGCTTGCCTTCATTGGCCGGTCAGAGTGAGGCGCTAGAGGTATGGCATTTGCAGAAATTTAGATAACAGGCTGTTGTCTAAATTTCTGCAAGAGCCATACACTCGGGGGTGGAAGTGTCTAAAGGCATAATAGCGGGGAAGCCCGCTCCGAGCTCGAGATTACTCGCTCGTGATGGTGAAACCGGGTCCACACCTCTCGACACCCCCAGCCTCTCTCAACAGTGTTGCCCCCCGTCGACCATCGGCTTGGCTGTTTGGGGGGCCCACCAAGGAGAGGCCAGTCACCACCTGCCTAAAGTATTATTCGATAATGTGAGATGTTGAATATAGGCAGGTGCCGGATCTCAATCCATAGGCCCAGGCAGCTAGTCCCCCCAGTTCACCCACATAGCCCAAAGTTTGGCGAATCACTTATCATTACAATAGTCCCATTATATTCTGCGGGGTCTGTCTGTGCCTGTATTAACTATTGATGCAGTCAGAGAGAGGTCCCGCCGAATATAACCCATTACAAAGTAGATCAAAATTCTCTGTTGGACACTCCATGTCCCCGCGCAAACCTGACAAAGGTCCGGGGTTCAAAGTGGACCCCGTGCTGACGAGAGATGATAATGATAATGATATTTATTTCATCCCACAATTTTTTTACTTAAATGTTGATACATTACACATACTGGACATAAAAAAATAAAACACAAAATTGATGAGAAAAGGATGTTCTGTATATTACATCCCTTGTACATACTAAATCCCATCTACGCCTATTATAAACTTTTTGTGGTTTCTAATCTGTTTCAGAGTGTTTTGTAAGTACAGTGTTTAGTATATAAAGTTGGCGGACAGTTAGGACTTCGCATGTTTTGTATAGCTCTTCAGTAGGGTGGACGAATGGAAGAAAGTTAGATACTTTAAGAATAGACCTTTGAGCTCGCTCTATTTTTAAAAAGTGAGTTTTTGCAATTCCTCCCCATGTAGTATTACAATATCCCAGGGATTGACATAGGGCATAATTGCAAAAGCATTGGATCCGATATATGACGTAGATTTTAAATACGAAAATAAGTTTTCTTATACGAGCTGATAAATGTGTTGGTTGAAACTTAACTTACTATCAATAATTATTCCTAGATTTTTTACTGAGGTTTCTTTATCTAATCTGAAACAAGAACAATCATTGGTCACATAATTTGTACAAGAGTGTGAAATTATTACGTAATCATTCTGTACTGCTCTGGGGGTGTTGCTCAGAGAAAAAGTTATGTATTTTCTTTGTCAGTATTTAATGTAAGGACATTATCTTTTAATCACAGTTTGACAGCATTTAAACCCATTTGGGCATTATCATAAACTTGCGCCTAGGAATCACCGCTAAAAAGTAAGGCTGTATCATCCGCAAATGTGACTATTTTAGTGCTATTTAGCTTAATATTACAGAGATCATTTATGTACGCTAAAAATAGCGCGGGGCCCAAAACGCTTCCCTGAGGAACACCAAAACATATAACAAAAACTTAAAAAATAAACGTCGGATTCTACTGCCATACAGTTAGGCGCGCCATGGTACCTGGTAATGGGTGGTAATAAATAAGTTTAATTGGTTGAATTCGAATTGAATTAAAAAAATAAGAACAAGGAGAGAGGTAGTTATGATGTATTTTATTATGATTAAATAGAAATAACAAAAAATAACACTCATTCAGTATTACATCCAATGGTTTTTTTAGTTCAAATGCCTATTTGGTTTTGGAATCATAATTACTTTGCAAATTATTGTACCAATTTTTGAGAGTAGGTATCCTCAAGTGGCAACTGAAGGAGAAACCTCTTGAAACACTTACTAACTGAGAGATTTAACCCAGAAACTCAATAGAATCGTTATTTCATTTCTTATAACGGACAAAATTAAAAAAAGGTCATGAAATAAAACACTAAGGAATAAATACGAATCGACCTTCATAGAGAACAAAATATACAAGGCTTTACGTATATACGTAAAGACAATATTTTACGCCTACGCCAATCGCTATAGTAACATAGGAACGGTATCTTTGTAAAGGTTTTATGTGTGTAATTAATAGTACAGAGCCGGCGTTGCTATTATGAGGTTAATTAAATGTACTTCATAAGGCACAATCTTTTGATTGCCCTCATCTGTAGGTTGGCTTGTTTGTCTCTCTTATTGTCGGATATTTGTAATAAACATTTTCGTTTGTGAGATAAAACTCACACATACTTATATGTCTCAGTTATAATGTTTTGTAAAAAAAATAAATACTTTCTATAACTCTGGTTCTAATGGGATTTTTCCATTTTCTGTAAATTTCCCAGTACCTCGAAGAGTGGTATGTGCCCGGAGATGTCAACAAACAGGCTCGCCACCTTTTACAAGGGCCAAGGCGTAACCGGCGAATCGTGGGTGTTTGCATGTATGCTTGAATGCATGCATTTTACCTCTGCCTACCCCTTCGGGGATTACAGGCGTGAAGTTACGTTACGTTAATACTTTCTTGCTATATAAAAACATACTTTAATTATAAGTAGTATAATAGTTAATACGTTGAGTTTTTTTTTTCAATTTGTGAAATAGCAAATATGTTGACAATGTGTTTTAAAACAAGGTTTACCTGCGATATCTTAATCAAAAGCGGCTGGGCTAGTAATTCTGAAGTTTTAGTCAAAGGTGATTCGAAGGGTTACGTGTTGGATCCCCGCACCGCTACAAATATTAGTTGTTTCAGGTCAGTGTGTTTGGGTATGTATTGTGTTTGTACAACAGCACCACGACACAGGTTTATATCTAGTGTGTTGCTGTGAATGTAATCTAGTTTTTTTTTATGTAATGCAAGTGGCAAACAAGCATGCAGTTCACATTGATGTTAAGTGATGATTGCAGCCTCTAGACACAAGACCAATGTCAAAATGCAAATGCGTTACCACTCCTGAGGCCCAACGTGTAATGCCTCTGTGCCGGAAATTACAGGGCCGTAACACCTGACCTGAATACGATAGTGCCGAACACTACCATTTATCGGCAAGTATATTAGGTAATGCGGTGGCGCCTACGCTCGCGAGCTCCGTCACTGGAGCTCTACCACCAGTAAACGAAGTGATTCGTACTATGGCTATTATAAAAGTTACACGTACGGGAATGTGGAGATTACATATCAAGGTTTTGTTTAATCCGTGAAAGTTATATACGTTACCGCCTAACATGAGTTAATCTAAGATTAATCTATGATGTTACAGTAATACACAAGCCGGCAATTATACAGTAATTATAATATCTGGGTTAATTATAATACAATATTCCTGAATTACTCTAATTAGTAGTTTCGGTACATAATTAGTGTAAATTCTCAAATAATTGGAGCGTTTTGGGAATGATTTTAATAGGTATACTTATCCTTCGAAACGTATGCCTAACACTTTTGTATATTTATGTAACGCTTGACTGCCCCGTTGGCTTAGTGGTCGCAATCGCGATGGTGAAGCCTGAGGTGCTGGGTTCGATTCCCAGGCCAGAAAAATCTATTTTCTGTAAGTACATTTCCAGTAGGTCGGTCTGGTCATGCCTAGGAGAGCACGTAAAACCGTCGGTCCTGCGACCGATCTCTTTCCGGTCGTGTCGGATTACCGTCCCATCGGGCTATGAGAGTGAGGGATTCTATTCCCAGTGCACCTGTGTTTGCGCATAGGTGTATGAGTGCGTGTGTGCACTATAATCTCTCGCGCAGTCGCGAGACGTGTGCAAAGTTCCAAGTTGATCAGACTTGTAGAAAACGGTGAAAATTAAACTCAAAGATTCCGTTACATTCTGATTCCATCCGCAAAAACGAAAGCTACTAGAGACTTGAAATTTGGCACAAGTATACACCTTAATCACGCCGACAAAGTGGTAGAATAGAAAAAAAAATGAAAAATATAATTAGTGAGGGTACCTCCCCTGCATGTAACGCACGGATATTTTGTTCATTTTTCGCTTTCTATTTGATATAGATATGATATGATATATAAGGGATGTCGTTGGACAGGTCTTTCAAAAATGTGCTAACATCAATTTTCGATTTAGATATATGTATATTATTATGACAATTAATAAATTGAGATATATATAGTTTATATACTTTTAACTTTGTTGTAATGTTGTTATAGATTTAATAATATTACATAATATAGCTTTTAATTTATAGCACCCATTTCGTTGATCTCTTTTCTACCCAAAGGTTGACTGGTAGATAATGCCTTAGTTGCGTTAAGTCCGCCTTATGTACAGTTCCTTCATTTGTGCATTAAAGTTAAATAAATAAATAAATAAATATATTATTATGAAAATAAAATAGATATATTAAAGTGACAATTTTCGTTAGAGTCAAGTGCCCGACCCCTTTTAACAACTAAACGGTTGTTGTAAGAAATTCAAACGATACGGCAATAGTTAGCTACATATATACCTAACGAAATTAAAAGGAAAACTATCACACTTAAGTTGGCTTTACAAGTTTGCGAGTAATTATATATGTTAATGTTTAATGATAAATAATGTTTAATTATATAAATTATACGAGTATATGTAGTATTTTACTCAAAATTTTTTGAACAACTCCATAGAAAACAAAGTATTTTTTTTTCATTACAATATTTAAACCTAAAACTACGGAACCCTACACTGCGCTTGGCCCGACACGGACTTGACCGGTTTTTTTGTTTTAATTTAAAACGTATTTTTTTTTTGTATCGTTTATTACTATAATAAATTCTTTATTTGTATCTAGCTACTCGTATTTGATCAATCGTGAACGATTTCAAACATGTGCTAGTGAACCCTCAATACATACACAAGTCCCTTAATTATATTAAAGCAACACAAAGCTTAGATTAAATAGAATAAATTCTGTTTCAAATTCCCCTCGGAGATGTTCCATTGTTATAGGATACTCAGAAAATACAAAGAATATTGAATAATGATTCTAAAGAATACCTTTTGTCTTCAACATTCTCTAGATAAATACAATCAGTTTCATATCATATTGAATTAACATTAACATATAACCACTTAATCAATTTTTTTTTATTTCATTTAAGTGATTAACAAGCTTGCAGTTCGCATTCATGTTAGGGGATGACTGCAGCCTATAGACACCCACGCAAAGACCAAGGTCAAAATGCAGATGCGTTACCACTAATGAGGCCTAAGGTGTTATGCCTCTGTCTCCGGAAATTACAGGGCCGTACATTACCACCTGACCGGAACACGATAGTGCTGAACACTATCATTTAGCTGCAAGTATATTAGGTAATGCGGTGGTGCCTACGCCCGCAAGTTCCGTCACTGGAGTTCTACCAGTAGTAACCACACAGAGGCTTAACACCTTAGGCCTCAGGAGTGGTAACGCATCTGCATTTTGACCTTGGTCTTTGTGTTAGTGAACTGCATGCTTGTTTGCCACTTTAATTAGATAAAAAAGTAATATAAAAGTTAAGCCAGTGGGTTCACGGGAAATCACCTATATAAGGGTACAACGCGGGATGGGCAGCAACATGCCGTGATACCGCGCAGCGATGACCGTCACTGCGATTGCCAATCCGCCTGCCAAGCGTGGCGATTGTGTTATATTTTCTCCAAATCACAGACAACACAACACTGTTGTGGATGTCTTTGGGGAAGCTTTTGTCCAGTAGTGGACGTCTTTTGGCTGGGAAGGACCAAGGGGTGTCTTTAAAATTGCCCATTAATAGATTAATCTAGAATAAGTACATTGCCGAGAATAAGTAGGTTTGTTGAGTTTTTTAGAGTTCCGTAGTACACAAAGAACCCTTATACGAGTAGTTTAGCCCAAAGACTATTGGTACTAGAGACTTCAAATTTGGCACAAGTATACACCTTAATCACGCCGACAAAGTGGTAGAATAAAAACACAAAAAATAAAATTATTTAGGGTACCTCCCCTACATGTAACACGCGAATATTTTTTTCTATTTTTCGTTTTCCATGTACCGTGGGATATCGTTAGATAGGTCTTCCAAAAATGTAACAGATTTGCCAATATTATTTTACGACTTAGTTAACTGTTCGTTACGGCAATAGTAGTTACATATAACGAAATTAAAAGGAAAACTTTCTCACTTAATTGTTTTTATATTATTTCGCATTAACACATGCTTGTGAAATATATTTTATTTTTAAAGAAAAATGGAAAGAAAAATTTGACTTCAGGCGAGACTCGAACTCGCGACCTACTGGGAATCTAGTCCAGCCGCTCTTCCAATTGAGCTACTGAAGCCCTGCCCGATTTGTCAAATCTTTCCTTCACATCTATTGCATTGCTTTATGGTAGCAGTAGCGCCATCTATTACCAACTATGCTAGTTAGGCAACCGATATAATAGACTTTTCAGTTTATTGAATATCGTAAAGAAGTCGCTTTTACCCTTAATAATTGTTTTTGTATTATTTCGCATTAACACATGCTTGTGAAATATATTTTATTTTTAAAGATTCCCAGTAGGTCGCAAGTTCGAGTCTCGCCTGAAGTCAAATTTTTCTTTCCAATTTTCTTTAAAAATAAAATATATTTCTCACTTAAGTTAGATTTACAAGTTTACGAGTAATAGTCGATCAAATGTATTTTACTCGAAAATTTTGAACTACTCTTCAACTGACACGCACTTGACCGGTTTTTTATGTAACGAAAGCCGCAAACAAGCGGGCGTAAATACACAAAAAACAAGCTTAAAGGTTAAAATGCATATGCATTGCCACTTCTGAGACCTTAGTTGTTATATATCTGTGAAAGTTATTACGTGGCCATACATAACCTTGTAATGCGAACACGATAGTGCTGTACACTACCATTTGGCGGCAGATACTGCGGCGGCGGTAATGCGGTACCATTTTATATTCTAATAAAATGGTCTAGCAATAAGTATCTGTTATCACCGTACACAGTATTTTTTTTTAGGTTATCTTTGTAATTTTTGTTTTTATATTATTTCGCATTAACACATGCTTGTGAAATATATTTTTATTTTTAAAGAAAAATGGAAAGAAAAATTTGACTTCAGGCGAGACTCGAACTCGCGACCTACTGGGAATCTAGTCCAGCCGCTCTTCCAATTGAGCTACTGAAGCCCTGCCCGAATTGTCAAATCTTTCCTTCACATCTATTGCATTGCTTTATGGTAGCAGCAGCGCCATCTATTACCAACTATGCTAGTTAGGTTTTGTAATTTTTGTATATGTCTACAGGCTGTAGTATTCATTTACCATCTATGTCAACTGCATCTTTTTAAGTCACATTCATTCTATACTGGTGATAGAGTTCCAGAGTAGGGACTCGAGGGCGTAGGCACTACCGCATTACCGCCGCCGCAGTATCTGCCGCCAAATGGTAGTGTTCAGCACTATCGTGTTCGCATTACAAGGTTATGTATGGCAACGTAATAACTTTCACAGATATATAACTACTGTTTACTTTTATTTTATTCATTTCAATAAACAGTCATCTATCTCCTTGTTTGTATTCCTTTATACCGTAAAATTAAATAAAACCTATAAAAACCGACACATTAATTATAAACAAACATAAATTTTTGTTTTACATTATATTAACACATGCTTGTGAAATTATTTTAAAGAAAAACCTAACTAGCATAGTTGGCAATAGATGGCGCTGCTGCTACCATAAAGCAATGCAATAAATGTGAAGGAAAGATTTGACAAATCGGGCAGGACTTCAGTAGCTCAATTGGAACAGCGGCTGGACTAGATTTCCAGTAGGCCGCGAGTTCGAGTCTCGCCTGAAGTCAAATTTTTCTTTTCATTTTTCTTTAAAATAAAAAACATAAATTTGATATGTTTTTAGGTTTTCGCGAGCTACACTCATTGAAATAAAACTATTTCTACGGATTTATCTCGCGTACATTAAACTAAAATGATTTTTAAAATCAACCCGACGTTTCGGTCGCTTTTCAGCTTCCGTGGTCCCGGGCAGTCTGAGGTGACATTTGTCTGACAGAAGTTTGAAAAAATTATATGTAGCTACCTCCATCGATTTCGTAGACGCCTTGCGTAGCGTTCAGGATTAACACAATAATTACTTATGGTATCTTGACATATGTAATTATTGTGAACAACAAACAACATAAATTTACCATCAAAACCACCCCACAATACCCGCAACTAACATTGACCGCAACTATATTATTGCCGCTACTACAATACACTACCGGGGTCCATAAAGGCTGTTGTATATTTAAAACACCCGTTTAGTTTGTCTCCGGTTAGTAGGTGTGAATGGAAGACTGTATTTAATTAAAGTTATCCGTAGATCGACGCGCGAACTCCATCCAACAAAGCTTCCATCGTCTACAACTCTGTACATCGGTGCTAATGTTTTAGAGTTAACTTTACTTAACTCTACACAACCGGCAATGCACGTTTGATAAGCAGTAAAGTAGATTTTAACATTTTTCGTAATTTCGGTCGTACGCGTGAAGTAGGGAGGTACTAAAGGTACGGAAGCCCATTTAGGTTTATGTACGGCGCACGGAAGATTTTAAAGTGAGTTTAAAACGTGTTTTAGATACCTAATAGTGGTGTCCCTTATTCCATTTTGTTTAGTTTATGTGGGTGTTTTGTTAATTTGATACGTTCTAATGCAATAGACGACACGATTAGGGTTCAAGGTTTCGTTGAGTAAACATTTTAGGGGAATCTCGTGTTTTGGTAGACATTAAGCTGTGACAGATGTTTGCTTCTAGTTTGCTTGTAGAAAATTCAAGATGTGGAACATTTTGACACTGATCATGAGAAACATACATGTTTTTGATTGAAGGTGTTTTTGCAGAGCTGCAATATTATTTAGGCACTTAAATTTGATTTGATAAAATATGCACAAATCAATCAATAGATAGCGATTTGTTTTTTTTTTTAATAATTACTAGACTGTAAGCAATTAGATTATTCCTGTGTCAACATTCTCATTGATTTTATTTATTATCTACTTGTTCTTGGATTTTGCAATAAAACTTACTTTATAAGTATTACATATTCCTCTTTGATACTAAAATTTCAATTTAAGTACTGTGATAAGCCGAACAGATGAATGAAAAGTAATAACATTTTAACAATGTAGTAAAACAAAATAAAAGTCCTCTATCAAATAGTTTTTATAGGACATTTTGATGATAATGTATTATGTAAACAATAGCGCGATTGAAATTATTTTATTTGATTGGAATGTATAGGTATGTCTAGAGACTAGTTGATATAATATAAAAAGTTATTGTTTTAATCAATATAAATCATATTTAAAAAGAAACTTTAATGAAATGTATTGTTTACTTCTAGTAGAGCTCCAGACAGAGTTCCTGTTGAACAATGTACAGTGGTAACCATGTACCTACCTAATTTCCGATACAATGCATAATTCAAAGCGCAGCGAAGAATCCTTTAGCAAGGAATACCGTTATCACGTCCTTCGTTCTCAAAAAAATTGAATTAATACCAATAAACAGTATATTTAGTTACCATATCTGTATAGATATTACTGACCTAGATGGTTATTTAATCGGGCATTATCAAGGGTATTTGAAGCCATAAATTCACGAACCAAATCCTCTATCCGATAATCAAACCAATCGAATGGTTATTCGAATCGAATGACCCTTTGCGAGTTTTCGATTCTCCTCTCGAAATACAATCTAGTATCTCATTATCAGAATTTCAGCGAGCGAGTCGACTGTTGGTTCGATGAACGGGAATTAGGTAGATTTAGTCATTATCGATAGACTAAATAACGTTTTGGACTCCAGAGAGGTATTATATAGCACTGATACAGATTTCCTATCACAGAAAACAGCTTCTGGTTCTATTGGGATTTTTCCATTTTCTGGAAGTTTCCCAGTACCTCGAAGTTTGATAATGTGCCCGGAGATGGCAACAGGTTCGCCACCTGTTACATGGGCCAAAACGTAACCGGCGAGTCGTGGGTGTTTGCATGTATGCTTGAATGCATGCATTTACCTCTGCCTACCCCTTCGGGGATTACAGGCGTGAAGTCACATTTTACGTTTTTTTTATGTTGGGTGGCTGGGTCAAGGGGCTGGTGCAGAATACAGCTTGACACGGCAAGATAAGTAAGGAGATTCCTCTCTCTGCGTCCCTAACCACCGGTAGCTTGAACCCTGCGCCCGCTGCCGGTGGCTAGCAATTATTTTTCGATATATTTTTGTTTTTATTACTCATATAATTATGTGAATAAAACATTGAATTAAAATGTAAAATAAATGAGTGAAATAATAATAATAATCTATATTTCTTACTTAAAATGACATGTTTACTCAATATAAATGAGGATACCACAAGCAGACACGCAATATTATTTTTACTCGTTTATCTGACCGTCAGTCAATTTGCTTCTTCTATTAAATTGAAATTCGGTACATTTATAAAAATTATTGATACAGAATATGGACGAAACCTATGATTAATTTTTGAACAAAAGTGAACCCTTTCCTTTAAATATTGTGTCACCGGAAGATAAGAAAATCCGCAAGTTCATCAATTTCTCTGTTAAATTTTATTGTTTATGGATGATTTCACATCGATTAAGAGCACCCATGACTGGGTTAGGTCAAAGGGTGCAGCGGGCGTGCTTGCTCGCCCTACGCCCCTCGGCCCTCGGCCCTCGGCCCTCGGCCTCATTAAATCTGAAAAAACATTATTACTTTAATTTTTTGAATTATAATCTAGCTAAATATTTATGGAGACCATCAAATTAATATCCAACAAGAAACATCGAAATAATATCCTAATTGATTTCATCAGTCAGAAAACTATTAAACTATTCAATCTCAGAAATTCGCCCAAAATATTGTACAGCAACCGGTCGGTATAAATTATTTAAGAGGTCCAAAAAGGCTCGGGTTCCTTCAACAGTTTATGCGGATTAAGCTCCGTAATTAAATCATAGAGGGCCACTTTTGGAGTTTTCAATATGGCCAAATATTTAATTGGCCTTTAGGCGTAATTAACTCATCTATGAAGTGATATCAACGTGAAATGATAAAAGCTAATTGAAAATACAATTAATAAGAATAAGAAGCATAATTATATTTATTGTTCTTACGGGTATTGAAAGAATTTCAACCGATTTACGATCAACCTTACATGACGAACCAATGCGATCAATCGCAAAATTAAATATCGTATAAAAATCCTCAATTTTTCCCAATTTGTCCCTCTAGTATCCTTGAAATAACGCGACGGAACCGCCTTTGAACCCCATAAAATTAAAAAAAAAATGTACATGAGATGCATCTTCCGTACAAATACTGTAACAATAATATATTATGATATTTTACCAAGAACAAAAGAAATGATTATTAAATTTAATCAATGCTTGCCATGTATTGTATATACATAAATGAATATAAGGCATATAAAACTTCTACGCTAAACAACGTTATTGTTAGGTTTAAGGCTTCGTTGAGGCCCGGGTTTGTTCAATAATTAATGTAAACAGAATTTTGTTATTAAATCTCGAAGGAAAGTTAGATACTTCCATTTTCGGGTAACGGAGCGGCTGATTGGCCTTTTGTCGTAATTATCTCGCTTTAGGTGCAATGTCAATCAATCAAAGTTTTGTGTTCATTAAAAATTTAAGATATTGATGCCTACATTCTACCGTCTTAAATAAATAATTGGAATGAAGAGAAATCTTCTAGAAAATCTTAAAATCCTATAATCAATAACATCTAATTATGAAGGTAGAATATCTTTAGATCACAAGTCAATTATTCTATTGTTTCTCTAAATAAAACGTACTTCCTGATCTCAGATAAAAATATCTAATTAGGAAGCAGTATTAGATAAAAGCAAAACACTATTACGGTAATTCTGTTATCTTACTCGAACTATGTCTGATTATCATTACATTTTAATTATCCCAAAACTTTGATTGATTGACACCGCACCCAAGGCGAGATAATTACGACAAAAGGCCAATCAGCCGCTCCATTGCCCGTGATGAAGGTACCTAACTTTCCTTCAAGATTTAATAACCAGGCTCTGTTTGTATTAACTATTGAACGAACCTAAGCCTCTTTCAATCCTCCCTCATTGTTAACTCCTGAAATAACAATATCGTTTTAAGGCGAGCTGGTTTTATTCAAGCAAGAAGTATTTATTTTATTGTCTCTTATTCACGGAAGAATGCAATAGGTTAGGATCCCGTTGCTGAATGATCTAAGCATTATCGCATATGTCAGTTTATTGAGTGGAATTGTGTTCAAAGATTTATAGTGCATGGTTTTTTCATAGAGCTTGCATCCTGGGATTTAGCATAAAATTAAATTATCATTTTTGTACTTAATATTTTATACCAGTGTTATGTGTTTATAAATACCAAAGATTGGTATGGTCTCGCTAGATTAAAAGCCCCTAAATGAAAATAAAAGATTTATAAAAAAAAATACCAAAGATCACGCATATGAAGTAATTGACAGCTCCAATCCTAATCAAATTTATAGAATCGTATAAATGACCCTATCTCTTTTATTTCTATTATTATTCTACTCGTATCTTAAGAAAGACATGAAACAATACTCTCACACATACACACAAGTTCACGATAAACCTGGAGGTAATACACTCAGTTAACACAATGATTCCAAGTGATTATACACCGAGGTGCCCTTCGGAACATTTCCATCGATCAATATGTCCTCACCAATAATAAATGCTAATGAAAACAGCAATGCTGAATAATGTGGTCCATCCCGATATCGAATTAGACCCGAGTTAGCATCTGCGACACAGGGAGCTGAAGTGTAGGCTGAACTGCTGCGTTTAATTAGCAATGGAGTACGGGCTGTCCTCTATATCTTCTATCCCTTCTTCTGGAATTTAATTGTATACATTACATATTCCAGTGAAGGAGCTCGCAGGCGTAGGCACCACCGCATTACCTAATAAACTTGCCGCTAAATGGTAGTGTTCAGCACTATCGTGTTCCGGTCAGTTGGTAATGTACGGCTCTGTAATTTCCGGCACAGAGACATAACACCTTAGGCCTCAGGAGTGGTAACGCATCTGCATTTTGACCTTGGTCTTTGTGTAAGTGTCTGTAGGCTGCAGTCATCACTTAACATCAATGTGAACTGCATGCTTTGCCACTTCCAGTACATAAAAAAAATATATATATTCCGGATAATATAAATTTACGCTTAAAATAAATAGGTTTATAAAAATGTACTAGATCATGTCGGATCGTGACGACCCCACCGCCCACCGCAATTTAGTGGAAGTCATTCCGCTAGTGCAGTCATTCAACCAAATAATGACGGTCATACAATTCCAATAGGCTATATAATACGGCTGCAATAAATACAATAACATAGAATGGGCTGCGGTGGACCAAGTAAAACTACCGCCATACCGATCGCCCATCAGGCATGCCGGGAAGGTTTTTGTCCAACAGTGGATGCCTTTCGGCAGAATTTCAATTAAATTTCAATTGATTACAGTTTTATTTTTATTTTTTTCGTTCAATTAGTTTTAGAAGCGTGTTTTTTTAGTTTTGTTATACTATAATATTTATTTTTAAATACCTACTTTTAGTTTGTTAAAAAAAAACCAAAGATCAGTGAAAATTTAGCTCAAATATTCTGTAACATACATACATACACCAAAACAACCTAACTTCAGAGTTGAGTATGTATAAAATATATGTATTATATATAGACACAACTGCATGTATGTGACTTATATTAATGCATCTACATCTGTGTCTACATGTAGTTACGTCCAATATTTAGTTCCGTATGTACATCATTTCAGTTTTTGTTGTCGTTCAGTTTGTTCAAATAAGGGCAAGGTTTGAATTAATTAATTCATTTCTCGGCCCAATATCTCCGGCTCTTTTGTTTTTGATTATTACAGAGATTGCTTTGTGAACGGCGCGAGCATTTAATTGTGACTGTTCATTTGCATTTTGCGCTCCTCAGAAAATGTATTTACTGTTGACTTCAAGATTAAATCAAGTATAGTTACCGGTAAGGGTCATAGCTCACTATAGCCACCCGGCACCCGACTAGCACCGCCTCGGTTTACGGCGTCCACTCGTTTCCGACGGTCGGTCCACGGGTGAACGACGCGTTACTTATGAACTACTCGCGGACGGCGCGCGGTTCATTTGGAAACAGCGCGTTGGCAATGAAAAGTCAACGCAGGACAAGTTAGTGGGCACCGAGTGGTCCACTCGCCATCCGCGTGGACCGTGCGCCGCCCGTGCGTTGATGGCTTGTGGTCGAGGCGATACGGAGCGGAGTTGATGTAATGAGTGCAGATCGCTCGAGGCGGTGTCGAACGCTGGTCGGGTGCCGGGTGGCTCTAGTGAGCTATGACCTTATAATTGGTAAAATGTTTTGAGTCCGCGCTTTGAATGTCAGTTATAAATGTCGGGAATGACAGACTATTTAAATTGAATTGCACGTTATTTACTGATGAATTTTAAAGTTCCGATAAAAACTTTCCATTTTGTAAAGTTTCCTACTGGTGCTAGATTTTCAGTAGAGGAGCTCGAGGGCGTAGGCACCACTGCATTACCTAATCTGTCTGCTGCCAAATGGTGGTGTTCAGCACTATTGTGTTTCAGTTAGATGGTAATGTGTGACCCCATAATAACTATCATAGAGACATAACAGCTTAAGTATCAGGGGTGGCAACGCATTTGCATTTTGACCCTTAGTTTACGTATAGACTACAGTCATCACTTAACACCAATGTGAGCTGCATGATTGATTGCAACCTTCCTTACACATAAAAAAATATATCAGTATTTCATAATCTCTTACACGCTTGTTTACCACCTTCATTACCTAAAAAAAAAATAGCAAAATCATTCTGATTTGTTATTGAACCTTTTTGTCGTTAATCTTGGAGATGGCTATTTATCTCAATAGTACCGAAAAATGCTAAGTGATGTTTTACTAACCAATCAAATATTTGGATCTAAAAAGTAACTTTAGATAAGATTGATTATCGTGTTTGATCAATCGGAATTAGATATGTTAGTACAGTATTAGATATGTAAGTACAGGTATGATACTTATCTATCAGTTAAGTGCAGAGAAATATGAATAATGCATAGAAGTTAGTAAAGGCGGCTCAAGGGGGGGCTTCAAATACTCTTTATATATACAAATAAATAAAATTGAAGTGTCTGTTTGTAATACAAAAATAACCGCTTTTTAATAAATGCATATGTATGTATACGCGGTACATATACCAAAACGACATTATTTACAATTTTTCTCTGTCTGTCTGTCTGTTTGTTCCTGCTAATCTCGGGAACGGCTGGACCGATTTTGACGGGACTTTCACTGGCAGATAGCTTATGTAACAAGGAGTAACTTAGGCTACTTTTATACTAGCTGCGACCCCGACTTCGTCCGGGTAGATACTGAACAATCATAAATTCTCACGCCAAGTCGCGGGCACAGCTAGTATAAAATAAAATGCGCTTACACTCACAGCTCTACAGTAGGTATAAAACAGTGTCGTGGGTGCCGTTGTATACAAACAACACATACACAAACACCCAGACCTGAAACAAATATCTGTAGGCCATACAAATATTTGTCCCGGTGCGGGGATCGAACCCGCGACCCTTCGAATCAAACAGCCAACTCACACTGCTGGACCAACCAGGTCGTCCAATGATAGTAAAGATAAAAGGCCTAAGTAGGTATTTTCCTTTTTTTTTTCAAGTATTCTAATCAATTCCACGCATTTATCTTAATCGATCGAGATGTCAATCTGGGCTTAATTTATATTTTTATCGACTATTTACTTCTTCACTATAGGCGCAACCATCAAAAGAGATGGGTTGGAATCTGATTATATTATTGCTAAGCTCATTAGCAATTGTTTTTACCTGTCATCTTGGTCCACTAGTTGATACTGAGCAGGGTTTGGTAAGAGGAAAGTATTCTGATGATGGTGACTACTCCATGTTCCTTGGTATACCATACGCAAGAGTGAATGAAAGCAATCCTTTTGGGGTAAGTTCTCTTGCAATATTTAACAATAAACAAATCATATATATACTATTAATTTGTTAGTGAATATGAATTCTATAATTATATATAAAAGGTATAAAAATAAAATTGTGATGTAAGTACATAGATCTATGTAAATATTCACACAAATCAAATGACAATATATAAGCAGATTATAGGTACCTATAATAAATACCCTTGCATTATGGCTGCCTAGCTTCCCACAATTATAATTGTAACAAAATAACATTGATCACAATATTATAAGTAACTATGCATACAAATTGAAAACAAATTATTTATGACTTTAGTTACCGCTGTCTTGGTCATGTTCAGGGCAAAATACACGCTCGATATCATTGATTGAGCGGATCCAGGTAGTAGTACTACCATCTTGCTGCCTAGTCAGTATACGGCCCTGTTTAGTGCATGTATACCTCCAGTTGAACTTACTGGCTGCTTCTCGCGCGCGGTATAACAAGCCCTAGTGAGTCGCTCGTTGATGTAAAAGCGTCGTGGGGATCCAATAAGCCCAAGTCCTTCCGAGGTGGCACCTCGACGAAGGCGTGCGCTTCGCAAGAGCTCGTCCCTTAACCCTCGCGTTACGAGTCGAACCTATATTATTTACAAAATCTATATTTATTACAATTTTCATGCCAGTACGAGTTAGCAGAAAGCAAACTTAATTTTCAATTTGTGTAACGTTCATACTTTTTTATGTTATAAAGTAGCAAACAAGCGTACAGTTTAGATTGATGGTAAATAATAGGTACTGTAACCTATAAACATCCATAGCAAATTAGAGATTTCATTGTAGAAGTGTTATCAGTCCTGAGGCCTCAGGTATATGCTTCTAAAAGGTCACTTACCACCATTACCACCATAATCAAGATAGTGCTGAACACTACCATTTAGCGACAAGTAGATTAGGTAATGCGGTGGTTCCTACGCGAGCTCCGTTACCGGAGTTCTAACTCCAGTAAAAACATACTGACAGCATTTTAACTAATTCCAGGCATCTTTACCCCATGAAAGATTCCACGGTGTGTTCAACGCGTACGACGACAGCGCAATATGTCCTCAAATAGAAGAGTTCAACCATACGATAACAGGGACGCTCGATTGCCTTCATTTAAATATTTACGTACCAAATGGCGCTACACGTAACAATCGTGTACCCGTTCTCGTTTGGATTTATGGCGGAGGATTCCAGATTGGTTTTGCTGGCAGATATCTTTATGGCCCGAGCTACTTGGTCAGACATGACATTATTTTAGTGACAATCAACTACAGAGTTGGACCTTATGGGTTTATGTGCCTTGATACGCCAGAAGTACCAGGAAATCAGGGCTTGAAAGATCAGTTGCTAGCTCTAAGATGGATCAAAAATAATATAGAAGGTTTTGGTGGTGATTCTGATAAGATAACCATTTTTGGAGAGAGTGCCGGTGGTATGTCTGCAGACTTCCATCTTTATTCGGAACATGAATTGCTTTATAGTCAAATTATCACTCAGTCTGGTACTGCTTATGTACCAGGTGCAGCGCGGGAATCTGATAGTACTGCGGCTTTAAGATTAGCAAGGGTTCTCGGACTTGCTACTGAAGACACATCTGAAGCAATTGCCTATCTTTCACAGCAAAATACAAATCGCGTAATTTTTGCATCTACTATTCTTCAGCTGTCTAATTGGCCGTGCGTTGAAAAAAAATTTGACGGTGTTGAAAGTTTTATAACGGAATATCCAGTCAATAGCGCTATACCAAAAGTAAAAGGTATAAAGGTGCTTTCTGGATTTACTAACCATGAAACATTGGCTATGCATGTAAATAGACCAGCAGCAGCCTTTCAACAATCAACTGTTATGCGTGACAAATTGAGAAGTAGCTTCGATTTTGGAGATGATTTAGATAGGATGGTGACTCTTGTTCGTCGTTTTTATATTGGTGATGACGAATTCAGCATAGATGTGAAATGGCAAATTATAGACTTTGATTCTGACATCACTTTTAATTATCCTACACATAGAACTTTGAAAAAGTATTTGGATAACGAAGCTGGGGATGTTTACTATTATGTGTTTTCGGTAACGGGTGGTAGAAACTTTGTGAAACAACGAGCCAATATCACCGTGGGTGGGGCAGCACACGCTGATGAAATTGGTTATCAGTTTGACATATCTTTCATGGGTGAACCAACGCCTGAAGATCAATTGGCTGTTGACAGGTTTACAACTTTGTGGGCTAATTTTGTTAAGTATGGGTAAGTTGGATTATGATTGCAAGATAAAAATCTTATATTAGCATTATCTTTTGGTCAGAAGCCCGTTTTTGTGGCACAATAATGTCCTTCTTACCATAATACATATTAATCACCATAGAGCAGAAGAAGATGTCTTTACGACGCTGGTTACTTGAAGCATAAGTGGGACTAAGTCTGTTTATTTCAGGCACTAGTCCTCTTGTATCATAAGATCATACGTACTGTATTAAACTACGTTATAAAGATGGAGGTGACAATATACATACTAATCTATTTATTTAGAATACATTTATGTGATAATAATTTTATTCATTTATTTATATAAAAATAAGTCGGGTTTTTCTTCCTGACTCTATAACTCCGGAATTTTTTTTTCGATTTTGCATTCGTTGGAAAGGTCTCGGGCTCCGTGAGGTTTATAGCAAAGAATAAGTCCGTGAGGTTTATAGCAAAGGATTATAAAACGACATCGATGCGGGCGAAGCCGCGTGCAACAGCTAGTTCATTTATAAATAAAAACCACAATATACAGAATACAAAAAAGGAGTCTGCACCCACTGGTCTCCTAATATTTGTCCCCTGTGCCCACTCGTCTCCTCAAATATTTGAGGTGCCCACTCGTCCCCTGATCTATTGTCAAAATAAAAATTAATTAAACACGTTGCTTACAACGACGATAGGAGATGACACCGACGATTAGATCACAATTACAGAGTTATATCAACTAAGGTCTCCGGGATCTACATTTTTGAAGTAATCTACACTACAACCAGATGCAAAAATGTATTAGTGATGATTGTGATTATTAATAAATTATTAGTAAAAATGATGAACTTAACATACATATGAACAGAATGCTTGTTTTCCATCTGCGTAAAACAAAAAACTTATTTCTCCTAAACTTGATTACTTTATTATTATTTATATTTACATATTTTTCTGATAACTCAGGGACCCAACGCCAGAGACTTCAGAACTGTTGCCGGTGAAGTGGCTGCCTATAACGAAGGATCGTCTGAACTATATGGACATTAATTCAGAGCTATCAGTCGGCGCAAGACCCTTTCACGACAGGATGACTTTCTGGGATTTGTTCTACAAAATGAATGAGCGATACCTTATTGGAAAGAAATGAAATACCTAATACAATAATTTGATTTTGAATAAAATTATATTTTTTTCTAATTTCGTTTTTTTTTGTTTTCAAAATAATAAACAAACAGACTTACAGTATATATTGATAGATAGGCAAGTAAAAGTTGCGAGTCTTAGCAATTTATTTTTTATGTCATGAAGCGCTAAGCAAGTGTACATACAGTTCACATTGATGGTTAATTTATAAATTCACTCGTATATGTTATTACGAAAAATAAATATAATTTGTAATATGTACTCTACTCTAGCCAATGAACATCTACATCGAATGAGATATTTAAATAGCGATATTTTGTTTTTATATTATTTTTCGCAATAACACATGCGAGTGAAATATATTTTTAACCGAATTCAAATAAAGGAGGAGGTTCTCAATTCGCCCAGATCTTTTTTTTTTTATGTATGTTCGCCGATAATTTGAAAACGCCTGTACCGATTTGGATAATTTTGATTTTGTTTGAAAGGGTTTGGCTCACAGTTGGTCCCATTGTAACCATGTCAATATGTGATGATGGAATTCTGGAGAAATCGAGGGAACTCTTCAAATTTCATAGTATACTTGATAGATTTTCGATATTTTTTATAATAATAATGTGCCGTGTCTTGTGGCCGTATACCGCACAGGTGGGCCCATTGTCATCATGTCAAGATGTGATGATGGGATCCTGGAGAAATCGAGGGAACCCTTCAAATTTCATAGCACACTTGAAAAGTTATCGATATTTTTTTATAATCATAACAATGTTCCGTGTGTCTAAAGAAAATTAGAAAGAAAAATTCAAAAACAATTATTAAGGGTGAAAGCGACTTCTTAACGATATTGTCATAAACTGCAAAGTTTATTATATCGGTTGCGTAACTAGCAAACAAGCATTGTTGGCAATAGATGTCGCTACTGCCACCACAATAAGGCAATGCAATGTGAAAGAAAGATTTGACAACTCGGGTGTGGACTTCGGTAGCTCAGTTGGAAGAGCGGCTGGACTAGATTCCCGGTGGTCGCGAGTTCGAGTCTTGCCTGAAGTCAAGTTTTTCTTTCCATTTTTCTTTAGAAAGAAAAAAATATGGATACGTTGTCACTCCTGATGTCTATGGAGGAAAAGCGGTAGTGCCTATACCCCCAAAGCTTCGTAACTAGAGTTCTAACACGTGACGGTATTGAAAGAAGAAATTTAAGCATTCTTATACTGGTTAGGCAGATAGAGTAGAAAAGTGGATAGAAATAATTGTTGGGTTTGTGGATGTAAATCTTCCATGTAAGCGAAGCTGCGCGCAGTTTATAAGGTGAAGACTGAGTATAGAAATATTATAATAATTGGATAACAAAACACACACTTTAAACTACTGCATTTTGTAATGTCGTAGTCCTAACAGCTAAGGCTGAGTTTCGAGGTTCACTTCCTGAGATGGTGAGCAAAATTTTTAATTTTTAATTTTTTTTATAAGATTAGTAGTTTTTTTTAAATATGTAATGGAAATTTAATGGCAAACAAGCATGCAGTTCACATTGATGTTAAATGATGACTGCAGCCTACAGACACTAACACGAAGACCAAGGATAAAATGAGGCCTAAGGTGTTATCCCTCTGTGCCGGAAATTACAGGGCCGTAAAAGAAACAACATATAGAGAAGCCGTTGAAAAGTAACAACATATAGACAGTCAGACAGGTGTGATCGCATAATGGCTCCATTTTTTCTTTTTTATGAAAAGGACTGCAAAATATATTTCAAGTACTTTTATAACTTCTAATTTTCATTAAAGATTATCTATAATCTTGTAGTTCTTAATATTATAAATGATTAAAATCAGGTTTACAGCAACTCAATCCCAGGTTAACCTTTTGTCATATTTTATCTTCGTATTTATGTTATCAATTTGCTAAATAATAATTTTAAAAATCAAATAACAAATTATTAAAATTAAAAATATCACGAGTTACTGATATTTATAAATAAATATCTATTTATACTATAACAATCTATCTGCCGCCGAATGGTAGCACTATCGTGTTCCGGTTAGACGATAATGTATGGCCCCGTAATAACTATCACACAGACATAACAACTTAGGTCTCAGAGGTGGCAACGCATCTGCATTTTGATCTCTGGTTTTTATGTAGATATCTAAGGGCTGCAGTCATCACTTAACATCAATGTGAGCTGCATGTGATTTGCCATCTTCCATAAAAGATTGCCTAACTATCCCTTTAAGAAAACATTGACTTATATTAATACTTGTTTGCTGTTATTGGTCACAAAAATATGACATAGTAATTATGACTACACTTATTATGCACGCCTGTAAACAAAAATTGTAATCAGATGAATATTATAATTTTAATCTTGATCAGTAAGATTACTGATCAAGATTAAATCTTGATAATAGTATGATTTGAAATTTCGGCATCCATTTCAACATTGCCGTAGTCATCAAAGACCATGGCGCGGTCTCAAACTTTAATATTGTTGATACTATTCATAGGGCCAATAACCTGTGATACTGGACCGGTGGTAGAAACCCAACAAGGTTTGATACGGGGACAATATGCCACTGATGGTGACTATTCCATGTTTCTTGGTATACCATACGCGAGAGTAAACGAAAGTAATGTATTTGGGGTAAGTTTTTTTATAATAACTAGGTTATAAAAATAAAGTTATATTACAGATATATGTAGGTCTAATAATTTATAATTATATTATTAATCACCCAGTCTATCTCAGATTGAATAGGTTAATTATAACTAAATTATACCTATTATATAATTTAGTCGCTATTCATGAATTGTAGTTTTCTTAATGTTACTTTATTGTCTTTGGAAAGCTTAACCAGTATTAACTGTGATGTTAATATTTCAGAATAGACTTTAAAATTTTATTATGGTAATTAAATTAAAGGAAAACAAACACAGTTGTTTTTTGTTTGTGCTGTTTTGACATATTATACGTTTTCTGGTATGTTTTTTAATTTTATTTATTACTTCATCTTTAAATTGTGATTGAATGACAATAATTTTCAAACAAACGTATATTATTTATTCTCTTGATTAATAACTTTATTTCAACCGTTTTCAATAATATTATACTAAATCAAAAGACAAGGCCTTTTTTTTGTTATGAAGATGGCAAACAAGAATGCAGTTCACATATATTAAGTGATCACTGCAGCCTAAAGACATGTACACAAAACCAGAGGTCAAAATGCAGATTCGTTGCCACCCCTAATACCTTAATTGTAATGTCTCTGTGATAGTTATTCCGAGGCCATACAAATCACAAGTAAATAGTAAATCGAATTTTCCGTGTTAAACAATAAATGAAAAAAAATTGCAGGCACCTATACCACACGAAAGATTCGACGATGTTTTCAACGCGTACGATGACGGTGCAATATGCCCTCAAATTGAAGAATTCAACCATACGATTGTGGGCACACTGGATTGCCTTCATTTAAATATCTACGCACCAAACAACGCAGCGCCTAACAATCGTGTTCCCGTTTTCGTTTATATTTATGGTGGAGGATTTCAAATTGGTTTCGCAGGCAGATTTCTTTATGGTCCGAGCTATTTGGTCAGACATGATATTATTTTAGTAACAATCAGCTACAGACTTGGGCCATACGGTTTCATGTGCCTGGATACACCAGAAGTACCAGGCAATCAGGGATTAAAGGATCAGTTGCTGGGGCTGAGGTGGATCAAAAACAATATTGAGGCATTTGGTGGGGATGCTGATAAGATTACAATTGGAGGTAACAGTGCCGGTGGCATGTGTGCAGACTTGCATATGTATTCAGAACCAGAATTACTTTATAATCAGATTGTATTCCAGTCTGGTACTGCTGATATATCAGGTGCAGTTGGTGCATCAGACAATTCTGCGCCGTTGAGATTAGCAACTACACTAGGACTTGTTACTCAAGATACAAATGAAGCGATTGCCTATTTGTCAGGTCTTCCTACATCTTCCGTAATAGCCGCATACAATACCCTTAGTATGTCACTAGGGCCATGTGTTGAGAAAAAAATTGACGGTGTAGAAAGTTTTCTCATCGAGCATCCCCTCAACTCTCCAATTCCAAACGCTAAAAATGTCAAGGTACTTGCTGGGTACAACAACCATGAACTTTTATCCGTGTTTGCACACTTACCGGCTGTGGTTTATCCGCATTTGAATTTTATAGAGAGTATTTTAACAGGAAGCTTTAATTTTGGAGATGATTTAGATGAAATGGCTGCTCTAGTTCGCAGATTCTATATTGGTGATGAGGATATGAGTATAGATTTGAAATGGCAGCTAATAGATTTAATGTCTGACTTCATGTTTAATCACCCTACACATAGAACTATTGCAAAGTATTTGTCAAATGAAGCTCAAGAAATTTACCTCTATTTGTTTTCCTATTCGGGTGGTAGAAACTTTGTGAAACATCGAGATAATATCAACGTGGGTGGGGCAGTACATGCTGATGAAATTGGTTATCTTTTTGACATATCGTACATGGATGTTCCTACTCCTGAAGATCAATTAATTGTCGATCAGATGGCAGCACTCTGGGCTAATTTCATTAAATACGGGTAAGTGAGTCTTTTAATTCATCAACGATTACAGTATAGGACTAAAACAAGTTTTAACAATATTCAGTAGACAAATAAATATATACGCTAATACTCACAGCCCACACTAGATACAATTCTGTACTGTGGGTGCCTCCACTAAAAAGCTCTTCTTTAAAAAGTCAGTCGAGTATCCGAGGATTTTTTTGCATATTAGCTACAATATTCAAAGTAATTGAAAAAAAAATCAATAATATGCACGTCGGACTCGCGTGCAGAGGATTCTGTACAAGGTTTTCCTTTGATCTGTAAAAAAAGAACTTCTTTTTTTAGTTACTTAAAAAAAAACTGAGCTTTAGGGGATAATTCAACCTGCCAGTAAATGTTAGCGTTTATACTAACGTTAACAGGTGAGGAGGTTATGTATGTCTTCTTTATTCCCAGCTACTCTGAGCTGCCTGAGGCATAATGCTTCAAGCTCCGGTATGAAAACGCATCTTGATTAAGACCTCTAATACTTTGCTTTAACTTTTTTTTATTATTTTCCAGCGATCCCACACCGCAGACATCAGAACTGTTACCAGTGAAATGGTTACCTGTAACGAAGGATCGGATGAACTATCTGCACATCAATAAAGATCTAATAGCAGGTGCTAGACCCTTCCACAACAGAACGACTTTTTGGGACTTATTTTATGAAATGAATGACCAGTACCTCGTTGGAAAGAAATGAAGACTAGGAATGTGTTGTATTTTTTTAAATAACTGAAATAAATAATATTTATCAGATTCTAAAGTGTTTCAAAGTACATGATGATATTTAGAAACCTTTTGGCACTCATAACGCGTTGTCCCCGTCGCAAGGGGACACGGGGCTCGGGGACAGCGGGAATAAACCGTATTAATTTAGTAAAGGTGTCGAATCAAAGGGATGTGATGATCCTACCGCTTACTAATAGAAAAGAATAAAATTATTTCGCATGTGCAGTCAATAAAACAAAAAAAGGCGATTAAACCATTCGAATGGGCGATTGTGAATACATTCCCACCGAATACATAAATGTGAAAACAAGAGCAAAGTTCAATAGGGTGTGGTTTTCGTATCCACCAAGAGAAAAAGTAATAAGAAAGAAAGAAGAAAGAAAATATATTCATGAGGACAATAAGTACATAATAAAAAAAAAGATGAAACAAAAAAAAAACAAAATTAACAAAAAAAAATATTCTGAAAATTAAAAATAAAACCACCTTCAAATAAACTAAAAACTGAATAGACAAAAAACACTAAAAAGCGAAAAATAAACTTTAATATGGGCTACGTACCTACCTATGAGTAGGTAGGTACGTAGCCCATATTAAAGTAATTGTCTTATTATAATTAATACCTATGTTACGTGTTTATTCCCATCAAACGAAATTATCTAAATAAGTTTATGTAAGGTACGGTATACGAAATATGCATGTGATGTTTCTATTATACTTACATCTACTTATGTTATAATAGGTTGGGGAAAAAGTCTTTTCGCATTACAGTATGTATGAACTTGTAATAAAATCTCTTTGGCTGTAGTATTTGTATCTGGCTGGTTTTGGTATCATTGAAAGTTAAAATTTTAAAGAACATAATTCCAAATTCAAATTGGGCAAATGTGTGATTTTCATTTGTTTTTCGTACTGTCAAGACGAGTGAATCTAATGAAGCAATTCGATACATTTTAAAATTTTACTACAAAAAAGGTAAAAACGCAACGAAAGCCGCGAAAAACAATTGCGATGTTTATGGACCTAGTGCAGTGTCTGTGAGAGTAGTACAAATTTGGTTTAAGCGTTTTCAATCCGGAAATTTTGATGTCAAAGATGCACCTCGCTCTGGTCGCCTTATTACGGATAAAAAGGATGCCATTTTTGAAAAAGAGGAGCAAGATCGACATATCAGTAGTTACGACGTAGCTGAAGAACTGAGAATTGATCACAAAACAGTTTTGGCGCATTTGAAAAATCTGGGTACAAAAAAAAGCTCAATAGGTACCCAAACCTCACGAGCTCACTGAAAGAAACCTAATGAACCGTGTACTCATTTGTGGTTCTTTATTACGACGTAATGAAACCGAATCATTTTTGAAGAAGCTGATAACTGGTGATGAAAAGTGGATCACGTACGACAAGAACGTGCGAAAAAGGTCGTGGTCAAAGGCCGGTCAGGCTTCACAGACTGTGGCGAAACCCGTGTTAACTCGCAATAAGGTGATGTTGTGTGTGTGTGGTGGGATTGGAAGGGCATTATTCATTATGAGCTATTACCACCAGGCAGGACTGTCGATTCTGAACTCTAATGCGAACAAATGATGAGATATAAAAGCAAAATTTGAGAGAAAGCGGCCGGAATTGATCAACAGAAGGGGTGTGGTGTTTCATCATGATAACGCTAGACCTCACACATCAATAGCCACTCAGCAAAAATTAAGAGAGTTTGGCTGGGAGGTGTTAATGCATCCGCCATATAGTCCTGACCTTGCACCTTCAGATTTCTACCTGTTTCGGTCTCTTCAGAATTCTTTATGCAATGTTAGGTTAACATCACGAGAGGACTGCCAAATCCACTTGTCGCGGTATTTTGATGAGAAGTCCCAAAATTTTTATAGCAATGGGATCATGTCCCTACCTACAAGATGGCAAAAGGTTATCGAACAAAATGGTACATACATACTTTAGTTAAATTTAAATAAACTATATTAAAAATGTTTTGAATTATCTTAAAAATTGCGAAATATGTTCTTGTAAGGTGCATTACGAATAAACCAGTTAGCTTCCTACCGCTGTGTTTTATTAACGTCACACTGACGACGAGTACGGGAATTCTTTTTACATAGTTGTGCGTGATAATAAAGTGCTGTGTGTATTCATATTAGCGATTACAATGCCTTTCGGAAAAATAGAACGTTTTGATTTACACAGTAGGTAATGGTCGCAATATGTACGCCGCGTAAAACGGTTCATACTGCTGAACGAAATAAAACCTAACCTGCTTGTGGCTACATTAATAACGTTAGTTGGTGAACCCACGTATAATTTAATGTGCGATCTATGTGCGCCCGTGAATCCGGAAGATAAAACGTTCGACGAATTGGTAAAAATATTGACGGATTATCTTGAACCTCAACGATCTGTGATCTCCTTTTTTCGAAGTCGGTTAAAAAGGACCCCAGTTCAGCATTGTGCCGGATCTATATGGATAGGAGGAGGAGGAGATCTATATGGGTAGAGTTCTGTTAATTATCTTCAAATGTGTTTTATTTATTTTGGTATTTTATTTTTTAAAATACGTAACTTTACGCCTGTAATCCCCGAAGGGGTAGGCAGAGGTAAATGCATGCATTCAATCATACATGCAAACACCCACGACTCGCCGGTTATAGAAGCAGAGATAAGGGATTTTAAACCGTTATTTCCGATAGTCCCCGACCCTGGAATCGAACCCAGGACCTCCAGCGTAATAGTAGTGGCCTGCTACCACTACGCTACTGAGGCAGTTGTCAATTTTTTAAAATAGAGGTCAAAATAGTGATGTTTTACCACCTCTAAGACCTAAGTTGTTATGTGTCTTTGATAGTGATTACGGGGCCATACATTACTTTCATAAACTCCTAGTCACTTTGCGTTTCCTTAACATAATTATCCCCAACGGCCATTAACTGGTTTCGTAATTATTTAATTGGTTGCCTGTATTGCCTGTAGAACAAGGACAACTTTCCAACTAGGTGCGACGTTGTAAACGGTTTACCTCAAGGTAGTGTATTGTCTCCTCTCCTATTTGCAATCTCCATTAACTCTATTAGTCTTATGCAGCCTACCAGCTTTATGCAGACGATCTACACACAAAAGCTTGCTTGGATGATCTACCCAATATTAAAAACGATATAGCTTATATTTTAAATAGAAATAAATCAAATAGCTTACAAATAAATTCTCAAAAGTTTCATCTTATTATCATAGGCCTGGGAGTAATTTAAATAGATAGGCAGGTTGGGTCAATCTGCCGCACGTCATATTTGATGGAATATAAATATATACCGCTCAACGAGAAAGTCAAACGCAGGTAATATTAAATACAAAATCTGTAATGGGCATCCCAAATTTGTGAGGGAAGCAAGATTTTATTTACGGCAGTCGGTTTTTTGAGGCAGTAACGGAACCTATTACCAGTTACCATTAATAACCACGAAAATTGCGCAAGCACGTGCTATTGTTTTTTGCAGTTTTTGATTATGCTGATGTTTTAATATGCTGTATAAGTTATTTTGATGTGACCTAGGAGCCTCTTAATAAGCTTGAGCGCCTTCAAAGTATTTTGTAACGTTCATATTGGTTTACGTTACTGTGGGACATACAAATATTTGACCCTGTGCGGGGATTGAACCCGCGGCTCTTCGAATCAAACGGCCGTCTCACACCGCTGGTCTAACCAAGTTGTCAAAATTTGATTCTGATACACTGATAGATGCAAAGAGTGATCTCATTAGAGTTCTACTTTTTTTCTGCTGGCGGTATGGACCCCTAAAAGGATTAAATACCAATAAAAAAAGAGAAGACGGAAAACAAAAAAAACGATATTGCTTACTAGTGTTACGAAATACACATTTAGGATAAAATATATTGTGCATTTATGCTTGGCTGCAAGAATGCATTGGATTTCATTCAGATCAACGACAGTGTAGACAACGGCCCATGTAATAGGTGGCGAGCCTGTTGACATCTCCGGGCACATGATCAAACTCCGAAGTACTGGAAAACTATTTCTAAAAGAAAATGGAAAAATCCCAATATAACCAGAGATAGAAGATTTTACACCATTATCTCTGATAGCTCCTGACCCGGGAACCGGACCCCAGCGTTGTAGTAGTGACCTACTACCACAGGCTACTGAGGCAGACAAGTTAATTGATATCATCGGGCATATTACCAAACATAGACAGTGACACTAAAAAAAAAACTGAAAGCAATTTACCTCCCAACACGTGGGTCGAACCAGTATTTTAGTGTAGTATTCTACTGATCAGTCAAATACCCTAGCCCATTAAAGAAAATGAAGATAAGGAACTCTAATAATAATTTTGCATCAAATATTCTAATCACTTACATGCATGTATTTTTATCTTAATCGATCGAGATATCAATCTAGTTTTATTTCATATTTTTGTTGACTTCATTATTGGCGCTACCATCAAAGAAGATGGCTTTGTATCCGGTTATACTACTACTTTGTTTTTTAACAGTCGTTTTTACTTGTCACCTTGGTCCACTAGTGGATACAGAGCAGGGTTTGGTACGAGGAAAGTATTCTGATGATGGTGACTACTCTATGTTCCTCGGTATACCATACGCTAGAGTAAATAAAAGTAATGTTTTTGGGGTAAGTTATTTTTGTTTTAACTGTTACTCTCAGTTGTTTTTTCCAAAGTATAATAATGCTTATAATATATCTATTATTAAGCAAATAATGTCTTAATACGGGCAAGAGTTCCCATAGAATTGAGTTAGGCGGTCGGCTTCTGATCTCTTCCGCTGCCGTATTGACTTATATCCATTTTGTACAAGTACCTTTTTAACATGGGATAGTTCAAATTTAACATGGTCAGAATCAGTCACAAAGGTTATAAGCTCTGTTCTTTAGACTACCATAGAAAGCGACTGACTGATGGTGTGAAACGTCGAAACGATTTATATTATACGAACATATATTATACTTTTAAAACGTAAAAAGTATAATATATGTTTATCAAAAATGGTATCGCGTAACGACCATTGAAATGAGTGTGATGAAGTTCATGTAATCAGTAAGTAAAGTGTCTCTCCAAAAAAACAAGGGCAAAATTCTCAAGACTCTGCCTTATTAATATTTCTGTTTGGTAGAAAATATTGTTTTCACTTGGAGCGCACAAGTAATAGGTACAAACGGATAATCACAACTAAAAAGCCTTCTTCTTAATCGGATAAAAATGTATCAATGAGTTTTATTCACGAACGATATTACATACTTATTTGGCTTCACTTTGACAATTGTTTTAAACAAAAGTTGAACTAAAGTGTTTTGATGAAGCTATAAGTATATTTTAGTAAAAAGTTGCATTTAGTAAAATAAAGCTTACTTATTTCAGATTTGGATATAACATTCATGTTGATATAATTGAAATTTGATTTTAGGCATCTTTACCGCATGAAAGATTCCACGGTGTGTTCAACGCGTACGACGACAGCGCAATATGTCCTCAAATAGAAGAGTTCAACCATACGATAACAGGAACGCTCGATTGCCTTCATTTAAATATTTACGTACCAAATGGCGCTACACGTAACAATCGTGTACCCGTTCTCGTTTGGATTTATGGCGGAGGATTCCATATTGGTTTTGCCGGCAGATTTCTTTATGGGCCGAGCTACTTGGTCAGACATGACATTATTTTAGTGACTATCAACTATAGAGTTGGACCTTACGGATTTATGTGTCTTGATACGCCAGAAGTACCAGGAAATCAGGGCTTGAAAGATCAGTTGCTAGCTCTAAGATGGATCAAAAATAATATAGAAGGTTTTGGTGGGGATTCTGATAAAATAACCATTTTTGGAGAGAGTGCAGGTGGTATGTCTGTAGACGTGCATCTTTATTCGGAACACGAAAAACTTTACCATCAAATAATTACTCAGTCTGGTAATGCTTTTATACCAACTGGACTACTGCCATCTGACAGTTCTGTAGCTTTGAGATTAGCAGCTTCCCTTGGATATGTTACTGAAGATATATCTGCAGCACTTTCTTATTTATCAGGTCTGAATACTGATTCCGTAATATCCGCATATAATGGTCTTGGACTGGCACTTAGGCCTTGTGTTGAGAAGAAATTTGAGGGCGTTGAAAGTATTATGACAGAACATCCAATAAATAGCGCTATTCCAAATCTAAAAGGTATGAAGGTCCTTTCTGGATTTACTGACCACGAAACTTTGGCTGTGCATGTCAATAGACCAGCAGAAGCATTTGAACAGTTAACTGTTATGCATGATAAGTTGATAAGACACTTCGATTTTGGAGATGATTTAGATAGGATGCTAACTCTGATTCGACGTTTTTACTTTGGTGATGAGAAAATCAGTATAGATGTGAAATGGCAAATTATAGACTTTGATTCTGACTTCTCATTTAATTATCCTACTCACAGATCTTTGAAAAAGTATTTGGATAACGAAGCTGGGGATGTTTACTATTATGTTTTTTCGGTAACGGGTGGTAGAAACTTTGTGAAACAACGAATGAATATCACCGTGGGTGGGGCAGCACACGCTGATGAAATTGGTTATCAGTTTGACATCTCTTATATGGGTGAACCTACGCCCGAAGATCAACTGGCTGTTGACAGATTTACAACGCTGTGGGCTAATTTTGTAAAGTATGGGTAAGTTGACTTATGTTCGTAAATATAAAAAGATTTGAAGATCATTATTGTAGCATAAGAAATATTATTAAAAAAATAATTACGTACTTTCTTGTTTAAAAAATAAATTACGTACTTTCTTGAGATTTCTTGAATTCGTCATTGATTTCGTAGATACAACACAAGCAGGTGACGTCACCAGCAGGTACAAATTTTGTATGAGCCGTTTGAGATCTTTCATAACTTATGTCTTTCGAATGGTGAACTATTCGTGAAAACTATTAGTTGTAGACTAGTGATTCCAATGACGATATTTACTAACATTTCATATACTTTTTTGAGTCACAATAAAATTATTAGTCTAATATTCTATCGCAGAAGCAGCAGTTTTATTGCGGGACTCCATGCTTATCGTTTTTGTATTTAGATCCGCCCATTGGATAAGTTTCACCTTCATTGTTCGGTTGACTTAAGAACATACTTAGTTTTAATTAGAGACGTATTGTCTTGTCCATTCTTTTATTCAGTTTGTTGTTTGCTGTTATTACTTTTTATGTTAACATTATTTTCTGATAACTCAGAGATCCAACACCAAAGACTTCAGAGCTATTGCCGGTGAAGTGGATGCCTATAACGAAGGATCGCCTGAACTATATGGATATTAATTCAGAGCTAACAGTCGGCGCAAGACCCTTTCACGACAGGATGGCTTTCTGGGATTTGTTTTACAAAATGAATGAGCGATACCTTATTGGAAAGAAATAAAATAGCAAACAGAATTATGAAAAAATGATCTCTAAATTAAAAAAAAACAACTCAAGTGAATCCTAGTTATTACTGACCATCGCGAAATGAATTATTTATTAAACAAATAAAATATTATATACGTGTTTTGATTTATAATAAAATTGAATATATTGAATTGGTTTTTCATTAAATTAGGTAAACAACTTGTATGACCATATATTATATCTACAGGTAGCATTGACAGTAGGTTAACTAGCACACATATAATAATATTATATAAATGCACAAAAGAGTAACAATGTAAATACAGATACTTTTCTACTACTTAGGTTGTTTTTAGGGTTCCGTACCTACGAGGTAAAGACGGGACCCTATTACTAAGCCCCGCTGTCTATCTCTCCGTGTTTCACCAGGCTGTAACTCATAAACCATGATAGCTAAAAAGCTGAATACCTGAAATTTTCACATATTATGCATTACCGTTGCCGCTAAAACAACAAACACTAAAATTAATATATAAATAAATTGGGGGGGGGGGGGGGGTTCCCCATAGACTAAACGTATTTTTTTTTCGTATTTTTGCTCAATATAAAGAACGGCAGTAGGAATTTTCAAAGAATAATATTAAAAAACCGGACAAGTGTGAGTTAGACTCGCGTGGTGAGGGTTCCGTAATTTAAATAAATATTTTCGAAAATATTACAGATTTAAAATGCAGGGACATAGCGGTTACGGTGGTACCGGCAGGGGGTTATATTATTAAGACTTTTCGATTTAATTTGAATAATCAAACTTCTTATAGGTTTTCCAGTAATCTATAGGCAAAGAACTATTTTCCACATTTTTTTCAAAATTTTAAGTTCAGTAGTTTCGGAGATAGGGGGGGGAATGGTCAATTTTCGTCGTTTTTCTTAAATAACTTCAAATTCGTTTATGCAAAAATTATAAAAAAATATATCTGAGATGCTGATAACAACCTCTTTTATTTGATATGTTACAAGACACAGTTTACGTATTTTTGTTTTTTAATTTTCCGACTTACCCCCCAAAAGTGGCCCCCTTGTTTAAAATTTATTATTTTACTCGACGTGTTCATCTTTGGGTCACCAATTTACATATATTCATCAAATTTCAACTCAATCGGTCCAGTAGTTTCGGAGCAAAGTGGCTGTGACAGACGGACAGACAGACAGACAGACAGACGCACGAGTGATCCTATAAGGGTTCCTTTTTTTCTTTGAAGGTACGGAACCCTAAAAAGTAAATAGACTCCCATAAAACAAACGTGATGTTTTTTATAGATGTTGGAACCGTTCGTGCGCGAGTCCGATTCGCACTTGGCCGGTTTTTCAACTATCTTACCGTCATTAGATATCTGCTGTTCGTTTATCAATATTGATTACAATAACTATTTATAACTTGACAGAAAGATGATGACGTAGTGTATAGTATAAATATACATATAGATATATACAATTACGATGGAACCCGCTAACTAAGGCACTGGCCACACAGAACAGACGTAAAACGCGGACCCGTCGCTATCGCGGCGCCCGCTTAATCTAGTTTCATACAAAATGCAGCCGTCGCGACGTAAAACATACAGAAAAACGGGACCCCGACACGACACTCAACTCGACGACCCTATTGTAAAACATAAAGAAACGACGGGACGCGCGTCTGCGCGGGCGCAAGCAGGGAAGCGGAAGGCACGCAGGGAGTGAACGCTCGTCTGCTCGCCAGTGTGCCGATTGAATGCCAGGAAAAGACCTATGTGCGCCGGTGTGTAGTGTGCTTGACCATTTTTACTGGTGGTAAAGCTCCAGTGGCGGAGCTCACGGGTGTAGGCACCACCGCATTACCTAATATAAATGTCGCTAAATGGTACTGTTCAGCACTATCGTGTTTCGATCAGATGGTAATGTACGGCCCTGTAATTTCTGGCACAGAGGCATAACACCTTAGGCCTCAGAAGTGGTAACGCATCTGCATTTTGACCTTGGTCTTTGTGTGGGTGTCTGTAGGCAGTCATCACCTAACATCAATGGGAACTGCATGCTTGTTTACCACTTCCATTACATTAAAAAAAGAAAATTGAATTATAAATATAAATTTTCTTTTACACTCACAGCTCCACACTAGGAATAAACCTGTGTTGTGGGAGCCGTTATAGACACACAACACATACATAAACACCCAGACCCGAAATAAATTTCTGTAGGCCATACAAATATTTTCCCCGGTCCGGGAATCGAGCCTGTGATTGTGGTGTGGTTGTCGTTGTCGTGTGGTTGTGGTACATGTGGGATGGCCCTTAGTCTACTTCAATACCTGAAGATGTTCAAAGTCTTTCGATTAATAAATTTAAGAAAATTATCAAAAAACGCTTATACATGTGCAACTATTATAAAACATGTGATTATCTTAATGACACTACACCATGGGTTTAAAGCGATCGCTCCCAGGCTATTTCAAAAACCTGTACTTTGGATTTACAGACTGAATCAGATTTAAGTTTATATTCAAAAGAGCTGTACTGAGTTTCTTCAGTGGCGGAGTTCTTTTCAGTATTGACTGCCCTTGGAAATCTGCCAAGTGAATAACCCTTATTATGACGACCAAATTCATTCTTTCTCAGTTTTTTTTGAAATGGGGAAATGGAGGGATTTGTAAATAATTGATGCTTTCCATATTATACAAAATTGTTCAGTGTCTATTTAATTTATTATGTGTTTTTGATTATTATTAGTGGTTATTCACTTGAGGTTTGTTTAAAAAAAAAATGACGATGTAAAAGTGCTCTCAAGGAGCCTAATTATATGAAATAAATGAATAAACTGAATAAACTGCGCAATCGGCAAGCGCAGAAGGCGCTCCAGCCTAAAGGACTTATTACACGGCACGGTATTCAGGGTACAATCCAGGGTGGTGTAATAATATTTACGGAGTTAGAGCCCTAATTAGGGCGACCGGAGCGGCCCGTGTATTTATACTGCGATTGAGTTAGGGCACTGTCGACCGGATTCACCGTCACCCTTTCTGCCGGATCCTGAATACCGTGTCGTGTAATAGCCTTTTAAAGTTTAATCATCGGTGGTTTGTAAGAATATACTTGTAATATCCCGATAATCTACCGTATACCTACAAAAAAGTGTAACATATTGGCGATTGTCTCGATAATTGTTTTGCCCAGCTTAAAAGTATTGCTTCTGATTACAATGGTAATCAGGTTCATTATTAATTACAGTATCTTAACGATTAAGATAAGAATATCTAAAATTTGTATAATTTATTACTTTAGCGTCTAATTCAATATTGGCGTAGTCATCAAAGACGATGGCCGGGTCTCCGATTATAATATTACTGATATCTTTCATAGCGACAATAAGCTGTGATCTTGGACCTTTGGTAGAAACTCCCCAAGGCTTAATACGGGGACTATATGCCACTGATGGTGACTACTCCATGTTTCTTGGTATACCATACGCGAGAGTAAACCAAAGTAATGCTTTTGGGGTAAGTCCTAAAAAAACGTATTTTTATTCAACCGTTTTATTTATATTACCTAATTTTACATTATTGTGGAGAAATATTATGTCAAAAATTGTGTTAGTTTCATACCACCTAGACTAGAAATTCTCTTGAGTTTCTCAATATAAATATATAGGTACTTTCCACAGTTGACCTTGGGCCACATTTTCAGTATTTTGGTACAATTCTTTGTAAACAAACTTGCTATACCTAAGGTTCGGTTTATAAATCTTAAAGTCTAATTTCTTAATTTAAAACAAATCTTCAGAATAGTTGAGCTGGTTGATTTATTGTAATAAGGTGATTAAATGCAGTTGTTTTTATTTTTTCCCCTAAAATGGAATGCACTTAATGTTAATTATTTATTTTTTAACAAATTTGATTTAATTATTATGATATCTTTGATTTAACTTTTTGTCATCTTTTTAAACATATTTTTATAATTGCAACCATGATCCAAGATACCAGTCACGTACAATAAGATATGTCGTATATGAAAACTTTTCAAGATAGGAGACTCACATCATTTACAAAAAATAATCACTCCAGTAGAAGATAGCACGAATAAGTTTTTCATTAAAAAGAAATTAGAAATTGCAAAACTGTTCATGCATATAAAGCAATTAATGAAAATTAATTTCAGGCATCTACACCACAAGAAAAATTCGACGATGTTTTCAACGCGTACGACGACAGCGCTGTATGTCCCCATATGGAAGGAACACTTATACAAGGCACGATTGATTGCCTTAACCTAAATGTATTTGTACCAAACAGCGCTTCATCTAACAACCGTGTGCCCGTTTTGGTTTGGATTCATGGTGGAGGATTCCAGAGCGGCTTTGGAGGCAAATCTTTTTATGGGCCGAGCTATTTGGTCAGACATGATATTATTTTAGTATCAATCAACTATAGGCTAGGGCCTTACGGATTTATGTGTCTCGATACGCCAGAAGTACCAGGCAATCAGGGTTTGAAAGACCAATTGCTGGCGCTAAGGTGGACCAAAAATAATATTGAAGCTTTTGGTGGTGACGTTGACAAAATAACAATTTTTGGCAATAGCGCCGGTGGCATGTCTGTAGACTTGCATTTATATTCAGAACAGGAATTGCTTTTTAGTCAAATTGTTACTCAGTCTGGAACTGCTGATTTACCAGGTATGATTCGAGCATCGGATAGTTCTGTGCCTATAAGATTAGCCACAACACTTGGATTTGTCACTGAAGATATAAATGAAGCTCTTTTATTTTTATCAAATGTCCCACCAAATAACGTCATTGCCGTATATAGTTTATTCCTTCGCATGTCACTCGGGCCGTGTATTGAGAAAAAGTTTGAAGGAGTTGAAAGTTTTATAACCGGGCATCCAATCAATTCTGCAATTCCAAAAGCTGAAAATGTGAAGGCGCTTTCTGGATACAATAACCATGAAAATTTACCATTGTTTGCAAATATGCCGGCAGAAATATATCCGATGTTTAATATCTTCCACAATACTATTGCAGGAGCCTTTAATTTTGAAGATGACTTAGATGAAATGGTAGCTTTAGTTCGTAATTTCTATATTGGCGATGAAGAAATGAATATCGATTTGATGTGGCCACTTATATACTTCAGTTCCGATTTCACGTTTAATCACCCTACCCACAGAACTCTTCAAAAGTATTTATCGAATGGAGTCAAAGAACTTTACCACTATGTGTTTTCCTATTCGGGTGGCAGGAACTTTGTGAAGCAAGAAAGTAATATCACTATTGGTGGAGCAGCACATGCTGACGAAGTCGGTTATCTCTTTGACATATCGTGGATGGATACCCCTACTCCTGAAGATCAATTAATTATCGATAGGATGACAGAAATGTGGGCTAACTTCGTAAAATACGGGTGAGTTTATTTTTTGACTATAAAATCAAAACACTTTATAAATAATAGCGCTTACAGGTTTACAATTAGAAGGCGCGCATGGCGCGGCTGGTGTAGATTGGAAACGATCTACTCGGTTATACGGGCACGGTTGGGTGTGTGATGGGTGACTGCTAGTGGCAAATTAAAATGTGCGTTTCCGTGCTTTGGAGGGCATGTTAAGCCGTCTATCCCGGTTGCTATCGATAGATAGCAGTCGTTAAACCTTGTCGGAGGCCTTATGGGCGGTTTGAAAACAGCCGACAGCGGGGTGGCCACTAACTGGTGGTAGAGCTTCAGTAACGAAGCTCGCGGGCGTAGGCACCACCGCATTACCTAATATACTTGCCGCTAAATGGTAGTGTTCAGCACTATCGTGTTCCGGTCAGGTGGCCCTGTAATTTCTAATGTACGGTCCTGTAATTTCCGGCACAGAGGCGTAACACCTTAGGCCTCAGAAGTGGTAACGCATCTGCACTTTGACTTTGGTCTTTGTGTGGGTGTCTATAGGCTGCAGTCATCACTTAACATCAATGTGAGCTGCATGCTTGTTTGCAACTTCCATAACGTAAAAAAAAACTGAACTGAATGGCGGTCAAAGCATTCTAATAGAGCGATAGTAAAAATACAACGTGGGTTGGGCAGCAATCGCCAAGATTAGGGCATATTCTCCTCTATGCCGCTCAACACTGTTGTGGGGTATCTTTGGGGAAGGCTTTGTCCAGCAGTGGATATCTTTCAGCTGGAGTGATGATGTACCTTTCGCTTTTACGCAACGTAACTTCTCGCCTGTAATCCCTGAAGGGGTAGGCAGAGGTAAATGCATGCATTCAAGTATACATGCAAAGACCCACGATTCGCCGGTTACGTTTTAGCCCATGTAACAGGTGGAGAGCCTATATCAACTCCGGGCACATCACCAAACTCCTGGGAATCTTCCAGAAAATGGAAAAATCAAAATAAACCATAGATAAAGGATTTTAAACCCTTATCTCTAATAGACCCCGACCTGGGAATCGAACCCAGGAGTCCAGCGTAGTAGTAGTGGCCTGCTACCACTAGGCTACTGAGGCAGTTTATTTTTTTGTTATGTACTAAAATGATAACGGTCTTATTATTAATCTAGGGATCCCACACCGCAGACATCAGAGCTGTTGCCAGTGAAGTGGTTACCAGTAACGGAGGATCGGCTGAACTATTTGGAAATCGACACAGAACTAATAGCAGGCGCAAGACCCTACCACGACAGAATGACGTTTTGGGACTTATTCTATGAAATGAATGAGCAATACATAAATGGAAAGGAATGAAAATTAATGTTTGATGTTTTTAATAAATAAAATACAATTAACGTAATAATACTTATTTCATCATTTATTTTAACCAGTGTGTTGATCGTCCATTTTGCCATTTATAATACCTATACTACTTATATTGGTCTAAGAATCTGTAACTGCAAGAATTTAATTCACAGATTTCATGAAAGTTCTCGTAGATTATGAAGGTATGCCTCCATCATAGGTAGGTACGATAACTAAACGTGTACAAGTCATCGTGGTTTTGGTAGGTAAACGTCTGCAAAAGTGGTTAAAGAGATGTTGCAAAAATGTATCGACCTCCGGCCATGTATTGTACGTAATATTAGTAACAGGCAAAATCAATATAAAAACGTTTTTTTACTACATATTTTCACTTATTTAGTTTTGTTTGCAGTTACAAAACATTATTTGCAGTTAGAATTGCAACTCAAAACCGACATGGCGAATATGGCGGGCGATGTCATTTTGACATTTTCTTTTTTTTAATCGTTTTTTGATTATAATAATGTAGTAGATTGTTGAGGTTTTGGCGGGAACCTTGAAAGAGGCGTATGGTGCTCTTATTTTATTTCATTTTCTTGGTGTATTTTTAAATTATATTGAATAAAGTTAGTGGCATTTTGTTTGATATAGGTTTATTACAGTGACCGTGTAAAGTGAATTGGAATAACAGTGCGAAAACACGACTTTTCAGGTTGCCTCCAAAACTTCATTGTAAATGTCCTGGTAAAGTAGCCATCGCTTTACTCGAATAACTTGACTGACATATTATACTTGATAACATATATACTTGATACATACTTACATATTATACTTGATGACTATATTATAATAACTTTTACGCTGCTTAAATAAATACGAAATATCGTTTTACTTGACACTGGCAATATGCGTAATAGCGATGCCATAAATAACAAAAAAAAAAAAAAATAATGTAGTACTTGGAGAAAAAAGCAATATTTTCTAAATAATCGATATCGATTTCATGTGTTAAATACTAAGAATATATACTAATCGATTTCCAATTTAAAGAAATTTATCGGAACATCTATAAATTAATCGATTTGATACATACATACTAGTAAGATACAGATAGCATTAGTTTTGTTTTATATACATAGGTACTATCCCAAGCGTGGGCTGTATCGCCGCCATGTTGAACATTTCCTTTCATACAACATAATTTTGTTATGTATATTTGGCATCTCCTATCGTTACCTCGTTTTATGATATATCCTAATAAGAGGTAACGACAGGAGGATAATCTAGTTTGATGGACGCAATATATAATCAATTTTGCTAAATGTGTTGTAGTCCAATTATTTTATTTCTTTAAAAACCTATAAGTGTTTTTAACTGGTGGTAGAGCTCCAGTGACGGAGCTCGTGGGCGTAGGCACCACCGCATTAATTACCTAATATACTTGGCGCTAAATTGTAGTGTTCAGCACTATCGTGTTCCGGTCAGGTGGTAATGTATGGCCCTGTAACTTTTTTTTTTAATGAACGTGGCAAACAAGCAATACATATGCACGGTTTTGTAATATATATTTTATTTATATTATTATTTAAGAGCCCGAATGCTGTGGAACATGCGAAAGTTTATTACGCTAAAAATAAGCAACTGCGCCCGCCGATAGCCCGGTGCAGTAGACTAGTGCATTCTCGAGACAGGTCACCTACAAGTCCGTCATATTAAAAAAACATGCAGTTCACATTGATGTTAAGTGATGACTGTAGCCTACTCAAAGACCAGAGGTCAAAATGTAGATGCGTTGCCACCCCTAACTATGTCAACCGAAACGCTACCGTTTAGCGGTAGTAGGTCGATATATTACGTAATGCGATGGTGACTACGCCCTCGAGCTTCTACACTGGAGCTATACCACCAGTAAATTGATATAATTAAGGTTTTTCAGCTCGGTTAAGCGATACGGGCGCGGTCGGGTGTGTGATGGGTGACTGCTAGTGGCAAATTGAAATGCGCGTTTCAGTGCTTCGGAAGGCACGTTAAGCCGTCGTCCCCAGTTGCTATCGATAGATAGCTGTCGTTAGACCTTGTCGGATGCCTTATAGACTGTTTGAAAACATCCACCAATCCGCATTGGAGCCGAGCTGGAGTAAGCTCCAGGCCTCCTCCCAAGAAGGGGAGAGACTCGTGCCCAGCAGTGGGACGTATCAAGGGTTGCCATTATTATACTCGTATATTATATAGCTTTTCATACTTAGGGATGTTAGGGAGCTCCGTCACCGTTACCGAAACTATCGGATATCCGATATAAAACATAATATGTAACGGTAACCGAAATAAAAGTTTCGGAATGTATCGGCTAGAGGCGTCCCACGTTATATCATTTCAGTGTTGTCGTCTTATCATACTCGTAAGTAACTATCTTGTGAGCAATTTTACATTCACGAAAATTGTATTTTACTTTTGAAATTCCTTAAAAATCTAATATCCGTATCCAAAACTAACGGATAATCCGAAATAATTATAATAAATCTGTAGAAGTGTAAATTCTGTATATTAAAAATATTGAAAAAATAAATACCAGGGGATGTTATTAGATCGATACCGAACACAAATATGTGATTAGAAAAATTTTTGTCTGTCTGTCTGTCTGTATGTCTGTCTGTCTGTTTGTTCAAGCATCACATAAAAACTACCAGTTCGATTACAATGAAACTTGGTATGATTATACTTGGTATGATTATACTTTAACCTTTGGCGCACAACACTGGGTACTTTTTATCCCGGAAAAATGTCTGTTTGTCTGTGTGTTTGTGCACGCTAATATCAGAAACGGCTTATTCGATATGCAGTTTCCACGAATATATTGTGGTAAGTTTCACTTAACATTTAGTGTTTGTTTCATGTGAATCAGTTCAGAAATAAAAAAGTAATGTCAATTTAAAAAATCATATCGAATATTTTTAAGCTAATCTGTATCTTAGTTCTATTTTTAGGGGGTTTCGTACCTAAAAGGTAAAAACGGACCCTACGGATTACTAATCCTCCGCTGTCTGTCTGTCTGTCTGTCCGTCCGTCCGTCTGTCTGTCACCAGGCTATATCTCATAAATAGTGATAGCTAGAAAGCTAACATTTACACAAATTATGTATTTCTGTTACCGCTATAATGTAGACGCTTTAAATTTTCACATAATTTTTAGGTCATAGGTTGTATTGTAGCTTCCATAATAAATCTATATATATACAAATAAATAAAATTGGAGTGTCTTTTTGTAATATTAAAATAACCGCTTTTTACTAAACGCATATGTATGTATACACGGTACATATACCAAAACAACATTTTTTACAATTTTTGTCTGTCTTTCTGTCTGTTTGGCGGGGCTAATTTTGGGAACGGCTTGACCGATTTTGACGGGACTTTCACCGGCAGATAGCTGATGTAACAAGGAGTAAGTTAGGTTACTTTTATCTTCATACATCCATACATACATACAAATAAGTAGAATTGGAGTGTATCCGACTTTGACGAGACTTCCATGGGTAGGTAGCTGATGTAACAAGGAGTAACTTGAGCTACTTTTATCTCCATACAACCATACATACATACATAACTACATACAAATACATAGAATTTGAGTGCCTAGCTGATAAGGAGTAACTTACGCTACTTTTATACTAGCTGCGCCCACGACTTTGTCCGGGTAGATACTGTACAATCATATTTTTTCTCACGTAGACGAAGTCGCGGGCACAGCTAGTCCGAAATAATTTCGTATCTGAATCCGTATCCGGTATAGTAATCATTCCTACAATATACGTATCCAATCCGTATCCGAAAGGAGATGGGTAATTTTGGGCCTGCAAAATCGTTACTGGTTAACCCATTACACAGTACATTTAGTAATATAGTTAACGAATTAGCAATCTAATCCAATTTTTACTTTATCATATGTTGGAGGTGGTATATAGTGGACTGTATTTATAGGAGATATACTTCAAATAAAATAGTTATTTAAAGTTTAGAATATATTTCACTGGTTTAAGATGTCTTAAGAAAGAGCCGTGGTGAGAGAGTAAGTTACAAAAATTAGAAAAGATTGAAGACTTCATTGACCGAATGATCGAACAACCTTTTCGTGGTTGGTCGTCTCCGTCAGCGACGTCGGTGTCGTCACGCCTCACGATTCAACGTCACGACATCGGTGGGGTCCGCCTCCACCAATCAAGCATGATGAATGTCATTGAAGTGCTTGACATCATATATACTTCAATTACTGGCAATAAAAAAATGCCGGAATATCAAATTATTTATTTTATAGTCATTCGAAAATGACATAATTTGTACTGTGTTAACACCTGGGCCCAGAAATGTATGGAACAGTATCATTCTCCTTTCCACAACATCCCTGGTACTTAGATAGCACAAAAATTGGTTTTAAATTAGAGGAGTCACGTGAACTACCAGATAGAAATAACGGAATAATTAATAGAAAATTATAAAGGAAAATATTGCTACTGCTGAATAGCTTAGAAGCCATCATGCACTATTAAAACAAAAACTGCGGAAAGATTGAAGAAGTTAAGAAAGTCACAATGACGTATAAAAAACGATTTTTTTAATCTTTATTTTCTATTCCGATTTCATTCCGATTAAAGTAGGACAGAAAAGATAAATGTAATTAAAATTTTAACAACAAGTACATATTTTTTAACAGTAATTTTGCATTAAAAACATTGTAATCAGTTGCATGTATTTTTATCTTAGTCGATCAGGATGTCAATCTAGATTTGAAATGTAGATAAGTATTGTTTACATCACTGTTGACGCAAGGTTCAAAAATGATAGCTAACATTATTACCAAGGTCCTAACGGACGACCAGCGCTGGTTGTTCTTCAACCAGCACATGCTGAGTAAGAACCAATTTGTAATTATGTAATGTACAGTACCTGATGTCACGTAGAATAATAAATTATAATAAATACGCATACACTGACAGCCCCACAGTAGGTATAAAACCTGTGTCGTGGGTGCCGTTATATACAAAAAACAAATACACAAATACCCAGACCCGAAACAAATATCTGTAGGCCTTACAAATATTTGTCGCGGTGCGGGGATCGAACCCGCGACCCTTCGAATCAAAAGATCATCTCACACCGCTGGCCTACAGATATTTGTTTTGTGTATGTGTTGTTTGTATATAACAGCACCCATGACACAGGCTTATACCTACTGTGGGGCTGTGAGTGTAAGCGTATTGTGCCAGATTCTGGGGATTTTTTTTTGAATTTTTTAAATGTAGAAAATATTTCTGTCACTTTTATTATGACCAAGTAATTAGCTACAGATAATTGTATTTCAGAGGCTTCTTCCAGAACAAGAAGATGCAATTTTTGATGGTAGTCCTACTTCAGGGCTTATGCCACGCCATGATCCAGGCGCCCGCCTTCATTACTTCTTCCACGCTAGAACTCATATAAAAGAAAAGTTAAAGATGTCAAACTGAATCGAGTTAGACTGAATTTACTAGTTTTTATTTGAAAAATGATTATGACATTAATTGTAAGAGCTCAAACTTAATTCCAGGCTTCTTTACCACATGAAAACTTCCACGGCGTGTTCTACACGTACTACGATAGCGAAATATGTCCTAAAATAATTCAACTGAAAGATAGTAGAGACGCTCGATTGCTTACATTTAAATATTTACGTACCAAACAGCGTTACACCCAACACCCGTGTTCGCGACCGTTCTCGTTTGGATTTATGGTGGAGGATTCCGGATTGGTTTGGCCGGTAGATTTCTTTAAGGGGAATTTTTAATTGCACCTCTATTTAAAATTTAAGCAAACAACGTTTAACCGCTAATAATGTACCAGCATATCAAATAAATGACTGTTTATTCAATTAAATAATTGTATAACTAAATGTGTAATATATGAAAATGTCTAAAATATATCAAAGTTAGCGACTTTATTTATCTAATTTTACTACGAAAATCTTGCTAAAACCACAGATATTGCTAACAAAAATACTGATTTGAACACTAAATTATCCAATATTACCACCGAGTTACTAAAATCATTATCTAAAATTGCATAACAAAGAATGCATGTTTTAGGTTTAGTTAGGTTTTTTTCGTATATAGATATTTTCGACGTATTCCAAAAAAAAAAAGATTAAATGTATCGTTGCACTAAAAGGATAATTAGATTTACTATAAGTTACCAGATAGTGATTCAGTAAAATAGTTTATCTTTAAACATCAAACAGTGTAGTATATTTGATTTATTTGATGGGCAAATTTAGTGTGCAATTCAGTATTTTTGTTAGCAATTTCGAATACTTGGATAGAAAAATGTGGATTTAAAGGTGTAAGATTAAATACTAACCTTTCTTTAAAGGCCAAGTTATTTAGTCAGGCATGATATTATTTTAGTGACTCTATGATTGCAGAGGCCCAGGAAGATCACAATTGACCTACCATGACGAAATAGGTCGAGTATTGTCTGATGGTAAGGTTAAAAGTCTTAGCAATCGGCGTGCATGTATGAAGAGAATGTTGTTTGTAGATAAGGCACGGGACGTATGTCAGGACCAGGCTATCTGGCGCCTTACTCTTTGTGCCTACCCCGTCAGGGACCTGACGTGAAGATACATGCATACTCTAAGCTGTAGAGTTGGACCTTACGGATTAAAGATCAATTGCTAAGGTGGATTAAAAGGAACATAGAAAGTTTTGGTTTTGATGCTGACAATATCATAATTTTTAGTGACAGTGCCGGCGACTGTTAAAGATCCGTTTTTATTCAGCAAAAAGCTTTTACATCAAACCATCATTCAGTCTGATACTGCTTTTGATATTTCTTTGGCTTTAAGATTAGCATTAGCAAGAGAACTCGGACATGTTAAGTACTGAATATACATCTCAAGTAGTTTCTTATTTATTTACTCTAAATATAAATACCACGCTAGCCGTATATTTATTTATTTATTTAAACTTTAATGCACACATTATAAAAATGAAGTACATAAGGTGGACTTAATGCCTTTAGGCATTATCTGCCAGTCAACCTTAAGGTTGTACAAGAAAAACCACGAGATGTTGCAGAAAAATAAAAGAACTATGAAATAAAAAAAACTACAATGACTAAAACACGAAGCAGATAATTACTTACGTAAATAACTAAAGATATATTAGAATAAATACACAATCCAAAACATACATATGTATCAATATACATAAACATATAGCTATATATGAATCAATATATAAATAACATAAATAATCATAAATATAATAATAATAAATAGGAAAGCTTAAATATGATGACATTCCTACAGCCAGTGTCAACAGCCAGTGAATTCAAATAATAACGACGAAGCTTGAATTTGAAAGATACCTTACTCGGAGTATATCATAATATTCAGATGGTACTTTGAAGCGCGCATTGCCTCGCGGCTGGTGTTCTCGGTTAAGCGATACGGGCGCGGTCGGGTGTGTGATGGGTGACCGCTAGTGGCAAATTAAAATGTTCGTTTCCGTGCTTCGGAGGGCACGTTAAGCCGTCGGTCCCGGTTGCTATCGATAGATAGCAGTCTTAAACCTAGTCGGAGGCCTTATGGGGGTTTGAAAACATCTGACAGTGGGTTGGCCAGTAATCCGTATCTCCACCAACCCATATTGGAGCAGCGTGGTGGAGTAAGCGCCAGGCCTCCCCCCAAAAAGGGGAGAGACTCGTGCCCAGCAGTGGGATGTTTCAAGGGTTGCTATAATTATTGTACACGCTAATCTGCGTCTTCTCTTATAAATTCACAGGCTCGTCAAAGTGACATTTGTGACAGTGACGTGCGACACATTCGCATATACACCGATCGACCGACAGCACTCTGTACGCGAACCTATTTTTTATATCTGTACAAGATTATACGTTTAATTTAAATACAAGAGTTTTAATAATATAAACGATATTAAAATTCCATTGTGTTCACACGAGATACATTCAAATATTATACTTTGACCTTACGTTGAGTATAAATTTGAGGGTTTTGAAAGTATTATTTATCGCCCCGTTATAACAGCTATCACACAGACAAAACAACTACGGTCTCGGGTGCAATACATCTGCGTTTTGACTTTCTTTGTGTAAGTGTCTATAGGCTGCAGTCAACACTTAACTTAACACTGCAAGCTTGTTTGCCTGTTGCTTGTTTGCATTACCTAAAAAAAAAACAAACCAATATTTTTAAATAAAATTGTAATTACTTGTATGTATACTAATCTTAATCGATCAAGATGTCTATCAAGACTCATTCATCAATTTTTGTCGATTGTATACATCACTGAGCGCGCAATCATCAAAGAATAAGGCATTTGATCCGATTATTATATGACTAAGCTCATTAACAATCGTTTCCGCGTGTCACCTTGATCCACTAGTTAATAACTTATACCGGTGGTAGAGTTCCAAGTGTTCGTGAGGAAATAGGCGCCCACGCATTAGGGCTGGTTTTACCGTCGAAATAAGACTCGTTTTACGTTCTTGAACGAGTTCAATAACACTATTTGGATTTCACCAACGAAAGTAATTCGCGATAAGGTTGAAATTGGATGCAAATTTTAAGCTAAAACGCGTTTTATTTAACAAATTTCTTAGAAAAATGGTGAAATCCGCCCTTAACCTATCTGCCGCTACTTATAAGAGTTCAGCACTATTGTATTCCGGTTGTATGGTTTACCCGATTATATTATTACTAAGCTCTTTAACTGTAACTGTGTTTTTTACTGTTGGTAGAGCTCCAGTGACGGAGCTCGTGGGCGTAGGCACCACCGCATTACCTAATATACTTACCGCTAAATGGTAGTGTTCAGTCAGCACTATCGTGTTCCGGTCAGGTGGTAATATACGGCCCTGTAATTTCCGGCACAGAGGCATAACGCCTAATACCTCAGGAGCGGCAGCGCATCTGCATTTTGACCTCTGGTCATTGTGTAAGTGTTTATAGGCTGCAGTTCACACTTAACATCAATGTGAATTGCATGCTTGTTTGCCACTTTTATTACATAAAAAAGTATAGACCACAAACAAAAACGCTACTCCAAACAATGCATTGACAAAAAAACGAATGCTACACCAAAACTGTTATAGCAAATGAAACTATTAAATTGGACCCGCTGCAGTCATATTGCAGAGCAATTTTTAAACTTTTGTGTGAAGTATTTGTTTGGACTGTTTGAACATGAAACTTGTCCTCGTATATTCACCGCAATGCTACGAAGTTAGTATGAAATAGCTTTATTATTAAAACATACATGCCAGTAGGAAAAAGAAGTAATATTTTAATGAAGTCAAGTGTAACGTTGATGAAAAGAAAAACCGGTCAAGTGCGTGTCGGGGCACGCACAGTGTAGAGTTTCGTAGTTTTTAAGTTTACTCGCAAACTTGTAAAGCCAACTTAGGTGTGATAGATTTCCTATGAATTTCGTTATATATACGTACTATTGCCGTAAAATTTAATTTTTTAACAGCAACCGTTTAGTTGGTATAGGAGGAGGAGACACTTGACTCTAACGAAAATTGGCACTTCAAAGCTTAATAACTCACGAACAGTGAACTAAATCGAAAAATAATAATAGCGTGCATGTGACATTTTTGAAAGACCTACACAACAATATCCCACACTATATAGAAAACGAAAAATAAATAAATTATCCGCGCGTCACATGTAGGAGAGGTACCTTAAGTATATTTTTTTCATGTTTTTATTCTACCACTTTGTCGGTGTGATTAAAGTGTATACTTGTGCTAAATTTCAAGTCTCAAGTACCAAAAGTTATTGTGCTAAACCGCGGACGGACAGTCAGACAGACCGACATGGCGAAACTATAAGGATTCCTTGTTTACTACGAAACCCAAAAAAAGAAAAAAGGTATTTTAAGAGTTATCTCCATTCTTAGGTTTGGCTGCGTAATACGAGGTGTGTTCAAAAAGTAAGTATACACTTTAATTCAAATTTCATTATTTATGAGCAATAAATTTCATTATTTATATAAAATAAATGGTCAGCCATAATAAAATTTGGCTAGTTACAAAAAAAAAACACGATACTTTAATAATTTGTTCAGCATTTAACGATTTTGTATGCAAGAAAAATAAACAATCGGCAATTCTCGTTTCGTAAATAATTTTGATAATAATCAGTAATTTAATTATATGTAATCAACTTAAAGTAATGTTATATCCCCCTTATTCATAAACGTATTTTAACTAAAGAGTCGCTAATCCCTCGTTTGTCCTTTTCTATCCTGCACATTTGACAATGCAACTGACAAAGCAAAGCATTCTATAGCTAAAACGTATCCAATGTACGTTTATGAATAAGGGTACCTTATTCATAAACGTACATTAGATACGTTACATTTATACGTTTTGCCAAATAAACAGTCTATCCGCAAAATGATCATCATAATTGACCATTGATCAATTGACGATTTTCAGCAAAGAATACATGTTCTCTGCTGAAAATCGACAAAAAAGGAAGATAAGTACCGCGAGAGTAAATTCAGAGTAGTTTCTACAAATAAATATCAACTTGACCTCGTTTACACCTACATTGTATACAATAAACGACACTTAGGTTTTACGAGTGTCGTATACCGTGTTTAGATAACAAACGTGATACTCATTGCTCCGCGGGTGGTGAGAGGCTTGTACCAATATCATTTGCATTATACAGTTATGATAATGTTTTGGTAGGAAATGTTAAGTTATGTCGAACGTCTTTGTGGAGCACGTCTCTAGCGGCTTATGTCGGTGACCTAGAAGTTCGATGCATGATTATAAAGTTTAAGGCTGGTTTCCAATGAATCCTTAGATTGAGTTACTAGGAGATATCCTAAATATTTTATTGTACTGAAACTGTAGTCTGTATCCCATTGTCTATCTGCCACCTTAAATTGTATTCAACAATGTCATGTCCTGATTCTGATATGGCCCATAACAACTGTTAAAGAAGTATATAGCAGTGATGATATCACTTTTTTATCTATTGGACGTACGTAGATATAAGGCGGAGTCTGTATTTTACATAAAATAGAGGTAAAGTAACCTCGACGCTCCAAATCGCGAGTCGAGTTCGGATGACATCCAGATGCGAAGCACTAATTAACCGACTTCGAAAAAAGGAGGAGGTTCTCAATTCGTCGGGATCTTTTTTTGATGTATTGGTTTTGTACACAGCAACACAGTGTTTGTGACCAAACTCCGTCGAAACGACTAATTATTATGGTTTTTTAAGTATATTCGGTAGTTTATAGTAGTCTGTAAGCTATTTTTTTAATACCGCTAAGGCGATACAATGTCGTCAGGACAGCTAGTTCAAATAAAAAAATATTTTATCAAACAAATACTTTTCCGTCGTATAGGTTCGCCTATACATTGTATACAATACAATAAACGACACTTACTCCCTTATTCATAAACGTACACTAAATACGTTTTAGCTATAGAATGCTTTGTCTTTGTCAGTTGTATTGTCAACTGTGCAGGATTGAAAAAGACAAAGGAAAAATTAGCAACACATTAGCTAAAATACGTTAATGAATAAGGGGGTTAGTTCTTATGAGTGTCGTATACCGTGTTTAAATAACAAACGTTATGCTCATTGCTCAGTGGTCGGTGAGAGGTTTGAAATGTAAAGTAATGTCACAGTAATGAAGACTCTGTCCCTGTCCCACGTATTCGGATACGCCACCAATTGGTAAGCTCGGGTAACTACGCCCACCTACACCACTGGCGGTCGGGTTCAATCCCCGACCCAGAGTAGCATCTCTCCCTGAGGTAGCGATCGCAATGCCTGGCTAAGGCTAATGAGACGTTGCGTCGCTGCAACCTTGTGTCGGCACTCCACAGCCGGCGTCCAAACCAAGAAAGGTGGAACACGCCCCCGTCGTAACGGGGGCAGATCAAGCCCGGGCAAAGAGGACTGCCTCGTAGGCCCGCACCGGAAGGAGGAAGTCAGACTAAATTAATGTCAAACGTCCCTGAGGGACACGTCAATTACGAATTGTGTAAGTGAACTAGAAGTTCTAAGCATTATTAAACACAAAGTTTAAGGCTGGCTTCTAATAAGTAATCATAAAATTTACAAAAGGGTTTCCCACAGCTACAAAATGTAACTTCTATCATCACGGGGTGCACGAGGAATAAAAAAACAGCTCCACTTTACGTGCAGATTACAAGAAGGAAAAATTTTTATTTCCGAATTTTATTCCACCACTATATTTGCATAACTTATGATCCAAATTGCTGTTTACTAGTAATAATAGCCTCAGAGCTAAGCTGCAGACAGACAGACCGACATGACGAAACTATAAGGATTCTTCGTAGGCTACAGAATTCTGTAACCTCACTAACATTTTTCATTACCATATAAATACCTGTTCCGAATTCGTCAAAATCTCATGCAACAACATTTTATCAATAAATGAAAGCCCTGGGCGACTTAACAATGATACATATAAATATTTTGTATTCGTTTATTAGTGAATTAAAAAGCGATACGTTTTAATATTTGTAATGGAGTAATGTGCCCCGAGGGTACCATTTCATGTCAACGTACACCTGTTTTATTTGGTTAATATCCGTCTTGTTTGAAAAGGTATTGCCAGTGGCTTCATTCGCCACTTCCTGTGGTATACAAAATATAAAGCGCAATACACACTGAGCCCGCCGGGCCGCCGACCTATGTTGGCAACTTTTTATCGGCGGGTTAGTCGACGGCTTTACTCATTGCAAGTCGGAAAAGTTTGTTGGCGGCATGTCGGCGGCTTGATATGAGGAATTATTGTCACTACCGCACGAGTGTCACCGGGCAACTGAGCGTATATCCGCAAGCCGCCATCATGACAGTTTTACTGGTAGTAGAGCTCCAGTGACGGAGCTCGCGGGCGTAGGCAAGTATATTAGGTAATGCGATGGGCCTAGTATTACCTAATATACTTGCCGCTACATGGTAGTGTTCAGCACTATCGTGTTCCGGTCAGGTGATAATGTACAGCTCTGTAATTTCCGGCACAGAGGCCTCAGGAGTGGTAACGCACCTGCATTTTGACCTTGGTCTTTGTGTAAGTGTCTATAGGCTGCAGTCATCACTTAACATCAATGTGAACTGTATGCTTGTTTACCACTTCCATTACATAAAAAAAAAAAATGTCGACGGGTAACACGCGCGGGCATAGGTTGCCAACATGATTCTTTTCAAATATCCCGCCGTGTTAAATCGTCGCGGCAGATTGTGTCGGCGGCCCGCGAGCTCAATGTTTTTTTTTTATGTTATGAAAGTGGCAAACAAGCATGCAGCTCACATTGATGTTAAGTGATGACTGCAGCCTACTAACTATATTTAATACCTTTTTTTTTTGCTTACACTGACAGCCTTACTCTAGGTATAAACCTGTGTCGTGGGTGCTGTTGTACACACACAATACATACACAAACACCCAGACTCGAAACAAATATCTGCAGGCCTTACAAATATTTGTTCGGTGCGGGGACCAGGTCGTCAAACTTTGGCAACTGTTAAGTGTCAAGTAGGCTACTTAAGAGGCCTGCCTACTGTTTTATAGTTATAAATAAAAACGATATAATATTTTTTTTTTTTTTTAATCTCCATTTAAAGAGCTTGGTCAAAGACCATGACGATATAATTTATTATTCGCCTACGCTGCCATTGAAACGACCTAGAAATATAACATAGAAGCAAAAAGTAAGTCAATTTAGCTAACTCACCAAAATTACTAAATCATGAATTTCATCTAACAAAAGCTACGAAACCTTTGTATGATACAAAGCAAATAGATATTAGGTTACGTGTATTCGTTGAAGGAATACATGAGCGAAATATTTCTTGTTGAAAATACTGCGACGTCAGAGGTCGGCCGAATTGAATGAGCCCTCATGAGCTATTTGCTTGTTGCTATAAAATAAGACCTTTGACTTATTAGGTTGGAATCTCACTGCAGAATCATTTTGTTAATCTTGATACCCCCTGATATCCCTTACTGCAAACCTAATTTGTACGTATATTTATAATCTAGAGAATCTATATCCACTAGGTTGCCTATCAAAATTTTGCCGGAAGTATTTTTGATTAATTTATTTTATATTTAACAGCTAGCTATTCCTATTTGCGGCCGATTTAATTTGGCTCCCGTATATGATAAGGAAAGTTATCACACCTAAGCTGGCTTTACAAGTTTGCGAGTAATAGTCGACCAAATGTATAACGCGAAATTTTTGAACAACTCAAAAGAAAATTTTTATTTTATTTTTTTACATTAAACAAACCTAAAAACTACGGAACCCTACACTGCTCATGGCCCGACACGCACTTGACTGGTTTTGTTCGCAAGTTTTTGCTAGCTTATTCACTGTGGTTAGTGATATTTTTTCAGATTATTCTTACTTGTTTTACATTTTATTTTAGTACCGTTACTTGGTACGAGCACTTGCTCAGTTACCCGACGTTTTAGCTACTGTGGTTTACGGGCCACCCGAGACCGATGGGTGGAGTGTTGGTGTATAGACTCGTATAGACGGAAAAATAGGTGGCTGCACTTTTACTACCGTAAAGATTTAAGTAGGTAAACTAGCTTAAGAGGTAAATTGGTAACAAAAACTTCTTTTTTTTTTGATAAATTAATATATAAGATTGAACAATCTGAGTTTTCCTGTAATCTATGTATAGGTATCGAACTATTTTCGTATCCAGTATTTTCTGAGTTAAAGAGAAAGAGATGGTCAGGTTCGTTGATATGTCCCACACAGTACAGTACGCAAAGCTTTAAATAAGCAACCTGACCAAAAGCTCCCTCCATGCTTAAAATTAATTCATTTACCTTACTGGTCCATGTCTGTGGTTACTGATTAACATGGGTATGTATATAGCAAATTGTTTTACCTACGTTATTTTAAGCGATTCGAGATGTCCGAAAGAATTCTAAAGTGAGTCATTTAAAGCTTTTTCTATTTCCAGAACAAACTCGTAGTAAAGTTACAGCGTAGGAGCTCAAGCAGGTCTGACGCAGAATGCGCACTTCGCAAAACCATCACTCTACCCACAATGTATATTTAGCAGAAGGTACATTTCTCACAAGGAGCACTTCTCAAAATGTGCATTTCGGAAAATGTGCACTTCTTAAAATGTGCTCTTCGCAAATTTCACACTTTCCTAGGATATGATAAAATTAGTAACCGGGTCCGATGGCTCAACATGCCCTCTTAAGCACGGAAACGCATTTTAATTTGCCACTAGCAATCACCAATCACACACCCGATCGCGCCCGTATCGTTTAACCGAATAGATCGCTTGCGATCTACCCCAGCCGTGAGGCCATGCGCGCTCCAAGTCACATATTTATACATGTATGTATCTTCACGTCCCTAACGGGGTAGGCAGAGAGTGTAGAGCGCCAGATATCCCGGTCCTGACATACCTCTCGTGCCTCGTCTACCTTCATCATTCTCTTCATACATGCACGCCGATTCCTAAGACTTTTGACCCCACCATCAGACAGAACTCGACCTATTTGGTCATGGTAGGTCAGTCTTGGTCTTCCTGGGCCTCTGCAACCATCCACATTCGCATTGTGTATCTGTTTAGTCATTCACTCATTCGACATTCTTTCTATATGTCCGAACCATCGGAGCATATATATATATTTATACTCGTATCTTAGACAAAATCTTTATAATACAAAATGACCAATGAATACACAACAGTGAATCCCAAAACGATAAAACTAACAATATTCAAAATCCTGCCCACCGGCACCGGTTCTTCCGCTCGAGAGGGCGATCATGAATTCCCAGCACCTTCTGAATTTATCGCCCAGCTGCAATAAATAAGCACCTCACGCCATTAGCTCCAGATAACTCTAGTTTATTGTAATTTTATGCGCCACATTAGCACGCCAGAGAAAATGCATAGCGTTTTGAGATTAATTACGCGTGGCAACGTTGTCTCCATTGAATATTTTGAAATTATCAATTGTGGTTGCACCATTAAGTTCTTAAAACATGCCGTTTGCTTATTACATGTGTGTTAATTAATTACCTACTAGGGGGACGCCCCGTTAAACATTTTTCGAATCGAAACGTGAATCGTTTATACAATAGATTTTTCAAATATAAAAGATGTTTATTTTTCTGCAGATGTACGAGTGGAGCTCTTCAAATGAGACCATAACCGATTTTTATGTGTCCCATATTCATCATAAGGAGATATTCCATAATCGCCACTCTTGGCATACGGATTGGCGTTCGCATCAGCGATCACATCAGCGATCGCGAAGTATCAAAATTTCAGCTTTCTAGCTATCACGGTTCATGAGATACAGCGTGGCGACAGACAGACAGACAGCCATGGCTTAGTAATTGGGCCCCGTTTTCACCTTTTAGGTATGGAACCCTAATAATGAAATGATTATGTTCAAAAACTTTATTTCATAAAGGCTACGATAATATTTCGTTAACGTTCTTATCGGTTCATGCAAATATAAGCTATAAATCACATTATACTTCCAAGAACCAAACGGTATTAAATATCAATGAATACGTGCATAAGTATTCTCAAATATATGCGCATTCTTACAAGTATACACAAACATAAATGTAGGTGAAGTATTTTCATACATATTGAATAGGAATATTGATTCAAGATATTTTTGTTAGGCCATTTCATTGAGATCATGTATCTAGGTTAGTTCAAAGGTTGCCGGGCGGACAAATGACTGACATGGGACTCTTTTTCCTTCAAAAAACCGTACAAGACGGTTCGTTCCCACATGCCCTGTTATCGCAAATGGATACGTGTTTTGAATAAAACAGGCGTTACCGATTTTCTCGTTTATTTTTTTACAACTGAACATATTACAAGTATAAGTTTTTACAATAGGCATTTACAAGTAAGAGTGTGGTGGGAACAGAACCAAAACGAAAATTATCTTATTTAGATATAAAGCGAGCTGCACATTGAATGTAAATCGCACCTTAATTAATGTATTAAACAATAAAAGTTTTAATGTTTTCTTTTAAAAGATAAATTATACGAAGCATTAACACACTTATATTAATGAATGCCAATAAAAGACTAAGCCTGGGTTGCACCACGACATCTTACTTTAACAGATTTCTTTAAGTTAGAGAAGGATGTGAAATGTTAAAATAACCTTAACTTAACTTTAAGGCATATAGGCTACTATAGCATATACTGTCTGTCAAGGCAGCCTTGTTGGTGGTAGAGCTCCAGTGACGGAGCTCACGGGCAAAGGCACCACCGCATTACCTAATATACTTGCCGCTAAATGGTAGTGTTCAGCACTATCGTGTTCCGGTCAGGTAGTAATGTCCTGGTAATGTAATTTCCGGCACAGGGGCATAACACCTTAGAGCTCAAGAGTGGTAACGCATATGTATTTTGACCTTGGTCTTTGTGTGGGTGTCTATAGGCTGCAGTCATCACTTAACATCAATGTGAACTACATGCTTGTTTGCCACTTCAACTACATAGAAAAAAAAACTTTAGTAAATATCGTGGTGCAACCCAAGTTAATTAAAATAATTAAAATATTATTATGATGTAGGTTTTAGTCGTAACACACGTCTGAATTTGATACGGAGCGGACAGCGGATTTGGTACGCTCCGAACCAAATATAACCGTATGTAGCGACAGCGGATTTGGTCCGATACGGTCCGCTCGCGCGAATTTGATTTGCGGAATCGGTCCGCCGGACCGAATCATGACGTGTGGTGTGTTACTACAACAACAATTTTTCGACAAAGAAGAAGAAGTGTAATGTCGATTTACAAAATTAAATTAATTATTATATACAGTCAGACGAATATTTCACAAGATAGATTTGATTGTAAATTACGATAGATTGAATAAAATAATGTTATGAGTATTTTATAGCTTATTTGCTTGCTGAGTGATAGTAGCTACGCTAAAAAATAACTGTTGTTTAAACTTAATCTTTATTACAAAGGAAAACGGCAAATTGTAAGTACAAAACAGGTCTATCCCTTTGGGAAAATATAAATAAGACGCAGGTAATACCGAAGATACAGCGTTGAAATACATACGGTTACGGTATATTTAACATCTTTTATCTAAGTGACATTAACCCTTACTTCATCTGCCAATAATAAAATTGAAACCAGCTAAAGCATAAAGTTTGAGTATGAAAATAATATCAAATAAGTCGAAAATTGTATAATCAGGTAATATTTCTCGCATCAAGTCATTGATCATTATCACGTCACTCCAAGTCGGAAGCCATTCTTCGGGTTTTCGTAAAAGGATCGCATATTCCATCGCTCAACGTCTCGATGCCACGTCAAGTGTGTTGATTGAGTAATATAAATGTTTTGTTTCTTCGTTTAAACAAAGGAAATTACTGTGGTATTTTTTTATGTTATCAAAATAGCAAAAAAGGATAAGGTTCACATTGATAACAACGCTTTCGCTTCACACATTGTTGAAATTATGTTTACGGATGTCATTCGTGCGAATATGAACGTAATTTCTCGAAATGTTGGTAGTACTGTATATTTGAGAGAAATCCGTATATATTAATATATTAATTTCCATAATTCACATTCATGGTGAAGGCATTTCCACTTCAAAAGTCTGTACCTAAGAAAAATTTTATATTTTGCAATTCTGCGAGTAATTTTCAGACATTGGCAATGTTTCAGCTGAAACACAGGAATATTATAAGAATATTATCACACAACGGTAGGAAGATGAAGTGGTCTATACGGTCGCAGACTGCTTATGTTATACGATTAGCAACATTGTCTTCAGATCAAGAGCTTTGCAAGCAGTAGAGCAGAAACAAGGATCTTTGAAGAACATTGACTATCATTTTATTATGATGTCCAGTATAAACAAGTGCTTAAATAAAAACAGGTCAGCTTTATCAACTTATGGTTGTTAGTCGTAGGAATAAAAATAATGATTCTCTGATAGAAATGAGAATGCATGTAAACTAAACCAAACAGTGTTTGTAAGATTTTAATTTCAATTGAATAATACGCCCTTAGGTATTAAGACGGTTCGGTTTGCCGACGGTATTATAGTCATGGCAGAGTCGCTGGAAGATCTCAGCACAATGCTCGAAGACCTCAATCGAATGTCCCAAAGAGTGGACCTTAAAATTAACATGGATAAGACCAAGGTCATGTTCAATAACCTTGTGTCGCCCACTCCAGTGTCCGTTGGGAACTCGATCCTCGAAGTTGTCGACGAATATGTCTATTTAGGACAAACCAAACAACTAGGCAGGTTGAACTTCGAGAAAGAGGTTATTTGCCGAATCCAACTCGGCTGGGCAGCATTCGGGAAGTTAAGGAGCGTTTTCTCGTCAAACATCCCGCAGTCCTTGAAGACGAAAGTCTTTAATCAGTGCGTTTTACCGGTGATGACCTACGGTGCCGAGACGTGGTCTCTCACTATGGGTCTCGTACGAAAGCTCCAAGTCACTCAGCGGTCAATGGAAAGGGCTATGCTCTTCGTTTCCCTACTGGATCGAATCAGAAATGAGGAGATCCGTAGGCGAACGAAAGTCGCTGACATAGCCAAGCAGATTTTCAAGCTGAAGTGGCAATGGGCAGGGCACATAGCTCGGAGAACCGATAGCCGCTGGGGCAGAAAGGTTCTCGAGTGGAGACCACGTATCGGCAAGCGCAGCGTAGGGCGTCCACCTGCAAGATAGACCGACGACCTAGTGAAGGCTGCAGGTACCCGCTGGATGCACGTCGCTTCGGATCGGTCGGCATGGAGGTATGTGGGGGAGGCCTATGTTCAGCAGTGGACGTCCTATGTCTGATATGATGATGATGAGGTATTAAGAGATGGGTCATGACCAGACCATGGCATTTAGTTTAGTATGGAAAAACCTGAACTTAATGATCGTCTCAAGGACCGAGATCTGTATAATAAAACGGGTCAAAGATAAGATTAACGATACCAATTTACCATTAAGTGGGACAGATGAAACAAGTGAAAAAAATATGATATAAAATGAGAAATGAGAAATAGACAAATGTTTTTTTCCATATCAATACCATAAAACAAGATAGTTCTTGCAACATGAAAAGCAGCTAGAATGTTCTTGAAAAGTTACGTTGGGTAACGTTTTTCTACCCTTTTGTGTAATCCTTACAAACCTTACAAAACTCAACTTAGCTAAGTTCAATGAATGTTTTTACGAGAACCTTTTCAACACAACTTTCATATAATGTATCCGTATGTATTCCAACACTTAACACGTTTCAGAATTTTAGAGTGGTTTCAAAAGTTTTACAAGCCTTTAAACTTCTCAAAGAGGAAGTTATATGAAATAAAATCACACTGAATACCCAAAGAGACCGGTTGTCGCCATAAAATTGTGATTCCGAATTTTACTGTAGAAGATAAAACTGGTTACATGTTTTATTTAACAAAAACTATCATTGCCACGAAATTAAACTTCATGGAAAACTTAGTATTTCTCTTCCTCTTCTTAACTGCGTTAAATTTACAATACAAACTGTTTATCTTTATCACTATTAACATCAGCGAGTGTTTAATTGATATGACTAGTTCGTGCAAAATTATTTACAGCAATCTTAACATTTTTATTATCTACGTATTTTAATTTTAGGCCTATAAAATATTTAAACAATATTAAATTGTTTGCAGTCGTTGTTTTAACTATACAATCGTTAATCCGTTAAAACTCAGCATTTAATCATCATATTATTACTTAGGCCAAATATTATATACAAATATTGTTAGTACAAATTAAATTAATTAAATATATACAAGTACTTACGGGACACTAGGGTCTTGAACAAAGTAAAATATATTTAATAGCAATACTTACAAACACACATATTTAAAACTCATTGGAGCATCACAAATAATAAGCAATTAATAAACACCAATTTATTGAGCCGTAAACTTTTGTATATAACGGCAAGCTATAAGAAAATCAACGTCTAAAACACGAAAAAATTCAAAGTCTAACTTTGGCGAGAGTTCATGTCAATTAAACAAAATATTATCCAAACATTCAAACTCTTAACAACTTGAGTTCTCAACAAACGTTCCAATTAAAACTTGGGTATCACTCACAGGGGCTAAGTGGTCACGCGATAAGCACGAGTATTGTTAGCCATAAGGAGAAGGTGGCGGTGGTGGAAGCGTCGTGTAGTGGTGGCCAGCCGTCGCTCCAGGGGGACTCGCCTCGGCCCCCGGCCTCCGGTCACATTGTCGTCACCATTTCTGAGAACAAATTGTCTTTTTTAATTCTCATCCTCCTAATACTACTCTTGTGTTATTCAAAGTATTGGCATATGGAAATGCTAATTATGCAGAGAGTGACAAAAATAGACAAGTGCAAACCGGACTCGCATTCATAGAGTTTCGTATACTTAAAAGTGGTAATTGTAGGTAGGAAATCTTTACATATTTTGAAGGTTTGCATACATAGGTTTACATAGAGGATTTAATCATCTACCATTTTTAAATGCATAAAGTAGAACGTTTTGAAACAATTACAGGTTATGGTGTGCCAATACACTAACCCCCTTATTCATAAACATATTTTAGCTAAAGTGTTGCTAATCTCTCCTTTGTATTTTTCTACCCTGCACATTTGACAATGCAACTGACAAAGACAAAGCATTCTATAGCTAAAACGTATCTAATGTACGTTTATGAATAAGGGGGTAAATATTTATTGTAATGTATAGTGTTATGGTTTCTGAGACAGAAGCAAAATAAAGCGAGTCTATTGACGTGTCCGGCACATTATCAAACTCCGAACGTAGATGCCACCCGGAAACCTCGGAATCCCTTTCTCCCTCCGGAAGTTCTGATAAATACAAAATCAGTAAAAGCCTCCTACCACTAGGCTACTGTGCCAGTTAACTGTACTAGGTAATACTTTAGTAAAAAACTGTAACACGTTTTATTTATTACCTAAATAAACACCGTTTGTAAGATATTTAATAAGTAGTTTTACTAATCCCTTACAAACACTTTTACTCAAGCATTTCAAAACCTAAAGCTATCGTTTGCAAAGGAAGAGAATAACACACCCGTATATCACTTATCTAGAAATAGAATAGAAAATATTTTTATTTCGAATAGATCTTTACAGATACTTTCAAAACATCAATAAATCATAAACTACCTAGAGTGAATAACCATTACATATAGTAAAAGCAAAATCATATATTAATAGTAAATTAAAATTATAATTTAAACTACTTGGTTAAAACATAATAATCATAAAATTTTTCAATTCCTTCAATTATAATAAATGAAGAAAAAGAAAAACTTATTCGTCAAGATCAATGTTATTCACTTAGCAGAGTTCCAACTGCAGTCACTACTGAGAAGAAGTCCGCTACCCAACAAACTCACCCACAAAAACAATGCTAAATAAAACCCAAAACCCGGTCAGCTCTAAATTTCGAAGAGACAATTTTTCGGCAGTTAATTAAGAAATATGAGTCGACAATACTTTTTCTGGTACACACGGTGAAAATCCGATAACAGATTTTTGGATGAAATACAGTTACAATGTTTGTGTTTGCGCCGATAGTAACAATGTTTCGTAGTGCCCAGTACAAAATTGAGTGTAGAAATAACAATAGAATTTGAGTTTCAAGTGGACAAATCTTTCTATTTTATTATTTATATGAGTATGTAACTTTAAACGTTTATCGGATTTACCAGTTCTTTTTCATGTCCAATAAAATACTGTTGCAATCTCACCGAATTATAATATGAATGTGAACTTTTTTACCGGTAATAATAAAGTACGTCAACGTCCGTTTAGTCTCTACTAGAGTGAAATTAATCTTGATATACAGATTGCTATTTATATTAAGACTTGATATAATACTTGCCCACTTATTCATAAACGTACATAAGATACGTTTTAGCTGCAGAATATTTTGTCTTTGTCAGTTGCATTGTCAAATGTGCAGGATAGAAAAAGACAAAGGAGAGATTAGCAACACTTTAGCTAATATACGTTTATGAATAAGGGGGTTGATCTATAATTAATGGCGGCAGAGTTCCAGTATTCAATCGAAATGAGGTATCAATCGACCACTTGGTAATGTGGGGACAAGTTGAGGGCACACGCGTCGAGTAGCGAAGAATTGTGAAGCGAGCGACTACACCTGTAAATACGACCACGACCACTCTGTCAAGAATGTAACTCAAGAATAGAGTTCCAGTGTCACTAAGCGTAACCACCACATTATTTAACATGTCTATCGCCAAATGCTTAAAGGTTCCCCGTCCCATGAGTCACATGTGAGCAAGTGCATTGTTTTAAGTTATTTGTTTTTTTTTATGTCAAAGGATTGACAGACAAGCAGACGGACCATCTGATGGAAAGTGGTAACCATTGCTTATGAAAATTTGCAACATCAGGGGAGTTGCCAACACGCTGCCAGCCCTAAAGCAGTTAGCAGTAAGTAGGTAAAATTAGGGTTACCCCGAATCATAGTATAAGATTTGTAAAATACTTACCTAAATTCTGCATTTGGTGTTGACTAAGTACAATATAAGAATTTTCTAGAAGAGGATCCTCCATCACGCCTCGATGGAGTTGTTCCAAATGTCTATCAGGATCATCTGCACAAAAACACATACATTAAAAAAAACTTCTGTCGTATGTGATTAAGATTTATAAATAATTCATAATATTTGCGTAATTTCGAGGATACATTTGTTCCATTTTTACATACGCGTACCTATTCACTACAAAAATTCAATAACCTACTAGCAATATTATTACAATATTTGTCAAAGCCAGAGTTAGTCTAACTCGATGTGGTCATTAACTTGTTGATAATGGCATACTAATGGGTTTCGGAGATCCAGGAAACCATTTGAGAATCCGTTGTACTCAAATGATATTCCCTTTCGGCGAAATACTCAAACTTCACTTAAATCTAAGCGGGACTTAAAAGTCTTCTGTCTTTTCAAAACACATTCAAAAATAGAAATACCGCACATTTGGGGGTTGCATAAAATTAAGTGACGTTTCAGTATTTGGCAATTTGTCTGCCTGTCAGTATGGGATCGTGATGATAAAATTAATGGATTTTTTATTCATACCACAATACTATGTTGGTTATTTCAAACTGTTACAATTAACATTTAGAAAATGAAGCGCGCATGGCCCACGGCTGGTGAAGATCGTAAGCAATCTACTCGGCAAAGCGATACGGACGCGGTCGGATGTGTGATGGGTGACCGATTGAACTTACAATGATCACATACAATCACTTAAATATCTAATATGTATAAAAATCAATCGCTGTTCGTTACTCTCGCTAAAACTCGAAAACGGCTGGACCGATTTGGCTAATTTTGTTTTGAATGATTTTCGGAAGTCCAGGGAAGGTTTAAAAGGTAAGAAAATATGAAGAAATTGAAGGGAAACAGTAAAAACCGCAATTATATTTTCCCATACAAATAGTCCGTATCAATCAAACCTTTGACACATAATTTCACTCTGAGGCAACACGAAGTTTGCCGGGTCAGCTAATAAGAGATAAATATTTCTATACATAAAACGTATTTGCATATCCCTACTTAATATTATAAATGCAAAAGTAACTCTGTCTGTCTGTCTGTCAATCTGTTACCTTTCACGTCCAAACGACTGAACCGATTTTAATTAAATTTGGTACAGAGATAGAGTTGACTTTGAGAAAGAACATAGGCTACTTTTTAAACGACATCCACGCGAGCGAAGCCGCGAGGAACAGCTAGTTTCTTCATAAAATCGTTAATTATTATTATACTTCATTACGTAATCTGTAAAACAGCCAGGCTACTTTTACCTATTTTTGAGAGTATCTAAGCCACAATAAAAAGTGCGACCGCGTATCTACGATCAAATACTGGTGGTAGAGCTCCAGTGATGGAGCTTGAGGGCGTAGGCACCACCGCATTACCTAATTTACTTGCCGCTAAATGGTAGTGTACAGCACTGTCGTTTCCGGTCAGGTGGTAATGTGCGGCCAATAACACCTTAGACCTCAGAAGTGGTAACGCATCTGCATTTTGACCTCTGGTCATTGTGTGAGTGTCTATAGGCTGCAGTCATCACTGTGAACTGCATGCTAGTTCGCCACTTCATTCTTCCATTACATAAAAGAAACTGGTTGCCTGTAAAGTCGGTTTTACGGGCGAAGATTTTACGTGACAACGTCTTTTTCTCGGTAGAAAGGCATTCGCCGGTCCAGCAGGCCTCTCTTTCGTTCGGTGACTCATCGTTACGTTACCGGGCGTTACACTTTTTCATGAGTGACTCCGAGACGCAACCTAATTTAAGACGTTGTCACGTCAAAAAAAAAATAGCCGCTTACCCAAAGTAACAACGCAAAAATAATAACTACTTATCTCGCAAACGTAAATAAGGAAAAGCGCGCAGTTATTTAAAAAACACTTCGCTTTCATATTTCAAACGTTGCAGCTTTTGCATTCACACAAAACCAATTTCCCGGTTTCCTTATTCGTTGCAAAATGAAAAACAAAATTGTCTACGTGAACTAGAGAGCCACACGACGAATTGACAATAAAAGTTTGTATCGCATGACTTCGGGCGATTCGAGTTTCGAATGCCGATTACTACTTTATAATTTTTTTTTTTGATAATTGAATTTGGAACCGATATCTGGAAGCCCTAGTAAGTACATTTTCTGCGAAGGCTGCGAGGCTGCAAAGAGGTGCAGCCAAGTGCGTAACGGCTGCCGTGATTTTTCAGAGTCTTTACATATTATTATATTGCCGTGAAGTGGACGATATTTTATTGAAAAAACAAGTCAACGAAATTTTGTCCCAAAACTAAAAAAATATTTAAAAATACTTGTGGCCACATTTTGATAGGCAACCTAGTGGATTTATATTCTCTGGATCATAAATATGCGTAAAAAATGGGTTTGCAGCATAAACTCGATGAACGAAATGTTTCTGTTACGGGATCTTAACCTATTTGCATCGAAAACGAAAAACAAACAATCATGTAGATCGGATGATCAGAAATCTCAGCGTACTCGGAGTACATTTGTATAGAATATCATTGATATAGGTACATAAAATACATACAATCTGAAAAAAAACATAAGTTCCTCCTTTTTTAAGAAGCAAGTCCACTATTATGAATAAAAATGTCTATTTAACTGAGAAGAGAAAGCCACACGACGAATTGACAATAAAAACTTTGTATCGCATCACTTCGGGCATTACGAGTTTTTAATGCCAATTTTCATACTTCACCATAGATTCTTTGAAATTATTCTTCAAACCGATAATAAGGCCTTAACGAAACAACAAATTTTCATTTTAACTGGATGGATTAAAAGTTTTTTTCGATATGCAAATTTATCAACATTTATTGAGCGAAGGTTTTATTTTCAATTTGAATTGATAGAGTTGCATTAATATTTATAATACTAGCTTTAACTATGTTTATAATACTAGCTTTTGCCCGCGGCTTCGCTAGCGTGGAATTTGGCCTGCCACATTAAGATTCGACACAGATCATTTTAAACAACGTAACTTCACGCCTATAATCCCCGAAATAAAGGTAAGTGCATGTACTCAGTAACTTTCAGAAAAAGGAAAGATCTCAATATAACCAGAGACAAATGATTTTACATCGCTGTCTGATTGTCCCCGACCCGGGAATCAAACCAACGACCTCAGCGTAGTAGTAGTGGCCTGCTACCACTAGGCTACTGAGGCAGAATCTTGCCGCTCACTCACCATCAATGTGCAATGAAAGCTTGTTAGCCACCACCAAAAAGTGTATCTTTTGAATCCAAAAACATACAATCAGACCTTCAGTTCCGAACTTGAACTATCTCTAACTATATACTTAACTGCCTCAGTAGCGTAGTGGTAGCAGGCCACTACTACTACGCTGGGGGTCCTGGGTTCGATTCCCGGGTCGGGGACTATCAGAGATAACGGTTTAAAATCCTTTATCTGGTTCTGTTGGGATTTTTCCATTTTCTGAAAATTTCCCAGTACCTCGGAGTTTGGTAATGTCCCCGGAGATGGCAACAGGTTCGCCACCTGTTACATGGGCCAAAACGTAACCGGCGAATCGTGGGTGTTTGCATGTATGCTTGAATGCATGCATTTACCTCTGCCTACCCCTTCGGGGATTACAGGCGTGAAGTTACGTATACTTAACTTCGCTATGTTCAACAGACGTTTTTATTATTATACATTTAGGACAATTTGATATCTTGTTAGTTCACTTACATGGAAAAGACGTTGTAGTAGGTGGTTGCGTTGTAGTACTTGTTGTCGTCGTTGTTGTCGTCGTCGTTGTTGTAGTAGTAGTCGTTGTTGTTAGCACTGTTGACAAATGACACCAATTAATAAAATATGTATGTATGTATGTGTCTTCACGCCAGGTCCCTAACGGGGTAGGCAGAGAGTGTAGAGCGCCAGATATCCCGGTTCAGACAAACCTCTCGTGCCTCGTCTACCTTCATCATTCTCTTCATACATGCACGCCGATTCCTAAGACTTTTGACCCCACCATCAGACAGAACTCGACCTATTTGGTCATGGTAGGTCAGCCTTGGTCTTCCTGGGCCTCTGCAACCATCCACATTCACATTGTATATCTGTTTAGTCATTCGCTCATTCGACATTCTTTCTATATGCCCGAACCATCGGAGCTTGCCTTTTTTCATTTTTACACCGATACTATCAATCACACAAAGTCTCTTTCTTACATCTTCATTACGAACGCGATCGGTGAATAAAATATACTTATTTTGTTAAGTAGCGGACTGCTACCACTAAGCTAGTGAGGCACTTAAATACTTACAATGCAAGAACAATTCCGCCTGAGCCTTCCCCAGGCTGTTTTCAACGTGGCACCTGTAGGCGCCCGCGTCGTCCCTCGACATGTCCCCCACGAGGAGAGTCAGGGTGTGTCTATATCCACGGCTGATCTTGCTTAGTCTGTGCTTTGAGCCTGTAGACAAAGTGGGAAGGTGTCATCGTTTATTAATTATTTTTTGGGTTTCGTAGTCTATAAAGAAACAGTTTTGCCATGAACGTTCATCGTCTGTGCGCCACGCGCGCATTTTTTTTTATGTAATGGTAGTGGCAAACAAGCATGCATTTCACATTGATGTTAAGTGAAGACTGCAGTCTTTAGACACCTACACAAAGACCAAGGGCAAAATGCAGATGCGTTCCCACTTCTGAGGCCTAATGTGTTATGCCTCTGTGCCGGAAATTACAGGGCCATACATTACCACCTGACCGGAACATGATAGTGCTAAACACTACCATTTAGCAAGTTTAAATTAGGTAATGCGGTGGTGCATACGCCCGCGAGTTCCGTCATTGCAGCTTTACCACCAGTAAAAATATTAGTATGAGAAAGTTATAGAACTTTTCTACACATTCATTTTGAGTCAAGGGACAATAGAAACAGTAGGAGTTGTTATTTCTTGCTCTTTTTTTCCACCCTACGTGCTTTGGTTCCATATCATTTGTATAAACAGAATCGTTCAGTTTGGGAATGGTTTAGAAATCTGAACATCGTAAATGGTACTCGTGCGTGCAAATCAATTCGAACTTTATTCAGGAAATTCTTCATAGTGAAGGAAACTTTTTGATTTGCTTTTTTATGTCAGTGAAAGTATCAAGTGAACAGTTCAATTTCGTAAGTGAACACTGTTGCCTATAGACATCTATAAAGGGCAATTTTAGGATGAATTTTGCTATTGCTTTCAGTTCTAGTTAACTTTTGGAATAACTACCAATCATCATATCAGCCATAGGACGTCCACTGCTGAACATAGGACTTCCTCAATGACCTCCATGTTGACCGATTGGAAGCGATGTGCATCCAGCGGGTACTTGCAGCCTTGATTAGGTCGTCGGTCCATCTTGCAGGTGGACGTCCTACGCTGCGCTTGCCGATACGTGGTCTCCACTCGAGAACCTTTTTGCTCCAGCGGCTATCGGTTCTCCGAGCTATGTGCCCTGCCCATTGCTACTTCAACTTGGAGATCTGCTTGGCTATGTCAGCGACTTTCGTTCGCCTATAACTTCTCATTTCTGATTCGATCCAGTAGGGAAACGCCGAGCATAGCCCTTTCCATTGAACGCTGAGTGACTTAGAGCTTTCGTACGAGACCCATAGTGAGAGACCACGTCTCGTCAAGCGCAGCAACTACCAATGGTAAAAGAATTTTTCGGTCCAGTAGTTTCGGAGCCAAAAATCTTTCCTCTTTATAATATTAGTATAGACTACTCTTTAGCGGTCAAAGGATTAGTGATATCGGTGAGTGGTTACAGCTTCATTCAAAGCAAGAAGTAAATTGTCATAAATCTATACATACTAATATTATAAAGTTGAAGAGTTTGTTTGTTTGTTCGTTTGCTTGTTTAAACGCGCTAATCTCAGGAACTTCTACTCCGATTTGAAAAATTTTTTCAGTGTTAGATAGCTCATTTATCGAGGAAGGCTTATTAGGCTTTGGATTTTAGGCTATATTACATCACGCTAAGATCAATAGGTAGGAGAGGGTAGGTGACATTAAATCCACGCGAAACCGGGGCGGGCCGCTAGTAAAAAATAACATTTATTACAAAACCATTTAAATTATTTTTTTTGTTTCAAATATAAATGTATCAATTCCATATACTAACAACATTGAATGTATGTTATTTTAAACGTAGGGAATACTTTCTCATTGTGAAATGCTTATACAGACAGATAGTGATAAATTTAAACAAAAATTTTGCCCGACACTAAGTTCTTTGATCAAAATAAACAGTTGTACAGACATGGACAGTAAACAATGCAAGCAAACTGTTTCACAAATGGCTTTGTGTTGGAGAATGTACTTAGTGTGTTTACTGTGATACTGTTGGGATGTTAGGACAAAATGTTGGGTCAATGGGAAATATTTAGTATTTGCAAAAGATACAACTAATGTTAGCCTGGGTTGCACCACGACTTTTGTTAAAGTCAAAGTTATTGTAACATTTCACATACTGCTCTAACTTTAACAGATTACCTTAAGTTAGAAAAGGATATCCAATGTATCAATTACTTTAACTTTTACAAATGATGTGGTGCAACCCAGGCTTAGTGTTAGACTGTAATGTAAGAAACCGACCAAGTGGGAGTGGGACTTGCGTATACTACTCTGAACGTCTGGACGTGAAGAAAAAGTTTTTTTTTAATGAAATTGAAGTGGTAAACAAGCATGCAGTTCACATTGATGTTAAGTGATGTCTGCAGCCTAAAGGCATCCACACAAAGACCAGAGGGCAAAATGCAGATGCGTTATGCGTTGCGAGGCCTAAAGTGTTATGCCTCTGTGCCGGATATTACAGGGACACATTACCACCTGACCGGAACACGATAGTGCTGAACATTACCATTTAGTGGCAAGTATATTAGGTAATGCGGTGGCGCCCTGTAATTTCCAGCACAGAGGCATAATACCTTAGGCCTCAGGAGTGGTAACGCATCTGAATTTTGACCTCTGGTCTTTCTTTGGGTGCCTATAGGCTGCAGTCATCACTTAACATCAATGTGAGCTGCATGCTTGTTTGCCACTTTAATAACATAAAAAAAACTAGTTTGCCACCTGAATTACATAAAAAAACTGAAACAATATTTAATGAAAAATCCACATGCCATCAAGACAATATACTGCTATGGATAGAATCCGTGGCCTTAGATATACCCTTGCACTCACAGCCCCACATTAGGTATAAATCTATATTGTGGGTGCCGTTGTACACATACAACACATACACAAACACCCAGACCCGAAACAAATATGTGTAGTCCATAGAAATTGTCCCGGTGCAGGGATCGAACTCGCGACTCTTCGAATCAAACGATCGTCTTACACCGTTGGACTAACCGGGTCTTCAATGATGAGAGATGACACCACTAAAACAGATAATTATCTCGCATTATTTCAAAGACACGTGTATAAGCAAAATCCTACAGATTTTTTTAACACAATGACGACCGAAAGCCAGTTAAAAGATAAATCCATTGCCACCGCATAACAAAGAAATAAAAAGACACAAATCTTCCCACTTTATTGTTTCCTGATTCCCATCAACCGTACGATAACTGAACATCATATCCAATTATTACACTGATAGAATCACAACCGAATACCACAAATAATTGGCAACTGTGCGAAAACTGCCAAGTATTTTTCTCCGTACATACGCTACTTAAAGGCATAAAATCACAGAATCACTGAAGCAACACAGAGCATAGCAGCAGCCAAAAAATACTGATGTCATTAACCCGAATTGCAAGCCAAGTATTCTTGGCGAGAAGCGGCCAAGTACTAGATATCTAAATAACGAGTCGCTTGTCGAATCAATCACAGTATGACAAAAGCTGCACGTTGGATCACGGCCAAGACACGGTAATGAGTTGTCTGATGAAAAATGAAGTGCAGCAGTGGAAGGTGACTGGGCTTTTATGCTTTTTTATGAATGTACTCTGATGAGCTGTGTTTCTTTTTTATGTAATGGAAGTGGCAAGCAAGCATGCAGTTTAAAGTAGAAAATGTGCAACACGTCTTAATGGAGTGTGTCAAAAATCAACTACAGACAGATGTGATAATACAGAACTGTAAAATTAATAAGTTAGATGTAGCTGTTTATCATTGTATGCTAGCTAAACCTACTTCAAAAGAAGCATATATGATATATAATTAAGTAAATTTTAAGTAATAAAATATATATAAATAATGGATAATTATTAAATAACGGTTAAGGTACGACGGAACTGGCGTGAAAATGTGTTCAAAAGTTACTTTTCATTAAATAGGATTTAAAAAAAAAGGATGCAGTTCACATTGATGTTAAGTGATGACTACAGCCAATAGACACCGACACCTAAGGAGCACTAAGGTGTTATGCCTCCGTGCCCGAAATTACAGGGCCGTACATTACCACCTGACCGGAACACGATAATGCTGAACACTACCATTTAGCGGCAAGTATATTAAGTAAGAAGCGCGCATGGCCCGGCGGCTGGTGTAGATTGTAAGCGATCTACTCGGTTAAGCACTACGGGCGCGTTCGGGTAGTGTGATGGGTGACCGCTAATGGCACATTAAATGCGCGTTTCCGTGCTTCGGAGGGCACGTTAAGCCGTCGGTCCCGGTTGTTATCGATAGATAGCAGTCATTAAACCTTGTCGGAGGCCTTATGGGCAGTTTGAAAACATCCGACACCGGGTTAGCCACTAACCCGTTTCTCCACCAATCCGCATTGGAGCAGCGTGGTGGAGTAAGCTCCAGGCCTCCCCCCAAAGAGGGGAGAGACTCGTGCCCAGCAGTGGGACGTATAATGGGTTGCCATTATAATATTAAGTAATGCGGTTATGCCTACGCCCGCGAGCTCCATCACTGGAGCTCTACCACCAGTAAAAGTGTTGTGTTGTTTGATTGTGAAGAATATTTTGTAAAGGTTTTGTTTTAATTTTAATACATCCGTGTTAATATATAGCTGATTTGTGCAGTTGATTTGAGAATGTAGGCAAAGTAGTCAGTGTGCGTACACTTCCCACTTCTGCCTAGATTGGCAAAAGATGTATTCAGGGTAGGCGCGAGGGACGGAGGCTTAGCTGGCTAAGCTGTGCTTCGGCTAACCAGCCGAACTAACTTAACTTCACAGGTTTTTTTTTTTTTTTTTTTTTTTTTAATGTAATAAATGTGGCAAACAAGCATGCAGTTCACGTTGATGTTAAGTGATGACTGCAGCCTATAGACACCCACACAATGACCAGAGGTCAAAATTCAGATGCGCTGCCACTTCTGAGGCATTAGGTGATATGACTCTGTGCCTGAAATTACAGGGCCGTACATTACCACCTGACCGGAACACGATAGTGCTGAACACTACCATTTAATCATAATCATAATCATAATCATAATCATTTATTTACGAGAATATTACATAGTTTTGTACAGATGGTGAGAGTACAGCTTAATCAGATAATAATATTCTACCATGACAATGGTGTGTAAAAACAAATTAGAAATAGAGACATTTTTTCTGTTGAATTTCAAATAGTAGATATTAGTTTCTTAATTATTATTATAGTTCATTATAGTACATTTAGGAAACAACAGAGAATGTCATAAAATTTACATTATTATTACTCATATTTTAAACATAACAATTAAATTTATTGGTGTTAATATAAAATTGTAAATACCTGTAAAATGTCATGATTTTGCATTTAAGTTAGGATTTCAATTATTAAAGTCAAATTATATTAAAGTAATTATGTCAAGTTGTGTGATTAAATATGTCAAAAAAAATAAAGTCAGAAATTCAGATTATTATGTCTCAAATTAATATGCGATTTACTAGGAAACAATTAGGTAATTACAGTTTTATTTTATTTGTCATATATTCATTAATGTCATAAAAACAGTGCTGTTGCAACCATTGTGTCAGCCTTTTTTTGAACACTGGTAATCGCAATTGTTTAAAAGTGTCCGGTAACTTATTATATACTCGAATGGCGTTAACAGATGCGTTTCTTTTAAACAATTCAATTCTGCATCTCGGAACGTGTAGTTTGAAACGATTTCTAACGCTACAATTTCTGCTAGTAGCATCCGATTGTAGTATAAAATTTTGTGGATGCTGCATTACAAAGACACAAAGTTCTCGGATGTACATACAGGCTAAAGGTAGTATACGAAGTTTCTCGAATAAAGGCCTACAACTATCAACGCACCAAGCTCCGCAGATAGCTCTAATGCATTTTTTCTGCACACGGAAAGCCTTGCCAATTGCAACCGAATTTCCCCATAATAGTAGTCCATAAGTAAGCACAGAGGATACGTATCCATGGTATGCACTAAGGGCCGCTTCTGTTGACACAGTTTGACGCAGTCTTTTTAAAGCAAAGACGAACCTATCTAATTTGTCGCAAATATAGTCAATGTGTGTTTTCCAGTCGCAGTTTTTATCTATCATTAGTCCTAAGAATTTTATTTTGTCAACTTCATTAATTTTAATATTGTCATAAATTATATTGAGGTCAATGTCTTTTTTATAATATGTCTCAAATTGTATTAAATTTGTTTTATCAATGTTAATTTTTAAGTTATTATTATTCAACCAGGCAACTATATTACCAAGTGCATCATTGATGTTACTTTGGTATGTCTTTACGTCATCACGTTTGACTATGAGAGTAGTGTCATCAGCAAACAGTAGCGTTTTATGGTGCGTAACATTGGGAAGGTCGTTTATGTACATTAAAAATAGAAGCGGACCAAGGACGCTGCCTTGCGGTACACCATAGTTATTCGGTTTAAAGTCAGATTGGTTGCAAATTTTATCTCCTTTTACCATTTTAGTCACTTCTACACACTGGGCGCGATCAGTTAAATAACTTTGAACCCATTTATTAGCTAAACCTCTAATGCCATATTTATCTAATTTATACAATAGTAGTTTATGATCCACAAAATCAAACGCTTTGCTCATGTCTAAAAAGACTGCAGCAATCGCTGATTTTTCATTAATTGCTTCAGTTATAGTTTTGATTAAATCAAAACAAGCTAAAGAAGTTGAACAATTTTTCCGAAATCCGTACTGTTCATTTTTCAGTAGTTTTTGTTCTGTGACAAAGTTGTATAGTCTTTTATACATTACTTTTTCAAATATTTTTGAAATTATAGGGATTAATGTGACTGGACGATAATTATTAACCTCCGTCGCATCACCTTTTTTATAAAGTGGCTTTATTATCGACTTCTTCAGTAGATCTGGAAAGATACCTTCCTCAAGTGACCTATTGATAACGAAACTCAGAGGTTCACTTATGTATTCAGCACACAATTTTAGTGATTTTGTGGTAATACCATCAATTCCTACAGAGTTCGAGTTTTTCAAATTATTAATTATACCAAAAACTTCCGCACAGTCAGTTGGTTTTATGAATATTGAATTCGTGTTAGATACATTAATATATTTATTGATGTCATTTGAATTATAATTGAAGTTATTTGAATTAGTCAGATTAATATAAAAGTCATTAAATATATTACATATGTCAGATGGGTTCGAATAAAGTTGATCATTAAATAATATCTTATCAATTTCTGAAGGCACATTGCTTCCACCAATTTTCTTATTTATGGTTTCCCACACTGCTTTACATTTATTTTTCTTGCTGGCAATGTATTTTTTATGTTGTAGTTGCTGAGCTTTATGCAAACATTTTTTAAGTATTTTATTGTATTTTTTGTAATTTTTCTTATTAGATAGTTTATTATGCCGAATTTGTTTATATTGTAAGTAAAGGTGCCTTTTTTTAATGCAGCATTTTTTTAGACCATTTGTAAGCCAAGTTCTAGTACTCTGTTTATTGTCTTTTTTTACATTTACTATTGGGTAACATAGATTAAAAAATAGTGAGAATATATTAAGGAATTCTTCATATGAATCATTTGTATTTTTGTTATAAATTTCCGAAAAAGAGAGAGAGGATATACAGTCGTAAAATTTATTTTGATTTTCTTTGCTAAAGTCTCTGACCTTCTCATACCAACTTATTATTTCATATTTATTATTAACTTTTAGAGTAAGAGTTTGCGCTGTTTCATGGTCTGAGAGGCCTAAATAGTGGACATCGGTCGAAATATTGTTAGATTTTATATTAGTCGCAAACTGGTCAAGACACGCTAGTTGTCTTGTAGGTGCTTCGATATGGACTTTCATACAAAAATTTTTTAGTAAATCTATTAAATCTTGGCATTGTTTATTTGGCTTTAAAGTGTCAATGTTCCAATCGCCGCATAATATAATTCTTTTGGAACGGTTCACAATTTTCAACAAAAGTTGCTCTAATTTATTAAGAAAAATTTGTAATTTACTATTGGGTGTTCTATAAATACAAATGATTTGTATATGTTGCGAAATCAACTCTACACCACAACCCTCAAAACTGAAATTGCAAACTAAATCTTTCATTAAATGTATAGCTCTGCATTCAAGACTTTTACTTACCAGAATACATGACCCTCCTCGTTTCGAGTCCCGACAAAACGAGGTTATTAATTGATATCCTGGTATTTTCAATAAGTGGTCTGTACCTTTTTTTATAAAAGATTCCGTTAGACAAAGAATATCAATTTTTTTCCCATTTTCTTTAAATGTCGATAATGCTGCGAACAACTCTTCAGATTTATTTATGGCTCCCGCTATATTTTGGTGAAATATGATCAATTCTGCCTTAGGAGCGAAAAAACTTGTTTTTTTTACATCCTTGTTGTAGAGGTGGTACGACCCCAGAAGAAGAATTCACCTTACACATTACGGTGCCTAACAAAGATGTTTTGGTACCTATGTGTGTCATACTGTCGGTGCTAGGCAAGTTCAGTTGAGGCTGTTTTATTCGAAAATAAAATGGTATAGTGCCCTTTTTAGGCACTTTGGTTGTGATTTGAATGTGACTATCCGATAATACTTTTTTGTGTTCAAATGCATTAGTGAATTGATTAAAAGTTGAATTCGAGTATACATTTCTAGTCAGAGTATTATAAGCTAACAGATCAATTTCTACATGTAAGGTAAAACTTAACAATTTAATATATTTTTTTAGGTTCATTTTAGAATAATTTTTATACTTAATTTCAATAAATTGACATTTTTTAAATTTATTTGTTAATATTTTGTATTGCTCATTTAATTTCCATTCGTTCAGATATTGGTTATGTTGAACACCAACAACAAACACATTATGATTACGCAAAAGGTGTAGTGCATTGCTTAGGTTAATGAGTAATTTGTAAGGATCCTGTTCGTTTGATCCAGTCATTAAAATTACAATGTCGTCTTTTTTTAGATCTGGTTTCAAGTTTTCGCAAGTTCTCAAAATTTCACAGCTTTTTGCCCCAGGCTTGGTAGTACCAAACACACCATATGTACAGTCATTTTTGTTTTGTCTATCTAAAGTTATCTGAGAGGCTAAGCCGTGAGCTTCGTTATCGCCTATTACATAAATCATTTTTTGCTTGCTGCCACTTGTGGTGCCATCTATTGACAGGTTTCTATCCGATATTTGGCAGTTAGAATTTTTTGGTTCTATATTCATGGTCATTTTAAACGTATTATTTAATGTTTTATTTGGAAAAGACTGTTGTCTGTTCAGAGGTGTTTCACAATGACGGTTGTTGATACTGTTATTTATCGGCGAGAGACGGGGTAACTTTATTCTAATACGTGTTAATCTTTTTCCTACTGGAGTATAGGTTTCTTTTCGTGGTGTCTTTTTAGTGTATGAGCAAGGGGAACATGGAAGTGAAGTTGTGTACAAGCTTTTCAACAGGTTTATTTGTTTATTTTTTTCCGCCACTTCTTTTTTGAGATTTGTGCATTCGTAATTTAAATTTGCTATTTCTTCGTGCGCGCTATCATTTTCTCGTTGAATTCTTTCAAAGTCATGTCTTAATTCAATTAATTCTTCTAAATTCTTCTCAGATGTTGTCGGAACACTTTTTATTGATATATTTAAACCGTCCGACAGCGTGGAACTTAAGAAAGTATCATCTAAGGTCATAGTTGATAAATCCATCTCTGATTTTGTTCTCGTTCTAAGTTTTCTAAACGTAATATTCTCATTAATCTCTTTGGCATCAGCCATTGTGTAAACTTGTGATATTGCAATAGGTTATAGCGCCCTCTACCGGCGATGACTTCGAGAGTTGTCTGTTAACGCACAGAACACAGCAACGAGCTTGCTCGCCCGTGAGCGCTGGCGCACTTTTGTATTGTAGTTACGTAAGAGCTCACTAGATGGTATAACTATATATGAAAACGCAGTTTAACGGTTTGTTAATTTATATTTGTATTCCAATGATTCGAAATCCTTTATTATTTGTATAGAGTTCTCTCAGTGTACTCACTTGCTTATGATCTCAGTTGACACCACAAATAATCCAACTTTCTGCACTGTATAAGCAAAAGAAATATGAAGGAACGTTTCCGTATTCAGGCTGTTGACTATTTAAAATTATTTAAATTCCACTTAGATTCACGCCGAGATAACACTAGCGCAGGTGAATTGTAGTCACATATAGGTAATAATTCACTTTTCACTGAGAACTGATCACTTTTAAATTTATTTTTCAGTTGTTTTAATAGAGCGTATCGATTTAGGTGTAAACTTAAAGAGCGCCACCTAGCGGCAAGTATATTAGGTAATGCGGTGGTGCCTACGCCCGCGAGCTCCGTCACTGGAACTCTACCACCAGTAGATGTATTTTAGTAAGTTAATACAGAATTTTAGATTTAATGAAAAATTGGTAAGAAAAATTTGACTTCGGGCAGGAATCGAATCTAGGACCTCAGAATAACCAGTCCAGCCGCTTTACCACTAAGCTACCCGAAGTCCCACAAGTGGTAAAGCGGCTGGACTGGTTATCCTGAGGGCCTAGGTCGAAGTCAAATTTTTCTTACCGTGTTTTCTTTAATATTTAGAGTTCAATTGCATGTTATTGCGAATAGTAAATAGTACTAATACAAAATTTGTATAAATTTTATCAATCTACACATAAGTACAAAATGTATGACATCTATGCGAGCTAAGTAAATAAATTGAACCTTTTTGTATGGCCCCGTAATAACTATCACAGAGACTCCATACCTTAGGTTTCATTGGTAACGCATCTGCATTTTAACCTCTGGTATATGTGTAGATGCTTATAGGCTGCAGGCATCACTTGCCATCTATGTGAACTGCATCCTTGTTTGCCACTTTCATTATAAAATGAAAAACTTAGCTTTCGGTCTGCAAGCCACATGTATATTGGTTTAAAGTTACCTGCCTACCCCGTTAGGGACCTGGCGTGAAGATAAATATTTAAAGTTATTTTACATTATTGATGAAAACGTATAGCGAGTGAGATAGAATTGCAGATAACATGACTAAAATTATGTTTAATCATTCTATACTCAAACTATTTCAAACATTCAATTTCGATTTCTACATTAAATTATATTGCTAAAAACAATATCAACTAGTACAAGTTGGACCGAGGGCCCATGTCAAATGTCAACTAAAATAGGATTACTACCAAGTTGGTTGTGATTGCCCCTTCATGTGACCTTTGCTCCTTGAGTCGCTTCTCGTTTAATGGGTCTACAGTAAATTTAGTTTATTTAAACTTTGTGTATGATATCACATCACACTAATATTATAAACTAGCTGTGCCCGCGGCTTCGTCCACGTGAGAAAAAATATGATTGATTGTTCAGTACCTACTCAGACGAAGTCGTGGGCACAGCTAGTATAAAAGTAGCCTAAGTTACTCCTTATTACATCAGCTATCTGCCAGTGAAAGTCCCGTCAAATTCGGAGACACTCAAATTCTATTTATTTGTATGTAGGTATGTATGTATGGTTGTATGGCGATAAAAGTAGCCTAAGTTACTCCTTATTACATCAGCTACCTACCCGTGGAAGTCCCGTCAAAGTCGGATACACTCCAATTCTACTTATTTGTATGTAGGTATGTATGTATGTATGGAGATAAAAGTAGCCTAAGTTACTCCTTATTACATCAGCTACCTACCCGTGGAAGTCCCGTCAAAGTCGGATACACTCCAATTCTACTTATTTGTATGAAGGTATGTATGTATGTATGGAGATAAAAGTAGCCTAAGTTACTCCTTATTACATCAGCTACCTACCCGTGGAAGTCCCGTCAAAGTCGGATACACTCCAATTCTACTTATTTGTATGTAGGTATGTATGTATGTATGGAGATAAAAGTAGCCTAAGTTACTCCTTATTACATCAGCTACCTAGTCTACCAACCCGTGGAAGTCCCGTCAAAGTCGGATACACTCCAATTCTACTTATTTGTATGTAGGTATGTATGTATGTATGGATGTATGGAGATAAAAGTAGCCTAAGTTACTCCTTATTACATCAGCTACCTAGTCTGGTAGACTAAACCCGTGGAAGTCCCGTCAAAGACGGAAACACTCTAATTCTACTTATTTGTATGTATGTATGTATGGATGTATGGAGATAAAAGTAGCCTAAGTTATTCCTTATCACATCAGCTATCGGCCATCAGGTATTTATTATGGAAGGTAATACACAACTTATGACCAAACAATTCTGTGAAGATTTTAAGCGTCTACTTTCTACCGTTATTATTATCGAGCAAAAAGTATACGAAAAAAACACGTTCATTGTATGCCGCCTTGGACCCCTAACATTTTCATTTTCTTATTTTTAGTAATTAATTTCGTCTTTATAGCGGTATCAGAAATACATAATTTGTGAAAATGTTAGCTTTCTAGCTATCACTATTTATGAGATACAGGCTGGTGACAGACGGACGGACGGATAGACAGACAGGCAGCGGAGGGTTAGTATGCCATCCGTAGGGTCCGTTTTTATCTAATAGGTACGAAACCCCCTAAAAGATAGAACTAAGATACAGAATAGCTTAAAAATATTCGATATGATTCTTTAAATTGACACAACTTTTTTATTTCTGCACCGATTCACATGAAACAAGCATTAAATGTTAAGTGAAACTTACCACTATATATGAGTGAAAACCGCAAATCGAATAAACCGTTTCTGATACTAGATATAGTACCCAGTGTTGTGCGCCAAAGGTAAAGTATAATCATACCAAGTTTCATTGTAATCGGACCGGTAGTTTTTATGTAATGCTTGAACAAACAGACAGACAGACAATTTTTTTTCTAATCACATATTTGGGTTCGGTATCGATCTAGTAACATCCTGGTATTTATTTTTTCAATATTTTTAATGTACAGAATTTACACTTCTACAGTTTTATTATAAGTATAGATATGATAGTTTCTTTTTTTTATGTTTGGATGTTTGTCCGACAATCACGCCGTAACTACTGAACGGATTTTGATGAAATTTGTTATACAGATAAGGTATTAGCTAACTTAGATTATAGAAATAATTTTCATCCCAAAAAAAGTTATTGTGGGATGCCATGGGATGATTTTATGAGTTTCCACAAGTTAGGCGAAAGCGGCCTCCACGTGGGTACTTAAAATATCATCTGTATGACCTTTGGTTTTGAATTAGCTGTTACCCATGGCTCCCGTGGGCAACAGCTAATTCAACACTCTCGTGCACTATCGTGCAGCACGATAGCACTATCGTGTTCCGGTCAGGTGGTAATGTACGGCCATGTAATTTCCGGCATGGATGCAAAACACCTTAGGCCTCAAGGAGTGGCAACACATTTGCAATTTGACCTTGGTCTTTGTGTGGGTATCTATAGGCTGCAGTCATCACTTATCATCAATGTGAACTGCAAGATTGGTTGCCACTTCCATTACATAAAAAAAAAATTTCAAGCAATTATTACCTAAAAACTTTGACAGTTTCAATTAGTCCAAGTCTGACCGAGGCCGTGTCGAACATCGACGAAAATCGAATTATCACAGAGTTAGTCGTGATTGCGATTTCATGTGACTTCTGACCTTTGAGTGTCTCTCCATTATGTGGGTCCAACGTTCATTACGTTCGTCGTTCATTGTAATCAAATTTATATTTAAGTAATATTAAATAATTTCTAATGAAAATTTCGTCTATGTTGCGCACTCAAAATAGAAATCTTAATAAGGGTATCCGTTTCCAGAAGGGTAGGATATTTTAGAAAAAATCATGTTTCATGAAACGTCTGAAGTAGTTTTGTAAGTTACTTAAAATAAGACTGTGTGTTTTAATAATAAGACAATACATACACCTACCGTTCATACCACCTACCTAAATTTGGTCCTTCTTATAGCTAGGTGGCGAGCGTTATACACTACCGGACACATCCTCCACACACTCCGAGTGGTTATTGAAAACATGCGAAAATAGGGAAATCCCAATAGGAACTTCTGCATCAATCCGGCAATCAGACCCCGTGCCGGGAGCAATGAAATACTTGTTTAGACACTTGAATCATCATCAGTTCAAAAATCATGTGTTCTAAGGTGTTTGCGAGCAACACTCATTGAATTTACGGAAATTCTAAAATTTTTAAAATCAACCCGGTGTTGCTGTTTCATTTCAGCTCCCGTGGTCCCGGGTATGTGGCGGGTGAAATTTGTTTGACAGCAGTTTGAAAAGTGTCACCTTAGTCTGCCTAGCACATAGAGCTACGCGGCCCACCGGTCGCGGCGGACTGGAGGGGAGTAGCCATAGCGTGTATTACCGATGCAACAGTCAGTCATTTTTTGCGGAGGGAAATGCGTGTGACATACAAAAATTGTCTATTACCTACTACAAAACTCACACCTTGACTTTAACAAAATACAGAAACAATTTCACGCACACATTTAAACATATAGGCGACAGGTATAGGCTCATTTGGACTTGTAATTTGATAGAGGGGAAAGCCTGCATATGGCTACTCCCCTCCGGTGTTGTTTTATGGCCCAGCACAACGTTATGTTAGTTAATTAATACGTAAAAATAGTTTTTAATAATTTTTGTATCTTCAATCAGTTAAACAATGTTGAAAAAAACTCACCATTTACAAGACGCTGTTCACCGTTCAGCATCCAGTAAAACTGGGGTGCAGGGTACGCCTCAGCCGTACATTGTAGCGTCACAGCGCTGCCGGACAGTGCGCGAATGGCCACACGGCCAGCCCACACGGACGGAGAGACTGTTGGAACAACATTTTTTTACATTATGATCTCGTAGGCTGATTGAGACTAGAATGTGAGAGAATCTATAAAATATATTTAAAAGCAAAAGGGTCAAGGTATCACAAAATACCAAAAACTGCTTGACCGCTTAGATTGGATTTTGCGAATTAAAGAGGTCTAAAAACTCTCGCAAGTTTGCTTGAAAGTAAGTACTTGAAATGTGAAAGGGAGGTGCCAATACGGCCGGATCTCATAACTCTTATAACTCTAAAAAAGTGGTCTCATAACTCTAAAACTTTGGGTTAATGAATGAAGCTCTCCTCTCATGAAAAATGGTGAAAATGACATTGTTTTTTATGGAATTAAGGCTACAAGCATGCAGTTCACATAGATGGTAAGTGATGACTGCAGCCTATAGACATCTACACAGAAAACCAGGGGACAAAATGGAGATGTATTGCCACCCCTGAGACCTTAGTTATTATGTTACTATGATAGTTATTACGGGGCCATGCATTACCATCTAACCGACATATGATAGTGTTGAACACTACCAGGTAGTGGCAGATAGATAAGGTAGTGAGATGGTGCCTACGCCTTCGAGATCCAACACTAAAACTCTACCACCAGTAAATATAATTAGACTCACACATAACGTTAATTTGGACTCGTTTGCTGACAGATGGTGGAACACCATTAGTAGCTATACAAAGGTAAGCACCCGAAGAGCTTCGTTCCACGCCAGTCATGTTCAGCCACGCACCACTCCATTTTGACACTGAAAAAGGGATGTGTTATTAGACATAGTGACATGACATACCTATGACATAGGGTTTCGTATCGCATCACTAAAGTGGCGAGGTGAGTTAGGCAATCGCCCATTTCCCAGATCTGCTGACTATGCAGCGGACATCCGACGTATTGTGTAATTGTGTGCACAGTGCAGATTCGGCAACCTTGTTTAAGTTGTTACTGTAGTTCACTTTAGAGATATTTTTATGATTGTAATTTAGTCTTGTAGAATTATTTCAGTTATAAACATATTCTTCTTTTTAATAAATAAATATAATTTTTGGGTAAAAAATTCTGCCGCGGTAACATAACTAGTGTCTGGACACATTTTGTAAGTTGATCGACTATTATGCGTGAAATTGTAGTCCACTTAGCCTTGACAGTTTTCCTTTTAAATTTGTTTTCCCTTTGTATTATTGCCGTGAATTTTCCACTTGTCTAATTACCACCGATTAGCTGGCAGAGAGAGAGAGAGAGAGAGAGAGAGAGAGGGGTTGCAATTGCAAATAAAAGTTAATATTTCACAAAAGGATCGTTTAATCGAAAAATTCTCCTGTCAAATCCCCAATTAGGTACTGAATAATTTTTAAGCCCTATCCAAAAATTCCAACATTATTTGCGTGAAACAAAACTGCATTCCCAATTAACGTGTAGGGGAGGTACAATATTTTTTTTCAAGATTTTATTTTACTTTCTCTGCATAGATAATAGGTTCATATCGCCAAAAAAAAACAAGAATTCTTTTCTCAGAAATATACCGCAACTTAAATCAGTGGCTGTCAATAGGACTTATCGGTGCCACATTAAGTACAGACGGTACCCTTATAAAAACCCACTGGGAATCCTGCGACATCCACTTAATGGCGTCGAACGCTTTAGTTTTTGCCTTTTCACTTTACGAGCAACACTCGAGTGATAGTCATTCGGTAATTTATCTCGTGCTAGGTTGTTCATTATTTTCTTTATGTGGGTATAAATTGTTCGTCTTTTCGTACCGAGGGTCTGCTGATTTTAAGATGTTTGAGCTTGAGATCTGTTTTGTTTTTGTAATGTTTGGGTTTTGTTAATTGTAAAACAACCTGGATTTTAAGATTTTATGTCATAAATATGCTTTCGATATAGACAGAAGTATGATATTCATAATTATATTTATTTGAGAGTGTGTATCTATTTTCACGCCAAGTCCCTTACGGAGTAGGCAGATAGTGTGGAGCGCCAGATTGTATTTATTTTGCCATTATTTGTAAGCATAACATTAGAACATACATCAGAACATTATTTTCATCGGCTCTCATAAAAACAGTGAAATGAGTGTTAAACGCGAGTGTTTCAAAGTATAAATCAACAGTAGGGCTTCTGGGGCTGGCAGCTCGTTGGCAGTTCCCCTCGTGTTACAAATGTTTATAGGCGCCTGTGACCATTTTCCATCAGGTGGCCCGTCAGCTTGTCTGTCAAAGTTATGGTGCCATACATTTGCTATCTACTACCAGAACCCGTTTGCTCTGAATTACTGTTTACTTCATGAAGTAATTCAGTAGTCCTATTGCCTTCAAGATCTACCACAATTCTATTAAAAACTACGAAACTCAAAGCACAAGCCACCTAACAAATGTTTAATCAACAACCACAAAGCCTTGTTATTTTGTTAAAAGAATAACATCTAATTTTATCAGCAATCCTCTTACGTACAGCAAAAACTATACAGTTGTATTGTTACGATCCTCGACAAAACAAAGACTAACTTTGCTGCCTGCGGCTGCAAATTGAATGTAAACTTATTTGCATAGCTGGTTTAAATGAAGTTCGCCGGTTTCTGATTTTCTAACAAGTTTTTAAGACCTACCAAGTTCTGTTCTTGTTAATTCATTTGAATGTTATGTAATTGCTTTTCTAGAGAGAGAACTTTTATTGGGGTTTCTAATTTGAAGTTAGACGTAATGTCGTAACTTCAATGTGATGTTTCTGGAGTAGGGATAATAATATACAAACCTAATTTTGTCGTGTACATTAATTCTTATAACACTTTTTAGGGTTTCGTAGTAAACAAAGAACCATTATAGTTTCGCCATGTCCATCTGTCTGTCTGTCTGTCTGTCTGTCTGACCGTCCGCGTTTAGCGCAAAAAATGTAGCTACTAGATATTTGAAATTTGGCACAACGCCTTCAAAGTGGTAGAATAAAAACATGAAAAATAAAATTATTTTTATTTTTACTTTAATATTTAGGGTAGGTACCTCCCCTATATGTAACGCGCGGATATATTATTTTATTTTGTGTTTTCTATATAGTGTGGGATATCGTTGGATAGGTCTTTCAAAAATGTTAGGAGTGTGCAAATATAATTTTTGGATTTAGTTAACTGTTCGTGACTTATTAGGCTTTGAAGTGCCAATTTTCGTTAGAGTCATGTGTTCCCCCCTTCTACCAACTAAACGGTTGTTGTTAGAAATTCAAACGTTAAGGAAATAGTAGCTTCATAGATAGTAATGTATGGCAACGTAATAACTATCACAAAGACAACAACTAAAGTGTAAGGGTAGGCATCGCACCTCTATTTGACCACTGGTCTTTGTGGGGTGTCTATAGGCTGCAGTCGTCTCTTAAGATCAATGTGACTGCATGCTTGTTTGCCACCTTTATTACGCAAAAAAAATCCTTACCCCCTTATTCATAAGCGTATTTTAGCTAAAGTGTTGCTAATCTCTCCTTTGTCTTTTTCTATCCTGCACATTTGACAATGCAACTGACAAAGAGACAAAGCATTCTATAGCTAAAACGTACGTAATGTACGTTTATGAATAAGGGAGTAAATCTTTAAGTTCTGCCACTAATAAACGTAAATGTCAAACTGACCTAAACAAACATACTACGTTATAACAATGTTTCAAGTAATATGTCTGCACATGTCAGGGAACATACTGGAAGAACTAATAAAACTTAGAATGTTACATTTGAATACAAAGTATAAAATGTTATACATTTTATATTATTCTCACAGAAAACGGACCAAGGTCAACAAATATGTTAATATCTGCAGACGTTCATTATGAGAGGCTTATGAGAGAAATTATAGCGAATGAAGAAAATAACGAACAACCTAGCACAAGATAAATTGTCGAATAACTATCACTCAAAGGTTATGGGAAGACAAAAATTAAGTGTTCGCCGTTATTATGTGGATATTGCGGGATTGCGAAGATTTTATATGGGCACCATCCATACTTAATGTTGGTCAGTGTTTTATTGACTTATTGACATACATTTTAACTAAATTTTACAATATTTACATAAACGTAATTAATATAATTACTTATGTATTTAGTCCAAGTGATTTTATACAAACATACATATTATTCTTAAATAAATGTAGCACGAAAGTAGAATGGAGCAATTGGGGTTCGACAAACATGTTTTCATTTAGTCGCATGTATAAGGGAAAAATGGCATGGTTGGGGAAAAAGTTTCTTCGCATTTTTTAAGATAATTCAAAACATTTTTTAATATAGTTTATTTAAGTTTAACTAAAGTATGTATGTACCATTTTGTTCGATAACCTTTTGCCATCTTGTAGGTAGGGACATGATCCCATTGCTATAAAAATTTTGGGACTTCTCACCAAAATACCGCGACAAGTGGATTTGGCAGTCCTCTCGTGATGTTAACCTAACATTGCATAAAGAATTCTGAAGAGACCGAAACAGGTAGAAATCTGAAGGTGCAAGGTCAAGACTATACGGCGGATGCATTAACACCTCCCAGCCAAACTCTCTTAATTTTTGCTGAGTGGCTATAGATGTGTGAGGTCTAGCGTTATCATGATGAAACACCACACCCCTTCTGTTGATCAATTCCGGCCGCTTTCTCTCAACTTCTTGCTTTAATCTCATCAGTTGTTCGCAGTAGAGTTCAGAATCGATAGTCCTGCCTGGTGGTATAATGAATAATGCCCTTCCAATCCCACCACACACACAACATCACCTTATTGCGAGTTAACCCGGGTTTCGCGACAGTCTGTGAAGCCTGACCGGCCTTTGACCACGACCTTTTCGCACGTTCTTGTCGTACGTGATCCACTTTTCATCACCAGTTATCAACCTTCAAAAATGATTCGGTTTCATTACGTCGTAATAAAGAATCACAAATGAGTACACGGTTCATTAGGTTTCTTTCAGTGAGCTCGTGAGGTACCCAAATATCGAGCTTTTTTTTGTACCCAGCTCTTTTCAATTGCGCCAAAACTGTTTTGTGATCAATTCTCAGTTCTTCAGCTACGTCGTAACTACTGATATGTCGATCTTGCTCCACTTTTTCAAAAATGGCATCCATTTTATCCGTAATAGGGCGACCAGAGCGAGGTGCATCTTTGACATCAAAATTTCCGGATTGAAAACGCTTAAACCAAATTTGTGCTACTCTCACAGACACTGCACTAGGTCCATAACCATCGAAAAATTTTTTCGCGGCTTGCGTTGTTTTTTTTTTGTAGTAAAATTTTAAAATGTATCGAATTTCTTCATTAGATTCACTCATCTTGACAGTACGAAAAACAAACGAAAATCACACATTTGCCTAATTTGAATTTGGAATTATGTTCTTTAAAATTTTAACTTTCAATGATACCAAAACCAGCCAGATACAAATACTACAGCCAAAGAGATTTTATTACAAGTTCATACATACTATAATGCGAAAAGACTTTTTCCCCAACCTATTATGTTAATATAAAAATCTTGTCTTCAAAGAAAATAAACTGACCTTATACGTTGAACAAATATTAATGTTGTTAATAGCAAACGTTCATTATGACGAACTCCAGAATTTATTGGATATAAAAACATCACGAAAGACCTACCGAAAGATAAATTGCCGAATAACTATCACTCAAAGATTACTCGCAAGGTGAAAGACAAAAATTATGTGTTTGGTGCTATTATGGGGATAAACCGAGATTGCGATGATTTGATATTGGAACCATCTGTGCTATAGATGCTCGGAAAAAGTGGTGACACAGACTTACTTACTTAGATTCAGGTAATGGAGAATTCAGGAAAAGTGTTGATACAGACTCAGGTAATGGTAAATGTAGGGTGGACAAGACAATAACATAATAATATCAATTTAAACTTAGAAGGTATGCTAGCAGCAGCATACAAAGTGTGTCTGCAAATATCAAATTGAATAACATAATTGTCATAGTTTCGATACAATAAAAACATGTTACTTAATAAAATTATAACTAGTACAACATTCCGTATTTGTTATGATCTTGTTATATTTTTCCTTAATAAATAAACTGCTGAATTGGTTATACGTTTAACTCAATGATGATGTTTCAAATATGTTATGTTTCAAAGGTGGCAAAATATTTGCATTTAACCTCCAGCTTTTCTGTAGATGTCTGGAGGCTGCAGTCATCATTTATCATCCTTGTGATCCAAATTATTATCATTACAAAAAAAAAATACATGTATTATTTACAACCAACACTTCCGACGCTTTTATATTGAGACTAGAATAGAAATCATTCAAATGTTCAAGTACGATTCTCAGTACTCTCTCTTCTAATCGCAATATCATGGGGAAAGCGTCATAAGTGTTATAACAAAATCCCATTCTTCTGTGTCGGCTATCCTCAAAGCCTATGTTATTACATCTTCTCAATATTAATTTATTTTCGATCTCAGGATGAAATTTATTGCGAACCCGTCTTAATACGAGTATAACATTGTTATTAAAGACCCTTTCATCGTGTTTAGATACAAAATTGGAATAGAAATTTAAATACCAGCACCGTAATGATATTTAAATAATATAAAGAGAGTGTTTTCTCTTTGTTATCATCCATTACAAATGGCGTAGTGGAGTGGTGAAACTCAAATAATATTACCTAGTATTGTTTTTGTTCGAATTAAGTTGGAATTGCTTATTACTGGTTGCATTCCAACTGTGTTATTAAATCTGCCGGTGAATGACAAAGAATGACTCTTTTTCTTTTCTTTTTATATTCTTTGTTATCAGTTTGTAAAGGGAAAATGAGACAGACGTTCTACTGAAATACTTTTTACATTAGTACAAAATATTTAGTTTAATCTTAGTTATATTCTTGACTATACAAATATTTTTTATCTCGTTTGACATGTATATCAATTGTTATTCGCTTTAATTTATTTTGTTTGTTTTTGACGTGTCATGAGAGGTGCCTGTCACCCTAAATGAATAAATGAGTTTCTGATTCTGATTCATTGTAACCGAATAGCGAGACTCAAGTGGAAGTGGGCAGGGTACATAGCTCGAAGAACTGACGGCTGTTGGAGGAGAGCAGTTCTAGAGTGGCGACCGCGTACCGGTAGACTAAGCGTAGGCAGGCCCCCCACGAAGTAGACTGACGACCTGATGAAGGTCGCTGGATGAGGGCGGCCCAGGACCGTCCGTTGTGGCAATCTTTGGGGGAGGCCTTTGTTCAGCAGTGGACGTCTTTTGGCTGAAATTATGATGATGATTGCATTGTATGGGCGAAAATGTAAAATTGTATTATTATAAATTTTATTTATTATAAATTGTAAAATTATCGGGGCGAAATAACTTACTACGGGCTACTAGCAATAATATCTTACCCAAGGTCTGATTATCAATTTTGAAGTGTCTTGAATCCTCCCTCCTCCATGTGACTGTGGGGGGCGGGGTGCCTGACGCGAGGCATCGCAGGACAGCATTCTCCCCCTCTTTCACCAGCACCTCACTGCTGCTTATCTCATCGTCGATGTCCGGAGGAACTGCAAAATAAATTTGTGTTATAAGGCTCGGTACGGAAATTTTAAACGTTACTTCACGCCTGTAATCTCTGAAGGGTTAGGCAGAGATAATGCATGCATTCAAGCATACATGCAAACACCCACGATTCGCCGGTTACGTATTTGGCCCATGTAACAGGTGGCGAGCTTGTTGACATCTCCGGGCACATGATCAAGCTTCGAAGTACCTACTGGGAAATTTCCAGAAAATGGAAAAATCCCAATAGAACCAGAGATAAAGGGCTTCGATTCGAACCCAGGATCTCAGCGTAGTAGTAGTGGCCTGCTACCACTAGGCTACCGAAGCAGTTAAACGAAAATTTTATGATGAGTAAAATTAAGTGACACACTAAATAAAGTTGAGGCGTTACGTTGGAATTAGTCATTCCCCCGCGAGCGTTGCGATTGAGCGGCTGTGTTAATTCAGCCGCACACTAGCAATCTCGACGCACACCCGTCGTGCGTTGGAGCTGACACACTCACTTTTTTAAACGTTACTTCACGCTTGTAATGTCTGAAGCAGGCACAGGTGGGGTGTTTGCATGCATACAAGCATGCATGCAAACACCCACGATTCTCGGGTTACTTATAATACAGGTGGCGAGCCGGTTGACATCTCCGAGTCCATTAATAAACTCCGAGATACTGGGAAACTTTCCGAAATGAAAAAAATCCCAATAGGACCAGGTATAAAGAATTTTACACAGTAATCTTTGATAGCCTCAACCCGGGAGGGAAATACAAGTTTGAAGGTGTGAGCAGATTTACTCTTGGCATGACTTGTACTGGCTACGGCTATATGAAAGCTGAAGGCTTTCGCGTCTGTAACGTGCAGTTTGAAATTAAATTAACAAAGTATCAAGAAGTTCAATAATTGGCTTTAATTTCAAATTAAATATTTTACAAGCGTCATTAAAACTTGACGAATGAATATTATATAATATTTTGTAAGCGAAAAGTTTGTGTTGTGCCCTAAAAGTTTGGAGTACCTACTCCAAGAGGCCGTGCCCGTGGCCGCATTAATATCTTAGCAATTAGCGTAAAAAAATTACGGTTTATTAAAATCGCATTGTTGAATTCAGACTCTCATTTAAACCGATGAAAAAAAACCGAGGAGGTCCTCAAGTCGACGCGTATATTTTTTTATGTATGACCACGCATTACTATTCACTAAGTAGTCCGATTTTAAAACAAAATTCTAACCTAAAGGGTAGAAAAATAAGGGATGATAGTTTATTCGCTCCCTGATTGCAACATAGATAACCGCATAACTTTTTTCGGAGTTGTCCCATTTAGATAATACTGTATTTTTTTGGATAAGGTGTATGTGTGTCAATTTTTTGTAAGCCATAAAAAATATAAAACAAAATATTATTCACAAAAAATGAAACCGCCGAAATTAAATGTAACTGAAAAGCAAAAAATAAAAGAGAGGACGGACACGTGCATAATTATTGTGAAACATGTTTTTCAAACCGTGTCAAAATGTATCAACTAACTACACACTTTTTACGTCATTAAGGTGGCAAACAAGCACGCAGTTCACATTGATGTTAAGTGATGATTGCAGCATATAGACAACCATACAAAGACCAAGGTCAAAATGCAGATGCGTTACCACTCCCGAGGCTTAAGGTTTTATGCCTCTGTGCTGGAAACTATAGGGACGTACATTACCACCTGACCGGAACACAATAGTGCTGAACACTACCATTTAGCGGAAGTATATTAGGTAATGCGGTAGTGCCTACGCCCGCGAGCTCCGTCACTGGAGCTCTACCACCAGTAACACAACAGTGACACTATAGCAAAACAATCAATGAATGTCCCATCTGAATAAGATACGAATATTTTGGCAACTGATAAAATACTCGAGAGGGCACTGTAGCGTAAGTTATTCAAGATAAGTAAGTTTGTCTCGATTTCGTAGTTTCTTGTTCCGACAGCTGAACTCGAAATGTTTATCACTGCGAGTTTCGCGTTTTGAGTTCTGAATTCGAGTACCAACTCGACCAAGTTTCGGTTGAAACTTATACGCTGTTATATAAAGACCGTGATGATGCTTGCTTAAGTGAAAACAGGTAGATATAGACAGAGATTCTAAGTGAGAGCGGCTCTATCATCTATTCATCTATATACAAATAAATAAAATTGGTGTGTCTGTTTGTAATATAAAAATAACCGCTTTTTACAACTTGCATATGTATGTATACTCGGTACATATACCAAAACAACATTTTTTTACAATTTTCGTCTGTCTGTCCGTCTCTGTCTGTCTGTCTGTTTGTCCCCGCTAATCTCGGAAACGGCTTGACCGATTTTGACATGACTTTCACTGGCAGATAGCTTATCTAATAAGGAGTAACTTAGGCTACTTTTATGCTAAATGCGCCCACGACTTAGTCCGGGTAGATACTGAACAATCATAAATTCTCACGCGGACGAAGTCGCGGGTATATCAAGTTGTGAATATTTTTGAGTAAGATTTTTGTTTACTCATCGATGGGATTGTTTTGGTTGACATGATGAGAAGCGAGCCTATTAAAATTTTATAGGCCACAATGCTAAACTCCAAGAGTGATACTGAAAATTCTCAATTGCTAATTTTACTGGGGTATCCAATGACAAGCTTCGCGGGCGTAGGCACCACCGCATTACCTGATCCACTTGCCGCTAAATATTAATGTTCAGCACTATCGTGTTTCGGCCAGGTGGTTATGTACGGCGCTGGAATTCCCGGTACAGAGGCATAATATCTTCGGCTTCAGGGGTGGCAACACATCTACATTGGAATCTCTGGTTTCATGTAGGTGTTTATAGGCTGCAGTATTACTTACCATCGATGTAAGCTATGTATTGTATGCTTGTTTGTCACGTCATGACATAAAAAAAATCAATATTACTTACCATTTGACTTCTGTAGCCTTGCAGAAATAGTCTGCTTTCTCTAAGAGACAAATAGTGTTCTTTTGTTTCATAATGTTAACACAAAATGGTAGTGTTCAGCACAATCGTGTTCCTGTAGTAGGTGGTAATGTACGGCTCTGTAATTTCCGGCAAAGAGGCATAACACCTTAGGCCTCAGGAGTGGCAACGCATCTGCATTTTGACCTTGTGATTTGTGTGGGTGTCTATAGGCTGCAGTCATCACTTAACATCAATGTGAACTGCATGCTTGCTTGTCACTTCCATAACATAAAAAAAAAAATACCACTCACCAACAACAATAAGTATATGAGTCTGGCTCATCATAGGTTCTGTGTTCACTTGGCACATGTATCTGCCGCCGTCCGAAGGCCCCACGTCACGGAGTCCCAGGGTCCAAGCCCCATCGCCGTGTTGCACGCTGATGCGGTGGTTCTTGGTGATCACGTGGCCGGCTATCGTCAGGATAGTCTGGGTGTCCACGCGAAGCCACGCCACCTAGCGAGTAAAAAGGGATTTGAGATTCACTGTACACAAACAAGAAAAGAAACTAAAATGTATGGAACTTACACTGAATATTCTCTCATCAAGAATGTCATTACATATATCTGACATATTTGTTTTTTTTGACGAAATGTGTGTTTTTGATCTTCATCGCTGCAGTTCGCTAATATTTCCTTACTACTTACCAATATGTCCTATCAAGGTCTGTATTCACATACTTATTTTTTAGATTCCCTCGTTGGCCCAGTGGTCGCAATCGCGATGGTGAAATCGAAGGTCTCGGGTTCAATTCCCGGTAAGTAAAAATCTGTTATGTCTTTTCTGTGAGGAAATTCCCAGTAGCAGCCCGGAATCTGGTACCCGTGCCTCGGAGAGCACGTAAAGTCGTCGATCTCTATCAGGTAGTGTCGGATAGTCGTCCCAACTATAAAAGTGAGGGAATGGAGAGTACACCTGTGTTTGCGCATACACTAGTGTACTATAATAACGCCTGCGCAGTTGGCTTGTCTCCATTGTAACCGACTTTCGTTCTAAAGGACTGCTGAACTAATCATGCAATCAATTCTATTTTTTTTTATATTACGGAAGTGGCTTACAGGCATGCAGTTCACATTGATGTTAAGTGATGGCTGCAACTTATAGACACCCATACAAAGACTAAGGTCAAAATGCAGATACGTTACCACTCCTGAGGCCTAAGGTGTTATGCCGCTGTGCCGGAAATTACAAGGCTCTACATTACCACCTGACCAGAACACGATAGTGTTGAACACTACCATTTAGCGGCAAGTATATTAGGTAATGCGGTGGTGCCTACGCCCGCGAGCTCCGTAACTGGAGCTCTACCACCAGCAGATTATTGAATATTAATATAATGATAAAATAAATAGTTTAAGCAGCAACAAGAAAATACATAGGTTTTTTCCTATTTTATAAATTGCTAGAGGACCCGACAGACTTCGTCCTGTCAAAAAAAATTGTTGACTCTTTGTCGTTAGAAACACACTTACATTGCTTAGACAATGAGTGCTATGAACTTTATATAATAGAAATAAAGCTCAAATTGAGTCTACGTTTTAGATAGAAAACGTTTGTATGGGAAAACGAAAAAAGCTGATTTTAAGGTTTTCCCGGCAATTATTCGATTTTTTCTCACCTTTTAAACCTTCCCCAAACCTCCACAAATATTTCAAGACCAAGATAAGATAAATCCGTTCAGCCGTTCTCGAGTTTTAGCGAGACTAACGAACAGCAATTGATTTTAATTTAAATAGATAAACCGATCAACTTAGGTTTTTGGTTTATCAGAAATACATAAATAGTATTAAGAGAGACAAGATTGCGCGAGCCTAAGCTAAACTTCACCCTTCCTTCCTGACCTTTTCAACAACGAAAGAACCACAATAACTAATATCGGCAAGGCGGAAATATGTAAAACCAATGTTTTCACTTGTAACGCCGGTCAGCAGACACAATGCGCAATTCTGCTGATAAATTACATAACCGGGGACACTACATTTGGCCTGCAAATGATTAATGAATAGGCCATTCTTGTGACGAACATTTTTTTCCCAATTTTTCCCCTTGATCATGTTTTATTCAGGCACCCTATTTACTTGATAAATGCTTTGTCACCGGCCCTTTAAAATGTATTTTGTAGGGAAATTAAATGGCAATTTTGTTTGGCTCTATCAATGTTGACACCATCTTTCATTTACGAGCCAGTGAGTCGATTGATGTGTTCTTGGCACAAAGAAACTTTGTAGAACATTTTGGACGTAACAACTTTTAAATTGATATTGTTTTGTGAGAAAAAACTAGTTGCCATGGACGTTCAAAACAGGCAGTAAAAAATGGTAGTAGAATGTTTTTTCATTATTTAAACAGGTTGTTACGTGGACTGTATATTATTAGGCGATTCTTTAAATATGAGTAAAAAGTTTCAGATAGTTACGAAGGAAAATATAATTGTCATTAAGATTACTTTTTTTTATTTTATACAACGTGTTAGTTTTGCACCATAGCTTCCCGAAAACCTCAAATACTATGGAGTGCTCAAAAAAACATGCTCAAAAAATATTTAAAAACTTGTTGCCTATAAAGTCGGTTTTACGGGCGAAGATTTTACGTGACAACGTCTTTTTCTCGGTAGAAAGGCATTCGCCGGTCCGGCAGGCCTCTCTCTCTTTCGGTGACTCATCGTTACGTTACCAGGCGTTACACTTTTTCATGAGTGACTCCGAGCCGGAACCTAATTTAAGACGGTGTCACGTCAAAAAATCTAAGTCCAGTAGTTTTTGAGTTATGATGACTTTAAGATGTAAGTCAAAATTTTGTTGCGGAAACCCTAATCAGCAGCTGATCGAGTCATTGAACTTTAAAACTCATTCAAAAATTTCAACTTTCGGTCAAATACGATAATGCTCTTGCTTTACTGTTTACGATAATATGTATTACGATAGTATGTAATAATGTTTGTTGTAATCCGTTAGTATTTTAAGGCGAACCTACGAAATTTCATTCTGATGTTTTAACAGCCTAGTCCGCAATGACTCATCACGTTTGTTCCACCTTTTTAAACCGAATTCATGTTATGACAATTAGACTGTACTAAACAAACTTACATATGACATTTATCGTCATCTAAGCCTGTAAACATTGTCGGATAAGTACTTAAGCCTAAGATATACGAATGTATGAAACGGTATAACCATCGCTCAACCTCTACACCAGAAGAGATAAAAACATTATTATCGCTTCTTATATTATAGCTATTTACTACGACCATAAACTCAGTGTACAACACTCACACACAGAAAAGAAATCACGCCTACATCTACACTAGTCGCTTTTTGTCATAGAGGGTGCGAGCGGGATGTGGCATCGCCCGACCCGCTCGCACCTCATTCATATTTTGCAACAATGTGTAAAGGTCGCTCATCTACCTCCTAATAAATTAGTGATGTGTTTCGTTTGAAATCAGTTTTACTTTTGGATTATTATTTAAATCTGTTATGTCTTTTCTGTGAGGAAATTCCCAGTAGCAGCCCGGAATCTGGTATCCGTGCCTCGGAGAGCACGTAAAGTCATCGATCTCTATCAGGTAGTGCCGGATAGTCTGCCCAACTATGAAAGTGACGGAATGGAGAGTACACCTGTGTTTGCGCATACACTAGTGTACTATAATAACGCCTGCGCAGTTGGCTTGTCTCCATTGGAACCGACTTTCGTTCTGGAGGACTGCTGAATTAATCATGCAATAAATTCTATTTTTTTTTAATGTTACGGAAGTGGCTTACAACCATACAGTTCACATTTATGTTAAGTGATGGCTGCAACTTACAGACACCCATACAAAGACCAAGGTCAAAATGCAGATGCGTTACCACTCCTGAGGCCTAAGGTGTTATGCCGCTGTGTCGGAAATTACAAGGCTATATACATTACCACCTGACCGGAACAGCATAGTGTTGAACACTACCATTTAGCGGCAAGTATATTAGGTAATGCGGTGGCGCCTACGCCCGCGAGCTCCGTCACTGGAGCTCTACCACCAGTAAAATCGTAAATTGTTATAAAATCGAATAATTGTTTTTAATGTATGGAAAGTAACTTTTAAACATTTCAGTATCTTTCGATTTTTTCTTAATTTCGGGCCAGGGAAAAAGTATAGCTAAAATTAATCCTATTAAATATTATTTATTTACATTTGATACGAAAACCCCGTACTAAAAAAGTAACTAAGATTCATGTCTAATTGTGACAATCAGTGATAAAAATTGGCTAGGATAACTTAACATACATTAAAAACATTTTTATTTAGTTAACTACTGTTTACGTACAACCGCTTCAATAAAGAAATCGAATGGCATATTCGTATTTTTTTGTCCGTGTGCCGCTACGCCCGAAACACTGTGCATTGCGAATAGTGCCTAAACTTTGGTGCGAGCGGGCGGCGCGGCGTTTCAAAGGCTAGGTTTCGCCGACAAGCGGAATATTGTAGAACAATGTTGTAAGTGAATGCTAATTTCCCTAAAATTAGACAACATTTTTATTTTTTAGGCATAATTGTAATTTCAAGTCATTACAATGTCACTGAGATTTTACACATGAGTAACGTACGATAATTTCTTGTCAAGCTTTAGATGATAACTGATTTATTTAACATTCGACGAGGTCCCTGGCACATTTGTAGATTTGGTATTTATTTTATCTTTTGACGAAAATATCTTGATTGGGTAAAACTAAATGATGAGTGGCAACATTCACGATTGAGAGAGAAAAAGTAAATTTTATTTTAAGTTTAGTTTCGAGTGAAAATTTGCTGTGAGTGGTGATAGTGAGTTTTCAAAAGCAGAATTTTATGACAGGATTCTTTGTGTGGGTGCTGATAATGGTGTGTTAGCCGAAACTCGACGGCTCTATGATGAGCGACATGTGTCGGGCAGACCAGGCACTTTGCGAAGGCTCCCGTCTAGGGCATGTTTTCGAGGTTTAGAGAACAGGCTTCACACTACGGGTTCTATCCACCCAAGACATGAAGGGCGACCCTCGAGTAGCGGTATGGAGGAGATCATACCGCCTTGCTGAAGGAGAAGATCCCACCCTAATTACTGGTGGTGTAGGTTGAACTGATGAGGATCATTCCCTTCCTTTAGTCTAAAGTAGGTACTTACGTTACCGAGTGGATGTGAACTTATTACCTATGTGATGTCTCCAGTGCACGTTAATGTGTGTGTGTGTGTGTGTGTATGTGTACGAGGATCACAATGTTTCATCCTTCTTCTTTTCCACTGGTAAGTTTTAAACAAACAGTTTTTACTACGATTAGAACGGGTGGGAGATGGGTAGAGCGCGCGCGTGCCCCTTCCTCCCTTCGCTCAAAACGTCATCACACTCGCTAGTACAGTAGGTACCTACTCGCTACGGCTTGATGCTATTCGCGCGCGACGTAGGTACGTACATTGCGCATTGTTCCATTCACTAACGTTAGGGTTGTCATTTTTTAATTCATAATCATAATCATTATCATAATAATTTATTTACCAGAATGTAGTGGGTACATGTAGGTACAGATGGTGAGGTAATAACATTATAGCACTATCACATTCTACCATTACAATGGTGTGTAAAATATCCATAAACTTAACTAAATAGTATGTCAAAATATTATTATTGTAATTCGAATATTTATAATTAATTAATGTCAAAGTTATTATTGCAAGTTGTGGTCATCTAATTGAGATATTATTACAGCGATAAAGTTTATTGAAGATTTTAATAATTTAATTTAAATATTTAGCATTACTTTAGGATAATAATAATAATATATATTTATTTAGTCAAATTATTGAGTCATTAATAAATTATAATATTGTTTTATGTGTCATATAATCCTTTAAGTCATAAAAACAATGTTTATGTAGCCATTGAGTCAGTTTTTTTTTAAATAATGGTAAATTAAATTAATAGTACTTAAGTTTTGTACGGAAGTTTTTATAATCGAATCTCTTCGTTTCATGTACACCAATATGTTTATATAACCAAAATTACATAGGTAGCCGGCGGTAGGATAGGGTGCATACCTAACACGTTGTATATTATTATTTTACTTTTTGCGGGTGTGTGGAGGAACGGGTGGAAGTGTTCCTCCAACGAAAAGCACCAGGCGGGCCGCGGCCCAACGATTGACGTTGGGAAGTTGTATATATGCCAACTCTTGAGAAATCTTCGCATGTGCGATGTAATTCGTTTGCACGCCATCTATCGTACTAGACAAGTACTGTGAGGTTTCGTCTGTATTCCACTAGTTGGCGCCTTAATGTAGTGAACGCTACAGGTGGTAGAATTCCAGTGTAGATGCTTGAGGGCGTAGGTACCACCGTATCACCTAATTTATCAGTCGCTAAATGGTAGTGTTCAGCACTATCGGGTTTTGGTTAGATAGTAATGTATGGCCTCGTAATAACTACCACAGAGACATTATAACTAAGGTCTAAGGGGTGGTAACGCATCTGCATTTTGACTTCTGGTTTTTGTGTAGCCTATAGGCTGCAGTCATCACCTAACAACAATGTGAGCTGCATGTTTGTTTGCCACTTTCATTACATTAAAAAAAACTGGACTGGTTATCCTGAGGTCGCAGGTTCGATTCCTGCCCGAAGTCAAATTTTTCTTTCCGTTTTTTAGGGTTCCGTACCTTAAAAGGAAAAAAGGAACCCTTATAGGATCACTCGTGCGTCTGTCTGTCTGTCTGTCCGTCCTTCACAGCCAATTTGCTCCGAAACTACTCGACCGATTGAGTTGGAATTTGATAAATATATGTAAATTGGTGACCCAAAGATTATTACTTAGTGGTGATGGTGGATGGTGGATAGTGATGCTAGTCACTACTATAATGGTACAATGTCAAATAAATATTGACAAGTGGTACAAAATCACTATTAAACTTCTGTCACCTACAGGTGACACTGGGAATTGAAGAGTTAATTTAAATAAAAAAAAGATTAACGTTTTCGTAGGTTTTCGCGAGCTTCATACATTGTTGAAACTTGCGGATTTTGGGAGTGTTGTATACGCAAGAAAATCCGCAAGTTTAATTTCAACAAAAAAAGATTAACTGTCATTTAGAAGGCAAATAAGTATGCTTTTGATTTCGCTGGTCCAAAAATAGAACGAAATGCGATATGCATTCTTGATTGCCACTATAACGACATGAAAGAATATACACGAAGCCATAAAAGTATTCTGAGGGCTGAAAGCATATTAATGACAAACGACAATATCAAAGCTAAGAAATACGGTTATTATGAGTCTATTAACTTTGCCATTAGCGGATATTACTCTGAAATGCCAGGCACGTACTCTGTCTTGTTGATATTATTTTCACATATTGATATTCTATATCTTATTACAGGTATATATAAAATTCTGGTGTATCGTGTGTTTGTAATTAAGATCCTCCAAAACGGATAGACCAATTTTTATGTTATTTTTTATGTATTAGTCGTTTGGTCTGTAGTCCAGTCATTTTAGCGATTCACCTCGGAATGAGAGGAAATAAGCTAAATATTTGTGCACACCTCTAGTTGGGCGTTCTTAAAGCTGTCTCACAAAAGCCTCCAAATAAATTTAAATTAAAAAAAAAGCTGTCTCAAAAGTCTCATATATTCTCATGTCCGCGTCGGAAGCTATACGAGGTCAAAGGTTAAAAAAATAAACAGTTTTTTGCGATTATCTTCATTTTTATTGCTCAAATGATGTTAACATCTATATTAAAAATGGTAGAGCATAAAATTTAGGATACATTTTTTTTAAACCTTTTTTTCATGCGCTCCTCGTATAAGTTCCGACGCGGACACGAGAATATTTTATTTTATTTATTTATTTATTTCAACAGGCAACAATTGTGCACTTAAAGTAAACAATTGTTTACTTTAAGTGTTCAAAAAAAACAAAAGGCCCATACAAATATATACCTTAAAAACTAACATACATATTTATTTAAACTAACACTAATTGTCATGTGAAGACGGCGAAGTGATACGCGGCTTGTCAGCAGGAAGTTGTCCCCGGAATTTCCGAAATAATACCCCCCCCCCTGCGGCCAGAACTCCTCCTTTGTATAAGTCGGCAGATCATGTGTCGGGACCCTCACCAAAAAAGAATTGAAATTAACTTTATGGCGAGACTCCAACCGCTCGACTCTCAGGGTGAAATTCGTCTTTATCCGGATGTATTCGACGACATCCTCCACCTTCGTAGACCAGTGCAGTCTGGACACATACAGTTGCGTCGACGGCACAGCTGGACGCAACAAGTGATTTTTTCCTGTCGGCGCCGTACCGCGGAGATTGCGGGTGGCGGGCTTCTTTTTCTTCCTCTTTACCACCGTGAAACCATCCTCGTCGCATTGGTCCTTACGAGGACCCGTGACTACGGGTCCACGAAGTCTCTCATTGGTCTTAGGTTTGTTCCCCAAGGTAATAGGCCGTTTAGTTGTAGGGGCGACGGCAGCAGCGGCAGCAGCGTAGGCACGCTGAGGAGTTGATGTGAAGGCGCGTGATGGTGGAGGGAGAGGAGCATATAATATACAATATGAGACTTTTGAGACAGCTTTTAGAACGCCAAAATAAAGGTATATACAAATATTTAGCTAATTACCTCTCATTCCGAGGTTAGCCCCTTTTTTATACTAAATTGACTGGACTACTGTAAACAGGTACCTTGGTTCTGAACTTTTTTATACCTCGAAGTGCAAAAATAATAATTGATAAATCAATATGATTACTTTGCTGGTGATAGAGCTCCAGTGACGGAGCTAGCGGGCACCACCGCATTACCTAATATAATTGCCGCTAAATGGTAGTCTCAGCACTATCGCGTTCCGGTCAGGTGGTAATGTACGGCCCTGTAATTTCCGGCATAGAAGCATAACACTTTAGGCCTCAGGAGTGGTGACGCCTATGCATTTTGACCTTGGTCTTTGTGTGGGTGTCTATAGGCTGCAGTCTTCACTTATCAATGCGACCTGCGTGCTTGTTTGCCACTTCCATTAGGAATCCATCCTACATTAAAAAAACTTAGCAATGTAAACAATGTCGATAAGATTTCGCTTTAATCTTAGTATTTTTTTGTAATATTGTGTCTTACCGTTTAAATTGTGTAAATTCACTCGCATGTATAATTGCGCAAAAACATGCTTGAACTGGCACGCACACACATTTCGTACAAATACATAAACACACAAACAAACACACTGGAGTAGGTGAAACTAAAATCAAATAAAACTTTAACGTAGTAATTTTATAAGAATTACCTTGAAGGTTTGTAAATTGTCAACTCTACAAGTAATGGCGGCATCTCGACCGACCGCCACTGTGACGTTGGACCCCGGTCCAACGAACCTTGGCAGATCTGTAACAATGGACAATATTTTAGTCAAAATATCCAAAACTATTTTCACGTACCATATTATTAAAATAAATATATACTCGTATAAACCATTCAAGTCGAAGTAGCTCGCAATTTGGGACTAAATATATATAGCAGTTATATAGAAAAATGATAAAAATCTTATTATTACCACATCAAAAAGATAAATGTAAAAAGGCATGCTCCGATGGTTCGAGCATATAGAAAGAATGTCGAATGAGCGAATGACTAAACAGATATACAATGCGAATGTGGATGGTTGCAGAGGCCCAGGAAGACCAAGACTGACCTACCATGACCAAATAGGTCGAGTTCTGTCTGATGGTGGGGTCAAAAGTCTTAGGAATCGGCGTGCATGTATGAAGAGAATGTTGAAAGTAGACGGGGCACGAGAGGTTTGTCAGAACCGGGATATCTGGCGCTCTACACTCTCTGCCTACCCCGTTAGGGACCTGGCTTGAAGATACAACAACAACAACAAAAAGATAAATAAAATATGCATAGAAGCGTTCTATCGGAATTAAAGATCCCTAAAAAGAATAATAAACTCATTGAACATCTCAAGGTCGACTATAAACCCTCAGAGGGACATTCGCGAATCCACTTCAGAATCTACAAACGACTCGAATACCTCGGGGACACTTGTATTGTGGACGTTATGATGGCTTGTCCACTGTAATATTGTTGTCCTTTTTCCGTGACATTGGGTTTTGTGGGTATGACGTCTTTATTAACCTTTTGAGTTCGAAAATAGTTTTCCTTCTTAAGCTCGTTGTTCGTATTTCAATAAAAATTCTAAATAAATTTATCACACTTAATGCCTCAGATGCATATATATGTCTGATATTTGTAATAGCATATACTTGTATTTATACATGCTTGAAAATTTAAACAATTTATTAAAATTCATATTTATTTTACTCCATTGGCAAATCAGGTATAGGAGCTCTTTTTCTGTTTCCACACGGAGAAGCATGTCCTATAAAAAACCAGCACTGGCTGTCTCTTAACCGACACATGCTGAATCAGGACCAATTTTTAAGAATACACTTGCAATTATTATTATTTTCTTTTTTTCTTCTGTGTAATGTCAGTGGAGTTAAGCAATTCCGTTAAGTTGCTAATAAATTGGAAGAATATATTTGTTAAAATGGATGCTTCAGAGCTTCGCCACTAACATACTCAAGATCAATAATTTTTTTTCCCTCAACAAAAGAAAACATAATAATATAACGTTAACCACAGATTTCTAACAAAAAAATAATAAATTCATGGAACATCTCAGGATTATTTAGAATTGACAAATGTCCCTCAGAAGGACATTTGTCAATTCTAAATCTTCAAACGACTCTACTACCTGGGGGACATTTGTATTGTGGACTCGACGTCACTTATTATGTGGACGTTATGATGGCGTGTCCACTGTAATATTGTTTTCCCTTTGCCGCGACATTGGGTTTTATGGGTATATTTGTGAGTACATCTTTATAAACCTGAGTCTGAAAATAGATTTCCTTATTATGCTCTGTTTTTCATATTTCAGTAGAAATATTTTGAAAACTTTACATACTTTACGCCTGTGATATCGCAGAGGCTGTGCTGACATTCAAAAAAACACCTACGTACTTGAATTCGTGTATCCAATCCGCCATATCAGCGCCCACCATTGATAACTTAAGATGTAGATATGTTTCTTTTACTCCTCGTAATAAATTCGATAAAGCGCGCATGGTCCCGCGGCTGATGTAAATCGTAAGCGATCTACTTGGTTAAGCATTACGGGCGCGGTCGGGTGCGTGATGGGTGACCGCTAGTGGCAAATTATAATGCGCGTTTCCGTGCTTCGGAGGGCACGTTAAGCCGTCGGTCCCGGTTGCTATCGATAGATAGCAGTCGTTAAACTTTGCCGAAGGCCTTATGAGCGGTTTGAAAACATCCGACAGCGGGTTGGCCACTTACCCGTATCTCCACCAATCCGCATTGGAGCAGCGTGGTGGAGTAAGCGCCAGGCCTCCCCCCAAAAAAGGGAGAGACTTGTGCCCAGCAGTAGGACATGTAATGGGTTGCCATTATTATTATTTTATTAATAAATTCGATGCTGGATCTCTTCTTCTGTACCTACATAGATTAACATGTTACAAATAATGCTGGTGGAGTTGAGCAGTGCACACAGCTTAATTTAGCTATAGATAAACTAAGTTAAAAACGTTATTTCTGAAGTTTATTCTTTTAATTTTTTTTTTTAATGTAATTGAAGTGACACACAAGCATGCAGTTCACATTGATGTTAAGTGATGACTGCAGCCTATAGACACCCACACAAAGACCAAGGTCAAAATGCAAATGCGTTACCACTCCTGAGGCCTAAGGTGTTATGCCTCTGTGCCGGCAATTACAGGGCCGTACAATTAATTTTGTCTTTTCTCTTGTTACCCAACAAATAACCTGAACCAATTATAATCACCTTATTAAACAATCAAACAAAAATAATAACATCATTCAAAAACATAATTATCATATTAAATTGTGCAAACATTTGTGGATTTGATTGAATGTAAAATAACTGAATATGAGTAAGCATATTAAGTACATAAATGTGATAGGGATTTTTCAAACCAATGAATAATAACGTTTGACTGATTAATTTACCAGCTGTTGCCCGCGGCTTTGCCCGCGTGTATGTTGTTTTATAAATAACTAAGTAGCCTATGTTCTTTCTCAAAGTCAGCTCTATCTCTGATCCAAATTTAATTAAAATCGGCTTAATCGTTTGGACGTGAAAAGGTAACAGATGGACAGACAGACATACAGAGTTACTTTCGCATTTATAATATTATATATAGTAGGGATTAAAGGAAGAAAGAAGGTAAACATGCATGCAGTACACATTAATGTTAAGTAAATATTACAGGCTATAGACATCTGCACAAAAACTGGAGGATAAAATACAGATGCGGTGCCACTTTTATGGCCTCAGCTGTCTTGCCCCTGTTACAGTTGTTTTCTTTTTAACCGACTTCGAAAAAGGAGGAGATTTTTTTTTATTTAGCGTAGATGTCAGTAAAAGCGTATTTTATTTATTTATTTTAATGTATACAAATTATTAGAATAGAAGCATAGATAAGCTCTCGCTCTACAAAAGATCTACAACCATTAAAAATAAATATATTTGTTTTTTCAATAGTTACTCCATCATGTCGGAACTGGTAATTTATCATTTTACCCTCCAGAGAACAATACGTTATACAAACGATCAGTAGCTGGAGAACAATGCAGGTGTGTGTAACGAATAAGAAAAGTTGGCCAAGTGCGGGCACGCGTTCAAGAGGTTGCGTACATTAAATGAATTTCCCTTGTTATCATAAACACGAGTACTTATCACATATTTTGATGTCATCTATAGGTTAAAACCTATTTTGAGGATTATGTTAAAAAATTTAATTTAAATTCAATTCAAATGCTTAGGAAAACCAAGACTGACCTACCAAACCATAATACATAACCAAATAGGTCGAGTACTGTCTGATGGTGGGGTCAAAATTCTTAGGAATCGGCGTCCATGTATGAAGAGAATGATGAATGTAGATGAGTCACGGGAGATGTTTCAAGACCGGGATATCCGGCGCTCCACATTCTCTGTCTACCCCGTTACGGACCTGGCGTGAAGATACATACATAAATCGTTCAAAATTTTAGATCACGTAGTTTTGGAGACAGCGGAAAGGGTAGTCAATTTTTGTCTATTTTCTTGAATAACTTCAAATTATTTGTTTAAAATTATTAAATAAATAAATGAAATACGCTTTTACTCACACAGATCCTTGAGAACCTACATATATGTACTTGTTATGTCATTTTAAATTAACTTCAAGAGAAGTCTTGCTTATACACGTGGCCTACTTTTACCCGAAGTTTTAGGAATTTCAGTATTTTACAAGACCATATTTTATTTATATTGCCAACTATGCTAGTTAGGCAATATATTTAACAAGCATGTGTTAATGCGAAATAATATAAAAACAAGACCATATTAATGTACTTTCTTTCCGAGAAATCCTCTTAAATGCAATTGCACTGCATTAAGTGAATAACCAGCAAATGTAGCATAAACTTTTATTCCATTTGCAGATTTAGCTTCGCTTGCATCGCCGAGACAGTAAAAAGAACTTTTGAATAAAGGGATATAAAATGAGATAGGGCATCGTTTAAAAATTAAAATGTGTTTAAATATTATGTTTGCAGTTAATTAGTGTAAAGTTTTTCTTAATTGGTGATAGAGTGAAGCTTGAACAGTCACAATATCATAATGTAATTAATCTGCTGCCAATGAGTAAATAAAACCAACTGTCATTAAATTATCTCACACATCAAATTACATAGGTCCGTATAATTAGGTACTTTCAAAAAAATAACAAATTTATAGGATAAAAATAAATGTAAGCCGTCATGTATGCATCTTACTAATTTTGAGTCGGCGCCTAACAATTAGGCGGCTCGCTCTGTGTGGACGCGCCTGATAATGCAAAATAATAAAAAGGTCAGTAGAATTACAGTTTTGTAAGTGGTCAAGGACATTCTAAAAGTATCCTGTACATGTAAGGAAAATACTACAACATTACAATACGTATAACGCGGAAGCGCGACTTACAATGGAACTTTGTGTCTTGCAAAGTTTTTTGACGTCGACTCAAGATTTGTAACTTATATGGCTATTTTCAAAATTAAATGGCACTTATTTCAAAATTTACCCGATTTAGATACTAAAAATCATCGGATCGCTGATGATCGTATGGACAATTCTCCAAAGCTTTTCGCTCACGTTTTAACCGCATTCAATGCTGACTTAGATTCAAACTTGAGTTTAGGTTCCCAAAAAGTAAGTCTGAGTGCTAGGCTCTTTTGCAAGAAAATTGTAGTCTATACACTGCCACACAAGTGGAACGAAATTCCTAGCTCCTGCTGTAATAATAAAATTTGTATGGGCGGAACAAAAAAAATATTAAAAAAATATTTATTAAGAAAATATTTATTAAGCAAAAAAATAAAACTATTCTCCATCTAGCGCTTCAATAATAATTCCACTTCACTAAGTGTAAGTGTATAAACAGTATACCTGCAAATGCAGCTAAAACTTTTATCCTCAATTCGCAGATTTAGCTGAGCTCGCATCGCGGACTCGCCTAACGATTATGGTTATCCCCGGTTGGCCAGTTAATGACTGTATTAGTGCTAATAACAGTTTCTTGAACTGCATTTGCCGGGACGAAAATTGGTTTGAACATCTGGGTGTTTGGGGTTCACTTTCCTTGATTATGCGATAAACTTTATTGTGAAGTTCACAGTTATTTCAATGATGCTTTAACCGGATTACGTAATGATTTTAATACATGCTTGATACATAATTAAAGTACATTGTGAAATTGCACTCATGCTGGAGTCAAAATACAATTGAAAAAACGACATAAAGACTGAGTTTGGAAAAATAACCTAATACGTCATTGAACTGTTCCCCGAGGCAACGTTCAGTGTTTCAATATTGTTATATTCGTTTAACAATTGTGTTCAAGGCACATACGTAATTGGAAGAAGTTTAAACACGTAATTTTATTTTTGAGTTCATATTACTATGTACACTCAAATATCAACATTCAAATTTACAAATGTATTTGAAACTGATTTTTGCATTTCTAACAATTCAACTTAATTCAGAGTTGATCGATCAAGAATGAACAAAATTTATGCCGGTTAAAGGGCACAAAACATAAAAATTGAATTATTGAAATCGTCACTAATGAATCACAAAGAGCAAACGCGCTTGCTTTTCAAACTTCTAAAACCCAATTCAAACGCTTTGTCGTTTGAAAATGCAAGGCTGGAATTCTTATTCGTGACAACAAGACTGTTACGTTTTTGACCTCAATCCTCAAGTGTGCTACACCGTCTTACACTCGGCTGTCAAGTTACTGGCACCTCGTTATGTTGCACTCTCGAGTTGAATAAAAATTGATAGTTCTCCAAATTTAAACGTTGTTCCAAAATGATTTATTACTGAAAACTTTATTACTGAGTTTATATTTTGGATAGCGAAATTTGTTCAAACGTGACAATGTTGAAACGACAAGTTTTGCTTGGTTGTTTTGTTTTTTAAGTTTATATAAAATATTTTCATGTGTGAACTTCATTTAGTGGTGAAAATACCTACTTTAAATATGATGCTGAAAACTGTTACTGATTCTATATCACAGTGTTTTTTTATGTAATGGAAGTGGCAAACAAGCATGCAGTTTACATTGATATTAAGTGATGACTGCAGCCTATAGTGCTATAATGTTTATATTAGGTTTTAGGTAATTTGGCTGGTAATAGAGCACCGAGAGCAAAGGCAATAACCACAATAGCTAATCCATTTACTGGGTAGTATTCGGCGTTATCGTATTCCGGTTAGCGATTAACATGTCTTTGTAATTTGTGGCACGGTGGTAAAACATTTCATGCCGGAGCCTATTGTAACAATCGAAACGGGACAAATTAACATTAAATTATTACCATGTCGCACCAAATAAATTAGATTTGATATCACAGTATGTTCTGGAACACAAAAAATATATCGGAGCGTCCAACAAGAGTATTGTCTAATCGGCGTGAACATCCCTATACTGGTCGTCCATAGTGTAGCGTTGCAATCGAAATTCTCGAATGACCGCCAGGAATTATAAATCTTAATCTGAATGATTTTCGACGACCTAGTCCGAGACCTAGACCGGTAAGTCTAGCGGTGTGTGAGGACCGCTTGAATCAAAGGGTCGCGGGTTCGATCCCTGCAACGAGGAATATCTTTGTATGATCTATAGATATTGGTTTCGGGTCTCGGTGTTTGTGCATGTGTTGTGTGTGTATACAACAGCACCCACGACACAGGTTTATACCTAACTAGTGTGAGGCTGTGAATGTAAGCGTATTTTTTTAATTCACACAATAATAAGCTCACCGTTAAACATATTTCTTATTTTCCCAACATTCAAATCTTATCATATAGTATGTTTATACCCCATAGCTGGTTTTAGTTTATAAATATCAAATAACATTTCAAATACGCATAAAAAATAAATACAGTAAAATGAAAATATTTTCTATTAAAGCGATTGATATTTGCATACCTATCATATTGTACAGTGTAAATAAAAACCATTTTGTACTGGAAAAAATTTTTTATTTCACAAATATTGATATACGAACTCATGAAGGACCTTCGAAAATTTTTTACTGAGGGTAGATCGCCAGTTTCAGAGCTCGAAGGTGCAGGCATTACCGCATTACTTAATCTACCTTTCACCAAATCCCTATTGTGCTACTTTAAGTTGATAATATAATTACGTAATTTCTATGAAGAAACAAGTTTGTTCACAGAGGGCAATGAATTTGCGTTTTAACCTCTATTTTTTGTGTAAATGTGTATAGGCAGCAGTTGTGTAAGCTGCCTGCTTTTAGTCATTTTGTAACAGAAACTTGCTACATGACTCATATATGATTTGAACTTAATAGGTTGAGCAACGCGGAGACGATATCGTCCACGAACAATAAGAAATCTATTGTCATATTTTTCTCGCTGCCAGACGGGCTAAGCTACTATAACATTTTAAATAGGACTATCTACTTTATTAAAAATGTCAGTGAATGACAAAGAATGTCCCATATTTTTTTGTTTTGTCTTATTTTGCCGTTTGTAAAAGAAAGTATGGAACATTCTGTTGATACCTATTTTTATCATTAAGTATTTTTGGACTATTATTTATTTTATTTTGTTTACTTTGACATATTAATCAACGTATCAGTTGTTATTCGCTTTAATTTTATATTTGTAATTTGACCTATCACAAGCAAATTCTATTATTTCCAAGTGATTAAATGAATTTTTGAGTTTGAGTTTGAGTTATTGTAACAATAATAGTTGCGGATATACTCCCAACTGCCTCTCTTACCCGATATTTTGGTCACTTCCTAGCTACTGTGATCACGGGCAGACTCTGCTTATACGCGAGAAAATCGGCAATTATAATTAATATAATTCTACGGTGTATGAAAACTCGCGAAAACTTTATATCTAATTTATGGGTCTCCCGCGATATCCCTAACAACGCTTGTCCTAAAATCACTTGCCGGTGAAATCTCAAAACAGCTGTTGTTTTCCATAACGTAATGGGGACCGTGGGCGCGCCCGAATTAGCCAGGTTATGCTCGCTTGCCATACTGATTGGTGTTAGGTTTTTTTTTTCCGGAAAACGCCGATACTGTGTTAGGTAAACCAAGATAAGGGCGCACGAGTGTTAGGACAAATGATCATTATGACAAATAGTATTAGGGATGCAAAAATAGGAAAAGTAAAAATTAGGGATCCCGATATAGATTCCTAATTTATGTATCAATATCAAAATATAAGGCATCATATTATTAGAAATTTTATAACAATGTGTAAGTTTCATTACAATTGAAAAGATCATCCATAAATTAAACATTATTAAAACAATTCATTTAACGTCCAACCTTTACCCTTCGCTTCGCTTTCTATAATTATACCAAAACATGAGTACTTGAATGTAGGCATATATCAGCTCCAGGTAAATAAATCTACTCAAATATTTCATAAGCTGAGTACACGTACAGTTTGTATGACGTTCATATATCACCTGTCACGGTTGTGTACTAATCTGTTTTGCTTTATAAGTGCGTGGTACTGATGAACGTTGTTGCGTTAAATGAAGATGTATCTACATTGTTATGTTGATGATGGTTTTACGTATCTTTATAGGATAGGGTCTCACGTCATTACCCACTAGCGCAGCGAATTCTTCTACTTCTGCAGGCAGTCGAACAATAAAGGTCCAACCATTCGAATAGGGTGGTAGCAAATGCAATAGCGCATGCATAGCAATGAAGCGTGGCCCCATGGCTGGTGTACATCGGAAGCGATCTACTCGGTTAAGCGATACATGCTCGGTCGGATGGGTGACCGCTAGTGGCAAAATAAAATGCGCGTTTCCGTGTTTCGGAGGGCACGTTAAGCCGTCAGCCCCAGTTGATATCGATAGATAGCAGTCGTTAAACCTTGTCCAATCTGTACCCTATGTGTCATAAATATCTTTTTATGTCAAGAAGGTGTCAAATAAGCATGCAGCTCACACTGATGTTAAGTGATGAATGCAGCCTATAGATATCTACATAAAAACGAAATTTCAATGCGTTGCCACCCCTGAGACCTAAGGTTTATTACAAGGCCGTACACATTAATGTATTGGCATTAAGTGGCAATCAAGCATATAGTTTACGTTGATGGTAAATTAGTGTAGGCTATAAACATCTACATGAAACCAGAGATTTCAATGTACATGCGTTTCCATTTCTGAGGCCTGAGGTGTTAAACCTCTGTACCAGAAATTTCAGGAGCGTGTAGTATCACCTGACTACCATTTAATGAGAAATTAGATTTTATTAGCAAAAAATCCATAACTTGCGGGTTGCATTAACAGACCCGCATTACCATTCTGTTGGCGTTCCTTAACCTACTTTTCGCTGAAGTTTTTCATTACAGTAGTTGTGAGAGGCTCTTGTGAGTTAACGCCAACTTTACTTTTCACTAAATAAGGCTCGAGCTTGCAGTTTCAGATTTTCTATGTGATATTCAATGTTCATATTATTTTTTATTCAACGTCTTGAGGAATTTATAATTTATTTTTAACTAGCTTTTGCCCGCAGCTTCGCCCACGTGGATGTCGTTTTATGAATAACTAAGTAGCCTATTTTCTTTCTCAAAGTCGCCTCTATCTCTATACCAAATTTCATTAAAATCGGTTCAGTCGTTTGGACGTCAAAACGTAACTAACAGACGTAGGGATTTTTATATTTACACTTATAAATTTGGTGTACTAAACTCTTAAGGTACGATTCCACAAAAATAATGTGTCACACTTTGCAGCACATTTTGCTACAAACATTTTGTTCAAAACCCCAGCAGTGCTCGCACCAAGCAGGAATCACGATCAGCTTCTGTTTTCACCGGCAAAGTTGTGAGCAACTTTGGTATGCGCACAGTGCAGCGCATAAATGTGAGTATACTACTTAAAGCAGACAGCAGAGCCGTATGCAAACATTTCTAAGCTGATTACGCACTATTTGTCAGTGTTTGCATGAATGAGTCGACCAAATTATACATCTGTATCGTCTTCAGAGCCGCACAGTTCAGCACACTGGTGGAATTTCACTTTTACAATTTTCAAAGGCCACAGACTAGTAATTGAATCAATTCCAGAACATTATTCGGCACTTTAAAATGTCCTCACTTCGCAAATCTCTGTACATTCAGAATAAAATTAACATACACAGAACTTCAAGTGGTTTAATCTAAATTCAACTAACGTGAATGAGCATATAACGAGATCGAATCGGCTTTTTATTTTATTACGAGAATTACATGGAACGAATCCTAATAGAAAATACTATCATTTTGATATTATAAAAAAGACAATATATTGTTTGTATATTTAAATAGAATAATACTATTTTTTAAAAGAAAAATGGAAAGAAAAATTTGACTTCAGGCGAGACTCGAACTTGCGGCCACTGGGAATCTAGTTCAGCCGCTCTTCCAACTGAGCTACCTTTCCGAGTCTGGCCTGAACTCAAATTTTTCTTTCAATTTTTTTTTAAATATATTTCACAAGCATGTGTTAATGCGAAATAATATGAAAAGAATAATAGAATGTGAATTGGATATTACTGTTGCTTTGATATAATAAGTTTTTTTGATCAGTGGTAGGTAATAATTGAAATAGTATGATAATGTAGTAATAGAACTGTCTCAGTAGCCTAGTGGTAGCAGGCTAGATTATTAGAGATAATGGAGTAAAATCCTTTAATTCTGGTACTATTGGGATTTTTCAATTTTCTGGCAGTTTCTCAGTAGGTACCTCGAAGTTTGTTAATGTGTCCGGCGATGTCAATAGGCTCGCCAAATGTTACATGGGCCAAAACGTAACGTTTGCAAGTATGATTGAATGCATGCGTCGAGAAATGAGTATTCTTCTGCTAGTGCTGTCAGTCAACGGAACAATGTCAGACATACCATTCCAAAAGGGCGGCAATAAATATAACAAGGCGGGATGGGCAGCAACCTCCCGTGATAAAACTACTACTTGCAATCGCCAATCCGTCTACCAAGCGTGGCAATTATGGCATATTCTCCCCTAATAACGCACAGCACTGTAATGGAGGTTTCAGGAGAAGGTTTGTTTAACAATGGACATCTATGGGCTGGAGTTATAAGACAGTACTTTAAAACTTCCGCTTTTTTTCAAAACCAGTCAATACCGAATAAAATTAACATACACCGATATTAACCGGTTTGTACCAGACAAAACCGGCTCTGAGTGGTTTAATCCGAATTCAACTTACTCGAATGGGAATATTACGCGAGATCGAAGTGGCTTTTCAGTTCGTTAACCCGATTATATGAAGCGAACGTGATAATTAAATAAAAAATATAGCAGCGATTCCTCGAAAAACATAATATGTTGAAAGACAATGTCACTCTCGTGTATTAAAAATAAAAACAATATGTCGATATTTGGACTGCGATATCAAATGACATGTATTTTCATGTTTTATTGTTATATGCTAACAAACATAAATTTGTTAGTTTTTAGAAAGATGAAATGAGACAGTGTCGCGCCATTTGTTTTATTTTTTGCCTCTGTAATATACTAACATACAGTGGTACAGCTATTAGTGAATAGACTCAAAGATATTTGCGACGAAATGTTACATATTGTTTTTTTTTTTCATTTTTATTCAATGTAGCACCCAAAAACCTAAATACCTGAAATTTTCTTCCAATGTTAGTAAATTGCACCAGTTCTTTCATTTTCATCATCATCTCAGCCGAAAGACGTCCACTGCTGGACAAAACCTTCCCATAAAGTGGGATATACTATAATTGCCACGCTTGTAACGCACGTTTGCGATCGCGGTGATGATAGTTCCATTTTTCAATTTTACTACCGCCGAATTGGAATAGTTGGACCGCCATTCTACCAGAACTATACACTTTTTTTTTCTACACTGATGTAAATTGACCGATGTGCTTTTGATAGGTTTTTTTTTAATTTTTGTGTTTGATGGCGCCCGCAAATGTTGTTCGGTCTCTAGAGCTGCCCATACACACCACAGACACAGAATATTTCTTAATTGTGTGCCACGGATTACGGAAACTAAACCACAGACCACTAAGGACTAAACTGGATCACAGACCGATAACCAAACTGTCGGTCGTTGCTAGGTGTACATTCTTGTTTTTTCTTTTATTAATGTTTTTTTTTTATTTTAGTTCTATTTTTCTAAACACACAACCTTAACCAGAAATAAAAAAAAAACTCTTTTTAAATGTACACACTTCAATGCTCATTAAGATCTGCTCGCTGGCACTCAAAGTTGCATTAAAATATATTTTCACATTTAGCATAAAATTTTCTAAAATGCAAATGTTGTAACTCAATTGGTGTGTTGCGTAATGGAAGGAAAAGTTCTTCACTAAGCTGGCGAGATCCTCTTAATACCTCACATACCCTTTTCACAAGCTTCCGTTAAAGCTTTGCATATTTAATGATAAATTTTAAGGATTTATAGTGTTTTTGCCTTGCTAATGCCATTTATACAGATATGTTCCGTACAGGAATTGAGCATATCTAATTACTTTGAAGTACAGCTGATACGGTATGGTAGAATAATTAATTATTATTTAGAAAACACAACTTGTGTGTAGATTCATAATTGTATCGCAAATTCACCATCGAGCCAGAAGTAAATTACTTTATATCAAACTCCGCCCCGGCTTGGCGCGGTGCAATGTTGCCTACCCTCACCTATTCGTCTTCGCGTGATGATTATACATAGATATAGCCTAAAGTCTTCCTCGATATCTTTCATAGTTTAGGCAGCGTACGCAAAATAAGTAATTTTTCTGGTTGATTTTTTACACCTTGTGTCTGAAAAATTCAAATATCATACGGAACCCTATTTTTTTTTCAAAATAAAATAGCCTATGTTACCTGTGGATAATGTAGCTTTCGAATAGTGAAAGAATTTTTAAAATCGGTCCAGTAGTTATTGAATAAGAATAAGAATAAGAATAAGAAACATTTATTTGACACACAGCGAGACATATAAAACAGACATAAAACGTTACAGGTAACAGAGAAAAGACAACACATTTTCTAAAAATTAATACATACCTATACATGTATTATGTGTCTCACGGCTGACAAAAAGGTGTCCTGTTCAGTAAATGTCAGGTATTGAGTCTATTCATTACAAAGAAACAAACAAAAAAATATTACCTCTTTATAATATTAGTTTAGATTTAATGTCCATGGTTATTACAACAATTTTTCAAAAATCTCAGCCTTGTTATATTTTGAAGTGTAGTATATTTAATTCGCAGTGTAGAATAGAAATCGACAAGTAAAAATTTCAATATATCGAGAACCATGTCAGTGGTGTTGAAGGAGCCCCCATCCCTCAGTAAAAAAAACACGTTTATACGAAGTACACAATTTTTACAGGCTTAAAAATGGAGAATGACAAAGAGCTACACCGTAGACTGACAAAAAGCTACACCGTAGAACGACAAAGAGCTACATCGTAGAATGACAAAGAGGTACACCTTAGAATGACAAAGATCTACATCGTAGCGGATATAATAATATCTAAAGCGTTTGGCTACGGCGTAGCAAATGTAGCGTAGTATAATAATATTTTATAGATCTGCTTGGCCAACGACCTCACACCCACACATTCTTTCTCGAGCTACATTATTTTAATGAATTAAGAGCACTTAACAAAAGTCATATTAATTATATAATTTTTTAAGTAACTTTGACTGACTATCGGTTACGTTTTTGTGATCAAACCACTGAGCCAATTATAATGAAATATTTAGCATCCGCACACTTTTGAACTCTTAGAAAAGTTAAATAGGCTTCTTTTAGTAACAAAATTTGCCACCTGGACGAAGTCCAAAAAAAATTACAACCTTATTATTTATTGCATCTATTATGACCTTTTAAATAGGTAATGTACTAGAAATTTAATTATTAAAAAAATACGCTCACACCACAGCCAGTAGGTATAAACCTGTGTCGTGGGTGCCGTTGTACACATACAACACATACACAAACACCCAGACCCGAAACAAATATCTGTAGGCCATACAAATATTTGTCCCGATGCGAGGATCGAACCCGCGACCCTTCGAATCAAACGGTCATCTCTCACCGCTGGACTAACCGGGTCGTCAGATTATTATTTTCCTCAAAGCAATATTAACACATAGTCTTTTTTTAATATACCTTTCAGTAATCAGTACCCATTGATAAGTACCCGTATTTTAACATAAAGCAAACTGAAAGTTCAGTTTCACATCAACAAAATACATGATGCGTATTCGCATTTTCACTCCACATTTCCACCCGTTACATGTCACCGAGCAGTAAAGCTAAACGAGTTTATTTTAATTTCAACGCTAGTTTTGCATCTCGGAAATTTTCCAGACAAAAGGCTGTACCTAACAAAGGATCCTTTGGTCTTTAATGAAGCTTAAAAACCACAAAACGACGGATTGTGCGGACAGGGATATTTTTTTAATAAAATAAAAACAGATATAAGATATCGTGGCGGCGTTTTTTCTGTGATGATTCCTCGCTTCTTTGGGATTATGCTAATAAAAGTCTATCTTTTCTTTGTGAAAACATTATCTGATTTGGTATCTAGACTGTGTAATAGATCTTCGTAGAGATAATCTGCCTCTGAGGGACTTATTAATACAGAACTGTCGTGCTTTTTCACTAGTGTTATAACGCGATAAAGTAACCTCAATAAAAACTTCACCCCTAAATCCCCGAAAAGGTAGACAGAGGTACCCATGATTTGCTGGTTACAATTGTTTTATGGTTATAATTGGTTACAATTGGTTTAAATTGACAGACAAGCAGACGGGATGCTACCTGATGGAAAGTGGTCACAGTCGCCTATGAACATTTGCAACAACATGGGAGTTGCCAACGCACTGCCAGCCCTAAAACTACTACTACTACGCTACCCTAGACTACTGAGGCAGTTCGAAAAACAGTTCTTATACAGTATTGCAATCGATGTCATACAAAATTTACTGACAAATATTTTTCAGTACTAATAAATTTATTCACTCAAATACTAAATTAACAATACGCGCAATCAAATCCCACTATCGCGACTTCCACTAAAGTGAATCCTATCCAATAACGCCTCGATCTTTGTCAGCAATCGCGAAAACTTCGAGACTGCAATCCGAACTGGCTTTCCTTTGTTCCATTGTTAAACTAGCCGTTTCAGTATTGAGTTATCAATTCTTTTCTGTTCATACATTATATAAGTGCTTTATTCATGCGAGCGAATGACTTAACAGATATACAATGCGAATGTGGATGGTTGCAGAGGCCCAGGAAGACCAAGACTGAACTACCATGACCAAATACGTCGAGTGTCTGATGGTGGGGTCAAAAGTCTTAGGAATCGGCGTGCATGTATGAAGAGATTGATGAAGGTAGACGAGGCACGAGAGGTGTGTCAGCACCGGGATATCTGGCGCTTTACACTCTCTGATTACCCCGTTAGGGACCTGGCGTGGTACATACATGCATGCATACTTCATTCATATTTTATCTTTCACTTGCATAAAACACTTGATGTAAAATATACTAAGTACACTAGTATGAAAATGCATAAAAAGACACTTTACATTTATATTCTATCACTCAGATCATTGCCGGGCTCATAAGCCGATCTTGAAAAGAAATGTTACCGTCTACACCGCAAAAATTGAAGTCGTAAAACCTTCTAAGGTCAATAGTCCATCAAAGGGACAAGTTGGCCGCATGAAATACAACCACAAAAGTGCTATAAAAGAGGTAATACCCAATTGGAATTCTCACATTCAACCCTGGTGGAATTTTTCCATAAAACGGGTCCAAATGACGGGTAATTTGACGTACATTGAAAGGGTGGGCCCGTTTATATCTTCGTTTTAGAGTAACGCAGGTGCTTGATGTTTTGCCGGCGATTACCAATATTAAGGCGACATCAACGGAATTTCTGGTTTCGCTGTTAGGATTCTCAATTTAATATCTGTGAATGTTTTTGTTAACTTTGTTGTATTTTGATCGGTGTAAGTATTGTTTACCTTTTTTATGATCGGAACGTACAATGATGCATAAAAACTGTTTATTTCCATTTTCCATTAATATTATTATGAATACTTTAATTTGCTCTTAAATGATTCAAAAACCTATTGTTCTATTTGAATCTTATGTCTTGATAAAAGACGTGAAGACATATCGACTTGTTTTGCCATTGGAAAACAAACAATAAAAGGAGATGTTGCAAAAATGTATGGACTTCCAGCCATGTATTGTACACAATATCATTAACAGGCAAATTCAATATAAAAACGTTCTTTACTGCATAGTTTCACTTATTTAGCTTTGTTTGCAGTTAAAAAACATTATTTGCAGTTAGAATTGCAACTCTAAACCGACATGGCGAATATGGCGGGCGATGTCATTTTGATAAATTCCACTAATAATCGATACTACTCGATTTCCAATTTAAAGAAATTCATCGCAACTTCTTTAAATTGATCGATTCGATACATCGTTTTTTTATTAATGTGTGATGCACTAGTAAGATACAGATAGCATTCGTTTTGTTTTATCTACATATGTACTATCCCAAGCGTAGGCTGTATCGCCGCCATGTTGAACATGGTTCAAAATAATAAAATCGTTGATAAAATCCTTTGAATTAGGTTAATGTAGTTGTAACTCTAAAATATAATCATCCTTTAATGAATTAATTGTACTTTTTTCGGATTCTTCTTTAATTTACCCATTTTTTGAGGAAGTGCACGAACCAGAGCCGAACTCACAACATCTCCTTTCTCGATGTTAATTCAATATTATGTGATTCGCAAGTTATTCACGTTTTATTGTCTCTATTCTCTCGATGAATGGAGAAAGAGTGGACCTTCGGAATGTAAAGTCTCTTATACTAGACAGTCAGCTGCTGGACCTTCGGAATGTTTTCTTAGAACTGAAACTAAAGTACGAGTATGTTAATACTCACCAGCTACCTTGAATCCTTCGGGCAGATATACAAATAAAAATATGAGCAACAATTAAAAAAGAGCATCACAAAAACCAATACATACTACAGAAAGAGCGCTCAACACGTCTCCTAATATACCGATAGTCGCGAAAACGTCCTCGGGAGAGCAAACGTCCCAACAAAATTACATTGGACGTCTGTATTTTCTTCAAAGTACAATGCTGTATAACATTGTTATAGCAAATAGGTTGCCCAACGGTATGTGAGGTCGTGTGGGCTGCTTGTAAAATATTTTGACTATTTCTGTTTCTTTTTAATGGACTTGGTTCGATTCCCGGGGGATACTAGAGATAACGGTGTGAAATTCCTTATCTCTCTGTTATATTACGATTTTTCCATTATCTGGAAGTTTCCCAGTACCTCAAAATTTGGTAATGTGCCCGGAGATATGGGGCCACCAATAGGCTCACCACCTGTAACATGGGCCGAAACGTAACCGGCGAATCGTGAGTGTTTGTAAGTGTGATTGAATGCATGCATTTACCTCTGCCTACCCCTTCGTCGATTACAGGTGTGAAGTTACGTTTGCAGGAAACGGCTGAGTCAGGCTGCACGGAGCTAATGCCGGCTCGCGTGACTGATGGTGGCACCTTTCAAATTGATTACCGTCATCTTGTCAATTCACTGATAGATGCTATTCTTAAAGTTTGTTGAGATACACAATCAATAGATTGTCTTCGTTGAATTACGCTTTTTTTAATGGATTTACGAAGGCGGCTCGTCTCGAAACCTTCTTCACCTGGCAATCGATTAGCGCAAAGGACTTAACTAAATTTACTGCTTAAGGGAGACCTTTGTGGGACCGATCCTCGGCTTAAGGTGTTGTCGGAGACACATAAGACAAACGCGCTTAGGAGCGGTGTAACTTTCGTTCTAGACATTAGTTGGTGGTAACCGGAATAAGGACCACGTGGATCGTGCTTGAGTCGGGGTTTTCTGGTTGGGTGTTTTTTGCTTCATAATCACTAGATAAGTATTGTTGAATTTGACTAGAAAGATTGTAAATGTTACTACCGGAATTCGGAAATATATCTGATGCAGTAGACTACGTTACCTACCTCTACACCATCATGGCGAGTATTAGCCAATACATACCATCACCAGCTCATCTAATCTCCCAGTACATTGAGAGTTGATATTCGAAGGAAAGTCCCTGAAGCCAACATCGCAGCAATAATATATAGATAAGCGCGCATGGCCTCGCGGCGGGTGTAGATCGTAAGTGATCTACTCGGTTAAGCGACATGGGCGCGGTCGGGTGTGAGATGGGTGACCGCTAGTGGCAAATTAAAATGCTCGTTTCTCTGCTTCGGAGGGCACGTTTAGCCGTCGATACCGGTTGCTATCGATAGATAGCAGTCGTTAAACCTTGTCGGAGGCCTGATGGGCGGTTTGAAAACATCCGACAGCGGGTTGGCCACTAACCCTTATCTCCACCAACCCGCATTGGAGCAGCGTGGTGGAGTAAGCTCCAGGCCTTCCCCCAAAAAGGAGAGAGACTCGTGCCCAGCAGTGGGACGTATAATGGGTTGCCATTATTATTTGCAATAGTCAAGTTGTTTGCTTTGTAATTAAATATTGTAACTATCTATCTTGTTGAAAACGCTCGTATTCCCTGAAAGGGTATGCAAAGATAAGTGCATGTCGGAGTGGAACCTAAATGTGACTACTAGCGCCATCTAGTTTATCGGAGACGCAACCTAATTATGACTAGGGTAGATTGTTCAATAGAGAATTCTAGGTGGCGCCACTGTCGGCGTAGGTTCTTGAAATTGTTATCTTAGAGGGGATAGTAACCAGCCGATATCGGGTTTAGAAAGGCTAGAAAATAGTTCATGATGGTCAGTCATAGAGTAACAGTCGATCAGTCACAGTCACACAGTTGAATCGAATTATTATAGCGCAGTTATGCTGCCAGTTAGAAAAGTGAACGTCAGTGATATTAAAATGATATAACGCGGGAAGTTCTAAATCAAATGTGCAGAAGACTAGTGATAGTAGTAGTATCGTATCCTGGTAAATGTGGTTTCCCGGTCCGAAGGGTTTCTTGCCCATTCTTTCCTGCTGGAAGTAATCGAATGGGCGGATCTTTGGCAATATACGACTTTCTTCTGCCAACCTGTGCTTTATTTCATCATCCGCTCGAGTACCCACCTAGATGCCCACAAACATGAGTAACATATCGGCTTATGGAAAGACACGCCCACAATCATACCCACATGTCCTGACTTGAGAACTCTCCAGCCGATATGCATTTAAGCACACATACAAACAACCAAACTTCACTTACAACAAGTTACTTTTTTGTTTGTGTTGGATTTCCTATATATTGGAGCTTTTACACTGGAACTCTACTACCAGTGAGAATGTTACACAATCTAACATACACATTCCATCATAAGAACCAATACATACTACTTTACTGGTGATAGAGCTCCAGTGACAGAGCTCGCCGGCGTAGGCACCGCTGCATTACCTGATATACTTGCCGCTAAATGGTAGTGTTCAGCACTATCGTTTTCCGGTCAGGTGGTAATGTGCGGCCCTGTAATTTCCGACACAGGGGCATAACACCTCTGGCCTCAGGAGTGGTAACGCATCTGCATTTTGTTTTTGGTCTTTGTGTGGGTGTCTATAGGCTGCAGTCATCACTTAACATCAATGTGAACTGCATGCTGGTTTGCTACTTCCATTACAAAAAAAAAATACTGCAGTAACAGCTCAACACGTCTCCCAATACGATAGCCAGAAACGTTCCCAAAGCGAACATCGCAACAAGATTACGTCGGACGTCTTTGTGTTTGCAAAAGTATAACGCTGCACAACGTTTCTATTGGTTCAATGACGTTGGACAATAATTTTATTTGCAGTAATCAAGTTTGTTTTGAAAATATGTCAACTGTCTATATCGGTGGGTGGTGGTTTTCTTCTAAGATAGAGGTTCAGATATTCTTAATTTGCAAAATGGTATAATAATGATTTTTTTTATATTGGGAGTATTTTGCAAATATTACTAATAATAATGGCAACCCATTATAGGTCCCACTGCTGGGCTCGAGTCTCTCCTATTTTTGGCCTGGAGCTTAGTCCACCACGCTGCTCCAATGCGGATTGGTGGAGGTGGGTGGGTTAGTGGCCAACCCGCTGTCGGATGTTTTTCAAACCGCCCATAAGGCCTCCGACAAGGTTTAACGACTGCTATCCATCGATAGCAACCGGACTGACGGCTCAACGTGCCCTCCGAAGCACGGAAACGCGCATTCAATTTGCCACTAGCGGTCACTCATCACACTACCCGACCGCGCCCGTAGTGCTAAACCGAGTAGATCGCTTACGATCTACACCAGCCGCTGGGCCATGCACGCTTTGCAAATATGTCTATCGCTAAATATGCCACGTTTAACACGACCGTGTTCCGGTTAGATGGTACTGTATGACGTCGTAATCACAGAAGCATAACAATTTAGGTCTCAATGGTGGCTATGCATCTGAATTTTGACCTCTGGTTTTTATGTCGATGTCTATAGGCTGCAGTTGAGCTGCATGCTTGTTTGTCACATTCCTTTCAAAAAAGAAACTGAGATTCAGATTTTTGTTTTGCGTTTGCAATCTTTTATAAGCAGGATTAAATTTTGGTACAATTTTAAGATACTCTCTCTATACCAAGTAAATAATAACTCTCTGTAAGCCTGAAAAAGTCGTATACTGAAATATTTATGCATTTATGAATAAACTTGTTCGTAACAATGAAAATGTTTTAATCCACTTTTATCAGGTATAGTTCGACAAATACAATATTTTTTAAAAATATGAAGACGTTGAACTCAATTTCTTGCGTTATACTCACTCTCAGGGGGACGTTTCCACGGCCATCTTGATATTGGAAGTCAAGTCGAACTTCTTATTGCGTTATTTATTTGTTGGTTTTCTATATATACATATGTAACCTACACATCATCTATATACTCTATACAAATAAATAAATATGGAGTGTCTGTTTGTAATATATAATTAACCGCTTTTTACTACGATAAATGCGTAACGCAAAAGTAACTTAGCCTACTTTTGTTTATGAATTATATTGTACCATGCGTAACGCAAAAGTAACTTAGCCTACTTTTGCTTACGAATTATATTGTACTATGCGTAACGCAAAAGTGACTTAGCCTACTTTTGCAAATGAATTCTATTGTACTAGCTGTGCCCACTACTTCGGCCAAGTAGATACTGAAAAATAATATTGTTAAATCCTAAGTGGAAGAAGTCGCGGTCACAGCTAGTATTACCTATAATAGAACATCTCTTCCACAGGGCTCCAGAGCTTACGCCACCACGCTGCTCCAATGCGGGTTGGTGGAGATACGGGTTAGTGGCCAACCCGCCGTCCGATGTTTTTCAAACCATAAGGCCTCCGATAAGGTTGAAAGACTACTGTCTATCGATAGCAACCGGGTCCGACGGCTTAACGTGCCCGCCGAAACACGGAAAACGCATTTTAATTTGCCACTAGCGGTCACCTATCACACATCCGACCGCGCCCCGAGTAGATTGCTTACGATCTACACCAGCCGCGGAGCCATGCGCGCTTCAAATGTTATACCAAAAAGAAAATATGTCCTGTAACAATATTGTTTTATGATTATACGCGAGATAAATTTTTAAAGCAGTTTTATTTCAATAATAGCTCGTGAAAAACTTAAGAAGACAACGACATCCAGTGTGTTTAATATTTACAAGAAAGGTTACTAATCAGAAACCGAGTTGCAAAATAGCATACAAATCAAACGATCCTTGTAGATTATGCCATAAAGCTGCTGACGCAATATGCTATGGAAATAAAACAAGTTTTGGAGTCACTCGGCAGGAGCATAAACGTCGGATGTTATTTACAGGCACCAGACTCTTGAGACTGGCTTACTGTTATTGACAAAGTTTATGATATATTTGCTTAGATTTTTAGTGCTTTGGGTAAACTGATTCGTTTGTATTTAAGAATCGATGAACTAATAATGAGTCGATGAGTTAGTCTTGTGTGCCATCAGGCTACCTAATTTCTAAACATTTATTAGATTTTTTCGTTCATTTTTTTAAAGGCTCTACCGTACTACTTTGTTGTTGTGCCAGAGGTCGTTTGTTTGAGTCCTGTCCGATTTTTTTTTTTCTTTTTCATTTTTGAGTTTTAATTCAAAGGTTGCATCACTAAGCCACTGAACCCTCCAAAGGGATATATAGCATAATCGCCATGGTTTATTAGTGTACCCAAAAACCTTTACTGTTACTGCACCTTGACCTACTAAACAAACTAAAAACGTAACTTCACGCCTGTAAATGCATGCATTCAAGCATACATGCAAACACCCACGCTGGTTCGAACCTGGCACCAGGTGGCGAACCTGTGTCGTAGGTGCCGTTGTACACATACAACATCTACACAAACACCCCGACCCGAAACAAATATCTGTAGGCCATACAAATATTTGTATATTGGGATTTTAATCTGCTTTGTGAGCTTAATAAATGAATGAAATGACCAAATAGGTCGAGAACTGTTCAAAGGTGAGGTCAAGCGTCTTAGGAATCGGCGCGCATGTATGAAGAGGATGATGAATGTAGTAGAAGCACGGGAAGAATGTCAGGACCGGAACACATCATCATCACGCCCTCTGCCTACCCCTTGGTATGAAGATATATGGTGGTAGAGCTCCAGTATTGGAGCTCACGGGCGTAGGCACCACCGCATTACCTAATATACTTGTCGCTAACTGGTAGTGTTTCGCACTATCGTGTTCCGCTCAGGTGGTAATGTCCGACCCTGTAATTATTATGGCCTCAGGAGTGGCAACGCATCTACATTGAAATTTCTGGTTTCATGTTGATGTTTATAGGCTACAGTCTTACTTTACATCAATGTAAACTGTATGCTGGTTTGCCACATCAGCTACTCGTATATATAAAAAAATCAATTGTAGTTCGTTAGTCTCACTAAAACTCTAGAACGGGGGGACCGATATGGTTAATTTTAGTTTTGAATTATTTCTGGAAGTCCAGGGAAGGTTTAAAAGGTAAGAAAATATGAAGAAATTGAAGGGAAATAGTAAAAACCACAATTTCATTTTCCCATACAAATAGTCCGTAATATTATTCTGAGGCAATACAAAGTTTGCCGGGTCAGCTAGTCATTATATAAAAAAATAAATATTGTATTTGATTTAGTTAATGAAATTAATGGTATAGCTTTTCAAACATTTCCAAGTTATTGACTGTACATAACTGGATTAATTTTAGTTGAATATATAATATTCATCTTGTCATTTTAATCAAGCAAACACCAAGTTAACGCTACGAACAAGAATTCTCCGAGATGCAAATATGAAATGTTACGTTTATTCAAACTAAGCAGAAATACGAACTACTACATTTGGAGCAGTCTCGTTCATTTTTTGCATTTAAAGCGTACATTGGGTTATATATTTGAAATGTTAGTGATTATTTTGGAACGTGATTTTTTATGCAAAGAAAACAAGCATGCAGTTCACATTGATGCTAAGTGTGACTGCAGCCTACACACATCACATGCATGTATCCACACAAGGACCAGAGGTCAATATGCAGATGCGTTCCAAGTGTAGGAGTTCGAGGGCGTATGCACCACCGTATTACCTAACCTATCTGCCGCTAAATGATAGTGTTCGGCACTATCGAGATCTGGTTAGATGGTAAGGCACGGCCACGTAATAACTTATCACTGAGATATATCAACTAAGATATCAGGGGTGGCATCGTATTTACAATGTCAGCTTCTATTTTGTAAAGATGTCTATAAGCTGCAGTATTAATTTTCCAAACTGCATGTTTATTTAACACTCTCATAACATTAGAAAAACATCTATCTATTAGTAGATACAACGAAAGGTTACCATATAACTAAGCATCAACTCCACTCAAAAGCAACTATCTAATTCGTGTCATGATTTTTTTTTATGTAATTAAAGTGGCAAACAAGCATTCAGTTCACATTGATGTTAAGTGATGACTGCAGTCTATAGACACCCACACAATGACCAGAGGTCAAAATGCAGATGCCCTGCCACTCCTAAGGCATTAGGTGTTATGCCTCTGTGTCGGAAATTACAGAGCCGTACTACCACTTGACTGGAACACGATAGTGCTGAATACTACCATTTAGCGGCAAGTATATTAGGTAATGCGGTGGTGCCTACGCCCGCGAGCTCCGTCACTGGAGCTCTACCACCAGTCTATAAATCATAAACAAGCTAGATTCAAACATATTCATGGAACAAAAACAATAAACAAATGACCTAGACAAAGTTATCTGACCGTCTTCATCCCAGGATTATGACTAAGTAAATAAGATTTTTTATTATCTGGAATGTATCCAGTAAGCCTTGTGGTTTGGTAACAATCCAATTTATTCGAGCATTCACGGAGCGAGTAGGAATATATTCCCCGGGATGACGGATGACTGTGTTGTCATGAAAAATGTTATACGGAATGACGGACAAGGCAGCATTTTTTTTCAATTGATATTGTTTTTTTTTGTATGATGCATAGAACGCAAATGTTGGTAGAGCTCCAGTGACGGAGCTCGCAGGCGTAGGCACCACCGCATTACCTTATATACTTGCCGCTGTATGGTAGTGTTCAGCACTATCGTGTTCCGGTCCGGTGTGTGTCAATGTACGGCCCTGTAATTTTTGGCACAGAGGCATAACAACTTAGGCGTTTGAAATGGTAACGCATCTGCATTTTGACTTTGGTTTTGTGTGGGTGTCTATAGGCTGCAGTCGACACTTAACATCAATGTGAACTGCGTGCCTGTTTACCACTTCCATTACACATAAAAAAAAATTCTTACCCCCTTATTCATTTTAGTTAAAGTGTTGCTAATCTCTCCTTTGTCTTTTTCTATACTGCACATTTGACAATGCAACTGACAAAGACAAAACATTCTATAGCTAAAACGTATCTAACGTACGTTTATAAATAAGGGGGTTATAAAATAACCTATAAATGATTTCTACTTGAAAGCTATATTGTGAATAATTTCGTTACTAGCTGACTCGACGAATCGAATCGAATCGAAACGAATCCAATTTCATCGTTCCAGCCGAATGACGTCCACTGCTGGACAAAGCCTTCCCCAAAGACGTCCACTCCTCTAATGACTCACGACAATAATGGCAACCCATTATTATATACGTCCCACTGCTGGGCACGAGTCTCTCCCCTTTTTGGGGGGAGGCCTGGAGCTTACTCCACCACGCTGCTCCAATGCGGATTGGTGGAGGTGGGTGGGTTAGTGGCCAACCCGCTGTCGGATGTTTTCAAACCGCCCCCCATAAGGCCTCCGACAAGGTTTAACGACCGCTATCCATCGATAGCAAACGGGACCTACGGCTTAACGTGCCCTCCCAAGCACGGAAACGTACATTTAATTTGTCACTAGCGGTCACCCATCACACTCCCCGACCGCGTCCGTAGTGCTTAACCGAGTAGATCGCTTACGATCTACACCAGCCGCTAGGCCATGCGCGCTTCACTGATTGAATATTTCATATTACTATAATGTACCCACAGGTACTCAACAATGTACACAAAATGTACTAAAAATAAATACGAAGTTTTCTGACCGTTTTCATTCCAGGATTATGAAGAAATAAGAATCCTTATTATCTGGAATGTATCCAGCAACCCTTGTGGCTTGGTAACAATCCAATTTATCCGAGCCTTCACGGAATGCGAAGGAATAAATTCATGTTTATTTACCATCTGACTCCGCGGGATGACGGATGACTGTGTTGCCACGAAAAATGGTATCCGGAATGACGGCCGTGGCAGGCAATTGTGGGGATCAAGTGGGTGAGGTGACAGACGCAGAAAATGTTGGTTTTGTTTGTAAACTGTGGTTATGAGTTGGAGTGGAGAGTGGAAAGTTTTGGTTAACGATCTTGACGATATCACAATTAACACGTTCGTTTTCTTTAGACTGTGATGATATATTTTAAACTAGCAGCTGCCCGCAACGTCGTCTGCGTGAAGGCTTTACAAACATACCTTAGATGCCAGTGTCGCTTTAAAGTAATAAGCAAACAACTTTTAAAATAGTATTAAATTAAAAGTATAAGTTTTTTTGCAAGCGAAGCAAGTGAAGGGAGTCATATGGGAATCCTGCTGAGTTCAGTAGTATTATTACATATTCTCTGGTGCAGTCATAAGATGTGAGTGAAGGAAATAGACAAAATAATGCAGGAATATATTCCCGGACACAAAAGAGTAAAATTACGTACAAAGGTAACCTTACAACACTTTCCTATAAACTACGTTGGTAGTTATTCTGCCAGGAGCCAAAACGTAAAAAGAGACAGGACTGGTAACGCGGTAGCAAGCGACGTACAGTTGCCCGTGTGAGAAGCAACTTGTCCTGACCTCAGTGTCTGCCCCTGGGACTTATTGATGGTCATCGCGAAGCAAACATTCAACTGTACGCGCTTGAACTGGAATGTGTAGTTATGAGGTATGAGGGGAATGCGTGGTATAAATACTGCCTCGCCAATGCTGGATCCCGTTATACAACTCCGGAGGAGATAAGTTCCGAAGAAGCATAATCAGGACACCTACCTTCAGCTTAATGGTATGCGATGGAAGTCCGCTTGCTGTTAGGAAGTTATGCCATGGGATAATGTGGGGCGTCATCTTGCTCGACGACAGTATTTACGGAGGTATAGACCACTTCATTGCTTGCCTATCATTGCTGCAGCCTGATCATTTTTGGGCGTCAAAATGGCCCGCTTACACACCCAAAACGTCGTTTTCTGCTGGTGCGGTATACGACTAATGTCCCCGTAGACACCGAAAATGAGTTCTTCTCTCCTGGATACCTATCCAGGAGAGAAGAACTGGATACCTCTCTTCTGGTAGAGTGCTTCCGCGAAGACTTAGAGGGAAATCGGAAAATTCTTGAGCACGTGCATTGTCGTCGAGCCGAGCTCTCATATTAATGGTCATCAAGCGCAGCGTAAGTGCAAGCTCGTTAAGATCGTTTCAACAAAGCATTCATCTCGTCAGCCCTCGATCTTCGCGTCAAAACGGGAAGCGTTTGCCGGAAATCGTCAGTGAACAGTAATGTGACACCACCCACTCAAACGTTCGTTCCTGCGGATGTCCTGCAGGGTTCTGTCCACGGCCTCAACTGCCTTTCTATTGGCCATCGTACACTCATCCCATACAATCAGAGAGCAATCCTTGAGCACGTGTCCCTTATCACTGTTACATGACACACCAAAAACGTCATTTGGGCGCTTTAAACATGGCAAGTACTGTCTTGCTATCCGGAAGCAGTGTGGCAGCAATTCCCCACGACGCTACAGCAATAGCAATTTTGCCTTGCCTCCTGACCACTGCAAGTATGCCAGTGATAACAAATCTTTTTCCTGTTCCACCAGGAGCATCCAAAATACAGGAGAGAAACATTTTACCCTGGTTTTGCCCAACGCTTTCGAGGACGGTATCTTAAATTTGTTTTTGCTCTGAAGAGAACAAAGCGACATGGTCATTTCGCCCGGATTGTAATTTGTCTCAGCGATATACTCCCAATTTCTACGGTCTTGATAATTTGGGGAGCTGGTAACCCATATTCGATAGTTCAATCGGTGGTGGAAATTACCACACCTTGAAATGAACTAATACAAGTGTTCAGCATGCGTTCATTAGTTACTTCGACTTCATCTCCAGTAGCACGTGTCTCAAAGCTCGTAGAAAATCTTCAGACAGATGATGGCGATATTTCTCCGTCACTGACGCTTGCCTCCGCGAGGGTGTAATCCCAGTTTTGGTAACCGTCGAGAAGGTGACGTGCTACGCAGGCTGCGCGGTAAGTGGGATACTCCACGCCATCAAATATCCTCAGAAAAGTGAAATACGTTGGGCCTCAGACCGTGTGAAGTAACAACCGCAGGAAATAGCTTTCGCCATTATTTGGATGCACGGTACCTATAAACCTTACCCAATGAGGTGCCCTTGAAAATTCTCGGATATTCATGCAAAATTAGAAGTAAATCCATTAAGATCCATACTTTTTGAGTTTAGCTCGCACATACATACAGACAAACAACAACAGACAAAACAAACACTATATTTAGCTTCGATATCGATTTGTAAATCACACCCCAAATATTCATTAAAACAAAAAAAATAATGTACAGTTTTGACTTTCCTACGATTTTAAAGATTTACAGCTCTTCCCCCGTAGGAGATAGCGTGATAATATGTAGCCTATATGTTGACCGGACCTGTTAGTAATATTCATGCAAAATTTACTTCAAATTTTGTATGAATATTACTAACAGGCACCGTTTAGTAGGTACTTTTTTAGTTTAGCCCGGACATACATAGAGACAAACAGACAAAAAATCTGAAAACTATATTTTTGGTTTCGATTTCTATTGTAGATCACGTCCCAAGTATTCTTTTAAAAATATTCAATGTACAGTTTTGACTTTCCTACGATTTTATTAAATGTAGAGATTCCCGTGGGAATGAGGGATTTTCCCGCAGTAAAAGTAGCCTAAATGTTGGCCAGGCTTAGTATCTATACACCACAAAAAGATTCATTCGTCCAGTATCTTCGGAGATTAGCCTGGACAAAGGGACAAACAGACAAACAGACAGACAATAAAATTAAAAATCATTGAAAAGTGTTCTAATACTATTTTAACATCGCCCCCAATTAGTTTTTCGTAAATATATACAATGTACAGACACGCGGGTTTTACTGTTTTATTATATGTATATAGATAAGTTATTTTTGTGAGTGATTCTGTTCAAACAACATAAAGAAGTAGATTGATACCTCCCTTTTTACCTTTTGTGGACCAACTTTACAAATGTATTTTGCTTAAAAGGGTATAATACTCGTCAAGTGGTCTGATTTTTATGAAGTCGGGCTCTGATCTAATCGAGCAAATGCATGCATTCAAGCATATATGCAAACACCCACGATTCGGCAGTTACGTTTTGGCCCATGTAACAGGTGGTGAGCCTGTTGACATCTCCGGGCACATTACCAAACTTCGAGGTACTGGGATATTTCCAGAAAATGGAAAAATCTCAACAGAGTCAGCAATAAAGGACTTTACATTATCTCTGATAACCCCCCACTCGGGAATCGAACCGAGGACCTCAGTGTAGTAGCAGTGGCCTGCTATCACTAGGCTATCGAGGCAGTTAAGCCCTAAACTAATATGGGGACCTAGAATGAGTGAATTTAATTTTTTTATATATTAATAACACAAAATCTAATTCATAATGCAATCATTCAGAAATCAAAATGTAAGCAACAAAGACAATCTATTGATTGTGTATCTCAACAAACTTTATGAATAGCATCTAGCAGTGAATTGAGCACAAGATGACGGTAATTAATCTGAAAGGTGCCACCATCAGTCACGCGAGCCGGCATTAGCTCCGTGCGGCCTAACTCAGACGTTTCCTGCAAAGACCGTCTATATCTCTTAACGTTCTCCAATTTTCTAGATGGCCTAGCCCAGTGCCACAAATAGACAATATCTCGCTCTAGCTTGGTTACAAAGATGTCGGATGTTTTCAAACCGCCCATAAGGCCTCCGACAAGGTTTAACGACTGCTATCTATCGATAGCAACCGGGACCGATGGCTTAACGTGCCCTCCGAAGCACGGAAACGCGCATTTTTAATTTGCCACTAGCGGTCACCCATCACTTACCCGAACGCGCCCGTACGTCGCCCAACCGAGTAAATGATCACTTGCGATCTACACTAGCCGCGGGGCCATGCGTTCTTCTGTTGAGTGAAAGGGAAAAAGAGGGAAAGAGAGGGAAAGAGAGGGATACACATTTTAATTTGTTTTACCGTATCTTAGGTACACATCATTAGACAGAGTATGACAAGACAAAACTCGTACTACACAGTGCACATCGTAAGAATGTGTAAATAGATACTATCAATAACCACTAGAAAATTGAGCACAGGACGGCGGCAATCAATCCGAGAGATACCGTCATCAGTCACGCAAGCCGGCATTAGCTCCGTACGGTCTGACTCAGGCGCTTCCCGTAGGAACCATATATATCTCTTAGCATTGGACCTTTTAGAAGATTGCGGAGACAAGTTCAATAACAAGGAAATGAAAATCTAAAATTCCGTTAGTATTTAGTGACTCGTTAAGCTGCAGTTAGACCGATATCGGTACACGAACAATTAGAAATCAATTTTCATATTTTTCTCGCGTACTGACAGATTACTTTAACATATAATAACTATTACTATAACATAAGTTAATAATTCAAATAACGTGTGTAGGTACGTAGATGCTCTTGCTCGAAGGCACGATTCCGAACTCAGCAGCACGCAGCAGTGCTGCCGCAGCACTACTGGGCTCCATATATTATATTATCTATGAGTTTTCATGAGATAAAATTCCGAGCTACGCGACGCTCTCGCAGCAGCAATGCAATAGAAAATGGTAAATATGGTGGATAATCGTACCTTGAGAGTCTATTGTAAACCTGTCCTCCTCAGATCAAATTGTGTGTTATGTTAACTATTGAGAGATTCATTCGAAAACTAAATATATGTATCATAATATTCATAATCAACCCAGTGTACGAGATCGTAGGTTCGCTCGTGTTATTAAATAACTTTACTTTTAGACATGGTAATTGTCAACAAACTCGTCTCGCCACTTTTTGTGTTTCATTACATTTCTACAGAATTCCTTATTCGACAAATATACATAAATAAAATCGTCTAAATTCCTACATCGCACCACCCGCCGAAAAGAGAAGTTCCACCCGCACAGATTGGATACTTGGAAGTGCTCAATAGTCCGATTCGCGAGTTCATTCCTGCACAAAACGTGTAAATTGTGGAACGAACTTCCCTCTGAGTTGTTCTCCTGGCGCTACAATATGGGTTGTTCAAAAATAGCGTCAAAGAGTCCTTCAAGACTGGCAGCGCGTTGGCAACTCTCCTGATGTTGCAAATGTTCATAGGCGACGGTAACCACTTTCCATCAGGTGGCCCGTCTGCTTGTCTGTCAATCCATTGACATAAAAAAATATGCGATTGACCTTTACGAAATCAGTAACACGAACATAGAATTAGGGACAGAGATAAAAAAAACAAGACGTCCTCATGATCGGCAATCCTAAGTGGAGAGTATTTGACTGGAGGCACAATACTAAGAGGTCAAGATGCCTCTCGAGTTTCGCTGAGATGCCGTAGCTTTGTGTGTTTGAAGTTTATTATTCTCTGGTTTAGATTCTTCGTATTTTACAAATTATCTCATGGATTCCAAATTACTTATCCTTTTTTTTTTTCTTTTATGTAATGGAAGTGGCAAACAAGCATGCAGTTCACATTGATGTTAAGCGATGACTGCAGCCTGAGGGTAGGGCCAGTCTTAGGAATCGGCGTGCATGTATGAAGAGAATGATGGATATAGAAGAAGCAATTTTGTAAAACATATTTTCTTAGATAATCTCTAAACATATTTTCTTAGTAAAGAAATTTATCGATTTTTTTTAAATGTTTGTGTTTGAAACATACTTGAAATTTCTTAAAAAATCCTTTTACACACCACCATTATTTACAACAAAAAAAAACACAATCTATTAATATAACTACATATTTATGGTTTCTTTCAACTCTTAAAGCTTACGACTGTCATTAAAATAATACAATGTATAGTTTTCACTGGTGGTAGAGCTCCAGTGACGGAGCTCGCGGGCGTAGGCACCACCGCATTACCTAATTTACTTGCCGCTAAATGGTAGTGTTCAGCACTATCGTGTGCCGGTCAAGTGGTAATGTACGGCCCTGTAATTTCAGGCACTGAGGCATAATACCTTAGGCCTCAGGGGTGGTAACGCATCTGCATTTTGGCCTTGGTCTTCATGTGGGTGTCTATACACCCACACACACCAATAATGGTGGTGTGTAAAAGGATTTTTTAAGAAATTTCAAGTATGTTTTAAACACAAACATTTAAAAAAAATCGATAAATTTCTTTACTAAGAAAATATGTTTAGAGATTATCTAAGAAAATATGTTTTACAAAATTTCTTCTTCTATATCCATCATTCTCTTCATACATGCACGCCGATTCCTAAGACTGGACCTACCCTCAGACTATTGACTATTGACCTATTGAATCTTAGAATGTCAAACATTGTCGAAAAATTGTTTAACAGTGTCTTCCTTTAATAACCGTCGCTTGTAAAACTCCAGCCAAATTTAAAAAAAGACACCTTGTTTACCGTGCGTTGTTGTGACAGATTAAATCTTTTGGAAAGCATATTTTAATAAAAGGAATCCTTTTGAGATATTCTACTCGAGGTAGATGGCAGACTTGTTTTTTAACTCTTTCAGACCCACTTATTTAAGATTTTTTTTCTCACGATTCCTGCTGTCTTGCGAAATCTTTACAATTTATCGTGTAAATACACTATCTGATTGACTCATTTCTAGTTGACGGTGGTTCCAACAAATGAAGGTTATTTGTTTTGAATTTCAAAAATTGCCAACCGTGATTTTTTTACGTGCATAGAAAATTAAGAGACAGACACTTACTGGTAGCAGAGTTGCAGTGTAAGAGCTGGAGGGCGTAGTCACCACCGCATTATACCTAACTTATCTGCCACTAAATGGTAGTGTTCAGCATTATCGTGTTTCAGTAAGATGGTGAAGTATGGCCTTGTATATAATAACTATAATAGAGACATGACAACTTTGGTATCAGGGGTACGCATGTGCATTTTGACCTCTGGTTTTTTGTAGATTTTTTGTCTATAATAGGCTGCAGCCTTCACTTAACATCAATGTGAGGAGCTGCACGATTGTTTGCCATTTTCCAAATAGCAAGTCATATTTGACTGAATGTTCAAAGTAATATTAGCACTAGCGGTTCGCCTAGACTTCGCATGAAAAAAAAATTATATGGCCTATGTCACTTAGTGAAGACGCAGCTTTCTAATAGTGAAATATTTTTTTTAATCGGTCCAGCAGTTTTGTGTGAAAACGTTACATCATATCTACATCCAAAAAGATATTTTCCTTTCTATAATATTAGTATAGAAGTACCCACAGATAACATAACATACGCATTTATAGTATCAATTAACATAATTGAATGCAGTCAAATCGTAGCACATATTGTTATTACAAATGAAATCAATTTAACTTAATAAATCCAGTGAAAAGTCAGGCTATTATTATTGGTAGCTCTCGGTTGATACACAAAATAGATTTTGATAAACTTCCACCGATATTTCTTGATGGATCTATAATTAAATACTGTAAAACTGTAAAAAATCTAGGCGTTATAATGGATAGTTGTATGACTTGGGCTCCGCAAGTTAGTGAGGTGAGCAGGAAGATGTTTGCCGCAGTTGGTTCTTTAAGGAGATTGCAGAATTTCTTACCAATTGCCACCAAGGTTACGCTTGCTAGATCAATCCTGTTTCCTATCTTAGACTATGCTAACAAATGCTATCTTGATCTTACTCAAGAGCAGCTAAATAAGCTTGAACGTCTCCAAAATTTATGTATAAGGTTCATATTTGGTTTACGTAAATATGACCATGTGTCCGAATTTCGTCATCAACTCAAGTGGCTGCCAATTCGCGTTCGCAGGAATACTCATATTCTTTCCCTTCTCTACTGTGTACTGTTCTATCCTCACTATCCTCTTTATCTCAAGGAACGTTTCCACTACCGTAGCCTCTCTAACTCTCTCTTCCTACGCTCCTCTAATAACCTTCGACTCAAGATTCCCTCCCATACTACTTCTTTCTATTCTAACTCTTTTTCCAATGCAGCTGTTCGTTTATGGAATGGGTTACCCGTTAACATACGTCAGTTGCAAACCCTTACAACATTTAAAAAACATCTATTTGAATACTATCTTTCCTCGCACGAATAGTCTTTTTTTTCTCGATATCCTTTCACTTATTACGATATTCTTTACTGTTATTACTCTTACACTTTTCTATTGTATGTATTAATATAAATTATATATGTGTGTATGTATATATATATATATATATCTATTCATTATATATCTAAGATATATAGATATCTATATATGTATTATGTATTATGTTTACTATAAAATGTAGTTTTAAAATTTTTATATGACTTTTAATATATTTTTCCTTAAAATCCTTGTTTGACGTGACTAATTTCCTCCACCTGGTTGTCTGGAAGAGATCGCTTTTAGCGATAAGACCGCCAATTGTGCATTTTTTTTTTAATATGTCTTGTTTTTTTTAACCTTTGGTGTACAATAAAGAGTATATTATTATTATTATTTCACTCATTTATTCATAGTCTCACTATATATTTTTTTACATATACATGTATATGAAGGAAAAAAACAAACAACGTATATATAAAAAAATACAAAATGGTTGCCGCCGGTAGCGGGAGCAGGGTCCAAGCTGTCGGCGGTTAGGGGCTGAGAGTTTATTATTAATAATTGTACTAAATTACTAGTTTACACACAAACTGGGTATAATAAAATCATTTCCTACATAAACGTTTTCAGTCGTGCATTTGAAACACAATAAGTAATTTGACTCAATAAATAAATTGCTCACACAAACTCGTACAGTACGCAAGATAGTATTGCACGTCGAACTTAGAGAGAGGGACTTCGGATAATTTTGCCTCTGTGGTCTCTTTCAAACGTAAAGTAGATTTTAAAAAACATTTAGTTTATTATACGTGTGACAAATCCGTAAAAATACAATGAGCTCATTATTATAGAGTAGACACTAGGAACGAACAGGCAGTTCCGTTTTTAAATCGATTCGACAGATATTTAGTACTAGCTGTGCCTGCGACTTCGTTCGCGTGGAATAGTGACTTAGCAGGCAGGGCAGCAATATTTGGATATAAGTTTTGGTTAATTTTGGATCTTACGAAAACACTTATGGATAGCTAATAAAATCGAGTTTAAATTAATACCTACTTCTCTGTACGCGATATTAGACTAACGCCACCAAACTCACCAATACTACCAACACCACCAGCGCCACCACCAACTCCACCAATGCCACCAAACAATGACACCAACGCCACCAGGGTGTAGGTTTGTATGTATAGATGTATGGATAAAAGTAGCCTAAGTTATTCCTTATTACATCAGCTATCTGCCAGTGAAAGTCTCCTCAAATCGGTAAAGCCGTTCCCAAGATTAGCCCCGTCAAACAGACAGACAGACAGAAATTGTAAAAAATGTTGTTTTGGTATATGTACCGTGTATACATACACATACATTTAGTGAAAAGCGGTTATTTTAATATTACAAACAGTAAAATAAATCAAATTGATGTACAGATGACGTTTCCACGTCAACTGTCGTGTTACTCTCTAGTCTCTCTAATAGGCAAAAAACTGATACCACGCAACCAAGGGAAAGTCCTGTCTAGTTCTTTAGTTCATATAGGTCAATGTAAAAATAGTTTTATTTTATTAACTTCTATAGAGTTCAGCAAATAGTTCCAGTTCTAAGATAAAATGTAGGTTTTCGCGCTATTGTCCATTATTACCCCACTTGTGTTCGCATTGTCGCGCAATGCGTCTATTGTCGCTAATAATTAGATTTATCGCTGACCCTCTTTGGTGTGGACGATTACGAATTGTAAAGTTTTTCCTTGTTTGGCATTGTCGTATATTTCGGTAAAGTATATAGGTATCTTTATGTTACTCGGTATGGTAGGGGAGCTCAATAGGCGGTTTCTGGATTTACTCGAGCGCGTCGGATTGAAATGAGGGCGAGTACCTGAACCAAATCTAATTGGTCTGCATATTGTTGAACTTTATAAGCACTACTATAGGTTGCTACCGGTGGTAGAGTTGGCACCATCACATTATCTAATCTACTCTTCTCTAAAGATGCATTTTTTTTTAATGTAATGGAAGTGGTAATCAAGCATGCGTTTCACATTGATGTTAAGTGATGACTGCAGCCTATAGACACTTACACAAAGACCAAGGCCAAAATGCAGGTGCGTTACCACTCCTGAGGTGTTATGCCTCTGTGCCGGAAATTACAGGGGCGTACATTACCACCTGACCGGAACACGATAGTGCTGAACTACCATTTAGCGGTAAGTAGGTATATTAGGTAATACGGTGGTGCCTATGCCCTGTCCGCCCGGTGGTGCCGAGCTCCGTCGCCAGAGCTCTACCATTTTAATTATTTATTTTGAAATTACTACTGAGTAATTTCAAAATAAATAATTGAAACATGCTTACTCTATAACTAAACTATGTGGCCCCGTAATCTCTCAGAACAACTTTTACGGTAACTGGGTCTCAGGGGTGACAACGCATCTGCATTTGGACCTCTGGTGTATGTGTAAGTATCTATAGGCTACAGTTATCACTTATCATCAATGTGAACTTCATACTTGTTTTCCACCTTCATAAACATTTTTTTTGCAATCGACTTTATTTGCGTGGTCTTGAGAATAATAAATATACATTAAATGTATTATCCAATATGAAAAGAAACTGAATATAAGGCGTACCTGTGAGATAATATTTAGTTTCTTAGAGATACAATTAAAAACTAAGCTGTTGAAAACAAGAAAGGTCACCTGATTGTGCTGCAACCTGCATTGTCACCACAACTGGGGCAATAATGGCACACAAAGGCGTGAAAAGCTCCATTGTCATCCAAAAACTGGCATTGTTTACTGTACTTAATAGAACTGGATAACTGCGTTTGATTGTATTTAAACTTGCATTTGTATAATTAAAACATTACAATACATGATATGTTCTTGGGTTTTCGCGAGCTACACTCATTGAATATCTCGCGTATATTAAACTGAAATGATTACTACAAGGCAACGCAAGGCGTTTACGAAATCGATGGAGGTAGGTACATATAATTTTTTCAAACTTCTGTCAGACAAATGTCACCTCAGTCTGCCCGGGACCACGGAAGCTGAAAAGCGACCGAAACGTCGGGTTGATTTTAAAAATCATTTTAGTTTAATATACGCGAGATAAATCCGTAATAATAGTTTTATTTCAATTACAATACATGTTTAAATTAATGTCTGTAATTTGTTTTTTTTTTTACAGAGATGTCAATTTTCAAAACATACAACTTTGTTGATCATTGCGTCGAACATGCCTGTATATTCCCTAAAGACGTGGGCAATAATGATTTCATGCACCTACGATTAATTCGTTTGTGTTATATTTTTTGTTAAGTCTTATAAACGAGGCGATCTTATTAACTTCGAATATATTCAGTTCATCAATATATTGTCACCTAAGTCTCAAAATAGAAACATTAATAAATTGTCATACAAGCAAACACAACAAGGCATTTCTTCAAAATAATTGCATTGCAAAGCTGTATTTAATTTTCTTTTAATGTAAGTGTAGGACTGTAAAAATAAGCTGTAGGCTAAGTCATTGTATTTTAAATATTTGAATGCATCTTTGTATTTTATGACGGTAAAGGTTATTGGGGTTGTAAATGATAAGATTAGATACTTTTTTTATTTTTTTTTATAAATAATAAATAAATAAATAAAATACGCTTACACTCACAGCCCCACAGTAGGTATAAACCTGTGTCGTGGGTGCCGTTATATACAAACAACACATACACCAACACCCAGACCCGAAACAAATATCTGTAGGCCATACAAACATTTGTCCCGGTGATCCCTGCAGGATCGAACCCGCGACCCTTTGAATCAATCAGTCAATTCACACCGCTGGACTAACCGGGTTGTCACAACCATTTTGACCATATTGTGTACAGATGTCCCGAACATAGGATTGTAAAAATTGGAATTGCGTGGGAACGTTAAGGGATGACTGTAGTGCGCATTGTTTTAGAAGTATGAAGGAGTGGGAGGAGAAACCCAAAGATAGTGGATAAATAATAATGAGAAAGGGTCGAAAGACAGTCCTAACCTTGACATGATGTAAGACAGACCTCTGTTCGAATCTTGAATAAACCTATACTTAAAGTATTATTTGACCTGTGATATCTTTTAATTAGATATTCCTAACATCCTATATCTACCGTAGTACGATACAAAAATTTGATACTACATAAGGAAGGTGGTAAACATGCATGCAGCTCACATTGATGTTAAGTGATGACTGCAGCATAGACATCTACACGAAAAACAGAGGTAAAAATGTAGATCCCTTGCCACCTCTGAGACCTAAGTTGTTGTGCCACTGTGATTTTATTTGTTGGTTGTTATTATTATAACGCAAGATGGGCAGCAGTGTCCTGCGATATAACTACCGCGACAGCAATCGCCAATACGCATGCCAAGCGTGGCCCCACAAAGGGCCGTAGCCGATCAGCCAACTGACGATGATAGAGATAATTATATGGCGTGACGAAGAGGCTCGCGCTCATGCACGGAAATTTCGACATTTTATTAATTTTCATTAATAAATAACACCAAAATAAATAAAACTTTTAATTAAAACTGTGGTTAATTTAAAGCCTTTTCTTTTGCAATTGTACAAGCGGATCACGGTGGAGTTGTGGAATTAAACTCAAGCGGACTGTATTATTTTGTAATCAGAACTATATCACAATTTAATCGTAACTACGTATAGACAAATAATTAAGAGTAAGTAATATGCGCGAGCGCGGCCGTGCGCTAAGACGATGCGTGGCCGACAAGTGGCGGGAACGGTCGACAGCCAAAGACAGCTCCAGTGTCCCCGCATCTCTCAGTTCACCCCCGGCAGCCTGGTTGAGTGTACAACTCAACATACTCCCCCGGTTGAAGCGTCCGGTTCAATATCAGTTACTGGAAGAGGGCAAATGATGTTAAAATCACGGCGTATATGTCTGCAACCCCGGCGATGCCATCTCTGCCCGGTTGCACCAGGATGATGCGTTCCAAGAGCCACATCAAAGGCATTGCGGCCTTGTCCTTTATCCCGATAAGCAAGCATTCCTTAAGCGCTCCTCAAAAGACTCCATTTGATTCGTTTCTGATGCCATACGATATATTCGTGGAAGAAACGAGACCACAAAATGGTATTTGTGGTATACTATGCATCTATGTTGAAGTTCGTAATCTGTGGATGCGGTTGCAATATGAGAGACCGTCCAATACAAATAAGCAGGAGTTAAGGAAGCTAAGATCTGAAGGATCATTAGATAAGGGAGTTATAGGCCTTGAATTAGGAAAAGACTCAACCTGTATCAAACACGTAGCCATCTCTTCTGTCAAATAAGATAAACCTAAAATACGCCTGAGATGGTTTTTGTCGATTCGACAGCAGAATTCTGAAAGCCTTCAAAATGTGCATATATTTATAAATAATAAAAAAGCACAAGGATCAGTAGTAATTAAATTAAAATGTTGTAAAAGCAGATTTCTCAATGCGGCTAGGAACGATGTAGGTACCGCATTTTGAAATGAAAATGTGTTACTTGGTTTTCACCTGCGAGCAATAGGTAACGATTGAAATTATTAAAGAAAGTTTCCATGATGAGGTCCGACACGAGTTCGAGATGTAGAATCCGTGTAGCCAAACACACAACATTACATACCTATATGAAACTTTTGATAATCTATGTCATAGGTAACTGACTTTACAATTTGCTATCATGATTGGGCCGTCGTGATTTTAGTAAATAATAATGTAATGAAGTAATCAATTATATGTTAGTGTGTAGACCAGTGATGTCTGCTCTTTACATATTTATAAATGAAGTACATGATGTTAGACATATTGTAACTATATCAAAATATTTTAAAATATTATATTAATCATGCAATTCGATAAATCAACATGATGTGATTATGTTTTGTTTAATGTAAAATATGATTTATCTATTTAAGAAAATGAAGTTTCATTTTATAAAAAGTTTCGACTGACTATCACAATTATTTGAATATAGGTTTTTATGTTCAGTCCGCGTAAAGCGAGGTCTGCGGGGTTTCACGTGAAATAACCTAACGTTATGTTAACCCTCTCACAGTCTCTTAAGCAGAAACAAGATTGTTGGCTTGATGGGAGCCATCTTACCATTAACAAAAAAAAAAGATTTAAATGCTTATGTTTGCATAATACAATAAACAATATTGACAATATTGCAGTAACATGTAATGATTAAAGGTAAAGAAGCCTCAGCAAAAGGCAATGTTTCCCTGACCCTTATCATTATTATTTTACCTTGAAGTAAATTAGGTATAAATAATAAAGTATTAATAAATTGGAAAATAAAATAAGATATGAAATGGTACCTATGAAATGATTATGAATTATTGCTTATTATGTCGTATCCAAGCTATGAATACAATTTTGTTAAATTAGGATATATATGTGTTTTGAAGTAAGGGTCTCCAGTAAATTTAATGTTTGGTGCAATAAATCTACCTTTAGCCATATGAGTATATGAGTCACCTAATATGTTTGGTGACTTTTTATGAGGTATTTCTACAACATAGCGCCTATTTTTTTGACGATATCTTGTATTTATGAAAGTTTTATTGAAAGTTCGCCGTTCAGTTGGTAAGTTATGTTTTATATCAACTAAATCAGCGTGCATACATGAATGAGATGTGTCCGAATGATGAACTGTACCAGAAATAAGCCAACCCAACTCAGATTCAATCAAAGATGGCATATTTTTACCTAATGCAATACGATTCGCGCCTATGATACTCCAAAAGACATCCGCTCCGACAAGTATGTCAATCGGAGACGGAATATGGTACGTAGAGTCGGCAAGACGAACGTTTGTAGGTATTTTAATTTTGCTGGTGTCTACATAGGTATTTGGTATCGATGAAGATATCTTTGGTAAAATAAAGCAATCTACATTGATTTTATAATTATTAATAAGTGATTGTAATGCAATGGAACAACTCTTCGAACAATTCGAAGTTTTATTATTTAAACCCGTTACCTTAGACGTGTTATCATAAGCCGGAATATCAATCTTTTGTACAAACTGCTCCGAAATAAAATTAGCCGTGCTCCCGCTGTCTAGCAAGACTCGTGCGGTGTGAGCTGCACCCTTGCAGTCCATCACCTGCACAAGCGCTGTGGAGAGCAAAACGACACGAGATGTAGAAACATGATTAGCTGATAAGGAAAGATTTTGCGTGTGAGAGTTTTCACTATCATTATCAATATGCAACAAGGTGTTATGCTTCACTGAACAATATTTACAATGTCCCAACTTGCATTTACTTGCATCATGACCAGGACGAAGGCAATTAAGACAAATATTTTTAAAATTTTGGACTTTTTTAATTCTAATATTTCCGGGAAGCTGTTTGAAAGCTTCACACTCAAACACAAAATGGTTCTGTTGACACATAGGACATATGATTTTATTTTTATTATAACTGTTTTTATTAGTAATTGTTAACTTTTTATGAAAATTATTGTTATTTATATTATTATGTGTATCACTTTCGCCTTTTATTTTTAAATATGCAGACTCCTCCAGAGTCTCAAGTAAGTCAGCCCTATTACTTAAAAATTTAATGAGAGTGTTTAATATAGGAGGTTCAGATAATGAATTTCTATGTTCCTCCCACTCACGGTTTGTTACCGGATCTAATTTATTTGTCATAATATGAATTATTAGTGTATCCCAATACTGTACTGGTTGATCAAGTGTTGATAAGGCTCTAAGATTTTTATAAGTAGAATCAATAATATGACGAATGGATTTACTTGACTCCTTACTAATAGGCTGTAGGTTAAAAAGAGCTTGTACATGATTGTTGACAAGCAATCTTTTATTGTCATACCTCTCGCATAAAAGTTTCCAGGCAGCGTCATAGTGTTCTGATCTAAAATCAAGGTTATTCACTACAAGAGATGCACTACCCTTTAAAGATGCTCGAAGATAATGTAATTTATTTATTTTATCTATGCTGTCATTACTGTGAATAATGGAAATAAATGTATCCCGAAATTCGAGCCAATCATGATAGTTACCAGAAAACTTAGGTAAATCAATTTTCGGTAAGCGTATAGAATTATGTTTATGTGTGTGATTAGCACAAGAATCGACATCAGACCCGGAATCCCCTGCGTGATGTTTCCGAGCGTTGCTGAGCTCCGGCTCGAAGGACCAAATGTACAAGCGGATCACGGTGGAGTTGTGGAATTAAACTCAAGCGGACTGTATTATTTTGTAATCAGAACTATATCACAATTTAATCGTAACTACGTATAGACAAATAATTAAGAGTAAGTAATATGCGCGAGCGCGGCCGTGCGCTAAGACGATGCGTGGCCGACAAGTGGCGGGAACGGTCGACAGCCAAAGACAGCTCCAGTGTCCCCGCATCTCTCAGTTTACCCCCGGCAGCCTGGTTGAGTGTACAACTCAACAGCAATAAAAACGAAGCAAAAAGACTGTGCCGTTTTGGAGAACATTTGCATTTTAAGACAATAAAGGGTGCATTTTGAAATGGTTTTATCACGCATGGGCTTTTGGGCTTTGGTCTAGCTGAAGACATTTTTCAGCTGAAATGATGATGATGATTCACATCATATCAAAGAAACACGCATTTTTACACAAAAAACATGCTGTCATAAATCAAACGAGCAATAAATCTTGAAAACACTTTGCATCGAAAGAAAGCGAGATTGATTATCGCACTCAACAAATTTTGTGAGAAAAGTTAATATTGTTAGTTAATAAATCAGCTCGAAATCGTAGATATCCGTCGGAGAAATTAAATGTCGCTTTATCGTAAATCAAGACGTTTGAGCGCGGGGATTGGACGGTATTAGGTGTGAGTCGTTTGTTCTTGAGTTTTTTTTGCGCGAGAAATTTTACTTTTTTTTTAATTTCATGAAACATACAAACGAAAACGAAAAATATGACAAAGAAGAGTATATCAAAGAAAACCTTCTTACTGGTGGTAGAGCTCCAGTGGTGGAGCTCGCGGGCGTAGGCACCACCCGCATTACCTAATACACTTGCCACTAAATGGTAGTGTTCAGCACTATCGTGTTCCAGTCAGGTGGTAATGTACGGTACAGAGACATAACACCTTAGGCCTCAAAAGTGGCAACGCATCTGCATTTTGACTTTGGTCTTCGTGTTAGTGTCTAAAGGCTGCATTACTCATCAATGTGAACTGTATGCTTGTTTGCTACCTTCGTTATATAAAAATGGATGGTTCATTAATCTCCACGTAAATCGCAGAAATTCGTAGATTCGTCGCAATATAAATATACATTTTAACCTGATGCTTACACGCGACAAAAGCATTACTCAAATGAATTGCAATTTATAAATAGCACTTTATACAGAAAGAAAAATCAACACAAAGCGGAGATTTCTATCAAATAAGTCTTTGTTCGTCGTACCTTTTAAGTACAAAGCTGTATCGATGTTTACGTCTTTGTACGTATTACACTCTTATAAGTCATTGTGTTTTTAAAAGATTCTTAATTATTGACGTTGTTAAAGGCTAAGACTGATTCTATAGAATACTAGATATTACTCGCGGCTTTGCTCGCATGTATTCGGTTTGATGACCTTAAAGATATAGTAAGAGAAATATATAACGTAACGGAATAACTTAAAAAATAATTTGAAATCTGCGTCCCTCCCAACCTCCTCGCTCTTTGGTACCTGAACCTCACCGAATCCTTGGTCCTGGTCGGAAAGTCCGATTTACCTGTACGGCACGTAATTTTCGGTACAGACGCATAGCACTTAAGGCTTTAAGAGCAGCAATGTATTTACATTAGATCGCGGGTTCTTATGTAGATTCTTACACACTACAGGACTAATTAACAGCTTGTTATTAATATAGTACTGTCGATAGTAAACATTTCAGAATTCACAATAGTAAATCCATAAGCAGTAACTTGTAGCCAACAAAACTCAACTTACTGACGGACGATGCAGGGGCTCAAGCCTGTCACGCAACTGACAACACAAAATCAACGTTGTTATCTTTCTTGCTCCTTTTTACTTTGCTCTCGAGACTGAAATAGAATTCGTATCACATTCATCGTTTTCAGTAATAATGCATTAATTTTATGTCATGAACAAGTATACAGTTCACATTGATGTTAAGTGATGACTGCAGCCTAAAGACACCCATACAAAGACCAAGGTCAAAATGCAGAGTTATGCCTCTGGCCGGAAATTACAGGGCCGTAAATTACCACGCCCGCGAGCTCCGTCACTGGAGCTCTACCACCAGTATTATACGAGTACTAATGTATTGATTACCTACATGCATCGTAGAACTGATGACTAGTAAAATTAACTATTCCAATATCAAGCACTTAAAGTTAAAGTACCTAACCACAAATTAATAATACAATAATTATGTACCGTGTTGGTTTCAGACATTACCCTGCATCGGAAGCAATACGACCGCTATTCTGTGCGGTTAACACGGCCGTTCCCAAAATGTTATTTCCACTTATCCACCTACCTGCATTACGCATCTCCTGTGGATTATTATTCAGTAGCTAATAGTTACTTAATAGTCATTAAATACTCGGTACTTTAAGTTACTATTAGCTAGTAAATAATAATCTACAGAAAATGCGTAATGCAGATAAGTGGATAGGTGGAAATAAAAATACATAAATGAAATATAATACCGTAGCAATTCATGTGACAAAAAACTACCAATTATTTGTACACAAAAAAAATGTGCTGACAGTATAATATTAACGGCATTAATTTTTAAAGCACAGATCTTCTAGACACAAATTTTATATTTAAAATGTATTTACCAAAGATATTAGAGGAGTTAGATTGCCAATACGCACCGGCCGCTGAGCGTACGTTTAGACTCGGGGACGGTTAGGTGACCGTTCCCGCTCACGCGTCAAGCATCATCCATTTATTGTGCATTTCGCCGCATGACGGTAAGTCATGATTTTTTTTTTTTTTTTTGATTAAACACGAAACCACATCCTCCGTTATCAAATATATCGTGTCGGAGTACTGCCAGCTAACTCATTTACACGGAAAACAACGGACATCTAGATTTTGTAGTATAATCACGACTTTATACTCGTGTACGAACTGATAATACGCCATTTTTGTGACGTTTTGTGGCGCGACCAAACACTAATCAGGTGAAGTCAGATGTGTTTGCCTCGCGCCTAATTGGTGTATATTCGTTGCCAAGATAAGCTCCTCCCACTTACAATGGTTGAAGAAGTTTTCATAGAAAAGCGTGTGTATTGTCAATCTATTCTTATAATATCTTTGGTATTTACTTTCGGCTACACCAACTTTATTTCTCTATCAGTACAATATAAATTGAAATAAGTAAACATACACTTATTAATCTTCATCCATTTAGTTAACTAGCACTGGAAACGATGTCAAAATCTGTTTTAGCATGGCGAAATTCAGTTTCTAAAATGTTATTTCCACATAACTGCATTGCGTTACATTAGGTGTGGTTTATTATTTAGTAGCTTTTCATCGCGGCTCATTTTAGCTAGTTGCAACTATGTGGTCAGTCTTGGAATTCGATGAAAGGAATAATAATAACCATGTGTATGACATAACGTACAAACATTAGATATTCTGTGTAGTGACGTATATCTCATTCGAGGTACTTCGTTTGAGGGCCTGGCCGCGGTGAAACAATAGAGTTCCTCAAATGTAAAAACTGTAAGTGAACTGAAGCGCGCATGGCCTCCTGCAGCTGGTGCAGAACGTAAGCGATCTACTCGGTTAAGCGATACGGGTGCAGTCAGGTGTGTGATGGGTGACAGCTAGTGGAAAATCAAAATAAACTTACTATATTTCATTAAATTATAAAATATACCTTACCATGCTGCTCTAATGTGGGTTAGTGGAGATACGAGTTAGTGGCCAACCCACTGTCCGATGTTTTCAAACCGCCTATAAGGCCTGCGACAAGGTTTAACGACTGCTATATATCGATAGCAACCAGGACCGACGGCTTAACGTGCCCTCCAAAGCACGGAAACGCGTATATTAATTTGCCACTAGCGGTCACCCATCACACACCCGACCGCGCCCGTATCGCTTAACCGAGTAGATCACTTACGATTTACACGAGCCGCGGGGCCATGCGCGCTTCGATTAAGGCATATTTTCCCCTAATTACGCACATCATAGCTGTAAACGTCTTGGGAGAAGGTTTCGTCCAACAGTGGACGTGTTTCGGCTGGCGTACAGATGATGATTGGAAAAAATTCCCTATACATATCTCGGAAGGAAAAATTGAAAAATCCACATTAATACATCAATACATAAACGATTGAACAGTAGTAACGTTATTTCAACATAACATTAACCCTTCTGTATTCCTTAATTTCTAAAACACATTAAGCCCCAGAAGATTATAAGAAATTGTTTTCTACTTACATCTTAACCATAGAACCCTAACGATATTAGGGTGACCCTTAAACGGGGTCCCGTACAATAAAGGCAAACAATATCTCAGTAATGAAATCACGGTGTTGCGTGACCAAAAAACTTATTGAAAACGGGAACAATAGTAATTGTACGCCCAAAGGCTTGGGGTTTTGAAAAACCTTATTTGAACAAATGTATTTGGGACGGGAAATTATTAGGAAGTACGTGCTTGGTAATAGAGTTGTCTTTTCCGTGAATTCGGTCAAATTTATTCTGTAAGATTCGTTACGTTAAATTCAGTGACTGGCAGAGTTTCGATGACGGATCTCAAATATATAAATACGCTTACAATCACATACCTGTACTAGGTATATACCACGACTACTACACAAATATCTCTACCAACCCGCATTGGAGCAGCGTGGTGGAGTGAGCTCCAGGCCTCCCCTCAAGAGGAGAGACTCGTGGCCACCAGTGGGACGTCTCAAGGGTTGCCATTGGTATTATAATTTTAAATTGAAGGCGTTGGGACGTGACGATCCATCACTTTCCAGTAGAGGAGAATTATTGCAGCTAGTGTAGTCAGTCAACCGAACAATGGCTGTCAAACTATTTCAATAGCCGCGTCTCGCCAATCCGCCAGCCAAGTCAAGCCAGCTAATGACACATGTTGTGAGTATCTTTGGGGCAGGCTTTGTCTAGCAGTGGACGTCTTACGGCTGGAGTGATGATAATTATGGATTCTAAAATAATCTGAACAAATAGACACGCGGACAAGTGGGTAAATAATCTTACACGAGTCTCGTTTTTGTAATCTACGCCGACGAACCCTGAACATAGCTAAATTAGAAAGGCCATAACTATTTCCACTAACGTGCACATAAGAATATGTTATCCATAGAAACTGTTTAGGTTTGCCCGTTACTTTGGATATTCACGAACGCAAATAGCTTAAAGGCACTTTGATTCAATGTTAGTTTCAGGTTTAAGTCCCAGATATATTAGCACCAAGTTGTTTTGCCTATGACCGACCAGAAGTTAGTCTGAGTACATAATTAATTGAACTTCACAAGTTTCACGTGGCAATTTTCGGTTCGGTGAATCTGAAATATGGAGATAAGGCTCCAGGTGGTATTGATATTACTTCTCCGACTAATGATTCCCACCACGCTTTGCAGGCGGATTAACAATCGCAGTAGCGGTAGTTTTAATGCGGGAAGCTGCTGACTATCCCGCGTTGTTATTTGTATGTATGTGTGTATGTATCTTCACGCCAGGCCCCTAACGGGGTAGGTAGAGAGTGTAGAGCGCCAGAAATCCCGGTCCTGACATACTTCTCGTGCCTCGTCTACCTTCATCATTCTCTTCATACATGCACGCCGATTCCTAAGACTTTTGACCCCATCATCAACAGAACATGTCCTATTTGATTATGGTAGGTCAGTCTTGGTCTTCCAGGGCCTCTGCAACCATCCACATTCGCATTGTATATCTGTTTAGTCATTCACTCATTCGACATTCTCTTCTATATGCCCGAATCATCGGAGCATGACTTTTGTCATTTTTACACCCATACTATCATTCACACAAAGTCTCTTTCTTACATCTTCATTACGAACGGGATCGGTGAGTGATACACCGCAGATCTTGTGCAAAGATCTCATCTCGACCGCGTTTAACTTACTTTCATGCTCTTTCCTTTCCTTGTACTTTTATTTATATTGGAATGGTATGATCGCCATTGTTCGGTTGACAGTTGAAAGGTCTCTCAATAGACCGTCGACTGTCGGAAGTAACACCGGAGCTGGTCCCCTCTGCTGCGGCTTCTTCTGGCCTACCATGCAAGCCCGCGTTGTGTGCCCTTAGGTTGGTTAAGTGCTTCGGTGGAGGAGGTACGTAGCGCCGGTAGAGAGAGGGTATTTTTTTTTGGTAAGCGCCTGGACGTGACCACTCCATCGCCCTCTGGTGGAGGATAATTCTTCCACTAGTACTAGTCAACCGAATGATATTGTAATTAACACGGGTAAAATAAACAAAAAAATAATGTATAAGTTACCAAACTTGATTGCAAACACAATTTATGTGGCTCAATGTTAGTTTAGTTGCCAGGTAAAGTGTTTTTAATAAATTTTTCCAGTGAATTTCGACGTGAAACGAGGATCGCACGTGATAGAATTTTGTGAGCGGGATTTTCTAGCAAATATATTTCGTATGCTATAGTTTATGGACTCTCAGTAGTCTGGGAATTGTATATTAAAGTTTTGAATACTAAATAATTGTATAAGATATTTCAACATTACGGTATTTTGCAATATAAAGAAATATTTGCGAATATATTGTTTATAGCTGTTTCCCGCGGCATCGCCCGCGTGGAAGTCGTTTTATAAATAACTAAGTAGCCTATGTTCTTTCTCAAAGTCAGCTCTATATCTGTACCAAATTTAATTAAAATCGGTTCAGTCGTTTGGACGTGAAAAGGTAACAGACAGACAGAGTTACTTTTAGCTGTTGCCCGCGGTTTCGCCCGCGTGGATGTCGTTTTATAAAATATAGCTGTTTCCCGCGGCGTTGCCCGCGACTTTAAAACTGACAAAATACCCGTTTCACTAGTGGTAGAGCACCAGTGACGGAGCTCGCGGGCGTAGGCACCACCGCATTACCTAATATACTTGCCGCTAAATAGTGTTGCTAAACTATCGATAGTTGCGCTATCGATAGTTGACCTCGAAAAATAGTCGATAGCGCGATATAATAATAATAATACTATCGAAAATATCGACATGCTGCAATACTATCGATAGTATCGATAGACAAAAATAAGCAATACTATTGCCAAAGATCAATGGTATCGATAGTATTGTTATAAACAATATATGCTGCAAATACTATCGATAGTATCGATAGTATCGATAGTATTGCAGCATGGCGATATTTTCGATAGTACTATCGCGCCATCGACTATTTTTTCGAGGTTACGATAGTTCACAATACTATCGATAGACTATTACTATTGCAACAACACTACCGCTAAATTGTAGTGTTCAGCACAATCGTGTTCCGGTCAGGTGTTGTCAATGTACGGCCCTGTAATTTCCGGCACAGAGGCATAACACCTTAGGGCTCAGGATTGGTAATGCATCTGCATTTTGACCTTGGTCTTTGTGTGGGTGTCTATAGGCTACAGTCATCACTTAACATCAATGTGAACTACATGCTTGTTTGCAACTTCCATAACATAAAAAAAATGTATACAAAATATTACGTCTTACATTTTTATATCTTTCCGTAACAAAATCTTGACGACCTGGTTAGTCCAGCGGTGTGAGATGACCGTTTGATTCGAAGGGTCGCGGGTTCGATCCCCGCACCGGGACAAATATGTCTGGCCTACAGATATTTGTTTCGGGTCTGGGTGTTAGTGTATGTGTTGTATGTGTACAACGGCACCCACGACCCAGGTTTATACCTAATGTAGGGCTGTGATAAAAAAAAACTCTTCTTAAAAGAGATGACAACGAGCATCAATCGATGCGGAAACATCCAATCCCAATGCACTCGAATTAATCAAAGAAGAAAATCGATCCATTCACCATTCACGGGTGAATACCAAGATACGGAAGGTTGAGGAGGCCCTTATCAACTCACACAGTTTGTATGTCAAGACCTTTCGGGATTTAAAATTGTGTTGAGACCTACTCATGTGAGATGCTTTAATGTTTATGACATAGACATCGATATGGGATTTGGGAAAACGTTATTGGTAAATAGTTGATTGAAGCGCGCATGGCCCCACAGCTGGTGTAGATCATCAGCAATCTACTCGATTAAGTATTACGGCCGCAGTCGGATGTGTGATGGGTGGTGGATGGGGCAAATTAAAATGCGCGTTTCCGTGCTTCGGAGGGCACGTTAAACTGTCGGTCCCGATTGCTATCGATAGATAGCAGTCGTTAAACCTTGTCGGAAGCCTTATGGGTTTGAAAACATCCGACAGCGGGTTGCCCACTAACTCGTATCTCCACCAATCTGCATTGGAGCAGCGTGGTGGAGTAAGCTCCAGGCCTCCTCCAAAATTGGGGAGAAGCTCGTTCCCAGCAGTGAGACATATAATGGGTTGCCATTATTTAAATAGTTGATTTATGCACGGATTCATGTATTAACTTGATCTGACACTGCATTGAAATAATGATTTTTTACAATTAATATTAAGCACTGCAATCCAGGGGCTGGTCGGAGGATATAACTTTCATACTTGTTTGTCCCTATAAATAAAAAAAGAGCATTTCTTCTCACATCTGTACTGGTGTTAAAACCACAGTGACGGAGCTTGCGGGCGTAGGCACTACCACATTACTTATATACTTGCCGCTACCTTATATACTTAAATGGTAGTGATCAGCACTATCGTGTTCCAGTCCGGTGGTAATGTGCGGCTCTGTAATTGCCAGCACAGAGGCATGACTGAAGTCTTTCCACTTTCTGGCAGTTTCCCAGTACCTCGGGGTTTGGTCATGTGCACGGAGATCGCAACAGGTTCACCACCTGTTACATGGGCCAAAACGTAACCGGCGAGTGGGTGTTTGCATGTATGCTTGAATGCATGCATTTACCTCTGCCTACCCCTTCGGGGATTACAGGCGTGAAGTTACGTTATATTTATCCTTAACAAAATCTTACTTTGAAAAAGATACATGGCAACGAGTATCATTCGATACGGTAACATCCAATCCTATCACATTCGATTTAATCAAAGGAGAAATCCGATCCATTCACAATTCACGGGTGAAGCACCCTCCGTAAAGTACGGTGGGCGCTTAGGGAGGGCCCTGATCAACTCATACAGTTTGTATGTCAACAGACCTTTCGGAATTTAAAATTGCGTCCATACTCTAGGGAGATTCTTTTGTGTTGAATACAAAGGGTTCCTTTATTTTCTATATAGATATATTTTAATATTGATATCTAGAAGAGATTTCGAAATTTGGAAATATAAAAATTTGCTTGTGGATGATGACAAGCAAATTTTTATATTTCCATATTAATAACAAAAAAAAAGAAAGTTAATTTTTACTGGTGGTAGAGCTCCAGTGACGGAGCTCGCGGGCGTAGGCACCACCGCATTACCTGATTTACTTGCCGCTAAATGGTAGTGTTCAGCACTATCGTGTTCCGGTCAGGTGGTAATGTACGGCCCTGTAATTTCCGGCACAGAGGCATAACACCTTAGGCCTCGGGAGTGGTAACACATTTGCATTTTGACCTTGGTCTTTGTGTGGGCTGCAGTCATCACTTAACCTCAATGTGAACTGCATGCTTGTTTGCCACTTCAATTACATAAAAAAAATAATAATAAAATAATAATTACAATTGATACATTAATTATCCATGTCAACGTAAGCCTTCCAAATAGAAAAAAAAATCGTCCAAAAATGCAAGGTATTAAGGATTTGAAATGTTTTGTGTCCTAGTGAAAGATAATCAATAATAAACAGCTGAGTTAACACAATCAGTTAAATACGAAGCCTTACAGAATACCTAATAGTATGGGAACACGAAAGGGGATTTTTGCATTTATGTAATACCTTCTACCCTATTCAGTATCTCCACCAAATCTGAAGTGTCCATATAGAGCCGCGCCCTTAGGGCAGCTGCTCAACATTTTCAAAAAGTCATCATTATAAAAATAAAAATAAAATACACTTACATTCACAGCCCCACAGTAGGTATAAACCTGTGTCGTGGGTGCCGTTATATACAAACAACACATACACACCCAGACCCGAAACAAATAGCTGTAGGCTATTCAAACATTTGTCCCGGTGCGGGGATCGAACCATAGACCCTTATTTGACGGCCCGGTTAGTCCAGCACCGGGACCGGGACAAATGTTTGTATGGCCTTCAGATATTTGTTTCGGGTTTCGGTGTTTGTGTATGTGTTGTATGTGTACAACGGCACCCACGACACAGGTTTATACCTACTGTAGGGCTGTGAGTGTAAGCGTATTTTATTATTTTTTTATAATCAAACGGTCATTTCACACCGCTGGACCAACCGGGTCGTCAAATTATGATTGCCTCACCCCAAAATCGTCAGAAATTTAAACGGAAGCTGGCTCTTGGGTATATTAACATCTTCTTAGAATACGTGTCCTTCACTAGGTGACATAGATGTCGTGCCCCTTTAAAAGTGGTCAAAAATTGACATGAAAAAGTCTTGAAATATCTCAGATACTCAGAGGAGCTGTTAAATTAACGCGGTCGAAGCTTCTATCCAAGAAAAAGTGAGTCGAGCTCTTGGCGGATTTTCGACATTTTTTATAGTTGCCCTAAGAGCGCGTCCTTATAAAAACGGCTCATATAAATAGGGATCCCACTGCAGAAATTTTTCGTTCATCCAGATATGCTGTAAACTTACCCCCTTATTCATACACGTATTTTAGCCTCTCCTTTGTTCTTTTCTTTCCTGCACATTTGACAATGCAGCTGACAAAGACAAAGCTTTCTATAGCTAAAACGTATCTAAGTACGTTTATGAATAAGGGGGTTCATTTTTAGGACTATTTATAATCAAGACCAGAATACATATTGCCGTGAAATGAACAATTTTTCATTGAAAAATAGGTACGTACATTTTTTTCCTGTAGTGCCCAAAGGAGTAGGCAAAGGTAAATGCATGCATTCAAGCATACATGCGAACACCACCACGATTCGCCGGTTACGTCTTGGCCCATGTAACAGGTGGCGAGCCTGTTAACATCTCCAGGCACATTACCAAACTTCGAGGTGCTGGGAAATTTCCACAAACAGCCTCTCTTATTATAAAAAGGTTCAACATAAATTTACTACACCAAATCCTATCATGAACGCGACCATCAATTCTAAAAGACTCAATAAACTGTCAAACCGATATCGAATAAGAAGTTGACGTTCCTGTTCAAAAGTAATGAAGTGTTAATTTGTTTAACGAAGCGCTTCGGACAGCCGACAATCATCTCTGAATGGTTTTCACAGTTTGTAATATAAAAATGGATGTACCAATTATTACCTATATGTTCCATTTTTTTTAGCGTTTTGTTTATGTAATTGAAGTGGTAAACAAGCATGCAGTTCACATTGATGTTAAGCGACGACTGCAGCCTATAGACACTTACACAAAGACCTGCTAAGCTAATACCACACCTGAGGCTTAAGGTGTTATGCCTCTGTACCGGAAATAACAGGGCCGTACATTACCACCTGACCGGAACACGATAGTGCTGAACACTACCATTTAGTGGTAAGTATATGAGGTAATGCGGTGGCGCCCGCGAGCTCATCACTTAACATCAATGTGAACTGCATGCGTGTTTGCCACTTTCATTACATAAAAAAAATATATATTAAATATTATTTATTTATTTATTCATTTAAACTTTAATGCACCTAGTACATAAGGCGGACTTAATGCCATAGGGCATTCTCTACCAGTCAACCTTGAGGTAGTGGGATACTGATAGTAGGGGTGCAATAATAAAAACTATATGGACAGTAAGAAATAGGTATTGTTTAGAAACAAAAACATTATAAATTGTATTTAACAATCAATAAAAAGATAAAAATATATTAGAAATAATTATTATATTTACGTATCATAAGTAATACATACATAACTTATACAGTATATAGATAATATATATAATAATATATTATAAATATATATGCATAGGACGACAGAAAGTTAAAACTAAGGCATCGACTCCAGGAAGTGACTATAGAGCTTTTGTTTGAATGAAAACTTAGAGGGAGACTTACGAATGTCAAGGGGCAGCGTGTTCCAGAGCTTAATCGCAGATATTACCAAAGATTTCGACAAAAAAACAGAATGGTGGGAAGGTATTGCAAGCGTCAAATTCTCCGATGAACGAAGAGAAAGACTGTGGGAGTCGCCGAGAAAGTTAAATTTTGTTTGAAGATAATTCGGAGAACATGGATCGTTAATGATTGAAAAAAGAAAACAGAGTATCCGCCAGGAACGTCTCTGGGGGATAGGAAGCCATTTAAGCTTAGAACGATAGAGGGAGATGTGGTCATATTTTAATGTGGCCAAAGATAAAGCGAATGGAAGTATTAAGTAATCGATCCAATTTGTTGAGAAGTTCTTATTATTATAACTCCTGACCCTGCATTGAATAATTTTATCCTCTTTCATGAACTTTTTTTCATTTTAGGCATGAATTCATTTAACTTCCAAACTGCTCGATTATAACAAAGAACTAATTATTCACTTCATTTGACATGTTATGAAAATAAAACACCATAATTAATGTTTGTACGTGTTGCGTGTAAACGAAAAATTTATTAGAAATGCGTAATTTTTAAATAGAACGTCTACGAAAAAGTAAAAAAAATGTGTAGGAGCTCTAATGTGTCTTATACACGCCAACCTTATAAATTTAATTTTACATTTTATGGGTCATCAATTTGACCACCTGACTGACTAAAGCACTGTAATAATTTGACTATGTACAGTTATCTATATATAAAAATCAATTGCTGTTCATTAGTCTCGCTAAAACTCGAGAACGGCTAAACCAATTTGGCTAATAATGGTTGTTAAATGAGCTCCGTCACTGGAGCTCTACCACCAGTATTTGTAATTAAAATTCGATAATTTCTTTGAAAAGCTGAGTTACATATAATCACTAAAGTTTTTCATTTGTTTAAACGATACTACGCTTAAACTTTTAATTTAATTTAGATATCTAATTAAAAATAGGTCGGTTGCTACAAAATTAAATTGGAAGTGTATGGATAAGATTAAATTTACGGAACCTTAAAAACAAGAGTAACGTCGGTCTTCATCCTACAAGATTATTCCGAAGCCATTATCTCTGAAGTATAATATTTTCCCTAATTTCTCGACTCAGTAGTCAGAAAAATAGAATATTATATTTCTGGATCTTAGCTTTGTGTGTAATGTGTGTGAGAGAACATTTTATGTTTTTGTTTTTCAGCTTGTAGTCTATTAAGCAGAAAATAGAATACCATTGACTGTGTACATAAGAATATCACTGAATCTTTTTTACATCTTTTTGAAGTCGGTGCCAAGCCTTAAACAAATAATTATATTTTAATCACTTGAATATGAATACAAGCAAATTAACACTGAACAAAACGTAACCGGCGAATGGTGGGTGTTTGCATGTCTGCTCGAATTCATGCATTCACTTCTGCCTACCCCTTCGGGGATTATAGGCGTGAAGTTACGTTTTAATACAATGAAATACCTACTTTAGTGATTTTGGCTTGGCACCGACTTCAAACCTATTAGTAAATAGCACATATAAATAATAGGTAGTATATCATTACAATTAAATCTTTATTATTTTTTACTTTTCAGTTTTGAAGTCGGTTTTTCTTAACATAGTTTATATTTATTTAATATTTTTTAGTTTATTGCTGCACTGTCAATTAGATTAATGTTCATATCTATTAACTTTGTAAAATCTGAAATTCTTTTAGCTTCGTGACAATTAGATACCTAATTTAAATTGTTTCTTTAGGTGTGTCGATAGAAAAATTATTACACGACTATACGAAATCAATGAAAAAAAAAATAACCACGAAGGAGTAAATAAGCTGTGTTGTGTCGTCGATGAGTAAATGTGTCATTGTCACTTGTTGTCTTGTTGTCATGCGCATTAGGACTATCTAGGACGTCAGTGGATTCAACGCACTTTATGACAACCCGCCGTCTATTCTTATTCCTTTGGTCTGAGGTGAAAGTAAGTAAAAAAATGCTCATAAAACAAAAACTTTTGGGCCTATCTGAATCAAATTTTAATGGGACTAATTCGAAACTATTCCGCATCAAACTAAAAAGAACATACGTACATACATAAAAAAAAAAATATACCGGCCGAATTGAGAACCTTCTCGTATTTTGAACTCGGTTAAAAACTGAACTTTTTACGCAATGAAGTGGCTAACAAAAATACAGTTCACATAGACGGTAAGCATGGGCATGTTAATTTTTTTAGATGTTAATTTAAAAAAAAAAGTAACTTCATGTCTGTAATCCCCGAAAGGGTAGGTTTATGCATTCAAGCATGCATGCAGACACCCACGATTCGCCGGTTACGTTTCTGGCCCATTTAGCAGATGGCGAGCCTGTTGCCATCTCCGGATACATTACCAAACTCCGAGGTTCTAGGAAACTTCCAGAAAATGGAAAAACCGCAATAGAACCAGAGATAAGGGATTTCAAACCGTTATCTCTAATAGCCCCCGACCCGGGAATCGAACACAGGACCTCCAGCGTAGTTGTAGTAACTACGCTGGTCGGCCTGCTACCACTAGGCTACTGAGGCAGTTGTTAATTGAAACATCGAAATAAATATCCGAGACTTCATTGTAGATGCGTTGCCACTCCTGAGGTCTAAGTTGTTGTCTCTGTGCTGAAAATGACTGGCCATTACAGGACCAACAAGTACCAACTGACCGAAACACGATAGCAGAGAGAAGAGCAAGAGCTGTCGCTTGGACACTCGGATCAGACGGAACGTGACACTTTTTAGTGCGTTCGTCGACTTAGAAGAACGTGAAAGAAATTTATAAGTTGCTGTAGCAGTTTTACCCCCTTATTCATAAACGTACATTAGATACGTTTTAGCTATAGAATGCTTTGTCTTTGTCAGTTGCATTGTCAAATGTGCAGGATAGAAAAAGACAAAGGAGAGATAAGCAACACTTCAGCTAAAATACGATTATGAATCCATCGACCACACAACACAGCTTCTCTTCATATATCTTACCAATTCATATAATAAGACACTAAAATCGAGTTAACATTTTTTTTTCCATAAAACTGATAGGGGGCGAAGAAGAGTAAAAAAACCAAAAAAAGTTTTTGGAATTTTTGTGTCTGTCTGTCTGTCTGGTACGTTAAAATTTCGAAACTACTCAACAGATTTGAACGCGGTTTTCACAGGTGGATAACATATTATTAGGAGCAATGTAAAAAAATATCGCGTTGATCCGTCAAAAAGTTATTATCAAATGAAAATTTACTTCAAGCACTGCTTCAAAACTTTTAAACAGAGTAGAATGCGGCTTACATAAACGTTTTTAATTTAGACTAGCTGACCCCGACTATCTACGTCGAATTTAATAAAATTATTGTTCAGTGTCTAGTCTAAACGCGGGTACAGCTAGTAAGCAATAAGTGTAGATAAGTCAAAGTCGTACATGAGATAATCGATCGTCTTTACGTCGGTTATCTCACGTACTTGCTCCAAGACACAATTAATAAAGATCGAAACTAAGGAAAGTCATTAGCGCGCACAAGTTTCTAATTAGTTTTCTAAGTTTTGTAGCGAGCGCTGCGTTAGGCTATCCAACTTTGGAAAATTAGCAGGTAAATGATTTTGGTGTTTACGTTAGTGCATATTATATTCTACTGGTGGAAGAGCTCTAGTGACAGAGCTCGCGGGCGTAGGCGGAAGAATCAGAATCATAAACTCATTTATTCATTTAGGGTGACAAGCACCTCTTATGACACGTAAAACAAAAAAAAATTAAAGTGAATAACAATTTGATATACATGTCAAACAAGATAAAAAATATATGTTTAGTCAAGAATATCACTCAGATAAAACTAAATATATTATACTAATGTAAAAAGTATATCAGTAGAATATCTCATTTCCCCTTTACAAACTGATGACAAAGAGTAAAAAGAAAAGAAATAGAGTCATTCTTTGTCATTCACCGGCAGAGTTCCAAAGGCCGATATGATCTGAGAAAAAAAGTTAGGCACCACCGCATTACTCTATTTGCAACCAAATGTTAGTGTTCAGCACTATAGCTCAGCATATTTTTTATGTAATGGACGTGGCAAACATGGATGCAGTTCACATTGGTGTTAAATGATGGCTGCAGCCTATAGACACTTACACAAAGACCAAGGTCAAAATGCAAATGCGTTACCACTCCTGAGGTTTAAGGCTTAGCATAATATGTAGGTTGTGATAGGTAAAGTAAGGATTTTTTTTGTAAGTTGTGAAAAAAAAATACCTATTTTTTTTTTTGGGAATATATTAATTACTGATATTATTTTATTGATTCTGACCAATTAATCTCTATTAAACGATAATTGCAGCGTGCATTCTACCTATCCGTCTTTCGCTTCCAATGCCATTTAACTGACCGTCATGTCAAGTGCCATGAGGTTAACATTACAAAAGTGAATAATGGTAATGAATTTTTCTTAAACCTTATAATTTAAATTGACGACCCGGTTAGTCCAGCGGTGTGAGATGACCGTTTGATTCGAATGGTCGCGGGTTCGATCTCCGCACCGGGACATTTATTTGTATGGCCTACAGATATTTGTTTCGGGTCTGGGTGTTTGTGTATGTGTTGTCTGTGTACAACGGCACCCACGACACAGGTTTATACCTACTGTGGGGCTGTGAGTGCAAGCGTCTTTTTTTTTATTTACCGTGCAACTAAGTACCATTTTTAGCATGACGACAAATACAATAAAAAAACAATAAACGAAATCAATCCAGCCGTTGTTTTATGGCTTAGCAGCACATTTTTACTTACATAGAAGATATATACGAGTATATGACATATTAGCTGGTCCAGTGACAGCTCGAAAGCGTAGGCACCACCCCATCGCCTAATTCTATCTGCCGCCAAAACATAGGGTTCAGCAGTATCGTGTGTGAATTCATGGGTCTCTCTCTCTCTCTCTCTGTGTGTCTCTGTGTGTGTGTGTGTGTGTATGTGTGAGTTCTTACAAATTTCAACTCAATCATCCCAGTACTTTCAGTAAAATCGGCTGTGTTAGAAGGACATTCAAACATACACATTAATACGATGATTTCATAACCTTCCATATTTGCCTAATAGGTACAAAAGTCTAAAATCAAACCAAATTCGCCGAAATAAGGTTTTAAGTAGCTAATCTATATTGGCGAAGATTTTAAAATAGTTAATGAACATCGGCGAGGTTTGTTAAGAAGTTATAACTTTGCGAGTAAGTTCATCAGAAAAATACTCTAATCTGATTTTAAAGAATTAATGGATGAAAGTAAGAACCTTTTATAACTGTGAAGAAATTGAAATCTGCACGAGACTTGTCTGATCTCCAAAGATTAAAAAATAATATTATTTTCAGTCTGCGATATTGGAGTCTGTTTTTTTGTAACGTCACAAGCCGAACAATTTTTTTTATGTAATGGAAGTGGCAAACAAGCATGTTCCCATTGATGTTAAGTGATGATCAAAACAAAGACCTAATCAAAGACCAAGGTCAAATGCAGATGCGTTACCACTCCTGAGGTCTGTGTTATGCCTCCGTGCCGGAAATTACAGGGCCGTACATTACCACCTGACCGTAACATGGTAGTGCTGAACACTACCATTTAGCGCTAAGTATATTAGGTAATGCGTTGGTGCCCACGCCCGCGAGCTCCGTCACTGGAGCTCTATCACCAGTTCATCAGTCACATGCCTCTCTATCGCTTGTTCCACGATCTCGCTTGCACGCTTGGTTCAGACGGAACGTGACAACGATTCATTGAATATTAATTCGTACGTGCAGCTGACGTTCATAGATTATAAGGGTTATTCGTCAACTCGACACAAATGACCGGACACATGTATATCCAGTTGGTTAAACTTGAAATTATTATGACTTGTTATTTTATCGTCTGGACACGACAATATTTTTGCTTGTTATAAGACCACGTTAAAAATTTGTCTTGAAAAAACCGGTCAAATGCGTGTCGGGCCACGCGCAGTATTGGGTTTCGTAGTTTTTAGGTTTGAATAATGTAATAAAAAAAAATATGTATATATTTTCTACGGAGTTGTTCAAAATTTTTGAGTGAAATACATTTGGTCGACTATTACTCGAAAACTTGTAAAGCCAACTAAAGTGTGATAGTTTTTCTTTTAAATTCGTCATATGTAGCTACTACTATTGCCGTAACGTTTAAATAACTAACAATAACGGTTTATTTGGTTGGGGGGGGGACACTTGACTCTAACAGAAATTGGCACTTTAAAGCTTAATCAGTCACAAACAGTTAACTAAATCAAAAAAATATTTTAGCACAGCTTACATTTTTGAAAGACAATATTAACATCACTCTACAACTTTTCAAAGCCAATCGTTTTTGCGCTAAACCGCGGACGGACCGACAGACAGATGGACATGGCGAAACTGTAAGGGTTCCTTGTTTACTACGGAACCCTAAACCAAGTGCACCTAAACTAACCTAACACAAGTTCTCGCAAATTATTATATCTATCCAATCAAAGAGCATAATAGATTTTCTAATAAAGCTAACCAATTCAAATCCCTTATTGACTTAAAAATATAATTTCGCAAGTCAATATCAATTTTAAACGTTATTATCGTTTTGATTTGAGACTCAAAAGGAATTTGTAGCAAATCATTAAATAACTAACTTCTCGAGTTTCATTATCACTTGGCCTTTAACCCTTGGCGGCAAATAAAACTCGAGGGTCTGTTTGGAAGCCCCGGTTATTGACAATACTTTTCCCTTTGTGTAGAATGTTTGTTGGGATATGGGAGCAGTGACGGGTTGGGGATTTTGAGATGCCTTTGTAGCTCTTGTTACGCGGTTTATCGTGAAATTGGGACGTTAATGAATTTCTGTTGTTAAGTGCAGTAAGCTGAGGTTAATATAATCTCTCTTTCTCTTTTCCCCTAAAAGCCACTTCCATAACATAAAAAAGTCAGTGGTACTTAAGTGAATAAGTGAATAAGTAAAAAAACACAGTAGTTCAGAGATCTCTCCCCTCTCTCTTTTTCTCTCTCTCGAGAGAAATCTCTGAATTACTGTGTTTTTTTTATATCTATTCTATTATTCACTTAAGTACCACTGCCTTTTTTATGTTATGGAAGTGGCTAACAGGCATGCAGTTCTTATTGATGTTAAGTGATGACTACAATCTATAGACACCCATACAAGGATTAAGGTCTAAATGCAGATGCGTTACCACTCCTGAGGCCTAAGGTGTTATGCCTCTGTGCCAGAAATTACAGGGCCGTACATTACCGCCTGACCAGAACACGGTAGTGCTGAACACTACCATTTAGCGGCAAGTATATATTAGGTAATGCGGTGGTACCTACGCTCGCGAGCTCCGTCACTGGAGCTCTACCACCAGTTAAAATTTATTTATTGCTTGTTGCCGATTAACTTTATTGGAATCATCACGCCAAATGGCCCCGTTACAACTAACACAGAGGCAAATTAATTGAAGCCTAAAAAAATTGTACGTCGTTTCTCAACAAAATGTATAGGGTCACCACATGTATCCATTTTACCATCATTGTAACCAACGTTTTGAACAAACAAAAATTATTCCTTATCTTCTTATTCTTATTATTCTAAAAAACGGAGAAATAATTTATGATCATTATACAGCTTAATAATGGCAACCCATTATACGTCCCACTGCTGGGCACGAGTCTCTCCCCTTTTTGGGGGGAGGCCTGGAGCTTACTCCACCACGCTGCGCCAATGCGGATTGGTGGAGGTGGGTGGGTTAGTGGCCAACCCGCTGTCGGATGTTTTCAAACCGCCCATAAGGCCTCCGACAAGGTTTTAACGACTGCTATCTATCGATAGCAACCGGGACCGACGGCTTAACGTGCCCTCCGAAGCACAGAAACGCGTATTTAATTTGCCACTAGCGGTCACCCATCACACTACCCGACCGCGCCCGTAGTGCTTAACCGAGTAGATCGTTTATGATCTACACCAGCTGCGGGGCCATGTGCGCTTTATTATTATACAGCTTAGTACATCTAAATAATTATAGTTTTACTTCTGCTTTTCCCAGGTTGCCAACCCATTATACGTCCCACTGCTGTGCACGAGTCTCTCCCCTTTTTGGGGGGAGGCCTGGAGCTTACTCCACCACGCTGCGCTAATGCGGATTGGTGGAGGTGGGTGGGTTAGTGGCCAACCCGCTGTCGGATATTTTCAAACCTCCCATAAGGCCTCCGACAAGGTTTTAACGACTGCTATCTATCGATAGCAACCGGGACCGACGGCTTAACGTGCCCTCCGAAGCACGGAAACGCGCATTTAATTTGCCACTAGCGATCACCCATCACACTACCCGACCGCGCCCGTAGTGCTTAACCGAGTAGATCGTTTACGATCTACACCAGCTGCGGGCCTATGTGCGCTTTATTATTATACAGCTTAGTACATCTAAATAATTATAGTTTTACTTCTGCTTTTCCCGAAGCGGTAGAAGGAGCTCAGCATATGCACTAAAGCTTGTATGTATGTGGGAGAAACATTCTGAAATAAACGAACAGTCAATGTCTTCACAACACATAAATATCTCTTTGTTAGATATCAAGTGGAAGTAGAGTACTAGGAGTACTAGAAACTGAAAGTACTTTAAATATGCTGCAGATTATACAAATCCAACCCGTTAAATCTATACTTAAAGTGGAATTAGAGTGGTTATTTCAAACTAGGAATTATGATAATGCGAACATTTCGCAGCTAAAGTTTCTGCGAAATAATATTTTGGACCGCAACTTGCGTATCATATTCGCACCATTAGTTTTAACTGGTTCTAACTGGATTGAATTGGCTTCCTCTTTGGGAACGTGAAAAATGTTATCTTCTGTCTTACTTCAGTCGGCAGACATCCATTGCTGGACAAAGTCTACCGCAAGGACGCCCACAATGTTATGCGTCATTTTTTTATGTAATAGAAGTGGTAAACAAGCATGCAGTTCACATTGATGTTAAGTGATGACTGCAGCCTATACACGAAGTCCAAGGTCAAAATGCAGATGTGTTACCACTCCTGAGGCCTAAGGTATTATGCCTCTGTGCCGGAAATTACAGGGCCGTACATTACCACTTGATCGGAACACGATAGTGCTGAACACTACCATTTAGCGGCAAGTAAATTAGGTAATGCGGTGGTGCCTACGCCCGCGAGCTTCGTCACTAGAGCTCTACCACCAGTAACATAAAGGTATAGTAGTCTATAACCGCCACGTTTGGCAGGTAGATTGGTGATCGCAGTGGCAGTAGTTTTATCGCGAGATTGTGCTGCTCATCCCACGTTATTATTTTACTACCGCACTATTAGCAGAGAATATTTACGTGTAGAATGGACACTTCGACGTCCCGCCCGATTCGCTCGCATCACTCAACCCCTTCCCCTCTTATGGGCGACGGGTGGTATTTTGTACGTGCTACGCACACAGGTGCGCGTGTAAATACACGTCACTGATTGATGTCTGTGTAATAGAAACCAAATTAAGCGTTTGTATGGAATTTTGGCGGAGTGTCCGCGGTGTGCTATTAGTATACAAAAATTACGATCTATTGCGGTTACTCACGGGTGTATGCGAATGTCATTCCCTTGAAACAAAACAACACTCACATCAAGACAAAAATCTATACTAATAAGTTAAATGGGAGTGTCTGCTTGTAATATTAAAATAACCGCTTTTTACTAAATGCATATGTATGTATACACGGTACATATACCAAAACAACATTTTTTACAATTATTGTCTGTCTGTCCGTCTGTTTGTTCCCGCTAATCTCGGGAACGGCTGCACCGAATTTGACGGGACTTTCACTGGCAGATAGCTTATTTAATAAGGAGTTACTTAGGCTACTTTAATACTAGCTATGCCCACGACTTCGTCTGGGTAGATACTGAACAATCATAAATTCTCACGCGAACGAAGTCGCGGGCACTGCTAGTATATAATAACAAACGAAGTATTATTAATTTACGTCAAGATTGTGTGAGATAATTATAACTGACTGATATTCATGGAAGACAGACCCCCAGTACCAGCTAGACGATATCTTGACATCTAGACAATCTAGATACCTACGTACCCAAATCAGTTTCATGTCAAGTCTAAATTAATATTTAGACCTGCCCTAAGAAACAATACCTTTATGACTCTTGTTTGATAACTTGTATCATAGTCTTGTTGTTTCATGTCCTTTGTTTTTCGTATGTATCTTCACTTCAAGTCTAACACGAGGTAGGCAGAGAGTATGAAGCGTTGTTCTTCGTGTCTTTAAAATATCATTTTTAAGTATGAAAGGTGACAAACAAGCACGCAGCTCATATAGATATTAAGTGATGACTGCAGCCTATATATATATATATATATATATATATATACATACCGATATAAATATATAAATAAAAATCAATTGCTGTTCGTTAGTCTCGCTAAAACTCGAGAACGGCTCTACCGATTTGGCTAATTTTGGAAGTCCAGGGAAGGTTTAAAAGGTAAGAAAATATGAAAAAATTGAAGGCAAATAGGAAAAACCACAATTTTATTTTCTCATACAAATAGTCCGTATCATTCCGAGGCAAAACGAAGTTTGTCGGGTCAGCTAGTTTATTATAATTGAATGTGTTTATTACTTGTTTTATATTATTTCGCATTAACACATGCTTGTGAAATATATTTTTATTACATTATCCTGATGTTATTTTATAAGTATATTTTGGATTGACTCAATGTTTTTTCTTTTCTTTAACTTTTTGAACTTCTATTAAAATCAATCAAAATAAGTTGATTGAAAGATAATGTTTTTGCCAGTAATCCACCATACCTAAATATTACTTAATCAGCGCATCAAAGATAAATAAAATAATTCTCACGTTGCATCTTAATTTTTAACAAGTTTATAAATATTGTTCATAACTTCAAAAAGTTTAAATATTGTTCATCTTGGTCATGACCTTTGGTAATGAAAATTCATTATTAAGTGTCGTATAATGTTAAGTTATTATTTTAATACTTTACCTTAATAATATCGACTTTTATCGTTGGCATTAAATTATTTTCTAATAATTATTTCATAGTATTTAATTATTTTCTAATTTGTTGACTGAAAACGGGTTAAAAATACAAAACTTTTACACATTTCGTAGCATAATTAATAGCTTGACATCTTACATTAATGAATCTTCTTAATTATTTCAATCAAAAATAAATAGCTAAAACATAAATATCTAAACAAACTTACCAACAGAATCCGTACAGCGGAACAACACTGAAACTCCCAAAAGAATAATTCTTAAACGCCACATCATCACCATTTTCACACAATGTCACAAATCCAACTCATAATTTACAAACCAGGTTCGTAAACCCTGATTACATTACGGTATAGAATACGTTCAAAGTTACAGCTAAGGTTTTCACGGCAGCAGAGTGATGTACTCGCTCGCGAACGAAAAGCAACTGTTGTAGAGATGTTCGGAGGCTGGTAGAAGTGCCCGGCGCATGCGCTTTTGATACAAGCTTTGTAATGCGCTTTCTTGCTTGGTTTTCTAGGATTCCGTACCGTAAGGGAAATAGAATACTCATCAGTCGTGCAAGTGTCTGCCTGTCTGCTTTTTTTTTAATTTATTGGAAGTGGCAAACAAGCATGCAGTTCACATTAATGTAAAGTGATGACTGCAGCCTATAGACACCCACCCAAAGACCAAGGTCAAAATGCAGATGCGTTACCACTCCCGAGGCCTAAGGTGTTATGCCTCTGTGCCGGAAATTACAGGGCCGTACATTACCACCTGACTGGAAGACGATAGTGCTGAACACTACCATTTAGCGGCAAGTATATTAGGTAATGCGGGGGTGCCTACGCCCGGGAGCTCCGTCACTAGAGCTCTACCACCAGTAAAATTACTTGACCGATTGATTTAAAAGTTAATGTCAATTTGTATACATCTAAGGATTTTAACAAAAAGAGTAACACTCTGAGTTTATTCGGTTGCTGGGTCTACGGATTTTTGATATATGGGAAATATTTTGTAACTCATATAGAATCAGAATCAGAAATCAGAATCAGAATCAGAAACTCATTTATTCATTTAGGGTGACAGGCACCTCTTATGACACGTCAAATACAAACAAAATAAATTAAATTATATAGGTATTACGTAACCCTGTAACAGGTCTATAGTATTTTAGGTTACATAGGACAGCTCTCAATTGTACGAACCCCTATACACCCGAGTTCGACACGCATTTAACCGGGTTTTTTAGGGTACCGGAGTCAACACGAAACCCTTGTAGTTTCTCCATGTCTGTCCGTCCTTTTAACCCGCAGATAATTTTGTAGAATATTCGTACTTATTAGAGACTTGTAACTTGAGAAAATCTGCAAGTGAGTAAAGCTGTAAGTGAATAAAAACTTGAAAAATATTTTTGGGATAAATATGTTAATATTGTTTCAATCCCTACTTATACTATAAATGCGAAAGTAACTCTGTCTGTCTGTCTATCTGTTAACTTTTGACGTCCAAACGACTGTACCGATTTTTCTGATATTTGGTAGGTACAGAAATAGAGTTGACTTTGAGAAAGAACATAGGCAACTTTTCACGCGACATCTATGCGGGCGAACCTGCGGGCAGTTTGTAATTGTAATTTGTAAAGTGCAATTTTTTGCTAAAGTCAAATGTCCCTTTCTCTGCCAGCTAAACGACTGTATTCAATGATAGTACATAATAAGACTAAATTAAAAGAAAAATGCTCGTGGTTAAGTGGACTCAATAACTGAATAATATAGTATATATCGTGCGTTAAATTAAAATTAAACCGTCATAATCAATAAACCAATATACTGATTCATTTACAAAAAGAACCGGTTCATTCAACCCGTTCAGTTGGTTCATTGATTCAGCGATAAGAGAAAGTCCCGTTATGAAATAGACCCTTTCCTCGTAATAGCTCAGCAGTTAATTTGAATCAGCGAGCCAGATAGATCGATACAGGTTATTCATTTGACAAATGTCACCGACTTGCGTTCTGTTCGCTTCAATCACTTGGATCGCCATGACCTGCAATGCTATGACGAGGAATGACCCGTGGTAATGACCGAAACGAATCAATAGTCCAATCAAATCAAAGACCCGGTTCTTATGATTTGTTCAATCGCGAACGACATTAATGGATCTAGTAATAATCGATCAACTTATAAAATGTGCTCTAAAAACGGAACCCTACCTTATGCGTGTCGCACGCACTTGACCGGGTTCTTATATATTCTTTTGACAGTTAAAACATTTGGCGTGAATAATTTAGTCCGAGTATGATGTTTGGTATTGTGTTTTGTAACGTTCCTATTTCGTGTTTTTAATGGTGTCTATATTTCAAGCGTAGTACTTTAAGACGTTTTTATTGGCTTGAAAATTTTCTTTTGGATTTTTTGGGCGTTTTTTTACCCTTGTGGGTTGGAGATTTCAAATTTAAATTGATACAGATTAACAAAATGGTAATTTAAGAAATAAAAAAAATGTAAAGCAAAATTTGACTTCGGTCAGATATGGAACGGGCCGGAAAGCTTCGGTGACTGAGTGGTAAAGCGTGTGAACTGGTTATCGTGAGGTCACAGGTTTGATTCCTGCTCTAAGGCAAATGTACCTTTCCGAGAATTGGAAAAATTCCCAATAGAGAGAGATAAGGGATTTAGGACTTTTATGACTGGTAGCTGGTAGGTATCGAAACCAAGATAGTAGTATAATCGTTTTCTATTTGATACCGCTACAGAATATAAATATTTATTCAACGTGTCGTCTACAGAATACCCATTGGAGTGATGTCGTTAAAGTGATCAAATGCCTCAACGCTAAAAGGTGCTTCACTCGACGTTGCATTGCATCGCGTTGTAAATAAGGGCTATCGGTATCATATTGCTTGTTTTACTTAGCTGAGTCCAAAGCTAGGACGAATAATGTTTTTGTATAGATATCGATTCGAAAGTTATGAAGCATGTCAGTACCTAAACAATTAATTACTTTATTTCGCGGTGAACGGGTGAACAGAGATAATAATTATATTCAACAAAATGTAAGAACATTAAATTGACACTTATTATATATTGTGTGAATGATAGTATCGGTGTAAAAATGAAAAAAGGCATGCTCCGATGGTTCGGGCATATAGAAAGAATGTCGAATGAGCGAATGACTAAACAGATATACAATGCGAATGTGGATGGTTGCAGAGGCCCAGGAAGACCAAGGCTGACCTACCATGACCAAATAGGTCGAGTTCTGTCTGATGGTGGGGTCAAAAGTCTTAGGAATCGGCGTGCATGTATGAAGAGAATGATGAAGGTAGACGAGGCATGAGAGGTTTGTCAGAACCGGGATGTCTGGCGCTCTACACTCTCTGCCTACCCCGTTAGGGACCTGGCGTGAAGATACATACATACATATATAAAATCTGTTCAAAAAGGTGAAACAAGCTGTGCAAATTTATCTCCATCTCCAATTTTATCTCTATTTATTTAAAACACAAAATTATAAGATCAACAACCATAGGAAACAAACTGTGTGTTTAATTAATTACTGTGTTTGCAAATGCATGTAAAAGAATCCTTTGTAATTCTGTCACAGTTACCAATTAAACTCTCAGTATACCCCGGCTCCATTACGCGTAATACATTAGTCTCGAATAAAAGGGATACCGTCAAACAATACTCTATTTATCGTACTAGGTACGGTAGGCGACGATAGTATTCAAAACAACACAAACATCAAACGAAAATAAAGATTATCAGAGTTTAAATAAGGTTGAAATTTAACTGCTGGTTACAAAACGGTTTCATTAATATCACATTAGCTCAGCCAGTGCGGAGCTAAACACCATCAATCAAAGGGGTATCGTGGACTGTATGCGATGGCAAATATAGCGTCTCCGTGGTTGCATGTGTGTTCATTGCTCATGATGAACATTGGCATTTGTCTTCGTAGATCGGTATTATCTAACGGCTTGGATGGATGAGATTCATTGATTGGACTCAGGACAATTGAATACTGCAGTATCAGTAGTTTATTGCTGTTATCGATTTTCAGTTCTAATACTTTAGGAATGTCAGCGGCGGTTGTATCAGGAAAATGGTGAACGGTTCACAGCATTACCTTAATCTGTTGCTAAATTTGTAATGTGTTATGTATCAAATCGCATCGACATTTTTATTGGATCACGTATTGATGTTTTATATTTTCTTTAACATTTTAAAGTTCTCGTCTATAATGTAATTTATGCGGAAAAAGTGTTTTAGGGGTAACTTTGATTTAAGCTCAACATTAGTTTTAGCTCATGTTTAAAATTAATTTATTTACTTATGTGACCAAATATCATCTGCATCGACTGAGTTATTTTGGAGCAAATGAAGCGCACATGGCCCCGCGGCTGGTGTAGATCGTAAGCGATCTACTCGGTTAAGCAATACGGGCGCGGTCGGGTATGTGATGGGTGACCGCTAGTGGCAAATTAAAATGCGTGTTTCCGTGTTTCGGAGGGCACGTTAAGCCGACGGTCTCGGTTGATATCGATAGATAGCAGTCGTTAAAACATCCGACAGCGGGTTGGCCACTAACCCATATCTCCACCAATCCGCACTGGAGTAGGTAATGCGGTGGTGCCTACGCCCATGAGCACCTTCACTGGAGCTCTACCACCAGTAAAAAGTTATGTTGAATAATGAGACCGTAAAGTAAATAGACCTAGTCTTTGTTAAATTTGTTGGATTTGTTGGAGTTTAATAATGAGACGTTTGTCTCACAATGAAACAAATGAAACAACCAGATATGTTACATACAACATTGGTAATTCATTATCTAAACAAAACATCGGAATATTTAAGCTAATCCCGCCGCTCTAATAAACATAATTGACTAATGCTACACAAATATTTATCTTATTAATATCACCGAACTACGAATAATGTTTATAGTTAACTCTCATACAATCATTCGCTTCGATTTTAGTTCCATTTACGCAAACAAACTAACTGCAGTTATACAAACACTCACACTTTAACATAAATAGTGTCCGGTGTATTCGTTACCTATTATTCTTATACGATCGAGAGCGTGAGAGAATACGTGAGAGCGAGAAGGACTATTTTATATTTGATGTCAAAATACCCCTTGTAGGCAGAGATAACTACGATGTCTACAAAATATTACTAAAACAAGTTTTGAGTATACAGATATTTTTTTATTTTTTAGCACAGTCCATGTTGTCTTTTTTTTTTCAAATGAAAAAATCATTTGGGTCAATATCCCTTTCTCGTGGCCCTGACTTTAATTACTTAACATTTATATACATTAGTTTACGTTTAGGTGTGTATTCTTATTTTTTATTCATTTTATTACACCGGACACTATTTGTGAAGCGCGCATGGCCCAGCGGCTGGTGTAGATCGTAAGCGATCTGCTCGGTTAAGCACTACGGGCGCGGTTGGGTAGTGTGATGGGTGACCGCTAGTGGCAAATTAAATGCGCGTTTCCGTGCTTCGGAGGGCACGTTAAGCCGTCGGTCCCGGTTGCTATCGATGAATAGCAGTCGTTAAACCTTGTCGGAGGCCTTATGGGCGGTTTGAAAACATCCGACAGTGGGTTGGCCACTAACCCACCCACCTCCACCAATCCGCATTGGAGCAGCGTGGTGGAGTAAGCTCCAGGCCTCCCCCCAAAGGGGAGAGACTCGTGCCCAGCAGTGGGACGTATAATGGGTTGCCGTTATTATTCACTTTATTATAAAACTATACAAAAATATGTACCTTATTGTTTTTACCACGTAATTACTCGTATATAATTACGTAATTTTAAATTATATATATTTTAATGGTGGAAGAGCTCCAGTGTTAGTTCTTTTGGAATTTTTCCATTTTATGAAAGTTTCCCAATACCTCAAAGTATGGCAATGTGCCCGGATATGTCAACAGGCTCGCCACCTGTTACATGGGCCAAATCGTAACCGGCGAATCGTGGGTGTTTACATGTATGATTGAATGCATGCATTTACCTCTGCCTACACCTTCGGGGATTACAGGTGTGGAGTTACGTACGTTTTATGTATAATCAAAAACATTCAAATATCAAACAAATTAATTGTTCTGATTATCACCATTAACTAATGCTCGGCAAACATTTGTCTTATTAACGCTGAGTGCGGATTGAATCACAATAAATTTTGCATGCGCCACCGCACTCGCTAAATATTGCGAAAATTGTGAATTAGTGCTAATGCATTGTATACGATGTTGATTAATATTAAATATTTCATGATCCATTGATTTTATGCTTTGATAAGTGAACGCGTAAATAGAATTGCAGCCCCAAGTTCGATTTCGGGTAGGCGTGACAATCTCACGGCCCACTAGTAGAAAAGGATTCTCCCGGTAGTGCAGTCAACCACGAGCAACAGTCACAGTCGAACAATTCTAATTAACTACCTCAGCAGTCTAGTCAGCAAGCCACTATTGCTAAGCTGGGGTAAGTTAAAGGTAGGTAAGTAAGGTAGGTAAGGTAAAGTTGTAAAATCTTTTATGTTTGGTTTTATTTGGGAATTTTATTCCAATTTTTGAGGAAGTTTCCCAGTGCCTCGGAGCTTGGTTAATGTACTCGGAGATGTCAAGAGGCTCGCCACCTGTTACATGGGCCATGACATAACCGACGAATCGTGGGTACTTGCAAGTATGCATGTACCTCTGCCTGCCCTTTCGGGGCTTACAGGCGTGAAGACACGTTAAATATTATTACAATAATGCTGGATGGGCGTTCAGCGAAAAACTACTGCTACGTCAATCTGTATGTTTAGCGTGTCGATTATGACATATCACCCTTATGTAGCACGCCACCAACTCGTCCTTAGGAAGCATGCTCAAAAATCAAACTACTGTTTATTTTTCAGCATTTTTAAATTTAATAATAATAAATACAAATACACAAATACACGCTTACACTCACAGCCCCACAGTAGGTATAAACCTGTGTCGTGGGTGCCGTTGTACACATATCGTACAACACATACACAAACACCCAGACACAAAACAAATACCTGTAGGCCATACAAATATTTTTTGTCCCGGTGCGGGGATCGAACCCGCGACCCTTCGAATCAAACGGTCATCTCACACCGCTGGACTAACCGGGTTGTCAAAACTAAATAGAAATAATACTCATTACTAGCAACACTTAGACACACATGCTATCAAGTAGCAATTGCTCATTAATGGCATGTGTTTGTGCTCGAAATGTCTGTCAATACCATCTTACCTACATAATTTTTAATGATTTTTACTATTTGTTTAAACATCACCAAACTCATGATAGAAGTAATTCAAAGCTATGTCAGTCGATTTCAGTGCTACAGAAAGGCTGTCTTTCAAGATTTTTTGAAAATCGGATTATAGGTTTAATTTAAATTTCAGTGAAAATGACTATAGTTAATTGATAAGTACATGATAATATCATTTATTAAAACCACTTTCATTGGTAATTGAACTGAATAGATGTTGTTAGTATGAAACATTCATTATTTCTTTTTTTACTTGCACCGCAAAACAATTTTTATTATTATTTTTTTTTATGTAATAAAAGTGGCAAACAAGCGTGCAGTTCACTTTGATGTTAAGTGATGCCTGCAGCCTATAGACACCCACACAATGACCAGAGGTCAAAATGCAAATGCGTTGCCACTCCTGAGGCATTAGGTGTTATGCCTCTGTGCCGGAAATTACAGAGCCGTACATTACCACCTGACCGAAACATGATAGTGCTGAACACTACCATTTAACGGCAAGTATATTAGGTAATGCGGTGGTGCCTACGCACGCGAGCTCCATCACTGGAGCTCTACCATCAGTAAAAAAAAAAATTATCTTGGGGATATTATTATAAAAATATTTGCATAGAGGATTAGCACTTTGAAATTAGCTAAGAATAAATTGTATTGATTAATATAATAAAACCTCGAACTGTTTTTATCACATTTATAAAATTTGTAAGTTTCGTGATAAATATCATAGAGAAAAAACAACTTAAAGCCTCAAGGATGGCAAAGAATTTGCGTTTTGACCATTGATTTTCATGTTGATGTATATAGACTGTAATATTAACATATCATGAATTTAAACTGCATGTTTTGTTTGACACCATTTAATTTTCACATTATTCTAAAGTTGTTTATTTAGTTTTTGGATTATTTAAACTAAAATTACTCATAGTTTGTGGTACTCTCGTAGCGCGTAGCATTCCCGTAGCGCGTAGCACTCTCGTAGCGCTCAGCTTCCGTAGACCTGCGCGCGGTACGACACTACTGGCGTTTTCAACTGGACTTTATTTGCCTCCATAGCGGTAGAAATTATTTGCTGCGGAGCTTGGGCTACAAATTCCATAATTATATATTTTCTAGAAAATGGAAATAAATCCCGTTATTAAAACCACAACAATGTTGAAATTAAAGTAAAACTCTCTCTCAATTAGCAAAACAGTCGTAAACAAATGTATATAAGAACTTACACTTTGAAAGTCTTCTTTAAAATAACAATGCTTTATTCATGTGAAGCAACAGGCGAGGCTTTATCAACATGTTTATCGTATGACCTCGCTTCACACTGGTGCTCAGCTACACATTTTTTTTGTTATTATATTTAAAAAATTGTTTTGTTTCATTAATTTTAATTTAGATATCACATTTGCGGATATTGTCGCGTAAACCACTACTCCTGATTCCTTCTTCAGACGATAGGAGTAACTAGTAGTTTACTCGTACATCGCACTAGGGTATTGTTCTGTAACAGTTATAAAAGACCGGGCTGGGCATCGTCGAATTAGTCTGTCCGTGACCACGGCAGCGAAAGGTAAAAGAAGTTGGGAGTATACGCGATAAAATCTGCAAAATTAACTTCCACAGTGTATGAAGCTCGCGAAAACCTGTGAAAACGCGTCTTATTATTTGATTAACTATCTGCCACCAAATGGTAGTGGTCAGCACTATCGTGTTTCGGTTAGATAGCCCCGTAATAACTATCGCAAAGACATACAATTTAGGTCTCAGAAGTGGCAACTATCTGCATTTTGACCTCTGGTTTTTGTGTAGATATCTATAGGCTTTTTTTTCAGTAATGAAAATGGCAAACAAGCATGCAGTTAACATTGGTGTTAAGTGATGACTGCAGCCTGTAGACACCCACAAAAAGACCAAGGTCAAAATGCAGATACGTTACCACTCCTGAGGCCTAAGGTGTTACGCCTCTATGCCGGAAATTACAGGGCCGAACATAACCACCTGACCGGAACACGATAGTGCTGAACACTACCATTTAGCAGCAAGATTATTAGGTACCTAATGCAGTGGTGCCTACGCCCGCGAGCTCCGTTACTGGAGCTCTACCACTAGCAAAAGTAGTCCAGGCTGCAGTCAACACTTAAACACTTCAATGTGAACTGCACGGCTGTATGCCATCTTAGTTATATATAAAAAAAAATATTTTCTTCATTTGTACTTTGTTACTGTCTTCGGGTATAATTTGAATTGACATACACATTGTATTGTGTGATCATGGTAGAGTTACTGCATGTTTTGATTTTTTATGTTTTATTTTTTCTTACAATTTTTCTTTATTTAATTATTTATTTTTCAGGTATAAACCTGCATCATGAGTGCCATTGTTCACACACAAACACCCAGACCCAAAACAAATATCTGTAGGCTATACAAAAATGCATCCCAGTACGGGAATAAAATGCGTCAGCCTCGGTTCAAACCTCTATTCCGTGGTTTAAACGGTCGTCATATACCGGTGGACTAACTGGCTCCATTACGAAATATACGTAGTTTCATGCTAGAAGTAAGTTAGGTGGTAAAATAAGTTGGCGTTAAAAGAGTCCTCCAGGGCTGGCAGCGTGTTGGCAACTCACCTGGTGTTGCAAATGTTCATAAGCGACAGTGACCACCTCCCATCAGGTGCCCGCTTGCTGTCTGTCAACCTTCAGACGTAAAAAAAAGTAAATCTAAATGTAGAAAATTAAGAAAAATTTTAAACATCCATTTCATTATAATGCTTTATTCGTATAAAGCAACAGGCGAGACCTTATCAGCGTGTTTACCGCGTGACCTCGGACGACACAGGTGCTCACCGATAAAACTTTGTTCCATTTAGATCGTTTTATTTGTTTTATTGTATATTCTATTCTCTATAACTTAGTGGGTCACGTTGTAATGTGTGTTTCAAATATCTTTTACGTTTAATATTCCTTAAATTCATGAGAAAATATCATGATAGTTACTATTAAGGCGTAGTCCCTAAGTAATCTAGCTCGGAGTGATTACTCCGGAATAAAACCATATAAATTAACTGTAACTGGTATATAATGAAATGTAACGATATAAAAAGTGGTAACGTGCGGGTACGTTGGAGACGTTGAGATGACACTCCGCCAAGTGAGCTCCCTACTTGCTGGGGGGGGGAGGTGAAGGCGGCGGGGCTCGCCACTTTGATGGTTAAACCATTAAAATTCTTAATAGGGATCTCGAAATTACAATGACAAACTTACTTCAATCCTGATGTCGTAATTTAAAACTTTAAACACAGCTACTTCAAAATAATGCATTATTCATGAAAAGCAACAGGCAATCGCAACATGATTATCGCTTGGCTCTTGAACACAGGTGCTGACTGATATACCCTTAACGGTACCCGTTCATTTTACCGACAAACGTTTCAAAACTCTTCAGTACAAAATCAACGTTTCGCAACGATTTCCTTTCAGATTGCAACTTTTCACAACTACATCACTACATAAATAATTCACTTGTCAAACAGATTATTACAAAACTATTAATTTCATAACTCATCACTTCATAAATAAGTCATATCGCACTCTTCACGCAAATGTTCAGTTTTCCCAAATGCAATGTTTCTGCAGAGATCGACTTAGCCAGGTTAGGTGGAAAGGTGTGGCGGGCCCGGCCTCGAGCTTCTACACTGAAACTCTACCACCATTAAAAATATGCCATTTTAATATTGAATTAAGCCTTGCGTATTTCATCAATCAATTGTTCACATATAACTGAGTTTTGGAGTTTGGAACTGTTTAAATAATGTTTGCGGATCAGAAATAAACTTTTGTTTTAGTTGGCGCACTTGTTTGAGTTGCGTTGTTTTTATCCGGTCGGGTACAATTTGAATGGCCTTTGTTTAATATGTTCGTGTTTAATTAACTGTGGGTTGCGTAATTTATTTAATGAATAACTCTATTATGAGCAGGGAAAATTTAATGAGAAATTATAAATCTAGCCATATAATTTATATTTGGCTCTATGATCAATATGCTAGCCTCTGTAACACTACCATTTAGCGGCAAGTATAATTAGGTAATGCGATGGTGCCTACGCCCCCGAGCTCCGTCACTGGAGCTCTATCACCAGTAAGAATACATACTATCAATCCCAAAAATACACACTTACGGATCGAATTTCGAAAGATAGTGTGTTAAGTTACACCAAATTCATATAAAAGAATTACTATGCAAAATTTGAGACGCTTAGCTCTTGTAGTATTGCAGTTTTTTTGCAAACATTCAAACCCATTTTTTTTTATTTATATACATTTACAGCCCCACAGTAGGTGTAAGCCTGTGTTGTGGATGCGGTTGTACACATACTACACATTCACAAATACCCAGACCCGAAACAAATTTGTCCCAGTGCGGGGATCGAACCCGCGACCCTCTAAATCAAACGGACATCTCACATCGCTGGACTAACCGGGTCGTCAACTTTGTCCCTAAAGTGTCGAATTTCGCAAAATTCGATTTTGATGAGAGATCATTGATTTTTGTTTCTTGATGTCCCTTAACTGCCTCGGTAGCCTAGTGGTAGCAGGCCACTACTATTACGCTGGGTTCGATTTCCGGGTACTAAAAGAGACAGCGGTGTGAAATACTTGAGCTCTGGTTCTTTTGAGATTTTTCCATTTTCTGCAGGTTTCCCAGTACCTCGGAGTTTGATAATATGCCCGGAGATGTCAACAGGCTTGCCACCTTCTGAAACCGCCATCGGCAACCGCAACCGGCACAGGCGAACTGTTTGTAAATGCATGTATGCTTGAATGCATGTATATACCTCTGCCTCCCCTTCGGGTTCTATCCCATGGCTATGCCTTCGATTTCAACCACTGAAACTGTGTCACTAGTAAACAAATAGCTCAATAACATCAATTTAAACTCAAACATTCTGTATACACTACGTACACAGTCAAACAATATGAATTTCATACACAAACAAGAGAACTTCGATTATTTATACAAACGTAGTATTAAAACGTTTTATTTGTGTATCCACTTGTGCTGTACAAAGACCAAATATTTGAGGACAAGACACGGGTGGGTTTGTACAGTCGGGAGTAATTAATTTAATCCTGACTTCACGTAAGCGTTTGCCGGCGAAAATGCTGTTGGTGACTTTACGAATGTTAAAATAATGATGTTCTTAGGTAGTTTTTAAGTAACACGCGAGAGTGATTTTTTTACGCGTTTTGCCAGTGTCAAGTAAAACAATATCCTATTCGTATAAAAGCAGCGTAAAAGTCAGAATCAGTCAGTTAATCAATTATTATATCAGTCAAATTAATCACAATTTTTTACTGGTGGTAAAGCTCCAGCGACCAAGCTCGCGGGCGTTGGCACCACCGCATTACATAATATACTTGTCGCTTAACGGTAGTGTTCAGCACTATCATGTTCCTGTCAGGTGGTCATGTACGGCTCTGTAATTTCCGGCACAGAGGCATATCACCTTAGGCCTCAGGAGTGGTAACGCATCTGCATTTTGACCTTGGTTTTAGTGTGGGTGTCTATAGGCTGCAGTCATCACTTAACATCAATGTGAACTGCACGCTTGTTTGCCATTTCCATTACATAAAAAACCTGAAAGACCGAATAAGACCCAACCCAGTTAATTAATATTCTTAACATTATTATGTACCTTCACGCCAGGTCCTTAAAGGGTAAGTAGGCAAAGAGTGTGGAGCGCCAGATATCCCGGTCCTGACACACCTCCCGTGCCTCACCCAGAATAGAAGAATAGAATAGAATGGTTTTAATTTGCCTTAAATGTGGACATTAAAGAGCTTGAATGTTACATGGTGTATCACACATTCATCATTCTCTTCATACATGCACGCCGATACATAGTCTTAATATTCTGTCTCTTTATCTATATTATATCATTTATTTGTTCAAAAACGTATTTACATTACCTTATCAAGTAAAAATTCATTTTATAAGCGACAGTCTGAAATCGAAGAGGGTCGAGTCGGCCAGATGTGATAAATTAAAAATGTAATTTCCTTACCTCTACGTAATATTGGGACTAAGGAAGGTGAATCATATATTTTTATGTACCTCCAGGTAAATGTGAGTAAATATTTAAGGGATGTAAAATTTCCACTAATAGAGCTCTTTTTACAGGTTAATTCTGACAGTTAAGTCTGATTGACAGAGCTCGAGAAGTACCACCACTGTGCGTAGTAGCACCGCGAGCTCCGTCACTGCAGTTTTTTTTAATACGCTTAAACTCACAGCCCCACAGTAGGTATAAACCTGTGTCGTGGGTGGCGTTGTACAAATTCAACACATACACAAACACCCAGACCCGAAACAAAAATCTGTAGGCCACATAAATATTTGTCCCGGTGCGGGGATCGAACCCGCGACCCTTCGAATCAAACGGTCATCTCACACCGCTGGACTAACCGGGTCGTTCTACCACCGATGTAACAATTTCATCCAGTATTCATTACAGGTATTTTTAATAACAACCCCACTCTCCATTAGCAGGAAATAATTCTTCCGCTGGCGCACCCATTCAATCGAAATTTGGTTACTTCAACGTTTTAGGTACCTAAGTTTTTTTTACTTATATACCTATTTTCTTCCTTAGTTATATTGATATTGTCTGATTTCTATTTCTTTCTTGTTTGTATTTGATGACTAAATGTGTATAAGGAACTAAATAGATTGTCCGTCTTTGTTTTTTATGTTATACATTCAATAAGAACGCACAAAGGACCACGCCTTAAAAAATCTTAAAAACAGAAATGAAGAAAAAGTCTTAAAAATCGTCGTGCCAGTATGAAGAGATTTTTTTTTAATGTCATGTAAGTGGTATACAAGCATGCAGTTCACATTGATGTTAAGTGATGAAGCTTATAGGCACTTACACAAAGACCAAGGTCAAAATGCAGATGCGCTACCACTCCTGAGGCCTAAGGTGTTATTTATGCCTCTGTACTGGAAATTACAGGGCCGAACATTAACACCTGACCGGAATAACGGTGCTGAACACTACCATTTAGCGGCAAGTATAAGTATTTGGTAATGCCCTACCCCAGTACCACCAGTAACAAATGATGAATTTACTGGTGGTAGAGCTCCAGGACGGAGCTCGCGGGCGTAGGCACCACCGCATTACCTAATATACTTGTCGCTAAATGGTAGTGTTCAGCACTATCGTGTTCCAGTCAGGTGGTAATGTACGGCCCTGTGAATTCCGGCACAGAGGTATTACTTCATTGTAGCTAGAGTAATCATAGCCATTTTAAGCGGATAGGGGCTGTTATCTCCTTATCACAAGTTACTATAGTGACTTATTTAGGAAGACGGTCAGGATATTATGTAATTGTCAAAGCTTCTTTACTCATATAAGTTTGATATTTATAATAATGTAACACATTTATGCTATTTAAATGAAATGATTAAATGAAATATACACCTTAGGCCTCAGGAGTGGTAACGCATCTGCATTTTGATGTTGGTCTTTGTGTGGGTGTCTATAGGCTGCAGTCATCACTTTACATCAATGTGAACTGCATGCTCGTTTGCCAATTACATTACATTAAAAAAAATGAATTTGCAGTAGAAGCACGGGAGGTGTGTCAGGACCGGACTATCTGGCGCTCCACACTCTCTGCCTACCCCGTAAGGGACTTGGCGTGAATATATAAAACTTATATTCTATGAAAACGGAAAACTTAGCAAAATAGTCAAAACTGAGTCTACGCGAGCAAATCCGCGCGGCTACTAGTTTCCTTATAAAATCATGATTTAAATTTTATCCCAAAACTTTACAGCAGTTAAGCTTCTATGGCCATTTTCGTCAACAGTTCTCGTCTTGATTTTTTCTCGTCCCGGTTTGCTCCATTAAAGATTAAGCGGCATCCAAGATGGTGTGGTGTATTTACATTAAGCTTTTGGTCGATATCAATTTTCACTTTATTTACGTAACTTCACGCCTGTAATCCCCGAAGGGGTAGGCAGAGGTAAATGCATGCATTTAATCATACATGCAAACACCCACGACTCGCCGGTTACGTTTTGGCCCATGTAACAGGTGGCGAACCTGTTGCCATCTCCGGGCACATTACCAAACTCCGGGGTACTGGGAAACTTCCAGAAAATGGAAAATTCCCAATAGAAGCAGAGATAAAGGATTTTAGACCGTTATCTCTAATATCCCCCGACCCGGGAATCGAACCCAGGACCTCCAGCGTAATAGTAGTGGCCTGCTACCACTACGCTACTGAGGCAGTTATTAGTTCACTTTATTTACGTCAAAAATTCTCTTATTACATGTGTTTTCCAAATTTCTACATTAGCCGTGGTTAGCTAATGGTTACTGGTGGTAGAGCTCCAGTGTAGGAGCTCAAGAGCGTAGGCACCACTGCATTACCTAATCTATTGCCCGCCAAATGGTACTGTTCCGGTTAGATAGTAGGTCCTCGTAATGTATGTTTTTTTTTTTTTTTTTTTTATGTAATAGAAGTGTTAAACAAGCATGCAGTTCACATTGATGTTAAGTGATGACTGCAGCCTATAGACACCCACACAAAGACCAAGGTCAAAATGCAGATGCGTTACCACTCCTGAGGCCTAAGGTCTTATGCCTCTGTGCCGGAAATTACAGGGCCGTACATTACCACCTGACCGGAACACGATAGTGTTGAACACTACCATTTAGCGGCAAGTATATTAGGTAATGCGGTGGTGCCGACGCCCGCGAGCTCCGTCACTGGAGCTCTACCACCAGTAAAAGTATGTCCCATAATAACTTAATAACTATTTGTGATTGTAATAGCATAATTTTAAATAGCCCAACAAAACAAAACGTTTATACTGTACATGTTTCTCATGTAAGTGATCGTAAATCTTTATGAGGAAATAAATGTCTTTAAACCTTAAAACCTTAACTATCACAGAGACATAACAACTAAGATCTCAGGGGTGGCAATTTGGTGTTTGATCCCTGGTCTTTGTGTAAGTGTCTATAGGCTGCAATCATCACTTAAGATCAATGTGAACTTCATGCTTGTTTGCCATCTTCATTGCATAAGAAATGTATTTACTCGTAGACAGGTTTTTTATGGAAGATAAGCTAGATTTCATTTATTTGCTAGAATACGATTACATTTTAAGCGCGCATGGCCCAGCGGCTGGTGTAGATCGTAAGCGATCTGCTCGGTTAAGCACTACAGGCGCGGTCGGGTAGTGTGATGGGTGACCGCTAGTGGCTAATTAAATGCGCGTTTCCGTGCTGCGGAGGGCACGTTGAGCCGTCGGTTCCGGTTGCTATCGATAGATAGCAGTAGTTAAACCTTGTCGGAGGCCTTATGGGCGGTTTGAAAACATCCGACAGCGGGTTGGCCACTAACCCACCCACCTCCACCAATCCGCATTAGAGCAGCGTGGTGGAGTAAGCTCCAGGCCTCCCTCCAAAAAGGGGAGAGACTCGTGCCCAGCAGTGGGACGTATAATGGGTTGCGATTTTTATTATTAATTACATTTTTAGGATCTTAATACTATTTTAATGTCAGAACATGTATTCAATCCGCAAGCGGATGTGCAAATGCTTGTATTATACATTATTGATTTTACAAGATAATTGTTATTACAATATTTAAATTGACTGAGGTCATACAGAGTTGAATTAGGTACATTAAAATTATAGATATTGTTTACTTAGATTAAGGTCATTGAAAACTTACATAATATATTGGATTAAATAGAATTATTATAACAACCTATTTTATATTCGTTTATGTCATATATACAATTGTCAAGAAGCCATTTATTTAAGGTTTGTTTAAATTAATTACCCGCAAGTTTTTTCATGAATGCAGGAAGGGTATTGTAAACAGATATACACATATTATATGCGTTTCTTTTATAGATGTCTTTATGGCAAGGAGGATGATAAAGTAGATCAGCATAAAAGCCCCTCTTTTGTCAAGAACAAACGTCGGTGTATTTAAAGAAATATGGATGCTTCTTAACAAATATACATAACTCTTTAATGTACATAGACGATAAAGGTAGGATGTTAAAGGATTTGAAAAGAGGCCGACAGCTATCTTTATACCAGGATCTATTTATAACTCTGAGGCATCGCTTTTGTAATCTAAAAACTCTACCAATGTCAACACAGTTACCCCACATCAGAAGCCCATAATTTAGCAGGGAAGAAACCAAACCGAGATATGCTATTAATGCAGCTTCTTTAGAAACAGTGAGCCTTATCTTTTTTAACAAAAATATAAAACGTTCAAGCCTTCTGCATAAATTATCAATATGCATCTTCCAATTAAGATGCTTGTCCAAATTTAAACCTAAAAAACTACAGCTGTCAACTAGTTCCACTAATTCATTATTAAAAAATTAAATGTCAATTAATATAGGATTAGAATTATAAGAAATAAATTGTATTATTTTCGTTTTATTCATATTTATAGTTAAATTATTATTGAGCATCCATTTATTTACGTCATTTAAAGTATCTTTAACTAACTTTTGTACGTTTTATTTATTTTTGCACTCTATCAAAATTGTCGTGTCATCTGCAAAGTGAATACATTTATGGCCAGTGACTTCAGGGAGATCCTCGATATAGAGTAAAAATAGAAGAGGTGCAAGAATACTTCATCACCAGATTCATTTATCAGTGGTTCGGACCGAAATTTTCGTTTTACGAATACATTTTTATTTAAAGTTTCTGTTTTCAATATTTCGGTACACTGCGTTCTATTTTTCAAGTAGCTAGCTATCCACCTGTTGGCTTGACCTCTTACGCCATAGTGTTCCAACTTATCCAGTAGCTTCGCATGATTCACAAAGTCAAAGGCCTTTGTCATATCGAGAAGAATAGCTAGGATTGAACTTTTATTATTCAGAGACTTAGAATTTTGTATTTAGAAATAAATTTGTTTTGACGTGTAAGCGTAGCTTTTTCTAATACTTTGGAAACTACTGGAACTAAAGTAATCGGTCGATAATTATAAGGGGCACTCTTGATTCTCTTTTTATAAAGTGGTTTTACTATTGCCATTTTTAGATCGTCTGGAAATCTACCCTCAGAAAAAGATAAATTAATAATGTGAGAAAGTGGATGACTTATCCAGCCTGCACATAATTTAAGCACCTTTGTGTTGATATCATCACATCCACTTGCGTTACTGATTTTGAGGCTCATGATAATGTTATAAACTTCACTTTCCGTGACTGATGATAAAAATATTGTATTAAAATTGTAAGTAGATTTATTTAATGTCAGATTAATATTATTATGTACGTCCGAAATTTTAGTCATATTGATAAAAAACATATTGATTGTATTGCAAATGTCAAGAGGATTTGTGTACGTCACATTGTTAAAATCTAAAATACCCATGTCATTGTTATTTAGTTCGTTTGAAGTTGCTGAAGATATGGTATCCCAAACGCCTTTACTTTTGATATGGTTTATTGTTGAATTTGACGTTTATGACCGGGAAACATAGGTCAAAAAACGGAAACGGATGACGGTAGTAACGATACACGCAACCCTTGAGAGGTCCCACTGCTGGGCACGAGTCTCTCCCCTTTTTTTTTGCGGAGAGGCTTGGAGCTTATTCCTCCACGCTGCTCCAATGCGGGTTGGTAGAGATACGGGTTAGTGACCAACCTGCTGTCGGATGTTTTCAAACCTAAAAGGCCTCAAAGACCTAGAATAAGGCCTCCGACAAGGTAACCGAGTCCACTTGACCGAGTAGATCGCTTACGACTTACACCAGCGAAACACTGCCTCAACCTTTTGAGATATCAAAACATTGTATGGTTCCTCTTTGGTAGAACAACAAAAAAGTCCTCAGTGGCATATAACTATATTTTAGATAGCTTGTTCAACAAATGTAAAGCAAAAACTCAATGTAACTGTGCCAGATAACAAGACAGTTAGCACTGTACCAACCACGGAACGTTCTAAAAACTGCCAAGTACAAGTACTATTTAGTGTTAAGTTAGTAGAATCGCTGTCATTAGTGGGAGTTATCCGTATAATTGTTGAGCTTGGCCCGCAGTTCGCTATTTTATTACTTGGCTCTGTTCAGTGGTCAAAGTGGGATAGTATATTTATTAGGTTATTTGTCTTTTTTCTGTTTTGGAAGTACGACTAAGAAATGAATAGTCAAATTAATAGTCTTCAGTAGTAATATAATTATTTGAAATGAGGCTGTCTGTTTTGTATGTCTTAAAAGGCCTCTAAATTCCCGTGCCCCGCTCGTGCCCCACCTGGCCCCTATTTTATCAATGTGAACTGCACGCTTGTTTGCCACCTTCATTATGTACGTCAAAAATCTATGTTTTCATCGGCAAATTGAAGTTTGTTGAGAGATAAGCCTAGCTGATATTTTCGTTTAAGAACAACGGGTAACATAATAAAGTAGTATCGTGTTATTTGGAACTCACAACAAAACTTGCAATACAATGGAGAGAGAGCGAAATGAACGAAGTTGCGTGCCCCTGGTCACGTAGCTGTAAGCTTATTAAATGTGTAATCGAACCCTGTGTCGTATCTGTACACATTCATAGTAATGGCATCCTTTATACGTCCCTCTGCAGGGCACAAGGCTCTCCACTTTTAAGGGGGAGGCCTGGAGCTTACTCCACCACGCTACTCCAATGTTGGTTGATGGAGATACATAAAGTACAAATATTTTACATAAGTGCACAAGCACGTATATTATTATATATATCAAGCGAGATGTAACGTAACTGCGGGATGAAAATAACTCACTTTTTGCATTTTCTTAACATAATATCTTTCTTGCTTAAAAAAACATTGTTACTTGTTTTTTGTAGAGCGTTATACTTTATGAAAACTAGATGCAAGTTTCTGAAATAATGTCATATAGTTCCGCAGTTTTCCTTGAGAGAACCCATTCTTTTATATAAAATGAAGAACCGAGCATTGGAAATATGATATATTATGTTCTTAGGTTTCGCTAGCTACACCCATTGAGATAAAAAAAAAATATTTATGAAATATGTTTTGTCTCGCATATATTTAACTTAAAAAAAAAAATTAATCGTTTATTGATTTCTCTCTTACACAGAAAAATCATATACCGTTCTCATATACCGTTTCGGCAATAAAACTTTAGAACGCGCTGCCCGTGAATATCAGGAAATCAACCTGCAAGTACGCTTTTAAGCGGCAAGTCAAAGGAAGGCGGCAAGGGAACATGTTTACTATTATATGTAGGTATATAAATATATTATTTGATTAATGATAATATTTTTAGCTGTCCCTCATATTTTCATTTTTGTACCATTGCTGCACCTACTTCGTCGATATCCTCACAACCCGAAGGTTGACTGGTAGAAAGCGCCTAGTGGCGTTAAGTCCGCCTTATGTATAATTTCTGTGTATACATAAAAGAATAAATAAATAAATAAAAATACATAATCAGATCTTAAACTAAGTATTACATGACTAGGTAGGTATATCTGTGTGAGAGACTGGTATCTGCACTAGGGGTACCTGTATTACCAGCCTCTCCTAACTCTAGATAAGCAGGAACTCAAGTACAGTGCTCAACAACAAACATTTCACATCGTAACTTCACGCCTGTAATCTCCGAAGGGGTAGGCAGAGGTAAATTCATGCATTCGAGCATACATGCAAACACCCACGATTCGCCGGTTACATTTTGGTGTGTAATGTAACAGGTGGCAAGCCTGTTGCCATCTCCGAGCACATTACTAAACTCCAAGGTTCTGGGAAAATCCAAAAAATGGAAAAATCCCAATAGAACCAGAGATTAAGGATTTTAAACCGTCATCTCTGATAGCCCCCGACCCAGGAATCGGACTCAAGACCTAGGACCTCGGACTAGTGACCTGCTACCACTAACCTACTGAGGCAGTTAAACTAAAACGGTTTCTTAAATATGGGAAATTAGCAGTTGGTAGATAGTATATACACTGGAACTCTACCACCAGTAAAACTGATTACTACAGACACTAGGGTCGTTGAAAATCTTGATACTTTAATTTAATTCATGACACAGGGGCTAAAAGAATTGTTTAAGAGTGGCATCGTATCTGCAATCATTTTTGAAGAAGATATGTGTAGGCCGTGTTCCTTTTCCATTGCAGTATGATATCATATTTCCATTCAATCCCCCTTAAGGTAAAGCGTGGGCTGGCTTCCTACGTAAAAAGAGAGAAAAGTGTTCCTTACATTACATAAAAAATATGTCAGTATTATACCAAAAAGCCATTAAAAGAAGCAAAATAGATGAACCCTCTTTGAATGTAATCAGGAACAGAGTGGAATCCAAAACAGTACTATACAAACCTCACGTATGTTAAACATTTGGAGCCAGCTTTGAATATCGGATTTAAAAGCTTTTTAGTTGCTCCAAATCCTGCAATAACCGGCTAAACACCTAACACCGCAACACGACATGCACGTACACGTTCGTCTGTAGCAAAAGTTGGATCTCGGATAGTTGCGACATCGTGCGACGTGACCTGCGCCTAATATGTTCGTGGGAGATACTCGCTGTACTTATACTGCATTTGATACACTGTGATAAAATAACATTACTTTTTTTAAATTCAAAATATAGTGATATAGTTTATAGTTAGACTATAGTTTTAACTTTGTAATCGAAGTGGCAAACATGCATGCAGTTCACATTGATGTTAAGTGATTACTGCAGCCTATAGACACCCACACAAAGACCAAGGTCAAGATGCAGATGCGTTACCACTCCTGAGGCCTAAGGTGTTATGCTTCTGTGTCGGAAATTACAGGGCCGTACATTATCACCTGACCGGAACACGATAGTGCTGAACACTACCATTAAGCGGCAAGTAAATTAGGTAATTCGGTGGTGCCTACGCTCTCGAGCTCCGTCACTGAAGCTCTACAACCAGTAGAAATGCAATGTAAGGTTTTTTTATAAGCTAGTCGTTTAATATTATAGTAGTCGACGCTATCGCTATACTTGCTCTGCTCAAATGGTATAATATCCGGGAAAAAAAACTGTTTTTAGCTAAGATAACAACGCATACTACTGATGTATGTACGACACGTATTTATAAAACGGTACTATCATTGTGACTTATTTGCGCTTTCCTAACACAAAAAAAGCTTCAATTAAGAACAGTCAACGATAAAAATCTTTTAAGACAAGAAAATATTGCAGATGATTACCAATAAATCTTTCTTTATTTTTACGTGACAGCCACATCTTTAATTAGCTTCACTGTCGTATAGAACATTGATAAGAAACATACATTTTTGTGACGGAGCCCGTGGGCGTAGGCACCACCGCATTACCTAATGTTCTTGACGCTAAATGGTACTGTTCAGCACTATCGTGGTCCGGTCGTGTGGTAATGTACGACCCTGTAATTGCCGGCACAGGGGCATAACACTTTAGGCTTCAGGTATGGTAACACATCTGCATTTTGACCTAGGTCTTTGTGTGGGTGTCTATAGGCTGTAGTCATCACTTAACATCAACGTGAACTGCAGCTTTGTTTGCCACTTCATTACACAAAAAAAAATCAAGGTGCTATTTATACTTTACATACCTTCCGTGCTTCTTCTACATTCAACTTATCTCCTTCTAAATCCTTCAGCACTGGGTTTTTGGATTTATTTCCGTTTTATAAGACTTTTCCACTTTTCCTTACTCCTGCGTTCCCCTTTGGAGATTACAAACGTAAAGTTGCGATATATTTAACAACAAAAAAACTAATATCAAAATTATTATTGAAAACAGACTTAGATAAAGTATCAAACTGAACCACCGCACAGAGAATACTTTTGCAAACCAGTGGCGTGAAATGGGTATATGAACAAAACAAACACAATTTGGTTTTGCTAACTGCGTGTATCATTTTGTTGCCACACTTATCTCCGTACATGCCAGTTATAGAATAAAGAAAATTGGTGTCAGTCAAGCGTGAAAGCTTGTATGAAATAAAAAAGTAATAGTAGGTACCTATAAAAATGATTATGTAACCTTTTTTCTTTTTTTGTAATGGTGATGGCCAACAATCATGCAGTTCACATTGGTGGTGAGTGAATATTGGAGTCTATAAACATCTCCATAAAGGCAAAATGCAGATGCGTTGCTACCCCTGAGATCTTCGGTGTTTTATCTCTATGATAGTTATTACGGGGCCATACATTACCATCTTACCGGAACACGATAGTGCTGAACACTGCCATTTGGCAACAGATATATTGGTCATGCAGGTAAGAGGGCAGGTAATGTTTTAATGTGGGCTTTGGAACTCTGCCAGTGAATAACAAAGAATGTCAATTTTTTTTTATTTAGTCTTATCTTGCCGTTTGTAAAAGAAAGTATGGAACATTCTGTTGATAGCTATTTTTATCATTAAGTTTTTTTGGACTATTATTTATTTTATTTTGTTTACTTTGACATATTAATCAACGTATCAGTTGTTATTCGCTTTAATTTTATATTTGTAATTTGACCTATCACAAGCAAATTCTATTATTTGCAAGTGATTTAATGAATTTTTGAGTTTGAGTTTGAGTTTGAATGCGGTGGTGCTTATGCTCTTGAACACCATTACCGAAGCAACATAACACGAGCACATACAAACATTCATATTTTCAAATCAATACATATAATAAATAAGACAGTAAAAATCGAGTGTCTGTACATTATTTTTTTTTTTCAAAAATCTGAAGGGGTGATTATAGAAGAATAGGTAACAGAAATCAAAAACATTTTTTTTTAATTTTTGTGTCTGTCTAGTACAAAGGTTCCCAAACTATTTTTCTTGTAGACCCCTTTCAATTTTATTCTGGTTTCGGTGGACCCCCTTGCTAACATTTATATCACTTTCCCTTATATCCCATTTTATTTACGCATATACGTAGACCCCATCGAGTCTCCCATAGACCCCAGGCGGCTTGGACCATTTTGGGAATCACTGGTCTAGTACGTTATAACTTTGAAAGTACTGAACGGATTTGAACGCGGTTTTCACATGTGGATTTCATTAGGAGCGCCGTCGAAATCGTTGTTTCGTAAAAAAATAAGTCAATTAAATATTTACTTCAAGCTCTGCTTCAAAACATTTAAACAGAGTTGAATGCGGTTTACATAAACGTATTTAATTTAGACTAGCTGTGACCACGACTTCGTTCGCGTAGAACTTATTAAAGTTTTTGTTCTGTACCTACGCGGATGAAGTCTACGACTTCATCCGCGCAGCTAGTTCATAATATATGAGCAGATATCTGTACCACACGCGCTAGTAATTATCTAAATAATGTGTAAAACAAACATCGTTAGGCAAATAAATTAGGTAGCTGTAACCAACCGACCTAATTATTATTATGAATAGGTTCTCTAAGTGAGCGTAAAACATTTGTTTGGGAATGTTTCGCAATTATAATACTGAGTTAATTAGTCTTTACATTAACTGGGTATCAAGCAATAGCATTTTCACTAACATGTTTTATTTCGTTGTTTTGTATTTTAGTACAAAGATTGTTAAATTGTTCGTGCTTCATGGCCTGGCCTGTAAATAAAGGATCATGGCCAGATTTGTACAGGAAAAATGAAAAAAGGTACACGGTAAAACAGCATGGAAATATTATCCAGTGAACCTAAACAACATTTCCTGATACTTAAAACATTTTTAACTCTGCGGAATAAAAAATTTGAAATTGAACTTTAGTATGGAGTGCTTCTACTGCTGTTAGGAAAGACGATTTTTATTCCGGTGATTTAAAAATATTTTAAATGCCAGAAAATGTTCTTTAGGTTCCTTAGATAATATTTCTAATCCGTTTTACCTAGTACATTTTGTAACTTTTTTGTACAAATCAATGTATGAAACTTGCCACGATTCTTTGGAGACTGCCTGGGAATGATAAAACCAAAAAAAAAAGGTTTCAGTTTCGTCAACCTTTTTTATTTACTTAATAATAATGTAAAAAAAAATAATACTGATTGGGTTTTTACGCATGGCCAAGTTGATGTTTGTATGATTATTTCTCTAAAAGTACATACATTTCCTCACGTTACTTATTTGTTATGTAAAGAGCTGGCACCGACCTATTCCATATTTTTTAAATTTTCTTTGTTAATTTACTCCTTCAATTATCATCATCAATTCTTATGTTACTAAATCTTAATTATTTCGTAATCATAATTTTGTTTTTTAACTGGATTTGTGTTTTAATTTCTTTTCTTTTCATTTCATGATAATACATTAAATTAAATAAAATGCCGTAGTGTTGAGTGTTCTCACTCAGCCATGCAATCGTTCATCATTGCTCCGACGCCGAGCCAATTTCGCAATAATTAACCTTTTCACAACCATTTTTTAAATTTTTGATGTGTTTTTATGTTGTATATTTCATACCAGAAGTGCAATGGCGCGAAGGTAATTATTATTTTTGTATTAATAAATTGTCAAATAGTTCATCAGTTTTCAATTAAATTGTCTCATACAAAAACATTAGGCGTACAGACCCATATTTGCTTGATGTATTCACTCGGCTGTGTCATTTTACTGTATTACCACTGCACTCGATACCTATATTCAACATGCTGATAGGTAGCGGAGGATCAGTAATATCATTATTTTTATTTTCAACTTTCAAGTACGAAATTTTGATAAAAAAAACTCTTTTTCCTTTTCTAAAATGGAAAAGTTACATTCTTCAACACGCATATTTTATGCTTTTACTCTTTTTGAAACAGAGCCGTTTAATCATTCAGTTATATAAAAGCCATCATTCCGCACGGCACTCAATCACAATTTTTCAAGCGATTTATTTCCATAATAAATAAAATGCCGTAGTGTTGAGTGTTCTCACTCAACCATGCAATCGTACATCATTGCTCCGACGCCGAGCCAATTTCGCAAAAATTAACCTTTTCACAACCATTTTTTTAATTTTTGATGTGTTTTTATGTTGTATATTTAATTCCAGAAGTGCAATGGCGCGAAGGTAATTATTACTTTTTGTATTAATAAATTGTCAAATTGTTTTTTTTTTTTTTTTTTTTTATATTATAAAAGTGGCAAACAAGCGTGCAGTTCACATTGATGTTAAGTGATGACTGCAGCCTATAGACACCCACACAATGACCAGAGGTCAAAATGCAAATGCGCTGCCACTCCTGAGGCATTAGGTGTTTTGCCTCTGTGCCGGAAATTACAGAGCCGTACATTACCACCTGACCGGAACACGAAAGTGCTGAACACTACCATTTAACGGCAAGTATATTAGGTAATGCGGTGGTGCCTACGCCCGCGAGCTCCGTCACTGGAGCTCTACCACCAGTAAAAGTTCATCAGTTTTCAATTAAATTGTCTCGTACAAAAACATTAGGCGTACAGACCCATATTTGCTTGATGTATTCACTCGGCTTTGTCATTTTACTGTATTACCACTGCAATCGATACCTATATTCAACATGCTGATAGGTAGCGGAGGATCAGTAATATAATTATTTTTATTTTTGACTTTCAAGTACGAAATTTTAATCAAAAAACCCCTTTTTACTTTTCTAAAATGGAAAAGTTACATTCTTCAACACGCATATTTTATGCTTTTACTCTTTTTGAAACAGAGCCGTTTAATCATTCAGTCATATAAAAGCCATCATTCCGCACGGCACTCAATCACATTTTTTCAAGCGATTTATTTCCATAATAAATAAAATGCCGTAGTGTTGAGTATTCTCACTCAGCCATGCAACCGTTCATCACTGCTCCGACGTCGGGCCAATTTCGCGAAAATTAACTTTTACGCAATATTTTGAGATATTTTTCTGCTGGTATGAAGGATGATATTTTATTTCGCAAAGGGTAAATATCAACATGCTGTCACAGCTACTTACAATTGGATTAAGATAATTGGTGATTATATAATAATAATAATGGCAACCCATTATACGTCCCACTGCTGGGCACGAGTCTCTCCCCTCTTCGGGGGGATGCCTGGAGCTTCCTCCACCACGCTGCTCCAATGCGGATCGGTGGAGAAACGGGTTAGTGGCCAACCCGGTGTCGGATGTTTTCAAACCGCCCCTAAGGCCTCCGACAAGGTTTAACGACTGCTATCTATCGATAGCAACCGGGACCGACGGCTTAACGTGCCCTCCGCAGCACGGAAACGCGCATTTAATTTGCCACTAGCGGTCACCCATCACACTACCCGACCGCGCCCGTAGAGCTTAATCGAGTAGATCGCTTACAATCTACACCAGCCGCCGGGCCATGTGCGCTTCTTTGGTGATGAGTGGTGACAAAACCAATGGAACTCTACCAGTGAAAAATCCTATCTATATCTACATAAATAATAAGAGAGTAAAAATCGAGTGTCCGTACATCAAATATTTTACAAAAAACTGATAGGAAGCGATTAAACAAGAGTAACAAAAACAAAAAAAAAATGTTTTTGGATTTTTTGTCTGTCTGTCTGGTACGTTATAACTTGAAATTTACTCAAAGGATTTGAACGCGGGTTTCACAGGTGGATTACATATATTTAGGTCCGTTGTTAAAATTTGTTTCTTCAAAATCGGTTAAGGGAAAAAGAAATGATAGTCAATTGAAAATATTTATACTTCAAGCCCTGCTTCAAAACTTTTAAACAGAGTTGAATGCGGTTTACATAACCGTATTTAGTTTAAATAAAACTAGAATTTCTTCTTTGTTTTTCGATATCAATAAAGACTAAAACACACTACAGTCTCTAATGAATTTTAATAATAAATAACACATTGAATGGTAGGCAAGCGCCATCTATTGAGATTTTATGATAGTCAATTATACAATTTAGTTAAGTACATGAAATCTCAATAGCTGGCGCAGACTTACTGTAATTGTAGTTATCACAGGTTACGCGAAAAGCGACATACACGCGGAAGGAGCCGAGGGAAACAGCTAGTACTTTAGTATAATTATACTTTATCGTATCATAATTTAACTGTAATATTATAAATGCGAAAGTTTGTATGTTGGTTTGTTAAAATTTTATGTGAAAGAGTACTTTCACGTTAAAACAAAAAATATGTTTTATATAAATTACCAATCGGAGATATTTAAATGGAATATAATTTATTTCAAATTTCTGTTATCAAGAACATTAAATGGAATGGTATGTTTTATATAAATTACCTGAGATATTTAAACGGAATATAATTTATTTCAAATTTCTATTATTAGAACATTAAATGGAACGGTGGAAAGTTGTTGTTCCCAGTTTTTGTTTAATTTTGCGAAGGTTCGAATTGGGTTATTTTTGTTTATTGTTCTATCTGGCCTTTGTTTCGGCTACACTTTACACTTGCTGGTTTATTTGGAACTAAGTGTTTGTCGTGAATACTTGGCTGTTGATGTTGTTTCAATTTCGAAATAATGATCAGGCTGACATACTATTGTTGGATAAAAGCAAAAAAAAAAGTCGTACATTAAAACGTATATTTGTATCGAAAATAGTATCGCGTAATGACCCGGTTCAAATGTGTGTGATTAATATGAAACGCCAGAGTTTTAAAAGTTATATTTTAAAAAAGTTCAAAATATCCTATGATAATAAACGTACATTAACACGTTGAATGCGGGACTTCAGAACAACAAATTTAACAACAACGTTTAGTGCAATACATACCAATTGTGACTTGTACCGCTTTTTATTCTGGTGCGATACAAGACGATAATGGTTTGTAAACAAATGAATAAGTTTTACCCAATAAATTCAATTAGATACATTTGCTGTCGCCACAGGACACACACCCTAGCTTAGGAATTATACGACATGTAAATAACAACACGGATTCGTCTTGTACCGCATCATGGTGGCAGGGTTAGTTATGCCGATAGTTTTATAGGGATGGGAAATATAGTAAGCGGAAATCGACATCGATGTTCATAAATATTTTTGCTGGAAGAAAAATCGAGATTTTCTTATGCAAGTTTGTTGTAGCATTCTAAACACATTGTTTTTTAACATTCTTGGCAGTTTGAAGTTTTTTTGAAACCGGCCCTTCCTGTGATACCGCGAGCAATTGTGAAGTTCCTGTCATCATTTTAGTCACCATTATCTGAATGTTCAAACACTTTTAGCAACATTTTACGAGGTCTTTCCCTGGGTGCATTTATTGCAAAATAACAGTAACTATTAGCAAAAACGCAAACAAAATACGTCAGTAACTAATCACTTGACTGCACTAGCCTGTACTGACTAGTTCCTGTGGTGCGGTACAAGACGGTCGCGTACAAAACAATTTTGACTGGTACCGCACCTATTGTAACACGTTGATGGTACATCACAACTTAAACGTAACAACGTTTTTCATAAATATGGATTAACGTGCCTTCCGAAGCAGGGAAAGGCGCGTTTTTTTATGTAAAAAGAATTGACAGACAAGCAGACGGGCCACCTGATGGAAAATGGTTACCGTCGCCTATGAACGTTTGCAACATCAGGGGAGTTGCCAACGCGCTGTCAGCCCTGAAGGACTCTTTTGTCGCCAGTTTTGAAGAACCCCATAGTGTAGCGCCGGAGGAATATCTCAGAGGGAAGTTCGTTCCACAATGTGCACGTTCTGAGCAGGAATGAACGCGCGAATCGGGCTGTTGAGCACTGCCAAGTGTCCAATCTGTGTGGGTGGAACTTTTATCTTCGGTGCGATGAAGGAATGGAGACGATGGCACCGGATCGAAGATTTCATCAGAGCATTCACCATTGTAAAGGCAGTAGAAGATGCAGAGACAACCGATATCTCTGCGCAGACTCTAGCCACTAGCGGTCACCCATCACACACCCGACTGCGCCCGTATCGCTTAACCGAGTAGATCACTTGCGATCTACAACACTCGCGGGGCCTAGCGCGCTTCTCACCACAAGTTACTTCATCAATAATTTGACACGGAGCTTTAATTGAGTAATTGCCCTCATTTAGTCAGTTGAAAAACATAAGTTACATGGTTCCATGGATGTTAATATTATGAAACAACTTCAAATTATTATGTACAAATACTACTTAGTTATTATTTTAACACGTACTACGGTCTCAACGTGTTCTTAGACACGCTTTTATTCTACAACTACTTTGTCTTAATTATATTTCATTATACGAAGAAAGTTAATGTATACTTTCGTTTAATAAACTACGGTTAAAGGTATGTAGGCGCTTGGTAGGAGCACTCATTATTGAAACTTGTAATATTTCAGACGCAATTCTGCTTGTACTTATTTTAATAATATTTTAATATAGATTGTTACTGGTTCCCTTTGACCGGAGCTGAACGTAATTCTAAGAGTAATTTCCTCCTTTATAATATTATAAATGCGAAAATAACTCGGTCTGTCTGTCTCTCTGTTACCTTTTTACGTCCAAACGATTGAACCGATTTTCGTGAAATTTGGTACAGAGATAGAGTTGACTTTGAGAAAGAACATTATTTATTTTTATTATTTATTTTTCAAATAAAAATACAATGCGGGCTTAACTAAATAGTACTAATAAACCTAACTTACGAGGTCTGTGCTAGTACTAGACACTCTTATAATAAAAAGGTAACTTGTAGGTATATGTTCGAGAATGCATCATTACATTAATCCTTCAAGGATCGTACGGCCACCAGCGGCGAGACACAATTGAATTTCAATTGTCATATTTTTCTCGTGTCTGGAGAGATTAAACTTTGCAAAACCGGTTATAGTTGCAGCCGGGCGAGGTTTGCTCCGATAGGGTGATTCCGTTTACACTAATTGTGTGAATTTAATTACTCAATAGGATATTTAAGAAAAAATATTTTAGATTGCGTTTATAGTGTTTATCATTTAAGTCATTTCTTATGTTTTTAGGGATTTCATTAAGTATATTAGGTACGATGAAATCTAATGCTCGCCTACCATAATTATTGATTTTAAATGGGATATTCAATTGTTGTTGGATTCTTTTTCGCGTGACTATTTCTTGTGTTATTGGTTTTTGAAGTTTTTTATTATGTTATTGTTCGATAAGTATAGATAATTTTGTTTTATCTTGAATTGGTAATACTTTGGTAAATTTAAATAGTTTTTTCAACATTATCTATACACTTATATTTTATTTTTTTAGGTACTATTTCTTTTAATAATCTGATCTGGAGGTGGTAAATTTTATCAATATACGTTTTGAATGTTCGGCCGTAGCTCGTTAAGCCGTATGAAATTGTAGAATCCGCTAGTGCATAATAAAGGTTTAACAACATTTTATAAGGTATTTTATGTTTTATAATTTTAAATTTTGATAATAAAGCCCTTAGTTTGTCACAGATAGTATCTATATGTCTACTCCAATTAAACCTATGGTCAATTGTTAACCCTAAATATTTAAAATGAGTTACTTGCTCGATGCAAGGACAATCACAATTTCTTGGCTTATTCAAGTGAAGACAGCTGTGGCTATGCGCTTTCACGAATATTGATTCCGTATTGTTTATATAACTAGAGTGTATGTGCATTAGTTTGGTTTTACTTGTGCTGATAACAAGCCCCATATCGTGAGACCACTTACACAGCATTGTGAAATCTTCTTGTATGGACTTTGCGACTAATTTAGGATCTTTATTAGACGCTAGAAGACCTGTGTCATCCGCAAATTTGTAAACAAGGCACTTTTTTATTACATTGCCCATGTCATCAACATAGGCCAGATAGTGCAATGGGCCAATCACTGAGCCTTGAGCAGTGCCTGTATGACTAATAACACGGTCGCTTAATTCATTATCAATTTTGACGCAGTAGCTCCTGTCTTTTAAATAATTTTCACACCATTTTAAGATAGGTCCTCGAATACCTGTGTTATGCAGTTTGTTTATTAATGCTTTGCTAAAATCGATGAATAATAATATGACGTGCTGTCTATTGTTTAGATTACTATTGACTTCGTCGGTAAATTGTGACAATAGCATTGTAGTTGTTTTTTCACTTTGAAATCCATATTGTGACTTAGCAATTATATTGTGTTTTGTGTAAAAGTATTGCATTTCACGGCATACATATTTCTCAACTACCTTATTTAAAACAGGGAGTATTGTAATCGGTCTGTAATTTTCATAATTTGCCTCAGACCCTTTTTTAAATATCGGCCTAACTATTCCGGTTTTTAGTTTTTCGGGGTACTATCCTGTTTTTATGCTGCTATTTATTAATGTAACTATTACCTGTACGATTTTATCTGCAGTTGATTTTATATCTATGCTTCGTATCCCATCTATTCCCGCCGATTTGTTTGTTTTTAGGGATTTTATTATATCTTTCACATCTTTAGTGGTTGCTAAATAAAAATAGTAAAGATTTGTTTTCTACAGCAATATAGTCGTTTTTATTTAGTAAATTTTTATCGCAGTTTGGTAGAATATTCTGAACACTGTTTTCAAATTCGATTGCAAAATTATTAGGCAACGTTTTGCTGCTAATATTAAGCTTATTAAACGCTTTTAAAATTGCTTCATCTATATTTTTTTGTGTGTATGTATGTATGTATCTTCACGCCAGGTCCCTAACGGGGTAGGCAGAGAGTGTAGAGCGCCAGATATTCTGGTTCTGGCAAACCTCTCGTGCCTCGTCTACCTTCATCATTCTCTTCATACATGCACGCCGATTCCTAAGACTTTTGATCCCACCATCAGATAGAACTCGACCTATTTGGTCATGGTAGGTCAGTCTTGGTCTTCCTGGTCCTCTGCAACCATCCATATTCGCATTGTATATCTGTTTAGTCATTCGCTCATTCGACATTCTTTCTATATGCCCGAACCATCGGAGCATGCCTTTTTTCATTTTTACACCGATATTATCATTCACACAAAGCCTCTTTCTTACATCTTCTTATATAATTATGATACACCGCAGATCTTGCGCAATGATCTCATCTCGACCGCGTTCAACTTACATTCATGCTCTTTCCTGCATACCCAGCTCTCGCTTCCATATAAAAGCGTTGGAGTAAGTACAGCATTATGTACGGCTAGTCGCGCCCGCTGGCTGAGATGTTTAGATTTTAGCAGCTTACCCAACGCTCCATTCACGCAATTCTCAGCAAGCACTCTTCTTTCTATGTCAATGGTGTACCTACCATCCTTGCTAAAAGCACATCCAAGATATACAATTTCATCCACCTGTTCTAACACTGCATCATCTACTACTACCCTAGCATTTGTTCTCTGTTCATCTTTTTCAAATACTAATACTTTAGTTTTATCCACATTCAATTGTAAGCCTTTCTCCATACAATCCTCTTTCATGACTGTGACTAGTGCTTGTAGCCCAGATGGTATAGAGCTAACAATTACCGCATCATCTGCGTAAAGCAGACAGTTCACCACTAAGTCACCCATACGCACTCCCACATCCATCAACTTCACCCTCTGGAGGCATTTGTCCAGATATATGATAAACAGCCTAGACTAAAGCACGCAACCCTGTCTGACACCGATGTTAACATCAAACAAGGTAGACATGTTACCATCATCCCGCACACATGCTTGACAGCCCACATACGTGGACTGTATTGCACGGAGCAGACTGCCATCAATACCACACTCTGGCAAAATGTCCCACAGCTCATTTCGTAATATCAAACGCTTTCTCCAAATCCACAAAACCGCAGAAAACCTTCTGGCTCACAACCAGATGCTTCTCTACGATGTTGCGGAGGGAGAAAACTTGATCCATACATCCTCTTCCAGTTCTGAAACCACCCTGTGCATCCCACAACAACCCGTCGGACTTCTCTTTCATTCTTCTTTCTAAAACTTTCCCATACACTTTAGCTGCCAAACTGATCAAACTGATCGCTCGATAGCTGGTGCAGTCCATACGTGAGTGAACCCTTGCCTTTATACAAAGGCACGATGACCGCACACCGCCAATCCTTTGGGATTCTTCCGGATCTCCAGCAAAGGTTGCACAACACCCAGAAAGAATCCCAAAGGGCAGCACCACCATATTTGATAATTTCGGCAGAAACCTGATCAATACCCGCAGCCTTACCACATTTCAAACTTCGTATCGCCCATACAATCTCATCTATTGTTATATCCTAACTAGCCGGTACCGTCAAGTCAGCAACTCCGGCGTCAGGGTTGTGAGCATAATCATACATTTCCCCATAATACTCGCTCCATCATTTTAACACATCTTGCGTGTTCTCAAGAATGTCACCCAACTTAGATTTTATTCTATTCATTCCAGAAACTGGAGAAGAGCTTCTAGACTTTTTCACCTCCCTCCAATAGAGTTTGATGTTAGTCTCAAAGCTCTTCGCCAGTCTCTCATCAGCTTCCACTTTATCTCTCTCACGCTTTTTATTCACTAAAATCTTGGTGTCATTCTTAAGCCGACGATAAATTTCTCTTTTCTCATCTCTCATACCATTATTTATTTGCAAAGATGCTACATAATCCAGCCATGCTTTCTTCTTTCTTTCAACGAAGTCTTGCACCTCCTTGTCTCACCATGCATCCCCTTTCAAGGATTTGCGTATCTTTGCATAACCACATACTTCTTTCGCAACTTCCACCATACAATCTTTCATAACTTGCCAACATTCATCCACGTTCAAGTCCTTAAGACAATCCTTGTCTAACTTTTCACGGACTTGACGTTCGTACACTCTCCTTGCACTAATGTCTTGTAACTTTTCACTCTTTTTTTTTTCAAGTCCTCCGAAAGGCTCACGGACACGCCAATGTCGCCACTTCTTGAACAGACCCCTAAACCGGCTTATTACCAAGTAGTGATCTGTATCAAGAGTGGGTAAGAACATAGGCTCTTTTTTCTCCGTATATTCCCCCACGCCCCTTTAATAGGGGGTGGAAATTTGTATGCAGCATTGCACAATTTTCAAGGTTAGAAAGTAGTTAAAACTCGCTATGTGAACTCTTTTATTTTATAAAACTCAACCTGTTTAATAAACTTTTCTGCTTAGTTTATTTTTGTTACAATAATGACATTTCACAGATATTAAGAACTAAGTCGGGCCGTGCTAGAGATATTCCACTTAAACAACTTTACATAATAATATATATTCCGACGTTGGAAGAGGCTGTGGTGGTTCATCTCCAAGCCTTTTTTTAATGTAATGGATGTGGTAAACAAGCATACAGTTCACATTGATGTCAAGTGATGACTGCAGCCTACACCCACACAAAGACGAAAGTCAATATGCAGATGTGTTACCACTCCTGAGGCCTAAAGAGTTATGCCTCTCTGCCGGAAATTACAGGGCCTACTACATTACTACCTGGCCGGAACACGATAGTGCTGAACACTACCATTTTGCGGCAAGTATAATAATATAAGAAGAAGCTCGCATGGCCCCGCGGCTGGTGTAGATCGTAGTATAAGCACTACGGGAGCGGTCGGGTAGTGTGATGGGTGACCGCTAGTGGTTGGTAGTTTAATGCGCGTTTCCGTGCTTCGGAGGGCACGTTAAGCCTTCGGTCCGGTTGCTATCGATAGATTGCAGTCATTAAAACCTTGTCGGAGGCCTTATTTGAAAAGGCGGCGGTTTGAAAACATCCGACAACGGGTTGGCCACTAACCCAACCACCTCGTGGTGGAGTAAGCTCCAGGCCTCCTCCCAAAAAGGGGAGAGACTCGTGCCCAGGAGTAGGACGTATAAACGCCCGCGAGCCCTCACTGGAGTTCTACCACCAGAAAAAGCCTGATAATAAATGTAATATTCGCAAAAACACATACATAATCATCCACATAACAACGCATTACATTCATATTACCGAGTTTAGCCTGAAGCTGTCGTGTTCATTTGCTCTGAACACATTATTTTTGTACTCATACGAGTATAAATTAGCAGGAAAAACACATCTCGCAAATAATTCTTGAACCACTATTTCCTAATACAAATAATACCTCTAACCGAACGGATAATGAGGTAATCGGGGAAAGGATGCCATTTATTATAAATCCCGCTCTTTTTCCATCTCGGAAGCATTTCCATGATACCCTACATAATTAAGTCCGGCACACATATTCAGCATTGTTTCTATCTGCGTGTAGGAAAAATATTTGGCAGTTTTGATTTTAATATTTCATTGTTTTGCAAGAGGCAACACCAGGTTTTTGACGAAGCCGGTTAATGACAAGCCTTGTAGTTTTATTTACTAGCTTTTAGTTAATAAAGGAGATGTTGCGAGCTCGGCTTTGGTTCGTACATGTCCTCAAAAAATGGGTAAATTAAAGAAGAATCCGAAAAAAATACAATTAATTTATTCAAGAATATATTTTAGAGTTACAACCACATTTAATTCAAACGATTTTTACATTTTCAACCATGTTCAACATGGCGATACAGCCTACGCTTGGGATAGTACCTATGAAGATTTAACAAAACTAATGCTATCTGTATCTTACTAGTGCATCACATATTAACAAAATGAATTTCTTTAAATTGGAAATCGATTAGTATCGATTATTAGTGGAATTTATCGCAATGACATTGCCTGCCATATTCGCCATGTCGGTTTTGAGTTGCAATTCTAACTGCAAATAATGATTTGGAACTGCAAACAAAGCTAAACAAGTGAAAATATGCAGTAAAAAACGTTTTTATATTGATTTTGCCTGTTAATGATATTGTGTACAATACATGGCCGGAGTTTCATACGTTTTTGCAACATCTCCTTTCCCAACACTATTGTTTTTTTTTCACTCATAACTCAAGCCGAGCGAAAACTTGATACCAAAAATAATCAGACAAATATTAATAATCCCTTTTTGCAACAAAAGCAGTATTATTTACGTTAATTCGATTTTCTAGTTCCAATTCCAAGCAAATCTTCCATAAAGCAATTTGAAAAGGACCGTTTCTAGGAGTACTCTGAAGAATAAACATTCGTCTATTTGATTATCACGAATTAAGACGATATTTTGCCGAGAATCGCGAGTTTCTCGTTATTTAAGATGTTGACATTAATGTATTTGGATTTTGTTGCTGTAATTTTAAATCACCTTCAAAGGAGGTTGTCATGTGGATTAATTTGTTTTGATCTAGTAAGCTCATTTTCTTTTAGACTCTTTTAAGTGTTTCATAAATTTAATTGTCTGTATGTTATAAAAGTGGCAAACAAGTATGCAGTTCAGAATCAGAATCAGAAACTCATTTATTCATTTAGGGTGACAGGCACCTCTTATGATGATCTAAGGCGCTACAGCCCAGGGTGGGCCTTGGCCTGGTTAAGAATTTTCTTCTAGTCCGGTCTATATTTGGCTCTTTCCCTCCAATTCCTTACGTCCAGCGTTCTCAGGTCCTGCTCTACTCCGTCTAGCCATCTAAGTTTAGGTCTGCCTCGGTTTCTTCGCCCGCCCGGTTTACCAGTCAGTAGACGTTTGGGTGTTCTGGATTCATCCATCCTCTCCACATGTCCTGCCCAAGGTAGGCATCCAATTTTAATGATGTTAATGACATTAGGTTCATCATACATGTGGTAGAGCTCTAGGTTGTATCGAGTTCGCCATTCCTCATTTTCCAACACTGCACCGAAAATGCGCCTCAGAATCTTGCGTTCGAAGACTAGAATAGCGTTCTCATCCTTTTTGCTCAAAACCCAGCATTCGGATCCGTATGTCAATATCGGCCTTAGTAAAGTTTTATAGAGAAGGATTTTAATGTTCTTTGAGATAATTTTTGAACGGAAATATCTTAGCAAACCGAAATAGCATTTATTAGCCGCCATAATTCGCCTGCTTATTTCTGAAGATATATCATTGTTACTCCTTACTAGAGAGCCGAGGTAAACGAATTGATTGACACAGTCAAATGTCCTGGTATCAATAGTGATATTGGACGGTGTTGTAAGCAGTTCTTTTGAAGTTTTCATCTATTTAGTCTTCGTCACATTGACTTGAAATCCGGCCTCTTCAGATGATTTTACCTGGGCACGATAAGCATTCTCCATTGCAGGTAGGTTTCTACCTGTCACATCCAGGTCATCCGCATACCCTAGTATTTGTATAGACTTTAGGAATATGTTGCCACCAATTTCGATCTTTGAGTCGCGAATGCACTTGTCTAAAGTAATCTTGAAAAGAAGACAGGACAGTGCATCACCTTGTCTAAGGCCATCATTAGTCTTAAATTTGGCACCTCTTATGACACGTCAAAAACAAACAAAATAAATTAAAGTGAACACCAATGAATATACATGTCAAACAAGATAAAAAATGTATGTAAAGTCAAAAATATCACTAAGATAGAACTAAATGTAATAAACTAATGTAAAATAAAAAGTATATCAGTAGAATAGTGTAGTGTATATCAGTAGTTCTCATTGATGTTAAGTGATGACTGCAGCCTATAGACATCCTCCCAAAGACCAAGGTCAAATTGCAGATGCGTCACTACTCCTGAGGCCTAAGGTGTTACGCCTCTGTGCCAGGGCCAGTTACAGGGCCATACATAACCACATGACCGGAACACGATAGTGGTGAACACTACCATTTAGCGGCAAGATTGCACCCGCCTGTTTATTTTTTAATTTATTTGAAGTCCATTATTGCAGAACGACGTTTGCCGGGTCAGCAAGTATTATGTATTCAATAGGACTTGTACAACACTTCAAATTAAAAGCTTGAAGACGACGGGTAATTTCATTAACATTAACCATCAGATACCTAATAGTTAACATAACAAGATAGTATGAAATATAATTAGAAGCTATTAATAGTGTTTGCTACATTATGATAATATAGCAGCATTTGATATCGTGTATACAAAGATGACCTAATTGGTTTAATTGCAGTGGTCCTATTATAGGCGGGATATCTAAGATCGTGTAGGTGTATTGTGAACAATGTATTTCTGTAGGTACTGAATTAACATCCCGTGCTGCGTTATAGTAATCGTTATGCATTTTTTTTCGGAGTTATTCTTATTTATTTATCAACAGCGTATTGTAGGTATTTCTTGACGAAATCTAAGTTTAAATTGATTAAATAGTATAATGAAATTCAAACAGTTTGCAGTAACAGACTACGAAGATTTCAATATGATACGAGTAAGATCTTTTCGCGCAGGATATGACGTACTTAATATACTAACTACTGGTGGTAGAGCTCCAGTGACGGAGCTCGCGGGCGTAGGCACCACCGCATTACCTAATATACTTGCCGCTAAATGGTAGTGTTCAGCACTATCGTGTTCCGGTCAGGTGGTAATGTACGGCCCTGTAATTTCCGGCACAGAGGCATAACACCTAAGGCCTCAGGAGTGGTAACGCATCTGCATTTTTACCTCTGGTCATTGTGTGGGTGTCTATAGGCTGCAGTCATCACTTAACATCAATGTGAACTGTATGCTTGTTTGCCACTTTTAAAACATAAATAAAAACTACTGGTGGTAGAGCTCCAGTGAAGGAGCTCACGGGCGTTGGCAACACCGCATTACCTTATATACTTGCCGCTGACTAGTGTTCCAATAATTACCAATTACTGTTGTGTACATCTGTAATTGTTAAACATATCATATTTTTATATTGTTGACAAATTGTAGGTAAGTGAAAGTATGTATAGTGTTGATGTACTTTAATAATAAATAAATAAAGGCAACCCATTATACGTCCCACTGCTGGGCACGAGTCTCTCCCCTTTTTGGGGGGAGGCCTGGAGCTTACTCCACCACGCTACTCCAATGCGGATTGGTGGAGGTGGGTGGGTTAGTGGCCAAACCGCTGTCGGATGTTTTCAAGCCGCCCATAAGGCCTCCGACAAGGTTTAACGACTGCTATCTATCGATAGCAACCGAGACCGACGGCTTAACGTGCCCTCCGAAGCACGGAAACGCGCATTTAATTTGCCACTAACGGTCACCCATCACACTACCCGACCGCGCCCGTAGTGCTTAACCGAGTAGATCGCATAAGATCTACACTAGCCGCCGGGCCATGCGAGCTTCTTGATGTACTTTAATAATAAATTATTTAACGCACATTAATTTGATAATCGGTAATCTCTTAAATGTATTAATGAACAAAATTAAAACCCACGCATCACGTCGTCAGTTCAGTGCTTGTACTTTGCTTGTTAAATATTCACAAAACCTACTCGCTCGTTGTTTTGCTATTGAAATTAACTTTGTTTAAAATTCATACGCACTGCGTAAGCCCCGTGAACGTTTCTTTAAGCAAACATGAGGGGATATTATATTCACGGATTTTCACGTAACGCGTTGCCGGATTATAATCTGTTTTGAGTATGTTTTTCGTTATCTTTTGTGGTATTGTAATTACGTGGTACTAGGTTTTACCCGCGACTTAGTCCTCGTGTACTATTCCATCATCATCATCATATCAGCCATAGGATGGCCACTGCTGAACATAGGCCTCCCCCAATGACCTCCATGCCGACCGATCGGAAGCGACGTGCATCCAGCGGCTACCTGCAGCCTTAATCTGGTTGTCAGTCCATCTTGCAGGTGGACGTCCTACGCTGCGTTTTAAAATACTGTGTGTACTGTTAATCATTGCGAATTGTAGCTTATATGTTATCCTAATGGATAACTTATAATATTATCATTTCTTGACGTTTTGAAAATATCTGTAAAGATCTATTCTAAATAAAAATATTTTCTTTCTTTCTTTTTTTCTTTCATTGTAAAGTTTCATACAAATCCGATGAGCTGTTTTTCCCTGAAAGAGTAGAGTAGTAGAATTCTTATACCTTAGTAAACTAGATATTCGATAGCTTTATTAAAGAGGGACTGAAATTCCTTTCCAGATTTGAGGTTAAAGTTTACAAGTCTTAGTGCCACTTTGTCGTGGTGCCAGGGCACATTAGCCAGTGGCTGCCCCCATACTAGGGAAGCCACACTTCACTTACCTGAATCTTGCCGGTGACTTAAATTGGCAAATTATTTATTAGTTATGCTGCCGATATGATATAGGTACCTTATTTCCGAAGAAATTCTTAAGGAATTTTTATCATTTTCGCAATAAATCATGGCAGTGAATGATGAAGATTCAAACAAAAAAGAGAACTATCGTTGCGTAATAATTTCACATGTGTAATGAGTAAAACGTAGCAAGAAAATGGGCGCGTTAAACGATGTATGAATTAGTAAGTCGAGCAAATAATCCGCGAAGCGAGACGAGGTGGTTCATGATTTACTTACGAGAGTGAACATAATAATATCTGGAACCAGTCAGTCAGCTGCGGAATGTTGCTTTTTAAGACTTTAAAAATAATGGTTACTACACAATTAAAGGCAGCTATTTGTAACGGTTCCGTACCTCATAAGGAAATTGAACCTTCAATATGTTTCTTTAGAGTCAGTTTGCCTTTCTGTCAAAACCAATTTACTTTAGAACCGCTAAGCCGATCCAGTTCACATTTGGTCAGGATGACGTAGTTTAGAGATTAACAAATGAACACAGTCTAAAGAATGTATCTGTTAATATATGGATATGTACCATTAAAAATTAGTGTCAAATATGAGGAGATTAAAAAGAAATTACAGGATATAATATTTTGTAACTCGCACTTAGTCGGCTTTTTGGAAAGATTTGAATAGAAAATTCGATTTTATTTTCCGTTACCATGTAATTAATATTTAAACAAGAAAGAGAACTAATGTTGTGTAATAAATTCACCCGTGTATTGAGTAAAACGTAGCAACAAAATGGGCGCGTTAAACGATGTATGAATTAGTAAGTCGAGCAAATAATCCGCGAGGCGAGACGAGGCGGTTCGTGATTTATTTACGAGAGTGGAAAAAGAATTATTTGAACACATTCCTAGATGTTACATTTCAAAAGAAAACTGTGCCCGGCATAGTTCTACGCTAAAAATTTTAAAAAAATGTTGTCAAAAGATTCTACAGATTACGTTTTGATTATTATTTTCACATTTTGTCACCTTGTTGACCATTGAGTTTTGTTACTATAGGTTTTCTTCAAGGCCCTATAATTTCCGGCACAGAGGCCTTAAGCCACCTTTAACACCTTAGACCTCAGGAGTAATAACGCATCTGCATTTTGACCTTGGTTTTAGGCTGCAGTCATCACTTAGCATCAATGTGAACTGCATGCTTGTTTACCACTTCCATTACATAAAAAAAAAGTGAGAATGTGAGATTTATATTAAACCAAAATATAATCCACCAACTTGCGTCAAAATGGACGATAAGCGTTAAAGGTCTCATTTAATATTGTTAATCCAAAAACACGTAACTTTCAACAAAAATCCTTAAAAATAATCACAAAGCAGAAGATCAGATATGTTTGACATAGTTGCACGCTACCAAACTCATTTACAAAGCATCAACATCAAAGCCTGTAAAAACGATCCTTGCTAAAATTTTCTCCACAATGTCCTAGTGGAGGGCTCTCTAATTTATCAAACAGTTATACGATCTTCTTTGGTATGCCATAAATACCAGATAAGTTATAATGGGTGCAAGAGCTACTGTTCAATTAAAATAACTAAACATGCCTACTTATTTCATACAAACGAAATATGTTACAACAAAAAATGAATTTATGCATTTATATCTTTACTGTTGGTAGAGTTCGAATGTAGGGTATCGAGGGAGTAGGCACCACTGCATTACCTTATCTATCTACCGTCAAATATCGGTAGTCTTCAGCGCTGTCGTGTTCCGGTTAGATGGTAATATATGGTCCCGTCATAACTATCTTACCGACATCTATACAAATAAATAAAATTGGAGTGTCTGTTTGTAATATAAAAATTAACCGCTTTTTACTAAATGCATAATAATATGTATGTATAAACGGTACATATTACAATTTTTGTCTGTCTGTCTGTTTGTTCCCGCTTATCTCGGGAACGGCTGGACCGATTTTACGGGACTTTACTGGCAGATAGCTTATGTAATGAGGAGTAACTTAGGCTACTTTTATACTAGCTGCGCCTAAGACTTCGTCTGGGAAGATACTGAACAATAATAAATTCTCACGCGGACGAAGTCTCGGGCACAGCTAGTAACAACTAAAGTCTTAGGTGTTTTGTCTAGGTGTCTATAGGCTGCAGTCATCACTTTCAATGTAAATTGCACACTTTTTGGCCACCTTCAATACATTAAAAAATGACTCCGTGTACTTTTCCAATCAAAGCCCATCCAAAGTCGATTATTTGTTTATGACTTTAATCTTTCTATTCCAACATTATCTTTATAAAATACAAAATTCTTACGACGCTTTTATACAACAAAACAAAGGAAGGGCAGCCTGAACAAAGAAGTTTTCATACATAATTTATGTGTTAAACTGCGCTCTCATATTAAAAACATTGGAGAAAATCTCTCCCGAGGCGACGACGCGGGCTAAAATTCGATTTGAGGCCAGGCCGTCTGTGATGTATGCTTGTTAGGGTTACCTCACGATTGGGGTATTTTTGGATTGGCCCAAAACTATTTCTTTATGTAATGGAAGTGTGTTGTTATGAGTTTTTTATTGTAATATACAGCTCTATAATTTCCGGCACAGAGATAATCGGTTGGAGTCTACTTTTATTATATCCCTAAATGGTAAGGGTGATTCTCATTAAATATTTTTTTCCTATTTTTGGACATTTCATTAAGGTAGCTACCAATAAAACTGAAAAAAAAAAACAAGCTACCAATTAATAAAACTAGCAGTTGCCCGAGGCTCCGCCCGCGTGTAAGTCGCTTTTCGCGTAACCTGTAAAAAATAATCAAATCATCGCATGGCCTACAGTAGGGTTGTTGAGGAAGTGATTATGAGGAAGAGGAATTGTGACGCGCAAATTTAGAGGATGCGGATGAGGAAGAGGATTTTTTAATGAGGAAGAGGTAGCGGATGAGGAAGCAGCAGTGGAAAAACGTACGTAACTTCACGCCTGTAATCCCCGAAGGGGTTGGCAGAGGTAAAGAGAGTGTTTGCATGCATTCAAGCATACATGCAAACACCCACGACTCGCCGGTTACGTTCTCGCCCATGTAACAGGTGGCGAACCTGTTGCCATCTCCGGGCACATGGCCAAACTCCGAGGTACCCTACTGGGAAACTTCCAGAAAATGGAAAAATCCCAATAGCATCAGAGTTATAGGATTATTAGTCGTTATCTCTGATAGTCTCCAACCCGGGAATCGAACCCAGGACCCCCAGCGTAGTAGTTTGGCCTGCTACCACTACGCTACTGAGGCAGTTAATGATATAATAATAATAATGAACCGTTGAAACGTCCCACTGCTGGGCACGAGTCTCTTCCCTTCTTCAGGGGAGGCCTGGAGCTTACTGCTTAGTCATTAAACGCTATGTTTAACGACTGCTATATATCTATAGCAACCGGGACCATCGGCTTAAACCTTTATTCCCATCGGCCACCTCTGAGACCTGCACCGGGGTGGTCGTTAGTTTAATTTGCCCTCTTCATAGTTATACTGCAATGGTTTATTCGCATTTCGTATCGGACGTTAGGTACCAATAGTCGAAAATTGACTTAGGTGACAATTTTTTATTTTGACAATTATTCAATGATATCGTCATGAGTGTCGTTTTTATGGTTCTTGTGGGTGTTGAATTCGATAGTGGCGTCAAAATATGGATCCAAAATGGCGGCTGCTAGAAGTTGTCAACTTTTTCGTCATGGGTGTCGTTAACATGGTTCATAAGGGAAGTTGAACATGAACCAAAAAAACGACACCCATGCCGAAAAAGTTAACAATTCCATGCAGCCGCCATCTTGAATTTACATTTTGACACCACTATCGAATTCAACACCCTCGAGAACCATGAATACGACACCCCTGACGAAAAAGTTGTCAATTCCATGGAGCCGCCATCTTGGATTTACATTTTAACACCACTATCGGATTCAATACCCTCATGAATCATGAAAACGATACTCGTGACGAAAAAATTGACAAATTGAAAAATTGACACCTAAGTCAATTTTCGACTATTGGTACCTAACGTCCGATGCGAAATGCGAATAAACCATTGCAGTATAACTATGAAGGGGGCAAATGAAACTAACGACCACCGGGGTGACCGTTGGCACTAATAGTGCCAACGGCCACCCCGGTGCCGGTCTCAGAGGAGGCCGATGGGAATAAATGGGCTTAACGTGCTCTCCAAAGCATAGAAACGCGCATTTTAATTTGCCACTAGTGGTCACCCGTCACATTCCCGACCGCACCCATATCGCTTAATCGAGTAGATAGATAGCATGCGTTCTAAACCAGCCGCGAGGCCTTGCGCGCTTCATAAAGATGAAAAGAGGATGATACGAAATTATAAATACTAGCGGACCCAACCCTATGTAATGTATGCTAATAAAATTCCTCTTAAATTTTGAGGAAGCGGTAGCGGAAGAGGATTTTTTGTTGTTGTGGTGGCACAGTTGTGGCACAAATTTCATGAAAATCGGTTCAGCATTTTTTTCGTGAAGGAGTAACAAACAAACACAAACTTTGGCATTTATAATACATATTTATACGATATACTTTGTCACAATAGGCAGGTTTATTCCCGCTGTCCCCGCGGCCCGTGTCCCCGTGAACGGGGACAGCGGTACTTTTATATAAAATTACTTTAGAAGAGAAAAAAAAACATTTTTGATACGACAGTCAGAGAGACGTTTATCTTAATGAAGTTATTGTACGAGTACACTTTATTAAAATAAACGTCATGTATATTAATAAAAAACAGAAAATAATAACTTCCTACGCCTTCCAAAACGTTTGGTGACCCTATCGAACAGTCTAAGCGAATTAAAATGGCTGACGTGACTTATGACGTCATAATGGCGGCGGCGACGTCACACCTGTCATTCCATTCTTGAATTTAAGTTCTATTCGCACGGAGATTGGAACTTGAGAAGTTCTTTCAAATTTACTTTTTATTAGTTTGAAATTTCCGCAAGTTTTCCGTGGTGTGCAGAATAGGGATTTTAAGAGAATTTAAATGCGTTGAAGACACGGTGAAAATACCAAAAGTTTTAAATTTCAAACGTGACGGTTTAACTTCAATATTCATTACAGCTGTTTAGGGGGCTTGTTTCTCGGGCTTATTCCCAGTAGTTGGATTCATTAGTTAAATCGTCGAATTACTGAGAATTTTTTAGTCTCGTCTGCTCGACCGTCCAACAAGTGATTTTTTTTTCTCATTTGTCTCGTGTTGGTTGGGCGTGATGGGCACAGTGGTGCCTCTGACTAAGCCACATTAGGTCAAAAGGAGCGGTGTTAGGCTTTTTTTTGCTGACAATCGAACAAACGAGAAAAAAAGTCTCACCAGTTCGACGGTCGAAAAGAGTGCCTAGTGCGAGATTTCCGATCGCGATTTTCGATTGTGATCACGTAAGAGTAAACGCAGATTTGTATGGAATTGAAGGAGCGTCATCTAGCGGTGAATCGATGACGCTCCTTCAAATTCCGATCGAATTCGCGTAAGAGTAAATAAAATCTCGCACTAGGCACTCAGATGAGAAAAAAAATCTCACTAGTTCGACGATTGAACTAATGACTCACCCATGAATCGAACTACTGGGAATAAGGGCTTTCTCGTAACATAAGGTCGTTGAATCGCAATTGAATCAATTCGCTGTCCTTGATTTAACCAATGCGGGGAAACCCACATGGGCACCCGCCGTCTAGGGGAAAAGACGGTGGGTAGTGTGAGACTCGTACTCACTAAAATCCCGCGGTGTTCCGACTCTTCCGCCATCAGTGGCGGGATCACGGGAACGCTTACGCACACATCCGCGACCCCGCCGGCGGCTGCTCGTCTCCGAGCTCTCCGCAGGTTGAGCTCTTTGGCTCCAACCAACATTAGTGGCGTGCGGATCACGTACACGCCACCCAGCTTGGGACCTATTTCCATTTGGGCGACGGACATCCCCTAGTCCGACACCCAAAGGTCCCTGCCCCGACCACTCACAACGCCAGGCGTCCCAAGACGCCCGAATGGAGGAGTCCAGGGGCACACAGTCCGGCCCCGGGGGAGCGGGAGTGACAGGGATGAACTGACCTTCATCCGCCCCCCCCCGCGGCCCCACCATGTCCCTATCAAGCAGCGGGACCACCGCTAGGCGGCTGGGGATAAGGTGCAGGGCCAACGACATACCCATACACCTCTTCCCAAGCCGCCTTCCCACCACGTTCCCATCTGACGGAGGGACCACCGTTAGGCGGCTGGAGATAGGGTGCAGGGCCAACGAAATACCCGTACACCTTCTCCCCAGCAGTCTCCTCTTCACAGCAGCGAGTGGCGGGCAAAGCCACACCAAACGTCGCCACCTCTCTGGGTTCCTCTTAGCTTCGCCGGTGTGGGGACAACCACCGGGTACTGAGCCCCCCCGCCACGACAAGGCGGAAACCCTCGGGGGGGAATGTGCGCAACCTTTTTTTTTTTTACGCGGGGAAACCCTTATGGGCACACGCCGTCTAGGGGAAAAGACGGCGGGTAGTGTGAGACTCGTACTCACTAAGACCCCGCGGTGTTCCAACTCTTCCGCCATCAGTGGCGGGGTCACGGGAACGCTTACGCACACATCCGCGACCCCGCCGGCGGCTGCTCGTCTCCGAGCTCTCCGCAGGTTGAGCTCTTTGGCTCCAACCAACACTAGTGGCGTGCAGAACACGTGCACGCCACCCAGCTTGGGACCTATCTCCATTTGGGCGACGGACATCCCCCAGTCCGACACCCAAAGGTCTCTGCCTCGACCACTCACAACGCCAGGCGTCCCAAGACGCCCGGGTGGAGGAGTTCAGGGGCACACAGTCCGGCCCCGGGGGAGCTGGAGTGACAGGGATGAACTGACCTTCAGCCGCCCCCCCGCGGCCCCACCACGTCCCTATCGAGCGGCGGGACCACCGCTAGGCGGCTGAGGATAGGGTGCAGGGCCAACGACATACCCATACACCTCTTCCCAAGCCGCCTTCCCACCACGTTCCCATCTGACGGAGGGACCACCGTTCGGCGGCTGGGGATAGGGCGCAAGGCCAACGAAATACCCGTACACCTCCTCCCCAGCCGTCTCCTCTCCACAGCAGCGAGTGGCGGGCAAAGCCACGCCAAACGCCGCCCCCTCTCTGGGTTCCTCTTGGCTTCGCCGGTGTGGGGACAACCACCGGGTACTGAGCCCCGCCGCCACGACAAGGCGAAACCCTCGGGGGGGGGGAATGTGCGCAACCTAGAACAAGACAGCGAACCGATTTTATTCCGATTGAACGACTTTATGTTTCGAGAACAAAGTCCCAGATCAGGGTTACAAAAATTTGGAGTAAGAAGATTTTACGTCACATCGTATTTTTTTTTCTTTTTTTTTTTACTTTTTGTTGATGAAGTCAGAAATAAAAATGACTCCATCTTTGTCTCTTATGTGACCACGACAGTTTCGAACTCTACCTATATTTAAATCTCCGTTGACAAAAATAAAAAGCGTTGACATAGACGAAGAAACCTCACTTTATTACTTTTTACCTCGAACGGTGGCTTAAATGAAAAATTAAAGTTAACCGAGCGTATTTCCCGCTTTGGTTTTTAAGGATGATTTGCAGGTGCTCCAGTCTTAAAGGTCAAATGTAAAGATAAGTTATTTTTACAGAATCGTTAAATTTTATTACTTTTACTTTTTATTACAGTAATAATCTCTTAGAAGTCTTTTAATTTTTAATGAGTTACATTTATAGAAAAAATGAAGTTTGGGTTCTGAAGTCGATCAAACATTTCATTAATTTTTATGTAATAAAGTTCACACTGATGTTAGGTGAAGACTGAAGCCTTTATACACCTAAACAAAACCCAGAGGTCAAATGAAGATGTGTTGCCACCCCTGAGACTAAAGATGTTACGTCTCTGTGATTGTCGCAGCTTCATTTACTGCCCGAAGATCAGTTAGTAATCTTACTGGTGGTCGAGCTCTAGTGACGGAGCTCGTGGGCGCAGGCACAACCGCACTTACTTAATTTATCTTCCGCCAAATGATAGTGTTCAGCACTATCGTGTTCCGGTCACGTGGTAATGTATGGCCCCGTAATAACTATCACAGAGACGTTACAACTTAGTTCTCAGTGGTAGCAACGCATCTGTATTTTGACCTCTGGTTTCTATTTAGATGTCTATAGACTGCAGTCATCAATTAACATCAATGTGAGCTGCATGTTTGTTTGCCTTCCTTACTTATCAAATCGCAATATGCGGCCCTGGAATATCCGGTGCAAGGGCACACCTTAGACCTCAGAAGAGAAAACGCATCCACATTAAAATATCTGGTTTTATATCTGGTTTTTTGTGTAAATGTTTAAAGCTACGGTGTTACTTTTGTAAAACTGTATACTTACTGTACTTCAAACATTAAAAAATCTATTCCATTCATTTACACTTCGACACATTTCAGCAACACCAATAAACAAGTTATTCTATGACTGCTTCCACCGCAGTGCAGCGCAAAAAGTTGGTCAAGTTAAACCGCGGCTTTCAAAAGTATTAAACCTATGAAGTAACTTCGGGCTTTGACGTAACTTTCGGAGTTATGGTCCCGCTTCCCACATTCTTAATGAATACCACGGTGTTGAGTCATTGCAACGCAAACTTTAAGAAACTTTAAGAAAATTAAAATTACGCCAGTATTCCGAGAAATAATAGACAAGAATACATGTAAAAAAAGAAACAGTTTTTTTAAAGAAAAATGGAAAGAAAAATTTTAAATTTTTTGACTTCAGGCGAGACTCGAACTCGCGGCCTACTGGGAATCTAGTCCAGCCGCTCTTCCAATTGAGCTACTGAAGTCCTGCCCGATTTGTCAAATCTTGCCTTCACATTTATTGCATTGCTTTATGGTAGCAGTAGCGCCATCTATTGCCAACTATGCTAGTTAGGCAACCGATATAATAGACTTTGCAGTTTATTGAATATCGTAAAGAAGTCGCTTTTACCCTTAATAATTGTTTTATATTATTTCGCATTAAAACATGCTTGTGAAATATTTTTTTAAAGAAAATGGAAAGAAAAATTTGACTTCAGGCGAGACTCGAATTCGCGGCCTACTGGGAATTTAGTCCAGCCGCTCTTCCAATTGAGCTACTGAAGTCCTGCCCGATTTGTCAAATCTTTCCTTCACATTTATTGCATTGCTTTATGGTAGCAGTAGCGCCATCTATTGCCAACAATGCAATAAATCAGTGTGGTTCCTTGTGTCCTTGTGTTCAGGTAGTAATGTACGGTCCTATAATTTCCTACACGTAGCCATCACATCTCAGGAGTGGCCTATCAACATTGAAATATCTAGTTTCATGTAGATGTTTAAAGGCTGTATACTAAAAAGATCATGCGTTTTATTTCTTAGTATGTACAAAATTTTGTATTAAAGCAGATGTTCGAAGTGACGTCCTCGTTGTGCAATACAAACCATTTGTCGGCAGATAGAGGTGATGCGGTGGTTCCTGAGACCGCGAGCTCCGTCACTAGAGCTCTACCACCAGTTAAATTTGACTAGTATAATCAATGATAATGAAAATATATATATATATATATATATATTTAGCGCTTAGCCAGGACACACGTAATGTACAGTATGTATGAAATATATACAATGAAATGCCTACAATGAAACAAAAAAAAAACAAGATTAAATAAAAAACAGAAACAAAGTAAGTAAATAATTCACTAAAATAATAATTATATCTAAATTAACGACCTATATTAAATTTATAATACTTATTAGGTATATGTGTCGCACTTTTTGCCGTCAGGTACCTACCTGACGGTTTGAATTTGACATTGAATGTCGTATCGTCTTGTTCACCCTGTACATGGTTAGACTCCTTTAGAAGATTCGCTTGCGTTCACGTAATTTTTCCATAATAATTCCCGAAAAGAATGAAAGCCAAATTAAATTCTATCACCTATCCAAGGGAGTTACCGGCGCTTCCCTGGGATTATTTTTTCAGTGGAATTTATTGTTATTCGTTCTTTATTAACGCGGCCTCTTTGCAGCTTCTTGTTGTTTTTTCTTTGTGAATTATTATTTAATGAATGTGGAAAGGTTTTACACCTAATATACTACGCTTGTCTTCACAGTACACCCATTCATGTATTCCTATATTCGAGCATATTTTTTGTGTTTCTTAGCCAAACGACAAATAATGGGACCATTATACGTCTTTTCTTATTTAATGAAAGTGGCATACAAGCATGCAATTCACATTGATGTTAAGTAATGACTGCAGACTATAGACACCGACACAAAGACCAAGGTCAAAATAAAGATGCGTTACCACTCCTGAGGCCTACGGTGTTATACCTCTGTGCCGGAAATTACAGGGCCGTATATTACCACCTGACCGGAACACGATAGTGCTGAACACTAACATTTAGCGGCAAGTATATTAATTAGGTAATGTGGTGGTGCCTACGCCCGCGAGCTCCGTCACTGGAGCTCTAACCAGTAAACTTACTCCGAACCACCACTTAACTCCGAAACTACCGTAAGTATGTAGTACTATTAGGATTTTACTGGTGGTAGAGCTCCAGTGACGGAGCTCGCGGGCGTAGGCACCACCGCATTACCTAATATACTTGCCGCTAAATGGTAGTGTTCAGCACTATCGTGTTCCGGTCAGGTGGTAATGTACGGCCCTGTAATTTCCGGCACAGAGGCATAACACCTAATGCCTCAGGAGTGGCAGCGCATCTGCATTTTGACCTCTGGTCATTGTGTGGGTGTCTATAGGCTGCAGTCTTCACTTAACATGAATGTGAACTGCATGCTTGTTTGCCAATTTTGTTACATAAAAAAAAAAAAAAAAAAACTGCAAAACCTCTCATCCTTCCATTATTAGTTCTTCTTAGCTGTCTGTCATACAAGATCAAAATCACCGTCATATTTAGCGATGGATAAAACTATATGATATATTGCGCTTCTGATCTTGCCATTATCTAATCCATTGAAACTCTGTCTTTAGTATATTAAAGATTAACAAGTTCATACCTGTTTATCCATACATCGAACACGCATCCGTAGCTCAGCGTTGTGCCACGATGCGTGTAACGTTGACGGCGCTGATTTTCATTCGGAACATTAATGATGTACCTATGACATCATCTGTCATCTGTGCGCCTACGAGTTGTAATATGAAGCAGGTTCCACGATTTTTTAATATAGATATCGTATGGGAAGCATTTAACTAATTCACGCATATAATTTGAATAGGTGTCTATCTAATTTCATGGAGATAGTAAACATACTGCCTGCACAATAAACTACCTCAGTAGCCTCTCGGTAGCAGGCTGAGGTTCTGGCTTCGATTCTCGGGTCGGGGGCAATCAGAGATGATGCAGTAAAATCCTTTATCTTTGGTTCTATTGGGATTTTTAAATTTTCTGGAAGTTACCCACTAACTTGATTTTGGTAATGTGCCCGGAGATGTCAACAGGCTCGCCATTTGTTGCATGGGCCAAAACGTAATCAGCGAATTTTGGGTGTTTGCATGTATGCCTGAGTAAATGCATTTAATTCTGCCTACCCCTTTGGAAATTACAGGCATTTCCAATTTTCTTTGATTTTTGAATGACTAGTTATCAAATTTCGTTGCTATCAATCTATCCATCAAAATTCTATCTCCGACAGCCGAATATCAGTTATTCTTGCGTCAAATCCGTCCAAATAGATCCGTAGCGCAGCACTGTGCTGCGATGTGTGTAATGCTGACAGTGCTGATTTTCGTTGTGCTGCGATGCGTAAACGCTGCAACAGCGCTGATTTAACATTCAACACATTAATGGCCTGTGACGTCATCTGTCAATTGTACCTTATAATATAAATTACGGCCCACGACATTGTGTGACAGTGATAATACATGTTTCTAAGGAATATAAATATAAAAACGTAACTCACGCCTGTAATCCCCAAAGGGGTAGGCAGAGGTAAATGCATGCAAACACCCACGATTCGCCGGTTACGTTTTGGCACATGTAACAGGTGGCGATCATGTTGACATCTCCAGGCTCATCACCAAACTTCGAGGTACTAGGAAATATCCAGAAAATTGAAAAATCAAAATAAACCAATGAACATAATAATGAGATTAAGGACTTTACACCATTATCTCTGATAACCCCCTATCCGGGAATCGCACCCAGGACCTCAGCGTAGTCGTAGTGGCCTGCTACCACTAGGCTACCGAGGCATTAAATTATTTTTAACTTTTTTCTGCCTATCTGTGTGTCTGTATGTCCGTTCTGAAATTTAGCACAAGTATACACCTTAATCACGCCGACAAAATGGCAGAATAAAAACGTGAAAAAAAAATTAGGGTAGGTACCTAACGCAGATATTTTTTTTATTTTTCCGTTTCTAAATAGAGTGGTATATTGTTGGACAGGTCTTTCAAAAATGTCAATCTACTTCCATCATTTTTCGATTTAGTTAACTGTTCGTAACTTATTTTAAGTGCCAATTTTCGTTGAAGTCAATTGTCCCCCTCCTTCTACCAACTAAACGGTGTTTGTTAGAAATTCAAACGTTATGGCAATAGTAGCTGCACAAAACGAAATTAAACGGAATACTATCACACTTAAGTTGGCATTTCAAGTTTGCGAATAATAGTAGACCGAATGTTTGAAGAACTCCATACAATTTAAATATATTTTTTTATTCCGATTTGAATAATATTCAAACCTAAAAACTACGGAACCCTACACTGCGCGTGGCCCGACACGCACTGGACGGTTTTTATTCACAATTAATAAAAGCTGGCTTTTAAAAAGTTGTTTTTATTTTTGTAAAGTTAACATTTTACAAGTTCCTAAGAACGATTAATCATTAAATACATGGATTACATACAGAATCAACTATAAATATAATAATGTTAAAGTCTAAGTAAACAAAGACACTAGATCAAAACAAATTAAGACTTACAATCCCAACAAAATCACCTTCAAACGAGCTAGAAGGCAATTACAGGAACAGAGCCCAAACTCAATATTGTCATCTCAACTTAAATAACGAGAAACTCGCGATTCTCGTCAAAATATCGTCTTAATTCGAATTCATTAAGTAGACGAATGTTTATTCGCCAGAGCGATTCTAGGATACAAATCGCGTTTTGGATTATTCCCTTGGAAGTGAAATGAGAAAATCGAATAATCGTTTACAATCTGTTATTGTTAAAAAAGGGGTTAAACATGTTTGTCAGATTTTTATGGGATTGAACTTTTCTCAAGGGGGAGTTGAAGGATCACAAGGTTTTCATTACGTTCATGTAGCACATAGTTCTTTGACGCAGCTTGCAAAATAAGTGTATTGGTGAAAAAAAATTGTCGCCTCTAATATTGGATGATAATTTAGGAGATAAATTGAGAAAACAAACGGTTCAAGTTAAACACTTATGCCGGTCATGCCTCTCTATCACTCGTTCCCCGCTCTTGCTTGCACGCCCGGCTCAGGCGGAACGTGACACTTTTTCGTACGTGCAGCTGGTGTTCATCGATTTATAAGACGTTATCACGTCACGGTTTCTTCTACATTCATCATTCTCTTACTACTTCTCTAAGACTTTTGATCCCTGAGACAATACTCTGCCTATTTAATCATGGACTCTGCAACCATTCACATTCGCTCATTCAACATTCTTTCTTTATGCCCGAACCATGGGGACACGCCGTTTTTCATTTTTACACCGATACTCTCATTCACACAAAGCCTTTCTCTTCCATCTTCATTACGAACTGCCTCAGTAGTGTAGTGGTAGCCGGCCACTACTACTACGCTGAGGTCCTGGGTTCGATTCCCGGATATAGGGTTATCAGAGATAATAGTGTAAAGTCCTTGACCTCATTATAATGTTCATTGGTTTATTTTGATTTTTCAATTTTCTGGAAATTTAAAAACCGTTAAATTTAATAACCGTTTAAAAATCCTTTATCTTTGGTTCTATTGGAATTTTTACAATTTCTGGAAGTTTCACAGTATCTCGTAGTTTATAGGTAATGTGCCCGGAGATGGCAGCAGGTTCGCCACCTGTTACATAGGCCAAAACGTAACCGGCGAGTCGTGGGTGTTTGCATGTATGCTGATTATAAGCGCGAAGTTACGTTTCATTACGAACGCGATCGGTGGTCCGCCTAGTAAAAGTGACTCTTAAACCATCGAAACAGTTTAAGCCAAGTTTACTTACATAAAAACGTTATAAAAACTCTATTAATTTTAATTTACGTAACAGTTGGTGTGGTAAAGTGAAGAAGGTTTAATAGAGTTTTTTCTCAAAGGAAGTTTATCTCGCGAACTCACAGGTCCTGAACGGCCAAGGCTACAAAGAAACTAAAACAAACAATTAATTAAGATTAAGTGAGATTGCAAACGTTGTGTTTTAAGGTATTTAATGTTTTGTTGTAAAATTTATTGGATTTTTACTGCCACCCCAAGGCAATGATTTGTGAAAGAAAAATTCGAAAGTCAAGTACGGACTTCGGTAGCTCAGTAGGTAGAGCGATCTAGCGTTTTTTTCTTTAAAGTTAACTTGCATGTCATATTTTGTATAAATTAAAAAAAAACGACAATGAAAAATTTGACTTTTTTTCACCGTTTTTCAGGAATCGTTTGGCAGAAATCGATCTAGGACAAACAATCCAGCCTCTTCATCATTAAGATACCGATGTCCCACATCCCATCGCTTGGATTCGATTCCTCAATTAGGTCGCAGGTTCAATTCTACTCGAAATTTCTATATTCACTCGCATGTGTTATTGTGAATTGCCAAAAAGTATACTAACATATTCAGTGGTTTTGTTACATTATGATTTTTTTTTAATTCAATAAATAACGCAACTAAATCCGCACATCTTTTCTGTTTATGCTCATCATACAAGGCAGTCGTTGGCGTTGCCTGAGCCTTAGCCTTAGCTTGGAATAACTTAGGCGGTGCAGACGCTCAAGTGTAGTCACCCTACATCCGGACCAAGCGACGACTCATTACAAAATAAACAAGTACAGATCTAGCATCTGTTAATTTGTTCCTGTTATTGCCTCGTATTGCACAATTAAAGCGTCATTGTTTTTGCTGCGGAAAGTTTTAATGCAAATTAAATGAGGATGTTTTAAACCTTCTATTCATTAGTTCAATAGTGAAATTATTTTCCAGTGTTCAACGATTTTGTGAGGTTATTTTTAACTGACTTTGAAAAAGAAGGAGGTTCTATGTTTACTTTTTTTTTAATAAATGTTCGTCAATTACTCCTTATTTTTATGTACCTATTTAAATTATGAAGTATTTTTGGACCATTACTTATTTTATTTTGTTTATTTTGACATATTTATCAACATATCAGTTGTTATTCGCTTTAATTTTATATTTGTAATTTGACTTATCACAAGCAAATTTTATTATTTCGAAGCGATTAAATAAAATTTATCCCCCTTATTCATAAACGTACGTGAGATACGTTTTAGTTATAGAATGCTTTGTCCTTGTCAGTTGCATTGTCGAATGTGAAGGATAGAAAAAGACAAAGGAGAGATTAGCAACACTTTAGCTAAAATAAGTTTATGAATAAGGGAGTTCGTGTTTTGTCTCTGTGAAAGTTATAAGGAGGCCATATCCTATCCCCCATCTAACTAAAACACGATAGTGCTGAACACTACCATTTGGCAGCAGATAGATTAAATAATGCGGTGGTGCCTATGCCCTCGAGCTTCTACACTTGGAACTCTACCAGCAGTAAAAATTGTACACCGATATTTAAAATTATTAGATGGTTTCAAAGGGTAAACTTCCAAGTCGGCCCTGTTGCTACTAAGTTGCAATCTGATTATAGTGTCATGGTCTACATTTTGAACATCATTTCCTTCATTTGCTACATCGTAAATGTTTATCACTGAAGCAGCAGATGGACCCTATACGGTCCAAGAACTATAAGAAATAAATTGTCATATTTTTCTGGCGGCCTGGTTGATTACGCTACAGTAGCCACTTACCATCAATACGAACTATATGCTTGTATTTTTTTTTATATCATAAAATTGTATTTTTTTTTTATGTAATGAAAGTGGCAAACAAGCATGCAGTTCACATTGATGTTAAGTGATGACTACAGCCTATAGACACTTACACAAAGACCAGAGGCCAAAATGCAGATGCGGTACCACTCTTGAGACCTAAGGTGTTATGCCTCTGTGCGGGAAATTACAGGGCCGTACATTACCACCTGACGGGAACACGATAGTGCTGAACACTACCATTTAGCGACCAGTATATTAGGTAATGGGGTGGTGCCTACGCCCGCAAGCTCAGTCACTGTAGCTCTACCACCAGTAAAAAGTGTTGTATAGAACATGATATAAAATTCTGCATAACAAACTAACAAGTTTGATAACAGAACAAGTTGCAAAGCTAAATAATAATTATTAAAATAATACCAGAAAACAACACACGTCACGTCTGTTAAACTCATCAAATATTGAAGTTAGTAACAACGATGAAAAACAAGATTTTACATTACGGCATGAACATACAGTAAATGACTTGAAAGTAAGACTTTATGAACTTCACTTGGAGCGGTATTGTTACACCTCAGAATATCAAATGAAACCTTTAAACTAACTCATTAAAATAAGGTATTACACTCAGAAGTCTGGAAGGCATTTGAAGGTCGTGAAGGGAGATTATTTCTAACGATATAAAATTAACACTTTACATATTTTACAAACCCTTTACCATTTTTCAAGGCCTAAATAAAAAAGCACAGACGAAAGCTTGCCATAAAAATCTAAGGTTTTTCATTTTACAGTAAAAATTCTTAAATCTTTTTCTAAAAATATTTTCTACAAAATCAACAAGCACAATTATTTAAATCTTCCTCCGTGAGTACCAAATAGTTGACTGTGTATTTTTGTAAGCGGCACGATAGATAGCAGTCGTTAAACCTTGTTGGAGGACTTATACCCGTATTTCCACCAACCCGCATTGGCGCAGCGTAGTGGAATAAGCTCCAGGCCTCCTCCTAAAAAGGGGAGAGACTCGTGCCCAGTAGTGGGACCTATCAAGGGTTGCCATTATGATCGCTATCAATGTGAACTGTATGATTATTTGCTTCATGACCTAAATAGTTATTTGTCGAAGAATCAATATCCGGTTTTTCAAATGCGATATTAACTTAAAATGGCATGACCTAACTTCATAAAATATAAAACTTAAATAAACAAGTTTAACAAATAAGTTATTCTGCCGCAAGCTATTGTTATTTGCAATATTAAATATTTTTTAATCCGCGACAATACCCCCGCGCCCATTTGTCCCGCTTCAAAAAAGGGTAAATGGAGTTGATCGAGTGCTTGGCATGGTTGCGAGTATGGAAAAACCACTGTGGTAGACGCGGGAGATTTGATTGTGGTTTAATTTAAAGAAGGCAGCGATATCGATATAATATTTGGATAGTCTCGTAATGTGGTTTGTTAAAACAATATTAATAGTATGATAAAAAAAACGTAACTTCACGCCTGTAATCCCCGAAGGGGTAGGCAGAGGTAAATGCATGCATTCAAGCATACATGCAAACACCACCCACGATTCGCGGGTTACGTTTTGGCCCATGTAACAGGTGGCGAGCCTGTTGACATCTCCGAGTACATTACCAAACTTCAAGGTACTGGGAAATTTAAAGAAAATGGAAAAATCCCAATAGAACCAGAGATAAAGGACTTTACACCATTATCTCTGATAACCCCCTACCCGGGAATCGAACCCAGAACCTCAGCGTAGTAGTAGTGGCCTAGTAGTAGTGCTACCACTAGGCTACCGAGGCAGGCGAGGAATAGTATGATATTGTATGATAATTCATTTTGCAATTGCTATCACTTAAACGTCAAATGAGAAAATCGTTTTTGCTACCCTTCAAGGAACGTAAATCCGCCGGCGGGTAGACATCATTGAAAATCAATTGTCATATTTTGCTCGTGACTTGACGGGTTAAATAAACGTAATCATCTTTTTAATCTATACAGTGTATTAAGTATTATTATCCATACTAATACTATAAAGCTGAAGTTTGTTTGTTTATTTGTTTGAACGCGCTAATCTCATACACTACTGGTCCGATTTGAAAAGTTCTTTCAGTGTTAGATAGCCCATTTATTGAGTATAGCTATAGGCTATGAAATCATTACGCTATGACAAATAGGAGTGGAGCAGCGTGGGCGAAGCCGGGGCGGGCCGCTAGTAAATAATATATCTTTAGATGCTTTACCATGAACTATATCCCAAAAAGCACTACTTTGCTCATAAGCTGGGCAAAAATAAACAAAGCTAACTTTATTTCTAATATATATTATATTTGTCTCTAAATTATAATTATAAAAGACTAAAAGCACAAATTTATAACCGTCAAGACACGAGAGACTGCCGATGGCGTGTGAATAATTGAAATTAATTGTCATATATTTCTGACGTGTTAAAACTTATACACTTTCTTAACTCTGAAGAAATCTAAGCTTTAAGGGTTAGTTTACCAACCATTCAATAAACCGCTAACCGCGTTAATTTGGACCGCATCCCAAATAGCACTGCTTGGCACACCAGCGTGAACGTAAAAAGTATCGCCGAATACACAATACAATTTATTCGGCTCCGTTATGTTCCGCCGGTTCCGCGAGCCGTGGGCGTCGGTGCACCACGATTTATTGTCCAACAGTCGATGGATTGATTCACTCGGTACATTCACTTCCAAATGGGTTGAAGACTTCGATCGTTATTACTCAACAATGTTGTTAAATTTATTCTAAAATAGTTTTGATTCGTTTTATTTTATATAAACGTCAAACCTTCTGATCTGATTTATATGAATGTTTTTTTTATTCGACGCAAAATAATGGATGGTACTTGGTTTCATAAAATTAAATGATATATCCTTTAAAATTTAAATTAACCCAGTAACTTTTATTTTGAGATCATTTTTGTCAAATTGGACGATGTAATTTTTATAAGTTGCAGGTAAAACAAGAAATTGAAATAAAAATCGTACCGACTTCAAAATCAAAAAATGGCAACAGTTAAAGTGAGAAATAAGGCAATGATGTCACACATTGTCAAGACGTGACGACCCTACCGCACACTAGCGGAGCAGTAGTGTTTTTTCAGTTTTTTGTGTTATTCTATTTGTTTTTATGTATATCGACAGGAGGCCTCTCCAGTCAGGACATCTAGGTGGGTGTCTTCTCATAAGCCGATATGTTATTCGTGTTTGTGGGTGTCTGTAGCGTGGGAACTCGAGCGGGTGATGAACATGTTTTGGCATAAGATGAGGCAAGAGTCGCTTATTGCTAAAGATCCGCCCATTCGATTACGCTGGCAGAGAAGAACGGGCAAGAAACTCTTACGACCAGGGACACAGTTATCGGGATACAAATGCTCAATGTAAATTGCACAATGTAAATCTCTTCTGTCAATCAATTCAGTACTACGCTAATCGTTACTATATCTCGTTGTCCGCTATTACAAACTGTACAACTTGTATCTAGATTATTATATCGAGTTACAGAATTATATCAAGGAACCGGCGCGGACGCCGCCTTTTCATTGGGAAAAGGAAAAGGCGATCAAATCAAGTTGTCAAGTTCAACTGTCAAGTGTCATTGATGACACTTGTCATGTTTAGTACTTTGATGAGGACTTTCTATAATCGTAAGTTTAGTTCGCTCAGTACGTTTGTGTTCTCTATTCCCGATATGTACAATTTTTTTGTTTGGTTGTATTTTAATTTGTTTTATTTTTATTATTAAACATTTTTTTATATGTTTTTTGCCACTCCAGTGGTAGCCTATCACTAGACTACTGAGGTAGTTTAACAAGATCGTACATTACCACCTGAAAATGATAGTGCTGAATACCGCCGTCATGAAAATAAGATTATGCCTTGGTATACTAGGTGTACGCGCTACGCCTACGAGCAGCACAAATTTGTTTTTGTCGTAAGATTACATATATAAACTTTTAAATTTTCACCCACAGATATATAATCCAATGTTGGCATGATTCGTATAGTTATTTTACTTAACATAACCATTCTGAGTCACAATCCAGCCAGAGCCAAAACGATCGTTGTTCACAATTTATACATGCAAATATTGGACGGGTCGCGAATTTATAGCTCATAGTTCTAGCAATCACTTTTTTAAAACTACCCGCAAACGATCTTGCAAGAATTTAATGGCTTATGGTTTTACTGAGTCCATATATCGCGGAAGTAGGTTGTGCGTCGATCTACATCGGGGTGTGAACTAGCCAAGAAAATGTATGAGAGCTGCATGAAATATTGTCAAGATTTTTTGGCATTCGTTTTCGGAGCTTTATATGGGGTGGAGGTTGAGAGTGTAAGCGATGTAATATGTATTTAAAGAGAGCATCACATTGTTTGAGTGTTTAATTTCTGGCTTGAATAACTGGCTCAGTGAAGACTCGGCTGAAGCGCGCATTGCCCCGCGGCTCATGTAGATCGTAAGCGATCTACACGGTTAAGTGATACGGGCGCGGTCGGGTGTGTGATGGGTGACCGCTAGTGGCAAATTAAAAATGCGCGTATCCGTGCTGCGGAGGGCACGTTAAGCCGTCGGTCCCGGTTGCTATCGATAGATAGCAGTCGTTAAACTTTGTCGGAGGCCTTATGGGCGGTTTGAAAACATCCGACAGCGGGTTGGCCACTAACCCGTATCTCCACCAACCTGCATTGGAGCAGCGTGGTGGAGTAAGCTTCAGGCCTCCCCCCAAAAAGGGGAGAGACTCGTGCCCAGCACGTGGGACGTATATTGGGTTGCCATTATTAACTCGCTCAGTAACTCAAGTGGTAAGGTTTTACTTAGCTATGTTACGTGGGGATCGTGAAGACATCGGGACGTGACGATCCAGCGCCCTCTAGTGAAGAGAGAAAGAAAAATCTTCCGCTAGTGCAGTCAGTCAACCGAACAATGTAACGTGATAAGGCTACCGCTACTGCGATCGCCAATCCGCCTGCAAAGCGTGGCGATTATGGCATATTCTTCCCTAATGACGCACAATACTGATGTGAGCGTCTTCAGGAAGATTTTGTCCAGCAATGGATGTCTTTCGGCTAGACTGATAGGACCTATTACTGTCAGGACCATTTACCACCACCTGGTACTTGGTCCTGAGGGCAGGGAGTCCTGGAGCCTAATAATATAACTTGTTTATGTCATAAAGTGGCAAACATCAGATCACATTGATTATAAATTAATATTATAATAACGTAATATAAATCTCTACATAAAAATACAGAAATTTCAATTAAGATGCATTGTTGGTTACCAGCTAACATAAACACTATAACGCTGAGCACAATGAACGCCAGCTGCACGAACGAAAAAGCGGAGCGTGCAAGAGAGAGGGCGGAACAAACGATTGAATGGCCTAAACGTTCGGCTTGTGAAGCATCTATGAGAAACAGATGCGTTCCGCACCGTCTGCCGATGCTCCTTGACAATAATTCAGTTCAATTTAAAAGATATATGCAGTTCATCAATGTTTACTTATGATGTTATCATGCGACTTTTTTTCTATACGAGCAGTAAAGATTTTTAAAATTCAGCAAATCTAACGAAAGATATGGCGTATAGTGAAATGGGGCGTCCTCAATCAAGCACGCTTGAACTCACACGGGGACGAGTGCGATGAACGTCACATGATGTCTTTTTAACGAACGAACACGTTAGCGCTTCTTCGTTCTGCTGCTAGTGATTTTAATAATATTTGTAAACTATAGCTGTTTGCTTGAATCTTGTAAGTGAAAATCGTTTTGTTTAGGTGCTCAATATATTACTAACATATTTAACACACAGAAAATGTTTTCGTTTTGTAAATTCTCAAAATTTATGTTCTTAAGTTGAAGTGCTCAGCAAATGTAATGCAATTCTAACTAAAACTTTTTATAAGCGCAGAACTAAAACTTGATAAAAGCAGTAGTTTTTTATTTTTCTTAATATACCTACGCCAGTTTCAGACACAAACACCATTTAATTTGAAGAAATCTCAAAAAACTACGACACCTAATCTACGTAACAAAGTTACTTGCCTGCAAGAAAAGCAGTCTTATACAAACTGAGCATTTCTAACAAAGATATGGTGTGTAGTCAAATGGGATGTCCTCAATCAAGCACGCTTGAACTGTCACGTTGGGAGCGAATGCAGTGAACGTCACGTTATATCTTTTTAACGAAGCGAACGAACACGTTAGCCCTTCTTCATTCTGCTGCAAGTTTGTGAAATACTTGAATATTTGTTCACGGGTCGTATTTTGTGACGTGATTTTCTTGAACTTGAATTTTTTTTTTAATGTATTTAAGGAAGGTGGCAAGCAAGCATGCAGTTCACATTGATGTAAAGTGTTGATTGCAGCCTAAACACACTCGCACAAAGAGCAGTGGTCAAAATCCAGATGCTTTACCTCTAAGACCTACGGTGTCATGTCTCTGTGATAGTTATTACGCGGCCATACATTACCATCTAACCGGAACACGAAAGTGCCGAACACCACCATTTAGCGGCAGATAGGTTAGGTAATGCGGTGGTGCCTACGCCCTCGTGCTCCTGCACTTGGAACTCTACCACCAGTAAAATGATAGTTAAATTAATAGTTGCTTATCTTATTTTATCTTACAGGGCCGTACATTACCACCTGACTGGAATACGATTGCGCTGAACACTACCATTTAGCGGAAAGTATATTAGGTAATGCGGTGGTGCCTACGTCCGCCCTCTGTCACAGGAGCTCTACCGCCAGTAAAATTTTATGTGCTATCCTAAAACTCAGACAAGTTTTTCGTGTCTCAAAGATATTCTTTCTATCTAAATAGATTAAAGGAATACAATAATTTATTTTCGTAAACGCAAACTCATAAGGACTTAATTAAGTACTATGTTCCCACTAAAAACAGGGCGAAGGTCTGTCCTTTAAAGCTTGTAATTATTACCCTTAGGTCATGTTCAGTAATTAAGACTAACAGTTAATAGTGTCCGAACAAATTCTACAGAAATGATACAGTGTGATATATAAAATGTGCGATAAATCTATATATCATGTATCATCATCATCATGTGGTGAGTACCCAGAGATTTCATCAGGCTCGCCGTTTGTTACATAGCCCAAAACGTAACCGGCGAATCGAGGGTGCTTGCATGTAGGCCTGAATGCACATATTGACACATAACCTTTTGATGGCCTATCCCTTCGGGTATTACAGGCGTGAAGTTACAAGCCACGCTTGGCATGCAAATTTGATCGAAGGTCGCTGCAGCCCATCCATGCGTAATGGCACTTACTACTTTTCTGTTTTTGTTTTAAGAGTAACTTCACGCCTGTAATCCCCGAAGGGGTAAGCAGAGGTATATGCATGCATTCAAGCATACGTGCAAACACCCACGATTCGCCGGTTACGTTTTTGGCCCATGTAACAGGTAGCGAGCTTGTTGACATCTCCGGGCACATAACCAAACTTCGAGGTACTGGGAAATTTCCAGATGATGGAAAAATCCCAATTAAACCAGAAATGAAGGACTAACACCATTATCTCTGATAACCCCCTACCCGGGAATCGAACCCAGGACCTCAGCGTATTAGTAGTGGCCTGCTACAACTGGGCTACTGAGGTTTTTTTCTTTAGTTTTAACGCTTTTGTTCGCTACACTGACTGCACTAGCAGAAATATTATATTTATCTTCTATTAGTGCAGTAGGTGTGTCATACCCCGACACCAAACAAAAGCAAAGCCATATGCTGCATATAAAATTTAAACTTATCTGCAAACCAATTTCTACGAAATGATCATCTGTAGGGTTACAAATATGCGTTATCAAGCCTCCACCACGAATTAGCTGGTGAATGAGTCGTGAATGGTATTCAGTGATATACAACTATTATGGCAATTATGTGAATTCTTAAGATACAGTAACGCTAATGGTATGCTGCTTGCTAAGCCTGGAATGCGATCTACTATAATAATATTGTTTGAATTAATAATTCTATACATTTTCATAAAAATATTTATTCATAGGTAATACAGGTAGTTAAACACTAGCTGGTTGATAAACTTTGTCAATTTAATGCCTCAAAATTATCTTTGTTTAACTTCATCGTATTTTGATACGAAAAATCTTGATGTTGTGTATTTAATTAAATCTAGCACTGTAAAAAAACTAAGATCATTTTAGAAATTATCCCTTGTCTTATGTCATCGGGTTGAAAACGTTTGTCGTTGACGTTGAAAATATTCTGTTGGTCTTGCCCCGCGTTGATCCCAACAAATGGGTACGAGATGGGAACGGGATGCTATAATACCTATATTGTCGTGAGAACGGTAATAGCTTGCTATTTGTTAATCACTTGTCTGTAACTATCATAAGTGTTTTGACCTTGAAAGAGGCGTATGGCGCTCTTATTTTATTTCATTTCCTTAGTGTATTTAAAAGTTATATTGAATAAAGTTGGTGGTATTTTGTTTGATATAGGTTTATTACAGTGCCCGTGTATAGTGAAATAGAATAGCAGTGCGAAAGCACGACCTTTCAGGTTGCCTCCAAAACTCCATTGTAAATGACAATGCCAGATTGTGACCCAGCATTTACACGAAATGTAAATTAAAGAAAAACTGTGTTTTGAAAATAGAATTCTTAGTTAATTGATCTTTTTTCTGTATAACTTGAGGTTAATAATTACGATTAAAAAGACTTGGTTATGGTTTTTCCTAATTAGAAACGCAATCAATTGCGTTACTCTAAATAACAATACAATACTTTAAAACGTTCTAACTCAAGTTTTAACCACCCAAAGTTAGTTTTAATCCAAATATATTATTTTCGTACATTTAATTAATCTAAACATTATTTTAAAATTATTACAAACGCTGTTTTTACTATCGAAACGTTGACAATGAAGGTATCGGTCAACATTACTGTCACAGATTTTTGATCCACCCGAAAAACGATTGTACTTATATAATAGCAACAACAAACCTAGGTACTTATGTCAAAGAACGGTTCTTTAATTATTAAATAATTTTATTTTTACATAGCATACAGGTTTGAAGAAATCAGAATGATTTAATACTTGACCAGGCTGTATGGACCATGTCCTTACTGTGTGTACTGTACCAAATGTATATTACTGCGGCCGTGCCATGCATGACATTTTTTAAGTTTACACATAAACTACAAGTTTAAAAGTCATTAAATGTGTTTGTAAATAATCAGTGATAAAATCCCAGCAAAAAGAGGTATTCGCCATGCTGGTAAATAACTGTTTGCAGGTGGGTCAAAGTTCTATGTAATTTCTGGCATTGTCATTTTCTGGTAAAGTAGCCATCGCTTTACTCGAATAACTGACTGTAACTCACTTGACTGACATACTTATTAATATTTAATAAATAATTGATTGACTATATTGTACTAGCTTTACGCTGCTTTAAGAATATGAAATATCGTTTTACTTGACAAAAAAAAACTGTCATAAATCGGCAATTTAACGGGAAACAATGGTTTGAATAAATTAGACGAGTTTATTCGTTGTTACAAATAAGAGGTGACGCAAGTAGTTGAAATATTTCTTTCACAAATGATTTGGTCCCCTTTTTTTTTCTTGGTAACTTCTTGAAAGCGCCTGAAATCTTTGATCACTGAACAAATGTTCGTAGGCGACGATAATCACTACTATTAGATGGTGTGCCTGTTTGACTATTTATAGTAGTCTATTATAATAATAGTAAAGTGACTGACTTTATACTAAAATATTATTCTGTTTATTGGTACAAAAACGTACAAAATTCACCATCAGCTACTCGTACACACGGCTGTCGATGACGTAGGAAATACGCTATCGGCCCTTCCCCGCGATGAACCCAACAAATGGGGCATGCCGGGAACGGCAAGCCGCGATACATTATGTCGTGAGAACGGTAATAGCATGCTATTTGTTAAGGAATGCTTTAATGGGGAACAACGGTATGAATAAATTATACGAGTTTGGATGCTGATGTTACAAGATTTGTTGAAACTGGTGTGTTAAAATATTTATATTCATAAGCTCTCTTTATTATGACCAGGAAATATTTTTATCTATATACCTACTTGAAAAGAAGAAAGAAAATTATTTATTTGAAAAAAAAATGGCATAGTATTGGCAAAGAGAGAGAGAGAGAAAAAAGGGAGTGTACTTAAGTTCCCATTTCAAAATTCAAAATTCAAATCATTTATTTCAAATTCGTCTACAAGGACACTTTTGCATTGTCGAGTTATAAGCTACCTAGAGAGAATGACTGATAATAATAATCCAATAGGTATTAATAAGTATCAATTGAATAATAATATTTAACCGATACGTGAATCATCAAATTTTTCAATTCCTTCACAGAAGAAAATGAAAAATCTGTTCGTCATAATCATAGTCATTCACTTAGCAGAGTTCCAAGTGCAGGCAGAACTGAGAAAAACTCCGCCACCCAAAACACTCAGCGTGTTGCTCTTTTGTCAAAGTCAGAAAATAAAAATAAATACCCAACACCGGACGGTGCGGCGGGGAGCTCTGCTCGCCCGCCGCCCCCTTCTGCCAAACCTGCCTAAGGGTGCGGCCATGGTCGCCCATTGCACCCTTCGACCTACCCTGGCTACGGGGGTGCCCATCTTCCCAACTAAAACGAGGTAAGATGCGTATGACTAAGTGGCGCTTTATAATTAAATTCCTAAAGATATAAAATAAATAAAATACGCTTACACTCACAGCCCCACAGTAGGTATAACCCTGCGTCGTGGGTGCAGTTGTACACATACAACACATACACAAACACCCAGACCCGAAACAAACATCTGTAGGCCATACAAATATTTGCCCCGGTGCGGGGATCGAACCCGCGACCCTTTGAATCAAACGGTCATCTCACACCGCTGGACTAACCGGGTCGTCAAAAACTATAAACTAAATATGTTACAGCTTTATCTATCATTCTGCGACATATATATTGTTATTGGACTGATAAGTTAAATATGGAAAACGTTGCCATTTTCAATAACATAAATCATACTTTATTTTTAAAGAAAAATGGAAAGAAAAATTTGACTTCAGGCGAGACTCGAACTCGCGACCTACTGGGAATCTAGTCCAGCCGCTCTTCCAATTGAGCTACTGAAGCCCTGCCCAATTTGTCAAATCTTTCCTTCACATCTATTGCAGTCTTTAGGATATTCAATAAACTGAAAAGTCTATTATATCGGTTGCCTAACTAGCATAGTTGGTAATAGATGGCGCTGCTGCTACCATAAAGCAATGCAATAAATGTGAAGGAAAGATTTGACAAATCGGGCAGGGCTTCAGTAGCTCAATTGGAAGAGCGGCTGGACTAGATTCCCAGTAGGTCGCGAGTTCGAGTCTCGCCTGAAGTCAAATTTTTCTTTCCAATTTTCTTTAAAAATAAAATATATTTCACAAGTATGTGTTAATGCGAAATAATATAAAACAAATAAATCATACTATACTTTAATAAAATGGTAACTTAAATATTACAGTAGTAACAATGAAGTTTTCTTTTAATAAAAAAAATTTGTCATCCAGGTTTATTATTAACCAATTGTGACTTGCACTTTTTTAACTTTAACAACGATATTAATATTTTCTGTTTACTTAATAACCAGCAAGCTTTACAATCTTTAAAAACGGTCACGAAATATTTTTTTCTACCCTACATTTTTTTTAACACTTGTGCGTCTTCTATCACCATACTTTGGCAGAATTACCTTAAACTTGGTAATTGCCAACAAATATATGTTTCTTAACTTGTTGTAGTATTCAGTTTTATAACAAAATTCCGTCCAACGTTCTTGAACTTACAGATAATAATTTCAAGTCATGTATTAAACGCACACTATGTAAAATGCGTACTATAAACTATAAACTCGATGACTATCTAAAGGATAGATGCCTGTACAAATGCTGGTCTAGCTCCACAAGACTTTAAACAATAATTTTGTGAAATCGTGCAGAGTACTAGATAATACGAGTATAATATAAAACATAGTCATACGTGTCATATTATGAAAATAACTATATGGAACATATTTGGAAAAGACCCTACTGAGTATTGTTTAGGCAGGTTTTTTCTCAGTAATGTGGGCTTTGGAACTCTGTCAGTGAATGACAAAGAATGTCCCATATTTTTTTGTTTAGTCTTGTCTTGCCGTTTGTAAAAGAGAGTATGGAACATTCTGTTGATACTTATTATTATTATTAAGTATTTTTGGACCATTATTTATTTTAAATACTATATAATAAATCGCGGGCGTAGGCACCATCGCATTACCTGATTTACTTGCAGCTAAATGGTAGTGTTCAGCTCTATCGTGTTCCGGTCAGGTGGTAATGTACGGCCCTGTAATTTCCGGCACAGAGGCATAACACCTTAGGCCTCAGGAGTGGTAACGCATTTGCATTTTGACCTTGGTCTTTGTGTGGGTGTCTATAGGCTGCAGTCATCACTTAACATCAATGTGAACTGCATGCTTGTTTGCCACTTCAAATACATAAAAAAAAATATATATAATCAGATCTTAAAAGCCATGACATCCGGTGTTGGGGCGTAAATTGGATCAAGAGATCAGGTAAGTATTTTTTTATGTAACGAATGTGGTAAGCAAGCCTGCAGTTCACATGGATATTAAATGATGACAGCAGCTTATAAACATCTACACAAAAACCAGAGGTCAAAATGCAGTTGCGTTGCCACCCCTGAGGCCCAGTTGTTATATCTCTCTGATAGTTATTACAAGGCCATACATTAGCATCTAACCGCAACACGTATGTGTCTATAGGCTGCAGTCATCACTTAACATCAACGTAAACTGCATGCTTGTTTACCACTTCCAATACATAAAAAAAAAATCAGCCAAATGCATTCACCTAAAAACCTAAAATCTTAATGTAGATGCTAAGTCACTCATACATTAGATTCTTTGCATCTGTATCAATATCATAAGACTATAATGTCACTATAAAAAATGAAAAAAGCCATGGTTCATTGGTTCTGGCATATACAAAGAATTTCGAATGAGCAAATTACTAAACAGATATATACGATGTAAATGTAACTGGTTGCAGAGGCCCAGGAAAACCAAGACTGACCTACATTGACGAAATAGGCCGAGCACTGTCTGATACTCTACCAATCCGCATGGGAGCAGCGTGGTGGAGTAAGCTCCAGGCCTCCTCCCAAAAAGGGGAGAGACTCGTGCCCAGCAGTCGGTCGTATAATGGGTTGCCATTATTATTACTGTCTGAGGGTGGACTCAAAAGTTTTCGGATGTATGAATAGAATGATGAATGTAGAAGAAGCATGGGAGGTAGGTCAAGAACGGGCGTAAGGGACTTGGCGTGAATATATTTTATATATTTTATTTTAAAGAAAAATGGAAAGAAAAATTTGACTTCAGGCGAGACTTGAACTCGCGGCCTACTGGGAATCTAGTCCAGCCGCTCTTCCAATTGAGCTACTGAAGTCCTGCCCGATTTGTCAAATCTTTTCTTCACGTTTAGTGCCTTGCTTTATGGTAGCAGTAGCGCCATCTATTGCCAACCATGCTAGTTAGGCAACATGTTACTACAATAAATACTCTCAACGTATGATCGCTTTCTTTACCCACATAAACCACAAATTGAATTCAGCCGCACCGATATCTAAAAGTCCATACGTATTGTGATATTGTTTTTTATTTAGTAGTAAAAATGTTTAGTGCCCGTTTTGTTATAAATATAACTGCGCGAGCGTAGACGAGTTCCATCAGCATTTTGCATTTATATTGTTCGGTCAGTTGTTAAGTTTTTCATGCTTGTTTTATTTGCTTTTATGTAACAAAGTGGCAAACAAACCTTCAATTGCGAAATTTTATTTAATTTATTTATTTTACTCTTTATTGTACACATTATAACAAGAAAAAAACAGAAACAGTAGCACTTTAGTAAAAAGCACAATAGGCGGTCTTATCGCTTAAAGCTCTCTCTACCAGACAACCGTTCGTAAGAGATAAATTACAGAAAAAAAAATACTTTACACATTACATACGGACATTAATGGTAAGTAACGCCTATAAACATTTACATGAAACCAGAGATTTCAATGTACATAAATTACCACTCCTGACCTGAGATTTACGGTTTTTTTTTAATGGAAGTGGCAAACAAGCATACGGTTTACATTGATGTTAAGTGATGACTGTAGCCTATAGACAACCACACACAGATCGAGGTCAAAATGCAGATGTGTTACCACTCCTGAGGCCAAAGGTGTTATGGCTCTGTGCCGGAAATTACAGGGCCGTACATTGGCCGGAACACGATAGTGCTGAACAGCAACATTTAGCGGCAAGTACTTAGGTAATGCGGTGGTGCCTACGCCCGCGAGCACCGTCACTGGAGCTCTACCACCAGTAAAACGTAAAGTATTGTGCCTCTGTGCTATATATTACAGGTCCGTACTGGTCCACCTGACGATACGACAGTGCTGAACACTCCCACTTAGCGGGAAGTATATTTCCGTAGAGTAATGGTCCACCACGGACGGTAGACCACTCTATGCTTCCCCTCTAAGAGACTCGTGAAGTTACATCTATATAAAGATATAGATGTAACTTCACGAGTGTCTTTTATTTAAGAATTGTATTTATTGGTATAGACAAATAAATAAAATTTGAGTGTATGCTTGTAACATAGAGCAACGAGGGCCACCGGTCGCGCTCCGGTCCGCCGCGACCAGTAGCCCGCGTTGCTCTATGGTTTGTAATATTAAAATAAGCGCTTTTAACTAAATGCATTTTAAATACCAAAACAACATTTTTTACAATTTTTGTCTGTCTGTCTGCCTGTCTATGTGTCTGTCTGTTTGGCGGGGCTAATCTTGGGAACGGCTGGACCGATTTTGACGGACTTTCACTGGCAGATATCTGGTGTAATAAGGAGTAACTAAGGATACTTTCATACTAGCTTCGCCGACGACTCCGTCCGGATAGCTACTGAAAATTCATAAATTCTCACGTAGTCAAAATCGCGAGGACAGCTAGTACGTACATAAATAAAAACCATCATGTTACGTAATAAAAGGAGTACATACACCTTTATCGGGAATAGCTCGAAGCCCCGGATAATTTACTTAAACATCCTCAGTAAATCTCATTTTAGCGTTGATAAATCGCATCTATTACCGTTATCACGGTGTTGGGTAGCGTTTTATTTTGTTCACGGTTTATCTTAAGAGACAGTGTTTTCACATATTTTGTAGTCTTCCTTTCTTTTCGATTTCAAACTCAAACTCAAAAAATAATTTATTCACCTGGAAACAATAGAATTTGCTTGTGATAGGTCAAATTACAAAATTATAAATTAAAGCGAATAACAACTGATATGTTAATTAATATTTTTTTTTATATTATTTCGAATTAACACATGCTTGTGAAAAATATATTTATTTTAAAGAAAAATGGAAAGAAAAATTTGACTTCAGGCGAGACTCGAACTCGCGGCCACTGGGAATTTAGTCCAGCCGCTCTTCCAACTGAGGGACTTCTTTAGGACTTCGGTAGCTCAGTTGGAAGAGCGGCTGGACTAAATTCCCAGTGGCCGCAAGTTCGAGTCTCGCCTGAAGTCAAATTTTTCTTTCCATTTTTCTTTAGAATAAATATACGTTGATTAATATGTCAAAGTAAACACTTTAAAAAACAGTTTATAAAAACACTATCCAATTGTATTTAAGATGGTATGCAAGTGTGTAATCGGTCATATTGTAGACATTATTCGCTCAGAGCGTCCCGCTCGCACCTGCCACTGATCGATGCAGCTCCACTACCACGATTCTGAGAAACATGCGATTGTGTTTACCGAGAGCTATTGGAAAGCGAAAATCAAATACTATTAATATTCGATATTGCAATAAAAAATATTGTATAATAAACGTTACTTCTAATTAATAAATAATAAGTGGCGAACCTGTTGACATCTCCAGGCACATTACGTTATAAAATCCAGAACTAGTGATAAAAGATTTCACACCATCATTTCTAATAGCTCCTTCCAATACTAGGCTCTTGAGGCAGTGAGTGTAATATAATTATAAAGATATTTTTTACTTACTTGACTTAATGTCCTGTCTTAAGTCCCCTAGATGGAGCAAAGGGCGTCCACAGCGTTTCTCCGGGTCGTTCGGTCTTGTTCTTTGTGCTTTATTTAGCTCCACGATTGCGATGCCTGCGATGTAAAATAAATATAAAACATAATTGGTGGATTTACGATCCATACTTTGAATCTTACGAAGAAAATATACTTTGATATCTTTACGACCATCAGCTTCTTTGTAACGCCATAAAATTCTTTATTTTCAAGATAAGATTTACGTAAACCGCTTAACTGTGTCAGGAAGAGCAAGTTAATTTTATATTTATCGTTATGACTGACTTGTTTACGTGGAGTTACAATGTGGTTGGTTTTTATAGGTTGCTTGGCTTACATACAATATGGTGAATGTTATTTCAGTCATCATTCATCATCCGCGCATGGCCCCGCAGCTGGTGTAGATCATAAGCGATCTACTCAGTTGCGTTATCACTACTAAGGCCTAAGGTGTTATGCATCTGTGCCGGGAATTACAGGGCCGTATTACCACCTGACCGGAACACGATAGTGCTGAATACTACCATTTAGTAGCAAGTATATTAGGTATACCACCAGTGAAAATTCCGATATAATATTGCAAATTAAAATTGGTTAGTTTAACGTGGAACGGTTTTGTGAGGTAAATGATTAGCGTGCATGAATAATTGCTACTTAATGAAAAAAGAAAGAAAGAAAAGAAATAATCATCATCTGCGTCACGGCCCCGTAATAACTTATTACAGAGACAATATCAAGTAAGGTAAGGTTTCAAGATTGGCAACGCATCTGCAGTTTGACCTCTGCTCTTTGTGCGAGTGTCTTTAGGCGCAGTCATCACATAACATCAATGTGAACTACGATTCCAAATTCCGCCGCACGCAGCAGTGCTGCCGCCGCAGTACTGCCGCAGCACCATATTTCTCTATTTTCTACTACATGATGCCGCGTAGCTCGGAATGTAATCTCATATCTATACAAATTAATAAAATTGGAGTGTCTGCTTGTAATATTAAAATAACCGCTTTTTACTAAATGCATATGTATACACGGAACATATATTATAACAAAACAATTTTTTTTTTGTCTGTCTGTCTGTCTGTAAGGCCTATTTCGGGAACGGCTTAACGGATTTCAACAGGACTTTCACTGACAGATAGCTAATGTAATAGGGAGTAACTTAGGCCACTTTTATACTAGCTGCGCCCACGACTTCCGTCCGGGTAGATACTGAACAATCATAAATTCTCACGCGGACGAAGTCGCGGGCACAGCTAGTAAACTAACAGGTATATGGAGACCAGTAGTGCTGCGGCAGCACTGCGGCGGCAGCTCTGCTTCGTTTTCGGAATCGTACCTTCATAATTGTATTTTTTCGCATAAGAATTATTAATATTCAAAATCAATTACAAGCACGTACAAGGTTATTCGTTCTGACAGTGAGTCTGAAGATAAGGCCGTCATTAACAATGTCTCGCCCGAGTCACGTCGCTGCAGTTACATCTAGCTGCTCACAATACACCAAATAATTTATTTTTGTGATTGCGATAGACATAATAGTTAGATTTTAATCATCTATATAAAGCAATTTTTTTTTATGTTATGGAAGTGGCAAACGTGCATGCAGTTCACATTGATGTTAAGTGATGACTGAAGCTCTATAGACACTTACACAAAGACCAAGGTCAAAATGCAGATGAGTTACTCCTGAGGCCGAAGTGTTATGCCTCTGAATTACAGGGCCGTACATTACCACCTGATCGGAATAGTGCTGAACACTACCATTTAGCGACAAGTATATTAGGTTTCGTATAAGAATTAATAATAATCATCATCATCATCATCATTTCAGTCAAAAGACGTCCACTGCTGAACAAAGGCCTCCCCCAAAAAATGCCACAACGAACGGTCCCGGACCGCCCTCATCCAGCGATTGCCCGCGACCTTCACCAGGTCGTTGGTCCACCTCGTGGGGGGCCTGCCTACGCTTCGTTTTCCCGTAAGTGGTTGCCACTCTAGAACTCTTCTGCCCCAACGGCCGTCAGTCCTGCGAGCTATGTGCCCTGACCACTGCCACTTCAGTTTCGCTATTCGGTGGGCTATGTCGGTTACTTTGGTTCTCATGCGGATCTCCTCATTTCTGATTCGATCTCGCAAAGAAACTCCTTCTTATGAGGCCCATAGTGAGCGACGAGAATTAATAATATTCAAAATCAATAACAAGCACGTACGAGGTTATCCGTTCTGACAGTGAGTCTGAAGATAAGGCCGTCATTAACAATGTCTCGCCCGAGTCACGTCGCAGCAGTTACGTCGAGTCGCTCACAGTACACTGTAGAATACCGTTTTTATGGTCGCGATGGATATCTACTCGTATTATAGATATTATTATCACTTGTATTCAATTCAATGAGAAATTCTAGTACACGGTACACGTTATAAAGGAATATGTATAAGATTTTTGAATTAACGCGAAAATGAAAACATAATTCGAGAAGTTATTTGAACTGCTTCAAAAGAAGAAATGTTTTTTTTGAGCATGCTTGTTTACCGTCCTACTTCGTAAACAAATCATAAGAGGTGCCTGTCACCCTAAATGAATAAATTAGTTTCTGATTCTGAAAGCATGCAGTTCACATTGATGTTAAGTGATGACTGCAGCCTATAGACGTCTGCATATACACCAGAATCGAATCGAAATGCATTGCGTCGAATGCGTTCGTTGGCACCCCTGAGACCTAAGTCGTTATGTCTCTTGTTAGTTATTACGGGGCCATACATTACCATCTAACCGGAACACGTGCGTGCACATACAGATAATGCGGTGTTGCCTACGCCCGCAAGCTCCGTCACTAGAGCTCTACCACCAGTAAAATGAGTTAGAGTGAGTTAGTTGCGGACCTTAGGGCTTAAGAATAATTTTGTAAGAATTCAATTTTCCAGTTTTGTTGTGTTAATCCTCAGAGCTGCAGACACAGAAAGGCAATGCTTGCCTTTGTGTGTTGCAGCGTTCCAGTGGCACTTGTATTTCCAAATGGAAGCAACGGAACACCACATTTTGCGGCCAAAAGCTTTCCTCCTTTACAAGGTGCAGCAGAAATGTCTTTACATTTCGTGTTTCGGAACATATTATATTTGTGAGAGTAAGGAGAGGCAGAGGTATAGGTCAGCAGTTGCTCAAATGTTGTTTTGATACCTCTTTGTATTATTTTCAACTTATTATATCTGATATTGCGGAGTATCATAAGCGTTATGATTTACCCTTTTTTGGACCTCCACTGAAGCACGTTCAACGTCTTTTTTTATGTAATGGAAGTGGCAAACAAGCATACAGTTCACATTGATGTTAAGTGATGACTGCAGCCTATAGACAACCACACAAAGACCAAAATGCAGATGCGTTGCCACTCCTGAGGCCTAAGGCGTTATGCCCCTGTGCCGGAAATTGCAGGGCCGTAAAACTCCTCATACTAGCGGATTGCATGCGTTCTTAGAGCGCAACGAATTTGTTACGGACGCGTGGCAAATACGCAATGTTTTCGTCATGTGTTAATTGCGAATTACCAACGTACAATTACACTCTGTAACAAAACGGTAATTCCGGTGAGAAAACACTGCAGTGAGCTTTGTTACTTCGAAGACGTCGGCGGTGAAAATGAAAGCGTCAACGAAATTGAGAAGATCCATTATCAAATAATCGAATGGAAGAGAGCGATTTATTTGCGTTGCTATGCAAACGATTGGAAAAATATTCAAAATAATTTAGTTGCTATCTGCCAATGAATTACGAGTTATTATATATGATGATACATCATACAACAACTCATAAAATCACTTAAGACATGAACTCACTTATTATTTTACATTAAATTACTAGGAGACGCGGACGAACTGGTGCTTATACGCGACACTACAAATTGGTGTCTATGCTGCTATTCGCGGCGATCCTGCTCCGCATCCGCAACGAATTCGCTGCGTATACGCGGCGTGTACGTTGCACTCCGCTTTAATAACGCTCCCAACCCACTAGTATGATAAGGCCCATACGGTTTAAAAATACATTATTATTTCGAACGTCATAGATGAGCATCAAAATCAGTCCATCCATTTAGATTTTTTAATGAGACTTGAGCACAATAATCCTACAAAATTCATGAGACTTGAGCACAATAATCCTACAAAATTCCCATCATCTTTAAATATTTCAGATTCCCAAAGAAGTTTCAAATTATTTACTTAACTGTTTTAATATGTATCAGCTTCATCAAACATGCACATCTCTTTCAAAGACTGGTCTCTACCAGTCTACAAACGCCAGTCTTATTTGACCAGTAAACTCCCCCAAAAACTTGCCAACAAATAAATTGGATAGCTGCATCTAAATAATATATGTTAGTAGCGAGAATCCCCTCGGCTCTTAAACAACCGGCTATCTTATGGGACAGCACCAAAATTACTGTCATATGTTACACTTAGCGCTATTTTAGTCGGGATAAAGTTAACGATGATGTACGACCACCGTTTCAAAGCTTTTAACATGGTTCAAAGTTAAAATATGCATGTTGTTTATAAACTCGATATGGGAACCTTCAATGAGTTAGTAGGTAAAGAAACAAAATAGTAACTGAAAGGTCAAGGTCAATTTGTATTTGATGAGAAAGTTGCCATCATTATAAATAGTGGGCGGACTGTTTATTGTATCTTCTAAGCTGCGTATGCTGATGTAAATTTTCAGGTTTGACATATCTGTCACACGGTCTGATATACCTGATGGCCATGCGCCATGTAGCGGTCCCACAGTACGGGCGGCATTGGGCAACAACGTCGTATGGCATTACCGTATTCCTGGCAGACACCGTGACCACCCAGCAACGCTCCGTGCTACCATCGACAACAGCACAAAAGACACTTGCTTCAATCGCCAAACCAAGTGGTCGCTTCCGCTCCTGGATCTCCTACTCGCTCGTGTAGTAGCCGAGACCAGTAAGTAGTAAATAGGATTAATTATAAAAGATTAAAATGTATGATTGAAAGTTTTCATTAAATTAAATTAATTCCTAATACATATAAGTTTTCCTTTTTTTAAAAATCCTCTTCGACGGCCGAAAACCATAAATTATTTGAAAACTAGCTGTGCCCGCGAATTCATCCGCGTGAGAATTTATTATTGTTCAGTATCTACCCGCACGAAGTCGTGGACGCAGCTAGTATTAAAGTAGCCTAAGTTACTCTTTATTACATAAGCTATCTGCCAGTGAAAAACCCGTCGATATCGGTCTAGCCGGTCGGTGATTAGCCCCAACAAACAGAAAGACAGACAAATAAAATGTTGTTTTGGTATATGTAACGTGTAAACATTTAGTAAAAAACGGTTATTTTTATATTACAAACAGACACTCCAATCTTATTTAATTGTATAGATATTAATTGTTCACTTACGACCTGGATATAAAGGTCTTCTCATCATGTTTTCGCAGCATCAATTTGGCGCAGTAAACTACAGCATTACGTGGCCAAAGTGAAAATTAATAGCTGCAACTTAACCCATTCTCTGTCCCATTGCAAACACTTTAACTCAAACAATGCAAATGCTCACATGTGATTCTTGAGACTGGGAACCTGTTAAGGTAGTTTGTTCTACGATAGAAGTTACCCAGTAACAATATTTACTCGGAGCTTGGTATGCTCGATAGATTATCAAGTACCTCAAAAAAAGAAGGCCAACATAATGTGGTGTGCGATATTTTTCAAGCATGCCTTAACTTTTCGAGAAAATAAGGAAAAAAATCAAAGTCTGCATCCTAAAAATGCTAACAATAATCTACAAATGGGAGAGTTGCATAATGAATGGGAACAGTCTCCCCGCGGCTGGGTACCCATTACGGGCAGATAACGTTAATCTTATGGGACGGCCCCGAATTACCGCCATACGTTACGCTTAGCACCATTTTAGTCGGGTGTAAAGATAATAATGATCTATGACCATCATTTAAAATGTTATTTAAATCAGTATCTTATTTATCGCAAAATGACGTTCGAAATTATAATATAGGACAAGAAATGTTGCAGAAGTCCGGGAACGAAGCGGGGAAATAGCGCTGCCGCATTACTGGTGGTAGAGTTCCAGTGACGGAGTTCGCGGGCGTAGGCACCACCGCATTACCTAATATACTTGCCGCTAAATGGTAGCGTTCAGCACTATCGCGTTCCGGTCAGGTGGTAATGTACGGCCCTGTTATTTCCAGCACAGAGGCGTAACACCTTAGGCCTCAGGAGTGGTAACGCATCTGTACTTTGACCTTGGTCTTTGTATGGGTGTCTATAGGCTGCAGTCGTCACTTAACATCAATGTGAACTGCATGCTTGATTGCCACTTCCATTACATAAAAAAGGTAAAGACTTCGTCCTCGTGAGAATTTATGATTGTTCCTACCCTAAACGGACGAAGTCGTGGGTGCAGCTTGTCAAAAATATGTATGTGGAGACTCTTAGTGGCAATATTTCTGGCTTCAAGGTAACAGGTTTCAATTCTGTTTTACCCAATTGTTAGGTTTAGTTATTAATTGTATATTAATTAAAGGCAACTAATCATTTATGAAGATATTTTGGGTCATCAAGAATAGCAGCTAGTATAAAAGTCGCCTAAGTTACTCCCTATTACTTAAGCTATCTGCCAGTTAAAGTCCCGTCAAAATCGATCTAGCCGTTCCCGAGATAAGTCGAAACAAACAGACAAACAGACAGATACACAGAAAAAAATTGTAAAAAATGTCATTTTGTTATATATACCGTGTATATATATTATTATGTATTTAGTAGAAGACGGTTATTTTTATATTACAAACAGATTTCATGTGTACATATTACTGGTGGTAGAGCTCCAGTGACGGAGCTCGCGGGCGTAGGCACCACCGCATTACCTAATATACTTGCCGTTAAATGGTAGTGCTCAGCACTATCGTGTTCCGGTCAGGTGGTAATGTACGGCCCTGTAATTTTCGGCACAGAGGCATAACACCTTACGCCTCAGGAGTGGTAACGCATCTGCATTTTGACCTTGGTCTTTCTGTGGGTGTCTATAGGCTGCAGTCATCACTTAACATCAATGTGAACTGCATGCTTGTTTACAAATTCCGTAACATAAAGAAAAAAAAAAAACACCATAACGCGACTCTCAACACGATCAAAATTTGGACGCAAACATTTTTAGTTAAATTATTTTATCTTTAACAGCCAGTAACTCTTATTTGCGGCCGATTTAATTTATTTGCATAGACAGATAAAGGTATATAGATTGTGATCTTTATAATAACATAGTGAATTAATTTGTGAGAATACAAAAGTATTCTTATATTACTGGTGTATATAATTAAGAAAATTTACTAACTTTTTGTTTTGCAGATTTATCTTCCTTATGTGTCTTAGGTATCTCTTATGTCTTACTTCTCACAGATATCAAATCCACGGATGGAATATTATTCACATCTGGGCTCAATGAGTACTACCTAGTTAAAAATTAATATTGCTCTTAATTACTTATAATATTGCTGTACTATTATGTATATATCTATCTAATGTTGTTTATCTATATATGTTTTATACTTTGTATTTTATTAATTTAATTACTGTACGTATTATATACTAGCAGCTGCCCGCAACGTCGTCTGCGTGAAGGCTCTACTGCACCAAACATACCTAAGATGCCAGTGTCGCTTTAGCATTATAAGCAAACAACTTTTAAAATAGTATTAAATTAAAAGTATAAGTTTTTTTTGCAAGCGAAGCAAGTGAAGGGAGTCATATGGGAATCCTGCTGAGTTTAGTAGTATTATAACTTTTAAAACACTCGCGTTTCACATTTATCACACACATTTTTAAAACCGGGTCGGTACGCGATACTATTTTCGATAAAAATATATACTCTTTTACCTTTATAACGTCGGTATAAAGGTAAAAAAGTATATATTTAGTGGTATTATTACATATTCTCTGGTTCAGTCATAAGATGTGACTGAAGGAAATAGACAAAATAATGCAGGAATATATTCCCGGACACAAAAGAGTAAAAATACGTACAAAGGTATCAAACCTTACAACACTTTCCTCTAAACTAGTAGTTGGTAGTTGTTCTGCCAGAAGCCAAAATGTAAAAAGTGACAGGACTGGTAACGCGGTAGCAAGCGACGTACAGTTGCCCGTGTGAGAAGCAACTTGTCCTGAGGTTAACACCCGCTGACCTCAGTGTCTGCCCCTGCGACTTATTGATGGTCATCGCGAAGCAAACATTCAACTGTATGCGCTTGAACTGGAATGTGTAGTTATGCAGTATGAGGGGAATGCGTGGTATAAATACTGCCTCGCCAATGCCGGGTCCCGTTATACAACTTCGGAGGAGATAAGTTCCGAAGAAGCATAATCGGGACACCTACCTTCAGCTTGATGGTATGCGATGGAAGTCCGCTTGCTGACAGGAAGTTCAGAAATGCCATGGAATAATGTGTGGCATCATCTTGCTCGACGACAGTATTTATGGAGGTATAGACCACTTCATTGCCTATTAATTGCTGCAGTCTGATCATATTTGGGCGTCAAAATGGCCCGCTTACACACCCAAAACGTCGTTTTCTGCTGGTGCGGTATACGACTAATGTCTCCGTAGACACCGAGAATGAGTTCTTCTCACCTGGATACATCACTGTCGAGGGTTATGGAAACACCACTTATCCACCTCTCTCTTCTGGTAGAGTGCTTCCGCGAAGACTTAGAAGGACATCGGAAAATTCTTGAGCACGTGCATTGTCGTCGAGCAGAGCTCTCATATTAATGGTCAAGCGCAGCGTAAGTGCGAACTCGTTAAGATCGTTTCAACAAAGCATTTATCTCGTCAGTCCTCGATCTTCGCGTCAAAACGGGAAGCGTTGGCCGGAAATCGTCAGTGAACAGTAATGTGACACCACCCACTCAAATGTTTGTTCCTGCGGATGTCCTGCAGGGTTCCGTCCACGGCCTCAACTGCCTTTCTACACCATCGTACACTCATCCCATACAATCAAGCAATCCTTGAACACGTGTCCCTTATCACTGTTACATGACACACCAAAATCGTCATTTCGGCGTCTCTAAATATAAGGGAATTTTAAACAAGACATGAACTGTCTTGCTATCCGGAAGCAGTGTGGCAGCAATTCCCCACGACGCTACAGCAATAGCAATTTTGCCTTGCCTCCTGACCTCTGCAAGTATGCCAGTCATAACAAATGTTTTTCCTGTTCCACCAGGATCAGGAGAAAAGAAGAAATGAAGAAAGAAGAATGAAGAAAAGAAGAAGGAAGAATTGCACATCGCAGGACGACTGGAGGCAGGAGCCGAAGGCGTGGCTGTGGCGTCATGTCCAGAATGGGGAGAGTGACCATAGGGACGCATTAAACACTGAGTGTAAAGAACTTGTAGGGAGTCAAGAACACATGCGCGCACGACATAAGCGAGGAGCGGTTCGTGCTCGCATCTCCCGCGATTCGGCCCATATAACCAGGAGGTTGAAAGGGCCATGGGAAGGCATGGTGGGCTTGTTCCACCAGGAGCATCCAAAATCCAGGCGAAAAACATTTTACCCTGGTTTTGCCCAACGCTTTCGAGGACGGTATCTTAAATTTGTTTTTGCTCTGAATAGAACAAAGCGACATGATCCTTTCGCCCGGATCGTAATTTGTCTCAGCGATATACTCCCAATTTTTACGGTCTTGGTGCGGTGATGATTTGGGGAGCTGGTAACTATATTCGATAGTTCAATAGCTGGTGGAAATTACCACATTTTGAAATGAACTAATACAGGTGTTCAGCATGCGTTCATTAGTTACTTCGACTTCGTCTCCAGAAGCACGTGTCTCAGAGCTCGGAGAAAATCTTCAGACAGATGATGGCGATATTTCTCCGTCACTGACGCTTGCCTCCGCGAGGGTGTAATCCCAGTTTTGGTAACCGTCGAGAAGGTGACGTGCTACGCAGGCTGCGCGGTAAGTGGGATACTCCACGCCATCAAATATTCTCAGAAAAGTGAAATACGTTGGGCCTCGGACCGTGTGAAGTCACAACCGCATGAAATAGCTTTCGCCATTATTTGGATGCACGGTACCTATAAACCTTACCCAATGAGGTGTCCTTGAATATTATCGGATATTCATGCAAAATTAGAAGTAAATCCATTAAGATCCATTACTTTTTGAGTTTAGCTCACACATACATACAGACAAACAACAACAGACAAAACAAACACTATATTTGGCTTCGACATCGATAGTAGATCGGGCGTGATCTAATATTCTTTAATACAAAAAAATCTATGTTCAGTTTTGACTTTCCTACGATCTTAAAGATTTACAGCTCTTCCCCCGTAGAAGATAGCGTGATAATATGTAGCCTGTTAGTAATATTAATGCAAAATTTTTCTTCAAATTTTGCATTAATATTACTAACAGGCGCCATTTAGTAGGTACTTTTTTAGTTTAGCCCGGACATACATAGAGACAAACAGACAAAAAATCTGAAAACTATATTTTGGCTTCGATTTCTAGTGTAGATTATGTCCCATGTATTCTTTAAAAAAATATTCAATGTACAGTTTTGACTTTCCTACGATTTTATTAAATGTAGAGATTCCCGTGAGAATGAGGGATTTTCCCGCAGTAAAAAGTGGCCTAAATGTTGGCCAGGCTTAGTATCTATACACCACAAAAAGTTTCATTCGAATCCATCTAGTATCTTCGGAGATTAGCCTGGACAAAGGGACAAACAGACAAACAGACAGACAATAAAATTAAAAATCATTGAAAAGTGTTCTAATACTATTTTAACATCGCCCCCAATTAGTTTTTCGTAAATATATACAATGTACAGACACGCGGGTTTTACTGTTTTATTATATGTATAGATTTAACCTGTACACCACTACCGTCTTAACCATATCAAAATTCTCCTTCCACCTACAGGTAGTCTGGAAGAGATCGCTTTCAGCGATAAGACCGCATGTTTGATTTGCCTATTTGCTATGCATATACTCGTACTTTTATTTTGTAAAAATTATTGGTGCACAATAAAGAATATTCTATTCTATTCTATCTAGGATTTTAAAATATCCATAGTAGGGGCATCGTGCAGTTCTTGAGGAAAATCTCGTTCAGTATTTATTACGGCGATCGGCAAGAGCGCAGCTTCCCGTCAATGTAACAATGCTTCATTTATTTCTTTATCTGATACATTTTTCTTTCGCCGTCGGTATCTCAGTTTGGTCTCTGCTCGTTCCCATATCTTACGTCGATGTTTGGAAAGATATTTTTTTATACTTGCACATGCAAAAATAAAATTAATAAGGGTACCTCCCCTACATGTAACGAGCATATATTTTTTTATTTTTTTGTTTTCTATATAGTAATCTTTATAGATATCGTTGGATAGGTCTTTCAAAAATATTAGGGGTGTGGAAACGTTTTTCGATTAAGTTAACTGTTCGTGACTTATTAAGCTTTAAAGTGCCAATTTTGGTCAGAGTCAAGTGTCTCCCCTCTACCAACTATAAACGGTTGTTGTTAGAAATTCAAAAGTTACGACAAGTAGCTACATATATCGAAATTAAAAGGAAAACTATCACACTTAAGTTGGCCTTGCAAGTTTTTCGAGTAATAGTCAACCAAATGTATTTTAATCGAAAATTTCGAACAACTAAATAGAAAATATTTTTTTCATTACATCTCTTACTCTGTAACTACGGAACCCTACACTACACTACTGCGCGTGGCCCAACATGTACTTGTTTTTTTACGTCTTTTTTTTCTCCCCTAATGACGCACAACACCGTTGTGGGTGTCTTTGCGACATGTTTTGTCCAGCCAGTCTCACTTCACTTCCGAATCGTCTGATTTTTGGATAGGAGCTTTGTTTGGACACATTTTTCACCCTCTCAAAATATGTGACGCGTCCTTGACCCATGATTTTGATGAAGTGCTCTTGATTTGATTCTTTCAAAAATGGAGGCGCAAAATTATTTAACGTTTTAATTATTTACAGTTTTCTTGTATAAAGAATGTCCGAGCAAAGCTTCGGACAGACGGACAGACATAGCGAAACTATAAGCATACATTGTGGGCTATGGAACCCTTAAAAAAAATCGTCACCCTAACCTGGATGCTAGTGTGATACTTTAGTCACATAAAAAAGGAATTATTGTTCTAGGTCGGGTTTATTTATCGCTTCTATTCTAAAGCACCCTATAAACCATACCATAAATCTGTATTTTCGCAGTCTATTGTGTGATGGCATATTTAGCTTACTATGAAGCGGTTATGATTTGCATACTAGATTTTGTCTCTTTTTGAGAAATGCTCGCAAAACCAAAAAATCTGAAAAATAATTTCTTTCGACTGAGCGGTGTAATAAGAGTATCTTTTCCCTTTGACATTTTAACCTGTACTATTGAATTTTTGGCGGGAACCTTGAAAGATGCGTGTGGTGCTCCTTCTTTATTTGATTTTCTTAATGTATTTTTGAGTTATCTATATCTATATATACAACATGTAACGGGAATAATGCACACTATTAAACACCTCAATTAGAAAATCAAGTTATAATCATTATACCTGAACTGAATGAAGATGTAAGAAAGAGACTTTGTGTGAATGATAGTATCGGTGTAAAAATGAAAAAAGGCATGCTCCGATGGTTCGGGCATATAGAAAGAATGTCGAATGAGCGAATGACTAAACAGATATACAATGCGAATGTGGATGGTTGCAGAGGCCCAGGAAGACCAAGACTGACCTACCATGACCAAATAGGTTGAATTCTGTCTGATGGTGGGGTCAAAAGTCTTAGGAATCGGCGTGCATGTATGAAGAGAATGATGAAGGTAGACGAGGCACGAGAGGTTTGTCTGAACCGGGATGTCTGGCGCTCTACACTCTCTGCCTACCCCGTTAGGGACCTGGCGTGAAGATACATACATACATACATACATACCTGAACTGAAATTGCATGTTTTAAGTATTTAATATTTTTTTTATTTAATATTTTTTAGTATTTAATATTTTTTATTTAAGAATCAAGTTGTCCTCAATTTGTACCAACAGTGTGCACACCCTATGCATACTTACCCTACCTCTTCTTACGACCGCACATAAAACACAAATCACCTCACATACGTACACTGTCGCGATGTGATGCAGCGTAACCTGCGTACCCCTATTTAACACTCGCTAGTAATAAGATTCATTGTCACTATTTTATTTATTAAATTATTATTAATAATAAAACGCACGCCTCAACGAGTTCTATTAAGAGACCTATTATTGAGACTAGCATTTTATTTTGCATAGACATTAGCCTCATTTTCGGTTATATTGACTGTTCACCAAATAGGTGACCATAATTACCGTCATTGTAATTAATTTTGGGACAAAATGTTACCTCTATCAAAAATGCCTAAAATTGATTCAGATTCTGAACAAACTAGTTTCGGGTTGTACATTCAATCTGGTTACGCGTTGTATATATATATAAAAGTCAATTGCTGTTCGTTAATCTCGCTAAAACTCGAGAACGACTGGACCGATTTGGCTAATTTTGGTTTTGAATGATTTTTGAAAGTCCAAGGAAGGTTTAAAAGGTAAGAAAATAATATATGAAGGAATTGAAGGGAAATAGTAAAAATCACAATTTCATTTTCCCTTACAAATAGTCCGTATCTATCAAATTTTTGACACATTATTTAATTCTGGGGCATTACGAAGTTTGTCAGGACCTCTAGTTTTAAATAAAGTTGGTGGCATTATATTTGATATAGGCTATATAGTGCTCGTGTATAGTGAAATAGAATAACAGTGCGAAAACACGTTCTTTCGGGTTGACTCCAAAACTTCATTGTAAATGTTCTGGTAAAGTAGCCATCGCTTTACTCGAATTACTGTGACTCTGACTGACGGACTGATAAATTGACTGACTGACTCTGACTTTTACGTTGCTTATTACGAATACGAAATATCATTTTACTTGACTCTTGCAATATGCATAACAAGCGAAGCCATAAAAAACCTGTACTAAATAGCTTTAACAACACTAATGGTCACATTGTGATTTATGGGACGGATTGTTAATTATGTTGTACATATCGCCGGGCACATTACCAAACATCAAGGTACTAGAAAACTTAAAAAAAAAATTAAATTCCTAAAAGAATCAGAGATAAAGGATTTCACACCGTTATCTCTGATAGCCTCGGAATTCGAACCCTACATTGGAGCGTAGTAGTGGCTTGCTACCAATAGACAAAGCATTGTAGAAATTAAACTTGTGGATTTTCTTGCATATATAACACTCCCAGGCAGACAGTCTGCCCGTGACCACGGTAGCTGGAAAGCGACCGAAACGTCGGGTGTAAGAAGAAGTTTGGGAGTGTTGTATACGCGAGAAAATCCGCAAGTTTAATTTCTACAATGAATGAAGCTCGCGAAAACTTACGAAAACGTTAGACTACTAAAGCAATTTATAATTTTTTTTTTTAATTATGTATTTATGAATTCAAGCCAAAGTCCCTTACGGGGTAGGCAGAGAGTGTAAAGCGCCAGATATGACACACCTCCCGTGCTTCTTCTAGATTCATCAATCTCTTCATACATGCATCCCGATTCCTAAAACTTTTGACGTCTTTTGAATCCATCCTCAGACAGCACTCGACCTATTTCGTTCCTGGGCCTCTGCAATCATCCACTTTAACATTGTATATCTGTTTAAAGGTACAAGCACGTTGTTCCTATTATTTCAATGAAAATATCTTTCATTGTAGGCTCACAATCCACTGTATTCTCGTTCACTAAGCCCTTTGCATCAAGAGTTATAAACCGATTTATGACAACGAATCTGACAAGCGGTGACACGAAGGTACCTTTCAAACTAGTGGCCCCGGGCGATGTAATCCTCTGCAATGGGATTTGGAGTTCACCTTGTGATATGGTGCAAGTTAAAAGCTGAATAAATATTGCTTAGCCACTTCAAATAAAAGGGGACTATCATTTCTACAAAATAACGGCCGAATACTCAAACGTCACTTAATTTTAAGTCACCCTCGAATATATGCTATCTCTGTCGTTTGCATGTGTTTTATAGAGACGAAAGTTCTTTGAAGTCCCGCTTAGATTTAAGTGAAGTTTGAGTATTTTGCCGTTAGTTTATTATGTTCCTGCAACTGAAAGATATTCACATGTTATTATTATTTCGATCTATGAAGGGTTACTTACAAATATTCAAGTCTCCCTCATTACGAAGCGGTTTCTTCCTTGACATAAAATGCTTAGTTAAAACCCTTTTCTTTTTTTTTACTACATCAGCATAAATATTTTCAGCTCATAACTTGGGCCACATCTCTCACAAATCCCATTGTACAGGATAACGTCGCTCGGGGCCACAAGTGTGAAGCTACCTTCGTGTAACCACTTGTCAGATTTCTTGGTGTATGGTGTCTGTAAGGTCAGCTTGGGTAACTACTTACCCGAGCTGACCTTACGGACACCATAAACCAAGAGTTATAAACACCACATGGTTAAAGGTAATCTTTGCTTTCTTTCCTTTAAAATGATGGAAGCAAGATATTCCGCGAGTACTTAATCCAATACAAAATCAATGACTGGTATTTTGTTATTTTATAATTTTAATCGTCATTAGATTGAAAGAATTAGTGAAGCAGACGGGCCACCTGATGGAAAGTGGTCACCGACAACATATAATTTTGCAGCACCAGGACAGTTGTCAACGATTATCGGAGTCAACATTTATGTGATATATTGACGTATCAAAACGTTACATACTGTCACTTTGCGGGTCCTAAAATATGTGAAAGTTTTCTTCATTTATTTCGATAAGTACTAATTTTAAACCAAGATAGTATTTAATATCGAGACAAAAAAAAGGCATCACCAATATCACGAACCAACTATTATAAAATCATTTAATAAAAAAACAGCGAGAGTCAACCGCGGCGAATAAAATAGTCCAAAACAAAACTGACTGTTTATTCATCATCCCTCCCTTCGCGCGTGAAGCGCAACAGTAAGAGGGGGGATAGTTCGGGGGTCGAGGAATGTTCACCTGGGGGCGTGGTCCTAAACGGGAGATGCTGGCACGCAGAAGGAACCCGCTGAAGTAGGCTTTATACACCTTTTTTTGTTTTTTTTTAATTATTTTTCTTTTCTTTTTAAAAAAAAGCACCAATATCACGAACCAACTGTTATAAAATCATTCAATAAAAAACAGCGAGAGTCGACAGCGGCGGCGCATGAATAAAATAGTGCAAAACAAAATTTACTACCGCATAAACGTAAACAAATTCAGCGATACCATCCGGAACCGGCTTTTGTTGGTAAATCGTAACTGTCGCTCTCCGCTGACTTATGGCTTTCTGCTGAATAAAATCTGAAACGAACAACTAAATAAAAAACGCTTGGAAAACCAATCAACTGCCTAATTTTGTAATTGCATAAACAAAGACTGTAAATCAGTCATTGTATAGGCGTAGGAATGGAACGACCCCCAATCGCCCTCTAGAGGAGGAGTGATGGTCAAACCAGGAGGAATGTATAACCACACGGCCCTGTAATATCCGGCACAGAATCATAACACCTTAGGCCTCAGAAGTGGTAACGCATTTGCATTTTGACCTTTGGTCTTTGTGTGGGAGTCTATAGGCTGCAGTCATCACTGAACATCAATGTGAAGTGCACGCTTGTTTGCCACTTTCATTGCATAAAAAAAACCTATTCCAATAGGGCGAAAGAAAAATTTACATTGTGGGTTGGGCAGCAACATCCCCCGATAAAACTACCGCCACTGCAATTGCCAATCCGTCTACCAAGCGTGGCGATTATGGCATTGTCTCCCTTAATGACGAACAACACTATTGTGGGCGTCAGGTCTTTGGGAAGGTTTGGTATAGCAGTGGACGTCTTCCAGCTGGAGTATCTTCACGCCAAGTCTCTAACGGGGTAGGCAGAGAGTGTAGAGCGCTAGATATCCCGGTACTGACTCACCTCCCGTGCCTCATCTACCTTCATCGTTCTTTTCATACAGGCACGACGATTCCTAAGACTTTTGACCCCACCATTAGACAAACTCAACCTATTTGGTTATGGAAGGTCAAGTTTAGTCTTCCTGGGCCTCTTCAACCATCAGCTGGAGTGACGATGACTGTCATTGCCTTATGATATTTACAGTCTTTGTAAGTTTTTTGTAACTGAAGGTTATACTCGATGAAACACTGCTATAGATCGTTTGATAGTCAAATTTTACTGGTGGCAGAGTTCCAAGTGTAGGAGCTCGAGAGCGTAGGCACTAATACATCTGCCGCTAAATGGTAGTGTTCGGCACTATCGTGTTCCGGTTAGTTGGTAATGTATGACCCCATAATAACTATCACAATCGTCATGAGACCTTAAGTCTCAGGAATGGCAACGCATCTGCATTTTGACCTCTGGTTTCTGTGTGGATGTCTATAGGCTGCAGTCATCACTTAACATCAATGTGAGCTGCATGCTTGATTGCCATGTTTCTTTCATTAAAAAAAAAATCATAGATGATATCATGTCGTAATCCGTGAATAGTAATCCTAGAATAGACGGTAAACTGGTCATCTATTTTCTAAATCATAGATTTCCAACTCATTTAAAAATGACAAGTCAGATTTTACTCATCTGTCATATCTACATTTATTTCTCTATAGAACAACAGTCTTTTATCCACGTTTCCTACAATGTCACAATGTCAGTACGGAGCAGTAACTCAACAGCGGGCCTAATTTTTATTTATTTAGGCGCTCATTAGAAGGCGTCGCAGCACAGGTAGTGAGAGTACAAGCAGCAATTTGTACAAATTAGCTCTATTGCGAGAATCACCCAAATAGAAACATGAAAGTAACAGGAACGTTAAAAATAAAAATTATTTGAAATTTAACAATACCTAATTTGTTTTTTTTTTCAGGAAGGTATAAATTGTCATGAAATATGAATGTATAAATATTAGCAGGCGGTGTGTTTACCATATTTTACACACTACCTACCTACTACCATGTATTATAATATTATTAATCTTATTTATTTGTCTTACAGAAAATAAACATAGTAGAAAAACATAAAAACCTTGAGAATGTTACAGTAAGCTCCAAACAATCGAAGAAGCCAGGGATTGTATTTTGATAGACTTCAAAAAACGAAATTATGAAATTTTTCAAATACATATAATAGTTTGCACGAAGGTTGACCACGCATACATGTGTGGATCGTCAATCTTCCTTACATTCAGAATCAGAATCAGAACTTAACCAATTTTGCATCTGAACCAATGAGATATACTTATATTAATAACAATTATAAAATCGTTGAAATTTAATTTGCGGATTTTCTCGCGTATATAACTTTCCAAAGTTCTTCTTATACCCGATGTTTCGGGCGCTTTCCAGTCGTCACGGGCGGACTGGAGCTGCTGCGAAAACCTGCGAAAACGTTCATTAGTAAAGTTCGCTAAGCCCCATTTCGCAGTTGTAAAATAGGCAATCGGACACCTATCGAAAATAAATGTAAACTATGATTAGAATGAATGTTTGTAAAATAATACGATGACTCATTAAGTATTTTCGTGAAATATTAATGATTTATATTTTTAAATTGCAAAATAAAGAGTAATAATTTTACTATTTTTTATCAGTGCTCCATGATGAACGAAACATCAATCACAGGACGTGACCTCATATGTTCGAACAACAAATATTTAACACAAGTAATACTTTGATTTATTGGCTCTTTTTTCAAATTTTCTACGTTATTAACACGAAAAATAAGTTATACGAATATCAACAAAATAATTTGCACTTGGTTAGTCGTATGGAATTATAAGCTTCACTTTGATAGCGAACAGTTGACGTCACATTGCATAGTGTCATTCGGCACCGTTTACGCGGCATTTTTGAAATTATGAAATGTATGTGTAGTTTGTGGTACTTTAACATGTTTGAATAATAAAATTAATATTTTTTATCGTTAAGTAAACGTATAAAGAATAATTTTATACACATTCTCAAAAGTTATCCGATTCCCTATTAGTAATTCACATCTCACGAGTAAAAAAAAAATCTAACTTTCGAAACATGTATGCATAAACGGGTGCATGAATATACGCACGGAATATATACGGATGATGCTTGTTCGTTATCTCCGAGCCACTAATTCCGAGTACAGGCTATTCCGGCAAAAGGGCTAATACGTACAAATTGCTACTTGTACCGTCACTGGCTGCGGTCCAACGCCCCCTAATGAGCGCCAAAACAAATATCAATTAAGGCCGCGTTGGAGCTGCTATTGCTTTTGTTATGTCGAGTGTATTCGGTTTGAAAACTTTGAAGAAATTCACCTCAATAATACCTACTTAATATAATATCGATTAACTTTCTGCTTTCTGATACAAATTGTTTGATTACGTAGGATTATGGTTATTGATGAAGCGCGCATGGCCCAGTGGCTGTTGTAGATCATAAGCGATCTGCTCGGTTCAGCACTACGGGCGCGGTCGGGTAGTGTGATGGGTGACCGCTAGTGGCAAATTAAATGTGCGTTTCCGTGCTTCGGAGGGCACGTTAAGCCGTCGGTCCCGGTTGCTATCGATAGATAGTAGTCGTTAAACCTTGTCGGAGGCCTAATGGGCGGTTTGAGAACATCCGACAGCGGGTTGGCCACTAAACCACCCACCGCATTGGAGCAGCGTGGTGGAGTAAGCTCCAGGCCTCCTCCCAAAAAGGGGAGAGAATCGTGCCCAGCAGTGGGACGTATAATGGGTTGCCATTATTATGGTTTTTGATATGGCTAAGGCGTCGGGATGCAACCACCATCCACTAGCGGAAGAATTTGCTTCCCTCCGACCATTCCAATTCGGTGGTAGTAAGTGCAATAACGCAAGATGGGCAGCAGCGTCCTGCGATAAAACTACCGTAACTGCGATTACTAATCCGTATGCCAAGCGAGGTGATTATAGCATATCTACACACATGTACCCTATAAAATAAAATTGAACTTGTATCTATTTAAAAGAAAATTAGTAATGGCAAGGGAACGAACTGATGTATGATTCAGATTTTTTTATGTTTGAAAGGTGGCAAACAACCATGCAGCTCACATTGATGTTAAGTGATGACTGCAGCTTATATACAAGAAGGGGTCAAACTTCAGATGCGTTGCCACCCCTGAGACCTTAGTTGTTATGTCTCTGTGATTGTTGTAACGGGACCCTACTTTACCATCTTAACGGAACACCATAATGCCTAACACTACCATTTGGTGGCAGATAGATTAGGTAATGCGGTGGTGCCTACGCCCTCGACCTCCTGCACTGGAACTCTACCACCAGTAAAAATAGTAAAGGCGATATAGGCAAAAGAGCTAATTCGGTCACACTATTGCTTGCACCATCACTGGCTGCGGTTCAACGCCCCTTATAATGAGCACCCAAACAAATATCAGGACCGTGCTGGAACAAATATTATTTTTGTTGAGTATGTTTTTTCCAAAAAATAAATATTTTTACGATTACTATGGACTAGGTTGGTTAAAATTGATGTGTTAACCTTTTGTATCATAAAAACAGATATTATTCAAACATCCACGTCTCGGCACCGTAGGTGATGACCTACGGTGCCGAGACGTGGTCTCTCACTATGGGTCTTGTACGAAAGCTCCAAGTCACTCAGCGGTCAATGGAAAGGGCTATGCTCGGCGTTTCCCTACTGGATCGAATCAGAAATGAGGAGATCCGTAGGCGAACGAAAGTCGCTGACATAGCCAAGCAGATTTCCAAGCTGAAGTGGCAATGAGCAGGGCACATAGCTCGGAGAACCGATAGCCGCTGGGGCGGAAAGGTTCTCGAGTGGAGACCACGTATCGGCAAACGCAGCATAGGACGTCCACCTGCAAGATGGACCGACGACCTGATCAAGGCTGCAGGTACCCGCTGGATGCACGTCGCTTCCGATCGGTCGGCATGGAGGTCCTTGGGGGAGGCCTATGTTCAGCAGTGGACGTCTTATGGCTGATATGATGATGATGATTCAAACATCGACGACGCAACGCAGCTTGTTCAAAGAATCACAAAGTTATCAAAAACACAATTTTCTTTTTATTTAACTCTTAAGTGAATTATGATAAATGTAATAATTTCACACACGATTTGAAAGAAAACTATTTGTATTGTGAGGGCCCGGTTTCACTCGGTTGGCGTCTCACAAACAGGGACTCCCACAAGGGAGAACGGTCTAATAGGTCGTCTGACTAACCTGCGGTTCCAGCTTTCGGCATTTATGTTGTCTTGATCCTGTGGTCTTCGAGTTCTTTCTTGGTTTTCACTCCCGGCCGGGGTGTCGAGTCACGGGAGGCCCTGGACCAGCCACAAAACGCGCGCGTTCGGGATCACGAATTTCAAGCGTCTCCTTTCCCGTTGCAAGTTCGATTCGCTACAGGTAGTGGCGAGTGGTGACGTCAGTGACGTCTTGTCAGAATCGACCAATGACCGTGAAGAGTGCCAAGGAGTGCCAATCTAAGTGTAAGCTTGAGAATTGTATACCAACTTTGAAATAATATGATGACGGTACATTTCCGCCCACCAAAATACGTTATAGGTATTTTCTAAAACTAGCGAATAACTAACCTACGAAAAGACTTAATTACGACTAAAACTAATAATTAACGAGTTACGGATTAATCTAGGTTAGGTAACGGACATAGCTTAGCCAACGGTCGAGTTAAGCACGAACCATCGACTGTACGAACCGTTGCGATACGAACTATTCCGTCCGGGCTAGGGTGCAATTTCTCGACCCGAGCCAGAGGCCAATGTAACGGAAGAGAAGTTTCGGTTTTCAGAATTACCACGGATCCCACGATTAGCGGCTTAGAATGTTTAGTCCACTTTGCCCGTTGAGTCAAAGTATGGAGGTATTCGCACTTCCAACGATTCCAAAAATCCTGTTGGAAACGTTGAATGAGCTGCCAACGACTAAGTCGATTAATATTAACTGACGTTAAGTCCTCATCGGGAACGGTAGTTAGAGGCTCCAAGGTTAAGAAGTGGCCCGGTGTCAGTACAACCAAGTCATTGGGGTCTGAACTCAACGGACAAAGGGGTCGCGAATTGAGTATCGCCTCAATTTGCACGAAGACCGTACTTAGTTCTTCGAACGTTAAGACTTGATCACCGATAATTCGATAAAGGTGCGATTTTACTGCTTTAATCTGAATTTCCCAAGCTCCTCCAAAGTGAGGACTCGAAGGCGGGTTAAAACGAAACTCAATCTGTTCGGTTTGAGCGGCAGATTGCATGAGAGACTGAAGCTGATTATTCGCGCCTACGTAATTTGTACCGCAATCGGATTGGATGACGTTGACCCTACCGCGACGACCGACAAATCTACAAAGAGCGGCAAGGAATGCGTCCGATGAAAGATCCGAAACAGTTTCGAGATGCACTGCTTTGGTACTTAAGCATACGAACAAACAGAGATAAGCCTTACCGATTTTCGCACCGCGATGTTTTGCGAGTTTGATGCGGAAAGGACCACCGTAATCCGTTCCCACAACAGAAAAGGGCTTAACCTGATTGACGCGAGTAGCAGGTAGATCGCTCATAAACGGTTCAAGAGGAGTCGGGTTCGTTTTATAACACTGAACACACTTCGAAAGGCAATGACGAATTGCCCGTTTGGGTGAAAGGATCCAAAATTGTTGTGTTAGAAGGTATTGCATCGTGTTAACGCCAGCGTGACAATTTTCACGATGAAACGCTTCGATGATTAAATAGGTAAGCTTCGATTCGCGAGGGAGCAGAGCGGGGTGTTTATGCTCAAATTCGAGCCCCGATCTGGCCAATCGGCCACCCACCCTGAGAGTTCCCTTAGCGTCGAGAAACGGATTTAACTTACGCATTTGTTTCGAAAGAAGAGTATTGTCTAGCAAGTGACTTATCTCTGATGCAAAATGATGTGATTGAACGTACCTCACAATAATCATAAGGGCATTATGTAGTTCTACCCGAGTCGATATGGGATCAGAACAGCGAGTGCGTTTACAACGAATGAATGCAATGAATTTTATCCATACACACAAAAGGCGTTGGATTTTACGAATCGACGTATAGCGATCCAACAGAGTGTCTATAAACGGACTAGGAACGTCACCATGAGTAAGGAACGAGCGAGGAGCCTTTTCTTCTGCAGCTAGAATGTCTGAGTCTGGAATACCATCAGAACTTGGCCAAGATGAAAGCGGTTGAGAGAGCCACGACGGACCCGCCCACCATAAGCGATTAGTGACAAGAGCTGATGGAAGCTGTCCACGGGAGACTACATCCGCTGGATTATCCTCAGAGGCCACGTGACCCCATCGAGCCCCAGGGATGACATCAAGAATGTGCCCTACGCGATTCGCAACGAAAGTCTTCCAACGTGAAGGGTGAGAGCGAAGCCACGCAAGCACAACGGTAGAATCAGACCACGCGAAAAGACCACTGCATGGAAGAACAGGTGAGTATATGTCCTTTACGAATTTCAGTAGATCAGCAATGTTTGATTGGAGTTTGGGACCGACGAGCAGAGTGTCGTTTAACGATACGCCCCTAGCATCTTTAGCTGAAGCGTTAAACACCACACGGAGTTTCGTTGTGGCGGACTCGGGACGCAGAACGCAGTGATGAGGGATGTAATACTTTCCCTCTGTAAGTTTGTCTACAGGGACAAGACTCATGTGACCACTATCGAGATAGTCTTTCATGAAGTCGTTGTACTGGTGATGCAACTCTGGATTTCTCCTGAGTTTTCGATCGATTGAGTGAAAAAAACGCAAAGCGATGTCACGAGATCCAGGAAAAGAACGATCCTGCTCTTCTTCCTTGAAAGGCAGAGTGACCACGTATCTGCCAACCGAATCACGGGTATGATGAGTTGCGAAGATTTCTTCACAGCGAGTTTCCTCAGGGGTTAGATGTCGAGGTGACGGAAATGATTCCAACTCCCAGAAGCGCTTGACTTCCTCATGAAGCAGATCATCGTCTTGGCTGAAAAACGATTGAACTTCGTCCTGACAGCCGGCACCACCCAGTAAGAGCCAGCCAAACACTGAATTCAGAGCTGAGGGTTGATTTGGACCTCCATCCACACGGCCAGGAAGGAGAAGAGAAGTAAACACCTCAGCGCCGAGAAGCAGATCTACAGAACCAGGCTTGTCGAAGTTAGGGTCAGCCAAGGCGAGATCCTTGATATGATGCCACGACGATTTATTAATACGAGTTGAAGGTATCCTACCACAAATGCTAGGCAACGTGAGCGCGTCGATAGAAAAGAGGCTGTTGCTGTTAGCACCAACCTCAAGGCGAACTGCACCTGATATAGACGAAGATGCTTGTCCCAAACCACGAACACGACGAGAAGTAAGTGTGCGGGCGACACCTAAGATGGTGGCAGCACGTTCACTGATGAAGTGAGCCTGGCTACCCGAATCTATGAGAGCACGAAACGATTGGAAGTTGCCTGAGGAATCACGAAGTTGCACAGTGGCTGTTGATAACAGCACCACAGAATTATCACCTATGCTCGTAAGTACTCTTACAGGTTGCTCTGGACTACTGCTCGAATCGGCTTGACTTGATGAAGCAGATAAATTAGCATCATCATCTCGATGAAGCAGGGTGTGATGACGTTGACGACACTTTTGGCAACTAAAAAATGATCTACAATTCTTTAAACTGTGCGAAGGTCTTAAGCAGTTGAAACACCAACGGTTGGTTTTAGCGAATTCAATCCGTTCCGCAACAGAAAGCTTTGTGAACCGTTCACAATAACTGATCGAATGATTTTCTGAACAGAAGGAGCACTTGACAATTGGTGTTGTGACTGATGCTTCAGATGCCGTAATCGTTCGAATTTTAGGTTTATCAGCAGTAGATTTAGTGTTGCTAGTGCTGGAAAGGAATACCGTAGTCGGTTTCGATTTAAACGATTTATTACTTGGTGGTATTTTAGGTATAGATTTATCGTGTGCACGGTTGGTAGTAGAGTGACTACGCTCTTGTGACAAAAAATGTGTATCTCGAACAAGGGCCTCGCATGTCATATTTAAAAATTTATACAAATCTCTAAATTCGGGAAGTTCGGCAGTTGAATGACTTCGTTCAAATGCACAGCGAGTCTTAGAATCGAGTTTCGATAATATGTGATAACACAGAATAAAGCTCCACTGATCCGTAAGTAAATCAAGACTTTTCAAAATATTTAAATTTTCACTAATTAAATCAAGTACACGACGGAATTCTGAAGGAGAACTCGATTTAAAATTAATATTTAATATTTCTTTCCAGCACGTAAAAGCCAACTCACGCTTATCACGATACCTAGTGAGCAAGGCTTGGTAGGCTTCGCTATAGAAAGTACCCTTAACTGGGTACGTACGAATAAGACCAAGTGCGTCACCTGACAAACTTGATATAAGATAATGCATACGTTCAGTGTCTGACAATGTTTCGTTATTATGGATCAACGAATTAAAAACATCATAGAATTCAGGCCACTGTTTAATAGCTCCTGAAAACGTTGGAATTTTGATTTTTGGTAATTTAACATTACAGACGCTCGAGCGATCACGTTCAGTACGTTGTTCATAGTTACTAGGAATAAGTTCCCTATAAATAGTAGCAATTTTAATGTAAATGTCATCAAATTGTTCGCGTATTAAATCTTCTTTCTCTTCCGATGTGCCATCAATAATGCCAAGAATGTCCGTATGAGCCTGCTCAAAACTTTCACAAAGTCGCGGCATGACAGCATGATGAGAAAGAAACGTGTTCAGAAGAGATCTATCATCTTGAGCTAGCTCAGCTGCCTCCAAAGTTTTTTCAAGACGTCGCAGAGCTAGTGTACGCTTCCTCCGTAAAACCGGTAAGTCTTGCATAGTTAATTCGGAAGTAGCATGTGAGCCACGCCTCGATGTTGTGTCGTGCTTAGAACGTCGCCGAGTTGCGTACATCGTTGTGAGAGACTAGTACAAACGAAATACGACAAAGCAGTGTACACAAGCTACGGCTTAGCACGCGCAATGCTAAAAAACGTGAAAAATAATTTAATTAAAAGAATTGAAGAACCATTTATCTATTAAAACGATTTAGTGTTACGATATCCCGCGAGTCAGGTTCCCAACCGAACTCGTCCTCTTTTAATTACGAGGGGATGTGGAACTATACGAGAATAATTAAAAGTTAAACAATAGAATACCTTGGTAAACGATATGTAGGTATAGCGCGGTCCAGTTTTTACGAGAGCGATCGAGCACTATTATTATAATAATAATGGTGCTTCACGATAGGTACCTATCACATTAGAGTACCTAATGAGCTAAGTTACGTAAACACGATTGTTATTGTTTGCAGTTGAATAATTTCGCTTATGGTAAGTCACTCGATGAATAGGACGTCAGAATTATTTACGAGCCATTTATAATAGGTAAGTAAATTACGATAAAAAACGACCTAACTACGATAGTTGCATACTTACCTACCTACACCACTAAAAAGAATCAGATAAACAAGTGCGAGAACCAGCGATGTTATACCGCGATATAAATAGAATGTATAAACAACGCTAGGCAACGATAAATTGCAATTTGAATACCTATCCACTTTTACATAGTGTAGGTCTATGAGATAAGCGACGAATTTTAGGTACCTACGTAATTAAGGCAAACCTGTGTCAACAAACAACAATAGAATGCTGCTCCTCTTTACGATAGGTTTTTACCAAAGCGAATAAGTGAAAGGCGCAAGCAATTGTATTATTGTGTTGTACGTAGGTATGTACCTAGGAGCGAAGAACAATTATTTACTTAAAAAAAACTTAAATACGCGTATGATACGATATTATAAACAACAGTTAGACGAATAGGATTTTACCGGGTTTGTGTATATTCACGTAAAACGTACCTACCTATATCCAAACCGCTAAACGTTGAATATTGAAAACGATTTGTAAACTAGGTAGCTACACACAATAATTATGCCGAACGGAACATTTGGTATTTGCAACGGTTGTACCTTCGGATTACTAGATCACACTAGGTAGGTATGTTACTCCTGGTGACCTAAAAATTTTTACATAGAAATCGAATTTATTAATTTATTCAGAATCGTTCATTTATAGAAATCGAAATCGAAAAAAAATATATATATATGGATGCGTAAGATGAGGATATCTTTCCAATGTTAACGATCGATCAACACGTTAATTGAATATAATTGTTACGTGTACAGGGCAGAATCTCCCAACTTTCCCGAAATTAGGGAGTTCAAAAAAGTCGGTAGGAAGAAAAATTGTACGTGTATGGTTTTACGAAAGTTAATGAAAAATGGATAATTCCCGGGTTTCGGCACCAAAATGTATTGTGAGGGCCCGGTTTCACTCGGTTGGCGTCTCACAAACAGGGACTCCCACAAGGGAGAACGGTCTAATAGGTCGTCTGACTAACCTGCGGTTCCAGCTTTCGGCATTTATGTTGTCTTGATCCTGTGGTCTTCGAGTTCTTTCTTGGTTTTCACTCCCGGCCGGGGTGTCGAGTCACGGGTGGCCCTGGACCAGCCACAAAACGCGCGCGTTCGGGATCACGAATTTCAAGCGTCTCCTTTCCCGTTGCAAGTTCGATTCGCTACAGGTAGTGGCGAGTGGTGACGTCAGTGACGTCTTGTCAGAATCGACCAATGACCGTGAAGAGTGCCAAGGAGTGCCAATCTAAGTGTAAGCTTGAGAATTGTATACCAACTTTGAAATAATATGATGACGGTACACTATTTTTACGGATTTATCTCGAATATATTACTAACTAAAATTATATTTAAAATCAACCCGACGTTTCCGTCGCTTTTCAGCTTCCGTGGTCCCGGGCAGACTGAGGTGACATATAACTGTCAGAAGTTTGAAAAAAATATATGTAGCTACCTCCATCGATTTCGTAAAAGCCTTGCGTAGCGTTCAGGTTTAACGCAAAAATTACTTATGGTATCTTGAGGTCTTGTAGACTGCTGCGGCTGGGATTTAATTTTGCTAAGTATGGGATCCCATTATGTTGATAATCGCCATCCATCTTCTCTATAAAAATTTGGGTGTTTTTTATTTCAATAGCCTCGCGAAAACCTAAGAACATATCACATACGATTGTAACGTGAGTTGAGATTGTAAACTATATTTTAATCCCTACAGAAGTCCTCGATAGTGAATACATTGGAAACTTCACTACCATCAATAAACCGACTGCTACTGCTGAGAAAAATGTTAATAATATTATAATTTTCCAGATTTATTACAAAGCGGGCGCTATCGCCGCATGCCACATTTCTCAGGGTGCCCATAAATTTTATAATATCAGTTACAAGCCACCCAATATTTTAATGTATCGACTGAATTACATGTTTGAATATATTTTTGGTAAAATTTAATACCCGATTGTGTTGGTAAAATCACTTCACGGTTAGCAAATCTATACATGTAAATAAAACAGTAAAAGCCGTGTGTCTGTACGTTGAATATATTTACGAAAAACTAATTGGGGGCTGTGTTCAAAGTTCTTACATTCTTTTGTCTGTTTGTCCAGACTAATCTCCGAAACTACGGACGGACGGATTCGAATGAAACTTTTTGTGGTGTATAGATACTAAGCCTGACCAACATTTAGACTACTTTTGACTGCGGGAAAAATCATTCATTCCCACGGGAATCTATATATTTTATTATATACCTAAAATAAAATCGTAGGACACTCAAAACTACATTGAATTTTTTTTTAAGAATACTTGGGTCGTCCTCTACAATCGACATCGAAGCCAAAAATAAAGGTTTTTTCTTTTTTGTTCGTCTGGTATGTATGTCCAGGCTAAATTAAAAAAGTACTGCATGGATTTACTTCAAATTTTCATTAATATCCAAGATTTTCAAGGACATCGCATTGGGTAGTTTATAGTTAACGTGCATCCGAAAAATGGCGAATGCAATTTTCCTTCGCTTTTCTGAGGACTTTTGATGTCGTGGAGTATTCCACTTCTCCATATTTTGGTTGGTGGAAGGGGGGCGCTACTCACCAACAGTTCGCCACAAGCTGCTCCCGCCTTAATATTTTTTGTTGCATAAATCAATAATGTACTCTGTACTCATATCTTCTGGAAAATAAAGTCTAACTACGCCATTTGTATCGTATAACCATTTACTAAAAGATACGGTGAAATGTAAATGAAACATCATAACTCGTCGTCTCCCAGTGATAAATATTTTATTTGTTTCTATATACTATAAAATATTTTACTGCGTCGCCTAAGTGCGATCAGGGGAGTATAACGAAACTGGATAAGCAGGCAATTTACCGAATACTGAGGCCCCGTATGCTTACAGACTCGTATATTTTATTACTTAACTAGATGAATGTACTTGTGATGTATAAATTCGATATGCATTTGTATAAAATGTAGAATGAGAGTAAAAACTGAATTGTCATTCATCGTCTTATGGTTTTATTATCGTTTCTGTAGATGCCCTTAGATTAAAGACATTTTATACAATATGAAGTTTACAACTCCTGAATTACGAATTTGTTAGATGCAATGTTTGTAAATGAATATTTAGTTATGATACGAACAAAATCATAAGTTAAAACTGTTTTACGGCTTTATCTCGTAATCATCCATAAACCTGGTTTATATTTCAATGACTGTATCTTGTAAAAACCTTGGAACATATCATCTTAAGAATCAGCGTTCTGTTTATAAAATAAAATCGATTTTTTATCATAATCTTCCTGTGTGTACTGTAACGAACCGAACTAGCACTAACAGCACTTTAATCCACACGGTGACGACCACAATTTAACTAATCCCCTCTTACCATTCTCCCATATCTACCCGGACGACATCGTGGGCGCAGCTTGTATAAAAGTAGCCTAAGTTACTCCTTATTACATAATCTATCTGCCAGTGTAGGTCCCATCAAAATCGGTCCAGTCATTCCCAAGATTAGTGGGATAAACAAACAGACAGACAGACAAACAGACAGTCCATTTTTATTTATAATATGTGTATATATGTATAGATAATAACGTAAAGTATAATAGCTTCAATAGCCAGAATATAACAAGTGAATGAATTCCTTGAACTGAATAAATATTTTCTTCTAACTTTATTTGCTGGTCTGGATATAGTGTGTAATAATAGTTAAAGAGACAAGCATGTCCTGTGTGGAGGCATTTCCAGAAACTTAATATTTCAGACTCAGCCCAAATTTACTCTATAAGAATTTTTACATGGGCTGTTTTTTTCATCCACACTAAATCCAATATAAATTTCATTACTTAGTAGACGAAGCCCTAAAAATATTCTCTAGAGTTCATGATCCCAAAAAAATACTATCAGCAATAGTATCGTGTTCTACGTTCTGTTTACACGATTGCTGTTTAGTTGAAATGAAAAATGAATGAGCATTTTAAGTGCAAACATTTTTTTCTTTTGAATTGCTTTTTATGAACGCAGTTCAGCCTAGAGGACGATTCGAGGTAAAAACCGTTAAGTTTTTCTTATACTTGTACGTGAATTCAATTACTCATGTTAGAAATTGAAAACAGGTTTTCAAATATGCAGATCAAATACTTTGAGTTAATTAGATTTAGAAATGTACACAAAACTTTGTTGGTATAAGCTGAGGACCTTATGAGGCGACTTCAAAACAGCAAAGTGTGGAATCGACACATATCTCAGGGGTGGTAACTGATTTGCATTTTGACATTGGGTTTTTGTGGAGATGTCTATAGACTGCAGTCATCACTTAACGTCCATGAACTGCAAGATAATTTGTCATCTTCATCACATAAAAAATACTTGTTTTATATTATTTCGTATTAACACATGCTTGTGAAATATATTTTATTTAAAGAAAAATGGAAAGCCACTGGGAATCTAGTCCAGCCGCTCTTTCAACTGAGCTACCGAAGTCCTGCCCGATTTTTCGAATCTTTCCTTCACACTTTTTGCATTGCCTTATGGTGGCAGCAGCGCCATCTATTGCCACACTCGAGTCGAGTTACCACATCGAGAGTCTCGCTTTCCTAGTCTGAAGTCTAATTTTTCTTGCCATTTTTATTTAAATAAAAAAATACTGTCTGACAAATCATCATCCCTCCCTCAGCACGTGAAGCGTAAGGAGATGGTTCGGGGGTCGAGTATTTCCTCATTCCCCGGGCCTATCTGCCCCCGAAGCATCTACACGTTAACTAGCTGAGGAAGGCCACATATCCTTTTTTTTATCCTTTTTCCTTTTTTTTAATGAGCTTTTTAATTAACCCTTTTTGTTTGTTTGTTTTTTTGTTTTTTTTTCCCTTTTTTTGCTTTGTTGAATTATTTTTTTTTGGGCATATTTTTTTTTCCTCCTCAAATAGTCTTCCGCGCGCCGCTTACAATTGGTTAAAGAGATTAATATTGTCGATGGACGATAAAAAAATACAGTAATTATAAAGGACTGCTTCCGGTCAGGTCTCATATATGGCCCTGTAATTTCCGGCACAGAAGCATAACACCTTAGGCCTCAGGAGTGGTAACGCATCTGCATTTTGACCTTGGTCTTTCTGTGGGTGTCTATAGGCTGCAGTCATCACTTAACATCAATGTGAACTGCAAGCTTGTTTGCCACTTCCATTGCATAATGCACGTGTCCACTATCCTACACTATCACCTACCGCGGGTCGCCGCGACCGCCACGCCCTGTTTTATGAGCACGACGCGGCGCGGAGTTGGCGAGACACTCGTAAATATATTTCTTAATCTTTTTAAGGGGGTTTCTTGGGGAATAATTTTGCATATTTTATTTCGTCACGGTGGCCGGCCCGGTCATTGTACAGCTACATTGTAGGTACTGAAATGGTGAAAATGTGGAGTTATTTTAATATTACTGGCTCTATTCAAATATCGGCGCGACGGTGTTTGTATCAATCTGGTTGCGACATCGGTGTAAGCAACTCATTAGCATATTTTTTTCATAAACAAAAAAATTAGATTGAATATGTATGTATAAAGTTATGATGCAGTTTTTTTATGTAATGGAACTGACAAATAAGCATGCAGTTCACATCGATGTTAAGCGACGACTGCAGCCTATAGACACCTACACAAAGACCCAGGTCAAAATGCAGATGCGTTACCTACTCCTGAGGCCTAAGGTGTTATGCCTCTGTGCCGGAAATTACACGGCCAAACATTACCACCTGACCGGAACACGATAGTGCTAAACACTACCGTTTAGCGGCAAGTATATTAAGTAATGCGGTGGTGCCTACGACCGCGAGCTCCGTCCCTGGAGCTCTACCACCAGTAACAAAAGAGATAATTTCCACCTTCACCAAATGGACACCTGGAAGTGCTCAACGGTGCAGTTCGTGTTCTTTTCTGATCATAACTAGTAAATTGTGGAACGAACTTCCGACTGAGATGTTCTCACGGTGCCACAATATGGGGTTCTTGAAAAATGGCCTCAAAAGAGTCCTCTAGGGCTGGCATTATGTGGACAACTACCCTGGTGTTTGTTTTATATTATTTCGCATTAACACATGCTTGTGAAATATATTGCCTAACTAGCATAGTTGGTAATAGATGGCGCTGCTGCTACCATAAAGCAATGCAATAGATGTGAAGGAAAGATTTGACAAATCGGACAGATTCCCAGTAGGCCGCGAGTTCGAGTCTCGCCTGAAGTCAAATTTTTCTTTCCATTTTTATTTAAAAATAAAATACCCTGGTGTTGCAAATGTTTATAGGCGACGGTGACCATAAAGTAGCCCCTCTGCTTATCTGACATGTTTATTGTTACATACTTATGTTTTAACTAAGTAGTTCATATTCTTATTTTTAATTTACTATTAATATATGTTTTTGCTTTTACTATATGTAATGGTTATCACTCTAGGTATTTTATGATATCTTGACGTTTTGAAAGTATCTGTAAAGATCTATTCGAAATAAAAACATTTTCTATTCTACATAAAAACAAATCTTACAATCCCTATCCCTACTAATATAATAAATGTGAAAGTAACTTTGTCTGTCTGTCTGTTACCTTTTCACGTCCAAACGACTGAACCGATTTTAATGAAATTTGGTACAGAGATAGAGTTGACTTTGAGAAAGAGCATAGGCTACTTTAAACGACATTCACGCGGGCAATGCCGCTGGCAAGAGCTAGTAACAATATATTTATTTACTCTCACATTCTGAACACACTGTAATGTTATGTGATTGCACAAATACCTTAGAAATGTTTAAATGGGTGATGAATAATTTTCATAAAACAAACTATTCACCATTAAGTTACTTGAGAAGTAATAACATTTCATCTGTCCAAATATTAATACAGTAAAGCCTAGACAAGGTTAAATACTCTCCAATTTAACCTCGTCTGACACCGATGCTGCAAAATGAATAATTAATCATTATGACTACAAACCGTTGTCCTGATACATACTAAGGGGTCTTAAAGGTGACTTCTAAACATCGTAATGAGCAACGTTGGTCTGAGGCTATTGTCTTAAATTATACAAAAAATTAGTTACGTTTTTATGGTGCTGTGTAATCTTCTTTAATTATTAAATGTATTAGATTTGTACAAATTTAAAAACTTAAAAGACTGAGAGATACTGAACCCTCCGAGCACCGTTGGCCCTGTAAGGCCAGAAATTTTTGTAGGGATAAATCATAATACGCACCAACCCCACATCACCCCCAGTCACGTCACCAACCTCACATATTTAAATATGTAAAAAAAAATAAAATAAAAAAAATTTACTTGTCGCTGTAAGCTTGAAATTTTTATGATTTAGTTCATAGATAGTGAATGAACGTCGATTTCGATGAGCACAAGTGCCTGCACGGCGAACCGAAAGGTCTATTTATGTATGAAATCACCTGTCAATTTTTTTTAAAACTTTTCTATATATGATCTAAATCATATTTAAATTTCAAGCTAACAGCGACAAGTTTTTTATTTTTTTTTATTTTTTAAGTATGTGTGGATCCTTGCCAGGCGATGGTTTTAGTTTAACACGTTCGTTTGCTTTAGACTGTGGTTTTAGTACTAAGCGTGTTATGATTTATCCCTACAAAAATTCCTAGCCTTATAGGGCCAACGGTGCTCAGAGGGTTCAGTATCTCTTGGACCATAAGTACAGGCATCAACGCGTACGTCGTCAAAGCGTAGACTGACTGTTGTTTTTAATATTTCGGAGGGTATGTGTTTAAGTGATTGATACATTTTAAGGCGCTGGCCACACAGAACATACGTAAGACATGGACCCGTCGAAATATAAATAAAACGTAAACGGTAAAGAAACGACCGTAAAATGAGGAATGATAAACAAGTTGGACAATACGAAAACAACAATACATGCTACTATCACCTGACCCGAGGGTCACCGCGACCACCGCTCACGTTGCTTTACGGTCGCGGCGGGCAGAGTTCACAAGATGCTCGTAAATATGTTTAGGGTTTTCGCGGATGTTTCTTGTTAAGGAATATTATGTTAAATAATTTGTTGTTTTATTTTAAGTATTCTTCTTTACATTCATGTAAAGGTATAAATAAAAACTAAGTACCGCAACGTTTGTACGCCCATAACTTTAAAGGAACTGCACCGAATCGGATCTTTCTTTTGTGTTGGTCGTCTGGAGTAGGTTGGTAATATTTTAAAAAAATATAACAAATACATAGAAATATCCAAAAAATTAGTGTGCGAATGAGACAGAAGAGTACGAGATGTCTTTAATATATTGACAAAACTCAGAAATAGTGACGTTGAATTATTCAGTACTGTAAGGAAAATAGTATAAACAACAATTCCATGCTTCCACGCAAAATTAAATACTTTGAATCTGTCAATTCTTTTAATTCTTATGGTAGTAACACCCACACACAGACCAAGGTCAAATGCAGATACGTTGGTAACGCACGTGCACGCATCCTAAGACCTAAGGTGTTATGCCTCTGTACCGGAATTATATTAGGTAATCGCGCATAGTAAAGCTCGCATGGTCCCGCGGTTGGTGTGAATTGGAATCGATCTACTCGGTTAAGCGATACGGGCACGGTGAGGTGTGTGATGGGTGGCCGCTAGTGGCAAATTAAAATGCGCGTTTCCGTGCTTCGGAGGGCACGTTAAGCCGTCGGTCCCGGTCGCTATCGATAGATAGCAGTCGTAAGCCTTGTTGGAGGCCTTATGGGCGGTTTGAAAACATTCGACAGCGGATTGGCCACTAACCCTTATCTGCAGCAACCCGTATTGGAGGAGCGTGGTAGAGTAAGCTCCAGGCCTCCTCCCAAGAAGGGGACTCGTGCCAAGAAGTGGGACGTATCAAGGGTTGCCATTATTATTATTTATTATATATTATATTAAATAATGCGGTGGTGCCTACGCACGCGAGCTCCGCCACTAGAGCTCTACCACTAGTGAGGGAGAAAAAGAAAGAATTAGAAACTGTCACGTGAATATATACTGTCTCCTGTCCGGAGGCTCACCGCGACCATCGCTCATGTCACCTACCGGTCGCGGCGCGCACTGGTCACAAGATGCTCATAAATATAATGTTCCGGCTTATTCACTGTTCTTTCTTGGTAAATGAAAATTTATTTTTGCTTTGCTAGTATTCTAGCTAAATATCTGAACCAAAGTTATGAAATGCTGTAGTAAGTAAAGTAGATCTTAGTAAATATTTCAATACAGATTTACTGATTTAAGAATTTATTTTTTGCTTATCAGGTCGTTACACGGATTCGTTCTTGCCTAGAACATGCAAATAGTGGAACGAATTTCCCTCTGAGATGTTTTCCCAGCGCCAACAGGGTTGTTCAAAACTGGCGTCAATAGAGTCCTTCAGGGTTGGCAGCGCGTTGGCAAATCCCCCTGATGTTGCAAATGTTCAAAGGCGACGGTAACCACTTTCTTTCAGGTGGCCCGTCTGCTTGTCTTTCAATCCATTAACAGAACAAATATTAGACGAGAAAATCCACTCCTTGTTTGTAAGTAAAAATCTGATTCCGTGGCATTAATTTGCCTTAATTAATTTGTCAATTTATCATCGTAAAAAAGCTGAGAAAAGTGTAATTAAAACGAATATTTTAACAAAGAAACCTAACGTTTTAATCACCATTAAATGCACTCACTAACAGCGAATGAACACAAACTACACATTACATAAGCAAGCCACATAAGCAACAATGGCGGTTCAGATAAAATTCTGGCGAGTCCGGACAAAAGGCTCGACGTATGCCGGACGACAAGACAATGCGACACGTAGGAGAGCCCCTTTATAACATACGATTTATTGTGCACATACGGATAATAAACGCAAAAGCAGTTTTTTTTTCTTTATAATCTTGTAAGTGTGTTAATAACGTAACGTAACTTTACGCCTATAATCCCCGAAAGGGTGGGCAGAGGTAAATGCATGCATTCAACTGTACATGCAAACACCCATGATTCGCCGGTTACGTTTTGGCCTATGTAACAGGTGGCGAGTCTATTCACATCTCCGGACACATTACCCACATTGCCAAACTCCAAGGTATTGAGAAAGTTCCAGAAAATGGAAAAATCGTAATAAAACCAGGGATAAAGGATTTTACACCGTTATCTATGTGTTATCTATGTCTCCAACCGAACCAACCAAGAAATCGAACTCTAGCGTAGTAGTAGTGGCCTGCTACCACTAGGTTAGGTACTGAGGCAGTTGGCAAAAGTGTATCAATCTCATTGAATAATGCAGCCTATCGACATTTTTACAAAAACCAGAGGTTGTTGCAAAAGCGTTGTTGCTATGGAGATCTAAAATGTTGTACATGTAGTATATTTATGGGTATTACCTACTTCACATAGCTTTACATTTGATGGACGTCGGAAGCTCAGTTCCCTACTGAGACGGCTAGACTAGAGATCCCAGTAATCGCGGGTACAAGTCCCGTCTGGAGATAAATTTTTATTAAATAATATTTCATTTGCACGTCTTATTGTGAAAATTTTCAAAAATACACATAAAATGCAGCCTAAATTTCTTTTGGTTACACCTTAAAACTGAGAATTTAGCACTTTTAAAAACTTCTAAACTCGTCTGTCCGCGACCACGGCTTGTGCAACCGAGTCGAAACGTCGGAATAAAGGTAAAAAGTGAGAATTTATTTCAAAAATCGTATCGTACTCGCGGCTTGTAAAAACGTCCATCCCTTTTATGTCGTTAATTTCGCAGAAACATCGCGATTATACTTTTGTTCGTGCTTGCCTCGATGTTCTTTATGACTTTTGTTGCATTATTTACTCTGTCATTTAAATTTGTTTTTTACAATTATTTTTTTATGAGATAAAAATTCGATCCATTGTTATTGGATTGCAATTTTTATTCTCAATAAGATGCCAAGTGCATGTTGAACCTCGCACAATATATAATTTTGTTTCTAAGTACATTTTGTAAATTACACCGCTTAGCTACTAGACGCCTCCCATTTGACTTTAACAAAAATTAGCACTAAGACAAAAAATGGTTTCTCAAACTCCAATAGTCTTAAAATACCTATCCAACGATACTTAATACAATATGGGATGCGCGTGACAAAAAAATGCATTCCCTCTTTACGAGCACATTTTTTTTTTCTAGATTTATGTGCGTGCCAAATTACAGCTTTCTAGTACTCTAAGCTACAAGCTTAGATGAGGACAAGCGGACGGACATGGCGAATCTAAAAGATTCGCTTGTAAGCCTACGGAACCCTATAACGGAAAAAGCGTCTGCGATAATTAAAAGAGTCTCTTACTCTCTGACGAGTGTAATAGAATTTAGGAGCATTCCTTATTTAATTTTGTGGAGGCTATTTTTTTATTTAAAGTAGCCTTTTTTTAACCTTGACTTTCATCTATGTTTATTCAAAACTTCATTTAATCGGTACGATGGTTCAATCAAGAAAGCTTAAAAGACAGACAAACAGTTTTTCGTATTTATAATATTAGTATAAATAAAAGAAGCCGATATTTAAGTCTGGTTCTTCAAGTATTCACTGGTGGTAGAGGTCCAATGCCGGAGCTCGCGGGCGTAGGCACCACCGCATTACCTAATTAAAATATACTTGCCGCTAAATGGTAGTGTTCAGCGCTATTGTGTTCCAGTCAGGTGGTAATGTACGGCCCTGTAATTTCCGGCACAGAGGCATAACACATTAGGCCTCAGGAGTGGTAACGCATCTGCATTTTGACCTTGGTCTTTGTGTGGGTGTCTATAGGCTGCAGTCATCACTTAACATCAATGTGAACTGCATGCTAGTTTACGACTTCCATTACATAAAAAAAAGTATTTTATTCAAAATTTCATCTGAATTCCATTGGTATATTCAACAAAGCGTTACGTACAAACAGACAGTCTTCATTTATAATATTAGTATAGATTTCAACCTGCACCTAATGATCACAGTTGAAACACAAATCAACAAGACAAAGACATCGCTCGAGGTATTAATTAAACCTCCATTTGGTTTGATCCAATTCATTTAGTCAGTGAATTATTACGAAATTCCGAAGGACTACCTTCATTGTAACGTGTTTGCGAACCTTCGTGGTCGACGTATGAAAATGGGCAATATAAAATTTCCTATTGTTTAAAAGTCAAGCAATTGTATATCGACGACGCCCTGGTTAGTCCAGCAGTGTGAGATGACCGTTTGATTCGAAGGGTCGCGGATTCGATCTCTGTAACGGGACAAATATTTTGATGGCCGACAAATATTTGTATGGCCGGCCTACAAATATTTGTTTCGGGTGTGGGTGTTTGTGTATGTGTTATATGTGTAAAACGGCACCCACGACACAGGTTTATGCCTACTGTGGGGCTGTGAGTGTAAGCGTATTTTATTTTATTTTTTATAACTTTTGATGTATATTGATCATAATTTAACGCTTACATAAATAAAACAGGCTGTATTGTATACAATAGAAGCACTATTAGCACTAACTAGTACCTAATAAATAAAACTTGACAAATGAGTGTATAACAATAAAACTTGAATAAACATATTTAAAACTTCTTTCGTCTGAAAGTAAAGTCAAAAGTCTTAGAAATGCATGTATGAAGAGAATGATGAATGTAGAAGAAGCGCGGGAGGTATGTCAGGATCTGCATATCTGTCGCTTTACTCTCTCTATCATTAATGCCTTTGGTACACAAAACAGATTACTCGTACAATCATTTACACATACAATAACATAATTGTAAACGAATATTAGTCAAAGAACTTGAAACTCTGGGATATAACGAATTAGAGGATTTATTATTTAAGAGTGGATATTAAAGTACATATCACACACACACACACACACACACACACACACACACACACAAATCTTGTTAAACTTTAGGTAATCAGTAAGTTTATTATCTAATGTTCTGGTTAGTTACTTACTCCTTTTGTTTTTTAGGGTTCCGTACCTTAAAAGGAAAAAAGGAACCCTTATAAATAATAATAAATAAATATTCTAAGCTGTGTCGTGTGACACATCAAATGAAAGAGGTTGTTGTCATCACGCCAGATATATTTTTTTAATAATTTTTGCATAAACAAATTTGAAGTTATTTAAGAAAAACGACGAAAATTGACCATTCCCCCCCTCCTATCTCCGAAACTACTGAGCTTAAAATTTTGAAAAAAATGTGGAAAATAGGTCTTTGCTTATATATTACTGGAAAACCTACAAGAAGTTTGAGTATTCAAACTAAATCGAAAATTCTTAATAATATAACCCTCCCCTGCCGGTACTACCGTAACCGCTATGTCCCTGCATTTTAAATCTGTTATATTTTCGAAAATATTTATTTAAATTACGGAACCCTCACCACGCGAGTCGACTCGCACTTGTCCAGTTTTTCTATTGCAATAAATCTTAGCAGATAAATAGTTTATTTACATCTGAAGCCTACTACTATTCTAAACTTAAATTATATTATGTAACGGAAAGAGCAGAGCCACCCACCACAAGCTATTATACATCCTTACTGGGTTGGTTCTGGCCACTGTATTAGTCATGTTGTATACATGAGAAATAAACTATTTTATCTTATTTTAAAGAAAAATGGAAAGAAAAATTTGACTTCAGGCGAGACTCGAACTCGCGGCCTACTGGCAACAACTATTAACAATTATTAAGGGTGAAAGCGACTTCTTTACGATATTCAATAAACTGAAAAGTCTATTATATCGGTTGCCTAACTAGCATGGTTGGCAATAGATGGCGCTACTGCTACCATAAAGCAAGGCATTAAATGTGAAGGCAAGATTTGACAAATCGGGCAGGACTTCAGTAGCTCAATTGGAAGAGCGGCTGGACTAGATTCCCAGTAGGCCGCGAGTTCGAGTCTCGCCTGAAGTCAAATTTTTCTTTCCAATTTTCTTTAAAATAAAATATATTTCACAAGCATGTGTTAATGCGAAATAATATAAATAAACTATTTTAATTTTATTATTTTTATTATATAATAATTACTAAGAACTAGATTGCTATCCAAAATATGCGTACACATCATGGCAAACAGATAGGTATATAATCTGATTTACATCTATAAAATTCAAAAGAAAAAAATTAAAGTTGAAGTAGTTATTCAAAATATTGTAGGATCAATTATTGGATGAGCGCTATTTGATGACGTTCGTAACTACGTAGCGTTTGAAGGTGTTGAATTTGTAATTAAAAATATCTTTACTAGCATTGTTCGATAACCATAGACACATCGGGCTTCGATAGTCGATGGTGGCAGACCATCGGCTATTGAAGCCGGGCCAATGAGCGTTCGGTGGAATCGCGCCGTGATTGGTCGGCCGGCCGTGACGTCGCAAGTATTTCAAATCTGTTCGAATTTTGAATCGGTTTGAGCGGCTCGACCTCTCTTGCGTCGACCGCCGAACAGAAAAGACCTTTTGCCGTGCTACTTACAATAGACCCTTCACAACGTTTGTGAACTGTGGTACCGTGAGCCGTGATCCTCATCATCATCATCATTTCAGCCAAAAGACGTCCACTGCTGGACAAAGGCCTCCCCCAAAGAATGCCACAACGAACGGTCCTGGGCCGCCCTCATCCAACGATTGCCCGCGACCTTCACCAGGTCGTCGGTCCACCTCGCCGTGATCCTACCGTGTGACAATCGTGGACCCCCGAGACGTTATTGAAGATCCCGGTGTCGAGAAGCTGGACGTTCCAGAGGAACGGTGAGTGGATTCATTGTCTATTGTGAGCTCTGTGTGTCTTTAAGTGTGTCGAACATACGTAAACCAGCCTATGGAAATCTATTAAAACAGGATCCTTCGAATCTCCAAGAAGCATCATTAATGGATATTTCGTTATACGTACGACACATGCGCACGACTTTTTAAAACTTCTAGTGTTCTTAAGTTTATCATACACATGTCGCATTAAGTGTATTATTATATCATCGTATCTGTGAATCGATCTCACTTAAATTGATATCGACGGTATATGAATAGAGGCCATTTTAATGGACCGAGGCAACATAGTGTTATCTAATTTCTGTTTGATGTCTTGAATAATTTCGCGAAATGGCGATGGTTCACTGAATTAGAGACGAAATTTCCATTTGGGATATTTAAGAGCGTTTATATTAAGAATGCCTAAAGTTCACGTCAGACATTTGAGAATTTTAGATAACATTTACTGATTATTTATGCCGTTTTCATCGCATTTTAGAGATATAAATAAGATGATAGGTAAATAAATTATTTCATAGCTGTTTCGCTATTTTCAATTATTTTTAGATCATCCAGTTACTGGTACTGCAGTAGTAGAATTAATAATTAATCTATACAAATAAATAAAATTGGAGTGTCTGTTTATAATATAAAAATAACCGCTTTCACCGCACTCACAGCCCTACTGTGGTATAAATATGTGTCGTGAATGCCGTCATACACACACAACATATATACAACCCGACAGACCCGACACCCAGACCCGAAACAAATATCTGTAGGCCATACAAATATTTGTCCCGGTACGGGGATCGAGCCCGCGACCCTTCGAATCAACGGCCCCGGTTAGTTAGTGCCACACCGCTGGACTAACCGGGGCGTAAATAAATGTATGAGATTGTTAACGATTTAAAAGCTTAGTGATAAAGCGGCTGGACTGGTTATCCTGAGGTCGCAGGTTCGATTCCTGACTAAAGTCAAATTTTTATTTCCATTTTTTTTTTTTAATTTCTTAAGTTCTCTCGCATGTGTTATTGAGAAAAATAAATAGTACAATGATTTAATTACAAAGAGTGTGTAAATAATTTTTTCGTGCAAATATTTAGGCCTCGGATGTGGAAACAGATCTTTATATGAACTTTTAGATTTCATGTCAATGACTAAAGGTAGAAGGATTCACTTATCATTGAATATTCATATATCTTAAATTTTTGCTAGCGTTTACACACTTAGTTGCATAACTTTGACTGAATGCATTTCAAAATTTCCAAAGTATGAAAGAATTTCGTAACTATCAAACTCAAAGTTTGAAGCAAAGAGACAACGTTCAAAGAATCTAGGTCAAAGTTAAACTGCAGTTAAGTCAAGAAGACGAATGCGACTATATATCTTGCTATTCAGGGAACATATTGCGTGGCAGCTAATATATCAGTTGGACATATTATTACGGCCGATTATTGTTTACACATTGATTAAAAGGAATGGGCGACTACTTGCCGAGGGAGTATTGTAATGGTATTTTTTAATGAAAAGAAGAGTGGCTGATTTGAGTAATAGGAATGTTTGCTTGTGACTATTTAAATACAGGAGCTCTGAGAAAGCTTCACAGTGAATGATTTAATAGTATTATAAACTTTAATGTGTTATTTAATAATTTGTGAAATAAAGTTCTGTAGGACCACGGCTATATTCTGAACATTACTATGAATAGGTATGTAGTTATTAAATACGTAAAATTCATTACGTGTAATTTTGTTTATGTATGTATCTTCACGCCAGGTCCCTAACGGGGCAGGCAGAGAGTGTAGAGCGCCAGATATCCCGGTCCTGACAAACCTCTCGTGCCTTCATCATTCTCTTCATACATGCACGCCGATTCCTAAGATTTTTGACCCCATCATCAGACAGAACTCGACCTATTTGGTCATGGTAGGTCAGTCTTGGTCTTCCTTAATTTTGTTTATGTGATAGTATAATAATATATTTAATACATAATTTGTACCTAAGAAATTAAAATGACAATATTTACTTGTTTCATACTTTCTAGAGCGTGATTTTAGTCGCCGGGTTTTAGTTTTGTACATTTTTTTTTTGTATAATAATCAAGACGATAAATAGAAAAAATGAAACAAGTTAAATTGTCAACTTCATATTTTTGTACTTCAAAAAGACTTAGAAACGAGGCCAAGGACAGTGCGCGAGTAAACCAAGAAGACGAATGAGACGATAGCTCTTCCGATTCACAAAACATATTGCGTGGCAGCTAATATGTTAACTGGACGTATTGCGTACAAATTTATCATAGGGGATCAACAATTTTCCTTATTGAATCTTGCTTAGCCACAAATCAAGATGTTTCCGGTAGTTCAATGTGAAGTGATAAATGGGAGCATTCATAACGCCCTTTTAGTATGCGGAGAACCTCTGATGGTCACCCTCCGTCAAGGAGAAACAGTCCAGCGAGGGGCGGGCAAAGCCACGCCAAATGCCACTCCCTCGCTGGGTTTCTCTTGGCTTCGCCGATGTGGGGACAACCACTGGATACTGAGTCACCCCGCCACGACATGGCGAAAACCCACGGGGGGGACGACGAATAAACCTTCAAATCATTGTCAAGTTCAAATATTTTTTGCGTGAAAATCAAACTAGGTCAATGCCAAAACATGGTTGAGCCAAGAAGACCTAGATATTAGGAAGACGAATGAGTCGATATCTCTTTCCATTAAATAGCCCATATTATTAACTGGACGTATTGCGTACACATACATCATAGAAGACGTGCTAGTCAACAACTTTCCTTATTTAATACTGCTGAGCAACAAATCAAAGGATTTCCAGCAGTCCGTAGTTTCCAGTAGGCTCTGTGATTTCCGACACAGAGGCATAACACCTAATGCCTCATGAGTGGCAGCGCATCTGCATTTTGACCTCTGGTCATAGGCTGCAGTCATCACTTAACATCAATGTGAACTGCAAGCTTGTTTCCCACTTTAATTACATAAAAAAAGTCCAATATGAGGTTTACAGCAGATCAACTGTCTGGTTGGTAAAAAGTAGGAGATATCAGCTTATGATTATTACCTCATTTATCTAACATTTGAAAAGTTAACATGATCTGGTTAGACAGTTGGAGTTGTATTAATTATTACTAGTGGTAGAATTATAAAATCGAAGCTCAGGAAAGGCACAACCAGTTTCACAATGCAGCACCGTCGTTTTCCAGTTTGAATGTAATGTATGGCCCCGTAAGTTATTACGGATACAGATATTGCCATGACTAATTTAGATTTTTACTGGTGGAAGAGCTCCAGTGACGGAGCTCGCGGGCGTAGGTACCACCGCATTAGCTAATATACTTGCCGCTAAATGGTAGTGTTCAGCACTATCGTGTTCCGGTCAGGTGGTAATGTACGGCCCTGTAATTTCCGGCACAGAGGCATAACACCTTAGGCCTCACGAGTGGTAACGCATCTGCATTTTGACCTTGGTCTTTCTGTAGGTGTTTATAGGCTTAACATCAATGTGTACTGCATGCTTGCTTACCACTTCCATTATATAAAAAAAAGATAAGACTTAGCATAGCAACTGCATTTTGACCGCCGGTTTTTGTGTAGATGTATAGAGGTTGCAGTCGTTAATTACCATCCATGTGTGCTTATTTTCTACCACCACAATAAAGAATGCTCTTCCAGTACAGAATCCTCATAATTTTTATTATTGTCACCCATCATCTAAAACCTCTATTCAATTTTCACGAACAACAATTTTATCAAACAATGAAATTCAGTCTGACTCATTTTTCAGGTGACCATTGTGCGTCATATTGTTCATAGTAAACGTTTGGACGTGTTTTCATTTCTTGTTGCAGCGGTACAGTTCTGACGTAAGTTGCGTTTGAAAAGATAATAATAACATTTGGAGAACAGTTGGCAGGCGCGACTGTACTGAACTCGATGTTGGACTGTTTTAAGTTATAAGAGAAAAGCGATTATGAAAAGATATAATACTTATTTTATTTGGCAGTTGACAGTTTTATGTATGGCGCACTTGGAACCACAATTGCCTTGTCATGAAATTGTTTATTTATTTACATTTCATTAATACAAAAAAATCAAGAGGCGGATTTTATGCTACATAACATTTTCTGTTCGTCAAACTTTGGATTGTAAGGAAAACGCAAAAAATCAAATACTAAAAATATTACACGTGCATTGGATGACTGTAGGTAATTAATATGTTATTGAGGCCATGATAATGCTGATTTATAACAACTGTGTTATAGATTGTTTTGACGTGACAACGTCTTAAATTAGGTTGCGGCTCGGAGTCACTCATGAAAAAGTGTAACGCCTGGTAACGTAACGATGAGTCACCGAACGAGAGAGAGGCCTGCCGGACCGGCGAATGCCTTTCTACCGAGAAAAAGACGTTGTCACGTAAAATCTTCGCCCGTAAAACCGACTTTACAGGCAACCAGTTTTTTTCATTATTTAGCAATAACACATGCTTGTGAACTATATTTTAAAGAAAAAGACTTCGGTAGCTCAGTTGGAAGAGCGGCTGGACTAGATTCCCAGTGGCCGCGAGTTCGAGTCTCGTCTGAAGTCAAATTTTTCTTTCCATTTTTCTTTAAAAACTGTATTATAGAGTTTTGTACGGCCCTGTAATTTTCGGCACAAAGGCATAACACCTTAGGCCCCAAGTAAGGTAACGCATCTGTAAGTTAAAGGCTGCAGTCATTACTTAACATCAATGTGAACTGCATGCTTGTTTGCCGCTCCCATTACATAAAAAAAGAGTTGAATGATAGAATAATATACTTGTATAAATATTAGTATATTATGTAAGTTTGTTGCTGTAAGTAATGAATTTTTAATTAATTCTAACTACCAGATTTGAAAGTACTGTAAAATAATGGACACAATAATTTATTAAGTTGGAAGAGATTTGTCTTTTGAAATAATATTCAAAATCAAATCAACTACAGCTGCATCAGCATTTCCATGGCATAACTCAATGGGACGCAAAGTGGTATAAGATTGGTACATTTTCATTTATTAATGTATAATAGATTTGTGTGAGTCAAATCACACTAGTGATAAATAAATTGATGTAGATGGTGCTTCTCAAGGGCGCCCATTAAATTATATATCAGATAAAATCAATTTAATCGCTAGCGCACTAACCTTACACCATTCAGACCCAACGAGCGGTCACCCCATAAAATATTACAACAGCAAAAACGCTCGCTCATACACACGGCCATTCACGATAATTGTTATGGGACATATGAAATTCCTCTTTTTTGCAAGTTTTCCAAACGCCCGACGATTCTAAATTGTAGCTTTAATTTGAGTGCACGACTAAATAAAGCATTTAGGACGAAGTTATTAAGGCGTAATTTATTTACGCAAATTTTGCAAAGCTCCCAAAATTAAATGGGTAGCATAATGTTTGTGAGTAATTACTCATTTTTAACACTTTTTTTAACACACCCACAACATTTTTTGACTTAATTAAGTCAAAAATGTTGTGGATATAAATGGTATGCATACAATTTTGTATTATTTCCTAGGATAAGCATGTTGGAATTTAGTGCATACAGCATGCCAAATTAACCAGTTAGTATTAATGCAAATTGTGAGAAAAAAATATCGCTCTGAGTTTTCCGTTGCAAAATTTCTACTGGTAGTAGAGTTCCAGTGATAGAGTTCGCGGCTGTAGGCACCATGCATTACCTAAGCTACTGGACCTAAACAGTTGAGTACTATCGTGTTCCGGTCAGGTGGTATGTGCGGCCCTGCAATTTTATGGCATTGAGGCATAATAGCTTAAATCCCAGAAGACGCAACTTTATTGAAATTTCTGGTGTCTTGTAGTTCTATGTAAGATATTAACTGGTTTGCCACTTCACGATGTTAAGAAAAGTAATTAATTTTGAATATAATTGTGTCTTAAGTTTTAATAGAATTGTGTCTATTTTTGCAAAACTTAGTCTACGAAACAGTTTTCTTTTTGTTTGAATGCAGTTTTTGTATATATGTCGGGAATATTTTGTTGAGTACCTAACTTGAAATAGAAAAATATCCAAGGTTTAACCTAACCAATGTCAACTTCAGACTATGACGACATGAGCATGACCACCTAATCAAATTCACTCTCCTGTACTCTAAATACTATCCATAATATTAACGTGATGAATCCTCCATTACGCAGCGCTATTTGATCTCCAACTTTAACTAACCATACATAATTCAGAATCTTTGATCTTAAACAAAATATGTGAATATGAGGAATGGTGTTGGATTATGTTTTTGGATCAGAGATAATGCACTTAGGCACTTTGAACAAAACGACCTACACTTTGAGTACTGCTCAAGGAGTCTCCCAGTACAATAACATACTTACTGGTGGTAGAGCTCCAGTGACGGTTTATTTTTAAGTAATTTGTTACAACAACGTAGAACTAAAGTAGCATCGTTACAAACCTCTGTGGTTTTTTATATGCACTGTTATTATTTGCCAAGTGTATGTTCTTTCTATATGAGAGAAAAAAAAAAAATCTAAGTTTATTCAAAACTTCATTTAATCGGTACGATGGTTCAATCAAGAAAGCTTAAAAGACAGACAAACAGTTTTTCGCATTTATAATATTAGTATAAATAAAAGAAGCCGATATTTAAGTCTGGTTCTTCAAGTATTCACTGGTGGTAGAGGTCCAATGACGGAGCTCGCGGGCGTCGGCACCACCGCATTACCTAATATTCTTGCCGCTAAATGGTAGTGTTCAGCACTATCGTGTTCCGGTCAGGTGGTAATGTACGGCCCTGTAAGTTCCGACTCAGAGGCATAATACCTTAGGCCTCAGGAGTGGCAACGCATCTGCATTGTGACCTCTGGTCATTGTGTCATCACTTAACATCAATGTGAACTGCAGGCTTGTTTTCCACATTCATTACTTAAAAAAAAACAGATTACATAATGCAGAGCAAACGCAATTTTTTTCATCCCTTTCATCCATCGCAACCTTAACTGAGACTTCTGACAGCTACCTCAATCAGAGTCGCAGGTACCCAAAAAACGTTCAAGCCAACGGCACCCGACAAATTTAATTAATGTTCCGTTCCAATTAGAAATTGTGTAAACAAGACAGTGACGTAGTAGATTGGGTAAATAAGCGAGCGAATTATTTACGTTTATCAGCATCGGGACGAATCAAAGGGCTTTGTTTAATTAATGTGAATGTTAATATAGTGCCGTTCTCCTTTGGCGAATGGGAACTATTTATTTGTGACCAATATTTGAGTAATTCTTTCGTGTTTGTGTCTCGTTATTTTTCATTGAATTTAAGAAATAAGTACGAATCTCCATTCATGTCTAGGCATAGAGAAACTCGGGCCACCGGTCGCGGCGAACCGGAGGGCTATAGCGTTTCTTACCGAAGCAAAACAGTTAGTACGAAGTAATTTTTTGCGGGGGGAAAATACGTGTGACACACACTCACACTACAAAAATCGTCTATTACTACGAAACTCACAATATGATTGTTTTATATTATTTCGCATTAACAGATGCTTGTGAAATATATTTTATTTAAAGAAAAATGGAAAGAAAAATTTGACTTCAGGCGAGACTCGAACTCGCACTCACAATATGATTATAACAAAATACTTAAAAAAATATCGCAGACATGTCATGTCACATCTGGGTGACAGGCATAGGACCATTTGGTCCTGTACTTTGACAGAGGGGAAAGCCTGCATGTGGCTAGTCCCCTCCGGTCTGCTGCGGCCGGTGGCCCGTGTTGTTCTATGTGTCTAGGTGTGTAGTTTTATGTAGGGTCAACAATTATTTAGAGTAAAATTCTCGAATTCGGCAAGTATTTTTTAATCAAGGTAACCAAGTCTCCTTCACTCACTTCTTTAATATTTTCAAGCAATCTTCTTTCAGCAGAGAACTTACCATTGATTTTTTAACTAACTTAAATCAAACATTATGTAAACAAGATAGATAGTGAAGTTACCTATTGGGAAAATAAGCGAGTGAATTATTTTAGTTTATCTGCAAAGGGACAAATCAAATGGAATTTGTTTAATTAATAGAAATGTTAAATATCGTGCCGTTTCCCTGTGGCGGAATGTTTCGTATTTGTATTTTGGTATTTTCAACTATTTTGATGTTTGTTCATCAACTAATTGGTGTTAGCTGTGGCTTCAGATATGAAAACATTATATAATGTATTTCCATATATAAAAGCGACATCCTAGCATATAAGATCTGAGTATGCATATTTTACTTCCCAAAGCTCTGAAATAGCCTGCGTAGTTCCTAGAGTTCAATTTTGAGAACTTTCTTTTATACAATTAGTATGAAAAAATATTATGACGTCGAGGACACATACATACAACATAAATTGTCTGTAACAAGTATGTGCGGAAAAGATCATTGTCAAAAAACATACTGCAAAAACTGTACAGTTTTTTCATCGTGAGTTACTTTTTTTTCTGTCCTAACATGGCGGCGGATGAATGTCAACCTGCAATATGAAATAGTTCATAACATACCGACGCTAGCTCACTCAACACGTTCATTGAATTCTGCTGGAATTTTCTGTATATTGGTTTAGAAGTTGTTTTGAAATTATGCTATGTGCCTATTAGGAAATCACACAGAAGATAAATATATAATATATAAAGTGACAAAGTGTAAATTGGACTCACCCATATAGGTTGCCGAAGTAGATTTTTTTTATATCATGGGATAGAACGTTGGCGGTCAAACCATTCCAATAGTGAAAAAAAATTGAATAACGCCAATCCGCATACCAAGCGTAGAAGTTATGGTACATCCCCATTTATGAGAGATTTGGTGTGTGTGGACAAACGTCCACAACTACTGGACCACTGTTATGTAGGAATGCTAGTTTATCTAGTTCTAGTCATCTATCGCAGGATTCAAATTTCAGGTTATTGGAAACAGTACGCACAGTTGATATCTATCAATGTGGGGCTAAAGTTGAACGAGCGTTGCAGCGTCGTGCGAAACCGATTGGCGATTATCGACAAGAGCTGAGTTAAAAGCGAGTAACGGGTTGGCGTCCCGTCATAGTATGTGCATAGCTCTTTCGAAAAATTCACCGAAAAATTATCTTATACATAGCAAGATTCAGCTTATTGGCTAACTTCTCGACATTTGTCATACACACAAGAGTGTATAACGGGATACCAAGAGCATCACAGAGTATATTCTAAAATTTAGTGACAATGTGACTCCACTTTCCGAAATCAGATATTTTCCCTATTTGCCAAAATTCAGTCAAACGTACCTACTCAGACATTACAGGCTTCTTGACAGTCATTTTTTTATGTCATGAAAGTGGCAAACAAGCATGCATTTCACATTTATGTTAAGTGATGACGGCAGCCTATAGACACCCACACAATGACCAGAGGTCAAAATGCATATGCGCTGCCACTCCTGAGGCATTAGGTGTTATGCCTCTGTGCCGGAAATTACAGGGCCGTACATTACCACCTGACCGGAACTCAATAGTGCTGAACACTACCATTTAGCGGCAAGTATATTAACTGAATTGGTAACATGATTAAAAAAACATTGGTTTAGTAATGCCTTTCAGTTGAAGAAGAAATACCGCTTAGCTCTCATAACTTGGACTGCGTTAATCAGTCTCTGTGGATACATAGTTTTGATTAATATCGGAGCATGGCGGCATGTGTTTGGGAATCGCTAAAGTTGATTTCGCCCCGCTTAGGGACGGGATGCAAATGCAATTGGGATGGCCACTTCACGTTAAAAGGATTGGACACTGTTTTCATCTTGGCTCTAATAAGAAATAGTAAGAATAAGTATCTTACAAATGAACTGTACAATCACTTTAGTGTGTAATTTAGATAATGTGTTTTTGTTTTGACAATTGTTAAACATGACAAAAGATAGCCATAAACCAGCTGTAGGGTGTGATCAACCCAATATGGCAATTTTTTTAAAAAGTTTTGTTGAGTTTTTTTTTGTTTTTGAGTTTATTAAACTAGTGTACGTTGGTAAAATCCAACGGTGCATGCAAACAAACAGTTACAATCATGGTATTATACATGGTAGTATACTGCTGCCTATATAGATCTATAAAAATAAATATCACAACACATAATTATATCGTTACCATTCACAAAGATGATAAGTAATTTGCCTCCAAGTCAAAACTCTTGTAACTGCTTGATATCGTCCAGTCGAAATAATAATAACGCTGAACACTGATATTTACTAGAAAATAGAATGTACTCATTACAGACTTTAAAAAAAGGAAGAGCCCCAACCTAGAGCTAAACACCGCTTATCTCTCACGACTTGGATATCGTTAATCAGTCGCTGTAGATACGTAGTTCTGATTAATATCGGCGCGTGGCGGCCTGTGTTTGGGAATTGCTCCAGTTAATTCCTCCTCGTTTAGGGACGGGACGCAAATGCAACTGGGATGCACGCTTGCTACTCAAAGGATTGGAAACTGTTTTAATGGGCGTGGTTAGAAATGTTTTGGATTAGAATTTGAATATTGGTTTTTACCATTTTTATTATATGTTATAAATTAAGTAGTAAGTGGGTTGTGTGCTTTTATATTTTGCAGTTTAAAATCAACAAAAATACAGAGTGGCTGCTAAACCTCAAGCGGTAATTTGGTTTTAGAGAACACTTATTGATCATAGTCAATCAATCATTTTGAAAGTATCTTAGAACTTGGAAATGTTACATAGCACTATAGCTATTTTAACTAAGGACTAAACTGACCGACGCCCTTCAACATGCATTGAAGCTGAAATGGAGATAGGCAGGACACATATCAAGGTATACTGACAAGAGATAGACCAAACACTTTACGAAATGGCCCGGTCCCATAGACAAGAAATCCATAAGCCGGCCAAAGAAAAGATGGGCCGATCACATTGTCAAAGTAGCTGGGGTGAACTGAATGCATGTGGCTCAAGACGAGAGACGTTGAAATAAGATGTAGGATGCTTTTACCCTTCAGGGATACACTGTTGAGCAGCAACAATACCAATAAATTAAACAAATATAATATACAATTTTTTAACAGTATCGAAATAAAGTTAAAAAACTGTCCGTTAATGTACATAGTTATGATAAATAACAGAACTTTCCAATCTTCGTAAATTTATCAACGCAATATAAATCTCATCCATTACTGACTAAATGTCTGAGTAACTGACACACAACGGACAGCCCAAACTACTTATTGTACAGAGCAAACAATATTAATGTAAGTTCTTAAAGGAGGTATTAAGGTAAGATCTCCCTGTTGAGGAATAAGATGTTGTGTTCCTCTGACGAAAAAAGAGGATCCTGTGACGAGATGAGTTGGTACCTAGCGGGCCGCGGCCCTATGATTAACATTGGGAAGACGTATAATGTCATGTCAACTCATGTGAAAACTTCGTATGTGCGATTCAGCACTATCATACGCCATATGCCGTATTAGACAAGTACATCATTCATTACACTGATTTTTACGAACCGGGTCGTGACGCGATATAGATACGATTAAAAACGCGATATAGAAACGTCGGAATAAAGGTAAAATAGTGTTTTTATCGAAATAACTATATCGCGTCACGACCCGGTTCGTAAAAATCAGTGTAATGAGTGTTAAACACGAGTGTTTTAAAAGTTATAAGTACATCACTGTTCCACTATGTGGTGCATCAGGTAGTGGACGGAATCTGAAAAGTCCTATGGGACCGGGATAAATGCACTTAGAAAATTATATATATAAGTATATAATAAAGAACCTACTAAAGAAATAGAAATTAACTTTCTGGAATTTAAGTCTTTGCCTTACAATATATCTCTACAGACTATAAAAGACTAATACTGTGACCTAACAACAGTGCAATGCAAACTCAAGTTCCATAATTCATTGAAATTGGATTTATCCTATCACGCCCCCGTTGCATCGGGGGCAGATAGGCCCGGGTTAGGATGCAAGCATCGAATCCCGAACCACGACCGCGCGCTTCGCGCGCTGGAAAAGTGATGACATTCTAGGCTGGATTTATCCAATTAGTGATTCTCGGCAGAGTCCTGCTTGAAACTATGTTTCATGAATAAATTGTAATATTGCAGTAGTTTTTTATGAAATGACTTCACAATCATTTGATCATCATTTGAGTGTAAAATAGTAGTCAAGCTTTATCTACAAATACTCAAAGAATACGAAGGGCACATAGCTCGACGAACTGACGGCCGTTGGGGCAGAGAAATTCTCGAGTGGCGATCGCGTAACGGAAAGCGAAGCGTAGGCAGGCCTCCCACAAGATGGACCGACAACCTGGTGAAGGTCGCGGGCAATCGCTGGATGAGGGCGGCCCAGGACCGTTCTTTGTAACATTCTTTGGGGGAGGCCTTTGTTCAGTAGTGGACGTATTTTGGCTGTAATGATGATGATCACTCAAAGAATAAATTCGACTTTGACATTGAAGGCAGAATCGTGTAATTAATCGATTTAAAGATTCATGAGAAGAGTTTTTAAGGCTCAACCTTTTTAGGTAAACTAATTCACGGTACGGCAAACACAACATCTTAATTTCTCACGGATCAGGAGGCGAATGAGAAGTTTTGGTGTGAACGCGAGAGAGATCCGAGTGGTAGCATTATATTATTTGAAAAAGATTTGAAGGCATCAAGGTATCCAATCACGTTCACGGGTGTACGATAGTGATATTATACAGTGAAAAGTGATTTTTGGTGTTGCCACCAAAACTTTCCTTAAAAACTTCTGATAAGGTTTTTATTATTTTACTCGGCCCATTTTATCATCTTCCGTATATTCTCTTCTACTTCATTTTTATATTTCATTAAAAGTTAAAATAATGTATATTATGTGAAAATAAAACTCAAGTTATGCAATAATAATCTATATCCGACACTTTGCCAGATGAAAAGAAAATAAAATCGATTTGAAACCCTGATACAATTGAGTTATTTTACTGAACTTGTATGATAGAACCACGTGTGCCGGACATTTCGTTCTGTCATACAAGAAATCTTAAAGTAATTGCCGCACAACAAAAAAAAAATCAAGACACATTTTGCACCATCGGTGTGAGCAACGCGTTTTATAATTAAATTTATATTCTTGTGCGCGATTTTTTGCAACACCATTTAAGATATTCATTTTAATTATAATAATATGGTGTAGTATATTTTAACACAATGACATGTGCATAAAATACTTAAGGCAAATAAAGTATTTAATTTGATAAGGTAGACCTGTATTGGTCTAAGCCGAACCAACTTTTCATGAAGATCGTCAATGATAAGTTCTTAACTCCGATTAATTTCGAAACGGTGTCAATTTGGAAATTGCTTCAGTCAATTCCACGCCGCTCAGTACTTCATGCAAATGCAACTGGAAAGTGCCATCGCCACTCAAAGGCTCGGACATAATTTTCGACTGCGTAATTAGAAACGTTTGGATATTTTGAAATTAATGAAAACTGGGCAATTCCTGATTCCCAACGGGGAGGAGTTTTCTGCAGACATTATGTATGTATATATCTTCAAGCAAGGTCCCTAACGGTGTAGGCAGAGATTGTGGAGCGCCAGATATGCCGGTCCTGATACACCTCCCGTGTCTCATCTACAGTCTTAGGAATCGGCGTGCATGTCATTGTATGAACAATGACATGCACGCGGATTCTACAATGACATGCACGCCGATTCTACAATGACATGCACGCCGATTCCTAAGACTGTAGATGAGACACGGGAGGTGTATCAGGACCGGCATATCTGGCGCTCCACAATCTCTGCCTACACCGTTAGGGACCTTGCTTGAAGATATATACATACATAATGTCTGCAGAAAACTCCTCCCCGTTGGGAATCAGGAATTGCCCAGTTTTCATTAATTTCAAAATATCCAAACGTTTCTAATTACGCAGTCGAAAATTATGTCCGAGCCTTTGAGTGGCGATGGCACTTTCCAGTTGCATTTGCATGAAGTACTGAGCGGCGTGGAATTGACTGAAGCAATTTCCAAATTGACACCGTTTCGAAATTAATCGGAGTTAAGAACTTATCATTGACGATCTTCATGAAAAGTTGGTTCGGCTTAGACCAATACAGGTCTACCTTATCAAATTAAATACTTTATTTGCCTTAAGTATTTTATGCACATGTCATTGTGTTAAAATATACTACACCATATTATTATAATTAAAATGAATATCTTAAATGGTGTTGCAAAAAATCGCGCACAAGAATATAAATTTAATTATAAAACGCGTTGCTCACACCGATGGTGCAAAATGTGTCTTGATTTTTTTTTTGTTGTGCGGCAATTACTTTAAGATTTCTTGTATGACAGAACGAAATGTCCGGCACACGTGGTTCTATCATACAAGTTCAGTAAAATAACTCAATTGTATCAGGGTTTCAAATCGATTTTATTTTCTTTTCATCTGGCAAAGTGTCGGATATAGATTATTATTGCATAACTTGAGTTTTATTTTCACATAATATACATTATTTTAACTTTTAATGAAATATAAAAATGAAGTAGAAGAGAATATACGGAAGATGATAAAATGGGCCGAGTAAAATAATAAAAACCTTATCAGAAGTTTTTAAGGAAAGTTTTGGTGGCAACACCAAAAATCACTTTTCACTGTATAATATCACTATCGTACACCCGTGAACGTGATTGGATACCTTGATGCCTTCAAATCTTTTTCAAATAATATAATGCTACCACTCGGATCTCTCTCGCGTTCACACCAAAACTTCTCATTCGCCTCCTGATCCGTGAGAAATTAAGATGTTGTGTTTGCCGTACCGTGAATTAGTTTACCTAAAAAGGTTGAGCCTTAAAAACTCTTCTCATGAATCTTTAAATCGATTAATTACACGATTCTGCCTTCAATGTCAAAGTCGAATTTATTCTTTGAGTGATCATCATCATTACAGCCAAAATACGTCCACTACTGAACAAAGGCCTCCCCCAAAGAATGTTACAAAGAACGGTCCTGGGCCGCCCTCATCCAGCGATTGCCCGCGACCTTCACCAGGTTGTCGGTCCATCTTGTGGGAGGCCTGCCTACGCTTCGCTTTCCGTTACGCGATCGCCACTCGAGAATTTCTCTGCCCCAACGGCCGTCAGTTCGTCGAGCTATGTGCCCTTCGTATTCTTTGAGTATTTGTAGATAAAGCTTGACTACTATTTTACACTCAAATGATGATCAAATGATTGTGAAGTCATTTCATAAAAAACTACTGCAATATTACAATTTATTCATGAAACATAGTTTCAAGCAGGACTCTGCCGAGAATCACTAATTGGATAAATCCAATTTCAATGAATTATGGAACTTGAGTTTGCATTGCACTGTTGTTAGGTCACAGTATTAGTCTTTTATAGTCTGTAGAGATATATTGTAAGGCAAAGACTTAAATTCCAGAAAGTTAATTTCTATTTCTTTAGTAGGTTCTTTATTATATACTTATATATATAATTTTCTAAGTGCATTTATCCCGGTCCCATAGGACTTTTCAGATTCCGTCCACTACCTGATGCACCACATAGTGGAACAGTGATGTACTTATAACTTTTAAAACACTCGTGTTTAACACTCATTACACTGATTTTTACGAACCGGGTCGTGACGCGATATAGTTATTTCGATAAAAACACTATTTTACCTTTATTCCGACGTTTCTATATCGCGTTTTTAATCGTATCTATATCGCGTCACGACCCGGTTCGTAAAAATCAGTGTAATGAATGATGTACTTGTCTAATACGGCATATGGCGTATGATAGTGCTGAATCGCACATACGAAGTTTTCACATGAGTTGACATGACATTATACGTCTTCCCAATGTTAATCATAGGGCCGCGGCCCGCTAGGTACCAACTCATCTCGTCACAGGATCCTCTTTTTTCGTCAGAGGAACACAACATCTTATTCCTCAACAGGGAGATCTTACCTTAATACCTCCTTTAAGAACTTACATTAATATTGTTTGCTCTGTACAATAAGTAGTTTGGGCTGTCCGTTGTGTGTCAGTTACTCAGACATTTAGTCAGTAATGGATGAGATTTATATTGCGTTGATAAATTTACGAAGATTGGAAAGTTCTGTTATTTATCATAACTATGTACATTAACGGACAGTTTTTTAACTTTATTTCGATACTGTTAAAAAATTGTATATTATATTTGTTTAATTTATTGGTATTGTTGCTGCTCAACAGTGTATCCCTGAAGGGTAAAAGCATCCTACATCTTATTTCAACGTCTCTCGTCTTGAGCCACATGCATTCAGTTCACCCCAGCTACTTTGACAATGTGATCGGCCCATCTTTTCTTTGGCCGGCTTATGGATTTCTTGTCTATGGGACCGGGCCATTTCGTAAAGTGTTTGGTCTATCTCTTGTCACATGCACGCCGATTCTACAATGACATGCACGCCGATTCTACAATGACATGCACGCCGATTCTACAATGACATGCACGCCGATTCTACAATGACATGCACGCCGATTCCTAAGACTTTTGACCCCACCATTAGACAGTACTCGACCTATTTTGTCAGAGTAGGTCAGTCTTGGTCTTCCTGGACCTCTGCAGCCATCCACATTCGCATTGTATATCTGTTTAATCATTCGCTCATTCGACATTCTTTCTATATGCCCGAACAATCGAAGCATGCCTCTTTCATTTTTACACCGATACTCTCATTTACACAAAGCCTCTTTCTTACATTTTCATTACGAACGCAATCGGGGAGCTATACACAGCAGATCTTGCGCAAAGATCTCATCTCGACCTCGTGTAATTTACTTTAATGCTCTTTCCAGCATAGATATTGTGATAATAGAATATAAAGAATATAAAACTGACACGCGTCCTAATTTTTCTCCTTTAGTAGCAATCGGAAACAGTACTAAAGGCACCCATTTAATTATCGCCAGCGTAATAAGTTTCACAGAGACATGACAACTTAGGTCTGGGGGATGGCAAAACATCAGCATTTTGACCTCTGTTTTTTGTGTAGATGTCTATAGGCTGAAGTCATCACTTAACATCAAAGCTGCATGGTTGTTTGCCACCTTGCTTACATAAAAACAAAAAAAATACGGTGTTAAACTGAGAGAGTTTATGTACATACGTATTGGATATAATTATGATTTTTTTATTTTAATAAGACAATATTTAAAAAATCCTTCCTTAAACTTTTGGGATCCAGAAATGCGCCAGATATAAATGGTTTCATCTCCTAACATCCAAAAGGATAGTTTAGGTCCAAATTTTCTTTAAAGCTTATTTTTTTTAAGAAAGTAAAACAGGTGAATGCCGAGAATATAATTTAATTAATTAAAAAAGTTTGGAGCTACGACTACTACTAGTTTACGAGAGACATAGAATCATCCTGCAAAATGAATCAATAAAAAAATACTTGGGAGATTATGCTCAGTAGTAATTAAACATCCTGTGTTCCACCCACAGGTTAAAACACAAATACCAACTAACAAACTCACTATCATTTTCACCATATTAGGGTCACATATTTATTGTTGGTTTTTCATTAATTGAAATTGTACGCGGCTTTGATTGGATTGCTGTGGATGATAATTGGAGCCAGAAATGACGTTTGCAGTCGTCTCTACGATTGTATTGTTCGATAAACATTGGGAAGTTCATTTCAGTGGTTATTGAGTTTCGGATTTGGGGATCTGTTTTGGTGCGGTTTGGAAAAAGTCGAAAAGTTTGCATTGTTATATTGGAAATTAAAATATGGGCGGCACGTGACGATTTTAATTAGTAGATTTTGCAGATGAATCACAAATAAACGGCTTTTCAAGCGAAATTTATTTACAACATGTATCCATGAATACATGAAGGAGAATTCTCCCATGAGTGCAGTCAATCAATCGAACAATGGTGGCTGACTGACAAATCATCATCCCTCAGCACGTGAAGCGTAACAGGGGGGGGATGGTTCGGGGGTCGAGGATTTTCTCATTCCCCGGGCCTATCTGCTCCCGAAGCGTCGGGGGCGTGTGGTGGTCAAACCATTCCAATAGGCAGTTTAAACACAGTCACCGCAGACGGTCACCAAAACACCAATTTGGCATTGTGATAATTTGGAATTCTGAGAAGTGGGCATTCTGATAATTAGGCGTTCTGAGAAGTTGTTATTTTGTTAAGTTGGCATTATGAGATGAGACGCAATCCGCATGTCAAGCATGACAAGTATGACATATTATTCCCTAATGACGTACAAAACTATTGTGGGCATATTTAGTATGTTTTTATGTGATGAAGGCAAAAAAACAAGCATGAGTTCACATAGATGGATGGATCATTTGGCAGCAGATAGATTAGGTAATGCGGTGGCGCCTACGCACTCGAGTTCCTGGACTGGAACTCTACCACCAGTAAAAATTTAGCTAAGTTTTTTCCCAGCAGTCGTTGGTCTGAAATTTTAATGGTGATATTGAAACTGTCACACGCAATGTCATATTTCATATATTGCAAATATACCAACAGGAAAAGCACAAATACTTAAGTAAATGTATGCAAAACAAACATTTTTGAAACAAACTGAAACTGTGTAACAAGACAAGAAATATTAATGTACAAAGTAAATTTATTCATAGTCCAAGAGACTGACAATTTACGAAAAATTAGAGAAGGGAGCTTGACGAGTATGTCTGACGAAATAAATTGGATTTTTAGATTAACTACCAAAAGAGCTTTCACGAGACAAACCTGCTTTGAACAGATCGACGTTTTAAATGACTTTGTATTTTACTCGTACATTGAAGTTCGTTTTTTTTCTGCTGGCAGTAAAGATGCTCTAGGGAGATACTTTTATTCATTCATAGTCCAATGCTAGTTTAGTTTTTAATTTTGTAATATAAACTATCACAAGCAAATTCTATTATTTCCAAGTGATTAAATATTTTTTTTAGTTTGAGTTTGACTGCAGCGTATAGACACCCACACAAAGACCGAGGTCAAAATGCAGATGCGTTACCACTCCTGAGAGGCCTGAGGTGTTATGACTCTGTGCCGGAAATTACAGGGCCGTACATTACCACCTGATCGAAACAAGACAGCGCTGAACACTAACATTTAGCGGCAAGTATTTACGAAATATAAATAGAAAAAACAAGCATCTTATAGTTAGTTATTCATATTCCACTATTGCTGTTTTTTTTTTTTTTTTTTTTTTATGTAATTGAAGTGGCAAACAAGCATGCAGTTCACATTGATGTTAAGTGATGACTGCAGCCTATAGACACCCACACAAAGACCAAGGTCAAAATGCAAATGCGTTACCACTCCTGAGGCCTAAGGTGATATGCCTCTGTGCCGGAAATTACAGGGCCGTACATTACCACCTGACCGGAACACGATAGTGCTGAACACTACCATTTAGCGGCAAGTAAATCAGGTAATGCGGTGGTGCCTACGCCCGCGAGCTCCGTCACTGGAGCTCTACCACCAGTAAAAACACACAGATCGCAGAGGCCCAGGCAGACCAAGACTGAATTACTATCCGAGAATATGTAATAATACTACGTATAGAATGAACACTTCGACGTCCCGCCCGTCGGGCGGGGTTGGTATTTTCTACGTGCTACGCACACAGATGCATGTGTAAATACACGTCACTGATTGATGTCTGTGTAATAGAGACCAAATTAAGCGTTTGTATTGAATTTTGGCGGAGTGTCCGCGGTGTGCTACTATGACCAAATAGGTCGAGTATTATCTGATGATTGGTCAAAAGCCTTAGGAATCGGCGTGCATGTACTCGTATGAAGAGAATGATGAATGTAGATGAGGCACGGGAGGTGTGTCAGTACCCGGATATGTGGCGCTCAACACTCTCTGCTTACCCCATTAGGGACATGGTGTAATGATACAATACTGTTACACAAATAACAGGGTAGTCCCTACCCCGTAAGGGGATTGGTGTAAAGATTCATGCATTATGAAGGAATCCGCGCGTTTACGCTATAACTGCTTGGTTGACAAATGTGCGGTTATACCGACAAGGAAGAATACGACATCAATGGGTTTTTAACCGGTAATTTAGCTGGACAGGCAACGCGGTGGTGCTTTCGTTCATATTAAGCTGGAATTGAGCCACCGTTGGAGATTAGGTAATAATATAAATAATATCACAAAATTAAGTTAATTGTGTTTTACAAACAAAACGACGCGTCTGTTTGTACGCCAACATTTTTGCACCAAAAAGAGCGTAAAATAAAGCAAATAACTTTTTCAGATGTAATTATTGTATTAATATCAAAAACACAATAATCTCATCTGAAAATAGAGTGTTTTAACGATCCATTACGGTTTCTGTATCACTTCCACAATGCACAATAAATGCAGCATGGTATTTTATTTTCTCTTTGGATTTAATTACGATAAACTTGGGGGTCGCCCGTGGGATTTCGCGTTATATTCAACACCGTTTATTATGTGTTGTCATCGTGCCATAATCGGTTTACGTTTTTAATAAAAATGTTTATGTGGGAGGTTTAGTCGCGAGTGTGACTGTTTTTTTATTGGATATACATAATATGTCGCCTGCATATTATGTATATCTAATCACGAAATTCGCTCGAATTCAGACAGCCGTTATGTACATCATCGGACAATCGGCGAGTATAAAAAGGGCACTCAGCATCTATATATATATAGTTTTTCTCAGATCATATTGGCCTTTGGAACTTTGCCGGTGAATGACAAAGAATGACTCTTTTTCTTTTCTTTTTACTCTTTGTTATCAGTTTGTAAAGGGGAAATGAGTCATTCTACTGATATACTTTTCACATTAGTTTATGACATTTAATTGTTTTATATTATTTCGCATTAACACATGCTTGTGAAATATATTTTATTTTTAAAGAAAAATATTATGACATTTTTATGTTAGTGATATTCTTGACTTTATTTAAATTTTGTATCTTGTTTGACATGTATATCAATTGTTATTCACTTTAATTTATTTTGTTTGTTTTTGACGTGTCATAAGAGGTGCCTGTCACCCTAAATGAATAAATGAGTTTCTGATTCTGATTCTATACTTTAAGCGACTGCTTGAAGAAGGCCCTTTTGTAAGTTATTCTTATCTTAGCCAAGAAAATGGATAAGAAAAGTAAAACATATGTGATTAGTGAGGTGCAACTTTCACTTTGGTTTTCTTTTGCTGACATTGATTAGTGCCTAACTAACGACCGTTCTCAATAATGCACTTTCGATCGTGGATCGCACCAATCTAGATTGCAACCGACCTTTTGAACGATCCGCTGTCAGGATTCCAATAACAACGAACAGAAAATTCATCTGTAGATTTGTTATAGGAACGCTTTTTAGACAAACGGTTTAAGTAACGATCGAAAGTAAATGGATTACATACATATGTATATTATAATAAGTAATTCTATAGAAGTGTAAAGTTACAGTTACACATGCTCATTACAAACACGAAAGCGTGCTACTTTTGAGCAATTGCTCCGTAGTAGCATGTGTGTCGAGACATTGCAAATAATAAGCACGCTTACTTCGTCGCGTATTAGCATCATGCCGTTCATGAGCATATTGTGTAACTGTAGCATAACTCTCGTACAAAGCACGATAAAAAAGAGGCATTACGGCTCGCTGCTTTGTCATAAGATTAAAAGTGACTACTTATACTAGAAATCTTAATTGTTTAAACAATAAGGCCCTTAGCAACGAAATATAAACAACTTTTGACAAACAAAATTACCTTTTACTACAGATTCAATATTGGGTCCCGTTTTTTCCCTTGCCTCATTGAATCGTGGACTACGCATTCATTTATAAGACTTCATTGAATAAAACATAAAACTTTACATACAGTACGGCATCAAAACGGATGGCAAAAGTCGGAGCATATTTGGCAGCGCGAGCTAATACAATTTGGAACGTCACAAGCTGTGAAAGGCTCGCGATACCCGCCGGCCTATCCAATTATACACCCACTGGTTGTTTTAAAACAAACTCGTTTTAAGTTCTCACTGAGGCTCTTAAAGGTAGGTTTCCTGCAGTGCACTCAGTTTTTCTGTTACAGCGTAGGCACCACCGCATTACTTCATCTATCTGCCGCCAAATGGTAGTGTACAGCGCTACCGTGTTCCGGTTAAATGGTAACGTATGTCCCGTGATTCCGGTCGCATCTGCATTTTGACCGCTGGTTTTTATGAAGATTTCTACAGGCTGCAGTAATCATTTTAGTTCATGTGACTTGCATGGCCACTTTCAGTACATTAAAAGCTATCTTTCGTACACACCTCATCAAAACAATCTGAAATCATCAAAGTTTTGTCGCTTCTCATTTATTTGTTAATTTATATTCATTTATAAAAGGTATGTCCAAACAGTACCTCGCAACATGCTTTTTAAAATTTTTGAGTGTTTTTTGAATTTTTCATTGTTTTGCAACGAATACGTAGCTTAATTTAGTAAGCTTTAACTCACTTAATACATATTTTCGTAGAATCAAAGCGAGTGGATGAACGAAACCTTTTACGGCTTTTACGTCAATTTTGTACAATGTATGGTATTTGTCGTTTTATTTCCCTTTAATGGATTTTTTATGATGAAACACGTATAAAGGATCCTTTTTATTGCATTCTAATTTTATAGTTATTGACAAAAATATTAGTGATATAAAAACATATATTTTCACCTAGTTAATAGGTAGATATATTATCTATACATCTATATAAATAAATAAAATTGGAATGTCTGTTTGTAATATCAAAATAACCGCTTTTTACTAAATACCTATGTATGTATACACGGTACATATACCAAAACAACAGTTTTTACAATTTTGTCTGTCTGTCTGTCTGTCTGATGTGATAAGGAGTAACTTAGGCTACTTTTATCTCCATACATCCATACATACATACAAACCTAAATACAAATAAAAATTGAATTGGAGTGTCTCCGACTTTGATGGGACTTTGACGGGCAGATAGCTGATGTAATAAGGAGTAACTAAAGGCTACTTTTATCCATACATCTAAACGTACATACAAACCTACATACAAATAAATAGAATTGGTGTTTTTCCGACTTTGATGGGCAGGTAGCTGATGTAATAACTGATGTAGTAAAGAGTAACTTAGACTTCTTTTATCTGTACATCTATACATACATACATACATACATACATACAAATAGAATTGAAGTGTCTCCGACATGGACCGGACTTTCACGGGACAATTTCATTTTCCCATACAAATAGTCCGTATCTATCAATCCTTTGACACATTATTTCATTCTGAGGTAATACGAAGTTTGGCGGGTCAGCTAGTATATTAATACCGTCGCTTATTATTAAAAGAGATAAAGGAATACTTTTATCTCTGGTACTAACCACGCCATCAACCACCAGGTGGTCTGATGGTATGATGTAGGTCACGGGCAATCGATGGATAAATAAAAATAAAATAATAAAATACGCTTACGCTCACAGCCCCACAGTAGGTATAAACCTGTGTCGTGGGTGCCGTTGTACACATACAACACATACACAAACACCCAGAACCGAAACAAATATCTGTAGGCCATACAAATATTTGTTCCGGTGCGGGGATCGAACCCACGACCCTTCGAATCAAACGATGGTTTCACACCGCTGGACTAACCGGGTCGTCAAAGATGAGGGTAGGACCAGTTGCTGTGGACATCTGTGGAAAGTGCAGTGACCGTCTTTTAGCTGAAACGATGATGCACTTGGAAGGGAGTCTAAAAACGTTAGAGATGGGAACGCTGCCTCGGTAGCCTAGTGGTAGCAGGCCACTACTACGAGTACTACGCTGAGGTCCTGGGTTCGATTCCCAGGTCGGGGGTTATCAGAGAAAATGGTGTGAAGTCCTTTATCTCTGGTTCTATAGGGATTTTTTCCATTTTCTGGAAATTTCTCAGTACCTCGAAGTTTGGTAATGTGCCCAGAGATGGCAACAGGCTCGTCACCTGTAACATGGGCCAAAACGTAACCGGCGAATCGCGGGTGTTTATTTGTAAGAAAAAGTCTGTCGTTTTTTGCGGGTGGAACTATGAACTATGTGGGCGACAGGCGTAGGATCACTTGTGCTTGTACTTTGACAGAGGGAAAAGCCTGCATATGGCTACTCCCCTCCGGTCCGCCGCGGCCTGTGGCCCCTGTTGCTCTATGGGCACCAATGTCTTATAATTTAAACAAAGTGGTAATATAAAAATACTGAGAAACAAAATTTATGGAGTAACTTCCCTGAACCTAAAGTGAGGATATTATTTTTGTAGCGTGTTATGTATAGTGACATTAGTTCTGTATTATGAGGTGTAATTTTTTAAAAAATTGTGCTTAGAGCTTTATATTTTGAAGATGTGTTTGTAAAGGGCGCCCCCCTATTTGCCAGCTAAATGGTGGTGTTTGGGCACGTGAAAGATTATTTAATCTCTTACACAAAGAAAAGAAAAAAAAACCGACGGAGGACAAAGTGTACCCATTTATATCTTACAGTTAAAGTAGCATTGTAATGAATATCATGATTAGATTTACGCGACCGCGACCGCGATAGCATGTGACAAACGAGTGTTGCGCGGCACCTGCGCTGCACCGCAGAGTAAAAATTTCAATAATCCTTCATGGTCCTTTCTCATATTAAGTTTTACAGCATCGTTGTCTGGTTACAAGAAGACTTGAATAGAATCGATGGCGAGCTAAGTGTTCTCTATTATCTTGTAAGATGTAGACTCTTAGTGTCTTCCTCCAATAAACCAATATACACCGGACCAGTAGCATATATATATATATATATATATATATATATATACATATTAGGTAATAAATATAAGATTTACAGTAATACTTAAACAGTAATGATTTTATTAGTAGATTTCTAGATCTATATATAGTGACTGTGAAGGAAGAGCAGGACCTCCTAACACAGGTATTGTATACTTAAAAGGGGGTCCTGGCCACGGTTTAATGTAAAACTTATGATCTATCAAATAAATAATTTTTAATTTTAAGTAGCCTCTGATATGTACCATAACTTCTTCGTCAGGCAATCCGCAATAAATGTAACACATCAGGTTGTCAGTTTACACTTTCATTGTGACTTGTTACAGTACAGCCATTCGAATCTGAAAGCGACCAATTGACCACAAAATTTTAAAACAGAGTACCTCACTATTTTATATATTTTGGGTCCCATCATTAATTCCTCAGATAACTAGAGGTTAAAAAAAAAAACAAAAAACCACAGCGAGTTTTCCCTGTGTACCAGCATCCCTACAAGGATCATGCCCCCAACGTTTCGGGGGCAGATAGACCCGGGGAGTGAGGAAGCCTCGATCCGCGAACCATCCCTCCCTCTGTTGCGCATCACGCGCGGAGGGAGGGATGATGATTAGTCAGATGGTAAATTAATTTATAGACTGTATGAAACATAAACATATTACTGACCGTTATAATTGATAACTTGAGACAATTAACTAATTAGACATGAAGGGTCCGAGTATTTAAATTAAACCTTACAATCTGGTACAGTTAAAGTAGCATTGTAATGAATATCGTGATTAGCTTTACGCGACCGCGACCGCGACAGCACGTGACAAACGAGTGTTGCGCGGCACCTGCGCTGCACCACGAAGCAAGGATTTCAGTAATCCTAGAATAGACTTCCCGAACTCGAAATAGATTTTATTGCATTGTTGAAAAGGTTGAAAAGTTTCTTCAGCATGTACACATGTATACTATCACACTATCGTAAAAGCTTGAGTTTTTAATGTTTTTTTATTGCTTTGCCACTCTATTCCATTTAATAAAGCATAGAGCACTTTAGAAATTAAAGAAAAAACGTAAAGAAAAATTTGACTTCGGGCAGGAATCGAACCTGCGACCCCAGGAAAACCAGTCCAGCCGCTTTACGACTAAGCTACCGAAGTACATATATAATAGGTTGGGGAAAAAGTCTTTTCGCATTATAGTATGTATGAATTTGTAATAAAATCTCTTTGGCTGTAGTATTTGTATCTGGCTGGTTTTGGTATCATTGAAAGTTAAAATTTTAAAGAACATAATTCCAAATTCAAATCAGGCAAATGTGTGATTTTCATTTGTTTTTCGTACTGTCAAGATGAGTGAATCTAATGAAGAAATTCGATATATTTTAAAATTTTACTACTAAAAAGGTAAAAATGCAACGCAAGCCGCGAAAAAAATTTGCGATGTTTATGGACCTAGTGCAGTGTCTGTGAGAGTAGCACAAATTTGGTTTAGGCGTTTTCAATCCGGAAATTTTGATGTCAAAGATGCACCTCGCTCTGGTCGCTCTATTACGGATAAAATGGATGCCATTTTTGAAAAAGTGGAGCAAGATCGACATATCAGTCAAGATCACAAAACAGTTTTGGCGCTTTTGAAAAAAGCTGGGTACAAAAAAAAGCTCGATATTTGGGTACCTCACGACCTCACTGAAAGAAACCTAATGAACCGTGTACTCATTTGTGATTCTCTATTACGACGTAATGAAACCGAAACATTTTTGAAGAAGCTGATAACTGGTGATGAAAAGTGGATCACGTACGACAAGAACGTGCGAAAAAGGTCGTGGTCAAAGGCCGGTCAGGCTTCACAGACTGTGGCGAAACCCGGGTTAACTCCACAATAAGGTGATGTTGTGTGTGTGGTGGGATTGGAAGGGCATATTCATTATGAGCTATTACCACCAGGCAGGACTATCGATTCTGAACTCTACTGCGAACAACTGATGAGATTAAAGCAAGAAGTTGAGAGAAAGCGGCCGGAATTGATCAACAGAAGGGGTGTGGTGTTTCATCATGATAACGCTAGACCTCACACATCTATAGCCACTCAGCAAAAATTAAGATTGTTTGGCTGGGAGGTGTTAATGCATCCGCCGTATAGTCCTGACCTTGCACCTTCAGATTTCCACCTGTTTCGGTCTCTTCAGAATTCTTTATGCAATGTTAGGTTAGGTTAACATCACGAGAGGACTGCCAAATCCACTTGTCGCGGTATTTTGATGAGAAGTCCCAAAATATTTATAGCAATGGGATCATGTCCCTACCTACAAGATGGCAAAACGTTATCGAACAAAATGGTACATACATACTTTAGTTAAATTTAAATAAACTATATTAAAAAATGTTTTGAATTATCTTAAAAAATGCAAAGAATTTTTTTCCCCAAACTAATATATACGCATAGTGCTCTATTCGATTTAATAAAGCAGTGGTTTCTGGGTGACTACGAGTGATCCATATTATTTATATTTAGACGGCTTTTGAACATGGTTATATCAGCCCCGGATTGTCGGCGTCGGGATGTGACGACCCCATCGCCCACTAGCACAAGAATTCCCTTCTGGTGGAGAGGAATTCTTCCGCTAGTGCAGTCAGTCCACCGAACAATGGCGGTCAAACCAGGGCGGTACAAGTACGTGGGATGGGCAGCAGCGTCCCGCGTAAAATTGCCGCCACTGCGATCGCCAACCCGCATGCCAAGCGTGGCGATTATGGCATTTTCCCTCCAAATGAGACACAACAAGAAAAAACGGCCCCTAGTCCCCGGCGGCTCCGCTATTCCTGACCATAGTGGTACCGGTCATGGTAACGGCGGGGCAGGGGGTGCGAAGAATCTCCGGCAGAGGCCAGGGTACCACAAACAACGACAATTGGCCCTGGCAACATACAACATTCGGACACTGCGGACCGACGAGAAGGTAGCGGAACTAGAGGAAGAATTGAGCGGGTTACGATGGCACATTATAGGGTTATCTGAGGTCCGAAGACAGGGGGAGGACTCGATAACCCTCAAGTCTGGTAACCTGCTCTATTTCCGGGAGGGCGAACAACTGTCCCAGGGTGGTGTCGGTTTCATCGTCCACAAATCCCTCACAACAATGGGCGAACAATGTTGTCAAGATCGAGAGTGTGTCGTCGAGAGTGGCGTACCTTATACTCAGAATAACCAAGCGGTATTCGTTGAAGGTCATACAGGTCTACGCCCCGACCTCCGCACAATCCGATGATGAGGTAGAAACTATGTATGAGGATATTTCCCGAGCCATACATAGTTCTAAAACCCACTACAACGTTGTCATGGGGGATTTCAACGCGAAATTGGGCGTTCGAGGCGACCACGAGCTGAAAGTGGGGCAATTTGGATATGGGCGACGAAACACCAGGGGCCAGACACTGGCTGACTTCATGGAGAAAGAGAGCCTCTATATGATGAACTGTTTCTTCAAGAAGCGGGCTTGCCGGAAGTGGACCTGGATCAGTCCTGACGGTGCGACCAAAAATGAGATAGACTTCATTATGTCCACAAGGCGGCATATATTCAGTGATGTCTCTGTGATCAATTCGGTAAAAACCGGCAGCGATCACCGAATGGTAAGAGGCACACTGAATATAAATGTCAAGATCGAAAGATCCCGGCTAATGAAGTCTACGCTACGCCCAGCACCGGCCCAAATCCAAAACCCCGAGAGCTTTCAACTCGAGCTACAAAATCGCTTTGAATGCCTGAGTGAGTGCGTAGATGTGGACGATTATAATAACAGGTTCGTGGAAACTGTCCGGACGGCGGGGTCTAAGTTTTTCAAGACCCGCCCTTCAAACAAGACCAAAAAGATCTCCGGCCCAACTCTCAAGCTCATGGAAGAGAGGCGAGGTATGGTTCTGAAGTCCTCTGAAGATGCTTTAGTGTACAGACGGCTCAACAGACAGATCTCCAAGTCATTGACTCGCGACCTTCGGCACTTTAATACTAATAGTATTCAAGCAGCCATAGAGCGGAACCAGGGCTCTAAAGTGTTCGCCAAAGATCTGTCCCTGCCAAAGCCGTCTCACTAAGCTGAAGACAGAGGACGACAGAATCGTATCGTCGAAACCTGAGCTTGCAGAGGAGATCGAACGGTTTTACGGACAGTTATACACGACAGCACGACCACCTGTTAACAGTCCGGCAGCAGATCCTAGAGCCGGACTGACCCGACACTACACCGAAGATATCCCGGACGTCAGTCTAGACGAGATTAGTACGGCTCTCAAACAGCTCAAAAACAACAGGGCGCCGGGTGATGACGGAATCACTGCTGAACTCCTGAAAGCAGGCGGAAGGCCAGTATTAGAAGCTCTTCAGTTGATGTTCAATTCCGTCATATCCGAGGGCAAAACGCCACAGGCGTGGCACAGAAGTGTGGTGGTACTGTTCTTTAAGAAAGGCGACAATACCCTTCTAAAAAACTACAGGCCCATCGCACTTCTAAGCCACGTCTATAAGCTGTTTTCGAGAGTGGTTACGAACCGTCTATCTCGCAGACTCGACGACTTCCAGCCTCCCGAACAAGCCGGTTTCCGTAAAGGCTTTAGCACCATAGACCACATTCACACGCTGCGGCAGGTTATACAGAAGACAGAAGAGTATAACCAGCCCCTATGTATAGCGTTCGTGGACTATGAGAAAGCCTTCGATTCAGTTGAGATTTGGGCTGTGCTACAGTTACTCCAGAGGTGCCAAGTTGACTACCGATACATCGAGGTGCTGAGGAGCTTGTATGAAAACGCCACCATGTCGGTCCGGCTTCAGGATCAGAACTCGAAACCTATCCAATGGCAGCGAGGTGTGAGACAGGGAGACGTTATATCTCCGAAACTGTTCACCGCTGCATTGGAAGACGTCTTCAAGCTTCTGAACTGGAAAGGACTCGGCATCAATATTAACGGCGAGTACATCTCCCACCTCCGATTTGCAGATGATATCGTAGTCATGGCTGAGACCCTGGAAGACCTTAGCACAATGCTCAATGACCTCAGTAGGGCCTCCCAACGAGTGGGCCTTAAAATGAACATGGACAAGACGAAGATCATGTCAAATGTCCATGTTACACCCACTCCTGTTATGGTCGAGGGTACTACACTCGAAGTTGTTGACGATTATGTATACCTGGGACAAACGGTCCAGTTAGGTCGGTCCAACTTCGAGAAAGAGGTCAATCGCCGAATCCAACTCGGTTGGGCAGCGTTCGGGAAGCTACGGTTCATCTTCTCGTCCGACTTACCGCAGTGTCTCAAGAAAAAGGTCTTTGATCAGCGTGTGTTGCCAGTGATGACTTATGGGACAGAAACGTGGTCGCTCACTATGGGCCTCATAAGAAGGCTCAAGGTCACTCAGAGAGCAATGGAGAGAGCTATGCTTGGAGTTTCTCTGCGAGACCGAATCAGAAATGAGGAGATCCGCATGAGAACCAAAGTTACCGACATAGCTCACCGAATAGCGAGACTCAAGTGGCAGTGGGCAGGGAACATAGCTCGACGAACTGACGGCCGTTGGGGCAGAGCAGTTCTCGAGTGGCGATCACGTACCGGAAAGCGAAGCGTAGGCAGGCCTCCCACAAGATGGACCGACGACCTGGTGAAGGTCGCGGGCAATCGCTGGATGAGGGCGGCCCAGGACCGTTCGTTGTGGCATTCTTTGGGGGAGGCCTTTGTTCAGCAGTGGACGTATTTTGGCTGAAATGATGATGATGATGATATATCAGCCCCATAAGTAAGCTAGTAACTAACAGCAATATGTAAGTATCAATGAAAAGAATAGCGTGATTAGCGTAACGCGACCGCAACCGCGACAGCTCGTGACAAACGATAGTTGCGCGACACCTGCGCTGCACTACGATGTGGGGATTTCGTTAATCCTACAAACTAGTCTGAGCTAATTTTATGCGTCAAGGAAAAGTTTCTGTACTACTAATATTGTACCAAGAGAGCGATTGTGAAAATTTCAAATCGTGTATCAACAATATCTCATATCTTTACAAATAAATGAAATTGGAGTGTCCGTTTGTACGATAATATAAAAATAACCGCTTTTTACTAAATGCATAATATGCATGTCGGAGAAAGAACGTTAATCTCGACATCATCATTAGTGGTTATGTGTTTAGTGGGCGTCTTGAGGGTTAAATGCTAGCACAAAACAATAAGTCACTATTATCAGTCAGATTTAATCACTTTAACAGAATATCACTGCTTAACTTTACACTCAAAACTCTTTGTAACTAAAACTGCAAAATATAATTACACTTTTAAACTTTAAAGTACAACGAGCAGCGGGTTCGCGACACCGATCTTATCTCGCCAATCAAATAGTACTCCACTGTCCAACCAAAGAATGATCCACCTCGATCAACAACGACACATTTTATAACCTCCGTTAACGGCGATCTGTCAGATGGCGCCTCGACCCCGCTCGAGGCCTACCCTCAACTCGGTAATGTACTTTTATAATACAATTACTCTTTAAATGAAATAATGATTTTAAACGATAACAAAATCTAACAAATCAAATTAACTTAAAATAATATTTTTAGCAAGGTATTTCTATAGCCTAGTACTTTACAGAACCAACAATAAACTTCTTGCTCCGACATGCATGTATACACGGTACATATACTAAAACAACATTTTTACAATTTTTGTCTGTGTGTCTGTCTGTTTGTTGGGGCTAACCTTGACAGATACAATTGAACAGATGATGAACAGATACCTTGTTTAATAAGGAGTAACTTAGGCTACTTTTATACTAGCTGCACCCACGACTTCGTCCGGGTAGATACTGAACAATCATAAATTCTCACGCGGACCAAGTCGCGGGCACAGCTAGTGTAAAATACAATGTTTAATACTAATTCAACATAATCATGACCCATTTTAAGCAATGATGGTGGCAAATAAGCCTGAATTTTATAGTGATGGCAAGTGAATACCGCCTATAGACATGTAAAACAAAATGTAGATATTATTATGATGCCTTCCCTAAGGCCTAAGATGTTATCTCTTTGTTGTTAGTCATTACAACGTCAGCAAGGTGTTAAAATCATCATCATCATATCAGCTATAAGACGTCCACTGCTGAACATAGGCCTCCCCCAAAAAAAAAAACCTACGTCGGTTTTCCGTTGTGCATGCCGAAGTCGTTTGACGGAAGCGACTCACCCGGAGATTCTTAGCACCCCTGGCTCCAGAGCTCGACCAGCGCCCGTCTACGCCGGTTTTGCTCATGGAGCCGCCGGGCACTTGGGGCCTTTTCCTCATCTGCATTTTTATCTTGGGGGGGTTTAGACCATAACCCGCCACGCTGGTCCAGTGCGTGTTGGCAGGTCGCCAGAGCCTCGTTTGTTGTGTAGCAGGGTGCACCACGTGCAGGTGAGGTTGGCTTGGGTCTCGATGGTGTTGGTTGAGACCCCTTACACCCCTGTTGGTTGAGACCCCTTACACCCCAGTGTTAAAATATGCCTCAAATAAATGGTCTGTAGGACTCAATTCCCTTTTCAACACGAACATCTAGCTTGTTCATCACTTTAACACGAAACGGGTATGTTTTTTTTTGTAAACCTTTCTTTATATTTTGCTTTATACAATGTATTAGCAATAATATTTTTGCACTAAAAATTCCATCACGTAATATGTGCGTTATACTGAAATACCTTGCAAGAGTGTAAAATAATATTGGAAACAGTGTAGCTGTAACACAATTGAATTCTCAAACATTGTAATAGCATCAAAAATTCAATAACACTTGCAGTGGGCAAACAACTTTAATTTTCCCTCGGAAATTCTCAGGCGGCGTTTGTGTAAACAGACGCTATTAGTAGTGATGCCACCGACATCTGTTGGGGAGCTGTCTGTTATAATGACGGATATTATTAAGGATACTTATAATTGATATATGGACATTTTTGCTGTATTATCATAAGGTATTAGCAACTTTTGTTTTGCTATTTCTTTGAGGTTCTTACACTTTTCTGGGATTGTTTTTATCTTTGCGAGTTCTACACGATGCTTCTCGAATATGACGTACAAACTTAAATTAATTATAGTTATCCGTTGCACATTTTAACCGCAGTTAAGGTGTTTAATTATACTTACTTATTACTTACCTGTGGATGACGTAGTTGGTTGCATATTTATTATAACAAAATATGATATTGATACTCATTATGTAACACACAATATGTAACTGTTTGTTGTTCCCAATAAAATAAAATAAAATTAATTCGAATTAATTAACAACTAACCTAAGTTGAGAACTCATCTCTGTCATCTAGTTTTTGATAAGGAATAATAATAATGGCAACCCTTGACACGACCCACTGCTGGGCATGAGTCTCTCGCCTCGAGGCCTGGAGCTTACTCGACCACGCTGCTCCAATGCGGGTTGGTGGAGATACGGGTTAAAGGCCAACCCGCTGTCGGATGTTTTCATACCGCCCATAAACATTCGTTAAAGTAAGGTATAGGTCGCGCCAGGTAAAAAGAACGCTGGCGGTCAAGCTGCACAGTAGACGATTTATCGATCTATTTGGTGGTATGAGATGCGGCGTTTTCAATCTGCCTACCAATACACGAAACCGCAAGCGAAAGCTAGATCAAAAATAAACCAATAGGGCTAGTACTTTCGTGCGCGAGTGTACCGATGCGCGAACACATCCCTTCTACTTTCTTCCAGCGTTCTTTTTACGTGGCGCGACCTATAATATGTACGTAGAATAATAATTTAAGCTTCCACTGCGGGAGTCCTACTACATTTATAGCGATGGATTATTCATTTCTATTCTATGATTATTAACAGTATTTACTTACCATCAATATGAAATAGCTACGCTTGCTTACCACTTTCATGACATACAATAATCGAGCATAATAAAATAACTTACCCAAAACTAACTGGTCAATTGTAGTGTAATGTAGCCATCTACTTAAGTAGCCTTGTATTTTGCTCCGAGATAAAAAGTTTTATTTTTTTATTTGTATATGTTATGGTAATAGCAAACAAGCATGCAGTTCACATTGATATTAAGTGATGACTGCAGCCTAAAGACACCCACACAAAAACCAAGGTCAAAATGCAGATGCGTTACCACATCCTGAGGCCTAAGGTGTTATGCCTCTGTGCCGGAAATTACAGGGCCGTACATTACCATCTGACCGGAACACGATAGTGCTGAACACTACCATTTAGCGGCAAGTATATTTGGTAATGCAGTGGTGCCTACGCCCGCGAGGTCCGTCACTGAAGCTCTACCACCAGTATTTTAGTGTTTACTTTGAAGTTGTGTTTAGTATGTATGAACCAAGGATCCAAGAATGCAGTGATAAACCCAACACAACCATACGTCACCGTAAGCCAGTCTTACCTATCCAAACGTATCCCAATGCATCTCTCAAGATAAACTTGTATCCCAGCAGAAGATCTCTATTTATTAACTCCTGACCCGAGTCGACTCTCCGAAGTTTATGTGAAATAGAAATATGTTTCTTAACGTGGTGGCGAACTAGCATGCGGTTCAAATTGATGGCAAGTAAATATTACAGTCAAGAGATATCTATATTTTAATCTGAGGGAAAATAGAGATGTCACCTCTGAGGCTAAGTTGTTTTTGCACTGTGATAGTAAAAACGCGGCCATAGTCATATAAATGTGAACTGTATGCTTGTTTTAGTGTGATACAAGAAAAAAAAATTTGCAGTAAATGAGTAAGGTTATCTTAATTAAGACGCAATTGGTTAATCGTAGCGTAGTCATATATCTTTGCTTTTATGCTTCTGGAATTAGAGGCTCCACAATTTACTATGAGGTAAAAATATATTATACTTACCTTGCCTTACCATACGTCACCGTAAGCTAATCTTACCTGTCCAAACGCATCCCTCAAGATCCGCAACAAACGCGCGGATAAACATGAATCCCGGCAGCACATCCCTATTTATTAACTCTCGACGTGATCCCTCTCCCCGGAGTTTATGTCCGGAATCCCGTTTCCAGTTGTCCGCTGCATGCTGATGGGATTGGATACACTTAATTGGATTGGACTTTTTCGTTCATTATCTCAATCGCACAGTTCGCATTGAAATGGAATTTAATGCGTACGGAGTGTTAATTGACCTCTTTTTGTTACTTTCGATTTAATTATTATGAAGGTTGTTTTTATTTATGAACTAGGGAATAATCTATACTTATATATCTATACTATATACTATATTATAAAGCTGAAGAGTTTGTTTGTTTGTTTTCTTGATCGCGCTAATCTCATGAACTACAGATCCGATTTGAAAAATTCTGTCTCTGTTAGATAGCCCATTTATCAAGGATGGCTTTAGGCTATATAACATCACGCTAAGATGAATAGGAGAGGGTAGGTAACATTGCAACCGCGCGAAGCCGGGGCGGGTCGCTAGTGTTACATATTTTTACGATAGTCTCAAGAGCCAGGACTTGATTATCTAGTATTTGATTATCTATACAGCTATACTCTATACAAATAAATAAAATAGTACTGTCTGTTTGTAACGTATTAATGTAAAACATGTTTTCTTCCAAATTTGGTTCAGTTGTAGGTTCAACTGAACGAACAACTTACATCAACTTCAACCGGCCATTAAAATATTTTAAACCTAGTTCTATAAATTTTAGCCAACTTTTGTAGCTTCAATCTCAAATCAATCGCGCTTATTTATTTTTATCTGGCAATTCACACCCATAGTTTTGTTATTCGGAACAAATATTTTCAAACCAAAATAGCAACTTTCCCCGATCTTGCCCCAAACTACAAAGCCGGCCATTTCCATATAAAACATCAAGTCATTGGGGCTCTCAGCCCGAGTCCGTGTTATCCCTCGGGAGATATGATAAATTATCCTAACGTACACTTTGTACTCTTGTATTATGTACACTTGTTACAGTAAGCGGGTGCTGGTAATGCTTTCAATTCTTGCTAGTTTTTTTTAGTTATTTAAGAAATAAAAATAAAATGTATATATTCAAAACTTACATAAATTATGTATTTAACTCCCTCTATTGTAAAATCTAATCTCCCGTATCTTGTGACACAGATTTAATAGTCTTTAACAAATCTCTTTAATATTCTTTTTCAATCAATGTAAGGAGACAGTCAATGTAACTACATGGTTTCTTCCAAATTTGGTGATGTTGCAGGTATAATTAAACTAACAATTTTCCTCGATTTTGCCCCAAACTGCAGCTCGATATCAAAATAAGGTTGGGGAAAAAGTTTCTTCGCATTTTTTAAGATAATTAAAAACATTTTTTTATATAGTTTATTTAAATTTAACTAAAGTAGGTATGTACCATTTTGTTCGATAACCTTTTGCCATCTTGTAGGTAGGGACATGATCCCATTGCTATAAAAATTTTTGGACTTCTCATCAAAATACCGCGACAAGTGGATTTGGCAGTCCTCTCGTGATGTTAACCTAAAATTGCATAAAGAATTCTGAAGAGAACGAAACAGGTGGAAATCTGAAGGTGCAAGGTCAGGACTATACGGCGGATGCATTAACACCTCCCAGCCAAATTCTCTTAATTTTTGCTGAGTGGCTATAGATGTGTGAGGTCTAGCGTTATCATCATGAAACACCACACCCCTTCTGTTGATCAATTTCGGCCGCTTTCTCTCAACTTCTTGCTTTAATCTCATCAGTTGTTCGCAGTAGAGTTCAGAATCGATAGTCCTGCCTGGTGGTAATAGCTCATAATTAATAATGCGCTTCCAATCCCACCACACACACAACATCACCTTATTGCGAGTTAACTCGGGTTTCGCCACAGTCTGTGAAGCCTGACCGGCCTTTGACCACGACCTTTTTCGCACTTTCTTGTCGTACGTGATCCACTTTACATCACCAGTTATCAGCTTCTTCAAAAATGATTCGGTTTCATTACGTCGTAATAAAGAATCACAAATGAGTACACGGTTCATTAGGTTTCTTTCAGTGAGCTCGTGAGGTACCCAAACATCGAGCTTTTTTTTGTACCCAGCTTTTTTCAAAAGCGCCAAAACTGTTTTGTGATCAATTCTCAGTTTTTCAGCTACGTCGTAACTACTGATATGTCGATCTTGCTCCACTTTTTCAAAAATGGCATCCATTTTATCCGTAATAGGGCGACCAGAGCGAGGTGCATCTTTGATATCAAAATTTCCGGATTGAAAACGCTTAAACCAAATTTGTGCTACTCTCACAGACACTGCACTAGGTCCATAAACATCGCAATTATTTTTTGTGGCTTGCGTTGCATTTTTACCTTTTTTGTAGTAAAATTTTAAAATGTATCGAATTTCTTCATTAGATTCACTCATCTTGACAGTACGAAAAACAAATGAAAATCATACATTTGCCTGATTTGAATTTGGAATTATGTTCTTTAAAATTTTAACTTTCAATGATACCAAAACCAGCTAGATACAAATACTACAGCCAAAGAGATTTAATTACAAGTTCATACATACTATAATGCGAAGAGACTTTTTCCCCAACCTATTATTTTAAAGTTAGTTCAATTAATTTTATCTTACCCTTGTAAGTAGGTACATTTTATAATTAACTACATATTGCCATAAATTCAACTCATACCTATTTTACGTCTGGCAATTTACACCATTTGGTAAGCATTGTTATTCGGAACAAATATTTTCAAACCAAAATAGCAACTTTCCCCGATCTTGCCCCAAACTACAAAGCCGGCCATTTCCATATAAAACATCGAGTCATTGGGGCTCTCAGCCCGAGTCCGTGTTATCCCTCGGGAGATATGATAAATTGTCATAAGGTACCCTTTTTACTTGCGCCTTTGGTACACGTGTTGCTCCCGGGTTTATAATAAGAGTTATTTTTCAATTCTCATATTATATAATCTTTTTTTCGGTTTGACTTGAAGTCTATTATTTTTTTTTATGTAATGGAAGTGGCAAACAATCATCCTGTTCACATTGATGTTAAGTGATGACTGTAGCCTATAGACACCCACACTTAGACAAAGGTCAAAATGCAGATGCGTTACCACTCCTGAGGCCTTAGGTGTTATGCCTCTGTGCCGGAAATTATAGGGCCGTACATTACCACCTGTCCGGAACACGATAGTGCTGAACACTACCATTTAACGGCAAGTATATTAGGTAATGCGGTGGTGCCTACGCCCGCGAGCTCCATCACAGGAGCTCTACCACCAGTATAAAATTTAAATCATGCGGCATCACTAGTCGTATAGGGATTTTTCTATTTCATGCAAGTTTCCCAGTACCTCTGAGTATGCTAATGTGCCCGGAGATGTTAAAAGGCTCGCCACCTGTTAAATGAGCCTAAAACATATTGCATGCATTTACCTCTCTCTGCCTACCCCTTCGGGTATTTCGGGCGTGAAGTTACGTTTACGTGTTTAACGTTTCTATTTAGCACCGAGAGAATACTTCAGAGGGAAGTTCGTTCCACAATTTACACGTTCTGTGCAGAAACGATCGCAAAAATGGCTCCGTTGAGTACTGTTGCACTCGTCCACTCTGTATGGGTGGAACTTCTCTCTTTTGTAGTAGTGCGGTATAGGAACACAGACGATGGCACCATATTTTTTTATGTAATAAAAGTGGCAAACAAGCATACAGATCACGTTGATGTGATGACTGCATCCTACAGACACCTACACAAAGACCAGAAGTCACAAAAGCAGATGCTGTTGCTACCCCTGAGACCTTAGTTGTAATTCCTCTGTTGTAAGTTTAAGTTATTACGGGGTCGTACATTACCATCTAAACGGTACATGATAATGCTGAACACTACGATGTGGCGGCAGATAGATTAGGTAATGCTGTGATGCCTACGCCCTCAAGCTCTTTCACTGGAACTCTACTATCAGTAAAGGTACACAACACAAATAAATATATATTTTTTTTATGTAATGGAAGTGGCAAACAAGCATGCAGTTCACAACGATGTTAAGTGATGACGACCCACACAAAGACCAAGGTCAAAATGCAGATGCGTTACCACTCCTGAGGCCTAAGGTGTTATGCCTCGGTGCCGGAAATTACAGGGCCATACTATAAAATACACATATAAAATACGCTTGTAGTCACAGCCCTCCACTAGGTATACACCTGTGTCGTGGGTGCCGTTGAACACATACAACACGTATACAAACACTCAGACCCGAAACAAATTTCTGTAGGCCATACAAATATTTGTCCCGGTACTAAGATCGAACTCCTGAGCCTCGGTTAAAACAGCCGTCACACACCGCTAGACCAACTGGCTTGTCGCCAGTAAAAAGCACATTTGCCATGTAGTTTTTTTTTATTTTTTCAGAACAAATCTTGGTATGATCCTTAGTAAATATATAAGGAAATAAAGTTTCAAAGTAATCCCATTGTAAATATAAGTAACTCTGAACCATGAATCCTCTAAGCACATACGAAACAAAGAATATTTTTATAACCCTCAACATAATAGCAGTGCAGGATAATTCGAGCACAAGTTACAATTAAACACAAAGAAACGCGTTCTAATGGACAACCATGTTGGGATATAAAAGATTTAATGAGTGTTTTAGTGGTTTTAAAGTTGAACAAAATATTGTACTGTGAATTAAAGAGGAAAGTTGGCTTGGACTTGGCATAGAGTAAAACGAGTAAGGATTTTAAAATACTAGTGTCTTTGTGTAAGCGTTTTTTTAGGGTTCCGTACCTTAAAAGGAAAAAAGGAACCCTTATAGGATCACTCGTGCGTCTGTTTGTCTGTCTGTCTGTCTGTCTGCCTGTCCGTCTGTCACAGCCAATTTGCTCCGAAACTACTCCACCGAATGAGTTGAAATTTGATGAATATATGTAAATTGGTGACCCAAAGATGAACACGTCAAGTAAAATAATAAATTTCAAACAGGGGGGCCACTTTAGGGGGGTAAATCAGAAAATTTTAAAAAAAGTCGTAAACTGTGTCGTGTGACATATCAAATGAAAGAAGTTGTTGTCAGCATCTCAGATATATTTTTTTTATAATTTTTGCATAAACAAATTTGAAGTTATTTAAGAAAAAACCGGACAAGTGCGAGTTCGACTCGCGTGGTGAGGGTTCCGTAATTTAAATAAATTTTTTCGAAAATATTACAGATTTAAAATGCAGGGACATAGCGGTTACGGTGGTACTGGCAGGGGGGGTTATATTATTAAGAATTTTCGATTTAATTTGAATACTCAAACTTCTTATAGGTTTTCCAGTAATCTATAGTAATCTAAAATAATATCTGTAATATTTTCTAAAATATTTATTTAAATAAATTACGGAACCCTCACCACGCGAGTCGAACTCGCACTTGTCGGGTTTTTTCATTTATGCATAAAGCGCGCATGACCCCGCGGCTGGTGTAGATCATAAGCGATTTACTCGGTTAAGCGATACGGGCGCTGTCGGTGACGGCTGTGTGTGATGGGTGACCACTAGTGGCAAATTAAAATGCGCGTTTCCATGCTTTGGAGGATACGTTAATCCGTCGATCCCCTTTAGTCGTTAAACCTTGTCGGAGGCCTTATGGGCGGTTTGAAAACATCCGACAGCGGGTTGGCCACTAACTCGTATCTCCACCAACACGTATTCTAGCAGCGTGGTGGAGTAATCTCCAAGCCTCTTCCCAAAAAGGCGATAGACTCGTGCCCAGCAGAGGGACGTATAATAGGTTGCCACAATGAAGCATTGAAGAACAGTTCACTGAAATCCAAACAAAAAGTCTTGTTTGTATTTAAGAAAAACTTTTTGTTTGGATTGGAGGCGCAGTGTTGGATTCATTTATCATTTGAGCAGAAAGATGTCCGATGCTGGACCAAAGCCTCCCTAAGGACTTGCCATGGTCGCCACGCTTGGCATGCGGGTTGGCAATCGCCGTGGCGGTAGTTTTATGGCAGGACGCTACTTTATAGTACTTACCGCCTTATTGGAATGGTTTGACAGCCATTGTTCGGTTGATTGACTACACTAGTAAATGAATTCTCGTCCCAAGAAAATTCTTACGCTAGTGTATGTGTATCTCTCTCAGTAGAAGAAATCCTGCCGCTAGTGGGGGGTGGGGTCATCACGTCCCTAGGCCAGTTTGTGCCATCTATTTCGGCTGAAGTGATAACGATGATGTAGACATTAATAAAAACGTAACTTCACGCCTGTGATCCCCGAAGGGGTAGGCAGAGGTAAATGCATGCATTCAAGCATACATGTGTTGAGACTCGCCGGTTACGTTTTGTCCCATGTAACAGGTGGCGAACCTGTTACCATCTCCGGGCACAATACCAAACTCCTAGGGACTGGGAAACTTCCAGAAAATGGAAAAATCCCAATAGACCCAGAGATAAAGGATTATAAACCGTTATCTCTGACAGTCCCCGACCCGGGAATCGAACCCGGGACCCCCAGCGTAGAAGTAGTGGCCTGCTACCACTAGGCTACTGAGGCAGTAAGCATTAATAGGCTACATCATAAGTTTACTGTCATCGTAAACTGCAGACAAATGAACATCAGAGTAAATTTTAATTTATTTTGTAATTTAAGGTGATTGCTACAAGGATAAACATAATAAACTGTTTCAGGAGGAGAGTAAAAATAAATACGATTTTCCATGTAAAGTTTCAGAACGAAGATCACCCAAACAATGTCGTAGTTGTTATCAAATGTAGGTGTAATTATTTAACGCCACCAAATCCAAGAACGTAGTCTGCTGTACACCACAGACATATTACTGTTGCTGTCAAACTGTTTCCATGCATTCGTGGGACCAGCTGACGCTTGGGGTTGTGGTACAAGTTATGAGATATGCGGATTATTCATAAAGATGACTGTTCTAAGACCTAACCTAGTTAATTGTTGTGGGAAGATATATATTATATGTGTATTTTTACGTAAAAGCTACCATAAGGTAGACGTAAATCTTTTAACAAACCTCATATGTATCATGCATTACACTTGTTAAACTCTAATATTCTGAGCAGCGTATGAATATAGCCTATCTTTATCGATCAGTGAACATAGCATAGCATTCTAAGAAGAAAGATATTGTTGAATTGGTTTAGTAGATTTTTTTTTTATTTATGTAATAAAAGTGGCAAACAAGCGTGCAGTTCACATTGATGTTAAGTGATGACTGCAGCCTATAGACACCCACACAATGACCAGAGGTCAAAATGCAAGTGCGCTGCCACTCCTGAGGCATTAGGTGTTATGCCTCTGTGCCGGAAATTACAGAGTACATTACCACCTGACCGAAACATGATAGTGCTGAACACTACCATTTAACGGCAAGTATATTAGGTAATGCGGTGGTGCCTACGCCCGCAAGCTCCATCACTGGAGCTCTACCACCAGTGGAGATTTAAAACTATTATTCATAAACACACAACACCATCTATACTAATATTATAAAGCTGAAGAGTTTGTTTGTTTGTTTGTTGTACTATTTATTTTTCGCAAAAACACATGCGAGTGAACGTATGAAATTAAAGAAAAATCGGAAAGAAAAATTTGACTTCGGGCAGGAATCGAACTTGCGACCTCAGGATAACCAGTCCAGCTGTTTGTTTGAAAGCGCTAATCTCAGGAACTACTGGTCTGATTTGAAAAGGTTTTTCAGTGTTAGATAGCTGATTTATTGAGAAAGGCTCTAGGCTACATCATATCATCACGCTATGACTAATAGGAACGGAGCAGCGCGAGTCGAAGCCGGGGCGGGCCGCTAGTAAACGCTAATTACGAAAAGGTCGCTGCCGGAGTAATTAAATAAAAGGGTTTTTATAATTAAGAAACAATTTTATTAAATTATTATACACATTAAACTACAACTAGACTAAAACTAGTGACCCTAAGTGATGTTAGCTATAGAATGTTCAAATTAATCATAACCGAGCGCATCACGACTAAGCGACCTCGTAGAACCACTGCCTCAGCTTCCTTATTCGGTGCCCTGGTGTCGCAGTTACCTAGTGCTCTAGATTTTAGGTGATGACGTGGTCTTGCTAAATCACCGTCTCAGCTGCCTTGACTTGTGGCGTCGTAATTCGGTGCCCACGATGTCGCAATTAGGTGATGATTCGACCACATACCCCTATGGCTTAATGGCGTACGTAACACGCTCTCTCTTCATATTTAATATTGGTATAAACATATTATTATTACCTACATAGAGCGTGCATTTTAAAACAGAGGCAACATTTTAGACATTTTAATAACATATTATTAGAATAAAGTCAATTAAACGATATAGAAATAGGTTATTGTAAGGTAACATACACTGCTGGACCAACTGGAGTCAAATTGGAATGAAATCTTCCAAGTCATTCGCTTATCCCTTACGCCGCAGTTTCAATAACAATAGTGTTCGGCAGAAGTACAAGTTTCATTGGTTTGCGTGGATGGACTATGTTCAGCAAACGTCGCAGGAAATCTTAGTTTGCTTGCTCTTTATTATGAATATATTTCATTTAATATATTATAACTGCCTCGGTAGCCTAGTGGTAGGAGGCCACTACTACTACGCTGAGGTCCTGGGTTCGATGCCCGGGTAGGGGGTTATCAGAGATAATGGTGTAAAGTCCTTTATCTCTGGTTCTATTGGGATTTTTCAATTTTCTGGAAATTTCCCAGTAGCTCGAAGTTTGGTAATGTGCCCGGAGATGGCAACAGGCTCGCCACCTGTTACATGGGCCAAAACGTAACCGGCGAATCGTGGATGTTTGCATGTATGCTTGAATGCATGCATTTACCTCTGCCTACCCCTTCGGGGATCTCAGGCGTTAAGTTACGCTTTTATTAATGTCTACATCATCGTTATCATACATCACTTCAGCCGAAAGAGATGGCACAAACTGGCGTAGGGACGTGATTGACACGCTTGACCGGTTTTATTCCTATTGAAGAATGGAATCTGTTATATATTGTACTTTATAATTGTATGGTAGGGTATTTTAAATAAATTGAGTGTGTAAACAGTATAAACTTAAATACATATTCCAGTTTATTTCAAGGATTAGGGAAGTTACCCGGAAAATATACCATTGTAATAGATAAGAACGTGCAACCGGTGATGTCTCCCACGAGAAAAATACCGTTAGGACTTAAAAACAAATTATTATTATTCTCCTTGTTTCCTATCAATTACAACATACGAACACGTATCTTACCAGGCCTACCAGCTTATTAATATATTTTACATTTAGTGCATTATTTGCCTTTGGCGTAAAATTTGTTTAGTTTTTTTTTTGTTTTATTTTGAAAGGGGAAGGATGTTATATATTGTACTTTATTGGAGGGTGTACATGTAATACATTATAATTGTATGGTAGGGTATTTTAAATAAAGTCAGTGTTCAACCAACATACGTGTGTTTCACTACAGAACCCTAAAACCAATTGTAAACAGACAATAATTCTCTCGTCCAATCATCTTTCGTGAGGCAAGATTTGAGACCGAACTAATTAATTATAAGCAGTTCAACAAAAACACCGTAGGCCATTTTGTGAGCAAATTATGTACATAAATTAAACATAATCGCGACCGCCTGCGTTCCTCCACAGAAGCTAAATAGGAATGGAATTTAAAAATGGCGTTTTCCTTTTTTTCGGAACGTGGTTTTAACCAGATGATGAACTTTTTTGGTGGGTTTATTGCGTGTTTGAGTAAAGCAGCGGACACTAATTAGCAATCTTTTTATATGAGTAATGGGTGTGCAGTTCCATTGAGGGATAGGGAGAGAGTGTTTGGCATGCTGGAAAAAAGGAGTCCTTTAATACATTTACACCCTTAATCTAAGTTCATTCTCAGTATTTCGATTCATTAGTTCGATCGTCGAACAAGTAAGAATTTTTTTTCTCATTTGTTTGACCGTCGAACTATGGAGAATTGTAAAGTTTTTCCTGAAGCAAAAAAAAACTAACACCTAAAGGGCCTTCGACCTAACCTGGCTAAGTCGGGACCGCCTATGGTCCTCATCACGCCCCTTTATTAGTTCGACGGTAGAACAAATGGGAAAAAAATCCCACTAGTACGACGGTCGAACAGATAAGAAAAAAATTCTCACTAGTTCGACGATCGAACTAATGAATCGAACTTACGAGAATAAGCCTATGCTAAGACATTACTTTAAACATTGCTTGACTCACACTCAACTGAGGATACTAATACTCATACTCAAACTCAATATTGATTGCTTTCATTTGTTACATTTTTGTTAGAATGTCACAAATGAACCCTATTTGGGTATTGCAGTCCATTACTCTTTTAATATTTTAATAAAATTTGGGCTATTTTTGGATTCTCTTATTTTTTCTGGTAGTTTATTAAAAATTTAAACACACATAGCATGAGGCCCTGAGTGATATATCTTAAGTTTAGAGGCGGGGATTTCGAACTTGTTTTTTTGGCGACTTCGATATCGTCGCGGTTGTTCGTCTCGCATATTGAAAGTTTCGGGATATTTTTTTAAAATAAGATATATATATATAGATGTCAATGTTAACAAATTATTGCTTATGAAGTGCGGTTTACAAGTGGCCCTATTGTCAATATTCGTCAGGATACGGATGCATTTTATTTTGTAACGTAAAAACGTGGTGAACGTCCACGCTGTTGCCCCAAAGTAATATTCCATACCTGAGCCACGAGTATTCATATGCATAATACGCGGTTAGTGCAGTTTTTTTGGTCAGTAGCTTTTCGGAGTTCCTTTAGGGCACTTTATACTTTATGAGGACGCCTCGAAATCCATATTCTTAGTTGTATTTTGACAGTAACTCATGTGTATGGATTACCATATAGATAATTCACAAAGTCTTGAAAATCCATTTTTATAGAAAATTAAGGTATTTAATTATATTTCCAGACAGTTCCGACACGAAAAACTTATTGAGCGCAAGAATATGGCGCAAATGTAAATACTCCTCGAAACTTCAAGGTAGGTCATGAGGTACCTTGGAGTTTCACAATTGCTTTCTTACCACAATCGGAGGCAGAATGTCCAGCTGACGTTATTAGTTACAACTAAGAATACCAATTCCATTGAGAGTTGAGAAGGTTGAGATTACGACATAGAATACTAGGGTGTTAGATCCGGTTGCAAACAAAATATTTGCCAAAGTTATGGCTTATGTATTAGGTGACATTTACTTCAACAATTGCTGCGGAATGCGTCGCACCGGTGTTTTTTTTTTATTATGGCATCGCTATTACGCATATTGCTAGTGTCTCAAGTAAAACGATATTTCGTATTCATAATAAGCAGCGTAAAAGTCAGAGTCAGTCAGTCAATTTTTTTTTACTGGTGGTAGAGCTTCAGTGACGGAGCTCGCGGGTGTAGGCACCACCGCATTACCTAATATACTTGCCGCTAAATGGTAGTGTTCAGCACTATCGTGTTCCGGTCAGGTGGTAATGTACGGCCCTGTAATTTCCGGCACAGAGGCATAACACCTTAGGCCTCAGGAGTGGTAACGCATCTGCATTTTTACCTCTGGTTATTGTGTGGGTGTCTATAGGCTGCAGTCATCACTTAACATCAATGTTAACTGCATGCTTGCTTGCCACGCCCATTACATAAAAAAAAAATCAGTCCGTCAGTAAGTCACAGTCAGTAATTCGAGTAAGGCGATGGCTACTTTACCAGAACCATTTACGATGAAGTTTTGGAGGCAACCCGAAGGGATGTGTTTTTGCACTGTTATTATTTCTATTATAACGTGTAACGGGAATAAAGCGCAACCTCCAGCACCCCAATTAGAAAAGTTGTCAAAATGTGGCCACCCCACCACCCACTAATAAAAATTTCCTTCTACTGGAAGAGAATTCTTCCACTAGTGCAGTCAGTCAATCGAATAATGTCGTAAGTACGGTAGTAAGAGCAATAACGCAAGATGGGCAGCGGCGTCCAGCAATTAAACTACCGCCATTGCGATCGCCAATCTACATGCCAAGTACGATCGCGCGATCTATCATTGGTTCTGTCGTTGGATACAGTGAGTGTTGTGCCAGTACCGGCTGCCACAATAATCGCACAAACTTGGAGGTAGAACTGACATTTTTTTGGTTCGTCCGCGACCACGGCTCGTGAAACTGAGCAGAAACGTAGGAATATAGGTAATATAATCGCGTCACAACTCAGTTCATAAGTTCAGTGAAACGAATCTTAAACAAAAGTGTTTTAAAAGTTACAATAAAGGATATTTCATCAAAGATTATCTGGCTAGGAGCGCATAGATTAACTCGTTTTGACTGCTTTTTTTCATTCCCATCGCAAAATTGTTTTAATATCCGCACATGCCGCGTCGACTAGTCTATTGTTCGCAAATAACTGAACGATTTGAACTAGTATTTTACAGTCGCAGCTGAATAAAACGTCCATTGTTCTAGAAGCTTGCTACAACTGGGACAATTATTGACATTGCTTACGACGAAATCCAATAGATCATTTGTTTGATTTTTGAAGAAATTGAAACATTGAAGTTTGAGATTATTATCAAATCTTTATTATAATAAACATGCCATAGCTTTATGCCGCTCCACCGCTCCACCAACCCGCATTGGAGCAGCGTGGTGAAGTAAGCCCCAGGCCTCCCCCCAAAAAGCACAGAGACTCGGGTCCAGTAGTAGGACGCATAATGGGTTGCCTTTAATATTGTTATATTATTATAGCTTTATGGTATAGGGACATGACGAACCCAGAACCAGTGGGTTTCAGTTCTCTCTATTAGTGAATAGAGAGAACTAAAACAATCATATTTTATGACATGCACATAGCACGCATCATATTTTATAGAAAAAAAGTAAATAATAACATTATTACTAAAAGCTAAGAATCATAAGCATTGATCATCATTACTGGTGGTAGAGCTCCAGTGACGGAGCTCGCGTTGGCACCACCGCATTACCTAATATACTTGCCGCTAAATGGAAGTCTTCAGCACTATCGGGTTCCGGTCAGGTAATGTACGGCCCTGTCATTTCCGGCACAGAGGCATAACACTTTGGGGATCTCTGGTCTTTGTGTGGGTGTCTATAGGCTGCAGTTATCACTTAACATCAATGTGATGCATGCTTGTTTGCCACTTTCATAACATAAAATAAAACACTCCGAGCAAACTTTTGAAAACGTTTTGTATTTACTAGCAAAACAAGCATGATTACAAGTAATAAATTTAATTTGTAAATTAAATACGACATCTTAACTCACACATCGGTTGCGTGGTGCAGCTGGTTGACGGCTATTTGCAATTTGCATATTTGCGTACCCCACCAATATGCAAATACCCGCGAATATTAAATGCTGTGTTTAATGGACGATGGAAAGAGGTTTCATTGTTGTACTTTATCGGTCTTTATTGTGTTATAAAATGTAATTTAATAGGTGGTGCTTTTTTATTTCAGAAATGTGGTTAAAAAGCTGACTAACCCGTCAGCTCGCGAGTCACACGGGTTCACACGCCGCCGGCGGTCTCTCGTGTCTTGACGGTTAAGTCAATTTTATTTTTAACTTCCAGCTCGCCCCTCGACTTTTTGTAGCGAGGCTCACGGGTTCTATTTCCGCACCTAGACAAATATTTGTATGGCCTACAGAAATTTGTTTCGAGACTGGGGCTGTGAGTGTATGCTGTTAAGTTACCCCTGCTTCACACGGGTGCAATGTTCAATCATTGCACCCATGTAGTCTATGTCATACAGTGAAGATGCGGCTTTCTTAAGGATAAAGAATTTATGAAATAGGTCAAGTAGTTCTTGTGTAAAAACGTTACAAACATATGTACATTCAGAATTACTTCACTTGTGGTAGGTGCTATCACGTGCCGTATACCTTAAATAAGGCAGGTTACATTTCGAGGCCAAAAATCATCTTTGTTAAAACAAGATTTCCACGGTGTATTCGTAACTTTAATCGCAATATTACATACACACACCTCACGGTCTTTAGCCAAATTGATTAAGTTAGCTTACAGGGCATTATTCAAATTTCCCTTGCCACTCGTAACGCGCGGGAACATCAGACCAATAAACGTGACTTCATTGTAACCTAGTGTTGAATATGATATGGAGCAATTTGTGCTAAATTCGTCGCTGCGCAGACGGTTTTTACTGGTGGTAAATTCATTGACGGAACGGATACGTCCTGCAGTTCTGTCATTGAAACTTAATCACAGAAAAAAAACCTTCACAGAACATTGCTCTGGAGAAAGGTAAACAGCTTTGAGGACTAAATTTAACCTTGAAACCTTACTACTTACTACAACCTTCACTGGTGGTAGATCTTCAGCGACGGAGCTTGCCGTCGTAGGCACCACCGCATTATCTAAGAGGATTGCCGCTAAATGGTAGTGTTCAGCACTATCGTGTTTCGGTCAGGTGGTAATGTATGACCCTGTGATTTCCGGCACAGAGGCATAACAGCTTAGGCCTCAGGAGTGGTAAAGCATCTGCACTTTGACCTTGGTCTTTGTGTGGGTGCCTATAGGCTGCAGTCATCACTTAACATCAATGTGAACTGCATGCTTGTTTACCACTTTCATTGCATAAAAAAATGTGAAATGCAAGATTGCCACTTATAAATCATGACAAATATCACTAAGTGATGAGATTTCATTTTATAATATTGAATCATAACACTGCAGATTAAAAGTATGACTTATTACTAAGACGTGTAAGTGTATGCACATGTATATAATAATATGTATCTTCTCGCCAAGTCCCTAACGAGGTAGTAAGAGAGTGTGGAGTGCCAGATATCCCGGTCCTGACATGCACATGTAATAATACGAACTAATCCATGTATCCTTAGTGATTTTGTTTCTTCTAGAGTAGTCCTTTTTATTTAAGACTAGCTGACCCGGCAAACTTCGTATTGCCTCAGAATAAAAATATGACATGTGTCAAAGGTTTGATAGATACGGACTATTTGTATGGGAAAATGAAATGGTGGTTTTTACTATTTCCCTTCAATTTTTTCATATTTTCTTACCTTTTAAACATTCCCTGGACTTCCAAAATCATTTAAAATCAATATTAGCCAAATCGGTCCAGCCATTCACCGATCATGCCGTGATCAAGGAAAACGGGTTGCATTTTTATTTAAATAGATAAAGACCACCAAAATAATGCTACAATATCCATATGCTTTATCTATAATCTCATTGATCAAGTAAGCTTACAGAGCGCTATCTAAATTTCCCTAGCCACTCGTAACGCGCACCAACATCAGCTAATAAACGTGACGTCACTGTTGCTAGCTGCGTATGACTGAGTGGCAATTTCCGAGTGTGTCGTGAAGCCTCGTCGTGTTCCCAAATCTAATTGAAACTTTGTGAATTAAGTTTCACGTGGACATCGTAGAGGCAATGACACTAGTTTTAGATGAGTGAGACACGAGTTTGTTGCATCGCCACGCTTCAGCGCTTTCACACATCCACCTGCCGTTCCTGTTTCTTTGAGGATCCTATTTAGTGGCGTATGTGTTTCTATATGTATGTTCACAAGAGGACTATAGTGGTATCGACGAGGCAGTTCCATTGATTGAACAAAAATCCGTTACCCGCAGAACCGAATATCGGTGTGAGAAATGTTACGCCTAGATCCGTACGCTCAAATAAAACGGCGGATTATGGCTTTTCACTGGATTGACGAACCAGGCGTGGTGATACGACAATAGTGCTCGTGACAAGAATGGGTAAACATACAACAAATACCAGTACAAAGTACCTCTTTGTTACCTCTGATTGTTTGATTATTCAAATCGTACTAAGAGTAGATAGTTTTAATGGAAATAGGTGGAGCTCCTAATAAACTACTTGCCGCTGAACGATAGTCTCCCGACTCCTGCGCTATTGTGTTCCAGTCAGGTACCAGACATAATTTACGATATTAGGAGATTAATTTACGACGCAAGGGAACATTACAGTTCAGACCTTGGGAGCAGCAACTCCACCAACATAGAAATCTCTTGTATTTGTGTGTAAATGTTTAATGGATAGGGGCGGCAATGAAACCCTGGCGCCCCCTAGACCAAACTCCCCCCCCTCCCCCGGCTATAACTATTTACTTTGCCGTCGTTTGAAACCACCGCACTACCGGCGCCGCGCTATCTGGCCGCTTCTAAACTTTAAATACGTAAAATAAGGTTTATTTCTAGTTGAAACAAAATGTTCGAAAAGACCAGATCCAAGACGATGCTCTAAGCTGTTTGCGCCCGTGTGCATTGCACGCCCTGCACTATAGGTTAAGCCGCCCCTGTTAATGGCTAAAATGTTCACTAACGATCATTCTGAACTATTATGCTTATGTGCTACTTCATGACGTAATAAAACCGAAACTACACGAATTAAATTAATATTGTTAGGACATCTCTAGATTTCTTCAATGAAACATAGTTACTTTTACATCCAAATTGGTCTTTTATTCGTCTTAAGGAAATATAAAAAGGCTCTTCGTAGAAATAAAATTAGTATCTTTAACCGCATTAGCGTCTGAAGCGCAAAGCCTTAATTCGGGACGACGGAGGGATACATTGAGACATAATGAACTGTAAGATTCCCTTCGTCTTTTCAAATCTTTATTTTGGCTCGTCTTAGACCAGCTCTTATTGGATTGTCACCGTGTCGAGCAATCCGACGTTGGTGAGAGGCTAACTTGGTTACTGCGATCAGTATACAATGGGATTTGGGACTTCGAAGGTTGTGTCTTGTGAAATTAGCTTTAAACTAATTTTAGCTTGATTTTATTTATATAGCTGTTGCCTGCGGCTTCACCCGCGTGGATGTCGTGTTTCTTTCTTCTCCTTTGTTCTTCGCCTTTGTTCTTTCTCAAAGTCAATTCTATCTCTGTACCAAATTTCATAAAAATCGGTTCAGTCGTTTAGACGTGAAAAGGCTACAGACAGACAGACAGAGTTACTTTCGCATTTAAAATATTATTAAGTAGGGAGAAGGGATTGAGGTTCATATTTTCTGAAGAAATAACATTACATGCTTTCAATGTTATTTCTTTAGAAAAAAGAAGAAATATGGCACGTCTAATTTGGGACGGGGGAGACTTTGGTTTTTTTTCGGGTCTGTAAAGCGTTATCTCTTTCGCAACTTACATAATATGTAAGTTGCGAAAGAGATTCTTCCAAAGTCAATGAACATCACATATTATGTGATGTTTGTAGACCATTTTGATCAAGTTTTGAGCAATACCAGACTATCAGTGCTTATGTAGGCAATGTGCAACTGAGATAGCGCTCTATGACGTCGAAACTAGCCGATTGTCTCTTTCGTAGGCTCGATGTGCAATATTTCATATATAAAACTACAAGAAACTAAAATAAACAGTATTATTTTTACTGGTGGTAGAGCTCCAGTGACGGAGCTCGCGGGCGTAGGCACCACCGCATTACCTAATATACTTACCGTTAAATGGTAGTGTTCAGCACTATCGTGTTTCGGTCAGGTGGTAATGTACGGCTCTGTAATTTCCGGCACAGAGGCATAACACCTAATGCCTCAGGAGTGGCAGCGCATTTGCATTTTGACTTCTGGTCATTGTGTGGGTGTCTATAGGCTGCAGTCATCACTTAACATCAATGTGAACTGCACGCTTGTTTGCCACTTTTATTACATAAAAAAAAAAAAAAAAAAAATTATGTACACGTGAATTTCTCGGAATCTTTCTATTAAGAAAACCCCTAAAAAAACAAGCGAAAACTTCCCAAATACACTATACAAAATAAGCGAGTACGCATTGAATCTAGCTTCCGCTTCCTTAGCGGAAGTTTTTAATAGTGTTGTGGCAAGTCACCGACACCGGCAGTTAATTACAAGCGAGCGCCGGCTAATTGTGCTGAGCATCTAACTGGAAGCAAAAAACCACTTATTTTGACTACTAATGGAAAACTGCTGGGAACGTAAACACGTTGCGGGCAAATTGATCATTTTTTTCAGTTTAGTTTCGGGTACTATTTTTATGTTAAATGTCTAGGGAGAAATATTATGTATTTTATGCATTTTGGATATAGAAATAATTTATGACTGTAGTTATACCTATTCAAGAGCGTCACGTCTAGGTCTTCAAATACCGTTTTTTTATGTAATGGAAGTGGCAATCAAGCATGCAGTTAACATTGATGTTAAGTGATGACTGCAGCCTATAGACACTTACACGAAGAACAAGGTCAAGATGCAGATGCGTTACGACTCCTGAGGCCTAAGGTGTTATGCCTCTGTGCCGGAAATGACAGGGCCGTACATTACCACCTGACCGGAACACGATAGTGCTGAACACTACCATTTAGCGGCAAGTATGTTAGGTAATGCGGTGGTGCCTACGCCCGCGAGCTCCGTCACTGTAGCTCTACCGCCAGTAAAGCCGATATTGGGAGAACTAGACGTGACCACATTCCAGTAGTGGAGGAAAATTCTTCCGTACTGTCAGTCAACCAAAACATTTTACTTTATTTTTAGACATACTAGCGGCTCGACCCGGCTTCGCTCGGGTGCCATGTTACCTACGTACCATCATAATAATATAAAACACTCCTGAATAGTGGGCTATCTGATTGTGGAAGAATTTTCATGATCGGTTCAGTATTCCCGAAGATTGACCCCTATAAACAAACAAACAATCAATCAAAGTTACAAACTTTATTTCTTTACAATATTAGTTTAAATCATCATCAATGTCGCACTCTTCGTTACTGAAGGTCGTGCCCGTCCTGAAGTGTCTTGGTGGATTTGGTCACCAGATTCTTCCAATCTAGCCTGTGTACGGCCTTCTTCATGGCTTTTGTTATGGGGAGGTCAGTGAGTTTGGTGACTTGGTCAGTCCATCTGGTAGGAGATCGGCCCCGAAGTCGTTTGCCCTCTATCTTTCCAAAAACTATTAGTATAGATACAGTACGCCCAAAACTTATATATCACTGAGAGAATGTTCCACTCTCTCTTCTACAAACGGACACAATTTTGACTAAACGAAAAAAATATGAGAAAGTCTTTGTTACTCTGTCTGTCCTTCCCAAACCATAAAATCACCTTTTTGCAGTAACTTATAAGTCTTATAACTAACTTCAGGGATGGCTTTAAGCTTTTAGTATATACTATACATACATAGTGTACATAATTCTCACAGCAAGAGTCTGGGGTTTTATAAATACTGTGTCTACTGCTTTTATTCAGCTAGTTTCATTCTTCAAATTATTACAGTAGAGGGCATTTTAAATTTTCAGTAGCAACATGGCGTGGTGCCAGACCGAGCTGAAGTTTGAGAGCAACTTAAATATCTTGAGGTTCAAATCTTGAGCTCGTTCTATTTTAAATTGAAATCTTAATTCGATAAGCTTGTGTGAAGCGATAGTGTCAGTTTTGAAACTGTATAACAGAACTGATTTTCGACTGCAGTTGAAACTGAAATTGAACCGATCAACTTGGATTGAGTTGGGAAGTCAATATACATATGGTCCCTGCCCTATCAGTTTATATATTTCAAAAAGCACCTGTGTAGAAGTGAGACGACAACTTTTTATATGCAATTAAGGTGCTAAACAAGCATGCAATTCACATTGATGTTAAGTCAGAGAATATATAATAATACTACGTATAGAATGGTCACTTCGACGTCCCGCCTGATTTCCCCTCTTGCAGCCCGCAACCCCCTTGGGTACCAGTCTAGCAGCCTCGTGCACTGAGGTTTGAGTCCTTCAGGGCTGGTAGCGCGTTGGCAACTCCCCTGATGTTGCAAATGTTCATAGGCGACGGTGACCACTTTCCATCAGGTGGCCCGTTTGCTTGTCTGTCAACCTTCAGACATAAAAAAAAGGTTGCGAGCGGGCAACTGTGTGTGTGCGTTTAAAAACACGTCTTGATTTATGTCCGGATAGCAGGTAACTAGAAAAAACGTTGGTATAAATTTTAGCTGAGTGCCCGCGGTGTGGTCAAGTTTTGACTGCGGCCTGTAGACACCCATACAAAGACCAGAGGTCAAAATGTAGATGCGTTGTCACCTTATGTTGATGTGATGTTGAGTGATAGTTATTACGGGGCCATACAACTGGCCCGTGTTGCACTATGACGGTAACACGCTTATCGAATCTCAAGACTACGAGACGAATAATCATTAGATTGTGTTATAACTAACGTGACGTATGGTACGTCTCGTTTTGAACGGGACAGTCCCGTTTTCACGCAGCCCTTCCCGGTGTCCCCAGAAAACTTTTGGGAAGAGATAAATGTCCCGTTATCGGTAATCTCAGCAAAAATATATGGGGAACTATAAGCGTACCCGACTGAAGTTGTCCTGTAAATGTCAATCTAAAATTGTAATATATTTTTAATCATTTATAATACTCTTAAGAGCAATCGATAGCGATACTTTAAACAAATCTTAAAGAACGTCATTATAGCTGCCCTTTCGTAAGTAAGCATCTTCCCTCCTGATTCCTTGAAGGTTAATCTTGAGAATGTCCCACTATTGTGAGGGCCCGATTTCACTTGGCTGGCGCCTCACAAACAGGGTCTCCCACAAGGGAGAACGGTCTTATACGTATCTTAGACTTGCGGTTCCAGCTTTCGGCATTTATGTTGTCTTGATAATGGGGTCTTCGAAGTCTTTCTTGTTTTTCACTCCCGGCCGGGGTGTCGAGTCACGGGTGGCCCTGGACCAGCCACAAAACGCGCGCGTTCGTGGTAACGATTTTTAAGCGTCTTCTATCCCGTTGCAAGTTTGATTCGCTACAGGTAGTCGCGAATGGTGACGTCAGTGACGTCTTATCAGAATCGACCAATGATCGTGAAGAAGTACCAAGTAGTGCCAACCTAACTTTAAGGTTGGAAACTATATACCAACTGAGAGATGGTATGGTGACGGTACAGTCCCGTTTTGAGTGACGATAAAAATGGTCACGTTAGTTATAACCCTAACTAAAACACCAATAGGTTCACCGTATATAACATAATTTCCACATAAAAATCCGTACCCTGGATTCAATCACAATTCATCCCATCCCGCTTTATTATACGGCCGTAGAGAAAGACAAAATTCTAATCAGAGGATTGACTGGGTACAGTACAATGAAGGGAATTAGGTTCATCGAATCACATTGTTTGCTTACGCATTCGCCTCTGGGGATTATTGGAACTGGAATTAGTTGAACCCAAAGAATTATATTTCTGCGTATTTTTCTGCATTTGATGATAGATTAGATTTGTGAATACTGATTGTTTGATAGACTGTGTAGAAAAAACCCGTATTGAAAGAAAAGGGTTGAAGGGATTTTAAAGAATCTTTTCTAACCTCGACGGAAAAAAGGGGTGTTATAAGTTTCATATGTGTCTCTGTGTGTCTGTCTGTGCCTTCCAAATGAGTGGACCTATTGATATCCGTTTTGTTTTTCAATTGAAAGCGTGGCTTATCGAAATGATTATTAGTTATGATTGATGGATTCAGCAGCTGTAGTTTCCAAGATTTTCAGCAATGTGGAAGCAAACGATTCGAAGTTTTTTGTATGTGCTTAGTTTTAGTAGCAAGGCAGCAGGTGTTCCCTCGGTGCTACAATATGGGGTTATTCAAAAATGGCGTCAAAAGAGTCCTTCAGGGCTGGCAGCGCGTTGGCAACTCCCCTGGTGTTGCAAATGTTCATAGGCGACGGTAACAACTTTCCATCAGGTGGCCCGTCTGCTTGTCTGTCAACTTAATGACATAAAAAAAGTGTTTTGTAACCTATTCGCTAAATGAGTATCTCATGATGACTTGCAAATCGGATCTCGTTCAACATTGAAGAATGTCAAAGTCTGCATTTTGACCAAAGGTTTTTAGTACATATCCATAGGTTGTATTATTCACTTACCATTAATACTAACTACATATTTGTTTGCCACCATTATAACTTTTAAAAAAATGCAAGGATACTTACATATTCTGTATCGTACAAAAACCGTTCCGACACACAGTTGGTGCTGTAAGCATTTCTTTTTGCTTGCTAAGTGAAAATTTCCACAGGGCCGTTAAGGGAGCATTAATGAGTAAGCTTATTAACCGGGTAAGGGCGGTTGCATTAAACATTTCAGCATTCTCAGCAACTCGTAACGCGAGGTTCAGATTAGAAATCGAGATTGTTGTTTTATAAAATGTTAAGCTAATTGAGATTTTTACTACATTTTCTTTTAGATATTTTCATCTTATTTTTATGTCATTAGAATGACAGACAAGCCGACGGACGGACAGATTTGATGGAAAGTGGTCACCGTCGTCTATGAAACCAAGGAAGTTGCCAACGCGCTGCCGGCTCTGAAGGACTCTTTTGACGCCATTTTTGAAGAACCCCATATTACTCAGTACCTAGTAGTACTCAGGGAACACCTCAAAGGGAAGTTCGTTCCACAGTTGGCACGTTCTGGGCAGCAATGAACGAGCGAATTGGGCTGTTAAGATATATTACATCACTAGCTGTGCCCGCGACTTCGCCCACGTGAAAATGTATGATTGTTCAGTATCTACCTGGACGAAGTCGTGGGGGCAACTAGTATAAAAGTAGCTTAAGTTACTCCTTATTACATCAGCTATCTGCCAGTGAATCGCCCGTCAAAATCGGTCCAGCCGTTCCCAAGATTAGCCCCGCCAAACAGACCGTCACTGGAGCTCTAATGGTGGTTAAGCTCCAGTGACGGTGCTCGCGGGCGTAGGCACCACCGCATTACCTAATATACTTGCCGCTAAATGGTAGTGTTCAGCACTATCGTGTTCCGGTCCGGTGGTAATGTACGGCCCTGTAATTTCCGGCACAGATGCACCTTAGGCCTCAGGAGTGGTAACGCATCTGCATTTTGACCTAGGTGTTTGTGTGGGTATCTATTGCCTGCAGTCATCACTTAACATCAATGTAAACTGCATGCTTGCTTGCCACTTCCATAACACAAAAAAAATATACTAATAATAAATTCTCACGCGTACGAAGTTGCGGGTATAGCTAGTAAATAAAAAAAAAAGCAAAACATTTTAACGCTAGACTTTGGTGCAGGTAAACGACAAAAAGAAAAGAAGACAACAAGAAGAGAATGATTTTTCTCTTGTGTAAAGACATTTCTGTGAACCCTGCAGCGTCATTAGACTGTTCAGTTCGAAGAAAACTATCCTGGATGCTCTCTAGAGACACTCGACTACACTTGATAGAGCACGGGAAATATTTTCTTTGCTATGTAGATTTCCTTTTATTATTTTGCGTGTTTTTTGATTTAAGGTTTATTTATTTGCTGAAGGTTATTTTGAGAGCATACGAACATTTTTGTAATGTTTTATATGACAATTCTTATAAGATGAGATCATAGAAAAAGGTTCCTATATATAGATTGGCTTTAAAATTGGTTGAGGCTTTGGTCCCGCCGTAAATACGCTTACACTCACAGTCCCACAGTAGGTATAAACCTGTGTCACGGGTGCCGTTGTACACATACAACACATACACAAACACCCAAACCCGAAAAAAATATCTGTAGGCCATACAAATATTTGTCCCGGTGCGGGGATCGAACCCGCGACCCTTCGAATCAAACGGTCATCTCACACCGCTGGACCAACTGGGTCGTCGAAAGTAAGATGAGATCATAGAAAAAGGTTCTTTTTTACATATGGGCTTTAAAATTGGTTGAGGTTTTGGTCCCGCAGTTAGCAACTTTCAGCTAAATAATAAATTATAATAAATATTATAAGGAAGCAATGATGTCAATATTAACAAAAAACAGAGGTAACTGCTACGTCTAAAAGCTGGTAAGCTTTTTGACGTCGCTGGCCTGTCCTTTTGGCTCATTGCCAAACTCCGAGGAAACTATCAGGAAATGAAAATGTCCCAATTGCACTAACCCCCGATCCGAGGATCGAACTCTGAACCCAGCACTGATTTGCTACCACTAGACTACTGAGATTAAATCAATTTCAATCCTTCTACTTTTAAAGTAACGTCGCGTGATGGCATACGAGTGCAGAGGTCGAGTGGACTAACTCAATTCAGACTGATCCGGACTAATTCCCGAACTCGCCCGTTCGTCTTTACTCGAGTATCGGTAGGCGAGGGTGTGGTGTGAGTAATAATCTTTCAGCGGTTCATTTTTTCAATGTAACGAAGGTCGCAAACAAGCTTGCAGTTCACATCGATGTTATGTGATGACTGTACAGAAATACTATAGAAATTAACACGGAAAAACATTTCAGTCTTTAGAAAATAAAGAAAAGAAATCTTTAATTTTTAAAGTTCACTCGCATGTATTGTGTTATTGCGAAAAATTAAATATTACAACGGTTCGATCTGTTTTTTGTGTAGATTTCTACAGAGTACAGTCATCAATTAACATCCATGCATGCGTATTGCATTGTTTCTATGCCACCTCCACTACATAAAAAAGTGACGCGACTTTTATTTCGAAAGAAAAAAATAGGTCGAACTATAATAAAAAAATTAGATTCTGCACGCATCCATCCCTATGCGGACGGATTCGTGCAGTCCACCTAGTAGTCAAAATATTTAATTCATCACTCCGCTCTTAATTTGTGTCACTCGTGAACGTAAAATCAATTTAGTAATGAGGGCCCAGGGCAGCGACCCGTGCGCACTTTTAAGTTTGATCATTATCCGCTAGCCCTGGAGTATTTGCCCCTAATCATATCTAGATTGTTGTCCGCTAAAATATGATTTATTGAAAAAGGTATCGTGGTTTCAACGAAGAAGAAGTAAATGCATGCTAAAACCATTCACCAGTTACATTTTAGCCATGTTAGACCATGTAACAGATGACGACCCTGTTGACATCACCGTGTGGGAATCTCCAAGGAACTGGACAATTTACAGGAAATGGAAAAACCTCAATGAAACCAGAGATAATGGCTTTTAACGTTATATCTGATAAACCCTGATCTGCGATTTTTTTTGTAGTTGTATATAAATCGGCACGGCACGCATCGTGCGCTAGACCAACTCCTACGCGGCCGTTTTTTTTTTGTAATTAAGTACAGTCTATCAGTAAACTGCATACGTTTTTCATTTGCATTCAGATCTCTGGTGCTGCTGGTGTTGAAGGAAGTCAGTCCATAAGCCTGTATGTTTATTTATCAATGATAACATAAAAAATGTCGCATTTCTCAACTTTTCTAGTCACAACCGAGATAATTTGTTCGTTCTTCCCAAAGGACTACAAACTACCCACTATAAAACTTGTAGCAAAACTTTCGTTAGTTCAATAAAAGTCAAAGATATATTCTATCTAAGCATAATTTGACAACACTTTTGCAGCGAACTATTCCGAACAAAAATGAAGTGTTTCCCAAGAGAGCGATGAATCCTCACCTCAACCGTCTTACATATTATGTTTCTGAATCCAAAAACAGAGCGGACTGGCCGTTATCATATTACGATTTTATGTAAACACAGCTTCAGCCCTTTGTTTCTTCAAAAGAGCAGGCACAATATTTATACAAGATGAATAAAATAATGTAATAATAGACGAAAATGCTAATCATTTTGTTATAATATAGGATTTTGACAATAACATATATTCTGAGAGCCTGCGACGTCCAGACCTTCGTTATATTATAAAACTTGCAAATTCTTCTATATATGTCCCCTATACAGGTATAAGCAAAACCAAAATATACAACCTGGGTCGCGGTGGCTTTGGCAGGTAACAGGTAGTAAATGTGAGTAAAATTGTGTTTCAAATTTGTGTTAGTATAAAACTTAGTTTTCGTATATTTTAACTTAGAATCATATTAGAACCCGCCTCGTCTATCGGCAGACACTTTGGATGGTGACAACCCCTTGCCAGACACCCTCACAGTCTAATTATTTGTAAATCTACTTTCGTCATAGTATAAAATCTGACTTTTATATATGTTATTCAGAAAACTATACGAATAATGTTTCCACAACTCCCAGTCACTTTCGATGGTTCCCCTATCTTCCCAGATACATTGAAGTCTACTCCAGACGTGCGCGCGATGAATATACATGTACGTTGGTGCGAGTGAAATAGCATGATCGGTCCACGGCGATCTCTTTCTGCGCATCAGCTGTCTCGTACTCCGTAATATATATTGTGTAGTGTGAACTGTTATACGTACAGAAATCGTGGAATAAACAATTTGTAATAAAAGTGAGGGAAAATTAATTTTGCTTTCTGAAGAGACATTAAAGAAATGTCAAACTGACCATCCGCTTAGCCCAATGGTGTGAGATGACCGTTTGATTCGAAGGGTCACGGGTTCGATCTCCGCACCGGGACCAATATTTGTATGGCCTACAGATATTTGTTTCGGGTCTGAGTGTTTGTGTATGTGGTATATGTGTCTGGCAAGGGGTTGTCACCGTCCTAAGTGTCCGCCAATAGACGAGGCGAGTTCTAATATGATTGTTAGTTAAAATATATGAAAACTAAGTTTTATACTAACTCAAATTTGAAACACAATTTTACTCACCTTTACTACCTGTTACCTGCCAAAGCCACCGCGACCCAGGTTGTATATTTTGGTTTTGCTTATACCTGTATAGGGGACATATATAGAAGAATTTCCAGGTTTTATGATATAACGAAGGTCTGGGCGTCGCAGGCTCTTAGATTAATATGTCATGTGAGTGAAATACTTTTATAGAAAAAAAACTCTTCATGCGGGCCTAACTAGCATTGTTAGCAATAGATGTCGTTACTGGCACCCCAAGACAATGCGATAAATGTGAAAGAAAATTTCGACAGACCGGTGAGGACTTCGATAGCTCAGTTAGGAGAGCAGTTGGACGATTGTTTTTATTTTACTAGATTTTGGAAAAAAACGTTTTATCTTAATGAGATTCGGGAACGTTGCAGAGGCCCAGGAAGACCAAGACTGACCTACCATGACCAAATAGGTCGAGTTCTATGCATGTATGAAGAGATTTATGAAGGTAGATGAGGCACGAGAGGTATGTCAGGACCGGGATATCTGGCGCTCTGCACTCTCTGCCTACCCCGTTAGGGACCTGACGTGAAAATACATTTTTTAATTTGTTACTTGATGTATATCAATAGTTATTCGCTTCAATTAATTTTTTTGACTTTCCATAAGAGATGCTCGTAATTTAAAATTAATAAATTAATTTCTGCCTTTGATTCTGAAATATTCTAAGAATGTTTAATCTTGGACCATTTTTTTTAGTAATCAATTTTCATACTTGTGACTATTTTTTATTCGTTTAAAACGTATACAATGCATAAACTAGTATGTAGTTAATCACGCCGGTACTTCCCCGTCTCTGTCCAAGCAGTTACCGCTCACGGCTATGACAGTTTAACTACTGGCATACTAATTTATTAGGGTTGCAGATTATAATAATTGCTCGCCTCTATGATGTTTGGTTGGGACACGGCGATAAAACTTTATTTATATTTATGCTTTCCGTGATAATGAGCAACTATGCTTGTGACCAAGAAGCAAGCGCTTGGAAGGTTTCAGCAGCTATTTTATAAGAATAGAAAAGTAATCTATACAAATAAATAAAATTGGAGTGTCTGTGTGTAATATTAAAATAACCGATTTTTACTAAATGCATATAAATGTATACACGGTGCATAACATACCAAAACAACATTTTTTACAATTTTTGTCTGTCTATCTGTCTGTCTGTCTGTTTGTTCCCGCTTTTCTCGGGAATGGCTAAACCGATTTTGACGGGACTTCCACTGGCTTGGGCTACTTTTATAAAAGCTTCGCCTATGACTTTGTCCAGGTAGATACTGAATAATTATAAGATCTCACGCGGACGAAGTCGCGGGCACAGCTATTTTTAAATAATATTTTCAATGTTTTTTCTTTTTGTTATTATTAATCTCCAACCGCAAGAGCCTTATTACCATTTTCTTTGGTAGTAGAGATACAGAATCGGAACTTAAACTGAACTACCCAATCAATTTTGACGACCCGGTTAGTCCAGCGGTGTGAGATGACCGTTTGATTCGAAGGGTCACGGGTTCGATCCCCGCACCGGGACAAATATTTTTATGGCCTACAGATATTTGTTTTCGGGTCTGGGTGTTTGTGTATGTGTTGTATGTGTACAACGGCACTCACAACAACGGTTTATACCTACTGTGGGGCTGTGAGTGTAAGCGTATTTAAAATGTGCTCTCAGTAATATTTCATGTTCCTGTGGTAATGTATGGCCGAGTAATTTCCAAAACAGAAGTAAAAAATTGAGGCAAACAGATGACGTTATTGAAGTTGATAAGAATCATAAATAAGTTGAGAATGAACTAACTTTCCATGTTGAGGAACAAACTTGCACATTAATGCCTAATCTGCTTTCGGGTGGAAGTCCTACATTAACTACGAGTAACTCCCTTATTCATAAACGTATTTTAGCTAAAGTATTGCTAATGTCTACTTTGTCCTTTTCCATCCTGCACATTTTACAATGCAACTGACAAAGACAAAGCATTCCAAAGCTAAAACGTATCTAACGTACGTTTGTAAATAAGGGGGTAATGTTTATACCTTTTTTATGTAATATATATTATAAATTAAAAAGTGGCAAACAAGCATGCAGTTCATATTGATGTTAAGTGATGACTGCAGGCTATAGACACCCACACAATGACCAGAGGTCAAAATGCAGATGCGCTGCCACTCCTGTGCCGGAAATTACAGGGCCGTACATTACCACCTGACCGGAATACGATAGTGCTGAACACTACCACTTACCGGCAAGCATATTAAGTAATGCGGTGGTGCCTACGCCCGCGAGCTCCGTCACTGGAGCTCTATTACCAGTAAAATACTGAAATAAATTCAAATACACGAACCCGAATATATATCGTGTTTACTGCTGAATAGTTCAGTGTGATAAAGTTGCAAGAGGACACCTCTGCGATTACTTGCTTTTGTAAATACAAATAAAATTAGTCGTTCACGATAATGCCGGACGGTAAACACGACGGTACTTAGAATTATGCCCTGAAGAATAATGTGTAATAAGGGATCATTTAATCATTGTAACGTCTTGTTACAATTACAATATCTCAAAGCCTATTTCATCTGGACCGAAATCGAAAGTCTCTAGAATAAGGTTTTTGGCCAATTTGTGTTGCCAGTGATGACATATGGGACAGAAACGTGGTCGCTAACTATGGGCCTCATAAGAGGTTTAAGGTCACTCAGAGAGCAATGGAGAGTGCTTGGAATTTCTCTGCGAGATCAAATCAGAAATGAGGAGATCCGCATGAGAACCAAAGTTACTGACATAGCTCGCCGAACGACTCAAGTGGCAATGGGCAGGGCACATAGCTCGAAGAACTGACGGCCGTTGGGGCAGAGCAGTTCTTGAGTGGCAACCGCGTACCGGAAAACGAAGCGCAGGCAGGCCTTCACAAGATGGACCGACGACCTGGTGAAGGTCGCAAGCAATCGCTGGATGAGGGTGGCCCAAGACCGTTTGTTGTGGCATTCTTTGTGGGAGGCCTTTGTTCAGAAGTGGACGTCTTTTGGCTGAAATTATGATGATAATGATGATGATAAGCTTCGAAAATATCGAAAAATATACCATTGAAACCACAACTAGCATTCTGAATTTAAATTGGTATTGGTAGTTCTTTAACTTTTAAACTTGAGGAACAAACTTGCAAATTAATGCCTAATATTCTTTCCGGTGGAAGTCCTGTAACACCAAGGTTATACGTACTTAGATAAATTCTATCCTCACGTACATCCAAATTGCCTTAATATCGGGTCCACAGCGTCCTGAATATTTCAGTGCAATAAAGTGATAAAACGGTGCCTCTCGAATTGTATCCGTTACTGAATACAAATGAAATTTGTTGCTCAAGGAAATGCCGGACGGTAAACAAGACGGTTAATAGTGCTCCCCTAAAGAATAAGGTATGTTGAAATGGATATAATAAGATTTTAGCTCCACTATGTATTCAGTATAGGTAATGGGATGGTACCTACGCCCGCGAGCTCCGTCACTGGAGCTCTACCATCAGTAGAAAAAGTTAAAGTTATTATAACATTTCACATCCTTTTATAACTTAAAGACATCTGTTAAAATTAGAGCAGTCAGTTTTAAAAAAAAAATGGCGTCAAATGAGTCCTTCAGGGCTGGCAGCGCGTTGGGGACGCTCCTGGTGTTGCAAATGTTCAGAGGCGACAGTGACCACTTTCCATAAGGTGGAAAAAAAGTGCTGAATATATTTAAGTCAGTACAAATGCAAGAAAAATTTTTTTCCACGTATTAGCACTAACGGTACCGGTCTCATTATTATTGAAAAAAATGTAATAATAATACAATCATTCGATTATAATTTTTAATAGTACCTTTTATTTATTTTATATACCTATTTGTATTAGGTACATATTACACTTATGTATAAAGATGTAGTAGGAGAAGCTTAAAATAGATATAAAGTCATAGGTACTTAAAAAAATTTCATTCATGAATCCAACATCAGTTATTTATGTTGTAACACCTCGGACCGTGACGTAAGCCGGTAATAAGTCCTTCAAAGGTTTTCCTGTACAAAATAAAACGAAAATAGCCACAATATTACTGGTATACCCAAATTTTTTCCTTGATAATTTTTTAACAGATATGTGGGTAGCCTCAATAGTATATAAGAACCGGTCAATAGCGTCGGACTTGTGTGCATAGGGTTTCAAATGCCATAAACTTGTTGTAACTGTTAATATTATCTATGTTTACAACTACTTTTAGTATTTTATTTCCAACATTTTACTGGTGGTAGAGCTCCAGTGACGAAGCTCGCGGGCGCAGGCACCACCGCATTACAGTCAGGAGTGGTAACGCAACTGCATTTTGACCTTGGTCTTTGTGTAAGTATCTATAGGTTGCAGTTATCACCTAACACCAATGTGAACTGCATGGTGTGAGTTTGGAAGTAATAGACGATTTTTGTAGTATGTGTGTGTGTCACACGCATTTTTCCCCGCAGACTGCTTTGCATTGGTAATAAACGCTATGGCTACTCCCCACCGGTCCTCCGCGGCAGCCGCGTTGCTCTATGGTTGAGATACACGGTTGAATAGACACACAGACGCTGGAGTGAATCATATAAGGTTTAAGTTTTTCCCATTTGAGGCACGAAACCATAAAGAGTATGTTGATGATGTAAAATCCTCCATTTTCCTTAAAATACAATTTTCCTTTTCACTGCGCTAAGTCTCAATTCGTCTTAACGCATACGAGTGTTAACGTTACGCGTAATGTTTGTAAATAGGAACATAATAACACACTGACATATATAATTATTAGGATACGTGTTATTTCGACATCAAAAGGTGAATTAAATTTCCATAAATGTGTCCTTGTGTATCCCGGAAAGACTACGTATCATAATATATTTATAATTGAATTTTAATTAGTCGCATGTATGGCGGGCCTATAATATGACGTTAAGAAACTGTGAAATTGGGAAATTCCTAACATCATTACTTAACCGACCTTTATAGAATTTTATTTTTTGGTGGTAAACAAGCATGCAGTTCACATTGGTGTTAAGTGATGACTGCAGCCTATAAACACCTACACAAAGACCAGAGGTCAAAATGCAGATGCGTTACCACTTCTGAGGCCTAAGGTATTCTTCCTCTGTGCCGGAAATTACAGGGCCGTACATTACCACCTGACCAGAACACGATAGTGCTGAACACTACCATTAAGCGGCAAGTATATTAGGTAATGCGGTGGTGACTACGCCCGCGAGCCCCGTCACTGGAGCTCTACCACCAGTAAAATGCATGTGCATGCAGTGTGTGGCAACGCATCTGCATTTTGACCTCTGGTTTTATGAAGATGTTTATAGGTTGCTGTCTTCACTTAGCATCAATGTGAGCTGAATGCTTGTTGCCACCTTCCTTGTATTAAAAAAACCTTCCTTTGCAATATGCCATACCCGGCTTTAGGATTGACCATCACAGTGGCGGTTTTATCGCGAGACGCTACTGCACATCCCCTGTTATCGTATTTAATGCCGCTTATTAGAATGGTTCGACCGTCATTGATCGGCTAACTGACTGTACTAGCGGAAGCTGTACTCCAAAAATTAATTTATTTATTTACGACGATAGGACGATAGGCTCAATGTATTTTACTCGAAATTATGAAAAGATAAACTTTAAAGCTTAATAACTCACGAACAGTGGACTAAATCGAAAAATAATAATAGCACATCTGAAACATTTTTGAAAGACCTATCCAACGATATTCTACACTATCTAGAAAACGAAAAATAAAAAAATATCAGCGCGTTTTAAATATTCCACACTATCTAGAAAACGAAAAAAAATAAAAATCCGCGCGTTACATGTAGGGGAGGTACCCTAAATATATTTTTTTTTCACGTTTTTATTCTACCACTTTGTCGGCGTGACGGAGGGGTATACTTGAGCCAAATTTCAAGTGTCTAGTACCAATAATTTTTGCGCGAAACCGCGGACGGACAGACAGACAGACGGACATGGCGAAACTTTAAGGGTTCCTTGTTTACTACGGAAACCTATAAACCAATATAACTAAGATAAAAAAAAATATTTGAACAAATGCAGATAAATATATCAGTAGAATGTCTCAATTGCCCTTTTACAAACTAATAAGAAGAAAAAATGGCATAGAGAAAAGAAAAAGAGATTTTTCATTCTTTTCACAGACAGTTTTGTAATTGCCCTATTTAATACCTACTTCGTTTGTTCGTAACATGTCTTTTCAAAGACGTCTCCCCATCAATTGTGGTTCATAATCGCTTAAACCTGCTAATCCCGAATTCAAACAAAATAAATACGAATTCCCAAATAAATCACATTCTATTTCCACCTCACGAGACAAGTATTCAACGTGCCCGAACAGGTGAACGTATCGCCATTCGAAATTATTTCCATTTTGACAAATCCTTAGACAGACGGAAAATCCTTTTATGTTCGCAAAGCCGTTTGCCAAAGCTTATCGTGTTTAGATTCCAAATTACTTTATTTGTTTGTAAAATGTTTGTCGGGAATATTTTGAAATGTTTAACTCATAAGATAATTGTTTTGGGAGGCAATATTTTGAATATTTTACTTGCACGCGGATGGGATAGAGATTGGAGCATCGATAATTAGTGAAACTAGGCGAAACTATATTTGTAGATTGTTGAAATAGCTTGTATCGATCGTGACAGTTTCATTAGATACTAAACACTTAAAAGTAAGCGAAATTGTGCACATATATATTTTTTTCCTTTTTTTGGAGTATGAAAGTTTTGTTGAGGTTATATTATATATAATATATGTACTTGTTTTTGGTGCGATTGGAAAAAAAATATATGAGAGTGCATATTTACAATGCGCGCGCACACCGAAAAGCCATCATCTGAAGTTAGTTGCTAGTTGTTTTTAGAGGTATCTACGTTTAAGAAACACCTTTATCCTACCACTCAGTTGTATAAAGACTGGAATGTTCTCAATGTGCGACAACATTTTATACTGAACACAATTACGTTACAACATCGCAAGACCCCATACGTTGAGATCTCTAAACGGCGTAAAGATTTAATATGTAATGTCCCAAAAGTAAATTATACTTTAGTCAAACGTTTTGCATACTTCTTAGGCCCATTCTTATATAACAAAATAATAAGTACCAATATATAAATTGTCTTTATACCAGTGTCGAAAAGCAGTTCGTAACTTCCTTCTCAATCTTAATTATGAAGAAACAGAACAATACTTATTAACGTTGTCATAAGTCATTTTAAACGAAAAAATAATTTACTCAAACCAACACATGCATCATACTTACATTACATTTTACATAATGACACACACATACACACACTTTACACGCAATTACTTTACTTAAGTAAATGGCTCATCTAATTTAATTCCATGCTATACCCACCCGGGGGGCGGTACTCTTCTTCTTAATACAGACTATTGTAATAAATAAAATATTGTATATTTATTGTAATAAATAAAATATCCGTCAGCTTGGCGTAAAGCTTTTATTATACCTTGTCCAAGAACTCCCAATCCCAGTCTTCCTTGTCATTTCAGACCCATCTCTATACTCCCCTTTCTTTCTAAGGTCTTAGAAGCAACTGTTCATAAACAATTATCTAAATTTATCTTTGATAATAATTTACTCTCCCAGTATCAATCTGGATTTCGACCCGGGCACAGCACAGCTACTGCGCTACTTAAAGTATTAGAGGATGTCAGATCGAATATGGAGGACTCTCAAGTTACAGTTTTGGTTCTAATCGACTTCTCTAACGCTTTCAACACTGTTGACCATGACATCCTCATCAGCTCGCTGAAACACGTTGGAGTCTCATCACTGGTTCAGGATTGGTTCTCTTCGTATCTTCACAGTCGCCAGCAGGCTGTGCGCGCCGATCAGGAGTTATCTGACTGGTGCAATCTAGTTTCTGGTGTACCTCAAGGTGGAATCCTCTCTCCACTTCTATTTTCTTTGTTTATTGATATCATCACTTCTTTCCTTCAGTGCTCTTACCATTTGTATGCTGATGACTTGCAGATATATACCCGATCTGATATCTCAACTATAAATTTCGCCATCGCTAAAATCAACATGGGATCTCCAGGCTATTTTTGAGTGGTCACAAAGGTTTGGCATTTTTGTGAACCCGACTAAGTGCCAAGCTATTGTTATTGGAAGCAGTTTTTTTATCAACAGACTTAACTTTAGCCATCTGCCTCCAATTTTATTTGATAACCTAATAATTCCATTTGTTGACCACGTTAAGGACTTGGGGCTCCACGTCGACTCCACCTTAACATGGAAAAAGCAGGTTAGTAAATGTAGCCAGAACGCAATTGCCACACTGCTTTCTCTTTATAGATTTCAGAACTTTTTACCACCTAGCATGAAAATTCTTCTTGTACAGTCTCTTATCTTACCCATTATTGATTATGCAGATGTTTGTACTTCAGATATTTCTCAGGAACTTCTTAACAAGTTGGATCGTCTACTCAACAATTACATTCGATTTATTTTTGGCCTGCGTAAATTTAACCACATTTCCCTGTACCGCGCTAAGCTCGAATGGCTTCCGATCCGGCAGAAAAGATCCTCACGGATGCTCTGTCTTCTTTTCTACATCATAAACGACCCTTGTTCTCCAACTTATCTTAAATCAAAATTTAATTTCTTGGGCGCCTCTCACAGTCTTTCTCTTCGTTCGTCGGAAAATCTTTTGCTTCATATACCTCCTCACCGCACTGGTTTCATTTGAAATTATTTTGCTTTAACTACAATAAAACTTTGGAACACATTGCCCCTTGACATTCGTAAATCTCCCTCCAAGCTGTCGTTCAAACGGAAGCTTTGTCGATACTTTTTGCAATCTTTGTCCTAATGTTGATTGTTCACTGTCTCATTTATATGTACTTATTATATAAATATATATATATATATATTTATATATATGTATTGGTATTATAGATATTTATATTATTACTTAAGTTTAATATACTCTTCTGAATAAATATCTTAAGTATATATTTTGCTATGACACAATCTATGTAAATATTTAACTGTTTCTTTATACTTGCTCTCTTAAAGGTTTTTAAATTGCACCCTCACTATCATGTCCTACTACCTTAAGGTTGACTGGTAGAGAATGCCCTGCGGCATTAAGTCCGCCTTATGTACTTTCTTTGTGCATTAAAGATTAAATAAATAAATAAATAAATAAATAGCCTAGCAAGAAGAATGGTACAATGCCCATACTATAACTATTGTGCACCTATATGTCAATTTGTTCTGAAATATGTACCTATCCTAAAAATTGTACTACAAATGATAATGTATCAGTCGCTGTGCCCGCGCATCGTAAAAAATGTCTTTTATCGTTTTTTCATAAAAGTACTAGCTGTTTCCCGCGGTTTCACCCGCGTGGATGACGTTTTATAAATATTTTTCCTGAATTGTCTTTGCTACAAACCTCACGGAGCTCGAGACCTTTCCAACGAATGCAAAACCGTGGAAATCGGTTCGTGCGTTCTGGAGTTATAGCGTCAGGAAGGAAAACCCGACTTATTTTTATATTATAGATAAGTTTAAAAAAATAGTTATACACAAAGCTTCTAAAGAGCAAACCATGCAAGCACGGATCATAACTAAATAACGCTTTATGTAAATACACTCAACAAATTCGGCTCTGTATCAACACAATTCCAACTGGGATTTAAAAACACTTCACTAAAACAATCCGAAGGCAATTCTTTTGCAATCCTAAAAGATCCAGCTCGGAACCAATCATCGTTCGCCGCCGGCAAACCTTTGATGTCTCCTGGTTTCGCGAGCCCACAAAAATTACAATTTACCTCAACAATTGCCAATAACGAAAATCAAAAGAATAACTCATTTGTATCGAACGTTGTGTGTTCCTTTTCATCTCGCGCCTGCTTTGTTCGGTATTATGATATTGGTGATTGGTTTTTTTTTAACAATGGATGGTGTTGCTGAAAGTATACGTAATATACCTATTTTATTTTAGACTAGCAACCCGGGTTGGCACGGCTGCAATGTTGGAAGTGATACCAGCAATATTTTTTATTATATAACGAAGCGCGCATGGCCCAGCGGCTGGTGTAGATCGTAAGCGATCTGCTCGGTTAAGCACTACGGGCGCGGTCGGGTAGTGTGATGGGTGACCGCTAGTGGCAAATTAAATGCGCGTTTCCGTGCTTCGGAGGGCACGTTAAGCCGTCGGTCCCGCTTGCTATCGATAGATAGCAGTCGTTAAACCTTGTCGGAGGCCTTATGGGCGGTTTGAAAACATCCGACAGCGGGTTGGCCACTAACCCAACCCACCTCCACCAATCCGCATTGGAGCAGCGTGGTGGAGTAAGCTCCAGGCCTCCCCCCAAAAAAGGGGAGAGACTCGTGCCCAGCAGTGGGACGTATAATGGGTTGCCATTATTATATAACGAAGGTAGCCGACAAGCATGTTCACATGAATGTTAAGTGATGACTGCAGCCTATAGATATCTACACAAAAACAGAGGTACAAAAGTAGATGCGATGCCTCCCCTGGGACCTAAGTTGTGACTAGCGACCCACCCCTTCTTGGTACGGATGCAATGTAGGCAGTGGTACAAGTGACATATTATTAGTTTTATTATACCCTCACAAAATTACCATGGATGGCGTATAAATGTATTTGTCTTCTCCCATTTTGATATTAAGAACCGACTGTCCATCATATGTTTATGTGTGTGATTGGTGTGTGTGTAGCTTCCAACGTTCAGTAACGTGGAATGATATTCAGATGCAAATACATACATAAAGTAAGAAAACACCACGAAAACCTCACATGTCCATATCCTCACAAAATGGTTTTTCCCCGCTTTTTCCATGGTGATATTATTATCATCATATCCCAACTTCAAAGTGCATCCATTCCAACGACATAATGTATACCCAAGAACGTATAGCGCCGCCCACTTTTTGACGGACTTTCATTCAGCCGTATTCGATTCGGCTAATCCTTGATACGCCGCAAAACAAAAACCTGAAACTAAGTAACGTGTAGTACACCATAGACAAAAGGTTGTGTAGAAAAATGAATTCGAGGTTAAAGTATTCCGATAGAATTTCGTAAATTGTGCCTTGCGCACCGGAGCGTGTAACTGTAAAAATTGCGAAATTCCATACGAGCGTGCCCTCAAAGAACAAATTTGATTAAATACGCAATCTTTGGTAGGGTTGGGACAATATATTATTTTTAGAAAAGCCCTCGTTGTTGAAACTGTGGGTCAGTTTTTTGTTACACATTCACTCTGTAGTTGTTCGCGTGGATATAAATTATTGTGTAGTCTGTCAAAGGCGTGCGCGTGAACAATGCAGTCGGATATTACAATGTTATTGTTATTTCTATAGAATTATTCGTTTTTATAGAACTGTCGATGGTTTTTTTCTTCATATATTTTATATTTTTTAATTCAATTTATCTAAAATCGATTTTACTGTTTCGTTTGTTAGGAGTTAATTATTAGTAAAGTAAAACAGTACATAGTGTAGCGGTCCAGCGCTACTGCTACCGCCATCTCTGAACGGACAGTGATACTAAATCACGTTCCGTCAAAATGTCTATTAACTTTGATTTTTAAATAATTAATTAAATAAATGTTATCTGTCAACATATAAAATTAGGTCATTAATTATAGGTATAAATATATAATTAAATAAGCTACACATATTTATACTTCTGATAGGTACTTTTATTTCGAACGAATCACATTGACACTATCTGTCAGTGTTTTCATAATCTGTATTGTAATTTATTTTAAAACAAAGTCGCTTCTTACTGTCTGTCCAAACGTATGCTTAAATCTTTTACAACGCAACTTATTTAAATGCTGTTTTTTCTAGTTCATAGAGTGATTGAACAGGAAGATTGTACATGCATAATACAGTAGAGAAACACTGATCATTTTTAAAAGGCGCTCGACGAGTGCTTTTTATTGTAATATGGTTCACTAATTTTAATTGCTACTTTTATTACATTAAAAAAAAAAAATTAAAATAATCACTGATTTGTCCCCTATAAGACTTTATATTCGCTTCATTTTTTTCAAGTTTCTTTCGGCACAGATCTCAATGAGATGGCTACTCCTACATTTTATAGAAGATTGCTAATTAAAGAAATTAAAGATTGTGTCTCCTTTCAATGGTAGGTATAAGTAAGAGACGTATGTAATGGGACGTACTTTAATGTTTAGCACAAACATAAAGTAGTTAGGAGTTGTCATTTATTATTTATTTATTATAATTGTAGTATTCACTTGCCATTGGATTAAACTGCTTGACAAAAACGATGGTGGGGTCAAAAGTCTTAGGAATCGGCGTGCATGTATGAAGAGAATGATGAAGGTAGACGAGGCACGAGAGGTTTTTCAGAACCGGGATGTCTGGCGCTCTACACTCTCTGCCTACCCCGTTAGGGACCTGGCGTGAAGATACATACATACATACATACAAAAACGATTAAGATTATAGAACGGAAAGAACTTCTTGCTTTATATCTTCAGATCTCTTTTTCAGATATTTTTTTGTCACGAAGTGGCAATCTATAATACAGTTCGCATTGAGGGTAAGTAATACTGTAGCCTGTAAACATCTACGTGAAACCAAAGATATCAATTTAGATTTCAAAATGTTTAATCTCAATTCGCTCCTGTGACTCATAGAGCTTTCACGCCAAGCATAACTGGACAAAACAATTCTATTGGGATTGGAGTAGACGCCGGAGTTGAGAAAGTTTGCCAATATCTGTTATTGTGTGCACATTGTGGACTATCTTTGCCACCGGGACGGCTTGCGCTATCAGATCCGTATTAACTTTGTAGTTATGCTCATGTTTATGGGTGTTTTGCATTAAGTACTTTAATATAAAGGATGGTTTTATTCGTAAGTGCAGAGATAATATGCCAATGCCTGCTTATGCTGAAATTGCACTTAAATAGTTATGTAGAAGAATAATAAGTACCGGAATTGTCAATAAGGGGTAGTATAAGCTCAATGCTTCCATGTTTTGTACATCTATCTGTAATAATATTTAACAATGTTTATAACTTAAGGCGTTCAAGTTCAGATTTATCTTTGCTTATGATTAGCAAGAAAAGATATGTGCAATTTTCATCGATATATTTACATATTACAATAAGATAAAAAAAAACCTATTCGGTACTTGAAATTTCACACTTCATGCATCGAGTTATATCTGTAATAATAATATTTTATTATTTATCGTTTTTTTATATAATTAAGCGATCAATATCAAATACATATTTGCATATGATGAGCAAGAAAAGATGTGTGCAATTTTCATCGATATACATATTAAGATTTAAAAAATCCTTCCTATTTGGTACTTGAAATTTCACACTTTGATGCATCGAGTTTTCATGCCAAAGTATAACTGGACAAAACAATTCTATTGGGATTGGAGTAGACGCCGGAGTTGAGGAAGTTTACCAATATCTGTTATTGTGCGCACATTGCCGGCTATCTTTGGGACGGCTTCCACTATCAGATCCGTATTAACTTTGTAGTTGTGCTCATATTTATGATTGTTGTGTATAAAGTTGTTCCTACTGGAATAAAAAGGGCAGTTTTATTCTTAAGTCAACATTTGCTAGAACTGTATTTAAAAAAAAATGAATTTTGAAGTTTGAAACTTTATGCTCGAAGTATAGCGATAGACAAATCTGTAATAATATTATGAATTTCAAATATGTTACTATGCTTGATCATTATTATAATAAATTGTATACTATTTTCATCGATAAAAATAAATGTATATAAATTACATTAAGATAAAAGGAAATTTTAGGCGTTGAGACGTGCCGCCACCGCCCATTTTGGGAGTACAATTCTTCCATTAGTCCAGCTAGAAACCCAACAGTGGCGGTCAAACCATTCAAATACGGTAGTAAATACAATGACGTGGCATGGGCAACAGCATCCCGCTATAAAACTTTACCCACTGCGATCGTCAACTCGCATGCCAAGCGATTATGGAATAACCCTCCTATAGCCTTTACTCCAGCAGTGGACGTCCTTCGGCGGAGATGACGATGATGATGATGGAAAGGAAATTTCATCCAGTTATTCAAATACTTTTCCTTTTCATTCAAAACACGTAAGCATAACTAACTGAACAATTCTATTGAGATACGAGTAGAATTGAGGAAGTTTGCCAATATCTGTTATTGTGCGAACATTGCAGGCTATCTTTGCCACCGAGACGGTTTTCGTTATTAGTTATGTATTAACTTTATAGTTCTGCTCATATTTATAGGTGTTATGCATAAAGTCATCTTTCTTATAATATAACTGAACTGTTTTATTTATACGTGTGCAAATGAAAAGGAATTACCTACTATATTTAAATTCATGCATACCTACATGAAAAAAATGTCAAGTGAATTGCAACCTTTGTTGGTAGCTTAACAAAGGGTAAGTAGAACTTTATACAAATAAGATTATAAATATTTTTTTCACTTTTGCTATGTGATCTCTTCGACTAGATAGATGCTGAAAGAAATGATAAAAAAATATAGCTCCATTCAATTTTAGGCTCTTAAATACACAGTCATACTAGTATTATTAATGTTCCATGTAGAAATATTAATTTCAATGTCAGTTATTCAATATTAAATACCAGTTAGTCTTTATTACAGGGACTGTGGTATAATCGAACTAGAGTAGCAATTTGCTGCATGTGAGCACTCAAGCTTTGAATACGGCCGTAATATCATAAGCTCCTTATTCAAATGGAAGCATTTTGTTCACACAATTTGTCATTTAGTAGAACTATCAGTCAATAATCAAGTTCTTGGTAAATCTAAAATGTTCAATAGTAGGTTACACAACCATATTATTATTAGCAATCGATTGTGTTGTAAAAACAGTTTCACTTTCAAATCACCAAATTGTGATATTATTGACCACAGCTTAGGAATATATCTACACCTGAAATATAATTATCTTCACCGAGGCATAACACCTTAGGCCTCAGGAGTGGCAACGCATCTGCATCTTGACCTCTGGTCATTGTGTTGATGTCTATAGGCTGCAGTCATCACTTAACATCAATGTGAACTGCAAGCTTGTTTGCCACTTTTATTACATAAAAAAACCTACTTAGTTTTAAACGACGTGTTAGGAGTAGGTACGTTGATGCCAAAGTGATCTGCGGATGAAGTTGTACACATTAATTTCGATGCCTGTTATTCAATATCCAATGCAAATTCATCCTTATTACAGGGACTGTAGTAAAATAGAACTAAAGTAGCAATTTACTGCATTGAAGCACTTAAACTGAACAGGGGCGTCATATCGTAAGCTGCTTATTCTAATAGAAGCGGTTTGTTCACAGAATCTGATATTTAGCACAAGTATCGATCAATAATCAAGTTTTTAGTAAATCTAAAACGTTCAATATTAATACAATCACATTAGCAAAATAGAAATAGGTAATTTGATTGTGTTGTGAAAATAGCTTGATGGTTATGTGAACACTATAAGAATTATAAGATATATTCTTATCTTATATATGTGAACACTAAATTGATGATATTGTTTTCTAGTGCACAGTTTAGGTTCATATCTATACCTATTTAATTTTAAACGACATGTTAGTTGTAGATACATTGATGCTAAAATTATTAGCAGATACACACATACACATTAATTTCAATGTAAGTTATTCAATTTCAAATACACGTATACGTTTACACACACAGCCCCACCACTAGGTATAAACCTGTGTCGTAGATGCCGTTGTACACAAACAACACATACACAAACACCCAGACCCGAAACAAATATGTGTAAGTCATACAAATATTTGTCCCGGTGCGGGAATCGAACCCGTGACCCTTCCAATCAAACGATAGTCTCACACCGCTGGACTAACCGGGTCGTCAAACGTACATCTTTATTACAGGGACTATGGTATAATAAAACCAGAGTAGCGATTTACTGCATTCAAGCACTCAAGATTTGAGCACGAGCGTAATATCCTAAGCTCCTTATATTAATAGAACCAGTTTATTCACTGAATTTGTCACTTAAAAGAACTATCGATCAATAACTAAGAACTAGGGAAATCCATCCCAAATGTTCAGTGGAAATAAGGAAAATGAAGAAGTGGAAATAAACGTCCATCGATGACCAAAGCAGTCAATACATAAAAATCGAGCTATTCCAGTTTGATCCACCTAGTTTTGAGCCACCAGGTGAATCAACTATATCAAACAACCAGACCCAAGACAAATATCTGTAGGTAACACAAGTACATTGTTTTGGTGCTGGGATCGAACTCTCACCTTGTGTCCCCGAACAATCAAGTGGTTGTCGAACGCTGCTGGCTCTTCTGAGTCATCTTTCTTCGCTTTGCTTAAATTTTAAATTTACTTTTCGGTGGATTATGCCATCTTTTTTTAATCTCATGCGAATCTCATTTTTGACTTGATTTTGCAGGGATACTAACATACGAGTAACTCTCTTCGTTGCTCACTTTTTTTATGTAATGGAAGTGACAAACAAGCATGCAGTTCACATTGATGTTAAGTGATGACTGCAGCCTATAGACACCCACACAAAGACCAGATATCAAAATGCAGATGCGTTACCACTTCTGAAGCCTAAGGTGTTATGCCTCTGTACCGGCAATTACAGGGCCGTACATTACCACCTGACCGGAACACGACAGTGCTGAATACTACGATTTAGCGGCGAGTAAATTAGGTAATGCTGTGGTGCCTACGCCCGCGAGCTCCGTCACTGGAGCTCTACCACCAGTAAAAGTCACTCTCTCAATCTTATTATGGGCATCCAAAGGATATTAATTTAGTAATGTAATGTGATTTGTTCTATTTGAGCGTGGATAAAGGGCAATGTAATTATTAATGGGCTACAAAAAACGCGTGTTATTATGATGTTCGGCTAATAAATTCCATTGCCCATAGTTTCTTCTATTGATTCAGAATTCAGGATTTTGTCGTTTTTACGGTTCTATTTTGAGTTTTTCTAAAGGAAAAACAGAACTTTTATACAGATTTATTCGAAAATCCGACTGTCTGTCCGTTTGTCATAGCCAATTTGCTTTACAATCACAGAGCCGTCCAGTTTAAATTAGATACACATACATAAATCAGTAACGTCAATAAATGCAATTCAAGCATGGGCGACACTTGGGGGGAACAATAAGTGAATTGAAAAAAAATGGCAAGTACATTATTATTGTACTAGCGACCCGCCCACCGCGTGGACCACCCGTCGACAGCGAGTGAACGCCGTAAGCCAAACGAGACTTAGGTGACGGTGCTGGTCGGGCGCCGGATGACTGTAGTGAGCTATGACCCTTATTTTTATCTCATCTATCGCTTGTTCTATGGCCACACCTCAGCAGCCGGCTGATATTTGATCAGGAGCCAGCGGAGCGTGAAAGGGTTTAGTTTGCCAGTCAATGCATATCCATATTAGTTGCCTTCGTTTCCTTTCGCCATGGTAACATGTTACTAAATTATATTGTTATTTGATAGCTGAGGTTTCTATACATTCACCGTCTTATATTTTCATTTAGCCTTTGTTGTTTCATAAAATAACTCCGACAAAGGACTATACTACAATCTTTTAAGCAATCCTTTATCATCAAATTTCACTGATTCGCCTCATTTCATTATCCCTTATTCTAAAGTATGTAAAATTGTACAGTATATCGGTGTGGGACTTCGGTAGCTTAGTGATAAAGCGTAGGTTCGATTGCTGCCCGAAGTAAAATTTTTCATTCCGTTTTTTCTTTAATTTCTTAAGTTCACTCGCATGTGTTATTGTGAAAAATAAATAAACAAGTATATACATAGTAGGCAACTATTTACTGGGTCACATCTTGGGCTCAATGCGGGTGTCGATAGAAACTTCGGCATTCATACAATTCTTGTAAGGACAGGCATAACCTCGAACCCTCCTGTGTAAAGCAATAAAGTATTAAGTCGGTAACATGTTATACCACATTTTTACGACTCTATGCGACAGTAAAAACTTGTCGATTTTCCCTTACAGCTATAAATATATGAAAACTCTTCGGAACTACTTATTGTTCGCACTGCTTATGCCGTTTCTTTATTTGTTTTGTAATATTGAGATCTTAAAAGGTTTTTGGGTGTGGAGTGTACTTAGTATTATTGTTCAACTTTTAACAAATTAGACCTAAGCTGGAACTGTTCTGAAATATTATTACGAGAACCTAAATAACATTTATCGATGTTTTGATTTGTCTCGCAGTTCGTCGCGCGTGTTAGCGCTTTTCGCGGGTTATGCTCCCGAGCTTTCTCCTCTGCCTCGGCTTCTTCGGCTTCCCATTTCTAAATCGAAGCGGCATTTTTTTTTCCCGACACAGTTGTCAAGGTGGCAGTGGTGTCCCAGCGCGGCAACAGTATCTTCCGACACTAACAATGGCGAGCGTACATCACTTTCGCGCTCCACCAACGCTCGAAGTAAGAATCGCTATTGGTGCTCCAGACCGTAGTTGAGCTAAAGACCACAACTCGAAGGCTAGTCCCCATCTCCGGGAATTGAACTCAGACTGGATGGTCATCGTGACGTAATTCACTGCAATCAATCGCACCTTATTAAAGTTTAAGTATATATCTACGATGTTCCGATACCATTAAACATATATCAAATTGAAGAAAAAAATCCAAACGACAGCTCTTCTTCTAACATAACACCTATAGACAAAATAGAGATATTCAATAATATCAAGAATCTAAAATTGGATAAAAGCCCAGGACCTGATGGTATAAGAAACGAGATATTAAAATACGGAGCGGCAATCTTGAGCTGCCCAGTGTCACTATTATTTAACCGTATACTTGATACAGCTATCACACCAGCACAATGGTCAAAATCAAACATGATATTGATATATAAAAAGGGAAATCCGAGAGATATTTCAAATTACCGACCAATAAGTCTTTTGCCCAGTCTCTACAAATTATTTTCATCAACAATAGAAAAGAGAATAAGCTCTACAATTCAAAAACATCAACCGGTTGAACAAGCAGGCTTTCGCAAAGGATTTTCTACTGTCAACCATATACACACTTTAGAGTTAGAGTAGCTAGAGAAGTTCCAGGAACAGCAGAGACCTCTTTATGTCGTCTTCATAGACTACCTGAAAGCCTTCGATACATTATTACACCCGAGTATCTGGGAAGCGCTTTATAAACAAAATGTAGATGGAAAGTATATAAAAGTTTTAAAAAATATCTACGAAAAATGTTCGAGCACAGTAAAACTAGAAACTTCAGGTCCAGAAATATTATTAAAACGAGGAGTAAGGCAAGGCGATCCGTTGTCCCCGACACTTTTTATTTCAGTGTTAGAAAATGTTTTTAGACAACTACAATGGCATCGATGCGGAATACTTATTAAAGGCACCTAATTCAACCATCTAAGGTTCGCCGACGACACAATTATTGTATCTGAGAGTTCCAAACAACTACAACATATGATCACTACACTTCACTCTGCGAGTGTTCAGGTAGGACTGGAAATGAACTCGTCAAAGACAAAAATTATGACCAATAGCACCCAGATAACTGTGAAAGTAAATAATGTCCAGCTCGAATACGTAAATGAGTATATATACTTAGGGAAACATATCTTATTTGATAGTAAAAACAACTACCTGGAAGTAGAACGTAGAATAAAGCTAACATGGACTAAATATTGGAATTTAAAAGAAGTATTTAAAAGCGACCTCACAGTAGATTTGAAGAAAAAGGTCATGGGCTCAAATCTCCTGCCATGCCTGACCTACGCATGTCAATCTTGGAAATTTAGCCATCATGTAAAAACAAAATTACTACATGCCAACGGGCAATGGAACGTAGCATGTTAAGCATAAAAAAACAACACAGAGTCCGTCATTCAAAAATTAAGAGTACATCCAAAGTAATTGATGCGCTTACACATGCACAAAAACTTAAATGGAAGTGGGCAGGTCACGTCGCAAGACTTCAGAGCGACAGATGGGCAAAAAAGTTACCTCTTGGTCGGGACCGCTCGGAAAACGAAAGCGAGGAAGACACACATACGCTGGGACGATGAGATTGTGCAGGTAGCTGGACCAAGCTGGATGGAGATAGCTCAAAATAGAGACTACTGGCATTCTTTGGAGGAGGCCTTCACCTCAGGGGTTCTCTAAAAACTTGTTATTGTAAAAAAGACAAATATAAGGCTTTTTACTATCTATTTTATTTTATATAATGAGTTACCACGGAACTGGATATTGGAACACATGGACGCTATATGCAGTGATAAAAAAAATGTATTTGAATGATTGGATAAGCGGAGTGTTCCCCGACTATACCTACCTAACTTCAGATTGTATAAAACATTTAATTTGTAGCGTCCACTACATTAAGGCGCCAACTAGTGGAATACAATGAAACCTTACAGTACTTGTCTAGTACGATAGATGGCATGCAGTCAAATTACATCGCACATACGAAGATTTCTCAAGAGTTGGCATATATACAACTTCCCAACGTTAACCGTTGAGCCGCGGCCCGCCAGGCGCTACCACCTCGCCTGGTTGGAGGATCCTCCCTTTTCGCCGGAGGAACACTTCCAACCGTTCCTCCACAAATTAAAGATTACTTTACTTTGATATTATGACAAAATTTCTATTTTTTATTTATTTAATACCTACAAATAATAATATCATAAATTGTATGAGTTGTAGCCATTTTAAAACAAGCAAATTAAAAACCAACTATGGGTGTCTGTATAGGTACATGTATTCATGTGGTACAGAAAATGCAGGCGTGGTGTTCGTCGATGAACAATATTTCAACGAAGTGTAATGCTTTAACCATTTCTGTTCAGTCTTCCACTCCATCGATTTGAACTTATCATTTATACCCATTTACATGGGTAATGGGATGAAAAATGTCTTCATGGGGTAAAGGAGACCTGCCTGCAATGGAAATTGATGTAAATTTGCCTTTGTGACAAGACATAGTAGATATATGTATAGGTAGATTTATTTTCTTCCTAATATATGTTTCACAGTATATTAACTAAACACACATTCAAGCATAAGGTTTTCTAAATGATGTAAGTGATAAATTGTAATTTAAGTTAATTTAGGATGTAACAAAAAAAATATATGGCGCTGCTCCTACCATAAAGCAATGCAATAGACGTGAAGGAAAAATTTGACAAATCGGGCAGGGCTTCAGTAGCTCAATTGGAAGAGCGGCTGGACTAGATTCCCAGTAGGTCGCGAGTTCGAGTCTCGCCTGAAGTCAATTTTTTCTTTCCATTTTTCTTTAAAAATAAAATATATTTCACAAGCATGTGTTAATGCGAAATAATATAAAAACAATTATTAAGGGTAAAAGCGACTTCTTTACGATATTCAATAAACTGAAAAGTCTATTATATCGGTTGCCTAACTAGCATAGTTGGTAATAGATGGCGCTGCTGCTACCATAAAGCAATGCAATAGATGTGAAGGAAAAATTTGACAAATCGGGCAGGGCTTCAGTAGCTCAATTGGAAGAGCGGCTGGACTAGATTCCCAGTAGGTCGCGAGTTCGAGTCTCGCCTGAAGTCAATTTTTTCTTTCCATTTTTCATGACTGTAGCCTGTAGACACTTACACAAAGACCAAGGTCAAAATGCAGATACGTTACAACTCCTGAGGCCTAAGGTGTTATGCATCTGTGCCGAAAATTACAGGGCCCTACATTACCACCTGACCGGAACACGATAGTGCTGAACACTACCATTTAGCGGCAAGTATATTAGGTAATGCGTTGGTGCCTACGCCCGCGAGCTCCGTCACTGGAGCTCTACCACGATGCACTGTATTATGGAGCCTTGATTTAAAAAGTAACTCAATCAAATCTTATTTTTTTACATACGGTAAAAAGGGCGTTGACACTCATGAGTTCTATTATATTTATTTTTGATTCTGGAATAGAAAGATTTAGAGCCGATTTCAACGGCGTAATAAAACACGTTATACGTTCCTGCTGAGCCACGAGAAAAACATGACAATAGATTTTCTACTGTTATGCGGACGATAACGTCCGCTCGAAGCTGAAGTACTTAAATGAGTTCAATAACACCATTTGTATTTCACCGACGAAAATTGTTAGTCATAAAGTTGAAAATGGTTGCAAATTTTAAGCTATAACGCGTTCTCGGTTCTCAGAGCCAACGGTGAAATCGGCTTTTAGTCAACTCGCCGTTCTCACCACATAAAAAATCAGAGGTCGGTATAAAGATAATCTATCACCATTAAGACTAAAATGGCTACAAAGCCTATCAAACATTGTTACAAGAATCAGCAGTAAGTAAAGCATAAGGTTTTCTGAATTATGTAAGTGATGCATTGTAATTTAAGTTAATTTAGGATATAATAAAAATCCGGACAAGTGCGAATTCGACTCGCGTGGTAAAGGTTCCGTAGTTTAAATAAATATATTCGAAAATATTACATAGCGGTTACGGTGGTACCGGGTTATATTATTAAGAATTTTTCGATGTAATTTGAATACTCAAACTTCTTATAGGTTTTTCAGTAATCTATAGGCAAAGAACTATTTTCCAAATTTTTTTCAAAATGTAAGTTCAGTAGTTTCGGAGATAGGTTCCTTTTTTCCTTTTAAGGTACGGAACCCTATAAAAGAAATATTTTATGATTTTTTTATATAATGTAACATCAAAACAGACAAAACAACTAGTTAAAATATGATAGACTGCCAAAAGACACTTACCACTACCTTCATTACACATAAAAAATGGACACAAAAATATGAGTAGCCAGAGTATACGACACCGCAAAAAAGTAAAATGTATTTTTCCCCATCAAGTTCATAATTCAGCGATCATCGCACGCGGCTGTGGCGAACGGCCGTCATATTTTCCCGCGGCTGCCCCTGCGATGGAATCATATTAATACATTGATGTAAATATATTAATACTAGCTGTGCCTATGACTACGTCCGCGTAGTGTGATGTTATATAGCCTATAGCCTTCCTCGATAAATGGATCTTACACTAAAGTTATTTTTCGAATCAGTCCAGTCGTTCCTGAGATTAGTGCGTACAAACAAACGATCAAACAAACTCTTTAGCTTTATATTATTACTAGCGGCCCGCCCCGGCTTCGCGCTTTTGAAATGTTACCTACTCTCTCTTATTCATTTTAGCGTGATGTTATATAGCCTAAAGCTTTTCTCGATAAATGGGCTATCTAACACTGAAAGAATTTTTCAAATCGGACCCGTAGTTCCTGAGATTAGCGCGTTTAACAAAGGAACTCACGAACTTATAAGACAGTAAAAATCGAATGTCTGTACATTAAATATTTTTCTAAAAAAACCGATAGGGGGCGAAGAGTAACAGAAACGTAAACAACAATTTTTGGATTTTTTGTCTGTCTGTCTTGTACGTTATAACTTAGAAACTACTGAACGAATTTGAACGAAGTTTCCACAGGCGGATTACGTTTAATTAAGAGCGTTGTCAAAACTTGTTATTTCATTGAAATCGGTTAAGGAAAAAAGCGGTTATGGTCAATTGAAAATTTGCATCAAAACTTTTAAACAGAGTTGAATACGGTTTACATAAACGTATTTAATTTAGACTAGCTGTCCCCGCGACTTTATCCACGTAAAATTTAACAAAATTATTTTTCAGTATCGACGCAGAAGAAGTCGTGGGCACAGCTAGTGATAAAATAAAAATACAAAATCAGATTTTTTTTTGCCATCAGGTTCATAATTTACCGATGATCGCCGACGGCTGTTGCGGACGGCAGCCCTATTTTTGCCTTGCTGCCTCACCGCGATTATGTTAATATATTTCTTATGTTTAATTTTATTTCAGTTTAATTCCTGTCTGTGTGTGACATGTTTTCCAATGAAAACCGTGCATTGTTTTTACGTAACTGCGCCTGAAGGAGGATTATGTTTTTTTTTTTAATTTACCGGCTGCACATCAAATTTTTTTTTTTTTCGACTGGTAAATAGATCTTCCACTTGTGCAGTTATTCAACCGAACAATGGCGGTCAAATCATTCCAATGGTGCGGTAGTAAATAAAATAACGCAAGATAGGCAGTGGCGGCGAGAAAATTACCACAACTGCGATCGCCAATCCTCATGCCAAGCTTCCTCATGCAATAATAACAAAGTTAAAATCTGTCTCCTTTTAAATTCGTTCAAACGTTTCTTTATATCCCGTAAAGTGTAGTACTCGTCGACTACACAACGCAGCTTGTACATATGCATAATAGGGATAAATACGAGTATAAAGAAGTCTCTAGAAAATATACAAAAATGCATGTCTTAGAACACAGCTCATGACGGCCCACTTAGGCGGAGTGCATCAGCCGTGAAAGGATGTGGTGATCTCTCGGCGAGAGCTTTTCTGTGTCGCGCGCGCTTCATTGACTCGTCTGTTACCATTTGCTGGCCCGCTAATGTATTGCGTTTCTGCTTGCATTGAACTTAGTTTTGCCATTTTATAGAATTATGATAAGCTTGAGACATCCAATTACTTGAAATGAATCAGAATTTACAGTTATCCGAGTATACATTGGTAATATAAGATCAGATATGTATTTGAAAAATGAAATAGTGGAGTATGCATCCGTAAAATCACATTTTGCCAATTAATTCAAGTTATATTATTGCGTAAATACAATTCAGGAGTTCACAAATATTAGCAGGTTATTGAGTAATGGATTTTGTATTTAATTACTTTTATTACTTTTATATATCGCTATTACATAAACCCCCCGCAATCATTTCATTATAAGACTAAAATTAATAATGGTACAAGTTACTAATGGTAATGGTGGTAGAGTTCTAGTGATGTAGGAGCTCGAAGGCGTAGGCGCCACCGCATTACCTAATCTATCTGCCGCTATAACTATCACAGAGATATAATAATACTTGAAGCGGCAAACATCGTTTATGGCTATTAGAAGATCCTTCTACTATTTTACATTCACGCTTATCCCACTTTAGACGCGAGTGCAGCAAATCGTTGAACACGTCCGTTCAAAATGTTAGAAAACTAAAAACTGATGTATTTCATACGCGGTTTCACGCTCCACTTTCCTGGCTCTCGTCCAAAATATTTATCTGCGGAAAACTTCTTCGATGCTGTATTACAACCCTGCACGTAAGTTTCGTTTCACATGAAATATTTTTGAACCTTAAAACGACGACTTAAAATTCAAATTAGGTTAAATTATCGATTGAAAGTTAGAAATTTTCGACGCTTAGGGTACAAATAAACAGGGTTGTCGCGTATTTACATTTGCTTCGGGTGGCAGGGCATTGTAAGATCTATACGTTACGATGTTAAAATTTATCCCGTTTCGTGTAAATAAGGGTAGGGTTGTCGATTTTTCTTCACGTTTGACTTTTTTGCATATTTGTATTCTTTATAATTTATAGTGTCATAGATTTTGTAAGCGCTGTGTTTTCTAGACTTGGCAGTCTTGTAAAACCGAAAATATGAATTGTCTGACTAACACACTGTCGCTTCACATGCCTTACATATCTCAATTTTTTATGATTAGAAGTGTGTAGGTATGTACATAAAGGATGTTTAGTTTATTATCGTTGTGAAATGTTACAAATAGAAATGAGATAATTTTTAGACTAACCTACCATGACCAAATAGGTCGAGTTCTGTCTGATGGTGGGGTCAAAAGTCTTAGGAATCGGCGTGCATGTATGAAGAGAATGATGAAGGTAGACGAGGCACGAGAGGTTTGTCAGAACCGGGATATCTGGCGCTCTACACTCTCTGCCTACCCCGTTAGGGACCTGGCGTGAAGATACAGAGATAATTTTTCTTATGTTTATTTTTACGCAATATCCTTTGCTAGCTAATTATTGTAAAACCAATTGCGATTACATATTGAATCTCGATACAAAATCTGAAGTTATATATGCAAGAAGAAGTGTGGTGTCAAATGGTGCAACTCAATTTGAGGACACTTGAAGTCCAACATTGGTGGTGAACGGACAGTGAAATAAAGTTTGGTGTTTTATTTATTTAAACACAAAGTTTTGTGAATTCAAAGATAAATAAGAGAGATATATTACAAAACTATACTAATATTAGAAACTTCTACGATGCAAAACTTTTTTATCCTTTACCAAGCTATTGCAACAATCATAATAGAACAATCAAATAATGATGCAAATAAAAACGGATAACAATTGATGATGAATGTAAAAAAAGCACGGGAGGTGTGTCAGGACTGGCATATTTGGCGCTTCATACTCTCTCCCTACCCCGTGAGGGACTTGGCGTGAAGATAAATACATATATAATTAATTAAACCTGTTCTGGCAGTTAATCAAATCACAACATTCTTTGTTACTTTACTCTCAAATGACAGGTTTTTTTTTTTTTAATTTTTTTTATGTAATAAAAGTGGCAAACAAGCATGCAGTTCACATTGATGTTAAGTGATGACTGCAGCCTATAGACACCCACACAATGACCAGAGGTCAAAACGCAGAAGCGCTGCCACTCCTGAGGCCTAAGGCGTTATGGCCTCTGTGCCTGAAATTACAGGGCCGTACATTAAAACACAGACAGGTTGTACAAAATAACAAACACTCGAGTTCGTTGCACAAAATTAGTAAAGTAATTAAACATAAGCAATAATTACAACGAAATCAATTAGTGCTCACCACAGAACTGCCTTACTTTGTCGTTCGAATATCAATGTTAATGTTAGTTCCCTTTATTACAATACGTAATAAGATTTTGATTAAAGCATCATATAAACTAGATTCAACTTTATTTTGATAATACTTGGGTTCATATCACCTTGTTCATAGTATTGGTGATAGGTCGTAGCATGGATAGGAAAGACGAGCGTAACTGAAATTTCATTAAGATCGTTTCAAATATCGGGAGCTTAGACAATTCCGTCTCGGTCTAATAATCATGTTTATTACAATTGAATTTAATATCAGATATGGTAAGCACATTCACGTGGGAAAGCAATTGAGCTGTTCATGTCTAGTGGTTTATAGTGGTTTCAGATCTAATGGTGGAATACAAAAGTAAATACGTCGATCCTAATACGAAATTATTACTTTACGTCTTTTTTCTAAGGATACATAAAAACTCTAATAAAAATATAAGAAAAAGGCTTTACGTGAGAGTAAAAAAGCGTGTTTTAATGGTTTCAGCATATAGAGAGAATAATGAATTAGTATTTATTGTCATTCGATCATCCGAGTTATACAATATTAATCGTCTACGAGTAAGATTGCAGAGGCCCAACAAGACCAAGTTGAGAAGTTAGTATTCGAAATCGATTAATAAACATACATTTTAATACATACAACCACATACATTTGCTTAATTTGTGAAACATGGATGCATATTTTATCCACCCGTATTTTTTTTAAGTCTCAGGTGAAAAGGCTATTCTTTGCAATAATTAACAAACCCCGAGAGTAATACTTGGAATGTTCTCTAATATGCCAAAGTCTAATTAAAACTTAGTCTCCTACACGAGACTAATACTCGCAATTTCACGCAGCAATAATAACTTGCTACCGTGATTATGATCACCAAATGGTTAAATCTTATATAAATAAAAATGAATCACTAAGTGTGTTGCTAATCGTAAAACTCAAGAACGGCTTTACCGTTTTTGCTGATTTCTTTTTCTTGTGTTTGTAATCACCTGGAGAAAGTTTTTATGAAAAAGAAGATATATAGTTGCGTGAAAATTTAGTATTATTGAGGAAAGCAACGATTATAATAATAACTTTAGTCACGTAGACAGATTGACAGTTATCGTTTAGACCGTTATATTGCTAAGCATTGATAAAATAATAGTAGAACAATGTACCTGCGCACATCCAGGGCAAGTCGTCAGTTACTAATGATTTTCAACCCGACGAAGAAAGATGTTTCTTCTAAATATTAAATATCATTCCACCGTGACCCTTACAGTAAAAGGAAGCAAAAACATTTTTTTCTTCTCCCTAAATATTATCCTTGGATCTCATAAATATATTAATACAATCCACTAGATATTCGGGCAGATGAGGAAAAAAGGATGGAATTGGCCCACTATTTCGTATCCGGATGATAGTTGGTTAGCTCCGCTATTCATCAGCGCTAATTTATTCATTACTAGCATTTCTGCGGTGATCATTAGGGTCTTAAATATCTTTTGGTCTATTTAGCGAAGCTTTTGGATGTAATGGGCTGTTTTCAAGGCTTTATGTAGCAGATTTTTTGTCTTATATTTTATTATAACTTTTAAAACACTCGCGTTATACACTCATTACACTGATTTTACGAACGTGAGTATTGTGTGCCGGCCTCCACAATAATTGCGCAAACTTGAAGGTAGAAGAGCATCAAGCCACCCGCAAACTGACATCTTGCCGATACAACAGTCCGAGTCCGTCCGGAACCACGGCTCGTGCAACCATGCCGAAACGTCGGAATATAGGTAAAATAGTGTTTTTATCCAAATATTTATATTTTATTGCCTCTTTTACTTAAATCTTCAGAAATAACGATATCCAAGTAATATATGTGTATCTGATATTTATAAACCGTTATATAATTAGTTATTATAAACCCCTATTTTTGAAATAATCAAATCTTTTCTTAAAGAGCACGGCATCAACATGATGGGTCAAGGACGCGTCAGATATAATAATAATGACAACCCATTATACGTCCCACTGCTGGGCACAAGTCTCTCGCCTTTTTGGGGGGAGGCCAAAATATATTAAAGGATGTAAAATATCCAAACAAAGCTCCTATTCAAAATTCAGAGAATTCAGTAGTGAAGTAACATCGTGGCGAACATTTGAAAAAATTTAAGGACTGCTCTCCGGGCGCGTCTTTAAATATAAACTTAAGATTTGTTGGGAGTACCCAACAGAGTGCAAGGTATCTTTCCTGTCTTAATCTGACGCGCTTGAGTCAATCGGAAATCTCCTCTTGGTCACCTCTACTATAACAACTAAGGTCTCAGAGGTGGCATTTTGACTTTTGGTTTTAATGAAGATATCTAAAGGCAGAAGCGCGCATGGCCCGGCGGCTGGTGTAGATCATAAGCGATCTACTCGGTTAAGCACTACGGGCGCGGTCGGGTAGTGTGATAGGTGACCGCTAGTGGAAAATTAAATGCGCGTTTCCGTGCTTCGGAGGGCACGTTAAACCGTCGTTCCCGGTTGTTATCGACAGATAGCTGTCGTCAAACCTCGTCGGAGTCCTTATGGGCGGTTTGAAAACATCCGACAGCAGGTTGGCCACTAACCCACCCATCTCCACCAATCCGCATTGGAGCAGCGTGTTGGAGTAAGCTCCAGGCCACCCCCCAAAAAGGGGAGGGACTCGTGCCCAGCAGTAGGACGTATAATGCAAAAAGGCTGCAGTCATCACTTAACCTCAATGTGAATTGCATGCTTTTTTGCCACCATCGTAACATCATAAAAAAAATCTATACTTATAATAAAACTGTAGAAGTGTGAATTCTATACATTAAAATTTATTGAAAAAATTAATACCAGGGAGTGTTACTAGATCGATACCGAACCCAAATTTGTAATTAGTACATTTTTTGTCTGTCTGTCTGTCTGTTTGTTCAAGCATCACAGAAAAACTACCGGTCCGATTACAATGAAACTTCGTATGATTATATTTTAACCTTTAGCGCACAACACTGGGTACTTTTTATCCCGGAAAAATGTCTGTTTGTCTGTGTGTTTGTGCACGCTAATATCGGTTTTCACGAATATATTGTGGTAAGTTTCACTTAACATTTAGTGTTTGTTTCATGTGAATCGGTTTATAAATAAAAAAGTTATGTCAATTTAAAGAATCGTATCGAATATTTTAAAGCTATTCTGTATCTTAGTTCTATCTTTTAGGGGGTTTCGTACTTAAAAGGTAAAAACGGAGGGTCCGTTTTTACGGATTACTAATACTCCGCTGTCTGTCTGTCTGTCCGTCCGTCTGTCTGTCACCAGTCTGTATCTCATAAATCGTGATAGCTAGAAAGCCAACATTTTCACAAATTATGTATTTCTGATACCGCTATCTGATATATCTATACATCTATACAAATAAATAAAATTGGAGTGTCTGTTTGTAATATTAAAATAACCGGTTTGAACTAAATACATATATATGTATACACGGTACCTATACCAAAACAACATTTTTTACAATTTTTTATCAGACTGTCGGTCTGTCTGTCTGTCTGTTTGGCGATGCTAATCTTGGGAACGGCTGGACCGATTTTGACGGGTCTTTCACTGGCAGATAGCTGATGTGATAAGGAGTAACTTAGGCTACATTTATCTCCATACATCTATACATACATACCTCCATACAAATAAGTAGAATTGGAGTGTATCCGACTTTGACGGAACTTCCACGGGTAGGTAGCTGATGTAATAAGGAGTAACTTTGGCTACTTTTATACTAGCTGCGCCCACGACTTCGTCCAGGTGTATACTGAACAATCATATTTTTTCTCTCGTGGACGAAGTCGCGGTCACAGCTAGTATTACATAAATTTGGTTGTAAAGCCTACCTTAGTGCTACCACCAGTAACGGGTCTCCTATTTTATATCGCAGTAAGAAAACAGAGATTGATAATCAACACACCAACAAACAGATACAAATTCACCCTAAACCTTATTTCAAGCGTGGTAAAGACCTAATTTGATTTCATATAATTCCCTCCCCACAATTAAGCACAATTCATGGCTTCACAAAAGGCATTGTACACTAACTATAAACAAATTGTGCGCTGTTGTTTGTTCATTATTATAATGTAGCTATAACTTGGGAACAACTTAGGTGGGACTTAGTAACTTGCACTTAAGCTTCTTTTATATGTTTCCCGAGTTGAGGCTTGCCGCTGATTTATGGTATAATGTCGTCGCTTGTATCGTCTTTGTTATGCAGTGTTTGAATAAGAAGTTTTATTGATACTAACTCTTTATTGGCTGTTTGATGCAATAAAAAAAAACCTGATGGATATGAAATATTTATAAAATATTAGCTTTTGCCCGCGATTTTGTCTACTTGTAGTTCAGTTATTGGGGCATATGATTCAAGTTGAAATGAGATGAGAAATGGATCCTTATATTGCGCATAGACCGACATGCACTTAGCTTTTTTTTTATGTTTTAAAAGTGGCAAACAAGCATACAGTTCACATTGATGTTAAGTGATGACTGCAGCCTATAGACACCCACACAATGACCAGAGGTAAAAATGCAGATGCGTTACCACTCCTGAGGCCTAAGGTGTTATGCCTCTGTGCCGGAAATTACAGGGCCGTACATTACCACCTGACCGGAACACGATAGTGCTGAACACTACCATTTAGCGGCAAGTATAGTAGGTAATGCGGTGGTGCCTACGCCCGCGAGCTCCGTCACTGGAGCTCTACCACCAGTAAAGCTGTTTTTTTTCAATTTATTACTCGTAATATGTCGCATTACAAAAACATCAGGTTGGAATCCGGAACAACTTTGAACCACGCGTAGCACATAGCTACGCGACGCGTAGCTCTCGTAGCTAAACATCTACGACAGTCTACGAGATAAGATCAATGTAATAAAATTTGTGTGTTTAATATTCATATATTAATAATTATACATATTCATATTAAACACACAAATTTTATTACATTGAGCAAGCGTTCGATGCTCATTCGATTTTTAAAACTTAACTCAAAAACAATTGTATTATATAATAATAATAATAATGGCCACCCATTATACGTCCCACTGCTGGGCACGAGTCTCTCCCCTTTTTTGGGGGGGAGGCCTGGAGCTTACTCCACCACGCTGCTCTAATGCGGATTGGTGGAGGTGGGTGGGTTAGTGGCCAACCCGCTGTCGGATGTTTTCAAACCGCCCATTAGGCCTCCGACAAGGTTTAACGACTGCTATCCATCGATAGCAACCGGGACCGACGGATTAACGTGCCCTCCAAAGCACGGAAACGCGCATTTAATTTGCCCCTAGCGGTCACCCATCATACTACCCAACCGCGCCCGTAGTGCTTGATCGAGTAGATCGTAAACGATCTACACCAGCCGCTGGGCCATGCGCGTATTGTATTATAAGACGACAAAACCTAACAAAATACAATACTAAATGAGAGAATATGTTCAAAAACAATATTTCGTTATTTAGCTCAAATCAAAAATAATTGAGTTGTAAGGCGACAAAATTTTACAACATACAAAACTAAATGAAAGAATAAGTTTCAAAGCATTATTTCGTTATTTTACCATGTAGGTATCACGAGATGAACTATGCGATAACCAACCATTGATACCGGTAAATGGATGAACACGGTAGTTGTTAGCGACAGGCATTGCGTGAAATAAGCTAAAAGCAAGCCACCATTCAACGAATGAAAATGAAGAATATAATGGCAGCATTTTTTTTTGTACATACGATCGCTTTTCCTATGAGATGAGTTTGTTTGCTTTATGACAATTATTCATTGTCTATAACATCAATTATTGAGAGTTTTGGCGGGAACCTTGAAAGAGGCGTATGGTGCTCTTATTTTAGTTCATTTTCTTGGTGTATTTTTAAGTTATATTGAATAAAGTTGGTGGTATTTTGTTTGATATAGGTTTATTACAGTGCCCGTGTATAGTGGAATAGAATAACAGTGCGAAAACACGACTTTTCAGGTTGCCTCCAAAACTTCATTGTAAATGTTCTGGTAAAGTAGCCATCGCTTTACTCGACTTAACTTGACTGTAACTCACTTGACTGACATATTATACTTGATAATTTATATACTTGATACTTACATATTATACTAACTGTTACTTTGACGCTGCTTAAATAAATACGTAATATCGTTTTACTTGACACTGGCAATATGCGTAATAGCGAAGCCATATAATAAAAAAATAAAAAAAACTTCAATTATATTATTTATTGCATACAACATACAACAAATATATTGAAAAAAAAAGGAAAAGGCAGAAATAGCGGCCTATGCAGTGATCATTTTTGTTGATAAATCTATCTTGCATACAGCCAGAAATTTAAAGTAATGGGGAAAATCAAAAGGGTAATCTCGTCTCATGTCCGAAATCAACAAACTATTTTCATTTTGTGACGACCGCTTTGAATCCAATACTAGTGAATAGGTTCTAGCCGAATCAGTAAATAGCAATAAGATTCTACTCAACTGATATCATTGGCATAGAGTAATACATACCGATGCAACAGATATTAAAAATATGTCTGTAATGCAATCTTAGCAAATCTTGTTTGACTAGCGGTCGTTTGTCGAATCATTTCAATTTAACCGATATATTGGTGGTAGTTTTTCAATATAAGCCTCAGTAGCCTAGTGGTAGCAGGCTACTACAACTACGCTGGAGGTCCTGGGTTCGATTCCCGGGTCGGGGGCCATCAGAGATTAAATGACACACAGAGACACTAAATCGTGTTTTATATTCTACCACTTTGTCGGCGTGATTAAGGTGTATACCTGTACGAAATTTCAAGTCTCTAGTACCAATAGTTTTGGCGCTAAACCGCTGACGGACGGACAGACAAACAGACAGACGGATATGGCGAAACTATAAGGGTTTCTTGTTTACTACGGAACCCTAAAAACGTGCTCTTTAACATTGAAATAAACTTTTTTTATGGAAAGAAGGTGGCAAACACGCATGCAGCTCACATTTATGTTAAGTGATGACTGCAGCCTGTAGCTCACAAAAACCAGAGGTCAAAATGTGTTGCCACCCCTGACACCTTTGTTATTTCTATGTGATAGTTACGGGGCCATACATTACCACCTTACCGGAACACGATAGTGCTGAACACTACCATTTGGTAGTAGATAGAGGTAATGTGGTGGTGCCTACGCCCGCGAGCTCCGTTATTAGAGCTCTACCACCAGTGACTTAAAATTTGAGTTCAAGCAGGAATCGGTTATGGTGGTAGAGCTCCAGTGATGGAGCTCCCGGGCGTAGGCACCACCGCGTTACCTAATATATTTGCCGCTCGATGGTACTGCTCAGCAATATCATGTTCCGGTCATGTGGTAATGTATGGCCCTGTAATTGCCGGCACAGAGACGCCTTAGGCCTCGGGAGTAGTCCTTGTATTTGTGTGGGTGTTTATAGGCTGCCGTCATCGTTTAACATCAATGTGAACTGAATGCTTGTTTGCCATTTCCATTATATTAAATAAATCGAACTTGCGACCTCAAGATAACAGGTGTCATCAGATTAGATAATTCGCCGGTGTTTAAGTTTGCGAGCTCCGTCACTGAAGCTCTAATAGCAGTAAAATCTAATACGAACCCTGTAACGCCAACTTAATTACTTCCCGACATCGCATTTACACTCCATAAAGCAAGATGCGGTATGCAATTGAGCATACCTTAATACATATTACAATATTGCGTTGGTATGTTTGTGACAGTGCAATTTGCTTATTTGAAATAGATTTGCATATGTACATAGAATAAGTATATTGTGAACGAGAGTCCACTTCTCACTCAGCCGGTTTTTATGAATGAATGAATAACGAATGAATGAATTTATTTGCCAGAAATACAGTACTTGAGGTCTTAAAAACAAAAAATTATACATAATTGACACGCAATTTTTTTTTTTTTTTGTAAAGGAAGTGGCAAACAAGCATGCAGTTATTATTATTTTATTACTATTTCCTTTAAACAAAATATCACAATAAACTATAGTAACATTATAGATAATATTTTAAGTGCCTACATCGCACATAATTTATATAATAGTAAATATTACGCAATTGAATCCAATAAATAAGATTAAAAAAATATATATTTCAATCTAATTGAGTAGTTACATTACATATTTATTTACTAAATAGACTGTTACATATTTTTTATTGAGCTGCATACGTACTTCTGACATGAAAAAATAACTAAACATACGATTATACTCACGGCCGCACACTGACTAGGTCGTTGTTTACACACAAACACCCAAACACGATGCAAATATCATTAGATCATTCGTCGTAGATCGAACCCACCAGCTATCAAAATGGGAGCGTCTTTTAACTCTAAAAGTTCATTTAAAATAATTCCAATGCACTTAAATAAATTGAAAACTAAATGTCGAACATAATTCCAAATGATATAGAAAGCATTCGGTCCCAGAGACGCACAAAAGTTACAGACATGAACTCGGTGCCGACGCACGATTGGTCGTTACGTATATGAAATAAGTTTTGCTTTTGCTATCTTCTGTAATAAACTCCGCTCATTATTGATTTACGTGATCTGATATCGTAATGAAAATAGGATGTCTGTTTATTTGAAGGAATACCTCGTATTTGAGTTATGCAATCTATACAAATAAATAAAATTGGAGTGTCTGTTCGTTATATAAAAATAACCGCTTTTTACTCAATGCATACGTTTGTATACACGGTACATATACCAAAACAACATTTTTAACTATTTTTGTCTGCCTGTTTGTCTGTTTGGCGGGGCTAATCTTGGGAATGGCTGGGCCGATTTTGACGGGACTTTCACTGGCAGATAGCAGTTGTAATAAGGAGTAACTTAGGCACTAGCTACGCGCACGACTTCGTCCGGGTAGATACTGAACAATCATAAATACTCACGCGGGTGAAGTCGCGGGAACAGCTAATTAGAAAATAAAAATGTGTTATTGTATTCAAGCCAAAAGATCTAGGAAATTGAATTCTGATGTTCTTAAATTGTCATCTTCGGTACCAACATAACGGTTTTATTTATGCAAACAATAATGGCAAACATGTAATTCACATGGATGTTAAGTGATGACTGCAGTCTATAGACACTTACACAAAAACCAAACACGACTGACCACTTTTCACTGATGGTAGAGTTCCAATGTAGGAGCTCGAGGGCGTAGGCACCACCTCATTACCTAATCTATCTGCCGCCAAATGGTAGTGTTCCCCTCCAGCACTGTCATGTTCCGGAAAGATGGTAACGTATGGCCAAGTAATAACTATCACAGAGACAAAACAACTAAGGTCTTAGGGATGGAAATGCATCAACATTTTTACCTCTGGTCTATGTGTGAGTGTCTATATGCTGCATCACGAGTAGTGACGCATCTGTATTTTGTCCTTGTATTTGTGTGGGTGATTATAGGCTGCGGTCATCACTTAACATCAATGTGAACTGTAATCTCTTACAGGTGTTAGAGCTCCAGTGACGGAACTCGCGGGCGTAGGCACCACCGCATTACCTAATATACTTGCCGCTAAATAGTAGTGTTCAGCACTATCGTGCTCCGGTTAGGTGGTAATGTACGACCCTGTTATTTGCGGCACAGGGGCATAACTCCTTAGGCCTCAGGAGTGTGTGGGTGTCTATAGGCTGCTGTCATCACTTAACATCGATGTGAGCTGCATGCTTGTTTGCCACTTACATAACATAAAAAAAAATCAATCGGCTCGCCTACATGGAACGGATATTTACTACAAGGGCGTGAGGTAAGGTTTCCCTAATTAAATACCCACTGGTACCTTTCAGAAGTTTGTTTTGAAATATTGCATGTCATTTCATTTGAATGGTAGATCGTGTTTCTCAAAGTTCTGGCTTGTCAGCGGTGAGATTCCATTCTTATTTAACTTTTACGAAGCTTTTGGAAACAGGAAATTTGTTTTCTTTTCTTTGCAAATTGGACTAATACTAGTAAACACAGCTGTGTCTCGGTGGACATGTTGTAAGTCTTCAGTTATATTCGTTGTAAATACATATTACATTTTTTTTTATGTTACTAAGGTGGCAAACAAGCATTGATTTCACATGGATGTTAAGTGATGACTAACATATCACACAAAAACTAGACGTCAAAATACAGATGCGCTGCCACACTTGAGACATTAGTCGTTATGTTTCTGGAATAGTTACGGGGACATACATTACCATCTAATTGGAACAAGATAGTGCTGAACACTACCATTAGGCGGCAGATAGATCAGTTAAAGCGTTAGTGCCTCCACTCATGAGCTCCGCCACTGAATCTCTTTTTTTTTTTTTTTATGTAATGGAAGTGGTAAACAAGCATGCAGTTCACATTGATGTTAAGTGATGACTGCAGCCTATAGACACCCACACAAAGACCAAGGTCAAAATGCAGATGCGTTACCACTCCTGAGGCCTAAGGTCTTATGCCTCTGTGCCGGAAATTACAGGGCCGTACATTACCACCTGACCGGAACACGATAGTGTTGAACACTACCATTTAGCGGCAAGTATATTAGGTAATGCGGTGGTGCCTACGCCCGCGAGCTCCGTCACTGGAGCTCTACCACCAGTAAAATCTCTACCAACATTATAATGTTTTTCAATGTTTATTACCATAGAGCAACATGGACCACCGGCCGCCGCGGCGGACCGGAGGGAAGTAGCTATAGCGTTTATTACCGATGCAAAACAGTCTGTCATTTTTGCGGGGGGAACTACGTGTGATACACACACTACAAAAATCGTCTATTACTGCCAAACTCACACCTTGACCTTAACAAAATACATAAACAATTTCACGCACACACTTAAACATCTGGGCGACAGGCGTAGGTACACTTGTCTGGTACTTGTACTTTGACAGAGGGGAAAGCCTGCATATGGGTACTCCCTTCCCGCGTTGCTCTATGTTTATTACCTATAGTAACCACTTACTATCAAGGGGATACTAATATGTTTATCTATCCATTTATTCACACAAAAACAGCGAACACGTATATCTATTGAGTCACCGCTGCAAATTTTCCAATTATGCAAATGCCGCTAAAACTGTAATAGAAATGAAATTAGCGAGTGCAGACACATGGGATTTAATACCGGCTTATTGGCTTCCCAGTTCAATTTAATTGGATGGAAGTACAACTTGTACAAGTTTGGCTCTTGTTCGTGTGTGCATTTTATGTGAGCGTGCCTGGGTCTTTTCATATTAATTTGTATAAGTGATATGAGTTATCGATGTTTATTTATGTAAAGGATAGAATCAATAAGCGTCGTATTTCATTATGAAAATAAGTAAAGTCAGTAAAGCTCGCAATGACCGCTAGGTGTATGTTGGTTGTATGCAGCGGCAGTTTTTAATTCGGTATAACTCGTTAGGTTCTCATAGTAGGCATGTAATATTTGAGTATGATGATAAACGAATTGTTGTCTAGCGATTGCCATAGAAAATATTAAATTTGGAGGTGTAGGTATTTTCGGTTAGTCGAAAGGGTCGTCCACGGAGAGGTGACCGACAGAGCACCTGATCCACCTGCGGCGGCGGGGGTGAAGTGCGGGGAAGTGACGCGGAGGAAGCGTAAATACGCAGCGCACTTTTTTAGAGCTCAGTCAGTGGCATAGCTCGGCGTAGGAATGTCCAATAATGCATATTCACGACCAACCCCACGCATGGCATAGGCAGATCAGTAGTTATCGACTGGCAAAGTTCGCTGTAGTAGACACTACTATGAGATGAGTCTAGACAAAACTGTAATGTAAATTAGGTATTTCGCTGTATACTTATCACACACATACTGGCCCGAAGACGTGCACGGAGGTGCGACCACGTAGCGCGCGTAGAAAGTAAAGAAATTGAGAAATTATAACACAAATTGTACAAAATGTTCCGGTTAGAAATATCAATTTGTATGTAGGTAGATTCAATTAGTTTGTTCACAGCTGATGTTGAATTCAACATTTTGTATGGAGAAAGAGGTGAAATGCGCTGTATTTTCGAAAATACCAAAGATATTAAGCTGAAAGTTATGTACGAGATGTATTTTTGTTGCCCCCTCAGGGAGATATATGTATAAAGAGTGTAAGTAAACTCATACTACGGAAAAAACGAATGTACCTAATCTTACTTGTTAGATAAAATTGTCTCTCACGCTTAGAATAAAGGAGATAGGCAGATACCGTTTGCGGTTTTTAATTGTATTTAGGTTTGGCTAGCGATATACAATCGTGTCATAGGTGATAGAGCATGACAGAGCCCCTAAAAAATTATGTGTTTCTAATAAGTAAAAACTTTGAAAGTGTATTGAATTAGAATAAGAATCTAATAAGAATTGTATAAGAAAATTTAATAGAATAAGAGATATTGCGTATGAAATGTATCAAGGCGGGGGCGGGTCAGCAGAGATGTATGACGGTGGTAGGAAATTAGACCGTATATGTAATGATTTAGAGTCCTATCTCTATTGACCCGGACCTTCGTGACGTTCGATTTTTGGGCGTGTCACGGCATTTTGACATGGAAGGAGACGGTTTGGAAGCGTATATAACTCGGTACATTTCGTTGCTAGTTTGTCCTCGTTCGATTCTCCGCAAGAAAAGTGCTTCCAGACCGTGAAGGTATTGCCAGTGAAAGTTTAGAATAGTACCAGACCCCCTGGTTCGCTAGTTAGTTATAGTATAGTGAAATAAGCTAGTGAATAAGTTAGAATAGTATGAAACATTGCAGAACCGAGAAATACAGTCCATTGTGAATCACACCGATGCAGATTTGTGTTTGACTTTGGTGTAAAAGCCATTTGTCCCCCAAAAAGTTCTGGTCCATCGACGCCGGATTAGTAGGCCACCAGCGGCCATCCGGGAAAGGATACAAGAGGGTAACGGTAACGACCGGCAAGGAAGAGCCGGAGTTGGGATACCGGCACGTTATTTAACGGAACGGAACGTGCATTCCAGGTCTCGCAGTCTGAGGGCGAGGCCAGGGAACGACGAGGAACAGGGTCGACGTGCAGCGGGACCAGGGCGCCAAGCAGGCGTCAGCAGCTGCACCTCGGGGTCAGCGGGCATCGTGGCTTGGGCGCTATCCAGCGCCAGCGACCACACCGCTCCAGGTCGACGGGCATCGCAGCTTCGGCGTTTTGAACGCCAGCACCGTCATCGCTCAGGCCTTACAACCCTGAGCACGGGCGATACTCGGGCTTGACCGCCTTGAGCACGGGCCGTGCGGCTTGGGCGCTCTACCAGCGTCAGCGACCGCAGCAGGCCGGGTCGGCGAGCATCACAGCGCGGGCGTTTCGAACGCCAGCGTTTTCACCGCTTGGGCAGCCGCCTTGAGCAGGGGCGTACGGCGCGGCGTTTCGTACGCTAGCGCATACGCAACTCGGGCGGGACCGCCCTGAGCATCGCAGCTTGGGCGCCTTCATCGGAGCAGCCGGGACGTCGGGTCAACGGCGTCGGCGGCGGCGGCTTCGTGGCAGCGTCAGCGTCTGCACAGCTCAGCACAGCGGCATCGGGCGGGTGCGGCCGAGCATCGGGACGTCGGCGGCGCCTGCAACTTCGCGGATCGCGGATACGGACGGATATACAGTGAGTCGTAATCCGTGTATATTTTCAGGCCAGTGTATTTGTGTGTGTGTTAGGCCGTTAGGAATTTTTAGATTTTTTATTTTTTTTTGTTGAATTGTGTTACTGTGTAGGGACCATCTCAGTTAGGGAGGTAGGGACCTATTTCAGTGTAGTTGAGGTAGTTAAACAGTGATGATGCCAAGGAGTCCACCTACCACTAGGAAGCGCGCGGCGCTTAGGGTCATACCAGACTATCCAGAGTCTCCTTCCGAGGCTCCGCAGGACGTACCATTGCCAGGGACCAGTAGGACCGAGCAAGTAGTTACCGAACAGGAAACTTTAGGTACGCGGCCGCCATCGGTTTGTTCGCGACGGTCAACCGATAGTGCGCGCGCTAGGCGGGAGCAAATTAACACGGAAACAGACATGTTAAAGGCACGAATCAGGCAGTTAGAAATAGAAGCCGGTTTAGTGGATAAGCAGATAGCTAAGGATAGGGTAACGCCGCCGGAAGAAACTGATAGAGATAGTGTGAATGGGCAAATAGATGCAAACGAAAGGGTAGAACATTGGTTACAAGATAGTCATCCCCCGCGGGAATTTTTACGGGGGGAGGATAGGCTAGGGGATGGTAGGGCGCCGAATAACAGTAAACAAGACGAGCCCGCCAAAACCAATATCTCTAAAGACGAAGTCCTGGATCGTTTAGTGTACGCGTTAGAGAATATGTCGCGGGGTCGACCCCCACCACGACAGGCCCAGGAGTTACCCTTATTTGATGGGGACCCTAGGGAGTGGTTGCCATTCAAAGCAGCGATGAGGGATTCTACGCAGAATTATAGACTCACGGACATAGAGAATTTGGCTAGGTTGAGGGCGTGCTTGCGGGGTCCGGCACGACAGGCGGTGTCGGCCCTTTTATATTCGGCGTCAGACCCAGATAGAATTATGAAGACCCTAGAACAATGTTTCGGTCGCCCAGGCACTATTATAGACCAGGCAGTAGGGGAGGTAATGCGACTACCTAATGTGGGGGCATCGGCAAATGAGTTAAATATCTTTGCGGTTAAAGTACAAAATGTAGTCACTGTGATTGAAAGTGTGGATCCGGTAGGTAGAAATACGGATCCACGGCTACCTAGGATGTTAAGTGAGAAACTTAGTCCCCACCTTAAAAACAAGTGGTATGACTATGCTTTCGATAGGGCGGACGGGCCGGAATCCGAGTTAACTAGATTAGCGAACTTTCTCATGAAGGAGGCTGATAAGGCTATTCAGTTCTCATACGAGAAAAGCACGATAGCAAGCGCGCGCGCAGTGCAGCCGCCGACATCGCGGCCAGTAGATAAAAGGTTAGACCGCGCACGCCGGCCGGTGTATAAAACAACAGAGGCGGCAGTTACATGTCTCTGTTGTGGTAGTGGGCACCGGACCGATGCGTGCGGTAAGGTTATCGCGATGTCGGTACAGGAGCGCTGGAACTGGGCAAGGGAAGCGCAAATATGTTATAAATGTTTAAGCGGGAAACATAGATGTTTTCAATGTAAGGCAAAGCGATGTGGTAAGGGTGGTTGCACACAATCACACCACATGCTGTTGCATTCCGAGCCGCGGCCGGAATTTAAAGAGGTACCAGTGGAGACGGTACTTACGGCGTCGGCGCATACGCCAGTTGATAGCACGCAGGTACTTCTTAAGGTCTGCCCTGTCACAATAGGGGGTGGCAGGGGTAAGGGGGTACAGACCTACGCGTTATTAGATGAAGGGTCCACTATCACTTTGATCGACGAACAGTTGGCAAAGTCGATAGGGGCCCGGGGGCCGGTTCGCGCCCTGAATATAATAGGCGCTAACTCTAGTAGGCAGGAATCCGGAAGCCGTCTAGTAGGTGTTAGCTTGGCCGGGCAGAGCGGACGCCCTTATAGAATTAAAGCGCGTACGGTACAGAACCTCACATTGGGTAGTCAGACCGTTAGTCAGGAACTATTAAAAATGTCGCATTTTAGAGCATTGTCACCAGATTCGGTTTGTTACGAGGGAGTGAGACCTCAAATTCTCATAGGTGCGGATAATTGGCACCTTATAGTGTCGCGGAAGTTGGTGACCGGTGGCCATAGGCAACCGGCCGCGTCACTGACCCAGTTGGGATGGGTCATCCATGGGTCAATGCCTAAAAATAATGTAGTGAGAAACGCGTCAGTGTTACATGTACATACTACGCGTTTAGTAGGTATAGAGCGCAAAACGGATAGGGCGCTAGATAACAGTTTAATAGAAAAGGGCAGCAAGGAGCCCTTAGGGGAGGTAAATACCTACGAGTCAAGGGAACGGTATTTGCCTCATGTAGCTGTCACGAACCCAAGTAGGCCGGGGAAGGTTCGTCTGGTGTTCGACGCTGCGGCTAAGTCGAAAGGAAAAAACCAGAACGAATTCTTATTAGAGGGCCCGGACTTAGTACAGTCATTAGATGAAATTTTGTATGGGTTTAAAGTAGGCAGAATGATTTTAACCGCGGACAGCCGCGATGTGTTTTTACCAGTAGAGCTTAGAAAGGAGGATAGCTTAGCTCAACAGTATCTGTGGCGGGGGGAGCATCGTGTGAGCCCCCCCGATGAATATGTAATGACGTCATTGAATTTTGGGGCGCGTAGTTCGCCATTTGTGGCGCAAGATGAAAGCACAGTAATGTATAAAACCACAGACATCTTAGAGGAACATCCAGGGAAATATATAGGGATGTGTATTAGTAAAGATTCGACGACAGGTTTGCAACGGTTCGATAATAGTGCGTGTAGGTATGAACCGCACATAGCGCGTAGGCTAGTAGGTATAGCGGAGCTTTCTGAACATCGGAGGTGGGTTCCCACTGCGTGGAATGCAGCGGGCGATGGAACATTGGTCAGCCAATTGCGACCAGGCCCCTCCTCCAGATGGTGCACCGGCCCCTCGTTTCGAATAGGAAATGAGGAACCGGCGAGGTTCAGAAAGGTGTTGGTCGCACCGCTGGTGGAGGTTTCGGTTGCGCACAAGAGGTGCAACCCATGCCTGGTCACAGCGGAACGACCTTTACATGATCACCTTGCTCATGCTCACGATAACGCGTCACGGTCAATAGGAAATTGTAGTAACGTACCTACCCCGGATTTATGTATGAGGCGTAATGATAGTCGGAAAGCCGAACGGTTGCCAGTTAGGAAGGCACGGCGCGCTAGATTCGCCAGCGGAGTAGGTAGAAATAGAAGAAACATAGGTCGTTCGAATCATGATTACAAGTTAGATAACATAGACAAAAGAAGCTGTGTGATTAAATTGAGAGGTAAATGTAGCACGGGCAATGTGCTTACCCAACGTAGGAACCCGCCTAGTATAGATGGCGTGATGTTAGTTACCAACAGTGAACATAAAAGGAATAATCACTGGATGGTAAAAAAGTTAATATCGCATTACTTGAAGTTGCGACTTCGGGCAGTGGTACAGTCGGTATTTAGGTATTTGGATAGGTATCGGGCAAGTCTAGGTAGGCCCCCAGACCTTAGTATGTACCGACGATGGCCCTTGAGTCGTTTGTGCACCTTTTTGGGTGTTACATTGCAATAAGAACTAAGTTAGAGGAGTTTGCAATGGTAGGCGTCAACAAGGAAATAACACAAACGCCTATCAGTTTGCAATAGCAATATCCGCGATGGAAGATAGCTTCCTTTTTTGTAAGTGTGTTTTTGTCCATACAACTTAAGGTTTGATGCACTTAGCGGAGAAGTTAATTAGAGATTTTAAATGTGGATATTAAGTTAGGTATTGAATAGTCCTACGTTTGTTTGAAACATGTCATGGGTATTTGAGACATGTAAGAGGTAGTAAAAAATCACTTAGTGGCGAATTTTGGTAAAATTGAGTGAGCGCCTGCCATACTAAGTGGATATTTTTGGAAAATGAATATTTTGGGGCTTTTAGTTGAGTTTTTGGTAGCCCAATCGGATGGAATCAGGTAGTGGAATTCCATAGCCGTTATTTTGTTGAGTTTTTTAAATTGAAATAGTTATTTTGAGTTTGTAATTTCAATAATAATTAGAGGCAAGTAACGATGTGAATTGCTATGATAATTAATAAAGGATTTAAATGTAATGAATGTTAACAACTGTTGAATTTAATTGTAGGTATGTCACTGATGAGGAATAGGCACTTAGGCATAGCGGCAAAGTGTCTCATGTTTTTTATTATCGAACTAACGTAGTATGGAAACGTAGTGAATACGATTGTCTCAAGTAGATATTATCGGATCGGCGGTCAGTTTGTATGTAGGTATTTGGAAACTGCAAACGGCAAGCGCGGTGCGCCGCGGTCGATCGGAGGTTAGGTAGTTACCCGATATGTTTAGGAGGCGGTAGTTGATTTGAATGCCTACCAGTGTTGTCTCCGAAAGGTGACAATCGTAGCGATAATAAATATTATGACCTGTTAGAGTGACACAGTTGTTAAAACAGATAGTAGTTGTTGCCTCGTATTGTATGACCCCGTAGTTTAGTAGAACGGGTGTGTTCGGGACCTAGTGGCATGGTACGTAGTGCGGAGGCTCGGACTCAAAGTGAAATATTCAGACGCCCTGTATGTAAATTGATTATCCTTCCGATGGATGATGAGGCTCGAAGGTCTACGCCGGGGGGAGATTGTAAAGGATAGAATCAATAAGCGTCGTATTTCATTATGAAAATAAGTAAAGTCAGTAAAGCTCGCAATGACCGCTAGGTGTATGTTGGTTGTATGCAGCGGCAGTTTTTAATTCGGTATAACTCGTTAGGTTCTCATAGTAGGCATGTAATATTTGAGTATGATGATAAACGAATTGTTGTCTAGCGATTGCCATAGAAAATATTAAATTTGGAGGTGTAGGTATTTTCGGTTAGTCGAAAGGGTCGTCCACGGAGAGGTGACCGACAGAGCACCTGATCCACCTGCGGCGGCGGGGGTGAAGTGCGGGGAAGTGACGCGGAGGAAGCGTAAATACGCAGCGCACTTTTTTAGAGCTCAGTCAGTGGCATAGCTCGGCGTAGGAATGTCCAATAATGCATATTCACGACCAACCCCACGCATGGCATAGGCAGATCAGTAGTTATCGACTGGCAAAGTTCGCTGTAGTAGACACTACTATGAGATGAGTCTAGACAAAACTGTAATGTAAATTAGGTATTTCGCTGTATACTTATCACACACATACTGGCCCGAAGACGTGCACGGAGGTGCGACCACGTAGCGCGCGTAGAAAGTAAAGAAATTGAGAAATTATAACACAAATTGTACAAAATGTTCCGGTTAGAAATATCAATTTGTATGTAGGTAGATTCAATTAGTTTGTTCACAGCTGATGTTGAATTCAACATTTTGTATGGAGAAAGAGGTGAAATGCGCTGTATTTTCGAAAATACCAAAGATATTAAGCTGAAAGTTATGTACGAGATGTATTTTTGTTGCCCCCTCAGGGAGATATATGTATAAAGAGTGTAAGTAAACTCATACTACGGAAAAAACGAATGTACCTAATCTTACTTGTTAGATAAAATTGTCTCTCACGCTTAGAATAAAGGAGATAGGCAGATACCGTTTGCGGTTTTTAATTGTATTTAGGTTTGGCTAGCGATATACAATCGTGTCATAGGTGATAGAGCATGACAGAGCCCCTAAAAAATTATGTGTTTCTAATAAGTAAAAACTTTGAAAGTGTATTGAATTAGAATAAGAATCTAATAAGAATTGTATAAGAAAATTTAATAGAATAAGAGATATTGCGTATGAAATGTATCAAGGCGGGGGCGGGTCAGCAGAGATGTATGACGGTGGTAGGAAATTAGACCGTATATGTAATGATTTAGAGTCCTATCTCTATTGACCCGGACCTTCGTGACGTTCGATTTTTGGGCGTGTCACGGCATTTTGACATGGAAGGAGACGGTTTGGAAGCGTATATAACTCGGTACATTTCGTTGCTAGTTTGTCCTCGTTCGATTCTCCGCAAGAAAAGTGCTTCCAGACCGTGAAGGTATTGCCAGTGAAAGTTTAGAATAGTACCAGACCCCCTGGTTCGCTAGTTAGTTATAGTATAGTGAAATAAGCTAGTGAATAAGTTAGAATAGTATGAAACATTGCAGAACCGAGAAATACAGTCCATTGTGAATCACACCGATGCAGATTTGTGTTTGACTTTGGTGTAAAAGCCATTTGTCCCCCACAATTTAGAAGAGAAATTAGATGGGTGAGTTGTACTTCATCATTATATTGGTGGTAATATATTATTATTATTTTATTGTTTGACTGCCTCAGTAGTCTAGGTGGTAGCAGGCCAGTACTACTACGCTGGGATCCTGGGTTCGATTCCCTGGTCGGGGGCTACCAAAGATAAATGTGTAAAATCTATTATCTTTGGTTCTATTGGGTTCTACTAGAAAATTTTCCATTTTCTGAAAGCTGCCTCGGAGATTAGTAATGTACCCGAAGATGTCAACCGGCTCGCCATCTGTTATAGGGCCTAAACATAACCGGCGAATCGTGGGTGTTTACATATATGTTTGAATGCATGCATTTATCTCTGCCTACCCCTTCAGGGATTACAGGCAAGAAGTTACGTTTTAAACATATGTACCATCATTTATCATCGTATTGCTAATCCACTGCTAATTGGTAGTATCATGTAGTATTCTGCTGAACTATTTGATAAGGCCACTGCACTACCCGCCGAAGAGAGAGGTTCTACTTCACAGACTGACCAGATATCGCATGTATGGGAACGTGTATGTGTATGCAGTCCCTCACGTGTGTTTGGTAGGCAGCTCTAATCATATTTAGCGCGGAAGTGCCGTTCGAGTATCGAGTTTGCAATTATTGGCTTCGTTTTCATTTCGCGTCTCAGGAAATTAAGTTCAGTCCTCGTTCAGTCCTGCTGTTTGAATTTATATACGAAGCCTTGCTACAGGTGGTAGAGTTCCAAATGTAGGAGCTCAAGGGCGTAGGCGACACTGCATTACCTAATCTGCCGCTTAATGTTCGGCTCTATCGTGTTCCGGTTAGATGGTAATGTATGGCCTCGTAAGAACTATCGCAGAGATACGACACCTTAGCTGAAACGCATCTGCATTTTGACCTCTGGTTTTTATGTAGAAGTCATTTATCATCATTGTGAATTGCATGCTTGTTTGCCAACAACATTCCATAAAATATGTGAAAAGTGAAATTATATTTAATACGTTTATTTATAACTACAAAGTGAAACAGTTTAACATTAAAAGTATTTTTCCTTTTTCTTCTTTTAACGGTTACAGCGGACAGTTAGGACATTATCAAATTATCCTCAGTTCTTTCTTGTTGCGCTTTATTCTGTAGTAAACAATGCATGCACAGAGGAATAACGCTTGAATGCATATATTAAATGGTATTAGAGATGCTTATTGATAGATAAATATTATTATCTTCTTTTTGCCTTATAATACCTAGCTACTAAGCCAGAAATAAGAATAAAAATAACTGGTAGTAGAGCTCCAGTGACGGAGCTCGCGGGCGTAGGCCCACCACTTAACATTCTACGGGCAACGGACTAGGGAAAGTCCGTCACCCGAATATAGAGGTCCCGGGCTGTTGGCGTGCAGGTGTTCCGCACGCCACTAGTAGTGGTTGGAGCTATGGGCTTGTCAATGGTAAGAGGGGATCAGTTGAATTGTGGTCGTCACCGTGGAATGAAGTGCTGCTAGTGCTAGTTCAGTTCTTAACATTACATTAATATCCTTGCATGTTTTACATTTCGTCCCACTGAATCCTACCCACACTTCAAAAACTAAGACTCGTAAATAGTGAACAGTTTTAAAAGGTAGTAAATTAAAACGACCAAGCCGACCGCGATCGGAGTTGTAAAGTGGACCTGTCAAGTTCACTCCACGCAATTGAAAAGTGTGTTTTTTTAATTCAAACTAAATTAATTGAAGGAATCTCTGGGGAAATTAGTTGATCGGACTTGTTGAGGGCTCGAATTAATCGAACTTTTCTCGTTATAATTATTAATGTGAAAAGTACTGAATGTTAAGTCACCAGTATTTTAATTCCATTAGCGACTGGTATCGGCTATCGATTGTATTATTCGCTAAAATGTTTCCGAAGGCATTACTTGAATGGTGTATTGAATACAAACGAATTCAATACTTACCTATTTTATATAATCGTTTTAGTTTTAAATACGCGAGATAAATCCGAAAACTAGAATTAGTTCAATGTTCAATGATTGTAGCTATGTTTTTAATGTAATAAAAGTGGCGAACAAGCACGCAGTTCACATTGATGTTAAGTGATGACTGCAGTCTATGGACACCCACACAAAGACCAGAGGTCAAAATGCAGATGCGTTACCACTCCTGAGGCCTAAGGTGTTATGCCTCTGTGTTGGAAATGACAGGGCCAGGTAATGCGGTGGTGCCTAAGCCCAGAAGCTCCGTCACTGGAGTTCTACCACCAGTAAAAATTGCTGTTTTATATAATCGTTTTAGTTTTATTTTAAGTTCATTGTTCAATGATTGGAGCTCGCGAACACTTAAGAACATTACTATGTTCTATAATGATGATATTATGTTTTATTATATGAAGTATGTAAACAATATTTTACTTTTTACATATTTCAATATTTTTATTTTTCGCAATGGCACATGCGAGTGAACTTAAGAAAATAAAGAAAAATAGGGAAGAAAAATTTGACTTCAGGCAGGAATCGAACCTGTGATCTCAGGTAATCAGTCCAGCCGCTCTACCACTAAGCTACTATACTTCAATTCCTGTCCGAAGTCAAATTTACCTTTCCCATTTTTCTTTATTTTCTAAAGTACATGTCATTGTGTCTTGTGCGAGACAAGTGTACGTATAATATGCAGTCGCAGTATGGGCGGCACTTAGCTCGTGTCTCGGCGCTAAATCATTTACAAGTTCGTCTGCATTCGCTGCAAGTTTGTTCAATTTTGAAAGTCTTTCCTTAGTACACTCGTGGTAGTGTTCCAAGCTTATAAGCTTGTAGGCGTAGGTACCACCGCATTACCTTATTTATCTGCCACCAAACGGTAGTGTTCAGTAATATCTTGTGCCGGTTCGAGGGTAATGTATGACCCCATAATAACTGTCACAGAGACATAACCCCTTAGGTCTCAGCGGTGGCAACTCATTTGCATTATGATCTCTGATTGTTGTGAAGAAGTGTGTAGGCTGCAGTCATCACTTAACATCCGTGTGAACATGCTGGTTTTCCAATTACATAACATAAAAAAATGTCTTGTTTACTGTTGCCCAGGTGTCTCGATTTGCGTGGGACGTCCCGATTTTCAGAACTATAAGTACTCTTCTCGATTAACACCTGATCGGGACGTCAAATGTCTCGATAAATCGATCATCATCAATACCTCAACCGAAAGACGTCCATTGCTAGACAAAAGTCTGTCTAAAGGTCAATCATCTTTGGCTCCCAGGGCTTTTGATATATCAATAAATTAATGAAATGGCTTGCTTTTTACTGTCCAATTTTTACCTCTGGGTCCTGATTTATTTTACCGACTGTCCCGATTAAAAACAAATTGGACCTGGCAACACTAGTATTATGCGAAACAAGTGTATAATATGCCGTCGCAGTATGGGCGTCGTGTCTCAGCGCTAACTCATTTACAAGTTCGTCTGTATTCGCTGCAACTTTGTACAATTTTGAATGTCTTTCCTTACTACACACAACGTAACGTTCGTTATTAATTATGACCATGAAATTTTCGTACAAAAATACTGATTAGGTTTATAATCTTATTACCACAAAAAATCCCTTAATGGCAAGAGTGATTCTCCCTAAATATTTCTTTTTAGATTTTTGGGACATTTTTTTTCCATTTTTGGACATATATTTTTTTGTATCTGTAGGGCGATATGAAGTTCGTCAGGGCGTCTAGTGGTAAAATAAGATAAATTATACACATTTTTGCTGGTATTAGAGTTCCGGTGTAGGGACTCGAGGGCGCAGGCACTACCACATTACCATTAATGTTAGTGTTCATCTCTATTGTGCTCCGGTAAGATGGTAATGTATGGCCACGTAATAATAATCAATCATCGAGTCATAACTACTAAGGTATCAGGGGTGACAACACATCTCCATTTTGACTGCAGGTTTTTTGTGTAGCTTTCTATAAGCTGTAGTCATGAATTAATATCTTACTAGAGGGATGTAAGTAGCACTATGTACTTGAATATGCTATCAAGTAGTATCGTGTCTAGTAAGCATATTTATGTCGATGTAAAACGCCACATTACTTAAGCGCCCAACATGTGAGTGGTAAGTACAGTACTGTATTGCGTAACGCGTCTCGTCTAGTCGGCCAGACGGATAAATGATTTACAAGTATCGCACTGCACGCTAGTTAGGCCGGGGTTACACTGGTACCGTTTTTTTATGTCAAATGCTCTTGACATTTGACAATTTGCCTGCAAATTTATCTTCAAAACTTGGAGAACTCAAAATTATATTATATAATATTTCTTATAGCTAAGGTCACTTAGTTTATGAATTAGTTTTCATAACATATGTCATAGTTCAAGTTATTGTAATATTAATTTCTTTATATATTTTAATATTATTTATACTACCTACTTAAATAAGTGGGTTTTCTTACTATTAGATTATTTTTACAATAATTTTAGACTGCCAAAAGTTGAAAAGTGCGACAACGCAGATAGCATTTAGTCCATTGAAAAGTTACATTTAGGGTTGCGTTTCTTAGAGGATGCAATTTTATTTTTTTGATGTGTAGGGGGGGTAAGTGTAAAGCTAAAATCAAGTTTGTGGGGTCGCCACCCTTGTCCCACAGCCGCCATCTTGAAAATATCGGTTGAAACGCTTTTTACGATATATCTCTTAAACTATTTATCTGATAAAAAAAATTTGCTAACGTTTTTTGTTGCAAATTAAATTTTCTATAATTTTGGACAAGTAACTTTTTGTCGTAAAACTATAAATAAAAAAGTTATAAGTGAAAATGTTCAGAAATACGAGAAATAAAATTTTTTTGGATATAACTTTTTTTTTATCATTTTAATAGCTAAGGTTTTACAGCGCTCCGAAGTGAGTACTATTTTTCAGTACTCTTAACTATACATATTTTATACGTGGGTACTAATAATGTGTCATCAGTTATTATTATTTTTTTATTTTGTTATTATAATTCTTTTAATTAGTTATTTTGCAATGTTATTAATAATTAATTATTGACTCTTTTCCTCACCACCCACGAGGTAGAGTCTGGAGGCGCGTTTTTTTTTACGTGGTATCCCCAATAGGCCTAATCCACAATGATTTTATAAATTTGAACTACTCCGTTCTCAGTCTTTTTGATGGACCAGGCTGCAGCTCGGCAACTGATCGGTTTTCTGAACCAAATATCAGTGGGAGAACTGGAAAAGGAAGGCGTGTCAATGTCGGCAGTTCATCATCAAAGTCATTTTCATTTATTAATTCTGAGAGTTCCATTACGTTGCTGCAAGTCTCTCCAGAACAATGGAAGCACACTGCGGAACATTTTAGCCCTGCTTTTCGACATCCACACATCGCTCCACAGTTTCCTTTGCATTTGCAAAAGATCAAGTTTAGAAGCTCAGGGGGTGCTGGAGGTTTAGAGCTCTGCACTGGCATCAATAATTTTCCCACATTTTTTCCAGCCCCAGTCTTCAGGGTCATTATTATTACCAAGCCACGACTGGACCTGATGGTAGACTCGGAAAGTATGAAAGCGAGCTGTGTCTTGTGTTGGAGGAAGTGAAGATAAGTTAAATGTACTTTTTGTCACTGCCTTGGCGAATTGTTTGTATCTTAGGCTGTCAAGAGAATTATCATCTTTATTACCACCGTATAAAGAGATAAAAAAACGTTCACCAATTACAGTGAGCAAAGCAGGGTCAACTCTTTTGTTGAGAAACAAAGCCGTTCCACTTGCAAACTCTATATGTTTTTCCAGAGTTTTCACAAATTTCATTTTACCGATATCGTAAGGAGCTGAAGTTGTGTCACATCCCGAAAAAGCATGAAGAAACAAAAGTTGTTAGTTAAAAAATGATCTACAAAAATGGTCTGATATCGTTTTTTCGTAAAATGATAAAAAAAAAGTTATATCGAAAAATATAAATTATTTTCTCGAATTTCTGAACATTTTCACTTATAACTTTTTTATTTATAGTTTTACGACAAAAAAGTTACTTGACCAAGATTATAGAGAATTTAATTTGCAACAATAAACATTAACAATTTTTTTTTATCAGATAAATAGTTTAAGAGATATAACGTAAAAACCGTTTCAACCCCTATTTTCAAGATGGCGGCTGTGGGATAAGGGTGGCGACCCCACAAACTTGATTTTAGCTTTACACTTACCCCCTACACATCAAAAAAATAAAATTGCGTCCTCTAAAAAACGCAAGGTAAGGCCTAAAAATGTAACATTTCAATGGACTAATTAGCAATTAATAATTTGCTGTCTGGGTCGGGATCTAGAGGAATCCACATATATGTATGTATCTTCATACAGAACATGAATGATGAATGTAGAAGAAGCATGGTAGGTGTTCCAGGCCCGGAATATCTCGCTCCACACTCCCTGCCTACTCCGGAAGGGACTCGGCGTGAAGATATATACATACACAGACGACCCGGTCAGTCCAGCGGTGTGAGATCACAGTTTGATTCCAAGGGTCGCGGGTTCGATCCCCGCACCGGGACAAATATTTGTATGGCCTACAGATATTTGTTTCGGGTTTGGATGTTTGTGTATATCTTGTATGTATACCACCCACGACACATGTTTATACCTTATGCGGGGCTGTGAGTATGAGCGTAAAAAAAATACGTAATAAGTTGCCGATTAAAATAGAATTATTACATGAAAAAACGTAAGTGTGCTTGCGGATCGGGAGTTGGTGATCCTGATGAATGTATGATGTTCACTTCTTTGAAGAACCACAAATGTCACCTTTTAATTACTCATTTTGTGTTGCTTTGATCACGATACGTTGATGAAATACTTCATTAGCTTTACACAACATACATCGGTTTTATTACAAACAAATATATGTTTATAAAATAAACTATTTGTGCCCGCGACTTCGTCCACGTGAGAAAAAATATGATTGTTCAATATCTAGCTGGACGAAGTCGTGGGCGCTAGTATAAAAGTAGCCTAAGTCACTCCTTATTACATCAGCTATCTGCCAGTGAAAGTCCCGTCAAAATCGGAGACACTCAAATTCTATTTATTTGTATGAAGGTATGTATGTATGTGTGGATGTATGGAGATAAAAGTAGCCTAAGTTACTCCTTATTACATCAGCTAACTACTCGTGGAAGTCCCGTCAAAGTCGGATACACTCCAATTCTACTTATTTGTATGTATGTATGTATGGATGTATGGAGATAAAAGTACCCTAAGTTACTCATTATCACATCAGCTATCTGCCAGTGAAAGTCCCGTCAAAATCGGTCTAGCCGTTTCCAAGATTAGCCCCACCAAACCGACAGACAGACAGACAAAAATTGTGAAAAATGTTGTTTTGGTATATGTACCGTGTATACGTACATATGCATTTAGTAAAAAGCGGTTATTTTAATATTACAAACAGACACTCCAATTTTATATATTTGTATAGTACTGTATATTTATATGTATTTATAAGGAAGGTTTAAACTCGTACACCATGAGACCTAAAAATTCTGTAAAAATTTTAAGCGTCTACTTGCTACCGTTATTTTCAGGCACAAAATATACGCAAAAAAACACCTTTATTATATGCTCCCTTGGACTTCTTAACATTTCTATTTTCTTATTTTAAGTAATTAATTTTGTCTTTAAGGCGGTAAAAGAAATACATAATTTGTGAAAATGTTAGCTTTCTAGCTATCACTATTTATGAGATACATCCTGGTGACAGACAGACGGACGGACAGACAGACAGACAGCGGAGTATTAGTAATCCGTAAAAACGGACCCTCCGTTTTTACCTTTTAAGTACGAAACCCCCTAAAAGATAAAACTAAGATACAGAATAGCTTAAAAATATTCGATACGATTTTTAAATTGACATTACTTTTTTATTTATGAACCGATTCACATGAAACAAACACTAAATGTTAAGTGAAACTTACCATAATATATTAGTGTAAACCGAACATCGAATAGGCCGTTTCTGAAATTAGCGTAAACAAACACACAGACAACCAGACATTTTTCCGGGATAAAAAGTACTCAGTGTTGTGCGCCAAAGGTTAAAGTAAATTCATACCAAGTTTCATTGTAATCTGACCCGTAGTTTTTATGTGATGCTTGAACAAACAGACAGACAGACAGACAGACAGACAAAAATTTTTCTAATCACATAGTTGTGTTCGGTATCGATCTAGTAACATACCCTGGTATTTTTTTTTTCAATATTTTTAATGTACAGAATTTACACTTCTACAGTTTTATTATACGTAAAGATTGTATAGTCAGTACGCAGTTATTTCCGACAGTTAATTAATTAGCTACTTCAAATATACATTATTTTGTGATTTTAGTATTTCAATTCAGTGAAAACGAGGAAAAATTTGTGTAAATGAAAAGTGCAAACAGACTTTCCACACATGTGTTTCCACACAGGTATGTTACTTTTGACGGGCCCATTTTTGACGCATATTAATTAGTCCGTTTAGTCCATTTTTTACGCTTACACTTACAGATATAAACCTGTGTCGTAGATACCGTTGTACACATACAACACATATTCACACCCAGGCTCGAAAGAAATATTTGAAGGGGTGACCGCTAGTGGCAAATTAAATGCGGGTTTCCGTGCTTCGGAGGGCACGGAGGCCTTATGGGCGGTTTGAAAACATCCAACAGCGGGTTGGCCACTAACCCACCCACCTCCACCAATCCGTATTGGAGCAGCGTGGTGGAGTAAGCTCCAGGCATCCCCTCAAAAAGGGGAGACTCGTGCCCAGCAGTGGGACGTATAATGGGTTGCCATTATTATTCCACTTATTTATTCATATAACTTATTAAATATTTTTTTACATATATATGTATAAAAAAACCTACAAATATATATATAAAAATGAACTATGTACTTAGCTCTATTAATAGATTCAATGCACAGTAAATATTTTAAACACACTGAACTTTTAGTAAATATCATAGAGCAACGTGGGCCACCGGTCGCGGCGGACCGGAGGGGAGTAGCCATAGCGTGGTTTACTGAAGCAAAATAGTCTGCCATTTTTTGCGGGGGGAACGCACACTTTCTTAAATTCACACACAACAAAAATCTTCTATTACAACGAAACTCACACCTTGACTTTAACAAAACACATCAACATTTCACACACACATGTAATCATTCCGTGTCATAATAGTGTAAAGAATGATGCAACTACATCGACAAGTCCTAAAAACCATAGTTGCGACAAGTGTCGATAAATTTTATCGATAAATTACTTAACTCTGGGAAATAAGGTTTAAATGAAATACACTTTGTACTATTATAGAGATGGACTTTTTTATTAAGTACTACCAAGTTAACAAATAATCTTGTCGCGTTATGCGCACGTATAGTCCGGTCAATTTACACCAAAAAAATAGAGTGAAGTTACATAAAGTCCCAACAAGCTGAATTTTTAGTGAAATTCCCCATCATTCTCGTGTATGGAAGAAAAAATATTCAAGGTCAAAGGTAAAAAATGAGTTTTTCGCGATTTTCAGCAAAACGGTAAGTTTTATCAAAAAAGTATGCCAAGCAAAACTTTTAGATCATAAAATTATCTATAAAAAATGTGTCAATATTTTTTTTCTTATGAGTTACATGTGACTCTGTCACGTGTTTGCTATACTAGCAGCCTATGTGCTTTCATATCCGATGGCCATCAATGCGTCTATAAAATATCATGTAGAGAGAAGCATTAACGTAAACCAGATTTTTTTTACTTACCAAAAGTGTTTATGATCCAACCTAAATTTATATCCAAAAAAGCTGCCCAAAGTTACTTTTCCACGCGTACGAAGTCGTGGGCACAGCTAGTATTAAAATAAAACCCACAATATAATAAAAACAATTATTTTATTTTTTATATGTATTTTTTTTATAACTACTATGTATGTTAAAAATACTTAATAAGAACAAGAATAAATGAGCGAATAGTAATAACTAATAATGGTGGCCCAGAGCAGTTTGTGGCGAATACAACTACAACATAATATATTAATAAGAAAATTTAATCTCAAAAATGTCTCTGTATATAAGACTCTTTTGCAATATTTATCGATAACTATCCTCAAACCGACAACAACACTATCGATAAGCGGCACCGGCGACAGCGGCTTCTCGTAAACGAACTCGGATCAGTCGCTCGACCGATCCCCGTATCGTATAAAGCATACCAAACATTGCGCCCGACTGTGTTGTTTATATCAGTCCGAAACAACACGACCGATATTATGGCATTTATACCTTAAGCTTGATGTGTTAGATCTCTTTTTACAGTAAACAACACAGCAAATCAGCATTTATTTGGACGTCCGTTCAGTCGCACAACTAGATTTAGTCTAATGAGCAGTCCAGCTGCAACTAGTTTTATTATACGCACAGGATTTTTTAAAGCATTTAATCTTGTACTTTGACAGAGGGGAAAGCCTGCGTATGGCTACTCCCCTCCGGTCCGCCGCGACCGGTGGCCCGCGTTGCTCTATGAGTAGATATACATCCCCATTACATAAATATAATTATCTTAAGATGCTTCTTTGATATAATAATAATTATTATGATTATTATATATCCATGTGAACTGCATGCTCGTTTGCCACCTTCATTGCAAAAATCTAAATATCCTAAGTGGCAAATAATCCAATGGATCATCATCATCATCATTTCAGCCAAAAGACGTCCACTGCTTAACAAAGGCCTCCCCAAATAATGCCACAAATAACGGTCCTGGGCCGCCCTCGTCCAGCAATTGCCAGCGACCTTCACTAGATCGTCGGGGCCTGCCTACGCTTCGTTTTATGAATCATACAGTGATAAAAACCAATACCGTGCTACTATACAGTGTCAACCGCCTACTTCCACAATAAAAATTAGATAACCTTTACATTAGTTGAAAACTTCCAGAATACAAAACTGAGAATACCGCTTTCCATAACAGAACAACAAGAATTTCAAACTGCTGAAGTAAATTCAAAAACCACTTCATTATTTACAAAAGAAAGCGATCCTCAGTCCCCAGTGGCCGTCTAACAAATGACGAGTGACCGCAGTAAAAAGGCTCGCCCTCAGCACTACCGTGTTATCTTCACCATACGTCATGTCGAAACCAGGGCTGGAAAACCTTTTTGAAATGCTGATAAAACCGAGTATAGAACATTCTGTTTATACCTATTTTAATTAATAAGTGATTTTGGATCATTATTAGTTTTAATTTTTGTTTACTTTGACACAAAAGGAAAAGGAATGTCTGTATATATTTTTTTAAATCGAATTAAAAAAAATATGTGAAAATAACATGTAACATAATGTTAGTACTTAGCTCCATTAATATATTCAATGCACAGTAAATATTTTAAACACACTGAACTTTTAGTAAATATACATCCCCATTACATAAATATCATTATCTTAAGATGCTTCTTTGATATAATGATTGTATAATATCCAAAACAAATACTACTGGTGGTAGATCTCCAGTGACGGAGATCGCGGGCGTAGGCACCACCGCATTACCTAATATACTTGACGCTAAATGGTAGTGTTCAGCACTATCGTGTTCCGGTTCGGTGGTAATGTACGGCTCTGTAATTCCTGGCACAGAGGCATAACACCTTAAGCCTCAGGAATGGTAACGCATGTGCATTTTGACTTCTGGTTTATCTGTGAAAGTCTATAGGCTGCAGTCATCACTTAAAATCAATGAGAGCTGCATGCTTGTTTGCCACTTTCATAACATAAAGAAAAATATACATTTTTTTTCGATTGTTTACCTCTAAGATGGTATTACATCTCAGAGTTTTACTCTACAGAAAAGTCCTTAGGCACAAAAAAGTAAAATCCTTATCCTGGCTAAGTACTACTCATCATCTTTTACCCTTCAATCTTGTTTTTGTAATTTGAAGTGGATATTTATGAGTTCCTCGTACGTAAAACTGACAAAAAAATATTGCTTAGATTTGTGAACTGTCAAATTATTTTCCGAAGCAAAACGTTTGAACCGCTAAATTGCCAGCATAGGTTGAGTACCCCTGAACTAGGGCTGGCAGTAATTTATAACCGTCTGTGCCGAAATACACGCTGTCGATTAGGTATGAATCCGCTGATGTGAGAAATGAAAGGGTTTATTTATGACCGCCATTTTGTTTTTGACTATCGAAGTATTGGGTTTTCAAGTAACGTGAATTTATAATTTCAGTCGGTTGAAAGCACTCAAACAGAAAACGTATTTAAATATTGCTATGGTTTTCTTTTGTTTATTAGTTTATGTTTACTGTTACTTGAAAATACTTCAACTAACTAGCTGCTGAGACGTGTAAATTGGACTTTGAGTTGCATTTTAAATTGCAAATTGCTGTTTGCTTATACACTTGGTTAAAAAAGAATAAATTCCATACTTGCTGAAATTGATAAAATTTGTCCTTTATACAAAGCAATTTGTACTAATACTTTAAGAAGTTATAACAAAAACGTCTTTCTCTAAAATGCGGCCGGTGCCACTGCGCCCATTTATTGAAGTGTCCTTGACTGGCTCCACCAGGTGGGCAGTGCTATTGAATGGCTCCCGGATAATAATACAGTATAATAGTAATCTTTCATACATAATAATTCTTCATTATTTGCAGTTTATACATCGTCTTTTATTCATTCTTCAAAGTCAAATTCAGTAGACTTTGGTCAGGGATTGAACCTGCGACCTGTAGGTAACCAGTCCTGCCACTTTAATACTACGCTATAAAAGTCCCACAGAGCGTTGCATTTTCTTTCTAATTTCTTAAAAATAATAGAATTATTAAGGGTAAAGCGACATCTAAAAGATATTGTATAAATTATGTAGGTTAGAAAAATAATTAAGAAGCTTCGCGTGGGAAGTATATTATATGTAGAGCAAAATCTGCGTTTAAATATCACCCGTGTACCAGCAGCCTAGCTAACACTTGTGCACAGCATCCAGCAATTTGGCGTAATTCCGCGCGCGTCTAATGGCCCGAGATGGAGGGCTGGTTTTAAACTTGCTCGCTTTCTGGATATCCCACACCGAAGTGTTTTACGTATAACAGTTTTTTTTACGTATATCAGAGCTATGTATAATTCTGCGACGTTTTTTGTTCGTTAGAATCCAAAGTCCGTATCACACCCAATTTCCAGAGCCCAAAATTTAGCATTTTCAATAGTTTTGCACACATTACATTTTGCGGGTCCTGACTGTATTATATCTAGCCATACAGTGAGAGATAGGTCCCACCTAATTCAATCCGTTAGTACTAGTTGAATTTACCTGCACAGGCTTCCGTACAATTTTAAAGTGAAAGTCCCCATGTAACTTAATTATGAACGTCTTTTAAAATAATCTGTTATTTAAGTAAAGCTAAATAACTAGTTTCTGTATATCACATCAAAATATTTATTTACATGGGCCAAAACGTAACTGGCGAATCGTGGGTGTTTGCATGTATGCTTGAATGCATGCATTTACCTCCGCCTACCCCTTCCGGGATTACAGGCGTGAAGTTACGTTTTTTTTTTTCAAATTATAAAAATTACCGCTGAGGTGTTTTTAGGGTTCCGTACCTTAAAAGGAAAAAAGGAACCCTTATAGGATCACTCGTGCGTCTGTCTGTCTGTCTGTCTGTCCGTCTGTCACAGCCAATTTGCTCCGAAACTACTCGACCGATTGAGTTGAAATTTACTTATCTATGTAAAATTAATATGTAATAATAAATGTAGTCTGCTCCGTGCAATACAGTCCACGTATGTGGGCTGTCAAGCATGTGTGCGGGTAGATGGTAACATGTCACCCTGGTTTGATGTTAACATCGGTGTCAAACAGGGTTGCGTGCTTTCGTCTAGGCTGTTTATTATATATCTGGACAAATGCCTCCAGAGGGTGAAGTTGATGGATGTGGGAGTGCGTATGGGTGACTTAGTGGTGAACTGTCTGCTTTACGCAGATGATGCGGTAATTGTTAGCTCTACACCATCTGGGCTACAAGCACTAGTCACAGTCATGAAAGAGGATTGTATGGAGAAAGGCTTACAATTGAATGTGGATAAAACTAAAGTATTAGTATTTGAAAGAGATGAACAGAGAACAAATGCAAGGGTAGTAGTAGACGATGCAGTGTTAGAACAGGTTGATGAAATTGTATATCTTGGATGTGCTTTTAGCAAGGATGGTAGGTACACCACTGACATAGAAAGAAGAGTGCTTGCTGGGAATTGCGTGAATGGAGCGTTGGGTAAGCTGCTAGAATCTAAACATCTCAGCCAGCGGGCTCGACTAGCCGTACATAATGCTGTGCTTACTCCAACGCTTTTATATGGAAGCGAGAGCTGGGTATGCAGGAAAGAGCATGAAAGTAAGTTGAACGCGGTCGAGATGAGATCTTTGCGCAAGATCTGCGGTGTATCACTCACCGATCGCGTTAGAAATGAAGATGTAAGAAAGAGACTTTGTGTGAATGATAGTATCGGTGTAAAAATGAAAAAAGGCATGCTCCGATGGTTCGGGCATATAGAAAGAATGTCGAATGAGCGAATGACTAAACAGATATACAATGCGAATGTGGATGGTTGCAGAGGCCCAGGAAGACCAAGGCTGACCTACCATGACCAAATAGGTCGAGTTCTGTCTGATGGTGGGGTCAAAAGTCTTAGGAATCGGCGTGCATGTATGAAGAGAATAATGAAGGTAGACGAGGCACGAGAGGTTTGTCAGAACCGGGATGTCTGGCGCTCTACACTCTCTGCCTACCCCGTTAGGGACCTGGCGTGAAGATACATACATAATAAATGTAATAATATTTTTTTACATATATAAGTATGAAAATAAAGAAATATATATAAAAAAAATAAAAATAGTGAGCCGCCGACAGCGGGATCAGGGTCCAAGCTGCCGATGGTTAGGGACACAGAGACAGGAACCTCCTCACTATGCGTGCCGTGCCGAGGAGTACTGCTTTCTGTATCAGACCCTTGATCCATCCACCTAGCGAGAGCCTCTTGAGATGTTGGTCGAGGATCTTCGCTATCAGCCCGTTCACCGATACGACTATCGGCACAATGATGGCCGAATCCACATCCCACATGGCGACAACCTCGTGATCCAGATCAAGATATTTAATTTCCTTGTCTTTTTCTGCCTTCACGAGCTTCTCATGATGCGGGACGGTGATGTCGATCATCATTACGTGGCGCTCTGAGCGATCTATCATCTACCTACCTATTATTATTATTATGTGACAAAGAATGACTCTTTTTCTTTTCTTTTTACTCTTTGTTATCAGTTTGTAAAGGGGAAAAGAGACATTCTACTGATATACTTTTACATTAGTTTATTACATTTAGTTTTATCTTAGTGATATTCTTGACTTTACATATATTTTTTATCTTGTTTGACATGTATATCAATTGTTATTCGCTTTAATTTATTTTGTTTGTTTTTGACGTGTCATAAGAGGTGCCTGTCACCCTAAATGAATAAATGAGTTTCTGATTCTGATTCTGATGTAGGTAAAATTACACCCGTGTGAAGCCAGGGCGGGTGTAATTTTACCGCCGCTAGTGATTAATATAAGAACAACTATAGCATAAAACATACTTGTCAAAACTTACACGTATTTGCATTAATTCCAATTCCACAGTTTGCCTGGTCCGTGTAACCGAATGTACCTACGTAACTAGCGGTTTGGAATCCATCCCAACTTATAGTTTTGACTTTGAAGTTGAACAGTTAGTTTGCTGTCGGATACTGAGATGAATTCTTGATCATATTTTCCAGTTCTCAGTTTAGTTTTGTGGTATGGAAATAGACTATGACAACGTTTTAATAACACATGTGCCTTAGTTCCCTGAGTTAACTTATTACTGCTGGTAGAGCTCAAGTGAGCTCTGGTGGGCGTAGGCACCATCGCATTACCTAATCTATCTGCCGCTAAATGATGGTGTTCAGCACTAATGCGTTCGTTCAGATGGTCATGTATGGCCCGGTATTAACCAGCACAGAGACGTAAAAACTTAGGTCTCAGGAGTAGAAACGCATCTGCATTTTGACCTCTGGTTTCAGTGTAGATGTGTATAGGCTGCAGTCATCACTTAACATCAATGTTAGCTTCATGCTTGTTTGTCACCTTCTTTAATTAAAATTGAATAATTTATAGGACATCATTCTCCGCTATTCGCAATAAACCAAGGTAGCCGATACCTTGGTTCTCATGCGAATCTCCTAATTTTTGATTGAATGTCACCAGGAAACGCCGAGAACAGATTTCTCCATTGCTATCTGTTTGGTCCTCAGTTGTGGAATCCATAGTGAGCGAACGTGTTTTAGTACCAAATGTCATCTCTTGCAACAGATACTGGTTAGAATGCCCCTAAGACCTTATTTGCTTTGTCTCTGTGATATTTATTACGGTACCACGATAGTGCTCAACACTACCATTTGGCGGAAGATAGAGAGAGTAGGTGATGCGGTGGTGCCTACGCCCTCGAGCTCCTGCACTGGAACTCTACCACCAGTAGTAGATTGTGCTATACTGAGCAAGTGTTTTTTTGTGTAATGGAAGTGGCAAAAAAGCATGCAGTTCACATTGATGTTAAGTGATGACTGCAGCCTATAGACACTTACACAAAGATCAAGGTCAAGGTGCAGATGCGTTACCACTCCTGAGGCCTAAGGTGTTATTCGTCTGTACCGGAAATTACAGGGCCGTAATGCAAAGTTCATTAATAATAAATGTCAGTCGTAATATAACCTTATATTCTCTGCCATAAGCTCGTAGCAAATAAAATCTAGAGTTACGTGAGTCAGCTATTTTCTCGTTCGCTATACATCGCGCGCTACCTCGTAAACACTGTTTTATGGTTTGTAGAGTAACAGCAATGAATATTAAACAAACTACGCGTATTGAATTTTGAATAGACGGGTCTGAGTAGAAATTAAGTTGCTTATATACACAAAATATTACAAATAGAAGAAACGTATTTTTGAAATGAATGTTTTAAAAGCTACTATAAAATTGAATAACGCGGCGTCATATCGTAGCGACCTCTGCCGACTAATCGAGGAGAATTCTTTCGCTAGTGCAGTTAGTAAACCGAACAATGGCGGTCGAACTATTCCAATGGGGCGGTAGTAAATATAATAGCGTGGGATGGGCAGCAACGTTCTGCGATAAAACTACCGGCCCTACGATCGCCAATACGCCTGCCAAGCGTGTCAATTATGGCATATTCTCCCCTAATGATGCTCAAGCAAGTGTGTGTGTGTCTTCGGGGAAGGCTTTCTCCAGCATTGGATGTTTTTCGGCTGGAGTGACGATGATGATGACGTTGGAATAAAATAATGCGGTAATAACTGTCTTGAAGCGCTGTCACTGGATTTTTGTTACCAATATTTTAATTGGAGAAATCGAAATTAGAAGTACCAAAAGCTTTTAAAGTTTTCGAATGAATGTGGAAGTTTCATCAGTCTTTTTATTACGCCATTATTTTAATGATCGTATAATGGTGAGTTTCCCTTTTTGGAGTCGTAAAATAAGTTTATCCTCTCTTGAAACTTTGAATAATGAGACAGATTTTGAGAAAAAATACAGGACAAATTATTACGGGGCCAAACTTTACAATTTGAGCAGAAAACAATAGTTCTGAACTTAAGAAAACCTCTACTGGTGGTGTAGAGAATCAAGGGCGCAGGCACCACCACATTAATTGACCTACAGGCCGCCAAATGGTAGTGCTAAAAAAAAACGGGTTTTGGCTATACGGGCTTGATTTTATTTTTTTATAATTTATGTTTGGGCAATTAGATACACATAATGTTGAAATGATTTGACTTTAGAAACACATCTGACGTTCTAAATTTGTACATTTCATTTAATGGTAATTATCGTTTCGTATTGTGTTGACTTGGTTTATTTAATTAATGATTATGTATAATTACCTCTGATATTGTAAAATAAGTGCGTCGTGTATCGGCTATTATTATATCCACAAAATGTATAAGGCGACCAACAATCTTTGTTATCACTCTAACTTACATTTTATGCCAATAAATAAATAAATATCGGTACAAAATAAGGTTTTAGGATAAGGACTGTACTACCATCTTTCCAATTATCTGTTTTCTAAGAGAGGAAATGACACATTCATTAAATTGCCTCAGTAGCCTAGTGCTAGCAATAAACTTTACAATTCTGAATTTTTAGGGTACATTTTGTAAATATGTAATACAGGTTGGGGAAAAAGTTTCTTCGCATTTTTTAAGATAATTCAAAACATTTTTTAATATAGTTTATTTAAATTTAACTAAAGTATGTATGTACCATTTTGTTCGATAACCTTTTGCCATCTTGTAGGTAGAGACATGATCCCATTGCTATAAAAAAATTGGGACTTCTCATCAAAATACCGCGACAAGTGGATTTGGCAGTCCTCTCGTGATGTTAACCTAACATTGCATAAAGAATTCTGAAGAGACCGAAACAGGTCTCTGAAGGTGCAAGGTCAGGACTATACGGCGGATGCATTAACACCTCCCAGCCAAACTCTCTTAATTTTTGCTGAGTGGCTATAGATGTGTGAGGTCTAGCGTTATCATGAGGAAACACCACACCCCTTCTGTTGATCAATTCCGGCCGCTTTCTCCCAACTTCTTGCTTTAATCTCATCAGTTATTCGCAGTAGAGTTCAGAATAGAATAGATAGTCCTGCCTGGTGGTGATAGCTCATAATGAATAATGCCCTTCCAATCCCACCACACACACAACATCACCTTATTGCGAGTTAACCCGGGTTTCGTCACAGTCTGTGAAACCTGACCGGCCTTTGACCACGACCTTTTTCGCACGTTCTTGTCGTACGTGATCCACTTTTCATCACCAGTTATCAGCTTCTTCAAAAATGATTCGGTTTCATTGCGTCGTAATAAAGAATCACAAATGAGTACACGGTTCATTAGGTTTCTTTCAGTGAGCTCGTGAGGTACCCAAATATCGAGCTTTTTTTTGTACCCAGCTTTTTTCAAATGCGCCAAAACTGTTTTGTGATCAATTCTCAGTTCTTCAGCTTCGTCGTAACTATTGATATGTCGATCTTGATCCACTTTTTCAAAAATGGCATCCTTTTTATCCGTAATAGGACGACCAGAGCGAGGTGCATCTTTGACATCAAAATTTTCGGATTAAAAACGCTTAAACCAAATTTGTGCTACTCTCACAGACACTGCATTAGGTCCATAAACATCGCAAATTTTTTTCGCGGCTTGCGTTGCATTTATACCTTTTTTGTAGTATAATTTTAAAATGTATCGAATTTCTTCATTAGATTTTTTTTTCATTTCTCATCATGACAGTACGAAAAACAAATGAAAATCACACATTTGCCTAATTTGAATTTGGAATTATGTTCTTTAAAATTTTAACTTTCAATGATACCAAAACCAGCCAGATACAAATACTACAGCCAAAGAGATTTTATTACAAGTTCATACATACTATAATGCGAAAAGACTTTTTCCTAAACCTATTATTATGTATAAAAAAATAATTTGTTATTTTCGAACAACATTAGTTATTTAAAGATCATTTTAAAAGTTGTTGAAATGTGAAATATTTTTCCATAACATTTTCATCCTGTTCACGAACTCTTGAACTGTACACTGTGCGTGAAAAATTGCCAAAGCGCTTGTCGGACACCAGCTCGTGCCCGCGTTTTACGACAGCAGAGTAGCCATTCTGGCATACAATCTACTTTGAGTGGTGTGATACATGGAGTGAACATGCATTTACTAGATAACCAAATAATGTTATCTTTTTACATTATTATGAAACAAGCATGCAGTTCACATAGATTTTAAGTAAATATTGCGGGTTAAAAAATTTTCAATTCAATTCTTTATTTGCCAACTAAGTTTATACAAAGATCTTACATAATGTTATTACAGTATTTAGTTACCTTCTTTTCCAGGCGCTGCAAATTTCTTATTCTAATTTTTAATTATTATTATATTACATTCAAATATATTTAACTTTCAATTCAATATAATGTAGGTTAACAATAATCCTAATTCTATATATTTAATATTTCACATATTATAACAATAATTTTAATATCATCTAAATCAATTTCATTTGTCATCATTTAATAATTTACATAATAAATTAGATTACCTTAAATTCGTACAGAATTTAAGGTAATCTAATTAAATATTTCAATTTTAAAACGAACATTTTAATTTTACATTTTAATTATGCACTTATTATTATATACATACCTAGCTTCTTTTAATAACCTTTTATATAGGTTGGGGAAAAAGTTTCTTCGTATTTTTTAAGATAATTCAAAACATTTATTAATATAGTTCATTTAAGTTTAACTAAAATTTGTATGTATCATTTTGTTTGATAACCTTTTGCCATCTTGTAGGTAGGGACATGATCCCATTGCTATAAACATTTTGGGACTTCTCATCAAAATACCGCGACAAGTGGATTTGGCAGTCCTCTCGTGATGTTAACCTAACATTGCATAAAGAATTCTGAAGAGACCGAAACAGGTGGAAATCTGAAGGTACAAGGTCAGGACTATACGGCGGATGCATTAACACCTCCCAGCCAAACTCTCTTAATTTTTGCTGAGTGGCTATAGATGTGTGAGGTCTAGCGTTATCATGATGAAACACCACACCCCTTCTGTTGATCAATTCCGGCCGCTTTCTCCCAACTTCTTGCTTTAATCTCATCAGTTGTTCGCAGTAGAGTTCAGAATCGATAGTCCTGCCTGGTGGTAATAGCTCATAATGAATAATGCCCTTCCAATCCCACCACACACACAACTTCACCTTATTGCGAGTTAACCCGGGTTTCGCCACAGTCTGTGAAGCCTGACCGGCCTTTGACCACGACCTTTTTCGCACGTTCTTGTCGTACGTGATCCACTTTTCATCACCAGTTATCAGCTTGTTAAAAAATGATTCGGTTTCATTACGTCGTAATAAAGAATCGCAAATACACGAGTACACGGTTCATTAGGTTTCTTTCAGTGAGCTCGTGAGGTACCCAAATATCGAGCTTTTTTCTTGTACCCAGTTTTTTTCAAATGCGCCAAAACTGTTCAACTAGATTTATTCATCTTGATAGTACGAAAAACAAATGAAAATCACACATTTGCCTAATTTGAATTTGGAATTATGTTCTTTAAAATTTTTACTTTCAATGATACCAAAACCAGCCAGATACAAATACTACAGCCCAAGAGATTTTATTACAAGTTCATACATACTATCATACATACTTTTTCCCCAACCTATTATTATAAACTTACATAGTGTGATCAACGTCAAAACAATAATTAGAAATCAAAATTCAGTTGCGTGGCCCAGGGTTTGATTTTTTTATATTACCACATACATTACAAAACCGGAATTAATGGTGCCTGATACATGGAGTGTACAGGCATTACAAGAGAACCAAACTATGTTATATTTTAGTAAATGTTAAAATTAATTAAAATTTTCATTCGCTGTTCCCTTTTAAACACTAACAATGCAAATGCTCACATGTAATTCATGGGATATATAACCTGTTGACGAGCTGCACTCATTATCCTTCTGACCACAATAACACTGAAAACAAAGTATATGAGGTAATGCAGTGATGCTTATATCTCAGCTCAGCAAGCTCAGTCAATGTGGCTCTATCATCAGCAAAGATACTATCAGCAACATCACAAAAAAGCGATTCTGTTTCGTACCTAGTCACCCGAAATCTTTTGTACAAAATACTTATTAATCATTTGTTTAGTGGTCAACATAGTAGGATCTACTAAGACAAAGAGCAGTATAGCCAAACACTTCAATTGAAAAGCAAATAGATATGGATGTGGGGCTTCGGTAGCTTAGTGGTAAAGCAGTTGGACTGGTTCTGAGGTCGCGAGTTTGAACCTTGCCCGAAATCGATTTTTTTGTTCAGTCTATCTTTAATTTTTACTGCCTCAGTAGCGTAGTGGTAGCAGACCACTGCTATTACGCTGGAGGTCCTGGGTTCGATTCCTGGGTCGGGGACTATCAGAGATAACGGTTTGAAGTCCTTTATCTCTGCTTCTATTGGGATTTTTCCATTTTCTGGAAGTTTCCCAGTACCCCGGAGTTTGGTAATGTGCCCGGAGATGGCAACAGGTTCGCCACTTGTTACATGGGCCAAAACGTAACCGGCGAGTCGTGGGTGTTTGCATGTATGATTGAATGCATGCATTTACCTCTGCCTACCCCTTCTGGGATTACAGGCGTGAAGTTACGTACTTTTTTTTTATTTTTAAATTCACTCGCATGTACCTATTGCGAAAACTATTACAAATATACGAGAACCCAAAGTTTAATCACTTTCATTATAATAAATGTAATATATGATATAATCTCCGAGGAATAAACAACATTAAACCGTTAATACGAGTAGCTTAATGACGCCACCTGATTCGACTCAATAGGCAATTAATACGATACACGGCTGTAAACTCCCATCTTCTACTCGTGTCAATGGCCTGTCATAGTCATACTCTAGCGGACAAAAAATTTGACAATTTCACAGCGGCATCCGTAGCCTCCATTAGGTCTCTTCTTGTGCAACTGTTGGGGCACAGTGGGCAGGAGAGCAGATGTATCATATCCTGCTTTGGAGCACCGCAGTCACATTCTGGTCCTGACAAATAGCCCCATCTAGCCATGTTTGATCTACAACGACCCACTCCGGTGCGTAGTCGGTTTAGCGTTCGCCAAATAGGCCATTGCAGATTGGAACCCAAAGGAAGAGTTTCCGAAGGTAAGACGTAGTCCGGAGGGACGGAATATTTTGACCTCCAAAGATGTTGTTTAGCCTCGGTTGGAAAACCTGTTGCTGGTTCTGTGCAGCTTAGGAAACTCTTACGGCTTTTCAACCGGGCTATAGGCTTTACGTGACCGAATAGTGGATGTCGAGGGTCATTCTCCTGTTGACGCTTTTCAATTTCACATGCAACCTGTCTACGGACATCTGGGGGGGCAATACCTGCAAGGGGGTATAACAGGTTCAGGGGTGTAGGTTTTAAACATCCCGTTATTGTTCTGCAGGTCATATTTAGGGCGACGTTTATTTCTCTAGCATGGGCAGAGCGGTGCCACACTGGACACGCATACTCGCCTGTAGAGAAACACAAGGCAAGACCTGTGGTTCTTAGAACATTTGGGGATGCTCCCCAGGTAGTCGAAATCAGCCGCTTCAAAATGTTGTTTCGCGTTCTAATTTTATTTTTTAAATTAAAACAATGTGGCTTAAAGGTTAGCGTCCTATCTAATGTAATCCCCAAATAGCGCGGATGGGAGCAATGCTGAATTCTGATTCCTCGCCATGACAGGTCCAATGTTCGATTGATTTCACGATTACGTAGATGGAAAACACATGACTGGGTTTTGGCAGGATTTGGCCTGAGGGCATTCTCGTCATAGTACTTATCAAGTGCTTCCAAAGCAACTGTCAGCTTCTGTTCGGTGTCTTCAAAACGAGTTGATTGAGCCGCTAGTGCAAGATCGTCAGCATATAGGAAGTGTCTTGTATCCGGTAGCACGGGCTGATCATTTGTATAAATATTGAACAGCGCTGGAGCAAGGACACTTCCTTGTGGTAGACCATTTTTTTGACATCGCCATCGACTTTTGGAGTGATGTAAATGTACTTGAAATTTTCTGTTGTTTAAAATTTCCCGGAGGATGTTCGTAAAACCGAGATCATTTGTTATCTGATGAACTTTTACGAGAAGGCGTTTAATGTTTACAGTATCGTAGGCTGCAGACAGATCGACAAAAACTACTCCAGTTACCCTGCGTTCTTCAAAACCATCCTCTATATGCTGCGTCAGGCTGAGGGTTTGGTTAGTGCACGATTTACCCGGACGGAAGCCAGCCTGCTGGGGAATAAGACATGGTTCAGAAACTGTTGTGAGACGGTTCAGAAGAAGTCTTTCGAAAAGTTTGTAGGTATGGCATAGAAGCGCAATAGGACGGTAGCTTTTAGGATCTTCCGGACATTTACCGGGCTTTAGTAGAGCCACAACTTTAGACTTCCTCCATTGCTTGGGAAATTTAAGAGATTCCCTGCAGTTGTTTAATAGATCCAGAAGCCAAGAAACTGCTCCAGGGCCGAGGTGTCTCAACTGTTCCGTCATTAGGTCATCTGTTCCTGGTGCCTTGCCAATTTTCATGTCTTTAATTCCCTTTACGATTTCTGGAAGAGTGAAACATTTACTAATTTGATTTGAATTGCCAGTATTCGTAGACGATTTAGGTTTACGGAGGCGATGGGGAGGCTTTCCATTTAGAAGTAGTTGGTGTGCTACCTGATTCGCAGTTACTGGGCCGGGGTTTGATGCACTGGCAGGGTCATCAGTGAGTTTCCTGATGGTCTTCCATGCCTTTTTACTATTGTGCGTCATATCGACGCTAGACACGAGATCCATCCATGTTTCACGACGGCTGTCACCTATCTGTTGCATTAGTTCTTCACCCAGCGCCAGTGTTTCCATAGAAAAGGGGTCTTTTTCATATTCGGTCTGGTAAGTTGAGAGTAAATCTGAACAGTTTTTATTAAGACCAGGTATATAGGCTGTGCGGCAACCACGAGGAATAGTCTTACGCGATATCATCTGTATGACTCCTATAAACTGGTCGTAGTTCTCAGGAATGGGTTCCAGATCCAGCAAGTTTGAATCAACTCCCTTGGCAAAGGCTTCCCAATCAGCTTTACGAAAGTTAAATCTACGACGGAACGGAACTGCTGAAGTTTTGATGGCTGCGTAGATTTCGCAACAGATTGGTCTGTGCTGAGTGCGGGGTATTGGCTCCCATAACCTGGCGTAAGCGTGAAGCTGATTAAAAACCAAATAACGGCGTGTTTACAGCTGAAGCGAGGCGTAATTAATCAAATGTTAATTAGCGCTATGTTTGTAATTAACTGGCCTATTTAATGGACACATGGGCCCGACGCCGTGGATTTTTAATGCTTGTAAACCTAATTGAATTAATGTTTTTTTTTGCGTTCTCGACTAATTGTTTGGGTATATTGAATTAGTAAGGGACTCGTGGGGACAAAATTAAAATATACGCTTTTATATTTTGTTTTGGTAAATTGTTAATACAGTTTTTATATTTTATGCCTAATGATTTATTTTCTCCGTAAGTTAACGAACAAGTAAGTGATTTCATATTATGGCATATAATATGCGTGAACCGAATAAAATCAATATTATGTGTACAGCTGAATTGACGTGTGATTAATCAAATTATAATTACATATTTTTTATATTTATTTTTAATTTAATTATATTTTTGGATGGCATTTAAGTGGAATTAAAAAAAATACTTCGGGCATGGATCTATGCCTAACCTCTTTTTTACATGTGGTAGAGCTCCAGTGACGGAGCTATGGCTCATCGCATTACCTTATATACTTGCCGCTAAATGGTAGTGTTCAGCACTATCGTGTTCCTGTCAGGTGGTAATGTACGGTTCTGTAATTTCCGGCACAGAGGCATAACACCTTAAGCCTCAGGAGTGCTAAGGCATCTGCATTTTGGTCTTTGTGTTAGTGTCTATAGGCTGCAGTCATCACTTAACATCAATGTGAACTGCATGCTTGCTTGCCACTTTCAAAACATTAAAAAAAACCTTATAAAACTGACGTAAAATGTAAAGTATGTTCGTAGCTTTTCGTGAGCTATACCCGTTGAAATAAAACTAGTTTTCGGATTCATACGAGTATTAAAATAAAAGGATTATAACGCGACATAAATCCGAAAACTGGTTTAATTTCAATGACGTGAATGAATTTTTTGTTGTTAATGTTTAACAGGCGGAAAAAACCCATAAAATTGCTTAATTTCCATAGCCTGTTATTTTTTGAAATATCAACTTCACACGAGTGAAACCGCAAGCATATTTACAGCTAGTAGCATATCAAAATACCAAATTAGCAAAATTCAAGATCAAATAATTTATTTCAAATTGGTCTACAAGGAAACTTTTGCATTGTCGGGTTATAAGCTACCCTAAAGAGAATGACTTATAATAATAATCCAATAGGTATTAATAAATGCCAATTTTATAATAATATTTAACCGATACGTGATTCATCAAATTTTTCAATTCTTTCATAGAAGAAAATGAAAAATCTGTTCGTCGTATCCTGAGCTTATACCATTATGAGCATCAAAGCAAAAGGGAGTCAAATGATTGTTGGTTGTAATTGTATTGTTTACTGCAATCGCTCCAATATACGGGACCAGAGGAAAGTGATACGCTATGGAAATTCGAACAATGTCGGCAAATTGGTGAACCTGTGTAACGGCATTGTGCAAATAAATCCTGTATTGGTTTGTAGTCGTTTCATATTGTTGCTGCTGTGATATTTGTGATGCACATGTGAAGGTATTAACGTACAACAGTAGGGTATTTGGTGCATAAATGCAACTTAAAATTAATGTACTTAAAATGAAGAAGAAAGTATTTTTCGCAATAAAACATGCGAGTGAACTCTATAAATTGAAGAAAAACGGAAAGAAAAAGTTGACTTCGGGCAGGAAAGGGTCGGGGATGCTTCCTGCCCGAAGTCTAATTTTTCTTTCCATTTTTAGGGTTCCGTAGTAAACAAGAAACCCTTATAGTTTCGCCATGTCCGTCTGTCTGTCTGTCTGTCTGTCCGTCCTCGTTTTAGCGCAAAAACTATTGGTACTAATGGTGAGAAATTTGACACGAGTATACAACTTAATCACGCCGAGAAAGTGGTAGAATAAAAACATGAAATAAAAATGTTTAAGGTAAGCTACTTGTATCGCGCGGATATTTTTAAATTTCGATTTCCATATAGTGTAAAGTATTGTTGGATAGGTCTTTTAAAAATATTATGGGTGTTGGAACATCATTTTTCGATTTACTTAACTGTTCGTGACTTATTAAGCCATAGAATGCAAATTTTCGTTAGACTCAAGTGTCCCTCCCCCCTTACAGACTAAACGGTTGTTGTTAGAAATTCAAACGTTATGGCAATAGTAGCTACATATAACGAAATTGAAAGGAAAACTATTACACTTAAGTTGACCTTGCAAGTTTGCGAGTAATAGTTGACCAAATGTATTTTACTCGAAAATTTCGAACAAGTCCATAGAAAATATTTTTTGTTTATTTTTTTGTTACATCTTTACTCTGTAACTACGGAACCCTACACTGCGCGTGTCCCGACGCGCACTTGACCGGTTATTTATTTTATTCCTAAAGGTCTATACAAGATAAAGTGCTCTGGCCCAAGTACCAGTTAATTGCAAACAGATTTGCGCTATTATTATTTGATGAAATATGCTCCGCTTCAGCTGTTAGATTCGCACCACCACACCCAGCGATTGCCCGCGACCTTCACCAGGTCGTCGGTCCATCTTGTGGGAGGCCTACCTACGCTTCGTTTTCCGGTAAATGTTCGCCACTCTAGAACTGCTCTGGCCCAACGACCGTCAGTTCTTCGAGCTATGTGCCCGGCCCACTGCCACTTTAGTCTCGCTGTTCGGTGAGCTAGAGAGAGTAGAGTAGAGCTAGCTGAGGAAAGACTATCCTCATGAGAACCAAAGTTCTCAACTCAACAAAGTTCAAACTCATTTCTGATTCGATCTCGCAGTTTCTCTGCAAGATCGAATCAGAAATAGAATAAAACCAAGCATAGCCCTCTCCAATGCCTTCTGAGTGACCTTGAGCCTTCTTATGAGGCCCATAGGTGGTCGCTCACTATGGGCCTTAAAGGCATTTCATATATGGCATTAAAAATGAAATCTTTCTTGGGCGAAAATTTCCAGAGAAAATTAAATAATCAGCAATGCGAAATGAACGATATAAAATATAAAAAACACCGTATTTACAGCTCACCAACACAAAATATTTCAGCGTATATTTTAATTCTGTCCCCACGAGTCCCTTACTAATTCAATATACCCAACAATTAGTCGAGAACGAAAAAAACATTAATTCAATTAGGTTTACAAGCATTAAAAATCCACGGCGTCGGGCCCATGTGTCCATTAAATGGGCCAGTTAATTACAAACATAGGGCTAATTAACATTTGATTAATTACGCTTCGCTTCAGCTGTAAACACGCCGTTATTTGGTTTTTAATCAGCTTCACGCTTAAGCCAGGTTATGGTAGTTTACAGCCGTGTATCGTATTTATTGCCTATTGAGTCGAATGAGGTAGCGTCAGTATGCCATAAACGGTTTAATGTTATTTATTCTTCCGAAGTTGTATCGCCGTGTATATTGTTTTGTCTAAACAAATGGTTTTCGATGTTGACGCCACGGGCGAGGCTATGGTATACAGCTACGACTATATTACTATATTGGGTTCTTTAGAACTATTGTCAAAAGAATCCTTCAGTCGTGGCAGCGCGTTAACAACTCCCCTAATTTTGCAAAGGTCTTTGGACGATATAACCACTTCCCATCAGCTAACATAGGTATGTAAGATAAGCAGATGCTGATCTTAATTTTTTTTTTTAATTTTATGTGTTAAAGATGGCAAACAACCTTGCAGTTTGCTTGGATGTTAAGTAATAACTGCAGCCTATAGACACACAATTCAGAGGTCAAAATGCAGATGCCATCCCTGAGACCTTAGTTGTTATGTGATAGTTATAACGAGGCTATACATCACCATCTAACCGGAACACAGAAGTGCTGAACACTACCATTTGGCGGCAGATAGATGATTTACTAATGCGGTGGTGCTACCGCCCCGAACTCCTTACTCTGGAACTCTACCACCAGTAAAATAAGTTAATGCCCAATCTAACTACTGACAAATATTTAGTCACGTAACTTCACGCCTGTAATCCCTGAAGGGGTAGGCAGAGATAAATGCATGCATTCGAGCATACATGCAAACACCCACGATTCGCCGCTTACGTTTTTCGCCCATGTTACAGCCTACCCATTAAAGAAAAAAAAAGAAAATTATAAGAGAAAATAATATATACTCCAAGCTTCTGAAGCAGTAGACTCTGAACACGGCTATCGCTTTACGTTAATAAACACCCAACACTATTTAGTTCTGAATATGCCGCTCGTCATCCAGGTGCACCTGCACTCAACCGCACTTAATACTTCAGTTCGAAAGAAACTGCTCTGCGATTAATTCACGAACGTTATATTATGATTGTGTATTTCGCATTTGGCCGCTAAATAAAAGCTGCTATACAAAATAAAAGAAAGAAAGAAACGTTTAGTTACGTAGTAAATTACGTTTGTATAGCGCCAAGAATAAAGAATAGAGATGTCAAAAGGCTCGCCACCTGTTACATGGGCCAAAACGTAGCCGGCGAATCGTAGGTGTTTGCATGTATGCTTGAATGCATGCATTTACCTCTGCCTACCTCTTCGGGGATTACAGGCGTGAAGTTACTTTATAAGTTGTATTAATTTCATCATGATAACTCCGTAATAACTATCATCAACTTAGGTCTCGGGGGTGGCTACGAATTACGTGCATTTCGACTGCGTCTGGTTCTTGGTAGGTGTTTATAGGCTGCAGTCATCACTTAACATCTATGTGAACAACATGCTTGTTTACCACATTCACTACATAAAAAAAAACGCGTTTCAATGAAATGTAAAAAAAAATTAAAGTACTTTTCGTTTGTATTGAAAAAAATCGCGCTATATGCATTGAAGCAGTCAACTACGAACGCGGCTACCGTACATACTTAATTTAATATTCGTAAACACCCAACACTATAACTTACTTTAATTCATTCTGAATATTCCGCTCGCATTCAGCCGGGTGCACCTGCACTCACTCAAACTCAACACTCGGTTGAACTCGTGTTTAGTTCGAAACAAACTGCCTTGCAACAAATTGCCGAGCGCTATAATACAGTGTATTTGACGTTAAATTATATTTTTAGGGATCCCCCAATAATTTTCACTGGTGGTAGAGCTCCAGTGACGGAGCTTGCGGGTGAAGGCACCCCGCATTACCTAATATACTTGCCGCTAAATTGTAGTGTTCAGCACTATCGTGTTCCGGTCTGGTGGTAATGTACGGCCCTGTAATTTCCGGCACAGAGGCATAACACCTCAGGCCTCAGGAGTGGTAAAGCATCTGCATTTTGACATTGGTCTTTTTGTGGGTGTGAACTGCAAGCTTGTTTGCCACTTTTATTACAGAAAAGAAAATGTTGAAGTAATTCGTAACTGCCAACGCCTATTTTTCTCTTAAGAACTTTACCTCTGCATGGTCAAAATACACGGAGCTATATATATATTACCATCTAACCGGAACACGATAGTACTGAACGCTACCATTTGGCGGTAGATAGATTAGATAATGCGGTGGTGCCTGCGCCTTCGAGCTCCGGTACTGAAACTCTGCCATCTGTAAAGTTAGCTTAGCTGATGAACTTCACAAACTAGATCCAAGAAGGGCTCCATCGATTTATATTCCCTTTGTCGTGGCCCCACCGTTCCGGTCGACATTTTTTACGAATAAATCCCTTAAGATTTCTTACAAAGAGTTTCATTTGCATCTCGCGGGTGATGGAGATCTCTAAGGGTGGAGCTATAGAAATGGCGAGTTGTAATTAAATCGTATGCTTGTTTTATTAGAAAAATTAACTGCTTCAGTGATCTAGTGGCAAAACGTAACTTCACGCCTGTAATCCTCGAAGGGGTAGGCAGAGGCGAATAGCATGCATTTCAATCATACATGCAAACCATTCGCACGATTCGCCGGTTACTGAAATCGATCTTCGGGTTGAAGATTGCTTCGGGTTTTCCGTCTTTATATTTCCATGCATTAACCTCTGCCTTCTCCTTCTTGCAAACTTACAACTTAGAATATTGTTTTATGTAATGAAGGTGGCAAACAAGCATGCAGTTCACATAGATGTTAATTAATGACCATAGCCTATAGACATCTACACAAAAATCAGAGGTCAAGATGCAGATGCGTTGCCACCCCTGAGACTTAAGTAGTTATGTCTCTGTGATTGTTATTACATAGCTATATATATATATATATACATTTCCATTTCTCCGGTACATGATAGTGCTGAACACAATGTTAGTCCAATTGGCGGTAGGCAGATTAGGTATTGCGGTGGCGCCCGCCCTCGAGCTTCACTTGAAACTCTACCACTAATAATATTATGTCATAGTACGAGTAGCATACAGTTCACATTGACGGTAAGTTATACCTACCTACTACCTATATATATAGCCTATCAAACCAGAAATTTCAATAAATGGCCTATGGTGTATGGCGCTGAAAGTTCTATACTACTAACTATATGATGTACAATTATCATCGAATATAAGTAGTGTATCAACTAACAAATCTCTCTATTTGTATCTGATTATATATTAATCTGTACAGAGAACGAGTATAAAATTACTGATACAGCATTAATAATAATGGCAACCTTGATACGTCCCACTGCTGGGCACGAGTCTCTCCCCTTCTCGGGAGGAAGCCTGGAGCTTTCTCCACCATGCTGCTCCAATGCGGGTTACGGAGGTACGGGTTAGTGGCCAACCCAACTGTCGGATGTTTTCAAACCGCCCATAAAGCCTCCGATAAGGTTTGACAACTGCTATCTATCGATAGCAACCGGGACCGACGGCTTAACGTTTCCTAAGCACGGAAACGCGCATTTTAATTTTCCACTAGCGGTCACCCATCACACATCACCCAACCGCGCCGCTTAACCGAGTAGATCGATTCCGGTCTACACCAGCGCGCTTCATAAAGCATTAAATACGGTTTTAATTTATAAAAAGACAGTACCAAATAAATGTGTGGACCGATAAAAAATATGATTATACCACCGATACAGTGCAAGTATTACGTATGATACTTCTTTATTTTGCTATTAGCCAGCCCGACACGTTCAAACAGTTTACAAAATTGCCGAGTCACCGCCGTTTCTTTAGCCCCACTCCGTCCCTGCCAGATTTATTAAGGCAATTAAACTTGGCGCAAGTTGACAGTTTTTTCCTTTGTTTCGGGCACTTTAATGAGTGCCAGAGTCGTTCCGAATTAAATTCCGACCATCAAATATTTTCATTGCGTCGCATTCGCAAAAGTCCACTTTACTTTACACCTGTTATTTGTTTTTCTACGAGAATGAGTAATGAGGTACGTTATACGATTTCTGATTCAAAATTGAGTAATCATTCAGTCCGTATGATATAGTCGTGGTAGCACTTCTGTGACAAAACTCGAGGAAATATTCGACATTACATATTAATAGTAGGAAATGGTACAAACGGTAGATTCAGTGCCCAGGGTTCTTCTTAACGCGACGAAAGCCATTGAGAGAGTCAGACTGTTACAAGATTGGAACTATTAACTTACGTCTAAAAACCGGTCAAGTGCGGGTCGGGCCACGCCTACAGAGTTCCATACAGTTCAGGAAATCGCTTAATTTTTAACAATAATAACAACAACAACAATACACTTTATTGTACACCAGTTAAGAATACAAAGAAATAAACAAAAGAGTTAAAAAGTATACAATAGGCGGCCTTATCGCTAGAGGAGCGAACTCTACCAGACAATCGTTGGGTAGAGAAAAGGATGTAATAGAGTAGGAAAAGGATGCCCAAAAAAATTGTAAACGGTAAATAAATGAAAGTTATATGTATAAACAAACAATAAATATATAATAAAATATCTATAGTAATATTTTTACCCACTGTCATGAAATGACATCTGTTTTTGGTAGGACATTGATGTCAAGTGATGACCGCAGCCTGTAAACACCCACACAACCAGAGATCAAAAAGCAGATGCTTTGCCACCCTTGAGACCTTAGTTAGTCCTGTCATAGTCATTATGGAGCCATACATTTACAAGGTACACAGGCAGACATAGAAGGTACTAAGGTCGAAATAATTATGAAAAAAGCACGATTTTTGTTACATTTACATGATAAATTACATCCGAAATCATCATAGCCATAAGAACTTAGGCCTTAATGCCTTACTCATCCGCAACAAAATGAATGGCTGAAATGGGAATGAAATGTCTGGCTTTGTGTAGTCGTATATATATAGTCTACTGTACTATTTACCAACTGGCTGTGTGTGTACTGTGTGTTTATTTGCCTCTCTTAAGGATTGAAGCGCTTTAGTAATTTCCCTAGTATTGCAAATGTCCATTAGTGACGGCGACTATTTTTAATCAAGTGGCCCGTCTTCTTGTATATCATTTGACAGAAAATTTTCGAATTGGCTGTTAAAATAATACAATTATTGGAAGGGACCACTTGGTCAGTTTCACACGCAACAAACCAATCCCAAAGTTCACCAACAATCCTACGCCTCCCTCATTACCGGCCGTTATAATCGCCCATCGAAATTCTACGCGACTCCCAAACAATTTCAACTTTTTCTTTTCCCCATTTGGAGTTGCCAACTCACAAGTGACTCGGATAATCCGCTTAGCTCGCAGTCACCTCGATTCCGTCCACTTTCTTAACTCGAATTATATTTTGTCCTTGTAACGTTATTAATCAATAGACGAGCGTGGCTCAGTAAATATATTTAATCTTGGGAATCTGAAGATTTTCTAAAAGATTTATTAATTTTGTTTGCTTGCAACAAAATGGGGATAAATGTTCAGTACAACATTTATATTTAAGTATTGAAAAGCGTTAGGAATTTTATTCATGTTTGTGTTTTTGAAAGCAATGTTTATCTCATATTTAATTTAATGCTGATTTGATAGAGTTGAAAGTGGATTTGAAAATAACTTTAATACCATTTTGAGATATCGATGTGGAAGTAAATTGTAAAAACTCAGCATTTTAAAAGTTAGGTATATTGGTAGATTTGTGATAAAAATGTTACGATCTATTTAGTAAAACGTGTTGTAACTTTGTTTCCAATAGTGCTTCTGCAGATTCTGAAAAATATTAGTGAAGAGTTAAGCTAAGTTTTTTTTAATAAATATGTAATCATCTTACTATTGGTACATTTCTGAAAGTTCTGGTAGAAGAAAGAGAGGTAATTTGGTGATGTCAACATGCCCCTAGCTCCGCCAAAGTATAACTTTTCCAACAAACTGTCAACAAATCAATTTCGAGATTCAAATAAAATAACGATACAATCACACTGTCTGTCAATCCAACCTTTGAATAATTTGCGAAACGTCTAGCGAACGCCCAACAAACGTATTATTAATGAGACAAGATGGAAAATCATTTCTGTACATCGATCTTAGAAGTTAGTGTTTAGAAACTTTCAATGCTTTTTACCACGTCGCGATGTTTTTAATTGACAAGCCAATATGCTGAGGTCTAATGTTCAATCCATGGGTCAGGGATTGTATGGCTTTTGTTATTTAGCCGTTATTTTTTTATGTAATAAAAGTGGCAATCAAGCATGCAGTTCACATTGATGTTAAGTGATAACTGCCATTTAGCGGCAAGTATATTAGGTAATGCGGCGGTGCCTACGCCCTCGAGTTCCGCCACAGGAGCTCTACAACCAGTGGAATTATTCAGGATTTCCAATTCATCTTTCTTCACACGCGATTTAAATGATGTAAAAGAATAGACATGGATTTCTGCATGCGTGAATATATTTGCTTGTTTATGTCACGAATGTGGACTACAATCATACAGCTTAAATTGATGGTAAGTCTTAACTGTAGCTTATAACTATGCACATTTAAAACAGATTTTACGCTGGCACTCCTAAAGCCAATGTTGTTATGCTCTGCTACATCACGGTGCCGTCAATAGCGAGTGCTCTATTGAACTGTTCGACATGGTACCACCGTCTCTTTTCCTACACCGTACTACCCGCCGAAGAGAGAAGTTCCACCCTCACCGACTGGACAACTGGCAATGTTCAACGGTGCGGTTCTCACGTTCGTTTTTGCGCAGAACGTGTAAATTGTAGAATGAGCTTCCCTCTGAGGTGTTCCCTCGGTGCTACAATATCGGTTCTTCAATAATGTCGTAAAAAGAGCCCTTCAAGGCTGGCAGCGCGTTGGCAATGCCCCTGGTGTTGCAAATGTTCATAGGCGACGGTGACTACTTTCCATCAGGTGACCTGTCTGCTTGTCTGTCAATCCTTTGACACAAAAAATAATAATAATTACCACTTTATTGGATCAATAAGCATGCAAAATATCAATAGGCTCGTCAATGATGGCTAGACTGTGCTCCTGTATTCGACCCACGCGTCGGAAGTGAGTTCTTCTGGGCTATTCCCATTGAGACCAAATAGTAATTGTCATGAGCAACTGACTCTTGGTTACATAAGGATGTTGGTATGATAGAGAATCACAGATACAGAAATCTATCTTATCTAACTTTGAACTTAACGAATAAGTTTTTCTTTTTCTTCATTTAAAGAATTTCAATCATTGAAAGAATTGAAAAATTTTGGGATTATTATGTTTAAACTAAACTACATACTTCAAATTCTAATATTAATTTACTTTTAATATTTGTTTTTGCTTTTACTTTATGTAATGGTTATTCACTCTAGGTAATTTATCACGCTTTTTTTATGTTACGGAAGTGGCTAACAAGCATGCAGTTCACATTGATGTTAAGTGATGACTGCGGCCTATAGACACCTAACAAATACCGAGGTCAAAATGCAGATGCGTTACCACTCCTGAGTCCTAAGGTGTTATGCCTCTATGCCGGAAATTACAGGGCCGTACATTACCACCGGACCGGAACACGATAGTGCTGAACACTACCATTGTAATAGGTAATGCGGTGGTGACTACGCCCGCGAGCTCCGTCACTGGAGCTCTATCACCAGTAAAATGTTTTGAAAGTATCTGTAAAGATCTATTCGAAATAAAAATATTCTCTTTCTCTCTTTCTTTACCATCAATAGTTGCCACATCTATAATTTGTACACATGACGTCAGCAAGGAGCCCGCACTTGAGGTGCGAACCCTTTCACGTCATGACTTTCAAAGCTTGCCGTTCCAATGTTTCCTTACAGTTACCGACGTTTAGGGGAATTGAAACTCGTTTATTGCGAAGTTTTTGTATTCAGAAATATAAATGGACGGTAGAGTGAATTTGTGGTTAATATTTAACGCGGTTGTAGAAATCTGCTGTTTCTATGAATCTGAATTTGATATGATATTGACATTTTTACTTTTTGTAAAAGAAAGAGAAAAACTGGGCAAGCCCTTTGACCAGCAGTGGATGTCTTTTACCTGGATATACATAAGGGGGATATGCCATAATCATCCGGCTTAACATGCGGATTGGCGATCGTAGTGGCGGTTGTTTTATGGCAGGACACTGCTGCCCGTCTTGTGTTATAGCACTTGCTACCACCCCATTGGAATAGTTTGACCGCCATGGTTTGGTTGACTACACTAGTGGAAGAACTGCAGTCGGAGAAATTTCTTCCGCTAGTAGTAGGAGGGGTCATCACGTCCCGATGCCTGATTTCTTTTTTAAATTAATGAAAGTCGGAAACATGAATGCAATTCACATTGATGTTAAGTGATAACTGCAGCCTATAGACACTCACAAAAAGACCAGTGGTCAAAATACAGATGCATTACCGCTCCTGAGACCTTAGTTGTTTTGTCTCTGTGATAGTTATTATGGGGCCATACATTACCATCTAACCGGAACACGACAGTGCTGAACACTTGGCGGCAGACAAATTAGGTAATATGGTGGTCCCTACGCCCTCGAGTTCCTAGACTGGAACTCTACCACCAGTAAATTAGAATTAGTGATATTCACAAATAGAATAGGCCACTACCACTAAGCTGGGGTCCAGAGTTCGATTCTCAGGTCGGGGACTATAAGATAACTTTCTTAAATACCTCGGAGTTTGATAACATGCCTGGAGATATCAATATGCTCGCCACCTATTACATGAGCCTAAACGTATCCGGCGAATCGTGGGTGTTTGCAGTTATGTTTAAATGCATGCATTTACCTTTGCCTACCCCTTGGGGGATTACAGGTGTGAAGTAAGGTTTTTTAGAATTGCTTTAAAATGAATAATTGCTTTTCAAGATTCCCAACATTCTTTCAAGCAAAGACTACAATATCAGAATCAGTTACTCGGTATAAAGTTTAATTGAACCCGACAATGTAACGATGCAAACCCTCAAGGCGTCTGCGACAGACTTAAGATCAAGATTATGTTTCTACAAAGAGCACTTGCATTGTGATAAAATTAAAAGAGCACTCTGGATTAAAATTATTTTTTAAGTAGCAATACTTTACTACTGTGAAGTTAAGTTACTTAAAAGAACTATTTAGTTCCCGAGAGGAATAGAAAGATGTGAATGCAGGCAATCAAGCATAGGTGAAACCGCCTACGATTATCCAGTTACGTTTTGTATTTTGTGGTGAGTACCTACCTGACTCCGAGGGTGGAGTCACTGGGCATCTTCCCACAAATTAAATTCAAATTTGAAATTCCAAACTTTAACATTTTATTTCAAACTGGTCTACAAGGATACTTCTTCAATGTCAGTAACAATTCAGTAGGTATCGATATTAACCACATAAAAATTGACAAATTTTCCGATTCTTTTCTTAGAAGATAAAGAAAAATGTATTGGTTTTAACGTAGTCATTCACTTAGTAGAGTTCCAAGTGCAGGCACAACTGAGAAGAACTCCGATACTGATAAAATTCAGTATGTTATAGGTGTTGCTTTAATGTCACAATCTTTATATATATAACTAGCTGTTGCCAGCGGCTTCGCCCGCGTGCATGTTGTTTGATAAATATTTTTTCCTGAATTTTCTATAAACCTTTTTTTTTAGATTACATTAGCTATAAACCTCACGGAGCCCGAGACCTTTCCAACGAATGCAAAACCGTGGAAATCGGTTGGTGCGTTCTGGAGTTATAGCGTCAGGAAGGAAAACCCGACTTATTTTTATATTATAGATAGATACTGGAATTAAAATAGATTCAACCAAGACAGTTCCAAGCTCAGGTTGCGCAAATTATACTTTATAGTATCAGATTCTTAATTTGTGACCCAGTCAATCTATCGCTAAAGAATACTAAGGTTTTTATATTTTCATTTACTCAAGGTTTTTTAGGTTCGGATGCTCCTAAATATTTCTTAATGTTAAATTGTACATCCTTCTCTAACTCTTACAAATTTGTTAAAGTTATGAAGGATGTCAAAATGAACATTAACAAATATTATAATATTGCTGCAACCAAACCGATATGTTGAAAAATAAACCTAAGTTGTAGGTACTTGCTTCAACAATTATTTCAGTTTCCTCTGCAGCGACAGAATCTTGATCTGAAAAGCGCGATACGACGTCGCTCTGGTTGTTTGCGCTATTATTTTGTTTGATTCAATTAAACTTTATGCTATCCGGTTTCTGAACGTTCAGTTCGAACGCAGGTACCTATACAAATATTTGTGCTTACTTTTTAACAACAGTTTTCAAAACCAAGTAAGTCTAAAATCCACAGCATTTGAGAATCATATCAATCTTTTTTTGATCACAAGAATTACCTTATAAGCAATTACCTTATAGGTTATAGTAAAATGATACCTACCAATCAATATTATGTGTTCTTAGGTTATTGAAATAAATTTGGTTGTAATAAAACGAGAAGCGAGAAAAGGCTGGCGCAAAGATTACGTATGCAACTTTGTTCAGTGGCATTTAAATTTTACGCGCACTTTACGATCCCATAATTTCCGACATGAAGACATAAGTTTGTTGGGTAGCGGAGTTCTTCTCAGTAGTGACTGCACTTGGAACTCTGCTAAGTGAATAACATTGATCTTGACGAATAAGTTTTTCTTTTTCTTCATTTATTATCATTGAAGGAATTGAAAAATTTTATGATTATTATGTTTTAACCAAATAGTTTAAATTTTAATTTTTAATTTACTATTAATATATGATTTTGCTTTTACTATATGTAATGGTTATTCGCTCTAGGTAGTTTATGATTTATTGACGTTTTGAAAGTATCTGTAAAGATCTATTCGAAATAAAAATATTTTCTATTTCTATTTCTATTTCTAGTAACAGGCAACTCATCTATAGCAAAATTTCTGATTTTTGTGTGAATGTTTGTAAGCTACAGTATACACTTACCATTAATGTGAACTGATGCCTGTTTGTGACAAAATGGCAATTATTATTTAGCCGATATAAAAACTCATATAGAAAATAGTTTCATATGGTCGTATTTCATCACAATTGGATACGCCGCCACATCTGCAACCTGTTGGGAGTGCATCTAACGAATCGTTGATTGAAATTCCAACAGCGTGCCTCAGTTCGCGGTGTGGAAAGTTTCCAGTGGAATATTCAAATATTCCCAGTTTTTGAATACAACGGATTTGGATGATCACTTCCATATTGATCTCAGTGACATATGAGTATGAATTTATGCGACTGCAATTTAATGTCGATATTCAAATACTGACATTAGTACGTGACAACCCACTGCCCACTAGCGGATGAACTGTAACTACTAACTTGCCTTTAACTGTGTTTGTCCTTTGTTTTAGAAAGAATCACCGGGCATTTTTTGAACAACCGTTAAACCTCAAGCTACTGTGCCTCTTCAAGCACCAGATTTTGGCAGAATCATCCTTAAAGTTGCTGGAAGCCATTCACTTCAAGAAGAAGAAGAAGAATTTTCAAGAGAATTCAGTACACTAACGCAAGATGGATAGCAGCGTTCTGCAATAAAACTACCGCTACTGCGCCAATCTGCCAATCGCCAATCTGCCTGCCAAGCGTGGCGATTATGGCATATTCTCCACTAATATGGCACAACACTGTTGACAGCGTCTTTGTGGTAGGCTTTGACCGACAGTGGACGTTTTTCGGCTAGAATGAAATCTAGCTTATTACCCACGGTATCACTTTTTGTTTTGCTCAATATCCAGTTCATTTGCTGAATAACAGTTCAGAGGTAGTATGTTATTTGATACAACTTTCTGTTTCCTACATCAAATGAAATAGCTCCTCAAAAGTTTCGCCTGATGTTTGAAATCCAATACACAGAGTTTGCTTTGGTGAACTTTTAAATGTTTTCGTTTATCATATTTTCGTCTATTTAACTTCTAAATATGTATATTCAGATTGAAAGTTAAATAACTTCAGAGAAGTATCGTCTTTAAAGAAGAATGATTCAAAGTAATGTATGTAATATTACAACCATGATTTTATTTATTTAAGCTTGCACTAGTTGCACCAAGGATACCTATAAGAGACAGAGTCAATGGTATGATTTGACACCAATCAACTTATGGATTGTGTAATAATTATAAATAACCACGTTAAGAAAAACCGACTTCAAATCTAAAAAGTAAAAAATAATACAGATTTAATATTAATTATATACTACCTATTATTTATATGTGTTATTTCCTAATAGGTTTGAAGTCGGTGCCAAACTTCACGCCTCTAATCCCCGAAGGGGTAGGCAGGGGTAAATCCATGAATTCAAGCATACATGCAAACACCCACGATTCGCCGGTTACGTTTTGTTCAGTGTATTAATTTGCTCGTATTCATATTTAAGTGATTAAAATATAATTATTTGTTTAAGGCTTGGCACCGAATTCAAACCTATTAGTAAATAACATATATAAATAATAGGTAGTATATAATTAATATTAAATCTGTATTATTTGTCACTTTTTAGATTTGAAGTCGGTTTTTCTTAACGTAGTTATTTTTATTTAATACTTTTTAGTTTATTGCTGCATTGTCAATAAGATTAATGTTCACATCTGTTAAATTTGTAAAATCTGACTCTTTTAATTCCGTGACAATAAGATAGGTACATAATTTAAACTGTTTAGATGTGTCGATACAAAATTATTACACGAATACGAAATCAATGAAAAAAAATATTGATTTTTGGGGAAAAGTAATCATGGACTGTTAACTCTATGCATTTATCATGCGCATTAGGACTATCTAGGACGTCAGTGGATTCAAAGCATTGTTATGACAACACGCTGTCTAATCTTATTCCTTTAGTTTGAGGTGAAAGTAAGTAAAAAATGCTTATAAAATAAAAACTAATGGGCCTACCTGAATAAAAGAAGAATTACGTAAATCGGTCCAGAAATCTCGGCGAAATTGGCGTACAAACATAAAAAAATATATATATACCGACCGAATTGAGAACCTTCTCGTTTTTTTTAACTCGGTTAAAAAAACAAAAAATATGGTGCAAAATGAGAATAAAATAACGTACCTAACTATAAACACAAAAACACAAAATAATAAGGAAGACGAAGAGCAAGAGATTCTGACAAACGGCTAGATTATAAGAGGCGGCCATTAAATGAAAATTAATATAAAAATAACCAAGTAAAAAATGTTATATTTCAGCATTAAAAGTATAACAAACACGAGAGGTGTGTCAGGATTGGGATATCTGGCGGAAATTTACACTGTCTATCTACCCCGTAAGAGACTTGGCGTGAAGATTTGGGCATTGAAAATATTAAGCACTTTGTAAGTACGTATTCTGTCCGACCACAGTTTTCAGATATGAGATAGTGAGATGCCATCTGAGGTCAAAATAAAATAATAGGCAACTTGATCATCAAAAAACTGGCAATGGTAAAATATATTTATGCGACGACCCGGTTAGTCCAGCGGTGTGAGACGCCCGTTTGATTCGAAAGGTCTCGGGTTCGATCCCCGCACCGGAACAAATATTTGTATGACATACAGATATTTGTTTCGGGTCTGGGTGTTTGTGTATGTGTTGTGTGTATAACCCACGATACAGGTCTATACCCAGCGTGGGGCTGTGAGTTTCAGTTATTTATCAATAACTGAAACTGTTTTCAAATTGTTTAAAAATATATTCTGTGAAGAATAAGTTTGCGAATTTTCTCGGGTAGATAATACCTACTCCACACTACGCGAAAAAAATCCGAAAACTCATTCTTCACAATGTGTAAAGCTCGCGAAAACTTGAGAAAAGGTTTAAATTATATTATTGTTTGTCACGAAAATGGCAAATACAAGTAAATAAAAACAATAACAGTAAGTGAACACAGTATATGTTGTAGTTACTACAACCTACTAAATTTCATGCTTTCTGTCGTAAGGAAATCGACGGGAAGCAACATTATTTTATAATCGTGTCGATGCACTCGTGTGAATTAGAAAGGAATATTTTCGTCTAAAAGAAGAAGTAGTGTAAGTAATTACGTCATATTACCCATTTATTAAAATAAACCTTTTTTTTTATGTTATGGAAGTGGTAAACAAGCTTGCAGTTCACATTGATGTTAAGTGAGTCATCACAGCCTAAAGACACCCACACAAAGACCAAGGTCAAAATGCAGATTACCGTTACCACTCCTGAGGCCTAAGGTGTTGAGCATCTGTGCCGGAAATTACAGGGCGGTATATTACCACCTGACCGGAACAAGATAGTGCTGAACACTACCATTTATCGGCAAGTATATTAGGTAATGCGGTGGTGCCTACGTCCGCGAGCTCCGTCACTGGAGCTCTACCACCAGTAAAACCTATTGAAAACTATCAATTAAAATGCAAATGGAATAATAAAAGGACGATTCCTACGCTCTTACAGATGCCAAGTAAACAATCATAATTAACCTAAATAACATTACTACATAGGTGACCATTTCGAACTCAAGTAAAACTCATCCAAAGAACATCAAACAACATTAACCACAGCATACAGGATATTCAACGTTCAAAAACCTTCTAAGGATGAATAATTCAAAATCCTTCAATGACGGAGCACAAAAGCGAAGCAGGCGCCTCAAAACCTAGGGTTTGTTCTGCAAAGGAAACCATATAAACCGGCGAGAAAAGGCTTACAGACCCCGCGACCCCATTCCGAATCTCTGCCACATTTGGCAGGCGGCGGAGAATTTTAAAACAAAGCCTAAATGAAACTAGGACGGGCACACCAATATGGATTCGCCCCGAATCCCACGACCATTACCGACCTTATTTACTTGTAATAAGGGGGTAGACATGGGAACGATTGGCGAGGTTTGTATTTCATGCAAACAGCATGGGATCGTAAAAATATAATGCATATTGGGCTTCATCCAAGTACGAAACCTTAGGGTATCGTCTTTATTGATTCAAGAAATTATTAGCACTCGCCTGTTTTGTTTGAAATCGCTTTGAATACTTTCGTTTTGGAGCGGAATTGAGGTTAGGGTTATGCGGGATTCTTGGCGGTTATGAGTTTTCATTTAGAAAGGGTTTGATTGTACAAGCGTGTTTAGTTTTGTTTAATGTGTCGGAAGTTTGTTCTTAATTCATAATTATATGTTTTGTGTGAAATTGAGTTTGTGGAATGTTCACGTTTTATAATTACTTTTCTCGCTTGAATGTGGGGTTTAATGTGGTTGGCTGGCAATATTTGACGAATGTACTTACAGTGCTCAACGTGAAACAATGCACATCGAGCCTAAGAAAGTGACAATCGGCTAGTTCTGGCATTTATAGAGCGTTATCTCTGCTGCACACTGCCTACGTAAGAATCCGTAGTCCGGTATTGGTCAAAACTTGATCAAAATGGTCGAAAAACGTCAAATAGGTAAGGTGCAAAAGAGATAACGCTCTACAGATCCGAAATAAGCCGACAGTTCTTCCTGAGGTCGATGTGCATTATTTCTTGTTGGATACTGTAGCTTTGTTGTCGTAGCTTTTTACTGAGTGAAATCGATTTTGGTACAGTCAGTGGCATTGGAACGTGACGATGCTTACTAATGGAAGAATTCTCTTCTACTACTACTGGAAGATAATTATTCCGCTTGTGCAGTCAGTCTACCGAACAATGGCGGTCAAACCATTGTAATGGGGCGGAAGTAAGTGCAATAACGCAAGATGATCAGCAGCGTCCTGCGATAAAACTACCGCCACTGCGATCGCCAACCCGTATGACAAGCGTGGCGACTATGGCATATCCCCCTTTTGGGACGGTTTTGGTCCAGCGGTGGACATCTATTCTTTTGGCTGATATAATGATGATGATGACATTTTGTTCAGCTTAAATCGTAAACACCTTTCATTTTTTAAGCCGGAGTCTAATAGTAGCATAAAAACATGATGCTGTTTTTTTTTCATAATAGAAAAAAAAAAAATAGTAACAACCTTCAAATCGCTTCCAAAACTCGATGTTTTATTAGTAACAACACATAACAATCTCAATATTAATACATTACGTCTTAATGTTCAGGCACTTAACGTACCGAAGTACAGTATATTTTCGAATATGTAGATATCCTAACGATGTTTTTCAACGCCGAAACACGAGTGATAAATGATACTTGAGAAGATTTTTCAAGCGCTCCTTGGTTCTGAGGTACTATAAAAAGTGTTATATGAATTGTTCTGTACAGGTCATCCATTTTACTCTAGTGTTTTTGCTAGGAACGGCATTTGCTCTGGTATATTTTCTGAGACAGTCAAGTGGTATATAAAAAAAAGCTGTCTCAGATGTCACATGTGGGACACCCGATTAGAACAACTCTTCAACTTCTAATGAAACCCTTCACAATCCATTGTTTCTTTTTTAAAATATTAAAAATAACTAAAACTACTTACACACGATCATGACAAAACAATCTACGCATACACAGCAGACGCGCTCGTCGCGTGGCTTTCTCACTGTCGAGAGAGAGAGAGAGAGAGAGAGAACCCCCGATCCCCCTCCCGAGCCCCCTTAGCCAGCGTACCGCGCGATAAGAAACTTCGTTCTTAAAATCGTTCCAAAAATAAAATACGCTTACACAGCTCACACTAGGTTCTATATAAACATATGTCGTGGATGCCGTTGAACACATACAACACATACACAAACACCCACAAACGAAACTAAAATTTGGATTGAACCCGCGACCCTTCGAATCAAACGGTTGTCTCACATCGCTGGAATTATCGGGTCGTCAAAATCCCCGCACCGGGGATATTTGCTTCGGGTCTGGGCATTTATGTTTCGTGTGTACAACGGCATATATGTTTTATATTTTTAATTTGCGACACCCATCGCTGTGAACTGTCTTGTCAGATACGACATTGAATCAGATTGCAGAGATGTAGAGGTAAAGTGCTGTGTAAAGCGTTTTACGATGATAAAAGTCAACATGAAGATGCTAAAAAGATTGTACTTCACAGAGTACAAAAGTATAGGCTAATTCCGTGGCAATGAATATCTTTTCTCTTATAAAGGAGAGGTACAACGGTGACTAAGTATCGAGGTAATACCGCTAAGCCTTCCAAACAAAAAGTCTTAATAAAATGCCCCTTAATCCGTCCTTTCGGGTAAGCGTGAAGTTCCCTTTGAGTCTAGGCCATGAGAATCGATGGAGCTGAAAACTGTGATTATAATTAAGTAAAGTAACTAATTTTACGACCCGGTTAGTCCAGCGGTGTGAGATGACCGTTTGATTCGTAGGGTCGCGGGTTCGATCCCCGCACCGGGACAAATATTTGTATGGCCTACAGATATTTGTTTCGGGTCTGGGTGTTTGTGTATGTATGTTGTATGTGTACAACGGAACCTACGACACAGGTTTATACTTACTGTGGGGCTGTGAGTGTAAGCGTATTTTATTTATATTTATTTATTTAATTAACAGATTTGCATTACATATCCATATTTTTTGATCATATGATACCAGTATCTGAGCTCGAGAGAGTAAGCACCCACTGCATTACCTAATGTGTGTGCGACCAAATTGAACTATAGGTAATGTTTTAATAAGATAGTAATGTATGATTCCGAAATTTCTGACACTAAGCATTACAACTTAGGCTGCAGGGGTGACAATGAGTCTGAATTATGATTATACATATATATTGAGGTCTACAGACTGTTACCGTCCATTTGAACTAAATGCTTGTATGCGATTCATTGCATTAAATTATCGACATAATTTATTTTTGTATGTTTGTGTTGGATAACGAAATAAATTACGCGCATACGCACTGCCCTAAATTAAATCCATGATAAATATATTTCATCCTACAAAAGATAATACAACTATAAAGGTACATAACACTCCTTCCACACTGAGTCTTAATAAAATTCTTCTTAATCCATCCTTTCCAATAAACGTAAAGTTTCCCTTGAGCGAGACTCAAGGAAGCAGAAGCTTGCGATAACATTAAGTGTATTAATTATTCATTTGCGTCGTAAATATTGACATGAAAATTTGTTAAATTATGGTCATAATGAACTATATTCTTTTGACAATAGCATTGGCCCCAACGTTGGGTCAAGCGATGCGCGTTAGTAATTGCCCGGCGCGTGGGAGCCGACCTATCACAAGAAATGTTGTCGAACTTCATGTATCTTCACGCTAGTTCCATCGTTTATATCTGTTGAAAGAGTAAATTTAAATTAAAAAGGCCTTTTCAAATACGCATTTTGCCAACTGTTGCTGGGATAATCGTCTACGAAAATTAACGTCTAATTTTCAGCTATAAAATAAACACACGTAACCTATGCAAGCACATTTTGCTCATTCCCAACCAGTTTCAGCAATATAAAATGCAGCGAAGTTGGTCGTGTCGCGAGTAATCAGCGAAGCTTGTGGCCAAACCATCTGGGACCAAAGTTACGGGGCTGGCTAAGTTGCCGATAGATTTTAATTAATATATAGTTCCCGGGAGTTACTCGTGGGTAGTCAGCGTACAAGGCAAATTGGAATTAATGTCGCGAAGGTAATCTTTTCGTCAAGCGATCGGTTTAACGTTCTTTGTGATTTGCAATTTCTACAGTTATATGCCTGATTATTTAACTGCCTCAGTAGTCGAGTAGTAGCAGGCCACTGTTACGCTGGGATTCTGAGTTCGATTTCCAGAGCTTCCAGAGATAGTGGTGATTTATCTTATTAACCTTTCCTATTTATAGAATAAGAAATAGTTTTATTTTTTGACACACACATACACTAAATAAACAATGATAATAATAAAAAAAGAAAAAACAAAAAAAAACATAATAATAAAAACAGAAACAACTTAAAACAACTACCGGCATGATGTATGTGTGAGACCAAAAAAATGGTACCCATCTCAGCTGATTGCTGTAGTTGGCACTACAGCGCTGGTGTTCTGATGGGACCACCGTAAGTGGCTTTGCGAACTACAAGCCGCCCAACTATAAAAAACTTCCATGCATACTAGTGCTGAAATTATGTACAAAATTACGTAATATTACATAAATATTGATAAATAAATAAATTATTATAACAAATAAATTAAATACATGATAAAATTACACACTCTCTGCCTACCCCGTTAGGGACCTGGCGCGAAGATACATATATACATACAATAATTAATCCAAATATTTGGTGGCGTGGTATCTAACATGTTTGATATACAATAAAAGCAAAACATGCTGTCATCTGTCACCATGACAAATGACAAGTGACAGGTTCCAGAAAATGTATGACATGACAAAATAGAAAATAGTTAAAATAGAAATGTATATTTAAATAACATATACCTACATATCACAATAAATAATTGCAATAATTGCATAAACCGGCAAAACCGGTCGTACGTGGCATGAAAACAAGACATACAACGTGGCTGCCTCCACGATGCTGCTACGTGGCATACACTGGTACTGGGGAACCACGTGTGTCTTTCTATGGCAAATGAAGTGGATGCACCAGAGCAGCATCGAGGGTTGGATTTTTTTTCCCTTTTACAAATTTGCCGATTTTTGTTCCTCCATGATTTTTTTTTTTTTTTTTTTTTATGTTATAAAAGTGGCAAACAAGCGTGCAGTTCACATTGATGTTAAGTGATGACTGCAGCCTATAGACACCCACACAATGACCAGAGGTCAAAATGCAAATGCGCTGCCACTCCTGAGGCATTAGGTGTTATGTCTCTGTGCCGGAAATTACAGAGCCGTACATTACCACCTGACCGGAACACGATAGTGCTGAACACTACCATTTAACGGCAAGTATATTAGGTAATGCGGTGGTACCTACGCCCGCGAGCTCCGTCACTGGAGCTCTACCACCATGATTATTTCTTTGAACTTAGAACGAAATGCTCGTTGCGTTTTTAGGACCCGCAAAGGTGGTGGGAGGTCATTCCAACGACGGGTAGCGGCAATCCTAAAACTACCTCGGAAAGCCGCCGTTCTATGCTTCGGCATGGCCAATAAGTCATATGTGGCCCTGGTGAAACCACGAGCGCGATCCCGACGCCAAGACAGCTTCCTGAATAGAAATTCGGGTCTTCCCGACAACACAATACCGAACAGCAAGGTGGCTAGATGTAGTCGCCTGCGAGAAGCCATGTTCATCAGATTGCCTGAATTTAGAAAAGGAGTAACATGTGTTCTGGGAGGTATATTGAAGCAAAAACGCGCACATGCATTCTGGACCCTCTGCAACAACTTATTTGTTCTGCTCAGAATACAAGAGCCATAAACTGAATCTGCATAATTCAACTTGGACAGAATGAGAGATTCACACAGCATAGTGCGCAACTCAACGGTAAGGAAAGGTCGGATTCTGTATAACAATTTAAGACGATAGAAGCAGTTACGTACTGCTTCAAGAACATGAGTCTCAAAATGAAGTTGACCGTCCATGACTACTCCCAGGTTGCGGTCCTCATTCACTCTTTCAATGGTATAGCCATTAATAGATATAATAGGTTGAAATGAGCAAATCTTTTCAATTGTACCCCTGGAGCCTTATACCAGAAATTTAGATTTATTTGGATTCAATGTGAGACAATTTTTCTTTGCCCAATCAGCAATACTAATTAGATCTTTATTCATTTTATTTACAGCCTCTGAACAATTTTGTGGATGAAAAGAGATATATATTTGGAGGTCATCCGCATATATGTGGTGTTTGAAATGGAGAATGTGACCAGTGACATCGGCACTATACACGATATAGAGAAGAGGCCCCAAAATGGACCCCTGAGGGACACCTTTAGATACCTGGGCTGGAGTGGATCTGGATTTATTTCCTGTCTCGGCCCTGGTTACTTGAACCATTTGAAATCTATCAGTAAGGTAACTCTGAAACCATTTCACTGTTGAGAGGTCACATCCATAGTAAGAAAGTTTAGAAAGTAGGAGAGATAACTCAATAGAATCAAATGCACTATAAAAATCGAGCAAAGTTAGGATACTCTCCATTCCCTGGTCTCTAGCTATCAAAATATCATCAACCACATCGATAAGAGCCGTAGTTGTACTGTGACCCCTGCGAAACCCAGACTGTGTTGCTGGAAGGATATTGTAGTGCTCAAGATACTTACTAAACTGCTCACATACCGCCTTCTCTAAGATTTTGGACATGCAAGGCAATAGACTGACAGGCCGAAGGTCTTTTACAGAGGTTGGGTTGGCAGTTTTGGGAATAGGAACAACAATGGCAGTTTTCCAGATGTCCGGAAAAGTGGAAGTAGTGATAGACTTATTAATGATGGCGGTAATAGATGGCAAGCTTTGAGGCAGTGTCATCATCAGCATCTCCAGGGCTATGTCATCCAACCCACTGGCATTGGATTTAAGTCTGCAGATACATTGCATCACTGTACTGTCAGTAACTGTGGCAAGTTGAAAAGTGTGGGCATGAAACCTATTGAATTCAAAATAAGTTAACTCAGAAATAGTTACTTTTGGCAGCACCAGGCACATCTAGAAAATGTTTGTTCAGCTCTTCAGTGTCACAGCTTAATTGAAGTATGTTAAGATTTTTATTTTTGCTGATTGGCAATGTAGATTTTAAGTTTCTCCATATTTTTTTGGGGTTTTTTATGTGTTTGTTTATAGAAGTACTAAAATATGCCCTTTTTTCACTATCAAATGCAGTAGCAACTATGTTTTTCATTTCTTTATAACTGCATTTATGGGAAATTAATTTACTCTTTTTATACCTGTTATGCAACTTGTCGCGCAAGACTACCATTTCCTTCACAGTTTTAGTGATCCAAACGTATGTTTTTTCCTGAATTAATCGCTTTCTCAAAGGGGAATACAGATCAAATAGAGTGGTAACATACATATTAAACATGGCCACCATCAAATTTACATCTCCATTGCAATTAAATAAGGATTGCCAATGTAGATTCGTGAGGTCAGCTTCAAAGAGGTTGAAAATAATATTATTAAGTGGTCTATAACAGATCCATTGCGGGGTCAGTTTATTAGTTTTTAAATTAAATTGCACAGATAGCATGGCATGTTGACCGAGCTCCGGCTCATGGTGCACTACTACATCACAAATCCGGGCATCAGTGCAAACAATGTCAATTAAGGTTTCACTGTGATCAGTAAAATGAGTTGGTTTATTAATGACCTGCACCAGATTAGAGTATTGGAGGAAGTTATTCAATAATTTGGTCTTACTGTCATTATGATTTAGGCAGTTGATGTTAAAGTCATCAAGGAGGATAGTTTTATCTGCCCTGGAGGATAGACATAGTGAATCGGTGATGGCATCCAAAAAAATATTATAATATATATATGTGCAAATTGTAATTTGTAAGATATATATTGTATGATAAATTATAAGATTGAATATTATATATTTAAAAACAAAAAATATGAAGTATGTATGCAAGTTAATATGCATGAAATAATTGAAAATGAGTATTTATCTTCATCCTTTATCTCTGATGCTATTGGGATTATACCATTTTCTGAAAGTTTTAAGTGACACCGTTGGAGCTTGGTAATGTGCCCAGAAATGTATTGACATCTCTTATATTAGTAAAACACATTCGGATTTGGTACGGAGCGGACAGCGGATTCAGTACGCTTTGAATCAAATCTGGTCGTATGTGGAGGACTCCGGCGGATATGGTTATTATTAATCAACTCCCATGCGGTATGCTCGAGCGGATTTGTCGGCGGATTGGGTCCGCCGAACTGAATCCGGACGTGTAGTGTTACTAAGCCAAAACGTCATCGACGAATTGTGGTTGATTGCATGTATGCTTCAGTGTATGCATTTACTACCACCTACCTTCTAATGAGTGGTCACTCGCGAGACAAGGAAATAAGTAAATAAAATGTTACTTCGCGTCTGTATTCTCCGAAGGGTTAGGTGGAAGTCAATTTGCGCATCAATATTTTTGTAAGAATTTGTATTTTTAGTTATTCGTAACTTCACGCCTGTAATCCCCGAAGGGGTAGGCAGAGGTAAGTGCAAGCATTCAAGCATACATGCAAACACCCACGATTCGCCGGTTACGTTTTGGCCCACGTAACAGGTGGCGAGCCTGTTGACATCTCCGGGCACATTACCAAACTTCGAGGTACTGGGAAATTTCCGGAAAATTGAAAAATCTCAATATAACCAGAGACAAAGGACTTTACACCATTATCTCTGATAATCCCCTACTCGGGAATCGAACCCAGGACCTCAGCGTAGTAGTAGTGACCTGCTACCACTAGGCTACCGAGGCAGTTTGAGTGGTCACTCGCGAGACAAAGGATTAGGTAAATAAAATGTTACTTCGTGTCTGTATTCTCCGGAGGGTTAGGTTTAAGTCAATTTACGTCTCAATATTTTAGTAAGAATTTGTATTTTTAGTTATTCTTTACCCAATATTAATCACCGGAAAAAAAACCATTTATCTGAAACGATATTCACTCAAACAAAGCCGGGAATAGAACCTACAAGGGAAATATTTCTATTCATATGTTTTCTGTCATGAAGCGGCAAGGAACATACAGTTATATTGATGGTAGCTAATAATGTAGTCTTTACACATACACATTAAAACCAGAGACTTTTAGATACGTTACTACTCCTGAGGTCTACGTTATTGTGCTTCTGTCCCGGAAATTACAAAACCGTTAATTATCACCTGATTGAGACACGATAGAAATGGTGCCTACGCCCACGAGCTCTGTCACTAGAGCTGTTCTGCCAGTAGAATATGAATAACTTCACTGTATTCTTCTGTTTCATAAAAATAGGACTACGGCATGTCGAGGTAATAACTCGTCCCAAAAAATATACTTCTAAGTGATAATTACGCCCAAGCTCCTTTCATCAAATCTCTCCTAGCTGTGTAATGATCTTAGTTTTTATAGCAATAATGAGGATAAAGCGAACGATAACAAAGATTGTGTATTGACTCAAGCCGGAATATTTCTACAAAGGGATGTTTATCTGTGGCCCGCGGCATACGGCTGGCGGGAACAAAAACCCATTACGTGTGCAAGGATTAGTATTGGTTTTGGCTCGTTCCTCTCTTTTGTCGTAATACTTGGTCGTTTTTCTACTGATTAGACTCATATGTTTTATATTATGTACCTGCTGATCCGACAAACTTCGTATTGCCTCACAACAAGCGTTATACCTCTACGCCTCACAATGAAATAAGGTGTCAAAGATTTGATAGATACGGACTATTTGTATGGAAAAATTAAATTGTGGTTTTTACACTGCTTCCCTTCAATTTCTTCATATTTTCTTAACTTTTAAGCCTTCCCTGGACTTCAAAACCAAAATGAGTCAAATCGATCCAGTCGTTGTCGAGTTTTAGCGAGACTAACGAACAGCAATTGATTTTTATAATATGGATTACATAAGGTAAAATTGAAGCTCATCGCTATGTAAAAGTTCAAGTCATCATATCAGCCGGATGATGTCCACTGCTGGACCAAAGCCTCCTCCTAAGGAGGATATACCATGTTCGCTACGCTCGGCATGCGGATGGCAATCGCAGTGGTATTCACGCTGCTGCCTTTCTTTTTTTTTATGTAATCGAAGTAGCAAACAAGCATGCAGTTCACGTGGATGTTAAGTGATCACTGCAGCCTATAGACACTCACACAAAGACCAAGGTCAAAATGCAGATACGCTACCACTCCTGAGGCCTAAGATGTTATCCCTCTATGCCGGAAATTACAGGGCCGTGTATTACCACCTGACTGGAACACGATAGTGCTGAACAATACCATTTAGCGGAAAGTATATCAGGTAATGCGGTGGTGCCTACGCTCGCGAGCTCTACCACCAGTAGAAAATGTTAAAAAATAATGTTAAAAATGTTAAAAGTCAAGCAAAAAATCATATTGGCCTTTGGAACTCTGCCAGTGAATAACAAAGAATGTCTCTGTTTCTTTTCGCCATACTCTTTCTTATCAATTTGTTAAAGGGAAATAAGACATTCTACTCATATTCTACTCATTAAGTAAGTATAAAATAACTTAGAGATATTCTTGACTATATTTTTTTAGTTTGTAAATTGACATGTATATCAATTGTTGTTCGCTTTAATTTAGTGGTGCCTATACTGATATAAATTTATGATTCTGTTCCTGAAACGGATACATCTGTAATTAATAAGAATGCCAACCAATTACATCGGTCTTCCTGTATATATACAAAAAGTAATAGTTTGTCTCATAATACCCACGCTATAAACGTCCCCTCGCTAAGATATGGGATAATAGATCATGCACGCCGACGTTGACCTAATGTGGGCTGATGAAGATGGATGAATGTTTGTTTATGGCTTAGCATTCTTCATATTATTCACCTGGTTATTATGAAACTGTGTCGAGTTGTTGAGTGAATATGGCGTAGGTATGGAGTAAAATTCATCATTTTCATTTTCACCAGAAAAACTTTTGAATACTTTTTTTTATGTAATGGAAGTGGGAAAACAAGCCTGCAGTTCACATTGATGTTAAACAATGACTGCAGTCTATAGACACCCACAGAAAGACCAAGATCAAAATGAAAGATGTGTTACCACTCCTGAGGCCTAAGGTGTTATGCCTCTGTACCGGAAATTACAGGGCCGTACATTACCACCTGACCGGAACACGATAGTGCTGAACACACATTACACATACACACATTATACAGTACATTAGGTAATACGGTGGTGCCTACGCCCGCGAGCTCCGTCACTGCAGCTCTATTGTAACTTATACAACATTCTAGCTCTCATGAGAAGCTGTAGTCATTTGAATATCACTTATTACTATTGTGTTACTTTTACTGGTGGTAGAGCTCCAGTGAAGGAGCTCGCGGGCGTAGGCACCACCGCATTGCCTAATATATTTCTTGCCGCTAAACGCTTGAACGCTAAGTGTTCAGCACTATCGTGTTCCGGTTAGGTGGTAATGTACAGCCCTGTAATATCCGGCACAGAGGCATAACACCTTATGCCTCAGAAGTGGTAACGCATCTGCATTTTGACCTCCGGTCTTTGTGTGGGTGTCTATAGGCTGCAGTCATCACTTAACATCAATGTGAACTGCAAGCTTGTTTGCCACTTTCATGACTAAAGAAAACTTATAGAGACTCTTGGTATTAATTTTAATGAGTACAATATTCTGAGGCCTAACCATGATATGCTGCTTGTTTGTCTTTTCTAATATGTTTTAAATTTTTGATTCTGGTTTTCTGATATCTGTGTTCACCAGTATTTTCATTTAATATCGTTGGTCTTATTTACTCTTTATAAAAACGTAAAAAACGTAACTTCACGCCTGTAATCCCCGAAGGGTTAGGCAGAGGTAAATGCATGAATTGAAGCATACATGTATACACACACGATTCGCCGGTTACGTTTTTGACCCATGTGGTGAGCCTGTTGTTATCTCCGGGCACATTACCAAACTTCGAGGCACTGGGAAATTTCCATAAAAGGGAAAAATCTTTATAGAACCAGAGATAAAGAACTTTACGCTATCATCTCTGATAACCCCCTACCCGGGAATTGAACCTTCAGCATAGCAGTAGTGACCTGCTACTACTAGGCTACAGAGGCAGTTTACTCTTTATAAAATGCAAAACGTAGTTTTTTGGCCAATAATAACAAAGCTATTGTCCCCTCGCTGCGATATGGGATAATAGATCATACACGCCGTCGTTGACCTAGTGGTCTGATGAAGATGAATGAATGGTTGTCGTCATTATGTACATATATACATACTAGCTGTGCCCGCGACTTCATCCCCGTGAGAATTTATGGTTGTTCAGTACCTACCCGGATGAAGTCGTGAGCGCAGCTAATATTAAAGTAGCCTAAGTTACGCCTTATTATGCCTTATTAGCATGTATGAAGATAATAATGAAGGTAGATGAGGCACGGGAGGTGTATCAGGACCGGTATATCTGCCGCCCAACACTCTCTGCCTACCCCGTTAAGGACCTGGCGTGAAGATTACATACATACATATTAGTCATTCTCAGTCACAGTAAAATATTAATTTCGAACTTCGAGAGCGTAAGTCCAGGGTATGTACTTAAATAATAATTCGTGAAATAAGTCGAAGTACTCAAGCTTTTAACTCCTGTGTCGGAGTTTTACTTAGTCTACTTGCCACTAAATAATAGAGAAGTAATGCATAGCCCTGTAATTGCCGGTAGTTTTTTTTTATGTAATGGAAATGGTAAACATCATGCAGTTCACATTGATGTTAAGTGATGACTGTAGCCTATAGACACCTACACAAATACCAAGGTTAAAATGCAGATGCGTTACCACTTCTGAGGCCTAAGACATTATGCCTCTGTGCCGGAAATTACAGGGCCGTACATTACCACTAGACCGGAATACGATAGTGCTGAACACTACCATTTAACGGCAAGTACATTAGGAATGCGGTCGTGCCTACGCTCGCGCGCTCCGTCACTGGAGCTCTAGAATCAGTAATAAACATAATCACTTAGGTCTCAGGATTGGCAACGTATTGAAATCTTTGTTTTTTATAACGAGAGAGTTGACAGGCTAGAGTATCTAATCACTTACCACAAATGTGCATCTGATTACCCGTTCATGACATAAATGACAATATTCGTCTTTTTTTCGTTTGAGTGAGACTAAAATTAAATACTACTTGGATATAACAATTGTTATATTTCATTGTATTTTGCGCAATAACATTATGCGAGTGAATAATATCCAGATCCTGAATAAGTGTTATAATAAAAATATAAACTTACACCAAAAGTAGGTCACTATCATTTACATCACCTACAGACACCTGGAGTGGGTGACCTCTTTTCCATCCTCAATTCGCCGAAGCTGTAGCAATATACTTTTATTTGAAGATCTTAACATTTTTATCGGCTGTAACATTTGTCAGGTATCTGCAATGTATTCAGGCCCCAATACGAATATTGAACTATGAAAAATATTGCTCAGTATATTTTACTAGTTTTTCTTGTACCTGCCGTCAGGCTACGTAGGCTCACCTCGAACAATCGGCTAAAATGCCATACAAACTCTTATTCTGGATACCAATAACACAGATATCAATCAGTACACGCGCACACAGAAATTTAGCACGTAGGGTTATGACGTAAACCAATCGTGAAATAAGTCGTCGCACTGACTACGTTACGAAATTAACTAAAAATAGACGGCTCGCCACACACTGTTGAAGTTTATTCAACTGCCTCTCGAGGGGGGTTGATGGGTGAGGCTGGGAAATCGGGCGAGACTTCGAAGTGTCCATTCTATACGTAGTATTATTACATATTCTCTGACGCGGGGCAAAACACGAGCTCCAAAAGATCAAGGGGCCTCTTGGCCTTCATGAATGACGTAGGGGGAGTGAATTGGTCTTTCTTTCATGTAACGAAGGTGGCAGATAAGCATGAAGTTCTTATAGATGTTAAGTGATGAAGAAAATTAATCACATATTATCTATAAACATCTATACAAAACCAGAGGTCAAAATGCAAATGTTTTGCGACCCCTGAGGCTTTTATGTGTTTGTAGTTGTTATTACGGGGCCATACATTACTATCTTACTGGAACACTTAGTGCTGAACATTTATATTTGGTGGCAGATAGATTAGGTAATGCGATTGGTGCCTAAGGTCTCGGTTTTTGACATTAGAATTTTATCATTAGTGTGGCTGTATCCATAAAAAAAAATACGTATCCAAGCTACTAATACGGAAATACATGTGACTTAACTCACCTGTCCACCTTGTGGCGACGTCTCCACACCATTCTGATTGCTCGGATTCGTAGCCGGCGACGTCGCCATGGCGTCCTAGTGAGTTAAGGCCCTTAAAGTCTCATGAAAAATAGTTTGATAAAATAAATGAGACATGATTATATTTTTATACTAGCTGTGCCCGCGACTTCGTCCCCGTGAGAATTTATGATTGTTCGGTATCTACCCGGACGAAGTCGTGGGCGCAGCTAGTATAAAAAAGTAGCCAAAGTTACTCCTTATTACATAAGATATCTGCCCGTGAAAATCCCGTCAAAATTGGTCCAGCCATTCCCGAGATTAGCGGGAACAAACAGACAGACAGACAGACAAAAATTGAAAATAATATTGTTTTGGTATATGTACCGTGTATACATACATATGCATTTGGTAAAAAGTGGTTATTTTTATATTACAAACAGACACTCCAATTTTATTTATTTTTATAGATATATTATTATGTTAGTGTATAAGGTATGTATTTATATGGGCTTCTGTTACCTGAGTTAAATAAATAAATAAAATTACTTTTTATATAGTGGCAGATTTTCAAAGGCAAAAGAAAATACCGACAATAAAACTGATTTAGGCTCTTTTAGATATTTTATTGTGATTTTTGTGACCCAAAAATGACAATGTTCTTTCATTTTGATTTACTTATCAACACTTTTAAATATCCATATGCCAGACGAATGAAGCCAGTCTAAATCTTGTATATAATTTAAATAACTAAGACTTGATGTTCCATTATAATAAATTAGTTATGATGGGATAGAGGGGCTAAACTTACTTCACAGCCAGATTTTGTTGTCGTTGACAGCCACAAACTGTGTTCGGCATAGTAATTAGTTCGGTGCGAGCTATGTACACACTATCATTATTATTTTCGGCGAACTTTGAAAAGATTTAACATTAAGATAAATCACTGTGAATAAAATCTGGACAGCAAGTGTATTAAACATCATCTAACATAAACAAGTTAAGGAGTTGACGTTTATATTTTTCGTCTTTTTTTTATGTAATAAAAGTGGCAAACAAGCATGCAGTTCACATTGATGTTAAGTGATGACTGCAGCCTATAGACACCCACACAATGACCAAAGGTCAAAATGCAGATGCGCTGCCACTCCTGAGGCCTAAGGTGTTATGGCCTCTATGCCTGAAATTACAGGGCCGTACATTACCACCTGACCGGAACACGATAGTGCTGAACACTACCATTTAGCGGCAAGTATATTAGGTAATGCGGTGGTGCCTACGCCCGCGAGCTCCGTCACTGGAGCTCTACCACCAGTAAATCGTCACATAGAGAGTGACGGTGGACGCTGCGGGAGTATCGGGCGCATCTCTATCTATACTAATAATATAAAGCTGAAGAGTTTATATATTTGAACGTACTAATCTCAGGAACTACTAGTCCGATTTGAAAATTTTCAGCATTAGATAGCCTATTTATCGAGGAAGGATTTGTATGCTTATAACATTACGTTAGGATGAACAGAAGAGGGTAGGTGGCATTGCATCCGCCCGAAGCCGGGGCGGGCCGCTAGTCTGTAATATAGGTAGCCTCGCGGCTAATGTTAATTGCATCCGCCCGAAGCCGGGGCAGGCCACTAGTCATTAATATTATTAATTATTCACCATAACAGTATGAACGAGGACTTAAAATCTTCCAATGATGGCGCATCCGACGTGTCATTACGAACTTGCTTTCGGTCCCATAATATTTACTACGGCAAAATTCCAAAGTGATCTACCCAATTATATCTATAATGGATGATATGAAATTGGCTGTCTTTGAAGTTGAAATTGCTTTAATAATTCGTTGTTGCTGATGTGGTTTCTCATTTGTGTAAATATTTAATTATGTTTACATTAAAAATGTTGAGTAGACGATTTACTTAACTGTAAAATATGCGAGTGAATTTGAAGAAATGTAAAAACGAGGAAAATGAAGGGACGAATCGAACCTGCGACCTGAAAATAACAAGTCCAGCTGATTACAGTTCAAATGGATGTTAATTGGAGTAATGCCTGCAGTCTATGGACATATGCGCGAAATCCAGAGGTCTGGTGCAGTTTTTTCTTATCTGAAAAATGCCAATTTGCAAGTGTATGTACGTAGGTACGTATACAATATTGTGTAATATTACATACTTATATATAGACGTGTCGGTTATGGTAAGTGTCGTGATTTCAATGGTTTAACCCATTTCAAAAAAATCTGTACAAATAAATAAAATTGCGAGTGTCTGTTTGTAATGTAAAAATAACCGCTTTTTATTAAATGCGTATGTATGTATACACGGTACATATACCAAAACAACATTTTTTACTATTTTTGTCTGTCTGTCTGTCTGTTTGTTCCCGCAAATCTCCCGGGGCTTTCACTGGCAGATGGCTTATGTAATAAGGAGTAACTTAGGCTACTTTTATACTAGCTGCGCCCACGACTTCGTCTGGGTAGGTACTGAACAATCGTACATTCTCACGAAGACGAAGTCGCGGGCACAGCTAGTACTAAATAAAGTCTTCACTTCAAAAAACATTGGTCACATAAATCGGTCTACAATATAAATACAAAATACATAACATTAGCGATATTTCTTGGCATCCCGAATAAAGAAAACATCTCAAGCCGAGTGTTTCAGACCAACTTAACCTTCCGTCTAGCTCGGTGGGCAATAGAGGTCGTTTTCAAGTGTTTGCATAATACAATATTCCAGAGCTCCGGCGAACAAATCATTTTTCGTGGTAAGCGAAGAGGGTCTATCGAGGGACTCCATGAGACCGGCATGTTGTTAGACTGCTCATTAGTTTTGTTTTTGCCGAAAATATTTTTTTCTATTTTAAAGAAAAATGGAAAGAAAAATTTGACTGCAGACGCGACTCGAACTCGAGGTCACTGGGAAACTAGTCCAACCGCTCTTCCAACTGAGCTACCAAAGTCCTGCCCGATTTGTCAAATCTTTCCTTCACAATCATTGCATTGCCTTATGGTGGCAATAGCGCCATCTATTGCCACACTATACTAGTAAGACAATCGATATAATAAACTTTGCAGTTTATTAAATATCGTAAAGAAGTCGCTTTTTACCCTTAATAATTGTTTTATATTATTTCGCATTAACATATGCTTGTGAAATATTTTTATTTTCTGTTTGGGTTTTTGTATAATTAGCTAATATAATAGTAATGTAGCTGTAGATGTGCGAGATTCCACCCTGAAAATTTGCTCAAATATGATTCACGGTGAACAAGTGGATTTATCGATAAAAATGACTAGCAGTCCAGAACAGCTGCTATAGCGGAACAACCAGCCTTGAATCCGAGTACCAGCCTTGAATCGAATAATACAAAGTTTTTCCCAATGTAGACTCTATAATAGAAGCTTAGAGCGTCGTCAACTGGTGGAATGGAAAATAAAACTCCCATCTTCTCTGAAGACAAAAAATTACCCAATCTCAGAAGTGCCTCGTTATAACAAGGTTTTGTTCGGTGAATTGTATCTCTCTCTTGTGAAGAATATCGCCAAGAAGCAGCAGGGAAGAGAAACCCTCTCCTTGAACATAAATAATAAATAATAAAGGCAACCCATTATACGTCCCACTGCTAGGCACGAGTCTCTCCCCTTTTTGGAGGGAGGCCTGGAGCTTACTCCAACACGCTGCTCCAATGCGGATTGGTGGAGATACGGGTTAATAGCCAACCCGCTGTCGGATGTTTTCAAACCGCCTCCGATAAGGTGTAACACCTTATCGGAGGCCTTATGGGCGGTTTGCTATATATCGATAACAACCGGGACCGACGGCTTAGCGTGCCCTCCGAAGTAGAGAAACGCGCATTTTTAATTTGCCACTAGCGGTCATTCATCACACACCCAACCGCGCCCGTAACACTTAACCGAGTAGATCGCTTATGATCTACACCAGGCGTGGGGCCATGTGAATTTGCTTGATATTGGACATAAAAATATGTCCAATATCAAGCAAATTCAACTCAAATAACCCCCTAGATCATCGGCCTGCAACGCCTTTGTTCAATCAGGACTATATCAATCCATAAATTTAGGCCCAAATTAGTTCAACGATCAGCAGAACAAACAGTGACCCTACAAAGTCCATCCTTATGTATGAAGGGTCTGGATATAAATGGAGGTGTGCGAGGCTGTTCCAGCCGACCCGGAAAACGCGATCAAATGTGATTTATGACGAACTAGTTCGACCCGCTTTATTAATAGACTGCCTCGTGATCGGTTTTTGTCTTGGATGTGTTGATAAGGAACCTATTTGTGTTCTTTGATGTGTTAACGTCATGACGAGGATACGATGTTGACGAGCTAGGCGAGATGCAGCGGTGAGTGCCACCGTTGGAACCGAGGCTCACGGGTTCGATCCTCGTACGGGGACAAATATTCTATATGGCCTACATAAAAGTTTGTATGTTTGTTTGTTACTTTTTCACGCAAAAACTGCTGAACCAATTTTCATGACTTTTGGCACACACATAGGGGGTAGCTTGGATTTACACATAGAATAAGAATAAGAAACATTTATTTGACACACAGCGAGACACATAAAACAGACATAAAACGTAACAGGAAACAGAGAAAAGACGACACATTTTCTAAAAATTAATACATAATATGTGTCTCACGGCTGCCAAAAAGGTGTCCTGTTCAGCAAATGTCAGTAGAGTGACATAGATAGTTTTTGCCCCGAAAAAATGTTCCTGTGGGATGCTATGGGATCATTTGATGAGTTTTCAAAAGTTACGCAAAAAGCGACATACACGCGGGCGGAGCCGCGGGCAACAGCTAATAATTACATAGAAAACGAATAACTACATACACGTAACGTTCGTAACGTACGTAACTTCACGCCTGTAATCCCCGAAGGGGTAGGCAGAGGTAAATGCATGCATTCAAGCAAACATGCAAACACCCACGATTCGCCGGTTACGTTTTTGGCCCATGTAACAGGTGGCGAGCCTGTTGACATCTCCGGGCACATTACCAAACTTTGAGGTACTGGGAAATTTCCAGAAAATGGAAAAATCACAATAGAACCAGAGATAAGGCTTTTTCACCATTATCTCTGATAACCCCCTACCCGGGAATCGAACCCAGGACCTCAGCGTAGTAGTAGTGGCCTGCTACCACTAGGCTACCGAGGCTACATACACAATCTATTAAAAATCGATTAACATTATTTTACAAGGACTATTAATTTACTTACATACTTTTTCTTGTGGAAATAGCCCCAAAAGACTGGCCTGACTGGCATTTAAAAATAAACTTACTATTATTACAAATTAGAATGTAAAAGAAGTAGGACGTAGATTGATTCAAGTGCCTATAAACTTATTCAAACATTGTCAGAAAATTTTAACAAGATGATTTTAATTAAGAAAAAAACGGAGTAGGTCGTAGTATAAGTAATTCTAAAGTTCCCTTCATAACGGCCGACTCGCGGATGAGAGGGAGCGAAATTAAAAAGTTTCACGCTTCTGGGATTATTGTCGGCTAACGAAGTTGTTCTGCAGATCAATCGAGCGTGCTCTAACAAATTTCCATATTATTTTTGAATTGGGTTGTGGTCAGAGTTTTGTTTTCGTTTGACCCTTCAAAACTCATTTTATCACTTAATTAGGTTGAAATTGAACGTTTTTCTTCTTTTCATAACGACTGAATATGCTATCACTGGTGTTAGAGTTGTAGGGCCTCGACGGTGTAGGCACCATGGCGTTACATAATCGATCTGCAGCCAAATGGTAGTGTTAATTGTGTTGTTCCGTTCCGGGGTTGTATATACTATGTATGACCTGCAGTCAATATAATATTTGGTGTTTTTTAGGGTTCCGTAGTAAACAAGGAACCCTTATAGTTTCGCCATGTCCGTCTGTCTGTCTCTCCATCCCGGGTTTAGCGCAAAAACTATTAGTACTAGAGACTTGAAATTTGGCACAAGTATACACCTTAATCACGACAACAAAGTAGTAGAATAAAAACGTAAAAAAAATTTTTTAGGGTAACCCCCCTTCAAGTAACGCGCGAATATTTTTTTTTATTTTCGATTTTCATATAGTGTGGCGTATCGTTGGATATGTCTTTTAAAAATAATATGGGTTTGCTGCCAGCATCATTTTTCGATGTAGTTAACTGTTCATGACTTATCAAGCTTTAAAGTGCAAATTTTCGTTAGACTCAAATGTCCCCCCCCCCCCTACAGACTAAACGGTTGTTGTTAGAAATTCAAACGTAACGGCGATAGTAGCTACATATAACGAAATTAAAAAGAAAACTAACACACTATAGTTGGCCTTGCAAGTTTGCGAGTTATAGTCGACCAAATATATTTTACTCGAAAATTTCGAACAAGTCCATTGAAAATATTTTTTTTTTTCATTACATCTCTTACTCTGTAACTACGGAACCCTATACTGCGCGTGGCCCGACATGGACTTGACCGGTTTTTTTATGTAATGAAAGTGGCAAACAAGCATGCAGTTCGCATTGATGTTAAGTGATGACTGAAGCCTATAGACACCTACACAAAGACCGGAGGTCTTAATGCAGATGCTTTACCGCTCCTGAGGCCTAAAGTGTTATGCCTCTGTGCCATGAAATTACAGGGCCGTACATTACCACCTGACCGAAACACGATAGTGCTGAACACTGCCATTTACCGGCAAGTATATTAGGTAATGCGGTAATGGCTGCGTTCGATGGAGAGATCCGTCAATGGAGCTGGTTAAAAAGAATTGAATATTACAAAGTCTTGTAAAAGTGGAACAGTATCAGGCTACTTGGTACTGATTTTCTGCTACATAATCTACAAAAAGGTGTTAGGAATGGAGAAGAGCTTTGTTATTTAAACAACATATAATTTTAATTTATATAAGTTTTAACAACTTTGACCGCGTGTTCATTTAATCATTGCAAATTTAAACATTAACCCCCTTATTCATAAACGTATTTTAGCTGAAGTGTTGCTAATCTCTCCTTTGTCTTTTTCTATCCTGCACATTTGACAATGCAACTGACAAAGACAAAGCATTCTATAGCTAAAACGTATCTAATGTACGTTTATGAATAAGGGGCTAAAAGTTCCAGTAACCTATATTAGGTACTGTAAAGTTTCATCCAAATCCGTCCGGTAGTTTTTTCGTGTAAGAGTAACAACCATCTATCCATCTAAGTTTGTGGGTATGGATATCCATCCATACTCACAAATTTTCGCATTTATAATATACGTAAGTAACCCTACTTAGGTATATTATAAATGCGAAAATTTGTTGAATGTTTCACTATCGTACAAATTTTATATATAATGTGTTTTTTTTTTTTTTTTTTTTTTTTTTTTTTTATGTAATAAAAGTGGCAAACAAGCATGCAGTTCACATTGATGTTAAGTGATGACTGCAGCCTATAGACAACCACACAATGACCAGAGGTCAAAATGCAGATGCGCTGCCACTCTTGAGACATTAGGTGTTATGCCTCTGTGCCGGAAATTACAGGGCCGTACATTACCACCTGACCGGAACACGATAGTGATGAACACTACCATTTAGCGGCAAGTATATTAGGTAATGCGGTGGTGCCTACGCCTATTTTATAATGTTAAACTATCTCTTTCAACAATTAACATTACTTCATTCCAAGTTATCCATGATTCAAGCCACTAAACGAAATTGGATTACTCTAAACTGTGATAGTTTACGTTAAGTTTGACTAAGTACAGAAGTTACGTTAAGTTAAATAAAGTTACTAAGTTCCCTGTAAATACTAAAGTTTAATGTTACTCCAACGACGAGTCATTTTGGACATTATTTTGCATTTCTAAATGCACAGAGTAAAGTTGCGCTGACGAGACATTCAATTATATTTTTACGACGACTTGTGAGGTTATGTTTTTAGTCTTTGAGAAAAAAGTGGATTAAATTGTATGTTTTTTAACTACGCTTGAACTTTTTTGTTAGTTTTTGTTCGTTGACTTATAGATTAAGATCCCACTGCAGAATCATTTCGCTCATCCAGATATGCTGCAAACCTCATTTTTACGCATATATATAATCGAGAGAATATATATCCACTAGGTTGCCTATCAAAAAATCGCCGCAGGTATTTTTATATTTTTTTTTGGGAAATATTTTTTTTCAGTTGTTTTTTCAATAAAATATCGTTCACCCCACGACAATATGTATAAAGACTCTGAAAAATCAAGTCTGCCGTTGCGCACTTGGCCGCCCCTACGCATTTTCGTTCCGCCCCGATAAATTTTAAGGCCATGACGTACATATATTATATAAATATCAAATTAAAGCAATTTTTTCTCATTATTATAGTATACGGGAGCCAAATTAAATCGGCCGCAAATTAGAGTTGCTGGCTGTTAAAGATAAAATAATTTAAATAAAAAATACTTGCGGCCAAATTTTGGTAGGCAACCTAGTGAATATATATTTTCTAGATTATATAGTTGCGTAAAAATTAGGTTTGCAGCATATCTGGATGAACGAAATGATTCTGCAGTGGGATCGTAGCCTAAATAGAAATTATTTTACACAAAGGGTTAGGATAGTAGCTTGAGTCTGTAAGTGTCACTGCATCTGTTTGTACTATTTATTTTTCGCAATAACACAATACAAGCGAGTGAACTTTAGAAATAAAAGAAAAAACGGAAAGAGAAAGTTTGACTTCGGGAAGGAATTGAACCTGCGACCTGAGGATAACTAGTCCAGCATCTATTTTTCATGCAATAAAAATCATTTCTAATAGTGATGTATGTATAAATTTCGTGTATATACTTGTTGTCGCGCTTCATTGAAAATACAAGACCCAGCGAGTAATGCTGCACTGCAAGCTTAGGAAAGATACAATGGGCTAGTTTCGACTTCGTAGACCGTTATCTCTGTTGCATACTGCATAAGTAAGCACTGATTTGACTAATGCCGCAGATTAGTCAAAAGGAGATGTTGCAAAAATGTTGGCCATGTATTGTACACAATATCATTATAAACACGTTTTTACTGCATATTTTCACTTATTTAGCTTTGTTTGTAGTTACAAAACATTATTTGCAGTTAGAGTTGCAACTCAAAACCGACATGGTTTTTTTTTTTTTTTATGTACCAAAAGTGGCAAACAAGCGTGCAGTTCACATTGATGTTAAGTGATGACTGCAGCCTATAGACACCCACACATGGACCAGAGGTCAAAATGCAGATGCGCTGCCACTCCTGAGGCATTAGATGTTATGCCTCTGTGCCGGAAATTACAGGGCCGTACATTACCACCTGACCGGAACACGATAGTGCTGAACACTACCATTTAGTGGCAAGTATATTAGGTAATGCGGTGGTGCCTACGCCCGCGAGCTCCGTCACTGGAGCTCTACCACCAGTAAAACTGTGAATGTGAACGGTGAATATGGAGAGGGATGTCATTTTAACAAATTCCACTAATAATCGATACTAATCGATTTCCAATTTAAAGAAATTCATCGGAACTTCTTTAAATTGATCGATTCGATACATCGATTTTTTGTTAATATGTGATGCACTAGTAAGATACAGATAGCTTAGTTTTGTTATATCTACTTAAGTAATAGCCCAAGCGACGGCTGCATCGCCGCCATGTTGAACATTTGGAAATGATAAAATCGTTTGAATTAAATGTGGTTGTAACTCTAAAAAATATTCTTGAATAAATTAATTGTATTTTTTTCGGATTCTTCTTTAATTTACTCATTTTTTTTGAGGTAGTGTATGAACCCGAGCCAAGCTCGCAACATCTCCTTTGTCGAAATAATTTACAAACATCACATTGTTAGTGTGCGAAAGAGATAACGCTCTACAGAGCCGAAAATAGCCCAAGTCTCTTTCCTAAAGTCGATTTGCAATATTTCATGTTGGGTACTACAGAAATATGTTTAATTATTTAATTTTATTGTGACAAACACATCTGATGAAGCGTCACAATCAATAAAACAAACTATAGTGAACACCGATAAAAAAATATGATCAAGAATATCACTAAGAATAAAACTAAATAACATACTAAGTACTTATGTTTATCAATTGTATGTCTCATTTTCCCTTTTACAAACTGATAACAACACGTTTAGGTAAAGAAAAAGGGACTTTCATTACCACACACTATCAGAGTTTTAAGAGTCACAAGTGTTATTAGTTTGAAATTCAAAATCGTAATAGTCGTTTTACACGAAAGACGTCCACAGCTGGACAAAAATAACAGCATTACGTAACTTCGTAACTTCACTCCTGTTATCCCCGAATGGGTAGGCAGAGGTAATGCATGCATTCAAGCATACATGCAAACACCCACGATTCGCTGGTTACGTTTTGGTCCATGTAACAGGTGGCATTAGAATATAAATATTGTTCCTACTTGTTAAATTATAAATGTAGTAGCTTATAGTAAATCTGTACCCTAAAGGGAAAGTTAAAAAGGAAATGCAGACAAATTTAATTCTAAAATGTGTAACAATGACGTATAGTTGTATGACCCAAAACAAGGCATAAACAAAAACCCGTCGTACACAAGGATGTCCGGCGTGACGGAAACGACACGGACGCGTCACGCGTAGGGTGTCCTTCTGTTCTGACTGGACACTTTTGAATAATACATTTTTATGACTTTTACGTATCTGAATTATCATAGCTTCAAAAAACTAACGTATGTATGCACCGCTTGCCCACAATTTATAAGCAGAAGTGTAAACATTCCCTTATACATGCTCAAGTCATAAGTTAGTTTATTGTTATTATTTTTCTGTTCTGGTGTGTCTATTATCATGTAATAGACGACTTAGAGCATATTTCATATCTCTGAACATTATTATGACCCCAAAAATAACTCCCAATGTCACATTCACACACGCGTCACAGTTTCTGACTTAAGTCATATCTGAGATCAATAAGCGATAGTGTAGTAATAGGTACATCTAAGGCTCTTCCAAATGTATGGTACGTACCTTTTACCTAAATGGGACAAAGTAGGTATAAATAATACCATGCAGCATCAGAAAAGTAATGCAAGCTGGCCTCACAGGAAAAAAAAAATTTCTTCGGGTAGACTAAAATGAAATAGTCATAATCACTACTCCAGCCGAAACACGTTCTTAAAAACAAAAAAAAGCCCCCCTACCCCACAACAATGTTGAGCATCGTTAGGGGGGAATATGCCATAATCGTCATGCTTAGCAGCCAGATTGGTGATCGCAGTGGGGGTAGTTTTATCAAGGGACCAGGCTGCCTATCTCGCGTTATTATATTTACAACCACCCTTTTGGAACGATTTGACGACCACTTTTCGGTTGACTGACTGCAATAGCGGCAATTTTTTACAGTAGCTCTAAATAATATCAAATAGAAAAGTAAAGTTGGGTCACATGAAAAAAAAAAAAAACAGAATGTTCTTCGGGGAGACTAAAATAAAAAAAGTACCTACGTTAAAATGGTCACCCTCCGCCGGACGCGAGAAGAGGGTACGTCCGCGGTAACAATTTGTGTAAACGTACGTCACCACATTACGTATAATAACTGTGTGCTGCCAACCGCCGCCAACTGTGTCTTTATTTACCACGTTTTAAGTATTGGTCAACGCTTTCGCTTCTAGAACAGTGTAGCCTTGTAATTAAAGAGAGAATAATTTTCATGTTAATTTTGCTGTAGCTTGTAGCGACTGAGAGAATTATTATTGTGTTAAGGGAACGTCATAGCAGTGGCAAACAAGCGTACGGTGTCTCTCTTTGACGGCAGAAAGATAATGTGATGCGGTGGTTACACATTTATGTTAAGTTTTTATGTCGTTAATCATACTAATATCACAGTATAAGTACATGTAACATGTTCGTTTTCTTTAGACTGTGCTTATATTATGAATGCGAAAGTTTGTATGTTTGTTTGTTACCCCTTCACGCAAAAATTGCTGAACCAACTTTCATGAAAGGAGATGTTGCGAGCTCGGCTCTGGTTCGTACATGTCCTCAAATAATAAGTAAATTAAAGAAGAATCCGAAAAATATACAAGTAATTTATTCAAGAATATATTTAAGAGTTACAACCACATTTAATTCACACGATTTTATCATTTTCAACCATGTTCAACATGGCGGCGATACAGCTGACGCTTGGGATAGTACCTACATGGATAAAACAATAATAATCGATTTCGATAGTATATAAAAATATAACGTTTTTTCTCAAAATGTCAAAATGACATCGCCTGCCATATTCGCCATGTTGGTTTTGAGTTGCAATTCTAACTGCAAATAATGTTTTGTAACTGCAAACAAAGCTAAATAAGTGAAAATATGCAGTAAAAAAAACGTTTTTATATTGATTTTGCCTGTTAATGATATTGTGTACAATACATGGCCGGAGGTCCATACATTTTTGCAACATCTCCTTTGGCACACACATAGAGGGTAAATTGGATTAACACACAAGGTAGTTTTTATCAAGAAAAAATATTCCTGTAGGATGCCATGGGATGATTTGATGAGTTTCCACAGATTACGCGAAAAGCAACCTACACTCGGTCGGAGCCGCGAGCAACAGCTAGTATTGCCATATTGCTCAGTCTGCCACTGAAGCAAAATGTGTTGTTGAGCTTCGATGGGCTTCGCTATAATAGTACCAAAAGCGGCTGGACTGATTATCAGACAGGTTCGATTCTGCTCAAAGTTAAATTTTTCTTTCCTTTTTTCTTTAATTTCTAAAGTCACTCGCATTTGTTATTGCGAATAATAAAAATATAACAAAGTAACGCTGTCCACCAAGGTTCCATTTTGATCTACAAAATCCTCCTTCCATCCCATCATAGCGGGATATTGCACTCATATTTTACATGCTCACTTACTGCAGAGCGCACCTCATAAGATAACCTTTTGCGGAACCACAGAATAAGCGAAAAGAACCCACCGCAGTGTCCACATGTGTCAAATTTATCATAGTGGATAAAAAGTGTTAGAAATGAGAAAAATATATATTATTGTTATTGTAACATATTTATTTGATGTTACTTGAATTTTGTGAAGAAGTTGAAACTAAAAATAATCCATTATGAAAATAAGTAATAATTTTCTCAGTAAATATTAATTACTGGTGGAAGGTGGCTAATATCAATGCCCTAGAGCGTAGGCTCCACCGCATTACCTGACTGATTGATTGTTCTGGTGGTAGAGCTCCAGTGACGAAGCTCGCGGGCGTAACCACCATCGGATTACCTAATATACTTAGCGCTAAATGGTAGTGTTCAGCACTATCGTGTTCCGGTCAGGTGGTAATGTACGGCCCTGTAATATCCGGCACAGAGGCATAGCACCTTAAGCGTCGGGAGTGGTGACGCATCTGCATTTTGACCTTGGTCTTTGTGTGAGTGCCTATAGGCTGCAGTCATCACTTAACATCAATGTGAACTGCATGCTTGTTTACCACTTCCATTACATTAAAAAAAATCTGTCTGGCAGAATTCCAGTCCGGGGGCTCGAAGGCGTAGACACCACCGTATTACCTAATCTATCTGCCGCTAAATAGTAGTGTTCAGCACTATCGTGTTCCGGTTAGATGGTATTGAATGGCCCCGTAATAACTATCACGGAGACATAACAATTTAGGTCTCAAGGGTGACAAAACATCTGCATTTTGACCTCTGGTTTTTGTATAGTTGTCTATAGGCTGCAGTCATCACTCTGATAACATGTATTTTTCTTTTATTTTATGTAAGTGGTGAACAAGCATGCAGTTCACATGTTAAGTGATGACTCAGACGCTTAAGGTGTGCCGGAAATTACAGGGCCGTACATTACCACCTGACCGGAACACGATAGCGCTGAACACTACCATTAAGCGGTAATGCGCTGGCGCGTACGCCCGCGAGCTCCGTCGCTGGAGCTCTACCACCAATAAAAATCCATATAAACTGCATGCTTGTTAGCACCCATCATTACAGAAAAAACTCCTTTCATAAAATAAAATCTACCAATATTGTACGTATCGCACCTTCTCTAAGCTAACAGCGTTATTCCTCTTGACTCGTGACCGTTTAACTGGAAAGCGTGCATCGCATACGTGTCTCAACTGGAGGTCCAATATATATACACAGAGATGTCACCCCTATGCAAACATTATAAGGGTTGGATTAGAATATCAAGGGTCTCAATAAAACGCATCGGGACACGAGAGATCGATGGATTTTATGATTGCTCACAATTTGTGCATTTTCCATACGACAGGTCAAAAGTTGTGTTTTGATATATTATTATGTATTTGGACAGTTCAAAGACACACCTTACAATGAAAATATACGTGAAACGTTACAGCACGCCTCTGTTCCTCGAAGGAGCAGCGGTAAATTACATGCATTTCAATACATAAAAACGTCCCACGATTCGCCAGTTACCTTTTGTCCCATGTTATAGGCGAAACGCGCATGGATCCGCGGCTGGAGTAGATCGGAAGCGATCTACTCAGTTAAGCGATACGGGCGCGGTTGGGTGTGTGATGGGTGACCGCTAGTAACAAATTAAAATGCACGTTTACGTGCTTCGGAGGGCACGTTAAGCTGTCGGTCCTGGTTGTTATCGATAGATAGCAGTCGTTAAACCTTTCCGGAGGCCTTATGGGAGGTTTGAAAACATCCGACAGCGGGTTGGCTACTAACCCTTATCTCCACCAACCCGCATTGGAGCAGCGTGGTGGAGTAAGTTCCAGGTCTCCTCCCAAGAAGGAGAGAGACTCGTGCCCAGCTGTGGGACGTATCAAGGGTTGCCATTATTAAATTATTGTTAATTATAGGTGCTGGACCTATTTATTTTTCTGGGTATATTATGAAACTCCGAGGGTGGCACTGGAAAACTTTCAGAAAATGATATATTTTCTAATATTGTCTACTCGCATAGATACAGTAAGTACAACAGTAAGTAGTGTTCCAGTGCCGGAGCGCGAGAGCGTAGCCACCACCATAATTATAACCTAATATATTAGGTTATGCGGTGGTTTTGCAGCAGATATATTAAGTTATACGGTTGTGACTACGCTCTCACGCGTAGTGTTCGCCTTTCCGTGTTCAGATTAGATGGCACTGTATGGCCTCGTAATAAATATCACAGACATATTAACAACTTATGTCGCAGGGATGGAACGCATCTCCATTAATTAACCCCTGATTTTTGTGTAGATGTCTATAGGCTGCAGTGATGTAGAACGTAGTGTAATTTGGGAGTCACATAAAGTATAACCCAGGGGTGCATAACAAAGCCAGGCAGTTTTTAACAACGGGGCTCCTTATTGGACTTATTACACGGCACGGTATTCAGGGTACGATAGCAAGGATCAGGGTAGTGTAATAACATTTAGGGCCCTAATTAGGGCGACAGGAGCGGACCGTGTATTTGTACTGTGACTGAGTTAGGACGCTGTCGACCGGATAGTGTAATAAACGGCGAGCCGGCGCGAGGCCACGCCCACCCTTTCTTCCGGACCCTGAATACCGTGTCGTGTAATAGCCTTTTAGAGTAGTTCGGATTTAGTCCGGCGGATTCGGTCCGCCGATTTCCAGTTAAATGGTCATGAGTCAATTGAAATAATGCTGTTAGCTTAGAGAAGGTACGATACGAATCCGGTCGTGTTTTACGACTACTACTATAAGGGTTGGCCCCTTATAGTAGTAGTCGTAAAACACGACCGGATTCGTATCGTTACGGATATCGTACCCGCTCTCGCTACACATGACCGGATTTGGTACGGCGGACCGAATCCGCCGACGAAACCCACGCGGGCAGACCGCATTGATAATTGACTCATCGATAATAATTATGTCCGACTCTACAACTCTACACATGAGAGCGTATAGAATTCGCTGTCCACTCCGCACCAAATCCGGACGTGTGTTATTACTATGTCTCTCGTCAGCACGGGGTCCAATTTGAACCCCGGACCTTTGTCAGGCTTGCGCGGGGACATGAGGGGTCCAACACGTAGAGGCCCTTTCGAGAATTTTTATCTACTTTGTAATGGGTTATATTCGGCGGGATCTCTCTCTGACTGCATCAATAGTTCATACAGGCACAGACAGACCCCGCAGAATATAATGGGACTATTGTAATGATAAGTGATTCGCCAAACTTTGGGCTATGTGGGTGAACTGGGGGGACTAGCTGGCTGGGCTTATGGAGTGAGATCCGGCACCTGCCTATATTCAACATCTCACATTATCGAATCCTACTTTAGGCAGGTGGCCTCTCCTTGGTGGGCCCCCCAAACAGCCAACCCGATAGTCGACGGGGGGCAACACTGTTGAGAGAGGCTGAGGGTGTCGAGAGGTGTGGCCCCGGTTTCACCATCACGAGCGAGTAATCTCGAGCTCGGAGCGGGCTTCCCCGCTATCATGCCTTTAGACACTTCCACCCCCGAGTGTATGGCTCTTGCAGAAATTTAGACAACAGCCTATTATCTAAATTTCTGCAAATGCCATACCTCTAGCGCCCCACTCTGACCGGCCAATGAAGGCAAGCCAGAGGTGAGAGACCTGAAGCTCTGTCCGGCCGTACCTCTGTGTGGCGGACGAGGCGGAGCCCAGTTCTCTCGGAGGAACTGCTAACTGAAGGTGGTGTCGCTACTCACCAACAGCTCGCCACAAGCCACAAGCTGCTCTGCCCCCTATTACTATTAAAGATATTAGTTAAATATTCCCGGTGAGTAATTTGCAAGACCAGTAATAAAGTAGCAAGTAGTTATTACTCCATTATATTACAAATTTAGTGTGGGTCCAAATTAATTAGATGAAGTTAATTATGCGCACCCAATCGAGGGCGCGTAGTGCGTACTAAGAATGTTTTAATGAGGTCAGGATACACTCAATTCATTTTGTGGCTGTCGTTAACAATGTTATGGCCGTTGTCTTATCCAAAAAGATCTTTGACTTAATATTCAATTTTTCACTTCTGTCGGCTCTTACGGAATGCATATATTATGTATAGATCTATAATTTATCTTTCATTCTCTGTTAGTAGCACTAATTGACTGAAACTTTACAAAACTATATAGTAAATGTCTATAAAAAAATATTATGCATAGAAGTTTAAAATAGACTTTTCGAAAATACGGTTCTGCATAGGATGGACGTTTGTAGGTTGTAGGTAAAAGTTATATCCAAAAGCCACCCAAAGTCACAAAGTCACTACTCCACGTGAACAAAATTGCGGGCACAGCTAGTTAAAAACATTTTTTTAAATTGTTTTAAACTTTCATGATTTGTATTCATATTTTTATATTGTAAACGGGACTTAATCGTGTACTATTTTAATCGAAGTATTTACCTCAAGTAGACTGTCTACTCGACTCGTGACCACGGCCGTCGCATTACGGCCGAAACGTCGAGTGTCGAGGTAAATACTTCGATTAAAATAGTACGCGATTAAGTCCCGTTTACAATATAAAAATATTTATTTAAATAAGAATATCTCCTCACAATAACGAACACATGAAGGAAACATTTATCTAATTTGTTGCAGTTGTTTGGAAACGGTGATTCTTTGTTAGGGTTCCGTACACTACAAGGATAGATTTTTCTTCAAACGATATTGAAAATTGTTTCGCAAGCTCTTGACCTCATCCTTTTCAGATCGAATAAAATCGAAGTCTCAAGGTAAGACCAGTTACACAGATTAATGAAGGCCGCTGCTCACTAACTCTAGTGGGGCTATCGTTGTGAACTTACGGCCAATATTCTGTAAGAAAACGCGGCGATTTTCTACAATTCTATAGAGGCTCTTCAAAGTATAGTCATTTACTACCATATTCCGAAATGTCAGTCTTGCTTTCAAATGTTGCCTTAATCGATAAGCCATGAAAACTATAAACAAGCATTAATTTCACATCGATTGTACAAATTAATTTATTTAAAATTGAAAGCCGAACAATTATCGTCAGTTCGAATAACGTTAGCCCAAATTTATTAATGACCGACTATTGCATTGATTGGCGACAGAACTGTCAGCAGTAGAACTGTCAGCGAAAAAAAATCAAAACCTTATACCTAATCTGGCTAAGTCAATTGAGTTTGAATCGGGATATTTGGAGCTCCTTAATCTCTGCGTATCCTGTAAGGGACATGGCGTGAAGACGCTTGAATCTCTGAAAGATATATATATATATATTTTTTATGTTATGGAAGTGGCAAACAATCATGCAGTTCATTAACTAGACTAAGGTCAAAATGCAGATGCGTTACCACTCCTGAGGCCTAAGGTGTTATACCTCTGTGCCGAAAACTTACAGGGACCTGATCGGAACACGATAGTGCTGAACATGACCATTTAGCGGCAAGTATATTAGGTAATACGGTGGGCCTACGCCCGCGAGCTCCGTCACTGGAGCTCTACCACCAGTAATTTATATTTGAATATTGATTTTTGTATTGACCTATGATACAAAACGTTTTGTTTTTCACGGTATCCCTACAGTGTAATAAATTACTGTCCATCAACATGAATCCCATATATATTTGCTTCATCCTTCTCTTAAATAAAGGTTATAAGCCGCTGCATCTGATTAGGAAATATTTACCGTATATCCCCTCTATGCGGGTCACGATCGCGCGATATGCGATCACGTACATTTACAGGCGACACTCGAATGCTCACGATACGTCCGATACAATGACTTCAGTAAACACGTAAGCCTTTTTGAAGATCACCTAAATTAAAGAAAATATATTTTAATTAGACTCTTAATCTAGTATTACTTTTAAATTCCACTGCTTTCGTTCACTGTTCAAAAAATACAAGGTTAAAAATGTAAAATAAAATATTGTTAAATTTGTTTTTCTTTCATTGTTGAAGATTTGCGAGCTGATGTTTAGTTCATGCGATAGTGTGAGTGCCTCAAATTTTATATCGCCCCTCTCATCGAGAGGCGACCGCCTGATTGTCGTCCGTTGCCGCGCGATCAACCCCATTTTGACTGTGTGAAGTGTATTCATTCATTTCAGCCGTAAAACGTCCACTGATGGACCAATGCTTCCCCAACAAGGGGGATATGCCAAAATCGCCACGCTTGGCATGCGGATTTTCGATCGCAGTCACGGTAGTTTTATCGCAAGATGCTGCTATCTCTCGTTATTGTACTTACTACCACCCCAAGTTGACTAACTGCACTTGCGGAAAAAATCCCTTCTAGAGGAGAATTCTTCCACAAGTGGGCGGTGGGGTCGTCACGTCCCGACGCCGACATGCGTAGTGTAGGTTTTGTGAAGTAAGAGTTTTTAGAGTTAGGGCTTGAAGAGTTAGAAACTTGACTCTGCAATAGACCTGATGACTTCCTTGTATTACGATATGGTCTCATTTTGCCTACATTTTAAGTAAAGCGGTTGGGCATATTATTAGATATGATACTTAGATGATTAGAAATTAATATGATATTTAGAAATGATAATTAGAAAATGATACTTTTCATTTTTGTACCATCACCTTTTATCGTCAATCTTAACTGAATGCTTTTAGCTTTGTCTCGTTTCTTCATACGGGCTGTCATATAAAATAAAAAACCGAACAAAATTTTGGCAGCGCCTATATTAAATCGCAATGGCCGTCAAGAAATATTGCACATCGAGCTTATGAAAGAGACAGTCGGCTAGTTTCGACATCGTAGAGCGTTATCTCTATTGCATACTGCCTACGTAAGCACTGATAGTCCGATATTGGTCAAAACTTGATCAAAATGGTCGACAAACGTCACATAGGTGGGTACGAAAGAGATAACGCTCTACAGATCCGAAATAAGCAGAAGTCTTCTACTTAAGATCTGGACGATTGTTAGCCATTTTCATGATGTAAAACCAAATCATTTGTCGTTCGCAAATCGAGTCGAAATTTTGCACACATGTACAGCCATAACAATACAATATAATGACGGCGTTATGTCTAATAGCATGGAAAGGGAAGATAGGGAACCTGACAATGGGTTACTGTTTAGGTTCATTTATATCGAAAAACACTTTTTTTGTGTTTCAAGTACCATAAGTGCATGTTGGTGATGTGTAATGGCTGCTAGACATGAGTTTTAATGAAGAGTACACGCGTATATTAATATAATTTTTACTGACATAAAAAAGGTAAAGGTTTCTTTGAATGGACGTCTCGAGACGCCACTAGTGTACTTCACCTGGAACGTTATTCATTTGGCATGATCTTTATTTTTATTTTTTTATTATGTAATGGAAGTGGTAAACAAGCGTGCAGTTCACATTGATGTTAAGTGATGACTGCAGCCTACAGGCACCCACACAAAGACAAAGGTCAAAATGAGGATGCGTTACCACTCCTGAGGCCTAAGTTGTTAATGCCTCTGTGCCGGAAATTACAGGGCCGTACATTACCACCTGACCGGAACACGATAGTGCTGAACACTACCATTTAGCAGCAAGTATATTAGGTAATGCGGTGGTGCCTACGCGAGCTCCGTCACGGAAGCTCTACCACCAGTAGAAAAACAGCATTTTTTTTTAATGTTCCTATGTTTTCAGACCAGCAGACGGGCCACTTGATAGAAAGTGGTCACCATTGCCTATGAACATTTGCAACACTAGGAGAGTTTCCAACGCGCTGCCAGCCCTGAAGGACTCTTTTGACGCCATTTTTAAAGAACCCCATATGGTCAAGTAACTTGCAGTAGTAAATTGTAACTGGGCAAGTTGTCAAGTAGATTTTATACCTTTAACTTACGGCAACATAATTTAGAATTTAAAGTCAACATTTATTGATATTCTGTGAAAGTCTGGAAATAATATTGTTGGCTCTGTTATATTTACTGCGGCTCTAATCCTATTTGAAATATACCTCTTTTCGTAACTCAAGTTGTTTCGAGAAATGTGAATGAATAAAATAAAACTGAGGCTATGAAGTAAATATTTTTTTCTTAGTTTACATTTTTATCATTTCAGTTTTTATGTCATGAAAGAAGATAAGGAGTATTATTTTTAGTAAGTGGATAGAGCTAAAGACATAAAAAGACATGAAGCCTTTCTGTATTTCGTAAGTTTTATATGAAATAGATATAATTTTGTAGCGTTTTAGTCTAATTTGAATTTGTTTTGCAACGATACCTGTAATTATTTAAAAGTCAGTTTTACTCAATGAAAAAAAAACCATGTGTTGCTGAAAAGAAGATTTATTGTTAGTCTTTTGTATAAAGAGACTATCTTATCTAGGTAATGTAACACAATACGAACCCAAACCTTTTCTTTACATATATTATACACGTTTTGTTATTAATGTATTACGTATTACATCAAAATGTACCGATATTTCTAGCAAAGTTATAATTCACTCATTCATTCATCTTTGACGTTTAATAACTTGTTGATTGAGGCAATGATATTATAAGTTACAAGCTCATTGGATTGAGGTGACGATCTTCACGCCCACTAGAGGAAGACTATATCCAGTGCAGCCAGTCAACCGAACAATGGCGGTCAAATCATTCCCGTAGGTTTAAACCACACTCGCAGCCCCACACTAGGCATAAACCTGAGTCGTGGGTGCCGTTGTTCACACACAACACAAACACCCAGACCCGAAACAAATATCTGCAGGCCATACAAATATTTGTCCAAGTACGAAGATCGAATCAACTGGCTTGTCAATAAAAGGAAAGGGAAGCTTTTGCCCAAACTTGGACATCTTTCAGTTAAAATGATGAAAACGAATAAATACTTTTTTACGGAAGTAGAGCTCCAGTGACGGAGGTCGCGGGGTGCGCACCACCGCATTACCTAATATTATTGCCGCTAAATGGTAATGTTCAACATTATCGTGTTCCGGTCAGGTGGTAATGTACGGACCTGTAATTTCCGGTACAAAGGCATAACACCTTAGGCCTTAGGAGTGGTAACGCATCTGCATTTGGACCTTGATCTTAGTGTGGGTGTTTATAGGCTGCAGTCATCACTTTACATCAACGTGAACTGCATGCTCGTTCGCCACTTCCATTGCCTTAATAAAACAAATATACATTTCTGATTCTGAATAAATCGAAAAATTGAAAAGGAAATCATTTTGTACCATTTATTCTTTACCTACACAGAGAATTTTGAAAATTTACTATTCTAAAGATAAATATTTCTGCGAAAGGAGTTTCAATCATCGCCGCCAATACCTTATTTCTATATTTCTACAATCTTTTATATAATTTCCCAGATAAAACGAATCAAAATTCAAAGGGCGTCTGAGCAAAATTCAACCAAGTTCTTATTCCAATTGTGACGCGAAATATAAGTATAGATGCTCGTAATTAAATTACCAATCTAAGTTCCATCTGCAAAACAAACTCGAGATCTGCATATTAGATTGGGGGCGAGCTCGGAATTCGTATCAAGGTGACTTGATGAGCTTCTTTTTATATTTTGACCTTTATTTCATTTTCAAGTTTCTTTGTTCTTTTCTCTATTGTAGTGGTGGTAAAGCTCTTGTGACGGATATTGAAGACCTAATTTAGATAGACCTAATTTTACCGCTTATGCTTTTTACTGGTACCAAATGTTAGTGTTCAGCACTATCGTGTTCCGATTAGATGATTATGTATCAAAGACAAAGCAATAAATATCTCAGGGATGGCAACACATGTCCATTTTTACTTCTGGCATTTGGTTTGATGTTTAAAGGCTGCTATCATTTCTTAACATTTATGTGAACTGTCTGCGCCACCTTCATTACATTAAACAAATGTAAATCATAATCAAAAATTCATTTATTAATTTAGGGTGAAAGGCACGTCTTATGACACGTTAAAAACAAACAATTAACAACATTAATTTAAGTGAATAACAATTGATGTGTATAGTCAAGAATATCACTAAGATAAAACTAAATATAATAAGCTAATGTAAGTAAGTATATGAGAGGCATGTCTCATTACCCCTTTTACAAACTGATAACAAAGAGAAAAGAAAAAGAGTCATTCTTTGTCATTCACGGGCAGAATCAAATCGAAAACTAATAAATAATAGCTATCTAATAATAGAACGGATAAAAATAATAAAAGTATTGAAATGGTACGAAGTGTATCAAATCTCAAGAAAAATATTTTTAACCTTTATTTTGTATCAAAGCATTATTTTCACGTCATAATTCTTCATATTATATACCACAAATATTATCTCACAAATACCATGAAACCCTGTTTATCTGCGGAACAAGTTCGAACGTGCACGATCTTCAATGTTCAAGTATATCCTTGTAAAACACAACGTGCATCCACATCCGTACAGCCCGTAAACCTACAAGTGCTCTCTATTATTGCTCACCACTGTAACGAGACACTCCGCGCGTCCCGCACTCGCGCTTGAGTGGACCAAACGAGTGGAACTCCTTTCTACCTAATGGCTCCGACTAAAATGGTCCATTGCTATATTATTTCACTAGCGTCTACACTGTAACCATCTTATGCCTTATTTGATAATCTGCATCATGCGAAAATGTTTCTTTGTCATAAGTTCTTATGAAAAGTTTAAGCTGATTAACAAAGTTTAAAAAGAAGTTGTGGATATTCTAGCATCCCTATGTTAGGACGATTGAATTTGAGATAAATAACTGCTAAGCTTTGAAATGGCGACAAGTCATTCTAGACAAAGGGGGTATTGCTGGAAACAGTATTAGTTTCCTCACGATTGTTAATGCCCATTACGTGTATCGTTTTACTGGTGGTAGAGCTTCATTGACGGAGCTCGCGGGCGTAGGCACCACCGCATTACTTAATATACTTACCGCTAAATGGTAGTGTTTAGCACTATCGTGTTTCGGTCAGGTGGTAATGTACGGCTCTGTAATTTCCGGCACAGAGGCATAACACCTTAGGCCTCAGGTGGGTGTCTATAGGCTGCAGTCATCGCATAACACCAATGTGAACTGCGTGCTTGTTTGCCACTTCCATTACAAAAAAAAGTCGTCAAATGAAGAAATGTGCTCGTATAAACTCAGAGCGTGAACAGTTTGAAAAACAACTAAAATTCATCTAAAAAATCACAGACGTAACACGAGATCATTCGGGTCCTCAAAGCTTGATCCAAATAAGGGACTGCACTTGATACTATTTTGCATTCATGCATGTGAAACGGAAGCTACAGAGCTATTAACTACACATTCTGTTATTCAATATGTACTCGTAGTTGGAAATTTTAATTGGAATGAAACATTAATACCAGCATGCGCCGTGTTAACATTCTACGTCTGATTTAATTACATATGCTGAAGATCTGACTAAACGCAACGTTGCGAACGGCTTGTATGAAAATTGTGCATGAGTTTGTACGAATTGCAACACAACTTGCTTGCTTTCACATTTTATTAAACTTTTCATTTTACCCTGTTTATGTATGATGAATGTCGATATGAATTGGTAGGTTTTTATGATCTTTACACGTTGTAGATTTAATTAATGTTTTTTTTTCTAATTACAGATAAGGACTCGAGGGCGTAGGTATTTAGCATTACTTAATTTATCTGCTGCCAAATGGTAGCGTTCCCTGTAATTACTACCACAAAGACATAACACTTGGGTCTTGGAGGTGACAACGCATCTGCATTTTGACCTCTAGTTTTTGTGTAGGTGCGTATAGGCTGCAGTCATCACTTAAAATCTATGTGAATTAAAATTTGTTCCCACGTTCATTACATAAAAAAGTGTTATTAAGTGGCAGTCTCTAAGAATAGACTTATATGGTGGGTTCCGTTGTATCCGAAACAAATATTGAACCTGGCATATAACCTGAGAAACTCAAATCAAGCGGTCGTCACATACCGCTCTGGACTAAATGGATCGTCAGATTCGTCGTATATATTTTAATTTTGAAATGTAGGTGACCTATGGCATAGACGATGAATCCGACCTTGAATTACCTACTAGTTATGAACTTTGATTTTCCCTTGAGTTTCTTCCTAATGGTCGATGTGAATGCTCCCACATCGTTCATACTTGAACAAAGCTTTTGGTAAAGAACACTCCGATTTCAAAGCTAGCTAGTTAGATTGTTTTCTAGAACGTTCCAATTTCTGAAGTTGTTGAATGTCAGATTAGTACAGTGAGGCAAAGCAGTAATATAATCTATACATATAATAAAACAGTAAAATCCGCGTGTCTGTACACTGTATATATTTACGAAAAACTAATTGGGGGCGATGTTAAAATAGTATTAGAACACTTTTCAATTATTTTTAATTTTATTGTCTGTCTGTTTGTCCCTTTGTCCAGGCTAATCTCCGAAGATACTGGACGAATTCGAATGAAACTTTTTGTGGTGTTTAGATACTAAGCCTGGCCAACATTTAGGATACTTTTTACTGCGGGAAAATCCCTCATTCCCACGGGACTCTCTACATTTAATTTCATTTTCCTATACAAATAGTCCGTATCTATTTCGATAGATACCTTTGACACATTATTTCATTGTGAGGCAACACGAAGTTTGCCGGGTTAGCTAGTATTATTATAAACCAACAGTTGTAATTTTGAAATAGGATAAAGAATATTACCCAGCAGTCTTCAATAATTTTGAAATAAGGTGATAAGTCCGAAACTAAATTTCTATGAATATTTAATGCTAATAGTACTTTTATTACTTTTTGAAAAATAATCTAGTTCGCCCAATATTATTAAAGGCCTGTCCAACGACACCCAACAACAGAGAGTAGGCGAAAAAAACCACCCCGACTTTTAATGCAGAGGAGGTATAGATCTACAAATTGTTCTGATATATTTCTTTTCAAAATATTTTCTTCCACTTTGTTGGAACTAATTTATATTGGTTACAAGTTAAAGCTTTCTAACATAAAAAAAAATCTTTGCTTTAAATCTTTCTTTAATCTATGGATAGAAGTGTCTCTCGTAGTTACGGAACCTTATAAAGTGATTGTCAAAGACAAATATTTCACAAATATGATTATAAAGTGCCAATCGGGGTAAAACCAGCGAGAACTCCTAAAAGCGAAGAGCCGATACAGACAGTTTTATTGGTTTTGTTTGGGTATAAATAACGCACATGAGGCCCAATGGGGGGAACTCATATTTTCTAAAAGATAAATATTCACTGAACACGAAGCTTCGCATCTGTAATTTTATTGTGGAGATGATTAAATGCTTACTTAACGCTGAAATGTGAGCACTAATGTCTCAAAACGTGTAGGTACATTATATTTTGAAGGGAGCATACATTTTTGCCTTATGACTGCTTGTTGTTGTAAATGCTACTGCGAGTAGTGGCGGTCCTGGGGAGTCGCAGGAGCATTGACCCACTCTTACAAATACAGACCATCATCATCATCACCAGCCGAAAGGCCTAACTTGCCGAACGATGATCACAACAACTCAACTCGTATTATTGCAAATAATAAATATATATTTTTTTCGTATATAATGAAAGTAAGTAATAAAATAAAAGCAAAAGGCAAACAAGCATGCAGTTCACATTGATATTAAGTGATGACTGCAGCATATAGATACCCACACAAAGATCAAGGTAAAAATACAGATGCGTTACCACTCCTGGGGCTAAGTTGGTATGCTTCTGTGCCGGAAATTACAGGGCCATACATTACCACCTAACCGGAACACGATAGTGCTGAGCAATAGGTTCTATTTAGCGGCAAGCATATTGGGTAATGCGGTGGTGCCTACGCCCGCGACTTCTGTCACTGGAGCTCTACCACCAGTAAATATATTATGTCAATGTTATTACTGTCAATATTTTATGTCAATTTGTACCTGTAATGCAGTGGCGTCTACGCCCCCGAGCTTCTACACTTTAGTTTATGAGCGTCTTCGTATACCTACTACGATTTTTTTCTAGCGCTTTCACTTTTAATGAAATAAATCGAATTTCAATGCGGTCGTCTGAAGCAAATTAGTTACGAAACAGACATTTCAATTACGAAATTCGCAAATGCTATTTTTAATAAGAACCGGCCAATTCCAAGGCGGGCTCAGATACGAATATTTTCTACCTGAAAACATTACTCAATTAAACTGGTTTCAAGGACGAATTTCATGTTGTCGTTTTGTTTGTATGATGATGGTGGCAATCAAGCATTCCACATTGATGATAAGTGGATACTGAAGCCTATAGACATCTACATTAAATTATCAAAATGCGTTGCCTACCCTGAGGCTGAAGTTATTTTACCTTTGTGATGGCCATTACGGTCATGCATTACCAACTAACTGGAGGAGCATACGTAAAGAAAGAAGGTAAGTTTAGGGAAATAATAGTAGATATATTGTCTGCTTCAATTTTTTTGTTTCCCTTTACAGGTGCAGAACCCCAAAGAATACCGTTCCATCGACTGAACATCCACATACTTCGATCGCCATGATTCTTTCCCCGGTATCCGAACAATGGCAGCTTTGTACAAGTTAAATTGAAAATTTTACAACTCCCCGCAGCCCACACTTGTACTTGCGGTTTCTTAACAATCTGCGGAAAACAATTACTCATGGCTCGCACAAAACTAATGGATTTTCAGAGCGGACATTTTTCCATTTGAGTCTTTGATAACTTTTCTTACGGTTAATGTTGATGGTTTTGTTTGCTTTGAAATTTTAAAAAAGTGAACGTTTTTATGGAATTCTGAATTTTTCAAGAAACATTTAATTCAATCCCTTTATTTATTCAAACAATTACAATGCATTGAGTTACTAAATTCTTAAAGTCAAATTTACTTAATTCCTTATTTTACGCGATTCCGCCCGCGGCCTCAAACACAAGGCCTTTTACGTAAACAAGTTATTCCACATCTCAATGACCGAAAATTAAATAGCAATGAAAATATTTAAATAATATCCGAAAAAAATAATTAATGTCACTAGTCAATTGTATGGAATTATTAAAGAATTCAGATTTATTTGATTGATTGGACAGTCAAATTTTTCTAGTAGAATATTCAGTCAATTGTTAGAGCTTACATGGATACGACACATCAGATTATAACGTAACGTACTCAAATTTGTATATTTTTCTTTACATGTGCGGAACCCTGAAGAAAACCGTTTCATCGGCGAAACATCCACATACTTCGAGCGCCATGATTCTTTCCCCGGTATCTGAACAATGGAAACTTTGTACAAGTTAAATTGAAAATTTTACAACTCCCGCAGCCCACACTTGTACTTGCGGCTTCTTAACAATCTGCGGAAAACAATTACTCATGGCTCGCACGAAACTAATGGATTTTCAGTGCGGACAGTTTTCTATTATGGTCTTTGGTAACTTTTTGTACGGTTTAAATTGATGACTTTATTCGATTTGGATTTTTTGATAGTATTCGGTGTTACTTTTATAAAAATGTTGAATGATATTTAAGTTTCACGAATCTAAACGAGATTGATTCCTCATTGAAATCCTTATTTCCTAATTAAGATACAAGGAAATATACCGGAATAAAGATATTGCCGCGAATTTACATAAGGTACAAAGTTACGTAGTGTCAAAGGCGGCCTACCAATTTGTAGAATTTGTAGAATTTATTAGCATTAATTTTAGCTTGTAGTATAAATTTTATTATTGATAGATTTGTAGAATAAATCCATTCAGACGATGTTGGTTTATTTCCAAATAACTTGCATATTACCTTTCCTAATTTCACAGACTCTGATTTAAGTCCGTTATCATACCGCCGTATGGTTCTGGCGACATAGACATCAGGACAGGCGAGTCTCGTCCCACTGTGTGCCGTGACGTAGCGGACAGACCGTGACGTAATTATATGTGACAATGTTTTACTGTGTGTAGTACAATGGCTACTGTATAGAGAGACGATTAAGGAAAATAAAGAATTAAGATTATTTATTGATTATAGAAACTAAAGAAAAAATGGAAATAATTATTTGAACTCAGGCTGAAATTGAAACTGCGACCTCAAGTAAATAGGTTAAAATCAGACAGGGAAAGAAAACTTCCACGCTCAGGTACAAGACTTTGGTAGCTTAGTGGTAAAGCAGATGGACTGGTTATCCTGAAGTCGTAGGTTCTTACGTCGTTGGTACCTTTATTTATAGAAGATTTTATCGGTATTTAATTATAATGTAATAATAATAATGGCAACCCATTATACGTCCCACTGCTGGGCACGAGTCTCTCCCCTTTTTGGGGGTAGGCCTGGAGCATACTCCACCACGCTGTTCCAATGCGGATTGGTGGAGGTAGGGATGGGTTAGTAGCCAACCCGCTGTCGTATGTTTTCAAACCGCCCCTTAAGGCCTCCGACAAGGCTTAACGACTGCGATCTATCGATAGCAACCGGGACCGACGGCTTAACGTGCCCTCCGAAGCACGGAAATGCGCATTTAATTTGCCACTAGCGGTCACCCATCACACTACCCGACCGCGCCCGTAGTACTTAACCGAGTAGATCGCTTATGATCTACACCAGCCGCGGGGCCATGCGCGCTTCTGTATTTAATTATGTAATAGTTAAAATTATATTATATTTGTATACATGTACCTACACTTAATTTAATTAAAAAAGTTTGACATCCGTGATTTATTTAATAGTTTGCATTAAATATATCAATCATATAATATGATTGGTTATCTGGTTAGGCGATTTACTGTGTATCACCAATTTTATGAACTATTCGTAAATTTATCTGCGTAAACAAAACAACCTAAATACAAACACTATAAATCCTTTCTACGTCGACATTAAGTTAGTGTTACCTCATCTACAGCAAGTAATAACATTAATACACGTGCACTAACATAAAACAGCAAAACACCACATTTCTTGATTTAACTCGAGTTACGTGATACAATCGGGCGCGATAATAAACCTAGAGATACAGTTAGATAAAACGTCCCTGCTACCGAAATGGAAAGCACGTAGTCCGCAGCCAAGTGCTATAAACTGCATTGGTGATGACGGTAATAATATGTGAATTACACCGGGAATAACCTGTTTTACATTAGAAGATGGATTTCAAATTTAAAATGGTATTTGAAAGGACGACGTAAATTGAGCATAGTTTCAGACTTCATCAATATTATTAAAGGATTTAAAAAACTCTTCTCTAGGCGTTTCTCTTATAAGGAAAAGGGGTCATAATGTATTAATGTTAGGGTCAAACAATTGCATAGATAAAGGTGACATTGTAACGTTGCGCTTAGATTTATTTGTTCGGGATTTATCGGCGTAATTCGGTAGTAGATGCAAAATTTAATTTACTTACAAGTATTATTGATAAAATGTATGATTTTTTCGAAAAGTTTCGATAGCTAAAAGTATATGTAACTACTTGGTGTGAGGTATCGAGCGCAATCAGGAAAAAATTGCAATTATTTTTCATGAATTTAGTGATTTTTAGTGACTGCTCCGTATACTGTCAATTTGCCAAATTCGATTGTAAGACTGTTTTCTAGCTTACTAAATTAGGTTCTATTTCGACAAACTTAGAAAATAGAATGCAACTGGGAAAAAAAAATCTGAGTTCATAATGTCAATATGCTCGCCACATAACACATATCATAAGTGATTGTTGAAATCCTAAATGATAAATAAACCATCTGACTTTCACCTTGAAACTTGAAAACATTCTTCATTACTCACCATTACTTACAGTTTTGTTTAGAACATTTAATAAGGAAAATCAGAAAATCTAAATGTTCTTCAACAATTATCAGTTGTCTCAAAATGATCAAGCACTCCAAGTAGCTCTCAAGCCGAGCGGTGCGCGTATCCACTTTGGTGCTCCGTAATGAACTCAAGTGTCACGCGCCGCCCGTCACGCCACATAGCGGGACGGCACTCACCTGCCCACACTGGAACACACCGCAAACAGACTTGAGTCTAGTTCCGTACTGTGATTCTGAATGTTGGACGGATGAATTTAAATTAAGTAATACGAAAAGTGTATGTGTATATAAAGCCGTGTAGTTTGCTCTAAATACAACATGTAAAATTACTAAAAATCTGCATAAAACATTTCTTTTCGATATTTGAAAAGTACGTCAACTTTGCCAGAGGCGATTTAACATTTCATCGTCACTAGAGTTATCAATTTTTACAGAATCAGTGACTGTAGACTATATCAAAGGCTAGTAAAAAACTTTACTTCGAGGTGGCTTAATACTATTAATTACGATACTATATATATATATTAAACTGATTGCGATTTCTCCTTACTTAATAAAAAAAAGAATTTGTTTTCCCAGTGTAACATTACACCCCATTTCGGCAAACGTTAATCAATATAAAGAAATTGAAAGAGAACTTAATTAAGTAAGATAGAAAATAGTCTCACAATCGAATCTCAGAATGACCAAGGCACTCCAAGTAGCTCTTAAGCTCAGCGTTGCGGGCATCCACTTTGATGCTACGTAATGAACTCAAGTGTCACGCGCCGCCCGTCACGCCACATAGCGGGACGGCGGCACTCACCTGCCCACACTGGAACACACCGCAAACAGACTTGAGACTAGTTCCGACTTGTCATTTTGAATTTTGGACGGGTTAGTTTAAATTAAGTTATATGAAGATCATTACTTTTAAAAGGAACGTCTTTTAAAAAAATAAAATGTTTCATAAGTACGTCTTTTTGGCCAATACCTATTTAATCGTTGAATTTGAACAGCATTTGGGTTAATCAGTGTTTACACTATCACTGATTCATGACTGTAGACTTTAACAGTGATTAGAAGAGGCAGGTATGGTAAAACAAAGACTAACAAGGATTAAGAGAGTTACAAAAAACTGTATACTTGTGTGTCTTATGGTATTCATCACGACACCATATAATAGGTTGGGGAAAAAGTATTTTCGCATTATAGTATGTATGAACTTGTAATAAAATCTCTTTGGCTGTAGTATTTGTATCTAGCTGGTTTTGGTATCATTGAAAGTTAAAATATTAAAGAACATAATTCCAAATTCAAATTAGGCAAATGTGTGATTTTCATTTGTTTTTCGTACTGTCAAGATGAGTGAATCTAATGAAGAAATTCGATACATTTTAAAATTTTACTACAAAAAAGTTAAAAATGCAACGCAAGCCGCGAAAAAAAATTGCGATGTTTATGGACCTAGTGCAGTGTCTGTGAGAGTAGCACAAATTTGGTTTAAGCGTTTTCAATCCGGAAATTTTGATGTCAAAGATGCACCTCGCTCTGGTCGCCCTATTACGGATAAAATAGATGCCATTTTATATTCACTTATCTTCAGAAGTACATCAAATTTTAATCCTGCAAACTCTATCAAATCTATACTTATAATAAAACTGTAGAAGTGTAAATTCTGTACATTGAAAATATTAAAAAAATAAATGGGATGTTACTAGATAGATACGGAACACAAATATGTGATTAGAAATTTTTTTGTCTGTCTGCCTGTCTGTTTGTTCAAGCATCACACAAAATCTACCAGTCCGATTACAATGAAACTTGGTATACTTATATTTTAACCTTTGGCACACAACACTGGATACTTCTTATCCCGAAAAAATGTCTGTTTGTCTCTGTGTTTGTGCACGCTAATATCAGAAACGGCTTTTTAGATTTGCAGTTTCACTAATACATTGTGGTATGTTTTACTAAACATTTTGTGTTTGTTTCGTGTCAATCGCTTTACTTTTATACTAGCTGCGCCCACTACTTCGTCCGGGTAGATACTGAACAATCATATTTTTTCTCACGTGGACGAAGTCGCGGGCACAGCTAGTATAATAAATAAATAAAATAAATAAATAAATACGCTTAGACTCACAGCCCCACACTAGGTATAAACCTGTATCGTGGGTGCCGTTATACACACACAACACATACACAAACACCCAGACGCGAAACAAATATCTGTAGATCATACAAATATTTGTCCCAGTGTGGGGATCGAACCCGCGACCCTTCGAATCAAACGGTGATTTTGCACCGCTGGACTAACCGGGTCGTCCTAATGAATCCAATAGGACACTTGATTTAGCAACGAAGTAGATAGTCCCACTATTGAGATTGAATCAAGCATTCCATCTAGCTCATAAGCTGTGAACATTGCGAGCATACACTTTGATGCTACGTAACTGCCTCAAGCGTGACGCGCCGGACGCCACGCCACATAGCGGCACTCACCTGCCCCGTAATGACTGTAGCTAGAGGAACACACTGCAAACAAACCTGAGATAAGTTCCGCCCTGTGATTCTGAATTTAGGATTGCTGAATTTAGATTAAGTAATACGGAGATTACGATATTGTGGATTTATGTAGGCTGCTTTGAAGAGGTACTGCACTAATTTCAATTAGCCCTGTATATATGTATGTCGGAGATTCATTTAGATCCTAATTAGATATACTTATGTTTAATAGTTGTTAATTAATCATTTATTTCAAAAGTTTACAATTTTATACATAATTAGAAATACATTTAAAAAGTCACAAAACTAAAAATTACTACTTACTATGCTAAGTCAAGTCCGGGGCCTCCACTCATTGTTCCCAGAATGCTAGCTACGTTTCCCCTCTATATGGCAAGACTAATTCTCTGAGAGAGAAAGCCGCCAGCCCTGTGATCACCAGATGCATCACATAGTCGTACCGACAAATCCTTGATAAATGCTTTGGCGCTAGGGCCCCAAGATCCTACCGTTTCAAACCCTATGGGAAAGAAAGTGTAGCAGTCAGGAATGTCGGTATATTTCCTGGGTTTTTCGGTTTCTGCCCCAGCAGCCGCTGCAGACGCCTTTGTACAGGAGGCACGAATATGTGATGGAGCCAGCGTGTCAACATATGTGACATCCCACACTAACTATATGTTTAATAGTTGAGTTTTCCAAATACATTTTTTGTTAGCTGTGTAAACAATGGAATATGTATCCAATACAGAAATTAATATTTTTTATTCCCAACATCAGCTTTCGAACAGCGTAAGAAGGTTTAAGAACCATTAACTCAATATTTTTATATTAAATTTGCGAAGGGATATCCAATGCGTAAAGTGAAAATGGAAAAAGGATGCGGGACTCCCCCGCTGAAACTTCATAAATTAAATCTTCTTTGTATGCACGAACTTCACTCGGCCGGGTTTATGGGTACCACGATTTGAATATTTTCGTGAAGTACAGTTAGCGAATGTGTATGATGTTTGTATGTTGGAATGTTCATGGGAACATCACATTTATTACGAATATTTAAGATATGTTTTCTTATAAAAGACTAGTCGTAAACGAACTGTTTTCTTCGTTCCGTGGAACAGAGCGCTTAGCACAGGAATTGCAAATATTGTCTTTATTGTATTGTTGACAGTGTCGAGCGATAGTTCGAAGACGTTGTTTTATGGATCAATATCAAATTATATGATCAAGCCTTCTGCTTGTTTTTGTTTGTTTAATGGTGTATTTTTATCGTTTTCTGGAATTGGATCTGTAAATATATTTTTGCTGTAGGTAGCAGTTAGTTCGTTCCGCCTTTTCTTTTTTTTTCAATTCATAAAAATGAACGAACAACTTCAGTGCTATCGTAGTCAGCAGAAGGTATGTTAGTTAAATTATGAAATGTACAGACTTATCAGTTCTGGTGTAGGGCAATATTGTCATATCTAAGGAGCCTGGCAGCTAGCATGTTGAGATCTCTGTTTTTTATTAATTTTTAATAAATTAGCTTACGTATATCCTTTTCATACATTTGAAATACATCCTAACGGAAGTCCTAACGGAAGACCAGCGCTGGTTGTCCCTCAACTATCACACGCTGAGTTGGGGCCAATTTGTAACAAATGTGTTATTTTTTATGTAGTTAACATTCTTTTTTTTTTTAAAAAGTGTTTTTTATGTACATTGTTACAAATAAACATATCATACTTTGTTTTGTTTTCCTCGTTTGATAAATCTTCTAATACAATACATATCAAACAAGCAGAAAATCGTAGAACAGGTAGGTCTACAGTCTTTGACAACATAGCGGACAAACCAAATCACTATACATATTGTCAGGTTTGAAAAAATATCAGAGCTTGCGTCCAACAGTGGAATTTCGGCTGAAATGGTAGTGGTGGTTATATTTTAGAAGCAATTAAAATCAATTTATGAACTACCAATAACAGCAGAGCATAAAATCATCAAAATTCAAACAACAAAATAGCTTCATTCGCTCAGTCGACACATATTTGACATTACCTGATCGTTTGACCTACTTTTACAAATTGGTATCACCGTATCACATTCGATGTTCGTGAACTAAAAGTGGGTGTGACTTTTGGATGCTATAGATTTTAAACGTGATTACTGAAGGCAAAAAAAAAAGATGTTTAGTAAAGTAGGATTGACATAGAAGCTTTGAAATAAAATTGTGCAAGTGTCAATTGCACTGGTTTTTTAGTACCTATTTTAGGAGATACACAAGCATGCTGTCCACATACAATACAATAATCGTTTATTTTCCATCATCAGCAAAGGTACAGATACAAAAATAGGCTAAAAAAAGAACGAAAATAGACATTATAATATTACGAATAGGTTTGTATTTTGTGTGGTTATGTGGTTACAGTTCCGTAATAGTGATTATGGCCATACATTACCATCTTACCGGAACACTGCTACTTGGTGGTAGATACATTAGGTAATGCGGTGGTGCTTACGTCTTCAAACCGGGCGTTTTACTCTGAAGCTATTGACCCCCGGTTGTGTGTATATAATAATATGTAGTGGTCTATAGGTTGTCGTCATTGACCATCCATATATTATGAATTGCATGCTTTCTTGACCTAGTTAGTCCCACATCCCACATACTAGCGGCCCACGTTGTATTAATTATTTTCGGATTTTCTTCCCTAAAAATGAAGTAAGCATGAAACACACTTGGCTGACTAAAGCAAAGCGTTGACGATAAACTCGTTCATTTTATTTCTCCCCAAAGGCAATACCTTGAGCACCCATTAAAGCAGTTTCAAAAACTGGGTCCCAAAGCAATTGCGTTTCACTTTATGTAACCGAGCGAAAAGTTTCATTATTCAAATACTTGACTTGCGCGCTATACGGGAATTCAGGGCGAGTAAACTGTTACCTGCTTTAAGGCTCGTCGTTCATAATTTAACCATCATACGTGTAATGTTTTATTACCGGCCATGATGTTAGGCAGTAAGTAAGCATTATATTATCCTACTAACAATACCTTTTAGCCTATAGCTACAGTATTCCTATAGTTGGCCTCCAGCGTTATATTTTTTAAAAACACTAGCTGACCCGGCAAACTTCGTATTGCCTCAGAATGAAATAATGTGTCAAAGGTTTGATACATACGGACTATTTGTTTGGGAAAATGAAATTGTGTTTTTACTGGTTTCCTTCAATTTCTTCATATTTTTTATCTTTTAAACCTTTCCTGGACTTCCAAAAATCATTCAAAACCAAAATTAGCCAAATCGGTCGACAGCTTGTTCTCGAGTTTAAGCGAGACTAACGAACAGCAATATATTTTTCTATATATGTACAATATGTACATATAAGATTAATTTATTTTACTGGTGGTAGACTCCCCGTAACGGAGCTTAGACACCACCGCATTACCTAATATATCAGCCGCCAAATCTTTGTGTTCTAGACTATCGTGTACCCGTTAAATGGTAATGCATCGCCCCATAAGTTCTGTCACAGAGGCAAAAATCTTAGACCTTAGGATAGCACGCATCTGCAATTTAACCTCTGTTTTTTTTTCTACAGGTTGTCTTAGTCATAGCTTAATGAATTGCATGCCAGTTAACCACCACCACTACATTATCAAAGTGAAGGTAATGTTGGATATGACTTTAAGCGGAATTAATTTTGTGTGTATGAATGTATATTCACGCCAGGTACCTTACGGGGTAGGCAGAGAGTGTGGAGTTGAATTGTGAATTCATTTTGTTCTCTTATTAATACTACATTTGAATTTACTGATGGTAGAGTTCCAGTGAGGGAACTATTTTTAAATATTTAAAAAAGTGACTTACATCACATTCTGTTTTGTTCGAGAATATTATTGGCAGTTGATGGTTTTTCACATTAAAAGGTCTTATAATTTGATTGAATTGTTTACAATCACACAAATATATGCAAAGGTTAGGAATACTTACACTTATAAGGCTATATTTTGAAGAAGGCTGAAGATTAAAACTATGTTTACTGGTGGTAGAGCTCCAGTGATGGAGCTCGCGGGCGTTGACACCACCGCATTACCTAAAATACTTGCCGTTAAATGGTAGAGTTCAGCATTATCGTGTTCCGGTCAGGTGGAGTACGGGCCTGTAATTTTCGGCACAGAGGCATAATACGTTAGGCCTCAAAAGTGGTAACGTATCTGCATTTCGACCTTGGTCTTTGTGTGGGTGTCTATAGGCTGCAGTCATCACAAGATCAATGTGAACTGGATGCTTGTTAACCACTTCCATTACATAAAAAAAACCTGTTCGAATTCGATAAAATATCAATGATGTTATTCTTAATTCGCTCTGTGTACAGCATTCCTTATCTGTTCGGTGCAGTGACTCGTGCAATACAATTACTAGATTTTTATTTAATGGAAGCAACAACCACTATTTCTAAACTTTCGACTGCAGTTCTTTATGTAATTGACTTGCGTTTTCCACTGCAGTTTTTTATCTGCCGTTTTATAAACTTCAAGTGCTTGGTTTCTTTATATTTTTTATAATGGTTCACGATTTCACAACCACGGAAAATAAAAAATAATTTCTTCTCCGCAAAATAAAATTTTCTCATGCTTTCGGATAAAATTACCTAATTTGGGGTGAAGTTGGTGAAATTTAGACCATTTATAAGATTCTAAATTTTTCGTTATACCGATTGAAAGAAAGAAAATATTTTTATTATTAAAACGTCAGGAAATCATAAAATACCTAGAGTGAAAAACCATTACTTACGGTAAAAGCAAAAACATATATTAATTTTAAATTATAATTTGAAGTACTAAGTTAAAATATCATTATCAATTTTTTTTTCAATTTCTTCAATGATGATAAATGAAGAAAAAGAAAAACTTATTCGTCAAGATCAAAGTTATTCACTTAGCAGAGTTCCAAGTCACTACTGAGAAGAACTCCACTACCCAACAAACTCAGTAAGAGCTCTAATCAAATAATGTGAACGTCCATAGCGTAGATGCAAATAAACTGCTATCAACTAAATCAGATGTAGCTCCTGCAAACCAGAACAGACCAGTCCCAGATTGATTGCATGTCTTCGGCTCTTGATGCAGAAGCAAAGTTTAAAATCATGTTTTACACGCACAAAGTATGAATATGTTTCCACCAGTGCTAAGCTATTTGCACCAATAATATGATTGGTGGATATCAAACGCAACGTAGCATAGCACATCTCTGGTGGAACAGCACCCTAAGGCTACCTTTCCTTAAAAAAGTGAGAAGAACTCCGCTACCGAACAAACTCAGTTTTTTCTCTCCTTTTATTCAGTTTACTTGTAATGCTGTCTCACGAAACCACTACCGGTGCAATAACACGGTAAGTTGTGTCACTGTCACGTTATCTGATTACGTCCCGTGGCGTGCACTGACGACACGACAGGCACGAGAGGCACGTACTAATCTAATACTTTCTGTTCCTTAAATCTTTCGGTGGTATATTTATTATGTATTTAATACATTTTTATATTGCTTCACCTATTTAAACCTATATCTGAATGTTCATTCATACCATTTAAATTGTAGTTCCACTCATATAGTAATACTCGTAACTCCATTATGTTGCCAGAGATTAACTGGTACAGAGCGTTTTTAGCGTTAAGTTTACCATTTGCACCAATTCATAATATATTGTGGAAATAAATATTTTTTTATAGTAATGAAGGTGGCAAACAAGTTTGCAGTTCATGTGAACTGCATCCTGTTAAATGATAACTGCAAGTAATACACACCTTCACAAATATCAGAGGTAAAATGCAGATGCTTTTCCAACCCTGAGACCATAGTTGTTATGTCTCCGTAATAGTTATGACGGGACTATATTCTGTAATAAATACACCTTTATTTTGCCTTTATTCGCATTGTAATTACACTTTTATTCCGTTTACTTGTCATGATTTCTGACGGAACTGTGTCGTGTTACTGCACAACACGGTATGTCGCGTCACTGTCACGTTATCTCATTACGCCCCGTGCCGTGCACTGAAGACACGATAGGCACGAGAGCCACGTACTCGTACTAATCTAATATTTTCTGTTCCTTAATTTCTTCGCTGGCGTTTTTTCTTTATTATTTTATTTGAAGAACCTCCCGCCTTTTCCCTAATGAGCAGAACGATAAATTTGTATGTTGACATATATATATCCTTACCAGGGCTATACTGTACACATTAGGCACTACACGATACTGTTGATTATGGCGTTTTGTAGCGATCTTACTTTTATTTTTTGAGGACGTAGCATTAAGTAAGTTTTCACTACATAACTCATATTGGAAACGAAGAAAAAAATCGGAATGCCACCTTTTTTAAAACAATTGTTTATTTTTCAATTTTTAAAGAAATATGACAAACGTTAGAAATTTATTTCGGACATTTTTTGTCGAAAATTAATACAAAAGTCGATTTTCGTACACGTTTTCTGTAACCTTACTATGAAAACAATTAAAATTAAATAAAATACTTACGAGTTCATTTAACACCATTATTATTTTATTTGTGATTATTTCGTCAAAGCTCTCCTCTGTAGTGGATCAGTATCCACACACCAGTGTGTGATAACATCGTTAAGGCACCTCGATGTCATGTTATCAGATTACCGATCGGTAACGTGCACTTCGGTAGTAACAGGAGTTCACAAGAGCACGAACTAATGTTTTGTATTTGGAATATAGGTCGCGCCACGTAAAAAGAACGCTGGCGGTCAAGCTGCGCGTCATGTGTTTTTATTTCATTTTATGTTATTCTATGTAATATAGTTTTCAATCTGCCTACCAATACACGAAACCGCAAGCGAAAGCTAGATCAAAAATAAACCAATAGGGCTAGTACTTTCGTGCGCGAGTGTACCGATGCGCGAACACATCCCTTCTACTTTCTTCCAGCGTTCTTTTTACGTGGCGCGACCTATACCTAAGTATACTTTACGTATTTCTTTTCGATAAGGCAATAAAAAACCTTATTCGATTGGTCGCTATGATCTGATTATATCATATTGTTTTTTTCAACTTGACATCTACACAGATAAATACATTGGTATTTTTACTTGCCACTAAATGGTTCAGCACTTTCGTGTTCCGGTCAGGTGGTAATGGTAATTTCCAGCACAGAGGCATAACACCTTAGGCCTCAGGAGTGGTTACGCATCTGCATTTTGACCTTGGTCTATGTGTGGGTATCTATAGGCTGCAGTCATCACTTAACATCAATGTGAACTGCATGCTAGTTTGCCACTTCTATTACAAAAAAAAACAGTTTACTAACTGAATAAACCATTACTTCAGCTGAGAGTTCGTCTTTGGGGTTTTCTGTTAGAGCATCGCGTAGAAGTATCAATTAAAACTCAAATCGAATGCTGCGAGTGATTTGACAAAGCACTTTCGGCAACATTGTTCCATTTACAGTCGCAAATGGGTCACAGCGCGAATATTGCGCTCGTCAAAGCAAACCGTAACATTATCACGGAGCCCGCATCTCGTGATCAAGATATAATTAGAGTACTACCTCAAAGTGACTAACTAAATGCATGCCAACCCACATGAATGGAATGATGCATGCCAACCCACATTCATTTTGTCCAGTAATTTGTCTAATTTTACTTTATTAGATTTTTTTACTGGTGGTAGAGCTCCAGTGACGGAGCTCGCAGGCGTAGGCACCACCGCATTACCTAATATACTTGCCGCTAAATGGTAGTGTTCAGCACTACCGTGTTCCGGTCAGGTGGTAATGTACGGCCCTGTAATTTCCGGCACGGAGGCATAACACCTTAGGCCTCAGGAGTGGTAACGCATCTGCATTTTGACCTTGGTCTTTATGTAGGTCTCTATAGGCTGCAGTCATCACTTAACATCAATGAGAACTGCATGCTTGTTTGTCACTACCATAACATAAAAAAAATGAAAATACGTCTTTACGAAACAAACAGAGAGTTCCTCAAAATGGCGTTCAGTAATTTGTGCCCAAATTATATGAGAACTCCGCGCACTTATTCTGTAAAGAATGATAAAGCATAATACTTTGCGATGCTGCATTATTAAGTTACGCGCCGTAAGTGTTGGGATTGAGCGGCTCTTGGCACGGCGCCAGCGTTGAGTTAGAGATGCCCGTCTTGGTTGTCGATAGATTAAAATATATGTGTATAATAGTATTGAAGAAGTTTTCTTAAGGTTTTTCCAGTTTTCTAGCCTCGAATAATAACATTTTTCTTAACGAGTTTATTAAAGTTTTAAAGGAATTAAAATATCCGATGAAAAACATTTTCATTCATAGTTTTTAGATTTTTTTTTGGCAATTTTCTTTCCATAACTAGAAACATCGGACGCACGGAAAGCCAAGCTTTTAACGCTTCGAGAAAAGTTTGATAGCTCAATTCTTTTCGTCTTCACATGGTCGTGCAATGCCGCAGTAGAAATCATTTCAGTTAGTTGAGTTGAATTATTTATCTATTGTTTCAAAAACTTATTGGTACACTTTAGAACGTGCATAGCATATTCTTATCAAATCCTGTGACATAAAGTATTTGACATATATGCATCATACACAAGATTATAATATATTATTATATGCTAAGGCGAGTAACAATTAAAATTATGTTTTTAGGTTTTCGCAATCCACACTCATTGAAATAAAACTAGTTTTCGGATTTATCTCGCGTATATTAAACTAAAATGATTATTTAAAATTGAACCCGACGTTTCGGTCGCTTTTCAGCTGAAAACTGAAGCTGGAAGCTAAAGCTGAGTTAGTAGCTAAAGCTAAGCTGAATTAAAAGTATTTTTGTCACTAGAAAACACACCTAAAAGTGAAAGTGTGTTTCTGCCAAAAAAAAATTTTATTGCGTTACGTCATCATTAATGTTTAGACCACTGTATTTAAATAAAACATCGACATATATTTTCTATTGTTGCCTTGTTTCAAAACAATCGATAACCGGCGCATCCCTAACGTACATAGGAGCATTCCCATAAACACTGATAGCGTGTTTGGTGGGCGATCCCGCTCAGGACTCATTGCGAGTGAGCCGCCATACCCCGCCTGTGAGTCTTGGAAAATGAACCGCGTAAAATGCCATATAGCGCATTGTTCTAGATACTATTTGTACGTGAAATGTAAGTTTAAAGTTGTTACGCTCCGTACAATTTGCTGTCTTTCATATTTGTTACAGTTACTGGTATTGTTTGTTTTGTAGTGTAAACGCTTATTTGTATTTAAGTATGACGTGTGCTTATTGTTATGAATGATTGAAATATACGTTGCGTGTAGGTTGAGTATGATAAGACATCCGCCATACATACACATTTCCAAGCTTTTTGGGAACAGAAGAGTAGACCTTGCTCAGGCAATGTGATGTAGCGAACTGGCAGAAAATACTAGTGTGTAGTGGATAGTGTAGTGATAGTGTAGTAGTACCACTACACTATCACTATGGATATTACTGGTGATAAAGCTCCAGTGTTGAAGTTTGAGGGCGTCGGCAGTATCGTGTGCCTGTTAATGGTATATTGGTATGATATTACGAATTATCACAAAGGCAACACAACTTAAACTTATTTGCATCCATAATTATCTCTGGTGGTAGAGCTCCGGTGACGGAGCACGCGGCCGCCCAGCCGTAGGCAAATGGTAGTTCCAGTCAGGTGGTAACATATGGCTCTATAATTGCTGACACAGAGGCATCACAAACTACTTAACAAAGATCACAGTAAAATACTGTAATACTCTAAAGTTTCATCAGATATTAAAATATTGAAATCTTGATAGTAATAATTGCCTCTATAGTCTAATGGTTGCCAATTGACCAATAGACTACTGCCGTTTTAATCCCTGGGGGGATGGGCAGAGGTAAAATTCGCTAGTTACATTTTGTTCGACGTAATAGGTAGCAAGCCTAAATTGATCTCCTGACACACTATCCAGCATATAAAAGAATACTGAGAAACTGCGGATAAATCCATAAAACACGTTGATCTTGAAATGGAGACCAAATCTAGGAGGACCTCAGCATAGCAGCCATGACCTGCTGCCACTATAACGTATACCATGGCTCCGGTGCTCCAGTCAAGTATCACGTCGCTGACGGAATTACCATCCCGACAAACGCCGCTCTCTATATAAAATATGCAACATTAAAAAAAGTAGACTTTTTTTTACAGTGTAACAACAAAAAAGCATGACTACTTAAGTCTTTCGATATCTTTAGGTCGCAATGATCACTTACTATCAGCGGGTATTCACAACTTTACTTGCATAAAAGAGACAGGTGAATATGATGACATAAAGCTGGTTGAATTGGATGCTAATTACGGAATTATGGGGACCGCCTCTGAGAATACTTCCAGCACTGGGCTATTACAGCGAGTATGGTACGTGTTGTAAGCTCACAGCGATTTCAAATTTATTAACAGTCGGAACATGAAAACTCTTTCGCCTACTATTGGAGCAGAAATCTTCTGTTGTGCAGTCAGTTAATAGGGCGGTAGTAAATACAATTACACGGGATAAGAAACGGCTGCCTGCAAAAACTACGCCCACTTTGATCACCATTCCGCCTGCCAAACGTGACAATTATGGCATATTGTCCCCTAATATCAAAGAACACTGAAGTGGGTATCTTTGGGGAAAGCTTTTGTCCAAGTGGACTTTCACCTGAAATGAGGTTGATGATAAACACTCAGAAGTACAAACTAAATTAAAATTTTTGGTATTTATGCACCAAATCAGTGATTAAATCACGCAAAGATTCAACAAAACGGGTAGATGGTAATGTACGGTGTAATAGGCACAGAGGAACCTCAGGCTCAGGAGCCCCCAGGAGTTGGAACGTATCTACATTAAATTCTGTGGTAGGACCTACATAGATTTCGGAGCGAGTCCTATTCTGATTGTTAATGAGGTGTATCGCCCACAGGTTGGATTGTGTTACCGGGTATATCAATTTAAGATATCAACAACAAACTCATTATGAAAAAACTAAAAAAGTCATTATCTAATTGCATAAAGGAGATGTTGCGAGCTCGGCCCTGGTTCGTACATGTCCTCAAAAAATGGGTAAATTATAGAAGAATCCGAAAAAAATACAATTAATTTAATCAAGAATATATTTTAGAGTTACCACCACATTTAATTCAAACGATTTTATCATTTTCAACCATGTTCAACATGGCGGCGATACAGCCAACGCTTGGAATCAATCGATTTCGATAGTATTTATAACATTTTTTTATTCTCCAAGTACTAGATAATCAAAAAACAATTTAAAAAATGAAAATGTAAAAATGACATCGTCCGCCATATTCGCCATGTTGGCTTTAAGTTGCAATTCTAACTGCAAATAATATTTTGTAACTGCAAACAAAGCTAAATAAGTGAAAATATGCAGTAAAAACGTTTTTATATTGATTTTCCCTGTTTAATGATATTGTGTACAATACATGGCCGGAGGTCCATACATTTTTGCAACATCTCCTTTGTCAATTCGATCCAGCATCTGCGATATAGATGTTATTATAGAACAGATTTCACTGACTATCAGTTGTGTATATGTATAAACTGTTTTACTCACCAAGAGCTGACCGAATCTTTGACCTCAGCAACAATAGCAGTGCTATACATATAGACACAATAATATTGTCATATTTTTGTTTTCCACAATAACGCACGAGAGTTAATTAAAAAATTAAAGAAGAAACGGAAAGAAAAAATTAACTTCAGGATCCAGTCCAGCCGCTTTACCACTCAAATGGGTTTCGGCAGCTGAGGACTAAAGCGGCTGGACTGGTTATAATCGAACCTGCAACGATTACTGCCCAAAATCTAATTATGCAATTTTTTTTCAATAAAAAAAAATATATTACCGCTAAATTCTATAGCTTGCGAACGCTTAATCAGTGCTGCTTCCGTCGCTTCGTCCCAAATTCCCATCATTCTGTCGATAATGGCTTTCCGATTCGTTAACCCACTTCACACTTTTAAGATCTTACGCCTCAGTTTATGTTTTGCTTTGTTCTACCGTTCCTCATTAGGCGTGCACTTGATGACATTATTTTTCATTAAGCTTTTCTTCAAAGAAATATGGTCTACTGAGACAAGCGTTGGGTGTTTTACAGATAGATGGCTTACAATTAGATTTTCTTGAGGTTTAAAATAACGACCAAGTGCGAATCGGACTCGCATGTAAAAGGATACTTACAACTGAAAAAAAATCCTATAGATTTTTTAAAGGTTTCCATCTATCTTATTTGTATAAAAAAAGAATAAAATTATATTATGTTGAGCTGCTTCGAAATAAACATACTCATATTATACGTATTTCACTGAAATAATAGACCTTTATATTGCAGGCATAAATGCATTTTTGTTATGAAATTAGCGCAATACTAACTTAACTACCAAAGTTAACTCTTTCTTTCCAACACCGAATCTATCCTCCACTTTTTATTATTGCCCTCTTACACTTATAGGAATTATGTCCATTTTCAACTACATATTCCCTCGGTAAATTATGAATAAAATACAACAATTAATATTCCTATACCAGTTATGATAGACGTCTCAGAAAGGATGGCTACTGTTAGCAAATAATATAAAGGACACGAGGATAGCTCAAGTTGGAACCGACCATAAGTAACTCTGCTAGCTTAGGCTATCAAGTTAGGACTTACTCCACCGACGCTCGATTCTCAGATTACATGTTTAATTGCAGTGGCAATAGGAGCAAACTTGTCCCGGTTTCTCCATATGCTGTTCTGAGAATTATCTGTGGTGCATCATATTACTGTTTGAAAATAATATATCAAGAATAATATGGTTAGTTTTGACTCCGCGTAGTGAAAAGATATATGGCCAAGGTCTCAGAGGTGGTAATGCATCTGCATTTGCATTGGACCTCTGGTTTTAGTGTAGATGTCTATAGGCTGAAACGAAATACCTAAACTACCGCTACTGCGATCGCCAATCCGCATACCAAATCGCGTGGCGATTATGCCATATGGGGAGGCTTTGTTTCAGCGGTGATATTATGATGAAGAAACGTGTGAATGCTGTTCCAACACTAAGCCACAGAAGGATCCAAATTGAGCGGACGCCAGGACAAGGTTGTCTAGACACTAAAACGATTAAAACATATTAAAATGCAAATGGAACACTCTTGAACTAAAGCTCAGGCTTGTTGTTCGGAGTCTCTTGGCGGAAGCGGATGTGTTTCTTTATTATGCAAAGTTGGGTGCATTGGCTCTAAAGTGTTTTAAAAAATGGTGAATGAGTTTGTGTAACTTTAATGTTCATAGTTTCGTAGTAGTTAGTATTCAAAAAAAAATGCTTAAAGGTACGAATCCGAACTCGGCAGCACTACTGGTCTCTATATATTTATATGAGTTTATATGAGATTACATTCCGAGCTACGCGACATCGTCGCGGCAGCAATGCAATAGAAAATAGAGAAATATGGTGCTGTGGCAACACAACTACGTACTGCCAAATGCGCAATCGTACCTTTAAGGTGCTAATATACTGTCCGACGCGTCCAATAGTTGCGGGTGAAGATTTTTTTCTAGTACATATTTCAATGTTTGGACTTCCGAGAGCGATCTAGTTCTCTAGCTAGATGTTTCACATTACCACTTACCACCTGGAACTGACCGGGACACGATAGCGATGAACACTAGCATTTAGTGGTAATTAGATTAAGTAATGCACTGGTGGCTCCGGTAAGATTTATAGGTAAAGAACTAATTTTGGAGTGTGAACAGATTTGAAAATTAAAACTCAGAAATAGGGAAAAGTCTCCATACTTGGACCTGAAACTAAAAAACTTTATTTCAGTAAACCTAAACAATATGCTGATACACAGATCGTTAAAAATGACATGGAAGTTTTTAATACTAGTATCACATTCTCTCACTGAAAGTCAATCGTTTGAAAAAGTGAGGGCACTTTTTCAAATCTCCTCTAACTTTTTACTGTCTAATTTATCTTGCCATTTTCATTCTTACCGGGGTTACTTATAGTTTTGGATCAGTTTAAATTCCAGCGTTGGAGTTTTAAGTTAATAAGGATTTTAGAAAAGAGATTATTTTGTCTGTAGAAGTACTGAAACCTATTTTAATAATAGGTTGGGGAAAAAGTCTTTTCGCATTATAGTATGTATGAACTTGTAATAAAATCTCTTTAGCTGTATTATTTGTATCTGGCTTGTTTTGGTATCATTGAAAGTTAAAATTTTAAAGAACATAATTCTAAATTCAAATTAGGCAAATGTGTGATTTTCATTTGTTTTTCGTACTGTCAAGATGAGTGAATCTAATGAAGAAATTCGATACATTTTAAAATTTTACTACAAAAAAGGTAAAAATGCAACGCAAGCCGCGAAAAAAATTTGCGATGTTTATGGACCTAGTGCAGTGTCTGTGAGAGTAGCACAAATTTGGTTTAAGCGTTTTCAATCCGGAAATTTTGATGTCAAAGATGCACCTCGCTCTGGTCGCCCTATTACGGATAAAATGGATGCCATTTTTGAAAAAGTGGAGCAAGATCGACATATCAGTAGTTACGACATAGCTAAAGAACTGAGAATTGATCACAAAACAGTTTTGGCGCATTTGAAAAAAGCTGGGTACAAAAAAAAGCTCGATATTTGGGTACCTCACGAGCTCACTGAAAGAAACCTAATGAACCGTGTAATCATTTGTGATTCTTTATTACGACGTAATGAAACCGAATCATTTTTGAAGAAGCTGATAACTGGTGATGAAAAGTGGATCACGTACGACAAGAACGTGCGAAAAAGGTCTTGGTCAAAGGCCGGTCAGGCTTCACAGACTGTATTTGTGAAGCCTGACTCGGGTTAACTCGCAATAAGGTGATGTTGTGTGTGTGATGGGATTGGAAGGGCATTATTCATTATGAGCTATTACCACCAGGCAGGACTATCGATTCTGAACTCTACTACGAACAACTGATGAGATTAAAATAAGAAGTTGAGAGAAAGCGGCCGGAATTGATCAACAGAAGGGGTGTGGTGTTTCATCATGATAACGCTAGACCTCACACATCTATAGCCACTCAGCAAAAATTAAGAGAGTTTGGCTGGGAGGTGTTAATGCATCCGCCGTATAGTCCTGACCTTGCACCTTCAGATTTCCACCTGTTTCGGTCTCTTCAGAATTCTTTATGCAATGTTAGGTTAACATCACGAGAGGACTGCCAAATCCACTTGTCGCGGTATTTTGATGAGAAGTCCCAAAATGTTTATAGCAATGGGATCATGCCCCTACCTACAAGATGGCAAAAGGTTATCGAACAAAATGGTACATACATACTTTAGTTAAATTTAAATAAACTATATTAAAAAATGTTTCGAATTATCTTAAAAAATGCGAAGAAACTTTTTCCCCAACCTATATAAAAGGTTATTAAAAGAAGCTAGGTATGTTTATAATAATAAGTGCATAATTAAAATGTTAAATTAAAATGTTCGTTTTAAAATTGAAATATTTAATTAGATTACCTTAAATTCTGCACGAATTTAAGGTAATCTAATTTATTATGTAAATTATTAAATGATGACAAATGAAATTGATTTAGATGATATTAAAATTATTGTTATAATATGTGAAATATTAAATATATAGAAATAGGATTTATTGTTAACCTACATTATATTGAATTGAAAGTTAAATACATTTGAATGTAATATAATAATAATTAAATATTAGAATAAGAACATTTGCAGCGCCTGGAAAAAGTAGGTAACTAAATACTGTAATAACATTATTTAAGATCTTTGTATAAACTTAGTTGGCAAATAAAGAATTGAATTGAAAATTCTTTAACCCGCAATATTTACTTACCATCTATGTGAACTGCATGCTTGTTTCATAATAATGTAAGAAGATAACATTATTTGGTTATCTAGTAAATGCATGTTCACTCCATGTATCACACCACTCAAAGTAGATTGTATGCCAGAATGGCTACTTTGCTGTCGTAAAACGCGGGCACGAGCTGGTGTCCGACAAGCGCTTTGGCAATTTTTCACGCACAGTGTACAGTTCAAGAGTTCGTGAACAGGATGAAAATGTTATGGAAAAATATTTCACATTTCAACAACTGTTAAAATGATCTTTAAATAACTAATGTTGTTCGAACATAACAACTTATTTTTTTATACATAATAATAGGTTGGGGAAAAAGTCTTTTCGCATTATAGTATGTATGAACTTGTAATAAAATCTCTTTGGCTGTAGTATTTGTATCTGGCTGGTTTTGGTATCATTGAAAGTTAAAATTTTAAAGAACATAATTCCAAATTCAAATTAGGCAAATGTGTGATTTTCATTTGTTTTTCGCACTGTCATGATGAGTGAATCTAATGAATATATCTCACTGGCTACGCTCCAAGTAAATGATTACTTTTTCTTCAAGACATCAAAACTTAGTCCATATCCGAGCCGTTAGGTACACTGTATCAGAACTTGAATCATACGTCCTTAGAAGTTGAATAAACTAATCGTGTATTCAGTATATCATAATCTTGTTCCAAAGTTAAATTTAGTTTGGCCTTTCTGTAACGGACCGAGGCAGTTTACCCTCAAAAATTATTCCATGAACATTGTTATTCCGAACTTTTGGCGAAATTCATCCGAACTTTACTGATGTCACTCAGTATGCGTTTGATATAACTTCATATTGTTAATATTATCTGTCGTATGGTATGGCTTTTTGCTGCATTTTCATGGAGAATGACATAGTTGTATAAGTACATGTTCATTTATTCATCGTGTGTTCAACAGTGTCTAATGACACTGTTCTCAGATGTATAAAGTGCATACCTTTTGTGTATACATATACTATTTAAACAAAAACCTCAACAACGAGATTTAGATTTTATTTCTTATTGTTAAAGCGCCCGATCCAAACTGCATATCAGAAAAATAAAATCCTAGACATTCGAATAAAAGCTAAGTGCACGAAATCAAGTTTCAAAAACAATTAGACTCAACATTTCACAGAAGTGGAATAAAGTGAACGGATCGCTTTACTATCTTTTAGGCACTCAAGAGTTGAAATGGAGAATCTTTTAAGTCTGCTGTCGTCAGCTTCGTTGAATAGACGAGGGAATGAATTGCTGTGTGCACGGTTCTAATTGCAATTAAATATTCTGCAGCGGATTTGTAATTTGTTTAGACAGCAATACCGAATTGTACTATTGTAGGCGACTTTACAGAGAGTGGTATCGATTATTTATTTGAATGTTCGCTTACATTCTTTGTTTTGATTTTAAAAATCTTTATTAGACTATAATCAGCCTATCCAATATACCGATGGCTATGTTATAACTACCACAGGAGCAAATCGAAAGGGTAGTTCAATCAATCTGCCTTGTATGTATGTATGTATCTTCAAGCCAGGTATTTATTCTCTATGTATGTGAACTGCATGCTTGTTGCTTCATCATCATTACATATAAATTCCCACCCAAGGTAGTGTATAAATATCAATTGGGTTAGATATTAAAAAAGTTCTGTAAAATAGGAACGTTTTTTTTAAGTTTGGATATCATTTCTGGATGTTCAGAGATCTTGAATGAAGTTGCGTAGCCCCCTCCTGAAGTAAAACAACACTTGTTTTACATTCTGCTTGTCTGAAATTAGAATAGGATAGTTTAGTGTTGCACAATACCTCATAGTTCCTTGCAAATTGATTGGATACGTAGTATGATTGTATAATCTAAGCGAATACAATTAGGTACCTATACCTAATTGTATTCGCTTAGATTATACAATCATACTACGTATCCAGTCAATCTGCAGGAGGACGTAGGCACCACCGCATTACCTAATTTATCTGCTGCTAAATGGTAGTGTTCAGCACTATCGTGTTCCGGTTGGATGGTAATGTATGGCCCTGTAATAACTGTCACAGAGACATCATAATTAAGGTATCAGGGGTGGCAATGCATCTGCATTTGTTTGAGTGTCTATAGACTGCAGTCATCACTTAACATCAATGTGAACTGCATGCTTGTTTGCCACCTTCATTACATTAAAAAAGTTATTTGTCATTCATGCCTTTAAAGGCAGTGTCATTTATCATGGAAGAACGACTTGATAAGGTAACGTGTACTAAATCTGTTATAGTTTATATTTTAGTCCATGGTAATAAAGATGAAATTGTGGGAACCTACGTTTTAATTTGTAAGAAGCCTATTATACTATAAGAACACCATCTGCTGGTATGTTATATAAACTCCTGAGACTCCTACCAATGTTATAGCCTTGAGTTATTCGTGTAAAGGTGGTTCGAATAAATAGAAATAGATGGCGGTGCTGCATTAGTTTTATGTGGTAAAAGTCGCTCGAAGGACCAAGTAACAAAACGTGACATAGTTTATAAATGTGTACCAATTTAATATAATGAGAAATAATATTAAAATAATAAATCCGATTAAGTCTTTATAAGTAAAAAATGGATGGAATGGAATTTTATCTATATTTCTATTAATTCCTAATGGGTTATTAGATCCAGTTTGATGTAAAAATAATAAGTGAATTATTGTTATTATTAAAATAATAAAGGGTAATAAAACATGAAAGGTATAAAATCGTGTTAATGTTGCATTGTCTACTGCAAATCCTCCTCAAATTCAATGTACCACACACAACCACACCAACATAGAATATTATTCAGGTGAATATGATTTTCAATATATATTATATATATATATAGTGTTTCTTACAATTTATCCAGTAAACTTTTTATTTTCATATTTTAAGTCAAACTAAAACTAAAGGTGGTATGATTTAATGATGCACTCGTCACAGATTTTTTTTTTAAGTGATGAGTGCAGACTCCTTCTACACAGGTCAAAACGCAAATGCATTGCCTTCGTTAAGAGAGTTGTAGTCTCTGTGATAGTTATTACGGGGCCATACATATTTATAAAAGCTACCCTTCAAAAAGTAATAGTTAGTCCTCTTATTTAACTTCTAGCTGTTGCCTGCGGCCGCGCCCGCGTGAAGGTCGCTTTTCGCGTAAACTGTGGAAACTCATCAAATCATCCCATGGCATCCCACATTAACATTTTTTGGAGATAAAAAGTATCCTATAATGTAAGTCAGCTAATACCCTATTTGTATAACAAAAATAATCAAAATCCGTTCGATGGACAAACATCCAAACAAAGAAACTTTCACATTTATAATATTAGTGTAAAAGTGTGATAAGTAGTTAAACCTTTATTTTTTTCTGTTTCAACTCCATAAGTAAGAAATGAGTAAAGGGGATCAAAGTCTTTTAGATGGAATAAGGTCACCCACAGTGTGCACAGTTCTCCAGGTCGTTTGATCTTCAAGGATCGAAATGGTTAAAAAAAATAAAAGACATTTAATTTTTCATATTTATTATAAAGGTAAGTGAATAAATTAATAGCTGATGGATGACATTTGAGGTTGAATTTCAATGAAAAATTATTTAAAAACTATGTGAGAGATGCATGAAAATAACAAAATTATTAAAAAAACTTACTTTTACGTTTTCGTGATGAACCTATAGTTTTACATATTTTTATTTGCTGTATGATTAGTGAGCTATTACAACATTTTATATTCACACTATGTATGAGCACGATAGTACGTACGAACACAATATTAGTAATATCATAATTATTACGTAACGAATATGCAAAAACAACTCTCACATTTACATAATAAAGGTAGGTTTTAGAAAAATTATATATCGACTAGGAGCGAACAATATCGATCTTTTCAGATCCACCATTAAATATAAATAATGGAAGAAATAGGTACTGTAAAGTTTGTAGAATTGAAAGATGCCTGGAAAGAAGAATTCAGTAAGACACTCTGATTAGATAAATAAAATTACTAGAACATTCAATAAACATTAGCATCAAACATTCTTGGTATACTTCTTTTTTTATTCTGTGTGCACCATCACGGGATAAACAATAATTCTTATTTCAATTTCGAAATTATTTTGCTTAGTTGCCGAATTGAATCGTCTAGAAAGTTCTTAAATTATATAATTCCAAATTTCAAAATTTAAGATAATGTCGATTTTGATGCCATGCCGGTTTCAAAGATAAACTGTGGTGATAAACAAAGCCTCGAAATTTTAAAAAAAGAAACATTTTTAAAGAACCATGGCAAGTTCCATACATTTATTTGTACAGAAATAATGATGGTAGAGTTACTGGTGGTAGAGTTCCAGTGACGGAGCTCGCGGGCGTAGGCACCACCGCATTACCTAATATACTTGCCGCTAAATGGTAGTGTTCAGCACTATCGTGTTCCGGTCAGGTGGTAATGTACGGCCCTGTAATTTCAGGCAGAGAGGCATATCACCTAATGCCTCAGGAGTGGCAGCGCATCTGCATTTTGACCTCTGATCATTGTGTGGGTGTCTATAGGCTGCAGTCATCACTTAACATCAATGTGAACTGCATGCTTGTTCACCACTTTTATTACATAAAAAAAAAATAAAAAAAAAAATGGTTGTCTTTAAAAAACTTTTATTATAATAACTATTATTATATTATCGATGAGCTTAAAATCTCATCAATAATATTTGCAAGTTATTTTACCCTGTAGGTATCTTTTTTCTTTTTTTTGTACAAACTTGCCACGATCCTTTCTAGCTTTCTTCTTGAAATCAAGTCATATTCTTCATAGAAACACTGTTAGTAATACCTACCAGGGAGGTCGATTTAAATATGTCTTTAAAATTGGACTTCCTGAATTACTAACGCACGAATACAACAAAACTTTAAAACGAAGTACTTTAAACACCTTATTATTTTCGAATTACAATTGGTAAAAATTGAATATTCAATATGGCAAGCATATACTTTCAATTTGTTATTACTTAAATTATTTCCCGAACATTCATAACAATGTACTGTTAAAGAAATTGTTTTTTTTTTCCTAATGGCACTAGCAATTTTTTATATCAATACAATTCAGTGACACACTGTACACTCAAACGAATTATGCATAATTCAGAAAAATAAAAATCTTTATATCGAAACTACTAGCTGACCCGGCCACGCGTTGCTGTGGCTAAAGTTTTTGTTATATTACATTATAGTAAACAATCTAAGAGGAACAATAAGAGAACATCAGTCACGGAGTCCACTATGCTATTTCACACAGATGGTATTTGTAAAAAAATTTGGTGATCTCCTTATTTGACTTTCTACTACTATAACCCTTTAGTACAATGAAATTATTTACGAACAAAGACGAAAATGTTGATGTTGGTATACAAATTCACTGGATTGAGATTTGAAGGGGAAGTACGTTGAACGCAATTAATTAAAATGTTCTTACACTTGATATTAAGCAGAAATCAATAGGTACAAAATAAAAATTTATAGCGTCAACAACACGTGGTAAATAAGCTGTTTAAATGTAGCTTATATGACATGATTGTAGATTTACCATAGCAGCGCCATCTATTGATTACTTACTCAACCCAGTCGAAAGGTATCGACATCTGTTAGAATCATTTGGAGTTAACAGATAATTGTGACTGTCAAATAATAACAGACAAATATTTAGCAATAAATTAAAATTGCGACTATAATTTGAGATTTAAACTATCCTATCTCTCAAGTTGGATCGAACTGCACATGGTGTGCGAATTTTATTATAATCGGTTAAGTGGTTTAGGAGTCCATTGAGGACAAACATTGTGACACGAGATTTATATATATTAAGATTTGTATCATCAACAAAACAATTTTATTTTGACTAAATACCAACTAGACATCTTGGAAATTATTTTATATTATTTCGCATTAACACATGCTTGTGAAGAGATTGTGAATAGTTCGGCAATAGATGGCGCTGCTGCTACCATAAAGCAATGCAATAAATGTGAAGGAAAGATTTGACAAATCGGGCAGGACTTCAGTAGCTCAATTGGAAGAGCGGCTGGATTAGATTCCCAGTAGGCCGCGAGTTCGAGTCTCGCCTGAAGTCAAATTTTTCTTTCCATTTTTCTTGAATAAAATATAGACATCTTGGAATTTGTATTTTAGTTATATTCAACAACCCATTAAGACTATACATAGCTCGATACATGACAAAACTGTAAATATTAAGCTAACTTTTACTAAAGATTCATGCCAAGTTCATACATTAATTTGTACAGAAAAAGTGAGATACAAGCACAAATATAACAGGTACAAGGTCAAACAGCTTAGAAATATTATCTAGGGAACCTCATATAATTATACTAGCGGCCCGCCCCGGCTTCGTGCTGTTACAATATTGCCTACCTCTCTTATTCATCTAAGCGTGATTTTATATAATAGCCTAATTCTTTCCTCTATAAATGGGATATCTAACGCTGAAATATTTTTTCAAATCGGAATAGTAGTTCCTGAGATAGTTCCAAACAAACAAACAATCAAACTCTTCAGCTTTATAATATAAGCATATAAATGATATAGGATATTTAAAAAAAAATTAAGTCACCGAAATAAAAATTGTCTTTCCTAACAACAGCAGAAGCAGTCCATACTAAAGTATAATTTTAAACTTTATATTCCGGAGTTTTAAAAATATTTTAATACCACGAATTGTTTTTAAGGTTGCCTAAATAATACTTCTGAGTTGATTTACCTTGTACCTTTTTTATTTTTCTATACAAATCTTGACATGAACCTTTATGATTTAAGATTGAAGAGCTGTACAGTGTGTCACACAACGCCATAGCCACCGTGTTTCAATATATTTGCAGTAATATGAATAATATTGTTAAACATCAACAGACTAACCCTACGGTACATTAACGTCAATACAACACGTGTTTCTAAGGCAGAGTTTAACGATCAACATACACACGTGAACACACAATCGGAGATTATTAGCTAATTTTTTTATTGAAAATTTAGAATCAATTTGTTTTACTCTTCGGTGATAAGTAAATACTGCAATACCGCGTAAGTTATGATTGGATTAATATCTGACTTTAATTTAATTAAAAATATGTTTTATTTCATCATAGAAATTATAGGATACGTGGTTTTACAGCATGATCAAGGTGATGTAGGTCTGATAGGCACGAATAGCGATATCGAGAAGTGGAATATGAAATACGTAATGATGAAGTTCTTATATATTTGAAAAAAACATGCAATTTAACGGTTTATTACAAGTCACTTTTTGTTCGAATAAGTACGTAGGTATGTCATTTTTAATTTAAAGCAAATAAACATTGCAACCTTTATGAAATAGTTGCCTGAATAAAGGTTTCTTAGTTTGGTTCCTGACGAATTAGTGAATTGAACGATTTTTATGCAGTTATCATGTTTGCGTAATCCATGTAAATAATTTTATATCAAAACATTTGCTCAACAACTTAACTGTCTTACGTAATTAATTTTATGGAAATCTAAATTTCGTAATTGAACATTTATAATGTCATTGTTAACAAATTTAGAACTATTTTATTATAATTTTCAATTGTGTACTTACGTGTCGCGAGCGAAGCCATGTGTCTCGCTAGAAGGCAACATGTTACAGTGTTCAACACAAGTATCGCACCGATTGATCGATTCTAACTATACACGACAATCTTAAATTTAATTAATGCGCTATGGTACCTGTTTGGAGGTACTATTTCGAACTGACTACCGTAAACAAAGACTAAAACTTGAAAAAAAAATACATAAACGATTAAAATTATTTACTTTAAATTCATCAGTTCTAAAACAGCACCACTAAATCAAAAAAACTCGTGTATGATAAACCAGTGGCTGTACAAACGTAAGACTAGAAATACCTAAACGATAAAAGAAAAAAGCGCAACAAACAAATTACGAAAATTATGTCAAGGTCAAAATTATATCTTGGTCATAACTGTTATCAGTTTCGACCAAGTCGTAATTTTGTTACATTCACACCATCAGCAATTCCTGCCGCGCTTAAGCTTTACACAAAATCACTATAATTACAATCCATATACACATTTTATTAAATCCATTTTATTGTACAATATTATTTATACACATCCTAAATATATATTTATCACAATATTTTATTATAAAAAGAACTATCTTAGCGAACAGTACTTAAGACAACGTACAGTAATTTAGTGACTTATTGACGACTATCAGTTTTGATATTCGAATGATATTATTATTTCAATAGGAAGGTATATCGATATTTATGGTCTAGAGTCTAGACAGTTTTCGACTGATATCTTACACAACGACTTTATGCGATTTTATTATTTCTGAAAAGATAAAATCTTCAAATCCAAACGAGTTCAATCTGACTCATAAAATATATTCAAGTTTACAGTAATTTCATTAAAAAAATGGTTTCACATTATTGTCAGGTATGGAATGATAGGGACTGACCTAACTCTAAACGCAACGATGGCAATTTTCGAGCATATTTCTAGGGAAATAAGATCGATCTAAAAAGTTCTCATTATCATAGACAGTTGAATAATTTCAAAACAAATATCACATTTCTATATAAATTCTTGTCATATTATTGCGTTTTGTATTATTCCTGATTATAGCCCGTGGTGGACCATTTAATGTGTAATGAAGTGATATTCTTAGTCTTATTCTTATACGTTTTGTAGGAGATCATTTCACAGTTGTGATAATGAGGTTACTTCGTGGTCGATCTCGTATCGGACATACGTCAAACGGGTCGTGGAACTCCTTCGATATCTAGCAAGAGTTTAGTTAAATGTAGAAGAATCTAGTTCAACATTCAACTGGGGTCGGCGATTACGTTACGTACGGATAACGGGGTCGTAGATGACCGCGGAGGTCGAGTGAGCGCGTCTAGAGTTTCTAAATTGTTCAGGCGAACCGCGACCGTCTGGGACTCGACGTGCCTCAAATTAATTTTATTCTTGATTCAGTTCTTGGATCCGATACGAGTACGGTAAACTCGGCGCACCTGATTATATAAAGGTTGAAAAAAATTTAGCTCAACATTCAACCGCGGCCGGTATCCGTAATAGGGCGGAGGCGGAGAACGAGAGCGGGAGTGCGGAGGTCGAGAAGCGAACGGATCTAACGGTTCTAAGTCACTCGGGTGCGGCACGACCGGCACTCACGATTTTCACTCGATACACTTCAGATTAATACGACTTTAATTCTCGGATCTGACATAAGTGGGTACGGCAAACTTCGTGTACCTGACCGTACAAAGATCGATAGGAGTTTAGCTAAACGTCCAACTGCGGCCGGTATCCATTGTGTGGCGGCGGGGGGTGCGGCGGGTGCGGCGGGTGCGAGCGCGGGGAGTGCGGCGGGCGCGGCAGGTGCGGGAGGTGCGGGAGGTGCGGGGCGCGCGGCAGGTGGGGGGAGCGGGGGGAGTGCGGCGGGCGCGGCGCGAGCGCGTCCAGCGGCTCCAGGTCCCGCGGGCGCGGCGCGGGCGGCGCGCGCGGCAGGCGCAGCGGCACGGGCAGCAGCTCCGGCATCACGCTGTGGTGCGTCACTAGGGCGCTGAGCGAGCTGAACTCCTTCGTGAAACCCTGAAAACGAGAGGCGAACATTTATTGGAACGGCGAAAATCAGTCTCACGATTATTTTGTACTTTTTGGAGAAAAGAAATGTGCGTTTCCCGGGTTCACACCGCAGTAGAGATCGACTCGATTGTCGATAAGAACAAAAATGAATAAACCCTTCCAGCGTCGGTTCCTCGCACGACTGTATAATAAAAAATCTCTAGTCCGTCGTCGCCGTCGAGGGTAGATCTTCGAGTCGAGAAGAATGTCACCTAAATCAAACTGTAATGTACAGTGGCGCACCTCGCAGCCCGCCCGCGTCGTGCTGCCGCGCACCAGGCACGCGCCCGACGCCTGCGTCCCCGGCACCTCTAGTGTACAGTGTACGGCGCGCACCTTGATCTTGTAGCCCTTGGGCGTGCGCAGGATGAGGTAGTGCGCGATGCCGAGCGGCGCGAAGTCGTGCGGCACGCGCAGCGACAGCGCCAGGCAGCCGGCCTGCGTCGTGCTGCCGCGCACCAGGAACGCGCCCGGCGCCTGCGCCCCCAGCACCTCTAGCGCTATCTGCGAACAGACATTGTTCGAGTTTTAGCTAGATATCGCCCTCCCGAGAAGATTCCGATCGAAAGACGATCATCTTTATCAGAGTTTGTAACTGAATTATAATAAATATGTAATTGCATAAATCGGATATGAATTTTTGTAGTAATAATAAGAATCTCATCGACTGGCAACACTGGTTTTCAGATGTAAAATATTTAGCTCGTATTAAATATAATTTTAGTTATTAAGATATGTATAAATATTTAATTGTGAGAGTAGTTTAAGTGATTGCAAAGGACAAGTGTCGGTGTGTTTATCCACCGCAAGATTGTAAAATAAAGTTTGCCGTCAAGGGGCCATCGACCCAACGGACAGGATTGGAAAACTTCTGTGTAAACCTGGGGAGTATTGCTTTCAATGAACTTAATTTCTGTTTAATCTATTGTATCCATTTATAGAGGATTCACAAGATGCTATAGGTATATTTTGCGACCTTTCAAAGGCGTTTGACTGCGTGGACCACAATACATTAATTGGCAAACTTGATCATTATGGACTTAAAAATAAAGCTCTTCAACTTGTTCAATCTTACCTTAAGGATCGGGAACAAGTAGGTCAAGTGAATGGAGTAAAATCTCAAGGTGCAAAGACAGGAATAGGTGTCCCATAGGGCTCAATATTAGGACCATTGCTGCTTTTAGTCTACGTTAATGATTTACTTCATTTGATGCCTAACAGTATGCCCAAAACAATTTTATTTGCAGACGATACTTCAATAGTTTTTAAAGTGAACAGACGAAATCCAGATTACGATACTGTAAATAAGGTCATAGGAGAAGTACATAAATGGTTTACTGTCAATAACCTTGCACTGAATAGTAAAAAAACCAAATGTATCCGTTTTACCCTCCCTAATGTAAAAAGAAAAGAAGGAGACATTTACATATATGTCATAAACAATGACAAAATTCAATTTGTTGATGACGCTACCTTCTTGGGAATAACGCTTGACTCGAAGTTAAAATGGGGACCACATATTAGGCCGTTAGCGAAACGTCTGAGTGCGGCAGCTTATGCTGTTAGAAAAATTAGGCAATTAACTGATATAGACACTGCAAGACTTTTTTATTTTAGCTATTTTCACAGTGTCCTATGGTATTTTATTGTGGGGTCGAGCGGCTGACATACAATCAATTTTTGTATCACAGAATAGGGCCATTTGAGCGATGTATAACTTACTTAGTCGTGATTCTTTGAAAGAACTATTTAAAGAAATAAATATAATGACAGTCCCTTGCCATTACATCTATGAAAATATACTTTTCGCGAGGAAATATTTACATCTGTTTGATAAAATCTCCGATAGGCATAGTTATCATACGAGGAATAAGAAAAAGTTGTCTCTGCCAAGTTTTCGACTGACGAAAACTAATACATCTTTCCTAAAATATAGTGTAGAATTTTATAACAAGATCCCATCCGGGATTGCTGAACTCACCGATAGTAAATTCAAAGCATTAATTAAACGCACTCTATGTAAAAAGGCTTACTATAAGCTCGAGGACTATCTCAAGGATATAAATGTTTGGCTAAATGCTGATCTAGCTCCACAAGGGTGTTAAATGTAATAATCAAAGTGTAATGTTGATATGATATTGTTAATTTTAAATTTGTTTAAATTATGAATAATTGTTAAAATATGCCTAAGAGATATTTTTAAAAGAGCCGACTGAGTTTTTCTGTCAAGTTTTTCTCAGATCATATTGGCCTTTGGAACTTTGCCGGTGAATGATAAAGATTGACTCTTTTTCTTTTCTTTTTACTCTTTGTTATCAGTTTGTAAATGGGAAATGAGACATTCTACTTATATACTTTACATTAGTTTATTACAATTAGTTTTATCTTAGTGATATTCTTGACTTTACATATATTTTTTATACTGTTTGACATGTACATCAATTGTTATTCACTTTAAATTATTTTGTTTTGCCTGTCACCCTAAATGAATAAATGAGTTTCTGATTCTGATTCTGATAATATTAGGTTGGGGAAAAAGTTTCTTCGCATTTTTTAAGATAATTCAAAACATTTTTTAATATAGTTTATTTAATTATTTTAAGTTTTTTTATTATTAATTTTTTAATAAGTATGTATGTACCATTTTGTTCGATAACCTTTTGCCACCTCACATGATCCCATTGCTATAAAAATTTTGGGACTTCTCATTAAAATACCGCGACAAGTGGATTTGGCAGTCCTTTCGTGATGTTAACCTAACATTGCATAAAGAATTCTGAAGAGACCGAAACAGGCGGAAATCTGAAGGTGCAAGGTCAGGACTATACGGCGGATACATTAACACCTCCCAGCCAAACTCTCTTAATTTTTGCTGAGTGGCTATAGATGTGTGAGGTCTAGCGTTATCATGATGAAACACCACACCCCTTCTGTTGATCAATTCCGGCCGCTTTCTCTCAACTTCTTGCTTTAATCTCATCAGTTGTTCGCAGTAGAGTTCAGAATCGATAGTCCTGCCTGGTGGTAATAGCTCATAATGAATAATGCCCTTCCAATCCCACCACACACACAACATCACCTTATTGCGAGTTAACCCGGGTTTCGCCACAGTCTGTGAAGCCTGACCGGCCTTTGAGCACGACCTTTTTCGCACGTTCTTGTCGTACGTGATCCACTTTTCATCACCAGTTATCAGCTTCTTCAAAAATGATTCGGTTTCATTACGTCGTAATAAAGAATCACAAATGAGTACACGGTTCATTAGGTTTCTTTCAGTGAGCTCGTGAGGTACCCAAATATCGAGTTTTTTTTTGTACCCAGCTTTTTTCAAATGCGCCAAAACTGTTTTGTGATCAATTCTCAGTTTTTCAGCTACGTCGTAACTACTGATATGTCGATCTTGCTCCACTTTTTCAAAAATGGCATTTATTTTATCCGTAATAGGGCGACCAGAGCGAGGTGCATCATTGACATCAAAATTTCCGGATTGAAAACGCTTAAACCAAATTTGTGCTACTCTCACAGACACTACACTAGGTCCATAAACATCGCAAATTTTTTTCGCGGCTTGCGTTGCCTTTTTACCTTTTTTGTAGTTTGAATTTGGAATTATGTTCTTTTAAATTTTTAACTTTCAATGATACCAAAACCAGCCAGATACAAATACTACAGCCAAAGAGATTTTATTACAAGTTCATACATGCTATAATGCGAAAAGACTTTTCCCCCAACCTATTAATATCCTACGGTCCGAATTTTGGCCACGGTGCGAATAGCCGAGAAGAACAGCCAACTGCGCGGGAGATAGTGCACAAGTGTATGCGCAAACACATGTGCACTCTCCGTTCTCCCACTATCATAGCCCGATGGGACGGCAATCCGTCACGACCGGAGAGAGATCGGGCGCTGGGTCGACGGTTTTTACGTGCTCTCTGAGGCACAGGTACCAGATTCCGAATTTCTTCACAGAAAAAACCCATTATGTCCAATAACAATATTTCCCGACCCGGAAATCGAACCCGGGTCCTCCTCAGGCTTCACCATCACGATTACGACCAATCAGTTAGGCAGTCTTTTTGTAGTAAAGGGACCTCGTCAACCTTATTTTAAATTATCAAGTACTCACCTCTCTCGGTATCCCCTGCTGGAACCAAGGGGCGTGTCTCAGTTCCGGTTCAGGCCGAGCATTATTGTTTCCTGACGTGCGCGAGGCGCCACAAGAAGACGCGCCCGACGACGACGATGCCGCGCCACTTCCGTTTGACGGTCTACTGGAACTGAAGAAATGGAATGTTACTATAGGCGTTGACGACTATAGTAGGTACATGAGAGTTTAATTAAATGTCCATGCCTTTCTTATCTTATTATAAACCTTTTTAACAGTCTTTTGCACTTTTAAATTAAAGAATATTCACAAATAAAACTGAACATTAAATAAATTATTAAACAACATTAAAATTTGTAACTAAACTGTATGTTTTAGTCGCTTCTAAAAATACAATATGTTTTTTTTACATTCTCCTCACTGGTGGATCTCTTTTATGGCTGAACTAATACGTCAAAGTCAAGGTCAACACAAAGCTTACATTTATGAGCTCAGACGGTGGATGAGCGAGAAGAGACAGCCGGCGGCGTATGAACAATTGAAATCAATATCATGATATTTTTCTCGTGAGCTGACTGGTTAAGCCATTAAGCGTCCACTGTTCTGGTACTCAAGTATCCTGATAATACCAATTAAAAGGTTTTCTTTACTAATATACCGAGTTAAAGTAGTAACTATAAGTGATCGTGACTCACCCATTACTAATATTATTGCACCTCCTAAAGTCTACATCGAGGTCGCAAGGCAGCGTGTCATGTCGCGACATATGATCGCGGTTGCTCTCCCGAGTCCTGGCCTCAGCCTCCGACGCCTCGTTGATGTAGCCCCCATTTAGACATAACGGCACGTTCGTTGGCCTGGAAATGAAATGAAGTTTCCTTAGCATTTTATTTAATTACTTGTTTCTCTTCAATGTCTTCATCGTTCCATCTCTTATCGTGAGTATGCTTGGGAACTTAATAGCGACTAAGATACATAAGGAGCAGCTGTATTATACTCGACATTTTCATACAATTTGTTCGTTTCTGTCGAGGAGTCCACTGAAAAACTGGACTTCCCTTTATATGAGTCATATCTCCATCTTTAAGATCTCCTATAACACACAATATAATAAAAAGTATACTAACGTCATTAGAGTATCATTAACTAATAGTGTTGCATCCTCATTCGAAGGCTGCAACAAGGCGGAACTCAGTACTACAGTCAGGCGTTTCATCAGTGGTGATCTTTTCTTATTCCATTCCCATGTCCCTTAGAATGGGTCATGAGAATGAAGTATGACACGAGATCATAACTCTGACTAACATTCGCTCCTGACCTTACAATTTAGTAAAGACAAAGTACGTAGTGAACAATAACCATTGCACCATCATCCAAAAGCTGGAACAGTGCGTGAAAGAACACTCAGCCCCGAAGTTAAACGCTTCATCGGCGATCTATGATCTGCCCATTTTGCATCAAAACCTATGGCCTTAATCTATTCTAATATTACAAAGTTGAAGAGTACGTTTGTTTGCTTGCTTGAACGCGCTAATCTCAGGAAACACGGCTCCGATTTGAAAAATTCTTTCTGTGATAGATAGCCCATTTATCGTCATCACGCTAAGATGAATAGGAGAGGGTAGGTAAACATTGCAACCACGCGAAAACGCGGCGGGCCGCGTATTTAATAAATAAAATATGTTTACGCCGTTGGAGTAACTAGGGCTGTTACATCTTTATCCGAAGGTTGCAACATGACGCCACTCATACTAAAGCCAGCCGCATAATAAGTGGCGAACGTTCCATACACTTGAGTCGCTCGACGAGCTGTCGGTAACAGCTCTGCTCGGTTGGCGAGTTCCATTCCTCTGAGAAGCTGGGACTCGTTTTTCTTGGGTCTATCTATGATACACGCTATATTCCTCAAGATCTGTTCCTTAGACTAAAAATATACTTACGTAGTTGGAGTATCAGTAACTAGTGGTGTTGCATCATCATCCGATGGTTGCAAAAGCGCGCCACTAAATCCTAATGCCAGGCGCTTCATCAGTGGCGGTCGCTCCATGCGCTCGAGCCTCTCGCCCAGCCGTCGGTAGCAGCTCAGCTCGGTTGGCGAGTTCCATTCTTCTGAGGAACTGGGACTCGCTTCGCTTGCTTCGCTCGGCTCGCTCGCGTCGCACGAGTCCAACTTCGATCCGCCCATTATGTCGCATTGTGGTGGCGATCTGAAAATGTTTGAAATTTGTTTCGGTAGTAAAGTTAATTACATATTTAATTTATTTTACAGTTTATAATTCAAGTTATCAAAACCTACTATGTATTACAATTCTCTTTGGAATATATTCATCACGAATCGTGTCGTCTGTCGTCGCCCATCTGCGGACCGAACATGACAATACAAAGTCCAGCGGTGTGAGACAAACTTTTGATTCGAAGGGTCGTATAACGGCACCCACGACACAGGTTTATACCGAGTATGGGGCTGTATAATAAATAAATAACTGAGAATTATAGCATAACTAGTCAGCAGAAAAATGCATAGTTGTTGTAGCAGTTACAGCTCAAAATTATTTCTTAAAAAATGTTTAAAAAAGTACTTGCGGCCATTTTTTTTTGTTTTTGGAAGCACAAGTCAGAGGTCTATAGTCATAGAGTAGATGCTATAAATCTTTTCGCTCAAAATTAAGCAATTTATTTACTTAAGTAATAAATAGTAAAAGATTGTATCGTATGAAGTAATGTTACCTGTCCAAACAGTGTGGGTAGTGATGTGTGAGGCCGGGAAGCGAGTCCGGCGCCCGCGCACATGACCCGCTTAGCTCCTTACTCTGGAACAATATCATAACATAATTGATAACGTAATGCGTGCGTAATGCAGATAGATAACTGACTTCAAAAAAAAAAGGGAGGTTCGACTACCTGTTTTTTATGTATGTTCACCGATTTCCACTCCGATTATGGTATCATGGGGAAATAGAGGTAAATACATATAAGTTATTTTTCTACATTTAATTTTACACAAAAAATCGAAAAATAAGAAATAAGTATATTAAAAAAACAAACTTCAAAAAATTACCACTAAAAAGTTAAAAATAACAGATTACCATGATAACAGAAACACTTTAAAGATCTTTAACCCCAATTTTAAATATTCCAAAAATGTGACGTGGGTTGTTTTTGGGTTTAAGGGTGCTTTCCGTTATTTTTAACTTTTTAGGGGTGTGTTATTTAAGTCATTATTTTTTCAATTTTTTTTTGTATTCATAACTACAATCATGGCGAAGGTAGATATTTAATTCCTAGGAGCAGACCAATAATAATACATGAAGTGAGTGGGATTGCGTCAGGGTAGTCTGATATTTACCCAGCTACTATCTATATAAATAGACAATTCTATAAAACAAAATGTAACAATCTATATAATTGTTTGAATTCAAATACAAACAGTTTTGCCGAACCAATTCACATACAAATGGACTCTGTACCGATTCAACATTTTCCTTTTTTCAGTGTATTTTAAACTGCTGCGCGTAAATCGGTCCATATAGAACAACAGTTTTATGTTTATGGAGTTAGCTTGTTTTGTTCGTTCAATTCTTTTATTGAAATAAAACCGGACGGGCTCAATAGTATTGAAATGTTATTTCAACCTTACCAGACGAACCTAATATAAATCTTGTAAATTATGGAATGAGTTACTGTTTTAGTGCATAATGGCAATTATTTTATACATTCAACTAGTATTTAGCAATCAAACATGTCTTTATATTCCAATTACCACTGCAACACCCGTGACGCCGTACCACACAGGCCCTCTTCACTAGACACTACACAGACTTTAACTGGTTTGTAAGACAACAAGACGTTTTAAAATATTATACGTAACATAGCAGTGTTCACGCGCACCATAGAGGCTGCACCCCATGACCTAGGTGGCGCAGGCTAGGACCTAGGTGGGCAGCGTGAACTATGTGATCTGTAATCTGTTTAGTGTTTTGTATTATGTGTCTTTAATTCTTTGTCGTCTCTTCGTCTGCATTTGCGTCATGTTTCGTTGCCTGTGTTCGTCATTATTGTGCAAAAAAAAAAAATGTTTTGTCGTTCATTATACATATTTCTAATCGCGGAGCTATCAACTTCTCGTTTTTCATTACAACTACTCCCTCAACTCTGGTCACTTAGCTGAGCCTGAGCAGCCATCACCGCACTCCACCACTATCTCACTACAACATAACCACTTGAACAACAGTGATAAAAGTAAATTTTTGTACAACGAACAATCAAAATAATCTGCTACTCTGGACCTCGCTTTCATAATAATATTGAAGATAACATGTTCTTCTCAGATAAAAACATTGTAAAGTTACTCGTTTATGGCCATGTCGCGGTAGAGATACACCGGCGCGATAGTCCCGGATCCCGGCAGCATGTAACGTCAGTCGTACGGGCGGCTCGTGAGATCGCTGCAAGATGGGAGCAGTCACGATGTTACATGCACCTTATTTATCTATACATTTTTTACTGGTACCACTGCATTACCTAATCTATCAGCTGCTAAATGGTAGTGCTCAGCACTATCGTGTTCCGGTTAGATGGCAATGTATGGCCCCATAATAACTGTCACAGAAACAGAACTCCTAAGGTCTCAAGGGTTGCCACCCTTCAAAAATCTTTTTGTGTAGATGTCTTTTTGTAGGCTGCAGTCTTCACTTAACATCAATGTGACAACATGTTTTTTGCCACTTTCATTACATTAATAAAAAACAGAGTTTTTGTTGATAGTGAGTTTGTTGATATATTGCAGCCTATTGTAACGTTGCATTTTTGCTATTTCCTTTCTCATAAGGAGAATAGCGACACCTAGTGTGATTTCACCCAAACTATGTCGAAGGCTACTCAGGTCGATTAGATGAAGTGTAGACAGGTACGCCATCTAGTAGTTTGCTGAGGTACTTCGTTGACATAATCAATAGGTACATTATGTATGTAATTAATTTAATATAAAAAATAATAAAAATTAATACATACACCTACTATAAATATTTAAAGAAATATGATAAAGTTTAATTTAATAAATAATAACACTATTTACTAAAGTTCATCTTGAACATTACGGTGGTTTAGAATTGGGTGTTTATGGTCGTGCTAATGAACCTTCGAGAACGAAGGACGACGGGGTAGGATAGTTCTCTTTGGATCAGGACGGTCAATTGTCATGATTCCGTGCCGACAGAGAGTGCGTTGGTGCAAGGCAAAGCCTTAATTTTCTAGGCCATCGTAGCCAAAAAGTTTTAAAATATATTAAATATGTTTAATTGAGCAAGTTTCCCTAAAACCGAGAGGAGCTGGGATGCTGAGGCCTTTTATTTCTATATAGCAATGATTATTTAGCTAAAAGTCCTCATGCGGGTTTTAAATTTCAATTTTCTTTTTATATTTTCTATGCTTTTACGTTCGTAAATTTCATTAAAACATAATGATTTTTATAGTTTACTTTTTACTTCGGTAAACTTCCAAATTTCTGAAGACCTGCTTAGCTTGTGCAGTTTGAATGATGACGATGCACCGTAGGACCTGATACCCGGAAGACGGTGGAGGAAGATTGAGGAGTTCTTACACCATACTCACGGTAAGCGGTTTGATCAGGTACGAGGTCATCGAGTAACCAGTTTAGGGTTACCTGCGTTGCCATCATAACACAGCTTAAGTTATTAAAGTGATCAGGTTAAAGATAAAAGTTAGTAAAGTAATTTGATATTAATTAGTAAGGAAGCAGTTATCTTCACCACTCGAACCCAAATTCCAAGACACGACCCTGTATTGTGGGGTTTGGTACCATATCATAAAATCATAGTGAAAAGCAAGATAATTAGTATAATTAAAATACAAGTTAAATTTAAAGTTCAACAGCAATAAATATCAGTGTGCCAAACTCTGCAGTTTTATTTCAACTCAACAAAGTCGTAACTGGGTTACAAATATATAAATATTCTGCTAGCCAGGTAACCCTCCAGGCTTTCACTATAGACACAGTCTAATTTCTTCCATTTTAAGGTAATGTGTCTATCGGAACATGAGCCTTTTAATTACTGTATCTACAATCAATATAAATAAATCTGAGAAGAACATGTTACGGCGTACCACCGCCACCACCAGGTGGCAGTGGTGGTGGCGGTGGTGGTAAAAATTGCACTTTAGGCCGCGGAAGTGGTAACACATCTGCATGTTGACCTCTGGTCTTTGTGTGGGTGTCTATAGGCTGCAGTCATCTTCCACATAAACTGATCAGACCATATTTTTTTATATCTACTACTACCGACATCAAAGTATGCTTTGTTTGAACTGACAAATACAACTTCAAATCCAGTATCCCGTAATTGCTACTAGACTGACCGCATTGCTAGTTTTCTATAACAGTCGCATATTTTGTCTGTCACCTCCAAGCTGCCTTCGCAGTATAAATCAGCCGCGGAATGCGATCCGACCGCGTATCGTGGAACAATAACATCGATAGATTCCCCTTACTGCCGCAAGACCTTGATATTATCGCGAGAATAAAAACTTAAATGCAATCGAGTGAGAATTCAATTTAGCGTAACAATATCTTTTAAGAATGTCATGTTCGTGCTTAATATTTAGATCGAGTGTTGTCTGTATGGATTTAGAACCATCAACACAGTTGTTGATTTACTTGGAATCGATTTGTTTGAGTCTCTCGTTGGTAGAAAGCTTGTCAGTTTTGAAATAGATGCTATTAAAAACATGGTACCTATTATGTACAATCGGTTATATTATAGAGACAAATCGTTACTGTAGCCAATAGAGGTACGTTGAAATTAATGGAAGTAAGAAATTAAAGTACATTTTTTTCACAACAATTCGGGCAGTAATCGAACCTAAGTCCTCAGGATAACCAGTCCAGCTACTTGAAGTGCCAGTTTTTGTATGTAAAAAAATGTATAAAGGATATATATAAAATGTATATGACTGCGGTAAACAGGGAGTGATGGACGGAATGTAATCAATTAAAAACTTGTTAAAATAAAAAAAATAACACAATTACGTACCTGAATAATTATTATAGAAGCCCAGACATTACAAATCATACCAAACAATAGTAGGTATTCAAAGAAAACAGCGAGCAATTTGTTAGCGGCCGCCGCGCAGTTGGAAGTTGGGTTACGGGAGCACGCCCCCGTATTGCTTTCGTGTTATTTTGATTGCGAGCATGTCCACTTGTGTGTGTTTTGTGGTGTATCCGGTCAATCATTGACGTGTTCAGCTTAAATTCTATATTTAAAAAATACTAGTTACGTGCGAGTCGAACCCTGCTGTGAAGAGTTCCTCCCAAATAAAGGAATTTACCATCGGTCTAATAATTGAAGCACAAGCTTAACTTTATCGTAGGACAACTGTCATCGCCATACATTTACCATTCAGCTAACCAACTGCAACAAATATGATTTTTATTTTTGACTAGCTGTGCCCGCGACTTCGCCCGCGTGAGAATTTATGTTTGTTCAGTACCTACCCGAAGTCGTGGACGCAGCGAGTATTAAAGTAGCCTAAGCTACTCCTTATTACATCAGCGATCTGCCAGTGAAAGTCCCGTCAGAATTGGTCGAGCCGTTCCCAAGATTAGCCCCGCCAAATAGACAGACAGCCAAAAATTGTAAAAAATGTTGTGTTGTTCATACATATGCATTTAGTAAAAAGCGGTTATTTTAATATTATAAACAGAGACTATAATGTATAGATATTGTAAATACATTGTTACGGACATCGAGTTTTAAAAAGTTAACAACTTTAGAACAATATAAATGTGACTGCGGGAAAGAATAGAGGACAGAAATAAATACAACCCCAAACATTACAAGTCATGCTAAACCATAGTAGTCAAAGAAGACAGCGGGCAATTTGTTAGCGGCGTCGGAAGTTGGGTCACGCGAGCACGCCCCCGGATTGCTTTCGTGTTATTTTGATCGCGAGCATGTCCACTTGTTTTGAGGATTATTCGGTCGACCAATTGACGTGTTTAGCTTAGATTTTTGATAGAAAATAAAAGACTCAGTTCGATATTTTCAAATTAATAGCGGATGCTTTAGAAAGTACTTAGACATATATTTTTACTTAGACATAACTCAAACTCAAAAATTTATTTAATCACTTAGAAATAATTGAATTTTCTTGTGATTTACAAAATTAAAAATTAAAGCGAATAACAACTGATACGTTGATTAATATGTCAAAGTTAACAAAATAAAATAAATAATGGTCCAAAAATACTAAATGATAAAAATAGGTATCAACAGAATGTTCCATACTCTCTTTAACAAACGGCAAGACAAGACTAAACAATAACATACATATATTTTTGAAAGTCCACTGTAAGTAAGTTCCACTGCAGGGCAAAAGTCTCCTCCTCCACTGGCTTTTGTTCAGTGCTCGTTGTTTCTAATAATACGAGTGCAATTGTTTTGCTTTCTCATCTTGGATTAATTTATGAATCTAAATATTTTTTTCTCACTTTGAGCAATTAGCTCCAAAATAAAACACGACAACGCAAAATCGCTTATGATAGGCCGCCCGTTGCCAATGCATATAGCTCGTACCTCTGATTATTCCTCAGGAAAAATACAGATTTAAAGCCAAGAATAACCTTAATTACATGTAGGTTTTAGTAGTAGAACTAAGGATGGGTTTTACTTATTATACCAGCGTATACAAATTAGTGCCACCCTTAAATCCTATAGCTAAGATTCCCGTGTTTGACCAGCGATATCTCGTGCGCTGCGTACATTTTCTCTAATTGGAATAATCGTTTACTTAACTTGTAAGGTACATTTTACTTTTGCTCAGTTTGTACACGTATTTATAGGAACGTTTTGTAATTCTTAGACTGAGGACAGAATAACATGTATTTTACTAGCTACTTCAAAAATATAGCTTCTAATTTTTACAAGATAGTTAAGGACATAGCTTTAATGTTTCATTTTATAAGATATAAGATATTTATTGCATGAAATAGGGTACATAATATATAATGGATATTGCATCCATTCACAGAGTAAAACACAATCATATAGGTAGGTAGTTGATGTAGATACAAATGTATTTACCTACACACTTCTGCTAATGTAGTTCAACGATAATTTAACCCTTGCACCATTGTGAACCCTTTGGCAATTTGCGTGAAACACACCACTCTTGAGTTTGAGTTCTGCTCGTAGAACTCTACCACAAATAAAATGTTGTAGTTCATATAAAAAATCATGGTCTTTTGACTAGAGTCTGCTTCAGTATTCTACAATTATTTTTGTATCTAACACAACATCTTACACAATGTTCATATTTGCGTAGGATCATTCATCAATCATTTACAAAAAACTCGGTTTCTCACATAAAAACCGGTCGTATCGCGAAAGGTTCGACATGAGCTGTTGATGTTATACGGGTCACCTTTTTGTGATTAACCAAACATTACTTAGATAATATTGTTGACACACAAAAGCAGACTACCTACTACTACCAATTTCGGTTTTCAGCTTTTTCTGGATGAACTCAGAGAACGGTTTTATTGAATATTTATCAATGTTTTTTGTAATTATTTTATTTTTAACTTTGAATATGTTTAAAGTATGATATGGGCTCTAGTTGCGTGCAATAAATTATTCTATTTTATTCTTAAGTTATTTTCTTTCACCTCTAGGCAATCTCCAACCTTCAAAACTTTTTATACTTGTCTGGAAAATGGAATCTCTTTCATTTCATTTATTTGCTGATAGAAAACGTGCCGCGTCTTGATGCGTCCCACGCTCGGTTCCCTCTCGTTGCCCCAAACCTGATTGTTTTCGGATACCGTTTATAGTTCGCCGAAGGTTTCTGGCTTTGATTGAAACGATATTTGCGTTGCTGAAGGAATTGTTGGCGATAGTCGGATTTGTGTGAAATGTAAGGAACAAAAATAAAATATGATTTTTTCGGGTCTGTGTAAGTATGTGTTTTATGTGTACAAACAATACAGGTTTAAACCTCTAAGGTGGGGTTGTAAGTGAGAGCATATTTTATGTAAGTACTTAATTTTTATTTATTGAATAAACTTTTTAAAACCAGAATCCACGATTTTTGGTATTAATAATTATTAACAAAATTTAGAATAGATCTGATAGCCTCCCAAATCGGTAATCGAACCCATGACCCCAGCGTAGCAGTAATGGCCTGCTACAACTAGACTACTGAGGCTGTCTGAATTATCAAAGATTTATCTTACACTAGCTGTTGCCTGCGTCTCCGCTCGCATGTAGGTCGCTTTTCGCGTAACCTGTGGAAAATCATCAAAACATCCCATGGCATCCCACAGGCACATTTCGAGATAAAAAGTCTCATAAAATCCAATAATCTAGGTCAGCTAATACCCTATCTGTATAACAAATTTCATTCAAATCCGTTCAGTAGTTTCGTTGTCGTTCACGGACAAACATCCAAATAAAGAAACTTGCACATTTATATTATAAGCGTGATTAAAGCAAAATTCATATCCTGTAAAAATACGATTTGATACAATAAAATTTTCACCTTCACTCGAATAGGACATCGTCGTGCATACTGAACTCTAATATACTTACCTAAGGTATATTAGAAAACTGTTACTACTGTTTACTGTTACCTAAGTGCTACAGATACGAGGAGGTAGCTCACATTAACATTTTAATACTGGTGACAGAGCTGTATTGACGAAGCTCCTGGGCATTTTGCACCACCGCATTACCTAACCTATTAGCCGCTAAATGGTAGTGTTCAGCACTATCGTATTCCGGTAAGATGGTAATGTATAAATAACGCTTTAACTATCACAGAGACATAATTTAGGTCTCAGGGTTGACTTAATTAACATATTTTGAAAAGACCCTAATGAGTTTTGTTGTGGCAGGTTTTTTCTCAGTAACGTGGGCTTTGGAAGTGAATGACTAAGAATGTCCCATATTCTTTTGTTTAGTCTTATCTTGCCGCTTGTAAAAGAGAGTATGGAACCTTCTGTTGATACCTGTTTTTATTATTATTAAGTATTTTTGGACCATTTTTTTTTTGTTTCCTTTGACATCTTAATCAACGTATCAGTTGTTATTCGCCTTAATAATATATTTGTAATTTGAACTATCACAAGCAAATTCTATTATTTCCAAGTGATTAAATAAAAGTTTGAGTTTGAGTTTGGCAACGCATTTTTACCTTTGGTTTTTGTGTAGATGTCTGTAGCTTGTTTGTCACCTTTCTTACATAAAAAACTGGAATTTTAAATTTTTCATTTAATTGAAGACAAAGGATCCAAACCAATACATACATTTATTTTCCACAGTCATTCATCTCCAATATCCACAACAGGTTTTACTAGCATAAATGTGAGTGTCAGATAACCAGCAAGGTTACCAATTAATCACAGATAGGTGTCTTCAAGCAGCCAAGTGCTTGTGAACACGCGAACTTACATTGATATTAAATTACACTATCTGTTGGAATGATCCTATGGAAATAAAATCAGTAACAAACTGTTACTGTGTCCAGCATAGGGTTTGCACGCGATGCTTGAGTACTTGAGATATCTGACTTGATTTCAGTACCAATTAAATTTATGTATTACTATGTCCGTGACGGTGTCATGATGATCTACATATTATGTATATGTATATCAGAGTGAGAAGCGCGGTTTGAAAACATCCGACAGTGGGTTGGCCACTAACCCACCCACCTCCACCAATCCGCATTGGAACAGCGTGGTGGAGTAAGCTCCAGGCCTCCCCCCAAAAAGGGGAGAGACTCGTGCCCAACAGTGGGACGTATAATGGGTTGCCATTATTATTATTATATCAGAGTGAAATTTTAATAGTTTTTTCAAGCGGTAAATCGATTGGCCTTCAGTAGTATTCCCGAAACATGTCATTAGATACATGTTTCGAGAACATAATGATTGATAACAAAAAGTCTTTTAGCCTAATAGATTACATAATAATAATAATGGCAACCCATTATACGTCCCACTGCTGGGCACGAGTTTCTCCCTTTTTTTGGCGGGAGACCTGGAGCTTAATCCACCACGCTGCTACAATGCGTATTGGTGAAATAGTGGCCAACCCGCTGTCGAAGGTTTAACGACTGCTATCTATCGATTGCAACCGGGACCGACGGCTTAACGTGCCCTCCGAAGCACGGAAACGAGCATTTTAATTTGTTACTAGCGGTCACCCATCACACACCCCACCGCGCCCATATTGCTTAACCGAGAAGATCGCTTACGATCTACACCAGCCGCGGGGCCATATTCTCTGCTAATAGGCTAAATAAAATACTATGGCATCGCTATTACGCATATTGCCAGTGTCAAGTAAAATGATATTTCGTATTCGCAAGCAGCGTAAAAGTAAGAGTCAATCGGTCAATTATAAGTCAGTCAGTCAGAGTCACAGTCAGTAATTCGAGTAAAGCGATGGCTACTTTACCAGAACATTTCAAATGAAGTTTTGGAGGCAAACTGAAAAGCCGTGTTTTCGCACTGTTATTCTATTTCACTATACACGGGCACTGTAATAAGCCTATATCAAACAAAATACCACCAACTTTATTTAATATAACTCAAAAATACACTAAGGAAATGAAATAAATTAAGAGCACCACACGCCTCTTTCAAGGTTCCCGCCAAAACTCCAAATAAAACACTTCTTGATAACATTTTTTTTTGTTTACACCTCTGTCCCAATAATCGCCATCGGTATGCTTATATTGTGCTGGAAGGTAGTGTACCCTGCCCTACCGTAATAACTATCATGATCTCAAGATGGTTGTGTAATGTGTTAACATTCATGTGAATTACATTCATGTTTGTCACCTTTGTTACATAAAAGGCAATCTCTGTTAGGCCCCAGGCCTCAAGCAGGTCATTCTGGTGTTAAGTAAATACTGCAATATTCAGATGAAAAATATGTAGCCTTTTATGATTCATATTGTGAAGGTCCATTTCTATCTGCAGATTTTAAGCATGTCAAACAAGTGACTGACTAAATTCTATAGCTAGGGCGGTGCCTGAAACATCTAATATTATCAGCAATTCCTTCAGCAACGCAAATATCGCCTCAATCAGAGTCAGAAACCTTCGGCGAGCTATAAATGGTATCCGAAAACAATCAGGTTTGGGACGACGAGAGGGAACCGAGCGCGGGGCGAATCAAGACGCGGCACGTTTTCTATCATCGAATAAGCGAACGAGATTTTTTCGGAGCAAGTAATAAGATTTGTTCTGGAAAGTTTTGCAAGTTGAAAATTGACTGAAAATGGGTTTGTCTATAGAACTGAAAGTAAAATATTCTTATGGTAAGTCAATGCCGCAGTATTTGGGTCTAAAACAGCAATAATAACCTTTATTCAAATTTTTGTAACACAACAGCCTTCAATCAAAACATTTTGAGTCATGACAGACGAGAACTTTCCCAAAAGGGATTTAAAGAATGCTTCTGCTCTTTGAACTGTTGAATAGCGTTGAGTTACGGTTAACACTACTGAGGTCTAAGTGATATTACCTCTGTGATATTTATAAGACCATGCATTATAACAAACTCTACCGAGAATGTCAAGCAAGAAAAAAGCTGGGTACAAAAAAAAGCTCGATATTTGGGTACCTCACGAGCTCACTGAAAGAAACCTAATGAACCGTGTACTCATGATGTTGTGTTGTGATTTTTTATTACGACGTAATGAAACCGAATCATTTTTGAAGAAGCTGATAACTGGTGATGAAAAGTGGATCACGTACGTGCGAAAAAGGTCGTGGTCAAAGGCCGGTCAGGCTTCACAGACTGTGGCGAAACCCGGGTTGACTCGCAATAAGGTGATGTTGTGTGTGTGGTGGGATTGGAAGGGCATTATTCATTATGAGCTATTACCACCAGGCAGGACTATCGATTCTGAACTCTACTGCGAACAACTGATGAGATTAAAGCAAGAAGTTGAGAGAAAGCGGCCGGAATTGATCAACAGAAGGGGTGTGGTGTTTCATCATGATAACGCTAGACCTCACACATCTATAGCCACTCAGCAAAAATTAAGAGAGTTTGGCTGGGAGGTGTTAATGCATCCGCCGTATAGTCCTGACCTTGCACCTTCAGATTTCCACCTGTTTCGGTCTCTTCAAAATTCTTTATGCAATGTTAGGTCAACATCACGAGAGGACTGCCAAATCCACTTGTCGCGGTATTTTGATGAGAAGTCCCAAAATTTTTATATCAATGGGATCATATCCCTACCTACAAGATGACAAAAGGTTATCGAACAAAATGGTACATACATACTTTAGTTAAATTTAAATAAACTATATTAAAAAATGTTTTGAATTATCTTAAAAAATGCGAAGAAATTTTTTCCCCAACATAATATTTAGCTTGTATATTGACATGTACAGTGCTCAACAATAAATATTGCACATCGAGCCTAGGAAAGAGACTTCGGCTTATTTCGGGCCACCGGCGGACCATTTTGATAAAATTTTGACCAATACCGGACTGTCAGTACTTACGTTGACAGTGTGCAACAGAGATAACGCTCTACGAAGTCGAAAAGAGCCGATCGTCGCTTTCGCAGGCTCGATGTGCTATATTATTTGTTAAGTACTGTATATCATAAGGGGTGCCTGTCACCCTAAATGAATAAATTAATTTCTGATTCTGAATCTTCAAAAAGGGTGAAAGGCCAGCAAGTAATGAATGTCTCAATGCATCAGAGCATTCGATCATGCATCGCTTATCATTGTGACTTGACATTTGCATATTTCAACAGGTTGTAATTAAAAGCTGAGGTGTTTTGTAAGATATCAAAATAGAAAGTTTGATTTACGTCAGAGCTTACAGGTTATAAGCACTTCAAGTTGAGAGTAAGTGAATAACGATTTGTTAATTAATTTAAGCTAAAAACACCTAGTAAGAATTATACAATAAAATTTTACTGGTGGTAAAGCTCCAGTGATAAAGCTCGCGGTCGTAGGCACCACCGCATATACTTGCCGCTAAATGGTAGTGTTCAGCACTATCGTGTTCTGGTCAGGTGGTAATGTACGTCCCTGTAATTTCAGGAACAGAGGCATAACACCTTAGGCCTCAGGGGTAGTAACGCATCTGCATTTTGACCTTGGTATTTGTATAAGTGCCTACCTGTCCTTCTCTAATTGCCTGCAGAACTCATTTTTCATCTACGATAACAAACGTGTTCTCTATGCTCCTCTAATAAAACAAAACAATAAAAATGTATCACGTTCACTAAAACATTCCTTTCATAACTTATGCCATCCATACATTTGAACTGCGGAATGGCCGCGACGTTTATCGCCGCCGAATAGTTTTTGTTCGGCTTAGTGCTGTTCGGCACGAACGGCGCGCCCTTAGGACTGATGTCACACCTAGCAACTAAAGTTTTTGAACCTGACTCGCGGTATAGAATATTTTTTGTTGCGCGATTTAAACAGCGAGGCTGTGGTGGAACGAGTATCATATATGCGGAAAAAGGAGGATATATCGATTTAGTGATAGTTTGTTCATGATCGCAATGCAATGGTTCACTATTTATCTATTTCTTTTTCTTCTTCTGTGATGATCTTCAGCAAAGTTGTTGTGCATAAGCCCACGAAGGTTTCTGAGTTGACAAATTCGACAGATGGCGCCACTGTAATTTTTTAGTTGGTGGCGTAGCAACGCGCGCTGGGTTCAGCTAGTATAAAATATAAGTATCAAGAAACACACAATTTTGATCGGTGGTACTTATATACTTAGCGGGTAGGCCACTAACCCTTATCTCCACCAACCGTCATTGGAGCAGCGTGATGGACTAAGCAGGCCTCCTCCCAAGAAGGGGAGTGACTCGTGCCCAGCAGTGAGACGTATCAAGTGTTGCCATTATACTTGTTGAATTTTACATATACTATTTGTCAAATTTAAGCTCTATATGAAGATCTATTGTCACGCATATACCATAAGAAATATTGATTGCTTCTTTACCAGAACTCACAGGGTCCTTCAATAACTTACACGTAAAATTTTGTTGCTTCTTTTTAAGCTAAAACAATAGAAACCAACTACGTAATGTGCTTTACCAAAGTTAAAATGCTTGACACACCATTGTCACACGAACCTCAACCATCAAAAAGCTGACCATGTTTAAAATACATTAGCAAAATTTGCTTATGTCATGTAAAAGGATACAGTTTAATATACCGAGTTTAATATACAAAAGACGTTCACTGCTGAAAAAAGGTTGCCCCAAAGATTGCCACAACGATTGCTCGCGACCTTCACCAGGTCGTCGGTCCACCTCGTGGGAAGCCTGCCTACGCTTTGGCTTCCGGTACACGGTCGCCACTCTAGAACTCTTTTGCCCCAGCGGCCGTCAGTTCTGCGAGCTATGTGCCCTGCCCACTGCCACTTGAGTGTCGCTATTCGGTGGGCTACATCGTCAGTTACTTTTATTCTCATGCGGATGGCCTCATTTCTGATTCGATCTCGCAGAGAAACTCCGAGCATAGTCCTCTCCATTGCTCTCGGAGTGAGCTTGAGCCTTGAGCCTTTTTGAGGCCCATACTGAGCCACCACGTTTCGGTTCCGTCCACGTATTCGTTGGATTCGGCGATCAGCCTCTTCTTCAAAGTTGGACTTGATAACTTGATCTAACTGGACCATTTGTTCTAGGTAAACGTAATCCAGGATAGTACCCTCGACCATAACAGGAGGTTCGGTTGTTAAATTTAAGAACATGGAATTTCTAAAATTTTAAAACCGAAAAACAATGACCTAACTTGTGTCGCCTGTTGTAACCAGCCCAGCCTTTCTCGGCACAGGCAAATTCTTTTAGTAAATTATGGAAGTAGTTTCACAGTTAATTGTTTTCGGTCGCATGAATTATTTCCACGAATCCGCCATATTGAAAATTACGAACAATATCGCATTTAAATTATGAGGGTTGACATTAATGGTCACTAATTTACTTAGATACAGGGTTTGAGTTATGCCTTAGGGTTTAAACACACCAAATATTTATGTTTTATTACGGTGATAAATGGGTAATAATATATGTGTGTAGATATCACGAAATATTACTAGGTATACTAGATCTGCCCACGACTTCTTCCGTGTGGACACTGAACAATAATTTTGTTAAATTCTACAAGGATAAAGTCGCGGCACAGCTAGTCTAAATTGAATACGTGTATGTATTGCGTTCAAACCTGTTTACAGATTTGAAGCAGCAATAATAATAATGGCAACCCATTATACGTCCCATTGCGGGGTACGAGTCTCTCGCCTTTGGGGGGGGGGAGCTGTAGCTTACTCCATTACGCTGCTCCAATGCAGGTTGGATCCGCTGTCGGATGTTTACAACTCGCCCATAAGGACACTTCCGACAAGGTTTTGACGACTGCTGTCTATTGATAGCAACCGGGACCGACGGCTTAACATGCCCTCCAAAGCACGGAAACGCACATTTTTTTTAATTTGCCGATAGCGGTCATCCTTCACATACCCGACCGCGCCCATTTCGCTTAATTGTGTACATCGCTTACGATCTACACCAGTCGCTGGGCTATGCGCTCTTCAATGCTTGAAATAATTTTTCAATTGTCCATAACTTTTTTTATCTTAACCGATTTTGACATAACAATGTTTGTCAACAAGTTTTGACTACGTTCCTATATGAAATTCACCTATGAAAACCGCGTTCAAATCCGTTGAGTAGTTTCGAAATTATAACGTACCAGACAGACAGACAGACATAAATTCCAGAGCGATAAACAAACAGATATACGGACAGAAACAGAGACAAACGAGTGATTTTATAAGGATCACTGGATACTAAAAAAAACAGCAGTACTTACCTATTACTATTTAATTGATAATGTGGCTCTCTGTCAGTGCTCATTCAGAAGTAGAAGAAACTAATAAATGTTCGATGATTCTTACAGCTTACTAAAGACTACAGTGATCACTTGTGATCAAAAGGAATTTATGCTTGTTTGCCACTATTCTGATGAAAAAATATTTTAACCAATTTCCTGTTGCATCGCACACGTAGCTTAAACAATGCAAATCCTCACAACATATCATTAATGGCGGGGAACTTGTTAAAGTCAAGATTCAAGATTCAAAATTCATTTAGTCATTTGGAAATAATAAAATGTTCTAGTGATAGGTCATATAACAAAAAAATAATAATAATAAAATACAAAAATATTGTTTTTTCAATACGCTACTTTGCGTAAACAAGACGGTTGATCTTTTGACTTAAATCTAAAAAAACTGAGAATGTAAATATTATACGAGTATAAACTCACAGCAACAATTTACGGGACAAGGGGTATGTGATTAAAGGTCGGAGGTACGTAATTTAAATTTTAATAGCGGCCGCTTGCTGCTTACGAGTATATTCGAGGGTACAATGTGGCTTGTTTGTGGAGCGCCAAAGGAACTGCTCTTTGGTGACACCTTGGAACTTACACTTGAATGTTATCACTACAATGTGTATAAAAGGGCAGATGATGTCATATTCCGGACTGTTGATACCATTTTTTTAATGTTATGAAAGTGGCAAACAAGCATGCAGTTCAGATTGATGTTGAATTATAACTGCAGCCTATAGACACCCACACAAAGACCAGAGGTCAAAATGCAGCCTTATGTTAAAATCAAAATGCAGATGTGTTACCACTCCTGAGGCCTAAGGTGTTACGCCTCTGTGCCGAAAATTACAGGGCCGTACATTACCATCTGACCGGAACACGATAGTGCTGAACACTACAATTTAGCGGCAAGTATATTAGGTAATGCGTCAGCTTTATAAAGTTCGATATCCTGATCAGTAGACATAAAACTCTCCTAGTAGTCATTACTGACGGAGTAACTGAATGAGCTAGCACTCAGTGGTGGTAGAAAACTGTTTTATTAATGGTAAAAAGACAACATATTTTTGTCAACAGTTTTTTGAGGAGCGTAAATTTTGCGTGGTTGTTTACATTGAACGTTTTCGATTGAACAATTTGCTCCAATTTTGCGAACCACGTCATGGAATGGTCGCATTTCGTGAAATTATCGAACATATCATGATATGAGCAATTTTTACGATAGGGCCACGACATGTGTACAGACACAGAATAGGTATCCTGTCCTATAGATAGGCCTCTTAATAACTACCACAGAGACGTGACCTAACAAGGTCTCAGGGGTGGGAACGCGTCTGCATTTTGATCTCTGGTTTTTATATAGATGTCTATAGGCGGCAGCCATCACTTAACATCAATGCGAGCTGCATACTTGTTTGCCACCTTTCTAACATAAAAAAAAACTGTAAAATATTTTATAACATTAGCTTAACAACAATATATCTTCATAACGTTTTGCTTCTAGCGTCTACGTCGTTAAAAGCGCCGTCTGCCAACATTTTTCACAAAAATGTTCATATCTATCGATTGAGGGCACCATCGGAGCGCATTCGTTGCAATGAAATACATTCAAAGAGCTCGGGCCCCTGTAATTAAATATCCTCTATACCTTATTGCGGTTGTGCACGACACGACGGTTTTACATCCTATTCTGGCTTGTAAATAATAGTATTTGCGTCTCACTTCGAAAGTCACTTTCATGCCATCCTCATTACACGAAATATGTATATTTATAGCCAGTATTCGAATGGTGCGTGTTTGTATGGAATATTTTTGTTTAGTGCCTTTGTTTAATATGGGAATGAGTCAGCGATTAATTTGGGTTCGTTGTAACATTTGTTTTTTTTTGGCGAGGGTGATATTATTTGTGTAACGAAGATGGCAAACAAGCCTGCAGTTGACATGGATGTTAAGTGATGACTGCAGCCTATACATCTACACAAAACCTGAGGTCATTATGCAGATGCGCTGAGACCTTAGTTGTAATGACCATCTTACCGGAATACGATAGTGCTGAACTTTTACATTTGGCGGCAGATATTAGGTAATGGAGTGGTCTACGCCCGCGAGCTCCGTCACCTGGATCTCTACAACCAATAAAAAATTTTCACCACAGTTTTTTCCTTTAATTACCGTGCTTACCGTGCTCCATATTGTATCCAGTTGACCTTTCAATGTTTACCACTAAATAAAAAAACTTAAACTAAAGAAATTACAAGAAACTTTAAACAATTTAAAACAAAGTATTCAACCCTCGCAATAAAACACAAAAATGGTAACAGAAGCTCACGATAAATTGAGTTTATCTCCAAACGAACAAAAAACGGTACGGTTAATGAATTGCGTGCCACCTCCCTTGTAGCTAATATTTTTTTAGGAAGATTAGCAGACTTGCTCATTCTATTATCTCACGAAATAAAAGTGCGCGAAACGAAAATTTGGGCCCATTTATTTTTTTGTGAAATGATAAAAAAAGTTATTTTAGAACGGGGAATGAGTTGCAAAGACAAAGGTGAGGTATTTTGTTATAAAGGTCGAGGTAATTGTATTTGAAACCGTTTCTTTTTTTCAAATAGTCGTACCATTATTAGCCTTCAGTTTCTGTACATTCGTCTCACCAGTAATTCTGTAATTTCACATAAGAATTCATGGTGGTAGAGCTCCATTGATGGAGCTAGCGGGATTATACACCCGCATTACCTAATGTTCTTGTCGCTAAATGATAGTGTCCAGCGTTCGCGTTCCGGTCAAGTGGTAATGTACCTAATGGTGGTATGCCTATAAGAGGCATACCACCTTAGGCCTTAGGAGTGGCAACGCATCTATTGAAATCCCTGGTTTCATATAGATGTTTACAGGCTCCAGTATTGCTTACCAACAATGTGAACTGTATGATTGTTTGCCGCTTCATGACATAAAAAAAGAATTATTATTTTTTTGTTTAAGGTACATAACCATAAAAATGCAGTCAGATAATAAAGATGACAAACAAATTGACGAAAAAAAAAGCGTCCCTATCAAACCACCATTAAATGATGGAGGCGTAGTCAAATTGAATAAAGACGATTCAAATAACGTAATTGAGTCCAATTAACTTCGGAGGATCCCGTTTAAAGCGGTCCTTGTAAAAAACCAAGAAAAAAAAAAGCTGCGGAGACTGGCGTCGAACTATATAATTATATGTGGGTAATTGAATGAAGTCATCTGTTGTATTTGACTTTATAAAGTGTATTGGTAGCGCGATGGATTCCGTAGAATATACTCTTATTAATAAATTAATTTTGTCGTTTGTTGAAAAAGTCAGCTTCGAACGACCCCATTGCCCACAAGTGGACGAATAATCTTCTACTGGAAGAGAATTCTTCTGCTAGTGCAGTCAGTCCATCAAACAATAGCAGTCAAACCATTTCAATAGGGCGGTAGGTAATTTACTTAGTTTTTAATTAACTGCCTCAATAGTCTAGTGGTAGTTAGATCACTACTGCCGGCACACACCTGGGTTCGATTCCTGATTCAGGGGCTACCAGATGAAAAAATGTTAAATCTTTTATTTATGATTCTATTTGGAATTTTCCATTTTCTGGAAGTTTCCCAGGGCCTCGGAGTCTGGTAATGTGCTCGGTGAATAGGCTCGTCACCTGTTACATGGACCAAAACATAATTACGTACTGTTTGCATGTACCCATTCAGGGATCACAAGCGTGACGCAATATTTACATACTTAATTTTATGAAATTTTCTTAAGTCAGGCACCACCAGGGCAATGAAAATCAAAAAATATGTGTGTATGTATGTATCTTCACGCCAGGTCCCTAACGGGGTAGGCAGAGAGTGTAGAGCGCCAGATGTCCCGGTCCTGACATACCTCTCGTGCCTCGTCTACCTTCATCATTCTCTTCATACTTGTACGCCGATTCCTAAGACTTTAGACCCCACCATCAGACAGAACTCGACCTATTTGGTCATGGTAGGTCTTGGTCTCAATCAAAAATATAGTATCTTGATTCCATTTTTTTGTATATCAAACAAGCCACTTATCAATATCATCACATATCTTTTTCGTGGGGAACCCAGAGTTTGATTTAACAATACAGAAGTCGGCTAGTCAGTCATTACCGCGAGGCCATTATAGAGGTCTACCATTACTCGGCTATATCATCTATAATCTGCGCATAAACCAGTAGCTTCCTGAGGGCGAAGTAAACTATATGGATCGTAAACGCTCACAACAAATTATGTGGGAGGAGAATTGTTCCGCATTCTTCGAATTCTGATCAGTGTAAATAACTTTCCACAGAAGCTGTTATAGATTATCAGTTGATTGGTGGAAAATTTGAGTACTTACTTTTGCAGGTGGTTTTTTATTATCAAACGAGATTAACGATGGTGGTGAATAAAAAAAGGTTTTTTTTTTGTAATAAAAGTGGCAAACAAGCGTGCAGTTCACATTGATGTTAAGTGATGACTGCAGCCTATAGACACCCACACAATGACCAGAGGTCAAAATACAGATGCGCTCCCACTCCCGAGGCATTAGGTGTTATGCCTCTGTGTCGGAAATTACAGAGCCGTACATTACCACCTGAGCGGAACACGATAGAGCTGAACTACCACCAGTAAGATGTTAACAACCAACTACGAACTTACAACAATATTGCACATCGAGCTTAGGAAAGAGACAATCGGCTAGTTTCAATTTTCTAGAGCGTTATCTCTGTTGCACACTGCCTACGTAAGTACTGATAGTACGGTATTGGTCAAAATTTGATCAAAATGACCGACAATCGTCACAGTGTGCGAAAGAGATAACGCTCTACAGAGCCGAAATATCTTTTTTAAAGTCGATGTACAATATTTCTTGGTGGGGACTGATAACTAGACTTTGAGCATAATAAATCGATACTTTTACTGATATGTTCTCTTCATTAATTATTACCTAGGCTATGGTTGGTTCACGAGTATTAGCAGCTCGACCGCATATGAGAGAAAAAGTTTGTTCCTCTGCAGGAATGAAGTAATTATTAGGGTTTGCTCAGAGGCAGTTACAAATGTCTGAATTGAGAACTACTTAAATCGCTTTTTGATGCTGACAGCCGTCAACGCCTTGCAAGCTGCCACTGACACGTTGAGAGGTAGCGACGGCTATAGCAGCACATACATATAAGCCGTCAAAGAAGTATCTACTACTCGTCGGTATGGGCCAATGGCGATAGGTGAAATATGTATGCATGTATGTAACTCAGATGTGTTTATTGAAGTTTTTTTTTTAATATTCTCAGTATTTGTCGCGGTCTCGCTAGATGGCGTTATGCATTACTCACCCATAGCGGCGCGGAGGGTTGCAGTTGCGACGCGAACGCCATTCGGAACGCATCTCCCACCAGCGCGTTCAACTCCTCCGCCTGTCAACAAAAGAAAACTACATTAGCACGCTATTTTCAATAGTCAAATAGAATAAGTAAGAAATATCCAGAATTATATCTCAATTATAATTTGCCACTAGCTGTTTCCTATCACCCACCCGACCGCGCCCGTATCGCTTAGCCGAGTAGATCGCTTCCGAACTACACCAGCCGCGGGGCCATACGCGCTTTAAAATAATATTAGGCATTACCTAACTTTAATCATATAATATATCTACTACTTAAAAATGTAAAAACGATTTGACATCCTATTGAACAGTAGCATCTGCAAATTGAAATCTAGACTAAACATTCCACTGGACGTATTTGCATAACAATTACTACCAATAACCAAGTCTGAGACGAACTTGTAGGAAGCATCATCAGATCACAACGCTTTGTTCCACTCCTTGACCGCCATCTCGACCTCATTAGGGATTTCGTCATGTTTCTTTAAACGACTTATTACACGGCACGGTATTCAGAATACGATAGAAAGGGTCAGGGTAGTGTAATAACATTTAGGGAGTTAGGGCCCTAATTAGGGCGACCGGAGCGGCCCGCGTATTTGTTTGTACTATGATTGAGTTAGGGCGCTGTCGACCGCATAGTGTAATAAGCAGCAAACCGGCGCGAGGCCAAGCCCATCCTTTCTGTCGGACCCTGAATACCGTGTAGTGTAATAGCCTTTTAAAGCCTTTTATCTAATACCTACTCGGCTTCCTTGGCGTTTAACTTGGGCGGAGTTACGAATAAATATTTGCAAGACTTTCAGTTTGTACTTGTTAGCTTAATGCACTGATTGTGTTTTGCTAAAATGAGAAGTTTGCTAAGAAGTGTTTATGTTTTCGAGCAAGTTGCTAATGAAATAGAAAGAAAACGTGAAGTATCAAAATTATGAAACATATAAAATATTCTGCTGGTGGTAGAGTCCCAGTGGCGTAGACATAACCGTCTAATCTATCTGCCGAAAAATTGTAGTGTCCAGCAGTATCGTGTTCTGGTTAGATGGTAATGTATGGTCCCGTGATAACTATCACAAAGACAATAATTCTAAGGTCTCAGGGGTGGCAACGCTTCTGCATTTTGACCTCTGGTTTTTGTGTAGTTATCTATACCAATAACAATTTATTTACCAGAATGCATTAAATTTTATATGCTGCAGTCATCACTTAACATTCATGTGAACTGCATCCTTGTTTGCCTTTACAGCTATAGTTTACGGCTATGAACCTTTTACTTATAAACTTAATGGCGAATCATATAATAAATCATAATATGAGAAAACTTAGTTACCTACATATCATAATTTAAAACTACTACTAACTAATTTAAACTATAAAAAGCTGTTAACGTCGCGTCGGGCAGGCATTATGCCGCGACGTGACGTCACGAAAGACTCCACTCAGGACTCGAGATTAAGTCATTGAGACTATTCAAACCCGCTTTCTTAGCGAACTGAGATTAACTTGTAAAAACCATTTCAAACTAGAATCATAATTATGAGAAGGATTCACCGCTGAGGAGGTTTTAATCGAAAGATGTTATCGTGTCTTTGAAATATTCCGAATTTAATGTTTAAAGTTTTAGTAGTGGCTGAGAATATGTTATAATACTACGTATTAGTACGTATAGAACGTATAGAACATGTATGGACACTTCGACGTCCCGCCCGTTTCTCGCCCATCACCCCTCTTCGAGAGGCAGTTGAATAAATTTCAACAGTGAGGTTGCGAGCGGGCGAGCGAGCGGTCTCATAAGGTTTAGTCTAGGAAATAATATAATGTGCGGTTTTATAAAAAAACCGGACAAGTGCGAAATCGACTCGCGTGGTGAGGGTTCCGTAATTTAAATAAATATTTTCGAAAATATTACAGATTTAGAATGCAGGGACATAGCGGTTACGGTGGTACCGGCAGGGGGGGTTATATTATTTAGAATTTTCGATTTAATTTGAATACTCAAACTTCTTATAGGGATGGTCAATTTTCGTTGTTTTTCTTAAATAACTTCAAATTCGTTAATGCAAAAATTATAAAAAATATATATCTGAGATGCTGACAACAATTTCTTTCATTTGATATGTCACACGACACAGTTTACGATTATTATTTTTTAATTTTCTGATTTACCCCTCGAAAGTGGCCCTCTTGTTTAAAATTTATTATTTTACTTGACATGTTCATCTTTGGGTCACCAATTTACATATATTCATCAAATTTCAACTCATTCGGTGGAGTAGTTTCGGAGCAAATTGGCTGTGACAGACGGACAGACAGACAGACAGACAGACGCACGAATGATCCTATAAGGGTTCCTTTTTTCCTTTTAAGGCACGGAACCCTAAATAGTGCTACATTTCTAGTGTTCAGCACTATCGTGTTCCGGTTAGGTGGTAATATACGGCCCTGTAATTTCCGGCACAGAGGCACTTGAGGCCTCAGAAGTGTTAACGCATCTGCATTTTGACCTTTGTCTTCGTGTGAGTATCTATAGGCTGCATATTCTGCATAATCCTTGAAGCAGCAGCGGACGCTATACGGTCCAAGACAGTAAGTAATCTAATGTCATATTTATATATATCAGTAAAATACGAATAAATGTAAGATATACAAAGCAACATAGTCAAAACGACAACATTGTACTGAGTTTACTTTCATCATAAATTCAACAATATATAAAAAGATTATAAGTTATAATTGAAAATGTCTTCAACAACCAACACTTTAATTCGTTAAATAAATCAAATCAATTGGATTCAAGGGGTATCATTTGTAAATCTGATATTTACAGAATTCCCTACCATCGGCCGCAACAGAATTATCCCGTCAGGCCACGGACGAAGGCTGTTTATTTATCTAATTACATGCCAAAGAATACTGAAGAGTTGTACATTCTAAAACCAACTCTAAACCCCCACGATAAAGCTGTTATTAGGTAACGAAGAGAAGAAGTTTCGCTTCAGGGATAGAAGTAGATATCGCAATTACAAGTATTAAAGGGATTTGTAAAGCCGAGATTACATTGTATTCTTGTTTGACTTCATACTTTCATGAAACTAGAAGTATTTCGCTTACACGACTCATAGCTTGGGTGGTCTTAAGTTTTTTTATCGTGTTTAAAGTACCTACATAGTCAATATTATACTTGCAATCTAGGACTGCGAAAGCGTAACTGGCGATGCATTTATGTTTGTATTAAGTCAACTTTGCCAAACCTTCAGAAAATAAAGCGTTTTGTTGATAAAAGACTGTTACTACATATTCAAAAAAATAGCCTTTAGACAGTTTATACAGTAAAACTAGATAGAAACTCACCACCGATCAGTCAGAGTTAAGAGTCAGCATAATGCAAAGGTAAAATCTATCCTAAAAGTAAAATGAATGTACAAAATGGGTAAAGACTCCTTTTCGGCAAACTAGTCTACTGTGTTACCAACAAACATGATAGGAATCTGGTTAAATTTCTTGTTGGCAACACGATAAACTTAAATAAATATTAAAGTTACAATTTGATTTAATTTGGATGATATCCTAAACTAACCTCTACGTTATCATTATTACATTAAAAGCTTTACCTACTAAGTAATTCTGAGTTTAAAAAAAAAATCATACACGAGTCAACAATCTACATTCACTTAAGAGGTATAAGACCTAATCAATTGCACCTCAATATTCGTACTTATCAAAAAATAAAAAACGCAGTGGGTGTAGTTATAAGAAATCTACCCACGCGATGCTGTTAACCTCACTAATACCAAATATTGAATCAAATGGTATGGGTCGTTCACCTTTAGAATTTAGCGTGATAAATAAAATTGACATTATATTGTAGGTGTCGGGATGATTGGGTACCGGGACGTGTTGTTTCTATTCAATGAAGTGAGGAACCTAAACGAAATTTCTGAAAATTCGAATATGATACTACTCTAGTATTGGGTTCGACACCCGCTCGAGATTTGTCAATTTTCAATATTTTTCCTATGCCATAATTGGTAATGTGAACGAAAATGTCAAGCTCATCAGCTATTATAGCTATATTTAGCTGAATCATGGGTGTTTGCATGATTGCTTGAATGTATGCATCTATGTTTGCCGCCACCATTTGGGGCATACATGCAGATGAGTACGCAGAGTGTGCGAAAAAACGAGACAAAGAATTAAATGCATTATATTCGTAATTCTGAAGCAGAGTATACTCGCAGGCCTAAATTTTAAGACCACATAATACCTATACCCGTACGCAATTTAAGACCAAATTAAATGTCAAGGGTGGTTAACAGTAGTAGAAAGCGGACAAGTAAGAGTTGGAATCGCCCGGGAAGGGCTCATACTATGGACAAATAATATTCGACTAAGTACAGGAACTTCCAGTACTTGATGAGAAGCATGATTTTTAAAAATTAATTATCGAAATATTCACTAAGTCTAGTTTAAAGATTTAAGATCCAACAAAGAAACATTTCAACATTTTTCTAAAAATTATATTTCCTCAGCCTATAAGAACTAAAAGACTTTTCAAATTTCTATAGAAGGTACGTGAATAAACCCTTTCACCCACAGACCGGAACCTAAGTAGGCCATACGCTGGTCACTTTTATCTTTTATTCTTACCAACTGCTTTGGACATAATAGGTACAAACAACATTTTTTTTTAAAAATACGCTTACACTCACAGCCCCACAGTAGGTATAAACCTGTGTCGTGGGTGCCGTTGTACACATACAACACATACACAAACACCCAGACCCGAAACAAATATCTGTAGGCCATACAAATATTTGTTCCGGTGCGGGGATCGAACCCGCGACCCTTCGAATCAAACGGTGGTTTCGCACCGCTGGACTAACCGGGTCGTCAATTTTTAATCAAACAAAGCAAATCGTATTAAGATACACCTGTATGCGACAGATGTGTTAGCCTTTTTTCTTTCCTAGTTATGACCGGGCTACGTTTCTATTTATAGTTCAGCCACAAAACCTGCAGAACAGTAATAGTAAAGGTTTTCGACCACATTTATCGACCACGCCGAAGCAGAATCGCACTGAGCCTGAGGGGCCCGGACAGCTCCACACAAGCCTCCTGGTGTATTCTTTACAGTCCATTGCTGTGTTCCTAAAATGATCATAAATATCACGTTACATCATAACAGCAATATACTGCAAAGTGACTATCGATATTGTGCCCGATACTGGGTAATGGTAGACAGTAAGTAAGCAAAGCCATCTATTCAAGCAAAGCCATCTATCAAAGCAATTCCATTATTCCAAGGGAATCCAAAAATACTGAGATCCGGCTGGAAAACCCCACCACTATTACGTATAGTAGTGGTGGCGGATGCGGATCTTCAGCATCGGATTATGTAACCTACGATTTACATAAAAAATTAATGCTATTTTTGGACTGAAGTTCGCGGCTGGATTCGAGACGGCACTAGTCACCTACTTCACCGGGCAATAGTCGAGCAGTAAGAGCTGTCAACCTATCTGAGGGAGACCTCTGTCTGATCCTCGACTTAGGACGTTGTGGAGAGAGACGTAAGACATATGCGATTAGGTGCGGTAAAATTTTAACATGATTTTTGTATTAACTCAAAACGAAACATTTTCCAAGCAAGTCAATCAATGGTTGGATAACCGAAGAAGAATCAGTCTCTATAACCATGGGTGAACCGGAAATTGCAAAAATGGTCGTGAGAAAATTCTGTGTACACATCAAATCTTCGTTTACTATTTCATACAAATAGGCGCGGCTCCATCAATAGTTGCTCATGCTTGTCTCTCTATGGAACATAAAACTTGCGCAAGGATATGAGTAGAATAGGTATGTTCCCTCGCAAACTAAGGATTGTTCTGACATGACGCCCTGTGCATGAGTTCAGCCAGCGTAATAATTTGTGTTCACACTATTTACTATCGAGTTCCTTTTAAAACATCTATCCTCACTGTCACATTCTCGCAAGCTAACATTTCAAGTCTATACAATGCGATCCGATTGAATTACCGCGTGTTTGTGGCTTGAATAAAATGCAAATGAAGCGATCCTGTTACGTCGGAAACAATGCGCGCTGTGTGGGTGGAACCTAACTCGCTGGTATGCTGTGGAGGTTTGATGTACTAGCTGCAAAGTTGACTCGCGATAACTGTACTATTTTGAGGGTACCTCAAAAAAAGAAAACGTCTGCTACAGACGATTAGCTACAAAACGACTAGACCTATCGTGTTGTTTGGTACATATCATAATATGTAAATCAAGGATAAAAATGAGAGCGGTTAAAAATGACTACTGTGGTAGTCTAGTGGTAGTCGGTCACTGCTCACGCTATGTTCCTGGGCTCGATTCCCGGGTCGGGGGCCATCAGAGATAATAACGTGAAATCCTCTATCTGTGGATCTATTTCGATTTTCTGAAAGTTACCAGTACCTCGCAGTTTGGCAATGTCTCGCCACCCGTTGCATGGGCCAAAACGTAACCGGCGAATCAAGTGTGTTTTCATGTATGCTTGTATGCATTAATTTTCCTTTGCCTACCGCTTTGGGGATTGCAGGCGTGAAGTTACGTTACGTAACGTTTAAAAAAGTTTATCTACGTATTTCAAATACCAGTTAATCTGCATAACAAACCTGTCAAGCTAATGAAATCAACAAGTCAGTTTGGAACAGTACATTGTTTCTCTACAAATTGCCCGCTGCGCATATTAGGCTATATCGATTTGAATAAACAGACCGTTTGCGCCCACTAAATAAATACGAATTGCATTGCTATTGAATGCTGTGGTTGAATAGTAATGCATGGCCTAACTACATCCTAAATAGTAGGTAGGTATTCTGCATCTTGGTGAAGAGGAAAGAAAGAAACATTTTATTTAGAGAGACAGCTTGTGACGGGTTTATGATGCCTATAGGTACATGTTATCGAGAAGTAATGAAATATAATAGGTACACCTATACATATAACTAACTAAAGATGGTATATGTCTCTCATGGTTGGTCTAAAAGTGTGTCCAGATCAGCTTCATGTCGATTAGAATATATCTACTGGACGCTGATTTTCATCGGTGGCATTGATGGTAAAAAATGCTGTAGCCATCAATGTAGATGCGTTGCCACTCTTGAGGCTTAAGGAAATATGCCTCTGTGCCGTTTAATAACAGGGCCGTACATTACCACCTGACCGAAACACGATAGCGCTGAACACAAACATTTAACGGCAAGTAGATTAGGCAATGCGGTGGATCCTAGGTCCACGATCTGCGTCACTGGATCTCTACTACCAGTAGAATTTCAACAACATTGTTACGAAACAATGTTGTTGAAATTGTTTTAAATCCTGCTAAAGTAAGTAAAACTTCAAATAGTCTGTTCTGCAGTATTCACATGTCACCAATACAGCCTGCACGCTTGTTTCATGACATAAAACCTTCCATCTTTATATTTCCTCTCATCCATTTATAACATCCGAACCAGGACAACAAGCACGACGATAAAACAAAAGCAATGAATTGTAAAACGCCTCAAAAGGGTAAATCCCAACTGAAATTAATAAAGTAGCAGCCAAAAACATTTCCTCATTCAAGAATGGTTTTTGTGAAATATACACGGACTTAACAAAGGCCGACCCACGACCTAACATTTTGTTTTCTAGTCAACGTTGCGGGCCCTCATTACTTTGTAATAGATACGAGGATTTTTGAATGAACGTTCATTTGTGAGGCTGCTGTTGGAACAACTCGAGAGAAACAATGTTTCATGGTTTGAAGCCTCTTTTGAAGGTTTTTAAAAATTCCGGCATGGATTTAATATTTTTAATAAACCTTTTAATCAAGGTTGTTTACTAATAGAAACCTCTGGAGTCTTAATGAGAGTTAATCTTCTTGATCTTTAGTTTTGAAAAGGAAATCATATAACGTAGAAAGAAGTTGTGAATTCAATCTTCTATTTCTTTTTTAAATATTTATTAAAATTTCACTCACATTTTTTATTAATCCCTACTTCCCTACTTAAAATTAAAATCTGTCTGTCTGTTACCTTTTCACGTACAAACGACTGAACCGATTTTAATGAAATTTGGCACAAAGATGAAGCTGACTTTGAGAAAGAACATAGGCTTCTTTTCGACATCCACGCGGGCGAAGCCGCGGGCAACAGCTAGTTTGTAAATATACCTACAATGTCAGAATTTGCAACAATATATTAGCAACTTTACGATGTTTTGAAAATTGCAGGTGTATAGATTCTGCAATCTAAAGCACTCACACTATGCGTGGTACTTTCACACTTCTAACATATCCCTTCGAGGGAATACAGAAGTGAAGTTATATTTTGAGTGCGACATCTCAATCAAATAAGTAACCATATTTTTCAAAGATCAAAAGCTGTGTCCCACCAAAAAGTGCGAGAAGTTAAAAATAAGATTTTATTTATTAGTAAAGAAGGCATGTGTCTTTACCCGGAACGTCTCGTGCCGGTGGTCCGGATGGTTGTAAAGCGTTTCCTGTCGGTCGGTTACAACATCTTCATATAAAGGGGATTGTTTAAATCAGCGATTCAAAAATGGTTCCGCGGAATTTGAGTTCCATAGAAATTTATAATGACTACCCGAATCAGAAGCCTATAAAGCTACAGTGGCTTCAGAACAAATCTGATCATAGTATTCTGTGTTGTTACTATTTTTTTTATTCGACATACTAATTACAGCATCTTTGCAACTCAGGCTGAAAAAGGAAGAATCAATTTTACGGTGTCCATTACGCACTCATGCGAGCGTTTTTATTTCAGCGAAGGTGGCAAACAAGCATGCAGTTCACATTGATAGTGATGACTGCAGCCGATAGATATCTAAACCAAAATCAGAGGTCAAAATGTAGATACGTTGCCAGCCCTGAAATTTTAATTCTTATCTATGTATGTACATCTATGTGGGATTATGTTGTTCGAAATAAAATTCCTTGTCCTTTAAACTTCTTTTATTTTCAACTTTCACTTCTTATTTTAACACCTTCCTCCGTCTTTACCCTTTCACACTCCGATCTAATCTCCTCGTCTCCGTTCGTTCTCCTCACTGTCTTCCTTCCTTCCGTCCCATTCATTCACCTTACATTCCTTTTCATGCATCACAATAACGTTCCATTCCCACATCTATATAGTCTCTGTGATGATTATTACGGGACCTACGGGGATTGTTACTATGTAGGTAAATTAATAAACTTTGCGATTTAAGTACATAGATTTTTAATATTAAATCACCATTTCACTTACATTGTCCATGTAGTGATTATATTTATTTTATCATCAATAAAATTTATATCTAAAAAGATCAAAGAATGATTGATCAATACGCCCTAACATTGACACAGAGCCCTGAAACCGTAAACCAATTAGGTATGTAACGTTCAAATAATAGCGGCAACCACATAGGTTACGTAACGTAAACACACAACTGATACAGAATTAGACACTTTGATGTGCTATTAGAATGAAGATAGACTGGTGCTTTGTGGTTGAGTGAAATGGAAAGATTAAAACAATGCTTGTCTTGATTACAATAAAATTGGAAGAAGAGTTTTGAAGAAAGTATTTTTTTTTACTTTGATCGTATCACAATATGTTACAACGCTTTTTAGATTATAGTAAAGTTCAAATAATGATAATGACGACCCGGTTAGTCCAGCGGTGCGAAACCACCGTTTGATTCGAAGGGTCGCGGGTTCGATCCCCGCTCCGGAACAAAGATTTGTATGGCCTACAGATATTTGTTTCGGGTCTGGGTGTTTGTGTATGTGTACAACGGCACCCACGACACAGGTTTATACTTACTGTGGGGATGTGAGTAAAAAAAAAAAAAAAAAAAAAAAAAAAACATACTAATGGACCAAAACTTTGATGATACTTTTCTATTTTTCTATGTTAGTATTTAGTTAGCTTAGTCACAAAACTTCAGCGTATAGTAACTTACACAACACTTAGCCTGGGTCGCATCACGACTTTTGTTAAAGTTATTGTTACATTTCACATCCTGCTCTAACTTTAATAGATTCCCTTAAGTTAGAGGAGGTAAAATTTTAACAATAACTTCAACTTTAACAATTAACTGGTGCAACTCAGGCTATGTAATACTTTGTAATCTCTTATGAAAACTTTCACTGAAAGTTAGGGAACGTGCCTAAGTACTCAATAGTCTTTTAGATTCAAAATTCATTTTATCACTTAGTAATAAGTTTTCTTGTGTTAGAACAACATCACAAAAAAAAATGATAGTAAAATAATTTACTTAAACTGGAAGTATAACCTTGTGATTCATATAATATTAAAATATATTAGGTACTCGTATATTGTATGGTGACTGCAATAAAATTGACCGTGGTGAACATACGGTCAAATATATACTACTAGTGAACCCTTCATAGATAAAATAAAAATAAAATAAATTAAATACGCTTACACTCACAGCCCCACAGTAGGTATAAACATGTGTCATGGGTGCCGTTGTACACATACAACACATACACACACACCCAGTCCCGTAACAAATATCTGTAGGCCATACAAATATTTGTCCCGATGCGGGGATCGAACCCTTCGAATCAAACGGTCATCTCACACCGCTGGACTAACCGGGTCGTCAAAAGATAGATAATTACGACACGCTCTTGATCGTTTTATTTTCAAATAAAATATGTTGCTAAAATTGTTTTCATGGATTCATGACATTTGTTCACCAATTTAATTTAGATCTGTACATCCATATCCTCCTCTGTACATCCTATCTCTGTCTACTCTTTATCGGCATAACAGTCGTGAAGATACGTTACCTTCATTATCAGTTCCGATACCTTGTCACTCAACCCTACAAGGCCACCTCGAGTAGAATGACCTTGGAGGTAACATCGCGTGCACATTTGGCAATATAAATTTACCACTCACTGAGCTTGGTCATGCTTCGCTGAGACTCAAACAGATAATCATTATTAGGAAAAAAAATATTCCCGTGGGAACTTTGCAATAAAAAGCGAGCATAAAATTAATATCAATCTTATCCTGAGAAAATTTTCGAAGTGTACTTGTCAACAACACTTGCGAGCTGAAAACTGGAAACACATAAACTGAGATAACAATATAAATACAACTATAATAACCCATGATTGAACAACCCCTCTTCATGTAATTCCAATTTAAATCTCGCAAGTGTATTTTTCAGATTTTTGGGAGATAGAAAATGCTAACATAACATACAATAAAGATGTTGACTCCTACAGCAATTTGCGTAACTCATGAACGCTACGCAAGGCGTTTACGAAATCGATGGGTAGCTGCTAGGAACAATAACTGTTTCGAGGGTAGCTGTATATAATATTTCTAATCGCTGTCAGACAAATGTCACCTTAGTCTGCCCGGGACCACAGAGTACATTTATGCCTGGGACCACGGAAGCTGAAAAGCGACCGAAACGACGGGTTGATTTCGAAACCACTTTAGTGTGTTATCCGTGAGACAACTGCGTAAAAATAGTTTAAATAAAAAAAAATATAATGTTTTCATAGTTGCCAAATGAAGGTTAATTTGATTGAGATTGCATTAATTTCAGACTACCATGACTACAGTCTATTATAGTATGTTCTTAGGTTTTCGCGAGCTACACTCATTGAAATAAAATTGGTTTTTGGATTTATCTCGCGTACATTAAACTAAAATGATTATTTAAAATCGAACCCGACGTTTCGGTAGCTTTTCAGCTTCCGTGGTCTCGGGCAGACTGAGGTGGTATTTGTCTGACATCAGTTTGAAAAACTATTTTGTGCAGCTACCTCTATCTATTTCGCAAACATCTTGCATAGCGTTCAGGATTAACACAAAATCGATTCGATTTTAAATAATCATTTTAGTTTAATATACGCGAGACAAATCCGTAAACTAGTTTTATAACTAGTTGAATTTCCAGTTGTACAACAACAACAACAACAATACACTGTATTGTACACCAGACATAACATTAAAAGAAATACAGAAAAGAGAATTTAACACAGTACAATAGGCGGCCTTATCGCTATATGAACGATTTCTACCAGACAACCTTTGGGTAGAGGAAAAGATGTGATAGAAAATGGATAGGGGTGTTACATACTGAAAAATTGACGTTAGAAATTAAAAATGACATATTATATTATTATATATCAACAAAATAAGTAAAAAAACTTCTACATCGCATTCAAAATCTAAAACTGGCGAATCAGAGCCTAAAATTATATACCCTCTATTCACATATCATACACTCTTGACTATCCCTTACAAGTAATATAGACATGAAGCCACCATAATTTATCTTCCCGCTGCTAACGGATTCAAGCGACACCCTCACAACCTGAATTTAATTAATTGATAAAACCGTGTTTTGTACCGCCCTCTGTATCCATTAGATAACACAAAATAAAATTCAGTGTTGTCTCCTTAAATTAAGGTCCCGTGACATCGAAATTTAATGCTGCTATCGAATTTAGAATTCCGAGAACGGGAACCGGGCTGTAATAAAATACAAGGGTCTTATTATTTCTTCTTTATCGGACTTTAATTTACTGTGAATATGATCCGTTTATCGTCACGCTACGTTTCATCAAATATAAATAAAAGAACTGAATTTTGTACATTTATATTTAATTGATTTGTACGTGTAAGCAAATTATTATTACCTATGCCTTTTTTATGTAACAAAGGTGGCAAACAAGCATGTAGTTCACATAGATGTTAAGTGATGTTTTTTTTAAATATAATGAAGGAGGCAAACAAGCATGCAGTTCACATTGATGTGAAGTTATGACTACAGGCTATAGACACTTACACAAAGACCAGAGGCCAAAATGCAGACCCTGAGACCTTCTTACGTCTCTGTGCTAGTTATTACGGGGCCATACATTAACATCTAAACGGAATAGGATAGTGTTCACAATTCCACATATTACATGACACAATCCCTACACTAGAACTTACGGCCCTAGTTTTAAACGTTTTTGAAACGAAGTTCCTCATCGCGTGATACACTGGCTGAGGGGGCTAGGCGAGCGTCACGAAAAATCCTCACAACACTTTTGCTATAGTGCGTAGAGGGGGCAGGCCGAGGATTCGACTTATTCGTTCTCTCTCTCTCTCTCTCTCTCTCTCCCGACAGTGAAAAGTCACGCGACGCGCGCGTCTCCTGTGTATGCGTACATTGTTTTGTCACGTTCGTGTTAATGTAGTTTTAGTTATTTTTAATATATTAAAAAATAAACAATGGTTTGTTTAGGTGATTCATTAGAAGTTGAAGAGGAACTTCGTTCCAATCGGGTGTCCCGCATGTGACGCCTCAGACAGTTTTTTGCTTTTTCACTGGTGGTAGAGTGCCGGCGATGGCGCTGGAGGGCGTAGGCGCCACCGCATAACCTAATCTATCTGCCGGCAATTGATAATGTTCAGCACTATCGTGTTCCGGGTAGATAGTAGTAATTTATGGCTCCCGTAATAATTATCACAGAGGCAAAAGATCCTAGTCGTCAGGAGTGGTAACGCATCTACACTTTGACCTCTGCTTATTGTGTCTAAAGGCTGCATTAATCCATTAACATCCATGTGAACTGCATGTTTGTGAGCCACCACCATCACATAAAAAACTACATACTCGTATTAACCTAACAACATTTATTAACAGACTGTGTCGTAGTGCCATAACACCACTAAATTATGAGATATGTTTAATACCAGCATGTGTTTCAACAAAACAAAACATAAATACACAAACGACAGACACTACAAACAAAAGCATTTAATGTCATAACAGAAACAAGGCGAGTTTTAACGCCCAATAAACTTGTCAACACACTTACTAACTTACAGAACTGTAAAACTGAATGTCCGCTACGCTTTATATCCGTAACGGATATTTACAAGGCGATAAAATCTAAAAATATTCCTTTGATGCGCGTGCGCTGCACTTTTATTGATATCTTCCTTGAGCAATTAAATATGGTGGATGTTTCCGCGATTGAAATGTATCACATGTTGCGTTTAAAACCAATTTGGTTGGATTTTTATAGCTGGTATTGAGGTGCAATATTAGTTTCAATATGTAGGTATTACACCAACTCACTCACAGTTGTATAATATTTTGGTAGAACATTTTGTTATGAAGTGGTAAACAAGCATACAGTTTAGGTTAATAATATAATAATAATAATGGCAACCCATTATACGTCCCACTGCTGGGCACGAGTCTCTCCCCTTTTTGGGGGGAGGCCTGGAGCTTACTCCACCACGCTGCTTCAATGCGGATTGGTGGAGATGGGTGGGTTAGTGGCCAACCCGCTCTCGGATGTTTTCAAACCGCCCATAAGGCCATCGACAAGGTTTAACGACTGCTATCTTTCGATAGCAACTGGAACCGACGGCTTAACGTGTCCTCCGAAGCACGGAAACGCGCATTTAATTTGCCACTAGCGGTCACCCATCTCACTACCCGACCGCGCCCGTAGTGCTTAACCGAGTAGATCGCTCATGATGTACACTAGCCGCCGGGCCATACGCGCTTCAACCTAAGGGTTTGCCGGTGATCTACAGGAAAATCTATATTTCTTGTTTTGAAATAATTATACCCTATAGTTTGGTAAATAAAAGCAAGAATGGTTAATTTCCGTCTCTTTTCTTAAAAAACTTTTAGAGTATTTTTATGTGATTAATGTCGAAAACAAGCATGCAGTTCACATGAATGTTAAGTAATGACTGTAGCCTATCACAAAAAAAACATAGGTCAAAATCCAGACGCGTTGCCACCCCTGACACATTTATTCTTATGTCTCTATGATAATTATTACGGGGCTGTACGTCCCCATCTCACCGGAACATATATAACATAACAGATATCGACAGACAGATTAGGTAATGTAGTGGTGCCTACGCCCTTAAATCGCTACCCTCCCTGGACTTTACCAACAGTAAAAAACTAAATTTATTGATTGAAAACTAGCTGACCCGGCAAACTTCATATTGCCTCACAGTGAAATAATATGACAAAGGTTTGATAGATACGGACTATTGGTATGGGAAAATAAAATTGTGGTCTTTACTGTTTCCCTTCAATTTCTTCATATTTTCTTACCTTTAAACCCTTCCCTGGACTTCCAAAACTCATTCAAAACCAAAATTAGCCAAATCGGTCCAGCCGTTCTCGAGTTTTTAGCGAAACTAACGAACAGCAATTCATTTTTATATATAGAGAAGATAAGTAGTCCTATGAGACTTATTTATTTTTGAGGATCGGTATAATTAAATTAGGCATCATTTAAACAGAAGCGGCGTGCCTGCTGCCTGCATCGCGCCGTTTCAGTGTAATTCACGAATGTCACCTTCGTACAATTTCTATGAAAACGTTTTGAGCCGTACACGCCTGCGCTGCGCCTGCGCCGCACCCTCACCTTACCCCGTTTCTGTACAAATGACGCCTTTGAAAGCATAGTAAAAAGTTTTCGAAACGAACGATTCTTTTATATCTTGAGAGTTTATTATTAATTAATGAAGGTATATAACCCATACACTATGTCTCTCATATAAATAAACACCCAAACTGAGACAGAAACTTTCACATTTACAATATTATTAAGATTTTATGCTTCTGAACAAGGCGTGATGAAAATTATATATTGTGGATACAGCTTTAAAAGCCCGTACAATGTTGATAATTAAAATTTTATGCGCGCTCGTAAAATGATTTAGAAAACGTATTAGTACGGCAATAATAACGACATTTTGAGTCTGTAATAATGTTTACTACTTTACGAAGTATTCACTATATTATCTATTTTATTATTAATCGTAAAACTTGAACACGTTTGTGTCTATTGAAATTAAATACGTACGTATTAAATTGCTTGATGAAATTCATTAAAATGTTGAAGTGAAATATGACTTTATTAAATTGGATTCGGGACGTGACGCCGCACCGCCCACTAGCGGAAGCGCACTTTTTTCTACTGGAAGAGTATTTTTCCACTAGTCCAGTCAGTTAACCGAACAATGGCGGTCAAACCATTCCAATGGGGCAGTAGTAAGTGCAATAACGCAAGATGGGCAGCAGCGTCCTGCGATAAAGCTACCGCCACTGCCATCACAACACTGCAAGCGTGGCGATTATGCCATATCCCCCTTATGAGGCATTCGTGGCGTTGGTGACGTTGTTAATGTTGTTGGTAGTTTCGGAGGCAATGGTGGCATTGGTTGTGGTGGTGGTGGTGGTTTTGGTGGCGTTTGTGTCACTGGTGGCATTGGTGGCGTAGGTGTTTGGTGATAGTGATGGCGTTGTTGGCGTTGGTGGTGATTGTAGTGGTGGCGATGGTCCACCACCTACATGAGTATTTGTATTTACTTACCACTTTCTGTTACTGTCATCACTACCACCTGGAGGTGGTGACAGTGGTGGTGGTGTTGGTGGCATTAGTGGGTAAAAATGCACAACGTTAATATTAAATTTTTCTCTTCTGCCGTCTCTTACGGAGTGCCAATATTATGCATAGATCTATATTTTATCTTTAATTCTCTGTTAGAAGCACTAATTGACTGAAACTTTACAAAAGTTTATAATAATTTTCTATAAAAAAAATATATTGCATAGAAGTTTAAAATGGCCTTTTCGAAAATACGATTCAGCATAGGGTGGATGCGCGTTTACATAATAAGCAATTTTTCGCAATCCTAGCAGCCTGTGTGCTTTTATCCCTGATGGCCATACGTCTAATATCGTGTACAGAGAAGAATTACTGCAAAGTAGATTTTTATAGATACTTAAAAGTGTTTATGATCCAAAATTAACTAAAATGTATATCCAAAAGCGCTGCCCAAAGTCCCAAAGCCGCTATTCCACGCAAAAAACGTTGCGGGCACAGCTAGTCATTGAAATAAAACTATTTTTACGGATTTATCTCGCGTATATTAAACTTAAATTATATGTAGATGACACATTCACCATATTGGATAGCAACAATGCTTCTGTTTTTCTTTCACATCTCAATTCCATACACCATAAAATCAAATTCACTATGGAATTGGAACAGGATAATAAATTAGCCTTCTTAGATACTTTATTAATTAGAAACACCAATAACACACTCAGTCACACTGTGTTTAGGAAGTCTACCCATACTGATAGGTACCTTAATGGTGAATCACACCATCAACCGGCACATTTATCTGCCGTTGGCTCATCTCTATTTCAGAGAGCACGAGGCATCTGTGACGATCACCATCTTCAGGGGGAGCTGAAGCACCTACGCCAGGTGCTACATAACAACAAGCTCCATGTACCACCCGTCCGTCACAGAGGCCGCGTGAAACCACCTACAGTAGAACGACAACCAGCTATACTACCTGACGTTAAGGGTGTCACAGATTAAATCAGTAACATTTTAAAAAAGAATTCCATTAAAACAGTTTTCAAACCATATAAAAAGATTCATCAGTATTTAAGACCCATTAAAAGTAATATTCCATTACAAAATTCTGGCATTTATAAATTAGATTGTGATTGTGGACTCTCATATATTGGTCAAACGAAGAGATCTGTATCCACTCGCGTTAAAGAGCACATTGCTGATGTCAAAAACCGAAGAACAGGGAGGTCTGCAGTCTGTGAACACATAGCGGATAAGCCGAACCATTACATCCGGTTTGATAAAATTCAAATACTCGCTAGAGAACACAAACCCATTCCATGGTACGCGAGGCTATTGAAATTAAAATACACCCAAATTTCAATAGAGAAGATGGATGGCGATTATCAACATCATGGGATCCCATACTTAGCAAGATTAAATCCCAGCCGCAGCAGTCTGCAAGACCTCAAGATACCATAAGTAATTATTGTGTTAATCCTGAACGCTAGGCGTTTACGAAATCGATGGAGGTAGCTACATATATTTTTTTCAAACTTCTGTCAGACAAATGTCACCTCAGTCTGCTGAAAAGCGACCGAAACGTTGGGTTGATTTTAAAAATTATTTAAGTTTAATATACGCGAGATAAATCCGTAAAAATAGTTTTATTTCAATGAGTGTAGCTCGCGAAAACCTAAGAACAAAGCATAATCAGTTATTTTTTTTTAATTCCATCCCAATAGGAAAAGAAACAGGATCTATAAACAAATGAAGCTACTGGGATAAAGTTATAAAAATATATTAATACATACCTGCCATAAAAATAGTAACATAATAACTATTAATAACACGTTTCGCAAAACTTTGCTAAAATCACTTCCACGAAGTGCGGACACTCATTAGTCGGTTAATTAAGCACCAGATAACGTTACAACGCTCCACTCCCGATCTTGACCTGACGATTTTAAGGTTGAGCCACATTATAGTAATAATAATAATATAATATTTATTTGGAATCAATAACACAGATAGGCGATAACTTTTAACAAAGGAAACGATGATACCTGCAGTAGTATAAACTGTGTCGCAGATACCAACGCCTACCTCCAAACATATTTCCAAAATCTTAAGTAACATTTTTACTTTTTTACATGTTTCGTGTGTGTGTGTGTTTTGTGGTATGAAACTATAGTTTGGATTAATTTGAATTTGCGGTATAGTTATTTTGTTTTGTGATTGATTGATTGTATGGTAATGTCATTATTTAGGTGCTTTTAGTAAATTTTCTGTCTCATCATATGACGACTGTAACCATTTGTTTGTTATATTTTTCATTTTTGATGATGTGAGGGGATAAACATTTAATTGTTTGTTTATTTTATTATATAAAAAGTTGCCAATAACGTAACAGTGACGACCAGGAGTGCTGGTGCGATGTTTAACATTAAGACAGACTTTATCGTGTCTTCGTTTAGTTGATTGGAATTTTGGATTAAAGCTCATACTGGAATGTTTTTTGAGAACTGTGTTTGAATGAAGAGTTGTCGCACGGTTAAAACTTGACAATCAGAAAATAACTGTTCAGTGGGGTAACGTCGAGATTTATTTAATATTACCTTAAGGATAGCTCGCTCGGCAACTTCTAGTTTATGCATATAATTCCGTACAGACCCACCCCAGGATACTATGCAGTAGGACATAATAGATTGAATAAGTGCGTAATATACCATTTTCAGGCAGTCAAAATCTAGGCATGATTTTAAGTTTTTGAATACAAAGATTAACTTTCTCACTCGCGATACTAAATTTTCTATATGTAATTTCTAGGATATTGATTTATTTAAGTAAACACCTAGATATTTTATAGATGTCGTTTTTTCAATGTATGTACAGTGACAACTATCCGGAGCCACATTACTAAAACAAACATGTGCTTGAACAGAGAATGTATTTTTAGGTTCAGAAAAATGGTTTAAGGCAAAGGGTATCATTTTGGACTTGGCAAGGTTGAGAGACAAGAGATTTTTAGAAAGACAGTACATCACACGCGTGAGGGCATTCTCCGCAGATGCTTTTGTGTCCAACCAAGATTTCCCGTGTACGAGAAGAATAGTGTCATCGGCATACGAGATGATTTTGCAGTTTGGAATTTGTAGTAAGCATAGCTCATTTATGTAAATAAGGAAGAGTGTAGGTCCAAGCACACTGCCTTGAGGCACGCCATAGTTAACGGGAGCAAGCTGACTTTTGATTGATGCGATTATCATTATTCCAATAGGTTTGTTTGAGTTTTCTTACAATATTACTCGACTTGACAGATGGTAATGTTTGGCCATGAAATTTCTGATACAGAAGCTTAATTAACAATGTAGTAGTTTACATAGCACTAGGGTTTTCTTGTGTCTCAGCTATATAAGACCAGACTGAACATCGTCGAATTAGTCTGCCCGTGATCACGGTAGCTGGAAAGCGACCGAAACGTCGGGTATTAGAAGAAGTTTGGGAGTGTTGTATAGGCGAGAGAATCCGCAAATTTAATTTCTACAATGTAGACCTCAGGAGTGGCAACACATTTTTTTTTAAGACGTTTAAACGCTAACGTATTCACTTAACACCAATTTGAACGGTATGCTTATTTGATAAGTAGCAAATATATAAAAAATAGTATTAAAAAAATTCAGCTCAGCGATTTGGTCATGAAAACATGAACGACAGACAAATTGAGTTACTTTCACAGTGGTACCTAAGGATTTATTCGGTAAACTTTCAACCTTAAACAATCAGTGAATCAGTCACACAAAATAAAAATACCTACTTGAAGGATCTCAAATATAAACATCAATAATAAAAAATGTAAGAAGATGCTAGTTGCAGTGAGGTGACCATACCCAAAACATTAAAACCAAACGGGACGCATGTTGATAAAAACGAAAAGCAATTTATCATGGATGGATTTTAACTTTTATCTTCCAACGATGGAATTTTAAACGATCTCCTTCAATATATCTTTTCCATTGGCGTCGTTGGTTATTTGTTTTAAGAGCTTTCCAACATGTGAATGAATGACGTATTTATAGGTTTTGGTTTTGTAAAGGTATAATAGAATAGATAGAGACTTGTGTGGATATTAATAATGGTTTTTATTTGATTACGTGAGTTCTTTTTTGTAGAACCTTTTTTTGTAGGCAGACGTGTTTTTTTATAAATATGAGTCACTGTTGACTGCTACCGTATTACCTTAGCATTGACCGGAGTGTAAAAAATATGTTTTGATATGATTGAAGCGTATTATTTGCATGGCAAAGTAAACGGATTTTGTTTTAAACATAATTGAGGTTAATTTCTTGAAATGCACTGATATTTGGTTTATTTGTATTATTTATATACACCCACAACAAGACCAAGGTCAAAATGCAGATGCGTTACCACTCCTGAGATCTAAGGTGCTATGCCTCTGTGCCGGAAATTACAGGGCCCTACATTACCACCTGACCGGAACACGATAGTGCTGAACACTGCCACTTAGCGGCAAGTATATTAGGTAATGCGGTGGTGCCTACGCCCGCGAGCTCCGTCACTGGAGCTCTACCACCAGTAAAAATGGTGATGAAGCGTGGTGGAGAAATATGGTTTGGGTTATTGATTTTTCAAAATAACACATGCGAATTAAATATTTTTAAAGAAAACACCAGATGTAGTTAAACCTTCGGTAGCTCAATTGGGAGAGCGGCAGCACTAGAGATTCCTATGATCGCTGGTTCAACTCCCGTTTGAAGTCAATTTTTTCTCTTCATAATTCTTTCAAAGTATTGATATTTGTTTGATCTGTCTTAAATCTAGAATTCCTTCACATCCTAAAATAGAAGACAATACAAAAAATATCTCAGATACATCAATTTACAAATCACACGCAACAAACAGCTATTGCTGTTATTTTATTTTACCGATAACAACGAACGATATAAAACCTAAACATAAAAAGATTTGATAAAAGACCCCAAACGGTATTGAAGGCATTGTTTCAATAGAACACTCGGCGCGGCCCACAGCGACGTGGAATGTAATAAAACAAATATAGGGTTATCCTGTGTGGAATAGATTGCTCTGTTTAGGGCTCACATACACTGTGGTAGAGGATCCCGAGCTTGTGAGGAGGGGCTCATGATACTATTTTTTGATTTATTAGAAGATGTGGGAGATACTTTACACGCTGTTGGGAACATCCCGAAAAAAAAATTGTTCGAAAATTGAGGTGACATATTACTGAAAAATATTAAATGCTCAGAGACAATTTTATGTGAACCCAATCAAAGTTTCCTTTAAAATTCTAACGATTTTAATATGGCGGTAGCCCTAATGGCTCACCGCTGTAGAGAAACCATAGATTTGGAGGAGATATTCATATAACAGGGTGTAAAGGGGATCTTCCATGTATTTTAATGTGACATGTTCGTGTGAATTTGAGAATCCCCCCTTGGGCTCCCCTACTACTGTGTATCCTATGCTCTAAGAAAAACTAGCAAGCTATCCGAGGCAACTTTGCGTCATTTATAGATCTCACAATGTTAGAAGTTGACAAACTATAGAGTTTATTTCTGTCATTCAATAGAAAATAAGAAAAGCAACTGATAACCATTAAAATGATTAATCAATGAATTCGTCAATATAAAATATACCTTAAAAACCTTGCGATGCTCCAATGGGGTATTACATGTAATAGTTCCTAAGATTTATATTTAAGACCTCTATGTAACCATGTAACAAGCAAAATATATAAATATTCTACGATACCTACATTGTTTTGTTATATCTCATAAGGCTAAGGTAGCATCTTCGATGAAAACGCCCAGTTGGATTAATTATTTTCACAACTCCGACATTTAACACCAATTTACAAAAAACTATTAAAAAATACTACTATGCACACAAACTTTTCCCATGAATCATTCTGCCTATTGGTGAAAACCGCACGAAAATCCGTGCAACATTCTTTGAGTTCATCGCGAACAGACAGACAGACAGACGAGACTTTGTTTTATAACATGTTTTTTTTTTTTTTTATGTTATGGAAGTGGCAAACAAGCATGCAGTTCACGTTGATGTTAAGTGATGACTGCAGCCTATAGACACCCACACAAAGACCAAGGTCACAATGCAGATGCGTTGCCACTCCTGAGGCCTAAGGTGTTATGCCTCTGTGCCGGAAATTACAGGGCCGTACATTACCACCTGACCGGAACACGATAGTGCTGAACACTGCCATTTAGCGGCAAGTATATTAGGTAATGCGGTGGTGCCTACGCCCGCGAGCTCCGTCACTGGAGCTCTACCACCAGTAAAGATACCACCAGTGTATAGATAATTTGCTTAGACACACTTAGAATGCAATGCAAGAGGCCGAAGGGACGCGAGTGGCTTGTGACAGGCTAATCGCCGACGTGACCGAACACAACATCCTGTTATCTAACGTTTGCCGGCTTCCCGTTATTTAGTATTTGGAGGTGCATCCGGATATTTGGTGGAATTTGATTCTATAAAAGATAGTAGTATAGTATCGACCTTCATGGATACGACATACGATGTATAAGGATTTTGGAACTGGGAGCGAAACTATACCAACAAAACAACTAAAATATACTAGGTATATTTTTTTCTAAAACTAGATATACTAAAACATAGTAGGTATATTTTATTCTAAAACTAGACATAATTATTGTATTTCTTTAATTCTACAGTGACAGTTAATTGTTTATCTTCTGTTAGAAAATGCTTAATTTGGTCTCTATAACACAGACATCAATCAGTGATGTATATTTACACGTGCACCTGTGTGCGTAGCACGTAGAAAATACCAACCGTCGCCCATAAGAGGGGAGGAGGTTGGGTGATGCGGGGAAATCAGGCGGTACGTCGAAGTGTCCACTCTATACGTAGTATTATTACAGATTCTCTGCTCTTAGTATAATACCTTAAGCTTCAGGAGTGGCAACGCATCTACATTGAAATCTCTTGTTCAATAAAGATGTTCATAGGCTGCGGCATTACTACCATCGATGTAAACTGTATGCTTGTTTGAGTTATTCGTCATCTCGTCCGACATATTATATTCACCCGATGGGGCGACTTGGCATCTTTTTACCACTTCATGACATAAAAAAGATATACCTATATTTATTGACGAGTATGCATCATGAAAATGTCAGTCAAAAACTGTTTACTCGAAACTTACATGGTATATGTTTACGAATAGCTACATTTTGAAACTGTCGATGAACTTTGTCACATGAAATCAAGATGGAAAACAAGCACGCATTGAGCTTATCACTATAAACTAACACAGCAGACTCATTACCTGCTATAGGTACTAAATTAAAAATAACTTGACAAAGGATTGCACTCGAAGTTACACAATATTATATCACTGTCAACAACCGGTAGTAAACTTTAATCTAAAATATTCTACAAAAACAGTAGCATGTCTAATCCCTAATGTCCCTTCACTAAACACATTATAACAACAGAATAAATGACAGCGAACATCACTTAACCTATTTAGAGGAATTTTAATGTAAGCATTTGTAACTCATCACGACTATCATGTTTTGAAATAAACTACTTTAGTAGGTACGACAGTGCTTGCGCCAAGTAATGTACGCCTTTGATAGATGAATGTTAAAATAATTCGTTTTTTTTTTTTCTTTTAACTGTAGTAGGCATCACCGTAGGCACCGTATTCCTTTACTCACTTACTACTTTTCCGGTCACGTGCGGCCCTGAAATTTTCGGCACAGAGGCATAATACTTTAGGTCTGAAGAGTGGCAACGCATTTACATGGAATAATCTGGTTTTGTGTAGATGAGTGTAGGCTATAGTATCTATTACTTACCATCAATGTTAAGTGTATGCTTGTTTGCCTTTTGTCACGTTTTAGTAATACTGTTGTAGGCATCTCTGAAGAAAACTTTCTCCAGCAGTGCATGTCTTTCAACTGGAGTGATGAGGATTTAATGACGATGACGATTTATGAGCAATGTAAAAGAATATTAAACAGCTGGTTGTAATTTACATATATTACAAACAAACTTAATAGTAACAAGTGAACTTAATAAAAAGTAAATGATTTTTCCTCTCCTTTCCGTATGAACGCTCTCACAATGATGCATAAAATATTTAATAAATTTTTCACTACGCATTTTTACTGAGCTATTTACCAGAAACAGAGTTGAACATATTTACGGTGTACGTTTTTTATGCGTAAAACAAAGAACTTGGCGTACATCACATTAACGTTATCTTGTTTACGACAGAGCTTGAGCAAAGTTGATGACATGTTTGATTCATGTTGGGTGCACACGAGTACAGGGTGTCCTAAAATTGGATTCATCGTTTGAGTAATTCGAAAGCCCATTTATCTTTCGAGAATTACAGAAAAACAAAGTTCAATATTATTAATTTCATGTTAAAACATTCTGAAATTAAAGAAATAATAGAAAGAACATTTTGATTTGGAACAGGAACCGAACCTGCGAATTGAGGATAACCAGTCCAGCCACTTTACCTATCACTAATTTGGGACACCGGTAGCTTTCCAAATTCACTCGCATGTGTTAAAGCGAAAAACAAAATTATGTCAATATCCCTTTTTGGCAAAACATTGACAAAGAAACAGTTGAGCCTCCTGATGGAAAGTGGTTACCATCAAATCTAAAAATTTGCAACACCAGTAGGTCAATGCGCTAACAACTTGGTAAAACTCTAGTGACACCATTATTGGACGATCCATCCATCAACAAGGGAACACTTTAAATAATCATTCAGTGACGATCAGCAGTAAAATTATAAAACTTAATTCAGGCCCCAAAATAGGGGGATTGAATAATATCAATAAATAAAACGTTCTTTCTATGAAGTAGTAAAAGTAAAACTTGTGAATAATTTTCATAGGATTAGAATCAGAATCAAAATCAAAAATTTATTTATTTTTAGGGTGATAAGCATTTCTCAAAAACAAACAAAATAAATAATAATACCTAGTTAGCCCTATTTTTATTTAGAACACTCTGTACACTTATGCGTCACTTAAATTTGCTTATATTGTCTTCTTTTTTTCGTTTTCCCATTGAATCAATTAAAACGGCATTCTCATCGGCCTTAATTTCTTTTGATTTTGATTTAGAGAACAAACGTGACATAATTTTCAATTCATTTTATAAGGAACTCGACACGAACGTTAATTAAAAGTCTATATTTTAGTGACATTATCCATCGATGCTAAAAGACTGATTGGGTTTTTCAAAACTTAAGCCTAAAAGAGCCTCTCAGGACTGCGCCCCGAAAACTCCCTTTTTGTAGAAAATACGAGTATTCTTTAGGGATGATAACTTCTTATCATGTGTGGCTTGTGCTTGCCTGTAAATATTTAATAATGTAAATTTGTTTTAGATTCTAGGGTATCTTTTCTATATCCGGTTTAGTTCCTGCAGGCCTTAAGATTCGTCGATGACCTTGAACGTTATATGTCATGGATACTTAACACAAATTGGCGATTTGCGTGATTTATCTTATTTTAGCACCACATATAATTTTTATATGTTTTTACTGGTGGTAGAGCTCCAGTGACGGAGCTCGCGGGCGTAGGCACCACCGCATTACCTAATATACTTGCCGTTAAATGGTAGTGTTCAGCACTATCGTGTTCCGGTCATGTGGTAATGTACGGCTTTGTAATTTCCGGCACAGAGGCATAACACCTAATGCCTCAGGAGTGGCAGCGCATTTGCATTTTGACCTCTGGTCATCGTGGGTGTCTATAGGCTGCAGTCATCACTTAACATCAATGTGAACTGCACGCTTGTTTGCCACATTTAAAACATAAAAAAAAAAAAAATTATAGTAGACATGGCTTGAAGAACTGAGACTTGTAAAAGGCTTTAAATAAGAAACAGAGAGTTGAAGAAACAGAAAAGGAGGGTAATTTTTTTAGGCAAACAGAGCAATCGAGAGGTCCTGCGGTCGTACCACCTTAATTTGTGAACTTAAACTGAAACGCTGTGAGCTTTGTCTCGTTTCTTCATAAGCGCTGTCACGTGAGATAAATGAAACAAGATTTTCGCAGCACCTCACCGACTGGACACCTGGCAGTGCTCAACGGTGTGGTTTTTAGGTTCCTGCCCAAAACGTGTAAATTGTGGAACGAACTTCCCTCTGAGGTGTACCCTAAGTGCTACAATATGGTTCTTCAAAAATGGCGTGAAAAGAGTCCTTCAGGGCTGGCAACGCGTTGGTAACTCCCCTGGTGTTGCAAATGTCCATAGGCGACGGTGACCACTTTCTATCAGATCTGCTTGCCTGTCATCCTAATGATATTAAAAAAAACCTGAACCGAATTGCAATAAGACGTCATGGTTGATTTTTTATGCTCTGTGTGAAGAAAAACAAGTTTCAAACATTAACATTTATGTATGTTCGCATTAAGACAGAATGAGTCATTTATTTAGAACAATCAACAGATGCTGCCTACATCTGTGAATTTATAATTTAAAACAACAACATATAACATGAAAAAAATACGCTACAGATTCATCCGCAACAATCGCGCTTAAGAAAAATCGAACAATAACCGTGATTAGCCGACAGGACAATATGGGAACAAAGGATGATGACAGTGCTCAAACAGATGTGCAATAAAAGCTGTAGTTGGGGAAACAATGCGCTTCAAAGGGATAGGGCCCGCGGTAAGCGTTGCTACACTGAATATTACACGACACTGCTATATGCCTTTGTTTTTATTGTTTTTAATAGTGCACTAGATTTGAAAAGAATCGTAATAGTAGCTCTAATGTGTATGTAGGCGTAAATCACACATCAAGAGTTGATCACAAAATGAAACATTAAAAACTGTCGAAACGTCGGTTGACTGACTGCTTGAACTGAACAATTTTTAATCTAGTCCAAAAAAAACAAAATCTTCTGAAGAGAAGTCCTAGTTACTAAAATAATAACTAAACAATATTGTAGAAATTAAACTTGCGGATTTTCTCGCGTATGCAACACTCCCCAAACTTTTTCTTACACCCGACGTTTCGGTCGCTTTCCAGCTACCGTGGTCACGGGCAGTCTGCCCGTCTACAATGTATGAAGCTCGCGAAAACCTGCGAAAACGTTAACTAACAAATAAGATTGCGACCAATATCAGCAATCATTAATCTATAATAATTGCGTTCACAGTCATTACAACCAAGGTTTCATTTTATTATGCTACAAATTATTCACAACTTGAATCCGTTTCGCATTGAAATATTTAAATTAAGGATGTTTACGGCAGATCGCCGGCCAATTCAACATAAAACCGCGAAGCTTCACGTTCGATAACCTTACCTAACGGTAATGTTAGGAGACTAGATCAAGATTACATTGCTATCAGTTTGATACTATTTTTAGAGTACCGCACCATAAGGGTGTCAACAGGATACAGTACTAAAGACTATTGTTTCTACTGTTCCTCTCAAAGGATTGTAAATTTTGAACCGTAAGAAGCATTTGTTTTAATGTTCGGGATGTGTCAACCACATCTATTAAAAAGTAACAGACGAATCATGGATGTCTGTATGTATGCATTTATCTTAACTTACTACTTTTGAGGAATATACACAGTTGTGAAGTTACGTCATCTCTTTATTTCTGGATTCATTATTCGATAATTATTCATTAGAACAAGTTGATTTCGAATAATTAAATACTTATCTAGTAGGATGCAATGTGACGTCTTAATTTAGAGTTTAAATTAATTTTAAATAATATAACTATACAATATATATATATGTAATTACAATATGACATCAGCTTCAATCAAATTAGTCACTTTGACAAATTTACGGCCCCTCTTCGAAAATCAGTCGTTAACAAGTTACACGTAGGTAATTGGTTACGAATAACCAATAAATAAACATAATCCTGGTACTGATTTATCAAGAATGAATAAAATTTCAAAAATCCATTTACAAAAAAATTGTAACGGTAACTACTTAAATAGGTAATTCTGTATGCGAAATTGAATTAATAAAATAAACGGATGGCTTCTCTGATCTTATTCATGTAGATACTATTGCAATCAAAAAAATAAAAGAATAAACAAAAAATATACTAAATGAACAAAATTCCAGAGATCAGAACAAACTTGGAGAAAAGAAAACTAATGAATGTTATTCGAAAATGATCACCAAGAACTGTTTATGAAATGTATCCGGGCTAAGAAAGACAAAGACTAAAGGATCACAGAAAAAACAAACGCAGTGATTAAAACATCAGGTAGTGATGTCGGACCACCCGCTGATAGGTATTGTTTATGTGCTTTGTCCTTTTGCGGCTCTAGGACGAAGTTGGAATAGGAGTTAAGGAACAATTTGTTAAGTTTTTATGTTAACAGATAAAGTAAACTATGGACAAGAAGAAAAAAAATGCTAAGGAATTTGTATTAATAGTGTTATGAATGAAGGAGTTAATGAAATACAAGAACCCATAATAGAGACAATTAAAAAATTATTTACTCTTACGACTATAGGATGATTAGGGACTTCGTTAAGGAAAATAAAGTGAGAACTAGGTAATTTCCCAACAGCGGTTTACAATTTTTAAGTCCCGGACATCCTTGATTTGATTGCCGTTTCTCAGAAAGTACCTAAAAGAACGGTGACAACTGTCAACAATTTCGTTACATGAGACTCAAAAAACATACTTATAATCGTGCCTTCTCGCTTGAACATTCATAGTAGTTTCCTTTTTCTAGATATAAACCCAAAACGCCAATCGCGTATATGAAAAGTAACCAACCAATTACAATGCATCTTACACTGCAGACCTAACAGTTTCTTTTTAATTTATATCGTTGCAAATGATATATTAGTAAGCGAGTGAAACTCGTTTGGGAGCGAGTAGCACACAACTGTGTGTCGCTTCCATTCTCAATTAAATTGTGACGTTTCTCATTATGTGTTCTGTGAGGATTGTGAGGATACAATATAACTGTCGCCTAGAATGGCATTTCCCATTCCATGCATTTTATAAACTTACTTTTGATTAGATATATACTATACATGTATAAAATGTGTAATCATTGTAAGTAGATAACGCTATATACATTATTATTATAAGTAGGTAAATACTCAGTGTAAATAATATCATTTTGACAATTATATTATATTTATATAATTATATATAATTATATAAATATAATATAATATAAAATATAATTATATACATATATATAATTATATTCAGCTTCGCTCCAGTCACCAGTGATGAGGTTCACAAATTCATTTGTTCAATTAAATCTAAGGCAGTGGGTTGTGATGGAGTCAGTAGAACTATGGTATTTCACATTATTGATTATATTTTACCAGTTCTTACACATATTATTAACTTTTCCCTTGAGACTGGTGAATTTCCTTTAGTTTGGCGCAAAGCATTTATTATCCCTCTACCGAAAATTTCTAATCCTAATCTGGTTAGTCATTTTCGACCGATTTCAATTCTCCCGTTTCTTTCAAAAACTATAGAAGCCATAGTTCATAAGCAATTATCTCTATTTGTTTTCCAAAATAATTTTATGTCTGAGTTCCTGAGATATTTATATAATTATATATAATTATATAAATATAATATAATATAAAATATAATTATATACATATATATAATTATATTCAGCTTCGCTCCAGTCACCAGTGATGAGGTTCACAAATTCATTTGTTCAATTAAATCTAAGGCAGTGGGTTGTGATGGAGTCAGTAGAACTATGGTATTTTACATTATTGATTATATTTTACCAGTTCTTACACATATTATTAACTTTTCCCTTGAGACTGGTGAATTTCCTTTAGTTTGGCGCAAAGCATTTATTATCCCTCTACCGAAAATTTCTAATCCTAATCTGGTTAGTCATTTTCGACCGATTTCAATTCTCCCGTTTCTTTCAAAAACTATAGAAGCCATAGTTCATAAGCAATTATCTCTATTTGTTTTCCAAAATAATTTTATGTCTGAGTTCCAATCTGGTTTTCGCCCTGGCCACAGCACATCCACTGCCCTCCTCAAGGTTATTGATGATATTAGATCTGGTATGGAGCATGGTCAACTCACCATACTAGTACTAGTTGATTTCTCGAATGCTTTTAATACGGTTGATCATGACTTACTACTTGCAATCCTATCACGCATAGGAACTTCATCCCTGGTGCTGGAATGGTTCTCGTCTTATCTTCGTGGACGTCAGCAGGCGGTACGCAACAGCCAGGAACTATCTGATTGGTGCAGTCTTGCCACTGGTGTTCCACAAGGCGGAATTCTCTCTCCTCTTCTTTTTGCCATATTCATTAATGCTCTAACTACACATCTTCATGGCTCTTACCATCTGTATGCAGATGATTTGCAGATCTATGCTCAAGCTGACTTTTCTAATGTAAACCAGGCCATCGATGTAGTTAATAACGATTTGTATGCAATTTCCGAATGGTCTCGTGAGTTTGGCATACCAGTAAACATAAGCAAGTGCCAAGCTATTGTTATTGGTAGCAGTTATTTTATAAAAAAATTGGATTTCAATAATCTAACGCCATTATTATACGAAAGCACTGTAATTCCTTTCTCGGATTATGTCAAAAATTTAGGATTATTTGTAGATTCCTGTCTTAGTTGGAAGAAACAAGTCACTTCCATCACTCAAAATACTATTGCCTCGCTGCGTTCCCTCTATAGACTCAAAAACTTTTTACCCTCTCGTACCAAAACTGTTCTTGTGCAATCTCTTGTCGTCCCTATCATTGATTATGCAGATGTTTGTTGCTCAGACATGTCCCAACAACTTCTGAACAAACTGGATCGTTTACTGAATAATTGTATTCGTTTTATTTATGGCCTTCGTAAATTTGATCACATCTCTTCTTATCGTTCCAAGCTCAACTGGCTACCCATCCATCAGAGAAGACACTTAAGGATTCTCTGTTTACTTTTCTCCATCATTAACGATCCTTGTTATCCGTGTTATCTTAAAAACAAGTTTAATTGTTTGGGCAACTCTCATGATCACTACCTTCGTTCATCAGAAAATCTGATCCTTGAAATATCTTCTCACCGCACTGGTTTTATGTCTGACTCCTTCGCTATTTCTGCTATTAAACTCTGGAACATGCTACCCCTTGACATTCGACAATCTGCCAGCAAGTTTATCTTCAAGCGGAGAACTAAAGATTTTCTTTTAAGGTCACTTAATGTATGATTTAGGTTTCACACAATCGTCATCGTTATTATAATATTTATTTATATATTGTAATATATTTTTATTCATATATATGTGTAGTTTTATGTAAAATATGTATCTATATTATGTATTCAATTTATTTATTGATTGTTTAGTTAGTTTAGTTTTTCAATACTTAAATAGTTAATTATTATATTTATATTATGTTGCACCCCTACAAGTTATTTCACACAACCCCAAGGTTGACTGTAAGAGAATGCCTAGAGGCATTAAGTCCGCCGTATGTACGATATGCATAAAAGTGTAAATAAATAAATAAATAAATAAATAAATTATTATTTCTATAGTTTTGGGCCTAGCTTTGAATATTATTATTGTAATGTAACTTGAAAAATTTTTGATAAAAAGATAACACTGCCAAATGAATTTGAATTTCTAATTAATTTAATTTTAAGCCTTTTTACTGTAGGTAACTAAGTTACCTCATTTGCAGTAAGAAAGTTTCGCATTTCCTCGAATCATTCATTGCAAAAATTATAATAATATACCTATATCAGCAATAATACTTCTAGTAATTACCTATTCACTTAAATTAGTGTCTAATCAATCACTAAATAAACCTTTATTTAGTGCTTGATTTTTTCAGCATAGCAGTCTAGTTATAAAAAACATAGTCGAACAACTTTTAATAGGTACCTACTGGGTGTAGGTATCACATTACAATCTCTTGGTTACGGCGATACTTACAGTAGGAATGTGCAACTTTTTGGCTAATAAATATAAATTATTTGTTCCACTTGCTTAAGATGATTCCGAACAAGAATTTGCAGGTCTCAAAACTGAAGTAAAATAAATCAATGTTAAAGTTAGTTTCGTAAGTTGAACACATTAAATGGATAAATTTCAAAATGTTTAAGTACTTACTGTTGTATTAAACATAGAGAAATTCCTTTAAACAATGATCTATCAACGCATGTTCCCATGAGTATACTTAATTTAAGCAATTGTAAGTACATCTAGAGAAACTAGGTATATTGGTCTCACTCTGCTTGATAACTTTAGATCCCCCAGTTTAATAAAACAAGAATTTCTCTCGCCTTCCATACAAAAGCTGCATACCAGAGGTGAAGTTTGTTATCCCACGATTACACGACGTCCCCCGGTCAATCACTCCACACTAACACTTTGAGTACACAGAACAAATAATAAATCACAATAACCCACGCCACAATGTGACACACGTGAAGGAAAAAAAAAGAAAAAAAAAGAATGTTACACAAAATAGGTCTGCCCGGCTCGAAAGCGCGCCCGCGACTGACCGAGAACCCGTTCCGATCGAAGGCTTCACGGTTGCGGCGCAAGCACAATGGGAAATGCGAGCGCTCGCGCACCTGTGGTGTATATATTTTTATTCATTTTTTACCGAACGACGAACTTTTCTGCACGATCGGTTGATGACCCCCCTTATAATTCCCTATTCGAAATTTACATTCAATAGTTACAAAGTAATAAGGCCGTTTTGGGGACCTTAATCGTACATTATATTGCTTCTGGATAATTCATCACTGTTTATTTGCCGACGACATGTGAATGGATGCGCAAGAATTATGGCTCGCAAAAAGAACTAAAAGCTGCCTGCGTTGTCTGCAGCGCTCCTATATAAATTAGTCGAATGACTGACTGGATATTTCTAGAGTTCTATTAAGCTATCTGACAGTCAAACCCATGAGACAAACGCTCTTATAAAGGCAAGCTCATAATTGGAAATGCTCGTTTTGGAACAAGTTATTCAGATTTTAAGGCGTGTGTTGATAAAGATTTGAGGATGTAAGACTGGGTTTAATGGTCCAAAATGCCATATTAGAGTGCTCATTCCTGAGTTTTATTTATTTTTAACAATATTTAGATTGCTAAAAACAGATTCTGAAGTCATTCGACATCCATGTTTTAGGGTTACTTTTATTTCTTATACCTATCTTTAAACCTCACGGTAATTTATAATTGAGTCAGTACAATACAAGACAGATTTACAAGAATTAAAAACACGGAAGCTTTTCCAAGACTGAAATGTTTAATGCTCCAAGAGTACAAATATCATCAATTTTGCGAAAAGTTTGAAACATTAGAATTTTAAAACAACTTAACAAAGAAACTAGATTGTAATATTTCTCAACTTAAAACTAGAGAGGTAGGCACTTCAACATGTTAAAAGACACCTGGGTAGAGTTTTGTTTTATGCTCAAAGATAGTACCTATCGCTTATGCACTTATAAAAACTTACCTCCTAAAAACTAATGTCCTTCATAATTTGAGCCGAAAGATGTCCACAGCTGGACTAAAGCCTCCCAAAGCCTCCCCTCATAAGGAGAATATGAATTAACCGCCACGCTAAGCATGCGGGTTGGCGATCGCAGTAGTGGTAGTTTTATGGCGGGATGCTGCCGCCGTTCCCGCATTACTATAATTTGGACCCTATTGGCATGAATTGTTTCTTTTAACGAAGGTGCTTGGTGTTTGTTTGCTCGCGGCTTACATGGATGTTAAGGGATGACTGCAGTCTGTATGTATACGAGTATATATGTACACAAAAACTAGATGTAAGAATGCAGATGGGCTTCCATCCCCGAGGCCTAAGCTGTTTCGCCTCTATCATAGTTATTACTGTGTCTTACAAACCAACTACGATTTCAACAAATTTTGTGGGATTGGTTCGTGAATGACTTATAGGTATTATAACTTAAGTTTGCAAGAACTTAGGTATGCCAAATATGCCGACGTACTGCCCGCGGCTGCGCTATTGCAAGGTCACGAGTGCTATGCGTCCGAGTACCAAATGCCAATACTTGCTTACTTGTCTAATATTGTGTGTGTGTTGTTAGTGTTGTTATTGTATCATTGTGATAATTTTGTTAGTTCTTTGAATCATGAAACGTAACTTCACACCTACGCGGAAATGTTTTTCAGTTTTACTTTTATGGTTCAGTAGCCGATACAACGGAACCCTTATAAATTAGTCCTGTCTCTGTCTGTCTGTCTGTCCATCCATCCGTGTACCACAGTCACTTTACTCTAAAATTATTAGGACATACTTGAAGCTCGGTAGGTAGATGTATTTTACATACCGATTTATGATTATTGTACAAAATTTAAAAATAAATAAATATGGGGGATTTTCATACTTTGAACTGAAACTTTTCATCAAAAGTCGTCTTTGAATAGATCTTTAAAAATTATATTGAGGGGCCATAAAAGCATTTTTTCCCAAAGTCAACCGGTTGAAAGATACACATACACTTCCAAATTGGTATGAGCTATTGATATATCCAAATGAATCTAACACCCAGTTTAATGGACGTTGATACTTCGATACGGGTATTTGATTGTGAAATAGGATGATCGTAAAACTTAATAAAATGCCGATTTGTTCAACGCATAAAAATATGACTCATATGCTTCAAATATAAAAATCTGTGGGATTGGACTAGGGGCTTTTTTTTACAATAATCGAGCATAATATCAAAACTTATAAAAGAGTTGTAATTTTTTTATTTCAAAACATAAAACACCTCGTATCTCAAAATCACTTCAGTGTACGTTTGTGACTTTTTTATCTAAGGCCCCAACTCACTAGGATGCCGTGGCCACGTACCTGGGCTCTTTGTGGGATTCACACTATCATGCATAATTCTTCTCCTTGTGGGTATATTGTTCTGTGGTACACCACACTCGTGAATTGCTCTTCTATAACAAAGTAAACCTTAATTCTTCACCAGCAATGCGGACACTCCGCATCACTATTAGCACCAAAACACTGTTAAGCCGTGCGTACTCTAGTTTGTGGCATGATAAAGAACTTGATTGGAATATTTACGGCCCATACGGTAATTTCCAGCACAGAGGCATAACACCTGAGGCCTCAGGAGTGGTAACGCATCTGCATTTTGACTTTGGTCTATGTGTGGGTGTCTATAGGCTGCAGTCATCACTTAACGCATGTTTGATTGCCATTTCAATTATATTAAAAAAAATATTACTAAGTTCGTATTATAAAACAATCTTGTATTTTAAAGGCCTTTTGAGGACATATACATAACTAACTGTTCTTGATATAATTATGACATAAAAGATGCCATTTAACAGCAATATTCCAGAGACAGATGTTTTGTGTAGAGGTGAAGTGCGTAGGTCAGAATACTGGAGTGGTATTTACATTACTTGCTTTAACCCATAATTTAATCGGCTTTTAATCGCTGTGTTATTTTAATTACTTGTATGAAAAAAAACCTAACTTAATGCATGTATTCAAGCATACATGCAAATACTCACGATTTGCCGGTTACGTTTTGGGCCATGTAACAGGTCTGTTGACATCTCCGGGTACATCACAAAACTCAGAGGTACTGGGAAATTTTTAAAAAATGGGAAAATCTCAATAGAACCAGAGTTTATATTCAGTTTTTATATGAGTATAAACCTGTCTGATATACACAGGCTTTTATTTTAGTGTGTCAAGAGATAATAACTAGAAGATGACTATTCTTTCAAAAGAAAAAACTATCTCTACGACTTTAAAACCTTTTTAAAAGTTGACTTTGCAGTATGACAACTGTTTAGTCTATCACATAGCGTTAAATAATAATACAATACATATAAACAACACAAGGTATATCTGAGGCGATAAATTGTTTCATAAGAATACGATTGTGTGCTACGTTTTACCACCAGATAAATTAGATCAGCTACACCCAAAGTGTTCTCCTCGGAACCCTAGAGATTCAAAGTATATGTTGTGACTCCACACTAATATCGGCCTTAGTGAAATAGAGCATAGTAAAATATAATCTAAAACGTCCTGCTAATGTTTTTCTAAGACTCTTCTATCAGTGATCTTTATAAAAAAAAACATGCAGTAACGTAAAGTACGGTTAAAATAAAGTATATTATGAATTCAGGTCAATTCTTAATATAAAATTTGATTTAATTAAGTATAAAAAAACCAGTAAAACAAACACGAAACTATGCATCGTCAAATATTTGGTGAATTAGAAAATGCAAAATTCCGTCATTAAAGCACTTTTTGTATCTTTCATGTTCCTTTAGTTCGTCCATATTTTGTTAATATTGCAGTATTTGTATTGATGGTACCTACACGAAATAATAAATTAAGGCTTAATCTGTGTATTTACCACATAACAGAATAAAATAAATGCAATGTGGTGAAGTGGAACATAATGAAATTATAATCCAAAAATAAAAAGAGCGTGGGTACCTATGGTATCGCGTGTTGATATACAGTTAAACTGTTTCAATTTATGAGCTGTTCGCGGATAAACGTTTTTTACGAGTCGGATCTTTATTTTTGATGATTAGACTAATTTTGTACTGCCTTAGAATTAAATAATTTGTCAAAAATTTGACAAGCAGGAAATATTTGTATGAAAAAAATTGTTGTTTTTCCTATTTTTCTCACAATCCCCTCATTTTTTCTCACGTTTTAAACCTTCCCAAACCTACCCGCTCTTGTTCTATTACATTTACATTCGTATGCGTAAAATGTATTCCAAATCTGCTGTAGTTCAGTATTTTTTTTCACAAGTGAAATTACAGCTACAATAACTAATTTTTAGAAGCAAATAGATGAAAATAGTTATTCCACCACCTTTTAAGTCTAATAAGTAATTACGGTAACCTAAACTTTTCAAAACTGGGGGATAATTAGGTAGGGAAAAAAATTAATTAGGGAGACCGGTATAATATTATTCACATCCGTATCCATGTCTAGATCTAAAATGTCATATTCGTAACATCAAAATTTTATCACCCTTATTACTTCAAATTAATATGTCTGACGCTCCCGCTTTTTATTTAGACCATACACCAACACCTACAATGCCTGGGATTTAGTTGCTCGTGACAAATCCATTAGTGTCGGATTAACAGCTTAGGATTGAAGTATGAGTGGATTGATTAATTGAGATATATTTTTCTTGATACGAATCTGTGTTATAAATAAAAAAAACAAGTGCGTGTAGGACCATGCGCAATTTAGGGTTCAGTTTTTCCACGAAGGTACCTACATTTTATGTAATAAGTTGGTTCGCTTGTTGACTTTGAAGGTAAGCTATAGTACCTATTCCCTTAACTTACATTACATTTAACATTGATATTAGTAGTTGCAGATGGTCCTCTTGGAGAAAAAAATTGTACCCCAGATGCTATGATGTGTCTTTCCTTATGATCTTTTTAACGAAGAAAATATTTACTACTGATAGCAAAGTATTCAATATGGAGTTTGAGTGGTGGTGATAAGAGGTATTCAAATGCATTTTTTTTGGCTCCTTGGTAGAAATGACGATATTACCAATTCAGTCATGAATTTCATTTTTTTTTATTATCTTTTTACAAAGGGATCACAATCGCTTCTGTGATAGGTATATATTACTATGTCTCTCGTCAGTACGGGGTCCAACCCAAGGTTGAACCCTGGACCTTTGTCAGGCTTGCGCGGGGACATAGGTCCAACACGTTGAGGCCCTATCAAAAATTTTCATTACCAATGCATTCAAGCACACATGCAAACACCCAAGATTTACCAGTTACATTTTGTTTGTTGTAGCGAACCTGTTGACATCTCTGGGCACGTAACCAAACTCTCAGAGTGACAAACACAAAAGCACTCCCCCCTACCCCCTTAAAGAGGAGACATTCTACTGATATACATAAGTACATATTTCTTGATTATCAATTTTTGTAACTTGTAACTTATTGACGTAACATGTGTGTGTATTATCATAAGCATGACAATGTAATCCCAAATGATATATAAAATTTTTTACTTTTGACTTTTTTTTACCCCCTTTTCATCCTCCCCAAAATGGGGATCGAACCCAGGACCCGTATCGTAGCCTGGTACAATAGTAAGTGGCCTGGTACCACTACACTACTGAGGATGTTACTTAATACTTTGTTTTTATTTTACAAATAGAACACTTCGTACGTAACGAGTATACTCGAGCAGTATAAATCTAACCAAAATGTGTAATGAACAATGATTTGACATCAGTTGAACTGCCGGTCAAACTGCCTGCAGGGTTGGTCCGGAGACAAACGACGGGAAATGACGATCGCACCGGCATCGGTTAACAGGCTAGGGTTGACTCAGCCCAGGTATAAAATATATTATATTATCTACCAATATTAATCAATTACGGTTTATAACCTTTAATGGTATGTAACTTTCAAGCACCTTCATTGAATTTCAACTGGCAAATAAATAATAATATACGATCTCAGGCCCTATGGTCTTTTATAAAAGGTGGATAATTATTAGAATAGAATAGAATAGAATATTTATTTATTTATAACAATGAACCTACAACATCGAACATATTTACTATAAACAATTATATTTGAGGACATTGGTATAAATTGGTCCTAGCTCAGCATTTTACTGATTGTAAAACAAGCAGCGCTGGTCTTCCGCTAGAGCCATTTTATTTGTTTACGTCTTAACAGCTATACATCTAGTAAACAGCAAGAACTAAATAAATTACACATCGCCATAAATAACGCGAAAAAAAAAGAGATTAAAAATAGAAAAAAAAGTAAAGAAAAAAAAAGATACAGCCAATAGACAGCTGGTATACTTCAATTAGATAACAATATAGACATAAAAAAAAATCAAATATTACATAAGTGACATGGCAGTACCTGATGAAATTTCCATTCCATTTCTTAATTGTGGTGAACACATCTTTAATTCCAGTTAGATGAGGCAATGCAGGAATATTTTACTGGTGATAGAGCTCCAGTGACGGAGCTGGCGGGCGTAGGCACCAGCGCATTACATAATATACTTGCCGCTAAATGGAAGCGTTCAGCACTATCGTGTTCCGGTCAGGTGGTAACGTAATTTCACAGAGGCATAACACCTTAGGCTTCAGAAGTGGTAACGCATCTGCATGTTGACCTCTGGTCTTTGTATGAGTGTCTTTAGCCTGCAGTCATCACTTAACATCAATGTGAACTGCATGCTTGTTTGCCACTTTCAAAACATAAAAAAAACAAAATGTACCTAATATTCTTTGTAAGTTGACAACCCTGCACAAAACTTATTTAACAAACGCCACAGACATCCGCGACCCTTTACTCCAATTCAATCTGAGGTATTTTGTCAGCATAATTGATGAAAATAGATTGAGGTCAATTTAGGGAAATGGAAGTGACCAGATTGTGAGAAAGTTCAAATTGATGCCGTAAAAAAGTCAGCAATGACTCGTTTCATGCGTGATGTTACTGTCATGCCATATAGGCAGTGCACAAGTGCCACGATAGAGAAATTAAATATTTTAAACGAAACAGATATTTTAACATAGTACTTAAATTATGAGCTAAATAAAAATATACTACTAGGTGTTTTGTAATTAGGTAATGCGGTTGCTTATGTCCGCAATCTCCAAGGTGACTTTTTTTTTATATAATAAAAGTGGCAAACAAGCCTGCAGTTCACATTGATGTTAAGTGATGACTGCAGCCTATAGACAACCACACAATGACAATGGTCAAAATGCAGATGCGCTGCCACTCCTGAGACATTAGGTGTTATGCCTCTGTGCCGGAAATTACTGGGCCGCACATTACCACCTGACCGGAACACGATAGGGATGAACAATACCATTTAGCGGCAAGTATATTAGGTAATGCGGTGGTGCCTACGCCCGCGAGCTCCGGCACTGGAGCTCTGCCACCAGTAACATTTGATCTTCATGCTTGTTTTCCACCATCATTACGTAATAAAACATTATTAAAAACAGATACATATATATATATTGCCCAACTACACAAAGATAACTAGAACATTCCAGTTCCACAATCTAAGCTAACGCGAGATAAATCCGTAGAAATAGTTTTATTTCAATGAGTGTAGCTCGCGAAAACCTAAGAACATAATTATCAGCCTATGTTCTTTCTCAAAGTCAGCTCTATCTCTGCACCAAATTTCATAAAAATCGGTTCAGTCGTTTGGACGTGAAAAGGTAACAGATAGACAAATACGAGTTACTTTTGCATTTTTAATTAGAAGAGAATAATCGTTTAATTAAAAAAACATTTGATATGTTTATCCCACGCAAAAATTTTTGTGCAAGGCTACTTTATCTAAATGGCTTGGAACATTTAACTACGATGATGTTTCTTGGTAAGAATACAGTAGTAGAAAAAGATCACACACACACACACACGTACATGTGCGACGAAGTAAAGGGGAAAAGAGACATTCCACTGATATACTTTTACATTAGTTTATTACATTTAGTTTTATCTTAGTGATATTCTTGACTTTACATATATTTTTTATCTTGTTTGACATGTACATCAATTGTTATTCGCTTTAATTTATTTTGTTTGTTTTTGACGTGTCATAAGAGGTGCCTGTCACCCTATATGAATAAATGAGTTTCGGATTCTGATTCTGATTCTGAAGATTAAACACGCAATCATGCAAACACTTTCTTCTGAATTATATTTAGTTTATAGTAGGTAATAGTTTTAGTAACTCTACATTTGGCTAAAACTGTATGATACAATGTAAATCGCTGGCATTAATCAGAGCGAGGCATTCCCAACTCAAGTGTCATGTGACAACTTACTGGGAAGTCTCGATGTAAAAATTTGTTTATGATTTACTGAAATAAAAGATAGTTATTTATTATTATTTATCGGATGTATATAATATTACTCGAAAAAAAAGCAAATGTTCTTTTTGTGCAAAGTGCTAACCCTACGTGACGAAGTACGCTTGTCATGTTGTTGGCAATCAACCCGTATGCTGCCCAGTCGGTACTGTGAGTTACCTAAGCATTTGTGGTTCGATGTTCTAGATTAAGGCCTGATTAAAATATAGGTGCTCAGTATGTTTGCCTGTCTTTATTTTACTGGGGTCACACGGTGGCCGAAATTGACCAAAACGACTGTTGAATGCCAATTATAACGCCGGTCAAAGTTTTCAGTTAAATTTGGGAAAGGGGAAATGTTTCTACAGGTGATATAATTTTTAATATTATTATTAGCATGAGACTCAAAAACGTAATGGCCGAATGATTAATACATATGCATTTATTACCTAATTTATCTGCCGCTAAATGGTAGTGTTCAGCACTATCGTGTCCCGGTTAGATTGTAATATATGGCCCCGTAATAACTATCACAAAGACATAATAACTAAGGGCCTTAACTCACTAGGATGCCATGGCCACGTTGCCTGCTACGTATCCAAGTAGCTAGTCTTGAAATACATAACTTTTTTTTTTTTTTTTTTGTCTTTACGTTGACAGACAAGCAGACGGGCCACCTGATGGTAAGTGGTCACCGTTGCCTATGGACATTTGCAACACCAGGGGAGTTGCCAACGCGCTGCCAGCCCTGAAGGACTCTTTTGACGCCATTTTTGAAGAACTCCATATTGTAGCACCGAGGGAACACCTCAGAGGGAAGTTCGTTCCACAATTTACACGTTCTGGGCAGAAACGAAAGAGAGCACTGCCAGGTGTCCAGTCGGTGAGGGTGAAACTTCTCTCTTCGGCGGGTAGTACGGTGTAGAAAAAGAGACGGTGGCACCATGTCGAACAGTTCGACAGAGCACTCACCATTGTAGAGACGGTATAACACGCACAGACTACCAATATCTCTGAGCAGGCTCAGATGTTCGAGCCTGTCTGTAAGTCCCGGATCGTTAACAATACGAACGGCGTGTTTTTGTAGGGAGTCAAATGGACCAAGCTGGTACTTTGGGGCTCCCGCCCACAAATGAGAGCAGTATTCCAGATGGGGCCGCCTTATAAAGCTGTAGTAGCTGCCCCGATGTGAAATACTGCCTCGCTTTTTTAAGCACCCCCAACTTTTTGGATGCCAACTTGGTCTTACACTCAATGTGACTCCCAAATTGCACTTCGTTCGATATGTCAACGCCCAGGATACCGATACTCTTACCAATGGCAAGCGGAGTGCCCTAGAACTGTGGTGCTACAATGAATGGGGTTTTTTGGGGTTGATACCTTACTCACCTGGCCACCGTGTGGCAACATCTCCACACCATACTAACTGCTTGGCTACGTAGCCGGCAACGTGGCCATCCTAGTGAGTTAGGGCCCTTAGGTCTCAGGGGTGGCAACGCATCTGCATTTTGACCTCGGTCTTAGTGTAAGTGTCTATAGGCTGAAATTATCACTAAACATCAATGTGAACTGCACGCTTGTTAGCCACCTCCATTACATAAAAAAATGCATAAGTGTCTTGTCTTTTGGCGCAAAACATCCAACTGTGAAGTTATTCTCAAACATTACTGTTTCCGCTAGTTATTTTACAATGTGACCTTAGTTAAGCACGGGTTCCATAGTTGTATTATAAGTTATAACATCGATAGGTTTTAATCGATTCCAGCTAAAGTTGGAATGTGTATTACAACAGGCTTCGTGGCAACCGAAGTGGGAATGTACGCCGCAATAATAGTGAGTGCAACCTGAGTGCGGCCGAGGCTCAAGTTACGAGCGATGGGATCTCATATCTTCCGTTGAGTTATTCGTCATCTCGCACGACAAAAATTGGCACGATCGGGCGACTTGGCACCTTTTGAATTAACCTAATATTTCTGCCGTCAACTCGCACGCTCATACAAAATACAGCCAGGTAAATAAATTTGAAATTAAATTTTGGAAACGATATTGCTACAGCTAATAACTACTGTTGTTTTATATCTGACACAGATTAATACATAGAACTAAAAAAAAATCGGTCGCACACTATATTGACAATAATTGTATGTCATAGGAAGTAGTTACAGTAACTAGCCAAATTCTTTTGTGATATTGTAGATTCTCTTTCTTATTTTTAATTGAAATGTATATCTAAAATTATGATTTAATAATATTTTGTTTTATTTGAAAGACCAACTCCAAAATATTTAACGTTTTTAAAAAGTATATTTGTAGTTGACTGTAAATAGTTACCTAACAATTTCATGGTCGGGCGAGTTGAGGACAGAAATATTATTTAAATTCAAAAGGTGCCAAGTCACCCAATTGTGCGAGTTTTTGTCGTGCGAGATGACGAATAACCCCTTCCGTTTTATTTAATAGAAACGTAACTTCAGGCCCGTAGGTAAACCCCGAAGGGCAGAGGCAAATGCATGCATTCAAGCATGTTTGGTTTGGGTCTGGCTGTTTGTGTATGTGTTGTATGTGTACAACGGCATCCACGACACAAGATTATTTACTACCTAATGTGGAGCTGTGAGTGTAAGCTAATTTTATTTTATTTTATACATGCAAACACCCACGATTCACCCACGGTGGCGTGGCGAGCCTGTTGATATCTCCTAGCATATTTACAAAATCAGAGGTACTGGGAATCTTGCAGAAAATGGAAAAATCCCAACAAAAGCACAGATTTTTAAAGGATTTTACACCGTAATCTCTAATATCCCTCGACCCAGGAATCGAACTCAGGACCTCAGCGTAGTAGTAGTGGCCTGCTACCAATATCAGAATCAGAATCAGAATCAGAAGGCAGTTAAAATAAAATTATGAAATAACGGGTTCCTTCACAACCGTATTCAAACGGTAATGACTTTCATTACAAGCCATTTACAATGTGATGAAAGTTCATCTTAGAACATTGCCAACATTTTCGCATTTATTAAACAATACACCTGCCCGAACATTGCACCATACATTTGCAAGCAGGCTGCAATATCGTAGGATCGCTCCAATAAGCCGGAGTGGGCCTCGAAGCCTGCCCCCCCCCTCCGCCGCTCCCTTCTCCTCCCGACTCAATACCGTTATTAATTTTGACTTATGGTGCCTGAAGGAGTGACGTCATCCATTTTAATGTCATCTCAAACTATTGTTGCGGAAAATGTAGAGGTGAGGTATTAGTTTTCAGCAGGAAACCAATATTTATTAATCGAAGTCTATTAATTCGAATGAAAACAATAGAATTGATGCAAATGTATTCAAGAGATTTGTAGAAAATCTTAAGGAAGACTACAAATAAATACATAGAAATTTGCAAACAACTAGGCAAGTTTTCCATGTCAAAATTTACAAAATAGCTGACGTTTAACTCGCATAAAAATTTATTTGCAACGAATCTACTGAAAATTTTGTTTTTGCGAAAGTGTATTTGTCATTGTACTGAGTGCCTAAATACTAACCCAAAAACTGGTTACTATGACACCGGAGCGTAGGCAATGTAAGGAACCGATAATGACATACCACGCAGCCGAAACGTGTTCGCATGTTGATCTTGACACTCCATGTTCAAACTCAAATTCACTAACGGTCAACAGAGGTCAATTTCGATTACTTATTGTTTTGACTTATAGTTTGTTATTTTTAATAACAATGTTCAAAACAACATTTTCCCGTTATTATCTTTTTCCTATTGAATTGCTATCATATCGGCAATACGGTTAAAGCAAATAAATCTACGTATTAATAATAATTTAATTGATTCTGGATAATTTTTGGGATTATTTAGCTCATTGCTGGTAGCCATTAATGGCCCAGTAACTTTTGCTTCAGTCGGCTGGCAGTTAGTTGCCATTAATGGGTTGATGATTCTCGCCATACTCGGGCCATTGCTGGTTGCCGTTAACGGCCCAGTAACTTTTACGGCACTCGGCCGATAGTCAGTTGTCATTAATGGCCCAATAACTTTTTCTGGATTTGGCCAATAGTCAATTGCCAATATTGGCCCGAGGTTATCATCCAGCTGCTAACCGTTCATGGGCCGTTAATGGCTGCCATTGCTTGCCCATTGACGAACATCTCGGGCGCAGCAATGGGCCGTTAAAGGCCCTGTTACCACACTTCGTATGGGTTGTCAAGACTATTGTGATTGATTAATCCATTTAATTTATTTATGTAAATACATTTTGTTCGTCTGATACAAAGATTCTTGTTAGAGTCTCTAACAACAAGTTTGTTGAAGTAGGTTTATGTTGTAATTTTTTTCATTGCTGTTAATATACTGATGCAATAAGTGTTTAAGCTTGTACAAAGTCCCTCCACTTTATGCCGTTTTCAATGTGCTTAGATGAGAGTGTCTTAGATTAGTGTGTATTAAGATAATCAATGAAATGTACCTTAGTCACCACCATAGTCTATTTCTAATTGCAGCACCAAAGCACTCATTTCTGATTCGTCATTCAAAACTCAGGGGCAGAGAATATCTGCGCTGCTTCAATGAACATATCATGTCACATTAGAAAGCGGAAACAATTTAAGCGGAAGTACTTTTACTAGATCACTTTACTAGAATGTCAAAAGATCATTTATTTTGAGAATTAAGTTTGAAGAATTGACTTGAAAAAAAAATGTTTATCACTGAAGAGAACTTAGCCACTTTTCGTAAAGGATATTAAGGTCTACATTGTTTATATTACGTTCAATAAAATATTCAGTTTCATTAAATTTCCAAATTTCGTTAAATGCGTTGCAGGTCCTGAGCATAAAGTCGCAAGTTGTTTCCAGGTACCACACGCATCCATTTTCACTCTCCCTTTTCCAACAGCAAGGTAAACTACTCGTTGCGCACTGAAATATACAAAATACCTGGTGACTTATCTGAAATTGAGCTGCCAAATTGACTGAAAATACTTAAATCAGGTAAAAAAAATACTTACATATCCTCCGTAGGGAATACAGTTTTCTCTTATTTCTTGTTGATACGTTACTAGGCTTGCAGCTAACATAAAACTCAAAAAAGCTAGGTAATTCATTTTAATGTTCAATGGCTTTTCAAAACAGAACTCAAGTCCAAATACTTGAACTTTATATTTATTACTAGAGCTCCAATCACGATTTAATTGAGCGTGCGCTACTGTATTAAGAGCAGTACTGAAAGAACCGCTGTACAGTATTCCAAATCTATGTTAAACATATTATTATTAATACTCAATTAACCAAACTTCTGACTCCTCTCGAAGCCGTTATCACAATTATAGTGCCATTGTTGTAAACAATATTGGAAAAACCTAAAATTAGAGTATCCTTTTGCTAATATGAATCATTTGAAATAGGTATTTTCGATGATTTAATTATATGTACTAGGTAAGTTACGCTGATGACTTGAAAAGGGGCGTATGTAACGAAATATCAGAAATTCCCTTAGATAACATAGTTGATGCTCTTTCTAAGAAATATCCTCACATTGATTGATTCTAACAGATGATCGGATACAGAAAAGGCTCTTTCGTCATGGGGTGTGACTGGAACTCTCATTATTTTACCGCCCATTATTTATCTACGCTACCACAAATGACGTGACACCTGTGAGGATTTCCCTTCATAACTATGCTTAGTTACCAGTTATTGACTCGGGTGTCCAAGTATCGACTATCATATTATCACCATAGTGAGCCTGCAAACTCAACAGTAAGTAGACAATCGAAAATTGACAACTATAAAGTGACTTGCAATGTTACTTTTAAGAGTTAGCATCTGTTGATTGTCGTTCGGCAGGTGATTTTAGATTGAATTTACTATGTAGATGTTGAAAAATCTATGCAGCATACAAGTACTGAATGTAGAAAAGTTCACGAATTTTTTAATCTATTTGTCTCGTATGAACAACAGAATAATAACTTTTATGATAATTATAAATATTCATATTAATTGTAATTATAAATAGTTCTACACTTATAGTTCGAAGTCAACCGCGTAAGCTGCTCGGCTACAAGTACACGCCATCTACTGGAACTATTTGATACTAAACATATTCCACGAATTGACAGTTAAAATCGCCCCGTGGCTCAATTGACCCCCCTCTCCTCTACTATTGTAAATAAGTTATTAATCGAGTGCGTTATTTAGTCAACCTACAAAATTATCTTGGAATGAATAAGTAATGAATTGAATTTATTTTTCAGAGGATTATGAGGATGCTAAAGACTGGATCGCATCAAGAAATGATAAGGACCCTGGTAAAAAAAATTAGGAAAACAGTTGACCCTAAAGGCCATCTCTGCAACTTCCCGTTACACTGAAAAAAAAGTATCGGTCTGAAACTTATACACTATTTTAACGCGGTGGTATCGGTATACCATAAGGTATAGTGTATAAGTTTCAGACCGATACTTTTTTTTCAGTGTAATTCCATACTTAAGCGCTCAAAATTACACTTATTACGTTTTTGAGCTCTTCGAGCTCAAAAATATGATTTTCGTGTCATTTTGAGCTCTCCGAACTCAAAGAGATAGCTGTTCTATGCTTTTGAGCTCTTCGAGTTCAAAAGTCTGATAAAAGTTTAACAAAACACTATTTTTGAAAATTTCAAACTGCAATAACATTTGAATGGATGAACCGATTTTCACGCGGTTGGCGACATTCGACGCAGTTTTTTAAGCCTCACAAAGGATCTTTGAGTTTGAATTGATCGAACTAGAAATTACGAAGTTATTCCGAAAAAACACTTTTTTCGGTTTTCTTTCTCCAACGATAACTCACGAACGAATCAACCGATTTTGACCCGGTTGGCGGCAATCGACGTGGTTTTTCAAGGTTAAGAGCTGATTAGATTTTGAAATCGATCGGTTGAGCCGTTAAAAAGTTATTATAAAAAAACCACTTTTGAAAAAAGTTTTTTTTGTAGTTTTTTTGAGATTTCTTAAAATTTAACTGTTCGAATCGGTCGAAAATGTATTCAAAATCTAAGTTTAGTTAAGCTCTTTCGAATGGCGCCAACCGCGATCAAATCGGTCAAGCCGTTCAAAAGTTATGAGAGGTTTACATACGGCCACACACACACACACACACATACATACAGACGTACGGACATCACCGCGGGGTCATTCGGGGAAGCTTCCTAGGACCTCAAAACGTCAACATCTGTTAAAAACTCGATTTTTGAAAAACGGGGTGAAACCAATAACTTCCCGACTTTTGAAAATCCTTGATTTTCTTAGCGGGAAGTTAAAAAAACAGAAATAAGTGGTTCGAATCAGATAAGATGTCAACTGCTATGTTTTACTACGAGTCTAATTTCTTGACGATTTACCGATGATTTTCATTTCAGGTACTCAACCAAAACCTGATTTAAAGAAGAAACTGCGTTCTGCCGGTCTATCCTTCTCGACAGATCCCAACTCAGATAAGTTTCAGTTGAAAGCAAAACCAAATAAAAATCCTCGAAAACCGTTACCAAGAATTTTGATAAAACGACCGCTATCTCAGAAACCCGATGAAAACCTTAATAACAAGCGCTTGAAATTGAATAAAAATGCTAACCCTGGTGCAGTTACTGATAATACGATCATCGCGTCTGGTTGCTCAAAGCAAGAACAATCAATAATCATCACGGAAAATGAGTTCACTCAAATTAATCAAACAAAGACTAAAACAGTTAAAATGTCAATCCAGTCTACTTCAACAAAACTTATAGCTGAGCAACATCCTTCATCAAAGCTTTTAGCTCAGCAACGACTTTCACCTCAGCCACCAATTGAACAACAACTTCCACCACAGCCTATAACAGACCAAAAACCGTCACAACATTCTATAATTGATCGACAACCTTCACCAAATCTTATAAATGAGCAAAATCCTTTATCAATGCTTTCAGCTGAACAACCTTCGTCTATTGAACAAGACGATCAACAACACCTCAGCATGTCAGTGATAGACCTGGATGAATCTGATGAAGATATCGAAAGCTGTCAAAATGATCTGTCTGAACCTGTCACAGAAGAAAGACTATCTACTAAAACTCCTCCAAACATCCTAGAACAGGCTCTTCAGCCTGAACCGATGAACGAAAAATCAACTCAACTAGTTCGTCATGAACATTCACTTCCAGAATTACATCCGCAAGATGGATCTGCTGAACAACCAAAGAAGTTCCATGACAGCCAAAAAACTTATCTTCACTCGATTTTGACTGCGCCAAGGATGGAACTGAGGCCACTCAGTACAGTTAACCAGCCTTCTCAGCATTTAGAACACTTTCAATTACCAATTTTTCCAGCCAGTAGCACTTTAAATTCGGAACTTCGATCCGCAGAATTAGTGGGAAAAATTCAAATAAAGTAGCTGGAGACCACCAAACTCCATGTTCTCGAGACTGTAGAGATAGCACACTATTTACTTCTTATCATGGAGCCAACTCAGGAATACGGTGTGAACCTGTAGAAAAGAAACAATCGGCAACAGTAAAGAAGCTAAAAAATCCTGTCGATAAAAAAACTCGCCTCAAATTTAATTAAAAAAATATTACAACTATGCAGTATCCATTAAGCTCGATGATGCATCTTGGCTTACCTGGTAATCCCGCCGTTACGCAAACTGCACCACTTACTCAAAATCAATTTCGACAACCACAAGTTAATGACATAAGATGTAATAGAAAAGAAAAATGCATTAATCAGAAAGTTCCGGTTTTCCAAGGTTTCGTTGGAGAATCACGTGAACAACAATATGTGCCAACTCAGGCAGACTATTTGCAGCAATTAGCATGCTTTCAAGACATTCTTAAAAAGCATATCGTAACTCCAGCTATTGATCGAAAAGTATATAATCAAAATGCTATAATGAACGGGGGTTTTGTTGTACCGAACCCAACCAGCCAGCCTGTTCAATTCCTCCCGCAAAGTGAAAACCAATACATACCAGTCAACAGTGCCTACGCACAAGAAGTAATAAGACATGACCTGATGAGGGGGCCTATCGACGGGGCATACACTACTTACAAGCCTAACCCTCAAAATGGAGTAAAAATTCAACTTGTGGATCGCTACATATCGAGCCAGTCACCTCAGAGTTCTGAACATCCACAACAAAAACAATAATATATCGTGATCTGTATACAGCAAGTACACAAAATGACCTCATAAATATGAATCCTAATTCTACTGAATATAGTAACAAGAATCTAGCAGCTGTCCCTAAAAACCTGACAGTAGAACCAGCACTCTCTACACAAGATGCCGAGGTTCAGACTATGACGTCATTTGAAATACCACATGAGACCCAAATTACTTTGAACCAACGTAACCAGACCCACCAACTTCCTCGCATAAACAAAACTATGGTTGATCAAACTACCGAAACAGATTTGACGATGAATGGAGATCACTGCATAAACAAAATCGCTGAATCATCTGTTGGTGAAAGAGCTTCAAAATTAGTGGATAGCGCGGGTCAGACAGACGAATGGTTGATAGAAGGACAAGGGTCGACCTATCAAGAAATAGCTTTAGACTCTGAAACTACTGCGGAACAAGAAATTGGATCAAATAACGAATTAGATTCAGAGGCTCATGAGAAGAATCCGACAAATGTAAGAAACGTTATACCGGAAGATCAGCAAGTACAATATAGAATATTTGCTGAGCAAGACATGCTGAATGCAATCGGTAGTCTCGTTACTCGAGTGGGAACAAATTTGTCTGTTACACGTGATATATTGAATTTCTATCGAAATTCCACCCTCGAATGTATTCAAGAATACGAAACCATTATAAAAAAGGTTGATAAATTCAACTCAATAGGGAGCCTCCAGATCCCTATACCTCCACCTAACAACGTGACGTCAGAAGTTCTACAAGTGACTCAACAGAAACCAGCTGGAGATAACGATAACAACACTGGTGTTGGCGACGCCGTGACACCGACTTGTGAGCAAAGAGGTAAGTTTTCTTAGCCGGCAGAATACGATCCGAATGATACCAAGTGGACTCAGAAGTATCGAGAGAATAAGCCGGGTCTCGTTGAACTAATTTCCCGAACTGGTGTTTATGTTTACAGGAAAGAACTAAGACGTTGTCTACGATAATCAAACAACTGCAAAACGTTAGCGCGATTACTATTAACTGAAATCTTCAGCCAGAACGCATTGAGTGTATGCTCATTGACAGGCGGGAAAGCAAAAGCTTTTAATTCCTTGAACGTCACGTCATGTTAATGGCCTCGGTTACTAATGGGCACGAACGCCGGTAATATGTTCGAATGAGTATAAGTTTTACTACACGAGCAACCAGCCCATCAGTATTGACTGTTGAGTTCGAGAATGAACACATTCTCTCGTAAATTATCTCCCGCCCCCTCCCCTTCTTGTTTATCTATTAGTATAAAAACGAACGATTAGAATAGTTCGCTGTAATCTTCGCCCTACATGTGGAAAAAGAGAACGCATACTATTGAGAAAAAAGTAAATACGATCTATGTTAGTATTTTTATGTCAGAAGACGACATTAAATGATTGATACCATGCTAACATTGCCATCAATAAGAAGATACGCTAAAATGATTTTTACTGGTGGTAGAGCTCCAGTGACGGAGCTCGCGGGCGTAGGCACCACCGCATTACCTAATTTACTTGCCGCTAAATGGTAGTGTTCAGCACTATCGTGTTCCGGTCAGGTGGTAATGTACGGCCCTGTAATTTCCGGCACAGAGGCATAACACCTTAGGCCTCAGGGGTGGTAACGCATCTGCATTTTGGCCTTGGTCTTCATGTGGGTGTCTATAGGCTGCAGTCATCACTTAACATCAATGTGAACTGCATGCTTGTTGCCACTTCCATTACATAAAAAAAAAAAAAAAAAAAAAAAGAATAGTTTGTTTGCAATCTTTTAAAAACATTTGTTTTTTATCTAGCTGAGCTTCACCCTGAGGCCCTTCGTCGAAATGAATTCAAGGTTATCTAATCGGAACAAACATTCATGCGTCATTCGCTGGGCCTCAATTAAGATGTTATTACGATGAGCGTTTATGTATTTTTCTAGGTAGATATTCCCGATGAGTTCCTTTACGCAGTAGTCCAATTTTTGCAGCGACCGAATACAAATATTGGCGACTACATTTGTGTACCTCACTCTTGGATACGGACTCGCAGTGCGATGGATAGGGAAATCATAGTTGCATATCCTGATGAACCTCCATCGATAACTAAAATCCGAATTACGAACGGGGATAAGCCTTCAGGAAACTGGAAACTTTACACAGCAATCATAAAATTTTAAACATGTGAGTCTCATTTTGTATATTTTACTGTGAATAAACTCTATCATGAATAAATTAGCATACAAATTTCATCATGATTAAATTAAACGTAATGAGTAACTTGTAAACATCTGAAATGAACAATTAGGTCGTATTTTTTTCAGATTCATATAAGACTGCTAATGAGTTCATCATAAAAACATTACGTAATGCTTCTACGAAAAGATATTCAGCCATAATGAGCACCGGTGGGTATTTATATTGTTGGCAGCCAAACGAGGTTGTTTTAAATGTTCTTATCTCATGGTAGTTAAACTTTTTTTTCAGATTGTAAAATTTTGCAAGCTACAGCAAAAAAGCGATATAGTCAGTTACCGAAAACAACCAAGCTGCCGAACCTTCAATTGAAAAAGAATGCAAATAAATGGAAAGTAGTCGATAAAGCAAGATTTGATGATATCATTCGAAATTTAAGTAAGTCTTCTGAATATCCAATTGTCGACTCAAGACCACTTACTTCATCAGAACTGCAGAACCACATTTCTCCTGAGAACATTGTGATGCAGGAGACTTATGGCAAAGAAAATCAAGAACAAGTCTCTCAAGATGATCTCTTATTTAGATATCTTAATCTTCAGCGTGTACTGGATAAGGATATCAAAACCCAAATTCCGAAAAAAACTCTTTATGCTTCAAAGGATCCTTTAATTTTTATAAGCCAATTCTGTGATGATTCTCAGGAACCGCAAGAAAACCTGCTATCAAATCATTCTGATCATTTACATGATATTACACTAACTCAAAGGGTACAAAACAAAGGTATTCCGAATCTACGAGATGTTCTCCTCGATTTTCCGAAACCTCTGACCTGGGATTTAGATGTTAGATCAAATACCTCATCAGCCATTCAAAACCCTACGAATCAAGGTAGCCAGTACTGTCAACTAGAGGTTTCAAAGTCACCAGTTAATCCAGATCACCTAAAAGTTTTTCCAATACAGACGAAATCTGGACAATCCTCAGAAGTGGAGTCAGCTATTCCCAAATCTAGTTACCACAGTAAGATTAAGAGTGCTTCGTATTCTTCGGTTACACATTCGAATTCATCAAAGCAGCAGGATTCAACAATAAAAGAAATGGTTGTTCACATAGGGTCTGAGGCAAGCTGTATCGAACAAAATTGCTTTTTTGAACGTAATGCAGAGAGTGAATCCTCTGCTAATCTAAACTCTCTGAATAATGCGAATCATTCACGCCAGTCCGTAGAGAGTTCTGTAGAAGAAGAATCACCTGTGGTTAACGAAGTTACCGAAGTTACGTCGAGTGACGAATCATCGACGCAAGATTTTGATAATTATGACCAAATGAACTCTTCAGAAACGAGTTCAGAATTTTTTTTTAATCCTATTCCAAAATCTAATGAAGAAGTAAACCAGTCAGTTGATTTTATATTGAATACGAAAGATCAATTAGTAACTATTTAAAAAAAAATGGAAGTCGATTTATTACAGTCCTGTCAGACCGCTCGTAACTTGCATAAATCATTAGTTCAATCTCATGAAGTAATTAAACGTATAGCAAATGCATCCGACAAATTTCAAGAATCAAAGAAAAGCAACGTCACTATAGGGACGTCAAAAGAGGTAATGGTGGAGGTTCAGCAAATATCTGAAGAAGATCAAGCTGAGAGGAAAGAGAAAGAAATCCCTGATATCAATATAGAGGAACAGAGGAAGGAAAATAATGATGTGGACTCTAAAAGAAACGATAATAATGATGATAATGTTGACAACGATGAAGTCATTAAAGATGCTAAAAAACGGATTAAAATAAGAAGAAATAAGAAGGTTCCGAATATGTTTCGCAGCCAGATTCGCACTTTTGTTTTACCACCAGAATATGATCCAGATGACAGTAGATGGACACTGAAGTACCGCGAAAATGATCCGGAACTTAACCTCGTTGAACTTGTCCCTCAAAGCAATGTATTTATTGACTCTCAAAAATTAGCGCATTGTAAGCGAGTGGCTAAAGATGGTAAAGCTTTAGCTCGAATGTTACTAGTGGAAATTTTTTCTCAGAATGCGTTAAGTGTTTGTTCATTGACAGGCGTCCGAGCGACCGCTTTTGACATTAGCGGGACAAATGTCAGGCCTGGGCTGGACGAAAATGCGAGACTGGCCATCTTGTCATTCGTTGAAGAGTATGCTCTTAAACATACGTCGGGAGCATTTGACACGTATGCTGTAATCAATAGCTTACGCGGCAAAATTCAGGAAATTAGAACTGAATGTGACAAATAGCATGAAGCGGTTTTCCAGATAAATCAGTTATAGTGAAAGTGATCGATTGAATTAGTTATAATCGTCATCGTTTTTGTTCTTCATGAGTAAGTTTTCATTTTAAATACCAACATCTAAATATATGCTATTATGACTATTAGTATTTCTAATTCTACTGACCTCTGCACAGCAATTCGATTCCTTACTTTGGAGATCGTAATAGTAACCTTGCCTACTAACAATGTTAATTCGTCAAAGTAATTTGCGGTGATAGTTTTTTGCTGCGCACTGTTTTTTTATACGAAAATATCATGAAAATTCCAAGATTGATGACTCCAATCCACTTAACACAACAGTAATAGTCATTAATCATTCGTTTAGAATCCGATATTATTTGGTTGTGCTTTATAATTTTTTCATTTTGATTTTAGTCATGACAGAACAAGATACCTATGTCTGATATGGTTCAGTGCAGACGCTGAATCAGGATGGTTCATAAATAGTGATTTTTTTGGTAATTGAAAGATTAGAAATCCGAGACAACTTAGCAAGTAAAAGAGCTTATTAAATTATGATTAAAACTACTGATTAGATTTCGAGGCTATAAGACGTCATCACACTTTTATTAGCTTTATACGTATGTTAGTATAAAATTTAATCTTTGAACATGATTTTGACCCCCTTCAAAATATCGGATTAACTCGAAATTTGGCATACTTATTAAGGACCGATGACAATTCAATATTTTAAACAGTCTGACCCGTTTTCCCTATTAAGATAATCAGGATTAGGGATTTTTTGTTTTCCTGAGACCCGGAAGTGTTGCGTGCCATGACCAAGACTGGAATCTACCTGGCACGCCGGTCACCTATTTCATGGATAAGTTACCAACTTTCAATAAGATGAAATTTTCGGAGAGGAAACCTGAGAACCGGCTATCTAATCTAAAGGAGGTGGCAGGCACTCGAATTCCTCATTTCTCGGATTAGTTATTCACTTATAATAAACATCAATGACTCCGATTTTATTGACTATCATTGATTTTCATAGCAGGATATTAAAATAATTATTTACTATAGTTCTTCAATACGCTATATTGAATATATATTTTAAAAGCAGTCAATCTCTACTCAAACTTATGTATTTGAGTAGTAAATTTATGTAATGAAAAAATAATAGTTTAAAAAAACTAAAAAATACGCTTTTATAGAAAATTCAACTAAATAATTGAGAATAAATTTTAATTAAAAACTATATAGAATTATATTAATAGCGTGAGGCGCTTTTTAAGATATTATAAAAATAATAATCCTTCTACTCATATATGTCAGTAAAATATTTATAACTATTGACACTATGCACCCACGCTTTTTTTACAATAAAATACATTTTTTTTACTCTATTTTTAAATCAAATTTATTTTCAATTTTTTAGTTGAATTTTCTATAAAAGCGTAATTTTCTAGTTCGCGACGTTTCCTTGCAACCCATTACAAAGTCAATTAAAATTCTCGAAAGGGTTTCCTTTATGTTTTGAACCCATATCCCCGCGCAAACCTAACAAAAGTCCGGGGTTCAAATTGAACAAAACATAGACCATATCTAATAATTTTGTTAATGATTTTTTTTAATTCATTACAAAATATTTCATATTAATAGCACAGACTAAGCATAAGTTTATTGAGTATCGCCGTTGACTGTAATATTTAGGTACTGTCTACAATAGTCTACATACAACATTTTAATCATACGACTCGATAGCTAAATCAAGGACGTGTTCAGGTAAAATAGACGCACGTCTCAAGATGGTATTTTTATTATAAGAACTGGCAAATGTACATTATTAATTAATAAAGGTGTTTCCCCACTAACCTGGTCTGGCGTGTCGGTCTCAAACGCGTGGCAGTACTGTCGCGCGGGCTCGGCTCGCGGCTCGCGCGCAACGAACGCGAAAAGCGCGCGCGCCGCCTCACACGTCGCGTATGATATCCGACGGAGCGCGTGGGTCATCCGCACACTCTGTTTCGTATAGAAACTAGGTTAATATTACATTGTATACGAATATTTTATTTATTAACTCTTTATTGTCACACAATACATAAATGATATTGGTACAAATGGCGAGGGAATATTTTTAACTAGTGGAATTCTACGTTCCTCTATCGGAGCTCTGGAATGTAGACGCCCCGCGTTACCTAGTCCTATCTGGTATCTAACTTATGGTATTTTTTTATGTAACGAAAGTGGCAGGCATGCATGCAGTTCATATGGTAAAAAATCTCATCTTAAAATCAGTTTTATATGCTTAAATGATTCACTTAGAACTAAGAACTGAAAATAAATGAGAATTTATTTAAGACTAGCTGTGCCCGCGACTTCGTACACGTGAGAAAAAATATGATTGTTCAGTATCTACCCGGACGAAGTCATGGGCAAAGCTAGTATAAAAATAGCCTAAGTTACTCCTTATCACATCAACTATCTGCCAGTGAAAGTCCCGTCAAAATTGGCGACACTCAAATTCAATTTATTTGTATGTAGGTATGTATGTATGTATGGCTGTATGGAGATAAAAGTAGCCTATGTTACTCCTTATTACATCAGCTACCTACCCATGGAAGTCCCGTTAAAGTCGGATACACTCCAATTCTACTTATTTGTATGTAGGTATGTATGTATGGATGTATGGAGATCTTAATACATCAGCTACCTACCCGTGGAAGTCCCGTCAAAGTCGGATACACACCAATTCTACTTATTTGTATGTAGGTATGTATGCGACTTCGTCCACGTGAGAAAAAATATAATTGTTCAGTATCTACCCGGACGAAGTCGTTGGCGCAGCTAGTATAAAAGTGCCTAAGTTACTCCTTATTACATCAGCCAGTGAAAGTCCCGTCAAAATCGGAGACACTCAAATTCTATTTATTTGTATGTAGGTATCTGGGTATGTATGTAGATAAGGTTGTACGGAGATAAAAGTAGCCTAAGTTACTACTTATCACATCAGCAATCTGCCAGTGAAAGTCCCGTCAAAATCGATCCAGCCGTCCCCAAGATTAGCCCCGCCAAACAGACAGACAAAAATTGTAAGAAATGTTGTTTTGGTATATGTACAGTGTATATATGCATTATATGCATACATATACATTTAGTAAACAGCGGGTATTTTAATATTACAAACACTCCAATTTTATTTATTTATATAGATGTATAGATTAATTATGGAAAATACAACATAAGACCTAAAAATTCTGTGAAAATTTTAAGCGTCTACTTGCTAGCGTTATTTTTATCGAGCAAAACAATATACGAAAAAAAACACGTTTATTGTATACCCCCTTGAACCCCTTATCATTTTCATTTTCTTTTTTTTAGTAATTAATTTTCTCTTTATAGCGGTATCAGAAATACATAATTTATGAAAATGTTAGCTTTCTAGCTATCACTATTAATAAGATACAGGCTGGTGACAGACAGACGGACGGACGGACAAACAGCGGAGGATTAGTAATCCATGGGGTCCGTTTTTACCTTTTAGGTACGAAACCCCCTAAAAGATAGAACTAAGATAGACCAAATAGCTTAAAAATATTCGATATGATTCTTTAAATTGATATAACTTTTTTATTTCTGAACTGATTTACATGAAACAAACACTTAATGTTAAGTGAAACTTACCACAATATATTTGTGAAAACCGCAAATCAAATAAGCTGTTTCTGATATAAGCGTGCCCAAACACACAGACAAACAGACATTTTTCTGGGATAAAAAGTACCCAGTGTTGTGCGCCAAAAGTTAAAATTTAATCATACCAAGTTTCATTGTAATCGGACCGGTAGTTTTTCTGTGATGCTTGAACAAACAGACAGACAGACAGACAGACAAAAAATTTTCTAATCACATATTTGGGTTCAGTACCGATCTAGTAAAATCCCCTGGTACTTATTTTTTAATATTTTTAATGTACAGAATTTACACTTCTACAGTTTTATTATAAGTATAGAAAAGAATGCAAATAAGATAAAATAAAGAACCTCACACATTGTAATTTGCATTAAGCGCTCCAGACGTTCACACATATTGAAAGTTAAAACACGCTCGGGGTGTAAATCGCATGTTTTACCTATTTGAGACCAAAATATGTGTGGCACGCGTCGACATGCGCCCTATTTGAGGCACGGAGGATGTGGCCGCACCTCGTCTTATTTCATTATATACCTAAACTTCTTTGTAGGTTGGACCTATTTATACCATCTTGATAGTAAGTAAATTAATGATGTATTCAAAAAACCTACAGATTAAATACGTTTTCCCATCTTTTCTTCTTTCGGTCCAGATCAAATGACAAAATTATACTATTGGTGTTCCTGAGACCCCAGGTTCGATTCCTGCCCGAAGTCAAAATTTTCTTTTCAAAAATTTATTGTAAGTATTTAAATGAATAAGCCGTGGAAGTGTGAAAGATTGGATTGATGTAAAAAGATTGAATGAGCGATTAAAACAAATGATAGTAAAAAAAAATTTTTTTTTTCTTTCCGTTTTTTCTTTAATTTCTAAAGTTCACTCGCATGTGTTATTGGGGGAAAAAATAGTACATTTATTAAGGAAACAGCGACATCTTAACGATATTGTATAAACTGCAAAGTCTATCATATCGGTTGTATAGCTATTAATGATCGTATCGTGTTGTATAGCTATTAAAAAGGATTTTAAAAGAAATAATATAAATCAAAACAAATTAAGACCCCAATTTACTAAATTACATATGATTTCAACAGGCCCACATTCCATGGTCATTAAAATCTATAATAATATACCAAACAAACTTAAAAATATTGAGGAAAATATGTTATTTACATAAGAGTTAAAATCATACCTAATTAAAAAATGCTATTATAATATAAATGATTTTTTAAAAGATAAGGACTAATTATTATTGACTGATTGTAGGCATTTTTGACATTGTATTATTTGACATAAATATTATTTTGACATTATTGTATTAAATTATAATATTATTGTGAATATACCACCGATGTTATTACTGTTAATTTAAAATTTTGAGAGTTTTGTCTACAAATCCTGTTTTGCGATGCCCCTACGGGGTGTCACATGAAATGTTATTTAAGGCAACTTTGTAATTATTTTATGTGACTTGCAATAAACATTTGAATTTGAATTTGAATAAGTTATCAATGGATGTCGTTCACCGACTCTAAGTCGGTTAAAAATCAAAAAGGGAAAGCAAAATTTGACTCATCGGTGTGGGACTTCGGGGGCTTAGTGGTAAGTGGACTGGTTATCCTGAGGTCGCAGGTTCGATTCCCACCCGAAGTCAAATTTTTCTTTCCGTTTTTTCTTTAATTTCTTAAGTTCACTCGCATGTGTTATTGCGGGAAAAAAAGGACAAAAAATATAAAGTTTAGATAAAACGTGCGAAACGCCGTACCAGAAATGCTATCAGTAATCATCATCATCATCATCATTTCAGCGGACAGAAGTTTCGACGACACTCACAACAGCGTTGTGCGTTATTTTGAGGAGAGTATGCCATAATCGGACGCGGACTGGCGATCGCAGTGGGGGTAGTTTTAGCACGGGATACAGTAATGATACGTATTTAGTATTACATTATAATGTTACCTTTTTATTTTTATTGTTTTGAGACAAGGTCTGCCTCAGAAGCTTAGTGGTAGCAGGTCACTACTACTACGCTGAGGTCCTTGGTTCGAGTCCCGGGCAAGGGGCTATCAGAGATAACGGTTTAAAGTCCTTTATCTCTGGATCTATTGGGATTTTTCAATTTTCTAAAAATTTCAAAGTTTGGTAATGTGCCCGGAGATGTCAACAGGCTCGCCACCTGTTACATGGGCCAAAACACCGGAGAATCGTGGGTGTTTGCATGTATGCTTGAATGCATGCATTTACCTCTGCCTACCCCTTCATCTTACTTCGGACATCTGCTTGGCTTTCACTGAAGTATTCACTGTCCTTATGACCAAGCTACTTAATCGATGTTTGATGCTGGCATACTTCCCTGAAATCTGGAAACAGGCCTTCATAATCTCAGTACTGAAATCAAATAAACTCAACAAATCGGACGCATCAGCATATAGACCCATAGGCTTGATTAATATCTTTGGCAAACTTCTGGAAAAATTAATGACAAAAAGACTCATACACTACATGCACACCCACAAACATAATAATTCAAGACAGTTTGGGTTTAAAGAGCAACGCTCAACCGTCGAAGCTCTACATACTATGATAGATAAAATAAAAACATCCCGTATAAACAAAAATCTAACTGTAGCAATTTCTCTCGACATACAAGCCGCATTCGATAATGCTTGGTGGCCTTCACTATTTAAAAGGTTAAACGACATAAGGTGTCCGCGCAATATTTATCTACTCATTAAAAATTACACTGAAAACAGGATAGTCACACTTAATTACTCGGACGCAACGGCGTCCAAAACAATGACCAGGGGTTGTATACAGGGATCTGTATGTGGTCCTACGTTCTGGAACATTATACTAGATGATTTACTAAACATACATTTACCCGATACCTGCTACATACAAGCTTACGCTGACGATGTAGTATTAATCGTCTCAGCGAAAAACATTAAAACTCTCGAAACAACTGCTAACACCGCATTAGAAAAAATTAATAGTTGGGGTGAAACTGTCAAGCTTAAATTTGGCCCGGACAAAACGAAGTTAATAACATTTACACCTAAAGCTAGCAAAGCAAATATATTTATTAATAATAAAATGTTATCATTTTCTGACGAAATGAAGATCCTTGGCGTGATACTTGATAAAAAACTAACATTCATCAGACACTCAAAACATGCAATAAATAAAGCACTTAACATCTATAAAAAAGTATGTCAGTTTGTCCGTCCCACCTGGGGCATCCACAGTGAAAATATAGCTATTATATACAAGCAAGTCATTGAGCCAATTATTACGTACGCGGCAAGTATCTGGGGCAGTGCCATCAAATATCAAAATGTCGTAAAATCCCTTCTGTCACTCCAGAGAGGGTTTGCAATTAAAATAATTAAAGGTTTCAGAACTCTACCCACTAACTCGGCAATAGCCCTAGCTAGACTCACCCCACTACACTTAAAAGTAAAGGAGATACATGAAATTGAAACTGTAAAATTAAAAGGTTATACAAAATACTTACCCCATCACGTCACTCTTCATCGTCCAACTTCTCCTGAAAACGCACCGCACCCTTCGGTTAAACATGCAATCAATTTTGATCTGGCAACAGATCAAAGCGAAATAGACGCATTATGTACCCCTGACACTGTTAAAATATTTACAGATGGTAGCAAACACTCAAACAATGTCGGTGCCGCTTATGTCATTCATAGACCAAATAACACCAAAATTATAAAGAAATTTAAATTACACCATAGTTGTTCAGTATTCCAGGCAGAACTCTTGGCCATTGAAAAGTCAATAGCATGGATACATAGCAGTAACACCTTCAATGCAGCCATACTCTCTGATAGTATGTCGGCACTACAAGAAATTTCTAATCCAAACTCTAACAACTCACAAGTCAACTCCATTCATAAATACTATAGCCAACTTTCAGAAAACATATCTTTTATATGGATCAAAGCACACAACAAAATATTAGGCAATGAAGAAGCCGACAGCGCGGCAAAGGACGCTGCACGTCTACATAAAGCCCCTGATTTCAAGGAGTTTCCGATAAGCTTTGTGAAGCATATTCTAAAAGATGAAACTGCATTATCAAGTAACAAAAATTACATAGAATCACGAACTGGCGAACACACCCGAAAATGGTTACCCGACTTGAATGCAATAAACGAGTTACACAAAATAGACTACCCAAGTTTCCACCTCACTCAAGTTTTTACCGGGCACGGTTACCATAAACAATATCTCCATAGATTGAAAATCACTCCCTCGGACAAATGTCCCTGTGATGACACTTCAATTCAAAGCATCCACCATCTGCTAACTGATTGTCCTCGCTACAGTAACGCTCGCTTCACTCACATAAACACATGCAATATGCTCAATAGAGACCCATTCAAATTAGAAAGCATCCTACAAAAAGAAAGTACAAGAAACACATTCAATCAGTTCACTAAACACATTGTCAACACCTTAAAGCAGTTCAACAATACATGAGATATCATCACATAATAACTAAACTCAAAATACATATCTAACCCACTCTATACACACCTTTCATCTTGATATTGACTTAAGTCGCCCGTAAACCGTAGCGAGGACTTCTGTCAAGTCTACACAACATTACTTACTCCTCTTGTTTAATTATACAAAGGAGACAAAAAAAAAAAAAAACCCCTTCGGGGATTACAGGCGTGATGTTACCTTTTTTTATTTATTTAATTTAATAGTGTTACCTGATCGTCGGGGTCGCATACTTTGACGCCAGATAACGCGACCACCACCAGCACGGGCACCGCGTGACCGCTCTCCTGCTGACAATGGTAAATATTATGGTTATAATGAGGAGGCAATGATCTTATAAAAATGGAATGATGATTTTATTGAGGGCAGATTATCACAGCCTTTATTGATAAATAATGTACTACTTCATATAAACCTTCTTTCGGGTGTATGACATACAGTTGCTCACGATAATCGTTTTTTGTTGTATTACCGCTCAGTTTAGTCTGGGTTGCACCACGATATTTGTCAAAGTTAAAGTTTTTGTAACATTTCACATCCTTTTCTAACCTTATCAGATTTCTTTTAATAACATTTAAATAAAAGTTAAGCAATAACCCTAAATTGGAGATTAATCTGGGGATTACAACAATAGCAGTAATTAATTCCAGGCTTCATAATAACCACATTGTATAGAATTGTATAGAGCATTACAAGCTTTTGTCGTACCTTGTGCAGCCCATTAAAATATACGTCGAATGCGTTCTAGACCGATTCATGATAATTGTTGATGAGTCTTTTTATTTGAAAAGCTTTTTGTCCCACGTAATTGTGATTTTGTTTCGAAATCGCTTTGCAATATGCAAATGAGTTTTTTATAACAGAGTTTGAATGGAAAACTTGTTAAAAAGGTAAAATATAATGATGTTAAATGGAAAAGCTTGATTTAATGGAAAATAATTGAAGAATACCTCCACCAATCCGCATTGGAGCAGCGTGGTGGAGCAAGCTCCAGGCCTCCCCAAAATGGGGAGAGACTAAGACAGTGGGACGTATAATGGGTTGCCATTATTATTATTATGTCTCTCGTCAGCACGGGGTCCAATTTGAACCCCGGACCTTTGTCAGGCTTGCGCGGGGACATGGGGGGTCCAACACGTAGAGGCCCTTTCGAGAATTTTGATCTACTTTGTAATGGGTTATATTCGGCGGGACCTCTCTCTGACTGCATCAATAGTTAATACAGGCACAGACAGGCCCGCAGAATATAATGGGACTATTGTAATGATAAGTGATTCGCCAAACTTTGGGCTATATGGGTGAACTGGGGAGACTAGCTGGCTGGGCCTATGGAGTGAGATCCGGCACCTGCCTATATTCAACATCTCACATTATTGAATCCTACTTTAGGCAGGTGGTGACTCGCCTCTCCTTGGTGGGCCCCCCAAACAGCCAACCCGATGGTCGACGGGGGGCAACACTGTTGAGAGAGGCTGGGGGTGTCGAGAGGTGTGGCCCCGGTTTCACCATCACGAGCGAGAAATCTCGAGCTCGGAGCGGGCTTCCCCGCTATTATGCCTTTAGACACTTCCACCCCCGAGTGTATGGCTCTTGCAGAAATTTAGACAACAGCCTATTATCTAAATTTCTGCAAATGCCATACCTCTAGTGCCCCACTCGGACCGGCCAATGAAGGCAAGCCAGAGGTGAGAGACCTGATGCTCTGTCCGGCCGTACCTCTGTGTGGCGGACGAGGCGGAGCCCAGTTCTCTCGGAGGAACTCGAGATGATGGTAGGGGGTGGTGTCGCTACTCACCAACAGCTCGCCACAAGCTGCTCTGCCCCCGATTATTATTATTATTGTAGAATCAATAGAGTTTCAGGCAAAATGTTGAATTGTGCTCTCAATGAAGTTTGTTACCTTAAGTATATATACGATTTTACCTTAAGTTAAATGACATGGACACGTGATAATCCCACCGCCTGGAAGAGAATTCTAGAATTCTGCCACAAGTGTAGTCTGTCAACTACCCCCCCCCCCCCGCATTGGAATGGTTTGACGTCTACATTTCCCGATAACCGGTTGAAATTATGTATTTTCTGATTTCAACCGCTTCACGTACCATCCTATTATAGTAGTGACGTTCAGTGGAGAGGATTTTCGGGTTTTGAAGTTCGATCCAGTGGTTTGGTCCCGACTCCAGTAGATGCTCCGCGATCGCTGACTTGTTCACCTGGCGATTCTTAACTGCTGCTATGTGCTCCTTAACTCGCTCAGCTATCGTGCGCTTAGTTTGACCGATATAGTAACTACCGCAACTGCAGTCGACCTTATAAACACCAGGTGTTTGAAACGGTATCACATCCTTAGCCGTTCTCACAAACCCCGCGATCTCAGACGGTGGCATGAAAACAGTCTTGATGGAAAAACGGTCCAGCACAGCACCGACCTTATCCGTTATTCCTCTTATATATGGTAAGAACACGGGTTGTCTTGAAACGTCTGGACGCTTTTCTCCCACTCTTCGCCGTGGTTGGTACTCTCCCACACGATATCCATTCCGCCGCAGTACCTCCTGAACATGCGATAATTCCTCGTCCATGAACTCAGGGTCACACAACTCCCGTGCTCTGTTGAACAGTGAAGTCACGACAGATTACAGATGTCGAGGATGGTGGTGAGACATAGCATTCAGATACCTATCCGTGTGCGTCGGTTTCCTGTAAACGGTGTGCATTATGGATCCATTCTCTCTGACGATCACCTTCACGTCAAGAAAAGGCAAACATCTTCCTGATTCCAGCTCGAAAGTGAACCCTATGTTAGGATGCAGTGAGTTGAGATACTCCAGAAACTGTTTAACATCCTGCTCCCCACCCTTCAATATACAGAATACATCATCGACAAAGCCCTTCCACAACTTCACCTTCCACAGCTGCAGATCTATCATAGCCTCGATGTACTCCATCCAGATGTTGGCTAACACTGGTGCCACTGGACTACCCATGGCAACGCCATCCACCTGGAGGTAATATTGTCCACGGTACAGAAAGTCAACACAATTTCGGAGTAAAACCATGTAGGACTCCGACAGGCCCTCGGCTCGGAGCCGCTCCCTGATCACCTCGAGGCATTCATGAATGGATATATTAGTAAACAAATATTCTACATCGAAGCTCACCAAAATCTCATCTGGTTCCAACTTCATGCCTCTAATGATATCGACGAAATGCCGAGAATCCTTCACGAAAGACGGCGCTTTTCCCACAAGAGCTGCAGCACCGACGCAATGTACTTCGCTAGATCTTCGATAGATATGTAGGTGAAGCAATCTGACTAACTATTGGGCGTAAGGGCACGCCAGATTTATGAACCTTATGGCGGCCCATATAGTTTCGGTGGCTGTACGATCTTGGGTCTGTACAAACGCTCAAATACATCTTCCGGGAAGAGATGTTCGTAATCTCTGACCATGGCTCTGACTCGACGTGTTACCCTGGCAGTTGGGTTATACGACACGGGTTTGTATACTTGGTCATTTTGCAACAAAACCCTCACCTTACTGTCATAGTCGTGAGTATCCATAACCACGGTTGAGTTCCCTTTATCCGCCTTAAGCACAAGAATATCCTCATTCCTGCGAATTGCATGAAGGGCTTCACGCTCATCCATGGTGATATTACTTTACGGTAACTTTGCTTTTCTCAAAATGACTGCAACATCCTACCTCAACACCTCAGCATCACTAGGCGGCGAATCAGAGTTTCCTCCACACTTCCGATAACGGTCTCATATGGGATTTGTCGCGGTGTCAAAGCAAAATTTAATCCCTTTGCCAATACACTCTCTGTTGCGTTATCCAAAGGTGTGCTGGATAAATTAATGACAGTGTTAGGCAAACCTTGTCCTATCGCTGCATCACCCTGTTTATATCCGGTGCTAACCTTACTTCTAGATCGAGCCCGCAGCCTGTCAAACCTGTCATGCTTTTCGCTGCACAACTCAAAAATTCGCTCCGCCCGCTGAAAAGTTATCCGGTCGCACAAGTCGAAATCCGCAGGGGACAACACCGCACTACACTCACTATGCAATCCATACAATTCGCCTCGCACCCTGTCCACGTCCCCTTAATGGCTTCGAATCAATTGTTTCAAAAGACGGACACTCGCAGTCCATAGAATATTACGGGAAAACGCAATGTCACTACGTGTTTTAATCCGTACACAAGTAGGTAATAAGTTTCAATCGCAGCACTTTTTCAAATACACTAACGATGTTTCCAAACGCGCACTTTTTACCCGCAAATATTCTAGATGTTTAATTTTTATTGTTAATTCCGGCCCGTTACGGTTAACGATTAATTGTTAACCGTTACGGGCCGTTGTTTAACGTAATATGAATACAAATCGTGAAAGTTTAAAACAATTAATGATGATGTATATTTAAATATACCCACCTACGCCCTCATCCAGTGATTGCCCGCGACCTTCATCAGGTCGTTGGTCCACCTCGTGGGGGGCCTGCCTACGCTTCGTTTTCCGGTACGTGGTCGCCACTCTAGAACACTTCTGCCCCAACGGCCGTCAGTCCTGCGAGCTATGTGCCCTGCCAACTGCCACTTCAGTTTCGCTATTCGGTGGGCTATGTCAGTAACTTTGGTTCTCATGCGGATCTCCTCATTTCTGATTCGATCTCGCAGAGAAACTCCAAGCATAGCCCTCTCCATTGCTCTCTAAGTGACCTAGAGCCTTCTTATGAGGCCCATAGTGAGCGACCACGTTTCGGTTCCGTATGTCATCACTGGCAACACACACTGGTCAAAGACGTTCTTCTTCAGACACTGCGGTAAATTGGACGAGAAGATATAACGTAGCTTCCCGAACGCTGCCCATCCGAGTTGGATTCGGCGATTGACCTCTTTCTCGAAGTTGAACCTACCTAACTGGACCGTTTGTCCCAGGTATACATAATCGTCAACAACTTCGAGTGTAGTACCCTTGACCATAACAGGAGGTTACAGGCTGTAGTCATCACTTAACATCAATGTGAACTGCATGCTTATTTGCCACTTCTATTACCACTTCCATTATTTAAAAAAACATCATTAACAAAACTTCATGATTGCATAACTGTATGGCCCCGTAATAACTATCGTATTACAGAGACAAAACAATCAAGGTCTCAGGGGCAGCAACGCTTCTGTATTTTGACGTCTGGTCTTTGTGTATGAAATGCTTTTTGCCACTTTCATCTACAAAAGAAAAAAAACTTTGCAGTCCAAGTAAAAAAGAAATAGGGCGGCGAATATTCCTCAAAGTTCCCAGCGTCCATTACAGACAGCAATAAAGCAAAACGAGACATCTGTAAGCGAGGCCTGCGAGATCCGTAGCTTTCATTAGGCATTTTAATTAAGGCCAACACTTTTCTTCGGCATTGAGACTTCATGCTACGTAGTTTTGTAGCTATAAAATGTTATGTCCCTTAAGCAGTCGAATAAATTTTGTTCCATTTATTTATCTCCGTCGATAGCTCATTGTAGCAGGCCATTATGATTATTATTATTTGACCCAGTTAGTCGAGCGGTGTGAGAAGACCGTTTGATTCGAAGGGTCGCGGGTTCGAACCTTGCACCGGGACAAATATTGTAGTATGTATGGATAACAGATATTTGTTTCAGGTCTGGGTGTTTGTGTATGTGTTGTGTGTGTACAACGGTACCCACGATACATGACCTATACGCCTAGTGTGTGTAAGCGTATTTTTTTATTTTTATTCATTTAAGGTTTTAATGAAAGTTGAATAAAATATCAATAGAAATAGAAAATATTTTTATTTCGAATAGATCTTTACTTTCAAAACGTCAAGAAATATAAAATACCTAGAGTGAATAACCATTACACAAAGTAAAGCAAAATCATATATCAATAGTAAATTAAAAATTAGAATTTAAACTACTTAGTTAAAACATAATAATCACAAAATTTTTCAATTCCTTCAATGATGTTAAATGTAGAAAAAGAAAAACTTATTCGTCAAGATCAAAGTTATTCACTTAGCAGAGTTCCAAGTGCAGTCACTACTGAGAAGAACTCCGCTACCCAACAAACTCAGTAAGAGCTCTTTTAAATGAGAGCTTAAATCTAGTACAGATTATCGTGAAAAATCAAATAATGTGAACGTCCATAGCATAGATGGAAATAAACAGCTATCTACTAAATGTGATGTAGCTCCTGCAAACCAGAACAGACCAGTCCCCACCAACAGCACCCGTTCACGAGTATGACGCATGTGACAACCATTGCCCTCCTCGAACATTTTAGAGGGAAGTGAGCAACCCGCCACACGAATAAAATGAATCACATAAAGTGAAAGAAAAGAAAAAATGTTTATGTAAAATGACTAGAGTTTCATGAACAAAAACACATAACTTCGTCCAAGTAACAGCGAACTGGTGAAATAGGTCGGCGGAACTTGCGAGCGTCCATTACAGACAGTAATAAAGCAAAACGAGACATCTGTAAGCGAGGCTTGCGAGATCCGCAGCTTTCATTGTATATTTTAATTAAGGCCATCATTGTCCGGCCTTGAGACTTTATGCTACTGGTCTTACTTTAACACTTTAAAATGTTATATCCTCTAAGTAATCGAATAAATTTTGCTGTGTTTATTCATATGTGTCGATAACTTATTGAAACAGGCCAGTATTAGGACAGATGTGTTTAAGAATAAATAATGGAATATAAATTATTTTAAAGGACTAAATTCAAAAGGCCGGCCAGGCTCGTGGTTTGGTAATAATACCTAATTAATGTTAATAACAAACGGTGCTAGACAGCTTAACTGACAATATTTGCGTTTCTGTAGTTTATGATACACCGTCACTCTCTTTGACTGGTGGTAGAGTTCCAGTGTAGGGCGTAGGCACCACCGCATTACCTAATTTATCTGCCGCTAAATAGTAGTGTTCGGCACTATCGTGTTCCAGTTATATTTAATGTATGGCCCCGTAATAACTATCACACAGACATAATAACTAAGGTTGATAACGCATCTGTATTTAGACCTGTGTCTTTGTGTAAGTGTCTATAGGCTGCAGTCATCACTAAACATCAATGTGAACTGCATGCTTGTTTGCCACCTTCATTACAAAGAAAAAACTCTCATACCACAAAATATAAAAATTTCTCTAGTTCATTATGCACGCTGTTAATATTTTCATTACAACCAAGTATAGCAAATGAAAATCTAAACAAGACTTTAGATTGTTTGAGCTATAACAGAGTGATACGCTTACTAAAGCGACGGCCCTAACACTTAGCAATGGAACATGTCGTAAGCACCCTCACGCCACGCCACATGGTAAATCAAGGGGGAAGCTGCGGCTGATGGCGTCATGTGGCCGTCTGGGTAAATAATTATCGGCACAATGGCTCTCCCGGTCTGTCGATTGCTTTGGTCAATGAATAATTGATGGTCTCTTTCATATTGTTTTTTTTTTCTGTCCTTTTGGTATGGACTAATTTTGTATTTGCGTGATCAAATGATATTAAATTATGACGGTAATAGAGAGGGTCGAGTATATTACATAGTATACACGTGATTTCGAGGATATGGATTTAATTTTTATATTTTTAATGATAATTGGTGTGACATGGTGACTGCAGCCTCTGGTCTTTGTGTAAGTGTCTATAACACATACACAAAGACCAGAGATCAAAAGGCAGATGCGTTGATTCGGGGCCATACATTACCATCTAACCGGAAAACGATAGTGCTGAAAACTACGATTTACCGGCAGATACATTAGGTAATGCAGTGATGCCTACGCCCTCGAGCTACTACACTGGAACTCTAGCACCAGTAAAAAGATAGGAATGCTCTATTTAATTTTGTGCTGACGCCTTCAAATTATATCATCATCATATCAGTCATAGGACGTCCACTACTGAACATAGGCCTCCCCCAATGACCTCCATGCCGACCGAACGGAAGCGACGTGCATCCAGCGGGTACCTGCAGCCTTGACTAGGTCGTCGGTCCATCTTGCAGGTGGACGTTCTACGCTGCGCTTGCCGGTACGTGGTCTCCACTCGAGAACCTTTCTGCCCCAGCGGCAATCGGTTCTTCGAGCTATGTGCCCTGCCCATTGCCACTTCAGCTTGCACATCTCCTTGGCTATGTCAGCGACTTTCGTTCGCCTACGGATTTCTTCATTTCTTTCGATCTAGTAGGGAAACGCCGAGCACAGCCCTTTCCATTGATCGTTGAGTGACTTGGAGCTTTCGTACGAAACCCATAGTAAGAGACCACGTCTCGGCATCATAGGTACCGTTTCATACCGTTGAAACGCACTAGTTAAAGACTTTCGTCTTCAAGGACTGCGGGATGTTTGATGAGAAATCATATCTTCAATTCAGCCGAAAAAAGTCCACTGCTGGACCACAGTTTAAACCCATGAGGACATGCCATAATCCCCACGCTTGGCATGCGGATTGGCGGTCGCAGCGGCGGCAGTTTTATCGCGGGACTCTGTTGCCCATCTTTCGTTATTGCGCTACGCCATGGAAATGGTTTGAACGCCATTGTTCGTCAAACTGACTGCACTAACGGAAGGATTATCTTCGATCGTCGGCGGTGGGTCGTCAAGTCCCGAGGCCACCAATACACCGCCAATTCATCTCATTTTTTATGTAATGAAGGTAGCAAAGCAAACAAGCATTTCACATTGATGTTTAGTGATGACTGCAGCTTATAGACATTGCACAAAAACCAGAGGTCAAAATGCAGATGCTTTGTCACCCCTGACACTTGAGTTTTTATGTCTATGGGATAGTTATTACGGGGCCACGTCATCACACGACTCTGGCATTAGGTATCAGAAATTTTAACGTCACTTATAATAATGGCAATCCATTATACGTCCCACTGCTGGCCACGAGTCTCTCCAATTTTTGGGGGGAGGCCTGGAGCTTACTTTACTTTAGCCACCATGCTGCTCCAATGCGGGGTTGGTGGACATACGAGTTAGTGGCCAACCCGCTCTCGGATGTCTTTCAAACCGCCCATAAGGCCTCCGACAAGGTTTAACGACTGCTTTCTCATGATACCAACCGGGACCGACGGCTTATTAACGTGACCTCTGAAGCACGGAAACAAATTTTAATTTGCCACTAGCGGTCACCCATCACACATCCGACCGCGCCCGTATCGCTTAACCGAGTAGATCGCTTACGATCTACACCAGCCGCGAGTCCATGCGCGCTTCCAACATAACATCAATAAATCAATAGAAAAACTCTGCAATCAGAATCGCCACACGCGTACAAGAATTCCAATAACACATTCGACGAGGTTAAAGAATGTCGATAAAAACTCGGTAATGTTGCGCTTTAATTGAATCACTTGTAAATTCCCTTTTCTCGGAATCGAAGTGAAGTTACGATGTAGCGTCAGTGTAAATAAATGAAACCATTTACGTTTTTTGTTAAACGTCTATAGTAACGATCAAACACTTGAAAGTGCGTAACTTCACGTCTGTATTAATCGAAGGGATAGGTAAACTAATCACCAGCATACAGTTTTTTTGATATCATGTTTATTTTTCTATTTGAATTAACTTGGTATCAAAGTAGAAATCGAATATACGAGATTGCTTGAATAAATCCTGTTGATGCGTGAGTTTATATAAATGTGTTTACACTTGTCTGACTCAGTGAGTAGATACATTGTGGATGGCTTGTGTTCAGTGCTTTTCATAGAAAATAGAGTTGACAGTATAAAGATAGGCCTCGATCGTGTCTGGAATAAGACAGGTTATGACAGTATAATAACTGAACATTAGAAATAGTACAATGTGTTTGTTGGTAGTGTTCCAATGTCGGAACTTGAGAACGTAGGCACCACCGCATTATTTAGTCTATCTGCCGCCAAGTGATAGTTTACTGCGCTGACATGTATCGGTTAGATTTTTTTATTTATTTAATGAAGGTGACAAACAAGCATGCAGTTCACATTGATGTTAAGTGATGAATGCAGCTTTACGGAGTTACATTACTATCTAACGGGAACACGATAGTCAAGCGTTGAACACTACTATTTCGCGGCAGATAGATGAGGTAATGCGGCTGTTCCTACGCCCTTGAGCTCCTACACTGGAACACCAGTCAAATTAGATTTAAGTATATTACTATGGAACCAGTAATGTTACATGGTAAAATTTGGCCCCTTAACTACTACCATTAAGACCCGAGGAGTGGGAATATATCTGCATTTTGACCTCCGGTTTTTGTGTAGATGTCGTGCAGGTATGCTTCAGTATTTTTTTACCATCAATGCGAACTACATATTTGTTTTCTATTGAGATACTTCAGGTACTGTTCCTTAGGCGCGTCCACACAGAGCGAACCGCCTCGCGAGACATTTGCCGCGTGAGGCTGACACTACCGACCGACACTAACTGATGGCTTGGGCGCTCGGTCGCGCGCTAATCGAGGCACGTCCCCACAGAGCGAGCTGCCTCGCGCAGCAAATGCTTCGCGAGGTTGCTCGCTCTGTGTGGACCCGGCTATTCAGGGATACACGAATTTTAGGCATGTCTTTCATTTTCTCAACCGAACTACTACCTAAAACTGAATAAATTTAACATCTTTTCTTCCTAAAATAAAGCTAGGCTTACTCCAAACAAGAGTCTTAATTAAAACTTAATACAAAACAAAAGTATTTATGTTTGAGTCCCTAAAGACTAAATTTGGCTAACCCGCGGTCATTCCATGTTCTCGCCATTGTTCGGGCTAACAGAGCGGTTACCAGTTACGACTTACTTTCAGCTTTAAACATTGAACAGCCATCATTTCGACAGTTCCATTACTGGATGCAAGTTACTAGCGGTTAGCGAAAAGTCGCGTAGGGCTTGTTTTTTTTATGTATTAAAAGTGGCAAACAAGCATGCAGTTCACATTGATGTTAAGTGATGACTGCAGTCTATAGACACCCACACAATGACCAGAGGTCAAAATGCAGACGCGTTGCTACTCCTGAGGCCTAAAGTGTGATGCCTCTGTGCCGGAAATTACAGGGCCGTACATTACCACCTGACCGGAACACGATAGTGCTGAACACTACGATTTAGCGGCAAGTATATTAGGTAATGCGGTGGTGCCTACGCCTGCGAGCTCCGTCAATGGAGTTCTACTACCAGTAAAAATACATGGCTTGTACATACTTGACATATGTTTGAAGAATGTTGTTATGATACAGGTCTTTCATTATGTAACCATAGTAGCAAACAAGCATGCAGTTCAGATGAATCTTAAGTGATGACTACAGTTTATAGACATCTACACAGAAACCAGAGGTCAAAACGCAGATGCGTTACCACCTCTGAGACCTAAGTTGTTTCGTCTCTGTGTTAGCAATAACGATACAGGCCCATACAAAATAGTTCTAGTTTATTTCTAATTTGCAGAGGCGTTCTTAGCAGAATTTATGGAAAAAATACAAAAAAACTTTCAGATATTTTATATTATTCTGAGATACGATAACAGGCGGTTGCATATTAAGCTGTAAAAGCGACTAGCCGCGCGGCTACTCGCTTTCATGGCTAACCGCTAGTGCTTTAAGGCACTTAAATTAGTAATGATAGACTTTCGCGGGTTTGTTGATCGTGACTTAAAGTCAATTTTTTCATGCCATTATTTGTTTAAATTCACTCGTGTGTTGTAATGAAAAACACAAAATAAGAAAGCAAAATCTAAAAGATGATTTATTAATTAGCGTTTATTATATCGGTTGTAAAACAATTAACTGATGATCAATGGATGCCGTTTGACCCCAGAGACGATAAAAAAAAGAAAAAACATCAATGCTCAGATTTTTGTATAGCGGCTAGTAGAGGTAGCGAATAAAATTGAAACCCGCAGTATTTTTTTTCTGTTTTCCTTTCATTTACTTAATAATAAAATGTAAAACGTAAACGTAACTTCAAGCCTGTAATCCCCGAAGGTGTATTCACAGGTAAATGCAAACATGCAAACACCCACGCTTAGCCGGTTACGTTACTTATAAATAGTTCTTTCAATCGCTGTCAGCTTCTACCTTGGGCCGCCCAGCGCCAGTCCATTAGCGCTCCCTCAAGCTCGAGTTGGATACAAGTTGACGGTTGACGGGCACCGCCTCTTCCATACTTTACACTTTAACTTCTTTGTTTTTAAGATTAAGGCCATCAACTTTTGTTATTTTGTCTTTGAAGTTTATGGAGCATTAAATATGGCTAAAACTATAAAAGTTTGCAATGGTAAAAATGTTGTAGTTTAAGAGGATTCTATTGATAGTAAAATTTGCAATGAAAGAACTTGTGGTCATATCCACCATCATGTTGCCTTATGTCATCATTACATCGCTGAACAAAAACCTCCCCTAAAGATTGCGTCAGCGAATCCTGAATTGTCCATATCCAATGATAGTTTGCGACTTTCATTATGTCCGTTGGAGGCATCATCACGATTCGTTTGCAGATACGTGGTCACCACTCAAGAAACCTTTTGCTTCAAGCCACATTCGTCAGTTCTTCCAGCCATGTACCCCGCTCACTACCACTTGAGTTTCACTATTCGATGGGATATATCGGCTACCTTGGTTCTCATGCGGATCCCCTCATTTCTGATTCGCTGTTGCAAGGAAACGTAGCTCACTGGAATGTTTAATATCGAGATAGTTTTAAGGTTTACTTTCATTGATCAATACGAAATGTTTACGAAATATTGGATTTTAATAATCAAACTAGAAAAGTTCACAATAATCACCCCATAATTTGGAAAAGATTATACAATTTCATCCTCGTTCTACATGACTTCAATAACCATAACTTGTACGTTTGACCTACACACGTGTTTTTGATAACTTCAGCTAAATAGCGTATTACATTAAAACTATTTTTACTGATATATCTCGCGTATAAAATATAAATAGCGTATGTTAACTAAACGTTAGTCCAAATAGCTAGATAAAAAAAGCTATAAAATAAAAACCTTTATTGAAGTTGGCATCATCAATATCAAACAAACTAACGCACAACGAGTCAATCCGCCGACAAATATTTAACTCAATCGGAAAATGGCGCGATTAATTCCATAGTCAAACAGATAGTTAAACGTTGAAGCGTTCTCGAAATTCTCGATTATTTGTGCGCAACAATATCCCGATAGCTCGTAATAATCCGATATTTATGCCTGCATATTTTTCGCCGTCTGAGTGTCTGAGTGCACTTAACGTGCACTTTGAGATTTTTCGACATTCAAATTGTTTGCGCTTTCGATTTGTACCTCAGATTGCAGAATTATTTGCCTAGAATCTTTTCAAATATTTGAAGAAAATCCGTTCGTTAAGTAAACTAATTCATGCGGGGCTCCTTTTTGAAGATATTTCTTTGATGTCTCTTCTTAGCGATTATAGGTACGTATTTTAGTTGCAAATGTGCTGGAAATTACAGGGCCGTATATTACCACCTGACCGGAACACGATAGTGCTGAACACTACCATTAAGCGGCAAGTATATTAGGTGATGCGGTGGTGCCTTCGCCCGCGAGCTCCGTCACTCGAGCTCTACCACCAGTAAAAATGTTGTTAGGATTTATGTAGAGAGGCTGCCTGCAAGTAACCCTGTATACATGTGATACATTCGTCGTATCTCTCACAGATTTAATTACTTCATGCTCAATATTACAGGACAATGTTAGTGAACTATATTTCTATTCCATAGACAAATCGAAAATGAACTTGAAACTAAATAAATATAACTACGTTATGAAAAACTGACTATTAGTTTATTTACTAATAGTTTATTAATTTAAATTTTTTAGGTGTGTCGATACAAAATTACACGACTATACGAAATCAATGAAAAAATTTTATCCACTAAGGAGTAAGTATGCTGTGTTGTGCCGTCGATGAGTAAATGTGTCATTGTCACTAAACTTGTTGTCATCTTGTTGTCATGCGCATTAGGACTATCTAGAACGTCAGTGGATTCAACGCACTGTATAACAACTCGTCTATTCTTATTCCTTTAGTCTGAGGTGAAAGTAAGTAAAAATGCTCATAAAATGAAAACTAATTGGCCTATCGGAATCAAATTTTTATGGGACCAATTCGAAACTATTCCGCATCAATCAAAAGAAGAATTCCAGAAATCTTGGCGAAATTCGCGTACATACATAAAAAAATAAAATATATATATACCGGCCGCATTGAGAACCTTCTCGTTTTTTGAACTCGGTAATGGTTGGGGAAAACGTTTCTTCGCATTTTTTAAGATAATTCAAAACAATTTTTAATATATTTGTTTTTATATTATTTCGCATTAACACATGCTTGTGAAATATATTTTATTTTTAAAGAAAAATGGAAAGAAAAAGTCAAATTTTCTTTCCATTTTTCTTTAAAAATAAAATAATTTTTAATATAGTTTATTTAAATTTAACTAAAGTATGTATGTACATGATCCCATTGCTATAAAAATTTTGGGACTTCTCATCAAAATACCGCGACAAGTGGATTTGGCAGTACTCTCGTGATGTTAACCTAACATTGCATAAAGAATTCTGAAGAGACCGAAACAGGTGGAAATCTCAAGGTGCAAGGTCAGGACTATACGGCGGATGCATTAACACCTCCCAGCCAAACTCTCTTAATTTTTGCTGAGTGGCTAAAGATGTGTGAGGTCTAGCGTTATCATGATGAAACACCACACCCCTTCTGTTGATCAATTCCGGCCGCTTTCTCTCAACTTCTTGCTTTAATCTCATCAGTTGTTCGCAGTAGAGTTCAGAATCGATAGTCCTGCCTGGTGGTAATAGCTCATAATGAATAATGCCCTTCCAATCCCACCACACACACAACATCACCTTATAGCCACAGTCTGTGAAGCCTGACCGGCCTTTGACCACGACCTTCTTCGCACGTTCTTGTCGTACGTGATCCACTTTTCATCACCAGTTATCAGCTTCTTCAAAAATGATTCGGTTTCATTACGTCGTAATACAGAATCACAAATGAGTACACGGTTCATTAGGTTTCTTTCAGTGAGCTCGTGAGGTACCCAAATATCGAGCTTCTTTTTGTACCCAGCTTTTTTCAAATGCGCCAAAACTGTTTTGTGATCAATTCTCAGTTTTTCAGCTACGTCGTAACTACTGATATGTCGACCTTGCTGCACTTTTTCAAAAATGGCATCCATTTTATCCGTAATAGACCAGAGCGAGGTGCATCTTTGACATCAAAATTTCCGGATTGAAAACGCTTAAACCAAATTTGTGCTACTCTCACAGACACTGCACTAGGTCCATAAACATCGCGGCTTGCGTTGCATTTTTACCTTTTTTGTAGTAAAATTTTAAAATGTATCGAATTTCTTCATTAGATTCACTCATCTTGACAGTACGAAAAACAAATGAAAATCACGCATTTGCCTAATGTGAATTTGGAATTATGTTCTTTAAAATTTTAACTTTCAATGATACCAAAACTAGCCAGATACAAATACTACAGCCAAAGAGATTTTATTACAAGTTCATACATAATATAATGCGAAAATACTTTTTCCCCAACCTATTAGTTCCTAACTTGACATTTCATGCATAACAGACGACATTCCTATCGATTAACCATTCGTAAGTTTTACGACTTACACGAATTTAGAAGCCACTGTCGACCGTGTTTTGGTTAAATCAATACATTTTAGGAATCAATATTTATTTATTTGTTTGTCACACCAACAAGGCGATCACTGGTACATATTAATAAGACAAACATAAAAAAAAAACAATTCATGGTAAGTGACACCTCGGTTTCAGGTGTAAACATCAATGCAAAGAGAAAGAAACAAATGCGAAAAAAAAATACATCGGCGTTGAAGTTTAAAAAAAAAGACATTGAGAAACAAAATGGTAATGAAGATTAACTAATTAATAATAAATATTACATCCTACAATCTCTCAGGACCGGGATATCTGGTGCTTTACACTGACTGCCTACCCCGTAAAGAACTTGGCGTGAAGATATATATACATACAGTCTACAAAGATTAATTGGTAAAGTTTCGGGGTACTTAAATATTTATATGGTCTACAGACATTTGTTTCGGGTCTGGGTGTTTGTGTAAGTGTTGTGTGTATAAAACTGCATGGAATGGACCTGTAATATCTATCACAGAGACATAACAACTAAGGTCTTAGGGGTGGTAACGCATCTGCACTTTGACCTCTGGTCATTTGTGAGGTGTCTATATGCTGCAGTCATCACTTAACATCAATATGAACAGCTTGTTTTTTTGCATCCTTGAATATAAAAAAACTACGACACAGGTTTATACCTAGTGTGAGTGTGTGGGGCTGTGAGTGTAAACTTAATAAATATTAAATGATTAAATTGACGGAGTGTTGGCTGCAGCCTACAGACATCTACGCAAAAACCACATTTCAATATGAAGATTATTGCAGATGCGGTACCACCACTGAGGACTTAGATGTTTTACCATCATACCTCGGTAATCTATACAAAAAAATAAAATTGGAGTGTCTGTTTGTAATACTAAAATAACCGCTTTTTACTAAATGGATATGTATGTATACAAGATACATATACCAAAAAAATATTTTTTACCATTTTTGTCTGTCTGTCTGTCTGTTTTTTTCTCTGTCTGTCTGTCTGTCTGTTTGTTTCCGCTAATCTTGAGAACGGCTGAACCGATTTTGACGGGACTTTCTTTAGCAGATAGCTTATGTAGGAGTAACTTAGGCTACTTTTATACTAGCTGCCCGCCCGGGTAGATACTGAACGATCATAAATTCTCACGCGGACAAAGTCGCAAGCACAGCTAGTAGTTAGTATTATGGGGCTATATGCTATTCCACCACTTTTACGACACATAAAAGCACCTATTCGCGAATATGACACACGCGACACCCATTTAAACAACAAACGCATAAATTATCCAAAAAAGCAACCCACTTACCGCATCCTCTCGAGTTGTTAATTACTTTCGCTTCACCAGCGAACTGACACCTTGAGAAAAGTTCTGTTCAATTCCAAGTAGAACCTTATATTGTTGCTAAATCACGCAACTTCCAACCTCATGCTATTGCAATAAGGGTGATGATGTATGCTTGTTGTTAACCCAGTTCGTCACCGCAAGAGATTTATGCAAAGCGACAGACACAGTTATGTTTTACGGCAGTTGCAAGTTCAGTGATAGGTACGTTTGGGTCGCATAATTCATGTTTTTGTTGGATGGGAAATTGTAAGGAAGTATCGAAAAAGAGACGCAGGCGTGTTAGTTCGCTTTATATTTATTTGTGAACTTATTATATTGTAATATATTTTGAACGACGACGAAACGACGATCATGATGATAACGTGACGTAATATTTTGAGTTATGGCAAAAAAAATGTGACTGAATTTAAAAATGAAATAAACATTTTGACCGAAAAGATACGGTTTGTTCAAATTGTAATAAGTAATGCAATTTTTTTTGTGTAATATTTTAGCATTTGTCATGAGAATTTCATACTTAAACTTTAAAACCAGTCAAGTGCCTGTCGGGTCACTCACATTGTAGGGTTATGAAGTTTTTAGGTTTATATGATGTAATGAAAAAAAAAATCTATGGAGTTGTTCTAAAGTTTCAAGTAAAATACATTTGGTCGACTATTACTCGCAAACTTGTAAAGCCAACTTAAGTGTGATAGTTTTCCTTTTAATTTCGTTACATGTAGCTACTATTGCCGTAACGTTTGAATTTCTAACAACAACCGCTTAGTTGGTAGAGGGGGGGGACACTTGACTGTAACGAAAATTGGCAGTGTAAAGCTTAATATGTAACAAATAGTTAACTAAATTGAAAAATTATGTTAGCACACCTAAAATTTTTGAAAGACCTATCCAACAATATCATTATATCACACACTTGGAATGTGAAACGCGAGTGTTTTAAAAGTTATAATATCATAAAAAACAATATCCGCGCGGTACACGTGGGGGGGGGGGTACCCTAAATACATTTTTTTTCATATATTTATTCTACCACTTTATCGGCGAGTTTAAGTTGTATACTTGTGCCAAATTTTAAGTCTCTAGTACCAATAGTTTTTGCACTAAACCGCGGACGGGCAGACAGACAGACAGACGGACATGGCGAAATTATACCTAAAAATGGTTAACATAACAATATTATATTCATTGATAATAATATAATAATTTATTGACAAAAAACATTGATATTGCTTCTTTTAATTTAATTAACTACGTGTATTATATAACGTAACTTCACGCTTGTTTTTTAAAGAGTTTGGCTAAAATTAATGATGCATATGTGCAAAGACACTCAATTCACCGTCATGGTCATGTTTGGACACATTACAAAAAACCCAATAGCAATATTATATAAACAAAAATAGTAGAAACTGTTAATCTTTATCAAGAACTATGTTTTTAAGTAAATAAAGTGGCAAACAAGCATGCAGTTGACATAGTGTAAAATATGACTTCAGTTTATATATAGGCTTATCTTCATCAAACCAGAGGTAAAAGTGCAGATGCGTTGCCACCTAAGTATATAATATAAGTCCTAAGTATTTTGTCTCTGTGTTAGTTATTACAGGACCACGTTACCTTCTAACCTGTATACGATAGTGCTAAAAACTACCATGTGGCGGCAGATAGATTTGGTAATGCGGTGAGTACGTAAGCTCCTACACTGGAGCTCTACCACCAGTAAATTATAACTCTCGTGTCGCAATTGCGTATTTATAGCTCATAATATTAATGCACGTCAGTTATAATATTGTATGAAATCATTTGCATGAATGTTGAACCGGCACAAGCTTGACTTCTTTTCACTCTTGACAGATTGAAAAGTCTCTAGTGGCATAGTTCAATCTCCTTACTATTATTACTTAATATCAATGTGAACTGCAGGCGTGTTATGCATGCATACTTAAAATTATATTTCAATATTACAAAATGAGCAGACAACATAATGAGAACTCATAAATCGGTTCTTCAAAACTTAACAATACATCTCTTTGAACTGTAATAAAATCGGTGCAAAGATAGTTAAAATAAAATTAGACAAACAAATACCAATATATTACGTACCTAAAATGTCCAATAATCCACAAGAAAGTATATAAAAACGCAATGTATCACGACGAAACAATAAGTTCGCACAAAGTTAGATGTGCGAGCACAGCACGTGCACGCCACGCGGCCGCGTCACAAGACTGGACGGCTACGGCTGTAGGCTACGCGGCTACGGCATGCGCTACGCAATATTCGTAGGCTTGGTTAATCTTAAGGTTCGGTTTACTTTTAAGATAAGAACAAAACATATATTTCCCTTGCCAATATATTTATGAAAATTTATTGTATGCTAGGAAAAACTTGCACTTGATATACATACTTATAATACCAGAAATAAAAATAAATTAGTATTTCCAAGTTTTCGCCTATCGAAAACACATAAATGTTTCTTAACATGTTGTATACAGTTTTATAACAAAATTCCGTCCAACATTCTTGAACTTACAGATAATAAATTTAAGTCATGTATTAAACGCACACTATGTAAAAATGCGTACTATAGACTCGATGACTATCTAAAGGATAGAGATGCCTGGACAAATGCTGGTCTAGCTCCACAAGACTAAACAATAATTTTGTGAAATGAATGTGCATTGTACTTGATATTGTAAAACATAGTTATAAGTTTCATATTGTGAAAATAGTTTTAAGGAACATATTTTGAAAAGACCCTACTGAGTTTTGTCTTGGCAGGTTTTTTCTCAGTAATGTGGGCTTTGGAACTCTGCCAGTGAATGACAAGGAATATCCCATATTTTTTTGTTTAGTCTTATCTTGCCGTTTGTAAAAGAGAGTATGGAACATTTTGTTGATACCTATTTTTATTATTAAGTATTTTTGGACTATTATTAATTTATTTGCTTTGACATATTTATCAACGTATCAGTTGTTATTCGCTTTAATTTTATATTTGTAATTTGACCTATCACAAGCAAATTCTATTATTTCCAAGTGATTAAATGAATTTTTGAGTTTGAGTTTGAGTTTGATTTTTATTTGAAATACGATTCCCTTATTACGATAGATTCCCTTATCACCTAACATCTGAGCTGTGCTGGTAAATCTTAAAGTTAATTTTGAGGTGAACTTTAACAATAACCAGCTCAGCTCGGTCAATTACGGCTAAAGTTAAATTTATAACATCATTTAACAATCTTTAAATGGTGCAACTTATTTTCAACTTAACCGGTACTTTAACAAATATGTTAAAGTTAAATTAAGATGATACAACCCAGCCTAAGCGTCAATGGTTACTTTAGCGTCAGTATCATTGGGACCTTAGGGGAGAATACTCAGACTTCACTTAACTTTAATCAATCTTATATAAAAAACTATCTTTCTTTTGCAAGAGCTTTATACAGATAAAGGATTTAAATCCCACTTAGATTTAAGTGTCGTTTCAGTATTTGGCCGTCCTCGACACAGGGACTATCAGAGATAACAGTTTTAAAACATTATCTCTGCTTCTATTGGGATTTTCCATTTTCTGAAAGTTTCTTAGTACCACTACTACTACGCTGAGGTCCTGGGTTTGATTCTGCGGCCGAGGGTTATCAGAGTTAATGGTGTAAAGTTCTTTATCTCTGGGTCATTTTCTGGAAATTTCCCAGTATCTCGAAGTTTGGTAATGTGCCCGGAGATTTCAACAGGCTCGCCATCTGTTACATGTACGTAACCGGCGAATCGTAGGTGTTTGCATGTATGCTTGAATGCATGCATTTACCAAGTTATTTTACAAGTTACTTCACGCCTACCCCGTCGGGGACAGGCGTGAAGTAACTTTTGTTCCTAGTACCTCAAAGTTTAGTAAAACATCTCCGGGATGTTAACCGTACTGGTTACGTTTTTGACCCATGTAACAGATCGCCATCTGTTACATGGGTCAAAAACGTAACCAGTACATTTACCTCTGCCTACCCCTTCGGTAATTACAGTTATGAAGTGATATTAGTAAACGAATAACGTAAAGTATGAAGCCATGAAGTAGCCGAGCGTGGTATGCGTTTGGTTGCTAACTGGTTAAAAACCGCCCTCCTCACTCTAAATATTACAAAAACTAATTTAATCTGCTTTGCTGCCAACAAACGCTCACTTCCTCCCACTAGTTTGAAATTAAAACTTCACAATTGTCAATCTAACATCATAACTAATTGCGACTGTGACGTTATCGAATGCGTTAAATCCACTAAGTACCTTGGAGTGATCCTTGATCATCGTCTATCCTGACATCTCCAAATTGACTATATAAATGGTAAAATTCGAAAACTTATCCGGATGTTTAAAAAACTTCATCTCTCTCTTAAAGCGTATTTATGTCGCATTGGCGCAATCAGTGATGAGCTATTGCTTACCTATGTGGGGTGGTGCTTCTAAGACTAAATTTCTTGAAACCGAAAGAGCGCAGAGATGCCTACTTAAAACAATGTTCTTCAAACCTTTTAGATACCCTACAGACGAATTATACCAAAACTTTAAAATTCTATCCCTTAGAAAATTGTTCATTATCAACACTGTACTTAAACAACATAAAAAGGTAATGACCTTACACACCCAGTTCTTATACAGGCAGACGAAGATGTAAAGTTGCACCAACACCCTTCTGTAGAACTCTTTTGGCCAGGCGGCAGTTTCAAGCCCATTCGGCTTATCTATTTAATAAGCTTAGTGATAAATTTATAATCTGCAGTACAATGATTGTAAACGAATATTAGTCAAAGAACTTGAAACTCTGGGATATAACGAAACAGAGGATTTATTATTTAAGAGTGGACATTAAAGTACATATATCACACACACACACACACACATACACACAAACACAAACACACACACACATCTTGTTAAACTTTAGGTTATCAGTAAGTTTAATATCTAACTAGCGGCCCGCCCCGGCTTCGCCCGCGCTGCTCTGCTCCTATTAGTCATAGCGTAATGTAAGCTATCCTATCTCTCAAGTTGGATCGAACTGCACATGGTGTGCGAATTTTATTATAATCGGTTAAGTGGTTTAGGAGTCCATTGAGGACAAACATTGTGACACGAGATTTATATATATTAAGATGTTCTGGTTAGTACTTCTTTTGCTTTTTTCTATTGTATATATCTTAGCAGATAAACAGTTTATTTACATCTGAAGCCTACTACTATTCTTAACTTAAATTATATAATGTAACGGGAAGAGCAGAGCCACCCACCTCAAGCTTACTGGGTTGGTTCTGGCCACTGTATTAGTCATGCTGTATACATGTTAAAGAAATAAACTATTTTTATTTTTATTTATTTATTTTTTATGAAGGCAGTCCATATTTTTTTCACAAAAATGGGTCATAGCCTTGCGATTAACACCAACGTGATCAGTATTCTGATGGGACCATTTACTGAAATGACCTCGAGCGTATCTGGATTTCGGAGCCATTAGTGCCGATTATAGCTTTATTGTTGTCGCTGGTCGAATATATTAGCCAGGGTGTGGAAAACTAATCCTTTCAAGGTTTCAGTTAGGTCTACGCTTACATCCTCTCTCGAGATTCGTGTGTTTTTAATTAAATAATATACGGAGATATTTTTTTATGTAACGAAGGTTTCAAACTAGTGGGCAGTTCATATGGATGTTAGTGGTGACCGCAGCCTATAGACATAAACACAAAAACCAGAGGTCAAAATGTTGATGCGTTGCCACCGATGAGAATTAATTTGTTATGTTCAGCTGTGTTACACGATAGCGTTGAACACTGACATTTGGCGGCAGATAGATTTGGTTGGTTTTGTGAAATGAAATTATACGAATATACCTATCATAAAAATAATTATCAAAACAAATATTCAAAATCATTTTTGAAGTTGATGTATTAGTTTCCTTTACCTGTATATATCACTTTCAAAATGTTAATTGAGTATTGTTTTAATTACTACTATATTTTTAGCATTCCCAATAAATGAACTATTAGTATTGTATGCATAATTGATTCTTACGATATAAAATATAAATATTTAAAGTATGGTGTCCTAAAGGGTTTGTAAAGGTATAATTGAATTAAAATAACTTTCGACTTGGAATTAAACGACAAGCGGTCAAGTGAATTTTAATGAGCGCGTTGGGCAACGATAGCAAAATTTTGAATATTCGTATTTATCTTAGAGTCTACATACACTAGACCAAAATAAACTACATTGAACCAAACAAAAGAATGCAATAAATATAAAAACAATTGACATTTTTAGTTAAGTAATTAAATTAATAATTTATGATTGACTATATTAAGGTAATATTAATATGTTTTTGTGTTTCATGTTATTTTACATAATAAATTCAATGCAACTTTGGACACTAGTAAAAAAAAATGAAGTTCTTTATAATGTAATTTGCATGCCAGTGTATGATGAATATGATGAAGTATGAAATATAAATGCATGCATTCAATCATACATGCAAACACCCACGACTCGCCGGTTACGTTTTGGCCCATGTAACAGGTGCCGAACCTGTTGCCATCTCCGGGCACATTACCAAACTCCGGGGTACTGGGAAACTTCCAGAAAATGGAAAAATCCCAATAGAAGCAGAGATAAAGGATTTTAAACCGTTATCTCTGATAGTCCCCGACCCGGGAATCGAACCCAGGACCTCCAGCGTAATAGTAGTGGCCTGCTACCACTACGCTACTGAGGCAGTTAATAAGTTAATGTATGTTGCAAATAAATAATTCTATTCTATTCTATTCTGCATCTACAAATTGTTTTTTTTAAATAGGCCTCATATTTTCTGTTTTTTTTTTATCGGTGGTAAGGTTCCTACTAAAGTGTTATTAGCCTATTGCGTGTTTTGCATTTTTAAAGTGCAAGTATGATTATTGAAATACACTAACGATCACCCAATGGTTGAAATTCGACCACAACTCATGAAATATACCTAAATCTGAATTTTATAACGAAACCTACTGATAATCTTTTATTTATTTCATGGAACCGGTTAACTACAGACTGGTTTAAAACACATATTTGACATTTTGTTAAGATATGTAACGTAATTTAATGTGCATTAAATGCATGGTGTGTGAGTGATTTTTTTCATACTGTTATTGTATTTTGTTTGCATTATCTAAAAAAAAATTGCATTCTGCATTTCTTTTATAAATAAACTATAACTGGGCCAAATTTCAAACTCATCCGTCCATGCAATTGTCGTAAAAATGGGTAGAAAGTTTTTCTTCAAGTATTAATATTAATTTAAAACTTATCAGATACTTTAAATGAATGAAAATATATATGAAGTCAAACTTTAAAAATAATTTCACATAGATAAATAAATTAAATTAAAAATATCGATGATGCGTTTTTCTTGCTAAAAATATCTTCGAGTCTAATGAACAAAGACCTTTAAACAAAGATGTTGAGGATGTAAACACGATGTCTCTCTGCTGAGTTGAGAGTAATTTGGGCACAAAACTTGAGTCGTCTCAAGTCGCTTGCGAGTTTCAACAAGATAAATATGGTGCTAGAAGTCTCCATTGCTGCAATGGCCTTTTGTAAGGATGTTTAATATCATGTAGGTAGTAAAAAGATTTTCCTTCCTATCTTTATTTGTTTAGTTTGATTGTATGTTTTTTTTTTATGTATTGGAAGTGGCAAACAAGCATGCTGTTCACATTGATGTTAAGTGATGACTGCAGCCTATAGACATTTAAACAAGGACTTTTACTGGTGGTAGAACTATGACGGAGCTCGCAGGCGTAGGCACCACCGCATTACCTAATTTACTTGCCGCTAAATGGTAGTGTTCAGCACTATCGTGATCCGGTCAGGTGGTAACGTACGGTCCTGTAATTTCCGGCACAGAGGCATAACACCTAATGCCTCGGGAGTGGCAGCGCATCTGCATTTTGACCTCTGGTAATTGTGTAGGTGTCTATAGGCTGCAGTCATCACTTAACATCAATGTGAACTGCACGCTAGTTTGCCACTTTTATAACATTAAAAAAAAAATGCTGCCACTAGTGCAGTCAACCAACCAAACAATGACGGTCAAACCATTCCAATGTGAGGATTGCGTGGCTAGGTACTCGTATGAATAGAGGTTATATTTTTTTAATTAAGCCTGATTTTAGGACCTTCTTGTAGACAAATCCCCATTCGGTCACACCGCCACAAATCCAAATCCCAGTTCAGTATAGACAAGTAGTGGGGATTTGTGGACAAAAAGTTCGAAAATCCCCATTGATGGAGATCGGGGATAAGCGTGGAGTCATATCGTGTTTCAATTTATAAGATATCAACGTAATTTCAACATTCAATTATATAGCGCAGTAAAAACAAGATTGAAACGCAATTGTAATGCAGTATCAAGTCGGCGGAGGAAATTAAATTTTCATCGTACAATGTAATCGGCGAGTATCGGTCAACAAGGGGAATGGGGTTCAATGGTTCACCTACAAAGTTTAAAAATTACTTTTTATGCAATGATGTTGATAAACAAGCATGCAGTTAACAAAGGTGATAGCTAGAGCAAGAGCAACCTATAGACAACATCCCGAGATCGAAATGCAGACAGTAGTTCTACTTGGTAGCGTTCAGGAATATCGCGTTCCCGCCAGATGGTAAATCATAATCATAATCATAATCATAATCATTTATTTACCAGAATGTAGTGGGTACATGTAGGTACAGATGGTGAGGTAATAACATTAAAGCACTATCACATTCTACCATTACAATGGTGTGTAAAATATCCATAAACTTAACTAAATAGTATGTCAAAATATTATCATTGTAATTCGAATATTTATAATTAATTAATGTCAAAGTTATTATGGCAAATTGTGGTCATCTAATTGAGATATTATTACAGCGATAAAGTTTATTGAAGATTTTAATAAATTAATTTAAATATTTAGCATTACTTTAGGATAATAATAATAATATATATTTATTTAGTCAAATTATTGAGTCATTAATAAATTATAACATTGTTTTATGTGTCATATAATCCTTTAAGTCATAAAAACAATGTTGATGTAGCCATTGAGTCAGTTTTTTTTTAAATAATGGTAATTGTGTTTCTTTAATCGTCGTCGGTAATTTATTGTAGACTCTTATGGCGTTAACATAAGCATTTCTCTTATGCAATTCAATCCTATATTGTGGTATAAACAGTTTAAATTGATTTCTGGCCCTAGCATTTCTACTTGTATATTCGGAATTAAGTTTAAAATAACATGGATGCTACTTTACAAAGACACATAGCTCTCTAATATACATGCAAGCTAACGGTAAGATACGAAATTTATCAAATAAGGGCTTACAACTGTCTAAGCACCAAGCTCCACAAATGGCTCTTACACATTTTTTTTGGACAACAAAAGCTTTATTAATTGCAACTGAATTTCCCCACAATAAAAGACCATAGGCTAGCACCGGGGAAACATATCCATGGTACGCAGTTAGAGCTGCTTCTGTTGAGACAGTTTGACGTAATTTTTTTATTGCATATACAAACCTATCTAGCTTGTCGCAAACATACTCAATATGAGATTTCCAGTCACAATTTTTATCAATTATCAATCCTAAGAATTTCGTGGAGTCAATTTCATTAATTTTATTATTTTCGTAAGTTATATTAAGGTCAATAGGTTTTTTTCTGTAAGTCTGGAATTGAATTAGATTAGTTTTATTGATATTTATTTTTAAATTATTGTTTTTTAACCAGGCAATTATATTACTGAGCGCTTCATTTATACTTATTTCATATCCATTTATATCATTACATTTCACTATAAGTGTAGTGTCGTCGGCGAATAATACTGTTTTGTGGTGCGTAACATTCGGTAGATCGTTAATATTGATTAAGAATAGTAATGGTCCCAAAACACTTCCTTGAGGCACACAATAGTTATTTGTCCTGAAATCTGATTGACTATACATTTTAGTTCCATTCACTATTTTAGCTATTTTCACACATTGGGTTCGATCTGACAGATAGCTTTTAATCCATTCGTTTGCAATACCTCTGATACCATATTTATCGAGCTTATATAATAGTAGCTTGTGGTCCACAAAATCAAAAGCTTTGCTCATATCTAAAAATACTGCAGCAATCGCTTTATTGTCATTGATTGCTTCTGTTACTGTTTTAATTAAGTCAAAACATGCTAACGAAGTGGAACTATTCTTACGAAAGCCGAATTGTTCGTTTTTTAATAAATTGTGACCCATAAAAAAGTCCTGAAGTCTTTTATACATGACCTTTTCAAATACTTTTGATAATACTGGAATTAATGTAACGGGGCGATAATTATTGAGATCTGTCGCATCTCCCTTTTTAAAAAGTGGTTTAATTACTGACTTTTTTAATATATTGGGATATGTACCTTCCTCTAGTGATCTATTGATGATAAAACTCAATGGTTCGCTTATATATTTAGCACATAACTTCAGAGAGCGTGTATTAATACCATCAATGCCTACTGAGTTAGTATTTTTAAGATTATTAATTATTCTAAAAATTTCCATTGAATCAGTTGGTTTTAAAAATATTGAATTCGAATCGCATACATTGATAGATTTATTAATGTCAATTATATTATAATTAAAATTATTGTCATTAGTCAAATTTATAAAGAAATCATTAAATATTTTACACATGTCAAATGGATCGCTGTATGTTTGATCATTAAATATAATTTTGTCAATTTCAGAGCCCGTGTTTGCCTCACTAATATTCTTATTAATGGTATCCCATACAGCTTTACATTTGTTTTTTTGGCTATCAATGTATTTTTTATTTTGTAGTTGTTGGGCTTTCTGTAAACATTTTTTTAGTATGTTGTCGTAATATTTGTAATTTTGTTTGTTTATTATTTTATTAAGCCTATTTTGTTTGTATTTTAGGTAAAGATGTCGTTTCTTAATACAACTTTTCCTTAAGCCATGTGTTAGCCAAGATCTATTACTTTTTTTATTTGTTTTTTTAATAGTTATCATAGGGAAACATAGATTAAAGAATAATATAAATATGTCATGAAATTCTTCAAATGATTCGTTACAATTTATTTTATTATAAACTTCTGAAAAAGATAAAGAGGAAATGCAAGTGTGGAATTTTTTTATATTTTCTGAGTTAAAATCCCTAGCCTTCTCGTACCAGCTAACTATTTCTCTTTTTCTGTTAACTTTTATTGTTAGTAATTGTCCAGTTTCGTGATCTGAAAGTCCTAGGTAGTGCACTGCGGCAGAAATATTAAATTTGATATTGGTAGCAAACTGGTCGAGGCATGCCAATTGCCTAGTAGGTAATTGTAAAGATTGTAAAGATTATCATTATATAATTACTTCAGCCGAAAGACATCCGCAGCTGGGCAAAAGTCTTCCACAAATATGTCTACTGTTGCCCGTGTTTCTTGGATGAAAAGAATAATAAGTGTCTACAAACAATGTTCACATACCCATTTGGAATAAAAATATTTTGCATACTCTTAGTCTGATACTCTTAGTCTGGTACTCATACTCTTAGACTACTTAGTCTCCGGTTAGTCCAGCGGTGCGAAACCACCGTGTGATTCGAAGGGTCGCGGGTTCGATCCCCGCACCGGAACAAATATTTGTATGGCCTACAGATATTTGTTTCGGGTCTGGGTGTTTGTGTATGTGTTGTATGTGTACAACGGCACCCACGACACAGGTTTATACCTACTGTGGGGCTGTGAGTGTAAGCGTATTTTTTTTGTATTTTTACTTAGTCTGTAAAAGTTTTGACGTGACATATGTCATAATATTATTTTTAATAATTCAATGCGTTCTTGTAATCCTGTATTTTCCAATTAGTAAACAGTTAAATACATTTTATAGTGTCTGATAAATTTTATTGAGCAATTTGCAACCACAATCGCTATATCGAGAACCCTAACGCACTATTACATCCAGCCCCAATCTCCCCTACGAGACCGGAATGGACCCGACGATCTTATTTCCCGATTACGTCGCGTGTTCGTGACGTCTCAAATAAAAATCGCATTTCATCTTTGACGTTATATCTTCGGTGACTGATACAGATAAACTTACTTTGTTTTGTTTGTACTTTTATACCTATTCAGCTGATATTGATGGTTAGATGGTTAATATCGTTGATGGTTTAGTGGAATCTACTAACAGAAAAATTGAGAGGCATTTATTAAAATTAGTAGTAATTATACCCAATCATGTCTGCCATTCAATAAAATATTATTGTTTTTAAATAGCATACTAATTTTGATTGCGTGTCTTTCTGAAAGTTTCGTCTCAAATATAATATTGAACATGTGTCAATAGGCGCGTCCACACAGATCGAGCGGCCACGCGAGGCAGACTGTGGACGCGCCAAATGGATATTAGTAGGAGATAATTGTTTTTATGTCAAAAGGTATGACGGACAAGCAGACGTACCACCTGATGGAAAGTGGTATTGCAAATGTTAATTGACGAGGGTCTCGTCAATGAACACTTGCAATACTTGGTAGTTGCCAACGCACTGTCATCTCAGAAGAGCTTTTTTGACGCTTTTTAAAGATAACGCTATTATTGATATCTATAATATAAAAATAAGTAGGGTTTTCCTTCCTGATGCTATAACTCCAGAACTAACCAACCAATTTCCACGGTTTGGCATTGGTTGGAAAGGTCTCGGGTTCCATGAGGTTTATAGCAAAGATAATTCAGAAAAAAATATTTATAAAACGACATCCACGCGGGCGAAGTCGCGGGCAACAGCTAGTTAAAATATAATTTAATTAATCATTTACCGGCAAGAGAGTTTTCGTGTTTGTTTATTTTTGAAGTTATGTTTGATTCTTTGGTATGTAAGAGTAAATTCCCTAAGGTATCTTATCAAAAGATTTATATCTAAAGATCCTTGTTTAAAAAAAATATTAAGAGAGTGGATTCAGCACTTTGCGCAATAGGCGCTTGAAAAAAAACCCGGGTTCTATCAAAGCATCAGCAAACTCCAAACTAGATGTCCAAACCATTCTAGATAAAGCCATCCAATCCATCAAACTTATCGCTCCATCCCTTGAAACAATAAGTTTTTATGAAGAAATAGAGAGGGTCTGATAAGGATTATGCGCCGTAGACGGGATCACTACCAGTATCTGGGACTGTAACCGACAGACTTGGTATTTGTCATTGAAGGAATTGTAGAACGCTTCGTTTATATTGACCATTTCATTAACAAGACGACCCGGTTAGGCCAGCGGTGTGAGATGACCGTTTGACAAATATTTGTATGGCATACAGATATTTGTTTCGGGTCTGGGTGTTTGTATATGTGTTGTATGTTTACAACGGCACCCATGACACAGGTTTATGTAACACCAAATGTGGGGGCTGTGAGTGTAAGCGTATTTAATATAAATTTAACTACGTTAAGAAAAACCGACTTCAAAACTGAAACGTAAAAAATAATAAAGATTTAATTGTAATTATATACTAACTATTATTTCTATGTGCTATTTACTTATATATATATATATATATATATATATATATATATATACCGGCCGAATTGAGAACCTTCTCGTTTTTTGAACTCGGTTAAAAACTGGTAGCGCTCCAGTGACGGAGCTCGCGGGCGTAGTCACCACTGCATTACCTAATAAACTGGCCGCTAAATGGTAGTGTTCAACACTACTGAGTTCCGGTCAGGTGGTAATGTACGGCCCTGTAATTTCCGGCACAGAGGCATAACACCTTAGGCCTCAGAAGTGGTAACGCATCTGCATTTTGACCTCTGGTCTTTGCATAGGTGTCTGTAGTCATCACTTAACATCAATGTGAACTGCATGCTTGTTTGCCACTTCAATTACAATAAATAAAAAATCTTGAAAAATCAGGTAATCACAAACCTAAAATGTCTGTGTGAAAAAATGAAAAATAACAAAATATAGAGATGTAATCTAGAAGAACAATTAAATTAACAAATTTAACTTAAAAATTATTTATTTGATAGATCATAAGTTTTACATTCACAGTCACTATATATAGATCTACGAAAAATCTACTAATAAAATCATTACTGTATAAGTATTACTGTAAATCTTATATTTATATATATATATATATATATATATATATATATATATATATAATATATATGTATTTTTTTTTTTAATTGAAAAATAAAAATGCTCACGCGTTCGTGGTCTGTGTGAGTGCTGAGTGTAGTGTTGTGTGTGGTGAGTGTTGTGTGTATGAATGCGCGTGTGTGCGTGCGTGTGTGTGTGTGTGTGTGTGTGTGTGTGTGTGTGTGTGTGTGTGTGTGTGTTTTTAATGTTTAACAATTAATTCCGTTTCGTCATAATTCATAGTCTTTAGCCAATAAGTTATAACCTTATTGCATCGATAGAGGGTTAGTGGATAAATATTTAGAATTTTATTTAAATGATTATATAAATATGCTGATTGGCTATAAAATTGTCTGATGGCAAATGTGGTATTTAAATTAGGTACCTGCGCTACTTTGTACTTCCGTCTCTTACTCAAGGAGTTTGGATTAAAAAATAATTGCTTGTGTTTTCTCAATACCGTGTGGAGAATGTACAGTTTCCTGATTGAGAGGACGTTAGAGATGGAATATAATTCATCAGTGGGAAATTTGAATGGTTTAAAATTCATAACTTTGAGCAAATATCTTTGAGCTCTTTCTAGCTCAAGAAGTTTTGATTTTGTTGCACCACCCCAAACTGGTATACAGTACACGAGGATCGATTGTACTAATGAAATGTAAACCCGATTTAGTACAGCTGGTCCAGAAACATGTCGAAGCTGTTTAAAAATCCACATAAATTTTCTAAGTCTGTTAACAATAAGATCAATGTGTGCATGCCAGGAAAGCCTCTGATCCAACACAACACCAAGATATTTAGTTTTGTCCAATCTTAGAAGAATGTTACACGAACATTCTGAACTATTGATGTTATGACAGTTGTGTACAACAATGCATTATTTTTATTTATACTTGTAATATTTAAAAATCAGACCGCCATGTACGCTGAGTAAAGATATAAAATCTGAACATCAGGTTGATTACAAAAATCATTATTATTATTAGTTTAAAATACGCTACATAAATTCATAATAACCGTTTTATTCCAATTATCTAAGAACCTAAAAACCTAAATTATGCCGTGAATACCTAATATTGCCAAAGCAATCGATGCGAAACGTAATATTGCTGTCTGGGGAATTTCCTTGAGTCTATTTCGGTTGCTTTACATTTCCCAAGATAGATTGTATGGACGGAAAATTGGTAAGTATAAAATCGCACCAATAAAGATTTTCAGTTTTAATCTGATAAAATATGATATTATTTCACTACAATTACTACACACCCACAAAAGAATTATATAAAAAAGCAAACCTGTTTAACATAAACCAGTTATACAAATATAAAACTTGAATATTAATAAATAGGATAAGTACCAAAAAAATCAAAACTAATATTGAATTGAAAAAAAAAGTCATTAGCTTAAGAAACAAACATAAATTTGAACTAATTACACCAAGAACGAATTACGCAAAGAAATCTATTCTATTTGAAGGAGTTCAGTTATTTAATAAATTACCAAACGATGTAAAGGAGTGCAGTAGTATCAACATATTTAAAAACAAATTAAAATCATTAAAATCATATATTGCCAGACTATAGTAGTATTTAAGTTATTTAAGCAATGTACTAACAGTACCTTATTACTAATACTTACCTTTGTTTTATATAAATAAGTTCATAACCAGAATTAGAAAATTAATTCATATTATCGAATCATTTAAGTCATTTGGGGTGATAAGCACCGCTTATGACAAGTCAAAAATAAACAAAATAAATTAAATAGTTAATAGTATCAATATTGTAACTATGTTACTAACCCTAAGCGCCAGAGGTGTACTACTAACATATTCATAAATCAATGTAATCTATATCTCATTCTAAAAGAACTGTATGTTTTTATGAGAATAAAGATCTTTAAACCTAAACCTAAAATATTTGTATATTTTTATTTATGTTATGGAAGTGGCTAACAAGCATGCAGTTCACACTGATGTTAAGTGACGACTGCAGCTTATAGACACCCTCACAGAGACCAAGGCCAAAATGCAGATACCACTTCTGAGGACTAAGGTGTTATGCCTCTGTGCCGGAAATTACAGGGCCGTACATTACCACCTGATGAGAACACGATAGTGCTGAACTCTACCATTTAGCGGCAAGTATCATTGGAGCTCTACCACCAGTAAATATATATGTAATGAGCTCAGGTATTATAATTTAATGTTTGGGCAGTATTAAGCCATGCCCTAAGTGACCTCCTCACGAAAACACAGTTATACTATAATACCACCATTTAACGTACAGGAAATTAAGTAATGCAATAAAGATTACGCATTTCAGCTCTATTTCCCGTAAAAAAACTTACAAACTTACAAAGCAATTTATCACAGCCTGATTATGCAAATCAAAACAAAAGTTTTTACCATTAAAAACACGTTTTACTTGTAAAAGAAAGTTCATTATCTCGAGATATAGCGGTGTTTGATTCAGTGGCGGGGATATTGCACAAGTTAGAGGTACAGCGTTACATCTCAGAATATGGAAGGTGGTTGAGTTGTGAAGTTGAATTTTACAATATGTTTGATATCATCATAACCCAAGTGTAAAGAATTGTTTATATACCTACGCTGTGTTATCATAACAAAGTTATTTCCATGTGCTGAAGTGGCAAATAAGCATACAGTTTATTTAGAAGTAGACTATATACATCTACATGAAACCAAAAATTTCAATGTCGATGCGTTGCCACTCCTGAGTCCTGTGGTGTTATGCATCTGTACCGGAAATTACAAGGCTATACGTAACTTTTGCCACATGACTGGAACACGGTAGTCCTGAACACTACTGCTGTCATAGTTACCATTAGTGGCAACTGCGTTCTTGTTGTTGACCAAAAATGGATAGGTCACAAACCCACAAAAATGTTTTATTTTCTGTATAATATTTAACAACGAGGCCATGTTTATTCCTTCTCTTAGCCTTTCTCCATATTTAACATTCAATATGTTGCCTTGAAATCCTTTTTCTTTATTATGTAATGAAGGTGGCAAATAAGCATGCAGTTCACATTGATGTTAAGTGATGACTGCAGCCTATAGACACACAAGACCAGAGGTCAAATGCAGATGTGTGCCCTGACCCCTGAGACCTTAGTTGATATGTCTCTGTGATAAGGTATTACGGGGCCGTACATTACCATCTAACCGGAACACGATAGTGTTTAACACTACCATTTCGTGGCGAAATGTCTTAAACCCTAATGTGGTGGTGCCTACGCCTTGGAGCTCCTACTGGAACTCTAACACCAGTGAAAAAGTTTTACGAAACCTAACCTCGAGGTGAAGCCTCAAAAATAGTTACATAACGTGTGCGACAACTTATTTACTCTCTTCAACTTTCGAGTCAACGATAAAGCACTGAAAAAATCGTCTGACCCCAAAAAGTATCCCATTGATGAAATCTCTTAGGAAGTTATTGAGAAAGTTCGTCGAACATTATTCTCGGGCGAGCGCAGGTAATTTAATAACCAGCCCACATTGACGCGGCGCGCCGAACACCGTGTTAATTTAATGACACACTGAACCGGGTTACAAAGGACGTTATTTCCACCGTGTCTATAGATGAAATACAGGCTGACTGGGATTATAGATGAGAAGTAACTATCAAAGTTTCATAATTACTACCCGACGGGATCTCCCGACGGTGATATCTTTGGAACCAGTTAACTTTATAAAAGCTGTATTTTTTCGTACCTCAAGAGGAACAATAACTGAAAAAGCGGCCAAGTGCGAGTTGGACTTGCGATCACATTAATTAATGTTTTTATATTATTTCGCATTAACACATGCTTGTGAAATATATTTTATTTTTATAGAAAAATGGAAAGAAAAATTTGACTTCAGGCGAGACTTGAACTCGCGACCTACTGGGAATCTAGTCCAGCCGCTCTTCCAATTGAGCTACTGAAGCCCTGCCCGATTTGTCGTCAGTAGGTCGCGAGTTTGAGTCTCGCCTGAAGTCAAATTTTTCTTTCCATTTTTCTTTAAAAATAAAACACATTAATGAATGTTTTTAAAAAAAACCCTGTACTTGCTATATATTTTCCTGTAATCTTTAGGTAGGTTGTTTGGTACTATCCGATATTTGGCCTATTCCAGGCTTATTTCGAGACAATCGCTCCAGAACTTTCAAATAAAATTGACTGTGTATAAACAAAGTCCAGTTTCATTTTAAATATACAGATACTGATTTTGTAAGAGTTCTGTTTTTCCTTTTAAGTCGATCCTAATAATTTTAACTAAATCGCAGTAAGACGCAAGAGTACCGGCACTGGTCAGGTGAACCAGCGAGAGAGCTTGCACGTTTAATGTTACGTTAAACATTTTTACTTTGTTACTTCTAACTTCTTCGAAACTAAAATTTTGTAGAACACTTTGTAGATTGATATTAATATTGTATTTTTCGTAATAATCATTGCATGTGGGAATGAAATTCAATAGTTGGGTGTGTGGCTTTGGTGGTTTAGTAGCAGAACGACTAAATACTGATACAGTGGTCGCGGTTTTAAGTGACATCTGACGTCATTTTTTAAGGATTTAAAAAAAAAATAACCTCCTTATTCATAAACGTACATTAGATACGTTTTAGCTATAGAATGCTTTGTCTTTGTCAGTTGCATTGTCAAATGTGCAGGTTAGAAAAAGACAAAGGAGAGATTAGCAACACTTCAGCTAAAATACGTTTATGAATAAGGGGGTTAGTATTTAAATTTTATAACTGCTTTTCGTCAAGAGCGCCTATTTGCTGTCTACTAGTGTGATTCATCTTCTCCTATTATGTGATAATGTACAGGCCCTAATTTCTGACATAAGTAAGTATGCAGTCACAGTGTTCTTGGAGAATGAATGTGAAAACTCACATACGCCTCGTTCTTAGCACCCACTTTAATGGAATAAGAAATTTTAATCAGGCTCCATAGCAAAAATGTGTTATCGTATATAGTGACTATAAGACAGACGTATTAATATGTTGTTTGGCTGGGGTCGAAACTTGACGACATCACCGTACACTAGCAGAAGAATTTGGAAGATAATTCTTCCACTAGTGCAGTCAGTGATTCAAACAATGGCGGTCAATCCATTCGAATGGGGCGGTCATCACGCAATAACGCAAGATGGGCAGCAGGGTCCTGCGATGAAACTACCGCCACTTCGATCTTCAATCCGCATGCCAAGCGTGGCGATTATGGCATATACATACGCCTCGTGGGGAGGCTTTGGTCCCGCAGTGGAAATCTTTCAGATGATATAATAATGAGGGTACTTCCGGAAACTTCAGTTGAATAAGCTAGCGCTAATGGAAGTGGTAATAAATCACTAACATGTCTGTTCAGACTGTCGGACTGTCGCCTGACCCTGACCTTGGATGACCGCGCCCACTTCGTTAATTATTCTGTTTACTACTCACTCTACTAGGCATTTACACGCGTGTTTTTAGGGTTCCTTGCTTAAAAGGGAAAAGCGAAAACCTCATGAGATCACTCGGACCTATAGTGTGTCTCTCTGTCTGTCCGTCTGTCACAGCCGATTTTCTCTTAAAATACTGAGCCGATTGAGTTGAAATTTTATATATGTATGTAAATCTGTGACCCAAACAAGAACATGTAAGTAAATTAAATTGAAAAACGAAGGATAATTTTGGAGAATAAACTAGACACTTATTTTTTTTCCGCAGCTGGTTATATTGATTAAAACCCAAGAAACATAAAATAAAATAGTATAAAAAATTGCATTATTTTTTTTTACTTGAAGAGGAAGTCAGACGTAGGAATATGTTTTTTATGTAACAAGCATGTCAAGGGAACATGCAGTTCACATGGATGTTAAGTGATGACTGCAGCCTATACAAATCCACAAGAGTACAAAATGCAGATGTGTTACCCTCCCCGCGACCTTAGTTGTTATATCTCTAATAATAATAGTAACATTATTATCTAACCGGAACACGATAGTACTGAATTTGGCGGCAGATAAATTAGGTAAGGCCTAGGGGATGTCTACGCCTTCAAGTCCCTAATCAGAAGCAGATATTTACTTATTCATTTAGGATGACAAGCACCAGTTATGAAAAGTCAAAAATAAGCCTTACACTGTAAGTCTACCACCAAAAACATACTTAGTGGTGATTTAGTTTTGATAGTAGATCTAGTAGAAGTAATAAGTAGCTCAAAAAAAAATCCGAAGTTCATATCTTTAGAAGGCTCTAGTTGTATAAATAGTAAGTAGACTATGAAACTGTCTCCGCCGAAGACAGACACATTTGGATAATAGCGGGCCGCAGTTAACCACGAGATAGGCCTGAAGGTGTTCACGTGAAGTTAGCTTATAATCGGCCACGGTTAGGCCGGCTGTCCACTAAAATGTAGACATTAGAAAATTATTACTGTACTTCCTGTAATCTCCGAATAGATGCATTCAAAGATACATGGTAACACCCACGAATATCCAGTTACATTTTTTCCTATACATATTGTACCTAATAGGTGGCGAGCCCATTTCCATCTTCGGGCACATTGCCAAACTCCGAGGATGGCACAGGAAAGTTTCCATAAAATTAAAATATACCAATAGCACTTACGCCCCCGGGGATCAATGCCAGGACCCCAGCGTAGCACTAGTGAACTGCTAAGTGAAGATCTAATAAGTTGTTTAGATTACTTAGATTAATAATAACTTAAACAAATACCTCAAGATACAAGTTTATGAAGTCACTCATCAACAAAAAGAGATTTTAATGTAGATGCGTTGCCACTACTCAGGCCTAGTTGTTATACCTCTGTGCCAAAAATTAGAGTGTCATGTCTGACGCCGGATTTTTCATTATTTTTCTGTATTTATTGTTATAAATGACTGTTAATCACTATTTATATAGTTCATAAATTTGACCATAAGATAAAGTGGTTTTTCAGGGGTTTAATTGTGCTAAATGGATGCTTAAAATGAATTGTATCCTTACACCAGTGGACAACCGTCCTAACATCGGTGGAACTAGACGAAGGTACTATGAAATTCCATTTGGTGAAGTATCGCCCAAAGCTTTAATACTACCAACCTTGTGAAGGTTTCGTTGAATCAGAAAGTTTAAGCGTTCAGTTAACTTGCAAAGACTAAAGGAGAAACATTCTCATTAAGGTAGGAGGCTTGTTCGTAATAGCTCAAGGTGTAATATTAGATGACCTAACTTTATTGAAGCACTAGTGAGCCACCCTTGCTTTCATTATCTATGCAGCTGGATGTGCAAACTGTGAAATAAACTTCTCAGACACGATTCCTCAGCGCTATAATATGGGGTTCTTCAAAACTAAGTAATATAATTATGAGCTGGCAAATAAAGCAATGTAATATGTTTATTTCAATGTATTTATTGTAATGTTTATTTCATTAAATATAATGTGTTAAGTTGTTTTAATAATATGACAAGTAATAATATTTCGTTATGTATTTTGTAATTTGCATGCCAGTATGCAGAAGCGCGCATGGCCCAGCGGCTGGTGTAGATCGTAAGCGATCTGCTCGGTTAAGCACTACGGGCGCGGTCGGGTAGTGTGATGGGTGACCGCTAGTGGCAAATTAAAATGCGCGTTTCCGTGCTTCGGAGGGCACGTTAAGCCGTCGGTCCCGGTTGATATCGATGGATAGCAGTCGTTAAACCTTTCGGAGGCCTTATGGGCGGTTTGAAAACATCCGACAGTGGGTTGGCCACTAACCCACCCACCTCCACCAATCCGCATTGGAGCAGCGTGGTGGAGTAAGCTCCAGGCCTCCCCCCAAAAAAAGGGAAGAGACTCGTGCCCAGCAGTGGGACGTGTAATGGGTTGCCATTATTATGCCAGTATAATGGTGAAATAATATATGAGGAAAAATTGTAATCTCTTGTAACATCTCATGTATTATATTTCTTGCAAATAAGTAAATCATTGATTCATTCATTCATTCACTCAAAATTGACAAGATGTCTTTGCATACAACACTACTGAATAGGGTCAGTAATAAGTTTAGAGGTCAATGTATACACTTATTTAATAAAATACCCGAAAAATACGTTCAAAGTCTCTCTATTCAAAAAAATATGTGCAATTATTATAAAATATATAATACCACACCATGGGATTGAATATTAAATGTTTCAACCATCATTTTCAAATCATCGGAGCATGTCTTTTATTTATTTTTTTTTTTCATTTTAACACCGATACTCTCATTACACGAAGCTTCTTTCTTACATTTTCACTCACACGAACGCAATCGGTGATACATATTAACGTTCATTCTTTTATCTGCATATCACTAGTGCAATAGAAAAGCGATCATACCGTGCGCGTCTAGATTAAAAAGTTACGTTTCCACGATAAACCAACAGCCGTCCGACTCTTCACTTGACTTCTACCACAATCCGCAGCTTCAACCGCGCCGCCCGTCATTGTGGCGGCGCACGTTCGTCCTGCTAATTGTGCTAATCACCAAAACCCCACAATACCGCGAGTAATTATGTTTCATTACACAACTTTTCTAACGAGCAGCGAGTGAGCTGTTAGCCAGTTGTTCATGCGGTATGTTACCTCATTATGTTTTTGAGGGTTGAGTGGAATATAGTTAATGTTTTGAGGACAATGGCTTTAGTTTTTTAATGAATGCAAGAAATTTTAGAGGCTGAAGTGCAATAGAAACTGAAATGACTAGTGGTAGTGTTTCGGTGTAGTTCGAGGGCGTAGGCACCACCGGATTACCTAATCTATCTGCCGCCAAATGGCGGAGTTTAGCACTATTGTGTTTCAGTTAGATAATCTATGGCCGTAATAATTGTCACAGATACATAACAACTAAGGTCTCAGCGGTAGCAACGCATCTGCATTTGACGTCTGGTGTTTGTGTAGATGTCAATAGGCTGCGGTCATCACTAAACATCAATGTGAACTGCAAGCTAGCATGCCACGTATAGGACGCTACTGCCCAAAAGTCAAATGTTTATTCATAATTTGGGATTAAATCATAATCATAAACATTTATTCACAAGAACATAGTATTACATGCTTCGGTCTTAAATATGTGATTGTATCATATGTTCTGCCGCTCACCGCATGCGAATTTTCAGTAAATAACATACTCTCACAGTTTAAAATAATCACTTAAGATATATGTAAAAAATTTGTTATTATCATGAAACTCATCCTACGTTATTGTATTTACTACCATCCTAATGGAATGGTTTGACCGTCACTATTCGGTTGACTGATTGCGCTAGCAGAAGAATTATCCTCCATGGGCGGTGGGTCACGTCCCGATGTCATGAATATAGGAAACCATAACACTATAATTGTGAGAACGTTATAACATTGACACTCATAATTAATTCTCCAAGTCAAAGTGGGGAACAGCCGTAAAAATGTAATCAAAGTTTCATCACACGGGGGTTTATGCACCGCCATGTAGATGTCTATGTAGACGTCTGTGTAGGTGTCATTGTCACTGCCTCTCGATCCCTCGGAGCGCTCGTAAATTTTTGATGGTCTACAAGATTGCTTGTTTGATAGCAGAAATCATTTTTATTTTACGTGAGCTTCGGTGACGGTTTGAGGTGACATTTCTTTCAGTTTTTTATTTCCCTTCGTTCGAGAAGTAAGGAACGTAATATTTTAAGGTTCGGTTGCACCAAAGTTATGATGAAATATATGATTTTTCGTAAAACAGGGACAGTGTAATCCATCCCACCAGCGTATATTTGACTATCTGATAGATATTTGACGACCCAGTTAGTCCATCGGTGTGAGATGACCGTTTGATTCGAAGGGTGGCGGGTTCGATCCCCGCACCGGGACAAATATTTGTATGGCCTACAGTTATTTGTTTCGGGTCTGGGTGTTTGTATTGTATGTGTACAACGGCACCCACGACACAGGTTTATACCTACTGTGAGGCTGTGAGTGTAAGCGTATCTCTCTCTCTCTCTCTCATCTCAGAAGAATAAGAAGAAGAGAAGCAGAAGTAAGAAGAAGTGTGGGAGTGTTGTATACGCGAGAAAATCCGCAAGTTTAATTGCTACAATGAAGCTCGCGAAAACGGTATAATTGCGTATCTACATAAGTGTCTGCTTGAGGTACTTAAGCAAGCTCCTATTGGCAGGTTTGGTTACCCATTTTCGTCGAAACAATGATTTGTGATGAATAAATAGAGACTTTCAATCAATCTTTCACGCACAAGAATAATTATTTTAGAAAATCGTAATAAACATTACCTATCCACACACAAGTGGACCAGTTTGTGTACGTGTATAATATTCTAATTCCAAGTCCGATACACGCAGAAAGATATCTCCCCAAATTCGTAACACTAGTACAAATGCTGAGCGCATCCAGCATTATCATAATACTGGCCTCAATAGGCAGTGTTCTCAATAGGCAGCCAACTCAATCGGGAAACTCAATCGGCATTATACGGAATGCGCACGAGGGTAATTTATTCAGCAATCACGCAACGACCTAGGCACTGAAAGCGTTTTGTTGTCTTGCCTAGAGTTGGGATGGTTTCGATATTACGGATTACTTAATAGAATTCTGTGTTAAATCACTACTTAATATTATAAAAGGAAAGTAACTCTGTCTGTCTGCTACCATTTCACGTCCAAACCGATTTTAATGAAATTCGGTACAGATATAGAGTTGACTTTGAACATAGGCTATTTTTTAAACAACATCCACGCGGGAGTAAGTAATACAATCGGACTAACATGAAAAATGAATTGCAAGATTTAAGCTTATAATGCGTTCATGCACGCAGTTATATGCACCCTAATATCTATTACATTTACATTAAATTTTACAAATATATTTCCTTCAACTACAATGACTTATTTAGACTTAAGCCAGACCAACGTATGCGCCAGATTTAATGGCTCAAGATTACAGACCCACTTATCACCTCTTGCTCTATTTTTTTGTGTAAGGTAGGTGGCAAATAAGCATGCAGCTCACATGGATGTTAAGTTATGACTACAGCCTATAGAAATCTAGCTGCTAAAAATCATCAAATTCAACAAAACCTGATATCCTTAATATCAAACCATCCAACCAAGAACCAAACACATATATGCATTTTGACCTCTGGATTTTGTGTAAATGTCTATAAACTGCAGCCATCACCAAACATCTATGTGAACTGTATGCTTGTTTGCTACCTTGGTAACATAAAAAAATAGAACCATCTTATTGTATGGGCGCATCACTAGGCATGTCCCGCGGGCGTGCTCGGCGGCCGCAGCCGGCGTGGCATCAGCCAGATTGAACGGCTCAAGGTCACCGACCCACTTACCGCCGCGCTGCCTGCTCTATCGCCGCACCGACTACGTACACGCGAATATGGCCATCAGGGAATGCTCTTTTCGAGTACTCTCTTTGGGAACTGAGTAATTGGCTGTCGCTGATGCGAGGGAAGATTGTGATTGCAGTAGGCTGATGCTTTGATTTTACTCATTTTGTTGCCGTAATAGGATAGAAAACTTTATTTTCTTAACGTATCTCTCTGAATACGGATTCAGGCATTCATTCATATTTTGTAAAGATGCCCATGCCAATTGCCCTAATATTGCAATTCGCCTGCCAAGCATGGCGGTTATGGCATATTCTCCCCTAATAACGCTCAATACAGTTGTGGGCGTCTTTGGGGAAGGCTTTGTCCGGCAGTGGACGATTCTCCGGCTGGAATGATAATGCCTATTGACCTTCATCGAGAAAAGATTCTATATGCACGCCTATGAAGCTTCTAATCAGTATGTGTTTTTCTTATTTCAGCCTTCTCCGCCACCGTCCAGATGCCGCATGTGGATGATGATAAAAATAATTTTATTAGATTTTGAGTACGATGTCTTTTCTTTTTTTATGTTATAAAAATGGCAAACAAGCGTGCAGTTCACATTGATGTTAAGTGATGACTGCGGCCTATAGACACCCACACAATGACCAGAGGTCAAAATGCAAATGCGCTGCCACTCCTGAGGCATTAGGTGTTATGCCTCTGTGCCGGAAATTACAGAGCCGTACATTACCACCTGACCGGAACACGATAGTGCTGAACACTACCATTTAACGGCAAGTATATTAGGTAATGCGGTGGTGCCTACGCCCGCGAGCTCCGTCACTGGAGCTCTACCACCAGGAGAAAAAGGAACGATGCCATGTGGACTAGTTTTATTACAGCGGAGTCGTTAACAGACAAGATACGAGTACTTCCATCACAAAACAAGCTCTGCTCAAAGTTTTCACTACGATGCATTTAACAACCACCTGCAAATATGCGTAACAAAAAAAGCATTCCAGCGAAGAACGCAATTTATCTTCACATTGTGCAGAGCAGACTAATAAGGATGCAGTTAAAGGAGCACAAAAACATTAATATCCAGACAGACCGGCTAGCAGGCAGACAGTACAGTTGCAGTACAAAAGGATGATTTGTCTGGCATCACTTGTAATCCGCTGCTGGCAAATTAATCTCGATGTAGCTGCAGGGTCCATAAGAGTAAGTAGAATTAAATTCCGCTACTGCTTCGTTGGAGTCCTTGATTGGATCCTCGGTTCGAAAAAAGTATAAAATTTTTTTTTGGTTTCCCAGTATGAATGACCATAGAAGGTTAGGCTGAGGTCTTGGCTTTTAAAATTTTTCTACAGTTACCCATCTATCATCTACCATCGAATTTGAAGATTAGTAATATGCTCGGCAGTTCGGCAATGTATGTATGTATCTTCACGACAAGTACCTTACGGGGTAGGCAGACAGTGTAAAGCGCTAGATATCCCGTTCTTGGCATACCGCCCGTGCTTCTTTTACATTCATTACGGAAATGTCAATAGGCTAGCCACCTATTACATGGAACAAAAACGTAACTGGTGAATTGTGGGTACATGTATGTATGTCGTTGAAGCATATAACATAACTCTGCTTGCCCTTCCAGAAATACAAGCTTTTTTTTAAAATAAATTAATAGTTAATTCTTCCGTGGAAAATATTCACCGTGACAGCATCACGACAATAATGTAGAAGGAAATTCAATTCCAGCAAAACACATATTCTGTTATCCTCACTTTGTGCAGGCCAGACTAATGAACTTGCATTTGAAAAACACAAAAGCATTAATATCCCCGCAGACAGGCCAGAAGACAGACAGTACAGTTGCAGCATAAAGGGTAGATTTGTCCGGCGTCACCGGCATCCGCAAATTATTCTCAATATACCCACAGGGTGTACAACTGTGACGTACCTTTGATGGTCGCAATAAAAAGAACATCTCTTGGTGAAATTATTGCAATTTGTATGATGTGTTATGTATGTATTGTCACAGTCTGCAGACGAGACTTAAAGAATTAAAAGAGCACAAAAGCATTAATATCCAGGCAGCAAGCAGTACAGCTGCAGTACAAAGGTTTGATTTGTCCGGCGTCTCCGTAAATTAATCTCTTTGTAGCCGCGGGATGTACAACTATGACGTACCTTTGAGGGTCGGAATGAAAGGAGGGAAACCATTTCAATTTGTATAATTTATATACTGAGTTGATACTCCTAAGAAACGTGTTTTTTTTTTTAATTTTGACTACTTGAGACCTATTAAACTCATCATCTGCAGCATCATCACTGCCTATCCAAATTCGCCCACAATAGTGTTTTACGTCATTAAAGGAGAATACCTATGCCATAATCACCACACTTGGCAAGCGGATTGGCGATCGGTTACCTTTTCTTTTAATGTAATGGAAGTGGCAAACAAGCATGCTGTTCACATTGATGACAAGTGAAGACTGCAGCCTATAGACACCCACACAAAAACCAATGTCAAAATGCAGTTGCGTTACCACTCCTGAGGCCTAAGGTATCCTCTGTGCCTGAAGTTAGAGGGCTCTACACTACCACCTGACCGGAACACGATAGTGCTGAACACTACCATTTAGCGGCAAGAATATTAGGTAATGCAGTGGTATCTACGCCCGCGAGCTCCGTCACTGGAGCTCTACCACCATTAAAATATCCCGTCCGTGTTATTTTTACTACCGTATTTTAATATTGGAATGGTTTAACGGAGGAACAGACAGACATGACCAATGAAGGATGACCAAATTTTAATAAGGGTTACGATTTTTGCTACTTGGCTACTGAACTTTCAAAAATTGAAATACAAGAAAAAAGAGTTTAAAAATCTTTGAACTGAAACAGGAGTATTTTATGAAAAATGAAATATATGTATAGATAGCTTATAATTTGAATCCACATCTATGCATTTTTTTTCTTTTTAAGCATACACAAATCCTTATAACTAAGGAAATAGTAACTCAAAAATCTAACACACGACTAAACGGAACCCGAAAAACAAACAAAAGCTAAAAATAGTGGGGACTGCTCCACATCCCTTCAAACCGCGTCCCCTTTGATACTCTTTGTCTCCGTTTACGCTCTCTCAACCCACCAGTGCTCATTCCTTTTATGCCCTTCAAAGCCCTAATTAGCCTCTTCAGGGTAGGGAACTAAATTCATGCACTATTACCGGCTGCGTGCGCCCTTTAATGTTAATTTTCTTGACTACTTTTATGTCAACGGAATGATTAGGCTCGGAAATCTTGATTCTAAATTTTGTTTCACATTTTGCAAAGATAAATTGGAACTACTTTTGCAACAAGAAACCATTTACAAACAAGTCAAGCCAAGTTCGAGTTAAGACCTTAACTCTCATATTTTAAGGTATCTATTCGTAACTTTTACTAGTGGTAGAGCTCCAGTGACGGAGCTCGCGGGCGTAGGCACCACTGCATTACCTTATTTACTTGCCGCTAAATGGTAGTGTTCAGCACTATCGTGTTCCGGTCAAGTGGTAATGATTATATTATATAATTTCCGGCACAGAGGCATAACACCTTAGGCCTCAGGAGTGGTAACGCATCTGCATTTTGACCTTGGCCTCCGTGTGGGTGTCTATAGGCTGCAGTCATCACTTAACATCAAAAACTCAACGTTAGATGGAAATGTATGGCCCCTTAATAACTATCACAAAGACAAAACAACTAAAGTCTCAGGGGTGGCAACGCATCTGCATTTTGGCCTATAATCTTTATGTGGGTGTCTATAGGCTGCAATGATCACTTAACATCAATGTGAACTGCACGCTTGTTTGCCACCTTCATTTCATAAAAAATGCAGGTATATAGTCCGAAGCAAGAAATATTGTACATCAACTTTAGGAAAGAGATTTCGGTTAATTTCGGCTTTTAGAGCGTTATCTCTTTTGCACACTATCTATGTGGCGTTTGTCGACCATTTTAATCACATTTTTACCAATACCGTACTATTAGTATTTCTGTCCCCTTTCACGGGGACACGGCGCACGGGGACAACGGGAATGAACCTTTATGAAAGCAGTGTGGCTGTTCCACACTGCTTTCATAAAGGTTCAGATAACGCTATACGAAGTCGAAACTATCCGATTGTCTTTTTCCAAAGCTCGATGTACAATTTTTCTTGCTAGGGTATTTAAAAATGTATTAATACATACTGACAAAACATGTTAGATATCAAGTCGAAGGACCAATTCACTGGATATTTATAATCATGTTTATAGGCCATAGTTATCACTTATCATCAATGTGAACTGTGTTTGTTCGCCGCATCCTACCATAAAAAAGTTAAGTTAAAATCAAAAATTGAGCATATGAACAAATAGTACTGATTTCCGAATGCTCTATTCTTTATTTAGTTTCAATAGTTGAAGCAACCGAACTGAATTTAATTCCATAAAGTGTAGCTGTAAGTAGCCGAAAGAACTCCGTACAGGCGCACTTCGCTCTCAACGCCGGCTTGATCTTTTCGGCAAGCAAACGTTTCAAAGGGGATTACTGTAGAAGATTTTTGATCAAAGTAAAAATCTTTGGTAAATTCATAAATGGTTGAATTTTATGTTGTGAAAGTGGTAAACATGCATACAGTTAAATAATATATTTATGATGGTAATGATGTACCATAAGTCTACGTAACGTACGCGCTAAATAAGAAATCTACGTAAAATAAATTGCATCATCACTCTTAAAAGTTTTTGATTCTATGCCCATTACCGAACCAGATACACAAGATAATGACTTGATGTCTTCACTCTCGAAATCTGTTTTTGTTTCTTTACCATTCTTTACCATCCCTTGCCAGCGCTGAGAACTTCGTTGTTTTGTCTATGTGATAATTATTACGGGGCCATAGATCATCTGAAGGGCTTTTTACTCCACTTTGTAGAGTTACCGAAATACCTACCTTGAAAGGTAGGTCTGTATCGCGTCAATCAGACTGCTGACTCTTCTTTTATACAGGCATTCGGTTCTGCGGAAAACGGTTTTTTTGCTGCTACAGTGGCGCAGCGATACCGCAACAGTATGTTCGTGTGAACGTGCGTATAGATACAAAAACACCATATACTTATGGTATTCAGCTGTGGGGTTGTGCCAAAAAGAGAAGTATACAAATAATACAACGATTCCAGAACAAAGTGCTCAGAAACTCGGGACCTGAAAATGGATTTCGTAGATAACGTTATCAGAAGATTCGCCGAAGCTCATGAAAAAAGGCTTCACCATCATGTGAATATTGAGGTTATCCAGCTCCTGGATAACACGAACCTAGTGAGAAGACTTAAGAGAAATAAATTATCCGAAATAATGGAAACAAAAAAAAAAAACAATTTAAAACGGGATCCCAGATTACGGAGTCTGTATCCAGTCTGTGGAGGTGCAGCTTCTGCCTTCTACGACAATTGTCATAATGTCACGTGACCCGTGCCCACAAGATGCTAAACACATCGTTTCAGAAAACCCGTATAATTCCCTTTTTAGAGAAAGCCACTGTCGATGAAAAGAGAAATATACTAACACGTATTCTCCAAGCGAACTACTAAAACATTTTACCAAAAATATTTGCATGAACTCTTACCACAGCGCGTCTAAGCTCTAATAAGGATGCGAAGTGCGTCTATCATTTGCGGTCGCTTAGCTTGTATGGCAATTTGTTTACGTGGTGTTTTTGAGGGGGGGAGGTAGAGAGGGGGTGGGTGCTACCTCACCACGTACAGATCACAACAGCCAATGAATAAATTTCCACGGTGCAATGTCAGATGAAATCTTCGCAGCAGCGGTTAAGGTGCGGGTTGTTTTGGACGAATCAAAAATAATGTTGCTTGTTTTTTTTAAACAATCAGTATACATACTTATTCTACAGATCCTTAATAATGAAACTTGTATGTGAAAGGCTACTGTGAACATAAATGTTTCTTCACTCCTGTATTCTCCGAAAGTGTAGCCATGGGTAAATCCATGCATTCGTACATACATGCAAACAGCCATGGTTATGTTGTTGTTTGTATGAGCTCATATTGTTTTGTACATTGCCAAACTCCAGGGAGCACTGGGAAACTTGCAGAAAGCGTTAAAGTCTTGATATTACCCTAAAACTAATTAGCTAATGTTATCAATAAAGGACAGACCTTTACTTTGAAAGCTCTCGATCCGGGTATGCAAATAGTAAAGGTAAATATTGTTCCTGAAGTCCACGTTAGTTTTGACTATAGCGTGAATATTTGACTATACCCATAAGCAATTACGAACAATTGTATGGTAACAATAAAAAAAATATTTAACACAGTTACCAAAAGAATATGAAAATAATATTTGTTGTAACAAGCCGGCACGCAAGTCCATTCAGCTTATGTCCCGCGGCACACTCGTATAATATATTCACGCACTACTCCGCACTTCCATGAAGATAAACTTTATAATACACCCCCGAGCCTACCTCTACAAGACTTGCCTACCTTACGTTGGATGATATTTCTGGGTTCTTCAGACAAATGTGAAAACTGAAAACTTCATTAATAATTTCAGCTCACAAATTATTACACACAATTATTTAACATATTTGTAAAACCACTTTGATAGCCCATAAATTCTAAGGAATAATGTAGATACTCTTAAAAATATAATATATTTTTTTCACTGGTGGTAGAGATCCAGCGTAGGGACTCGAGGGCGTAGGCCACCGCATTACCTTATCTATCTGCCACCAAATAGTAGTGTTCAGCACTATCGTGTTCTGGTTAGATGGTAATGTATGGCCCCGTAATAACTAATTTACTACAGAATCATAATTATGGCGGTTAAAGTGAACAGAAACTCGGTTTGTGAATAATACGAGTTTATGGAATCCTAACACACGTAAACCGGCACGAATTTCGCGTGATTTTCTACCTAGATAATATCACCCTTGAGCCCAACCTTATCTGATTTGCCTTACGAATTCTTTTTTCAAATTCATAATAAACCCCAGAGACGGCACCAGTGTGATGATTACCTGCGCTACATTGAAACGTGAGGTATGATTTTAGACTGAGAACGTTTTAACCTAGAGAATGAAAAGTTAGGTAAGGATGAAATTAAGAGGATAATTTGGTGACGCTAAATTTAAGGACTTTAAACTCCTTCGCTAAAGTGGCATGTTTATCGGCTTTTTACAAGATTCATTTTTTTTTAATTTTATGTAAGTGGCAAACAAGCGTGCAGTTCACATTGATGTTAAGTGATGACTGCAGCTTATAGACACCCACACATTGACCAGAGGTCAAAATGCAGATGCGTTGCCACTCCTAAGGCCTACGGTGTTATGCCTCTGTGCCGGAAATTACAGGGCTGTTCTAATGATGATAATAATCCTTACCCTTGGCATGCGAATGATTGGTGACCGCGGCCACCGCGGCCACCACCGCTTTCATCATTTTGTATTTATCTACTACCGCCCTATTGGAATAGTTTGGGCGACATTGTTCGGTTAACTGATTGCATTATTGCAACAATTTTCCTCCACTTGTGGGTGGTGTAGTCGTCATCCCGTGTAGTCGTCGACGCCGACAAGTTTTTATGAAGTGGGTACCCAATATTTATAATACAAAAATATATTCAAGCTGCATACCGAGAATATGGTATCTGCTTACTCAGTCGAAATGCAACTATTGAGATTATTTATTTATTCATTTAACTTCTATGCGCACATAAAAATATACATAAGGCGGACTTAATGCTAGTATAAGGCATCATCGACCAGTCAACCTCTAGGTATTACTTCTAGGTGTTGAGTATGTTTTAATCAGAGATCAGGATGTAATAAATGGTACAAAACAAATAAATACTTTCCCCCTTATTCATAAACGTACATTAGATACGTTTTAGTTATAGAATTCTTCGTCTTTGTCAGTTGCATTGTCAAATGTGCAGGATAGAAAAAGGCAAAGGAGAGATTAGTAACACTTTAGCTAAAATACGTTTATGAATAAGATGGTTATTATATACATAATATATGCCTGTATCTATTTATACGTATAGCAGTCAAGTTTGCGTATTTTCAACATAAATCACGTGATAATAGAATGAGGATAACACTGACGAATGTAACATTTCGCCGAGAGCCAGCGCAGCGGTGACACCATTAGCAACAATCACACTCATTAGTGAACCCTCCCCCTGCCCCTCCTCCCAGCCCTCACGTCAGTCTCAGTAACTACGTCACTATTCCTCATATTCGTATTTTTATTTCAAGTTTAACTCTGAAGTTTATTATCTATGTTAAACAGGATGGTCCGTAAATAATGAATGTTGTGCAAGTAATACATCCTCGATCACTTTGCAGATTGAATAGATGCAGGTCCGAATAGACTCTTTCCAAAAGTTACCTTATGCCATTTGCACCACTCCAAACTCCGAAGTACCGAAAGGACCGATTTGACTGAAGACTGCATTAATTTCATACTTTCAGAATTTTAGTACTTGTTAAAATTATTCAATTGTCGGGGTTGCCAGTAAATATTTTTTGCGATTATACCACTTAAACAAATAAAAAAATATGTCAATGAATAGGTACTAACGACCCAGCCTGCACCTGTCCATCGGATAAAATTCAGTGATTAACTTTACGTATTTACATCTACAGAACGAGGACAACACAAACGAAAATAACTGAACTGAACTGAAATTGTCATTTTCACAGAACAATAAATGCACAGAAATATAGAGGGTGATATTTTTGTGGTCGTTTTCCCGCAGCAATAAGATTTTGTATTGATTGTGTAATAATGCGTAATCGATCTATAATTTCACCGTATATTGCAAGTAATGCTTACATTTCAATTTGACCCTATCCGTCCGAAAAAATGCGTGTTATACGTGTGAATTACGTAGAAATAGAATAAATATAACACTAATGAATATAACATTTAGCCGAGAGCCAGCAGTGACACCATTAGCAACAATCAAACTCATTAGTGAAGCCTCCCGCTTCCCTCTGCCCGCTCGTACGTCGGCCCTGGTCCAACTATCTTACTATATCTTATTTCATTTTTTTTTTTTTTTATGTAATGGAATTGGCAAACAAGCATGCAGTTCACATTGATGTTAAGTGATGACTGCAGCCGTTAGACACCCACACAAAGACCAAGGTCAAAATGCAGATGCGTTACCACTCCTGAGGCCTAAGGGTGTTATGCCTCTGTGCCGGAAATTACAGGGCCGTACATTACCACCTGACCGGAACACGATAGTGCTGAACACTACCATTTAGCGGCAAGTATATTAGGTAATGCGGTGGTGCCTACGCCCGCGAGCTCCGTCACTGGAGCTCTACCACCAGTTAGTTCAAAAATAATGGATGTAGCACTAAGCAAGGATAAGACACCCAATTACTAAAAACTTTTTATGCTTATAAAATATTCGTACGTTTAATATTCTTAGATGAAAAAAAAAGTTGACTGGTAACTGCTTAAAACCTTGGGCACTGTTAGACCCTAGTTTAAATCTACAGGTCTATCAATTACAGGATTTAATTTTATTGAAAAGTTTCTTAGTCACATAGACGAAATGTAAGAATCTACTTGATGTTTGTAAGCTCACCTTCTACAGAAATCTCGCAATATATGAGTAACTCACTGTTTGAAGGATATTGCAATGTTATAATGAAGAAATGTGTAGTATTTCATTAGTTAAGTGCGACTTTTAGGTATTCCGAAATAGATTATATTATTGTAGGTACTTTTACTACTGGTTCCCCATGTCTGACAACATCAATATACCACCCATTACTGGGTGCTAGATCTGCCGACACATAATAGGCAAATTCTTATTTCAATTAAAAAGTGGTCTAAGAGAACTTAGTCAAAAATGCAGTTATCTAAATACAAACGTTATGAAATATGTATAAACTTTTTAAAAATAGAATACTTCGACAGCTGAAGTTAACACAGCACCAAGTGCAAGTGATAAAGCGCCAGATGTCTCGGAACACGGCAAGTAGGACGCCATGTTCCCCCGAGCGTGACGATATTGTCGCTAACATGTTTGCTGCACCTTTGTGCAGCATGACCCACTTCCCGAACTTATTGTTACACACCTGAAGATTGCTTTGTGAACGATGTGCTAGATTTGTCTTGTCACTGCAAATGGTATTGCATTAGATTCTTTAACGAAATAGATTATATTATATTTTACTGCTGGTATCCTATGTCTGATCATTTTTTATTATACCGCTGATAAGTGGTGGTAGTAAAATTTCAAATGACACAATACATAAATCCACATCTCAGCTAATACTTGTATAAAGTATTATCTCAATTTTAAATAACCCCATATTTCTTCTTTTCTGATATGATTATCAATAGTGGCCTAAAAGAACTAAGTGAAAAATGCAATTATCAAAATACAGACGTTATGAAATATGTAGGTATAAACTTTTTAAATAATAGGAACAGCTGGAGTAAACACGGCCTTTGCCATAAAGTGTCAAACGGTGTTTCGCAACACGGCAAGTGAGGCATCATGTTCCCCCGAGCGTGACGATATTGTCGCTAACATGTTTGCTGCACCTTTGTGCATGACCCACTTCCCGAACTTATTGTTACACACCTGAAGATTGTCTAGAACGATGTTCTAAATTTGCTTGTGATGTTGTCCTTCTGAAAACTATTATTACAGCTGTTGTTTCCATACCACTTCATAGCGCAATTTGGCATTGTTTTTTAATTTTTTTACCTGTCGCACTCTGTTTATTTAAAATACACCCTTTCTTTGCATATCTAGAGGTGCTGCATGCTTCTTCGCCTCCCTGATTACATAAAAAAGTTATTATTAAATATTACCTGATATAAATGTTATTTACCTAATTAATTTTAATTGAAAAGTACATAATTGTCAGGCACCATTACATTACGTAATTTATATAGCATTGTATGGCTTACTGAATGAAGCGTTATTTCTTGTTATAGAGGCAAAACTACTTAAGTATTAAGGTTGAAAATGAATCTCTGAAGAAATCTGTTTTGCTTTTCGGTTTTTGTGTAGATATCTGTTAACTGTAGTAGTCACATATAGTGAAATTCTACTGCTATGTTTGCTTAGCAATATAAATTTGACAATCACCTTCGTATAGTTTACAAAAATATTCAAAAACATTTTTCATCTTAAAACCAATTTCATCTCCACATACAGACATGTTTCATAAATAAGCAGGACGGCAACTCGGACCAAGTCTCATTTCCTATCCCTCGGGTGTGTATGTCGAAAACTATCCAATGTGTTGAATGGATCTTTGGATGTAAAATACGATGCAGACATTGACGTATGTCCCACTTTCGGATTTTAGTATTTTATGTTATTTTAATCTTGAAATTCTGTTTTTAGCATTAAATTAACATAATTTTAAAAATATATCCATCCACTAAAATGCAGTCATTAGCTTTAGGTGTTTACATCTACAGAATAAGGGAAACTCAAACGAATGTAGAATAGGTAGCTAGATGAGGCACGGGAGGTGTGTCAGGACCGGGATATCTGGCGCTATACACTCTCTGCCTACTCCGTTAAGAACCTGGCGTGAAGATACAAATATACATAATTTTAGAGATTAAATCACTAAGGTATTTTGGCATCCAGAATTAGGAGAAGATAGGATCAGAAGAAAAATAAAGTGGCAGTATAGTAGTACGTATGGCAGGGTTTGTTTTGTAGACATTTGGAGTATCAAAACAAATCTAGAGCATCGTTCACAAAGCAATCTTCAGGTGTGTTACAATAAGGTCGGGAAGTAGGTCATGCACAAAGGTGCAGCAAACATGTTCGCGACAATATCGTCACGCTCGAGGGAACATGACGTCCTATTTGCCGTGACACGTCTACGTCTGCATTCGGCTCTGACAAGACAACATGCTGAAATATTTTATTTTGGTTTTTTTTTATTATTAATAGACACCCTCGCTAAGACCAAGGTCAAAATGCAGACCAGTCTTGGGCCCTAAGGTGTTATGCCTCTGTGCCGGAGATTACAGGGCCGTACAATACCACCTGACCGGAACACGATAGTGCTGAATACTACCATTTAGCGGCAAGTATATAAGGTAATGCGGTGGTGCCTACACCCGCGAGCTCCATCACTGGAGCTCTACCACTAGTATTGACTTACTTTTCGATATTTCGTTGACTTAGTCCCTCTGACCTATACAAAAACTCGCCTATAAAGTTAGGCATCGTTGAATATTCCACTCGTCATTTTAATATTCAGCGCTGACTAGATTCCAGTTGAATACGTGGTAAATAAATTACAGCTTAACTTGTTAAGCTTAGTGATTAGTTACCCCAAAGTCGTAGGTTCAATTCCCGATACAAGACATTATTTTCTATTTAATTATTCAATCATATTTTTAAGTTGTAAACAACGTGCACGTAGAGTGGAAAACGCGTATAAAATAAACACTTCAAACACAAAACTATAACACACTCAAACTTAAGTTTTAATTTCAGCGTTGAGTCCTGTCCATATTAAACAAAAAGATTTTATTCGAGAAAAAGACTACTGTTATCTATTATGTGTAAATTGTAAAATATACATTTCGATGTGCCCATAAAGGTATTCCAAGACAATTGATAATCCATTATCTTCCTACTAATCCTACAATAAGCGTGAAGATACATTCAAACAACTTAATACAATTTACTACATAGTGTCGCTTATTCAAAGCTGATAAATGGAAAATGCAAGAATATTGTATTTTTTTAGAAAACATCATACTCGAGTATTTCCCGGGGGAAATCATTTTGTATCCGGGACCTGCACTGAGAAATTTTCTCGATACTTTTACAATACGTTCTGTATTGTTCAAATATTAGCTAAAACAGAAAGGGCAATAATAGTTATCGATAATCTCGATAGCTCAGTTGGTAGAGCGGCTGGACTGTCCAGTAATCGTGGACTGAAATCCTGTTTGAAGTTGATTTTTCTAGCCATTTTCTCTTTAAAATTACACTTTAAATATTTAATATTTAAAGTGCAATTGGGAAAAAAATAAACAATTATGGATAGATCTCGATAATTTGGTGGGACCAGGAGTCTAACGGCCAAATACTCAAACGTCACTTAAATCTAAGTGGGACTTAAAAGTCTTCTGTCTTTATAAAACACGTTCAAACGTTAGAGATAGCGCACATATGAGCGTTGCTTAAAATTGAGTGACGTTTGAGTATTCGGCCATAAGTAACTTTGTTCACATAAGTTTGAAAGCCACTACGTTGCACATTTGTTTTCCTAAAATGATGGTTATCATAACGTTACGTTAGAGCAGCAATTGCATTAAAATAATGGAGACCATTATACGCCCCCATGACACTACCGTTGCGGTTTCAATGCGGGATGCGAAAAACACAAAAGAATAATAATACGAGTAAGTGATATATTTTCTATCTAGAATGGACCGTGGTGAAAAACAGGCCCAGCGTTTGGCTGATCATTAACGCGGAGGTCAATAAAAAACTACAATCTAAAAATAAAAAGTAAATAAATTGTAATTGCGGCCAGGCTTTTGAATATGGAGGAGGAGAGTAATTTGAAGTTCGTGATTTAAAGCCTGATTTACGTAATGCATGTACGTAAATCAGGCTTTGTAAATAAAAATAAAGGCAAGTCTTATGTGAGTATCAATGTAATTCAAATTATTATTTATTGTAATTCAGTAGTTAACTAATGGACGATTCAGTAGTTAACTAAATTACATTACATAATGGCTTAATATACAAAAGCAAAAAAAAATGTACATAACTTCATTGCACGAATAACCTTTGGTATACAAGAGTAAAGGGAGTTAATTTTTGAAAGAGGTTTTTCCAATTCTAACATCAAACATTTGGCCAGCTGTGAGTACCGTCTGTATCAAACACTAAGTGAGTGCTTTGATGGGCAATGAACTGAAAAATGAGATTGAATCAGGTCCGCACACTGTGGTTATAAGAGCCAGAGGTCAAAATGCAGATGCATTGCCACCGCTGAGACCTAAGTTATGCCTCTATGAAAGTTATTAATTACCAGGCCATACAAAATGCCACCATTAAACAGAATCAGGTAACGCAATGGTGACTAAAATCCTCGAACTTATTTTTATTTTTTTTCATGTAATGTTAGTGGCAAACAAGCATGCAGCATTACAGAGCCGTACATTACAACCTGACCGGAACACGATAGTGCTGAACACTATCATTTAGCGGCAGTATATTAGGTAATGCGGTGGTGCCTACGTCCGCAAGCTCCGTCACTGGAGCTCTACCACCAGTAACACTTAACAAGTTACACGTCACTAACCTCGTTCGTAATTTCTAGAATTAAATCACAACATTTTACACAAGGCTTAGAGCCTCTATACTACATCAAGCACTAAAACTATCTGATAACGACGTTCTCGTCTGGGGTCCAATAAAATGTAACTCATCACTAGCACACGAAGGCTTTAAACGTAAAAACCGAAACGATAGCGTGAAAGCCGCAGAATAGTTATATAAGAATTGGAGCTGGCTCAGATGTGTTTGTTGGCTTTATTTCTTATAGATTCGGCACAGTCTAAAGAAAACGAACGTGTTAATTGTGGCTACATTTTATGTTCATTAATATAAATAACATTTCTAGCAACCGTACGCATTTTTTCACGAGTGCTTTTTGCTAATGTGACATAGGCTATAGTGTTTGTTATTCACGAGCGTGGTCCAAGCTCGTTTGTGGTAAAGACGTGTATGTACACATGGAAATGAGTGTGTGCAATTATAGAAAGCAGCCCCGTAATTGACCATTTCGCGTGGCACGCACACTGATAGACTGTACATGTACACAAAGTCACGTCTATTCATTGACAAGCGCTGGCCGCAATCATGAATTGAGAAAATATATACCAGAATTGTCTAGTTACTGAGTGTAATACTTTTTCTATTGAGATTTTCATACAAAATCGACGCCTCAAATAATCACTGCATTTTTAAGTGGATCAAAGAATAAGTATCACTTTTTTACACCGTATATAATGCCAGAAGATAAAGTACATACCTTCATAAGATGTAGTCTCCGGGAGACGGTGTCGACGCGCGCCGCGTGTTCACCGCCGGCCGCCGGGAACGAACCCAGGTACTGTAAACAAAATTATCAAGTTAGGCCTGTATACAAAATGTAGCCTCTCGCCTATATTCCTTGAAGGGACAGGCAGTAAATGTATGCATTCAAGCATACATGCAAACACGTATTGGCACTTGTGACGGGCGTGAGCATCTTGACATCTCCGGGCACATTACCAAACTACGAGGGTGGGACTGGGAAGTTTTCAGAAAATAAAAAAAAAAATTGATTGCACCAGAGATAAACGATAACACACTTTTATCTTTGATAGCCTCCGAACTGAGGACCGCACCCTGGACCCTAGCATAGCAATAGTGACACTGGACAACTGATTGATAAAGATTTTTTTATTCATAAAATCACAGGTGTTTATTTCACTCGAAAATAGAATAAAATTGATTTTTTTTTGGAAAAGCAATAAATAAATATGCACGTATCCGTTCCCACATTTCACATTTAGAATGTTTCTAGTAGAAAATATAGTATTATAAACCTCTTTGAGTTAGGAGGTTTATAATACTATTTTTACTACTTACTGTTTGTCTTTAATCGCAATCTTTCTTCAACGTACTCGTCCTGAAGATTCAATAAACTTTCACGTCACTCAAATTAAGCCACCCCCCACGATTGGTATTTGCTTTTAGCTTAATCACCTTTATCACCATAACTTCGACCAGATCAAAAGGAATTCAATAACGTGATTGTAACTATCCCTAGTCCAGTATCTAACTCGATACACCAAACAAATGAAAGACAGCGCCTGTCGATAGTCAAAACTGTTTGTGTAGAATTGTTTTGAGGTTATGTTTTTAACAATTTTTACCACTAAAACGTCGTATTAACATGCTCGTATATCATTTGAAGGTTTTATTTATGTTGCTATTAAAGGTAAAGTTCTAGTGTAGGGACGCGAGGGTCTATGCACCACCGCATTACCTAATCTTTCTGCTCCCAAATGGTAGTTCAGCGCTATCGTGTTCCGGTTAGATAATAATATACCTAATAATTATCACAGAGACATAACAACTGAGATCTCAGGGGTGGCGATCTACATTTCGACCTTTGGTTGTTGTGTAGGTGTATATAGACTGCGGTCATCACTTAACATCTATGTGAACTGCATGCTTGTTTACCAACTTCAAACACACCTACATGTAGTGCACACAGATAGATAAGTGAAAATATATTTAGTACAATAAGTTAGTATGAATGTAACTTCACGCCTGTAATCCCCGAAGGAGTAGGCAGAGGCAAATGCATGCATTCAAGCATACATGCAAAAACCCACGATTCGCCGGATACGTAAGTAAATAAGTAGTAATGTTAATTGAAAAAACGACTCTATTTGTGATATATTTAGATATCACAAATAGCTAATACAGGGTATGTTGTTGTAGGTCTCAAAGGGCAGGGACATTCAGGGTAAGGCGATACAGCGGGGCGTGTGGTTGCGGTCGACTTCCTATGTCATCATCCGCGACGCGACCACACTTAAGCTGTTCTTGCCAAACTATACAACGTGGTATATGGCATACTCACTAGCAAAACTTCTGTATATACCTAATATCAATAAATTTGTAGGAAAACTATTTGTAGAACCACAGTAGAAAAACTGACTACGCTGCGTAGCTTTCATCATAGCTCGAGCTGAAAGACGTCCACTGCTGGACGCCCACAACAGCATTGTGCGTCATTAGGGGAGAACAGATTTTTTTTATGTAATGGAAATGGCAAACAAGCTTGCAGTTCACATTGATGTTAAGTGATAACTGCAGCCTATAGACACTAACACAAAGACCAAGGTCGAAATGCAGATGCGTTACCACTCCTGAGGCCTAAGGTGTTATGTCTCTGTGCCGGAAATTACAGGGCCGTACATTACCACCTGACCGGAACACGATAGTGCTGAACACTACCATATTATTAATAGGTAATGCGATGGTGCCTATGCCCGCGAGCTCCGTCGCTGGAGCTCTACCACCAGTGTAAGATAGTATGCCATTATCGCCACGCTTGGCAGGCAGATTGGGGATCGCAGTGGCGGTAGTTTTATCGCGGGACGCTGCTGCCCATTCCGCGTTGTTACGTAGTTTTATGTTATGGTATATATTTGAAACTTTACATTAAAATTAATGTTATTATTTTTTAGAACAAAATATTTCAAAGTTCCCAGAAAATAACTGAATTGCACACTTACCCCCTTATTCATAAGCGTATTTTAGCTAAAGTTTTGCTCATCTCTCCTTTGTCTTTTTCTATCCTGCACATTTGACAATGCAACTGACAAAGACAAAGCATTCTATAACTAAAACGTTGCTCATGTACGTCAATGAATAACGGGGTAAGTAAATTAAATTAACTGTTTTACTTAACGGATAACTATTATCAAAAGAAATATTATTATAAAATATTCAGCGATAGCGCCATCTGTTGGGTGGTGATAAAACTAAGCTTTCAGTCCACACTGAAAGTATCCACACTGCTGTGCACTCGGCCGGCGAACCTATACATTTCGCTGTTTACGTCGTTTCTGAAAATTCCGCTAGATGGCATTTATAACAGGCAATGTTGAAAACATAAGTATTAAACAAACTTTTCTTAATTTGTAAATGTTTTTTGCTTATGGCGTAGTGGCAGTAGACTGCTGCGCTAAGATTCACGATTTGATCCCTGACTTGTTAGGTCAGTGCTTTTGATTTTTCTATTTTAGGAAATTGCCAGTGCCAACCTCGAAATTTGGTGCCGATTAATGTAATTAGGCCACTACCACATACACGTTGGGCGTAAAAAAAGTTTTTCAATAGTTGAAGAAGGATCAAATCGTTGTTCAGTCAAATCAAATTTATTTGCATAAACAAGGTGAATCATGGGACATAACAGATGTTGCTCACAAACTTACAACATTTTGGACATTTCCACCCGAGCGTACTGTGATGATAATTTGTAAATTATTTGAAAATATTTTTTTTTATTTAGTTTATTTTCTTTGTTTTGTGTTTTGTTAGAGGTAAAATTTTTTGCTGCAACAATAAAAGTTTACCCAGTTAATATTTATTTACTAGTAAGTGATGCCGGCATAACGTTTTTTTTATGTTATGAGGGTTGCAAACAAGTATGCAGTTCAAATTATTGATGTAGTAAATACTGCAGTCTATAAACATCTACACAAAATACGAAGGTTAAAATGCAGACGCATTGTCAGTATTGGCTTAAATTATTTTACCTTTATCTTTTGTTTTTACGGGAATGGCCTCACAAAAACTACCGTCTTCCGGATCTCCGTGATGATACATACTTGCAATAAAATACGTAATTGAATTTTTCACTGGTGGTAGAGCTCCAGTGACGGAGCTTGCGGGCATAGACACTAACGCATTACCTAATATACTTTCCGCTGAATGGCAGTGTTCAGCACTATCGTGTTCCGATCAAGTAGTAATGTAATTTCCAGCACAGAGGCATAACACTGAGGCATAACACTTTAGGCCTCAGGAGTGGTAACACATCTGCATTTTGACCTTGGTCCCTGTGTAAGTGTCTATAGGCTGCAGTTATATGTGAACTGCTTGCTTGTTGAGAATGAGAGATGATGAGAATGAGAATTTCTCCAGCTGTTTCGGAGGAGTATGGTAAGGAGTATAGAAATAACCGGTAGTATACATTTATGAGCACTTTATATGGTGGTAATACAAGCTATATTTGATTGATTATGAAACATAGAAGAGTTCCCAGCCTGTACATAAAACCCTGTATGAATAACCCGTTACCGACAACTAGTCAAATACAAAACGTCGCAAGATGTCGCAAGACGCCGCTTTGAACGTCCGGTCAGGAAGCTCAGCCAACAAGAACCAATAGTCTAAAATATACCCTGTATTACAGCAATAAAGCTTAAAATTTAGTGGTTTCCATCTTAAAACAACTGCTTTGCCTCGGCAGTCTAAATAAAACGTTGTGTATTGAGAATAAGGTTCACATCAGGACTGTTCGTGACAAAGAACAGATGCCCCAAAGTATCAAACTAAACTAACATCGTCAATCAGTATCGGCACCACGAGCCGAGACAAATTTGATACGATTATGGCTACAGCGTAACCATTGCTTGCTATGTATTTATGATAACAGATTGCTTGGAGACTTACCGCGTAATGTATTTGTATTTGGCTACTTGATTTATTGCTCCTAATGACGAAACTTGCTTTGACAAAGAGTTTGGGAGGTCGTTGAATAATATTTTGTATTGATTATTCAGATTATTGAAATGTCTTATTTATAGATTCTTAAGCTTTTATTAAATGTACACGCAAATAGAATATTCAGTGTCTTAAGACGAGGGATAACAAAATGGCATAGAATTATTAGAGTGGTCGGAATTTGGCCGTAATTCGCAAGCTTCTCCTCAAATAAACTTTTGTCAAAGAGACTTTGTGGTTTGTAGTTTACTCTGTGGAACTTATATCAACCTACTTTGTAGGTACAATTATTTTGCCCTAGAGATCATACTTATATTCATGAAATTAAAAGGAACCAGGGAATTATTCATTTGTTTATTTTAATGACATATTTTATAATGTTTGCAGAGGCCTACGAAGAAATAGGTTTGACGAAAAACAGGTGGTATGTAAAGACTGGTAGGTATATCTGTTTCTCCACACTCTCTGCCTACCTTGTAAGGGATTTGGCGTTCATAAAATATTTGTTATTTTATGTGCTCCACTATGAGTAGGTAATTATTACTCTCCACAGTTATATTGAAGCGCGCATGGCCCGGCGGCTGGTGTAGATCGTAAGCGATCTACTCGGTTAAACACTACGGGCGCGGTCGGTTAGTGTGATGGGTGACCGCTAGTGGCAAATTAAATGCGCGTTTCCGTGCTTCGAAGGGCACGTTAAGCCGTCGGTCCCGGTTGCTATCGATAGATAGCAGTCGTTAAACCTTGTCGGAGCGGGTTGGCCACTAACCCACCCACCTCCACCAATCCGTATTGGAGCAGCGTGGTGGAGTAAGCTCCAGGCCTCGCCCCAAAAAGGGGAGAGACTCGTGCCCAGCAGTGGGACGTATAATGGGTTGCCATTATTATTATATTTATTACAGTTATATTTCGAAACCAAAATTGAGCGGTGCCTACCGCTCGTGGATTTTTCCATAAAGTTTCTAAGATCTAAATGGGTCAAAATATTTTTTCTACAAGATCATCTCTGTTACATTATCTACAACTCTCTTTTTTCTAAACAAAGCTACTACCTAAATAAAATCGCATTACGACACGATTTGAAATCTGTGTGATGAATGTGAAACGAGAGTGTTTCAAAAGTTATAAAGCTGCTTAAAGCCAGCAACAAAAAATGATAATTCTTTCGTTTTTTTATGTTCTATGACGTGGAAAGCCTATAACCTAATCGTTTATTGAAATTCCACGAGTACCTCAAAATCTTTTTAAATGCAAAATTCCAACACACACACTTATCACGTTCAATATTAAAGCAGCAGCTGTAAAACTGCAATGGCCAGCACCAAAGCATTCAGAAGAGGAATGGCAGTTATAACTATTAAACCATTTATTCAACAGACACCACTAAAGGGTGAAAACGGCAAATAGTTCTGTTGCCCCTCTTCAACCCAGTCAAAAACAACTCAATCATGTGACAAGAGTTATTTCTCCACTTCTCGGTGGGGGTGAAAGGGAGTTAAATAGTATGAACTGAGATGTAGGTAATGTTGACCACTTCTTTAAAACCTATTCGTTTTAAAACCACCTATTCGTTTTAAAACCACCTATTTGTTTTGTGAAGCTTTGATTAAAGTTTTAAATAATGTTATTCTATATTATTATACGTATTTCAAGACTGTAATTTTTTTTTATGTAATCGAAGTGGCATACTAGCATGCAGTTCACTTTGATGTTAAGTGATGACTGCAGCCTATAGACACCCACACTAAGACCAAGGTTAAAATGCAGATGCGCTACCACTCCTGAGCCCTAAGGTGTTATGCCTCTGTGCCGGTAATTACAGGGCCGTACATTCCCACCTGGCCGGAACACGATAGTGCTGAACACTACCATTTAGCGGCAAGTATATTAGGTAATGCGGTGGTGCTTAAGCTCGCGAGCTCCGTCACTGGAGCTCTACCACCAGTAAACTGTAATTTTTCGCAAAAATAAATAAGTTTACCTATACAGGTGTGCATATACTCAGCTGATCTTAGAGTCTCCAATTGTGTTGTACTCCCATATAATACTGCTACTGAGAACTCTAATCTAATAAATCAGAATTCAGGAAATATGGGAAAATATTTGAGAACACTTTTTTTTTTATTTATTTCAGCCATACAAAATACATTTAATAAATTGTGTCTTATCCTAGGATTAGCTGTCTTTTATTGTTCAGAGTGTCATGTGATACGTAGGCCTCTTCTAGCTTTTGCGTTCCTGCGATTAGTCAGCATTAAATCACAAGCGTAATAATAGTAGTGACTTATTTTAACAAAGATTCAATCAAGTCTAAACAAAACAAAGGGGGTGAACCCTACAAAATACCCCTCTTCACCTCACTCGAAAACAATTCAATCACTTGACAAGAGTCTACAATTATTCCACAAGTGACTCTCGATGGGGTGAACGGGACTAAGCAGCGCGGAACAGTTTCATCGACAACTTCATTAAATCCAATATAATATTGGTTTTCGCTTCTTGGTTTTTATAAGAATATTTCATATCCATGTTGTATTTTTTTGAAGGGATATAAAATCCGTGCAGCGTTGTGAAAGAATGTCTGTTGAAACCCATTTAATATTTTGTGAAATTCTTAATTTATAAAAAAGTATCAATTATTTTCCTAATAGATTTTGGATATCAGTAGCGTGACTACTCACAAACCGAAAAAAGTAGGTACTCATATAAACACTTTTGATGTTTTATTGACAGGCATCTTCTGATTGGCAACAACATATATTTATATAGAGTCCTTTGATTTGTGTGTTAATGAATATTCCAGGCTACAGTTTCCATTTACCACTAATGTGAACTGCAGTAACAAACAAGCGTTTCCCACACAAAGGGGTTAAACTCGACACTCGAAAACAACTCAATCACTCGACAAGACTGCAATTACTCCACAAGCGGCTCTCGATGGCGGCGTGAACGGGAACTAAACAGCCCAGAATAGTTCCGTCGACAACTTAATTAAAACCAAAACATTATTCTACGCTACTGAATAAATACAGCAATATTTCACAGTTATATTTTTTGAAAGGGTGAATTGCAAAAGTAACCTATTACTTATTCCATTTCCTAAATGATAATACGTGAAAACATAAAATAATTACTTAGACACGAAGGCAAGGAAAAACATTACTAGAGTTTATTCACAGGTAAAAGAACTGACGTCTCAGGATTGGCAATAATCTACATCAATTGGGACCTTTGATTTTTTTTTTTATTCAAAAGGTAGACAAGCAGACGGACCACCAGATGGAAAGTGGTCACCGTCGCGTGTCACCGACAAAGTTTACACCATCAGGGGAGTGGCCAGCGCGCTGCCAGTCCTGAAAAGCTTTATTGACGCTATGTTAGAAGAATCTCATTTTGTAGCACCAAGGGCAAACCTCAGAGGGAAGATCGTGACACAATTTTATGTTACTTAGTAGTGTAGATAGTCTGTAGTGGTCACTTACTACCAATGTGAACTGCAAGCAGTAGTATCAAGCGTTTACCATTTACATCACTAAAAATATTTATTCACCCGCAACCACACAAAGGGGGTTAAACTCGACACTCGAAAACAACTCAATCACTCGACAAGTCTCTGCAATTACTCCACAAGCGCCTCTCGGTGGGGTGAACGGGAACCAAACAGCGCGGAATAGTTTCGTCGACGACTTAATTAAAACCAATACAAATAGTTTGCGGAATTACGGTTAGAGTAAATAGGTAATATGTTAAGTAATATAACCAGTTTATTAGTTAGTTGGCACATTATCAAGAAATGTGTTTTGATCTACGCTTCTTCTTGTTAGAAACAAATAAATATACTGTACACGCCGATAGTCACGTAAGACATGTTACGAATGTTGTTAAGGTTCGTCAAATAAATAAAAGCTACGAGATTTGTAAACAAACAAACGTCTGATAGAAAAGAGGTATTTGAAACAATTAGGAGTACGTAGCAAGTTTTAATATGCGTAAATGCGAAAGTTTGTGAGTATGGATCGATGGATGGATGGATGGATGTTCATTACTCTTTCACGAAAAAATTACTGGCCGGATTTGAATCAAACTTTACAGCAATATAGGTTATACATTGGAATAACATACGATTGGTAATGATTTAATCTAACGCGGACGAAGTCGCAGGCAAAAACTAGTTATTAATAATCATACACATTTTAGGTCTCATGGGTGGCAACTTGTCTGCTTTTTGACCTCAGTTTTTGCTATAGGTACCTATTATCTATAAAAGAAATTAACCTTTCGCAGGTTTTCGCGAGCTTCACACATTGTGGAAATTATGTTTGCGGGTTTTTCAACGGAAAGTTGCTATCGGACCACAGCACATACTTTTCTCTTATAGAGAGATATAAATCGACATAAAACCAATAAAATTAATTCGATATAATCGAAGGCCCTAAAAGCGTACCAACAATTGCAAAATGCAATCGATTGCAGACGCGACAACTCAAGTACCTCATTGAATCTGCATAAGTTTTAATCAAAGAAGTTTGTAAGAACATCGCGACTCGATCACGAGCACCCTCCACATTCGAGGGCTGAGAATGGTTAAGCGGCGTATTCTCGATTGCGACGCGACATAAAAAAAATGTTTTGTTTATCGGAGCAGATTTTTAAGTACGCTTAAATTTTTAATGGGTTTTGAAAACGAAACAGTGAATATTTTAAACAAAAGTCAACATATTTTATTTGTAATGCAATAAAATACAGTTTTTGGTATAACTAACGTTGTTTTATATTATTTCGCATTAACACATGCTTGTGAAATATATTTATTTTTTTAAAGGTAGCTCAGTTGGAAGAGCGGCTGGACTAGATTCCCAGTGACCGCGAGTTCGAGTCTCGCCTGAAGTCAAATTTTACATTCAATTTTTCTTTAAAAAAAAAATTACTAACGTTTTTAAGAAAATTAAATAAAATAAAGCTTTAAATAAAAATTAAGTTAAATAGAGCCTTGATTTTTATGCACATGTCATTGTATTTACTTTGCGTCAGTGTGTTATGTATGTCAACTGGAAAATAAGTATACATTTTACATTGATGGTAAACAATACGAGTAACATAGCCTACATGAAACCAGAGATTTCAATGTGATGTTTGATGATACTTTGCCACTCCCGAGGCCTAAGATGTTATGCCTTTATGCCGGAAATTACAAGGCCATACTACATTACTATTTGACCGGAACACGATAGTGCTGAACACTACCACTTAGCGTCAAGTAGATTATGTAATGCGGTGGTGCCTACACCCGGACGCTCCGTCACTGGACCTCTACCATCTTAACAAAGCCGTACCCTTTTGGAGTCGGATGGAGTGCATGCGTCGAGCGAATAACTTTATTGCCGCATTTCTTTGTTTGACTTGTGAGAGAGGTTCCCACAGTTGCGGATTAGTGCTCTCTACACTTATTATGGAGTCAGGGATATTTTTATGTAAATTCAAGTGCCACTGGATTTCAGTGTGGTAGGAGTGGAGACGAGGAAAATGGTTTACTATAACCTCGTAAGCTGTACTGTTACTTAATGCATATTTATGTAGATAAATGGTACTTTGCCGATTGTATTTTGTAGTTGCATAAAAAAACTAACTCACAATTATGATAAATATACAAACATAATTATTAATATTTAGTTTTCAGTTCAGTATACGCGCATTCCCAGTTTCGATAACGATAGATACTTATTGCCTCAGTTAGGTAATGATAACAGGCCACAACGGCTACGCTGAGGTTCTGAGTTCGATTCTCGGGCCAGGGACGTAAGCATCCATTTTCTGGAAGTTTCTTAGTGATACATCGGAGTACGGAGTACTTATTACATGACTAACGGAGCTATAACAACTAAGGCATCAGGAGTGAGTCATCTACATTAGAACCCTAATTTCATGCAGATCTTTATAAGCTACAATTTCACCTACCGTCACTGCGAATTATGTGTGTTATTACGGAGCTACAAATTACCACTTAACTGTACAATAGTATTGACCACAATCATTTCACGGTAAATAGATTAATTAAGTATTTAATGCGAGTTTGCTTGCGCCCTTGAGCTTCGGCCCTAGAACTTTACAACCAGTAAAATAAACAGGATAAATAGGAATTACTACTTTAGTTACCAACATAGCTGAATAGCGAGACTCAAGTGGCAATGGGCAGGGCACATAGCTCGAAGAACTGACGGCCGTTGGGGCAGAGCAGTTCTAGAGTGGCGACCACGTGCCGGAAAACGAAGCGTAGGCCCCACAAGATGGACCAACGACCTGGTCGCGGGCAATCGCTGGATGAGGGCGGCCGGGAACCGTCTTTGGGGGAAGCCTTTGTCAGCAGTGGACGTCTTTCGGCTGAAATGATAATGATTATGACTACTTTAGAGACTCAAATTCCCTGTATTATCTATTTAAGTGCTGACCGAAGCCTCCCCATAAGGGGGACGTGCCATAATCGCCACACTTCGCATGCAGACTGGCAATCGCAGTGGCAGTTGTTTTATCGCAAGACCTTACTGCCGATCTTGCGTTATTGCAATTACCACCGCCTCATTGCAATGGTTAGACCGCCAGTTTTCGGTTGACTGATTAGTGGAAGAATTCTTTTTCAGTAGTAGAAAATTCTTCCGCCAGTGAGCGATGGGGTTTCCACCTCCAAATGACAGCCATGTTAGTAGTGCTCAACAAGAAATAATGCACTTGGAGTCTATGGAAGTGACAATCACAAGGTTCGGCTTCATAGAGCGTTATCTCTGCCTACGTAAGCATCCGTAGTCCGGTATTGGTCAAAACTTGATCAAAATGGTCAACAAACGTCAAATAGCTAAGCCGCGAAAGAGATAACGCTCTACAGATCCGAGATAAGCCGACGTCTCTTCCTGAGGTCGATGTGCATTCTTTCTTGTTGGATACTGTACGTATTATTTAAATGCTATCAGTTCATCATCCACACAACAAACATTACACACCCTGCTTGCCATTTGTATAAACAAAGTGTAAAAGGTAATAATGTAAGTAATTAGAAACAAGTTGGAATTGTTCTTGGTCCTAAATATACAACACTGTTATTGCTTACTGCCCTTCCTTTATTGTTCACATGGTTATCTTATATCCCAGCCCTTATCCGTAGGGACGAGACTCTTGTCTGTCCTTGACCTTTCCTTTGATGTTGCTCCCGTAGATAAGCCAGAAATATGCAATGAATGCTGATTTTATAAGGATTATTGAGTTTACTTTTTATGTCAATAGCTTGACAGACAAGAAAAGGGAAGTACCCTTTGGAATGGGAAATTATTTGCTGTCTCAAACTGGCGTGATAAGGAGAAATGCTTGGTGTATCCGTACGTGATAGATTTTTATGTACAAAAATCCGTAGGTTCGAAAGTTGCCAATATTGCTATTAATTAAGTTAAGCAATCTAATCTGTAATGGATAAGTTAGATTGTTTAATAATATTATTGGTGAATGACAGATTAAAGTGGAAAAAAATGTAAAAAAAATATGTATGAATTATAAAAACTTTTAATTTTCACCTCTTTTTTTTCAAGCAAAAAAAGCTTACTCCACGCTTGTTTTGCCTGAAGAGGTAGACAGAGGTAATGCAGTCAAGTCTCCATCCAAACACTCATGATCCTTCAGGTAGGTTTTTCGTGGAATATGTAAACCTATTGAAATTCAATTTAACAAAAATAATAATGATCCACTTCCAAACCCCGAGGATATCAATAGAATTCGCGGCAAATGGAAATATCTCGAGAGCATTATTCGCAGCCAGAGATTGAATTCATAGAATTTCAAATCAGATTTCGTCCTTATACAACGAATAACGCTACTTATAGCTTAAATAAATATTTTATTTATATAAATTCTTCTGTAAGTGGAAGTCTAAATTATTATATAAGCATACATTCATGATCATCATTTTAGCCCATAAACGTCCACTGGTGGACAAAGGCCTTCCCTAAAGATTGCCACAACGAACAGTCCTGGGCCGTCCACATCCAGCGATTGCCCGCGACCTTCACCAGGTCATAGGTCCATCTCGTGCAAGGCCTGCCTACACTTCGTATTCCGGTACGCGGTCGCCATTCAAGAATTCTTCTGCCTTCTTCTTCTGCTGTCGGTTCTTCAAGCTTTATGCCCTTCCCACTGCTACTTGAGTTTCGCTATTCGATAGACTATGTCTGTAACTTTGGTTCTCATGCGAATCTCCTAATTTCTGATCTCGCAGGGCAACACCCAGCATATAAGCATAGTATGATTTCAAATTTATTCAAAAGTTATAAACATTAATTATTTCAAGAGTTTCTACACACATTTTGAATTAAGCTGACATTATAATTGTTCACTGGGAGGTAGCTTCTCATAATTGTATTCATGTATGCAGAAAATCATTTCATTTAAATCCACGAAGTTATTTACTGTGGTAGGCTGATTTGTAAGTGGCGTTTGAGCCGCCCTTTTACTTTGATAGTGATAAAAGAGTTCTTCTTAAACCGCTTCTTTAACCGACTTCAAAAGGAGGTTTACAATTTGGGTTTCAAATTTTTGTGTATGTAACACCCATTACGCCGACATTTCTGATCTGATTTAATTGATTGCTTTTTTTTCGTTCGATGCAAAATAGCTAATGTTTATTATTCTATTTCTTACTTTTAAATTATGCATTTTTTAATTATTATAAAGAACTTTAATATAAGTTTATAACTTCTGAGTATATGATGCAGAAACAAAAGGTATCAATTTTAGACTTGTAACCGTATTCGAAAATTTTCCATTAGTCACAAAGTAAAGATTTTGGGGGTTATAGCTTGGATGAGTGATTGCGATATTTTTTTACTTTTACCTTAAAAGGTAAAAGTAAAAAAATATACAAGAAACGGTGATAAAATTATTTATTCGTTTGTTTATCTATACACTCGACTCTCGCGTCAAATATGCAACAATATCATCTACTTCATAATAGATGAAGATGTGCGAATAATCCCACCTTTTTATCCCTGAAACTATTAGCTATACTTTCAGAAAAAATACAAAAATCTTCTTTGACCAAATAATACAGGAAAAGTTATGAAGCGGTGCGTTTATACCGTTCAGTCTGACGTCAGCCTTAAACCCGCAAAGCAAATAGGAATGTAAGAGACATTGCCGTCGTGATAATGCGCGAGCTGACGAGTTCGTTAGTTAGCATTCACTTCGGTGTAATTTATGGCGACGTTCAGTACGGCGAGTGTGCGCGTAGCCTTATTGCTGATTGTGATTGTTTAAATCATTGGCGGCCAAATACTGAAATACTTACTACTTAGGAGAGAAACTTCAGCTTATGTCGGGTATGTACAGCATTATCTCTTTCGAACGAACGAATAATCATTATTCCTCCCTCCGCACGTGAAGCGTAACAGAGGAAGGGGATGGTTCGGGGGTCGAGGAAGTCTTCATTCCCCGGGCCTATCTGCCCCCAAAGCGTCGGGGGCGTGTTCTATAGAAGGGGATACTGGTACGCAGGGTAACTCACTGAGGGAGGCCATATAAGTACTTTTTTGTATTTTTTTGTTATTGTATTTTTTTTTTGAGTAGCTTTTTAGCCCCTTTTGTTTGTTTTGTATATTTTTTTTTACTTTTCTTTTCCTCTTTTTTTTTGGCATATTCTTTTCTTTCCCTCAGTGATTCCCTCGCGCACCGCTTACAACTGGTTGAAGAGATTTAGATTTGCTATCGTAAGGGGCCACACGTCCGCGCCATCGCTCTGGCCTAAGCCGGGCGCCGCATCCGCGAACTCTGACGACGACTCCGGTCCTCGACCGGGGCATGATCCCGGTCGGTATGATTCTGGTGGGTGGGGCCTGTCAGGTTGGGTATCTGTGTGGATGTGTGTGTCTATGTATGTATGCGTTTGTGCGGCTCTCACCGTGATCCGGGGGGATTGGGGCCACAGGGGGGATGGGATGGGCGACATCGTTATCTCTTTCGCACTTTACCTAAGTGACGTTTGTTGGCCGTTTTGACCAATGCCGGACTATCAGTGCTTACGTAGGCAGTGTGCAGCAGAGATAACATTCTACGAAGTGGAAACCAGCCGGTTGTCTCTTTCGTAGACTCGATGTGCTAAATTTCTTGTTGGGTACTGCAAATGGAATAAAAACTAAATGGTAATGTTCAGCACTATCGTGTTCCGGTCAGGTGGTAATGTACGGCCCTGTAATTTCCGGCACAGAGGCATAACACCTTAAGCCTCAGGAGTGGTAACGCATTTGCATTTTGACCTTGGTCTTTGTGTAGGTGTCTATATGACAGAGATAGCTTATATTTGCTTAAAATAAAGTGACGTTTGAGGATTCTGCCATGTGTGTTTTAAAACAATCTTGCCAGTCTTGTTTTGTGCGTGCTGGTGATAGTTTCAGTATCGGAGCTAGAAGGCGTAGGCACTACAAGAGCTGCATGCTTATTTGCATTTCATTCATATAAGAAAATTGAAACAACGAAGACAGCCTCGATTTTCTTATACTTAAATAATAATAAACTTTTACAAATAGGCAATAACTAATTAGAAATTAAAGGAAATCGGAGAGAATTTTTTTTCTCCGGGCAGGAATTGCACCTGCGATCTCAGTATAACCAGTCCAATATTGAGGTCGCAGGTTTGATTCCTACCCGAAGACAAATTTATAGTATCATTTTTTTCTTTAACATCTCAATTAACTGCATGTTATTGTTATTGCGAAAAATAAAAATATGAGAATATCTAATTAACAAATAATAACGGTATCTCCGAATCAGTTATAAAGTTATGATCAACAAGCTATCATAAAACAACTTGAACCGTTGGAGACAGAACCATTTTTTTTTTTATGAGTTGGAAATGTCTTAGCATTCAACCGGCTCTCTAGGGGGAAAGAAAGACGGAATATGAGGGACTGGAACCCTCTAAAACCACCTCGGTGCCGATTTTAGTGCACAAAGGGGGAGGATCCGGGTACACTAAAACACTGCTCCGGTTCCCCCCCACGCACTTCGCCTCCATAAGGCTCGTCCACGGGGACTCTGACAGCCCCATTCTGCACATACCACAACGACCTGCGGCTACCACGGTCGCCGACTTCCCGGAACCGCGAGTGCTGGACGGCTAGAGCCCCCACACTGGCCGCCCGCGATTCATTCCCCTTTTAGTCGCCTCTTACGACAGGCAGAGGATACCTCAGTCCTATTCTACAAGCCCGGTACTGCAGGGCGCAGCGCCGGGGCTACTGATTATTGCCTCTCTCCCGATCGCGCTCGGCGGTCTCTTTCTGGAGCATAACTTCCTCACAGAAAGAGACCACGGATTTCCACGTCATGTCGTCCGCAAGCATGGCCGTCACTATAGCTGACGGAGACAGATCTCGCCCGATTCGTGCGACAAGGACTTGTCGCTCGGGCGCCCAAGCGGGACACTCGGCGAGCGTGTGCTGGGCAGAGTCCAGATCACTTCCACAATGGTGGCATTGTGTCGTCGCTTCACGTCCTATTCGACCCAAATATTCACCAAAACACCCGTCTCCGGTGAATATCTGAGTGAACCTGTAGGTGACGCTGCCACGTCTCCGTCCCATCCAGGCTTCGAGGCTTGGCAAGATTGCTTTGACCGTGCGTTGGCGCACATTTCGCGGCTCCTGGAGTCGCGTGCGCCATTGGTCAAGCACATGTCGGTGCATTCTTTGCCGTAGCTCTGCGAGGGTCAAATGGGCATCGTTCCCACCCGCTCCCTGGCGGTTCACGCGGGTGTGGTCATAGACCCTCGCATCCATTTCCGCCAGAATATCCAGGGGCAGAAATCGAGCCAAGATTGTCGCCGCCTCAAAGGATATAGTACGATATCCTCGTGTGGCAATTACCCGCTGCAGGCTGTTGAGCATAGCTCGACAGCGAGTTGAGATCAATAGTCGATCTGCCCAGACGGGTGACCCGTAGAGTGCCATGGACCGCACGATTCCCCCATAGAGACGACGGACTTCCTTTCGAGGTCCCCCTAGATTGGGCAACAGTCTTTGCAACGCACCCGCTACCCGACGGAGACGGGGAACCAATCGCTCAAAGTGCTGCTCAAAGCCCCATCGGCTGTCCAAGGTGAGGCCCAGGTACTTCATGCATTGCCCCACCTGAACATTCACGTCACCCACTCTTACACACGAGTTGGGTGGTTCCACTCCCCGACTAAGTTTGTGAAACCATAGCGCTTCGGTCTTATGCAGCGCTACCTGAAGACCCAACCCGCGTATCCTTCCAACAACACAAGCCACCCCGAGCTCAGCGAGCCTTAAGGTGCGCTGGAAAGTGTCCCCCCGGGCCAGTATCAGAGTGTCGTCAGCATAGCAGACGATACTGACCCCGAAGGGAAGACTGGTCTGCAGAACTACGTCATACACGAGGCTCCACAACAGGCGTCCTACCACGGACCCTTGGGGAACCCCTCACGAGATCTCCCTCTGATGGACGATCCCATGCCGACCCGTGAACCGGATGGTCCTGTCACGCAGGTAGGCCTCGATGATAATCTGTAGGTAAGGAGGCACATTGTGTCGAACAAGCGCCTCTCTAATTGCTTGCCAGGGGAGGGAGTTAAAAGCGTTGACGATGTCTAGGCTCATCGCCAGTGCTACTCCCCCTCTACGGACAGCTTGCTCCGACAGGAGGCGAACGCGACGAATCGCGTCAACTGTCGACCTTCCCTGTCGGAAGCCGAATTGACTATCCGATAAATCAGGGCCTACGCGTGCCAGGTGCTCGCTAAGACGAGCGGCGATAATTCGCTCAAACAGCTTCCCCACTTCGTCTAGCAAGCATATGGGTCGGAATGCAGAGGGAGAGTCCGCGGCTCTGCCCTCCTTCTTCAACAAAACCAGTCTCGCCTCTTTGCAGCCACAGGGAAATACGCCGAAACGAAGGCAGCTTGTAAAAAGTTGCCTCACTCTATGCCCCAAGATCGTCGAAGCTAACACCCAAGCCCTACCTGGAACTCCATCGGGGCCCGGTGCTGTGTTTCGTGCTGCGAGTCGCCGCATGGCTCGGTCTAGTTCCTCCTCGGTCACCTCCAGGTCATCGGACCAAGACTGTGAGGTCGTAGGTGCTGGAGAGTTCGAGGGACCATCCTGCACCCTAGGGAACAGTGCATTAACCACCCTTTCAACAAAATCTTGGTCCAAGGTTTCCGTAAGCGGAGACCCATGGTCTGAGATTGCCCATTACTAGTCTGTATGGACGCCCCCATGGATCCCTGTCCAGTCCCTCAAGAAGTTCTTTCCACGACCGAGCCTTTGCCTCCAGCCCGCGTGTACCGGCGTCCTGATACAAGTGACGCGTTACTCCGCTATAGCTTCCGATCACCAGTACACAGAGTGTCCTACCAAATATTCATCGTAAATGCGAGCCATAAACGAAATTAACCATTAAGCGACCAGTAATACAATCAATTAAACTTATTACCGCAGTTCACATAATTACGGGATATTCCGTACAAATGTTAACGCGTATATCGGCACATGGGTAGACAAGGTAATGAGCGAAGCGATTAGCGTTTCAGTGCGAGTTACACGAAATGACATGCGAATGACAACACTATCACGTAAAGCAAAACGTTTTTTTTTAATTTAGGATTACGCCTGGAGACATCTACACAAAACCTGAGGTCAATATACAGGTGCGATGCCATACATTACCAACAAAACAGCACACGATAGTTCTAAATACTGTCATTTGGCGGAAGAATGATAACGTAATTTGGTACGTACTTTCTTGTATAAACATGGAAATGCATTTTCATGCAGGCGTCTTTATGCTTATTTTTTAATGTAATTAAGATGACAAACAAACATGCAGTTCACGTGGATGTTACGTGATGACTGCAGCCTGTAGACATCAACACGAAAACCAGATGTCAAAATGCAGATACGTTACCACCCCTGAGACCCTATTTGTAATGTCTTAGTTATTACGACGCCATGTCATATTCATCGTTTTTATAAAAATTGTACACAACTGTTGTAATGTTCCTAAATAAACGTATTTTTTAAGTAATAATTTTAGAAATTGTGCTGTCCATTCTTCGTTTATTATTATCTACGTTTTATGTCTGTTTTACGTGTCTCGCTGTGTGTCAAATAAATGTTTCTCTCTTTCTTTCCTATACATGACAAATAGAGAGTTAATTGCGAATTACTTCAATTTTACGTTTCGAATTCCTTACTCCATCCAATCGGAATGCCAATACATTGGGAAAACTGTCCGCTACCGCTGTCATTTCACAACTATAATCACACCCTAAAAACGATATTAAACGAAACGCAATACACGCATTCAAATGTCGATAAAATTTGCATGCCAGCTATTCTCATACGATTTTATCGACATGCATCGATATGGTTATCACAACAGATTAAGTCATATAATAGTTTAATGGGATAGCGAGTGGTTATTGTTGTGTGATTTGGCAATAGGAAACACTATTGCACTGAATGAGTGCACTAATGTTTAGAAATTATTTTTAGTTTTATTTGCGCCCTACAATAAATATACTTGTCTTGGTTTTTTTTTTTTTTTTTTTTTATTTTTTTTTTTTTTTTTTTATGTAATTGAAGTAGCAAACAAGCATGCAGTTCACATTGATGTTAAGTGATGACTGCAGCCTATAGACACACACACAAAGACCAAGGTCAAAATGCAAATGCGTTACCACTCCTGAGGCCTAAGGTGTTATGCCTCTGTGCCGGAAATTACAGGGCCGTACATTACCACCTGACCGGAACATGATAGTGCTGAACACTACCATTTAGCGGCAAGTAAATCAGGTAATGCGGTGGTGCCTACGCCCGCGAGCTCCGTCACTGGAGCTCTACCACCAGTAAAGTAAGACTGAGGTATCTATCCTCTGCCTGTCGAAAGAGGCGACTAAAAGGGGGAGGGGGGGACCCAGTGGAGGGTCTAGTCATCCAGCACTCGCGGTTCCGTGAAGAGGGCGCCCGGGGTAGCCGCAGCCCCTCCCCATGATGATGATTATCATGATGCGGCCAATGTACAGTTCTTTATATAATTGTTTGAGGATTGGCTATTGAGCATAGAACAACACGAGCCACCGGCCGCGGCGGACTGGAGGGGAGTAACTATAACGTTTTTTTACCGATGCAAAACAATCTGCCATTTTTTGCGGGGGAAAATGTGTGCGACACACACGCACACTGCAAAAATCGTCTATTACTACGAAACTCACACCTTGACTTTAACAAAATACAGAAACAATTTCACGCACATATTTAATCATTTGGGCTTGTACTTTGACAGAGGGGAAAGCCTTCATATGGGTACTCCCCTCCGGTGTAGCTCTATGCTACTGAACTATTTGATTAATTTAATAAATAACCATTAGCCAAATAATGACATACATATTTGGCTATAGGAGATACTTACCTTCAGTTCAAAAGAATCCCGAGACGACCCGGTTAGTCCAGCGGTGTGAGATGACCGTTTGATTCGAAGGGTCGCGGGTTCGATTCCCGCACCGGGACGAATGTTTGTATGGCCTACAGATATTTGTTTCGGGCCTGGGTGTGTGTGTATGTGTTGTATGTGTACAACGGCACCCACGACACAGGTTTATACCTACTGTGGGGCTGTGAGTGTAAGCGTATTTTTTTTTTTATTATTTTTTATCTACCATATTCTAGTGAGATACTTATGGCAGTATTAAAGATTTCATTAGCAGTTATTGCTCTAATCATGTTAATTTTGTATAATTACCCTTTTAGTTTTAAAGGGAGTGTTATTGTAAAAAAATCTAATAAAATTAAGCAATTACCCTATTGTGTCTTATAAATTTCAGTATACTTTATTTATTTTAAATTGGGTTGGTGTTTCGGAGGACACAGAAATAAGTGCGAAGTCACGTACAAAAGTATATACGTTGATATCAGAAATATATAATAATACAAAACAAACTCACACGGCACACATAGCGAAGCCAACGTTGTACTATTACATATTCTCTGGCGAAGCGGAAGCGTAAAAAGCGACGGTAAGCGACATCAAGCGGCGCGGGGAGCGGACCAATTACCATATTATTTAGTAGCCAAGTTGGAGGTAAATATCCTTAGATTTATGAAGCTCGGCGCTACTATGGAAGTTATCTGATACGGACGGACTATCAATTATACAATGAATATTGTAGTTTCAAAGTTGTTTATGTTTAATGTCACGTTGTTTTATATATCGTGGTGGTGGTGGCGTTGGTGGTGACGTTGGTGGAGGTGGTGGTGGTGGTGGTGGTGGTCTAAAATGCACAACGTTAATATTCAAGTTTTCACCTCTGTCGGCACTTCCGGAGTGTAACCCGTTTTTTTTTTTGAGCGTTAATTGTTCCTTTTATGTTTCAGCTTATTACCAAAAATTTTCATCGAACTACCCAGGAAACAAATGTGCCTAGTCAGTGCAAAAAAACGTATACCTCGAATTTTAAATCTCTTGTTTTTTTTTCGTCGGTTTGAAAATAACGTACAAATCAAACTTATACGGTGGCTATAAAGCAAAATGAAAGCGTAAAAAGCGATCGTAAGCGGCATCTGGTGGCACGAGGAACGAATCAATTACCATATTATTTAGTTGCAAAGTTAAGAGGAAATATTCTAAGATTTATGATGGTAAGCTCCACAGTAGCAATCATACATCTACCGCCAAATGATGGTGTGCAGCATTATCGTGTTTCGGTTAGATGGTAAGTGTATGGCTTATATGTTATAAGTATCACAGAGACATAATAATTAAGGTGTCAGGGGTAGCAACGCATCCACATTTTAACCTCTAGTTTTAAAAAATGCAATGGTAGTTCCATATTTGCTCGTAATGAACAGAAAGAACAGAATATCTGTCTGGCAACACGTGCGATCCCCCAGTCAGAACCATTTACACCGGATCTCATATCGGTGCATCCGAACAAAGTTAAGTGTTACCCATTTTCTATCTCCGGTATTAGTAAGCTTTTTGATAAATATGATGTGCAGCATTTTACAAATTGAATAACTTATTTATCGATTATCTGTTCATGTTGGTTTTATCGAAGAAGGACACTGCTAGACGCGGTCCCAAATTCGATTTTTGTTATGTTTTACTGTTGATTTTTTTTTACGGATTTTCAGAAACGATGTTTTTAAAATTTACCTGTTTATTAATTATGTTATGATGTTTGAAAATGCAGATGCGTTGCCACCCCTGAGGCCTAAATTGTTCTGCCTCTGTTTTAGCCACACACATAAATAAACAAAATATGTAATGATATCTGGCTTTGTTTTTTGAACTGGATCGCACAAATGGTTAGATACAACCATAGAGCAACACCGGAGGGGAGTAGCCATATGCACGTTTTCCCCTCTGTCTAAGTACAAGACTAATTGGGTCTATGCCTGTCGCCTAGATGTTTAAATGTGTGCGTGAAATTGTTTATGTATTTTGTTAAAATCAAGGTGTGAGTTTCGTAGTAATAGACGATTTTTGTAATGCGGGTGTGTCACACGCATTTCCGCCCGGAAAAAGTGACAGACTGCTTTGCATCGGTAATAAACGCTATGGCTACTTCCCTCCGGTCCGCCGCGGCCGGTGGCCCGTGATGCTCTATGGATACAACAAATCACCTTATCATCTGTCTGGCAGCGCGTGCGATCCCGACTGGAGCCATTTATACCGGATCTCATATCGGTGCATCTGAATTAAGTGTTACCCATTTTCTATCTCCGGTATTATATAACTGTTGGATTAGAATTGAAGTTCAATATTTCACAAATTGGATAACTATATATTACCGATTCTCACATATAAGACTGGCTTATTACCGGCTAGATAACGTGGTCACTGTGAACCACGGTAGCTAGCCGCGACCGAAATGTCGCGTAAATTAAAAGCTGTGAGTGAAATCACCAATTTTTTTTTCTACAATGTTTGAAGTACACATAAACCTCCGGAAACTTATTTTTGTTTCACATTTTCAGATATAGTAAATTTCAGCACATATTGAAATTTCTGATTCTACGAGATGTTATAAGCTACATACAGTTTTACTAACCATCAGTAACATACGCTAAGAATACCCTAGTAGTTATACCTAGTGTGGAGCTCTATAAACCTATGTCGTGGGTGTCGTTGTACACACACAACACATACATAATAATAATAATAATATATGGGGGCAGAGCAGCTTGTGGCGAGCTGTTGGTGAGTAGCGACACCACCCCCTACCATCATCTCGAGTTCCTCCGAGAGAACTGGGCTCCGCCTCGTCCGCCACGCAGAGGTACGGCCGGACAGAGCATCAGGTCTCTCACCTCTGGCTTGCCTTCATTGGCCGGTCAGAGTGGGGCGCTAGAGGTATGGCATTTGCAGAAATTTAGATAATAGGCTGTTGTCTAAATTTCTGCAAGAGCCAAACACTCGGGGGTGGAAGTGTCTAAAGGCATAATAGCGGGGAAGCCCGCTCCGAGCTCGAGATTACTCGCTCGTGATGGTGAAACCGGGGCCACACCTCTCGACACCCCCAGCCTCTCTCAACAGTCTTGCCCCCTGTCGACCATCGGGTTGGCTGGTGGGCCCACCAAGGAGAGGCGAGTCACCACCTGCCTAAAGTAGGATTCGATAATGTGAGATGTTGAATATAGGCAGGTGCCGGATCTCACTCCATAGGCCCAGCCAGCTAGTCCCCCCAGTTCACCCACATAGCCCAAAGTTTGGCAAATCACTTTTCATTACAATAGTCCCATTATATTCTGCGGGGTCTGTCTGTGTCTGTATTAACTATTGATGCAGCCAGAGAGAGGTCCCGCCGAATATAACCCATTACAAAGTAGATCAAAATTCTCGAAAGGGCCTCTACGTGTTGGACTCCCCATGTCCCCGCGCAAGCCTGACAAAGGTCCGGGGTTCAAATTGGACCCCGTGCTGACGAGAGATATTACGCTTACACTCACAGCCCCACAGTAGGTATAAACCTGTGTCGTGGGTGCCGTTGTACACATACAACACATACATAAACACCTAGACCCGAACAAATATCAGAATCTGTAGGCCATACAAATATTTGTCCCGGTGCGGGAATCGAACCCTTCGAATCAAACGGTCGTCTCACACCGCTGGACTAACCGGGTCGTCAAGTGGAAACTCTATGCTTGTTTGCAACTGCATAACATAAAAAAGTTTTACAAATTGTATAAAATTGCTATTTATTATAACGTAGCTATAAAACCATAGAATTACATTTTATTTGACTAGTTTCTTACATAACCTCTAACAAAATACGTCCGAATATGTTTCTAATACAACGTCGGATGGCACAGATGGTTAGAAGCGATAAATCATCATAATATCTCGATCGGAGCATGTGGGATCCGGATAGCGAAGTTACTTTAAACCGGTTCATATATCGGTGCATTGGAAATACATTAAATATTACTCTGTAAATCTCAATAATATAATTCTACTTGTAGTAGAGTTCCTGTGAAGGAGCTCGCGAACACCACCGCATTACCTTCTTGCCGTTGAATAGAAGTGTTCTGCACTATCGTGTCCCGGTCAGGTGGTCCTGTATGGCCCTGTAAGTTCCGTTTTAACATAAAACCTTAGGCTTCAGGAGAAGGAACGTTTCGTGTAGATGTTAATTAAATTGTTTGCTACTTCGTGACATATAAAACTAACTCATATTAATAGCTTTTTTTATTGGATTATAAATAATTATGGTTTAAAAATTGATTTTTTTTTATTTAGTACACACATAAAGCACTGTGTAAGAATTGTAGTAAGAGTCTTATAAAACTTTAAACCTTTATTCTTTAAACCTTTTACATAAGTACTCATTTATGAAAAAAGCGAGTCGGTAAGTTCCTACGCATACATTAGGAAGGTTTAATGCCACTAGGCATTCTCTTACAGCTAACTCTTGGACAGTGAAACAGATTTGTGGAATCTGCACTTAAAACAGACAGCGAGGGAAAAGAAAAGGAGCAGAAAAAAGAAAGTTTAATAGATTTTTTTTCTATACACTCCATATCTTTTTACAACGAGATACTAAGTTACTATTTGTTAAACCAGTGTTTTGATTCAAAGTCTAGATAAAAAACAAATTTGCTCCTACGAAAGCGCCAAGTGGCACAGATGGTTATCTAGATTCAATAAATCACCATAATATTTCGATGGTAGCACATGCGATCCGGATAGGAATCATATTTAAACCGGATCTCTCGGGGATCTGAACAAAATTGAATGTTGCCTAGTTTTATTTTTGGTTTAAATATGAAGTTTAATATTTTACACCAAGAGATGATGGGTGATTCTGGGATCAAATCTCGGTTCGGAGAATTATTACTTACTTGAGTTTTTTCAATTGATTGCACCAAGGGAGTTCAAAACCTGAAGGTGGCAAACAAGCATGCAGGTCTATTTTTTATTTTATTGAAGCTCCTCAGTGCAAGCTCCTCTTACTGAAGTGCCTCAGTAGCGTAGTGGTAGCAGGCTACTACTATTACGCTGGAGGTCCTGGGTTCGATTCCCGGGTCGGAGACTATCAGAGATAACGGTTTAAAATCCTTTATCTCTGCTTCTATTGGGATTTTTCCATTTTCTGGCAGTTTCCCTGTACCCCGGAGTTTGGTAATGTGCCCGGAGATGGCAACAGATTCGCCACCTGTTACACGGGCCAAAACGTAACCGGCGAGTCGTGGGTGTTTGCATGTATGATTGAATGTATGCATTTACCTCCCCCTACCCCTACCCCTTCGGGGATTACAGGCGTGAAGTTACGAAGTTACGTTATTGAAGTGGCAAACAGGCATGCAGTTCATATTGATGTTAAGTGATGACTGCAGCCTATAGACACCCACAAAAAGACCAAGGTCGAAATGCAGATGCGTTACCACTCCTGAGGCCTAAGGTGTTATACCTCTGTGCCGGAAATTACAGGGCCGTACATTACCACCTGACCGAAACACGATAGTGTTGAACACTACGATTTAGCGGCAAGTATATTAGGTAATGCGGTGGTGCCTACGCCCGCGAGCTTCGTCACCGGCGCTCTACCACCAGTAAAGGTCACATGAATGTCGAGTAATGACTGCAATTTACTATAGACAACTAAACCAGCGGTCAAAATGCAGATGAGTGCCACCCGAACTATCACAGCGACGCAACAGCTGAGGTCTCAGCGTAAGATGTTACGTCACTGGGATAGTTATTACGGAGCCACACATCACCATCTAACCGGAACACGGTAGTCCTAAATATTACGGGCATTGGCGGCACATGCGGTAGTAGGTACCACCGCTTATATTTGTATCTTATTTTAACTTAATTTCACTCCTGTAATCCCCAAAGGGGTAGGATGCATTCAAGCATACATGGTAACACCCACGACTCGCCGGTTGCGTTTTGCGCCCTGTAACAGGTGAATTGAAAACTTTCAGCTCATAAAAAAAGGATTTGACACCGTTATCTCCGATAGCTCCCGACCCGCGAACCGAACCCGGGACCCCAGCGCAGTAGTACCGGCTACGACTCGACTGAAGCAGTTATTAAATTTTTGAATACGAGTTTAGACAAATCAAATAGTTGGATCCGTTTCTAATCAAGCGCCGGCTGGCAGATGGTTAGAGTAGAGGTGATAAATCATCATAATTTCACACTCGGGCCAAGTGCGATCGGATAGCGAAAGATTTTAAAAATCTGGTTGCGTATCAAAAATAACAGTGCTTATGGTATTATAACGATAACTTTTAAAATGCATAAGTACGAACATTATTACGAGGTAGGTACTTTATTAAATGTTCATTTTCTGATCCTATTTAGAAGCATTTTGACCTTTTGTTTTTATGTCTGCAGTCATCACTTAAGATCAATGTGAACTGCATACTTGTTTCCACCTTCATAACATAAAAAAATCTATCTCGGGTTTGGCCGGTCTTTTTGTATTGTGATTAATTATATAAACGATCGGGATTTCGTAGCCTGAAAATTACGTAGCGTAGCCAATCGTTCTACGATACTTTATCATAGCGAAATATTACTACGTAACGTAATCAATCATTGTACTCACTAAGGTTTGTAACATTTCGGGACACGACTGTCCTTACTGATGACGCTACACATGGCCGTCACCAGTAAGAGTTCTTGTCGTACGTGATCCACTTTTCATCCCCAGTTATCAGCTTCTTCAAAAATGATTCGGTTTCATTACGTCGTAATAAAGAATCACAAATGAGTACACGGTTCATTAGGTTTCTTTCAGTGAGCTCGTGAGGTACCCAAATATCGAGCTTTTTTTTGTACCCAGCTTTTTTCAAATGCGCCAAAACTGTTTTGTGATCAATTCTCAGTTCTTCAGCTACGTCGTAACTACTGATACGTCGATCTTGCTCCACTTTTTCAAAAATGGCATCCATTTTATCCGTAATAGGGCGACCAGAGCGAGGTGCATCTTTGACATCAAAATTTGCGGATTGAAAACGCTTAAACCAAATTTGTGCTACTCTCACAGACACTGCACTAGGTCCATAAACATCGAAAATTTTTTTCGCCGCTTGCGTTGCATTTTTACCTTTTTTGTAGTAAAATTTTAAAATGTATCGAATTTCTTCATTAGATTCACTCATCTTGACAGTACGAAAAACAAATGAAAATCACACATTTGCCTAATTTGAATTTGGAATTATGTTATTTAAATTTTTAACTTTCAATGATACCAAAACCAGCCAGATACAAATACTACAGCCAAAGAGATTTTATTACAAGTTCATACATACTATAATGCGAAAAGACTTTTTCCCCAACCTATTATAATAAAAAATGTTTGACAAAGTTTATTAAGATCAAAATCCGAACCTTATAATTATGAACTGTTTTCTTTGCAATAAACATTCATACTACTATAATTCTTATTATATTCTAGTCCATGTAATTTTCATGACTAATAACCCCACCTGCAACAAAGCGAAGAGTTCTTATTAGATTTCCAAGATTTTCTATTCCCTTTTCCTAGAGTACAAAGCTTAATAAAACTTTCCTTTGTCGTATTTTCCTTGTAAACTTTATTATACGCAAAACAAATACTTAATTAATAGTCAAGACAATATACGTTATACATATTATTATGTTAAACCTATTTCATGTCGAAATTTTAAAGTAAAATACATATTTGGTCGACTATTACACGCAAACTTGCAAGGCCAACTTAAGTGTGATAGTTTTCCTTTAAATTTCGTTATATTATACTATTGCCGTAACGTTTGAATTTCTAACAACAACCGTTTAGTTGGTTAGGGGGGAGGACACTTGACTCTAACGAAAATTTGAACTTTAAGGCTTAATAAGTCACGAACAGTTAACTTAATCAAAAAATGATGTTCCGACATCCATAATATTTTTGAAAGACCTATCCAACGATTCATTACACTATATGGAAATCTAAAATAAAAAAAATATTTACGTGTTACAATTAGGGAAGGTTAGACTAAATATTTTTTTTTCATGTTTTTATTCTACCACTTTGTCGGCGTGATTAAGGTGTACACTTATGCCAAATTTCAAGTCTCTAGTATCAATAGCTTTTGAGCTAAACTGCGGACGAAGAGACAGACATACAGACGGACATGGCGAAACTATAAGGGTTCCTTGTTTAGGTACTACGGAACCCTAAAAAGGTCAAAGAAGAAGAAGAAGATTATCTATATCTATACTTCTATACTAATATTATAAAGAGGAAACATTATATTTGTAACGTTTTCACCCAAAAACTGCTAGACCAATTTCAAAAATTATTTTATTACGAGTATAAGAAAGCTACATCTTCACTGAGTGACATTACACTTGGAATATCCAAATTATCTCTCTAATAGCTGATATTTTGTTTAAATTTACAAAAAGTTCAGTTCGTCATTGTATAACTTTTCAAAAGACCTCTTGACCTCTTACATATAAGCACACGACCTCAAAAATAAGATTGCATATTATAGTGCGCGAGCGCAGGAGGTGGTCCTCTCAAAAACATATCGCGAATCACTGCGGGGCGTCTCAAAAATGTGTTACATTCAAAATAATGTCCCGAGTCTGCTATAATAAGGTACGGGCATATTGAAACCGGTCGCTTTTATATGTTGATTGGCGAGCATGTTAATAATTAAAAGTTCTTCGAAATATCGGTGATAAGAAAAGAACTTATAGTTCAAGAATCTATATGTTATATGTTCTGCCAGTCAGTCCTACTGCTTTACCACCGAAACCGAAGCCCCGAAGCAAGGGTAGGAATCGACAAACTTTCGACGTCAGTGTCGAAAGTTTGTCGATTCCTACCCGAAGTCAATTTTTTCTTTACATTATTTCATTAATTTCGAAATTCATTCGTTATTATATAAAATAAAAATATGACTATTTATTCTGACATCTTCATAATCATTGATAACCTGCATTCAGACTTGACTGCTAAATTAATCCGTACATAAGATCAAAATGAAATCCTAACTCCGCAAACAATGAATTACTCTCCGAGCGAACATTCGTTAAAATCACTGCACGGTGTCCCGTCACAATGTGAACGGTGCTTTATCAGCAGCGAGTTATTTGCGGCGCCGCGCTGTAATATCAAGTGAGTGACCCCGACGTGGTCGGATACGGACCTTTCATGGCAGTTGAATCGGTACTGTACTATTCAAACAATTTTGTGTCGAAAGCCTCTATCAACACCTGATATGTGGAGTTTTAGTTGCTGAAAGGTTGTTTCATGTAAATCTCAATGAAATATCTAATTCAACTATTGAAGAATCTATCTGGTACGAATTAAGCAACCTAGTCAATAAAATGAAAATTTAATCCTACCATTTAACCAGCAACGAATTAGTCTCTGAGCGAACATTTGTTAAAATCATTGCACGGTGGCCCGTCACAATGTGAATGGCGCTTTATCAGCCGCGAGTTATTACCGGCGCCGCGTCGCAATACCGAATGAGTGGCCCAAAGTGGACTTGGACCCAAATTTGCAATTGGCTTGATATTATGATACTTCAAATCATTGCAAAGTTAACGGTTGAAAGACATTCATACCAACATTCTTAACGGTCATCAGCTGCAAAGCTGTTGCTTCATAATCACAAACCACACAGTTACTTGGCGCATGCTATCCCCTATCTTTTTGTCCACGCCCTTGAGTTCCTACATTAGAGCTCTACCACCAGTGAAACCACCTAGAAGCAATGAGGTGAATATATTAAGTAGACACCGGGAACAAACAGCCGGTTGCATTTTTAAATTGATTTGATAGATATATAGTATGACGTTTTCACGTCAGCTGTCATGTTGCTATGAAGGTAATTGTATGCAAAAAACTGTAACCATGCTATCAAGGGGAATGTTCAGTCTAGTACTTTAGTACATATAGGTCAATGCCTATAAGTAATTGTACCGTTGCAAGAATGTAGCTGAGCAGTTTTATAGTGAATAAATACAAATATATGAAAATAAGCCGACAGCTAGAATCATGCAAACACATCGACTATCGAATGCGTAACGTCGATATGATTTATGTCGTGAGCGCACAGATCTGTGCGCAGTCGAGTGAACAACGCCAGCGACGTGTGTGCGTCGTGTGTTAGTGAAGCCTCATTTGGAAGGCGACCCATTCTTTTGTCCTCCCATTCGGCGAGATATTGGGAAAGCTCAGGAAATGTGATATATTATTATGTTATTAATTTGTTTATGTGAGGTATTTGGAGTGCAACTCTTATACGAGTTAAAGTTTACCACTGTCGCGTACATACGAATGTTATAACAATACTTTTTTTTGTATAGTGGAAGTGGCAAACAAGCATGCAGTTCACATTGATGTTAAGTACTGCAGCTAGACATCTACATAAAAACTAGAGGTCAAAATACAGATGCGTTGCCACCTGTCTGAAACCTAAGTTGTCATGTCTCTGTGATAGTTATTACGGGACTATAACCGGAACATGATAATGCTGCACCCTACCATTTGACGGCAGATACATTAGGTAAAGCCGTGGTGCCTACGCCCTCGAGCTCCTGCACTGGAACTCTACCACCACTAAAAATGATGGTATAAATATTATATTATCTGCCTCAGTAGCGTAGTGGTAGCAGGCCACTACTATTACGCTGGCGGTCCTGGGTTCGATTCCCGGGTCTGGGATATTAGAGATAACGGTTTAAAATCCTTTATCTGTGCTTCTATTGGGATTTTCCCATTTTCTGGAAGTTTTCCAGTACCCCGGCGTTTGGTAATGTGCCCGGAGATGGCAACAGGTTCGCCACCTGTTACATGGGCCAAAACGTAACCGGCGAGTCGTGGGTGTTTGCATGTATGATTGAATGCATGCATTTACCTCTGCCTACCCCTTCGGGGATTACAGGCGTGAAGTTACGTAAATATTACACATTACCTAGGGAAGAATGGCGAACGAAATGGCGAGTATGGCGTACAAAAGCTATGAGCACTTCACACGATATATCAGCGTGCATATTTCACATGAGTGTGCGTACGTACGCCTCAAATGAACGCTACGTGTTCCCATTTGCGGTTTTTATGAATATTCTGATGCTGGCTTTACAAGGCCTTTAGGTTGCTGCCGTACTGATTTTTTTTACCAAATATTGGTACTTGACTATCTGGTTAAAAGAGTTGTTTTTAATTGTTTCATCAAGTTTAATGGAAAGCAGAACAAAGTAATGCCAATTATAAATAGTGTGTTATCAGGTTTGAGACAAAGTTCTTGGCCGTTTGCCTTTCATTTCTTTTTTTTTCTAGGTATTTTGAAGACATCAGTAGAAAGATTTTTTTTTTTATGTAATGGAATTGGCAAACAAGCATGCAGTTCACATTCAAGGTGTTATGCCTCTGTGCCGGAAATTACAGGACCGTACATAACCACCTGACCGGAACACGATAGTGCTGAACACTACCATTTAGCGGCAAGTATATTAGGTAATGCGGTGGTGCCTACGCCCGCGAGCTTTGTCACTAAATCTCTACCACCAGTAGATACCGAGATTACAGCTAATGGTTTTATAAGCCCTAAAAAACGATGAAGTTAAATAATAAGCGAATTGTCCCGAAGAAAGCGATCAATTTAGGTAATGGATCCGCGGCCGTCAGGTTACACATATCAGTTTTGTTTTTGAATGGAGTTACTTATGCAGCTCGTCTCGCGTCTCGAAATGGCACAAGTCTTCTTCACCGGGCCATTGACGAGCGCAAAGAGCCGAGCTGAGTTATTAAGGCACGAGGCACCTACATACCTAAATTTCGAAGAAAAAATATTTTGTGTTTATTCTATATTGATAAGCTGTCCACCGACTTTGTTAATTATAAGATAACAAAAACATGCATAAACGGGAAGAGTGTATACAATCTTATCTACCTTTCGGAAAAAATAGAATCATTCTTTTTATTTTCTAAATTGGTTTTTCATGATCATTCCAATAGCGAGAAAATCTCTCAATGAGTCCCTCGCGAGTGCTTTGAGAAAAAAACGAAAACCACTGTTCGTTCCTTATGATTGGTCAAATACGTGGTTGGTTCCTCGTTCGGGTAGCTGTTTAATATGATAATCGGTTTGATAATTTTTCATTAGCTCTCATAATTAAGTAATATTAAACTTTACCGACAGTAAAAAATACATCGAACAAATGATGCAGTTTATAAGATCCACCCAACACCCGACTACCAACTTTTTATTTTATGAAGTGGCAACAGTTCATATGGATGGTAAGTAAATTCTGTAGCAAACAAAATAACGTAAAAACCAGAGATTCAATTTACATAGAGTAGACAGGAGACCTGAGACTAGAGGAGACCTTAGACATGCATATGGCACGTTGCCATGCCTCAGATATAAGTAGTCGTGGTCTGTGCCAGAAATTGCAGGGCCGTATGTTACTACCTGACCGGCACACGATAGTGCTGAATACTAACCATTTATCGGTAAGAAGATGTTACCTAGGTGCTACAATATGGGGTTCTTCCAAAATGACGTCAAAAGAGTCCTTCGGGGCTGGCAGCGCGTTGGCAACTCCCCTGGTGTTGCAAATGTCCATAGGCGACGGTGATCACTTTCCATTAGGTGGCCTGTTTGCTTGTTTGTCAACCATCAGACATAAAAAAAAGATAAGGTAATGCGGTGGTGTCACCACCCGGGAGCTCAGTTGGGTACCGAGTGGCTTTAATGAGCTGTAACCTTAAATTTTGTATGTATTCATTTATGCTTAATAACACTTTTATAACTTTGCCCACCCCGCGAAACGTCGCTGTCACAACATAAAAGAACACGGTCAAGGACTCTGACGATTATACCCTTGTTACTTTAGAAGAACTCGAATTAAAAAAATTAAAAAAATGCGGGTTTCATCATCGCATTGTTTATAAAATATCGGTGCACTTACTAAAGTGTTGACTCTGGATCGTCTGTCTTGGCCTGAATCTGAGTGGAACGTGATATACTCGTATAGTGCAGAAACTGTCAACGAAGCAAACTCGGATCGCGATGGGGACATAGTGAGAAAAAATTATAGCAAACTTTTACTGGTGGTAGAGAGTGACCTCGACATTACCTCATCTATCTGGCGCCAAATGGTAGTGTTCAGCACTATCGTGTTCCAGTTAGAATAGAATAGAATAATTTATTGCAGTCAACTAGGGCCCATATCATACTATAAACATATACAAAGTTAAAAATAAAATTATATTAATACTATACATTATAAATAAATCTTTATAATGTATAGTATAAGGATTTAGAAGGTTAGGTTAGGATGGAAATGTATGGCTCCGTAATAACTTTCGGTAGAACACTGCTGTGCTTTCACTTAACTAAAAGCATGCAGTTCACATTGATGTAAGTGATGACTGCAGTCTATAGACACCCACACAAAGACCAAGGTCAAAATTTAGATGCGTTACCATTCCTGAGGCCTAGGGTGTCTGTGCCCATGCCTCTGTGCCGGAAATTACAGGGCCGTATATTACCACCTGACCGGAACACGATAGTGCTGAACATTACCATTAAGCGGCAAGTATATTAGGTAATGCGGTGATGCCTACGCCTGCGGGCTCCGTCAGTGGAGCTCTACCACCAGTGAAAAGCTTTTAGAAGCTTTCAGTTCACATTGAAGTCATTAATGATAGTTTTTGTAATGTAGTGGTGCCTAGTGTGCCTACGCCCGCGATCTCCGTCGTTGCATCTACCATCCTACCAATACCAGTGATTTGAATGGTCCTACCTTGGCATGGCGGACAGCCATGGTGGCACCCGCCGCCGCATCTCACACACACAAACACACACTACACCACACCGCACATCACCAATTAACCGATATAAACAATACGCAGCGAATGCCACCGGCTTGGGGCGACGCGGACTTGGTTTTGCGAGAACTGGTTGTTGGCGAGAGAGGAGCGGAGGGCAGCGCGGGCGCAACCGGTCCAACTATACATAGGGATGTCATGGAGGAAAGGTGGACTTATAAATTAAATTGTGGCAGCAAAACAAGCATGCACGTTAAGTTACGATTACAGTCTATAATACATCTTTACAAAAACCAGAGCTAAAAATGCAGATTCGTTGCCAACCCTGGGACCTAAGTTGTTATGTCTCTGTGATAGGTATTCCAAGGCCATAAATTAGCATCTAACCCGGAGATAATAGCGCTGAACACTACCATTTTGCAGCAGGCTATGAATTTGATAGCAAAACAAAAATATACCCAATATAAACGCAGTTCTACCGGATACAAATATGGTTCCTCATTTTAAGTCAATATCTTATGAGAAATTATATATTATTGTTCATTTTATTAAAGCCCGTAAAATTAGTTTTCTTGCAAAAAAGTGACAGCCCTAGGGGGCGGCCGAAATGTGCGAGATGTCAGGCCCACGCGACTCCACACTCCTGTCTGCACATTACAATTAACTTGGGTCAGCGACCTGAACCTTAATGAAACTATTTTAGGGTTCATCATTTAAAATTCATTGAAATTATTTCACTACAGTCTGTCATACCATTTTGTTGTTTGTTTGCAAACAAAAACACTTCCGAATCAACTTGTCCATTTTACTTTTTTTTAAGTGATAAAGGTGGCATACAAGCTTGCACTTCACAAAGATGTTAAGTGATGACTGCAGTTTATAGACATCTAGACATAAAACAGAAGTCAAAATGCAGATGTGTTACCACTCCTGAGACCTTAGTTGATAGGTCTCTCTGATAGTTATTACGAAACACGATAGTGATGAACACTTTTTGTGTTTATTAGTGTTGAAATTTGGCGGCAGATAGATAAGGTAATGCGGTGGTGCCTACGCCCTCGATACTGGAACTCTACCATGAGCAAAAAATAAATGGTATAACAAAAGTGGTGGGGTCAAATTCCGGCGGGGTCGCCACGTCCAGACCTGCTAGGTATGTTCTGCAAGGATCTTACACCATATGGTATCTGGATATAAAACTTTGTTTATTAGTTTGGAAGTCTATGGGCTGAAGTATTCATTTATCGCTAATATACACTGCGTGCTTGTTTGTGAATTTCGTAAGATATAACATAAGTCACTCTTATACGAAAAAAAAATCACACTTAGTGGATTTTATTCTGACGGCTCGATCATCTGATCGATGAGCACAGTTACAATTACAAGCAATTTGATACGTGTTTATGTTTTTTTGCAGACTTCATTTCGTAGAAACCAATACACATCCAGTATTTTTAACTTTCACTTGCTGGGTAGTTATTACGGTATTCGATTGACTATATGGAATTTCGTTTTGAAATTTAGCCTTCTGTTGGATTGGGTTCTGGGTTCAATCCCTGGGTCGGGGAATAAGTGCTATTGACATTTTTCCAGTGGGGATTTTGTTATAAAAATGTAACTGATAAGATTTTAGCAGGTGGCTTATTAATATTTTTGGCTGCAGTCACTATTATGCATGCAGTTCACATTGATATTAATCAATGTGAACTGCATGCTTGTTTGCCACTTCCATAATTCAGGTAAAACACGTCCACTGTTGGACAAAAGCCTCCACAGAGGGAGGAGGGGAAGGAGGCTTACGGCAAGCGTGGCGATATATGCCATAATCGTCCAACTTGGCATTTTGGCACATTGGGATTGGCGATCGCAGTGGCAGTAGTTTTACCGCAGGATGCTTCTGCCCACTCCACTTTTCTATGTTCTACTATAAGGTTGGGAAAAAAAATTCTTCGCATTTTTTAAGATAATTCAAAACATTTTTTAATATAGTTTATTTAAATTTAACTAAAGTATGTATGTACCATTTTGTTCGATAACCTTTTGCCATCTTGTAGGTAGGGACATGATCCCATTGCTATAAAAATTTTGGGACTTCTCATCAAAATACCGCGACAAGTGGATTTGGCAGTCCTCTCGTGATGTTAACCTAACATTGCATAAAGAATTCTGAAGAGACCGAAACAGGCGGAAATCTGAAGGTGCAAGGTCAGGACTATACGGCGGATGCATTAACACCTCCCAGCCAAACTCTCTTAATTTTTGCTGAGTGGCTATAGATGTGTGAGGTCTTGCGTTATCTTGATGAAACACCACACTCCTTCTGTTGATCAATTCCGGCCGCTTTCTCTCAACTTCTTGCTTTAATCTCATCAGTTGTTCACAGTAGAGTTCAGAATCGATAGTTCTGCCTGGTGGTGATAGCTCATAATGAATAATGCCCTTCCAATCCCACCACACACACACAACATCACCTTATTGCGAGTTAACCCGAGTCAGGCTTCATAAATACAGTCTGTGAAGCCTGACCGGCCTTTGACCACGACCTTTTTCGCACGTTCTTGTCGTACGTGATCCATTTTTTATGACCAGTTATCAGCTTCTTCAAAAATGATTCGGTTTCATTACGTCGTAATAAAGAATCACAAATGAGTACACGGTTCATTAGGTTTCTTTCAGTGAGCTCGTGAGGTACCCAAATATCGAGCTTTTTTTTGTATCTAGCTTTTTTCAAATGCGCCAAAACTGTTTTATGATCAATTCTCAGTTCTTCAGCTACGTCGTAATGTCGATCTTGCTCCACTTTTTAAAAAATGGCATCCATTTTATCCGTAATAGGGCGACCAGAGCGAGGTGCATATTTGACATCAAAATTTCCGGATTGAAAACGCTTAAACCAAATTTGTGCTACTCTCACAGACACTTCACTAGGTCCATAAACATCGCGAATTTTTTTCGCGGCTTGCGTTGCATTTTTACCTTTTTTGTAGTAAAATTTTAAAATGTATCGAATTTCTTTATTAGATTCACTCATCTTGACAGTACGAAAAACAAATGAAAATCACACATTTGCCTAATTTGAATTTGGAATTAAGTTCTTTAAAATTTTAACTTTCAATGATACCAAAACCAGCCAGATACAAATACTACAGCCAAAGAGGTTTTATTACAAGTTCATACATACTATAATGCGAAAAGACTTTTTCCCCAACCTTATTTCCTGCAATATTTACTAACCTTCAACAGGAACTGTATTTTTTTTCATCAAGGACAAATTGCCTTAGCTTAAGAGTACTTTGAATAGCTGAAACTAAATCGAGCCTTCTAATTTAGTTATCCTAATTGGTCGGAGGAAGCGGCTTGACTTTGCACAAACTATTCTTAACTAAAATTACCACGAAACTCAAGAAAACGCGGTAAATAACTGAACAGGCAAGGCTAGTTTGAACGATAATATTTGCATTTGCAGAGTGGCTTCTGGCGACAGTAAATTTTGCGGTAGTGAAATAAGTGAGATCAGATGAAGGAAATAATCTTTTTACAATTCGAAATAAGATGCTCTGATAGGTATTATGTACAAGTACAAAATTCTATTCGTTGTGATTTGAATACATTTTGACTTCAAATAACTTGACCTTTTAGTTGATGAACCGGTTAGTTGAGCGGTGTGTGATGACCGTTTGATTGCGGGGTCGCGTTTTTGTCTGCACTGAGACAAAATTTGTTTGGCGTATAGATTTTAATTCGGATGTGGATTTTGTATTAGTAGTAGTAGAGTGTGGCTGTAAGCGTAATATAATATATTGTATTATATTTTTACTTGAACAAGGAAGGCTAGTTTTAACAATAATGCACCTATTTTCGGAGTGGCTTCTTACGGCAGTAAATATTGCGGAAGAGGCGTGGGGACACTATTAAAATAAGTGAGCATCGGATAAACGAAATGTCCTTTTCACACGTTCGTGGAAATAAAATGCTCTGGTGAATATTTATGGTGGTATAAAATGCTTTTCTTTGTTATTTGAATACAATTTAACAGCTTCCGTAGAAGACCATTTATTTTATTCTAGGTTTAAGAACTAGGGTCGATTGTATGTCATTCTGAATTCCCTTCCTTAGAATGAAAGCGGTATCTTTATGAAATTACTTGTTTTTCTGTCCGTTTGTCAATTTGCTTCCTGTTTTGCACGTGATCAGAACACGACAGCACTGAATCATTTTGCGGTAAGTTTACGGAATATGGTAGTATGCCCATGGGCGTAGACACCACCAGTAAGTAATAAAATATTGTAAAATGAATATTCACCTATTTTTGCGAGGTGTGACAAATATGTGTACAGTACACGTTGGTGGTCAGTGAGTACCTGCAAATGCGTTGCTACTCATAAAACCTGAGTTGTTTTGCCTCAGTGATAGTTGATATCTCACTTATTTCTTTTACTACCGCATAATTTACTTCCGCAAGAAGCCACTCTTAAGCGAAATTAGAAAGCTCGATTTAGTTTATATTCAAAGTAGGCTTTTATATGAGGCAAATTGTCCTTGTGGTGAAAAAGAATACAGTTCCTGTTGATGGTAATGCATGTTCCCGTAGTGAAATAAATAATGAATTATTTTTTTCTAGTGGCAAGAAAATAAATAGGTGGCGGATAAATTAGGTAATGCGGTGGTACTGGAGCTCTGATACTGGAACCAGCAAACTTCTTTCTCAGCTTTGAAAGTGTGACGTTTCTACACAAGGAATCAATCATCACAGGAGAAACAATAAATCCCAACCTACAATAACAGTTGGACTCGCCACAGACATAATGAAAATTAACTAACTCCAAACCCTCGATTTATAGCTCGCCATAATTGTGTCGTTAAACAACTCAAACTGCTGGATGCCACCTGTTCGCTGTTCGCTGTTCGCGATGCTACATTGCCTCCATTTGTTATGATTATGACTTTTATTGCTTGTTCTAGGCTTCATCTATCGAAACTTCTGCTAATGTTTCTTAAATTATTGTTTTTGTATTACTTCTGTATTTAGCCAAAAGAGAAGACAAAGTTTTCTGAAGAGTAACTTCTGCGTACATAATAAAAAAGCTAAATAAATAAATATACAAGGTTAATTTAAATTAGCGCATCACCTGTTGCAGGCAGCTTCTCTAGATAAACAACATTTGTTCTACGACCTTTTTATTTACAAATCTTGATATGTAACCCAAAAGTTCAAAGTTGTTGAAAATAGAAGATATTTAACGCGCATCAATTCGCGTCGCTTAAGGAAGATTACTTGTAAAGTAACAGTGCAGAGTCCTCACAGGTTACCCTTGTCCCGGCGTGTAGGCCCTACGATTGTTTGTTTGTAGTTAACTGTGTACACACGGGACTGTTTGTGTTGTGTACTTGCCTTTAAGCTTAAAACCAACAGGTTTCCTGAAATAATTCACTGTGAATACATTACAGGCCCCGTACAATAACGTTGAATAGCGAATCATTTTATGCGCTGCTAAAATTTTGTTTCACATAATATGTTTTATTTGAGAGTGCGTATAAAGAAAGGAGATCAAGTTAATAGCGATTCAATTTAGGTTGACAATATAAAGTCAATCTTACTGTAATAGGAATAAACTTACGAATTGTTTCACGTTTTCTCGTGAGACTTCCAATGAGATGTGGATGGAAATTGCACTGTCACGTAGGAGGAGGTTGGTAGCTTAGTTGCTAAAGCGATCAAAGTTTAAGGTCCATATGAATAGACAGAGCTCGGTCTCAGGAACTCAGGTTTACGTAAAAAAAAATATATCGAAAACATATTCATTCAAACCACTTCTTAATCTTGTAACACACAAGCAAGGATTTATCGTAAAATAACCGAATGAGGTCCGGAAATGTCGCTCGTATCCTTGACTATGTACACAAGGGATTGTTTATGTTGTGTCTTGAGGCCGACAGGTTTAGTGGAATTAATAATAAATAGTTTTAAACTTTCACGATTTGTATTCATATTTTTATATTGTTAACGGGACTTAATCGCGTACTTTTTTTTAGTGTCTACTCGTGACCACGGCCAGAGAATATGTAATAATACTACCTATAGAATGGACACTTCGACGTCCTGCCCGATTTGCACACATACACAACCCCTTCCTCTCTTAAGGGCGACGGTTGGTATTTTGTACGTGTTACGCACACAGGTGCGCGTGTAAATACACGTCACTGATCGATAGAAACCAAATTAAGCGTTTGTATGGAATTTTGGAGGAGTGTCCGCGGTGTGCCACGGCCGTTGCATTACGGCCGAAACGTCGAGTGTCGAGGTAAATACGAGTACTTCGATTAAAATAGTACGCGATTAAGTCCCGTTAACAATATAATAATAAATACATATTTTATATAAATATATATACATATTTATAGCATTTTGTAATTTATAGTTTGAAATTTTAAATGGATAATATTACAGTAAATATTATCTAATCTATCTGTTGTGATATGGTACGAATCAGTACTTTAGGATCCGTAATATATGAGCTCGAGGGCGAAGGCACCACCTCATCACCTTATCTATCTGCCGCCAAATGGTAGTGTTCAGCACTGTCGTGTTCCGGTTAGATTGACACCTTAGGTCTCAGGGTAGACAACGAATCTGCATTTTGTCCTCTGATTTTTATTTAGATGTCTATAGGTCTAGTAACTGCCTAATAAAAATAGAAATAGAAAATATTTTTATTTCGAATAGATCTTTACAGATACTTTCAAAACGTCAAGAAATATATAAAATACCTAGAGTGAATAACCATTACATAAAGTAAGCAAAATCATATATCAATAGTAAATTAAAAATTAGAATTTAAACTACTTAGTTAAAACATAATAATCACAAAATTTTTCAATTCCTTCAATGATGATAAATGAAGAAAAAGAAAAACTTATTCGTCAAGATCAAAGTTATTCACTTAGCAGAGTTCCAAGTGCAGTCACTACTGAGAAGAACTCCGCTACCCAACAAACTCAGTAAGAGCTCTTTTAAATGAGAGCTTAAATCTAGTACAAATTATCGTGAAAAATCAAATAATGTGAACGTCCATAGCATAGATGCAAATAAACTGCTATCTACTAAATGTGATGTAGCCCCTGCAAACCAGAACAGACCAGTCCCCACCAACAGCACCCGTTCACGAGTATGACGCATGTGACAACCATTGCCGTAGCAGGCCACTACTACTACGCTGAGGTCCTGAGTTCGATTCCCGGGCAGGGGGTTATCAGAGATAATGGTGTAAAGTCTTTTATCTCTTGTTCTATTGGGATTTTTCCATTTTCTGGAAATTTCCCAGGTACCAGTTTGGTAATGTGCCCGGAGATGTCAACAGGCTCACCACCTGTTACATGGGCCAAAAACGTAACCGACGAATCGTGGGTGTTTGCATGTATGCTTGAATGCATGCATTTACCTCTGCCTACCCCTTCGGGGATAACAGGCGTGAAGTTATGTTTTTTACGTATGTCTATAGGCTGCAGCGATCACTTAAAATTAATGTAAGCTACATGCTTGTTTGTCACCTTTCTTACATATAAAAAAACTATACGCACAACTATGACGATGGCATCTTTGGGGAAGGCTTTTGTCCAGCTGTGGGCATTTACATTTATCAAGTTAAGGATATCAATCTACATTAGTTCAAGTTAAGCAGTGTAGCTAGCTTCAAACACACATCGACGGCGTTTAATAAAACGTGTTGACGAGCACACGAGCACGTTTTATTAAACGCCGTCGAAATATAAATGTTGAGTTCACTTTTCTTGCACTAGTGTGTGCTACAATATGTTGCTACGGAAAAGTGGAAACCCATACATCTAATTGTGTATTGTTCGCGCTCGCTCGTGATTTATAAGCAGTTTGCATATTACTCAGCTATTTCGAAGCGGCAATATTTCTCACTGTGATCCCAGTCATTTCGTGGTGTGACGTGTTAAGCTTCGGCCAAATCAGTGCAGACAGCGGCCAGAGTTAAGTTATAATGGGAAACGCAAATTTTGGCGACGCTAAATTATATAGGTATTAGTACCCGTATTGGCCATCAAATCTAAATTATTTTTTCTGTTGAAGTCAGAGAAGGATGTGAAATGTTACCATAACTTTAACAAATATGGAGGTGCAACCCAAGTTTAAAGTCCAGGTTTATACTAACTTTTTCTCTAACCGTTGTCAATCAGTAATAGTAACCCGGTTCCTATTTAATATTATTTACCTACAACTTTTTTACAGCCACTAATACCTACATTGTTATTGTTTTTCTTTCTTTAAGTTAATGCATGTTGCAATTACCTATAAGTGAGATTACATATATTTATAAACTTTAAAATGCCTTAGTTATGTAAGTATTAGCATATAATCTTGTTGGTAATTCATAAGTAAGTAAATAAATAAATAAGTTCTTATTTAAAATACACAGTTTACAAATAGATCAGATTTTTGACAATTGAAATATTCAGCTGCCACATAGTGGCAACCTCGGCACTGTAACTTAAAATACGGTTATACTCACAGCCCCACAGTAGGTATAAACCTGTGTCTTGGGGGGTGCCTTTGTATACAAACAACAGGAACACAAAAACCCCGACCAGGAACAAATATCTGTAGGCCATACAAATATTTGTGTCAGTTCGCCGCCGGTGCTGCTCGCGGTCACACGTGTGCACACCGCTCCTCGCACGTCTTAGGGAAGTGAAAGGGAAACTATACGTATCGAAGTGTGATTCTTACGTTGGTTTACAATTCGCTCACCACAGCGTTACCTTACTGCTGCGTCGAACGCCCCAGCCTCGGTGTGTCGGTATTTCTACCCTACGTAGGCGTAGAAAGCCCATCGAGGGCTCGGATGTGTGTTCCGCGGTAGTTACACTCAGTGAAATAACGAACTGAACGTTAGTGCAGTGCTGTTCGAGTAGTTGAGGCCGTTTTCGTAGTGCAAATTATTTGCACAAGGAAAACGGCCGACAGTCGCCGGGCAGCCTCACGTCGAAGAGCTGCCGAAGAGTGAAGATGTCGGAGAGGGGCTCCTCTTCCCCCTGTGATCAAGGCCCGCGTCGGACCGCGCGCACTGGTATACCGGTGCGCGAGGCAGTCCGGCCAAACATACCGACGAGATAGGGGAGCGCGGGGTCCAATTAGTTCCTGCACCCCCCCCCCCACGCTGACACCAGCAGCCACCCCCGCTGGCGAAAACACCGCCGCGGAACTATGTGAGTGCGACTTAGCCGAGTTGCCAACTATGTCGCCGCCACCACCAACGGCGGCATCTACCTCACCCCCCGCCGCCGCCTCCCCGCCCTCTCCAGCGCCCGCAACTATCGCTGCGGTTGTCGCGGAGAAAGTTAAGAGGCGGCGTGGGGAGATATCGCTTGACTGTTCAGGCAACCAGGCGGAGAAGAGACTCTGCCAATCGACCTCTGATCCCTCAACGGAAGAAGGCCACTACCAGGAGGAGAGTGGGCCATCCTTGAGCCCATCCACTAGCTACGCGGCACTCGAGAGTCCGCGTTGGGGCAAATCTGTCGACGCCGAGGCGCGCCAACCGTTGACCCCTGAGGCGCAACCAACAACGCCGGCACCAGTGTCATACGCGGCCATGGTGACCGCTCCGCCGCCACCGCGCGCCGCGTCTCCGCCTTCATTACCTCCGGCGCAAGCACCGCAGGGAGCTACGTCTTCAGCGAAGAGCCACCCGCCACTCGTGGTGGAGAAATTGCCGCACTGGCCGCGCCACCTTGCGGCCATCACCAACAAGTTGGGGTATGCCCCCAATGCAAGAGCCACTGGCGCCGGCGTGCGGTTCATGTCGAAGACGCCGGAGGAATACCGTGCAGTGCAGGCATACCTCATCGAGGCTACCGCGGCAGATGCCAAAATCGAGTGGTTCTGCTACGCCCCTGCGGAGGAGCGCCCTACCAAGGTGGGTATCCGAGGGCTTCCCCGGACCACTGAACCCGAGGATATAGTGCAGGCCCTATGTGCAAGGGGCTACCCGGCCCAATCGGCACGCGCCGTGTACCCCAAGAGGGGCAGACCCGGCGCCGTCTTTTTTGTTCAGATGGATCATGTCGACCCAGTGGACCTCGCCGGACTTTTCCAGATGACGGAGTTGCTGCATTTGAGGGGCGTGTCCGTAGAGGCATGGCGACCCAGGGAGGGACCTCCACAACGCCACCGTTGCCAAGCCTTCGGACACGCCTCCGCCAACTGTCACCGCCCCTTGCGCTGTGTGCGATGTGCCATGGAGGGCCACCCGGGGAGCGAATGCCCACGCTCCCGTGATCAACAGCCCACCTGCGCCAACTGCGCGGGAGGGCATACAGCCAATGACCGGCGCTGCCCAGTGTTCCAGAGGGAGGCAAGAAAGAAGAATGCCAGGATTCCTCCTCCCCTACCTCCACCAACCGGGGAAAAAAGAACCGGTGGGCCCGGGCCGATAATGGTCATGGCGCCGGCTCCTGCAATCCAGCCGCCGCCTATTTACAGGTCAGTGGTAACCGGTGCCACCTTATCGACCCCAGCTATTGACGGGTCGACAAAAAGGAAATCACGCAGCGGACGCCGACGCGATCGGAAGAAAAGGTCACTGGCGTCGGCGCTCGCAGCGCCACAACAGCAAGAGAAAGACAAACGGGAGACAGCCGCCCAGCCAAATAAGGAAAGGCAAGAGCGCCCCATCCCCCTGGACATGGGCTCACCAGCGCTGTATCTGCAAGGAACGAGGCCAACCGGCCCCGCCCCGCCGCAACAGGCGCACACGGCGCCAATTAACCCCAGGTCTAGCTGATGCCGCCGGGCCTTCACTCACCGGCCAGAAAGATGCGCAAGAGGTTGCGGCGCCACTGGACCAAAATGTTTACCGCACCACCCAGGCATCACCGAGCACGAGGCGGTGGCAGCAGGAGGAGGTGAGTGTAACCGCCCGGGAGGCAGCACCTATAGGCGCGCATTCAATGGCGCACGTGACCGGCACTGGGCTCGCGTATTCGATCACGCAAGCCGAGCAAGCGACCGCGCCCCGGGGAGGGATATCCGCCCCGCAAGGGCAATTAATGGAGCCGTCGGTATCCCAGTTGCTAGGAGTGTTTGTTAGCACCCTCACTGGGATCCTGACGGCGTACAATGCCGGACAGGATATTGTCCCCGCCTTGTTAGCAGGTCTGGCCGAGTTAAGACGTTACAGTGGTCCCGTGTAAGCTGAAGATCCTCTATTGGAACCCAGGCGGGATCACGGGTCACGTACGGGATCTCCGGGAACTCGCCCAGTCGTAGGATATTCATGTTACCCTCCAAGCTACGCCCCGAGCAGGAGCTCAGGGTGAACAACTACTTCGTGTACCGCCACGACGAGGTGTCACCGCGGGGCCCCGCTTATAGGGGCACTGCGGCACTTGTCAGGCGGGACATGGTGCACGAGGAGTTGGACACATTGCCTTTCGTGTCGACTCGCACAAAGGGAGTGCGACTCTACGCAGAGGGCACAGAGCACGCAGCAGCGCACCGGACCCCAGGTGAGCGCTTCCACGCCAGGGACATCCGGACCATCCTCGGAGACAAGCCTACACTAGCCGTGGGTGATATGAACGCCAAGTATCCTACTTGGGGTTCCAACGTTATCACTCCGGCTGGAAGGATGCTCTTCGAGGACAGCCAAAGGAATGGGTATGATGTGATAGGCCCCGATGCCCCAACACATATACCCACTTCACCTAGGTACCGACCTGATGTTCTTGACGTGGACATAAAGGAGTAATAATAATAATAATAATAAATACTCTTTATTGCACACCAAAGACACAAGGATACATAAAAAGAAACTTAAGTAAATTGTGAAACAAAGGGCGGCCTTATCGCTAGAAGAGCGATCTCTTCCAGGCAACCCAACAAAAAAAGAGAAACTTATAACTAAGAAGGCGGGGTGTGCGACACTTTAAGAAAAAATATAAAATAGGTACACAATAACGTTAACAGACAGAGAGAGATATAACAATAGTTACAAACTGAAAACAAATTGACAGTAAACAAAGGAAGGAAGGAAATTGGAGAAGAATGATTCAAAGGAGGGTAGAGAGATAGTGAGCCTTAACTTGACGTTTAAAAGATTCAATTGTATCAATTTGCCTAATAGAGCATGGCAAGGAGTTCCACAAACGTACGGCTTGGACAGAAAATGATTTAGTATAAAAATTACTGCAATGTAAAGGAGTATTAAGACGTAAGGTTACAGAGGAACGAAGGGAGCGGGAATGGGAAAGGTATGAAAATTCAAAACTATCTCTTAAATATTTTGGGCTCTTTGGGTTAAATAGCACTGAGTACAAAAGAGAAAGAATATGTACATTCCGGCGATGTTGAATGGGCAGCCATTTGAGCTTATTGCGATATTCGGACACATGATCATATTTGCGAAGACCAAATACGAATCTTATGAAAACATTTTGTAGGCGCTCAAGTTTGTTGAGTTGGCATTGGGTCAAATCAAGATAACAGACGTCAGCATAGTCCAGTATAGGAAAAAGTAAAGAATGTGCAAGCGCAATTTTAGTAGGAATAGGCAAAAAGTTACGCAGCCTTCGCAAAGAACCTACAGTGGCAAACACCTTCCTGCTGATGTCGCATAATTGAGAAGACCACGAGAGATGTTGGTCCAAAGTAATACCTAAGTTTTTTACAGTTTTAGAAAATGGTATATGAATGCCGTCGAAGAGTACATGAGGTAAAGTGTCCCAGTCTATTTTACTAACTAGCCTAGAGCTGCCAATTATAATTAATTGTGTTTTCTCAGGGTTCACTCTCAGACCAAAAGAAGTACTCCACGAAGAGATGCGTTCGAGGTCATCATTAATATCGTTGATAGCTTTAGGTAAATTGTTCAACGATGACCTATGGAGTACCATGCCCGGTCCATGTGGAGGAGTTGTATGATCTTACAACACAACACCTCCCCATTTTGGTCACTCTCGCGCTGTCGACGGACTTCACGATCGCGCGCCCGCCACGCCGACGTATCGATTGGCGCAATTTCGAGCGAGCTATGAGCGAGTCAGAGCCAGTGGGCGCCTTGCACACCGCTGAGGATGTCGAGGCAGAAACCAGCCGCCGCACAAGAAGCGGCCACATCTACAAGACCACTGACGCAGCGCAGGGCAGCCCTGCCTGTCTCGCTCCAGCGCAAGCTCCAACGAAAGCGTAGCCTGCGCCGCCTATGGGCGCGCACGCGATGTCCAACAGTGAAGCGTGACCTGAAACGAGGCGATAAGTGTTGCGGTGAGTGCGTTTCGCGGAGACGGCTGGGAAAATTCGGCTGGGAATTTGCAGTCATTCCTAGAAGGTGCTTTTCCAAACCTACTAAAAACCTCTATAGTTAAACCTATACATAAAAAATCATCGAAACAAGACCCAAATAATTATAGACAAATAGCCCTACTGCCGACTTCTTCAAAAATCTTTGAAAAAGCAATGCAAAAACGCCTAAACTCTTACTGCGAAAAGTATGGCCTATACGATGACTCTCAAAATGGATTTAGAAAAAACCGTTCAACTATTCTAGCCGTTTATAAGTATATGCAAAAAGCCCTTGACATTATTAATGAAAAAAAATACGCAATAGGAATATTACTAGATATGACTAAAGCATACGACAAAGTACAGTTTGATATACTGCTAGACAAATTATATGACTTAGGCATACGTGGAATAGCTCATGACTGGTTCAGTTCATACCTTAAAAATCGATTGCAAATTGTAGAATTAGAATACTTTGACTCCGAAACCGGTATAATTACAATGACTAGATCTAATACTATTGACATAAATAATTCAATCCCGCAAGGCAGCGTTTTAGGATGTATCTTATTTTTACTGTATATAAATGACCTTCCAAAAATTATTAACAATTTCTGTGTTCTATTTGCTGACGATATTTCCCTCTTGACATCTTGTAATAACATTGACAATTTAAATAATGACCTTACTGTCATATTTAATAATATAATAAATTGGATGAATGACCATAATCTTGAAATAAATTTTAATAAAACAAAATTAATGCAATATAAACCTCACCAAAAAGCCCCACTTGACATTAACTTTATATATAAAAATTCAAATATTGAATGTGTTGACACGTTTACCTTATTAGGACTAGAAATTGATACAAACATTAAATGGAAAAATCACGTACAAAAAATTAGAAACAAACTATCAAGTTTTACATATGCCCTAAAAGAACTCCGAAAAGCTACTGACCAAAAAACTGCACTAACCACGTATTATGCATATGCATACTCGTGGCTCAGGTATGGAATATTAATTTGGGGCAACAGCGTGGACGTTCACCACGTCTTTACGTTACAAAAAAAATGCATCCGTATCCTGACTAATATTGACAATAGAGACACTTGTAAACCGCACTTTATAAGCAATAATTTGTTAACATTGACATCTATATATATATTAGAAGCATGCAATTTTGTAAAAAAATATCCCGAAACTTTCAATATGCGAGACGAACAACCGCGACGATATCAAAGCCGCCAAAAAAACAAGTTAGAAATCCCCGCCTCTAAACTTAAGATATATCACTCAGGGCCTTATGCTATGTGCGTTAAAATTTTTAATAAACTACCAGGAAATTTAAGAGAATCCAAAAATAGCCCAAATTTTATTAAAATATTAAAAGAGTATCTCCTCAAAAAATGTTTCTACAAACTATCAGAATATTTTGAAAACACTGATGACTGGCTAAAAATATAAATATATAAATGCTTAAAAATGAATCGGTTTGCTCTCACTGCATTAAATGGATTGCAATACCCAAATAGGGTTCATTTGTGACATTCTAACAAAAAAAAAAAAAAATGTAATATACCACCATTATAATTATTGTAATTGTAATTAAAAGGTAATAGACCGGGCAGCCGTCAACGACACAAGCCTGTACGCCCTCACCCGCACACTCACCAAAGAGGCGATCCCTGTATATCCACTTCTCGACAATTCCGGGAAGCGGTGTTACGGGGCCAAAGACCGGGCAGAAATACTGGCCAACTCCCTGGAGGGCGTTTTTACCCCCCATCCCCCTTCGCAGGACCCGACTATCGTTGAGCATTACGATGACTGTGAGCGCCGCGTTAGGGACTTACTGTCGGCCGCGCCCGTTCCGCTCCGGGGAGGCGATTTTATCTCCCTGTCTGAGCTGAGGAGGGCAGTCACCTGGCTGCATCCAAGGAAAGCGCCAGGGCCTGACGGTATCCTAACCGCCGCGTTACAGCATCTGCCGTGGAGTAGCTTGGCATCCCTAACCAGGCTATTCAACGGCATCCTCCGCACGGGTCGCTTTCCCGAGCTCTGGAAACTCGGGAAAATAATAGTCATCCCGAAGCCGGGTAAGGACCGCCGCCACGCTTCTAGCTACCGGCCTATAACACTGCTATCACACTTCGCCAAGCTGTTTTAGCGACTCCTGCTGCGGAGGCTGAAACCGCACCTCCCGTGCAGGGAGGAGCAATTCGGCTTCCGCGCGGGGCACTCGACCACGCTCCAGCTGGCGAGGGTGCTCCACTATCTCGCCGACGAGTACAACAAAGGCCGGTATTCGATTGGAGTCTTTCTCGATATCGAGAAGGCCTTCGATCGGGTTTGGCATGTTGGACTGTTGGCGAAGATAGAGATTCCATCGGGCCTGCATAGGGTGGTAGCGAGCTTCCTCGAAGGCCGGCGGTTTAACGTAACGGTGGAGGGAGCTGACTCAGCCGAACACCCGGTCTGTGCAGGAGTACCACAGGGCAGCTGTCTGTCGCCGTTGCTGTATGCGACGTACACAGACAACATCCCGACCACACCGGATGTCATGCTAGCCCTGTTTGCCGACGATAGTGCATTCCTAACGTCGTCGCCCCGGCTGCAAATCGCTCGCGAGCTTATGCAACGTCTGCTAGATGTTCTGCCTGAGTGGTTTGACAGGTGGCGGATGGCTGTCAATGTGGGTAAGACGGCCGCACTCCCAACAAGAGTAATCCGCTGTAAGCTGCCACCGCTCAGGCTACGTGGAGAGGAGGTGCAGTGGCAGACAAAGGCTAAATACCTCGGGTGCACCATCGATCGGGCGCTGCGCATGACACCCACTGTGGATCACGTGTGTCAGGCGGCTGCAGCGCGGTCGATGCTGCGTCCGGTGTTGAACTCGAGACTGCCACTGCGCACCAAGCTACGCCTGTACAAAACGTACATCAGGTCGAGGCTGACGTACGCGGCGCCTGTGTCTCCGTTTAATTACCAAAGCGGGAAGGTACGTTCGAAACGACGTCATAGCACGGGACCTGCGTGTGGAATCCGTGAGGGAGTTTGTGGCACGTCTTGCGCGCGGTATGTACGACCGAGCTGAGAACGGGCCGCACGAACACCTCCACGGGTTTGCCCCACTGCACTGTAGGCCTCCTGATGGGAGACCACTCCCACGCGTAATCCTCTCCTCTCCGGTAATAATAGGAGCACCCCGGGACGACGATGAAGAGGTTAGGTCCGCCCCGATCCCGCGCTTCGTGACCCGCAGCGCTAACGAGTTTGACTCGGCCTGACCTGCTATAGACGGGACCAAATCCCCTGGTCCGGGTTCGAACCCCGGTCGAAGGAGATTCCTCCCCTGGGATGCGGCCGTAAGCCCGGCTAGAGCCAGTGGCACGGTCGCGTCGTTTAACTGTGGGCGTTGTCATCTTGGTGGGAGCGCTCGCTACCCCTTGTTGTTGCGGTCGAATGCCAGGTGGAGCTGCTGCACCGACGCACAACCAAGAAGAGAAGGAAAAGAAGAAGAAGTTGCATCGCAGGGCCGGTTGATGTATGGTCGACACTTGCCCGCGATGCCACCGTGGTCACTGGAGGCCACAGCTGTCGAGGCGACCGCAACTTGCGAGACGACACGACGTCACCGAGCCACAGCGACGGCAACAGAGGCAGGTATGCACACCAGAAGGGGGTTCGTGGAGTGGCAAAAAAATAATAATAATAAAAAAAAAAACAAAAACAAAGTAATAAAAAAAAAATAATAAATAAATAAGTTAATAAAAAAAAAAAAATGTATAAAGCCCCCACTCTCTCTCGACTGACGACGCGTGCCTCCTCCACCGAAGCCCTTGCATCCCAGGGCACCCCACGCCGACCTGCATGGCAGGCCAGAAGAAGCCGCAGCAGAGGGGGTCAGCCCCGGTGCTGCTTCCGCGCCGCGGGCTTCGCGCGCGCGACGTCAACTGATGATGAATATTTGTGCCGGTGCGGGGATCGAACCCGCGACCCTTCGAATCAAATGGTCGTCTCACACCACTGGACCAACGGTTTTCAAAACTTGCTTTCTACGTGAAAAATGTGACAGCATAATTAGCAAATTTTAAATACCTGTATGATTTTTTTAATATTTGAACTATTGGAGGGTAAAAATTTCAAAGGTGGTAGAGCTCCAGTGACGGAGCTCGCGGGCGTAGGCACCACCGCATTACCTAATATACTTGCCGCTAAATGCTAGTGTTCAGCACTATCGTGTTCCGGTCAGGTGGTAATGTACGGCCCTGTAATTCCTGGCACAGAGGCTTATGCCATTATCTAAAGAAGTTACATGTTACTTGCACATTTGTATACCTACCTCTTTAGAAATATGGAGTTCAATTTTCCTCCAAAATAAGTGCGCTACTTTACATCGCTACTGAAAACTTGGAGCACATACATCTAATTGTGTATTGTTCGCGCTCGCTCGTGATTTATAAGCAGTTTGCATATTACTCAGCTATTTCCAAGCGGCAATATTTCTCACTCTGATCCCAGTCATTTTGTGCCGCGACGTGTTTAAGCTGCGGCTACATTACTGCGAACGGCGGAGATGCGAGAATCACAAAATTACACAATTCAGATTGTCGTTTATGAAATAAATTAAACTTCTAAGAAATAAATATTTGAATCAAAATAAGCAATAAATATTATGATTTTTGTAGCTCGTAAATAATTTTGGATCAATTCTCAGAGTTTGACATGTAGAAACGCATATGCAGTGATACGTCTAGTAGTAAGTAAAATGTCTACCTATGGACAGTCTAGACTGCAATTTGACTTTATTTTTGTCTAGACAGCGAGTATTGTGGATACACTAATTTGAATATTTTTATTTAAAAAAATTAAGTTTTAAGGTGTTTTATGAATTAATAATTATTTATGAGGAATATAATCAGGAATCGTAACGACATTTCATTGATACCTAGAACTCTAGTAATGATGGATCTATTGTTATCCAAAGTGATAACTAAATTTCTAACTTCAGCCTTCAAGTATGAATCATATTGCAGTCAAAAATCTTATTTGACCGCTTCAGATTTTATCTGAAACAATTACCTATACTTATAAAAATATCTGACGCACTCAGAAAACTCCCGCTTATAAATAAAAATATACAAAGAAGCTTTTGTGTGTATTAAAGCGGCACCATACGCATTACGATGATTAAAACGTGTACAAATTGGTTCTTACTCGGCCTAAAGCCTTCAGATTTTCCATTTGAGTAATACTACAAGTAGTTACTCTAATTTATCGTAACTTATTACATTTTATAATTGTTTTATATATTATTTCGCATTAACACATGCTTGTGAAATACATTTTCAAGAAAAATGGAAAGAAAAATTTGACTTCAGGCAAGACCCGAACTCGCGGCCTTTACGGAACTTTATAACATTTTATGTCTACTTTCAAACGGGTAGGCAGCGGTGAATGCTTATTTTGGATATTTATAAGTTGTATGTGTGCAAAAAATCTAGCAAGTGCAAAGCAAGATTCAGTCATTAGATAATCACGAATCACGTTTGCAAATCTCCAAAATTTGAATTGATCCAAACCTAAGGATCAAATAGGGTAACCACTACTATTACTTGCCGGATTAATCGAAATAAACAAATGCGTGTTGAATTTTTTTTTTCAATACGTATTAAATTACTTTTATAAGTACACTCTAGGTAGTCTGTAATATGACAATTCAAAAGAGTTTGTGTGGAACAATATGACTTGATTTGATTATTAATTATATGTCATTTTTTAACCACATTTTTAAATTTTTAAATATTAATTTATTTGACGACCCGGTTAGTCCAGTGGTGTGAGATGACCGTTTGATTCGAAGGGTCGCGGGTTCGATCCCCGCACCGGGACAAATATTTGTATGGCTTACAGATATATGTTTCGGGTCTTGGTGTTTGTGTTTGTGTTGTATGTGTACAACGGCACCCACGACACAGGTTTATACTTACTGTAAGGGTGTGAGTGTAAGCGTATTTTTTTTTAAAACAAGCACAGCACGGAACAAAAACACAAGCCGACAGCGTTAGCAGGGTCCAAACTGCCGGTGGTTAGAGACACAGAGATAGGAACCTCCTCACTATGCGTAAAGTGTGAGTACCCGTTTTCTGTATCAGACTCTAAATCCACCAACCTAGAGAGAGTCTCTTCAGATGTTGATCGAGGCTTTACGATGTCAGTCCATTCACCGATGCGACTATCGGCACAATGATGGCTGAATCCACATAGCGACAACCTCGTGAGCAAGACCAGAATATTTTATTTTCTTGTCTTTTGATTCTTATTATTTTTACACATAAGATACGCAATACATATTTCTCCACGACACATTACCAACTTTATCATTATAGCACTCCACAGTGTACTCAACATATACTCGTCCTTACATCGAATCGTATTTTAGGTAAAACGGTAAATAATTCGCCGCGAAATTGCCTTTCAAGATGGAAATAAGCACTCGAAGGTACTTTCATGTCCCCCAATACGATGGGACAACATAGGTTAGTAATACACCGAGACTGGTTTATTGCAATAAAAATATTTATTAGACTAAAACATTCATATGTAATGACAATAGCAAATAAGCATACCTACAGGTCATATTTTGATGGTACCTTCATCATGCCCTCGTAGAGAACCTACTTAAGGCATACCTTTTATCTACACCAAAGTATCATACGTCATAGATAAAATTCGTTCTTCTCTCGGATAGTGACTGAATTTAATAAAATTAAAGATTTTCCAGAACTGGATCTCTTTCTAACGCAACCTTTATATAACTTTTAAAACACTCCCGTTTAACACATTACACTGTTTTTTTTTTTGTAATGGAATTGGCAAACAAGCATGCAATTCACATTGATGTCAAGTGATGACTGCAGCCTATAGACACCCACACAAAGACCAAGGTCAAAATGCAGATGCGTCACCACTCCTAAGGCCTAAGGTGTTATGCCTCCGTGCCGGAAATTACAAAGCCGTACCTTACCACCTCACCGGAACACGATAGTGCTGTACACTACCATTTAGCGGCAAGTATATTAGGTATGCCTTCGTCGACGAGCTTCGTCATTGGAGCTCTACCACCAGTTTTACGAACCGAGTCGTGACACGATACAGATATTTCGATAAAAACACTATTTTACCTATATTCCGACGTTTCGGCCGGCCGGCCTCCACAATAATTGCGCAAATTTGAAGGTAGAAGAGCATCAAGCCACCCTGACCTGATAAACTGACACCTTGCTGGTACAACAGTCCGTCCGCGACCACGGCTGGTGCAACCGTGCCGAAACGTGGGAATATAGTGTTTTAATCGAAATATCTATATCGCGTCGCAACCTTCATATAATTAATAGATGAAGAGCAAGATAGATCGTAAACACATTGACTAGACACTGGTTCAACGCGCACTCTCTGATATCTTAGTTAACGAAACCTAATTCTATAGTATTTAAGTTTGTCATACTAATATTTGTTATTTTAAATAGGCAAGTGTGTTTTATAGTTTCCTATATGTGAAAACATGGAATTGGTTTTTATTAAATATTTGTAGTGGTTGCTTCATAATAAACTGTTTGTTTTCCAATAAACATAAACAAAATTATATTCAGCTTTGAATAAAAATAAAAACATGTAGGTACAATAGTCTGAAACAGCAGCAATCGCTTAAATCCAATTAATTGATAGAAATCAATATGTTTCAAATTTATTCATTAATTGAAAGCCTGGAGGCTTATAACAGAATCAATTATTACTGTCCGTGCTATGTAGTAGAGATGCCTGTGAACGCCAGTCTGACTCAGACTTGGCCGCTTTTTTTAAAAGTACCTACGTACTTTTTGTCTTCTGATCGACTATTTTTCGTAAAGCTGAGAAGCTTTTTTTCATGTTATCAAAGTGGCAAACAATCAAATTGATGTTAAGTGATCACTGCAGCCTTAAGACACCCACAAAAAGACCAGAGGTCAAAATGCAGATGCCTTACCACTTCTGAGGCCTAAGGTGTTATGCCTCTGTGCCGGAAATTACAGAAAAATAAAATTACGTACATTACCACATGACCGGGGCACGATAGTGCTGAACACTACCATTTAGCGGGAAGGTAATTAAAATTAGGTAATGCGATGTCAACGCCCGCGAGCTCCGTCACTGGAGCTCTACCACCAGTGAAAATACCTATTTAAAATGCTATGCCTATGTAATGTGCTTTTAAATTTGATATATAAAAATACCATAATCCCCACTTGAACTCTAACAACCCAATCCAGACAAACAAATCCAGAATATTAAACACATACGTCAAAGTATAACGTGTAGCAAAAACAAAGTGATAATCGTTCAAATGATGAAGGTTGTATATAACACTTTCCTCACGTACCTAGTAAAAGGCTCGTCGACAGGATCCAGTGAAAGTCGAAGTAACGGCACCCATTATCCATCAGTTACCGCGATATCGCGAGCGCACAGACGGACATCGTGTTGTGCGGTGTTCGACGTAACACGCGGACTTGGTGTCGAATGTACGTTGTTAGTCCATATTACATATTATACTAATTTTGACTGTTTAAAGAAACTGTCTGTGCACCGCGTGCCATTTCTATTTGGAAATTATTCCTCGAAAAATTCAACCCGGGTTGAATACCAACGATCTACATTCAACCCCTCGATTTCGTTTGCATAATTATTGCTCCTCTCCACTTGGACATTTTTTGTTCAGCGTTTTGGATTGTTTTTATTTATATTACTATTCCCCTTTAAAATTAATTTGAAGTTAGATACTGAAAACTGCCTAGACATACTTCACTCGTGGAATGAAAAATTGAAAAATAAGCCTCAGGGAAGGCAAGGCATCTTATTTTGACCTCTGGTTCTATTTGAATGTCTATAAACTGCCAACATCCGTGTAAACTGTATTCTTGTTTGTCACCATCATATAAAAACTGGAATGCTTTCAAGATTAAATTGGTGTACTCACTTAGATTAAATTTGGTAGGGAAATATTTGGAACCCTAATGGAAAACCTAGGTAGGCTATAAATTCGGCGTGCTAAGTGTAGGTCTGTCGTAAGATAAAATATAAAACGATTAATATAAAATTCAGATGAGGTTCCAAACAAGCTAGTACCTAATATAATTATAATAATCAATTAAGAGAAAATACTTTTTAGTGATGTGAAAGATCTAAATCTATTAGTAAATGTGTAATGTAGTTAGTACTGGTGGTAAAGCTCCAGTGTAGAAGCTCGAGAGCGAAGCCACCATCGCATTAACTCATCTATCTGCCGCCAAATGGAAGTGTTCAACACTATCGTATTTCGATGGTTATAATGGTAATGTATGGCCCCGTAGTAACTAGTACAGAGATATTACAACTTAGATCTCAGGGGTGGCAACTCATTTGCATTTTGGCCTCTGATTTTTGTGTAGATGACTATAGGCAGCTCTTCACTTAACATCAGTGTGCGCGGCATGCTTTACCACCTTCCTTGCATTAAAAAAAAAACTTCAATTCGTTAATTGATAGAGTAATTCGGTGATGCCAATGCCCTCAATCTCCGATACTCTAACACCAGTAATCATAATTTTCAAAACCAAATTATTTTCTAATTCTGGCCACTTTAAAGTGGCTAGAATTAGAAAATAAAAATAATTTGTCGTCTTTTCATCGTAAACGAAGAAACAAGCTATATAATAAGCTCAGCAAGCGGAGCGTGGCGCGCAAATTGTATTGTCCTTGTAAATGGGAGCTGCGCTGAAAATACGCCACTGAAAAAATAGGGGTGAACACTAGAAACGTAATTTTTGTAAACAGTTTGACTGTATGATGACAAAGTTTTTTTTTTTTTTTTCTTTAACCTTACCCTCGTAACAATAGCGTTTTATTTTTTATCATTTACAAACAGTTCCGTATAGTTATAACGTCACGTATTAAATGAGTTACTCCAGAGGTATGTGACTACCATTTGAACAGAGGCTCACGGGTTCGATCCCCATAGCGGAACAAATATTTGTATGGCCTACAGATGTTTGTTTCGGGTCTGGGTGTTTGTGTAAGTGTGTGTGTGTAGAACGGCACCCACGACACAAGTTTACACTTAGTGTGGGCAGTGAGCGCAAAACCGGTCTAGTGCGTGTCGTGCCACGCGCAGTGTAGGGGTTCCGTAGATACGGAGGCGGAGTTGTTCGAAATGTTCGAGGAAAATACATTTGGTCGACTATTACTCGCAAACTTGTAAGGCCAACTTAAGTGTGATAGCGTTCCTTCTAATTTCATTACATATAGCTAGTATTGCCGTACCGTTTGAATTTCTAACAACAACCGTTTAGTTGGTAGGGGGGGGGCACTCTTGCCTCTAACGAAATATTTGCACTTTAAAACTTAATAAGTCACGTACAGTTGACTAAATCAAAAAATGATATTGGGACATTCGTGATATTTTTGAAAGTCCTATCCAACGATACCCTACACTATATTATGGAAATCAAAAATAAAAAATATCCGCGTCTTACATGTAGGGGAGGTTACCCTAAACATTTTTTTATCATGTTTATATTCTTTGTGGTTATTGTGGTTCCCAAGCCCTCGACTTCTAATACCGGAGCTCTATGTTAGTTTTATAATCAAGGTCATGATAAATTTAGTGAAATGGCAAGTATTCTAATTAACTAGTTATGTTTTGCCCGTGAACGAAGAAACAGGCTGATATACCTAATAAAGCGCAGCCAGTGCGGCGTGACGCGCAAATTGTATCTTCGCTGTGAATGGGAACTGCGCTGAAAACACTTCGGTAGTAAAATAGGGGTTAACTGATGCCAGCAGTAACGACATCATTTTTTTTAAAAGAAATGTTTTTTTTTAATGAATGTGAAAAACATGCATGCAGTTTTTTTTATTATTCTTGCAAATTGATGTTAAGTGATGACTGTAGCCTACAGACACTTACATGAAGACCAGAGGTCAAAAATGCAGATGCGTTGCCACCCCTGAGACCTTAGTTGTTATGTCTCTGTGTTAAGTTACGGGCACCGAGTTAAGTATTAATTACGGGGCCATACATTACCACCTAACCGGAACACGATAGTGCTGAACACTACCATTTGACGGTAAATACTGTCCTCGAGTCCCTACACCAGAACTCTTCCAACAGTAAAATTTAATCTCTCCTTCTTATTTTTTATGTATTTTACATATATATTTTAAATCTGCTAGAATCTAGATAATTAACTGGATTAATAACAAAAGTTCGCAAAACCATCATATATACGTCTATTGCATAAATCCCATGCCTTGCAATAAATGTTAAGCGTTTAATTTTGCATTATTATACTGCATTATTGAAGCAAATTCACAATTCGATTGGGTGGATTTTGCACAATATGCAAACTAAAACGATTTCACTTGGCAATAACATTGATCATACATACACCAAATACACCAAAGGTCTTAGGGGAGCCAACGCATCTGCATTTTGACCTCTGGTTTTGTGTAGATGACATGCAGGCTGGACTTACACCACTTAACATCCATGTGAACTACATGGTTATTTGTCACCTTAATCAAATAAAAAAAAACACAAACGCTAATACGCAAACAATAGAAGACAGTTGCTGTAAGAAGGGAAATGGTAGAGCTCAGAACTTGTTGAATATTTTGAGTCTATGTACCCAAAACAGTCAGGAATTACATAAACATTGAACCTTAAGAACTCATACTAGAAAGAACCGAGACAGAAACATGAGTAAAGATAATATCCAAGTTCAACGCAATTACGCGCACAATTTAAGACAGTCGCTGTAAGAAGGCTAAGCGGCTTTGGAAGTAAGATTCAATGAGTAGGCGCAGCGGAGTTCAATCGGCGACGTTTAATTTCCCGCGGGAGTCGAACCCGCGACCCGCGTCGTTCGATCTAATGGCGTTCACAGACAAACCGATGGAACTGTTTGTTCGATCGTTGTCCGGATTTAAATGTACCGATAAGGAACTGGATGTAACGTTTGTTATTTTCCTCAGAATAGAAGGAAAAGTAGGATTTGAATAGAAAATAATGTTATCAATTTTTTTTATTATTATAATTATTTATTATATTTGTAACGTTTTCAGACAAAAACTACTTTACCGATTTCAAAAATTCTTTCACCACTAACAAGCTGCTTCTTTACTGAGAGACGTAGTACCGTATAAAGATAATTTCAATTCATTTTTGTTGAGGGTCCCAACACATGACCTGCCGACTTATACAAAGGAAGAGTTCTGGCCGCAGGGAGTATTATTTCGGAAATTCCGGGGACAACTTCCTGCTGACAAACCGCGTATCACGTCGCCGTCTTCACGTGACAATTAGTGTTAGTTGCTATAAATATGTATGTTAGTTATAAGGTATATAGGTATATATATTTATATGAGCCTTTTGTTTTACTTTTAGTGTTCAATTGTTGCCTGAAATAAATAAAATAAATAGGCTAACAATGGAAAGAAAAATTTGACTTCAGGCGAGGCTCGAACTCGCGACCTACTGGGAATCTAGTCCAGCCGCTCTTCCAATTGAGCTACTGAAGCCTTGCCCGATTTGTCAAATCTTTCCTTCACATCTATTGCATTGCTTTATGGTAGCAGTAGCGCCATCTATTACCAACTATGCTAGTTAGGCAACCGATATAATAGACTTTTCAGTTTATTGAATATCGTAAAGAAGTCGCTTTTTTTTATTTTAAAGAAAAATGGAAAGAAAAATTTGACTTTCCATTTTTTTTTAAAATAAAATATATTTCACAAGCATGTGTTAATGCGAAATAATAAAACAATTATTAAGGGTAAAAGCGACTTCTTTACGATATTCAATAAACTGAAAAGTCTATTATATCGGTTGCCTAACTAGCATAGTTGGTAATAGATGGCGCTACTGCTACCATAAAGCAATGCAATAGATGTGAAGGAAAGATTTGACAAATCGGGCAAGGCTTCAGTAGCTCAATTGGAAGAGCGGCTGGACTAGATTCCCAGTAGGTCGCGAGTTCGAGCCTCGCCTGAAGTCAAATTTTTCTTTCCATTTTTCTTTAAAATAAAATATATTTCACAAGCATGTGTTAATGCGAAATAATAAAACCAAGGCTAACAATGTTTTCAAAAAAAAAATCTGGATTCTTAATAAAAATGCAATAATGTAATATAAGGTTTGACAAAATTAGTCTTAAGAAAATTATGTAATTTTCAAGTGATAAAATGAATTTAGAATATAGAATCTGGAAACACACGACTCGATAAAGAACACGCGGATAAAGTCGCGGGATATAAGCTAGAACATTATTTCAAGCTTATTGTCACCTCTATATACGTTGTAATTATAAAAGAATCTGATTTCGCGAAACATTGTCGGTATTTTTGAGAGCTTTTCCATCTGCGATACTACGTACACATCTGATAAGAACCACTTATTTAGCGTCGAATACATTGATTTCCAATGACGTTCAGTGATGCTGAAAATGACTGAGCAAGCATATCGACGAATTAAATTATAAATCTCCTTTTTTATTTGAAGTCCGGAAAACAATTTTTTTTCCTAATTCACTTAACATTCCAAATCACTAAAGTAACGATGGGGATCACTATATCTCGCTGAAAAGCCAGATTCTCAAATGAAGACAATCATTTCAGTATTTAATTTCAACTAGACAACAAAATCTAATAAATCTAACACTTTCCAGTTCACACTAGTCTGATATATTGCACTTATCTCCCAGACAATGAACGCTCCGCGTTAATAACTAAAGCTGTGGAAGTATCGTCTCGATATATATTCGAAATATTGTATAAATCTCATGATACTCTGATAAATGTTGATCGCTTAATTCAGTCCGAAGCGAGCTGCCCAAGCGGTCTCACAATACGTTTTAATGTGGATTTAAAATGCATAATATGCAAACTAAAGGTATTTATTACATTTGAAAATTAAATTGATTTATTTTAAACTAGCCGTGCCCGCAACTTTGTTTGCGTGGAATAGTGGCTTTGGGACATTAGGCAGCGCTTTTGGATATACATTTTGGTTAACTAAAAAAATATATTTTGCAGTAATGCTTCTCTGTACACGATATTAGACGTATGGCCATCGGGAATAAAAGCACGCAGGCTGCTAGGATTGATTCGGATTGATAGTTTAAACGCGCATCCATCCTATGCTGAACCGTATTTTCGAAAAGGCCATTTCAAACTTCTATGCATAATATTTTTTTATAGAAAATTATTAAAACTTTTGTAAAGTTTCAGTCAATTTGTAAAAATAAAAGATAGATCTATGCCTGATATAAGCACTCCGTAAGAGCCGACAGAAGAGAAAAAATGAATATTAACGTTGTGTATTTTTACCCACTAATGCCACCAACACCACCACCACCACCACCACTGTCATCACTACCACCTTCACCACCACCACCACTACAATCGCTACCAACGCCAAACACCTACGGCACCAATGCCACCACTGATACAAACGCGACCAAAACCACCACCACCACCACAACCAATGCCTCCAAAATTACCAACAATACCACCAATATCATCAATGCCACCAATGCCTCCATTGCCAGTAAAACCACCACCAGAATCACTAACGCCACCAACACCACCACCAGAGTCACCAACAACACCTATGCCACCAATGACACCAACGCCACCACCAACGCCACCACCAACGCCACCACCACCACAACCACCACCACTACCAACACCATCAATACCACCAACACCACTAACGCCACCAGCACCACCACCATCACCATCATCATAATTACATCCGAAAGACGTCCATGCGTCTCCGCTGGACTGAAGGAAAGCCTTTCCCGAAGATGCTCCTAAAAGTGTTGTGCGTCATAAGGAAAGAATACGCCATAATTGCCACGCTTGGCATGCTTAATGGTAATCATAGCGGCGATTGTTTTATGCCGGGACGCCGCTATGCGGTATGCTTAATGTTACTACCAGAGAAAAAACCGGCAACCGGGACAAAAAATGGCATAAAAATTTCGTTTGTTAGAAGGTAATATACAACATAAGACCTAAAAATTCTGTGAAAATTTTAAGTGTCTGCTTGGTACCGTTATTGATATCTAGCAAAAAATATACAAAAAAAAACACGTTTATTGTATGCGCCCTTGGTCCCCTTAATATTTTCATTTTCTTGTTTTTAGTATTTAATTTTGTCGCTATAGCGGTAACAGAAATACATAATTTGTGAAAATTTTAGCTTTCTAGCTATCACTGTTTATGAGATGCAGCCTGGTGATAGACAGACAGATGGACGGACAGACAGGCAGACAGCGGCGGATGAGTAATAGGGTCCGTTTTTACCTTTTAGATACGGAACCCTTAAAAAGGTAGAAGATACTCGTAGATTCAGAATAGTTTAAAAATATTCGATATGATTCTTTAAATGGTCGTAACTTTTTTATTTCTGAACCGATTGACATGAAACAAAAAGTATATGTTAACTGAAACTTACCACAATATATTAATGGAAACTGAAAATCGGATAAGCCATTTCTGAAATTAGCGTGAACAAACACCTGTGTGTTTGTTCACGCTAATTTCAGAATGTATGTTTGTCTGTACAAACATACATTTTTCCGGGATAAAAAGTACCCAGTGTTGTGCGCCAAAAATTAAAGTAGAAGTAAACCAAGTTTCATCTTAATCGGACCGGTAGATTTTGTGTGATGCTTGATTAAACAGACAGACAGACAGACAGACAGACAGACAAAAATTTTCCTAATCACATATTTGTGTTCGGTATCGATCTAGTAACACCCCCTGGTAATTATTTGTTCAATATTTTCAATGTACAGAATTCACACTTTTACAGTTTTATTATAAGTATAGACTAGCTGCTGAACTGGTTTAAACGCTTGTGTTTCATGAGTTGATGATGGCCTTATACATTTTGGAATATACAGAACTTTATATTTTGTATTTTGATGTCACCAAGTCAATACGTTATGTTTTTGTTTATTTCATGAAGAAACATTGATTTCACATTGATGGTAAGTGAATACTGTAGGGTGTAGCCTATAAACATTAACATAAAAACCATAGGTTTCAACGTAAATGCGTTGTTATTAGGTAAGCTAGCTATGCCTCTGTGCTGGAAATGACGTTACAACCTGATAGGAACGCGAAAGCACTGGACACTAACACATGATGGCAAGTATATTGATTGGGTAGTGTGGTTGTATCAACACTTTTGAACTCCACTGATGGCTTACTTACAGTAAGCGATGCCTGTGAAAAACTTAGGGCTCAGGGGAAGCAACGCATCTACATCAATGTGAGCTACATACTGATGTGCCACCTTTCTAACACAATAAAAGCGATAGACAATTAAAAAAAATCAATTTTAATTCTTTGATTCTTTTTTCTCATAGTTGAAGTAAGTTATAACCGTAGCTTATATCTCAAATATAGTGCTCGGTTTTGTGCTTATCGAATTGCCCCGCGCGTGATACATGTTATAATAAGGCGGCGCGCCTCGGGACGCCGCGCGCCGACGCTACATGCAATTAGTGTCACGCGTCACGCGTCACGCTTCACGATATTCAGGTTATGAAAATTATGTTAAGAAAGTTTACGAAGGATTTTAATAGTTAGAGAACGTACCTACGAGATATCATGTTTGAATTTTATGTCGCGAAGTGGCAAATGAAAGTCCAGATTACATTTCACTAATTTTACGAACCGGGTCGTGACGCGATATAGATATTGGGTAAAAACACTTTTTACCTTTATTCCGACTCGGTTGCACAAGCCGTGGGCGCGAACAGACTGGATTACCAACTTTGGTATTCTGGTCAGGTAGAAATGTACAGGTCCATAATTTCTAGGATAGAGGCAAAGCGAACTTAATGAGAACGCATTTACGTTGAAAACTCTGGTTTTTATGTGAATGTTTATAGACTACAGTATTCACTTACTACCGATGTGAAATCTATGCTTCTTTATGATATAAACAAAAACGTAAAATATTGACTTGGTGACATCAGAATACAAAACATAAAGTTCTGTATGTTTCAAAACGTATAAAGCTATCAACTTATGAAACAAAAGCTTTTGAACCAGTTCAGCAGCTAGTTTAAAATAAATCAATTTAATTTTCAAACGTAATACCTTTAGTTTGCATATTATGCATTTTAAATCCATATTAAACCGCATTGTGAGACCGCTTGGGCAGCTCGCTTTGGACTGAATTAAGCGATCAACATTTATCAGAGTATCATGAGATTTATACAATATTTCGAATATATATCGAGACGATACTTCCACAGCTTTAGTTATTAACGCGGAGCGTTCATTGTCTGGGAGATAAGTGCAATATATCAGACTATTGTGAACTGAAAAGTGTTAGATTTATCAGGTTTTATTGTCTAGTTGAAATTAAATACTGAAATTATTGTCTTCATTTGAGGATCTGGATTTTCAGCGAGATATAGAAGTCCTTATCGTTACTTTAGGGATTTGGAATATTGAGTGAATAGCATGAAAATGATAGTTTTTATGTTTAAACGACTTCAAATATATAAAGAAGATGGAGATTAAGATTAATTGAATTCGTCGATATGATTGCACCGCCACTTTGAGCATTACTAATGATGAGATAAGTTGAAAGAACTCTCAAATTATAGTTCACGGGAGAAGTAAATTAATATTACTACTTCTTTTTGAAATGCTTCTGGGACTAGCGAAGGTTGCCGGTCAATTTGGCATATTCTTCCCGGTTGATAGCGAGGTGAAACCAGTCGACTGCACTCGCTTTCCCTGACTGCACCCGGATGTTCGTTACCTAGATTTCTTTCTTCGACCGACATGCAGTTTGTATTAATCGTAAGTGAATACCTACATACTATATAAAACAAATACGTGAAGGGTAATATTAATTGCGCGGGGCGTCAGCACGCGGTGTCCCGCGGCACCGCCGTGTAATTATGACATGTATCACTTGCTTGACAGCGCCATAAACACAAAAGCTACTGCATCGAACCAATATGAGTACGATCATTTTATACTGAGTGTTTTGGCCGGACACCAGTAATAAGGCATCACATAAAAAGCTGTTAATATTAAGAAGCGAGTGACAGAAATTTGTCAGTTATTGTAAATTGTTCCATTGTTCCATTGTTCTCTAGCAATAGATAAATGATGTTTATTGGAAGTCCCATTGAAAATCTTACGAAAGAAAGTGCTTTAATTTCAAGTATTTGAAACGAGCCCAAAATTATTTCATGCTATAATGTTATCCTGTGTACAATTTTAGTAGGTTAGTAAGGCAAATCAAAGTCAAGAATCATGTTATAATTTGGGTCCAATCGGACGCTTATGACTCGTAATATAGAAATTACAGCTAAGATTAGCTGGCTTCACAATTGCTCAAGGTAGAGAAATGAGGCTGGTCAGAAATGGCAACGCATCCACACTGATATCTCTTGTTTCATGTAAATGCTTAAAGGCTATTGTAAATACTTAATCATATGTAAACTGTATGCTTGTTTGTCATTTCATGACATAAAATATATAAGAAAAGTTGTTCACTAGGATGAGTAATATGACCTCAATTTATATGATTAAATGTTAAAAGCATCACACAAATAATCTTGTATACTTCATCAGTGAATTTCAACTGAGGTGTCAAGTTTTTTTGTTTCTATTTGTTTATTTGTTTATTGCAATGTAACTATTAATACAGTTCTTTACATAATATATCAGTAAGGATAATCTAGGTCCTTTAGTTTAGTACGAGTCAACAATCAATCTGGCACAATAGGAACAGGTTGCTTATTCAAATCACCTCGGACATTTCAACGATCCATAAAATGAACTGATGAATTAATAGAGCTCGTATATTATGAATGAATGTTCTGTCCTCGTCTCTCTCACGCTGTCTATATTCCGTGTTATTAATATACGTTAGACTGAGCTTATTTTTGTACACTTCTAATTATTTCATAAGCCTTGTAGGGTATATTTTCTGAATTTCGATTCCTGCTTCGTTTTGTATCATATAATTTTCATCTTCATTTTGAATGGTTGGTTTTTGTGTAGAGGTCTATACTACAGTCATCACTTAACAACTATGTGAACTGCATGCTTGTTTGCCACCTTCATTACATAAAGAAAGACATTAGCAACACAATTGTCATATTGTATTTTCCACAATAACACACGGTAATAAAAGTAAAGATTTTCACGAAAAAATTGACTTGGATAATATTATAAGTGTACATATTAAGTGTATACTTGTTTCTTTTATGAAATACAATCTCTTCCTCCGCCTACCCACTGTAAAACAAGCATGAAGTCACTACTGCTATCTATATTTAAATTATATCACAACCTTACATAATTAACTAAGTGATACAATTATCAGAATAGAAAATGACCATCATAAGATTGTACGAGACGGTTATTGGTGGCGTATCGTAATGATATTGAAGTGTCATCGCTAGCAGAGTGTCTGGACAATCTGGTTTCTTTTCACCAGTTATTGCAATTAAAAAGGTGTTGCTTGGGTATACATTTCGGAGGATCTTATTCTTGAAGTGAAACAGCCTTTTTTAAGATATTGTCAATACTTAATCGTATTACAGATAAAAACGCAACTTTAATGCAATTAAAAAATTTAGTTTAATTAATTTAAAAGGAAAATTATTACGGCTATTGAGAATCAATAACTTAACGAGTAATAGTCGATCTACTTATCAAATATATCTAGAAACACGGAACATTAAATTGCGCGTGACCCGATACGCACTAGGCCTGTGTTCATTGAAAGTTACATTAAACTTTGTATTAAAAGGTGACGTTACCAAAGAGTGATAATTTGTAAATCTTCTTCAAACTACACTGCCATTTTCCTTCATTTCACAAACACTAGTTTATTTAAGAATGCACAAAAAGACAATATCAGACTGAGATCTTAATTAAGTAAGTGTGAGTTGTAAAATAAGTAAATTATAAATAGTTAGAAAACAAACACAAAGCTAAAATATAATTGCCATAATTCAAAGAAGCGTAACAGGGCAATTAAAGCACCGAGACAAGGTGCATCGCGGCGCAATAAGGCTACAGCTCATGGTACGAATTAAATTTTATGATTTGTCGCGTACAACTATACCAATTTCAAACTAATGAATTTTCGTTTCGTCCAAAATTATTCAAGTTTAAGGACAGAAAAGAATTATGCAAATTTTTGCATACATTTTGTATGATGACCTGCCTTTGGAGTAAGTTAAACACTTACCCCCTTATTCATAAACGTATTTTAGCTAAAGTGTTGCTAATCTCTGCTTTGTCTTTTTCTATCCTGCACATTTGACAATGCAACTGACAAAGACAAAGCATTCTATAGCTAAAACTTATCTAATGTACGTTTATGAATAAGGGGGTTAAAATAAACATTTGATAAAAAAGGGATTTTTTCTAAAGCCGATCTTACATACTACTCAACCAAAACTTGGTCGTATGAAATAATTAAATTTAAAAGCAGTAATTGGTGCGAAGCTAAAATATTATTAGTTGAGCGTCTCACAGAGTTGGCCAAGCTATAACATAGCTTAATGGTACTCGACTCTACAACCGACCGCTAGTTAGGCGTCTCACAGACTTGGTCGCGTATAACATAGACTTGTTGATTATAATACATATTAAGTAGTTCACTAACTTAATTACGTCACAAACTTGCTCTCTGTTAATCGCCTCCTTAACTTGAGCAACTTTAATTAAAACTCGGGCGCTGTTTTGTGCAAGTTCAAAGATAGCAATAGATTATGTGGTAATGTTCCCGCTTCTGTGCCCTTTAAACATTCATGAGGCTGTATTTTACTGTCGATTGTGTATCGCACTACATCTATTATCACAGACTTTGAAAGTAAAGAGTCGATATTGACTTTTTCCAATTGGTGTATTGTCTGTATCATTGATGTTTTTTTTTATGTATACAAACAAGCATGCAGTTTACATTGATGTTTAGTGATGACTGCAGCCTATAGACACCCACATGAAGACCAAGGTCAAAATGCAGATTCGTTACCACTCCTGAGGCTTAAGGTGTTAAGCCTCTGTGCCGGATATTACAGGGCCGTACATTACCACCTGACCGGAACACGATAGTGCTGAACACTACCATTTAGCGGCAAGTAAATTAGGTAATGCGGTGGTGCCTACGCCCGCGAGCTCCATCACTGGAGCTCTACCACCAGTAAATGATTTTTTTTTATGTAATGATGTACTATGTTGACATTATTATGTAAGTGACGGAGCTCGATCTACGTAAACGTAGCTATTCTTTGAGTACTTCAAACATGGCGGGAAAAATAGATTAGGAAAAGTAATTCGTGACCGCGGTAGCTGGAGAGCGACCAAAACGTCGGGTATAAGAAGAAGTTTGAGAGCGTTGTATACGCGAGAAAATCCGCAAATTTAATTTCTACAACGTATGAAGCTCGTGAGAACCTGCTAAAACCTTAATTGGTAATCGTTTAATATTATCGGAAATGGTTTCAACAGTACATTTTATATTACTCGCACATAAACAACAGCTTCGGCCTAAGAAGAAACAATCTACATTAAAATCTCTGGTGACACAGATGTTTAAAGCTACATAATTCACTTACCACCAATGTAAGCTGTATGCTTGTTTGTCACTTTAATAATATAAAAAGTTTTTAATTTGAAATGAAGTACAACAATATTTGTTAACAACTTGCAGCATTATAATAATAGGTTGGGGAAAAAGTCTTTTCGCATTATAGTATGTATGAACTTGTCATAAAATCTCTTTGGCTGTAGTATTTGTATCTGGCTGGTTTTGGTAATTTAATTTTAAAGAACATAATTCCAAATTCAAATTAGGCAAATGTGTGATTTTCATTTGTTTTTCGAACTGTCAAGATGAGTGAATCTAATGAAGAAATTCGATACATTTTAAAATTTTACTACAAAAAAGGTAAAAATGCAACGCAAGCCGCAAAAAAATTTGCGATGTTTATGGACCTAGTGCAGTGTCTGTGAGAGTAGCACAAATTTGGTTTAAGCGTTTTCAATCCGGAAATTTGCACCAAAGATGCACCTTGCTCTGGTCGCCCTATTACGGATAAAATGGATGCCATTTTTGAAAAAGTGGAGCAAGATCGACATATCAGTAGTTACGACGTAGATGAAGAACTGAGAATTGATCACAAAACAGTTTTGGCGCATTTGAAAAAAGCTGGGTACAAAAAAAGCTCGATATTTGGGTACCTCACGAGCTCACTGAAAGAAACCTAATGAACCGTGTACTCATTTGTGATTCTTTATTACGACGTAATGAAACCGAATCATTTTTGAAGAAACTGATAACTGGTGATGAAAAGTGGATCACATACGAAAAGAACGTGCGAAAAAAGTCGTGGTCAAAGGGCGGTCAGGCTTCACAGACTGTGGCGAAACCCGGGTTAACTCGCAATAAGGTGATGTTGTGTATGTGGTGGGATTGGAAGGGCATTATTCATAATGAGCTATTACCACCAGGCAGGACTATCGATTCTGAACTCTACTGCCAACAACTGATGAGATTAAAGCAAGAAGTTCAGAGAAAGCGGCCGGAATTAATCAACAGAAGGGGTGTGGTGTTTCATCATGATAACGCTAGACCTCACACATCTATAGCCACTCAGGAAAAATTAAGAGAGTTTGGCTGGGAGGTGTTAATGCATCCGCCGTATAGTCCTGACCTTGCACCTTCAGATTTCCACCTGTTTCGGTCTCTTCAGAATTCTTTATGCAATGTTAGGTTAACATCACGAGAGGACTACCAAATCCACTTGTCGCGGTATTTTGATGAGAAGTCCCAAAATTTTTATAGCAATGGGATCATGTCCCTACCTACAAGATGGCAAAAGGTTATCGAACAAAATGGTACATACATACTTTAGTTAAATTTAAATAAACTATATAAAAAAATGTTTTGCATTATCTTAAAAAATGCGAAGAAACTTTTTCCCCAACCTTATATATAACAAATCTGAGTGATCCCAGTTTCGCGGTCGACGGCAGTGTACAGTTGTGTATTGACCTGTCAGCTCGGAATAGTTTCCAGTTAGTTGTGGAACGTTATAACTGCAAGGGACATCACTTTTTGTACTTTAGTTATTTTTTTTTTCATTTTTGTTCCTAGTTCCCGTACCTTACATGAAAATAAACGGCTAAGTACTAGTCGAACTCGACCATGTAGACTTTTGGAAATGTATCATATCTTAAAAACTGTCATGTATATTTATCGGTAAATCTAAATTTTGTTGTAAGTTCTATTAAGAACTGCAGCATATATTTTACTTAGATTTTTCACTGCCTTATTTTAAAGGTTAGAGAGGGTGAAACAAACACATTCGGCAGAAAATGTCAGTGTCATACGGACAAATAAAAAAACATGACGAATCTATAAAGGTTCCGATTGTATCCGTTCCTTTTTTCTTAAATGTTTTTTTGTTTTGCCATTTGCAATACACACATTCACATTTACCTATGTCACGTTATTAATAAGTTAAAGCTGTATTAAGACAATAACGACCGTAATTTTCTGCACAGAGGCATAACACCTTCAGCCTCAGGAGTGGCAACGCATCTGCATTGGAACATCTAGTTTCATGTAGATGTTGATCGGCTACAGTATTACTCACCAACAATGTAAACTGTAGTAGGCTTGTTTTCCTCTTTATGACACAAGTAAACACAATTACTTCATAATAATATACCCCATAATGTACCTTTTCCATACTTTCATATTCGCACGATGTGATATTCAAATTATTTTCTCGGCGGACAAATGGCGCGTACATGGCCACGTGCAACAATATATTGAGGTAACGTGAGCAGAACAAATAGGCCGTATAGCACATTGGCGCTTTTAACTAAATGCATATGTGTCTATACACGGTACATAATATATTATATACCAAAACAACATTTTTAAAATTTTTGTCTGTCTGTCTGTCTATTTGTTCCGGCTAATCTCGGGAACGGCTGGACCGATTTCAACGGGACTCTCACTGGCAGACTGACAGAACATAGGCTACTTTTATACTAGCTTCGCCTACGACTTCGTCCGGGTAGAGATACTGAACAAACGAGATTTTGGTTTATAAGTTTACTTGATTAAGTATCTGTGGAAAATTAAAAAAAAAATCATAAATTCTCACGCGGACGAAGTCGCGGGGACAGCTAGTATATAATATAGGCTACAATTTGTAATGATTGCGGACAAAGTCACGGGTGAAACCTAGTGTAATGTTAAGCGGTTATTTTAATATTACAAACAGACAATCCAATTTTATTTATTTGTATAGATTATTTCAGTGTATATTACTGTAAAGTACCATCCAGATCCATATTCGTGAAAGAGTAACACTTTTTCATTTATAATATTAGTAGGATTGAAATCAATGTGTTTTTGAAGCGTCCTGTTGCTTTATTTTAGAGGTTTTTTAGCTGGTTGCGTAATTCACTGCAAATAGTTTGGGTAATTCGGTGATGTCCACAGCCTCGCGTTCCGCCACTAGTTCTTTTTCACCAATAAACAATACATATATATATATATATATAAAGAATTCTTATTGAAACGTGAATAAACAAAATGTAACTGGTGAATCGGGGGTGCTTAATAACTGTATGCATTCTACCTCTGCCTACCCCTGCGACTGGCGGCGGGACGTGATGACTCCACCGCCAACTAGCGGAAGAATTTTCTTCCACTGGTAGCCTGCGATAAAACTGCGATGATGAACCTTTCGAGAACACAGACGTGAAGTTACACAGAAAGAATTTTCAAGTCATTGTGTCATAAAAATATAAGATATGGAACATGACCAAGAATTCCGCTTTTCCATTTAAATAACAAGAGCCTAAAACGAAAAGAAAATCCAGCCGCGATTTGTTCACAAATGTAGACTCTGATATTTGTCGAAAAAAGAACAGTGAGTGGTAGGAAAAGTGGACCTAATTGAATTCTGCGCGTGCCAACGTCGGCGCCGGAGCCGGAGCCGGAGCCTGCCGGACCGACACCAATTACCGTGAGATCAGGTCGGAATGTCGGTAAGTCAGTTATTAGTTTGCCAGACAAGGACGGTTTCACGGAGTTCCTCGGGAAGTGTATTGTGGTAGGGATGTTACTGTGTAGCGTGTCTGTTTAGAAAAATAAAATTCTTTTTTGTGCACGCTCCTAGTACAATAGAGAAGTTTGTTTTTCTACATTAACAGTAACTGTGATCAGAATAGTGTAATGTACAACAGTGAATAACAATTTTAATCACCATCATCACTTCAGATGAAAGAAATCCACTGCTGGACCAGAACCATAAGAAGGATATGCCATAATAGCCACGCTTGGCATGCGGATTAGTAATTGCAGAGGCGGTAGTTTTGCCGCAGGAAATTTCCCATTTTGCGTTATTGCACTTACTACAGTCCCATGGCAATGATTTCACCGGCTTAGTATAACTGAGTATACCAGCGGAAAAATTATCTTCCAGTAGAAGAAAATTCTTCAGCTAGTGGTCTGGTCGTCACGTCCAGCAAATAACTAATTTATATATCTACAACTATTTAATTTGCTACTATTCAATTTGTGGAAAAAAATATTGGATAATCTGTGGTTAAAACCGTACAATTGCTTTGAACAATCAAACCACGTATGTATGTATCTTCACGCCAGGTCCCTAACGGGGTAGGCAGAGAGTGTAGAGCGCCAGATATCCCGGTTCTGACAAACCACGCACTAGTGCGAAAATTGTTATTTCGTTGTAGTAATAACGTGAATGCGATTCCGTTATAGTAATAATGTTTATAATGCGAGTATCTTTAATTCTGTATTCATGTTTACTGTAAAAGACAATTTACTGGAATTTTTTTTTTATTCATTTGTCATTTCATAAGTAATTTAATCAATTGATTTTTTAGCGAATAAGTAACCTTATATAAACCGTATAATAAGAACACGTCCATATTTACGAGTTTTACGTGTATGTATAAATATTTAAAGGTAATAAAGAACGTGAATCACATCATTCGTTGCCTGTTCGTTTTTTGGGTATATTATATTAACATGATAGCCCGCAGGTTTGCACGTTGTTCAAGAGAGGTAAAGGTAACTATTCCGAGCATACTGCACCTCCTCCTACATGTGCAGCCTGTGGGTTATATATACGCAACGTTCGATTCGGGCCCTTCGCGTTCAATATAATAACGCACTAAGGGCGATGTTGCGACTGCCTCAGTTTTGTAGCGCATCGAGGATGTTTGCAGAGGCTCACGTAGATTGTTTTGGTGCCACTATGCGCAGAAGAGTTGCCTCGATGTTGTGGCGAACGCAAGACAGTCGCAACAGCCTTTTGGCAGTGGTCGCGGACCGACTTGATGGTCCTTTTACACGTCACTGGTTGGACCTACAGGCTCCGGTACGTAGTTATAATTGATAGAATTTAATGTGTATTATTAATGTGATTTGTTTAATGTAATACTAATGTAGCAATTAAGTTCTTACTTATAAATAATGGTCAAACTCTGTGATCTAATAAATTATAAATAAAAATCTATATGACATATAATCATACAGATTACATTAACAGTCAACAGACAGCTCATCAGCTCATAAGTTAGACCCCTCGACGTGAATTAAAAAAAATATATATATCGGAGTGGAACCTAAATGTGACTACTAGCGCCATCTAGTTTATCGGAGACGCAACCTAATTATGACTAGGGTAGATTGTTCAATCGAGAATTCTAGGTGGCGCCACTGTCGGCGTAGGTTCTTGAAATTGTTATCTTAGAGGGGATAGTTACCAGCCGATATCGGGTTTATAAAGGCTAGAAAATAGTTCATGACGGTCAGTCATAGAGTAACAGTCGATCAGTCACAGTCACACAGTTGAATCGAATTATTATAGCGCAGTTATGCTGCCAGTTAGAAAAGTGAACGTCAGTGATATTAAAATGATATAACGCGGGTAGTTCTGAATCAAATGTGCAGAAGACTAGTGATAGTAGTAGTATCGTATCCTGGTAAATGTGGTTTCCCGGTCCGAAGGGTTTCTTGCCCATTCTTACCTGCCGGAATTAATCGAATGGGCGGATCTTTGGCAATATACGACTTTCTTCTGCCAACCTGTGCTTTATTTCATCATCCGCTCGAGTACCCACCTACAGATGCCCACAAACACGAGTAACATGTCGGTTTATGGAAAGACACGCCCGCAATACTACCCACATGTCCTGACTTGAGAGCTCTCCAGCCGATATATATATGCTAACACTCACAACCCCACAGTAGGTATAAACCTGTGTCGTGGGTGCCGTTGTACACATACAACATATACACAAACACCCAGACCCAAAACAAATATCTGTAGGCCATACAAACATTTGTCCCGGTGCGGGGATCGAACCTGCGACCCTTCGAATCAAACGGTCATCTCACACCGCTGGACTAACCGGGTCGTCGAATTGTAACGTTTTTTATCCCTGCTGCTTTGATTTTGCAGGATTTATATCCGTAATGTAATTACAGCCCGTGGCCATAAACCGTCTGCGGCTACAATGTCCAAAAAATAAAACGTTCAACAAAGTCACAAACAAATGAGGCGTTTGAATACATTTAAAAAGCACGTACTTCATTTAATTCCGCCACCCAGCCGCCGCCGCCAGCGCTCGCTACAAACATATTTACAAGCCTCACTTGAACACAAACACAAGTTTCATCAGTGTCCCAAGCTTCAAATGACTCTATTTGGGCTTTGTTTTTTTGTGAAAACAGTGTAAAGTTTTGTTGTTAAAATTTTCAGGTAGTTACATACCTGCTGCGTATTTTATTCCGCTACCAATAAGTATTTAATAACACATGGGAAGTGATGTTGTGAGTGAATTTAAAGAAATGAAGAAAAATTTTAAAAATAATAGAATGACTTATAAATAATAACATAACATTTAACAAAATACCACACAAAACATAGTCGAATTTTAACACCCATCGTAGTACGGTAACAATATCGTAGCTGTTTCGTAGCAGTTCATAGCACCACATTACAGTAAAGTTAGTGTAATCCACGCTACACACGCAAATGTTTTAACTTTGCAGATTAACTGAAAGCAGACCTTATTAATTTTCAAAACATTTTCACATACAAATATTGTACAACTATGGTGCTAAAATTGAATTAGTGCTTTAGTGTTTACGGGATCTTGGTTCATATTTCGATCTCGTAGATTGAGTAATAAGAACTTTTCCATTAGATAAAATGCCTAATGACATTTTCAGAACCGCTTTGAGGTAAACAGACATTAAAGCTTATTTTTATGTCGATAACTTTAGAGGTGATTAATTATGTACCCTTGTACAACCTTTTGCTGGCGTCAGAATGTGACGAGAGTTGGATATTTATTTTTAAGTAATGGAAGTGGCAAGCAAGCATGCAGTTCACATTGATGTTAAGTGATGACTGCAGCCTATAGACACTCACACAAAGACCAAGGTCAAAATGAAGATACGTTACCACTCCTGAGGCTTAAGGTGTTATGCCTCTGTGCCGGAAATTACAGAGCCGTACATTACCACATGAATGGAACACGATAGTGTTGAACACTACCATTTAGCGGCAAGTATATTAGGTAATGCGGTGGTGCCTACGCCTGCGATGCCACCAATAAAATAATGTGCCTGAAGATGTCAATGCAATGGGCTCACCAGGTGTTAATGTAAAACATAACTGTCAAATCGTGAGTGTGTTTTGCATGCAGGCATTTTCCTCTGCCTACACCTCCGGGGAATAAGGCGTGGAGTAACATGTTATGGCTAACGCATCCGAGATGCTGTCGTTGTCTGTGTGAAGATGACATAATAACCGGAGTTCATACCTAAGTGTAAAAGATTTGATTTTTGTTTCTTTATCTGAGTTGTATAAGACTTTAGCCCCTTGGAGTTCAAAACAATAAATATAAAAATGTTTATATATATATATATATATATATATATATCAATATGGCCTTGTAATTTCCGGCACAGAGGCATAACACCTAAGGAGTGGTAACGCATCTGCATTTTGACTTTAGTCTTTGTGTGGGTGTCTATAGGCTGCAGTCATCACTTTACATCAATGTGAACTGCATGCTTGTTTGCCACTTTTATTACATAAAAAAAGTTTTCTCAGACATTTTGATTGAATTATAAACATATGCCACACAAATTGAGATCATGAAATCCTTCGTGCAAGATTATATCCGACGCGATGTAATTCTATTTTCCAAGTGAGTCAGCAGGGTTCAAGGGACAGGGCTCAAGACGTGGGACCCGCCGAGGTAATGGCCTGCAGATAATCCGTCACAGTTCACTTCAGTGTACTACTGACGTTACCCTTTAGGGGTACTCACACAACTATATGAATTAAAAAGATTCATCAACCGATGACGTTGGATATTTTTTCAGTCATATTTTTGGGACATAATAACGTGAGTTACTGTCTGACCAGATGAAACATTATAGAAATATGTAATTAATATTATCTAACAAGAATCGTAGATCCAGTATATAAATAGGTAATACATCATGCGGCTGGATCATGTGGGTCGTCAAAAATACCACTGCCTTATTATTATTTCACTCGAAAGGTAACATGTCAAACTAATTATCCTCACAACACTTCAATTTGACATGCGTCTAAAGACGCCTCAAAAGTGTAGAAGTGAACACACCATTCAACAAAACATTTACCTGAATAACTTCGCTTCCTTAGCTAAGTATACATAATAGGTTGGGAAAAAGTCTTTTCGCATTATAGTATGTATGAACTTGTAATAAAATCTCTTTGGCTGTAGTATTTGTATCTGGCTGGTTTTAGTACCATTGAAAGTTAAAATTTTAAATAACATAATTCCAAATTCAAATTAGGCAAATGTGTGATTTTCATTTGTTTTTCGTACTGTCAAGATGAGTAAATCTAATGAAGAAATTCGATACATTTTAAAATTTTACTACAAAAAAGGTAAAAAAGCAACGCAAGCCGCGAAAAAAATTTGCCATGTTTATGGACCTAGTGCAGTGTCTGTGAGAGTAGCACAAATTTGGTTTAAGCGTTTTCAATCCGGAAATTTTGATGTCAAAGATGCACCTCGCTCTGGTTGCCCTATTACGGATAAAATGGATGCCATTTTTTAAAAAGTGGAGCAAGGTCAACATATCAGTAGTTACGACGTAGCTGAAGAACTGAGAATTGATCACAAAACAGTTTTGGCGCATTTGGAAAAAGTTGGGTACAAAAAAAAGCTCGATATTTGGGTACCTCACGAGCTCAATGAAAGAAACCTAATGAACCGTGTACTCATTTGTGATTCTTTATTACGACGTAATGAAACCGAATCATTTTTGAAGAAGCTGATAACTGGTGATGAAAAGTGGATCACGTACGACAAGAACGTGCGAAAAAGGTCGTGTTCAAAGGCCGGTCAGGCTTCACAGACTGTGGCGAAACCCGGGTTAACTCGCAATAAGGTGATGTTGTGTGTGTGGTGGGATTGGAAGGGCATTATTCATTATGAGCTATTACCACCAGGCAGGACTTTCGATTCTGAACTCTACTGCGAACAACTGATGAGATTAAAGCAAGAAGTTGAGAGAAAGCGGCCGGAATTGATCAACAGAAGGGGTGTGGTGTTTCATCATGATAACGCTAGACCTCACACATCTATAGCCACTCAGCAAAAATTAAGAGAGTTTGGCTGGGAGGTGTTAATGCATCCGCCATATAGTCCTGACCTTGCATCTTCAGACTTCCACCTGTTTCGGTCTCTTCAGAATTCTTTATGCAATGTTAGGTTAACATCACAAAAAGACTGCCAAATCCACTTGTCGCGGTATTTTGATGAGAAGTCCCAAAATTTTTATAGCAATGGGATCATGTCCCTACCTACAAGATGGCAAAAGGTTATCGAACAAAATGGTACATACATACTTTAGTTAAATTTAAATAAACTATATTAAAAATGTTTTGAATTATCTTAAAAAATACGAAGAAACTTTTTCCCCAACCATATATATTATATTCCGTGTGTTATCTTTGCTTGGTTTCTTGGAAAGCAGCTAATCGCAAATACGTTCCACTACAAGTATTTTAAATTCCAAAGTGTTTTAAATTCGCAAATACGTTACACTAAAACTTTATGGGAATTAAACATACTTATAGTAACGAGTTTAAATGTGCATATTTTACTGCAGCGCCATGGAGTGGCAGTGTGAACTTCGGTAGCTCATTTAGTTGAGCAACTGGACTGGATCCCAAAGTAGTCCCGCCTGAAACACTCTTATTATTTTTATGTTTCTTTAAAATATTATCTCTCAAAAATCTGTAAATTGTGTACACAAATTGAATGATCATCATTCAGTGTGACTCTACCATGTAGTCATTAATTTTGAGATAGTAAATTAACTACGTTAACTTCTGAAATCGATTCGGTTATCGATTCTGAACAAATAACTTTCAGGGTACGCGTTGATTACGTCACACGTTGTATATATGAAAGAAAGTTTGTATTTTGAATAATTACCAAAACTTGTTTACCACATCCATGACGTAAACAAAAATCAAATATAAATAACAATGTTACGGTATTCCCATACCGCGCTTCATCAACTTCGGTTTTATGTGAGCCGGCACAAGTATACAGTTGGAAGATTCCCGGGATATTATTTTCTAACATAACGATAAGATTTCTAGGTATAAAACGGAGGAATTCATTCAGAATTGTTCAAGAGTAGGGAAATATTGTTATTATGATTTTAATTTGTTAAACTGTGGGTAGCTTTGTATCATGCATTTTTGAAATATGTACGTCCTGGATGCGTTTTCTGAAAGTACTGATTGTGGTCTTTGACATTTGGTCTAATTATTTATACTTCTGATTGGACAAAATGTTTAGCTATTGGAAAACAATTTCAATTGTATTCAGAGCTCATAACGCAATGCCGCAATGCACATGGCTATGTTGAGCAAGTAATATTGAAGTGTATCAATAATTTTAGCAACGGTAAGACTCAATAGGGTACTGCTACAGGCAATCACACAGGCAACGGCAAACCAACTAAGGCCTCAAAGGCGGCAATGAATTTGCATTTTAGCCTCTGGTTATTGTGTAGATCTTTATCGACTGCAGAGTCTTTACCATTAGACTGTGTTCAATTTTTGACCAGTGTTTATGTGTGCATACATACATGCTTGTATGCCATTGTCATTACATAAAAAGGTTATTTACAAATACGTTTAATAAGGTTAACATAGTATTTACATATAATATGTAAAGCAATTAATAACCAAGGCCGTAGTCCCGACATGTATTGCCAGCGGCCGGGTCTGTTTGCGGCATCTAATTAGTGGCGCTACTGCCGACTGCCGACTGCCGATTGCCGCAACACCTCGGTACATATGCTCGCCTGGTAGTTTGTTCGTTCCGAATTTTGTTGTCCGCTTTATATAATTTGGGAGCGACTAAATTTTGCTGCAAATATTATTAGTATGCATTTGAAATTAATTGGTAACGGACGTGGCGTGAAGATACAGTCATGATACATTGAAATCAGTTAATTATTTTATTTTATTTTTTTATTAATTTAAATAACATTCAATATCTTCAGTAATTCTCTAAATTCAATTTAATGTTAATGCTTCCAAGGCTGCAATCCAAAGTTCGCTTTATACCGAGGCAGGAAGAATAATTTATTTTTACATGTAAAATGTAAAGCAGTAAATAAGCAAGACCGTAGGCAAGGTATGTTTCGCCGGGTGTGTTTGCAGCATCTAATTACTGCGGCGTGTGACTTATATTATGTCTGTGGCCGTGACGCCTCGTATGTACTGATAGTAGGGGAGCCGAATCTAGGTCGACCTTCACCGATCTGTGTACCGAATGAAAATGAAAAATTTTGATCTTTGCCCGTGGTACACCTATTCAGTCCACCTGGGTTAACCAGGGGGAAATTTTTCTACTCTTGGTACACCTATTATGTATTGGATGTACCAGGGGTGATTTCTTATTTCCTTTGTCCACCTTAGTTCACCTAGGTGTTCCAAGAGAAAACTATTTTTCCTGTGGTCCACCTGTATCAGAATTTGTGTAGAATGCTCAAATTTTTGGAACTCTGAAAAACTGGGAATCATCAAATGTTTTTTTTTTTTTTTTTTTTTATTAAATGGGTTTTGCAAACAAGCATGCAGTTCACATTGATGTTAAGTGATGACTGCAGCCTATAGATACCCACATGAAGACCAAGGTCAAAATGCAGATGCGTTACCACTCCTGAGGCCTAAGGTGTTATGCCTCTGTGCCGGAAATTACAGGGCCGTACATTACCACCTGACCGGAACACGATAGTGCTGAACACTACCATTTAGCGGCAAGTATATTAGGTAATGCGGTGGTGCCTACGCCCGCGAGCTCCGTCACTGAAGCTCTACCACCAGTAGAGAGTTTTCTTATGAGTTGAGTGTAACGTACAACATAATACGATATATATTTTTGGAATCGAAACAGATGGGTTAGGTAATGTTAGAACGGCGATCACAAAACGTACGAGCCGAGCGAGCGAAGCGAGGCGTGCGTGCCGCGACCGGCGAGTGCTAAAAACATAATTTTGAATTTAAAATCAGAAAGGAATTGAAGTTTGATGTTTATTTTATCTGTGTCAATTAGTCGTTTATTCACAATTAAAAATTGTTAGGTTGTACCATGGGAAATACAATGTGTCCCAGGGATAAGTGGCCGCCCGGCGTTTTTCGAATATTTGTACAAAATTAAGGATAATCACTGTTATATATGCGGGACTTACCGGCTTTGGTTTTTTTTTATATGATTTTTTTAATTTTCTAGTAAATGCGCGTGACGTGCTGCTGTTTTTTTAACGATATTTCCTAGTTTTTACATCTTTCTTCATTCTTTTTATTTATTGACTAGCCGAAATCATAGTTTATCAAATAAAAGTCACTGGAGCTACAACTAAGGTCTCAGGAGTGGCAATGCATCTGCGTTAAGGCCTCTGGTTTTTGTGTAGATGTCTATAGACTGCAGTCATCACTTAACATTCATGTGAACTGCATGTTTGTTGGTCACTTTCATTACATTAAAAACAACTTTTTATGATTTTAAAAACATACGTACAGAAGAGCGCAACACGAATAAATTTAAATATTAATACCGAGTTCAACTGAAAGTGCACAGCGTTAAAGTGAAATAGAAACCGCGGCCACACACACACACACACTCGTTCAAATGTAAGATTTTAACTCCGTCTGACTTATTAACGACCCACGAAACCTCTGAATGAATATGGCTGCATGAAATCTGCTAAAATTTACGTACGCTCGGAATTTGTTCGCGCTGAGAGCTATTGAGGCTCTGAGAAGCGGTTTCGCTATATCGTCATAAACACGAACGAAATTTCGTCGTAAACGCTTGTTGGGGACGGAATATTCATAGGTTATTTTGTTTTTAGAACATTTATCTTTTGTTGGTTTTTTATCTTATCAATGTTATGTGTTTGCTTTGTTACCCTTCAAGGATCGGGGTTCGGCTAGGTGAGTTAACTTGTTTTATAAAAAATATTTTCGAAATCAGCAGTCATCAATTAACATCCATGTAAAAAAAAGTAAAAAAAATTGAAGTCAGTACATAACGAAGGCAATACGGATTTTTAAAGAAAATGTACACTTTAGGAGTGCCTTTTTTGAAAATTTATCTGAAATTTTTTTTTTATAAAAACAAGTCCAAATAGACGAACCTAGTATTTAGAAACGCCACATTTGATTATCTTTTGACTTTTACATTCTTCAGCTCCATCACTGGAGCTCAACCACTAGTACATTATACAGAAATTTAAACAATCACAATACATGTATGTAGTATGTATGTATCTGAAGGCCAAGTCCTTTATGGGGTAGGCAGAGAGTGTGGAGCGCCAGAACTGAATTTTAGTTGATTTAGCGTTTTCTCCAAACGAAATTAAAGAATTGATAAAAATTCACCATCACGTTCGCTATTACTCAGAACTACACAAAGTTTACGTAGTTGTACTATAGCCGACCGATGGGCAGATGTCAGTGCCCGCCACTTGTCAGTTATTTGTTTTTACGTTAAATACATTATCGCTGATATTGGTAGTGAGGTAGCGAGGCCGACGACCGTCACGTACCTTTTTCACAACCTAAACAATAGACTCTCATATATTTTTCATGTTTCGAAGTTGGCAAATAAGCATGCAGTTCACATGGATATTAAGTGACGTCTGCAGCCTATAACTAAAGTACAAAACACTACACAATAAAATATATAATAAGAGAGCCGGTGCGAGACGGGATATGGCGCAAAATCTGTTGAATCCCTTTTATGGTGCACGGAGTCTTGGAACTCGACCCAGATGGATGGCAATTGCTTTATTAGGCATTATCCACCACTCGTTATATCCTCCCTCTAAGGCCTTAATGTATAGGCACGAGTATATGCTAAAGTGAGGATATTACGAGATTAACAATTTCTCAGTCCTTGCATAGAGTTATATAAGCGAAAGTAACTCTGTCTGACTTTTTCACTCTGATGACCAAATTGCTGAACTAATTGTAATTAAATTTGATAAAGAGATAGATTGAATTTTGATAAAAGAGATTAACAGAATAGTTAAGTAATTGACTGAATAATAAAAAAATACAGTTTTATCAAACTTTAACCGATTCACTTTCACATGAGGTTTAATGCGCCTGAGGCACGTGAAACATTACAAAAAAACCATGAAATACATACCTATAAAAACGTAAACACACATATAACACATATACATATAGGTACCTACCAATTTACCAGTTGCTCACTACAAATAGTTTGGATAATAAATAAATGTGACCGATGAATACACTGGGATTCGTTATTACTCGTATGTAAACATAGTTCAATACGGATACATCATCAAAATTGAAAAGCAAACCCAACCATATGTCTATTCAACATTTGCGCATCATTCGGATCAACAAATCGGTATTTCCAAATACCAAAAGGGTAATACTTCAACAAATAGAGGTTCAATATGAAAAACAAGCTGCGGAAGCAATCCGCCGTGATTTGTGTCCCTCCCGCAGATTACATGACAATAGTTTTCCAATTGTTTTCTGGTTTCACATCTGTTGCGAATGGAATCAATTTCTTGAATGAAGCTTTTACTTGTGCGTGAAAAATCTCCTCCGCGGGAGATATTATTGCTGGGGATCATTTATTTTGACTGCTGATAAATGTTAGTGACGCTGGTTGTACAGCTTTTTTATTTAATGTAGATGGCAAACAAGCATGCAGTTCACATTGATGTTAAGCGATGACTGCAGACCACACAAAGACCAAAAGTCAAAATGCAGATGCGTTGCCACCCTTGAGACCTTAGTTGATGTGTCTCTGTGATAAGTTATAACTGGGCCATGCATTACCATCTAACCGGAACACGATAGTGCTGAACACTACTAATAAGCGGTAGATTGATTAGGTAATTGAGAAATTACATTTAAGAGATCAGTAGTACTTGCTATCACACAAACATAAAATAAATTAGGCATTATCGATTACCTCTCATATATTTTAATAGGTTTTAACTTACCTGTGGATAACGTAGTTGGTTACATATTTAATAGAACAAAATGTGATATTGATACTCATCATGTAACACATAATACGTATGTAACTGTTTATTGTTCCTAATACTAATGGTGGTACTAATTTTACTGGTGGTAGAGCTCCAGTGACGGAGCTCGCGGGCGTAGGCACCACCGCATTACCTAATAAACTTGCCGCTAAATGGTAGTGTTCAGCACTATCGTGTTCGTGTTCCGGAACTGCATACTTGTTTGCCACTTCAATTACATAAAAAAAAAAAAAAAAAAAAAGTAATGCGGTGGTACCTACGCCCTTGAGCTCCTACACCGGCACTCTACCACTAATAAAGCTCTAGTGACACGTGTTGACCGTGTGGTATAACTCTATCGATAATAGTGGTAGAGATGAAATGCTGGGTCTCGATGACGTAGGTACCATCTCTATCCGATCAGACGATAAAATACGGCCCGTACTACCGACTACCGATACGGAGACAAAACAGATTAAAACTCCCAGAGTACCAAGGTATATTGATATCTCTGATTTTATGTAATTTTTTGGACAGAAGAGTTCTCAAGCGGTGACCACGTATCAGAATACGAAGCGTTGGCGGGTTTCTCACAAGGTTGACTGATGAACTCGAGGAGGTCGTGCAATGGCTCAATGAAGGCTGCCCAAGAAGACACTGTCTAGCAGTTTGAGATTTAAAAAAAATATTTATAAAAGACAAATGGAAGCGATTGAACATTGTTGATAATTTGTCCAACAGTGTACATCCTTTAGATGTTATGGTGATGTAGATTTTAAAATATGGCTAACCATCGATGTGAACTGAATATTTGTTTAATTGCTTCATGACATATAATAAAATACGATTGGTTCATGAGTTGAACCTGGCTTAACAATCTAAACTTACTCATATAACAATACTATGTGTAGATATCATCAACTTTTGAATTGCGTAAAAGGAACAATTCCGATACCGACCCACAGCATTCAATCTAACATTTAAACCAGACAGCTTTTCATTCCGATTCAGATATAGAATGTTGATATCAGTCGAGCGTGTTCCCCATTCGTCGCTTGTCCTCCCACTGCGCGGCGAGCGTCTGTCCGAATCTGGGAGGATGAATCGAAAACTAAATTGGAAATTGATAAACCTTTTTCACCGTGCAGTTTTTGTTAGCAAAAGAGCACGGGCGCACTCAAATTAATTGTTCCAATTTTTTTACTTGGCTTAAACTCTTTGATTCAAGTTTTCTTAAAAGACGTCACCTACGGGTGACTGATACTACTTTTTTAGGTTTTCGTCTGGATAAAAATCTTAACTGGAAGCTACACGTAGATAACGTATGTAGCAAAATAAATAGATTTGTGTATGCCATCTACAAATTACGTAAAACTTCCACTGAACGTACTGTACTAGCGGCATATCACGGCTATATCTCTTCCGTATTAAACTATGGTCTCATATTGTGGGGAAACTCCACGGAAGTACATCGTGCTTTTTTGGCACAAAAAAAAAGCATACGCGCCATTCATGCCATACCCCCATGGGAGTCCTGCAAACCGCTTTTCAAAAAGTCTCACATACTCACTCTACCTTGTATGTATATACTGGAATCAGCAAAATTTGTTAAGCAACACCCTAACTTGTTTAAAAAAGCAAGGGACCTATACCCCCGTAACACCAGACATCCCGACAGAATTGTATTGCCTAAAGTACCTCGAACAGCTATGTACCTAAAAAGTTGTTTAACAATGTGTGGACGTATTTTTAATGCATTACCTACTGGTCTTAGACAAATGCCTGTTCATACATTTAATAAGATATTTAAGGACTGGTTAATCGACAAATCGTTTTATTCTATAGAAGAGTTTTTTTCCAGTTCTTCAAAATGAATAATAATAGATCTATATGAATGAACAAAATGTAAAATAATAATAATATTTGAAATAAGGTTCTTTCTATTTTGGCACACATCTTTGACATCTGCTTAACTTTATTTTTATCAAATATATTTTTTTAATTTTGACATTATGAACGCAATTTGACATTTATAATTTTATTCTCACTAAACAAACATTATGATATTTTTTATTGACAAAAATGTTACATACAAAACTTTGATTTAATTAGGATATTTGAAATTGTATACTGATTTATATTTAATGTATCAATATATTGTAAAATAATTATAATTGTAACAAAAAATTGTATATATAGATATAATAAAAATATGAAAGTAAGATAATATTGTAAAAAAAAATTTGTTCGTTCTTTCGCGACAAAATGTATAGGGTCACCACATGTATCCCTTTTACCATCATTGTAACCTACATTTTGAACAAATAAATTATTCTATTCTATTCTACGGCATAAAAGCCTTCTCTAATGATTCCTACAACAGTATAGTGCGTCATTTTAATGTCATAATCCCCTTAATTGGCATCTGTGTTGGCGATCACCATGGCGTTAGGTTAATCGGGGTTTCCATGCCTTCAAAGGCAGTTTAGGCAGATGTAATAAATACTTTATAAATAATATGTAAATATCCAAAACTATTTTTTTTTGTCCTAATTGATGTTTTTGAGAATAGTAAGAATAATTTGCATCAACTGAAAGTTAATTAACTTTACTGGCGCTTTTTAGAGGCAACTGAATTTATCGAGCTCTATACATCCATATAAAATCTACATTAATGTCAAAGAAGTCGTTCTAGTGTTGATTTTACTACTTATAGATAAGTTTTCGTAAATTAATTGCAAAACTTTCTTTAATTTATAGCTAGAGAGTAATATAAGATAATAAAACACTCTAGAAATTTTAGCTTCATCAAGTTTATCTATGAGATAAAAGTAAAAATATTCTAATATCAGGAATTTAATAAGACCCTTTTAAAGCAAATCCTTTCTAAAAAATCAACGTGTAACTTTCAAGAGTTTAATGAAGTATCAAGCAGATGGGGTGCGGAAGTGAGAGAACAATAAAAGGCGAGAGAGACGAGCGATAGATAATAAGGATAATAGAGTGGCGGTGAATCGAGACGACAATTTAACTCATTTCCAAATGATTCCCGCCGGACATTCAATGGGATCGAGAGATCATACGGGCGGAGGAAACGGTTGGAAACGTCGCAGTTGCTTCAACTTTTTTTTATTTTATAAGAGCGGCAAACAAAGCAGTTCCCATGGATGCTAAGTGATTACTGCAGCTTATAGACATCTTCGCAAACATTAACCGTTTTAGTGCAAATGCGTTATCACTCACCCCTGAGGACTTAGTTATTATTCCTCTGAGGTGGAAATTACAGGGAAGTAAATTATTTTTAACCGGAGTACGATAGTGCTGAACACTACCATTTGGCGACAGATAGATTTGGTAATGCGGTGGTGACTAAGCTCACGAGCTCCTACACTAGAACCTTACCATCAGTGAAAAGCGGTTGGCATTTTTTACACTTACTAGTAAGTCTAAACGTTACTTATTGATTCCGAAAGAACTAAACATCAAAATATGTTTATTTATGATTGTGTAGATACAAAGTTTTTTGGACACATTAACCGTAACACCTGCCTGATAGTATATAAATATAACTACGTTAAGAAAAAACGACTTCAAAACTGAAAAGTAAAAAATAATAAAGATTTAATTGTAATTTTAAACTACCTATTATTTATATGTGCTATTTACTAATATGTTTGAAGTCGGTGCCAAGCCTTAAACAAATAATTATATTTGAATCACTTAAACATGAATACGAGCAAATTAATACACTGAACAAAACGTAACCGGCGAATGGTGGGTGTTTGCACGTATGCTTGAATTCATGCATTTACCTCTGTCTACCCCTTCGGGGATTACAGGCGTGAAGTTACGTTTTAATACCATGAAATTTCTACTTTAGTGATTTTGGCTTGGCACCGACTTCAAACCTATTAGTAAATAACACATATAAATAATAGGTAGTTTAAAATTACAATTAAATCATTATTATTTTTTACTTTTCAGTTTTGAAGTCAGTTTTTCTTAACGTAGTTATATTTATTTAATACTTCTTAGTTTAGAGGTAGACGAGGCACGAGAGGTTTGTCAGAACCGGGATGTCTGGCGCTCTACACTCTCTGCCTACCCCGTTAGGGACCTGGCGTGAAGATACATACATACTTCTTAGTTTATTGCTGCATTGCCAATTAGGTTAACGTTCACATCTGTATAATTTGTAAAATCTGACTCTTTTAGCTTCGTGACAATTAGATACCATTTAAATTGTTTAGGTGTGTCGATACAAAATTATTACACGACTATACGAAATCAATTAAAAAAATTATCCACAAAGGAGTAAATAAGCTGTGTTGTCTCGTCGATGAGTAAATGTGTCATTGTCACTTGTTGTCATCTTATTGTCATGCGCATTAGGACTTTCTAGGATGTCAGTAGATTCAACGCACTGTATTATGACAACTCGCCGTCTATTCTTATTCCTTTAGTCTGAGGTGAAAGTAAGTAAAAAAATGCTCATAAAATAAAAACTGATGGGCCTATCTGAATCAAGTTTTTACGGGACCAATTTGAAACTATTCCACATTGAACATAAAAAGAATTACGTAAATCGGTCCCGAAATCTCGGCGAAATTCGCGTACATACATAAAAATATATATATATATATATATATACCGGCCGAATTGAGAACCTTCTCCTTTTTTGAACTCGGTTAAAAAGAAAGTTGAGGGTAACAGATCTCCAACTCATCTCAATTTACAAATATACTGTGACGCACTCTAGTATGTTAATAGTACTGTAGTCATTATAATATCGCGGTGTGTGGAACACGCTCTTGTGCATGTCCCGGTTGCCAACGATAGATAGCAGTCGTTAAGCCTTGTCGGAGGCCTTATGGGCGGTTCGCCCCCGAGGGTTTCCGCCTTGTCGTAGCGGGGGGGCTCAGTACCCAGTGGTTGTCCCCACACCAGCGAAGCCAAGAGGAACCCAGAGAGGGCGGCGTTTGGCGTGGCTTTGCCCGCCACTCGCTGCTGTGGAGAGGAGACGGCTGGGGAGGAGGTGTACGGGTATTTCGTTAGCCCTGCACCCTATCTCCAGCCGCCTAACGGTGGTCCCGCCGTCAGATGGGAACGTGGTGGGAAGGCGGCTGGGGAAGAGGTGTATGGGTATGTCGTTGGCCCTGCACCCTATCCCCAGCCGCCTAGCGGTGGTCCCGCCGCTTGATAGGGACGTGGTGGGGCCGCGGGGGGGAGGTTGAAGGTCAGTTCATCCCTGTCACTCCCGCTACCCCGGGTCCGGACTGTGTGCCCCTGGACTCCTCCACCTGGGCGTTTTGGGACGCCTGGCATTGTGAGTGGTCGGGGCAGGGACCTTTGGGTGTCGGACTAGGGGATGTCCGTCGCCCAAATGGAAAAAGGTCCTAAACTGGGTGGCGTGCACTCGTTCCGCACGCCACTAGTGTTGGTTGGAGCCAAAGGGCTCAACCTGCGGAGGGCTCGGAGACGAGCAGCCGCCGGCAACCCTTATCTCCACCAACCCGCATTGGAGCAGCGTGGTGGAGTAAGTTCCAGGCCTCCTCCCAAGAAGGGGGAGAGACTCGTGCCCAGCAGTGGGACGTATCAAGGGCTGGCATTATAATTATTTATTAATATTCTTATTATATACACATCCATTCCCCAACATGACATCAGCTACATACATTTTCTTGCATGATTCTCACTTGATATTCTTTGCGCGTGCCTGAACTAATTCCCCGTGCGTATAGGCGTCGTGGCCTCATTTGCATCGCCCGTTGAACTTGTGCGGGACATATCGCCTGATTTTCTTCATTTTACCGATATGTTCATTACATAGTTCACACTTTTTCAAAATCTTTTTCATATTATTCTAAAGAAAACACCTTGTTTTATTTTTTACAAACAATCTGAATTTTTTTTGTACTTGTAATTGGGTTTTCTTTTACTGGCAAAAGAACTGTTAACTTAGGAAATGAATGCATAGGGCTAACAATTTAATGCATCCTGATGTGGTGGTACGTTTGGTCAAAGTACCCTGTTCGACACATGTGATATTGGGTTATTTTCCAATTGCAACTCAAAACTTTCATCATCATATCAGCCATAGGACGTTCACTGCTGAACATAGGCCTCCCCCAATGACCTCCACGCCGACCGATCGGAAACGACGTGCATCCAGCGGGTACCTGCAGCCTTCACTAGGACGTCGGTTCATCTTGCAGGTGGACGCCCTACGCTGCGGTTGCCGATACGTGGTCTCCACTCGAGAACGTTTCTGCCCCAGCGGCTATCGGTTCTCCGAGCTATGTGCCCTGCCCATTTCCAAACTTTGCACTGGGTATAAAACACACACACGTATCCACGATGAAATGTATAAGATGGTTTTAAATGATTTTGCTTTGATAGTACAATCGATCTATCATATTCTTTTTTATTAGCTGTGTCGTATCTCGAAGCACACGAGCTAAGTTTTCTCTGAACATTCATAACTTTTCACTTTTCTACGTTGTTGTGAAGATGTACAGCCCTGTAATTTCCGGCACAGAGGCATAACACCTTAGGCCTCAGGAGTGGTAACGCATCTGCATTTTGACTGTGGTCTTTGTGTGGGTGTCTGTAGGCTGCAGTCATTACTTAACATCAATGTGAACTGCATTCTTGTTTGCCACTTCCATTACATAAAAAAGCACGGCGTGCGTGCACTAGTTTAAGTTGTTAAAGCAGTAAATATGTTATGTTTAGTGAATGACTGATACGATATCTAACGTTTTTGAAAAAGTTATCTTTTTTATAAATTTAATTTAAAATAAACAAAAATGTTGTTGTTTATTACCTTACCTCAGTAGTCTGTTGCGAGCGGGCCTCTATTACTACGAGTACTTTGAGGTCCTGGGTTCAGTTCCTGGACCGGTGGATATAAGAGTTCGCGATGTAAAATCGTTTGTCTCGGGTTCTATTGCGATTTTTCCATCTTCTGGCAGTTTCCCAGTAGGTACCTCGGAGTTTGGTAATGCGCTCGGAGATGTCAATAAGCTCGCTCGCTCACATGCGCCAATGAGTAATCGGCGAATCGAAGTTGTTTTATTGATAGTTTTAGTAAAAACTACAGCACACATTTTTTTTTTAATTTTTCGATCTCTAACTATACTTGCCAATTGGCAATTGGCTACTCATCATTGGGGACCCAAAAATGGCTTCATGATGATACCGTGTAAAGACCTCTATGGTAACTGTGCGAAGACGGTAGTCTAGTATCCATTGCAAAAAATCTTAATCAAAGTAACAATCCACAAATGGCGAAACCAAAAGTCGTGACTAAATTTGTTAGGTACTACAAAATCACAATTCTTTCTTTAACACTTTAAACTGAATGTGACTTTGGTCACGTTACATATAAATCAAAAGTTAAACTTAACCGTAAGTTAGCGCCAGCCGAGCCCTGATTGGGGCACCAGTATTCGGATTTATGGAACTTGCCAACTCTTTTACTTAATGCACGAACGTGCGCCTCTAATTCAGTTCGGTTTATAGCTTTTTATAAGTCATGACGGCTTCTCATGGAATACTAATGTTTCGTCTGTACTTATTGGTTGTGCCAGTTCCGAAGTGAGATATTTTTTTGTATGTATGTATCTTCACGACATGTCCCTTACGGGGTAGGCAGAGCGTGAAGCGCTATTTATCATTTATTTTGGATTTGCGTAAAGTGTAGTTGCCAAATCCACTGTGAAGAAACGATATAAAGGTCAAGTTCCACATTGGGCCCGCACCTTGTACACCATATCAAAAGATAGAGGAAAAATACGTAGAATTATGGAAAAATCCTGAAAAATAATTTGAATCGTTGTTTTTTTGTCTGAAATATTTATTTTAAGTAATTTTTTTTTTGACAACAATATGTGTACATATATTTTTTTTATGTAATAAAATTGGCAAACAAGCGTGCAGTTCACATTGATGTTAAGTGATGACTGCAGCCTATAGACACCCACACAATGACCAGAGGTCAAAATGTAGATGCGTTGCCACTCCTGAGTTCTAAGGTGTTATGGCTCTGTGCCGGAAATTACAGGGCCCTACATTACCACCTGACCGGAACACGATAGTGCTGAACACTACCATTTAGCGGCAAGTATATTAGGTAATGCGGTGGTGCCTACGCCCGCGAGCTCCGTCACTGGAGCTCTACCACCAGTAAAACATTGCTACTATGACATTTTTGTTTTTGAAATATACTAACGACACTCAATTGAAGGTTTAAATACCTTTTTAATAGCTGAAAATGATTTAGTATTTTATGCTTCTTCTCTTAATATAGTGTACAAGGTGCGGGCCCAAGCTCCATACATTTTGGAACATCTGCTTTAAATTTAATGTGATAGAAAACAATGATAGGTATAATTACCTCGATAGTTGCAATCAGACCAATACTCGTTCGCTAGAATGAATATAATAGATACTGGGATTTTTGAATTTTTGTAAGTTCCTCGGTACCACTTTCTGAGTTGAAAGATCTTAAACGTTTATGACCTGTGAGGCACGTGAGTCAAGCAAACCCTGTAACAACTGTACACCTGTTAAACTAAAGGAGATGTTGCAAGAATGTATGGACCTCCGGCCATGTATTGTACATAATATCATTAAACAGGCAAAATCAATATAAAAACGTTTTTACTGCATATTTTCAATTATTTAGCTTTGTTTGCAGTTACAAAACATTATTTGCAGTTAGAATTGCAACTTAAAACTAACATGGCGAATATGGCGGACGATGTCATTTTGACATTTTCATTTTTTAAATTGTTTTTTGATTATCTAGTACTTGGAGAAACAAAAATATTTTATAAATACTATCGAAATTGATTGATATCAAGCGTTGGCTGTATCGCCGCCGTGTTGAACATGGTTGAAAATGATAAAATCGTTTGAATTAAATGTGGTGGTAACTCTAAAATATGTTCTTGATTAAATTAATTGTATTTTTTTCAGATTCTTCTTTAGTTTACCCAATTTTTGAGGACATGTACGAACCAGGGCCGAGCTCGCAACATCTCCTTTATAGATAATAAATTATAACTGCACACACTGTTACCGCATATACTCAAACTTGAGGTTAACCACCTAAGTAATTCATCAAAGGAAAATATGACACATTTGTCGAAGTATTCTCAAGTTTGAGTGCGTCCTGGCGCGGAAGACTGACGGCTCTGGGGGGTGGGGGAGGTGTGCGGGGCAGGGAAAGAGGGGAGAGTTGTAATTGTTGAAGGGTCGCCGGGTCCTAAGAATTTCACTTAAAACTTAGCGCCTCGGGCGAGCGTTTATAAACGCCTTTATTCTGGAGAACAAATGCAGTTTATTGTTAACGAGTGTATTAAACGGATGGTGAACGGTAATGTGGTTGGATAATGAACATTGTTAATTAATATTAATTGTATTAAGATTTGAGGGTAGATGCAAGGAAATGAATTGACTTAGGACGAACCTCGAACCTGTTTGACTATTTGCAAAAACATTATATCGGAAAAGGTACTGGATAGAGACAAAACGTTACTCTAAGAGAGATTGAATTCGCTATTTCAATTATTCTTTCAATCTTTTGTTTTACAATATACCTACAAGGACTAGGTTGGGTCTAGCGTAATTAATTAAAACGAAACTGAAATCATACATTTTTTTATGTAATGTGAGTGGCAAGAGTTCCTAATAATACAAAATCATATCGTGTTCTGTCATTGTCATTCACTTCAGACAATTATTTAATTTGAACTGAAAATAGATCCAGAATACGCCCTCGGATTAACTTTGAAGAACAATTTAATGACATGGATTTTACACTTTACACAATTAAAAAGTACTTATGACAATTTGATGTGACAGCCAAGTTTGTCGGAGCAAACTGGAGCAAACACAAGCACCGTCAAGTTTCTATTGAGTATACTTAATTTTATGATATAAGACGTATTTGTGGGTATTATATAGTTTATGGACACTTTATATTTAAGTGCTAAAAGCGTGGACTTTGGTGAGCAAAAACTGTAGACAACGTTTGTAGAGTTTCTATAGCACAGAAATATCTGTCAATGGGAGGATTGGTGTTCCGTGTTGGGTCAGGCCTGGGTGGAGTTAGATGTGTATGAACAGTTAGACGCAATATCCAATCGGGTATGATATGGATATGTTTAAGTATGGGTTGAATTGTCTTTAATAAGAAAAGATCAATGATAACTCAATACCAAACGCAATACGAATATTTGTCATCAAGTAGTCATCATAATATAAAATTAAATATAATTTCACTTATATGTATGGAAGGGCCTTACAGAGCCTTATATCATACATGCCAGTGGCATGGATTGCATATAGGCAGAAGGGGCAGAGCCTACCTCAGTTTTTTGCGAAAAAGAGTGCGTTGGGGTGCTAGTTCTTTTACGAAATACGTTTTCTAAGTAAGAATTATATTTTTCAATTTTTTAAATTCAAATAAAGTAAGTTTTTCAATTTATTTTTTAATGAGGTGCTGAGGCGAGCTAAATCACACCACAGATACAACACGCACCAACGATTCCCCAGTTATGTTTTTCCCCATATAAGTAAGCCTATTGGCATCTACTAAACTTGCACTGAGAAACTGCCAAAAAATACCAATCTCAATAGCATTTACTGTCCCGACCAGGAGATCAAACCCGGCCTGGGTTAGCCTTACCAGTAGTGGCCTGCTACCATTACACTTCAGACGCACTCCCTATTAGAACCTCATTTTATAAATGTCAATCACAGTGTAATCGATATAGAATCGGAATTCAATGACGCTGAAAATAAACATTGAAGTAAATAACGAAAAACCTTTCTCGAAATTTCCTTCGATTGACAAAGCACATTTAGAGACAAGACGCATGTCTTATTAAAAATAGATGGAATCCCCTTTGATAAGGGCTCCTATGGGAAATGGAACAAGTGGAGTTTTTGAGTGCACAATGGGCATCAATTTGATGTTTGTTTTTTAAGAATAGAAATAACTCCCTGGTTTGCTTAGAACAGTTATTGCTTGTTATCCTTGAGTAGTAGAAAGTGATGATCTAAGGCGCTACAGCCCAGGGTGGACCTTAATCTGGTTAAGGATATCCTTCTATTCCAATCTATTCTAGGCTTTTCCTCTGCAATTCCTTACAGCTAGGGTTCTCAGGTCCTAAACTTAGAAAGTGACTTTTGGATTTCTTAAATCTAAATAATTAGATAAAACCTGTGTCGTGGGTGCCGACAACACATACACATGCACAAACACCCAGATCCGAAATAAATATATGTAGGCCATACGAAAATTCACACAGGGTCAGAGATCGAACCCATGACCAATCAAGCGGTCGTCACATACCGCTGGAATAACAAGGTCGTCAATCAGTGATTATTGTCAAAAAGCTCGCTACTGTTTTAAATCAGGTTTTTTATAGTAAAACATCTATGTTGAAGCTATTGCTTTTGTAAATTAAAGAAAAAAGGGAAACAAAAATTTGACTTCGGGCAGGTATCGAACCTGCGACCTCAGTCAAGCTGCTTTACCACTAAGCTAAGTTATTGCGAAAAATAAACAATACTTTTGTTTTTGTGTTAACTATAGGCACAGTCTAAAGAAAACGAACGTGTTAATATAGGCTTATAGTAACGAGACTACCATCGCTGTCACTTGCATGTTTTCCCCCACTTTCTTATGACAAATGAAACAATATTTGTCTGTGGTGACTCGGCCACCAGTTAACGAGACCTTGTTAACGGATAAGCAAAGAAAATCTTTCACAGCCACAGCTTAGCGTTGACATAGACTGTAATCCCAGTTGCACATTTAAAAGTTTAATTCTACGGTAAGTATATAAGTTTAATTTTGGTATTATTAATTTCACAGGTATTGTGTATGTAAATGAATTAAACATGATCACAAATTAAATACAGATTTCTTTTCAATTTTTTTTCATTGAAATCTGCAGTTACTGATATTTTGGCTTATGTATACGGCTCAAAATATGGTACAAGAGTAGCCATATTTTGTAACAATGTAAATAATTAAATATTTGTATTAATATAATATCTCTAGGTTATTCTCGATATTCTATCTTGTGCGTTTATACTTTATAATATGGATCAATTCATTGTACTTAAAATTTTTTACAGCACATATATCAAAAATTAAATCGTTATTGAAAATTGTTTAATTTGTTAAGTTTTATTTATTTTACCCATACTGCTGTCCAGTTACACAGATCACCTAGGTTTATTCAATCAATTGGTAAAATTTCAGATTGATTAAAAAAATAATCAAAATCATAAAGAATGTGTTGGCAGCAGCGCAGAGCATACGTTGCGTGTTTGTTGTTATGTAAAAATCTAGCATTGTTATGTCACGCAGTATACACTTTTTTTCCACTTCATGATTACAGCCTATAGACTTGTAGACTTGGAATACTACCACCAGTAAAACTATTACCTAATCTATCTGCCGCCGAATGGTAATCTTGAATGCTATCGTATCCCGATTGGATGGTAATATATGGCTCCGTAACAACAATCTCAGAGACGTAACAACTTAGGTCTCAGGAGTGGCAACGCATCTGTATTATGACTGGTTTTTCTATACCTGCATAACATGTAACATCTATGTAAACTGTATGCTTCCGAAAATGAGGTCAACAATTTTCGTAATCGGGGTACATACATGAAGATAATGATGAATGTATAAGAGGCACCGGAGGTGTGTAAGGATTGAGATATTGGGCGTTCAACGCTTTCTGTGTTTTTTTTTATGTAATGAAAGTGGCATGCAAGCATGCAGTTCACATTGATGTTAAGTGATGACTGCAGCCTATAGACACCCACACAAAGACCAGAGGTCCAAATGCAGGTGCGTTACCAATCGTACGCACTCCTGAGGTCTAAGGTATTTTGCCTCTGTGGCGGAAATTACAGAGCCGTACATTACCACCTGACCGGAAAACGATAGTGATGAACACTACCATTTAACGGCAAGTATATTAGGTAATACGGTGGTGCCTACTCCCGCGCGCTCCGTCACTGGAGCTATACCACCAGTATCCTGTCTATCACATATGAGACTTACTTGGCGTAAAGAGACATACATACTCGTACATAGCTTGTCTCAATAGTCTAGTGGTAATAGACCACTACTGCCACGCTAGGTTCCTGGGTTCGATCCCCGGGTCGGACGCTATCAGAAATAAAGGTGTAGGTGTTATCCTTTATCTCTCTGATGCTACTAGGGATATTTCCATTTCCTTAAACTTTCCTTGTTCCATCTTCAGAGGTCGGTATAGTGCCCAGAGATGTCAAAAGGCTCGCCATATGATACAAAACGTAACTGGCGAATCGTGTGTTTGCTTGCATGTATGCTTGAATACATATATTTTCCCCCTTCGTGAAAAATTGGTTTATGTGCTACTGCGGTAGCAGTAAAAATTAAATGTATTTATACAGCCTGGCACAGTTTTTCATGCGACGCTAATATTTGGAAGTTATTCATTTGAACGTTACTAAAACTCGTCAGCTGAAAATGTGTACTTAATTTACAAGTTGTGTTTGAAATTGTTGGTGGAGTAACGAAGTAATGTTTCAAACATTTTCATAGCTCTTCTGAAAATAATGCATATTAATTAAGTACGAGTTTTGAGGCATTTATGTAATACTTTTATGTTGATTATTTAATAGATACGACAATACAATTATGTCACCCATCGCAATCGTCTATTGATTTTGGAAAAAAAAAAGTTGACAAAGTTGAAAGTGAACCGAAGATTTTACTGATGTACCATCATCTGAGTCTAGTCAACGACATCGTAAAGTGGAATGGTGTATTAATGCAAAGGACAAATAAATTCCTTCCTATGCGTGCACGAAATCATTCAGCAGATCAGGTAGTCGTAATTGTCATTGGATTCAGTTGGATCGCTTCGCTGTCTTGCTCTAACAAACGCCGCGCGCATTGATTTAAGCAAGACAGCCGAGCGATTCAATCTCAATCCAATATTAATTACGACAAATAACGTGAGCAGAATAAGCCCCAGGAAATCTTTTGTCTAATTGAAAATAATCAATTTCAGAAAGTACACCGAGTGTAGATGATACATAATATTAAAAAGAAAAACCAAGGAATCCTCTGTTTAGTTGGTACAAAATAATCTATTACAGAAAGTAAACGTAACTTCATGCCTGTAATCGCCGAAGGTGAAGGCAGAGGTAAATGCATGCATTCAATCATACATGGAAACACCCACGTCCGCCGGTTACGTTTTGGCCCATGTAACAGGTGGCGAGCCTATTGACATCTCCGGGCACATTACCAAACTTCGAGGTACTGAGAAACTTCCAGAAAATGGAAAAACTCCGATAGAAGCAGAGATAAAGGATTTTACACCGTTATCTCTAATATCACCCGACCCGGGATACGAACCCGGGACCCGACCACTACTACTGCCCCAGAGTGGTAGTAGTGGCCTGCTACCACTAGGCTACTGAGGCAGTTTACAGTATTACAGAATGTAAACTGTAGGAAACTTCAAATAGTGGATAATGGATGTTTTAGAGGTAGTCGCAACTTCGTAATGGGATCTTTAGTATGTCCGTCGTGTTATCTAACACATTAGGAACTCGCAAGTTCCCAGTTCCGCCTACCTCCCCGCGGGTTCCACACCGGATTACGAAAGTCTTCCTCACGTTAAATATATTTCTATTCAAACTGAAACTACATCCGATGCGCGCAATTTCAATTATCTGATTTTTTTAATGTCTGTAATGGAAGTGGCAAACAAGCATGCAGTTCATATTGATGTTAAGTTAAGCAGCCTATAGACACTCACACAAAGACCAAGGTCAAAATGCAGATGCGTTACCACTCCTGAGGCCTAAGTTGTTATGCCTCTGTGCCGGAAATTACAAGGCCGTACAGACATATGTGTATATACAGACAGATACGTGATGTTGTCTCGGTTTCGGTGGCTTTCTTTCAATACGATGGCACCTACTGCTTTTAGGCCTGATGAGTGAATAGATTGAATCAGAAAAAAATAGTTAAATCTATTGTAATTTCCACTGGAAGAAGGTCATCTTTATTTAAATCGCTGGAATTATCTAATGTCATGTCAATACGTTTGCTACTTTTGTGAAATATATGTAATTTACACAAAAAAAATAGTTAAAGTCATAAATTATTCCCAACGCGACAATAACATTTAAGATTTTTTTAAACTACCTAGTTATTCGGGAACTAAGTAGTGTTGACCAATTATAGAATTTGAATCGTGGTGACCTGCGAGTGCTGCGGCGAACGTTGCAACCATCATTGGTTGCAACTTCCTGATAGGATAATTAATATGCCCGCCACTGTATTTGACACATTAGGAACTCTCATGTTCCCGATTCCGCCAACCTTCTTGTGGGATCCGCAAAGCAACCGTGTATAAATAAAAAAGACCATTGGCCATTGTAACAAAAATTGAGAACTTAATGAAAAATAATTTTAAAATTTAATCGTCTTCAAAAAATAACTCATTATTTTATTATGAAGATCATATTTTCATAACAAAAAGTAATCATTTTCCGTACTCACAAACGCTAAATTAACTGAAATCAAAAATATGTAAATAATAATATGGGGGTGTATATTTTTTTAAGATAGTCTATATGCTGCAGTTATCACTTAACATCCACATACGCGTTTTCCCACCTCCATTACATAAATAAAAAAAAACACTTTTATCGAGTATTTCCTTGAATTCATTCTGATTATTACTTTCGGTAACTTAATCAGAAATTGTTACGTAAGTTTGGCCACTATCACCAATAAGACAAGTATCCTTGTACCCCATTCATATTAATTATATCTTTGCGGTGAACCCTATTAGCCCTATTATAGCGGAGGGTATCATTATGTAGCACTAATTTACTTTCTTACGCTGCGTGGCATTGCCGAACTAAGTTAAATATTGCTTCAAAGACGGAATTGGAATTCGTGGGTACCACCGCATTACTTAAACCATTATAGCCTAAACCAGTATTTAGCGCTGACTTATTTCAATCCGGTTCAGATAGCAATGCACATTCTCGTCACCAACCGATGTATAGAGCGAAAGTTGCGCTGTCCTTAAGTGCATATGTCTTAGATGTCTTGTAGAATAAGAATGAAGAATTTAAGGAATATGTTTTGTGAGTTCCAGGCCAGTTTTACAGCAGAATGTCCAAATATTTTTTGGGGATTATAAGACTAAGCAAACAGACAAGTGTTTAGAACTGGCCAACTGCCAGATACGAAAAATTAAAGCATTTGCGGAATTGTATGTGACAATTGTAAACTTCAACTTTAATACAAGGGCTTGTGGTGAAACCGATTGTTTACATTTTTGCGTGACCATTATGGCTTTTTTGCCGAAAGTTTTAAAGTTATTGCCTCAGTAGTCTAGTGGTAACAGTCCACTAGTGCTACGCTTGGTTCCTGAGTTCGACCCTTGCTCGGAGGTGCCATTAGGACTTTTTCATTTTGTTATGTTTGCCGGTACTCGGCGATGTCAATAAGTCCACCATCTACATGGGTTAAAAATCGAGAATTTGCAAGTATGGTTGAATGCATGCATTTCCTGTGCCTACCTCTTCGGGGAATTGAGGCGTGAAGTTCACAAAATACTGTTTCTTATTAAAAACATTCACAATACTGTACGTCCATTTGCCACTTTAGTTTTACGTATACCTAAATAGGTAAGTATATTACCGTTTGTGAGTAGAAGAACAAAATAGTAGGTGAGCGTCAAATAAAAGTCTTGATCAACATATCACACTGTATTTGCATCGATGGGCAGAAACATACATCAAAGGTCTGAAGTATACGAACAATGTTTACACCGCATACGCGTTATATTGGCTCATTCGCGAAAACCGCTCGACTGTGAAAAAGCGGGTAAAGCAAAAGCGATCGTCGGGTCGCATCGGGGTCAGCGGACATTCATTTTATGTACGCACATTGTAGGACACCTATTGAACGCTGATATCCTGGTATTCAAAACTGTTTCTGAGATTTATGTGGGAATAATGTCCTTTTTTGCTTTTTACATTTTTACGCAACATGCACTAAGATCAATAAAATTGATGATAGAAAATCTTAAAAAAACACTACGTGTCAAATGAAAAGCTTGCTCAACATAATATCATACTGTATTTGCATCGATAGGCAGAAGCATACATCAAAGGTCTGAGGTACACGAACCATGTTTACACCGCACACGCGTTATATTGGCTCGTTCGCGAAAACCGTTCGACTGTGTAAAAGCGGGTCAAAGCAAAAGCGATCGTCGGGACAGGTCGTGGTCAGTGGACATTGTTTTATACTCGTATACACACATTGTAGGACAAAACACCTATTGACAATTAAAGCCTAGTAATCCAAATTGTTTCTAGATTTTTTCTAAGAATATTTTTGTTTCCTTTTTTTGTTACGTTTGTAAATAACATTTTAGCGTTAAGCAAATAAATGTGTGTGAACACTGAACCGGACACTTGAATAATATGTCCGGAAGTGTGGGACACAACAGGTAATAATCACAACATGGAACAAAATTTGAGTGAAGAAAAGTTTTTTTTATTGTTAAGATAAAAGTATTCTTCCAATTTTACATCGCAGTTTTTAATTGCGTGGATACACAGAAAAAAGAAAGGTGAAATTGTTCAGAAAAGATAATTTGAACTCGACGTAGTAAAGACTCACATTCTTTTATATTCCATGGCACATAGCATTTGTTATTGGCTCGTTCGTGGCCGCTTGACTGTGAAAAAGCGAATAAAGGCGAAAACTATCGCCGGAATGTGTAAGGGTCAGCGGGCATTCAATCGCAGCAGCTTTATGCACGCAAATTTCGAGGCTTCTACTGAACGCTAATCTCCTGGTGCAGACAAGGTATTTCAATATTTATTTTTACTTCAATCCGGATAAACGTATTAGTAAACGCGTGGACCTAATATCAGTATAATATCATCATCATCATTTCAGCCAAAAGACGTCCACTGCTGAACTAAGGCCTCCTCCACAGAATGCCACAACGAACGGTCCCGGGCCGCCCTCATCCAGCGATTGCTTGCGACCTTCACCAGGTCGTCGGTCCACCTCGTGGGGCCCTGCCTACGCTTCGTCTTCCGTTACGTGGTCGCCACTCCAGAACTGTTCTGCCCATCAGATCGTGTTGGTCACTACATACTAAAAAGTAGAGTCTCCCGATTTTCTCTGTCTGTATGTATGCGCTAATCTCGGAAAGTTGTACGGATTTTGTTCTTGTTAAAAATATTGGAAAGAGGGTTTTTTGAGGAAGGTTTATAGGTTTATAATTAATCAATATCGTACTTAAATTTACCGATATATCACGGTTTTTGTCAAAGAAGTCGGGCGCGTCCCCACAATATAATAGATGCTACCCGGTGCGATCCCGGGGCGGGTCGCTAGTTTTGGTATAAATAAAGATCGAATGGGACAATTATTATTGCTTAATCAAATATTATACTCGCATCACGATTTGTTGTGTGATTTTAATAATCATTTTAATTTATACGAGAGACATATGAAAATGACACGTGAAAATAGTTTGAGACCGATGGATAGTCCGATCCTCAGCTTAGGGGGTTGTGAAACACATGAGACATATGCGATTAGGGACGGTTGGAATAATAACGAACTATTTTTCTAAAATGTAATGAACTTCTTTGACATGTACTGAAATAAATGAAACACGTGGATGTTTAAACAAAATTGCAATACAAACTAAACAACTTGGAATCGCAAGTGGGAATTGATCCTATGATGAATAATGTACCAGGACTACGAGCTTTAATTAACCGCGCTTAGTTAATTTAAATAATAGAGTATTATGCATCTGTACAATTCGCTGATTTGTTAATTAGTGAATGCTGTAATAATACATCGCGATTATGCCACGGACAAATCTGTTATTTAAGAGATCTAATTGCGATATATACCAATTATTTTATTTTTTAGATTAAATAATATATATTATTAGGTAGTCCCTACTAGTGTTATAAGGTACGTGTGAAAATTAAGGAATTAGGGAAGATTTTTACAAAAAAACAACGAGTAAAATAAAATTACAAGACACAGAAGACTCCGGGGAAAAACAGTCAGATCCATTTTTTAAATTATTTGACAGTTATTTATTTCAGACGTTTCCACGTCATCTGTCATGTTAAAATGTGATAGTGTACCAAGGGGAGTGTCTTGCCTAGTAGCAACTTTGGTACATAAAGGACTATGTAAAAAAAAAGAGGTACAAGGTGAAACAGCCTTGTAATATTATTTTGAGAACATAAAAACATTTCCTAATTTATAAAATATTTTCAGCTTATCAGAATAAAAACTTAAAATTAACAACGCTATTTGTGAATGGTCACCCATTCAGCGATTGCCTGCAACCTTCACCAGGTCGTCGGTCCACCTCGTGGGGGCCTGCCTACGCTTCGTCTGCCGGTACGCGGTCATCATTCGAGAACTCTTCGGCCCCAAGGGTCAGTTCTTCTACCCGGCCCACTGCCACTTGAGTTTCGCTATTCGGGTGTCAACAGATCAGCATAAAATTTTGATCATTGCTATAATATTAATATCTACAGGTTCTCATTAAGTTTACTATAAAATCTGAATATCTTTTAGTTTCCAGACCGCTGTACAGCATCGTCTCCCGCCTCCATATTTGTTCAGCAACCTGATTGAAACGCTCGCGGTGAAAAATTCGAAGTGGAACATTTCTCAGCGCAGATTGGAATCGGGTTGTTACGGTACGCGATATTAATGTTTATCTTGTATAATGATACAAATTTATGTACACTTAAATTCCTGTTGGTTGTTATTCTGAGTTAATCAAATTTGAAAAATAGAAATATTGACTGAAAAGATAGGCAGATGTTAAACGCATGCATTCAACCACGATTCGCTAGTTACGTTTTGGCCCATGGAATCGATGCAAGCGGATACAGCTCCGGGCACATTACCAAACTACGAGGTTGGCGCTGACAAACTTCTAAAAAATGACACTTCCAACCCGAGAATTGATTACAAGACCTCCGCGTAGCAGTAATACATACCACTAGATAGATAAGTATATTACAAGACCTCCGCGTAGCAGTACTACATACCACTAGATAGATAAGTATGTTGATTTTAAAGTGTACAAACATAATTATGTAGGTAATTACTAGCGGTCCGTCCTGACTTCGCACGGGTGAAATGTTACTTGCATTACTTACCTAAATAAAAAGTATCGTTTAATGTTGTGTTACAGCAATATATACTCTACCTGTGTGAAAAATTTCATCAAAATCCATCCAGCCGCTTTAGCGTTATTGAGCAACCAACAAACAAACATCCATACTTTCACATTTATAGTAGTTATATGATTTCATGTTTGTACTATTTTAACTAATCTTTTAAAAAAATGAAGTGTTGCCTTTGCAACACTTTTATTTAAACTCGCAGAACACGAATATATGAACAACACAAACAGAAACAAATTAAAGAAGTCGACACTCTACAGTAACAAGTGCGATGTTTTTGCTGTTTTTACGGAAAACATTGTACGGAGTGCGGCTGCATATTAGCGACTGAGTGTGCACAATGATATAGTTTTTATTTATCCCATGGAAGTGGCAAACGTACAGTTCTCTGTTTTATGTCATGAAGTGGCAGACAAGCATACAGTTTACTATTTAAATCGCGACATGATCGTTCATTCTAATTAACTGTATTATTTTTGTAGTTATACTTCTCTTGGCGCGACTGGAAAAAAGCGCCCAAGTGCGAGTCGCACTCGCGCATGTATAACGTTTGTTATATTCAAGTTCCTACCTTTATAATAAATTTATATAGATTGTTTAAATTTATATACCTAACCTTTAAATTAACTTTATTTTTATTTTATTATTTATGTAAGATATTGGCAAGAAATAAAAACTTATTTAAGCACAAATCACTTCTTTTATTAACTCCTTACTCTTAAATGCGTCGTGCGTCTTCCCTTCACCGTTCATTTCTTGATCCTTTTTCACGTCACAATGACATTTCCTGTCATCCTTCCTTACATCACATCACTCTTACGTTCCATTCCCACATTTATTTTAAAAGATAATATAGAACAAAATATTCTGTGACAATTTAAAGCGTCTACCTGCGACCATTATTTTAATATTGAGCAAAAATACGAAAAAAAACACGTCTATTGTATGGGGAACCCCTCAATATTTTCGTTTTTTTATTTGTTACAGCGGCAACAAAAATACATAATTTGTGAAAATTTCAGCTTTCTAGCCATCACGGTTCATGAGATACAGCGTGGCGACAGACAGACAGACAGTGAAGGCTTAATAATAGGGTTCCGTTTTTACCTGTTAAGTACGGAACCCTAAAAATGATAAGAGTGAATTTTAAGCGCCCGCATGACCCATTATCATATGGGACGGACACCATCAGTTTTCAGATGTCGGTGGTTTGGTGAATTATGGGGTTTACGTTATAGGAAAAAAAAATCAGATTCATACATTAATAATATTTGCGGATTTCTAACGCTTTCACAATACTACTAACATTTTCTCAGTTTCCAGAAGAAAACGTAAGTTCACGCCTGTAATCCCCGAAGGGGTAGGCAGAGGTAAATGCATGCATTCAATCATACATGCAAACACCCACGACTCGCCGGTTACGTTTTGGCCCATGTAACAGGTGGCGAACCTGTTGCCATCTCCGGGCACATTACCAAACTCCGGAGTACTGGGAAACTTCCAGAAAATGGAAAAATCCCAATAGAAGCAGAGATTAAGGATTTTAAACCGTTATCTCTGATAGTCCCCGACCCGGGAATCGAACCCAGGACCTCCAGCGTAATAGTAGTGGCCTGCTACCACTACGCTACTGAGGCAGTTAGAGTTTAGTCCAGAAGAAGAATCTTCAAATATAAAATATATTTGAAGAATCTTTCTTCTTCTCCTTATTTAAGAAGTAAACAACAACAGTTCACATTAAAAGTGTTTTCACTCATTTGCGATTTTTCAAGATAACTACTTAAGAGGATACTGAAATAAATAGTGTGGGGTGGACTTATTACGTGGAGAAACAAACCTAATCGAAAAACATGTTGTTACGAAGGATTATATCAAAGGTGTATAAAAAAACCGGCCAAGTGCGTGTCCCGTACAAAAAAAATTGCTTAGAAATTAAGGTAGTTGTGTGGGAGCCCTCCTTTAATATTTAGTTTATTTTTATTATTTACTAGCAGTTGCCCGCGGCTTCGCCCGCGTATATGTCGAAAAGTAGCCTAGTATGTATGTACCATTTTGTTCGAATACCTTTTGCCATCTTGTAGGTAGGGACATGATCCCATTGCTATAAAAATTTTGGGACTTCTCATCAAAATACCGCGACAAGTGGATTTGGCAGTCCTCTCGTGATGTTAACCTAACATTGCATAAAGAATTCTGAAGAGACCGAAACAGGTGGAAGTCTGAAGATGCAAGGTCAGGACTATACGGCGAATGCATTAACACCTCCCTGCCAAACTCTCTTAATTTTTGCTGAGTGGCTATAGATGTGTGAGGTCTAGCGTTATCATGATGAAACACCACACCCCTTCTGTTGATCAATTCCGGCCGCTTTCTCTCAACTTCTTGCTATAATCTCATCAGTTGTTCGCAGTAGAGTTCAGAATCGATAGTCCTGCCTGGTGGTAATAACTCATAATGAATAATGCCCTTCCAATCCCATCACACACACAACATCACCTTATTGCGAGTTAACCCGGGTTTCGCCACAGTCTGTGAAGCCTGACCGGCCTTTGACCACGACCTTTTTCGCACGTTCTTGTCGTACGTGATCCACTTTTCATCACCAGTTATCAGCTTCTTCAAAAATGATTCGGTTTCATTACGTCGTAATAAAGAATCACAAATGAGTACACGGTTCATTAGAGTTTCTTTCAGTGAGCTCGTGAGGTACCCAAATATCGAGCTTTTTTTGTACCCAGCTTTTTTCAAATGCGCCAAAACTGTTTTGTGATCAATTCTCAGTTCTTCAGCTACGTCGTAACTACTGATATGTCGATCTTGCTCCACTTTTCCAAAAATGGCATCCATTTTATCCGTAATAGGGCGACCAGAGCAAGGTGCATCTTTGACATCAAAATTTCCGGGTTGAAAACGCTTAAACCAAATTTGTGCTACTCTCACAGACACTGCACTAGGTCCATAAACATCGCAATTTTTTTTCGCGGCTTGCGTTGCATTTTTACCTTTTTTGTAGTAAAGTTTTAAAATGTATCTAATTTCTTCATTAGACTCACTCATCTTGACAGTACGAAAAACAAATGAAAATCACGCATTTGCCTAATTTGAATTTAGAATTATAGTTCTTTAAAATTTTAACTTTCAATGATACCAAAACCAGCCAGATACAAATACTACAGCCAAAGAGATTTTATTACAAGTTCATACATACTATAATGCGAAAAGACTTTTTCCCCACATGTCAATTTACAAGCTTGAAATATACATAATAGTCAAGAATATCACTTAGATAAAACTAAATATAATATACTATACTATAAGGAAATTCTTGACTTTACATATACTTTTAATCTTGTTTGACATGTATATCAATTGTTATTCACTTTAATTTATTTTGTTTGTTTTTGACGTGTCATAAGAGGTGCCTGTCACCCTAAATGAATAAATGAGTTTCTGATTCTGAAAGAAGAGAAGTGGAAAATGCGGAAAATGTTAGTCGTATGACGTATCTGGATCTTCGGGGTGGCATAAATATCCTTTAAAAGAGATTATAAAGTACCTACTGTACATTAGGGATACCGTTAAATACGTAGATGACAGTACATAGGGTCTTGGGGTTGAACACAAAAGGATCCCAATAGAAAGAAGTGTCCCAGTGTAAGCCGTAACTACAATAATCAAGTATACTGTATTTATGAGAACTTAATGAAAATCGAACAATCTTAACATTTTATCCCTTAACACCAGGATCACATCCAATATCTTAACACAGCAGTGTTGACCTTCTACAGCTACACTACTGAGACAGTTAAAAGTAACTAGCGAAAATGTAAGTATTGTATAGCAAATATATTAGTATCTACTCTATATAGGCAATTCAGAACATGAGTTGAGAAAAGAAGAAAAAGTTATGTAATAGCAGAGAATATGTAATAATACTACGTATAGAATGGACAGTTCGACGTCCCACCCGTTTTGCACACAGACACAACCCCTTCCTCTCATAAGGGCGACGGTTGGTATTTTGTACGTGCTACGCACACAGGTGCGCGTGTAAATACACGTCACTGATGGATAGAAACCAAATTAAGAGTTTGTATGGAATTTTGGCGGAGTGTCCGCGGTGTGGTAATAGTGTCAACAGAGCATTAACAGCGAAATCACATTAAATATAACCTTGATCGGCGAGAGGAGTTACGGTAACGTTAAAGTTTGAAAGTGCCTTATGAATAAATAATCAATATCTATTTCAACTCGAAACCTGTCTTGAAGAAAATCTCAAAAGTTTTTCGTCCGATAAAAATAATTTTAATCACGCTGACTTGACGTCGGATTTTCCACTGATTAAAGTCTGGGATATACGTAAGTTGCGATCAGTTCGCTACTTAATTGGAAACTTATCCGAGATTCTCTCCGGTTTCTACCTGCTGGCGCATAAGGCATGCTACAATAGTCCGAGAGCTATCTCCAGTTTACACAAATTATATTATTTTATACATCGTCAACACTTTAACGTTTATTGTAACGCAGAGAGTTATGTTAGGATTATCACAATCAATTATGCAGTTCACATTGATCGAAATTTAATTTTGAAGTCCATATACACAAAAACCAATTATCAATATGCAAATGCGTTACCACCAATGAGGCCTAAGATGTTTTACATCTGCTATATTCATTCTGATAATTTATTCGTTCAATTCACTTTTTAAGCTACAAACTCAATATTAAAAGATCGCGTTCCATTTCTTAAACATCAATTACATAGCATTTCTTGCTTTCTTCATTTAATTTTAAGCTTAGACATCCTTTCCACTGTACTGACTTTTACAAGAAATTCTTCACTAATGAAGCAGTTTATTTGTGACATGCATTGCCTTTATTTGGAAGGTGTGCTCAAACACTGGTTATATTCAACACTCTTTCAACAAAACCAAAGGATCCGGATATTTAATCCGGCTATAGCTCCCGGCCTACAGCTCCAACAACAGTTCCTTGTATGCAGACGTGCACCGTTATTAGAGCGCTCGATCATCCCGCACGCGGCTCGGCCACTTGTATTGTCTGATGATAGATTCTCTTGAACACAATGGAAGATTATGATGAGTGGAAGCTTGATGTTTTCTAGTTTGCTAATAGATTTTCTTTTGGCTTGATTTCTTGTGATGTAAAAATGCACGGTACTTTTTTTATCAGAAAATAATGATACAGGTTTAATTAAAATTCACACATCACCTCTTGCAAGCATTCTCCTTTGCTTTTACACAATTATTTATTGCCTCTGAACTGCCATTTACTCTAAGCGAAAGTTTGCCACGCACCTTGCCTAGGCAAAATATCGCTACGGACAGCGGGGCGCGGGGTTGCAGGGTGAAGCAGCGACGGCAATACTCTTTTGAACTTTAGAAAACATTTTTTTTGATGATTTATCGAGATTTGTAAATGTTACAGAACAAATGTTGTTAGGATTGCTCGAGAGAGGCTGCATGCAAGAGATGATGCGCTAATTTAAATTAACCCTGTATAATTGTATGTTCTTATTAAGAAAATCAAGAAAAGTCTAATTGCGAGTCAAACTCGCAAAATGTATTTCAATAGTTTCATTATTCAGTGAAGACAAGTTCTTGAAGAATAAATCACAAAAGAAGTTTGAAACAATATCACATCGCATTATGCTCCTGACTCAATATTGACAATTTGTAATGAGATCACAAAGGTTACAGCTGAAGTCGATGACATTAACATGGTATGTAATTTGAATAATAATTTCATTAACTCGTTAATATCGAATACCTATGAAGCATCAAGTTTCGACTTGATTATATAATATTAACAAGCGAATAGCGCGGGTTCTAGTTCAATCTACTCGTATAGTGTAAGAGATTAGGCTTCACTCGCGTTGTATAATAGTGATTTATTACGTTCCAACTCTACAACAGATGTGCTTTGATGAATTTACAGAAAAAAAATGCGTCAAATTGATTCGATGCAAAATACTCGTTATACTCATAAATTTGGTTATTAGTATGATTTATCTTTACACTATGTAAGGTTCTTTGTTCTTTTTGTTTCCAAAATAGTATTGCGTAAAACGACCCGGCTTTTAATGTAAGCGATAAGTATGAAACACGAGTGTTCTGAAAGTCAGACGGTAAATTTCGAAATATTAATATCGTGCATAGATACTGATGTAGCACTTGCTATGAATTGCTAGTTTACTTATAGAACTAAGCTTACTGCTAATTTGACCGATTCTTTTTCATAATAAAGGCTTAATTTATCCGTATCGTGAACAAACTAACTAAAATTCAATGTATTTTGTTTCAAAATCCACGCGATTTTACCCGTTTTAATATAAAGGATCTAAAAGCGTGAATCATTTTTTATGTATGTAGTACATATTAAATATTTCCTCCAAAAACGAAACAATACATCGATCGTTTTCACGAATTGTGAAGAGAGGACAATAAAGCAAATCCACCGTTTTATATGAGCCGCGAGTCGCTCTGAACGTATAAAATTACATTTCTGTTACACGTGAATGTAGTCCTTATATCAACGGTTGAAAGGTAGAAAATAGTTTGCGAAATCGATAAATAGTAGATTTTAGAGGACAGTCGCGTTCAGTGTCAGCCAATGTGACCGTTTCGTCCAGTGAGTGAAGTACAGTCGTGTTCACTTATTGAGTTATTGATCGTACTCGAAATACGACACAAGTGTCTACCCTCGGTTTTCAAATTTACTTAAGGACACCTTCACACGCAATGACTAAAAATCACTAAAAATATTTTATCTAAATAAGAGATAAATGGTATTCTTCAAAACAGGCGTCAAAAGAGTTCTTCAGGGCTGGCAGCGCGTTGGCAACTCCCCTGATGTTGCAAATGTTCATAGGCGATGGTAACCACTTTCCATTAGGTGGCCCGTCTGCTTGTCTGTCAATCCTTTGACATAAAAAAATTATAGCTTTGATTGTTGTCAAATACAGTCTAGTGATAAAAAAAAATTCTCACTCCGTCGGGTTTAAGTCTTACATAATACGACGTACACTTGTATCCATACCTGTAACAAAGAAAGAATTGTTAAATTTACACATAGATTAATGAGAAAAAATACAAATATAAACTATAAACCTATATATATAACCTTTCCCCAATCCGCGGAAAATTACTGGTTGATCATGAAAAGTATGGAACTCGATAGCATTGTTGTTGAATAACAGGTTTTATAAATGAATATCCAAGATATAACAACACGCAAGTTGGTCACAATATGTTCTTCTAAATTTAAAAAAAAATATTATAGAACATTTTATGCCGTTTATTTGATGTTACACGGGCTCACAGGGTTAGTTTGTGTATTGCACAGACCATTAGCATTGCAGTTCAATGTAGTAAAGCTGCCAGTCTTTTGCATTTTAGGCGTACTACAAGCACTGCTGAAAAATAGATTCCCAACAAAAGGTACTATTTTAGACGATTGTATGTCGTTAATACCGAACTGTTTATAACTAAGTTATTGAATCGACCCACCCATATAGATATCAAAACATCTTCAACATAAGCAGTCATTGCAAATATTAATTACAAATAATTAAAAAAAGGATACAAACTGTAAACAAAGTATTTGGGAGACTATGTCAGCATCGTATCATGCGGATATCCTCATTTTACATTCGATCTCGCAGAGAATCTCCGAGCATTTTTCTCGATTACCTTCCGCACGGCTGTGAGAGTAAGGCCCATGGTCCATGAAATGTTATAATTTATAACCATTAAATAAATTCCAAGTCTGCGAGCCGCCTGAATGTTATTCCTGTTGATGTACAAAATCTGACAGGTGGAGAAGTGATAACCCGTCGATTTTGTAAATATACGCCATATTTAGGTGATTGCCGTTCCTGAATATCAAACGGGTCGGAAGTACCCGGTTTTTATGCCGAGCGTTATATTACGGCGGATGAGGGTTACAGTTTACGACTACCCCCACTAACAATGGATATATTGTTCCAATGTTGTCTGAATATATTATACGTATTGAAGATTATTTTTAAGTCGTAAAATGTTGGGTTCGATGGCAATAGCCGGGTTTAATATCGTATATGTAATTATGTTTTGAATGATTATAAGAACGGCGGTTGTGTTATTAGGTTTTCTGACGATAGAAGTTTTGTAACGTCGTTTGTACTCTTAAATCGGCATTTTGAATCTGAAATTATATAATGTAATGTAAAAAAGATATTGTAACAATGTGGTGGACCAGTGTTATATTGGTCCACCAAATTATTACATCTTTTGTTGAGTTTGCCATTCGAAGAAGCTGATAGTGACTCTAAATGGAACATGTTGTTATATAATAAAAGTTGTAATGTTTATGTTATTTGTTAAATAGTGTTGTTATTTTGTTGCACGAAGTTGTATAGAACCACTAACAATTTATAGCTTTTGAAGCAATTAGTTGAAAAGAAGTTACACTACGTAGGTTATTATATGGCTACGTAGGTATGTTCAGTATGTTTAATGCGACATTCCCAAACGTTACATAACTGCTGTGTGGTGCTGTGTGGGCCACATGAATATCAAGTACAGCCTTGTAACACTGCTCTCCAAATGAATGCTCGGTTGTTTGATACGCAATTCAATATCGCAGTTTGGTTATTGAAACTGCTTCTACGCTGAACTACTCTTAACTACACTGAAAGCAAACTAACAGCTACGCTACTTGTGGTTGCGTATTGCTGTTATTATATAAAAATAATTGTTGAAATTGCTCAGAAATTTCATCCAGTATTATATTACAACTAGCTATTTCCTTCGAATTTGTCCGCGTCATCAGTCTATATCTGTATGTTTGTTCTTTTGTGGCATTCTACAGCCCGAAGACGGGTCAATTTTCATGATTCTTATAATTATTAATCGATCGGTCTTTACCTAGCGAATATCAACAAAGACAGTGATCAAAATGTACAATGGCGAGTACCAGGTGTCATATTGCAGGAACGAAAAAAAAGTAAGTCGAATAGTCCATCTGGGGGTCAAACCCACGACGACCCCCGAATCATTCACCGCGACAAACTCAAACTCATTTTTTTTTTTCAAATTGGTCTACACTTTTGCATTGTCAGTTTACAAGTTACCTATAGCGAATGACTTACAATAAAAATATTATTCAATAGGTATTATAAATAATCAAATTAAATAAAATTAAAATTTAACCGATTTTATACATCTCTTTTATCAATCTTTCAATTCCTTCATTGAAGAAAAAAAAATCAAATCGTCATTGGTTTCGGGTCTGAACAACAACGACACCTACAACACACGTTTTAACCTAATGTGGGGCTGTGAGTGAAAGTGTATTTGATTTTATTTTATTAGGACTATAGATTGGTTAATTAAACTATTCATCATCATCATCATATCAGCCGAAAATGTCCACTGCCGCCCCATAAGGCATATATGCAATAATCGCCACGCTTGGCACGCGGATTGGCGATCACAGTGATGAGAGTTTTATCACAGGATGCTGCTGCCCATCTTGGGTAATTGCACTTACTACCGCCCCATTGGAACAGTCTGACCGCCATTGTTCGGTTCGCTGACCGCACTAGTGAAAAAATCGCTTCGAATAGAGAAAAAATCTTCCGCTAGTGGGCGGTGGGTCAACACGTCCCGACGTCCCGACCAAAATACAATTAAACTATTACAACGACTATAATAATATTATTCAGTTGTATCAAGAGAGGAGGCCAATCTATATCATTTAAGATCAAGCATCAATGGAAGTAAAGTGACCCAATAACAAGATTTGACATTCTATAGCTATACTCGTAATCCAAATATTATCCGAGTAACTCAACTCACTAACTAACTCAACTACGCCACTTAGAGCTGCGGTGTTCGAACATCGATGTCTACAAATTTATTATCGAATAGAATCCTTGATTAATCTGGATTTGCAAAAAGGAATTCTCGGAATAATGTCTAGATAGACTAGACTGTATTCGATTAAGAAACTAATCTAATATTCGCAACGTTATAAACGTTCTATCTATTTTTTTTTTATAGTAGTAATGTTACCCACTGTACCGTACGAAGCCGAGGCGGACCGCTCACATATATTGAAATAACAAATTGCATATCAAAATAGATTATTTAGTTGAATAACGAAACTTGTGTATGTCGACTATAGTTATACCCTAGAGGGAAATTTGTTAAAGAAAGGTAGTTGTTATTTGAGATGATTGATACCTATATTCAAACGCATAAAACTAAATAAAGAAATGAATAGTACGAGACAAACATACTTGAACAAATAATATGTATCTGTGTAACCGTCTGAGTGTAAGCGTAAATGGAGAAAAAACAATCCCTCAATAAGAAGAAATTAAAAGTAATAGTACATTCTGTTTTTCTTGGCACCAGCCGTGACGCAGCCTATATCTACGCGCTACACAAATATTTGCGATATCTACAAATATTGACTCCAAGTCTGGATAACGTCTACTAGTGCGTATGTACCTACTTACCTACTCATATTGGAAGCGCTAATGACTGTGATTTACAATATATGTACGTAACTTCACGCCTGTAATCTCCGAAAGGGTTATCAAAGGCGAATGCGTACTCTCAAGTATACATGCAAACACCCACCGGTTCCGTATTGCAATAAAAATATTATTGGCAGGTATTTCAATGGAGGCTTTCATATATGGAATGTAAGCATTATTATTTATTTCATCTCGATCCGTTCATTCGTTTTGCCATGATTTCGTAACAAACAATGCGTTCTTGATTGACATTATATTCAGATTGATCTTCAGTTGGTGACCCAATATTCGATCTTAATCCTTTTTGATGAAATACAATCAATACTTTGAACAATTTATTAAAATACATCCCAGTACATTTACTATTTACATTATACTATTCTACAAGTAAATTTGCTTCGTGTCCAGACACAGTTTGACAACAGCAAGGGAAGACGCGTCATGGCGTCGATACAAAATTGTGTCTGCGATGTAGTTGGCCGCTAGGTCTTGGTGGTTGCGTTGTGGTACTTGTGGTTGCGATGTCGTTGGTATGACACAAGCGGTCGGTAACGACTACAAATGTGATGAGTGTGATCAATTCTATTCAACTTCAATACAAAATATACGCCCGATCACGTTGTTTGGTTGTGATCGTGGTGTGGTTGTGATACCTTGCGATGGCCCTAACGTTGTCAATCGACAAGCTATAAGTATAATTTCTACATGCACTCAAGGAATGTCATGTTTCATATAGTAAGCAATAATAATACGAGCATGAACCCACTTGCCTTGGCCTACTTTACTTTTAATATCTTCATGCATTCCTGGAATGTTCATAGATCTGAGGAAGCCGTGGTTCGGCCGCGTCATCGTGGCTGCTTGTCAAGCGGCGAACACAGCCAGTTAGAGAGCATTAATATCGTGTGGGCCATTAGAACATCACCGGTCTATGGTCGTTTAGCTTTCTCTAGTCTAGCGTATCTTGAACTTACCTTCAATATCTAAGTTATTTGTACTAGACATAGATGTTACAATGGGTTACTTTTGACTAATTTGACGCACACCTATCACTTCACATACATAAGGCATCTCGCATTTTGATTCCCGCACCAGCACAAATATTTGTATGGCCTACCGATATTTGTATCGCGTTTGGGTGTATATGCATGTATTAGGGCACCCACGATACAGGTTTATAGTTTATTTCTAGTGTAGGGCTGTGAACGTAAGCGTATTTTTTATCTTATGCAGATAATGATTAGTCAGGTGTGCATTGAAAAAGTTTTTTAAGGTGCCCAAGGGGCCGACCACCTCTAATACTTTCACTGTAGAAATTAAATTTTGTAGTTTTTTTCGTGTATACTACACTTAATACTTTCGTTTAACTTTTGATTATGACATCATCTTGTCACTTTCATACCGCCTAATTTTGTCCTAAAAGTGTTTTTGTCTGCAGGAATATACTTAAGAGCAATAATATATATATACTAGCTGTTGCAAGCGGCTTCGCCCGCGTGGATGTCGTTTTATAAATAACTAAGTAGCCTATGTTCTTTCTCAAAGCCAGCTCTATCTCTGTACCAAATTTCATTAAAATCGGTTCAGTCGTTTGGACGTGAAAAGGTAACAGACAGACAGACAGACAGTTACTTTCGCATTTATAATAATAGATTGGGGAAAAAGTCTTTTCGCATTATAGTATGTATGAACTTGTAATAAAATCTCTTTGGCTGTAGTATTTTTATCTGGCTGGTTTTAGTATCATTGAAAATTAACATTTTAAAAAACATAATTCCAAATACAAATTAGGCAAATGTGTGATTTTCATTTCTTTTTCTAATGAAGAAATTCGATACATTTAAAAATTTTACTACAAAAAAGGTAAAAATGCAACGCAAGCCGCGAAAAAACTTTGCGATGTTTATGTACCTAGTGCAGTGTCTGTGAGAGTAGCACAAATTTGGTTTAAGCGTTTTCAATCCGGAAATTTTGATGTCAAAGATGCACATCGCTCTGGTCGCCCTATTACGGATAAAATGGATGCCATTTTTGAAAAAGTGGAGCAAGATCGACATATCAGTAGTTACGACGTAGCTGAAGAACTGAGAATTGATCACAAAACAGTTTTGGCGCATTTGAAAAAAGCTGGGTACAAAAAAAAGCTCGATATTTGGGTACCTCACGAGCTCACTGAAAGAAACTCTAATGAACCGTGTACTCATTTGTGATTCTTTATTACGACGTAATGAAGCCGAATCATTTATGAAGAAGCTGATAACTGGTGATGAAAAGGGGATCACGTACGACAAGAACGTGCGAAAAAGGTCGTGGTCAAAGGCCGGTCAGGCTTCACAGACTGTGGCGAAACCCGGGTTAGCTCGCAATAAGGTGATGTTGTGTGTGTGGTGGGATTGGAAGGGCATTATTCATTATGAGCTATTACCACCAGGCAGGACTATCGATTCTGAACTCTACTGCGAACAACTGATGAGATGAAAGCAAGAAGTTGAGAGAAAGCGGCCGGAATTGATCAACAGAAGGGGTGTGGTGTTTCATCATGATAACGCTAGACCTCACACATCTTTAGCCACTCAGCAAAAATTAAGAGAGTTTGGCTGGGAGGTGTTAATGCATCCGCCGTATAGTCCTGACCTTGCATCTTCAGATTTTCACCTGTTTCGGTCTCTTCAGAATTCTTTATGCAATGTTAGGTTAACATCACGAGAGGACTGCAAAATCCACTTGTCGCGGTATTATGATGAGAAGTCCTAAAATTTTTATAGCAATGGGATCATGTCCTTACCTACAAGATGGCAAAAGGATATCGAACAAAATTGTACATACATACTTTAGTTAAATTTAAATAAACTATATTAAAAAATGTTTTGAATTATCTTAAAAAATGCGAAGTAACTTTTCCCCAATTAGTAGGGATATATATATAATAACGTCCTAAACGAAAGCATTCGAGTTTAAAGAGAAGAATGTTTTATTCATCTCTTCTCTCTTAAGTGTAGTAAGTCTTGCTCTATACTTCCGAAACCTATCATGTTACATACAATACTAATTTCATAACTCAGCACCAGGCGTTGCACCCTTCTTTCCAATGGTGCTTACACAGTAACGCAATAATCCCTGCTTATTTCGGGGCCTCAGCCCTGAGCGTCAACTCACTCACCTGTTTATAATCGCGCGTCGCTAGGATATTAATCACCGTCTCTCACTTCACCCCCACCACCCTCACCGTCCCCCTCCAGTCCCACACCCCCCTACACTCATAAATCATAGCACCTTGAGCCACTTTATAATTTTAAAAACCGCTCCCAAACACGAAATGCGATTCAAGCCGCGATGCCTTTTGCTTTTCAAATTCCATTTATGAAATCCTTTCCGCAGTTTAAAACGGTTGAGTATTAAATTATTTCATTGTTTTTACTCGCCGCCGACTGCAGCGGCAATGTGCATGTGAGCAGTTCTAACTTACTTGTTTCATTCTCGAAACAGTTTCAAGTTTTATAGTTCATTTAAAGTTCGTTATATACGTTCGTACCGTGTACTTACGTACACTATGAACTATAATATAAATGACTAGCGGCCCGCCCCAGCTTCGCGCGGGTTCATTTTACTACTCTACACTGTAGCGTGATGTTATATAGTCTAATTGATCCTCGATTAATGGGCTATCCTAACACTGCAATTAATTAATTAATTTTTCCAATCGGACCAGTAGTTCCTCAGATAAGAGCGTGGAAGCAAACAAACAAACCCTTCAGCTACATAATTTTAGCATAAATTTAAGACGGAGGAATTCTCCTGCACTTGTGAGCAGTGGGGTAGTCACACCTCTACGATATATGCTTTACTTCGGCTAATTTTGTCGAAAGATTGTATTACCACCGGTATATCCAACGGTGCAATTCCTTTAAGCTATTATGTTACCACACCCAACGAACCGATGAATTAACTAGAGTTGGTTCCAATACCAATCTAATAGGTCCTGAGCCATCCGTGGGACTCTCGGAATATACCACACATACTGTCCTAAAGCTAAAATGGTCGTGTTCAGCAATATCGTGTTCCAGTTAGATGGTAATGTACGAGTATGTCCCCGTAATAACTATTACAAGGACATAACAACTTAGGTCTCAGGGATAACAACAAATATGCATTTTGATCTCTGGGTTTTTGTGTAGATGTCTGTAGGCTGCAGTTATCACCTTACATCTATGTTTGCGTGCTTGTTTGTTACATTCATTACAATAAAATAGCGACAGTTATTAATAATAGGGTGATGAGACTACGCCACCAAGTGATGACAATGCTGAGGTGCTTTATTCATCATCATTGTACTAAGCTCTACCACCAGTCATTGAGTAATATTGTAGAATAAGAAGCAGGTGACAACCCTAGCAAGACATTTGTCAAACGTCGCGCGCACTCACCAAACGCGCAGTTTTTGCCATCGGTAAATTTTCGAAGCTACTTTCACTACTCACATAGCAATGTGAGTACTCGTATAATCTGCACTTAGACCAGATACATTTTTTAATTTTTGTAACGTTTTGCTGGTTTGAACGCACTAATCTATGGAATTAACGTTAGATTTGTAACACTTTTTTGTTTTTTTTATGTAATGGAAGTGACAAACAAGCATGCAGTTCACATTGATGTTAAATGATGACTGCAGCCTATCACAAAACCTCACCCACAAAAAGACCAAGGTCAAAATGCAGATGCGTTGCCACTCCTGAGGCCTAAGGTGTTATGCCTCTGTGCCGGAAATTACGGGGCAGTACATTAACACCTGAGCGGAACACGATAGTGCTGAACATTATTAGGTAATGCGGTAGTACCTACGCCCGCGAGCTCCACCCCTGCTCTGCCACCAGTAAAATTGTATATGATAAGTACAGTTATAAGGTGAGCTTTAAACTAAATCGCACTAAAATCTCTAACAGTGAGACCAATGAGAGGGCTGGCGTTTGGATAGCATGATATAGCTATCTATGTCTAAGATATATTTTTAAAAGAGCCGACTATGTTTTTTGGACAGGTTTTTCTCAGATCATATTGGCCTTTGGAACTCTGCCGGTGAATGACAAAGACTCTTTTTCTTTTGTCTTTACTCTTTGTTATCAGTTTGTAAAAGGGAAAATGAGACATTCATCTGATATACTTACTAACATTATTAAATTATACTTAGTTTTATCTTAGTGATATTCTTGACTATATATTTATTTTTAACATTAATTTTTTTGTGAATTGACATGTATATAATTTATATTACTTTTTGACGTGTCATAAGCCACGTGTCACGTGTCAAGTGCCTGGCACCGTAAGTCAATAAATTAATTTCTGATTCTTATATCTTTTGGTAAACAGAAGTGAAACTGCGGAAATCAACTAAGAATTTACATGGAAAAACTACAAATACAGATTTGTATCTTAGGTTTTTGCGAGCTACACTTATTGAATTAAAGTACGTCTACGCGTTTCTCATCCTGAGATATCGGTTGGCCTCCGGATATAATTATAATAATATATCGTTTATTTCATATAGATAAGTATTTTGCTTCTGTCATGCAGAGATTGTCAATCATGGGCTCCATACATTACCCTCAAAATGGAATACGATGGCATCGGGACACAATTACTTGGCAGCTGATAGATTAAGTAATAAGCTGTCTACGTCTACGTTGAAACTCTACCGACAGTAAATTTAATTCTTTGTTAAGTGAGAAGTGAGACGAAGAAAGAGATTATCTCACCTCCTAGAAAATGTGAATTAGGTTCTCTAATGTTTCACCAACAAACGTTACGCAAATCTTCATTTCAAAACCAACGTTTTATACATTTATTTCCACAAATATATAATGCCACAAATATATAATGCCGCAAATGTATCACTTTGCAACTAAACGATTCGTATACTAATTATTATGTAAATGTATAAAATAATAATTAATAATGTCAGCAAAAAAAAAACCTAACAACGAACGGTGCGGCGATCTTCGACCTAACCTGAGTATGTCGTATAATTTGAGGAGTGATGAATATGAAATGAATAGTTTTGTAATAATCTGTTTGCCAAGTGAATTATTTATGTAGTGATGTAGTTGTGGAAAGTTGAGATATGAAACGAAATCGTTGCGAAACGTTAGTTTTGTAATAACCCGTGAATTAACTACAACAATAATATAGTCCAGATTTGATATTTCGCCACACTGCAGTGACTGTTGTATCGGCGCGATCTCGTATTGATTCGATTAATATCCCGACCTTAATTAAGTGTCGATGATGATTTAATGTTGTGCCGAGTGCGAGACCTTTGCTTCATACAATTTAACTGACGAGATATTCATGGTAGAGGTAATTTCATACTTTGAAGCATACATGACACGACCACAATTAAGACTTACATGCAAAGCTATTTTATTATTTATTCATTCAACATTGACATGTTTTATACATATACGGCAGACTTAATTCCACTAGGCATTCTCTAACAGTCAAGCTTGGGAGTGGGCATGAAGAAAAAATTATACAACTGAAAGCGGTATACATTATGTACCTTTGTATGTTTCTTCTCACTTATTCCCTCACGAGGAGTTGACAACAATAATAATTATCGTTATTAGATAAAGCTACCGAAAGCAATAAAACCTCAGGACGAAATCCTTTATATTTTACTCTAAGCATTTAACGAGCATATAATTATTATGTCCGTAGGTTAATAGTACGAAAGATTAATATATTTTTCAATAAAAAAATATTAGAATCGCTCAACAAATTACCATCCGACAACGGTCGACAACTGCCGACATGGCCGACCACACATTAAGTTGGCTCTTTGTTAATGAAAATTAAGAAGGTTTTATTAATTCGGTCATTATGAATCCATTATCGCTGTCTCGCAGCCTTTTTTTGGATCGTTTATAAGAATTAGGGACGTTTCACAAAGTTTAGCAACAATTAGCAATGTTAAATGTAATTAAATAATTAGGGCAGAAAACTTTTACTGTTTTTTTTTGTCTTTTAGATTTGTTGAAAGAAAACTTGCAGTTTACATTGAAGGTTAGCGATTAATACTGATAGATATTTACGCAAAAATCAGAGGTCAAACTGCAGATGAGTTGCCACCCGTGGCCCTGAGTGGTTTTGCCTTTGTGATAGAAATTACGCGGCCAAATATAGTGCTGAACTCTACCATTCCTTGCTACTACTAAGATTGCGGTCTTTAGGTTCTAACATAGGAACTCTGTCACCAGTTAAAATGTGTTGTAAGTTGTTAACTTTTGCATGTAAAATTATCTTTTTTATACGCTTACACTCACAGCGCCACACAAGGTATAAAGCTGTGTCGTGGGTGTCGTTGTCAACACACAACACAAACACAAACACCCAAACCCGCCACAAATATTTTGAACCCGCGACCCTTCGAATCAAACGGTCGTCTCACACCGCTGGACTAACCGGGTCGTCAAATGACGTACGTTTTAACATACTTATTACTTATTGGTATATGTAGATACCACAGAAAGAAAGTCCTCTCCCCAAACATGTACGTATCTTCACGCCAAGTCCCTCACGGGGTAGGCAGAGAGTGTAAAGAGCTAGGTATCCCGGTCCTGATGAAAACAGTTCTTTGTTTATATTCATCACTAGTTTCGTTAAATTTTGATGTATAGACTCTGGAGTCTTGATGCTTTTGACTGTTGCACAACGGACTGTATTACTTGTCCCCTTTAAGACCACGAATCGATAGTACCTACACATGAAACAAAACAAAGACGTAACATTTAAAATTCAATACGAGGGTGCTTCATGATGCTTATAAAGTAAAATAACAACTAGATGAAAACACATTGATTCAAATCAAAGAACATAAAGCGTTATGTGTCCTCATACGAAACAATTACCGCGGACCAGATAACCCTGTAAGGCCGTACGCATTAAATATTATCGCTAATTACACAACACCCTAAGAAACCGATGTAATAACCGTAAAGGGTGTCAAGGGCGTAAGTCCTATCTGAACAATAAAACCCAGTGATTCTTGGTGTGCGGACTTAGTGCACAAGCGGTGAGTGTGGCGAACGCGTTTTTTGAGGCTCCATAGTCTACAAGGAACTTATAAGTTTCGCCATATCCGTTCGTCCGTCCGTCTGTCTGCAGCTTAGAGACTTTTTGTGTTAGAAAGCTCTAATTTAGCAGGAATATACATTTTATTTCCAACAAAGTGGTCAAACAAAACTGTGGAAATAATTATAAAGGATAACTCCCTTTACGAAGTTTGAGAAATAGTAGGCTTTAATGTGCCATTTTTTTAAACTCAATTGTTGTCCCCCCACTGCCAGCTAAACATTTGACATATTAATCAAGTATCATATAAACAAGCAAATTATATTATTTCCAAGTGATTAAATACATTTGTGAAAGTCTCGTGAAGAGCTTACTATAGAAATGATCCTATGAAGTAAGGTCTTTTGAAGCGCGCATGGCCCAGCGGCTGGTGTAGATCGTAAGCGATCTGCTCGGTTAAGCACTACGGGCGCGGTCGGGTAGTGTGATGGGTGACCGCTAGTGGCAAATTAAATGCGCGTTTCCGTGCTTCGGAGGGCACGTTAAGGCCGTCGGTCCCGGTTGCTATCGATAGATAGCAGTCGTTAAACCTTGTCGGAGGCCTTATGGGCGGTTTGAAAACATCCGACAGCGGGTTGGCCACTAACCCACCCACCTCCACCAATCCGCATTGGAGCAGCGTGGTGGAGTAAGCTCCAGGCCTCCCCCAAAAAGGGTAGAGACTCGTGCCCAGCAGTGGGACGTATAATGGGTTGCCATTATTATTATTTCACTCATTTATTCATAATCTCATTATATATTTTTTTACATATACATGTATATAAAGGAAAAAAAAAAAAAAAAAAAAAAAACAACGTATATATAAAAAAATACAAAATGGTTACCGCCGGTAGCGGGAGCAGGGTCCAAGCTGTCGGCGGTTAGGGGCTCAGAGAGAGGAACCTCCTCACAATACGTGCCGTGTCGAGAAGAACCGCTTTCTGCACCAAGCCTTTGATCCAACTTCCCAGCGAGAGCCTCTTAAGGTGGTGGTCGAGGCTCTTCGACTTATTATTATTATAAATACATTTTTGAGTTTGAGGTATATAACAAAATAAAAAAAAGAAACCTATAATAGGCTTCACAAGTACATGAATAGTAATAGACGATGTACCTAATTATAAAATGTCCAGAGAATCGGAATCATACTTTGCGCGTGTATATCAGCATAAAAACCATAGTTTAATATAAAATAATATTTTTTTAGTACTTATAAATTAATAGAATGATAATATTCTTTCTTTAGTTTTCAAAACAAATGCTTATACAAGCTCATTAATGTATATCAATGACGCGTTACCACTTCCGCACCCTAAAGCTGTACACCCTGTACACCCTGTACACCCTGTACACCCTGTACACCTGTAGTTACAGAGCCGCACTTTACCAAAACATGATATTATCAAAAAGATGACTCAGAAAACTGTCTCTATTCCGATCGAGATTAACATAAACATGCCATTTTCGTAACAAAAAACGTAACTTTCAAAATAATATTAAAATGGTGTTAATTTACATTCCATTAAATATATTCTAATTTATTAAATCCATTACCGTTTATAATTAACATTCACATACTCATAGTAGACAAAACATAAAAAACTTATTATAATAGATCAGCTTTACTAAAATATGTATTGACAAGATATTTCGAATGCAAGGACGAAATTTGTTATTTAAATACGAAACTTTGGCATAAATCGAACTTGAAGCCTTTGTTAGGACAAGTTTGGAGGACGCTATATTATTATAACTTTTGGCTTAACATTTGACTTAAACAACCCTACAGTTGGTCACCCTGCTTGGTTAGAATAATATCTTTAACAATTTTAATAATTCAATTAATTGATTATCACAATGATCGCACCTATCTAAGTCTTTTTTCGTCTTTCCCCGGTGACATGGGCGTAATGTGAAAAATTATTCTACTGTTCATTATTTTTGTTAAACAACAATTCTTGTAATAGCAAAACGGCAGAGCTATCATTTTGAGAGTAGAGTTAGAAACTTTGCTCTACTTGAGATCTGATAACTTCTTGATAGTGCCAGTCATATGGTCTTGGCAATTTGTTATATGAAATGTTATGGTGAAATTTCAATTCATTTTGTAAGTCACTAGGACCTTCTTTTCAATCCTACAATACATATTTATTTTTAAATTTGTAATAACTGAAGACTGTATTATTTTCAGATCTCTAGCCTTCTAATAAGTTTGTTTGGGCAAATTCAGACAAACTCCTCACTTAGGTAATCGCGAGCTGCACTCATTGAAATAAAACAAGTTTTCGGATTTATCTCGCGTATTAAACTAAAATGATTATTTAAAATTTAATATATATATTAATAATTTAAAATCGAACCCGACGTTTCGGTCGCTTTTCGGCTTCCGTGGTCTCGGGCAGACCGAGGTGGTATGTGTCTGACAGCAGTTTGAAAAATTATTATGTGCAGCTGCACATAATAATTTTTCAAACTGCTGTCAGATAGATAGATAGATGGAGGTAGCTACCTCCATCTATTTCGCAAACGTCTTGCGTAGCGTTCAGGATTAACACAAAAGTTACTAATTGTATCTTGAGGTCTTACAGACTGTTGCGGTTGGGCTTTTATTCTACTGAGTTTTGGATCCCATGTTGGTGACAATTTTAGTTTAATATACGCGAAATAAATCCGAAAACTAGTTTTATTTCAAAACTTTTCACTACTAACTAAAATAAAGGGTAAAGTGATATCTCAAAAATCACTTCGCTTGACTCATCTTGGTGGGGACACTTCCGTATCCTAGATTAACTCTAATTTAGCTCACGCATATTTATACTAAAATTATTTTGTAAAATTCTATGTTGATGTTCCGGTGTCTATGACGATGTTCGGGTCGCTTTTCAGCTTCCATTTTCCTATTCGACCTAAGAACATATTCTTGCTTTTTGTTGTTTGCTAAAACTCTGCACGTGCCGCTTACGCGTGTCACAAGTTGCAAGCTTAGCTTAATATTCATATTGGCAAATACGACGTCATAAAGGACGGGTGTACACGGTAGTGTAATACCAGCTTATGTGGATAATTGGGCAGGTTGCCCTCACGTGGGTCGGGTACGCTCCTGCTGAGGTGAAGTGCTTGTTGCGAGATTATAACTCCCCCTATATTATTTTATCAGCTCCAAATGAAGTAGAATTAAGCCGAAAGTTAAAGTTATTTTAGAGTTTAGAATAACACTGGATTATTTGATAGATTTATGAAATTATTTCGAGTTGTTTCGGAGTTTATAATAATACGGTATTATTTGATAATTTCTCGAAATAATATTTGTCTTTATGTAACAGGAAATCGTTGGCATGGCAACTAATTTACCTGCCTATGATACTGAATAAAATGTCTGGCTCTGACTAAAAATAGTTTTATTCTCGGCAATATCTGTAACGATGAAACTGCTCTGATTTAGTGATACGCTTAAGGCATATCAATATCTGCTTAAAAGTTTCTAATTGTTCTTCAGTGCGCAATATTTACTATAGATATATTCCATAAAATAATAAACATGTATCAAAATAATATTTATACCTGTGTATTTATAAAATTACCAGCTGTTTGCGCGGCTTCTCCCGCGTGAGTTCCGTTTTCTTATATATAGAGTTATTTAACATCAATGTGACCATATTTGATTGAACTGCATGCTTGTTTGCCACCTTCATAACGTAAGAAAAGATATTAAAATCCAACAATAAGATATTCTATTTATGTGAAAACCAGTTACACGATCAACCCGTCAATCTCCAACACACATATTACAACCCATTCAACAGCTATTTACTAAATATCTACTTATCCGAGTGCAAAACAGAGGAACAATGAAAAAATTCCCTCCGGATGGGAATGTTTAAAAATGTTGCTCATTTTCCGCGATAAAGTAAAAACGAACGATTCATGGCAATCGATAAATTGTAGCGAGTGCGAATGATAGCAAGTTGTTTATATACTGGTACGTGAGCGATTTAGAAGTAACATGTTTTAGTGTATCGATGTGTAAGGCTGCGTCCACACTGGCGGAGGCGAGTGGAAGACTTCGCAGGCGACTTACAGCCTAGCTGTTATCAAATTGTTGAATAAGAATGGTTTTGTCTACCAACAGTAGAAGCCCTCCTTACTAAATTTTAATTTTAAATTTATTTCGGACAGGTAAATTTAAATATAATATTATACATAATTTTAAATATTGTATCATATTTACAAAATATTCATTTTGTACCTTTTTACATTATACCAATTTTGTTAGATCCTCCAGTCCAAACGTAATTAATAAATAAATTATAACAGTTATTTTCTGATATTGAAATAATAATTGTGAAATAAAACAAATATTAAACATACTTATTTTATATACAAATATTACTATCAATCAGTTTTCAAACTATTCCCAGTGAAAACTTGGCTTTAGTTTACAAATTGCTGGTAATAAAAAAAAATGGCAATTACGTCGCAAAGTTACAAGCGTTGTATATATTGGATGTTTTATCTGTGGTGGCAACGCATCTGCATTCCACCTCTGGTTTTTGTATTGATGTCTATAGACTCCCGTAATCACTTAACATTCATGTGAACTGCATGCTTGTTTACCATCTTCGTTACATACCATTTCGTTATAAAGTAAAATTTAACAATTGATATAGTAGAATATAGTTACCATTGTTTAAATGTTATTTATTCTGTACTTTCTGTAATGCTACTGAATTAACAGTATGTTATTTAATTGGTCAAGTATGTTAGTGTAGTAAAAAAAGTAATTGATTTCAGCTGTCTTTTTAGGTATGGGTCTATTAGTAATTCAAAGGCCGAAGGCGTCTTCGTCAAAACCTCGCTAAGATTATGTTATTGAAATACTAAGCGTAGTATACTATATTGCGTTTTAGTTATATTGCATTTGAGCTAATTAATTATTTAATTTTCTACTGATGATCTTGAGGGTGCATTTTCTAATCTATCTTATACTTAATTACTAAATGGTGGTGTGCTATAGTATAGTATTTAGAGCAAGTGATTCTTTCATCTTATGGCATGGAAATAAAAATGTATGGCTCAGAAGTGGGAATGCATTGCAGATGCAGTATTCACTACATTAATGATGAATGGAAACATTTTGGTCATTCGTGGAAATTACTAGATGTAGACCAATTACTTATAAGGACGCGCCAACAACAAATCACCAACATTACAAAGCATGTTACTGTAGCTGTAGAGGTTGTTATGTGAAACACAAACCACACATTGTATTCATGGAATCTAAGAGGATATTACGAAGTAAATAATTCAGGCGCGGGACACGCACACACCCGTACAGATATGCTAGTCTTCAGATACAAACATATGGTTATAATTATAATAGTTGTATGCTTTAGTTTCTTTTCCAATTTGACCATTTTATTATTTGTAAGAAGGTTATCAATTCGATGTGAATATATGTTTTATGTATGATTTAATTGGGTGATCTGATTTTCATGACTCTCTTTTAATCGATAGAGTATACTTTCGAGTAAGTCCCATTTTAATTTTATTAAAAAAAAACACAGACTAGCTGTTTCAAGTTACAATTTAACCATCGATTAACTACGTTTTTCTCGTATTACTTTTTATTGAGTTATACAATTTCCTCAATGTTTTGTGGATACTTTGAAGTTGTTTCCATTTGAATTCTCAAAAATGAAATCTATCGAGTAGTCCAACAAAATTGGAGATGATTGATAGTTCATGAACTTGAACTTTCACAAGTCGCATCTGGCTTCACTGAGTTGATTTGGTTTATTCCCGGTGTCCCCGAGTCCTTATTACACTTGTCCTTGTATTCAATTTCAGCTGTGTGTCAACTAATTTCATACTCCACTCTAAGCAAAATGACGAAATCATTTAATATCTTATCACTCCAGTAACAATGTTTGATGTAGTGGGCAGATGCGGCTCACGTGCGGCCACAGTGGCGCGGGCACCGAGTGGCGAATTGTGCGGATGCGGACTGAAAGTTACCTTCCAAACTTTCTCCGGACTCCCTCATTTCAAGGGATAACAGCCAAGTTAATAGTTTCCATTTACTTTTAATCATTAGCCCATATATTTTTTGTTTAATCTATTTTAATTGTCATATTATACGACCTGGATCCGTTACGGGCGGTTTCCATTTCTGACTGACTTGACTATGAAACACCCTCTCTGTTTGCGTTCAAGCGTACATGCCACCCACGATTTGCCGGTTATGTTTTGTCCCATGTAACAGATGACGAGCGTCTTGACATATCTGGGATTAGATGGTAATGTATGGCCCCGTAATAACTATCACAGTGACATGACATCAACAACTTAAGTCTCAGGGGTGGCAATATATTTATCTGCATTTTAACCTGTGGTTTTTGAGAAAGTATCTAAAGACTACAGTCATCACTTAACATCCGTGTCAACTGCATGCATGTTTACACGTTCTTTATACAAAACAAACAAGCAATAATATCGTTTCTTAAGAAGATTATATGAAATAGCTCCCTATTGAGAATACTTTGTACATTCTGTTTCTGTCAATAACTGGCGCGCGGTGAACAAAAGACGCGGGTGGTCCCGCCGCGGCCTTATCTCGGCTAAGTGGAGACAAAGGCCAGTCGCTTGTGCTTTGGTGCTTTGACCGCAAACGTATTGTCTAATACGGTTGTCTTACTCATAGTATCATGTTGAAGAAACAGTAAGCTGCAACGTTTCTTCCTTTAGAATTATCACCGATATACAAGTTCATTTATTAAAAAGGATAAAATGGAAAGAAAAAAATTACTTCAGGTAAGATTTAGGTATTCATTCTATGATATCTTAGAAGAAAAGTGGATAGTTTAATCACCTAGCTATAGTTCAATTCTCAGCCGAACTCAAATTATTCAACCCATTCTCACGTTTGGCGGGCGGATTGACTTAGGTGACAACTCATCGGATGTGGCGGTCGCAATCGCGGTAGTCTTATCACGGGACGCTACCCCGCGCCCCGCGCCCCGCGCCCCGCTCATCCCGCGTTATTATATTGCCTTGGTTGACCGCCATTGTTCAATTGACTTACTGTACTAGCGGCAAAATTATCTTCCACTTGAGAGCGATGGAGTCGTTAAATGGATTGTTAAGGAGGTATTATTTAGTAAAACCATATTTAGATAATGTTTTATCCAGTCCCATAGTGCTATTTCAGTTTCCGGTACTAAATAATATGAACTACAATACAATACAACAGAATAGTGCTTTATTTCACGCATCTCTTGCTTTGCTCAACACTGCACAGTGCAGTGGAACCGACTGACGTACAAATTGCGCTACGCCGTAGCAATGTCGTAGCAGTGTCGTAGCAGTCCCGTAACACACCGAGATGACACTTAATTTATGACATTCAATGCTCTTGTAATTTGTAGTTTACGGAACTGAATTACGTTGGACAAAATAATTGAATGTAAATATGGTTTTGGGGTGTGACGCTGGTACACCTCCTCGTGTGTTGCACATCCATTGACCCGGGGTGATTCCTTGGATTGGTCTGGGACTTGGATGTGCAACCGGTGCACTCTGGGCGACGTTTCGCCGGGCGCACTGTGTATGATCATGGCGACATTGGATGAGCTCTAATGACGCCATGACCGGATACAGAAGCGTGAGCGGACGTCGGCGAAGATATCAGCAACATTCGGCGCCCAGTCCCAGGTGCTGGGTGGTCCCTACCCAAATTCCTGTGTTCCTTAACGTTATGCTGGGAGGCACCAAGCTGATACTGGGACGCCAAGCGCCTCTGGCGCCGGTGACACCGGTACGGCACAGTACTCAGACCGGCAGAACAGAGTAGAATCCTTTCCTGTCTATATCCATCAATTACCCAATCCCGTTCCAGTCCTCACACCCCCCCTCTCCGCTGTGCGATGGAGTGGTCCTGTCGTCACGGGCATGTCATCACAAGGTCGGCTGATGGCGTGTTTTTTTGTTAAAGACCACCCGCGTGTTTGTGCCGTGCGCGGGGACCCAGTACGGGGGGATGACGGGATCCTGGTATGCTGAGCCTCTGTTCGACCGACGGGGCAACACGCTACTTTGGCCCGAATTTCCTCCAACACGGGAGGCCACGATGCAGCCAGTCGTGGTCAATCGGCTGTGGCGTCCGGTCAGACGGTCGCCGGTGAGCTTCCTGATGGGATGGGGTCCGCAGGCGGTGTCGGTAGGCCTTAGGTCAATTGGCACGCGGTCTCGAGGGCAACGCCCAGAGGGGAGCTAAATCCATCTGATAGCCCTGGTGCTACCGCAGCATCCCCATTTGAGGGCTCCATGGAGGGTGGGGAGTCAGGTGGATGATGATTTGTTTTTTGTTAATGATGGATCCTAAACAAAACAAAAAAAAAGGGGGGTGGACCGACTCGGGACATCCGGTAAAAGGGCCCTCGGGTAAAACCAGGGTTGAAAAGGGGGGAAGCCTGATGTTGGGCAGGCTCCGAGCTGACACCGGGAAGCCAGGCGCTTCGGCGCCGGTGGACAGGGACGGCATGGTGGCCCGACCGGCTGAAGGTGGACCTATTATGGTTGGTGGGTCCTCGTCTGAGGGTGCGGTGGTAACCGCTTCTCCCAACGATGGGGCCCCTAGCAAAAAGGCCAACTCACGTAGGCGTAGGGTGAGAAGGCAGACAGGGGCTGCGCGTCGCGATAAAAAAGCTCATCAGGGAGATATAACACACCATCAGATACTGGCGCTACGGCTGTCGGGACTTCCAAGAGGCGGCGGGATGTGAGCGAAGAGGGCGGGGGCTATCCTGATTCCAACAAGAAGCGAGACCTTAGGGATACCTTCAGGGAGACTCTTGTCGGAGTAAGGATGGCGATCGTCCCGGAGCAATATCCTGCTGACTCGATGGCTGAAGAGGATTTTGTGGCGCTGCAGGCAATGCTATGGGAGAGGCTGATTGCTCAGCCGGATCCGTTGCCAGTTATCATTCTGGGCAATATCATAGCGGGGTCACTGCATGTGCAGTGTGAAGACCAGCGTTCAGCAACCTGGCTGAGTGCCCAGGATGGCATGTCTATCAAGGGCACTTCGTACAGGGTGGTGAACGCCAAGGACCTGCCCAAACCGGTGAAGATGGCCTGGAGGACTAGGAATGCCGGCAAACTTGAGCTCGCGTCAGTCCTAGGGGTAATCCAGCGCATCCATCCGAAGGTACAGGCCAAAAAGTGGAGGGTTGTGGAGACGGTCACCGAGGGAATCAGTGCTCGGCACATTGTCCTGATGGATAAAGTGTCGGCGGATTACATCGCTGAACGTGGCTTCACCCTCACAACAGGGCTGGACCGCAGCCACTTTAAGCTGCTGTCAGACTCCGGGCCGAGGGGGGAGCCGAGCTCAAAACCTACTGAGTTGGTTCCACAGCCCGGTCCCTCATCGGCACTGAGGCCCGGGACGGAGGTGAAGGCGGCTGCAGAGCCGGCTGAGGGCGATGCTCTTGCTGCCATCTTCATGAGAGCAGCTGCAGTATGCGCTGAAGGCGGGTCGGGATCAGGGAAAGAGGAGGCTGAACCACCCCGGGGAAGAGCGACCTCATCGCCGCTGACTACCCAGTCGGGGGCGGTAGAAGACGCAAGTGAAGAGGAGCTGGAGGAGGCGACATGTCTTGACGTGAGCGTCACCTCCGCCCTTGAAGATCTTCTGTCGGAGGACCAGTAATGGTCTTCTGACAGCCACCACAAGCATAGCAGGCCTAAGGTGCGTACAGATTAACCTTCACCATTCTAAGGCTGCCACAGCTCTTCTGGCAAGGCAGTTAAAGATGGGCAAATTTGACATAGCGTTGATTCAGGAACCCTATTTATATAGGGGACAGATCAAAGGCTTAGGTAACTGTGGCGGCTTCATTTACTATAAATGTGCCACCGGTGACATGAGAACATGCATATATGTTAGGGATAGTTTAAATGTCATTCCACTAAATGCATTATGTTCTAGGGACCTTACGGTGGTTAAGGTCGAGGCTGGTAGGGGAAATTCGAGAAGAACAGCTACCCTTGCTTCTGCTTATTTCCCCTACGAGAAAGAAGAGCCGGCGTCCGCTGAATTCAGGACACTGGTAGACAACTGCAACCACGAGAACCTTGACCTCATCGTGGGCTGCGACGCGAACTCTCACCACATCGCTTGGGGGAGCTCGGATATAAATCGAAGGGGAGAGAAGTTACTAGACTTTGTGGTAAGTTCAAATCTTCAAATCCTTAATAAGGGCAATAAGCCTACATTTGTAAATGCTCGAAGAGCAGAGGTCATAGATGTTACGCTAGCCACCAATAGGGCCAGCAAAAACATTGACAACTGGCATGTGTCAGGTGAAGTTTCCTTATCGGATCACAACTACATATGCTTTACGTATCGCACAGTAAAGCCCACGGATGCAGCTGTACGAAGAAGGAATCCCCGGCACACTGACTGGACGTCGTTTAGACGTGACCTAAAAGTAGAACTAGGGAATCTAACAGGTAAACTGAACTCAGCCTTGGATATTGAATTCGAAGCAGAGAGGTTGTGCAAAGCCATTGTGACCTCGTGGGTAAGCAATTGCCCAGAGCATAAGGTAATTAGTAAAAAGGAACCATGGTGGACTCCTGAGGTAGCGAAGAGCCGTCAGGAGGCCAGACGGGCCTTCAACACTGCCAAAGCTTGTAAGAACTTTGAAATATATTCGAGGGCCCTTACACTGTACAGCAATGCAGTTAGGAAGGCAAAACGCAGGGCTTGGAGAGATCACTGTAGTAGAATTACTAGTGCCTCAGAAGGGATGCGACTCTCGAAGGCGTTGTCGACAACCAAAGACTGTCCACTTACGACGGTCCACAAACATGACGGTCGACTAACCGAATCCGGGAGGGATACGTTAGAGGTAATGCTAAACACACACTTTCCGGACTCTATTGCTCTACATGATGATGAAGATGTGATTCATGCAGAAGAAGTGCAGTGCCACACTCGTAAACATGACTGGATGACTGCGAAAAAGGTAGTAGACGATAAAAAGATTGCCTGGGCCATGGGAACCTTCCAGCCATTCAAATCCCCTGGCCCGGATGGAATCTATCCTGTAATGCTACAACAAGGTATGCCTATACTTAATAAACATCTTTGTAGGTTATACAGGGCTTGTATCGCCTTTGGTTATATACCGAAGGCTTGGAGACAGGTAAATGTGGTATTTATACCAAAACCGGGTAAGGCAGACTATGAGGAGGCTAAATCATATAGACCTATTAGTCTTCAATCATTTCTGCTTAAGGCAATGGAAAAATTAGTGGATAGACACATACGGGAGGGTCCACTAAAGAAGAAACCATTGCAGAGACTTCAGTGCGCCTATCAGCCTGGTAAGTCAACTGAAACTGCACTACATTATGTGGTAAGTCGTGCTGAGGCAGCCCTAGAAAATAAAGAAATATGCCTAGGAGCATTCCTGGATGTGGAAGGAGCATTTGATCGCACCACCTTCCTATCCATCAGAAGGGCTGCAACAGAGCATGGTATTAATGATACCCTTTGCAAATGGATCGAATGCATGCTAAAGGGGAGGATAATAAACTCTACTGTAATGGGTGAGTCCATAAAGGCGAAAACAACGAGAGGGTGCCCGCAAGGGGGGGTTCTATCACCGCTTTTGTGGAGCCTCGTTGTAAATTCGCTCTTGGTTGAGCTCAACGAGGGTGCTTTTTATACAGTGGGCTATGCGGACGACCTGGCCATTATGGTCAATGGTAAGTTTCCGGGTACTGTATCAACTCTAATGCAGAAAGCACTGATGATGGTTGAACACTGGTGTAAACACAATAGTTTGACTATCAACCCGTCTAAAACTACGATAATACCGTTTACAAGACGAAGGGCTCTAACAGAACTAAGGAGACTAACTCTTTATAATGTGGAGCTGGAATGGTCCACAGAGGTAAAGTATTTAGGTGTAACACTAGATAAAAAGCTCACGTGGAAGGGCCATGTTAACTGTATTACCCAAAAGGCTCTTAGAATTTTTGGCTGGTGCAGATCAACGTATGGCAAAACCTGGGGTCTGAAACCACAGGTAATAAAATGGTTGTATACAGTAATGGTTCGACCCATTCTGTTATATGGTAGTATAGTGTGGTGGCCAAGAACCAAACTGACGACATGTAGAGAACTTCTACGAAAGATACAGAGAACGGCATGCATGGCCATTTCTGGTGCTTTCCGCACTACACCCACAGCGGCCTTGGAAATCATTTTGGGACTTGAACCACTTCACATAACAGTTGAGGTCGAAGCTAGGAAAGCACTCCATAGACTGGCGACAGCTGGTTATTGGCACAGCTCCATGCCGAGATTGCAACACACGCGATTCGAGACCAACACTGGGCTTGATAGAGTACTGCACATGGTAAGTGACAAATGTCTAACTACGTTTGTATTCCATAGGAACTACAACGTCACCATCCCGACAAGGGAGGAGTGGAAAAGGGGAATGCGCTCTCTTGGATCCAACAGCGTAATCTGGTATACTGATGGATCCAAGATGACTGCTGGTACAGGGGCTGGAGTATACAGCTGTGACTACGAGTGTAGTCAAAGTATGGGTAAATATGCCACAGTTTTCCAAGCAGAGGCTTATGCGATTGTGGCATATGCCAAGGAGAGTCTGTCAAGAGGTGCAGCCGGGAAAGACATTTACATTCTCAGCGATAGCCAGGCAGCTCTGAAAGCCCTGACATCGTTTAGGGTTAACTCGAGGCTGATACTTGAAGGTGTGCAAACCCTTAATAAATTAGGTAAGCACAACAGAGTTAGGCTAATATGGGTGCCGGGGCATGAAGGCATCAGGGGCAATGAAAGGGCCGATGAACTAGCTAGACTTGGTTCCAATACCAAACTAGTGGGTCCTGAGCCATTCGTGGGAATTTCAGCAAGCACCACATACACTGCCTTAAGGGCGTATGCCGCAGAACGACATCTGAAGGAATGGACGAACGTCCAGGGACAGGTACATTCGAAAAGGTTTCTAGGGGTCGACACGATCTACAATAAGAACATCCTACGATTAAATAGGCAAGATTTGCGAATGATTGTGGGAGTTTTCACAGGCCATTTCGGCACGAGGCAGCACCTACAGCGGATGCACCTGGGTGAAGATTCACTGTGCAGAGCTTGTGGTGAGCACGAGGAGACAATGGAACATCTCTTATGCCAATGTGATGGCCTTGCTGGTAAGCGTATGAAGATCCTCGGGGTGGCATATCCTACACCGGGAGATTATAAGGTACTGTACATCAGGGACACCATCAAATATATCTCAGATATATTTAAAGGGACCATGGATGGAAGTATATAGGGTCTTGGGGGTGAACACAAAAGATCCCAATGGGTCGAAGTGTCCCAGTGTAACAGCTGGCCCCACAATAAGATAAGATAAGAAATATGGTTTGTTTTTTATTCAATAGTTTGTGTATCAATATGAATTCTCCTATGTATAAAGCTCGCAAAAATGTTAAATATATAGCAGTGTGTATTGGCCTTTGTTTTTAAGTAAAACTGTTTATAAATATCTTGAGAGATTTAAGATTTAAACAAATAATAATATGTGTACTTCTTTCTACGCAGATTCTTTAAGTAAGGTTTTAAGGAGTAGTTGGAGATAAATAGCATGGAATGCATTCAAACATGCATGCACACGTAAACAATTCACGAGTTATGTTATAATTGCAAATGCTGGCGAACTTATTGACATTCAGAAGCTCATTTAAAAACTCTTTTCAAAACCTAATACAATCAGAATCAAATCCAAAAAAAAATACAAAAATTTTAATTATTTCTGCAAGGTGTTGCAAATGTATAATATGGCATGTACACTATATGAACAATATGCTTTGTATACATATCTGAAATTATAATTATAATAAAATATATTATAATAATAATTTCAGATATACAGATAATATTTTATTTTTATATCTTTATCAATTCTAAAACAAAGACGTTAATACTAATGCCTACGAGATTACATTACTGCGAGTGTCGCATTCTCTTTGAAAACGTATCGTACATTCAGTTCCACCACGTGCTGGCAATTCCGTCTAATTCCGTACAATGAACCTAGTCCCTACGTGGACTCATCACGTTGTTTAATATTGTTATAAGCATTGGGTGCTCGGCATCGTGGAAATGCAAGTTAAGGAATATTTTCATTGAATTTAATTACTATATGTTTCATTATTTGTAATACATGTCCACATTTAATTTTAGAATTTCATACTTAAATGTAGATAACGGAAAACGCATAGCTTAAAATGTGGGTTTGTTGAAATGAATCTTTTTTTATAGATTTATCTCACAGTGAAAGGGTGAAATTTCAATGGTATTATCCCACGATGAACTAGTGCACAAAAGTAAAGAAGTCGGCCAAGTGCAAGTCAGACTCGCCCATGATGGGTCTCTAATTAATATGTAGATTTTATTTTATGTAATGGTAGTGGCAAATAAGCATGCAGTTCACATTGATATTAAGTGATGACTGCAGCCTAGACACCCATACAAAGATCAAGGTCAAAATGCAGATGTATTACCACTCCTGAGGCCTAAGGTGTTATGCCTCTGCCCAACACGATAGTGCTGAACACCAGCATTTAGCGGCAAGTATATTAGGTAATGCGGTGGTGCCTACGCGAGCTCCATCACTGGAGCTCTACCACCATTAGCTTCGTACATTCGTGTATGTCACATCACAAGTGTCTTACGTGGTATAACAAAACAAAAAAAAATGCTGTGTGCTTGCTGCCACCTATCTGCAAAAATATATTAAATCACGATACAAAAAATCACGTCAGCGTCACCTATTTGGGGTGTTTTATGTGGTGGCCAATACTGAAGGTTCTGGAGTTTCTTTTAATGGTAGCCAATATAGGAGAATTTTTCATATCAATTATAAATATTATATGAAATCGTCTTGAGTTTATTATTTAGTAATATGTATACACATGTCCAACATATATGACATGTTATGTATACATATATATACACATAACGTGTCATGTGACGCTAACATAACATGTGACGCTACATATGTATACATAACATGTCAGACTTATTTCAAGGTTACTAATTTTAAGAAAATTCAGTCAGCAACTCTAAAATTATTGATTTTACTCCCACCGATATTATATTACCGCGAGTGTCGCATTCATTTTGAGAACGTATTGTTTATCCAATTTCGCGACGTGCCAGTAATTCCGTGTAATTCCGTACAATGAACATAATCACTACGAGAACTCATCACGTTGATTTGTAACTGTATGTGCATTGTAAAACACCCTTGTCATCATTGGGATGCAATGATGACAAGGAATGTTAGGCGTGGTATGCCGCGTGAGTCAGTGTAATGATTATGAAAAAAATACATAAGATGATGTCACAAAATCACTTGCTTAAATTTTATGGGCGTAATTGTATATACACTCTATTTTCTAGTGTCGTTCACAAATATAAGTCATATTTTTATACATGTGTAAGAATCCGATAAAAGAATATATCTAATTTCAAGAAAATCCAGTCAGCAATTCTAAAACTGGAACGTTGATACTACTACCACCGATATAACATTACCGCGAGCGTCGCATTCTCTTTCAGAACGTATCGTTCATTCAATTCCACCACGTGCTAGCAATTCCGTCTAATTCCGTACAATGAACACAATCACTACGAGGACTCATCAGGCTGTTTTACAACATCACGTGCATTGTGGGATTTGTTCGATGTCGTCCAAATGCACGCGACGACTGCACTGTCTGGAAATATAATTGGATGTTTCAACGGTACTGTTGGTTTTTGTAATCAATGTGTGCAATATTGATCATTGATTCAGATGCAATACTAAGAATAAAATTGATATTTATATGTAATAGTATAAATGGCCAAATGTATACTTTAATTCATAAAAATTACTCTGTATTTCGATGATAAAGTAAGTTGTCGCAAAATTATGGGAAAAAATCACCGACAATTTTCAACCCTTCAAGTGCCCGTTTCCACCCATTTCCGATCTCAGATCATCCGTTTTTTTTTTCTTTTAATTTTATTATTATTTCTTACTTTTCTAACAGATTTCATCCTGTTCTAATTTTCTTTTACTTTTACCATTTCCAAAAGCATTGTATTTGAGCCGAGTTATTGACATTCATCGAGATATAACTTTGAAGCTTCTCAACTGAAAATCCTAAATATACACACTACCTGAACTGAGGTACTATTCCGAAACATATTTGGTAAGAGAATCAGAATGATAATATGTATTATCAAATACCAACCTTTTGTTAATAAAATATATTTACGGACCATTATTTCATCTAAAAGTCGATTAGGAGATAACTGCCTACCGGGAATCAAATCACACTGAGTGTATGGCAATCACATTAATCTGTATTGAATATAAATATACAAACGGTTTTGATAATATTGAACTGCGCGACGCCTAAGCCATTACGTTATTGGGATTCCAAAAATTATTGGGATGAATTGAATATTGTATTTGAAATAGAATACATAAATAAAAATATTTACGGACAAAAAATATCTTTAAAATAATAAGTCTATGTAACGTACACCCTCTATAGTCATCCTTCGTATTACGTTGGTAAGTATTTACCTTATTTGGGAAACATTTCTTGTTAACATAAGTGGTAGTTACTGCTACCACCACAACATTTCTGAGATTACTAATCTAGATGGTTCTGTTCGATACTGCTTTTGGTTTATGAATATACTCGTAATTATTGGGACAGGGAATAAATATCAAAATGGATACTTTTTACATTAGTTTATTACATTTAGTTTTATCTTAGTGATATTCTTGACTTTACATATATTTTTTATTTTGTTTGACATGTATATCAATTGTTGTTCACTTTAATTTATTTTATTTGTTTTTGACGTGTCATAAGAGGTGCCTGTCACCCTAAATGAATAAATCAGTTTCTGATTCTGGATTCAGGTGCAGTGCCCATATCTGGCAGCTTTTGCCCTTTGTTTGTTATTGAGATGGAAGATGTTGCAGTTATTAACTTCCTCAGTAGGCTAGTGGTAGCAGGTCACTACTACTACACTGGGGCTCTAGATTCGATCCCGGGTCAGGGGCTATCAGAGAGAACGGTGTAAAATACTTTATCTCTGTTTCTATTGAGATCTATCCATTTTCTGGAAGTTTTCTAACTCGGTGTTTGCTAATGTGCCCGGAGATGTCAACAGGCTTAAATCGAACATCAGGAACCCAAACAAATTTGCAACATTGGGTCCATACAGTAATATAAAACGCCTATAAAATACGGAAAACAAAGCTTCAAAAACAGGTAGTAGTTCCAATAAAAGTGAAAAAAGCAGAGCAAAAGTTGTTTCATAAAGATATACATTTATCCACATTGTTAGTTATATTTTTAGTCGGCCATCTTTTCATCGTTTAAATGGACTATCATAGTGATGCACTTAAATACAGTTAAAAAAGATAAAAAGCTGTATTTCCACAATAAAATGCAATCCCTCACTCACAGGCATTGTCTCTGAGACGGTCTCTTGAGATGGTTTTTGTATTTTTCATGGAAGGAATCGTGAGCATATAGTCTTACTTAGGGATTAATGCTCATACATTTGTATAGGAAGATTTTTTCATAATGTGAACATAATGTTGCCTGATTTGATTTGCTCAGATTTTCTCTGTGTATTGAAATTTTCGGCACATTTAGCGGTAGATGCAGATGATAATAAGAAAGAATTCTGGCACTGATAAATGGTGATTTATGTTTCTGTTTAAGTCTCATAATCATCATAATTTTCACCAAAAACCGTCCAGTGCTGGACAAAAGCCTTCTCCAAAAATACCCATAACAGTGTTGTGGGTCTTTAGGGGAGATTACGGAATTACAGGGCCGTACATTACCACCTGACTGGAACACCATAGCGCTGAACACTACCATTTAGCGGCAAGTATATTAGGTAATGCAGTGGTGCCTACGCCCGCGAGCTTCGTCACTGGAGCTCTACCACCAGCAATTTCTGCTATCGAAAGTTTTGGCTGACTAACTTGTCTGGTTGACTGATTGCACTACCGAAAGACTTGCACTTCTGCTCCAGTAGAAGGCAGTGGCATCAGCTCCCGACGCTTTAATGATTCTCCGGCTCACACAGTACATTACGAGACTCTTGTTTAAGATTGTATTGCCTCAATAAACTAAAGTTCTGCACTGACCGGAGCGCGCTATGTCATGTAGTCTGGGGACAAAGTCCGAGCGAGTAACTGATGCTATCTCTTGGGATGCTCTTTGTATCCTGCACGGAATATGATCATGAATATCTAGTCTAAATTAGCAATTTTGAGTTGAATACGAAGCCTTTGACATCTCAATTACATAATACATCTATGATCTAACATCTTCAAATATATTTACGTCACTTGTTTGTTTAAGTATTAATGAATAAGTATGTTTTTAATTATACGGAACGTACATACTCAAAGTTCGTTTAAATTAACTCCAATACACGATAAGTTAACCAAGAGCAGATTGAGGTGGTATGGTCATGTAATGCGCCGAACGGGGGAACACGGGGTGAAAACAGATTTAACATTACCAGAACAAAACAAGAGTAGAGAATACGCTCCCTCTAATGTCGTGGATCAGCATTACACAATTCCTGGAGAAAACAGCTTTTTTCTAGCTCGGAAGAGAGTTTTCATCTCCCCCGAACAACGCGCAAGCCTGCGGGATATCATGTTTGCTCTCACTGACAACGCACGCCGTTCGCGCTCAATACATTTATCATCGTGAAGGTCTTGTATGTTGCATATCATTGCGATGTTTTTTTTAATGTGGTCAAACACTTCATCGTATGTTGAAAACGATATTTTAACGCAATAACTAATATTTATCTCTTACAGTGGCCATTGGAGGCATCAGGAGGTGACGACCCCATCACCCTCTAGTAGAGGTGAATTCTTCCTCTATGGTCCAAGAGATACTGAACCCTCCGAGTACCGTTGGTCCTTTAAGGTTAGAAATTTTTATAGGGATGATGAATCAACCAGTCACGTCATCAACCCAAAATTTTTGAAAATGTAAAAAAAATAAAAAAACACTTGTCGCTGCGAGCTTGAAATTTTAATATGATTTTGTTAATATATACTGAAGTTTGAAAAAAAATTGACAGGCGATTTTGATGAGCACAAGCCCTGCCAGGCGAACCAAAATGTGTGCTATATGTATGAATTAAAATAAACTTTCTACTGTTAAGTTGAAATTAAATATGTGTTTGTCTTAGATATATGAAATAAGTACGTTCAATGACAGGCGGTTCTGGCTCAACGTAACTATCCAGAATCTGAGTCAGCTAAATACACTATCTGTATAACAAATTTCATCAAAATCCGTTCAGTAGTTTTGACGTGATTGACGGACAAACATCCAAAGAAAGAAACTTTCACTTTTATAATATTAGTGTGATTAGAATAGAAAACCTCTACCTAGAAAAACTCTACAAAACAATTCAACGAGAAAGAACAAAATAATTTTAACTTATTGCACATTATCTAAATACCATCGTTTACAATGGCGGGCTTCAGCAAACCGAGCCGGAGACATACATTTGTTACAATGTATTGCTGCAGTAGGAACTGGCTCGCTGCTCGTTACCGACAAAGTATCGAATACAATGCATCTCTTTTGTTTGTTGTGTAATATGTGAAATTGTTTATTTATTTGTTGCTGTGAAGTTATTTTTATTAAAATTGCAAGCAAAATATTGATGGTACGTAAATACGATACAAAAACAAGGTTCTAACTGTAGGAGCTCGAGGGCGTAGTCATCACCGCATTACCTAATTTGTCTGCCGCTAAATGGTAGTGTTCAGCACTATCGTGTTCCGGTTAGATGGTAATGTATGGCCCCGTAATAACTATCGTAGAGACACGACACCTTAGGTCTTAGGGGTGGCAACGGATCTGCATTTTTATGTAGGTCTGGTTGGTTTATATGTAGATGTCTATAGGCTGCAGTCATCACTTAACATCAATGTGAGCTGCATTCTTGTTTGCCAACTCCCTTCCATAAAAAAGAATAAAAACATTAGTTTAATTGCTAGTAACTTAGTAAAATTTGAAATAAATGAACGGGTTTTAATACGGCAAAATATATTAAAGCCTCTTGGACCGAATATTCTGCACACTTATATAATTTATCTCAGTTTAGTACAAAGCACACACTCTCTCCGCGTATACAACACCGCGCTATGCAAATGAGACAATTTATTGCACCCAGTGTGAGGTCCGCGGTCCGCGGTCGGCGCGTCGCGTCCGCCGCCTCTTCCGGACACCTCGCGGTTCGGACGCGTCTTGAATTCATGTGTTTTGTATGTGTAGTTTGTATGTATACGTATTATTTTGAATAGGGATTGCTTTGTTTATTTCTCTCTTCTTATTCATTAAAATAAAGGTTGCTACCTGAAGTTTGATGATAACACGTGACTACCGCTACGCCGAGGTCCTGGTTCAGTTTCCGTATAGGCCAATCAGTTACTGGTGGTAGAGTTCTAGTGCAGGGATTCAAGGGCGTAGGTACAACTGCATTAACTAATCTATCTGATGCCAAAATGGTAGTGTTCAGCACTATCTTGTTCCATTTAGATGGAAATGTATGACTCCGTTATAACTATCAGAGATATAAAAGTAACATGACAGATTTTTGGGCAGGGTACTAAAAAGCGCGTCTATGGTAATATTTTAGTAACAACTTTATAAAAAAATATCTAAGCTCACTTTTACATACATTTATCACTACAAATCATATAACGGTTGCGAACAATGCATTAATCCATTTTTCCTTTCCAATAAAAAAGGGAAATATTGTATCGAGTAGTAATACGTTCGGACAATGAGATCGGCTCGTAAAGAGCGATTACCGCGAACAGCTCCCAACGCACGCATTTACTGGAATCAGAGCTCACCACACAAGTACCGCGTAGCATTAATACGTTCTTTATTGTTTATATTTAATTGCTTAAATATTTTCCTTATAGTAATGTTTTACTTTTTGATGTGATATTTTGTGCTCCCTAGGTAGCGAGACATCTTCGCAATCTATCTGGCGTTGCGAGCCTTACCTCGAACCTTTCGGTCATTATAAAATCTTTTCACCACTAAACGCCTCAAGGTCCACATTCAGTCTCGGTTTGTCAAGTTGAGTATTTTGAAACTTTAAACTAAATTTAATTTGGAACCACCTATAATTAGCTCTTTGTTTTCAAATTGATTCTATGCTATTAAGATTTTACAAAATCTATTGGTTCTTCTTAAATAAATAAATAAATATAAGTTAGTATAACCTTGTGTCATGGGTGCCGTTGTACATATGCATGATATACACAAACACCCAGACCCGAAACAAATATCTGACTAACCGGGTCTTCAATTTCAACAGAATGGGTAACAAAATCTGTAGCCAGAAGAAAAAAAATATCGGTAACAAAGCAATCATCTCCGATTTTCCTAACCATCAAAGTTAATTTTATTTTTCTCGTTGAAATCCGTCTCACCTTGATACTCTAACCTATATAGAAGGATAATGAAAAAATCCACTCACCAACGAATTGAAAACCTCCTCCGTGTTTGTCTTTTCATCGTTCGGTAAAACAAAAGTGATGCATTGTATTCGATACTTTGTCGGTAACGAGCAGCGAGTCAGTTCTTACGGCAGCAATACTTTGTAACAAATTGTTGTCTCCGACTCGGTTTGCTGAAGCTCGCCACCGCCATTGTGGACGATGCCATTAGATAATGTGTCGGAAGTTAAAATTGTTTAGTTCTTGCTTGTTACGTACAATTGTGACGACACAATTCTTAGTAGCGTAGAGTTTTTCTAGGTTAAGGTTGTTTGTTTGTTAGGAAAAATAAATGTATTTTTTTTTGCAGTAATACATCTTAAATTGCAAATTTTGCATGAAGTCTCAATGCGGATGCGTTTTATGTCACTTCTGTATGTGTTGAAATTAAAATAAATATACCTTATTATCCATACAAATAAATAAAATTATATAATTAAAATAGTTAGTAATAAATGTGTTTTATTTTATTTTAAGCCCTTGGATAAGACTTAAATTTTTATAAGTAGGGTAATACTATCCTCAATCTTCGTTACGGAAAGTCTACTCCCACTAAAAATTGGCAGGATTTTGATTTAAATTAAAAGTAGCCCGTATCGACCGAGACCATGAAAGCTGAAAAGAGACCGGGTTGATTTTAAAAATTAAATTGTTTATTATAACAAATAATGACCGGACCAATCACCTTTTTTGTTCGAGTCCACACTTGACTGTTCGATATATTTGAATTTTATTCATTTCGATATAATTTGTCTAGACGTTACACAAATTGTTTTCTAATGTTTGTTATATTCGCAATAGCACATGGGAGTGAACTTTTGCAATTAAAAAAAGGGGAAAGAAAAATCTGACTTCGGGCAGGAATCGAACCTGCGACCTCAGGATAACCAGTCCAGACGCTTTTTTTTTTTTTTTTAATTTGAATAGACTAACGTTTGACCACCAACTCACCTGATGGAAAGTGAAGATGTGGCCGAAGATGAAGCACGTTGGTCTAGAAAGTACCTATTCACTCTAGATTTGAAGATGCCCAGGTTGTAGTTTTTTGGAAACAAAGAAGCCGGCAAAGTATTCCATAACTTAGCTGTACGTATAATAAATGTAGAGCGCTTCGTTCTAATTTGTGGTATGTTCACTGCGTATTTCGCCGTTCTCCTAGTTGTCCTATTGTAAAAAGGTGAAGAGGGAATCAGATTGTGTAGATCGTGCGCACATTCGCCGAAATGGATCCTATAGAAAATTGAGAGACACGCCACTTTACGGCGATGTTCAAGACTGAGCAGTTTCGTATTTACTAGCTTTGTGTCTCCAATTATTCTCGCAGCACGCCGATCAATCGACTCAAGGGCTTCGAGCTGGTATTTGGCCAACCCGTCCATAAGGTGGCAACAATACTCCATACACGACCGAACTTGTGCTTGATACAAATTAAGCAACTGACGTGGTGTGAAGTACCTCCTAACCTTATTCAGGACCCCAACCTTCATACCAGCTAATTTAGCCTTGCTATCAAGGTAAATGCCGACATTCAGCGTGGGTGTTAAAGTTATACCTAATAGGTTAAATGGTATGCCAAAGTTATGGACTCATTATTTAGCGTTGGGGAGAAGGAAAACGGGCTCTTTTTTGCGGAGAAAAGACATGCCTGAGTTTTTTGGGTGTTAAACTTGACCAAATTGGTTTCACCCCATTCTGACACGGATGTTAGTGCTAAGTTCATACGCTCAAGCATGTCCTCTCTCAGCGCCTGAATTTCCGCTGGGCCAGCTCGAGGACTGGATTCGTACCACATCACAACTGTAGGGTCATCGGCGGAGCCAAGAATGCCGGGTGTGAGCAAGTCGTTGATGTGCAGCAGAAACAGAGTTGCAGAGAGTACTGACCCTTGAGGTACACCAGCATTTATAGCCATTTGATCAGATGAGCAGCCATCAAGGACCACACAAAACGATCGTTCCCTCAAAAAATCCGCTATCCATAGGCAAAAGTCATCAGGCAGCCCATAAGATGGAAGCTTACTAACAAGTCCATTGTGCAAAACTCTATCGAAAGCCTTTGAAATATCGAGTGAAACGGCCAAGGCTTCACCGTGTTTCTCAATAGATTCACCCAAGATGTGCGAGGCATACGCAAGAAGATCCTCAGTTGATCGACTACGGCGAAATCCGTATTGTTGATCACTGAGAAGATCGTTGTCTTCGAGGTACGCCAAGAGTTTTCTATTAAGAACACGCTCCATGGTTTTAGAGAGGATAGAGGTAATTGAAATAGGCCGATAGTTTGATGGGTCGGCACGACTTCCCTTCTTATGAACTGGCTGGACATTCGCGAACTTCCAGCATTTAGGAACTTGCCCCATTTTAATGGAAAGGCGGAACAGGCGAGTTAACACAGGTGTCAGTTCAGGTGCACAGTTCTTCAGTACTATTGCTGGGATGCCGTCAGGACCACTTGACTTATTCACATCTAAATCACGCAGCGTTTTTAACACTTCTTTCTGGTTTATCCGAATATCGTGCATTTTTGCACCACAATGTGGAAAAATAGGTAATGGTTTCTCAGAAGCGTTCATACGTGAATTTTCCGCAAAAAGAGTTGCAAATAAATCCGCTTTCTCTTTCGCGGTGTGAGCTAGTGATCCGTCAGGCTTTAACATTGGTGGAAGAGAGGGACGACTAAAATTCGACTCAACAGATTTAGCCAAGGACCAATAAGGTTTGCTTCCTGCAGGATACGCAGCCAGCTTTGCCCCTATGTGGCTAACGTGGTCAAATTTGGCTTCCTTAATTGTTTTTTTGCTGAGCTTGGCAGCTTTATTGAATGCTCTCTTCTTTGTGCGAGTATCATGAGCTTTGCGCCTACGAGCATCGGCCCATGCCAAGTACGCAGGTTGCTTACGAGTTTCGGCATGGCTACATGCAGCATTGAACCATGGGTAAGCTTTGCCTGATGGTGAAACGTCAGAAAATGTAATAAAATATTCCATTGCTTGGCTCAACACCTTCGTAACGGCATCCGCGCAATCCGATGGATAACCAGAGAACGCTTTACCACTAAGCCACCGAAGTTCCACATAGAAACGTCAAATATTGCCTTGCCTTTTTGATTTTTAACCGATTCTAGTGTACCAGTGGTCACGGGTTTTAGCCTGTATTCTTACACACACTCCATTCTATCCGCCAACAATTTTTAAATTACCACATTTTGTTCGTAGTTCGGTGCTCGTCATAGTATTCACAATAATATCGCGCGACACTTGTCAGCTCGCCCGCGGCGAGAAATTTTGCTCTGACAAAGACCGCAATAAACGCTTAAACGAGGTAATACGACAGCCCAAAATTTTGCTGTTTAATATTGTCCAAATATAATTTGTTTGGGTTTTCGAAATTATTTGAGTAATAACCGACATGACTATTTGTATTAAATATGAAAAACAAACGAGAAAACTGTGTGTTTGCTTAAACCAATACATCACCTGTATCAATATATGACGTGTAGTTATTATCTGTGCGGAGGAACTACAATATAATCCGTGCATTACAATATAATTTATTAAATACAATTATTTATTTTATAATTATTATTTTTTTATTATACTGGTAATAGAGTGCCAGTATCAGAGCTTGTAGGCATAGGCACCATCGCATTACCTAATACAAATAATTGTAGTGTTTAGCACTATCGTGTTTCGGTTAAGTTAGCATTGTCATTTTTACCTCCGGTTTTTGTGTAGATGTATAGACATCTACACAAAAACCGGAAAAAATAAGTGAATACTGCAGCTTATAGAAGCTGCAGTATTCACTTATCATCAATGTGAACTGCACACTTATTTGCCTCCATCATAACATAAAATAATGCTAGTCAATCAATAAACTGCATTGAAACAATTAATCAATTTTCTTTAAGAATTTCATGTTCACTCGACCTGAACTTGAACACACTGGTATTTGCGTACAGAAATACCTTTATTTTCTCTGTTCAAATATCTTATTTTATTATTTTCTTCTATCTTTTTGTTCTGTTTAATAGTCGTCCAATTTATCCCAACTAAACAATTGACCGCCTGTTTTGTAATAGACGTGAAGAGCCAACAATTCTCACACTATAACACATAACACCTTATAGACCGTAAAATTAGATATTGATATAATTGATTCTTATACATATACTTTTAAGGTTTATTATTATTTATTATTGTTTTTAGTGTCTAGAAAGTTTTCCTAATATAGCAACGGTCGTTTGTAGACTAGTGTGGATGTTGGCACTGGTCGACATTACATTATTGGTTTTATTATCGAATAGGAAAAGTAAAGAGACCTAATTCTGGTGAATGATAATATTTTATGTGACGTTTAGTCACAAAAATGTGAGCAACTATGGAAGGTACAAAGGCTCAGCTTTACCCAATCTACCGATCCATACCGATCGTCGTATTTGTGAGATTGACTTGAATCAATAATATAAGAAAAAAAAAATGAATTAAATGAAATTAGTTTACTAGTGTAGACCAAAGACACAACAGGTCAACAATAAAGTGGCTTAAACATATAGAATTAACATAAAAAACACGTAAAGGACAATATCAGGTAAATACTTAAAAACATTTACAACACAAAATGTAAGAAAAATATACACAAAAAATAGTACGTCAAAAATATAATGAAATTAATACTTAGTGAAGAAGTGGTTTCAAGGCAATGTAAACTTAATGATAGTTTATATGTTTCAAGCACGAGCGTCCACGTAACTGAAAAGTATTTATCAAATTACTAAGTTGGACTACAAAAACTGTTAACCCGTACAAAATGTAATAATGTTCCCAATTGATAAAATTGAACATTTTGTCGGCAGCTTGAATTGTTACCTAAGCAGACAACTCCCACAGTACTTAACGCCCATAATATTCCTTCTCAAATAAACCGAGAGTTCAAGAAGTGAATTGAATCTTAATGTGATGTACATACAGTTTATTACTGTACTTGAAAAGTTCTCTTACATAGTACTCGTAAAGGTCGTTTGTATCGGCTGTAGACGAGATAGGAGTGTTAATTCTAGCTCATTCTTTTTGTACAGAGACCAATTCATGCTACAGAATATTTAACTTTTTTACTAAATAAAAATAAAATGGGCGTTTCGTGTTTAAATCTTTAGTATTTTTATATGTAATTGAACAAAACAACTGATTAAACATACAATACTTATTAATAATAATAACAATAATGCGTAATATAAAAGCATAACAGCATTGACATTGGAGCCTCCATTTTAGCATATTATTATTGATGCTTGTGTTTGGAGACTCCGCACTTCCCTTTGCATCATTTTATACAAAGTTTTTTTTTAGTAATGGCATCGCTTTTAAGCCTATTGCCAGTATCAAGTAAGACGATATTTCGCATTCGTAAGCAGCGTAAAAGTCAGTCAGACAATTAATTATCTGTCCGACAGTCAGAGTCACAATCACTAATTAGAGTAAAAAGATGGCTACTTTTACATTTACAATGAAGTTTTGGCGGCAACCCTAAAGGTTGTGTTATTGCACTGTTATTCTGTTTCACTAAACACGGGCACTGTAAAAATCTATATCAAATAAAATAATACCAACTTTATTTGATATAACTCAAAAATACACCAAGAAAATCAAATAAAATAAGCACCACACGCCTCTTTCAAGGTTCCCGCAAAAACTCTTATGCAAAGTTATTACTAACTAAATAATAAGATACTTAATATATATAATTAATATATATTAGAAAAATAAAGAAAAACAACACTTTTGAAATAATATCATAACACAAACAATACCATAAGTTCGCGCGTGTGTGTGTTAGTAGCATCTCTCATCTCAATCTCTGTTAGTAGCAATCATCATAGGGACATGGTACACATTAATCTGACTCCTCTAGCTGTTCATAACTATTCATAACACAAACAAAATGACTGACACGTCTAGACACGTCAGTAGTGGTCTAGAAGTCGTCTGTCTCTTTATTATGGTATAGTTCTTACAAACGACGAGTGTGCCTCGCGCTTGGTTGTGGTGAAATATGACGAAGACGATAATACTTACGGGACTATAATACCTGAAGAAGTAGGCAGAGAGGCAAATGAATGTATTCAACCTTACATGCAAGCACCTACGACTTACCGGTTACGTTTTGACCCTTATAATATGTAGATGACTAGCCGAACTTGTTGCCATCTCCGGGCACAATATCTAGCTCCAAGGATGGTACTAGGCACATTATGAAAACTTAAAAATTCTTAATAGGTCGTACTCCTCGACCTGGTCATCGAACGGCGAGGCAGTAGTGGCCTCTTGCCACTAGAATCTGAGGCAGTTACGCATACGAGAAACTCATTATAATATCTGTTTGAAACTGACTAGACACGAATATCATAATACATGTGTAATTATGTTTAATATGTGTGATGTATAAATCAAGCGACACGTTGTCATGTGTCAGACGACAAGTGTCATGTGACGTGACGGACTGACAAAGGGTCGTCAAGGGTCGTCACTGTTGAGGGATTGCCTTTAGAGATAGCTTAGTAATATACTTATACGAGTAGGTGTAGTGGAGAGTTTATTAAGTTTATTTTATTAATGTGAAGATATTTATTCGTAATAACGTATGTTACTTCATGTCCGTATTATTATTTCACGGAGGTGAATACCTCTGTGGATTGGCGACATGTTAGCATGCATTCTAGTATACGTACAAACATCCACAATTCGCCAGTTACATTTTTTTTTCATGTCATTTATTGCATGAATGGAAGGGAATTAGCACTTCAAACGTTTTAATTGTTAATAAAAACACACCTTATTAACACACGACATTAAAACACACCTGTGTTTTAATGTCGCATCAAGTCAAATAACTTAAAAGTGCGGGAATCGCATTAAATATGCACTGCAGTCCACTCACTCCATCATTCACACAAGAAAGCAACTGAGAATGTGTTTAATGGTCTCATCTAGCTAAGTGCTGACCAAGCACTGTGGGTGCATCTAACGTCCGTGTGAGCATATCCATTATTTACTCTCAGCTTCGTGGATATATTTAGGTCACGAAAGCAACTTTACGTCTTTTCGCGATAACTCAAGCTCACTCAGTTCACTTCTTGCCACCCACCAACATCCGGGATCGAATTCCAAACACTTCAGCAGCGTTACAGTAACGGGCTGCTACCATTAGGCAGACTACTGAGATAGTGATAGTAGTAGATGACGTTAAGTCCGCCGTATGTACAGTTCCTTCTGTTGCGCATTAAAGTTACATAAATAAATAAATAGTCCAGAAACTCCTTTCTTCGTGGTTAAATTTCTATAGAAAGCTCTTCATAACACTTTTACTTTTTGGGGTTAAGAGTCTTAGGAATTGACGTCCATGTATGAAGAGTATGATAAATGTAGAAGAAGCAAGGGAAGTGTGACAGGACACACTTCTTCAAGATACGTGTATACATACCTTACTAAAGTTATCACAATATTTTTTTAATTACATGTATATAATATTACGGGTAGTTGTCCGCCTGCCATTACAACTTGACATCGTGTAAACAAGGCTTTTTAAGCAGCAGCGGGCGCTGCGATGAGTTGCGGTAATAAAAACGCGTGTTCAAAAACTGCGGGCCATGGAGGAACGAACACCGATATTCCACTGAAAGCTCACATATTATGAAGCACAAAAACAACGTGGGGCCACTAAAAACGCGGTTTAATTAAACTCTTATTTCTAAGTTTGGCTTTTTGAGTGAATATTCTCGCACCAAATAGGTAAGTAGTACATTTTCCAAAAAGAAGACCGTTTAAATGATCAAATACAGAATAAAAACAAAATACCAGAACGATCAACATAGTTGCAACAGGTTTTTTGTAACATCTTAGCAGTATTTATCAGCACCTGTAGATATACATATTACTAACGGACACTGCACAATTTCAAACCCGAAGCGTAACGCAATAAGGCTCTTAAATTAGTGTTCATTTCATGTTGTAGTATCTTTTCCGGATAAGCGATCTAATATGCCGTAAAATTAGCATATTAGATCCCATGTAGTTCACATATTCAAATATTCTTGCTTTCCTTATAACGAGATGTAGTTATAATGACAGATGGCTTTGATAACGCTGCAGTATGTACCTGTACACTCTCGATTTCATGATCAGTAATTTTGGCGACAACGAGATCACTTCTTATTCCTTATACGTACATAGTATAAAACGCGCATTTTGTAGCCACACCGCAAGCGGAGTAGGTTTCACATAAAAAGCATAATATCGCGAACGGTCCGCGGTGGCAGCAAAAACGGCGATTGTTAACCACGCCTCGAGCTCGGCACACACGGGACATTACTCTCATATTTTCTACCCGCGTGTATAAATCAACAAAGTTAATTTTCTCCTTAAAACTTAATGAAAAGACACTTTACAGGCTACTTGTTATGATAAAGGAAATGTAATCCACGAGGAACAGCTACATTATTTTTATAATTAATAGTTGCAGCATGACCTTTAGCGTGAGTCTTTGTACGCATGAAATTAATGTTTAAAAATTAAATAAAAAGTATTTCATTTCTTTTAAGTAATGAAGGTGACAAACAAGCGTACAGTTCACATCGATGTTAACTGATTACTGCAGCCTATAGACATCCACGAGATTCGTTGCTACCGCTGAGACCTTAGTTGTTATGTCTTTGTGATAAATACAGATGGTAATGTATGGCCCCCATTAACCGGAATACCGGATCGTGCTGAATTAGCGGCAGATAGATTAGGTAATGCACCACCGCATGCGCCCTCGAGCTCCTCCACTGGATTTCTACCACCAATAAAACGCAATAAGTATACCTACATAATTTTTCGTTTAATCATTTATTTCACTGGATTCATTTCGTAATGGTGTGTTTTGTTGTGAATCAAAAAATATCAACCCGACGATGTGCACGTCACTCGTGAGTACTCGTGACGGATAATTCTGCCTAATTTATATAATAGTGACAAAGGCTACTTGACGGCTAAAGGCTCATTGTGTACCATTAGGATGGTTTTGTTACTCGTATTTATGACGCGTCCGAATACAGGCTATGTTGTAATTTTCATTCAGGAAGGTTATTGTTTCATTCCCATTATATTTGATCGTGGCGGTTTATTATTATAGAGATGAGATTGGGTTATGGTGGTTATGATATTGTGCAATTCCTTATACGATAAAAAATAAAAATAAGTCGGGTTTTCCTTCCTGACGCTATAACTCCAGAACGCACGAACCGATTTCCACGGTTTTGCATTCGTTGGAAAGGTCTCGGGCTCCGTGAGGTTTATAGCAAAGAAAATTCAGGATTATAAAACGAAATCCACGCGGGCTAAGCCGCGGGCAACAGCTAGTACGATATAAAATTTTGATAGATAGGTGTTGATTACTACTACTTTCGATGTAAAGACAGTGGGTCGGCAGGCGGCATATAATCACATAATCAAACTTGGTGGTCCTAACGGAAGACCAGCGCTGGTTGTTCTTCAACCAGCACATGTTGAGTTAGGACCAATTTGTATTGTAGTATAGTTTTACTTGTTTGTCACATATATTTCCCTTCTTACTTATTTTGTTACATTGATACACATAAGTGTTGTTTCTTCTTCTTCTTTCTCCAATAATAATAAATAACGCTCAATATAAATACATAGATACATATACGAGTACAAAATTTTACGAGACAATATCACTCACAAGATGACGAAATTAGTGAACAAATATACAGCCGAACACGGAACCTCCATCTTCTATAGAGTCAGTATTAAAGACACTGACAGCCCTTCTGTTAACCGCGGCCGACTTCCAACACGTAGCGCTCGTTCAACGTGTCTCACACTGACACGGACGGTTACACGGCCCATTGTCTATGATTGCAGCGGCTCATAATTATTTATGACACGTGCCTGACTCCAGGACTCTGCTTATTTGACGGTAATTGTCCATAAGGAAGGCTATTGTTTACATCTCATTACGTTTTGGTTGTGTTTAAGACGTTCGTGTTTTGGTTAGACCTTTTTTACCTGTTCAGTGGATTAAACGAAATGTATGGCACTAAAATTTCTGTTACAGAAGCAGAATAATATAGTTAAACCTGAAGAGCGGATACGCATTTACATGTGACCCCTGTCACTTGCCATCCATGTGTAATCATATTTATTTGCCATCAGCTTTTGATAAAAAAATAGTGATGCATTATGGTACCACACGTAAAAAGAATAATTCCTCAGGGTTGGCAATGCATCTGCATTTTGACCTCCTGTTTTGTCCTGTCTATAGGTTGTAGTGGTCACTTACCATATATACGAACTGCATACCTAATTGCCACCATCATTACATTATAAAAATAATAATAACATGTAATACAGTGTTGCCCCCCGTCGACCAACGGGTTGGCTGTTTGGGGGGCCCACCAAGGAGAGGCGAGTCACCATCTGCCTAAAGTAGGATTCGATAATGTGAGATGTAGAATATAGGCAGATGCCAGATCTCACTCCATAGGCCCAGCCAGCTAGTCCCCCCAGTTCACCCACACAGCCCAAAGTTTGGCGAATCACTTATCATTTCATTAGTCCCATTATATTCTGCAGGGTCTGTCTATACCTGTATTAACTATTGATGCAGTCAGAGAGAGGTCCCGCCGAATATAACCCATTACAAAGTAGATCAATATTCTCGAAAGGTCCTCTACGTGTTGGACCCCCCATGTCCCCGCGCAAGCCTGACAAAGGTCCGGGTTTCAAATTGGACCCCGTGCTGACGAGAGACATGTAATACTAATATCATCAAAAAGACTACCCGCGACCATATTCACTTGCCATTCATATGAGCTCTTTACTTTTTGGTTACTTTCATAGAAAAATAAATGTAAAAGATGGAAGAATAAATGGTTATATCCGTAAAAATAACAATTCGTGTTATTCAGAGAAGGAAGTAAATAAAAATGCAAAATTCTTTAACTTTTTTTTAAGGAAACAATAATTTTATCCTTTCATCTGACAACGGATAAGTTATTCCAAAGCCTCACAAACTTTAACAGGAAAAGACACAATAACGAGTTGCTCAATGATGAAACAGAACGAAGAAAATAATCTATAACCCGCAACAAGCTCCTCGTACTGTACGTCAGCAACAATCACTAGATGGAAATTGTTATCATTGAATAACTCAACACGTACCTAACTTCACATTTGTAATCCCCGAAAGGGTAAGCAGAGGTAAATGCATGCATTGAAACATGCAAAAACACACGCTTTTCGAAAGCTACATTTTGATCCATATAAAAGGTGGCGCACCTTTTGCCATCTCCGAGCACATTAATAAAGTACTGGAAATTTTCAGGTAAATGTAAAAATACCAATAGCACCATAGACAAAGGATTTTACACAGGAGCCCAGCGTATCAGTAGAGGCCTACTACCACTAGACTACTAAAGCCGGGTACACATTGGTGCAATGTAACATGTAATGCAACATGCAATGCAAGAATTTGACGTCCACATTGCTGCAATGTATCATGTAAAGTAACAGAATTCCCATAGTGTAGAGGCCTTGCGCGCACGAACCGCGTCTACTACGCGCACGAACAGATTGTTGCAACTCTTGCGCGTAGCGACCCGAAATTTGTCGGTTTTTTCCCCGAACACAAAGAGGCGCGCAGTATGCGCGGAGCGTCAGTGTGGACAGGTTGTGTGGTGTGTACGGCTAGACGCGCGCGAACATGGAACAAGACGACGCTACTGCGGCGTTCGCGCGCATCTCGGAAACAGATGTGAGTAGGTACATGCGCGGTTCGTGCGCACGTTGTGCGCGCCCCGCGTCTACACTGATGCAATGCTCGTTTCGTGTTGCATTGCATGTTGCGTTGCAGCAGTCTGTACCCGCCTTAAGGTAGTACTTAACACTAACACGTCATCATTCGATTCACTAGTGAGATATTTTCACAAACATGTAAAATCGTAATCTATGAGGGTACATCTGAGCTGTTACTATAAGTACGTTCTTTCCGGCTCTGAGATTGTTCCCAGGACATCAACTTAGCAGGAGTGGCTGGACACCACGGAGACGAATTAACTGTGTTAGAGAAGGTGGCAAACATGCATGCAGTTCACATTGAAGTTAAGTGCCAACATAAGCCAAAGGTCAAGTTGTCAAGTCGTTTTGTCACTGTGATAGTTATAACGTGGCCATACATAACCGTCCAATCTTACCGGAACACGATTGTGCTGAACACTACCGTTTGGCGGCCGATAGAGGTACTTCGGTGGTGCCAACGCCCGCGAGCTCCGTCATTAGAGCTCTACCACCAGTAAAAAGTTGTGTTGTTAGAGATGTTGATCGACCAAAAGATCGTTTACATAGGTTGGAGTGATCTGCTATCGACGAGACAATATTAGGATCAGCTGTAAGTGAGGCGTCTATAGCATATTCGTTGTTTTTCAAATCTCGTCTTCAGAATTTGATCTTCATTACAATAGTAATTGAATAATTATGTTTCATAAATATCTTTTCATGTTGAGATCTCAGCGTGCGCCGTGTTCTCATACAATGAATAATGTACGTTTCTCAAATCAAATTAAATATTAGTAGGGAGTATGATAGGAGAAGCAGAATGCTCGTGGCATTGAACAGACAATCGCACTTTGCGAACACCGTTAAAAGGAAGATCAAATATAAATGTATATGAGGTTATTATGGAGGCAGTGCGATCGCCACTCCAGGGAAATCATCTAATATTCCCGCGATGATTCGCCAGCTTTGTTATAAAAACATCGTTTAATGCTGCGATTCGAAGGTTCCGATACTGTAGCTGTACGCTGAGATTTCTTTAAGTCGTAAAAGAGGAAAACAAGTACACATGTTTTACTGGTTGGAGAGCTGTACGGCATAGGTCTTAGTGATCCTCCGAACACTTGTATTTCCCGAAACTTCGTGATGAGTGAGTGATCTTTTCAAAACTTAAAATAAGACAGAAAAAAATCGAGTGTCTGTACATTAAATATTTATCCAAAAAACAGGAGGGGGCGATAAAAGAAGTACGTATTTTATGTACCCAAAGGAACTGGTAAACAAGCATGCAGTTCACATTGATGTTAATTGGTGACTGCAGCCTATAAACACGCACACAAAGACCAAGGTCAAAATGCAGATGCGTTACCACTCCTGAGGCCTAAGACGTTATGCCTCTGTGCCGAAAATTACAGGACCGTACATTATCACCTGACCGGAACACGATAGTGCTGCCATTTCGCGGCAAGTATATTAGGTAATGCGATGATGCCTACACCCGCGAGCTCCGTCACTAGAGCTCTACCACCAGTGAAAATTAAAATAATTTTGACTAGCTGTACCCGCAACTTTATCCACGTAGAATTTAACAAAATTATTGTTCAGTATCTATCTACGCGGACGAAGCCGTGGGTACAGCTAATACCTATATAATACAGATTGTCTTATCAACTCCATATAAAGAAATCATCCTGAACTGTGATAGCTCTGAAAAATGCAATAGTTATGCTAAAGAGAAAGTTATAAGGTTTAAATTGTAAAACATGAAATACATACAAATTGTAGAAAGCACCTGTTATTGATAGAATACACACCACAGTTCATTTATTTTGCAGTGCAATAAAATTGTGGCGACTGAGGTGCTCTGTGCATGCATCAATACTTTCTACTGAAGGTACTGGCATCGCTTCACTAGCACATAGTTTCATATCTTTTAGAATTATTATTTAAACGTAGACATTTCTATATACATATATAGCAACTAATATTTTCGGTCTCAAAAATGCATTTTAAATATCTCCTAGTTAATTTTCTAAATTAGAATAATCGAGGCCTGCAACAGATATGCTAGTAATAGCTTTTGTCTATAGGTCTTTGACATAAATTACGTATATCTAAATGGTTGAAAAGTATTTGTAAAGCGACAGCAAAACTCGGGGGCTATTGCGAGGTGCGCCGGCGGCGCGGCGGGCGCGGCAGACCGATATGCACCGATATTGCCCCACATACATTTGTTCAAAAAACACGTACTTAAATGATGTTAAATGTATCGGACAGCACTCAATCCCAACAACTTTTACTACGCAAACTATTTACAAAAACCGGTCAAGTGCGTGTCGGGCCACGCGCAGTGTAGGGTTCCATAGTTTTTAGGTTTGATTAATATTATGAAAAAAATATACAAATATTTTCAATGGAGTTGTTCAAAAATTTCGAGTATTACATTTGGTTGACTATTGCTCGCAAACTTGTAAAACCATCTTAGGTGTGATAGTTTTCCTTTTAATTTCGTTATATGCAGCTACTATTGCCGTAACGTTTGAATTTCTAACAACAACCGTTTAGTTGGTAGAGAGGGGGGGGGGGTGCATGACTCGAAACGAAAATAAAAAAACTAAAATTGGCACTTACGTGACGTCCCCAACACCCATTAGTTGAGGAGAATTCTTCTGCTAGTGAAGAATCAGTCAACCGAGCATATAACCTGTCTAATAGAACGGTAGTAAGTGCGCAGGCGCATAGTGCAATAAAATCGCAGGGTGGGCAGCAGCATCATGCGATATAACTAACGCTATTGCGAGCTTGTCACTGGAGCTGTACCGCCTAAATCACGTGCAATATAAATATGCCTTGGTTAATACCTAATACTCAGTCATTCAATTAATTTTAGAAGCTTTGTTCCATATTTCACCCATCATGCAGAAGACAGCGTCTTAAAAAGCAAATCGTTTGCTCTCCATCGCGCGGTACAGCACGAGTGTGCCATTGCGGACAGCCGGCGCCGCGCTCGGTATTGCTCCTATCACCGCATTCCCACCACACTTACGGCCGACACTGTACTTTGTACGTTTATTAATTTTGTACTTGAGGTTTATACGTCTAAGTATATCTACCTACTAGCTTTTGTGAACAACTTCGTGCACGTATTAATGTTAGCCTCTCTCTTAGCGTGGATTCATCAACGTTACTTTAAGCTGAAATTTCAAAGTTATTTGAAACCGACATTCTAGAAGGCTTAATGTTATCTAAATGCCTGATTTAACTTTACGAGATTGTTAAAATGAACATGATTGTTTTTAATGTTGATTTATTGGATGATTGCAAAATTAATTTTCAGATTTTTATTTAAAACATCTGACTGTTTTTTTTATATGTATTGGTCTTTGGAACTATTTAGATAAATGACAAGGTGGTGGAGCTGCAAGAGTTTGCAAAGTTGCAAACTCGCAAGAGTTTTTCAAATCGGACCAGTAGTCCCTGACATTAGCGCGTTCAAGCAAACAAACATTAAGTCTTCACAAAGTTACAAACTCTTCAGTTTTATAATATTAGTAAAGATTTAAAAAAATTGTTTCAGACTTTAAAAAATAATACATTTTTTTTTAAATAAAGTTATTACGTCTATACAGATGCCATCACGCCCGGTATTGCCCCTTATCGCCAAATTCGCACCGCACTAACGACCACTACAATACTTTATCCGTTTACTAATTGTATTAAGATTATGCGATTATATTTAGTATATTTGAAAACTTTACAGACGTTCTTAAAAGTAAATTGGCATCATTACAGACAGCTACAGCTGCCGTCGAGAGCGATATTGCCTCCTACTGCATTTACACTTATTAATTTTCTGTTTCGAACTTTCTCCTCGTTTAAGTTTTATATTATTATGAGTGTGAATCAAATTTTAAAAATGTAACTATAGTTTTACTGTTTGGCCATAGACGTCTTCAGGTAATCAATTAATATTTAGTAGCATATACCTTATATATCATGATCATCCATTAGTATAAAATATGATAATGGCAGTACTCGAGAGTACAAATATTACATTATTAAATTGTATTTTGTTTATTGTTTATACGTTGTACTTCACTTACCTACCTATGTAACGATCCATGTAAGTTTGACGGTGACTAAAATAACGATTCAAGCTTCGAGTGTTAATATCTGAGACTACAATCACTTATTACACTTTTGTTTGCCACATTCGTGACATAAAAAATAATTTGGTGGAACCATGATCGAAGAAAGCATACGTTTGTAACATCTTTTCAAAATTTGCCAATACCTACCTAGACATATCCTTATTTGCCCTAATTTATTCTTTTTATTTTTCTATTAAAGGCGTCGGTAATGAGAACCGCAAGACCATTCACCAGCTCTCGATCACAGCTGCAAAAACTGCGCAGCTACATTGGTTCGCTGATCGGATTCCCCCGACAGCTCTTTTCATTTGCCACCTAGAACTGAAACTACACCGTATGAATTTGTGATAGAGTACAAATTTATGTAAAGAACGATATCAGATTCACCAATAGTCGGTATTCACAGCTAATTCGAGTATTCGATGCGGTGCTGTTGAGAGCTCAATGCATATGGCGGTTAAATTTAATTAACTAGACGTGCCGACGCTATTTTCAGCAGGCAGACCCTGTCTTGTGGATGAATTTCAGTATATAAAGAATATTGTATAAACATTGAATTTTCAACATCGATAACAATATTGCATTCGTATATTTTGTCATTGCGTTGGATTTTAGTAGATTAAAATATGTTTTAAATCTAACGTTCTTTAATTTCAATTGCAAAATTCAATTTCTTTCTTCTTCTCACTGCAACTGTTTTACATGACTGATGTATAATACATAATGGGAATCTGTTTGGGAATTCGTTATGTGTAATCTGTCATGTCTTGTGTCTTCCAGATCAGTATATAAGGTGATTTGGCATACTTCAAGATACCTAATTTTACTTGTGTTTTTCTATTATCATCATAAGGATTGCTTCGGACCTGCCTTGCGTACGGTCAAAACATATGGGTCAAATAATTCCGAAACCATTCTTGTGTACATTAATATATTATTATAAAAAAATACAAGATAAACTAGGCATCTCGAGGAGATCATGAAGTTATGAAGCCATCCTGGCAGTCTTATGTTAATGATGAAAAATAAACTTAAAAACGTACATTTTCCTTCACCGTTTCATATTTTCTTACAGGATGTTGTTTGAACAGCGTGTTCAATATGCACCGCGTTAGAATATTTTCAATATCGGTTGCGGCGGCAACCATGCTCGAAATGAAGCGGCGCCATGAGGCGACTCGCGATGGACTAGGTCTGGGCTTCGAATTTGTCGCCATACTGGCAGCTATGTAGCAGAGAATGTTGTGTGTACGTAATTTTGCGGGCAGTTGCTTCAGTTGCGGATATGAAGGGCATTGGTACAATCAATTTCACTCAGAAATTATTCAATCATAAAGAATTTTTAAAAGTACTTATAATGTATTAAGCCCCTTTGAGCACAATAACATAATAAAACTAGCGGCCCGCCCCGGCTTCGCCCGCGCTGCTCTGCTCCTATTAGTCATAGCGTAATGTAAGCTATCCTATCTCTCAAGTTGGATCGAACTGCACATGGTGTGCGAATTTTATTATAATCGGTTAAGTGGTTTAGGAGTCCATTGAGGACAAACATTGTGACACGAGATTTATATATATTAAGATATTAAGATATGTATTCAATACTGTGGTGCATGGTGAGCATTATTTCATCGCAGGTCAAATAGTTGTTTGTTTATAAAATATATGTCCTAAACATCTCAAGCGGTCTCTCGCTTCGCGCAGCGGGAAGCGATGTTCTATGAGCGAAGCGGGTCGTGGCCACCACGTGAGAAACTGTGTCCGCAGCCGCTCGCGCCGATAGCAAGCGCTTTTATTGAAACGGCTCGTGTAGTTACCACCGGTTAATGCGGCCCACTGAACATTCTAATTATCAACAAAATAAGCTAAATAACATTGCACTGTCTATGTCGTATTATGTGCACTAAATTCTAACGAATACTGTTATGTGTATTGATTGACTGTAATGAGTAGTTTCTCTTTTGTGGCAAGTAGCAGTACATAGAAACCACAAGTCTTAATTTAAGGCACCCGTGGGGTCTAGTTTATAAAAACTTATTGTTTCCTGGTGGTAGATCTCCAGTGACGGAGATTGCGGGCCACCACCGTATTACCTTATCTACTTGCTGCTAAATGGTAGTGTTCAGCACTAACACAGAAAGTTTCTGATTCTGATTCTGATTCTAACGTGTCCCGGTCAGGTAGGAATTTGCGACGCTGTAATTTCCGGCACAGAGCTGGTTTTTATGTAGATGTATCTAGGTTTCGATAGTATTCACTTACCATCAATATGATCCGTATACTTTTTTGTTACTTCATGACATAATAACAGTAATATCTTTTCTTCTCCTCCTTTCATTCCTCCTCCTTAAGAATTCAAGAAAAAAACGAGTAGTTCCGAATGTACTTTCGATTAATAATTTCTCTGCAGGCAGCAAATGGGTAAAATATAAAATACCGATTATTATTTTTGGAAAATAAAGGAGAGAGAGAGAGATAAAATATCGGATGCGTTCATATTTCAAAGTGGAGAATAATATTTTATTTCTCTGAATTTTTCTCTGAATAAAATATTTGTCCTAATCTCATGGTTTCAAAATTATCTGTATAGTTGTTATTGCTGTTCATCCTTCGTATAATTTGTTTCACAATCGGAAAACTGAAGCTTTACGTTACAGTTCTCAGGATACTGTTGTAAGATAAAAGTACCAACAAAATGTAATGTTCAATCCGAGCGCTACATAAACAGGAGCTATGGGCACGGTACAGGCGAGAGGATCGAGTTTGGAACAGACATTCAATCCGCAATTGTTCTCGTCCGCAATATTACTGTTATCGCCGACCTCTAGTTTTTATTCCATAAGTTCTATAGTAAAATTGTCCTTATGACGACGCATATAAATCGTTCAAATTAAGGACGTATAATGAATAGATAAAGGCAACACTGTTGAGAACCAATTTTTCCTCTGATTATCAAACAATGTTGATACGAACTTTTATTAACGTTGCAATATCGATTATGGAACAGAATTTCCTCTGAAGGCAGAGCATAATATAAACATGCTGTTCAATATATTTTAATAAAGTTAAGGTTTTTTGTCAAAAATTATGAGTCCATACTTTTCCGACTGAATCATTGAAAAAAAAGATATTCTACATAACGTTATGTTCACTACCAATACTACTGCATGTAGGATCAGATAGGTTATGCGTACCTTCTGAAATAGCGGCTTTTAATGTATTTTTTGATTACATATTAAAGATATAAATTTACTAGTAGGTAAAAACCTTACAACACTTTCCTATAAACTACGTTGGTAGTTGTTCTGCCGGGAGCCAAAATTTAAAGAGATTCAGGACTGGTGACGCGGTAGCAAGCGACGTACAGTTGCCCGTGTGAGAAGCAACTCGTCTTGATGTTAACCCATTTCATGTCCCATGTACCACATGTGTCCATTTGCATTGTTTTAACTATTGTGTCTGCTTGAGGACAGTGAACGTGACACTCGCTGACCTCAGTGTCTGCCCCTGCGACTTATTAATGGTCATCGCGAAGCAAACATTCAGCTGTACGCGCTTGAACTGGAACGTGAAGTTATGAGGTATGAGAGGAATGCGTGCTATAAATACTACCTCGCCAATGCCACAACCCGTAAGAATTTCCGCCTCAATGGGGTGTCCGTGAGGCGAGATGGCTTTAAGGCGGGTCCCCTTATACAACTTCGGAGGAGATAAGTTCCAAAGGAGCATAATCGGGACATGTGCTCAAGGATTGCTCGCTCCGCGGTGTCTACGGGGACATCAGTTGTCACTCATCACTGTTACATGACACACCAAAAACAGTCGTTTCGGCGCTCTCTAAATATAAGAGAATTTTAAACATGGCATGTGTGGTCTTGCTATTTGGAAGCAGTGTGGCAGCAATTCCCCACGACGCTACAGCAATATCAATTTTGCCTTGCCTCCTGACCTCTGCAAGTATGCCAGCGGTAACAAATGTTTTTCCTGTTCCACCAGGAGCATCCAAGAAAAACATTTTACCCTGGTTTTGCTCAAAGCTTTCAAGGACGGTATCATAAATTTGTTTTCGCTCTGAAAAGAACAAAGTGACATGGTTATTTCGCCCGGATCGTAATTTGTCTCAGCGTTATACTCCCAATTTCTACGGTCTCGATGCGGTGATGATTGGGGAGCTAGTAACCCATATTCGATAGTTCAATCGGTGGTGGAAATGACCACATCTTGAAATTAACTAAGACAGGTGTTTAGCGTGCGTTCATTAGTTACTTCGACTTCGTTTCCAGTAGCACGTGTCTCAAAGCTCGTAGAAAATCTTCAGACTGATGATCGCGATACTTCTCCGTCACTGATGCTTGCCTCTGCGAGGGTGTCATCCCAGTTTTGATCACCGTCGAGAAGGTGACGTGCTACGCAAGCTGCGCGGTAAGTGGGATACTCCACGCTATCAAATGTCATCAGAAAAGTTAAATAAGTTGGGCCTCAGACCGTGTGAAGTAACAACCGCAGGAAATAGCTTTCGCCATTATTTGGATACCTTACCCAATGCGGTGTCCTTGCAAAATTGCAAATGCAAAATTTGACGTAAATCCAGTAAGTACTTTTTGAGTTTAGCCCGGACATACATACAGACATACAAACACTATAATTGGCTTCGATATCGATAGTAGATCACGCCCCAAGTATTCTTTAAATAAAAAATTCAATGTACAGTTTTGACTTTCCTACTATATTAAAGATTCACAGCTCTTCCCCCGTAGGAGATAGCGTGATAATATTCATATGTAGTCTATATGTTGACCAAACCTAGTAGTAATATTCATGCAAAATATGAAGTAAATCCATTTATTTTATTTTTAAAGAAAAATGGAAAGAAAAATTTGACTTCAGGCGAGGCTCGAACTCGCGACCTACTGGGAATCTAGTCCAGCCGCTCTTCCAATTGAGCTACTGAAGCCCTGCCCGATTTGTCAAATCTTTCCTTCACATCTATTGCATTGCTTTATGGTAGCAGTAGCTACCGAGTAGTAGGTCGCGAGTTCGAGCCTCGCCTGAAGTCAAATTTTTCTTTCCATTTTTCTTTAAAAATAAAATATATTTCACAAGCATGTGTTAATGCGAAATAATATCAAACAATTATTAAGGGTAAAAGCGACTTCTTTACGATATTCAATAAACTGAAAAGTCTATTATATCGGTTGCCTAACTAGCATAGTTAGTAATAGATGGCGCTACTGCTACCATAAAGCAATGCAATAGATGTGAAGGAAAGATTTGACAAATCGGGCAGGGCTTCAGTAGCTCAATTGGAAGAGCGGCTGGACTAGATTCCCAGTAGGTCGCGAGTTCGAGCCTCGCCTGAAGTCAAATTTTTCTTTCCATTTTTCTTTAAAAATAAAATATATTTCACAAGCATGTGTTAATGCGAAATAATATCAAACAATTATTAAGGGTAAAAGCGACTTCTTTACGATATTCAATAAACTGAAAAGTCTATTATATCGGTTGCCTAACTAGCATAGTTAGTAATAGATGGCGCTACTGCTACCATAAAGCAATGCAATAGATGTGAAGGAAAGATTTGACAAATCGGGCAGGGCTTCAGTAGCTCAATTGGAAGAGCGGCTGGACTAGATTCCCAGTAGGTCGCGAGTTCGAGCCTCGCCTGAAGTCAAATTTTTCTTTCCATTTTTCTTTAAAAATAAAATATATTTCACAAGCATGTGTTAATGCGAAATAATATCAAACAATTAAATCCATTTAGTGCTTTTTTAATTTAGTTTAGCCCGGACATACATACAAAAAATCTGGAAACTAAATTTTTGGCTTTGTTTTCAATTGTAGATCACGTCCCAAGTATTATTTTAAAAAATATTCAATGTACAGTTTTGACTTTCCTTCGATTTTATTAAATGTAGAGATTCCCGTGGGAATTAGTGATTTTTCCGCAGTAAAAAGTAGTCTAAATGTTGGCCAGGCTTAGTATCTATACACCACAAAAAGTTTCATTCGAATCCGTCCAGTTTCTTCGGAGATTAGCCTGGACAAAGGGACAAACAGACAAACAGACAAACCGACAAACAGACAGACAATAAAATTAAAAATGATTGAAAAGTGTTCTAATACAATTTTAACATCGCCCCCAATTAGTTTTACTGTTTTATTATATGTATAGATGTTAATAATTACCTCAGCTATGGTTTGATAAAATTCAGGAAAATTGTTCCGAGATTACACGTTCTAACAACACATCTACCTCCTTACTGCCGATAACATCATTGTGTAGGTACTTATCTTAAAATAGAAAAAACCTCTCGAAACAAACGAGTAGACATTTCGAAAGGGTCTCTTTGGAAGAGACATTCAGTCCGCAATATTGCTATTGTTATCATCGCTGACCTCTATTTTTATTTCTTAAGTTCGGCAAAGCAGTAACGCCGCGTTCATATTTACATTGTACAAAACATAAATATTTTATTACGTTTTCTGTTTTTTTGAGATAATTAGATTTAAGGCCTCATAATGTTGATGTTAAAAAAAATCTCATGAAAAAGGAAACCTATAGGTTTTATTTGAAACTGCTGTACCAATATGAACACAGCTTAATGTTGGTGAATGTCGTCGATGGGCGAGATAGCGCGAAGAGAACGCCACTATTGAGCTCAAATTCGAAATATTAATGTAAGTCCCGTCCCGAGCGCTCGACGCGACGCCGCGCCGCTCCCCGCAGGCCGCTCACTACACCATTGAGAATTTCTATTCACTGAAATTTGAATCGTACAATCCACAAATTATGCGAATTTTTCTTCATTGTACATTATTGTCAATTTTTTTCTACTGAATAATCAAATTGAAACAACAGTAAGAGGAAAATATACAAAGAATATTTCCAGGGGCACCACTGTATATCGCTATACTATCTAATTAATATGGTGAGCTCTGCACTACACAGGACACATATTAAAACACAGCAATAAAAATGCTTTCCTTTTTTGTGAGAGCTATAGTCACACTCAGACGTTATAATAATATAATAATAATGGCAACCCACTATACGTCCCACTGCTGGGCACGAGTCTCTCCCCTTTTTTGGGGGGAGGCCTGGAGCTTACTCCACCACGCTGCTCCAATGCGGTTTGGTGGAGATACGGGTTAGTGGCCAACCCGCTGTCGGATGGTTTCAAACCGCCCATAAGGCCTCCGACAAGGCTTAACGACTGCTATCGATAGTTAACGGGACCGACGGCTTAACGTGCCCTCCGAAGCACGGAAACGCGCATTTAATTTGCCACTAGCGGTCACCCATCACACTACCCGACCGCGGCCGTAGTGCTTGACCGAGTAGATCGCTTACGATCTACACCAGCCGCTGGACCATGGCCAGGCGCGCTTTCTCAGACGTTAATGTTTCATGAAATTGACGTTGATTCAAACTTCCTGAAAGAATAAAACCTTAAAAATTAAAGATTAGAAAGATAATGATTTATTAGCGTTTCTCGTCAAACTACTTGACCAATGTGTACAGGACTTAACGTCGGCGAACGTCGTCGATGAGGCGACATAGCGAAGAGTACGAGAGAAGAGACTATTGAACTCAAATTCGGAATATAAATGTAAATCCGACACTAGCTCCCGCCACCGGCCCTGCTCCCCGCTCTCCGCTCGGGGCGCACTACACCGCTGAAAATTTATATTCGCTGAGCTCTGACATTCGAATCGTGCAATCCGCATATTGTGTGAAGTTATTTCACTAACTTATTGTAGCTTCTTTCTCTTTTTTGTTGCATGATCAATCTGTAATATGAAATGTGCAACAATCCCACAAGTGTCTATTTTGTGACTGTGCAGGTAATATTTATAGTGCTCAAACACTGCTGAAAATATTACACTGCTTACTTTATGATTTTTTTATGTTATGGATGATGATAAACAAGCATGCAGTTCACGTTGATGGTAAGTGAATAGGTACTGCAGCCTACAGACATCGGAAAACCGGCGATCAAAATGCCTAAATTACTGAATAACTGTAAGTACCGAATAGAATAATAAAGTGCTGAATAACTGGCAACAAGAGAAACTGGTAGAGGTGGTAGAGCCCCAGTGTCGGGAGGGGCGAGACACCACCGCATTACCTAATCTATCCGCCACCAAAATGTAGTGTTCAGTACGACCGTTTCTGATTATATGCTAATTTATGACCCGTAATAACCATAGCAGAAACCTATGAACTAAGGTTCTAGGGGTGGCAACGCATTTGCAATTGACCTCTTTTTTGTGTGTTTACACTTAACATCCATGTGAGCTGTGTGCGTGTTTGTCACATTCGTTACATAAAAAATAAGATTATTTATTTTAGTTTCAAACGCACAGAACATTAAATTCCATCAACATAACTTAGCTGTGGTCTTAAATTAGGCGTCAGATAAAGTCGTTCATACTAATTACAAGTTAAAGTTTAGCAGATATCTTAGTACTTAACATAATCAGGAGATTTATTTCAAGTCGCAACTTCGTCCCCTTATAACTTGCGATTAGAGTCAAAGAGATGTTTTAAAAAGCAGAAGTTATGTAAGTTGGTAACTTTCGTCGGAGTTGGCTCGTGACGACGTGAGCCGCTTCATAAAATGTTACATTATGATTAACTTGCTATCATTTTCAACTTAATTTGTATTCGTTCACTTTTTTGCTTTTTATACGAAGAAAGTTACAAAAGAAACATTCTAACTGTATTAATATCGCAGAAAATATTTTCAAATTAAGACTTATCAAGCGAAATTTTCAAACGTGTCCCTTTGTTTTCAGTTTTATTAAGGTTAAATATTTATGTAGATTATTTACGGCTACATAATTATATAATTACTTCACGCCTGAAATCCCGAAGGAAGAAGTTAATGCGTGCATTCAAGCATACATGCAAACATACAAGATTCACCGGTTACGATTTGGGCCATGTAAACAAGTGATAAGCCTGTTGAGATCTTCGGACACATTAGCAAACGCCGAAATACTGGAAAAGTTTCAGAAAATGGAAAAATTCAAAAAGGACCTAGGTTTTTACACCGTTAGTAGTGATAGTCTCCACCCCGAGAATCGAACCTAGGTCTACCGTTTGTGAATTATTAAGGATAAAGTGTCATTCCTTGTTAGAGTCAATGTTATTTTACAATGACGTTAACTAAATGGACACTTTCATAACATAAAAACAAAGATTTCCGATAACAATTGCAAAGGGCAAGCTGACTATAGAGGTCATTATTGGTCGAAGTCGGCAGTTAAAGTTTTCGTGAATCCCGCAGAATTGGCTGTTAAAGTTTCGATAGCCGCAGCTGACGCCTCTATACGAAAACATAAGTATCGTGTTGGTTCACCGATGCCAAAGATTCGAACCACTTGTTTGGTGAAACCTAAGCGAGAGCCTATGAAAGAGCTTTTTTAAATTACATGTTTGATATCATCCAAGCGGAACAGTACGGCTATCGTATTGCGAGCGACATTTGGTCGCAGGTTACATAATTGTTCGCGAGGCGTGTGTCATCAACCATTCTGTTCCTACAAGACGCACCACCACCGACTAGCGCATCAAGGTAACCGCTCCTCACCCCCTCGAGTAAAAGAAAGCGCTGCATTTTTTGACTCGCTCGCACTCGAGTGCGCACACGCTGCTTCGTTGCAACGTCACTAACCATCATCATCAGTTGACGTCGCGCGCGCGAAGCGCGCGGCGCGGAAGCAGCACCGGGGCTGACCCCCTCTGCTGCGGCTTCTTCTGGCCTGCCATGCAGGTCGGCGTTGGGTGCCCTGGGATGCAAGGGCTTCGGTGGAGGAGGCACGCGTCGTCAGTCGAGAGAGGGTGGGGGCTTTATACATATATTTTTTTCTAGTCGGTCTTACGGCCGCATCCCAGGGGAGGAATCTCCTTCGACTGGGGTTCGAACCCGGACCAGGGGATTTGGTCCCGCCTATAGCAGGTCAGGCCGAGTCAAACTCGTTAGCGCTGCGGGTCACGAAGCGCGAGATCGGGGCGGACCTAACCTCTTCATCGTCGTCCCGGGGTGCTCCTATTATTACCGGAGAGGAGAGGATTTCGCGTGGGAGTGGTCTCCCATCAGGAGGCCTACAGTGCAGTGGGGCAAACCCGTGGAGGTGTTCGTGCGGCCCGTTCTCAGCGCAGTCGTACATACCGCGCGCAAGACGTGCCACAAACTCCCTCATGGATTCCACACGCAGGTTCCGTGCTATGACGTCGTTTCGAACGTACCTCCCCGCGTTGGTAATTAAACGGAGACACACGTTCTGCTGGGTCTGAAGGCGCTTTTGCTGCGACGCGGAGCACATTGCGTACCACGCAGGCTCCGCGTACGTCAGCCTCGACCTGATGTACGTTTTGTACAGGCGTAGCTTGGTGCGCAGTGGCAGTCTCGAGTTCAACACCGGACGCAGCATCGACCGCGCTGCAGCCGCCTGACACACCACGTGATCCACAGTGGGTGTCATGCGCAGCGCCCGATCGATGGTGCACCCGAGGTATTTAGCCTTTGTCTGCCACTGCACCTCCTCTCCACGTAGCCTGAGCGGTGGCAGCTTACAGCAGATTACTCTTGTTGGGAGTGCGGCCGTCTTACCCACATTGACAGCCATCCGCCACCTGTCAAACCACTCAGGCAGTACATCTAGCAGACGTTGCATACGCTCGCGAGCGATTTGCAGCCGAAGCGACGACGTTAGGAATGCACTATCGTCGGCAAACAGGGCTAGCATGACATCCGGTGTGGTCGGGATGTCGTCTGTGTACGCCGCATACAGCGACGGCGACAGACAGCTGCCCTGTGGTACTCCTGCACAGATCGGGTGTTCGGCTGAGTCTGCTCCCTCCACCGTTACTTAAAACCGCCGGCCCTCGAGGAAGCTACCACCCTATGCAGGCCCGATGGAATCTCTATCTTCGCCAACGTCACTAAGGATGAGTTTACAACGAACGCCGCCGAGCGGAAAGCTCATAAGCGACAGCGTTAAGGACGTCGATTTTAATATAAACAATAAGCCCAGAAAATGTAAGGAACGAGATAATGAATATGAGTTCAAGAGCGATCTTGCTAACTTCCGTACAGAAATTATGAATTTCTTCGCTAATTTCGCAGCACATCAGAGCGAACAACTTGGCAAAATAACACAAAATATGTCAGAGATTAGAGAAGAATTAAAGCTGATAAAGACCGCAACCGACAAACTAAATCAGGAGCATACTGAGATGAAGAACGAAATACTTGTAATAAAATCTGCAAATGCTGTTGCTGAACGAAAGATTGAGTTACTCCAAAACGATATTACAGACCTGAAATCCCAAGATCACGTTCCACAACAGTCGTTTTTGACGTCACAAGAAAATCTCATCGTCGAGATTAAGAATCGCTCCGAAAGGGAAAAAAAATATTGTCTTAATTGGAATACCTGAACTAGACAACAAACTTCTCTCTGACCGACAAAAACATGACCTTACGAAAACTGTTGATTTTCTGCGCTCTATCAATGAAAGCTGCCCTGATCCACATAAGACAATAAGACTTGGAAAATGCAAACCGGGTACAGACCGACCTCTAAAGCTTCTATTTAGATCTTCTGAGACTCCTAAAATGTTACTCAGGGATAAATCTAAACTACCCGAAAATATCCGCATATACGCTGATCAGACAGTTGCCCAGAAAAACTACCTACGCAGTATCCAAGATGAGCTGAAACTACGCGCTGAGAAAGGTGAATATAATCTCATTATAAAATTTATGAATGGCGTACCAAAAATTATCGCAAATCCCACCGCTTTAAAAAACGACAAAGCCAAATAGAGACTTCAAATAGTTCTCCTCCGCACCCGATTTCATGTAACTTGGCAGAAGTATACGAACACCTGGTAAGTTTGATGAAATGAAATGTATTGTAAAGGTTCTCCCCACCCCCACACATGTATTAGTACTCACTGAGACATGGATTAAATCAGAAGATGACGCCAAACTATATCTAATACCTGACTATGACCATGTATATAACTACAGAAAAGGCAGGACCGGTGGCGGAGTCTCAATATACATACATAACAACACACAATATGAAATTACAGAAAATATCTCAGACAATAGAAACCACTACCTGTGGGTATACTTGACTAAATACGCACTCAACATAGGTGGTATATACAAGCCAGGTGACACCAACTTTGAAGACTTTTTGGACATCAACTCTGTACAACTTTAGAAAAGGAAGAGATCAATCATATTTGGGGACTTCAACCTAGATTTATTAAACCCAGACAATCCTACTAAACAATACCAGACAATGCTTCAAGAGGGAGGGTATGATGTACTTAATAAAATTGATGGCCAATACTCTACCCGGGAAACGCCAAAAACTAGAACCATACTGGACCATGTCTGCACGGACCTTAACTGCAATGCTTTTACCTTCTCGTTAATAGACTCACCACTATCTGACCACAAACAGATCTTTTTTGAAGTCATGACATCACAGGCCAATCAAAAACAACGAACACAATATGAGGCATTGAACTACAAAGGATTATACGACAGTCTATTCAAGGCAAATAATTACAACGACGACGACGACGACTACACTATATTGGAATCAAGAATAGCACAGCACGTAACACAAAACAAAATAACGAAGACCAAGATATTGAATCTTCCGCAAAAGGACTGGATTTGTAAAGATATTATTGAACAGATAAGCAAAAGAAATTTAATATGGCAATGCTGGAAATGTGACTCAAAAAACGAAAGACTTGAAAACAAATACAATCAAGAAAAAGCTAAAACTACAGACTTTATAAACCACAAAAAGAAAACATATTACTACAATACTTTCAAGCAATGCGAGAATAATCCGAAGAAGATGTGGGAACAAATTAATACATTAGGCAAAAATAAGATCTCTAAACAAAGTGCCCTGCCCAAACTCATTGTTGATTCAGCCCCCGTAACAGATGGTAATAAAATTTGTAAAGTTTTTAATAATTTTTTCTCGACTATTGGTACAGATTTAGCAAATCAAATACCTAACAAATATTATACTAGCACAACAAACATTTTAATGTATAAAAGTAAATACAATCACTCGAACATATGAAAAGAACTGAAACCATGCACAATAAAAGAAGTTAAAAATATAATTGACAATCTGGATAATAATACGAGTACAGGAGTTGATGGTATAAGTACGAAAGCTATTAAATGCATAAAACCACTCATAGAAAGTGAACTGAGAAACTGCATAAATAAATGCTTAGATCAAGGAGTATTCCCGGACAGTCTCAAAATTGCTAAAGTGACCCCCGTTTTCAAATCAGGCTCAAAATCCGACCCAAATAATTACAGACCCATTTCTGTACTACCTGTAATGTCCAAAATCTTCGAAAAAATTATCCTTTCTCGAATAGAACAATATCTGAACGAAAAGAACTTTCTCATAGAAGAACAATACGGATTTAGAGCGAAATCAAACACCGTAACGGCAACAGTTGACTTGGTAACTATGATAAAAACTATTATTGATCAAAAACACGTAGCGCTAGGCATCTTTATAGACCTAAAAAAGGCCTTCGATACCGTTAGCCATCACAAACTTATTAAAAAACTAGAAAACATCGGAATCATTGGCAATGCACTTAAGATCCTTGAACCTATCTTACCAATAGATCCCAGCTTGTCAAAATTGGTGAATACTCAAGTAGCCCGCGCAGTATAACCTGTGGTATCCCACAGGGCTCGATAATCGGACCTTTGCTTTTTCTTATCTACGTCAACAATATCAAAATACTTGGCCTAACTGGACAGTTGACACTTTATGCCGACGACACTCGTCTATTTTACTTTGGCCACTCAATCCACAACATCATTGCACAAGCCCAAGCTGATCTGTATTTGCTTAATGAGTGGTTTTTGCATAATCTCCTTACTATAAACACATCCAAAACAGCGTATATGATATTAGCAGCCAAAAACAAAAAAATACCGCCTTACAATCCACTTATAGTTAATAACACGGCAATAGAGCGCTCCAATCTAGAGAAATACCTCGGCTTAAGACTAGATGGCAAATTATCCTGGAAAGCCCATATTAACCACGTAAGATCTAAACTAGCATCACTCACTGGAGCCCTACGCAAAATATCAAACTGTGTACCTAACAAAATTAAATATGTAATCTAAAATTCGTTGGCTAAATCACATCTCGACTATCTCATAGAAGTCTGGGGCACTGCTTCAAAAACTAACTTAAAAGACATACAAATTTCCCAAAATAAACTTATTAAAACTCTCTTCCATTTTAACTGTCTTACACCAACAACAGAACTGTACAAAAAAACTGAACTACTTAACCTAAACTAATTATATATATACAATACCTGCATACTAGTAAAGAAAATAATTAATAAGACTGTCCACTCTAATCTAACCTTTAGTAAAAAAATATCTACCCACAACTTAAGAAATAAAAATAAGGTCAAACTATGTCAACCGAGAACTCAAAATTATGGCAAAAAGAATTTCCTATATGAGAGTGCACAATTGTTTAATAAACTTCCCGTAAATATTAGGGAAACAAGTGAAACCGCTGCATTAAAATCAAACTAAAGGTGTACGTGATTAGTAACGTCTAAAATACTTAAGGATATCTAATAATACCTACCTCTCAAGATAAATAAAATAAAATAAAACAAATCTAACCAGTACGATATTGAGTGTAACCTACCAACTATTTACTTATGACTATTCTTTATACTTATCCACTTTAATATACCTACTCTGAGTTCGCACTGCCCGTGTGAGCGATCGATGAATGAATTGTACTTACTTAATATTATTATTGTTTAGCTTCTAAATCTCATGTAAGTGAACTTGTAAGTTTTTATGAGAAATAAATTGTCTTTAACCGGAAGAAGTTACCCGTGTTATTAGCGGATGCAGGCACCACGACGTAGTAGCAGCATATAGCTGCTGTGTTTCAGACAGTTTCAGTTACTTAAGTACCGCCCTCTATTTCATCAACATGAAAAATAAGCAGCGAATACCTTAAAAGTGGCAAATTTTATAAACAACAGTAATACTTACCATTGACACCAACTTTGAACTTATTTGCCATATCTACTCGTATAACATAAAAACAAAGAAACAGTAAAATTGTAAACGAGCAAGCTGACTCGAACAGAGGTTATTACAATATTGGTTGTAACTGCTTGTTAAAGTCCGCATGTGTCCCGTAGTGCCAGTTATTAAAGTTTCGAGACGGAATGTAAAGACGTCTCCACACTCAACAACAAGGAACGCAGCGATCGATACTTTAGCGGACGTGAGCTCAATTCGCTGCCAGTTATGTGACAAATACTGCGCAATAGATGTTATTTGAATATTTATAATTTAAAATTTTAATGCTAAGAAAAATTATACGTAACGTAACTTCACGCCTGTAATCCCCAAAGGGGTAGGCAGAGGTAAATGCATGCATTCAAGCATACATGCAAACACCCACGATTCGCCAGTGACGTTTTGGCCCATGTAACAGGTGGCGAGCCTATTGACATCTCCGGGCACATTACCAAACGTACTAAGTACTGGGAAATTTCCAGAAAATGAAAAATTCCCAATAAAATCATCATTAGAGATAAAGGACTTTACACCATTATCTCTGATAACCCCGGAATCGAACTCAGGACCTCAGCTTAGTAGTAGCTACCACTAGGCTACCGGTGCAGTTACAAGAAAAATATGACATTGAAATTCTTTGGTGAAAGCAAATTTTATTATCTAATCCATCGTAAAAAAAAAAATAGTGAGACAATAAATACTAATGTTTCAACCCACAATTTAGTTGTTCAGGATTGAAACATTACTGAACAACATCGTCGAATAGTTCATGATTTGATTTAAAATATGAATAACGTGATTAGGTGTACAGTGTCCGATATTAGTTGTAGAGATCAAGCTTGAACATGTAGCACACTCTGTGGTATCTAATATACTAAATCATTTAAGCAGTTAATAAATAGCACAAACAAAAAAACTTTTGTGGGTTGACAAATTTCTGCTCATATAATTCAATTCTTAATAGGCACGCTGACTTTGGAGAGGATTAATACTGGTTGAAACTGTTGAACTTTTGGTGTCTCCCAATACTGACTGAAAACTTTCGTGTGATGCATCTGGCGCTACTACATGTAATAACAAGAATTTTGGCACCGCCAGTTTGGCGGACATGGTCTAACTTTACAGCCGGACGTGTGACAAACTCTGTGTGCTATATTTTGTAGATAATAAGTTAGGGATAGTTCGTTTTATTAGTTGGAGAGTATATTCTAGTACTGAAGCAAGCTTATGTGCGTGGAACCTCTGAATTGCCTAATCTATAGCTTAGTCATTATTGTGCATATAGGTTTCCAATTAATATTTGTAGATAGACATTTCTCAAATTTATCGTCCAATTTAAAATAGGCAACCTGACTCGAAGAGGGTTATTATTGGTTAAAGATGGATGTTAAAGATTTATTAGCAATACTAGCTGTGAAGTTTCATGCGACGCAGCTGGTGCTATTACATCTTATAACAAGAATCGTGGCGCCGTTGTTTGTGGACGTGCACTCACTTTACAACCGGACGTATGACAAACTGTTTGTGTTATGTTTTGTTTTTGTATTAAAATTTGTTGATAACAAGTAGGAGCCCGTAATACCTATCACATAGACGGTACAATAGCTCAGGGGTGGCAACCCATCTGCTTTTTGACCTCTGGTCTTTGTGTAAACATCTATAGGCTGCAGTCATCACCTAACACACATGTTAACTGCATGCTTGTTTGCCACCTTTGTAACATAAAGTAGGAAATTTTCTAATTTACTGATAAGCATAGCACCTCCATTACCTAATCCATCTACGAATCAATAAAACTATTTCGAAATGTGAAGCAATTAGGTTTCAATTCACAATTGTTGTGTATTAAAATATTTCTGCACAAAAACATCTAATTTTAAACATTGAAACTAAAGGGAGTTTATTACTAGTTACAGCTGGCTGTTAAACTTTTTTGTTTATCCCAATACTGGTTGTAAAACTTTAGTGTGAAGCAGCTGGTGCTTCCATACGTTATAAGATGAATAGCGGCGACATTGGGAAGCTGGCGGACGTGCACTAACTCTACTACCGGACGTGTGACAAATACTTTATGTCACATTTTGTCGATGACAGCTATGAAGTTGTCTGTTTTATCTTTCTTCTGATACATAAAATTCTTGTATCACAATGGATGTAAGAAAACTCTTCTGAAATGACTTGACCGCACTTTATGATTGTTCTTGTGTATATACAGTACCTAATTCTGAGAATAAATCTTTAAAATAAATTACAACTTAATGATAAGAGTGCCCACTCTATCATTTAATTTGTGATCAGATTTTTTTTTCATGTAAACTCAAACTCAAACTCAAAAATTCATTTAATCACTTGGAAATAATAAAATTTGCTTGTGATAGGTCAAATTACAAATATAAAATTAAAGCGAATAACAACTGATACGTTGATTAATATGTCAAAGTAAACAAAATAAAATAAATAATAGTCCAAAAATACTTAATGATATAAATAGATATCAACAGAATGTTCCATACTTTCTTTTACAAACGGCAAGATAAGACTAAACAAAAAAATATGGGACATTCTTTGTCATTCACTGGCAGAGTTCCAAAGCCCACATTACTGAGAAAAAACCTGCCAAAATAAAACTCAGTTGGGTCTTTTCAAAACATGTTCCTTAAAACTATTTTCACAATATGAAACTTATAACTATGTTTTACAATATCAAGTACAATGCACATTCATTTCACAAAATTATTGTATTATGACTTGAATTTATTATCTGTAAGTCCAAGAATTTTGGACGGAATTTTGTTATAAAACTGTATACAACATGTTAAGAAACATTTATGTGTTTTCGATAGGCGAAAACTTGGAAATACTCATTCATTTTTATTTCTGGTATTATAAGTATGTATGTCATTAATTTTCTTAAATAAGTGCAAGTTTTTCCTAGCATACAATATATTTTAATAAATATATTGGCAAGGGACCGTCATTATATTTATTTGCTTGAATAATTCTTTCAAGGAGTCACGACTATTTAAGTTATATATCGCTCTAATAGCTCTCTTTTGTAATATAAATATTGAATCAATTTCAGCTGCCCGACCCCACAACAAAATACCGTAGGACATGACACTGTGAAAGTAGCTGAAATAAACGAGTCTCGCAGTGTCGACATCCGTTAACTGTCTAATCTTCCTGACGGCATAAGCAGCAGAACTTAGACGTTTTCCTGACAGTTTAATATGAGGACCCCATTGCAATTTTGAATCAAGCGTTATACCCAAGAAGACAGCTTCACTAACAAATTGTGTTTTATCATTGTTGAAGAATATTTCCCCTTCTTTACTTTTGACATTTGGAAGAGTAAAACGAATACATTTAGTTTTTTTACTATTTAATGCAAGATTATTTACTGTAAACCAATTATGTACTTCTTGTATGGCTTTATTAATAGTATCATAATTTGGTTCTTTTCCATTCACTTTAAAGACCAGCGAGGTATCATCGGCAAATAAAATTGTTTTAGGCTCACTGATGGGCATCAAATGGAGCAAATTTTTTATATATACTAAAAACAGAAATGGACCTAATATCGAGCCCTGTGGTACACCCATTTCTACTTTAGAGCCTGGTGATTTTACTCCGTTAACTCGTATTTTCTGTTCCCGGTTTTCTAGATATGATTTAATAAGTTGAAGGGCTTTACATCCAAGGCCATAGTGCTCAAGTTTGCACATTAACGTATTATGGTCCACGCAGTCAAATGCTTTAGAGAGGTCGCAAAAGATTCCTATAGCATCCTGCGAATCTTCCCAAGCTTCATAAATATGTTTAAGTAAAGCAACACCGGCATCAATTGTATTACAACCTTTTGTGAAACCAAATTGTTGGTGGTGTAAGATCTTATTTTTATTAAAGTGCTGCAGCAATTGATTAAGTATCACTTTCTCGAAAACTTTACTAATAACGGGAAGAACAGATACCGGCCTATAATTATTCGGGTCTTTACTATCCCCTGATTTGAATAATGGTACGACTTTGCTCAGTTTTAACAAATCCGGAAAGATTCCCTGCTCAATACATAAATTAAAAATTGAAGAAAAATAAGGCGCTACAGTACTAATAATCGATTTACACACTTTAACAGACATACCATAAATATCTTCAGTAGCTTTGTTTTTGAGCTGATTAAATGTGGATATGATTGTTTGTGGACTAATATGATTAAAAGTTAGTTTAATATGACAAGGCTCTACGTTCCTTTTAAGAATGTCAATCGATATTTCAGTAGAAGAATTTAAAGGTGCCGTAATTTTGAATGGAATATTAGCAAAGTAATCTTCAAAGTGTGTAGCAATGTCTAAATCTGAGCCTAAAATACCCTGTGGTGTCTCCAAAAGGACACAAGTTTCAGACCGCTTATTTTTGCCTGTTTCACTATTTATTATTTTCCAGGTCGCCTTCATTTTATCGTCTGCATTTTTAATTTTATTGCTTATATAAATTGACTTTGCGTTTTTACAAACTCTTTAAAAAAAATGAATATGTGTGTGCGACATACTTGTTAAAATTTGGATTTTGCATATAAGTTTTAAGACCATAAAGTTCAAATAATCGTTCCCTACTTCTTCAAATGTCATCAGTTGCCCAGTCACAAAAACTAAACTATTGTACAACTTTAATTCATAACGCATATCATTTGCTGGATCAGCTAGTTAGTATCGTATATAATACCTATCAATCTTGTAAAGGAGCTCAAGGATGTATCAGAATCAGAATCAGAATCAGAAACTCATTTATTCATTTAGGGTGACAGGCACATCTTATGACACGTCAAAAAACAAACAAAATAAATGATAATGAACAACAATTGATATACATGTCATATCATCTCTGATGAAACATCATTGAGCTGCTTTACAAGATTGAGGATAGAATGTGATGATACATCCTATTCTATTACTTCATCTATCAAAATGAGAAAATTGTTGGACGATTTTATTAAGAATCAGCCCTTAAAATATAAATTGTTCGTGAAACATTGCCGAAAAAAATAGATTCAACACTTACAAAATACAAACAATAAAATCATTTTTGAAATGTCAACCTTTACAACAACATTTCAACGAAATAAATAATGTTTGAATAAATAATAGTTTTCGATCACTCACAACTTTATACTGACTCGAATATTTTTGCATGCTTATATTTTGTATGCAATGAATGTGTCAGGCATGTACTATATACATGAATGTTACGGGACTAATGCATCCTATAGACATCTGCACAGACACCAGAGATTCAAATGCAGATGCGAGGCCATCCCTAAGCTCTTAGTCACTTGTCACTGTTATAGAAATTACTGGAGCATATAAACTATGTATAAGATTTTCGTATTTCCATGCATTCAAATCTTAAAACTTTTATCAACTACGCCGCAAGTGGCCTCTCCACGAGAAATATAGAAGTATTTCGACTACGTATTAATGTTGCACACCACACAATCTGCAAACAATGCAGCAGCAAGCCGGCCGGCAGCAAGCAGCGCTGCTAAGTTGAGGAAATTTTTCATCTTCAAAGACTTTTGAATAAGTCCGCATATTACCTTTTGCCCTCGGCTTTCCCCGCATGAATTTGTTACAAAAAATGACGGATATTAATAAAAGATTCGTTCCACATTTCAACTCTAACTAAAATACTGCTAAATGGTATGCTTTCGAAAATGTATGAAATCAAATCTAAGACGCCGCCAAATGCTTCACTACTTTACGTTGTTGGATTTGAGCTTGAACTCTTAAGTTAAATCGTTTTTTCTGTTCTTCACTAGTAAAGTTTAACTACTGAAGAACAGCAATAGCTTTCATTACGTTTAACTGACCGTGAAATTTCGTAGTAGAAATCACAATTAGCTTACGTAACATACGCTTAGTCTCCAGCTAATTTGAATTTAATTTCCTGAACTTCAATCAAGTGACGGTGAACAACAAAACAGTCTGAAGTCAATCGCGTTAGAACTTTTAACATTCAACTCGGAGTTTGGGCTCGAGTTTATAGTTGTATCCTAACGTCACTGAACACCATCCCTGGTCAAGCAATCCCAGTTAAGCTAGTTTAATATAATCCTTAAGCTTTATGTAACGAACGTACTTAGAAAACGCTCTCTAGGGAAGGAACACCGCCTGCCCGCGGAGGACCCGCCGCCGCCGGCCGGACCGCGACACATCAACCACTTGTTTCGCTATTGTTTGTTTAACAGAATTCTAATTGACTAAAAAAGAAAGGTTAAGGTTTAAGGCTTAACTTCTTTATTTCACATTAAGAATTAACAAAAATTCACTTACATGAGAAATATTAGGTAAGTTCACTAAGATATGTCGAACGTACAGATTATTAGACTTATTATTAACAACGTCAGATACATATTCATTTATTTATACTTTCTTGTACAAAATAGTTAAATGAGGCTCCCAGTCACCTTATCATCATCGATCGATAGATGACCAGGAAAGGCTATCTAGTGACGATAGGCACGATCACAGCGGCGGTAGTTTTATACGAGTAGCAGGACGCTGTTGCCCATCCTGCGTTATTATTATTAATACCGCCCTATTGGGATCAGTTAAAATCAGAATGGGAAAGAAACATTCACACACTCGGGTTGGGAACTTCGGTAGCTTAGTGGTAAAGCGGCTGGACTGGTTATCCCGAGGTCGCAGGTTCGATTTCTGCCCGAAGTCATTTTTTTTTTAATTATTAAAATTTACTCGCATGAGTTATTGCGAAAAATCAAATGTTACCATCTAAGTTGTTGTGCCTCTGCGATGGCTATTATAGGGCCCTACATTAACATCTAACCGAAACACGATATTACTGAACGATAAGTACTTAAGAGTAATGCAATGTCTAAGAGCTCTGAAAATGGGACTCTATCACTAGTAAATAATTTTTAATTTCGCGAGTTTCGTCACTGGAGCTCTACCGCCAGTTGATACATAAAAAAATAATAGTGTGGGCATACTATTAATTTTCTTTTCCTTTTTCTATTGTTTCCTTGTCTTATAAATGATGACGTGGATTTTATTTCCATCTCATAAACCGTTTAGTGGAGCCGCGTTCACTTGATCCAACTTTTTGTTTTTCCGCGTTTTCCTAAAAACAAAATAGGGATCAGTGACGACCATTATAATGTGATTCCCTAATTCCAGGAAGGACGCTGGGATCTTAAGGATAAAGAGGACAAAGAGCGCCTTGAATCCTTATTTTTATTATAAAATAAATTAATCTTTGTCGTTTACTACAATATTTTATAACTACGTTAAACTTAGAATAAAAGATCCTCTGTATTTTTTATGACAATTATACAAGGATTCCAGTCTAAACACTGTACTCAATAAGATAGAAATCAGTTTCTAATTTATATGTTAACTTTTTTTTCTATTGTGAGAAAAGGAGTCATCTTTTGAATGACTTATTACGCCAACTTATTTCTTAGTATATTCAATTTCATGGATTGGTTCAGAAAATAAGTGGTTGAATGAATAAAATATATTAAAACTGAAAAATAATTATAAACGGGTTTGGTAATTACTAGTATTGAGGGAAAACATCTTGAACTTCAGAGTAGCTATATTTACTTACTTTCAACAAACGTTCACAACGTTTGCTTGCAAATGAACACATTTACATTTACATAGGAACACATTGAAAGCAGTTTATTTCACATTTCTATGATGATCTGATAGCATATTATGTACTAATTCAGTTGCTGTCAATTTTCTGATCACCATACAGTATATTGGCGATTCTTATTAATAAATAATGATGATAATTATCACACATCGTCACAACATCAATGTACTGCAAATTTATCATCATCATGAAATCGATGTCAACAGAATTACGTAATTCGGTTTTCACTTCGTCGCTACATACCTACAGCACAAATTCTGATGTAACCAAATTATCATGCAATCCACACATACAACCCAACAATATCCACCCAACTATCACTATATCAACCAATTGCACAAAATGTTTTATGTATCGCGAATGTCCTAATTGTTTTGGTGTAAAATAAAGAGTTTTATTATTATTCCATTCATTTATTTTAAAACTTATTAAATATTTTTTTTACATATATAAGTATAAAAAAACAAATATATATAAAAAATAATTAATATTATTATTATTATCATTTATTCACCTATTTACATATTTTTTATATTTTTACATACATATATTAATAAAAAAAAACATACACATACTAATAAAAAAAAACATACATATATAAAAACATAAAAAATAGGTTCCGCCGGTAGTGGGAGCAGGGTCCTAGCTGCCGGTGGTTAGGGGCTTAGGGAGAGGAACCTCCTCACCATACGTGCCGTGTCAAGAAGAACTGCCTTCTGCACCAAGCCCTTGACCCAATTTCCCAGCGAGAGCCTCTTGAGGCTCTTCGCTACGAGTCCGTTAACCGTGACGACTACCGGTACAATGACAGCCGAATCCACATCCCACATGGCGACAACCTCGTGGGATAAGTCAAGGTATTTTATTTGTTTATCCTTTTCAGCCTTCACGAGGTTCCCATCATGAGGGACGGTAATATCAACGATCATTGCACGGCGCTCCAATCGATCTATCACCACTATATCAGGCTTATTGGCTACAATAGTCCTGTCAGTGATGATAGATCTATCCCAATACATTGTGACATGGCCATTTTCAAGCACTGGGTCGGGTGCATACCTGTAGTACGGCACCTCCAAGGCCACAAGGTTGTATTTCAGGGCAAGTTGCTGGTGTATAATCCTGGCTACTTGGTTATGTCTATGCAAGTATTCGCCGTTGGTAAGACTCGAACAGCCAGACACAATATGCCTGAGAGATTCGCCCGGCCGGTGGCATGCCCGACATATGTCGACCGTGCCATCTCTCAGGATACATTTCCGGTAGTTATTGGTCATCACCACTTCGTCCATAATTGCACAGACAAAACCATCAGTTTCCCCGAATAGGTCCCCGAATCGTAGCCAGGCTACCGATGCTTGAAAGTCTACATCTGGCCCATGAAGGGCCCGGTAAAATCGCCCATGCAGCTCCTTGCCTTGCCATACATTCCTGCGGTCGCTGGTCGTGAGAACCACAGGTTTGCGCCAGTTCTGTTTAGCCAGTGAGAGAGGGGTGAGTCCGCTATCGACCGCCACCATATCCTGGTGCATCCCACCTTTGGCGGCCATCGAGAATTCTCTAAGGTTGCACACCTCACGGTTATGTAGGGATTGAGTATTCAGGTAGCCTCGACCCCCACACTTCCGTGGGATGTACAGCCTCATTATCGCTGAGCGTGGGTGGTGCATCCGGTATGATGTAAGTAGAGAGCGGACTTTCCTGTCTAGGGATTCCAGGTCGGTCTGAGTCCACTTGAGTATGCCGAAGGAGTACATTAAGACCGGCATGACCCAACCATTGAAGGCACGAACCTTATTACCGCCTGACAAAAGACTTTTTAGTACTTTTTTCAGGCGGCCAAAGAAACGCTCCCTCAACGATTGTTTCATGCCAGCCTCGCATATACCTAAAGCCTCTGACATACCCAAGTATTTGTAGGTTTCCGTTGCGGAGAGCGATCGCAGTTGAATCGAATCCGGGAGTTGGACCCTCTCGGATTCCATTATCTTTCCTTGATGTACATGCATAACCGCCCATTTTTCAATTCCAAATTCCATCCTGATGGGGTAACTAAAGTTTTGAGTCACCCTCAGTAGCTCTGTCAGTTGTGAATTATTAGAACCGAATAATTTCAGGTCATCCATGTAAAGCAGGTGAGATATCACCTGACCGCCTCTTCGCAACCGGTAGCCAAGCCCCGACGCCTCCAGTAGTACTGAGAGGATTCAGGGCCAGACAGAACCACAATGGGCTCAGACTATCGCCCTGGAATATACCTCTAGCAATTCTCACAGGTTCGCCAACCGCCAGGGGCCGCCGAGATCCTGGATAGCGAAGCACCGTGCTCCATTGCGACATACATGCCATGAAGAAGGTGCGTAGTGTTGTATTAATTTTATACAACTCCATCACCCTCATCAGCCATGTATGAGGTACGGAGTCAAAGGCCTTCTTATAATCTATCCAGCAAGTCGAAAGACTCTTTCGATTACGTCGAACCTGCTGGCTAATGGTCATGTCTATTAGCAGTAGCTCTTTAGCACCGCGGGACCCGCCCCTACAACCATTCTGAGACTTAGACATGATGGAGTGGTCTTCAATATGCTTAGTAATTTTCACTCTCAGAATGGATGTTAGGAGTTTATAGACCGTTGGAAGTCAAGTTATTGGTCTATAGTTCTTAGGCTCCGCGGTGCTTCCTGATTTATGGAGCAGGTGAGTCACTCCAGATGTATATAACTGTGGTAGTGAGCCTGAGTCCAGAGATTATTTAAGAGTCCTTCAGGGCTGGCAGCGCGTTGGCAACTCCCCTGGTGTTGCAAATGTCCATAGGTGACGGTGACCACTTACCATCAGGTGGCCCGTCTGCTTGTCTGTCAACTTAATGACATAAAAAAAAAAAAAAAAAAAAAAGATTACTGAAACTGAGCAGCGAGACGAGCGTGCGAGCTTCGCAGCCATTTCAACCAGAAGTTATGCAGTCCGTCCGGTCCCGGAGCTTTCCAGTTCGGCATCGGACGGACTGCATGTGTTATTATTATTATTCATTTATTAATTATGCATATTAATTATTTTTTTACATATATAAGTAACTTAATTAAATATAATAAAATATAATATTAATAAAGCACAAATATATATACAAAAATAAAAAATAGTGTGCCACCGGCAGCGGGAACAGGGTCCAAGCCGTCGATGATTAGGGTCACAGAGACAGGAACCTCCTCACTATACGTGCCGTGCCGAGGAGTACCGCCTTCTGCATCAGACCCTTGACCCAACTTCCTAGCTTGAGCCTCTTGAGGTGTTGGTCGAGGCTCTTTGCTATAAGTCCGTTGACCGTAACGACTATCGGCACAATGATGGCCGAATCTACGTCCCACATGGCGACAATCTCGTGAGCCAGATCAAGATATTTAAGTTCCTTGTCTTTCTCGGCCTTCACGAGATTCCCATCATGAGGGACGGTGACATCGATAATCACTGCGCGGCGCTCCGAGCGGTCTATCACCACTATATCTGGCTTATTGGCTACAATAGTCCTGTCAGTGATGATAGACCGGTCCCAATACATTGTGGCATGGTCGTTTTCCAGAACTGGGTCGGGCACATACCTGTAGTATGGCACCTCCACGGCCACAAGACTGTATCGCAAGGCAAGTTGCTGATGGATAATCCTGGCCACTTGGTTGTGTCTGTGCAGATATTCGCCGTTGGCAAGACTAGAACAGCCGGACACAATATGCCTGATTGATTCACCCGGTCGGTGGCATGCCCGACATATGTCGACCGTGCCATCCTTCAGGATAAACTTCCGGTAGTTGTTGGTCATTACCACTTCGTCCATTATTGCACAAACAAAACCTTCGGTTTCCCCAAATAGGTCACCGAATCGTAGCCAGGCCACGGATGCTAAAGTGTCTACGTCAGGCCCGTGTAGGGCCCGGTAAAAACGTCCATGTAGTTCCTTGCCCTGCCACACACTCCTGCGGTCGCTGGTCGTGAGTACCTCAGGTTTGCGCCAGTTCTGTTTAGCCAAAGAGAGAGTGGTGAGTCCACTGTCGACCGCCACCATATCCTTATGCATATCCCCGTCGCCGGCCAGGAAATATTCTCTGAGGCTGCACACCTCACGGTTGTGTAGGGTCTTGGCGCTAAGGAAGCCTCGACCGCCACAACTCCGCGGGATGTACAGTCTCATGACCGACGACCGCGAGTGATGCATCCGGTATGCCGTCAGCAAAGAGCGGACTCGCCTGTCAAGAGCATCCAGGTCGGTCTGAGTCCACTTGAGTATGCCGAAAGAGTACATCAAGACCGGCATGACCCAACCGTTGAAGGCGCGGACCTTATTACCACCCGACAAAAGACTTTTCAGTACTTTTGTCAGGCGACCGAAGAAACGTTCCTTCGTTATTATTATTATTATTATATCAAAAGAAAAGTGCGAAAGCAGTAAAATTATGTGAAGGTAAGAAGAGGCAGCGGGCACGTCACGAGCGGCACGTCCACGTCCCGCGCCACGTCGCGGGCCGCCGGGAATTTATATTGCCCTTCTTATACGCACTCCATACTGTCCCGCCCCGTCTCCTCACCGCTACCTTACCCTTGTCTCATTCCATTACCCTGCTGATATCTGTGATAGATTCCCTATTGCACTCTCATTAAATAGAAGGTAAAAGTAGTTAAGCTAGATTATCTGTTGGATTTAAACAAAATATAGCGCCTACTGCTCTACTCTAATATGTATTTTAAATTTAATTTAAGGTTAAGGTTCATAATATTATTATTTACTGGTGGTAGAGCTCCAGTGACGGAGCTCGCGGGCGTAGGCACCACCGCATAACCAAATCCTAATATACTTGCCGCTAAATGGTAGTGTTCAGCACTATCGTGTTCCGGTCTGGTGATAATGTACGGCCCTGTAATTTCCGGCACAGAGGCCTCAGGAGTGGTAACGCATCTGCATTTTGACCTCGGTCTTTGCGTGAGTGTCTATAGGCTGCAGTCATCACTTAACATCAATGTGAACTGCATGCTTGTTTGCCACTTCCATAGCAAAAAAAAAATTGTCACCTAGGTTACCCAACAGCGGTGTTACGGTCGTGGGTGCCGTTGTATACACAAAATACATAAAAAAGCACCCAGATCCGAAACAAATATGTATAGACCATTCAAATATTTTTTCCCGGTACGGGAATCGAACCCATGAGCCTCAGTTCAAACGGTCGTCAAAAACCATTGGACCAACTGGCTCGTTTGTATCATTAATTGCGGAGATCGATTCGAACGTCTAAATGTGAGTATACAAACAGTCTAAGAAAACAAACCATCCTTATTTTAGTAAATAAAATACAATGGTGGTTGTGAAATAATGTGTAGATGAGGGCGGGCAGAGGTCGCGTCACGAGTCACGAGCTCGAGCGGCACGTCGGCCACGTCGCGAGCCGCCGGGAATTTATATTGCCCTTCTTACACGCGCTTCATACCGCGCGCCCATCACTCCGCCGCCGTTTCCTAGCCGCTTCCACCTTATTCCATTACCCTGCTTTTGTATTTAAAAGAATTCCTAAGGTAGTCAATTTTATGATTCCAGCGTAATAAAAAATACATATGGCGCTAACTTAGCTTTTGCTCACCAGTTATTAATAAAATTAGTGTTTTTTTTTCCCGCGATAGAATGATTTGCCTTCAGTACTATTAACGAAACATAAGAGTATTTTTTTTATAAATCATTAAGTACCTCAAAAGCGTAGTAATCCTCTTTAAAAAATACAACAAGTCCCATATTGACGTTCCTGTAATAATAACAACATTTTTCTAGTTTGTATGTATGGCCCTACTAACTATCAATCGCATTGGTGCGCGATGACCTCATCACCCACTAGTAGAGAAGAATTCTTCCACTAGTGCGGTTAGCCAACCAAACAGTGACGGTCAAATCATACTAATAGAGCGGTAATATACACACTATGCGGGTAGGTCATCCCGCGATATAACTACCACCACTGCATTCGCCAATCCGCATGCAAATGGTAGCGATTATAGCATATTCTACCTTAATAACGCACAACACTGTTGTGGGTGTCTATAGGGAAGTCTCTCAGCCACCAGTAGACGTCTTTCGGCTGAAGAAAAAATAACTGTCACAGAAGCAAAATAACAAAGGCTTGAGGCCTTAGTTATTTTGAGACGAGACAGCATGTTTACCTCCGGTTTTGTGTAGATATGATAGAACTGCATGCTTATTTACATCACCATGAAATAAAAAAGTATAGACCTATAATCCAGAAGTGGCAACGCATCTATCTGCATTGGGAAATCTAATTTTTATGTAGATTATTGGTTAATACCAGTCGGAAAGTTTCCCTGCAGCTACAGTTTCAACAGATATTCTAATTGGCGATACGCATGACCGTTCAACTTCAAACTACAAATAGCTATCGCAGCGATGCGTTCTGCAACGAGCGAAGCGGACTACACAAACACTCGTCGAACATAACAGTGTGATTTGCTGCAAAAATAAAAGAGCTTCCACAATCACGACCGATGGCACTACACGCGCCGCGTGTCATTTTGACGCGTGATATTTTTGTCGATATACTGAAGCGACATGCACTGTAACTGTTGATATTACGAGTATCATCCTATTTGAAATGTTTACTTTCAGCTTGAATGCTGTTACCGGTTTTAATGAATCATCATCAACATTTCAGCTAAAAGACGTCCATTACTGGAAAAGCCTCCCCCAAAAATTGCCACAAGGAACTGTCCTGGGCCACCCATCGACTGCCCGCGACCTTCACAAGGTCCTCCGTTCATCTTGTGCGGGGTATGTTTGTTTTCATGTGTGTGCATGTTGTGTGCCATCAATGTGAACTGTTTACATATTAATTATATAATTATCAGACTAATAATACTGCTCTAATGTCAACTACCTAGGTAATCTAATAGTGATAAGCTATTACCGGTACGCTGAGATCGCGAATTCGATTAACTAATAGATGCAATTTTCTACTCATAAAAAACAACAAGTCACAGTACTCAGTGCACCGACCTTACATTGTGACGTAACGTTAGATGTCCACGAACCCATTCAACTGACGGCGAGCTGTATCTCTGTATATCTAACTCGGCACAAACTTCATCAACCGGCTTTGCTGACGTTTGCCTTTTACTCGGACATTGCTTTTGTTTCTGTTTAGCTTTCGGCAGATAAAATAACCACAAACTGAAAACTTTTTTGGATTGAAAGTAACGAATTAATACGCGTAATAGTGAGTGCAAGTGTACAGGACTCTATTACCTGTAGTATTCTGCCCATCTTTAACTCAGCTCGCGAGAAAATATGACAATTGATTTCCCATTGACTTGAGAGTGATTAATGCAATGATCTCAACTTAGGTGCGTTGCCACATTTACCAATAATCCTGGGGCTGTAAACTTAAAACTATAAGAAATCTTTATACCACCTTTACCGGTTATGATAACTTGATTATTGTTATAAGTGATGAAATAAACACTACTTTATATGAAAAAATATGTACACCCACTCCAGCTACCAGAGTTTCAGTGGCAGTCCTATAGATGACATGACATGTATAGAGCATGGACATTTTTCTTTTGTATTAAGTATAAAAAAAGAATTTACAGACCATGATTAATAATGGTCTAATGAACATTTTAGTAAAGATTAAGTAAAAGCATCTTAATATGAGAGATCTGCACAAAGACAACTGAATATGATATACAGGGTCACAGGTTAAGTCGACCTATTCCCGTTAAGGGCGTGTAGTTTACATTGTTTCTGAATGATTTGTTTATGAAACACCCTATCCCAAATCTAACCGTTTTCGAGATATTTAAATTTAGAACAGTAGACTAACAGTAATAATAAGACTTATAAATTTCAAAATAACTTAATAATTAAATTTAAATATCTCGAAAACGATTAGATTTGGGATAGGGTGCTTCATAGACAAATCAGTCAGAAACAATGTAAACAACACGTCCTTAACGGGAATAGGTCGACTTAACCTGTAACCCTGTGTAACTGAGACTGCAACGATAGGTCCAAAGATAGGTGAGCAACCTATAACTTCTTAATAATTATGGAAAAACTCCAATTTGTCAGACACGTCAAAGAGTTTCTACAAACACCTTCGCTGCAAACGTTCGTTTTACGTACCCGTCGAGTGGCCGATCTTCTCAATAGGCAATCAGAATGCACTATTACAGTATTCCAGAGGGACGCGCGCCTCGATTGCGGTGATCTTTAGGGTTGGATCACCATGTAAGGAATTGTATATTCAAAACGTAATTTAGTATTCCTAGAAAGGGTAGGCAGAGGTAAATACATGGATTCAAGCATAGGTACATGGGAAAACTAACTGATGAAGTTTAAATTATTCCCCATGTAACTGGTGGCGAGCCTGTTGACAAATCCGAGCACATTACAAGATTGGTGACACTGGGAAACTTCTAGAAAATGGAAGAATCGCAATAAAGATAAAGAATATACCTTTGTCTTTGAAAGAATCGAATTAGAAAATGACAAAATAGACACATACAATGTGAATGTATATGATTTCAGAGGTTACAAAAAACTAATACTGACCAAGATTCCTTGACCAAATAGGTCGAGTACTCTCTGAAGGTGGGTTCAAGAATCATGGAATGAAAATAGTGCAGAATATAGAAAAAGCGTGGAAGATGCCGTAAGTGCCGCGATATTTAGATTATCACGCTCTCTGCCTACTTCGTAAAAGATTTGGCACGAAGGTACGAATATAGATTAAATTTTACTGGAATAATGATTTATAAAACTTCCCTTTCCAGAGTGACACATATCGTCCACGCCGCCTGATCACTTCACTAGGCAATAGGGCTGCAGTCCGGTATTCCCTGCGGACGCGTGAACGTGGTCGAGTCGAATGTGCCGTGCATCCTTATTAGCAGTAGCTGGTAACCGATTATGTGCTTTTGCGGTGCTTATTGTAATACAGTGCCGCTTTAAGGGGTTTATCCCCGCTGTCCCCGTATTCAGAGAGGCAGAGATAAATGCATGCGTTTAATCATACACGAAAAATTCCAACTACTCTTACTCCTCAATTTGGCGATTGACCCCACGATGCCAGCGTAGTAAAAATAAAAATGTCACGAAAACCAGAGATTTAAATGAAGATACGTTGCCACTCCTTGGCTAATAAGTTGTTATGTCTCTGTGCCGAAAATTACAGAGCGGTACATTACCACCTGACCGGAAGACGTTAGTATTTAGTAAATAGATTATGTGGTCTGCATTACATAATCTATTTGCCGCTAAATACTAGTGTTCAACACTAACGTCTTCCGGTCAGGTTTACCGCATTTAATTAGGAGGACATGGAGCTCTTATCACATTCATTATCACACACATATCATTGAAGAGCTGTGGCGATGTAAGGACTTAGTATTACTTTTCTTACCCAAGATAATTCTATATAGACGCCTACCGTCTAAGGGAACAAAATTCGCAACTCCGTAACCAAAACAACGCAATGCATCTGTGTTTCTTTAAAAAAGGGACAAAAATATAAATTGCGCTATAGAAATCAAAATTGTCTTGTTATTGAGATTACTATGCATGTATATTTAATACGTTCATGGGATTACAACATTAAAACTTCTCGCTACCATATTCAAGTTCCTTACAAAGCTCTTTGAGTAACATATGGTTCATAATTCACTGCAATGGACTATTTGTGTGCGATTGGAAATGTTACCTACCGCATGGTTACCAGCGTCTAATAGCACCCCTACTACATTTCATATGAATTTATTTTCATTGGTCCTCAATAAAAATGTTAAAGCTCGTGGCCTAGTCTAAATTAAAACACAAGTAGCTAATGTTATTTGTGAACATTACACACGACGAGTCACGTTTGCTCCATTAGTTTGGCTTACCTATCCATCCGAGCTTATAATCTATTTACCCAGTCTGCATCGTCAGGCGGCGGCGGTAGTGAGGCGAAAGGCGCCACAACATTAACATGCATGATAATAACGATAATGCTGTATAATTATTATCAAACGATGACAGTTCAGTAATTTCTAGCACAGAAGCGAGAGATATAAGAATTTATCTCAGTGGTGGTGACTCCAGTGACGCAAAGCGATTGTCGGCACCACCATATTTTCAACGAAAACGAAACCAAAGCAATTAGATGTATTTGATTCTTTCTTCAAACCTATCTGATGCTAAATGAGACTGCCACTTTTCACAAACGAAACTAACTGTTTATTAAACAAATATAACCTATAAAATTGGTAACATAGAAACTAAACTAACACTTGCTTTATTTTCTATCCCTGATAAAGCAAAAACATGGGTTATTGAAAGGAATAAGGCTGTTACTGAATAAGCAAGATTTGTTAGTAAACAATACATAAGCGATAAAACGTGAACATTGTACGCGCCACTCGTCATGTCTGCGCCATTAGTTTGGCTTACCTATTCATCCGAGCTTATTGTCGGCTTACAGCTAACAGCGTACACAGGAGTACAGAGTAGACGGTACAGAGGGTACAGATAGTAAAGAGCGTAATCCTGAATGAATATTCAGAGCGACGAGTCGTCGATCACGCTGCGCTCGCATGCAGCATCATAAACGTGACCGGCCTCTATACCCCCCCCCCCCCCCTTCCTCCTCCCCGTACCCCATATACCACATCGAATAACCCAAACGTTTTCTACACTTTAATGCTGTAGTGCGTACTTTTTGAAAGTAATTTGAAACTGGAATTGCTTTTGCTGCCAATACTTTGTACATTCGACAATAATGCCAATGAAAAATGAGAACATAAATGTGCATTCTATCTTGCGTCCAGTGGAGTTTGCGGACGTGGACACAGTTTAAGTACATGTTTTATGTTGTTAAAATAGCAAATGGACACCTGTAAAAGACAAAATGTTATAATTTTTTAATGTAATTTTTTAATGATGATGGGAACCAATCGTGCAGTTCACATGGATGGTAAGTGCCGACTGCAGCGTAATAGATGATCCACAAAAACCGGAGGTCTCAAATTGAGACCTCCGGTCAGTGGAGACTCTCAATGCAGGTGCTTCGCCAGCCCAGGTCTTAAGTTTTTTTGCTATGTTATTGTTATATCGGAGCTATACATAACTATCTCATATTTGGTAGCAGATAGATTAAGTGAGGCCTATGACTTCGAGCTTCTATACTGGAATACCATCACTAGTTTACAAAAAAACAACTTATGAGAATGAAATTAATGATTGCATAAGATACTAATTACTGCATGCACAAATTGTACCGCCTATCTGTTAAAAATCTATCTACGTTAATTTACAAAGCCTAAATGTATAATGCCTAAACATATATGCATCATAAAATTATACGTCGTTCTTCTCTTGTGGTGACGAAACAGGTTTACAAAATTTTTTCTATGTTTTTGTGCTAAAAGTTACGGCTGTAACACCAACGACAAAGTCCAAAGCACAATTATAAAGCGGCGGCCTTCCACAGAGCCTTGCTCTACGGAATTACCTATTCTATCTACCGCTCTCGAACCTAAAGCCGAAATTCATCAATAAGTACATAGGAAGACATGTTCCCCAATCAATCTCGAAGTATAAAAGGAAACAACGAAACACACCGAGCAACATTGGATTCGCTTTGTCAATTAAAAACTTCATGTTTCACAGTGTACGTTCTGATGTTACACATAAAATCAGAGTGTAGACCGTAAAATTCATAAAGATAGAGGAACGCCGACCTAACGCGTCTCTCGGGTCAACTTCGGAACAACGTACAAAACGACACTCGCGATACTAGCTGTATTTTTTAAAGGTTATCTCTCAAAAACTTTCTGAAAAAATCCACTTCGCTGCGGTATTCGAGTGGAAACATTTCTAGAATGTTCTCGGATGTTCTTGGCTTTTTCAGAAATAGTAGCGGTAAAATGGAATAGCTGAGATCAGGACGACGCTGCCGTCGCTAACGGGACTAATCCTTGTTTTTCATTTGATGGCTCCGTGGAATTGTGAGGGAAAATATACAATACGAAAGGGAAATTGCGCTAGCTGGTCCATTACAACCCCAGTGTTAACTAACTAGAATTATTTTTGTAATCCCATTTCGTAAGTTAATTTTCTTTCCTGTTACTTTGAGAACGCGCTAGTGACCGCTCACGCTTTACATATGCAAAATGTACCTATAAGTTTTTTTCTGGTAAAGTAAAATGCCATAAATGAGAACAAATAGATATTGATTTTTATAATTAAGTATAAGAACATTTTTTGTTATTTTTGACAAAAGTTCTGTTAGCCTGTCTGCGTCTAGAACCCTTAAGATAGCCTAGTTCCCTATGATAAAACTTTTATTCCTTTGGGAGCATTTTGGTGTAAAACTACCCTAATGTGAGTACCTCTAAGACTATCACAATTTATCAAAGATAATTTGTACTAGAGAAATCTAAATCAAAGTAACTGACATAGCCCACTGATAGCGAAACTCAAGTGACAGTTAGAAGGGCACATAGCCCGAAGAACTGAAGGCCGTTGGGGCAGAAGAGTTCTCGAATGGCGACGGTGGACATTCCACATTAATGCGTTTCATCCTCGACCTTCATTACTGAAGAACTACCGCCAGTACATGAGCTGATCCGATTAGACTATTCTAGATAATAACAGACCAGTTAACACATAATACAATAACACAGTAAACTCAGCGACACACTGACACAAACACTCCATCGTCTCCGCTCACGGATAGCGGCGCAGGGTATTAATATCTTAGCGCCGCTCACTGAGCCGCAATATATTAGGTTGGGGAAAAAGTTTCTTCGCATTTTTTAAGATAATTCAAAACATTTTTTAATATAGTTTATTTAAATTGAACTAAAGTATGTATGTACCATTTTGTTTGATAACCTTTTGCCATCTTGTAGGTAGGGACATGATCCCATTGCTATTAATATTTTGGGACTTCTCATCAAAATACCGCGACAAGTGGATTTGGCAGTCCTCTCGTGATGTTAACCTAACATTGCATAAAGAATTCTGAAGAGACCGAAACAGGTGGAAATCTGAAGGTGCAAGGTCAGGACTATACGGCGCATGCATTAACACCTCCCAGCCAAACTCTCTTAATTTTTGCTGAGTGGCTATAGATGTGTGAGGTCTAGCGTTATCATGATGAAACACCACACCCCTTCTGTTGATCAATTCCGGCCGCTTTCTCTCAACTTCTTGCTTTAATCTCATCAGTTGTTCGCAGTAGAGTTCAGAATCGAATAATAATAGCTCATAATGAATAATGCCCTTCCAATCCCACCACACACACAACATCACCTTATTGCAAGTTAACCCGGGTTTCGCTACAGTCTGTGAAGCCTGACCGGCCTTTGACCACGACCTTTTTCGCACGTTCTTGTCGTACGTGATTCACTTTACATCACCAGTTATCAGCTTCTTCAAAATTATTCGGTTTTATTACGTCGTAATAAAGAATCATAAATGAGTACACGGTTCATTAGGTTTCTTTCAGTGAGCTCGTGAGCTACCCAAATGTCGAGCTTTTTTTTTGTACTCAGCCTTTTTCAAATGCGCCAAAACTGTTTTGTGATCAATTCTCAGTTCTTCAGCTACGTCGTAACTACTGATATGTCGATCTTGCTCTACTTTTTCAAAAATGGCATCCATTTTATCCGTAATAGGGCGACCAGAGCGAGGTGCATCTTTGACATCGAAATTTCCGGATTGAAAACGCTTAAACCAAATTTGTGCTACTCTCACAGACACTGCACTAGGTCCATAAACATCGCAATTTTTTTTCGCGGCTTGCGCTGCATTTTTACCTTTTTTGTAGTAAAATTTTTATGTATCGAATTTCTTTATTAGATTCACTCATCTTGACAGTACGAAAAACAAATGAAAATCACACATTTGCCTAATTTAAATTTGGAATTATGTTCTTTAAAATTGTAACTTTCAATGATACCAAAACCAGCCAGATACAAATACTACAGCCAAAGAGATTTTATTACAAGTTCATACAGACTATAATGCGAAAAGACTTTTTCCCCAACCTATTATATTACCTGTAGGCTAGGCTACACGATAAAGATACTACATGAATTACGTTTGAGAAAAACTGCAGCCAATAGATATTCATATTGCCAGTCCTAAGGTCTAAGATGGTTTGCTCTTGTGACACCATATCGCTTATCACTATCATTTAACGGCAGATAAATTAGGTGATGCGTTGGTATTTTCACCTTCGAGCTCCATCACTGCAGCTCTACCGCAACTTTTCCACAGAGTTTGATAATATTCAAGGCAATGTAAAAAGACGCACTACCTGTTGCATGGGATAAATCGTAACTGGCAAATTGTGGATATTTGCATGTATTCTGCAATGCAAGCCTATTAGGTTACAGGCGTGAAGTTTTGTTTCTGTACATTTAATAAAACAGTGTCAGTAACCGTTTAACTAAGTACAGTAACCTAGTAAACTCAGCGACACACTAAGCGCCCCGTCGCGCGTCGTTTCCCCACAGATAGCGGAGCGGGGAATTAATATCACTTAGCGCCGCTCACTGAGCCGCAACACATATATTTGCTCCACTATCAGGATACTGCATTAATTGTATATTGCTTATAAGGGAAATGTAATAAAAATAACGCAATTTTGAGATTTATTACTGTTTTTGAGTAGGTAACAAGCTTCAGATTCAGCTATTCTTGAGGAAGTTATACTTTTGGAAGCAACAAATGTCACGTGAACGGCAACAGGCTTAAAGTATATACGGCTAACTAATTTCTGTACTCGTACAGGAATACAAGTCAAATTAGATAATCAAACTACTTAAAATCTATAGGATTTAATGTAGATGGGTTATCGGTTAACTAAGCTGTTATGAATTTTTGCTGGAAATGAATGTTGCAAATACCTTATAAACATATTTTATAGTAATAAGTTAAAATCAAAAACCACGGTAGACTCTTTTTGAAATCTAATTTTTATTTAACAGTGAAAACGTAAAGAGATTACAATCTTAACAATATTAATCCTTCAAGGATCGTGCGGCCACCGGCGGCGAGACACAATTGAATTTCAATTGTCATATTTTTCTCGTGTCTGGAGAGATTAACTGCAAATCAACAGTTATTAATTGAAATTCAGTTGCTTAATCAAAAGGTACTCGTAATATTGCCGGGAACAATCTGTGAATAGATTTAAAATTTACATTACACCGAAACGAATTCTACCAGATTCTGAAGTATGATGTACCTACTCAGATGTATTATACTACAGTGTAAATAATTAATATACGTTCATTAGACTGTCGTTGTTCTTACAATAAAAATGTTTTTGTTATAAAAATATTGCATCTTAAATTGGAACTAGCAATAGTGAAAGAAACACAAGGTACAATGCTCGCTAGTACCAATTGTATACAGCTGGATAAATAAAACCTCATGGCAACAGCAATTTTTTAACGCTCGCCCTGGGGCACTCGCGTTTACTTTATATTTGTATGTTCTATAGATGTCTTGCTTGCATCGTTTATGATTTGTGTTTTTACTCACACACAAATCACACAATATGTTTTTATGGTTCCGCGGCTGGTGTAAATCGCAAGTTAACTACTCGGTTGTGCAATACGGGCGCAGTCGGGTGTGTTGGGTGACCGCTAGTGGCAAATTAAAATGCGCGTTTCCGTGCTTCGGAGGACCCGTTAAGCCGTCGGGCCCGGTTGCTATCGATAGATAGCAGTCGTTAAACCTTGTCGGAGGCCTTATGGGCGGTTTGATAACATCCGACAGCTTGTTAGCCACTGACCCGTATCTCCACTCCACGAACCCACATTGGAGCAGCTTGGCGGAGAAAGCTGCAGGCCTCCCCCCAAAAAGGGGAGAGACGCGAGGCCAGCAGTGGGACGTGTCAAGGGTTGCCATTATTATTATTATATTAACGCTTTGAATTAATTACTAGGGGTTTCCGCGGTGTCTCTTACTTGTAAAATTGAAAATTACGTTTAATGAAACGAAACAAAGCTAGTAGCGATCCCGTTTTTATAATAGTAGGTCATGATAAGGCCACTCATCGATAATTATAGCTCCTTGATTGAATATTATTTATGTATTGTTCTAGTAATGAGTGATTATGTAACGGCTTAATCTATCAATTAATAATTGTACTCTAAATAGATTATGTATACGCTGCAATGCCGAGAGTAAGGGCCTTGGCGCAATACATACATACAACTGCCTCAGTGGCCTAGTGGTAGCAGGCCACTACTACTACGCTGGGGTCCTGAGTTCGATTTCCGGGTCGGGGACTATAAGAGATAACGGTGTAAAATTCCATCGGGATTTTTCCGTTTTCTGGACATTTCTCAGTACCTTGGAATGTGGTGATGCGCTCAGAGATGTCAACAGGCTCAAAGATTCAAAGATTTCAGAGATTTAAAGATGTATTTGCCAAAAGTATGGTAAGTACATGAGAGGTCTTAGAATTAAACAATTGTTTCACATATGGTCTAAGAGCCTGCGACGCCTTCGTTATATTATAAAACCTGGAAATTCTTCTATATATGTCCCCTATACAGGTATAAGCAAACCCAGAATATACAACCTGGGTCGCGGTGGCTTTGGCAGATAACAGGTAGTAAATATGAGTAAAATTTGTTTCAAATTTGTGGTAGTATAAAACTTAGTTTTCATATATTTTAACTTACAATCATATTAGAAACCGCCTCGTCTATTGGCGGACACTTTGGACGGGAACAACCCCTTGCCAGACACCCTCACAGTCTAATTATTTATAAATCTATTTTCGTCATAGTATAAAATCTGACTTTTATATAATAGGTTGGGGAAAAAGTCTTTTCGCATTATAGTATGTATGAACTTGTAATAAAATCTCTTTGGCTGTAGTATTTGTATCCGGCTGGTTTTGGTATCATTGAAAGTTAAAATTTTAAAGAACATAATTCCAAATTCAAATTAGGCAAATGTGTGATTTTCATTTGTTTTTCGTACTGTCAAGATGAGTGAATCTAATGAAGAAATTCGATACATTTTAAAATTTTACTACAAAAAAGGGAAAAATGCAACGCAAGCCGCGAAAAAAATTTGCGATGTTTATGGACCTAGTGCAGTGTCTGTGAGAGAGCAGTAGTAGTTTAAGCGTTTTCAATCCAGAAATTTTGATGTCAAAGATGCACCTCGCTCTGGTCGCCCTATTAGGTAAAATGGATGCCATTTTTGAAAAAGTGGAGCAAGATCGACATATCAGTAGTTACGACGTAGCTGAAGAACTGAGAATTGATCACAAAACAGTTTTGGCGCATTTGAAAAAAGCTGGGTACAAAAAAAAACTCGATATTTGGGTACCTCACGAGCTCACTGAAAGGAACCTAATGAACCGTGTACTCATTTGTGATTCTTTATTACGACGTAATGAAACCGAATCATTTTTGAAGAAGCTGATAACTGGTGATGAAAAGTGGATCACGTACAACAAGAACGTGCGAAAAAGGTCGTGGTCAAAGGCCGGTCAGGCTTCACAGACTGTGGCGAAACCCGGGTTAACTCGCAATAAGGTGATGTTGTGTGTGTGGTGGGATTGGAAGGGCATTATTAATTATGAGCTATTACCACCAGGCAGGACTATCGATTCTGAACTCTACTGCGAACAACTGATGAGATTAAAGCAAGAAGTTGAGAGAAAGCGGCCGGAATTGATCAACAGAAAGGGTGTGGTGTTTCATCATGATAACGCTAGACCTCACACATCTAGTGAACGACACTTTTTCTACTTGGTGTGACGTTACTGCCGGTGTACCGCAAGGTGGCGTGTTGTCTCCCTTCCTTTTCTCTACTTTCATCAACATCATTTCTCAAAATCTTACGTCTCTCTACCACTTGTATGCTGACGACCTACAAATTTACCACCATGCTATAATTGCGGATTTGCCTGAAGCCATCCAAGTTGTTAATAAAGATCTGGGTCGCATTTCCAAATGGAGTCAATCCTTTGGTCTTAAAATTAATCCCTTAAAGACCCAGGCAATCATAGTTGGCAGCTCTCGAATACATTCGAAAATTGACTGGACAAAAATACCACAAATAATTATCGACGGTACAGTAATACCATTTTATGATAGTGTTAAGGACCTTGGCGTGATAATCGATAAGAGTTTTACGTGGAGTCGGCAGATATCTGAAGTAAGCAGGAAAATATTCAGTGCTGTTGGCTCTCTTAGAAGATCGCAAAACTTTTTGCCTACTTCCACTAAGGTTGCGCTAGCTCGATCAATCCTTCTCCCTATATTAGACTATGCCGACATATGTTATCTTGACCTAACACAGGAGTAACTAAACAAACTTGAGCGTCTACAAAATCTTTGTATACGGTTCATATTTGGCTTGCGCAAGTATGACCATGTCTCTGAATTCTGAACTGAGCTCAAGTGGCTTCCCATTCCCCTTCGCAGGAATACGCACATTCTCTCTCTTCTTTACTGTCTTCTATTCTTTCCCCAAACTCCTAATTATCTTAAGAGTCGTTTTAGTTACCTATGCCTTTCCAATTCTCTCTCCCTCCCTCTCCAATTGATAGAATTACGTATGTATTTATGTATTTATGCAATATAAATGTTTAAGTATTTATTACTTCAGAGTGTTTAAAGAATGTACACCCTACTGCTGCAATAATAACGATGATTCTCCTTCCACCTTAAGGTCGTCTGGAAGAGATTGCTTTCAGCAATAAGACCGCCTTATTGTATTGCCTACTGTTATTATAATAACATCTGTATTTGTCTTCAATACTGGTGTACAATAAAGAATATTCTATTCTATTCTATTCTATCTATAGCCACTCAGCAAAAATTAAGAGAGTTTGGCTGGGAGGTGTTAATGCATCCGCCGTATAGTCCTGACCTTGCACCTTCAGATTTCCACCTGTTTCGGTCTCTTCAGAATTCTTTATGCAATGTTAGGTTAACATCACGAGAGAACTGCCAAATCCACTTGTCGCGGTATTTTTATGAGAAGTCCCAAAATATTTATAGCTATGAGATCATGTCCCTACCTACAAGATGGCAAAAGGTTATCGAACAAAATGGTACATACATACTTTAGTTAAATTTAAATAAACTATATTAAAAAATGTTTTGAATTATCTTAAAAATGCGAAGAAACTTTTTCCCCAACCTAATATGTTATTCAGAAAACTATACGAATAATGTTTCCACAATTCCCAGTCACTTTCGATGGTTCCCCTATCTTCCCAGACACATTGAAGTCTACTCCAGGCGTGCGCGCGATGAATATACATGTACGTTGGTGCGAGTGAAATAGCATGATCGGTCCACGGCGATCTCTTTCTGCGCATCAGCTGTCTCGTACTCCGTAATATATATTGTGTAGTGTGAACTGTTATACGTACAGAAACCGTTGAATAATTAATTTGTAAGAAAAGTGAGGGAAAATTAATTTTGCTTTCTGAAGAGACATTAAAGAAATGTCAAACTGACGATCCGCTTAGCCCAACGGTGTGAGATGACCGTTTGATTCGAAGGGTCGCGGGTTCGGTCTCCGCACCGGGACCAGTATTTGTATGGCCTACAGATATTTATTTCGGGTCTGGGTGTTTGTGTATGTGTTATATGTGTATAACCGTACCCACGACACAAGTTTATACCTACTGTGGGGCTGTGAGTGTAAGCGTATTTTTATAACTGACAGTCAGAAATAAACATAACCTTAAATATGCGAACATTATTTTACCTGATAAATATACAGATGGAAATGCCATAAAACATTCAGAGGCGCACTACAATTCTGAGCCTGCAGATTTTCAAAAAGAAAAAGGAGTAAACAAGAAGTCGTTCAGTGTAGACAACTCATCGCCAGATACACCGGTAGTACCTGAGTTAACTACTGAACTCGCAACAAAATCTCCGACACCATTATACCCAACTTTATTTTTTACTTTGTTTTGTAATGGCTATAATTAAAAGTGTAATTTAATTCTTTTTTCATTGATTAATGAAATCAATGGAAAAAGAATTAAATTATACGATCTAAGTTATTTTCTCTCCTTATAGCAAAACCAACATACATAAAAATTGGTCTCCTTAACTACGTTATACATACTTATGTTATACATACATATGTATGTATGTATCTTGACGCCAGGTCCCTAACGGGGTAGGCAGAGAGTGTATGGCGCCAAATACCCCGGTCCTGACAAACCTCTCGTGCCTCGTCTACCTTCATCATTCTCTTTATACATGCACGCCGATTCCTAAGACTTTTGACCCCACCATCAGACAGAACTCGACCTATTTGGTCATGGTAGGTCAGTCTTGGTCTTCCTGGGCCTCTGCAACCATCCACATTCGCATTGTATATCTGTTTAGTCATTCGCTCATACGACATTCTTTCTATAGGCCCGAACCATCGGAGCATGCCTTTTTTCATTTTTACACCGATACTATCATTCACACAAAGTCTCTTTCTTACATCTTCATTAAGAACGCGATCGGTGAGTGATACACCGCAGATCTTGCGCAATGATCTCATCTCCACCGCATTCAACTTACTTTCATGCTCTTTCCTGCATACCCAGCTCTCGCTTCCATATAAAAGCGTTGGAGTAAGTACAACATTATGTACAGCTAGTCGAGCCCGCTGGCTGAGATGTTTAGATTCTAGCAGCTTACCCAACGCTCCATTCACGCATTTCCCAGCAAGCACTCTTCTTTCTATGTCGGTGGTGTACCTACCATCCTTGCTAAAAGCACATCCAAGATATACAATTTCATCCACTTGTTCTAACACTGCATCATCTACTACCCTTGCATTTGTTCTCTGTTTATCTCTTTCAAATACTAATACTTTAGTTTTATCCACATTCAATTGTAAGCCTTTCTCCATACAATCCTCTTTCATGACTGTGACTAGTGCTTGTAGCCCAGATGGTGTATAGCTAACAATTACCGCATCATCTGCGTAAATCAGACAGTTCACCACTAAGTCACCCATACAAACTCCCACATCCATCTACTTCACCCTCTGGAGGCATTTGTCCAGATATATGATAAACAGCCTATACGAAAGCACGCAACCCTGTCTGACACCGATGTTAACATCAAACCAGGGTGACATGTTACCATCTACCCGTACACATGCTTTAACTTTAAACTTCTAGAATTTTGTCATCGACTGCCGATTTTCTGCACAGTACTTACAAAAAAAAATTGATAGATATTTTTTTAGAACTTTCTTAGGTCTGTCAACAGAGACTACTATCCTCTGCCTCAAGCAAACTGTTCAGTACTACACTAGTCGGGGGACACCAGTCTATGCTTGTTATCTCGATCTGACAAAAGCATTTGACCTGGTATCAAATGATAAGCTGTGGCTGAAACTACAAAATGAAACGGAGGTACCACCCGAAGTAATCTCATTGTTTAGATATTGGTATTGTAACCAAAAAAACAGAGTGAGATGCACATTCGGACGTGTATGGGTTGGAGTGCGGGGTGAGGCAGAGGGGAGTGAGTTCAGTCCGCCTTTTCAACCTGTACATGAATAAGCTCATCGGTGAGCTCAGCATCAGCGGTGTCGGCTGCTCCATAGATGGGGTAAGTATTAATAACATTAGCTATGCTGATGATATGGTGCTGCTGAGCCCATCGCTTGCTGCCCTGCGTAAACTTCTGTCCATATGCCAATCGTATGCGGTAGCCCACGGGCTCAGATACAACGCGAAAAAGAGTGAGTTCATGGTATTTAGAGCTGGCATGGCAGTAAATGCTATTCTCAAGTTCCACCCTTAACTCTTTGTGGTACGCGTCTGAACCAGGTCAGCTCATTTAAGTATCTGGGCCACTGGGTGACCGATGACCTGCGTGATAATGAAGACATCGAGAGGGAGCGCAGAGCGCTGTCTGTTCGGTGCAATATGCTGGCCCGCAGGTTTGCACGTTGTAATACACAAGTAAAGGTAACATTATTCAAAGCCTATTGCCAGACCTTCTACACGTGTAGCCTGTGGACTAGTTATACGCAGCGAGCATACAGTGGGCTTCGTATCCAGTATAACAATGCATTTAGGATATTGTTGGGGTTACCACGCTTTTGTAGCGCTTCCACTATGTTTGCTGAGGCACACACTGATGATTTTTATGCTATTATTAGAAAACGGTGCGCCTCGCTATTAAAGCGTTTACGGGAGAGCACGAACAGTATCCTAAAGGTATTGTCCGAGCGGTGGGACTCTCCTATGTTCAAAGGGTGGATGAAACTGCACGCTAGCGGCTTTTCGTATATTTAAAATGTATTTTAATAATCAATTTATTTGCTCGTTTTTAATTATGTGTAAAGGAGATGTTGCAAAAATGTATGGACCTCCGGCCATGTATTGTACATAATATCATTAAACAGGCAAAATCAATAAAAAAACGTTTTTTACTGCATATTTGCACTTCTTTGGCTTTGTTTGCAGTTACAAAACATTATTTGCAGTTAGAATTGCAACTCAAAACCAACATGGCGAATCTGGCGGATAATGTCATTTTGACATTTTCAATTGAAGTTCAGTTGAAAATGCTAAAATCGTTTGAATTAAATGTGGTTGTAACTCTAAAATATATTCTTGAATAAATTAATTGTATTTTTTTCGGATTCTTCTTTAATTTACCCATTTTTTGAGGACGTGTACGAACCAGAGCCGAGCTCGCAACATCTCCTTTAGTAAGATTTTTTCATAATTTTCATTTTAAAATTTTGTAAACCTATGTATTTTTTATTCCTATGATTTTAATAATTTGACATAGTAAAATTTTAAATGTATTTCTATGAATCGACTTCAAAAAGGAGGAGGTTCTCGATTGAATATTATATATTTTTGTTATTGTGTATCTTAATTATTATTGTTCTGTATGGATTTTAATATCTGAATTTAATAAATTAATTAATTAAATTAAATTAATTAATCACGTCTTGATTCCATAAAATTCACTTGAAAAAAAACAAATTTTAGTTAAATGCAAAATTTAATGATAATTTTCAAAAGTTGATAGCGTAATGAATCGCATTCAATTGTTGACTAGTTGTGCCCGCGACTTCACCCGCGTGAGAATTTATGATTGTTCAGTACCTACCCGGACGAAGTCGTGGGCGCAGCTAGTATTAAAGTAGCCTAAGTTACTCCTTATTACATCAGCTATCTGCCAGTGAAAGTCCCGTCAAAATCGGTCCAGCCATTCCCAAGATTAGCCCCGCCAAACAGACAGACAGACAGACAAAAAGTGTAAAAAATGTTATTTTGGTATATGTACCGCGTATACATACATATGCATTTAGTAAAAAGCGGTTATTTTAATATTACAAACGGACACTCCAATTTTATTTATTTGTATAGATTTCATATTTTGTTGATATAAAAATATAATAATTATTTTTTTTTTTAATTTAACTATTTTAATCGGTTATAAATCAACATATTTTTTTTTTTTGATAAATTTAGAGTATAGATCGCGCTATTTCACTCGCACCAACGTACATGTATATTCATCGCGCGCACGCCTGGAGTAGACTTCAATGTGTCTGGGAAGATAGGGGAACCATCGAAAGTGACTGGGAATTGTGGAAACATTATTCGTATAGTTTTCTGAATAACATATATAAAAATCAGATTTTATACTATGACGAAAGTAGATTTATAAATAATTAGACTGTGAGGGTATCTGGCAAGGGGTTGTTCCCGTCCAAAGTGTCCGCCAATAGACGAGGCGGTTTCTAATATGATTGTAAGTTAAAATATATGAAAACGAAGTTTTATACTATCACAAATTTGAAACACAATTTTACTTACATTTACTACCTGTTACCTGCCAAAGCCACCGCGACCCAGGTTGTATATTCTGGGTTTGCTTATACCTGTATAGGGGACATATATAGAAGAATTTCCAGGTTTTATAATATAACGAAGGTCTGGGCGTCGCAGGCTCTCAATCTAATACCTTGCCAGTAAAAATTAGCATGCAAATTCAGACTTTATTCGCCATCTGTTACATGGGCCCGGCGAATCGTAGGTGTTTGCATGTATGTTTGAATGCACGCATTCATCTCCTTCGGGGATTATATGCGTGAAGATACGTTACATACATACATAGAAAGAAGAAGAAGAAGAAAGAACATTTATTTGTACCAATGTGCGAAGAGTATTTTAGGTAACAACGAATAAAAATAACATTAATACAAATTGGTCCTAACTCAGCATGTGCTGGTTGAGGAACAACCAGCGCTGGTCTTCCGTTAGGACCACCAAGTTTCGTCATAGACGGCTATACATTCTTAATTAATAACAACAATAAAAAACAAACAAAAATAAAAATAAAGTAAGTGCAATATTACGAACAGATACATTTTAGGATAGCAACATTATAAAAAAAAGAAAAAATCTAAGATACAAAAATAATCAATTTGACAGTTCAGTTTGACAATGTCATCAGTGTCATCACACTGTCATGTCATAAGTCATGGTCCTATTGCGTTCTATCTTGTTGTACTAAATTGAATACGAATAAAAAAAATATTTTAACTAGAAGAGAAAAGAAAAACACATGTAAGACATTTTATAAACTTTCAAATTCAATACATAAAAAAAAATCTCGAGTATGCATTGAGAATAAAAACTTTCCATGAGATTAAAGTTCACAAGCGGAAAGAAACTATAATTCTAAGTTTCTTACACGTAGACATCTGTTGGGTCACGGATGAGTCCAACAAATAAAAATATATTTTTTGGATATAATAAGCTATATAATTCGTTAATTTCACACGGTTTACAAATTATTTGTTATAATGGCAGGAAGCACGATCGGCGGAACGCGTGCGTACTTGGACTTTGATGCTTTTTGACGCGAACTCCACATAGCGACAGCGATGCGCTTGAGAAGAAAATTGCTGACAAAGATTATTTTATTGTATGGTTGCACCGTACACTTCTACACAAAAACCGATGGTTAAAATACAGACACCCCTGAGCTCTCAGTTACATTACCTCTGTCAGAGAATATGCAATATTACCTACTACCTCAGTAGGAGTTGTAGCGTTTGTTTAACAGTTGTCTCATCAATTTAATCCCGAGCACTCACACCTCGATTTAGTGCAAAATGTTACTTTTATAATGTGGTAAAAAATTATAATAAATAGATTTCGTATTTAAATTCTATTCTACCTGAATATACAGAACCTTCCATAGGGGCACACAGGCAATGCCAAAGCAGTTATTAAATGCTCCAAGAGAAACATCTCCAGACCCGTCTTAAAAAAATCCAATATTTATGTTACTTTACTTGTGCCGACTCTCGGACTCTTAGCACCGAGCTATCAACGTGATAATTTCAATGTACGATTACACTAAGATTCCAGGAGAAAGAGATCACGACATTCGATTAATTAGAGTTTACGACTTCTTGAAAGAGATAGGTAGAATTATCTCAGAGACCTTTCCATCTTATGATCGGATTATTTTGTCATCCGGCTGATTTACGACAGACATTTTGAATGAATGTCGGAGAGACGGGTCGGTTATAAGAGCGGGTTAATATGGAGATTATTCATTATATTTTACGGATTTATTGCAGCTTTATTTGTCGGTGCATATTTGTGTTCTTGATTGTCGATTTCAATTAATTTCAGTAATTTACGGCGAAATCTATATGCAAATAACAATAAATGTGGGCATGTGATGGTCACTGACGGCATTGGGACTTGATGACCCCACCGCCCACTAGTGGAAGATGTTGCACGATTGTGGGCATCTTTGGGGATGCTTTTGTCCAGCAGTAGACGTTTTTGTATATTTTTCAATAAATGCTAAAACAAATTTAGCGCAGTATTATGTATTTGAATTTAGAAAATATTTACAAATATTCCAAAACCTGTTGAAATAGGATTGTCACAAATGGAATACTAGAGGTTTTAGGATTTTTGTCAAGTATATTTATCATGACAAAGAAAATAAAAATCTGACTCCGGAAAATCTCGCTCAGAAGCTTACAAGAAAAAGATTCTTGTTAGACATTCTTGTCTACAAACTACTCCACATTATTACTGGAATACGGCCACAGCTTTCTTACAGCTACAGCTATCGTTTAAACATCACTCAGTAAATACACTTCTTTATCAATTTTGATACCTACATTTATTAATTTCATTATAAGTTGCACCAAGAAAGTGTACCTACACTTATACATTTACAGTAATATACAAGAAAAAGAATATTGTTCAGTGCCACCTTAATTACAGTTGCATGCGAAAACAACAGAAACCAGCAAAGAAAAAAAAAATTCCATACAAAAACACTTTCATACATGGTGAGTTTGTTTAATACAGAACATTAAATACGGTCTATATTTTTTAAATGAATTACGTTCTATACGAATCATAATAACATACAATCTAATACGGAATTTACTATGACCTCACAAAGCCTTAGAAGTGCATGTATTATAACGACCCGGTTGGTCCAGCGGTGTGAGTTGACCGTTTGATTCGAAGGATCGCGGGTTCGATCCCCGCACCGGGACAAATATTTGTATAGCCTACAGATATTTGTTTCGGGTCTGAGTGTATGTGTTGGTTGTATATAACGGCACCCACGACACAGGTTTATACCTACTGTGGGGCTGTGAGTGTATGCGCTTTTTCTTTTGTTTTTATAAGGATTCTGATAAAAATAAGATGAATAGTTTTTTTTTTCAATTTAATTGCATCGCTATTACGTATATTGCCAGTGTCATGTGAAACGATATTTCATATTCTTAATAAACAGCGTAAAAGTCAGAGTCTGTCAATCAATTAACAGATTTAACAGTCAGTCATTCAGAGTCATAGTCAGGAATTCGAGAACTCTTATTTGCGGCCGAGGTGATTTGACTCCCGTATATCATAATAATGAGAAAAAAAATGATTCAATTTGATATAGAACGAAAATATGTAGGGGCGGCCAAGTGCACAACGGCAGCCGTGATTTTACTGAGTCTTTATACGTATTGCAGTGAAGTAGACGATATTTTATTGAAACAACAAGTAAAAAAAATATTTTCCATAATAAAAATATAAAAAAAAATACTTGCAGCCAAATTGTGATTGGCAACCTAGTAAATATATATTCTCTAGATTATAAATATGCATTAAAATTAGGTTTGCAGCATATCTGGATGAACGAAATGATTCTGCGGTGGGATCCTAACCTAATAGGTTCAGAATGAGGACGAGTTCGATAGGAACGTTACAGTAGTTACAATTAGTAATTAGTTAACAATATAATTACTTCGCGTAAAAGCAAAACACATTACCGGACTGCCCACAGTCCAGTATTGTGTAAAGCCGCGTGTGTAATATACGTCTGTTTACAGCCAACCAGCGCAACATATTCCACATAAACTTTGCACTATAAAGCCAACTTTAAAAATGTGAGATCACAACGTAAGCAGCAGTAATATAGTTACTGCGGGCGCAGAAACGAACGCTGCGCGGAGCTCGCTATTTATCGCGTCATTCTCTATTGCAGTTGAATGTTGCTTTTGCATCGCGATTGCTATACAACAAAGTCTACGTTATATGTAAATAATAGATATAAAATTAAGTTTACAAACAACAGTCTAAGTAATATAACTACATATCTAATTCTACATCCCTTTGACAAGCAGGGAGTTTCACCCAACATTTACAAACTATAAAAGTATTTTTTTATAAATGCGTTATCTTTAAAAAAAGTTTACTTATGAATAACAGAATATAGGACGGTATGAGAAACGTCATGCTGCTTTATCGAATAGATACACATTTTTTGCTATTGCAAGAACCATCTTGCAATAAGGCGTCGCGATATTGATTGCTTTACTCAGTGCAAAAAATGTAAAGTTTTAACTTTACATTTGCACCATTCGATAAAGCAGCATGACGTTTCTCATACCGTCAGTTATTCTAAAAAATAAAAGAAAAGACTAAAGAAGCGTAAAGTTGGTACTTTACACTTACGAAAATATATTATTTAGCAGCTGTGATGGTAGTGAATACAACACCACACACCCTATAGACATATAACAAGGACTAAAGATAAAAATGTAAATGTGCAGCTCTGTGGTCTAATTTATTTTGTCTCTGTAATGGAAATGAGGCGGCAAATTGGGATATTTAATACACCAATTTAGAAAAAATGTATTGAAAAGACATACTTATGAATCAAGTAGATAAATAATGATTCTATAATAATGAATAATATTTTTATCTATGAATATACAAAAGCATAATATTAGAAGAATCCCATTTTCTCTTGTAGAAAGAAAATTGAGGAAAGCGAACAAATATGAATTGACTATTTACTTTGTGTAGTTGCTTTGACGTAATTTGTTGGACAAATAAGTCACTCGTTTTCATAAGGGTCATTAGACTTGAAACGTCCGCATAAATAAGGGCGTAACATATATTCTGTAGTATATTTCCAGTACGTAATACTTGCTATTTTCTGAATGCAAACAAAAAGAAAAAAGTTTCTGAGTATAGCAGCTCTGACATAAGGATGGACGAACAGACATCCATGACGAATCTATAAGTGTTCCGTTTTTTGCCATTTGGATACAGAACCCTAAAAACAAATATTTTTTATAAAAGAATAGCCTAGAATCCATGATCCTGCATAATAAACAATATGGGGTTCTTCAAAACAGGCGTCAAAAGAGTCCTTCAGGGCTGGCAGCGCGTTGGCAACTCCCCTCAGGTGGCCCTGATGGAAAGTGGTTACCGTCTGCTTGTCTGTCGATCCTTTGATATAAAAAAAAACCTTAAAATCTATTCAACACATAGTTAAGCAAGTGTGTGCGGTACAGCGATATCACATTACGACGCGATGTAGTCGCGGATCGGGAGTGGTTGGAAGTTCGCGTCGCAGGAACAATGCGACGTTCTGATACTGAGACATGGTTTTCTTAAAACACGTGGATATATAATTCAAAGTCTCAGTTAAAGTTTCGTAGCATAAATTAATTTAGATTGAAGGTTTTAGTGGTATCTACTGGATTATAAAAATTCTAACTAACCCGGCAAACGCCGTTCTGCCATAAATGTAAAAGTCATTGCCTTGCAAAATTAAAAAAAACTTAACGAGTCTCAATATGGGTACACAAGGCGTTTGAATAGTATGAATTAACCTGTTAAGCTGCAGTAAAATATGACAATTGATTTCTTAGTGCTCGTAGACGATATCGTACACACGTTACTCAACCTATTACATTTATTTCCATGTGCGCTTTTTTTCGATAACTTCTAAAATATTAATTTTAAATATTTTTATTAAAGAGATACATTTATTTTCTTTTGAAGAATGGTACTCTTAAACACGGATATTGAAATAAAATTGTGAAAAGAGAATGGAAAAATAACCCTCAACCACCCGGTTACCAACCAACCATAGGGCGCAGGCAAGTATAGGTCGGAAACAACATTGCACCGAACACATTTGGAAGTTTAAATTGAAACAGTAGCAGCGTGTGTGTGAGCGGGCAGTGGGCAGTGGGCAGCTTACCTCCGCCACTAACTAGACACCAGATATCCGGCGTACACAGTCGCGTTATATTAGAAAAGTTTATTGTAAAAAAATTAAAAATATATCTTAGCTACTGGTACGTAGAATCTTTGTACAGTGTTATTGGTAAATAGACCGGATTCTTTTAGAGGTCGATAGGGCAGGCTATTTGCAACTTATTTGACCCCATATTTTTTAGATAATAAACCATTTTTGAGTATAGACAATAATAAAATATAAAACGAAATGGTTTTTTTCTTATCGAGTTTAAATATTATTATATTAGTAAACGTAATAAATGTACAAGAAACACAGAAGATTTGTACAATCCAAAACATAAAGAATATTAATTAGGTCAACAAAATGGTCCATCGTCAAACAAAAATAAATAACAAGTCATTTTCCCTCATAAATTATAGGCATCAGTGATAGATATAAATGAGGCAATGAATTAGAGGCTAAGGTGGTGATTTATTTGTTCAGCGTATGATGGAAGTGGCGCGTTTGTCAAGATATCGAGCTTCCTCGCGTCGCGGGACGAGAAGAATACGCGGTCGCGCGGAAATGTTTATTAAAATATGTATTATACATACACATGTATGTAGATGACACTCTCATGCTTATTAGGGGGTATATATTATACATACCTTTTATCTTCGATCTTCTATTTATATAAAAATCAATTGCTGTTCGTTAAGTCTCGCTAAAACTCGAGAACGGATGCACCGATTTGGCTAATTTTGGTTTTGAATGATTTTTGGAAGTCCAAAGAAGGTTTAAAAGGTAAGAAAATATGAAGAAATTGAAAGGAAACACGAATATAATAAAAACCAGTTTAGTGGTTCTTGATGTGATTGCCAATATTGAAGGTTATTGCGTGTTCAGGTTGTAGGAGATGGATAATGAGAAGTCCATTGTTGGTGATCACCATATAATCCGGAATTTACAGAGTTACATTTTTGCGGTTACTTTAGACGGGTTGAGGTGCGTGTGCGCGGCACTAGGGTAACGGGACAACTGACGACGCAACGCTAAGCTAAGCTTGCGGCGTTTATATTATAATGCTTAATTTTACTTTACAACAAAGTGACAAAAACAGTTTATCTAGGTATATAATATATAAAATTCTCGTGTCACAATGTTAGTAACCATACTACTCCGAAACGGCTGATTCTCATGAAATTTTGTGTGTCAAGGTCTGAGAATCGGCCAACATCTATTTGTTTATAATGTAACATAAAAAATACATAGGTTTAACCCTAAATGTTCACTCTTCTATTACCAACCCTTATTTTTAATAGCAGTATTGGTTGTTAACTTAACTTGGCGATACGAAGTTCGTCAGGACAACTAGTATCCTATAAATTTTCAGAAGAAATTAAGATCATCAAAAAATAATGTGATAGATCGATTGTACCGATCCCGCTACATTTTACCCCTTACAATTTTACCGTGTACATTATTATAAAATTATTACAGTATTATTGTTATAAAATTCTGTATTGAATAACATAATAATATCAAGCGACTTCAAGCTCCGAGTGCCATTAGGTTACTAAATTCTGTAGCAAGTGAAACAAATAAGCAGTAAATATGATGTTAAATTCCATCAAATATAGCAAAGTAGTTAATAAGAAATATGCAAGCAAAATATAACAACAAAGTTCACCAATAATGTAGGTTACCAGATGCATCAACACCGTGAACTTGCCCATCCGGGTATCGGGTATCGAGAGACAGATCGCGCCCGAGAACTTCCAGCCGGCGCCGACAACTATCAGACAAAGCACTCCACGGAACAATGCGTTCATAGTTCTGTGGCTGCTTCCATTTATTAATAAGTGCTGGTAAGCGACGCGACTCCGACTACAACCTTTCCCTGCTGGTTATTCACTGGCCTTCTTAGGAAACGTATTGAAATATTGCACGCCTCATAACGCAAAACGACTATGGTAATGCTATACTGCCGACATCTGAAGGTCAAACAATTTGAAGTTGTTCTTTGGTTTGGATTTGTTTACATAACTTCAAGCCCCCCATCATGTATTCTCGGTATGAAGCATGCAGAGGTAAATGCGTGCATTCAAACATACTCGCACATACATTCGAGTATGTTTGAATACATGCATTTACCTCTGCGTGCTTTTGTGCTGCGTTTTTTAGCTTTACACTTTAGTGATCACCCACGATTCACCAATTTCGTTTTGTCACAAAAAATAAGGTGAGATCCATTTGACATTGCCGAGCATATTACCAAACTCTGAGGGCGGAACTGAATAACAGAATATCACAATTTTGTGGATTTATATCAATAAAATTAATAAGTGCTGTTAAGTCTTATAAATCATTATTAGGGTATTCTTTCCGGAAAATTGATGTGTAAAGATGTGCCTTGAAGGATTTTTTATTTTTAAATTGTCACGTTGTTTCTTAATTCTTACATCTTACTGTTGATTTAGTTCTAGCGGCTCTTCCCGGCTTCGAACGGGTGCAATTAATGTAAATTATAGCCTTTGTCACTCAGTGAAGATGCAGCTTTCTAATTGTGAAAGAATCGGAAATTTGAAATCGGTCCAGTAGTATTTGTGTGAAAACGTTACAAACATCGATACAAAAATAGAAATGTTTCCTCTTTATAATATTGCTGCTAAAGTGAATAAACAATAACAGTAGGTATAATTTACTTTAGCAGTGACTGCGAAATGCGTTGCACCAGCGGATTTTTGGCAAATTGAAAATTTATCATGGTTGACAGGCTCCCTCATCATCTGACAGATATTGAGGTTAACTTTAACATTAAATAGTGCAGTTTGGCCAGTTACGGTTAGCAGTTAAAGTTATGATGTCCTTAATCAATTTTCAAATGGAACAATTTTTTTTTATTTAACCGGGATTTTAATAAATTTGTTAAAGTTAACGTAAGATGATGCAACCCAGCCTTAAACATTCATTAATTTTTATTTTAAGCTTTCAGTAAATAAAATTGTGCTCCAAAGGGATACATACAAAAGTTTCATGTCGATAATCAAATGAAGATCACGAGTTGCTTACCCGTTTTTATTTGTTCGTAGTTTTATGTTATCGTCGTCCTTACGATAAATAATTCAATCAGCGCAAGAGCATCAATCCGAGCGAGTATCTTCAATGAGGAGATCGGGCGGCACGGAAACTCCACACCATCTACAGATCGCATCAGGACGACCGTCTCTCGGCATGTCGGACGGTCGCGGGACATATTTCCGCAACCCGTTAATCTTTATTTGATCATTGATTAAGATTAAGTTTTTCTATCTACTCCTTTGGAGCACAATGTAATTGGTGCGAGTTTTTAATTAAAACAAATATTGATAGCAAATAGAAGCTCAGAAATCATTAATATTTTTTTTGTTCTCGCAAGATATAGAAAAGAAAAGCGTTATTTTTTACTACCTCTATTGGAATAATTTGACCGCCATTGTTCGTTTGACTGACTACACTTGTGGAAGAATTCTCTTCCAGTAGGAGAACATTCTTCCGAAATTGGGCGGTTGGGTAGACACGTCCCGATGCCACCTCCACGTCCTAGGCATCATTGAAGTTATGTATAAGTAGTTGAAGATTATCCAATTAATAACCAACGATCCATCGCCGCAGATGTCAGAACAAGAGCTTCAATCCGAGCTAATATCTCTCAATGAGGTAATCAGGCGGCACATAAACCCCGCCTCATCAATAGATAGCATCAAAACGAACGTGACTCGGCCAGTCGGACGATCGCGTATATCATAATAAAGCAAACCCGTTAATCTTCACTTTATCATTGATTAAGCTCAAGCTTTTCTATATCGCTGCCTCAGTAATATAAAGGCATAACTCGAAAAAGAGGGCATTCGAAAGGGGAGGGTGTTTTAAAATCTGGTTTTTTTCTATACCAACTTATTTTCCAATATTTTTTTTGTAGAATATATTAAAGGGTCCGCAAGCCGTGGATATATTAGTGATTTCGACTTTGTAGCAGCTAGAACGGGAGAATCAGTATTAAAGTATTTGTGTACCCAATTTCATTGAAATCTGTTCAGGTAAGGTTTAAAGATCTTTATTCTCATAAAAACATACAGTTCTTTTAGAATGAGATGTAGATTACATTGATTTATGAATATGTTAGTAGTACACCTCTGGCGCTTAGGGTTAGTAACATAGTTACAATATTGATACTATTAACTATTTAATTTATTTTGTTTATTTTTGACTTGTCACAAGCGGTGCTTATCACCCCAAATGACTTAAATGATTCGATAATATGAATTAAATTTCTAATTCTGGTTATGAACTTAGTTATATAAAACAAAGGTAAGTATTAGTAATAAGGTACTGTTAGTACATTGCTTAAATAACTTAAATACTACTATAGTCTGGCAATATATGATTTTAATTTGTTTTTAAATATGTTGATACTACTGCACTCCTTTACATCGTTTGGTAATTTATTAAATAACTGAACTCCTTCAAATAGAATAGATTTCTTTGCGTAATTCGTTCTTGGTGTAATTAGTTCAAATTAATGTTTGTTTCTTAAGCTAATGACTTTTTTTTTCAATTCAATATTAGTTTTGATTTTTTTGGTACTTATCCTATTTATTAATATACAAGTTTTATATTTGTATAACTGGTTTATGTTAAACAGGTTTGCTTTTTTATATAATTCTTTTGTGGGTGTGTAGTAATTGTAGTGAAATAATACTTTAATAATTTTATTTTGTATTCTCTGCAATGGCTGAAGATTAGCAGATGCAGCCGACCCCCAGATTTCTATTAAATATTCCAAATGTGACTTTACCAATGAGTTGTAGACAATTGTTTTTACTTTTTTTGGTATGCAGTTGTTAACTTTGCGAAAAGCGCCTAAAGTTGAGCTTAGTTTAGATTTTATGGATTCAATATGTGATTTCCATGTCAATTTGTCATCTATGATTAATCCTAAATATTTTTCTTGATACGATCTTTTTATCAATTCTTTGTTTATAGTGAGGGGTGTGAAGTCTGGAATTGGTTTGTTTTTGGCAGTTATTATAATAAATGAAGTTTTTGTTGTGTTAATGGTTAGTAAATTATAAAGTAGCCATTGGTTTAGTCTGTCTACATCTGCTTGAGCTTCAGCGATTATTTCATGGAGAGAATTACCAAAATAGAAAAGACAGGTGTCGTCTGCATAGAGTGTGAGGTGCCCTTTGAGACCTATTTTATTAACATTATTCATATAGATTAGAAACATGAGGGGCCCTAAAATTGATCCCTGAGGAATTCCAAAATTTTTTAAGGTTTGTACAGAACTGGACACGTTATCAATTTTTACACTTTGACGCCTATTGTCCAAGTAAGATTCCAATATTTTATGTGCTATGCCAGTAACACCAATGTCTTTTAGTTTGGATAACAGCTTTTGATGACTCACCGTGTCGAACGCTTTTTTTAAATCTATAAATATGCCCAGTACATAGTTCTTTTTGTCTATATGTATTTTAATTTTAGTAATTAGGTCTATCGCTGCAGATATAGTACTAGATTTTGGGCGAAAACCGTATTGTTCATCGATGAGTATATTATTTTTATTTAAAAAGGTACTAAGACGGTCATGTAAAATTCTCTCAAAAACCTTTGACAAAACTGGCAACACGGATACTGGTCTATAATTGCTTGTATCAGTTTTACTACCCGATTTATAGATCGGAGTGACTTTAGCTATCTTCAGCGAATCGGGGAAATAGCCTAGTCTTAAACATTTATTTATTATGTTTGTAAGTGGTATCACTAAATATTTTTTTAAACATTTGATTGATTTAGTATTTATTCCATCCAATCCAGTGCTAGAATTTATATTTAACCGATCAACAATTTTACTAATTTCATCTATGCTACATGGTTTAAAGTCAATTAATTTTTCAATATGTGTGTAAACATGTCCGTATAATAAGGTGGAATCAGAATTGCTATGATAATTTTGTGGTATTTTATTTGCTAAATTTGAACCAATCGTGGAAAAAAAGGAGTTAAATTTATTACATATATTTATACTGTCTACGATTATTTCAGAATCTACAATTAGTTTAAGAGGTGTGCTTTTGACTTTGTGTTTATTTATTGCCAAACTATTTATAACGTCCCATATTTTTTTGGGTTTCGTGAGAACATTGTAGAACAAATCAAAATAATATTTTTTCTTATGTTTATCAGTAAGTGTTAAAACTTTCCTCGTGGCGTCGTTGTATTTATTTTTTATTTCATTACTATTAGGATTTGTTTTTGTCTGACTCCATAAGTAATTCTTAACACTAATTGATTCTAGTATTTCTTTATTAATCCAATCATTTTGGGGTAAGTTTGTGAGTTTAATTTTGTCGACTTTGTTATTGCTTATAATTTCCAGAAGTATTTTTTCTAAATCTAAGTAGTCCTCTATATTTTCTAGATGTGGTATTACAGAAAGAGCCTGATAAAGTTTTTCGTAGTTTATGGCTTGATAATGTATCTTTTGTGGTTTTGGAGGTGTTAATTTGCCAATTTCCAGGTATAGCTGCTTATGGTCTGAGAGTGATGATTCGACAATAGAGATGTTGAACGAGTGGTTGTTGATATTAGTGGATATATGATCTAGGACAGTTTTTGTTGTATCTGTCTCCCGAGTACAGTATTCTGAGTTGATTTTATTTAATATTTTGTATCCGCTTTCTTGTACCCCGGAACAATACTTCTTGACGTAGTTATCCTTTTTTAGTAAATCCACATTAAAATCGCCAAAAACTATAGACCTTTTCCGTTGTTCTAGTTGTTTTGTATATATTTCCATAAATGAATCCATGTTCGAATCCCCATCTGGCTTATATATCACCCCAATATTCAGCGATAATTTATTTGAAAATATCCAAAGGTAATGGTTCCCGTTTTCATAAAAATCTTCTGTTATCTCGAATTTAATTCTGTTGTGGACATAAATAGAGACACCACCGCCTTTGTTTACTTTTCTATAGTTGTAAATATGTGTATAATCCGGTAATTGATATAATGATGCCTCTTCGTCCGAAGTAATATGGGTCTCAGTGAATATCAAAATATGGGTAATTTTCGGTATTGATTTTAATATGCATTTTATTTCGTCAAACTTCCCCTTTGTACGTATACTTCTTAGATTCGCATAAAAGAAACGTAACGATGATGAATTCAATTGTAGATTTTCGTAATTATTTACTAAGAAGTGGTTCAACGTATCTTCACTTAAACGATTGGGTACGATTTTATCTAATAGTTTTTTGTAGTCGGTTTGTTTACAACTATTTTCGGTATACCTTTAATATACTTGATGAATATGTCCTTTTCACCATTATCTTTTCGTATTTGTAATTCCGATTTTAACTTTTGTAGATACTCCCGTTGCGTAGGCGTTTGATCCCTATAAATAAGTATGTTTTCCGGCAACTTGGTTTTATATCGTATAAGAGACTGAGGTATTGAAGCAAAATAAACCTTTAAAGGTCGATATTTTCCTGGAATGTATCTGCCTAACCGTATTGTTTTCAATGGTTTAGGGCAATGTTCATCAAGCATTGTTGTTAGTTTCACACATTCCTCGTAGTCATTGTATTGTCTCAATTTAAAATTTCTATCATTTTTTTCAGGTATTCCTACAAAAATAATATTCCGTTCTCGATCGCATTGGTCTTTAAGCTCCCGGATGAGGTCATGTTGGGAAGCGGTGGGCGATTTACTGTTCGTGTTTTGTAAACACTCTTGATGTTTTAGTGATGACATTTCGCTTTCTATGTTTGTAATCTTTTTTTGTATAACTGTGTCATTAGTTTTAATTTTTTCAATTTCGTAATTCACTTGTTGTATTTGTATGTTACAATTTTCGGACATTAGTTTTATAGATTTTATCTCGTCTTTAATTGTTGACATTTCTTCTCGAATGAAATTCAGGTAACTGAGAAAAACTTTCGCATTTCAAGCCATAAGCGCCTCTTAGCCGGTGATAGCGGAGCATGTTTGCGCGACCCCGTTAATCTTCAGGAAAATGGGTAAAGACCCATTTCCCTCATTCCTTCGGTGTGGACACTGATTAAGATAAAGATGCTCTACCTACCCCTTCAGGAAAAAGCGTATGTATGAGATGATTTGATCGGGACTTGATTTATTTCAACTTACGTTTTAGAGTTCTGTGCCTCAAAAGGAATTATTAGAACTGTTATATATTACGTTATTCAGTAAAAAAAAGAGATGATTACTAAAAAATTATCAAAACAACTACTACACATTAAAAAAATAAAATTACATCCTCTGAAAAACGCAACCCTAAATGTAACTTTTCAATGGATTCATTTCCTATGAGATTGTTAAGGACTTGACAATGTCAATTGTATCAATTGAAAAACATCAATGACATAATTACACCGATACATCAATGCTCAGGCTAACTTCACGCAACATCGTTTGTGAAGATGTCAAAAAGTTGATTTTCGTGTTCTTCTGTAGTACATAAAGTATTGGTGTGCCAAATTCCTTCCAAATACGTTTTTGCGTGTGACGTACAGACTAAACAACCTTTACTGGTGGTAGAGCTCCAATGACTGAGGTCGCGGGCGTAGGCTGGAGCCTACGATGCGGTGGTCCACATTACCTAATATACTTGCCGCTAAATGGTAGTGTTCAGCACTATCGTGTTCCGGTCAGGTGGTAATATAGGCCCAGTAATTTCCGGCACAGAGGCATAACACCTTAGGCCTCAGTAGTGGTAACGCATCTGCATTTTGACCTTGGTCTTTTTGTGGATGTCTATAGGCTGCAGTCATCACTCACACACATCAATGTGAACTGCATGCTTGTTTGCCACTTCCATATCATAAAAAAAACCTAAGATACAAACCTCTGCAACAAGTCATAAGCATCTATTTTGACTGGTTTCAATAAACTGATTAGAAACGGATCATTGTTCCTACGAGCCGTCAAGTATGACTTTTTGCACTAACTTAATCTGTCATGTTCAACCAACCGATAGCTACGCACAGCAGTAGATGAGATAATATAGAACGCTGGCATTAGCCGGTGATCGGCGAGCATATTTCCGCGACCCCGTTAATCTTCACCTTTATCCAATTTCCTCGTTTCTTGGCGCGGACACTGATTAAGATGAAGCTTTCCTATCTACCCCTTTGGGGAAATGCGTCGCCATTATGTATGTATGAGATTCATTTGATCGATATCTGATTTATTTTTGCTTTCTATCAAACTGTCAGCAACGTTTGTTTTTTCCCAGATTACTGAAGTACATTATTGGGACTTATGAAACCCACGACCACCTAACTAGTGCGAAACTGTTGACATTCATCGCAAATTAATCCAAACTCCAAGCTGCTAGTGAAAATTGATAGATAAGAAAATAATCCATTTATATCTTTAACTAGCTGTATTTATATCATAGCCCGCGGCTTCGCCCGCGTAGATGTCGTTTTATAATCCTGAATTTTCTTTGCTATAAACCTGAGCCCGAGACCTTTCCAAAGAATGCAAAACCGTGGAAATCGGTTCGTGCGTTCTGGAGTTGTAGCGTCAGGAAGGAAACCCGACTTATTTTTATATTACAGATATTATTATTATTTACGATGGCACAGAACAGTTGCTGATTTGTTAGTATTCTTAGTTTATTTGGTGACCGTCAGGGACAAGCTAATTGCGATTTAGTTTTTGTTCGGACCGGACGGTAACCGGATTGCAAAAATAGCAGCCACCTAAACACTGCTAGTGAATTTTATTTTTAAAGAAAAATGGAAAGAAAAATTTGACTTCAGGCGAGGCTCGAACTCGCGACCTACTGGGAATCTAGTCCAGCCGCTCTTCCAATTGAGCTACTGAAGCCCTGCCCGATTTGTCAAATTTTTCCTTCACATCTATTGCATTGCTTTATGGTAGCAGCAGCGCCATCTAGCAGGGCAGGGCTTCAGTAGCTCAATTGGAAGAGCGGCTGGACTAGATTCCCAGTAGGTCGCGAGTTCGAGCCTCGCCTGAAGTCAAATTTTTCTTTCCATTTTTCTTTAAAAATAAAATATATTTCACAAGCATGTGTCAATGCGAAATAATATAAAACAATTATTAAGGGTAAAAGCGACTTCTTTACGATATTCAATAAACTGAAAAGTCTATTATATCGGTTGCCTAACTAGCATAGTTGGTAATAGATGGCGCTGCTGCTACCATAAAGCAATGCAATAGATGTGAAGGAAAAATTTGACAAATCGGGCAGGGCTTCAGTAGCTCAATTGGAAGAGCGGCTGGACTAGATTCCCAGTAGGTCGCGAGTTCGAGCCTCGCCTGAAGTCAAATTTTTCTTTCCATTTTTCTTTAATAATAAAATATATTTCACAAGCATGTGTCAATGCGAAATAATATAAAACAACTGCTAGTGAAATTTGTACACTATACATCTGTGGAGGAACGGGATGTAATGTTCCTCCGACGAAAAGGAAGGATCCTCTGATCAGGCGAGGTAATAGCTGCGGCCCAACGATTATCGTTAGGAAGTTGTATTTAGGGAAACTCTTGCGAAAACTTCTTATGTGCGATTCAACTCGGTCATACGCCATTTTCCGTACTTTGATTTTTCAGTGTTCCATTACGGGTTTTCCCCCCTTATGTGGTCGACGCTTTACATTTTTTACACATTTTTCAAATCAAAATAAAATCAGCGTATATGTAAAAGAAAACAAGCGCTGGATTTCTCTGGTTCGTACAGTACCTCTAAAAATGGGTAAATTAAAGAAGAATCCGAAAAAACTACAATTAATTTATTCAAGAATATATTTTAGAGTTACAACCACATTTAATTCAAACGATTTTATCATTTTCAACCATGTTCAACATGGCGGCGATACAGCCCACGCTTGGGATAGTACTATGTAGATAAAACAAAACTAATGCTATCTGTATCTTACTAGTGCATCACATATTGACAAAAAAACGCTGTATCGAATCGATTAATTTAAAGAAGTTCCGATGAATTTATTTGAATTGGAAATCGATTAGTATCGATTATTAGAGGAATTTGTCAAAATGACATTGCCCGCCATATTCGCCATGTTGGTTTTGAGTTGCAATTCTAACTGCAAATAATATTTTGTAACTGCAAACAAAGCTAAATAAGTGAAAATATTCAGTAAAAAACGTTTTTATATTGATTTTGCCTGTTTAATGATATTGTGTACAATACAGGGCCGGAGGTCCACACATTTTTGCAACATCTCCTTTTGGTTCCAAGTATGATAAGCGTTCCAATCTAACTGATTATGTATCAATACATTGAAATAAACAACCCCTGTCGCAGTTCCAAATTATCAATTCTCACTATTCTATTTCGTCCGTTTTGCATCTCGAATTCAGTACATTGTCTCAAATGTCCGCAGATAAGTCCAAACAGCGCAAACGGAATTAGCGACAGAGGCGTATTTGATGGAATACTGATACTGTATCAAGTGGCACAGAGACAGTAGGGATGCAAATGGCACATCGATGTTGCACTAGAAAAGTGTCGATGATTTCTGTCTATAGTCGGAACACTTTTAAAGAAAACACTGGATAGTACTTGGGCAGCACTTTATTCCATGATGAACAATAATGTATTATTCATTTTTAGGGTTCCGTAGTAAACAAGGAACTCTTATAGTTTCGCCATGTCCGTCTGTCTGTCTGTCTGTCTGTCCGACAGCGGTTTAGCGCAAAAACTATTGGTACTAGAGACTTGAAATTTGGTACACCTTAATCACGCCGACAAAGTGATAGAATAAAAACATGAAAAAAAAATAATTGTGTTACCTCGCCTACATGTAAAGCGCGAATATTTTTTTTTTCGATTTCCATATAGAGAGAAATATAGCGGATGGCCGAATATCATTTTTCGATTTAGTTACCTGTTCGTGACTTATTAAGTTTTTAAGTGCAAATTTTCGTTAGAGTCAAGTGTCCCTCCCCCCCTACCAACTAAACGGTTGTTGTTAGAAATTCAAACGTTACGGTAATAGTAGCTATATAATAATATAACGAAATTAAAAGGAAAACTATCACACTTAAATTGGAATTACAAGTTTGCAAGTAATAATCGAAAAAATGTATTTAACTCGAAAATTTCGAATAACTCCATAGAAAATATGTTTTTCATTACATTTCTTACTTTGTAACTACGGAACCCTACACTGCGCGTGGCCCGACACGCACTTGACCGGTTTTTTAATAGGCTTACGTAGACAACTCGTCTCGAGACTACAGCTTGTACTAAATAAATATAGACAACTGCCTAAGGGAGACCCAATAGGTGGGTATCCCCGATTTACGGTGTTCCAGCTAAACGTCGCGGGGAACAGTTAAAAATGAAACTAATACTGTGTTATAGCTTACCTACTATTGCAGACTATGAATAAGTAAGTGTGGGAAGTTACTCATAAATATTGGCTCCATGACTTAAACAGTTTGCAATATTAGGTAACAACAAACGTCATACCTAATTGATCAGGCACGCGATTGCATAATGCGTTGTCTGTAACTGAAATTAACAGCTCAAATCCTTGATGCCACTTTTCCTTCTAATTTCTTATTCGAAGATAGCAAACCATTGATGTTTTGATATTAAAAAGCTATAAAAATATTTCAAGAAGTTGTAGAAGGTCTAACAGAATAATGTGAACTATTTTACCATCGCTTACAATCCTAATAGTATTTAATAAACTTATGTTTTATATTACAAAAATGGTAAATCATCATCATTTCAGGCGAGTACGTTCACTGCCTTGCACATTACTGCCTAGATTGATCTGGTGTTATGAAGTGGCAAATAAGTGTAAACATTTATTAAGATTCAAATGTGATACCATTCCTGAGACTTATTATGATTTTTCGATGAAAATTATTGTCTATTTAACAGTACTTACTGTACTTACTGTCGTAACTACTTACTAATGTTTATAGTAATAGACAGGTGCTCTAAAATACGTCAATATGATACACCGATGTTTCTAAGGCATGTTTCTTATCATTGACGTTTTTAGTAGGAAATATATCGATACATTGGTAACCTACGAGTTCAGCCCTGTTAGCAGCGGCACGTGGTCGCGAATGTTTGTGCGAGCAAATCACTCGCCGAGCAAAGCCTGCAGTCTTTGGCAGTTGTTGATGCCATTAACAAGGCTTTGGACTCTCGTTGATACACTGGGATAGCTTGGTGGTGTTTTTTATACATGTAGATCGATTATTTGTATGATCGTATCAGTTGAACTTTTTAATAGTTACTTCTTGCTAATAAGAGCATGCGAAAGGTTTCGGTTTTATATAGTTGGTAAATTTCAACCACATAATCTTTTTATGTTATGATAGTGCCAAAATTCAGCTTAAATCATGTAGAGCACAAGTGATGGCGCTTGAAAGAGCAGGCACCACGGTAATATCTTATCCATTAGCTGCCAAATAGTAGTGTTTAGCGCTATTGTGTTGAATGTGTACATTTACGTGATCGGAACGAAATTATGTGGGCTGTAGAATCGTAGTTGCCGGCACAGAACAGCGCAGGATGACAACTCTTGTGCACTAAAATCCAGTAGACGTTTATAAGCTTCAGTATTTCACAATCAGTACGATCTATGATGGATGTATCTATCTTCATGCCAAATGCCAAGTCCCTTACGGAGAAGGCAGAGAATGTGGAACGCCAGATATAATCTTTGATATATATAATGTGATCCTAATTCAATATCTACGACATCCGTCGTAGATATTGAATGAAAGAGTTGACATAATTTCAACTTATCTTCCAACAGAAAATAACTACACTGAAAATGTACTTGACAATTCCTGTTTCTTTCATCAATAGTGAGCGATACAATCGAGAACAAACAACAAAGGAATTATAAATATAGTAAAATAATTATTATTTTATACGAAATAAGTAACAAAACGATCAAAAAAATATAAGATTACTAAACACAATCAGACTGAAGTAATAATTGAGCTGTCTTCACAGTTAATTTATTTTGAAAACTTTTCGTAATTTCATCAACTAAAAATCACGCAATTCATTGATTTTTTTATCTTCAAAAACTAAAGGTACCCCGACCCGCACTTGGTCAGTTTTTAGCGGTGGCACAGTCAAGTATCCACCAAAAGGCTCAAAACAAACCATCTGTACAAGTGTAAAACACAAATAACAAAAAAATAATAATAGCACAACAATAAAACAAGAAAATAGAATATGGAACACAAAAGTTGGCAAGACGCGATTTTGGGAATTCTGCCCAACTCCCTAAACTAGAGGAAATAAAAGCTTAGCGACACCGCGGCAACACTGCACAGCAGGTCACCGGCCGCTGGAGGCTGCACCCGCTATCTGCAGTATTTAAATCTTTGATAAGCAAATGAAACAACGTACTTATTTCTTTCTTACTGCAGTCATATGCGTGTCTTGGGAATCATTACCATACATACAACATTTTGTGGGTGTATCTCGAGCTGCAGCAAAAAATATAATTTAATTGAGTACCCTGCAGTATGCCAGTTTGTTTGCAGTAGTGTAACTACAATGGAATCGATTTTTACAAGCTGTTTTAAAATGTTTAGTCACTTATGTAGTATAGGTACACAATATGACGTATGCAAAACTGAAAGTATTTGGATAATACATATTGATTAAAAAATATAAGTAATTACAAGCTGTAGGCATTTAAAAGAAATAAATATATTATTTTATTTTTACAATTTTAGGATAACTTACATTTGGGTTATAATTATATATATACGTATATATATACACATTTCTAGATACATGCAGCCAGGGGCTATTACCTTTTCCCATCTTACCCGAATTTAATAGTGGTGAATATTTGACGGTAGAGCTCGAGTTTCGACACTGGAAACTTACCGTCAGTAAAACGTTAAAGCCGAACTGTAATATGGACATAGCAGCATAAATGTTACCAGTTTGGTTGAAGAGAGACCTTTTCGGTCGGCCATTGTCCGGTAAAGTAGATTAGTACAGCCTCGAGACAAACATCCATTTAAAGAAAAGATGAAAGATTAATTGTTAATTTGACGATAACAATTAGTGAAGTCGTCCGAAGATTTTTTTTAAGTTATTATATCAGCAAGCATGTAGTAGTTCACATTGATAGTGAATGATGACTACCGACATTCTATCTCGCATTAGATAAGTACTTACGTACTTATACTTACTTACTAAGTCGCATGAGTCTAAGGGCGAGATTCAAAGACCGCACTACGACTTTACTTTCGAGCAAAGTACGCTTCGAACTGTCAAAACCCATACATTTCTGACAGTTCTAAGCATACTTTGCTCAAAGTAAAGTCGTAGTGCGGTCTGTGAATCTCACCATTAGTATTAGTTAAAAAGTTTCGTAGCCCGCAGCGGAGCATGTACCTAATAGAAGAGGTCGCGGTGGACGAGAACTTGTTAGGTTCAAGTTAATAACTTTGACATTTTAGATACTCAAGTACTCCCACCAGGAACACCGCATTATCCAATTTAAAAGATAGCCATCAATGCTATCTTCTTTTAATTAGATTATAATATACAATGGCATTACGTACTACATACATATGAACTTGATGTTTGTTTGGCACTTTAATTAAACAAAAAAAAAGATCCGTACGAATTGAGAACCTCCTCCTTTTTTTGGAAGTCGGTTAAAAAGGTACAACGTACCTACTTAGTAAAATTAAACTAATTTCTAGGATTTGTTGGAAAAAAAATAAATCCCAACCGGATATTTTGGTCGCTTACCAGCTTTCGTGATTCTATTTAAGGCACCCTAACGCACTAGCGGTTAGCCGCGCGGCTAACCGATTTTACAATTTAATATGCAACCGCCTGTTATGAATAGTGCGGACAATAAAAGGCGGTTGCATGTTGAAAAAAAAAAGCGGCTAGCCGCGGGTTTTCCTGCTCCCGCGGCTTACCGCTAGCGCGTTAGGGCGCTTATAAAGTGTCACCCTTGAAAACCTAAGCACTAGATTGTACACAGATTTTTGGAACAATGAAGTATAAAATTCTTCAGAGCCAATTTTCTCGAACATTCCGATTCTACAAACCAAACGTTTGCTAACGCCAAATGGACAACGGTACACATCGTATTGTGTACACAGAGATATTGGTTGTAAATCAAATGACGATTGCATTAGGTACACGGCGGGTACACGAGTGGGGATCAATTGCGCGGCTTACACATACCGTGTACACATGGTATGACACTAATCACGCCCCTGATCCGATTACGCGAGAGCAAATTACGACCTCGACCGGTTTAATTCGGACAAAATAAAACTGTTTATCAAATAGGTATCAATTTTAGATTTAGGCGCGAATGGGTGATTTATCTTGTCCGTGATTTATAAATGTTCACTGTTCTCTTCTTTCTTTTATTTATTGTAGGGTGTTTTTGTCAGTGACGTTTTTTGTTTCTTATATTAACGGTATTTTGGAATAGTTGTATGGTAAGAAAATACTATAGCCTACTGATATTTACTCAAAATAACCTTCCTAAACATGGAAGTCTTGCCACCTCTGAAGGGCTAGCTGTTTTTATTTATTTATAATGTAGATTAAAAACTACGACCGTTCTCAGGACTCGAGAGCTTGAGACCGAAATGTCTTTCATGGGTAGAGCTTAACCACATTAAATTTTGTGGCATTTCAAAATTATTACTTTGATGAAAACATCAACTTTGCTTCCTTATAGTCGCAACACACGTCCGGATTTGGTATAGTTATTTATATATTTAGTAGAATAATTATGTCCGCCGAACTCTTCTACAAACGGCCAGATTTGGTTCGGAGCGTACCGAATCCGCTGTCCGCTCCGTACCAAATCCGGACGTGTGTTACTACTATAACTCAACTTAAAAACCGCAATCTCTAATCCCCAATTGCTTGATATCTAAATTAGATGCAAAAACATCCGAGAGCAAACTCTGTGAGCGAGCTGGTTTCAATTATAGCGCTTTGTAGCTGTTAACAAAGTTGCTGAACCGAGTCAAGTGATCGCGGCGCCGGTCAAAGAGCGTCCGCGGGCAGATGCCAGCGGTTGGCAGTTGCCGGCTACTGGCACTCAGCCAGTCACTACTGACTAGCCGGGCGGTAAGTGGCTGAACTTATACTAGTTTCAAATTTACAACATTTTTATTTTTTTCTTGACCCGTTCTAGTTTTTCGCACGTTGAAAAAGCAACCTTAAGACAATATTATTTCCAAGTTTACAATATTCGTTGCATAAACAGATTAAATAGCAACTTCTACTATCTTTAATGCTCCTACTATATTTGACAAAAGCGCAAAATATAAATATTAATGAAAGGGGCACAAAGGTGCAAGCAGCGTGGAGCTAATAGTCTCAGGGCAGAGGTCGGCTAGTCGGGGGCAAGTGGCTCGCGACGAGAGAGCCGCTGCATGAATATTCAGCGAGCCAACGACCCCGGCTCGCGGCCGACGACACTTCACTTCGTACGCCAAATTTTCCACGTGGAGAAAAAATGGGCTCTCACTTTAAAAAAGTTCATCGGCATTATTCCGCTTGCATTGAAAATGCTGAAACAAATCTTCTGCAGGAGTACCACCATATCGTATAAGCCGTCTACGAGTACGTCCGTTGAAAGTGGCAAAGTTATATTAAAATACTGCTGTAAGAACGATATTTACAAATAAGCCCCTTTCCCAGTTTTTAAACAAAGAATCAGAAAATTCAAGCAGAATGTAACCATACTACGCGTAGATAAATAATTGTAATATAGCCAAAGCTCACAAGCACTATCGCAAATATTCGTTCGCAGCTCATTCCGCGGGCCTCGTGATAAATATTCAAACGAGCGGGAGTGCGCGACGCGAGCGACGCGAGCGATGCGATGCGGCAGGGCTGTCACGCAGCCGCTCCTTCACCGCCTCGTCACCCGTTGCCTGATGAAAGCCCCCGGCCGGGGATCAAACTTACCACTGGACTACAGACAGACACTAAAGACAGTTTGAAGCCTGTCCGACCAGAGAATATTTGCTGGTCGGCCATTCCATTTGCAGGTAATTGCTTTTAAATGCTGACTTACCGGTAGGAGACTGGTTATTGACAAATATTAATGCCTAAGTGCTCCGCTAGGGAGCGTAAAGTTGATCTTTTATCGCTATCCTATTGTGATCTCCAACTGAATCTCAAATGTCTAATTTATTAATATGTACTATTGCATAAGCAAACAAAAAAAGAGTGATTCAGTTTAGGTTCTCCAGTCACTTAAAAACGATTGAAAGAATCAATTTATTTTATATCTCAAAAGTAGCATTGCGGGTGACGTAACGGCGGCAATGCTCTTATGAACTTAAGAAAACTATTTTTTGTGTTATTTATCAAGATTTGTAAAAAGTTGCGATTGATGAAGATACGCTGATCGCAGCAGGTGATACCTACGCTAGTTTAAATTAACCCTGTATTTAAGAAAATTAAAGAAAAAACGAAAAGAAAAAATTGACTATGGGCAGGAATCGAAGCTGCGACCTCAGGATAACCAATCCAGCCGCTTTACCACTAAGCTACCGAAGTCCCACACCGATGCATCATATTTTGCCTTCCCTTTTTGATTTTTAACCGATTTAGGGTCGGTGAAACGACATCCATTGATAACTAATTAATAGCTATACAACCGATATGACTTGCGATAGACTTTGCAGTTTATACAATATCGTTAAGATGTCGCTGTACCCTTATTAATTGTACTATTTATTTTTCGCAATAACACATGCGAGTGACCTTTAGAAATTTAAAGAAAAACCGTAAAGAAAAAATTGACTTCGGGTAGGAATAGAACCTGCGACCTCAGGATAACCTGTCCAGCCGCTTTACCACTAAGCTACCGAAGTCCCACACCGGTGCGTCAAAGTTTTTTTCAATACCTACATAAAATAATCTTAGCTAGTTTTAGGTGACAACCCTAAACACATCTACGTTGGTTGAATACGTAAACATCTGCGAATCTGCGTTATATTATGCATCTAAGAATCCACACGAGTATCAAGACTCACTTTCGGAGATTATTACAATTATCATGTGTACCTACATTTTTATGGCTCAAACGGAAAATCGGATATTCGTAATATCATCGTATAAAGTTTGGAGGGTTTGGAGGTATATCAAGGTAAACAAAAGTTCGTGACGGCATCGCTAGCTTCAAGAATATCAAAGCATCTGCAAATTCCGCAATGACAATAACGTAACTTCACGCCTGTAATCCCCGAAGGAATAGGCAGATGTAAAATGCATACATGCAAACTCCCACGATTCCCTAGTCACATTTTGTACCATACATTGTGTGACGGGCCTATCTTCAGGCACATTAACAAACTTCGAGGGGTACTGAAAAGTTTTCCTTTAAAATCTCAATAACAGTAGTAAGCTGCTACTACTAGACTACTGAAGTAATGATAATAACAATGGATAAGATGAATCGGTATGGAAAGTAAGTATACAAAGAAGAAGGTAACTAGAGTTTGGTTACTCGATTAGCTACAAAAGTTTCGCATTCGTACAGATTGTATTAGCCGCAGTTACCACATATCGCCTTGACATTGGAGCAATTAAACTTTGCGACTAGTTGTATGTAATAGGATCGCTCAATATTTGACATTACCTATCTACTAATTTACAATATTCGTATAAGATGCAACCTACTGGTAGTTGGATGGATGTATGTTTTTTATATAACGAAGGTGGCAAATAATCATGCATTTCACATAGATGTTAAGCGATGACTGCAGTCTATAGACAACTACCCAAAAACCAGATGCAGTCAAAATGCATTGCTACCCCTGAGATCTAAGTTGTTGTCTCTGTGGTAGTTATTACGGAGCCATACATTACCTAACCAGAACACGATAGCACTAGCATTTGGCAGCAGATTAGATAATGCTAGCAATATTATTATAGAAACCCGGTATTTAAGTGCCGGCTCCAGAACGCAAATATTGTCGCATAGATTCTAATTGACGTATGTACAAAACGATCCTGCAGTAAGCCTGTGTCCCACAGCTGACCTGATACTGATGACCTCATACCTCTTACCAAGGAACCGTTAGTATCTGCCTCATGTTATCTCTTAAGGCATGCAGTGCAAGCTCGACCAAAAATTAGGAGCAAGATTGAGAAGTAGTGGATACAGACAAAGAGGCGCAATATGCAGCAAAGTTTGCACCTTGCAGGCGGCGGCAAACTTGGCGCCGCACAATGCGCGCGAGTTCCGAATACTGCGACTAGGGTTGCCAGAAGCAGGTTCATCATTTTCGGAACTTTTTACTCGTATATTTTTTTCTTACAGAACAATCTTATTTTACCAAGGCTACATTTTTCAGGTCGTTATACATTTATTATTGTTATAAATGGGCAAGACACTTTTTTATTTGCCCTACCCCTATGTTTCTTGGTACAATGCGTATCTGATATTTCAAATCTAATTATGTAAAAAAAAGTAATTGATTTTTATAACGCAGGACGGTCAAAAAGTATCTAAATACAAGACGAGACGTTAAATTCTAGAACAATCCCAGGTTTCTCGGGCATCCAGCAACCCTAACTGCGACACAAGTTCACGTTGTTGTGCGTCTGCCACTCGCTCAAATGGGTGGTGTACGTCGTGTCGACACTCCGTCTGTTGGGTGCTGCTGATACCGAGTGTGAGCTCTCAATGATAACGCACGAGTAACTAGGATTGTTACAACACACACTCAAATGTTTTGGAAGTATTATTGAGAGAGACACGATGCAAGTTCTGCTGTTAGTTTTTACTGGTGGTAGAGTTCCGGTGTCTTAGAAGGCAAAGACACAATCGCATTAGCTATAATATATCTGTCCCATATAAATTAAAAAAAAAAAAACGTTTTTTCGCGAGCTTCATGCATTGTAGAAATTAAATTATGATTTACTCGCGTATACCAGCGCGTAGTCTGCCTGTGACCGAAACGTCGGATAAGAAAGAGAAGTTGGACGTAGCATACACGAGAAAATTCGCAAATATAATATCCGCAATTAAAAAGTAATAGGTCATGTAAAGTCTGTCTGTCCATTCCAAGGTTCCAGAAATAAATTCTGCATTCCTGGAACCTTTAAATGGGCAGGTGACCGCGTGTCTTGATTTGAAATTAATGTAAAAATAAACAAATACTAGATGAATTTGACTTTACGTTACTTTTTAAACTGTAAGAAGTCTTTCACTTATTAAATGTACCTAAGTTTCGTTGACATTTTCTCTAACTATTATTTGTATAGAAATACGTGTGTATTTTATGATATTGACTTAAGTGTACTACTTAGTAGAATATGACGGAATTTACTGTACTATATATACTCGTATTAATACATTCCAGAGCGCAGGTCGACGTAGTCCTTATCCATTAAATAATGGCTTATCCGATACTATAGCATAAAATCGAAAATAAACTGTTTTCAAATTAATATAACTTTCTCATTTACGACTAATCAAATATATATATATATATATCGACAATCGCAGAAATTTTGGCATGTATATTATTTCAGTAGAAAACAAAAGGACATCTGTATCGATGTATAGACTGACAGATTACAAATTATGCTGTTCTATTTCTTGGTGTTCCATTAATTATTTAAGATTAAACAAAGTTTTTATTGGAAAGATTGGATTGAAATTAATCCTACTGATAAATGAATCAGTCGCTCGAATGCAATAATTGAATCACAATTTAATTTATTGTTTCTTTTCTCATGAAACCATCCTCCGGTCGGTTCAGACGGCATCTGTTAATACACTTCACTGCTAAGCCATTGTTCTATGTTAAGTAACTATAATCCTCCGCTCCATGTTATTACCTATTATATGATATGTGTGTATGTATATTTTGAAGAATATAGGCGTGTATTAAAATACGCATAGCTAAGTTGCAATCACAAGAAGCAATTTAAAAAATAACGTTTTCGTAGGTTTTCCCTAGCTTCATACATGGTAGAAATTAAACTTGCGGATTTTCTCGCGTATACAACACTCCCAAACTTTTTCTTACACCCGACGTTACGGTCGCTTTCCAGCTACCGTAGTCACGGGCAGACTAATTAAATAAAACCCGCAAGTTTAAATTTCTACAATTTAAAAAACGATTTTTTTTTAATGGATTTACAAAGGATCAGTCACTAAAACTGGTTTAATTATTCAATGCATGTGTTTTTTAGAATGTTATAAATGTTTATTTACCTGCAATTTGCCATCAAGGATTTATCTGAATGTTGCAATTACTCGGAATCCGTGTGGTTGAGTCTATTTCCCATTGCACCATTCTGGATCAACATAGTCGTTATATTTCATTTAATTACAATCGTAAGCTTTGATTTCAAGCTTTAGTGTACAATTTTCCTTTTAAAACTCTCATAGCTTTGCAGAGTTTTATACTTTTACTTTAAGACCGATATCAAGCAAGCTAGTTAAAAAAGAGCTTAGCGGCGTGATCGCGTATGATTTATGGGTCTGCTGTTGGCATGCGGCGAAGTTTGGGACGAACAGCGCTGATTGAAAACTATTATAAAGCAAGACTTGGAAGGACACCTAAGTGTAAACATTCATGTTAGAGTTCCGGTGTAGTAGTCCGAAAGCGTAGGCACAACCGCATCGCCTTATGGTATGTGTCTATCGTTGTAACAATTTTTAGGGGAGGCCTTTGTCCAGCAGTGGGCGTATTTTATATGCATGTATGTATCTTCACCCCAGGTCCCTAACGGGGTAGGCAGAGAGTGTAGAGCGCCAGATATCCCGGTCCTGACAGATCTCTCGTGCCACATCTACCTTCATCATTCTCTTCATACATGTACGCCGATTCCTAAGACTTTTGACACCACCATCAGACAGGATTCGACCTATTTGGTCATGGTAGGTCAGTCTTGGTCTTCCTGGGCCTCTGCAACCATCCACATTCGCATTGTATATCTGTTTAGTCATTCGCTCATTCGACATTCTTTCTATATGCCCGAACCATCGGAGCATGCCTTTTTTCATTTTTACACCGATACTATCATTCACACAAAGCCTCTTTCTTACATCTTCAATACGAACGCGATCGGTGAGTGATACACCGCAGATGTGGCGTATTTTATCTGCCGCCAAATGGTAGTGTTTCAGCACTATCGTGTTCCGGTTAGATAAGTAATAACTATATTACAGAGACATAGCAAGTAAGGTCTCAGGGAAGGCAACGCATCTTCATTTTGATGTCTACAGGCTGTGTATCAATGTGAACACGCTTGTTTGCCACATTCATTACATAAAAAAGTGACGTCACGTCTGCAATTTCTGTCTTCAAAGTGTCCCAACAGTAGAATAAAATTTCTAACACGTTCCGTCAACGTTTGATACAAATTTCCAGTACATCACTGAAAGGTGGATTTGCTCATTAGGAACGCAAATTTTGAAAGGAATTTGTCTAGTAGATACTTACCCCCTTATTCATAAACGTATTTTAGCTAAAGTGTTGCTAATCTCTCCTTTGTCTCTTTCTATCTTGCATATTTGGCAATGCAACTGACAAGGACAAAGCATTCTATAGCTAAAACGTATCTAATGTACGTTTACGAATAAGGAGGAAATTCTTTAAAAGATCACGGTATTTTTTCTTGAAATTGTGGAGATAACTAACCAAAGTGAATTTATGAGAAGTTGAATCGTTTTGTATCAGTGTTGTGAACAGTTAGCGTATTATACCTTGCTATAGATATGTACTCGTAAAAGTGTTCTAAATATGTCTAGATGCATACTACAAATCAGTTCGCAATAAATCGCTGTTCAACTCATACGTGTTTTTCTATAAATCAAACCTGCATACGAAAGTCAACCTTAGTGCCATAACATAAGGTTTATGTTGGGGAAAACGTTCCTTCGCATTTTTTAAGGTAATTCTAAACATTTTTTAATATAGTTTATTTAAATTTAACTAAAGCATGTATGTACCATTTTGTTCGATAACCTTTTGCCATCTTGTAGGTAGGGACATGATCCCATTGCTATTAAAATTTTGGGACTTCTCATCAAAATACCGCGACAAGTGGATTTGGCACTCCTCTCGTGATGTTAACCTAACATTGCATAAAGAATTCTGAAGAGACCGAAACAGGTGGAAATCTGAAGGTGCAAGGTCAGGACTATACGGCGGATGCATTAACACCTCCCAGCCAAACTCTCTTAATTTTTGCTGAGTGGCTATAGATGTGTGAGGTCTAGCGTTATCATGATGAAACACCACACCCCTTCTGTTGATCAATTCCGGCCGCTTTCTCTCAACTTCTTGCTTTAATCTCATCAGTTGTTCGCAGTAGAGTTCAGAATCGATAGTCCTGCCTGGTGGTAATAGCTCATAATGAATAATGCCCTTCCACTCACACCACACACACAACATCACCTTATTGCGAGTTAACCCGGGTTTCGCACAGTCTGTGAAGCCTGACCGGCCTTTGACCACGACCTTTTTCGCACGTTCTTGTCGTACGTGATCCACTTTTCATCACCAGTTATCAGCTTCTTCAAAAATGATTCGGTTTCATTACGTCGTAATAAAGAATTACAAATGAGTACACGGTTCATTAGGTTTCTTTCAGTGAGCTCGTGAGGTACCCAAATATCGAGCTTTTTTTTGTACCCAGCTTTTTTCAAATGCGCCAAAACTGTTTTGTGATCAATTCTCAGTTTTTCAGCTACGTCGTAACTACTGATATGTCGATCTTGCTCCACTTTTTCAAAAATGGCATCCATTTTATCCGTAATAGGGCGACCAGAGCGAGGTGCATCTTTGACATCAAAATTTCCGGATTGAAAACGCTTAAACCAAATTTGTGCTACTCTCACAGACACTGCACTAGGTCCATAAACATCACAAATTTTTTTCGCGGCTTGCGTTGCATTTTTACCTTTTTTGTTGTAAAATTTTAAAATGTATCGAATTTCTTCATTAGATTCACCCATCTTGACAGTACGAAAAACAAATGAAAGTCACACATTTGCCTAATTTGAATTTGGAATTATGTTCTTTAAAATTTTAACTTTCAATGATACCAAAATCAGCCAGACACAAATGCTACAGCCAAAGAGATTTTATTACAAGTTCATACATACTATAATGCGAAAAGACTTTTTCCCCAACCATTATTTGTTTTTTTTTTTCCCCCTTTTTTTGATAATTTCGCGTTTAAATATTACTTTCACATGTTTTTGGGCATTTTTTTTGTTTTAATGTTGACAGAACAGCAGCTAAAAAACATCAGTTATTGCTTTACATTCTTAATTTACTTTATTTGATAAATTCCTTAAACGAAATGTGCACGCACTTCTTATACTCGCAACGACTTATCGTACCCATAGAGCAACACGGGCCGACCGGGGAGGAAATTTGTGTGACGCACACACACTATTTTTTTATGTCATTAGGTTGACAGACAAGCAGACGGGCCACCAGATGGAAAGTGGTCACCGTCGCCTATGAACATTTGCAACACAAGGAGAGTTACTGACGCGCTACCAACCCTAGAATATTACTGCGAAACTCACACCTTGAGTTTAACAAAATCCATTCTTACATACAATTTCTCGCACACATTTAAACATCTCGGCGACAGGCGATAAGATCACTTGTGCTTGTTTGTTGTGTGTTTGACAGAGGTGAAAGCCTGCATATGGCTACTCTCCTTGGGTCTGCCGCGGCCGGTGGTCCGTGTTGCTCTCTGATCGTACCAGTTGTTCGTAATATCGAAGGTTTAGCGAATAAGTATAAAATACGGTCAAAGCGATTCCTCATAGAACTTGTACTAAGCATCACAATAGTATCTCGGCCGCTCTGCCAATTGTATGACCAGCCACCGGACCATTCCATAGACGCAGTAAAGCGCGCTAATTTGCGTTCACACGAGTTGCCAAATAACATCCGCGAATTTCGCGATACATCCCCCCCCCCCCTCTCACCACACCCCGCTGCCCGCTCCCCGCATCAACTCCGCACCGCAAGTACCAATCATACACTCATTTGCCACGCAGCAGCTTAAAGGATTCATTTGCTTTGAGCCGCCAAAACACCTCGTTACACGCCCGTATAACACCAACATATTATTTTTTTTTATTTCGATACAATTTCAGATATGCCCGCAATGCTGAATATCGCGTGCATTTTCTCGTTTACCCACGTTCGGGTTAAACCCATTGATTAACTTGGATCTCGATAAAAATGGCAGTTGTATAATGAATACGTTTCGGAATTGGATTGGTCACCTATATTGTATAGTACAGAAAGTATACTGCAATAGATATTTTATCTTATAAATTGTGAAGTTACGTGCACGCCTGTATTCCTTTCCACTGCCTTAATCAAGATCACTGAGGATATCCAGTATGGTATGAATGTTGAACAACTTACTATGATGGTCCTTTTTAACCGACTTCCAAAAAAAGGAGGAGGTTCTCAATTCGTCCGGATCTTTTATTTTTTTTTTTTATGTATGTTCACCGGTAATTTGAAAACGCCTGTACCGATTTGGATATTTTTGAGATATGTCGATCTTGCTCCACTTTTACAAAAATGGCATCCATTTTATCCGTAATAGGGCGACCAGAGCGAGGTGCATCTTTGACATCAAAATTTCCGGATTGAAAACGCTTAAACCAAATTTGTGCTACTCTCACAGACACTGCACTAGGTCCATAAACATCACAATTTTTTTTCGCATTTTCACCTTTTTTGTTGTAAAATTTTAAAATGTATCGAATTTCTTCATTAGATGCACCCATCTTGACAGTACGAAAAACAAATGAAAGTCACACATTTGCCTAATTTGAATTTGGAATTATGTTCTTTAAAATTTTAACTTTCAATGATACCAAAATCAGCCAGACACAAATACTACAGCCAAAGAGATTTTATTACAAGTTCATACATACTATAACGCGAAAAGACTTTTTCCCCAACCATTATTTGTTTTTTTTCCCCCTTTTTTTGATAATTTCGCGTTTAAATATTACTTTCACATGTTTTTGGGCATTTTTTTTTGTTTTAATGTTGACAGAACAGCAACTAAAAAACATCATCAGTTATTGCTTTACATTCTTAATTTACTTTATTTGTTAAATTCCTTAAACGAAATGTGCACGCACTTCTTATACTCGCAACGACTTATCGTACCCATAGAGCAACACGGGCCGACCGGGGAGGAAATTTGTGTGACGCACACACCCTATTTTTTTATGTCATTAGGTTGACAGACAAGCAGACGGGCCACCAGATGGAAAGTGGTCACCGTCGCCTATGAACATTTGCAACACAAAGAGAGTTACTGACGCGCTACCAACCCTAGAATATTACTGCGAAACTCACACCTTGAGTTTAACAAAATCCATTCTTACATACAATTTCTCGCACACATTTAAACATCTCGGCGACAGGCGATAAGATCACTTGTGCTTGTTTGTTGTGTGTTTGACAGAGGTGAAAGCCTGCATATGGCTACTCTCCTTGGGTCTGCCGCGGCCAGTGGTCCGTGTTGCTCTCTGATCGTACCAGTTGTTCGTAATATCGAAGGTTTAGCGAATAAGTATAAAATACGGTCAAAGCGATTCCTCATAGAACTTGTACTAAGCATCACAATAGTATCTCGGCCGCTCTGCCAATTGTATGACCAGCCACCGGACCATTCCATAGACGCAGTAAAGCGCGCTAATTTGCGTTCACACGAGTTGCCAAATAACATCCGCGAATTTCGCGATACATCCCCCCCCCCCCTCTCACCACACCCCGCTGCCCGCTCCCCGCATCAACTCCGCACCGCAAGTACCAATCATACACTCATTTGCCACGCAGCAGCTTAAAGGATTCATTTGCTTTGAGCCGCCAAAACACCTCGTTACACGCCCGTATAACACCAACATATTATTTTTTTTTATTTCGATACAATTTCAGATATGCCCGCAATGCTGAATATCGCGTGCATTTTCTCGTTTACCCACGTTCGGGTTAAACCCATTGATTAACTTGGATCTCGATAAAAATGGCAGTTGTATAATGAATACGTTTCGGAATTGGATTGGTCACCTATATTGTATAGTACAGAAAGTATACTGCAATAGATATTTTATCTTATAAATTGTGAAGTTACGTGCACGCCTGTATTCCTTTCCACTGCCTTAATCAAGATCACTGAGGATATCCAGTATGGTATGAATGTTGAACAACTTACTATGATGGTCCTTTTTAACCGACTTCCAAAAAAAGGAGGAGGTTCTCAATTCGTCCGGATCTTTTATTTTTTTTTTTTATGTATGTTCACCGGTAATTTGAAAACGCCTGTACCGATTTGGATATTTTTGGTTTTGTTTGAAAGGGTGTGCCTCACAGTTGGTCCCATTGTAACCATGTCAATATGTGATGATGGGATCCTGGAGAAATCGAGGGATTTCTTCAAATTTCATAGCACACTTGAAAGATTTTCGATAATTTTTATAATAACAATGTTCCGTGTCTTGTGGCCGTATACCTCACAGGTGGGCCCATTGTCACCATGACAAGATGTAATGATGGGATCCTGGAGAAATCGAGGGATTTCTTCAAATTTCATAGCACACTTGCAAGGTTTTCGATATTATATAATGTTCCGTGTGTTTGCTTTCGGAAGGCACAATTTGATGAAGTGGAACTGATGATGAAGACTATATATGGTACCTTCTTAGTTGAAATACCTACTTTTACTGTAATAATACTAATAATAGTTACACGTTTGTTTAAAACATTGTTATTATAAACCGCGATTGTTCGAAAACGCCTGAACCAATTTGGACATTTTTTTGTTTGAAGGGGTTATACTTCATAGGTGGTCCCATTGTCACCATGTTAAGATGTGATGATGGGATCCTGGAGAAATCGAGGGAACTACTCAAATTTCATAGCACACTTGAAAGGAGATGATCCTCTCATCCACCTCATCACTCATCCACCTCCATCATCATCACCTTCATAGGAGGTGATGATGATGGTGGTGATGACGATGGAGGTGAAGATGATGGAGGTGGTGATGATGGAGGAGATGATGATCAAGGTGATGATGATGGAAGAGATGATGATGGAGGAGATGATGATGCAGGAGGTGATGATGATAGCGGTGATGATGATGATGGAGGTGATGATGATGAAAGTGATGATGATAAAGGAGATGTTCATATTATAATGCGTGTCATGATCATCATCACCGTCATCAACATCATCATCTTCATCATCACCTCCATCAACATCACCATCATCACCGTGTCTATCATCAACCCCATCATCTTCATCACCACCTCTATCAACATCATCACCACCACCACCGTCACCATCATCAACATCACTCCAGCCGAAAGATGTCCACAACTGGACAAAGCCTACCCAGAAGATGTTTACAACAGTGTTGTGCGTCATAAAGGAAGAGCCATAGTTCCTATCACTACAGTAGCGGTTAGCGAGTTTTTTAAACATTACAAAACTATCTACCTTAATAGAGGGTTTTATCACTACACTTTGAATTAGCCTTTTGCTTAACTGCCTAAAAACCAGCTACTGGAATAGATAGTTTTTGAAATCGCTATTAGAATTCAAAAGCTAGTTTCGTTTCGTTGCCATTCCAGAAAAGCCGCTATTACACACCTCTAGAACAGAACAGAACAGATAGAGATAGTAGTAGTAGTAGTTAAAATACCTACCTACTTTTACTGTAGTACTTAATACTCATAATAGTTACACCACTAAAAAGCAAAAAATAAATTATTTTAAAAATAAAAAAACCGCCTTCAAAAAAAATTTTAGACTTAATAGACAAAAACACTAAAAAGCGAAAAATAAACTCAATTAAATAATTTCATTTTAAGGGAATAAACACGTCACCTTTTAATTATAATAAGACTATTTCTTTAATATGGGCTACGTACCTACCTACTCATAGGTTTGAAGTCGGTGCCAAGTTGTGGTGCCAAGACAATAGTGCGGCCCGCGCGTTAGGACTAATGTTGTGTTGTTGCACTGTACAAATGCGGCTTAATGAATCGTGTAATAGGCTCTAAAATTTTTTGTGACGTGTTTATTCCCTTAAAATGAAATTATTTAATTGAGTTTATTTTTCGCTTTTTAGTGTTTTTGTCTATTAAGTTTTTAATTTTTTTTGAAGGCGTTTTTTTTTTAATTTTAAAATAATAGATTTTCATTTTACCTTCAATGTGAAGTACTTAAGTTAATTATCTTGAAATATTGTACACTCCTTATTCCCCTTATAAGGGTTTCGCAGTAAACAAGGAACTCTTATAGTTTCGCCATGTCCGTCTGTGTGTCTGTCTGTCCGTCCTCGGTTTAGCGCACAAATTGTTGGTACTAGACTTGAAATTTGGCACAAGCATACACCTTAATCACACCAACAAAGTGGTAGAACAAAAACGTGAAAAAAAATATATTTAGGGTACCTACATGTAACGCGCGGATATTTTTTTTTATTTTTCGTTTTCTATATACTGGAATATCGTTGAATAGGTCTTTCAAAAATGTTAGGGATGTGCTAATAGATTATACGATTTAGTTAACCGTTCCTGACTTATTAAGAGTGCCAATTTTGTAAGAGTCAAGTGTGTGCCCCCCCCCCCTCCTCCCCCCCCCCCAAACCAACTAAGCGGTTGTTGTTAGAAATTCAAACGTTATGGCAATAGTAGCTACATATAACGAAATTAAAAGTAAAACTATCACACTTAAGTTGGCTTTACAAGTTTGCGAGTAATAGTCGACCAACTGTATTTTACTCGAAGATTTTGAACAACAACAACTAATAAAATATATATTTTTTTTTCATTACATTATTCAAAAATAAAAACCACGGAACCCTACACTGCGCGTGGCCCGACATGCACTTGACCGGTTTTTTCTATAAGTATCTCTCTGCTATTAGGTTATCCGGCAGAAATCGCTTTGAGGAGCGATACGACCGCCCGTCGTGCATCATACTTTTGTTTTTTGTTATTGTATCCTTTTATGTGTACAATAAAAAGTAGTATTCTTAATAATATATAGGTGTAATACATATATTACATATGACACTAAATTCCGCTTCTTTATCTTTTCACCCTGTACATGAAACATGTATAAAATGGGCGAAACGTGCCGCCGATCGGACAGTTTTGTTAGAGCCGCGCAATCGCCGGCATCACCCCTGTAGCCTTTTACAAAGGAACCTTTATTTATACACTAGAGATTAAACGGGGATTGAACTCACGAACACAAACAATTTACGCAGAAAAACGAGATAACACTGTATTTCATTACAAAACCAATACTTATGTACTTGATAAGATACTAATCAAAATAATTTTACAAGTGTAGTAGGCACCAGCGCATCACCTGATCTATCTGCCGCCAAATGGTAGTATTCCGCACTGTTCCAGTTAGATCATTATGATTAAATAAATTATAGTAACCTATTATACGTCCCACTGCTGGGCACGAGTCTCTCCCTTTTTGGGGGGAGGGCTGGAGCTTGCTCCACTACGCTGCTCCAATGCGGGTTGGTGGAGATACGGGTTAGTGGCCAACCCGCTGTCGGATGTTTTCAAACCGTCCATAAGGCCTCCGAAAAGGTTTGACGACTACTATCGATCGATAGCAACAGGGACAGATAGCACGGAAACACGCATTTTAATTTGGCACTAGCGGTCACCCATCGCACACCCGACCGCGCCCGTATCGCTTAACCGAGTAGATCGATTACGATCTACACCAGACTCGGGGCCATGCGCGCCTCATCCTAATGTATGGCCGCATAAACTATCACAGAGATCAACTTACGACTCATAGTTTATCATAGGATGGTAACGCTAGCAATGCATCTGCATTTTGACTTCTAGTTTTTGTCTAGATGTTTGTCTATAGGCTACAGTCATCACTTAACATTCATATGAAAAGTATGCCTGTTTGTCACCCTCGTCACATAAAAAACTGGCATATTTTGCTTCACTGTTAAGGTTAATCATAAGCAAGGCAGCGTCAGGTTCGCAATTTTCAGGAAGTGTGAAGCGACTAAACACCGAATACGATGTCATTAAGCTCATGGAGTGTTGGTAACGGGAAGGGCCAGTAATGCGCGTAATGCCTCACATTCCCGGGCTCTAGTCATTTCGCATGAACACAGTCATTAACCGACGCTACGGTGTTGTTGTACGTGTCAAAAAATAGGGAATACTAATGAAATTTAACCACGTTTCACCGACATTCAAAAGAAGAAGGTTCGGTGACCGCAACGATTTCTCTATTAATGTAATTATTTTAAGGAAGGTGAAAAACAAGCATGCAATTCACATCTACACAAAACCAGAGGTCAAATGCAGATGCGTTGCCACCACCGAGATATTATTTGTTAGGTCTCAGTGATAGTTATTACGAGGTCATACATTCCAATCTAATCGGAACATAAGACGCTTTGCACATAGAGAAACTATTGCAGCAACTGCATGGCAACTGGCAACTGTCTGACAACTAGCTGTTTACATATATTGCAATTGGACTACGCACGTATAGCAAATCGAGTTTCGAGTTTCGGTGATCGTCAAAGTTTTCAGTTGCAGCAATCGAAGACTAGGTTAGTTCCTTATTGCCGCAACTAGCAATTGTTTAATATAATACCTGTTTTTAAAGTTGCCGGTTTCCGCAACTGTCAATCGCAACGCGTCGTGCGATTTCACAACCTCTCTCCCTCTCGCTGCGCCCGAAAATGCCATGAAAAGAAAGTAGCTCACAGGTGGCCATAAAATTGCAGCAACCGTAAACGTTATACATAACGCTTGACATAACGGTTAGTCGTCAATTATCGTTTTAAAACAGTTGGATTGGTAGGAATTGATGGTTGAAAATGGCATCAATTTACCAGTAACTGGAGGTAAATCTCCAATGACGGAGCTCGCGGGCGCAGACACCACCGCATTACCTAATATACTTGCCGCTAAATGATAGTGTTCACTACTATCGTGTTCCGGTCAGGTGGTAATTTCCGGCCCAGTAATTTTCGGCACAGAGGCATAATACCTTAGGCCTCAAGGAGTAGTAACGCATCTGCATTTTGACCTTGGTCTTTGTGTTAGTGTCTTTAGGCTGCAGTCATCACTCAACATTAATGTGAACTACATGCTTGTTTGCCACTTCCATAACATGAAAAAGTAAAAATCTACATTGCACCTGTGCGGAGCCGGGGCGGGTCGCTAGTTTCACAATAATTTCAATCAAATTGAACGGGTGTATCTTGTACAAACAAGGTAGTCAAGGAGTTTTCTTATTTTTGGCAGCCAGTGTAACAAATATACTGAGGGTAATATCCATGTGTATTAAGCACCTACGACATGCCGGTTAGTGGCCACAGCGTGCCAAGCGGTAGGGTTGCTGCTCTTTCAATTTAATCATGGCGATTATCGATCATTATTATTTATTTCATTAAATTATAAAAGAGGAAAAATAATAATTATGAACAAGTCATAATTCAAAACAGTTTTATTTTTATCTAAGAACACGTGGCTAATATGGTTTGACTTTCCGAAAGACAAAAAATAGTATTTCATATTAATGTTCGCCTTAGTCAGTCTCTTTAATAAAAGTGTGTGTGTGTGTGTGTGTCGAGATTTAAACACACAACCCCCGACTATTTGCTTGACAAATTTAGGATTTAAAATCACTTATAAACTAAACTCGTAGAAATAAAACTACTCGTATTTCTACTAACTCACCTTCATCTCAACCGAAATGTAGATGTATTATTAATCACTTTCTCAGTAGTAAAATGATAGGCCTCTCCTCAATTCGACGACAACCAATGTTCGATCTCGAGTCCTTATGCTCCTATGCCGGAAATAACGGGGCCGTACATTACCGCCTGACCGGAACACGATAGTGCTGAACACTACCATTTAGCGGCAAGTAGATTAGATAATGCGGTGGTGCCTACGACCGCGAGCTCCGTCACCATCAGCAAAAAAAATATAAGAAATATTCCTAAAATAAAATAATAAATAGCAATAAGCAATGAAAGTAGCCAGCCCTATGGCCGGTCCGCAATATATGCCTCGACCGCAACGTAACGGCGCACATTTATTAAATCTATTCCTTTTGTCCCCTATCTAGGACATCATTACCGCCTGCCGCCGCTCACACCGCCCGCACCGGCCGCACCGCCGCCGCTCGAGGTGTCGATACTCAAATATAATTTCCGGATTAAGCAGCAGATATATCTGAGTGCCGAATAAATCACCGTTCTAATCTCCGCAACGCTTGCGATATGATTTGAAAATTAAGCTTAATTTATTTACTTAAACAAATTCCATATTATGATGGAAGCAAACAAGCATGCGGTTCATAGTGACGGTAAGTGAATTCTGGCGGGGACTTGCATGGCACTTTACCGCCAGCATCTACTAATATAATAATAATGGCAACCCTTGATACGTCTCACTCCTGCGCACGAGTCTCTCTCCTGGAGATAAAGATTAGTGGCCAACCCGCTGTAGGATATTTTCAAGCCGCCCATAAGGCCTCCGACAAGGTTTAACGACTGCTACCTATCGATAGCAACCGGGCCTGACGGCTTACGTGCCCTCCGAAGCACAGAAACGCGCATTTTTCACACATCCAACCGCGCCCGTATCGCTTAACCGAGTAGATCGCTTCCGATCTTTACCAGCCGCAGGGTCATGCGCGCTTCTTCTACTAATATTAAAAGAAAAATATTTGAATATAATGGATAAACGAAGAATCTGCTCCATCTATCCCAAATATTACCTACCAGTACTGTAAATTGTGAGATCTCGGTCTCTGAAGCTGTACCACTGTATATACCACCTTACCGGTAGACTATGTCTAGAGTTTTCCAGTTCACAATATAATTACTTTTATTACATAATAATTATTATTATTATCTTGTATGTGTGCGGGTAGATGGTAACATGTCACCCTGGTTTGATGTTAACATCGGTGTCAGACAGGGTTGCGTGCTTTCGTCTAGGCTGTTTATCATATCCCCCCCGAGGGTTTCCGGCTTGTCGCGGCGGGGGGGCTCAGTACCCGGTGGTTGGCCTCACACCGGAGAAGCCAAGAGGAACCCAGAGAGGGGGCGGCGTTTGGCGTGGCTCTGCCCGCAACTCGCTGCTGTGGTGAGGAGACGGCTGGGGAGGAGGTGTATGGGTGTGTCGTTGCCCTGCACCCTATCCCCAGCCGCCTAGCGGTGGTCCCGCCGCTCGATAGGGACGTGGTGGGGCCGCGGGGGGGCGGTTGAAGGTCAGTTCATCCCTGTCACTCCCGCTCCCCCGGGGCCGGACAGAGTGCCCCTGGACTCCTCCACCCGGGCGTCTTGGGACGCCTGGCGTTGTGAGTGGTCGGGGCAGGGACCTTTGGGTGTCGGACTAGGGGATGTCCGTCGCCCAAATGGAGATAGGTCCCAAGCTGGGTGGCGTGCACGTGTTCCGCACGCCACAAGTGTTGGTTTGAGCCAAAGAGCTCAACCTGCGGAGGGCTCGGAGACGAGCAGCCGCCGGCGGGGTCGCGGATGTGTGCGTAAGCGTTCCCGTGACCCCGCCACTGATGGCGGAAGAGTCGGAACACCGCGGGGTTTTAGTGAGTACGAGTCTCACACTACCCGCCGTCGTTTCCCCTAGACGGCGGGTGCCCATGAGGGTTTCCCCGCGTAAAAAAAAAAAAAAAAAAATGCTGTTTATCATATATCTGGACAAATGCCTCCAGAGGGTGAAGTTGATGGATGTGGGAGTGCGTATGGGTGACTTAGTGGTGAACTGTCTGAACTGTTAGCTCTACACCATCTGGGCTACAAGCACTAGTCACAGTCATGAAAGAGGATTGTATGGAGAAAGGCTTACAATTGAATGTGGATAAAACTAAAGTATTAGTATTTGAAAGAGATAAACAGAGAACAAATGCAAGGGTAGTAGTAGATGATGCAGTGTTAGAACAGGTGGATGAAATTGTATATCTTGGATGTGCTTTTATCAAAGATGGTAGGTACACCACTGACATAGAAAGAAGAGTGCTTGCTGGGAATTGCGTGAATGGAGCGTTGGGTAAGCTGCTAGAATCTAAACATCTCAGCCAGCGGGCGCGACTAGCCGTACATAATGCTGTACTTACTCCAACGCTTTTATATGGAAGAGCTGGGTATGCAGGAAAGAGCATGAAAGTAAGTTGAATGCGGTGGAGATGAGATCATTTCGCAAGATCTGCGGTGTATCACTCACCGATCGCGTTCTTAATGAAGATGTAAGAAAGAGACTTTGTGTGAATGATAGTATCGGTGTAAAAATGAAAAAAGGCATACTCCGATGGTTCGGGCATATAGAAAGAATGTCGAATGAGCGAATGACTAAACAGATATACAATGCGAATGTGGATGGTTGCAGAGGCCTAGGAAGACCAAGACTGACCTACCATGACAAAATAGGTCGAGTTCTGTCTGATGGTGGGATCAAAAGTCTTAGGAATCGGCGTGCATGTATGATGAGAATGATGAAAGTAGACGAGGCACGAGAGGTTTGTCAGAACCGGGATATCTGGCGCTCTACACTCTCTGCCTACCCCGTTAGGGACCTGGTGTAAAGATACATACATACATACATATAAGGTTGGGGAAAAAGTTTCTTCGCATTTTTTAAGATAATTCAAAACATTTTTTAATATAGTTTAATAAATTTAACTAAAGTATGTATGTACCATTTTGTTCGATAACCTTTTGCCATCTTGTAGGTAGGGACATGATCCCATTGCTATAAAAAATTTGGGACTTCTCATCAAAATACCGCGACAAGTGGATTCGGCAGTCCTCTCGTGATGTTAACCTAACATTGCATAAATAATTCTGAAGAGACCGAAACAGGTGGAAATCTGAAGGTGCAAGGTCAGGACTATACGGCGGATGCATTAACACCTCCCAGCCAAACTCTCTTAATTTTTGCTGAGTGGCTATAGATGTGTGAGGTCTAGCGTTATCATGATGAAACACCACACCCCTTCTGTTGATCAATTCCGGCCGCTTTCTCTCAACTTCTTGCTTTAATCTCATCAGTTGTTCGCAGTAGAGTTCAGAATCGATAGTCCTGCCTGGTGGTAATAGCTCATAATGAATAATGCCCTTCCAATCCCACCACACACACAACATCACCTTATTGCGAGTTAACCCGGGTTTCGCCACAGTCTGTGAAGCCTGACCGGCCCTTGACCACGACCTTTTTCGCACGTTCTTGTCGTACGTGATCCACTTTTCATCACCAGTTATTAGCTTCTTCAAAAATGATTCGGTTTCATTACGTCGTAATAAAGAATTATAAATGAGTACACGGTTCATTAGGTTTCTTTCAGTGAGCTCGTGAGGTACCCAAATATCGAGCTTTTTTTTGGACCCAGCTTTTTTCAAATGCGCCAAAACTGTTTTGTGATCAATTCTCAGTTTTTCAGCTACATCGTAACTACTGATATGTCGATCTTGCTCCACTTTTTCAAAAATGGCAACCATTTTATCCGTAATAGGGCGACCAGAGCGAGGTGCATCTTTGACATCAAAATTTCCGGATTGAAAACGCTTAAACCAAATTTGTGCTACTCTTACAGACACTGCACTAGGTCCATAAACATCACAATTTTTTTTCGCGGCTTGCGTTGCATTTTTACCTTTTTTGTTGTAAAATTTTAAAATGTATCGAATTTCTTCATTAGATTCACCCATCTTGACAGTACGAAAAACAAATGAAAGTCACACATTTGCCTAATTTGAATTTGGAATTATGTTCTTTAAAATTTTAACTTTCAATGATACCAAAATCAGCCAGACACAAATACTACAGCCAAAGAGATTTTATTACAAGTTCATACATACTATAATGCGAAAAGACTTTTTCCCCAACCTATTATTATTATCTTAAGAGAGCGTGGGATGAGGATTGGAGGCCGGCCTCTAGACATTCTTTGGGCACCGTGAAGCCTGCGGGTGTCTGAGAGAGATGTAATGACGAATAGGCTCAGTGATTAAATCTGAACGCTAGAGCTAGAACTTACGGGAACTAAGCTATATAATTGAATCGTTTTAGTGTAGAGCTGAATAATTTATTTTCACCAATACTGCTATGCGAGCGGCGTCTATTTGTGTCAAGTTGTGTTGTGTAGGTATGTCATTGTGAAGGTGCATTGTATGGTCGTATTGTATATTCGCATTAACACGTGTGACTGAATAATTAGAGTTTTAAAGATTGCAATAATACCATCCGACATCAAACTGTATTTCGACTTTTTCATTTTTTACTATGTCATTAAATTATGAGTGTTTCTTATAGAAAATCTTCAAATATGTGAGTCTATACTTTGAGTACTTACAGAACAATCGGGAGCAGATAGTGATAGGCACACGGTGTCGGGATGGGGACGCGATGCGAGTCACGCGAGGGCTGAGTGCGCGTCGGCTGTCGATTTGTTCGCCTTCCCGCTTTTTACACACATCTCAAATCCCAGGAATTTATATTAAATTATTTGAACGTGTAACACTAACAGGCATTTACTTGAAGTACATTTCTTGGAAAGGTGTGCTAGTTGTTCAGTAATATTCGACACGTTTATACGTATTCGATACATTTTTACTGGTGATAGAGCTCCAGTGACGGAGCTCGCGGGCGTAGGCACCACCGCATTGCCTAATTTACTTGCCGCTAAATGGTAGAGTTCAGCACTATGGGGCCGTTCAAGTGAGCATTATGGGGGGGCGGGGGGGGTCTTTGCACTGCTTATTTTGGATGACATGGGGGGTAGGGGAGTCTAGATGATGATTACGTCATCGGTAGTTATTTACTTATTACATCAGTAAAATCTTATCTATATCCTAAATCTATTTTCTTATTTTTAAAATTATAATTATAACATTATAATTACAATATTAAAAAAAAAACAATACATTAATTGAAAAATGTTTACGTAAGCATGGGGGGAGGGGGTAAGTGCTTTGCTTACTTTTGCTGACAAGGGGGATGGGGGGTAAAGAAAGAACGGCCCCTATCGTGTTCCGGTCAGGTGGTGGTTAAATGTACGGCTCTGTAATTTCCGGCACAGAGGCACAACACCTTAGGCCTCAGAAGTGGTAACGCATCTGCATTTTGACCTTGGTCTTCGTGTGGGTGTCTATAGGCTGCAGTTATCACTTAACATCAATGTAAACTGCATGTTTGTTTGCCACTTCCATTAAATAAAAAAAATGTGAGGTTATTTTCATTTGGGAAACAGGGTTTGAAGTTAACGGAAAATTGAAATACACTTCAGTTAATCTAGTCCGTAAAGCAAAATGTGAGTAGTAGAAAATGTTAAGGTGCGTCGATTTTAACACTTACTGCATAATTTGTCTCCAACTCAAAATGTATCATGTGTGATACGTAGCCTGACTTTGGGGTTGTAAAAACTTTCTATGAGATGTGCACAAATCTTCTTAAGAAAAATAAAGATAAATAGTGCGGCAATGATTTTACACTGCGATTGCAGCAAGTAGCTAAAGGAAAGTACTTGACGGGTTTCTATATATACGAACATTTTCACCACGGAATAGATAAATAAGGATGGAAAGGCCTTTGCTTCAATTTAGTATTAGAACCAGTGTCATCGCTTTTCTCCCACCATACAATTTCTTACACAAATGTAACACCATCTCGACAATCACCCACACATTAATCCTCAGGGCAGCTATTCGTTTGCGTAAGTTTGCATACTAAGATGTAACGGCCGTAGACAATAAACACTCGCACACACACAACAATATACTCACTAATAAACTAGCCCAAGTGTAGCGGACGCATTACATGCTGTACATTGCAAGCGGAGACAGTAATAGCGTTAATTGAGCGAGTGCTTAACGAGCAATGTATTCGCTAGCAGTAACGTTTAAATAATGCAGTTTAAGTTCGAAAATTCATATTCCTTAATATTATTTAATGTTTTATACAAGTATAACATATAAATGTAATAATATAACAATAAATGTTATTTGTGACTTACCGATGAAAAAATATACCTCCTCGCTTTATACTTGAGGTCTGACATTTCATATTACATGTTAAAATTGGCACTACATGGTAGTTTACCGAGAGATGCGTCGTTCGAAGCAGTCTACACGATACTACGAGCGGCGAACGAATGGTTCAGCCGCACTGTGTGTGTTCACGCATAGTTGTGGCGGGTTTGCCACGCCCTCATTACCATTCCATCTTTATTTATCTATTCCGTGATTTTCACCATGCGAAACATTACTGGAAGTAATCATGGAAATAAATTATTTTTACGGATATGTATCAAAATAAATTAAAAAACAAACCCGATTGACCTTTTTTGGGTTCCGTAGTAAACAAGGAACCCTTATAGTTTCGCCATGTCCGCCTGTCTGTCTGTCTGTCTGTCCGTCCGCGGTTTAGCGCAAAAACTATTGGTACTAGAGACTTGAAATTTGGCACAAGTATACACCGACAAGTACACGCCGACAAAGTGGTAGAATAAAAACATGAAAAATACGAGTACACATGTCATGTAACGCGCGGTTATTTATTTTTTTATTTTTCGTTTTTTTAATGTAGGTTATAGATGGACAGATTTATCAAAAAAGGTAGGAGTGCGCTAACATCATTTTTGGATTTAGTTAACTGTTCGTGACTTATTAAGCTTTAAAATGCCAATTTTCGTTAGAGTCAAGTGCCCCCCAACCTCTACCAACTAAATGGTTGTTGTTAGAAATTCAAACGTTACGGCAATAGTAATACAACGAAATTAAAAGGAAAACTATCACACCTAAGTTCGCTTTACAAGTTTGCGAGGATTAGTCGACCGAATGTAATACTCGAATTTTTTTAACAACTCCATAGAAAATATATTTATATTTTTTTCATTACAACAATCAAACCTAAAAACTACGGAACCTTACACCGCGCGTGGCCTGACACGCACTTGACCGGTTTTTATTCACTTTCCAGGTTCTGTGGTCCCGGAGCGACGACAATCATTGGTTTAGTTTTAAAAGTCATTTTAGATTAATAAACGCAAGATAAATCCGCAAACATAATTTTAAAGTAGTGAAAACCGAATTTTTTCATGTTGCGAACTACACTCAGTGACATAATCAAGTAACAAAGCAACCATCCGAGCAATTCCTGAAAATGCAATTACGAACTTTGTAAAAGCAATACGAACACAATTTGAATGTGTATCGCTGTTGAAGGTCATATATCAGGACAGGAGGTGCAGGTTTATGGCAAGATTATCCTGACAGATTACCCTTAATAGCCACTTTGTATTAACCGAGCGCCGCACGCGCCGCATGCAATAAACCATCAAAAATGAAATTCTTACAGATAAGTATTCGAAACGTCTATTTCATATTTATATGAATAAAAATGCAATAACTTCATATTAATGATAAATGATCGTTTCAACTGCACAGTACACGTAGGTTTGCTACTCTTTCGATACGCTACTATCGACGATCTACTTAGATTTCATGTTTTAAACGTTATTTTACTAACTATAAAATAACTTCACAGAGTGGGCAGTTCAGTAGACAAATTATAAAGTTTCGCTCATTTTATAGCGTCAGTTCAGTTACCGCGACTGCATATCACTTTTATGGTTTGCCGATGCCAATACCGCCGACCGCCGACCGCCGCCGCGATATGCTCCACCGTGTTATCACTATGTGCCATCAATTTTGACGCCTTAAATCTCCGCGATGCACCAGGTACACTTCTTTTATGTAACGAAGATGGCAAACCGATGCTTGCAGCTCACATCGATGTTAAGTGATGACTGCAGCCTATAGACGTCTACACAAAAACCAGGAGTCAAAATGCAGATGTGTTGCCACCCCTGAGACCTAAGTTGTCACGTCTCTATGTGTGTCATGGGGCCCTACATTAACATCTAACGGCACCATTTAGCGGCAGATAATGCGGTCTACAACCGATAATATTTTTTTTTCGTATGTAATACGAGTAATTGGATATTGACGTTCATTAGCCACTTTATGGATTTATCTAGATCCAAACTCGAGACCCTGAACCTTCCAAAGAACCTTTTTTTTAATCTAAAGGGATGTTCTATTTAGAGCAACGTGCTTCATCACATCTTCACTTTGTATAGGGTATGATGGTGGACAAACCTTATTTATAAATTGTGTAAAAGAATGATTACTGAGGGTGCAACAAGAATCTTCACTAGAAGGCCCAGTTAACTCTTACTCCTCGATCCGGGGATCTAACTCAGGACCTCAGCACAGTAGTTATAGTGAACCGTAACTGACGAATCGTGAGTGCTTGCATGTATTTATATATTTCATACTCTTCGAGGCGTGAAGTTATTTATCCCCCTAAAATCACCGCCCGTGGCGTGCACCAGCCACTACAATGTAAAAAGTTAGTTGCCTGTTTTATAACCGTTTAAAATGTCCGAGCATCAAGACGTCGCGTCGGCGATAAATAACTTCGTCCAGACGCGCCCCGCTACGCCGTAGCTTCGTAGCATCGTAGCGGCGGTGTAGCAGTCACGTAGCCGGACGTAGACCGTTACAAGCAGTGAAGTGGCGCGGTTTTTCCGCTGTGAGTTTTGACGCAAAAAAATTATTTTGTTGTGAACATCTATGAGACTTGGAACATTTATTTCATTTCATTTATAATTAGTAAAACATTATATATCGTGATGGCACTATAAGTATCCATATGTCAAGAACACAAAACCTAATTCATGTTTGCTAATATCATTTATATAGTCTATGGCTAAAATTCGGTGGATCGACACCGAAAAGCTTCATGGAGAATAATCTGATTCCATGAAAAAGTATAATTTCCTAAACATATTTCGATATTGTGATATACAAATACGAAACTTTATTTTCGGTGCCCTGTTAACCTTATTATAATCCGTCAAAGCGAATGAAATATTCAATTCCAATCTCGATCCAGTTTTGATGAAACAAGTTATTGCCCGAGTTACCCGAATACGAGTTTTAAAATCTGTCCCGGGGCGGTTTCGGATCACAATATTTTCATTTGTTTAATGGACGATGCGAAAATCATCAACGATGTGCCGGCCGGCATGGAGCGTGCCGAGCGGGGAGGGAAGCAAAACAGAACGCTCCTCGTTGAATATTGAAGCGGTACTAACGAATGTTCCGCCACGCCGCGAGCCGCAGGCCGGAGCCGCGAGCCGCGCGTCACGTGTCTTAATAAGACGCTACAACAAAAAGCTACTTGTCATATTCATAAGGGATATTTTTATTAGACACGGCTAGCTCGTGAAGTCGGGGTGAGGCCGCTCCTGTAAGTGATAATTACAGCGACCTGCTGCCTGCTGAGCCGCGGGAAGCGGGGAGGGGGGGGGGGGGCAACGAGAGAGACCATTACAATATTGTAATGGTGACATCGGACTTAACGAGTCGACGCCGTAATTGAGCTCCTGACAGATAGCTACTTAGGCTGGAATTTTTATATATTGCTGTCCACTGGTGACTTGGTCTTCGTATTTTTTACTGGGCTACAATTATCAGCTGTGAGGCTGGTCAAATTTGTATCATACACAACTCGCCATCGTTACTTCAGTCGAAAGACATCTAAATCTAATCGTGGGTGTTTGCATGTATGCTTGAATGCATGCAAACACCCTGCCTACCGCTTCGGGATTACAGGCGTGAAGTTACGTATACTTGTATTTTATTTACTTAGGTGTTGATTTATTTATTATTGTTTGTACCTACTAGTATGTTTTACATTTATCGTTTTATTAAGTATGTTATTTTAATGGTTTTATTATGAGTATTATATCCTTATGTATGTACCATGTATAAGTATTAGTACAATTATATTAAATATAAATTTGACATCCGTGGTTCACTCACTCTAAGGCTCCTGTTGAAAACCGGCGTCAGATACCTGACATTTGCTGAACAGGACACCTTTTTGGAGGCGGTGAGACACATATTACGTGTAGATACCTATGTATTAATTTTAGATATTGTGTTGTCTTTCCTTCGTTTATTGTTATCTTAGTTTTATATCTGTTTTATGTGTCTCGGTGTGGGTCAAATAAATGTTTATTTCTTACTTGTCTTTTACATTGATGTTATGTGATGACCGCAGCCTATAGACACACACAAAAACCAAGGTCAAAATGCAGATTCGTTACCACTCCTGAAGCCTAAGGTGTTATGCCACCTGACCGGAACACGATAATGCTGAACACTATCATTTGTCGGCAGATAGAGGTAATGCGATGGTGCCTACGCCTGCGAGCTCCATCACTGGAGCTCTACCACCAGTAACCGGTTTTTTCAGTTGACCTTTTCGAAGTTGAACTTGACCTAACTGGACCGTTTGTCCCAGGTACACATAATCGCCAACTTCTTCGAGATCGAGAGTACTCACCCTCAGCCATAACAGGAGTGGGTAGCATGGATATTTGCCATGATCGTCTTGTTTATGCTAATTTTAAGGCCCACTCTTAGGGAGGTCCTACTGGGGCCATTGAGCCTTTGGACCAAGGTCTTCCAGGGTGTCAGCCCTGACTACGATATCATCCGCAAATCGGAGGTGGGAGATGTACTCGCCGTTTATGCTGGATGCCGAGTCCGGTCCAGTTCAAAAGTTTGAAGACATTCTCCAATGCAGCGGTGAACAGTTTCGGAGATACGACATTTTCCTGTCTCACATCTCGCTGCAGTTAAATAAGTTTCGAGGTCTGGTCCTAAAGCCACACTACCATGTCGGTGCCACGGTAGTGTTTTAAATTAATAAACTTAAATTGAATGATAAGGATATTATAGACATCCAACTAGTCTATATCTCGTAAATTACATGTTGTATTTTAAAAAAGAAGCTTACGCAATGTTGAAACTCTACGCTGGAAGGATCATTGTTTAAAACGTTCCCCGCGAAACAAAAAAAAAAGCGGATAACACAACGTCACATTGTGTGACTGCAAATGGCCGCCAGTCATTATATCCTTCACGTGATGGTTACGCTTTTTATTTGGGTGCTATGCAAATGGCGGATATGCTAATACTGTGTTACTTGCCTCCCAATTCTGAACGTTAATTTCGTCGGTAATAGAGGGCGGGGCGGTAAATTGTATGAGCTCTTAATATGTTTGCGCAGTGGACGCGGACTTGGGAACGTTTGAATTCCTTTAGAGAAGCGAGCGGCGCAGTGCGGCCTGCGGTCACGGCGGCTCGAGCTCCGACGCATAATTACTGGAGCTATTTCACTGAAAATAAAAACCAACCACGCTGTAAAATGTCAGTGGTACTCGACATATGCGAGTAAGAATTATCTGTTTGAATTCGAGCGTCATTTGACTTTTAATTCATCACGCTGTCTCCGAGGCTTATAGCAGCACTCGTTCACGCAGAGAGGGGACACATCTCGCAGATTTTAAAAACATATTATTAACACGCGACGCGATCTGATGAAACGCGATGCGTGTTGAATCGAATCAAATGTATTGTTTTCTCTAGACCAGAATCACACTATGAACATCCTACGCGACGCCATAAGCCCATATATATCGGCATATATACACGTAGCGTATTTATTTATTTATTTAATTTAATGTGTTTTGGCCATTATTCCTAGGCAATACTGATTCATATAGTTTCAAATTCAAATTATTTATTGCGTTATGTCATATGGGTACATAGGTGGTATTGTACAATGACACCCTGTTAGGGTATAGCAACATAAGAGGGGAAGCTTATGTAATAAGGGGAAAGTTAAATATTATCATTTATTTAGATTAAAAAATATCATTTGAAGGTGTCGCTCAAATAATCCTGAATATTATAGTAACATTTATCGATGAGTAATTGTTTGATATTTTTAATGAATGTGTTGTAGTTTGTTTCGTTTTTTAATGGTGTTGGCAATTTATTATATATTTTTATGCTCATAACAAAAGGACTTGACGAATGGCTGGCTAGACGGGAGGTAGGGAGCATTAGTCTATTTTGGTGTCGTAGTAGGTGATTTGTAGGGATGTCTGCGCGTCTTGTGTAATAGGTTTTAACAAATTTACATGTTTCTAGAATATATATGGAAGGTAATGTTAGCATTTTTAGCTCTTTAAAATGGGGTACACAACTGGTTTCTTGTTTTATGTTAGCTAATATTCGGATTAATTTTTTCTGCAATGTAAAGAGTGTAGGCATGTCCGTACTATTTCCCCACATAATTATCCCGTAAGTAAACCATGAGTAGGCATATGCGTAGTAAGTTGCTAGTGATGATTTAAGATCTGTTGTTCTTTTTATTTCCCATAGGGCATAAATAAATTTCGAAATTTTATTTCTAATATGTTGTATGTGTTGTTTCCAATTTATATGTGTATCTATTACTAAGCCAAGCAAGGTGAATGAATTTACTATTTCTAAATTAAATGAATTGTAGTTATATTTTATTGATAAAGGTGCTTTTTGGCGAGGGTGAAAAGTGATAATTTTGGTTTTAGTGTAGTTAATTTCAAGGCTGTGGTTGTTCATCCAGGAAGTAATGTTGTCTAATATTGAATCCAGTTTTTGTTTTATATTTATGTTATTTTCACATGAGGTTAATATTGATACGTCATCTGCAAATAAAACGCATGTATCTTGAATAACTTTAGGTAAATCATTGATGTAAATGAGGAAAAGCAAACACCTTATTACACTGCCTTGTGGTATTGAAGCATTTACTATTTGGTTATCTGATTGAACTTTAGTTATTTCATGATTTTTATTATTGTAAAATTCGATTTCTACTATCTGTTGCCTATTATTTAAATATGATTTCAGCCAATTATAACTATTTCCACGTATTCCTATGTCATGTAGTTTATTTAATAATATATCATGTTGTACTTTTTCATATGCTTTTGTCATATCTAACAGAACCGACTCCATATTTTTTATTGTTAATTTTATTGAATGCTTCCTGTATGTATTTATATACAGCGAGTATTGTAGACCTTTTTTTGCGGAAACTGTTCTGATTTTCATCGAATATATTATATTTTTCACAATAATTATATATACGCTTACACATAGCCGCTTCAAACAGTTTTGAGATAGTGGGTAGGAGCGCTATGGGTCTATAGTTGTATGGGTTTGTTTTTCCTCCCTTTTTATATATGGGCTTTATTAAAGTAGTGTTTAATATTTCTGAGAAAGCGCCTTCTTCGAATGATTTATTAATTAGCAAGCATAATGGTAAGGTAAGTTCCTCAGAGCATTGGCGGATTAAGCTAGGGGGGATCCCATCTATACCGTGACTGGTTTTACTTTTTAAGTTTTTTATTAGTTTTTTAATTTCTTGGTAGTCTACTGGGGACAAGTACATTGTGTTTTCTATGTAAGAGGTATTAGTGTAGATTTTGTTCATCGCAGTAGATGTGGATTTGCTTCCAATGGATATAAAATGGTTATTGAAGGTGTTGGCTACTACGTCAGGTTTGATAATTGGTGAGTTATTTAATATCAATTCTATGTTATTTTGATTTAAGTCTCTCTTTTTGTTTGTACGCTCATTTATTATTTTCCATGCAGTTTTAATTTTATTTTTTGACGTATTTATTCTAGTTTTATAATTAAGTTTTTTAGCACATAATATGGTAGATTTTAATATTTTCGAGTACGTTTTATAGTGTTTCTTTAAAGTTTTGTTATAGGATTTTTGACTCAATATTTTTAGCATTCTTTTATGATAACAAGATTTTTTTATTCCTAATGTTAACCAATATTTCTTTGTACTTGTATTTAATTTTATTTTTCTTAAAGGGATACATTTGTTTAAAACTGAGAGTAGGATGTTATGAAATAATTTATAATTTTCATTTACTGAATTATTTTCCGCAATAATATTTTGCCATGCGATTTTTTGTAATTCTAGTTTAAATTTTTGTATATTTGTATTAGAAAATAATCTAGTAAATAGTTTCTTTTTACGATGTTTTATTCTATTTAAAGATAAATCTGTTTTTAATCAAAGAATATTTTTTCCTCATACAGTGCTGGTAATTAAAGACTGTAAATGTACAAGTAACAAAAGGTTAATATTACAGGTTAATATATTAATATTTAACGGTACATAGCAAGTAGACGTTTAAAATTTTCACAGAATTTTTAGGTCTTATTTGGTGGCGTTAGTGGTGTTGGTGGCATTGGTGGTGTTGGTAGAGGTGGTGGTGGTGGAATTGGTGGCGTTAGTGGATTTGGTCATTGATGTCATTGGTGTCGTTGATGGCATAGGTGTTGTTGGTGACTCTGGTGGCGGTGTTGATGGCTTTGGTAGAGATGGTGGTGGTTTTTAGTCGCGATGTAGGCATTAGTGGCGTTGGTATCGTTGGTGGTGTTGTTGGTAGTTTTGGAGGCATTGGTTGTAGTGGTGGTGATGGTTTTGGTGGCGTAGGTGTTTGGTGGTGTTGGTGGTGGCGTTGATGGCGTTGGTGGCGTTTGTGATGGTGGAAGTGGTAGCGGTGACAGTGGTGGTGGTGACGATGTTGGTGAGGGTGGTGGCATTAGTGGTTAAAAATGTACAACGTTAATATTCAATTTTTCACATCCGCCATTATGAACCTAAGCGCAGACATTACATGTCATATTTTCTGCCACAGAAATACGGTAATCTCGATCTAAACCTATTTACAATTAAAGATTGTAAAATATTAATTATTCTGAGTCGAGAACATGTATACGCAAAATTCGTATTCTTCGATAATTCGTGTAATAAAATCAATAATTTTAGAAATTCAAATGTCAATGCCCGCCATGATGACGTACACATTTCATTTTTAATAAATGTCATTGATGTATTACCGAAACTGGACAAGCCAGGCAATTTTCAAAAATCAATTGCTGTTTGATACTGTAGTGTATTTTTTATCTTTACTTTAAAGCGATACAAAGTTCGCCGGGCCAGCTAGTATTAGAATATAATTAAATATACCGATAAAAAAATTAAGACTCAAAAATACATATATTTATAGTCAACTCAACAGAAAATGAATTCGTTGTGAAACTTCTCGTGTCTCATACAATGTTGTGTTAACTGCACAAAAACCAATTTCAGATGTAATCGATCATTGAGAAGCGGACTGAAGTCGGATGTGATCAAGGACAAGATACATGTTCAGTCTAACCTCAACAGCCGGATATTGCGAATTATCTAATATTCATATCAAATTGACAACCTCGACTTTTTATTTTATTGCCCCATTGTCCTTGCTGTCATTTTTCTTGTAGTAGGTAATTATATATGTAAATGTAAAATAATTTAATTAATCTATTTCACAATTAATAATTAATGACATGTATTAGATATTATTATTATTTAAGGACATTAAAAATTTGTTATACCCTTGCAGGGTTCATGTGTTGGTCATAATGCCATGTAACATGTTTATGCAAATAAAAATTGAAATTGAAATTATGAATTGAAATAAAAAGCCCCTCAGAAATGCACAGCCTACATCGACGCAAAAAGGTACGTTTTAGGTTTCTAAAAGCTTCTCTTTTTCCTTTAACCACGTTGTCGGCTTTTCGAATTTTTTTTTTCTCAGCTCTTTTTCACTTGAACCTGGCGTAGACAATTTCTTTAAAATAGCCCCAGATAAAAAATCGATCGGATTGAGATCAGGTGAACGTGGTAGCCAGTTAATCGGTCCTCGCCGTCCGATCAATCTTTCAGGGTACGCGTTGTTCCCTTACTCGTCTGGCGTAGTGACATGGTGCGCCCCATCGTGCGGTTATTGTATTCCGGTTAGATGGTAATGTATGGCACATTACCACCTAACCAGAATACGATAGTGCTGAATACTACCATTAAGCGGCAGATAGATTAGGTAATGCGATGGTACCTACGCCCGCGAACTCCGTCGCCAGAGCTCTACCACTAGTAAAAAGGTAGTTGTATAACATTTTAGTATTTCTGCAAGTGTAAGGCTGTCTACCACTTACCCTGGCTGGCCTGCAGACGGGCTGCAGCGGGCAGGGCGAGCGCGGGGCGCGGGGTGCGGCGGCGGGGGGCGCGGGGGGCGCGGCCACGTGCGCCGGCGCCGGCGTGCGACACCGCCGGGACCCCTCATCTGTGCACACACAATACATTAGTAGCAGTCAACCGTAAGTGAAAAACGAAACAACCAAAACCGTGTCAACTATGCGTGTGCAGCTGCGGATGGGAATCTTATGATCTCTACTACAACGCGCCGAAACGTGTACTTGAACTGGGTCGCAAGCGCCTACCGCGTAGCAACTACAATCCGCGTTAGCTGCGTGATCGGGAATGTTCGGTTAAAGACCGTACAACTACGTTTATGCTGGACGGGTCAATAAGCTACACTGACACGAGCGTGGTGTCGATGTGTTTAAAATGCTCTTGGTTAAAACTTAAGACCATTTTTTTTTTTCGTTCAGCCTAACGATTTAGATTTTTTACTAAAATATACGAAATAATTAGAACTAAAAAAATACTGAAAATAGCGAAATCATGAATTAGACTTAAAATATTTTAAAACGCGTACATTGATTTTTAGGTCAGAACCAGAAAATCCGCCCAATAATTGATCGCAATCAGAACAGAAACGGACGTTTATAATGCGAATTTTAATTTTAGAAGCTGGCGACGACTCCATTAAGTTACGTCGCTTTCAATATTTTGCGTCTACTTCATACATTTTTGAAGTTGATTTATTTTTTTTATTACTATTTATATGTACTTACTGTACCTATTGTAGAGCTTCTAGAAGGATGCGGTTTAAAATAAACATGACTGAGTAAGTTACACTAGCTCTAGCATATGCTAAAGCTGTTAAGAGAGAGACCATATAAGAGATGTTAAGTGATAATAAAAAAACACGATAAGCGTTTAGATCATTTTAGAAAACCAAACTGGACGCATGAATAAAAAAAGTTAAAAATGCTTCACAACTTTTCATAATATTTATACCGAAAATTCAACAAATACCTTAAATTAAGGTACGATTCCGAACTCCGTAGCAGTGCTGACGCAGCACCATATTTCTCTATTTTCTTATTGCATTGCTGCCGCGACAGTGTCACGTAGCTCGGAATGTAATCTCATATAAACTCATAGATAATATATGGAGACCAGTAGTGCTGCCGAGTTCAGAATCGTACCTCTATGAAGCAATGACAACTCCCCTAACAACATCCGAGAGCCACCGCGTCCGTACCGACATTGAGGAATCGGTCTCACTTATCGCTTAATTGCGAGCTAGCTTGAGCTCACACAATTCTGATATAGGAACCACAAACCACTCCAATCCATCACGGAACCTGTGTGGTGGAATGTCTAATACAAGGCTCTATATTTTATGTTCCTTCGAGCCGGATGTGCCGGATTTGAACCAAAAAGGTAGTTTGTAATTGTTATGAAGGACACTTCACAAAAAAAACGATTTGTCTACAGTACTATAAACATTGGAACGCATCTTTATACTCGTAAATGCAAAAAAATAGTGTTTAACACAATTTTTCAAGATTCTGTACGTTACATATTTTATGTATTTACATATCTATGATATCATAGATCAAACACTTATGTAAAAGCTGCCTTTAATACTTATACACTCGAATTATCTCACCGTGTGTATCAACTCTTCCACCGGCTACCGAGTTTTTATGCATGGCATGCATATACTCGTAATACAGAGAATTAGACTGTTATTTTCATCGCGAATAAGACTCTCATAGGTTAGGATCCCGTCGTAGAATCATTTTGTTGCGGCCAGATTTAATTTGGCAACCGTATATCATAATAATGAGAAAAAAAATAGCTAATTTGATATATAATTAACTAATGTACGTTATGAACGTAATCACGTTTCCTTGATCATACCTGTTTACACCTGGCTGCGAAGAGGGGGCGGCCAAGAGCGCAACGGCTGCCGTGATTTTTCAGAGTCTTTACATATATTGCCGTGAAGTGGACGATATTTTATCGAAATAACAAGTCATCGAAATTTTGTCCCAAAAATCAATTAAAAATAATTTATTTAAGAATACTTGCGGCCACATTTTGATAGGCAATCTAGTGGATATATATTCTCTGGATCATGAATATGCGTAAAAAATAGGTTTTCAGCATATCTGGATGAACGAAATGATTCTGCGATGGGATCTTAACTTATCAGCATGACATGTGCCAGCACATTAGGGAGAACAGCTTCGCTAGTGATACGAGGCCAGCGTCACGTGATTCCGTCGCTTACTCCGCTCAGAGAATAGCGGCCCATTTGTCTCGTCAGCTTTCTGTCAGAAGCGACGCTACGAACAATCGTTTCTAATACTAGCTACGCGCCCCAGCTTCACATGGGTGCCATCGCATTTATTTTATATGTAATGAAAGTACAAACAAGCATGCAGCTCACATTAATGTTAAGTGATGACTGCAGCCTATAGACATCTACACAAAGACCTCAGGTCAAAATGTAGATGCGTTGCCACCCCTGATATCTTTGTTATTTATTTATTTACACTTCTATGTATTGTGTAGATATAGCGGAGTGTCATGTCTCTGTGATAGTTCTGTTAATACGGCAACATACATTAGGATATTATTGAGTTTTCAGTAAATTATTAGTAACCTACATTAAAATACTGTTTAAATAATACGGTTATGATAAAGTACGTATTGGATTATAGTTACACAGATCAAAGATTAAAAATCTCCAAATTGTTGCTCCGACTGCTTTGCCAACTAAACCGTGGATTATTAAACAAACCGTCTCGGGAAAACTAAGTAAAAAAAATATCAAAGTTAGTAGGTTACTATTTATATTGTGCTTTTAGTTTTAGTCGAAGTTAAAATTAGTTGGTATAAACCTCTAGTAATGTAGCCTGACACTTATCTCGCTGGTTACTTTAACGGATGAATCGATTTGAATTGTGCAAACCTAAACAACTGTTGCTTTATAGGTACCAGTTGTTCTGAAATAAACTGAATGAAATATTGAACTACTCACATCCAACACTACTATCGGGCTAGTTTTATTTTTTGTTAAATGTTTTGTTACGAATATTATTGAACATCCATGATACCTACTCTGGTAAGGGAAATAATAGAGTTAAAAAATGTACTACCTATGCAGAGACAGAAATCTGTCTCTGCATTTATTTTGAAGCGGTTTCTTTTTCATCAGATATTTGATCTAAATTATTCATAGCTATAATTTATGAAAATCTGTTCAGGAGTTGGGAAACAAATTGGTGTTATGTTATTTTGTGGTGTTTCTCAGAACTTGACCTGATGCTGAATAGTAGATGTTTAAATTAACGAAGGCAGAGCTTTGTTCGTAGTATACTTATATTCACTTACTTTGTAGTTCACCAATGCTTTGAGCATGAAAATAAAATTAAAGTAGCTAATTTAAAAAAGTAAAGACGAAAAATTATTGAAATATTCGAAATCTATTGGGATCTGACATGGGGGCGGGGCTTATTCAAAAAAATCTCACATGGCGCTGACACCGGTGCAAATTGCACGGAAACACATGTTATACTCGTAGCATAAGACTTTTGCGTAAATATCAATAGTATGTCCGCAATAAAAAACCAAATTGGCCCGCCAAATGTGAGGCTTACTTTGCTCCCAAAGATATACGGAGTACGGAAAAAAGACTGAGAAAGAGGCACGCGATACGTTCGCACTAAATACATAAAATACTGTGGTAGACTGGTGGTTTCGGAACGAAATATATGGCTGGCTGTGTCTCCTGATGGTATTATCACAGTATAAATTAACATGTCCGTTTTCTTTAGACGAGTATTATTGTCCACGAAAATGGATCATTTGAGTTGTTAGAGATAAAATGTCCTCTTAAGGGAAAAACAATGACTGTGAGAGACGCAATAAGAGACAGTTTCGGGAAATGTTTAAACATGGAAACTGAGCCAATGAAGCTGAAGAAAAAACATAAGTATTATAGTTATAATAAGGCAATTTTAAATATTACAGAAACGTCTTTCGTTATTTACGCCCCTTACGACAAGAGTTTAATTAATGTGATAGTCGTTCTTGACGAAGATTTTGTGACGGAAATGTTGCTTCAGTTAAAGAAAGTATACTGGAATAGGTATAATGTTGCCCGAGATCTGTTCAAGGAATAACGATGGTGTTCATTGTTTTGATGAAAATCACAACTCTATTAATGTTTTGTGATAGGTAATTTATATCACAAAAGGTACTTACTTCACTTGCGCTTTAGGTAAATAAATATGCAAGTAGAATATTGTGGAAAGAGTCTGAGTGATAAAGAAACAGTATTTTTAATATATTGTTGAAATTGATTGATATTTTATGTGACACAAAAAAGTTACATGATCAAAATATAGGTAATATTAAGATAATCCAAGAACTAATCGCGCTGTTTTGCATCGGTGGGCTACTTACAAAAATTGCCACCAGGTGCCGTGGCAAAAATGTCAGATCCCAATTATTTAATTATTCAAAATGTAAGACTTACATATTCCCAGTTTAATAGCAAAAAAATTGAGTGAAACTGTCCCATGTTAACACAGTTTGATTGTTAGAAGATAGATAATGAAAGTCCGCAACAGCGCCAGTAATTTAGTTTCGGATCACTTATTTTGTATTGATGAACTCCATTGAAGCTCTCCTCCGGGGGATAGAGTTCCTAGCAAACTGGAACATTTGAAGCGATGTAGATCAATATGATGAACTCGGAAGATGTACTGCACCTACTCGTAAGGCGTAATCTATTGATTTCAAGAGGAATTTCGTTTCAATGCATATATACATTTTTTTCAATGCGAATGTGTATAATTGCAGAGGCCCAGGAAGACCAATATTTGACGTACCAGGACCAAATAGGTCGAGTTCGGTCTGATGGTGGGCACCATCGCATCACCTAATCTGTCTGCCGGCAAATCGGTAGTCATTAGTAACGTTTGGCCTCGTTACAACTTTCACAGATGCTGAACAAGTTAGGCTTCAGGGGAATCGGCGGCGACGCATCTGAATTTTGGTTACTGCTGTTGCGTATACCTATGTCTATAGGATGTAATATTCACCATCGACGCATGATCATTATCAAACTGCACGCTTGTTTTGTTTAGTTAGGTTAAGATAGTATCATAACTTAAGTAAAAATGACGTGGAGCTGTACGTACCGTCGCGCGGACGGTGCGCGTGCGGAGGGTCGGGAGTGCGCGCGCGCCGCTGGCGGGGGAGCGACACGAGCGGAGTCGCGGGCGCGGCCGACGCGGGCGGCGCGAGCGGCGGGGCGGGCGCGAGTGGCGCGGCAGGCGTGGCTGGCGTGGCGGGCGTGTCGGGCGTGGCGGGCGCCGGATCCGCCGGCAGCGCCAGCAGCTGGCGGTACAGCTCCAGCTCGTGGTAGAACTCGGGCGAGGCGGGCCCCCCCGCGTCCCCCTCCCTCCCCGCGGGCCCCGCGGCCGCCGCGCCGCCCGCCACCTCCGCCGTCAGCCCGTTCAGCACGAGGCGGCGCGCCGCCATCGCGCCCGCGCCGCACCATCCGCGCTCCTCGGCCGCTCGCACCTCACGCGCCTATCCGCTGCACATTCTACCGCCGCACTCGGCTATCACTCGCGATCGGATCGGAATAACTCACACGGCGAGTTCCGTCTCTCGTGTCGCCGCCGATCGCACCGAATAGTCCCTACTCTTTACCGAGCTAAAGGTATCATCGGGAAAAACTTATGGGATCATTAGGTACACTGACACTTCCGAATAGAAACTTTAATGCGATCCCGCCGAAGCATCCGATTGAATTAATTTGAAGTTACGAGTGAGTACGCTTTACGAAAAAGTTTTGAAGCTTCGAAAGCGTATCAGCTGACATGCGGAGCTGGAGGCGAGCGACACGTGCGGCGCGCGACGCGGCACTGCCGAGTGCCGAGTGCCGGCTCGCGGCGACGGCGACGGGCCGGTCGGCCGGCGCTCGGCCGGCGCTCGGCCGGCGCTCGGCCCGGAGCCGGGAGCCGGGAGCCGGGGGGGCGCGCGAGGCCCGCGGCCGCCTGTTGCAGCCTCCCGCTCGCACCCTTCCACCCCATTGCGTGTCTTTACAGTATTACAGCACCGGCGTTAATGCAATTTCCTCCAATTCAGATACCATATTGGAATTCCCGTTTATCTCGAGGCTCGCAGTAGCTTCGAGTGCCTGATGTGAAATTGAATTGACACGACAATGATACCTAATGATAATCTATATATATATATATATATATATATATGTAAAGAAATACTATTTCTTTCTTCGCACTCTGTGTGTTTATTTACCATGAAGTTTGGTTATAGTTTTTAACTTTTTAATTGTCTGATTTTAAAGAAGAAACGAATTCAGAATGTCAGATGACAGATTTAAATACGAGTTGATTGACAATTGCATAATTAATGAAAATTTTAATATTATATTATTTTATGTTTTAAAAGTGAAAGAATAAACTTTCATTGACGTTTCTTCTTTTCAGGTTTGAGTTCATATTGTTTTATATTACCTAAATAAAATAGTCTCTGTATAAAAAAAACTAACAATAAATCTTCTTTTCAGCAACACAAGGTTTATTTCTTTCATGTAGTAAAACAGACTTATATATATATATATAAATCAATTGCTGTTCGTTAGTCTCGCAAAACACGAGAACGGGTGTCCCGATTTGGCTTATATTGGTTTTGAATGATTTTTGGAAGTCCAGGGAAGGTTTTTAAAAGGTAAGAAAATATGAAGAAATTGAAAGGAAATAACCACAATTTCATTTTACCATACGAATAGTCCGTATCTATCAAACCTTTGCCACATTATTTCATTCTGAGGCAATACGAAGTTTGCCGGGTCAGCTAGTATATAATAACTTTTTGAAGCAACTATTTCATCATCACTTCGGCCGAGGCGGGTCCACTGCTGATTTTTGGCATGCGGATTGACGATCGCAGGTGCGGCAGTCTAATCGCGGGGCGACGGCCCGTCCCGCTTCATTGTATTTACTGTACCCTCCATTGGAATGGTTTGACCGCCATTGACCGATTCCACTAGCGGGAGAATTCTCCTCCACTAAAGGGTGGTAGAGGCGTCACGTCCCTACGCCTTTACAACTATTTATTATTTACTCCAGAGTAAAATCCATTATATATTCCATTTTCTGGACATTTCCCAGTACCTCGGAGTTTGATAATGTGCCCGGAGATGTCAACGGGCTTGCCACATGTAACATGGGCCAAAACGTAACCGGCGAAACATGGATGTTTGCATGTATGCTCGAATGCGTACATTTAGCTCTGCCTACACTTTCGAGGATTACAGGTGTGAAGATGCATTACTATTTACTGACAACTTTTTAAGAAACCTATCCATCTGGAGCGAGGTGTGAGACACGAAGATATATCTCCAAAACTGTTCACCGCGCATGTGAAATCTCATAGCACCTGGACTGGAACGGAGACCGTTTTAAAATTGAGCCCTTTGAGACACCTTCTTATGGATATTCCATTAACTTTTAACTTGACGCTTCAAGCTACTGTCATCTGATATAACTTGACAAGTTGAAGGAGCTCTTCATTTTTATGTCAACGATGATGAGAGGACCGAGCTTGTTTAAGGATATATCGTGGTCCACGCAATCATATATAGCAACTGTGACCGACGGCTTAACGTGCCGTCCGGTGGCAATCGCCGCGGGGGCAACTGGGAATAATTCTGCCGAAACACGGAAACGCGCATTTTAATTTGCCACTGGCGGTCACCCATCACAAACCCGACCGCGCCCGTATCGCTTAACCGAGTAGATCGCTTCTGATCTACACCAGCCGCTGGGCCATGCGCGCTTCAATGAAAGAATAGCGATCTAAACTGCTACCTACGGTTTTTAAAATATTGATCATTTCTGGGACACACCTTAATCAATTTTAAAGAGATGCCAACACGCTACACTTTTTAGTTGTAGGGGTATGAATTAACAAAACGACAAAATAAATGCAACACTTTATTGTTATGCTTAGAACATTCATATAATACTTGCAATATTTAAATTCTAAATTACAATAAATTAATAATACTTACATGTCATAATGTAAATTGTACCTCTAACAAATGTCTACTGCTTAGATTATATATTTCGTATTCGAGGCATTATTGTAGCAAAAGAAAGTTCATGTAGTAAATCTACTATTACATAATTTCATAGATTCAATTTATCTATATAACATTAAATTAAACGCAGTCATCGAGTCGGGGTCATCGTAACGATTATTATTTAAAAGGTCTGTTCGGGTCGAGACAGTTCACAATCTGCCGAGTGTTGCTGTAGGAGAGGACGCGGAGAGCGACAGCGGATGAAACGTTCGTCGCGCGGACTGCGGCGGCCACCGCGCCCGTGGCCAACCTCGGAGGGATTCAGCCGAAAAGACGAAGGTTCTCGTCGTCGGAGATGACTAAATACACACACCGTGGGTTTCATGAGAGTTTAGCCCGCGCAGACGGTTAGGCGGTTATTTGCGAGATTCAGAAGTGCGAAGATTCCGACGTAGAAGAACCGAAGCGGTCGACGGAGGTCACCGAACGGCGAATTTTAAGGGACAGGGGGCCGGGCGGCTTTTCGATCGATGGAGTCGTCGAGGAGAGGTCCCGGGCCCGCCGGCGTCGAGGGAGGCCGCGACCGGTCGTCGGACGAAGGCGGGCCGGGATCGATCGTCGGGGACTTCGATAGTCGACAGCCGTCCTTCGGAGACGACGGCCGATCGGACGGGAGCATCGGGGGGGCAGACGGGGTTCCGGTGAGGCGGGTGCCGGGCGGCTCAAGGAGACGGCGAGGCGGTCAGACGGCTCAGCGGCGGGGCGGCGGGGCGGCGGGGCGGTCAGACGGCGGACAGCAGGCGCAGCAGGCGCGCGGGGTGCAGCGCGGCGGCGGCGTGCGCGGCGGCCTGCGCGGCGGCGTGCGGCCAGCGGTGCGCGGCGAGCGCCAGCGCGGCCGTGGCGGCGCACAGCGCGGCCGCCAGCGGCAGCAGCGCCGGCGCCGTCCGCCGCGGGAACACCTGCGCACACACGGCACGGTCACGCGAGCGACGCGCGGCCTCGAACGCGTCGTTCGACGCTCTCGCCTAGTATGACTCACGGAGAGCACGTGATGCGGCGGCAGCAGCTCGCGATCGGCGCACTGCGCGCAGCCGCCGCCCGCGCCGCTCGCGCCGCCCGCGCCGCCCGAGCCGCCCGCGCCGCCCGCGCCGCCCGCGCCCGCGCCGCCGCCCCACCAGCCGGCGCGCGCGCTGCGCTCCGCCGCCTGCCGGAGGAGCGATGGAACGTTACGGAGCGCGTCCCTTCGCTAATATGAAACAGGCGGAGCGAGACGGGCGCCAGGACGGTACCTGCCAGGCGACGGCCAGCAGGCGGAGCGCGCCGTCGGCCGCGCGCCAGTGCCGCAGGTGGAAGAAGGCGTAGGAGACGGCCTCGCTGTCGCCGCGCTTGAGGATGTGCTCGGGCGGCAGCGTGAGGGGCCGCAGCTCCAGCAGGTACTCGGGCACGTGCGGGTTGAACTCGATCGCGCGCCTGATCGCCTGTCACATTCCGCTTCGTTCGAATCGCCCGTTTTGGGGGACGTCATTTTGATGAGTTTTTGCTTTTAGTTTATGAGGGTTCCCTACTTGGTTTCGAAACATGTTAATCACTGAAGAAGCGGATGAACCCTATAGGGTCCCAGAACAGTAAGCCTAGGTTGCACCGAGATATTTAGTAAAGTTAAAATAATTGTAAGATTTGAAATCCTTGTCTGACTATGACAGATTTCTATGAGTAAGAGAAAGATGTGAAATGTTACAATGACTATAACTTTAACAAATATCTCGGTGCAACCCAGTCTCAGAAATCTATAGTCATATTTTTCTGGTGACTTGAGCGATATTCGAAAAATCTTTTGCCGATAACTATACATCGAAAACTTCATTGTGCGATGCTTTATTTCGCCAGACCTTCATCGCTCGACATACGTTTGCTCGAAAACGATTCAACGATACCTTCTTTCGTCGATGTGGTCGGAGATTTTCTACACCAAATTTATTTCCCCGAAGGTATGGTACAGGGTCCTGTTAGGGCATTGCAAATTAGGAGCGGATCGTGAGGTTTTATTATTTTAATTTAAATTTTCCGTATATTAAGTAATTTTTTTTGTAAAATCTTTGTTTTGTAGTTTTAATTATATTTTTTTTAATTCAATTTGTCCGTTAGATATTAATTTATTGTGTAGTAACACTTTTGTATGAGAAACTCTTTCGATTTTTTGCTAAAACATTTAGGATTGAGTTCTTTTCTTAAGTTTTTTTGTTTTGTATATTTGCATGTTTAAATGTGTGCGTGAAATTGTTTATGTTAAATGTTAAAGTCAAAGTGTGAGTTTCGTAGTAATAAGTAGACGATATCAGTAGTTTTGTGTATCACACGTATTTGTCCCCGCAAAAATGACAGACTTTTTTGCATCGGTAATAAACGCTATGGTTACTCCCCTACGGTCCGCCGCGGCCGGTGGCCCGTGTTGCTCTATGGTTTTTACGGATAAGATATTCGAATTATTAGTTGTAAAAAATGCGATTATTTACAAGAAATTCTAAAGGATTACTGTCCTTGCCATTGATACGCACGTTTAGGTCCAGAATGTCAAAGTTCCAAAACGTCAAAATTCTATAATGTCAAATTCGCATCTGTGTACCTGCTGTTAGCCCAGACCTCGCTCGCCTTCTACCTAACCTGGCTAAGTCGGGGTCGCTCGTAAGATCTCAAGTATCGAGCAATAATTTTCGACGAAACGAGACAAGTTCAAAAAAGCTTCGAAGTAAAATTATCGATGTACTCGTAATACAGCATCGGGCAAACGAAACTTCGATTTATAAATTTTCTGAAAACAATAGCATCGTACAATGAAGTCTTAGAAGTAAAGCTGTCGACAAAAGATTTTTCGAACAAACATATTCCTAAATCAAGTCGGGAACCAGTCTATAATGCGATCGGGAACGCTGGATGAATCTCAGGAGCGGGAGACGAGACCGTCTCGGGCGGACCGCGTCGCCGCGCCGAGTGGCGGCATCGCTATCGATCAAATAAAAAGAAAGCGGCCGCCGGACGAGCCGGCTCCTGCCCGGTCCCGGCTCCCCTCCGTTACCTCCAGCGCGGCGCGCTCGGCGTGGTGGCGCGCGGGCGGCGGCGCGAGCGTGGCGGCGCGCGCCCGCAGCAGCGCCGCCGTGTAGCACAGCGCCGCCGACCGCGCCAGCCCCGCGTCCTCGTGCCGCGACACCAGCGCCGCCGCGTCGCCGTACGCGCGCTGCTCCAGCAGCACCTGCCGACCGAGCCGCACGTCGTCAGGGGGCCGCGGGAGGGCCGAGGGGGGCCGAGGGGCGGCCGCGGACTCACCTCCAGCAGGTTCTCGTGCAGCTGCAGCGCTTGCAGCGCGGGCGGCGCGTCGCGAGCCAGCTCGCGGAACAGGCGCGCGGCGTCCCGCAGGCGGCCCAGGCGGCGCGCGCACATGGCGGCGCGGCGCTTGACGTGCGCCAGCACGCCCGCGTCCCGCCGCGCCGCCGCGCCCGCGCCCGCCACGCCCGCCGCGCCGGCCGCCGCGTGCGCGCGCCACGCCGCCTCGCCCGCGCGCCACGCGCGCCGCAGCACGCGCTCCGCCTCCGCCACCTGCACACAGTATAGTGATCTCTGTGCTACACGCCGCACACCGCACGCGTCACGCGTCGCGCGTCCGATGAGCTCCACCGCTCGTTCGTTTCGCGATAAAGGCCTCATTACACCCGACTAAATTTAGGATCCTAATTATAGTGCAAGAGAATAAGGAAGGACGCTCCTGATTACACTGTTCTGAATTTAATCCCTGAATCGGTCAGCATTTCAAGCGTAGCGACGAACATTTTGGATGCATTGCCGCCAGTAGGTATTATCGAATAAAACCAGCCAAGTGCGAGTCGGACTTACTTATACTTATTTATAAAAGAAAGTCACGTTTGATTTTGTTATTATATTCAAGTTTCTACCTGTTTAACTATATTTAAAAATTACATTTGTTGTATGGAACCCCTCTTTAATATTTACTTACTTTATTTTTATTTTATTGCTTATTTTAAAAGGTAATATACAATTAAACATTTTTGGAAAATTTTAACCTGCTACCGCTGTTTTAATTTTGAGCAAAAATAAGAAAAAAAAACACGTTTATTCCATGGGGACACCCCTTAGACCTATAGACGTACCTATAGACGTAGCCATGTTCGCCATATGCTTTGTGGAAGTGAGACAGTTATATACAAAGAACATAAGAAAGTTGAAATAGAGCATCGTAATTTTGTCCCTTACGGCGTGCCGGTTTTTGCTTGGCGAACTTCCTAAGTGACAGAAAAAGTTAGCCAAACAAATATCTGTCATCGCAATTGCTGTAATAGATAACCTATCGTATACGCATTTATTTATTGTTTTCGACGTATATCAGCGATTATTAATAAGTTTTTGGGTATTTATGAGAAAAAGACCCAATTAGTTAAGTGATTAGTGTATAAGGTGTGCAGTAAAATAGGAGGTTGCAGTATTTTAGCCTGTATAAACCGTACAGAAACGAGGCCTTTTAACCTCACGATCTGCTCCGAATTTGTAATGCCCTAACAGGGCCCTGTACCATACTAACCCCTAACACTTTTCACTAATTATTGTACATGGCAAATAAAGAATTATGAATTATGTGCCATTATACCTAAATGTAATTAAAAGTGGATCCACAATCAACTGCGTTTCAATCATAAACAAACATTTAATTTCATTGTTTGGCAGAACGACGTTAGCCGAGTCAGCTAACACTTTTACAAGCGCCGCTCGTCAACGTAAAGGATTACTAAACGGTGGCTCACGGTGAACGCTTCCCGAGTCCGAGATCGACGTTAACGCTCGCGCGATTCAGGGCGTCGGCTCGCTACATAGATAACCTCCTATGACGTACGACGATGCTCAAGCCCCTATTTCACTACATGGTATTCAGGGTCCGGTGGCAATGGTCAGGGTAGTGAAATAACATTTAGAAAGTTAGGGTCCCTAATTAGGGCGACCGGGGCGGCCCGATCAGCCTAACGCCCTAACTCCCTTACTACCGGGCAGTGTAATAGCATTCAGGGAGTTAGGACACCCAGTCGCCGCCACGCGAGCAGTGACCGGACGTCCGTGTCGAATGAAACAAACTGTGAAATTGTTCACGATGTCGTTTAACAAAGAAAAGGAAATCTGAATAACATTAAAAAATTGTAATATTTTTATTTTTCGCAATAACACATGCGAGTGAACTTAAAAATTTAAAATAATGTGACTTCAGGCAGGAATCGAATAAAAATATTTTATACGAGTACTGTACCGGCTAACTTCGTATCGCCCTAGAAAATAAAAAAAAATGTCCAAAAATGTTTTGTAAAATAGATCTTGGCCGATTCTCAGACCTACCCAATATGCTCACAAAATTTCATGAGAATCTGTCCAGCCGTTTCGGAGGAGTATGGCAACGAAAACTGTGACACGAGAATCTTATATATTAGAAGATATAGCTAGTTACTAGTTAGCCATGGATGTCGTTCACCGATCCTAAATCAGAGTGGGAAAGAAAAATTGGACGCTCAAGTTAAGGGCTTCGGTAGCTTAGTGGTAAAGCAGCTGGACTGGTTATCCTGAGGTCGCAGGTTCGACTCCTGAGTGAAGCCAAATTTTTCTTTCCCTTTTAGACAGTCCAGGTACCATTATACTAAACGTGCAAGACGTGTCAGTCGTGTGACCATCGCTCTTCAACTGAGTTAGGGATCTGTCGACCGGATAGTGTAATAAGCGGCAACCCGGTATGAGGCCACGCTCACCCTTGCCACCGGACCCTGAAGACCGTGTGTGCCCAGCAGCAGGCACCTCCCCCTCGGGCTTCCGGGGGTCGGGTTACGGGACACGCGGGACACGTACGGTAGGAGCCTCCTCCTCGGCCAGCAGCAGCAGCGCGGCGGCGCACTCGGGGCTGGCGGCGAGCGCGGCGCGCGCACACGCCACGCGCGCGCCCGGCTCCCGCTCGCGCCACGCCCGCGCCAGCGCCTCGTCGGCCGCGCCGCCGCCGCCGCCGCCGAACCACGCCTGGTGCTCCTGCAACCCCACCGGACCGACCCGAACGTTTACCAGTATCTAACCCGATCGAATTTAAATACGTCAGCACGGACGGTGAACGAATACTTCACTCCGCTCTAGCGAACTCGACCGATGAGGCGGTAGTTACCTGCGCCGAGAGATTCATGTCGTAGTAAGTGAGGGGGGCGCGGCGCGCGGCGGCCCAGAGGCGCGCGTACTCGGCGCCGCGCAGCAGCGACATGGGGTTGCGCCACACCTTGCAGTCGGCGGCCGGCTCGGGCTCGGCCGCGCCCGCGCCGCCGCCGCCCAGCCACGGGCCCAGGTGCGTCAGCGACACCTGCGCACCGCCGAAGCGTCAGTAGCGTCGTAGCGTCGGCAGGACGCGACCGCTCGGTGAAGCCGCCCATCGCTCGGCGCCCAGCCATAGGCCCAGGTGCATCGACGACAGTGTTAGGAAGCCACCATTAGTGTCATAGTATTCTGATGAGTGGTCATAATTATGATTTATTCCATTTCTAAATGCAGCAAGTTAGCAGAACAAACAAAGTAACAAACTAACAGTCTATAATGCGAGGATGTCACAGTCACAATCAAACAATAAGCCAAAGTGAAGTTTAGAAAACACAGAGAAATCGTTTTCGCAGGTTTTCGCAAGTATCATACTCGTACAATAAAAACTTCATAAAATTTCATTTCTACAACAGAGAAACCGGATATTTATTCATGGGTTAAGCTTGAAGATTACCTAAAAGATTTCAGTATGTATGTATGTATCTTCACGCCCGTTCCCTAACGGGGTAGGCAGAGAGTGTAGAGCACCAGATACCACGGTCCTCGCATACCTCTCGTGCCTCATCTACCTTCATCATTCTCTTCATACATGCACACCGATTCCTAGACTTTTGACTGCACCATCAGACAGAACTCGACCTATTTGGTCATGGTAGGTCAGGATTAAGATTTAAGGAGTAAGATTTCTGTGATCATAAAACGATAATAGATGGAAAGTTGTAAGGGTTATCCCAATAATATTTTGTGTTTAGACAGTAACATGATTATTGATACTTGGAGAAAAATAATAGTTTAAGAATTTTACCCTTTTTTCTTTTATTGCCCATGTCATGAAATAATTGAGAACTTCTTGAATTGATTGCATTTTATGAAATGTTTTTTTATTTATTTATTCTTTCATGTGCACAAAAAATTGTTACATGAGGCGGACTTAATGCTTTATAGCATTCTCTGCCAGTCAACCTTTGGGTTGTAAAGAAAACACAAATGGTGCAGAGCATTCTAGAAAAAAAAAAACAAAAAGAAATAATAATAATAAGCGTACAATAAAAAGTTATCACGTTTATACAAAATAATAAATACATATAAAGTGCATATAAATACATACAAATGTGTATTATTACAATATATATATATAAGAGACAATTTATAGTCCTTTTTGGGAATTGCAAATTAAACTATTGTGTTGCTCTGAAAAATCAAAGATTTATTTTAAAATTTATACACAACAATTATTTAACAGTTTTACGACATACAGTATAGTAATATCTTACCTGAAAAATCAAAGAAACGACAATTAAAGTTATTATTTGAATTGTCAATTCCCTCTTTACATAATAATTATATTTTATAACAATTTAACATTCTCTCTAATCTTCAATAAAATATTCTTGAACATTTGATTTTCCTATAACATGTCATCTCCTAGGTGATGACATGTGTTCTTTAATATATTTTGAAAATAAAAAGATAGGCTGTACAGAGATAGTAAATACTCCTCAGATACAATTACATTAAAGAATTAATATTCTTTACATATATATATATATATACAGTTACATAAATATATGAATATATAGGCATATAGGCATAATATTGTAATACATAATATAAGTAATATTACATGTATACTTACTACATATAGATTATACATATAAGTCTGTTTTACTACATGAAAGAAATAAACCTTGTGTTGCTGAAAAGAAGATTTATTGTTAGTTTTTTTTTATACAGAGACTATTTTATTTAGGTAATATAAAACAATATGAACTCAAACCTGAAAAGAAGAAACGACAATGAAAGTTTATCTTTCACTTTTAAAACATAAAATAATATAATATTAAAATTTTCATTGATTATGCAATTGTCAATCAACTCGTATTTAAATCTGTCATCTGACATTCTGAATTCGTTTCTTCTTTAAAATCAGACAATTAAAAAGTTAAAAACTATAACCAAACTTCATGGTAAATAAACACACAGAGTGCGAAGAAAGAAATAGTATTTCTTTACATCTCCCCCCATGGGGAAGAAAATTCACCCGTGAATTTTCACTCCAGTTCTCCATTCGATACTTGCACATTCTCATCCTCTGGTATCTGTACTGGAATTAGTTTTGTGATATGAAAAAGATTTGACTCTGTTTTTCTATGTCCTGTATCTATCTCGTAACTATTTACGTTACGTTATAATACTATTATTAGATTTCTTTTTAATTATCTTATATGGTCCAATTCTCAATTCATATAGCTTTTTCCTATTTAGTTTATTCCCATTTTCTATATATACTAGATCTCCCACACTGAATTCTCTTTGTTTTCTATTCCTATCATACCTCATTTTGTTATAGTAATGTGATTTCAAGGTATTATTAAGCGCTGTTTTCTTATCTCCGATCCAGTCACTTTTTATACCTCCTTGTTGTAGTTCTTTTGGTAAAACCCTAACATCTGTTCCGTATAGCAAATAACATGGTGCATAGCCAGTTACTGAGTGGTTAGTCTGATTGCATTTTTCTACACATTCATGTGCTATTGTAGTCCACGCTCTGTTTTCTCCATCTTCATTGATTTTGCATCTAATTTTGTTAACTATCGTTTGATTCAACCTTTCATTTAGGCCATTAGAAAACGGTGCATTCACTGCTGTAAAAATTATTGTTATTTGTTTGTCAGTAAGGAATTTCTTGAATTCTTTAGAGTTTATTCCAGGATACTGGTCGGTAAGGAGCATCCCAATCTCTTCGGTTTCAGCGACCTTATTTATTAGCTTTATAAAGTCATGTGCACCCTGGGTTTTTGATGTTATAATAAATGCATATCTAGTGAAGTGGTCCACTAAAAGATGTATGTATTTCTTGGTTGATCTAGAACCACCAAAACCTCCAATTGTGTCTATTGATACTATTTCAAAGGGTCTTGTCGCTGGGCCTAAATATGACATTAATCCGTATTTGTGTTGTCCTCTTGTTTTGTTTTTTATGCAAATTTCACAATTCCTACAAACATTTTTAATATTTTTCGTTAAATTTTTTGTTGCGTACAGTGAACTAATAGTCGTTAGCATTTGTCCCACTCCAATGTGACATAGATCTTCATGTATTCGCTTTATAAATTTAATACTGAATTCTTCTGTTATTATTAATTTCTCTTTGTTCCTAATTCTTTTGAAGTATAAATTGTGTTTTTTGATTATTCTATTATTGTTTCTCTGTATTTCTTTATTTTGATTCTGATCTATTACAATATCTTCTAATGTAATTAAGTTCACAACTTTCAGTTGTTCTTCTAGATTATCCTCTGGTTCTAATACAGGATTCCGACTTAAACAGTCCGCTTCTAAATTATTTTTTCCAGGGGAATATTTGATTTTAAAATCATATTGTGAAAGGTAATAAGTCAAATCACCTAGTTCTTCGTCTGTTCTAGCTTTTAAGTTCATGTTTTCTAATGGTTTATGGTCTGTGTAGACTGTAAACGATTTACCTATCAGCCAGTACTGCCAATATCTTAGTGCTTCTTTAATAGCTAAGCATTCTAAATATATTGCCTTTTTCTTCTTTTGCGCTCCATTCAGTTTTTTGGAAAAATAGGCTACTGGTTTTTCTTTACCATCTAGTTGTACTTGTTTTAAAATTGCTCCAACACCCAGCAGAGAACCATCAGTATAAATATTTATTGGTAGATTTTGATCATAAATTTCTAGTATTGGCTGTGAACACAAGAGACTCTTTATTTTTTCAAACGCATTTTGACATTCTTCAGACCAAACAAACTTTTGATTTTTTCTTAGCAAATTATGTAATGGGTCAAGAATTATTGCGCTCCTTGGTATATATTTATGGTAAAAGTTTACTTTTCCCAAAAATTGTCTAATATTCTTTTGGGTTTTTGGTACTGGAAATTCTTTTATCGAAATGAGATTGTCCTTCAGTGGTTGGATAGAATTATATTGAATGATATGTCCCAGGTATTTTACCGAATCTGATGCAAATGTACATTTTATAAATTTTAGTCGAAATCCTTCCGTTTGAATTGCTTCTAGTAACTGTTTCAAGTGACTTATGTGTTCATCAAATGAGTTTGAAAATATCAGGATGTCATCTATATAATTGACAGCAAAATCGGTTAGTTTATATTTTCTAAGTATGTTACACAATATTCTTTGAAATATTGCTGGAGCAGTCTTCAAACCAAATGGTAGGCAAGTCCATTGAAAGTGTCCCTCTTGAGTTACAAACCCTGTCTTCTTCCTGTCCTCTACTCGTAGAGGTATAGACCAAAAAGCTGAATTAACGTCTAAGCTTGTAAAAAATTTGCAATTTCTTGTTTTTGTCATTAAATCGTCAATTAATGGGAAGGGTTGAGCCTGAGGAACTACAATTTTATTTAAATCCCTGAAGTCTATACAGAGCCTTGATTTTTTATTTTCTTCCTTTTTAAATGTCAGGTAATACAATATTTATTTCTGAACGCTTAACTTTGATGTGGAAATAAATTTAAGGTAAGATACATAAAAACTGATTAAGTCTTAATCACACTGGGAGGATTAATTGCGACAGTAGTGTATCTAAAGTTACTGGTGCTGCGAATGGACTATAAGATTCTTCTATAAGCGCATTATCCAATAATTCGGCTATTTGTTCTGCTATCTCTTTTTTGTCTTCTATAGTGCATCTGTATGGCCTCTTGCTGCAGTAATTATCCATTAATAAATCTATTCTTGCTTCATATCCTTTAACCATTCCCACGTCATACTTGTTTTTGGCAAAAACTGATTGATATTGTTGTATTAGCTTATTTATTTCTTCCCTTTTATCATCATCTAAATGACCAACCTTTATTTCAAATTCCTCTTCTTTGATATGTTCATTTTCACCTTCGTCTATCTTTTTCTCCATTTTTTTACTATTCTTTTCATGTAAGTATTGTTTCTGAGTTATTTTTAACTCCTCATTTTGTACTAGCTTGTATTTCTTTATCATATCTAATCCTATTAAGAAATCATATCTGAATTTGTGTTCGTCAATGATGTACACATCCACATTTTCTTCTATTTCAAAAATTTTTATTTTTAAATTTGTCAAACCACTTGTTTTTTGGACACCATTAATTGTAACTATATTTTCTTCATTCGAGTTATGTCCTTTTGTATTTAGTTTTAGTAATTTGGAATTAATTAGAGATACATTTGAACCTGAATCGTATACTCCATAAATTTCTAATTTATTATTTAACAGTAGTTTGATCTTAATTAATGGTGTCACTACTAGTTTTTTTGTTCTGTTTCATTTAACTCTGCTTCAATCACTGAATTATTTACATGTTTAATATATCTTTTATTTAATTTATCATCTTCTCTAACTCTAAACCAGCATGTAGCTTCGGAATGATAGCGAACCCCTTTATTTAATTTTACGCATATTTTGCATGGATAACGTCCTTCATTTGTAATATTTATCCTTTGATTTTTATACTTTCTGTACGTTCCATTTCTATTTTTATTTACCAAATGTTCATACTTTCTCACCTCATTGAATAAACATACTATATCGTTCATTGCTTCTCTATTTATCTTCTCTAATACAAAACCTGGCAAACCTACCGCTATCAGATCCACCAGTGTACCTGTATCAATTGAATTTCTCATGTCCAATAAAAGTTTTTCCTTTTTAATGGCATAGTCCACTAATGAACCATCCTTATATTTAAATAACAATGCATAGGTCACTTGGTTCCAGTTTTGGTTTGCAAATGACTCACACAACTTTTCTTTCCAAACTATCCACTCTGAGTTGAGTGTTAATTTTATAATCATTGAGCTGTACCAATCAACACAACTTTTATCCATAAATAGTCGGAGAATCTCAATTTTTTGTTCATCTTTCATAATACCGAAGCGTGAACATTCTCTCTCAAAAATGTCAATCCATTGCCTTGCATTCGAGTTTTTGCTCGTAAATTTCTCAATCACAAACTTCTCTGCGACATATTTCAGATTCTGTTTTTTTAAATCATGTGTATTTTCTATTAACTTTGTAAACATTTCTTCCAATGAATTCGAATCTCTTTGTTCTTCAGATGCTCGGTTATGTTCAATTTCCTCCAGATATTGTTCTCTAAATTGTAAGTTACCATCAGCATCTATGTAAATTTCTCGTAATTTATCTGTCATAGTTATCCAAACTCTTCGTGTCTGATGTCTTTTCTTTAAACTATTTTTTACTTTGTTGTACACGGCTGTCTCGATTAATTCTTCGTGAAATCCAACAGACTGTAATTCCTCTGGTATAGCAAATTTTTTTTCATCTTTAGTTGTGATTGAGGTTACACAACAAATATTAGATTTTCCATCATTCGCCGGTAAAATCGTGAATTCAAAACGTAACTGCTCCATTTGCATCTTTTTATAAACAAAATTGTCGTTTTATAAGTCTGTTTTACTACATGAAAGAAATAAACCTTGTGTTGCTGAAAAGAAGATTTATTGTTAGTTTTTTTTTATACAGAGACTATTTTATTTAGGTAATATAAAACAATATGAACTCAAACCTGAAAAGAAGAAACGACAATGAAAGTTTATCTTTCACTTTTAAAACATAAAATAATATAATATTAAAATTTTCATTGATTATGCAATTGTCAATCAACTCGTATTTAAATCTGTCATCTGACATTCTGAATTCGTTTCTTCTTTAAAATCAGACAATTAAAAAGTTAAAAACTATAACCAAACTTCATGGTAAATAAACACACAGAGTGCGAAGAAAGAAATAGTATTTCTTTACATACATAATAAAGTAAAGGTACTGCAGAAGATAGCTGTTAGGAAAATATAAATAACTCAAAGCATCCTCAGGTAATGATCACGGAGTTTTCTTTTAAAAGATATTTTATTACAAGTTTTCCTAATGTCCAGGGGGAGTGCGTTCCAGAGCTTTATTGCCGAAATAGTGAAAGAATTGGACATGAATGGAATACTGAGTGTGAGATTTCAGAAGAACGAAGACCAAGATCATGAACCTTAAACACAAATTTCAAATCCTGGGCAATCCCAGGATTTGAAATTTGTGTTTAAGGTAATCAGGAGAGTTTGGATCGTTCATTACAGAATATAAGATACAAAGTGTTCGGAGAGATCGACGCTGGCGAATAGTAAGCCATTTCAGCTTAGAGCGATAGAAAGAAATATGATCAAACTTGCATAAATTGAGAAGAGAAAAATATGACAATTGAAATTCAATTGTGTCTCGCCGCCGGTGGCTGTACAATCCTTGAAGGATTAATGATAGTATTCCGTTTAGGTGGTAATGTACAGTCCAGTAATTTTTGACAAAGAGGCATAACAACTTAGGCCTCAGGAGTGGCAATACATCAACAATGAAATCTCTGCTTTTGTGAAAAATTTTATAGGTTACAGATTTGCCACTTCATGACATAAAAAAAATGTTTTGCAAGCTATTTTTGGGCCACTATAAGAAAACCCTCAAAACCAACCCTCAACCCAGGAACAATACAGCCTTATTTCTACAAGAAATAAGTGAGAGAAAAAAAGAAAAAATTAAAAGAATCACCTTAAGTACTTCACTCAAACTTTATTGTTCAAAGTGTTACTTCCATGTTTTACATAAAACTATACAAATTTGTTATTTCTTCAGGTTTCTGTACATAAAAATGTAACATATTTGCATAGCTTTTTTTATATCTGTTGATACCTATTTTTATCATTAAGTATTTTTGGACTATTATTTATTTTATTTTGTTTACTTTGACATATTAATCAACGTATCAGTTGTTATTCGCTTTAATTTTATATTTGTAATTTGACCTATCACAAGCAAATTCTATTATTTCCAAGTGATTAAATGAATTTTTGAGTTTGAGTTTGAGTTTGAGTTTATACATAATATTGGTACCTAAATTGAGCAGGCTACAGGCTACCACATTGTAACTGTACTAAGTAAATGTAGTGCAGCTATCAATACATTATTTCAATGACGAGTACAAAGGAACTGGCTCTTTTCAATAACAAGGCACTACCTTAACATAACAAACCCATTATCACTGCAGTTTCTAATTGGAATCATGTTATTGTTTGCGACGAAGATTACAGACGTTACCTGTTCGATGAAGGAGGTACCATATTTACGAAAGTACCACCACTCGAAGATGAGGATGAGGCCGGAGATGAGCGAAGAGGTGCCGGTCAGAGCCACGTAGAACTTCGGCGTCAGCGCGCCCAGAAAAGTCGACGAGTCCCACATCCTGCCCTTCTGCCTAGCTTGCACGCCGCACTACTTATTATTTCGTAAGTTTTACACCTCACTGTAACTCACTTATCGTTTTTCATATAATAACACATTTCTTTTCAGTATCAGTATTTAAAAAACAACAGCACAAGTCAGCACAACATCAACAAATCAATATTTACGATTTTACTATTTCCTTACAATTGACAAATTTGACAATTAGATTTGACAACACTTGACTGACATGAGCATGACTGACAACAAGTGCTGCCAATGTAACAATTTTGATTCCCCGAATCTTCTCTCTATATTTGACTATTTGACAGATTTCCCAAAAAATCTCTATCATCAATCTTCGGCAAGCAAAGAGTTAACATGTGTATTAGGAGAAGGCACATTCTACGACGACAGCTGACTCACGACAGCGCCCCATCCGAGCCGGAGTACCACAGGGCAGCTGCGTGTCGCCGGCATTGTATGCGGCGTACACTGACGATATTCCCACCTTGCGCGCAACTCTGCGCGAGGGAGAGGAAGACGTTATGCTGTCCCTGTTCGCCGATGACAGCGCCTACATAGCGTCATCGTCCCGGTTGCATATCGCAATAGCGAAAATGCAACATCTGTTGGACCTGCTACCGGGGTGGCTGGATGAGTGGCGGATGGCCGTGAATGTGGATAAAACGGCTGCTATCGCAATGCGTGTCCGCCGCTCGTTACCGTCCCTCCGGTTGCGAGGTCAGGATGTAGAGTGGCGGTCTACGGTTAAGTATCTTGGGTGTAGCATCGACCGCTCGCTTCGCATGACGCCCACTGTCGATCACGCAGTGAGGCAGGCGGCGGCGGCGCGGGCGAGGCTGCATCCGGTGCTTCGCTCTAGACTGCCACTGCGTATTAAAATACGACTCTACAAAACCTACATCCGCTCGAGGTTAACGTACGCAGCACCGGCATGGTATGCATTATGCTCCGCCGCGCAGCGACGTAGACTTCAGGTCCAACAGAACGTAACTCTCAGGCTGATTACCGGCGCGGGGAGGTATGTTCGCAACGATGTCATCGCCCGCGACTTACGGGTCGAATACGTGAGAGAGTTCGTTGTCGGCTTGGCGCGAAAAATGTTCGATCGCGCCGACAACGGACCACATCGTCATCTCCGCGGATTCGCCCCGCTGCACGCACGACCACCGGAGGGCTTCGCCCTCCCACTCGAACTACTTCCCAGCGCCTCGCCGAGAGCGCGTCGAGACGATGACGCAAACGCTAATGAAGACTCTGTCCCTGTCCCACGTATTCGGATACGCCACCAATTGGTAAGCTCGGGTAACTACGCCCACCTACACCACTGGCGGTCGGGTTCAATCCCCGACCCAGAGTAGTATCTCTCCCTGAGGTAGCGATCGCAATGCCTGGCTAAGGCTAATGAGACGTTGCGTCGCTGCAACCTTGTGTCGGCACTCCACAGCCGGCGTACAAACCAAGAAAGGTGAACACGCCCCCGTCGTAACGGGGGCAGATCAAGCCCGAGCAAAGAGGACTGCCTCGTAGGCCCGCACCGCGTCGCGCGCTTCGCACGCGCCGCGAGGTCATCAGAGAGAGCACATTCTACTATAGAAACAGTAGTTATACAATAGTAAGTAAAATTGACACCAGTAGCTTCAGTAAAAAGAGATACAAAATGTATGCAGAATATCACTTTTGGAAATGATTTGATGTGACGTCTTAAGTATGCCTTCGCGTGACCGTCGTGGCCATTGTATGCGCCCGATTTGTGGTACATCTGTTGTCAAACAAACAGGTGCTCGTAATATTTTTGCTGTTTCTTGAGAACTAAATCTTTTGACTAGTTGTTGTGGTATTCTAGGTTTTGCTATACATTGACTGATTATGCTCTCGGATTGTTTAAAACAGAGTGGTGCAAGAAAATACGAAAATAATCTTTAGTTGATCTTTGTGAGGTTATGTACAAATTTTCACGGATTGTGTCGTATTCGGTGGGATTTTGAAATGCAGTGATATACAGTGATATGGTTTATTAAGAGTTTTGAAGACCTGTGTAAGTTTCGTATGATTTAAATGAATTTTAATGCTATTCATTATTTTCTAAAAATAGCATCGTTTACATAGTGATGTACGAATACTAACCTGATTTAACAAAGTATCGACATAACATCATTTCTCATATCAATTTACATTATGTAATATTATATTGTATTATAAGCATTACACTCGATATAATTTCTTGTTTCTTAATAAAATGTGGAAGAAGAAATCGATGTAAATTAAATAATTTTTGTTCTCTCCTTTTTTGCACTCATATAGTAAGGATTTTTTTAGAGATTGATGGAGTGTAATGTATACTAATACTAATTAGGGTTGCTGAGGATTCCTCTTCCTCTTCCTCATAATGAGGAAGTTCCGCAATATTTTGGGATCCTCAACCATTTCCGCATCCTCAAAAATTAAAATAAAAAATTCCTCTTCCGCTACCGCTTCCTCAAAATTTAAGAGGAATTTATGAGGAATTTTGTTGCGCATGCGCTTCGCGTATCGATGGCAACGCACACGCCGCAGCACGCGTATTTTCGTGCTTCGGAGAGCAGGACGCCGACGGTCCCGGTCGCTATCGACTGATAGCAGTCGTTAAACCTTGTCGGAGGCTTTATGGGCGGTTTGAAAACATCCGACAGCGGGTTGGCCACTAACCCTTGCAAGTAACTCCACCAACCCGCATTGGAGCAGCGTGGTGGAGTAAGCTCCAGACCTCCCCTCAAGAAGGGGAGAGACTCGTGCCCAGTGCCCAGCAGTGGGACGTTTCAAGAGTTGCTATTATTATTATGTCATCTGCTTCCTCTTCCTCATCCGCATCCTCTAAATTGGCGCATCACAATTCCTCTTCCTCCTCCTCTTCCTCATAATCACTTCCTCAACAACCCTAATACTAATACTAAAATATTTTAAAGCTGAAGAGTTTGTTTGTTTGAACGCGCTAATCTCAAGAACTTGGTCCGATTTGAAAAGTTCTTTCAGTGTTAGATAGCCTATAGGCTATACATATATCATCACGCTATGACTAATAGGAGAGGAGCAGCGCGGACGAAGCCGGAGTGGGTAGTATAAGTATAAGCACAACATAACACATTTTTTTTTATCATTTCATGAAGTGGCAAACAGGCATCAGTTTACATTGGTAAGTAATAACCTATCAGTCTACACGAAACCAGAGCTTTCAACCTAAATGCGTTGCCACTCCTAAGGCCTAAGACATTACGCATCTGTCCTGGAAATCACAGGGCCGTACAGATCTGTGTCACTATCTTCTACATGCGTAGCATCTGAAAATTGAAGCAGGTTCCATTTCTATTTAATTACCCATACCGTTAACATACCTAAAGCCGTTCCTGCTACTTTTATAATATTGTATAAGGTATAGTAATAACGAAAAAATAAAAAAAGGATCCTGTTGGACTCACGTCCAACGTAGAAGATCTTTCGAGAATGTACAAAAATCAAATGTGTTTATTTTATTAGCCTTTAACTTGACCGAATCGTCATCGTGCTACTCAAATAAATTAAACATAATGATTAAAATTAGGAATACTGAGCAACAATATTTACAGAGATGCATTCCAAGGAGCTAGTCAGCATAAGACTCACATTTGAAGGCTGATATAGAAAATTCTTCTGAAATTTAACAGTACCACAATTTGCCATTTTTAACTTGAGTACTGGCTGAAAACTTTTGGCAAGCTTCTAGTAATTTATGAGATCCTCATTTGAATGAATTTATTTATTTGCTAAAAATATAGGTAGCTAAGATCTTCATTATACAATATAGCTTCCTTTTAAATTTCACCATTTAATTGGCATGCAAATTGCAGGATACATTTTGTTACTACATCATAATTATTACAATTATATTTAACTCTAATTTAGTGAGTGGATTTTACTAAGACTAAGCATACATACTATAGAAGTATAAAAATTCGTGTTGATAAAATATCGATATTAACCGCTTAGTATGAAAAGATGATATCATATTTATCGAAAACAACCTTATTAATCGCCCTTTTTGTAGGTAATCACGCCAATTCTGTAGGTAAGGCTTCTCCATGTTTATAGCCAGAGAATATGTATTAATACCATACATTTAATAACTAACGATGATTAATACTATTATAGCTCAATGTCGGCAAGAGGTCCATCTGTAGTACTTGTATAATCTTTGGGGCCATCCTCGTAGGTCCGTTCCACAGCTCTGCTGCGCGCTTCACGCGCTGCGGCAATGATTCATTCATGTCATAGTGCGAATCTCATTTTCCATATTTTACACAGAATATAGAACAGTAAAGAGTTACACACGTCTACCATAGAGCAACGCGGGCCGCCGGCCGCGGCGGACTGGAGGGAGTAGCCACAGCGTTTGGCGTTTATTACCGATGCAAAGCCGACACACACACTACAAAAATCGTCTATTACTACGAAACTCACACATTGACTTTAACAAAATACATAAACAATTTCACGCACACATTTAAACATCTAAACGAGACATAGGCCCATTTGGTCTTGTACTTTGACAAAGGGGAAAACCTGCATATGGCTACTCCCCTCCGGTGTTGCTCTATGCTTTTGACCCTGTTGTCATATCTGTCATTGACAGTCAATTGCCAATGTCAATGTCTTTAATGATATTGATTGTCATTTTTCACCTACTTCAATAAGTGTAAATGTCACAAACTTCAAATTTCACATCTGACCCAAAGAAAAGGACGGTCTTTACGTAACGTAACCTCTTGAGTTTTCTGATACCGTGCAGTGGAGACTGGCCTGAGTGAAGATATTCATTAGGAAACCCACAAAACAGGAACAGGACGAATATGCTGGGGCGTCTGGGCAAAAAGCACGCAGAGATGGCGGCGGGCTTCGTCACGTCCGCGGTGGGCTTCGGAGGCACCGCGTTCCTCGGGCTGCTCTACTTCACCGACTGGCGCGTCTTCGTCACCAGCATCCCCTTCTACGGAGGCAAGTTCAAGGACGAACCTCAAGAATAGACCTTCATCTGGAGCTTCTAATTTATTGGTGTAAATGTAATTAGTTCAATTGTACCTATTTAATTATAAGTTAATAGCCAAGCCAATATGTGAGTTTCACTTGATTATCCTTTGCTGGGGTACAATGATAATATCAATAATAATGCTATCTTTCATGATTGTTCCTAAAATACAACTAATTTTAACTGATTGTAATAAGGCTTAAAAGTAGCAGGCAAATCTCATTATTTCAAATAAATAACTTGCCTGTGTATTTTATAATAGCACATATTGAAAATCTTTTTGTTTCAAAATTATAATGTCCCTTACAATGTATTTTGTTTCTATAAAATGCTCACCGCTTAGGAATACATGAAGGGGACATAAAACAATCTTGGATGTATTGATTACTATAACCTCTATATCCCTAATTAGAATGTTTAAATAAATAAGCCTTTTATTCTGTATCTATATATGGTTACAAGTTTTCATGTATGTATTTTGAGTTTCTTTTAACAAGTTTATGAATAGTGTTATTTGTCAGTTCCTAATCTTATACTATGGTAGTAGTGTTAGTAAGATACGGTAAGAGAGCACAATTCCCCTAGAGCAGTGGTTCTCAACCTTTTTAAATGATGGAACCCTTTTGGGAATCAAAATACTTGATGGAACCCTACAATAAAACAATTGTTTTTATATGTGTATTTTTTATTAATCAGCATAATAAAAGTACAATGTAACAGTTACTAATTATTATTTACTTCACCACTTGGCAAGGACAATAATAGAAAACATTTAAAAAGAAAAAATCTAACTAGTGGGAGGTATGAAACTGTTTTTTATTTTTCATCAACTGGTTGATATCAGGTTTGATGGAAGAAAATTGGAGTCTCATATCAGCTTCGGCGTCCAGTCTATTGCGATATTTTGTTTTCGTGGCTGCGTAGGCAGAGAATCCTGTTTCGCACAAATATGTAATTGGGAACGGGAGAAGAATATCCAGAGCCATTTGGCCAAGCATTGCATATTCATCTTGGATTCTGCACCAAAAATCATTGAGAGGCGTCGTTTTGAACAGTGACTCCATACTTGTGTCTGATGAAAGAATAGAATAGAATAGAAAATATTTTTATTTCGAATAGATCTTTACAGATACTTTCAAAAAAAATAAATCATAAACTACCTAGAGCGAATAACCATTACATATAGTAAAAGCAAAATCATATATTAATAGTAAATTAAAAATTAAAATTTAAACTATTTGGTTAAAACATAATAATCATAAAATTTTTCAATTCCTTCAATGATAATAATTGAAGAAAAAGAAAAACTTATTCGTCAAGATCAATGTTATTCACTTAGCAGAGTTCACTTAGATGACATTTCTAAAAGAGATTCATATATCTCGTTTGACTTGTTTTCAGGCTTTTCCAAGTTGGGTGAAAAAGGATTATGAATCCATGAATTCACTCTAATTTTTGTATTATGTTCTTTGGGAAAATACTTTTTAAAAGATGCGCGCATCGAACTGAGATATTGGACCAATTCTTCAAACACATCATCTTCAAACATTTCTGATTCGTTTTCGCTAACAAACTCACTGAGTAACGTAAAGCTTTCTATTTCTTTCTTACCAATGCAAATGATCCAAAAATCTGATTTTCTTTTAAAAGCAGTTATTTTATTATAGGCCTGAAACACTGTTGTCTGTTTACCTTGCAACGATAAATTCAATTCATTAAGTTTTTGAAAGATATCCGCCATAAAAGACAATCGGAACAACCAAGTTTTATCATACAAACGGTCCTTCAAATTAAAAGAAGTATCTGCTGAAAGAAACATTTGTAACTCGGCTCTAAGTTCAAATAGCCTTGTTAAAGTTTTACCCCGAGACAGCCATCGCACTTCTGTATGGAGCAGCAGTGTTTTATGTTTGCTGCCATAATCCTCACACAATAATGAGAACAATCGGGATAGTAGTGGTCGTGATTTGTTAAAATTAATTATTTTTACCGCTTTATCCATAACTATTTTTTTTTCTTTAATATTTTATTTTTTTTAATTATGGCATCGCTATTACGCATATTGCCAGTGTCAAGTAAAACGATATTTCATATTTATATAAGCAGCGTAAAAGTTAGTATAATATAGTCATCAAGTATAATATGTAAGTATCAAGTATATAAGTTATCAAGTATAATATGTCAGTCAAGTGAGTTACAATCAAGTTATTCGAGTAAAGCGATGGCTACTTTACCAGAACATTTACAATGTAGTTTTGGAGGCAACCTGAAAGGTCGTGTTTTCGCACTGTTATTCTATTTCACTATACACGGGCACTGTAATAAACCTATATCAAACAAAATGCCACCAATTTTATTCAATATAACTTAAAAATACACCAAGAAAATGAAATAAAATAAAAGCACCATACGCCTCTTTCAAGGTTCCCGCCAAAACTCCTAACTAATTTTAGATTTGACGGCATTTGCTTCATCGCAAGTGCTTGTCTATGCAGAATACAATGACTAGAACTTTAGGCGCTTTATTATTCATTCGTGACACTGCTCCTGCTGTTTTACCTGTCATCGCCTTGGCCCCATCTGTACAAATGTCAATGCCATTGTTCAAACAGATTATTTTCTTCAAAAAATATATTTATTTTATTAAAAATTTCTTCCCCGGTAGTGTTTGTAAGCAGCGATGAACACATAAGCATGTCTTCTTAAATTTCGAGTCATCGCCCAAGTGTCGAACCGCTGTGACGTCCGCCAGGCGCGGAACCCAATCCCCTGGCGTACGACCCACAACCGCGTCGAATCGTGTATCCCTGCTTCCCCTCCCTCGTGTGTGACCTCACTATCGTATCCCGGTGGCGTAAAAGCCGGGAAACCTTTAGGCGCGTGTGTCCCACGAGGGGATTGTTGTGACGTTAAAGTGACAAATTGAGCGACAGGACGCGAAGTAGCGCGGAGCAAAGCAGTGCTGCCCCACTTCCATAGTGAAACGTAGTGTTGCACGCGGGAAGTGACCGGCAGTGCTACGACCGACCACAGACAACAGTGCATTCCGAAATCGCTAAAGCCGGGTCACTTATATCCAAATAGAGTGAACATGCCCAATAAGTGTATACATACAAACTGAAGTTGTCTCGGGCCGAACCATGCAACGGCGCGATCGAGAGCGACTTGAGCCGCGGGGAACTAAGCTCCCCGTTCGCCAAGTTGTGAGCCGCCCCGCCCCGCAAGTAGCCTTGGAGAGCACCACCAGCACGACAGCATCTTCAACCCTGGCGGTGGGCCAGGACTTGGGTCCTATCCTGTCGCCTATACCCCAACCAACGCCCTCATTCGAGGCTCTTGAGGCCTCCCCCAACCTACTGTCAGAGCTCCAGGAAGAGGGCCGTGCCTCGTCGATACCAGCTCATCCCGCCGTGGCCGCAACTTTGGCTGAGGCTGGCGGCGATAGCACCAAACGGCGCCGAAGCGAGGCAGACTCCTCTGGTAGCAACAACTCGGCTGTCCCAGAAGACAAACGTCTTAGACGCCGAAATTCTTCATCATCGAGTTACAACACCTCCCAGGAACAGGCCGACGAGGTAGAAGCGAGACATAGCTCGCGTCCCTCCCAGGCCTCACCTACGCCAAGTCCCTCAACATCATACGCGGGACTAGAATCCCCGCGTGGACTGACCGCCGACGTGGAGATGCGTCCCGCTGAAGAGGGCGAGACGCCACCACTAACATCAACTCCTGAGCGGCTCGCGACACCACCGCCGACAGTATCCTACGCAGCGATGGCCGCAGCGCCTTCAAGCCCACGCCAGCACGTTGAAGCAACAACCGATAATGCCGTACCATCCATCAGAGCTACCTATCCACCGATTATCGCGGAAAAGCTGCCAAATTGGCCGCGACATTTGGCGGCCTTAGCCCAAAAACTAGGGTTCACGCCCCATGCCAAAACCTTCGGCACAGGGGTGCGCTTTCTGCCGATGACAGCCGAAGAGTACCGTACTATTCAAGCGTACCTAGTGAACGAGTCCAACACAGATAAGTCCATAGAATGGTTTTGTTATTCGGTAGAGGCAGACTTGCCAACCAAAATCTGCCTCCGCGGGTTACCGATTGACACGTCGGTCAACGAAATTATTGACGCCTTGAGGGCCAAAGGGTTTGACGCGCAATCGGCGCGCCCCCTCGAGGGTCGCCGCGATCGACCCTGCCAATCATTCTTTGTACAGCTTGGCCACCTAAACCACGAAGAACTGGCCAGGCTGTACAACATCAACACCCTACTCTATATGAGGGGGGTAACCATCCGCGCCTGGAGGGGCCGTATCGGGCCTTCACAATGTCACCGCTGCCAGGCGCTCGGGCATGCCTCTGCTAATTGTCACCGGCCAATGAAGTGTGTCCGATGCGCCGGCGGCCATCCAGTGGCGGAGTGTGTGGTCCCAAGAGACCAACCGCACTGCGCCAACTGTAGCGGCCCACATGCTGCAAGCGACCGGAGATGCCCGGTCTTCGTCAAGGAGGCGAGGAGGCGCAAGGACCGCATCCCCCCGCCACTCCCGGGCGCCCAAGCGCCTCACCAGTCCCAGGCGCAATTTGAGCCGGGACCTTCCCAACCACAGTCGCACGTCGCGTCAGGGCCATTTCAGCCCCAAACAACAGTGCCGGGCTCCATCCAGCCCCAGGCGCTATCAGTGCCGGGGCCCACTCAGCCCCAGGCGCACGTCATGACGGGACCCTTCCAGCCCCTGGCGCAAATCGTGCCGGGGCCCACTCAGCCCCAGGCACAGGTCGTGCCGGGACCCTTCCAGCCCCTGGCGCAAGTTGTGCCGGGGCCATATCAACAATCCCTGGCGCAGTCGGTGCAGGGGCCTTTCCAGCCCCAGGCACAGAGCGCGCCGGAACCCTACCAGCCCTTGGCGCATAAAGTGCCGGGGCCCTCTCAGCCCCTGGTGCACTCCGTGCTGGGGCCTGCTCACAACCATCACCAACTCGTGCTGGCACATAACGCACCAAGGAAGAAGAAGACGATGTCGCGTGCTGCTCGTCGACGACGACAGCGCGCGGCTGAGGCTACGCGCGCTGTGCCGGCTGAACTCACCACAAACGAGGGGCGAAGCAAGGCTCCCCAGCCCAGTCACCAAGAGGGTACACTGGACCCCCCCACAGCAGCAACCCCTGCAGCCACTATGCCACCGCATCCAATCACGTCCGGCCTGACGGCGCGCGACCCGCGACTGAGGCATACTCAACGCGCTGAGCCGCCGCTGCCGGTCGTCAGCCAGCCGCCAAGTGAAAGGACGCTCCGCACACGCGACACAGAAGTCCTGTCATATCCCTCGCATCTACAGATAACACCCACCCCCCATATTTGGAAGCCACACGGGCCGCCACCTGAACCGCAGCCGATGGCCGGGCCCGTAGCCGCGTCCCGATCGGCGATTGCTGGTCCAGATTTTCAGAGGGAGCCGTCAGTGTCCCAGTTATTAGGGATATTCATAAGTACCCTGACAGGGATACTGACGGCCTACAACGCGGGCCAGGACATAGTTCCAGCACTCTTACGGGGCCTGTCAGAATTGACACAGCTCCAATCACGGTAAATGATGACAACCCACCCACACAAAACACAAACATCCCCACGAATCCAAATACCGCAATACAGAATTCACCCACACAATTACACTCACACCGCCTGCGGATACTCTACTGGAATCCGGGAGGAATTAAGGGTCACATTCGGGAACTGAGGGATCTCGCCCAGTCGCAGGACATCCATGTAGTTCTCCTGGGCGAGACCAAACTCCGCAGCGGGGACGAGCTCCGAATACCTAACTTCTTCGTGTACCGTCACGACGAGGTTTCGCCGCGGGGGCTGGCATACAGAGGTACTGCCGCCCTCGTGCGTCGTGATGTTGTGCACGACGAATTGGGGGTTTTGCCGTTCGAATCCGTGCGCTCCAAGGGAGTGTGCGTGAACGCGGACGGCACGGAGCTCAACATATTCGCCGCCTATCGACCTCCAGGTGGGAGTGTCGATGTCCGGGACGTTCATGCTCTTCTCGGGGACAAACCGACCATTGTGGCGGGGGACCTAAACGCCAAACACCCCTCTTGGGGGTCAAGGGTGATTTCTCCGCCAGGTCGATTGATCTTCGAGGATAGCCAGGTTGGTGGGTACAGTGTGGTGGGGCCTGATGCACCATCACATGTACCGACCAACCCAGCCCACCAGCCGGACGTTTTGGACATCGTTATACACAAACACTTGCCATGGCCGGTCCATGTAGAGGTGCTGTACGACCTCGACACTCAGCACCTCCCTCTATTGGTCACTCTATCACTGTCAAGCAGCTTTACCATTGCGCGCCCGCCGCGTCGGCGCACCGACTGGCACGCTTTCGCGCGCACTATGAGTGAGGCCGAACCTCTGGGCGCCCTGCAATCTCCAGAGGAGGTGGAGGCGGCCACTAGCCGCCTCGCCTCAGTCATCAAGGCCGCCAAGGAAGCGGCTACCACGACCCTTCCGCCGAGGACGTACCGCAGGGGCGCCCTGCCTGCCTCACTCGAGTCCATGCGCCAGCGGAAACGTGTGCTGCGCCAGTTGTGGGCGCGCACCCGCTGCCCATCAGTGAAGAGTGACCTCAACCGCCTGACTGAGCGCCCGAGCGCTGCCGTGAGCGTGTACCGCGGGTCGACGTGGGAAGGCACGATCGACCGAGCGGGAGAGACAGACACGAATCTCTATGCGCTCACGAGAGCGCTCACGCGCGAAGCCGCACCTATCTATCCGCTGCTTGATAGCAGCGGTAGACGGTGCTACAGGCCACAGGACCGCGCCGAAATTATGGCTAACCACCTGGAGGGGGTGTTTACCCCCAACCCCGCCAATGGCGCTGTCGTTGAGCACTTAGATGACTGTGAGCGCCGAGTGAGGGAACTCCTGTCGGCCCCTGCCACGCCGCTCCGGGGAGAAGACTTTATCTCCCCTTCCGAGCTGCGCAAAGCAGTCCTCCGACTACCCAGTCGGAGAGCTGCTGGGCCTGACGGTATCCCCATCGAAGCGCTCCGTCATCTACCATGGAAGAGTTTGGTGACTTTAACCAAACTCTTCAATGGAGTGCTCCGGACTGGCCATTTTCCCACCGATTGGAAGCTGGGAAGGGTCATTGTCCTCCCGAAACCGGGCAAGGACCGCCGACTCCCGTCCAGCTATCGCCCTATAACTCTACTGTCGCACCTGGGTAAGTTGTTCGAGCGTCTCCTGCTGCGGAGGCTGAGACCACTTCTCCCGAGTAGGGAGGAGCAATTCGGCTTCCGCGCGGGACACTCAACCACGCTCCAACTGACCCGGGTGCTACATCACCTTGCCGTCGAGGTCAACCGAGATCACTACGCGGTCGGAGTTTTTCTAGACATAGAAAAAGCATTCGACCGCGTGTGGCACGTTGGCCTCCTCGACAAAGTAGCCGCCAGACTACCATCCGGCATTTGTAGGGTGGTAGCTGACTTTCTCCAAGATCGGCGGTTCTACGTCACGGTGGAGGGCTGCGATTCGGCCCAGCATCCAATCCGTGCCGGGGTACCACAGGGCAGCTGTCTGTCGCCGTGCTTATATACGGCGTACACAGACGACGTTCCCACCCTACGCGACCATCTGCGTGAAGGGGAGAGGGACGTCATGCTGTCCCTGTTTGCCGACGACAGCGCCTATATAGCGACATCGGCTCGGTTGCATTTAGCAATCGCAAAAATGCAACACCTGCTGGACCTGCTGCCGGAGTGGCTGGACAAGTGGCGGATGACCGTCAATGTTGACAAGACGGCCGCAATCGTCACACGAGTCCGCCGCTGGCCTCAGCCGCTCCGATTGCGAGGCCAGGACATAGCCTGGCAGTCTACGGTTAAATACCTGGGGTGTAGCATCGATCGCGCACTCCGCATGGTGCCCACTGTGAACCACGTGGTGCAGCAGGCGGCTGCTGCGCGCTCGATGCTGCGACCGGTGTTACAATCGAGACTGCCACTCCGGACCAAAATCCGGCTTTATAAAACCTATGTCCGCTCGAGGCTGACGTACGCTGCGCCAGCATGGTATGCTTTATGCTCGGCCTCGCAGCGACGTCGGCTTCAGGCTCAGCAGAACGTGTCTCTCCGGCTGATCACAGGCGCGGGGAGGTACGTGCGCAACGACGTCATCGCCCGGGACCTAGGGGTTGAGTCCGTGGAGGAGTTTGTGGTCCGTCTAGCGCGTCGAATGTTCGACCGCGCGGATAATGGACCCCACGAGCATCTCCGCGGATTCGCCCCTCTCCACAGCCGGCCGCCCGAGGGTCGTCCGTTGCCGCGCGAGATCCTCCCACCTGCATCGCCGGGAGCGCGTCGAACCGATGTCGCCCATCTCATCCCTCCGGAGGCCCCCATCCCCCGGATCACAGTTAGGGCCGCCAACACATACAATCAGACTTACACACACATACCACTTGACAGGCCCCACTCACCCGCATCCTACTGGGCGGGTTCGAGCCCCGTCCACTTACCGAGTACAAGCCCTGGTCGAGGAACGGAGTTGCCGATCGGGTCCGCGGCTGCGCTGCCCGGCTTAGGCCAAAGAGATGGCGCGGACGTGTGGCCCCTCACAATAGAGAACTTAAATATATTTAATTCTTTAAATCAGGACCATTTGTAAGCGGCACGCGAGGGAATAACGTGAGTTTCCCCGTGTGCCACAATCCCTCACTTAGGACCACGCCCCCGACGCTTCGGGGGCAGATAGGCCCGGGGTACGAGGATTCCCCTCAATCCCCGAACCATCCCCCCCCTCTGTTGCGCTTCCCGCGCTGAGGGAGGGATGATGAAGATTCGTTCGTTAGGCGCTTTATTATTCATTCGTGACACTGCTCCTGCTGTTTTACCTGTCATCGCCTTGGCCCCATCTGTACAAATGTCAATGCCATTGTTCAAACAGATTATTTTCTTCAAAAAATATATTTATTTTATTAAAAATTTCTTCCCCGGTAGTGTTTGTAAGCAGCGATGAACACATAAGCATGTCTTCTTAAAAAAATCTTTTTTAAGCATATCTCACAATAACCAGCAGGATAGCCAAACCAGCGACATCAGTCGACTCGTCCATTTGCAAGGCAAATCGTGTATTTTGTAGACGTGTAACTAGTTCTTGTTTGACGAAGCTTGCCAGATCATGGGTTCGTCGTGAAACAGTATCGTTTGACAGCGGAACAGATGCTTTGCAGATTTTTCATCGAGCATACATTTTGTTATGTCTAATACACATGGTTTTATTAATTTCTCAGCGATAGTATGCGCTTCGCCTGCTTGTGCAATGCGATAGCTAACTAAATATGATGCCTCCGTGGCCTTTTCGTTGATAGTTTGTGTAACATGCATCATATTTTTTTAACTTTGTAATAACTGATCTTTTTTGCGAACAAAAAATTATTTATTCTTGTCTTTAGACTCGGGGTGTACAGTTTCTAAATGTCGGCGCTAATGTTGAGTAGGACTTACAAGAGGCCTTACATTTGTCCGGGACAAAACCTGACATTGTAAGGACGCGACAAAAATATAATTTGTACTGCCTCAAATATTAAGACGCGTTACTCTTTGCTCTTGTACTTTTACGTAGTGTGTCACGTGTGTGACTAAGACAAAAAGTGTAACGTGATTGGTCTGAGGTGAGGACAATGAGGCTACTACTCCTCAAAACAGACCAATAAGCGGCGCGTATTAAAATGTCGCGGTAATCTTTGCTCTTTTGTACTCTTAAGTCAAGTGTGACGTGTGTGACTAGGACGAAGAATATACTACCACATAGGGTACGTTCGACCAAACGATCCCAACGATCGCGACCACGACCGCTGAAATTGTCGTTCAACTATCGCAAAAATACAGCGGGCGTTATGCCAGTCCACTTCATTGTAATAATAGAATTTATTGAGATTATTTAATTTTATCAAAAATGACTTAACTTTTAATTCAAACAAAACCTACAAATTATAAAACCAATCTTAGCTCAATCATTAAAAATATTAATATCTCTCGATATTCATCTTATTAACACTATGTTTAGTAGGTACAAACAAATCCATTCTGTCACTTCAAAATCTTCAAATGTATCGCATGACAAAATTTGTCCTGTCCCTAACAAAATGTGAGTCAGACACACTTTGTAAGAGCCAGTACAAATTTTGTCATGTTAGTACAAATTGTGTCGCGACAAATTTTGTCATGTTACTTCAAATGCACCGCGACGCGTCAAATCACTTCGCCGCCTCGCCGAGTCGGCGGCCTCATTTGAAGTAACATGACAAAATTTGTCGCGACAAATGCACCGCGACGCGTCAAATCACTTCGCCGCCTCGCCGCGTCGGCGGCGAAGTGAATTCTCGAAAATACTCGAGTTGGCACCTTTGATAAACAAAAAGCAAAAATAAAAACAGAATTTTAAAAATTGCGTTGTAAACAATATCGACTTTATCCTTTGAATTTAGAGTCGAAAGTCGCTTGTTGATAACTATAGCGTCTAATTCAGAGGCGGCTTTTATCAAAGAGACTGCGCGCTCACAAGTATACTACCCGCTCGTTTTAAGTTTGCCGCTGGCGATAGGTATGACGTTCGAAAAGTAGCGTCAGCAATACATAATATAAAAATATTTTTTATTTAATTGTAACAATAAAAATTGTGTACGTACATATTTGGGTTAAACAATGACACATTGTAAGTTTTGTTGTCACGTGGGGGAGGGTACGCGCATTCCACAGACCGGCAAACTTAGAGCGAACGGGTTGTACAAGTATAAAATTGTTGATACCAAACTTATGAGATATTGTACCAGCTATTGTAACACATGTTTCTACAAATACAAATAAATAAATAAATAACGTTCATAGCGTTTTGTGCGGCCGCGGAGCGACCAGAGAGAGGTGTTTTGATTTTTTTTCTAAATTCTTGCAGAACCCCGACAGAGGTATCACGGAACCCTAGGGTTCCGCGGAACACACTTAGAGTATAGCTGCCCTAGAGGACATAATATGTCAAATTAGAAAAAGCTAAACGTGTGAATTGAATGCGGAGAGTAAAGGATTTAGGAAAGGACGAATAATTATAAAAGGACAACAATGTATTAGTTATAATTTATTTATTATCATAAATCTAGTGAGATTTAAAAAAGTGCAAATAACCTTTTTATCATGTGTGTTTATTACAGGTAGGAGGTATAGATTCGTAATGTAAAATATCAATAGAATTATTATCGGTTACAACAAAACGGTATTTATCATAGACACGTTACATCTGTAGTTTCCTATAGGTATATTATTTCTAATCTAATATCGACTCAGTGCAACGTAACGGTATATTATCCGCTTTCACCGGCAGCCGGGCCAGTGAGTATGGGTACCCGACAACTAGACATCGCTCGTAACTCGCATCCTATCGCTAAACTAACAACTAAATATGTTCTAGTAATATCAAACATTCATAAGCTTAGTATCATTAACATTATTGTTTATTCCATCGATTATGATCGACCGCGACGGGACGCCTCGACGACGGCGACGCGACGCCTCGACTCTCGACAACCGCGGTACGGTAACGGTATTATATTATTTACAATTCTACAGCATTGCGACTCGGCCCTGTCCTTGTAATACCGTGCGTACATACATAACTGTAGGTATATTTAGTACAATAGTATATCTATGACCACAGAATAGATAAATAAGGATAGAATGGCTAAAGACTCATTTTCCATATTGAAACCGCTGTCGCCAGTTGCACACATTGACATTGACACTACAGAGACAACACAGAGACAATTCAAACTGCAATTGGTCAATTGAAATAGACCACTCCTAAACACTTACCTCTCACAAAACTAACTCTTTCAACTTAAGTAATTCGGTTGCTTTTCGTATGCTCTGATTTCGCAAAGTTAAGACGTTTTGATTCGAAATATTCGAGTGTCATAATTTCCACAAACTGTATTACCAGTTTATTACCTTTTTTACAATGATCGTGCAATAACTGAACCATAGATAACATTTAAAATATTTAAAAAATGCACATCAATCCATTGACATAATGATAATAAATGTGTGGCATACTTTTTACGTTCGATTAAATTAATTTCTAATAGTTATTATCGTGATATATAAAAAACATCCAATATTGATACTAATTTTTCACAAATTATTTCGTGGAAAAAATTATTTATATGGTTTCTGGTATCCCAGCTTAAGAGATATTCTTTATATTTTATTGACTTTTTATCTTATTATCGAAATTGGTGTTTTTGATAAACAATATTTTTAATGAATTATTTTTATTTTATTTAAGAGTATTGAATGTGACCTCTATTGAGATGTTTAGTGAAAACCGTGCTCAGAAGCTAATATTGTCGCAGGTGGTCGTACATTCACAGGTGTTTTTAGTTAATGGTGAATATGACATCTTTTTTCGAATCCAAAATGGCAGACATAATTATTTTTTGAAAATGTATTAGAGGAGTCAATTTCGAGGATTTTTGGGGTGCTGATTACGAAAATGACTTCTATTTTCAGATACAAGATGGCGGAAACCTAAATGTGATATGGGTGTCAATTTGAAGGTTTTCTGGGGTGCTGATTACGAATATGGCGTCTGTTTTCGAATCCAAGATATTGTAAACCTATGGAAATCGGCTGAAATGTTGATGTTGATGATGAGTATTTTATTATTAGACCGATCCCATATTGCTTTGTAGTGTTATTTCTCTAGTTTATGATAATTGTACCCCGCAAAGGACTTTTTTTTTTCAAAATTTGATATGGGTATCACTTTCGAGGTTTCTTGGGGTGCTCATTTCGAAAATGGCATCCGTTTACAGATCCAAGATGGCGGACAGACTTTCTCTTTAAAAATATGATATGGGTATCAATTTCGGGGTTTCTTGGTGTGCTGATTACGAAAATGGCATCCGTTTTCAGATCCAAGGTGACGGAAAGACTTTTTTCAAAATGTGATATGGGTATCAATTTCGAGGTTTCTTGGGGTGCTGATTACGAAAATGTCATCCGTTTTCAGATACAAGATGGCGGACAGCCTTTTTTTGAAAATGTAATATGGATATCAATTTTGAGGTTTCTTGGGGTGCTGATAACGAAAATTGCATCCGCGTTTTCAGATCCAAGTTGGCAAAAAGACTTTTTTCTTCAAAATGTGATATGGGTATCAATATTATAAAAATAAAATCTGTCCGCCATCTTGGATCTGAAAACAGTGCTATTTTCGTTATCAGCACTCCAAGAAACCTCGAAATTGATACCCATATCACATTTTGAAAAAAAAAAAAAAGACTGTCCGCCATCTTGGATCTGAAAACGGATGCTATTTTCGAAATCAGCACCCCATAAACCTCGAAATTGATACCCATATCACATTATGATAAAAAAAAGTCTGTCCGCCATCTTGGATCCGAAAATGGTTGCCTCTTTCGTAATCAGCACCCCAAGAAACCACAAAATTGACACCCATCCTTATAGGTTAACTGACATCCCATACCCATATTACTCACATGATAATTGTGTGCCTTCGAACTCTACCATTGAAGCTCTACCACCGTACATTACCACTTAGCAGCAGGTAAATTATAGACATATTAATATAACTACACAAATATTAATATAATGCGGTGCTGCTGATCGATGAAGTATGAAGAGTAATCGGTTTTGAGTGTTCTTTTAAAAAATTGTATAAAAGTATAATGAAACATTGTCACATTAACTTATTATCACTTTCATACCATCGGGTACACCACCCGGAACTAAGCAGTTGATCTGTATTTCATATCTTTGACGCAATGTTCCAAATGTTCCGAATGTTCCAAATGATGCATAAAATGATTCGGCACAGTTTAGTGTTTCAGATGCAAATGTTCCATCCACCACTGTCACATTTAAAAAAATCTACATATGTAACTATACAAATATCGATATGGACCATAAAAAAATATCGATATTGTATATATCACAACACTAGTGAAGATTTTCGTTTTAGTTCAATTTAATAATTATTAAAGGGTTTTTAGGGTAACGGTGGTATTAAATATCTTTAACAATACCTCCTCGATTTACTGGAGGTCTTACTTTTCGTTTTACGTGTTAAAATAACACAAAACGGCATTTTTACCCAGAGATGTGTTGTTCTAAGCTGTCTACACGACACTACGAACGGCGAACGAATGGTTCGGCCGAACTGTGTGTGTTCAGGCATAGTTGTGGTGCGCTTGCCACGCCCACATTACCATTCCATCTTTATTTATCTATTCCGTGTCTATGACGCGCTAAGGCTGCCCGTCTTCAGTATTTTTACTACATCTGTCTTTTTACTGGTGGTAGAGCTCTAGTGACGGAGCTCGCGGGCGTAGGCACCACCGCATTACCCAATATACCTACTTGCCGCTAAATGATACTGTTCAGCACTATCGTGTTCCGGTCAGGTGGTAATGTAGGGCCCTGTAATTTCCAACACAGAGGCATAACACCTTAGGCCTCAGGAGTGGTAGCGCATCTGCATTTTGACCTTGGTCTTTGTGTGGGTGTCTATAATAGGCTGCAGTCATCACTTAACATCAATGTGAACCGCATGTTTGCTTACCAATTCAATTACATAAAAAAAAAGTATCACATCAACCGTTGTTGACAAACGCGCGACTGTTGTGTAACGAACTAGTACGATATATGCGTACCTAAAACTCGAGTGCCGCTTGTTTGTAGGTAAAAAACTGTAGACAACATATCATTACCGTGACCGACTTCATGAGTGCGGGAGAGCCGGAGGAGGCTCGGCAGCTCGCGCGATGTTCGACACGCGACACGCGACACGTGACTCGCGACATGTGACTCGCGACACGCGACACGTGACACGCGACGCGCGACACTTGCCGCGTCCAATGCGACGCCATTGTACGAAGCATTAATCTGATCATCGTCAAAACGACAACCGTAAAACTATTATAATTTTATCCAACACTGTATAGTGGGTACGAGGTACCTAAACTCCGTCATTGAAGGCTGTTCACTTTTCTCGAAAGGTTCCTGAAAACTACCCACTTTCGACGAGGTAAATTCTGCTCGGTTCTGCATTTCGGCGATTCCAGTTTCCGACCTCAACGCCAACCCGAGTGGGATCGACATTCTAAGGATTCTTTATCATTTTACTTCTTTAGATCAGATTTCAAAAATAGATTTTTGTAGGCATCGGGTATCAGTATCAATATATTGTACGATGGGATTTCCTACGATTATATCTATAATGTTGGTTTTCGGGACGGTCATTAATTAATCTTGAAATAAGTACATTTTACTAGGCCTTTTGTTTCGTTGGCAATCCGCTCGGTCTTCGCCCCCGGCTCTACGGAGAGCGATGGATGGGGAGTGATGGAGGCTACCGGCGAACACCTAACGGAACGAGAACGATAGGTACTCGGTCGGCTCGTATCTAAGTACGGTGCTAGACGTAATTATGTATTACTTTATTATATTCATCTATGGGGTTTCTTTCACGGAGGTTTCGGCTCGTCGCCAAGCTGTTGAAATTTCCCTGAAAGCAAAAGAAAAAATCAGTTACGCATCCGAGGGTGGTGTATCATTTTGGTGGGATTCCTATGCAGTGACCGTCGCGCGTCGGCGGGTCGATGTATGTCATATTCCACCAAATAGCTAAATTCATTGGTAGTGCCGAGAATTTTGTTTCCTTTTCACTGAAATCTTCTATACACCTGAGATGTTATGATAGATATATCAAAGATTCGATAGTCAAGTAAAAATTGTATATTGGTTGTTATGTTAAATGCTATTAACTATTAAAGATATGATAATAATGAGTATGCGATGAATGTTGAATGATAGCTGTTTGCGAACTAAAGTATAATGCATGATTTATTATATTTTCTTTATAATATTGCTGATGGCGGGATTTTCACGAGCTATGTACGGGACCGTACGTGTGCCATCCGTTCCTAGACTGGCCAATACGGAGTCCCCTACACCCTCGAGCTCCGACACTGGAACTCTATCGAACGCTTTTCGTTTGATACAGTTCCAGTCGGACAGCCGAGGCGGCGGGTGGTCATGTAGGTACTAGATAATATTACTATTATTAAGACGCCACACCGTGCCACCCTATGAATTATTTTATTTATTTATTTATTTATACACTTTATTGTACGCCAGAAAACTTAACCAATTAAACAAGCTAGAAAAGAAATAAAAGTACAAAAGGCGGTCTTATCGCAAAAGCTGCGATTTCTTCCAGACAACCTTTTAGTCAGGAACATAAAGAAAGAAATTATTTATTTGCCGGCAGGGTGTACTGAGCAACAATAAAGATTTAAAACATAATAATAATACTAAATGAATAGATAATTACGCAACGAGGAGAAATATTATAATTATTTATACATTAAGAAAGAGCAATGCATGACCAAAAGATAAAGTTAAAAAGTGAATAGGCGTGAACTGTGAAGATATACCTCGCGTATGCGGTTCAGAAGCGCAGCTCGCGGTCGCCGCTGCCCGCCGCGTCCTCGTCGTCGGCCGGCGCGCCCTCCGCCTCCGCCTCCGCTTCCGCCTCCGCCTCCGCCTCCCGCGCCGCCTCCGCCTCCGCCTCCTCGCCGCGCCCCACGTCCTCCTCCTCGTCTCGTTCACCTGCGACGCGCGGCAACGTCGGCGACATGACTAGGTGATCAAATCGCACACGTAGCTCTACACCACTCTCGAATACACTCGCACGAGTGCGATATCCGAACTCGAACGAGTTCTAGTGAGAGTCGAATTTTGGATTCGCCGGTGAAGTGGTGGCAGATCACCGGTGCCGGACAACACATACACAAACACCCAGACCCGAAACAAATATCTGAAGGCCATACCAATATTTGTCCCGGTGCGGGGATCGAACCCGCGACCCTTCGAATCAAACGAACAACTCACACCGCTGGACCAACGGGGTCGTCAGATGAAAGAAATATGAAATTAAAGAGTGAAAGTGTGTAACCCACCGGGGCAAGCGGGCGCGCCTTTGGTGCGCGAGCCGGGTCGCTCCACGCCGTGCGCGTCCACACACCAGCACACGCCCAGCGCCGCGTGGCACTGCCGCGCGCGGTAGAACCCGCGAGCGTCGCACGCCGGCACGTACGCTCCTGCAACCGCCACCACACGTCACCACACACACACACACACACCAGCACACGCCCAGCGCCGCGTGGCACTGCCGCGCGCGGTAGAACCCGCGAGCGTCGCACGCCGGCACGTACGCTCCTGCAACCGCCACCACACGTCACCACACACACACACACACACCAGCACACGCCCAGCGCCGCGTGGCACTGCCGCGCGCGGTAGAACCCGCGAGCGTCGCACGCCGGCACGTACGCTCCTGCAACCGCCACCACACGTCACCACACACACACACACACACCGGCACACGCCCAGCGCCGCGTGGCACTGCCGCGCGCGGTAGAACCCGCGAGCGTCGCACGCCGGCACGTACGCTCCTGCAACCGCCACCACACGTCACCACACACACACACACACCAGCACACGCCCAGCGCCGCGTGGCACTGCCGCGCGCGGTAGAACCCGCGAGCGTCCCACGCCGGCACGTACGCTCCTGCAACCGCCACCACACGTCACCACACACACACACACACACACCAGCACACGCCCAGCGCCGCGTGGCACTGCCGCGCGCGGTAGAACCCGCGAGCGTCGCACGCCGGCACGTACGCTCCTGCAACCGCCACCATACGTCACCACACACATACTACCCCACAGATATTACAGTGGACCCCCGATAATCCGGCCCCTGTCTAATCCGGTGCCCCCTGTAATCCGACAGGACTTTGAATATCCCCCGCCTCCCCCCTCTACTGGCGCCGTCCCACCACCCCCTCCACACGTACCGGGGCGAGGCGCCGGGTGCGTCAGTCCCCCGCCTCCCTCGTCCCTCCACCTCCCCCTCCGCACATACCGGGGAGAGGCGTCAGGTGTGCGCACTCCTGTGCCGCGCAGAGCCGCGCCGCGCGCATTAGTCCCCCGCCCCCCTCGCACCCCCACTGGCGCCACCACACCTCCCCCTCCACACGTACCGGGGCGAGGCGCCGGATGCGTCAGTCCCCCGCCTCCCTCGTCCCCCCACCTCCCCCTCCGCACATACCGGGGAGAGGCGTCAGGTGTGCGCGCTCCTGTGCCGCGCAGAGCCGCGTCGCGCGCATTAGTCCCCCGCCCCCCTCGCACCCCCACTGGCGCCACCACACCACCCCCTCGCCGGGTGCGTCTGTCCCCCGCCTCCCCACCACCCCTCCACACGTACCGGGGCGAGGCGCCGGGTGTGCGCGCTCCAGCGCCGCACAAGGCCGCGCCGCGCGCCGCAGGCAGCCGCACCACGCCGCGCGCGTCAGTCCCCCGCCTCCCCCGCTGCCCCCACCGCCCCCTCCACACGACGCCAGGAATGGCCGCAGGCAGCGTTCGCGCTCGTCGTGACCTGCGCCCGCATATTTATTTATTTATTTTTATTAAAATACGGCCCCACAGTAGGTATGTACCCGTGTCGTGGGTGCCGTTGTTCACATACGACACGTATACAATCACCACACACGGTACTCACGCAGCGCGTACAGGTCGGCGGCGGACAGCAGGCCGTCGGCGGCGGCGTCGAGGTGCGCGAACATCCAGCGGACCTCGGGCTTGCAGTCGCGCGGGGGGCGGTGGGCGGTGGGCGGAGGGCGGTACTCACGCAGCGCGTACAGGTCGGCGGCGGACAGCAGGCCGTCGGCGGCGGCGTCGAGGTGCGCGAACATCCAGCGGACCTCGGGCTTGCAGTCGCGCGGGAAGGCGGCGGCGGGGGGCGGGGCGCCGCCCGCCTCCTCCATCACGACCGAGAACCAGTCCAACAGCCGGTTCGCCATCTTGTCCAGCGCGCACGTGTCCGACCCTGCGCACACGGTCACCCCGAACCTCAATTCTACTTCGGACTCTCGATACATATGAAATATTCTAATTATTAGATACGTGTAGGGTCGACGGAGAGGCTAACGATAGGGCTTCGAGATCGAGGACGACCCGTCCGCAATTCGATACCCCCCTTCCCGTGTGCCTGAATGTCGATAGGTTGCAGTGTTCTTTATCACGATTCGTTTCATATTATTTCTTTTTAACGTAAGCGTGTCTCCATTTGTTAACATATAAGAATTCAAGAGAATTACCAATATCAATTTCTATAGAAATATGAAAATCTTCGAAAATATAAGACTAATTGCCATCTTCAAAATATATAACCAATCATGGAATACCGATTCTTATTTTTTATCGGTTCCAGTAATTTTTGATAAAAAATATTAAGAACTTATCTCTTGCTGTGGGTGTTTTGGGTACGTAAATTCGTTTAGTTTAAAATTGTTTTAGTCATTTATATATTTGTGCGGGTAGATGGTAATATGTCACCCTGGTTTGATGTTAACATCGGTGTGAGACAGGGTTGCGTGCTTTGTCTAGGCTGTTTATCATATATCTGGACAAATGTCTCCAGAGGGTGAAGTTGATGGATGTGGGAGTGCGTATGGGTGACTTAGTGGTGAACTGTCTGCTTTACAAAGATGATACGGTAACTGTTAGCTCTAGATGATAGTAGTAGATGATGCAGTGTTAGAACAGGTGGATGAAATTGTATATCTTGGATGTACTTTTAGCAAGGAGGGTAGGTACACCACTGGCATAGAAAGAAGAGTGCTTGCTGGGATTTGGTTGGTTAACAAATACAAAAAAAACTTGTTTAAAAAAATGGATACATACAATGTTTCATTTGGTGAACAGAAAGGTTTTTTTTTTATGTAATGGAAGTGGCAAACCAGCATACAGTTCACATTGATGTTAAGTGATAACTGCAGCCTATAGACACCCACACAAAGACCAAGATCAAAATGCAGATGCGTTACCACTCCTGAGGCCTAAGGTGTTATGCCTCAGTGCCGGCAATTACAGGGCCGTACATTACCACCTGACCGGAACACGGTAGTGCTGAACACTAACACTTAGCCGGTAGTTTATTAGGTAACGCGTTGGGACCTACGCCCGCGAGCTCCGTCACTGAAGCTCTGCCACCAGTAAAAAGTGAAGGTGAAGGTCGACCTAGATTCGTCTCTCCTACTAGAAGGACGTGTCATTGTTCATAAAATTTATTAATAATAATTGACATTCTATAATATTTAAAAAAACTTGTCTGGTCAAAGTTTCACATCTTAGATCAGCATAACGAACATTAAATATCCCCTTCAATAATCTCTGAGAGATTATTGGATCAACCCAGAACTTTCTTTTTTCACTTCTGTTCCTCAAAAACCAATGACAAACCTACCTCTGTAAATCCACTTTCCTCCTTAAACTCATGAGATTCTCTCTGCTCTATGTCTATGACGTGCTGCTCCACCGACAAAAAAACGGACGTGGGCGTTGAGTCGGTTACAAAATTGGACTGATTACCTGTCTGTCCTACAAAAAGTAGGACGTGGGCGGGCGCCCTTAGGCAAATATGTGACTGAGTGGTATAAGTTACTTAATAAATATGTATTTTTTTATCGATATAGTATGTCTTGCTTTAAATCATAGATGTTTTCTAAAAAAAATCTTTGTTTACTATCACATCAGAAAAGTGCAAGTTGTTTGACTAAAATCGTTCGATAAAATAAATAAAAATGGAGTACACATATCTTTAAAAAAAATGTAAACTTCGCGGCCGACAACATTTTTCAATAATAGAAAATCAGCTATCGTAAAAAAAATAAGTGGTGACGAGAAAGATTCCGATTTTTTTCAAATTTGAGCGTTTCTTTATTTTTATGTAGGTTAAAAAGAAGAACAACCCAGGTACCTGAGGCACCTACCTTGAGACGTTCTTCGGAAAGACCTTTCAGGCAGCACTTCATTATGTGTCGAATCCAACTTTCGTCGACGATGATCCTGAAAAAGGTAACACGTCCTTTACTAACTATAAATACCTACATTTTCTTTATGAGTACTAAACTTAAACAAAAAAAATCTTTCTACTTACCTATTAGGGGGCAACCTTAGTAATAAGGTTTTTTACATGGGTAACTTAAAAATTACTTTGTATAAATAGTCACAAAATTGGGAAACAACGTTAGCAACGGGGCCCACCGGTCGCGGCTATGGGCGTGACAATGTTAAGATAAATGAGGAAGTATTGGAGATCGTAGAGTCCACGGTATTTCTGGGCATTACCGTGGATGCTAAATTGCAATGGGGTCCCCATATTGCCAAATTAGCTAATAGACTTAGCTCGGCAGCATTTGCTGTGAAAAAGATTAGACTATTAACAGACGTCGAGACGGCTCGCCTTGTTTATTTTAGTTATTTTCACAGTATAATGTCCTATGGCATTTTGCTATGGGGAAATTCCGCCGACGTCAACACTATTTTTGTACTGCAAAAGAGAGCTGTCCGGGCTATCTACGGGTTGAGTCCGAGGGTATCTCTTAGAGATAAATTTAAAGAAATAAATATTCTGACTGTAGCTTCGCAATACATTTATGAAAATGTATTATATGTCCGTAAAAACATTAATGAGTTTCCTACAATAGGTAACAATCACAGTATAAATACTAGGAACAAATACAAGTTGTCCATGCATGCAACGCGGCTGAATAGGGTCAGTAATTCTTTTAGAGGTCAATGTATACGGTTCTTTAATCAAATCCCCAAAAACGTTCAAAGTCTATCGATCAATAAATTTAAGAAAGTAATGAAAGAACGTTTATATAAATGTAATTACTATAAGACCAGTGATTATCTTAATGATGATACGTCTTGGGATTATAGCGATCGCTGCCAGGCTATTTCATGATCCTGTGATTTCGTGTATTCAGTAATTAGTATCTACTATTGTTAAGGGTTGAATAATGTGAATACCCTGGCTGAAAATGAATTCCATCTTTTATTTTTCCGTATGCATATCCGGAACAGTCATGCACGCTTAAATGTCTTTGCCTTTGGCGGCGTCGTGTGGCGGGTTGCTCACTTCCCTCTAAAATGGTCGAGGAGGGCAATGGCTGTCACATGCGTCATACTCGTGAACGGGTGCTGTTGGTGGGGACTGGTCTGTTCTGGTTTGCAGGGGCTACATCACATTTAGTAGATAGCAGTTTATTTGCATCTATGCTATGGACGTTGACATTATTTGATTTTTCACGATAATCTGTACTAGATTTAAGCTTTCATTTAAAAGAGCTCTTACTGAGTTTGTTGGGTAGCGGAGTTCTTCTCAGTAGTGACTGCACTTGGAACTCTGCTAAGTGAATAACATTGATCTTGACGAATAAGTTTTTCTTTTTCTTCATTTATTATCATTGAAGGAATTGAAAAATTTTATGATTATTATGTTTTAACCAAATAGTTTAAATTTTAATTTTTAATTTACTATTAATATATGATTTTTCTTTACTATATGTAATGGTTATTCGCTCTAGGTAGTTTATGATTTATTGACGTTTTGAAAGTATCTGTAAAGATCTATTCGAAATAAAAATATTTTCTATTCTATTCTATTCTACATAAAAAATAAAACCGGTCAAGTGCGTGTCGGGCCATGCGAAATGTAGGGTTCCGTAGTTTATAGGTTTAAATAATATAATAAAAATATAAATAAATATTTTCTTTGGAGTTGACGACCCGGTTAGTCCAGCGGTGCGAAACCACCGTTTGATTCGAAGGGTCGCGGGTTCGATCCCCGAAACAAATATTTGTATGGCCTACAGATATTTGTTTCGGGTCTGGGTGTTTGTGTATATGTACAACGGCACCCACAACACAGGTTTATACCCACTGTGGGGCTGTGAGTGTAAGCGTATTTTATTATTATTATTATTTAGTTCTTCAAAATTTTCAAAAAATACATTTGGATGACTATTACTCGCAAACTTGTAAGGCCAATTTAAGTGTGATATATGTTTTCTTTTTGATTTCGTAGCATTTGTAGCTATTATTGCCATAACGTTAGAATTTATAACAACAACCGTTTAGTTGGTAGAGGGGAGGGGCACTTGACTCTAACGAAAATTAACACTTTAAAGCTTAATAAGTCACGCACAGTTAACTAAATCAAAAAATTATATTAGCACATCCCTAACATTTTTGAAATTTTTAATTTTATCCAACGATATCTCACACTATACATAGAAAACGAAAAATAAAAAGTGACATGTAGGGGAGTAGGTACCCTATATATTTATTTTCACGTTTTTATTCTAACACTTTTTCGGCGTGATTAAGGTTTATACATGTGCCAAATTCAAGTCTCTAGTACCAATAGTTTTCGCGCTAAACCGCGGACGGACAGACAGACAAACTATAAGGGTTCCTTGTTTACTACGGAACCCTTAAAACGAATCGTGGTGAACGGTCGCTATTTACATTGTCATAAACAACTGAATGATTTCCGAGATATCGAAGTTAATAGAGTAATGGATTGTACTTAGATAACAAATGTAACTATCGAGAATTTTGTAAACTCACATCATCGTATCGGTCGCGCGGGCGGTGGTGCTTGTTGCGGTCGGGGCGATCGAGGCGGTCGGGGCGGTCGGGGCGGTCGGGGCGGTCGGGGCGGCCGGGGCGGTCGGGGCGGTCGGGGCGGTCGGGGCAGGGGCAGAAGCCGCGGCAGGCGAGGCGCACGGGCGGCGGCGGCGGCGGGCGCGGTCCGGCGGAGGCGGAGGCGGCGGCGGCGGCGCGCCGCACGCAGTTGTGCAGGTCGAGGCGGCACAGCGAGGAGTACGTGCGGTTGTCGGAGCCGCACAGGAACTGCGCGCGCGCGGCGCCGCCGCACCCCACGCACCTGTCGACGAGCCGTAGGTGTATCGCTCTCGAACCTCACAAAAATTAACTGAAGCAAAAATAACTAATACTTCGTTTCTAGATTTTGTTTTATGTGACGATGGCGGCGAACGTGCGTGCCGTTCGCGTGGATGTTGAGTGACGACTGCGGCCTGTAGACATCTACGCGATAACCGCAGATGCGTCGCGAGTGTCGCGACTGACAGACTGAGATCTTCCGCCTCTGTGATAGTTAGGCTAGTACCTACCTATTATGGGGCCGTACGATGCGTTACTGCATAATGAAACCGACCTAAACCGGGCTCTCCCGTCGTAAATTTCGGGCTCGTCCATCGGCCCCAGAGCCGTAGTAGGTAAATAATAGTGTTCACCGTGCTATGTATCCCGGCGGGCCGTGAAGCGAGGTGTGCCAGGTGTGTGCGAGGTGTGTGCGAGGTGTGTGCGAGGTGTGTGCGAGGTGTGTGCGAGATGGTGCCAGGTGTGTGCGAGGTGTGTGCGAGGTGTGTGCGAGGTGTGTGCGAGGTGTGTGCGAGGTGTGTGCGAGATGGTGCCAGGTGTGTGCGAGGTGTGTGCGAGGTGTGTGCGAGGTGTGTGCGAGGTGTGTGCGAGATGTGTGCGAGATGTGTGCCAGGTGTGTGCCACGACCACGAACCTGTCGGGCGGCGGCAGCGGCGGGCGGTCGGCGGCGCGCGTCTCGTAGAACACGTCCTCGTCGTCGCCGCGCTCCCAGGCGCCGGCGCCCGCCGCCACTATAGAGTCCCTGGAACCATTGCGCACCCACATTGCCCACATGCTCGTATTGCCCGAAGGGGTAGGTAGAGGTGAATATATGCATTCAAGCATGACTTTGCATGACTACATGCAAAGCTCACGAATCGCCGGTTACGTTTTTGTCTTATGTAACGAGCGGCGAACGTATGGAAATCTCCGAGCACATTACCGAACTACGAGGGTGGTAATGGGAAAGTTCCATAAGATGAAAAAGGCCCAGTATTACCAAAGATAAAGGATAATTCAATGTCTGATAATTCTGTCTACGACTTCGGTTATAAGGGGCGTGAATAAATTTCTTCTTTCTATCAATGACGTGCCAACTTGAAACTGTTTGGGAATATTTATAAAAAATGAACTGTGATACATACCTATATGTGACAAATATTTTCTTTAAATTTGAAGGAAAATAATACATAATACTGTTCCAAACATTTCTGGGCCCGATATAATAACGTGTGTTGTAACTTTTTGTAACTGAACTAAAAATAAGGGAAGTGAAGAAAAAGTGAAGTGAAAAAGAAGTGAAGGGACTTGATAGCGAGGCTCGTCCAACTTTCTTGTCTTCAGAAAAGAATTTCAAATGTACGAGGGTGGATCCAAAAGTTCGAAGCCCGACCAAGAAAATGAAAGAAAAGTGGGTCTAAATTTATTTTTATTTTTCGACATAGTCTCCATCTAGCTCAACACACTTCTTCCACTGAACTGCAACTTGTTTATCACCTCGAAAAAAAAAAGATTCCGGAAGGTCGGCGAAATACTCGTCTACTGCGACTATCACCTCATCTTTGGTCGAAAATTTCGAGCCACCCAAATGTTTTTTTAAATTTGGAAATAAATGATAATCTGAGGGGGCTAAATCCGGCGAATAAGGTGGGTGGGGCAGCAATTCGTAGCCACAATCATGGATTACATTGTTTCAACCGAAGTGTGAACACGTGCATTGTCTTGATGGAACAAAACTTTCTTACGCAACATTCCCGGCCTTTTTTCTTTTATTTCTTCTCGAAGTCTTCGTAAAAGGTTACAATAATAACTAGAATTAATAGTTTGACCTTTCGGTAAAAAATCTACAAAAATAATGCCCTTTGCGGTTTAGGTGAGTCAGATCTTTTCCACTGTTTGGATTGTTGCTTTGATTCAGGAATATGGTGGTGAACCCAGCTTTCATCCATGGTAACAAATCTAGACAAAAAGTCCTCGGGATCAGTCTCAAAAAGTTCCAAACAGTCTCGCGAAATTGTGAATCGAACTGGTTTTTGTTCAGCTGAAAGCAACCTCGGGACCCAGCGAGCAGAAACCTTATGGAATCCCAATTCTTTCGTTATTATGTGTTGCACCCGGCCATAACTAATGTCTGTTGTCTCAGCTATCTTACCAATGGTCAAACGTCGATCACCCAGTACGAGATCACAAATTTTATCTATGTTTTCTTTTGTGGTAGAGGTTGTAGGCCGTCCACTCCTAGGATCATCTTCAATGCTCTCACGACCGCGCTTAAACTCAGCTACCCACTTCTTGACACTGGAATACGATGGAGCAGACTCCCTCAAAGTGCCCACCATATCTTGATGGATGTCTTTTGGTGACAGGCCTTTTTTATTCAGGTACTTAATGACTGCACGATGTTCAATTTTCTCCATTATTGAAAATCGCGTCAGAATGCTTCAAACAAATAATCACAGAAAATGTATATTGTGGAGTATCGGAATGAAACTGTGCACAATAAATCAATATGAGACATAGTAACAAATGACGGTAAATTTAAAAATATGTCATATCTCCTTGTAGTTTGGGCCACGAACTTTTGGATCCACCCTCGTACCTACCTCTCTATCTACTAATGTCTAATGTTGTGGTTGTATCGTAGGTACACGTTTATAAAGTAAATTGCCGGAATATTATCTATACCTAATGTATAATTGTGGATAAAGGTATTATGCTCTGACTCCAGTCACTGCACAAAGGACCACAAAGAAAATTTAACATTAAATTTTATAAATCTACTCAACTGACCGCGCTATTTAATCCCAAACTAGTAAAAAAACAAATTAAATGAATCAGTAAATAATTAAACTAAATGCAATACAAATTATGAAGAGTGGTAAATAAGAAATAAGCACTCACCCTCTTCGTAAAACATCTTTCTTGGAGGCGCAGAGCGCGGTGAAGGCGTCCCGCAGCAAACACACCTCTCGCTTCTTGCACACCAGCGCGTGACACAGCGGATCTGAGTAATAATGAACAATCACAGAATCACAGAATACATAATGATACAGGAATCGTTTTATAGAAGTAGTTGGCGTCGCGGTCGGGACGTGACGACCCTACCGCCCACTAGCGGCAGAATTTTTTTTTCTCTACTGGAAGGGATTAAATATTATATTATAATGATATATTATGTATTACGTATGTGGTACCTACTCGTATTTACAATATAAAATAATTTAATAATTATTTAGTTGGTAATTTTAATCAAAAGCATTATTCGCTTTCCATTCCATAAAATAAAATAAAAACTAAAATTGAACGAGACCGGGCACGTGATAACCACAAACAGATAAAATGACAAAAAACATACGGGAAAAGGCAATTAAACTAAGTAAACGAGGACGACAAATGAAGAGATGACTTTAACGGGCGTAGGTAAGTAGGTATATCTGTTTTGGCTGAGCAGACATACAGGCGATTAAGTGTGTGTGTTCTAAGGAACACACGCAACTTGAATGCCCTCCGTGTCACTAAACTTGTTTTCAGTGCTCTGATTCGTAATAAGCTAGAGACCGTTCGACTACGTATGGAATCTCTGTGAATCTTGCTACGTCCTCGCACTTGAAAATATCCTGAAAGCTTTCCTCGGCTCCCTTTTTAAACGATTGTATGTGTAGTAGGTAAGAAAAGAAAAAGAAAAGAATCAGAATCAGAATCAGAAACTCATTTATTCATTTAGGGTGACAGGCACCTCTTATGACACGTCAAAAACAAACAAAATAAATTAAAGCGAATAACAATTGATATACATGTCAAACAAGATAAAAAATATATGTAAAGTCAAGAATATCACTAAGATAAAACTAAATGTCATAAACTAATGTAAAAAGTATATCAGTAAAATGTCTCTTTAAAAGAAAGAAAAGTTGAAGTTCTTTCCTAAAACAATATTTATCTATTTGATTCCTTTTACTCGAAGGACCAACTACTTAGATTGTGTAGGTACCTAGATTTTTTCAAGACATAGATCTTCCATCTCCCGCATTAATTCCTCAATTGAACGCCATCCTGGATAAGTATCTACTTAAGTACTTACCTACCCTGAGTGCAACTTGCTTGCAGACAAATAGAGAGATTTATTTGTTGATTTATTGTTAGTATGGATGATAGAAAGAATATGGAAGAGATATGGAATTTCGTAAGAATATTGTATGAATATTGTAGTCTTTCATTACTAAGAATTCTTAGTAAATAAGGACTACAATATTCATACAAGTAGGTACTAAGAACTATGTTTGGCAGTTTGTACCGTTCTATGTGATGATACTTTAATTACATACAACGGTACGATATATCTTTCGGAAAGATTCGATTCTTACAAAAATGAGGAAGAAAATTTACTCGAGATTTTCAGATACCCAGAAAGGACGTTAAGTGAACCCAATCAAAGCTCCCATCCAAAATTCTAACGTTTTGAATGTGAAGCTAGTGGCGGTAGCACTTAGAGTTCTTACAGAAAGAAACCTAAGATTTGGTGGAGGTACTCAACCGGGTGCAAGGTATCGCCCATATCTTAATCAGACGCGCTCGAGTTACTCCAAAAATCCCCTCTTGGGCTTACTATTACGTTTCAAGTTAAAATCAGTGACATCTTACTTTGGGGGTCATACACGTAGCGTCGGGAGCGTCTTGTGTGTACTGTTGGGGTTTCCTGAAAATACATAATGTTCACATTATAATAGACATTGTCTAGTACCTATCTACTTCATGGATTTTTTTCTCGAACATCTGTATCTGTATATTTCATATACATTTTTTTATGTAATAAAAGTGGCATACAAGCATGCAGTTCACATTGATGTTAAGTGATGACTGCAGCCTAAAGACACCCACACAATGACCAGAGGTCAAAATGCAGATGCGTTACTACTCCTGAGGCCTAAGGTGTTATGCCTCTGTGTCGGAAATTACAAGGCCGTACAGGCCACCTGACCGGAACACGATAGTGCTGAACACTACCATTTAGCGGCAAGTATATTAGGTAATGCGGTGGTGACGCCTACGCCCGCGAGCTCCGTCACTGGAACTCAAGCACAAGTAAAAAATTAAAAATTAAATTTCTTTTTTTTATTTAGTATTCAACGTCAGATCTTAGTGTAAAATATATTTTTTCTATAGGTATGTTATTTTCAACAGTAAAAAAATTACAATAGTGGGTAAATTTGTATAATTATGCCTTACGATGACTTGTTAACTAGTGACTACTGTTAATGTGTCTTGTCCGATTTCGTGGTCCTCTGAGCCGGATATCAATGAGCTCGCTTTATTTCGATTTGTGCGACAGGTATTAATTTATCTATTCAGAATCTGTAATAAGTAAGTATCATATAGAAATATCAGCCAGATAAAATACCACCGTATATCACTTGACTACAGATGTACAAAAGGGCCAGCACAATAATTAGCGATCTGGTAACATCCGTTTCGTGCCTTGTCAAATACGTTAGAACTGTGACGGCACATTGGTCGCGATTTGCGAGAGTGGGAACGCAGATATATAACTGTCAAGATTAGGTAATGAGAGAGGTAGGTGAGCTTATCCAAATGTGAGTACCAAAGGATAATCAATCGGCCAAGTTTACCTCATTACTGAATCAAAATATAGGTATCTACTTAGGTAAATTTCGGGCATAGTTTCTAATCTTCTTTAATTTATAAAGGCAATAATCAAATTTACCAACGAGGAAGTAAGTAGTTAAGGTAGAGACCGTGACTCTATTCATTCGTACGATATGCCGTTGAAATCATAATCGTCGCACGACGTATTCAAGCGAGCCTGTCTTCAAAACAAGGTTGTGTCTTATCGATCCCGCGAATTGAGGCGACGGTCGTGCAACCGAAACGTCAATCGATACACCTAATAACACGGTAGATGGGCGCGTTCACGGCGGCTCGTGGGTCGCGGAGGTCGCGGGGCGGTATGCGGCAGTCGGCGGCACTTTCGCCGGCGCGGCGGCGGTCGGGGGCTCACCGCGGCGTCCTCGAACTCGAAGTCCTGGTCGGCGCGCCTGGAGGCCGCCGCCAGCGCCGCCAGCACCCACAGCGCCCACAGCGCCCACTGCGCCCACAGTCCCGCGCGCCGCATGCTGTCGCCTGGCACCCGCACCCGCACCTCGCACCTCGCGCCGAAGTCGCAGGAGCGGCCGACCGACTGACCCTCGCGCGGCGCGCTGCGCTACTGCCTGCCGCCGCGGCCCTCCCCGCCCCTCCCCGCCCCTCCGCCTCCGCCGCCTGTCGAGTACCTGCGCGCTGCGCCCTGGAGCCTCCCGCTCGACCCCGGAGTTATAATGTCGACTTGTACTTTCGCGGCTCGAGTCACGAGTGCACTCGGCCCGAGAGTGCTACCGTATCGCGAAAGAGCTTCCCGCAGAGCCACAAAGGAATGCGAGCACCTAGAGCGTTCGCTATATTTCACCGGTAGTCCGACTAGAAAGTTTCGACCTGAAGAGCTTTGCCGAACTATCTGCCGTTAAGTAGAGTGTTCGCCGGTTGCGACATATTCCGGTCGGTATGGCCGATTACCTCAACGATGACTCTTAGGTCGGTTTGTATTTATTAATCATGAGCGGATTTTAATTTTTATATCAAAAGTAGGTACCGTAGAACGTGGTCGGGTAAATTTTATCCACTTCCAATTTTAGACAAAAGTAAAAATATCTAAGTAAGACATACTTAATAATTTACTTACCTATTTCAGTATAAAAATTAAATTAAACTCGTACCTACTTAGGTAAGGTCCGATCACAGAACATACTACTCTCTTACGGACCTTTTATTATCATAATATAAAGTGAATTACATAATTTGACACTTCGATTACTTACTGGTGGTAGAGCTCCAGAAACGAAGCTCGAGAACGTAAGTAGGTACTATGACACTACGGTATGGTACGGTCTCAAAATAAATGTTAATATTAAGTGCTACCGTGGTCCGGCTAATAATGTACGGCCATGAAATTGCCGATACAGCAATAATGGTAGAGCTCTAGTGTAAGGACTCAAGGACGTAGGCACCACCGCATTAACTTATCTATCTGGCGTCAAATGGTAGTGTTCAGCACTATTGCGTTCCGATTAGATGGTAATGTGTAGCCCCGTAATAACTATCATATCACAGATACATAACTACTAAGGTCTCAGGGGGGTGGGGAATATGTTGACCTCTGGGTTTTGTGTAGATGTCTATAGGTTGCAGTCATAGTCATCGCTTAATATTCATGTGAACTGCATCCTTGTTTGCCACCTTCGTAAGATAAAAAAACCGGTCAAGTGTGTGTCGGGCCACGCGCAGTGCAGGGTTCCGTAGTTATTAGGTTTTTTAATGTAATTAAAAAAATAACAATATTTTCTACGGATTTGTTCAAAGATTCCGAGTATTACATTTGGTCGACTATCGGCCAAATACTCAAACGTCACTTAAATCTAAGTGGGACTTAAAAATCTTCTGTCTTTATAAAACACGTTCAAACGACAGACATAGCGCACATTTGAGGGTTGCTTAAAATTGAGTGTCGTTTGAGTATTCGGCCATATTACCTACTCGCAAATTTGTAAAGCCATCTTAGGTGTGATACTTTTAATTTCGTTATACGTTAATTTACTATTAATATATGATTTTGCTTTTACTATATGTAATGGTTATTCGCTCTAGGTAGTTTATAATTTATTGTAAAGATCTGTAAAGATCTATTCGAAATAAAAATATTTTCTATTTCTATTTCTATATCGCGAGAGGTATGTGAAAACAGGAATGTCCGCCGCTACACACTCTCTGGTAAACGGTAAGGGACCTAGCATTAAGATACATATTAATTAAAATGATTAAAAACAAATATTAATTTATTGGATTTCGGCGGTAAGTATTGTACCTACCTTCGTCCGGGTGTGGGTGGCACAGGGCACTTCACGCCAATCTATGGTTTTACGGCCTTGCCGAGAGGCTGTACCTACAGATGTACCTATCTGGCGTAGATGTACTCTCTGACGAAACTTTTATATTATTTATTTTATATATACTTACAAGTGATAGTTGACGGGCAGCACTCAGGCAGACTATCTATTAGCGTTGGTGTGGTGTGCCGTAACTGCGGCAAGTCTCTTGGCTATGTTCCATGTTACTTATATTTTCAGCATATCAATGAAATGTTTGTGAATTGTCAAACCCCCAATTTTCAAATACACATTACACTAGCCGTGCAAATGTCGTTCGGACACACTTTTCTGCAGGACTACTTTATAGTTGACTTACTTCATAAGTAGTTCATACTTGTGTTCGAAGTCGAGCATTGTTTTTTTTATACCCGCAACCATGATTCGTATTAGTGAATTAGAGGTGGTGTTATTCGGGATCGCGTGCATTCAGTGCTAAGTTTTTCGTGGTACCGTGCATTCGTTGTCACGTGATTCGTGTTAGTAAACTTACGGGGACGTGATCGGTGTTACACTTTTCGAAGTCCCGTATCGCACCCATGCAATGGAAGCAACCAAGCATGCAGTTCACATTGATGATAAGTGATGACTGCAGCCTATAGACAACCACACAAAGACCAAGGTCAAAATGCAGATACGTTACCACCCCTGATGCCTAATGTGATATGCCTATGTGCCGGAAATTACAGTGCCGTACATTTAAACTGTAATGCGGGTCTCGATTTATGGTCGACTTTATTTAGGGTAGGTTAACCCATTGAAGATAAACATGTCTGCGCGTTCAGCGCTACATGAACTGCTGATACATTGTAGCGTCACTCATTGTGTTTGTAAGAGTATACCTAAGTATCGCTGACATTGAAATGATATTTGGGAGTCATATTGAGTGTAATGGTATTCAAAAAGCAACGTGTTTTTAACCAAGCGAGACGTTATATATCACATCTGGGCAACTACTTACTCCTTTATAAGTCCCAATATTCGAGCCTGGGCAGAGACATCGGCCGTCTCCACCTCTTCTACCGCCTCTATAATTGCGAGCGCACACTACTACTCGGCGGCAGACGGATCGGTCGATTCGGTGCGAAGACCGATCCGTCGTCCGGTCCCCGTACGGGACCTCTACCACCGGTCCTCGCGGAGGAGGCGACGTCGCGCTTTTCTTTAGTAGGTATCCATCAATTCCGGAGTTCGCAGGTCCGAATCCCGGCGAAAGTGAATCGTTTCTTTCCACACAACATGGCAAGTTTCGGGTAGATAAAAGCGAGAGCGACAGCTGGGCCGCTAGCGGCGAAGGAGGGCGGCGGCCGCGGAGGCTGGGAGGCGGCGGCTGCCGGCGACACGCGACGGGCGCCCGGCGACCGGCGACCGGCCGGCGCCGCCACCATCGATCGCCGCTCCCGCTCCCGCACCCGCTCACACGCCGCCCGCCGCCAGCCCCCACTCTCAGGCTGCTCAGGGCTCCCGCCCACGTCCTACTTTTTGTAGGACAGACAATCGGTACAATTTTTCCTCCGATTTATATAACCGATTTTGTAGCCGACTCGACGCCCACGTCCGTTTTTTTGTCGGTGGAGTAGCACGTCATAGCCAGAGAGCAGAGAGAATCTCATGAGTAGGAAGGTTGATTTATAGAGGAAGGTTTGTCATTGGCTTTTGAGGAACAGAAGTGAAAAAGGAAAGTTCTGGGTTGATCCAATAATCTCTCAGAGCTTTATTGAAGGGGATATTTAATGTACCTTATCTAATATGTGAGACTTGACCAGACCTGTTTTCTAAATATTATAGAATGTCAATTATCTATGTATATAAAAATCAATTGCTGTTCGTTAGTCTCGCTAAAACTCGAGAACGGCTTTACCGATATGGCTAATTTTGGTTTTGAATGATTTTTGGAAGTCCAGGGATGGTTTAAAAGGTAAGAAAATATGAAGAAATTGAAGGGAAATAGTAAAACTCACAATTTCAATTTCCCATACAAATAGTCCGTATCTATCAAACCTTTGACTTTGCCGGGTCAGCTAGTTATTAATACATTTGATGAACAATATACATCTTTCTAGTAGTGGAAACCAAAAACGAATCTAGGTCGACCTTTACCTATCTGTTTACCTAATGTAACATTGTTTTATCCATTTTTAAGCAAGTTTTTTGTGTATTCGTAATACAACCAAATATGTTTGAAACTAAAAGTTTTAAACATATTTGGTTTGAAACTAAGTGTTTTCCTTGAAGCATAAAACAACAATGTGATTCGTCTAAAAAGATAAGAGATTTATTCATTAAAATAAAATTACATAGTTTTTTTACAAGAAAATATCAACTGAATGAAATATTTACTAATCTAAAAAGATAAGAGAATCAACAATTAAATGTCCATGCTTTCTTTACAAACAATCAATTATTAAATTGTAGGAAATTATTATGATTTATATTTTATTTTATGTTGTATCAATTTGAATAATATTTTCCACTGAACTGATAGACAGTGTCATACTTTAAATTTATAAGTATCTGTTTTATATTATTTCGCATTAACACATGCTTGTGAAATATATTTTATTTTAAAGAAAAATGGAATTATTAAGGGTAAAAGCGACTTCTTTACGATATTCAATATACTGCAAAGTCTATTATATCGGTTGCCCAACTAGCATAGTTGGCAATAGATGGCGCTGCTGCTACCATAAAGCAATGCAATAAATGTGAAGGAAAGATTTGACAAATCGGGCAGGACTTCAGTAGCTCAATTGGAAGAGCGACTGGACTAGATTCCCAGTAGGCCGCGAGTTCGAGTCTCGCCTGAAGTCAAATTTTTCTTTCCATTTTTTTAATAAATATCTTTTAAAAGGTTGTCAAATGTCTATGAAGGTTTCATCACCCCCTTCGAAATGCAAATTTTTCCAACAAGTTGAGCAAACCTTTGCTGCAAACCTAATCAACAAACATAGGAATGAGCTTTGTGACATGATATAGTCCAATAGATCTTGATCCACGACCAGTATTTATTTTGAAAATCGAATCCGATATTTTTTCTTCTATTTCAAATGGACCAATTCTAATTTCATCCATTTTCTTTTTATTCAATTTATTTCCATAGTCAACATATACTTTATCACCCTTTTTAAAATCATATTGTAATCTGTTTTTGGCAAATAAAGTTTTATTATATTCGTGTGATTTTATTGACCTTTGTAGTGCGATTTTCCTGTCTTCTTCCAATCTTCTTCCTGATAACTGTTTTTGTTTCACTTCATCTGGTAACAAGTCTGTAGACTCTCCAGTAAGCAAATATTTAGGAGAAAATCCTGTTACAGAATGGTTTGTTTCATTGTACCTATTTCTACATTCTTCTGCAATTTTTGACCAATTTGTTTTACATTCTGATTCATTCATTTTGCATCTTATTTTATTCACAATAGTCTGGTTTAGCCTTTCATTTAAACCGTTAGAGAATGGTGCATCTACCGCTGTTAGAATTAATTGAATATTTCGGTTCTTAAGGGGCCGTTCAAGTATTACGTAAGCAGATTTATAACAATTCTTTACCCCCCCATCCCCCTTGTCAGCAAAAGTAAGCAAAGCTCTTACCCCCTCCCCCCATGCTTACGTAAACATTTTTCAATTAATGTATAGTATTGTTTTTTTTATCGTTTTATTTATTTTATATGATTTTATATAAGTGAATTTTTGGGTATATTTACGTTACCCCCAGCGCGCGGTAGTTCCTCTACTCGGTTCTAAAGCGAGTGCCTAAACGTGTGCATTATTTGCGGGAATCCCCGAAAAAGCGTTTTTTAAACAAAGACAATGTGAGGGTTGCCATTCGTGTAAAAAAGTAAATAACTACCGATGACGTAATCATCAACTAGACTCCCCTAGCCCCCATGTCATCCAAAATAAGCAGAGCAAAGACCCCCCCCCCATAGTGCTCACGTAATACTTGAACGGCCCCTAAGGTAATCTTTGAATTCAGTTGAATTAAAAGCTGGATATTGATCAGACAGTAAGATTTCTATTGCTTCTTCCTTAGGATTTTTTTCTATAAGTTTGATAAAGTCTCGAGCGTGTTGATTCTTAGAACATTGAATATACGCATACCTAGTAAAGTGGTCCACTAGTAGGTGTAAATATCTTTTTGTTGATCGTTGACCTCCAAATCCTCCTATTGTGTCCAGTGACATTATTTGAAAGGGTCTGTTCATTATTTGAAAGGGTCTGACGGGACCTAATTGCGACATAAAGCCATACTTTCTATTTAATCTTGTTTTATTTTTAATGCATATCTCGCAGTTTTTGCATATATTTTTAATATTTTTTGACATATTAGGTGCAGTATAAAAGGGTTTTATTTTAGATTCTGTTTGATTTATTCCAGTATGACAATAATTTTCATGAGTTTTTTTAATTATAATTTTACTGTAATCTTCACTTAGAATTATTTTTTTCTTTTTTTTTCCACTTTTTTAATAATAAATTCCATCTTCTAATACAATGTTACTTTCCAGTTCTTTTATTTGCATATTTTGTGCTTGATCAAATGTTATATCATGAATATCAATAGTATTTACCGTTCTTAAGTTATCTTCATTATTTTCGTCAATGTCCAATACCGGGTTTCTGCTGAGACAATCTGCTTCTTTATTATTTTTAAATATTTTATTTCGCAATTGTATTGTGACAGATAATGAGACATATCACCTAATTCATCGTCAGGTCTGTTTCTTATATTTAACTTCTCCAAAGGTTTGTGATCTGTGTAGACAGTGAAATAATTCCCAATCAACCAATGTTGCCAAAACTTGATACTCTCTTTGATAGCTTAACATTCTAAAAATACAGAAATAGTTTTTAATTTTCTGGAATGCATCCTCACATTTTTCTGTCCAATTGAATCTTTGATCTTTTCTCAACAATTTGTGTTAAGGATCTAGAACTATTAACACATTCGGAATATACTTTCCATAAAAATTAATCTTCCCCAAAAATTGACGAATTTGTTTTCTATTTTGAGAAACAGGGAAATCTTTTATTGATTTCAAATTATCTTTTAAAGGTGTAATCGTATTCCTCTGTAATATATGACCTAAATACTTAACAGAATCGCATGCAAACTTACATTTCGTTAATTTAAGTCTGAAACCTTCTGCTCGAATAGTCGAAAAGTCTCCAGCAATTTATTTAAGTGTGATATGTTCATTAAATGTCTTTGAGAAGATCAAAATATCGTCCATGAAATTCACTACATTTCCTGTAAGGCCATTTTTTCTTATAATATTTCCCAAGATCCGTTGAAATATGGCCGGTGCTGTCTTAAAGCCGAAGGGTAAATAGGTCCATTGGTAATGACCTTCTTGAGTAACAAAACCAGTTTTGTGTCGGTCTGTAATTTTTAGAGGAATGACCAAAAAGCTGAATTTATATCAAGAGTTGTAAAATAATTACAATTTATTGTTTTTGTTATTAAGTCTTCTATGAGTGGAAACGGTTGTGATTGAGGTATAATTATTTTATTTAAATCTCTGAAGTCAATGCATAATCTACTTTTTTTCTCTTCTTCCCTTTTAAAAGCTAAGGTAACAGGTGCTGCAAATGGACTGTAAGATTCCTCTATTAATTCATGTTTTAAAAGGTTTGAGATTTGATTTTCTATTTCTATCTTGTCTTGAACTGAACATCTATACGGTCTTTTAGAACAATATTTTTCAACTTGTAAATCTATACAGGCTTCATATTTCTTCACTCTTCCAGTGTCATATTTATTTTTAGCAAAAATTTCCGAGTAGCTATCCAATAATTCATTTATCTGTTTCCTTTGGTCAGTATTTAAGTATTCTGTGTCTATATTAAATTTGTTTGTATCTATACCTTCCTTAAAGTTTACTGTATATTCTTTTTCTTCCATATTGTCAATATGTTTATCTTCTAACGTATCTTCACTACTTATTTTGAAGTCGTTAGTTTTTTGTATTTGGATACTTAAATTCTCATCATGAGTCAACCCAAATTTGTGTATAGAATCTAATCCTAGTATTAGATCATACTCAAAGTTTTCATTCTCGAAGATAAATGCATTTATTTTAATCTTCTTGTGCAATTACTCTGCATCTAGTGTAATTAGCCCTTTTGTTTTATCTCCTCCACTTATTATTTTTATTGTGTCATAACAATAATAAGGCTTCATATTCGTCACCTGATTTTGAATTTATTACTGTTATTCGTGAACCAGGGTCGTACAACCCTTTGGCTGCTAACGTAGAATTTAACATCACTGTGATCTCAATTAGTGGAGGGAGTTTTAGTTTTTTGGATCTTCATTACTAAGTTCTACTTTTAATATTGGGTTCGACTGAAAGTGTTTGTCGTCGATTGTTCTTTTATCATAGTTATACCAGCAAACGTTCCCAGGATAAAATCTATTTAATTTTCCTTTATTCTCACAAATCCTGCATGACGTTTTTCCAGTTTGTTTTATTTCTTGTTTATTGTATTTGTTTCCCATGCTTACATTTTTCTTTGTGTCGTTCTTTCTTGTGAAACTTTCTAGTCCTCTTACATAGTGAAATAAGTCATTTACTTCTTTCAGGCTTCCTCTATCTATTCTATCCAATATGAAGTTTGGTAATCCAGTGGCAATCAAATAAATCAGGGTTTGTGTATCTATTGTTCTGTTTATTTCCAGTAATAGTCTCTCTTTTTTTAGTGCATATTCTAACATTGATCCTTGTATATATTTGAAATTCATAGCATACCTGATTGGTGACCAGCCTTTATCGGCAAATGTTTCACTTAAACTTCTCTTCCATACAGACCAATCTGAGTCTATGGTATGTTTGATAATCATCGAGGTGTACCAATCAATACATGTATCTTCCAGTAGTAATCTTAGAATTTCAACTTTTTGTAAATCTGTATCTATTTGTAAACGTGTACATTCACTTTCAAAAGTATTTAACCGTTGTTGAACATTTGTTGTATTTCTTGAAAACTTTTCTATTGAAAATTCTGTAACTAATCTAGTCTTATTTTCTGGTTTTTTAAACAATGTTGTTTCAGTTGAATGCACTTCATGCCCTTGTTCTAATTTTTCAAGTAAAAATCTATCAAATTGTAAGTTGTCATCATCAAGATATGTTGATTTAATTTCCTTGGTTAATGTTATCCATACCTGTCTCTTATCGTGACTTTTCTGGAGTGATTTTTTATTTTCTCAAATATGTTATGTTTTAATATTTCTTTGTGTAAATGCATTGACTGATACTCTCTAGGCACAACAAAAGTTTGGTTTTGTGTATCTGTAATGGAGGTTATAGCATAAATATTATTCTTGATGTCGTCCGGTTTTGCGTTTACTGTAAATTCAAATCGTAATTTCTCAAAAAAAAAAAAAAATTGTAGGAAATTATTAAGATTTACATTCTATTTTATGTTGTATCAATTTGAATAATATTTTCCACTGAACTGATAGACAATGTCATACTTTAAATTTATAAATATCTTTTAAAAGGTTGTCAAATGTCTATGAAGGTTTCACATATAAAATAGGTGTTTGAGGTTTATTGGTAAACAGATCGGTGCAGTCACATATATTTACTTACCTGTTTACACCTCCTTGCCAGGTACCTAGTCATGATGAACATAAATACGTAGGCAATACCGTGAAGATGTATTTTATGTTTTAAACATTAAGTTTCAAACATACATTTTTAAATTTTAATTTGGTGGGAGTTCACACGTGGTAGAAGTGACACCTTCAAAAACTCAAGCTTTATCGCAAACACCATGTGTCGATCAATTATGTAATGGCCGAATACTCAAACGTCACTCAATTTTAAGCAACCCTCAAATGTGCGCTATCTTTAACAGAATCAGAAACTCATTTATTCATTTAGGGTGACAGGCACCTCTTATGACACGTCAAAAACAAACAAAATAAATTAAAGTGAATAACAATTGATATACATGTCAAACAAGTTAAAAAATATATGTAAAGTCAAGAATATCACTAAGATAAAACTAAATGTATTATACTAATGTAAAAAGCATATCAGTAGAATGTCTCATTTCCCCTTTACCGTTTGAACGTGTTTAATAAAGACAGAAGACTTTTAAGTCCCACTTAGATATAAGAGACGTTTGAGTATTTGGCCGTAATTGTATCAAAAAGCGCAGCACCGCTATCGCTACATAGTCGACATTCTGCACTAAACGGTCTCGGAAGGCGACTCCGAGGACACGGTCCCGTCAGTCTTACGCTGATTTCAAGACGTACTCTTGCTGTTTAATTGACCGCACCAGGTCGGGGTCGGTGAACCCCGATAAAAACGCACCACATAAAAAAAATAACGATTTTATTCACTTAATCACCTACACAAACACACCGACACTTACAATAACATTAGAAACATTTCGCACGGCGGCGGCGGTATGTACAAGAGAGGGAACACTGGGACAGCTACCGGCTTCTTACAATATTTAAAAATAAATAACACGTTAATAGTACAGATTTGCAACTAGCGGGCGACTGGCGTGCGACTGGAGTGCGACTGGCGTGCGACTGGTGCGACTAGGCACACAGTCGCGGGAGACGCGGCCGATGTTCACAGGTTCGAGATGAAATGCGATTTGTTCACTGAAAGAGACAAAATGTTGTTAGGTTTCATCTTTAGTATATCTTTACATACGAGCTCTTGTTTTATAAGTGAACTTTATGTTTACTCTTTTTTGCACTCCCTAAATGATCGACATCGGTATGGATTTATCTTGTTGACATGTATATCAATTGTTATTCGCTTTAATTTATTTTTTACTGGTGGTAGAGCTCCAGTGACGGAGCTCGCGGGCGTAGGGACCACCGCATTACCTAATATACTTGCCGCTAAATGGTAGTGTTCAACACTATCGTGTTCCGGTCAGGTGGTAATGTACGGCCCTGTAATTTCCGGCACAGAGGCATAAGACCTTAGGCCTCAGGAGTGGTAACGCATCTGCATTTTGACCTTGGTCTTTGTGTGGGTGTCTATAGGCTGCAGTCATCACTTAACATCAATGTGAACTGCATGCTTGTTTACCACTTCCATAACATAAAAAAAAAAAATTTGTTTGTTTTTGACGTGTCTTATGAGGTGCCTGTAACCCTAAATTAATAAATGAGTTTCTGATTCTGATATGCATCGTTTAGGGCCATATATCGCCCGAGTCCTACTTTTTGTAGGACAGATAATCGGTCCAATTTTAGTGTAGTAAAAGTAGTTATGTAATGTGTGGTGTGATCTATAACGCTATTCCAAGTGACATGAAAGCTTTACCTTTTAGAATATTTGTTAGAAGAGTAAAATTATGGTTAATTGAAAAGTGCTTCTATTCTGTATCAGAATGTATTGACTTGAAAAAAAAATCTTGACTGTATGTAATGCATCACATTTTTCTGACATTTTGTATTCGTAATTTTGATTATTTTAAATTTGACCATACAATTAGAATATCAATTATTATGTCACTATTTGGGTATTTTATTATTCATATTTTATAGTTAACTATTTAATTGATGAATTGCCTTTTTATTGTAATTAATTTCGTTTATTAACATTGACATTGTTTATTAGATATTATTTTAATAATATTTGCACGTCGCATTGTGACAAAATGTACTAGGTTACCAGTATAATCAATTCCATCCAACAATTGTTACTACATTTTATGCAAATAAATACTACTTACTTACTTACTTACTTACTTACTTTTTCCTCCGATTTATATGTCCGATTTTGTGGCCGACTCAACGCCCAGGTCCGTTTTTTTGTCGGTACGTCATAGACAGAGAGCAGAGAGAATCTCATGAGTATAAAGAGGAAGGTGGATTTACAGAGGAAGGTTTGTCATTGGTTTTTGAGGAACAGAAGTGAAAAAGGAAAGTTCTGGATTGATCCAATAATCTCTCAGAGCTTATTGAAGGGGATATTTAATGTTCCTCAACCTTATCTTAGATGTGAGACTTTGCCCAGACATGTTTTTTAAATATTATACAATGTCAATTATTATTAATACATTTGGTGAACAATGACACCTCCTTCTAGTAGGGGAGACGAATCTAGGTCGACTTTACCTATGTGTTTACCTAATGAAACATTGTTTTTATCCATTTTTAAGCAAGTTTTTTGTGTATTTGTTATACAACCAAATATGTTTGACACGAAGTTTTAAACATATAAAATAGGTGTTTGAGGTTTCGTTTTTCGTTAAACAGATCTATGAAAAGTAGGTCAGATATTATGGAAAGGTAGACAAACTAAGGACTTCAAACCTATTAGTAAATAGCACATATAAATAGCACAATATTTAATTGTAATTATATACTACCTATAAATAGCACATAATAATAGGTAGTATATAATTACAATTAAATCTTTATTAATTTTTACTTTTCAGTTTTGAAGTCGGTTTTTCTTAACGTAGTTATATTTATTTAATATTTTTTAGTTTATTGCTGCATTGTCAATTAGATTAATGTTCACATCTATTAACTTTGTAAAATCTGAAATTCTTTTAGCTTCGTGACAATGAGATACCTAATTTAAATTGTTTAGGTGTGTCGATACAAAATTATTACACGACTATACGAAATCAATGAAAAAATGTTATCCACGAAGGAGTAAATAAGCTGTGTTGTGTCGTCGATGAGTAAATGTGTCATTGTCACTTGTTGTCATCTTGTTGTCATGCGTATTAGGACTATCTAGGACGTCAGTGAATTCAACGCGCTGTATGACAACTCGCCGTCTATTCTTATTGCTTAAGTCTGAGGGGAAATGAAGTAAAAAATGCTCATAAAATAAAAACTGATCGGCCTATCTGAATCAAAATTTTATGGGACCAATTCGAAACTATTCCGCATCAAACAAAAAAAGGATTACGTAAATCGGTCCAGTAATCTCGGCAAAATTCGCGTACAAACATAAAAAAATATATATACCGGCCGAATTGAGAACGTTCTCGTTTTTTGAACTCGGTTAAAATTGGGTTAAATTATATAACTGACCCAAAAGTTATTGCGCAGGAGTTTAACAACTTCTTCATTGATCAGATTCTAAGTAACTGTAAAAATAAAAATAGTAATCATAATCCTACAATTAGACATAATCAGCCCAATTCTTTTTTCTTGAAGCCAACTTGCATAGAGGATGTTTTGCTCACTATACGGTCTTTAAAAAATACAAATAGTGTTGGGTATGATAACCTAAAAACAAAACTTATTAAGAGCGCAGCTCATATAATATGACCTGTATTATGGTCACATCATTAATTTATCTATTGAATTTGGTGTTTTTCCTGACAAAATGAACAGTTACCCCAAATCACGATTCCATAACACAACCTAGAATGTGCATAGGCGTAATAAGCCGTAATAGTAGTGTCAAAGACCGGAGCGCGCTTTAATTGATAAAGAGCATAAATAAAAGAGGAGAGTTTATTTTTAAGTCTCTCAATGTGCGGTTTCCATGTCATATTTGTATCGAAGTCAATTCCTAATAGCGTTGCCGTATGTACTGATTCTAACGCTTTATTTTTATAGGTATACGATAATTGCAGAGGTACTATTTGGGATGGTTTGAATTGTATTAATTTTGTTCTTGTCAAGTTTATTTCTAAATTGTGTTTTTTAAGTGCGTCATATATTATGTCCAATGTAGAATTTAATTTGTCTATTAATTCATAACTGTTTGAGCATGATATTAAAATAGAGATATCATCAGCAAAAAGAACACATTTTTCCGTAATTTTATTGGGCAAATTATTGATATAAATGAGAAAGAGCACACAGTCAAGGACGCTACCTTGAGGGATAGAGCCATTTGTCAGAACTCTATCAGATCTTGCAAAATCGATTTTCCCCGTATCAAAATCGGTATTTTAGATTTCTACAAATTGTGGCCGATTTTCAAGGTACGATCCAAACCATCTATGTGCAGTTCCCCTTATTCCCGCGGCATAAAGCGTCTCTAGTAAAGTCGCGTGACAGACTCTATCGTATGCCTTACTAAGGTCGATAAGAAGCCCTACCGCGTACTTTTTGTCCTGTAGCATTTCGTAAACTTTTTGTACATATTTATAGATTGCGAGGGTGGTAGATCGGTTTTCCTAAAGCCAAATTGAATGTCATGCAGGATTTTATATTTTTCCAAGAAATTGTTCAATCGATTAACCATAGCTGTCTCGAAAATTTTTGACGATGTCGGCAGCAGTGCTACAGGGCGATAGTTATTAAAATCTAATGTAGATCCTTTTCCAATCCTTTTTTATGCATGGGTTTAATTACAGCTTCTTTAAGGGCATCAGGAAAGACTCCCTCTTTAAACGACTGGTTAATTAAAATTGTATAAGGAATAGTGAGATTGTCAGCACACTTTTTAATTAATTTTGGCGGTAAATCATCTACACCAAAGGAGTCTTTACTTTTTAGGCTTTTTATTATACGGTTGATTTCCGTGGGACCAACAGGTGTTAAAAAGAACGTATTCAGTATCGTATTTGTGCTTACAGCTACATTACTTGGGTCAGTGGTTTTGTTAGATTTACCATACGAGGCAAAAAAAATATTGAATTCTTGCAAGTCGTATGTTGTAATTTTTCTTTCTTTGTTTATTAGTCTCTCTATTAACAATGTTCCATAAACATTGCATTTTATTTTCAGAGGATGTAAATTTACGTTTATTAAAGATTTTTTTAGATTTACTCACGGCTTTCTTAAGCGTTTTGCAATATGTTTTATAATAAGTTCGGAGGGTTGTATTCCTCGTTTGTGAAACTAATATTTTTAAAAGTCTTTTATTGTAGCAAGATATTTTCAGCCCACGCGTTAAGTATGTTTTCTTTTGTTTGAAGCAATAATTTATAGGAATTTTAGGTATACATTTATTAAGGATATTTTGTAGGATCTCATTAAACACATCGTAGTTGTAATTATCATATTATTTTGATTATTATTTAATAAGATGTCCCAATTTAGGTTTGAAATCTCATTATTAAATAGATTTATATTGCATTCATTATAGATTCTTTTCATAATTGTCAAATGTTTTATGTTGGATGTCATTAGTGGTGTTTGAAAAATAACGGTGCTATGATCCGAGAAACCAAATTCTTTCACTCTAGCCTTAGATGTTTTAATGTTGAAGTTTGTAAAGACTAGGTTTAAACATTTTGTGCTCGTCTTTGTGATTCTTGTAGGTTCCGTCACTTTTTGGTGAAAATTAGATGTTAACATTAAAGTAAATAATCTATGTTTTTCTTTTTCGTCAAGGAAGTTAACATTGAAGTCGCTTGTGATAACAATATTTTTATTGGTATATTTTTTATGCATTAAGTTAAGTAGTTGTTCGACGGAAGAATAAAATACTTCAATTTCTCTAGAGCTGTTAGGCCAGTATAGACATATAATTATTAAATTAATTTTTGGTATTTCAATTGCACAAATTTCGAATATCATTTCTAATGACATTAATGAAATAGCCTTTAATTCCCTGTTCTATAGATTTTTTCACTAAAATAAGTACACCTCCTCCGTCATGTTTTTGCCTACAAAAGCAAGCGCCTACGTCATAGTTATTTATACAAAGCAATTTTAATTTTTCAGAATTTAAACAGGTTTCTGAAATACAGATTGTATCAAGGCTTGGATTTGCGTCTACGAATGAGTCAAGTAAATGGATTTTATTACACATACTTTGCATATTTTGGTTCACAATGTAGAATTTAGTCTCGAAATGTTAAATTTCTGGATTCAACCTTCTTTTTAGTCGTATTTAAGTTGGGGATTGTAATCGACTCAGCTCTATGAGACAGCGCACTTCTAACATTAGGTTGGACTTCCGAAGCTAACAATACATTTCATTCCTCATTAACCGTGGTTGGTACATGTTCTTTGCCGTTAATTATTAATTTAGAACCCTTGAAGATGGCATGTTTCCCTGCTCTTCTTGCTTCAGATAATATGCCTTTTAATTTGTTTCGTTCGCGTATTTGTTCTTCACTGAGTAGTTCTGAGATTGCAAGACCTGTTCGTTGAAACATACGACAGCTTTGTAGCACGTAGCTAGTCATCCGCTTGCTTATTAATTCTATTACTAAAGGTCTACGATAATTTCCTTTTTTGCCCAATCTTGTGAGGTCTTCAATATAACCTTCCAGATTAATATTCATTATTTCATAGAAAATATTTATTACACGGTCACAGAGCTCTGGTTCGGATTCCCATTGAAGTTCGTCAAGGCCATAGAGAACTATTTTTTATCGCAGTCTGAGTGAATAGGATATGTAGGTTTTAGTTTACAGGCGTCTCTGATGTTCATAATTTCGTTATTCAGATAGATGTTGTCTTTATCAAGCTGGCTGATTTTCTTTTCCAGGTCATTAATTTTTGAGCGGAGTTGGTGTTCACTTTTTGAAATGCAGTCCAAGCGTTCATTAAACTCATGCCTTTCCTTTAACGTTATGTGATGGTTTTCTTCTAGAATCATAGTCCTTACTTCAGTTCTTATTTCAGTAATTATATCTAGCTTTTGCGTCTCGAGCTTTTGATCCAAGAGTTCACAGATTTCATCAAGTGTTATAGTTGATACAGGGGGAGGAGATGTCGGAGGGATTTATGATGATAATAGTGTGTCGCCAGAGAGGTTTCGGCATTCCCGTGTAGAGTCATCAATAGAAGAATTGGCTGTTTCAGTGATGGTCGTGTTATTGATTTTTTTCCTAAACGTGACATTTGCAGAAAGGTTCTTGTGCAATAAGGGTGAGTCTGTAGACTGTTTGACCGGCGTTTCATCGTTTCTTTGCGGTCGTCTTATTAGAATTTGACATTCTGGGCAGGTCCAAGTTCTATCATAATTTTGTTGATTGGTGTTGAAAAAATCTTTGGTGATATTAACACACTGATAGTGGTAGTGTTTCCTGCATTTTGAACAACTTAGTAGATCGCTGACATTAACGCGGACAGTACATGCCGAACAGTTTCTCATTTTTATTGTAGTATAACTTTTTCCTTTCTGGTTTGTATGTAAAGTTTATTTTAACGACCTCTAGTGGTTGGATGTTGAACAACACTGGAGTTGAGTGCGTCGAATTGGTTTTTTTTTACGTATTTTCTATAGATTACAGCAGATGGCAGCGCTAGTCATTCCTTTGTTGTGGTTCATCAAGTAAGCTTTAGATGGCTCTGGTGTAGCTACCAATATTATCATCTGGTTGGTCAGCTGTGATTGTCTACACGATTTCGTATAGGATTTGAACTCGCAACGGCAGTCAATATTGCACCAAGAGGATTTTGTCACTTAATTAGATTATTTTCACATTACCTTGGTCGATTTTGATTCCACTGTGGTCGATCACTCAAATAAAGTATCCATTTGGCAGTTCTGGTAAGAGAGTTTACACTTATCCACTTTTGAGTTATCACAATTTGTATTCGAATTATTGCTCTTTTATGTTGGCGAAAAGTTCCACTTACACTTGTGCATAGAAGTTACACTTTTTATTCAATATTTAGAAGTTAATGAATACATTGGAATCACTTTCAGTATTTTTAAACAAAATCTGCGCGGAGCTAGCGCCCTCTTTTTGGTATTGTAAGTGTTTTTAAAGCTCAAAAGAAATGTGTGCGATCCATATGTAAATTGTTCTCAACCGAATCGTGTAAGCCTTACTTCCAAAAACTGAAAATGTTGACTCTCCCTTCGCTATATATCTTTGAAGTGGCCTTAATGATGAAACATGATATTCATAATTATGAAACTTTGTAATCGAATCGCCACAAAAATAAACTAAAAACTGGTGTACTCAAGGACCAAGTTATATCATGATAGTGTTTTCTGTATGGGACCTAGAATCTATAATAACTTGCCAAATAATATAAAATGTAATACTAGTTATGACTTTTAAAATTTACTTAAGAAATACTTATTAGACAAAGCGTTTTATTCTTTTACTGATTTTTTACAGGACAAATAAAAAAAAATATTGATTTAAGTATTGATTTTGTATAAAACTCTTATTTTAATTATAATGACATTAATAATATAGAAATATAATTTAATTTAATTTCTAACACTTAATTACCTAACTATTTTAAAATCTTTCCCAACCCTTCATTATGTTAATTTTTAATTCTAATGTTATGATTGATTGTAAACTCTAAATTTTGCATCCCTGAACAGGTGGAACTTGGCGGAACAACTATTTATTATATTGTAACAAGAATTCTTTATACCCATGTTTATGCAAATAAAGTGATTCGATTTGATTTACTTACCTGTTTACACCTCCTTGCCAGGTACCTAGTCGTGAACATAAACACGTAGGTAATACCAGGACGTATTTTATGTTTTAATTTATTTTAACAGACTTCAAAAAATGGAGCGTGTTCTTAATTCGTCCGTATCTTTTTTTTTATGTATGTGTGTTCACCGATAATTTGAAAACGCCTGTACCATAAACACGTAACCTAATATTATAATTATAATAAGAATAATTAAAATAAGAATAAAATAATAACTTTAATATGGGCTACGTCCCTACCTACTCAAAGGTTTGAAGTCGGTTCCAAGCCAATAGTGCGGCCCGCGCGTTATTAATTTTTTTTGAAGGCGGTTTTTTTGAAAGTTGCTAATAAAAAAAAAACGAAAATCGCGTTCAAATCCGTTTAGTAGATTTTGTTTTTGTCACTCTTCTTTAATCGCCCCCTATCAGTTTTTTGGAAAAATATTTAACGATTTTTACAATCTTATACAACGTGTAACGGGAATAAAAATCGAGTTATAAACACGTGAACTGAAATGACATGTCATGTTTATTTATATTAAAACGTGTTTTTTTTATAAAAATAAGTTGTACGTAATTAATGTAACTTTTTCTGATAGACTTAAGTCTCATTTTCGTTTGTATTGACTGTTCACCAAATGAGTGACTATAATTTTTTCAGTTGTAATTAATTTTGGGATAAAATATTACCTATATTAAAAATACTGTCATCGATTCGGTTATCGATTCTGAACAAACTAGTTTCGGCTTGTACATTAAATTCCTATTTTCATGTTTGGTAAATGCGTGGATCGATAGTTGCTAATATTTTCTAAAACAAGGCGGGCATTTTCCGACTCTGTATTTTATTTTGATGGCCGGTACCGGGTCGGGACCCAGCAAATGGGAAACGCTGATGTAGATGATTCGGTCATCGACGGAGAGTATTAAGGTCCCAGCTCACTAGAGCCACCACTTGGGACCCGACCAGCACTTCGTTTTACGGCGTCCACTTATTGTCGACGGGTGGCCCCGGGTGGGGTGTTCATAGGTGGTCCACAGATGGCCCATGGGTAGTCCACGGGTGGTCCACGGGTAGTCCACGGGTTGCGGTCGACGGTCGAGACGATCCGGTATCGATACGGAGTTGATGTAATGAGCGCAACTCCATACAATCACTTCACTACATATAAAGTGTCATAATACAAATAGCTGTTTTAGAGAAATGTCATTTTAATAGTTAACTCACTAATGTAATTTTTCTTGCCGGGAAGCGATATTATAAAGTAAAGTCCCCCTATTTTCTCTGTATGTATGCGCTAATCTCGGAAAGGTGTGAATGGATTTTGTTCCTGTTTGAAATGTCGGAAGAAGGGTTTTCTGAGGAAGGTTTATATCGGTGGACCCTCGTTCTTCGGCAAATAGTGCGGCGAAGGAACAAAGACGATGGCACCATATCGAACAGTTTCGCAAAACACTCGCCGTTGTAGAGACGGTAAAAAACGCTCAGACTCGCTATATCTCTGCGCAGAGTCCGATGTTGGAGCCTATCAGTGTACCTTCACACGGGCCGCGCTACCCTCCGTCACCTCCGTGCTCACGAGTGCCGCACACTACACGCACACACACACACACACACACACACACACACACACACACACACACACACACACACACACACACACACACACACACACACACTGACCGTGCGGCGGCTGCGGCAGCGGCTGGCCGAGCGCGGGAGCGGCGGCCAGTATCGCGGCAGCCTCCGCACGCTCCACACGTGTCGCGCTGCCCTCCACGCTCACGTTAGTCCTGCAAACACACATAATGACATGTTTACAAGCAATATTTATTTATTTATTTAAGGAGAACCAACAGCTTTTACAATCTTGGTAGCATTGAAACAATTTGAAAACAGAGAGCTAATTATAGGTTCCCGCGAATATAAAACAATTTAGTATATCTTAAGTGCGAACACAACACATTAAACTACATCTACATCTACGCACCCCATATAGGTGAAAAAACTTAGCATAAAAAGTAAATAAAGTACAAAACATGTCACAACGAGGAGCGTCCGCATGTATAGTCCTTGGATTGCTAGGAGTATTTGACTAGATCACAGAAAACTGCATTCTACGGCGTCGTCCCCCCCCCCCCGTCATAAGTACAAGAGCGCAGCTCATCTTCTTTAAATATAAAAATGGATAAGATTTGGGCGTACTGTACGCTGAATTGATTGGGAGAGTGCTTCACTCTATGGGGTCGGCTGGTGTCCGTAGGACCCCAAACGGCCCGATGATTGTCAGTAACTGTGCGGGTGGAAATTGTGGTCCTGGAGTGGCTAGGATTGAGATTAGAATTACCTAAATCTCATTGAACATCTATGGGACGAGTTGAAGAGGAGGGTCAGGGATAGGATTCAACCCTCAGAATCTTATCCCTGATCTCTGGTGCCTTTTCAAGAGGAATGGGAAAATATATTACAAGAATTGACAAAAACATAAATAAAAGAAATTAAAAACAAGACGAATAAGAGCACATGACGTAAAAGCTTAGAAAAGTGGTAGAGCTCCAGTGACGGAGCTCGAGGGCGTAGGCACCACCGCATTACCAATATACTTGCCGCTAAATGGTAATGTTCAGCACTATCGTGTTCTGGTCAGGAGGTAATGTACGGACGTGTAAATTCAGGAACAGAGGTATAACACCTCAAGGCCTCAGGAGTGATAACGCAACTGCATTTTGACCTTGGTCTTTGTGTGGGTGTCTATAAGCTGCAGTCATCACTTAACATCAATGTGAACTGCATGCTTGTTTGCCACCTTCATCTAAACTAATATTATAAAGAGGTAATATTCTTTTGTTTGTTTGTTTGTAATGAATAGGCTCAATAACTGCTGGACCGATTTTAAGAATTCTTTCACTATTCGAAAGTTACATTACACGGGTAACATAGGCTATATTTTATTTTGGAAAAAATAGGGTTCCGTAAGATATTTCTGCTTTTCAGACACAAGGTGTAAAAAATCAATTAGAAAAGTTACTTATTTTGCGTACGCTGCCTAAACTATAAAAGATATCGAGGAAGACTTTAGACTATATCTATGTATAATCATCACGCTCAGACGAATAGGAGAGGGTAGGCAACATTGCACCGCGCGAAGCCGGGGCGGACCGCTAGTTAAATATAAAAAAGGAATGAAACATTGAAGTATATTTCGTTTTATAAAACCGTTTTCGCTTAGCAAAAGATATTTATCACTATTGACAAACACCTGAAGAATTGTTACTCGACAACTCGACATTTATTATTGTGATTGTGCCATAGCGTTCGAAGCAACTGCATTTTTGCCTGCATTTAGTAGTCCGAATCTGGAGAAACCAGTAGGCTTTTCTAGACAAATTGAGACGATGTAATGTCGACGCTGGTCAAATGCCGACACTAAATGTGAACAAATTTGAGGACACGATCAAGTTTTTCCGTGATATATGAGTTCGAGGCTCATGTCTTTTTTTAGATCGTGGAAGTGGCAAATAAGCAGTTTAGATTGATGGTAAGTAATACTACAACACACAGCCTACAAACTCTACATGAAACGTTCCTGAAATCTAAGGTATCATGCCTCGCCTATACCCTCGACATCGATCCGTTCGAAAAGGGTAAGTGGAAGTTCACCTTTAAAATGAAAGTCTGTCCTTGTAAGCCATTAATATTCAGAATGATTGCGCAATCTCAGACAGGAACACAAATGGTGGTGGTTTCGGTGGTTTTGGTGGCATTGGTGGCATTGGTGGCATTGGTGGCATTGGTGGCGTAGGTATTTGGTGATGTTGATGTTGGTGGTGGCCTTGATGGCGTTTGTGGTGGTAGCGGTGGTGGAGCTGGTAGTGGTCACAGTGCTGGTGGTGATGGTGGAGGTGGTGGTGTTGGTGGCATTAGTGGTTAAAAATGCACAACGTTAATATTCAATTTTTCACTTGTGCCGGCTTTTACGGAGTGCATATATGTATAACTAGCTGTTGCCCGCGGCTTCGCCCGCGTGGATGTAAAAGTAGCCTATGTTCTTTCTGAAAGTCAACTCTATCTCTGTACCAAATTTCATTAAAATCGGTTCAGTCGTTTGGACGTGAAAAGATAACAGACAGACAGAGTTACTTTCGCATTTATAATATTACTAGCTGTTGCCCGCGGCTTCAACCGCGTGGATGTCGTTTTATGAATATGTTCCTGGCCTTTACTTTGTAACCTATGTTCTTTCTCAAAGTCACCTCTATCTCTGTACCAAATTTTTTAAAATCGGTGCAGTCGTTTGGACGTGAAAAGGACAGACAGACAGACAGAGTTACTTACGCATTTATAATATTATGAGGGATGAGGGATAGTAGGGATGTATAGATCTATCTTTTATCTTTCTTTCTCTGTTAATAGCACTAATTGACTGAAACTTTACAATTTTCCTATTATAATTGCCTATAAAAAAATATTATGCATAGAAGTTTAAAATTGACTTTTCGTTCAGGCATACACGGCGGTACACGACTACGCGTTTTGACACATAATTAGCAATTTTTCGCAATCCTAGCAGCCTGTGTGCTTTTATCCCCGATGGCCATACGTCTTATATCGTGTGCAGTGAAGCATTACTGTAAAGTAGACTTTTTTAGCTACCCAAAAGTGTTTATGGTCCAAAATTAACCAAAATTATATGCAAAAGCGCTGTCCAAAGTCTCAGTCACTATTCCACGCGTACAAAGTCGAGGGAACATATATTTAAGAAAAACTGATTGGGGGCGACGTTAAAATAGTATTAGAACACTTTTCAATGTTTTTTAATTTTTTGTCTGTCTGTTTGTCTGTTTGTTTGTCCAGGCTAATCTCCTGAAGTTACTGGACGGATTCGAATGAAACTTTTTGTGGTGTACAGATACCAAGTCTGGCCAACATTTAGACTACTTTCTACTGCAGGAAAATCACTCATTCCCACAGGAATCTATACATATAACAAAATCGTAGGAAAATCAAAACTGTACATTGAATATATTTTTTTGGAGTGGCGAGAGGGGACAACTCACTTGCAGATGTCAGCGCCCAGGGCGGCGTCGCCCACCATGGCGCGCCAGAACTCGTGCACCTGCAACACGCGCCACACATCTATGAAGCGCTCGGAATATTGATCACCGTTAATTAACAGTATACGACTCATTGATCCAGCGGTAGCGCCACCCTCGGAGGTCGGTATTGTGCCCGGAGATGTCAATAAGCTCTCCACCTGTTACATGGGCCATAACGTAACCGGCAAATCGTGGGTCTTTGTATATATGCTTGAATGTATTTCACCTCTGCCTACGCCTTTGGGGAATACAGGCGTCAAGTTCTGTTACTTGTTTCTAGTCTTAATAGGTTATTGTTTTTGAGACATTGTAGACCTTTCCTGGCGCATTACCAAACGCCGATACTGGGAATAGCACTTCCGACCCATTTCGGTCGACATTTCCTCGGTAGTAACCTACTACCGCTACGCCATCAAGCTTTTAAGGTTTTTTTCGAAGATGGAATATTTACTTTAAATATTAAAAATATGACAATCTCCTAGCAGGATCTACACCATAAACCGGCCTAGCGTAGCAAACTTTCACAGACAATACAACAAAACGAGGCGCAGTTAAATATGAAAAGCGGTCGCGCGTCCGTAACGAGTCGTGATCGACGGCGCTCACCTCGTCGATGACCTTGTGGGCGAAGGCGGCGTCCTTGGCCTCGCCGTCGAAGGCGAACTGGTTGACGGGCTTGCCGTCGGGCACCTTGTAGAGGCGGAACCACTCGACGGTGGCGCGCAGCAGGCCCGGGAACAGCGTCTCGACGTCGCCCACGTCGTGCAGGCGCGCCGCGTCCGGGTCGGCCTCGTCCACGGCGATCAGCTTCCAGTCCGTCTCGCCCTCGTCGATGAGCGCGAGCGCGCCCAGCACCTTGACGCGCAGCACGTCGCCGCGCGCCGCCACGCGCTGCCCGATCTCGATCACGTCCACGGGGTCGTTGTCCCCGCGCGCCCGCGTGCCCGCGTCCACGTGCTGCGGGTTCTCCCAGGTCTGCGGCAGCGCGCCGTAGTTCCAGATGTAGCCGTGGTGCGGGAACACGTTGCTGACGTAGCGCAGCGCGCCCTTCTTCAGGTCCTGCTTGACGGGGTTGAGCGGCTCGGCGAGGCTGATCTCCATCTTGGCGTTGGTCCAGCGCGGCACCTCCACCACCATGTGCGCCACGCGCCGCGCGCGCTCCGCCCACAGCGGGATGTCGTGCAGCGGCGAGATGGGCCCGCTCGCGTCCTCTGCGCACACATCGTCACACGTCACACGCCGCACGTCGCACCGCTCTCATCGTCTGCGGGAACACTTGACACGGTAGAAATGACCACGTGCCGATTACCTCATTTCTACCCTGTTAAGTGCAACCCTACGACTCATATAAAAGCACGTCCTAGCATAAGACATATTGACGATAAGATATGATAAGATAAACCAAAAATTCATAATTCAGTTCTTATTTCCATGTACAAAAATTTTAAGTCAAGGAAACGTAGATTTGAAGCAAATTAGCTGTGACAGATAAACAGATGGACAGACCGATACATAAGTGATCCAAAGATGTCCCGTTGTCTTCCATTATGAAAAATCAATCTTAGTCTGAACGGACTAAAAAGAATGGACCGTAGTCCATTCGGCCGTTATCAAAAATCGTCTACGTGCCAAAGGACGGGTCATAAAAAATATTTACAAATCCATACACCCAGTACATTTGGGAGCAAAAATTAAAAATTGAAATACATTTTCAATTTAATCAACTATTTTAAAACATATGTATAGTACAAGCACCATACATTTTGTTTATGTCAGCAGTTTACCCGCGCTATATTGAAATTGTCAATCATTCATAAAATCAGTTCACGTTCGGTCATCAAGCATTTCATACATGCCGCGTGTGCTCATCAATTAGCATTACAAATTATATCAATAAATTATTGGCTTACATCAATCAAGTCTATAATTTTTATCATTCATGATTGTGCGGTGAAAATTGTACATCATTTTGGTCCTTCGAGCCTTCGGACAGGCAGGACCTTCGCGAATCTGAGCACACATATTTGTGAATCAGTGTAACGTGTTGTGAGTTGTGTCGGTCCGAGGAACTGGATTTGTGGATAAGCAGTCTACAGATGCATGAGCAGAATCAACAAGGCAGCTAAGTGGAACAATTCATATCGCTGTTTTTATTTATTATTTTTTGTGGTAGCAAATCGGTTCGGTTGGCCTCCCACCAGCGGGTCTCACCAATCGAATTTAGAAGGTGCATATACCGCGGAAACGTTATTGAGCAATCAATTTATCAAGCATAAATTATATTTTTATCATATTATTATAACAAAGAACAATCAATTAATCATAATCAATATTTTGCATAATCTTATTTTTTGAGCTGTTTTTAACTGAATCGAAAGTCATTGCAATAGTTTACTTTTAAATTTTACTGGCATTTATTTTGAGCATTAACATGAGCAATATGGAGAATCTTTTAGTAAATCAGTCTCAAATCATGGAAGCGATGGAAAATCTCCTTAAAAATTTTAAGAAAGATAGTCGTGAGCGTAAAACTCCAGTTTATATCAAAAAAAGATTGGAGATTCTTGAAACATATTGGGAAGAATTTCAATCTAATCATTTGCTATTGTGCGAGTTCGATGACCGGAATTTTACTTATTTTGCTGAAAATAATTACGAAAAAACTATGTCATTTTATAGAGAAATTAAGGCATATATCCAGCAAATAAAGAAGAGAGCAGAAGCAGACACAATACTATCAAATCAAGTGTCGCATCATGATGTGCACCACTACGTGGTGATCTATCTCCTCGTGGGGGCCGTCGGCACGGCGGCGTTGCTGTACGCGTGGCGGCGTCTGCGCGGGCGCAGGCAGGTTGCGGCTCCGGCAGCGGAGGGCCCGGCTACAGAGCAGGCCACTCCACGCACCGGTGTCAACTTCAGGGCACCAGATCAGTGTACAGTGCAAATCAGTGATAGTGTTCAAGTGTCTAGTGCGCGAGCCCAGGACAAGGCGACATCGCCTATTATTTTTCGGAATCAGTTTAATAAATAACAGACAATCAGACAATTACATCATCTTTGGTTAAGCAAATTGTATTATCATCTTGTTATTAATTTTAGTTCATCGCTTCCCCATCAGTCCATCTTCTCGTGCCCCGCAGCATGTATAGTACAAGCACCATACATTTTGTTTATGTCAGCAGTTTACCCGCGCTACATTGAAATTGTCAATCATTCATAAAATCAGTTCACGTTCGGTCATCAAGCATTTCATACATGCCGCGTGTGCTCATCAATTAGCATTACAAATTATATCAATAAATTATTGGCTTACATCAATCAAGTCTATAATTTTTATCATTCATGATTGTGCGGTGAAAACTGTACACATATTTGCAATAAAATTGTATTGTTTAGAAAGTAGATATATTTAATATGCCGCCACCTATAGGTACCTACCTACAGGCTACATATTTATTTTATCCTACTAATATTAGAAGCGCGCATAGCCCAGCGGCTGGTGTAGATCGTAAGCGATCTACTCGGTTAAGCACTACGGGCGCGGTCGGGTAGTGTGATGGGTGACCGCTAGTGGCAAATTAAATGCGCGTTTCCGTGCTTCGGAGGGCACGTTAAGCCGTCGGTCCCGGTTGCTATCGATGGATAGCAGTCGTTAAACCTTGTCGGAGGCCTTATGTGCGGTTTGAAAACATTCGACAGCGGGTTGGCCACTAACCCACCAACCTCCACCAATCTGCATTGAAGCAGTGTGGTGAAGTTTTTAATATTACAAATGCAAAAGTTTGTGAGTAGATAGGGATAGAACAAAAGTTTGTAAGTGTGCTTTTTCACGAAAAAACTACTTTAATAGATTTGGATGAAAAAAAAAGAAAGTGGCAAACATTCATGCAGTTCACATTGACGTTATGTGATGACTGCAGCCTATAGACACCAAACACAAAGACCCGAGATCAAAATGCAGATGAGTTACCACTCCTGAGGCCTAAAGTGTAAATTACCTTACCTTATACCTCTGTGCCAGAAATTACAGGGCCGTACATTACATGAGTGCAGTGTAGTGCTTGCTCGGATACGGACGCGTCACACTGCACGAAATATAACAACATATTTCGCGAGCTGCGCGGCTCTAGCCGCTGCACGTTTCCGTCGCTATGAGTTCCGAAAAACTTATAGCGAACGAACTACTGGCGTTCATCTAACATGCCTTCGACACCATGGACGAAGTTAGCATTATTCAAATAAGTAAGTCTTTAACTTTAAAGAAGAAGAAATCTGCTCAGCCAAAGTCCTGCTCTACCAGACGCTGGGCAAGCTTGACCAGATGCCATCTCGTAGAAGGGATGAAAAGGGGGAACGAAGTCTCCAAGACATCATCTCTCTGTTGAAGGAGACCGATCCCGACGACGTGCCCGGTTTCGTGGCGAAGCATGCAGCTCACATATCCTATCTACATGTGAGCTGCATGCTTGTTTGCCACCTTCTCTACATTAAAAAATAATATTTTGCACAATTCAAGTCTTTAAAATAACAGAAAATAATATATAGTTAAATTCTTTTAATTTAACTATACATTTTCTCTATATTGTAGGAAAACAAATCAACCAAATATAAAAAAACGAACATTGACAAGGTAAAAAACTGATTTGTCATAAAAAAAAACAAAAGATCAAAATTTAAAAAAATACCATTCAATATAAAGATTATTTAATAGTGAAATACGACTATCACGATTGTATGCGACTGTCCTTTTAAATTATTTTATGACCGGTCCTGTAGGATGTAGACGATTTTTGACTATGGCCGAATGGACTACAGTCCATATTTTTTCGTCTGTTCAGACTAAGTACCCGAATGACATGACATGTATGATGAAACTAGAGACTTATCTAGGACCCAGAAATCAAATATAACATTATCATTTAAACAAAACTTTACTATTTATAGTTAAATTAAATATTATCGTCTACTGTTTAGTGGCACATAGACCAGAAAATTACATCTGCGATCTTCCTCCATGCAGCTCTACCATAAAGGGACAAATGTACTGAATCCGCAACACGTGGGCTACCTATATCTCTCCACTCCTGCAGTAGGGGCCACTACCTGCTGAATCCCTCTGAGTCATTGCTCCAGTTTAATATAACCAATAGAACACTATATCATTAATAGAAGGTTGTGAAGTTCAGGGTTTCATCAGATCTCAACTATTACCAATTAATTTAGCATAAAATTAATATGACAAAAGAATTTTTAAAATGTGGTTTCATTATGATTATGCTAAAAAACATACAAAATCATAATAAGTTGTTTTTATTAATGATAGCGGAAGGCAAAACTAAGTTTTTCATTATTTGTGTCATTACAATAAAACAGATTAAGGACAATTCATTAATTATATATTATGAATAGTATGAATAGACAAATTGCATACATTAAGAATTGATTAATTCATTTTCTAGGTAAATAAATAAATAATAAGCAGTTTAATTAGAAACCTGCAGAGTTCATTATTGCTGTCCTGATAAAAATAAATTACTTATTACTTATTATGGACATATTTAAAGTGATTTGCCTAACTCAATAAAATGAGATAGTCGACATGAGCATTGTTACATATTATTATACCTGGTGCGTAATCAGGCTTTTCCTGTCATTGTAGTTGGGACAGCCATTACTGCTACAGTGTGTTTGGGTCGAGGCTCCAGAAAACATCTTTCAATCTTTGGTCCTTGACATTATATTACCACTTAAATAACAATAATTACAAAAAAGTACTTAATGCATTCTCATAAATTGACTTGGAAATTAAAACCCCTCAGCTGCAAGTTTTCAGTCAGGGAATAATGAGTACTTACTTTGTAACAGAAGTACCTACTGTTGATGTCCGACAGAAACTCAATACGATTGTTACTATCACACTCAAACATCAACATACTCATTGCAATATCATGCAGATATTATCAACATTATTTTTTTATCAAGCTGATTGCACTTATCACTTCCTCGGTGTTTAGAGATTTGGATATATACCAACCTCCTAGCAATTAATAATTCTAATCTGATTGCTAGCCTCTTCATTCAAGTATTAACAAATATTTCTTTAGAAACGTAAGTGTAACAATAAACACTCAATTGACCAAACATTCATTGAAATATTATAAAGTGAAAGTAGCTGTCAGCTGGTCTGTTACATTTTCACAACTAAACATCTGTGATTCAATTAATATGGAAATAATTTGGATACTGAGTACTGAGAAAGGAAGGACACACAAGTAGGTAGTAGGTACCTAGGATGCTTTTTGTGCCAAAACCAATTAGCATGTGGATGAAGTTATTGAAGTTATGGGAAACAGCAAGTAGTAGTGACCTAGTATTATAATAAGAACCGGGTTATATATTTTTTAATTCTCACTCTTATGGGAGTGGATGCAGATGAAAACATTAATTTAATCTGTTGAGCCGCATTTGGCCAGTATCAATTGTCATATTATGTCATGAGCTTGTGTTAAAGGCCATAAACTCATTACGGCACAAAATATAAACCACTGATTTAAGAAATAAATAGACAGAATAAGACATAACAAAACACCACCACAAGGTCCACCTCACAATTTTTAATTACATGTTAGTCATAGTGTGAGATGCACAGACCGCATTACAATTTTACTTTGAGCAAAATATGCATAGAACTGTCGGTAAAGTATGAGTTTTGACAGTTGTAAACATACTTACATGGCTGGAAGTACCTAGTGGTGGTGGTGGTGGTGCTGGTGGTGGTGCTGGTGGTGGTGCTGGTGGTGGTGCAGTCATACGGTCAATCTCACCCATATACAACCATGAACCACAAGTATAAGTGCAGCATGGAATTAAAGTGTAAAAGTATCACAGGAATGTGGATGTGCCTAAAATACATATCATTATATGTTAAATACTTGAAGTTTTTTCAAAAGATCCACTATATTCCTGCAAAACTGTTGGGAAATAATGTAATGAAGCTAAAGACTTGATCAGTAATACTGATACAATCAGCACCACAAGCTGCAAACAATCAACATGTCTCATATCACTAACTTTAACTGAATATTAAATAGTTGTCAATTCCATATGCTAATCGCTACTTTCATGGTCATCATAAGGATAAAATAAGTAAAACTATAGTTGGATTTTTGGTAGGATAATGTGAAAGGCCGCAGTGTTAGATAAACGGTGGAGGTCGAGGCTGACTGGCTGGCTGGGTGACTGGGTGACCTTTCACTGCGGGTCGCTCTCGTCTCTCGTGGCCGACCCGGAACAGACACGTGTGATAAGTACACCATACGTACGCTGTACGCATATCTACATTGTTATCTATGTATGTACTCACTGAAATACAGCCGGTAGTCAGGCGAGTTGGGTGAACCCCTCTCCTCCACGGTGTACATGTCTGTGGGGTTGGTGGTGGCACTTGTGGAGTGTGGGATATTCACAGGGCGAGCGGTCGCGGTAACCGCCTTGCACAGCTGTTTTGTGAATGACAATCTCTGCGGCAAAACCGCCGCAACGCGTGCCACTGACATCTTGCCTGACGTAAGTGACGTAACTGAATGGTTGAAAGTTAATGGGCGTGTTCAGCCGAATTAAGATCTTAAAGACGAAACTAATAACTTGTACATTAATTAGGAATTAAGCAAAAAAGAGAAAAAAAAAGAATTTTAAACATCATTTAGGCTAAACGTTCCGACGCTTGACAGCGATTAGGAAGTTCATATTTTTTTTGAAGATAGTACTCGTAAATATAAAGCGTTTTGTGAAGTTTTACTTTTCGAAAATGCACAGTTCTTAAGATATTTTTTTTTTAAATTTCCATACAAATCGACTAGATCGCCATTTTAAGTTTGTTTATATGTCATGTCTGGTGGCAGCATTGACATAAAACGTTTCATTACTCATCAACGGCATTTAGTTCTATTTCATACCATGTTACTTATTTACGTATTTTTCGATTTCGATAATTAATATTGTTCTATTATAAGTATTCATTATGTTTTGTGTAAATAATAACTTCTGTAGAACATATTATCAGTATATTTTTACTTTTTTTACACATAAAATATACAAATTCGTTTTTACTTTGTTTGGATCGGAACGCAACGGACGCCATTTTGTTTGTTTTACATGCAGTGACAGCTGTGTCAAGCAGTCAGCGTTTGTTGCCCTAGCAGTTGAGATCGTTTTCACGTACTCCTGTAAGATTTCCAACGAGTGACTACCATGGCGTCTCCTACCCATGTTTCCCATGAACAGTTGGTTAGGTTAGGTTGTATATGTAAAAACAGCGCGCGAGCCGAGCGAGCGTGCCGCGGCAGCGGCCGGCGAAGCGCCAGAACCAAACTGTTGTTTAGGAAATACAAGCGACAATTTTTTTTTCTTTTAAAACTACGCGTTTTTTGTAGATTGAGGAGTGTAGTGTTGGGGAGGGAAGGGTACACCCTCCTTCACACCTTTTATCATGCCCTAAAGCCCCCCTCTTACTTCAAAATTGAGTATTTTTAATGGAATCAGTGCTATAGCATATCTCCTAAAATCTGGGGTTTCGACGGAAGGAGGGAGGTATAAGGGGGTTGGTTGCCTCCCTCCCCTCCCCCCTCCCCCTTACCCCCACAAACCATCGGTAATTGTTGGAAACTTTTACCAAAATAACAACATTGTTAACGTGAACATTTATATCAATAAGTATTTTTTCTAACCATAAACCATCTGTTACAGCTGTACATAAAGCAATTAGTTCAGATTCAGTTGAGGATAGAGCTACACATACTTGCTTCTTTGTACACCACAGTATAATATCAAAAAACAACATAAAAAAAAATCAAAAATGCTTTATTTATTTTAAACGGTTTTACAAGTAACACCGCAAGGGCCCCCATACTGGGTTAAGAAACCTGTGTTAAAGGGTACCCCGCTCATCCACCAGGGCAATTAAAGCTATACATATGGTATATATCTAAAAAGATTACAGCATTTTGATTAGCATAATAACAAAATAACTTAAATAAGGTTGTGTATGTGTGTGTGTGTGTGAATGTGTGAGGGTGTGTGTGAATGTGTGTGTGTGTGTGTGTGTGTGTGTGTGTGTGTGTGTGTGTGTGTGTGTGTGTGTGTGTGTGTGTGTGTGTGTGTGTGTGTGTGTGGGTGTGGGTGTGGTATGGTGAGTGCATGTGCGCGCCATTTAAGTTACGTCATCTTGATATACAACATTCAGTTTTTTCATCTTATATGTTAAGATCATTTCAATACATGTCCTAATATAAATATTAAGTCTGCTATTGAATAAGTTGTAAAGGTGGTATGATTGATAGGAGAAAACCTTTTCCTAAACTTAGTACTACATTGTGGGAGTTGGCAAACAGATGGATTTCTACGTCTTTGGGATTGCTGAGCAACATATGGTAAGAGTTTATGGGTTCTTATTATGCATTTTAGAATGTCAGTTTGACGGATGGTTAATAATTTTGATGAAAAATGTAGTTCATAGGTTGAAAAATACATTGGTTTAAGGAATATTACTTTTAGTAGTGCCCTCTGAGCTCTTTCAAGAATAATTAAGTGTGACTTAGCAGCTCCGCCCCAAACAGGGATGCAGTAACTCAAGTGCTAGCACGCTTCCCTGTGGAAGCCGAATGTGATAGGAGAAGCATGACTGATGATGTCGCCAAGCTTAATTTGCTGAGTACGACCAGTGAGACAGTTAGCGAATAATTCATGTTGCCTACCCTCTCCTAGTCTAAAGTTTTCCTCGATATCTTTTATAGTTTAGGCAGCGTACGCAAAATAAGTAACTTATCTGGTTGATTGTTTACTCCTTGTGTCTTAAAAACCCAAATATCTTACGGAACCCTATTTTTTTCAAAATAAAATATAGCCTATGTTACCCGTGGATAATGTTGCTTTCGAACAGTGACGATATCTTTTATAATTTAGGCAGCGTACGCAAAATAAGTAACTTTTCTGGTTGAATTTTTCAACCTTGTATCTGAAAAACCCAAATATCTTACGGAACCCTATTTTTTCCAAAATAAAATAAATTCTATGTTACCCGTGGATAATGTAACTTTCGAATAGTGAAAGAATTCTTAAAATCGGTCCAGTAGTTATTGAACCTATTCAAAACAAACAAACAAAAAAATATTACCTCTTTCTAATATTAGTATAGAAGTATAGATATAGGTAACCTGACACTGATTTTCTGTCAGAATGGTCTGATACCCAATCAGAATCAACATAACACTGCAAACCAGGACCATTGGTTCTTCTATAAACCAAACCCAAACTAATAGTTCCCTTAATATATTTTCAATCATTTTTGAGAATCTCAAAAATGATTTAAAATCTCACTTGATGTATCTCAATTTGAGATACATCCACAGTTCATCATTGTAATTATTTTGAAATCTACTGACAACTGCGGATTAATAGTCACGGAAGTTGATTTTAAGAATGCCTTGTTTTCTGTCATATTAGGTTGGGGAAAAAGTTTCTTCGCATTTTTTAAGATAATTCAAAACATTTTTTAATATAGTTTATTTAAATTTAACTAAAGTATGTATGTACCATTTTGTTCGATAACCTTTTGCCATCTTGTAGGTAGGGACATGATCCCATTGCTATAAAAATTTTGACTTCTCATCAAAATACCGCGACAAGTGGATTTGGCAGTCCTCTCGTGATGTTAACCTAACATTGCATAAAGAATTCTGAAGAGACCGAAACAGGTGGAAATCTGAAGGTGCAAGGTCAGGACTATACGGCGGATGCATAAACACCTACCAGCCAAACTCTCTTAATTTTTGCTGAGTGGCTATAGATGTGTGAGGTCTAGCGTTATCATGATGAAACACCACACTCCTTCTATTGATCAATTCCGGCCGCTTTCTCTCAACTTCTTGCTTTAATCTCATCAGTTGTTCGCAGTAGAGTTCAGAATCGATAGTCCTGCCTGGTGGTAATAGCTCATAATGAATAATGCCCTTCCAATCCCACCACACACACAACATCACCTTATTGCGAGTTAACCCGGGTTTCGCCACAATCTGTGAAGCCTGACCGGCCTTTGACCCCGACCTTTTTCGCACGTTCTTGTCGTACGTGATCCACTTTTTATCACCAGTTATCAGCTTCTTCAAAAATGATTCGGTTTCATTACGTCGTAATAAAGAATCACAAATGAGTACACGGTTCATTAGGTTTCTTTCAGTGAGCTCGTGAGGTACCCAAATATCGAGCTTTTTTTTGTACCCAGCTTTTTTCAAATGCGCCAAAACTGTTTTGTGATCAATTCTCAGTTCTTCAGCTACGTCGTAACTACTGATATGTCGATCCTGCTCCACTTTTTCAAAAATGGCATCCATTTTATCCGTAATAGGGCGACCAGAGCGAGGTGCATCTTTGACATCAAAATTTCCGGATTGAAAACGCTTAAACCAAATTTGTGCTACTCTCACAGACACTGCACTAGGTCCATAAACATCGCAAATTTTTTTCGCGGCTTGCCTTGCATTTTTACCTTTTTTGTAGTAAAATTTTAAAATGTATCGAATTTCTTCATTAGATTCACTCATCTTGACAGTACGAAAAACAAATGTAAATCACACATTTGCCTAATTTGAATTTGGAATTATGTTCTTTAAAATGTTAACTTTCAATGATACCAAAACCAGCCAGATACAAATACTACAGCCAAAGAGATTTTATTACAAGTTCATACATACTATAATGCGAAAAGACTTTTTCCCCAACCTATTAATTAATTTCCAAACCAAGAAAATAGGTCATATTGCCTTTATCTTTCATTCTAAATTGTTTCATTAGTTTCAATTTAACAAAATCAATCAAACTATCATCTTCTCCTGCTTTAATTAGGTATATCATCAACATATAGAATCAAATATACATAAGTGTTATTCTTATGTAACTTATACAAACAAACATCATTTTTGGATCTTAGAAATCCCAGTTTTTCAACAAAATAATTAAATGATTCCTGCATTTGGCTGCTTGTTTCAGACCATACAACGCTTTCTTAAGTTTCATACTTTATTTTTCCCTAAAAATACACCTTCTGGTGGATACATAAATATTTCATCCTTTAAGTCACCGTTTAGAAATGCCGTCTTAACCTCCAGTTGATCAAAACGAACACCGCTTTCGTTTTTTACACACAGTAAAGTACGAATAGTGCTTAACTTGGCAACAGGAAAATAGGGACTTGTAATCAAAGCCCCTGATTACAAGTCCCTATTATAACACCTACGATTACAAGTCTAGCTTTATCATAATTATTCGGTTCCAAACCCTTATGAGTAAAAACCTATTTGGAATCTAAAATTTTCGAGTTACCTGCGCGTGTTATATCAACTACCGTACGTATCATTTTCCTGTATTGATTGAATTTCCCTAGATACTGCCCTAGTCTATGACTGACGATCTGGTCTCTCTTTAATTTCAGAAAAATCCTGAGGTACATTATCAACAAAATTACAACACTCAAGTGCAAAAAATATTCTTAATCCATATAATCTTTGAGGGACATTTCTGACTCTCTATTCTTTTTCTTGTTCCTTAGAGTTTACATTATTATTGTTTGTTGAAATTCATTTTGAATTAACTGAATCTCTTCCATCAGTGCTATTATGAAAATTTTCAGACAAAATTAGGATTTTATTATCAACTAGCTGTGCCTGCGACTTAGTTCACGTAGAATATGTGTCTGAATGTGTATGAATAAGTGACTTTGGGACTTTTGGAAACGCTTTTGGACATACATTTTGGATAATTTTGGATCTTATACACTTTTGAGTAGCTAAAAAAATCTTTACAATAGTGCTTTTCGGTAAGTACATGATATTAGACGTATGGCCATCGGGGATAAAAGCACACAGGCTACTAGGATTCCGAAAAATTACTAAATATGTTTTTAAACGCACAGTCATGTAAGTAGCTACAACCTACAATCGTCCATCCCACGGAATAGATACATAAATCTAATTTGTGGTCCATCCTATGCTTAACCGTATTTTCTAAAAGGCCATTTCGAACTTCTATGCATAATATTTGATTATAGACAATTATTACAAAGTTGTGTAGACGAGGCACGAGAGGTTTGTCAGAACCGGGTTATCTGGCGCTCTACACTCTCTGCCTACCCCGTTAGGGACCTGGCGTGAAGATACATACATACATTACAAAGTTTTGTAAAGTTTCAGTCAATTAGTGATACTAACAGAGAATGAAAGATAAAAGATAGATCTATACATAATAAGTATATGCACTCCGTAAGTGAACAATTGAATATTATGTAACGTCGTACATTTTTAACCACTAATGCCACCAACACCACCTCCACCATCACCACCATCTTCACCACCGCCACCAGCATAAACGCCACCAACGCCATCAACGCCACCACAAACACTAACATCACCAAATACCTACGCCACCAATGCCACCAATAACACCAACGCCACCAAAACCACCACCACCACCACTACCAATGCCTCCAACGCCTGCAAAACTAACAACAACACCACCAACTTCACCACCACCGCCACCAGACTCACCAACAACACATATATATTTATCGGCAGGAGGGCCTCTCCAGTCAGGATGTGGGTAGTATTACGGGCGTGTCTTTCCATAAGCCGATATGTTACTCGTGTTTGTGGGCATCTGTAGGTGGGTACTCGAGCGGATGATGAAATAAAGCACAGGTTGGCAGAAGAAAGTCGTATATTGCCAAAGATCCGCCCATTCGATTACTTCCGGCAGGGAAGAACGGGCAAGAAACCCTTCGGACCGGGCAACCATATTTATCAGGATACGATACTACGAGTACTACTATCACAAGTTCAGGACCACCCGCTTTATATCACTTTAATATCACTGACGTTCACTGTTCTAACTGGCAGCATAACTGCGCTATAATAATTCGATTCAACTGTGTGACTGTTACTCTATGACTGACTGTTACTCTATGACTGAACGTCATGAACTATTTTCTAGCCTTTATAAACCCGATATCGGCTAGTAACTATCCCCTCTAAGATAACAATTTCAAGAACCTACGCCGACAGTGGCGCCACCTAGAATTCTCTATTGAACAATCTACCCTAGTCATAATTAGGTTACGTCTCCGATAAACTAGATGGCGCTAGTAGTCACATTTATGTTCCACTCCGACACGGCCATACTGACAATTCGCACGTCCTCGTGCGATGCGATTACCTGTAACAAGGAAACATCTCTGAGAGTATGATAGTTCACTAGGCCTTTATTGGCCCAACTATGACGTAATTAATTCGCCGTTGTATCTACTCGTCATTATCAACCACTAAAGTAAGGTATTGCTTTTAAGCCCAAAAGACAGGCAGTAACCGTAATTAGCTCGGCCTACCTGACATTACTAGAATCGATCTCAAGTTATCACTACCACAAATCATCTTGTGCTTTTCTCGGCATCTCAGATAACTAGTAACGCTTTAAATAAATTATTCACTCCCTCACAAAGAGACAAAACATTTTGAGATCAAGTATCATTGACAGACTTCATGTTAATAAAATCTCATCACAACGAAATTTACATTATCGAACAAATTAACACAGGTGTCTCGTTCATGGCCAACAACTCAACAACCAGCACTTCCTTCCAGGAATGCCAAATCATCTCATATTCCACCCAGAGTCAACACACTGATACTCTGGCATAGTCACGAAACCCGTGAACCAAGAACCTGTACACACACGTTCACACACAACGTTTTCAATATTCGTCACATCATATCAATTGGTACTTGAGTCTCAGTGTCCGCTACCTAATCATAAGAATCTGTTTAGCCCACAATAGCAGGTAAGATTCCTACAGCATTAAGATGTACAGTGATGATCGTTACCCACAACAGCAGGAAAGACCACATACACATTAAACGAACAGTGATGATCGTTACCCACAAAAGCAGGAAAGATCACATAACAGTGATAGTCGTCACCCACTAAAGCAGGAGAGACCACACTTATTAAATCACAAGGATCCTATAATTTCTTCCCGTAACTACCCACAGGTGAAACCATTATCAACTTTACCGTTTGACTAACTTTTTCAAACTATCTACCCCAATAGAAATTGAAATGAAATGAAATTAGCCATTTTCTAAACTTAACCATGTGTTAGGTTAAATTTCAACTCTAGGCATAGGATTATTATTATATATTGAAAACATTTTCAACGGGAAATGCCACAAATTGGTGATTTGTACCGATTCACCATGACCTGGGAATTGAACCCATTCATCAGCTATTGCGAGGTCATAACAAAATGAAAACGACTCACCAAATGTAGAAAACCGATGCATGTCCGGTTGAAACGTTGAAATCCGCTCATCGCTCTCCAGCATAGATTTCTATGACCCAATCTGCAGTGGTATGCACACCACAACTTCTGCTGCAAACTTGAACTTCCAGCCAAGTATATTGGTAAAGTAGTGTACCGTGCAATCACAGCACTACGGTGTGAAGTCTCCATTGTAGTTTCAAATCCCAGTACTTTGGTTTGGTTTTGTTGGTTAATCACTCTTGGTTGGCACTAGACTACCCACTTTTTCTGTGGCCAGTGCGGTCCACCCAGCCAAGTGAGACCCATAAGGGAGGTAATCTACCCTAGTCATAATTAGGTTACGTCTCCGATAAACTAGATGGCGCTAGTAGTCACATTTATGTTCCACTCCGACATATTTATCATAAGGATAATATTAATAATAATGGCAACCCATTATACGTCCCACTGCTGGGCACGAGTCTCTCCCCTTTTTAGGGGGAGGCCTGGAGCTTACTCCACCACGCTGCTCCAATGCGGATTGGTGGAGGTGGGTTAATGGCCAACCCACTGTCGGATGTAGTGCTTAACCGAGTAGATCGCTTACGATCGACACCAGCCGCCGGGCCATGCGCGCTTCGTTTTGCGCTCGTTTTGAGTCATTTCACTATTCGCAATATTTTGAATCGTTATATCTTTCAACAAACAGCTTTCTAAAAATACCTACAATTAAGAGAACTGTTATTATCATTAAATATTTAAGTATTTTTTTATGCAACAAAAAATTAATAATCATCATAAAATATAAATTGATGCAACAAAAGGCATCTATCACGTACAAAACGGATAGACGCCTTCGTTTAGCTGGGGATTAATGCCCTTAGAGGCATCTATCCCCTTACTTAATCGTTATTAATATCAAGCATAAAAATATACGAATAATTTTATTGACTAGAACTAAAACGGGGCATACAATAAAACTTTTATTGTATGCCCCCTGGACACAGTGAATAGATTACAAACAGTAGTGAAACTACGAACAAAGCGTTCGAAACGGCACACTCACACAAACATGCGCATCTACGAGGCCTCTAAGCGATTCTCGCGGTGCTACATTAGCGAGTGTCGCGCCGAGACGAGCGGTCACGTTGCGATTTATTTTAGTTTCCACGAGAGTTTTAAAGATGCCACGCGAGTATTGCGTGGTATACGACTATTTAAACTTTGCTATGTTTGTTTTTTTTTATAAATACTTATGTAATAGGTTGGGGGAAAAGTCTTTTCGCATTATAGTATGTATGAACTTGTAATAAAATCTCTTTGGCTGTAGTATTTGTATCTGGCTGGTTTTGGTATCATTGAAAGTTAAAATTTTAAAGAACATAATTCCAAATTCAAATTAAGGAAATGTGTGATTTTCATTTGTTTTTCGTACTGTCAAGATGAGTGAATCTAATGAAGAAATGCAACGCAAGCCGCGAAAAAAATTTGCGATGTTTATGGACCTAGTGCAGTGTCTGTGAGAGTAGCACAAATTTGGTTTAAGCGTTTTCAATCCTTAAATTTTGATGTCAAAG